>JAPTYO010000003.1:15050000-20050000 GCA_036873135.1 Clarkia xantiana subsp. parviflora
TGAGGAATTTAGGAAATTTATAAACTAGATTTATTATGTATGAATGTTGAAAGAAGGATCAAGACTTGAGTATTCTGGTACTGTGAAATGATCTTTCAAGGTTAATATTTACCTCTATTGGTAGCATATAACAACCATTTTGCAGCCAAGCTGTTGAGCAATCTATATATATGTTTGAGAGTGGTGGACTTAACAAAGAAACTGGGTTATTGAATGTTGAATAGTTCAGGCATGTGCATTATATGCTGGAGTGTTTCCTTTGTTGGTTTATCATGTTAAAGTAATTATCTCCTGAGAGAGATTATGAAGGGTATCCAATCTTATGTTCAGCTTCATGATTCCTCGAGTTGTTTGAAATCCTCTTTCAATAGATGATGTTGAATCTACTCCTTTCTCCTCATGCACAGAATTTCTCTTCCATTGTTACGATCTTGCGCATTTAAGATTCTGCTTTGAACTGGTTCATGGTCCTTCTGTGCTTTTCAAGTGGAATAAAGAAATGTACCAAGAATTTTCCAACATGAGTTGAATAAAGTGTGTTCTCTTTTCAGGAAGCAGCTGGTTTTTTCTTCTGCTTAGAAGATCGAGCCTTGCTATGTAGGAAATGTGATGTAGCAATTCACTCAGCAAATTCATATGTCTCTGCCCATCAGAGGTTTCTGCTTACTGGAGTAAAAGTGGGTCTTGAACCAAGTGAAACAGGGCCATCCTCTTCCTCAGTAAGTTCACAATATGGAGGAAAGATTTCTGAAACAAAGCCCTCTTCTATGTATCAAGGAGGACAAAATATGCCAACAACTAACGAGTCTAATGAATCTCTACCCATGCGCATTGATGGTGTTGGGAACCATGCTTCCAGTAAGATGCCAGTGCCATTTTCCGGTGGTTCTGTTGCTGGAAATACTTCGCAGTGGAACATGGATGTAGAGGAGTTTCTCGGTTATAATGATTTTAATCATGCCTATGGATACATGGATAATGGCTCATCTCAGGTATGTATTATCTATTTAATTTGTAATTCATTCTTGTTTTAAGTGTTTGTGACTGAAAAATAGATTGTTTTATCTGGCCGAAGAAAGTTTATCTTTCTATGTTTGATGATTGATATTTTCTGCCTTACCAAGTACCGTGGAGTTTTCTTTAGGATTAGCGAACTGGGTGCAATTATTAAATGTTTGTCATGGTAATCTAACATTTGCAGTTGAATCTTAGCCACAATGTAAACAAAGTTTTTATAGAATAGACCATTTTTTTTGTTGCAAAATCCATGCAATAGTATACAAGCTACTTTACATGTTCTGTTGAAAACATTGCCACTTGAATGGCTACTTTACATAACATTGCCTCTTGAATGATGAATCCAGCCAGGAATTATCTTACTGGTCTTTAAATCCTCACAATTTGATTTGGTTCGTCTAGATGCCATAGGAACTGAAATTGCAAAATATCTAAACCCTAATATGCCTTTAAGCAGAGATGGAAAGCCAAAAATAGCCACCTTCATGTGCCAATAGTAGCTACATCATATCCTGACAAGTTTTCAACTTAAGTAGTGTAGTATGACCAAACCAATAAAACCAAATCAAACCCTTTAATCAATCAGTCCATAAGGATCAAGGATCAATCCAACACACTCTAGGGAAATGGCCAATTTACTAGAAAAAAAAAAAAAAAAAATTCAACAAAGTAGCTTGGTTTCTTATGTCCCAAGAATGCTCACACCATGCGGTTAGGAATATCCAATTGCTGATAGTGACACAGCTTGAACCTGAATCTAGAAGCTGTAGAAACAGTTTTTTGATGATTCCTCTGCCATAATTTGTTGTGCCAGGCTGACAGTGGGAAATTTGGAGACTCAGACTGCTCATCTATACAAAGAGGTTCAGATGGAGGAAGCGAAGAATGCCCGGGTCAGGTTCCAGAAAACTCCTGGGCAGTGCCACAGATGCCCTCACCACCTACAGCTTCGGGTTTATACTGGCCAAATACTTCAGGCCACCTGTCTGAAATCTATGTCCCCGACATATGCTGCTCACATGACAATGCTGTCTCTTCTCGACATAACAACAGAAGCCATCACATGAAGCGCCACCGCCATACCTAGAGTAAGTATTGTTGCACGAGCAGGCTCTTTGTGGATTGATTGACACCGTAAGTGGTAATTTTCAAGTTCAACAAGAGAGACATTTACAAAGCTCTGCTCAGACTGTTGATTATATTATGTCACAGTGACAGAAAATGTCTTTAGACACACACATAGGTGGTGTGGTTGCATTCTTGATTTCATTTAGTACCTATAAGGTGATGATGAAGTTGGTTATAGTTAGAGTTTGCAGGTTCGGAAGGGGAAGTCGGAGATACCTCATGAATGAGATTTTGGGGTCATTAATTCGTCGTCCAAACGCATTCATGATGTATAATCGCCTTCTCTTAATGCTCCACCGCTCTGGTTATGCTTGTTAGCAACTAATTACTAATGAACTTTTAAGTGCTTAATGTGTATCGAGTTATTTATATTAATACTTAGAGTTTGTAAGTCTAGTTCCATTGAGGTGGAGGTGTGGTTCTTTTGTCTTGCCTTTGTTGGAAATAAAACATCCTACGATTATTTTGTCAGATGATAGGGACATCTTTCGTTGAACCATATGGCCATTTGAACAACTGTGATCCATTATTGTTTAGAAGGACAGATTGGGACATAATGGAATTTGTTTTTTTTGGAGGTAATAATCATTGATAAGAATTTACATGATATGATTCAACTGCCAGGTATTTAGCTCAGTGTTATCAGAACCGGACCGGCAAGGGTGCCGGTACACGGTTCATCCGGTTCGAACCGGATCGAATCCGGTCCGACCGGATAAATAGTTTTTTTTTCCTTTTTTTTGGCCAACCTAACTTAACCCTCCACTCCCTCTTCACCCCCCCCCCCCCCCCCACCCCCCCCCCCCCCCCCCCCCCACCCCCCCCCACCCCCCCCCCCCCCACCCCCCACACTCCCTCTCATCCCACTCACAGTCTCACACTCCCTCTCCTCCCCTCCGGAAACCCACCCTTCCCCCCTCTCACCGCCCCTCACAAACCCTCTATCACCAAGCCTCCAGATTTCTTCTACGCAATCCACAAGCACAACATTTCTTCTACGCGGTTCCGGGAGGACCATAAAAGGACGATCTTGACCGCAGACGAGTCGGATCGCAGGTCGAATAGGAACAGGTCGGCTCTTCAGAGACCCACCCTTCCCCCATCTCAGCGCCCCTCACAAACCCCCTCTCGCGGCTCCTCCAGATTACTTCTACGCAATTCATCCCGATTTGAGTAATTAACCATAGAGATTTTCTATAGGCGTTGCGTTCCTCTATAACTTCTTGATGCTGCGGAACGTGTCAATGAAAGGGTAAATCAAACCGCATCTTCAACAACCTATTTAATCTTGCTTTGGTGACACATCGATCTTTTCAATTGACCGAAGTCTTTAAAACCCTAAATTTGAGGTTTTTTTTTTTTAATCTTAACCGGCGAACCGCTCGGTCCGCTCAAAACCGAACGGTTCGACCAAAAAACCGGCTATCGAATCGGGTTCGCTTACATCCTCCGGAATTATTCGAACCGGACCGTTAGAGGTACCGGTTCCCGTTCGAACCCGGTCGGACCGCCGGTCCGGTCCAGTTCTGATAAGCTATTGAACATCAAAGTTTATGTTTTTAAGCAATGTATGTCAAAGTTTAAACTATGTTAATAATTAATGTCACAAATTATTTGTTATTTTCCACTTTTTTCTACTGATTTTAGAATTACGATTAACGCTTTGAGCAATAAAAATATGCTTTCCAATTTTCTGAAATATCAATTTTTTTTCATGATTTCAGCTTACTTAATGCTTAAAAAATATGTTTTTGTACCATTAATTTCAAGAGAAAAAATAGGTATTCCTACTATGCTCCACAAGTACCATGCTCCACAAGCACTGTTTGGAGTAGTTTTATTATTATTATTTTTTTTAATGTCTTAAAATTGATATTATTAATAGTATGATATAAATATTAGGTGTAGTTAATTTTTTTTTAATTTACTTTTCAAGTTTTACGTATGTTACAATGTAAAAAATAAACTTGAATCATGGTGCTCCACAAGCATGATAGAAAATCTCATAAAAAAATGGAAACCAACTATACGCACACCATGACAACCTTTAACTTACCAAAAAGCTCTAGGTAGTAACTGTTTAGACACTCTCCAAGAGCTCGATAGCACGGAGCTCACTCCGGATTGCAGCAAGCAGCACGTACTCCCTCACGTCGTCGTTCCCGTCCCCAAATTTCTTTTCCGTTCATCTCGTTGTCTTAATTGCATTCGGTACACTCCAGAGCCATGTCGATCATCTAATGCACCTCTCCAGCAGCGCCATTTTCAGTCCTTTCAAGCTTAATAGCGGTGCAGAGCATTAACACCACCTGTAATCATCACAGAATGACATCTCCTACCCACAATGACTGTAGCCCTTCGGGGAGCGAGCCTGTCAAATCGGAGTCTTTAATGCCCACCCTCCATCGATACCTATCTTCACCGGATGTCAACCTTTTCTCATTTAGTTGCTCTGCAACTCCCATCATTCGACCAAAGCTCTCTGAACATTCCATTACCAAAAAAGCCAACAGAGAAGCTCACCATGATAGCCAAAATATCATCAAACCACCTGCGAAGTTGTCGACCCACCCCATCTCCTTCCCACACTCCTCTCTAAACACCCTAAATCGCTATGGATACCTGCCCATGCACCCTAGAGCTGTCACGCGCTTCCACCAAACATTTACGCCTTTCACGCGCCAAGAGCGTGTGATCCACTCTCCACTCTCGCCACTTAACAGTTCGCCGGAGAAGACGATCGTACCTAACCCAGGGATTATCCGCCCAGGCCGGCCACAGGTTAAGGGATTCGGAGTCTTTCCACACCAGCGTTGGCCCAAATCTTCCGTGCCCAAACCCGTAGACAGAGAGCTCATTCCGAAAGGATCCGTTAGGTTGAAATTCGGAGGCCAGATCCACGCGACGTCGGCCCAACTCCTTATTGACGCTGCTCTGACCAGATTCCTTCATAACAGACGGACTCAGCAGCCCAAGCCCACCAAGGAACACAGGAGCAGCGGAGGAACGGCCCAAAGAATTCCTGACCGGTCTGACTCTTCTTCGAACCCACGCGAACAAACCAAGCCGGTTCAGCCCCCGGTTTGCACTCCAGCATCAATACCCCCCCCCCCCCCCCCCCCCCCCAATATCGAGGTAATGGACACCACAAATTGGACTCTTATTATAGTTGGTCGTTTTCTTAGTCTGGGTCAGTTTAGACGTGATTTAGTTAGAGTCTGTGCTAATAAAGTCTGGAAGACCACCAAGCCACCTACCATATCTTTTAGACGTGATCAAAAAATCACTTTTGTGTTCGATAACCCGAAGGATGTCTTGGAAGTCTTATTGAACGGACCTTACAACATTGATGGGGGACTCCTTATTGTAACACAGTGTCCAAACAATGGGGTCCCTAATGACATTCCTGCCCAAAATATCTCTACATGGATTGAAATTAAAAATATTCCTGGGGGCTCTATGAACTTGGAGACCGTTAAAAGAATTGCTGGGTGCGTAGGTGATATCCTACAGATAGAAGACGATTTCACTAAACCTTGGGAAATTGCTTTCCCAAGAGTCAGAGTGACCATGGATCTAGATAGACCGGCAGTCCTGGGAATGTACCTAGAAAATAGCCTCCCTGACAACCATGTCATCATCCAGTATCGTCATGGGATGCCGTGCAACGTTTACGGTCGCTTTGGGCACCATGAAAACGATTGCCGTATTCCAACTCAGTTAGCCGAGGAACAGCTTTTTTGCTGCAAAAGCTGGATCAATAGCCACCTGGGAATGAGGGCCATCGACAGAATTGGCGGGATCCTGTATAGCCAAAAAAACAAAGGGGCCGGAAGGCTTTTGTACTGGATGAAGTTGAACCCGATGCCCAACCAGAACGTACCAGGGAGGGGTATAGCGAGAAACCCCAAACCAAAGACGACTAAGTACAAAAAGGACTATCACGCAGAGTCGTCCTCTCAACAGGCACGTCAAGGAGCTCAGGCCACCACATTCCCGGATCATACCGCAGAAGCACGGTTCCAGAATTTTCTGAGCGCACCTCAGTTTTTTCAAACCAACTGCCCTAATCCTCCCCAAGGCCCACCATTCCCTCAATATTCGAATGAATCGACCTCCATTCCGTCTCTCTGGTCCCCGGGTCCGCCCTTTCAGTTGACACAGTACCCACCCCACCCCACCTCACCACATTACCAAGTCCCACGTACCCCTAACCTCAGTACCTAGGTTGGAACCCGGCAACTCCGAGCCAGAACATGCCAGCTTACGAACCAGTTCTCACAGGCTTGCCCCAAGGCACACCAGAACCGCCTTACTTATTCCCGGGACAGGTCTTGTCTGAGCTTTTAGGCATCGATAACTCAATCCATTACCCGGTGTCCCCCCCTTTGTCTCCTCTATCAAACCTGACAGCCCAACTTCAGAGTCGTTTAATCCCTTCACCAGGGTCTCCATGCCCATCCTTACCTGACATAAATTTTGATCTGGGTTTGGAAGATATTCAAATGCATCTACTCGCTGAGTGGATCTTAGAAGAGGACATGGCCGATAACACTGAAGTGCTACCTTCCGAGCCCCCACAGGCGGGCGAGGTAATCTCCTCGGCGTTCGATTTCAATGCTGATCCCCAACTGATGACAGAAGACATGGCCAAGCTCCCACTGGAGGGCACGGTCTCCGAGCCCCCACCGGAGGGCACGGTATCCGAGCCCCCACCGAAGGGTGAGGAAGGTTGCATCCCAAGGCGGCCGGGAAAAGAACCAATGGAGTATCCCGTGGACACGGAAGAGCACCAACCCATCAAAAGGGCGCGAGTAGACACGTCGACAGCTTTAGCACCTACACCCAGAAGAAACCCTCCAAGGGTTGGAGCGAGGATCTCAGTGGGAGTCTGGCCTTTTCGCGAGAGGGCGATTCGACGTCTGGTCATGGCGAGACACAACCCTCAGGAGGTAGTACATTTTAAGCACAAGTATCTATCGTTTCAATATCCAGTTTGTGTTTCCTTAAACACAATAGATAAAGCAAGTACGACAGTATCCAAACCGGAGATGCCGGAAACATTATGAAAATCATAGCTTGGAATTGTCAGGGAGCAGGAAACAACCTGACAGTTCAACATATTAGGAATATTAGTCATATACATAAACCTAATATAGTATTCATTTCCGAAGTTAAGAGTCAGATAGATAGACTTAGAAATACTATTAGCCGTTTCGGTCTAGACGAATCTTTCTGCGTACTTCCCGAGGAAACTAGGGGGTCTCTTATTAGCCTGGGACGATAGCACTAAGGTCACCATCCTTAGTTCTAATAAGAACTCCATCCACACCTCTATTTCCCATCATTAGGGAGCGTTCATCTGGGAATGTTCCTTCATATACGCCCCCTCAAAACAAATCCGAAGAACCGAGTTCTCGACCAATCTCCAAGATTTCAGAGTCACCAGATTATCGTCTTCCCCTTGGTTGGCCATCGGAGACTTCAATGACATTTGGAACTCCTCGGAGAAAGAAGGGGGCAACCAAGCATCTACAGACAGAATACTCCAAGCGCACATCAGGTCGGATTCAGTGGATCTGATGGATTTGGGATACATCGGGCAAGAATTCACCTGGTCAAATAGACGGAAACCCCCCCCCCCCCCCTCACTATCCGAGAAAGGCTGGATAGAGCATTGTGCAATCCCAAATGGCAAAGTTTCTTCCCGAATGCCATTAACCGTCATCTCGAAACAATAGCCTCGCACCACTGCCCCATTTTGCTGTCTTGCCTTCCTGATAACCTGGTTAAACGGAAGATTAGACCGTTCCGCTTTGAATCCATGTGGCTAGATCACCCTTCCTTTCTAGAGCTTCTCCGAACCTCGTGGTGCTGGCTTCCCCCAGGAACTGCCCAAACGCAACTTTGCCAAAAGCTTAGACTGTTCAAAGCAGACGTCAGAAGATGGAACTTATCAACGTTCGGGCATCTAAACACGTCTATTTGTAACTGCCTAGTCGCCCTAAACGACAAACAGATTTCAAAAGAACCCGACATACAAATTGATTTATTAGTCGCCCAACTAAGAAATCTATACACTTCTCAAGAAGTAATGTGGAGGCAAAAGTCTAGACAACTATGGCTGAAACCGGGCGACCGCAACACAAAGTTTTTTCACGCTTACACTTTGGCAAGAAGAAGGCGGAACACCCTACAATTCGTGATCTCGGAGGACGGGTCCACCATTGAGAACCCAAAGGTATTGGCGGCATATGTTAGGGATCATTTCATCTCCCTTTTTCAAACACAAAACGATCTCATCCAGCATTCAATGCCGGCACATAACAGGCTCAAAATCGAGGAGATGGGCGCAATCTCTCTATGCACAAACATCTCGGAGACAAAGCACTGAAACAACTAGGCCCAGACAAGTCTCCGGGGCCCGATGGTTATCCCCCACGTTTCTTCCAACATACCTGCTCCATCACAGAAGCTGACGCAACAAATGCCACTCATCATTTCTTTCGAGAAGGAAAGATGAATCCCGAGACAAATGCAACAACAATAGTGTTTCTCCCTAAGTGCGACCAACCTCGTTCTATTAAGGATTGACGCCCAATCGGACTATACAACACAACCTACAAAGTTGTAGCAAAAATCTTAGTCAACTGAATTAGGAGAGTAATCCCGGCACTAATCTCACCTTTCCAAATAGCATTCGTACTGGGAAGAACAATTGTTGATAATACCTTCCTAGCCCAGGAACTGCTCCATACCATTAAACTGAGAAGGACAAGTCGTATAGGCCTTTTTGCGCTAAAGCTGGACATGAGCAAAGCATATGATAGGATCGAATGGTCTTTCCTAAGATCAGTACTAATCAGCATGGATTTTCCGGCCAGATTCATTCAGTGGATCATGGAATGCATTTCCACCACATCTATTCGAATCCTCATCAATGGTGAATTGTCACTGACGTTCAAGCCAACTAGAGGCTTAGGACAAGGGGACCCTTTATCCCCATACCTCTTTATAATGGTGGCTCAAATGCTCTCACAAGAACTCTCGCGAGCGCAACAGGAGGGACGAATTCGAGGAATAAAACCGGGAAAATTTACAGAGGAATTCACTCATCTCTTGTTTGGGGATGATAATTTCTTATTCTTGGAATCCACACCTGAAAACGCCCGAAACTTGAAACAGATTCTTGACATTTACCAAGCCGAATCAGGTCAACTAATAAACTACAACAAGTCAAGTATCCGTTTCAGCCCAAATGTCTCAGAATCCTCATCTATGGAGATAGCCCAAATACTGGGTGTCAGAGACATGATCCCGGAAGAAGTCTATCTCGGTTTACCGACAAATTGGGTCAAACAAAAAAGCCAGGTGGGGGAACAAATTGTACAAAGAACCACGGCAAGAATACAAGGATGGATGAATAAACTTTTATCCCCCGCAGACAAGGATATCCTCATCAAATCGGTTTTAACCGCAATCCCCACCTATGTCATGTCCTGCATAAATTTGTCTAAAAAAACCACGGGACAATTAGACAAGCTTATCAGGACTTTCTGGTGGAAATCTAATGAAACAAACAGGGGGATCGCATGGCTAAAATGGGAAACGATTTGTAAGTCCAAATCCACAGGGGGGTTGGGGTTTCGAGATACAAAAACGTTCAATCTAGCACTACTGACAAAGCATGCTGTCAGAATCGTTGACAACAAATATTCCTTATGGGTAAAATGCATGAACGACAAGTATCTACGGAACAAAACCTTTTTCACTGCCAAAGCCCAACAATACCACTCCCCGGTATGGAGATCGTTAACTTAACTCTAGAAATTTTTACTTCGAGGAGCACGCTGGCACATAGGAAATGGTCACTCCATAAATTTCTGGACCGATCCATGTGTACCCAACATGGGTCTCCTAAAAGATTGGGTGGATCCCGAATCATCGTCCTATAATACAAAAGTAGACACATTCATCTCCAATGGCCGGTGGAAATTAGAGATACTTGCAGAATTTCTCCCTCCAGTCTTGATAAATGCTATCTCCCTAATCGAACTACCAATCTACGACACAACTGATATGTTCCTCTGGCTCCACAGCGATACCAGAATTTACACTGTAAAATCAGGGTACCACTTCATTCACCGAAATCTCCACCCAGAGATAGAGGGAAATTCGTCTGCAGCTACCACGAATGCCAGTACACTTTTTTGGAAAGAACTTTAGAAATAAAAGTTAACACCGAAAATCCGTATGTTCATCTGGAAAGGCTGCAACAACGGGCTGCCACTTGGGCAGAACATTCATAGACGCTTCCCCTAATTTAATCCCAGGTGTCCTCTCTGCTGACAGGCGAACGAAACCTAGGACCACGTCATGTGGAATTGTCAGTTTGCTAGAAGAGTCTGGTCCAGCTCGAGTCTAGGTCTTAACACATCCAACACATCGTTCTCTACGGTTGCTGGGTGGCTGTTTGAGAAGAATCCGCTTTTTCTAACTCCCGGTAGCGGGAATGATATTTTTGTCCAGAAATGCCTGATTATCTGGGGCATTTGGTTAGAGAGAAACTTAGTCGTGTTCCAAAATAAAGATCCTTCAGCAGGATCGGTAATGAACTTTATACGGTTAGCTAATGCGGAATGTACTAACCTTTTCTTATTGATCCATTATCAGGCAGGCGACCCACAGTCGCCCCGTCTCCCGTGAGACATCCCAGCATCACCACGACTACAACAGCCCTGTCACGCATCAGACACACCATCATCTGTGACGAGGCAGTTCGTAATACTACTACCACCGTATACGGGGCTGCAATTTTACTAAACGAGAGTAGGGATATCTCGACAGTCTCAATAGTCTCGGCTTTTGGCAACGATCCTCTTTTGGCGGAAGGTTTGGCATGCCGGGCAAGACTTCTCTTAGCTCGGTCATCAAGACAGGGTTGTCATACTCTGTTCACGGATTCGACTTCTTTGCTAAAGCAGATTGCTTCCTCTTCCGCAGGTTGTATTCCTTCCCTTTTCGGGGTCGCGCAGGATATTAGTTTCCTTTTAAGTACTTTATCTGTTTCCGTTGTTTATATTCCTAGAATTCGTGTTCGCTTAGCACATAATATTGTTGCATGGGCGGCTACGACCGGTGTAACTGGATGCTGGTTTGCCCCCAATCTCCCTACATTTGTAAGGGGATTGTAGGCTTTTGTTGTGGTTCACGTAATAATATAGGGTTAAGAACCTATGAAAGGTCTGAACTATCACCCATGTTAACGGGAGAGGTCTGAAATTTAAAAAGTTAATAACAGAGGTCTGAAATTTCAATTTTGTTGATAACAGCGGTCTCCGTTAGTTTTTTCCGTTAAAACTAACGGAAATTGGTCACATGCTTGGCATGTGACCGGAAATAATATAAAATTCCAAAAATGCCCTTCTATCAAGTGTGCCCCTCACATGCATGGAGTGAAAAGACCAAAATGCCCTTGAAGCCACCACGGTACTCCGGCGACCACCAATCGTACTCCGGCGACCACCACCGTACTCCGACGACCACCACCAAGGCTCCGATTGGGCCAAAATCGGAGCCACCGGCCCCGATTGGGCTCCGATCGGAGCCACCGGCCCCGATTGAGCTCCGATCGGAGCCACCGGCCCCGATTGGGCTCCGATCGGAGCCACCGGCCCCGATTGAGCTCCGATCAGAGCCTTTGTGGCTCCGGTCGGAGCTCTGTGGCTCCGTTCGGGGCCATAGAGCTCCAGATCGGAGCTCCGTCTGGAGCTCTGTGGCCCCGACCGGAGCCACAGAGCTTCGATCGGAGCTTTTTTGGCTCCGATCGGAGCTTTTTTGCCGAGGTGGTGGTCGGAGTCGGGTCGCCGGAGCCGAGGTGGTGGTCGTCGGAGTCGAGTTGGTGGTCGCCGGAGTCGGGTGGTGGTCGTCGGAGTCGAGGTGGTGGTCGCCGGAGTCGGGTGGTGGTGGCCGGAGTTGGGTGGTTTTAATTTGACTTTAGGGGTAAAATTGTCATTTCACATTTCCTTAAATAAGATATTAAATAAAACAAAATATTAAAGGGGCAAAAATGTCATTTCACACAATTCTGTTAAATTTAACTCTAAAAATGGACGGAAAACCTCAAATCAACAAAATTGAAATTTCAGACCTCTGTTATTAACTTTTTAAATTTCAGACCTCTCCTGTTAACATGGGTGATAGTTCAGACCTTTCATAGGTTCTTATCCCAATAATATATGTTACGGTTCATAAAAAAAAAAAAAACTATACGCACACCGAATATTAACATTTTAAAAATGAGACGGCGAAATATGAGACAGCGATTAACAATATAATTTATAGTTATGGAATTCATATTACATGTTTCACTCTTACTAATATTGTATTCACCATTATGATCTTGACGCGTGTACTTAATGTATTTAATTTTAGGGTTAACAGATCTTTTGGTCCATGATGTTTGACCATTTTTTGGTTTTGGTCCATGATGTTTTTTATCCTAGTTTTGGTACCATATGTTTGCAGATTTTTTCTAGTTTTGGTCCGAGCATTACATTCCGTCCATTTTTTGACATGTACAAGTCACATGATCTACCATAAACTTTCAATTGTTCAATTTAGTCCCTCTAATACTTTCCTAACCCTTTTTTTTTGCTTAATTTTGTCCCGAAGTTTCAAAAATTCAATTGGACCTATTGTCCAATTGAGGTCAATTTTGAAACTTCGGGACTAAATTGAACAAAAAAAAGTTAAGAAAGTATTAGAGAGACTAAATTTAAAGTTTAGAGTGGATCACGTGACTTGAACATGTCAAAAAATAGACGAAAGGTAACGGCTAGACCAAACTATAAAAATCTGCAAACATATGGTACCAAAACTAGGTAAAAAAAAAAAACATTATTGACCAAAACCCAAAAGTTGTCAAACATCATTAACCAAAAGACCTGTTAACCCTTAATTTTATGATTTTTTGAAAACCTATTGAGATTTGGAACTCAAAAATGAAAATATTAAATCTAAAAAAATGTGTCGACATCGGGTTAGTTGGAGTGGGACATGTGATCTGCATTTACAGTTATGACTGTGTTAAGATTCTTGACCCTAAAACAAATCCTCATACAAATTTACACCTCAATAATTGCAAATTTACAACATTGCTGCAGAATTATGATTAAAACTAAAAAGATGTAGTATCAAAGTATGAAGATACACCAAAGAATTCTAGTTACCAAAGATAACTTGCTGCATCAACACTGCAAATATACTGCCCATGGTAATGTTAATGATATTGACAGCATCATTGGTGAGCTGCAAAAAGCAATCAATTCTGCAGAGTTAGCAACTACTGTCATTCAAGACCAGTGAGTAAGAAGTGATGAACACACTTACCCATTGAAATCCTTCCTTGTCTTGGTAAACGGCACCGATTATGCTCTCGCCAAGATTGGCAATCTGTGCAGCTACTACGCATATAACTCCCTCGAACGGATTTATCTGTTACAACAAAAAACAACATCCTAAGAGAATGTCTTCTTGAATTCTAATCACTAAAACCTTGGGATTAGAGAGACATGAATAACAATACCTCTCCCAGAAGATAAGCAGCAAATGCTAGAAAGACTGATGCAATTACTCCGGCAACAGTTCCTTCAAGACTCACAGCGCCTTCTGTCCCTCGTGGAACTACTTTAAAGTTGGTTACCAAGTACCTGATCGACACAAATAAGAATGCCAATTCCTTTTCAACTTCTTATCCCTATTCAGTCTCTAACCGAACAGAAGAATGTATAAAACAGATAGAGAGATCTTACTTACGTTGTTTTACCGTACGCTTTCCCGATCTCACTTGAGACAGTGTCACTTAACTTTGTACAGAAACTAGCCACGAAGCCTAGTTGCAACAGGCGGGAGAAAGCTGCTCCTCCAACTCCGAATATCGAAAGAAAAGCGCACACACAGCCAGCAGCACTTGAACCGATAACGCTACCTGGCCCTCTTCTTCCTTTCCTCTTCTCTGCAACTCCTTGTGCCTCTTTCTGTGCCATCTTCACCTTTGTTGCTGCTGTGCCCTAACAATGGATTCTCAATCGATTAAACCAAGGTGTGGGGTTCTACAGCTACTTTGTTGACCTTAAACAAATGGAGCCATAACAATGGAAGATTACTGATAACCCATTAGTGTGTTAGACGAACCCGACTTTTGTTCATTAGATTTGTAAAAAAAATATTCTTTTTGGCCAAATCTTGGTGAAGTCTTGATTGGTTTATAGATATTCTACCAATTGGGTTGATCATAATCAGCGAATAGAGCAAGAAACCAAGAAAATTCTTCATTTCTCATTTCAAAATAGGAAAGCTAAAAAATTGATGATTTGATTTACTTAAAGGAAACGCATAGCTTGTCAGTAAGATAATATCTGCAAGCACATAAGCGCAAGCCTTCAAACTCATTCCCAGATCAAGTTTGCTATTTCATTTTTCAGCTTTTTTTTTTACTATTTCAATTTAGCAGCTTTATCCAATCTGCAAGTAATGCAATTGATGTTTCATTGATCGACAGTTTTACATTCTCGGCATGAAATTTGAATTTAGATTTGATTATATGATCCAAACTATTCAAATCAGAGCATTGAAGAAATTTTCAGCAGGAATAGTCTCACAATCATGGAACATGATCTGGGAAGAAATTGACTTACAATGATGAAGTATGTGGCAACAAGCAGAAACCCAGAGGAGCCAAAAGCGCGCCAAGTGAGGGTGCCCAACAAGAAAGCGGCGGTAATGCCGGAAGCTGAAAGCCCCGTAACCAAAATAGGAGACCCAAGGACGAAGATCAATAAATTGCTGAAGACGGCCGATTTCCATGTAGGTGGCGCCGATTGGATCAGGTTCACCGCCTCCGACACAGCTCCCTGCAACGAAATTGCGTTGGGCACCGGCAGCATCCTGGAGGAACTACTAGGGCTAAGATGCGATTTTGGGAATTGGGGTTTCAGCGAAAATGGTGAAGATGGCAGGTGCAACTGTAGAGAGGGAGTTGGCAGAAGAACAGGAAGAAGGGGTTTGATTTGAAGGAGAGTTGAGAGGGCCATTTTGAGATGGTCTACCCTCCACAGTTGAGTGCTGGAGAAGTAAATTCAATGCATCAGTGTAGGCTTGGAGATGCGGTCAGCTAGCTGGAATAAGGAAGGAATAGCATAACCTTTTTTTTTTATTGAAAGGAATAGCATAACCGAAACACAACTTTTATTTCTAACTAAAAATTGTACATGGCCAAATTTTTTTTTTTTTTTTTGGCAAAAAATTGTAGATATTAAAAATTTAGGTAGCAATATGTAAATATAGCAGGTTAATGTTTTATTTTTAATTAGAAAGTTTGAGATTTGAGCTCTGAAATAATTATGACTAACGTGCTATTCGAATTTTTGTTTCGCCGAAATATTGTATTGGTTGAGAGATAGATTGAAGATTTTTTTTTTCTAAACGGGTGTGTCTTAAAAGCTGATTTGACATAATTATTGACTCGGGATCAGTTCGCACCTTGATCTAGAATTTTATCTTGTCAGGACACTGCAGATAGAAATAGACTGAAAATTTATATGAACACATTAGCTCATCATATTATTTTTCTTCGACGGTGTCTTTCCAATTCAAAAATCCAGTTCACCTATGTAGCGTTGTGTTTTGTTTTTTAATTAGAATTTTCATTAGGTGTGAGCCTTCAAATGACAAAATACTGATTGATTTGATTAGTACAACAAAAAAATATTATAGAGAAGAAAGCACTAAATAGCTATGCATCAAAATTATAATTGTCTCTAATTTTTTTGTTTTTTTTTTGTATTTTACCTTTTATATTTTAAAACACGATTATTGTCCATTTTCTATTAGAATCAGATGAACATTGTTAAATATTTTATAAATATCAAAAATGCATTTATATATGTTAAAAAATATTAATACACCCTTAATTTTTATTATTTGCAGTATAATTTTTAAAATACTTTTTTTTGTTGTAATGTAATAGTTTAATTCATAAAACAGTCAATCATACTCTTCACTCGGTGAATTCAGCGCATGGCTCGACTCTTGACCTGACTGTTTCTAACATCATTTGTTCGGCCAGTCAACAATGAGACATTCCAAGCCTTCACTCTTTTTTACTGCCTAATCTAGTCCGCACTATCTCCAAGATTCAATTACCGCTCTTTCCAACAAATGATAAACTGGTCTGGACCTTGTATAAATCAGGATCTTATACGGTCAAGTCTGGTTATCATCTTCTTCACTCTATGGATTAAGAGAGTAAATTCGGTTACTCGTCTGCATCAACGCGGGGTTATACTCCATCATTCTGGGCAAAGTTCTGGAAACTGCAGTTTCTCCCAAAGTAAAGATGTTTATTTGGAAAGAATGCTATAATGGTCTTTCTCTAGGCCTTCCTCTCCATAGGCACATCCCAACAGTGGATCCTACATGTCTCTTTTGTAAAACCAATCCAGAATCGTAGGATCATCTAAGCGGTCATGTCCATTCACGTCCAGAATTTGGTTTGCATCAAACATTGGTGTTAGAACGAATCTCCTCCCCTTCACTATTGTGCTTGATTGGCTACTCGCTGATCGATCCTTTTGCACACAGAGACCCAATGGACCGTTACAAAAATTTTAATATCAAAATGTTTTCTCTTATGGAGTATATGGCTGGAGAGGAATACACTTGTTTTCCAAAACAGACTACCTACTCCGAATTCAATCTTGATACTTATGCTCGTACTTTGACTGATAACTCAACTGCTATGACTTTGATTACATGAACAGAACACACAATCAAGGCAGAGCCCTGACGCTTGACTTCTCTTGAACTAGCAATACCTACATGGGGCCTTTTATGCTTATCGACGGAGCAGTTTGTAAGCAATCGGGAAATATTTTTGGAGGGCCCTCTTATGGTCGTTGTCTTCTCTTTTTTTAGATAGTTCTATTTCTCTATGTTGCTGCTCAGAACCTCTTTTGGTGGAAACATTGGCTTGCAGAACATGACTCCCGTTAGCCCCACGACACTTCGTAGGGATTCAGCACCTTCGAATACTGATAGACTTACTCATGTTGACTAAAGCTTTGGAATCCTCTTATTGTAGTCCATTGTCTTTTGTAGGTATTTTGGATGGTGTTAAATACTTGTTTAGGCTAAATCCCATTTTTTTCACACCATGTTAGCCGTAATGAAGTCCACTTAGCACATCAATTTTGTAAAAAGAGGTTCCTCATAGGTTGACAGGTACGTGGAATTCTTGCTCCATTCCTGCATGCTTATGAGAACCTCTTCTATTCCCAGTATGTAATTTGAGTCCTACGGTTGGATGTTTGTTGTTGTACTCTGGTCTTGAACAAATAGAATTTATTACAAAAAAAAAAAAAAAAAAAAAATTGGGACCCTAACCTAGGATCAATTGGACCATGGCTCGACTTATGATTATTTTGGTAATTTTTTCTAAAAAAATATATTTTTAGAACGGTTCGATTAACCGTTTCTAAACCGGTTTTTTTATACCTCAACCGAACTCGGAACGGGGAGGTTTCTAATTTTTATCTTATCCTCCTCTTTCATCCACATCCCACACACATTAAGCTGAGGGCAGCTGCCTGGGAGAGTTAGTTCACAGAGTGAGAATGGCGATTCTCTGCGCTTCATCTTCTTCGTCCATACTAGCTGTTCAGAAACCCTCGCTTTCCACTGGTTTCTTAGGGACGACTCCATTTCTCGGCGTTTCGTTCGCAGTGGCGAGGCCAATTGCTGCTGTGAATGCTAAGCGCAGCTTCGGTATTCAATGCGAGAAGAAGGACCTCTCCATCGTGCCTCTTGAGCAGAGGTGGATGTTCGAGGAGTCTGAGGTCGACGGTCCGGTAAGCTCCCCTCTCCCAATTGCTGAATTGGAATTTGAACCGTTATTGCTGTTTCCTGTGTAGCTGCTCTGCTCTGCTTGAGTAATACTCTCGGTGAGGGATTGGGTGAAAATGGAATATTTCACTGCTGAGGGAACTTCAGAAGCAGTTTTCAGCCTCGTTGTTTCATTTCTTTGCTGAACTGGGGAGCTGTATAATAATGTATGACAGGCACAGTAGTGAAGGACTCTTTACGTGCTCCTTTCAAAAGAGCAGTTTAAGTCGAACTTTCTTAATTTACATAATTATTATGGATGCTAGGAGCACTTGGAAGTTGCAACTGCTTATTATTGAGTCTGATGTTGTCTGCATTTTCATGGCATGAAGCGTTACTTGTTTAGTTGGGCAGGCAAACTATTATACTGCTTCTTTCTTTTCTGTAGGATATCTGGAACAACACATGGTATCCTAAAGCCGCGGACCACATAAACACGGACAAGCCATGGTTTATAGTTGATGCTACAGATAAAATTCTTGGCAGACTTGCATCGACAATTGCCATTCATATCCGTGGGAAGAATCTAGCAACTTTCACCCCTAGTGTAGACATGGGAGCATTCGTCATTGTGGTACGACGGACTCGCTGATATGTTCAGTATTGCTTATCTAATACTAATCCTTGGTGGATAGACTGCATAATTTTCATTGCCCACTAAATTATGAAGAATATGCATTTTATTTTTTAGCTGTATTTAAATTATTTGGCCACTGCTATGGCAAGGATGCTATTATTTTTAATTGCTGTAATTCTTGAAATATTTGAGTGTCCCACTGCTGGATAAGAGCGTGGATAGGTGTAAAGATGTAGTTTCATTTAGTAGCTTTTCCCTTTATCTTCTCTTCTCTTGTCTAAGTCTTTCATTGAATAGGTCAATGCTGAAAAAGTTGCCGTATCTGGGAAGAAGAGGACCCAAAAACTTTACAGAAGGCATTCTGGTAGACCAGGTGGTATGACGGTTGAAACATTCGATCAACTGCAGCAGAGGATTCCTGAGAGAATTATTGAACATGCTGTTCGTGGTATGCTTCCCAAAGGCAGGGTAAGTGCTTAAGCTGTATACACAACTGTGCATCATCATTTTTTCAGCTCATATGAATACTTATGGTTGGTGAATGTGTTTCACATGCATGTTTCTCTACTTGGGTTTCTACGCTCTGATTTACATGACTTGGGTAGTTGGACCATATGCTTGGCGAACTGTATTAGTATATGTATGTAGAGAGGTGATTTTCACACGTTTTGGATCAACTCAGTTGTGAAGTTTCACTAGCCTAGACACAATACGCAAAACCCTAACATTTGGAATCATCTTATAGAAATTCAACTGAATGAGCACATTTTTCGGGACACTTGATAGCATTTATAATTATGTTATGGAGTATATCATCCTAAATCAGAAACTTAATGCAGCCTTTTGTAATTCATTCATAGTGCTGAAATGTCGCATGTTTTTATTCATATACATGGTAAAAACTCTGTGTCTACTTGAGAGGAACATGACCATTGGCGTAATCTAGATTAATACAGAGCTCAAACTTTTACGAACTTATCTTTTGAATGCTTAATCGGGACTGTCATAATTGCAGCTTGGTAGAGCTCTATTCAACCACCTTAAAGTTTACAAGGGTCCCGAGCATCCCCATGACGCTCAGCAGCCCATCGATCTTCCCATCCGAGACAAGAGGATTCAGAAGCAAACCTAAACCAATCACATTACCAGCTGCTGCTGCTATCATAGAGACTCCTGGTATGGATCCTCAGTCTTTCATCCTCTTTGTTTTTATCATAATTAGTCCTAGAGGTGTTCCATTGTAATTTACATGTTCCATTGCCAGAGTTATTTATCAATCAGAGAGGTTAATGTAATTGAAATTCATCTCTATGAAAATTCCATTACCAACTGTGGTGTTCAGTTTAAACAAAGGAAAATCAGCAGCTAGAAAAAAAGTACAATGAAGTGTATGTTTCTACTCAGAAGGAGCTTCTTCACTTGGGGTCGGGTTTTGAAGGAACTCGTTTGTAGGCTGAGTTGATAGGTGCGGTGGTCTTGTTTCGATACTTCACTGGAAACATTATTTAGACGATTGCAGATAGAATGTGGTTCCACGAGTCGGGTACACCAGCAAGGCACCAACTGGTGCAATCTGAGCCACCATGGGTTGTGTTGGTGTAAACCGAAGGGTGGCCGTCTCTTCTAAGTTGTGTCATATAAGTGATGTTGAGGCGTTGCGGCGGCATTATCATCATGATCAATGTGTCATTTAGGATAGCATTGCCCTGCGCGTCGGGCAAGGGTCCGTCCCATTTAGGAAGTGGTTTCGTCTGCCCTTCGCACCCCTTTGAGCCGGACTGGTTCCAACTTTGGGAGCTGCAACATTTAGGGTTTTAGAAACGTTGCACAATTAAAAGCACACCCATTTTAGAAAAAAAAAATAGGGTTAATAGATTTTTGGGTTAACAACTTAGTGTTAACCGGAGAGATCTGAATTTTCAAAATTTTATTTGAAATGTCTGAAATTTCAACTTTGTTGATTTAAGGTTTTCTGTCCATTTTTTATGGTTAAATTTAACAGAATTATGTAAAATGTCATTCTTGCCCCTTTTAATATTTTGTTTTATTTAATATCTTATTTGAGGAAATGTGAAATGACAAAATTGCCCTTAAAGTCAACTTAAAACCACCCTGGCTTCGTCCACCGCCACCCGGCTTCGACCACCACCACCCGACTCCGGCGACCACCACCGACTCCGGTAACCACCAACACGGCTACGATTAGGTCCAAATCATAGCCACCGGCTCCGATTAGGCCCAGATCGGAGCCAAAAAGCTAAGATCGGAGCCACAGAGCTTCGATCTGGAGCTCTTGGTGCATTATTTAGTCAACTGTTAATGTTTTGACGTCACGTGAATAGCCCCAAAATTTTGTTTTACTTAGTTTAGTTCTCCAATTTATATAACTAACTATTTTTGTATAATTATACAAAAAAAAGTTTAGATACTAAATTATACAAAAAAAAAAAAGTTAGTAGTATAAATTGGATGATTAAACTGAACAAAACCAAAATTTGACGCTAGTCACTTTTAAGTTACGTGCTCAACATTAATAGGGATGCACAAGAAATGTACTAGTTTCAAACGTATTAAACCATAAGTATGTAAAAAAAAAAAACTTAGTTGCATCAAAATCGAAATTTGTCAAATAAATTGTATAAAAAACTTATTAATCCTAAAAAAATCAGGTTTGAACAAGAGAAACTTTACTTGGAATGTAGGGCACTGATACCCACCCAGAAAGAAAAGTGATTGGCTTTCAGGATCGTAAGTGCCATCACTCCACTTTGCCTGCCCAACCCAAGTAAGCAATCCAATCCCCAGAGCCTTCCTTCATTCTGTCCATCTCCTTCACAATCTTGTTATCGACCGACTTGGAAGTAATCGAATCTGCAAAACATGGATCATTAATAGTTGCGTAACTTAGTAGATGAATGAACATATATACTAGGGACCACGATTTGTAGGTGTGGTAGATTAAGATATCAATCCCAAGCCACTGACTGCTCGACCAGTTTTGAATCATCGACCAGGTCAACCAAGAATGGGCTCTTTGCTTGCTTGATTAATCCTACAAACATCACCTGAAAAATAATAGTAATTTAAGATGCTACTGATATTTGGACATTCGAACAAATTGCTACTTAAAGCTTTTTTAACATCTTACTAGTTGAAGTTAGCAATTTTTTGACTGTCCAAATTATCAATTAGCAATTTATTCGACTACTCAAATATAACTTGCTACATTAATTTTAACAAATCATGCGAATGCAGAACTAGCAAAATGTTAATAAAAATTAAGATAGCAATTTATTCTATTATATACAAATATCCGCTAGCAATTTCCAGCTGACAATTTACTTTAAATACTATTACTAGTTTTTTTAATATTAAATTAAAGATAAAGATGGACCGAACCTTAAGATAGAAGGTGGAAAGTTTGGGTTGACGGCGGAAAGAAACATGGTGTTTGCTCATTGAGTCTCCAATAAACATTATCTTCTTGTCTCTGTGTCCCTCCAAGAAAGCACTACCATTGAACCTACGTACAAAATATGTATTTTTGTCCACGGGTGTCATAAGGACCATTATATATGTTCTAAATTTAGAATCATTGCTTGCATCATATCAGTATGTAAGTGCTAATTAATAATATTTTATATAAGGGGTAAAATGCTGGTTGGATTCGTCATGAATAATAAAGTTATAAACTTGAAAACTCTAATTAATAGATGATGCGCCTGCCACATAATCATTATATCAATAATAAGGTTATTTACAAAAACTATAGTTGTTTACCATAAATATATTTATTTAATCGAAATATTGGAACTTATTGAAACTATAGCTTTTGCTACAAAGATTCAAATTGTAGCTAAGTCCATTGCAAAATTATTGCACCAATGGATATATTCAAATTTCTAGCAAAGTCCATATTGCAAAAAAAAAAAAAAAACGATAGTTTTTAAAAAGGGTTTATAGGTCTTTTGGTACCCTATGTTTGCCCACTTTTGGCTTTTGGTACTACATGTTTGGTTTTGCCTATTTTTGGTACCATATGTTTGCCAATTGTATACTTTTGGTCCGACCGTTAGTTGACCGTTAGAGTTGACCGTTAAGTAGTCACGTGACTTGCACATGCTTAGCCCCAAATTTTGATTTTGTTCAGTTTAGTCCTCAAATTTTTTGTCCTAACTTTTTATTTTTGTAATTTGACCCTTAAACATTTTCAACCGCACCCTAGGACTAAATTGACATAGCCATGGTCTAACCCATGCCTAGATCGGACCATGGCTAGGGTCACCGGACCCGGGTGACCCTAACCATGGTCCGACCTAGTCATGGGTCGGACCATGGCTATGTCAATTTAACATAAGGTTCAATTGGGTCAATTAAACCCAATTGCTAAATTGACCTAGCCATGGTCCGACCCATGGCTAGGTCGGACCATGGTTAGGGTTGCCCGGGTCCGGAGACCCTAGCCATGGTTCTACTAGCTATGGGTCGGACCATGACTAGGTCAATTTAGTCCTAGGGTGCGGTTGAAAATGTTTAAGGGCTAAATTGCAAGAATAAAAAGTTAGGACAAAAAATTTGAGGACTAAATTGAACAAAATCAAAATTTGGTGCTAGGCATGTGCAAGTCACGTGACTACTTAACGGTCAACTCTAACGGTCAACTAACGGTCGGACCAAAAGTATACAATTGGCAAACATATGGTACCAAAAATAGGCAAAACCAAACATGTAGTACCAAAAGCCAAAAGTGAGCAAACATAGGGTACCAAAAGACCTATAAACCCTTTTAAAAATTGTATTATTTGCCGGATATTTTGAATAAAATTATTACAAATTCTTGTAAAATGTAAGAGATTTTCTCGTTGATTTTTTTTTTTATTCGCAAATTGAAATTTTACGTACTGAGGAAGATCACAGTCATCGGTACTTGAGGTAGTCGCGGTCGGGGCGGCCATTCTTCAAACAATCAAAGTTGTTGTTGGCTTGATCATCTTCTTTTTCTTCAATGAAAGGACAATTACTTGAAGCGTCGTATAGTGGGTCGTAAACCCACTTGCCTTGGAACAAATTACGTACAGTCGTATAAACTGATGGCTTCGGCTCTAATTGACGATAAATAATACAGCAACTATGAAACCGAAACATGAAACCATATCTACTGATGATTAATGGTTTATTTAGAAGAAGATTTCGGAGGTTTAATCAAGGGGAGGGAGTTAATTAGCGGTGAATATGGAAGTGATTATACATATATATATATATATATATACTAGTTATTTCTGCATGTGCTTTGCACATGCATGTTTCTAAGATTATTATTTATATAAGTTGTTAATGTATAAATATGATAATTATATTAAATATAAGGGTTAATAACTAATAAACTGTATGAGGTTTGACCGTGTTGAAATTTGGTGTCTGGATTTTAAAGTGTTAAAATGGTCTATCTAAGGTATGGACTTTGTTAAAATTTGGTTTTCCGTCCAAAATTGCTTTTAATTTTGAAAGAATGTTGCGAAAATTCAGAATTGCCCTTTCTACCAAATATAGGTGACGAAATTACCCCTAGATTCAAAACAACCACCACCAAACTCCGGCCACCACCAACTCCGGCCGGCCACCACTCAACTCCGGCGGCCACCACCCAACTCTGGCCCGCCACCACCCAACTCCTGCCGGCCACCATCCTACTCCCGCCGACCACCACCCATAAACCCTATAGTTGTTTATTTAGTTAGGAGGGGAATTTCATTAATTTGCTAGGAAATGAAAGGTCGGATTTTTATATGGAGGGGCATTTTTGGAATATCCATTTTATCGAGCTCACATGACGGTCACATGATACACTTATGTTCAACTTAATCCAAAAATAGAAGGAGACACCAAATTTCAACAAACACCAAACCTGGGTCAGTCAGTTTCAACGATGGTCACCAGATTTCAAATGGGTCAAATCTCAGATAGTTTATTAGTTATTAACCCTAAATATAATACGTTTATTTCTTTATAGAAACATGTGTAGAATTTGGTGATCATTATGGGGAAAAATCGAGATTTTTGCATGATTGTCCTTTAATAGTTGGGACATCAGATGTAATGGAACATAAAACGGGCAGCTTTGTAGAGTGTGTTGTTCAAATTCTGAACCATATACATAAAAATAAACGTGTGACCTAAATATGTTGAATCGCTGATACCTCACATATCATATATTAAATAAGAGTTGAGATAACAAAAAATTTACGGATTTCTTCGGCTTATTGGTGTTTATAATGGTGCCAATTTGGTTCTATATTCTAAGTCCCTGCCTTTTTCTTCATAGATTGTGTCGATTTGGTAAGATTCGGTCAAATCCGGTTTTATATTAATTCAAACCCGCCAAAATAGTATGGTTTA
Organism: Clarkia xantiana subsp. parviflora; assembly: GCA_036873135.1. NCBI lineage: Eukaryota > Viridiplantae > Streptophyta > Magnoliopsida > Myrtales > Onagraceae > Clarkia > Clarkia xantiana. Next base: position 15,075,061 of record JAPTYO010000003.1, read on the forward strand.
AACTTTAGAAGGTTTTGATATTAAAAAAAAAAAAAAAAAAACTTTAGAAGGTACGTGACTTTTTTAGAAGGCATATATGGAACCTTTTGGAAGGTAGGTGGCTTTTGGGGGTGAGGACCCAACACAAATTATATATTGGTATATAGATATATATAAGTTAATTAGCGGTGATAATATAACAACACATTATATTTATATGTAAGGAAACCAAATATGTACCCTTTTTTGCCACTAATTACAAATAAAAGAGGTACATATAAGGAAATCTAATATTTATGTGTAAGGAAAGTTAGAGCATCCACAGTGGTATTACGTAAACGTGGGTCCTACATGTTTATTTATGTAAAGTGAAAAAAACTCTCTACAATGGTTTTACATAGCAGTCCTTAAAAATAGGACCCGCACGTAAATTTATGTTTTTACATAAAACATTCCTTAAATATAAGGAATGCTTTATGCTTACGTAAAATTAATTGTCCTCATTTTTTTTTTCCAAACACAGCTGTTCCATTATATATATATATAACCTAGCAGATATATAACGAATATATATATAATGAATATATAGCAGATATCTTAGTTATATATATATAAAATGAATATATATGTATATATATTCCTATATATATATATATATAACACAAATCTCGTTGCAAAATTAGAAGAAAAAAAACTTAATTGTAATGACACAAAAAAAATTTAGCTGATTGTAACGACACAATTGAAACTTTAATTATAACTACTTTTTAAATTAGTTGTTAAAATTTAATAATAAAATATGTTTACGTAAGATGGTTAAGTAAAACCATTGTAGACCTACTATTACGTAAAAGCATTACGTAAATTTATGTATTCCTTAAAACACATATAAAAAGCTTACGTGGTGTGGTACCTTTAAGAAAATCAAAATATGTAATACCATTGTGGATGCTCTTAGTGGCAAAAAAATGTGTAAGGAAAGCTAATATTTAAGATTACTCTAAACTTTTTTTTTATAATAAATTTATGATTTTTTTGCTATTTTTTTTAAATAAAATAAGTAATATAAATTGAGGGTAAAATTGGAATAATCATAAATAAGGTTCTGCAAAAAGCAATTGATAGTTTATAAATAGAACTTTTATATACTGAACATACAAAAAAATTAAATGTCAATTGTCAACTATGATGTTGTAGTATTGTATTAGTCAAAGAATATCATCGATTGCACGGTACAACATATCGCGAGTGGAGAAATTTATTTTGTCATCTGAAATTGGCAGAACGTCGTCAAAATAATTGGGATACTATGTGGCATATAGCTCGAAGAAGGGTGGGACCATGGACTTGCATAGGAGATTTAATGATATCTGTTTTCAACACGAGAAATTCGGAAGGAAGTTGAAGGAGCAATCAAGCATGGATTGTTTTAACAATATTATCGATAACCTATGTCTTATTGACCTTCAATTCCATGGATGTCCCTTAACTTGGTCTATTAATCAAGCTGGGATGACTACATTTGCGAGCGTTTTGATCGGGGTTTAGCTAAAGCTACATGGGTCCATAGTTATCCCAAACCTTGATTTTCCATGAACCGTTTTTAGGATTGGACCATCGCCCCATTTTTCTAGTGCCTCGTCACCAAGACTCTAGAGGCCACAACAAGAAAATCTCATAGTGCACACAAAGTAGTGTGTAAGTTGTGTACATGGTAAATGGTTCATACGATTTTTGTGTGTAATCTAAGTGGGTGTACAAATTACATATGGAAAAAAATGTATGCAATCAGAATGAGATGTCACTTCAATCCTACCCAATTTAATACTATATTTAACCCTTTAGTAACACCTATCTCATTTCAAATGTGCATATTTAGTATTGGATTTATGATTTCAAAATAGTAACATTTAGTAACTAACACTTAAACTCTATTTAGAACATTTAGTATTGCATTTGTGGTTCCAAAATGTTGGGTTTAGTAACCATCAATTTAAAATCTATTTAGAGCATTTAGTATTTCATTTGTGGTTCCAAAAAAGTCGGATTTAGTAACTATCAATTTAAAATCTAGTTAGAACTTTTAGTATTGCATTTGAGGTTCCAAAAAAGTCGGATTTAGTATCTACCAATATAACATCAATTTATAATAGTAATGGACAAAATTAATTCTATTGGAGTTATTTAACTACAATTAATTATATTCTACAAATGCACATTTAGTATTACAATCATAAATTTCAAATGCTATATTTAGACGCAATATTTTTTTAGGAACACTCATTCGGTAAAAAAAAAAAAAGTAATTATGAATTTTTTATTCATAAACTCAATCCAATAATATTCAATACTTATTGTGTAACTACAATATTTTCGTGACTTATGAAATAAAATAATGACTTAAGGAAAAGTGTCAACCATCTTCATAGTGCATCTTTGTTTCCACAAATTGATTCTCACCACCTGTAATATTACAAGAATAATGAGTAATTAAGTCATCTAACATTAGATAAACAGATGAAAGATATGAAGACATAGATATATGATATGCAGACATGGATGAATGGATGTCAACACGTATGTAGACGCAGAGAACTTTGAAGCAGAGAACTTAGACATGGATGGACTTAAATAGTTACAAAAAAGTATTAGAAAATATCAACATTCTATGTAAATCGACTTGCTTTAATAAAGACATAAGCAAACTGCAAGAACTTGAATAACTCATTCAAATACTCTTGAATAACTCATTCAAATACTCTTGGAGAAGCTGCAAATGCCCAAAAATTTAAATCACTATCATTAATGTTCGAACTCATACGTAGTAATGACATATATATATATATTCACACCAAGTGTTACGTTCCCATGATTATATAAAATTTATAAGTTGTATAAATAGTTTATGGTAATAGAAATAAGATTGTATTTGCTCATCCAATCAATCTAGAAAGTTAAACAAACAATCTAATTAAGTCAACACATTTTCTTTTCATTCTTTTAATAGTTGAATCGCAGCTACACTTCATCTAAACATTCTTTTACTTCTGCTAAACTTATGTATACATCAGAGATGCAACAATAAATCATTCAAATTTTAAACATGATTACTTGTCTGCATAAAGTCTGGACCTTCCCCACCAACATACACAGCAAAGAGAAAGAGAGAATCAACTATACATCTGCTTTCTGTGAGACTCCTTCTGTTTGAGGAAAGTTATGAGACCCAGCAGCTGTACCAACATCTTGCACAAAATATCATTCTGTCTGGTAGTGACAAGGAGTTCTTCTATATTAAGGAAATGACTTGCATCCCGGTAAAGACCAAAAGTGAAAAGCTGAAAAGAAGTAATCAAAGTCAGTAAAGCCAAATCATCATGAAAATTGGAACTTTCTCATTGTGAATATCTCAAATCAGGGAAGAGATAAAAAGAGAAGCATGTTGTCCTTCAAGGCAATAGGAGACCTGCAAATGAAGCAATGTACATCTGATGGCTACCATTACTCCTCACAAAGTATACAATGCGTATATATATCCTTATCAATTTTCAGAGTCCTGAAGTTGCTCATGCTTCTAGAGAGATAATTATTCAACAAAGAGCTATCCTTACCTTCCCAAGACATTTATGCTAAACATAAGTGTGGTCATCCTTTTTAGTACTGACTAGCTAGTTCGGGAATTACGATACTGGCATCAGAAAAGAATAGACAACAACAACAAAAAAAATCTTGAATTCACGTCAAACAAAAGCAGTGCATATAAAAGGTTATGCTGAAACCCCAAATCGATCATGTTACCTCTGCAAGTTCCCTCTCCATATCAACATAACATATTCTTCATTTCGAGGATCATCAATCAGGAATTGTTTGACTTGCCAATTAAATGGATAAGGAGAAAGAAGATTGTGTTAGTTCAACTAAAATAGAGAGTGATGAATAAAACCTAGGTCTACGAAAAACCTAATCAACTGCTCATATAATAATTTTAACATCCAGGAGTAAAAGAAAATAAAGAATTGAATAATTCAGAGTGGAACTGAATAAAGATTGGATTACCTGAAGCTGTTCTTTATAGGGGACGCGAGCTCTGCTATGTTCATCTCTTCCCCTCCTTCCATCCGAAAGGAAGTCTCAATTATGAAAATAACAACATTATGAGGACTCAGCTGTCTCTATTATCAGCAGAACATGATTTTCTATGTCAATATATACTGTTTAAAAGGATCCGGGTTTGTGTAAAACTCGACTCTCACTGCTTATACTTATACGATTAACTGCATTCACCCAATGGCAAACAGAAACAGAAAATATTTCAAAGAATTAGTATTGGTAACCATAAACCAATGACAATGAGAAAAATCAATGCAGATAAGAGTGATGATAATCCAATAGGAAGAGTCTCAATATGCGATCAGCCGATCTGAGATTAGATGCAAACGAATTTTAGCAGAAGATTTCCACCTACTAAATCCAATTATCGCGAATTTACATGAGACCAACGATCTGCCTGATCACCAATCTGAGTTTAGATGTAAACAGATTTTAGCATAAGATTTCTCCCTGCCAAATCCAATTATCACGAATTTAATTGATTACATCAGACCAACGGCTTCAGAAAACACAAAAAACACGTAATTTGATAGCTAAGTTGTGATCAGGAAACAGACAAAAAATTTACGAATCAATAGAATATCTAGTTATTTTCATGGGTCTAACAGTCAGTAGATCAATCAAATCCACCACCAACACATATCTCAAGAAAAGATCATGGAAACGAAAAAAAAAAACAAAATCAATGGATTCAGTTTTGAAGGTCAAAATGGAACTTACAGCTGGAAATTAGGTATCGAGCTTCTTCCTCATAGCGTCAACTTGGCAACATTAAACAAAATTGCAGCTTCTTCTCCACGATCGTAGAAACACGGAGATGATCGGATCTCTGGGATAGAAAGCGTGTCATTTAACAATTGATTGATCACGAAAATGAATGAGAATCTGAATATAGATTGGATTACCTGAAGCTGTTCTTTATAGGGGACGCGAGTTCTGCTATGTTCACCTCTTCCCCTCCTTCCATCTTCCAGGAATCGATTTAGTTCAACCACACCAAATTAGGGCTTAAAAAATTCGAACTATGCAGTCGACGGTACACTAACGAGGTGAGTCGAAATTCTTCAGGAGAGATATCTGGTTGTTGCAGGCGAATGGCGGGAGGGTGGTAGCGGACACTGAGTGGGCTGCGGCGGAAAAAATAGTGGGCCGCGTCGGACAACGAGGGGTGGTAGCGGACGCTGAGTGGGCGGCGACGGAAAAAAAAGTGGGTCGCGTCGGACATCGAGTGGGCGGCTAAGGTGATGGATTTTCGTGAGCTCTAGTCAAGACTGGTCGGACGAGCTCCGGTAAGGTTGAGATTCCTCTTGACGAACTAGGTGAGATCGAAGGCAAGGACGAACTGGCGGCATTATTGACCAGGAGAGAGAAAATTGGTGGGCGGTGAATGAATCTCCAAACTTCAGTTCAGCACATATTAAACAAGTAGGGTTATTAAATGGGATGGGGTGGGCTTGGTAATATTTAAGCTTTGTAAAATTTTGAGCTCAATCTGTGTGTAAACGACCTGAATATAAAAGGAAGACATACAAAATACACACCATAATATTTTAGTGTGTAATTTGGTATGAAATCGGAATGTAATGCAAAAAATCACATTTTTTTAGCTGATCTGTATGCTTTTTGTGTGCAATCCTTGTGCAATTCCACCCTAAACTTTTCAGATTTGAAGAAGCATGGACCGAACATAAGGAATGTGACAAACTTATCAAAGATACTTGACCGATTCATGAATGAGATCAGCAAGACCAAGCCATCGCTGATGAGGTTTGTACTCTGACGAAAAATATCTCCCGATGTAGATGAAAATTGATTCGATGGAGTCGAGAAAAATTTGGTAATGCAAAGCCCCTATACCTTGACAATCATCGAGCTGAAGATGTTGATTTAAAGAAAAAATTAAAAAAGTTTATGGAAGCGGGAAGAGATGTATTGGCGCCAAAAATTAAGGGTGAAATGGTTGAACCACGGGGATAGGAACACTAAGTTTTTCCACGTGACAACTGTGGTGAGAAGAAGGCGCACCAAAATTTTGAAACTAGTCACAGAGGATGGGATATCGATTTTGGATGAGGTAATGATGTCTTGGAAGTAGTTCCAAATTTGGTTTCTACTTTAGTGAATTCAAAACTGATATGCCCAGTCACACTTGAGGAGGTCAGAGTTGCTGTTTTCCAACTTGTTGGCTCTAAGGCTCTGGGGTCAGACGGTTATCCGAGACTTTTCTTCCAAAGGTATTGGGATGTGGTGAGTAAAGACGTCTTCACAATCGTCAAATTCTTCCTCGTTAAAGGTATCCTCATTTCATCCTTAGGCCACACTGATATTGCTCTTATTCCTAAATTGTCTAATCCCATTACGCCTAGCCACTTTAAACTTATTAGTCTATGCAAATTTTGATATAAAATTATTTCGAAGGTGTTAACAAATATGTTAAAACCTTATCTTTCAGATATAATTTCTCTGTTCCAAGAGTGCTTTCGTTGCAGGCCGACTCATCCATGATAATATTGTGGTGGTGCATGAAATGTTCCATTATTTGCGAAATCGATCGAACGTCCAATTGGAAGAATGTGCTTTGAAGTTGGATATGCAAAATGCGTACGATCGAGTGGAATGATATTTGTTAAAGGTGGTGTTGATAAAGATGGGCTTTCATTCTTCGTGGGTACAATGGATCTATTCGTGTGTATCAACGGCCTCTTACCAAATTCTAATTAATAGTAAAAGGTTAACAATGATCATTTCGACGAGAGGTATTCGACAAGGCGATCCATTATCGTGTTATCTCTTCATCCTGGTGACGGATGTCTTGTCACAGAATATCACACGGGCAGTCGAAGAAGGAAGTCTTCAAGGAGTTCAAGTTAACTCCATTGCCGATCACACACTACTTATTCTTCGCGGATGACGCGCTTTTCTTCATGAGGACTACGGTGGGTAATATCAATCGCCTAAATCAGATTCATATGGTGCAATTGGTCAACGCGTTAACTACGAGAAGTCCATGCTATATTTTGGGAAGAATGTGAGGTTCGAATCAAAGCGAGCAATTGAGCTAGCGGTCAGAATTAGAGAAGTTCAAAATCTAGGGAAATACCTTGAACTACCAACAATTTAGGGTCGATCAAAGAAGGAAGTACTCACGTTTCTTAAGGAGTGTATCTGAAGTAAGATAAATGATTGGAGACCCTTTTCATTTTTTCGGGAGTGTCATCTCCTGTTGTAACGACTAAGAATCTGTTGGTTGTTTGCTCGTTGAATGAAGTAAGATGCAAGTCTTGCTGGGCAAGTCTCCCACCTTCATTATTAGTGAAATGAGTAAGGTCCCCTAGCACAACCAGGTAAGCAAGTCCCTTAGAGGTCTCAGATGAATTAGACGTGAAAAAGCCTAACATAAGGGAATGGCTATCAAGCTTTAGGATGCAAAGCATCATTTACCTAAGGTAAGATGATGATACTGAACACCAAGTCAATCAGTGGGGATAGAGCCTTACTTTTGAACAATACGGGAATGGAGGTTCTTATCAAATCAGTGATTACTTCCATCCAGACATATACAATATGTTTGTTTCTTCTTCCAAAGACGTGGTGTGCGGAAATTCACGCTATGATCGCGAGATTTTGGTGGGGCCAAAAGGAGGCGGATAGGAAGGTTCAGTGACGTAGTTGGGAACATCTAACTAAACATAAAGTGATTGGTGGTCTCGACTTAAAAGAGCTTCAAATCTTTAATATAGCTCTCCTTACGAAGATGGCTTGGCGTTTTGAACATAATCCAAATGCTCATTGGGTGCGTACTGTAAAAGGGATTTATTTTCCTCATTGTGATTTCCATCATGCTACTAAAGGTGGACGTGCTTCTTTGGCGTGGACGAGTTTACTCGCGGGACGTGACGTACTTATGGATAATGGTTTGTGGACTATTGGGAATGGCTTGCGAGTTAACATTTATAATGATGTGTGGATCCCCGAACTGTAAGCATATGGTGATGGGCGCCGTAATTGGTAGCCCATAATATGTATAGTTTACCTAATGAACTTGGGTAAATGTCACATTAGGGTAATTGGGCTAGACCCAAATCCCAATTGACATGGGAGGCCCAAAATTGGGCCTCCCCAAATACATAGGCCGGCCGAATATTTATGGTGGGGTAAAGTGGACTTTTGTCCACTTTACTCCTCCTATAAATAAGAGGTGTTAGGGAAATTTTATGGTTAATCATAATTCCCTCACAAGAGTGTTTTAGAGAGAAAAACCCTCCTCCCACACCACAAGGTTCGGCCGAAACATATAACACCTAGGGCGTGCCAAATTGCTTTCGAACAAACTCTCCAGTGATCTGTCCCCGTGACAAGAATCGATCAGAGGCTTTGCTGTGGAGCTGCACCACGTAGGGCTTCTCTAACAAGAACCTCTACGGGTCCCGGCCGGAGGATCGTGAACTCCCTTGAGCAAGGATCTTGGATTACGTTTACTCTTGAGGTATGTGTAAACTTTCCGCTGCGTAATTGATATTACTAGCACACACCATTTAAGTTTCCGTAATGATTACTCCCCGTAATCTAACAGTGGTATCAGAGCTTGTGTTAGGAGTTCATGATTTTGATAAATTGGCGTTCTTGAAATTTTAAATTTTGGACCGAAAATTTTAAAGTAAAAAGATTTAAAATTTTTGAATTTTTAAGGGTTTTATGATGGGTCCGAAATTTTCATGTTGTTGGTTAATTTGATGTTCATGATCTTCAGGAAAAAGGTAATATTTATCAAAATCAAACATTGGATTGTATATCTTATTAAAATTTGATCTTAAAATTTGACCACTTGTTCCCAATTTCATGTTTATGGCCGAAAACCCTAGTGAATTTACAAGGTAATTTTTTTTTTTTTTTTTTTTTTTTATTTTTTATTTCTTAGTCACCAAGGATAAAATTTCGGCCAGATTTTAAAATAATAATGTTTGCCATATTTTAATTTTTAATTAAGGTAACAATATATCTATAATTGGGATCATTATGATAGATTCACAATAATATATATAAATATATATATCACTATCAATATATCTAAATATTTAAATAGGGTTATAGATATTATTGATAGAATTAGTTACCTAAAAGATTGAGAAAATATATTGTCAGTTATTTGTTTCCCTATTAAAGATATTGACAATAAATAAAATATATTATAATATATAAACCGAAATTTTATATATATATACATATATATATATTGTTGATTGATTTTGTCTTATAGATATAATCTTGGCAATAAATATGTATATATTTAATTAGTGTCGATATATATATATATATATATATTTTAATATTGGAAATTATTTTATATAATTAATGTTACTTGGTGGTCAAGTTAAATATTTTTGGACTTTAAAACCCTACTTGGGCCACAAGTAAGCATTTCGGCCCAACTTTTTAAATTTTAATTATTGGGCCGGTCCAATATGTTAAATCGGGACGAATTAAAACCGAACCGGATTTTCTCAATCGGTTCGACCTATTCGGGTCGGATCGGACTAGGGTAATTAAGTGGATCTAACCGAACCGGTTTTGAGTGTTGAATCGAACCCTATTTTCTTGGACCGGTTCGGGCCGAACCAGATTTTAAAATTAAAATCGGACCGAACCGAACCGAATTTTCTGAACCGAACCGGACCAAAATGGACTAAAGTTGACTGAACCGAACAATATTTTCTAACAAGTCAATTAAAATAGGGAGGTCAAGTTTTAAAATCCAAATATTTTTGAACCTCGAAATGGACTACACAGTGCTCATAAGGTTATTAACATGTATGCCTTGTTTCGATTATGGGGATGAATCTCGGAGATACATGTTTTTGGGACTGGATTAATTAGAGGGCCGAATTGCAATTGTTTATTATTCAATATATATTTATGCATGATTAGAACTGTTGTCTTGACTAAGTCTAGCTAGCTGGATATTGCATGTTGTGGGCGGAGCCCTTGATAAATATATGGAAAGCGCACTGGGATAGACATGCTGTGATGGTTGGAAATGCCTAGGATTCATGTCTAGAAGTTTGCGTAATTGAATATAAGCATGAACTGCAAATCAGCCCCTATATTTAAAATTATTTCAAACCCGAAAACCAGTCGTCAAATATGTATGATTGATGTGAATGTTACATGTTTGACACGTATGCTAGAATGTTGAGGATGAAGTTACATTTGATAATTTACTTGTAAGTAGAATTATGAATGCAAGCATGAGTTCCTCGGTACATTAGACGCATGACGTGTAAGCATGTGTGTGGTATGTATGATGAATGTTACTGACATATGATAATTTACATGGATAGTAGAATTATGTATGCATGAGTGAATTCATCGGAATGATTTTCCAAAACAAAAAGGGCATTAGGAAAGCCAAGATCGGGTATGCTTATTTTAAAATTCCCGTTCCGGTAATTTGCGACTAAAACTGTTTTAAGAGACTGATCTATTAGACAGAAGACGACGATAGTGTGAACTCTTTCACAGCCATCTTCCATTGGTTTACTGGTGGTCGGTTGGTTTAGATGACTGAGGAATCATTATTTGTCGGATTCCATCTTAATAGATATTTGATTTATGCAATTCTTTCTCAAAATGTTATTGTCTCCCTGATTGTGCATGATTGTCATCGTGTTTAGTAACGAATTACAACATAAATGACAACATCTTGTGCTAATGAGCTTTTGACTGAGACAAACTATGACTCATGGAGCAAGCGTGTCAGTGCACTGTTGGAGGACAATGACCAGTTAGGTCACATTCAGAAATCCATGAGCTACCCAGAAGCTGGTCTACCAAGGACCTGGTATATGCCCATTTTAAATGGGAGCAAGATGACAAAAGAGAAAAAGGAGATTTTGCTGTCTGAGATGTCTCAGGAATTCCATGATGAGTATGAGAATGTTCCGATTGCAAAGGAAATTTGGGATGCCTTCTTCCTTAGATACGAAAACGGCATGGCAGCAATCCTGCACCCACTCATACCTGCCTTGGAAGATAGTTTTAATAGCTACAGCAAGAATGTACTGGAAAATGTATATGATCTCCTTAGCGCTTTGAAACCACTGGAGGAAGAAGGCCAGGTGGGTGAATAGGATAAAAGTCAGGCTATCATCGGGGCCCTTCCGAAGTCTTGGAGAGCAGCCAAGGCTTTATTGACTGCCAGTGGTTCCAGTGTTGGATCTTGCATCGGTGCTGAAATTCATCGAGATGGAACAGACTCGAATAAAACCAGCACCCGGATAATCTGGGCAAGGGAAGAGGAAGAAGATGAACAAATGAAGGAAACAACATGCAGTTAACAGTAAAATGTTGACAAAGCCTAAACCTGGCAATCTCCGCCTAAAATCGGAGATAGTCCGCGGGAATTCTAGTCCACGCCGAATAGGCGAAGGTACAGGGTCCAGCAAATCGCATCCTGAAAAGGTATGCGACATTGGATATGTAATGGAATCTCTTGTTTCCTCTACTGTCATGTTAACTGACTCAAATCCTTCTTGGATTCTTGACTCATGTTCGACGGACCACATAGCCAATGACAAAGGAATGTTTGCCAAGTTTAGACGATTGCCAAAGGATTCTAAGAGGATATACATTGGCGACAACTCACAAGTTGAAGTCATAGGAGTAGGGAACTGCAAATTGTCTATGAACAATGGCAGGACCATACTAATTGATCATGGATCTGTCATGATAGCCCATAATATGTATAGTTTACCTAATGAACTTGGGTAAATGTCACATAAGGGTAATTGGGCTAGACCCAAATCCCAATTAGGGACTAAATTGCAAAAATTAAAAGTTAGATATATAAATTGGAGGACTAAATTGGTGATGGGCGCCGTAATTGGTAGCCCATAATATGTATAGTTTACCTAATGAACTTGGGTAAATGTCATATTAGGGTAATTGGGCTAGACCCAAATCCCAATTGACATGGGAGGCCCAAAATTGGGCCTCCCCAAATACATAGGCCGGCCGAATATTTGTGGTGGGGTAAAGTGGCATTCCTATAAATACGAGGTGTTAGGGAAATTTTAGGGTTAATCATAATTCCTTCACAAGAGTGTTTTAGAGAGAAAAATCCTCCTCCCACACCACAAGGTTCGGCCGAAACATATAACACCTAGGGTGTGCCAAATTGCTTTCGAGCAAACTCTCCAGTGATCTGTCCCCGTGCCAAGAATCGATCAGAGGCTTTGCTGTGGAGCTGCACCACGTAGGGCTTCTCTAAGAAGAACATCTACGGGTCCCGACCGGAGGATCGTGAACTCCCTTGAGTAAGGATCTTGAACTCCCTTGAGGTATGTGTAAACTTTCCGCTGCGTAATTGATATTACTAGCACATACCATTTAAGTTTCCGTAGTGATTACTCCCCGTAATCTAACACGAACTACCTAATTACAGGCTTAACGACCAAGCCCGTCTTCTCTTTCACGATGGACAAAAGGTGGCTGACCTCATAACTTGTAATCAACCAAGGTGGGACCAGTCAGCTCTTCAACTTCGTTTTACACCTGAAGAGGTGAGAGCAATTCAACATATTCACATTAGTGCAGAGGAAGGGATGGATAGAATTATATGGGCGTTTAGCAAAATCGTGATGCTACGGTAAAATTGGTCTATCGTCGTATTGTTGAAAATCGTTTACCTGATGCTCAAAATGATGCTCCCCTTAACACTCGGTGGAAGAAGATGTGGGCGATGCAAACCATACCTAAGGTACGATCTTTTCTATGGCGTCTTAATTTGGGTGCTATAGAGGTTAGACATGAGTTATCCCGCTAGGGCATGGATGTTAATTCGCGTTGCCTTTTTGTGATAATAATGAAACATCGGAGCATATGATATTTGGTTGTAGCTGGACTATTCCGGTGTGGTTTGCCACACTTAACCTTCGACATAATGAACCTCACGCATTGTCCATGAGAGATTGGTTTGAACAATTTATAGCGGCCAACGGACTATCTAAGAAAGAAAATGAGGTTGGATGGTCGCTTGTGGGTGTGGTCTCGTGGTCAATTTGGAAAGAGCGTTGTCGAGCTATGTATGCGCTTGAGATGCCTAACCCTACTAATACGGTGGTCCAAGCTTTGAAAATTCACAACGAGTACTGGGATAACCGACGCCCACTATCCATGGGCGAGTCGGGTATCTTGGCTGAAATCCAAATTTGGAATGCACCTGAACAAGGTGTAATCAAACTCAACTATGAGGCTTCATGGGTAGAGCGATAAAAAACTGGAGGAATCGGGGTCATCGCTCGTGATGGTTGTGGTCTTGTAAGGGGGGGGGGGGGTCTAAACCGCTTCACGTACCACCACCGAGTACATACAATGTTGGAAACCTTTTCGATTCATGAAGTACTAAGACTAGCCTTGCAAGAAGGATAGAATCATATTATAGTCGAATCAGATTCGAAAGAAACTATTGAGTCTGCATCATTATCGAATCCATTCTGTGATTGGCAGATAAAACATATCATGGTTAGTATTCGTAAAATGGTCACTGAATTTTTATGCGTGTGTTGGAGTTCGGTATTGCGGAAAGCTAATGAAGCTGTTAATTGGATTGCTATCCAATCTGGAAAGATGTCGTGTCTTGACAATTATGTGATTTTACCCCCATCCTCTCTTTTAATGTTAATTAATAATTAATAAGGATCGACGTTGTAATCCACTTTCAATTATTTGTAATGTTTGACTTTTACAAGTTTATTTATGAATATATTCATTTGGCCTAAAGAAACTTATTTTATTAAGTTATTATATTCTTATCATATGTATTCATATATACTATTATGATTATAACATCGATTATAAACTTAATATAGTAACTATTTCGAATGCAAAATTATTATCATAACTGCACTAAATTATAAATATTTATTTCAGTGCGGAAAACTACAATTTCCCCCATCGCACTGTTAACAAGTCCAATAGCGGTGGATGCAACATATTATTTATAACGATATTTTCCTGAAAAATAAATAAACAATAATTATATATTTCTAAGTTAAAAGTTGAGGTTGCCCCTTATGCTTATTGCCTACTCAAGGTTCTCTGCAGCTGGTGACGAGTAGTCGCTACCTCATCATTCCTTAGGAAACAAGGAAGGTTTCTCTGTATCTGGCAACAAGTAGGTCGTCACCTCACTATTCCTTAGTAAGTGAGATTTTTTTGTAGCTGGTGACGAGTAGCTCGTCACCTCACCCTTCCTTAGGAATAAAAGTTTCTCTGTAGCGTGAGTCGTCGACTTTTAGGGCGCCATATCTTGTCATGTAGTTGCCTACATTTTGTCATTATCTTATTCTAGAGAGACTCTTTTATGTGGTTGACTTCTTGGTGTCGAATTTAAGGTTCCCGAATCAATACTTGTCGACATTGAATCTTATTTTGTGCTGGGTCTAACACATATCATCCCTTAAAAGTGAGACCTACCTATTTTTACATAACATATTTCTCTAATTTAAGGAATGCACTTTGTATTACATAACCAATTTTAAATTTTAAACTAATTCATTTTATAATTAACGCTAATAACTTATCGGTTGTTGTTGTAAAATTTAATAATAAAATATATTTAAGTAAAACTATTGGAGAGCAAATATTATTTACGTGTGTCTTAAATTTACGTATTATTAAAAGTGTATAAATGTTTACGTGACATCTTTAAAAAATACAATTTATATAAAACTATTATGAATGCTCTTAGGTAGAAGTGCATGCTTAATAAAAGAAAGGGTTAAAGTTATTTTTGGTGCCACATGTTTGACCATTGTAGGTTTTTGGTGTAATATATTTAATTTTGTAGGCTTTTGGTGCCATATGTTTGAGATGTTGTATGTATTTTGTGCTTCGTTAGTCAACAGTTAGTTTGACTGTTAAATACTTTTATTTTGTTCAATTTAGTCCTCCAATTTATATATGTAACTTTTAATTTTTGCAATTTAGTCTCTAAACAAACTCAATCGCACCATAACCCGCAATCGACCAAGCCGGGGTCTGACCCATGGTCGGGTCTGACCCTAGTCGGGGTCGCCAGGTCAGGCGACCCAGACCAGGGTCCGACCCAGCCATGGGTCGGACCCTGACTTGGTCGATTGCGGGTTAGGGTGTGATTGAATTTTTTTAGGGACTAAATTGCAAATATTAAAAGTTAGATATATAAATTGGAGGACTAAATTGAATAAAATAAAAGTATTTAACGGTCAAATTAACTGTTGACTAACAGAAGCACAAAAAACATACAATCTCTCAAACATATGGCACCAAAAGCCTACAAAATTAAACATATAACACAAAAAACCTACACTTGTCAAACATGTGGCACCAAAATACTTTTAACCCTAAAAGAAAACATACGAAAAAATTGGTCGCTAAAACACAATCTCCATGTGCCAAATTTAATTTCTAAAAAATCGACTGAAATTCTAATCAACCCTAGTTTAGTCAAACCGTAGCTCATAATATATGTTGTCAGCTCTTCAGCTAATTAATTTCAGCAAATGAGATTCTTAATTATATATAGCATATAATTAATAAAATAAAATAAAGTCGTATATCTTGGGATTACAATTACACAAACCATACATACATATCAGCTGTCTTTATTTATCATATATAGCCTTAATTAGTTTGGTGATGAGGAGATTATTGTAGCTTAGCTTAGGAAGTAGCTACGACCTTGTCACAAACAAGATTGCATAGAAAAGCTGGTTCCACGTGTCGGGCACACCAGCAACACACCAATGGCTGCAATCTCTTCCAGTCTTTGAGGTTTTATGTCCGTACAGCGATGGGTGACCGTCTTTTCTGAGCTGTGACAGCGTCGTTATATCCAGTAGAGAAACCCTAGTTGACATCCTTCTCAGCACCGACTTCACCACCCCAGCTTCCGGTGGCTCTCCGGCGGGATATGTCGTCCCGTTCAGAGGTCGAGTTTCTCCTATGCAGTTCTTATTGGATGATTTCCAATTCTTGCCACTAACCAATTACACAAGTTCATACAATTTAATTATATGTACAAATTTACTGGGAATTAATTAGTTCATATGTAAAAATTTAAGATTATTTGAAAAATTAACATAAAAAGTAGGCTTAATCTCTCTACTTGATGCTATTTGGTTACCCTCTCCTCCAAAGTGTTATCTTTTTGTTTATTTATTTACGAACACTGAAGAATCAAAAAATGACGTGGTGGCTGAAAAAGTATTAGTGACATATTTTCTTAATGTTATCGACGTTCTTCATGAAGGAAAAAATTGAATATAATTAAAATAATATATTTTGTCCATGTGTCAATTTTTTTAGCTTGTGTAACATTGTCAAGTCAGCAATTAACAAAAAAATAAAATGTTAACAAAGAAACTATTTATGAATATTTTAAAACAGACATAATAAAAAAAAAAAGTAAATAACTAAAATTTCACATGGTAATATAAGTAACCATTATTATCCCTAAACACTAAACAAAACTAATCATCAAAATTGGATTGAGATTTACGTTTAAAAAAAATTAGAAGAGAGTTGTATTAATTATTACTTGTAATGGGTTGGAGATATTCCTTGGAAAAACACTTTGGTAATGGAAGAAGGTGAAATATGGGAGTCAACCCAGTTAGACCAAGTGGTCAATCCGTATTTAAACGCCTCTAATCGGTCCATGTCTTTTACTAGAACGTTTCCTCTTTGAATATAATCCCACCTACACAATAAGTAAGTAGTTGAAGATTAGAAGAAATAAAAAGAAATAGTTTTTTTGTGTATAATGACGTACGGTTGACTGCTTCCCTTGTGGAGCCACCAGTGCCACGTGTTAAAGACGAGAAAATCGTATGCCAGCCAAGAGCTGCCGCTCTTAATGGAATCCAGCTTCAGAACTCGCCCTACCTTCTCTTCCACAATATCCACTAGAAAGTTGTTTGTTGATAGCACAATTGAAACCCTATATTCCTGCATATATTTATATAATAATTAATTACCACATTAATAATTTCATTTCCTAACAAAACTGAACAATTAACGCAAGCACACGAAGAATTAATTAGCTAGCTAGTCTTTTACCCACGCATCTCACGGCGTTAATTCAATCGCACCTTATTGTGTATAAATTCACATGAAAAAACTGTTTAAATTGTGAAAAATTTTATATATATATATAATATTCGGTAGTAAATAATAATATAGTAAACTAAAGCAAACAATTAAACATTCAAAATCAGTTATGTAACATAATATACTGCATATTTATGGGCAAAAACTCGTAAATGGTTGAATTCATTATGTAATTGAATCAAACAGAATTATTTCTGGTTAGATTTATTAAATGTTTAGATATGTAATGGTCACCGGAAATGTTAACGTCTTGAAACCGTGTTTGTAGGAGATAGTGAAGTTGGATTTGGGAACAGCAGCATGTAACATGCATGCAAGAGATTGCCATTGGTTCTTGCTCAGCGAGTCCCCCACAAACAGTATCTTCTTTCCATTCATTCTCCTCAAGAATTCTCTCCCGTCAAATCTAAATGCATTATATACATATATATATAATAAGAGAGGTTTTTTTAGTGATGATTAGAAATGAAGATATATAAATATGGTTAGATATGCACCTTGATCATTTTATCTACTACGTACAGGAAACTCTAAACTTCAAAAATGAGTTTACTACGGTATAATTAATATTCGATCGGTACAACATATTGCTAACTGAAGTTTGTTTTTATCAGAATTTCCACATTCTTAGACAAAATCACATATGTTGGGCACGTGATGAAGAAAATAACTAGTAATTTGTTCTACTGCCAAACCATTATCTAACAATTTGTTCGACTGCTAAAATATCATAGTAGTTTTCCATGTTTTTGTTCATTGCGTGCTAGACACGTGGCTTATTCCATCCAAATTAGACGGAATTCTTACATAACGAGAAATTTGTACACAAATGAAACTTGAGTTAGCAAAATGTTCAAAAAAAAATCTCCAGATATAAATTTATCGACTTCTCAAACATCAGGTAGCTAGAGTAATTTCATAATTAGCACTATAAATGAAGATTCATCAGTGAAATAAATATCCAAGTATGGTTAGATATGTGCATACATTTATATACTACAGTAAACCCTAAATTTCAAGAACTAATGCATAACTAATACTTGTGATCTTTAGAAGCTAGCCTAACTAGCTACCTGGGTAATCTACAGTTAATCGGCTGCCATCGGTAACGGAGATAGGAGCGATCGGGGCGACGATTTTGGAGGCAATCGAGCTGCTCATCAATGAAGGGGCAGTTTAGTGAGTTGTAAAGAGGGTAGCTTTGGTCTGCTACCCATCTGCCCTTGAACAGATCACATCCCGCATCAACACTTGCTGCACTAACAACCCACGAAACTAAAATTATGCTTAATCCAATCTTAATAATTATCCTCTCCATCTCAGAGTGCATGTATTTGTGTATTATAATTTGGTCGTAGAAAATCAATTTATATAGAGGAACGAACATACCAAGTTAGAAGTAATCACAATCCCAAAAGTGCACGATACGGTGCTATCTATTATTACATAATTAATAATACAAAACCTTTAAGGGTCAAGAATACGAAAACTGTCTCATCACGTTGCTAAATTGTTGTCCTTGGTTTAAATGTTGATATTCAGTATCTCAACTATTAGATTGATTGATTTCCACTTTTTTCGACTGTTTTGGTGTTAAAATTGGCGTTTATAGCAACACAAACATGTTCGTTTCCACTTTCCTGAAGCATCATATTTGTTGCTCGTGGTTTATGCTTATTTGATGCTTAAAAACATATTTTTGTTGACAATTTAATAGGAAAGAGTGTATATTAAAGAATTTGATAGTTGAGACACCGAATATCAAACATTTTAATATAGGTTATCGATTAGCAACATGGCCTACAATTTAGACTATTTATTTAGGTTATTAACCCAACTATTAATTGACGAAAGTAGTTATGCTTTTAGGACAATTGATTTCACATTATGCGGTATATATCAGAGTCTGTATGACCATCTGGTCTCAAATTCAATTCTTGTGACCCAAGTTATTAATTAAGCACATTTGGAAATACAAGAAGTCTAGTTGTTCGTGACTTATTTGCAAGGAAAATTATGAACATATATTTGCTAGTTATTAAGCCATCTCGAAGTATTATACACAACAAGAAATACAATTGTTTATGAGTTATCTGTTTGCAAGTTATTAAGCACATTTTGAAGTATTACATTACAAGAAATCTTGTTGTGTAGTGATCTACTTACACGTTATTGAGCACATTTTGTAGTATTACATTGCAAGAAATCAAATCGGTTTGTGAGTGATCTAATCGCACGTGAAACAAACCTATTTGCATGTGAAATTTCAAAATCGCGTTCTAACAAACTTTACTTGCATAGTTTTTTTTTTAATGTTCAAAGATAGACTTGCTAGAAGCCTAGAAACATTTGAAAACGTGACGAAAACCCTTCAACAAACTTTCGTTATTTGCAGTCTATATACCGTGCAGTACAAGCTATCTTCAAATATGCATGCTCAATAAGGGTCCTTAAGAAAACTTCCTTGTTGGGAAGTTACTCTTTGTATATGCAATATACAACACCTTATCATAGTTAACATATAATATAGTGTAACGGTTTAGCGATTTATCTATTAAATAGAAATTAGGGGTTCAAACCCTACTGAGACCCTATGGACGAAAAAATATTTATAACCAACACTTTACCCTTTTAAGCTCACCCAGTGTGCTGACCTCCTGATGTTGGCCCTATGACCATAATTCAGATCTTCTGCCCCACTATTCCCACTAGAGATAGTGACTCACCATTAAGATCTTGACACGTGTCCTTATATTTAATATTTTTCCTTATGAGATTCACCAATCTCAATAAGTATTTAGAAAAAAACTCACGAAATTAATTATATCAAGTACACGTGTCAAGATCTTAACAGCAAGGCACGATCTGAGACAGAAATAGTGGGGCAGGGAATCCCTATGACCATCAAAAAAAAAAAAAAAAAACTTGTGACATTTCAATGAGGCACTGCTTAAGTATTTGGGACATAAGTGACATAACCAAAAAGTTGAATGGTTTAATTATTACATTTTGCTTGAATTAGAGAAATGACCAAATAAATATAGAGGGATATGGTGGTCAAAGAATGAGATTGTAAAGAATGAGATTCCAAGTATCAGGAACACCCGCCAAACACCAATGGCTGCAATCCATGGCCGTTCTTCCACCCAATCCGTAAATCGAAGGGTGGCCGTCTTTTCGGAGCAGAGAGAGGTTGGTTATGTCTAAGAGCGTCACTGGTTTCGTGATGTTCTTCAGAACGGACTTCAACACCGCCACTGCTGGCGGCAAACCACCTGGGTACGTCGATCCAAGCAGTGGCTGCTTCTGCCCTACGCAGCTCTTTGCCTTCGGTTCGTCCCATAGAGTGCCACTACAAAATGAAAGGAGGATAAAAAACACAAAAGTATATATATGAAGTATTAGTTAGAACTATAAATATGGCCAACTAGAAAATATTTTTAGCAGATATTTGGACAAACGAACAAATTGCTAATTGATTTTTTCATTTTATTAATATTTTGCTAGTTTAAGCTTCCCATGTATTACAAATCACTAGCTCTGTGAGTACTTTTATTTAATTGGAATGAATGATTCATATGTCCAGCACGTGGTAAACAAAAAAAATGGAAAATTGCTAGCTGACATGTTCGAACATAGAACAAATTGCTAGCTAATGTTTGAGCATTTGAATAAATTGCTAGTTATTTCTTTATCACGTGCCCAGCACAACCTAACACCTGGATGATTCCGTCCAACAAAACTGGAAAATCCCAACGAAGCTAGCAGTTTATACACGTATAAAACTTAAGCTAGTAAAATCCAATTAGCAGTTTTAGCTAACCCTAAATATTATACAAAGTAAGGAAGTGGTAAATCAATGATCTATCTAGCTAATTCATTATAAGAAAGTGGATATTATTTTCTTACTTGTAGTGAGAAGGGGAAATGCCTTGAAAGAAGACAGTGGACTTGGAGGGGTCAATGTTGGAGTCCACCCATTCACCCCATGTCCTCAGAGCTATCTCAAATGCAGCCATCCTGTCCATGTCCTTGTGTATTTTCTTCTCAAATTCAATAACATCCCATCTGAAAATTAATTTAATTTACTTTGAATAAGTATATGTGTAACAAATAACAATACAATTCTGACATAAAAAAAAAATATATATTGGTAAACAAATTTCTCAAAGAAGCGGGAAGAAACTTTCCAAGTTTCTTTAGATTTTATAAGAATTTGTAATGGATTTATTAAATCTTTGGGTTAATAGCTAATAAACTGTCTGAAGTTTGACCCATGTTAAAGTCTGGTTCCGTCGTTGAAATTGACTGTCCCAGATTTGGTATTTGTTGAAATTTGGTGTCTCCGTCTATTTTTGAGTTAAGTCGATTGGAAGTGTACCACGTGACCGTCATGTGAGCTCGATAAAATGGATATTCTGAAAATGCCCTTCCAAGAAAAATCTGACCTTCCACTACCTAGCGAATTTACGAAATTACCCCTCCCATCTAAATCAACAACTTATGATTTTTGGGTGGCGGCCGGCCGGAGAAGAGTGATGGCCGAAGTTGGGTGATGGTTGTTTTGACTCTAAGGTAATTTCGTCACTTCATATTTGTTAGAAGGGGCAATTCCGGATTTTTGCAATATTCTCAAAATTAATAGCAATTTTGGACGGAAAATCAAATTTCAACAAATTCCAAATCTCAGACAGTCTATTTTAAAACTTTAAAATTCAGACACCAAATTTCAACGTGAGCCAAACTCATATAATATAGTTTATTAATTATTAATCCTAAATTTAATGAAAACTCCTTGGAAATATGTATATATATATATATAACGAACTTTTGAACATTTTTAACGAGAATTTTTGTTGTTAGAGATATTTAGACGTACGGTTGAGTGGGTCCCCTGCGATTCCACCAATGCCAGGTGTTGAAGATGAGAAAGTCGATATTATTCCATAGCTTCCCGCCTGCAATGGAGTCCAATTTCAAGACCCTCCCGATATTTTCTCGTACCACATCTACTAAGTACACATTCCGATCCAACATTACTTTTACTCCATACTCCTGCAACAACATCTCAACATATCTATCTATTATTAATGTCGATATCCATCAATATAATTATTAAGTTGCCACCAATCAGATCAGGTCGTAATAATTAATTAAAATAGTTATGAAAATAAAAATATATATTAATAATACAATACATTATATGTAATCTAACTGTATTAATTTCTAGCTCACAAATGTTACAAGTTGCACTTACCCTCTTTGAAAGGTAAACTATACACAGAAAAGGTTGGCACATGGATTCCAGATCAATGCAAGGCGTACTTAGAGAGCTAGCTAGAGGAAACCCTCGATTGGTTAGAAAATGAATTTTATTAATATTATAATAGATTTTTTTTTATAGAAAATATAAAAGGTTGGTATATAATATATACATTTTTTTTAAAGAAGTTAAATCTATCGTTGGTTGGATAATATTAGAATAATGATTGCAAGCTTGCAATTTCACGTCGCCCTAGAAAAATGGACCTGCAGAGAATCCTATAAAATGTTCAATCATGACTATTCATGAGTTCATGAGAATACTCTTCTTTTTTACTCCATTTAATTATTAAATTGGTTTCTTATATATATATATATAGTATATATATATAGATTGAGAAAATATACTAAATTGATTGTCGTTGATGGCAAAAACTACTAAAATAAGCAAATATTATATAACATGACGTAGTTGTTCACACATATTATATGATTATTACTTTATTTTTATAGATTAGCTAGATATGAGTGAAAATTTAATTTAGATGTACAATAAATATCTTGTATGTGTTGCTCTAATGATTGTCCCACAAAATAACCCGCGTAAAAAAATGATTAAATAAGGAACTGCTAAAATTAAATGGACCTAATTATTTTAATAATTAGTGTATTATTTATGACATGTATGTTGTGTTTTAATAACTGAGTAAAAGAAGAAGAATGCACTACACTAACCGTGAAAGTAAAAGAAGAGACATCTTGTTGACGTGTTAGAGTGTATTTAGCAGTAGGGACGGAGGCATGAAGCATGCACGTCAACGACTGCCATTGGTTTCTGCTCAAAGAATCACCCACAAACATTATACTCTTCCCTCTAAACCTCTCTAGAAAATCTTCCCCATTGAATCTGCAATATCAATATATATATTATTACATTTATTTGTTTATTATATATATTAATTATCACAGGAATTAAAAAAAAAAAGTTAATGTAATCCTTTTATTTAAAAATATTAAGAATTTAGGTAAATTATTAAAATTAAAAGAAAAGAAAAACATCCATCCTCACACTCCGTGAATTAAGATTTTATTTTACCAAAGAGAATCCATGTCTTTGTTCTGCTGCCTAGATAACTGTGAGACGATTACATTTTTTCTACTTTTTAAGCGTGTCAGTAGCGCGTGGGTCAAACGGACAGTTGGGTGCTGAAAGTTTCTATTTTTGGTGGGGGAGATTCTACGGTAAAATACACGCGCCAACACCGAAAAGCGTGTTGGATTTGGATCTCTGAAAACGCAGTTTCACTTAATTAAAGTAAGTTGTCGGTGACCAACACCACCAAACCAATCAACAGTAGGTTTTGGATCTTCAATTAAATTATTTTCGTTTTAGTTAACTTCACCAAATAACTGAAAAACAATAGCAACAATGACAATTTTAATAAATAGATAAAATATCCATATTTAATCCCAAATTATTGTCTGAGTTATAAAGACATGTTTAAACTTGATAAAAAGAATGACTTATAGCTACCTAGGAAGTTAGCGATGGTAGTGGAAGGTTGTAGGGACCTAATTTGTATCTAAAGGACAAAAGTTAGAAAAATCAATTAAGGTACTCATAGTGGGAGTTTATTCCGAGATTCAGCGGCTAATCTAGTTCTAAAATATTCAGTTATATTAATTCTAATTTATTTTTAACTAGTGGTGCTATATTATTTGTGGTTACAAATAGGAGCATAGCTTAACTAAAAATGTTAATATGAGTTTATATATGGCCAACTTTTGAAGTATCATGAAAAACGTTCTTGGCCATTTACCCACTTTATCTTTACAAACTAATTTGGTGCGATTATAGATTATTATAAGTATAAGATAGACATTTTACGGATGGATGATACTAAGTTGTGCGGAAATAAAATCCTGAACTATCCAAAGAATAATACCAACATGGTTTTTTTTTAAATATATATATGACTTAAAAGTTAAACCTATAATAATCTTTATATTATCAAGCAATAAATACAATTTTTTTTTTCACAGGGCTGTTTTTTTGGTAAAAAAGAAAATGGTAAGTAGTTATTATTCATTAATAATTAATAAATTAAGAGATGGAAAATGGAGAGTAGGGGTAGGAATGTAATTTTACCGGGGTAGATCACAGGCGAGGGGCTGCCATCTGTAGTGAGTGTAGAGCAGATCGGCGCGGCCGTTCTTCTGACAAGTGAACTCTCGTTCAATGAATGGACACTGAGACGCATTATACAGAGGATACGACAATTGGTCCAATACCCACTTCCCCTCGAACACATTGCAGCCGCCGATTGGCCTGACCGCCGCCGCCTCTGGCCGCCAACAGACCAAATCCACCACCAGAGCCGCGACGGCGATAATAAAAGCCGCCGGAGACATACAACAGCGAACTGATTTCCGACTACTCACGGCGACTTCAATCTCAGCCGCTACGTCTATAGCAGATAAACTCTCTCTCTCTCTCTCACTCTCTCTCTCTCTCTATCACTCCGAGAGTAGTAGAAGTTTCAGTGAGATTTATAGTGGCGGACTGGCGGTGTTCCACGGAAGACGTTGGATTTACATAGGCCTTTTCCCGCCCAGAAAGAGAGATTAATGGATGGTCCGTTGCACTCATAACTAGTTATGGCCATTCTTTATTAATATATATAGTTTGTAAAAATATATTTATTTGGTCAAATATAAATACAAATATTTATATTTATTAATTCATTAACTTGTAAATAAAAATCTACATTTTAGAAGACTCAAGTTAGAATTGTCTAACTGAGAATAATGTAATATAATGTTTAGCCAAGAAATAAAAGAACAATGTAAATGTAATATAATGTAACATTCCACTCTTTAATAAGTCTTCCGGTTAAAACTCAGAGACATGAGAACGAAAAAAACAGTATATTATCTTATAGACTATATTAGTACGAGTGATGATTATTCTAAGTGTAAAGTAATCTTGATATATGTATTCTCATCATGACGGGCCTCCTAAATAGTCCATGGGAACATAAAAAAACTACTTGTATGTAATTTTAGGGGCCACAGTTTATTATTATTATTATTTGCAGGTTCAACTATATGAAGTTTGACATACCACTCACTTATGACTCCGAATGATAAATAATTAAATAAATAAATTTGAAATTCCTAAAAGTTACAGTCCGATGATTAATAATACTTTTTTTTTGCCATTTATGATTAATATTACTAAAATACATAATTTCCCGTTAATTTTTTTTAAAAAAATTTCCCGTTAATTAAAATCAACCTAATTAACATTTTGGGTTAATGGAGCCTTATTGATACAACGGTCTATTTGGATCATAAGAATATTCCGACCTGACAGCTAACTTTACTAAGGATGGATAAGCGTAAATAAATATTGCGGTCGTTTTTTGAAGTATGGAATTAAATAGGATTAGATTTTCATTGACTAGATCCTGGACCTTCCTTGATGATAATAACGGTAGGTAACTTACGTGTTGTTAACCATTTACGTAACTGTCCTCTTTCAGTTTATATCTTTCCCGTTCTGTAACGGTGAACATCTATTTTAAGATAAAAAAAAAAAACCGGGGACCTTTCTACCATGCTTTGGGAGCACCATGCTTTTGCCACTAATTTTTTTATTTTTCTATTGCCCTAAAGGTGAACCCCATAGGGAAATTGATATTATTAATAGTATGATACACATCTTAGGCGTAGTTAAAAAAATTCATATTTTTTCATACTTTTAAAGTTTTACTTATGTTACAATTAAGTCCACCACAGTATTAAAAAAACCAAAAGCATGGTAGAAAAATCCGAAAAACGGGAACTTCTATTATTAGAGAAAATATATTAAGAGTGATAGTGATGATATATATATATATATATATATATATATATATATATATATATATATATATATTACATTATAAATAAGAAATTTATTTAGTTGGTTACATCTGAAAGTTACTCAAGATTACAATTTTTTATGGAATTAATATGTTTATGGACGATTTAGTAACCTATGGACAATTTTTAAGAATTTTGTTATTTGAAATCCCTAAGATATCTATCACTAGATTGTGTCTACTTGTGGTGGCAAAAAAAAAAAAAACGTATCCATCTCCAGTTAGAGTGGTAATTCGTGCATTTTTACATGTTATTAATAATTGTGTCGTGTTAATTTACTGAATAAAAATACGCACGATAAACTTATCGTACCACGATTTTTAAATACGAACACATCACAAATTTTTTTTTGCATGTTCGTATCGTGCTATTATATTGTGTTAAGTTATTCAGTTGTATATCTTATAGAGATCTTTAAGAAAATAGAATCAAAATAATGAATTTCATATAGCAAAAAACTATAATTAATATGTCAGTATTCATAATTTTGTAATGTAGGGTTTACAAACTCAAAAAATTAAATCAGTAATTGAGGTTTTAAAATCTGTTAAATAAGATACATTCAAAAATTACTTGCTAAAAATTAGATTTAGTAGCACAACTTTATCGTACTATCATGTTGTGATATTTAAACACGATCACTAAATGAAAATTATATCGTGCTAACCATGTTCGTGCTATTATTCTATTATATACGTGTCGATTTTTTTTCGTATGTATTTGGGTTGTACGCTATCGTAAATTAATTGGTTTGTTGGTCGCTTGTATTATATTTTAGTTAGAAAGTGTGGAACTTGAAATTTGTTATATTTAGGTGTTCTTTTTAATATGCTAACTCTTCTTTAATTAATAACTATATATATATATATTACATATCAAGTTAACTATTATTTTAGGAAAACTATATTTTTTATAAAATGTTAGGGAAGCATTCTGGATGTTGGCCTCACAATCCATTTAAGTAATTATGTATAGCGCTTGAATTTAATCAGATGTTTTAGATTTGAACGTAATAAATGAAATAATATTTATAATAAGGACTTCCATTTTTACAAATAGATACGATGATGCTCAATATGATTCAAAATGTAAAATAGATACCATTAGAAGTGTTGCCTTTTTTTTTTTAGTACAGGAAATGTAAAATCACAAAATCATAACCCCATTAAGTGGCTTTCTTTTCTTTTCTGCGTTTCTGTCTGAAAAAAGAAAAAAGGCCGATACTTTTTTGATGGACAACCATGCGGCAGATGGCAGTTGCTCGATTGAGGGAAAGTTTTGCGTTTTGGTTTAATAATAATAGACCACGCATCTATTAAGATCCAGACTGCTTACCAATTCTTAAGAAAGGGTATATCCCCGTTTTCAATTTCTATTTTAAACGGTTCACTCTGTAGTTGTTCCGTGAATGATGTATGATATCGTCCTTAAAACTCTCATTCTACTCTATTAGGTCCTTAAACTGATTGATTTCATTTGATTTTGTCCTTCCATTAAACTTGTTCTGATGTAGCAGTTTGCATAAACACCAGTGGCTCCAACCTCTCGTAACTTATCCAGAGAGATATATAATTACGTTTTTTTAGTATATAAGACTGTTTTTACAATCTCGAGTTGGGAGTATCATTTCCAATGAGGTGTTTCTAATGAGATTCAAATGGGATTCGCCCAAAAAATACAAATAACTTAACCAATTTGTCCAACCAATATTGTGTATGTACAGTTACGTACTTAAATTTAGCATAGGCTTTCTAAAGTTAAGGCTACTATAGTTTAATGGAGCTACTGAGGTGATTAATGAAGCTATAAACTAGTTTGATGAGTAATCTGTAAATACAAATTAGATGTATCTTATGCAATTGCAGAAACTTTATGCAAACATTTAAGAGATATAATATAATTAGGGCACATTATTATTTGAAAAACGGAAAAGTGGTAGACATGCTTTCTAAGGATACTGTCAAACTTAGGAACTCTACAATTATTTATTCTCTATTCTAAAAAAGTACTCAGTTAATTTGTACATTTAAAATATATTTAACGACAATTTTGGACGGATGGTTGTAGGAGGTATCGATTAACATCATTTTAAAACATGTTGGTACAAAAAAACCCATTTTTTTTCAAACATGTTGAATGTTTTACATACTTTTTCCATTCTGAAAATCGGCGTGTTTCGGAATTTTCTCTCAACATCAGTTTCAGTACATAATTCTTCATTACAAACTGTCAAATTATAAGCTCACATCTTATATATATTTACATCTCCACTATACATAATTCTACTTTCTCTTGGTTGTTGTAGTAGTTCCAGTCCAAGACAATGGATAAAGATCATATCCACTTATAGATGAACCACTTCATGGCCATCTGACTGCATTCTCTTTACTTCTTGATCCCCACCCCCTTTAAAATGTTTACACATTGCATCAATCTTCTTCTCATCGTCTTTATTATCCTTACTTTTTGCAATTGATGCCAGAAACTCGACCTTGCCCTCCATCATGTTAACCACCATAGACATGGTCGGCCTAATCGATGGAGATACATTGGCGCATAGTAGGGCCACATTGATCACCCTCAAACCTCGTCCTTGTTAAACTCCGAGCCTAATCTCGGTTCAGTAAGATTGAGCAAGTTTCATTTCTATTTTAACAAGTGTGCTTGGAAAATTTAACAACGAACAACATTAAGTAACATTAATTAAGTAAAATGATGTAATGTGTTAAATTAATTAATAATTACCAAATCGAAAAGAAAAAATGATGCTTCTTGACTTGGGTTATAATTGTTGTTGCTTCGACCACTGTTGATTTCCAAGACTACTATTTCGTAACTGTAAACATTTGTCTTGTCAGACAAGTAACCTCGCAATGCATATTCAGGCGCCATATATCTGTTACAACCAAATTCATTACACTTGATGTTAAACACAAATAAGGTTAAGATATGCTTGATTTTAGAAAATTAATAGTAAAATCGATTGTAGAATCCCTGGAAATTAGAAGGGAATGAATGACTCACAATGTTCCTGCAACCTTGGTGCTAATATGTGAACTATCCTCTTGTTTGAGTTAAGCCAAACCAAAATCCGATATTTTGGGATTAAGATTTGTATCAAGAAGTACATTCGTAGTTTTGATGTCTCGATGCACAATCTTCAACATCGACTCTTCGTGAAGATAAGACAATCCTTTTGCAATACCCACACATATCCTTAAACTGATTGTGATGGATATCTGTCCAATTCGGGTTCGTATTTACGTTTCGGACTTCGTAAACACGTCAAAATCACATAAACGGATCAAAAAAAGTTCCCAAGGGTCAAAACGGCCCGGACACGCGACACACGCGTCCGGACCGGACCTCCGTATTGCCTTAGTAATCCGAAGGGGTCCGGATTGTCTCTACAATCCGAACCGATCCGGATTGCTCTAGGCGACCCGGATCACGCCAGGATTGCCCAAATCCGACGTGATTCGAGTCGCCGTCTGCAGCATGCGTGCTCCATTTGTGTTCTTACACTAAGTTAGAGTTTTCCAATAGCCAACCTTGATCAAACCACACGACGGTTCACACTTTCTTTTGAACCGGCGCCGAACCAAGAAATAACCAGGGGTGGTTCTAAGGTTTCCTACAAAAGGAGCCTAGGCCACTCATTTTACATTTTATCTTCACTTGAGATTGGCTTAGTAGCTCTGACTTCTCTCTAGCTTTCTCTCTCTAGAATTCTTATTTAAGCATCGGAGAGGGCTTAACTAGCACCACCCCCACCCTCTTCGTGCTAGTTACCGCCCCGTGTGCAGGTTCGGACAGCGAGCGCGAAGCAAGGATCGTGAGTAGAAGGACCTGACACGGCGATCAACCCGAAGATTCGACAGTCCGTTACATCAAGCGGGTCTGGACGAAATATTTGGCGTCGTCTGCGAGATTCGAGCAAATAGTCATCGCTCTACCTAAGAGACATGGACAAACCAACACTGGAATGTCGCGCTGTGTTATTACGTCACTGGAACTGTCAACGTCGCGATTGCGCGTACAGCTGCTGCAGCAATCGCTGATACCACCGGTCTTGTGACAGTGTTCACCACTATAGTAGCAACAGCTTCCATGGCCATCGTTGTAACCGTTGTTACCGCAAACCTTTGACATTCGTCTACAAGTGTTCGCTATTATTACTACAGTACGCGCACACAAGGCAGGCGTGTACATCCGCTGCACAGCCGTCATGAATACAGGGAGTAACCCTTTAATATACATTTTATATTCCAAGCATTTAAATATGCATTACATATTTCCATACGTTATGTATCTCTATATCCTAAGAAAGACTGATAGGAAACCAAGGGAAATACGAAGCAGGGGAAGGACGACCCTCATACATTCGATCTAATTCGAATAGGACCTGACGAGGACCATCGTCGCCAACGGAAAATCATCACATATTACACACGCTCCGCCTGAGCTGACCACTATATGAGCAACGTTCGTCGTTTGACACGTTCACTGTCTTCCGAGGATTCCTTTAGAATCATCAAAGTGGTCGCATCTGCACTGATCTACCAAGCAAACAATGCTGATGTGCACAGACACGCGCATTTCCAAAGTGCGCACATTTCAAGGGTGTGTACACTTCCAAAGCGCACGCAGCTCTAACTTGCGGTGTCCCCTGATCAATAGCTGTCAAACGCGCACACCGATGGCAAGCGCGTGCACCCGCGTCCTTACAACACACCTAAGTCATGGGTATACAAGAGTTCGACCTCTGATGACGCGCAAGTAGGAAACCAAATTGCAACACTTCCTACGAGGGATGTTCCAACACTCGGCAATCAAGGGAAGCCTCAACACCGGGAGAAGGAGGTTGTGACACAACAACGCGCCCGATGCATTCGCGCCCGAAGCGTCCGCACCTGACGCGTCCGTGCCCGACGATTCCGCAAAAATCCTAGATTTTCCCAAAAATCCCCAACGGGGGCATGCGCTGACTACACCCATCTGACGTAGCCTCAAGGGTTCTAAATATAGCGCCACGGTAATAAACAAGGAGGTGGCACCGCTCAAGTGACAACGCCACCACCATTGCGGAAGATAGGAATTCAGGAGGGACTCCTATGTTATACGCACGCCTGTGCTAAACCTATCACATGAGAAAAGTTAGAGAATTATCTCCAACATCCAGCAAGCTTACCCTCGTCAAGCACATAAGAGGGTCGTACCACTCAAAACCCGTCACACAGACACAACACCGTAAAGAGTCACGAGTGTGTGAAGAAACACATCAACAAAACCAAGGCCTCGTGGAAATGAACATGTGAAGCGTACAACGCAAAGCATACACACTATACTCCTAGCAACAAACACACTTGTCCGAGAAGGGAAGGGTTACTCTTACCCACTCCTAGCAACAAACACACTTGCATTAAAATGCAAGAAAAGTGGAGAGTGAATTTACAAGTCTACCTCAAGTATGAGCATTGCCGCATGACAGTCACCGAGAGACACACTCAACACTCGACGCAAGAGCGGGGGAATCTTTCTGAACCCCCGCGTACAGGATACAACATCCCCCGTACAGGATACAGTCATTATACTCTATCAAGAAACAACGGTGCGACTACCAAGCGACTTGGGGGGCACCAAGCTGACAAGTGCTCGGCATTCCAAAGAAGTGAATAAGCGAATCGTTGCAAGAACACGCGGTACCGCTCCTCTAAGAAAATGCACCAATGAAGAATACAACTTCAACATCCTATACGGATTGGTCCCAAGAGGGGAACACCAAGCATCGCCCTCGAATGACGATTTCTTCTACTTGAACAAATTCCAGGTAACACGCGTTACTGCCAAGGGTAAACCCAGGTATGAGGTAACAACTCTACAACAATACTGTTATGAATAAAGCAGACCACTCGAGTAAAATATCTACTCAGGATAGCCTGATTTAGTCAAGGCAAAATCCAAGCTGAACGGAACAGACTAGTCGCGAATAGTCTGATCCAGTCATATTGGCATTTCAGGCGATAGAGCCATATGGGGAGACTTATAACTCCATTTTATCCCCTACCAATATGTATCTCGAAGTATTGCGACTAGTTTTAAACAGGTTATATGTACATCCAAGAGATATCTCAACAATACACCCTATCTAGGGAATAACACTAAGTGGAGCTGTATGCAACACTTTGTGGAATTCTCTATCTAACAACAAGTCTCCAAGTTAACTATAACTTGCGTCATCTCGGCGAGCATTCTACTCAAACATCATCTCTTACCTTGGAAACGATACCAAGTAACAATCGTATATATACGTGCGCATCACGCTAAGGAAGCATCAACGTGTATCGACTAAATGACGCATACAACAATGCATATTCTTTGTTTATACATACATAACCACCAACACATTTAGCGGGGGGTACTTGAAAAAAATTTGCGCCCGATGCGTCCGCACCTGTCGCGTCCGCACTTGACGCGTCCGCACCTAGGGAAGTTTCCTACAAAACCAAGGAGTCTTCGTATCAGGCTCCTATTCTATCTATTACATGCATTACTTGAAGGAGATTCATAACTCCATATATTTGCAACTTTGTAATTGCAACAACTATCTAATGAAATCAATGTATTTTCGTAGGTACATCTCTACATCATACATACTACTTTGGAATTACGCAAAGTAACAAACTACGCGCATATTACTCGCATAAAAAATACAAGCTATCGAGCTATGTACAATAATCGACTTATATTATACAATGTCGACATATCCATTATCAGCATCAACAATGAGCATATAAACGCTCTCTATCTATAACGACGACTACTCCAAATAGTGTCGACGACACACTACATCTTGGGTTCAAACCAGGATTTATCTACAAGTGACATGCTGCAACATCCTCCTTGCGAGGGCAACCCCCACGCTCACAACTAAAAAATGGCATGCTGCGAAATCCTCTCGTTAGAGGCAAATCCTCATGTTCATAATCATTCCCTGAATTTAAAACAGGATGCGTCAACATTCAAAGGGACTGATCACCCCTTCATGGCGGACGTCTTCTTGTTAGACGACAACCTCATGCTACTACAAAGTATGCTTCTCCATTGCGGGATGATACATCATGGCGCGACATCCTCTCATTAGAGAGCAACCCCATGCTATTACAAAGTATGCTTCCCCATCGCGGGTTGATACACGCTAGCAGGAGCGCACCCTGTTTGAAAAACTCACCAACCTTACAAGTCGAGTCTTGTACAACGCTATTTTGCCCGTGAACATATAACGGAATAAAACACACCAAATTCAGCAAGTAGTGTCTTGCCACAACGTCGCTTTGGAGTGGACCAAGAGACGGAAAAAAAAACTGCAAGTTGCTCTAACGCGGTCTTGTACAGCCCTTCTGGACTAACCATGGAGAGGTGCAGTAGCATCACAGGGTAGGTACTGGAATAGCCACGGGAAACCTTGCAACAACGTCATGCGGGGTGTGCCCAACTTGACGGATTGAAAAACGCATAGCATAAAGCAAGTAGCGTCTTGCCACAACGTCGCATTGAAATGGTTCAAGAGACGGTAAAAACTACAAGGCATATTGATAAGACCTCTGTTCCGCCCCTTGGGTTAACCAAGTTGAGGGGTAGTAGCATCGCAAAGTAAGTACGGGTCTAGCCATGGAAATCTTTGCAACAACGTCACGCGGAGTGTGCCCAACTGACGGATGGAAAAACGCATAGTATAGAACAAGTATCGTCTTGTCACAACGTCTCCTTAGAGTGGAACTAATAGACAGTATAAACTAAGGTCTTGCCTCGTCAAGACGAGTCTACTACGTGTCAAGTGCCAGTGCCAAGCGCCCTCGTGCCAAGCGCCAGCGTCAAGTGCATTGCTATCCTATGGTCTTGCGTGTTACTACCTATAAACAGACTATGGATGCTATATCCACTACAACAAGGATTCTTATCCTATCATGCAAGTCCAATGTATACGGACAACTATGCTAACGCAATGTCTGAAATACTACTAACGAGTTATCATGCATTTCTACTATGATCATGACAGGTCTATTCGACAACGTCAAACGTATATATAAAAGGCTCAGGGAACAACACCCGGCGTAAACTCAACCCAGACATGGAACAACAACTATGTACAAAGCTTGGTAGAGCAAACACAATCAACCTAGTACAATATGCAAGGGGTAATCTCCGCTCAAAATCTACATAGCTTATACGACCCTTACGTACGCGCCAACGCGGCCCTTATGTACGCACCTAGGCGGCATCTACACACGTGTCTAACATGGCACCGCGTGACTATTCGGGGTAACGGTATGTCAGACCTAAAATCTGACATATGGCTAATTACGTTTTAAAAACGATGAATTTTGAAAGAGTCGCCACTAGTTAATTATAAGGCTAACTAGAATCCTAAATTAGCTAAGTGTATAACAGATTAAACACATAGGTATAAAATCAGTGTATGATCAGAAATTCGAGTTCGGGGGTTCTATTACGAATTAAAAATATAATTTTTAACTACGCCCTTTCGGTACTCAATTCACTTAATTTGCCATTTTAATTATTTATTCTACATAAACAACTTTAGATTAATTCAAAAAAATATATGATAAAATCAAAATCAAATTACATCATAAGGAAACTATTAAACATGTACTGATTACGCATAAATAAAATCTTAATTCACTATACACATGAGACCTAATAGCCTAAATGATTATCAAACATGCTCAAATTAAAATACACTATAATACTCAACATCTACTTAATATCTAACCTAGTTTTTTTAGTGTTACCTAAGTCAATCTTAACATTTGTATTATTTAATTCACTACACTATATAATATTAATATATATACATATGGAAGGATGATTCCCTCACCTGCAGTAGATGTAGAAGCAAACAACGATGACTAATAATGGCGAGGAGTTGGCTTATGGCGTACCTGGATGAGAGGAAGCCGAAGACAGCAACGTTTAGAGCAGGAGACGACGATCGTCAATGACAGGAACAACAAGGGAATGGCATGAAGATGGAACCAGACTGGACAACGGCAAAGAGCTAATGTCAAACGACTCGAGTCGATGAAGGAGGGCTGGTCAGGCGTGGGTGTAGCAGCGGTCACAGTCCGGGGCTAGGGCCAACGAGAATTCATCGGGGACGGGAATAGCATGGCGATGTCGGGAATTGGTAAAGAGGGAGATGGGTGGCGAGGATGATGAATGAAGGATGAATGGTTGCTGCGGTGGTTGATGGGTTCCGATGTAATCGTTAGCCCCGTTATCAGCCACTGGACGGCGAGTAGGTCCAGTGGGCCTCGTGAAAAGCCTTGAAGGCCCAGAGGCCCAGCACGAAGGGTCCCGACTTTAGCGGTCCCGATGAATGAGCTGAACGCTCCCGATAAGAAGCCTCTGAGTAGGCCCCGATATGCCTTAGTAAAGGCCCCGATAATAAAGCCCCGCAGAGGCTGGACCTGTCCCGTAGAGACTGAAGGTCCTGGGTGGTGATCTAGAATGAGACAACTCTGGAGTCCCCGACAGGAGTCGAGACTTGTAATCAGAGGATAAGACCAAGAAACCCGCCTACTAGATGAGAGTAGTGGGAAGACGGTTAAGATATAGATAATCTCCCCCGAGATACGCAGGGCGTGCCCGAGATACGCGGAGGTACGGGTAAGATACGCGGAGCGTGGGGCGAGAAATATGGAATCCCAGCCGAGATATACGGAATCATGGCGAGATACACGGAATCGTGGGTATAACTGCCAAGCGCAGTAACAGGTAACTGAGTAACTCCTCCTTCTATATAAAGGAGGAGGTTACCTCAGAAAAACGGCTACGCTAATACGAACTTACACTTTGCTTACCACCCATTGATCACCGTACTCATTTAAGCATCGGAGAGGGATTCTGGGTCACCACCCAGGTCATCCCCTTTTGCAGGATTACGCGGAGCCCAGGAGTCCAAGCTTTCCGTCAAGGACGTAACGGAGCTTCGCCCGTGATCCAACATTGGCGCCGTCTGTGGGAAGCTTACGAAAAGCCAAAATAGCTTCTACCAGATCAATGGCCGGTGGTGGCAAGAAGAAGCAAGTTCAGGCTGGCAGTTCTCGTCCCGCAGGAACTGTGAACTCCCCGTTGCCAGAACGCGTTGCTGAACAAGGCGAGAACCCTGCTCTCTCCCAGACAGGGGGGCAAGGTGATGGCTATGAGGTCTCAGTCCGGGACGCTGAGACGAACAGGCAGGATGTCCCGCGTAGGGAGGAAGATGAGGCTCCCCCAAACCCGGTGGGCCATGGAAGAGAAGGAGTCCCGCGAAGGGAAGAAGGGTCGTCTTCGAACTCGGAGTTGGCCAAGGCAGTAGCGGAGGCTATGCCCATGTTCTTGGCCGCTATGGAGGCCTTGCTGGATAAGAGAGAGGCCGCCAGGAGAGCGGAGGAGTTGCCTCCGCGAGAAGAGTTACCACCACCACCGCCGAGGGTGGACCCGGAGGAACAGGAGGTTCCGCTCAGGAATAAGGGCAAGGAACCAGCACACCTGGAGAAGTTCGTGGTCGACGGCCCTGGACCAGTGCAAAACAGGACCATTCCCCTGAATGGCCCCATCACCCCCGATCAGGTGGTGAAGATCGTGAGCATCTGCATGGGTGATCAGAAGCAGATGACATCGGAGCTGAGGGATCGGTCCAGCCATCCTTTTGTGCCGCGGCTGATCGATACCGTAGCCCCGCCTGGGCTAGGTATTCCGACCATCAAGGAGTATGACGGTTAGGGGGACCCAGTTCGCCATGTGCAGAGGCACGTCCAGGCCTGTATGGGACGAACATCGAATGATGATCTCATATGCTCATTGTTCCCGATAACCCTGGGAGAAAGGGCCATGACTTGGTTCTTCAGCCTCCCTCCAGGAAGCATCACCTGCTGGGCCGATATGCATGACCGCTTTATCAAGCAGTATCAGGGTCGAAGACGTCTTCTGAAGAGCGTGAGGACTTTAACCCAGGTGGTGCAGAGGCCCGATGAATCGTTGGCATACTATTACCAACGGTTCACTGCTAGTGCTGCGGAGATTGACGAAGA
Organism: Clarkia xantiana subsp. parviflora; assembly: GCA_036873135.1. Classification (NCBI taxonomy): domain Eukaryota; kingdom Viridiplantae; phylum Streptophyta; class Magnoliopsida; order Myrtales; family Onagraceae; genus Clarkia; species Clarkia xantiana. The sequence goes on from JAPTYO010000003.1 coordinate 15,112,584, forward strand.
AATCTCGGAGGGAGAGATGATTCGTACTTTCCTAAGGAACTTGAGCGCTCCGTACGGTTCCGACCTGATGCATAGCGTAGCCGCGAAGGCTGTGTGGAGCATGGAGGCCCTGCAGGCGAGGGTGAAACAGTAAATCGACGTCCAGGAGTCGAAGATTGCTGCTGGAGAGCTCGATCCCCCGAGGTCGGCAAGAGGAAAGCCATCGTCCAAGCTGTCGGATGATCGCAAGGGGAGCGACAAGACGGAGGGAAGTAGGAACCGTGGTCGTCCCGAGAAAAGGGAGGACAGGCGTCCTCCGAAGAAGGATAACCGCGAAGGTCGAAGTGTCCCCATCAACAGCTCGATGACCTCCGTGCTAGCTGTGATGGATCGGCAAGGTCTAGCTCGATACCCCCCCGAGGAAAGAAGGTGAATTCCTAGGAGGCCGCCCTGACCGTTACTGTCGCTACCATCGTGCCAATGGTCACGACACTAAGAATTGTCGGGAGCTGAAGAAGGAGATTGAAAAGCTGATCCAGAAGGGAAAGCTGAAAGAGTTCGTCGGGAAGGGACGGTGCCGATCCCGTTCCAGAAGTCGGTCCCGATCCCGTTCCAAGTCCCGCGACCGGTCCCCGAAGAAGAAGAAGGTCGAGCATGAGGCTTCGGGATCAGGTGCCCGCAAGGAGAGGCGGGGAACTATTAACGTCATCCACGGAGGAATGGCAGCGGGAAGTGATACCTCCGCTTCCAGAGAGAACTATGCTTCGCGCATATCTGCCGCGGTGGTGTTAGGAAAAAGGTCCCGGTCGTGGACCCTGAAGGAGGAAATGGTGATCTCTTTTTCAGCGGAGGATCTAGTTGGCGTGGAGAGCCCTCACGACGACGCCTTGGTCGTGACCCTGGATGTGGACGGATTCGAGATGAAGCGGATTCTGATAGACGGAGGGAGCTCCTCCGATATTCTCTTCATGGACGCTTTGGAGGCCATGGGAAAGACGAAGAAGGACCTGACACAGGTGGACTTCCCGATGGTGGGATTCTCCGGCTCCACTTCCTACCCGTTGGGAATGATTACCTTACCAGTAGAGTTTGGTAGTGGCTGGAAGATGGAGAAGCGAAACGTGGATTTCGTCGTAGTGGAGTCTGCGGGGGCATACAATGCGATCATCGGGAGGACCACTATCAACCCTCTTATGGCGGTCGCCTCGACGGTCCACCAGAAGATGAAGTTTCCAACTGATAACGGAGTTGGAGAGGTCAAGGGTGACCAGGTGGCATCGCGAAAATACTACGTTAACGCCACCTGACGAAGAAGGAGGGAGACGATGACTGTTCTTCAGACTGATACTGATCCTCGAGAGGAGTATGGGCGTCCCGCCCCCATGGAGGATTTGAAAGAAGTGGAGATCGATGGGCCTCAGAGGAGGGTGAAGATCGGCTCTGCTTTGTCGGAGGAAAGAGCCCGAGAGTTGATCGAGCTCTTGAAGGAGTTTAAGGAGCTGTTTGCCTGGTCCCCGAGTGATATGCCAGGAATCAGTCCCGACGTGATAGTGCACGAGCTGAAGATAGACCCCGCAATCAAGCCTATCGCGTAGAGAAGGCGTCCGATGGGCGCAGACAAGAGGATCGCGATCCAGCAGGAGGTGGGCAGACTGCTCGATGCTGGATTCATCAAGGAGCTCTGATTCCAGACTTGGGTGGCTAACCCAGTGCTGGTGCGAAAGAGTAACGGAAAGTGGCGGATGTGTGTCGACTTCCGCGACTTGAACAAGGCCTGCCCGAAGGACTGCTACCCGCTTCCGAGGATTGACCAGCTGGTGGATGCCACATCGGGACATGAGCTGTTGAGCTTCATGGACGCTTATTCCGGGTACAACCAGATCAAGATGGCGAAGGAGGATGCCCCCCACACAGCTTTTTACGCTGACAGTGACGTCTACCATTACGACGTGATGCCCTTCGGATTGATCAATGCCGGAGCAACTTACCAGCGGATGGTGAACAAGTTGTTCGGGGACATGCTGGGGAAAACCATGGAGGCATATGTGGACGACATGCTGGTGAAGTCCCGACAGGCAGGAGACCATGTCCAGAATTTGGCGGCGGCATTTGAGCGGATGAAGTTCCATCAGGTTCGGCTGAACCCCGACAAATGTGCTTTCGGGGTGAACTCGGGGAAGTTCCTAGGGTTCATGGTGAGCCAGAGAGGAATCGAGGTGAACCCTGAGAAGCTGCGAGCGATCGAAGAGATGCAGTCCCCGAGGACTCATCGGGAGGTCCAGGTGCTGAATGGCCGGTTGGCCGCGATGAATCGCTTCCTATCCAAGGCGAGTGATCGAGCTATGCCATTTTTTGATGTATTGAGGGCCAACAAGAAGTTCGAATGGACCGACAAGTGCGAGGAAGCATTCCAGGCACTCAAGCAGCACCTCCGTACCCTTCCGCCGTTGGCAAAACCAATTCCAGGCGAGCCGCTCTATCTCTATTTGGCTGTTTCTGATGTGGCTGTTAGTTCTGTTTTGATTAAAGTTGTTAAGGGCAACCAAGTGCCTATCTATTATGTAAGCAAGGCGTTTGCCAAGTCTGAAATAAACTATCCCGCTATTGAGAAGTATCTCTTCGCGTTGATTATTGCCGCTCGAAAGCTACGACCTTACTTCCATGCCCATGAAGTCACGGTATTGACTAATCAGCCCTTGAAACACTTTTTGAACCGACCGGAGGCGTCGGGGAGATTGGTGAAATGGGCCATCGAGCTGACGGAGTTCCGCATTCATTTCGCTCCGAGAACCGCTATTAAGGGCCAGGCATTGGCAGATTTTATAGCTGATTCTACGGCACCCGATCTGGAAGTAACGGGTCCCGCAGAGGGGGCAACCATGGAGGAAGTCCCGACAACAGAACAGCAGCCAGAACAGCCAAATGAGGAGAATACTTGGGAGATGTACACTGATGGTTCATCGAGTGTAGAAGGCTCGGGGGCAGGATTCATATTGATACCGCCCGGCGGAGGCGAGCCTTTACGATATGCCATGGCGTTGACATTCAAAGCCACCAACAACGAAGCGGAGTATGAGGCTCTCATCACAGGCCTTAAGATTGCCAAGGGTACGGGAGTCAACCATCTAAAAGTGAAATGCGATGCTAGCCTGGTTGTAAATCAAGTCCAGGGGAACTATGAGGCTAAAAGTCCGACGATGAAGAAATATTTGCACAAGGTGCAGACTTTGAAGGGAAGCTTCAAAAGCTTTGATATCGAGGCGATCCCGAGGGAAGAGAACGCGGAAGCAGATGCCTTAAGTAAGTTTGCCCTGGGAGTGGCCCCCGAGGAGAATCGGAAGGTGCATTTCCTAGAGAAGGTGATTATCTCAAACATTGACCCGGTGGAGGTCTGTGCTATTGGGACAGGATCGGAAGAAGAGGAGAAACCCACTTGGATGACCCCGATGGTCACGTACCTGACTACGGGAGTACTCCCCGATGATAAAGTGGCAGCCGTCAGATTGCGTCGGATTGCAGACAACTACGCGATGGTGGACAACCAGTTATACAAAAAAGGGTATGTAAAACCTTTCTTAAAATGCGTAGCGGAGCCTGACACGAATCGGATCCTAAGGGAACTACACGAAGGAGTCGCGGCCTGTCATGAGGGAGCCCGATCTCTGGTGAGGAAGGCATTGAACCTGGGTTACTATTGGCCCTCGATGAACAAAGAAGCGACCGCGATGGTCCGATCCTGTGATGCATGCCAGAGGTACGCCCCAAATATCGTGCCTCCCGCCGCGGACTTAATGCCCATCAGGAGTGCATGGCCCTTTGCGCAATGGGGAATTGACTTGGTGGGACCACTTCCCCAAGCGAGAGGTCAGTGCAAGTACTTACTCGTGGCTATCGACTACTTCTCAAAGTGGATATAGGCCAAAGCATTGGCTAGAACGACGGGGCAGCAGATCCTCAAGTTCCTTCAGACTCAAATCATATCCCGGTACGAGGTCCCGCGAGTGTTGATCAGCGACAACGGCCCTCCGTTCAATGGGGCTCAGTTGAAGGAGTACCTGGAAGAATTAAACATTGAGCATCGGACCGCTTCAGTCCGCCACGCCCAGACCAATGGCCAGGTAGAGTCAGCCAACAAGATCGTGATGGATGGCTTGAAGAAGAGAGTCTATGCCTTGCAGGGCCATTGGCTGGATGAGCTCGAGAATGTGCTATGGGCTGTGAGAACAACACCCAAGCAATCAACAGGAGAAACTCCGTTTGGCCTGGTTTATGGCACGGAGGCAGTCGCTCCCGTGGAGATAGCGGTGGCGTCCCACCGCGCGAAATATTACTAGCCTCTGACAAATGAGGAAATGAGACGTCTGGACTTAGACCTACTCGAGGAGAAGAGGTGGAAGGATGATGAAGTCCAGGCCCGAATGCGTTTGGCAACAGCCCGATATTATAATCGGCGTGTCAGGTCCCGACAATTCTTCGTGGGAGAACTTGTCTGGCGGAAGAATGAGTTTGTTCATCAAGACCAGATCAACAAGCTGTCACCAAAATGGGAAGGACCCTACAAGATTGTGGGGATGCCAGTGCCCAATGCATACAAGTTAGAGGATCTCGAAGGCAAGACGTTGAAGCATTCCTTCAGTGGTGAACACTTGAAGAAGTATCATGTTTGATATGAAGCCACCACGAATGGCGCAAATTGTCTATCAATAAAATCCGATGTAAGCCTACTTTGAATTATTAGTGAATAAAAGAAGTTGCCTTCCGATCAAATTGCTTTCAAATTTATTCTAACTGTTAATAAGACGTCCTGAGTGACGCGACAAAAGCCTTCCGAGGTACGATGAAAGCCCCGCGGGGGACGTGTAAGTCGTCTATATGGCGCGGCCAAAAGCCTTAACAGGTATGGACAAAAGCCCTACGGGGTACACGTAAGTCGTCTATATGATGCAACCAAAAGCCTAGGTATGAAAAGACCCTGATGGGTCCGCGTAAGTCGTCTATATGATGCGGCCAAAAAGCCTTAACGGGTATGAAAAAGCCTTAACAGGTCCGTGTAAGACGTCTATATGATGCGACAAAAAGCCTTAACGGGTACGACTAAGTCGTCCAGTAGAGACGCAATGAAAGCCCTAAGGGGTATGAAAATGGCCTTGAGAGGCGGGGACGAGAAGCCTTAAGTGGCGAAGTCCCGATTTTGGACTAGAAACCTTGAGTGGTGAGGTCCCGATTTTGGACGAGAAGCCTTAAGTGGTGAAGTCCCGATTTTGGACGAGAAGCCTTAAGTGGTGAAAGTCCCGATTTTGGACGAGAAGCCTTAAGTGGTGAAGTCCCGATTGGACGAGAAGCCTTAAGTGGTGAAGTCCCGATTGGACGAGAAGCCTTAAGTGGTGAAGTCCCGATTGGACGAGAAGCCTTAAGTGGTGAAGTCCCGATTGGACGAGAAGCCTTAAGTGGTGAAACCCCGATTGGACGAGAAACCTTAAGTGGTGAAGTCCCGAATAGACGAGAAACCTTAAGTGGTGAAGTCCCGAATAGACGAGAAACCTTAAGTGGTGAAGTCCCGAATAGACGATAAACCTTAAGTGGTGAAGTCCCGAGTAGACGAGAAACCTTAAGTGGTAAAGCCTCCGACGGCAGTATCGAGAGGTATGAAGACAAAAGCCTCCGACGGCAGTATCGGGAGGTATGAAGGCAAAAGCTTCCGACGGCAGTATCGGGAGGTATGAAGACAAAAGCCTCCGACGGCAGTATCAGGAGGTATGAAGAAAAAAGCCTCCGACGGCAGTATCGGGAGGTACGAAGACAAAAGCTCCCGGCGGCAGTATCGGGAGGTGTGAAGGCAAAAGCTTCCGACGGTGGTATCGGAAGGCATGAAAACAAAAGCCTCCGACGGTAGTATCGGAAGGTATAAAGACAAAAACCTCCGACAACGAAGTCAGAAGAGCTGAATTAGAAAGACATGACGAACTAAAAGTCCCCCATGTCTTGGGGGCAAATGATGGGTTCCGATGTAATCGTTAGCCCCGTTATCAGCCACTGGACGGCGAGTAGGTCCAGTGGGCCTCGTGAAAAGTCTTGAAGGCCTAGAGGCCCAGCACGAAGGGTCCCGACTTTAGCGGTCCCGATGAATGAGCTGAACGCTCCCGATAAGAAGCCTCTGAGTAGGCCCCGATATGCCTTAGTAAAGGCCCCGATAATAAAGCCCCGCAGAGGCTGGACCTGTCCCGTAGAGACTGAAGGTCCTGGGTGGTGATCTAGAATGAGACAACTCTGGAGTCCCCGACAGAAGTCGAGACTTGTAATCAGAGGATAAGACCAAGAAACCCGCATACTAGATGAGAGTAGTGGGAAGACGGTTAAGATATAGATAATCTCCCCCGAGATACGCAGGGCGTGCCCGAGATACGCGGAGGTACGGGTAAGATACGCGGAGCGTGGGGCGAGAAATATGGAATCCCAGCCGAGATATACGGAATCATGGCGAGATACACGGAATCGTGGGTATAACTGCCAAGCGCAGTAACAGGTAACTGAGTAACTCCTCTTTCTATATAAAGGAGGAGGTTACCTCAGAAAAACGGCTACGTTAATACGAACTTACACTTTGCTTACCACCCATTGATCACCGTACTCATTTAAGCATCGGAGAGGGATTCTGGGTCACCACCCAGGTCATCCCCTTTTGCAGGATTACGCGGAGCCCAGGAGTCCAAGCTTTCCGTCAAGGACGTAACGGAGCTTCGCCCGTGATCCAACAGTGGTGATCTCTGTTAATGAAGAAGATGCATGGACGCGTAGGTCGGATGACGAGCCATGTGAAGATCACTTGGTGTGAGGGTGACTGCCAAGACTTTAATACAATCCAAGAATAAGACAGAATTTAACAAATATAAACAATGCTATGACAATGATTTCAAACAACATCGAATGTGTTAGTATTTGCTTTCTCTTCGTCGATGCCCCCCTCTTACATGGTACCTAGACCCATATATATAGGTGTTAGGGTTTAGTCTAATTAGGAAAAAATTACATTGATTTATTCTAAAAATAAACACTACATATTCAGAAAATATATTCTGAATATTCAACAAATATTCTCTGCAATAAATACAAATAACTATCATAATTTAAACTAAGCCTATTTTAGCAACTCGTGACCTTCCATATTTAAATACTTCCTTTTTTAAACGCGTTACACATAACATTTTTGAACGTGTTATATATGTGTCGCGCGTACCAAAATTAGGTGTTTACAGCTTGCCCCTCTTTGGGCAAATTCCCGTAGAACATGTTCGAGGGCATTTGTCCAAAGATGAGTAAACACTAATTTTGGTTGGGAAGTATATCTTCTTTTGAGTCTTCGAGTCTTCAAGGTGGCCTTTGGCTTTATTGACGATGCGAAAAAAAGTTAAACTTCTGTTGGCGGTGCCCCTGTTGACAGTGCCTCCATTGGTAGCGCAGAAAAGTAAAGTCTCGGTCGGCGGTGCCCCTGTTGGCGGTGCCTCCATTGGCGTGCGGAAAATAGAACCTCCGTCGGCGGTGCCCCTGTTGGCGGTGCCTCCATTGGTAGCGCAGAAAATAGAACCTCCGTCGGCGGTGCCCATGTTGGCAGTGCCTCCATTGGCCGTGCAGAAAATAGAACCTCCGTCGGCGGTGCCCCTGTTAGCGGTGCCTCCATTGGTAGTGCAGAAAATAGAACCTCCGTCGGCAGTGCCCTTATTGGCGGTGCCTCCATTGGTAGTGCAGAAAATAGAACCTCCGTCGGCGGTGCCCCTGTTGGCGGTGCCTCCATTGGTAGTGCAGAAAGTAAAGCCTCCAGTGGCGTGCGGAAAAGTAAAGCCTCTAGTGGCGTGCATTAAAGTAAAATCTTGATCGATGATGCCTCCAGTGGCGAGCGACAAGAAAAAACCTCTAGTGGCGTGCAATAAAGTAAAACCTTAATCGATGATGCCTCCAGTGGCGAGCGATAAGGAAAAGCCTCCGGTGGCGTGTATCAGAGAAGAGCCTCTAGTGGCGTCCGTCGGAGAAGAGCCTCTAGTGGCGTCCGTTGGAGAAGTGCCTCTAGTGGCGCGACTTGCGAAGGCTGAATACTAAGGCTTCGTTCGTCGGGGGTGACTCTCAGAAAGCTGGAAAACTTCAGATCCTGAATGTCGGTTGTGACTTGTAGGAACAGACTGTAGCAGTCCTACTCATCATTTGAGTGGTGACTTGCGAGAGCAGACTGTAACTGTCCCGCTTGCCGTGAAATTGACTCGTAGGAACAGACTGTAACAGTCCTACTCATCTTTGAATGGTGACTTGCGAGAGCAGACTGTAACCGTCTCGCTTGCCGTGAAGTTGACTCGTAGGAACAGACTGTAACAGTCCTACTCATCCTCTGATAGTGACTCGGGAGAGCAGACTGTAACCGTCCCGCTTGCCGTGAAGTTGACTTTGGAAGGCGTTGTGTTGTGCATGAATGTGTGTCCCTAATTTTTGCCTAAATTGCGCATGGTGCGACAATCTAGCGGGATCTTTTCTTTCTCTTTTTCTTTTTTCATTTTTCTTTTTCTTTTTTCTTCTTCTTTTTGTTGTTGTTGAGAATTTCTCTTTTTTCTCTCCTTTTGCCACGACCGATTGAGAGATTTCCGACCGTGCCCCTCGGTTTTTTTTTATTTTCTCTCCTTTTGCAATGATTGCAATTTCTGAATTTGCAACCATGCCCCTCATTTCCTGATTTTTCCTATGCCGCCCTTTCGGGTTTTCAACCTAGCGGAAGCACTCTTTATTTGGTAGCCGATTAAACGGTGGCTGTGACCCGTACTTTATTTTCCGCCTCGATACGGGAGTATTTGTAGCACTTCGGAGGGTGGCTGTGACCCTTTTCTCACCGTCTTCAATGTTGCAGGAGCTCTTTTGATTGTAGCCATTTGGAGGGTGGCTGTGGCCCTTCATTCCTTGTCTCTGATCCGGGAAACACTCTCTGTATGTAACCATTTTGAGGGTGGTTGTGGCCTTTTCACTTAATACCCGCCGTTGATGCTCCGGGAGCGCTCTTTTGATTGTAGTCGTTTAGAGGGACGACTGTGACCCTTTCTTTTATTTTCCCGCCCTCACCGGGTTCGCGGGATCGCTCTTTTTGTGTAGCCAGTTTTTTAAAGGTGGCTGTGGCCCTTTTTATTCTTCTGCCCTCATAGGGTTCGTGGGGTCACTCTTTTATTTGTAACCGTTTGGAGGGTGGTTGTGGCCCTTTCACCTATTTCCCGCTTTTGATGTTGCAGGAGCGCTCTTTATCTATAACCATTTGAAGGGTGGCTGTGGCCCTTTCTTTGTAGTCGTTTTAGGGACGACTGAGACCCTTTTTATTTGTAGTTGATTTAGGGACAACTGTGACCCTTCTATTTTTTCACTGCTCTCACAAAATTTACATAAAAACTCTCTTTATTTTTCTGTAGCCGATTCAAGGGCGGCTATGACCCTAAAGAAAAAAAAAATGTTTTTTTTAAAAGAAAATTAACCGAAAATAATCAACAACAGTTATTCACATGCCCCTAGTGGCAGATTGAAAATTTCTAATCCAAAAAATCTTCTAGAGAGAGACTCAGTTGATTGAGTGAAAATACGTCGGTCGTGTCGACGCCCTGGATGGACCCTATGACCAATGGATGACATAGGAAATGATTTATTCTCCCGACTTCTCAAGTGCCCCGGCTATTGCTCAATCTCGTCTAGGGATGCCCCATGGCTAACACCTATCGGTTTCGGACCTCGTCACATGCTGGATGAATGGTCTGGTTGATGAACACACATGCATGGTGTTGAGTTTGGCATAGTAGTCTGCAAATGGTAAATTTGGGCATAGATATCGCCCGAGCTATTTGGGATAAATTCGACAGCTTGCGGCGAGCAAAGGGCCGCGCACGAGATGTGCTCCTCAGGGGCTTTGATTTGGATGATTATCCAAACTGCACAATGATTAAGGAAAAACTCAAATTTCGGGGATAAAAATGATCACAACTTTCCTTACCTGGGTGTTGGATTTTTTCTAGTGGGAAATGTGCTCGCTATGCGACTGGACCTGCTGCATGTCCTGATTTTTCTGCTCCATCTAGAAAACACAACTTGTATATGAACACCTGCCGGAAAGTAAATGCCCTTGGACCTCTGATGGAAGACACCAACAATAATGTTGTCTTTGCTTGACATCTAAAATGTTCATTGATCAGCACATTGAATCTTCACCAGACTCTCGATGATCTCTTGATATTTTCCCATCTCCAGACATGTCCGATCTCAATAGGAGATGCCCCTTGGTTACCACCGACCGGTTTAGACCTCACCAAAAAACCGATGCACAACTTGGTTCGGGGACGCGTATGAATTCCACATATGGTAGGTGGAATTTTGGCATGTAAGTTCTTTGAAGCAGTCACATTTCATGTGGTTGCGACCTCGTTGAAGTGGTCGTCTTAAAAGCTTTAGTAGGTTGAATCATTTGTTGATTGATGATTAGGGATTACAATGCAAGAGGTAAACTATATATACTAGGTGATAAGGATCACCAACTAGGACTATCTATCCTATGTGCCTAACTAGGTGCACCAAGGTGCATATACCATGTAACATGTACTACATGATATATGCACCATATAATAGCCTTATACAATCACCTAATGACATGATGGAAGTAAATGCAAGTGTAAGTAACAAGATGCAATGTGAGCATATCAACTTATATACTCTATATTCTCCCATCCTTTTCTTCTTCTTCTCTTCTTTCTTGGAAGACATCCTTGATTCCATATAGCTTTAGCAAAGCTAAGTGCTGATTCTTTACCAATGCCTTGGTAAACAAGTCAGCAAGTTGTTCCTTTGAAGGAATGTAATGGACACCAATGATCCCTTGTTGAATATGGTGTCTTGTGAAGTGGCAGTCTAGCTCAATGTGCTTGGTGCGCTCATGGAACATGGGATTCTTTGCAATCTTCACAGCTGCCTGGCTATATGTGTGTATTGGGATAGGAAGATTTACTTGTATGCCAAGTTCCTTGAGTATCCTCCCCACCCAAAGTGCCTCTGAATTGCAACTCTTAGAAATCTATACTCTGCTTCAGCACTTGATAAGGAAATGGTGTCTTGCTTCTTTACTTTCCAGGCTATCATGGCTTCACCTAGCTTGACACAATAAGCACTGACTGATTTCCTACTAAAGGGGCAAGCAGCCCAATCAGAGTCACAAAACAAGCTCAAATTGAGTTTGTTGTTGGAAGGATAGATCAATCCTTGTCCTGAAGTGCCTTTAATATATCTGATGACTCTTATGACTGCATCATGATGAGACTTCTTTGGTTTGTCAACAAATTGACTAAGTCTTTGTACTGAAAAGCTAATGTATGGCCTTGTCATTGTAAGATATAGCAACTTGCCAATGATCCTCCTATAAGAAGTGGCATCCTCCAAGAGTGTATCATCAGTGTTTGAGTTAGTTGCTTTGTCATACTCATGTGTGGTGAGTTTGACATTGAATTCCATAGGGGTTTCAGCAGGCCTTGCAGCCCCTAGGCCAGCATCTTCAATAAGCTCAATTGCATACTTCCTTTGGTTGATTACAAGACCTCTATCTGATCTTGCAACTTCTAGTCCCAAAAAGTATCTCAAGTCTCCTAAATCCTTCCGTTTGAAGTGTGTTTGGAGTGTGCTTTTCAATTGATTGATCATCTTGGTGTTGGAACCAGTGATTAGAAGATCATCAACATAGGTGAGAAGAAAAACTTTGTCATCACCTTGTATCTTGGTGAACAAGGAATGATCTGAGGCACATTGCTTGTACCCATTCTTCAATAAGGTTTGGGTGAGCTTGATGTTCCATTGTCTTGAAGCTTGTTTAAGACCATACAAGGACTTCTTGAGCTTGCATACATGTTTGGGATATCCCTCAAGAGACTTGGAATGATTGAAACCTTGGGGAATGTCCATATACACTTCTTCATTTAGATCACCTTGAAGAAATGCATTGTTTACATCCATGTGGTACAATCCCCATGACTTGGCAGCTGCCAAAGCTAATATGATCCTCACTGTGTCCATTTTGACAACAGGGGAGAATGTCTCATTGAAATCAGTCCCTTCAATCTGAGTGAATCCCTTGGCAACCAATCTTGCTTTGTATCTTTCAATGGAACCATCAGAATTGTATTTGACTTTAAATACCCATTTGCAACCAATTGAAGATTTGCCTTGGGGAAGTTCCATTAGCTCCCAAGTGTTGTTGTTCTGAAGGGCTTGCATTTCTTCCTTCATAGCTAAGATCCATTTTGGGTATTTGATTGCTTGTTTATAAGTGGTTGGTTCTTTGATCTTGTCAAAGGCAGCCAAGAAGCATTTGTATTGTGGACCCAAGTTGTCATATGATACATACTTCTCCATTCCAAAAATGACATTTGAACTTGATCTTTGTTTGAGTTCAGCAAGCCTTGCACTCCTCCTAGGGGGTGGTGGGTGTAGTTGTGCAATTCCCAGGCTCCTTCTTAGATTGGAAGGTTGGGGTGGAGCTTCTTCAATTGGTTGTTGAGGTGCTTGAACCTCAATATGAGGTGCTTGATCATCCATTTGAGGTGTAGGAACCTCAATGGGAGGAGTGTTGCTTAATATATCCATGTCAAAATAGGATGGACTCTCAGGTTGGAAATCCTCAAAGGGTTGCTTGACTCCCAAGCAAGATGGAATAAGAGCCTTTAGAGCATCCTTTGACATGCTAAATGGGAAGATATCTTCATGGAAATTAACATCTCTTGAAACATGAAAGACTGAGTTTGAAATGTTCATCACAAGGTACCCTTTTTGGGAGGTTGAATATCCCATTAGAATGCATGGTTCAGCCCTTGGACTAAACTTGTCATGGTTGTTCAATTTGGTTGAAAAGCATAGACAACCTATAGTTCTCAAGTGATGAAGGGAAGGGGCTTTGCCATATAACACTTCTATAGGTGACTTGAACTTCAAGATAGAAGTGGGTAGCCTGTTGAGTAAGTAACAAGCATTGAGTATGCAATACCCCCAATGCCTCAATGACATGGATGCTTGAAACCTTATAGCTCTAGCAATGTTGAGGATGTCCCTATGTTTGCGTTCCACCCTTCCATTTTGTTGTGGTGTATGCACACAACTAGTTTGATGGAGGACGCCAAATTGAAGAAGCAAACATTTGCAAACTGAATTGATGAACTCAGTCCCATTATCACTCCTCAAAGTCTTGACCATTGTACCAAATTGATTCTTCACCATGATTAAGAAATTCTTGATGTGCAAGAAAGTGTCACTTTTGTGCCTCATCAAGTAAACCCAAGTTGCCCTTGAGTGGTCATCAACAATGGTAAAGAAATATTGATTGTTCTTGAAGGTTGGCACTTTGTAAGGACCCCATAAATCCATGTGAACCAAATCAAAAGGCTTTGAAGCAATACAATCACTGATTGGAAATGAAAGTCTAGACTGTTTTGCAAGAGGACAAATAGTGCATTGTTTGATACAACCATATGTCTTATTCAAGCCTAAAACATCCAAATGATTCAAATATTGTTCTGAGACATGGCCCAAACGCCTATGCCATTTCAATACTTCATCCTTATTCTCCAAGCAAGCAGCTGCTAACTTCCTTGGGCTTGAAGGCACCACATCCTTCAAAGTGTATAGTCCTTTATTCCATTCCCCAATCACCATGGACTTGCCACTCTGGCCGTGAAGTAACACATGATCACAAGTAAAGATCACTTTGCAATTTAACTGGCTAGGTAACCTAGATACAGAGATCAGATTGAACTTGAAGTCAGGGACCAAGAGTATGTTGTTCAATGTGAATCCACTTGAGAAAGAGCAAGAACCAACATGAGTCACTTTGCACTTGTGACCATTTGGCAAGTGCACATATTGGTGATCAGAATCACTCTTCTTCAAATCATGTAGCCACTCAATTTGATGAGTGATATGATTAGTAGCACCTGAGTCTACTATCCAAACCATAGAATCACTAGATATACCTGCCATGTTGACATGAGCTTGATCCATATCTTCAAAGCTTAGAGGTGTATGATCAAAATGATCATTATGGGCAGCAACATGTTGGATCCTTTTGTCAGTTGTGCCATGAAATATCCTTTTGTCCTTGGCTGCCACATGCTCAATTGTGCTTGAGTTGCCACCGTCTTCAACAATATTGGTTGAATTCCAATTCCTCTTAGGAGCATTTGGATTGGTTTGATGGATTGGGTGATCATATGGGTAGCCATGCTTGATGTAGCAATTGTCTTCAATGTGACCTCTCTTGCCACAATAGTTGCAAGTATTGAGTGGTCTCCCACTTGAAGGATTAAAGTTGCCTCTGCCAAAGCCATTTCCTCTTCCAATGCCATTGCCTCTTGCAAAGCCTCTTCCCCTTGCATAACCTCTTCCATTGCCTCTACCACCACCATAGGATGGGTGCTTTCCAGTGAATAAGGCAGTTGCCTCACCCACATCACCAATGGAACCAGAGATTGTCCTTTGGCTTTCTTCTTGTACCAACACAGAGAAGGCAATGCTAAGAGAAGGAAGTGGTTGTCTCATAAGCAAGGTGCTCCTAATGTGTCCATAGGAGTCATTCAGTCCCAAAAGGAATGTCATCAACTTCTGCTTGTCCTTGTGTTCATTAACAATGGCAATGTCCCCAGCACATTGAAGATCCAAATCATCAATAGAAGCAAGAGCATCCCAGAGTTGCTTCATTTTGGCAAAGTATTCAGTGATGGAGAGCACACCTTGAGATGTTTGGTAAATATCCCTTGTTAATTGGAAGATTTGTGTGCCATCCACTTTATCAAACATCTCCTTCAAGTCATTCCAAATGGAAGAAGCAGTTGTGTTGTAGACCAAACCATTCACCAAATCCTTGGCCACAGTATTCCTCAACCATGCCTTGACAATTGCATTTGCTCTATCCCATTTCACTCTATCATTGACATCAACATCCAATCTTGTGAATGTGCCATCTATAAAACCAAGCTTGTTCTTTACCAGCAAGCCTTCCCTGATTGAGGTGCTCCAAACATGATAGTTGGAGGTCCCTTGAAGTTGGAAAGGGATGAGCATATGGCCAGTGGTGTCTGAGGGGTGTATGTAAAGGGGGTCATCAACATTGGTGTCTTGAGCCATATTGTAACCCAAGCAATACAAGTAGGTATCAAAATGGAGTCAGGGGAAACTAAATCCAAGAAATCAGCTGCCAGAAATCCAAGCAAAATGGCATACACAATGTTGCACTACAAACAAAAGTAGTACACCAAGGTTGTTGATAGTAAGACAAAATCCAGCTCACTTTTTGGGATTGTCCGTACAATTCCGCAACAAAATTCGTGATGTTCAAAGCTTGAAGATCAACAGAAATGGATTAGAATCCATTCTCCATTGATGAAAGCTCGAAATTCATGAAGATATGAACACAAAGCTCAAAGCAGTCACAAATACTCCTCAGCCGAGCAATGTGTATGCAAGTGAATCCAAGCAATGAATATCCAGATTTCAAGCAAGAGGCGCAGCTGAAATAAGTTCAAAATCCATATCCAAATCTAGAGAAGCAATACAAACTCCAGAAAATGATAGTATCAAACACGCAATCAGCTCAACAAGGCTGAATTCTTCAAGAACAAGCAAACTAGTACTAAGTCATCTTGACTTTGCTTAGTCTAGGTGCAGATCTATCTATGCGTGTTGAGTTCTTGAAATTCCACTTACTAGATGTCCATTCTTAAGTAAGAAATGGATTCTTGAAGTAGAAAAGATGATCCACGAAGCTGAATTTGCCAATCCACACTTGAACAAGGTGAATGTTAAGGCAAAAGTTTGAAGAAACTTGGTCTTCTTTAGCTTTGTGGTTGCGCCGCCATTTGAGGTGGCTCTGATACCATAAAAGCTTTAGTAGGTTGAATCATTTGTTGATTGATGATTAGGGATTACAATGCAAGAGGTAAACTATATATACTAGGTGATAAGGATCACCAACTAGGACTTTCTATCCTATGTGCCTAACTAGGTGCACCAAGGTGCATATACCATGTAACATGTACTACATGATATATGCACCATATAATAGCCTTATACAATCACCTAATGACATGATAGAAGTAAATGCAAGTGTAAGTAACAAGATGCAATGTGAGCATATCAACTTATATACTCTATACGTCTGATCTGCAAAAATAGTAGGGACACTCAAATCTCAAGGAAAAAATCAAGTACTATTCATCATACCTGAGCGTTGGATATCCCGAGTGCGCAATCTGTTCTTCGTGCAACTGGATGGCTGTACGTTCTTTTTATGTTCCCCCATTTGGCTGACACCACTCGTATGTACCAGATACCTATCCAAGGGTACCTGAAAAGACCAAACACGAAAGTTAGTATAAAGAATAAAAGAAGTCATGCATGATTTTTCGGAAAACTTCTAATGTCATTCATTTCATAATTTTAATTACACTCTAGAAAGAATCAAAATTTATGATCTAAGGTGTTTTGCACTAGCTTGGAGTTTATTGAAATCGCTGAGTGCACTATCTGGCTCGAATGCAGGACAGATGCTCAAAACAATTTTTTTTGAAAGGTTTTCTCGTCCTTTGTTTAAACTCCAATAGTCGCACTTAACTGCACAGTTAAACTATTTTTCTCAAAAAATAGAATCAAATCTCTTTTTTAAAACGCTAGCTTATGCGAAGGTTGAGACGAAGATCTTGGTGAAAAAGTGTAATGCACCTTGGATAAAAATGAACGACACTTTGAATATTTTTAAAAATGCTCATGCATGCTCGAAAGTTAAAGTTCTACTGTTAAGAAACTTACAACTTACAACCAGTTTACCTGAATAATGCATATGTAATGCATATTTTGAAATGAAAATTTCAGGTAAATTTTTTTTAAAAAAATAATGCAAATGTGTTGTATGCTTGAAATAAAAAGCTCAACAACTAAGAGAAGATTTACAATCTATCTAAAAAAATCGTTTTTTCCTAAAACAATGCCTATAGGATGTACATGGGATGAAAGTTGTACAGTTGAGAAAACTTACAAGCTACCTGAATTTTTTTGTTTTTTTTTTTTATGAGGAAAAAAAAATCAATGCATCCTAGTTATTCAAAATTGAAAGCTTAAAAATAAAATTTCTACAACTAAGAAAAATTAAAATTTACCTGAAATGTTTTTTTGAAAATAATGCATATGAGATGCACGTCTTTTAATTAAAAATTCAGGTAAAATATTTTTTTAAAACATAAGAACTCTAAAACTAAGAGAGCTTACGATTCATCTAAATAGTTTTTTTTTTAAATTAATGCACATTTGATGCATTATTAAAAATAAAACAATTCAGGTAAAAAGTTTTTCAAATGATGCATATGGAATGCACGTTCGAAATTAGAAGCTCTTAATAGCTAAAGGGGAATTACATTTTTTTCTAAAATGTTTTTTTGCATGCGCGGCGCGCTAACCAAACAACTTACCTGAAGAGTTTTTTTAAGAAAAAAATAATGCGTATGAAACGCAAGTTTGAAATAAAAAATATTCAGGTATGAGGTTTAAAAAAAAAAACAATGCATACAAATTGCATGTTCAGAAAGAAAATTTCTAAATGACTAACTACTTAGCTGATTTTTTTTTTTTTTTAAATGCAGTTTGATGAATGCATGAGAATAAAAGTTACACAGTTTTAAAAAAAAAAGTTACAATTTTCCTACTCTTTTTTACAACAAAAAAAAAAACGAATACAACACAACATGTTAGGGGGTAAAAAATGTGTAGCTTTGCTCTACAAGGTAGGTTCCACTGATAGGTTCCCGACAAGGTGGTTTCTTCACCCCATCATAGGGATCATAAGACCTTCACAAGCGAGTAGAGTTTTTCCGAGCCGTACCGGCGGCCCAGCCGCTCCGGTCGTACCATACTAAACCTCCGGGGTTCCTAGTCGCCCTGAGTTTTAGGCGTTTTGGAGATTACGCTAAAGTGGTGTGTGCGAATTCAAACAATGCCACAAAAAAAGAAAGAAAAAAAAGTTAGTTTAAATACTACACTTTGTACCTGTAAAAAAGAAAAACAAAGTTAGAATGAGAAAAATAATAAAACATAAAAAACTCAAAAACATGGCAATAAGCAAATATAATGAGCCCAAACCCTCTAAAATCATCCCCAACAGAGTCGCCAAATTGTCAGACCTAAAATCTGACCTATGGCGAATTACGTTTTAAAAACGATGAATTTTGAAAGAGTCGCCACTAGTTAATTATAAGGCTAACTAGAATCCTAAATTAGCTAAGTGTATAACAGATTAAACACATAGGTATAAAATCAGTTTATGATCAGAAATTCGAGTTCGGGGGTTCTATTACGAATTAAAAATATAATTTTTAACTACGCCCTTTCGGTACTCAATTCACTTAATTTGCCATTTTAATTATTTATTCTACGTAAACAACTTTAGATTAATTCAAAAAAAAATATGATAAAATCAAAATCAAATTACATCATAAGGAAACTATTAAACATGAACTGATTACGCATAAATAAAATCTTAATTCACTATACACATGAGACCTAATAGCCTAAATGATTATCAAACATGCTCAAATTAAAATACACTATAATACTCAAATTAAAATACACTATAATACTCAACATCTACTTAATATCTAACCTAGTTTTTTTAGTGTTACCTAAGTCAATCTTAACATTTGTATTATTTAATTCACTACACTATATAATATTAATATATATATACATATGGAAGGATGATTCCCTCACCTGCAGCAGATGTAGAAGCAAACCACGATGACTAATAATGGCGAAAAGTTGGCTTATGGCGTACCTGGATGAGAGGAAGCCGAAGACAGCAACGTTTAGAGCAGGAGACGACGATCGTCAGTGACAGGAACAACAAGGGAATGACATGAAGATGGAACCAGACTGGACAACGGCAAAGAGCTCGACGACGTTAGGCCGGAGAAGCTGGGAACGATGGTAGAGCTCAGGTGTGCGGTAGTCGGAGTCGATGGGCTGGAGGCGGTCTGTCTTGGTCGGAGTAGGAGGTACGATGGCGGCTGGAACAACGTGTTGAGACAGGGAGGTGGCTCGGTTTCTGGTACATGATGATGATTGGTGGTCGGAAGGAGATTTCCGGGCGGTGATTTTTGCCACCGTGCTGGATTCGGGGAAACGAAGATGGGTGAATGTCAAACGACTCGAGTCGATGAAGGAGGGCTGGCCAGGCGTGGGTGTAGCAGCGGTCACAGTCCGGGGCTAGGGCCAACGAGAATTCATCGAGGACGGGAATAGCATGGTGATGTCGGGAATTGGTAAAGAGGGAGATGGGTGGCGAGGATGATGAATGAAGGATGAATGGTTGCTGCGGTGGTGATCTCTGTTAATGAAGAAGATGCATGGACGCGTAGGTCGGATGACGAGCCATGTGAAGATCACTTGGTGTGAGGGTGACTGCCAAGACTTTAATACAATCCAAGAATAAGACAGAATTTAACAAATATAAACAATGCTATGACAGTGATTTCAAACAACATCGAATGTGTTAGTATTTGCTTTCTCTTCGTCGATGCCCCCCTCTTACATGGTACCTAGACCCATATATATAGGTGTTAGGGTTTAGTCTAATTAGGAAAAAATTACATTGATTTATTCTAAAAATAAACACTACATATTCAGAAAATATATTCTGAATATTCAACAAATATTCTCTGCAATAAATACAAATAACTATCATAATTTAAACTAAGCCTATTTTAGCAACCCGTGACCTTCCATATTTAAATATTTCCTTTTTTAAACGCGTTACACATAACATTTTTTAACGTGTTATATATGTGTCGCGCGTACCAAAATTAGGTGTTTACACGGTACATATAAAATTATTGTACTGACGCATATACATATATACGAATCAGTGTTTGCAGGACATACATGTCTATTTACTTGCTCTTTGAAGAGTCTCAACTCTCAAGGTTCGACCATTGTTGCGAACAACTTACTAATACCAAGCCTGTGTATACAAGGGCTAACATCTTACAAGTTGCGATTCAAACTTCATCATCAACGAACACAATATTAGCAAGATGTGCAACCGCACCTTGAGTGCGCAAGGGTGCTACACGATCGATGGCAGACTTAGAAAATATACCAAGTTGACCAACCGGAAGCACGGGGGCAAGAGTATACACACCCTGCATAAATCATACATCAAGACGCCAACGCTTGTCTAGACGTCATCGCGGAATAATTGCGCACCTTGCTATCATCAGCAACCTTCTTGCGAAGGATAGTAATCTCGGATTCAAGAGCAACAACTCGAGCCTATCAAACAAAGGCAGAAGCCTTCAATCCAACAACCTTAGCATCCAAGCAATGAGCTTTCTTGTTCGCTCCAGCCATTGCATAACAAACAACATCATGCTTCTTGGAGAAAAAATACAAAGGTGAAGAGAGTGGTAATACCCACCACGATTTACAAATAGTTCCATTTTCAACAAGAACGAGGACCGAAGAATGCGCAAACAACCTATAACAGGAGTAAAGAATGATACTCACAAGGGTAAAGCAAGCAAGACGCACGGGGGCAAAGCGAACATGCATACGCACGACCTTTCAACACGCGCGCGATCCTTCAACACGCGCGCGATCTCTCAGCAATACTACCATCAAAGAAGCAAAAAAGAAGGACAGATGCAACAAGTTCAATGGAAGATCAACAACATAAGCAATATTCTCGCTCCAAGCGGCTCCTCCGCCAAGATCCGGTCCCTCGACACAGGGGCAGAAAGGGGCAGACGGGCGAGTCCAAACCTCAACATCTTTCCCTTTGTTGTGGGAAAGAGCCTTCAACGACTCGCCGCCTAGCAGTAAACTCTGATCACTCGGAGTTGCTCGAGGGACGAATCTCGAAGTCGGATCGCTTTAATCCTGATCAAGTAAGAGTATTGTTGACAGGGACGACGCTAAGTCGACATACCAGCGTGAGATCTACTACTTCAGGGTTAAGCGGCTATCATGTTCGCACGTCTCTAAGCGGCTATCATGACCGCACGTCTCCAAGAGGCTATCATACCCGCGCACCTTGAAGTGGCTGTCACGTCTACGTATCGCCAAACGACCTTTATGTTTGCGTGCCACTCCAGCAGATTCGTCACCAAGTAGCGCTCGCAGAACGCATTCTATCTTGAAAGCTCCGAATAGTGGCAACGACATGGGTAAACACGTCGACTCGTCCACCCTTGTCATATTTTCCAACAAGGCATGTTGCCTCGTCGACCTCTGACCTACATAACAAGAAGCGTCGCCTCGTGGACCACTGATCTATGCCCTACCTTGTAAACAACAAGTAACAGTCGACCGAATACACCCTACCTTGGAAAACTCTGTAACGACCTCGAGTCATACCTTACTTCAGAAAATCTAATTAAAAGTCAACACGGGACTCGACACCTCATGTCTGCAAAATCAGCTAAGTCCGAATGTGTACTCTGGAAGATACGCTTTGAAAACTCAACTTACAAG
The DNA here is from genome assembly GCA_036873135.1 of Clarkia xantiana subsp. parviflora. NCBI lineage: Eukaryota > Viridiplantae > Streptophyta > Magnoliopsida > Myrtales > Onagraceae > Clarkia > Clarkia xantiana. Next base: position 15,134,115 of record JAPTYO010000003.1, read on the forward strand.
GATGAACAACAACTTGATCAGAGCGTGTATACGTGACATTCATCAATGCAAGCACTAAGCAACGAACACTCTCCCAATGGATATAACTACATACCTGTTAGTCTATGAACATCACATAGCTAACATCCCCTATGGGGGGCAACTCTATGTCGACACGGGCCTTGTCCCGACGCTTACGTATTCTACACGATTATTTACGCGTCTTCACGAACAACGCGCGTCTAAGGATACTACGCCTTTATCTAAGGTAACAAGTGCGAATATGATTATGGCACTAACATTTATACTTGCATATATCTTCTAATTAATGCAGGATTACAACATGTATGTTGACGTGCAAGAAAAAATCTAAGTGTTCAAGTGGTTATAACACGTGCGACGAGTGTGCACGCGTCGAGCACGTACATGACAAGCAACGCGCTTACATAATGCTATACCATTTTTTAAAGACTACAACATATTCTTCAACATGCCTGAGAAATTCTAAGTGTTCACGATACTACATCGCGCACGCTATGATCATGCATACAACAAGCAACGCGCGTAGTGAACACGCGTGCGATAGTCACGTCCACGACGTGTGTTCCTATTAGTCAAGAGAAGATTGAATTCAACTTCTTTAACGATCATGATTATGATATCAAGTGGACGCGTGCATGGATTGACGGTATGCTAGTCACTATACTAGTATGGTCATGGGGCTAAGCTGAGCAAATAGATATTTTCAAAGTGCTTCACCATGATAGCAGACGACAGATGACAGGCGTCAAGTAGCAAGTGTCGACTATCATGAAATGTTTTCTAAATGTTTCACCATGATAGCAGACGACAAACGACAGACGTCAAGTAGCAAGAGTCAACTACAAAGAAATATTTTCTAAGTGTTTCACCATGATAGCAAGCGTCAACTATCAAGTAGCAAGTATAAACTATCAACCACCACCAAATTATTTTCTAAGTGTTTCATCATGGTGGAGATAACAACGATCAACTATCAATAATCAACGTCAAGCATGTTTGAACATACATCATGGTGTAACATGTCGACTACGATCATCATACATGAGGGGAGTATTATTACGTACAATCATGATTATAAATTTTCAGCATTTAGCCAAATTTTGGCTTATTTTGTTGAACTAACTTGTTGTAGGCATTTCATCAAACACCTTGTGGGCATGCTAGTATAAGCAATTTCAAGAGACAATCAAGATCAAATTGGACCCAAGCAAGGTTGCAAATGATTTAGCCATACCCAAAATCGAACCCACCACCACGAGCCGACGCCGGAGAGCCGTCCGCCGCCGTGAAAAATGCCCGCCGCCGTTGGATGCCACGCGCTGCTGCTGCCGCTGCCACGCGCCGCCGCGAGCTCCTCTGGCTGCTGCCGCCGAGCCTGGCTGCGCCGCCCTCGCCGCCTGCCGGAGATTTCGCCGCCGAGAATGGTGGTTAGGTGGCTGACCGGAATTTGCTTGGTCTCCAAGATTGCTTACCCCAAGATGTCTTATTCTTCAATTAACTAAGGGTGACCTAAAATTACTAAGTCTGGAGACTTGACAAGTGAATGCTCTCTCTCATTCTCACTAATGGTGTTTGTACATATGGGAAACCCTTGATCTTTCTCTATTTTTTACAAGTTCGTAATTGCATGATTAAGTGTTTTTATACCCTTGTTGCAACATACATCATTTTTAACTTGACGGATGCAATCATGCTCGTGTGTTACATGTCCATGATTTATTTGTGATCATGTCATCTGTGTTAATTCATGATTCATATTTTCATCATTCCATAATCAATTGCATGATTTTATTATCAGTCACGCGTCATTACATCATGCACGTCCTTATTACTTTAGACGCACCTGTCACGCCCGTGTCGGACATGTCCATGTCTAACACGTCTGTGATGGATGCATTCTTATACATGTCAATATCCTTAAATGTGATTGCATATATTTATAACTCTTCACGAGCATTTATTGTATATACAAATGTCTGCTACACTAACCCTGTCAGCAGATATCAAAATACTCGTCAAGAAAAATTAAAGTTAGGCGAAATCAAGGCATGCGTGCCCAATTGACGATCAATCAACCATTACTTGACTCGGGGGCAAGTGATGGATATCTGCCAAATTCGGGTTCGTATTTACGTTTCGGACTTCGTAAACATGTCAAAATCACATAAACTGATCAAAACACGTTCCCGAGGGTCAAAACGGTCCGGACGCGCGACACACGCGTCCGGACCAGACCTCCGGACTGGTCCGGATTACCCTAGGCGACCCGGATCACGCCAGGATTGCCCAAATCCGACATGATTCGAGTCATCGTCTGCAACATGCGTGCTCCATTTGTGTTCTTACACTAAGTTAGAGTTTTCCTATAGCCAACCTTGATGAAACCAGACGACGGCTCACACTTTCTTTTAAACCAGCGTCGAACCGCGCAATAACCAGGGGTTGTTCTAAGGTTTCCTATAAAAGGAGCCTAGGCCATTCATTTTACATTTTATCTTCACTGGAGATTGGCTTAGGAGCTCTGACTTCTCTCTAGCTTTCTCTATCTAGAATTCTTATTTAAGAATCAGAGAGGGCTCAACTAGCACCACCCCCTCTCCGTGCTAGTTATTCCCCGTGTGCAGGTTCGAAAAGCGAGCGCAAAGCAAGGAGCGTGAGTAGAAGGACCTGACACGGCGATCAACCCAAAGATTCGACAGTCTGTTACATCAAGCGGGTCTGGACGAAACAGATTGATTACATTTGATTTTGTCCTTCCATTAAACTTGATTTGAGTGTTTGAGCTTGTTTTGATGTAGAAGCTAGCACAATCACCAGTGGCTCCAACCTCTCATAATTTTTCAAGAGAGAGATGTACAAATACGTTTTTTTTAGTATATAAGATTGTTTTTACAAGTCTCGAGTCGGGGGCATCCTTTCCAATGAGGTGTCTCTAATGAGATTCAAATTGGATTAACCTTAAAAAACAACTCACGTAATCAGTTGGTCCAACCAACATTGTGTATGTACAGTTACGTACTTTAATTGAACATAGATTTTCAAGTTAAGGCTACTCTAGTTTAATAGAGCTACTGAGGATATTAATGAAGCTGTAAACTATTTTGATAAGTAATCTGTAAATATAAAACTAGATGTATATAATGCAATTGCAGAAACTTTATGCAAACATTTAAGAGATATAAGTTACACCACATTTTTTTAAAAGAAGAAAAGTGGCAGACATGCTTTCTAAAGATATGATACTGTCAAAATTAGTAACTCTACAGTTATTTATTCTCTTTTTAATTTGTACATTAGAAATGTATTTGACGACAATTTTAGACGTATAATTGAAGAAACTATCGAATACCATCATTTTTAAAACATGTTGGTACAAATAAACCGTTTTTTTTTCAAACATGTTGAATGTTTTACATATTTTTTTCTTTCTGAAAATCGGCGTGTTTCTGAATTTTCTCTCCACATCAGTTCCAGTACATAATTCTTCACTACAAACAATCAAATTATAAGTTCACAGCTTATATATATATATTTACATTTCCACTATACATAATTCACTACTTTCTCTTGGTTGCTGTAGTAGTAGTTCCAATCCAAGACAATGGGTAGAGATCAGTTCCACTTATAGATGAACCACTCCATGGCCCATCTGGCTGCACTCTCTTTACTTCTTGATCCACACCCCCTTTGAAATGTTTCCACATTGCCTCAATCTTCTTCTCATCTTCTTTATCGTCTTTGGTTTCTGCGATTGATGACGAAAACTCGACCCTGCCCTCCAGCATGTTAACTACCACAGACATGGCCGGCCTTATTGATGGAGATACATTGGCGCATAGTAGTGCCACATTGATCACCCTCAAAAGCTCATCTTTGTTAAAGTCTGAGCCCAATCTCGGGTCAGTAAGATCGAGCAAGTCTCCTTTCTCTTTTAACAAGTGTGCCTGGATAATTTAACAATGATCAACATTAAGTAACATTAATTAAGTAAAATGATGCAATGTGTTAATTTAATTAATAATTACCCAATCAAGAAGAAAAAATGATGATTCTTGACTTGGGTTATAACTGTTATTGCTTCGACCGCTGATGATTTCCAAGAGTACTATTCCGTAACTATAAACATCTGCCTTGTCAGACAAGTAACCTCGCAATGCATATTCAGGCGCCATATATCCACTACAACCAAATTCATTAAACTTGATTTTATACACAAATAAGATTAATCTCGCTTGAATTTTGAACATTAATGGTGAAACAGTTCGTAAAGACCTTAAAGAGGTGGAAAATAGAAGACTCACAAGGTTCCTGCAACTCGGGTGCTAATATGCGAACTATCCTCTTGTTTGAGTTTGGCCAAACCAAAATCCGATATTTTGGGATTAAGATTTGCATCAAGAAGTACATTCGTAGTTTTGATGTCTCGATGCACAATCTTCAACATCGACTCTTCGTGAAGATAAGCCAAACCTTTTGCAATACCCACACATATCTTGTGCCTTGTTCTCCAATCTAACTCTAGTTGAAATTCTTCTGGCCCTACATGCTTATACAAAAAACTTTCAAAATCACATGCGGTAAATACATTATAAGATAGAATACGACGAGTCTAGTGAATCGGGAATAATTACCGTACAAAGCACGAGCCAGACTGTTATTTTTGAGGTATTCATATACCAACAACATCTGATTTCCTTCAACACAACATCCATACAGTTTAACAAGATTCGGGTGCTGAAGAGCAGATATCAGTCCTATCTCGTTTACAAATTCACGGTTCCCTTGCTCTGATGTGGCTGAGAGTTGCTTCACTGCAATAATTGATCCATCTGACAACATGCCCTGTATAGATACCATCAAGCCATATTATAAACACCGCGAATTAAGTTTACAAAACCGAACCAAAGGTAATTTTAGACTACCTTGTAAACCGAACCAAAACCGCCTCGTCCAATCATGTTTGAAGAATCAAAATTGTCTGTGGCATCTTTAATCTGCCTTAAGCTGAAGGAGCCGGTTTTCAAATCTACACAAAAACATGTCTAAGAACTCGATCGAGCAATAATATCAACTTCGGTTTTTCCAAACATATGTTTACTAAGCAAGTACCTTCATTCGTTGTAGTTTTATTTCTTAGAAACTTTCTTTTCCACCAAAGTATTCCCAAAACCAAAGAAACAACAAGCACCGACGAAAGCACAATAGCAATCGTAATGCCAGCAGAAATCTTATTTTTATGATCAAAGTCTGCATGGAGAAGAAAATAAAGTGTATATGAGTGACTAGTGAGCAATAAGATCTAACTTACATCCAAAATAAGAACTTTGCAGAAAAGCACACTAATATAATGAGTTTAGTATAACAATGCAAAAAAAAATCAGTTTTTAAGATGAGATGTAGAATATGGAAATGTGAATGTACTTGATTTCACAGAAATTGCAGATATTAAAGGACCATATACGCCTCTAGTGGGGATAGCGGTCGTTCCTCTTCCCGACCAAAACAACCGTATCTCAAGAGTAGAATCATTAACATTTATCATGAAAGTTTTTATAACTGCTCTTCCAAATCCACCAGCTTCATCCGCAATATTGAAATCTTTCAGGACCATTTTACCCTGTAACATACTCTTAGTTTAGTATATACGAAGTATTTAATATGAGGATTTGCAGAAAAGAACTACTTTTATGCAAACCTGTATGTGAACATCGAAAACCCGTCTTCCCAGGCTACTATAATTCTTTCCTGTGAAAAACAATATCTCTGCAAAGTGAAGGCTGACATTGTAGCTTCCCTTGGCTAAGCAGTAAGCATAATAAGTTAACGAGAGAGGCGAAAGACGGGCATCCATGTAAAGCTTTGGATTTCCATTCGCATCGAGTTTTGATGCATTTCCGAATATGTAGGGAAACTGGGGGTTTTTAGCTTCTTGAAAGAAACCAGTGCTGCTAAAAGCCCAATTGGTTGAACTCTGATAAAATTTTGCAGCTGATCCTTCATCAGAGTCGCCTTCATATGTAGTGGACCCGATTTTTGTTTCTCTCCCTCCACAATTTATGTAGAGATTTTCATATGCTGGAATATATACACAATCAGATAATCTGGGATGTAATAAATTAAATGTTGTATGAAATCAACCTTACTTCTTGAACAAGCACTTGAGCTTGCCAGACATGAAACAGTTCCCCTAGAAAAACGATACAAGAGCGAAAATCGATCATATTATTATACGAATTAATATTTCAAGATTAGTTCTTCCCAATTTTTCCTACTTGGCTTGACACCATATTGTATATAATGTGCAACTATAAAGTGTCGCCCTAGTCCGGACTTATTGTGTGCAACATCCTATTCCTAAAATGAGCAATATTTACTTTCAAGTCGTGTCGGTGAACACAATTAAAGGACTAGTATATACATACCATTAAGTATTTTGAAGTTAATTTAATCAAAAAGGGTAAAAAGTAGTACGATTTATCAGCTGCAGACGAGCTTGCAAATAAGTTCCTGCAAAAAGTGAGACGAGATCCAAAGTTAGCTCCAAAAATAACCTCAAGTGCATATTGAAAAATTATCAGCTTTTACTACTTGAAAGAATATGCTAAGTACATAGCAGCACAAATGGAAATACATGGTTAAAACATTGTAGTAAAAAAATTGTAGAACTTGATGTATATATAAGGTCTTTATTCAGCATCATGAAAATAGGCCTAAACTCGATGTATACTTAGCTTGAATGGAGTGGTACATACACTTTTCCGGCTTGGCATGATGAGCTTCCAGTCGTGAAGTTGTTATACGAAAGATCGCTGCATCATAATTTTATGTTAAGATACAAACATAATTTATAACTGGAAAAGTAACTACTAGATATATGCACTATTCTCTGCAAAGAAATTTAGTTGATCATATATTGAGATAAAATGCGTACAAGTAATTTTGTTAGTAACTAGAGAAGCTTACACAATTGTCTCTTCCGATGTAATCCAATCATCGCCCGTTAACATATTTCCAGCTAAAATTCTGAAAAAAAAAAAAAAAAAAAAAAAAAAAAAAAAAAAAAAAAAAAAATTGATACGAGTTACTTAACATCATTAGTAGAGGCTATGAAGCTAAAACAATCAAATTATGCACATTTTGTTCGGCCAAAAAAAAGTTTATGCACATTTTTCACCGGTCTCTTGTACTTTCTTTAAAATACTAGATGCATCAACATTTAATTTCAGTATAGATTTTGAAAAATAATATATAACTTTATTATGTGAGGAAACTTATACTTACACAACTTTTGCTTTAGAAACTAGACTGCTATAACTGTTGGGGATTACTCCATTAAGTTTATTGAAGCTCAGATCCCTGAAAAACGAACCGTCAGAACAAAAAAAAATGTAAAAGAAAAATCAGCTAAAATAAAGATACCACAATAAGTTCAATTACAAAATGAAGAAGTTCAAGTTGGTTTATGTAATTAAGGAAAAACGCGTGTGTTGCATACTCACAAATAACTTGAATTCAATATCTGTGGAAGATAATCGGGTAGCGACCCAGTTAAATTGCAGTTCCTCAGAATCCTATCAATGAAAGAGTACATTAAAAAAAAAACCAAATCAGTTAGCAGAAGCTAGTCTTTTCTGCATAATAATGAGTTTAAATGAGATTTTTTTTTCTTCTTACAAAGTCTGAAAAAGACTACTTCTGTTCAGTTGTGGAAAAGGAGCTTCAGGTCCATTCAAATCACTAATTATCCTGCACATTGAAATCTTATCAAATAGAACATTAGACTATAAACACTTATCATTATTAGAATTGTAACACTCAATCTGCCCAAAATGGAATAGAAAAGAGTGGTTTGAACTTTGAAGCCTATATAAGCCAGAATTGTAATGTCCAACACGAATTTCACATTTTCTGGGCCAAATGCGGATAACGGGTTTAGTCATGCTAAGTTGGATTAGTTGGGGATACTCGTTCGGGCTTGGAACGTGAAAATAATGGAGTATAACAAAAGTTATACTTACAAAGTTGTCAACAGTTTCAAATCTTTGATAGAAGGAATAGGTCCCTGCAAACCACTAGCTTGAATATCTCTGTTGAAAGAAAATTTGGCCATAAAAGAGAGAGTATTAATTCTAAAGTAAAATCAAATAATCAAGAAGCTAAATTAAAAATGAGTAATTAAAACACTTACAATCTAGTAAGTTTTGTCCAGTTCTGAATGAAACTAGGAATAGTTCCACTGAATTGGTTGTCACTCAGCCTTCTGAAATTCAGTTCATTATAACAAAACTGTAAGAACACATAGATAGAGAGGAATTTCATTGATTTCAATTATAGCCTGGAAACTAACGTGTCGATTAATTCCGTGAATTTTGCAAATGAAGAAGGTAACTCTCCTGTAAAATTGTTCGAAGAAAGAATCCTGAAGCACCAAAAAAGAGAAAATTGAAATGATCAGTTCATCCAAATGATACAAAATAATATAAGACAAAATTTACAGCTGAAAAGAGATGATCTCACAGTCTTTGCACGCGAATTAGATTTCCTAATTCGGGTGGTAAAGGTCCTGAAAGCTGATTGTTCTCAACGTAGCTACATGTACACAAAACAGAAACCGTCAAGAATAAGATACTCAAAATTGTGAGTGAAGACTTTCGATAAACTCTTATATATATAATATATATATATATAGCTTAGATCCTTCGCTAAACTGATATTTATGAACAATAATGTAATGTCATTCTAATTGGCATAGGGAGCTCAAAATTGTGAGTGAATAGACGATTGTGATAGTCGTCGGATAACAACATCGATATAATTTGCACAATGGTTGTTACATTTTGAATTACCGTGTAAAGAATTAGAGCCATCTTTCCGATAAACTCAAACTTGTGAGTGAAAACATTTGACACGGTCTTATACATAACCAAACAGAAACATGTATTGCAAAGAAAATGTGAAGGATTATAAGCATGGATTACTTACAGAGTCTGAAGAGTGGAGATATTCCCGAACTCCGTAGGGATCGAACCAGTTAGTCGATTTCCCATCAATATACTTCAATTAGATGAAGCACATTATGTCAAGATAAGCAGTGACATTGATTAGATTTTATATGGTTAGAGCAAGAAAAGGGAGACTAATTACATGCTGTGGAGTGGCAATGAGCTCCATTGGGGAGGGATGGTGCCATTGAGGTAGTTCCGTGTAAGGTCTCTGTGAGTATATATGCATGAGATCAGTTAAATTTGCAAAAATTCAGCGATGTTGTGAGCTAGCTAGCTAAGGGGAGAGTGATTAATTAACAACATACATCTCTTCAAGGTAAGGGAGTCTGGAGAAATCTGACGGGAGAGTCCCAGGGAGTGATTGAGCCTTTAACCGTCTGTTTTAAATAGATATTCCGTAACAGTTAGCTAGATAAATATTGGCGGCAAAATATTCAAATCTGGAAAAACCAAAATTTAATTCAAAATAAGCATCTCAGCTTTAAGTTAATTAAAGGGGTGTTGCAAATAATGCCATCTATATTTGGTTTCACAATATTTCAAGTTTCAACTATGTGGAATATATATTTAGTAGATATGGAAAAATATAAGTTTGTTACGCCACAAGTTCGTTCGAACGACTGTTCTCACTACCTAATCTGATCAAGTAATTCGTTGTTCTCAAGTGTAACAAAATAAGAAATTCATGTTAGACTTTTTTACTTACATGGGTTTCACATCATCACTTGTTTGTAAGCAATGGGTACAATTTAGCTAGAGATATTACATAATTTACATTTAAGAATGGAATTCTTGTTGAATGTTTTTCTTATATGCGTTTCATTTCTATCTGATGTGGTACTTAGAACTAGAAGGGCATAGGTCATAACTCAGAACCTCGTTATTGTTAGTACTTTACTCTCAACTATTATCTCCTGCTATTAAACACTCTATATCTACAAAAACAATCACAGTTACGGTCACATATCACATATCAGCTCTAATATATATACAATTATGTTATGCTCCATCCTCGAACAGTTGTCCTAACTAATCCAACTCAGCTTGACTGAGCACGTTTACCTTATTTATCCCCGAAAAAGTACATGATTAGTACTTCTCTAATTACCTATATATGAGGTTCATATCACTCATATATATATATATATTATGATGTAGTACAAATAAGGATATCATATATGCATGGCGCACTTGTTAAAAACCCTACATAATATATTTTCAAAGGGTTTTGTAGAATTAATCTAAAATCAAGGAAGGTATTTGAAGTAGGGAACGGATTCATACATGTTAGTGACGTGGCAGACAGTCTGGTTGATGGAGGAGTCAAAGGAGCAGATGCCGCAGGTAACGTTATTGGCGAAGAAGTCGTCGACGATATCCGAGGCAACCGGCGGCGTCACCCAACCCGACTCTCCACTGCACGGATCCACCCCGAAATCCCAGTCCGTCTTCCCCAGAGCCGCCCCAATATCCTTCAGCGCTTCCACTACACAACCCCAACTCACCACCATCAATCACTTTTATTTATACCCAAAAACAAACACAACATTTTAAAAACATGCTACGAGTGTTGTCCTTCTGATAAGATCAAAAGTCGGACCTTCAGCACTGTCGGTAATGTTTTCCCCACTGGCGACGGAATATAGCAGAATCGAGAACCCAGCAATGAACCAGAGTGGTCTTCGACAGCGGATCAGCATTGTTTGTTGTTGGTCAAACTTATTATGGCATGCCGAAATATATATAGGAGAATGAGCGTGTATGAGACTTTGTGTGCAAAATACCAAAAGGGCATTTAAGTTTTTATATAAGAAACAGTTAGAAAATATCATGTCAGGACGAAAGGACCTTTTTTCATTGGCCATGCATTTTGTTTTTATTCATAATAATAATTTCCTTAACTAGAACAAAATATAACATTTAGTGCTGTGCAAACCCAAATGGCTCTTCTAATTAAGTAGTTGGTTCAACTCAACATTCCTAAACGGCTAAACCCATCATTATTTCCATTAATTTGACCCTGAAAATGAAATTACTATTAATTTCTTACAATAATCACAATTTTCTTTTCAGTATGACATAAATCAAGGGTGTTGCTTGGTAAATGGTAATGGTACTTCGAAAGGATGAATGTAAATAAAAATAAAATAAAATGCCCACGAAATTAAGAGTTATAAATACTTAATAAAACATCATGATAGGATGAAATCAATAAGAGATTTTTAAAAAAAATAAAATTATGAATAAGTCAACTTCATCTATAGATGTCATCATCCCTCATAATTAATTAAGTTAGTTATTTCTATTTTTTAATAATAAGTTAATAAATTAGTGATAGCGAATGGAATGACACAGCTCCAACTTGGAGTATATATGTTAATCAATCGGTATCAGTGCTACGTAATTATACATGTCACTATAATATATTAGCCAAATGTTTGACAAATTAATGTGGGGAAGACCATCGCGATGCACCCCCTAGCGTTTACACGTTGTTTGAATACTCTTATTTGGTGTGCTTCATGGAAAATTAAATATTGAATTATGTCAATATTATTCCTTGTTCTGCACTATAATATGAAAGCACATATATATATACATGCTCTTCTGATTTTTTGGAGCAAACATTCTCTTGCTGACATTGTGGATTTCTGTCCAGATATAGCAAGCAAAGCCAGAGAGTACCACATGAACAAACAATCTAAATAAATGTAAAACAAACATATTATTATAGATGTAAAACAAATATATTATGATGTTGCACTCTTGATGGATAATATTGTTTTTGTACCTCGTGCAAGAAGAAAATGAAGAACACCAAAAAAAATAGAGAAAACATTATCAACCAAGAATTCAATTGTAAAGCTAGTATTTACAAAGAATACATATTGAACTTTTAAAACTAAGCTAAATTTAATGTGTAAATCACTCCTAATTAAAGTCGGTAAGACTATATATAAAATAAGATATAACTTAACATGACACCAATTACTTAGAAATGATTAGTATATTTTGTTATACTTAATGACTGCCCGGATATTATTGGTAAATGGGGGAGATTAAATTAATCTGGAAAGATAGTACGTACACGAGAAATTACATCTTAGCTGATAAGCTATATTTGACTAAGTCCGAAATTTAATCAAAATAACACATAAACGCTTCTTGCCTCGGATTAATACTTACTATAATATATATATTTGACCCAAAAAAAAAAACGAAGTTAGATGTATACTTGCCGAAAATTATTGTTTTAGACGCTAATCATCATTCGGGTCTATTTTTATATTTAATAATACTCTGAAGAATTGACCAAAATACGAAATGCAAGCAGAGAAAAACATAAACATCATTACTTAATATAAGAGGAAAAGGATAGGGTTGAAGATTTCGCAATGAGAGTCTTGAAACTTGCTTTCTGGTCCCTTAACTTTTTGACTGACGACCTTCATACTTCTTAATGCTGATGAAACTCAGACATTTCATATTTTCTGGGTTAGCACCTGCATATATAGCACGCACGGTGATTATGTTCATATTTTGGTTTGAAAGACTATAAAGCACGTGGATGATCTATAATGGATGACAAACATTCAATATGTTAGAAATCAAGAATAAAAAAACATTAATGTTTATGTCCCAACTCAATCTTTGTAAAGATAAAAGGTTTAATCTTGTTTAACGAATTTAATATTTTCCTCTAAATCGAATAGGAATCCTTATGAGACCTAAGAAGTCCGAAACTCATTCCCTAAACATATCATTAATGATCTAAGAAATTAAGAATGAGATGCATCTGTTTCACACGTCATTAATGAATTGATAAGTTAGCCGGTTAAGATTTTCCATGGACACGGCGGTAGTTGTTTTTTAGCCAACATTTGGCCGGAAAGACAACACGTCCAACACAACTGTATTAATATAATACTAGGAAACTCAGATAATTTATAGTTATAATCGGTGGTGACGCTACATATAATACATAATTGAAAAGACACAATAATTGGTGGATATATAAGAAATAATTGAAAATATATAATGGTTAGTGGCGAGACAATATTATATAATTATAATTGAAAAGACTTAATGGTTGGTAGTGTTACATATGATTGAAAATTTATATAATAATTATTGAAAAGGAGGTTACAAGATACTTTTAATATAGTTCTTCTAAATGGTGAGAATGAAAATGCATGTTAGTTTGGAAACATCATATCTTTTCCTAGTGAAACTTCTACGTACAGGAGTAGATAGTAGATTATATACACTTTTAGGTCTCTATAAAACTCAATGGTACAAGCATTGTATTATTGGTTCCTTCTCTCAAAATAGAGAAGATGATGTGTCTTGACTGGATCCCTTACCAAACAACTTTTCTCCAATCATTATTGGTGGAATTAGTTATTAAGCATTCTAAAATCAACTCATATCTGTGAAAATATTTGATAATCTTACTAATTTTGTCGAGGTTAACATGTCTTTTGGTTCATGATGCTTGACTACTTTTGTGTTTTAGTCCATGATATATATATATATATATTTGCCTAGATTTGGTACTATATGTTTGCAGATTTTTCTAGTTTTGGTCCGACCGTTACTTTCCGTAAGTGACATGTTCAAGTCACGTGATACACTCTAAACTTTCAATTTTGTTCAAATTTGGGGGGATTGACACCCTAAACCTAGTTCAATTTGGACGAATTGAACTAGGTTTAATGGGTCAAACTTGGGGGAATTGACACCCTAAACCTAGTTCAATGGGTCGATTCCCCTAAATTTGAAAGTTTAGTGTGGATCACGTGATTTGAACATGTCACTTAACGGAAAAATAGACGGAATGCAACGGTCGGACCAAAACTAGGCAAAAATAAAACATCGTGGACCAAAACCCAAAATTAGTTAAACATAATTGAACCAAAACCTGTTAACCCTCTTGTCAATATATCTGAACCCTTTTGTCAATATATCTAGAAGGTCAAATATCTCAACTCAATTCTCTCTAATCCAAAAACAAATTCAAGCTACACACCCAAGTAATTAATCATGTGTATACCAAAACAAATGTCTATTTAATCTTATCCAAATGATCTCTTTACAACTTCATTTCTCTGCGCTACTAGTGTCTCATTTATTAGCAGAGAAAGAAAAGAAACTTAAACAAAAACGCAATGCCCACAAATACAGAAAACATAAAAATAAAAATATGCAACATATGAATGAAAAACAAAGAAATGGTGGGATAAGTTGTTGGAGCAGTTTTTTGCCATTCACATGATCTAACAGAGAAGGGACATTATCCAATGACTCCCAAACTTAATCTCGGTTTTTCCAGTAATCAGAATCCGCAACTATCGGGTATAGATCATTAGCAGATGCTGATGAACCGGTCCACGGCCCCTCCGAGTAAGTAGTATGGCTGTGGATTTGGATTTGGCTATGCTTCTCTTCATTCTTCCCATTCTCTTCTTCCTTGTCTTCACCTTTGAAATGCTTCTTCATTGCTGCTATCTTCGCATCATTTACGACCGAATTTTCCGGAACTGCTGAGGGAACATTGACCTTGCCCTCTAGCATGCTTACCACTGCAGACATGGTTGGTCTAACTGATGGAGATACATGGGTGCATAGTAGTGCAACATTGATCATCCCCAACACCTCTTCCTTATTGAATTCCGTGCCCAACCTCGGGTCGATCAGATCCAACAAGTCTCCTCTCTCTTTCAAGAAATGTGCCTGGTATCAACTATATTAATTAGCCAAGAGAGGATTATTGAAGGAAGTTAAAATAAGAGGTTTAAAAATCTACATTACCCAATCTAGGAGGAAAAATGATTCATCTTTTGCTCGATAACTCGTGTTGCTTCGTCCACTAACTATTTCCAAGGCGACTATTCCGAAGCTATAAACATCTGCCTTGTCAGTTAAGTAACCTCTCATTGCATATTCGGGCGCCATGTATCCGCTGCATATATAATCATCATACTTGGGGAGTTAGTTCAGCAGTTTCCAGGCGATTGATTAAAGATTGAATTTTTTTGGAAGTAATGAATTTGTAAATATCGAAAGAGAATGATTAACTCACAAAGTTCCAGCAACCCTGGTGCTAATATGGGTGTTATCCTCTTCATCAAGTTTTGCAAGACCAAAATCCGAAATTTTGGGAAGGAGATTCTTGTCCAGTAATACATTCGTTGCTTTGATGTCCCGATGCACAATCTTCAACCTAGACTCTTCATGAAGGTAAGCCAAGCCTTTTGCAATGCCCACACAGATTTTGTGTCTTGTCTTCCAATCCAAATCCAGCTGTTGTTCTTTCTTGCCTTGAATTAATCATATCAACAACAAATTCAGAATTTATTGTCTTTCGTTCATGTATAAAATTGTCTTCCATTCATGTATTCAAAGTTTTATCAAGTAATATAATATGTTGTAAATGCAATTACCGAATAGGGCGCGGGCAAGGCTGTTGTTTTCCAGGTATTCATATACAAGCAACAACTGATTCCCTTCGATACAACATCCATAAAGCTTAACAAGATGTGGGTGTTGAAGAGCAGATATCATTCCGATCTCATTTATAAATTCACGGTTCCCTTGCTTTGATTTAGCCGAGAGCTGCTTTACAGCAATAACGGTTCCATCTAACAATTGGCCCTGCAATTCATTTCTTTAATGTTAAAACCATGCAGTGATTGGCTTGCAAAAGGAACTTGATTTTTGTTAAGGTTTTGAATTTACCTTAAAAACGGGTCCAAAACCCCCTTCTCCAATCTTGTTAGCTGGATCAAAATTGTTTGTGGCAGCTTTGATTTGTCTTAAGGTGAAGGAACCCGTTTGCAGATCTAAACCCCTCAAATCTGTCAAAAGAATAAATAAATCAAGAACCACAGAGAAGTTCAAGAGAAGAATGATTTTGAAATTTAGCTACTTAAATTTTCAATCTTATATTAACTTCGGAAGTACCTTCATCCATTGTATCTTTCTTGAACAAACACCCTCTCCACCAAAGTATCCCCACAATCAGAAAAACAGCAAATACCACTGAAACCACAATTGCAGCCACTACACCAGCAGAAATTGTACTTCCCGGTTCTTCTGGAATTGGGAAGTCTGCATGTAAAAGGATATAGTTGAAGTGAGTGTATGCGAAAAACAGTTACTATCACCAAAATTATAACTTAATAGTGAAGATGAATTTTAAGTGATGCTATAGAGCGGCAGTGTACTTGGATTTACGGAAATTGCAGAAATCAAAGGACCAAAGACACTTCTGAACGGAATGGCTGTAGTCCCTTTCCCAGTCCAGAACAAGCGTATCTCGAGGGTACTATTCGTAACATTGACAGTGAAATTTTTTACTATTGCCTTTCCCACTCCACCAGCTTCTTCAGCAATGTTGAAATCTTGAAGCACCCTTTTCCCCTGAATACAAGGAAAAACATCCATAAGAAAGACATAAGGAAAAGGAGCTAAGTAAAGAGAATTTGAGACCTTCAAGCATACGTGATAAAACTGAAAACATCAGCATATCAACCTACCTGTATATATACATCGAAAATACGCCTACCAAGGCTACTATAGTTTGTTCCTCCAGAAAACATAATCTCCGCAAAGTGAAGGCTCACATTGTAGCTTTCATCCAACAAACAGTAACCATAATAAGTTAAAGAGAGGGGAGAAAGACGGGCATCCATATAAAGTTCTGGAGCTTCATTCACATCAAGTCTTGAAGTATTTTGCCAAGTAAAGATATCTGTGTCGCGGTTATCATCTGGGAAGAATCCAGTGTTACTTAAAGCCCAGTTACTTGATTCGTAGAATAGTGACGGCGTTCCTTGAACATTATCCGTCTCATAAGTGGTGGATCCAACTGTTGCTGCTCTTCCTCCACAATTTATGTAGAGACTGTAATGCTCTGAAATAGATTAATCATACAAGTAGTAAATATTGAGAAAGTAGCCAAACAGTACATATAGAGGATAAGTAATCTCACTATCGGTGGATATCCCCTTTATCCAATATAAGAGAAAATTGTGTAGGAGCTAGGTAATTCAATACCAACAGTTACATCACAGGTTCAAACTTTACAACCTTGAATGTCAAAGCTTGTAGGAAATTTAGCTCAAGAGAAATAATTCAGTAATTTGTACTGACATGGTAATCTTAGAAAGTTATCACGATACTTACTTTTCGGGCAAGAGCTTTGCAAACATGAATAGATTCCTCTGACAAAATGAAGAGGTATAAGATAAGTCAGTTTTATCACCACATATAGATTAATGTTACTATTTCTTATATGTCTATATAAAGTAACAGAGTAAGTGTATGCTAAAGGGGAGTCTCACAATTTATTTTTTGCTGAAGAGCTTGCAAACAAATTCCTGTAAACAGAAAAGAGAAAGATGAAGGATAACGATAAGTCAGATTGAAAAGAAAAAAACTTTGCAGTTTCATTAACTATATAAGGTGTTAATTATTAACAACTAAATCAAGAACTGCCTAAAAATTAGTTAGACGACTAAATAAAAAGAAAGTTTGGAGCGCGAAAGAGTGAACAAAACATCTATCAAGACAGGCCTGAAATACTGTTACGGTATTGGCGCTTGAGTTTGACTTAAGTAGTAGAACTTACACAGTTTGGGCTTGGCATGATGCTGTTCCAGTTGAGAAGTTGTTGTAAGAGAGATCTCTGCATTGTAAAATTTTCCATATATGCAAGATAAATTGGTGAGAAACACAATCTATTATCTTAATTTCATTTGCAACAAATTTGGTTCTAATATCTGAACTTAGTGTTCATAAAGAAGGGATAGCTATATTTTAAGGAAAATCTTACATATTTTTTCCTTTAGCTGTCATCCAATCCGGGACCGAGCCATTGAGCATATTTCCAGTTAAAAATCTGGAGACAATTAAATTAAGGCCAAACAGATTAAACAGGTACCTTCCGAGACATAATAATACAGTACAGGTATGACAGATCGAATTCCATATAATTGGTTGTGCTCAAAGTGGAATTCACCACCTGGCTTCTTTGATATCATAACTTCCGGAAAGGACTACCAACTTCTTGATGTTGCCTTTAATTTTGTTGCAGTACACTATAGAGCTAATGGACGTTAAATAAACAGGCTCTACTTACATAGTACTCGCTTTAACTAGACTGCTATAGCTGCTCGGGATTGCTCCACTTAATATATTGAAGCTGAGATCTCTGAAAAAGAAGCAAATAGGAAAATATGAGAAGTGAGGCTAACAAGTCCAGTACAATCAGGAAGAATGTGGGAACATACATACAAGGTATAAAAGAACAATTTTAATAACAAACATTCGAAACCATGCATATTTTTTGCACTCATAATCATGAAGCTATGACAACTGAACCCAGAAAATCAAAGTCATGGACAAGTCGAATTTATCTAGAAAATATATAAAGAGACATCTAGAAGGCTAAGAATTAGTACATTATGTAAAGGGAAAACAAGAAAGGTGAACTTCAATGATGTGCAAGTCCAAGGACAAGAATCCCTGGGATCTATAGTAAGAACCTTACAACAATATCCAGCAGGCTAAGGATGACCGAAATTTTAAAGTGACTGGATAATATCCACCTCAGTTATAGACTTATAGCTGAGCGTCCCAACAAAATCCCAGCAAGAGTAGGCAATGAAGTCGTGCATGTACTAGGATATCGACTACTTTTGAGATTAAAAACTAGGATGACGTAGAGCAGAATGGTATTTACTTACATATCTTTTAAACTTGTTATTCCAGCTAGGTATTCAGGCAAAGGCCCAGTAAGATTGCAATTCCTTAGGATCCTATGTAAGAAACAGCATAATATGGAGTTAATAGCAGTACAGTATGCATATATTTTTAGATAATTTGGTAAAAGAAGGTATTTTTTGTTCTCACAGCATTTCGATTTGGCTGGTTGTGTTCAGCTGCGGAAAAGGAGCTTCAGGTCCATTCAAGTCACTAATTCTCCTATTATTTTTTTTAAAGACGGCCAAATTGTAACCGTCAAATAACAGTCATATGTTATGCAAATTTGAAGTGACTAATACAAAGCATACTCACAAGTCCTCTAGATTTGCTAAAGCTTCAATCCCGGACGGAATCGGTCCTTGAAAGCCACTTGCTTGAATCACTCTGTTGCAGAAAATTCCGGCTCAATGCACCAACTATGCAAGATGTAGTTACTACATTTTAAATTACCAAAATGCTACTCCATCCGAAGTAAAACACTCACAGTTTGGTAAGCTGTGTCCAGTTCTGAATGAAATCCGGAATTGTTCCATTGAATTGGTTGTCACCAAACCGACTAAGATGCATTTCACCAAAGGAAAAATATGAGAAAACATACCAAAAAAGAGAGCTCTAACTTAATTTGAAATACTAGTTATCAGACACTAACATGTCCGTCAGTGTGGTCAACTTTGCAAATGAAGCCGGCACCTCTCCAGTAAATTTATTCGAGGTAAAGAGCCTAAATCACCATAGAGAGACATTAAAGCATTCGATTAACACCAACAACATTATTGTATAGAATTCAGAGTGTATGGTAGGGAATGTAAGAATCTCACATTCTTTTTATGCGAGGTAGGTTTCCAAGTTCGGAGGGTAGTGGTCCAGAAAGTTGATTCATCTCGACAACCCTGCAGATAGGAATTAGAAATGCTAAATCTTGTAGCAGCAAAAATAATAAAATTACAAACGATGGAATTGGATTATAAGGCAAAGAAATCACTTACAAGCCTTCTAAAGTGGATATGTTCCCAAATTCCTTTGGGATTGGACCCGTTATTCGATTCCCAATCAGCGAACTTCAATTAAAGGAAGACAATTTAATAAAAATGAAAGGTGATGAAGGAATTCCTGCGTAAATTAGATTAGAATAGCGAAAGAGATGAGAGAGCATACAGCTGCACGAGCGGCAAGGAGCTCCATTTGGCTGGGAGGGTGCCGTTGAGGAAGTTGCGGCTCAGGTCTCTGTGATTGCGTGGGAGTGATGAATGATTAGGGCAAAAAATGGTGAACGCAACTTCAAAGATAGAGGAGGAAGAAGAAGAACTTACAAAACCTGAAGGTAAGTGAGTCTAGAAAAATCTGGCGGGAGAGTTCCCGGAAGTGACTGAGCCTTCAAGAGTCTGTTTTATATGAGTCAATCAATATCCATGAAAAAAAAAACACACACACTAGAAGAAAAAAATATAATTTTTTTTAAATAAAATTAGAAAAAGTTTTTAAAAAATATCAGTACCACATTAGCATCATCACGTCAATGCACATGACATTTAGTGAGAAAAAAATAGATGGAATTTAGTGGGTTATGTCAAATAATCACGTTCTAAAAATATAATGGATCAACACACCATATTAGGGAAGATAGTGAAGCATTAGAGCTACTAACCAAAAAATAAAACATGTCTACATAAATAGATAAGCTAATTTCAGCATAGTGGTCCACCTGAAATATAACCATCTCGAAAAATGAAAAGCTAATTAATTTTTCATAGGAAGTGTCAACAACAACTTATGTCCTCAAATCCACATGATTAGATCGAATTCGCCTCATTTGTTGGTGTTTAATTTAATTAATTTTCCCCATAAATAAATAAATAAATAATTTAAGGGATAACACTAGCAAGTAATCCCCCTGCTTATATGAAAAGTCAGAATTAGCCCGGTAATCAAGGTCGTCTATAGTTATTTATTATAATTATAGATTTATTTAATAATTACGCGACAATAAACATGGGAAGCAATTCAACAAGTTGATGAATAAGACCAAAAAACACCTACACCCTGACACTTCATTTATTGTCCTTCTGTTTTTTTATATGTTATGTTATATATATATAAAAAAAAAAAAATTAATCCATTGTCTAGATACGTCAGATAGAGAGCTTTTAAATAATATATATATATATATATAATATTATTATCAAAGTCTACGGTTCACCAAACTCCGGATTCTAGGACAGCAGTGATTGGCCCCCATATGGCCATATATAAATTGATGATAATATAAGAATCCACAGGTGTATATATATATATATAGTGCACTACCAATGCAACATTTGTTCATTTTCATTTTCTATCACGGCTTTTGGCCAAAAAAAAAAAAAAATTATATCACGGCTATATATATAAGTATTGCCTAATTAAGTAATTAGTGAGATTCAAATTGGAAATTCTTTAGAGTTGCGGTCAACTTTTCAATAGATAAACAATTTTTCATTTCTAGAACACACATTTTCTTATTATCTAAAGTTAAACTTAATATCTATTAATTTTATTAAAAATGATTTTAACTTTTGTAATATAAATAAAATAAATATTTTTCTAATAAAATAATTACATTTCAACAACAAATAAAAAAAATATTTAATTATTATCTAGTATTAAAATAAAAACACACTAATATTACATTGGCACAACTAATTAAACTGTGTAAAATTAAACCATATTTGCATGTATTTTTTTAATATATTTTACTCTATATTAAATTTAATTAAATCAATAAAAATAAAGAACAATTTATTTTTAAAAAAAAACACACACACACAACCGGACATGGCTAAGTTACCCAAACATGTCAAATTAAATGGTCGGCTCTACAATGGCTAAAAAAAGTGACGACACTAAATTTAGTGGGGCTCTAAATCCTCTTATATATAAACAGTAAGTCGGATATAATTGTGCACATGAAACATGACAGGTATTTATTCATATATCACCCACTTAAATTGATCACGAATTTATTGTCACAGCCATAATTATATAACCATTACCCCATTTTTATTAGCAAGATCCATCCACAATTTTCTTTGCAAGTTGCAACTCCGCAGTTTAATACTATATAATATACTATACATATATTCAAACCAAAAGTTATTATACATACACTTACATAATTAACGCTAGCTGTAGATAAACAAGATAAGAAATATTTATACATAGAAGAAAGAGTTTGAAAGTTCTTACATGCTAGTGACGTGGCAGACGGTGTTATTGGTGGTGGCATCGACGGAGCAGTTGCCGCAAGTGACGCTGTTGTTGAAGTCACCGGCAGCCGGCGTGATCCAATTTGACTGTCCACTACATGGATCCACCGTGAAATCCCAGTCCTTCCCCAACGCCGCCGCGATGTCCTTTAGCGCTTCCACTGAACTCAAAAAACCGATGTTTATCAGAAACAGTTACGACGATTGTGATCGTCTGACAATAATATATATATACGAGAACAATATATATCTAATTACGGAAAAAGTGAAGTTTATCGGAGACGACCTTCAGTGCTGTCTGTAACGGTTGCTCCTTTGGCGACAGTTGTGAGGAGACATAGCAGAACCGCGAACCAAGCAATGAACTGAACTAGTCGGCTGCCGCGAATCATCGTATGTTGTCGCCGGAGTTGTGAGAGAGACAGGAGAGGAAACGTTTAGAAATAGTGAGGAGATCGATTCTCCGCCCTTGTTTTGAAAATGTAGAAGACGCAGAGAAGAAGATTCAGAAAATTGACAATTATTGGGTAGTTAGACTTTAATATGTATTGGTTAGATGGACTAAACTATGGAACGGCCGCTGTTTCATGCTGCCTATTAATAATATATTTTATTCTTAATATCTGGTTTAATGATTTTCGGTCTGGTCTGGTTCGATTAATTCCGGTTTAACAGCGTTAGGATTTCCCGTTAAATTTGTTTGGATGTACTGTGACCCAACAGCATAGTAGTGGCTGCACCTGACAACCTTTAATATTTAATTATATTATGTTTGTTCCAATTGATATATGAAATCAGTAGCAACTAAAATTATTTTATGTACATTAATTATATTCCATAATATTAATTAATTATTTAAATGTCCATTTTTTTTTTTTTACTCTGGTGGTGGTTTTCATTTAGGGTATGGATAAGGTTTATAGTAAACTTGACTAGGGGTTTAATATTTTCACTATGCCTTAGTGGTTGTATTTTTTTAAAATTTAATATTTAATTCTATTATATTTGTTCCAATTGATATATGAAATCAGTAGCAACTAAAATTATTTTATGTGCATGAATTATATTCCATAATATTAATTAATTATTTAAATGTCCATTTTTTTATTTACTCTGGTGGTGGTTTTCATTTAGGGTATGGATAAGGTTTACGGTAAACTTGACTAGGGGTTTAGTATTTCCACTATGCCTTAGTAGTTGAATTTTTTTAAAATTTAATATTTAATTCTATTATATTTGTTCCAATTGATATATGAAATCAGTAGCAACTAAAATTATTTTATGTGCATGAATTATATTCAATAATATTAATTAATTATTTAAATGTCATTTTTTTATTTACTCTGGTGGTGGTTTTCATTTAGGGTATGGATAAGGTTTACAGTAAACTTGAGTAGGGGTTTAGTATTTCCACTATGCCTTAGTGGTTGAATTTTTTTTTAAATTTAATATTTAATTCTATTATATTTGTTCCAATTGATATATGAAATCAGTAGCAACTAAAATTATTTTATGTGCATGAATTATATTCCATGATATTAATTAATTATTTAAATGTCATTTTTTTATTTACTCTGGTGGTGGTTTTCATTTAGGGTATGGATAAGGTTTACAGTAAACTTGACTATGGGTTTAGTATTTCTACTATACCTTAGTGGTTGAATTTTTTTTAAAATTTAAAATTTAATTATATTATATTTGTTCCAATTGATATATGAGATCAGTAGCAACTAAAATAATTTATGTGCATGAATTATATTCCATGATATTAATTAATTATTTAAATGTCATTTTTTTATTTACTCTGGTGGTGGTTTTCATTTAGGGTATGGATAAGGTTTACAGTAAACTTGACTATGGGTTTAGTATTTCTACTATACCTTAGTGGTTGAATTTTTTTTAAAATTTAAAATTTAATTATATTATATTTGTTCCAATTGATATATGAAATCAGTAGCAACTAAAATAATTTATGTGCATGAATTATATTCCATAATATTAATTAATTATTTAAATGTCCATTTTTTGATTTACTCTGGTGGTGGTTTTCATTTAGGGTATGGATAAGGTTTACAGTAAACTTGACTATGGGTTTAGTATTTCTACTATACCTTAGTGGTTGAATTTTTTTTTAAATTTAAAATTTAATTATATTATATTTGTTCCAATTGATATATGAAATCAGTAGCAACTAAAATAATTTATGTGCATGAATTATATTCCATAATATTAATTAATTATTTAAATGTCCATTTTTTGATTTACTCTGGTGGTGGTTTTCATTTAGGGTATGGATAAGGTTTACAGTAAACTTGACTAGGGGTTTAGTATTTCCACTATGCCTTAGTGGTTGAATTTTTTTTAAATTTAATATTTAATTCTATTATATTTGTTCCAATTGATATATGAAATCAGTAGAAATTAAATTTATTTTATGTGTATGAATTATATTCCATAATATTAATTAATTATTTAAATGTCCATTTTTTTATTTACTCTGGTGGTGGTTTTCATTTAGGGTATGGATAAGGTTTACAGTAAACTTGACTAAGGGTTTAATATTTCCACTATGCCTTAGTGGTTGAATTTTTTTTAAATTTAAAATTTAATTATATTATATTTGTTCCAATTGATATATGAAATCAGTAGCAACTAAAATAATTTATGTGCATGAATTATATTCCATAATATTAATTAATTATTTAAATGTCCATTTTTTGATTTACTCTGGTGGTGGTTTTCATTTAGGGTATGGATAAGGTTTACAGTAAACTTGACTAGGGGTTTAGTATTTCCACTATGCCTTAGTGGTTGAATTTTTTTTAAATTTAATATTTAATTCTATTATATTTGTTCCAATTGATAAATGAAATCAGTAGAAATTAAATTTATTTTATGTGTATGAATTATATTCCATAATATTAATTAATTATTTAAATGTCCATTTTTTTATTTACTCTGGTGGTGGTTTTCATTTAGGGTATGGATAAGGTTTACATTAAACTTGACTAAGGGTTTAGTATTTCCACTATGCCTTAGTGGTTGAATTTTTTTAAAATTTAAAATTTAATTATATTATATTTGTTCCAATTGATATATGAAATCAGTAGCAACTAAAATTATTTTATGTGCATGAATTATATTCCATAATATTAATTAATTATTTAAATGTCCATTTTTTGATTTACTCTGGTGGTGGTTTTCATTTAGGGTATGGATAATGTTTACAGTAAACTTGACTAGGGGTTTAGTATTTCCACTATGCCTTAGTGGTTGAATTTTTTTAATATTATATTCCTTATCATTACTATTATAATATATAAAATAATCATATAAATTGATACCCTAAAATAATTGGAAAAAAATAACTTGATATTATTAATATATATTTATCCAAATAATGCCTAAGGTATACATCAATATAACTGAATAGAAAAAAATTATTGGCTAGAATCGGTGATTTAAAAGAGAATTTAGTAAATTTGAACATAATTATATTAGAATAGAACTACGTATGCAGTTAATAAATAGTAAGATAACTTTTGCACAGTCATGAAAATATAAATATATATATATATTAAATAAATGGGTAAAGAAGAGTCTTTATCTCTCTTACTTTTTGGCACGGTTATTGAAAAATAATCTAAAGAAAAGGGAAAAGAAGATTCTGTCCCTCTCTCCTGCTTATCTTCTTCATCTTATTCAAACGTCTGTTCAAACTTCACATCCGGTCTGGATAAATCATCGAACCGTGGTCTAATTCACTTAAGTGATGTGATATGATGTGACAAGAACCACTAAACCGCATTTTTTCTCTTTTAAACGAAATTACAAGTTTGCCATTAAATACATGCCTCTGATTGGTGGAAATTAGGCCGCATCAAACAGCGGCTGTTCCATAGTTAAGTCCTGGTTAGATAGATTGGGTTGTTATTGACAAAATATGTCTTTCCATCCTCAAACTTTATTTTCCTCTGATTCAGTCCTCAAATGTACCCACTATATATGATTTATTTCATCCAATCCTTCCACTGAATTCTTCACAAGTATGATGCTCGGACTACTTAATATATGAAACATTAAGGATCAACTATGTATTTCCTTGGCAAAAAAAACTATGTATTGCGGTACTGGGAATTATATAATATGGTTTAGTTTTTTAGTGTTTCATCTCTTAATTAGAGATTTCAGATTCAAACTCTGCTCGAGTCTTGTAAATTAAAATAATTGATAATAAAATAACGTTTATATACATGACTCCGCTTCTAAAATGTGTCGAATTGTGATCAACGTGAATAAGTTTCTCGCATGGAACGGTAGCCAATTTTAGATATAATGGTTTAGTCAAAGTATACTAATTAGTAATTATATAGGGCCCACAGTAGCGGGGTCTCGATAATGGAGGTACGCTATGCAAAAAAAAATAATAATAAGATTTAACATATTTTAAGAAAATTATGTTAAATATATAAAATGTATTAAAAAAATAGTTTTTGGTACTAGCATGTTTTAAAATATATAGATTTCAAAACGATGATAATTGATAATTTCTTCAATTATTTATCCAAAATTATTAATCTTCAAAGTATCACAACTAACTTCTTATACAAATGTTACAATTGAGTCAAATTGGATTAGTGCTGATTGTGGATCAGTTGAGTTTTAATCGAGTCGGGACATTATTGTAACACTAATATAATTTATTTGGTCTTGATTCTGATATTCAGAAAAGTATTCATTTACTTTATAAATTTAAAATATATTTGGGGACGGAAGATTAAAAGAAGTGTCAATTACCATTGATTTGAAATATTTGTACATTTTAAAACATATTATACTAAAAACAATTTTGTTCAAAAATATTGTATGTTTAAGTACTTTTTCCCTATTGGACCTCTCGTACTATAATAGATTAGAGTAACTATGACTCATAGTCTAGGAAAAAAAAAAGAGAATAATAAAATTTACAAGTGCTTAATTAGTCTTCAAGTAAACAACTCAAACCTTAAAATTGATGAGATTTTTTTATTGAATTGATTGAATGAGAGTTGAGTGTTACAAAATAATAATGAAGTTTTACAACTTAATAACAGAGTCTTAGTGTCTTGCACAAAATTATTTGGGGTTTTACACTCAAATAATCGAGTTCTTATTGTCTTGCACAAAATTATTTGGCTTTTACATTTAAATAATGGGACCGGGGTATATTTTTCTTTCAAAATAAATCTAACTAGAGTACCACTAGAAATACTCGATAATGAGATTACGTTTATAACTCATTTTTACATTTGCATCCGCCACTGGGCCCACTACTTATCATCACCATGGAGAAGTGGAATGTTGCAAGCTTAATTAAATCAGGATGATTGAACATTGTATCATCCTAAACATATATTTATTGGTCGATGGCCGCCGGTAGAAAATTATTCTAGATTTCATAACATTAGAACTTAAGAGACAATGTCTCTAGTTCATGTTACCACATGGCAATTTTTTTAAAAAGGGCAGCTTTTCTAAGAAAATCCGTGAAGTTAATATTCAGATCTCCTGCCTCACCATTCGTGTTCCAGATCGTTTCTCACCGTTAAGATTTTGAAATATGCACTTAGATTTAATATTTTCCTTTTAGGGTTTACTAATCCCAATAGGTTTTAGGGAAAAAAAATCACAAAATTAATTACACTCAAAACATCAATCAAGATCTTAACGGTGAGACACGATCTGAGACACGAATAATGGGGCAGGAGATGTGTATCCGTGAACTTAATGGTAATTAGTTAATGATAAAAAATGGTAATAATTAGTTGAATGGTAAATTTATAATTCTAGTAGGTGGATAATATCATTTTTTTTCATAAGCCTAGTATAGTTAAGAGGCCGGACCGTTAAGCTCAGTTATATTGACCTCCTCATATGATTGAAGTGGAATGTGGGTAAGACATGACAGATCGTTGTGAGGTGACGCCCCTGAAAGGTTTCGAACCTAGGACTTTCAAAGTCAAACCATATAAGAGTAGGCGTTTTTTACCGGATCACCACTGTTGGTGGTAAAAGTAGTCTTTTGAAACAAGA
Source organism: Clarkia xantiana subsp. parviflora (assembly GCA_036873135.1). Taxonomy (NCBI): domain Eukaryota; kingdom Viridiplantae; phylum Streptophyta; class Magnoliopsida; order Myrtales; family Onagraceae; genus Clarkia; species Clarkia xantiana. The sequence continues at coordinate 15,162,223 of JAPTYO010000003.1, forward strand.
TATTTGCAATTGATTTGTAATATTCCAATAAGTGTCGGATTATGATTAACAAAATAAAAAGTATATATCGATTGTTTAGCTTGTCCTGCAATAGTAATATCTTGAACGAAGAAGTATTTCGTCATATAATTTAATGAAATCTATAGACTCCAATATTTGAAATTTCAACGAGAAAAGATAGATAGTTAGCTTCCTTTGGATTTTGTATTGTATGAGAAACTTCAGTTCAGACACAAAAAAATAATTTGGGTAACTTTCTCACTTTATTTTACCTAACGCCACGCCATAAAGAAATGTTCTCTCTAGAATATGTATGGACGGGGGAGGGGAACCACTATGTCATAAAAATAAAATATATATTTAAGGGTAGGGTTGGATAGAAAACCTTGAATAGCATAAAGCAAACAAATGAGCACGTTGATTGGACTTGCTTGTTCAACGTCCAAGCTTTCAAAGTTAAAAATAATACAAGTTTAATCAACTTTGAAAGTTAGGCTCAATGTATTATTGTAGAAGCTAAACAATCGACTAAAATATTACGTTAGATAACTAATATAATGTGTTCGATGAAATTTGTATAAATGTATATGTATAAAGTGACTAAAATGTCCAGTCGGAGTCATTAGCCACTAGGTAAGACTAAATATATTTTTGTTATTATCGATTATCTATGTGAGGACACTCTTTTATGTGAAAAATATTTTTTTGTGAGGATAAATTTGAATTTTCAGTTTTTTGGTGAAGAGAATTGAAGGCCCTATCCGAACAATTGGAACGAGTATAATCTTAATCTATATATAATACTCATCTTGCTTATCATGATTTAATAGCTTGCCACGTAGCCAATTTTTTTTTTTCACAGCTCTATAAAACGTACAGAACTATGTATGGTTTGAGTTGTAAACGATAGTGGGCTCCACTTTGAACCTTCTTCGCCCATAGCAGTAAATGAAGCCGCTACAATTGGAAGTCTCCACAGCAGTAAAACGACAGCGCTTTGGCCATTTTCACTCTAATACGGATGGTCTCCGTTCAACCTGAGCTTTACACGTCATCTTAGTTAAAGCTCTCCTTCTGATGTGCGAAACACCACATATTATTATTGGTTCTCTTCAATTAAAACTAATTAATCATAATAAACTCCAGACTTTTCAAATTCCTCCGCACTCACGGTTGAAAAGCCTCTTGATTTTCCAGGAACCAATTCTTTGTTTTCTACACACAATATATAAATGATCTTTGCTTTTTGAAGGAGCACCTGTGTTTGTACAAAATCTATTTTCTCTGTGATCGGTCTGAATTAGCAGGCAATCAACCATGCTCCCTCATGCAGTTCCCAGACAACAAGAATCGCTATTTATCGCCATTGTTAAGGAGTAACCCATGAAGGTGGACCCTGGAAAGCAACCTCGGAATGAGCCCATCTTCCTGATCTCCTTAAAGGGGTAGTCTTCCTCGATAATATCGAAAAGATCCAAACCCTTACAGATCACGCCGTGATATCAACAATCTTGACCAAATCGGAAGCTGCATTCAAAAATATCAAACCTGTTACACTGGGGTGTTTCTAATTAGCACATTCAAGCATACAATGGTACTATAAAAGGCAAAAAAAAAATTAACTACCTGAGACGGAAAGATGCTACCGAAAATTGAAATATCCAGCACTGATTTTTCCAGATCTGAGCTTCAAATCGACGCAGGTTCTCTGCCATGAAAACGATCAACCGAACAACTGTGAGCTAAACCAGTACGAATAGGAAGGTGGGTAAGGGAGAATAAAAAAATCTTAGAAGGAACGATGGGTTTAGGAGGAGAAATATCGGTGAAATCAGACACGAAAGAATCAGAGGCGGAGAAGAGGATGTACAAATACGGAGCTTTGGATTTATCATCAGCTGCCTGCTCGATTGGAGTGAAGAATTACAGGTGCATGTCCTTGATGCACTCACCAGATCTACCGGCCGCTCCTCCACCAGTCACTGCGCCATTACCTCTTACCAGAGCCGCATCATTACCCGAGAAGAAGAGTATAGACATGTTAATAGGTATCATTATATATTATATATACACGAGATTTTTTTTTTTTATTAAAATTCATTACTCTTAACTTTATTTAAAACTGATTGTTTTATTTTATCAAATATTATTATAATTACTTATATCATGTCGTCCCGCGCGCTGCGCGGGGATAGCACCTAGTATTATACTAATCCTGGTAATGGGACTCTTTTAAGGCTGACACATCAGCTTTTTTAGCCAATAAAAAACCGACACATCATTACCTCTCCTTAAACATCAAACGTTCTTCATTAATACATCCATTAGAATCAAAACGTTCAACAAGTCTTATCTAAACATAAAGCAAAAAACGACACCGCTTTATCCATATACATTCTAATACCGATGGTCTTGTGCACTATGAGCTTGACACGTCATGCTAATGTTTAGGTTAGCATCAAAACGTTCAAAAGTCTTAACTAAACATCAAAGCAAAAACGACACTGATTTATCCATATACATTATGATACGGATAGTCCTGTGCACTCTGAGATTGAAACGACGCCGTTCCTTTTTTTTTTTTACCATAAACGCCGCTCCTCTCTTCAAAACGACAGCCACTGTACGTACTACAAGTTCGTAGCAACCTAGGGTTCTACAGAGCCGCTCGCCGCTTTAGCTAAAATGTAAGTCGACTGTTACAACTGTTACGCACGCATATGTAACCGAAGGAGAGCGACTTCTGTTCTTCCAATACTCTGTTTCATTAATTTAATTTTTACCAACTCAATGAAGGACCTATAAAAGGAACAGGGAATGCGTGAAGCATGATCCAAAAGTAAAATTAGTACGATTTTTTTACAACAAAAATTATTACAATTAAATCACCTTTTTCAATCAGTCTCAGGTCTTACTCACCTTCGATCGATCATGGAATCAGGGCTCGACATCAATGACGCGGACATCAAAAGGGGAAGAAATCATCAGAAAACTTATGCATAGAGAAATCAAATAACAGAAGAACAGTTTTTGAACCTAGATCTGCTGATTCGAACCCAGATCTGAAGGTTCTACTGATGTCTCCACTCGATCAAATGCTGCATCCGCATGTGTCTCAATCTCCACTGCATGATAGAAAGAAGAGATTGCAGAGTGAATTCGGGGTTTGTACCCAGATGAGGATGCAACTGATGCCGCAGGAGAGGCCCAGTCTCTGATGGAGCTAGCTCACCGATGGAGGTAGATGCAGCCAGAAGAGTGTCGACAATTCTGCTAGAAGAAGGTCTACGATGCGGACATAATAGGGTTGACGAAGGTGGTGGATTTAGGGTTGAGGCGGTGACGTCGGGTGGCTCTGATGACCTGGAGGCCGTAAAGGCGGTGAGGGTTTCTTCTTGAACATGAAGGGAATTAGGAACATATTAGTAGTGTATCAGTCGGGTTAAATGCATTGAGACTGCGGGAGGTTAAAAGTTAGTATATCCGTTGCTCTACTAGGGTTTTATGTTATACTCTGATCCAGTTCAATGGGCTTGATTAAACCAAATTTTTTTTAAATAAGAATGATACCTAAGGCTAACCAAGTTTCCCAACCCCAGTGGGCTTGATAAACTGCATATAGATTTTTTGTTTTAGTAAGAACTGCATATAGGTAGATATATATATATATAATAACGTTTGAAAGTTTTTTCAAGTATTTTATTTTTGTAGTGAGTAAATATTAATATTAAAACTAAAAAATTCAATATACGGTAATAGTTTTAATTTTTTGACGTTAGGATTTATGTACACTATGGATTTTTAGGGCATTGGGCCAAATTAATATCATAATCGTAATAGATGATAATATTAACACCGATCTTAATTGAACTTTACAGTATTTTACGTAACATTATTATATTTAATATTTATACCTTAAAGTAAAAAAATTAAATTATAATAATACACATAATATATTTTGCTTAATATCTTCTTTTAAATATATCACTATATATTATAAGTAAGCTTTTAATTTTTTTAAGACTACTTTTACATCTAATCCCGCGCTCCGCACGGGAACAGCACCTAGTTATTAATAGTGCCGAACAATAAGTTTATTTAGTAAAGAGTTGTGTTTATTTATTCATTATTAATAATAACGAATAATTAGTTTATTTGGTGAAAGTTGTGTTTATTCCCTGATCATGAATAATAATAATAAATTAGGTTATTTACTAAAGAGTTGTGTCTATTCTATTTTTTATGACACATTTGAATTTTCAATTTTCATTGATGTAATAGATATATAAACAATAATATGAGTATTTTTTTCCCAAATGTAATAGAGTTAATATCTTGTATGGTTACTTAATTTACTAATTATTATCGTGACTGTTTGTTTTAAATATGTTTTTTTTTTCCAAGTTTTTTTTACATAGTTTTGGTGCAACATTTTTTCAAAATATTATTGTTTGGTTAGAATGACGTTTTACCCTCACAATGTTTCTTTCTAACATCCTCCTTTATTAATATGAATGAAAATAACGAACTTTGTTTTAAAAAAAAAATGTAAAATGAAATAATAATAAAAAATGTAATTTTTTCTAAAATAAAAATTGGCAAAAATATTTGATTTTTTTTTTTAATTTTTAATAGATGACATTTGAAAATTAATTAAATTAAAAAATAAAACTAAAAATTATAAATATATTTTAAAATGGGAATATATTTCATTAAAAAATATTAGTATTTATAAGTAATTTCAAAATTTAAAATTGAGCAAAGGCCGACTCAACCTTGCTTCAACCTTTTTTTCTTTCTAAAATATAGTATTTTTACTTATATATAATTTTTAAAACTATTTTTGAAATATGAATACTTTTTTATTAAATTTAATTTCCGCCTTTTTAAAGTATATTTAACATTTTTCTTAATTTTTATAATTTAATTAATTTTTTAATATAATTTACTAAAATTTAAAAAGAAAAGAAAATAGTTGAATCATTCTCTTATTTTGATATAACATATAACATTTTTATTTATTTTTTAATTTTAAAAACTAACTATTTTTATTCATATTTAAATAGGAATGGTGTTAAAAAAGGGATAATTACTAATAAATTGTCTGAAATTTGCCCAATGTTGAAATTTGGTGTCTAATGTTTAAATTGAGTGTCCCAGTTTAATTTTTGTTGAAATTTGGTGTCTCGGTGTGATTACTTTAGAGAAGCCAATCCCGACGAAATCGATTGTCAAATTCAAGCTCCCATGCACGCTCACTTCGCTCTGTTGTCGCTGGAAACCGCTTCTCACCACTCTCCTGGAAACATTTTATTTTGGATGTTCAACTTTTGGGCGAAATTTGGCGATTTTGCGAAAAGTAAAGAGTGATGGATTATGAATGGGTGAGTAGGTTGATGAAAATAATTGAAATGAGAGAAAAAGACGCGCGGGGACACTAAATTTCAACAAAAATGAAACCTAGGACTGTCCATTTTAACATTTCAAACTTAAGACACAAATTTTACTTCATACAATTTATTAGTAATTAACCCTAAAAACATGAGGTAAAATTATCATATTTACAACAAAAAAAAATCCATTTAAAAAACATATTGCACCAAAACTATACAAAAAAAAAACCTTATAAAAGACAACATGACTCAAACGTGTTGAAAAGACCTATTAACACTTTTATTTACTTATTTATTATTAATAAATACTAAAATTAATCAATCACGGGTCATATGTTCAATTTACAACTTTGACCGACATGTATGCATTTAGAAATTCAAAACTCAACATTATTTGTGTCATTAGGGCTGTAGTAATTCAAGTATCTATCTACTTTATTTATATGGGCTTTTATTGCGATGTTAAAAAAATAGTATGTTCTAATCTTAACGTTTAAGATTGTGTGTACGAGTAAAAGATTAGAAACTTTTTGAGTTTTTATTATCCTAACAAAAAGTAGAATAGGTAAATAAATGAATTATTATCCTAACGACGTCGGGATTCGAATTTTGAGATAACCACATTTCAAAGTTGTAATATAAATACTTGATATAAAACTGACACAAGTTAGTTAAAGTTCTATATATTTTTCTCCATTTTTCTATATTTTTTAGTAATCAATCTAGTCAAAATCTCGAATCTCATTCACCGGTTAGGTCATGTTTATATATTTTTAATTTAGACACGAACATTTAAATAATATATAATATTAATGCTTTAAAAACATTTTATATTAGGAGTATGAAAGTTAGGTGAGTCCATTATAGAAGTGAGATTTTGTACCCATTACTGGAGACCATTCCAACTTTATTATAGAGCTTAATGTTTCAAGTTGAATGAGTTTGTAGTAACTTGATACTTTATGTGAAGAAATTAATAATTCACGATCTGTAAATGCTCTTATAGAGATAAACAATCATTTACAGAAGGACATGGGCTCCATGATAGACCAAGTGACCAACTTAGTCAAAATGTATGATAATTCTCAGAAGTTTCAATCGTTGTCTTCCTTGTCGACATACATTGACGATACATACACAACCGTAATTACTAGCAGGATTTGACAATGATGATTTTTAGTGTCGGTAGAATTATATGAAGATTCAATTTGTCAACAGTCAGTTTTAGATTTATCCTGATTTCGCCACGACCCCGATTCCTTAAGCATAGGATAGAGATCGTTAGTAGAAGTAGATGAACTTGTCCACGGCTCATCGATGTAGATGCTTTGGCTTTGGCTTACACTTCTAGTTTGATACTCACTTGTAGTAGTTGTGATAGTCTCTTCCTCATCCCCTCTAAAATGCTTCCTCATAATCTCCATCATCTTTTCCTCATCAGTGACTACCTTCTCCGGAATAGATTCCGGCAGGTCGGCTCTGCCCTCAAGCATACTCACCACTGTCGACATGGCCGGTCTTACCGGTGGAGAGACATGGGTGCATAACAATCCAACATGGATCATCATTAACACCTGGTCTTTGTTTATGTTTGAACCTAACCTCGGGTCAACAAGATCCATCAGGTCACCCTTTTCTTTTAACAAGTGTGCCTGAAGGAATAATAAACAAGTTAGCAGTTATACTTAGAGGTAGAGACCCTCAAATAAGAAGAAAATGAATGCTACATAAAGTATAAGGTCTGGCTTAAATAGAGTCGACCAGAATTTCAGTTGATTTCTCAGTTATAAGATCTGGGTAGACTTTGAGTTTCTAGTTGGTTAATTAAAGATAATGAAAGTAAGTAAGATTGTCATACACAGATCTTGATGCGTCAGATATAATAATGACTTAAAAATCGACTGTAATTTCAGTCAACACTATTTTAGTCATATGCATTACCCAATCTAGAATATACAAGGCTTCCTCCTTTTCTCGATAGCTAGTATTGCTTTGGCCACTAATGATCTCCAATGCAACTATTCCGAAACTATATACGTCAGCCTTATCAGTCAGGTAACCTCGCATTGCATATTCAGGCGCCATATATCCACTGCAAATAACATTCATTATATATGAGTTAAATAAATGTTGAATGGTGAATGACAAAATTTAATGACTCACAAAGTTCCTGCAACCCTTGTGCTAATGTGTGTATTATCCTCTTCATCAAGTTTTGCAAGACCAAAATCTGAAATTTTTGCATTCAGATTCTTGTCAAGCAGTACATTCGTGGCTTTTATGTCTCTATGCACAATCTTCAACCTCGACTCTTCATGAAGATAAGCCAAGCCTCTCGCGATACCCACACATATCTTGTGCCTTTTCTTCCAATCCAAGTTTAGTTGAAACTCTTTCCGACCTTCAGGCCATGATGCACGAGAAAATTTAAAAAAACATAACATCTGGTTTATATATATTCATGTGCCAGGAAGTTAAGGCCAACTATGTAAAGTATACTACAAGAAAATGGACATCAAGTAACACTTTGATGGTTGAGCCAACTCGGACTCATGTCAAAGTAGTAGAAACTTACCAAATAAAGCACGTGCAAGATTGTTGTTTTCCAAGTATTCATACACCAACAACAACTGATTTCCTTCGGTACAACATCCGTAAAGCTTAACAAGATGAGGGTGTTGAAGTGCAGATATCATCCCGATCTCATTTAGAAACTCGCGGTTCCCTTGCTTTGATTTGTCTGAGAGTTGCTTTACAGCGATTATGGTTCCATCTAACAGTCGGCCCTATAGTTTATGTTGTATCATTTTAAAATAACATTGGTATATATTATTCACTTGATGAGATGAAAGTGAATTTTGAAGGTTAATTCTCGATACCTTATAAACGCAACCAAAACCACCTTCTCCGATCTTATTTTCAGCATCGAAATTATTCGTGGCAGCTTTGATCTGTCTTAGAGTAAATGATCCAGTTTGCAAGTCTAGACCCTTCAAGTCTGTAATATGAAAAAAGAAAATTAAATATATTTTCTATAATTACTTGAATGTTGAATTATCATTAGCTACCTTCATCAGTAGTATCTTTTCGCCCCAAGCATCGCCGCCACCAAAGAATCCCAACAATAAGTAGAATAACAAATGCTACTGAAACCACAATTCCAACCACTGCACCAGCAGATAACATCTTATTCCCATCTTCTCCTATTTCTTTTGGAGGATCAAAATCTGCAACAAAAACACAGTAAAACCAAACTCACCTTAAACATTTTTTTTCCCCATTTTTCCATACAATTTGGTTGTAAGTCTCAATTCTAAAAAGAAACAAAACGATTGATACCTGGATTCACTGAAATTGCAGATATAAGAGGGCCATACACTCCAAGAGTAGGGAGAAGAGTGGTTCCCTTTCCAGCCCAGTAGAACCGTATCTCAAGATTACCATCAGTAATATTAGTAGTAAAATTTCTAACTATTGCTATTCCAATTCCACCCGCTTCATCCACAATATCGAAATCTTTCAACACCCTTTTCCCCTGAAATTAGACACATATTATGTTTTTTAGAAAATGGTTAATTGGTCTGATGATTGGGCCATGTGATCAAATGGACTTACCTGAATATAAACATCGAAAATACGCCTTCCAAGGCTTTGATATGTAACTCCTGAAGTGAACACTATCTCTGCAAAGTGCAGGCTAACTGTGTAGCTTCCGTTTATAAAACAGTAACCGTAGTAACTCAAAGAGATAGGAGAAAGACGAGCACTCGTGTAAAGTTGCGGATTTTGGTCTATGAAAAGTATAGAATTGTTTCCAACAGTGTAGCTATCTGTTGGGATATCGTCATCCATGAAGTATCCGGTGGTACTAGAAGCCCAATTAGTTGAACTCTGGAAGGATGTTGAAGGTCCTGCTGGATCTGTATCTTCCTCATACGTGCGGGATCCAATTGTCATCAACTTTCCACCGCAATTTATGTATAGATTGTAATAACCTTAGAAAAGATCAAAGAAAATCTGTAGCATCACAAGGTATACAAATATATATATTCATTTCAAGCTATGTTTAAATAGGATTAAATATAAAAACTTACTTTTGGAACAAGAGCTTGTTAAACATGAAAATGTTCCTCTGAAGAAAAATAAAGAACAAAAAGTCAGATATTTAGTTATGAATTACATTATACGGAATATGAATAACCTCTCATTAATAGTGCAATATGGACAATGTACTACGTTAAAAGCATATACTAGAGTTTTACAAGGAAAATAGAAATAGATATCCATTTAGTCTTATATGTATATCAATATGTTAACTATATCAGTCAGTTACTTGAAAGTAAATTTACTGAAAGAGGAGTAAACATACGAATTATTGGCCATTGACGAGCTTGCAAACAAATTCCTGAAATCAAAAAACAAAACGATGAAGTTAAAATCCACGATGAGCTTTCAGTTGCGAAAAAAAAGCATAAACTAAAGTTTGGTTTGAAGTAGTACATACACACTTCTCTGTTGGCATGATGAGCTTTCAGTTGCAAAGTTGTTGTATGAAAGATCCCTGTGGTTGGAAAAGTCGCAAATATAGACATTAGATTCTAAATAGCCCAACTGAGAGTTGCTTTGACTAGTATGATCATATGTATTTGAAATATACATTAAAATTTGAAAAACCGAGTGTTTACGAGTAGAGAAACTTACACATTTTCTGCCTTTGTTGTAATCCAATCTGGCACTGATCCATTTAGCATATTGCCAGTGAAATACCTAAACAATTTTTTTAAGAGTTAGTCGCTGATTAATATATTGGTGAGAACTACAATTTTCAACAAATAACAAAATGTAGAAGATAAAATCAAAGTTGAATTAAAATAAAGCTCTATATATTATAATGACAATGATATCAAACAATATCTACTTACACATAATCCACGACATATAGAGATGAATAATTGCTCGGAATTTCCCCGGTGAGTTTATTGAAGCTGACATCTCTAAAAAATTAACATAAGGAAGCTTCCCAATATTAATCTCCCAATATGTTTATTATACAAAAAGCTTGAAAATTACACACTTACAAGGTCTTTAAACTTGTCATTGCTGCAAGGTAGCCAGGCAGTGATCCAGTGATATTGCAGCTCCTCAGAATCCTACAAATAAAGCGCTATCAGAATAGCGAACTCAGAAATGTAGAAGAATGTAGTGGGAGGAATTTGTGATTTGGCTTATATTTTTCGCACAAAAACTGAATTCGGCTCGTCCTGTTCAGTTGTGGAAAAGGTGCTTCAGGACCATCCAGATCGCTAATTCTCCTGCGTATGAAAACCAAATTACTCAGTAAGCATATAGCAGAATGTACTTGCACACATTTAGAGGCCATTCATATAAACTTAATACTAACAAGTCTTGTAATTTCGCTAGAGCTTCAATGCTGGAAGGAATCGGTCCTTGGAAGCCACTTGCTTGAATCACTCTGTTGAAATAAAATCTGGATTAATGAAGAGAACTTTGCAGTCGTATCAAATAAATATTACTGAAGTGAGAAGTTCTCACAGTTTGGTAAGATTTGTCCAATTCTTGATGAAGTCCGGGATAGTTCCATTGAATTGGTTATCGGCGAGCCGTCTAAAAACGCAGTCCAGAGTAACACTATCAATAACTTGTAATGAAAGGAAACTAACCACTATTAGAAACGGAGAAATAAAATGAAACTGACACGTCTGTAAGTGTCGTCAAGTTTGCTAACGAAGGAGGCAGCTCTCCGGTAAAGAAATTCGAGCTAAGATCCCTGAAACACCAAAGAGCAAAGATTGTTACCGTTAGTGGAATAAAACAACACTAGAACCCATGACCATTACTTATTGGGAATACAAATGATGATTAATTAGGCAAATAATTGTCTTACAATCTGTTTATGCGAGACAAGTTACCGAGTTCTGAAGGAATTGGACCCGAAAGCTGATTGCACTCCACAACTCTGTGCATAGAAAATGAAGCAGCATCTTGAAAAGAATTCTTTTAATGGTAGCAACAAAATATAATCACTGAATCAATTTACTTACAAGCTCTCTAGAGTAGAGATGTTCCCGAATTCCTTTGGGATTGGACCCGTCAACCGATTGCCGATTATGGAACTTCAACAGTAATTGAAAAAATGTCATGTTTTCTAGTCACTGCACGTATCCAATGCAAAAAAAACAAAGGGTATCGCTAAATTATTGTCTACTGAAGTTCCAGACGATTTCTCAGCTATTAGATATGACATATTGAGATGTTTATGGCACACTTACTTTCATTTATTTTTAACTAGGAAGACACTTCATAATGTAATGACGGAGAAATCGATTGGAATTTCTATCGACACTATTTTAGCCAAGCCCAAAACCGAAAGGGAGATAGGGTAGTACAGATCGACAAGCGGCAAGGAGCCCCATTCAGGTGGGATGGTCCCGTTGAGGTAGTTCCAAGTGAGGTCTCTGCGGTAGCGTGAGAGTGAAGTTAGGGTAAAGTGTTAGCCAATATATGTAACGGCAAAAACCATAGAGAGAGAGAACTTACAACTGCTTAAGATAAGAGAGCCTTATAAAATCTGGCGGGAGAATTCCGGAGAGAGATTGGGCCTTCAGAAGTCTGTTCAGTTACATCTTACAGTCAGCTAAACTACACGAGACTGAATTTAATTATTGAGTTTGAGAGGGTCAAAAACCTTTATTTAAATGCACTCAATTTGTATAGTTACCATATATATTATATATACATTATTCTAAAGAAATACTAACTCAAAGACACTAAGCAATAACCATCACAACAATATAACACGGACGCTCGTTAAATTAAAAAGACTCTACGTACAATGAAGCGTTTTAATCACTAATTATCTATCAAATAAATTGTATACAGTAAAAAACATACGAATTCAATAAATTTTATTAAGTTTTATTATTATCAATACCTACTTAGTCACGCAATGTCGCTTAAGACAACAACCAAATCAGATGCAAAATTGGAACGGTTGTTTGGAGCTTCTTCATAACATTATTTAACCTAATGATATTTCAATGATCAAATTTAAAATTGTTCAAGTTGGTCAAGTTGAAGAACAAGACAAATGCATGACCATGACAGCAGAGCATACAGCAACCCCACATCAATGACCGGAGACATGTCGAATTTGGAGTATATATATATATATATAAACAAGTTATCTATTTAGATCGATGTCGGTGTAATTTCTCTCCATTTGGTAATATACACTAACGAATCCAGGTCAGTGGGTGCATAATAATTTTTCTTCATGCTAAAAAAAAAGTACTATTCTTTTTCTTAACGAAATTGTTAAAGTACAATTATATATGGGTATACTCATAATTAATGAATAAATACTTCAAACATCAATAATATCTGATACATATAAAGAACATAATAATTGTTCATGGTCAATCAAAAAGATAAATGATCAATTAGATAAAATTAATGATGTTTTTATTTTATACGGAGTCCCTATCGATAATTACTTATTTTTTACTATAACTTAGTCGAGTTAAGCGGTGTCCATAACTCCGTATAAGTGTATACAGATCCGTCCCTGGTAATATATATATGATTCGACTCTCTTAATATAACTGAATCATGAGATCTTACGATTTATCAAACTTGGCTGCATCTTCATTAATTAAGTTATAGGATATATATTTGTATGTAGTATAAAAACTAGAAAGTAACATGCAAACCTAGAGCCGAGGAAATTAAGATCCGAGACTTCCGATATATATAATTGTCCTCTCCGCACTCTATGTATTCACGTGTCACGTGCCAGGAAATGTTTTTTTTTTTCTTTTCTTAACAACATGCATGAGGTTGAAGAGTATAAAAATGATATCCCCAAAGAAAATATCATAGTCTTTCTTATTATTATTATTTTTCTGACCAAATATAGTCTTTCTTAATTATTCCTTTCCGCACTAATTTGTCGGCTTGGACTTTCTTTTTATGGTTTGAAAACGAGCTAGTTCTTTGATTTTGAAAGATAGTGTTGGACAGCCCAACGTCCCTTTAACATTAGTATATGCATTTTTTTAGTATATATATATATATATGTATGGTTTTAATTTGGACTAATTTGACTCTCCTACAATTGTATTTGCTAGAAATGAATACAACTAGAATTGAAGATGAGTTTTTTTTTTCGAGAAACACAAATGGTTGAAGGGCCGAGGAAAAAAAAAAGAAGAGAAGTTGATACATGTGGGTGACGTGGCAGACGGTGTTATTAGTGGTGGCATCGAGGGAGCAATTGCCGCAGGTAACATTGTTGGCTCCGTAACCGCTGGACACGGCGGTGATCCAACCAGACTGTCCGCTGCATGGATCCACACTGAAGTCCCAATCACTCTTACCCAGAGCCACCCCTATGTCTTTAAGCGCGTCCACTGACAAAAAACCAAACCCACCATTAATCACATATACATATATAAAAATTAAACCACGAATTACATCTTAAGGTTATTCAAATTGCCCATCTAAATCAATTTCGAACATACGCAATTTCTAGTTAAAACCTCAAAAGATTACACCAGACATTCACCTATTATTTCACATAGTGCACATATTCAAATCTAGAGAACGCCTAGTTAAATCTGAATTTTTCACGTAATAGACTTTGTTTCAACCCACACCACACGCAATACGGAATATTGGAGTATAAAAGCTCAAACCACACATTCTTCACCTACCTATCGACTTTTTTTAATAACATTTGGTCATTTTGATTTTGTTGCCAAGAATAACATTTCGTCATTGGTTTGTATAAAATTTTACAATATCGACGCCGAGAGTAAAGAAGAAGTGTTGAGAGACTTTCCAAGGAAATTCGTGTACGCACGTACCTTCATCGCTGGACAAGACGGTTGAAGCGGATGCTGTGGCCGTGAGAGAAAGCAGAATCGCCGCAGACCAAGAAATGAACTCAACAAGTCGTCGTCGATGCCTAAACATGGTCGTTGGGAGAGAAAGAGAAAGAGAAAGTGTTTATTGCATTATTATTTGTAAAGGGAGAAAAAAAGTTGAATAATAGACGTCGAACGTTACGTGATTGCTGAGAAAGAGACTTATGTATCCTTACTCAGAATGATATCCTACCCACTTTTCATCTCGGCGAGACAACAGCAACGGGGCATGATGTGACACAAACAGAGGAGAGAGGCAGAAACAAGTAATTAAATAGGTGGTGTATATTGTTAGCTTACTTGGCACCCCTCTACCTCTCTATCGACAGCTGCTCTCATAATCAAAGCAACTACACTATTATTATATGGGCTTGCATATTAACTGGCCTGCCTCATGCTAAAAAGCCCAACGGACATAATTTCGGCTGAAACCGACTGATGTGTATTTTGGACATAATAATCAATCAGTGCTTGGTTGAATTTGGAGTTGGTATATATATAATTTAATGAACTAAGTCACTAACCTCATGGCAAAAAAAAAAACTAGGTCGATAACCTATCTAGTCTAGCAGAATATAATTTTGAAACAATCTTATTGATAAATAAGCTTTTAATAAAACTTTATCTTTCATATGGGTTAATATTTGATTGGTCCATAATCAATTTTGATAAGTTACATCATCATATCACTTCACATGTAACTCTAGAAATTAAGGAAACCTCCATATTGCATTTCAAGAGTCGTTTAATTTTTAAGTTGGAAAATTTGAGTTTTGAACTTCATACAAAAGACAAATGCAAACTTTCACCCTAACAAATTAATTTGGAGAAGTGCACTAAAATTTGGTTGGAAAAAAAATATATAAACATAATAATATCATATTTATAAATTACAATAAAAAAAATAATTTAGCTTACATAATTAATAAAAATTACTTCCACCAATTTTATAAACAAAATAAAGAGAAGAAAGAACAAATAAAAGAATTCCCATATTAAAATACATTAACAAAAATAATTAAAAGAAATTGAGTAGTTTAATAAGAAATAGATTGTACAAAATATATTTTTTAAATAGTCGATTATATTTGTTAATTCTTTTATTTTAAACTTTAATATACATAACTTATTATATTAGTAATATAGATACTAGATGTACAATTACAACCTTAAAAAAGAATGCGGTTTAACAACTAAATTGCTACCTAAACTTTGATTAATTTATAAATCACTATCTGATTTTTTTTTGTTAAAATTGACTACTCGAATTTTCAATTTGTGAGAAAAATTTTACATATGTTTCAACATTTTATATATACATTTATAGATTTGTGATTAAATTATAAACGATTACTGGGAAAAACTTAAACATGTCACTCAAAGAATGCCTATCATTCAAATCAATATATTGTAATAGATTTTATTTAAAACAGAAATGCCTATTTGGCGGCCTTAGAAGAATTCACAATCAGACTTTATAGATATATTTAAATAGAACATTTTAATTGTTTGTTTCTATATTTTTATAGAGACAAAAATATGAGATAATTTTTTTTTTTTTCAGAATTTCTATTTACGCGATATTTTATATCTAAATTTATATAACTGTGATTAAATTATGAAACGATGAATCATAAAAACGTACATGTGTCATTCAGAATTAATGTATTATAGTAGACTAGTTTCACATTCATACACATATTAGTATCTTCGACAGTAGTTCGTTATTGTATATAAACTACTCATTAACTCACATTTTGTGCAGCTTCTAGTCATATGAAAACTTTGGAAATAATATCATTGACATGTAAACTTTTTTTTTAGTTTATAAATATATTAAAAGAATATATTCATAATAATGTTGATTAATTTGTTATATTAGTGTATGTAAGAAGTATATGATCCATATATCATTCAAAATGTTTTTATATATATTTTCACATAAAAAAATGTTTTTAAATCATAGTATTGTAGAAAAAGTTATAGTTATGACGATTTGGTTAAGATATTAAAAAATAAATAATATTATATAAAATTTATATGAAACAAATATATTCTTATAGACGTTAAAACATTAAAATATGATTTAGTAACGAAGTCGATCTCCCTAGCTCACATCGGATAGTTCAGACACTTAAAAGTAAAAAATAAAATTGAAATACTAAAATGTTGATAATTGAGATACTAAAAAGGTAATTTTAGACTTCAGTAAATTATGTTTCTGCTTAGGCTTATTTTAGGAGAAATATGAATGGGCTTGAATAGTAAACTTTTTGTTGGCCCAAATAAGCGATGTGGCCTAGAAAATAAAGCCATACTTTCCAACTCAGCAAGAGGTTGCACCAAATATGCATCCTGACATGGTTTCCTGGAGGAGTCTATCTCTTTCCTCTGATCCTATCACATCAAGGCACCAAGCTGCCAGCCTACCGAGACAATAAGTCAGTGTAACAGGGTAAATCGGTTGGTGCTTCACCACTTTATCCTTTAAATATAATATCATTATTAATAATAAAAATCGCAATCTGAACTTTAACATAATGATTCATTAAACTTTAACTTTTTAAAATTAGTTACATAAATTTTAATTTTTGATTAAGGTATTACGTTTATTGTAATTTCTATTATATTAGACATAAATTAAGCAAGTTTCAGTCACAAAAAATCTTTTAATATCTATCGATAGATGAATTCGTAAAGAGATTGCATCAAATTACATTCAGTTGAACGTTTAATTAAAAAACACAATTATAATTGGGTTGGTGTCCAATTGAGTGTTCAATTGAAGGGTATTCTGTCGCAAGCGTTTTAATTTATTGATTAATCAATCTTAAGTACATATAAAAAAATTACACATGACGACAACAAATATTCTTATTATATGTCCAATTTAACGGAAATTATAACGGAAGTATCAAGTTGCTCAAAAATTGGTAGTTTAAGTAGTCAATAAAAAAATTTGGAATAGCAATATTTATATATGTTGGCCAAAAATTTTACCCAAATAACTACCTAAAAAATCTAAATACCAAAATGTGAACAAAATTTGTGAAATTATAAAATAACAAACGTCGTCGGCACCGCTGGTTTGAATAATTAAAAAAATGGCAGGGCTGCGCCTCTATTCATATAAGAGGCATATCTGATCAGAACAAAAAAAAAAAAATAGGTGCAGCGGCGACGCTATTCAGAATGTTGTTCCGAATAACGCCATCACCCCAGAATTCCAAACTACATGGTGTGTTGTTTTGGTAATTTCTCAAATTTTGTTCACATTTTTGTATTTAATCTTTCTTAGAATATTACTTGGGTATAAAATTCTCAAATACAAGAATACCTTAAATCGTGTAATATTTGACGGGATATATGATTATGAGTAATTAAGTGACAATTGTTTCCGCTGATGAAAGAGACTTTTAGCAGCAGACCTTACCTCCCCATAAAATGATTTTTTTAGCAATGGTAATATGGTCACCACTTTAAAGACGCTTAAGTCGGCATCCTCACCAATATTGAAATGTGCATTTCGCAACTGCGCACTATGCACCACAAAATATCCTTTTTAACAGTGACAATCTTACCGTCACCATAAGGGTGCTAAGTGGCAATTTTTCCACTGCTGAAAGACACTTTTATCACGGCGTATTGTTTGACACAAAAT
This sequence comes from Clarkia xantiana subsp. parviflora, assembly GCA_036873135.1. Lineage (NCBI taxonomy): Eukaryota > Viridiplantae > Streptophyta > Magnoliopsida > Myrtales > Onagraceae > Clarkia > Clarkia xantiana. The sequence continues at coordinate 15,180,222 of JAPTYO010000003.1, forward strand.
ATTTTTTTAGCAGAGGTGATAGCGTTTGAGGTAAAAGGAAAATTTAGTGGCGATACCTTACAATCACTAAATTCGATTCTTTTTGTCGAGACATTTGACGTCACTAATGAGCTTTTTCAATAGCTGTATATTCTTCGTATATCCATTCTTCGTCTGAGGTAAAAGGGAATTTTAGTGGCAACATGCATTACCATTGCTAAAATATATATTAGTGGTAAAAAGTTATGTTGTTGTAGATGTAATTTCTTATAGTGATAGAATGATGGAGTAGTCCATAGGCAACATGTCGTGGCGGGCGTTAGAGTGACGGCGAAGACGGCTTATAAAAATTGCAAGTAGAAACTTCATTATTAGTTCATATTTGATTTTTCACTTGACTGATAAATGGCTTGTTAGGTTATGAATCCCAGTTATCGTGGTTTGAGATATAATTTATTATTCTCCATAACTTTATATATATATATATAGCGATATATTATCTATAAAGAGTAAACTTAGAGACAATCAATAAAATCATCAGCCGCCATTGCATGTAGACGTGGGTCAGTTGACCAAACCACGTAAAAATGTGTCTTCTCTTTTACTTTATTTCAAAATTGTCTGTGAGTATTAAATGAATCTTTTCTAACATAGATTTTTTGCAGAATAACGTGTATTACAGAGATATCAGCTTTCTGCGGAAAATCGTGTATTACGAAGATATCAACTTTGGTTATGAATTCCTTTTAAAATTTACTTGAAGCGGAAAACATGAAGCTAAGATTCATGAAATATTTGGCATATATTATGGTTCATTTATTAACTGATATCTTCTGCAGCTATGACAAGCTTCTATATATATATGCATGGGTTTATATCATACTAGGGATGATATATATTTCCTCTTCAATTATTATATCTCATATGGAATCATTTCGGCTTTTGATTAATCTTGATTTCGCCATGACCCTGATTCCCTAAGCATAGGATAGAGATCGTTGGTAGATGTAGATGAGCTTGTCCACGGCTCATTGATGTATATGCTTTGGCTTATCCTTTGGGTCTGAAACTCCTTATTACTTGTACTTGCAATGGTAGTCTCTTCTTCACCCCCTCTGAAATGCTTCCTCATAATCTCTATCATCTTCTCCTCATCAGTCACTACCTTCTTCGGAATAGATTCCGGCAGGTTCGCTCTGCCCTCAAGCATACTCACCACTGTCGACATGGCCGGTCTTATCGGTGGAGATACATGGGTGCATAACAATCCGATGTGGATCATCATTAACACATGGTCTTTGTTTATGTCTGAACCCAATCTTGGGTCAACTAGATCCATCAGATCACCCTTTTCTTTTAACAAGTGTGCCTGAAGGAATGAACTAGTTTGTTAGTTAGTTATACATATAGGTATAGATCCTCAAAGAAGAATATGAATGATACATGAATTATATGGCCTGGCTTAAATAATGTTGACTGAAATTTAAGTTGATTTCTCAGCTATTATATCTTAGTAGAATTTGAGTGTCGACCCAGTTTATTAAAAATAAAAGAAATTATTTTGATGCGTCAGATTTAACGGCTGAGAAATCGACTGTAATTTCAGTCAACGCTACTTTAGTCATATGCATTATCCAATCTAGAATATACAAGGATTCCTTCTTTTCTCGATAGCTAGTATTGTTTTGGACACTAATGATTTCCAATGCAACTATTCTGAAACTATATACATCCGCCTTATCAGTCAGGTAGTCTCGCATTGCATATTCAGGCGCCATATATCCTCAATAAATATAATCTTGTTACAAAAGTAGAGAGGTAATAGAAGAGGGAACTTGAGGATATCTTATTATTACACATAAGGAGCCCTTATATAGGGATTACATATACTTGTGGAGGAAGTAAATTTAATACTAGGAAAGTCTAAACAAGGAAGATGGTATATACACGTAATATTGAACATCCACTAAATATATTCATGACACTCCCCCTTGGATGTTCATAAGGGAATTGTGCCTCGTTAAAACCTTACTAGAAAAAAACCCATTGGGATAAAAATCTAGTGAAGGAAAAAGAGTACACAATTATGGATCCCTTTTTGTAAGCTGCCTCGTTAAAAACCTTACCAGGAAAACCCGATGGGATAAAACCTTGGTTAAGGGAAAAAGAGTGCAGCGGTGTAGATTCTCCCCTGATGTTGACATCGCGTAATTTCATTAAGTCGACGCAATCCAATCATGTTCGCCAATATTCCAGATGTCGCAGTCGATAAAGCCTCCTTGAAAAAATCTGCTAGATAGTCATATGAATAAATTCGTTGGATGAAGAATAACTTGAGGCGAATGTGTTTTGTATGTCTCCTTTGATATAACAATCTTCAACTCGAGCTATATAACCTGCATTATCTTCATATATATATACAATATAATGTTACATTTGAAAATTGTGCACTTCCATGTTATAACTTACATTTGTGTAGCAAATTAATTTAGGTCTTGATTCATTATGATATTAAACTCATGGAATTCTTACAATCATTAAGGTACTCAATAAATGTGTTTATCTATGCAAAATAGCTTCAAGACATTTTTTTATAGGACAATATTATTTTCAATCTCTTAAGTACTCGATTTTCTGGCCGAGCCAAACCTTTGTCCTTTCAATATATTTTGTCTGAATTTAACATCATCAAAAAATTGATTGTATTTACAAACTCTTCACGAGTTTCAATATCTCTAAATTCTCCCCCTCACGCGATGCCCCTTTCGGCTATAGCGTGATCAATTCAACTTATCAAAATATCAGTTTTCTTAATTCGCATAATATCATCTGATATATCTTAGCTCAAATGAGCTATACATTGTGGAGAATATAACATAAATTGCATGTATTATTTTAAATGGTACAATATCTTTATGATCCAACATTCTTGGAAAAATTTCATGCTAGCATTTTCAATCCTTCTTGGATTTTCACTTTAATTTTGCTATCAAATTAGCTACTCAAATAGGCTATAAGTAATTCGTATGTGAGACGCATTTAAAAATTTTTATGTACTGCCAACGTAATAATATAATTGAAGGTGATTGCTCCACTAAATGATCCATATAATAATTGCCAGGATTCTGCATATAACATTTGTACCACATGTTGTGCGTATCTCACGACGCAATTTATTTATGCGGGAAATAATTTGCATACACTGGCTTCCACCTTCTACATTTTTAATGTTAATACTTGCGTCTTTTCAAACTTTGGCCAATCATAATACTTGTTTAACATATTGAGCTCAAGATCCTCGACTCCTTGTCTTGTTTTATGATTTCACTCATGAATAATATTCAAAACAGTTGTCGACAACTTTATATTTTACGGTTCCATCACTTCCCGTTAATGACATAACTCATTGAGATCTCTTTATTGTAATTACTTTCAGGTACCTGAACCACTTCTGGGGTTTCATATTTAGTTATGTCTTTACTCATTTTTGGGAAATCACCTCCATAATAAGACCATATTTATATTTCTTTCTATGCTCCATTCTTTTATCAATAAAATTTCTTTGGAACCATTATCGCATGCTTCATGCGTGAGTTATTTTTCATTATAATCTGTCCTATCGGGACATTTAAATTGGAGCATTTGCAGCCGGTAATTGACTTATGACTTTCTGGGTCTCATAAAGTCACTTATTGACAGTATTTGAAAATGCTTTTCTCTTTGAACTTTAGGTTCATATTCTCATTGTGCGAGGATCTAAATGAGATAATAACAATTATTGTTCATCAATCTATTTTCTGCCAGCTGCTTCTTTTCTCCCCCTAATGGTGGGAAAAGTTGTTCACCAATGACAATCAACAATTCTTGCTTTAAATATATATTAGTCATTGTTCTCAATAAATTGTTTATAACCAACATATTTTTCCCAACATTCCAGACCCATCTTAGTGCGTTGCGTTGGAGCAATTCAAATATATATCGCACTTCATAAAATTCATATATGAGAAATTTGTCTCTTTACCAAAACTTCGTTGTAATGGGGAGAACTGTGATTTGACATTGGCTTGATGCGCAGTTATATTGCTGCTTTCATAATAGCATGCATTTGTACTTAATTTGCTCTGTTTGGTAGCAGTTTATCTATTTAATTGGAGGATCTTTGTAACTTTCATGCTAAACTGCAAATCTAGACATGTAACTGTCCGAATCTTGTAGTAAATATCAACTTTCAATATCATCATCATTCTTTATTGCATAATCTGGAAATTTGCAAATTCATAATCAACGCACATGTGACCAAATTGTAGATGCATCTTTCAAAATAATATATCGGTCCACATGGTAGGTGAACAGGCCCATATTCACCTAGTATTATTTCCATAAATAATGGAATTTTATCCCGAACTTAGTTGATGATGATCACATAATGAATTTTCTTTTGAGAGCAATTATCATAATGATTTATGGAGAATCTTCAGGTTCTTCCAAATAATGCATATTGCGCATCTTAAGTGCCGGAATGATCTGTAACCGGTCACGCCAAATATTGTATTATATGGGTAAAACTTCTGGTTTACCTCAATGCATCAGTAAACTTCAGGTTTAACTGATATGTATATCTTTCGTATTTCCGTAGGAGATATGTCATGTATCTCTTGTAACATAATCCGCATATTATTATATTATTCATCGTCATCATTATGATGATTGCGGAGTAATCAATTCTTTATAATAATGTATATGTAAGATATAAATAACAATAATAAAAAATGTAAAGAAATAAATAAATAACTTCGTATAAATAGTTATGTTTTGCATGTTCAGTTAATCATTCGCGACAAACAGTTTTTTTTTTTTTTTTTTTAAAGAACTGAAATAAATTATTCAGTTTAACTCATATATCAATTTAGTAATAATAGGTATACTCATCTGTTTTATTTGAAGAGGTAATCGTATTCGTCTTCCGTTCTAGCCATGATCTGTGATGGTGAAGTGGATCTGTGTGGAGCAGTCCCGGACGTATAGATCGGTGTGATGTTCATCATCTCTCGGGGAAACCAATCGATTAATTATGTCAGCTTCCTCCACATTATTCGACCTTTTTTACACATGATAATAATAGTGATTAGAATATAAAATAATCAGTCAATATAATTTTATTATAATAATAATAATAAAACTCCCTTTTTTTCGTTGATGTTATATTATATATTGCTCCATGGATGCAACCCTAATATGAGTATGGTTTCCGCCTAGTACTGCACTGTGGTCGTGGAATCTTGAAATATGTGTAGTTGCGGATTACTAGTACACCGACTTCGTGCAGATATATACCTAATTCACAAATTATATCTACAACTTGTTAAAGAGAGACATGGAGAATATTTATGAAAATCAAAAGGGAAAATTGTAAAATCAATGTTAAATTAAAGTAAAAGGGCTGAGAGATATTTGTTTTCAATCATCTTGTCTTCGTGCACGTATTTAGTCCCGTCTATAAATACTTTCGTGACACAAGGTTGGATCTTGGATGCTTCTGTTCGATGCCTATCTTCCAAATCAAAAGTAATGCTTTTGTAGTGATGCTTTTGGATCTTGACGAAGAATAGAAGTTCGATACGTGGTCTGCTGGGCACTAAAATGAAAAAGTTTGTAATAGAGCGATTTCGTGCTGATAACGTATTACAAAAGTAGAGAGGTAATAGAAGAGGGAACTTGAGGATATCTTATTATTACACATAAGGAGCCCTTATATAGGGATTACATATACTTGTGGAGGAAGTAAATTTAATACTAGGAAAGTCTAAACAAGGAAGATGGTATATACACGTAATATTGAACATCCACTAAATATATTCATGACAAATCTAATAAGTGGACAAGTACTCGAAATACCATTACCAATTTTCATGCCGGTAATAATATTATCTAACCGCCCTATTATTTTTATAATTTTTTTCTTTTTATAAAGTGTTAACTAGTCTTTTGGTCCTACTACTATATATATATATATAATGTGGCAAAAATTGTTTAAGTATATATTTAAATTATATAAAATATTCAGCCAAAAAACTAATTTGTTAAATTTAAATTCCCCTGCATTTAATTTTATTTTTTTGGTATAAATACTTCCATATCAACAAGTTAATTCTTTGACACAACATATCTATTTTTTTTTGGGTAAAAATACATAACACATCTCTAATATATATATATATATATATATATATATATATATATATATATATATATATAACGGGACAAATAAAAATGTTGAAGTGTATATACATTATATAAAATATTTAACAAAAAAAAACTAATTCATCAAATTTAAATTACTGTGCATTTAAATTTGTTTTTATATATAAATAATTCAATATCGTAATTCTTTTAGACACAGTAATTGAATATTTGAGATATTTTATGAGATAATGAATATTTGATATTTTAATTATTTTCAACCGTTAATAGTTGGGACGAGTGAAATTTTAGTGACAAAGAAAAATAAATAAGCATAAAATATTTTTAAAAAGATATTCATGAAAAAGCGGTGTATTTAAATTCTTCTATATTTAAATTTATGAATTTATTGATATTAATATGTAGATATAAACAATGTGTTTATTTTAAAAGTATTATTCAAGTAGCTACTATAGAGGTTATAGAGTATATAAGATTTTGTCAATAATAGTTGAGGAATATACTTTTACATATATTCAACCATCAATAATTGAGCATGAAAGAAAATGTGTATATGGACCACTCTGTAAAGTAAAAATAAAAAATAAATACGAATAATACTCATATAATTACTTAAACAAATATTGTAATTTATAAAACGTTTGTTGATGTATTGATTTAAAAGTTAAATTAAATTTTAGTTATAATTATTTTGATATATTTTTATGCAAGATGAGTGTAATTTAAAGGTTTTTTCTACCATGAGCAATAGATATTTTAAAAAAATTATGTTAATTTTTTTACTTTAATTTCTACATGGGTCTAACTTTTAATTTAATCTTTTGCCATGTACATTTTTTACATTTTAAAACGAAGTTGCTTATTTTTAGATGTAAAAACAATTATTTGCTTCTAGTTCTAAATACTAAATAGAGATGGGGAAAAAAAACTAAATATACCGCGATGCATGACATAGCATGTGCATGTGCATTAATTTCCTCTATAGGTGGATTTTCATTTTAGTCTTTGGTTTGTTTTTCAACAAAATATATGTCGTCCCTTATATGGCCATTACCAGAACTTGCTGTGTTTTTTTCTTAGTCTAGTAGTTTATTTATCATTATCACTTATGAAAAAAAAAAAAAAACAAAAAAAGGTATGATCTTACAGCTCAGCTACACATTAGAAATCAAGGCTTAATTTCTAAATTGCTACGTCACGTCTAGTTGATATCTTTTTTGGACAATTTATGAGCTTAAGTCAAAGAACATGTTCTAAGTGTAACCGGGGGAGAGGAGTCAACTACCTTATGTGAGCTGTCGGCGGCCTCCGTACAGGACAGGAACCAATCCATGTAGATGTAGGGTTGTTGAGTTGAGTGAGGAGGGAGGAGCTTTCGTAGAATCAAGGTTGTATATATTATAAACCTCAGTAATTTAAAAAATGTAGCAAGTATATATAGTATGACTAACGTTATAAGTATACCTATTAATTAGTGGTCTCATATTCGACCTCACTAAATCAATACTCATAGCTAGTAATTTACTTTTACAAGCTGACACGATTAAGTTTATTTTAAAAATGTAGCAAGCATATTAATGTTTCCAGATACTACCCTCGTGGTGATCTCAGCACACCACGTGAAAATAGATTTAACTTATCAATTTTATTCTCAAATTATACTTCTTCATAAACTAATTAATTTACAAAATATGTTTACTTATCCTACTAATTCTTAAATTATGATTCTTCATAAACTAATTCTTAAACTATTTTTTAAGCATTTATAGTTTCTACTTTACTGATGGATATATGCCCAATTCGGGTTCGTATGTATATTTCGAACATTGCAAATACGTCAAACCCACGGAAATGATCGAAACGCTATACCCGCGAGTCAAAACGGTCTGAACGAGCAATACGCGCGTTCGGAACGGACTCGTCCGGATTGTCCAAGACAATCCGGATTGCTGCCCGCGACGCGCGTACCATTACCGACGTATTTTTACACTAAGTCCGAGTTTTTCCGATAGCCAACCTTGAATAAACACGACTCCGGTTCACGATTTTCTACTAAACCGGGGTCGAACCGTACTAAACCGGGCTTCGGTTCAAGAGCTCCTATAAATTGGAATCTTGCCGATCCATTTCATTTTAACTTGTTTTGGAGATTGGCCTAGAAAGCTCTGACTTCTCTCTAGCTTTATATCTCTCTAGATTCTCATTTTGGCATCGGAGAGGGTTCAACTAGCACCCCCTCCCCCCCTCTTCGTGCTAGTTACTGCCCCGTGTGCAGGTCGGAAAAGACGCGTGGAGACGACAACGCGGACTTGAATAGTTTTTGCACAACCCGGAACACCCGTATTCGTCAACCTGTATTCTCACGCGGGCCAGGACGAAACATTTACATTCCAAAGTTTACATTTTATTACAATTAAACCTAAACCGAACTGTAATATACAAAAGTAAGACATTTTTAAAAAACAAAGAGATTAGATGTAATAGTTATATAGTAAATATAATTAAACTAATGATTGTAAAAAAAATGTTAAAAATAAATTATAAAAATGTCATATCAAATGTAAAGAAACGAAATACTCGTGAAAATTATTTAAGTATGAAAAACAAAGATAAAATTGTATATAAGCCCTAAAGAAAATAAACATATGAAATTTATACAACCATAGAAAATTAGCGATTAAAAATAAATTTAAGAATAAATATTATTTATTTAATATATTTTTTAATAATCTTAATGAATAATTTTATATCATAATATATTCAAAACTTATTTATTTTAAATTTTATCATTTAATTTAAACACTTTAAAAAAAAAATTAAAATCTAAAAAAATGTTTAAATGTTTATTTTTTTTTAACGTGCATTTACGTTATTAATTACTTTTTGCTTTCCATCTTTTAAAAATTATTTCATAGATTTAATCTACTTAATTTTTCAAATGTCATTTTCTTCTTTGTATTATATTTTGTTTTAGCTAGGTTCATTTGTAACATAATATAAAATTATAAAATTCAAAGTAGATAACATATATGATTTAAAAAATAGAAATATTTAATATGAGAATTTTTTTTAAAGGCTAGTTTGGTCACTTAACTTATTTTGGGAATTCACAAAAAGAAAACAACAAATTAGAGTTATTTTACTTCCTTTTAATATTAATATTAGTTTATGTTATTTAATATTTGGCAGCTGGCTGTCGATGGCTTTTTAATTTTGGTAAAGACTTCTATATATTATTACCATGGTAAAGACTTGTATTGGGTTAACATGTGTTTTGGTCCATAATGTTTGACGAGTTTTAAGTTTTGGTCATGATGTTTTATTTCTCTAGTTTTGATCTTATATGTTTGCATATTTTCCTAGTTTTGATCTTTCCGTTACATTTCGTCACGTGCAAGTCACGTGACCACCCTAAACTTTTAATTTTGTTCAATTTAGTTCCTCTAATATTTCCCTAACTTTTTTTATTCAATTTAGTCTCAAAGTTTAAAATTTGACCTTAAATTGGACAACTAGGTCCAATTGACCTAACCCTGGGCTAGCCAGGGCGGGTCCGACCACGGTCGGGGTCGCCGGACACATGCGACCCCAACTGGGGTCAGATCCAGCCCTAGGTTGGGTCAATTGGACCTAGTTGTCCAATTTGGGGTCAAATTTTTAACTTTGGGACTAAATTGAACAAATAAAAAAGTTAGGAAAGTATTAGAGGGACTAAATTGAACAAAATTGAAAGTTTAGGGTGGATTACGTGACTTGCACATGTTACTTAACGGAAAATATGGACGGAATGTAACGGAAAGACCAAAACTAAGAAAATATGCAAACATATGAGATCAAAACTAGGAAAAAAAAAACATCATTAACCAAAACTCAAAACTCATCAAACATCATAGACCAAAACACATGTTAACCCTAACCAAACTACAAGAGTTAAACAAGAAACAACGAAGGTTAAACAAGTAAAATTACAACACAAAAGACCCCCAAAATTTGCAGGATATTCAGAAAACTCCAGTTTCCCGTTTCATTTGTATGAACGGCCTTTTCGCAAAAGTATGTGCTGAATGAACATCGAGTATGTAATAACGTACTCATTGAAAGAAAAATGGGTACAATGAAAACAAGTGCCGAATATCATCTAAAAATCTAAAAATAGGTAGAATGGTGCAAGAATAAATGAATTCACATTACACATACTGATGCAGGCGGAACCGAGTAGTTTCGAAGATTTTTTGCCGTGAATAGTGTTTTTCTGGCGAACGTTCGGATTTTGGCGCGTGAATAGTATTTTTCTAGCAGAAACAGCATTCCGGTCCAATATCACGGCTATGCCATGTTATGCGCTGCTTTTTGGCCAAATTCCATCATTTGAGGGGTCAAAATCGTGTTTTTATGTTATTTCAGATTTTTTTTTTTTTTGTTTTCAATTTAGTCTGGTTATGTTCATTATTTTGGTTATTTAATAGATTAGGTTCTCTATTTCAGAAAAAAAAAGTCCCGTTCGGTCAATGATACTACATCTTTTAATTTTAATTTCTTACGAACTAATTTTGTTTTTCCTCTGTATTATTAATTATTACCTAGCTAGCTAGTTAAATTAAGTTACAACGCGTTTTCTTTATTATTTATTTAAAACGGAAAAGAGAATGAAGCCCCCAACTTTTACCCGGTCGGAGGAGAGTCAAAAACCATCACCCGCTAAAATTATTCTCAAATATATAAGGACTAACTTGATCCGCCACAATTACTAGTATAAATATATTTATTTACAATAATATTATTTAATTGTGAATATCTTAATTATAAAGTAATAATTTTGTCTCTAATTTACAAACTATATTTTGAAGGTAATTTAGAGACAAATCATCAAGTAATTATTATATTTTGGTAATAAGATTATAGAAGAATAGTTGGATTTCACTTATTGAGTTATTCATAAGCCAAGCCAACACAATATATAGTTGTTGTCAATCACATTCACAGCATCCTTATTTGTGTAATTAAGAGGACTGACTGACTTTTCTTTCTCTTTGCAGACCAGGCAAGGCAAGCAGCCAAGCCGGTGTTCATACTTGAAATATTTAATAATAATAATTTCTCCAATTTGTTTTTGTTTTAAAATAAAAAATCACGTCACATACATACATACATTATAAACCATCGAACGAACCATCTTCTTCTATTCTATCCTTTGATCATCATCTCTTCTCCATATATTTGTTTTCCCTCCTCCTCCTCAGATTCCAACTACTCTCTCTAATAATTCTTAATTAATTAATTAATTACAAAAACTCTTCTTCTTCATCATCCTTCCTTTTCCGTTCTTCTTATTGTCTGGTTGCAGTTTGGGCCTCTCTGTCGTTTTATAACACCCCCAACCGGCCGGCGGTTTTTCAGTTATTAGTTAGTTGTCTTGGATTGATTCTAAGAAGAAGAAATTAAAGCATCGGGAATAATGGGTAATTCCAAGAAGACACCGTCTCTTCTTCTTCTTCTGATGTGCTCTGCTATGTTATTCCTCCATTGTTGCGCCCAGACCATTCCTCAAGATGAAGGTCCGTTTTCTTCTTCTTCTTTAAATTAGATTACTTGCTTCAAGTTTAAGTAGTTAAGTGACTTGAGATCTGAATCATCCATCACTTGGGATTATTGGGAACAATTTAATTATGCTTCACTGTCATTTCTTCAAATTCATCCCTAATCATTTTTAATTTCTGAAACAACCTTATATATTCACTACGTTTTAAATATAAGTAATTACATGTTCAACTATATATTAAACCGCATTTTCAATTATCACCACTCCAACCACACGTCTCAAATTTTTTATGCCGTTTGAATCTTCTCAATTTCAATTAAACCTTAAATTTTTATTTTTATTTTAAATAATTACGTGAAATATACTAACACCTTAAAGTTTTGGGAGAGTGTCTTGTCTGAAATTTCTTACACGCAATCATCCTTTGTAAAAAATAAAAATAAAAAAAACTTACTTTAAAAAAACTCTATCATCCGAATATAATTTTCAGAGTACTTAGATTAGGGAGGAGATGATAAATAATTTTTCAAAAGCCGCCATTTTTGAACCAGCTGGGTTAAGATTTATTGGACCCAGCCAGACAGATAGACAAAGCCATTTAATGTAGCCCGGTGGTGCTTCCATGAACATGTCTTTATCGCGAGGGCCTCCATACTTGGGAACCTCAATTTTTTTTACAGCTTACAATCCCAAGCTTTTTTTTTTTTTGGTAAGATACAATCCCAAGTTAGTTATCAACTTTATATCATCACATATATAATTAAATAAAATGATTAAACGCTGATTCTTCACGTTTTTCGAAGTGGATATCATTGTTGTTTTTCATACTTAATAAATAGTTAAATTACTTCATTTAATTACACTAGACTTTACCTAACAACCTGTGAAATTTCTTGTGAAATTTCTATAGAAAGTGATATAGGGTCCCACCAAGCACCAATACATTTGTTCATTTACATTCTCTTTCCTATTTTCTATTGAAATTTCACAAGAAATTTCACATTTTAAAGATTTACTCTTAGTTATATTATATATCGCCCAATTCTGTATTTTTTTATGTAGTACTTAAAAAAAAATGTCTTGAGATTTGGATCGCTGATATATATATATATATATATATATATATATATATATATATATATATATATATATATATATAAACATTCATGTCTCTTTCGTCCACTTGACATTTTAATGATCTTTTTTGTTGCTTCAATTATTGAACTTTTAGCCTTTTTTTTTTATTGTACTGAAATCCTATATATTTTCTATCTTTTTTAAAATAAAATAGTGTCCACATTGTAACAAAAATAAATTCATTTTTAGGGTGATCCGATATTTAGGGTCACCTATCATTTTGATCTCCTGCTGACGTAGTTTCATTTTTCTGTACTCACAAGTGAAGAGGCATGCATATAGTATGCACTGGCTATGTTCATATAGCTAGGTTAATCACTTGAGTTTAAAATGTTACAAAACCAATTACTTATTATTATTCTTATATATATATATATATATATATATATATATATATATATATCCTTACAAACATTATTATAGTATGTAAATGACGTTATTAATTGTCAAGTGTTGAGGAGATAAGGATCGAGTGAGCCAGTAGGTTGACCAAAGACTAATCTGATGAATGAATACGACTCAATCTAACACATTATCTATTATTATTATTGTATAATAATAACTAACCCTAATAACTATCTATACACCGTTGACTACGCATAGCTTTAGCTTAAGTGTTCAAATACCATTAATTAGTTGATTTAGTCAAACTTTGATTTTGTCAAATCTTTTTTGGTGAAGAAAAAGAAATAGATTAGTAGTGCGTATAAATCACAGATGAAATGGTATAAATCACAGATGAAATGGTTTTATTGTCAATTTCAGAATTTGAGGCTAAATTGTATAAGAATGAGCGCTTTCAATTATTATATCACAAGTTCACAACTAACTAATGGTAGTAGAACCATGAAATAATCTTATGTATATATATTAAATACTAATACCATTAAATGAATTTTTTTCAGAATAAAATTTATTGGTAATAAAAAATATATTACGCAAGTAAATAAATAGCCTATATACAAAGAAAAAATAGTTAATCAATGCATAAACACACAGCAGTAAATTTCACGGATTAATTAATGAATGAAAGAATCGCGAAATGAATTAATCATAGCGAATTAACTTTATATTACCTTATGCAGTTGAAAGTCTCAAGTTGATTGCTTCAAAACTAAACATCACATACTGGAAGGTGACAGAAGCTTCGTGTACTGATGGAAGTTTCAATGAATTTACTACCGTCACCAACAAGATCCTCAACAATGTCACCTGCGATTGCACCTTCAACAGTAACAAGACATGTCATGTCACCAACATGTAAGCTTTCCTTTTTTTTTTTTTTTATTCTTGAAATGTTTTTTTTTGTGTCTGGTAATTTCTGATTATTATTATTGTTACTGTGTTGCAGCCAGCTCAAGGGTCTTAACCTAACTGGAACTTTACCTACCGAGTTTACAAACCTTACTCAACTTACTGAACTGTGAGTTTTTTACCTCTTCATACTTACATATACATATTTCTTGATGGTATATGATAATTACTTGAACAAATGAGTCAAATTCTCCTCACAGCGATCTTACACGTAACTACATCAATGGAACACTTCTCACAAATCTTTCCCGGATTCCGCTTACTATTCTGTAAGTAAACTTTGTTCGTCGCTCTTTTTAACATAGAAACTTTCTAAAAAAATGACAAGTATCTGTTATACCTATAATATATCAGATTTATTTATCCGTAACAATACAATCTTGTTTACCTCGCTCAGGGGACTCATTGGGAACCGAATTAGCGGAACAATCCCAAAGGAATTTGCTGAGATCAAGACACTCCAGCAACTGTAATTTTTACGAGTTTTTGCAGTAACAGTATATATCAATAATGTTGTTGATGGAATCTCATGAATGTTTGTCTCCAATTGATAGAATGTTGGAGGATAATCAACTCGGAGGCCCTCTTGATCCAAGTCTCGGAACTTTAAGCAACCTAACGAGACTGTAAGTAATTAAAACACTTACAGTTTTCTTAATTGCTTGACACGCAAGCTATTGTTACTTAACTCATTCTGCTTATTATGTGTTGCTTTCCTCTACAGACTTCTCTCATCCAATAATTTTAATGGGACAATACCTGAATCATTTGCCTCTTTGACAAGTTTAACCGACTTGTAAGTCGATACAATATTGTTTCTTGAATCGTCAACTTTGCATGTTTTTTGTGTACTGATGTTTGTCGCCGTTATGAAACAACAGTCGGATTGATGGGAGCCCGATAACAGGAAAGCTACCAGAATTCATTGCGAACTGGACGAACATTAGCAGACTGTAAGTACATGCATAGCTTCTACTTCTATGTATCTTAATGGATAGAAAAGTTACCTCAATTGAAAAGTTTAAGATTCTCATATACACAATCATATTTTGCAGTGACATGCAAGGCACAGCCATGGAGGGTCCTATTCCATCTGCCATTTCCAACTTAACAAAATTATCAGAACTGTGAGTAATTATACTTTGACATGGTTGATTTTTTTTTTTTTTAAACTTCTCCTCTCTATATTCACTAGGTTAATAGTTTTGAATTAGGGATATATAATAAACTTTTGTTTGTTTGGTATTTTCAGGAGGATAACAGATTTGAATGGTTCGACCTCACCTTTCCCCGATTTAACGGCTTTGAAAAGCTTGAAGCAATTGTAAGTTCAAAAATTATACTACTTTTTTCTATGCATATGGAATTTTCATCTTCTTATCCATTATTTGTAAGGATACTGAATATCCTCTGCTCATGCTATATAAGGGTTCTGAGGAATTGCTTAATCACCGGCGAAATTCAACACTTTGGTGACATGGCATCCTTGCAAATGCTGTAAGTAACACTTTGGATCTTCCAATTTATATATATCATATATGTAAATCTGCTCAATGAACTTACATGTTATATCACCTGTAGAGACCTGAGCTTCAACAGACTGACCGGTCCCGTTCCAGATGCATTACAAGGATTATCCGGTTTAAATTTCATGTATGTTCATGTAATTCTAGTACTATTTATTATTTTTGTTACTTGAAATAGTGAATGATTCATGATGTGTTCTATGAATGAAGGTTTCTGACAAACAACTCACTCACCGGATCGGTTCCTGATTGGGCAATAAATACTAAGCAGAACTTGTTAGTCCCTCTTCTATTTAGTTTTACAATGATTAGATTAGATCCATCAAATTTCCATACATTTATCACTAAATCCATCTCCTGTTGCAGCGATTTTTCGTATAACAATTTCACAGGCACCTCTTCAGCAACTTGTCAACAACCAACTGCGTACGTTCGTAAAACTGAAGTCTCCAGTTTTTTTTTTTTTATGTTCACCTATTTGATCAACAGCTAACTTTGTTTCACTTTCAGAAACCTCATTTCCAGTTACTCATCCTTGCAAATGAACTCGTAAGTCTTTCGGTTTTTGCTGCTTTTTATGTTCATTGTGCAATATACTGATTCATGGGCACTGTTTTGGATCTTGATCAGTGGTAGTCAATGGTGCTTGAAGAAGGACCTTCCCTGCTCTAAGAAGCCACAACGTGAGTCGAACACACAAACCTTCTCTGATTCTAGGTTAAGAACCCAAAAACAATCTCAACTCTATAGCTCATGTTGCTAATCGCTGTCCCAGTTTTCAAATGTTGATATTCAGTGTCTCTACTATGAGATTTATTAATTTTCACTTTTTTTTCCCTTAAAATTGGTGAAACAAAAACGTGATTTTTAAGCATCAAATAAGTCTAAAACCACGAGCAACAAATCTGATACTTCGAAAAAGTGGAAAACAACATGTTTTTGTTGCTAAAAACGCCAAAATTAGTTGAAAACATTGGAAAACAACAAATCTGATAGTTGGTACGCCGAATATCAACAATTTAAATCAGGAACAGCGAGTAGCGACATAGTCTATAGTTGGGGCTGTTAAGAACCTAGAAACAGTCTCAACTAGAAGTCGTATTGCTAATCACTGTCCCATATTTAAACTATTGATATTCGGTGCCCAACTACCAAATTGTTTGGTTTCCACTTTTTTTCCCGATTTGATCATTGGAAATCAACAAATATGATAGTTAGGCACTGAACATCAACATTTTAAATCTGGGACAGTGATTAGCAACACGACTTCTAGTTGAGACTGTTTCTAGGTTCTTAATCCCTGAGTCAAAACCTTTTCATTTCATCAACTAAGACTATAACTGCATGACTTGCAGACCACTCCTTGTTCATAAATTGTGGAGGGGAAGCAGTGAAAATTGGTAACAATCAATACACAGAGGACACAAGCAGTGCCGGGGGTTCATCCTTCTTTGCTTCCTCGGATCAACGGTGGGCTCACAGCACGACCGGACAATATATGAACAATGCTGATGCTCTTTACAAAGCAACAAACCAATTCTCTCTCGACATTAATGGCTCGGATGCTGAGTTATACCAAACTGCACGACTCGCCCCTATTTCTCTCAAGTACTATGCCCTTTGCATGATTCCCGGGAGCTATACAGTCCAGCTCCACTTTGCAGAAATAATGTACTCCGATGCCGAAAATTTTGCTAGCCTTGGGGAGCGCATATTCGATGTCTCGATTCAAGTGAGTATAAGCTAATGCAACAGTTGTTAATATGTAGTATAAGAGTGTGTTGAATGCCTTCATCCATAAGTTCGGACTAGTTGGTTAAGACAGTATATTTTTACATCATTGCAATAGAAATGTGAAAAACAAAAAAATGTTGCAGGGGGAACTGGTACTGAAGGATTACAACATAGCAAAGAAAGCGGGAGGCGTCGGGAAGCCAACAAACGAGACTTATAGAAATGTGACAGTAACTGGCACTACTATAGAGATTCACTTGTATTGGGCGGGAAAAGGAACAACGGCGATTCCCGATAGAGGTGTCTACGGGCCTCTCATATCTGCGATTACTATCACGCCAAGTGAGTTTCGTAGTAGCCAAGGCAATATTCTTCTTCTGAGTTTTATGGTTTCATAGATTTATTAATCAAATTCTACTAAAAAACTTGTAGATTTCAAGATTCCGGGGGGTGGACTATCAACCGGAGCTAAAGTTGGAATTGCGGTATCAGTATTTTGCGTCCTACTCCTTTTATTTGTACTTGCAATCCTATGGTATATGGGTATCTTGGGAGGCAAGGAAGATGAAGAAAATGGTATGAAACTTTCACATAGCTTGTTTTTGGCTCTTTAAGAATGTTTCTTACTTGACACCCTTTGAGTTGTAGATTTGCGTCATCTCGATCTACAAACGGGTCGTTTCTCTTTAAGGCAAATCAAAGCTGCGACTGGTAACTTCGCCCCTGAAAACAAAATCGGTGAAGGAGGATTCGGGCCAGTTTTCAAGGTAGGTATTTTTTATTTTTTTTTACAATCTTCTTTTTACTTCTAGATTTTTCCTTAGTTTGAATCAATTTTGTGTATTTCCAGGGAGTACTTGCGGATGGAACCGTAATGGCCGTGAAGCAGCTGTCTTCAAAATCGAAGCAAGGGAACCGTGAATTTCTAAACGAGATAGGAATGATATCAGCTGTGCAGCACCCGAATCTTGTAAAGCTCTACGGTTGCTGCATTGAGGGAAATCAACTGTTATTGATTTACGAGTACTTGGAAAACAACAGTCTCGCTCGTGCTCTCTTTGGTGAGCACATACTTTCCTAAGAATGTAAAATGATACATTTTTCAAACTTTTTTATTTTACCATAAAATCGACTTGTTCAGGACGTGAGGATCAACGGCTTCAGTTGGATTGGGCGACAAGAAAGAGAATAACTGTTCAGATAGCAAAGGGGTTAACTTACCTTCACGAGGAATCTCCGCTAAAAATTGTCCACCGAGACATAAAGGCGACAAACGTGCTGCTCGACAAGGATTTGACTGCAAAGATCTCGGATTTTGGGTTAGCGAAACTTGATGAAGAGGAGAACACCCATATCAGCACGAGAATAGCCGGAACAATGTAAGTTGATTGGTAGTAAATTTTTTCACAATGTGGTAGTAAATTTGATTGGTTTAATTCGTTACGATCAGTGGCTACATGGCTCCTGAATACGCGATGAGGGGTTACTTGACGGAGAAGGCAGATATTTACAGTTTCGGAGTTGTTGTTCTGGAGATTGTCAGTGGAAAGAGCAACACAAATTACAGGCCAAAGGAAGAGTTTGTCTATCTCCTTGATTGGGTAAAGTTTCAGTACAGTAATAAAATCATTACCTATATCTTCACATGACACCTTAAGATTTTAAGACATATTGTTATGTTATTGACATAAATTTGAAGGCATATGTGCTACAAGAGCAAGGGAACCTTCTAGAGCTCGTTGACCCAAGCCTCGGGAAGAAGTTCTCGAAGCATGAAGCAATGAGGATGCTTAACCTTGCACTTTTATGCACAAACCCATCTCCTACGCTGCGACCTCCAATGTCATCTGTTGTGGCTATGCTCGAAGGCAAAGGCCCGATTCAAGCACCGATTGTCAAGCGGGACCCAGACAACCCTGAAGCTCGGTTTCGAGCATTTGAGATTATCTCACAAGATAGCGGCACGAATTACTCTTCAACTTCTCCGGAAACTGAACTTGTTCATCAGAGGAACGGGTCGATGGATGGCCCATGGATCGATTCCACTGTTTCTTTACCCAGTAAGGATGAGTCTGAAGAACAGTCTTCTGAGATGAGGCTACTTCCTTCTCTTTAGTTAGGTGTTCGAATTCATTGATGGATACGTAAGTAGTCGGGTTTTTTTCTTCCTGTTCCTGTTGCTGTTATTATATTTATAGCCTATAGGTAAGGTGTGTTGCTATGGTTCTGTCTGTTATTGGTGGAAGAAACCTTACGAGTGTGCTATTATTGATTTATGAATGCTTGTTTAGCAAGTAACTGTAATTAGATATATATATATATATATATTTGTTTGATTTATGAATGCTTGTTTAGCAAGTAACTATAATTAGATATATATTTGTTCTTTCTTCTACAATAATGACCAGTTTTTAAAGCATTCTTTATCATTGCTTTCTGATTACATGGATAGTAACGGATACCCATACAATTACTTGGACTGCAAGAAACCAATTACCATAGCTCTGTAGCATGGTTGCATCAAGAACCAGAAAATTGAGCAATGGAGTACAGTAGGACCGGGAATCAAAGCCGCCATTTTCACCTTGGTTTCAAGATCGAACAGGACCAATAGTGGCCAGAATTTACTCTATATAAATCAAAACCACCATTAAACTAGAACAATGAAGAGGTAATTATTTACATTATGTGGAGCCGTGTCAATCAAGTATTCATTCATAGTTAATACACAGCAGTGTCCAACAGTTGAGCTATATATAACCATACAATTCAACTGGAAAAAAAAGGCAGCACTACAATCAAAACTCGATGCCGCTGTTTATTTGAACAGAGAAAGACGGTCTTCCAACGCTAGACAACGGTGTGTCCACTCTCAAAACCACTCCTGAGCTCCCAACATTCCCGTTCCACTTCGACCGACCCACCTGTTCAACCGTATGTAAGATTGTATCAAGAACAAATATTGCTTATACAAAAGTTAGGCATGATCATCAACTCACCGACACTGATGCAAAAGCCGAGGGATGGGTTTTGAATGCACACCCGCAGATAAGATTCAGCTTCTCCTTCACAGAATGAATCACTTCGGCATGAAGTCCTGGATTGCTTCCACCAACAGTAGGACACACACTGACCCCAAATATAGATGCAACATAAGGTAAGGGCTCCATAGTATTCAGATTTTGCAAATAGGAAAAGGGAAATGAATTGATTGTTTCAAGACTTATTATAATATTCTACTTTATAGATTCTGACCTGAGTTGAACTGTTGGCCTCACCATAATCCCAGATTTCTGCCATGCTAGTGATTGTTGAAGACCCAGTGAAAATGATTTGTCAGGCCATTGTACCATTGGTGTGATGCGTGTTCCCCATTTATTCTACGAGAAAAAACAAAGAACCTCAAAGTTTAGTAAAAGCTATGTCCATTAATGTTAAATAAAAATCCAAACTATACATTAATGATGTTATTGCTCACCTTGCAAGAGAAGCTGAACCTCATCTCACCGGGATATTGACCCTCAGCTTGAAGAAGCCCCCCACAAACAGGAACAAAGGCACTTGTGGTTAGACCCTCACCAGAAACATAGGTGAATTGCCCATTTGGGAACTGCAAATCGACGAATGACTGCACCACAGCAGAATAAGTATTAAATCATGTGCACAGGCCCTCTTGTTGGCTTCTGTGGTGTATACGGAGTAGTGGTTTCAAATGCATAAGCAGTAAATCATTGAGTGTTGATATAATTACTATTTTCAATCAGGTAGCAAAACCTCATAGATCAGTGGGTTTGACAAGGCAATAGACAACTACTCTTATTTATATTTTGGCAAATACTTCCCAGATATCAAATATTAAATATTTTATTGTCAAATGAACTTAAAATGGAAGTGTTACTTTCTGTTATACTGCTTTTCAATTCATAGTCACAAGGCTCTTTATTTAAGATACATTACTTACACATGCTACGGGATTCAGACAAAGCATTGACATTAAGAGCCACCTTCGATGCTTTGACCATACGGCAGGACAAAGTGAGTGCATCCCATTCTGCATATAAGAAATAAGCAGGTAAGAACACATGATAAGTGAATGGCGAGTGGATAGACCCGTTTGACTATGAAAAATACCCAATATTAAACTGACAGTAAGAATAAGAGTGCTGTTTTAGCAAGGAAGTTTCTCGAATAGCAAAAGAAACAATGACAAAGATACTTCAACATACTAGTTTTATGACCATTTGGAAAATGAGTATATATACAAAAGGCTTTATGCACAAACAATACAAAACCTTTGGACATAGGAAGCAAAATGTTTTCATACCCTTCGATCATAGCCATACCAAAGCAAGTGTTGCTTAGACAAATGAACTGGAAGGAGAAGTGTAGAATCACGGACAAACAGAACAGGTCCTAGCTGAACGAGGAAGAGGGATGAACTATCACTTCCAGAAGTGGAGCTTCCCTGGGAAGCCTCCATTCTCCACAAATCTCCCCTAGCAACCAAGGAGCTCTCCACGTCACGAGTTCTACTATTATATGTAGATGAGATATTTACAGTTCCCTGCATACAGTTAACAGATGCATGAAACAAAATTAGGCAATGGAAGACTGCTTCTCCCTGACCAAGATGAGAATAGTCAAGAACCACGATGACCTGACAGTTACCAGATTGACATGTTGCCTAACAGCTATGCGCCAAGTGTCTATTTTACCAGGAAACATGTTGATTCTATGATAAGCGAAGGCTCCACAAACAACATGCTGATTTTAAGGAAAAGTGTATACGACTATGCAACATCAATTATAATTTGGTAGGGGACAGTGTACTACTTTATCCTAAAACAATTATGTAAGCAGGCTATTGCATCTAAACTCTAAAGCATTTTAATCAACCATAATGCAAACAAAAAGTTTAGTTAATGGGCAATCACTTATCAAATAAATCATGAAACCATGGGGTTTAACTTAGAAGAGCATCTCCGAAACCATAATGATTGAAAGAAAATGTTGCTAAAGAAGAAAGCTTTCTCATGTAACCGAAGGGACAATTAAATGGCGCCCTCAGGAAACATAAGAGTATTACTTTTAATATTTGATTAATCGCACTCTATAAATGTAAAACTCTCAAAGTGATTGCAGTTCTAAGAGTTTGCATCCTAATGCAGGGAAACTGACCTCAATAGTTGCACTAAGTAACTCTATATCAAAAACAAATAATATGCAGCTGAACCAACAGATCGAAACAATAATCGGTATTGATTGAAGGGCTATCACAGTCTTCTGGTCAGGATGTTCACTCAACATCCCAACTCTACATACGCTCGAGAAGTTTAAATATACTCCAATAACTATGCTAAGATCTCCATTTTCATTTGCAATGACTACAACAACCCAATGTGCCATACGATATGTGCATAACAGTAATATTTTAGAAAAATACAAACAAACGAGGTGGACTAGTAAATATACCTGAGATTTGCCAAGATGGCTAATTCCTTTAAGATTAAGGCCAGCATCCTCGTTGATAGATCCCTCCTCTTCATCATCTTCAGTAAATCCAATATCTCTTAATCGTTCTCGTTCGCTCAGTACAGTGACTTCTCCAGGCAAGCCCACAAGTATGTGACTCCTCTCCCGTCTCCCGCCCAAATCAGAACGAATTGATACAGTAGTATGTTCCTCGTGCCGAAAAGGCACAGGCAAACTTCTGAAGAACTGCTGCATGAATCCATTCAGGGAATTCCCAAAATCTGCTCCCGCTTGACCAATCCTATTCCCTATGCTGAAAATCGCAGACACCCCATCATTGATTCCTGATGGATATAATTTCTCAGTGGCCAGCTTGAAGTCAGTCGTAACAAAGCTCTGTGCAGGAAAATCCAAATCAAAGAGCTTGGTGCTCTGTGGATTTGGCCATGTAAATGAGGGAGGTGGCATATGAGACTGGATTAGCCCCGTGAAACCTTGGGCGAGGCGGTCCGCTAAGTCCTGCCCTTGCCGTTGAACCTCTTCCCATGCTTCAAAAGACCTCTCTACTGACATTTATGGAGGCGCTCAAAGATCAAATATAACAGAAACCTAAAGCTGAAAGCTCCTTCCAATCACCCCCGGCGCAAAACTTCAGTCCAAGAAACCAAAACATATAAATCTCTCTTCCAATAAACCAAAAATATCAAAAAAATTAATCGTTCTCTATGAAGATAGAGAGTTGGAAATGTCAGCAGACAAACCAGTTCAGCCAGTAGGGAGCTAGTGGACGAAATCCTTGGGTTTTGACAGAAAGTACCAATTGATTAAGCTGACGAAGTAGATAATCAACAACAATTGCAATCGAAGATGCTCGAGGAAGAGCTAAGATTGAAATCCGGTCCAGTACGTTATTGAGTTGAAAGATTTGCAGAGTTATGATTTTTGAAGCCCTAATTGCAGAAGGATAAATGGAAGAGAAGAGAGACGAATAAATTTTGTCGTCAAGGTTCCTGGGGATAGGCTACGCATGGTGCGTATTGCGCACGAGACCTACCTTTCTGCCACGTCATTTCCGATACCTGTGGCTAAAAACAGGAAGAATTAAGGATAGGAGGATTTTATTGAAGTTTTTGTTTTTGACCAGGGGAGGATTTTATTTTATGGATGGATGGGTTCTGTTATCGTCACACGGATTGCACGGAGGAATCGTAACAGCTTTAATAGAATATAGTCTTTTTTGGCCCCTAACTTGTAAAGGATCAGCTTAGAAGTCCTCTAACTACTAATTATGATGAAAATTTAAAAGTGAACTGATTTTGATATATATGGGGAAAAACTGATTTTGATATTATATACTGTTATATTATGGAAATAACATAAATAGTGTAATATGATATGTTCAACACTTGGTCTTCTAAACAGAAGTTTAAGATTCAAAGTATTAGAAATAAATAATATTTATGATTAATATTTTATATTTTGCTGCGACCTTGTGCAAATTCTAATTATAATAGATGTTATTGGCCAAAAAAAATTATAATAGATGTTAAGTGAATATGCTATGGTTATTGTTCTACTGATCGACTGCCAAGAGCCTAGTAAAAAATAAATCAAATTAAAAATTTATATATATATATAAATTTAGGTAGAAAGAGGTTTTGAGATTTAACCAAGAGCTGAGGTTTTTCATGATTGATTTCATCGATGAGACGTTAAATGAGGAGCTGAGAGTGAGCAAAAATTCAATATGAAAAAATCGAGAGTAGTTGATTTCTTCATATTTATAAATTATATATAAACATGTATTCCAAGAAAAAGTAAAACCCAAAATGTCATCGCGCAATACACCAGATTAGCGAATATGTACCAAAAACAAATAGCCACAAACCAGAGTCAACTTCGTCTTATACACCATGCAATTTTACCCATTATTGTAACTACGCATAAAGAATTAATGTCGTTTTGGATTTAAAGGGATATATATAGAAGAACTTTTTTTTATGAACTATATTGGGTATGCTGAGATGTAAATATGTGTAATGACAATAAATAAAAATTAATGAGATAATTATAAATAATATGTTTAATATAAATAATTACTAACAATTAAATAACCAATGATCAATGTAACTATAAGCTTTGAGAGGATTTAGAGAATGTAATGATCTTATTATTCACATAAACTCCAAATCAGTTTGTACAATATGATCTAACTAACTATATATATATATATACTAAGTTAGCTAAAGGAGGAAAACACAACTAAGTACAACTAAGGCACAAGCATTGTGCAAGCATACTAAGCATTGTGCAGGCACGACTTAATCACAAGCATTGTGCATGCACACACAAGCATTGTGCAAACATAACTAAGGCACAAGTAGGCACAAGCTTGATGTGTTCTATATTCCCCCACCTTTTTCTTCTTCTTTCTTCTTTTCGTGAAACACATCTTTTATACCATAAAGCCTCAATAAGGCAATGTGTTGCTTCTTGACCAAGGTCTTTGTAAGCAAATCAGCAAGTTGATCCTTAGAAGCAACATGAATGGCATCAATTATCCCAGAACCAATGTGATGTCTTGTGAAGTGACAATCCAGTTTTATGTGTTTTGTGCGCTCATGAAACACATGATTTCTAGCTATTCTCAAAGCGGCCTCACTATCTGTATAGATTGGAATGGGCAAACACAAAGGCACACCCAATTCCCTTAGGAGTCTACTAACCCAAAGAGCCTCCTGAATTGCCACTCTAAGACATCGATACTCAGCTTCAGCACTTGAAAGAGAAATGGTCTCCTGCTTCTTCACTTTCCAACCTACCATTGCCTCACCTAGCCTAACACAATAGGCACTCACTGACTTCCTACTCAAAGGACAAGCAGCCCAATCTGAATCACAATACAAACTAAGTTTGAAATTGCTTGTAGATGGATAGATCAAGCCTTGACCAGGACAACCCTTGATGTACCTAATCACTCTCATGGCAGCATCAAGATGTGACTTCTTGGGTTTGTCAACAAATTGACTCAATCTTTGCACGGAGAAGCTAATATATGGCCTTGTCATGGTTAAGTAGAGAAGCTTTCAAATCAATCTCCTATAAGAAGTAGCATCCTTAAGTGTGTGATCATCAAGATTTGACTTGGTTGCCTTATCATACTCACAAGTGGTCAACTTGATATTGAACTCCATAGGAGTTTCAGTTGGTATTGCTGCCCCCAATCCAGCCTCCTCAATGAGTTCAAGAGCATACTTCCTCTGATTGATGACTAACCCCTCATGTGATCTAGCAATCTCCAATCCCAAAAAATATCTCAAATTGCCTAAATCTTTGAGTTTGAAATGAGACTGAAGAGTGGACTTCAATTGGCTAATCATGCTTTCACTTGAACCAGTGATAAGCAAGTCATCCACATAGATGAGTAGTATAACATTTTCCTTACCATTAGTCTTGGTGAACAAGGAATGATCAGAAACACTCTGAATGTAGCCATTTTTCAACAAGGTTTGAGTGAGCTTGATGTTCCATTGCCTAGAAGTTTGTTTTAGTCCATATAAAGACTTCAAAAGTTTGCACACACGTTTAGGTGACCCAAAGACTGGCTTAGAAGAGTCAAAACCTTGAGGAATGTCCATAAAGACCTCTTCATGTAAATCACCTTGTAGAAAGACATTGTTCACATCCATGTGATACAAGCCCCATGATTTGGCTGCAGCCATTGCAAGGACAATTCTCACAGTGGTCATCTTCACAACTGGGGAGAAAGTCTCATTGAAATCAGTCCCCTCCACTTGAGTAAATCCTTTGGCAACCAACCTTGCCTTGTACCTCTCAATTGAACCATCTGAGTTGTACTTCACCTTGTACACCCATTTACACCCAATAGTAGACTTTCCTTGAGGTAAATCAACAATCTTCCAAGTGTGATTATCTTGAAGAGCATTGATTTCCTCCTTCATAGCTATCACCCAATTGGAATCCTTGACTGCTTGTTTGTATGTAGTAGGCTCCTTGATCTTGTCAATAGAGGCCATAAAACAATTGAACTTTGGATGTAAATGAGCATAAGAAATATACTTCTCAACTCCAAAGGCAGCATTGGAATATGAACATGCCCTTAATTGAGCAATCCTAGTACTCCTTCTCAGAATGGGGACATGAGTCTCTTCATTACTTGGAGGCACTTGAGGAGGTGCTTGAGGGGGTGTTTGATCAGGGGGTGCTTGAGGAGGTACCTGAGGTATATTATCCTCATCAATCATTGAAGTAGTGACTGGCAACTCTTCAAAAATAGAGTGATCTCTAAGGAAAGACTCATCAAGGTGAGACTTGGAACCCAAACAAGTAGGCAACAAAACCTTCAAATCAGCCTTTGACATGCTGAAAGGGAAGATGTGCTCATGAAAAACAACATACCTAGATACTTGAAAAGCTGAGTTGGATATATTCATAACAAGATATCCTTTTTGAGAAGTGGAATATCCCATTAGAATGCAAGGCTCAGCTCTTGCACTAAACTTGTCCAAGTTGTTCAACTTGGTTGCAAAACACAAGCATCCAATGATCCTTAGATGATCAATTGAAGGTGACTTCCCATACAACACCTCCATAGGAGACTTGAACTTCAAGGAAGAAGATGGCATCCTATTGATCAAGTAGCAGGCAGTGAGAACAGCATAACCCCAATATTTGATAGGCATTGATGCTTGAAATCTAATAGCCCTTGCAACATTCAAGATTTGTCTATGCTTGCGCTCCACCCTTCCATTTTGTTGAGGAGTGTGGACACAGCTTGTTTGGTGGATGATTCCCAAATGAAGGAAATGCTCCTTGCAAATGGAGTTGATGAATTCACTCCCATTGTCACTCCTGGCTGATTTGACCTCAATCCCAAACTGATTTTTAACCATTGTCAAGAAGCCCTTGATGTGAAGAAAAGTATCACTCTTGTTCTTCATAAGAAACAACCAAGTAGCTCTTGAAAAATCATCCACAATTGTAAGGAAATATTGATAATTCCTAATGGTAGGAACCTAAGGGCCCCATAAATCCATATGTATCAGTGTAAAGGGTTTAAGAGCATGAGAGGTACTAATAAGAAATGACAATCTGGTTTGCTTGGCTAATGGACAAAGAGTACAATCCTTGACACATCCAATGGAATCATCTAAGTTCAAGACATTCTTCAAATGATCCATGTGAGTAGCTGAAATGTGTCCCAATCTCTTGTGCCATGTCCAAGCATCCACCTTATTTGAGCTAATGGAAGGAGCAACCACAACCTTGCTTGATCTCGAAGGCACCACATCCTTGAGTATGTAGAGTCCCTTAGCCCTTTCACCAATCACCATAGGCCTCCCAGTTTGGCCCTGAATCAAAACATGATCAAAAGTGAATATCACCTTGCAATTGAGTTGGTTTGAAAGTCTAGAAACTGAAATCAAGTTGAACTTGAAATCAGGCACTAAGAGGATGCCATTCAAGGTGAATTCAGAGAAGGTGCAACTTCCAATGTGAGTGACTCTACACTTGTGACCATTAGGCAAATGGACAAATTGATTATTGGAATCAGTTCTTCTCAAGTTGTGTAACCATTCCATTTGATGAGTGATGTGATTAGTGGCCCCTGAGTCCACAATCCATTTCATTGAAGGAGTTAAGTTCATACCTGCCATGTTCACATGCATAAGATCATCCTCTTGATAAGAGAGTGGCTCAAAATCATCTTGGACAGTAACATGACGTTAGGATTCATATAATACTCAATTGACCATAAAATATGTACATTCAACGGTTAAACTAATTAAATTTGGAAAAATTGTTAAATATAGTATAAAGTTGTTAAATGTATGATATGTTCTTATGTTATTGTAATTAAAGTTCAACTAAAATTGGAAAATGTAACCTAAAAGAGCTAATCAGTATTACTAAATTTTTGAGCACGCGAATATTTTACAAAAATTAAAAATATTATTTTTCTTTTCTTTTAGTTTCTAAGTTTCATATTTGATAATATTAACTCTAAAATCTTGGCAAAGAATATCTTTTTTTTTAATTTAATTAATATACCAATTTGAATAGATATGTTCTTTAAATTGATCATAAAAAATGACGTTAAAGATTTTGGCATGAGAATATATGTTAGCTTAATTTTAACTTATAAGTGATTAAGTAATTGCCAAAATCTTAATTACTTAGCTAGCTAAAGGGTAGGAAGGAGAGAACAAAAAAACAACGGTTGCATCCTACCAAAAAAATATAATAAAAAACTAAATATAGATAACCCACCCTACCAAACTTATTTTTCCGTAGCCCAACCCAACCCATTTTGTTCGTAGCCCACTCAGTGAAACTAACCCTACTAAACTTATATGTGGTTACTTCTCTTTTCATTTTCATCGCCTCCTTTTCCTGTCTCTAACTTACATCGCCTCCTCATTTCCCATAAATTCTTCTCTTTCTTCCGCTTCTCCAGCATGTCATGAAATTGATTCTACTTCGCCAGAAAGTGATGAAAGTACTTCTGATTCATCTCGTAATGATTTTTCTTCGATTTTGAAGATATACTATCTACTTAATTAGGAATTGAAGTTTCCAGCAACCAGAGTAGCCATCGGAAAATTACCTCGGTTAATCTGCTTCTGCATGCTTCAATTGTGAAAATCTACCGCCTCGTCACCGTCCAGACATCGCGCCGTCGTCGCCCTCTGTTTCGTTCTCATGCGTCATCTCCTTAGTCCTTACCCAGCCCAGGTCTGGCTAGCGACACCATGCAAGACCCCAGAGATTCTTTGCGAGCAGCCAAGATAAAACAGAGAGGCGTACCCACCAGTAGCGGTGTCGATCTCGACCATTTCACCCAGACGCCTCTATGACTACTCCACTTTTCCTGCACCAGATTCGGCTTTTCAATCATCTGCAGTAACTTTCTTCTTCTTCTTCTTCTTTATACATATATGATTTTGTGGCGTGATTCTGAGTAGATGAATGATCATGTTTGTAACGGATTATGAACAAAACGCCTGAAATTAATCTCTGAATTAAATTGCTCAGTTTTGTTTTGCTATTTATTAGTGATAATTAATTTTTTTGTAAATAAAACATTTCTTCTATTATTACATGCGGCGTGGCTGACTCCTAGAATCCCAGAAATTTTCAGCCCAATTTTATTTATTTAATAGTCACTTTTTCAGCCCAGCCCAAACTTTTTCAGTCGTGTGTGATGAATGTTTATGATCTCAAGTACGGAGACTAAAAGATGAGGCGTGTGTACCTCACGCGTGTAGCAGAAAAAAGATAAGAAAACCGGCATGTGAACCCACGCGCGCGGCACGACTGTCGCTGACGTGTCAGCGTAAGAATTGACTGTTTAATATCTCTATGGGCTGTACCCGCGAATCGCGCGGGTCATTTTTTATCATATCAAATAACAAAAATAACATTTTAATAATTAGGATGTTTATTTTTTTATACGATGTTGATAAATTAATAGTTTTAAATTTAAAACACATATTTATGCAATAATTAATAATAAAGAAAAATAGTCAAGAATGTGACTGATATGCTTATATAAAAATTAGAAGTCGAATGGATGTAAACTACCAAATCAATACAAAACACTAGAGAGTATATCTTCAAAATTAACTAGAGATGGACTGATATGGATTTTGACTGATATGGATTTTGACTACAAAACACTCTCCATACAAAATCCATATCAGTAAAAAATAGTCAAGAATGTGACTTAAACATGTATGCTTTAAAAGGCTACTACGATCAAGTATGATGTCAACTATAGCATTAAAGCGAAAGCTTAAATGCATAATCCATGAGATGGATAAATCTCTGGACGAGTTAATAAACGAAAGGAAGCAGTCTGTAAAACGACTCTCCCACTACTAGCCTAAAACGATAAGTTTGGCTAAAAGCGATCATGTAATTAATCACTTCAAATGACATAGTCTAAAATTACATAAATGTTAGAATACAACATTAAACGTTCCTCCGGGATGAAATAAGTTGAATCACATTAATGTAAAACCTATGTTCTAATAAATCGGTTGACGCGTTACCATAATAGCTAAGAAATGATTTGGGTGAAACCTCATCATAAACATCATTAATTTGCACATTAAACATGTATTTATCAAGAGTACGGACTACTCTTAAAGAATACAAGTTTAAGATTAGCTTGGATTAATGGTAAACGTGATCGAACATGACACACTTGAGGGTGGATTTCCAACACTTTGCGAAACGAAACGAACTAAAGTCCTGATCGAATTAAAATGGATAACGGAGATTCTCAGGTCCCACTTACTTCGAGTGGGAGAATGATATAGCATTAGTGATTGCATTAGTGAATGACATGGTAAATGACGACGGAAACGTCTTTCATAATAAATCATCGTACATTCCCACTGAAGAGATGGTCCATCTCCATGATATGATTGGGTAGCTGCCTGAAATTACGTAGAATCAAGTACACGCGATTATACCGCCTCCGATCGTCATTTTCTTATTCAAATAGTTGACACGTGTCATTACCTAATATCCATATGCGTCTCGTCTTCTTCGACAAAACTGGAGACCTGCAAATTTCTCAGAATGGCGTGCTAGTTCCTTCTCTCTACAGATTGCTCCCAGTTAAATCGGCGTGTTTTCCCCTTCATAGCCACTGCCCCCTCCTCTTCGATGACAATACCAGATTCCATCTCTGTCCACCTCAAAGCAGACCTTCCATTTCTTCCCTAAAATGACCTCACCTTTGCTCAACTCCTCCGATAAGTCAATTTCCGATCCCGATATTGCTCAGAGAGACGGCGTATCCACCTCTTCTTCTTCATTTTCTTCCCGCCTCACCGACATGTGGAGCTACCTCTGGATTCCTTTCCTGATTTCGTTCTCCAAGGAGCTCAGCCTCGCTAGAGCAGAGCAGCCGACGATACGCATGCCAACTGAGCTCAAGAGAGACTCTGCAAACTCGTCCATACAGAGGTGCCCCATACCTGATTCAAAGCTCAACTTCCGGCCGGTGATCGGCATTCTGAGCCATCCCGGTGACGGAGCATCTGGGAGGCTTAGCAATGCTTCGAATGCGTCGTATATTGCAGCATCTTATGTGAAATTCGTTGAGTCTGCTGGTGCGCGCGTTATTCCTTTGATATTCAATGAGCCACCGGAGATTCTAAATGAGGTTGGAGTCTGTCTCTTTGCTTTGCCCACGCTTCTAGGATTGTGATTTACTGAGTTTTCGCCCTAAATTGAAACTATAAAGCAATTTTTGAGTTTTGACTGAGAGGGGTTGAGCATAAAATGCTTAATTTTGCTAATCATCAGATGAAAAGAATACACATTTTTTTGGCCAGTGGATAAGAATTGACATTGGAAATCACTTTCTTGTTCTGCAATCCAACATCCTTTAAGTTTACTTTAATTTCTTTTGCTAAGTAAGAAGGGATATGGGGGTGTCGAACTCTGGAATTTGGGGCTTTGAGGTTTATATACTTTAAATTATTTACGAATTTTTTTTTATTTGTCAACATGCTGATTCAAAACTCTGAATGCTGCAATGCAGAAGCTAAACATGGTCAATGGAGTGCTTTTCACTGGGGGATGGGCAAAGAAAGGCCGATACTTCCAAACTGCGAAGAGTATCTTCAAGGTAGTTCCTTCTTCATCTGTTGGCGTTACTTGTGATTCTATTTCTTGTAACTGAAGTTGTCATTTCTTCGAAGATACACTTATGTTTTTCTTATGTATTTAACTCAAATTCAAAGTTTTGTTCCTGTTAAATAAGTTTAAATAATGTAAAATTCTAAGAATGATGTGAGTCTTCTGAACATGTTACCTAATAAGTCTGATTTATTGTAAAGTGTGGTTTGCCTATGATATTCAATACATTGAAAGATACATTTGAATTGTAGTTTTTCTGACGTGCTTCCAATTTCTTGCAGAAAGTTCTAGCTAAAAATGATGCAGGCGACCATTTCCCTCTATATGCCATCTGCTTAGGCTTTGAACTCTTGACAATGATTATTAGCAAGGTGAACTCCTGACTTATTTATGCCTAACATGGATAAGTTCCTTCATTAGTTCATTCTTGAGATGGCTAGTTTTCGAGTTAAACATAGATCTTGCTGTATTTTATGATCACTGACTTAATGCTTCCATTGATTGGTAATAAGAAAATTGTGGTTATGGTAATATACTAATATTTTAGTATGTGGCATGTTTGTATTATTGGTAGCTCGGATAATGAAGCTGATTATCAGTTCTCTGAAAGTGATACTCCCACTAGCTCACTTCACTTTTGTTGCTTATTTCTTATGAACCTAAAGATAGATTTAGTATGTTTGCTAAAACATGCCTCTCCAGCTAATTGATGATGCTGTGGATTTATCTCTGTATTATCTTCTATAACTAAAATATAACGGTTTAGTTAATCAATGTTTCTCCATAAGTTGCTTCTGGAAATAACAGCCTACTACATCAATGGCAGGATACAGACATTCTTGAAAGATTCAGTGCAGCAGATCACGCATCAACTCTCGAGTTCCTTGAAAACACCAACATACAAGGAACTGTATTTCAAAGGTGTAGTAACTGCTTCAGGCAGTTGGTCTGAGAATTGTCGTTTTAATTGTTAGATAGTTTAAATGTGCACTCTAATAGGTTGTCTACTTAACAACATTCACGTACTTTTGGTGGATATTGTACTCTGTGCTTATATCAACTGTGTGAGGAGCATGTTAATTTGGTTCTGATTTTTTAGTTAGTATTCTTCTGTAATCTTAACCCATCCGGTATATACATTTTCATTCTTACTCTTATGTTTTACTATTGCAGGTTTCCCCCAGACTTGCTTAAAAAGATGGGTACTGATTGTCTTGTCATGCAAAACCATATTGTAAGTTTCAAATCTGTATGTTCTTGGTCGGTATCTAAAGTTGCTAGATTTAAAGAACTGGAAAGGAGTAAAAGGCATTAGACAAATCAGTGAATCACAAAATCATCAATGGCCAAAAAAAAATCACAAAATCATCGAACTCCAAAAAATTCTTTATTTAGAGCCTTGAGTAAAGAACCCAATTCTAAATTTATAAAGTCCTAATCCCTGAGCATATCACACCAACATAAAGCTTTTCATACGGATAAGCTATTATTTGTTTTCACTGCTCGGATTATGAACAATGTTTCTGAACAGCTCTCTTGTTGATACAGTATGGCATCTCACCAGAAAGGCTACTAGAGAATCCTGATCTGTCTAGTTTCTTCAAGGTCTTGACAACCTGTGTAGATGAGGATGATAAGGTGATGAATCCATTATCTTCAACGCCATTTCAGATTTATATACAGCCTGGCTTGGACGGTCATGCAAAATTCTGGTATGTTTTATGTTCAGGTGTATGTGTCCACAGTACAGGCACGCAGCTATCCCGTGACTGCTTTTCAGTGGCATCCAGAAGTAAGCAATCAATACTAATAATTTCACACTGAATTCTTTTCTGCATTACTTATACTTGTGGAGAAGAAGTGGAAATGGGGTATTGGAAGCTCTCAGCGATTCAAACTCATAGTAAGCCAAAGTATACCCGACTAACTTGATCAATCCACATGAATATAAATAAAAAGAGTGTATGTTGTGGGTTATAAATGTTAAATTATGTCTTCTTCTTCTATAAGTTCCTCGAGCTTTTAAGTTTTAAGATAATTGATCAGGTGGTCCGTCTTAACTTTACATGCCAGTGGCCTCTATTCTTAGCTGCATCTTTTAAAATGACAATAGTCTGTCTGTCAGTTGATTAGGTAGAGTTAGATGGCTTCATGCCCAAGTAAACTGCTTACAGCAACTGAGCTCACTAGTTCAACCAAATCACTAGTCAAGTCGTGGTAATATGTGTTTTGGACTATCTATTTATGCAGAAAAATGCTTTTGAATGGGGCTCATCTATGATTCCACACTCAGACGACGCCATTCAAGTGACACAGCACGTAGCAAACTTCTTTATCAGGTACCGGTGCCACCAGACTTTAGTTTTTGGTTTCTCTTTGTTCTGCTAAACAAATGGCGGTAATTTGTGTTGCAGTGAAGCGAGGAAGTCATTGAACAGACCATCTGTTGAGAAAGTGCTTGACAATTTGATCTACAATTACAGTCCCACCTATTGTGGCAAAGCTGGGTAAGTTGTTGAAAACGATGAGTCTATCAGTTATTTGTATCGTTATTACGAACTGCATTGATTCCGACACATCTATTGTGCGATCTGCAGGAAGGGATTTGACGAAGTTTACATCTTCACGTAAGGGTAAGTCGAATAGATCCGAATTTATTAAGACTTAAAAGGATGTACATGTGTGTGTTGATATTGTGAAGGAAGGTTTG
Source organism: Clarkia xantiana subsp. parviflora (assembly GCA_036873135.1). Taxonomy (NCBI): domain Eukaryota; kingdom Viridiplantae; phylum Streptophyta; class Magnoliopsida; order Myrtales; family Onagraceae; genus Clarkia; species Clarkia xantiana. The sequence goes on from JAPTYO010000003.1 coordinate 15,215,512, forward strand.
GTAATTTGAGCAATGAATGTTTGAACTTTGGTTGGTTGGTTGGTATCATGTGAATCTAAATAAACACTGGGACTCTGCCTCTTCAACTCATCCTTGGCATGTATTCTGTCAGTTAATCTGTGGAGTCCACAGTTCTATAATAAGGCGACTGGCTAGAATAATAATAATAATAATTGGAACTGATCGTCGTAATCTGACAAATTGAACAATGTAATATAAGTTACTAAAATATGATTTTTGTTGTAATGTGTTATGTGAAAGTAAGACTCAATTTAAAGTGCGTTTACTTTAAAAAGATGAAATCTCATATTATGGTTGTGATCACAACCTGCTATCATTTTTATATTAATTTGTAGAATAAATATTTAACATTATAAACTATTTTAATAACTAATTTAATACATAATTATTACTTGTTTTTTTAATTGTTATTAGTATATTTATTATTTGAACAATTTTTTGAAAAAAAAAACTGATATTATTAAAATTATAGCGATTATATAACCAATGGAAAAAACAGTTACGTCGGGATCTTTAAATGGAATGAATCCAAGTGTCCGTGCAAATATAATGGAAACCATGAATTTTTGGATGAATCCAAGTTCCCTTAAAACCAAAGTAATAAAGCAAGACATAAACGTACAAATTGTAATAATCAAAATAAATAAAAATAGTAGCTTAAAAACATTAAAGATTCTAGACAAAAGACAATAACTTGCATGACAAGTAATTTTTTACAGCAAGTAGGATATGGTCACCGATAATTTAGTTAACACATAATAAAAACCACATAAAAGGTCGAAGATGGTAGAGATTCTTCTGATGTAGATAATGTCAAAGTTAAATTACTATGAACATTCAGGGACTAGCACATGTTAGAGGTGTCGAATGAAAACTTAGCGTCTTTGGGAGGAGAAGTAGTTTACAAATGGTGAATGCGGGCGGTCGAAACCAGAATCAGCGGTTAATCCTGTAATTAATTGTTTGAACATTAAAACTTTAATCCTACTGTAATGGGTAGGTAGTACATGTAGATAGTTGAGATGGTATGGTATCTGAACATTTAATTTAAAATGAGGTGGGTGTTTTAGTTAAAGTAGATCAAATATCAGACTATTTTATGTAATTTTTGTAAAACCTTATATTTTGCTGTCGGAAAATTATACACTAAGAGTAAGTGCAAACACTTGCTCAATCACTTTTCTTCACCCCACAAACTTAAAACAGATCATCGTGGACCAGATAGAACCGAGTTGCTCGGAGGAGGTGACTCATCGTGCCGTGCCGGAGCCGACTGGCCGTACATATCGAGAAAATCATAATCCGAAAACGGTCCGACCTCCACTAGACCCTCCAACATCTTCACAACCATTGACGCTGTCGGTCTTCTACATACAGGCTTCAAGCAACTAATAGCAATCCTCATTGTTTCCACAGCTTCATCTTCGTTACACCTCTTCTTCATATCCTCATCCCCGCCTCCTCCATCCACTAAATCGGCCAACCGATCTTCCTCCGCTTTCGCCTTCACCATCTCCAGCAACGACGTCTCGTACGACCAATCCGAGTTCCTCCTCCCACAGATCATCTCCAATATCACGATTCCGAAGCTGTAGATATCGATCTTCACTGTTATCTCGTCTTTCCCTTTCATTAGCTCGGGAGCCATGTAACCGTACGTCCCTTTCGGGACGGTCGAGACGTGGCTTTCGTCTTTGTCGAAAAGTCTGGCTAGACCAAAATCGGCGATCTTGACGTTGAAGTGTTTGTCGAGAAGTATGTTTTGCGGTTTGATGTCGAAATGTATGATGTTTTTGTTGCAAAAATCGTGCAAGTACTCGAGTCCCTTTGCGATTCCGATGATAATCTTCCATTTGGTTTCCCAGTTAAGATTCGTCGACCGTACGGGGTTAAATATCCACGAATCTAACGACCCGTTGCACATGTACTCGTAGACTAGAAGCCGGTTCGATCCTTCGACGCAATAACCGACGAGTCTCACCAAGTTAATGTGGTGGATCCCGCCGATCGTCTTTACCTCCGCCACGAAACTTCTCTTGCATTGATGAATGCTTGCTATGAGGTGCTTCACCGCGATTTTGGTACCGCACTTGTCAAGACTGCCTTCGAAAACCGAGCCGAAACCGCCTTGTCCAAGCTTCATTCGAAAGCCCTCGGTTGCCGATTTTAGATCTTCGAATGAGAATTTCGTCAGTTGATTGGGGAGATCAACTGCCGACTCGTCGTAGTTCTCGATGGTCAACTTTTTCGTCCTCCTTTTGCAATAGCATCGGAAACATCCCGACATAAACACGAGGAACAATGTAGTCGATAAAAGTGCGGCTATCCATACTATAGCAACTATCCATGGCTTCGTCGTCTTCTTCAGACTCGGAGCATTCTGTACCTGTAAAGATTAAACCACACATCACCTATTATTCCTTCAGATTTCAGGACAGTGGTTCAAATGGTTCGTTTAAAATTTTACGTGGTAATAAAGCGCATATTTAGTTAAAAAGTTTACTTTAAGGTTTTAGAACAGTTGGTTAAAAGTTTTGTCTAAAATTTCACAGTACCTTGATGAATGTAACATCGACGTAACCAAATACGGATTTATCAGTCGCTATTAGGGAAAGGATCGGCTGATACTCCAACGAGCAATTCCCGACCGTGCCATTATCGTAGTAGCGAAAGAATGCTGCTTTGCACGAGCAGTTCTTCAGACACTCACTTTTACAACCCGTTGCATCGACGTTAACGAGCGTCGGAGAAAAATCGAAGTACCTAACGCCTTCCAGCTCAACGAACCGGTGCAGTTCAGTGTCAGTGCACGTTAAACGGTTAACTTCTGTGCACCCAGAGCGCGCATCCGATGGATTCGCCTGCCTGAAGTAGGTCGCTCCGTCTCCGGGACAAGCACAGTTTCTATCCGGGTTACTACAAACCCCATAATTTCCGCATACGTTAGGGTACCCACACTCGCCGTATCTCCGACCGGTTAAGAGATTCGCAAGTACATCGGATCGGCCATCTTCGTCGTGCAATTCATAAACGGTTAGGTGTCCGTCATCGCTGAGCCTCATGTATTGAAATTTGTCCCCTAGGGTTTGGTAAGTCACGTTGTCTCGAGTCACGTCGAGCCATCCCCGACCGAAATTGCGAGACCTTTGCGATTTAAACACTAACTGCCCGTATCGCCTGGCAGGACGGGACCGAACATACCCTTTGATACTTGTTGAAACGACCCTTACGTAGTACATTCCGGTCGACAAATTCGAAGCCGACATAGACGAGGTCAGGATTTGGTCCATTTGTAAGGTTTGCCTTGCGGCCCAAGTATCGGTAGGGTGGTCGAAGGAACTCCACGCAACGGAGCCGTTACTCCGCTCGAGTCTCAAATCCCCATTATCGCAGAGATTGATTTTCACGGCGCCGGAATTGGCCGTCCTTGACGACCAAGCAACCGAACCGTTACGGTCGGTCAAGACTAAGTCCCCGTTTGGCGTAAACTCGAGCATGGTATTTGTTGCGACGGGACGGTTCCTATTGGCGCACCAGAGAATAACGGGTGGGAATCCGTGATCGGAGAGATTTTGCTTCGGGATTTTGATTACGACGAGGTAGAAGGTGTCGGAAGTGGTGTTTTTCAAGAAACCGAAGCCGAAGTCTAAGTAGTTGTCGGTGTAGACTGCGAGAATGGGTCGGACATAGATGTTGTCGGCGTAGACCCATCGGGAGGATACGTAGTTATTGGTCCATAAGGTTGATGTGGTTGCCGATGATGGGTAGTGAGTCGGGTCGGCGTAAAGGAAGCATAGGTTTGAGAAATAAGTGAGGAGATGAAGAATAAGGAGAAATTTAGGGTTTGGGTTCAGTAGAGTAGCCATTGTTGGCCCTCACTCATTCTCTGCTTACAGATTTAGGTCAATGGAGGCAGTGAAGAGGATAGGAGCTGAATCTTATGCAGAATTTAGTATTGTTGGTTTGGAACCAACGGAATAGACAAGGGATTCCTTTTGCCGCCCTTGGATTGGATTAATTAAGGATAATGATTTTCCTTTTTTTTTAACGGTTAATACTTTATTTAGTAATAGCAAACTCAATCTGGATTAAGTTTAAAAACTAAGAGAAATAAGAGTTGATGAGGTATGGAAATCCAATTAATCGGGCACATCCCTTTTCAGGATGCAAAGCGATCCAGTTTAGAAAAACACCATGAGATATCGGGTACTTATTGAGCAAGTCTTTAAATAGTAGACACTATTTTACTTAGCTTCCAATCGCCGGCTACATACTCCAAATCGGACTCTAAAATTACCGATTGCCATCCGTTATTGACCGCAAATTGGAAATAGCTTTTGCTTCCATATTGGCTACACTCATGTCACAAAAGTATACATGCTACCCGTTGATTAAGGTTTCATTGAATTCCCTTACCACGGGTCTTATTCTGCTTCTCTTCGTTGATATTTTGATCTTATCAATATAAGGCTTAACTCAAGTGGCTGTGGTAGGTTTCCGATCCCCCGGTCTTCGTAAAAGAGTCACATTGGAGACACATTAACCTCCTTCTCTTTAGCTCATCGAAGATCGGAATAGTACGTGCAAATGACCTCTAAAGAAAGTGTTTTCATGAATCATTTTCTTTTTCTTCAATTATATGTGGACTTCCAAATGATATATAGTATAATATATTCTTTTTAATATATTAATTGTTAAAATAAGTTTATGTACAAATAATTAATAATTTAGTATATAAAGTTGTTATGTTAGTAGAACTTGGAACAATATGGAGTAAAACGACTAGTAGATCTATAAGCACGCTTAAGCATCATCAGCACTAATCAATCAATATTAATGTAGGAATGAGTTGCAGGAAATTGATGAAAGAAAAACTTAGTATCTTCTAAATTGACTTGAGATCCAACTCATTGATGGAGACTAATTAATTAATCTATGAAGCTAGGTGGTCGAGACTATCGCAGGAGCACTGCGTATGACGATGATTTATTTTTGGTTTAGTCTCCTTGTCCTGTTCCTCCGGTCGGCACTCTTGTCTTGGTGGAAGACTGAAGGACATACATAATGTTAGGTAGTAGTAGTAGTGAATCCAATAAGAATTTCTAAGAAATACCAATAACTAAACTCCAAAATCAACCCTTCATTATTTGTCCAATACCAACCTAAACCATACGTGGCCCCCCAAAGAAACCATATATATATTTTTGTTAATATATAACATGTAAACAAAATGCCGGTTTCAATAGAACAAATTGTTCACTAAACATTTTGATATACAAATTACTTAACTTCATTAATATATTTATTTAATTTCGATGAAATCATCCACATATTTTTATCCATCACATCTTGGCACATAACCAATTCCATACAAATTATTAAATATATAAATTAACTGAGCTAGCAATTGAAATACATAAAAACATTTAGGCTAACAAATTTAAAAAAAAAAAAAAAAAAAAACTGTAAGTAATGACTGAAACCTACCTAATCTATCAATTTAATAATAATTAAATCTCCTATTTTCCAAAACTGGAGTCGAAATGTTTGTGATGGAAGGCCAAAAATGTCAAGTTCGTGCGGTTAATTATTAGGGTCAACCCGCGCAAAGACTTAAATTGCCTTCTTCTTCCAATTAATTTAACCTAACCAGTAACTGATCATCTACTTTAGTTTAATTTTTAACTTTGGACATCAACAAATCTCCGAGACTAAGACAACAGTAATAAGCCTGTCGGTGGAAACAACAAAATAAACAAACCATCTTCACGTTACTTCTTCTCTTGTAAAGACAAAACTATATCCTTTTTTCTTTACTACACTACATTTTCTTCATCTGGTATTAAAACATTTTCTAAGTGCCTGGCCTACTACTACTACAAGGTCTTTTCATATTCCTCCCCAAAAACTGCACAACACAAAGCAGACAGACGATTTCGGATCATCAGAAGCCGAAGAAGCCAAGCTCACTTGCCTTTTCCTTCTCAAAAGTCTCAAAGTATTGATATATGATGGTCACGGCAAGGAGAATTCCGGTTCCAGACCCTATCGCACCCATGAAATCCGCAAGCACGGTTAGTGCACCGATGCACACTCCTCCAAAAGCTGCAGCTGTTGGAATGTACCGGTTCAGCTCCTTCTGTAGGTTCGAGTCACGGTGTCCTGGCATCACCATTTGTTGCTCCTGAACACAGTTTTGTAAACAATAAAGAAAATCAGATCAATCATTCTAATTTTGTTGCATTTTACTTGGTCATAATAATTGTTGAATTGAATTACACATACAGATTAACCCTCCCTCACATTCCGCCTAGAACCATAACATTTTAAAAGGGTTAGTTAGTTAAGTGGTTCGTCTGAAATTTGACATAATTGTATCAAACAGCATAAGGTTAAACCACCAAATTGAATTAAAGAGTTTCACATGAGGGGCTGTTGAAGTATTTTAGGACAATTGGTTAAGTGATCCATAAAAAAATTCACAGTTACAAAATTACTGACCTTGAGCTGCTTGGCTACGTCTTTAGCAGAAGATCCGGAGACTTCAATCCAAGTTTTGGAGAACAATGCACAAGCACTCAGCATGAACACCAAGTAGAATAGTGCATGGAAAGGATTAGCTAACATATCTGCAAAGCTGTATCACGAAACACCACTAATCATCAGGAAAGGGAATCCAAATCCACTAGTTAAATAGAGAGAAGCTATAGCTAAAAAATTACCTTGACGGGGCGGTGATGTAATATGCAATGCCACCAACAGGTACAAACTGGCCACTGTACTGCGATTCCTGCCATTTTCCCAGAAGGTTCACAATGAAGTTTCCACTGAACCTCCTATATAGCAACTGCATTGAAAAACATGTTATGGGATTGTGATGTCAAGAAGTGAATAGCCAGAACAGACATAATAGTACCTGTGAAATGAAGTAAACATTGGATACAAGCGCGGATTGAAGAATGATGGGCATGTTGGAGGTGTAGAAGAGCTTGATTGGGTAAGAACCCTGCTGCCCTCGGGCATTCTTTGACCTCACTGGCAAAACAACCCGGAACCCTTGGAAGTAAATCACAATCAAGAAGATGAAAACAGTTGCGAGCAGGTTCGTCACGTTTGGTAGATTCTGCCGGTAAAATGCCTCTCGTAAAGCTCGAACCTTATCTGTCCGAGTGATAAGCAGGTGGAATAGAGCAATGACAGCACCCTCAAACTCAGCTCCTCGGCCACTGTTGATTGTAGTTGGGCTAAAAGCCTTCCAGATAATGTTCTCACTGCAGAAGATTGTTCAAGCATGCTTTAAGTACTTTGAAATATAAGGTAGACAGGCCAATCAGGATGTAAAGGCAAAACTATTATGGCAGGAAGAGAAAATCAGCTAAAATAAGAAAATCAGTAGGAAAAACAACTTACCAAATATTGGTTGCTATGAAAAGTGAAATTCCAGAGCCCAGACCATATCCTTTCTGGAGTAGTTCATCCAAACATATGACTATGATGCCAGCAAAGAAAAGCTGAACAATAATGAGTATGGCATTACCAACACCAAGTTGGCCAACACTGCCATACATACCCGAAAGAACATATGCAACAGCCTCTCCAATCGCTATCAGAATTCCCAGCAACTTCTGAGCTCCATTTCTGAGAGACAAAACATAGGGAGAAGTCAGTTACGGTTAAGAAAGTTGAAAGGCAATTAGAAAAATACAATAAACACTGAAAATGGTTAAGGTTTCTGCACATTCAAGCACTAATTAAACATGCATCGGATCTACTTGAGGCAATATAGTGAATTAAACCCGTGTAAGTTCAACAAAAATCACAAATAATCATCAAAAGATCTACTGCATTTTGAAGCTTGAAGAGTCTACAGGAATATGTTAATCAACTAAGAATCTTAGTTTTGAGCTAAATGAAATAAGTTAAAGGTTAACACAAATTTATCCACTGTAGCATCATTACATCAAGAATAAGTGGCGCTCCTGATTAACAGCGATGCATCACGCTTGCATGTTAACAAATGGTCAATGGAACAATGAAATGGCTGTTGGTAGCACAAAGTAAAGTACTTTGGCAAAAAATATGTTTTCCCTATGAAGTATGAAGCCATGAGCAATCAAGAGGCGGAACAAAGTTTAAGATGGCTCTTACAGTAGAGCTCTATCCTCACGGACATTATTGTCCACTTCAATGATCTTTGACCCAACCAAGAGCTGCATCACCATCCCAGATGTCACAATGGGAGTGATACCAAGCTCCATAACAGTCCCACGGTTAGAGGCAAGAATCACACGCATCCAGTAGAATGGATCGGCGCCCGTCGTAGAGTGTATGCCATATAGAGGGAGCTGGCTGCAGACCAGGAAAATGAAGAGAGAAATCACAGTGTATATGACCTTCTCGCGGAATGGAACTTTCCTATCAGCATTCTGCACTTCCGGCAGAAAAGCAAGGAAAGGCCTGACCAAATGAAGTACTCTGAATCCACCACCCATGGCTCCCTGTAGTTTATAATGCTGAACATTAGAAAGATTTTTTTTTTTATCTTAGATTATCACACCATAGTGCACCAACAAAACCATAAATGGCTAGAGATTCTGCAACAATGAAGATCCGAAATGGCTGAACTACTGAACTGCGTAAAACAGATTGAAATGCATCTCGAACCAACCATTTATCCACCTACAGATGATTCTCATAGTGCCAATGAAAATTTAACCATACTAATTACTAGCCAACCGCTCATGCCAAAGTTCTTCCAGAGGAAACCATCTAACCACAATTTGCATCACCACGGCATGTTGTCAGATAAAATCAACAGGATGCTCATTGTACATGCAATAAAAAGCTCAACCCATGCAGAAAGATTAGCATACCTGTAATCATCATCAATCATCAATAAACAAAATCGAAACGCGTCTAGAGTATCAATCAAGCAATGCAAGTGCAGATCAGAATCAGCATCATGCAAATAAAGACGGATAGACTACAAAATACAGAATGCAAACCCAGATCTACAAGAGCAGCTGCTGATCGAAGGCAGATCGCATTGCCGATTGGAAATACAACACATCACCGCACAAAGATTGAGAGACTTACCGGAGGTCGAGGTGAGAGATCCGATAGCAAGGTGCTGGATCTGAATTCTGATCTGTAAAACGGGGGTGTCGACGAATAAACCCGGGGGGAGAACGTACTCTGCAGCTCTTTATGGTTTGTCCAAAAATATATAGCAGCGAATATCAACGAAATTATGGCATGGAAGAAAATAAGAAAAGCCCGGTACAAAAGATAAAAAATATCAACGTGGATTCAAGGATGACGACCAGTATTCATTTTTCTTATTACAAGAACTAAACATGTTTAGGAATATACTTATTAGGGGACACACGAAAAAAATTAATGCTAATTTTGATCGAACAATTAAAAAAATAGGACAAAAAAATATCAATTTACATTATTTTAAAATATATATTATACATTTTAAAACATTGATATCAAGACCTGTACTTCCCAATTTTACAGACTTATTATCCAATTTATTAATTATTATTAATGCATTGGGCAACAAAAAAATAATAATTATTAATGCCCAACTATTAGATACAGGCCTTAGTAATTGGGCTCATATTAGGGCCCTTTTTTCCCAACTCGAATCGAAGTGTACCCTAATTTGTAGGGCTGGGCATGGTTCGGTTTTTGGCCGAACCGGTTCAAAACCGAACCGGAACCAGATTTTAGGTTTAGTTGGTTTTCTATATCAGGTAAGAACCGAACCATATTTTAGGTTCTAGAACCGAACCATAGGAGAACCGGTTTTGAACCGGTTCGAACCGGTTTTGAACATTTTTTTCATTTTTTTTTACTAAAATTCAAAATATACGGCCAATATAGAACTATTCATAAGTTAAGTTTCGAGTTCAAAACTAAACTCAATTGACTGTAGAACTGATATGAGCTAACATAATATATAATAACTATATATAAGTAAACAAATCTGCTACGACCATCTATATATCCAATATGAACCAAACCCAAATAGTGAAGGATCTACCCTATGGGTGTAAACGATTCAAGCTACTCGTGAGCTTCTCGAGATCGGTTTGGTCGATATTCAAATTCGACTCGCTAAATTTCGAGTCGAGTTGAACCTTTTTTGATACCGAGTCGAGTTCGAGTTCACTTGTACTCGACTCGAGAGGCTCGTGAGCATAATCGAGCTTTTTTGTTTTGCATATTCGAGTCGAGTTCGAGTTTGAGTTTTTCGAGTTTTACGTAATAATATTATATATGTATATATTGAGTCGAGGAAGAGTTCGACCTCGAGCTTAGATGCACCATTTATTATTTAATTGAATTTTTAACCTTATCGAGCCGAACTCGAACATGTCAAGTATGGCACCGAGTCGAGCTGGAGCTTGAAAAATTAAGGCTTGGTCGAGTTCGAGTAAACTGAGTCGAGTCGAGCTTGCCGGATACTCGGCTTGTTTATAGCCCTTTAATCTACCCAAAAAAAAAGATGCAAGAGTGTGTTACTATTTAACAATTTAGGTTTTATGTAATAAAAGCGGTTCTGAAGAACTGGTTGAAAACCGGTTCAGAACCTGTTTTGAACCAGTTGAAAACCGCTCCATATATTCCTTATCAAAACCGAACCATTTAAGAACCGGTTCAGTCAGAACCGGTTTGTATTGGATCGGTTCCGGTTTGGTTCAGGTTCGGTTCGCCCGAACCGGTTATTATGCCCAGCCCTACTAATTTGGGTTCCTTATCGGACAGGTTGAGCGGTGGACCGAAATGCTAGATCAGAAGAAAAAATATTCCGTTGCCGGGACTTGAACCCGGGTCTCTCGGGTGAGAGCCGAGTATCCTGACAAACTAGACTACAACGGATATTGAATATGATATGAAACTAAAATATTAAAACTTAAAAAGTAATAAATCCAGCTCACTAACTGAAGTCAAATCTCCCTCCTCGTCCTCTGCGAGACTGCACTCACTATCAAGAAGTATCAACATTCAAACTCTCACCAAAACCTTCTTTCTCAGGAAGGATCTCAATTCTTCAGTAGCATTGATCCTTCGTCAAGATGAAGGAAGAGGTGGTGGAGAAGCTGCGGGGAGTGGTGCGTGACTGCGTAAGCAAGCACCTATACTCCTCCGCTATCTTCTTTGCCGACAAGGTCGCGGCCTTCACTTCCGACCCTGCTGATATCTACATGCAAGCTCAGGCCCTGTTTCTTGGAAGTCACTTCCGCCGTGCTTTTCATCTCTTACTCGCCTCCAAGATCGTCTTCCGAGACCTCCGGTTTCGCTACCTTGCTGCCAAATGCCTTGTACGCGTCTCCTCCATTTATACTACTCTCGTTTTAGCTACTTTCTTAAAAAATGCTGCAATTTGATGCAAATATATTATTTTTCACGAAAATATGAAATTGTATGTCAGTTGCTTCAATTGAAGATGAGTTTACTCCATTGTTGATTTTACAGTGGGCTGGAGCCAAATCTTTTTCTGTTGCTGTTTTCCCATATCATGTGCTTAGCTTCTTCATGTTCGCATTGTATCTAATATTTGAATTATATTTTTGACCAGGAGGAGCTAAAAGAGTGGGATCAGTGTCTTCAAATGCTCGGAGACGCGATGGTGGATGAACAAGGAAATGTCTACGAAACAAAGGCCACTAATATCATGTACCCAGATAAAGATGGAGAAGACCGAGAAATTAATGTAAATATTCCTTGTCAATCATCACTTCCCTTAATATGTTTTATATGAACATGCTATGTCAACCTTCCATTCTCTTCTTCCAGTGAAATTAGAGGTAGTCCTCGTGTTCTCAGATGATAAGGAAATTGTATTATTGGATCCGCAACACTAAGACTGCATAAGCATATCTTTTTCAACTTGTATATCAAGTCTTTAGATGCATATCAGATGCTTAAGTTTGTGAAGATATTTGACATTGCTTGAATCCTGTACTAGTTGCTAACTTGTGCCATACCTCAATAACTGAACTTTTTGGTTAAATCTCTCGACCTTTATTTATCAGTAAGCTTCCTACTTCTACTTTATATGTCCAATGACATATTATCCTCCAACAGATATCTTCAGCAATATGCTTTTTGAGAGGAAAGGCATGTGAGGCTCTGGAGAATCGCGCTCAAGCTAGACTATGGTTAGTTTTCCAGTTTTGCTAGAGAATGATGTGTCTATTCAACATTTTGTACTTCCTATTATCTGTTATGTTCATTCTTTTGATATTTGAAATTCTTGCAATTTTTCTAGCTTTTCTACTATCTCATTTATACGATTGTCCACGTAACCATTTATTGAAGTTTGCCATCTTATTATTCTTCTGTTTTTTTAATAAATTAAATGGCTTAATGGCCTTCCTGGGTACACAGTTTTAAGTAGTTTCTTTATTATTTTGGAGTTTATATTACCGAAGTTGAGTATTCAATTGATGACAGCTAGTTTGTTTTCTCTCCTTTGTTGACGTGCTAATTCTGCTTCCCAGGTATAAAGCTGCAGTGAAAGCTGATCCTCTATGTTACGAGGTATGTCCGAAGAATCTTTCGAGCGTTTCTGCTTGACTATAAATTTTATGTTTTTTTTTTTGGATATATATTAGATGAACCTGGTATTTTATTCATTTGTTGCATTAGAGTTGTCAAAGTTTTACTAAAACTGAGCCGAAACATCAGGAAAGTAGTAAAAGTGCTTGTAACTGTTCTAAAATTGGTAGGAGGAACAACTTGTGCCAGTATATGGTCATGAAATTATACATATCCACATTCTTTTTTAAATGTTAAAGGTTACTTTATATCAATAATAGAAACGCATCAAGAAGGTACAAACCATATCAAAATTATAATTGATGAGAACTTGATCCAAATTTGTAGTGTTAAAACACATTTGTCTATATTTCCACAAAGGTGTACTTTTTTTAAGGTAGAAACAACTGTTCCATGAAATAAAATCTGTTGGTGCAAAATCCTTGTAATTCGAAAAAAAAAAACCTGTGATAGATATGGTCCATTATAAGAAGATCACGACTGGTTTAGAGATCCCTAATTGCTCATTGGTGTTTCAGTCAAACTCTGTTTATATTTTTGAAATTCTACTTTTATTTATAGCCTCATTAGCTCTTATTACTAGTGCTCTTATTCAAAATGGTCTAGATCTCATGGTGTTTTGCATCTCTGTTTCTTTCAGGCTTTGGAATGTCTTATTGATAATCACATGCTAACTTCTGAGGAAGGTAATGTGCTCAATTTCTACCAGTAGCCTCTTCCATCAAATAGTTTAACTGTAACTAGGTGGTCCATTTTGTTATGTTTGTTGCCAATGTTCCATGGTCTAGCATTTAGAAGAGATCTCATGCAGTTTTAGTTAGTATTAGCGTCATTCAAATGAACTTTCTATATTTTTCTGTATTCTGCGAACACCCTCCTTCACTTATCCATTTTTAAAGTTGTGGTCCTTCTCTTTGTGGTTTTGGGCTGCTAATTATCACTTGTTAAATTTTCTTTCTTCTCAGAAATTGGTTTACTTTCATCACTTGATTTTGGTCCAGAAGATGAGTGGCTGTCATCCTTCTACTCATGTCTGATCAAGAAGGTAAAGCACTGGGACTTAATTTTTTTAAGGCTTGTATATTTTTCATGTTGCTAATGACCATGTTTTCAAATTTCCAGTATGACAAAGATAGTGTTGTCGAAGGAAAATTCACCGAGCTTGAAACAGAAAGCTATAGCTATAGCCTTCCTGATCCATCTTTTGGGCGCACCCTAAAGAACAACACTGATCTCTTAGCTTGCAAAGCGGAATACTATAACCAATGTGGTGAATATCAGAAGTGTTTTGAATTAACTGCTGAGTAAGTATACGTAAGCAAAACAAACTATCAATTTGTTTATCTTTCAGAAGGAACAATTTTTATTTTTTTATTTTTTGGCTAAAGCAGAAGGAGCAATTAGATGGTTTCCCTATACCTGTTTCTCTTTGACTGGGGAATGAGCATTCGTTACTAATATATGCTGTATAATATGTTTATAAGTGGATTCTTTTCTACAGAAGTTAATGAAACTAATGGTCCTTAAGGGGCCGGCTTAAAGAAGGGTGATGGGAAAAACATCACCTCTAGCTCATCATTCGATGTTATGGTCTAGCAACCATGTTTTGTTAGTTGTTAATGGAACTAAGTATAAGCTGTAACAACTGATGACAATTTGTGTTGGTGTTTATAGGTTACTCGAAAAAGATCCTTTCCATGTGAAATGCACGTTGGTGCATTTAGCTGCTGCAAGCGAACTTGGCCACTCAAACGAACTTTATCTTATGGCGTGCAACTTAGTGAAGGATTACCCTCAAAAGTGAGTATAATTCCTATCCTTATTTTCGTAATTGTTACTCAATCAACAATATGGTTGTACTTCCCATCTACTTTCTGTTGTTATGCAACCTTCATAAATTAGGATTGCTTTGTAAGTTTGTTGCCTTCATTAACTTTACAGGGATAAAAATAAGCACCATACCTAAATGAACCTTACCTTCTGTATGTAATAAGCAAAGCAAGACTTTGATTTTTCTTTCCAATTACTTTAATTAGGCTATGCTTTTCATGTTAGGGCCTTGTCATGGTTTGCTGTTGGCTGTTATTATTTCTGCATCAAGAAGTACGACCAGTCAAGGCGATACTTTAGGTAAGATTCCTGGTGCAAGTATTTTTTTTCTAAGACTATATCTTAGAGGCATAGTGAGGATGCATCGTTTCGGGCTTGGTGGTCTATATGCTCTCCTTGGAATCTCCAGAAACTTATGGAATTTTGGGTTTTTTTTGTCCCTTCTTTCCTTCAAAAGTTGTTATACTTCATGCTGCTACTTCCCCTAAAAAGTGTTTCTCTATGATTTTGTTGGCCTAATTTTTGTTGCTTGAAGAATTATTGGTATTTCGTAGTTATCAATCCTCGGAAAACTTCTGAAAATAGATTGGAATCTTTGATTGATTTTTCGTCGAGTCTTCTTTTTGACATTCAGAAGTCATGGACTGATTGTTAGATTGAATATCATTGTGCAGCAAGGCTACAAACATCGATAGAACATTTGCACCCGCATGGATTGGTTTCGGTAATGCTTACGCTGCTCAAGAAGAAGGTGACCAGGCAATGTCAGCTTATCGAACTGCTGCACGCTTATTTCCTGGGTATGTAGTTCACCTTGTTCATAAAAAGCATATCTATACAAGAAGTTCTTCACTCTGGTGAAGTTATTGGAAATGTCCTTTTGAGTTTGTAAATGGCCTCAAGCTTATATTCATGGTTCATTTTATGTTTAGAACCTATGAAGCTTTGGTATATTTTCTTTTGCATTATGCATGTCTTTTTGGTGGTTGCTACTTGGTAGATGTGGTCCTCGTCCTCATGATATCAACGCCGATACTCGATAAGAATTGCTTATGGTACTGTGCACAAGCTTATAAACTCAAAACAGTTTCCCCCTTGTTATCAGAAACCCTCTCACATGTTGTTATAGATTTTTGTATTGAATTTTTTTGCTTATGAAATTATTTCAATAACTCATAAGTAGAAATTTGAGACTATTTTGTTACTGGGAGGATATACTAATCCATTAAAAAAACTGTGGTCGTTACTTTAACTTATTGGTACAGATCTCTTGTACTTTAGGAAACTGCTTTTCAAATACATGGAAACACTGGTTTTATAATTTCCAACATAAAAAAGTATGATCGTGCCTGCTAAACATATTTAACAGAATGGAACTAGAGAACTGTTATTTGGAAATACTTGAAAGAATGTAGAAAATGAAGAATTTTCTGCAGCCAAGATATCTGCTTGTAATCTTTATGTGGTGTCATAGTGAAGGCATCCTGATCTCATAAATTTGGATATTTTATTTTCTTCTCAATCACAATAGCTTAAGGTTCTCTTACAGGTTGAATTTTGATGTTCTCTTATTGCAGGTGCCACTTGCCAACTTTATACATTGGGATGGAGTACATGCGAACTCATAGTTTTAAACTTGCTGAGCAGGTATGCTAGTGCATTTGCTTCTCATCAAAAAGTCAAAGTGGGATTTTCTGTTGCTTATCCTTTCATGTATTATCAAAGTAATGTTAACAGTAACCGTAGTTATAAAAGGTCGTAAATTTGTCCAGCTATCACTTATTGATGTTCTTTTACTCTGTTGGTGTAGTTCTTCATGCAAGCTAAAACAATTTGCCCGAAGGATCCGCTCGTGTATAATGAACTAGGAATTGTGGCTTATCACATGAAGGAGTAAGAATTTTTGTTATTGTTAGACTAGATTATTTACTATTGTTCCCTCCAGTTTCAAATTTTCAATGACAGATCTATATGGTTATGAGTTGCTCTTTCCTGAAAGCTTTGTGAGATTTTGGTACATTCATATTTTGTATTCTATGTTAATGCTGATTTGCTTATTGTTGGGTTGAATATTGAATTTTTTCAGGTACGACAAATCCGTTTGGTGGCTTAAGAAAACTTTGGAGATCATTCCATGCCCTCTCGGTGAAATTTGGGAACCTACTGTGGTTAATCTAGCTCATGCATACAGGAAACTAAAGTAAGTACAACTGTTATTCTGAATGAACTGTTATGCGCTCCAAATTGGGTCTGCTAAATTGAGAATGAAAGTACTGTAGGGTACCGTTTCTCTAACTTTAAAACAAATAATCTAATTGGAACACGAATTGTGTCTTTCATTAATAGGATGTACGGTGAAGCGGTTCAGAACTATGAGAAAGCTCTCACATTATCGACCAAAAGTGTGAGCACCTACGCTGGTCTTGCATTGACTTATCATTTGCAGGTATGTTGCTGCCATCTCCTTCTTAAAAAATGTCCCAACTATAGGCCCTGTTGCTAATCTCTGTCCTGGATTTAAAATGTTAATATTCGGTGTCTCAACTATGAGATTGGTTGATTTTCCCTATTTTCTCTTAAAATTTACGGAACAAAATTTTTTAAGCATCAAATAAGCCTAAAGAATGAACAACAAATTTGATACTTTGAAAAAGTGGAAAACATGTTTTTGTTGCTTTAAACGTCAATTTTAAAGCCAACCAAAATCAGTAAAAAAGTGAAAAGCAACAGACCTGATAGTTGAGACACAAAGTATCAACTTTTAAAAATTTGGAACAACAAATAGTAACATGACCTATAATTGAGATTGTTTATAGGTTCTTAGCACTGACCATGGGATTTCCGCTTACCATTGAAAAAAAGGTTTATTTTTTAATGGTTGTAATGCTTCTACTGATAATCAACTGGAATGTCTTGTACAGGACAATTTTACAGCAGCAATTACGCATTACCATAAGGTGAGAAAATCTTTGAGACGTGGGTTTTTCAAGTTATTGATTAAACATGTGAATCTTCACTTCATCAAGTTGCTGTATTATAGTGTAATGACATGCTAAAAGAGGAGTGCCTATATGAGAAACTACATTCTAAACACTAATTAAGGTGTTGATTGTTGCAACAGGCACTGCAGCTGAAACCGCACGATCAGTTTTGCACGGAAATGCTGAGTTTAGCTCTGGTGAATGAATGCCATTGCGGTATTGACCTTAATTGCTGAGTCGACTTTGATGACTAGGGAAATTTATACAGGAATTGGTTGTGGCATTATGCAGGGAGTGAATGAGATGTTGTAGGTTGTGTTGTATTATTGTATGTAACTGTAATGGGAAATCATCCTAGTAGTTAATATAAGGTAGAGAAAGTATGGACCAGTTTTGCTGCATGACAATAACAAGAAACTAACATATATATGTATGTAACCAACCAATCATGGATTCATTCATTATTTTAGAGTCTAAGGGAGTAAAAGGAAAACAATACATACATTGTGATAGGCAGGCATCACAATATTATTATTGGTGGCGGTGGTGTGGCCTTGGTTTGCGGTGGAGTGAGTTCAACGGAAGGGACAGGTTGAAGTGGTGGATTGAGATCCTTTGACAAGGCCGCCGAAGAGCTCGGCCGGGTCATAGTAGATCTCTACGTCCTCTACCCTCAGACCCTCGTCCACCTGGACCCAAAATTACAGAAAAGTTTCATTTCAAACAATAATTATATTAACCTAGCTAGGTTCGATTCATGTTTTGATCAGACTCTGGTTATGGTCGTTCGAGTTCAGCGACAGCGTCCAACTCAGCCATGGGTCACACTCTAATTAGGTCAAGTTAGATATTGGTAATGACTCGGGACTAAATTGTAAAAAAAAAAAGGATATGGATATAAATTTGGGATTAAGCTGAACAAAATAGAAATTTGAGGCTAGTTACGTGCAATATACATGTTACTTAACGGTCAACTAACAGATGCACCAAAAGTATATAAATTGTAAACGTATTATAACAAAAGTCTAAATTGAGGAATTGAAGTGTGTAATTATTAATCAATCTGTCTAAGATATATAATAATATACCTTGAGAGAACCCATGCCAAGAAACTCAACCACCTCTCCGGTAGGTGGGTGACCTTTGAAGGGTCCTTGGAAGATGCCCCAGTGCCTAAATTTGAAGCTTATAATTGGGGGGCCTGAGTACACCGCCACCACCTCCCATGCAAACCCTCGCGGAAACGCAGACCGGAACACCTCGTGAGACGATTCGAAGGTCTCTTCATCGGATTTGTAGACTTGATATTGCTCCGGCAGTGAATTCTTCAGTAACGCATTGTAGCTTCCCATTTCCAGAGTTTCCTCTCCTGATAATCCCTCTCTTCCTGCAATTTATACGTGATTTTTTTATCGTGTTATATATTGTATTATAATATTTAAATACAAATATAATTAATAAGAAAATTACTTTGTGTTATTCATATATATATACTTATAGAAATCATGATATTAAATATCGGTTTTACGTAGGAAATTGATAGTGTTATATATTTAGGTACCATTTACGATGAGCTTGAACTTGTCGGGGTTAATGGTCTTGAAGTCACACAAACGAGTCTTGTGAGACAGCTCCATTTCCCACGACTTGATAGCGTTCTGTACCGTCTCTTCCAGTGACCCTTTTCCCCATTCCTTCACAACCCAACTAATAATTAAAATCCCCACAACTAATATATCTAGTTAACAGAGACTATGTATGTATGTATATAAGTGGTGATGGGAACCTTGGTTCGGCCTTGCTCGAAAAGAAGATTGACGGCTTCATAAGTGGGTGGAGCGCCGTGGCGCCACTGGGTGCCGTCGACTGCGTCATGGTGCAAGAAGGATCTGTACTTGTCACCACCTACAACTTCAACTTCTTCTTCTTCTTTTATTCCTTGGGAAGCCATTTCTATTACTAGCTAGCTAGAGTAGAGAGATCACTTCTGGTGGAGATGTAAGTTACAACTACTCTCTCTCCAATCTTATATATGCTTGCTAGTGTTTGGTATATGTTAACTTCAAAATTTATAAAGTTAAAATGTTCGACCCACTAGGAATGGAAATGGAATAGATATTATGTTATACACTTTAATCAATAAGTCTATAAATTCGAAAAAACATTTAGTTTGATATACTCTTTTAAGTATTCTTTTATCTCATAATTACAGTTACTGTTGTTGAATCTCATTTTACTTTATAAAATTATGATTTATTTTCTAATTTTATAAAATTACGTTTTATATATAATTTATTTTTTTATTATTTGTATTAACCTTGAATTCATACTGATTATATCTTTATACACATTTTTTACAATAACAACGCATACGTGCTTGCTTAGTACGAGCCAATCAATATTTAGTATAAATATTTAGAAAATACGCTAAATTGAATTCAAAATCATCCAAATTTAATTTCAAAGTTGTCTTCTCGCGTCCTACATATTTACTATTTATTATATACATACATGCCGGATCAGGTGGGAAGTCATTTTCACACTCAATAATATAAAGATAAAAAGTACAAACTGTAACAATGATATTCCACATTAGTGTTATCAGTTATGTATTGGGTGAATATATATATCACTTAATTAAAAAGCTATGTCATCAACCATGACCAGTTTAATTATTTTATCACAGACGTGTTTGAGTTTGAATTGTAGTTATTATTTAGTTAGGGTATTTATTGTATTTGTATTTTAGTTGTTTTTTTTCTTTCATTTCTTTGAAGGTTAAGTTCCTTTAATGTAAGGATTCGGAGTTGAACCTTTGAATTATGCTCGAGTTATATTGCTAATGAAATCAATCTACAGTCATTCACTCATGCACGGGTGTCACTTGATCGTTGATCCTAATTTTTTTTTTAAATTTGTTTGGCCAACAACTTGCATTTTATAAGTGTTAATTAATTAATAATTAATTGTTCCTCCATTGAACATATCAGCTGATTCAGTGTCTATCTTGTTTGGACAAGATATTTTGAAAGCTTGATAGATAGCTAATTAATCCGTTGACTTTTTAATGAATATATCTCATTTCCCATAATTATGGGAGTGGCATGCAGTTAACTTCACTGTTATTATTATGATGGGTTGATGTTATTTAAACTTTAATTTTTTACAAATTGCTTGCTACAATCACTATATTTTCTGTTAAATTGGACATAGCATTATTATGTTTCGATAATTCAGGATATTCTAATGTGTACATAAGATGGATGCGGCAATAAATTGAAATAATAATAACGAAATAAATATCTCAATTGAATGCTAAATTGGATATCAACTTAATTTTAACGACGTTTTTCAATTGAGTGTCAAATTACAATTATTTTGATGCAATCTTTTTAATTTCTTAACGATTCCATCTAGAGTAATTTTTAAAATACATCAAATAGCCAATATTTATTTCGTTTTTATTCAATTTGAAATAAATTATTACAGATGAAGTAATTTGCTTGGATATTAATAGTTTAGATAACCATTTAAAAACAAATAAATTCAGATATTGATGTGTAATTAGTCAAAATTGATGTGACGATTAGATTATTAACCCTATTATTATTATAATCCCTCTTAAATTTCCTCTGTGTCTCACAACTTGAAATTTACTCTATTACTACATACTAATAATACTTAGACATGTTTTGAACGTAGTTCATATGAAAACTCGTGTAAATTCATGTTTTCAAATTTAAATAATTATAAAATATTAAAAGAAGATATAATTCTTCTTGTACATAAGTGTATATAATATTATGTCATTCAAAAAATTATCAAAAATTATTTTTCACATAAAAAATTATAGAATTAGCATCATTTATATAATTATTTATAAGCATTTATACGAACAGAGTTATTCATTAATTTTCATCCTAATTAAAATAAGAAGAATTCAATAATTGCGACTCAAATTTGTAATTTCAAAGAGCACCGTTTTTGGTATGAAAAAATGGGTTCTTTCTGTCGCCACATAGAAGAAACAGACATATACAATAATTAATTGTCTCTATCTTTTCAAAGTTGCAAATCTATTTGTATACAGAGGAATGATATACATTCCGATTAGAACATTCCGGAATATTCTGATTGTTCCTGTCCATAAAATTACCCTAAAATTTGCTAATATTACATCCATGTCATTTACACTCATTTCGTAACATTTCGAAACGTCTGGACGGAATGCATATCATTCCTTTTGTATACATATCTCTCTGCTTTAGGAGTTATGTTATTTTCCATGAGGTTGCGAATTAGAGCCCATTAATTACTTTTTCCACGAGGAATTATGTTAATTTATATTTATTTTCAGATTTTCTTTTAATTATTTGGCGATTATATAATTAATTATATTCAAAATAAATATAATATTTATCATAACTTAGCGATTTATTCATAAACAAAATTTATATTAACAAATTATTATAAAAAAAAACTGCAGTTATTAGTTTGTCCAAATAGCCAACATGAATTAGTAATTTAATAATTAATATGACACGAACATATTGTCCATGTTAATAATATTACACATTTGACTTTGACATATTGAACAAGTATTTATTATGAAGAGACTTTAGACTTTTTGCATTTTGATGTTGCATCGTTGAACTACCTCTTTAAAATATCTTATAAAGACTATATATAATAATATAGGTTAAATCAAGCCCCAAAATTGACCACAATAATTTCAGTGTGTTTTGGTTGGTCACAACAATTTAGACCTATTCAATCTTATATATAATATACTCATCATGGATCATGCGGTGATAACTTTTGATACGATGATAAATATAAACAATAATCATACAGCGAAAATTAAGCAGGACTCATTATAATATTAACACAATATTATCGGTTTAAAAATGGGTTAATAACCTAGGAAATGTCTGAAGTTTGGCTCATATTAACCGGAGATGTCTGAAGTTCAAATATTGATTTGAGAGGTCTCAGGTTTCAACTTTGTGGATATAATAGGTATTCGTTAATTTTTTCTGTTAAAACTGACGGAAGTTAGTCATGTGCTTGGTATGTGACCGGAAATAAAATTAAATTCCCAAAATGCGGTTCTATCAAAGTGTGCCCCTAACATGCTTGAAGTGAAAAGAAAAAAATGCCCTTAAAGCCACCACGGCTCCGGCCACCGCCATCCCAGCTCCGACGACCACCATCCCGACTCCGGTAACCACTAGGGATGGCAACGGGTCTCGGGGCCCCGCTGACCCGCGGGGCCCCGACCCGGTTTTGACCCGAGGACCCGCCGACCCGCGGGTCACGGGTCGGGTTCGGGGCGGGTCGGACCCGGGTCGGGTCGGGTCGGGTCTAGGGACACGGGGCCCCGTTGACCCGCCCCGAAATGTCTATGTATATATTTTTTACTTTTTTTTTTTTTTTTAATGTTAATATAATGTAACATTTACTAAACAATATGGTTAATATAGTACATATATAAATAATATGGACCAAATTATAAATAGATGTATATTTAGATTATTAGGATTTGTTAATTTTGATTTGGTATTCGGATTTGAATTTGTATTTGGTGATGAATTTGATGTGTTTGTATTTGATTGATGTTAGATTTATGGTTTGAATTTACATATAATGTAATATTTTGGCAAAAAAAAATTGTATTTAATATTGAGAAGTGAAAAAAAAAAAAAGTTTGTTCACGTCGGGTCGGGTCGGGGCCCCGCGGGTCGATCCGTGGGATTTTTTACCCGACCCGACCCGGGAGGTACACTTACCCGGGTCCGGGTCAGCCAGACTGACCCGCGGGGCGGGTCCGGGGCCGCGAAAACCCGCCCCGACCCGCCCCGTTGCCATCCCTAGTAACCACCACCCCGACTCCAGCGACCACCACCCAGCTCCGGAAACCGCCACCACGACTCCGATTGGGCCCAAATCGGAGCCACAAATCTTCGATCGGGGCTCTGTGGCTCAGGTCGGGGCCACAGAGCTCCGAATTTGGGCCAAATCGGAGTCGTGGTGGCGGTCGCCGGAGTTGGGTGGTAGTTGCCGGAGCCAAGGTGGTTGTTGCCGGAGTCGGGGTGGTAGTGGCCGGAGTCGGGTGGCGGTGGCCGGAGCCGGGATGGTTTTAATTTGACTTCATGGGTAATTTTGTCATTTCACATTTCCTCAAATAACGTATTAAATAAAAAATAATATTAAAAAGAGCAAAAGTGTAAATTCAGACCATTATGTTAAGTTTAACCCTAAAAATGGACAGAAAATCTTAAATCAACAAAGTTGAAACTTCAGCCCTTCCATACCATACCTCTCCGGTTAACATGGGTTAAACTTCAGAGCTTTCCTAGGTTATTAACACTTTAAAAAATTGGAACTGATATACAGTCCGACATATATGTTCCTACAAATTCCGATTATGAGACAGATTAAATTTACCCAAAAAGTTATCAAATATTACATGACATGCCATTATAGATTAAATTTACCCAAAAAGTTATCAAATATTACATGACATGCCATTATCTCAGTGTTCGGAATGTGTCGGAACAAATGTTCGAAATTTCTATAATTACTCTTAAAAAAATATACAAATCCCACTAGCACACCAAGAATGATAATTTATTTCGTAATCGGGCTTGGGGTTTTGTTCTAGAGAAAGCAGCTAACTGCGAACATCATAGACAATACTTTAGGGAGGAAACTAAACAAGATGAAATGCAGAAGGGTAACTCTGCAATAACCAAAGATTTGCAAGGACCCGGTTTTTTTTTTTTTTTTTTTTGCCGAAACACGATTTTTTTTATTGTAGAGTTTTCGCCGAAGAACGCCTCCTCAAGCATGACTTCTCAGCCGAGCACGGACAGGATAGCGCCGGGGGCGGCCATCGGAGATGATAAGGTCAGTGCCGCTCGTATCGTTCCTAGCACAATCTTTTTCCTTCTACCTTAATGCCAAAATCTGGTACAGTTTTTGGTTTGTTTGGTTGAACTACGATATTTCTGTAGCCGATTTTCATACTATATTACTTGCAGATGGATTCAGATGTTGAGACTATCAGAATCAGATTGAAGTCTCTCTTCACTCAGCTTCAGACAGAGTCTGCAATCCTTGAGAGAATAGTACACAAGAACAAGAACCAGCACCGCCGCAGTGGGTACTTTCAGTATCTATTGAAGGTTTGTCTTCTTAGATTGGAGCATTGTTTGGGTTTAAGATTGTTTGTTTTGCCGCTGGAAACCAGAAATGTGTGATCCTTGCTATGATTTGAATTAGAAAGTCAAGATGCTTAACTTCAGTACGAATTCGATTTGATGGTGAAGAGTTTCAGCTGCCATGTACACTGAGAGGTGGACTAGAGCTGCAAAATTTTAGTACATACTTAGATTTGTGTGTGTTTCTCGATCAGATATATTCAATACCTTTGTTTTCTGTTTTTGCTGATTTCAGCAATAACCAGGTAGTTTGTGTATTCTCTATTTGCCTATTGAAGTTGAGGCGTATGAGATGTATATGCAGCATTCTGATACTTCCATCTGAGTAACGAAGATCACTCTTTTGTTAATCCAGTGTTTCTGTCTTGTCAGGTGAGGAGGGACTTGAGACTTGTTCAGTCAGCTAAACTGGGAGAGTTATCAGCACTTTGTTTCCAAGTTCTCACTGACGAGAAGCCCAAACAAAAAATCCAGCTTTTAGAAAAGTAATACACCGATATGGCAATTTCATATGAAACATTGTTAATACATTCTTCAAAGCTTCACTTCTTCATTCTCATGATGACCACTTAGTTAATTTGTATTAATTAGCAAGGTTATCTCTTTGCTGAATATATTTAGTTTACTTGTTCATTTACTTTGGTGTAACAGTTTGAAGCGAAAGAAATGTGATCGCCGGAAACCTAATTTCCTAGAACAACTCCTTGGAGCCGCACGCCTCCTTTCACAGGTGTGATTAAGTTTTTTCGTTTGTTAATCGGATTTGACAGTGAGTTTTAGATTTGCGACTTGTACGCTTCTGTTAACAGTCTCGCTTCCTTTTCTCTTGTTAACTCCTCTGTGCAGGTTATTGAACCAATGCTGAAGGCTGCTGGGTATCCTTATACTCATTCCTTTTATAATCTGTTAGCATTATGATAGTTACTTATGAACACTTCTTAAAATTGACTTGATCACCTTGACTTGTACTCAGTGAGATATCGATCTTACTTGCTCAATCGTTTTTCATGGGGTTTTCTCTCACAAATCTGTCTTTGCTTGCACGTCTTCGAGTCCTTGTTCAACAAGTAAGTTCCTCCAATTTTTATGCAATGTCTTTGTGCTACATTCTATCAAAGAAGTGCCAATTTCCATGAAGATTGCAATCTGATGTCTAGTAATCCCTGGGAAATTGCAGATATTGGTGGATATCGTCTCTATCTTCAACATGGTATCTTCTCTTTCTCAGAAGAGGCATTCTGTCAAGATAATACAGGAAGGAGTCGAGGTAGGTCAGTTTTTATGCAGTCTAATACTGTCTGTTGATATGTTTGCTCACTGATTGATGAAACTCTTATGCAGGTTTTCAGAGAGTTCTATCCCATAATTCAGGATTTTACTACTCTAGAATGTTTATGGAAGTCAGACAAATTTATATTGGTTGAGAAGATGCACAAGGCTGAGATGGTTTTAAATCCAGTCAAAGAACTCGATAATACGGATGATAATATGCAGGCACCATCCATACGCTATGAAAGCATCGAATCTTTTCTTGGCGGTAGATTCACTTTATTGAAGATTGACTACAATTTTGGCTGATGAAGTTTACTCATCATCATGAATTTATAAAAAAAAAAAAAAAAAACTTAAATTATCTCTGTTTCTGCTGCAGATGAGGAACCTGCTTCTGCTGCAGATGAAAAACCTGCTTCTGCTGCAGATGAAAAACCTGCTTCTGTCACTAAACCTTCAGAGCTGGACAAAACAGTCGCTGAATGTTCAAATCAAATCAAAGACAAGACAGAATTCATGGTTGATCTGCCAAATGAAGATGATACGACCGTTGCAAATGACCCAGTTCCTGAGAGCAAGTCATCTGCAGATGTTTTGGCTTCTTCTTCTTCAACTTCAGCTACTTCATTGCCAATTTTGGAGCCTCTGAAGCTCAAATCTGTATCTGAGCCGAAAAGAGTGGCATTTCTTTCTGTGAAGAAACCCTGTCCATCAAAACCGAAACCTGTGGAGATCCCACCAAATGTTGCACACAAGAACGACAAAAACGAAGACCCGTTCTTCAATTTGCTTACGAGTGGAAACCTTCAAGATAGTTTATTTTGATCCTGTCACCTCCACATCAAAATTTTGTTTAGTGTTGTAGTACATTTGTCCTTCTATAAAGAAGACATTCATTATGTTGTCAATTTCAAAGAAGACATTCATTATGTTGTCTATTTCAGCAACTAGTTATCAATTTTATCTACTCAAAACACAAATCTCACTCGACTTTCCTACGGTCAACATCAACTAAATACTGATTCAAGTGCAGCCCAAATGTCTTAGTGGAGAAAGACTCCGTTACGTGGAATCGAGCTTCCTCCCCCATCCGCGCAGCCATTGGAGGGTCTTGAACAAACCTAGCCATGGCTTGGGAGAACTCTGATGGACTAGATTCACAAAGAAAACCGGTGATCCCGTCCTTAACGGTCTCAACTGGTCCCCCACTATTACACGCAATTACAGGTTTATGCGCCGCCATTGCCTCCAATGGTACAATTCCAAAATGTTCGTCCTGAACAATCAATCACCGATACCTAATTTCAATCGTTTGAAACTAAAATACCCAGATGAGAAAATCAATAAAGGATGAGATCCATATACCTTTGGTGTATAAAGAACACAGAGGCATTGATAAAGCAGAGCGTTTCGTTCGGCTGTTGAGCAGGATGTGATGAAGTTAACCCTGTTGGATACTCCTTCCTTCTCTGCTAAACTCTTAAGCTCTGCTAAGTATTCAACATTCTCCCTTAGTCTCTTATCAAATCCACCTGAAACAGGATAACATCCCACATGCCTCTGGTGAGCACCACTCTAATTATATTGTCTATATATAAACTCGTATTGTCTCAATAAGGCTCATCTATATCATCATAGTTTAGCAAAGTCATCAAGATTTATTTTTTCCTGGTCCTCTAAAGAAACAGTAAACTGTAAGAGCGAGCATTGGAGGGAGCCTCAGCACCTAATATTTCCAAATTGTATAAAAAAAATAAAAATTTAAAGGAAAATATTAAAAAGCAATCTTCAATTGACATGAAAGGTCATATGGAGATGGGGTTGTATTGAGACTTGCCTGCAATTGTCAATGAACAATCATCCAGATTAGAAGACTGGAGCTCTTCTTTGTTTGTGAAAAGCTTAGCGAAGGCTGAAATTGCTAGCTCGATATTTTTCTTCCTCTCAAAGCGGTTGATGGACAAGAAATTCAATCTGCAGTGGAGTATTGCCTTAGACCAGAAACTGCAGCTCGAAATCTGGTAACATAAGATTCTAATGAGGTAACTGAAATATGCACATGCGAATTACTTAGAAGAATGGGGTTTCTCAAACTGCTCAACAGCGACTGCTGGATAAAGAACAGCTGGTTTGATTCCCCGGGCATCAAGATGCTTGAATGTCTTCGCAAAAGTGGATCCAGTAAACTTACTGTTAACAAGGATCAAGTCGGCCATTCCTGCATTTATAATCATAAACCAAGTTGTTGCAAAATTTACACTTCCCGTTCCTCCAAGGAAAAATATAAATCATTGAGGATGAAGGAAATAACCAGTTGTCATTTCTTCAACAAAGTCTATGGGCTTTCTATATAATTTCCGAAGTAGAGTAGTGTGTTTGGCGAGTAACAAATCTGGAAAGTGACAGTAGAAGACAACCTGAAAGAACGAGGAAGAGTTCAAGTGACAATATATATAGATCAATAGTATTGTATCTTGTTGGCGCGTATAGATAAATTACTACCTTGGTAGACTTTCTAAGTTTCAATATCGGTATGACAACAGAAACTTGATCTGCCACTATAATGTCAAATGAAGGCCACAAGAGAAGCATGCAGAAAGCAACGAAAATGCACCTCAAGTAGG
This sequence comes from Clarkia xantiana subsp. parviflora, assembly GCA_036873135.1. Classification (NCBI taxonomy): domain Eukaryota; kingdom Viridiplantae; phylum Streptophyta; class Magnoliopsida; order Myrtales; family Onagraceae; genus Clarkia; species Clarkia xantiana. Next base: position 15,244,036 of record JAPTYO010000003.1, read on the forward strand.
CACATACAGCATGGAGACGGTAAAATATATGCCTTGGAAGGAAAGGTCCATAGACAGTTACAGGAAAGGCACCTGCATACCACATTCAAAAGAAATCAACACGGAAATCGACCATTGAAGTCAGTTCAGCAATTTGATAATTGACTTAAAATGAAACAACTTTACTTTCTCCAGAATTTCCGAAAAAATTAGAAGGCAGTAACCAACACAGTGGTGAGGAGGAAGCGGGTTACCTGAAAGAGTCTCCTCAAAGCATCGGTTTTTATCATGGTGTGAAGTGAAAACATGAACATGATGCCCATTCTTGGTAAGCTCAACAGCAGCATCAACTATCAATCTTTCAGCTCCACCTATGAGCCCAAAGAACAGTTGTATACTCAAAACAGACATCACTTGTACGACCAAAAAGATGACATCACATCCTAAACATTGAAACTTTTAATGGAAAAGATGATCTGCCATATTCTACTAAGCTCTGAATTGTCCAAACATCCCAATCAACCTATTTACCAGAATCGTTGCTTTGCAGATAAAGTATCAAGAACAAAAAAAATCATGAATTCACTGATAAAGATTCAACAGCATCATAGTCGTGCTTATAAACTCAGCTCTGGCACCTATCAACCTTATCTTTAGCGTAATTTTTTAGCTCATTAACCGACACAATATCAAAGATCCCAACCAAAGAAAAAGATGACATCGGAGATCCAAATTTGTAATAATTTGCAAGATCAACAAAAGAAAAGGAAGAATGAACTAAAAGCGTGCATTTAACAGCTCAATGGCATGATATACATTCAACGGTGCAAGCAGAAATTCCAACAAGAAAGAAACTAGAACCATCCTCCACAAAATAAAAGCTTGACAAAATCAAGATCGTCGATTCCGATGAACTTCAAAGACTAAAACACAAGTGATGCAGGCTCACCTAAACCAAGATCAGGATGGATAATTGCTATCTTGAGCTTCTTCACGCCCTGCTTGGTCTCCATGCCACCTTCTATGATCGAATTGGTTGCAGTTGAATCAGGCCTCCTCGGCTCCTCCGCGGCGGACGGAGATATTGGACTAGTTTATATATTGGACGGAGATAATGCTGAATCACATAATCCGTATATAATTTACTTTCCAAAATAGATATAATCTTTGATGAGATTTTCTAATATACTTCACAATTCACATATTCTATTTTTACTAATAGGATGAAATTGTTTTTAATATATCAGAAAAAATGTCATTTTTTAATTAAATTTAAAATGCATTATACTATTAATAATGTCAAACTATATGATGAGTTCACCTTTAGAGCATGTTTATTTTGATGGATTATGAAATTATAATACTTCTATATGCTAATAATATGTTTGGATTGCACATATATTGATATTATTTAATGCATTTCATTTATATAGAAAATCATGTATTAGTTAAGTCTCATCAAAATTATAGTATTTTTAATGCATAGTTTGTTAATGACCAAAATACCACTACTCTTAGTATTTTTTTTTGTGCCAAATTACTCTTACTTAGTTGATAATGATTTTAGCGACTTCATGTCGTGCCCCATGACTTCGGATAATGCTCCGACGACCCCTGATCTGACTTTAATAATAATAATAATAATAATAATAAAATGTATACATACATACATTTAGATCTTATTTTACTATAGTAAAGTCGATATTATTAAAAATCACAGCCATCACAAAAAAAAAAAAATTATAACGGGATCTTTGGATGAATCCAAGTTCTCGTACACACAGTGTAGCTGCTACATAACAAGAAACTCAAAGCAATAAAGTAAGACAAAACATAAAAACAGTAATAACCAAAGTAAATAAAAAGATCAGCTTAACAACATCAAATACCCCAAACAAATGATAGAAACTTGGTGATGATGACTGTATATGATTCACCGGAACGATCAAAGTGATGAAAAAGAAATGATACTCCTTTAAAAGAAGATCTAGCTAGCAACATTCATGCTCGACAAACAATACTAGAAAAGACGTCAAATACGATATGTGATTCTCGTAATATATTTGATATCGTCGCAATTGCTTGTCCTAAAAATTTATGCCGAAATTTTTGTGGGAATTTTGTTATTGCGAGAATTAGTCGTCATAATTGGATTTTACACATTGTCGTAATATACCAACCTTACTACGATGATATGTGGTCCTTGCAATAGTTTTGATGTCGTCACAACATTTTTTTTATTGCGACGACATGTCGTCGCAATTGGATATTGCGATGATGTTCTTGTCATGTCAACACAAAATGCGACGAATGGTATAAGTCCTCACAATAGACATGATCAATAGTGAGGACACATTGTCCTCGCTATTGAAGTCGTCACAATGTACAAAAATTCTTGTAGTGGGAGTCGAAGTTGGTTGAGGTTTATCTGAGGTAGACAAGGCTAAAGATCGAGCTACTGATGCATCCATGAACGAGGAATATTCGAGGACTAGCACACATCAGGGATGTCGAAGAAAAATACAGCTTCTCTTGAAGAGAAGTAGTTTATAAGGGCTGGATACGGTCGATACCATATCCAAATCCGAAGGGTAGTGTCGGTTAATCATGTGATTAGTTGTTTAAAAACTGGACATGTTATTCTGTAGAATTTGGCTCCCAGCTGGTAGGGGTATATAATACAAAGTAGTGGCCAAGATCACAATTAAAGTCTAGAAAGATACCCAAGCAGCGACCTAGCCGATGTTGCCATTGGTGGAGACAACTGAAAGTGAATTCGACATGGGAGGTGACGGTAACAACATAAACATGAAAGCAAACACAGTAATCAGGAAACTAACTGATCAATTGTAGGGAGTAGGTATAGATTCGGCAATCGGCAGACATGACGATGTAACTAGAGATCTTCTGATTGGTAGATCACTTGTGGTTGGAGAAGTTCCATATCCGAAGATATCATGTGAAGAGTAGCCGGTTGATGGAGAAGCTTCAGATCCGGCAAATGAGAAGCTTCAAATCCTGCATACTATAAATTTCAGATCCATCAATAATAGGTCATTGATGGAGCTTCCGTCTATTGATAGGAGGCTGGTCATCGCCGTTGTCCAAGTGGGTTGACATGAAGCTTTCCGACTAGAAAACCTTAAAGAGAGTGAGAGGTTAAACTCTCAAATTTAGTTCACCTGTCATAAGAGGAAGTTTAACTTCTTGAGTTTTTAGAGAGAAGTAGAAGTACTGTTTCTCTCTCAACTTGTCATTTTTAAATTTCTTTCTATGCATTTAAATTTTGTAATTACTTTATAAGTACGTTCTAATATAATTTTTTTTTAAATATTGTATTAAAATATCATAATACATGTTACATTCAAATATTTTATTTACTAACATTGACTAGGATATCTTAATCGATAGTTAGTTAATGCTTGTATTAACTAATACAAACAACATACTAAAAATATTTATATAAAAATTGTGGCTAGAATTACATCAAAGAGTTTCACAAACTTTCTACACTACTCACGTATTAATTTGTGGCCACGCAATACTTACAAATTTTTTTGGCCAAACATTACTTGATGGATAAATGCCCAATTCGGGTTCGTATTTACATTTCGGGCCTCGTAAACACGTCGAAAATTACATCTCGATTTAATAACATCTCCCACGGTATCAAAACAGTCCGGAAACGCATTTACGCGCGTCCGGACCGGACCTCCGGGTTGCGCGGCGATCCGGACCTCGCCGAATTGCCCAAATTCGACGAGGTCCGGATTGCCTTACGGGTATCGCGCGACTACCGTATCCGCGATTACCGTTGCGTGTAGAGAAGTCAAGTTCGCACATTACCAATATGGATGACGGTTACCGCATGATCTTGAACCGTCATCAAACCGCTCTAAAACCGGGTCCGGTCCCAAGAAAGCCTATAAATAGGAGGTCTTGGCCACCCATTTTCACACATTCTCTCATTTGCCCAACTTTGGTATTTTGAGCTCTGACTTCTCTCTAGAAATATTCTCTCTCTAGAAATTACCTTTTTGCCCTTATAGTGACTTAAGCATCGGAGAGGGCTCCGCTAGCACCACCCCCCCCCCTCTCCGTGCTAGCATTGGTCCTTCGTGCAGGAATCGCCGCCCAGACGCCTGCATTTGTACACAGACCACCGCCTCTTGAGACACAGCCAAACCGAGTCACAGGCCTTTACAGGAGCACATCCGAACACTCGTCAGTGGCCCAACCTTCTTCCGACGGAAGGGTTATTGCCCAAAAAGCCCGCACAACCACGCAAACAGACGCGTCCTCACGACCTTGTTCATCCCGGACGCAACATTGGCGCCGTCTACGTGATTCGAACAACAAGCTACCGTACCGCAGAAATCATGACGAGTGAACACAACCCTCCCGAAGAGGTGAAAAACCCAAGGAAAAGGCCCGGGCGCCCCAGGAAATCCCCAGCAAACAAAAGAACAAGAGGCCAAACTCCAGCTGTGAGCCAGTCAGGACCCTCCCACATCCCAAGAGCTACTTCCATAGCTTCATCCATACCGACTGACAATGCGCCCAACGCACAGCACAGAGAGCCAAGGGACAAACATCACTCATATCCACCTGGTTTCGAACCAGAAACGCACGAAGATGAATCCCAAGCAGAAATGCCACAAGGCAAACAAAGAACGGGGGCAAACCCGATGCCCACTGTCACTCCAGCAATGATGGCTGCACTGGAAGAGTTACTCTCATTCCGCGAGTCTCTAAAACACCAAGGATATGCGGCTCAGCCACCTCCGTCCAACCAACAGTATGCTGCGCCAACAAGAGAGATGTCGCAAGACACTACTCGCTACGGCAATCCTTCCCAGGGCAGGAACCAACACGCAAGATATGAACCTGCACGGTCATACACTCCTTTCCAAGGAGCCCAACAGTGGAGGAACGAAAGCCATTCTACCACCCACAGCAGCCAACTAGAGATGATCCTTTTCAGGCCACAAGCAGGGATCAATCTGACATCTACCACAACAATGGTCAGCAAAATCCTTCAACAGGTTATGCTGAACCGGTAAAAGGGTTTACCGCCGAGATGTTAGAAGAAATGGTGGAGAAGAAGATGAAGGAAGCAAAAAGGAAGGGTATGCACGCTCTTGAAGAAAGGGCGTCACATCCATTCGCTGACCACTTGATGAACAGTCGCGTCCTAGACGCACTGTATCGAATTGGAGGGGACCTCTACCGGGGAAAAGGAGACCCAGTTGAACACGTGCAAAAGCACGAGGCCTCTCTGCTAGGCAGAACGAAGAACCCACACCATTTCGAGCAAAGGCGAATTGAAACAGTTTGTCGATCAAGGCAACAACCCCCCGAGAAAGACTCAACCAGAGTCATCAAAAAGAGGAAACAAGGGAAAAGAGAAGGTCAATGACAACCCTCCGCCAGCCAAGCGAGGTATAATCAACGTCATACACGGTGGGCCTGCCGCCGGAGGACAAGTATCCAATGCTCGGGACATTTATGCATCCCAGGCAGCAACACTGCCAAAGTACGGAAAGCGCAAGCAACCTGAGCAAGAAGACGCAATCATCCAATTCTCCAGAGAAGACTTAAAGCATATCGTTTACCCCCACGATGATGCTTTAGTCATAACCATGGACATTGACGGGTACGATGTGAAAAGAATTCTTGTCGATGGCGGAAGCTCCGCTGACATTCTACATGTCAGAGTCCTGGAGCAACTAGGAAAATCTGTCAAGGACTTGTCCCCAGGAACCTTCTCATTAGTCAGCTTCGCCGGAGCAGCCACACAACCCCTGGGTACAATCACACTTCCTGTCATCCTTGGCCAGGGGTGGAAAGCATTACACATCAACGTCACTTTCGTAGTTTTAGAATCTCTCGGAGCTTACAACGGAATCTTGGGACGAACAACGATCAATCCCTATGTGATCGTGCCCTCCACTGTCCACCAAAAGATGAAGTTCCCGACGGAACATGGGATTGGGGAAGTGCTAGGCGATCAAATAACCGCAAGACGTTGTTACGTCAATGCCTTGAGAGCAAAACACCAATACCATGTGGCCGTGGTAAATTCCTTCAAGAGACAGAAAGTCGTTGATGAAAGAAAGAAGCAACTGATGGAACAAGCTGTTACAATTTGGACCCAACAAGGAAGCATCCAGTTCTCAACTTGGCACCAGATATGGCTCGTAAAGCAGGGAGAAGACGAGCCAATCATGGAATACTTCGTCAGATTTGCCTCCAACGCCTCAACAGCGAAAGCAACAAGAGAAGAAGTGATAAGTGTGTTCTATGCAAACATGAACGCGAAATCTTTCCTTCTCTTTGGACGAACTCATGGATGGCAAACAACAAAAACCATGTCAGATCTAAAGGATAAGCTTGAGACAGCAGTCTTATGCGAACAAGAACTGAGGTGGGGTACACCCCTCAGTTGGGACAAAGGAGTTCGAGCAAGAATGAACAAGCAGGAAGACGCAAGCATTGATATCGACAACATCTTCACACCGCTAAACACGGTGGCCGAAGACATTTACGTCAACTTGCTGGAAAACAAGCTCCCAAGTCCACTTGTCCCGGAGACAGCTTTCTTGGGCAACAACATCAGAGAATGGTGCAAGTACCATAAAACTTGGGGGCACAACACAAACATGTGTCTACCATTAAAGTGGGAAATTGAAGAATGCATCACGCTAGGTGCACTGAGGCGATTTGTTGCAACCAACTACGCGACATCGTCATCAAACCAGCCATAATGAAACGGGAGAAACAACTATCTTTTAGATTATTTTGCGCATTCCTAGTACTTCTAGTATAATCAATGTAAATACACGCAAGTATCTAATAAAGTTAATCTACATTTGTAGGTACACATCTATTTGTTGCACGATATTATTTGGATTAAACGCGAAGCAACTAAACTACGCGCTTATTATCTACATCAATAATCCAAGAAATTATGACACGTGCAAGCAAAATCTATCATGCGTTATGACAACGTTTATCATCAACAACAATTTACCCATATGGATGACTACATAAAAGGCATCATCATAGAGTCAAACACTTGGAGTTAAGCCCAAGACACTTTCAAAAACAACATATTGCAAATACACACAATGGATGATATTTTCATACCTACACCAACAAGGAGTTTATTTCTCCATTCACAAATCAACATCTACATCAAGAAGGTGTCGGCAACACAAAGCAATGGCGCTGTGTTCACAAGCCAACTCATATGACGCAAGGACAACTTGCGGATTATCTACAAAAAAGACACTTATAGCAATTCTCTACTCAAAGAGACGACTACTCAAAGAGTCGTCACCAACAAGCAATATCTTGGATTAACACCAAGACCTACTATCAAAGGGGGCATGTTTACTTCTAAGTGACATCTCTTTTTAGAAGCAAGTCCTCATGTTCATAGCCATTCCCTGGATTCAGAACAGGATGGGCAAATACAATAACAGGGCTGACCACCCTTCATAGCGGATGTCCTCTGTTTAGACGACAATCCCATGTTTCGAATTCCTGGTAAGGGTTCACTCTGCATAGCGGATGTCCTCTGTTTAGACGACAATCCCATATTACGAATTCCTGATAAGGGTTCACTCTGCATAGCGGATGTCCTCTGTTTAGACGACAATCTCATATTACGAATTCCTGATAAGGGTTCACTCTTCATAGCGGATGTCCTCTGTTTAGACGACAATCCCATACTTCGAATTCCTGGTAAGGCTTCACTCTTCATGATGGATGTCCTCTGTTAAGACGACAATTCCATATTACGAATTCCTGGTAAGGGTTCACTCTTCATAGCGGATGTCCTCTGTTTAGACGACAATCCCATACTTCGAATTCCTGGTAAGGGTTCACTCTTCATGATGGATGTCCTCTGTTTAGACGACAATTCCATATTACGAATTCCTGGTTAGGGTTCACTCTATACAGCGGGAGTCCTCTTACTAGACGACAATTCCGTACTACAGATTTTCAAAACCGTGATGCGTGATTCCTGGACGCAGAAAACATGCATCACAAATCATACTCTCAAAAGTGCTACATTGTCCCTGGACGCAGGAATCATGTATCACAAATATTTTTGCCAAATATTTTGTCAAATACTTTATAAAATATTTTATACCTTGCCAAACATTTTATCAAACAAGGATTTTAGGATTCGCAAAACATTCTTTTAAAACCCAAAAATGTTTTACGTATGCTTCCCCAACGCGGGTTGATACACGCTGGCAGGTGCACACCCTGTTTAAAACTCATAAAATTTACAAGTAGAGTCTTGTACAACGTCGCCTTAGAGTGGAACTAAGAGACGGTATAAACTAACATCTTGTTCAAGCCAAGATAATACATTGCAAACATACTACTTGTTTAGTCGCTATACGCGAATCACTTGACAAGTTTCGACGGATATAGTGTCAAGCTATGCAGGAAGACGTACAACATGCATAACGCATCGTACAAACAATCTTGAATCAAAAGTGGCTATCGATCACGATTGCGGGGACTACGTTTACACTACTAGTCATCCACGTTCAGCAAACACAGTAAGCGATAACGGTATGAAATATTACCAACAAGTTATCATGCAAACTGCTGTGTATAAAACAGGTTCATACGACGTAGTTCAAAGCGAACAAGTCACAAACAACAACTCCAACAAGTTTCTAAACATAGAAGCCGGGGGGCAAACGGGCTCATAAACGAGTTCAGCACATCGAAAAGATGACACAAATCAAAGGAGTCCATCATCCCTGACAGGGCTGGGCGGAACAGGCAAATGTTGCACATTAGTGCCGCCACCATCTTCTCCAAACAAAAATGCAAACTCAGATGTTGCAGTATCTAAGCGACGAAGCTCGGCAACTTGCCCAACAGCAGACTCCGCATATGGCCCTAACTTGTCAAAAGGAAAGCCAGGAGCGAGAATACTCACTCAACGAATAAAGTCCTCAGCAAACTCGCTGAGCATAGGAGTGGCCTTCGCTGTAGCAGCAGCAGTAACTGCGCTATCAAATCCAGGAGTAGAAGGGAACTTGCTAAGTCCATCTTCAATGCCAGCCTTCGTCTCTGCCTCACGAACTTTCCGGCAAGCAACCTTGTGCTTGCCTGCGTTATCAGAAATTGCCTTCTCAATGGCGGCGTTCTCAGATTCAAGCTGAATAAGGCTGGTATGATCAGACTCATAACGAGCATCAAAATCCGTCTTCTTCAACAAAATACAGCGCACTTCATCCTTAGCTTCCTCAAGCTCCTTGGACAAAGTGGCAGCTTTGTCAGCAATGGCACGGTTCTCCTGGACAAGCTCCAACATGAAAGAGGTCATGTGCACCATATCAGAAATAACCTGAAAACAAAGAGACAATAAGCATACATGTTCGGAAACAACGAACATAGCAAAGTGGAAAAAGATACTCACTAGAGTGAATCCAGACAACGATCTCTCAACAAAAGTTCGTGCCTCCTCGTCACTCGAGGGTCGAACAACTCGATCACCAGGTGGAATGGATCGATGGAGAACACGCACGCCAACTTCAGGCATGCTCAGCTGGGAGTTTTTGGGAAAAGTAAGATCTCCTGCCACGTATGGCATCCACTTACCATCTGAAATATCACCATCCAAAGGACGAAGCAAATCCGCACGTCCATGTGGCGGGATCGCTACATGTAAACCAAGCAGCGTTATGCAAAAGCAAAAAATAAAGCGTACAAAGGCACAGAATCAAGTATCCAGCTTATACCAGAAAGAAGAGAACGTTCCACCTCGGACCGCTCCTTCGAGCGGGGGGCAGACAACGCATCCTCGCAACCGCCAACTTCCTTCCCTTTATGGCAGGAAGGAATAGGAACTGTCACAGTAGTCTTCGGACGCTTTGAACTGCTCGAAGAACGCGCCCCAGTGGTGGACCGTTTGGAAGAGTCAGGAGCAGCAACAACGCGGTCAGTAACAAGCGTCGTACGACATGCAAATAGCATGCAAAGTTACAACCCAACCAAGAAAATAAAAGATTGTTCTTTCAAAAAAGCTATCTACCTTTGCCGCGTCCAGAAGCCGCTGATGCTCCAGAAGCAAGTGGAGGAACGATCCTCCCGCTAGAAGCAATCTTGCGAGCGGCTGCCGTCTGCAAAGACGAGCTTTTTCCGTCAAACCAAACTACAGTGCAACACGGTAGAAAGTTATAAAAATGATCAACATACCGAAGTTGCAGAAGGGAGCACATGGATCCCAGCATCAATCAATTCTTGATCGGATGCACGCAATGAGCAAGTAAAGCCGCGCGATTGTTGACAACGGTATATCTGTTTTATCACTTCTTTATCCGACGTGGAGAGTTCCCGAAAAGCAGGTGCGGGATCAAATTTTTGAACATACTCGACATCCCAAGTCGTCCCCGCATCATGAACAAAAAATTAATGATGCCTCCAATGGTCGGCAGACCGATCCGCGGTAGCGACTAATCGGTAACTAGGATCCCACTTGGCTTCCCCAAGACCAAGTTCCTCGAAACCATCGCTCTGCAAGTTCGGCCAACGAACTTTCACACCGCACAATCCCGCTGAGTCTGAACTCTTAAGCTGGTAGAAGCAGCGAAAGAGGGTGCGAGAATAACGCCAGGACTGCTTGTGAAGCAACACTCTGAAACAAGTCCATACTCGAACCCCGTTGGGTGTGAGATCTAAGGGGGAAATCCCATAACCGCTACAAAGTTCAACCAAGTCGTAACAGTAGGGAAACCGCAAACCCTCTCTAACGTGTGATGTGTACACGATGGATAAATCTACAGGCGGAGGAGTAGCATCTCCTAGACTGCTATCAGGAAGCACCTCAAAGGGGTAAAAAGCCTCGGTACAAGCATCGAGTCCGGAAGCACTCGCATACAAGGTGAACAGGGATCTATCCAAGCGGTTGGTATAATACCTAACCAACGCCTCAGTCTCTCCAGCAGGAAATACCCCAACAGCTACGCCCTCATCGGTGTCTAAAACACTATCTGCCGGCAAAGCCGGGTCTACTCCCAAGTCATCCTCTATATCAGAATTAAAGGGAGTCCGCGATAGAGGAGTAGTAGACTCACTCATTGTATCAACGCAACCAAAGGGAAGGAAGCTCTGCAAAAAGCTACTACGATCCCACAACCTGCAAAATGACAACGCACGTATCGAAGTTAACGCGCGTATCAACATCAATGCGCGTATCAAAGTTAACGCGCGTATCAACATCAGTGCGCGTATCAAAGTTAACGCGCGTATCAACATCAATGCGCGTATCAAAGTTAACGCGCGTATCAACATCAGTGCGCGTATCAAAGTCAACGCGCGTATCAACATCAATGCGCGTATCAAAGTCAACGCGCGTATCAACATCAACGCGCGTATCAAAGTCAACGCGCGTATCAACATCAATGCGCGTATCAAAGTTAACGCGCGTATCAACATCAATGCGCGTATCAAAGTCAACGCGCGTATCAACATCAATGCGTGTATCAAAGTTAATACGCGTATCAAAGTCAACGCGCGTATCAAAAAGTCAACGCACGTATCAGAAAGTCAACGCACGTAACCAAGTTCCACGCGCATAGTAAAGTTGGTACGTACCATAGAAGGGACTAACGTCTTAAGGAGCTATCATGCAAACGGGGGAATTAACGCGACAAACCGTAAGGATCGGACGCGGCAACGCTTAAGGAAAATTTTTCTCTAAGGCGTCAAGACGACAAGTGACTATGCCTAAAGTTATTGGGTAATCCCCGTCAACCAAAAAACCCGCCAAGAAGGAAAATTATGCATATCGACCAAAAAAGCTTCTACACATAGATACGGGGAATTCTACCTCAACTATCCACGGAAATGAAAAATCGCCTAAATTATGGACAAACGACGATAATAACAGCAATCAATCAGCAATTACTCGACGTATAAGCATCAACAAGCAGTCCCACATGTCGACAACGAAAAACAGCTCAAACGAATAACAATACGGTGACATTGACATTCAAGTCGAAGCTGTCCTGAAAATTCGAATTTCCAAATTACCTCAAAACGTGACGGAAAGTATCCCAATGGACTCCCCTCGTCGAGACGATTCCGGAAAGGTAAGGACCGCAACGAGCCGAGGCCGGGAAGGCGGCGCGTGGGCCACACGCTCCGGCGAAGGTGTTTCTCACGCGACGGCGCATGAGGGCGCGTCCGGTGGCTCCTGGTGGCTCCGAAGGCGGCGCTGGAATCCTTGGGACGAACCGAGTCGAATGGTGGTGTCAACTTCTAAAAACAAGCCAAAGATCATACTCGAAACTGTCAGAATGTGTCTAAGCTCCACGACGGCGAAGAAATTTTGAACACAAAAGCAATTTCGGGAAAGGGTGAATGAATTACCTGCAAAGGAAATGGAATGATGAACTCCCAAGGTGCTGGAAGGATAAATGGGGATGTGTGTATTTACATATCCCAAAGAGATGTTTTGTTGATAAGGATTAAAGGATTAGTTTACCTACATTCAAGCCTAAACCCCTACGGTATACTCTACCCTCTCCTCTAAAAATATCTATTCCTATGCGTATCTTAACATGGTACGTATCAAACCCACCACTTTACATGTACGTTGCAACCGCATGATTCATGATTCGGTAATCACTTAGTTGTTTTAGAAGCATACGGTTTCTATTTCCTGCACTGCGTAATTATGATCTTGCCGTGATCACTACCTATGCATGCGTATTGATAGAGGCATGCTCGCATAGTGTATTATCAATTGCCCATGTCTCCGACAATAACCATACTTGCGCATATACATTTCCTATTGCACTAACCGTGATGACAGGAAACAAAGTCATTCGGTCGGAAAATCAAACGACGGACGAAATCAAGATGCCTGCGTCCGACCAACGATCAAAACCGAAAGGTTAGCGTCAAACTCAAATTGGACAAGTATCCTAACTTAAAATAGAGTCAAGAAAGGTTCTAAACCGTTACTTGACTCGGGGGCAAGTGATGGATAAATGCCCAATTCGTGTTCGTATTTACATTTCGGGCCTCGTAAACACGTCGAAAATTACATCTCGATTTAATAACATCTCCCACGGTATCAAAACGGTCCGGAAACGCATTTACGCGCGTCAGGACCGGACCTCCGGGTTGCGCAAAGCAATCCGGAGGTCCGGGTTGCGCAGCGATCCGGACCTCGCCGAATTGCCCAAATTCGACGAGGTCCGGATTGCCTTACGGGTATCGCGCGACTACCGTATCCGCGATTACCGTTGCGTGTAGAGAAGTCAAGTTCGCACATTACCAATATGGATGACGGTTACCGCATGATCTTGAACCGTCATCAAACCGCTCTAAAACCGGGTCCGGTCCCAAGAAAGCCTATAAATAGGAGGTCTTGGCCACCCATTTTCACACATTCTCTCATTTGCCCAACTTTGGTATTTTGAGCTCTGACTTCTCTCTAGAAATATTCTCTCTCTAGAAATTACTTTTTTGCCCTTATAGTGACTTAAGCATCGGAGAGGGCTCCGCTAGCACCACCCCCCTCTCCGTGCTAGCATTGGTCCTTCGTGCAGGAATCGCCGCCCAGACGCCTGCATTTGTACACAGACCACCGCCTCTTGAGACACAGCCAAACTGAGTCACAGGCCTTTACGGGAGCACATCTGAACACTCGTCAGTGGCCCAACCTTCTTCCGACGGAAGGGTTACAGCCCAAAAAGCCCGCACAACCACGCAAACAGACGCGTCCTCACGACCTTGTTCATCCCGGACGCAACATTACTCACATATTAAATATCACAATCTATAACATTAGGATAAATCTTTAAAGTGTGAAATTTTTTGTGAAAAATCCATAGAAAGTTGTCAAGTAACACATGTCAAGTGATGATTGTTCAAAAATGGAAAAAAGAATGTTATTATGCATTGCCATGTGGACCTAGAAGTGCTTTTTATGGATTTTTCACGGTTTTTTCCACAGACTCTAGCATCACCCATAACATTAAGCATTAACTTCCATATCGCTTACCAAACATTATATTTCTTCATTATTATATTGGAGATTCCCACAAACTAACTCAATATATAATATATTTATTTATGATCCGACATATATCATATGTATATAATCCAATCTAACAATCTATTAAAGCACTAGCTTAATTCATACTCGAAACATGAATAATTAATCATAATAATAAGCAGCGATAATTAAAATGAAAAGTAAGTCTTAAGTTAAGATTGTGATCCTACAAATTAGATGTAAGGGCAAAAATACCATGGACTACGGTTTTCTCTCTTTACGGTCCGAGACCAGGTCAAATCCACTCGCATGACCGACCGATTCACCTCCTCTCACATTCTGCCACGTTTCAAGTCCCGAGAACTCAGTGGCCCGTCACCAAGCCTACACAACAGCCCCGTAGCTCTATACTCACCCTGCCCTATACAGTTATAGTCGTCGTCTAGTTCCGCCTTCCTTCTCTGACACTAGCTTTGTCGTAGATGAAGAGACGGTTTGCGGATTAGGGAAATGTCTCTGGCGCGGAGATTTCTGTCCACGAGGTTCTCCAAATCGTTCAAAGAATTCAATCAGAAAGAGGAGGTAACTGCTGCTGCGGCGGATCAGGAGGCCGCCGTAGAGGACTTCCGGCAAACTCACGGCGCGACATGGAGCTCTATCTTGCCGGAACTTCTCGGAGAGATTATAGGGCATCTGGAGGCCACCGAGGATCGCGCCGAACGCCGGAAGTACGTTATTGCATGCGCTGGAGTGTGCAAGCGGTGGAGAGACATCACCAAGGAAGCCCATAACTATCATCTTAACAGCGGCATGATCACTTTCCCTTCTTGCCTCAAGCGGGTAGGTTCTCTTTTTGTTGTTTTGATGATTCGGTTAATTTAGTGTTTACCGTGTCCGTGGGAACAGTATGATGACGCGTTTTCTCTTTTGAATTCAACATTGCGTCAATACTCTTTAGGTTAATCTGATATTTGCATCGTATTCTCGGGCCAAATTTTCATCCTTGAGCATGATAGATAACCAAAATTTGTTTCTTTTTTTAGCAATTGTATGTATTTTGCTGACTACGGTTCTTCTTTGTATTGCGGTTTGATTTGGTTGAATAACAACTAACTGTGAGGGTGTTTAAGTGGCCATGATATGAATGTTCCTTTACCTAGGTACAAGAAAGGGAAATGAAGGGACAGTAAAATAGTCTACTTGTTTGGGTGATGTGTTAATAGTGTTGAATATCCCACTGTGTGTTATAGCACACCGGTGGTGATTTGAGTATTAGCCCTCTATATAAGCAAGCAAGTGGGCTACCTCCTCCTATTACCAATTGGTTTTATGATGGAACCCCACTTGTGAAAGTAGTTGCTCTATGTTGACCCGTTTGACTCGGCCCAATGTGGAATTTAAGAAATAGTAGCAGTATAACTCTAATAAGCTTCTCTTGTAATTTCTAAATCCATTTTCTCTTCCACCTGCCTAAAAGCTCTTGAATAAAGGAAAAGATTTTACTTTTTACTATTGCAAAGATCTTTCCACCACCATCACTCGATCATGATTAGGATGAAGATATAGATTATGGCTTTATTTGGCATGAGATTTGAACCTTTATTATTGAGTGAAAATGAATCCTTTTGAGAGTTCTTGAAATTTTGCAGATTGTCTAGTAGTTCTAAAAAGCAGAAATTAATTACTCCTTCTATGAAGATATTACATTGAAAAAGAAAGGTCTCAAAAATATTTATTGGTAGATGGAGTAATCCAAGTATGAAAATAGTATGTTATATAGTCAGGGCAGTAGTCAGGAATAATCATGCATAAGCATTTAGGTCTATCGTTGTTAATTTTCTGTTCCTTTTTTCGAAGAAAGCAGAATCTGATTGTGTATTATGCTCTACTGATTTTGTACACAAAATAAGTGGTTCTGGTGAAATATATGTAGATAACTTAGGGACTTGCACTTTGCACAAGAAAGCCTGGAGCTTTTTTTCTGCATTAATGGATTATTTCCTCCGTATGATTGATGCCATACTTGCCCCTGAACATTAAGCTGTATAACTGTGATAGGATACTCCATTCAATATATTTCCCTACTTGAAATTTTAAAATTAGGTTATTTGTGAAGTTATAACATATCAGTCAGGTGAAACAAGATCTTGCTTATGCTCCAAGGAAAGACTGTAGCTCCCTTTTTGTATTGATTTAACTATCTAAGGTTTTGTGGTAGAGTATTTGACTATTTGGTAAATAATCTTTCATATTAATTGGTAAATTTCTTGCTCTTCAAATGCAGCCAGGACCAAGTGACTTGTATCATCAATGTCTTATAAAACGGAATATGAAGACTTCCACGTTCTATCTTTATCTCGCATTAAGTCCATGTAAGTTTACATTAAATGGTTTATTCTTGCACTCAATAAAGAAGCACGACCCATCATGTGGTTTTATATACTACCACACTGTGGTCCAATCTATCCCTTAGCCTTGGTAAAAAGGGCATTGCTTTATATATATATATATATATAGTATCCCATATTGGCCTTCTACACACGCGCACACACATATATATATATATATGTTCATACATGGGGACCATGATGGGAGATATTTTCTAAATGTATAAAAAATACTTACAAGACAGAGTTGACATAGTCTAATGTTGACCAGTTGTGTTTGTTGAAGAAACTTGCTTAGAAGTTATTGGTCCTTTTGCCGTTGTTGACCTGCCTCATTGATTCAAACCATTCTGCTATGAGTGCGAAACATCATAAGATTTTCTTTTCTTTTCACACATCGTTCACTTTGGACGAAATCATTAATGAGCTAATGGCTTTTATAGCTTCATGATTATTCTTCCTTTAAGTTCTTGATATGTTCTGCAAAATATTTTCCTTGTCTTTCCATAATCAAAGTCAGTAAATACTGAAAAAAAAACTGTAGTAACTGGTAATGCTGCTTAATATTAGTTGATATATGATGAGTGTAGATTTGAAGGAGTCAAGTGCAGTAATTAGGTGAAGTTTTTTACTGTTTTTATCTTGGCTATGAATAATAAGTAGCTTTTTCATCTGTTTCCTTTGACAGCCCTAACAGAGAAAGGGAAGTTCCTTTTAGCTGCACGTAGATACAGACGTCCTTCTCACGTTGAGTACATTATATCTCTTCAAGCACATGATTACTCCCAAGGAAGCAATGCATATCTCGGAAAATTATGGTTAGTCTTGCATATCTATATCATCATTAGTATCATTAACACTTAAAAATTAGGGTTAACTACCTAGAAACTATCCCAACTATAAAACATGTTGCCAATAGCGGCCCCAGATTTAAAATCCTGATATTCGGTGTCACCCAATTGTCAGATTAGTTGTTTTTTATTTTTTTTCTCTTAAAAATGACGAAGCAAAAATAGGTTTTTAAGCATTGAATGAGCCTAAACCATGAGCAATAGATCTAATACTTCAGAAAAATGGAAAGCAACATTTTTTTGTTGATTTAAACACCAATTTTAACGTCAAAGTCAATCGAAAAATATGGAAAGCAACAAACTTGATAGTTAAAACACCCAAACCGAATATCAACATTCTAAATCTGAGACAGCAATTAGCAATATGGCCTAAAGTTGGGACTGCATTTAGGTTCATATGACTGATCATTGATATATGTATATAAAAAAACATTGCAGCTCAGATTTCCTTGGAACCAAATTTACAATCTACGATAGCGAACCACCACACAACGGAGCAAGGGCCTTGAGCACTAAAGGAAGCCGGCGCTTTGCAAGCAAACAAATAAGCCCTCAATTATCATCGGGCAACTTTGAGGTTGGTCAAGTCTCTTACAAATTCAACATCTTGAAGTCCCGAGGACCGAGAAGGATGGTTTGCAACCTCAAGTTCTTAAATTCATCATCATCATCAGGACAAACCTCGACAAGTTCAACAAAACCCGTAACCCCAATCGACGAAAACCTAAAGATGAAGGATTCAGAATTGTGTTTGGGCACAGAATCGATGGTCTTGAAGAACAAGGCACCGAAATGGCACGAACCTTTACAATGTTGGTGCTTGAATTTCCACGGTCGAGTTACACAGGCGTCAGTGAAGAACTTCCAGCTTGTTTCTGCGGTCGAGGGAGATGAAGAAACGGTGGTCCTCCAATTCGGGAAGGTGGACACTCACCTATTCACCATGGACTTCAGGCAGCCCTTGTCTGCTTTTCAGGCGTTCGGAATTTGCCTAACTACCTTCGGATCAAAACTTGCATGTGAGTAAATTATATTATACATACATATAAATATGGTGTCTTATTTTACTGAAAAGTCAGCTTAGATTAGAAAAACAAAACACAACCTTCTGGTTCTGGAGATGTTCCACTGGTTTTTCTTTTTCCCTTATTTACGGGATCTCTGTTGAGTACACGGCGTTGTTGTTTCTCTAAGTAATTCATAACAGAGGTGGTGGATGTATGGTTCTGTGTATGTAATGTGATGTGTCGCCTCTTGAATTTAATTAATAGTTTCAGTGAAGTAAGTGTTATTTGTCAAAACGGGGTTTTGGTTGATATTTTTGAATGAATTCAATGATTATTGTAATAAAATGTTGCTAATTCTTGCAAAAACAAATTCACTTGTGTCGCAAAATCATCATCTCGTTACTCTGTTAGACTACTTAATTTTATTCAAATAAGATCCCTAAAAAGGACTGCACTTCATTTTGGATGTTGAAAAATGCAGGAAAAGTTGATTTTTGGGATCAAATTGCGTTATTGTCCCTGTTTCTTGACAGTATATATATCTTGATCATCATCATTTCATCTCTCAACGAGCTTATAATACCTAAACACAGTTTTTAAAAGGGCTTGATTGGATTATTGTTATTCATCGTACAGCAAGAGTGCAAGACACAATTTCATTCATTCTATATGTATTAAGAATGTGCTTAATTTTTTTTTTTTTTGGTCAAAGAGAATGTGATTAATTACTCAATAATTTTAGACCCACATATCATAACAGCAACTATAACTTCATCTGAGATCAGTGACGGTGTAGTAATAATAATTAATTATGGGTTCATTCGGTATAATTAAGATGATTTTATTCTAGGGTCTGTCTTATAGAAAAATTATTTGAAGCGCAATAATAAAAGAAAAATTAATTAGGACACTATAATTACTGAGTAATTATATAAATATTATATGTATATCATGGAATAATAAAACGTATTATGTGACATCTGCTTCCACTGTTGACTGTAGTCTCAACTCAACTGCGCTCATCTGCATGCTTGTATACGTAAACGTACATAAATATATACATTATATATATTTAATGAAGGAAAGAAAGAAAGAAAGAGACATACCTGCATATATTTTCCTTTTGTAAAAGTAGATGAAAGGCTGAAACCCTAGCTTAATTAGGTATAATTTATGCTATATATATTTTATGCTACTACTCTGTCTCTAGTGCCAACGTCAGGACGACCAACCCTACATCTAACTAAAGCGCATTTTGGGTCACGGGTACATATATTGACATAGTAAACGAACGTTGCATCTATCATATATATATATTCATATGCAAAGTGGCAAATTTCATTTTATGCTACAAAAATATAATCTTCTTATTATTTATGATAGCTAGAACAGCTTAGAAAATCACCGTTAAGTAGAACTCTCTAAAGTTAATGTTACAACTTAACAACAACTCTCAAAATAATTCTATTGAGACAATTTGTAAATACTCATACAAACTCATTATATGGGTATACATATAAGTAACTTATCAATCACAGAAAACTTGGTGCTTATGAGTCCAAAATGAGAATTGTTTTCAACCATTCCACGGTCATATACGACGAGTAAGAGTGCAAATAAAACTGATTTCATAAAAAATAAGAGTCCGAGTGAGGTTATATTGAAAAACTGAGAAAATCAGCCGAAACCGAAGATTTTTCCTTACTTACCATCAAAGAAAACTTGGTGCTTATGAGTCCAAAATGAGAATTATTTTCAACCATTCCACTGTCATATACGACGAGTAAGAGTGCAAATAAAACCGATTTCATAAAAAATAAGGGTCCGAGTGAGGTTATACTGAAAAAATGAGAAAATTGGCCGAAACCGAAGATTTTTCCTTACTTACCATCACATAAAAATTGATGGTTATGATTCCAAAACGAGAATTATTTTCAACCATTCCACGGTCATATACGACGAGTAAGAGTGCAAATAAAACTGATTTAATAAAAAATAAGGGTCCGAGTGAGGTTACATTGAAAAAATGAGAAAATTGGCTGAAACCGAAGATTTTTCCTTACAATCACAGACTTGGTGCTTATGAGTCCAAAATGAGAATTATTTTCAACCATTCCACGGTCATATACGACGAGTAAGAGTGCAAATAAAACTGATTTCATAAAAAATAAGGGTCCGAGTGAGGTTATACTGAAAAAATGAGAAAATTGGCCGAAACCGAAGATTTTTCCTTACTTACCATCACATAAAAATTGATGGTTATGATTCCAAAACGAGAATTATTTTCAACCATTCCACGGTCATATACGACGAGTAAGAGTGCAAATAAAACTGATTTCATAAAAAATAAGAGTCCGAGTGAGGTTATATTAAAAACTGAGAAAATCGGCCGAAACCGAAGATTTTTCTTTACTTACCATCACAGAAAACTTGATGCTTATGAGTCCAAAATGATAATTATTTTCAACCATTCCACGGTCATTTACGACGAGTAAGAGTGCAAATAAAACTGATTTCATAAAAAAATAAGGGTCCGAGTGAGGTTTTATTGAAAGAACGAGAAAATTGGCCGAAACCGAAGATTTTTCCTTACTTACTTACCATCACAGAAAACTTGGTGCTTATGAGTCCAAAATGAGAATTATTTTAAACCATGCCACGGTCACATACGACAAGTAAGAATGCAAATAAAACCGATTTAATAAAAAATAAGGGTCCGAGTGAGGTTTCATTGAAAAAACTGAGAAAATTGGCCGAAACCGAAGATTTTTCCTTACTTCATCACAGAAAACTTGGTGCTTATTATTCCAAAATAAGAATTTTTTTCAACCATTCCACGGTCATATACGACGAGTAAGAGTGCAAATAAAACTGATTTCATAAAAAATAAGGGTCTGAGTGAGGTTTTATTGAAAAAATGATAAAATTGGCCGAAACCGGAGATTTTTCCTTACTTACCATCACAAAAAACTTGGAGCATATGAGTCCAAAATGAGAATTATTTTCAACCATTCCACGGTCATATACGACGAGTAAGATTGCAAATAAAACTGATTTCATAAAAAATAAGGGTCTGAGTGAGGTTTTATTAAAAAAAAATGAGAAAATAGGACGAAACCGAAGATTTTTCCTTACTTACCATCACAAAAAACTTAGTGCTTATGAGTCCAAAATGAGAATTATTTCCAACCATACCACGGTCATATACGACGAGTAAGAGTGCAAACTGATTTCATAAAAAATAAGGGTCCGAGTAAGGTTACACTGAAAAAATGAGAAAATTGGCCGAAACCGAAGATTTTTCCTTACTTAGCATCACAGAAAAATTGGTGTTATGATTCCAAAATGAGAATTATTTTCAACCATTCCATAGTCATATACGACGAGTATGAGTGCAAATAAAAATGATTTCATAAAAAATAAGGGTCCGACTGAGGTTTTATTGAAAAAACTGAGAAAATTGGCCGAAATCGAAGATTTTTTCTTACTTACCATCACAGAAAATTTGGTGCTTATTAGTCCAAAATGAGAATTATTTTCAACCATGCAACGGTCATATACGACGAGTAAGAGTGCAAATAAAACTGATTTCATAAAAAATAAGGGTCCGAGTGAGGTTATATTGAAAAAAAGAGAAAATTGGCCGAAACCGAAGATTTTTCCTTACTTACCATCACAGAAAACTTGGTGCTTATGAGTCCAAAATGAAAATAGTTTTAAACCATCCCACGGTCATATACGATGAGTAAGAGTGCAAATAAAACTGATTTCATAAAAAAAATAAGAGTCCTAGTGAGGTTATATTGAAAAATGAGAAAATTGGCCGAATATTTTTCCTTACTTACCATCACAGAAAACTTGGTGCTTATGATTTCA
This sequence comes from Clarkia xantiana subsp. parviflora, assembly GCA_036873135.1. Lineage (NCBI taxonomy): Eukaryota > Viridiplantae > Streptophyta > Magnoliopsida > Myrtales > Onagraceae > Clarkia > Clarkia xantiana. The sequence goes on from JAPTYO010000003.1 coordinate 15,266,180, forward strand.
AAATGAAATTTTTTTTCTACCATTGCACGGTCATATACGACGAGTAAGAGTGCAAATAAAACTGATTTCATAAAAAATAAGGGTCCGAGTGAGGTTATATTGAAAAAATGATAAAATTGGTCGAAACCGAAATTTTTTCCTAACTTACCATCACAGAAAACTTGGTGCATATGAGTGCAAAATAATAATTGTTTTCAACTATTCCACGGTCATATACGACGAGTAAGAGTGCAAATAAAACTGATTTCATAAAAAATAAGAGTCCGAGTTAGGTTATATTGAAAAACTGAGAAAATCAGCCGAAACCGAAGATTTTTCCTTACCATCACAGAAAACTTGGTGCTTATGAGTGCAAAATAAGAATTGTTTTCAACTATTCCACGGTCATATACGACGAGTTAGAGTGCAAATAAAACTGATTTCATAAAAAATAAGGGTCCGAGTGAGGTTATATTGAAAAAATGATAAAATTGGTCGAAACCGAAGATTTTTCCTAACTTACCATCACAGAAAACTTGGTGCTTATGAGTGCAAAATAATAATTGTTTTCAACTATTCCACGGTCATATACGACGAGTAAGAGTGCAAATAAAACTGATTTCATAAAAAATAAGAGTCCGAGTGAGGTTATATTGAAAAACTGAGAAAATCAGCCGAAACCGAAGATTTTTCCTTACTTACCATCACAGAAAACTTGGTGCTTATGAGTGCAAAATAAGAATTGTTTTCAACTATTCAACGGTCATATACGACGAGTAAGAGTGCAAATAAAACTGATTTTATAAAAAATAAGAGTCCGAGTGAGGTTATATTGAAAAACTGAGAAAATCAGCCGAAAACGAAGATTTTTCCTTACTTACCATCACAGAAAATTTGGTGCTTATGAGTCCAAAATGAGAATTATTTTCAACCATTCCACGGTAATATATGACGATTAAGAGTGAAAATAAATTGATTTAATAAAAAATAAGGGTCGGAGTGAGGTTTTATTGAAAAAACGAGAAAATTGGCCGAAACCGAAGATTTTTCATTACTTACCATCACAGAAAACTTGGTGCTTATTATTCCAAAATGAGAATTTTTTTCAACCATTCCACGGTCATACACGACGAGTAAGAGTGCAAATAAAACTGATTTCATAAAAAATAAGTGTCCGAGTGAGGTTATATTGAAAAAAATGAGAAAATTGGCCGAAACCGGAGATTTTTCCTTACTTACCATCACAGAAAACTTGGTGCTTATGAGTCCAAAATGAGAATTGTTTTCAACCATTCCACGGTCATATACGACGAGTAAGAGTGCAAATAAAACTGATTTTATAAAAAAAAAAAAGAGTCCGAGTGATGTTATATTGAAAAACTGAGAAAATTAGCCGAAACCGAAGATTTTTCTTTACTTACCATCAAAGAAAACTTGGTGCTTATGAGTCCAAAATGAGAATTATTTTCAACCATTCCACGGTCATATACAATGAGTAAGAGTGCAAATAAAATTGATTTCATAAAAAATAAGGGTCCGAGTGAGGTTATATTGAAAAAATGAGAAAATTGGCCGAAACCGAAGATTTTTCCTTACTTACCATCACAGAAAACTTGTTGCTTATGAGTCCAAAATGAGAATTGTTTTCAACCATTCCACGGTCATATACGACGAGTAAGAGTGCAAATAAAACTGATTTCACAAAAAATAAGAGTCCGAGTGAGGTTATATTGAAAAACTAAGAAAATCAGCCGAAACCGAAGATTTTTCCTTACTTACCATCAAAGAAAACTTGGTGCTTATGAGTCCAAAATGAGAATTATTTTCAACCATTCCACGGTCATATACGATGAGTAAGAGTGCAAATAAAACTGATTTAATAAAAAATAAGTGTCCGAGTGAGGTTTTATTGAAAAAACGAGAAAATTGGCCGAAACCGAAGATTTTTCCTTACTTACCATCACAGAAAACTTGGTTCTTATGAGTCCAAAATGAGAATTATTTTCAACCATGCCACGGTCATACACGATGAGTATGAGTGCAAATAAAACTGATTTAATAAAAAAATAAGGGTTCGAGTGAGATTATTTTGAAAAAAATTTAAAAATTGGCTGAAACCGGAGATTTTTCCTTACTTACCATCACAGAAAACTTGGTGCTTATGATTCCAAAATTAGAATTATTTTCAACCATTCCACGGTCATATACGACGAGTAAGAGTGCAAATAAAACTGATTTCATAAAAAATAAGGGTCCGAGTGAGGTTATATTGAAAAACTGAGAAAATTGGCCGAAAGCGAAGATTTTTCCTTACTTACAATCACAGAAAACCTTGTGTTTATGATTCCAAAATGAGAATTATTTTCAACCATTCCACGGACATATACGACGAGTAAAAGTGCAAATAAAACTGATTATATAAAAAATAAGGATCCGAGTGAGGTTATATTGAAAAAATGAGAAAATTGGCCGAAATGGAAGATTTTTCCTTAGCATCACAGAAAAATTGGTGCTTATGATTCCAAAATGAGAATTATTTTCAACCATTCTACAGTCATATATGACGAGTAAGAGTGCAAATAAAACTGATTTCATAAAAATAATGGTCTGAATGAGGCTTTATTGAAAAAAATGAGAAAATTGGCCGAAACCGAAGATTTTTCCTTACTTACCATCACAGAAAACTTGGAGCATATGAGTCCAAAATGAGAATTATTTTCATTCATTCCAAGGTCATATACGACGAGTAAGAGTGCAAATAAAACTGATTTCATAAAAAATAAGGGTCAGAGTGAGGTTTTATTAAAAAAATGAGAAAATAGGACGAATCCGAAGATTTTTCCTTACTTACCATCACAGAAAACTTGGTGTTTATGAGTCCAAAATGAGAATTATTTTCAACTATGGCACGGTCATATACGACGAGTAAGAGTGCAAATAAAACTGATTTAATAAAAAATAAGGGTCCGAGTGAGGTTATACTGAAAAAATCAGAAAATTGGCCGAAACCGAAGATTTTTCCTTACTTACCATCACTGAAAACTTGGTGCTTATGATTCCAAAATTAGAATTATTTTCAACCATTCCATGGTCAAATAAGATGAGTAAGAGTGAAAATAAAATGATTTCAAATAAAATAAGGGTCCGAGTGAGGTTTTATTGAAAAAACGAGAAAAATGGCCGAAACCAAATATTTTTCCTAACTAACCATCACAGAAATCTTGGTGCTTATGAGTACAAAATGAGAATTATTTTCAACCATGCATCGGTCATATACAATGAGTAATAGTGCAAATAAAACTGATTTAATAAAAAATAAGGGTCCGAGTGAGGTTATATTGAAAAAATGAGAAAATTGGCCGAAACCGAAGATTTTTCCTAACTTAACATCACAGAAAACTTGTTGCTTATGAGTCCAAAATGAGAATTGTTTTAAACCATCCCACAGTCATATACGACGAGTAAGAGTGCAAATAAAACTGATTTCATAAAAAATAAGAGTCCGAGTGAGGTTATATTGAAAAATGAGGAAATTGGCCGAAACAGAAGATTTTTCCTTACTTGGTGCTTATGATTCCAAAATGAATTTTTTTTTCAACCATTCCACAGTCATATATGACGAGTAAGAGTGCAAATAAAACTGATTTCATAAAAAATAAGGGTCCGAGTGAGGTTATATTGAAAAAACGAGAAAATTGGCCGAAACCGAAGATTTTTCCTTACTTACCATCACATAAAACTTGGTGCTTATGAGTCAAAAATGAGAATTGTTTTCTACAATTCCACGGTCATATACGACGAGTAAGAGTGCAAATAAAACTGATTTCATAAAAAATAAGGGTCCAAGTGAGGTTATATTGAAAAAATGAGAAATTTGGCCAAAACCGAAGATTTTTCCTTACTTACCATCACAGAAAACTTGGTGCTTATGAGTCCAAAATGAGAATTGTTTTCAACCATTCCACGGTCATGTACGACGAGTAAGAGTGCAAATAAAACTGATTTCATAAAAAATAAGAGTCCGAGTGAGGTTATATTGATAAACTGAGAAAATCAGCTGAAACCGAAGATTTTTCCTTACTTACCATCACAGAAAACTTGGTGCTTATGAGTCCAAAATGAGAATTGTTTTCAACCATTCCACGGTCATATACGACGTGTAAGATTTCAAATAAAACTAATTTCATAAAAAATAAGAGTCCGAGTGAGGTTATATTGAAAAACTGAGAAAATCGGCCGAAACCGAAGATTTTTCCTTACTTACCATCACAGAAAACTTGGTTCTTATGAGTCCAAAATGAGAATTGTTTTCAACCATTCCACGGTTATATACGACGTGTAAGAGTGCAGATAAAACTGATTTCATAAAAAATAAGAGTCCGAGTGAGGTTATATTGAAAAACTGAGAAAATCGGCCGAAACCGAAGATTTTTCCTTACTTACCATCACAGAAAACTTGGTGCTTATGAGTCCAAAATGAGAATTATTTCCAACCATTCCATGGTCATTTACGACGAGTAAGAGTGCAAATAAATCTGATTTAATAAAAAATAAGGGTCCGAGTAAGGTTTTATTTAAAAAACGAGAAAATTGGCCGAAACCGAAGATTTTTCCTTACTTTACCTTCACAGAAAACTTGGTGCTTATGAGTCCAAAGTGAGAATTATTTTCAACCATTCGAAGGTCATATACGAAGATTAAGAGTGCAAATAAAACTGATTTAACAAAAAATAAGGGTCCGAGTGAGGTTATATTGAAAAAATGAGAAAATTGGCCGAAACCGAAGATTTTTCCTTACTTACCATCACAGAAAACTTGGTGCTTATGAGTCCAAAATGAGAATTGTTTTCAACCATTCCACGGTCATATACGACGAGTAAGAGTGCAAATAAAACTGATTTCATAAAAAATAAGGGTCCGAGTGAGGTTATATTGAAAAAATGAGAAAATTGGCCGAAACCGAAGATCTTTTCTTACTTACCATCACAGAAAACTTGGTGCTTATGAGTCCAAAATGAGAATTGTTTTCAACCATTCCACGGTCATATACGACGAGTAAGAGTGCAAATAAATCTGATTTCATAAAAAATAAGAGTCCGAGTGAGGTTATATTGAAAAACTGAGAAAATAGGCCGAAACCGAAGATTTTTCCTTACTTACCATCACAGAAAACTTGGTGCTTGTTTCGACCAAGTTAACGCGGGCGGTCCGCTGAGTAACTTGTCGATGTCTTCGGGTTGGGTGCGAGCCGAGTCCGTTTCCTAAGGTCGTGCACGGGCCTTCAGCTTCGTCTTCAGAATAGCGGTAAGTCCTTCGGGCTCTCTTACGGACCGTCTGTCTGCACCTGCGAGAGGAGCATTACCAAGCAATCCCCATGGAGAGGGGGGGGGGGTGCTTGGAGCGCTCGCTCCGACGATCAACATTAGACAGTTTCTAGAGAGAGAGAGTTTAGAGAGAGGTCAGAGCTTTTCCAATTCTCCCCCAAAGTGTCTTGAAAATGTTTACCCCCAAGGTGGCTATTTATAGGCAACCTTGGACCATAAACCGGTTTTGACCCGGTTCAATGTGGAAACGTGAACCGGGATGCAGGGGAGAGCTTTGGGAAAAGGACTCTGACGTGCGTCTCAGGCGGCTGTCACGAGCGGGACGCGCGCGCCTTTGAAACATAGGTCTCGTACACAAAGGAGTTAGTTAAAAATCGGGTCTCCTATACATTCGGGACGAAATGGGGGGTGTGCGCGACACCCCCCGGGTATTAAACTTACCCGGAATTCCGGGTAAGCCCCCCGGGGGTGCCGGGCAAGTTCGCGACTTGCCCGGTTTCCCCCGGTTAGCTCAAAATTGGGTTTTATGCGCGTGTATGAGGTCCGAATAATTAAAACCGAGCCCGAATCATGCGTATATCCATCACTTGCCCCCGAGTTAAATCATGGTCAGACCTTTGTTTAACTCTATTCTAAGATAGGGTATACGCGTGATTCGGGTCGTCTGCTTACCTTGAGTTTCGACCTACCAATGGTGGATACGCGCGGCTCAGACGAGCTCCTTGTCTTAGTTTTTTGAGATGATCATGCTTGATAACTGCGCAAAGGGTTAGTAGCACAACGGACTACGAGTAATATGATAAATGTGATTTTGGGAGAAGTAAGGCGCGAGCGCACATGAAATTTTTCGGGTTTGTAAGATGATCAAATAAATATGGAACGTTCATGCCACGACTAATTGTATCAAAATGATAATAAATCATGAAAGTTTTGATCAAACGTTTTTCATGCAATATGATGGTTTCCGGGAGCCCGTCGTCCGAGACGGCCGTCTTGACGGCGAGACGACGGTTTTAGTAAATGAAATAATGCCGGGTTTGGAAAATCACATGTGACGGACGTGATACGAAAAATCATAAACATAATGTTTTCAAGTAGTTGAGACCAATTGAAGTGACTTAGTTAAATTTGGCTAAGTCATTTGATGGTGAAAATCCAAGTTATCACCAACTTTAAAAAATGGAGGGTGGATGTAAGTGTACCTCTTGGATGTATGGTGCTTGCTAGGTTGTGTAGTCCACCTCCTTTGTGATAGTTTATAAAACTATCAACATTTGAATAGGTTGTTGAGAGGGTTTTGGAGAGGCTAAGGTAGTGATTTAGGGATTCACTTTAGGGTATTAGTGTGACCCCATTTCGGCCGGCCACCACTAGGACTACCACCGGCGAGATCACGGCGGCGGCGAGGCGGCGACGGCGGCAGCACTGCAGGCGGCGGCGGCGGCTGCACTGTTTACGGGGCCAATTTTGACCCGATTTGGCCCGTTTTCGAGTCCTTCTCGCCGGGTATTGATCGGTAATGTCCTCTCCTTCCTTTGCTTGACGTTAATTGGACCTTTAGGGCTGCACATTTCGAATTTCAATAAGGTGTATGATAGGTGTTCGATGAAATGCCTAAGTGAAATTTTGGCTTGATTTTTCAGAATTCGTTTTTGGCCAAACTCTAAATGTATATAGATAGAGTTATGGATAGTGAACTCCCTTTGTGAAGAGGCCCTTAGGTTTCGGTCAACCGAGGGGGAATCGTGGAGGTTCAAAATCGGACTTATTCGAGCAAAAAGTTCGACCCTTCGTATCTTGATGTGGGTGACTTGATATGGTGCCCCGAATTGTGATAATGACTCCTTGATTGTTTGTGAGTGGATAGTCATGCCCCCGGAGTTTAGGTGATCGCTCGATAGCTCGTGCTTATCGGTGGCTTAGTTGATCCGAGTGCTCTTTGAATTGTTCTGGTAGGGGTAAGTTTCCCCGTGACATGTAATGGGCTTGCTTAAGTGTATTTGAGCTGCTTGTATGTGCCCCCGGAGCCTTGAGCCATTTTGGGGATAAAATTTGATCGAAATGTGGTCGGATGCCATTTTTGTAATTATGACCAACTTTGCATGTCTTGGATTTCTTTAGCTCTTGAACTTATTGCTTTGTGGAATGCTTGAATACCTGTGTCACATTGCACAAATATATGGAAATTTGATTAGTAGGTGGCCTAGGCCTTTGGTGAGCGTAGGGACTTTTGATTCCCGAGCGGGAGGGTCCCTAGCTGTTTGCTCGCGGACAGTTGGTCCGTTGGGTTGGATGTCCTTGCAAAGGACTTGATGAATGTGGTTGATGTGTTGCCTTGGTTTTTGATTGAGTTGTGTATGGTTTTTGTAGGGCTTGGTTGACGGGCTTGCAAGCGCGTGTCTTTGATACTTAGGAATCTTCCCAGGAACTGTCACCCCCGAACTACTGAGATGAGTGAGTCTCCCGATTCCCTTCTTTGCACATAATAATTTTCTTATGATGTTTTGGAGATAAGCGAGGACACCCCCCCTTTTACTCCGACTCGATTTTCCCGGGACAGGTGCTAGCCATGAGGCCATTGCGATGACTCAGACCTATCCTCCCAATCGTATTACGACTGAGGAGTTTGTGGAGAGTGTAGATAAGTCGGGGGTCTGTCCTCTTTTGGAAGCATTCTTCCCGTTTGACATATGCAAAGATGTCGAAGTCGGCTCAGTTACCGTTCCTCCCGTGGACCTAGATGTAGTTTACACGGGACAGATAGAGGAGGGCTTGCGTTTTCCTTACTGCAAGGATCTTGTCCGCTTATGTCGTCATTTCCGCATCTCGCCCCTTAACCTCTCCCCTGCTGCTTTTCACGCGTGGACTTGTTTTCGTATTCAGTGCCACAAGCACTCATGGGCTTATTCCTTGATTCTCTTCCGGACCTTCTACCGCCTGGAGCGACGAGACAAATCGGGGTTGTCCACCTTTTGCAGTCGGTGGCCTTGCCTTTCCTCATTTGACCTTGGGGGTGCCAAGTGGAAGCCGAGCGGGCGGTTCGCCACCCCTTACCCTCGCTCCCAGGAATGGCAAAATCACTATTTCTTTGTAAGCGACGTCGGGACTAAGTGGGAGACGTGTCATGTCCTGGAGCATGACCCTGTTCCCTCCTTTTCCGAGTATACCCCTCAGGATGAGAAGGCCTTTCGCGAGATCTTTCGTGATAATCAGGCGGGGGCTATAGTTCCTTTGACTCAGGGTTCTGAAGAGGAGTTGCTAGCCGCAGGCATCATCGTATCTTCTTCCCAGGGTGTCTTGGTATGCTTTCGAATTTTTATAACCTTGTCTTATGTTATCCTGTAGGTTGGTTTCTTAACAAGCAACCGGCATTGCAGACTGCTGCTGCGCGAGGGCTCCCTGTTGCTGCTCCGGCCCCTGCTGAAGGGCCTCGTCATGGGCGAGGAAAAGGACTTATGGGTAAAGTACTTCTCTCTTTTTATCGTTTTCGGCTGTATTTCTGTTTGTAGTTCTAACGTTTTCTTCTTCCTGTTTGCAGGTAGCGCGCCTGCTGAGAGGGAGCGGGCGGAACCCGTTGCTAACTCTTCTCGGCGCCCCTCCGCTAAGAGGACCGATGCTGCGGCGCGTGCCTCGGGTGATCCTAAGCGCTCGAGAGTTGAGGGAACGTCTGTCTTGCCTTCTCGTGACAAGAGGAAACAAGTTGCCGAGCGCGTCCCTCCTGCCCCCGGACCGAGGCATGGGACGGCGGACGAGGTCCCCCCAGGTTCTCGTATGCCTTCACGCGACAAGAGGAAGCATGTTGATGAGCGCGTCCCTCCTGTCCCCGAGCCGATGCATGTGATAGCAGAGGAGGTTCCCCCTGTATCAGGTGTGCGGTATCTCTTTTTATGTACTTAGTATATTTTGCTTGTATGCATGCTTATGTTTGTGCTTTGCAGACATCCCTCCACTTCCTTCGCTTCGCAGAAGTGATCTTGTCCGTCGTTTTGAACGCGACGTCACAGGTGGTGTGTGGGTGCCCTACTCGGGTACGCGCCTTCGTTTTCCCAAGGATGCGTCCTTGAGCACTCCTGAAGTTGGCGTTCGGGTGGTGCAAAGGTCTGTTCCCCCTGCAGACCGGAAGGAGTGTCCCCCGAATTCTGCTAGTGCGCGCGCCTTTGTGGAGGAGAACGTCGGGGTCTTCGCTCCGGTGAATGTTTATCCTTCTTAGAAGTGATTCGTTCATTGTTGCACTTGTTTTGATAGTTATACTCTTTTTGATGCAGGTTAATGCTGATATTGTCAACTTATCCTCTTTTGTCATCGAGCTTTCTGATGAGAAGGATCAGCTTCTGGAGAGCCATGAGGAGCTAATGAAGGACCAGGTCTCTTTGACTGAGGATGCGAAAGGCCATGCTGGGGAGCTTCTCATATTATCCGATGCACTTGCCTCGAGTCAAGCTCGTGTTGCCGAGATCCGAGATCAGCTGTCTGCTGTGAAGGATCGGATGGCCCTTCGGGAGGGGGTGCGGGCTGCCGAGTTGCAAAAGGCGAGGGAGGACGGCTTTTCGGAAGGCAAGGCCGGCGCTTTTAAGCGGTATCCTTAGAGTGAGTCTTTCCTTTCCGCCGTTCAGGCGAGTTATGAGTCTTTGAAGAAGGAGTTTCTTGATGACTTTGTTCCTCTGATGCATCGTCTTGCCCCCCAGTTTCCCTTTGAGAAATTGGATGCTGCTGGTGTGATTGGTTTGAGTGATTTGGGGGGGGGGGGGGGGGGGCTTCCTCTCTTCAGGTGGAGGACACCATTAGTGCAGATGGTGAGCCGATGTTTAGCTTTGAGCGGGATGCTGATATCTTTGGTGATACCCCTGCCTGTGATCCCTTTGCGACGGAGGACTGCGATGTTGATGTGCGCGATCTCCTTGACTAGGTTGATATGGACCCTTTGTGTGTTTGTTTGTTCCTTTGCATGCGTAGTATTTTGGCGAAGGACTTGTTTGTTGTTTGACGTTTGGATTTGCTATCGTAGACCTGTTTAATCATATATATATATGCTTGTCATGAATGCATTAGATAGATGTGATAACTGAATATCTCCTTGTTATTTTAGTCATAACATAGGATAGTGAAGTGCGGGTAGATTAGTACGTCCGACACCTGCATTTGTTTGCGAGGGAGGATTCCTAAGGAACCGCTTGTCCCCCGACTTTTGCAAGGATGTGAATAGATTAATACATCCACATCCTTGTACTGCAGCGAAGTGTGGATAGATTAGTACGTCCGACACTTGCATTTGTTTGCGAGGGAGGATTCCTAAGGAACCGCTTGTCCCCCGACTTTTTGCAAGGATGTGAATAGATTAGTACGTCCACATCCTTGTATTGCGGCGAAGTGTGGATAGATTAGTACGTCCGACACTTGCATTTGTTTGCGAGGGAGGATTCCTAAGGAACCGCTTGTCCCCCGACTTTTTGCAAGGATGTGAATAGATTAGTACGTTCACATCCTGGTATTGTGGCGAAGTGTGGATAGATTAGTACGTCCGACACTTGCATTTGTTTGCGAGGGAGGATTCCCAAGGAACCGCTTGTCCCCCGACTTTTTGCAAGGATGTGAATAGATTAGTACGTTCACATCCTTGTATTGTGGCGAAGTGTGAATAGATTAGTACGTCCGACACTTGCATTTGTTTGCGAGGGAGGATTCTTAAGGAACCGCTTGTCCGTCGACTTTTTGCAAGGATGTGAATAGATTAGTACGTCCACATCCTTGATGAAAATATTCCAACTCCTTGGATGCGTCGTGCGTCCTTTGCTTTGGTTTGTAGTGATGAGCCTTGTATAGGTTGGCCTGTTGTCACTGTTGTTGTTTTGATGCCTTGGTTGTAAGCTTAGGCGTTGTATGTGAGTTAATAGTGTGCCTACAAGAGACATGAATTTTGTTAGTATTTACGACATAACTTCATTTGATGCGCAAGTATGGAGTTACACATCTCCTTCTTTTGAAGTAATGAAGACTAAAAAGCTTGATACGACGGCTTTTAGTTCTATGGTTTCCTTTCTTGTTTATGCATGTAATTTCTTCAAGTGTCCCCCGCTGAAAGTGTTAGGCAATTCGTTCCCGTCAACATCTTGGATGCGGTATGCATTAATGTATGGGACCGCTACTATCTTGTAGGGGCCTTCCCACTTGGGGGACATCTTGTTGATTTGGTCCAGGTGTGAGAATTCGTTTCTTCTCCACACCATTTCTCCCACATGGAATTGTCGCGCCTTGACCTTTCTGTTGTAGTATCTGGATGTGGCTAGGCGCATCTTTGCTTGAACTTGTTCTGATTTCCATCTTTGTTCGTCTGTTAACTGAAGGTCGAGGCGTCTTTCTTCCTCATTGGTTTGGGGGTCGAAATGCGTCGTTCTGTATGAAGAGACGGTGATTTCGATAGGTGCCACTGCCTCGGTTCCATAGACTAGGCTGAAGGGTGTTTCACCTGTTGATTCTTTGGGTGTTGTGCGCACAGCCCATAAAACACTGCTTAGCTGGTCCACCCAACCTCCTTTCAGAGCATGGACTCTCTTTTTTAGTCCGTCCAGGACTATCTTGTTTGCTGACTCGACTTGGCCGTTTGTCTGTGCGTGATGCACTGATGCAAAACGGTGGTCTATCTTGAGACGTTCGCAGAAATTTTGCATATTTCCACTTCTGAATTGGGCACCGTTGTCGCTAATGAGTATCTTCGGGACACCGTAGCGGGCCACTATGTAATTTCGGATGAAGTTCATGATTTGTGTGTCTGTGATGCGCGCCAGTGGCTTAGCCTCAATCCATTTTGAGAAGTAGTCGATTGCGACGACTATGAATTTTGCTTGGCCCTTCGATTTTGGGAGTGGACCGATCAAGTCAATGCCCCATTGTGCGAATGGCCATGCGCTTGAAATTGGGCTTAATTCTGCTGCTGGAGCTGTGATGTTCCTTGAATATAGCTGACATGCTTCGCATTCTGTCACCATGTTTGTTGCTTGAGCTCTCATTGTTGGCCAATAGTAGCCCAAGTTCAAGGCTTTGCGGATTAACGCACGAGCTCCTTCGTGCGAGGCAGCCATTCCTCCATGGAGTTCTTCTAGTACCGTTGTTCCTTCTATGTTTGTGATACATTTTAGGTAGGGTGTAGAATAACCCTTTCTGTAGAGCTGTCCCTCGATCAAGGCGTAATTTACGGCTACCCTTTCGATCTTGCTTTCTTGAGTTTTGTCTCGCGGTAGGGTCCCTCCTGCGAGGTATGCTTGGATTGGTGTCATCCAAGTTTCCTCTTCGTCAATGGCCATTACTTCGAATTGGTCTATGACGGATATTATCCTGTTTTCCACAAAGTGTGTCTCTTTGCCTTGTTCATTGTTTTGGGCATACTTGCTTAGAGCATCGGCCTCCTGGTTTTCTTCTCGTGGGACGGAAGTTATGTCGAAAGTTTTGAAACTTTCTACCAACTCCTTTGCCTGTGTCAAGTATTTCTGCATGTTTTCGGACTTTGCAGTGTACTCTCCTTTGACCTGGTTGACGACCAGTTGTGAATCACACTTTACTCGTAAGTGTTCAACCCCAACTCCTTTGGCTATCCTGAGGCCTGTTATCAGTGCCTCATATTCTGCCTCATTGTTCGTCGCTCTGAATGTCAAGTTCAAAGCGTACTTCAAGGGGTCTGAGCCGTCGGGTGGGATTAGTAGTAATCCTGTCCCCGCGCCTCCGGTGTTGGATGATCCGTCCGTGTACATTTCCCAAACTTCTGTGGGTGGGACATTTGTTTGGACTTCAACTTGTGGCTCGGGCTCGATTCCTGTGAACTCTGCTATGAAGTCTGCCAAGGCCTGCCCTTTGATGGCTGTCCGTGGAGCGAAATGAATGCGGAATTCACTTAACTCTACAGACCACTTCGTCAATCTCCCTGACATGTTTGGTTTTGCAAGGATGTGCTTCAAAGGCTGGTCAGTGAGGACCGTTATTTCATGCGCGTGGAAGTAAGGTCTTAGCTTGCGTGCGGCTATCACAAGCGCGTACAAGTGCTTCTCAATTGGTACGTAATTGACTTCATACTTGGCCAGTGTTTTGCTCACGTAATAGACCGGGAGTTGCGCCCCTCCTTTTTCTTTTATTCGTACAGAGCTAACTGCCGTGTTGCTAGTTGATATGTAGAGAAAAAGAGGCTCCCCTTGAAGTGGCTTTGCTAGTCTTGGGAGCGTCTTCAAGTGTTGTTTGAGTTGTTGGAAGGCTTCTTCACAGACATTTGTCCATTCGAATTTCTTGTTCGCGCGTAGCACTTCGAAGAAAGGGAGTGCTCTGTCTCCGATTTTGGCCAGGAATCTGTTCAGGGCTGCGAGGCGCCCGTTGAGCTGTTGTACTTCTTTGTGCTCTGTTGGAGAGGCCATTTCTTCAATTGCCTTCACCTTCTCGGGGTTTGCTTCAATGCCCCTTTCGCTCACCATAAATCCAAGTATTTTTCCTGACCGTACCCCGAAAGCGCACTTTGCGGGGTTTAGTCTTATTTGGTACTTACGCATTCTCTCGAAGATTATGCGTAGGTCATCTGCGTGGTTCTTTCTTTTCTTGGATTTCACGACCATATCATCCACGTACGCCTCCATTTTATCGCCAATCAGATCTCCGAAAATGAGTTTGACCATTCTTTGATAGGTTGCCCCCGCATTGATTAACCCGAAAGGCATAACTTTGTAGTTATAAATTTCGCTGTCAGCGTAGAATGCCGTATGTGGGGCGTCCTGCAAAAACATTGGGATTTGATTGTATCCCGTGTATGCATCCATAACTGTCATCAGTTCATGGCCCGCAGTCGCGTCTACCAATTGATCAATTCGTGGGAGCGGATATGAATCCTTTGGGCATGCATTGTTGAGGTCTCTGTAGTCGATGCACATTCTTGACTTGCCATTTGGTTTAGGAACGACTACAGGGTTGGCTACCCAAGTTTGATACTTGGATTCTTCAATGAAGCCTGCATCAAGCAGTCTGCCTACTTCCTCGCGAATGGCCAACTTCTTGTCTCCTCCTATCGACCTTAGCTTTTGTTTCACTACTCGAGCGTCTTTGTTGATGTTGAGTTTATGGCAAATGACATCTGGGCTTATTCCTGGCATGTCCTTTGGGGACCATGCGAATAAGTCTTTGTATTCTGTTAGGAGCGCTGTGATTTCAATCACTTCGTCTTCTGATAATGATGCTCCTACGCGCACCATTCTTTCTGGCTCATCGATTTTGAATTCACGGAGTTCGTCCATCGCTGTAGGCCTCCCGTAGTCATCTCTTGGGTCTTCGTCGATGGTGGGTACTACTGGCATGTTTCCCCTTAGGTTTTGTTGTAGCGCGACATTGTGGCATTCTCTTGCTACTTGTTGGTTTCCTCTAACTTCTCCCACACCTGCAATGGTTGGGAACTTGATCTTTAGGTGGGCCGTTGAAGGCACCATTCTCTATTCGTTCATGGTCGTGTATCCGAGAATGCCATTGTAGGCGTTTAGCTTCTCGACTACTATGAATAGTACATCGATATTCAGACGTCTTTCTCCTTCGCCCAAAGTTACCGGAAGGGTAATGGTGCCCAGCGGGTAGCTGGCATCTCCCATGAATCCCACTAGAGGTGAGTTCATTGTTTGTATGGCCTTCTTTCTTCCGAGTGCTAAGACAATGTCTTTTGTTAGCACGTTTGGGGCGGAGCCTCCGTCTACCAGAATTAGCTTCACTTCCATGTCATCAATAGTCATTTGAATGACTAAGGCGTCGTTGTGGGGGAACGTTATGTGCTCTCTGTCTTTGGCTGAGAAGCCTATGATGTCCTCCATGATTGTGTCTTCTCCGTCTGGCTCCTGTGGTTTTTCACTTTTCCCGGCGGCGTACCTTTCCCTTGCGTAAGAGGTTTCGCCCCCTGCACTGAAGCCTCCGTGTATGGTGTATGTGTTTTCCATCTTGCTTGTTCGTTTGAGTAACGCAGGCTTTCTGTTCGAAGCCCGCAGACGGTGCCAAGTGTTTCGACCAAGTTAACGCGGGCGGTCCGCTGAGTAACTTGTCGATGTCTTCGGGTTGGGTGCGAGCCGAGTCCGTTTCCTAAGGTCGTGCACGGGCCTTCAGCTTCGTCTTCAGAATAGCGGTAAGTCCTTTGGGCTCTCTTACGGACCGTCTGTCTGCACCTGCGAGAGGAGCATTACCAAGCAATCCCCATGGAGAGGGGGGGTGCTTGGAGCGCTCGCTCCGACGATCAACATTAGACAGTTTCTAGAGAGAGAGAGTTTAGAGAGAGGTCAGAGCTTTTCCAATTCTCCCCCAAAGTGTCTTGAAAATGTTTACCCCCAAGGTGGCTATTTATAGGCAACCTTGGACCATAAACCGGTTTTGACCCGGTTCAATGTGGAAATGTGAACCGGGATGCAGGGGAGATCTTTGGGAAAAGGACTCTGACGTGCGTCTCAGGCGGCTGTCACGAGCGGGACGCGCGCGCCTTTGAAACATAGGTCTCGTACACAAAGGAGTTAGTTAAAAATCGGGTCTCCTATACATTCGGGACGAAATGGGGGGTGTGCGCGACACCCCCCGGGTATTAAACTTACCCGGAATTTTCCGGGTAAGCCCCCCGGGGGTGCCGGGCAAGTTCGCGACTTGCCCGGTTTCCCCCGGTTAGCTCAAAATTGGGTTTTATGCGCGTGTATGAGGTCCGAATAATTAAAACCGAGCCCGAATCATGCGTATATCCATCAGTGCTTATGAGTCGAAAATGAGAATTGTTTTCAAGCATTCCACGGTCATATACGACGTTAAGAGTGCAAATAAAACTGATTTCATAAATAATAAGAGTCCGAGTGAGGTTATATTTGAAAAACTGAGAAAATCGGCCGAAACCGAAGATTTTTCCTTACTTACCATCACAGAACACTTGGTGCGTATGAGTACGATATGAGAAATAGTTTCAACCATTCCACGGTCATATACGACGAGTAAGAGTGCAAATAAAACTGATTTCATAAAAAATAAGGATCCGAATGAGGTTATATCTAAATAATTGTTTTCAATCATATGACTTAGCTTATAAAGAGTTATTATTGTTTATTTAAACAAATTAGTAATATAAGAGCTTGTGTTTAATATTGGAAGATGTATCTTTCTTTAGTTCAAAATTATATCATGCCAAATTGTGATTATTCTAAATGTAATATCAGTCTACTAAGTCGTTACAAGGCTGAGGCTGTGGCCCCAAGGCCGGTGAGCGTGACCCTGCCGTTTAATTATTACGCGACTTGAACAAAGATTAACCATTTCGGTTACAAATCACCAATTAACTCATCACTTGCTAATTAACTAGCGCCGCCCGTCCAAAATTGTATATATTTTAGATTAGATTTATATATGATTGGTGGATGAACAGATGAATATTATTATTACTGGAAAATCTACCCTAAATAGAAATGATTTTTCTTAAAAAAGAAAAGTAAAAGAAGAATAAATTAGTGTGGAGCTATGTGTACACTGATCACCATCGACAGAAGTGGGGAACCGACGTGGGCACAGAGAACCATTCATTTCAAATAAATATATTAATTTAAGATATTTATGCAACTTGGCATATGTATGGAATTCACGTTGAATTTATATGGTATCATAACAATCATAGTTGATTTATGGTGGGGAGTATTATTTTTTTCGCGCGAGATGTAATAAGAGTTATGATTATCATAAATGTAATAGACATATTTTTTAAAAAGAGCCCATCGATTAAAATACGAAAAGAGAACCTGATTAAGCATAAAAATAATGGAAAGTCATTTTTTTTATTTATGAACTGAACATTTTTTGACACATGCTTAAGTAGACTTAGCTATATAATAATATATATGAGACATTACTTCTTTGGCTGGCCTAAAACCCTAGTTTTAGTGGTCTTACCCTTGGATCGACCTGATCTCCTTAGAAGACAATTCACAATTTTCCTCTCAATCTTTTGCATTATGCGATTTTGATTCTAAATACAACATTTTTATTTGTAAGAATACGTAATAATATAAATTGGGAATCATAATGTAGATGTGTAATTGTAATAAATTTTATAATAAGATCTCAATATTCCACATTTTACAAGGAATAACTATTCTTAAGTATCTCCTAAGAGCATCAGTGGTACTACACGGGATTACTTAAATGTAGATCCTACATGTTTTATTATGTAAAGTTAAAAAAACGTTACTTAAAAATAATACTCACATGTTTGTACATGTTTTTACATAAAATATTTCTTAAATATAAAGAAAACATTATGTCTACATAAAATTAATTGTCTTTATTTTTATTTTTTTTTTCCAAACCACGGCGGGACAACCTCGTTTTTTTTTTCCAATTGTATATATATATAATCCTAGGTATATATATATATATAATCCTTGTCTTAGTTATATGTATATATATATATATACCTTAGTTGTGTATATATATATAACTAAATTGCAACAATATAATTGAAACTTTAATTATAATTACTTTTTAAAATTGGTTATTAATATTTAATAATAAAATATGTTTAAGTAAAATGGTTAACTAAAACCATTGTAGACCTACTATTATTTAAGCATTACATAAGTTTATGTATTCCTTAAATTACACATAAAAAGTCTACGTGACACTTATAAGGAAATCAAAATATGTAATACAATTGTGGATGTTCTAAGAATGACTATTTCATTCCTCAATCCGTGTTCATCTTCTCTAGTTTGCTTGCCACCCAATTGATTCATAGCTCCGTCCAACAAATATAGGGTTAAATGTACTTTTCATACCACATGTTTTACCGAATGTGGCTTTTAGTACTGGATGTTTAGTTTTGTATACTTTTGGTACCAAATGTTTGAAAAAATGTGGCTTTTGGTACATTCGTTGGTTGGCCGTTAGTTTTGTCCGTTAAATGACATGTACAAGTCACATGATCGACTCTAAACTTATAAGTTGTTCAATTTAGTCCCTCACATATATTGATAACTTTTATTTTATTTAATTTAGTCCTAAAGCTTCAAAATCGAACCCAATTGGGACATATCTCCAATTGGGTAAATTTTACCCAAATGGGGCTATGTCAATTGAATTCGATTGGTTTAATTGGGTCCGATTTTGAAGTGTTATGACTAAGTTAAACAAAATAAAAGTTAGGAATATATTTGAGGGACTAAACTGAACAAAATTAAAAGTTTATAGTCGATCACGTGACTTGCACATGTCATTTAACGGCCAAAACTAACGGCCAACTAACGGATGTACCAAAAGCCACATTTTTTCAAACGTTTGGTACCAAAAGTATACAAAACTAAACATCCAGTACTAAAAGCCACATTCGGTCAAACATCTGGTATCAAAAGTACCTTTAACCCACAAATATATATAAACCTACGGATGGATATACACTCATTGGAACTCACTTAGGCTCAATTTAATCGCCACGTCGACCTCACACACGGTTATAAATCAAAAGGACCCGAAGAACACACCTCAGGCGGAAAATGGTCTGGAAGGGCGCAAACCCTGCAGGGCCAAGGACTAATCCGGATGGAGCCTTGTCCGTCCGGACTAGTCCGGGTGGACGACCCTCCACCCGGACTAGTCCGAATGGGCGCCCCTCGACCGCCCTCGGGCCCCGACGCCCGAGTGACCTCACTCGGGCCACGCCTTGGAGGCCACTTCGAAACACCGATACCCGTATAAAAATACACGGACCCCACCAAATATTGTTGACCCTTCCGATGTCAAATAGGAGATACCTGTCATATCCGCGAATAAAGCGTTATCCCCTGTTAGTACAATGCTTATCCGGATTAATATCCTTGAGCTCTATAAATAGAACTCAAGGTCATTCATTTCAAGGTAATTCATCTTGATGCAAATCAACCTGGTTGAGCTCTGACTTCTCTCTAGAAACACTACCACTTTCTCCTACTACAATTTGAGACTTACTTAAGTATCAGAGAGGGTTCACTGGGGACACCCCGACTCACCCCTCTTGAAGGTTCTCAAGAGGAGCACAAGAAGGAATACGAGAAGAAAAATACAACCACAAGGATCTTGGAACATGCTCGAAGCACATGATACATCACGCGCGAAGCTCGTAACCCACTGTGAAGCTCGTAACCCACTGTGATCCAACAATTGAAACTGAACCAATAATCTTAACAATTAGTATTTCATCAATGTTAGAAAAGGTAGTTATTAATAAAAAAGAGTACTGAAAATTTATATTTTTACGGCATGTTTGGTAAATAAAATGGGGATAAAGAATAGAGAATGAAGAATCGAACAATTATTCTTACGAGGGGATCGAGAATGGTTATTATTTCTATTCAAAACTTTATTTACAACGAAATATCCGCATTATGATTCTAAATTTGTATTCCTTATTTATTCTTGCAAATAAATATAAAGGTAGGGTTTCGAATGTGTCACAAATTCTGAATATATATGTAAGGGGTTCCTATTTTAAATTCTACTAACAATAACGTCATATCCTCAATATGACATTATTATTATTATTAAGCAAATAGGAGCCATTCTGAAGAAATCGACATCAAAATCGGAAGATATATATTATAATTAGCTGATAATACGTACTCTCTAGCTCCCACATCAATAACAACTCCACATGCATGCATATCATCTTCAATGCCAATCCCTCTCGTGCTTGCAGATCGAAACTACAGTAGCGTAGGATATCATATATCTTGACCTAATTAATCAAGTATAACAAAGACATATATATATATATATATATATATATTCTTTAATCATGAGCGATGGCAAAACCTTCATGCAAACCCTATGAGCTTTCAGTGACCTGAAATGTCAACATTTTGAGAAATCAGAGTTAATTAATGAACGCTATATATATAGATCATAAACATTGGGATCACTTTATGTCTGATGATGATGAGATTATGAATCAGGATATATAAACCAATTAATTTAGACCGCATTGCGTACTATAAAGTCAGACATATATATCGTGAAGTCAATAACAAATGCCATTTTGCAGGATTGTTGTTACTTAGTATGCTGATTTTGTTATCCATTAATTATGCACCTCTGAGATTAGGATATTGTGATTAAATGACATTACAGGGAATCCAATATTGTTCTATAAGATGTGGAGCAGATATATTACATATGTTTTGCATGATGGGATTCTTAAGATATACCCCACAAGAAATTCAAAAAAAAAATCCAATAAATGTTGTTTTCTCAGATATTTCTTTTGGTTTCTATGCATAATAGAGGATAAGAAAACTACTTGTCAACCAATTGAGTTGATCAATACTCAATTGCCACATTAGGGTAAGTAATATGCTGCATCCTACAAGTCTATGCAGTTAGGTAGCAAAAGTAGGTCAGTATTTTGCAGTTTAATAAAATCAAGCAAATTAAAAATTTTGAACCATTCATAGCTTAATTATTTTGAAGGGAAAAATGTTGATATTAGCAGTAGTTTATGTACCCAATTATATGATTAATATGGAGCACAAAATATGTGTATTAAAATATAATTTATCTTCAAAATGATTAACAGGGAGCGCATAATACAATAATTATGTTTTAGCATTTATAGAAACACATGAAGCATCCTAGTATGGTGGTGTTGGGCTGTCCCATCCCAGAGTCCCACCAG
This sequence comes from Clarkia xantiana subsp. parviflora, assembly GCA_036873135.1. Taxonomy (NCBI): domain Eukaryota; kingdom Viridiplantae; phylum Streptophyta; class Magnoliopsida; order Myrtales; family Onagraceae; genus Clarkia; species Clarkia xantiana. Next base: position 15,287,147 of record JAPTYO010000003.1, read on the forward strand.
TGGATGCCCCATTCATTCATTGATTAAATATGTAGCTAGCATTGTCAAAATATCATTATCAATGGGATATTAAATAGTTAATCATCAATTACTCTAATTTGTGTGTTTGTTCTCATTCATTTTAAGTAATAATAAAGTTGTTGATTTGTAATTTGTATGACGCGACCCAAAGATTGTGCAGAATCCCAAGCAAATTGTTATAAAAACAATCCCCATATATAAATCAGATTTTATGTTAACACATATATAATTATGGACAATTAATTAGTTATTATATCAAACAATATGAATAAGAAGCAAGGTAAGAGAGCTCTTAGCTAGCTTGTTAAGATATTAATTTCTGTAATTTATCATTTTCAGTATATGAAAAAATAAAATCCCCAAGATCATTTTCAATAATTAACTCATTTATATATATATATAACCAGATTTAGATTAATAAACGTTATATTTTTTTTTTTTTAGCCAACAGAAATGTTATAAATTCGGAAAACAACAAGATAGAAGAAAATTCCGAATGAAAGAGTTACCAAATGCTAAAAAAAGTTGTTATATATAATTCACATATCTCAGGTCACTGTAAGACGTTATTATTCTTATGTTGTCCGATATTAGATTTCAGAATTGCTATCATCACTAGATTAGTAATTGAGAGATGCGATATTATTTTCTTTCATATATAATAATAAATAACTCTAGTTGTAATTTTAAATAATGTATGTATTTCATAAAAAGGTATACAAAAAGTTCAAAATTATATAGAATTAGGGTTTCAGAGACATCTCGACTCCAGAAATACATGTACAGCTAGCGTTCATCAAACACTTAATTAACCCAGAACCAAAACACAGAATGTGTGCAAGCCGCGCCGACAGTTTCCAATTAGTCAAATGATTAGACACGACCGAAATGATCATGAACATAATTTTATGTCAGGTGGGACATATATGATTATAATCAAGATCTATAAACAGAAACTTGAATCAACAATTGCATAACCATGGAAATATATATTTACCATTTTGGGTTTATATTACTGAATCGGAAGGGTTGAGTTTGAGGTCTCTTCTTGATCGGTGGCTTTCACTGCAGTAAACTTCCTCCTCTTCTTCTTCTTCTTGTACGGTACTCCTCGAGCTTTCGCCTGAGAATCCCTCACTTCGCGTAAATAAACCCGAATCGCCCCACCGGCAAACGGGTTTTTCTCGGGCAGCCCGCCGTTCTCTTCGTAAGCTGCCCGGAGCCGCCCGATGAGCGCGTCGAGACTTCCCCATGCTTGTTTAAGCGGGCAGGTGCACGGACCGGGCGGCTCGGGCTGCCCGAAATACCCGCACCCTTGCATATGCACTTTAGTCTTTCCGAACTGATCGAGATAGCGAAGGAAATCGAGCACGTGATTCGCGCTACACTGCGATAGCGCGACCGGAGGCCTTTGATTCCTCAAATATTGACAAAAAGTGTTCCAATCGCGTCGTTTCTGAGACTCGTATCGGCTAAGTTGAGGCGGCGGGAGAGACGGGTTTTCTGTAGGAAGGACCGATCTAGACGGTCCTTCCTGTATTTCCTTACCCTTGTTGTTTATCGACATAACTGTTGCGGTCGATTAATTTAGGGTTTCTGCCAAGGAGAAGAAGAGAATGAATATATGATGGATGGAGAATTGAGGTCACCTCAAGGGGGTGATGAAGAGACAAAGACTCTACTACACACTATGGTCCTATCCTATCAAAGTGCTTTAGCTATGCTTTATTTTCCTTCCATATTCTTTTCTGCCTGGACTTTTCTTCATATATTCACACTATTATATTCATTATTTGTTATAAACCATTAAATTAATGGACTCATAGCTATTTAATTATGGGTATTATATTTCATAAAAAGAGTATAATGCTTCCATCATACGATCAATCATTATAGTGGTACATTGGCGTAAATAGGTACCCATGCTTTAATTTAGTGGGCAATAAATTGCGACTAATTAAAATTTATTTTAATTATTATTGACTAACCTTTCATTACGTGTGGGGTCCAACTATTGTACGTATAGCTACCTCACTCGAGGAAGCAAAATTATTAATTTTGTGTCATCATTGCATACCCTCAATTCTTTTTTGTAAGTTAGCATTTTTCTTTTATTTTCTACTTTTTTTATAAACCCTAGCATCTGAAAAATTTACTATCTATATATATGAAAAGAAAAGAAACTTGAGTGCAATCTTTTACCATGTAATATTTGATATTTGGCCTTTGGAGACCAGTCAGCATATTTAAACATTGATCCATCATTGTTTCCGTATCAAACAATTTATAAGGTTCGGTTAAAAATGCAGTCAAGTGTAAATACACGTGATGTATCTGTTATATAAAAAACATCGAGATAGAATCCATGAGAGAGGAACCACAATTAATCTTAGTTATTGTACTATTTTAATGTTCCTACTTTTTCAATTGCAAATTCGAACCCACTTAACAGCCTTATATATTAGTGTTTTGCTAAAATGCAGTCAAATTTGCAATTACCCTATGAAGAGATATAATTAATTAAATTTTAGTCGAGATGAGTCTTAGTCAAATCTCAGCCGTATCACGGAAGAGAAATGAGTTTTAATCCGACCTTCAATGTTGTACTGACCTGATATTTGCAATCCAATGGTTGTAAATTTAACTGCATTTTAGCCGAGCATAATAATTTTGCAGAAGCCAACATTTTCAATATCAATAATTACTAAGGAAATTTTAAACAAGTTTGTAATGATTAATTGATTATGTAGACTATAGAAGAATGAGGTCAAAAAGAGTAATTATAAAGGTTTAAATGATCAATTAAAACAAAATGTGCATTATAGGCATGTTCCTTAATTATCTATCTAGTTTGGTTCTAGAGATGCTATTTGCCCGCGACGTGATGAATGAAACGGACCTATTTAATTGAATCATATATATATATATATATGTCAATTTTCATTGTATTAATGAATGGTTGAATAGCTACAAAAAGCCAAGGGATAACGAGAAAGCCGCCTCAATTCACAGTGACAACACTAGCAAATTCTACAATGTACGTAATCTTTTCTATCTGATAATATGATTGATAGTAAAAATAACGTAATAATAAGAAGAATAAAAATAATAAAGGACGAAGTTAGAAATATAATATATAAGGGATGAATTGATACTAATCATAAGACAAAATAAAGATCAAATCTAAGGAAATATATATTTTTATTGATTAAAACCTGCAATGACACTTGACGATACAGTAAATCCGAGGTTTAAAATTAATTTTAGAGTTTTTAGACCAATTTTTCTACGAGGTACAATCAGTAATTTTAATTTTTAAAACGCAACATAAATTTTCACATTATTATATAAATATATATTTGTTTATTTTAATTTATTATTATATTATTTAACTTTATTTATTATAATTAAAGAACAATAATTTCTTTTTATAGTAATCTGATTTACAAGCGGATTATTGCATATAAAAATATATGCAACAAGCTTTGTAATGATATATATTATATATTTTTAATGTATATATATATATATATAGATTAATAAAACAAGATGTGCAATTAGTGGCATTTTAACACCACCTCATAAAAGTATAAAAAAATAGATTTAATTTAAATAAATATTACATAGTAAAATTACTCTTAGAATTTAAAAAAAATGTATAATTTTTTTTAAATTATAAAATAATTTCGCAAAATGCCAAATGAAGAAATTAATATTCAATTGAAAAATAAATAAATTGAATTCTCAAAATTAACAAGAAATATTAATTTAACAGAAAAGGGGAAAAATCCTAAAATAATTTAAAAATCTATGAAACAATAGTTTCGACTTTCGAATTATTATTTTTCAAAAAAATGGAAAGAAAAAAAAAGGGACAAGAGCACCCGACTTTTCGTCAGCATATGCAGCAGTTATGCACATATTTGCTAGATTTTGAAATAATCTGTTATTGAATTCGTTTAGCATGTAAAATGTTGGTTATAAATATTTTTACAGCCTCATGACTCGGATTCGGATGGAGTTGAATTCAAATTTTCTGATTAAATAATGAAGCGTTGAACCGTTACATCATATTAATATAGTTTTATCCACTTTTAGTTTTTTATTTTTGCGGGTGGTTCTAGAAGGGATCCTCTTCAGAACAGCACACCTAAACTAATCCCCACTCACACCGGGTCAGCTCTTAGATATAAAGTACGATCATGAATATTTTTCCAATTCTTATAGATTTTAGGTATGTCTGAATCTCTAACCTCTAATTAAGCATAAAATTAAGCATGAAAGGCTTTACCTTCGATCTGGAGCCCTGTGGCTCCGTTCGGGGCCACAGAGCTCCAGATCGGAGCTTTTTGGCTCCGATCGGAGCTTTTTTGGCGGTCGCCGGAGCCGGGTGGTGGTCGTCGGAGCCGGGTGGTGGTTGCCGGAGTCGAGGTGGTGGTGGTGGTCGCCGGGGCGGTGGCTTAAGGGCATAATTAGTGTGCATGGGTATTTTAGACATTTCACATTTCATTAGTTAAACTGATAAATTGTATAATAATTGCAAAATGATAATTCTGTCATTTCACGTGGTTCCGTTACATTTAACAGAAAATTTAGACGAAAACCCGAAAAAAACACAAACATGAAAATTCCGGCCCTTAATAATACATTTTTTCAATTCAGACCCCTTTTGGCAACATGGGCAAACATTCAGACCCCTATTGTGTTCTTAACTCTAAATTTAAACCACAAATCTAACACCAAATCTAAACACCAATCAAATACAAACAACAAACACGTTAAATTTATCACAAAATACAAATTCAAATCCAAACACTAAATCCAAATTAACAAATCCTAATAATCTAAATATACATCTATTTATAATTTGGTCATTGTTATTTATATAGGTACTATATTAAGCATATTGTTTAGTAAATGTTACATCATATTAACATTAACTATATATATATATATATAGACACTTCGAGACGGGTCTACAGTGCCCGCGACCCTAGACCCGGACCCGCCCCGAGCTTATCTCGTGACCCGTGACCCGCAGGTCAAAACCAGATCGGGGACCGCAGGTCAGCGCGGCCGAGACCCATTGCCATCCTAGGTATATTGATGAACCAAACTTTTATGTCGTTATTTCTGTAGTTGAGATTCACAAGTTAGGTATTTAAATGAAAAATTCGTAGCAGCATGTCACGGTGTCAGCACTCACGGATCACGTGTAATCAAAGATAACATTCTTAATTATAAAAAAGAATTTAGTGGTGATCTAGGGCTGACTCAAAACCACGACCATATATAGTAAGTCCCTTCTGTGGTGTGGTGTCGATCCATCGAAACTAAAGTTAACTGTGGGTTGAACCCAACCAATTCACGGTTTAGCTAACCTAGATAAAAGCTACCACTCTGAGCCCTTCTTGTTGCCATGATATGTATTCATAATTTATGTCAAAATAACACAACTTAATAAACTAATTTATTAGATAATTCATTTCACTTATAAACATCATAATAGTTACCCATATTAATCAAGGGAATAGTATGAAAAACATGTAATATGTTTGCTTAAAATATTTTTAGATATAACATGCTTCAGAATGTTTATTTTTGATATAACATGTTTTAAAACGGCGATTTTAGATAAAACCGTTAACTTTATGTTAAAATTTATGTTAACTTTGTTGATTCTACAAAATTTCTTTACAATGGCAGCACATGATTGATCAATATTTAAAAAAGAGCAATGATTTATTTAAAATAGGGGAAAAAACTTTTTTTGGCCAACAAATAGGGGAAAAAACTTAAAAATTTGAAAATTTCCGAACTTTTTTATGTAATATTTATTGAAGTATTAAATTTAAAATAACTTTTTAAACAAAATTTAAAAATACTTTCTTGTTTCCTAAATTTAAAAATAATTCAGAAATTCGAAATAAATAAAGAAAAAACATTTAAAAATTAGCGAAAATATTAAATGGAATTCTAAAAATAAAAAATTTATTTTTATTTATAAAAAATCAGATATAAAGGGGAACCTTATCTTTTTTTCATTTTTAAATAAAATCTATTTTGTTAAGATTCAAATTTATTTTTGGATATTAATAATTATTTATTTATATTTTTTGGTACATATTTACACATTTATTTTTACTATTTTCCCATAGTAATATAGTTTTCCATACTAATTTGTATGCTGATATTTTTTTTTCTTTATTTTAGTATTATTTGCATAGTTATAATCTTTGTACCATTTTTATAATTTCTTTGCCATTTTTAGAAATTGTTTTTACCATTTGTAGATGATTTTTAATCTTTTTTTTTGAATTTTTCATATATATTATTTTTTACATTAATTATTTGTCAAAAAAATCATGTTTTTTTTTCAATTTTTTTTTATATATTTTCCCTATTTTTTAGATTTATTTTCAGATTTTTAACAAAATTTTAAAAGAATGACAAGTATTAATTTGTCACGTCATCTTTGCATACGCCAAATTATCTTATGTTTATCATATTTAAAAAACTGTATCTAAAACAATAAAAACGAAACATATTGTATTTTGTACGAAATATATTATATATTTTACTTGTCATCAAACATATTATATTTTTTTCATAGTTTTCCCAACAATCAAGATGCAACAAATTCTGTACCTTTTAATGAGTGTAGACAATAACATACATAACCAACCAATTCAAGGTTTATCTAATATTATTTTCTCATGAGATGGGTGCACATGATGATGTATTGTATACGTTACACTTAATAATTCAGATTTAATTAATTATCATATTACCAATTCATTTAGTCTATGTACTCGTGATAACAAGGTGTAAAATGCGTGCAATCAAGAAACAAAGCCAAGAATAGGACCGAGCGATAGTTGACACGGTACTACTAATATAGGGTGAGAAAATCGACTACATTTATACAACAATTGTCAAATATCTCGTCATTTCTTAAATTTAATTTCAACAAATTGGTATCTAATTTCTTTTTCACTTTTAGATTTTAGATACATGAAAAAAAAAAACAAATTAGTATGTACGTTTTTTATTTTATTTGTAGGAAACTTCATGTTTATTTATGATTACAATTAAGAAACTAATGTTCTTTTTTTATAACACTTTTTAATCCTAATAACAAAAGCTAACTGTTTGGTTGCCCTAACTAAAAAAAAAAGGTTACTTAGTTACTTACTATGAAATGAAATAATAGATAAACCCTGAATTAGTAGGGGTTTTTGTTTTTTTCTATACTATTCAGTTTCGAAAAACAGAGTGAATGATCAAAGTAGGTTACTTTTCGAAACTAATTCCCAAACTAGGCTTGTTCAGAAACTAATTCCTAAAATAGGTCTCTTTATATTTTTAATAATAAATATTATTTACTTTCCATCCTAAAGTTTACAATATGTTACAAATGAACACTCAATCGAAATATAATACAATAACAAAAAAAATGAAAATTAAAAATATTAAATGTATGAAAAAAAAATGGATATTAAAAATAAATAATTAAATGATTAAAATACACATTAAAAAATAATCAAACGAATATTTTAATGGAGCTTTTAATTCTTAAAAATTATGTGAAATTAAAGGATAAAATTTACATATGAAAATAAATAAATTTTGAAACAACTTTATAATGGCAAAAAAATAAAAATAAAAACTATATAATGATATAAAAACTATTCATCAAGAGTATGAAAAAATATATATACAAACTAAAATTCATTCTTAAATTTATTCTATGGATTTTTTAAATTTAAATTAGTTTATTTGTTTTCTTCAGTCACTAATTTTATAAATTTAACATGTTTTACTTAGGGTATATATACGCTTTCATTTTTGTATTTTCATACTTAAAAAAATCATGAGTATTAGTTTATTTACATTTTATATCACATTTTTTTTTATAATTTATATATTTAGCATAATTTATTTTTACAATTTTTTTCACTATTGCTAATTTATTATTTTTTTAGTTTTTAACTTTTACATATAGTTACCTTATTTTTTTTTTCAATTTTTCTAATATATTTCTTGTATTATATTTCTGTTTAGGGATTAATTGTAACAAAATATAAACTTTAGGGTGTAAGTAAAAAATATATTTGATTAAAAAAAATGAAAAAACCTATTTTGAAAATTAGTTTCTGAAGAAACCTAGTTTGGTAATAAATTTTGCAAATAAACCTATTTTGGGAATTCACTCCGAAAAACACTGCATACGTGTACCGCGGGTCATTTCGTATGGAATAACTATTATGGTCAAAAAGTACATGGAAAACACAGTCATCTCTGTTTATATGTTCAACTTTTTGGAGGCTATAAAATGGAAAATTTGTACTCTCTGTATCTTCTCAAAAGTATACCAAAATCCAGGGCATACGTCCGAGTTACCCAATTCCAAAAACTATAAATTTTCATACATAATAATTGCATTTCTTTAAGATAATTTTTTTTGACTGCACTTTAAGAGTAATTTTAAAGAGAATTATTATATGAGTCAAATATATTAATCGAATCTTATGGAGAGTATACGGTCATTTTAATTAAGACAATTCCACCGTCTTAGGCTAGCTAGAGACCAGAAATTTAGTACGGAGCATGCATAGTTGAAATAAATAGCTCGCCTTATTTTCAAATGGTTGTGATATTTAAATTAAGACCCACCAAACGCCTCCTAATGAAGATCTCTAATCAAACGATTACATTTTGGTGTAAAACGTCAATGTCAGGAATCATTGACCTCCAATGAACACCCTCCACATATAAAATAATAATAATTAAAAAAAGATAATTATATTTATTAGACTAATTAGAAAAAGGGAAACCTACTTTATCATAGTCCATATCCTAGAGAGATTTGAGATTGGGTTTTATATTATATATACATTTCCAAAGATAATTTCTATTGGAATGAAGGAGGTGCATCTAAATAGGCCATATATATATATAATATTATTTAACTTTTCATTAGTCAGAGTATGAATCATTTTTCACCAAGTTAGTGGAACGTCTCGTTAATCCAGCATTTTCTTATCTATAAATAAAATGTCCACGTTGAAAAATAAGAAGTGAGCATCATCAATCATGTCATCTAAATTCTAATAAAAACAAGAAAAGCCCAACCCAAATAACAAATGGGCCCTAAATTCGGCACCTCATAAGGGACGAATGAAATAATATCATTATTCATTAAATATGAAATAAATAAATTCTGAAACTCATAATAAGGTAAAATAGTAATGCAATATGGAAAAATTAGTTGAAACCACTTTTAAATAATATTTTGTAAAACTATTGTAATAACTTTTGCAGATTCAAATTACATGCTTCATTCTTCCTATCACATATCAATGCCCCTTAATCTTGACAAGTGTACTTGTTGTAATTAATTTTGTTAATTTTTTTAAAAACCTATCGAGATAGGTGAATTCTTAAAGGAAAATATGTAATCGCTAAGTACACATGTCGAGATCACAATGATGAGACATGATATGAGATAGAATGAGGGGCATGATGGATATGTGTCCAATTCGGGTTCGTATTTACGTTTCGGGCCTCGCAAACACGCCGAAAATCACATCACTACTTGAAAAACGTCTCCCAAGGGGTAAAAACGGTCCGGAAGTGCATTTACGCGCATCCGGACCGGACCTCCGGATTGCACTACGGGTATTGCGCGATTACCGTTTACGCGATTACCGTTATGTGAAGAGAAGTCAAGTTCGCATATTACCAATATTGATGACGGTTACCGCTTGCTTTTAGACCGTCATTAAACCTCTTTAAAACCGGGTCCGGTCCCAAAGAAGCCTATAAATAGGAGGCCTTGGCCACCCATTTGGACACATCCTCTCATTTTGCCCAACTTTGGTATTTTGAGCTCTGACTTCTCTCTAGAAAAACTTTCTCTCTCTAGAATTACATTTTTACCCTTATAGTGACTTAAGCATCGGAGAGGGCTCCGCTAGCACCACCCCCCCCCCCCCCTCTCCGTGCTAGCATCGGTCCTTTGTGCAGGAATCGACGCCCCAGACGTTCGGACTTGCGCACAGATCACCGCCTTTCGAGACTCAGACGTCCCCCTGAGACACAACCGCGCTTTGAGACACAGACCTTTCCGGGACTCAACCGAACACTCGCCAGTGGCACAAACCTCTTTCAGACGAAAGGTTACAGCCCGAAAACCTGCTCATCCATACGAACAGACGCGTCCCCACGACCCAGTTCATCCAGGACACAGTAAGCCATCCAAGTTATCATGCAAGCTGCTATGTATAAAGCAGGTTCAAACGACGTAGTTCAAAGCGAACAAGTCACAAGCAACAATCAAAGAACAACTCCAACAAGTTTCTAAACATAGAAGCCGGGGGGCAAGCGGACTCATAAACGAGTTCAACATATCGAAGAGATGGCACAGATCAAAGAATGTCATCATCCCTGACAGGACTGGGCGGAACAGGCAGAAGTTGCACATTAGTGCCGCCACCATCTTCTCCAAACAAAAATAAAAACTGAGCTGTTGCAGTATCCAAACGACGGAGCTCGGCAACTTGCCCAACAGCAAACTCCGCATACGGCCCTAACTTGTCAAAAGGAAAGCCAGGAGCAAGAATGTTCACCCTACGAACAAAGTCCTCAGCAAACTCGCTGAGCATAGGAGCGGCCTTCGCCGTAGCAGCAGCAATAACCGCGTTGTCAAATCCAGGAGTAGAAGGGAACTTGCTAAGTCCCTCTTCAGTGCCATCCTTCATTTCTTCTTTGCGCACTTTCCGACAGGCAACTTTGTGCTTGCCCGCATTGTCAGAAATTGCCTTCTCAATGGCAGTGTTCTCAGATTCAAGCTGAACAAGGCTGGCATGATCAGAATCATAACGAGCATCAAAATCCGTCTTCTTCAACGAAAGACGGCGCACTTCATCCTTAGCTTCCTCAAGATCCTTGGACAAAGTGGCAGCTTTATCAGCAATGGCACGCCTCTCCTGGACAAGCTCCAACATGAAGGAGGCCATGTGCACCATATCAGAAATAACCTGAAAGCAAAGAGACAATAAGCATACATGTTCGGAAACAATGAGCATAACAAAGTGAAGAAAGATACTCACTGGAGTGAATCCAGATAACGATCTCTCAACAAAGGTTCGTGCTTCCTCGTCACTCGAGGGCCGAACAACTCGATCACCAGGAGGAATAGATCGATGAAGAACGCGCACGCCAACTTCCAGCATGCTCAGCTGGGAGTCCTTAGGGAAAGTGAGATCTCCTGCCACATATGGCATCCACTTACCATCTGAAATATCACCTTCCAAAGGACGAAGCAAGTACGCACGTCCAAGTGGCGGGTGCACTACATGCAAACCAAATAGAGTTATGCAAAAGCTAAAAACAAAGCGCACAAAAGCACACAGTCAAGTGTTCAAGCTTATACCAGAAGGAAGAGAACGTTCCACCTCGGACCGCTCCTTCGAGCGGGGGGCAGACAACGCATCCTCGCAACCGTCAACTTCCTTCCTTTTATGGCAGGAAGGGGTAGGAACGGTCACAGTAGTCTTCGGACGCTTCGAACTGCTCGAAGAACGCGCCCCAGTGGTGGACCGTTTTGAAGAATCAGGAACGACAACAACGCGATCAGTAACAAGCGTCGTGCGGCCTGCAAGTAACACACAAAGTTACAACCCAACCAAGAAAATACATAAGGAAGATTGTTTATTCAAACCGTCTACCTTTTCCACGTCCAGAAGCCGCCGATGCTCCAGAAGCAAGAGGTGGAACAATCCTTCCGCTAGAGGCAATCTTGCGAGCGGCTGCCGTCTGCAAAGACGAGCTTTTTCCGTCAAACCAACCTACAGCGCAACACGGTAAAAGTTATAAAAATGATTAACATACCGAAGCTGCAGAAGGGAGCACATGAATCCCAGCATCAACCAATTCCTGATCGGATGCACGCAGCGAGCAAGTAAAGCCGTGCGATTGTTGACAGTGGTATATCTGCTTTATCACCTCCCTATCCGACAAGGAAAGTTCCCGAAAAGCAGGCGCGGGATCAGACTTCCGAACATACTCGACATCCATGCGCGGGGGCAACCTACCAAAGGATGGACAATCTCATTTTCGGAGATTTGATTGGCGACAAAATGGAGGCGTACGTGGATGGTATGGTCGTAAAATCCAAGAAAAGAAAGAACCACGCAGAGGACCTACGCATAATCTTCGAGAGAATGCGAAAGTATCAAATAAGACTAAACCCCGCAAAATGCGCTTTCGGGGTACGGTCAGGCAAAATACTTGGATTTATGGTGAGCGAAAGGGGCATTGAAGCAAACCCTGAGAAGGTGAAGGCAATTGAAGAAATGGCCTCTCCAACAAAGCACAAAGAAGTACAACAACTCAACGGGCGTCTCGCAGCCCTGAACAGATTCCTGGCCAAAATTGGAGACAGAGCCCTCCCTTTCTTCGAAGTGTTACGCGCAAACAAAAAGTTTGAATGGACAAATGCTTGTGAAGAAGCATTCCAACAACTCAAGCAACACTTGAAGACGCTCCCAGGACTAGCAAAGCCACTTCAAGGGGAGCCTCTTTTTCTCTACATATCAACTAGTAACACGGCAGTTAGCTCTGTGCTAATAAAGGAAAAAGGAGGAGCGCAACTCCCGGTCTATTACGTCAGCAAAACACTGGCCAAGTATGAAGTCAATTACGTACCAATCGAGAAGCACTTGTACGCACAAACCTCTTTCAGACGAAAGGTTACAGCCCGAAAACCTGCTTATCCATACGAACAGACGCGTCCCCACGACCCAGTTCATCCAGGACGCAACAGGGCATATATTATCAATTAAAAAAAAAAGCTAAGAACCTGAACACAGTTCTAAATATATGTCATGTTCCAATTTGGTATCTCCAATTTTTTTTTGTTGGTATTCGATGTTGGTATCAGACTTGTTGATTTCCACATTTTTATCTTAAAGTTGACTAAATAAGAGTGAATTCCCAGAATAGGTTTGTTTGCCAAACTTATTCCCAAACTAAGCTTCTTTCGAAACTAATTCCCAAAATAGGTTTTTCTATTTTTTTTTAATTAGATATATTTTTTACTTTACATCCCAAAGTTTATATTTTGTTACAATTGACCCTAAACCGAAATAATACTATAAATATGTTAGAAAAATTGAAAAAAAATAAGGTAATTATATGTAAAATTTAAAAAATAATAAATTATTAATTGTGAAAATTTTGTGAAAATAAATTATGCTAAAGGATATAAATTCTAAAAAAAAGTTGTGATATAAAATGTAAAGAAACTAAATACTCGTGATTTTTTTAAGTATGAAAATATAAAAATGAAAGCGTACGTAAACCCTAAGTAAAACATGTTAAATTTATAAAATTAGTGACTGAAAAAAAAAACAGAAAAACTAATTTAAATTTGAAAAATCAATAAGATAAATTTAAGAATGATCAATTTGTATATATTTTTTTCATACTATTGATGAATAGTTTCTATATTATTATATGTTGTTTTTCTTTCCAATATAAAGTTGTTTAAAAACTTATTTATTTTTATATGTAAATTGTATCCTTTAATTTCATATATTTTTTAAAAATTAAAAGCTACAAAAAAATGTTTGTTTGATTAGTTTTTAATGTGTATTTTTTATCATTTCATTAATTAATTATTTTTTATTTCCATTTTTATTTTTATGTTTTTCATATATTTAATTTTCTTAATTTTCAATTTTTTTCCTTATATTATATTACGATTGAGGGTTCATTTGTAACACAATGTAAACTTTAGGATGCAAAATAAATAATAGATATTATTAAAAATATGAAGAGACCTATTTTGGGAATTAGTTTCTGAACAAGCCTAGTTTGGGAATTAGTTTGGAGAAGTGACCTAGTTTGGTCATTCACTCACTAAATAAAAATAAATTTTTAAGCATAAAAAAAGTATAAACTGATGGATATGTGCCTAATTCAAGTTCGTATTTATATTTCGGGCCTCGTAAACATGTCAAAATTACATCTCGACTTGAAAAACGTCTCCCAAAGGGTCAAAACGGTCCGGAAGCGCGTTACGCGCGTCCGGACCGGACCTCCGGATTGCGCGGCAATCAGGACCTCGCCGAATTGCCCAAATTCGACGAGGTCCGGATTACATTACGGGTATTGTGCGATTACCGTTTTCGCGATTACCGTTACGTGTAGAGAAGTGTAGTTCGCGCATTGCCAATATGGATGACGGTTACCGCTTGCTTTTGAACCGTCATCAAACCGCTTTAAAACCGGGTCCGGTCCCAAGGAAGCCTATAAATAGGAGGCCTTGGCCACCCATTTTCATCATCCTCTCATTTGCCCAACTTTGGTATTTTGAGCTCTGACTTCTCTCTAGAAAAACTTTCTCTCTCTAGAATTACTTTTTTGCCCTTATAGTGACTTAAGCATCGGAGAGGGCTCCGCTAGCACCACCCCCCCCCCCCCCTCTTCGTGCTAGCACCGGCCCATTGTGCAGGAATCAACGCCCCAGACGTCCGAACTTGTGCACAGACCACCGCCATTTTTGAGACTCAGACGCCGCTTGAGACACAACCATATTTTGAGACACAGACCTTTCCGAGACTCGACCGAACACTCGTCAGTGGCACAAACCTCTTTCAGACGAAGGGTTACAGCCCGAAAACCCGCTCAACCATCCAGACAGACGCGTCCTCACGACCCAGTTCATCCAGGATGCAACATAAACTATGTACAATGTTGGAACCTGGATTTACCGAGAAGATTTCCGCGGTGTTTCCGAGCTCCTTTAGTCTTTGGATTCCGGGTACGCACCTACAAAATGGGACAATGCCAGGGCGAACCCCGACGATCCCTCTCTGACGGTCAAATTAGTAACCGTTCATGTAAAGAGAGATCATTATTTTGTATAATATTTGTTATATATCTTTCATATTCATAAGGGAACAGTTTATATAAAAGAGTATAATAACTATTATGGTATATGGCCATTTATTGACGATGACCGTTATGGTAAGAGAATGTTATTTTGCAATTACTGTTATGTCAGCTGAATATTAATAGCTGATTGACTGTTATGATATCAGACTACTTATAGTTAATACATATTATGGTATCAAATTAACATGTTTATATCAATATCCATCATTTTCCCCCAATGCTGATGGAGGTTTTGCCTGCATTAGGCTCTGAGTTGAATGAACCTGCAACCACTACGCAATTATTTCACGTAAAATATTACTCCCGTGGAGTACTTTTATGATGATTATCTCTGTGTACGAACACATTTGTATGAATGGTGGTTTGCCCACCAACCCTTATATCACTCTCTTGTTGTATTTTATGGATGATCGTCTCTTTGTACGGTCGACTATGGATGGCGGTTCGTCTACCGACTCTTATATTACTCTCTTGGAGTTTCTATGGACGATCGTCTCTTTGTACGATCGACTATGGAAGGTGGTTTGTCTACCGACCATTTATTTTACTCACTTGGAGTGTTTATGGACGATCGTCTCTTTGTACGATCGACTATGGAGGGTGGTTTGTCTACCAACCCTTTATTTTACTCATTTGGAGTGTTTAAGGACGATCGTCTCTTTGTACGATCGACTATGGATGGTGGTTTGTCTACCGACCTTTATTTTACTCACTCGGAGTGTTTTTGGACGATTGTCTCTTTATACGATCGACTATGGAGGGCGGTTTGTCTGCCGACCCTTTATTTTACTCACTTGGAGTGTGATCGTCTCTCTGTACGATCGACTATGGAGGGCGGTTTGTCTACCGACCCTATATTAATCTCTTGGAGCTTTTATGGACGATCGTCTCTTTGTACGATCGACTATGGAGGGAGGTTTGTCTACGACCCTTATATTATACTCTCTGGAGCTTTTATGGACAATCGTCTCTTTGTACGATCGACTATGGAGGGCGGTTTGTCTACCGACCCTTATATTACTCTCATGGAGCTTTTATGGACGATCGTCTCTTTGTACGATCGACTATGGAAGGCGGTTTATCTACCGACGCTTATATTACTCTCTTGAAGTATTTATGGACGATCATCTCTTTGTATGATCAACTATGGAAGGCGGTTTATCTACCGACGCTTATATTACTCTCTTGGAGTATTTATGGATGACCGCCTCTTTGTACGGACTCATTTGCATGAAGGGTAGTTCGTCTATCAACTCTTTCATGTGAAATACTACTCTCTTTGCGATGTGTGGACATGATAGCCACCTTGAAGTTTGTGGACATTATAGAACCTTTTGAGGTTCGTGGTTGTAAATATAAAATAGCTTCGCGCCTGATCGAATGATCACTATTATGGTATATGACCATTTATTGACGATGGTCGTTATGGTAAGAAAATGTTATTTTGTAATTACTGTTATGTCAGCTGAATATTAATAGCTGATTGACCGTTATGGTATGAGACTATTTATATTTAATATCTATTATGGTATCAAATTAACATGTATATATCAATATTCATCATGCAACATGTATGATATTTTGAAAAAGTAAAAAGCAACATGTATGTTTTTGTTGCTTAAAAACATCAAATTTTAACACCGAAATCAAACTAAAAAAGTACAAAGCAATAAGTCTAATATTTCGGCCATCGAAAATTAACAAAATATAGCTGATACACAAAATCTCAAACACGACATATATTTGGAACACTGTTTCAATTCTTAAACTAAAAAAAAAAAAACACGATAAGCCCAAGTTTAAGAAATGTTATGTGGATGCTCTTGGATCTTATAAGGATCTCCAAGAAGTTTAATTAAAAATTATCATAAACGGATTATAAATCACCCGGAATGAATCACCACAGAAACAACAAAGCATAAGATGTTGGAGACAGAAACTGCGTCATTAACTTTCAAATGAAAGAATCCCTGTTGGTTTCAAAGCGCATGAAAAATTATTTCTTTTCAACATCAGCCATTTCAAGATTCCACGCCAACAATAGAGAATGGATCTCAAAATCATAGAGAATGGCTGGACCTAATAAAACAAGCAAACACCATGAGCCTTCCTTCAACTACCTCTCCATCGTTATCACTTTGTAGACGATGACACGTCGGACTTCACTGGTTCACGCGGCTTGAGGAAAGGGTCCTGCAGATTTTCATAAAACAAAGCAACATCGAACAAAAAGGTCAGAAATGAAATCCCCAACCAACTTATGCCTAACCATTAACCCATTATACATTACATGAATCGTCTATATGTCAATGGTAAAGCATGCAAAATCAAACATAATATCCAAGGCATAATCTGATTTGATCCTCATCTGAGAAGGAAGCCCCAGTTTCTAGTATACTCTTTCAGTGAAAGAGAAAGGGAGAATTGGTATAACTAGAGCAAATTACTCTTATAATAGTTAGTTATAACTAGAGCAAATTACTCTTATAATAGTTAGTTATAACTTCATCATATTCATAACTAGACTTAACATTCACCCCAAAGCATCCCAAATTAAAAGTTTGCTTATCTTTCCCTCTATTTCCCTTAAAATGTTCCTATCCAAGGGGTTAGTTATACTCATTCAATTGAAAGCTTACAAGTTCAGAAATGCCAGTGAAAGATGACTTCCCGAAGAAATAAGAGACTAAGAAGTAAGAACACACGTAAATCATCTAAACACATTTAAGCAAATAGAAGCTTCATTCTATTTTGAGAAAGATGGAATAACTAGTAAGCGTCAATCTGAGCCTAAATCAAAATATCTGAAAAACCAGAAGGAGTGCTATTGAATGTGCGGTTGCAGCAACAAGCCAACAAGGGTAACACACCAGCAAGTCAGTGATGAAATTGCATCAAATTTGAATGATTCCAACCACTAATTATATCATCAATCACAATCAATCATGTCCGAAGTTGAATGAATCTTTTAAGCGATTAAGATTAATGAAATGAAATCCCTAACAAGCAGCTTCAATCAATTCCTGAAGAAATTGCAATACCGATCATAATGTCTAATATTCTACAATAGCTGGTCTTCCGATGGCAATACAGTGAAATTTCATAGATTTATGTATCAAGCACAAATCCGATGCAAATTAACTTCACGGAAGATCAATTGAATGAAGAACGAGAGCGCCCTAGCGAATGAAATCGGAGTATATCCAGAGAGAAAGATGCTTACGTTCTCTACGAAGATGAAATTGGCGACAACCACCGTCGCTACGACGCCGCCTAGTATGGCCACAGGGCCCGTTAGCAGACTCCATTTTCGGTAAATCATCCTCTCTCTCGATGGATCGACAGAAAAATCGTAGAACTAGAAGAAGTAAACAGATGGAGGAGGATGAGGACTCGATGGCCGGTAAGAGGGACCCCATAAGCCATCGCTTATTGGGCTAAAATAACTTTCGGAATGGGTACAAATGGGCCTCAACAAGCCCACTTTCAAACCTGCTGTTACTTTTCACGTTATTCCTTCCGATCGGTAATATGAGTTTACGAAAGGTAAACAAAAATCCGTGAAAACTAGTTAGAATTATATATATTCAATATAATATGACATTGAAAAAATAGATATAATGTAATATTACAACCGAGATGAATTAACTATTATCTTTATTCATAATTGTTATTTATTAAAAATATAAACTACTTTGTCTGATCTTTTTTTTGTGATTATTATTTATTTATTACTTAATTTCTGTCTACTTCATCTATTGTTATAAAGAATAATATATCCGACAATTTTTATATAAACTCATCTTATAAAATTATTTAAAAAAATGTTTTGATGGTTAGAATTTTAATAATAAGTTGGAAGTGAGAATTTAGAACTCGCTGCCATGGTGAATCCGTGGCATGTGTTCGAGTCCATATTTGGTCGACCAAATATTGATTCAATTACAATACCATGTTAAAGACCCACCTGATCATGAATTCAAACTTTTTGGACTAACAATTTTAACAAAAGTATAGATATTTCAGCTGAGAAAGGCTTGATGTCTATATTGATCATTTTGCATAAATTTTTTGGGTTGAATTTTATTATATTCTTAATTTTGAAAAGTGTATTTTTATTATTGTATAAATACTTAACTTCCATCCAGTTATTATTATTATATAATAAAAAAATGAGTCATGATTATACAGCATTGTAATAAGGTTGAAATTTAATCTTAAAAAATATGTACGATTATTGATTATTTGGTCGAAAGGTCAAAGGTGGCATATGAATTATGATAACAATGATATGCCTGAAGTATAAATAATTCGCCTATTTTTTTCCCACAATTTATCTACGATAGTCTTATTTCTTGGAAAAAAAAATAGTATTATTTTTAATAGAGATAAAACCTTCCAAGAATTGTTTTATTTGGTTGTTGGACACAACTATTTGAGTTTTTGACCGATATAAGCTTTCATGGACAACTAAATACAAATACAGTCTGCATGAAAAAAAATTACAAATCTGAGGCAAACCGAGATTTCACATCTCGGTTTGGATTTTTTCATCCAAACCGAGATTCAATCTCGGTTAGGATTTTTTTTTTTTTTTAAGGGTTTAGGGCACTAAAAAACCCTAAAAAAAAAAAAAAAAAATCCTAACCGAGATTTCACATCTCGGTTTGGATGAAAAAAATCCAAACCGAGATGTGAAATCTCGATTTGACTCAGATTTGTAATTATTTTTTCATGCAGTCTATATTTGTATTTGGTTGTCCATAAAGGCTTATATCGGTCAAAAACTCCAACTATTTAGTAAGAATGATATTTTCTATATTTTCTTTTAAATAATAGATATAGATATATCGAAGCATCTCGGAAACTTTTAATTTTTTTATATAGGCAGTCACTTAATATTGAACAAACATGTTCTGATCGGTGATCTACTTTTTAAAAGTTTTTCCAAAACGGCCAATTAGCTACGTACCAAAACAGGACTAGTTGTAATGTATTATGTATAAAACAGGGTAGCGTATTCGTATATTTAATTCTTCTGAAATATATATCTACACATGCTTGTAATGCTATACAGATAGAATGGACATTATATGGTCTTTTATATTCAATTATTAATTAATAATCCCTATATTTAATGTACATAATAACAATTGTAACAATGGGAGGCACGCACTTGTGCCAAAAGGGACACAAATCATATTTTTTAAGCATAAGCATCTGTATTTATATGATAAATAAATTAGTAGTTTTCGACTACTTTTTCTCCTTTTATATTATACAAGATTTTTTAACAACTTCAATTTGTAAATTTCAAGGTTAATGTCTTACAAAACGAGGTAGGATTGTGGAAAAACCGGTTCTAATAAAATTAATTTTAAAAAGGGCGAATCAGTGTAAGAATAGTCGGTATATTTTCATAAAACCGGCTCTGTTCTAGACCGGAACTAATTTTAGATTAATTTTTGTTTTTTTTTTGTTTTCAGTAAATTAGTGTAAATTTGCCAAAAAGCGGATAAGACCGGTTCTGAACCGAACCTGAACTGGTTTTAACAAACCGTTTCAAAGCCGGTTCCGAAAAGACAAGTTCTTTCTACACTGATCCAAACTGTAGTCTTATTCAGAAATTTATTAATCAAATCTTACAAACAAACGTAGACTCGAGCTCCGTGTAATTAATAACAAAAAAAGCACAAATGATAATCACTTCTTAGGGGTCTTAATGTATCCGACGTGAGTGGAATTAGCAACCTTAATCAACGTCTTGAGCTCGTAAGCAATCCAACACCTTGACGTCTCTTGATTGTAGAAGTATCCCAAACATATACAGTCGCTGCTACACTTTCCCCCGCAGCTACTCTCCGTCGTCGCCGACCCGGTGGTGTACTTACTCAAGAAATTGTCCACTCCGGCCACCTTGAAGTAACTGACGTCACTCGCCTTGCAGCTCGTGATAGTCGGTGCCGCACAGCTCTCGCTCCACCCCAAAAGCCCAGAAGCGGTCGGGCAAGCCACACATTGGTTATCGCTACATAACCCGAACTTGCCGCACCGCTCCGGAAGCTGGCACTCGGTCTCCCAAACCGAGTCCCGGTCGAAGAGCGAGAAGGTCTTCTCCCAGGCTCGATAATCGACCTTGTCGTTGTAAGTGTACACCACGAGGTTTCCGTCGATCGTGAGCCGGAGGAGACTTGACGTGCCGTTATACTTAGGGCGACCCAATGTGACCGACCCGTACGAATCATTTCCGACGATTTTGTTCAGACTGATTTCGTAGGCAAATCCGTCGTTGACCGGGTCGGCGGTTAGTGTTACCGAGCTCAATGGGCCGGGCTGAGACGGGTTGGACCAGCCGTTGAAGTAGAGGAGCGGTTTCGGGGAGTTCTTGCTAGTGTAGTAGAGGGCTAACCCCTTGGACTCCATGACTAGGCTATAGGGTCCGTTGGCATTGACCGACTCGGAAACCCGGCTCACGAGCTTCGTCACTCCACCGACCTTAAGTAAGAACCAAGTCAGAAATTTATGTGAGTTGATAAATAAAAATTAGAATATTAGCAAAAAAAAAAAAGTTTCAAATAATCTAAATATAAGCTTTTTAAAGCTAAATTGAAAATAATTGTATTTTTTTTAAATCTAAAAACTAAAATATGAAAGGAAAACTTTATCCAAATACCAAAATAATAAACGCCATTATTTTAAACAACAGCGTGGACGGCACTGTTGTTCACATCAGTGGCACCGCACCAAATAGTGGGTGGCGGCCTCAACGTGAACAGCAGCGCCGCTTGCACTAACTTTTTTTTTTAGAATGGATAGAAATTCCGACGTCCACAATGCGACTTATTCCGATTATCTCACAGTGGCAAGCCATGTAAATTATAGCAACTTGTAGGGCAATTAATATGTCCCTCACGGTAGGAACAAAATCGGACGAAAATAGTTCATAATTTTTTTAAAAATTGTACAATACAAAAAGTTGATGGCTCGGGTCTCTTACCTTAAGGGATTGCCCTACGAGGAGGGTGTCGGTGGGGTAGTCGAAGCTCTGCCACAAGTACGTGCCCTTCGAGTCGTATAGGACCATGTTCCCGGTGGGTAAAAGGGTGAACCCGACAACTCCCTTATTAGCGGTGTTGGTTTGCCATGCGACCCGACCGTCAGCATCGGCTAGGACTAGGTTTCCGTTAGCCCCGAAGGTCAAGGTGGCGTTCTCACCGACCGGGTTGCCTCGGTTAGCCTCCCATACCCATCGGAACAACGACTCGGACCTCGTGAGCCCCATTCTTAAGGCCAGGGTGAAGGCGTTCGGGGTAGTGTTATAGAAAGCGAGCTGGAACGGGGAAGCGAACTGTTGCAACATGCGGTAGCTACCGTCATATTCGACGACGTAGGGACCGAACTCACCATCGTTAACGTATTGAAACTGAGCCGAGGCCGGAACCGCGGCTCGGACAGTGGTGGAGATGGCTAGGAGGGAGAAGAGGAGGATAAGCATTGGCTTAATAGACATAGTTGAAGAAGCAAGCTATGTTTGTGTTGATTGGAAGAAGGTTTGTGGATAATGAGATGATACGAATTGGGCAAGTGCACTTGTATTTATAGGAAGGTGTTAACAACCAAATTGGCCATCTTTTATTGACCCATCCAAATGGGTCTTTGTCTTAATAATTATTTAATTAACCCCCCTTATTTAAACAAGATTATCATAAAGCCATGTATCTATTTTTTTTTTCTTTCTCCAATACTATATATATATAATCTTAAGAAGTATAAAAAGAAGCATATTCTGCTTTATTAAGCTAAAAGTGCTATGTGGCTAAACATGTGAATTTAAAGTATAAAATGTATCAGAAGAGTTTTATATCAACTCTCACCTCATTAAATAATATTTTTTGAATTTATTTATTTCTAAATATTGAAAATAAAGAATTATAACCTTTTTTTTAACAGTATTTTAATTTACGAATATAATTTTTATGTGAATATATTAATGAAGACCTTATAAATGACATATGAGTTATGACATCATATGTTTCTATTTTACATACACTACCATAACAAACTAATCAACAATACGAGAGTGTGTTCTTTTAATTATATTTATTGCACATTCAATAATTCTAAACTTTGAAACACATTATTAAATAACATGACCTTTCTACAATGATCTTGGAGCACCATGTTTTTGCCACTAATTTTTTATTTTTCTATTGCCCTAAAGGTGAACCCCATAGGGAAATTGATATTATTAATAGTATGATACACATCTTTGGTGTAGTTAAAAAAATTCATATTTTTTCATACTTTTAAAGTTTTACTCATGTTACAATTAAGTCAAACATAGTATTAAAAAAACCAAAAGCATGGTGCTCCCAAAGCATGGTAGAAAAATCCTAAATAACATTATATATATGTTTTATTCAATGTATATGCATATTATTTACTTTGAAATATTGTGTTTATATAGTTATAACTTGTGTTTTATAATACTTTGATTTATGTACAATTTTTTTTATATGAAAGAATACGTAAATAAGCTCTAAATTACATCTAATATCAAATATTTCTAATATATATATACAATATTATAACTAATTAATTAACAATAAAATACATATATTATATATATATATTAACATATATTATATATATTAATTAACAATATTTGACACAAAGCACGAATGAACAATATTAACTTAAATTTTTATTATGGAACAGATAAATGGTTAGCTTGGAGTTCGTTTAAGAATACTCAGGAGTTACAATCTTTGACTAAACCACATCGTCAAATCTGACAGCAAGCATATTCTGTCGAGCATTATTGGATCTGATTAGGAGGAATAATAAATATATAAGAACTTAAGAAGCTTCCTAATTCTATAATGGTCAATATCTATTGGCTCCTCTACTTAACAAAGATACAAGTTGTCATGATTACGAATGAGTAAAATAATTTACTAACCAACAAATTTATAACATTTTGAAAAATACACATGTTACAAAATATTTTAAATGTTAGAATATATAAATGATTATTATCATTCTTGATATATATATATATTTACTATATACCTACAATAATATTCACTTATATATACTGAGTTAATATATAAATATAAAAAAATAACTATAATCTATATATAATATAATTTCAAAAGGTTTTCTAGAATGTTGACAAGTAATAAAATGAGTAGATTACATGTCAAAATAAATCAATTCTATTGGTCCATGTCAACTTACCTATCTATTTGATGATGTGGCGATTTCATGTAGGCTAAGGTAAGTGTTTAGATTTCCTCCAAGCATCCACATTGCATGTTTGAAGCCGTTTCATTTTGTTGTCCGTTTTTTTAATAATTATTAATGGCAATCCAAATTTTATTGATGCTTCTTTTTACCAAATTTTTTAAGAACTTTATTTTAAAATTAAAACTATGAAATTTGATATTAAATTTTATTTTGAGTAAAATTAGTATATGTATATTTTAATATCAATTTAATAAAACTTTATTAAGTTGACATATATTGATTTTTGTTATATTTATTTCTCACGACCACCATATTAATACAATATTCTTTTTATAAATAATTTTTTATTTATATAATTTTATAATTAGAGATCTGGTCCGCGATTTAAACGGAATTCAAAGTATTTATTTAGATTGTTGCAATTATAGTTATTAATTTTTTATATATTAAAAATTTTAAAATAAAAAATATATATAATTAATTTTCCATAAAAAATTATATAAATAAAAACATAGAATATAATTTATTTGTTTATAATATAGAATATAACTAAGTATTATAGAAGTGTAAACCAGATTTCTTACATATAAAATTTTTTATCCTTCCATTAGTTTACATTTTTTAATCATTTTATCAAATTGAATAGATCAAAAAATAGATCAATACAAAATTAATTATATCAGTGAAATTTTATAAGAAATATTATAAAAAACTTGATAGTTATAAATTAATTAAACTAAATGAATACTTATTGTAAAAATAAGGATCGATACGATTAAATTGAAATTCATATATATATATATATATATATGTTAATTTTTTCGCCACATAATAAATGTTAATAGGAATTATTTTTGTTTAATAATGTTACTTACATAATTATTTTTGTATTATATTCACTTTGATAAATGAAAAAAAAGAAAAAGAGTAAAGTTTGAAAGCATAAACATAAGGGAAAAGTATGTAAAACATGCAACATGTTTGAAAAAGATGGTTGTATGGACCAATATGTTTTAAAATGTACAATTTGTTTGAAAAAGATGGTTTTATGGACCAATATGTATTAAAATGTATAACAAGCTTGGAAAAGATGTTAAAATGAAATACCGTCCACTTGTTATCAATAGTCTCACTAAGTGGACACGTGCGAAATACATTTTTAGAAAAATAATAATAATTAAAACAATAAATTAATTTATACATAGCAATGATTATTAATGGGTGGATATAGATAATAATTATCATTATTATTATTTTTTAAAAACGTGATCCGCACGTGTACACGTAATGAGACTAGTGACAATAAGTGGACGATAGTTATTTTACCATGTTTTGTAAGCTTGTTGTACATTTTAAAAAAAATTGGTCTATAAAACCATCTTTTTCAAACATGTTGTACGTTTTAAAACATATTGGTCCATAAAACCATTTTTTTTTAAACATGTTGCATGTTTTACATACTTTTCCCTAAACATAAATGTAAGCAATTCACTCACTTTAGACTAAAAAAATAATCAATTATGTTATATATTATTTTTCTATATATATCCATTTTGCGGGGAAAAAAATTAAATCTAATTTTATTTTTAAATTTTGATTTATAAACAATTTTAGCGACTTAAACTACAACGGTGTAAAATATATATTTTATATTCCGCGCAAAGCGCGGGTCAAATATCTAGTTTTATAATAATCTCCACTCAGCTTATCCACACACTAATTAATCCGTTTGGAAAATGCTCTGGTCTGCAAAGCTAATTCTAAAAGTACGAATGTTCATCTGGAGAGGTTGTAACAATGGTCTGTTTTTGGGGTATAATCTTCATCGACGAATTCCCTCCTTTAATCCTAAGTGTTTTCTTTATTCCGGAACAAACGAGACGAGGGACTACCTCATGTGGACCTGCTCGTTTGCTCAGAGAGTCTGGTTTAGTTCGTGTCTAGGAATACTCCCAACTAATACACCTTTCACAACAGTGTTTGGTTGGTTGTTTGAGAGCCCAGGCTCGTATCGATCTCCCATTCCTCGGGATAACTCTTTATCCAAAAGTGCTTGATTATTTGAAGAATTTGGCTTGAAAGGAACGCCGTAGTCTTTCGGGATAAAGTCTGAAACGCGATATTTGGGTTACATTAACTCTATTTGTAATGATAACCTAATATGTTTGTTCATGCTCTAGGCCCATCAGCCGCCACCACCATCTCAGGACCCTTGAGCTGCAGGGTACGAAACCCATCACATACTAGGCCCATGGTAGCGTGTGATGGGGCAGTTAGGAGCCAGCTAAATATCATCTACGGAGCCGCAATTTTACTAAATGAGATCGAAGAAATCTCAGCGGTTTCGATTACATCGGCAAGAAGTGATAATCCTCTTTTAGCGGAAGATCTGACATGCAGAGCCGGTTTGTTGTTAGCGAGGTCATCCAGGGAGGGCGATCATACCCTGTTCACAACTCGACTGTTTTGTTAAATAATATTAGATACTCATCCTCAAACTGCAACCCTTCATTGTTCGGAGTTATCTAGGGTATCAGTTACCATTTAAACGTTTTGTATGTTTCCATTATTGTTGTACATAGATCTTATGTTTGGTTAGCTCAGAAGGTTGTTACCCTTGCGGCCTCGGCTAATTTAACCGCTTGTTGGTTCGCTCCTAATATCTCCCAGTTATGTAGGGTTCAGAGGCGAACAGGTTAACTTTATTATTAATATAAATGACATTTTAAGATTTAAAAGAAAAAAAAATCTCCACTCGGTTGATCTGTTTTAGATTATATATATCATTCATGTCATTTTCACAAAGACACAACTCACACATTTATGAATAACCTTAGAGCATCCACAGTGATATTATGTAAGGATTACGTAAACGTGGGTTCTACATGTTTATTTATGTAAAGTGAAAAAAAAAACTTTCTACAGTGGTTTTACATAGCAGTCCTTAAAAATGGGACTCACACGTAAATTTATATTTTTACATAAAGCAAATATAATGAATACTTTATGTTTACGTAAAATTAATTGTCCTCATTTTTTAACCAAACACATTTGTTCCATTCCATATATATATATAACGAATATATAAAATAAAATATGTATAATCCTAGCAGATATATAATGAATATATATATATATATATATATATATATATATATATATATATATATATATATATATATATAGCAGATATCTTAGTTGAGAAATACTTGAAGACGGGGGCTTCTGCTTTTTTCAATAAAGCAGAGATAAATAACAATTTGCCACGTAATAGATTCCATGCTATAGAAATTGTATTGTTGCAGCGAATCAATAATGAGCACGAATGAGCACGGTTCTTTTTTTTTTTTTAATGAAAGGTATCCTTTCTTATTTGCTAATAACTTCTTCAATCTTTGGCCAAAAAAATATATCTTCATTCATTAATCCAAGCCTGGGCAGATTTTCTTCATAAGAAAATTTCGGTTAAATTATTATATTAAAATAATATATTCATCTAATTATTGATTAATTTATTACATTAGTGTAAGTAAATTAGAAATGTATAATATTATATAACATTTTGAAGAATTTTATCTAACATTTAGAAGAATTTTATCTATACTTTCATATATATGAAAATAATTCATTAAATCGTACCGTAGGAAACATTGTGGCTCTTTGATTACGATATTTAAGAGTAAATAATAAAATAGCAAATTAAATATAAATAAATATTATTTTAGATTAAAATTATTAAATATCGTTTATTGAGGTGGAAACTGATGTGGCAGAATCGATGATTTTGTTGCATTTTAAAGTTTATGACGACTAATTCTGCTAGATGTTATAATTTAATTTAGGGAAAAAGCTTATTTAGTAGTGTCTCAAGTTTACTCCATGTGTCGGTTTGGTGTGTTAGGATTAAATTGTTACTTCGACTGTCCCAGGTTTCAACTTTATTACTATTTCGTTTTCCGTCTGATTTGTGGTTAACTTATACATACTGAGATGAAAATACAATTTTGCCACCACCTCTGGTTCCGGCCACCCACCTCCTATTCTGAGTCAACCACGTGACAGGCGCGCTGCATTTTTTAGGTAATTTAGGAATTTCAAAATTATTCGGTCACGTGGCCAGTTTCTGTCGAATTTTAACCTTAAAATTTGACGGAGACAACAAATAGAAACAAAGTTGAAACTTGGGAAAGTCGAAAGTAACAATTTAAACCTGAGACACCGAACTAACACATGGGGTAAACGTGAGACACTAAATATGTTTTTTTTTCCCTTTAGTTTAATATAACAAAAACATGCAGAATTATAAATGTTAAATTACGTATGTATCATATACATTTGTAGTGATTGGCCCTCTAGGGTTCACCCAACCATAACGTTCGTACAATCGAATAGGATTTTAGAAGAAAAAAAATAGGAATAGCGAAACCAAGTTGCTTTAATACCTTTTTAGCCCTCTAAAATTCAACCAATCATACAATTCACTAAATTCAATATAATTTTAGAAAAACTAAACAACCTAAACTAATTTTTTAATAGGGTTCAATTATTCATCCAAACTAATTTTTTTAGAAAATAAAATCAAACTTCATAAACTCAAAAAGACATTTTAAAAAATAATTTATGTTACAATATGCGCTATTTTGATAATTAATTTTAAAAATATTTATGTATTTAGTTTTATAATAGTGTTATTAAGGTTTTATAAAAAAAATATTTTTAAAGAAATTCTTTAAACCATCAAGTCAACCCACGAATTTATTTAGGTCGTTACTTACTCTCACGGAACTTTGTTGGCTGTGTTGAATATTTTTTTGGTGTGTGGAATGTACTTACGTGGCAAATGAGTATTGGTGTCTGTTTTTTGGGTTGAAACGGGGCCTCCGTACGCTAACCACCCTCATCTTAGTTACATCTATGTTATATATATAAAATGAATATATGTATATATATAAAATAAATAACACAAATCTCGTTGCAAACTTAGACAAAAACTTAATCGTAACGACATAATTTTTTTAGCCGATTGTAACGACACAATTAAAACTTTAATTATAACTACTTTTTAAATTAGTTATTAAAAATTAATAATAAAATATGTTTACGTAAGATGGTTAAGTAAAATAATTGTAGACCTACTATTATTTTAAGTATTACGTAAATTTATGTATTCCTTTTAATCATACATAAAAAGTCTATGTTGCGCCTTTAAAGAAAGCAAAATATGTTATAACTACTTACCTACCCATACAATCTTTATTATTATAATAACAACAATATATAAGTAGTGTTATTATTTTGTGAGTAAATCTAATCTATATTTATTGTGATATCTAAAAGTTTGACCTTTCGCCGATCATAGAAGTTAAGACTGTGTTAGCTTCAAATCTCAACGTGGGGACAAACCTTTAATTATTTTTGTTAACTGTTATTATATATGGGCTATTAGATGATGCTTCGGGTAGTTGCATCACATTGTGCATTTCTCATCATCCCCATAATTTCCAAAAGACGATAGTAATGATAACAAATTATTAAAAAAAACAAACGACACAAGATTTTAATTACATCGTTCAATTAAAAGAAAAACTTACCAAAAGTACCTTCTTAACATTTTATTATTAAAATTTTCCGTCCAACGATAATCTTATTAACTTGATACAAAAGAACACAGTACTTAATAAAAACTCCACGCCCATTCATTCATTCAAAATCACTTCTTTGGGGTCTTAATGTACCCGACGTGCGTCGAATTGGCAACCTTAGTCAACGTCATAAGCTCGTAACCCAGCAAGCACCTCGAAGTTTCTTGATTGTAGAAATAGCCCTTGCACTTGCAGTCACTCGTGCACTTAGCCCCACATTTACTCTCCGTCGTAGCCGATCCAGTATTGTACTTACTCAAGAAATGGTCAACGCCGCTGACCTTGAAGTACGTAATGTCGCTAGGCTTGCAGCTCGTGATCGTAGGCGGCGCACAGCTCTCGCTCCACCCCAGAAGTCCCGAAGCACTCGGGCAGGCCACGCATTGGTTGTCGCTACAAACTCCGAGGCTGCCGCACCGTTCCGGCCGCTGACACTCGCTTTCCCACACAAGATCGTTGGCTCGGTCGAAAAGAGCGAAGGTTCTCTCCCATGCTCGATAGTCGACTTTGTCGTTGTAGGTGTAAACCTCGAGGTTGCCGTTGATTGCGAGTCGGAGAATGCTCGATGTCGCGTTATATTTCGGACGACCTAGAATAATGGACCCGTACGATTCGTTCCCAACGATTTTATTCAGATTGATTTCGTAGGCAAAGCCGTCGTTGACCGGGTCGGTGACTAGGGTTACTGAGCTCAACGGGCCGGGCTGTGACGGGTCGGTTAAGCCGTTGAAGTAGAGGAGTGGCTTGTGGGTGATGTTACTAGTGTAGTAGAGGGCTAGCCCCTTGGGCTCCATGACTAGGCTGTAGGGACCGTCGGCATTGATTGACTCGGAAACCCGGCTCACGAGCTTCGTCACCCCACCGGCCTTAAGTAAGAATGAAGTCAGAAATTTATGTCAATTGTTAAAAAAAAATTAGAATACACACATATTTTTTATAAAAAAAAGTTTCAATAATCTAAATATAAGATTTTTAAAATCTAAATTGAAAACAATTGTATCTTTAAGAATTTTTTTTCCAAATACCAAAATATAACTTCTTTTTACTCGATTACCAAAACAACAAACAACGTTGTTGTTTCGAACAGCGGTGTGTGTGGCACTGCTGTTTACATCAGTACCACCGACCCAAATAGTGGGTGGCGGTTTCGATATGAACAGCAGCGACGCAATCCTAATAAGAAATCTCTTCGTTTATGGCAGATTTATTTATGAAAATTTGAGAAATCCTCTTATAAATATAATATTTTTTTTTTGAAAAAATGACTTTTAATGAAAAAAAATTTAGGTAGAAATTTTCATGAAATTTTTTTAAAAAAATTTAAATTTTGTAAAGAATTTTCTATAAAAAAAAATCCCTTAAAAGGATTCATTCCCTTAAAAAATATCGTTACAAATTACCAATTTTCTTGTAGTGTAATTTTCTTTTCTATTTAAAAAAAAAATAAAAAATTGTACAATACAAAAAGTTGATGGCTCGGGTCTCTTACCTTAAGAGACTGCCCTACAAGGAGGGTGTCGGTGGGGTAGTCGAAGCTCTGCCATAAGTAGGAACCCTTGGAGTTGTATAGGACCATGTTCCCGGTGGGTAAAAGGGTGAACCCGACAACTCCCTTATTAGCGGTGTTGGTTTGCCATGCGACCCGACCGTCAGCATCGGCTAGGACTAGGTTTCCGTTAGCCCCGAAGGTCAAGGTGGCGTTCTCACCGACCGGGTTGCCTCGGTTCGCCTCCCAAACCCATCGGAACAACGACTCTGACCTCGTGAGCCCCATTCTCAAGGCCAGGGTGAAGGCGTTCGGGGTAGTGTTATAGAAGGCGAGCTGGAACGGGGAAGCGAACTGTTGCAACATACGGTAGCTACCATCATATTCGACGACGTAGGGACCGAACTCACCATCGTTAACGTATTGAAACTGAGCCGAGGCCGGAACCGCGGCTCGGACAGTGGTGGAGATGGCTAGGAAGAAGAGGAGGAGAAGTGTTGGCTTAATAAACAGAGTAGGAGAAGCCATGGTTTTAGTTACTGGGTGGATAATTAAGATGACTAAAGCCTTTCTACTTATATAGGAAGTTGTTTACATAGAGAACGAACCAAATTTGGCATCATTGTTTGACTTTAGAAAATGATCAGATCAGATCAGATATTTCGTATTTGTTATCATTTTATATATGCATTGTTTATTAATTTTTTTTTTTGGCCAAATTTTTTATTAATTCAAGTGATACTTTTTTTTTCAGGGTTTTTATTATTAAAATTATCATTTATAATTACGTGCATTTCTAATCTATGATATGATATGATGACTAGTCCATAATATATTGTCAAATCTGGCAGCGAAGAATGTATAATAAAAAAATATAGTAGAGCATATCTGTGGAGCACTATGGTATGTATATTGAGATTGGATCTAGATTAATGTGTACACCTCTAATATAATATGAAGTATGCTAAATTAAGAAACTACAGTTTTATATATGGTTTATATATAACCAAATTGCAATTTAATTTTGACCCAATTATTAATTGTTATTCAATTTTAATATTTTAATTAAATTGGTTGTCTGATCTTCAATTTTTTTTTTAAAAAAATAGAAAGTTTTATATATTTTATAATTTTTATCAAATTGGACATATTAACATATTTTTCATATAAGATCGTTTGATGTATACTTAATATGAATTCGTTAAAAGACAGAAAGGATTGTAACAAACTACGTTTAATTAGACTGACGCTCAATTAGTACACCCATCTAATTCCAGCGGTACATTTCAGTTGAATTTCAATTGAATGTATTTTATCGTAATTATTTTTATTTTTTTTATAAATCTTTGTTATTAGTTACACTTAAAAAATATTCCGTGGCTAATACTTACTTTGTTTCTATCCTTTTTATATTATTATTATTATTATTATATTATAATATGGTCAATATGTATTGGCGAAGATCTAAAGGATATAATGAGTTGTAAACGAGCAGTTGGATAACATTTATATTTGGGAGCCACTTGTTGTGAGGAAATAAATATTGATCGAGTCGACCTTACCCTTTTAAAATGTTATTATTATTATTATTATTATTATTATTATTATTATTATTATTATTATTATTATTATTATTATTATTGTACCGACACGTTAACGTAACCCACCACATGTCGTGAGACCGATCAGTAACTTGAAATGTTGCAATTTCTTTCATTTATATTTATACATATATATACGAAATCTGAAATCCCAATACTGTCTGGGAAAGATGACGAGCTCATTTGAGTACTTTTGTTAAATAAATTCAGGAAACATTACAAAAAAAAAAATCGGTTTTACCTACCACATAATTTCTGATCGGGCGCCGATTAGGAATGTACTGCCGTTTTCCGACCGTATTATGTCTGATTCGACCAAAAAAGTGCCCACGGTCTTTTACTGACCGATTTTTCCGAAATTTTCTCCCTATAAGCAAGAGGTCGGTACGAAATTAAAAATACTCACCGGTACCTTACGCCCTATGCATGGCCGGAGATTCCCTTTCGCTTTTCCGACTATTTTAATAAAAACGCATTCCCCACCGATTTGATGTTCGTCGTTTCTGTTGAATTTTCTTGCAGACATATCTCACTCATTTGTCAACATAGTACGAGTAAGGGAAGGTTAACTACTTTTGTATATCACTCTTTTGGAAGATATAATCCAAGCCTGAGCAACAACTTGTTCAGAGGCCAAAGTATAAGTAAGTTAAATATAACCCTAAATTCAAAAGGGTAAATAATTTATTTCAAAAGTTTAGTTAATTTTTATAGATTTTTTTATACAAAAGTTCTAATAATGTTTGTTGTGATATTTTTTGTTACATTTGTTTTTAATGTATTTTTGAATGTGTGCTATTTCAAAATTTGATGTTTATTAAAAATGATGTCGTTCAATTCAATCAGTGGAGTAGAACTTTATTGTGTTTGTGAAAGTGTTTTCCATCTAATACGTACTTTAACAGAACAGAACGATTGATGGAACCAACCTTTCAAATAATAATGCATAAATTCAAGGTACCATTTAATATTTAACCTTATGAATAGTGGAAACGGAACATCATCACTACAGAAACAAATACGTACTTAATTATAATTCCAGGGAAAAAGAGAAGTATTGGTAATTAAGCACTCAGTGATAACTTAGGGGTCTTAATGTAGCCGACATGAGTCGTATTAACAACCTTAATCAATGTCTTGAGCTCGTAAGCAATCCAACACCTTGATGTCTCTTGGTTGTAGAAGTAGCCCATACACTTGCAGTCACTACTACACTTCCCTCCACATTTCTCCTCCGTCGTTTTCGATCCGGTCGTGTACTTGCTCAAGAAATGGTCAACGCCGTTGACCTTGAAGTACGTGATATCACTAGCCTTACAGCTCGTAATATTGGGCGGCGCACAGCTCTCGCTCCAGCCCAAAAGCCCGGAAGCAGTCGGACATGCCACGCATTGGTTATCGCTGCATAGCCCGAACTTGCCGCACCGTTCCGGCAGCTGACACTCGCTCTCCCACACCGAGTTTCGCTCGAAGAGGGAGAAAGTCTTTTCCCATGCGCTGTCGTAGACTTTGTCGTAGTAAGTGTAGACCTCGAGGTTGCCGTCGATGGTGATGCGCAGGAAACTCGAGGTGGCGTTATACTTAGGGCGGCCCAATATGGTGGTCACGCCCGATTGGGCTAGACTGATTACGGTGGCAAAGCCGTCATCGACTGGCTCGGCACCTGATCAAGTATTAAGATTAAATCACACATCCATCTAGTGTCACATATCAGTTTACGGAAAATTACTCATTTTTAAAATTTTCATATCATATCAAAACGTGCAGCTTCAAATATCTACATAATCAAGTTATAAGAATCCCCAAATTAACTAACAAAATCACATGATAGGCTTTTCAAAACATTACAACCCACTTGTAAGAGTAATGCTAATAAATAATAAATAGTTAAGTGAAACCACACTTTTCACCTTAGAAGAGATAATTAGTTAAGTGATGATAATGAAAATTTTACGGTATCTAGGGTTATCAAATGAAGTATAAAGATTATTAAATCATGCATTCACATATTATCACATATCAGTTTACAGTTTTATAAAGTTAGTCATTCTAAAAATTTCACGTCGTATCAGAGCGCTCAATTTTATACTGTACCTAGGGTTACTGAGCTCAACGGGGTCGTCTTCGACCATCCATTGAAGTAGAGCAGCGGCTTGGGGGAGTTGTTGCTGGTGTAGTAGAGGGCTAGGCCCTTGGACTCCATGACTAGGCTATAGGGTCCATCGGCATTGACCGACTCGGATACACGGCTCACGAGCTTCGTAACCCCACCGACCTTAAGGGACTGCCCTACAAGGAGTGTATCGGTGGGGTAGTCGAAGCTCTGCCACAAATACGCACCCTTCGAGTCGTATAGGACCATGTTCCCGGTTGATAAAAGGTTGAACCCGACAACTCCCTTATTGGACGTGTTTGACTGCCATGCAACACGACCGTCAGCATCGGCTAGTACGAGGTTGCCGTCAGCGCCTAACGTCAAGGTGGCGTTTTCACCGACAGGGTTACCACGGTTGGCCTCCCAAACCCATCGGTATAGGGATTCTGATCTCCGGAGGGCCATTCTGAGGGCGAGGGTGAAGGTGGTTGGGGTGGTGTTGTAGAAGCAGAGCTGGAATGGGGAAGCAAACGGGTCGAGGACGCGGTAGCTACCGTCGTACTCGATTATGTAGGGGCCGATCTCGCCGGAGTTGATGTACTGGAACTGGGCGGAGGTGGGAACTGTGGATTCAGCTGTGGAGGAGAGGGTAATGATGAATAACACAAGGGCGGCAGCTGAGAATGAAGAAGCCATTTGCTTGATGAAGAAGGTGGTGATGGAGTGATATGGCTTATCAAACAGGCTTGCGTATTTATATATCCACCCAGCATACATTTTTTCAATAAAGAAATTGGCACCGATCTTATAATCATTTATATTCATCTCATTTGCGTAATATTCTGATTTTTCTGCTTGAATTTTTTCTACTACACTTAGTAAACAATCAAATTATACATTGACTCGTTAACGTAACCAATCAATACCCACGTAGCCAACTAACAGACTAATACAGTTTAGATGTCGACTCCTTAAACTATATTCTACTCTCTTCCTCCTCCTCTTATGTCTGCCGGACAAGACCTGATATTTTAATCAGATCACGACGAAATGACTCCCATATAGTTTGAATCTGGGATTTCATGACCAAACTATATGAGAAGTTGTTAACACTACTGCCTCGCCGAGCATACATACAATATTTTTTTTAGTATAGTATCTTCTTAACTAAATTATATAGGAGTTAGTGCTCTTAACTATTAGAACAACACTACCAAACTAAACATAATAATAATTTTTTTAAGTATAGCTTATCATCTTCTATTCATAACATCATTTCAAAAGTTAGCTAATATATATATAAAAAGTAAATAATATTTTTCATATTTAATAGTTTTAAAACTTATTATTTAAGTACTCTTTTATAAATAAGATGGTAAATAAGATAAATAATATATATTTTATGACATGGTACCTAGTACATTCAAGATAACGGAGAAATTATGTACTACCACTGAGATTCTACGTGTTGCCCCTCTAACCAATCAAAATTTGACATGTGTTACAAAATGACTAACACATGAATAGATGTCATATTAGTTATTTAATTGCACTTTGCACACAATTCAAATACATGATTTTATATATAAAAAAATGTAAATTATAATATAATATTATTAATTTGAATAAACTCATTTTAAATTAATATATTATTATATTAAAATAATATATTCATTTGTATTTATATTATAATTTGTTACAACAATATATGTTGAATTTAAAATATATGATGTCATATGTTATTCAAAATGGTTTCATTTATACTTTCACATGAAAAAATTGTTTGTAAATTAGAGTAACTTATAAAAGTTATGACTCTTTAATTACGATATTCAGTAGTAAATAATATTATAGTAAATTATATGAAATAAATAAATCTTTAGGTAGTTTGAAGTATAAAAGATTATTTAATAACATAAAAACTGAAGTGGCGCCTTCGTACGCTTTAAATTTAAATTAATTGATTTTATTGCGTGTTATTTAATAAAAAAGAATCATAATTCTTTAAACAAGTGTAGTTCACATTACTAAAGAGAAATAGATTCCTTGAGAAATGCTATGTGTTGCGTCCGGGACGACTGAGGTCACGAGGACGCGTCTGAGGTTGTGCGGGTAAGGACCCTTCTGTCGGAGGTTGTGACCCGGCAATGTTGTGACCCGGCAAGGCTGTGACCCGACGAGGTTGTGACCCGGCAAGGCTGTGACCCGGCGAGGTAGTGACCCGGCAAATCTGTGTCTCGTGCGTCGGATCCTGCGCAAAGGACCAATGCTAGCACGGAGAGGGGGGGGTGGTGCTAGCGGAGCCCTCTCCGATGCTTAAGTTACTAAAGTGGCAAAAGGGTAATTTCTAGAGAGAGAAAGTTCTAGAGAGAAGTCAGAGATCAAAATACCAAAGTTGGGCAAATGAGAGAGTGAGTGAAAATGGGTGGCCAAGGCCTCCTATTTATAGGCTTCCTTGAGACCGGACCCGGTTTTAGAGCGGTTCGACGACGGTTCAAGGAGACAAACGGGAACCGTCATCCACATTGGTAATGCATGAACTTGACCTCTCTACACGTAACGGCGATCGCGGACACGGTAATCGTGGATATGACAATCGCGCAATACCCGTGGCGCAACCCGGACCTCGTCGAAATTGGGCAATTCGGCGAGGTCCGGATTGCCGTGCGATCCGGACCTCCGGATTGCGCAATCCGGAGGTCCGGATTGCTTGCAATCCGGATGTCCGGTCCGGAAACGCGTAAATACGTTTCCGGACCGTTTTGACCCTTGGGAGACGTTTTTCCGAGACGAGATGTAATTTTGACGTGTTTGCGAGGCCCGAAGTGTAAATACGAACCCGAATTGGACATTTATCCATCACTTGCCCCCGAGTCAAGAAACGGTTTAGAACCTTTCTTGGCTCTATTTTAAGTTAGGATATTTGTCCAATTTGAGTCTGACGCTAACCTTTCGATTTTGATCGTTGGTCGGGTGTAGGTATCTTGATTCCGTCCGTCGCTTGACTTTCTGGCCGAACGACTTTATTTCCTGTCACTATGGTTAGTGTGATGGGAAATATATATGTGACGTGCAAGCATGGTTATTGTCGGAGACACGAGAAATCGGAAATGCATTTATACGAGTATGCGTCTATCGTCATGTAAGTATGAATAAAGGACGTGGCAAGATCGTAATTACGTAATGCAAGAAAATAGAAATCGTATGTTTCTAAAATGACTAAGTGATTACCGACTCTTGGATCACGTGATTGCAACATACGCCCATGATGATTGACTTGACACGCGCGATGATGTTGATGCGCGCGTTGACGTTGATACACGCGTTGACGTCAGGTATAGATTGTTGGTTATTTCCTGCAAGCATGTTAAAACACTTAGAAAATATTAAGCGATATCTAATGTTTGTCACCATAGATGTCGTCGTATGAGCTTTGACGATGTGCATCGTTGGTAGGCTTAGGGGGCATAGCTACTCGTTGTATGCAATACATCTTTGTTGACGTGCATGTGCGTATGTGAAAATACTTAGAAAATATTCTCTCCTTGTTGGCATGACCCCTTGTTGACGTGTACGTACGTACATGGGAATACTTTAGAAAATACTTTTTCTTCGTTGACATGCCCCCTTGTCGACATGTATGTACGTACATGGAAACACTTAGAAAATATTTTCTTCTCGTCGACGTGCACCCTCGTCGACATGTATGTACGTACATGGAAACACTTAGAAAATACTTTCTCCTTGTCGACGTGCGTCCTCGTCGACATGTATGTACGTACATGGAAACACTTAGAAAATATTTTCTCCTTGTCGACGTGCATCCTCGTCGACATGTATGTACGTATATGGAAACACTTAGAAAATATTTTCTCCTTGTCGACGTGCATCCTCGTCGACATGTATGTACGTACATGGAAACACTTAGAAAATATTTTCTCCTTGTCGACGCGCATCCTCGTCGACATGTATGTACGTACATGGAAACACTTAGAAAATATTTTCTCCTTGTCGACGCGCATCCTCGTCGACATGTATGTACGTACATGGAAACACTTAGAAAATATTTTCTCCTTGTCGACGCGCATCCTCGTCGACATGTATGTACGTATATGGAAACACTTAGAAAATATTTTCTTCTCGTCGACGTGCACCCTCGTCGACATGTATGTACGTACATGGAAACACTTAGAAAATACTTTCTCCTTGTCGACGTGCGTCCTCGTCGACATGTATGTACGTACATGGAAACACTTAGAAAATATTTTCTCCTTGTCGACGCGCATCCTCGTCGACATGTATGTACGTACATGGAAACACTTAGAAAATATTTTCTCCTTGTCGACGTGCATCCTCGTCGACATGTATGTACGTATATGGAAACACTTAGAAAATATTTTCTCCTTGTCGACGTGCATCCTCGTCGACATGTATGTACGTACATGGAAACACTTAGAAAATATTTTCTCCTTGTCGACGCGCATCCTCGTCGACATGTATGTACGTACATGGAAACACTTAGAAAATATTTTCTCCTTGTCGACGCGCATCCTCGTCGACATGTATGTACGTACATGGAAACACTTAGAAAATATTTTCTCCTTGTCGACGCGCATCTTCGTCGACATGTATGTACGTATATGGAAACACTTAGAAAATATTTTCTTCTCGTCGACGTGCACCCTCGTCGACATGTATGTACGTACATGGAAACACTTAGAAAATACTTTCTCCTTGTCGACGTGCGTCCTCGTCGACATGTATGTACGTACATGGAAACACTTAGAAAATATTTTCTCCTTGTCGACGCGCATCCTCGTCGACATGTATGTACGTACATGGAAACACTTAGAAAATATTTTCTCCTTGTCGACGCGCATCCTCGTCGACATGTATGTACGTATATGGAAACACTTAGAAAATATTTTCTCCTTGTCGACGTGCATCCTCGTCGACATGTATGTACGTACATGGAAACACTTAGAAAATATTTTCTCCTTGTCGACGCGCATCCTCGTCGACATGTATGTACGTATATGG
The DNA here is from genome assembly GCA_036873135.1 of Clarkia xantiana subsp. parviflora. Classification (NCBI taxonomy): domain Eukaryota; kingdom Viridiplantae; phylum Streptophyta; class Magnoliopsida; order Myrtales; family Onagraceae; genus Clarkia; species Clarkia xantiana. The sequence continues at coordinate 15,327,245 of JAPTYO010000003.1, forward strand.
AAACACTTAGAAAATATTTTCTCCTTGTCGACGCGCATCCTCGTCGACATGTATGTACGTACATGGAAACACTTAGAAAATATTTCCAGCTGCAGTTTCTGCTTTTAGCATAATTCTCGAGAGATCCGACGCAGGGGCGTGTTCCTCGAGCGATTCTTGATTCTTTATGCTGAGCATGACCGTGCTACCCCTTTCTTGTGATAAGGGAAATAGGGTTGAGGGTTGTGTAGTGGCGTCTTCTGCCCCCCGGTCGAGGGACCGGCCCAAGGAGGAGCGTTACTCCTACTGAGGTAAGCGTTTGTTGATAATTCTTTGTTCATGTTTTTTCTTGCATGACACTTCGTCACCTGGACAATGTTAAGTACTGTGGTTGCCCCTCTTGGCTAGGCTCCAAGGCATGGCAGGATGGGTAGAGCATAGGATGTTGTGACTTGCACATTATAGATTTTGCTTGGAGAAGACGATGGAAACTTCTGCTTGTTCCGTCGAGTCCTGTTAGAGATGACGACATTCTTTAATCTGTGCCATCTTTTAGATATACTGAACTTGTTTCTGAGTCTGTTTGCCCCCCGGCTTCCATGCTTGAAGACTTGTTGTAGTTGTTCCTTAGTTGTTGCTTCCGACTTGTCCGCTTTGAATATGTTTATTGAATGCGGATGAGTTATAATGCAAACATAGTTCCTGCGGTCGTGACCGATAGCCACTTCCTGATTGATGAGTTGAGATGTTCTTCTGGTTGCCTGCCTGATGCCTTATGCATATTGCCCTTTGTTCCAGAATAGCTTGCCGCTTGACTAAGCAAGATACTAGTTTATACCGTCTCTTAGTTCCACTCTAAGGCGACGTTGTACAAGACTCGACTTGTAAATTTTACGAGTTTTATACAGGGTACGCACCTGACAGCGTGTATCAACCTGACAGCGTGTATCAACCCGCGTTGGGGAAGTATACATAAAAAACATTTAAGTTTTTGAAGAAGCATTTTGTAAAACTTAAAAGGCTTGTTGATAAAATTTTTGAGAAAATATTTTGGTTTTGAATGTGATACATCCAAAAAATCATGTTGACAAAAATATTTTTGGAAAGGTGTTTGATATATAAAATGTTTGATAAGATTTTTGGCAAAACTTTTGGTAAAGTGTTTGAAAAAATACTTGTGATACATGATTCCTGCGTCCAGGGACCATGTAACACTTTTTGAGAATATGAATTGTGATGCCTGCTTTCTGCGTCCAGGAACCATGCAACACGGCTTAAAAACCTATAAAACGAACCCTGATGGCGTTCGTAATATGGGAATGCCGACTAGACAGAGGACATTCGCCATAAAGAGTGCACCCTGAACCGGATATACGCACTTGTTATATAGTGGGGTTGTTGTCTAAAGAGAGAACTTCCGCCGTATTTAACGAACCCTGATGGCGTTCGTAATATGGGAATGCCGACTAGACAGAGGACATTCGCCATAAAGAGTGCACCCTGAACCGGATATACGCACTTGTTATATAGTGGGGTCGTTGTCTAAAGAGAGAACTTCCGCCGTATTTAACGAACCCTGATGGTGTTCGTAATATGGGAATGCCGACTAGACAGAGGACATTCGCCATAAAGAGTGCACCCTGAACCGGATATACGCACTTGTTATAGAGTGAGGTCGTTGTCTAAACAGAGAACTTCCGTCACTTAAAGGGTGATCAGCCCCGTATGCCCATCCTGTTCTGAATTCAGGGAATGGCTATAAAATAGGTCTTGGTGTTAACCCGAGACATTGCTTGTAGTTGACGCCCTGAATAGTCGCCGTTTTAATAATAGGTCTTGGTGTTAGTCCAAGACACTGCTTGTAGTTGACGTCCTGAATAGTCGCCGTTTTAATAATAGGTCTTCTAGAGATAGACACTTATGATATGAACAGAGGAATAAACTCCTTGTTGATGTAGATGACAGATATGTTGGTGTTGTATACCATAACTCCCTCCTTGCATATAATGCTTAGCTTGTATTGCTGGAGTAGATTTTGTGCATAGGCTACTACTTGCCATCATTCCTGAATAACAATCGTAGTGTAACATGTACCTACGAGTAGAGTTGTCTTTGTTAGATAGTCGCAATTTTTATAAGTTTGCCAAAGTATAAAGTGATGAAATTTTCTTTTTAATCATGCATATGATAAGGGAATTTGATACGAGGATTCCTTGTTTGTGTAGGAAACTTCCCTGATGGCAGACATGATGAGTGTAGGTTATGGTAGGCATATGTTAGGTAGAATTGTCGAGTGCTCCTCAGCTTCGTGCTCCCCAAGTTGCTTGGCGGTTGTATCGCTGTTTCTTGATTGTTTATATTGCTTTGACTTCTAATAGTGTATGACCTGTCCTTGTGTAATGCCCCCGGGCTTGTTTATTATTGCGACATGATTTTTATAAAATGCTTGAGACTTTATGTTGTTGACGCGAGGAATATGTGTGTAGTTGTTACTTGGCGTTATTCCAAGGTAATATGCGTCATAATAATGTACCTACGAAAGTAGATTTATCCTTTATTAGATATTTAGAGTTCTCATGACGGATTACAAGAAAGTGTCTAGTGATCACTTCTTTTGAAAATTACTGAGGCTAATAAGCATGAGTTGTACTTAAACTTTAAAAGATTTAACATAGATATGCGAAAAGGAGATAGGAAAATAAAGGGATTGTGATGTGTTTGGTGTCCCCGTAGGTGATTTGTTGGCTAGTTGATTCTGCCACGTGCCACATAGTTTCTCAATGCCTCTAGCGTGTTGAGCTCTTCAATGTCTCCTTTTGGGGATGGACAAAAGCTGACGTCATGTACCCAAGTGTTACTTTGCTGGTGTTCTTCAACATCTTTGTCAAGGAAGGCAGTTGTTGGCTCAGGTTGGCGGTGAGGTTTGTTTTCTGGGAATGCTGCTATACTCCAAAGATTGTACGAGTCGTCACAATTGGTTCCATAAGTGACGTTGTTTTTCTGGCGTTTGGCGATAGGTGGATTATCGTCCACAATTTCTTTTCCTTTGCCTTTTTCTGAAGATTTGACACGAGGCTTCATTTGATGCTTACGGCCATGGTCGATATACTTCCACATTTTTCCTTTTGAGATCAACTTGTTTACATGAGACCTTAAGCTGACACAGCCATCTGTCTCATGGCCACACACTTCGTGATTCTCGCACCATTTGCTTTTATCATTTCCCAATGGGCCATTGCGGAAATTAAAGGGTTTTTTCCATAGCTTGGTCTCCTTCATTTCTCTTAGGATGACAGATAATGGTGTGTTCAGAGGAACATATATGGCGAGATTGTTGTTTTTGAGCCTTTTGGCGTCTGACTGAAGTGGTTTCTTCTTGCGTGGTTGCCTATTTTCCCCGTAGATGTGTATCTCTTTTTCAATTATTGCCTTCAGGGTTCTTGTTGTCAATCCTGTGATTGGGATGTCGTTGCCACTAGCAGGTTTTTTCAGTCCGTCCTTGTGACAGATGTCGGCATCGTCTTGGCTTGTCCTCATGGAAGGATCTTCCTTGTGTACTTTGGATGACTCTGCTTGAGTCTTCTCTGAAGGGCTGTCGTCTTGATCAATGAATTGCTTCAATTCGCCCTTGAGGATGATTTTGTTGGTTCGGAAGCGTAGACTGATGCAGTTATCGGTTTCGTGACCGAAGACCTCGTGGTTTTCGCACCACTTGTCTTTGTCTTTTCCCAATTGGCCTTTCCTAAAGTTGTTTGGCTCTTTCCATATATTTGAGCTCTTCATTTCCCTCAAAATTGCAGATAGTGGGGCATTCAAAGGAATGTGGTCGGCGATGTTTACTTTGTTTGGCTTCTCGAAACCTCCTTGAAGAGGTTGCTTTGGCTGCTTGTGCTGGAAGGTATCTTTCATGCATTGCCCCTTTTTTCTCTGGTGCATTGTGTCTTGATGACTTATGACTCGAGACATTGTTCCTATCATCTCAGCTTGTTTGTTGACTGGAGGCAAAGGAGGTGACAGGGTGACGCCTTTGTACTGGAAGGCTTTTTGGTTAGACGGAGGTGGGTGAGCTGCACATCTTTGGTTCTCTAGAGATTTGCTGAGTGCGAGAAACTCCTCTAGTGCTGCCATCGCTGCTGGAGTAATGGTGGGCATCGAGTTTGTTCCCGTTCTTTGCTTGTTCTGTGGCCCATTGTCAATTGGTATGGATGAGGCTACGGAAGTAGCTCTTGGGATGCGGGAGGGTCTTGACTGGCTCCCAGCTGGAGCGTGGTATCCTGCTCTTTTGTTCGTCGGGGAGTTTCTGGGATGGCCGAGCCCTTTCCTTGGGTTTTTCACCTTCTCGGGAGGGTTGTGATCACTTGCCATTGTTTTTGTGGTATTGTAGCTTTTTGTTCGAATCGCGGAGACGGCGCCAATGTTGCGTCCGGGACGACTGAGGTCACGAGGACGCGTCTGAGGTTGTGCGGGTAAGGACCCTTCTGTCGGAGGTTGTGACCCGGCAATGTTGTGACCCGGCAAGGCTGTGACCCGACGAGGTTGTGACCCGGCAAGGCTGTGACCCGGCGAGGTAGTGACCCGGCAAATCTGTGTCTCGTGCGTCGGATCCTGCGCAAAGGACCAATGCTAGCACGGAGAGGGGGGGTGGTGCTAGCGGAGCCCTCTCCGATGCTTAAGTTACTAAAGTGGCAAAAGGGTAATTTCTAGAGAGAGAAAGTTCTAGAGAGAAGTCAGAGCTCAAAATACCAAAGTTGGGCAAATGAGAGAGTGAGTGAAAATGGGTGGCCAAGGCCTCCTATTTATAGGCTTCCTTGAGACCGGACCCGGTTTTAGAGCGGTTCGACGACGGTTCAAGGAGACAAACGGGAACCGTCATCCACATTGGTAATGCATGAACTTGACCTCTCTACACGTAACGGCGATCGCGGACACGGTAATCGTGGATATGACAATCGCGCAATACCCGTGGCGCAACCCGGACCTCGTCGAAATTGGGCAATTCGGCGAGGTCCGGATTGCCGTGCGATCCGGACCTCCGGATTGCGCAATCCGGAGGTCCGGATTGCTTGCAACCCGGACGTCCGGGTTGCTGCAACCCGGACATCCGGGTTGCTGCAACCCGGAGGTCCGGATTGCTTGCAATCCGGATGTCCGGTCCGGAAACGCGTAAATACGTTTCCGGACCGTTTTGACCCTTGGGAGACGTTTTTCCGAGACGAGATGTAATTTTGACGTGTTTGCGAGGCCCGAAGTGTAAATACGAACCCGAATTGGACATTTATCCATCACTATGTAATGTTGATGCTCATAGTACGAAGAATTAGAAAAAGAATATTAAAAAAATTGTTGATGATGGTAGTTAAAGTATGATTATATTAATTGTATGTATGTATGCATATAATAAAGTAAAATTAAAATATTGTGAAAGACAGTTTTGTATAGAAAAATCTGTAAATGATAATAAATGTAAAGGTTTCTCAAATGAAAAGAGAAAGACCGACAGGGAGCTGGAATTGAACATATTTAGAGGAATTAGTCGTCTTCTAGTACTGTCATTAATTATTTAGTACAAGTGTTCATCTTGATGAATTATTATGAAGAGCACGCCAACTAATCGTTAGGTGACTACTAATGTAGTCATGGTGGACCACCGCCGATACCTAACCAGTCTTCGTCTATATATACTAAACCAATTTTTATGTTTTATTTAACATGTGTTTAACCCAAAAAAAAAAAAATTTCAAACCGTTTAAAAAAGTTAATTTTATAGTAACATTTGTTTTTCTTATTAACAATATGCCTAAATTTTAATCAATTTTCAAATCGCTACCCAAATTTGTTTTTAAAAATTGAAATATCTTAATTTTCAGTTATAGACCAAACTGATTCATTTTGGATGAACAAATTATAAAGACTTGGGACTGAGAATTAATTAAAGTCACAGTAAATTGGATGAAGAAATAAATAACTTGAAGAACCAAATAAAGGGAAAATTGCTGCATCTTTGATTAATCTTGAAATGAAATTACAAGCTATTAAATAGAGCAATTATAACTGAATCTACTAATTAGGAAATAGGAACCACTAACTCAACTGACAAATAATGCCCAACTAATTAGCTAAAGAAAGAAGAAAAATGTGCAAAAGGAAAACATCGCAAAAAATAATGCTGATATGGACCGATCTGGATTAATTCCGGCTCGCTGAAAATTATCTGATCGGATCTTAACAGAATTAACGAAAATTCAAATCCTAAAAACTCAGCAGCAGCAAACAACAAAGCTTATTGGACCGTAGGTTTGCTTGGAGTCTAACGGCGCCAATGGAATGGAATAGGGAATAGGTAATTACAATTCCTTATTATGTTGTTTGATTACTTTATTATTGTAGAATTATGATTCCTAATTACTAATTTTGAAGGAATAATTAATCCTACCCTAACCCCTAGGTTTAAGTATTCCATCTTTTTTAAAATAAAATATAGCAATAAAAAAACCAATAATAACCCTAACCTGATTTAATTATTATGTAACCATTATATATTAATTCATCACGGCTCACGCAGCTACCTCACTGCTGCTGCTCTTATTCCGACGGCCTGCTACTGCGTGCCTTGCTGCGTGGCCTGCTGATTTCCCTGCTGATTCCTTGTTGCTGCTACGTGACCTACTCTTCGTAAGGTTTGTATCTCTTTTCCTTTTGTTTTATTAATTGGTGTGTATGTGTAGTCTTTTTTTTTGTTAGATTTAGGTAGGTTAGGTATTATTTTATTATTTTATATTTACTAGTGATTAGGGATCTTCATACGACGATCTATATTAATAACTTTACATATATTTTTTCGTTGAATATAAATTGTATTGTATCAGATTCAAACATGTACTGTATCGCTTGATATAATTGATTGATTCACACTTTATTATGGTTTTGTACTTGGATCAATATGGAGCTCCATATCTGGAACTTGTTATCCCCATATCAAAAACTTGTTGCTATTTTTTCATATATATATTGTTTGTGAATATAATTGTTTATGTAAAAAAATAATATTTAAAAAAAACGATTTTCGTTTAATAATACATATATAATTTGACTTTTTCAATTTTAATATTGTTAATGTTAATTTGATTAATATAGATAGCAAAATGGTATATTTGTCAATTTGGACTTATTCCATTCATTTATCTATAACATTCTATCAACCAAACATTGTATTTGGAATCATCATTCCATATTCATCAAGTCAACCAAATAACATCATATTAATATTACTTATTCCATATTTCCTATTCATATTCCCTATTCCTTATTCCCTATTCCATGAACCAAACATGCCGTAAATCCGCACGGTACGCGATACGCGATTAATGCTAGGGTGGCTGAAGTTGTTGTGGCCTTAGGCATGGGTGTCTGGCACTATCTGTCGCAATGCATCTCCAACTTAGCTAATGTCTAGCAACCTCCGGCAAGCTTTCTCTTACGAGGGAAATTTGATGTTAACATTGGATAAGGGTAGAATAATCTAGGTTTATTAGGGCCATTAGAATAATCATTTCGGCTTTGGCAATTTGGTTAAGTCACATTGGCTTTTTTAAATGTATAAGGTTGTATTTTTTGGTATGTACAAGTACAACGTCATCTATTTTAAAATGTATGTACAAGTGTATTTATTGGTGTACAAGGCCTTATTTCTCCTAAATGGGCTTGACGAGACGAGTAAACGGGTGATTATATATAGAAATTTAATGAATTCTCTACTAGCGAGACTAAATTAATTAAATATTAAATTTGTTTAAAACATTGGTTATTGTAACCAACTCCTTTGCTTATGAAATACGAATGAATCAATTAATTACAGATTACATCAAAAAAGAAAATATGAATCATTTTAAAATCTATATATATAATTTAACTATATATATAATTTAACTGCAGACGGAATTATTGATTATCAAGTGCCCATTAATAAAAAATTAATTATTCTGAATTTCTGATAATCATACTAAATCTATATTTTTCCTCGTGAATTATTTTTAAATCTGGCAAAAAAAATGACGATAAACTTATTTATATAGCCATAAACTTATTTATATAGCCATTTAGACAGCGATACTAAGTGGAATAGGTACAAGATCAGTTTCTCATAGCTTAATTAGTTAATTATATATATATTTTTAAATTTCGTATTTAAAATTAAACGATAAACAGTTTTGCTGTAGCATGTGAAAGCAGCATGACACTCGCACATGGCAGAATTGTAATTAATGGAAAAACTGAGGGCATGTAAGAGACTTTTATGCTAGTTGCAAAAAAGGAGCCGTACGATCTAGCATTTCTGTAAACATTAACTAATTAATTAATTATGATCTTAAAAACCTTTCCGAAACCGTGAGATTTTTTTTCTAAATTCGGCCATAGCCAATAACAATTCTAATAGCTAGTCACTACTGATCAGTGTTACTGTTATTATTCAACTCAAATATAGCCTTATTATCCATTTGTTTCCTAACCAAACAGATTCAATGCCAATAAACAGCTCGAGTAGAAACCCCTATAATATGTACTCATCATTGAGAAATGACAGGCAATGACAGTGCTAGCCGTATTCCAACAAACCCAACCGTAAACTCTCACGAAATAGCATGACCACAAACTACCATACCTACAATTCACATAAAACTATATTCCAACCCCACATTGTAGCAACTGCAACTCGTAAAGCCCTAATCTCCCAATCCCTACACATGAAGGCTCCATGCTTAACCAAAAAAGAAACCCCATAATCAAGCCAACAACATCGCACAAAGAATCTAAACTCACGTTTGCAACATTCTTTATTTTGTGCCGAAGTTCCCACTAGACACAAACTAAGAAACGTTTACAAGATGAGTTCAGACTGCTTCAGGCCATGCCGGATTTGACTATGAAGTTGCTCTTGGAACTTCTGGAAAAGCACGAAACGTATTCATATGGAGATCTCAGGCTAGGTACCCGCCAGTTGAGACAAAACTACATGTGAAATCAAGATAGTTAACATGAAGAGTAGAGATAGAGTCAATGGTCATGATATTTTGAGATCTTAGGGAGGAAAACAGATATACCGGCTAGCAACATGTCAAGACATTGGCACAGCAAGTACAGGTATTACATCTACTAAAGCTATTTACTGGAACAAAATCTGTTTGAAAAGGGAACAACTTCATACTCCACACACATTAAATCCAAAGATCCATCATCTTCCATAGTTAAAAACACCAGATCTGACCAAAAAAAATGCATAAGAAATGTAAAATTTCTGTATAAACTATAACTTTGGTTGTTAAAACAGATCTTTCACCACACAACGGTAGATTATATGAAACCATATCATCACATCTCATATGCGCAGCAGCTTTAGACGCCTTTGTTGACCTCCAAAGAGCTAAGCCTACCAAGTACAAACCCACTATTCACCGTAGGAATCCTACACCCTCCACTAATCTTGATATTCTCCCGATCGTCATTGACAAGGAGTGGCTCCCACAGTCACCCACAAGTGAGCCCTATATTGTGGAACTCCCAACGGAAAGTGAGTCCCCTACAGCCACACGGTCTCCATGAGTCTAATTTCATGGAACTGTCAGGGTTTGGGATCGGAGCTGACAATTCCTACTTTATCCGATCTCAGGAAGAAGCATCAACCGGAGATGGTGTTTCTTAGGGAGACGAAAAACAAAAAAGAGGTGTGTGAGAAGGCAAGAAGGGTACTAAAAATGGAGAACTCATGTTATGTGGATCCAAGGGGAAGGTCGGGCGGTTTGGCACTTTGGTGGCACAAAGAAGTAAACCTCCAAGTTCTCTCCAAGAGCCCGAACCTAATAGATACGAAAATTATGCATGCTTGTGTTGGGGGTGAGATCTTTATCACGTGGGTTTATGCCCATCCGGAGTGGGACGAACGTGTTAAGATTTGGGATCTTCTTCGTCGTCTATCAAACACGCGTAGTAGCCCATGGCTTTGCATTGGTGATTTTAATGATATTTGTTACAACTTTGAAAAAGATGGAGGTAACCTGAAAAATCCAAGGTATATGGAGGCCTTCAATGCAATGATGCTGGATGCCGGGCTCGTAGATGTGGGTTTCAAAGGACAACAGTTCACGTGGTGCAATAACAGGACCGAAAATGATAGGGTGCGTGAAAGGATTGATAGGGGGATAGTGAACGAAGCATGGCTTGAGGCTTTCCCGAATACCACTATATTTCATAAGCCGGCGACGGGCTCAAATCATTGTCCGTTATTACTCTATCTCGATTATCGTGACGGAAGGGGAAGTCGATTATTCAAGTTTGAACCTATGTGGTTATCGGACGAGGGTTGCGCGGAGACAGTTAAACAATCATGGGTGACCAATGTTTCAGGTCGGGGAGGCGGGGATTTGTCTTCTCGACTGAGTAAATGTCGTGATGCACTTAGGAGATAGAGCAAGAATAATTTCACTAACAACAAAGTGAAGATCGCTGAGCTTCAAGATAAAATAGCAATGGTCCAAGGTTTGTCGAATGAAGAATACGACCGGGATGAGGAGATGCGAAACAAGGCGGAATTGGCTGAATTTTGGCAACGCGAAGAAACATATTGGAGACAAAGATCGAGAGTTCAGTGGTTAGAAGAAGGGGATCGCAATGCGAGGTTTTTCCATCAAACCACTATCTCACGAAGAAGGAGGAACAAAATCATGAAACTCCAAAGGAGGGATGGGAGTTGGATCGATCAAGAAGACATCATTATGGCCGAGTGCTCCGAGTACTATCGTCACCTCTTCACTTCGGAGGGTACATCAGAGTGGGACCAGGTGCTTGGGTGTGTCCCTAGTCTGATAACGGAGGAGATAAACCGGTCCTTATTAAAACGGGTGAGTGACGAAGAGGTGAAAGCAGAGACTTTTCAACTCAGTGGCTTGAAAGCTCCCGGTCCAGACGGTTTTCCTGGGTTGTTCTATCAGAATATTTGGGATGTGATTGGCCGTGATGTAATCCATGAGGTCAGATCCTTCTTTGAAACGGGTAACATCAATCCTTCTATTTGTCTTACTGATATTGTTTTAATACCCAAAGTTCCTAATCCCGTAAACACTACCCAATTTCAACCAATTAGCCTGTGTAATTTCAGCTACAAAATTATCTCTAAGGTTATCGTCAATCGGCTGAAATCACTCCTACCTAACGTCATTACCCCTTTCCAAAGTGCATTTGTTTCTGGCAGGTTAATACACGACAATATCATAGTTGCTCATGAGGCGTTTCACCACCTACGAATGAAGGACGGGAGGGTAAAGAAAGAGGCAGCAATCAAAATTGACATGAATAAGGCATATGATCGTGTCGAATGGGAGTTTTTATTCAAGGTCCTCCTTACCTTCGGCTTTGATGAAAGGTGGGTTTCTTGGGTCAAACAGTGTGTTACAATGGTGTGGTATAACGTGGTCGTAAACGGGAAGAAAACAAGCCGTTTCCAACCGTCAAGAGGTATAAGACAAGGGGACCCTCTTTCTCCTTATCTTTTTATCTTGGTGGCTGATGTTTTATCTAGACAGATCATGTACGCGGCAGAACGACGTTTCTTAACCGGTATGAGCATAAAGAGGTCTTGCCCACGTTTACACCATCTCTTTTTCGCGGATGACTTTTTATTCTTTATTACAGCCGATGAGCGAAATGCGAGGGTGTTAAAGAGTATTTTAAATAAGTATAGCAGGGCATCGGGACAAAGTATCAACTTGGCAAAGTCGGAGATTTTCTTCGGATCCAATGTTGATGAGGCAACGAAAGCTTTGGTGGCCAACGTGATGGGTATCCGACCAGTCGAGAGGTCGGGTAAATATCTGGGCTTACCGACGATATGGGGGCGTTCGAAACGAGAGCCGTTCGGTTTTCATAAAGATCGGGTGGCTAATAGAATACACAGTTGGAAAAATCTTTTTCTCAATAATGCAGGGAAGGAGGTTCTCATCAAAGCAGTCATTACGGCTATCCCGACTTATGCTATGACTCTCTTTTCTTTCCTGAAAGTGTGGTGTGATGACATTAATAGGATGGTGGCTCGTTTCTGGTGGGGTCAAAAAGGCGAAACAGAGACTTCATTGGAAGAGATGGGATAAATTGACTTTAGCCAAGGAGGAAGGTGGCATGGGCTTCCGGGATATGCAAACTTTCAATCGGGCTATGCTTACAAAAACGGTTTGGCGACTTCAAAACAATCCTAATGCATTCTGGGTGAGGATCTTAAAGGGCATCTATTTCCCTCGGGCAGAATTCATGGAAGCTACTAAGGGTGGAAGGGCTTCTTGGGCTTGGTCTAGCATTATTGAGGGGCGCGATATACTTAACCAAGAGGGTATCTGGCGCATCGGAAACGGGGAATCAGTTCGGGTCTTCCAAGATGCTTGGATTCCTAACATATCTGGGCATCGGCTCAACTCTAATCATGGTGGAGCTAATGCAAGCCTGAGAGTTGCTGAGTTACTTAGGCCGCCCGACATGGAGTGGAACCTTAATACAATTCAGCCCGTGATAACCGAAGAGGAATATCAGGCCATTTCGAATATTCATGTCCATCGGGGGACCAGCAGACCAGATAAGCTTGTTTGGCTTACATCAAAGACTGGAGAGGCTTCCCCAAAGCTGGTCTATCGTCGGCTCCGCGAGATAACTCGAACACCCCCGTCGTCTTCCCCGTCTACGTCCAGAAGTGTTTCGTCTAAGGTGTGAAAAGGTATCTGGACAGGAATAGCTCCACCAAAGATTAAACACTTCCTATGGAAGTGTTGCGCACGAGCCTTACCGATTTTTGACGAATTAAATCGGAGAGGAGTGATGGTAGAACCAAAATGCCCGTTTTGTACTTGTGTGGAGACCATTGATCATGCTTTGTTAAATTGTGCTTGGACCTCTCCGGTCTGGTTTGGGTGCATTGGTCGATTGGTTAGAGCAAATGATCGAGAAGCAACTGAATGGCAGAGAAGAAAGAACATTTTTGTGTTTGCAGGTGGAAACTATTGTTTGGGAACTGAGGAAAGAAAGGTGTAGAGCTATGTACGAAAGAGATAAGCCGAACCCGAGAGTTGTGATGGACAGGGTGAAGAAGTCGATCACGGAAATCTGGGAAGCTAGGAGGCGGCGCCGCAGTACTATGATATCTCCTGGGAATCGTAGCAACCAAGTCCTTACTTGGAACCCACCTGCTCGTGGTACGGTCTCAATCTGTTGTGATGGATCCTGGGAAGAGTCGACCAGAAGAAGCGGAACAGGAGTGGTGGCTCGGAATGATTTAGGAGAAGTGATTGCGGGAAGGAACACAAGAGATAGAGATTTTGATGCTGCCATGGTCAAGGCTAGAGCAATTCTACAAGGTATCGAACTAGCTATCCACCACCAATGGAGCAATGTTGTTGTTGAATCGGATGCGGAATACGTTGTAAACCAAATTCGTTCGTCAACGACCGACCCGGATTGGAGGTTCGATAACATAGTAGGTACCATTCGCCACCTAGCGAGCCAAATTCCGAATCTAACGTGGAAAGCCATCCGTTGAAGCGCTAATAAAAGTGCAAACTGGGTTGTTATACAATCCAGAAAAGAGTTGTGTCCGGCCAATTGGGTCGTTTTACCCCCACCTCCTCTTTTGTCGATTTTATTATTTGATGTTAATCCGGGTTAAACATTTCTCATATTGGAAATAAAAGTATTATTTTCTTGGAGAAAAAATTGTTCTTTTTTTTATCGTTAAATAAATTGTATTTTCAACTAAGTAGAGAAAGAGTGGATCAAAACGTTATCTTATGGGCTTTGCAGCTGCCACCTCTAAGTCGTGGGGAACAAATTTATACCATGGCCCAATAGGCAGGCTGGCCAATATCTACCTAATATTTATTATATTATTATTATCAACTTTATATTTTTTACATGTTAGCATTGTTATTCTACTTTAAAATATAATTTTAACTTCATCTGGATTCTGGGTCGGCTTTCATTATGTAAATACGGAGTTAGCCATATTTTTTTTTTTATTTCATTTGTAGAGATATAACAAATATTAAATATGAAACTGTTTTTAAATCGTTGAACCAATATTATATATTATATATATAATTTCTTTATTATTAAAGAAATTGTTTCTTTAATTTTCTCTTTTTTATTAGTTAACCTCTAATTTAAATGAACACATTGCACAGAAATGGCAGTGAATTAACATTTAACCCCTCCCCATAATTAATCACTTCTTTGGGGTCTTAATATAGCCGACGTGAAACGAACTAGCAACCTCAATCAAGGTCTTAAGCTCATAAGCAATCCAACACCTCGCCTTCTCTTGATTATAGAAGTACCCTAAACACTTGCAGTCGCTACTGCACTTCGCCCCACACACACTCTCCGTCACGGCCAACCCCGCCGTATACTTACTCAAGAAATGGTCAACTCCGGTCACCTTAAAATACGTGTTATCACCAGCTTTGCAGCTCGTGATCTTCGGCGCCGCACACTTCTCGCTCCACCCCAGCAGCCCGGACTGACTCGGGCAGGCCACGCACATACTATCGCTGCACAGCCCGAAATGCCCGCATTTCTCGGGCAGCTGACACTCGGTTGCCCAAACCGAATCGAAAAGAGCGAACGTCTTTTCCCATGCGCCGTAGTCCACGAATCGGTTATAGGTGTAAACCTCGATGGAGCCGTCGATTCCCAGCCTGAGGAAGCTTGACGTGGCGTTGAATTTAGGGCGGTTCAGTGGAATTGACCCGTACGAAGAATTCCGACCCGATAAGTCAATGGTCAAGTCGTAGGCAAAGCCGTTATTAACGGGTTCGGTGGCGAAGGTGACCGAGGTCAACGGGCCGGGCTGGGATGGGTTTGACCAGCCGTTGAAGTAAAGGAGCGGCTTAGGGGAGTTTTTGCTGGTGTAGTAGAGGGCTAGACCCTTGGGGTCCATGACTAGGCTATAGGGTCCGTCGGCGTTGACCGACTCGGAAACCCGGCTCACGAGCTTCGTCACTCCACCAACCTAAGTAAGAACGAAGTCAGAAATTAATGCCAGTTAATTTTAATATTGACAAATAATTTTTTAATAATTTTCAAGAATCTAAATATAAGATTTTTAAAAACTAAATTGAAAGTAATGGTTGAGAAACTAAAAATAGTCTTATATATGACTCATGTTGCTATTAGATTCTTAAATTTAAAATATTGATTTGTATACCAATTAGTTTTGTTAATTTTTAGTTTATGGTTCATTTTTTTCGTTAAAATTGTCGGACTTTGTGCACATGACCCGTTTTAAACCAAAATAATCCACCTAAATTAGCACTCCCGGCCCGTTAGAAAACGTTATCAATTATTTTGATTTCAAACGTTTTGATACCTATTTTAGATTTTCTTTTTCACTTGCTTTGGTTTCAATTTCGGTTCAAAATAAATACATGCACAAAATCCGTCAATTTTAACGAAAAGAACATATGAAAAATTAAAAATTTACCAAACTAAAATTTGGGACAAATAAACAATAACACGTTAGTTTGTCCATGTCATTAATTGTTTGCTTAATCAACATTTAATCTCACCGCAATTAATAATAAAATTTAACGGCGAGACTATAACAGAATGTATTTAACGAGTTCAAGTACCTAAAAAAAATTAAGGACAGAAATAGAAATATGGGTAAAATTGGAAGATCAATTATGTTGTTTTGTTCCCTAAAAATAATTGTATTTAAGTCTAATATTGTGCGTCTCTTACCTTAAGGGACTGCCCTACAAGGAGAGTATCTGTAGGGTAGTCGAAGCTCTGCCATAGGTACTTGCCCTTAGAGTCATATAGAACCATGTTCCCGGTGGATAGAAGGTTGAACCCGACAACGCCCTTGTTGGCGGTGTTGGTCTGCCAGGCGACGGTGCCGTCAGCGTCGGCTAAGACGAGGTTGCCGTCAGCCTTGAGGGAGAAGGTGGCGTTCTCGCCGACAGGGTGGCCGCGGTTGGCCTCCCAGACCCACCGGAAAAGTGACTCCGAGCGGCGGAGGGCCATTCTCAGGGCGAGGGTGTAAGAATTGGGGGTTGTGTTGTAGAAGCATAGCTGGAATGGGGAAGCGAAGATGCTGATAGAGGTGCGGTAGTTTCCATCGTACTCGATGATGTACGGACCGAACTCGCCGGAGTTGACGTAGTTGAATTGGGCGGCGGCGGGAACGGCGGATTGGGATGTGGTGGAGAAGGCGAGGAGGAAGAATAGAATGATCGATGCAGTTGACAGTGAAGAAGAAGAAGAAGACATTGCTGGATAAGGTGATGGAAATTATGGGTGAAGAGTCCGTTGTATAAATAATATCAAAATATGAGTCACTAAGTTATATCTTTGATTTTTGTTGACCGTGGTGTGGAATTTTCTTCTTTTCTTTTGGTTTGATTGATATTATTAAGCAACTAGGAAAAATAAAATATCAGGTAAAAAATAACTGGAAAAAAATAATATGTTGGATTGGGAAATTGGGCTGTTAACTTAGGATTGTTACTTTTGGAAAAAAAAAAAAATTGCGAGATTTTTAGTTTACATATATATATATATATTTACAAAAATTGTAAAAATTATGGATTCATGTTGTAAACACCCGATTTTGGACAGGGGTCGAAGAAATACCGTGACGTGTGGAACCGAACCGGGAATAATCAAGCGAGTACAAAAACCCAAAAAAATAGTAAAATATTAGTAGTGTTAAAAAAAATAAAAATAATTAAACTTAGGTATAGATATAGTATCACATAATATGTGATATATATATATATATATATATATATATATAGTTAATAAAAAAAAAAAAAAAAGAACTTGGTCTTGGCTATGGAAAGGCCACGTCCCCACTCCTATCTTCATCACATCTTCCCATGCAATCTCATCATCCCCATGCTATCTCCTGCACAAAAGAGCAAGTTGAAAGTAAAAATAAATTTATTAAAAATTCAGCAATTTCCCTATAAAAGGCAAGGTTGGCCGACAGGTTTTAGGGGGGGGCTCATTTTCATGAACGAACCAAAAAATCATAAGGGGGACCTCAGTGAGAGTAGTAGAAAATCAACAGAGGGGGATCCAAGTTTGTGAGGTCTCAGTTTGGGACTTAAATAAGAAAAAGTCTATATAGTTAGAGAGTGAGTGATGTTTAAACATATTGCTCGATAATTCGTGGTTCGGTTCCACGTGTCACGGCATTTTACCCGGAAACAACCCAATGTGAGTACCGCTTAATCAAAAGTTGTATTTACATTCCAAGCATAAATAAAGTGCAACTTGGTCAAATACCAATCGCTTTCAATGTAGCGTTTTATTTATTTTCCGTTATTTCATTTTGCACTATATATATAGACATATTACGTATTTCTATTATCTACAAGTTTTATATATATCTGTTTTACTTATTTGTCATTTATATTATATATAAGTTTTATATATATTATATTACTTATTGTCATTTACTTATATGTTTATACATTATTAAGTCATATATCTGTTTATTTCACTTATTTGTCATTTATATTACCTTTAAGTTTATATATGTACATATTGCATATTTTTTATATTTTATCTATAAGTTTTATATGTGTTTGTATTACTTATTTGTCTCAAAACCTTAATAAGTGTTACAAATCAGTCCAGTGAAGTTCAGGGTCATTTTAACATGTTTTAAAAGTTGTTTGCAGTTTAGCCCCGAACTTTGCCGATTGTTACATTTTAACCCAGGATCTTTCCTAGTGTCCCCAAATCTTTGTTAATTGTTACAAATCATTCCATGGAAGTTCAATGGCCATTTGAACACATTTTAAAAGTCATCTTTAGTTCATCCATGAAATTTTTGATGATTACATTTCGGCCCCTGAACATTTTGATAATCACAAATTGGCCATTCATTTCCTGATAATTACAACTCGGCCATGAACTTTTGATAATTGCAATTCACCTCTCAAAACAGATATTTTTTGTGAAAAATTAAACAAGACAAGACAAGCCAAAGTACTGAAAGGGCGGATTTTTAGCTTGCGAGCTTTTAATACGTAATCAAACCCCCGAACCCGAACCTCTGGACGCAGACCATTCAAAGCCCTAGGATGTTAGTATCATGTACCCTAGGCAACTCTAGGATTCCGATTAGCCTTTAATTAATCGGTGGCGACTCTTTCTATTTTCCCCGGTTCGGTTGATATTTCCATAATCGACCTAACCCGTCGTTCGCCGATCCAAAAAAAACACATTTTCAAAACCCGCTCTATTTCCGAGAGCACTGGCCGGATCCGACGTGCGACATTTTGGCGACTCTGCTGGGGATTTCCATTCAGAGGGTTTAGGCTTATTGTGTTTGTCTTACATTGTTTAATTGAATTTTCTACCATATCCGTTTTGACCGTTTGTTCGTGTGTGCAGCTTCTGATCTCATATTTTGAGTGTTTTAAATCGCTTTTGCACACACACCACATTCAGTTACTATTCCTCGCCAAAAAAAAATGGCATATAGAAACATAGGGGGTTGAGTAAGAGAATACGGCCAGTAGCGGTCACAACCGCCGGCACGTCTCCGAAAGCCCAACTCGATGATCGAAAAGGGCCCGCGATCCCCTTAATGGGGTAGGGTACCTTTCGATTCGAGAACCTTTAGAAACTCACCTTGATAGAGCAAAGCCCAACACGGTGCATAGCCATCAACCAGTCGTATTAATTCCAGATATGCTATTTTGCATTTTTTTTCTTTATCCTAGTCTGATGTATAGGGGGGGCATCCAGAAGCTCGCACACTTTTCTAAAATAGTCAAGGGGCATCCACAGGTCTGTATATCTCTCTTGATGCATTGGCTCGAGAAGGTAATGAACAAATTGTTGTATATTTGCTGGTGTACACGAATAAGGTATTTTATTTCATGTACTGCATCACGAATTTCAAAGCTATCAAAGCCATCAATTGGGTCGGTTTTTAGGTCATGGGTTATTTCTTCTCCATTAAGTAAAGTTGACTTTCCCGAGAATTAGGATAAGGACCGTGAATTCAATTTGCAAAAAAAAAAAACTTGAGGGAGATGATTTTCAAATGACTCATTTTTATGAGACCCTAAAATACTCCTCAACGTTTTAATTTCAAGAGTTTTAAAATCTAGAAATTCACGGTTGTTGTCTCGATTTTGCCAAGCCAGAGGTAGCTAAGTCATGTTTGTGCCCAATTTAAGCGGTCGATCGTCGGCCCGACAAATCAAACAACTGGTTTTAAAAAAAAAAAAAATCTCGGGAAGCATCAAAATTCAGAACCTCAGGGACTGACATTAATTGAATGAGAAGCAAATCGGGTGTAAAAAAAAACCTAATGGGTTAAGGGTTGGAAAATGAATAACCCGCGACTTAATTCTCCAAAAAAATTTCAAAACATTGAGGATCATAATCGGCATAATTGATGGTTGTATTTTCCAAATTATGCATCATTATTGCGTATTCTCTATTCTAATTGTCAGTTTTTTTTCACAGGTACAACTGGCGCAAACAAGCCCTAAACTTACTGTGTGATCTCGCTCGAATGGAACAAATGGGACAACTAAAAAGAGTCATTCACCAGGGTTCCTAACTAATGTGATATCCAAAGGCTCCACCACCTCGAGAAAATGAAGAAAGGTTTGTCCATCTAAAAGGGACCATGCGAGCCACAACCTTCCGAACGGAACAATCCATCTTCGACGTGGCCTCCTAGTTCAAGCGTTTTGTCGCTAGTGCCCGAACATTCATGGCCGTCGCAGTCTCCTAGACTTCGACATCTCGATTCACGCCCCGGCTTGCGATCTCAGCTTAATTAATGGCTATATTTTCTAAATCATGCATAACTATTGTGGATTCTCAATTTAGTTTCCATTTTTTTCGCATGTGCATCTGGCACGAACAAGCCACAAACATACTTGTGACTTCGTTCAAGTGGAACAAACGGGACAACCAAACAAGAGTCCTCTGCCATGGTTCTGAACCCATGTGATATTCAGCGCCTCCGCCACCTCGAAAAATGAAGAGGGGATCATCCAGCTCGAGGAGATCTTGGGAGATGGGATCACAAAAACGAAACAGTTTCTCACCAACATGGCATCATAAGTCAACCGTATCATCGCTTTTTAGCGCCCATGCAGTCGTGGAGGTCATAGTCTCCATACTCCAACATCTCGAGTACATCTGGCGCAAACAAGCCCCAAACATACTCGAGATTTTGTTCGAATGGAACAAAATGGACAAACAAACCAGAGTCCTCCGCCATGGTTTTGAACCCATGTGATATCCAGGGTCTTCGCCACCTCAAGAAAATGAAGAGGGAATCATCCAGCTAGAAAAGATCAGGGAGATGGGATCACCCAAAACAGAACAGTTCCTCGCCGACATGGCTTCATAAGTCAAGCGTATCATCGCTTTTTCAACGCCCACGCAAGCATGGCCGCCGAAGCCTTCCAAAGTTCAAATATCTCGAGTCGCGCCTCCGCCTGCGACCTTGAAATAATTAATGACTGTGTTTTCATAATCATGCATCATGATCTGTGTTTTCAGTTCTAATTGACATTTTTACAGGTACATCTGGCGCAAGCAAGCCCCATACGTACTCGCGATTTTGTTCAAATAGAACAAATTAAGCAAGATGACAAGATTCTTCCGTATGGTTCCTAAAACCCATGTGATGTCCAGCGGCTCCGCCACCTCGAGAGGATGAATATAGGATTACCAAGCTAAAGGAGTCCTTGCGAGCAAAGTTCAGCCAAAATGAACAATCCATCGCCGACATGACCTACTAAATCAAGCGTCTCATCGCTTTTTCACCGCACATGCAGTCATTACCGCCGCAGTCTCCCAAAATTCAACATCTCGGGACACACCTCCTTATGCGAAATCCACAGAATTGATTGCTACATTTTCAAATTATACATCATTTTTGTGTTCTTTCAAATTCTAATTGTCATTTTCTCGCAGATGAGTCTGGCGTGATCAAGCCCCTTGCGTACCCATGACTTCAAAACGAATGTGGCAACTAAAGCCAAACTCCCCTGTCAGGGTTTCTAACCCATGTGATATTCAATGGCTCGGCCACCTAAAAAAGAGGATCAACAATCTGGAGGAGACCTCGCAAGCTATGATCGCCTGAACCGAACAATCAATCCGCTGAAGTGGCCTCCCAGGTCGAGTGCTCACTCTTTTCGGCACCCAAGAAGTCATGGCTGCCGCGGTTTCTCGTAATTCAAAATCCCAAGTCGTGCCTCAACTTGCAGTCCCTAAAAGCAGGGAACAAACTGACCCAGATCAAGCTTCACACATTACTGATGTGTCTCCCAGTCAAGCTTCAAATCTGCAATGCATCACTTCTCGGTCTGTCGCAAAGGATCCTGACCAAATATGTAGACATTCATGCTAGCTTGTCAAACTTTTTTTCAACAGTCATGAGATCCCTTAATGATGAGGTCCCTTCAGAAGTTTCATCTGTCTACTCGCCAGAAGAGAGAATATCACAAAGTGGATGAAAATGCTCGTTTATGCGCTTCCTCTTCGTAACGAGTAAACAATATCCAGAAATGGATGCATTGCCCGTGGGGCAAATGTCCGAGCCCAGTATTTCTGGAAGAGGGAAAATTCTTCATGACCATAATGAATTCCTTCTTTTGTCATTCATTGTGATCTCAATATTCTCTGTCATCATATGCATGATTTGACATTAACGTCAACCTCCATCTACTTCTTTCTTCAGGAAAAACTGCTATCCGGAACAAAAATGAGCATCGCCGTGATCGACATGTCTCTCCAAAGGCATCCATTGGTCACGGATTCATACCGGTGGCCATCGAATACTTCACCAAGTGCGCCAAAGCCATTACATTGGCATCTGTTACGGCAAAGGTGGTCGAACGTCTCATCAAGCGAGGCATCATCGTGCATACGGTGTCCAATGTCAATTGAAATTGACAACAGCGAGATCTGAACATCAAGTTAATCGACGAGTTGTGCGACCAATTCAAGATCAAGAACACGTACACGTCCCCATATCGCACATTGATGAATGGTGTGGTAGATGCAGAAAATAAAGGAAGATCATTGAGGAAATGATTGTCATACAAGGATGGGCACGACAAGCTGCCTCAGTCATTCACGGCATATGGGACCTCGATCCGAACATAACCTGGGGCAACTCCAGTTTCCCTGTCTACAAAACAGAAGCATGTCACCGATTAAAGCTGAAAATTCGTCCACTTGGACGAATATGAGTGGGTGAAGCGCACTTACATGAGCAATCAAGCCTCATTGACGAAAGCGGCTCCCTGCACTATACCACGGGCACCTGTCCCAGAAGCGCATGGTTCGAGCGCTCAACAAAGGAAGCACGCTCCAGAGAATCACACCAAGCGACCTAGTCCTTCAGAAATTCCCCCGAGCCAATCCAGATTCTCGGGGCAAGTTCATCCGCAACTATGAAGGACCATGAGTCGATATTAAAAAGCTTAGTGGAGGAGCCACGATCATCACTGACATGGACGCACAAAGACTCCCTAGTCCAGTCAACATGGACAATGTCAAGAAGTATTATCCTTGAAAGAGCTTGCAACCAGAATGCGAGTTTTCGAATTTTGAGAGAAAATTCCCGCTAAACTGAAAACCCGAAAGGGCGGTTTAGGCAAAATTTAGGGAAGAGGGGCGTGATCGAAAATCCCTCAAAAGGGCGATCATGGCAAAAGGAGAGGAAATAAAATCCCTGCTAGGTTGAAAACCCGAAAGGGCGGCCTAGGAAAAAATTAGGGGAACCGAGAGGTGCGATCAAAAAATGATCGTAGCAAAAGGAGAGAAATCCGAGAGAAAATTAAAAAAAAAAAAAAAAAAAAAAAAGAGAAAAAAGAAATTTTTGTGGACAACTGTAATTGTCACCAGGTAGCGATGAAGAATCACAATGATCAACATTGTCTGAGCTGCCCCTACCAGCTCACGGAGATGCACCTAGGCGGGCGGAAAACTAAATGCTCTAAAATTAACTCAATCAAGAGATGATTTACAGTCAACCCCGCGAGGAAGACAACAATAAAAGGCTCTATAAAAGCTGCATCATCGTCAAATGGATATCTCAGCAAAGAAGTGAAAACTAATATGCAGCACATCGCTGAAGGAAGTTCATTCATTAAAGAATGGGGCATTCTCATGTCCATCCAGCCAAAGCTATGCAAAGACGGCAAGCGGGACTGTTACAATCTGTTCTCGTAAGTCGCATTTCGAGGAAGTACCATTTTTGAAAGAAAAAAAAGCTTCCAAATTTTGAGAGAAAATTCCCGCTAAACTGAAAACCCGAAAGGGCGGTTTAGGCAAAATTTAGGGAAGAGGGGCGTGATTGAAAATCCCTCAAAAGGGCGATCATGGCAAAAGGAGAGGAAATAAAATCCCCGCTAGGTTGAAAACCCGAAAGGGCGGCCTAGGCAAAAATTAGGGGAACCGAGAGGTGCGATAAAAAAAAAATGATCGTAGCAAAAAGAGAGAAATCCAAGAAAAAAAAAAGAGCAAAAAAAAAAAAAAGAGAAAAAGAGAAAAACACAGCACGTCGCTGGAAAAAAAGAATTCATTTGTCAAGAATGAGCCTTTCAAATGTCTAGCTTCCCAGAGTTATACGGAATCGACAAGCGGGACTGTTACAGTCTGCTCTCGCAAGTCACCCATCAAGGACGAGTAGGACCGTTACATTCTTTTCCTACAAGTCAACCTCACGGCAAGCGGGACTGTTACAGCCTGCTCCCGCAAGCCGCCTTCCAAAGACGAGTATGACTGTTACAGTCTGTTCCTACAAGTCAAACCTCATTGCCGCACCAATGCAGGCACCGCTATCCAAGACGTGCATTCACATAGCCGCCCCAATGTAGGCATCACCGACAATCGGAACCTGTGGTCATCCAGCATTCCGAGAGTCACAACCCGACGGACGGAGCCTTTAGGTGTTCAGCTCCGCAAGTCACCACCGACAATCGGAAGCTGTGGTCATCCAGCATTCCGAGAGTCACAACCCGACGAACGGAGCCTTTAGGTGTTCAGCTCCGCAAGTCACCGCCGGCAATCGGGACCTGTGGTCATCCAGCATTCCGAGAGTCACAACCCGACGAACGGAGCCTTTAGGTGTTCAGCTCCGCAAGTCACCACCGACAATCGAAAGCTGTGGTCATCCAGCATTCCGAGAGTCACAACCCGACGAACGGAGCCTTTAGGTGTTCAGCTCCGCAAGTCACCCCCGACAATCGAAAGCTGTGGTCATCCAGCATTCCGAGAGTCACAACCCGACGAACGGAGCCTTTAGGTGTTCAGCTCCGCAAGTCACCGCCGGCAATCGGGACCTGTGGTCATCCAGCATTCCGAGAGTCACAACCCGACGAACGGAGCCTTTAGGTGTTCAGCTCCGCAAGTCACCGCCGGCAATCGGGACCTGTGGTCATCCAGCATTCCGAGAGTCACAACCCGACGAACGGAGCCTTTAGGTGTTCAGCTCCGCAAGTCACCACCGACAATCGAAGCTGTGGTCATCCAGCATTCCGAGAGTCACCGCCAACGATCAAGACCTATAGGTGTCTAGCTTCAGAAAGTTGTATGTTTTATCTTGTATGCAGTGTAAATGGTTAGCCGGAAAGACCCAAAATCAGTTGTTTGTCTTTGAACATACGTTCATTGGACCACATCCATGAACGCATGCTCAAAGAGGGGCAACTGTAAACACCCGATTTTGGACAGGGGTCGAAGAAATACCGTGACGTGTGGAACCGAACCGGGAATAATCAAGCGAGTACAAAAACCCAAAAAAATAGTAAAATATTAGTAGTGTTAAAAAAAATAAAAATAATTAAACTTAGGTATAGATATAGTATCACATAATATGTGATATATATATATATATATATATAGTTAATAAAAAAAAAAAAAAAAGAACTTGGTCTTGGCTATGGAAAGGCCACGTCCCCACTCCTATCTTCATCACATCTTCCCATGCAATCTCATCATCCCCATGCTATCTCCTGCACAAAAGAGCAAGTTGAAAGTAAAAATAAATTTATTAAAAATTCAGCAATTTCCCTATAAAAGGCAAGGTTGGCCGACAGGTTTTAGGGGGGGGCTCATTTTCATGAACGAACCAAAAAATCATAAGGGGGACCTCAGTGAGAGTAGTAGAAAATCAACAGAGGGGGATCCAAGTTTGTGAGGTCTCAGTTTGGGACTTAAATAAGAAAAAGTCTATATAGTTAGAGAGTGAGTGATGTTTAAACATATTGCTCGATAATTCGTGGTTCGGTTCCACGTGTCACGGCATTTTACCCGGAAACAACCCAATGTGAGTACCGCTTAATCAAAAGTTGTATTTACATTCCAAGCATAAATAAAGTGCAACTTGGTCAAATACCAATCGCTTTCAATGTAGCGTTTTATTTATTTTCCGTTATTTCATTTTGCACTATATATATAGACATATTACGTATTTCTATTATCTACAAGTTTTATATATATCTGTTTTACTTATTTGTCATTTATATTATATATAAGTTTTATATATATTATATTACTTATTGTCATTTACTTATATGTTTATACATTATTAAGTCATATATCTGTTTATTTCACTTATTTGTCATTTATATTACCTTTAAGTTTATATATGTACATATTGCATATTTTTTATATTTTATCTATAAGTTTTATATGTGTTTGTATTACTTATTTGTCTCAAAACCTTAATAAGTGTTACAAATCAGTCCAGTGAAGTTCAGGGTCATTTTAACATGTTTTAAAAGTTGTTTGCAGTTTAGCCCCGAACTTTGCCGATTGTTACATTTTAACCCAGGATCTTTCCTAGTGTCCCCAAATCTTTGTTAATTGTTACAAATCATTCCATGGAAGTTCAATGGCCATTTGAACACATTTTAAAAGTCATCTTTAGTTCATCCATGAAATTTTTGATGATTACATTTCGGCCCCTGAACATTTTGATAATCACAAATTGGCCATTCATTTCCTGATAATTACAACTCGGCCATGAACTTTTGATAATTGCAATTCACCTCTCAAAACAGATATTTTTTGTGAAAAATTAAACAAGACAAGACAAGCCAAAGTACTGAAAGGGCGGATTTTTAGCTTGCGAGCTTTTAATACGTAATCAAACCCCCGAACCCGAACCTCTGGACGCAGACCATTCAAAGCCCTAGGATGTTAGTATCATGTACCCTAGGCAACTCTAGGATTCCGATTAGCCTTTAATTAATCGGTGGCGACTCTTTCTATTTTCCCCGGTTCGGTTGATATTTCCATAATCGACCTAACCCGTCGTTCGCCGATCCAAAAAAAACACATTTTCAAAACCCGCTCTATTTCCGAGAGCACTGGCCGGATCCGACGTGCGACACATGTATTGTGATTTTTTTTTTTTTAAGCCGGTGGTTCTAGGAGGAGCTCATTAAGAGTACTAGTAGTTAAATATTTAATTTCTAATTAAAAAATAAAGTGTTGAATTGCTGAACCGGTATAACATATAATATAATTTGAAGGTTATGAAACAAATTCATAACAAGCATGAATGAGACCCAAAATATGTAGAAACAATTCAACATATTTTTCAAAACAAGTAGGCAACTTGCTATTAAATCAGTATAGAGAGCATATGCTCACTATATCCTTCCGCATTGAACTGGACATAGTCACCGACATGCATGGTCGTCATATTTGACCCTTCCATGGCCCATCACTAGAAGGATCATATTATTTATTATTTTCAGACACCATGGGAGTAGCTCAACTTGAAGACAAATAATTAAGCCAGGTCAGAATAATAAATGTATATATTAATATTATTCAAATAAGGACAGAGTGTTGAAAATTGAAATGATAGAAAGATGCGGATAAACTTAATCATGATAGTGATTCAATTTCAAACAGCTCAAACGATCTAGAAGTACGGAAAATGGGTGCACTATTTAAAAAATTTATAATTATATATGAACTATTATAGTTTAAAATATCATATATATTGAACTTTAATGAACATAAATCTATGTCAATAATATTATAGCTGGACTAATATAAATACTTTCAAGAAAAGAATATATTATCGCATTTCTATCTAAAAAGAAATCGGAAAACATTGTCCCATTTATATGGCTACATCCTCCCGTGGGCATATATCCACATGTACTAATCCACGTCTCCTCATTAAATAATTGATCTCTTTATTATATATATGATCCAGATACCGGTTGGTGTACATAAATAATAAAGTAAACAATTTATTTGGAATTTTGCTTATATATATATATACTCCATTGAGTTAATCTACACATTCAGTAGAATTGTTTTATAAGTATTCACTAATTAATCATATCGTCTAACAAGTTGCTAGCCTATCTTAATCTTATCCACGACCCACTCTCATCCTCGGTGTTTGATATTTTTTTCCTTTATGGAGTCAGTCCTCAAGTTTGACTATTCTTTCTACGACGGTGGTCATAAGGATAAGGTACAGCTAGGTGCATGCCTATATTGACTCCACTATCCAGTTTTTTTTTAGGACTATGAAAATATACGTTCTCCAAACTTAAAATAATTTGCATAAATACTTTTTAATTCTAACAACTCCAAATGGATTTTAAATCTGGTATATATAATGGACGAAGCCAGTATAACTTGGGAAGCAATTACCCATCCATTTTTCGTAACATACATGTAATGAATTTTTTAAGTAAGAAAATATAAATAATTTTGATTTGATTTTTTAAAATAACTCCCTAATTGTTTATACATATATTATAATTCTCTATCCCTAGTTAAAATGTTACCGGAATCAAATTTGTATCTTCGTCCGGTATATGCTTTTCAGAAATGGGTCAAGATTTCAAATCCTTATAAATGAACATAAACCCCTCATCACATTTCACCAAATCCAGATCCAAACAATCACAAACAACAATGCCAGCAATTAGAGGCAACAACCATGAACTACTCACCAATATCCTTCATTCATTACTCCTCACCATAGCTTTCTCCATCTTCCTCATTTCACCCACTACTACTCAAGCTCAAGTCCCCTTGAAGGAAACCTTCAAATTCATTAACCAAGGTGAATTCGGAGACCGTGTCACCGAATACGGTGCGAGCTACCGAGTTATTAGTACCGATGCGGGGGGCAACGCCTTATCCACGTTCCCGTTTCGACTGTGTTTCTACAATACCACACCGAACGCTTATGTTCTGGGTATAAGGGCAGGCGTGCCTAATGACGAGAGCCTTATGCGTTGGGTTTGGGATGCCAACCGTAAGAACCCGGTTCGTGAAAAGGCTCAGCTAAGCCTTGGGACTGACGGCAACCTGGTTTTGGCGCAAGGGGATGGCCAGGTTGTGTGGCAGACCAACACGGTCAATAAGGGTGTCACCGGTATTAAACTCCTCAATAATGGTACGTAACTAAAATGTACAACCACATTATAAATCTCTCATTTCTTCTTCATAAATGATCAGATTCTGCTAGGTTAAATCAGATAATGATACGTGACCATCGAAACCGACAAACTTAATTTTTAAAATCGACTGCCCTCAAAATGCGTATTTTTAAAAACAACTTGATGTAATTTTAATTCCATCAGTATCTTTAATTTACTATAGTATTATCTACTCTACTCGTGAATAATTAAATTGTGTGATAGGTAACTTGGTGCTTCATGACAAAAACGGAAGCTTCATATGGCAAAGTTTTGAGTACCCGACAGACACCCTCTTGATCGGTCAGTCTATCAAAGTAAGCGGCACCAACAAGCTCGTCAGTCGCAAATCCGAGGTGGATGGATCCGACGGTCCCTACAGCCTCATCCTGGACAAGAAGGGCTTCGTCATGTACTTGCACACTGCTGCTCGCCAGCTCGTCTACGGTGGTTGGGTTGCAAAGAACTATGGAACCACCGTTACCTTCACAGTCGAACCAGACAGTTACTTCGGCGACGAGTTACGCCTCGATGTCGCCCAGGACACTACCTCCGGTGGCCGAAGAAGGCTCTTGCAGGTACCTTCATATATTTCCCAATTTTTTTCAGGTTTAACTCGGCGCTGCAGATATATGAACCCCCATGTTATAATACCATGTGGTAATTTAGAAGGCTTGGCAAAAACCGGACCACATATCGAAATTGGTCTGGATTAGACCGTTTAGACTTGTCCGAACCAGTTCCAAACAGACCAGGTTTACAAGCGGAGAATTACTCCAAAACCTGTTAATATACTTCTATGAAACCGGTTCTACTCTGGATCAGAATGGATTTTTGACTGGTTCTTTTATTAGTGTAAATATCATAAAAGATGGTTTTTGATCCGGAACTGTTTAATATAGTTTTTGGTTAGGTCCGGACCGGTTCAGGATCGAAACTGATTTTGGATTAATTTTTTTTTGTTAATTTTTTAATGTAATTTTTCATAAAAACGGTCTGGTTTGGTTTTGGACACAGCCAGAACCGTTTTTTTTAGCAAAGCAGATTCGAATCGGTTCCAAACAGACTAGTTTTTCTATACTTAACCAGAGTTTAGTTCTTTTGGATCCAAAACTCTTTAGATCAAGAAAATTTTTGCAACATACTTGCATTTATAATAAATTCCAGCTAGCTATTTGGTATTTAACCCTATAAAATTTTAGACTGGAGTTAATCGATTGTTCTAACAGAATTATTAACTCGACTCGACGCTTCTTATTTTATTTATAGACACGGCCAGTTGGTGGTGGGCACCTGAAGAGAGTGTTGTACAACGCGACCTACTCGATCCTACGGCTCGGGATCGACGGTAACCTCCGAGCCTTCACCTACAACGACAAGGTGGCTTCCATGAGATGGGAAGAAACCTACGGCTTCTTCTCCGATTACAACGTTCGAGAATGTGGACTGCCCTCCAAATGTGGGACGTTCGGGTTATGTGACCGAAAAATGTGCATCGCGTGCCCTACACAGAAGGGTCTCCTAGGGTGGAGCAAGGCATGTTCGCCACCCACGGTGCCTACTTGTAAGGGTTCAGCCGGAGCGGCGATTGAGTACTATAAGATAGCCGAGGCAGAGCATTTCTTGAGTCCGTACAATAAAGGAGTGGCCGGGCCGATGAAGGTGAGCGAGTGTAAAGACAAGTGTAGCAAGGATTGCAAGTGTTTAGGGTTTGTGTACAAGGAAGATACGTCCATGTGTTTGGTGGCGCCTGTGCTTGCTACTCTTATCAAGGCTGAGAATACATCTGCGGTTTATGTCAAGTATTCCAAGTGATCATGTATATAATGAAAATCATCGGCCTATATGACACTATGAGAGGATATATGTTGTCTAATTTCTTCTCCATTTAGATTTCACTTATTATATAGAGCCTTAGTATCCACTGCCCAATAATGATATCTTTCAATAAGAGAATGTATTGTATAATCGGCCAAAACAAAGAGAATGTATAATTTTCTTGAAGTAGAAGATATGCCAAATTTGTGATACCATGCTTTCCCACTTTCTTTCGTACGATGGAGCAAGCACTCAGTAGTATATAATAGGTTTAAGTAGCAGAGTCACTCTAATTTGGATGCGAACCGAGTTCAAGTATAAAATGTTTGAATCCGATCGAGTTCAAGTTGAGCTTTTTTTTTTTTTTTTTTGTTATAAAAGTTGAGCTTGAAAATTGGTTAGAGAGTCAAGTCCGAGTTCAAGTTTGAGTAGGTAGATACTCAACTGCGACACACTGTCTGAATTTTGACATGAGTATTAGTTTGGTGTCTTAATTTTAAACTGTTGATATTTGGTGTCTCAATTTTTAGTTTTGTGTCTATATGGTTTTCCGTTAGTTTTTTGGGATAAATTTAACAGACTACTTGAAAAGAAATTTTTTCCATTTTTTAAAAAAACCAACTGACAATCCGGCCACCCACCTCCAATTGGCCGGGAATCGGGACGGGTTTGGCCGTAATCGGGGTGAGTTTGGCCGTAATCGGCCGAAATCGGGGTGGGTTTGACCGTAATCGAAGTAGGTTTGGCCGTAATCGGCCGAAATCAGGCTGGGTTTGGCCGCAATAGTCCGGAATCGGAGATGCTTTAGCCCTAAATCGCCGTAATTGGCCTTAATCGGCCGGAACCCTAAGCCATAAATCGGCCGAAATTGGCTGGTCGGGAGTACTTTTGGAATTTTGAAAATTGGCCACTCACGTGACCAAATTCCGTCCATTTAACCCCAAATGTAGACGGAGACACCAAATAGCAACATATATGAAAATTTGGACAGACATTCTAAACCTCAGACACCAAACTGAAACATAGTGTAAAATTCGGACCGTTTTAGCTAGGTTCTTAACCCTTAATTTTCCCGACCTAAAATTGCATAATCAATTTTGTAATTAAAAAAAAAAACTCATGTCACGTGTGGACTAGATTTCGTGACCCCTAAATTCAAAATGGAATAATTTCACACTAGCCGGCCAAACCCTGTGAGGTTCAGGCGCACTCTTCTCCATGATAATAAAGTTATTGCAGAATGTGTGGAAGGTATTGTTAAGGGTGACAGTTGAAGATTTGGCGTATGCATATGTTATTATATGCAATGACAAGGACATAAAGAATCTATCATTTGATCAATCATTCCAAAAAGACAATCTTATTACAGTAAATTTAACCAATCCACGCAGTACTGTGCCATGCCATCTATCCTTAACATCTCCATTCAAGTGTTTCTTTCTCTTACGTTCTTGAAAGAATGACAGTCGGGGCGCGACTGCGGTTGGCCGACGGGAAACTACTGGTGTCGGGCAAATTGATTCTGAGAGATGTAAATGAGAACGTTGTGTTGAGCTCAGTGTCCTGCGAAGGTTCTATTGATGACGGGGCATTTGTCGGGGTCAAATCTGACCAGAGAGGCAGCCGAAGGGTCTTCCCTATCGGCAAGCTCGAGTAAGTTCTCAATTAACATTGTTTGTTATTGTATTATATTAACTAGTGTCTAATTAGACTTGACTCTATCCAATGCGTAATTTAGTCTGTCTAAAATTTCATAAAACTTACTCTAAATAGGGTTCTTTATGTGCCTCCTCGGAAACAAACTGGCCTCCATAAACGTTGTGTTCTTGAAAATTGTACGTGAAATTTTAGACACACCACAAGTAATATATGAAGTTTTAGAAAACCAATTATCTTTACATCTTATTGTTTACAAAAAAAATCTTAAATCTTATTATAATTAATGGGTGGTTTGAATCTTTACACATTTCCAAGATATTTCATGTAAAACTTTTTAATAAAAATGATGTGCAGAAATTCAAAACTGTACCCTATGCTAGCTTGTCATATTTTTTACTGTCCATTCAATCAAAAACCTTAGTTGAATGTGTGGTTAAGGTTTATACATAAAAAAATGTATTATATTGATTAAAAAAAAGGTTAAACATGGTTCTTGATAATAATATTTTTCTATGCCTTGATGTTTGTAGGGGACTACGGTTTATGTCACTTTTCCGCTTCAAGATGTGGTGGATGATGCAGTGGATGGGCAGCTGCGGCAAAGATATCCCTTTTGAGACCCAGTTCTTAATTGTCGAACTGCACAACAATATATCCTTGGAACCCGACAGCAGATCCGACTGCCAAGAACTATATGTCGTTTTCTTGCCGCTTCTCGAAGGCGACTTCAGGGCTGTTCTTCAAGGAAATGAACAAAATCAGATCGAAATTTGCTTAGAAAGCGGTATCAAATATGACAGAGGAACCAAAATTCTCATTAATCTTTTGCATCAAGTTCTTGAAACATGTGCAGCTCATTGGTTATTGATGCAGGAGATTCTGCTGTTGATAAATTCGATGGAGACCGCCTATTATTTGCAGCTTGCGGGTCGAACCCGTTTGATCTCATAACAGATGCAGTAAAGTAAGTTCATCCATGCAGCAATTTACATAGGCCATAGTGTGCAGTTGTAAATTGGACTCCAAGCTACTTGAAGTTTGAACTTGCCCTCATGAATTTTTTGAAATGTTGTTAAGTACCCCTAACAAATTTATGATTTTGTTTAATATCCCCAGAAATTTTGAGCTTAACTCATTGTTTGCACTTATACACATTCCATGTTTGCAGGACAGTTGAAAAGCATTTACAGACATTTTGTCACCGCGAGCGAAAAACAGTAACCTTCTCTTAAATCGATTGATCATTTGCTAAAGTATACATCGATATTGTCTCGAGATTTTTATGTTTCTAACACAGTATTATGCACCGTGTTCTTTAGATTCCAGATATGCTAAATTGGTTCGGTTGGTGCACTTGGGATGCATTCTATACTGATATCAGTGCACAAGGAGTGAAACAAGGGTTAGAGAGGTATTTCTTCATCTCTATAAATACACATAAATACTGTGCGGTTTTGAGACGGAATAAAACAGTTTTGTAATCAATTCTTGCAGCTTACGTAAAGGTGGGATCCCTCCCAAATTTGTTATAATCGACGATGGATGGCAATCGGTTGGGATGGACCCGACCGGGATCGACTCAAAAGCGGATGACACTGCGAAGTAAGTACCCGTAACAACTTACGTACGCAGTTGTGTATGTCCTTTTGTTGACATGATTTTATAGGGTTTTTTTTCCTATGTTCTTCTTGTCTGTCAGTTTTGCAGATAGGCTACTTGACATCAAAGAGAACGAAAAATTTCGCGGAGAAGATTCGGCTGAGGATCAAACATTTGGTCTCCGTCGTGTCGTTGATGACATCAAGGAGAAATATTTGCTCAAGTATGATAAACTCATATGTGTTTCTCTACATTGATTAGATGTGTTTATTGCCTTCTAAATTTCTAGACTCAGTCGCAAAATGAAAAAATCCGAATATACGTAATAATATGTGTCACGCCCCTAAGTCTGAGCGACTGTCCCCACTAACTCTATCAAGTCTAATAGAGTCTGTTGTCCTCACTTGAGCCCAGGAATAAAAAAAAAGGAATTTATGTTAAAGTTGAATAGTACATCTCTTGCTTATTAAAACTTTAAATATCTTATTTCCAACCAATCTGGCAATACAAACATATGGGGTATTACATACTGACGTCTATCTTTTCCTGTGCAAAAACGAACCACGTTAACTAAATGTCTTAAAATTTATCAGGTATGTGTACGTGTGGCATGCGATCGTAGGATATTGGGGAGGTGTAAACCCGAACGTGGCTTCAATGAAGCGATACGCACCCAAGTTGGTTAACCCTGTTCCATCTCCAGAAGTGGCGTCCCACGCTCCTGATCACGTTCTAAAGAGTGTTATTCTCAATAAAGTTGGTTTGGTGGACCCCGACAAGGCCTTCGACTTCTACAACGACCTACACGCGTACCTCGCGTCGACAGGCGTGGACGGGGTGAAGGTTGATTCTCAAACCGTTCTCGAAACACTCGGTGAAAGCTATGGCGGGCGAGTAAGGCTTGTTCGGAAGTTTCATCAAGCGCTAGAAGAATCCGTGTCAAGAAACTTCCTTGGCAACCAAGTCATTTCATGTATGAGCCATAACACAGATAGTTTATATAGGTAAGATTACTCATTACAGTCTCAATCCTCAACATAAAAAAATACTGTTTTTTTTCCTTGTTTTGAGCATTTGAAGATGACTTGTGTGACAAGTAATTGTGCAGTGGCAAGAAAGAAAATGTAATAAGGGCATCAGATGATTTTTTCCCTAGAGATACGGCGTCCCACACGATACACATCGCGTCAGTTGCTTATAACTCGTTATTTTTAGGAGAATTCATGCAGCCGGATTGGGACATGTTTCATGTACGTGTTACATTTTTTTGTTGTCTGTTTTAGATAATTTCATAAATAATTTACGTACTGAATGAATAACACATATCTGAATTTAATATGGTATTAGAGCCTTCATCCGATGGCTGAGTACCATGGAGCAGCCCGTGCAGTGGGAGGATGTCCTGTATATGTCAGGTAAATATGAACTTATTTTTTTTCTATAAATCAAATAAATTTCTACAAGTTCACAATTGAAGTTTACAATGTAATATATTGTTGGTTTGTTCATCTTTTAGTGATAAACCCGAACACCATGACTTCGATCTACTGAAGAAGCTTGCTTTACCTGATGGGTCGATACTAAGGGCCAAGCTTCCGGGGAGGCCGACAATTGATTGTTTGTTTTCCGATCCAACCAGAGACAACAAGAGGTAAAACGGAAACACATAAAACAGGAAACTTGGTTCCCAAGCAATCGATTCATGAGGTAGCTGATATTGCAGCCTATTGAAGATATGGAATCTGAATGACTTCTGTGGAGTCATAGGAGTATTCAACTGCCAAGGAGCGAGCTGGTGTCGGGTAGAGAGCAAAAATCTAGTTCATGAGACACAACCCGAAGCGTTAACCGGGTTCATTACAGCAACGGATGTTGATTATCTTCATAGAGTTGCAGATGATGGATGGAATGGTGACACAGTCATATACTCTCATCGTATAGGTACTTTTTAAGGACCATGTTTATGTTAAGTTCTCTCCCCCCCAAAATTTTAAAATATGTACTCTAGGGGCTTAATTATAAAACCTGAAAAAGAATTTGGTGAAATTACTTCTAGAATGGTTATCCGAAAATAATCTTCTACAATAAACAAATGTGACAACTTTTTACCTAATAATATAGCACGACACAAAACAGTCGTGTAATTGTGCAAACTTATGATAGAAAGATAGAACAAGTATGATCACATAAATTAATTTTTGTGCTGTACTTTAGTCTAAATATCACAACATGACATATGTAATGATGAATAATTATATTTAATAGCTTTTAAAATTCCGACTACTTGTTCAGTTTTTAAAGTTTTTCTACTCTACTTTAAGAATATGAATATGATATATGAATTCATACATCTAATTACAAGAAATTCATTATTATGATATTTGTTTAAAAATCTCACACATGGATATACAATTGACTAACTTATCATAATACGATAATACGAAATGAAAATTATACATCATATTCATGTTTATAAACATGACACGATAATTTTATCATACAGATTCATATTCAGCAAGTTTAAGCTTCCTACTTTTACAAGTGTTACAAATGAGGCTCCAAAACTTACAAGTGATGAAATCAAATCCTTATTTATTTCTTTCTTCATTAATACAAAATGCAGGGGACTTGGTTTATCTATCGAAGAATTCATTACTCTGGGTTACACTTAATCCCCGAGAGTACGAGGTTTACACGGTTGTTCCGGTCGTCGCCTTCACCAACAATGTAAAATTCGGTGCTATAGGTCTGCTCGACATGTTCAACTCCGGAGGAGCCATTGCAGAATTTAAGCACGAAATCGACACATCTAGTAATAATACCGATATCGTTATTATTACTCACTTGAAAGTCCGTGGATGTGGACTCTTTGGAGCTTACTCGTCGATACGGCCAAAAAGGGTATCAGTCGATTCCGAAAAAATCGGGTTCCAATACGATGAAATAAATGGAATGATAAACTTTCATCTTGATGTTGCTAAGGAGGAGTTATATTTTTGGAACATTAGTATTGAGATGTAACGTGCACGACATATACTATAAAATTGGTACACTAGTTGTGGGTATGTTCGTGTCAATCAATCTCATATTCTAGCCAAATGTGTTCCCCCCTGCAGAAGTGGATCTACAAGTAATTTAGAATTTAATATTTGCTTCGTTGTGACGCACGAATTAATTTCTCAATTAACTCAATTTTCCTTAGTTTGTTTATTGTTGAATGGATGGTGGTTGGCTAAATAAAATTTCGATTCAATATCAATATATAAAAGTATGTTTGACCAAAAGGGTCAACTTAATAATGGAAATGAAAGCTTCTACGGCTTCGTCTAGAAATAAAAGCATCTCAAAATGGAATGAATGATAAGATAAATTATTATTAGTCACAATATTCCGATTAACCAAAAATAATTCGTTATTGTGTGTGTTGACATTTAACAGTATATTGTTGGTATTTTAATTTGGCAGCTTCGTTCGAATATTCTGTATGGAATATAAAAGTCGCGTTATCACGCATGGGATGCGACATGATATTTGCTGTATTCTTTTAGATATCTAAAATGTTAAAAGGGAAGACATTTTGGAATATTTAAAAGTCTCATTACGTGAAATTTTTAATTATAAGATTTAAACTTAGTATTGAAGAGATTCGAATATGCATTCTAATACATGTTAAATTTTTTGTATTATGGTCTAACCAAACTTTAACGGGCCAATATAGATGAACAATCTATTTAAGTGAAAATTTCATCATAAATATAATTGATGATATGATGGAGGTAGTCATATTGTTATACTAATCACACACTAATCTATGTGGTACGTAATATTTCAGTATTTATCGATTAATTAAAAATTTCAAATTGAAAATTCACTGGAATGTTGGAAATAGAAAACTAATTATAAATATCATTTTACCCCTTAGAAGTTGATGATCAGGTGTGAATGAAAAACACTATTAGAATTAGTATAGAATTATTATTAAGTCTATATATACTATATAGTCTTGTGATTTGTGAAAATATAATCCCATATCTTGACTCAAATTAAATTATGTTTTACTCTCCTGCTATAGTTACATTCTATGAAAATTATGTAGCAGAAATAGTCCATACCACGTATATGAAGAAGATAAATATTTTGAACGTGACACCACAAATACCCTATATGAGCGAAGCAAGCATGCGAGTTGGGGTTAATTAAGTCAGCGACCAACAAGATACGAACTTAATTTTCCGTGGACATTTCAAAATTGGTAACAATGTTCCGTTGTATTTGTTCATGTAGAGTTGAACAATTCTGTGAAATTTTAGTCGCCAAAAAAAGAGAGATGGGCTCCATTGGACATAATGCCCGTTTTAACCGAAGTTTTAAAAATTAACATCCGCCTAGAATCATTTTAATACGATATAATTTGATAAATAAAGAAATCATAAATTTTATTTATGTTTTATAAATAAAAATTTGGTTAATGACCTATATTCTTGATAAAATATGAATTTAGCATAATTCAATCTTACTCATTATAATGTGGGAATCTTGTACGTAAAAATATATATTAGCGAATGGGTCTTTTTATCATTTCTTCACAAACACTATGTTTGTGGTTTTTTTTTTTTTAATTTTTTATTGTCCTAAATGTGAATCATAAAAGTAAACTGTTATTACTAATAATGTGATGCAAATTTGAGTTGTAACTAAAAAAATTCAAAATTTTAAACTTTTATATATATTACAATTAAATCCTAATTATGGTAAAAAGACGAGCTTGTGGAGATGATAAAAAAATTCCTTAGGAAACAAGCAAATTTTGAGAAAACACGAACCACAATCTAGATCCTAAAATTTGTGGACACTACCGATTTAAACACATGCTATTATTAGGGTTGGAAATTTAAATTGGTCCGTCCGATCAGTCCATAATTGGTCAATAATTGTATTGTTAATCACTACCGTGAACTCCGAGTCTACTTAAAAAATCATACCGAAATCGATTTTAAAACTGATTTTTTTTTTTAATTTAATACAAAACCTAATAAAAAATCACTATAAGAAAAATCGATTTTACCTACCGCGCAATTGCTGACCGAGCCGACGGTCTGGAATATACTG
This sequence comes from Clarkia xantiana subsp. parviflora, assembly GCA_036873135.1. Classification (NCBI taxonomy): domain Eukaryota; kingdom Viridiplantae; phylum Streptophyta; class Magnoliopsida; order Myrtales; family Onagraceae; genus Clarkia; species Clarkia xantiana. Next base: position 15,365,899 of record JAPTYO010000003.1, read on the forward strand.
CCGTTTTCCGACCGGATTACGTCAGATTCGACCGAAAAAGTGCTCCTGACTTTTTACTGACCGACTTTCCCGACCTATTCCGCCGGCAAGCAACCGGTCAGAACGATATAAAAAACACCCACCGGTACCTGACGCCCCATGCACGGCTGGTGATTCCCTTTCGCTTTACCGACCGATTTTATTACAAAACAAATTTCCCACCCTATCAATGTTCGTCGTATCCGTTGAATTGTGTTTCAAACATATCTCAATCTTGTGTCAACATAGTACGAGTATAAGAGAAGGTTAAATAGTTTTGTATATCGAAATCTCGGCATAACCCAATGCTGAGCAACAAGTCGTTCGAAGACCAAATGGGTATCATGTTCCCCCGTTCTGCACGTTCATTTCAGATGACTTCAATATTCAATTGGTAAGTTCCTCATGAAATTGTAATTACAATCATAGATTGTGTGAACGACGTCAGGGTTACACTGGTGTGTACAAATTTGATTTTAGCTACTTCGACGAGAAATATTCTGGATGGTGAGGCAGGGCCGATACAAACTGCGTTTGACGTATGAGGTGTGAGGTTTTCCCGATGGTTGTATTTGGGATGTGAAGTTGGAACAGAAAAGAGACTCTGACAATGTGATCACCACTTGCACCTTCACCGACGGTTGGGAAAAATTCGCAAATGATGTGTGCCTAACAGGTGGAGATACGATCGTTTTCAAACTGGACGAAAAATATTTGATGTCTGTTCAAGTCTTTAATCAACACGGTCTTCTGAAAGAAACACCTCTACCTGCGGAAAACAGTTCATCTGGTGAGGAGGAAGAAGTTTCATCCGATGACTCAAGTCGTTTAGGTGACGCCATTGGTGGACACAACCGCGGTCGTCAGTGCAACATCACAGTAACCTGTAGCAAGTCAACCTGTGTGAGTTCAATCTGTAATATAATCTCGCATTTCATTAGACGATTAAGAAGTGTTGCTTCATTCAGCTGGTTTTGTATAAGTATTTACAGTTTGTTCGACTGTGCGTGTAGACTATTCCAAAAACATTTGTTGTTGATAATGGGCTTGATTGCTTGAGTGAAGTGAAGATTGAAGATCCTGCAGGAATGAGGTGGCCAGTAAATTCACTTTGATGTTACTCCTGAAAGTACTCTGATTGCCACCATATACTAGTCGTTGATACATGATATATGTTCGTGCTCTTGTAGCTTCTGCGTTAATTAACATGTAGTGCCACTTTAATTATTTTTGCGTGTATCAAACCGTTTGATATTTGGTATGAAGTTGCTGCTTTGTTCAAGGTGCTAACATACCTTATGTACATGTACTGAAAATAAGCTACTACTATGTTGCCATTAAGTTGGTTAAACTCATGTCACCATTATCATATGAATCAACATATTGGAGTTAAACTGTTAACTGAATGGACTTCATGTATTTACATATGTTCGGTAGCGATTTGCAAGTAATATGAATGGCATAACATACTAGTTAGGATCTAGATCATAATAACCTTGCTCATGAGTGAAAAAAATTAAATAAAAATCATGAGTGTTTAAGCCTTGAGTCTAATTAACAAAGCCTTTACCAAAAAAATATTGAAATATAGCGGTTATTTCTCAATAAAGTTTTTTTTTTTCCTATGAATGAAGATTTTTAATTCTTAAGAAAAACTCAATTCGCATTACAATCTAACAAAATTAAAAAAATAAGAGGAAATGATTTAAAATACAAATCCGATTCAGTATGGTTGGTGTCACTTGCACCTAAAATTTTGAATCCATCATATACAATGGAAAATTACCTTAATTACTTGTATATAAACTACATACATATTTTGAGTGACTTTTTTTTTTTTGGTAATTATATTTGAGTGACTTATTATGACTTATGGGTAGTGCTATTATGGTTAATTTAAATTAATTTTTAGTCTTTCTTTTGGCCACTAATTTTTAGTCATTTGTATAATAAAAATGTTACAAGCATACTATATATATTCGTATTTACCCAAATGCAGGAAGACGAACCACATAGCTAGATCCATCCAGGCATGTGCTCTGCATGTTTTTAAAAAGTTAAAAAAATGAAGATTTAATTAGTTTTAAAGTACACTTTACGATACCTCATTAAGTAGATATTAAAGTCTCATATAATACATCTGACTTTTTTCACCCTTACCTTACAACGAGAAAATGTATTCAAATTAAAGCATTAGTTGCCCTAATTCTCCATTTGTTTCGGTAAAAGAATATCCAAATTACGATAAAATGGAATATTCCTTCCCAGAAATCCATGGATCCTCAACCTATTAAACAGCAGTGTAGTTGGCAAAAAAAAAAAAAAAAAACAGCAGTGTTAAAAAGTATAAATATAGGACTATGTGGTTTTGGGATTTATATCTATATCACCTATTTTATTTTTTAGGGTAATTAACCATTTATTTTTAGCACATTTATAAAATATAATTATTTGAAGATTTGAAACTCAATTTACGAAAAAAAGAAAGAAAAAAAAAAAACCACTGCTAAACGAATAATAAGCACAAATTAAAGTGGTTAACCAACAAATTGACTTAATAGTTATTACATATTAGAAGTTTAGAACAAAACATGTATTTAATAGTTAAACGATAATAGCAACAGTTTAACTGTTATTAGTTATTACACCCCTTTATTTCCTTTCCAACAGAACATGTACAAGATTAGAACGTATTTACTAATAGTAAATTCTAATTATAATGTTATTTACATATTTTTTTTAGCAAAACTGTTCATATATATATATTTCAATTATTGAATTATGTGATTGCTAGTACTGCTAAGAATTTGTGATTTCTGATAAAGTTAACAATTTATTTCACCTTTATATGTCTTTTTGCCAAATATTTATATGTTTTTTTAATCATGTAACATAATATAAGGTTTTAACATTTTTTCCCTTGATTAAATGGGTTGCACTTAGTACTCTGAAAGCGAAAAAAATATTCATAATTAACTATTTATTTTTATAAATTGATATTATATATATATATAATTTTAAACGATACAAAGTAAGATTATACTAGATATTGACACCTACATATCCTTGAAAAAATGTTTACTTTTTTTTATAATAAAGATTCAAACTGTGAAATTTGCTGTGAAAGTACGAAAGAGAAAGTGCTACATCAAATTCTATTGGTTCCTTGGTGGGCCCTATAACACTTTCTAGAGAAATTTCACAATAAATTTCACCGTGTTTCTAGCACTGCTCAATCCATCAACTCAGAGAGAAAAAGAAAATCAGTTTCGTCTTCATTTCGCTACCTCTTGTATAATTTCCACGTCTATAAAATTGCCATTCTGTTCGCTTTCTTTCTGTCAATCAAGCTTCTCTCTCGCATGCAACTGTGTTTACTTCCTATTCGACAAAAACCTTCCAATCGGGGGCCACCAACTGCCATTCAATCAAGCTTTCTACCTCTCAGAAATATCCACTTTGAGTTGAGGCGCAGTTTCACTCCACTACCTTTCTCGCGGATTTTCAGGTTTTTTTGCTCTGCCGCTGAGGCTAGACTGAGCAATGCCGAACCGCAACTTGGAGAAGTTGGCCTCTATCGACGCCCAGCTACGGGCTCTAGTGCCGGCCAAAGTGAGCGATGACGACAAGCTCGTCGAGTACGACGCCTTGCTGCTCGATTCCTTCCTCGATATCCTCCAGGACCTGCACGGCGAAGATCTCAAGGAGACGGTAATGTGTTTCTCCAGTTTGTTGTTAACTTCGACGTTGACGATGATGATCGTTTTCCGTGCCGTTTCTTGTTTTCTCAACCCTTTCGTTAATCGGATTTACTTTCTAAATCTAGTGTTACTGCTGCTGCTGTTATGTGATTGAACTTCGATTTGATGATTTATGCTGCTCTGGAGTAAATCATCTGCTCGTATTAGTTCTAGATTTAGTGATTCAGCAATTTTGACGAACATCTTGTTCGATGGATGCTCTTCTGATGGATTTTGCAGATAATAGAATGTCTAGTGTTATTTTCTCTAAATTAGTGATATATTTTGAACCTTAACTAGGTGCAAGAGTGCTATGAGCTTTCTGCTGAGTATGAAGGAAAGCGCGATCCAAAGAAGCTCGAGGAGTTGGGGAGTGTTTTGACCAGTTTGGACCCAGGTGACTCGATAGTGATTGCGAAATCATTCACCACCATGCTTACGTTGGCCAATTTAGCTGAGGAGGTCCAGCTTGCTTATCGCCGAAGGAACAAACTGAAGAAGGGAGACTTTGCTGATGAGAACTCAGCCACCACTGAGTCAGACCTAGAGGAAACTATCAACAGGCTTGTCTTTAAGCTGAAGAAATCTCCCGAGGAAGTCTTTGACGCCCTCAAGAATCAGACAGTGGATCTTGTTTTTACAGCTCACCCCACTCAGGCAGTTCGTAGATCGCTGCTTCAGAAACATGGGAGGTTTGTGATACACATATTCCTCAAATCACATCCTGAATTTTATGCTATTAACTGAGCAGTATAGTACCAATGCACATTTTTGGGTTTCAGAACCAGTACCTTGTCAACTCTATGCAGTTCTTTCTTACCATATAAAGCTTGTTTTGTTTTGAAAACAAAGCATATGAGAAATTGTAACTGGATGTTTTGTTTTCAAATATATTTCTCAAGAGCTTGTCTTATCACCATTTCCTCTTCTCGTTTGACTGGATATTAATTGTAACTTCTCAGGGTTCGAGATTGTCTGGCCCAACTGTATGCTAAGGACATTACTCCAGATGACAAGCACGAGCTTGACGAAGCTCTTGAGAGAGAGGTATGATTATTCTTCCAATTTGCTAACTGGAAATGTTGTTACATGGTTTTATAATTCTTTGGAATACATGTATGAAATTGCAATTTGTATATGTTGTATAGATTCAAGCTGCATTCAGAACAGATGAGATTCGAAGGACTGCTCCAACTCCACAAGATGAAACGAGGGCAGGAATGAGCTATTTTCATGAAACAATTTGGAAAGGTGTTCCCCAGTTTCTTCGGCGTGTTGATACTGCTCTGAAGAACATAGGAATCAATGAGAGGATCCCATACAATGCTCCACTGATTCAGTTCTCATCATGGATGGGTGGTGACCGTGACGGTATGATATGATCTTCATGACATGATATCTTTATTTTTATTATGATATGTAAGTTCCTATAAGTACAATGACATCTGACATGGATTTCAGGCAATCCAAGGGTAACTCCAGAGGTGACAAGGGATGTTTGCTTATTGTCTAGAATGATGGCTGCTAACCTGTATTATTCGCAAATAGAGGGCCTCATGTTTGAGGTACTAGACATGATCAGCATTATTTTTGGATTCTTGAGAAATCAATGTTGCAATTTTCTCTACTTTTTTTTGAATCATTAAAGATCTCCCGTTCTATTACTTGCAGTTGTCTATGTGGCGTTGCAATGATGAGCTTCGTGCTCGCGCTGATGTACTCCAGAGTTCCTCAAAAAGAGATTCCAAGCACTACATAGGTAAAATCTCCTATAACTTTCTTGCAGCAGCACTAGTAGCAAGTAACTGCTGCCAATAGGTGGTTGTTAAATTTTTTATGATATGTGAGGTAGTGATTTGAGTCACCAGTAGACAAGGGTAGACGCATTGATACAGTTAAACAAACAGTATACTAGGAGCTATAGATTAGAGGCCAGGAAACTAAAAAATGGTAAGAATCAGCTCAGTAATAGCTCATTTTTCGATTCAATGGATTCTATTGCAAGCAAATTGCTCCACTCAGCCCTAAAACACGACCCTTTACAGAAATACCATATTATCTTCTACTATGATAGTATGATACTTAGAGTGGAAATTGAAATAAATTAGGTTGATTGATCACAGTAAAGGCATAACTATTTTGACTGAAACTTTTTAACTGTCACTCCTTTTATCATTCTGAAACCTCACTGATTTCCCATTTCTGTTTATTTTCTCAATTTTTTTTTTAAATTGGTTCTTGGTACAGAGTTCTGGAAACAAGTTCCACCAAACGAACCGTATCGTGTTATTCTTGGTGACGTGAGAGACAAGTTATATCAGACACGTGAGCGTACTCGCCAATTATTAGCTCACAGTACCTCTGACATTCCAGAGGAAGCTACTTTCACCAATGTTGAGCAGGTACTTCATCACTGAATTCCCAGTTCCTCATCCTTTACCTCAGAATTTCCAAATCTAAATTTCTAAACTTCTTTGTTTTGTTTCTCCTCATATTTTGTGTAGTTCTTGGAACCTCTTGAACTATGCTACAGATCACTCTGCTCCTGTGGAGACCGAACTATTGCCGATGGGACTCTCCTTGATTTCCTGAGACAAGCCTCCACCTTTGGCCTTTCCCTTGTGAGGCTCGACATCAGACAGGAATCAGATAGACACACTGATGTCCTTGACGCCATCACCAACCACCTAGAAATTGGTTCCTACAGGGAGTGGTCTGAGGAGCGCCGCCAAGAATGGCTCCTCTCAGAACTAAACTGCAAGCGACCACTCTTTGGTTCCGACCTCCCCATGACTGAGGAAATTGCCGATGTTATAAACACATTCAATGTGATAGCCGAACTGCCATCTGACAGCTTCGGTGCTTACATCATCTCCATGGCCACTTCCCCATCCGATGTCCTTGCTGTCGAGCTTTTACAGCGCGAGTGTCACGTGGAACAACCTCTGAGGGTTGTTCCTCTGTTTGAGAAGTTAGCAGATCTTGAAGCTGCTCCTGCTGCTATGACCCGATTATTCTCCATAGACTGGTACAAAAACAGGATAAACGGGAAACAAGAGGTCATGATTGGGTACTCCGACTCAGGCAAAGATGCTGGGCGGCTATCTGCAGCATGGCAACTGTACAAGGCACAGGAGGAGCTTATTACGGTTGCAAAACAGTTTGGTGTGAAACTAACCATGTTTCACGGTCGAGGTGGCACTGTTGGACGAGGTGGTGGCCCAACCCATCTTGCTATACTGTCCCAACCCCCTGACACAATCCATGGGTCTCTCCGTGTAACAATCCAGGGAGAGGTTATTGAGCAGTCTTTTGGAGAGGCACACTTGTGCTTCAGGACTCTTCAGAGGTTCACGGCGGCAACACTTGAGCACGGAATGCACATGCCTGTGTCACCTAAGCCCGAATGGCGGGCCCTCATGGATGAAATGGCTGTCGTGGCCACTGAGGAGTACCGCTCCATGGTGTTCAAGGAACCTCGCTTTGTCGAGTACTTCCGCCTTGTAACATCTCTTCTTTCCTGAACATATTACACTTTTCTATTTATACAACTTGATATTGATATTCCACCAGTTGGAGCTTTTTTCTGGCCCTTATTTCTTGCGATTTTTCAGGCCACACCAGAATTGGAGTATGGTCGGATGAACATAGGGAGTCGCCCATCGAAGAGGAAGCCAAGTGGAGGGATCGAGTCGCTTCGTGCAATCCCATGGATCTTCGCATGGACCCAAACACGGTTCCATCTCCCAGTGTGGCTGGGGTTCGGGGCAGCATTCAAGCATGTAATTGAGAAAGACATAAGGAACCTTCAGATGCTGCATCAGATGTACAATGAGTGGCCCTTCTTTAGGGTGACAATAGATTTGATTGAGATGGTGTTTGCTAAGGGAGACCCCGGGATCGCCGCCTTGTATGACAAGCTTCTTGTCTCGGAGGACCTCTGGGGATTCGGGGAGCAGTTGAGAGCCAAGTATGAAGAAACTAAACAACTCCTCCTTCAGGTATAAATCTAAACCCTCTCTCTCTTAACTTATAATTTTAAAACCTTTTATTATATATGTTGTTCTGTTATATGTATAGGTTGCAGGACACAAGGATCTTCTGGAAGGCGATTTGCACTTGAAGCAGAGACTGAGACTGCGTGACTCGTACATCACAACCCTGAATGTCCTCCAAGCCTACACACTGAAAAGGATCCGTGACCCGAACTACCATGTCGAGGTGAGACCTCACCTCTCGAAGGAGATGATGGACTCAAGCAAGCCTGGGGATGAGCTGGTGAAGCTGAACCCAACAAGCGATTATGGTCCAGGTCTAGAGGACACTCTGATATTGACCATGAAGGGCATTGCTGCTGGACTTCAGAACACTGGCTAGAAAGAAAGAACAACTTGGGATTGTTGTTTGTTTTGGTTTTCATGAATAATTAGTATATTGCTACGGTATTTCTGTATGAGATAATTAAAACTGGGGAGCGGGTTCGGAGTCTTTGGACGATGTCCCGGAAGATGAAGCTGTCTGTGGTTAAGGCTTCGGATGTACTAAGCTACTAGGCTTGCTTGTTTCTGCTTTCTTTTATTGAATGGGAAGCAAGAATAAACGTACGTTTGTATGCATGGTTGGTGAAGGCACGTTTGCGATGTGTTGTTAATGCATATTGATGATTACTGCTGTAATGAAATATATATATAAGCTAGCTATATAAAAAAATTAATATTTTAGAAGAAAAGTCTAATTAATTTCTAGGGTTAAAGAACCTATTTATTACAATCCAAAGAACCTTAACATTAAAACGTTAAAATGGACGGTATTAAGATTCATTTTGATTGTATTTTCGGTGTCTCGGTGTGATTACTTTAGAAAAATCTGTCAAATTCAAGCTCTCATGCATACTTTCTTTCCGTCGCCTTCCGGACCCTCACCTGAGAAGTGGGCCACATCCGTGCCAATAAATTCCGTTCCATTGTCGCTGAAAATTGCTCCATACCACTCTGCTGGAAACCCTATTTTTTTGGATGTTCAAGTTTAGTAAAAATAAAAAATGACAAATTATGTGTGGCTGAGTGAGTTAATAAAAATGACTAAATAAATGAAAATGCGCGAAGACACTAAAAGATAACTAAAATGAAATTGAAATTATTTATTAACATTTTAATTATGAGATACCAAATTTCAATATAAATGAATTTGAGACCGTAAATATGTCATTAATTAATGCTAATTTGTACAGTAGTTATCGAAATCTGAATGCGAGGTCCATTATAACGTTGATGCTTTTCCTTATAGTCACTAAACTTTTTATTTATATATTATTAGTTATTAATACTAAAAAATGAAAAAGTCAGGTAATGGTGGAGTGTGTTGTGAACTGGAAATTTTGCTTCATGAGAAAGAAAAGGATTGGTCGAGGTTCCGGTACAGTTCGTTGACCCGACCCGACCCGTATCACTCCTCCTGAACCCATTTCAATCTTCCGTAATTTCCGTCTCCGGCGGGGGAGTGAGACTGAGGTTTGCTCTTTACACGACGAAGCATACGACTGGGAGATTTTCGCAATGTCTCTTTCGACGCGTCAGAGACGTTCTTGGGCGACCGATCCTTCATCTTCTTCGACGGCGGATTACTCTAAGACCGATAAGCCCAAGAGGTTTGGGGCCTCCGACTCCGAGGATGAAGGCAAAGGCCTGGGATGGCTCATGCCATTGTTCGCCCTTGGTTTGTTTAGGTACATGAGCGCCACCTCCAACATCATACATGACTGCGACGAGGTTTTCAACTACTGGGAGCCGCTCCACTACCTTCTCTACGAATCGGGATTTCAGACTTGGGAGTACAGGTGAGAGATTCTAGCTCCTCATTTTGCCGTTTTAGCTGGGAGCTTAAGTTTAATTGCAAATTCGATTGAGCAAGTAGTAGTTTATGCATTCTGATAGGGAGAGTGAGCTTGTGCTGGATTGGTTTTTCGTTGCTGCAGATCATTTCTTGATTTTGAAGATTATGTGCTTCTGTTTGTTTGAGTTTAGATACATAGCAATGAGTAATGCTGGTTACTATAGTGACTTTAGATATTAGAAAGCTGTTTTGATTCAGTAAGCATTTCAAGGGAGCTTGAAGTTTGATCGTAACCCTGTTTGAAGCTAAAATGTGAAATTACATTTGGCTTGTTTTTGCAGTTCCCAGTTTGCGCTTAGGTCATACTTATACATCAACTTCCACGAACTGGTTGGTCGGCCTGCTTCCCTGTGGTTTGCTGAAGATAAAGTAAGAAATTATTATTATTGCTCTTATGCTTTTTGAGCAGTCCGTTTGCTTATTAGAGTCACTGCAACCACGTTATTTCCACATTTTACTCAAATTAGTGACGCCATTTCTTTTCCTTAATATTCAGGTTCGGGTCTTCTATGCAGTGAGATTCTTTCTTGGATTTCTTTCAGTCATTGCAGATTCGGTGCTGGTTGTAGCACTTTCAAGGAGATATGGGAAGCGGATAGCTTCTTATGCCCTTGCCATGCTATGCTTGACCAGTGGTTGTTTCTTCGCTAGCACAAGTAAGACATTCTCATCTTTATTGTTTATATACTCTAATAACATGATCATGTTGATATAGTCGGGTTTGTTAGCTTAGTGGGCAAATCTGTTAAAAGAATTGTCTTCATGAAGTGAAGAATGTTGCTGTTATCGCTTAACACTTTGTCCTCTGTTTGATGTTGTTTATGTACTGCAGGTTTTCTGCCAAGTTCATTCTCTATGTATGCAATGTCTCTCTCCTCGGGTTTATTTCTGCTTGGGAAATACCCGTTTGCAGTTGCTGTGGCAGCTGTAGGGGTGATTCTTGGCTGGCCATTCTCAATATTGGCCTTTTTGCCCATCACATTCTATTCATTGGCTAGAAGATTTAAAGCATCATTTTTCTCTGGGGCTGTCATTTCCATACTTGTACTGGTAAGTTAACTGAAATGCTGAATTTCTGAAAGCTCATATGTTTCAGTCACTTAGCATGATGTCTAATCCTCATTGCACTGGTAATATGTTATTTTGCAGGCAGTGTCTCTGCTCGTGGATCACTACTATTATGGTAGATGGGTGTCTTCCGTACTAAACTTGCTTATATACAATGTCCTAGGAGGCGGCGAGAGCCATTTGTATGGAGTTGAAGAGGCTTCGTTCTATATAAGGAATGGATTTAACAACTTTAACTTCTGTTTTGTCCTCGCTTTGTTGTTCCTGGCTATTCTTCCTATTGCAAGGAAAAAGTATGCTCCCGACCTGTTAGTTGTGGTCTCACCGCTCTACATTTGGTTGGCTTTCATGTCTTTGCAGCCACACAAAGAAGAAAGGTACGATGAAATGCATTTGTTTTGTGAACTTTGTAAGTCTAATTTCCATTTAGACCCACAACAGTGATTACTTACATACCAAAGAAAGTAATCCTCTATCTGTAAGTTACATATGATCGTAAGAAGTTAATTCTTGGTGTAACTGTAATTGCAGTATCGGGTGGAGAGTGATAGTTACTACATCTTCATTCTTCTTTTTTTCTTTTTTGTCACAGATTCCTTTATCCAGTATATCCACTTATCTGCATAGCTGCCTCATCTGTCATGGAGAGCTTTCCAGATCTCTTCAAGGACAAGTATAAACAAAATGACTACTCTGTTGCTGTAATGGTAAGTCTCTATCAGTGCTTTACTAAGCTCATGAAATTTGTCATCATTATTAAACTCAAGTTACAATTATATGCAGATCTCTAAAGTCCTTCGGCCTATTGTCCTAGGCCTCATATTATGTGCCTCTCATGCTCGCACTTTCTCACTGATTAATGGCTATGGTGCCCCAGTAGAAATTTACAAGCTTCTGGAGCACCATGACGAGGTTGGAAATGGTGAGACCCAATATTTTACGTTGTCCTTTGTTCATACCATCCCCTAAAAACCTAGAGTTTGAGGTTATTTATGTAATCATATTTGCTGCAGGTTCTGTTTTATGTGTTGGAAGCGAGTGGCACAGATACCCATCATCATTCTTCATACCTGATTTTGTGAGTGAAGTCAGATGGATCGATGATGGGTTCAGAGGTTTGCTTCCCATGCCATTCAATTCAACCCTGGGAGGAACTTCAGCTGCCCCACTGTACTTCAACGACAAAAACAAGGCATCCGATGAACAATACGTAAATCCACCTCATTATTAACTCTTCCAAATTGGTTCATTGTTTAATACAACATGAATGAATGAATGACCTGTTGTTGGATTTGCAGCTTTATGACATCGATGCCTGCACTTTTCTCGTGGAATTACAGCTAAACCGCCCTTTCCCTACCCGTGGAAGTGATTTTGAGAAATGGGAGGTAAGTGATGATGAACTAGAGTGTTATTTCCTACAAAAGAGATGCTTTTTTTTGAACTGCCAGTTGTAATGTGATGTATTTTTCATTCAGACAATTGCAGCATTGCCGTATCTGGATCGGGAGCTTTCACCCGCCAAATATAGGTCGTTTTTCATACCATATGTTTGGCAGGAGAAGAATGTGTTTGGCATGTACAAGCTCCTGAAGAAAGTTCACAGCTGAAATATCTTAGAACAAGCTAAATTTAGCATTCGGATCTAGTCTATGTTTGTGAAATCTGGATAGAGCTACTCAGAGACTCTGAACTGTAGAAAAGTCGATCCTTTTATCGGACTTTTGAGAGCGAAAACTGTAACACTAGTTGATCTGAACTTCCAAAGGTGCAATTTTCCTGTACAACTTGTAACAAAAAAGTTGGGGAAAAGTTAGAAAGAATGAGAGATGAAAGAAAATGCTTAAATTTTATGTGATGAGAGTTTGTTTTTGGATATTTCTTTTAATGTTCTAGAAAATGTATGGAATAGAACAATCGAACCGATTCGGTGTTTTAGACCGACTACTTTTGTTAGTGACATTGTTTGTGGGTGCCAAACGAAACCTATACGATACTCAGGAAGAGCAAGGAAAGAAGAGAACGAAGATAATTCATTCTAGCGTTTCACCCACGCCACTATATCCACCTAACCTAAACAGAACCATTATTATTACTGCAATAATACATTAGCCACTCTGCCTTCTATTATAACTAGGTGCTACACCCGCGCATCGCGCGGGTTATTTGTTATTATGTCAAATAAATGAATAACAGTTTGATAATTATATTTTTTATTTTATACAATATTGATAATAATTGTTTAAAATTAAAATATATGTTAATATAATAATTAATAACAAAGTAAAAATATTTAACAATATATATGATTATATAATAAATATAAAAAAAAAAATTAGTTAATCAGAGTTAATAGAAATTAATGGTACAATAATAAGTTATCTAAAATTTAAAAAATAGAAAATGACAACTTTAAAAAATAATTATCATATAAACTCTTAACGGGAATAATAATAACAATGAAGATTCTATATGAAGATCGCCTAACCCAAATTGCTATAAAAAATTTTAGCGAAATTAAAAAGAACGAATTAAGATTTGTTCAAATAGAATCAAAATTATAAAATTTATTTTTAATCAGAATCAACCAAAATGGATACCTTTTTCTAATCAAATGATAAGAAACTCTTCTTCCATTTTTAAAATTATGTATAAACTATTTATTAAATTGCATACAATTTTTCTTTATACATTCTTGTTTTTATATTATGTTTACAGATTTGTACTTTATAATTTTATGTTTAAATTATTGTATTACAATAATATACGCATCTTATTTATTATATTTATAATCACAATATAGGTAAGTGATATTATATATATATATATATAACATAATCACTAAAAGTCAATAAATATAGCTATATGTGTTAGAATACTAAAATATTATTTTAATATGGTAATTTTGTTGATATATTTATATAATTACCAGGTATATAACGTGATTAGTACTCAAAATTATTTATTTTATATCGTATCATTATTTAATTTAATTTAAATAATTCGAATTATATTTCTTTAAATTAAAATATAAGTTGATTATATTCATATTATGTGTCTGATATTTCTGTGATCTCTTTCCTTAATTTATGTGAATAACAAAAAAATTAAACAAAATGAAAAACAATTGACTGAGCCCAGGCCCATTACCTTGTCCATAACAAACATGGTTCATTAAACCTAGACATTCCATCATTTCTCCTTTCGCAGCCTCTTTAAGCCTCCTCCAGCAGCATCCTACAATTGAGCAAAACTTTGCTTCCAGTCCCTTTGGTACGTGTCTCTCACCGCCGATTGATCTGCCATTCTAACGACGCCCAACCACGGCATCGCGGCCGAACATAAAGTGTCCCGAGTTCTTCCCCTTAACCGCTGGATCGCTCCATATGGGTCACCAATTCCGGCCTGAGTTCTGAGTTCTACCTCCTTCTCCATTCGTTCGAGCCCAGATTCAGATCACCGGAGGCTTTTTCATCATCTCCAGTGTCAATCTCGTAATTCGTTGCCGACCCCCAAAACCCTGCTGTCTCCAATCCCTTTTCCGGGCTCAGATTCGTCAACCTTCGAGCAACTGTTACTTCGTCTTCACCTCCAGACGTCCCCCCTCCAGCCGCCTCCATCGCCCGCTTCGAGTTTCATCGATTGATCTGCATATGTATATATAGATTGTCAAGTTATTGAAGACAGATAAGAAGTCAGTGAGTATTAGGGTTAATTATATTTGTAACTGCTGAGTTTTTATGAGCCCTTACAATTAATCTTTTGAGGTTTAGTCTTCTTTCTGTAACCGAATTTTGATGTTTCATCTTCTGAGTTTGACAGTAAAAAAATTGATTCCTGAATTAATAGTTGGTTTGACTATTCTTTTGTTGAGGTTTATGATAAAATGAAATTGTTGGTTTGATTCCCTAATTAATAGACATTGATAATTGTTCTTTATTACAATTTATGATGAAATGAAATTGTATTTAATGCTGTAGTAAAGAAACGTGATTCTTCTTGTTAGGTTTTAGTAGATGGATTGTGTTTGATTTATGCGGAGGAGAGGAGTCGAAGGTCGAAAAGTTAACCTACAGAAAAGTAGAAGGATGAAACCTGTCAATTGCTGAATCAATGCGTGAAAGCTATTCTCAGACGGATGACATGGCGTAATGAAAATCAGTCTCATTGCTGAGGTGGCAGTGTGAGAGAGTTTTAATCTCTCTCCTCTTCCCTTATATATTATATAGATAATATATATATATAAACTTTAAATTATAAAATACACACATGCATCTGATCATTTTTGCTCACTATTCTTTTGGCCATTTAGCTCATTGTTTAGGAATAATATTTAGTGTTAAAATATAAATACTAAATCGCAAAAAAAAATATATGAACATTAAATCACGTATTAATTTTAAGTTGTTAGTTTAAAATTTTATATGGTATTAATGTAAGTTCAAGTATCCGCACCCGAGTTAACTCGTAAAAAAATAAAAATATACTGCAAAATTATTAGTCTAAAATTTAACTATTCGTCTGTTCTTCTGAAGAAAAAAATTGTCAGAAGTTAAAAAAAATTTGCCAAGTTTTGTTGCAATTAAAAAAATGAATGATGATATATGATAAAAAGTCAAGAATATAAAAGTCATTTGCACGTTGTTTTATTATTAGAAAGAGAAAATTATGAAATACATACTATTTTTCTCTTATAAAAGATTAAGTTATATATATGTATAGAGAACCAGCAAAACCAATAAGGAAAGTCTGTCTCTCTAATCAATCAACAAAGCAAACCCGAGAGAGGCCTCCTTCCGTGCCGAGCTCGATATTCCGATTTTCAGACGAAACCTCTCTTCTCCTCCCCTGGTCCTCTCTCCGGAATCAACTGCCTTGCGATGGCAAACAGTAATCTTCCTCGGAGAATCATTAAGGTCTGTGAATCTGTGCGATCTTCGTTTCTTTGATCCCCATATGGCCGGCCATACAGATAGATAGAAATTTTCCAAGTTATTATTTTTCTTGATTCGCTTCGCTCTTTTTTGTTTGCAAATTTGTCAGTTTAAGCAGCTTATTCATTTGTTCCGTCCAAGTAAGTAGCTAAAGCAGTTCATCTCTGAGATGAAATAAGTCGATTAGGGTTGCAATTCATTCATTTGTTTGTCAATCGGCTCTCCTTAGGTAGTTTAGTGGCTTTCTTTTGGTTTAGCTTGAGTTGCATGCTTGTGGTGAGTTTTGGCTGCTCCAGACTCTTAGATTTGGAATTGAACGCAACTGACAGCAATTAACAAAACCTTGCTACTCGATGTTCTGGGAAAATTCCGTTGCTCTACCTTTGCGGCCTTATCTCTTTTATTCTGTTATAGAAGAGAATGACTTGGGTTTTGCGTTAGATCCTGATTTAGATTTGTCAATGTAATTGGATTCTGAATCTTGCATCTGCTTTTTGCTGGACAGGAAACTCAACGTCTCCTCAGTGAACCCGGTAAGCCGAAATTCCCGATCTCACAAGTTCATGTAGCATCTTTTAGGAGCTAGAAGGAGTTGAATTTGCTTGTTTTTGTGTTAGAAAGTTTACTGTTTTAATCTGCACTGCCCATTAACCTTATTATCTAAGTTGGCACTAAACTGAACACATTATGATGCAGCTCCGGGGATTAGCGCCTCTCCTTCTGAAGAAAATATGCGATATTTCAATGTTATGATTCTGGGACCTTCACAGTCTCCTTATGAAGGTACTACATGGCCTAGCCATGCCCACATCCTTCTGGAATTCTTTGTTAGTCTATGTATATGGATAAGTTGTCAGTTGTCTATACAAGTAGGTGTATTATTCAAGTTTTATCCGTGATGGTGATGGTGTTCATGTTGAGCTTCACTTATTATTATATACGTCTACAGATGGTTCTGGTTCTCTTTCTATTTGCTATTGATAAATAATTCAAGTTAACTGTTAACAGTTGTGAGCTTTTAGAATCTTGCAATGGATTTCTACTGTTAGTATTAGTATGGCATTCCAAATTTCCAGTAATGTCAATATTTAAGTATTGAAAGCTCAAAGATATGCTAAAGTCGGTTAGGTTGTTGCGTCAGACATTATTGTGACTGCTGTTCTGTACACCACATCTCCGTCTGCCTTGCTGATTATGGTCCGTTTTTTTAAAACCTTTGCAGCTTCCTCTATAAATAATAGCATATATCTTATGGGGGATATTAGCTTTTAAATCAATGCTATTCTATGATTATTTTGTTCAATGGAATTTTTCATGTTCAGTTTTCTCATTTCTGCATGAACATGCAAGTTCTTCCTCTTAACTTTATACGGTTGTTATATGATTATGATTAACTTCCAACTTTCATATGATTTGGTCTCCAATAGGAGGGGTTTTCAAGTTGGAGTTGTTTTTGCCAGAAGAATATCCAATGGCTGCACCGAAGGTACTATTTAATTTCATTGCATGTGATCATTTGCTTCTCATACTGAGGCTTAGTTTTCGAATTGATTTTAATAATAATCATATATAGACGACAATAATATGACAGGAAGTCTAGAAAGGTGTAAAATTTATGGGGTTTAGGCATCACTCTTTTAATTCTTTTAATTACTCTGACTAACACTAACTGGAGACCAACTGACTCGATGCTACATTTTAGAAACAGTTGGTTAGTAGTGAATTTTCTTTCAGCTGTTTGTCCTTTAGGCCATATCGCTTCTTTTCAATAATGAGGAAACTTGCCTTAGGTAAGCAACGCCCTGGCCTGTGAAATACCTACTATCCCCATAGATCTGTTCTGTCAATGGCAGGCTTAAGCCTGTTAACATGAAAATTTTATGGATTTTCTTGGCGCCTTGCAGCAGGATCTTTCCTATTCTTTTAGTAGCTTTCGGTCTACATTTACTACTTAACATTGCAAGTTTTATCTGGAATGTGCTATAATGATTAAGTTGGTGTTTAGCAAGAAAATTGGTGGTCGTTATAGATTTGTGTATGGTTTTTTTGGCCAAACAAATTTGTTTATGGTTACTATTAGTGAATTATATACTGGTTTAAAGCTGATTCCTAGTTAAGGATGAGATGCAAACGTCTCTGGAAATCTAAGCCAACACTGCATCATGGTTACGTGTTCGTGTTCTTTCTTCAACTTAATGTACTGGAATTTCAATGTAGGACCTCTATCTTTGTGGGCTAAAATGGTACATGTAAAAAAGAGTTGCACAACAAGCACTGTGTTGATAGATTTGTTTGTGACCTTCTCTATGGCTGTTTCTCATATAAAAACAAATTGGTTTGGAGCATGCTCATTTAACACCTTTTGGAGTTTGATGATAGTTTGGATTTGTCTCTGACTGTATTTGCACATAGCAAGCTCCTTCTAATCACTCCTTGAAACAGGTTCGATTCCTCACGAAGATATATCACCCTAATATTGATAAGGTATATTTCCATAGCTCTCTTTTCCTTTAGTAGAAGTAAATCTCTATGTCTCTCTCAATCTGATAGTTTTTGTGTAATTCTTAAGCTTGGAAGAATATGCCTGGATATTTTGAAGGACAAATGGAGCCCCGCACTGCAGATCCGGACAGTTCTTTTAAGGTATCAATCATGAACTACTTCGGTTAATGATTGCAGTAGTCAAGTGTGCTGTCCTAGTCGATTAAGTTAGTTGGAGGACTAATTTGCTGAAAATAAAGCAACTGTTAGGTAAAACTAGAGATTCCAATTTACATATCAAAGAGATGATCAAATAATTTCCCTTTGCCTAGTTTGTTGTTGATCTTTGAATTTGCTTATATCATACATTTCTTGGTGGATTTGTAAATGTTGATGGGTATTTTATGTTCACTTTCACTAGTATTCAAGCCCTTTTGAGTGCTCCAAACCCTGATGATCCACTGTCAGAGAACATTGCTAAGCATTGGAAGACCAATGAAGTAGAGGCAGTTGAAACAGGTGTGAATTTGTCTGAATTCTGAAACCGCATGAGCTTTTTTTTCCCCATTATTTAGTTCATTAAATGAATGATTAAACAGTGTGCAGAAACAATGAGGTTGATGAGTTTGTTATATTTGCAGCGAAAGAGTGGACCAGGTTGTATGCTAGTGGAGCGTGATGGGAGGAGCAATAAAGTAAGTTGCATGTTGGACCAATTTGTATGCTACAACTAGTATTGGAATCAAAAGTATGAACTACAACATACTTACTCCATAATATATGGCAAGTGAATTTGATGATCCACTGATGTTGTCCAGCGAGGGCTCCTTTTGTTGAATTTGTTTGTCTTGTTCTTGGAACTTGAAGTATGTATTGTGGTATAGATGTTTAAATCCTACGTATTCTCTTTTGTCATCATCTATACTAGTTTTAGTCCAGAAATCAAATGTTGGATTTAGATTCTTTTCCCTTAGAAGTTTGTTTATCTTAGGAGTGTTTATAAAGTGACATAAATAAGAGACTTAAATACACTTTACATCATTAAAAAAAACCTTAGAAAATCTATCTCGACTTCTTCAACTAAATGTCAATATTGCTTGTTCTTCATCATAGGCTCTAATTATAATTGCCACTGAATTTGGGTATTGACATCTAAATCGGAAACACTTACCTTAATTTGGCATT
The DNA here is from genome assembly GCA_036873135.1 of Clarkia xantiana subsp. parviflora. Lineage (NCBI taxonomy): Eukaryota > Viridiplantae > Streptophyta > Magnoliopsida > Myrtales > Onagraceae > Clarkia > Clarkia xantiana. Next base: position 15,385,217 of record JAPTYO010000003.1, read on the forward strand.
ATCTTCTTAACTGTGATTACTCTAATACCACTTGTAAATTCTACTTGTTATTTCGTTAGTTACTTGGATTGCAATCAGGTATAGTTTTTTTGAACCTAATATGGAAGAGAATGAGAATTTCATAATATAACCATGTAATATGGTGTGGTGGTTCAGCGTTTAATCTTTTAACCAGATGTCAGATGTTCAATCCCCTTTAGTGACCATGGAATAAAAATATTCATGGCCAGCATTTTAGACCCAATCTCTTGTTGCCACCACTTGGGAAGAGGCAAAAAATATTTTTGGAAATATTTTCAAAAAGAAAAAAAGACTCATTACCCGATTAAAAGGGGTCCAAGACAAATTCGCTTCTTGCCACAACCACTCTCTTCTCAATTTAAATAAGAACCTCCAAATGGAGCTTGCTAAGTTTCTTAAAAATAATAAAGACTAACCAAATTAATGATCAATATCAAATTTAATTATTTCGTAATATCTTAATAATTATATATAAATAAATAACATACCGCAAGACGTGACGCGCGGGTCAACTAGGAATACAGAGATTAAATCATTAAAGAACCCACCCACGCCAGTTAGGAAATCTCCATCAACAAAGAAAACCCGAGCGAGGCCTCCTTCGTGCCGAGCTCGATATTCCGATTTTCAGACGAGACCTCTCGTCTTCTCCTCCCTGGTGCTCGCTCCGGAATCGACAGCCTTGCGATGGCAAACAGTAATCTTCCTCGGAGAATCATTAAGGTTTGTGAATCTGTGCGATCTTCGTCTCTTTGATCCCCATATGGTGGCCGGCCGGCCATACATATAGATTGGAATTTCCAAGTCATTCCTTTTCTTGATTCGCTTCGCTCCTTTTTATTTGAAAATGAATCAGCATAGGCAGCTTTATTCATATGTTCCGTCCAAGTAGGTAAAGCAGTTCATCTCTGAAATGAAATAAGTCGATTAGGGTTGCAGTTCATTCATTTGCTTTTCAATCGGCTCTCCTTGGGTAGTTTAGTAGCTTTCATTTGGTTTAGCTTGAGTTGCATGCCTGTGGTGTCTTTTAGCTGCACCAAACTCTTAGATTTTGTAGGTTATTATTTGTAAGTGCACGTACGTAACTGACAGCAATTAACAATACCTTGCTAAATTGTTTGGTTCCTAACAAGATTCTTTAAAGTTTTGAACTACTTGATGTTCAGAGAAAATTCCGTTGTTATTCTGTTATAGAAGAGTATGAAGTGGGTTTTGCGTTAGATCCTGATTTAGTAGCTTTGTCAATGTATTTCAATTCTTAATCTTCTATTTGCTTTATGCGGGACAGGAAACTCAACGTCTCCTCAGTGAACCTGGTAAGCTGAACTTTCCAATGAATCCAATCACATAAGTTCATTTAGCATCTTTTGGGAGCTGGAAGAAGTTGGATTTGCTTGTTTTGTGTTAGGAAGTTTACATTTTTAATATGCAACCTTATCATCTAAGTTATATGAAAGGCACCTCAGTGAACCCATTATGATGCAGCTCCTGGGATTAGCGCCTCTCCTTCTGAAGAAAATATGCGATATTTCAATGTTATGATTCTGGGACCTTCACAGTCTCCTTATGAAGGTACGACATGGCCTAGCCATGCCACATCCGTGTGGAATTCTTTGTCAGTCTGTGTATATGGATAAGTTCTTGTTGTCGATAAAACTCGGTGTATCTGTTCAAGTTTTATCTGTGCTGGTGATCATGAAGGGGCTCATTTATATTGTTAAACATGTGATTATGTGTGGCGGATGGTTCCAGTCCTCTTTCTGTTTGCTACTGACTGATAATTAAAGTTAACAGTTGTGAGCTTTCAGAATCGTGCAATGTGTTTCTACTCTTAGTATTATTATGGCATTCCAGTAATGTTAAAAGTATTCTGGCATTGAAAGTTCAAAGATATGCTAAAGTCAGGTAGGTTGTTGCGTCAGACATTATTGTGATTATTGTGACTGATGAGTACATATCCACCACATTTCCGTCTGCCTTGCTGATTATGGTCCGTTTTTTTAAAAATCTCCATGGATTCCTCTATGAGTAATAGCATATATCTTATGGTGGATATTAGCTTTTAGGCTTCATTGTTTGCAGCCCCATCATCACTATTCTAGGTTTATATATTTTTTAATGGAACTTTTCATGTTCTTCTGCATGAACATGCTAGTTCTTACACTTAACTTTATACAGTAGTTATAAGGTTATGAATTATGATTAACTTCCAACTTTCATATCCTTTTGGTCTCCAATAGGAGGGGTTTTCAAGTTGGAGTTGTTTTTGCCAGAAGAATATCCAATGGCTGCACCCAAGGTATTATTTAATCTCATGTGAGCATTTGCTTCTCATATTGAAGATTAGTTTTCTAGTTGATGTTAATCATATATAGGAAAAAAATGTGACAGGAAGTTCAGAAAGGTGTAAAAGTTATGTAGTTACGGCATAATTTTTTTGATTATTCTAATTCTCTGTCTAACTGGAGACTAAATGTATTGAGGCTACATTTTAGAAAGCATTGATTAGTTCTGAAGTCTTTCAGCTGTTTGTCCTTTAGACCATATTGCTTCTTTTCAATAACGAGGAAACTTGGCTTAGGTAAGCAACACCCTGGCCCGTGAAACGCCTACTATAGCCCCTTGGATCTGTCAAGGGCAGGCTTAAGCCTGTTGGATGGTCCAACATGAAAATGCACTGGACTTTGTTCGCGCCTGGCAGCAGGGTCTTTACTATTCTTTTAGGAGCTTTTGGTCTACATTTACTACTTAACATTGCAAGTTTTATCTGGAATTTGCTATAATGATTAAGTTGGTGTTCATCAAGAAAATCGGTGCTCGTTATAAGTTGGTGTATGGTTACTATTAGTGAATTCTACTGGTTTTATGCTGAATCAAAGGTAAGGATGAAATGCAAATGTGTCTTTAAATCCAAGCCAAAACTGAATCATGGTAACCTCTATCTTTGTGGGCTTAAAATAGAGTTACACAACGAGCACCGTGCTGATAGATTTGTTTGTGACCTTCACTATGAGTGTTTCTCATATAGAGATACAAATTGGTTTGGAGCATGCCCATTTAACATCTTTTGGAGTTTGCTGGAATTTTGGATTTGTTTCTAACTGTCTTTGCACTTAGCAAGCTCCTTCTAACCTCTCTTTGAAACAGGTACGATTCCTCACAAAGATATATCACCCTAATATTGATAAGGTAAATTCCCCTAGCTCTCTTTACTTTTAGTAGCAGTTAAATCTCCTTGGTCTCTCTCAATCTGATAGTGTTTGTGTAATTCTTAAGCTTGGGAGAATATGCCTGGATATTCTGAAGGACAAATGGAGCCCGGCACTGCAGATCAGGACTGTTCTTTTAAGGTATCAATTATGAACTTCTGATAATGAGTGCCATAGCCTAGTGAGCTGTCCTAGTCATATAAGTTGGTTGGAGTACTAATTTGCTGAAAATAACGCAAATGTTAGGTATAACTAGAGATTCCAATTTACATATCAAAGAGATGATCAAATAATTTCCCTTTGCCTAGTTTGTTGTTGATCTTTTCATTTGCTCGTGTTGTACATTTCTTGGCGGATTAATAAATGTTGACGGGTATTTTATGTTCACTTTCACTAGTATTCAAGCCCTTTTGAGTGCTCCAAACCCTGATGATCCACTGTCAGAGAACATTGCTAAGCATTGGAAAACCAATGAAGTAGAGGCAGTTGAAACAGGTCTGAATTAGTCTGAAACCACATGAGTTTTATTTTTGTTTTGTTTTGCAGATTTGTTTCCATTGCTTAGTGTTAATTATTAAATGAATGATTAAGCAGTTAAGGAGTGTGCAGAAACAATGAGCGTGATGAGTTTCTTATATTTGCAGCAAAAGAGTGGACCAGATTGTATGCTAGCGGAGCATGATGGGAGCAGCAATAAAGAAGTTATATTTGCGATCAATTTGTATTGGAATCAAGTATGAACTACATACTTATAATATATATATGACAAGTGAATTTGATGATGTTATAGTCTTCTGGATAATTGAATGATGTTTTCGACCAAGGGCTCCTTAAACTTATTGTTGAATTTATTCGTCTTGTTCTTGGAAGCCTTGAACTTGAAGTATGTATTGTGGATATAGATGTTTAAATCCTACGTGTTTCTTTTGAACATATGTATTAGTTACAAAATGTTGGATTCAGCTTTTATTTTTCCTTAATACTCGTTTTGAAGTGTTCTCTTAGTGGCAGTTTGTGTCGACGGTTTATTAAAACACGTAATAACTAAGAATTAAACATTGAACTAACTAACATATCATAACACATGTATCATGAATGGATACAATTGCATTAATACAACATGCATAATCAACTGTAGTAATGTATACTAAGTTTAGCTAAATCATGTATACTAAGTTTGGCTAAATCTTGGGGTCCCATATCGTAGGCAGGGAATGGACTAACTTCGAGTGGCTGCAACCCAAGTACGAGCATAGATAATCATGCTACTGAAATATAATACATACATAGATAATCATGCTACTGAAATATAATTAATGCTCATAAAACAAGATAGCATATTTTTATATTCATCCACTATAACAGAACTTCCAATATATATATAGACTTCTAATTTAAGTACAAACAATAGCAATCAATGAATGAATGAATGAATATACTATCACCATTCCTAGCTATTGTGCAACAAGTTAAAAGGAAATTACGCATCTCCACATTTAGTGCGCATATTATTGTCTATCCTATTGTGTGTGTATATATATATATATATGTAGTATATACTCTGTGTGTATAATATATATTGTATACCTTCTAACTGGCAGAGCAGCTCTCCCTCTGATGTAGCTCCAGTAGCCTCTTCTCCGGCTGGCATAGCCCTGAGTAATATAGATTCAGCCAAATATGTTAACTATTGATGTATGAACACATAACAGATAACGAATGCTTGATTTTCTGACCGGAACATTTTGGGATATCCCATACTGCTATCGATGTTTCTGTGCAATCTGGTTCACATAGAGCTCTGCTATTTTCGTGCCTGACATTCATTGCCAGCATCCATGCACCAATCGTGACATCCTCGTTGCTGAACATGCGAAAGCTGTGGTTTGAGACAGTTAGAAACCATGTTTTAATTTTCCACACAGGGGGGAAATTTGTAAAAAGTAAATTAATTAACCTGTTATTCCTGAGAGCAACCAAGCTCGCGACTACTTCAGCAGAAAGGGCGTATATTGGACCATACGCATGGAGAAAGTATTCGTTTCCAAGCAAAGGATACAGCGGCTCATGCCTAAATGATTTGCCAAATGTAAACAGAAGTGTACTTCGATTTCCAACATATATCAGGAGCAATTTTCTAAGATAAGATGATACTAGAAAGTTACCGAGAGCATAGAAATACATATAGTTTGTAAAGAATCATCATAGTGTTAGAAGCAAGAAAGGAGGAAGTGGAATGACCATTTAAGTCTTGGATCCTTAAAAACCGGGCCTTTTTTCATGCATCCAAGATATGTTTGAGGATTGCTTCTATCTTGTGTCAATAGAGTGGAAAGACGATCTATATAGGAAAATGCAGAAGTCGTTCCGTGTTAATTCGATGGTATCAGAAACTAATTATTATGAATTCTGTATAAGAAGGCAATGTGACAGACTTTTGAATTATGATTACCTGGTCTGAGATATATGTCATCGTCGGCTTTGACGTAAAATGCAGAATCAAACAGAGTATAGGCAGCCTTAAAGAAGGCTAATCTGCAGTGGAATTAAGCTGATGATAAGTGAAAGAGATATATGGAGGCTGAAAAGGAATAACTGGATCTGCTTACGTTTTGTAAGGAAGCTTGCTGTACTCTTCTTCAATATCTAAAAGCAAGAAATCACCATACTCTTCTATTTCTTTATTAAGTTCAGACATCTTCGATTCATCCTTTGTCCTTCCAATTATAAATCGGAAAGCCAATCCAATTGTTTCTTCTAATCTGCAGAATCAAAATGATGAATAATAATTACTGTGTGTGATGTGATGTGATCCCAAATTTCTTCTCCTACACATATTGCAGAAGAAAATCCACAAAATCAACCCTAAATCGAGATAAGTTTGAGCAATGGGATTTGAAATCATATGATTTTCGCTTTGATTCGTAGTTTCAGGACTGAGAAATACAGCGGAGGTGTGCATAATTGATTTTTTTTTTATGAAAAGAGGCATATATGGTTTAAATTTAAATGGAGACTGATCCCTTACCGTTGAAGAGTTTGCCGGTCAGATGGAAACCACGTCTTCCGCAGAGACCTCCGGCGACCGGCAGATGCGAATCCAGTCTGGATCCCGACGAATGCCATCACCTTATGCCTGTTCTTTGCCTGCTCGCCACCAAACATTCCTTTTGTCCCCCAGTCGACCTGGACCGACTGCGGCAGAGAGTTTGAGCAGCTCGACTGCCAGAAAATGGCACCAAAACCGAAAATGAAGCCAGAGAATCCGATCAGGAGGCAGCATGTGAGGATCAGGACGGTGATTCTGCGCTGCTGGAGGCGGCCGTGGTGGTGTTGCTTGGGAGATGGAGACATTGCAGTAGTGTCGAGGAGGCGGAACCCTAGAAGGAGAGATCCGAGAGGATTGGCGACGGAGAAATTAGGTGGTGCCAACTGGGGAGGTCTGAGCGCGCGGTGGGAGTGAAAAGATGCGTCCGTTATTGGTCGTTAGTGACGAGTGGCTTTCAGTTCTGTTGCAATATTATTATAATAATAAATAAAAGTAAGCTTAGTTAGGCTCGGACTAGTGACAAATTCGTAAACTTGCTCCTAATTATAAACCAAATAGAAAAATATTCCGAAAGTTTTTCCAAACTACCCCATGCCGTATTTTATTCTTTTGGATAGATGATAATACGGTTATACTGATTACTCAATAGTTAATACAATAAGATTTTAGAATTTAAGATTTACATGGTGTTATAATATATTTTTTTAAATTCTATTGTGTTGGTGAATAGTTTGATAAATTAACCATAGAGAATAAAATTGTTTAAATAATTTATTCTTTAGAATTAATCCGAATAAACTGATTTTCCAACACGATAAATTATTAGAAAAAAATAAATCAATAAAACCTTAGAATAAAACTAAAAAAGCATTGAAGAAAAAAAAAACTTACCCCGTCAGAAATTGCATTTTCGACATGGGGTAGTTTCATAGTTGGAAATTTTTAGGGTATTTTTACGAATTTGTTGCAATTTTATAAAAAAATTCAGTCTTTAGAAACGTTATTCAATGACGATTTGATTCAACTAGTTAGAGAACTCTTATTTATATATGTTACCATCCATGCCAAACCTGGTCACCCAGATTTGAGATCATGTCTAACACGAGTTTTGGTCAAAGCAAGCCCTCTAGCTCGACCAATTGTGTCATGACCAATGTAGAGTTTTGATCGCTCAAGGTGAGCTAGGGGCTCGACCTGTCCGGATTCGTGCTAGACATGGTCTCCTATACTAGTGATCAGGACTAGTATAGGCACGAGCCAATGCGAACCTCTAACCAGGTGAATAGACTCATGTGTTATTAAATATTGACACTTCGGATAATTAAAACACGTAAAATAAAAACAAAAAAGTCAAATAACAAATAGTTGAGATACTAAAAAAAATTCCCTTGATATTATACACCTTTTATTATAAAATTGCTACCTGATGTTAGATAGAAGAATAAATTGCTAAATGAATATTTTTTAAACTAACTATCCCCTTATATTTTGTTATCAGACAAGATTTCAGTCTATTTTGGACAAATGAGTCATTATTGAACAAAATAGTTAGCAATTTGTTTGACTACCTAAACATCATTTAGCTATTTATTTGACTATCATTTAGCAATTTGTCACACTGTTTGACTACTCGAACAACATTTAGCTATTTATTTGACTACCCAAATATCATTTGGCAATGGGTAAGCTATTTAGTGTTTCACGTTTACCCCATAATGTTTTTTGGTGTTTCAAGATCAAATTATTGCTTTTGGGTGTCTCATGTTTCATTTTGATTTACTTTCGGTATCTCCGCGTGTATCTTCCTCTCCCTTCAGTCATTTTCATCAACCCACTCATCAACCATTACACCCTCACTCTCTACTTTTTCACAAAATCGCTCGATCCCCCTCACAACTTGAACATCCAAAAGATGGGTTCTGGCAGAGTGCTGTAGCAATTTTCAGCGACAACGAAGCGGGATTACCGGTGCGGATGTGGTCAGCTTCTCAGGTAACGGTACCGGTAAGGTGACGGAAATAGAGCATACATGGGAGTTCGATTTTGACAGTCAGTTTCGTCGATATTGGCTTTTCTAAAATAATCACACTAAAACGCTGAAAAACAACCAAAATAAAATCTGGGATACCCAAAAACAACAATATGATTTTAAGACACCAAATAAGTTGCTTAACTCTTTAGCAATTTACCGCATTTTTTAATCAGATGATTTTATTGCTTCCTAAAGGAGCTAACAGTTTAATACACATGTGAAAGTTAAAACTAGCAAATTATTTAAAAAAAAATAATAGCAAAGTATTCAATTGCACAGCTATGGACTAGCAACTTGATAATTAAACCTTTTATATAAGGCAACAACTAAAATGATATCTGGTAATCAAGTAAGTGAATGTTAGCTTTTCATTGGATATCTGAAAATCGTACAGAGACAATAACAGTTGGAGCAAAAAACCTAGAGATGATGATATTATTTATTATTATTAACCTACCAAAGATGAACAACTTCTACTACTGCCCCGCCTGGCTTCGACCGTTTCCTAAGGCCGTTTAAATTATCATCTAGTCCTAATAAAAATGAGCCAGGATTTCCAAAAAAGATGATGAAATTTAAACCATCCAACATTATTTCGCATTTCCACTTTCTTCACAGGCTGGCTGGCTGGCTTATGGGGTCCTCTTTATTTACAACGGACACTGCATGAAGACCGCAGACCAGTCCCCATGAAGGTGGCATCCAAAATTCCTCTGCAAATTTCTTCCGTTTCGACGCCTTCTTTCTCTTCACCGCCTTCTTTCTTCGTACTACTTCTCCGTCACTCTCTGTATAAACCACGATATCTAACTTACCTTGCTGGTTGCTGTCTGCATTATGAACATCATTGGCGGCAACAACTTCATTTACTCCAACTTCTTTCTCCATCTGATGTTGTTTGAATTCAATCCTTCCTAGGTAGTATTCAACACTATCTTCTTCAGCAGCTGCAGACTCTTTCAATTCTTCTGCTTCCGCTTCAACATTGTTTCCACCACCAGGATTTTCAATTACCTCCAGATTTTCTGTTTCGTTTACATCATGCTTCAGTGGAGCAGATGCACAATTTCTATGAACCTTATTTTCGGATGTTTCCGATGGGGATAAGTTATCAAGAAGATCACTTCTAGAAGTTGAACCAGTAGTTGAAGGTGATAAGATATCTCCTCCTACAAAAGCAAGTGCTTCAGAAAAACAAACCTAAACTGATGGATCTTATAGGATAATTACCGCTACAAAAGCCCAAAAAGTATCTACCAAATTATTTGTTTCAAATGGATTGAAATTTTCCAAATAAATCCAGTGGCCAGTTTCCTATTGTACTGTTCTACAAAGAAAGCACAAACTGACCTGCTTCGGAATCCGCAATCAGTCTTGCGAAAAGGGTCTTAGTAAGCAGTATCGTCCCAGGCAACACCATCAAGTTCAGCCTTTTCAGACTCTCCTTTTCATCCTTCTCCATGACCTTGAACCCAAAACCCTTGGTCCATGTTTCCACCGTCTCCGGGATGGAAGCTATCACAAGCTTCTCCACTTTGACAGAAACCAGCAACTAGAGAGATACCACATTGAAAAACGTTTATTATTTAGGAACAACTGATGCAACCCAACATTTTCAAGCATCAAACATTTCCAATCCTTTAAACAACGTGTATGGCCTATAACGGCACTTGATTGATAGAGACACTAATATGATGCTTAAGCAAGTATAGAGACTACATCGCCGCATTGCATCCTTGTACAGTCTAAAACTCGTTTACAGAATGAAATTCGTGGATGGATCCATCAAGTTTCGGTAAAGCCAAAATCATTTGCTTTGTTACTGTTAGAAAGAACTGTTCCACATTGAGAAAAATGAAACAAAAAACGGCTTATTTTCCAGATTCTGGGTTATCATCTTTTTCAGTTTCTTGCAATCACTTGGTTTGAGGGTTGGATTGCTTGATGTATACTTAACTCTCATTGGGAGATATGAAGGAATATAGGGTCTATAACCTATGAAAGGTCTGAAATTTGACCGGAGAGGTCTGAAGTTTCAAAAGTTAATATGGAAGGTCTGAAGTTTCAACTTTGTTTGATACAAGAGATCTCCGTTAATTTTTTCCGTTAAAACTGACGGAAGTTGGTCACGTGCTTGGCATGTGACCGAAAATAAAATTAAATCCCAAAAATGCCATTCTATCAAAGTGTGCCCCTCACATGCTTGAAATGAAAAGACGAAAATGCCCCCCACATTCTTGAAATGAAAAGACAAAAATGACCCCTCACATTCTTAAAATGAAAAGACGAAAATGCCCCAATCGTGGCCGGCCACCACCCGCGGCCGCCGACCACCACCCAAGGCCGACGACGACCACCAATCGGGCCGGCCACCACCAATTGGGGTGGTGGCCGGCCCGATTGGTGGTCGTCGTCTTCGGGTGGTGGCTGGTGGACTTGTGCGGTGACGGAGAAAACAATAGGGACTCGATTGTAAAAATCAAAACTTAAGAATATAAATTTGAGGACTAAATGAACAAAATAAAAAAATAGGGACTCAATTCTTAATTTGACTTTAGGGGTAATTTTGTCATTTCACATTTTCTCAAATAAGGTATTAAATAAAACAAAATATTAAAATGGGCAAAAGTGTCATTTCAGACCATTCTATTAAATTTAACCCTAAAAATTGACGAAAAACAAAATATCAACAAAGTTGAAACTTCAGACCTTTCATATTAACTTTTGAAACTTCAGACCTCTCCGATTAACATGGTTCAAACTTCAGACCTTTCATAGGTTTTTAACCCAGGAATATATGAGGTTTATAAGTGAGATGGGTCGCACCATCCTTTAACGTAGACTTTGGAATAAAAAAATGTCATGTTTTGTATTGCGGACCAAGACCCAGTTTTATTCCCTGTTAGTAGTGCATAACAAACAATGCAGAAGCTTCAATTCAGTTGTAAAGTATACCTCTTCTATAGCTGCCATAATACGTCTACACATTCCCTGGCGCCGGAACTTGCTGCAGGTAGCAACTAGAGGCATCTCGGCAAGAGCTGCTCCATGCACCCTAGGGATATAATGTAGAATCCATTTTCTTAAGATTTCCGTAAAGAGTATATAGGAACCAAAAGTCTCTGATCAAGTGAATGAAGAAGAAGAATAATACCTTATACTTGCAACAGTTATCAGTTCATCATCCTTATCCAGAACGACGGTGTAAAAGCCAAGAAAGTTTAAGCGTGCAAAATCTGACCTGAAGATCAAGAAAAACAATAGTTATATACAAATTAGGAAAGAACATGACATGGTCCAAAATGCTGAGGTACTCACCCCCAATTATACAGAACGTGTGGGATCATGTCAATACCCGTTCTTGGATCAACCATAGATGTAAAACATTCCTCCATAATACTGAGAGCAACAGCTAGCTTTGAGTTACATTCTGCCTTAACAGCAAATCTGTGAGCAGAATGAACCTTTTGGTCATCGTGAATGCATCTAAGAAGTGTCCAGGAATAGCCATCAGCAATGTGGTTTGTAGTGCCAATGCGAGAATGAAGCCCAATATAAACCTACAAAAGAAGCAAGCAACCCTCTTATCTTATAAAGGAAGACAAATAGAACGAGAGAGGCGGTAGCTATATCAACCTTCAGAATCTGCAACATAACTCAAACAAAGTGCCCAAAATTATTACTATAACGTTTTTTGGTAATCTATTACTACAATTTCTTCCAGCAGATTTCAAATGCTCCTTTTTTATTAAAAAAATATTTCCTATAAAAGAACCCAATATTTTATCACAATTTATTGCCAGTATACATAACATGATGTGTTACAAAGGCAAGTAGACGACATACAGGCTACTAGCTAATGAAGGCACAATGAGCCTCAAAATTTCTATTATCATTTTCATATCTGCCAAAGAGAGATGTGCTGCTTCGGCACAAAATAAGAAATGTTCTTAAGAAAGAGTACCTCTTGGCAGTTTGCACCACAGAACCAAGCATCAGATGCCACATGATGATCTTCATTCGCCAGGTTCGCACATGATTCATGATCTGTCATGGTTCACCAATCACCATCTTTAGCAGCATTTCAAGATTGATATAAAAATTAAATAAACGTTCCAATTACCAAATATGGAAATACAATAGTTTGAACCAAATAAATACAGATGGTTATATTAGTCTGAGGTAATCTCCACAATAAGAACATCAATCAAAAAGTTGAGGAATATTACATTTATGCTCACACTGCAAACACTTCCGTGCATGAACTGAACTTGCAATAACCAAACATTCACACATCCGACAGGTGCAATTGGAACAATACCAATTACCATCAGGTAGATCCTGAAAGTGTAATGAAAATGGAAAAGATAAGTGCGGCTTAGCCATGTAACCTCTTAAATGTTAAAAGAAACCTGCAGCATAAATGTTTGAAAAGAACAAACAAGACCAACCTCAGTTGACAAGCATGCCCGGTGATATGTAGAAGGACAGTTGTCACAACATATCAACTCGCCTCCATCACCACAAAGTCCACAAGAGTCATCATTCTGGTCGAAATGATTGCTTTGGCTGGTTTGATTCACACTTTTTCGGGTTTTGTATTCAGATGACCAGGCCCGGAGCTCTGACAAAGTAAATGGCTCACCCGAATCCATAAAAAGATTTAAACAAGGACGACTCAGCTTGAATCCAGCATGCACCTTAAACTGAGTGAGTGACAACTTCTTTTTACAACAGTTACAACTGATACCTTCCATAGTAATCCTGCCATCTTTTATCACCAATTTCTTGTCCGGGTCGCGATACTGGATCACATCATCCAGCATTATGATTCCAGAATTGATTAACCATGAAAGCACAGTCCTAGGACCATCCATGGGCCACTTCCCATCTACTGAGAGTTTACCTCCCTTTACTAAGTAGCGTGGAAGCAACCTACACCTCCCAACCTTGCTTTTCATCATTCTCCTAGCCCTTGATTTGTAAGGCTTTGCTATGGCAGTAGATGCACTTTCATTTAATCCTTTGGTCCTTATTATCGCTGAGACTAACAAATCATCATCCTCAATTTCACATTTTTTATGTAGCGTATCCCCCCACTTTGAATCACCACAGTTTAGACGCATCTTCTTATGCTTTGCCCTCGTCTTCTTTATATGAGGCTTGCTATAGCTTAGAGGCGAGGACCTGCAGCTTGGTGGACTTCTAACATTAGTTGCTTCTAGCACCTGGCCCAATTCAGTTTGAGAGCTAGTAGTACCAACATCCAGCAATTCAGCCTTTCCATAAGCCCGCCCTTGTATAAGATCTTCGTGCAACTCTATGGACTTTAATTCAGAAATCCTTTTAGACTTTCTTCTTACCTTCTTTTTCACAATAAAATCTGGAGAATAACAGTGAAGACGCTTTTTTACACTAGGCACAGTCTGCTGTGTACTCTCGGGAGCTGTGAAGACAGATGAAGTACGTTCTTCTTGATTAAGTAAGATCTTTGGATGATTGGATTCATCATCTAAATCAACTGGTACAAGAGATTGGCAGTAATCTGGAACTAGAGAACGACCATTATTTAAGCAATTATCCTTGGCTGCCAATAAATACCGTCGAACCTTATTTCTTTCATGGTCAACGCGTGAATCTGGGAAAGCATTAGCATCTTCTGAACATACAGCTAACGGCGTGGGATTTTCAAAGTCAACTTTGTTCCAGCACTTTGCTGCCTCTCTGTCAAGTTCTACCTTATCATCACCATTACACCCGCAGATGGATTTCTCAGGCAAGAGTTCCATTTTTCCCTCAGTTACTTGGCAAATATATCTTATATAACAGTCTGGACCAAGTTGATTGGTAAGAGAATTAGTATGACAACCGCCATCTGTTATTTCATGTTCCGAAGGACGAGGAAAAGGTATCTGGCCCTTAGTGAGCTGGGCAACGTCTGCGCCTCCTCGTGACAAGGCTAAGACAATGCTTCTTCTTTCATTTATCTTAAGTTCATGTCCCAATGCAATGGGCCTTCTCCATTTTTGCTCACATCCCTGCTGTTTCAGAGCTAAAACAACTTTCATTTTCTCATCTTTGTCTGCGAGCCATCTTCTTCTTGCTTTTACTGCTTCTCCAGTTCTTAGCAGGCCAATTTTCTTATCAATCGAGATAACGGTGACGAAAGGATCTAAGAGATTCCACCAATGAGCTAATGAGATAAAAGATACTGACTGTTGTTCTTTCTCTATATTCGACAAAGTGTCATGCAAATCAGAGAAGAACGAACCAACATCAACCCATAATAGACCACCATCATCCTCCACCAAAACATATCTGTCACCCAACAAGAGCTCCCCACATCGCTTCCATACTTTATGAAATTCACGAAAAGCCCTCCCTGTAGGTGATGTATACTTGGACTCCAACGAATTCTTGCCAAGGATTTTATGTCTCTTTACAAGCCATCCAGCAGCTTTAAGTAAGTCAGCAATATGACAATTGAGACGTGAACGGGGATCATACTCGGCACCCATTCTACAAGAGATTTTAGCTGAAGCCATGTCTCGAAAATAATATCCTTCTTTTCTTCCATTACCATGTAAAGGATCAAGAGACTCAGAAGCCCTGTTGCAAGTAGAAGAGCTTGCAACCAACGGCCCTGTTGCATGGCTCTCCTGGGAAGCAGGTGATGCGATACAAGTAGAAGGGCTTGCAACCAATGGCCCTGTTTCATGGCAGTTCTCGGAAGCTGGTGATGCAATAACTTTACTAAGTGGCAGTGCCTTTCTAGAATTATCCTCGCAGCGCCGACGCGTATAAATTTTAAAGCATCTTGAAGCAGAATGGCCCGTAATATCATTAAGAGACTCCGGCGAGCAAATAACCTTAGATGAGGATTTATCAGTCAAAACTGAAATGTTAGAACTAATGGGTTCGCATTTAAAGCCGGTGGCGCTAGAACCTTCCCCTCTCATTCTCACCATCGTGGCATCCAAAAGACCTACAAACTTGGCAGGTTCCTCCTTTGATCCTTTAAAGCCTAATCCTCAGCAACTTTTTTCAAAAAGCATGTCCCTCAACCAGGTAATCTGTGCTTCATCTCCAGCTTTTTATATCTTCACACTACAAATGGTAATAATCAGCTTTTAGAGTCATCCCTATCTATTAGCAGCACGCATGGACTCTCATCGTATAAAAATATATATCGAGCCACAGAGTCTGCATGTCAAATAACAGAAATAACATGAGAAAGCCAGTGGTGAAATGAAAAGAAAATTCATAAAGAAATGGGAATCAAACTAACAACGATCATGAGCTAAGGTAGAAAAATACTAACTACACATAACACATTTCCCGAATGTCCCTAATCTTCAAGAATTAGGTATCCGATTGCATTCTCCAGCAGTGACGAACCCAGCAACAAAGTCAAGGACTAGCCAATGGAAGAGAGGAAGAGGATTGTATAGTTGCATTTTGCAATCAGCAATTTTCTTTCATAAACTCCCAGCAGAGCTGTGGTTCTGTTGCTACTCAAGAAAATGATCATAAGCTATGGAAATTTAAAGGACACACAACTCAATTATCTCTTTCAAAACAGCCGCCCAATCCCTCCAAATAAACAAATGATTGGACAAACTGCCACTACTAGTAATCCTCAGAGATTTCTGCTATTTAGATTCCACCGAACCCGCTTGGTTTCTATTTTTTCACTCAGGGGAATAAACTGAAATGGGTATTATTCCGAATTTCCATGAATAGTGGTTTTTCCCTTGGAAACATTGAATACTTCATTGACTTGAAATCCTGAAATGCAATGAGGAGGTCAACTTTTTCCAATTCAAAGACCTAAAACTAGTTATGATCGATAATTCTCTTACCTCATCAACGAGCTAACGCAATTTATGAGGCATTACCAATATCAGTCCAAATTTAGCTGCAATTATCTATAATACCTGACTGAAGTCTTCAACTAACAACTCAGGCCTTTTTTCCGGATGCTATAACTATAGCAAAACATTTTAACAAAGCATGAATGACTTTATAACTAGTTTATAATGCACACAATAAGAAAAAAGGAAAAAATTGAGCAGCTGCAGTCAGCTGGATGCTTGAGGTGTACTTTTACTAATAGACCAAATCACGTAGCCCAACATTGGAGCATTTTGAGCATGCAGAAAAGCAGTTCATCTGTACCAGTCTACCAGAAGCCCAATGTCTTTCTAAGATACAACAGTAACCACAAGCTCGAAGTGAAATATGGCCAAGTGTTTACTTGAACAACCCCAGCAATCGAAATCATACTCAAGCAGTTAAGACACATAGAGAAGCTGTGCTATGCATTGCCAATGGAAGAGAAAAAAACGGGAATACGGCTGGCAGGAGTACAGTCAATGACAGAAATTCGTATGAGTTGAAAAGCTGAAAATGATCGGATAGAACAGCAGGAAAAACCTAATTGGAGAGAACAATTGAGGAGGATCTGACAATTGGAATAAGGTCAGTCGATTACGGTATCTAGCAAGCCAATTATGACACATTTCACTCACCGACGCATGAAAATTTCCAATTACCAAACAAAATCCCCATGATGATCTCACCTTTTTGCAATGCAGATGGTGGTAGGCGCGCAACAAGACGAAGGAGTTGGAAGGCGAAAATTCGTTCAGAGCAGAAATTCCGCCACAGCAGATGACGGCGAAGAAGAAAGGTCAGGCCGGCCGGCCGTGCCCTCGGAAATTGATCGGTCCGCGAGTGAAGAGATAAAGGAGTTGTCCAACGGAGGAGGTATGGAGAAGGAAACAGATGGCAATGCTTTCTCTCTCCCTCAACTGATTCGCCACTTATCTCTCTCCTTGTTCACCACTCTCGCTCCATGATCGTCGTCTCTTTCTCTCTCTCTGTGTCCTAGTTATCTCTTGCCTCTTGGCGTTTTTTTTTTCTTTTGGCTCCATTTCTTTAACATATACAATGTAATTGAATGTCTACACATACATACCCGGTAGCCCTTGAATTTTATTTACTACTACTAATAAATTGCATTGCATTTGTGTTGTTGATGTTTCTATCGTTTCATCTCTTGCTAATCACTTTGGTAACATGTAGAGCAGGATTGCTATTGGCAAGATTTTCAGACTCAACCATTTTGCTGAATCGAATTTCATCTTCCTTACATGGGTTTAATCCTCTTTATTTGGGGTGATTCAAGACGTTTATTATTTGTTGTTAGCTTATTTTGCTATTTCGACATGTCCTGTTAGATGTCTGTTTGTAAAAGTTGCTCACTGAGTTGTTAATAAAGTTGTTGCTTGTCACCATTGTGTGTCGTGTTCGTGTCGTGTGATCCTGATATGATTAAATTTTCGTGCATTACCCCAAGATTGGTTGATTAGTCATCCTAGCTTGAAGCAGGATAAGAAGGTAGAGAAAATGCCACGAGCCAGTATTCGAGTAACAGGCGCTATGGCGCTGAAGTCGTGTTGACATATTATTATTATATTATAATATATAACACACAATACCATGCACACCAATTGCCAACCCTAACTGCAGTTCTTCCTGTATATATATACCAAATATTCACCACATAAACCGCGGTTGCCATGCTGTTAGGACTTTAGGCGGTGGACCTTTCTACCATGCTCTTGGAGCACCATGCTTTTGCCACTAATTTTTTTATTTTTCTATTGCCCTAAAGGTGAACCCCATAAGGAAATTGATATTATTAATAGTATGATACACATCTTAGGTGTAGTTAAAAAAATTCATATTTTTTCATACTTTTAAAGTTTTACTTATGTTACAATTAAGTCCACCATAGTATTAAAAAAACCACAAGCATGGTGCTCCCAAAGCATGGTAGAAAAATCCTTAGGCGGTTCTGCTCTGCATTGTGACCATCATTCGGAAATTTGTTGTAACAAGTTAATATAATTATGAAAAGTGTTTTTACCTTTTATTGTTCCAGAATTTATTTATCCTTGGGATGGATTTTTGAAAAAAAACCTCTAAAAGAGGTAGGTGGACAATTGCACAATTATATTAGTTTGATGATTTGATTTAAACACCACACAAAAATTGGAGTCATTCTAAAATAGAGAGGGCCTCTGTTCCACCACTTCCACCGTTTCCTTTCTTCTCATATATGTGTATTTCTCATTTAAGCCCATCGGTTTCATCCAATAGTTGTTGACTCGCGGCCTAACTTGGCCCAATACTTCAAAAATAATTAGCTAGGCCTACTATTAAGTTATTATTAACTTGGTTTATTGTTCCAAACATAAATTATTATTATTAATTGATAAAAGGCATTTTCAGTAACAAAATTTAAGTTATATATTTACTTAGGTTTATAACTTTCTAAATTTATTTCATTTTAAATAATGTAAGATCCAACTAAATCATGGTTTGGTCTCCAACATAAGAGAAACTATATTTATAGACCAGATCAGTAAAATTTAATAAGCTACATGTCCTTTTTATTTATTTAAATAATAAAATATATAAATCTATATTAAAAAATGGAAAATAAAATTCAAAATAAATTTTATGCAAACAAATATGATATCTTTTAAAAACAATTAATTATTTTTTATAAAAACAAAAACCCAAAAGATTAGATTTTTCTTTTAACAAATATATAATTTTTCATTAAAATAAATTTAGGTTTTTTTTTTTGCTAATTTTTAAAAATAATAAAATAATAAATATAACTTAAAAATAAAGTTGAAATAATCATAAATTATGATACGTAGAAAGCAATTGATAGTTTAAGAATAAAATGTATCGCAACTTACATTTTTTATTCATAGTGTAAACACCTAATTTTGGTACGCGCGACACGTATATAACACGTTCAAAAATGTTATGTGTAACACGTTTAAAAAAGAAAATATTTAAATAAGGAAGGTCACGGGGTTGCTAAAAATAGGCTTTGTTTAAATTTGGATAGTGTAGATGCATTTAATATTTTGTAATATTCATAAAATATTTGATATATATTTATGGCAATATGCAATAAATATATATTCATAATTTTCGGAATTAATTAGTGTATATTAGGGAAAATATTGTTTTCCTAATTTTAGGTGTTAATCTAGCTATAAAAGGACACATTGTCAATGTAAAAAACAGAACCATCAATAATAATACATAAGTTTTCGGGACCCGTGCAGATTTGTCTTTAGTGTAAAGTTTTTTTTTCCTTAAATCTTCTTCTTGTTCCCGCCGTGGACTTGGCCCTCCGGCCGCCGGCGACCGGCGAAGCTCCTGGCCCCTCCGTTGCGTCCCATCTCCTGCCCAGTCACACCGTCAACTAGCCACGATCACCTAACGCCGCCGTCTCACCGGCGACTCTCTCTCTCTCTCTCTCTCTCTCTGACACAGGTGTCCTTCTCCCGCCGGCGGCCCCTTCTTGTCATGCCCTTGCCGGAGCGCTACCCTGTGCCGACCGCCACCTCATCCAAGCCCGGCCTCCGTCCAGCTCCTCAGATCCCATTCAGCCGTCCTAAATCGCCGGAGCTTCATCTGCTTCACAACTTCGTTTGAATCCGTCGCTCTTGCTCCGCCTGCCCAGGGTCACCGTCTCCATGCTGCGTCGCCGCTCCGCCCTGTGACCCGCCGGAGCTCCACCCGTGTGCTGTTGCCGAGCCATCGTCGTTGCTGCTGCCCAGGTGAGCGTTTCTGCGTTTTTCTTTTTACTTATTATTATTATTATTATTATTATTATTTTGTTAATATTATTATGTTTTTATTATTAAATTATATCAGAAATTTAATTAATTGGTTAAGTTTAATTGGGTAGAATATTTAATTGTTAAAATGATTATGCATATATGTTGGATGAATATTGAGTTGTGTATATATCTAATTTTGGGTTCTGAATTTCGTCTTAATTAGGAGTTGTAGATAATGATTTATTTTTAGACTTAGATAATATTTTGCACATGATAGAAATTTAATTAAATCTTGGCATCGTTAGACTAATTTGTGATATGTGTTCAAATAGTGAAATTGGCAAATTTGTGAATTGAGTACCGAAATGGCGTGATTAATTCCATGAGTTTTAATTCGTAACAGAACCCCGAACTCGTATTTCTAATCGTAGACCGATTTAATACCTAGGTGTTTAATTAATTATTCGCTTAGGTAATTTAGGATTCTAGTTAGCCTAATAATTAACTAGTAGCGACTCAATTCAAAATCCACGTTTTCAAAAACGTAATTCGCCGTATGTCGGATTTTTAGGGTCTGACACATAGCAACTTCGATATGTTTAATTACCAATAATACCACCAATAAAAGTCTGAGGGAAGTTGAGAATAGAGAGTATCATACCTAAATCCGACGTGTGGCGCTTTTTGAAAAATGATTAAGAGAGTTGCACTGATTAATTAAACGCTAACTATTAATATAAATTGTTTAAGAAATAATAAATTAAATAATTAGGGCTAAACCCGGTCTAGATTCAAGGATTAGGTTAGGATTCAAGAGAGTTCTACTACGGAAAATAAAAACATAAATTTAAAATTTCACTTTTCGGTGATACTTTTTTTGTGTAAGTTCTGTGATACTTAATTCACATAATTTGTTATTTTTTATTAAATGTATTATTTTTATGTTAAGAGAAAATCAACATTCTTATTAGAGCATCCACAATGGTATTACGTAAAGAATACGTAAACGTGGGTCCTACATGTTTATTTAAGTAAAGCAACAAAAACTATCTACAGTGGTTTTACATAGCATTCCTTAAAGATGGGACCCACACGTAAATTTATGTTTTTACATAAAGCATTTCTTAAATTTAAGTAATGCACTATGTATTACGTAACCAATTTTTTATTATAAATTAATTCATTTTATAATTAATGCTAATATCTTATTGGTGGTTGTTGGAAAATTTAATAATAAAATATATTTAAGGAATATGTTTAAGTAATACGATTGCAGAGAAAATATTTTTTACGTGTGTCTTAAATTTACGTATTATTTAAAGTGTACATAAATGTCTACGTGGCAACTTTAAAGAATACAATTTAGGTAAAACCATTGTGGATGCTCTTAGTAGTAAAAAATATACGGTAACTCTTAGTAGAAAAATATACACTAAATTAATTAAAGCAATTGCCATGATCGTGAATAATTAAAAAAAAAAAAGACAAAATATATACTACATATATAACATTGTATAATAGAATTATATACTGAATTCTCAAAATAGGTTAGATTACGAAATTTTCAAATTAGACTTCTCCGGAAACTAATTCACAAACTTGGTTTATTCTATCATACGTGGCATCTGTTGGAAGCCGCTGAAGCAGCTATTGGGTTGGCTATTGTTTCGTCAATTTATCGTAACAGAAAATCAATTCGTATCAATCAATCCAATTTATTGAATAAATAAGTAGTATATATACATTATATTATTATTATATTATAAAAATTAAAATGAGACTCTTCAGCAATTGAAATTCAACTAGCATGAATATAAATTAGCGTACATGATACGTAGATATCATAAAGTCTCACTTATCACGACCCAACAGCAGCCACATCACCTAAATATATTATTTTAATTATTTATGTTTTTACTTTGTATCGAAAAGTTTACACTAATTACAAATGAACCCAAAGTAAAAATAAGGAAAAAGAATTAAAAAGATTAAATGCAATAAATATAAAACAATAATTAGAAAGAAACCAAAAAGGTAAATGCACATCGGAAAAAGACAAAGATGCTTATAGATTTTAATTTAAAAAAACTATTTGAAATTAAAAGTCTAAATTTTAAAATCATAGGAATTTTTTTAAACAAATATGTTACGATACAAAATTAGTCAAATAATATGAAATAAATAAAAAATATACTAACTAGAATATATTCTTAAAATAATTTTACTGTTTTTTTTAAATTTTATGTTAGTTTATTTTTTGTAATCACTAATTTTATAAATTTTAGATGTGTTTTTTAAAATTCATTTACAATTTTATCTTTATATTTATTTACACACTTAAAAAAAAACTCTAAAAATATTTATTTCTCTATACATTTTATGACTACGTTTATAATTTATTTTTAACATATTCTCTTTTCAAGTATATTTTCCGATGGTCATTTAACTTAAGTATTTTATTTTCTTTCCAACTGTGTTTTATATTTATTGCCTTTAATATTTTTAATTTTTCAAAAAAAATCACTATTTTATTTGTAATATATATATTTTTTGGGATCATTTATAATATAATGCATATTTTAGAATACAAAGTAAAAATATAAATAATTAAATATAATATATTTAGGTGTTGTGACTAACGTAGGATATAATAAAGTTAATTTAAGAATCAATTTCTAAACAAGTCTAATTTTAGAATAAATCAAGTAAACCAACTTATTTTGGGATTTCACTGACAAATATATAATGATATATATGATTCACTTAGCCAAAAAGGAGAAGAAAAAAAAGGATAATGGATGTGACTTCGACTGGGATGTTGAGGATGTATGTGACTTTAGCAAGGAAGTCTTGGTCATGGTCTTGCCGTCGTGGTCTGTCGCTGAATTTTTTTGCTGTCAATTTCTATGTGAATATTCTCATTCAGTTCTTACCCCATATATCTATCTACTACACATATAAAAAAAAGGGAGCGGCCCTCACCCCCAATAGTCATTTTTCTTACTATAAGAGTCACTTATCTAAGTTACCTTCTAAAGGGCACCGATTCCAAAATATGTTACCTTTCATTCCAAAGGTTACGTTTCATTGAAAGGGTGTTATCTAAGCATTCAACCCGCATTAAACAGGCCCGGTGTACTTAAATACTACTATAGAGAAAATATAAAACCAAACCGTATAGAACCGGAACCCCAATCAAACCGTCGTCTTGTCTGAACAGAAAGTTGGAAAATTTCACTTTTTAACTCGCGATAACTTCCCATCACCAGAACTGCAAGTCTGCAACTGCTCTGCCGCCACTGATGTTACGCCGCTATTTCGCTGGCTTTCGCCACACCGCTGCTTTCGTAGCCACGCAGCTCCCCCGCAGGCCCAACTCCGTCTGTAGTGATTGAAATTACAACATACAGTGATTTTCTCTCTTCATTCTACAGTTCGTGACTTCGTCTGAATTTCTCATCCTTACTTACTACGGCTGTGATTTGGTAATATTGAATTGCATTAGATTCGACAGAATTCATCATGTTTTGGTCATCAACAGATCCATACAAAATCCAGTTTTGGTTCTTTGTTCTTGCATTATTTGACTCATTGACTTGATTCAAAGGAAGGAAACGGAACAATGGCAGGTTGTTAGATGATTTATATATATATATATATATATATATATATATATATATATATATTTGAATGAGATGAAACATTTTAATTCATTATGGATAGTGATTTTTTATCTTACGCTAGATCTCTTGAAACAACAAGGTATTAGTTTGAACTTGGAAGGGCTTAGTAAAAGCCGTTTCTGTGAAAAAAGAAGTCATGTAAATGCTTGAAGGTGGTGGAAGGGTGGAGGTAGTTACCATGTTTATCTTATGGTTTATTGATTAAATTTGCTACTATTATTTAATAGTTTAAATGTATATGTAGGTGTGGAGAATTAATGGTAGTGTTAAGAATCCAGTGCCAAAGATGAGATTATTTTTTGTACTATTGGATATGAAGGATAGTCTTGAGGTAAGTAATAGTTTCTACATGAAGTTTGCATCGAGATTGCTATACTGCAACATATCTATTTTTGTTACTATTCCAGTTTTCTTTTATTTCTTTATCAAATTTTACGTTTCCATATCCATGATGGCCTATGAAACTTACTGATAATTTTACTTAACAAAAACCATTTTGAATTAACTTAGAAAAAACTTATAGTGTAGAGAAGTGATTACAGAGTTTAAAACCAAAAGTAATAACAATTACATTTCTCTATCGTTGGCAAGTTCCATTTACCAGAAGAAAAATAAAATAAAAATAAAATTAAAGATTGAACTTCTTAACACAAATAACTAGGACAAAATGTAATTTTTTTAGATAAATTTTCTATTGTAATAAATGTTACTAATTGCTGAAATTGTGTTTTAACAGGTGTCTTACCAGTATAGACATACAATGAAAATACTTAAGTTTCAAACATGTATCGGACATCATATTCATTTGTCGTCTAACAATACCATAACCATGGTCGGACAAATGTCAAATTATTACGGATTAGTAAGAAGATTCCCTCTTTGTAATTACTAACCATTACTATAAAGCATAAACGGTACAACTTTTGAATCTGAATCTGGCCAGATAACTTAAATCTACTAGCAAATCGTCTTGAACCACAAGAACTAAAGAACGGTCTTCGTATTGGACCAGTAACGGAAAAAACCCGACTCTTGGAGCAAAATATCAAACATGACAGTTCCCAACCCAAGACCCAAGGGAGAAGAGATACATGTTGCCGCATCCCTCACTCCGTAGCCTATCCGCTCCGCTGCCCGCCGCTAGCCAGCATCCCGTTGCTCCCCTGCCGTCAGCCGCTACAGTTCTGTCATGACTTTGTTTGATCGAAAAGCTATGGTGAAAACTTATCTCTTAACTTTTTCCCGGTTCATTTTTTATGTTTTTTTTTATTTTTTTTTGAAAATTTGTGGTAGCATTATTTCTGATAGACGATGTATATTCAAAGTATAGTTGAGGGAGAATTGTTACAAGAGGGTTCGCGATGATAGGAGGAGTCTGCTCTCGAAAATGAGATTGCCTGATTCAAAATGTTTGAAGTTTGAACCACATGGTCTGTGTGCATCTTTATGGACTGGGTAGATTTAGTATATATATAAAAAAAAAACTAGATATATTTTTCAAATAATTTCGATATCCATAGTTTAAATTACAGAATAATCTTAGATGTAAAAGTTTCCAATCGATATTGTATACATAACCAGCATACCAGCGATGCGCGTGCATCGCACGCGGCAACATTCTAGTATATATAAATATATATACTAGAATTTTACACCTGGGTTATATGTTATGTATAATCTACTATCTATTATATTATATTAATTCGGTATCGGAAGCCCTCTGGTTGACACGTGGACAGATCGCCTTGTCACCGTTTCCAAATTTAGTTGGAATTTAATAGAGGTTGTATAAATTTAGATACAAAATATTGATTTGATGTAAATTAAGAAACATTTTTAACTCCTATTTTAGTCTCTACGCAATTTAAATAAACTAATAATTAAAAAATTTCATTTAAATAGTAATTCTATACAATTTAGTTCCGAAAGACCGTAAGCCGCCATGTAAGCAATTTGTATGCAAATTTAGAAATAAACATTGAAATTCTAAGAATTTAGAAAGAATAAACTTTAGGAAGACAATGCAAAGATCCAGATGTGATGGCAGCTAAGAGCACAACTTTATGCTGAGTGCAGTGCTTGATTTCAAAGAGGGTCACCTATGTCTATCCTAATTATGGGTTAGGACAGATCCGTCAGATATTAGACAAACATAAACTTTTTTATGCTTGATAAACCAACATCCCATCCCATTTCTTCAATTTTTTTTATCACTAGCTGTCTGCCTATTGGTATAAATGCACAGTAATTTATTTATTTGTTTGATTTCCTATCAAATTAGCTAGAGTTATAAAACTAGATTTATGGAGAGGAACCTTTTACACTTACTTTTGGGTTCATTGCATAAATTGTGCAGGGAAAATACAGGTGTTTAAAGGTTGTTTTAGTTGCACATTCCGCAGTTCTGAGCAATTGAGACACCAATTTGGTAGAGACTGATCCTCTTTAATTGAATGAATTGATTGAAAGCAAAGATTTTGGCATTGTGATGATGAAGATGTTGGTAGTTCACTCAATCTCTATGTATTCTCAAAGTTTAATTTTTTGTTACCTTACATATCAGATCGAATTAGATTGAATTGGATTCTCTTTATGAAAACAATGTGTTTGATCTATTGTTTCTTTATGTTCTTCGATATGCTGGTATTCTGCATACTATTATTTTTCATCGAGCTCTTAATTTTGTGCGACCTAAATAAATTGACTTAGACATTTTTTAGATTACCTATGTAAGTAACTCAGAATTCTATCTACTTTCTTTCTGGGAATTGTTGCATTTATATCAGTTTGATTAAATTGATAATGTTATGTTTTTGGCATAGGTACAATGTGGGACTTGGATCTTATTATGAAAAAAAAAAATAGATAAGAAGTTTGAGTAGTTCATGGTTTGAAATTTATGTGAATTTACGGTATTTTTAAGTTTATATTTCTCCACATGTTAAATGTTTATTTTTCTTCCACATTGTGATTCCAAAGACCAACCAAGTTCTTATTTGTGTCAATTGACAGCTAATTTCATTCGTTTAAGACTCTAATAAGATTTTGAGTAAGAGTTTCGATAAAGAAACTCACTTTGACAATTTTATACGTATATACTTATTTTCTACAATTTTATGCATATATGCTTATTTTCTACGTAGTTAAAGTGTTAACAAGCATTGTGGTTCATTAACAAAATGGAAATAACGATGGAATATCAATAGGAATGTGGCACAATAACCTAAGTTACATTCCAGCAAGTCCCTTACTTTTGAAATTATAATCGATCCTGATTTTAACATTTTATGTGTTCATTACTGTTTAGAAAGTCACCCCGCGCTACGCGCGGGTTCAGCATCTAGTTAAAGTTAGATTAGCGATTGTAATTACATTATAGTTAAAGTAACGATTTAATTATTAATATATTAATTAATGAAACCTTAAAAAAATGAAAACAGTGGTCTCTCGAGGAAGCGCAATCGGTTTCTGCTTACAGGCCTAGTTCCGGTCGGCCCATAGTCGGTCCAATATAATTAACAGAAACTTTGATATCAGTTACCGCTCATCCTCACAGTCACACAAAGTTCAGTACAGTCACAAGGGCATTATCTCTCGAATCTAGTTCATTAGGGTTAGGGTTTAAATCAGGACCTCCAACAGCCTCCTTCTTGCTACTCGTATGGATCCCTCCAAGAAGAGGAGAATCGATGACAACGGCGTTCCCTTGTCGGATCTCTCGGATCAAGGTGCCTCTCTGACCCCCGATGAGTCCCGCAAATTGATCGAAAACTTGACAAAGGAGCAGTTACTCGACCTCCTGCAAGAGGCGATTCTCAGGCACTCCGACGTCCTTGCGTCAATCAGATCAATTGCTGACGCGGATACGACGCAGCGGAAGCTTTTTATTCGCGGTCTTGGGTGGGAAACCACCACGGATGGTCTCCGCACGCTGTTTTCTGCCTATGGCGAAATCGAGGAGGCCGTGGTGATCATGGATAAGGGCACGGGGAAGAGTAAAGGATATGGATTTGTGACTTTTAAGCATGTGGACGGTGCGATTCTTGCATTGAGGGAGCCAAGCAAGAAAATTGATGGCCGTGTCACTGTTACGCAACTTGCAGCTGCTGGAAATACCGCTTCAAGGGTGACTTCTTCTGATGTGGCCAACCGGAAAATCTATGTGAGAGAAGTTCCGGTTGATATGCCGTCTGATAAGTTATTGTCGCACTTCGCTCTGTATGGGGAGATTGAGGAAGGTCCATTGGGATTTGATAAGGTGACCGGGAAGTCCAGGGGGTATGCTCTTTTTGTGTACAAGACTGTAGAGGGAGCTCAGGCAGCTTTGGTTGATCCAGTTAAGATGATTGATGGTAAGCAGGTGACTTGCAAGCTTGCCCAAGATGGGAAGAATAAGCCTGGTGCAGGTGGCCAGTCGGGTCCCGGAGGTATGCAGGGTCCACAGGGAGGGCCTGTTGATGGACATTTTGACGGAGCAGGGATGGGGCCTCCGAATTCGATGCCTGGGCAGTATGGCCCTGGTATGGGCTCCTACACTGGGTTCTCTGGTGTTCAAGGTCAACAACCGCTGAACCATATGGGTTCAACCGGAATGGGCGGGCCAGGGTTAACCTCTATGGGTGGCCAGGCTCCTACATCAATGGGTGCAGGTGGTTATGGTGCTGGTCCCTATAGCGGTGGTTATGCTGGGCATGGTTCTACAGGTTATGGTAATCATGGTGCTCCTACTGGGGGACATGTCGGATCTACTGGGGGCATGGCTGGTGTTGGTGGCGGTATGGGTGGTGCTGGTGGCGGTCTTGGCGGTTCAGGTGGTGGCATGGGCGGCGGTGGCATGGGTGGGTCTGGTTCCTTTTACAGGCCATCTGGTGGATACCCTGACAATGCTCACTATGGCATGCCGGCATCAACTGGTTATCCGACTCAGCATCACCAGCCTACTGGGAATTCTCCGGCTCCCAGAGGAATGTATCCAAACGTTCCTCCTTACTACTGAGGTGACTTCATCTAACTCAAAATCTTAATTGTTGTGAATGTGATTATTTGCACCATTTGCTATTTTTCCTACTTTTGGTTTAGTTGAACACTCGGATCATACATTCAGTTTTAATGGAAATGTCCTCTCCTACGTGTACATTGTTTGAGTCTTTTGGGGCCTTTTAGGCTGGTTTATTGACCATTCTAATGTATGTTAGTATATTAAACAATTGTGTACTGCTATATATGCTAGAGAATGGGATGACATACGTGTTAAGCATGCTTCTACTCTGAAAATATGACTGCTTTTAGTATTTTTCATCATTTTCCATTAAAATATAAAAGTGAGTCGAGTTACTACTATTTCTATTTTCTTCTATTGATGGCAACTTCTTGAAGGCAGCTTGTTGCTTAGTAATGAATTGTTTTTAGCTCTCTGTATTATATTGAGCTCTCTTAGTAATGAATTTTCAACCCTCACTACTTTAAGGTTGTCAAATAAGCTTCTTCCATATACTGTTTTATATACCCTCTCTATATTATAAACTTCTTCACTTGTATATTGTGTTTGTGGAATGATGAATTGAGTTGTGAATGGGTGTTTCATTCAGGTGTATGTCAGCTTGTTGGCGCAGATCCTTTAATCATTCTGGTGTGCGTGAATGCAGACAATATTATCTCTGGTTTGATGAATGCATGAGCTTTGCTTTAACAGCGACTTGTTGACTCTGCCTTCTATGATGTGGATCGTTCTGGATGCTGTTAGTTAGATAGAACTTATATGTAGCTTGTCATTTTTTGTTGGAAGGTTTTTGTTCTATTTGGAACATCTGTCTTGAGTATTAGTATATTTTTATGGATGTAAGTTTTGAAGCTTTGTTCTATTGCATTTGAGATGTAGGCCTTCATTGGATTTTCTTTTGTGATGGAAGAGAATGGTTTGCATTTGTATATCACAAACGGAATTGTCATTGGTATGACTAGAGTTAGCAATGCCCAACAATAACTTTCATTCGTCAGTGCGGATGATCAGTATTTGGTTTGGGGGTTGGGGCTTTGATAAAAAAATTCTTCCAAATAGTTGTGCAGGGGCACCTATGGTTGTTCTAGGTCTAGGCTAATAATTTTGTGCTGTACGTGAAAAGGATGGTTGCTTGCGTGGTTAAAGGGAGTACATTATGAGCAAAGTTCCATTCTTCCATGACTATTGTTTCCTTTGATGAGGTGAAGGCCGTTTCTTTTCATTCATGTGTGAATATATGGCAGTAGTTTTGGCACTAGATGTATAAGCCCTGGAACTTGTTTAGCTGTTAGTTTTTCCCATTTTGATGTTATAAATTTATTGCAGCTTCTTTTATGGTTTTGTAATGGTTGTTTCTTCAAAGAACCCGGGTTTTGAATAGGTAATGAAATTGACATCCAAATGTTTAGAATTCCATCCCTTATAATACTAGTTGGCTTTTGAGTAATGAAATAATAGCAGAAAGGGAATATTGGTGTTAAATCCTTGTGGTAGATGATGAGTGGTATGAAGTGCTCTGCTATTGATTGGACAGACTCCTCTTAGATCCTATTTTCGGTTTAGTGGTGTACTTTTACATGTATTTGAGTAACTTGTGTAGGCATAATAGGGAGGGTATGATATCCCTGTAAACATGTGCTGTTACCGTGTCCGGAGAGATGGCTTGGTATGTTAAACATGAGTTTGCCATATATGTGTATGTGGGATAGGGGCAAAGAATGAAATTCTCTGATTTTTGGAGAATTTTGTGTGTTGAAAGTTGGATATCAATCATGCTGGGTTTGAATCATCATCATCATCATCATTATATGCTTAATTATGGGTGAACTGCTATTTGGATTTGATATTTTCTTCTTCATGTTGGTTGGTATCTGTGTGCATGACATGACAAACGAGATGGATCCATTAGAGGTGTGGTGATGGCGCCTGCATGAAAGAAAACAACTCTTATTGGGGAAACAGGCGTGATAAATCAAGGGCTGAAATTGTCACCCCTATGTTCCCAAGAGCCTGAGCGTATTCCATGGCTACACGTTCATCGGTGATAACGTCATCCCTGAGAATCGCGGCTCACTGTGTTGGCGAATATGGTTTTGATTTTGTGGGTGAGTGTATTCTGTACATGGGTAGGAACTGAATACGTGATTATGAGGAATAAATGAATGGGATCTACGGTTGGGTAGGGTTGCTCCTCCATGTTTCCATTTTTTATCCAGAACAGTAATTTGGTTGCATTTCATCAACCATTTTTTGTTTTTGAATATAATGTGAACCATTTAATATCATACATTCAATACATATATCCAAATTGCACATGCGGGGAAACATATTGATACTAAACGTTTTTTTTATAGCAATAACATAGGTGGGTAGCAGTAGTTAATGAATGATGGACACTTCATTTCATGGCCAAACAAAATAAAGGATTAGTACATTTTCATACCACTTCTTTGCGCAGAATCCACATTTGGTACCATTTTAATTTTTTTTGTAGAATCCACATTTGGTACCACTTCAATTTTTTTGTATATTTTGGTACCAACTCTTTCAACTTTGTATCATTTTGGTACCACCGTTAACTTTCCGTCCAATTTGGCCGTTAAGTGTCATGTGCCATGCACGTGACTAGCCCTAAACTTCTGATTTTGTTCAATTTAGTTCATCTAATACATCCTTAATTTCTAATTTGTTCAATTTAGTCCTAAACTTTGAAAACCAAACCCTTAATCCAAATTGACCTAGTTGGACCTATCCCTAGGCTAGGTCCAGCAATGTCAATTTGGGATAAATGTTCGATTTTTAAATTTTAGGACTAAATTGAACAAATTAAAAGTTAGTGATGTATTAGATGGACTAAATTGAATAAAATTAAAAGTTTATGGCTAATCACGTGCATGACACATGACACTTAACGGCAAAATTGGACGGAAAGTTAACAGTGGTACCAAAAGGATACATAGTTGAAAGGGTTGGTACTAAAAATATACAAAAAAATACAAGTGGTACAAAAAGTGGATTATGTGCAAAGAAGTGGTATGAAAAGGTAATTAACCCAAAAATGAATAATAAGAGATTAAGAGTGTTCATTGTATCATTGTATGTATTAGATTTTTTTATAAAAAAACTTGTCACATGATTTTATTATGTTAGTTTTGTTAATCAATATAATGTGGGATTTTTAAGTAATTCGCAAAAAAAAAAAAAACTGAGATACCTAAAAGCAACTTAATATATATACATACTTGAACCGCTTTTAAATTTTCAAACCTAAGTTAAAGCAAGCTCTAATTAACATAAAATTGCTCGCGCTTTGACATATAATGTGGGAATACAATAGTATATATATATAACAGTTCAGCAGAATTCAGTTTACATAGTATTAGATAAATGATATGAATGTATCTTTAGTAGACGTATATAAATCTCTAAGATTCTTTTCGATATTCATATCATTTAGTAGACGTATATAAATCTCTAAGATTATTTTCGATATTTAATTATAAAAAAATATATCTGTAAGTATTATATTGGTATATAATATCTTGATTACTCATACTCTCTCGAGTCTTTCTTTTCTGTATTTTTATCATAGTACCACAATAATAAAAAAGAATATATTTCCATTATATATATTATTGGTAAGCGAATCCAAGGGAGGACCAAAGTGAATAGTTAGACGAAGTTTCTGTGAAAATTTAAAAGAGGGAGGAAGTATAACGGCAAAAGCGAAAAAAACAAAAAACAGCCATCGGGTGAGACATTGCATAAATAGAAAGCGAAGGCGAAACAGAAAGAACCGAGTGATGGCAGCACGCCAGTCTCCAAGCTCTTATAAACTCTCTACTTAATCATCATCCAAATTCCCTCGGATCATATCCATCACCACCAGATTCAAATTCATTCTTTTTGAGTCGCCGCTTGATTCTTCACCCTTACAACGCTGCTCTGTTCTGTGGCAGAGTTATTCACGAAGCTCGCTCGCTAGGCCAGCAGCGGACGAAGAGGTATTTATCACCAAAATCGATCCATCTTATTCTTTCTCTGTCGTTTGATGATTTCATGCATTTCGCATGATGGCGTTTGACGATTTGAATGAACTCGGATTACCGAAATTCGGTTGAATTTTGTGCGATCAATTGCCATGCAGCTGGGATGATTTCTTACGCTATTGGTTATCGTGTTGTCTTTGCTTTCCGTTGTAATTATGAAATGTCTTTTAATCCATGGCCTTGAGATTATCAAATGTAATCCGCTTCAGATTATACCGGGTTTAGTTGACAAGTGAATAGTACTGTACTTGGAGAGGAGCCTTTCTCCATGTTGTCTTTAGAAAATCTGATGATGTATTATTACTGTTTTTTGGGACTTTTTCTTTGTTGTAATTCCGATCTAGCTGCAAAATTATTGATTTAGCCCTTCATAATGCTAGCCTCTATCGACTTGTGATGTTAAGGAAACTATATTAGTTACACAGGTTGTACTTGTTTTGCAGTATTTGTAGGTATAGCAATTGGAGATATCTCATATAGCTGTTACCTATTATTATGAGTTCCTATTTTTCATGATTTGGTTATCCTCTCAGCTCGTATGGCATCTCGGGCTTGGTAAATTTTGGAGTGCAGCTTTCTGCATTGAAAAATCCTCTTGCATTTGTTTCTTAGAATTTATGTGTAGCTACATCTAATTGTTTTTTTCTGCAGTATTTTTTTAATTATAATAATTATGCTTATTTTGCATGTAATGGTAGCACGTAACAGAACCCAGTTTACAAGTATTCATTCAAAAGTTTTTTTTTTTTTTTAAAAAAAAATTCCCAGTTGATTACCTTTCTGTTCTTAAGAAAAGATATCGAAGATAGGCATTAAGTTTCAGTCCACTATAGTCATCTAGTTCTTGATATTCAGTGGTCATTATTCCTTAAGGATCTTGCGTTGTGTCTTTGTTCTTAATCAGGATTTTGGCTCACCCCTTAAGAAAAGGGGAAGAGTACTAATAATTGGTGGCAGAAAGATAGTACAAGTGAAGGGTGATGGATGTGAGTTTCTTCAAGAGCCGAGGGAAGACCTGGATGGGTGACATTTGTCAGAAGGTCGAGGGCATGCTCCAAGAAGTTGATGGTGTCATCAAACAAGTAAAACTCCTTAGTTTCCATATGCAACAAAATAATAAAACTTGGTTTCTATGATTTCATTGTTTTCTTTGTTGCTTGGTAATCTTGCTAAAGTATAAACAATGCTTGTCTATTGCAGGACAGAAAAAACCCAATTCTAGACCGAGGAAAAACTTCAAAGATAAGTGTGGATGGTTTCTTCTCTGAGGTTATTCAAGGTTTACATATAATGAATACCTCCGAATCCAACCAAAAAAGCACCACTGCTGTGAAATCAGCGGTCAAAGTTGAAGATAAACCCTTTTTCATAAACACTGACCAATCTAGGTTAAGGCCGACCATTACTCCAAAGGATAATCTGGGTGATAAGCTCAAATCTGATGACAATACTTTTGGAATTTATAACTTGTCTTTGGATGTTGAAGACAAACCAAAGTTGGTTATTTCTGAAAAATCGGAGTTGAAGGCACCCAACTTTACTGAGAAAAATCCAGATCATAACAAGGTTAGTGAACCTGCTGTTGTGAATAAACCGGGTGTTTTATCAGAGTCAGTGGAGGGAGAAGATAGAAAGACTATATCTGAGGAACCAATCAACAGTGGTTTGACTAAAGAGTACCCGGATATGATTGTCGATGAAAATTTCATGACCAATAAGTATGATGAGGTGGTGACCAACCATTTTTCTATAGAGCTCGTTGAGGTGAAAGTGGAATCGGTCCCATTCAATGAGGAGAGGTTTGGTGCATCTGTTAATTTGCTGGAAGATAATGTTAAAGATGCTCATGGTTCCACATCCAGTGAAGGTACAGAGGAGGAGCATACATATCAGAATGTCAATGCAGTGTATGATCAGTTCTTGGAGGAAACCGAAGGCTTACTTATTCCCGAGCGCCCTTCAGCTGAAACAGGAACACAAAGCTTAACCAATAATCATCCCAATGATAATGCATCTTATATTTCTCCTATGGTTCTGTCTTCTCCATCTAGTCCAAGTGGTAAAGCAATTTTTTTAAAGCATTGTGTGATGTGTTTCTCAGTGTACTGTCATCTATTTACTGCAATTCCTCCTCTTTTGCAGTTGGAAATTGTAGTGCAGATTCTGCAGCCAGTGTGAAGAATCCCCTGTTTAACTCACACAGGAAGAACTTGCAAATTCAAGTCCCATCTGGTATTTAAATCAGTTTTTTTCTTGCATGGGACCGTCTGTATCAAGAACATATGCTCTCATAGTTTCTGATTTGCTGCTGATTGTTCAGATAAGCCAGTTGATGATCTAACAGAACTTGGGATGGAAACAGTAGATTTGCATGATGAAGCGGCAATGGAGGAAAGCAGTTCAGTCATCGATGCAAAGGAACTTTATGCCGTTTCTCAAAGAGTGAAAAAACTACGATCTTTCCGGGTATATATATATATATACTCTATTCTTTAAATCTTGATGTCAAAACTAGGAATGGATGTATTGTGGAAAAAACTATTTTTTTTTTTATTATAGGGTTGAATTTTGAGAAATATCATAATAAAATGTAAATTGTTATGTTTTCTTTAGGAGAAAATCCAGGACGCGTTCACTGCAAAAAGGAGACTAGCAAAGGAGTATGAGCAGCTATCAATTTGGTATGGTGACATCGACTTCGGTGGCTCCAACCAGTACAGGCCACAAGCTGGACCGGCCAGATCGATCGCGGTTTCAGATGCACATAATCAGCAGAAACACCAGTCGAGCGATTCAGAGTGGGTGATACTCTAAGTAGAAGCAAACAACTTTCTCAAGTATTGACCTTCTTACTTGTATAGCAAGCATCATCAAAATCTATCTTATAATAACATTGGTTTTCAGTTTATGCCGAAAGATATGTCGAAAATGGTTTGCCTCATACTCTAAAATTTTGACCGGCTGAATCTGAATATTACGTTAATCTATCTATTCATTGAGTGCATAGAGCATTATACATTGTATTTGTTGCTCCCCTTTGACTCGACTTATTATGGAAATACATGACCACCAAGTTCTTTTTAAATACTTGAATTTATAATATTTCCCATCTGTCTTTTAAGTTTTAGTTCTATTTATTTTTGACAAAAAGTAAAAAAAAATATATATATATATAATTCTTTTTTGGGTTAGAAGCTACTTTGGTATTATATGTTTGACCGTTTTTTTACTTTTGTTACTATATTTATTTTTTTCCGTATACTTTTAATGTTAAACGTTTGAACTTTGTGTACCAATTTGTTAAAATTCAACATTGACTTACCTTCATGGGCAAAAAACTTACCATCATGAGCTAAGACTAACTTATCAACATTGGGCCAAGACTTGAATATTTGGGCTAAGAGAGAGTTGGTTCAAGTTGAAGAATAATCTAGAGTTTAAGGGCTTATCTTATGTATCTAGATATTTTTAGGATAGGGTTTTCCTAGTCTAGAATTTTCCTTAAACCTAGAGAATTCTATATCTACCTATAAATAGGAGTTCAGTCATTTGTAGCTAACTACCATCACAAGTTGTAAGAGTCTCATATCATATTTAGAGTAAGAAAGTTATGTATATACGAGTTCTTCTCTTATTGTTGAAGTACGGTCTTGGACAAGTGCAAATCGGCACTTCCTTATTTCATGGTATTAGAACCACTATCGCGGTAACGCAGAACGATTCAAGATCGGATTTAAGAACTCGGGTACTCTAAATATGGATGTTGTTGGTCGCGTGATTGGATTTGGAATGTAGCTACTGAACTCGTCCAATTACTGGATTTGAAAGTCCTGTAAGGAGACGTATCTCGTGAGCAAAGACTTGTGGGATGTCATTGGAGGCAATGATGTAACCGCCCCGGAGGAGACCGCCAGAAACGGTGAAGAGATCAAGCGCTAGAAACGAAGGAATGCCAAGACGGAGTTTATCTTGAAGAGGTCGATATCGTCAGCGGTGTTTGAGAATATCTCAGGAAGCACTTCTGCCAGTTCGATCTGAAAGACGCTAGACCAGCTATACAACAAGAAGAACGAGGCGCGGTTACAGATGTTGGAGACGGATCCGGCGAATATGAAGTAGGGTGAGTTGTCGATTTCACATTTCTTAACTTGAGTTGTCGATCAGTCAGAAAATCCCTCCTTTTCTATCATTCCCTTTATCGAATTGGAACACTAACAAATTTATAATAATTAAATAAAATATTTTAAAATTACCTCAATTTAGCCACAAATTTCAAAATTAGTCCCAAATTCCAAAATTAGGGTCTCAGAACTGGGGCAATAACGTAGGGCGGACTACGGCTGGCGACGGGACCGATCGAGCCAACGACGACAAGATTGAGCCGAGACCGACAAAGCTTGGCGACGGGATCGAGCCGACCGACGACGAGATTGGACAAAAGACCAACCGTGGTAGCTCAAATTCGTCTTTCTGGTTCTGCAGCAACTGAGGAACAGAAGAGGGTGAGGAAAAATCATCAATATCTCCAGAGCTACCATAGTCACCATGCTCTAGTGATAGTACATCTACTCTCAAACTTGAAATGACCCACATCACTTGATCTGCTAGAGATCACTTTTTGATTAATTCCATCGCTTTTTGGCTTCATCACCTAAACC
Organism: Clarkia xantiana subsp. parviflora; assembly: GCA_036873135.1. Taxonomy (NCBI): domain Eukaryota; kingdom Viridiplantae; phylum Streptophyta; class Magnoliopsida; order Myrtales; family Onagraceae; genus Clarkia; species Clarkia xantiana. The sequence goes on from JAPTYO010000003.1 coordinate 15,422,574, forward strand.
GGATCTCTTTCAATCACTTTTGATTTTCCATTCACAATTTGAATCACCTTTCCATCTGCATTCCTCAATCCAAAAACAGCCTAAGCTTGGAAGCAGAAACACCGAATCCACTTAAGAATTAGGACTCTTCCCTCTTTTCTTAAGAGTGGTATCAATTGAACAAATTTCAATCCTTGAAACTCTACATCCCTATCGATCCAATCAATTAGAAGTTGGAACACTCCCAATCTAGATTTTATGAATAACAATAATTGTAATAGATTATCATGGGACATCCACAATTGTAATGCTTGTAGAAAATTTTGACGATTTCAGGCACTAATCAGATTTTCAAAATGAGAGTAGTAAATGCATAATCAGTAAATTGAATAAGAGAACCTACCAGAGTCCGTCGGAGCTCTTGCTCTGGCGACCTTGTGCTCTTCAGTGCTAAACTTTTCTTCAGCACACAATTTCAAACACAAAGACAAATTGCGGATTTGTGTATCTCTGCCCAATTTCAGTGAGGATTCCGAACTCACACACTGGTTGTGTCTTGTGTGGTGACCGTCGAATTCCATCTGCACTTGGAGTCGTACGCTGACATGGTGGTTAGCCAATTTTGATGAAGTTGATGGATGGGTTGTGGAGTTGAGTCTGGTTCGGACGAATGGCAACGAAGGTGTACGCCGACAAAAGATTACTTATATATGTTGCAGTTGGATTTTGGTAGCGGTTAATTTGAATAGTTAGCAGGGATGAAGGAGGGGAACGATTAGAGTATCGCGGACAGACGTTAGGGTAGGGATTTAGAGAAGCAGCGGTTGGGGGTGAGGGCCACTCCCTCTTTTAATGATGTAGTAGATTTTTCCATTCAACATGTGAGGGTATAAGGGCATTTTTGGCATTTCATTTAAGGTCACGTAACAAACATGTAACCACTTTCTGTTTGACTTAACCGTAAAAATAGATGGAGACACCAAATTTCAACAAACATAAAACCTCAGACACTAATTTTAACGCCAATCACCAAATTTCAGCAATAGGCAAACTTATTGGTTATTAAGCCTAAGAAATAGTAACCCGTTTCTTACTATATCTGTTTTTATTGGGAGGATACTCACTACACCCATTAACATTATTTTTCATCTCACTACGTCAAGAGTACATATTTTGCGTGTAATTGCCCGACTTCCTTATATAACTAATACTACGGGTTGCGGAGGTTTTGAAGCGGTTGCATATGCACTGAATCTCCTATCTCAGAATATTAAATGTTGTATCACAATTTGATCTTGATTCTGCTAACATGCTCACTAACATTTTGCAGTTGATGACATCTACAAAAAAAAAAAATGAAATGTTCAAAGTTTGAGAAAACCAGAATAATTATCAATGTGAAGAACCAGAAGCTTTCCATCCATGACTGTGGCAGTGTCACCCAGAGATACCTTGGCATCACTCAAGTCAAGCATATTCTATAGAGAATATCTATCAAGCACCCAAATCCTTTCTATTGTACGTTTCCCACCATTTTTTTCTAATTTGTTCCTCATTTTATGGAGTTGGCCAATATTCAGAATGTTTTTATTAATTATTTTACTTTGATCAGGTCCTGATCTCCAAGGTACTAACGGTCTCATACCGTTTATTAATTTGGACCGGAACAGTCCAAGCTTAGCTATAGACTATATCTGTAATAAGAGCCAGTTGATATAATAATATAAACCTGAGCCTTACAATCAATTTGTTTTTTCATGCAAAACTGCATTTAGATAACACATACCTTTACAATATCGTCGAGGAGGTCATGCTCTTCCTTCGTATAGTCCATAACCAATCCCTCCTTCATAATATTAATTAAAAAAAATTAGGCTCCATATAGAGAAATTGCATTGAAGACTTGAAAAAAAACCAAAGCATGCATACCATCAAGTAGATAAACCATTATTATATCTCACAACATATGACAAACTAAAAATTACATTAATTAAAATACACAAACTCTATTTAAGAGAAGCATAGACATACCACAGAATAATTACTAGAAAGCAAACAAGAGAAAGGTCTTATCTATGACCACAACCAGAGGGAGGGATAAATGGAAAACTCAAATCAATTACAACTCATTCTCTACTTCTATCTTCATTAAAGATTGATTCCCTAAAGCTTCTCTCTACTTTCAAGACCATAAAAATAATTAGTTGTCCATTATATTATATAAATGTAAACAGTAGGACACTCGTACAAGAAAGAAAGAAAACATTGCTGTCAGTCAACAAGCCTACATGGATGTAGTAACAATTATGAATGAATATTATCATGCATTGTTGAAAGCAATTTGATAAAGTTGAACATGACGGTCGGCAATTTATTCAGGCAAAGGATAACTGCTGCTGCAAGTCTTAAAGACAGTATTACACTGTTACTTCATACAAAGTGGAACAGTAAATAAAGTTAGTTCTCTTTGATTGTCTGCCTGGAGGTTGGTGGAGAAATAGTGGAATCTAGGGGTAGAGTGCGACAATGAGCATGAACGCTGTATGTATTTATCAGAACATGCTGCACGCATACCTGAGAGTGAAATTTCAATTTACAGAGAAAACAAGAAAGTAAAGCACGCATATGGGTCAATAAAGAGGGTTCCAGTGTACAGAGACCAAAATATCAGTGTGAAGCTAACAAAAGTGAGTGTGTACGCACAGATAACTGATTCATGCAGGGATAACAGGTACGAGCAAGATAATGCAAGAGGAGAGGAACTAAATTACCGGTGGTTCTCAAGAAATGTGAGAGGAGCCCAATCAGACAAGACAATTACATTGTGGCCGGCACAACTCAGAAAGAGCAATGTTGGGCTGCACTATTATGGGAGGACTGATCAGGATAGACAGGTGCAGTGGAGAGGAAGATAACTTTGTTACTTGGTAGTGTGGGCATCCTGTACATTTATAGTTAATAATATATATAAATAATTATATATATTATTGTTATTATAAATGCATGTATACATAAAAATTAGTTATAACCATCGTAAAATAATAATTAATAATAGTTAATAGCAAAGTCAGAGCAGTCCTTGTTGCTTCATTGGCCGCAAGCAAGGCAAGGTAGCTGGCGGCTCACATTGTAGCCATCTATAATATAATAATGACTACTTAAAATACCACCGAAACTAGCTAGCTATCTTATAAAGAAGACTCTCTAGTTAGGTCAATTGGTCTAAGTATGTTAATTACTTCTCTATTATTACATATTTTTTTCTTTTATGTATATTTTTATTTCCTTAACTATTTATTTTGATCGAAATGAAATTTTGCCAGCGTGATGTGGTTTGCAAATGTGAGAAAAATCAATAGATTTGTGCTTAAACTTCATTCCTATTTTCTATAAAAATAAGTAGGCCTAAAGTTTAGGGATCTATCCAGTTTCTATCGTTGAAACTCGATATTGTTAATTGCTCTACTAAAGAAGATAGTAACCAAATAATTGTGGCTTCCATGCATCTAAGCTAACAGTTAAAATTTACTTGTTTCATGTCCACATGCAGAGCTTAAGATAAATATTTGTGCCCCAAAATCATTTTCTCTATCTCAAAATAATCTTACATTCAAGTACAGAGATAAAGAAGGTAAAATAGAAAGAAGAAGAAGAAAAATAACAGAGAAAGAACAAGCATGGAGAATCAAACTTAATCTTACAGAGAAAATCTCTTCTGATATCCGCTATGCTTTGTTTACACGAATCTTCTGTCCTTCCAATACCTGCAGGAAACACTCCATCAACTACTACACATGAAACAGGTAATAAGTGCAAGAAACACTTGCGATCTGATAGTAAAGCACAAGATACTAGGAAAAAACACCTCTTTTTAGAGTTCTAGTCAGGAAAACTTACAGCCCCATTAAAAGATGAAACAACAGCTTCTACATCCTCATTGGACGAAAATAAGACAACCCCATATTGTGAAGAAGCTGAGTCTCCAGGCACCATTAAAACGTCTGCACTAAGCACCTTAGCCTTGTCTGAAAAAAACTGCTTCAAGGTATCTGCGTTTACTCTCTTTGAAAGATTTCCAACGTACACCTTGTATGGACTTTTAATAAAAGCTGGAAGTATCTGCCTTTTTTTGTAATTGATTTTGAGCTTATGTCTTCTAATTTTCTGTCACAACATAAATTAGAGCAAACTAATCAGACGTCATTATAAAAACTAACATACATTGGATGTTTTCTAACACTACATGTAGAGTTGAAACTTACAACGCCATTCAGTTTCCTAATTACTGCTTTTGCATCCTCAATGGTCTTCATTGTCACAAATGCAAACTGTAGACTCTGTCTCGTATACTTACCATAGATCACCTTGCAAGAGAAACAAGGAAATTGTCTCAAACATTTGATGTGACAAAAAAGAGCACAGAACCTGGATTTTACCTCTATCATCTAATACTTGAAAATCTTTTTGATAAAGTAGGGATTTCATCACCAAGAGGGTGCTAACCAGTTACAAAAGTGTAAGTGATTAAAACATCAAACAAGAAAATCATGGAAACGGCAGTGCATTAGGCCAATGAGTAAGTGTAAGATATGAAGCTTTATAATTGAAGCTTTTTTTAAAAAAATATATACGTACAAAACTGTATCCCCTTGAGAGAACAAGGGGTGCCGTCTAATTACAAAAGTGATTAACCCTGCTAGACTATATATGTACAAGTCTAACCAAATTTCTATGAATGTGTCAACTGGGGTTTAGAATCACAAACATTGACAGAGCAAGTAATAGTGAACCTTGTTTCTGAATTTTGATTATGTTCACTTAATCCCATAGACAATTCTTTAACAGCACACACTACAGACGGTTCACTAAAACACACATTAAGCATAAGTTGCCATTCTTCATTTCATTCAAAATTTCAAATATCACGGAAAGGGATAGATAATGAAGCCTGAAACTTTCAAACGAACTTTAAGCTAGAGTGCTATCCATTGTTGTCACTAAAAAGTCTTCAAGTAACTACCTTTACCTCAAGCGTCCAGAGTTTATGCTTACATTAATATATCAAGAGCAAGTGATTTTCAACCCCAACTTTATAGGTCTCCTCTATATGAAGTCACACTTTTGAGTTTTAACTATAAATATCATTTTAAGACCATGAAAAATGGAGCTTTATCGAGTAGCCATAGATTTGGAATGTGAACTTTCTTCCAGCTTAGAAGCTTTTTGGTTACACTGACACAACATGACACATCAATTGTTCAATATGCAGAATTCTAAAGTGGGAATAAGGACCAACACAAAATTCAAAGCCTAACCTGGGCTTTCTCAACTGACCCATGCTCTTCAACGATTCGACTGAGCTCGGCGTTGTTCAATTTCCTCGGAAGGTTTCCTATGAAAAGCGTTCTTTCAGCCTCGGTTAAAGAGGAGGCTGCAGTGACGGGTGAGGTTCCCTGGGCCACGGCAAGAACTTGGGTGGAGTGAGGTTGCAGTAGGGTTATTGGTGAAGATGTGGGGAATTCAGGATTTCTTGGAAAGTGTACAGTGCGTTTGAAAATTTGAGGAGAGACCTTTGAGCACGGATCGTGTAAGAGACTACTCTGGGGGGATGATAGTGAGATCACCGACATCGAAGCCATGGTTGGACAGCAAATTGCAAAGCGAAGAGACAAAGAGGGTTATTGACCTTTTATGGTTTTGCAGAGCAAGCAGACTCTATTGGATGATTTAGAAAATAGAGCAAGCAGAGGTGGTTTTCGACCCCCAAGCGGTGGTGGCCAGTGCTGTGGGGTGGTGGCCGGCCCGTTTCGTGGCGGTCGGCGGCTTTGGAGGTGGTGGGTGGTGGCCGACAGCCTTAGACGGTGACTTGAGCAAACAATATGGACTAAATTGTAAATATTAAATTTTAGAAGTATAAATTTGAGGACTAAATTGAATAAAATAAAAGTATTTAACGGTCAAACTAACTGTTGACTAACGGAAATACAAAAAACATACAATCTCTCAAACATATAACACCAAAAGCCTACAAAATGAAACATATGGCACCAAAAACCTACAGATGTCAAACATGTGGCACCAAAAGTACCTTTAACCTGATATTAAACCAATCTTTCTAAGGACTAAACTATGGAACGGCCGCTGCTTCATGCGGCGTATTAATAATGTATTTTAATCTGAATTTCTGGTTTAATGATTTTCGGCCTGGTCTGGTTCGAGTAATTCCGGTTTAACAGCGTTAGGATGTCCCGTTAAATTTTGTTTGGATGTACCGTGTCCCAACAGCATAGTAGTGGCCGCACCTTTCAACCTTCACATAAAATCCCGACGTTTTTGTTCGTCTCAAGCTCCATTGATGGCCAGTGAAGGATCATCTTCCCTTCATATTCCAAGTCCGCTCTTACGGTCGGATCTGTATCTAGTGTAGTGCATTCGTGGTATGGTTCTTCTTGTTTAATTGATTGAATCGGTTTCCTTCGTACTTAGGTTAATCCTGCAGTAGCGATGTGATTAATCAGTCGTTTGTCCATTGGTGTTGGATTTATCTCGTGGGTGTCTTTGTATCCCTCGTCATCTGCACTGATGTTACGAGTGTATTTAGCTCTTGCATCTAACATTTTTTACGAAATTCCTCAACGAGACATTCTTGCAAGAGTCCTTTGCAATAGTGATTAGCACAGTAAAAAATTTGAATATTATTCGCTGGCATATGACTAACCATTTCAAAGCAACAGGATCTCCAATTTCAGGAATATGGCTAACCCTTTAAGAGAACAAACATCTTCGAGTACAAGTCAGAAGGTCTATTTTTTTATAATGTGTAACTGCTCATTTCAGTTTAAATGTAGAAGTAACCGTTGATAGGTTGATGATTTATAATGTTTGTAGACTTAGTATAACGAGTGGTTGAAACACGAGAACCGGGTCCAGGTATGTTGCAATATTACAGCCGATATTGGCGTGCATAATGTTCATCATGTAACGATGCTATAAAAAAACACTGAATAGGACGTCTATGGGAAAGTAGCAGTCTTAAGGTATATGGACGCCTGTAGGGGTCCTGAGATTAACAAAGAAGAGCAAATGGTTCTAAATTATGTTTTTGCCCAAGCTCCGAGTGGCGTAAGCGAAGAAGAATATGAAAGGTGAGAATTTGGGGAGTCAAAGTTTAATTCGAAAAGTGAAATTCGTTATTTGAGTAGTGGTTTGTGTTTAACAGAGAGGTGTTCACGCAGAACGCGGTGATATCAGTCAGTCGTCGTTTTATGTTGACGCTTCGTCCAGGAGCATGGATTATTGATGATGTAAGTTTCCGTTAGATTGGATTTGTTTGTAGTAGTACACGAAGTGATGATTATGCGTTGGTATGTCTATCTGATTGATGCAGGTAATCAACAGTGTAGCGAATATTGTGAACTGCAAACAAAGATCAGAACATAACTGGCGTATTTGGTGCCTACCCACGTGGTCTCAGGTTTGATTAACTAGTGGATGTCGTTGCAGTACAGCGTAATGTAACATTAACGGGAGGATCCAATGTTGTTCAATGTTAAATTTACAGCATTTCGCTGCTATGGATGCCGGACGTCAATCTAGGATGACATCACTTAGCCCATCCTGGTTGGGACTTGGTATTGCGAAATGTGAACGGGTAAGATGATTATATGATTTGGGACATTGTATAGGCTATGTTATACTTAGAGATGATGGTGATCAGAGTTTTTTATGCACACATATATATATATATATATATATATATATATATATATATATATATATATATATATATATATATATATCCAGATATACATTCCAATGAATGAAGAATCAACACACTGGTACTTACTGGTGATATTACTAAAAGAGGGAGCTGTTTATTATGTCGATACGCTGCCTGGTAATTCAAGTAAAAGGATTGATGAGTGTGCCCGCGTGGTTAGTAAATGAACTTGTAGCATTGTAAGGTCATTTATGATATACCCTAAGTATTTTATTAGGATTTAACATAGGGAAGAGCAGGTATATTGGATCCAGGAATACTTTATGCTGCATGAGACCAGCAATCCCAATTCAACAACCCGTTATAGGCCGTGTGAATGTGAGATTAAAATTCCTGAGAACGTACCAAATCAAGCATATTTGGGTGATGGGTGAGAAAGTAGTACAGAGCGCAGAAGAATTATTTTTATTGGCCAGTACTATCGCATAATTAGAAAGATTGAGTTGTCATATTATGAAGATGTGTTAATGCAGTTTTATTATTCAGGAGTAACTGTGGCATGTACGTTATGCATTTCATGACCGCCCACGATCAAATTCCAAACATAACACCTCGAACGGTCAGATCGTCCCCTCAATATTGGTAGATTGTGATCTATATTTAAATCTCCAAGTTATCCAATTGAATATTGTCTACAGGTTTTAACTCCAAGACATCGGCTGTCGATGATTGCTTCTTTGATACTAGCGAAGAATAACACGATGAGATTTACCGTGGAAGGACGAGCGCGTATATACTGTCGTTAGTTGTGGCTGTAAAAACTGTTGGAGTAGTAGGAACTACGAAGGAACTGAGGCAATGTAAGTTGTTTTGTCTTTATTATGATGCAGTGGTGTAGGGGTGTGTTGGCGTCCATATAATCCACGGGACAGTTTGACTTGAGTTGGCTGCGAACGAAGTGTGGATGAGGAACAAAAAAAACTAAGAAAGCTCTAATTATCGTTCTGTGCGTGTTTGTATAGTAGACTTATATTTCTAACTGATTTGTGGAATACAACAGATATTTTAGATCCTATCTATGGTAGATGTCGGATTCCGATTGGTTGATTGGTCAGCACATCGGATCCACGTTTTGGATCCGATGTACAGAAGAATTCGCGAGCGTTGGTGGTTTAATTTGTTTTTCGGCTTGAAAGCTAAATGGCCAAGTCTCCGTTGAATTGATAATGCTGTTTTGTTATATGACATGGCTTCATTTAACACAATTATCTCGTAATAGCTTGCGTTTATGGAAAAAAAAAACACAGGATCACCAATTCCTTAAACTGTAATGCGGTATACATTAACGACACATTGATGCTTTGTGATTGATTTAGTGGACACAACCACTAGAACCTTCACTCACTGTTTAAGTGAGCATTCCCCATCAGCAGTGTTCCATTCTCCACCTCAAGACTATCCTTCTGCATCGTGAAATTAACATTCTCGAGCTTAAACTTTGCATTCTGAATCTTGAATTTGGCATTCTCGAGATCATGCTTTGCACTGTCCATGTTCAATTTCACAACCCCCATCTCCAAGTTTGAACAGTTGCTGGTCAAATGCTGGTACATTGATTTGAATTTCTCCACTGGTCTTTCCCCATAACCACACATCGCCGGATGTTCCCTGTAAAAAAAATTACATCCTCAATCCGGCTCAAGCTGTCGGAATTTACAGCAATAACAAGTATACGTTAATTTGAACCTTAATGACTGTTTGAATGCCTAATTGAACATAAAAGAAAGAGTAATTCGTTGTGTTAGACCTTAATTATAAGAACCCTAATTCAGGAAATAGAAATTAGTCCAGTTCAGAAACCCTAAGGTTTACAGCATGGAACCTTAATTGACTGTTTGAACCACGATTTTGGCGTATTGGGACGTTAATTGACAGTTTGAATTAAAACCCTAATTCAGGTTAACCCGACTTTCAACTGAGAATTCGTATTTACAAAATTGGAGTAATAACTGTCTAATTCGACACACCCACACATCAATTGGACGTTGATTTACATTTTGAATAGAACCCCTTATTGAGGCAAACCCTAATTGTAATGGAGACACCGTTATTACAAAATTGGACTAATTAGTATCTAATTCGACCCGCCCACACATGAAATAATAAGAAATAGGCAAAAGAACCTGGAAATAGGGGCACCCACGGTACATCCCGGAGAAGTCCTTCCACGAATAAGCCTGTTTGATTGTGCATATCGCATCGTTGTTGCATTGGCTCGCTTCGTACGGAGGACTGTTTGAAGACCTAACTTGTTTGCAAGAGCATTGGTCCAGCTAGCTTCGTAAGGGGAGTAGAGCAAAGGATTAGAAGAAGAGAAAGAGCAGAGCACAGTACCTGAAAATGGAGGGAACAACGGTGATTTTACAAGATGACTAAATAGGTTAAGGGGTAGTTTTGTCCCATTAAAAGTGAATTTCAGGGAAAAAATGTAAAACATATTGTAAAAAAAGGGACACGCGTATGATATGACAACAAAGAGCTAAAGGTTTAGAACCAGGGCCGGCCCAAGAGAATTTGAGGCTTAAAGCCTCATTTTAATTTGGGGCCTTTTCGATGAAGGTTAAAATTTTTCCAAACATATTAAAGTGAAGAGTAAACGTAAATTGTTTAATTTTTTAAAAATTGTTTTTTAAACTTTCAATTCCGCTAGTTTTCATGATTATGACTTTAATTGTATAAAACATTCACCTGAACACAGCAAATATAAAAGCCCAGTATCATAAATGAGGCCTCCTAAAACATGAGGCCTAAAACCCTTTGTTTAGTGGCCAACACTTGGGTCGGCCGTGTTCTAATTATCAGAACAAAAGGATAACACACTTTAGTCTTTCCAAACACAAGTTAAAAAGTATTTAGGCAATAAAAAAATTAATTACACACAAGCTCAAAACTAAACATGTTGGAGTTTCTACTTATAACTATGAACAGGTAAGCTGGACCAGTTGAATGTTTGATACAACCTTTGAACCTCACCATCGCATCGACAGTCGATGCAAGTTAGATCTTCAAAGTGCTCATATTCTTGCGACCAGTTATATACGGCCTTCCAGTGGTTTTTTCTGCATTGTGCTTGAGGTAATGGTGGTGGATCCGTCGATTTTCTGGCAGGCCAGAAACATCTCATATGCCCAATCAAATTTTTCCGACATTCTAGCTCCTTGCCGGCTCTGCAAACCTTTCCGAGGAGTCTGTAGCCTTCTTCCACTAATGGAACATCACCGTCCCAATTGAAGATTTTGAGGAATCCTAGAGTGTAAGTAGCGTACAGATGGTCCGCATCTGAAGCAGCCCTCAACTGTGCCAGACCAACTGCACCTCCATAATTTATTGGATAATTTCCTCCAACAAAATTGGCTACTCCTGCCCTGTATAGAGCTTCGGGGTTGGAGTTAGCAAGGCATTGCCGGAGAAACGAAGCGTGTTTCCCGGTATTGTAGTGATAGCTCATCCCTCGGAGTGAAATGCTGCGCCAAATGTAAGGATGCTCACCTAGCTCCTTCAACCTTTTGCAGCTGATTTAACAGGGAATAATTGCATTTAGTAAAAAGTTATCATTCAAGCAAAGATGAATAATTTTGAAACATTTATTATATATAAAAGTTAATTATTATATCGCGCATTGCGTTAAATTATAGGGTACATGAACAGTTTAAAAAAGTTAGTCATTAGTTGAGTATACCACAGCATAATCTTTATGTTATCAACTAGTTATGGTTTATGAGGGCTAACTATTATATAACATCATAAAAATGTTCCTCAATGTTCATTACCACACAACATATGGAGAATATCTAAGTTCAGTTCTGCAGAATTGCAAATTTGTTCCGCAGAACTCCAGTGTTTCTGCTCAGTATTAACCCTAAACATAATTTCCATACATTGAAGCAATTGTGAACCCAAACACATAGATTGCAGTTCAAAAGTTTTATACAAGGGTTGTTGAAGACAAACACAACTATAGAATACTATATGGTGGTGAATCTGATTTCCGCAACATATAAACCCTAACTCATTTGAACAACAATAGTTCTAATAGCAGTCGTTTTTTTTTTTTTTTTCCAAATACAGTCATTCGATTCCATATATATAACCTAGCAGAAATATGACGAATATATAAAACAAAAGATGTATAACGCTGTCATATACATAACAATATATATAGCAGATATCTTCGTTTTTTTCCAAAAAAAAATATATATATATAATATATGTATATATATGTATATATATTATATATATATATATATATATATATATACATATATATATATATATATATATATATATATATATATATATATATATATATATATATATATATATATATATATATATATATATATACAACTTTTGGCAGAAAAAACAAAAAAAACTAAGATATCTGTTATATATATATAGCAGATATGTTAGCTTTTTAGTTTTTCTGGCAAAAGATATATATATATATATACACAATCCTAGTTGTGTATATATAACAAATAAAACAAATGTCGTTGCAAAATTAGACAAAAAATTAGAGAAAGCAGTGAAATCAGTGAAGAAACTCGGACTTAATGTAGTGAAGAAAGGTTTAAATTTATATAGGGAATTTCCAGAAAATTACCATAGCTTCATCTTGACAAAATCGTGTGTCGAATCAGCTCCAACACAGAGCATGATAAACCACAGCATCTCCGCGGGTAGGTCTAGTAGTGTTTTGCATGCAGCCATCTTGGAGAAAGAGGAAGAAATTAGTTACGAAACGTAAGTGGTTCACCATGGTTAGTACTGCACTATAGGAAACGTACCTGTTAATAAAGGGGGATTGCTTGTTTGAACGAAGAAACTTAGAGAACACCGAGAGAGACGATCGAAGCGCAGAGGGAAGTGAGAGAGACGAAGGAGGAAAACTGCTTCGGACTTGAGGAAGAAGATAGATGAATTTGGGAAAATAAAGTAAGTTTTGACGACGGTCCATTGAATCAAGGAGAAAATGATTCTCTACAGCCGTGTTTACAGCTGGCAAATATGTGGTGGCTCTTTGTCGACTGGTTTGATAGCACGTGTTATAGCATTTTTTGTCTCTTACCACGGGGCACCACATTGTGTCATTTGTTGAGATGGTCCGTTCCATTTAAGAATTACTCTGAATCAAGTATAGGGCGTAATTATTTGTCCATTTGTAAAGCGTAATTAATTCTATTACTCCGTCCAACTGTGCTTAATTTTATTAAGGGTTAAGAACACAATAGGGGCCTGAATGTTTGCCCATGTTGCCAAAAGGGGTCTGAATTGAAAAAACGTATTATTAAGGGCCTGAATTTTGAGTTTTGTGTTTTTTCAAGTCTCCGTCCAAATTTTCTGTTAAATCTAACAGAATTACGTGAAAAGACAAAAATACCCTTTTGTAATTATTATATAATTTATCAATTTAATTAATAAAATGTGAAATGTCTAAAATACCCCTACACACTAATTATGCAATTAAGGCCACCACGCTCCGGCCACCGCCCGGCGACCACCACCCGGCTCCGGCGACCACCACCGGCCTCCGGCAACCGCCATCGGCCTCCGGCGACTGCCACCGGCCTCCGATCGGAGCCAAAAAGGCTCCGATTGGAGCTCCGAAGCTCCGATCGGAGCCAAAAAAGCTCCGATCGGAGCTTTGGAGCTCTGTGGCTCCCGATCGGAGCCCTGTGGCTCCGATCTGGAGCCCTGTGGCTCCGATCGGGAGCCACAGAGCTCCGATCTGGAGCCCTGTGGCTCCGATCGGAAGCCACAGAGCTCCGATCTGGAGCTCTGTGGCCCCGATCGGAGCCACAGAGCTCCGACCGGAGCTTTTCGGCTCCGATCGGAGCTTTTCGGCTCCGATCGGAGCTTTTCGGTCGTCGCCGGAGGTCGATGGTGGTCGCCGGAGGCCGGTGGTGGTCGCCGGAGGCCGGTGGTGGTCGCCGGAGTCGGGGTGGTGGTGGTCGCCGGAGCTGTGGTGGCTTAAAGGGTATTTTCGTCATTTTAGGTCAAACATATGAGAGACACACTTTGGTCAAAGGGCATTTTCGGGTTTTCAAATTATTTTTGGTCACATGCTTTGCATGTGACCACTTTCCGTCAATTTTAACAGAAAAAATAGACGGAGACCTCACTTATACACAAAACTCAAAATTCAGGCCCTAAATAATACGTTTTTTTAATTCAGACCCCTTTTGGCAACATGGGCAAACATTCAGGCCCCTATTGTGTTCTTAACCCTTTTATTAAATATATGTTCTAACTGTTATGGAATAACTATGAACTAATTTTTCATTTCAAGTGCATTATAATTATATATTACATACAAATTACTTAAATTATTAAATGTCCAACAAGTTAAAATCTGACTGTGGTTTCAGGTTTAGGGTATGGTTATGGTTTAGAGTAAAGTTGAATAGTGTTTCTTGCATTCAACCATAGTTAGTTATAAAATCATTTCAAATGTTGTGTTCAATTTTATTATATATATGTTCTAACTGTTATGGAATAACTATCAACTAATTTTTCATTTGAAGTGCATTATAATTATATATTACATACAAATTGCTTAAATTATGAAATATCAAATAAGTTAAAATCTGACTATGGTTTAAGGTTTAGGGTATGGTTATGGTTTAGAGTAAAGTTGAATAGTGTTTATTGCATTCGACCATACTTAGTTGTAAAAACAGATTTAATGTTGTGCTTAATTTTATTATATATATGTTCTAACTGTTATAGGAATAACTATGAACTAATTTTTCATTTGAAGTGCATTATAATTATATATATTACATACAAATTACTTAAATTATTAAATATCCAATAAGTTAAAATATGACTGTGGTTTAAGGTTTAGGGTATGGTTAAGGTTTACAGTAAAGTTGAATAGTGTTTATTGCATTCGACCATACTTAGTTGTAAAAACACTTCTAATGTTGTGCTTAATTTTATTATATATATGTTCTAACTGTTATAGGAATAACTATGAACTAATTTTTCATTTGAAGTGCATTATAATTATATATATTACATACAAATTACTTAAATTATTAAATATCCAATAAGTTAAAATCTGACTGTGGTTTAAGGTTTAGGGTATGGTTAAGGTTTACAGTAAAGTTGAAGAGTGTTTATTGCATTCAACCATACTTAGTTGTTAAATCACTTCAAATGTTGTGTTTAATTTTATTATACATATGTTCTAACTGTTATGGAATAAGTATCAACTAATTTTTCATTTGAAGTGCATTATAATTATATATTACATACAAATTACTTAAATTATGAAATGTCCAATAAGTTAAAATCTGACTGTGGTTTAAGATTTAGGGTATGGTTAAGGTTTACGGTAAAGTTGAAGAGTGTTTATTGCATTCAACCATACTTAGTTGTTAAATCACTTCAAATGTTGTGCTTAACTTTATTATATATATGTTATAACTGTTATAGGAATAACCATGAACTAATTTTTCATTTGAAGTGCATTATAATTATATATATTACATACAAATTAGTTAAATTAATAAATATCCAATAAGTTAAAATCTGACTGTGGTTTAAGGTTTAGGGTATGGTTAAGGTTTACAGTAAAGTTGAAGAGTGTTTATTGCATTCAACCATACTTAGTTGTTAAATCACTTCAAATGTTGTGTTTAATTTTATTATACATATGTTCTAACTGTTATGGAATAACTATCAACTAATTTTTCATTTGAAGTGCATTATAATTATATATTACATACAAATTACTTAAATTATGAAATGTCAATAAGTTAAAATCTGACTGTGGTTTAAGATTTAGGGTATGGTTAAGGTTTACAGTAAAGTTGAAGAGTGTTTATTGCATTCAACCATACTTAGTTGTTAAATCACTTCAAATGTTGTGCTTAACTTTATTATATATATGTTATAACTGTTATAGGAATAACCATGAACTAATTTTTCATTTGAAGTGCATTATAATTATATATATTACATACAAATTACTTAAATTATTAAATGTCCACTAAGTTAAAATCTGACTGTGGTTTAAGGTTTAGGGTATGGTAATGGTTTAGAGTAAAGTTGAATAGTGTTTATTGCATTCGACCATACTTAGTTGTAAAAACACTTCTAATGTTGTGCTTAATTTTATTATATATATATATGTTATAACGGTTATAGGAATAACTATGAACTAATTTTTCATTTGAAATGCATTATGATTATTTTACATACAAATTACTTAAATTATTAAATGTCCAATAAGTTAAAATCTGACAGTGGTTAAAGTTTAGGGTATGGTTAGTAGAGTTGTAGAGCTAACTTCCCGACAGGGGTCAGTTTTGTCAAAGCTACAACCCCGCATTAAATGCCACTGCGGCATAAATGTATGATTGTCCATGTCTTATCAGGCCATATATATGTGAATTAAATTTTACTTAATAAGATTACATTCCAACAAAATGGTAATTCAAATCACTGTTTCGTTATAAATTTTTTGAGAAAATGTTTCATAATGAAGATGAAACGATGTTTTATAATGAAGGTGAAACAGTGTTTTATAATGACACCAGTAATTAAAAGATACATCATTTTGTATTGTTAAATTTGTTAACAGCTACTGACTTCTGGTTATTATAGTAGGTGCAGTTAGTAATTGGCCAATAAAAGTATGCAATGCACATTCAAATTATGTGTCTTCTTCTAAATAAATTACTTATTTCAAATAACTCGACAGTTATTTATAAAATGAAATTCAAATTATATACTTAGGTGCCATTTGTTGGGATGGTCCCATTGAAGAAAATATCCGAAACAATTATAGCGTGTAAGTATGTTCCATTTGTAAAGTCTAATTAATCCCACATTAGTTGTATTATATTTGACAAAAACGCTAATTAAACACGCTATTAAAATATGACACGTACAATGTATTCCTAAATTAATTGAATTATCCCACTTGACATTGTTTGTAATTGAAATTCCCAAATATTTATTTCCAAAAAAATATTTCAATTATGATACTGTGAAGACTTGAAATCCTGACCAAATTTTCCCAACTTGTAACGTTAAGATACCTCCGTTAATTTCGAGTGTATTATAATCGAAAACATGGCGACGTGCACAGCACGTGACCCTTTTTTTTGTGTATATTGAAAAACCAAAACTTCAAGATACGATATTACACCATTTTGAACCTCGTCTTCTGCTTCCCTTCTTCCCGCCTACAATCTCGAAGACCATAAAGATGAACGGGAGCTCTCTGTTGTCGCACCCGCCACCTTCCCAATACACGGGCGATATTCCTCCAACTGAATTACGGAGGTGCTTTTGCGGAGCATTCTGCACAGTGGTGATGTCATATACGTGGGAGAATTTTACCAGGAGGTTTCATCGGTGCCCTTACTGGAAGGTATTGCTGCTTAGTGTTTATGGCTTTTACGACTTTCACGGTGAACAACTCAATTTTTGTACGATATTGCTGTCCAATATTCAATTAGGGATTTGAATTAGTGCTGAATTGGGGTTTCCTGGATTGATATTAGATTGGACTGAATTAGGTTTTATGGTTTGTCAATAAGGGGTAGTACATACCAATTAAGTGTTCAATTTTGGTTAATAGAATTTGGCTTTCTGAACTATGATTATATTATTTTTTCTGGTTTATCAATTAGGAGTAGTAAATAGTAAGTAAGTGTTCAATTAAGGTGAAAAATATATTGTTTACTCTTATGTCTGTCTGTATTGTTGGCAATGCATACAGGTTGGTGAAGAGACTGGATGTAAGTTTTTTGAGTGGGAAGATCCGTTTATATGTGGTTACGGGAAGAGAGCAATACATGAATTCCAATCAGTGCACCAAACACTGGCTACCAGATGTTCAACCCTGGAGATGGAGAATGAGTTTTTGGTGCTTGACATTGCTGAATTGAAGAGTAATATTACATCACTGGAGATAGCGAATGAGAATTTTGTGTATGACATTGCTGAACTGAAGGCTGAGATTACAATGTTGGAGATGGAGCATGAAAAACTGGATCTGGAGAATGCACAATTAAGAAATGGGATCAGGATTTCTACATATATAGCAGGTGTTGTAGGTTTATTCTGTATTTTAAGAAAAATAGTGTAGGGTGCCGTTTTGTATGTGTAGAAGACCCACTTATAGTGGATGCATTTTGTTTTGTGTAATGAACCCTCTTAAAAGCTTGATATGCAGTTGTTATTGGTATGTGTAAGGAATCCAATTCTTATTGGTCCAAGGAGGAATGTGTAGAAACTCAACTATACTGGCACAGGTCTGCTTTACAGTAAACCATATGGTTTTTTTGGGTAGTGATAAACCATATATTTAAATTATTATAAACATTCATACGTAGTATTATATTCACTTACTGAAAATGAATAAGATTATTACTTTTTGATTACAAATGACAAATATAGTTTGGCCACAATAGTTTGAACCTTTAATTCGTTAGCAAGTGTCAAGCTGATTCCCTAACCTTAACCCGGTTTTCGAGTAATCTATTTTTTCATCGTTGCGTTATTTATTTAGTAGATGTTGACGTACTTGATTTATAACTTCAATTTACATTCATTAGACAGGTAAGTTGTACCACGCACTGCGCAATGCGCGGTCAACCGCCTATTATAATGAATTAGTACAGAACCTATCGTAATTATATAGAACAGACAAATATTACATGATAATAGACTGGTTGTGGAAAGACGTGGGTTCCTATGTACAGAGCACATTTACTTTAGGATACATAGAGGATGAGATATGCAGAGCCGTAGCCGGCAATGTGAAGCTACCTTTGAAATAAATTTCTTAAAACGGAAATGGCTTATACACATTTATATTTATTTATTGTAATGTGTATATAGCATTTAGCAGTAATACAGTGTTTCTTTGCTTAAGACTTTTGTGTTATATCAGTATTACAAGGGCACGAGTTCAAGATTTGACAATTGCATATTCTAACATTTTATGGGTACACATAAAAATTAAGGGAGCTGTCAATTAGTTAAAGCTTCAAGGAGTTCCTACATGTATGTATGATTCATTAAACTGTGGAAAACCCTAATAAATTATATCAGCCACGTCAACTGTCTAACCCTATTTTGAGTAGGACATTTCTAATTTCAATCAAAGACACAAATATATGATAACGTTCCTAAAATCAAATTACTTTATAATCAGACTTAACATTTTATATTTACTTGTAAGTTATTTTTTGTACAAAACAAACAAATTAAATAAAGTTCATTGGAACAGTAAGAACTTAGTGGAAAGTGACAGATTTATGACAGGACGTGGATATGAATGAAGCTTGTCAAGCACGCGACCAGTAATTTGACTCATTGTGGGCAAGATATGTTGTTAAACAAACTAGGGTTAACTTTGAAGATTTCATTTCGACAGGATAAATTACAAAATTGAAGAATATAATTACATATCAGTAATAATTACAGGGACATACTAGTAACTGCACACTGCTAAAGTACATGATAGTTTATTAAAAAAAAAAACAGTTTTTGATCGTTGAACTTTTACATCATGCTATATTTATACAATAGTATGTGATAAACAAACATAAACTTTTTAGTAAAAAAATTAAAATACACAACTATTATAACAAAATACACTTAGAAATTGTTGACCAAAAAAAAATTAAAGTAATGCTACATTGATCTTATTATTAAACTGAACGTACATTTAGTTAAATGCAAATTATAGAAAATAAAAATTGCTTTCCGTTTAGTAAAAAAAAACATAATACAGATTAGTAAGAAGTGGACACTATCACCTTTCTCTCCAAATATATATATATATATATATATATATATATAGGGGTTTAAGGGCTGTCTCTCCATATATATATATCTATATATATAATAAGTTAGGAGGTGAGAGAGTGTTGAAACCATAAGATGCCATGTCATCATTTTAGACTTTTCTTTGAGTGCCACCTCACCTATTTTCATTTGGGCCAATTCCCAATTGTGTTGTACATATTATTTATATGTGTTTTAGGCCCACTAATGGTGACAATATGTAATATTTATAAAATCTTCAAATCTCATTATTAAAACTTATTCAAACAAAATAAAACAGGATAAGTAAATAAATCAACAATAAAAAAAACCTCCCGACATGCATAACGACATAATCCAAGGTCTTATAATTAATTGATGTATACATCTATAATAAAACCAACAACGAATGACCTCAAAATCAAATTCCATCAAATTCAAAAAGTTACACTGAAATGTTTCAATTTATATGTACAAATTACAAAATATATTAAACGTTATGAACACATATGTTACATTTTTTAAACATTATTATACACATAATATTTTTTAATAAATAATAACATAAAAGTAAAATGAAAAATACGACAAAAAAATAAGATTTACATCTTACAGTATAACATAAATAACTTCATGAAATATATTAACGACATTTACCATAGTTTCAATTTCAATTTAAATAAAAAATATATCTTATTGTGGAAAAGAATATATATATACATACAATAAAAAAAACTATTTCTTAGGCTTCACCTTTACGAATTATTATTTTTTATTAACAAGTGTTTTAGGGTTTAGAGTTACTTCTTAGAAATAATTTCTTTATTGTTTTCCTATGATACTTCGAAATAATTAAACTGAAATATTTCAATTTATAATAATTAGAACTTATAAAATAAATTAACACACATGTTACATTTTTAAACACTATTATACACATAAAATTACTTAATAGATAATAACATAAAATTATGATAAAAAAACGACAATATCTAAATTCAAAGCTTGCAATATAACATTATTGAGTTCATGCATATATATATTATATATATTAACAACATTTAACTAAACTTATTTTTTCAGAAAAAAAAAATATTATTCTAACAAATAAAATATATACATACCTTTAACATAAAATAAAAACCATTTCATTAAATGCACCGTACTATTTTAGAGTTTTAAAAATATATATAAAAAAATCCTTAACTTCCCTAAATTTTATCTTAAGGATACCACATTTTAAGAAATAAAATATATTATAGTTAATACGAAAAATTAATACCAAAATAATAAATACAATGAATTAATGTCAAAATTCAATTTCATTCACTTATAAAAACAGCTTTCTTTATTAAGAAATGTATAATAATCCCATATTTCAAATTACTCTTTCCTCAAAAATATTGTGAAAATGAACATAACAACAATTTTACACCTTACGAAAAAAAATTCTACAGTTTTTATTTTTCCTTATAGCTCAAAAAGATGGAATCGACTTCCCCGCTCTCTATAATAGGTAAAGTTATCTTCATACAATTATAATATTTATCGATTTCACAAATTTTAAATACAATGATTATATTTATCAATTCCACTAATTTTTTTTAATTCAACTGCAGATATTTTCATTCCATCGCATTTGAAAAAGAAAGAAATTATTTGAAAGAACTTTATCTTCTCACCCTGTATCGACAGCTTCCAAATCTAATTCATAGTGGTTTTTTATTTTAAAAAAATAGAAAAATCTGGTAACATATATATCAATCTAATGATTGGGACATATATTTTCTTTATAGAAAAAAATAGAGTTGAATGACTAATTTTTTTACAGAAAGCTGTACAAACAAATGGTATGTACCAAGTTATCTACAATAATTTCATCGCAATATTTACAATAGACAACAATAAAGGAGAAAACAAATTTGGCCATTTCTGAAAACTCGACGGTGCCTACCAAATAGTGTTGAATTGCAGAGAAACATTCAAACTTATGGTCTCACCAGAAAATCGTCAAGAAGTGTATATACCTGGACCTATGCATAGATATCTAGCTTATATAAAGAAACATAATGTACAGCCGGAAGATTTCGATTGCTACATAGGATGCTCGATAAGAAATGAACTGTATGAACTTATATATGATTTCAATTATATTTAGTGCTCACAGTAATTTACTTTTTATATTACTCCAGTTTTTGTTAAGTTTTCCAACTATACATATAATTTCTTAGTTCACTCAAAAATTAATACTACAAACTACTATATTACGAGGAGTATATACGGACTTAATCAATCTTCAACTCACTATACACAACTCATATATGACCCTGAAAACAATAAGAACTCCAATTCATCAAATTAATTCATAGCAAATTTTTTTTAACCTAAATTACTCTCGAAATAGACATTAAATATACAAAGACAAATACTCTCAATTTAATGTGCCCCGTGCCCGCGCGTAGCGCGGGGTAAGCACCTAGTATAATAGTAAAGAGAAATGATTATTGCTTGTCAGTTGTCAGGGTACATGTCGAAATATACTTTTTTATTTAATGTTGTACTGTTCATCTTCTTCATTTTACTTGTTCTTCCATAACCATGTCTCTGCAACTGTTTTGACGCAGCATATGAATTCTTTTAATTATTTTCAAGAAAACTGAAATGAGCTTCATATTCAACAGCACATAAATTACCAAAAAGTGACTACTTCAACGGAAATTTAAGTGATCAAAAGAGTGATTTTCTGGTATATCATGGACAGCTTAATATAATATATTCAACAGTTGGACCAGACACACAAGGGTTACACATATAATATAGATGAACACACACACTGAAATATTTAAGTAGTACTTTTTTGGATATACAAAAAAAAAAAGAGGGGACAACCTAAACCCAGAAACCCTATCTCTGACATGACTAGCCAGGTTTCTGGTGAGGAAATGCTGCCCAGCAGTTATAGTAGCGAAAACGAATGACTTCAGCGTCACAATAACATCTAAAGCACCACTGGACGAGAAAATAAATCCGGACCTCGTTGATACGATAAACCACATTTAAGTTGTGCTGGTTGCATCGACGACGAGGGGCCGGCGGGTGTGATGGCCTACCTTGGCGGTAATTGGTTAATCGCCTAACAGCATCGATGAAAACTGTCCAGACATTCATCGCGCGTCTCGTAGCGACCACTAATCCCAGCATGTTGAACGCGTCGTCCAGCACATTTTCATCGCTTGGCCAATTGAAGATACGGATCATTGCTACAGCATATTTAGCTACATCATGTCCCCGATGTGCTGCTGCCTTCAATTGTGCAAGACCAAGATTTAATTGCCTGGGTAATTTTCTGAGAAAGGTATGCATTCCAAGCCGATACAGAGCATCTGGGTTACGTTTGTCCATGAAGATTTGAACAAAAGGTCCACATAACACCGGCAAATTGCGGGGTACGATGTTACGTGGTACTAGGGTATGCACCATGTCTGTGCTTGAACCAATCCCGTGAACCCTTCTGCAACTGGACAATCAAAATTCATCTCATGTTAGAAATGTACTTAACACATACTAAATAAGGACATCTAGACAATGAAATTTTTCATTCGTACCATGATCTGAACCTTATGAAGTCCGCGATCGATCCAGACATAACGGCAACCATGATGAGCATAATCATCTCATCAGGCAGTGACATCAACCTAGATGGATTCATGGCTTAGGAATTGTTTCTGCAAACAAAAATAATAATAAACAGAAGATATATAAAAATCCAAATACATTTTTAGAAACATAAGACGATAATCAATGGTTTATATTAACGACGATAATTTCGGAAGCTTACTAGTTGAACTTTGGCAGACAGTTAGATGTATCCCCACTTGCAGCGATGAAGATAAAGCAGATGGACCCAGATGAAAAAGGTTTTTGAACAGACAGGTTAATGAAAACTAAAAAACAGTCTTTTAAATGGTTAACCCTCCGTGTATCGGGAACCGTCATATAATACACCTATGGGTCCTAATACAGTACCAAATATCTCCTTGTGAGATTGTAAAAGGTGCCATGTCGGATCGTCGGAGCCACCAATTAACGTAGGTTGCCAGCTAACGTACTTCGAGTGTATATTAACCTACATTTTGGACCCTTCGATTACTGTTTCGGGGATAGATCCAACCATCTGAAGGGGACTCGTATATCAAAATGAACCCTGAATTCAAACAGTGATAACCAATGGTTCAGATTTCAAGTTTACTAAAAGTTGATATTACATTAGCCGGACCCATAATTTCCCATCATTAATTCGAATACTAAATGATAGTCCGATTTAACAAATAAGCTTACGTTCAGTCTTTAATTATAGCACATATATGGTTCTGTATTAATAACATTTGTATTGGTATACAATATATGACATATTAATTATAAGTATAATTTTGTGGTTTAACATTATATTCCGTATATGTAATGCTATTATGTTAATGTTAAAAAAAGGTTTAGGGTATGGATAAGGTTTACAGTGAATGTTGGAGAGGGGTTTGTGGTTTCAACTAAACACAATGAGTTAATAAAAGGTAATTATTTATTTTATTAAATTTAATTTTATTTGTATATAATAAATAGGAACTTAGTTTATTATAGTTGCATTATAATTATATTCCCTACATTTAATTAAATATCTAAATGTCCAATTTGATTGTAACTATGGTTGTGGTTTAAGGTTTATAAATATGGATAAGGTTTACAGTGAATGTTGGAGAGGGGTTTGTGGTTTCAACTAAACACAGTTAGTTAATAAAATGTAATTATTTATTTTATTATATTTAATTTTATTTGTATATAATAAATAGGAACTTAGTTTATTATAGTTGCATTATAATTATATTCCCTACATTTAATTAAATATCTAAATG
The DNA here is from genome assembly GCA_036873135.1 of Clarkia xantiana subsp. parviflora. Taxonomy (NCBI): domain Eukaryota; kingdom Viridiplantae; phylum Streptophyta; class Magnoliopsida; order Myrtales; family Onagraceae; genus Clarkia; species Clarkia xantiana. Next base: position 15,447,030 of record JAPTYO010000003.1, read on the forward strand.
TCCAATTTGATTGTAACTATGGTTGTGGTTTAAGGTTTATAAATATGGATAAGGTACAGTGAATGTTGGAGAGGGGTTTGTGGTTTCAACTAAACACAGTTAGTTAATAAAATGTAATTATTTATTTTATTATATTTAATTTTATTTGTATATAATAAATAGGAACTTAGTTTATTATAGTTGCATTATAATTATATTCCCTACATTTAATTAAATATCTAAATGTCCAATTTGATTGTAACTATGGTTGTGGTTTAAGGTTTATAAATATGGATAAGGTTTACAGTGAATGTTGGAGAGGGGTTTTTGGTTTCAACTAAACACAGTTAGTTAATAAAATGTAATTATTTATTTTATTATATTTAATTTTATTTGTATATAATAAATAGGAACTTAGTTTATTATAGTTGCATTATAATTATATTCCCTACATTTAATTAAATATCTAAATGTCCAATTTGATTGTAAATATGGTTGTGGTTTAAGGTTTATAAATATGGATAAGGTTTACAGTGAATGTTGGAGAGGGGTTTGTGGTTTCAACTAAACACAGTTAGTTAATAAAATGTAATTATTTATTTTATTATATTTAATTTTATTTGTATATAATAAATAGGAACTTAGTTTATTATAGTTGCATTATAATTATATTCCCTACATTTAATTAAATATCTAAATGTCCAATTTGATTGTAACTATGGTTGTGGTTTAAGGTTTATAAATATGGATAAGGTTTACAGTGAATGTTGGAGAGGGGTTTGTGGTTTCAACTAAACACAGTTAGTTAATAAAATGTAATTATTTATTTTATTATATTTAATTTTATTTGTATATAATAAATAGGAACTTAGTTTATTATAGTTGCATTATAATTATATTCCCTACATTTAATTAAATATCTAAATGTCCAATTTGATTGTAATTTTATTACTCAGAATTTCATTGTAATTACATTTACAGACTGTGATTTGAACTTGTAGTATGAATTTATTATTCATGGGGTGCGTGTGTTATAAATATATGTCCACATTTATAAGTCACATTATATATTACATTATAGTAACAAATATATATATATAACATTCTTTCTTAATGGTAATTACCATAAAGTATATACCACGCTGTATAATTATTTAATAAAAGATTTCACATCTAAACACAAAATTTGCGACTGCGTACTGTGAGGGAAACACGAGTGCCCCCAAAGTTCACAACAATTACGATGCTTGCCATCAAGTGATTGTTGGAACTTATTCGACCGAAAAATCGGAATATCTATATGGCAGGATAGTAAATTCTAGCAGCTTTTTGACCTTTTGAAATAGGCCCTAATATCGGAATACTTCGGAAATCCAATTCACAAGCTTTATATACCTATCTGGCGCGGGAAAATACCTATCCACGCGGGAATGTGTACACCATGTTGGCCTATATAAAGGAGGGAAATATCGAGAACCTCATCAGATATATATTAAACAAAAAAACAAGAATAAAAAAGAGCTATCTTCCGAAATGAGCAAACAAGACAAACAGCAGAAGAAGGCAGACTCATACGAATGGATAAAGAAGGTGACATCTTTTTCCAAAGACGATACTTCATCTGAAGCTACAAATCAACTTTCAGCGACCTCGTCAAAGGGTTCATCTACCTCCCATACTAGGACAAGTCCGGTGACCCCCCAACTAAAGGCAACTCGAGATGCCTTCAGGGAAACGGCCACCAAAAGGCAAATTTTATTGACTAGATTATTAAGCGGATCATTTAAGGTTCAGCTCGTTATATTAAGAATAGATTATTATAACTGAATTTCCTCTGCTCTTTGCCAGATTGTTCAATGAAACTGAATGGTCCCCACTGCCGAAAGAAATGTGGGACGAAGTATTAGGAAGGGTTGGCCAAACACACCCTTCATCGGTCGGTTCATTCGGCTGCTGGTATAACGCACAGAATAAATTATTATTTAACAGTGATTTTGAAAGTAATGCATTCATTATTTATATTTATTCAGAGTTGAAGTATGTAAGTGCGCTGCATGTTGTTTTCATTTATGCAGCGCTAGGGGGGCTGCTGTAGTCGCACGAAGATTATACCCACTTTTGTCTCTGAAACACCTTTTTGTAAGGGTTCCCAACATGCCTCAAAAGTTGCTGGGAAGCATTGAGAAAATGTGGGGAACATTTAACAACCCTGATGCTGGCATCATGATCGGGGTGCATAAAGGCCTGTACCAAGGTAATGTTCAAGGAGGTGTTATGTTGCTGAACAAGGTGTTTGTGCTAACTGATGACCCACTCGCCGAGTATACATCTAACATACTCGCGAGGATGAGGCTCTGCACACCTCCATCGTTGATGCATGCGTCTGATGTTTCACTAGAAATAGGAACAGAACAGGAACGGGTGTTCTTAGAGACCCGTGCCACAACCATGAAAATGATAACTCTACACGCTGTACATCAACAAGGTTGGTTGGGCGACATGGGTTATTGTTCACGTGGCCCAGCAGGAGGCCATTGGGATCAATCTATCAGGCATCATCGATACATAACCTGTAGGGCTTGTTTGTATGATTTCGAGATACATACCGTATATGTATTGTTTGAGAACTTAATTAATCCCTACTAGTACACCTTTTTGAATCCCCCTTCAGTGTTCAGTTAATAAATATGAACTAATTTTTCATTTGAACTGCATTATGATTATATTACATAGAAATTACTTAAATTATTAAATGTCCAATAAGTTAAAAACTGACTGTGGTTTAAGGTTTAGGGTATGGTTAAGGTTTACAGTATAGTTGACGAGTGTTTATTTCTTTCAACTATACCTAGTGGTTAAATCATTTAGAATGTTGTGTATAATTTTATTATGTTTGTTCTAATTGTTATGAGATGACTGTGAACTAAATTTTCATTTGTTGTGCATTCTAAATATTTTACGTACAACTTACTTAAATTATTAAATGTCCAATAAGTTAAAATCTGACTATGGTTTAAGGTTTAGGGTATGGTTAGTAGACTTGCAGAGCTAACTTCCCGATATGGGTCAGTTGTATCACAGCTGCAACCCCGCATTAAATGCTAATGCGGGATAAAGATATGATTATTCATGTCTTATCACGCCATATATATGTCATTCGAAGTCCAATTACAAAAAGTGAAATTCCAAAAAAGTTTTATTTGAAATTAATGTTTCGTTTTAATGAAGATGAAACAATGTATTATAATGAAGCTGAAACAATGTCTTATAGTGAGAGCGGTCCAAGAATGATACATCAGTTTGTATTGTTAAATTTGTTAACAAAGAGTCACTTGTGGTTATTATAGTAGGTGCACTTAATAATTGGCCAATAAAAGTATACAAAATTCATTCGAAATAAATATTTTCTTATAAACAAATTATTTTATCCAAATAAATCGACATTATAGGAGGCCATTTGGATCTATCTATCAGGCATCATCGATACATAAACTGTAGGGCTTGTTTGTACCATTTCGAGGTACATAACATCTATGTATTGTTTGACAACTTAATTAATCCCTACTAGTTATTTAGTGATGACCCGTATATAATGAGAAATAACTGAACCCTAAACCCAAAACACTGAACCCCAAATGACTAAACCCTTAACCCTAAACCCCAAAAAATGACAACAAATTAATGAGAGATGTCTGACATAAGTATCATAGATTGGAGATAAACAATGTCTTTCTTAATTCATCGCTGACTGAAATAAGGATCATATAAATTATTAGTTACACCGACTACAGTTGTATTACTGGAGTTTTTTTTTGGATTTCGTTGAAAACAATTATTCATGGGAAAAAAAATTAATAAGTATTCTGCGACTAAATTGTAATGACTAATTCAAATATTATATTCAACTATACAAGGCCTAACTAATAACATCATGTCGATAAAATATTAGTTACATTTTTAATGAATTACACCACATCCTACATGGTGGAGTTAATACTGTCCACATAATAAAAAACTATACCGTATCTTTGTGTGAGAACAAAAATCTGTCGGATGAAATTAATGCTACATAGCTAAAAGTGAAGGCAAACACATTGGAGTGGACAGTCGTCTAACCAAGATTTTTTACATAAACATATGATTAAACTTGCATGCAGCAGTCTAGCCGACGTGGTTGCAGATGGGGAACGGTGATGTAATTGAAAGAGAAATAGAGTATGACTTGATGAATAATTTTTCTCGGACCAATCATAACTAAAATTATACATTTAAGTATATGGAATTCTATGTTTAAATATATGGAAATATATGTATTGAATAAACTAATCAAATGTACTATATGTACTATATATATACGACAGTTATATTTGTATAATAAAATTTTAATGGTTTCACATATAAATAAGTATCTAAGGTTTCTTAAATATATACACTTGTGTATATGAGTGGTGACCTTACAAATTAATAAAATACATCAACTATTAAGTATATAGTTGACATTTACATAGATTTTATTAAGTATATTTGTTTCTTTATGGAATTTTTTTTTCTAATTTTACTTTGTCACGAAATATTTTTAGAATTTATTATCTGATTGTTTTTGCCAAACGATCATATTATTAGCGGACTAAAACCAAAAAGTACCAACTAGTGAATTATTTAGTATATAATTAATTATCCGACCCCTAGACTGTACAGTGTACTGTTGAATATAGGCCAAGGGAAGTTAAACTATTACAAGAAAGGAACTGGCACAGGTAATCTTCATCGTGACGTCCAAACTTGTATCCTCGAACCCTTCATCTCCTCTCTACCTACCTTCAACTTTAAGGAAAAATACCATTTGATAATTGGTCGTCCCAACCATGTCAGCCAACGATAATCAACCTGGAAACGGATATTCTGAAGGTTAGCTCCAAACCCTTGTTTTCATCTACTTCTTTCAGCCCTCAAGATTGTTTTAACTTGACAATGCTTCAGTACTGCGTGTTCATTAATTTGCCCCCACTGAGTGTTCATACATTTTGACTACTTCGCCAAAAAAAATAACTATACATTAGTATTGTCATCTTAAGTATACATTTTCTGCAGCATGGCCGTCTCAACAGAAGTTGACACCTAAACCCAGAATTTAATTTGAGGCCTTTTGATATTGTTATTTTTTTTTATGTTGTTATTCTTTTTTAATTTATCATATGTATACGTGAAGTCCCTAGTTAAAGGAATCTTATAAAATATTAATTCCTACAATTTCATTTTTAGTTGATAAATATAGTTAAAACTTACAGTAGTTCATTTAAGTTTTCTTATTACATTAGTGAAACTGTTCACTTTTTTTTTCAACTAACTTTATTTTCGTATGACTTAATTCATAAAAACGTTAACTAACTTTAGATTGTAAAATTCAATTCGACGAAAAGTGCATTATAATTTTCTGCTGATTTTAATTTATTTTGGAAAAGATATATGGCAAAAAATAAAAAAGATAAAACGTGAAAATAAATGTTACAGACTGGAATCGACACCGTGACTACTTAAGAAAAAGACACACTCTCGTTCCACTGACATACAAATGCATCTGGTTATAATTACGAAATATTTGTTAAATGTTTATAACGTACACCAAGTTAAAACGAGGCCTAGAAAATTGTGAGGCCCAAAGCCCTACCCTTGGTGGCTTGGGCCTTAAGCCGGGCCTCATTTTCTGGATGATAACTTGTATGTTTGATTTATTGCTTTGTTTGTGAGTTGGCAGAGACTATGTACTCGAGCTTTAAGTCGGATCCGTAGACTGAACCTGACTGTTGTCCTGACACAATTGGTATGACTATAGGTTTGCAGTACGAGAACCCTATACATTTCGACGAGTTCAATGATCTGATTCCCCCAAGCAAAGAAGATGACCCGCGAAAATTCTTCGACTCACTTGATCATGTACTGTCGTGGTACACTGCATACGGTCAGGAATGTGGGTTTAGGGTAAAAAGGCACTATAGTCATAAAGACCCAAATGGAGCAGTAATACAGTGTGTCTTTGCTTGCAACCGGGAGGGCAAACGTAGAGAGGTGTACAGAAATCGACATGACCGCAAGAGAGAAGCCACAACAGAAACGCGTGTCGGTTGTAAGGCAAGGCTATCATGTAAATTAGTACCAGTAAATATGAAGTGGTGTATCGACGCATTCCACAATGACCACAACCATGAATTACTTCCGAATACTTACAGTCAGTTCATCTCCGGTTTTAACAAACGCGTTCCAGCGGCTGACACTACACTAACGGAGACAATGAAACAGGTAGGAATACCCGCAACCAGAGTCTTCGACTTCCTAGCAGTTAGGGAGGGTGGATACGAGAAGTTGGGGTATAAGAAGCGGGATTTGTACAACTACCTAAATATGATACAGAAGAAATTGACTGGCCAGAATGATGCGGGTCGGGCGTTAAGCTATATGTCCGGAAAGGAGGTCAATGACCCTCAATTCTTCTACGCCATCGACTTGGACGAACAACAGCAGCTATCCAGATTGATTTGGATGGATGGTGGATGTAGGTCTGACTACGCATCTTCGGCGATGTAGCTCTAATGGATGCAACCTACAAAACAAACATATATGGCCAACCCTTGATTGTAATCGGCGGAGTAAGCAACCACCACAATACGCTCATATTTGCCACCGGTCTTCTGCATGACGAAACAGAAGCCAGTTACGTATGGTTTTTGCAAAAATTTCGTGAAGGTATGGGTAACTCTGCCCCGAAATGCCTGATAACAGACGGCGACACGTCAATGGCGTTGGCAATAGAGCAGGTCTTCCCTGAGACGAGACATCGATTGTGTGGATGGCACTTATCTAGGAACGCAGACAACCATATCAAAATTCCAGGATTCCAACAGGAGTTCCACCAGTTGGTCTATACCCCTATGACAGAAATGGCTTTCGAAAATGAGTGGCGTAAATTTTTAGCTAAATACGGGATGGATGGAGACCCGTTGGAGAAAGCAAAGAAGTGGCTGAGGGCCCAGTACCGTCGTCGCTCGAAGTGGGCAGCTACTTTCTTTAGGGGAGTTTTCTGCGGTGAGGCTAGGACGACGCAACGTATAGAAGGTCTCAATGCTAAATTCAAGAACCAGCTAGTCAGGGGGACGTCGATGCGCCTGATAGTGTTGCTCAAGTATGCCGACATCCTGTTGCAAAAGTCAAGGAAGACAAATTTTGAAGCCGGGTATACGGCATTATCGACACTAGTGCAGAGTTCTGTAACAGTCCTAAAACAAATTGAGAAGAACGCACGCAAGATTTACACTCCAGCTTCGATGGTGAGGATAGTCAAACTGATCGGACTGGTGGGTGCAACGATAGTCAACGGCCCGGTGAGATCAGAGACAAGCACCGTGTATTCCGTCAAAGACTACGACAAATTTTTTATAGGTGAATGGACAGTTCAATATTGTGAAGCCACGACCGAGCTCAATTGTGATTGCCTGTATTTTGAGACTGTCGGCTTGCCTTGTGAACACTCGTTTGCAGTAATGAAATACGAGCATCTGCAGCAAATTCCCGACAATTTGGTGAACAATAGATGGACGATGAGGCCAATCAATAGTCCAAGTATACCAACAGCATTCCGTCCGAGGCCCCACGCAGCATACACTCTCACTACGCCTCGATTTTATCAGCAGCAGTAGCAGCAGGTGATGATGCCACGTTTAAAAAGGCACTGCATGAATTGAACAATTTAGGAGACCTGCCCCGTCATACACCTCGAGAGACTACAACATCGCCCAAGAAGACTGCTGAAAATCCCAGGAATTCAACTAAGAAACGAACTGCCATGAAGAATAAATCTAGTCGTAAACGACCAGACAATAAGAATACAGGTAAAGAATATACTGGTCTGCGCTCTAATCATCTACCCAACAGAAATGAAGTTCCCCCTGGTTACAACTATGATGATTTACCCACCCAAGAAGAAACTACAACTGATGTACCTAACACCCAAGAAGAAACTACAACTGACATACCACCCAGCCAAGAAGACACAATTACTGATGTCCACAATATTTATGCCAGCCCTTATACTTCTGCTTGGTCGGTGAACAACAATCCAAATTTCTACTATCCATCGTTTAGTTTCCTCCGCTCTTATCGCAATTAACCAACTTGTAATTTCATATACTGCTCAACACACCTGGTGTATCAATCAGATTCGCGTTAACCTTGCAGATTATGTTACCTAAGCAAAACGTGTAAAATAGGTTCTAACACAGACAACATGCTGACGGACACAATTGAAATTCATGTTGGACCTGTTATTTTAGGCAGCTGATTTATCATCACAACAAAAAATCCTGTAGCGGAGGAAAAACATTGAATTAACATGCAGCTACCACGGATTGAACCTAGGACGTGTCACCAATTAACTAGCGTGCTACCACTAGGCTGAATTGAAAACTTAGTTTGATATCATATACATTTAGTAAATACACAAATAATTGGTTTATAGTTGCTAGGTTGGATTGTCTATAATTTGGACCTTGCCGTCCATTACTCTCCATTCTGCAGAAACCCTAGAAGACACATCAAGGAAACGGCGAAACGCAACAGGTCCATCGGCTTCGTCGCGTCGACTCGACTGTCTTTTGTTGCATCTCTAGGTAATATAATTGTTCTATGTTAGGTTAGATTTTCAATATCATCATCTAATTGTCAATCTTCTTTGCACTTCATCGATTTTAGGTTAGATTTACTGCAGTTGAATAATTGAAACTGTAATTCTTTTCGGAATTCATGTGTTTGTGTTAATTTTTAGTTAAATAGCTGATAGTTCTACGATTCGATGAGTTTCAGATATAAAAATGGCTGATCACGGTGACTTCGACGGTAACAAGTTGTCTTTCTTATTGGTTGTGGTTTTTTTTAAATTGATATGCCTTTAGTAAACAAGCAGTTTAAAATGGGACTTGCAGATGAGGATCAGATGTTGGATTATTTCCTGTCTCGAAGTAATATTTCATTTCGAGTAACAGTAGATGAGGACACGAAAACAAAATTAGTAAGTGAAATCAACAATTCATCTTTTGATGTGATTGTATTGGCTCAGTGGATTGGATACTTGTTGTTGGTTTGATGTTTCAATTAAATTGTACTTTAACCGAATTATGTAGGCTGTCCCGAATGAGTTTATCGCAGATGCACATCTGGAAAACCGTCAAACGCTCCTTGTAATGGACCAGTCTCACCTGGTAAAGCCGATGCAGCTGGCTAAACACTATGTCACTAATTGCTGTCCATCGGGTTCAAACCCATGGCGATACAGCATAAGGAATGGGTGGGCATATTTTTACACCAGAGCTGGACTAAAGGAGTCAGATGAGCTGACTGTTGTGTTTGCTGGTGAAGACATGGTGTTTGTGGGAGTCTTCCGTTCCTAATAAAATCAAAGGCGTTAAATGACAGAACATTGGAGCCCATTGGGCGTGTATTATGTCTTTCTTTGGGGTTTACAAACTATTAGGGATGTATGTTTCCCAATATGTAGGACTGAATGTTGCAATGGGTGTTCATCAAACTTATTTCCTGGTTTTCTTCGTAATGGGGATATATGTGTCCCCTTGTGTGGATGTTTAAAAAATGGTTAATAAAAGGAAATAACGACTAAAGAAGAGCCATCGAGGATATTGAATCCAGTACTAATAATTCAGCAGAAGCACATTATGCTTATACATATCTATTAGCTAGAATCTGAATGCAAAGATTGTTAATATAAAAATCATTCAATAATGCAGGAACCATGAATAAAACCATCAGAAGTTTGCCTTGTGTATTAAACTGCTCAGATCGAGCAACTTGACACTCATTTCCAATAACGGCTGTATGGCTGTCCCATTTCCTGTTCTGAATTATCCCATATATCCATCCCTTGTTTCTTCCAGAACCGGATGCACGTTCCCAAACGGATACATCAAAATCAGCTAGCTCAACAGCTTCTGGTGTCTGGTATTTACCAAGCATTAGAGCTCGATAAGACTCCTTGAAACACATACCTCGATAAGACTCCTTGAAACAACTACCTAAACATGATACAGAAGAAATTGACTGGGCAGAATGATGCGGATCGAGCGTTAAGCTATATGTTCGGAAAGGAAGCCAATGACCCTCTGTTCTTCTCCGCTCTTATCGAAATTAACCAACTTGTAATTTCATATACTGCTCAACACAGCTGTTGTATGTATCAGATTCGCGTTAACCTTGCAGATTATTTTACATAATCAAAACGTGTCCAACCAATTCTCTCCTTCGCTGGAATTTTTTTAGTCACTCAACCATAAATTGAATGAAACCTAAACTGATTGAAAATCCTTTTGCACGAAACACAAATGTATGTATCTACTCTTTCAAATACTGTTTCGTGTTAAACAACATTCAAATTCAATTCATCAGGATTGCATTAAAACAGAATGTAATGTCCGAAAATGAATGCCTATGGTTGTATTGAACAACAAATTAACACAATACAATAGTAATAGAGGTTCAATTCATCAATATCACTATCCACGTATCCATATACAACCAACAACACGTCTCATAAATATCAACACACAGACAATTGAAGCTTCATAATGCAAGATGAAAAGATGCTTCAAAATGGACTTGTCTGGCCTGTGAAATGGAGCAACGACATTGAAATCCCTCCTTCATATGCCCTACTTCGAGAAGCGACTGCAGCGCAGCGGAATGATTCAGCAATGGAGGTAGGGAAGGAGGTAAGGGAAGGTGGGTGAAGAAGGATAAGGGTAGCTCCGTCGAACTAGACTACAGACTCAAAACGTAACGTATAGTAAACGGCAAGTTCAAACGTCTGTTAAAACTTCACATCCGTACTGGATAAATCTTCGAACCGTGGTCTAATTCACTTAAGTGATGTGATATGATGTGACAAGAACCACTAAACCGCATTTTTTCTCTTTTTTACGAAATTACAAGTTTGCCATTAAATACAGGCCGCTCATTGGTGGAAATTAGGCCGCATGAAGCAGCGGTCGTTCTATAGTTTAGTCCCTTCTAACTAAGAAAACCTAGCAGCTATATTCAACTACTTTACTTTCTCTCTATATATGGCAGCCATCTTAAATAGGGGTGAAATCGGTCCGGTCGGACCGGTTTTTTAACTATTTCGGTCGGGTCCGATTTTTTCGGACCGGATTTTTTCAATAAAATAGTCCGACCAAAAATTCGTATTGAAAAAAATAAACCATCCATATATAGTACGGTTTTTCGATCCGATTTTTCAGTTTAAACCGAAAATCCGAAAATAATAATCAATATTTAAAATATCTCGAATTTTTACTCATAGACCACGAAAAAGTAGCCGTTAAAATAACTAATATGAAAGAATAGAGAAAATAATACGATGAAATTAGTACTAATAACTAGTTGCTGGCCCCGCGCACCGCGCGGGGTGATATTTTTTCGTATTTTACGGTATATTAAAAAACGATTAATATTTATTCTTTATAGTTATGAGATCGTATCCAAATAACGATCCCAAAATTTCTACATATACATTGAGTTCACTTGTGTTGTACAAAATTATAGTGGTATTGTCATGTGCTTACTGGCTGAAGAATAATTTTGTTACAATCATAACTGTGGCTAACACTACATCTAAGTTGTAAAGTTTCTTCATGTATTATAAACTCTTTGGTTGGTTTTTTTCCACATGTTTGAACATAGAGTTTCGAGTTTTGTTTGGTTTATCACATCATTGGTATCAACTAATTTCATAGGGTAAAAGTAGTTAATCATATATAATTGGTTAGTGAGATTTGTAACTTATGCATGATTTATATTACTATTTAACATCTTTTCTATCACAATCAGAATATATATATACAATTATTTGATCTTGTTTTTTTTACTTATTTTATTAAATTCTCTAAATTAATTAATATTTTGAATATTTTTGGAACATTTTGTTAAAAATTTTTGAAAAATCAATTACAAAGATTAACACATTCAAATACCTAAATTTTTTTAACGAAATAAATAATAGAAACTATTTGAAATAATAATAATAATAATAATAATAATAATAATATCTCCACGAAAATATAGAAAATCTTATATATATATATATATTTAATAAATAGTTATATATACTTATTATTCATCAATTTTCTTATGTGATCGTCCCACTAATATATATATATATATATATATATATATATTAAATCATTTAATAATAATTGTCATTAAATCAATTTGATTTAATGAGTATTGAACGATATCTTTTAAAATATCTACATTGTTATCCTCGTAACTCATCCTCCTAATAAAAAATAATCAATTGTTGTTTTATCTCATATACTTGTTAATCTCCATAATTGGACGGATTAATAAAATATGTGACAACGAATTTCTCTCCAAATTTGAGCAAAAAAAAAAATCTTTCTAAATAACATGATTTATATCGTTTTTCTCCTAATCTAGCCCAACTAAATCTTGAAGCCAAATCACAATTAACAACCCTACTAATATCTACGCTGCCTCTTTTTCATTCTAAGTATTGTATTGCCAATCCTAATATCTACGCTGCCTCTTTTATACCGTTGTATCGTATCGCCTCCCCTTTCCACCTTCAGTTTTTCCATCGCCGCCGTCGGAGGATCACGACTCCGCCTCAAATTCAACCTTCTCATTTAACCTAACAACCACCATTATTGTAGCCTCGCCCCAAGCTCGATAACAGAGTCATACTAACTATTGTTCTTGGTTGATACCGTGAAAACGCATAATCATCTATACCTTAAAGATTTGGCCACAACAATCTCCATGATTATCTATTCCGGAATCAGATTTTGGTTGCCATCGATATACATAGTCATCGGATGAAGTTGCCGATCTGGCCGCCTGAAGGTGCCACATCGTGATTGCTATGGGTTGTCACTCTCATGTATGTGGAGAACACCAAATCAGGGGAATTTATATTGCTTTTGAATGTGATATCTGTACCTGAATTAAATCTTATGAAATAACGGAAGCTCTGTATTAACTCATCGGAAACCCTTCATGTTTAAAATAACGTTTCTAGTTCTCTAATAATGTTTTATAAATTTTCTGCTGAATTGGCATTTAAGAAGGTTTGAATTGCTAAAATTTATTTCTCATCCGTTTAAAAATGATATTAATTTCTGTGTTAGGAGAGTTTTTTTTTTTTTTTTTTTTTTTTTAATTCTAGGGTTAAATTTCAAAGTTAATGTGTCACTCTTTTATTGGTCCATATAATGTTGATGTGGATAGAAATGATGTGAGGTGGCACGCAAGGGGAGCACGAAATCGCTGACGTGGCATCATAATATTTAACCACCCTCTCTCCTATTACTTTATTATATATATAGATATAGATATAGATTTTCTGCTGAATTGGCATTTAAGAAGGTTTGAATTGCTAAAATTTATTTCTCATCCGTTTAAAAATGATATTAATTTATGTGTTAGGAGAGTTTTTTTTTTTTTTTTTTTTTTTTTTTTTTTTTTAATTCTAGGGTTAAATTTCAAAGTTAATGTGTCACTCTTTTATTGGTCCTTATAATGTTGATGTGGATAGAAATGATGTGAGGTGGCACACAAGGGGAGCACGAAATCGCTGACGTGGCATCATAATATTTAACCACCCTCTCTCCTATTACTTTATTATATATATAGATAATTATTATTATAATCTATATATATAATAAGTTAGGAGGTGAGAGAATGTTGAAACCATGAGATGCCACGTCAGCGTTTTAGACTTTTCTTTGAGTGCAACCTCACCTATTTTCATTTGGGCCAATTCTCAATTGTGTTGTACATATTATTTATATGTGTTTTAGGCCCACTAATGGTGACAATATGTAATATTTATAAAATCTTATTAAAACTTATTCAAACAAAATAAAATAGGATAAGTAAATAAACCAACAATAAAAAAACCTCCAGACATGCATAACGACATAATCCAAGGCCTGATAATTAATTGATGTATACATCTATAATAAAACCAACAACGAATGACCTCAAAATCAAATTCCATCAAATTCAAAAAGTTACACAGAAATGTTTCGATTTATATTTACAAAATTACAAAATATATTAAACGTTATGAACACATATGTTACATTTTTTAAACATTATTATACACATAATTTTGCTTAATAAATAATAACATAAAAGTAAGATTAAAAATACGACAAAAAAAAAAAGATTTACATCTTACAATATAACATAAATAACTTCATGAAATATATTAACGACATTTACCATAGTTTCAATTTTATTTTAAATAAAAGATATATCTTATTGTGGAAAAGAATATATATACATACAATAAAAAAAACTATTTCTTAGGCTTCACATTTACGAATTATTATTTTTTATTAACAAGTGTTTTAGGGTTTAGAGTTACTTCTTAGAAATAATTTCTTTATTGTTTTCCTATGATACTTCAAAATAATTACACTGAAATATTTCAATTTATAATAATTAGAAATTAAAAAATAAATTAACACACATGTTACATTTTTAAAAATTATTATACACATAAAATTACTTAATAGATGATAACATAATAAAATTATTATGATAAAAAAACGACAATATCTAAATTTAAAGCTTGCAATATAACATTATTGAGTTCATGCATATATATATATATATATATTATATATTAACAACATTTAACTAAGCTTTTTTTTTTTCAGAAAAAAAAATATTATTCTAACAAATAAAATATATACATACTCTTAAAATAAAATAAAAACCATTTCATTAAATGCACCGTACTAATTTAGAGTTTTAAAATATATATATATAAAATTCCTTAACTTCCCTAAATTTTATCTTTAGGATACCACATTTTAAGAAATAAAATATATTATAGTTAATACGAAAAATTAATACCAAAATAATAAATACTATGAATTAATGTCAAAATTCAATTTCATTCACTTATAAAAACAACTTTCTTTCATAAGAAATGTATAATAATCCCAAATTTCAAATTATTGTTTCCTCAAAAATATTGTGAAAATAAACATAACAACAATTTTACACCTTCCGAAAAAAATTCTACAGTTTTTATTTTTCCTTATAGCTCAAAAAGATGGAATCGACTTCCCCACTCTCTGTAATAGGTAAAGTTATCTTCATACAATTATAATATTTATCGATTTCACAAATTTTAAATACAATGATTATATTTATCAATTCCACTAATTTTTTTTAATTCAGCTGCAGATATTTTCATTCAATCGCATTTGAAAAAGAAAGAAATTATTTGAAAGAACTTTATCTTCCCACCCTATATCGACAGCTTCCAAATCTAATTCATAGTGGTTTTTTATTTAAAAAAAAAATAGAATAATCTGGTAACATATATATCAATCTAATGATTGAGACATATATTTTCTTTATAGACAAAAATAGAGTTGAATGACTAATTTTTTTTACAGAAAGCTCTACAAACAAATGGTACGTACCAAGTTATCTACAATAATTTCATCGCAATATTTACAATAGACAACAATAAAGGAGAAAACAAATTTGGCCATTTCTGAAAACTCGACGGTGCCTACCAAATAGTGTTGAATTGCAGAGAAACATTCAAACTTATGGTTTCACCAGAAAATCGTCAAGAACTGTATATACCTGGACCTATGCATAGATATCTAGCTTATATAATGAAACATAATGTACAACCGGAAGATTTCGATTGCTACATAGGATGCTCGATAAGAAATGAACTGTAGTCTGTATGAACTTATATATGATTTCAATTATATTTAGTGCTCACAGTAATTTACTTTTTATATTACTCCATTTTTTGTTAAGTTTTCCAACTATACATATAATTTATTGGTTCACTCAAAAATTAATACTACAAACTACTATATTACGAGGAGTATATACGGACTTAATCAATCTTCATCAACTCACTATACACAACTCATATATGACCCTGAAAACAATAAGAACTCCAATTCATCAAATTAATTCATAGCAAAATTTTTTTAACCTAAATTACTCTCGAAATACACATTAAATATACAAAGACAAATACTCACAATTTAATGTGCCCCGCGCGTAGCGCGGGGTAAGCAACTAGTTATATATAATTTTCCTACAAAAACTCTGAATATCTTAATATAAAATATAATATGAGTGTTGTTATACATGAGCCGAACAAAACTACATGTCGAAGTCTCGAAGATGTTGGTCATTAGCTAGTATTTTTTTCATTCACACCATATTTAAGACAGTAGGTCAATCTTGACATATACATATGTAGAGTTTTTCACAATTTCGAGGGTTTGTTATTTTAATCATTTTCCATATTATATATATCATATTATAATATTGGATAATATCGGTCTGGTTCGGTCTCCACAGTTTTTAGAGTATAAAGACCGAACCGAACCGGAAAACCGAAAACTATCTAAAAAATCCGACCACTCTACAAACGGTCTAGTTACGATTTGGTTTTTTCAGACCGGTCCGACTCGGATTTTGACGGTTTTTCGGTCTACCGGATTTTGCTTTCAGCCCTAATCTTAAACCAACAACGCCTCCTTCCACACCGGCACAGTCACCTACACAGACTCCTCCATCGGTCGGTCGATTCACCTCCGCCACCACATTCTCTTGCCACCGCTACAACTTCCAAACACCCCAGCAACCTCAAACCGCACCACACCAACCCAGGCGCCATCACCTTCACCACAGCCTCAGCTACCCGCAACCACCCCAGCCACCACTTTAAGCCGCCAACACCAACTAGATTTGCTGATTTTGTTCCTCGATCTGTTCCTGATTTCAAGATTTTGTCCTAATAATTTCAGATCTAGAGTTGGGATTCTTAGAATTTGGGCTCTTTCGTTAGAAATCGCAATAAACATAAGGTAAATATACATCGTTTCTCTCAATTATTTTGTAATTGTAAATTGGATTAAGTAAGTTTAATTTCTAAAATTTATTCATCATCAATAATAATGGTTTTATCTGGTGTTGGGTGGGTGGCCAAGAGTAGAGATTGGATTTGAGTGAGGCCAGTCACGGGAGCAGCTGCTGTCTCGGTGCTTCCTCGCCTCCTGCGGCAACGGGCGTCTTTTTTCTTGAGGTGAGTGGAACGATTCACGGCAACATCTCTTCTTCTTATCCCATTCTGTTTCATGGGTGCCATTGCTGCCAATGGCAACTACAACGACAATAGTGATTTATAGTCTTATTATAGTTGGTAAATTGAAACAACTGAATGCTACTGTTTCAAAATTATTGTGAAGCTGTACAGTTGTAACTATCTCTTAATTAATGGGCGTTATTAAATTGAACTGAATGCTGCTGTTTCAAAATTGAATGGTATTGTTATGCTGGTTTGGAATGGAGCATGAGTAATGGCTGAAAAAGGGAGTGGGCTATTTCGGTGAGTCGGCGAGTAGGCTATTTCATGTGTGGCAGCATGTGAGAACTCCTTGTTTGAAATGATGTGGTAGCATGTGAGAACACCTTCTTTGTTAAGCTGCTGATTTATAGATGCTTTTTAGTTTTTACTACAAAGGAATCCGATGTTATGGTTAGAAATTAATGAGTATGCAGGTAGAGTAGGCTGCCTTGGCCTGCACATTAATTAACGCAGACTGTCATTTACGCGAAGAAAACAAACGAATTTCACTATTCTTTTTTCATCATCTGTCTTACACTAAGAAAACCAACGATTTTCTGTATCTTTCTTTACAGATCTGTTTTTCAATCATTTCGTTGCTGCTGATTTAACTGCTCCTGAAATGAACGCCGAGACTCTCCTGATTTGTTTTTTTTTTTCTTGCTGATTTAACTGAAATTCCTCCGTTGCTGTTCTAGTTGATCAGTTGTTGGTGTCACCGATGAACTCAAGGCATGTTAGATTCTGAAAGGAGGTACACTGATAGCTGGGGAAGACGACGATAACAAGTCTTCTTTGGTCCACTTCTCTGAGGTATTTTTCCATTTCTTTGTATTATAGACACAAATGGTGGATAGACGTGTGTGTTAGAATTTGATCTTAAATCTGAAATATGAAATTTGAAATCTGAAACTTGAATTTCAGATTTGAAATTTGAAAAATCTGAAATATGAAATCTGAAATATGAAATCAGAAACATGAAATCTGAAATATGAAATCTGAAACATGAAATCTGAAATCTGAAATATGAAATCTGAAACATGAAATCTGAAATATGAAATTTGAAATATGAAATTTGAATTTGAAATTCAATTTCAGATTTGAAAATACAAAATAGGGTTTGGTCACATCTTTCGTACACGGTCTATGTGAAGATCTACCCCCAAAAAATATCAAGAGTTGTTGGAAACACTTTTTCCATTATACAATCTGCATTACATATGACACTACACATAAATTTAAGTTAGTCTGTTTCGTATTTGAGAAATAGAAAATGCAGAAGTTCATTTATATCTGCTCACTGCGTCACAGTTAGCCTACTTTTATCTTCACTAGAGGAAATAAGTCCTTAGCATTGTTAATGGGAAGACATGAAAGTGTGACTTTTGAATGATATTGAACAACCTCAATTTCTGATTTAGTCTATGTTTCAGTTTTTTCTTATCAATGTCGTAACAAGTTAATAGTATATAGCCTTAGAGATATGAACGTTTTAGGAATAATAATCTCGTGTATTACGTAAATATGAGTATACATACATATCTACACGTATCAAGAGATAAACATATAACATATATTGTAAGGTGTAAATAGAGTATATATTTATCCTTGAAGATGACACTGTATTGTTTGCTCTTTTGCAGAATATAAACATCTCTTTACTGTAGTTAAGAGACCGATGTGGGTGAGGAAGACGAGAACACGACGTCGTTACACTTCTGACATCTTCTCTGAGGTATTTTATTTTTAATGCTTTCCTTCTTCACTACACAAATGGAATTTTGAATTTGAACCGAACTGTTTGATTCCTTTAAATAGAATGCATGGCTTGGGCCTGGTGATTTTGAGTAACTATTAATGAGTATCTATTGGGGTTTCCACTTTAAATGGTTGATGATATGCCCCTTAAACCCTAAATCAGTATAGAAAGCTCCAACCATAATCAAGAATGAAATATGCATCTTTCAATTGTACTTGAAACACCTATACATGCATTATTGTTTAGATTAGATACTAACTGCGGTCCTTTTGTAATTAGGCTAATTGAATGCTAGATTAAAGACCATTCAGCCAAAAAAGTGCATTTCTTATCAAAATCAATCATTTCTTGTGTTTGTTGTGTCCTGCAGTTTTGAATGTCGATAATCTCTTTGATGAGTACTTAAATGAGGATCAAATCTAGTCTGTTTTTTGAGAACTTTTCGCAGTAGTAGTAAGTATTGCTACCAGTATAAACCCAATAAGAGCACATTTCTACCAGTATAATGCTTTAGTACTACAGTGCCTACCTGTTTTTGATGCGTTTTGTTAATCTCATGCAGGCTACTCCCTGCTTCAGTGCATTTTGGTGAAAGGGAGAGACCGTGAGCTCCAACCCAAGGGAGGATAGGCCACCAACATCAACTTTCTTACGCCTCTACCCCTCCCCACTTGGTCCTCCATATTGCAACTGCGATGACTAGTTTTGAGGTCAGATTCGTTAAACTTTGTTTTTGGTCTTCTTATGTCAAACTCACGGTACTTAGTCCAGCAAAGACGTTAAATTAGGACTGTTTGTAGTTCTAACTTCACCATATGTATTTTCTTCTAACTTGACCATGTGATCTCACGCAATGCCTAATTAAGGATGCATTTTTCCCCACTACATGATCTCTAAACATAAACGCCTCCCTCATCCCCCCTCTATTTCAGTAGAGACTTTTGCCAAATCTGCTTTTTTTCATCAAAAACAAAATGCTCAGTGGAAGGAAATCTCATTTGGACCTCTACAAAGTTCTCACAACCATCAACCGTGCATTATTTGTTTTCTCATGTTGTTAAAATTAGCATGATACTTATATAAATGGTCTTTGGCATCGTTGGTGTGCATGATTTGAGAATTTGAAAACACATGTTTTTTTTTAAACATGTGCTCACTGGATTAGTGTTATCTTATCACTACAAAAGTATAGAAGTCATTGTCATTGATAATTAGAAGTCATGAAAGCATGAATTTCAAATGATCTTGAACAACCTTAATTTGGATTTAGTCTTTTTTTTCCGGTTTATGTTGTAACATTTTAGTTTATTATATCTAGCCTTAGCCACTAATAATCTTTCTTATTATCTTGAATATGAGTACATATACATATATACACAAAAAAACAGTGACCATACTAGGAAACTAGTTTACTCTATGTATTTTCTTCTAACTTAGCCTTAAGAAGGTTTTTGGAATAATAATCTTGTGTATTAGGTGATCTTCTACTAAGATCTATGTTGTCATCATGTTTAAAACCTTATACTGTACTGAGCAGTTTTGTGGTTAGATTTTCAAACATTTGTTTTCTTTTTTCAAACAATAATGCCATAATTTTGATTTGTCCCTTAAAAACAAAATTTTCTTGGGTAACTTTTTTTTTTTTGGGTAGAGAAAATTGTCTACGTAAATGAGCATGCATGGCTAAGGCTTAACTACTTACTCATACATAAATTTTGTTATGTGCAAGCTGTATTTCAATTTTACATTTAAAAATCTATCTCCTACAACTATAAAGTGAAACTTGATTTAGGGTTTGTTATATGATGCTATTAGAATTTTACCATTAAATGACGATCAATTTAGAATTTACTATCAAAGTGAAAAGTTTGCTTCTAATGGCAGCATATTGTGCCTCCTACCAAAGTATAATGCTTTACTACTACAGTGCCTACCTGTTTTTTTTTCAGGCAAAAGGTTTTGGCTGACTGGGTTTGTTTAATCTTACCTACTCTTCTTATTAATAGATATATGGGAAGATACGAAAGCATGACTTTTGAATAATCTTAAACGATCTTAAGAAATTTGTAATTTGAATTTGAAACTTCTATTTTATCTTAGGGGTTAACGATCTTAAGAAATTTGAATTTGAACATTTCTATACTAGGTTGGTCGAAACATTAGTTACAACTGATATATCATATTATTAGAAATAAAAGCAATATTAATCTTAAAATGTGTAATTTACAGGGTTATGTACTCATGTAATAGGTAGAAAAACAATACTGCAGATCCCCCCCCCCCCACCCCCACCCCTGAAAAAGTTGAGGGTTGTGGTTTGATTAATAATTGTTGCAATAGTTGTTGCATTTTCTTAATCTGCTATTTCATATTGATTCTCTTTCAAGAATCTATTTATTGTCGTAATTTGTGTCTGTGTTTCAATTCGATGCTCATTAAGTTAATTAGAAGTGAAAGAGTTTAAATTCGTAGCTGTTACAGGTTTGGAGTGGTAAATCCTAAATCCCCAACAAGATTTCACACATCGTACATCTTTGTTCAGGTATTTTTTTACTCTTTTCTATCATTATAAGTTTTGTGGTTAGAATTTCCAAACTTTTTTACTCTTTGGATAAACAAAGTTGATTTGTCCCTTCAATAAAAAATTGTCTAGGTAAGTAAAGCATATATATTACGACAATAAATAGATTCTCGAAAGAGGAATCAATATGAAATAGGTTGAACTCAGTAAGTTATCAACAAGATTATTATTTCTTAAACTTTTGTCCCTTAAATAAAAAATTGTTTATGTAACTAAGCATACATATTTTGTAATTAAGGCAATTAATTGAATACATACAAAGGTGATGAAGGAATCTCATTTGGGGCCCTTCGAATTTCTCACAACTATCAACCGTGCTTTGATCATGTTTTTTTTAAATATGAAAACATTTCTATACTAGGTTGGTTGAAACATTAGTTACAACTGATATATCATCTTTATACCAATATAAAAAGTGAGGGTTGTCCTCAACCCCAATAGGTACCTTTTCAAGATTTATTATTATTATTATTATTATTATTATATATATATAATATTTAGTTCCCATAACTTTATAAAATTGATGATTTAGTCCGTATTATCTTTGAGACCCATCTATTTATCTTTACTATTACTTAAAAATCATTTCGTTAAATTTTATTATTTTTATTTTTTAGGTTCGCTTAATTGACAGGTCGTCGTAGTTATTATTAAATTCTCAGTACAATAAACTTATCAATTAGGGATGCATATCTCATGCCCACTATTCTTGTTCCAGATCGTGTCTCACTGTTAAGATTTTAACACGTGTTCTGTGTGTAATTAATTTTGTGGTTTTTTCTCTAAAACCCTACTGGGATTGGAGAAACATAGAAGAAAAATTAAATTTAAGGACACGTGTTAAAATCTAAATGGTGAGGCACAATCTGGGGCATGAAGAGTGGGCAATAGATATGAATCCATCAATTAGAGTCAGCCTTAACATATGATATGCATTCAATATGTGCAAATGTCGGGTGCATGCATTGTTTCATTTACAATATCACAGATTTGGGGATGTTCCGCCCGTTGACAATTTTTGTATCACATAAATCAGTCACTTGCCAACTCATATAACCTATTAAAATATGGATCAACCGTAGTTCCTGAAGTTTGATTTTACATATACCATGTTACTCAATGTTCAATACTTATTGACTCGAACAATTGATTTAGTTCTTGTGTTTGTAAATTCAATCATATTAGGTATATCCTAATTAGTAGTTGAATAAATATTTAAGATGAATTCAATAAATTTCAGACATTAGTGATTTAAAAAATTGATGATTTAGTCCCTACTATATTTGAGTGTTACTAAATTTTCATTAGTTAAATTGCATTTATTTTTTTGCTAAGTCACTTAACTTACATGTTACATTAATTATTATTAACTTCTTCATGCAATATACATATAAATTCGAGTCCCCCCAAAGTATGATATGTATTCAACTCGTGTACACTTAGAGTACATGTTGAGATATTTTGTATATGTGTCAACAAATGTTCTTGAATTTTGACATTTTACGGATAACATGTTACTCATCGTCCATCATTTAGGGTCTCGAACTATTAATTTAGTTCTTCCATCTGTCAATTCAATCAAATTGTATACAACCTAATTAGTATTTAAATAAGTAATTGACGTAAAGTCAAGTATAAACTTTTGATTTTAATGAATTGAATTTTCCTTTAGCGTTAAATCAATTTTTGTTGATATTATGGTATAAAATTGTATGGAACGTGTATAGTTACGTTTGTATAGATCAAACTGTTACACTAATGACTCTATGTGGTTAAGTACGGGTTTACATTCTTCACTCCTCAAGTTGATGAGTTAGATACAACTTTGTCGTTAACAACCCACGTCATACACGATGTAACTCATTATTAGTTCTAACCATAAATATATATACATGTAAAGCTAATTTAGTAACGTAATGAAAAACAATAATTAATTTTGTACCTAATTATCATCTTTCTATTTTTTCGTTGTGAATTACACTGTGTCGTTCTTTTTTTCTCCGAGCCCCTCAAGTTGCCCATGTATTAATTAAATATTATCATATTAGAAAGCTTAGGATAAATTATATCCTGAAATTTAGACGACCGACACGCGTGCAACGCACGCGTTAATAACTAGTATTATTAGAAATAAAAGCAATAATAATCTTAAAATGTGTGTCTTGCAGGGTTATATGTACTCATGTAATAGGTAGAAAAACAATTATGCAGACTTTTATTAAAAAAAAATTTCCCCGAAATAAGTTGAGGATTGTGGTTTGATTAATAATTGATGCATTTTCTTAATCTGATACAGACTCCATACTTGAGTGCATCTTTGGAGTTCATTTAAGTGAAATGGAGAGACAAAGAGCTTCATTCAGAGGGAGGGTTGGCCACCGGTCATCTCCCATGCCTCTTACCTCCACACGGTCCTCCGTATTCCAACTGTGATGATGAGTTTTGAGGTCGGATTCTTTTAACTTTGGTTTTGCTTTTCTTATGGTACTTAGTCTAATAATGATGTCAAATTAGTAATGTCTGTAGTTCTAACTTAACCATATGCATTTTCTTCTAACTTGACCATGCGATCTCATGCCATGCCTTGTCTATTGCCTAATCTGCTTTTGTTCACCACAAACAAAATTCTCATTTTTAGGAACTTTATTTGGGGCCCTTCAAATTTCTCACAACCATCAACCATGGTTTTATTTATTTGATCATGTTGTTGAAAATTAGTACTATACTATATAAATGACCTTTTGCTTTGTTGGTGTGCATGAATTGAGGAATTGAAAACTCATGAGTTCTTTCTATAATACTAAATTAGTGTTATCTTATCTCTACTTATGTAAAGAATTCATTGGCATTAATAATAGGAAGTCATGAATGCATGAATTTCAAATGATCATGAACAACCTTAATTTGGATTTATTCTATTTTTGTAGTTTATGTTATCATGATGTAACCTGCTAGTTTTATTATATCTAGTCTTATCCATACGGAGATTTTAGAAATAATAATAATCTCGTGTGTTATGTTGAATAAGAGTACTAATACACAGCAAACACAGTAGGAAAGTAGATTTTACTTCCTTCATTAGTTATGTCCTAATAATAGAAACTTGTTGGTTTGTTTTCTTGTTGAAAAGAAACATCTCCTGGCGGAAGGTAAGAACACTGAATATGGAATGCAAACATGATTTGACACATCTGCATCTTTTGGTCATGTATAATTTTGGCTCTTGTCATTTATGATCAATTTTGAAACCTTAAACTGCAATATGATTAGTTTTGTGATTAGATTTTGGAAATTATTTTTTCTTCTTTCAAATCGGAATATCATAATATTGGTATTTGAATAAACAAATTTGATTTTTGTTCCTTAGAAACAAAATTGTTTGGTACATAAATAAAATTATAATTTTGCTCTTTGAATAAACAAATTTGACAATGACAATTGTTGTTAATGATTAAATAGATAAAATTATTTTCATTTATCCATGAAAATCTTTAAATTATTTTTATCCCTTAGATCCAAGTTCAACAATTTTTTATATTTATTTTAAGACTAAATTCAATATTTCAGTTCGATTTTCTTACTCGCACGTGTTAGCATTTAGTTTAGCTTATTAATTTGAAAATTTACGTATGAATTATGATTCTTCACAGAGATTATTTTTTTTTAGGGAAAATGTGTAACAAGGTGAAAAACTAATTTTTCATACAACATTGATAATTTTGGTTTGTTCTTCTTGACAGCCCACAAGAATGTTGCAGACCAAACTTCTGAAGCGCACTTACAATAGTTCCACTACTCCCTTGGTGAACCAAATCCTCGCAGCCATCGTCCAAAAGCGTCCACTCGATGGTCAATCAACTCATCCATCTCAACCATGGAGCACTGAATCAGTCTCCCAAGTATTACGCTCCGTGCCAATTAACTTCTTCCAATCTCCTCGTTCCATCGGTCGCCAAATCACCTTCCGCCACCGCTCCCCCCTCAATCGACGCAACCTGAGAGAAGAATCGCATAATCTGATGAAAAATGTACGTCCAAAAGGCCCCGCCGCGTACAGGGACCAAGCGAAAGTGAATCTTGGCTTGGACAAAGCGCTGGAGTTCTTCCACTGGGTTGAGTCGCGTTTCCAGTTCGATCACAACGAGATGACTTGCAGAGAGATGGCTATCGTGTTGGCCAAAGGTAATAGAATTAAGGGTTTGTGGGATTTTCTCAAGGAGATGCACGAGAGGCAGACCGGGCTGGTCACTGTCTCGACCATAACCTGTTTGATAAAAGTCCTAGGAGAAGAAGGGTTGATTAATGAGGCATTCACCGGGTTCGTACGAATGAGGCGGTTTCACTGCAAACCTGACGTTTTTGCTTACAATACCATAATCTACGCTCTCTGTCGGGTTAGAAGATTCAAGAAAGCAAGGTTTTTGTTGCGGAAAATGGAGTCACCGAGATTCCAATGTCCACAACCTGACACCTATACGTACACTATATTAATCAGTTCATACTGCAAGTACGGAATGCAGTCTGGTGATAAAACGACGACTAAGAGGAGCATTTGGGAGGCTAACCACTTGTTTCGAATCATGCTCTTTAATAAGTTTGCACCCGATGTAGTGACATATAACTGCTTGATCGATGGTTGCTGCAAAACAAACCGAATCGACAGAGCGATTGAACTATTAGATGATATGGGGAAGAGGGGTTGTGTCCCAAACAGGATAACGTATAATTCGCTTATTCGGTACTATAGCGTTGTGAATGAGATTGATAAGGCTATTGAGATGTTGAGGGAGATGCAGAATATGAAGCATGGGATGGCTAGTTCGAGTTCTTATACTCCGATTATCCATGGTCTTTGTGAAGCGGGTAGGATTTTGGAGGCAAGGGATTTTTTGGGTGAGTTAGTAGATGGGGGATCAGTTCCGAGAGAGTATACGTACAGGTTGGTTTGTGAAGCACTGGATTCTGTAGGAGAGTCGAGGTCGCTCAGTGACGGTTTACGGAGTAAAATTGAACAAGGTATAGGAAGAAGATTTAAGGAGGTGATGAAGGTAAAGCCTTTGATGAGAGAGAGTGTAGATCCTTCTTCTACATTGTGTTCTAGTCGCAAGTTAAATTAATGAAGCGGAACTTTCATATTTGCGGGTTCAGTGAATTAGTTTATTTTTGTAGAAGCACAATAATTTCTCTCTTTGGAGTAGTAAAGAAATTTACACTAATTTTCTGTTAGTGCAATATCAAATGTTGCAGCATATGGCTGTTCGGGTACCGGCTGCGACTCTGACCAATGATGACTCCGTGTCAATCACGGGTTAAAGGCTACGTGACCTGCGGTTCACAGATTGACTTAATAGGCCAATGCTAATAGCCTCGTGAGATGTGACACTTCTGATAAATAAATAACTAATTTACTTCATACACTATAACTTTATGAAAAATACAACGTACCTTCTATTGAAGAACAATTTCCCCATTAACTATCAGTTTATGGATAGACAATATTAACTTGTTGTCTCTTGACAATAACAATTGTTGTTAATGATTAAATAGATAAAATTATTTTCATTTATCCATAAAAATCTTTAAATTATTTTTATCCTTTAGATCGAAAATCAACAAAATTTTATATTTATTTTAACACTAAATTCAATATCTTAGTTCGATTTTCTTACTCGCAAGTGTTAGCATTTATTTTATCTTAATTTGAAAATTTTCGTATGAATTATAATTCTTCACACGGAAAATGTGTAACAAGGTGAAAAACTAATTTTTCATACAACGTTGATATTTTTGGTTTGTTCTTCTTGATAGCCCACAAGAATGTTGCGGACCAAACTTCTGAAGCGCACTTACAATAGTTCCACTACTCCATTGGTGAACCAAATCCTCGCGGCCATCGTCCAAAATCGTCCACTCGATGGTCAATCAACTCATCCATCTCAACCATGGAGCACTGAATCAGTCTCCCAGGTATTACGCTCCGTACCCATTAACTTCTTCCAATCTCTTCAGTCCATCGGTCGCCGAATCACCTTCCGCCACCGCTCCCCCCTCAATCGACG
Source organism: Clarkia xantiana subsp. parviflora (assembly GCA_036873135.1). Lineage (NCBI taxonomy): Eukaryota > Viridiplantae > Streptophyta > Magnoliopsida > Myrtales > Onagraceae > Clarkia > Clarkia xantiana. The sequence goes on from JAPTYO010000003.1 coordinate 15,474,608, forward strand.
CAACCTGAGAGAAGAATCGCATAATCTGATGGAAAATGTACGTCCAAAATGCCCCGCCGCGTATAGGGACCAAGCGAAAGTGAATATTGGCTTGGACAAAGCGCTGGAGTTCTTCCATTGGATTGAGTCGCGTTCCCAGTTCAATCACAACGAGATGACTTGCAGAGAGATGGCTATCGTGTTGGCCAAAGGTAATCGCATTAAGGGTTTGTGGGATTTTCTCAAGGAGATGCACGAGAGGCAGACCGGGCTGGTCACTGTCTCGACCATAACCTGTTTGATAAAAGTCCTAGGAGAAGAAGGGTTGATTAACGAGGCATTCACCGGGTTTGTACGAATGAGGCGGTTTTACTGCAAAACTGCAAACCTGACGTTTTTGCTTACAATACCATAATCTACGCTCTCTGTCGGGTCAGAAGATTCAAGAAAGCAAGGTTTTTGTTGCGGAAAATGGAGTCACCGAGATTCCAATGTCCACAGCCTGACACCTATACGTATACAATATTAATCAGTTCATACTGCAAGTACAGAATGCAGATTGGTGATAAAACGACGACTAAGAGGAGCATTTGGGAGGCTAACCACTTGTTTCGAATCATGCTTTTTAATAAGTTTGCACTCGAATACTTATTTATTTATTGACTAGTCCACGTGCTGATGTTGCGAATTAAGTTCAATTAATAATTTCTCTTTAACTTAACCCACTAAAGCCTTATACATTTTCACATCTTATTAAAAGAAAAAAAAAATCTGAAAATTTGATTGACAATTAATTATATAAATAAATGGATTTGTGGCAAAAAAAAATATAAATAAATAAAGGAATTATTTTTATTTTTTTGGCCAAATAAGAGGGGTAAAAAAATTGACCGATCCGCAACGGCCGTTGAGAAAATGCCCAGTGATACATATTAGTTATTACTTATTACATACATATTTCATATTTCCCGGCTGGTGCATTAAGAAAAACTTTGGCAAAAAAAGAAGAAGAAAAAAACTGATTCGTGTATGATTTATAATGTAGGGTACTGCTTAAGTACTATAGCCTAACTTCTATGAGCTTTTGCTTCACCGGATAGGGTTCCTTAGAGCATACACGATGCAAGACAAAAATGAAGGACAACTCCTCCATGTGGCAAGATGGGTTGTCCATTTGCATTGGAGATGGACAAATTTTTTTGTCCAATCCCTCCAAGGAGGGATTCACTCTCTCACATGCCATCATTAATATTGTGAGAGAGAGTATAGTAGAAAAAAGTGTTAATTTTATTATTATTTAAAAGAATATGTAGGTCCAAGTTGGTAGACACCATTGAAGTATAGACAACCTTAAGACACTTTTTTATTTTATTATATATTGATTATGTGGCACTCATGTGGCATAAAGTGGGATAGAAGTTGGGGTTGTGCATTGTGGATGCTCTAAGCAGTGTTTTGAAAACCGGATCGGCCCTTGAACCGGGAGTGTTGCCGGTTCGCGGTCAGATCGGTTCAACCCGGTCCAACCCGGTTCATACGGCGGCTTGATAAACTTTATCATGAAAAATTGCAAACACCACACATGTAATCAAAGTTGTAGTAAAGCCCATCATTTTGTATTCCTCTTTTCCACCCATCCATCATATTAAGAAGCCCATTCTGAAAAATAAGCCCATCCATCAACAAAAATAAATCGACCAAAAAATGGGTCAAGAATTTTCAATGTGTGTTGAAGATCAAGATAATGCAGGTCTTGAAGACTGAAGATAGGCTATGAACCTTGACGCCTTCAAGGCCAACCATCCACCGTCCAAACTGCAAGCTCCGGTGCATATAATTAAAGCTCAGGCAATTGAACAAATTGGGTAAGGTTTCAGATCCCAAACTCATTTCCTCTTCATCTTGAACTTGATAGCTGATAGAGGCGAAAATCGTTTATGGATCGACCCGAGCTTCCGATTCCTTACTCAGTCTCTGCTACAATAACGCCTACGACTCTCACCATCACCCCCTATCCCAAGATCCCCACTAGATTGGATTTCAGATTTATCGATGGAAAGAAGAGGAAGAAGAGGATTTTCTGTTTTTCTTATGGGTAGAAGAAGCGGCGTGGAATTGTTTAGTGTTAGGGTTTTCTGATTCTTTGTTTGACAAACGCGAATCGGTCCGACCGTCACCGGTTTTTACGGCCCGACCCGGTTCGACCGCGATTTTTTTCTGCAGACCGGATTTGTTGTACTTTTCAGACTTTTACTCGACCGGACCGATGTCATGTCCGGTTCACGGTCTGACCCGGTCTGACCGCCGGTCCGGTCCGGTTTTCAAAACACTGCTCTTAAGCGCCGCTACATACTACTGTAAGAAAGAACGAAAGAAATACGCATTTGACTTGAGACTTACGTCGAACACTTGTTAGGCAGGCATTCGATTACGAGCTCACTCTGTTCAGCGCCAGTTCTCTCCGGGGAAGATGATCAGTAGCGGAGTCTACAGTCTCCGAACATCTTGCCTATGGTGTCCCTGTTTGCCAATTGAGCCCCTCCTCCAAGCCTATCAGCCAGCTTTCGCCGCCACTCGCCGCCGTTGGAGATGGTTTCCCGCCGCGAGGTGCTTTGCCTCGAGCTCCAACGCTAAGCAGAAAATCATTGTGATTTCGGGTCCTACAGGGGCTGGAAAGTCCCGCCTTGCGCTCGAGCTCGCCAAGCTGCTCAATGGCGAGATCATAAGCGCGGATTCTGTTCAGGTTAGAGCCTGAAATATAATAATCTACTCTTGGTTGATACATTTTTGCTAGCATATTAATGCATTGCGCTCACAATGAGGAGTAATGTAGTCTTCTGGTGTATTCGTTTGGCATTTTTGTTCAGTAATAATAATTAGCTTCCAGTTGTTCGACCAGAAGCATTCTTCCTTTAAGAATGTCTTAATTATAATTGACTCAAGGATACTAAATCAAGCATAACTCGTGCTTTTGATTACTCTCCACAGGTTTACCGCGGTCTGGATGTGGGATCAGCAAAGCCTTCTATTAGTGACAGAAAGGTGCTTCTGGATAATAAAATGTCTTTTGTTTATTACTTCTTTAACAAAAAAATGGCATCTCTATTTTTGTTGTGAGAATTTAGTAAATCATACGGTTTTGAACATTTGTAACTATCAACTTTAGTGCTTGATATATCAGAATACACATGAAAATGTTGTGCCCCCGAAAGGTTTCTTGTTTTTCTTCTGATTAAAATGTTGCTAACTATGTAATTTGAATGTTTTCCCTGTTGTCATTAGAAATAGAATAATTTGGCGCATGGGGGGTTTTAATGTGAAATGCTTTGATGATTGTAGATAAGCATCACATAATTGCAAGACTGGAGCTATTACTATTCCGTCAGCTCAATATCCTATTGTTAACTTGCTAATACCATTTAAAATTTAAATTCTCTATATTTAATTGAGCCACTGAAGTTGGTTTAACTCCATCACACTGCATGCTTGAATAACCAAATATGCACTATAATCTCCTTGTGGTATCCTTTTATTTTAGTTTTAATAAAGTGTCAACAAGTAGGTTTGATTCTTCTCTGTGGGTAATTTGATATTAAATTTACACATTCTATTATTTTATTTCTAGACAGTAATATGTTATGTACTATGCGTTTAAAAGGTTGCATTCACTGTCTCCCTAATTTTCATTGTTTTGTTTTTAGGAAGTACCTCATCATCTCGTTGACATATTACATCCATCTGAAGGTACTCACGGGATGTTTTAACTTCTAATGCATGTAAATCCATCTAGAGTAACTCATTAATTTATTTTAATTTTCTCACTTCTTTTCTTATAATTCATCTCAGAGTACTCTGTTGGAAAGTTTTTTGAGGATGCAAGACAGGTTACAGAAGATATTATAAGCCGCGACCGCGTTCCAATTGTCAGCGGTGGAACCGGTTTGTATATGAGATGGTATGTTGAATTTTTTTTTATAGTGCCATGAAAAGTTTCCCTTCTGATTGTTTTAATGGAAAGAAGTCTCATAATTAAAGTCTGTATGCTGTACATGGACTGGTAGAGCTTATGCCTTTTATTTCTACATGACTAATTGGCAGTTAGTTCCTGAAACTTAATTCTACTGATGTTTATCATGCAAAAAACCAAAAAACAGATAAATAATTGAGATAGTAGTAGTTTTTCCTTAGCACATCAGCTTTTAATTGCCAATTGCATGCTTTACTTGATGTCAGCTATTCGTTCAATATTTGCCAATTAGGTATATTTACGGTAAGCCAGATGTTCCCAAATCATCTAATGAGATTGCATCTCAAGTATACTTAGAGCTAGAAGACTTGCAGAAAAGTGGCAACTGGGATGCAGCTGTTGAATTGGTAGTCAAAGCTGGTGATCCGAATGCCGGACTTTTGGCTTCCAATGATTGGTATAGACTTCGGCGTAGTATGGAAATAATTAAGATTGGACAATGATATCTTCACACTTATGCATTACATGTTATCAAATTTTCTCATCATGGACGTTTGTTCATGTGATTGGAGAGTGGGAATATTTATAAGAGACGGTTTTAACTGAATGACCTCTGTTTTGCATGACAGTCTAGTGGAGCACCCCCGTCGGCATTTCAGGTTCCCTACAATTCATTTAAGCAAAAATTAGACTCGGGTTTGAAAGATGGCGGTCATGAAGTTAAGTCTACCGTAGTACTTGAGGAAATTAAATCGAAAGATTTGGATTATGATTTTCTTTGTTTTTTCCTCTCAACTCCACGGGTTGATCTGTACAGATCAATAGACTTCCGATGTGAAGATATGCTGTTAGGTAAGAAAGACCTCTATGATTTACGTTTTTGTTTTGCTTTGGGTAGCATTTTGCAACTGTTGTTCTTGTAAGATAAAGCAGTCAAGACATGCTAATACTAATATGCTTCTTAAAAAAATCATATTATTCCATTACTGAACTAGATCATGCGAAACCTATTGCAGCTTTGGTTGTACACAGCTATCTTAGTTTAAATTTGCCCTGGTAGATGTTTCTTTCTTGCTGAATTTGTAATACTGCAAGGTAGTCTGACTTGGCATTAGCTTCATTATATTATGCAAGCTTCAGCTATCCCTTGCTACATTTTGAACATATGGACCATGACATTGTTCTTTTTCATATGATCACAGACTTATATATACATTTTCTTCTTGTCTAACAGATTTCTTTTCCCTATAGGTGATGATGGGTTATTGTCTGAAGCCAAGCGGCTTCTTGACTTAGGTCTTCAGCCAAATTCAAATTCTGCAACTAGAGCAATTGGTTACAGACAAGTAGGCAACTTATTCTGATAAATACATATGCACACAATGTGGGCATATCTCTCTTTTGTTATCTAATGTGTATTCTGTGCGCCCTAAAGTTTTATGCAAGGGTGATCTCACTCCCTGACTCTGCAATGTCAGGCAATGGAATATATTTTATGGTGTAAGCAACAAGGAGGAAATGGTTCGCCTGGAGACTTCTTTTCTTTCTTATCAGAGTTTCAGAAATCATCTAGGTATTGTGATCCCTATCTCTTCCGACCTCCCAATATAAATACACACATGTATAGTGCTTTACCATTCGGCTGAAGGTTTCTATTCAAAATGCTACATTCCAAGCTCATGAATCATTTCCGTTGAACACAGTTCTAGTGAGTGAGATTTCATGTATATATCTTTTATGATGCGATCTTTTATCTAATGCAGAAATTTTGCAAAGAGACAACTGACTTGGTTCCGTAATGAACATATTTATCAGTGGCTTGATGCATCTAAACCACTGGTACAGCCAACTACTTCAATCAATCTTTTTATGTTCGATCTGGTCAATTTTGTTGTGCGATAACATTGAGTAAACAATGTGCAGGAACAAGTGCTCAACTTTGTTTACGATGCTTACAACGATCAGAGTGGTAATCTGATCGTGCCTGAATCTCTGAAAATTGACAAACAAATGATGTCAAACCAGAGAGAAGTTAATCTACTTAAAGCTTACCGACCTAAGAACAGGTAATATATATAACACTTATTCTGAAAAAAGAAACAACAATGTTGTTATATAGTAAGAAGAGAAATTGATTTATTCATCTTCTCTTACATTTAAAAGACATTTCATGAGCCGCGAAGATTGTTCTGTAATTCTGGACTGGATAAGGACAACTCAAGGACAGGAGCAAAAAGAGTTGGTAGATGCTGATTCTTCTACTTTAAAGACACTTGGAATTCATGACCACACAACCAAAAAAGATATCCAAGAGCATTTTAGGTGACTTATCTTTTGAGGTGCAGTATTCTAATGCCTTAGCTTTTTCAACCACTTCTTTAAATCACCCTTTTGAACTTTCAGCGTGATTTTACGCCCTTTGTCATCACACTGAATCTATGCTCATGAAATTGGTCAAGTGGTTAGTCTTAATTTTCACATGGTATCAGAGCGCGCAGGTTCGAGTCTCCGCAGCGCCAAGTTAAAACCCAATTTCATCATGTTTGCGATATGGTCAAGCAAACACGTGATGGGCTTTCTAAAAATCTATCAGCCCACACGAAAAATAAGTTTCACGTGATGGGCTTTCAAAAATGTCTCGGCCCACACGTGAGGGGGAGTGTTGAAATAAAGATTAAATCACGCCTTCACCTAACACCTTAAGGTTTTAGGACAGTTGGTCAAGTGGTTAGTCTTAACTTTCACAATAATAATATATATATGTACTCTTCAACAATGTGGTAGCAATGTAAACTCGGTTTGTGAATGTAACAAAGAGTAAAGTTTTTTTTTTCCACTGCAGTTAGTGTAAATTAATATCGGGAAACTTGTGGAATTGAGATTCAGATGCGTCCAAGTAATTTTTTTTAAGTATAGTTTTTTTTAAAGATTGTTTTGCTACCTAAAAAAGTTGCTGCTAATTCTTACTTGAAAGTCGATATTCTTATTGAGCTATTGGCTCCCATTAGTGTAGTTTGGATAATAATAAGAGAAACTCTAAGCCGTCTATTGTTTTCAAAATATATATTAATGAGTTTTGTGAAGCTCAATCATGCAACGACACGTGGAAAATATTTACTTTAAGTCTTCAACAAAACACAAAAATACGATCTTAGTCAGCGTTGACCTTACATTAAATCATGGTAATTATTTTTTTCACAAAAAAAAATTAAATTTTTTTGTTAGGTGCAATCTCACTAATACTGGCAACTTCTGTTGTCTTTAGAGGTTTCGAAACCCATGGGCCCGGACGTGGAATGCTTCATCTAAAGCCGGAAAAAGTCGTCCATAACAGTGTTTTGAAAACGGACCGGCCCTTGGACCGGTAGTGTGGCCGGTTCACGGTTCAACCGGTCCAACCCGGTCCAACCGGGTCCATTGTCCGGTTCAATTCAATAAGCATGAAAAATTGAAAATACCACACGTTTTAATCAAAGTTATAAAGAAGCCCATCATATTGCTAAGCCCATTCTTCAAAATGAAGCCCATCCATCAACAAATCTTGTCTTTTTGCTAGGTAAAGGGTTCAAGTAACCATTAATGTGTTGAAGATAAGGCTTTGAACCTTGACGCCTTCAAGGGCCTAACGTCCATTGTCCGAACTCCAAGCTCTTCTTGCTAATTACAACGTCAACAATCACTAAAAGATTTAGAAGAAGCAACTTGGCGCAATTGCCTGATTGACCAAAAAGGGCAGCATGGGGAAATTCGAGACTGACAGCTCGTTAAGGACAGCTCTTCATCTACTGTTGCTTCGAGGTACTAGAGGCGAGATGTAGATAAAGGAGAAGAAGCAGAGTTTGGCCTAGAAGTTGCAGCAGGTTGATGAAAGGAAGAAACCCCTTCTCTGCGGCGAGCGGCGTGCGGCGTGAAGTGAGGGAAAGACCCATATCTGCTGTAGGTGATTAGGTTTAGGATTTACTGAATTAACAATTAAGTTTTTTTTTTCCCCTACGGTCGGACCGGCTCCGGTTTATCCGATTCAAACGGGACCGACCGGGTTCTCCACATGCGAACCGGGTTCAATATGCATCCTGTTCTTTTATCAGAACCGGACCGCTGACATACCCGGTTCGCGGTCTGACCCGGTCCGACCGCCGGTCCGGTCCGTTCAAAACACTGGTCCATAAAGTCGACTCATCAGCATAGTGATAGACGGACTCCTCGAGACACTCAACTCCTCTGCTACCCAACAAACTTTCCTCCTCGGTCTCTCATCAGCTCCGAACAACACCACCACCACAACCAAACGATGAGGTCCTCAACGATGAGATCGATCCGCTCCGCAGTGTCGAGATCCACCACATCGCACCTCGCCAGCCGTGGCTACGCCACCGAGTCCGTCCCCGAGCGCAAGGTGGTTGTCCTCGGAGCCGCCGGGGGTATCGGCCAGCCTCTCTCCCTCCTCATGAAGCTCAACCCTCTCGTCTCCCGTCTCGCCCTCTACGATATCGCAGGAACTCCCGGTGTTGCTGCTGACGTCAGCCACATCAACACTAGATCTGAGGTTGTTCTCTTCCCCCCGCCTTTTTCGTGCATTTCAGATGTCATTTGATCTGTTTCTGCTTTATTTATTCTTCTGGTGTAGCTTCAGTTTTCTGGATCTACTGTTCTTCAGCTTAATTGATTATTGTATTATGTTCATGACATAATTACGCCATCTGTAAGTTGCGAGGACGAGCATTTTCTTCTAGATGTGGTTTAGTGAATAATGGATCTGACAGAATCGCATATAAAACAGAGGCCTGATGCTGGATTCAGCGGAATTCTGTTCTGTTAGCTAGTAGGCTTTTATAATATTGACTCTAAACATGCTCTTGCACACATGTGGATTTTTACTTGGTTGTTAGTGAGGAAATGCTCTTTTTGATTTCTCAGAGTTTTAAATTCCGTACTCAAAATACTAAATTAGACCATTTTATTAGAATATTCTGTTCACTAGCGCATGTATGGTGGAACTTAGAGCTGTCCGGAGTTTCATTTGCTTCAAAGTTCAAACCTTAAAGCAGTGGTATTGGACAAATTATATTAAACATGCACCATGTTTAAAAAAAATGATGTAGTGAAAAAAGAAACCATGCATGGTGGAGGTTCCACTTGCAGATTTACTAGTGCATTTTGTTCTAAATCTAACTTTATGGGATAACGTATGCTTATAAAGTATAATCATGGTTGTTTTACATCAAATGGTATTTGGGTTACCTACCTTTTGAAGTAACTTATCACTTTTCATGATCTGATTTTATATTAGGTTGCTGGTTTTGCTGGTGAAGATCAGCTAGCACAGGCTTTGGAGGGAGCAGATTTGGTTATCATTCCTGCTGGTGTGCCTAGGAAACCTGGAATGACACGTGATGATCTCTTTAACATTAACGCAGGGATTGTTAAATCTTTGGCCACTGCTATCTCAAAGTATTGCCCGAACGTAAGTAGCATCTCTCTCAAAATGGTGTCAAGGAAAAGTATGATTTTGAAAAGAAAAAATCCATTTTCTTGCTTTCCTTTTAATTTCAATTTAATGTTAAGTAGTTCTCGCAGGGGTACAGAATTGTGTCTGAACAAATCTAACTCTGACACATATTAGTGTTTCATGGGCATTTCTAGATACTGCTTCTCTTAATGTGATCCCTGACTGAGAATCTGAAATCCTATGACCAGGCACTTGTGAATATGATCAGCAACCCAGTGAACTCAACAGTTCCTATTGCTGCTGAAGTATTCAAGAAAGCTGGAACATATGATGAGAAGAGACTTTTTGGTGTTACCACCCTTGATGTCGTTAGGGCAAAGACTTTCTATGCTGGAAAAGCGAAGGTTCCAGTTGCAGGTATAGTGCTATTATGAACCCCGCATGGACAAAAAATGTGCAGCGTCAATTTAAACTCTTCAACATGTGTAATTCTATTTCCATATAGTGTTTTGAAAACATATGACAAGCATAGACATATTAACGTTGCAACCGCTCAATTGATTTTAAATTGTGAACATTACATATGAAAGTAATATCTAGGGATTGCATTCCCCGTACTAGTCTCTAAATATTGCATCAACAATAAAAGTATATGGTTGATTTGCAGAGGTAAATGTCCCAGTTGTTGGAGGCCATGCGGGTGTAACCATCCTTCCCCTATTTTCCCAGGTTAGTACCTACATTTTGTTGAATGAATGAGAACAATTGATCACTAGTGGGAAAAACGAGAGTACTGCTTATGGTGTTGAGTATATATTTAGGGAACAAAAAAAATTCAGATTTTGGTGCATTATTTTTATCAACTTTATTGATATTTTTCTTCAATCTGTTCAGGCCACACCAATTGGAAATCTATCAGATGAAGAAATCTTGGCACTTACCAAGAGGACACAAGATGGTGGAACGGAGGTTGTGGAAGCCAAGGCTGGGAAGGGCTCTGCTACATTGTCAATGGCGTAAGTCGAAACTTTACCATTCTGCAGTAAATTATTGTTATTGACAGATCAATGATAATACTAAGCTTCTGCTTTGGAATAATTACCAACTAAAGAGCTGATAAACTGTTCTCTCATGAAAGCTATGCTGGAGCTATATTTGCCGATGCCTGCTTGAAGGGTCTGAATGGTGTTCCAGACGTTGTAGAGTGCTCATTTGTGCAATCCAACATTACGGAATTGCCGTTCTTTGCCTCTAAGGTAAACTCAATCTACCCACCTGAACATGGCAGTAGCAATTGTTTGCTTGTTATGCTCTACAATTTAACTTTTGTCCATTGATTGTCTGTCCTTATGATCGATTGGGGTTTGATATTGCAGGTGAGGCTCGGAAAGAACGGTGTGGAAGAGGTTCTAGGGTTGGGTCCTCTCAACGACTTTGAGAAGAAAGGATTGGAAATTCTGATTCCTGAGCTCAAGGCATCCATTGAGAAGGGCATCAAGTTTGCCAACCAATAAGTCAGCTATGAAAGCAATCAATGATCCCGAGTACCATTTGTCTTATGAATTTTTGTTTGGAATTGGCTGGAGTTTTGCCATCAATCATTTTTCGGGTGTTGTAATAGTTGCGGTGAACGCACGAGCTCTATAGTGTGGTTAGAATCAGATAAGTAGTAGGGCATTTTGCTCTAAATGAGCAAGACGTTATCTTGGTTGAATAATAAATTATTCCTATTTGAAATGAAGAATGAATGGACTATGTAGTCTATTGTGGCCTTCTTGCATGACTAAACTAAACATAACCTCTTGCTTTTGTGTGTGGAATCTACAAATCAAATCAACATAACTTTGCTGTGTTGCTATTAGGACAATAACCGTCTGTTTTTTTTCATATATTTAGGGTTCATCCAACTGTAGTTAAACCCGAGATCTCTAAAGTCTGTCCGGTTAATAGATGAAATGATGAACATGAGACTCTTTCTATTCTGAATTATAATTTGGCGTTGTAGTTTTAATACGTGTAGTTGGTGTAATTAATTTTGTCCTAATCAAATTCACTAAAAATATGTATGTAGTAGAAAGAGTGGTGCATATGATTTGAACCGTTAAAAACACTATTACATCAAAGAAAATGCTGATATGGGGAAGTAGTATCAAACCTAATAACCTAGATCAGAATTAACTGGAGATGCTTTCTAGCCAGCCAACTGTTATGAAGAAGAGGCTTTACTAACTAACACAAAAGATCTACATGCTTTTCACAATGGAAGATATTACATCTAGTAGATCCCTCTCTGTCTTGGGATCCAAGAAAACCAAAACCAAAAACAAAAATCGATCAAAAGTTAGTTGCATTTGATCGTCATCGTCATTGAGATTCCAGATCACCCATCTATTGTCCATCACCGAGCTGAACAGAGAGCATCTGAAAGCACCAACCAAGCTTCCTACATCCATCAAATTACAAAGAGAGCACATAATTCCCTCACCATGGCAAATTGGTCCATGTAGAAGTGAGGTCTACACCGATCCAATATCACTACCAGAATCTGCAACCAAAACAGAGAAAAGGTTAAAGCTACCTGATCCGATCCATCTGTTTACGATAATACACTTTAAAGAAGCGGTTATTTACCAGAAGAAGACGATAAAGACGAGGATCCAGAGTCGCTACTTGAACTACTTGAGACACTCGCACTACGACCCTGCTTTTCTACTTGAGCAGGCGATGAAGGAAGGCTATTTTTCTCAACTGCTTCATAAAATAACACCAGCATCATCATCGTAATCCAAATAAATGGCTAAGAATCAAACCGGCTTCTTCAATGTACATAAAAAAACAGAGGAACCATATCCTTGGCATTTCAAGACAATACCTTCCATATTGTCTTCTGGTGCCTCAGCAGGGGAATGTGCTTGAATCTGTAAGAACAAACATAAATATCAGCACAAACGAAATAAGAGAAACATAACGTGTCCCTCTCTCGTGTAGTTCTTACAGTTCTACACTTGCAATATACTGCAAACATTAATCTTATTGTCATTTTTTATAGTTCAGGTTATGCCTGCACCACAGAAACATAACAATAGGGTGATACCGATTACCGAAGAATCTTGTCTGCAAATTATCCCATCGCTGAGGAACAAAATCAAATATTTTCTATGAACAAATAATAGTTCAATTAGGAATAGCTCAGGCTTTTGAGTCTTACATTATCCTGGAATGTTTGTTCTGGTACTGCACTAGCTTGAGCAGCTTCAACTTCAGAGTTCTTCTTGTAATTGGTAACAAACCTATCCAGCTCCCAAAGAGTATCCAAATCCACACTATCGATATCAACCTCAATTTCATCCTCTTGCTGAAAGAGTAGAGGATTTCCCTTCTTGATGATCTGCACAATTTCCTCCAACTTCTCAGATGGCAAGTTTGACAGGCCCTCACTGAGCCTCTGCTTTTCCGCAAAACTCATCTCTCTCTTTTCATAACTCATCTCTTTCTTTTCATAAGCCATATCTTTCTTTTCATAAGCCATCTCTTTCAGCTCCGATTCATTTTCCATAGGTTTCTTCTGAACAGGATCCTTCAATTGTCGACCTGCAGACCCAGAAGGAGGCTTTGGTCTAGATTCAGGTGGCAATGACCTTGAAGGCAGTGGTGGTGGCGGAGTCTTCTTTTTCAAAGCAGGTGGTGGTGCAGACAGCGCCATGTCATCAACTCTAGGGTTAAGATTATACTTCTTCTCTATCAAAACCCACTTCTCATCAAACATCTTTAGCAGTGTTTCAGCCATAAAATGAACATCTTGACCTTTGGGATTATACAACATTGCATTTTGGAAAGTAAGTCTCACATCCTCTGCAAATTCCTTGGGAGATTTGTACCAATTCTTGTTCAGCCTATTTTCAACCGTACCCAAATCCATCGGATGCTTCACAATTACAAAATAATCATGCAATCCAAGACCTTCGGCATCTACGGGTTTATTGAATACCCAACCGAGTTTATGGTTCTTCAATTTAGTCAATATAGTTTTACAGCTTCTGAGTAGTTCCTTATCATCCCCAAACCCAGGCCCCCTATCTTTGGCCCCTACATTCGGCTTCTTCATCTTCTTGTCATTCTTTGGCGGTGGGAACTTGTCTGTTTCACGAACATTATGGTTTTTTATTCTTTCTTTGGCTGTAAATTCGCCCATAGCCAAGGACACAGAGTGACCCGGTAAAAGCCGAGGGTTCGGTGCTCCAACTGAATCCACCTCAGAATTCGCCTTCATTAACTTGGATGCCTTATTAAATTCACCCTCATTAGCTGAGAACTGAGAGTGGGCATAACCATCGCCACCTCGACATCCACGAACTTGAATCTCCTTAGCCTCGACTCGCCTGATCATGCTCTTGACTTGATCGAGCTCGCTCATTAGTTTCCTCTTAAGCTCCCTAATCTCAGACTCCGATCTCGAATCAAGGCTAAATCTAACAAATTTACATGATTTAAGGTAACCTGGAAGTGAAGCACCATTGGTCTGTCCACCCGTCTTCAGTGAGCTCCGATGCAGGGGATTGCTGCCTGATGAGTCGCCGGAGGCCGCAGCACCAAGCTGCTGAAGCTGACAAGGGTTGTTCTCCTCCGTTGTGGCGGCTAGGGCCTGCGACGACTGCTCATCGCGATGGAGTTTCTTGCGCTTCTTGTTGGGTCCCTGAGGCAACACTCTGAAATCTCTGGATTTCTCCTCACTCCCTATTAGCCCAGACGCCATACATGTACGGGCATCCAAGATTCAAAACCACCCCAAACGAGAAAGGTCAACTTTTTTACCACTTCTGACACAACTCTTGATCGGGGTCGTTGTCGAAATTAGGTCTAAGGCAACCCTAAACGGAAATTAAGGACAGACTATGAGAATACGGGAAAAGGGGAATACGAAACAGCCGGCTAAACCCTAATCGGGTAAAGAACAGGGTTTAGTTTGAAGATTAGATTCGTACGGAGGTGGTGGAATAGGGTTTTTTTTTAATGCTGTATGTACTGAAACACAGTGAGGTGGAATTATGTGAAAAACGGAGACAGCGGAAAGGGGAAGCTTGAATTATATGTCGAATTTCAAATCAGATTGAACGTCGGAATCATCGACCTGCGATTCTCAATTAGAATTCGATCTCCACGGGACACGGCGAGGCGGCCAAGCTCAGTGTTGTTTGTCGGTAGCTCAAAAAAAGTCAATGACGCATTAGAGCTGGGCTACTTCTAAATGGGCCTATCTGGTTTGGCCCATAAAAAAGGCCGAAATACCTTTTTAATATTCCTTATCAATTAGTTATTGTTTGGGCCTTTTGGGTTTAAATTATTAAAATGGAAAATGTTTTTTTTTGCCACACGAATAATATAACAGCGGCATGTTTAATTTTGATAAATAGAATAACTAATCAGGAGTAATGAATATGAACAGAAAATTTGAATAGTAAAAATGGGTTATTTCTCATAAATCAGCTGGAATTAGAATTGCTATTCCATATATATCTTATTTATAACCAAATATCTATTTGTTGATTCTCAATTTTTATTTCTTTAGAACTTCTTGCAAACAAACATGTCATGAAATCAGCGTACATGTGAAACGGAAAAAATAATTCTCTAGAAATAAAAATAATCAATAATCATTCAATCCTACCCAAAATTATTTTTATTTTTATTTTTGAAAAGAACTCACACCTAGCTTACATTTTTGCTTTTAAATCGTTATCTGTAAGCTACTTTTGTATCTCAAGTATTTTCAAATTAATAATCAAACTTAATGATGTGACAAGTTTAACCTTAAACTAGACCTATTTCATCATCATCTTCATCATTTATTCTTTCTTAAAGAAAATGACTTAGTGCGTAAGCAAATACTGAGTCACTACAAGAGAATACATATTTGCACACACATAAAGCAGTGTGCAAGTAGTGTGTACACATGTATACATTCCGATTCCACACTAAAAAAAGCCGGGTGTGTTGGATCACGGGCGAAGCTCCGTTACGTCCTTGACGGAAAGCTTGGACTCCTGGGCTCCGCGTAATCTTGCAAAAGGGGATGACCTGGGTGGTGACCCAGAATCCCTCTCCGATGCTTAAATGAGTACGGTGATCAATGGGTGATAAGCACAAGAGTATAAGTTCGTCTTAGCATAGTCGTTTTTCTGAGGTAACCTCCTCCTTTATATAGGAGGAGGGGTTACTCAGTTACCTGTTACTGCGCTTGGCAGTTTTACCCACGATTCCGTGTATCTCGCCACGATTCCGTATATCTCGGCTAGGATTCCATATATCTCGCCCCACGCTCCGCGTATCTTACCGTACCTCCGCGTATCTCGGGCACGCCCTGCGTATCTCGGGGGAGATTATCTATATCTTAACCGTCTTCCCACTACTCTCATCTAGTAGGCGGGTTTCTCGGTCTTATCCTCTGATCACAAGTCTCGACTCCTGTCGGGGACTCCAGAGTTGTCTTATTCTAGATCACCACCCAGGACCTTCAGTCTCTACGGGACAGGTCCAGCCTCTGCGGGGCTTTATTATCGGGGCCTTTACTAAGGCATATCGGGGCCTACTCAGAGGCTTCTTATCGGGAGTATTCATCTCATTCATCGGGACCGCTAAAGTCGGGACCCTTCATGCTGGGCCTCTGGGCCTTCCAGGCTTTTCACGAGGCCCACTGGACCTACTCGCCGTCCATTGGCTGTTAACGGGGCTAACGATTACATCGGAACCCATCATTTGCCCCCAAGACATGGGGGACTTTTAGTTCGTCATGTCTTCCAGTCCAAATCTTTTGACCTCTCTCGTCGAAGGTTTTCGCTTTCATGCCTTCCGATACTGCCGTCGGAAGCTTAGATCTTTGTGCAATTTTTGATACCTCGGTTAGAGGCTTTTGTCTTCATACCTTCCGATACCACCGTCGGAGGCTTTGATCTTTGCGTGTGACCGTTACATATCAGAGTCTCTTTCTTATGATTGCCTTGGGCCCACCAGGCCCCATGGGCAGTTGCCAAATCCAAGGAGACTCCTTGGCTACTGTAGCATTAAATGCCTAGGGATAGGGAAACGACGTTTAAACCAGCGTGACTGCTGTTTTTCTGAAAAAGCAACTGTGACGTCATACACGTCCCTTCTGTGCCTATAATCTCGTCGATTAAGATCGTGTCGTTTCCTCTTCAACGGTGCAGATCAAGCCCATCCAGCTGTCTCCTCCGTACCGTCTCCCTAGTTCAACGGTTGTGATCAAATCGTTTCGTCTTCAACGGTCACGATTACGTCCCTTCAATTGTCCTTTTGCCTATAAAAGGTAAAACCCTGGTCTCATTCACTTCTTCTGCACTCTCTCGCTTTCAACCATCCTTGCATTCGAAGCTCTCCTCCAGCTCCTCCTGGTGTTTCAAGTGATCAAGGCCTTCAACCTTTCCGATCTTCCTTATTCTTACTTCTTTGACCACCGATCATGTCTGGTAAGGACTTCTTTCCACGTTTTCGTAATTTGCTTACTGTTTTACTCTTCTTTTCTCAATTCCTCTTGTCTGCAATCGTTTTAGACGAAGCTAGTTCTGAGGTTAGGGCTCCCTTCGCCTTTGAGTTTGCTGTCAACGAAATATCTGAGGGTTCGTATGAGGCTGCCCTTAGAGAGGGGTGTATCACCTCGGATTGGGAGCCTCGCTTCCCTTACGAGTCCCAAGCCGCTGGTAGAAGGAAGCACACTATCACGCCTCCTCGGGCAGGGGAGGTGTTTGTTTCCACCGGACAAATAAGCGCGGGGATTCGGTTCCCCTTCTGTGGAAATATGGTGGAGATGTGCAACTTCTACAAAACGCACCCCTGTACTTTTTCTCCACACGCCATCCGCGTGTGGAATGCCTTCCAGCTCCTATGCCATCGCCAGCAGTGGACGTACAGTCTTCTGTTGTTCCGCACTTTCTACGGCATGAAGTGCAACAAAGCCGGTGTCTGCTCCTTCTCCCCCGACTCCCCAAGTGGACAAAGGAGCAACTCTCACGTTTCGGCTGGGACAGCGAAACTTGGAAGTTCCACAAAGATCGGGTGTTGATTCGTGACTCTGGGTCCGATAATAGTGGCTGGAAGAAGTACTACTTCTTCGTCCAGCATAGCTCTGTCCCGTGGCCTCGATGGGAGGTCGTGGCGGACCCTGCCCCAAGCTCCAGGATTATACTGAGGATGATCTCAACACCCTCCAGATGGTTCAACTCTACCGCTGGGGGGACAATTTCATACCTATCGATGCCAACAAGCTCCAGGAGCGGAACCTGATTGCTATCGGAGTTCGGCTCCTTGACTCTGTTTCTGCAGATTTAGTCGTCTGGGTAATATTTCTAACTATTTTATTTTTACCTTTGCAGCCAAGAAGGCTTCTCTGTTGACTCATCTCATTCTGAAGCAGGGCGAGACTGATGCCGTCCAGAGTGGCTCCAAGCGGAAGCGCAAACTGGTGAAGAAGGGTACTGCCTCCTCCGCCCCCTTATCTGCTGCTCCTCCTACCGACGAGCAAGTCGGGGCCAAGAAAACCAGGCGGGAGGAGATAGATCGGGCCTTCGGGGTCACCACCATCGAGGAAGGTAAGTGCGTTCGTCTCGCAATTAATCAATATAAAAAATTGGTCCCCAAGGAGTTTATCCCTGCTGATCGGAAAGCACGTGTCCAAGAGATCAAGTACATCCTTCGAGGGGAAATTCCCCACGTCCTTGAGGCGGGATACTACAACGTCCTTGGGAAGAATAGACATTTCGATCGTCAAGTTATCGGTGCCCTGAAGGTACTCTTCCTAACTTCATTCGTCCCGCCACCGCAGGTCCCTTGGAGATTCCTGCTCCGACGGAGGCTATCATTCCAGCGGAGGCTGCAGCTCCGCAAGAACTGATGCTGGAGGACGCCCCGGCGGGAGCTCAGTTCCGCCAGGTGACCGATTTGGAAGCTTCTCCTTCTGCCGAGGAGCCTGAAGAGGGGGGCCTGCTTCCCCGCGGCAGGTCAGGGTCCAAGAAAGCGAGGCCCGCTGTTAGGGACGTGTCCAAGAGTCCCCCTCCTGTTCTTCGTACTCCAACTCCCGAGCCGCCAGTTGAGGTGGCTCCTTTGGCTGAAGGTTCCGGGGTCGTTCCCCCGCTCCCCGTGGATGAGGGGATGATGCCCTGGAACCCGATCAAGTCCCTTCGAGGGGTTCCACTTCGCCGGGGAGAGCTTGATCCTGGGCTGGCCCTGCATCTGCTGGCGGGGTGTGTTCCTCCAGCCTTGAGGCGGCCCCTGTCCTTCGCGCGGGAGGATCTTGAGGAGGAGATCCGCGACATGGCCATTCGTCGGATGGAGGTGAAACTTCTATCCTTGTTTGGTTTTCTTCATTACCCTTATCTTTGATTGCTTATGTCTTGATCTTTTCCCTTCCTTCTTTCAGGACACCGCGAACCAACAGCGCTGCTTCGGCCTTATCCTGGCCCTGAAGGGTGCTTTGGAGGCGGCGGAGGCCCAATCGAACCCTGATGCTTTAGCCAAGCTTCAGGTAGAACTCGACGAGGCTGTTGCGGCCAAGAACAAGATGGCCAAGGAGAAGGCTCTCCTCGATGATTTGTCCTCCAACCTGCTCAAGAAGGTTCACGATCATGAGGCTGTCATGCGTCGGGAGCGGAAGATGGTCCAGGCGGACCAGCAGCGGAATGAGGAGGAGAAGAAGCAGCTCATTCACGAGAAAAACGTCTTCGCGGACCTTCTCGAGGAGGCCAAGGCGAAGTTTGAGGCGGAGAGGGCTGAGTTCTCTGCCAAGCTGGCTGAGGCAAAGGCTCAGGGCCTCGAGGAGGGCCACCAGCGGGGCTTCGAGGAGGGCCGCCAGCGGGGCCTCGAGGAGTATCGGGACTCTGAAGAATTCAAGGTGGCTGCTGTGGAGTTTTGCAAGTCCGAGATGGAGGACGTTTTGTTCAACGCCGTCGAGGAACTGTACACAGCCTACGCGGATTCCATTGACTTCACGAAGTCCGAGACTCTTGCCCCCATTGCGGAGAAGTAATTCAACCTCCCCGCGGAGAGTGAAGAGGCTGCTGCCGTGGACCCGACTCCGCCAGCTGCGGAGCCTTCTGCCCAAGTCCCTCCAAACTCCGTTCCCTCCGATGCTGCTAAGGATCCACCTTCCCGCAAGGACCAAGCTTAATGCTTACATCTTTTAATCCTTGTTGTCTTTCTCCTTTGTCTATTGTATCGAACCTCTTTGGCCTTCTGGCCCTTATATAAGTAGTTTTCTTTCCATCTGTTTTGGCATCGATATTCATCTGCACTTTATCTAAAGCGGCTTAAAATTCGTTACTCAGAACGTTCCGATGCACCATTAAAATGACTTCATACGTCCTTCCGACGTTTAACTTGGGACTTTACCATTTAAGGCTTCTCGTCCAAAATCGGGACTTCGCCACTTAAGGCTTCTCGTCCAAAATCGGGACTTCACCACTTAAGGTTTCTCGTCCAAAATCGGGACTTCACCACTTAAGGTTTCTCGTCCGAAATCGGGACTTCACCACTTAAGGTTTCTCGTCTGAAATCGGGACTTCACCACTTAAGGTTTCTCGTTCCTGCCTTCCAAGGCCATTTTCATACCCTTTTAGGGCTTTCATTGCGTCTCTACTGGACGGCTTAGTCGTACCCGTTAAGGCTTTTTGTCGCATCATATAGACGACTTACACGGACCTGTTAAGGCTTTTTTCATACCCGTTAAGGCTTTTGGCCGCATCATATAGACGACTTACGCGGACCCATCAGGGTCTTTTCATACCTAGGCTTTTGGTTGCATCATATAGACGACTTACGTGTACCCCGTAGGGCTTTTGTCCATACCTGTTAAGGCTTTTGGCCGCGCCATATAGACGACTTACGCGTCCCCCGCGGGGCTTTCATCGTACCTCGGAAGGCTTTTGTCGCGTCACTCAGGACGTCTTATTAACAGTTAGAATAAATTTGAAAGCAATTTGATCGGAAGGCAACTTCTTTTATTCACTAATAATTCAAAGTAGGCTTACATCGGATTTTATTGATAGACAATTAGCGCCATTCGTGGCGGCTTCATATCAAACATGATACTTCTTCAAGTGTTCATCACTGAAGGAATGCTTCAACGTCTTGCCTTCGAGATCCTCTAACTTGTATGCATTGGGCGCTGGCATCCCCACGATCTTGTAGGGTCCTTCCCATTTTGGTGACAGCTTGTTGATCTGATCTTGATGAACAAACTCATTCCTCCGCCAGACAAGTTCTCCCACGAAGAATTGTCGGGACCTGACACGCCGATTATAATATCGGGCTGTTGCCAGACGCATTCGGGCCTGGACTTCATCAGCCTTCCACCTCTTCTCCTCGAGTAGGTCTAAGTCCAGACGTCTCATTTCCTCATTTGTCAGAGGCTCGTAATATTTCGCGCCGTGGGACGCCACCGCTATCTCCACGGGAGCGACTGCCTCCGTGCTATAAACCAGGCCGAACGGAGTTTCTCCTGTTGATTGCTTGGGTGTTGTTCTCACAGCCCATAGCACATTCTCGAGTTCATCCAGCCAATGACCCTGCAAGGCATAGACTCTCTTCTTCAAGCCATCCATCACGATCTTGTTGGCTGACTCTACCTGGCCATTGGTCTGGGCGTGGCGGACTGAAGCAGTCCGATGCTCAATGTTTAATTCTTCCAGGTACTCCTTCAACTGAGCCCCATTGAACGGAGGGCCGTTGTCGCTGATCAACACTCGCGGGACCCCGTACCGGGATATGATTTGAGTCTGAAGGAACTTGAGGATCTGCTGCCCCGTCGTTCTAGCCAATGCTTTGGCCTCTATCCACTTTGAGAAGTAGTCGATAGCCACGAGTAAATACTTGCACTGACCTCTCGCTTGGGGAAGTGGTCCCACCAAGTCAATTCCCCATTGCGCAAAGGGCCATGCACTCCTGATGGGCATTAAGTCCGCGGCGGGAGCCACGATATTTGGAGCGTACCTCTGGCATGCATCACAGGATCGGACCATCGTGGTCGCTTCTTTGTTCATCGAGGGCCAATAATAACCCAGGTTCAATGCCTTCCTCACCAGAGACCGGGCTCCCTCATGACAGGCCGCGACTCCTTCGTGTAGTTCCCTTAGGATCCGATTCGTGTCAGGCTCCGCTACGCATTTTAAGAAAGGTTTTACATACCCTTTTTTGTATAACTGGTTGTCCACCATCGCATAGTTGTCTGCAATCCGACGCAATCTGACGGCTGCCACTTTATCATCGGGGAGTACTCCCGTAGTCAGGTACGTGACCATCGGGGTCATCCAAGTGGGCTTCTCCTCTTCTTCCGATCCTGTCCCAATAGCACAGACCTCCACCGGGTCAATGTTTGAGATAATCACTTTCTCTAGGAAATGCACCTTCCGATTCTCCTCGGGGACCACTCCCAGGGCAAACTTGCTCAAGGCATCTGCTTCCGCGTTCTCTTCCCTCGGGATCGCCTCGATATCAAAGCTTTTGAAGCTTCCCTTCAAAGTCTGCACCTCGTGCAAATATTTCTTCATTGTCGGGTTCTTAGCTTCATAGTTCCCCTGGACTTGATTTACAACCAAGCTAGCATCGCATTTCACCTTTAAATGGTCGACCCCCGTACCCTTGGCAATCTTAAGGCCTGTGATGAGAGCCTCATACTCCGCTTCGTTGTTGGTGGCTTTGAATGTCAACGCCAAGGCATATCGCAGGGGCTCGCCTCCACCGGGCGGTATCAATACGAATCCTGCCCCCGAGCCTTCTACACTCGATGAACCATCAGTGTACATCTCCCAAGTATTCTCCTCATTTGGCTGTTCTGGCTGCTGTTCTGTTGTCGGGACTTCCTCCCTGGTTGCCCCCTCTGCGGGACCCGTTACTTCCAGATCGGGTGCCGTAGACTCAGCTATAAAATCTGCCAATGCCTGGCCCTTAATAGCGGTCCTCGGAGCAAAATGAATGCGGAATTCCGTCAACTCGATGGCCCATTTTACCAATCTCCCCGACGCATCCGGTCGGTTCAAAAAGTGTTTCAGGGGCTGATTAGTCAGTACTGTGACTTCATGGGCATGGAAGTAAGGTCGCAGTTTTCGAGCGGCAATAATCAACGCGAAGAGATACTTCTCAATAGCGGGATAGTTTATTTCAGACTTGGCAAACGCCTTGCTTACATAATAGATCGGCACTTGGTTGCCCTTGACAATTTTAATCAAAACAGAACTAACAGCCACATCAGAAACAGCCAAATAGAGATAGAGCGGCTCGCCTGGAACTGGTTTCGCCAACGGCGGAAGGGTACGGAGATGCTGCTTGAGTGCCTGGAACGCCTCCTCGCACTTGTCGGTCCATTCGAACTTCTTGTTGGCCCTCAGCACCTCAAAAAATGGCATGGCTCGGTCACTCGCCTTGGATAGGAAGCGATTCATCGCGGCCAACCGGCCATTCAGCACCTGGACCTCCCGATGAGTCTTTGGGGACTGCATCTCCTCGATTACTCGCAGCTTCTCGGGGTTCACCTCGATTCCTCTCTGGCTCACCATGAACCCTAGGAACTTCCCCGAGTTCACCCCGAAAGCACATTTGTCGGGGTTCAGCCGAACCTGATGGAACTTCATCCGCTCAAATGCCGCCGCCAAATTCTGGACATGGTCTTCTGCCTGTCGGGACTTCACCAGCATGTCGTCCACATATGCCTCCATGGTTTTCCCCAGCATGTCCCCGAATAACTTGTTCACCATCCGCTGGTAAGTTGCTCCGGCATTGATCAATCCGAAGGGCATCACGTCGTAATGGTAGACGTCACTGTCAGCGTAAAAAGCTGCGTGAGGGGCATCCTCCTTCGCCATCTTGATCTGATTGTACCCGGAGTAGGCATCCATGAAGCTCAGCAGCTCATGTCCCGATGTGGCATCCACCAGCTGGTCGATCCTCGGCAGCGGGTAGCAGTCCTTCGGACAGGCTTTGTTCAAGTCGCGGAAGTCGACACACATCCGCCACTTTCCGTTACTCTTTCGCACCAGCACTGGGTTAGCCACCCAAGTCTGGAATCGGAGTTCCTTGATGAATCCAGCATCGAGCAGTCTGCCCACCTCCTGCTGGATCGCGATCCTCTTGTCCGCGCCCATCGGACGCCTTCTCTGCGCGATAGGCTTGATTGCGGGGTCTATCTTCAGCTCGTGCACTATCACGTCGGGGCTGATTCCTGGCATATCACTCGGGGACCAGGCAAACAACTCCTTAAACTCCTTCAAGAGGTCGATCAACTCTCGGGCTCTTTCCTCCGACAAAGCAGAGCCGATCTTCACCTTCCTCTGAGGCCCATCGATCTCCACTTCCTTCAAATCCTCCATGGGGGCGGGACGCCCATACTCCTCTCGAGGATCGGTATCGGTTTGAAGGACAGTCATGGCCTCCCTTCTTCTCCGTCGGGTGGCGTTAACATAGCATTTTCGCGATGCCACCTGGTCGCCCTTGACCTCTCCGACCCCATTGTCAGTCGGGAACTTCATCTTCTGGTGGACCGTCGAGGAGACTGCCATGAGAGGGTTGATGGTGGTCCTCCCGATGATCGCGTTGTATGCCCCCACGGACTCCACGACGACGAAATCCACGTTTCGCCTCTCCATTTTCCAGCCACTACCAAACTCTACTGGTAAGGTAATCATTCCCAACGGGTAGGAAGTGGATCCAGAGAATCCCACCATCGGGAAGTCCACCTGTGTCAGGTCTTTCTTCGTCTTTCCCATGGCTTCCAGTGCGTCCATGAAAAGAATATCGGAGGAACTCCCTCCGTCTATCAGGATCCGCTTCATCTCGAATCCGTCCACATCCAGGGTCACGACCAAGGCATCGTCGTGAGGGCTCTCCACGCCTATTAGATCCTCCTTCGAGAACGAAATTTCCATTTCCTCCTTCAGGGTCCACGACCGAGACCGTTTGCCTAGCACCACCGCGACAGATATGCGGGAAGCGTAGTTCTCCCGAGAGGCAGAGGTATCTCCTCCCGCCGCCATTCCTCCATGGATGACGTTGATAGTTCCGCGCCTCTCCTTGCGGGCACCTGAACCCGAGGCCTCATGCTCGACCTTCTTCTTCTTCGGGGATCGGTCGCGGGACTTGGAACGGGATCACGACCGACTTCTGGAACGGGATCGGCACCGACCCTTCCCGACGAACTCCTTCAGCTTTCCCTTCTGGATCAGCTTTTCAATCTCCTTCTTCAGCTCCCGACAGTTCTCAGTGTCGTGACCATTGGCTCGATGGTAGCGACAGTAACGGTCAGGACGGCCTCCTAGGAATTCGCCTTCTTTTCTCGGGGGGTATCGAGCGAGACCCTGTCTGTCCATCACGGCTAATACAGAGGTCATCGAGCTATTGATGGGGACAGCCCGACCCTCTCGGTTGTCCTTCCTCGGAGGACGCTTGTCTTCTCTTTTATCGGGACGACCACGGTTCCTACTTCCCTCCGACTTGTCGCTCCCTTTGCGATCATCCGACAGTCTGGACGATGGCTTTCCTCTTCCCGACTTCGGGGGATCGAGTTCTCCAGCAGCAATCTTCGACTCCTGGACGTCGATTTGCTGTTTCACCCTCGCCTGCAGGGCCTCCATGCTCCACACAGCCTTCGCGGCTACGCTATGCATCAGGTCAGAACCGTACGGAGCGCTCAAATTCCTTAGGAAAGTGCGAATCATCTCTCCCTCCGAGATTTCTTCGTCAATCTCCGCAGCACTAGCAGTGAACCGTTGGTAATAGTATGCCAACGATTCATCGGGCCTCTGCACCACCTGGGTTAAAGTCCTCACGCTCTTCAGAAGGCGCCTTCGACCTTGATACTGCTTGATGAAGCGATCGTGCATATCGGCCCAGCAGGTGATGCTCCCTGGCGGAAGGCTGAAGAACCAAGTCATGGCCCTTTCTCCCAGGGTTATCGGGAACAATGAGCATATAAGATCATCGTTCGACGTTCGTCCCATACATGCCTGGACGTGCCTCTGCACATGGCGAACTGGGTCCCCCTCACCATCGTACTCCTTGATGGTCGGAATACCTAGCCCAGGCGGGGCTATGGTATCGATCAGCCGCGGCACGAAAGGATGGCTGGACCGATCCCTCAGCTCCGATGTCGTCAGCTTCTGATCACCCATGCAGATGCTCACGATCTTCACCACCTGATCGGGGGTGATGGGGCCATTCAGAGGAATGGTCCTGTTCTGCACTGGTCCTGGACCGTCGACCACGAACTTCTCCAGATGTGCTGGTTCTTTGCCCTTATTCCTGAGCGGAACCTCCTGTTCCTCCCGGTCCACCCTCGGCGGGGGTGGTGGTAATTCTTCTCGCGGAGGCAACTCCTCCGCTTTCCTGGCAGCCTCTCTCTTATCCAGCAAGACCTCCATGGCGGCCAAGAACATGGGCATAGCCTCCGCTACTGCCTTGGCCAACTCCAAATTCGAAGACGACCCTTCCTCCCTTCGCGGGACTCCTTCTCTTCCATGGCCCACCGGGTTTGGGGGAGCCTCATCTTCCTCCCTAAGCGGGACATCCTGCCTGTTCGTCTCAGCGTCTCGGACTGAGACCTCATAGCCATCACCTTGCCCCCCTGTCTGGGAGAGAGCAGGGTTCTCACCTTGTTCAGCAACGCGTTCTGGCAACGGGGAGTTCACAGTTCCTGCGGGACGAGAACTGCCAGCCTGAACTTGCTTCTTCTTGCCACCACCGGCCATTGATCTGGTAGAAGCTATCTTGACTTTTCGTAAGCTTCCCACAGACGGCGCCAATGTTGGATCACGGGCGAAGCTCCGTTACGTCCTTGACGGAAAGCTTGGACTCCTGGGCTCCGCGTAATCCTGCAAAAGGGGATGACCTGGGTGGTGACCCAGAATCCCTCTCCGATGCTTAAATGAGTACGGTGATCAATGGGTGATAAGCACAAGAGTATAAGTTCGTCTTAGCATAGTCGTTTTTCTGAGGTAACCTCCTCCTTTATATAGGAGGAGGGGTTACTCAGTTACCTGTTACTGCGCTTGGCAGTTTTACCCACGATTCCGTGTATCTCGCCACGATTCCGTATATCTCGGCTAGGATTCCATATATCTCGCCCCACGCTCCGCGTATCTTACCCGTACCTCCGCGTATCTCGGGCACGCCCTGCGTATCTCGGGGGAGATTATCTATATCTTAACCGTCTTCCCACTACTCTCATCTAGTAGGCGGGTTTCTCGGTCTTATCCTCTGATCACAAGTCTCGACTCCTGTCGGGGACTCCAGAGTTGTCTTATTCTAGATCACCACCCAGGACCTTCAGTCTCTACGGGACAGGTCCAGCCTCTGCGGGGCTTTATTATCGGGGCCTTTACTAAGGCATATCGGGGCCTACTCAGAGGCTTCTTATCGGGAGTATTCAGCTCATTCATCGGGACCGCTAAAGTCGGGACCCTTCATGCTGGGCCTTCCAGGCTTTTCACGAGGCCCACTGGACCTACTCGCCGTCCATTGGCTGTTAACGGGGCTAACGATTACATCGGAACCCATCAGGGTGGAATCTAGAGGTGGTAATATGCCACACCGAAATTTTGGTGTGTAAACATATTGCACACCGTATATTGAGTGTGTAGGTAGTGTGGACATTATCCGTGTGTACTGTGCACACGGCATATCTAGTGTGTACTCCGATAGTAACTTCATTCTCCATACACACCACCAAGTCCATTACCGTGTGTAAACCGAGTGAGATGTTAACAAGACATATATTTTGTTCACACTCTTTTGAATTATGGTTGCCGTTACTAAAGGGGTGGTTAAGACTTATTAGTTTTTGTTGCAATTCACTAGTAGTAGCATCTTAATCAGTATTTCAAATAGTGTGTATTAGTATAACATATATCAAATTGTGAACAAACTTGGTAGTTACATGGACACTTAATTCTATAGGTTTAGTTTAGTTACAACTATTTCGATTATAAAGCACATAGTTAGTATTTTCTTTAATAGATTGTAATACAACCATTTAGTCAGAATTAATTTTAATCAGATATCAATTTGTAGTTTTTTAAAATTTTGATACTAATGCTTCTCTATTGTGTCATGTATGTTAATAGTTAAATATATTTTTAACAGTTATGGATTTATAGATTCTGAAAGTTCATTTTAAAATCCCTTAGTGTGGTTTTCACATGTATGATTTAGAATCAAATTTTTGAAGTCTGATAAGCAACATCATGTATTCCTAAAATCGTGGCCAATGAATTGGTTTAGGAGTAAAAATATCGTTCCATTTAGTTTGTTTACTGTGTCTGATATATTTGGTATGTTGACATACTAAAACTATCCTTCTAAATCAGTTAAGTCCATTCTGTCGTAGCTGGAAGTGAATCAAAGGACATCTTACAGATTGAGCTATGCAGATGTTATAATGATGTAGTAGTTGTACAGTTGCCCAATTCAAGTAAATTGTTGTAGTTATATTCATTTCAACTCTATGTGTTGTCTTTAGTATCAACGTGTCCGTTACTGATGTTATTTAATAGGGTATGGATGAACAAATTTTATTAAAGTGGTTCTGATGTGTATACACTGGTATCTGCACATATCCATTAGTAACGGTTCATGTCAACTATTTATGATGCTTATTGTTTCAAAAAATTTGTAGCTTCCATATACATATAGTAACTGCCTATGCATCTCTAATTTACACAGTCAGTTGCAAAATAACACTTGCTTGTTTTCATCATTAGAAGTGACATTGACACTTTGGATGATTGTTTTTTGGATCATCATCACCAATTGTCCAAATACCATTTAGGTTTGAACAATTTATTTTTTAAGAGGATTAATAGATTTTAGTTTCCTGCATTCCATTAATGGGTATGAATAATTTTGTTACAATCCATTCCAACTGAGTAGTATAAATAAAAAACAAACACATATTCAGATAGAAATCATAAACAATTGGCATAATCATTAAACCATCCATACATACATACTGCAATTGCATCAAAATACCAACACCATACCATTAACATTTAAAGGTCCACATAAGTTTGGCCAACTGCAATTGCATCAAAATCATATGATGTTAAATATATAGAGTTGCGTTGTATTCACTAGTGACGCCAAAATATCGTTACACCATGTCATGCTTGTACACTTTAGTCCATGCCGCCTTCGGACCCAACTGCAATGATTCTACGTAGTGTCAATATTGAAAACCATAGTATGGTTCTAACAAATAATGCATATCTTGTAATTGTGCTATTTTGTGAGCATGTTAATCAGAAAAATTATTAATTATAATCAAGTTTCGACCTTAGAAGAATTTACTGCTTAGATAAATAATTACCTGTAGTGCTGCCCTCTGTATCACTATCAATGTTCATTCCTGATGGCAATAGTGTTTCGGTGCCAACCATTGGCATTGAGGTTGACTGGCCTTTTCCGAGTGTTGTGTTTTGTAATTCTGACATTGATCTATAGTAATCACTAGTTTCCTTTAGAGTCTGTGACAATTGCAGACGAGCATCTGCTTCAGCGTTTCTTGCTCCGGCCGCCTCTTGTGCCAAGTATAACCTTTCTTTCCTTAACTGTGTTAGTTCCTTTTCTGACTCCTTCCTCAAGTTGTCATGCAAAGAGGCCATATGTACAGCTTTTTTTGATTCGGCTAGAGCTTGAGCAGATTTCTCCTCTGCAATTCGTGCCCTGTTTTCAGCCTGTTTGAGCATCATCTGCAAAGCTGTTGGTAGTTCTATATCTCCTTCATCTATTTGTATTGGAAAGACTGGCTTCGCCTTCTTCTCCTTGGGAGGGCAGATTTTGTTGAAGCTTTCTTGTTGGGAGATTCCCTCTGTGGCTGTTAACATATCAACTTTTTCCTAGTATATAGTAAAAAACACACATTACAACTAATGTATACTGATTTTCCTGTATGACAGAAATTTGACAGTGAACGTATAGTTATTTCTTTACCATAATCGATTTAGCATGATCATCTACAGGTTCTCCGTTTGCTCCAACATGCACACGTTCATACACACGATATGATCCTGGTTCGACACCTTCTTGCTTCTTCATCTGCAGTTACAGAAAGTGTACGTCGGGTTATATTGAGGACTGTGTCAAC
Source organism: Clarkia xantiana subsp. parviflora (assembly GCA_036873135.1). Lineage (NCBI taxonomy): Eukaryota > Viridiplantae > Streptophyta > Magnoliopsida > Myrtales > Onagraceae > Clarkia > Clarkia xantiana. The sequence continues at coordinate 15,504,134 of JAPTYO010000003.1, forward strand.
AAATGTGTCAACATGCCCACAGTTAGTTCAAATTGTGATAACTAATTTACCTTGGCCCTGACACTTGCAAAACTGCGGGTGCCTGCAATGTGATTACTTTTTCTCTTTGAAACATTCAACTTGTTCCTGTTACTTGCTTCCTACTCAAGAATTAAAAATCTAATTAGACAATTGTTTAAGTTAATCCTAGCAAATATTGCAAGAAGCTTAAGTATTATGCTACCAAACCTGAAAATCATCAGATGATAACAGATTTATTAGATAAGCCCAATCTTCTTTACTCAGGAGAGGGTGTATATGTTCCATCCTTTCCTCATCGGTCTCATACTTGTCATAAAACTCTTTTTTTCAGGAATGCCCTAAATCGTCTGTACTTTGTTCCCATCTCATTCCAAATGAGTTTTTGTTTGTTTGCATCAAAAGGTATTTCATAAGTTTTCTACATGCGGGTTGAAGCAAATATTAGTATATAGTAAAAGTCGCGTGGCTGAAATAAAGTCCATCGTAGCTGTAAAAAATGTGTACTTTCACAATACTTACACCGATTTTCTTGAAAATCTTCAGTTTGATGTCGATGTCTATGTCTTCCCAACCACGTACTTGTTGAGGAGCTTTATCTCTAACGATGGCTCCACAGAAATTTGCAAATTCAGTTGAATTGTCACTGCAAACTCGACCATCATGATCAAACTCCAAAACCTCCTTTGGATCTGACTTACCCCTACGTCCTGTTTTTAGATTTCTTGTACGCCCTCGGGGTACCCATGCTTTTTTGGAAGCTGGATGATTTGATTCACATTGAGGACCTGATTTGTAATTGGTCAAATAACTATTAATTGGTGATCTGATCAACACTAAAACAATATAAATTAGAAAACAAAATTCCATTGAGGTCTTATGTACAGAATGTCACCTTTTGTTACTTGCTCTATATCACTAGTATATTGATCCAATGGTATATCCCCAGATACGTCCCCCAGATTCATATTAGATTGATCTTCTGAGTTTGAAACTTGGACACCATGCAGTCCATTGACATTCTCTGTGTTTCCCCCTCCTCCGAAAGTAGCAGTTTCTGTAGAGATAGACGTTCTTTCGGTTGAACACACTGTGTTTGTGGCAGGAAGTCCCTGCTGGTAGTTTTCAGGTGATCCGTTTACTATATTAGCATTCTTTGTGGCGCTTTTCTTTTTTCTTGAACTTCGTCGCCCCTTAGTTGTCATCCTTGGACCTGTCATGAGGATATATAGGAATGGCAACATTCAGTAGGTGTTGTTCCTTAAATTCACACAAGAAATGCAACCTTAGTTGTTCAAGTAAGTATGGCTTTAATAGTCATTGATATTCCAATGAATCAATTACTGTCACGTTTTATCAAAGTCTGACTGAAGGTAGGAAACATTTGAGATTAGTTATCCTAAACGGAATAAACAATACTTGCATACTGGGGTAGTTCTGTGAATATGTATGCATAAGATACTGTGTTGATAACATCATACCCATTGTATAATTAACTTCATAAACAAGATTTAGTACGTATCAACAAAATCTTTATCTGCATCATCTTTTTGTTGCTTACATACATCAATACAATATATACATGTTAGACAATATTAACTTTCAATTTGACTGACCCTTCCAAAAAAAACACAAATTTACCCACCTTGCTGATTTTTTTTGCAACTTCCAAAACACAACATGTCTTATGGTAACGTCATATACATACAACTTTAAGAATAGAGGAAACTCAACACATTCAAGTTTGAAAAAAAGAAATTGTGCACTCATCTTCAAATATGTATTAGTATTTCCGTATATTTATTAGGGTTGCTTCTTACAAGGTTAAAACAAGTCTGAAGTGCCTTCCATGAGACAAACAAAAAAAAATTTACATAAGGAGTTGGCGTGGGTTCTATAGTTTTTTGAAAATAGAAGCTACAATACATACGTTTGAGGTAAGAGGGGTGAATACCTGAGTTTGAGGGACTATGGCACACCGGTGTTTTTCCTTCTACTGATGCACTTCCTCGTCTCTGCTCTCCTGTGTATATGTTTACCATGAATGGCCAAGACTATTTGATAGAGGAAGAATAAATGAAATATTGAGTTTCCCTCCTTTTCTTTCTAAGGCGGGAATACAATTTACATTCAACTTAAAGCAAAGTTGTACAAATTATTTTCAGATTTGAATTGATAAAAACTAATGGGCTTTTTGAAAAGAAATCATGGACCAACTACCATTGTTCTTTCATGGCCAGTCCATCACCATCAAGCAACCCACTTTCCTCTTCGTCCCCACTCCATCACCGCCGTCCGTAATTTCTTAGAAGGGAGAAGAAAGCTAAACTTCAAGGAGGAAGCTAGGAGGGAGAAGATCTTCACGAGAGCAGGAGGAGAAAATCTTGAAAGGGGAGAGATGATGAAGCTTGAGAAGGAATATAGGAGAAAATTGAGGATTTTGAGAGAAAAAAGATGAAGCTTCTGGAAGGTGGAGCTCATCTGTAAATTGTAATAATGTAGAGGCCAAACCGGGTCTAACCGGTCGAACCGGCAACCGGACACCTCTCCGGTTCGGTGCCCGGTCCGGTTCTGATAACACTGGTTACCATACATTATTATTGTGTTAATTTCATAATCTGAGGGCAACTTTTTACTTATATGTATAATCTATGTTCTATCTACTAGATGACTGACCCGCGCAGTGCATGGGGTCTGTATAATGTTAGAATACATAAATTAATAATGGATGAATTTGTATGTGAGAGCGTCAGACAAGGTTGTCAGGATCGCGATCCGGATCGTAATAAGATCCTACAAGGCTAAATCGATCTGAATCGCTCGTAGGATCACTAGCACTTAGGATCGGAGTAGGATCGAGCGTCGACCGTATGATCGTTCAGGATCAGCTAGGATCGGTCTAAGATCGTGATCCTAAAATATCCTAAGGTAATCATACATAGATTGAGTTTTTTTATTAATTCAACCACTAACTACTGTTTGGAGGATCATTATACTTATTTAGTGACATAACTTTAATTATATTGTAATAATAAAAAATTAATTGGTAAACAGAATATCCGAAAACACAACATTGTAGCCTTGTATTTCTTATTCATACTTTGTTTACATAAGATACATTAAAAATATGTGTTTCTTAAATTAACTTGATACTTCGTACGTTTCTTTGTGATTGAATTGTTATTTTCAAATCATTTATAAGTAGATGATCAAGGTGATTTGGACTTGAACTTAGACGATATTACAAAAATAACGTGTCTGTTTAACATTTGAAGCTGATGAACCTTTAAATAGAGTTGATAATGTTGATACAGACAATTATTATTATAATTAGAAATTTGAACTTTGAACCCATTTAAGATTATTAGTACTTTGTTGGACTTGGATGTCTATTTATAAGTGTATAACTTAATTAATAAGGTCTAAAATATTTTTGAATACTATTTTGGTGATTTGATATTATATTGAGTAATGTATCCATTTTAAAGAAATAAATTATGTTTACTGTTAAATAATTCGTACAATTTTGTAGGATTGTAAGATCCCTAATCCGATCCTATCCTACCTTGAACCGATCCTAACAACCTTGGTCTAAGGCAATGATGTTGACACTTGGTATGTAGGGCAGCTGTAATAAGGAGATAATAAATATAAGCTTAACATCTTAAGTACATTTGGTAGGGGTGAGCAAATTACCCATTTGGAACTGGAATTGGTCAATTGGGTAGGTCATGGGCAAATGTAAACGGTTCTGCTACGGTTTTTGTATAAGATTTCACTGAACCGGTATTTAAAGTTCTGGTTTGATTATTATTTTCGGGTACTCAAATACCCGTAACTGGAACCGTTTATTTTTATATATACATATTAAAAAAAACACTTAACATTTAATAAATTTAAAATTCTTGTGTGTGGAAATGTTGGAATTGTTTTTATGATTTCAGTAGAAACAATACTGATTTTAGTTTTAACCGGGTTCCAACTCGTAATGCAAAGTAATTTTATAATAAATACACAATTAAGATATGATAACTTACAGTTGTTTTGTGGAGCTATAAAATTTAAAGACTCAAACTCTAATCAATTTCAAGATTGACATAATACAACTCGGCTCGACTGATCCAACCGAACCGGTTTCACACCAATCTGTAGGTGATGTCGCTTCAGGTTGGGGTGAGCAAAACCCGATTGGAACCGGAACCTGTCAATTGGGTAGGTTCCGGGAAGACATCTTTTACATCAGGGTAGGTTCCGGGTAATTAGTTTTAATACCCTGTAAGACCGGTTCCGGTTCCGGGATGAGTTGTGACACCGAAACCGGAACCGATATATTTGGTTCACTCTTGGTCCAATTTGAAGTTTTACTCTTTGTATTTGAAAATTTAGTTGAATTTATATTTGAATACTTTGATTCAGTCTGCATGGATTATGTATCGTTAGCCGCATGAAAATTTATGCTGTATGTAGAATTTCTATCCATGGAGAACAAATTATTTTTTTGAATTTTTTTAATGTTTTGATGATAATAAGTCGGCTCCTAACGGGTACCCGGAACAGATCGTTTTTAATTGGTGCGGTTTCCTAGGGGTGAAACCGGACCGGTCGGACCGGTTTTTTGCTTGGTTCGGTCGGTTACCCATATTTTCGGTCCGGGTTTTTTCCTTTAAAAAATCCGACCAAAAAACCAAATCATGAAAAATAAACCGTCCATTGGTAGTACGGTTTTTTCGGTTCGGTTTTCGGTTTAAACCGAAAATCCAAAATTAACAATCACCGTTTAAAATTCTCATTATTTTCATGGTGCTATTATCAAACCGAAATGAAAAATAGCGTCAATTAATATAATTAAACAAATTATAAAACAAAATTAGAAAAAATAATCTTCATAAGTGACTATTTTATAATTTTTGTTAACCTACTTAATTAATTATATTGAATAATATCAACTAATATAGTATATATTTTACATATTTAGTTAGCATAACGGTCGGTTCGGTCCCCACGGTCCTCAAAGCTCAAAATCCGAACCGAACCGAAAAACCGAACTAGAGTAAAAAAATCCGACCAAAAACCAAACCGTATATTTCATATTCGGTTTTTTCGGTCCGGACCGGTTTGGTTTTCACCGGTTTTTCGGTCCAACCGGATTTTGGTTTCACCCCTACGGTTTCCTATGTTCAGTTAATTAATTAAATTATTTTATTACTATTTTCTAGTATGCTAATGGAGTGTTTGAATTTTATGAAAAAAGAGGCCAAAAGCCCATGACTTGGATAATATCGTCACAGAGTCAGAATATTTATAAAATGAAAAGACATATATCTGTTTCCCCAGAGTATTAGCGTGTACAAGAAGCCTCTCAGTTTAGAGTTGGAAGGTCACTCAACCCCTTGTTTCTGCGATTGCTTTCCTTTAGAGGTTAGACGACAACACTTCGAAATCCATACGGTTCGACCTAGTCACAACTCCACCTGAATAACCAGTAATCAAGTTTTTGAAGGAAAGGTGCAATCGCTGTTTTGATCCCTTTTGCCCCGTCGAGGAGATAGAGTGGAAATTTGTTCAATCTACTTTACTGCAGATGTGAGTAATCGAAATTGGTTCTTTTATAGATGTATTCACCTATGGTTTGAATATCTGCATTTGGGTTTGTTGGTTCATATTCATGATAACTTGTGATATAAATCTGTGAGAACATGTTATTTTTTTACACATGCATCAGATTAAGATGTAATGGTTAGCTTGTGGAATGAAAAGAACAACTGAAATTGGACCACATTTAGTTTTGGAGAGTCGATAGGTGTTCTGACCCACATGCAGTTCGATTGTCTGCACGTTTTTGTAGCTTGATATGCATCCTCAGATTTACGGAAACTGTTGTTTGGGCTGTTCAATTATTATATATACCTCAGATTAAGTTGTCGTGTGTACCTACCGGTATGAAATTAAAAGATGAAATTGAAAAACGATATTAGGGATTGTCTATTTGTCAGTCCAAAAATGGTAGCTGACTTATTTGAATGTGACCATTAGTTATATTCTGTCATTTAGGTTGGCTAATAGTCATTGTAGTAATGATGTTTCAACGAACAATTGTTAAATACAAATACGGAAACATAACAATCTTCATCGTTGTCACTTTCAGATAATGGGGCCGAAAAAGGGTACCAAACGAAGAACAAAGACTAAGCAATCTGGTGTGAAGGATGGCAAAACAGTCCGTGCACGTGTCCGCACTAGAACTGAACATCAGGCGGTGATCATGGCCACGCAAGTTGATGATGTCCCGGAGTCGAGCAGGGGAAAAAAAAAGGTGCGACCCTTCTGTTCCCATAGAAGGTGAAAGAGGCGTAAAATGCGCCAAAACTATATGTGTTGACTTAGAAGAGTCAGAGGACTATCAACTGGCAGATGAGACCGAAGATAATTCAGTTAGGGTGGAACATGCTGTCAGTAATGTGAGGTCATATATGTCGTTATCAGAACGGAAAGAGTTTCTCAGCTCGAGAACAATATCTGCGTGCAGGAGGATCAGAGAATCCTTCTTTACATTTCGCAGTATATCTTGGGTTGACAAGATAAAGAAACCAGCAATGTGGCCGTTCTTTAACCTGTCGGATAACGTGTATCCAGCTCTGGTGCGAGACTTCTATTCTAACATGAATGTTCCGGCGGAAGGCGTCGAGGAAATCTTTGTTGACACGACAGTCAAATCCAAGAAGATACATCTCACTGTGGAGACTCTAGGCAATATTTTGGGGATTTCTGCTGTGGGTTCTAACGTGCTGAATTTGAGTCAAAAGGAGCAACTAAAGGCACTTCGAAGGGCGGTGCAAATTGTAAATGGCAAAAGAAACGGAAAACCGTCACTACCAAAGATTAGTGAGCTGTCCCCCGATAACCGTTTACTTCACCACATCATCAGTTTCCTGGTCCTCCCTCGAAGTGGTGATTTTAGTAGGGTGCAAAGGAATGATATTATCCTACTAGTTGATATCCTTGAAGAAAAAGACATCAACCTCCCGGCAATTATTTTGACAGACATGATTCGCAGTGTCGGAGGGCCTCGCGCATTCTCCCCATTTGGAAATGTGGTAACTAAAATTTGCAGCTACTTTGATGTCGACATGTCAGAATTAGGTGAAGGAATTCCAACTCAGATATACACAGAAACTACACTAAGGCTGATGAAGATAAGAACTGACCCGGATACCAAGAAATTGGTGCGATTTAAAGAGCCTACACAAGTATCGGGTGCTAATCCAATGGAGGAGGTGCTGGATTTGCAGCGAGCAATGGCTGCGGACATTAAAAATTTGCTGCGAATCCATGAGGAGAAGGAGAAGGGCTTGCAGGAAAGGGAGAAGCATTTGGAAGAGAGGGAGAAGAAATTGCAGGCGAGGGAAGAGAAATATATAAATGGAGTTGAGGACAATCTCGAAGAGTTGATGGAGATAGGTAACGATCTTGTAGCAGCTGCAGAGGCTGCTGGATACATAACAGTGGAGGGAGAGGACGGGGATGAGGAAGACAATGATGATGTTGAGGTTGAGGCAGCACCCGAAGGTGGGGTGAATGCCGATGTTGAGGTTGAGGCAGCACCCGAAGGTGGGGCGAATGCCGGACACGGATCAGTTGGCAACGATGATGACGATGTGGAGGCTGATGCTGCTGGTGGTCAGGAAGATGGAGAAGAATATAGTGATTATGAGGGTACCGACGATGATGAATACACGAGTTCAAATGCGGATACGGGGAAGGCTGATGGTTCATCTACTGATGATGGAACTGATGCATGACGTGGTTGGGATTAGATTAAGGTAGCTGTCTTTTGTTAGTTAGCAGCACTACAGTAGTAACTTGACTCTATTCTCAAAGCTGGTAGCTGTGTTCTGATAATTATGTTCGTTCACTGAAGAACCCTATTTTTGGATCTGTATTTAAGCAAACTACTGGGTGGTTCAGGTATTGGACGTTTTATTATTGATATGTATGGTTGTGGTTGTGGTTGTGCATGTGTGGTCAAGTGTTGATGTAATCCGAAACATTGTGGTCATTTGTTGACATTAGGATGTAGTCGTGTAGACGATACAAGTTGATTATACGTCAAACTCGTCTCGACTCGATTAGTATTTTCAAAATTCACAAACTCTAATTTTGAAACTATAACTCGGCTCGTATTAAAGCATGACATCATTGACCTCAGAGCGTTTCTTCAGCTACATCGCAATACATTAACATTTTTCATAATTTCAAATATCGAGCCCGACTAAAATTAAACTCGGCTAATAAATGTAACATATTATTGGGTGTAGATCTCATATTTTGGAAGTCCTCACTATGTAATGTATGAATGTCTACTTGTGTCCAGAATAGATTGTACATACAAAATAAGTAGGAACTAAATGCAAATATTATATATACATAATCCCTTACATCTTCACAAAATAGATTGTACTTTCCTGTCTTAGATAAACAGGAATATGATTGTCACACACCTATATAGCATTAGATCATCACAAAATGGGGGCAGGATATATGAGTTATGGTCCTATCCAAAGGCCATACAACAGATATATCCAGATGATCCAGACTTTGTTCGTACAGGATCATTTTCTAAGGCTGTTAAAGTTAGCTCTTACATATGAGCAACCAAAAGTACTAAGGCTATGAAAGTTTGCTCTTACATATGAGCAAAATACGACCAAAAGGTTATATGTCGCACACCCCTAACTGTTAGACATGAGACTTCCAAGCAGTGCCCTGTCTATGTTTGCAGAGAAAAGCTTTTCAAATTCAGCACGCATGGTTTCAGCTACGCTTTCCCGCACACGGTCCTCCATTCCCTGCATTCGCTGGTTGATCATTTGTTCAACCTGTTCGTCACTGTATTGGTTGATCACCTTCGAAGAACCTCCCACAGGTCCCAAACCATACAACCTACCCTTGGAAGGTCCACCAACTGCATCAGTCCATGCTTCTTCGTTCAGGATGACTTGGGAAGCAGTTACCTCTTGATGGATATACGCCCAATTTGAACCCGTTGACTTCCAAATCGTTATATTTTTATCACCCCGTTAATGATTGTAAATCGAAACTTCAACCCGAACACTTCGCGAGAACACCAACGGCTCGGACGAGGCCGAAGCGCTCGTCCGGCCGAGTCAAACTCACCTAGGTGAGGTTGGGTGGCCACACCCGACCTCCCCTAGGGGAGATCGGGTCAGCCAACCCGATCTCCCCTAGGGGAGATCGGGTGGACCAACCCGATCTCTCCTAGGAGAGATCGGGTCAGCCAACCCGATCTCCCCTAGGGGGGATGGGGTTGGCCAACCCCATCCTCCCTAGGAGGGGTTGGGTGCCCTCACCCAACCCCTACCCTTGGGGGTCGGATTTCCCTCCCCCCAAGGGCCCCGACACCACCCTTGGACTCCCACACTCGGTTTATTCCGCCTACCTTCTCCGTATCCTAAGGTCCTAATTATGCGTTTAAAGGTTAATTAACTGTGTTTAAAGGTTAACGATGTCATTAAGCCACCTTAATGACACCGTTGCCTATAAATACCCCACCTCCACTATTCATTTGATCATCTTGGCAAGTTGCACAATTTTGCTCTGACCTCTCTCTAGCTTTATCTCTCTAAAACCGTACTGACTTAGGCATCGGAGAGGGTTCATCAGGCACCAACCCCCCCTCTGTGCCTGGTATTGCCCCTCTTGCAGGGTGGCAAAGAGAAGAGCCAAGGAAGCAGAAGAGCATAGAGCAGTAGGACAAGCCCCAGGGGTAAGAAGTACAAGCCTCAGGAGGTCAGAAGGAGAGAAGGAAAGGAGGTCAGAAGGAGAGAAGGAAAGGAGATCAGAAGGAGAGAAGAGAAGGACATATATCAGAACGACTACCCCAAGGGAGCAGAAGGGCATGTATCAGAATGACTAGTCCTAGGAACACTGAACCCGACATTTCATTAGTGGGAGATAAATTCTAGATTGACGACCCGTTGACCTAGACTTTATAACCTAACACTTGGCGCCGTCTGTGGGCTTCGAACAGAAAGCCTGGCAATAACAAGAGCAATGACGAACAACTTGGTGTCTAGGCATCACCGCCCACCTGGGAGCAATAGGCAAGAAAGACAACATATACCTCCAGCAAGGCAGACTAACCCAGAGAAACAGCCTGCACACCCAGAGCCTCAAGTAACCCCATAGGCACCCCAGCCCAACAACCAGGAGAGAGGACCCTCACGCCCAGCTGGGGATGAGTCTTCCACAACTTCAACTCCATTGACTAGGAAGCCACAGGGACAGGGGGGCAACAAGGAGTGTCATCCCAATACACGGCACCTCCACAGGGATATCACTATGAGGCACAACCTCAAGGGTACCCATATGGAATACTGACTCAAAGGAACGACAATCGTGCCCACACAACCAACACAAGGCCGGCATACACACAGGGAGCACATACAGTGACTCCAGGGCTGATGAGTGCCTCGGACGAGCTACTAGCTTACAGAGAAACCCTAAGGAATAGGCAGGAAAGGCAACACCGACAGGAAGGAGAAGAAGCTCATGAAGAGGAGCAAATCCCAACGGAAGAACGCCACTCGCACCCTCGAACAGGGCAGCGAGGAGAACAAAGGAGAGACAACCAAAGGCCACCCCCAGGGGGAAGGCAGCAGTCTGTGCCTCCAAGGCAGCAACAGACACAACAGGATGCCAGGGCATACACCCCTCTGGGGGCAGATAGACAGTCAAGACCTCCAAGGAGGTATGAATTCAACCAAGTACCCCAACAGGGACATACACCGCACTAAGGGAGGACATACATGCCAGACCAACAAGGATATAGGAGTTCCAACATCCACCCTGGCAATGTACACATACAGTCCGCATCACCACAGACATGACCAAGGGACATACCAAGGAAAGCTCAAAGGGAGGGACATAGTCCCAACAACACAACAAGGCAACCACCTACCCATGATACAGCACGACAGGTCCAAACCCCTCATGCATTACAACCCTTGGTACACATCCCCTTAGGACAGGGGAGCAGTCCAAAAGACAAGAATTTGAACAGGGGACTCATAGAGTACTACACCATGTTAGTACATAGCTACTACAATGGGAAGTCTCATGGAGAGACGTAATAAAGTGAGATCGCACATAGCATACATGAAGGATACACCTCCACCTAGTCCGTCCTGCAAGGATGCGACCTTATATTCCTCAAGTGGAAGGAATACACACAGACTAATGGAGGAAAACAGTTACATTACCAAGGAAGCAGGGGATATCAACACCCCCACACCCATATCCTTCCCATATCCTCTTATTTAATTTAACCGCATAACAAGTCAACTCCCTAAAAGGGGTAGATTTTGATACTTGATATCAACATGTTTTCCAAGAATGACCATACCGGACGCCTTCGGGCTCCGTGATATATATATACACAGGTGGACCACTAGAAGAATCCGTAAAAGGCCGTCGCCAATCAAGAGATGCACAAGCAACAGATTCCTCAATCCCAAAGAACACCTATAAGGTCAAGTTTCTGGGAAAGGTCACAAGATGGAAGGCTCACTTACAAAAATAAGTTGAGCACTCCCAACATCCTATAGAGGAACTACCATGAAGGTCACAAAGGATTACCCCTACTATAACCTTCCACTAAGCATCCTAGGGCCAAGTCCGTCAAAGGATCCCATTGGGCATTGATATGCAAGGGGGGCACCAGTCACAACATGCCCTCCCCACAAACGCCCATAAGCATGAGAGGAGATAGCCGCGAACACATCCCTCCAAAAATGGAGGACACCATATCACATGGGAAACACCCACCATCAGAGACAAACACCTCCAGCGGATCTTTATGATTTCACCTAGTAAGCTCATCCCAGGTAATGGAATACACTTCCATCAAAAACTCTCAAGGACACCAAACCTAGCAAAGGAAGAATGGCGACACCATCATCAAGCTTTTAAAAAGGGACATGGAAAACATAGTATTTCCACACAATGATATATTAGTCATAAGAGAGGGAATCACCAACTTTGACATGAAGAGAACCATAGTGCATGAAGGGAGTCCGTCAGACATCTCCCATGACCAACCATTGATGATACTAGAGAAGAGTCAGGCATACCTAATACCAAAGGACCCCCTACTAGTAAAGGTGGTCAGAACATCAACACACCCATTAGGGACACGGCACTGCAAATGAACCAGGAATAAGGATGGAACACATATCCTTACAAGTATCCTTACAAGTATCCTTGCATTTATCCTTGCAAAAATAAACTCAGTAGATAAAGAGGTTATCTAATAGATGACTATGTGATCGATTATATATGACCCTAACCCGGAGATCCTGGGACTCCGTACTATATAGGTAATGAATAACATGTTCATCAGAGATAGGTACACGAAGATTCAAGACAGCGCCATAAAGATTAAGGCGCATACCTCTACCAAGTACGACACATTGGAGTGTTCACAAACACTCCTTCGCCATCTCACAAGAAAGGAAGGCAACCAAGGATACAAGTCCTAATAGAATAAACATCGGTAGAAAATCTTGTCATTGAAGTCATGCACCAAGAGAGAAACTCTAGAGATGGAAGATTAGCAAAAGAGATAGTGCAACAACTAGAGTAGGAAAAAGGAGATACATCTCCTATCAAGAGCCTTAGGATAGGATAATAGTTCTACAAGATCAACCAAAGAAGAGCTCTAAAGCTTGGGGAGTAAGGTTTCAAGATCGACCCTCACACTAGACGCACATCCCGATCAACCACCCTGTCTGCAAATGATAAGACATTTGACTCTGGCATCCCATCAAGAGGAGAACCCCGATAAAAGGGACACTAGAACAATATCCCGCCTTTAAGGCCATACGCCGAATACATGGTGAATGAAGGATATGACAAAATGAAAAAGGAGGGACTTGTCAACTCAACACACCTCAAACACGTATACGTACGCAATACAAATGCAGTCTCTAATGAAGCTATCCAACAAGGAATAGCCAATACGGGGGCAAACCCATGGAAAATCATGGAGCATCACTTGCAAACCTAAAGGAAAACATCCTTTTTAGGTTCAAGTCCTAATTCAAAGGAAGTCTATAATCAAGATTCAAGGTGGGAGGAGCACGACCAATATGACACTCCCTAAAGGCATTGAAGAATACTCCAATGTAAAGGAAAAGGCAAAGCACACTAAGTGCCACAACACTCCAAGATTATCACAGCCCGGTCAGACCCCCGCCCCCATGCACGAGCAAAGAGCATGGATCAGATTGACTAGTCTGAAACACACCTATGAGATTAACAACTCAAGACGCCATTCTATGAGAGAGCTTTTCAACCTAAAGCACAAGCAAGGAGGGGAAAGAATTTACAAGCACCCCTAGGATACAGACACTGCCGCATCCTGGTTATCAAGAGAATGAAAATCACCCCCACCCACCCAAAGAAAAAGCTCTCCACCCAATCCCTAAAGATACATCCGACAAAGGCATTATCCAAACCATGCCTATGACTGAAACAAGCAAGCATGAGAAAGAGTAAATCCTACAAGGGATACTCATCGCATTCAAACAAGCAGACAAGGGAGCCCCGAGCATAAGGGGTACCCAACCAAGAAAATGAACGAGGGGCCTTCAACGGCCAAATATGAAAGGCGGTATGACCACCAAGCAACTTGGGGGGCACCAAACGAATAAGTGCTTGGTAGTCCACCTAAGTATAAAAGAAGAGATTAGAGGCAGAAGATCACAAGAACATGCAATACCAATTCTCCTAGAAGAGGTCACATAAGAGGAAAACATCATCAACTCCCTACATGAACTCGTCCTAAGTTGGCAACACACAAACATCGCCCTCGAGAGGTGATCTCCCACATGGAAGGAAAAACGTGGTAGCATGCAATATCATAAAAGGAAAAGTCAAGTAAAGACTCGAAAAGCATACCAAAGACGCACCCTACATGAGAAAGGACACAAGATAAGGTAATATTATGAGCCCTCCGGGAGCCAATCCTGCGAACACATTCGACGCCCCCAAGAGCGTATCTTGAGAGTAGTTCTAAAACTACGAACCCTGTGCCCTCCGGGAGCCTATCCCGCGAACAGATTCGACGCCCCCAAGAGCGTATCTTGAGAGTAGTGTCAATACTACGACCTTCGACGCACCAAGAGCGTATCTTGAGAGTGGTTTCTAAAAACTACGAATTTCGACGCCCCCAAGAGCGTATCTTGAGAGTGGTTTCCAAAAACTACGAATTTCGACGCCCCCAGGAGCGTATCTTGAGAGTAGTGTTCATACTACGACCTTCGACGCTCCCAAGAGCGTATCTTGAGAGTAGTTTCTATACTACGACCTTCGACGCACCAAGAGCGTATCTTGAGAGTGGTTTCCAAAAACTACGAATTTCGACGCCCCCAGGAGCGTATCTTGAGGTAGATTTGCAACCTACCAGATTCGACGCCCCCAAGAGCGTATCTTGAGGTAGAAAAAACACTACCAGATTCGACGCCCCCAAGAGCGTATCTTGAGGTAGATTTCAAACTACCAGTTTCGACGCCCACCAGGAGCGTATCTTTGGTCTAACTTGTGCCCTCCGGGAGCCTATCCTGTGAAACGTTAAGTGCCCTCCGAGAGCCTGTCTCGTGAACATTTTTCGACGCCAACCAGGAGCGTATCTTTGGTCTAACTTGTGCCCTCCGGGAGCCTATCCTGTGAAACGTTAAGTGCCCTCCGAGAGCATGTCTCGTGAACAGTTTTCGACGCCAACCAGGAGCGTATCTTTGGTCTAACTTGTGCCTTCCGGGAGCCTATCCTGTGAAACGTTAAGTTCCCTCCGAGAGCCTGTCTCGTGAACAGTTTTCGACGCCAACCAGGAGCGTATCTTTGGTCTAACTTGTGCCCTCCGGGAGCCTATCCTGTGAAACGTTAAGTGCCCTCCGAGAGCCTGTCTCGTGAACAGTTTTCGACGCCAACCAAGAGCGTATCTTTGGTCTAACAGTACCACATATACCATTTAAAGGGTATCAGAAGAGATCATCGCACCATACTGAGAAGGATTCCATGAGAAAATAATTGCAAAGTAAAGTTGTATAAAGAACACACAATGTTTTTTCTTGATGAGATAGCAGGTATGATGTGAAGGAAAGCACAAAAGAAAGATAAAGAAAGGAAAGCATATACAAAGGAGAAGTCCATAACCAAAGGATCATATACAGAAGCACAAGAGGTTATCATGAAAAGTAACGAGTTATCCTACCACCCATATCACAAGTCAAGAGAAGTATCTCAAAGGAACCCAACACCACCAAGAAGGATAGCAAAGACATGAAATCCAAAGTTCAGGGCTCTCAAAATAAGCTTGACCCATCAAGAAGAGAATTGCCTTACAAGTCACACAAATCAACCTCCGACAAATGTTATTGTCATGCATGTCGCCCTCGCGTGACCTATGCTCGTATCAGACTTGAACATCGTCAAGCACAACTCATGAAGGAGACATCTAAAGAGCATAAAGGATACAACATCCGACAAGACGAGACATCGGGACCTAACCCAACAAACATAGCCTACACAAAAGGCAACTATAGCAATGAAGGCTCTCCAATGAGAAAGGAATACTAAAGCACAACTCCATACATCGTGATGTGGCTATCATGTCCACATACACTGAAGTGGCTATCATGTCCACATACCTTGAGGTGGCTATCATGTCCACATACCTTGAAGTGGCTATCATGTCCACATACCATGAACTGGCTATCATGTCCACACACTACAGAAGGGCTATCACTCCGACACATCACGAAGTGGCTATCACGTCCACACACCCCGAAGTGATTATCATGGCAGCACATCATAAAACATCTGTCAAAGACATGAATTGTAAAGACACCATCCCGACCACGAACATCAAAAGGCTACGCCTAGCCCTGGGAGGAGGTTCAAGAAAAAGGGAAAAACAACAACCTTCGTACGCTCATCAAAGGTAGGCACTTATATTTCAACCCACTGGGTGATACTAGGAAGGAGACGTCCTCATTATGAAGACAACCTCCATATCTCACGAAATCAACCATGAAGCAAAGAATCACGACAAGCACTATTGAGGGCATATAACAAAACGATCCCCACAACGATCACAACTACGATACTAGTAGAGGCTAACTCAAGGGCAGTCTCCACCAAACTCCAAAGCAAGAATTCGCTACCTTAATCAGAGTCATGGCAAGAGAAAGGAACCTCAATGAAAGGTGATGATCACACCCATCACCAAAAGAAAAATCTTCAACGCAGGGGTTAATAACATAACCCATAGGAAAGACAAAAACACCTTCAAAAGTCGTCAAATCTACATGAAGATGAAATAAACTTGAGACTCGGCCCCTCGGCTGGGGGCAGGGGATAGAGAAGAGACATCAAGACCTATGATCACCCCATCGCCAGCCACAGGTTGTTTCCTTTTGTCAAGCAAAGAGGGTGCCTCTTCAACCACTACCTCCTTATCATGGGAGGGAGTCAGCAAGGGGGCATTTGAAAGCCTCTCGCGGTTTCCTTCTCCTTGGCAGCCGAGGGCCGGACCTCAGAGTCAGGTTTCCGCGCCTTGGATTTAGATTGACTTGAACTCTCACCCACCACAAGAATCATTCGGTAACCAGGGAAGAACACTCTAACAACAAGAAGGAAGCAGCATGAGAACAATCATAAGTATATCACAAAGAAAAAAGAAGGGAAAAAGAACATACTGGAAGCATTAGCAGCCACCCCTGACTTAGAAAATTTCTTGGCCTGATAAGCAGAACTAGAGGGTTCTTCCCTCTCATCTGATTCAACGGCACGTTCGGAACGCTTTGCCTACACCTTGTATGTTTCTCCATGAAATCAACCTACAAGGGGTCATACGAGTCCCTGCCTCATACAAGTCCGCCTCGGACACCCAAGACACAGGACGGTCAGATTTGGTCTGACTACCTTGGAAAACGATCTTCAAGGTCTCCCTGTCTGAAGAAGAAAGCTTCCCAAAAGTGAGTCATCTATACGAGCAACCAACGCAAAGATCGACCCTTACTCATGGAGGGGCGAGATACGCCTACTACGGGGGCAACCTTAACACCAAGCGAAGAGGGCGAACTTTTAGTTTCCCCAAATGGAGCAACGCTCCAGCACATCCGAAGGAAGGGTCAACCCTTAACACATGTCAATAGACCCCTTCGCTCGCGGCGGTAAGAAGAAAGCTTGTAAGCTTTTTCACCCTCACTTTTATGGGGAACAAATTGCAGGGTAAAGGTCAAGAGCTATACACACGCTCCAACGAATGAAGGAAAAATGTTACACGTGCCGAAGGTCGAGATTAATGGACAATGCTCACGAGGGAGGCGAAACGTTGTGTCCCATTGAGTGGCAGAGTTCCCACCCTCAAGTAAAGGAGAGGTCTATGCTCTCACCTTTGCACTTATGTTCATATTCATGATTAACATCTACAGGTACATCAATGTCATCACTCATGCTTATACTCACAACCCATCCATACATACATACATGTTCATGCTTGCACTCATATGCATGCCCACATACACACTCCCATGTGTTCAAACATTTAGACGTCCATGCACATGGCCGCCATATATTCATGCATACATTCATGACTACAATCGCAGCATGTCTCCACTCACTCCCATCCTTATGTTCCTACTTGCATGTATGCTAGTACACATCCTCATGTTCATGATATGTCCATGTTCACTCCTAGTTAACATCCTATAGGCATATTTTCTAGTATCCCATACTTAGAAAAATTTCGGACCAAAAGTGAAATTTTTCTCCACTTAGGCAAATCACGGCATGAAATTGAAGCATAAGTCACTTAGTTGCATTCGTATTGCATCCCTACGCAAGCATGTATTTTTAGAAATATACGTCCGTAGCAAGGAAAGATTTATTATTCCCACTTCAGACGGACGCGTGCTTAGGCACGTGTCCGTACTGCTCTGACGTTTACACTTCCTCTATCTTATAAGACAGGGGGCAGAGTCAGAGGCACGCATCCATGAGTAAGTAAACATTCAGATAAAAGGTAAAACCCCGGTTTCAAATTGCGCGTGTCATACCATCCTAAAATAGAGTCAATCAAGGGTTAGGCCATTGGTTGACTCGGGGGCATGTGATGGATATACGCCCAATTTGAACCCGTTGACTTCCAAATCGTTATATTTTTATCACCCCGTTAATGATTGTAAATCGAAACTTCAACCCGAACACTTCGCGAGAACACCAACGGCTCGGACGAGGCCGAAGCGCTCGTCCGGCCGAGTCAAACTCACCTAGGTGAGGTTGGGTGGCCACACCCGACCTCCCCTAGGGGAGATCGGGTCAGCCAACCCGATCTCCCCTAGGGGAGATCGGGTGGACCAACCCGATCTCTCCTAGGAGAGATCGGGTCAGCCAACCCGATCTCCCCTAGGGGGGATGGGGTTGGCCAACCCCATCCTCCCTAGGAGGGGTTGGGTGCCCTCACCCAACCCCTACCCTTGGGGGTCGGATTTCCCTCCCCCCAAGGGCCCCGGCACCACCCTTGGACTCCCACACTCGGTTTATTCCGCCTACCTTCTCCGTATCCTAAGGTCCTAATTATGCGTTTAAAGGTTAATTAACTGTGTTTAAAGGTTAACGATGTCATTAAGCCACCTTAATGACACCGTTGCCTATAAATACCCCACCTTCACTATTCATTTGATCATCTTGGCAAGTTGCACAATTTTGCTCTGACCTCTCTCTAGCTTTATCTCTCTAAAACCGTACTGACTTAGGCATCGGAGAGGGTTCATCAGGCACCACCCCCCCCTCTGTGCCTGGTATTGCCCCTCTTGCAGGGTGGCAAGGAGTGTTTCGACCGGGTTATCGCGGGTTGCCCGCGGAATAGCCCGTCGAAGTCTTCGGGTTGAATGCGAATTAAGTCCGTCCTCTGAAGTCACGAGCGGGCCCTAACTTCGTCTTCTGGATGGTGGTGACTCCTTTGGGCTCTCTGGAAGATCGTCCGTCAGTACCTACGAAAGGAGCGTTACCAAGCAGTCCCCATGGAGAGGGGGGGGTGCTTGGTGTGCTCACTCCGACGATCAACATTAGTCGACTTCTAGAGAGAGAAAGAGAGGGTTTTCTAGAGAGAGGTCAGAGCTTTTCCCATTCTCGCCCAAAGTGATTTCTGAATTGACTTGAAAATGTTTACCCCCAAGGTGGCTATTTATAGGCAACCTTGGACCGTAAACCGGTTTTGACCCGGTTCAATGTGGAAATGTGAACCGGGATGCAGGGGAGAGCTTTGGGAAATGGTCTCTGACGCGCGTCTCAGGCGGCTGTCCTGAGCGGGACGCGCGCGCCTCTGAAACTTAGGTCTCGGACACATAGGAGTTAGTTAAAAATCGGGTCTCCTATACGTTCGAGACTAAATGGGGGGTGTACGCGACACCCCCCGGGTGTTGAGCTTACCCGGAATTCCGGGTAAGCCTAGTCTTACCCGGAATTCCGGGTGAGCCTAGGCTTACCCGGAAATTCCGGGTAAGCTTAACTTACCCGGAATTTTCCGGGTAAGCCCCCCGGGGATGCCGGGCAAGTTCGAAACTTGCCCGGTTTCCCCCGGTTAGCTTGCAATCGGGTTTCGCGCGTGTATGAGGTCCGAATAATTAAAACCGAGCCCGAATCACGCGTATGTCCATCACTTGCCCCCGAGTTAAATAATGGCTTGACCTTTGTTTAACTCTATTTTAAGATAGGGTATACGCGTGATTCGGGTCGTCTGCTCACCTCGAGTTTTGACCTACCAAGAGTGGATGCGCGCGGCTCAGACGAGTTCCTTGCCTTAGTTTTTTGAGATGGTCATGCTTGGTAACTGCACAAAGGGTTAGCAGCACAACGGAATACGAGTAATATGATAGATGTGATCGTTTGGAGAATTAAGGCGCGAGCGCACATGAAATTTCTCGGGTTCGCACGATGATCAAAGAAATATGGAAAGTTCATGCCACGACTAAACGTATCAAAATGATAAT
The DNA here is from genome assembly GCA_036873135.1 of Clarkia xantiana subsp. parviflora. Taxonomy (NCBI): domain Eukaryota; kingdom Viridiplantae; phylum Streptophyta; class Magnoliopsida; order Myrtales; family Onagraceae; genus Clarkia; species Clarkia xantiana. Next base: position 15,524,224 of record JAPTYO010000003.1, read on the forward strand.
AAATCATGCAAGTCTTGATAAAATGTCTTTCATGCAGTGCGATAGTTTCCGGGAGCCCGTCGTCCGAGACGGCCGTCTTGACGGCGAGACGACGGTTTTGAGTGAATGAAATAAGGCCGGGTTTTGGAAAATCATATGCAACGGACGTAATACGAAAAATCACAAACACAACGTTTTCAAAAAGTTGAGGACATTTGAAATGACTTAGTTAAATTTATCCAAGTCATTTGATGGTTAAAACCCAAGCCATCAACAATTTAAAAAATGAATGGTGGATAGGAATGTACCTCTTTGATGTATGGTACTTACTATGTTGTGTAGTCCACCTCCTCCATGATAGTTTATAAAACTATCAACTTTTGAATTGGTTGTGGTGAGAGTTTTGGAGGAGCTAAGGTAGTGATTTTAGGAATTCACTTTAGGGTGCTAGGGAGACTCCATTTCGGCCGGCCACCACCAGGAGCACCACCGGCGAGGTCAGGGCGGCGCAGCGGCGGCGAGGCGGCGGCGGCAACGGCGGGTCCGGCGGCTGCAGCGGACGGCGGCTGCACCTCTTGCGGGTTGTTTTCGAGCTCGATTCGATCCGGTTTCGAGTCCTTTTTGTCGAGCATCGATTGGTAAGTCCTCCACTCCCTTTTCTTGAAGTTAATTAGACCTTTAGGGCTGCACATTTGAATTTCAATAAGGTGCATGGTAGGTGTTTGATGAAATGCCTAAGTGAAATTTTGGCTTGACTTTCAAAATTTGCTTTTGGCTAAGCTTTAAGTGTAGATAAATAGAGTTAATGATAGCGAACTCCCTTTGTGAAGAGGTCCCTAGGTTCCGACCAACCGAGGGGGAATCACGGGGGTTCGAAATCGGACTTTTTCAAGCGAAAAGTCCGACCCTTTGTATCTTGATACGGGTGACTTGAAATGATGTCCCCTATTGTGATAATGCCCCCTTGATTGTTTGTGAGTGGATAGCCATGCCCCCGGAGTTTAAGTGATTGCTTGGTAGTTTGCCTTCATTAGTGGCTTAGTTGACCCGAATGTTCTTCGGTTGCTCGGGGAGGGGTAAGTCTCCCTGTGGCATGTAATGGGCTTGCTTAAGTGCATTTGAACTGCTTGTATGTGCCCCCGGAGCCTTGAGCCATTTTGAGGATAAAATTTGATTGAAAGGTGGTCGGATGGCATTTTGGTAATTATGACCAAATTTGTATGCCTTTGATTTCTTTAGCTCTTGAACTTGTCGCTTTGTAGAGCGCTTGAATACCTGTGTCACATTGCACAAATGTATGAAAATTTGATTAGTAGGTGGCCTAGGCCTTTGATGAGCGTAAGGATTTTTGACTCCCGAGCGGGAGGGTCCCTAGCTGTTTGTATGCGGACAGTTGGTTCGTTGGGTTGAATGTCCTTGCAAAGGACTTTGATGAGTGTGGTTGATGTGTTGCCTTGGTTTTTGATTGAGTTGTGCATGGTTTTTGCAGGGCTTGGTTGACGGGCTTGCCGGCGCGCGACTTTGATACTTAGAAATTTTTTTCAGAAACTGTCACTCCTGAACTGCTGAAATGAGTGAGTCTCCCGATCCCTTTCTTTGCACATATTACTTTTCTTATGATGGTTTGGAGATACGCGAGGACACCCCCCTTTTACTTCGACTCGATTTTCCCGGGACAGGTGCTAGCCATGAAGCCATTGCGATGACTCAGACCTATCCTCCCAATCGTATCACGACGGAGGAGTTTGTGGAGAGCTTATATAAGTCAGGGGTCTGTCCTCTTTCTGAAGCATTTTTTCCGTTTGACGTATGCAAGGATGTCGAGGTTGGTTCAGTTACCGTCCCTCCTGTGGACCTAGATGTAGTTTACACGGGACAGATAGAGGAGGGTTTGCGTTTTCCTTACTGCAAGGATCTTGTCCGTTTGTGTCGTCACTTCCGCATCTCGCCCCTTAATCTCTCCCCTGCTGCTCTTCACGCGTGGACCTGTTTTCGCATTCAGTGTCACAAGCATTCATGGGCTTATTCCTTGATTCTCTTCCGGACCTTCTACCGTCTGGAGCGACGAGACAAATCGGGGTTGTCCACCTTCTGCAGTCGGTGGCCTTGCCTTTCCTCATTTGACCTTGGGGGCGCCAAGTGGAAGCCGAGCGGGCGGTTCGCCACCCCTTATCCTCGCTCGCAGGAATGGCAAAATCATTATTTCTTTGTGAGCGACGTCGGGACTAAGTGGGAGACGTGTCATGTTTTGGAGCGTGACCCTGTTCCTTCCTTATCTGAGTATACCCCTCAGGATGAGAAGGCCTTTCGCGAGATCTTTCGCGACAATCAGGCGGGGGTTATAGTCCCTTTGACTCAGGGTTCTGAAGAGGAGTTGCTTGCCGCAGGCATCGTCGTATCTTCTTCCCAGGGTGTCTTGGTATGCTTTCGAATTTTTATAACCTTGTCTTGTGTTACCCTGTAGGTTGGTTTCTTAACAAGCAGCCGGCCTTGCAGACTGATGCTGCGCGAGGGCTCCCTGTTGCTGCTCCGTCCCCTGCTGACGGGTCTCGTCATGGGCGAGGAAAAGGACCTATGGGTAAAGTACTTCTCCCTTTTTATCGTTCTCGGCTGTATTCTGTCTGTAGCTCCGATGTTTTCTTTTTCCTGTTTATAGGTCGTGTGTCTGCTGAGAGGGAGCGGGCGGAACCCGTTATTGACTCTTCTCGGCGCCCCTCCACTAAGAGGACCGAAGTTGCGGCGCGTGCCTCGGGTGATCCCAAGCGCTCAAGAGTTGAGGGGACGTCTGTCTTGCCTCCTCGTGATAGGAGGAAACAAGTTGCCGAGCGCGTCCCTCCTGCCCCCGGGCCGAGGCATGGGACGGCGGACGAGGTCCCCCCTGGTTCACGTATGTCTTCACGTGACAAGAGGAAGCATGTTGGTGAGCGCGTCCCTCCTGTTCCTGAGCCGATGCATGTGGCGGCAGAGGAGATTCTCCCTGTATCAGGTTTGCGAAATCTCTTTTTATGTCCTTAGCATATTTTGCTTGTATGGTTGCTTATGTTTGTGCTTTGCAGATATCCCTCCACTTCCTTCGCTTCGCAGAAGTGATCTTGTTCGTCGCTTTGAACGCGACGTCACAGATGGTGTGTGGGTGCCCTATTCGGGTACGCGCCTTCGTTTTCCTAAGGATGCGTCCTTGAGCATTCCTGAAGTTGGCGTTCGGGTGGTGCAGAGGTGTGTTCCTCCTGCCGATCGGAAGGAGTGCCCCCCGAATTCTGCTAGTGCGCGCGCCTTTGTGGAGGAGAACATCGGGGTCTTCGCTCCGGTGAACGTTTATTCCTCTTGGAGTTGATTTGCTCATTGTTGCACTTGTTTTGATGATTATACTATTTTTGATGCAGGTTAATGCTGATATTGCCAACTTATCATCTTTTGTCATCGAGCTATCTGATGAGAAGGATCAGCTTCTGGAGAGCCATGAGGAGCTGGTTAAAGAGCAAGTCTCTTTGACTGAGGATGCGAAAGGCCATGCTGGTGAGCTTCTCATACTATCTGAAGCGCTTGCCTCGAGTCAAGCTCGCGTTGCCGAGATCCGAGATCAGCTGTCTGTTGTGAAAGGTCGGATGACCCTTCGGGAGGGGGTGCGAGCTGCCGAGTTGCAAAAGGCGAGGGAGGACGGCATTTCGGAGGGCAAGGCCGGCGCTTTTAAGCGGTATCCTCAGAGTGAGCCTTTCCTTTCCGCCGTTCAGGCGAGTTATGAGTCTTTGAAGAAGGAGTTTCTTGATGACTTCGTTCCCCTAATGCATCGTCTTGCCCCCCCATTTTCCCTTTGAGAAATTGGATGCTCCTGGTGTGATTGGTTTGAGTGATTTGGGGGGGGGGGGGGGGGGGGGGGGGGGGGGCTTCCACTCTTCAGGTGGAGGACACCATTAGTGCAGATGGTGAGCCGATGTTTAGCTTTGAGCGGGATGCTGATATCTTTGGTGATACTCCTGCCTGTGATCCCTTTGCGGATGAGGATTGCGATGTTGATGTTCGCCATCTCCTTGACTAGGTCAATATGGACTCTTTGTATGTTTGTTTGTTCCTTTACATGCGTAGTATTTTGGCGAAGGACTTGTTTAGGGCCTGCCTGTCGTTTGATGTTTGGATTTGCTATCGTAGACCTGTTTGATCTTATATATATATGCTTGACATAAATGCATTAGATAGATGTGATATCTGACTTTCTCCTTGTTATTTTAGTTATAACATAGGATAGTAAAGTGCGGATAGATTAGTACGTCCGACCTTTGCATTTGTTTGCGAGTGAGGATTCCTAATGATCCGCTTGTCCCTCGTCTTTTAGCAAGGATGTGAATAGATTAGTACGTTCACATCCTTGTATTGTGGCGAAGTGTGGATAGATTAGTACGTCCGACACTTGCATTTGTTTGCGAGGGAGGATTCCTAATGATCCGCTTATCCCCCGACTTTATGCAAGGATGTGAATAGATTAGTACGTTCACATCCTTGTATTGTGGCGAAGTGCGGATAGATTAGTACGTCCGACACTTGCATTTGTTTGCGAGGGAGGATTCCTAATGATCCGCTTATCCCCCGACTTTATGCAAGGATGTGAATAGATTAGTACGTTCACATCCTTGTATTGTGGCGAAGTGTGGATAGATTAGTACGTCCGACACTTGCGTTTGTTTGCGAGGGAGGATTCCTAATGATCCGCTTATCCCCCGACTTTATGCAAGGATGTGAATAGATTAGTACGTTCACATCCTTGTATTGTGGCGAAGTGTGGATAGATTAGTACGTCCGACACTTGCATTTGTTTGCGAGGGAGGATTCCTAATGATCCGCTTATCCCCCGACTTTATGCAAGGATGTGAATAGATTAGTACGTTCACATCCTTGATGAGGATACTTCAACTCCTTGTATGCGTCGAACGTCCTTTGTTTTGGTTTGTAGTGATGAGCGTTGTATAGGTTGGCTTGTTGTCACTGTTGTTGTTTTGATGCCTTGGTTGTAAGCTTAGGCGTTGTATGTGCGTTAATAGTGTGCCTACAAGAGACATGAAATTTGTTAGACATAACTTCATTTGATGCGCAAGTATGGAGTTATACATCTCCTTCTTTTGAGGTAATGAACACTAAAGAGCTTGATACGCCAGCTTTTAGTTTTATGGTTTCCACTCTTGTTTATGCGTGGAATTTCTTCAAGTGTCCCCCACTGAAAGTGTTAGGCAATTCGTTCCCGTCCACATCTTGGATGCGGTATGCGTTAATGTGTGGAACCGCTACTATCTTGTAGGGGCCTTCCCACTTGGGGGACATCTTGTTGATTTGGTCCAAGTGTGAGAATTCGTTTCTTCTCCAGACCATTTCTCCCACGTGGAATTGTCGCGCCTTGACCTTTTTGTTGTAGTATCTGGATGTGGCTAAGCGCATCTTTGCTTGAACTTGTTCTGATTTCCATCTTTGTTCGTCTGTTAACTGAAGGTCAAGGCGTCTTTCTTCCTCATTGGCTTGGGGGTTAAAATGCGTCGTTCTGTATGAAGAGACGGCGATTTCGACAGGTGCTACTGCCTCGGTTCCATAAACTAGGCTAAAGGGTGTTTCACCTGTTGACTCTTTGGGTGTTGTGCGCACAGCCCATAAAACACTGCTTAGCTGGTCCACCCAACCTCCTTTCAGAGCATGGACTCTCTTTTTTAGTCCATCCAAGACTATCTTGTTTGCTGATTCGACCTGGCCGTTTGTCTGTGCGTGGTGCACTGATGCAAAACGGTGGTCTATCTTGAGACGTTTGCAGAAATTTTTCATATTTCCACTTCTGAATTGGGCACCATTGTCGCTAATGAGTATCTTCGGGACACCATAGCGAGCCACTATGTAGTTTCGGATGAAGTCCATGATTTGTGTGTCTGTGATGCGTGCTAATGGCTTAGCCTCAATCCACTTTGAGAAGTAGTCGATTGCGACGACTATGAATTTTGCTTGGCCCTTTGACTTTGGGAGTGGGCCGATCAAGTCAATGCCCCATTGTGCGAATGGCCATGCGCTTGCAATTGGGCTTAATTCTGCTGCTGGAGCTATGATGTTCCTTGCATATAGCTGGCATGCTTCGCATTCTGCCACCATGCTTGTTGCTTGAGCTCTCATTGTTGGCCAATAGTAGCCTAAGTTCAATGCTTTGCGGATCAACGCGCGAGCTCCTTCGTGCGAGGCAGCCATTCCTCCATGGAGTTCTTCTAGTACCGTTGTTCCTTCTGTGCTTGTGATGCACTTTAGGTAGGGTGTAGAATAACCCTTTCTGTAGAGCTGTCCTTCGATCAAGGCGTAGTTTACGGCTACCCTTTCGATCTTGTTCGCTTGAGTCTTGTCTCGTGGTAGGATCCCTCCCGCGAGGTATGCTTGGATTGGAGTCTTCCAAGTTTCCTCTTCGTCAATGGCCATTACTTCGAATTGGTCTATGACGGATATTATCCTGTTTTCCACAAAGTGTGTCTTTTTGCCTTGCTCATTGTTTTGGGCATACTTGCTTAGAGCATCGGCCTCCTGGTTTTCTTCTCGTGGGACGGAAGTTATGTCGAAAGTTTTGAAACTTTATACCAACTCCTTTGCTTGTGTTAAGTACCTCTGCATGTTTTCGGACTTTGCAGTGTACTCTCCTTTGACCTGGTTGACGACCAGTTGTGAATCACACTTTACTCGTAAGTGTTCCACTCCAACTCCTTTGGCTATCCTGAGGCCTGTTATCAGAGCCTCATATTCTGCCTCATTGTTTGTTGCTCTGAATGTTAAGTTCAAAGCGTACTTCAAGGGGTCTGAGCCGTCGGGTGGGATTAGTAGTAATCCTGCCCCCGCGCCTCCGGTGTTGGATGATCCGTCCGTGTACATTTTCCAAACTTCTGCGGGTGGGGCATTTTTTTGGACTTCATCTTGTGGCTCGGGCTCGATTCCTGTGAACTCTGCTATGAAGTCTGCCAAGGCCTGCCCTTTGATGGCTGTCCGTGGAGCGAAATGAATGCGAAATTCACTTAACTCTACAGACCACTTCGTCAATCTTCCTGACATGTTTGGTTTTGCAAGGATGTGCTTCAATGGCTGGTCTGTGAGGACCGTTATTTCATGCGCGTGGAAGTAAGGCCTTAGCTTGCGTGCGGCTATCACAAGCGCGTACAAGTGCTTCTCGATTGGTACGTAATTGACTTCATACTTGGCCAGTGTTTTGCTGACGTAATAGACCGGGAGTTGCGCTCCTCCTTTTTCCTTTATTAGCACAGAGCTAACTGCCGTGTTACTAGTTGATATGTAGAGAAAAAGAGGCTCCCCTTGAAGTGGCTTTGCTAGTCTTGGGAGCGTCTTCAAGTGTTGCTTGAGTTGTTGGAATGCTTCTTCACAAGCATTTGTCCATTCAAACTTCTTGTTTGCGCGTAACACTTCGAAGAAAGGGAGGGCTCTGTCTCCAATTTTGGCCAGGAATCTGTTCAGGGCTGCGAGGCGCCCGTTGAGTTGTTGTACTTCTTTGTGCTTTGTTGGAGAGGCCATTTCTTCAATTGCCTTCACCTTCTCAGGGTTTGCTTCAATGCCCCTTTCGCTCACCATAAATCCAAGTATTTTGCCTGACCGTACCCCGAAAGCGCATTTTGCGGGTTTAGTCTTATTTGATACTTTCGCATTCTCTCGAAGATTATGCGTAGGTCCTCTGCGTGGTTCTTTCTTTTCTTGGATTTTACGACCATATCATCCACGTACGCCTCCATTTTGTCGCCAATCAAATCTCCGAAAATGAGATTGACCATCCTTTGGTAGGTTGCCCCCGCATTGATTAACCCGAAAGGCATAACTTTGTAGTTATAGATTTCGCTGTCAGCGTAGAATGCCGTATGTGGGGCGTCCTGCCAAAACATCGGGATTTGGTTGTATCCTGTGTATGCATCCATAACTGTCATCAGTTCATGGCCCGCAGTTGCATCTACCAATTGATCAATTCGTGGGAGCGGATATGAATCTTTTGGGCATGCATTGTTGAGGTCTCTGTAGTCGATGCACATTCTTGACTTGCCATTTGGCTTAGGCACAACTACAGGGTTGGCTACCCAAGTTTGATACTTGGATTCTTCAATGAAACCTGCATCAAGCAGTCTGCTAACTTCCTCGCGAATGGCCAACTTTTTGTCCCCACCTATCGACCTTAGCTTTTGTTTCACTACTCGAGCATCTTTGTTGATGTTGAGTTTATGGCAAATGACATCTGGGCTTATTCCTGGCATGTCCTTTGGGGACCATGCGAATAAGTCTTTGTATTCTGCTAGGAGCGCTGTGATTTCAATCACTTCGTCTTCTGATAATGATGCTCCTACGCGCACCATTCTTTCTGGTTCATCGATTTTGAATTCGCGGAGTTCGTCCATCGCTGTAGGCCTCCCGTAGTCATCTCTTGGGTCTTCGTCGATGGTGGGTATTACTGGCATGTTTCCCCTTTGATTTTGTTGTAGCGCGACATTGTGGCATTCTCTTGCTACTTGTTGGTTTCCTCTAACTTCTCCCACACCTGCAATGGTTGGGAACTTGATTTTCAGGTGGGCCGTTGAAGGTACCATTCTCCATTCGTTCATGGTTGCGTATCCGAGAATGCCATTGTAGGCGTTTAGCTTTTCGACTACTATGAATAGTACGTCGATATTCAGACGTCTTTCTCCTTCGCCCAAGGTTACTGGAAGGGTAATGGTACCCAGCGGGTAGCTAGCATCTCCCATGAATCCCACTAGAGGTGAGTTCATTGTTTGTATGGCCTTCTTTCTTCCGAGTGCTAAAACAATGCCTTTTGTTAGCACGTTTGGGGCAGAGCCTCCATCTACGAGAATTCGCTTCACTTCCATGTCATCAATAGTCATTTGAATGACTAAGGCGTCGTTGTGGGGGAACGTTATGTGTTCTCTGTCTTTGGCTGAGAAGCCAATGATGTCCTCCATGATTGTGTCCTCCCCGTCTGGCTCCTGTGGTTTTTTACTCTTTCCAGCGGCGTACCTCTCCCTTGCGTAAGAAGTTTCGCCCCCTGCACTGAAGCCTCCGTGTATGGTGTATGTGTTTTCCATCTTGCTTGTTCGTTTGAGTAACGCAGGCTTTCAGTTCGAAGCCCGCAGACGGCGCCAAGTGGTTTCGACCGGGTTATCGCGGGTTGCCCGCGGAATAGCCCGTCGAAGTCTTCGGGTTGAATGCGAATTAAGTCCGTCCTCTGAAGTCACGAGCGGGCCCTAACTTCGTCTTCTGGATGGTGGTGACTCCTTTGGGCTCTCTGGAAGATCGTCCGTCAGTACCTACGAAAGGAGCGTTACCAAGCAGTCCCCATGGAGAGGGGGGGGGGGGGGTGCTTGGTGTGCTCACTCCGACGATCAACATTAGTCGACTTCTAGAGAGAGAAAGAGAGGGTTTTCTAGAGAGAGGTCAGAGCTTTTCCCATTCTCGCCCAAAGTGATTTCTGAATTGACTTGAAAATGTTTACCCCCAAGGTGGCTATTTATAGGCAACCTTGGACCGTAAACCGGTTTTGACCCGGTTCAATGTGGAAATGTGAACCGGGATGCAGGGGAGAGCTTTGGGAAATGGTCTCTGACGCGCGTCTCAGGCGGCTGTCCTGAGCGGGACGCGCGCGCCTCTGAAACTTAGGTCTCGGACACATAGGAGTTAGTTAAAAATCGGGTCTCCTATACGTTCGAGACTAAATGGGGGGTGTACGCGACACCCCCCGGGTGTTGAGCTTACCCGGAATTCCGGGTAAGCTGGGGCTTACCCGGAATTTCCGGGTAAGCCCCCCGGGGATGCCGGGCAAGTTCGAAACTTGCCCGGTTTCCCCCGGTTAGCTTGCAATCGGGTTTCGCGCGTGTATGAGGTCCGAATAATTAAAACCGAGCCCGAATCACGCGTATGTCCATCAAGGAGAAGAGCCAAGGAAGCAGAAGAGCATAGAGCAGTAGGACAAGCCCCAGGGGTAAGAAGTACAAGCCTCAGGAGGTCAGAAGGAGAGAAGGAAAGGAGGTCAGAAGGAGAGAAGGAAAGGAGATCAGAAGGAGAGAAGAGAAGGACATATATCAGAACGACTACCCCAAGGGAGCAGAAGGGCATGTATCAGAATGACTAGTCCTAGGAACACTGAACCCGACATTTCATTAGTGGGAGATAAATTCTAGATTGACGACCCGTTGACCTAGACTTTATAACCTAACACCTCTGACCCATACTTTGTTATAAGGTTTGCCTCATATGCAGCCTGCATCAAAAGTTAAGAATGAGACTGTTAATAAACTAAGGATAACATATATTTGAATGACTGGGATGAATATAGAGGGATTATGGTCAACCCAATGTACTAATTAATTCCGCCTATCGTAATTAGAATATCACACACTACTAACAAGGTTTCGGTTCATACCGCAACTGTCTTGGACCTGTTGTCAACATATTCACCGGTACCCTTCTGTGTCTTGTGTGTACGATTGAAAACCTCTCGTTGAGTTGGTTGTCTTTTCAGCTCCTTTGCCTAAAAAACATAACAAGTTTGTTATGAAATTGCATTAACACGTACCCATATTGATTAGTAAGCGTATGTACCATTTTCGCTTTGTGTTCTATCGTCGACATAGAACCACCACAGTGCTTCGTCAATGAGCCATCCTTCAGTGTGCACCGGTTTCTACGGGCCTTCATAGATTTGCACTGCCATTTGTCTTGACACCATTCTTGCATAAGTGCCTCCCACATGATGTCTTTGATCCATTCTGGTTTATGGTTTATACAATCACCAATCCATTACGTTTTAGCTTGCTTCATTGATTTCTTTCGAGCTTCAAACAACACACTTTTGTAGCGTTCAGATGCAACTAATTCAAATGTAGACCTGATTAACAGATCATTCTCAGGTGGAACCTCGTATTTTGTCTGCACAGAAAGTAAAGACAAGTTTTGTCACATACGGGCACTTCTCAGTTCATCTGTTAGCCAGAGAAAGGCTGTTCAAGGCAACAAACTGACATAAATTTATACTACAGTCAACAAAAGGATTGGCAATAACTAGTTGGTGGTTCGCTGACATATGTTCTGTTACCACATTCAAGTTATATGCGAACACAAGCAATGACAGAAGGTGATGGCTAGTATAAGCTCATAAGTAACCTTGCTTACCAAGTCATTGTTGGGGAAAGTGATTACGAGAAAGGGATTTTGGAAGATATGTGGAGGGAATAAAATACTAGGACAGCAAAGAATCACGTAACTTATTGCAGATTTGGTTGATATATTTCACTTGTATTACTGAATGGAACAAGCCAATTTATAGGCTTTACATGATAACTAATTTGCTGAAAATACTCAACTCTTAAACATAAAATCAGCTAGCTAACAACAAAATAGAAACAACCTAACCATTATCTAACTACTTGCAGCAGAAACTTAGGATAACCTTTGACCACAGTTGAATCAATCTTCATCAGTCATCGCATTATAAACAACCCACCCTCAAACCTAAGATAAAACCACAAATGATAAACAAGCTCAGTACCTTAAATGCCTTCCAATAGTTTTTCCTGGTGTCCTCATCCAGACTCTGCCATGTTTCCTTTGCCTCTATGAAATGACGCTTAATCATGCTGGAAATGTCACGATTGATTTTACCGGTGAATCTGCACGACCATCAAAATATTAGTCAACTCATTATCTGCGTCAGTACTCAACAAATTACTACTCTACATGACAACATACCTCTCACCAGCTAATTCCACCTTGCACAGCGGCGTACGTTCATTCTCAACGTTAGAAGGTGTTGGACCAGGGGTAACACCTTCATGAGTCACGGTTCCAGCCAAAGGGGGGTCGGGCTCATAACCAGCTCCATTGTTCAAACAATTAGGTTCAGGAAGCTCAACTACGGGAGTAGCCATCTGAGACTCATCATTCATGTTTGTAAGACCCTCTTGTCCGCCTGAAATTGACATTCTTGGGTGCGAAAATGGAGAACGTCCAGCCACTTGACCTGATCCCACAACTAACTTGATGTTACCTGCAAATTTTGTGCAACATGGTTACGAACGAACATAAACAATTTAAGAAAATAAACAAGATCATTGTTATTCAAATATTTAACCAAGTGACTAACTTAACGTTCGCATATCTCTTCGGCTGGCAAGAAATTTAGAGACACTAGAGTGCTTATATATAACAATTCTGACATGCAATTCTAAATATCCTCAAATTAATAGCGGGAAAGCTTATCAATTTCCATGGCGGGAAAGCTTATCAATTTCCATGGCGGGATAGATTATCAATCTCCATGGCGGGAGAAGAATTTGACAGGTTACCTCTTCTGAACTGATGGACAAAGTAGGGTTATGTCCCAAAATATTACTTATGCATGTAAGATGTGATTCACCGTATATATCTTGAAGAAAGTGCAAGGCGGAGATATTTTAGAATTTCTTAATAAAACAGTTTAATCGTATTAGCTGGCTAAATAAGATACGTGTTCTGTGTAATGGTGTGGCAAGTGGCACTGATTTTTTTTCATTAATATAAATGTAATGTACTGATACAAAATATCAGGACACTTGTTAAAATTAGAAATGCATTCCAAATGACGAATGAAAATTTCCGGCTCAGGTGGTATTCACTTAGCCATTGATCTTGATATAGAAATCGGAATCGGAATCGGAATTAGGATCGAAATCGGAATCAGAATCGGAATTAGGATCGGTATCGGAATTAGGATCGAAATCGGAATCGATATCGGAATTAGTAGAATTTTCTGTTATATTGAAATCAATAGTATTCTCGAAAGTTCTTATATAGGAGCTGCCCCCCTCATTACTTTCACCCCAAATGTAACTATAAATGTAGCTCTCGCAGGAATTGTCACTACCACTTAAAACGGGCGCCTCAGTACAGATTTGAGAACGAAGATAAGAGTCAATGCAACTATTAATGCGAGTATTCCAAAGAGAAATCAAATTCCAATAAGAAAAAAAAGAACTCTCTAGTTCACTCAGGAAAGAGGGATCATTGTCAATCTTAAAAATTTGATTTTGAATATCAAAATAGATGGTATCAACAACGAGAAGTCCCTGTTTTTACTTTGTCCTGTTTTTTTACGCTGTCAGCTTTAAAATAAAATTAATATAACGGGTATGAATCAGCCGATCGGTCTGTAAAAACGATATGAGAGTCTCGTAAAATTTCGACCTTTTTGTTTAACCGAGTCGAATACGAGTTCAATGGTACATAGCTTGTTGGGATATCCACACGGAGAAGACTTAGGTACTAAGCAGGAGCAGGTTTGGTCAGTCCAAGCACGGTGCAAGCATTGTGAATACATGGTGTCAGCATGGTGCTATAGTTGAAGTATATGTGTGTGTGTTACATGACACCAAGCATGGTGTCTGACTGGTGTCGTGCACGAGTGAAGCATGATGTCAAGCATGATTCTGGTGCACTCATGGTGCAGGACCAACAAGTGAAAGGCGTGGTGCAGCATGATGCAGCGGCTGATGCAGAGCATGGTTCCGAGCATGGTGAAGCATAGTGCACGGGTCATAGTCTTAGGTGTTTGTAATGGTAAGGTGTCCTAAGTTTGTATGAGTGTTTTGGATAAGTGTAATTGACTTATCTTGTCCTAGAAGTTATCCACAAGTCTAGGGGCAGTTGCCCATGTTTTTAGGAACTGTTTGGATTTGAATTTGGGCAGTTACTTGCGGTTTAAGTAAGTTGCCTTGTACTGTAAGTTTTGGTTGAATGAATCCGATTTTCCTCTTCTAAGTATATTCCTACGATCTTGTCAAATTCATTGCTTGTGTTTGTGATTAATACATCACACTTAGTTTCTACATAGCTCGAGACTAAATTGCACCATTTATTATTCTTTATAGAATTTTACACTTATCGAGTCAAGTTCGTGCTCGAACGTTGATGCACCATTTATTATGTTAAACTTATCGAGTCGAGTTCGAGCTCGAACTAAATTGCACCAATTATTATTTTAAACTTATTGAGTCAAGTTCGAACTCGAACTAAATTGCACTATTTATTTTTTTAAACTTATCGAGTCGAGCCGAGATCGAACTCGTCGAGTATCCACTCGAGTCGAGTTCGAGCTTGAAAAATAAAAACGTCTGCCGAGTTCGAGCTTCAGTAAAGTGAGTTGGGCTCGAGTTAACCTGTACAGAAGTACAAAAATAAGAGCTTCCATATGGTATATCGGACTCGAGAAGTTTGTCCAAATTATAATATAAAGTAATGAGGTAGTTTGCCTAATGCAGAAATGCAGAGAATAAATAACAGACAACTGCAACAATCAAGTTCACGGCAATATACGAACACATAAAGTTCATGGCAAACTTCTAACACATATGTAATTGATATCAACACATCAATGCCCAGATTTGAAGCTTCTCATTTAGAAATTGGAATGACCCCATCCCTCAAACCCTGCAAACCTACATTCTGGACTGTTGACCAGTCCCTCCATGTTTGGAGGGATGTCTTCATATGGCACTTCAACTCCACCGTTGCCTTCCACAAGCACACCATCATCATCAAGAGGTAATCCCATATCGGTAGAGACAGGGATTTGAGATTCGCGTTCTTGATACGACAACTCATTGTCGCCTGAAGAGTCGCCCGCATTAGTTAAGTGAATTTTATATCGACTCCTTGATGTCGTTTTGCAAACAACCCTCCAACACCTTCTATCTTGCTTCTTGAATGGATATGATAGGTAGTAAACTTGTTGTGCTTGCGAAGCCAGTACAAATTGGTCGTCACTTTGAGGCCGTGAATTATGATCAATCTCAACTAATCCATTGTGCCGATGCACCCGCATTTTGTTGAATGTATCATACCATATACATTTGAAAAGGACAACTTTGTTATTGAAACCAAAGTACTCCAACTCCCACACCTCTTGAAGAGTACCAAAGTAATCAACATTTTCTGTGGCATCACTCCCTCCTGTAACCCAAACCCCGCTATTCATTGTGCATTTGCTCATTCCATATTTTTCGGTTTGGAAGTTGAAGCCGTTAGTGAAATATCCAGCATAGTTTTTCACATATCTCGACGGACCTAACCCAAGTGCATAAATGCGTTCATCTACATTGTTCCTGCTATCCATTACCTACAATGGCGTTAACATCATTAGTCAAGCCGTTGATCAAATGTATATATAGTAATACATGCTGAACAAATTCAAGCAACTCACATATTTATTTAACCAGCTACCAAATTCAGAAATTCTCAATTTCTCTAAATCACCGTCATTGATTCCTGGAATGGTCATTGGTCATAACTTCGTCGAATAATCTGTGCGTGGCGAAACAAGCATGACAACCGCAATGTAGTCACTTTGAGTATGAATTGCAGGTCTCACCAGTAACATAAATACTACATGAACATTATATTTACCTTACATATGGAAGAATCTCAGCAGTATTCAACAAAACGTATGAATGTGTCCTTTTTTGTTCCTCTTCATCCATTGGTAATTTGCTCCGACTCGGAGAAAATCCTCGACCCGGGTGTCGAAAAATAGATAGACCATCATGACCATGCACATCTCCTCTATCGTCACTTCGTGGTACTCTAATTAGTCTAGTACGAGCGGATGGTTCGAAATAACGGCAACAAAATGTGGAATTCTCCTAATTCAAATATGATTTGCATATGGAACTCTCTACGCGCGCCTTGTTTCCAACCTTCGTCTTAAGCTTTCCTAAAAACCTGTACAACACCATGTGATTTTGTAAGAGAGACTATCAAATGTCAATTGAGTATGCATTGTAACAACAAAATTACCTCTCAAAACAGTACATCCATGTGTACTGGACCGGGCCTCGGAGAAGTGTTTCGTTTGCCAAATGCACAAGTAGGTGTACACTAGGATCAAAGAAGCCCGGGGGGAATATCTTCTCTAACTTACATAGGGTGACAACTATGTTGCTCTGTAGCTGTTTGACATGGTCAATGTGCAGGGTCTGCGCGCATAAGTCCCTAAGATAATGACCCACTTCGGTAATAGTTTCCCAAACAGCAGTAGGCAACATATCTCGAAAAGCTACAGGGAGTATCCTCTGAAGTAGCACATGACAATCGTGTGTCTTCAGGCCACTAACTTGTAATTTCTCAACGTCGACACATCGACTTATGTTAGAACTGTATCCATCTGGAAAACGCAATGTCTTTAACCACTCGTATATGTCGAGTTGCTTCTCCTTGGGTAGAACGTAACTCGCATTCGGTTGAACCCATTTCCCATTTGCTTCGTACAACTCAAGATCATGTCTCTTACATATCAACTGCAAATCTGCTCTTGCTTTTGCATTGTCCTTAGTTTTTCCCTTTACATCCATCACTGTGTTCCAAATATTTTCGAACACGTTCTTCTCAATGTGCATCACATCTAGACAATGTCGTAGCAAATTAGTCTTCCAATATGGCCGGTCCCAAAAAACACTTCTCATTATCCAATTATGATCTGAGCCGTAACCTCGCAACTTCGTTTTCGAATCATTCTTGTTATAGGAAACCTCAGGAAGTGCTGAAACGGTCATGTACACCTCTTCCCCAGATAAGCACCGAGGGGGCCCACTGGTCACAACGGTGCCCTTACGAAATTTATCACGTTGTTTCCTAAACTGATGGTCAGGGGGCAGCTCACAACGATGACAATCAAAGAATGATGTCTTCTGTCCATGGGTCAATCTAAATGCTCCTGACTGTTCCATGCAAATGGGGCAACTTAGGTTTCCTTGGGTTCTCCACCCAGAAAGTAACGCATAGGCTGGAAAATCACTGATTGTCCACATTACTGCTGCCCTCATAAGGAAAGTCTCCTTACGTGACACATCAAATGTTTGAACACCCACATTCCAAAGTTGAAATAACTCGTCAATGAGTGGCCTAAGGAATATATTTATAGATTTGCCAGGATAACACGGGATCACCGTGTTCAGAAACAGATATGTCTCTTTCATGCACATCCATGGTGGAAGGTTATACACAGTTATTATCACAGGCCAACATGAGTGGTTTTTACCGTAATGATTGAATGGGGCAAAACCGTTTGTGCTAATACCAAGTCGAACATTACGCGGGTCTGCAGAAAACGAAGGATGCGTCATGTTGAAATGGTTCCATGCTTCGCTATCTGTAGGGTGTTTCATTAATCCTCCATCGCTCCGATTAGACGCATGCCAGCGCATATGTTCAGCAGTTCTCTCAGACGTGAACAACCGTTGTAGCCTTGGTATAATCGGCAAATAGTGAAGAGTCTTACACGGGATGCCTTTCTTGATGCTTGAAGGTAATCTCTTATATCGTGAATGGCCACAAACAACACAGTTCTCGAGATGGGCATGTTCTTTGTAAAACAACATACAGTTGTTGATGCAGGCATGTATCTTCGTATATTCCAAATTGAGATGCTTCAACTTCTTCTTTATATGGTATGTTGACTCAGGCAACTTCTCATCCTTTGGAAGTATTGATTTGATTGTTTGCAACAAACCATCAAAAACCTGTTCGCTTATCTTTCCGTCTACTTTGTGATTCATTAGCTCAGACGCTGCTTCAAGCACTGATTTGTTGCATCCATCCCACAGTGGCTCCCTAGCATCCCACATCATATCTTCAAAGTGTTCCGTAGCTGTAACGGGTACCGCACTAGAGCATGGTTGATCATTTTGGTCTGTTACCGATTCCATATAATTGTGTGCACCAAAGCCATCTACAACCATTTGTTCTATGGAATGTAGGTTACGATGCTCCAGGGATGAACCAGACACAGTCGGAATACTATTTGCGGAGTCAACAACACTACACTCTCCATGCACATCCCATAAGGAATAACCCTCCATAAACCCCTTATACAGTAGATGACGCTTTATAGTGTCCCTATCCTTGAACGTCATATTCTTGCATCGAATGCAAGGACATTTAATATGTCCCTGACTGTCCAGATTTCTTGGTTTCGAATAAGCAAATTCAAGAAATTCATCTACACCTTCAGCAAATGCTTCTATTATATCAGAATTATTATCAACACGTTGCCACATCCAATTACGATTCTGGTCCATATTCTTCTAATCGACCTACACTTAAGTATTAGGAGGTTAAAATTAATGATTAGTTGTTCTGAATAAGTAACGAATACAAACAGTTATAAATTAGCATGAACAGTACTCCACTGAAATAGACATATAAATCACTACAACTATATTACATTAGCGTAGACACTACAAATAAGTATGATGTTCATAAGCGTAAGTACGATTGTTTACTACTTTTCCAATGTACACATGGTAACTATACATGAAAACATGATAAACATATGATCCAAATTTGTTGTAATGTAACTTATTTTGACAAACTACTTTTCCAGTTTAAACATGGTAACTATACACGGTTAGGGTATTCCAATATCCAATATCCAATATGGGGAAGACCATGTGATCCAATTCTATGTACAACAGAGTAGGAAATTAAAAAGAGGATTCAAGACATGGTGAAAGGAAGAAAGCATTGTTAGAGCACGACAGAAAGCAAGCAGCTACAAAATTGCAGTAAGAACTTCAATAGAGTGGGTAAAGTATACCAGACCTGTCGTTTGCTTTAGAACTCAAATGTGATAATCAAGTCTTGTAGTGACTTGCATATCGGCACCAACTACAAACCAGAAATTTGGGATTTTGAATTTAGCCAAAAAAAAAAAATTTGGGATTTTGAGAGCTTGGGTCGCCGAAATTGGTTCTCTGTAAGATGGAGATATTTTGTGGTTCACATGGGAGAAGATAAGGAGCCTAATAAAATATTATAAAGTAAATACACACATAGTACACACTTTCACACCGGTG
This sequence comes from Clarkia xantiana subsp. parviflora, assembly GCA_036873135.1. Lineage (NCBI taxonomy): Eukaryota > Viridiplantae > Streptophyta > Magnoliopsida > Myrtales > Onagraceae > Clarkia > Clarkia xantiana. The sequence goes on from JAPTYO010000003.1 coordinate 15,543,075, forward strand.
TGAAAGCATATATATTTATTTTTATATAATATATTACTCTTTCCTTCTTTTTTATTTTCTGGCCAATTACTCTCTTTGTTAGAGTTGCCGCTATCATATTACAGAACAGAGAAAGCAGGGCTGTCGGTGCCAAGGCGGAGAAGAACCAATCCATCGATCTCGCTAACAAGGTGAGTAAGTCTGAATCTTTTACCCGGAATTGTACCAACATTATACAGCAAATCCATGACTCATACTTGTTTGCCCATAAATTCTTCATCCCAGTTCCGCCAATTAATTGTCCTCAATCTCTTGGATGAAATCCGAACAAGTCATGAAATTGGAGCTAGGTTATCATATGTACATATCAATCCTGAGACATTTTACCATGACCGACGGTTTATGCTACAACAGTGAATTTGAATTGTGTCGTATTAGTTATCCGGGAAATTTACTGCAATTTTATGCAACTAATGTATGCACAAGATGCTAGCAGCAGTTCTTCAATTGTATTCAAACAATATTTGCATACTGAATATAGATGTTAGCAAACTTCAAAGTAACAAAATAGTTCAGCCTATGAATTCATTTCGACACACCCTTATCTGCTTGTCTCGACAGAGCATTGCATCAGTGGTGAAATCATATTTTACTTATCTGCTGGATACAAGCTTTTTTTCGGTATAAACTGCTGCTCCTGAGATTAATTCAATGTAGGTGAAACTGACTTGTGATCCTGAAGAGTCGTGGTCGGGGAGAGGACCACCTTTGCCAAAAACATGTATCACTTGAAAAGCAAGTTGGAAGCACAAAGGTTGCAAATTTATAAGCTTGAACTTTCTGTGGTGGAAAAGACTATGCAAGTTGATGAGGAAAGGGCAACTCATACCAGACTATTAGCACTGGTTGAGTCAAACACGTATGATTTGATGATTAAGAATAAACAACTCAGTGAGTATGCCAACACACTTACTTCTATTTTGAAGAAAACACAGTGTCTAGAAAACACGGTCTCTATTCTTATAGAAAAACTCAAGAGGAAGGAGTCAGAGTGGAAGTGCTTGGAGTGTAGAATGCAACATGAGATTGAAGATTTGCAATCAAAGTTAGCCGAGCAGCTGAAGAACGTTCATGTTGCTGAAAAACACCCAATACTAGTATCTGGAAACATACCCACAAAGAAATCCCGTATAAAATTAAATAGACTCATCGAAGGTGGGTCGAATGACAAGGAAGGTTCATCAGAAGATGCAGTTGATGCAACTGTTAGTACATGTAACCAATAAAACTGAACTTATTTTGTAATGTATGTACAATTTCTTAAGATTTGTGGATTAAGTTAGCTTATTCAGTATTCTAAACAAGCATTAAGTATCACTTACTTTTCTTTTCTTATATGTTATTTCTGTAGGTTTGCAAACGACTATGGTGGCACGCGTTTCCAATCGTGACATAGTTAAACATGTTGATGGTAATGATCACTTTGAGGATGACAATATCGAAATGTCAAGCAATTCCAGCCAAGTCTGCATGGCCAATCCAAGAAGATCTGCGAAACCACAGTATGCTGCTCCTCACAATAAGAGTCAATTTAGAAGCAAAAACAAGCAACTTGCATCCACATGGATAGACACCAGAGCTCATAAATTACACAAGAGACCAGATCCTCATGATGATTTTCTTGATACCCCTTTCGACAATATTATGGATGCTTTAATCAAAGATAAAATTGTAGGAGCTGAAGTCAACGGGATTAATATCCCCAATTGCTTGCACAATGTTAGTAAAGATGCAAATCAAGTTATGCCTCTGGTGATTCCAAATTCAATCTCTACACCTTTTGCTGGTAAAAGAAACTTCAAGTATGTGGAGACGGTAAGAAAAAAAAGTGAAAGGGAACATCTCAAGGGCATCGAGTGCAAGCAATGCAAAAAATTCTATGATGTTGTTCTTCCTGATGATGAAGCTAGAAAACTCAATAGCAATGGAGGTGTAATTTGTGAGCACCATCAAGGTGTTTCGAGGCACAGGTACAAACATATTCCCCCAATGACGCCTGAAGGATTTTGGGATATTGGATTCGATACTGAAATGTGAAAGTCAATTTTCCAATGATTACAAAGTAGGTCTTTTGATTGCTTGTAATGTAGTCATTACTGTTAGTGAACTGTTAGTTAACAACGTTGTTATATTATCTTTAAACTCAAATGACAATTTTAATAGTTGCTTTAATGAATATAAGGACGTGTAAAATCAGATTGCAGATTGCGTTTATATATAATACATGTATTAGGTGTAAAAAATATGTTCATGTGTACCAATTTTTGATATATTTTCATGTGTTTTAACATAACATATGCAGTAGTTGTGTAAGCACATATTCATATATTTGCAAACATCACTCCAATTCCACACGGAATATTGATATGACCTAAGTCTATACCGCAACAATACACACCAAATATACCAATATTCAATCAGTGTGTACAACAGGCAATCTGCATTCAATTTCCACACCAACTTTTTATTAGTATGCAATAAGTAAGGAATCTGAATGTATTCTAACTTTCACTATTGTCAACATAATTGTATGTACCTAGTGTGCAATCCTAGTGGACTTACACACTTCCAACCCCGTGTGGAGCAAATTCGTGTGTAATTGAATATTCTCTTGTAGTGAGTCTTTATAATATCCCACTTATCTCATGAATTAGTTAGTTAGGGTACAACTTTTTTCTAATAATACTAATTCTGATTAACTTTTAAAAAAGTGGATTACATTACGTCGAAGAGATTAAAATACGTATATTGTAGTTTTTCGGTACTTCACATGCAAAACAATAATGAAGGATATGGCCAAAAAAAATGGAGGGTATGTAATGTAACGGCTGGGTCGATCGCCACGTTGTTGTTTTGTGCATGTATTTATGTTATCCATATCTGTCTTGTCAAAGTGCACATCAGTAGTAAACCTAACATTCATCATATATTGTCTAGCTAGTGCTATATTAAATATTAAACCAAGCTGCGTCAAACCCCTTTTTTTTAATAATAATAATAATAATTAAAAAGGTGGTTGAATATGCCCAATAATAAGCTTCTATGCATCTCGGTGGATTGATTCGACCTACTCTAATTGCAGGTCAAACGGTATAGTAATAATAATAATTTATAAAAGAACCACAATAAAATGTTATCATGAAAACGGATAATTAAAACGGATAATTTTTTATCCGTATTTCCTTGGCCTAATTAAAGTGTCATGATCATTGCCATTTTGTTTACTTCTACATATGTAAAACACTTATATTTGGTTTATTTATCATAACCAAATTTAACCCATACGTTGGGTAATTAATCTGCAATCTCTCCGTGAAGAATGATAAAGATTCCGACCAAAAAGTGCCGCTATGTTCTGACTTAAAGTGATAACATAAATGTCCTTAAAATTGTTCAAAATTACACAATCTGCCACCATGCGACACAAATCGGATTAACTTGGAATTGGAGTTAGGAATTCGTATCACTTCTCATCTCTTCGTATATCTGTAGAAATTAGTTAACTGACCTAACTTTCTCTGACTTCTAATAATGTAAGTGAGAAAGTCAACTATATATATTTCACACTTTGATAAATGATCCATTGAGAAATTCAACAGTGTACTGAAATAGAAAAGATTCTATTTTCACTTTAATTTTCCCAATTTGTTACATTACTCTTTGAAAAACTATGAACAACAATTATTTTGAATTTATTATGATTACAAACAAAAAATGATGACAAAATACGAAATCACAAGGTGACCTAGCTAGCTAGAGCTCGCCAGTGGCTCGATCAATGATGATGAGGATCGGGACCTCCAGGACTAAGGCGCTTCGAGTCGTTATAATGCAACCCCATTGCCTGTCTTCTTCGTAAGCTCGCATTTATCACCTCTCGCCCGCTCTCTGTTAGAACCGTCTTTCTAATGTCGCGCAGACCGCGTGCTCCGACTGGACCTGTTAACACGAAGAACACAAGGAGAAGGAGGATAACAATGTAGCAAATGCTGCTCAACCGAAGCCTAGGAGCCATTAGGACGTATATATGAATCAACTTAATTACACAGCCTCTGTGTGTTAATTGACAAATTAATTGTGGCAACGTTATATATATATATATATATATAGTATGGAGCGTATGTGAAGAAGAGAATTAGTGATGAAACCCTTTTTAATTAGTGGAGTGTGATTCGTGCACTGAGACCCAATGAGTATTTTTGGCGATTTCATTTTGTGTTAATGCCGCCCTAAAATAAATGTGCATGCGCATATCATTTCTTATTCCTCTCATCCTTATCATAAATTATTATTATTAATATTAATATTGTCTTAAGTCTTAATATAATTAGGTAGTTTCGAATTGGAAAGTTCTAGTATCCAAAAATGGTTATTAAAGTTAAAGTTCTTAAGTATATATATATATCCGGTGGAATTAATATATATATAGGAATGATCGATACTTTTTTAATGAATTTTTTAATATTTAAAATTTGGATTTTTTTTTTATGTCTACAGATATATTTGTTTACTGTTAACTATTTAATATTATTTAATTTTAAATATTATAATTAAATAGTCATAATTTTTTCAATAGTATTTACAAACAATATTTTCCTTATAAAAGTAAGGGGTTAATAACCAATTTGCTTCCTGGATTTTGACACAATTACATATTGCTACCTAAACTTTAATATTTTTAAATTGATTATCCGAACTTTTAATTTTTGAGCAATTTATATATTTGTTTCAATTTCTGTAAAACTGGATAGAAAAGAGCACATGAGGTCTTTTAATATGTACCTAAGATGAATTCAGACATAAATTGAAATGATTGTAGTAAAATAACTTCAATTGGATGCTCAATTGAAATATATTGTTGGAATTAGATGTAGGTCCAATTGATCTTCTAATTGAAATTATTTTGTTGCAATCATTTTAATGTGTGGCTGAATCCATCTTAGGTATATATGAAATGACCTCATATGGCCAGAACATTCTTATTTTCTGTCAAATTTGACTAAAATTGAAACAGAGATTGCATTTGCTCAGAAACTGCAAAGTTCGAGTAGCAAAATTTAAATTCGGATAACGATTTGTAATTAAATCAAAGTTCTTATAGCAATTTGATTATTAGTAAAGGGTGGCAGAAAATAAAGAACTTTCTATATATATATATATATATATATATATATAGGGTTTAGGGTATATATATATATATTAACACCTACATTATTCTAATAAATTAATAAAAAAATCATTTAAACAAAATTTGCGTATTTTACGGGTCGATCATCAATAGTACCTTATGGTAAACCCATTGAAAAGTCTTTTTCCTGTATAATTTTTTTTTTTTTTGCTATATCAAGTGACACATTCTCCACATCTAAAATCCACTTAAGCCTCCACACACATCTACGTAATTTTTGTTGGGCCTACACATCCACGTACCTTCAACCATTCAATTTTGCACTTATTTTAAAGGTAATGTTATTAAATTGGCAAAATAAATTAAATAATGATTTCAATTAATAATTATTATGGATATATCATTAATTGATAATTATTATATAAATGAATAATATTGTTTATTTTGATATGGTTGCTTTAAATTTCACTATTTATTCTAAGGAAAACATTATTATAATCTTTTCACCGCTTATATATATTTATATTAAAAAACATTATTAGTTTATTACCTCATTTAATTATAAAGGACTCTTTAGCCAAGATAATGTGAAAGGTCGGTCAATGCAACTAAGTGGAGTCTCTTCTTCTCAAGCCAAGCAAGATAAGGAAAGGTCAATGCAATTAATTAAATAGAGATAGGTGTTAATTTGGCTACGCTGTGTTGTTTTGTCTTGTAGTGGTAACTTTAGTGGTGGGTGAGGCAAAGGCTTACCATCCGCCGCACTATGACATGCCGACAAGGGCCCACGTGTGATTCTTGGGCCACATCTTTAGAAAGTCAGCGATCCATCTTCCTTAATCCCTATTGGTCTCTGAAAAGGACACTTCAACTTATTTATTTTTTTGGTAAGCACTTCAACTTATTTATGATATATATGATGATATAGTAATATTATCCATGGATAGATAGTTGCATCAATCAACTAATAAAACTATAGTAGTTCCGATAATTATTAGCAAAGCGAGTTGGAATAGCTGTGTTCATTGATCCAGGCATGGCTCGACTCCCGAGCCAGGTCTGGGCTAGCACATGGCTAGTCCAATTGCGGGAAAATTGACCTCAATAGGACTAGATCTAATTTCTCTAACCTAGGTACATGGCTGGGTCCATCGAGCCTATGGTTCGATTTGGGTTCTTTGAGACTAAACTGAACAAAAAAAAATTGGGTGTGTATTAGACGGACTAAATTCAACAAAATCAAAAGTATAGCGAAAATCACGTAACTTGCACATGTCATTTAACGACCAAAATTAATGGTCAACTAACGAATAGACAGACCATAAGTCTACAAAGTGCAACTGCAAACGTATGGTACTAAAAGTATACAAAATAAAACATTTTATACCAAAATTCACAATCGGTCAAACGTATGGTACCAAAGAACAATTTAACCCTATATATATATATATATATTGTAATTTCTTAGTGCCCCATGTTTTCAAATATTTTTTTTATGCATTCAGATCATAACTCATTTGATCCATTTAAGACTCTGCCCTAGGCCAGCCCGAGGGTCGATCCATAACTGTGTTCATTGACCCAGGCAGGTGATGGGTTCCGATGTAATCGTTAGCCCCGTTAAACGGTCAATAGATGGCGAGTAAGTCCAGTGGGCCTCGTGAAAGGCCTGGAAGACCCAGAAGCCCAGTATGAAGGGTCCCGACTCGAGCAGTCCCGATATATGAGCTGAATGCTCCCGACAAGAAGCCTCTGAGTAGGCCCCGATATGCCTTTGTAAAGGCCCCGATAATAAAGCCCCGCGGAGGCTGGACCTGTCTCGTGAGACAAAGGGTCCTGGGTGGTGACCTAGAATGAGATAACTCTGGAGTCCCCGACAAGAGTTAGGACTTGTGATCAGAGGATAAGACCGAGAAACCCGCCTACTAGATAGAGTAGTGGGGAGACGGTTAAGATATAGATAAACCTCCCCCGAGATACGCAGGGCGTGCCCGAGATACTCGGAGAGTGGGCAAGATACGCGGAGCATGGGGCGAGATATACGGAATCCCGAGCGAGATATGCGGAATCGTGGGTAAAACTGCCAGGCGCAGTCTCAGGTAACTGAGTAACTTCTCCTCCTATATAAAGGAGGAAGTTACCTCAGAAAAGACATTCTCTAATACGAACTTAGATTACTGCTTACCACCCCATTGATCATATACTCATTTAGGCATCGGAGAGGGATTCTGGGTCACCACCCAGGTCATCCCCTTTTGCAGGATTACGCGGAGCCCAGGAGTTCAAGCTTTCCGTCAAGAACGTAGCGGAGCTTCGCTCGTGATCCAACATTGGCGCCGTCTGTGGGAACCTTACGAAAAGCCAAAATAGTTTCTACCAGATCAATGGCCGGTGGTAGCAAGAAGAAGCAAGTTCAGGCCGGCAGTTCTCGCCCTGCTGGAACTGTGAATTCCCCGTTGATGGAGCATGCTGCTGAACAAGGTGAGCACCCTGTTGTTTCCCAGACAGGGGGGCATGGTGATGATGAGGTCTCAGTCCGAGACACGGCGGTGAACATGCAAGATATCCCGCGAAGGGAAGTGGATGCCCCTCCAAACCCGGTAGGGCACAGAGAGGAAATCCCGCGAAGGGAGGTAGGTTCTTCTTCGAACTCGGAGTTGGCCAAGGCGGTAGCAGATGCTATGCCTATGTTCTTGGCGGCCATGGAGGCTCTGTTGGACAAGAGAGAGGCTGCCAGGAGGGCAGAGGAGTTGCCTCCGCGAGAGGAGTTGCCTCCACCTCCTCCAAGGGTGGTTCCAGAAGAACAGGAGGTTCAGGAGGTTCAGCCCAGGAATAAGGGTAAGGATCCTGCGCACTCGGAGAAATTCGTGGTGGATGGTCCCGGACCAGTGCAACATAGGACCATTCCCTTGAATGGCTCCATTACCCCCGATCAGGTGGTAAAAATCGTCAACATCTGCATGGGTGACCGGAAGCAAATGACATCGGAGCTAAGGGACCGATCCACTCACCCTTTTGTTCCACGGCTGCTGGATACTGTCGCCCCGCCAGGGCTAGGCATCCCGACCATCAAGGAGTACGATGGTGAAGGAGACCCGGTCCGCCATGTTCAGAGGCATGTCCAAGCCTGTATGGGTAGGACCTCGAATGATGACCTCGTGTGTTCGTTGTTCCCGATCACCTTGGGAGAAAGGGCCATGACATGGTTTTTCAGCCTACCGCCGGGAAGTATTACGTGCTGGGCTGATATGCACGATCGCTTCATCAAGCAATATCAAGGTCGTAGGCGTCTCCTGAAGAACGTGAGGTCCTTGACCCAGGTGGTGCAGAGATCCGACGAATCGTTGGCATACTACTACCAACGGTTCACTGCCAGTGCCGCGGAGATCGATGAGGAGATATCAGAGGGGGAGACCATCCGCACTTTCCTTCGGAACCTGACTGCTCCGTATGGCTCCGACCTAATGCACAGTGTGGCCGCGAAGGCTGTGTGGAGTATGGAGGCCCTGCAAGCGAGGGTGAAGCAGCAGATCGACGTGCAGGAGTCGAAGATTGCTGCCGGGGAGCTTGATCCCCCGAAGTCAGGAAGAGTAAAGCCATCGTCCAAGCTGTCGGATGATCGCAATGGGAGCGACAAATCGGAGGGAAGTAGGAACCGTGGTCGCCCCGAGAGAAGGGAGGACATGCGTCCTCCGAAGAAAGATAACCGTGAGGGTCGTAATGTTCCCATCAACAGTTCGATGACCTCCGTCCAGCTGTGATGGATCGGCAGGGTCTCGCCCGATACCCCCCGAGGAAGGAAGGTGAATTCTTGGGAGGCCGCTCCGATCGTTACTGTCGGTACCATCGAGCCAATGGTCACGATACGGATAACTGTCGGGAGCTGAAGAAGGAGATAGAGAAGCTGATCCAGAAGGGGAAGCTGAAGGAGTTCGTCGGAAGAGGACGGTGTCGATCCCGTTCCAAAAGTCGGTCACGGTCCCGTTCCAAGTCCCGTGATCGATCTCCAAAGAAGAAGAAGGTTGAGCCGGAAGCCTCCGGTTCTGGTGCCCGTAAGGAGAGGCGGGGGACCATTAACGTCATTCACGGAGGAATGGCGGCGGGAGGTGACACCTCCGCTTCTCGGGAGAATTATGCTTCCCGCATCTCTGCTGCTGTGGTGCTAGGCAAAAGGTCCTCCGAAGAAGGGAGGACAGGCGTCCTCCGAAGAAAGATAACCGTGAGGGTCGTAATGTTCCCATCAACAGTTCGATGACCTCCGTCCTAGCTGTGATGGATCGGCAGGGTCTCGCCCGATACCCCCCGAGGAAGGAAGGTGAGTTCTTGGGAGGCCGCTCCGATCGTTACTGTCGGTACCATCGAGCCAATGGTCACGATACGGATAACTGTCGGGAGCTGAAGAAGGAGATAGAGAAGCTGATCCAGAAGGGGAAACTGAAGGAGTTCGTCGGAAGAGGACGGTGCCGATCCCGTTCCAAAAGTCGGTCACGGTCCCGTTCCAAGTCCCGTGATCGATCTCCAAAGAAGAAGAAGGTTGATCCGGAAGCCTCCGGTTCTGGTGCCCGTAAGGAGAGGCGGGGGACCATTAACGTCATTCACGGAGGAATGGCGGCGGGAGGTGACACCTCCGCTTCTCGGGAGAATTATGCTTCCCGCATCTCTGCTGCTGTGGTGCTAGGCAAAAGGTCCCGGTCGTGGACTGTAAAGGAAGAAATGGTGATTTCTTTCTTAGCGGAGGATTTGATATGCGTGGAGAGCCCTCACGATGACGCCTTGGTCGTGACCCTGGACGTGGACGGATTCGAGATGAAGCGGATCCTGATAGACGGAGGGAGCTCCTCCGACATTCTTTTCATGGACGCCCTGGAATCCATGGGAAAGACGAAGAAGGACCTGACACAGGTGAACTTCCCGATGGTAGGATTCTCTGGTTCAACTTCCTATCCGTTGGGAATGATTACCTTACCGGTGGAGTTCGGTAGTGACTGGAAGATGGAACGACGGAATGTGGATTTCGTCGTGGTAGAGTCTGCGGGGACGTATAACGCCATCATCGGTAGAACCACCATCAACCCCCTCATGGCGGTCGCCTCGACCGTCCACCAGAAGATGAAGTTCCCGACTGACAATGGGGTCGGAGAGGTCAAAGGTGACCAGGTGGCGTCACGAAAGTGTTATGTCAATGCCACCCGAAGGAGAAGGAGGGAAGCCATGGCTGTCCTGCAGACTGATGCCGATCCTCGAGAGGAGTTTGGGCGTCCCGCCCCCATGGAGGATCTGAAGGAGGTCGAGATTGATGGACCTCAAAGGAAGGTAAAGATCGGGTCCGCTCTGTCGGAGGAGAGAGCCCAAGAGTTGATTGAGCTCCTGAAGGAGTTCAAAGAGCTGTTTGCCTTGTCCCCGAGCGATATGTCAGGAATCAGCCCCGACGTGATAGTGCACGAGCTAAAGATTGATCCCGCGATCAAGCCTATCGCGCAGAGGAGGCGTCCGATGGGCGCGGATAAGAGGATCGCGATCCAGCAGGAGGTGGGCAGACTGCTCGACGCTGGATTCATCAAGGAGCTCCGATTCCAGACTTGGGTCGCTAACCCAGTCCTGGTGCGAAAGAGTAATGGGAAGTGGCAGATGTGTGTCGATTTCCGCGACTTGAACAAGGCCTGCCTGAAGGATTGCTATCCGCTTCCGAGGATTGACCAGTTGGTGGATGCCACATCGGGACACGAGCTGCTAAGCTTCATGGATGCCTATTCTGGTTACAACCAGATCAAGATGGCGAAGGAGGATGCCCCCCATACGGCCTTCTATGCCGATAGTGACGTTTATCACTACGACGTAATGCCCTTCGGATTGATCAATGCTGGAGCAACTTACCAGAGGATGGTGAACAAGTTGTTCGGGGACATGCTGGGAAAGACTATGGAGGCGTATGTAGATGACATGCTGGTGAAGTCCCGACAGGCAGGGGACCATGTCCAAAACTTGGCGGCGGCGTTTGAGCGGATGAAGTTTCATCAGGTTCGTTTGAATCCGGACAAGTGCGCTTTCGGGGTGAACTCGGGGAAATTCCTAGGGTTCATGGTGAGCCAGAGAGGAATCGAGGTGAATCCCGAGAAGCTGCGAGCAATCGAGGAGATGCAGTCTCCGAAGACTCATCGGGAGGTTCAAGTGTTGAATGGCCGGTTGGCCGCGATGAATCGATTCCTATCCAAGGCAAGTGACAGAGCCATGCCATTTTTTGATGTGCTAAGGGCCCACAAGAAGTTTGAATGGTCCGACAAGTGCGAGGAGGCATTCCAAGCACTCAAGCAGCACCTCCGTACCCTCCCGCCGTTGGCGAAACCGGTTCCAGGCGAGCCGCTTTATCTATATTTGGCTGTTTCTGAAGTTGCTGTTAGTTCTGTTTTGATTAAGATTGTCAAGGGCAACCAAGTGCCTGTCTATTATGTATGCAAGGCGTTTTCCAAATCTGAAATGAATTATCCCGCTATTGAGAAGTATCTCTTTGCGTTGATTGTTGCCGCTCGAAAGCTACGGCCTTACTTCCATGCCCTCGAGGTTACGGTGTTAACTAATCAGCCCTTGAAGCACTTTTTGAACCGACCGGAGGCGTCGGGGAGATTGGTGAAATGGGCCATCGAGCTTACGGAGTTCCGCATACACTTTGCTCCGAGGACAGCTATTAAGGGCCAGGCATTGGCGGATTTTATAGCTGGTCTACAGCACCCGATCTAGAAGAAGCGGGTCCTGTAGAGGGGGCAACCATGGAGGTCCCGATAGCAGAACAGCCAGAACAGCCAAATGAGGAGAACACTTGGGAGATGTACACTGATGGCTCATCAAGTGTAGAAGGATCGGGGGCAGGATTCGTATTGATACCGCCCGGTGGAGGCGAGCCCCTGCGATATGCCTTGGCCTTGACGTTTAGGGCCACCAACAATGAAGCGGAGTATGAGGCTCTCATCACGGGCCTTAAAATCGTCAAGGGTACAGGAGTCAACCATCTAAAAGTGAAGTGCGATGCCAGCTTGATCGTGAATCAAGTCCAGGGGAACTATGAAGCTAAGAGCCCGACAATGAGGAAGTATTTGCACGAGGTGCAGACTTTGAAGGAAAGCTTCAAAAGCTTCGACATTGAGGCAATCCCGAGGGAAGAAAATGCGGAGGCAGATGCCTTAAGCAAGTTTGCCCTGGGAGTGGCCCCCGAGGAGAATCAGAAGGTTCACTTCCTGGAGAAAGTAATTATCTCAACTATTGATCCGTCTGAGGTATACGTTATTGGAGCAAGATCGGAGGAAGAGAAACCCACCTGGATGACCCTGATAGTCACGTACCTGACTACGGGGGCACTCCCCGATGATGAAGTGGCAGCTGTTAGGTTGCGTCGGATCGTGAGCAGCTACGTGATGGTGGACAACCAGTTATACAAGAGGGGGCATGTAAGGCCTTTTTTGAAAAGTGTGGCGGAGCCCGACACGAATCGGATCCTGAGAGAGCTGCACGAGGGAGTCGCGGCCTGTCATGAAGGGGCCCGATCCATTGTGAGGAAGGCGTTGAATCTAGGCTACTATTGGCCTTCGATGAACAAGGAAGCGACAGGGATGGTCCAATCCTGTGATGCATGCCAGAGGTACGCTCCGAATATCGTGGCTCCTGCCGCGGACTTGATGTCCATTAGAAGTGCTTGGCCCTTCGCGCAATGGGGCATTGACTTGGTGGGACCTCTTCCACAAGCAAAAGGTCAGTGCAAATATTTACTCGTAGCCATCGATTACTTCTCGAAGTGGATAGAGGCTAAGGCGTTGGCCAAGACGACGGGGCAGCAGATCCTCAAGTTCCTTCAAACTCAGATCATATCCCGGTATGGGGTTCCTCGAGTGTTGCTCAGCGATAACGGGCCTCCATTCAATGGGGCTCAGTTGAAGGAGTACCTGGAGGAATTGAACATTGAGCATCAGACAGCTTCCGTCCACCATGCTCAGATCAATGGCCAAGTCGAATCAGCCAACAAGATCGTGATGGATGGCTTGAAGAAGAGAGTCTACGCCCTGCAGGGTCATTGGCTAGATGAGCTTGAAAACGTGCTGTGGGCTGTTAGAACAACACCCAAGCAGTCGACATGGGAGACTCCGTTTGGCCTTGTCTATGGCACGGAGGCAGTTGCCCCCGTGGAGATAGCGGTGGCGTCCCATCGCAGGAGGTATTATGAGCCTCTAACGAACGAGGAAATGAGACGTCTAGACTTTGACTTGCTCGAGGAGAAAAGGTGGAAGGCTGATGAAGTTCAGGCTCGGATGCGTCTGGCAACAGCCCGATATTATAATCGACGTGTCAAGTCCCGACAATTCTTCGTGGGGGAACTTGTCTGGCGGAGGAACGAGTTTGTCCATCAAGATCGGATCAACAAGCTATCACCGAAATGGGAGGGACCTTACAAGATCGTAGGGATGCCAACCCCGAATGCATACAAGCTAGAAGACCTTGATGGCAAGACGTTGAAACATTCCTTCAGTGGCGCACACTTGAAGAAGTATCATGTTTGATATTAAGTCACCTTTAGAGGTGCGTGATGTTAAGCCGCCGCGAATGGCGCAAGTTATCTATCGATCCGATGTAAGCAAAACTTTGAGTTATTAATAAAAGAAGTTGCTTCCGATCAAATTGCTTTTAGACTTATTCTAACTTTCAGTAAGACGTCCTGAAGGACGCGATAAAAGCCTTTCAAGGTACGGACAAAAGCCTTACGAGGTACGAGTAAGTCGCCTTTAAGGCGCGATAAAAAGCCTTTCGAGGTACGGACAAAAGCCCTACGGGGTATGAGTAAGTCGTCTTTATGATGCAACCAAAAGCCTAGGTACGAAAAAGCCCTAAACGGGTCCGCGTAAGTCGTCTATATGATGCGGCAAAAAGCCTTAAAGGGTACGAAAAAGCCCTAACGGGTCCGCATAAGTCGTCTATATGATGCAGCAAAAAGCCTTAAAGGGTACGATTAAGTCGTCTAGAAATGACGCGATAAAAGCCCTAAGGGGTACGATTAAGTCGTCTAGAAATGGCGCGATAAAAGCCTTAATAGGTGCGGAAAATCATCTTAAGTGATGTATAAAATTGCCTTGAAAGGCATGTATGAGAAACCTTAAGTGGTAAAGTCCCGAGGAAAATGTCGCGAAAGACATACGAAATTACATTAAGTAATATGGACGAGAAACCTTAAGTGGTGAAGTCCCGAGTAAAGCATCGGAAGGATGTATGAAGTCATCTTAAGTGATACGTCGGAACGTTTTAAGTAACGAATCTAAAGTGCAATGGTTGTCGAGACCAAAACAGATAGAAGGAATTTCTTATAAGGGCTCTAAGGCCTAAAAGTTCCGATACAAAAGATAAGGAGGATACACGGAGGAAAATTACAAGGACTTAAAGAATAGAGCATTAAGCTTGGTCCTTGTTGGAAGTTGGGTCCTCAGCAGCTTCGGAGGGAGCGGGAATCGAGGGGTCTTGGGCAGAAGGCTCCACAGCCTGTGGAGTCGGGTCCGCGGCACCTACAGGGGGATCAGCTTCATCACTCTCCGCGGGGAGATTGAAGTATTTCTCCGCGAAGGGGGCGAGAGTCTCGGACTTCTTGAAGTCGATGGAATCCTCGTATGCCGTGTAAAGCTCCTCGACGGCATTGAACAGAACGTTCTCCCCTCGGCTTTGCAGAACCCCACGGCATCCGCCTTGAAATCTTCAGAGTTCCGATATTCCTCGCGGCCCTCCTCGCGACCCTGTAGGCGACCCTCCTCGCGACCCTGTTGGCGACCCTCCTCGCGACCCTGTTGGCGACCCTCCTCGTGGCCTTGAGCCTTTGCCTCAGCCAACTTGGCCTCAAGTCCCGCCTTGGCTTCCGCAAGAGCTTCCACGAGAATGTCCTTCTCGCGGAGGAGCTGCCCCTTCTCCACCTCGTGCCGCCGCTGTTCCTCCTGGAGCATCTTCCGCTCCCGACGCAGCACGACCTCATGATCCTGGACCTGCCTGTGCAGGCCCAGAGCCTTCTCACCAAGGAGAGCCTGCTCCTTGGCTATCTTATTCTTCGCCGCTACAGCCTCGTCGAGGTCCGCTTGGAGCTTGGCCAAAGTGTCGGGGTCCGACTTGGTTTGTGCCTCCTCCAAAGCACCCTTCAGAGCCAGGATGAAGCCGAAACAGCGCTGCTGGTCCGCGGTTTCCTAAGACAGAAGGGAAAAAGGGATTAAAATCCGATAATCGAAGGCAGGAACAATGAGGGGAAGAATAAAAGCGAGAGTAAAGTTGAAAACCTCCATCCGACGGATAGCCATGTTGCGGAGCTCTTCTTCGAGGTCCTCCCGCGCCAAGGAGATTGGACGCCTCAAGGCTGGTGGAATTGACCCTGCCAGCAGATGCAGGGCCAATTCAGGCTGAAGGTCTCCCCGATGGAGTGAGACCCCCTGGAGAGACTCGATCGGGTTCCAGGGAACCGTCTCCTGGTCGGGGGTGAAAATCTTGTAAAGATTTTCATCCACGGGGAGAGGAGGGATGACCCTGGAAGCTTCAGTCGGAGGAGCCACCTCGGTCGGAGGCTCGGGAGTTGGAGAAAGGAACTCGGGGGGAGGACTCCGAGACACATCGTCCACAGTCGGCTTCAGGATGCTTCGACCAGGCCATTGGCGGGGACGCAGACCGCCTTCATTTGGCTCCTCGGAGGAAGGGGAGGCCTCCAAGTTGGTCACCTGACGGAACTGAGCTTCCGTCGGGGCATCCTCTAGCATCGGCGCCTGTGGAGTCGCGGCCCGTGCGGGAGTAGCAGCCTTTCTCGGAGTGAGAGCCTCCTATGGACCTGCGGTTTCGGAACGAATAAAGTCAGGCAGAGCATCATGGGGGCACCAGATGATTTGGCGCTCGAGATGTTGGTCCTTTCCAAAGAAGTTGTAGTATCCCGCCTTGAGAACGCGGGGAGTTTCTCCTCGAAGGATGTATTTGATTTCTCGAACCCGCGATTCCCGATCAGCGGGGATAAACTCCTCGGGAACCAGTTTCCTATATTTCTTAATAGCACGACGAACACGCTTACCTTCCTCGGCGGTAGTGACCCCGAAGGCTTGATCTATCTCCTCTCTTCTGGCCCGCTTGGCCACGACCTGCTCCTCAGTCGGAGGGGGAGCAGAAGAGGAAGCTCCCTTCTTCAGCGACTTCCGCTTCCGTTTGGAGCCACCCTGGACGGCATCGGTCTCCCCCTGCTTCAACATGAGATGGATCAACAGAGATGTTTTCTTGGCTGCAAAAATGAAAAGACAAAGTGGTTAGAAGTGTTACCCAGATGACCAAATCCTTGGAAACGGAGTCGAGGAGCCGGACTCCGATATGAATCAAGTCTTTCCCCACGAGCTTGTTGGCGTCGAGGGGAATGAAGGATTCCCCCCAACGGTAAAGCTGGACTAGCTGAAGAGTGTTGAGGTCATCCTCGGTGTAGACCCCAAGCTTGGGGGCAGGGTCCGCCACAACCTCCCATCGGGGCCATGGGACAGAGCTGTTTTGGACGAAGAAGTAATACTTCTTCCATCCGCTATTGTCGGACCCAGAATCACGAATAAGCACCCGATCCTTATGGAACTTCCAGGTCTCGCTATCCCAGCCGAAACGTGAAAGTTGCTCCTTTGTCCACTTGGGGAGTCGGGGAGAGAAGGAGCAAACACCAGCCTTATTACACTTCATTTCGTAGAAGGTGCGGAAGAGAAGCAAAATGTACGTCCACCGCTGGCGGAGGCATAGAACCTGAAAAGCGTTCCACACGCGGATGGCATGTGGAGAGAAGGTGCAGGGGTGTGTCTGGTAGAAGTTGCACATCTCCACCAGGTTCCCGCAAAAAGGGAATCGAATCCCAGCACTTATCTGCCCGGCGGAGACGAACACTTCTCCCTCTCGAGGACGCGTGACGATATGCTTCCTCCTGGTGGTGGGCTGAGACTCGTAGGGGAAGCGGGGTTCCCAGTCTGAAGTGATGCATCCTTCTCGGAGAGCAACCTCGTACGAGGTCTCAGAACTCTCGTTAACAGCAAGCTCAAAGGTAAAAGGGGTTCTTGCCCCAGAACTAGCCTCGTCTAAAAACGGTTACAAACATGAGAATTCAAGAAAGGAGGAGGAGGAAACATCAGCAAATCACGAAAACAGAGAAGGAAAATCTTACCAGACATTATTGATGGTGGCTTGGAGAAGATGAAGAAGGATCTGGAGGGCTGAAGGCCTTGGATCACTTGAAGAGCAAAGGAAACTTGGAGAGGAAGCTTCGAGTTCGACAATGGCAGAATTCCAGAAATCAAAACGGTAAGGAAGAGTGAATAGTGCCAGGGTTTTAGCTTTTATAGGCAAAAGGACAACTGGACGGATTCAATCTGGACCGTTGAAGACGAAACGATTCAATCTTGACTGTCGAGATTAGGGGGACGGTACGGAAGAGACGTTGGTGACGTAATGAGTGCTTTTTCAGAAAGCAGCAGTCACGCCGATTTGGGCGTCGTTTCATAATCCCTAGCATTTAATGCTGCAGTAACCGAGGAGTCTCCTCGGATTTGGCAACTGCCCATAGAGCCCAGTAGGGCCCAAGGCAGTCATGAGTGAAAAACTCTGTCATTCGATAATTGCGCGCAAGGTAAGAGCCTCTGATGGTAATATCGGGAGGTATGAAGACAAAAGCCTCCGATGGCAGTATCGGGAGGTATGGAGACAAAAGCCTCCGATGATGAGGTCAGGAGGTCTGTAATTGGAAGACACGACGGACTGCAAGTCCCCCATGTCTTGGGGGAAAATGATGGGTTCCGATGTAATCGTTAGCCCCGTTAAACAGTCAATAGACGGCGAGTAAGTCCAGTGGGCCTCGTGAAAGGCCTGGAAGACCCAGAAGCCCAGTATGAAGGGTCCCGACTCGAGCAGTCCCGATATATGAGCTGAATGCTCCCGACAAGAAGCCTCTGAGTAGGCCCCGATATGCCTTTGTAAAGGCCCCGATAATAAAGCCCCGCGGAGGCTGGGCCTGTCTCGTGAGACAAAGGGTCCTGGGTGGTGACCTAGAATGAGATAACTCTGGAGTCCCCGACAAGAGTTGGGACTTGTGATCAGAGGATAAGACCGAGAAACCCGCCTACTAGATAGAGTAGTGGGGAGACGGTTAAGATATAGATAAACCTCCCCCGAGATACGCAGGGCGTGCCCGAGATACTCGGAGAGTGGGCAAGATACGCGGAGCGTGGGGCGAGATATACGGAATCCCGAACGAGATATGCGGAATCGTGGGTAAAACTGCCAGGCGCAGTCTCAGGTAACTGAGTAACTTCCCCTCCTATATAAAGGAGGAAGTTACCTCAGAAAAGACATTCTCTAATACGAACTTAGATTACTGCTTACCACCCCATTGATCATATACTCATTTAGGCATCGGAGAGGGATTCTGGGGTCACCACCCAGGTCATCCCCTTTTGCAGTATTACGAGGAGCCCAGGAGTTCAAGCTTTCCGTCAAGAACGTAGCGGAGCTTCGCTCGTGATCCAACAGCAGGGCTCGACTCCCGAGCCAGGTCTGACCAAGACCAGGTTGCGACCTAGGAAACCTATTCTAGGCCAACCCAGTCAAGAAGTTGAACCCTAAATATGTCAATTGAGCTAATGTTGAACCACAATTTTAAAAGATGCGCCAGAAAATAACATTTGTAAGCAATATATATATATATATGTATGTATATTTTGACACCAAATAAAAAGTTATTGTACCAATTGGTAACATTATATGTACTCGATACCTGCGTGCGCTACGCGCGTGCGCGTTGTCTTCTTGAGAATGTTATAATGACATCATAACCCCGAGAATGATACAAGATCGAATCGATTCCGAGGATGATACAAGAATATAACCGTATCTTCTTAAAAATTTAAATTAAACTATGTAACATATTGTTATAATGAAAACAAAAAAAAAATTCTTAAAAATTTAAAGTAAAATACTCGAGGGACCAGGAGCAAGAACATTCACTATAGGGCTCCCGGTCCCTCGAGCATTTTACTTTAAATTTTTAAGAATTTTTTTTTAATTATTTTCATTATAACAATATGTTACATAGTTTAATTTAAAATTTTAAGAAAATACGGTTATATTCATGTATCATACTCGGAATCGAGCCGATCTTGTATCATTATTAGAGTCAGTCTAATGATGTCATTATAACATTCTCAGGAAGACAACGCGCACACGCGTAGCGCGCGCATGTATCTAGTATATAAGCATTAGGAAAATTCACTTAAGTGGATTAAAAAATATCAATTTAATTTTGTTTACGATTATAGACGTACGTGTACTTAGAATCTTAGAGCATTGCTAAAAAATTGACTTAATTTAAAATATAACATATTATATAAAGTTTTGAACAAATTATTAAAAAATTATAGTAATGCTCGAGGGACCAAGAATCATTTAATGTGTTTTTGCTCCTTTTTTGTTGAACAACTGAGAGCCCTTTGGTGGGTGATTTTTTTTTAATCATGTTCTATTATTATATTATCAGAGCTAATAATGCATTTGTAGTTCCTTAAAGTCGGACTCATTATGTCCCAAGACGACAATGTGGACACTTCTAAAATATAACAGTATATTTAATATACACATTAAGAAAAAAAAACACTTAAGCCAATTAAGAAAATGTTAATTTGATTATATTTTGCAATTAGTAGGGCTTTAGTTATGACACTATTCAAAATCAACTAAGTTTTTTTTTAATTAATAAAAATATGCTAAAAGTGGAAGAAAAAATATAAAAGAACCACTTTTCAACAATAAATCATGCTTTGTATCATAACATTTATTCGTGAAAATGTATTAATATTATTGGTTTTTAATGTATCCTCATGAGCTTACAACGATATGCATTAGAAATACATTAATATTGTTAGTTAAATTTCAAAACATGCTCAAGCGATTCCGAGAATTTTTTTCTCTCGGTCCATCTAGAATTTATTTTAAATTTTTAGATTATTTTTAAACTTGATATAATATTATTTTTTCACAATTTAATTTAATTTTTGTATTCAGAACCGTTGATACAATTATGTATTAAGAAAGTAACAAATAGTTTATTAGCATAGATAGATGGCAAAGATGTGTGGTTTTTATACATTATAACGTATGTTCGATTCTTTACAGTGACAAATTGTAATATTTTTTCTTCAAAATATTTAGAAATAAGAAATTACCACAAAACCCTAAATTAATTGATTACATTAATTAATTCAGTTAATGTTAAAATGAGTATTTGTGTAAAACCAAGTACTACCTTAATAATATATAATATAGATAATAAGACTGAAAATCAAGGGTTACAAGATACAAGCCGCCCCACGTAATAATAACACGATGACAAATGCGATCCATTAGAAAAAGTTAGCTTATACTCGGTAGACATTGATTGTTTTCTTTCTTTAGTATGTTTAATATGCGCCTTTGTTACTAATGGTATAATGCCATTAGGCACATGCATATATCAAGGTCATTTTGGCATTAAGTGTTCGTTTGCTCGATAGTGTTGGGGAAACTAATTTGAAGTACAATTCTCCTTTGTACAATTGTTTATTACATGATAATGGCTAAAATTATGTAAGATTTTTAATTCAGATTTGACTAAAATATAGTCTTTATATAGAAGACTCAAGAAAATAGAAATTTAAACGAATTTTAGATTTTGTACCGATTTCAATATATTTAATTTAATCACTACAAATTCATATACATTTACAGTCGACTGTAACCCGATCCATTTTAAGGCAACGCCGAAATATAACCCGAACTTTCCTTTGTGCAGGTGCTACTTATCGAGATATCTAATTTACAAATTATTTTTATTTCCAAGTGTCTTGAAAAGCATATATATTCAATGATTTATGTTTATTTCATTTTTATATAAATTTTTAAACAATTGGATCGTATAGGTACGTACTATTTCTTGCAAGTTGCAAGCACGATGACCTAATGGGAGAAAAAGTATGTATCTCTTATTCCATTAACCCGTACGAGAAACTTCTAAATGCACGCTTGTATATATCTTATTATTTCATTTAGCAAATTTTTTTTTTATTATTTCACTTTTATATTTTTTTTTGTTATTAAAGTTAATATTCTTTTGCAATAATAATAAAACCTTTGATTTCAGGTACAGTATGGTTATTGGTTTACACACATTCCTAATGAAATATTATTTATAGTATTACATTTACAACTTTAGAAAGAATGTATAGCATGCAAAGTTAGTTCATCTAATATACTTGTATATATAACATAAAAATAAAAAATTGCCCATAATATTTTTATTTTTATTTTATTAATCTTAATTAAGTGAAAAAAGGACGTGACAAATTCGATTAAAGTTAATGTATACCATCACATAATTCACATTTTGCTCATAAATTATAAGTTAAGACATTTTATCTGCTAATGACACCGGTTCATATGACCATTCGAACACTCTAAGGTTGCTTACCAAAAAAAGAACACTCTAAGGTTGCGGGTGATTTGACCTAGCCAACGTGTCTCATATATATGAGGAGAAATTCTTCACTACCACCATTCCAACAGGTGGACAATATGTGGTGCTCCTCTAGCCAGTAAAATAATAACATGTGTCAAAGTATTACCCTCTTTCTACCACATGTCACTACTTTATTGGACAATGAGCCACCACATATTGTCCACCTGTTGGAACGGTGCTATGGAAGAATTTCTCATATATGAGATATGCAATTGGGTCCTATGTACTTCTGACGTGGGATTCACCCAAAAAAAGGATTGTGCCTACCTGTCCTGGATGACCCATTTTATACTATATATATATATAAAGAAAAACATCAGTATATATTATTATTTTAAATTTACTTTATTATGTTTAATATAGTCAAATTATCAAATTGCTAATTAAATTTTGGATATCCGGAGAAGTTGGTGAGAAGTTGGTGACTGGAGTTTTTTAGACAATTTACTAATTTAAATTTTATTTATAGACAAATCGTTTATTCGTCAAATATTATGTCCAGTTTGAATGAAATTTATTATATGATTTTTACATAATTAAAAAAAATTTAAAAACTGACGAAATTGCTCGTGAAACCTCTTCCGCAGCTTCTTCTTATTGTCACGCATCTAATTATGTGAAGTTGATTGCAGGCTGATATTGCGTAATTTTTCATAAATTAAATACCATATTATAAATACTTTTCCCGTTAAAAATCCTATGTATAATGTTCTATTAATTAATTAGACAGTGATGTTTTTAGTGGTTGGTTATATACAATCAGCATTTCTATAAGCTTATCTCAATTTTAAGGTAACGTCAATCTTGTGTTTGCGTCTAAAACGTCAAATCATAGCCTAAACACAAAGGACAAATAGACAAAGTGCTAAGGTAGTTTTTTTAAAGTCAAATTATGTTTTTTTTTGTAAAAATAAAATAATAATAATCAATTCTTTAAGGGGATGTTTGGATGGATGTAATGTGGGATTACATTCCACATTACATTCACATTACGTTGTTTGATTTGTCAAATGACGTAATGTGCATTGTAATGTAATATCCATTGTAATATGAGATTACGTCCAAACATCATTCAACGTAATGTGAGATTACATCTAAAAACGGATATAAAGTGAGATTACGTCCAACATTACGAAGTGTTTGTTGGAAATATTGAGGGTAAATATGCAAATTTACAAAGTCTGAGACCAAAATACAATATTTTAAATTTAATTACTAAAATGCAATTAGTCAAATTTCGGTTACTTACAAGTAATTACTCCAATTAACATGAATAATATCTACACCGAAATTATACGTAAAATCGACAAAAACGAATACATGTTTTTTTTTATACTAAGGCCCGTGCGGATCACGGTCTCCTTAAGGCAATTTCGCCCGTCCCCACCCTCGGGTTATGCAAAGGGGTTTTATACAAGGACGATCACCTCCCAAGATTCAACAGTGTCATCGAATCATGTTATGCATGTAACATGTTTGACCGAACCGAACTCATAATACCTGAACTCAAACAAAGAACAGGAAAGCCGACGACAACGACTAAAAATAACTAGAAATGTCAAATACGACATGAGTCGATATAAACCTAGGAAGAACTCTGCAATTCGTCAACACGAAGAACATAGGAGGAGAAAATATAACTTGGATTCAAAAAATATGGATTCCGAAAATATTGGATACTCAAGCAAAATGAAGAGTACTCATTTCTCATTGTGTGTGTAAAGAAGAAGGGGAAAACTTCTTATATAGAAGAGGAGAGGGGATAATGAGAGGTGAAGTGGTCGATTGGTACAAAATGTTTCCACAATTCCACTTTCACTAAAAAAACAAATTGGGTTGGACTTGAGTAAATACAATGGGCTTGAAAAATAAATCTGTTAGATTCCGGGAGTAATCACTACAGATACTAAAACCATGGTACATGCTAGTAATCGAAATTACGCAACGGAAGATTCACACATACCTCAACAGTAGTCCGTAGTCCCAAGATTCTTACAGAAGGGAGTTCACGATCCACCGGTCGGCACCCGTAGAGGTTTTTGTGAAGGAAGCCCTACACGGTATATTCTCCACAGCAAAGCCTCAGATCGATTCTTGACAAGGGACGGATCTCCGGAGTGTTTGCTCAAAGGCAAATTGGCATACCCTTGGTGTAGGTGGTAGTTCGGCCGAAGTAGTGGTGTTTATGGGGATGAGAGTTTTTCTCTCTAAAACACTCCAATGAAGGATTAAAATTAACCTAATAAAACCCCTAACACCACATATGTCCACTTTACCCACCTATTAATTTCGGCCGGCCATACATGTATTAGGGAGGCCAATTGTGCTACTCATCTGTTAGGAGTGTTGTAGCGCCCGTGGAATGTTGATTCCCTTTTCTCCAATCAACATGTTAAAAACAACATTTATATAGTGTCGCGCTGTATCCTAGGTCAACTGATAATTCTCATTTTGCATAGTTTCCTCATAGGAGCACTTCTCCAAGGCATCCGTACAAGTATTCACAACCTTCAAATAATATCCGGTTGGTGGCCAACTTAGTTAATACAAGAGTCGGTGAATTATAGGTGAACTTGACCATCCCCATCGCTCATACCCTTAGTCAAATCCAACCGGTTTCCAAAGACGTGGTCACTGGGCCTTTTTTTTTTTTTTTTTTTTTCAGCACTACACTCGTACGCCGAGAAGCGAACATTGAGCCTGACCTTAGATATGAGTTCCGAGTCTGTGAGGATACTTATGGTGCCTCTTCATAAGGCTCCCGGGATCAATCACACGCTCGAGGTGAAGAAGTTTGCGCCCGCTAGAATCACGAGGATTTTTATCTAGCACAACTGAGCGGTGACCCCGTGGTCGAACATGGCACGCGCAATATGAAGCACGCGTCGATAGCATACCTGAACTTTTAAGTTGACAGGAATGGGATATGTCAATCACGCTATCGCAGATTCTCATCTGGCCCAGAATGTGGATTAATGACGAATGAATTTCATCACGGCGATTTGCAAAACGAAGATCATGTCGAGTTACTTCGAGACTAGATGATCGTCTTGCGTAATCAGGTTTATCCCCCTGAATCTTAGCCAATCTTGCTTGGTAGAGGCCTCCCTCCACCGCAAGATGATCGTACCTATGTGACGAGATAAGGCCCACATTCGACATAGTTTTGGCAGAGGATTGTGTCCTCTTACGACTTAGTTTATAGACCGTAAATCTGATGTATTCAAACATTATGACGTCGATTGATCAAAAAATCAATTACAATTCTTTCGTTTAAAAAAATGTAACTTTCAATTATCAAAATGTTATCACAGATACATGTCACTTTTAAACCCTACGCAATCCAAGCAGTTTTACATGCTTTTCGAATATCTCCCTGCGTAGTGGTTTAGTTAATGGGTCCGCAACCATGTTATCAGTGGACAAGTATTCCAAAGTGATTATGTTGTCTTCTACCATAGATTTAGCATAAAAATATTTCACATCAATGTGTTTGGTCCTACTATGGCACTTCAGATTCTTTATTGCCGCAATGGTTGCCTGATTGTCAGAGAATACCTTCACAGGTTTACTCCCGACATCGCCATCAAGCAGCGCAGTAAGAAGCCTTTTCAGCTAGACCGCTTCCTGTGCGTTATTGGAGAGGGCTACGAATTTCGATTCCATCGTGGACAGCCCGACACAGGTTTGCTTCTTGCTCGTCCATGAAATGACGACATTAGCAAGGAGAAACACTCCTCATGTGGTGGACTTACGATCATCCGGATCACCACCATGGTCGGCGTCACTATAACCGGTCAATTCTAATTTCCCGCCTTCATAGAACAGTGTGTTGTCGCCAGTACCTTTCAGATAACGAATAATTCGTTTTACAACCTTTAAATGTTGATAGCCAGGATCTGATTGGAAACGTTCTACGCTAGGCCCACGACGTAAACGAATCCGGACGGGTGCATTGCATGGCGTACATCAAACTACCAACCATGCTTAAATACTCTGCACCCTTCATATGTTCTCGCTCTGCCAGGTTCTTGGGGCCGTCACGTAGTTTAGGTTATCATTTATGTAAATACAAAATTTTTCAAAATGACCTCTAAATTTTATATGCAACTGAATCACAGCCTAAAGAGTTATTGATTTGGGGTCTGCACCCACATATGATCGCCCAAGAGACCACGGACAGCAGAGCCATGATTTAAGGTTTAGGGGGGGGGGGGGGGGGGGGTTAGAATTAGATTGAGGATAAACATTCAATGTACATATTAGAGAGGATAGTTATCAAGTTTTAAAGTATCAAATTAAAAGTAATTATATTTTTTTAAATACACACTATAAAAAGTTTATTAGGGTAATTGCCCCCTCATCCCTATATATACATCCGTGACTGCTAGAGACCGTGGGCTCAATCTATCTATCTATATATATATATAATATAATCTCAATGAAACTTATAAAATTTTGACAAGTAATCAAATTAAAAACAATTCTCAAATCTATTGGTCCACCTAATTCATGAGTTACAACTACATAAGTGACATCACTTTTGTGCTTATGTGGACATGCTAAAATAAATCAAAAGCTCCTTATTCAATCTTGATGGGAGTTACATTTTTTTTAGTATGTTACATAGTAAAATGAATTAATAATTCACTCAAATACTAAAATAAAATCCACATATATGTTTCATTTTGTACTATCATCTTAATATTAAAATAATATTTATATTTGGATAAATATATACATATTTAACATAAAAATATAATATAATATAATTTGAATTTATATATTTTTTTAACTAGAAAAATATAATATAATTTGAATTTACATATTTGTTTAACTATTCTTTTTATCACTCTCATCCATTTTTTTTGTGTCAAACATCTTATTCACTTTATAATTCTCTTTCGTTTACATGTTAGTCAATTTGCCTCCTCACATTAGAAAGTTGCAATTGCACCATAAAAAAAGTATTTAACAAAGTATTTAACAAATTTCACTAACATACGAGGAAAATAAAAAAATTAAAACACATATAATAAATATGTTAAAAAGAATAACGATATAAATATTAATAGTACCTATGAAATACCATTTATCTACATATAACACATTTTGAGTTAAAACATTTATAATGATAAATAATAATCAAATTTAAAAAATTATACAAATCCATTGATCCACCTAATTCATGATTTACATTTACATATGTGACATCACTTTTGTGCCTATGTGGACGTGATAAAATTCATGATAAGCTCCTTATTCGATTTTAATGGTAGCTACGATATTTATTTTGTAACAATGTTAATTAATAATCCACTAAAAAATCACTTATGCTTCATTTTTTACTATTATCTTAATATTAAAATAATATTTAGATATGAATTTATATAAATATTGAATATAAATAAATAGTACAATATGAGTTTACATGGTTTAACTATTTTTTAATCGATCACACTTATTAATTTTTTTTTGTCAAAACTCTTATTCAATTTCAGTTTTTGTTTTTTTTACATATTAGTCACTTTGCATCCTAATATTAGAAAGTTACAATTTCAACATAAAATATTTGGAAAATAAAAAAGTATGTTAAAAATAATAAGATTAGATACAAATATTTGTATAAAATAAAATTTAAATCTAATTAAATTAAACTATTTTGTAAATTATGTATTATAAAAAAAATTAAAAATAATAAATAAAATACGATTACATTATGTTTACTATGTACATACCGCGTAAAGCGCGGGCCAGCCACCTAATTTCATATAAGGGTTAATTATAATAATACATGAAATTATTCATTTAAAGAAATTTACAGTTAATTTCCAAAATTCTATACGTGGCCAGATCACGCGTAAAAGCTGGAAGAATATATAATCAAGAAGAAGAAAAAAAAAAGTGTTATGAATATATTTAGTGGATGTTCAATATTACGTGTATATACCATCTTCCTTATTTGGACTTTCCTAGTATTAAATTTACTTCCTCCCCAAGTCTATGTAATCCCTATATAAGGGCTCCTATGTGTGATAATAAGATCATCTCTAAATTCTCTCTTCCATTAGCTCTATACTTTCGTAATACGTTATCAGCACGAAATGCTTATTATTATTATTTTTCTAATTGATTCGACGAAGCTAAACAATTTTTAAAGATAGATATGATGATAGGCCTCATCCCTTCTTCTCCACACCTAAACGCCTTGAGTCTCTCAGACCAAAATCAAGGAGGATGAGGTCACAGCCATGGTGGAAAGTCCGTATGCGGAAGAAACATGCGAAGTGGATAAAAAAAAAGGGATATTATACTTGCTTATTAATTTCTATTAGTTGATTTATTTTATTGATTATATTCTAACTAATGTTGTTATTATGTTAGAACCAAGAATCAGTTTGACGACTTGGAGCATAATCATATTGTCTCTATTCGTGGTCATCGGCTCCAATTTTAACTACTTCGTTACTTCATTGATTTGCCGTAAACTAAAAGGGAGATTACCGTTCTTATGTTAAGTCTTATTAATTATTATTATTATTATTTTCTTTCAAATTATCATATTTCTAATTAATATTATTGTTATGTGGCAGTATATGTTGAAATTATTGGGGTCGATTTTTATGAAGCGACGCGACAGTAATTAAACCGATCATTCAGCCCGCTTGAAATTGGCTGTAATATGTTGGATATGCCATACAAGATCTCGTGATAGGTCAGATTTTTCCGGACTCGATTTTACGGTACATGACATCATCATAAAATTACATCAATTTCTTTATGAAAATTTAATATTGAATTCACGTGAAAGTTTGTTTCATACAAAATTTATATGTATTGATATGCTCCACTCCCTGAAGCGAGTGTAGAAGCAAATGAGTTTCCACAGAAAAATAGTGTGATGCATGAAGATACTCCACTCCCTAAAGCGAGTGTGTAGCATATGTGTGTTATAAAAAAAAATAAAGGAAAAAGGAAAAGTGTGGCTTAGCACATGGATGATCGATGCTTCGATATCTCTTTATGTAATTGTTGAACAACAAAAAATTATATGAATCGCCCACTAGACATCATTTATATGTATGAAATAACGAGGATATAGCGCACTCCCAGAAGTGTGTGTTGCAATTTATAATTATAATAGTTAGCATCATCATGATGTCAATAAGAAATATGATGCATATTACAAATAAAGAATGTATGAAAAGAATGCAAAGTCCAAATTGATTTGGAAGAATAATACTTTTGAGAAGCGCAGTGACGCTATAATATGCAGCGCGAAATTTGATAATTTTATGAATCTCAAAGACATTAGGTAATATTTGGCCTTATTAATAGAAAATAAAAATATTTTCACATATTACTCGTTAATATCGAAATATTGCGATTACAAAAAATATGCATTCTCTATGAATGTCAGATCCTGAAGATCTGATATTACGATCCTGAAGATCAATATTTCTGAATATTTATATTTATGTTACTTTAAAATTCCGCATTACAATATTTACAGTTACCTTTTTATGTATTGCACTGCATTTTATTTATTATATACATTTATTCCTATGCTAATTACATTTCATTATAAAATGATCCCGAAAAGTAAGAGTTACTCAGAAGCTCAAAGATTATTAATTTTAGGATCCGGAAGATCCTAGAATGTACGAAAAAGGGGATCTGAAACATTGTATTTGTGAATTAAAGATCTTCATGCATACAAAGAAATCATGTATATCATGAATGATTTATTATTAATAATTGATCCTGTAGATCCCAAGAAATCATGAGTTATGAATAAAGGATCCTGAAGATCCTCTAGAAGATCTAGAATTATAAGTAAAGGATCCCGAAGATCCTAACGATCTTAAATTATGAACATAGATCCTGAAGATCCTGAATTATAAAAAGAGATCCTAAAGATCCTAAATTATTTAGAATAAATGATCTTGAATGATGAAAATGGGATCTGAATATACTAAGGTATTTTGAGATATAAAAATAAAATATCCTTAAAGATATTGAGCTACAAATAAGGATAATGAAGATCCTAATTTTTTTTAGTTATAAATGATCATGACGATCATGAAATCGAGCATTCATATGGAGTTATTTATTTTACGTTTATGCATTTTTTTAGTAATATTATTTATATGCTTTCATATACTTCATATTTATTTTGCTATTATAAAGAATGTGATTACTCCGCAATCATCATTATGATGAAGATGAATAAAATCAAATGCGGAATGTCTTACAAATGATACCAAAAAAAAAATCTATTACAGATTATCAAAGAAATACATATCAGGTAAACCAAAAGTTTACAGCACATATTGGCATGATTGATTAAACATTCCGGTAAACCAGAAGTTTTACCCACATAATACAATATTTGGCGTGACCGGTTATAGACCATTCCGGATCACTTAGAATAGCAATACATTATTTGAAAGAACTTGAAGATTCTCCATGAATCATTATGATAATTGCTCTCAAAGGAAAATTCATTATATGATCATCATCAACTAAGTTCGGGATAAAATTCCATTATTTATGGAATAATAAAAGGTGAATATGGGCCCGTTCACCTGCTATGTGGACCGATATATTATTTTGAAAGATGCATTTACAATATGGTCACATGTGCGTTGATTATGAATTTGCAAATTTCCAGACTATGCAATAAAGAATGATGATGATATTGAAAGTTGATATTTACTATAAGATTCAGACAATTACATGTCTAGATTTGCAGTTTAGCATGAAAGTTACAAAGATCCTCCAATTAAATAGCTAAACTGCTACCAATTAGAGCAAATTGAGTACAAATACTGCGCATGAAGCCAATGTTAAAATCACAGTTCTCCCCATTACAACCAACTTTTGATCAAAAGACAAATTTCCCATATATGAATTTTATGATGTGCGATATATATTTGAGCTGCTCCACCGAATTGCACAAAGATGGGTCTTGAATGTAGGGAAAAATGTGTTGGATACATATCAATTATTTGGGAATAATGGGTGATATATATATTAAAGCAAGAGTTGCTGATTTTCATTGATGAACAAGTTTTCCCAACATTAGGGGGAGAAAATAAGAAGCTGACAGGAAAGAGATTGACTGAAAAAAAAAAAAAAAAAGTTGTTACTATCTCAGTTAGATCCTCGCATAATAAGAATATGAATATGAAGTTCAGAGATATAAATATTTACAAATACTGCCAATCAAGTACTTAGTGACTTTATGAGACCCAGAAAGTCATTAGTCAATTACCGGCTGCAAATGCTCCAATTTGAAACGTCCAGTTAAGACGAACAATAATGAAAATAACTAACTCCTGAAGCGTGTGATATCGGTTCCAAAGAAATTTTATTGATAAAAGAATAGAGCATAGAAAGAAAATAGATAAATATGGTCTTATTATGGATGTGATTTCCCAAAAGAAGTAAATAAATAACTAAATATGAAACCCCGGAAGTGGTTCAGGTACCTGAAAGTATTTATGATAAAGAAATCTCAATGAGTTATGTCATTAATGGGAAGTGATGGAACCGTAGAATATCAAGTTGTCGACAACAGTTTTGAATATTATGCATGAGTGAATTCATAAAACAAGACGAGGATATTGAGTTCAATATGTCAAAGAATCATCATGATTGGCCAAATCTTGAAAAGACGCAAGTAAGAGCATGAAAAATGTCAGAAGTTGAAAGCCAATGGATATAAATAATTTTCTGCGTACATAAATTGCCTCGTAAGATAGGCACAACCCGTGGTACAAAGACTTTTCCGCAGAAAAATGAAAATTATTATATGAATCATTTGGTGGAGCAATAACCTTCAAATACATTATTATGTTGGCATTACATACAAGGTTTTAATATGCGTCTCATGATACGAATAATTTTATAGCCTATTTTGGTGGCTAATTTGATAGTGAAATCCACATAAAAATCCAGAAGGATTTAAAATGCTAGCATGAATATTTTCAAGAATGTTGGATGATAAAAAAAATATTGTACCATTTACGGGTTGTTTATGGTATATTATCCCCACTATATAACACAATTGAGCTAAGTTGTAGCGAAGGCTAACGTAAGTATATGAATAAATCAAAATTGATATTTGATAAGATGAATTTATCACGTTATAGCCGAAAGGGGCATCGTGTGAGGGGGAGAATTTGAAGATATTGAAACTCCCGAAGAGTTTGAAATACAATCAATTTATTGATGATGTTAAAATTCAGACGAAATATACTGAAAGGACACAGGTTTGGCTCGGCTTGAAGATCGAGTACTTAAGAGATTGAAAATAATATTGTCCTATAAAAAATGTCTTAAAGCTATTTTGCATAGCTAAACACATCTATTGAGTACCTTAATGGTTGTAAGAATAATATATTTGAATAAATATATTTTCTGTCCTCGTGAGATTGATGAAGAACATAATGGTCCAGAAGTACCTTATATAGTGCTACATTAGCGCTAATATATCTTGCTAATTAGAAGGAACGTGATGTATTATTGGTTATAAGCAAGATTTAGTTCTTCCCCAATATAGTGAAATTTGAACAAAGTTAAGAAAATATTTATGTATCTTCGAAGGACGAATTACATGAGTTTATTATCAGATATAATCAAGTCCTAAATCAGTTGGCTATGAAAATGCAAGTTAGATTATGAAATGTACCATTATTTTGTATATTTAAAGACAATGCAGGTCATATAGCTCGAGTTGAAGAATAATGTTACATCAAAGGAGACAAGACGAAACATATTTTCCCAAGTTATTTTTCATCCACGATGTTGAGAAGAAGGCAACATAACAACCAACAAGTATGTGCGGATTTATTCCCGAAGGTTTCCGACTGCGAAATTTGAAGATTAGTGAACAATACTGAAATGCGTCGACTTAATGAAAATACATGATGTCAACATCAGGGGGAGAATCTACACCGCTGCACTCCTTTTCTCTTAACCAAGGTTTTGTCCCACTGGGTTTTCCTGGTAAGGTTTTTAACGAGGCAGCTTACAAAAGTGATCCATAATTGTGTACTCTTTTTCCTTCACTAGATTTTTATCTCAATGAGTTTTTTCTAGTAAGGTTTTAACGAGGCACAATTCCCTTATGAATATCCAAGGGGGAGTGTTATGAATATATTTAGTGGATGTTCAATATTACGTGTATATATCATCTTCCTTATTTAGACTTTCCTAGTATTAAATTTACTTCCTCCCCAAGTGTATGTAATCCCTATATAAGGGCTCCTATGTGTGATAATAAGATCATCTCTAAATTCTCTCTTTCATTAGCTCTATATTTTCGTAATAAGAAGAGAATTAAGACGCGGTTTTTATAAGAAAACAAAAAATACTACAGTAAATTTGGGCTTGGGCAAAATGAAGCCCAAATATCAAGCCAGTCTAACAAGAATAATTTCATCATGCTCTTATTCTCACCTGAGTTTATTTTATCCGTTCGGTCTACATGTTCTTATAAATATATATATATTTAAACATTCAAGGTGAGATCTAAGCATTAGAAACTGATTATGGGTTACGACCGATTTCAAATGGGTTAAATTTATTTATTTTACCATATTTAATCAATTGTGGCTTTTAGTATATTTTTTTTTATACTTTTTATACTAAACGTTTAAACTTTGTTGGCTTTTATTAGTTCATTCATTAGTTGGCCGTTAGTTTCGACGGTTAAATGTCTGGCATGTGCAAGTCTCGTGACCCACCCTAAACTTTTGATTTTGTTCAATTTAGTCCCTCAAATACATTCTTAACTTTTTTTTTATTCGATTTAATTCTAAAATTTCAAAACCGAATCTCTTAACCCAAGTGGACTAGCCCGGGGACTAAACTGAACAAAATCAAAAGTTTATAGTGGCCACGTGACTTGCACGTGCCATTTAACGGTTAAAACTAAAACGGTCAACAACCGGATTGACCAAAAACCAATAAAGTTTAAACGTTTATTACCAAAAGTATTAAAAAAATACATTTTGTACCCAAAGCTACATTAGGTCATGTTGTTCGAAAAATACACTTAACCATTTTCAAAGAGAAATACTTATGTTAGGGGGCTCCTTAAAACACAAAAAAACAGAGACCAATTAAAATCAGCCACATCAGCAGTGGTCTTAAATTTTTATTAGGTGTACAGTAAGTCTAATTTATGTAATTATTTTTATAGCTTTTACTTCTTCTTTTTTTATTGTTTAAATTTCTATTATGATAGAAAAAAAATTATTCACTTAATTAATTTAATAATTTGTCAAATATTTATGTGAATAGTTCTATAATTTTTCATATATAAGTTTTAAATAATAATCTAGTTGATTATATAATATTAGAACATTTTTTCGACTCATTTATCATTTTGGGTTTACCCGGCTAAATTGTTCACTTAATTAATATATTTTTAAAAAAAGATATTGTAAAATTATTATAAAAAAAACATTTACCTCTAGGGTTCACCCGACCCAATAGGGTTTTAGAAAAAAAACATGAAACTATTTAAACACATTTACTTTCTAGGGTTCACCCGACCCAATAGGGTTTTAGAATATCTGTTTTTTTTTTTTTGTAAGAATAATATATATATATATATATATATATATATATATATATATATATATATATCAACTTAATTAGGATTATAAAAAAATTAGCGAAAACAAAAAAAAAATTATATATTTAAACGAGTATGAGAATCACATGTGATGC
The DNA here is from genome assembly GCA_036873135.1 of Clarkia xantiana subsp. parviflora. Taxonomy (NCBI): domain Eukaryota; kingdom Viridiplantae; phylum Streptophyta; class Magnoliopsida; order Myrtales; family Onagraceae; genus Clarkia; species Clarkia xantiana. The sequence goes on from JAPTYO010000003.1 coordinate 15,577,538, forward strand.
ACCATATATAAACTTATAAGAATTGATGACGTGTCACAGAAAGACTAGCTCTGTTTTTTTTTTTTTTTTTTTTTTTTTGGCATTTTAAGGGGGCTTCCTTACCATAGACGCTCTAATTTTCAAATCATATCATTAGGGCTGGCAATTCGGGCTCGGCAAGATGGGCCGACACGAACACGACACGAAAATTACGGGTTTGGGTTTGATATTAGTGGCACGACACGATAACACGATATAACACGATGTTTTAAACTAAAATGGTTAAATATTAATTTTTTTATTCAATTTACTATAGGTTTTTTGTGCCAGTTTTCATGTTGGGTCGGGTTGGGCCGTGTTTAGACTTACCCCAGAATACAACACGAAGCTGGCACGACACGAACCCGCACGAATTGGCAGCCCTACGTATCATACGACAGGAGGAGATGACAAATTTTGTTGCTAGGCGTTGAGTACTTATGCCCCAACTTTCCTTGAGAGTCAAGCAAAGTATTTGACATCTGGAAGGCCATCAAATCTATGATACCTTGGAACAGAAGCAATCACAGAGTACTTGGTTCAAATACCAGGCGATTATCATATATATATATATATATTGGAAAATTGAATTGTAAAAGGATACAACTTCATATCTACGTTTGAACCAAGGCCCCCACAAGTCCCGACCAACAATAATAACATAAACATGTTTATCCATAATATCAAGCTCTCAAGGAACATTCAAAAACAAGTGACAATATATGTTGTTTTAGTAGAGGTTGGACAACCCGGGTTTGTCCGAATCGAGCAATTCAGGTTTAGATTCTTCACTCGACTTGTCTGGACGGTTCACTTGCCCGTTACCGATCTTCCCTTTCTTAGGGTTGGCCATCTCGACTCGGATCTCCCATGGCCGGGCCGATACCCAGTGCTGCACCCAGCTCCAGCCCCATCCATTTTTGTAGTACGTGGTTTGACCGAGGTACTGACTCGCATTCGCTCTCCACTGTATTTTTTAGCGACATAAATATTCATATCCATTATAATATACAGGTCAATTCGTTATGTAAATTTGTCACTGTATATTAGAGTGCAAATTTAGATCTCTGCAATGTCGCTAATATGCGAAATAATTTTGAATTGATATTTTTAAAAACAAGTCACAAGTCGAAAATCGTGAATCATTCAATTCGGCACGATTTATTTCTTTAGCGAGGGGCTGCACCGTTGCTAAACTATTTGCGGCAAGCTGAACTGTAGCGACATGTGGAATATACAAATTTCGTCGCTAAAAGTATTGGTAATGATATTTATACTTTTAGCGACAGCATCCTCTGTTGCTAGAGATCTGTTTTTCAGTAGTGAATGGATTTATGTATCAACCTGGTGGGAGAATGCATAAGCCAAAGCTCGTTCACGCTTGATAGAGGCTTCCTCTCTCTGCTGAAGCCGACTGATGATTTCTTCCATGGTGCCCGACTCGCCACACCAATCGACCTGAAAATGTTCGATTTCATCGGTTTTATCCATTTTGTTTTAAAATTTATAGTGATAAACACACAACAATATATAGTCATAAAAATATAAAGAAACTACCTCTAGCTTATGGAGTTTGGCCTCAAACTTGAACTGATTTTCGATTTTCTTTTGCTTGACCCGAGCCTCGGTGACCATACCAATCCGACGAGCTCGGATCTGGGATTGGATCTTGCTCCACGAGTGCATGTAATGCAATGTGGTTGAGATCTGTTCTAGAACCGGTTGGCGTGATCGATAATTACTAATATGCGCATTATCATCCGGTTTCTCCGAACCGTTAATTGTCAGTTGCCCTACTGCTCTCCTTGCCTATAATAATACATGATATCATCCAAAATTACTGTTACTACACCCTACAGGTCTAGTCAATGTGAGACAAATCACGAACCTGAAAGGTTCGAAATGCAGCTTGAATCCTAATTGCAGCCAAATCTTCATTTGGCTTCTCAAGAACTTGCAGCTTTCCTTTATTCGAAGTTGAATCTGCCGCCTGGATACCGAATCCGATATACAACTCTATGTAAAATCTCGATTATATGAACCTTAAACGAATAGAAAGTTGCGGTTTTTTCTCACCTTGTCTTGAGGTTCTTGTTTTGGCTTGATCAGCTTACAGCAAATGATGTTTCCGAAGCAGTTCCGAGCACCCATTTCTGACATTAACAATATACACCAAGAATATAATGGAGGAAGCGATAAGATCGGTAACGTATAAGAAATCGAATTCGGTCATCAAAACATAACAATATTGTAGGTACATCTTGTTGGCCCATTACCTGACTGACCTTAACAGAAGCTACAAGTTAAGATGTGTAGCATGGAGTGGTGTTTGGCAATACAAGTAAGAAGCAAGAAATGGAAAGCCATTATGTAGAATAGAAAGAGAGGAGATATGACAAGTCAACTAAATTGAAGGAGGCGTTGGATCTCCGGAAGATGAGCAGTCAACAAAAGATAGATTACATTGTGGGGTTGGGCGAAAATCATTTTTCAAGCAACAAATGTATTCTGGCTAGCTAATGTATGTAGAACACAATATTAAAAAGTAAAAACAACTAATGGTCCCGGCGGGGCTCGAACCCGCGACCTTCGGCTCATAAGACCAACGCTCTAACCAACTGAGCTACGGGACCAGATTAAAAATATTTTGAAAAATATTTTATTGACCTAATAACTGTATATTTATTATTATAAATTTTGAAAGAAATATAATAATAGAGTGAATGTGGAGCTGAAGATTTTGTTTTTTACGTTAATCGATGCATTTATGACAATTGTGCTAAATGTTTTGTAGTCATTAACTCCATAGTATTGATTGCACTAGGGAGCTGATGATTTTTAAGTTGCAATTAATCGCGATTAAAATTTCGCTGATTTCGAACCATTCAAGATTAAATGTATACAATTAATCGCAATTAAAATTTCAGACCGTTCAAGATTCAATGTATGCAATTAATCACAATTAAAATTTCTCTGATTTCGAACCGTTCAAGATTCAATGTATGCAATTAATAGCAATTAAAATTTCGGACCGTTCAAGATTCAATGTATGTAATTAATCGAAATTAAAATTTCACTGATTTTTAACAGACGCTTGACGCGGAGCCGGCGAACGAAGATACCAGGCGGTACGGGCGACTGACAGTCTCAGTGGCAGAGTCATCTCTATCTCCTGTGAGATATCGTCGGTGGTCATCGAAGCCATATCTGTTGAAGAACATACGCGTAACACGGATCCGAAGACCAAAGGTAGTATGCGGTACGAGCATCTAAACTTTATTTGTGAATTTGCGCAACGGTATTTTATGGTTCAAAATTTTCAGTCTTTCGTTTACTTTTTTAAATTTTAGACTGATATTTTATTTAAAAATAATGTTTCAATATATATTACAAATAGTCGGTATAAATTTTATCAAATATTAATTTGTTAATTATACATATTGGATAAATCAACCCGCGCGATCCGCGAAAAATGCATCTAGTTATACTAAATTTGTGAGGCCCCATTTGAAAAATTGGCACATCCCATTCCTTTTATGATGTTTTGGTAGCTTCCTAACGCACCAATGATGTGTCATCTTTCTTATTCTCAAGGTGCCCTTTCTTTTTCAATACAAGTATGATAATGACCGCTTTGCAGCCGATATCTTATAGTTGTGTAAATCTTATCTGTTATAATAACGTCCTTCAATTTACATATGATTGATAAACACACGCTAACATTTTGTGGATAATAATAAACCAAATCGATTGAGGAGCATAATAGAAAAACCCGCTAGTTAGGTATAATAATTGAGAAGTTTTATGATCGAATCCGACTTCTATTAAAATTGAGTGTAACCAGGGACGAAGTCGGAAAATTACGTCTGTTACGAAAAGTCTGTGTCTCGGTGCTGCACCTATGTAACACAGAAGCCGGGTAAGTGCTAGCTCCCGTGTTTAAAAAATCAGTAACAAGTTTATAAAGAATGATGTGTCTTGACATGATATGAATAGACACACATGGAATTAATAACATGACACTACGCGAATTACCACCCCTAACTTAACATTGAATTTCCCCTCTCAACTTTTGTTGTACAATTTTAAACCTAAAATATGTATTTATAATTTAGCATTTTAAAATTTCATATATATTTTTCCCTCAACTTTTTTGTTAAATTATTTGCCATTACTTTAAGGGTTAAAGAACCTATAAACAATCCAAGGTTTGCTTAATGTTGAAATTTGGTGTCTGAAGTTTGAAATGTTAAAATGGACAGTCTCATATTTTATTTTTATTGAAATTTGGCGTCTCCGCGTGTCTTTTCCTCTCCCTTCAATCATTTTCATCAACCCGTTCACCCACTCGTAATCCATCACTCTTTACAATGTCAAATTACCCCCCAAAACTTGAACATCCAAAAGAAAAGGTTTCCTGCACAGTGGTGTGGAGTGATTTCCAACGACAATGGAGCAGGATTTAGTTGCGCGGATGTGGCCAGCTTCTTAGGTGACGGTCTCAGCAATGTGACAAGAAGAAAGCGTGCATGGGAGCTCGAATTTGACAATCAGTTTTTTTTTTCCGTTTTTTTTTTCGGAATTGGTTTCTCTAAAGTAATCACACCGAGACAACATATTTCAACAAAAATGAAACAGGGGGATCTCCATTTTAACATTTCAAACTTCAGACACCAATTTTCAACATTGGGCAAACATTGGACTGTTTGTAGATTCTTAACCCTTAAAGTAATGGAAAATAATTTAACAAAAAAGTCGAGGGAAAAAATGTTAGCATATGGTGATTAGGCGCCGTAAATGGAAGTCCATTAATATGTATATGTTACCTAAGAAATTGGTTAAATGTCACACTAGGGGAACTGAGCTTGACCCAAATCTCAATTGACATGAGAGGCCCAAAATATTGGGCCTCCCTTATACATGGCCGACCAAATTATGTTAGTAAGGGCAAAGTGGATTTTTGTCCATTTTGCTCCTCCTATAAATAAGGGGTGTTAGGGTTTTCATTAAGGTTAATTCACAATCCATCCTATGTGGTGATTGTAAGCATATGGTGATGGGCGCCGTAAATGGAAGCTCATTATATGTATATGTTACCTAAGACAATTTGGTAAATGTCACATTAGGACATTGGGTCAGACCCAAATTCCAAATGACATGAGAGGCCCAAAATATGGACCCCATTATACATAGACCGCCGAAACTTATATGGTGGGCAAAGTGGACTTTTGTCCACTTTGCTCCTCCTATAAATAAGAGGTGTTAGAGTTTTTATTAGGTTAATCCGTAATCCCTCCTTGGAGTGTTTTAGAGAGAAAAACTATCATCCTCATAACAACATATTCGGCCGAACCACTACTTCACCAAGGGGCAATTTGATGTTGACTTAGGGGCGATAATTCGTGTCGTGCCATGTTATCAATTTCACGTGTATCTATTCATATCATGTCAAAAAATATCATCATTTATAAATGTGTTACTGATTTGTCAAACACGGGAGCTAGCACTTACCCAACTCCTGTGTCACACAGGTGCAGCACCGTGATACAAACTTTTCGTGTCAAAATAACTTATGTTTCGACCTGTGATTTGTTTTGGCATTAAATAACCGTGTAAAAAATGCTTTCATGTCGACGCATTATTATTTTTTAACACTGTACAAATTACTTTTTTTAGCTCAAAACTTATACGAATGTTGCAAAATAATCTTAAATCAAACAACACTATATTTGAAAAATAAGTCCATAGTCTTCAAATTTTACAAACAATAAATTCATTAAAAAAAGTAGTTAAATAAAATATCCAACATTACTACTTTAAACTAAGTAAATGATAATGTCGATATCTAACTCCAAGTGAATTTGAAGCTTGCACATGCAATCCAAAAGAAGTGTTTGTGTGGAGATCTGAGCAAGGGTTTGTGAAGAATGAAACCCTAGAAACAAGAGTGAATAACAGAGCAATCAAGGGATCATCGGATGAGATCCTTCATCTGGTCATCCTCCTCCTTAAATACCTAGTAACTAATATAAAACTTCAATTACAACCCAATAGTTTTAGTTAAGAAAAAAAACACCCCTAAACTTAGTTACTAGAAACAATATAATCAGGATCAGGCCAAAAACAAGAAGGCCACCCAAAATACAAAACTAATAAACCTAATAACAAAATGGGCTAAACAAAATGCAGCTGGGCTTGATATATTCAACACTCCCCCTCAAGCACAAGCTGCCCATATTCATCCATCAACTTTGCTCCCCCTGTCCTCCAAACACATTCTTCATCCCAAGCCTGCTACAAAGATACTCATGTTGCTTCCTGCTCAACGCCTTTGTGAATAAGTCTGCAAGCTGTTCTCCTGATTTAACCTGTCCAAAACTCAACACACCACGTGAATACAAATCCCTAATAAAATGGCAATCCACCTCGATGTGCTTAGTTCTCTCATGAAATACTGGGTTAGAAGCAATTTGTATGGCAGAACTGTTATCACAATATAACATAACATCACTTTTATGTTCAAACCCAAGCTCTTTCAACAGGCTTCTAAGCCAAATAACCTCTCGAGCAACCTGTCCCATACTACGATATTCTGCTTCAGCAGAACTGGTTGAAACAGTATCATGTTTTTTTACTTTCCAGGACACTAATGACTTACCAATTTTCACACAATAGCCTGTAATGGACCTTCTTGTAACTGGACAAGTTGCCCAATCACTATCACTGTAACTTACAAGAAAAGGGTCAGAAACAGCAGCCATCAGTATGCCCTTTCCAGGCTCATTCTTAACATATCTAATCACCCTCAAGGCTGCTTCTAAATGAGAATTCTTTGGTGATTTCATAAATTGACTCAGATATTGTACAGTGAAAGAAATATCAGGTCTCGTCATCGTCAAATAAAGCAATTTTCCAACCAACCTTCTATAAGAGCCAACATCACTCAAAGCAAAATCATTCTCACTAAGATTCAGATGATCATCATACTCCTTGGTGGTTAATTTTAAGTTAACCTACATAGGAGTCTTTGAAGGTTTGCAGCCACTTAAACCAACTTCATTAATAAGTTCTAATGCATACTTCCTTTGACTCAAAACAATCCCCTTTTCAGATTTGAGAACCTCAATACCTAAAAAATATTTCAAGTTTCCCAAATCTTTCATCTTAAAATTCTGTTCTAGAACCTCTTTAAGTTCTGTTATCAAATTTGGACTATTCCATGTAATTAGGAGATCATCAACATATACTAGTAAGATCACAATTTCTGAGCCTTGCCTTTTTGTAAAAAGAGAATAATCCAATTTTGACTGCAAATAGCCAGATTTCAAGAGAGTTTCAGAAAGCTTAAGGTTCCACTGTCTAGAGGCTTGTTTTAAACCATACAAAGATTTGCGTAATCTACAAACTAAATCCCCCTTGTGATTACCAAATCCCTGTGGAGTTTGCATATAAACTTCCTCATGTAGGTCCCCTTGAAGAAAAGCATTATACACATCCATTTGAAAAAGTGGCCAATTTTCTATAGCAGCCAAGGCCAAAACAGATCTCACAGTGGACATCTTTGCAACTGGGGAAAAAGTTTCATGATAGTCCACACCATGTTTCTGTTTAAACCCCTTGGCTACTAATCTAGCTTTAAAACGTTCTAAACTGCCATCAGCCTTAAGTTTGATCTTATAAACCCATTTGCATCCTATGGCAGACTTACCTGAAGGTAAAGGAACAAGATCCCATGTTCCATTAGCTTCTAAGGCATCTACTTCATCCTGCATTGCTTGAATCCAGGCAGTATCCTGAGAAGCTTCAGTAAAAGACTGAGGTTTCACGATGTTAGAAATATTAGAAGAAAATGCCTTAGCATTATCAGACACATGGTCATAGGAAATAAAATTTGTCATAGGATATAAGGATGTGGTTTGTCCAACCACATAATCATCAAAACGTGCAGGAAGCCTGACTGATCTCCCAGTTCTAGTAACATGATGTATATCCTGTGTAACAGCTGTATCTTCAGGAAATGTAAAATCATTAGTCTCAGAATTTCCATCAGAAACATCTGGTGAACCAGGCTGTTCATCATCTAGAGTATTACCAACATCAGAAATATGAACAATATTATCACCAACATCAGTATCAACAGGAGGGGCTGTCTGCTCAGAATTTTGAAAGTACTCATCATATGCAGCCATTCTTGGTGTGACATCACAAAAGATAGGCAATTGATCAAGCTTACTATTTTCAAAAGGAAATATATGCTCACTAAAAATAACATCTCTTGAGTAAAAAAATTTCTTGTGAACCAAGTCATAGAGCTTATATCCCTTACGAGTCTCAGAATAACCTAAAAAAACAGAGGGTTTGGCTCTGGAAGCAAGCTTGTCAACCACTACTAAATCTTTTGCATATGTCAAACAACCAAAAACCCTTAAATGATCAATGCTAACAGGTTTGCCTTTCAAAATTTCAAGAGGCAGGAACCATTTAATAATTGAGAAGGCATCAAGTTCACCAAATAACAGGCAGTCAAGACACAGTCCCCCCAAAAGTGATTAGGTAAGAAGGACTGTAATTTGATTGCTCTAGCAACCTCAAGAAGATGTTTGTGCTTCCTTTCCACTCTCGCATTCTGTTGTGGGGTGTGAGCACAACTGCTCTGATGTAAAATTCCATTATCCTTAAAGAATTTTTCAAGTTGCTCATTAAAGAACTCACCCCTATTATCTGTTCTGAAAACTTTAATACATTTCTCATATTGGGTTTTAATCATAGCAACAAACTCTTTAAGAATTATAGAAACATCAGATTTGAATTGCATTAAAAATCATCAGCAAGAGTTAAAAAATATCTCTTGTTATTATATGTGGGAATGTGAAAGGGACCCCAGACATCTGCATGGACCAAGTCAAATACAGCATCTGCTCTGTTATTAGAAATAGGAAAATATGGTCTAGTTATTCTAGCCTTGGGACAAATGGGACAATTCTGAAAATCAATCTCTTTATTTTTACACAAATCCAAAGAAGATACATGTTGTAAACATTTGACAGATGCATGGCCTAATCTTTGGTGCCACAACATCATTTTATTGTTTTGGGAAGATAAAAGAGCAGCATGATCAGAATTACATGAGAAGGATTTTAAGAAATAGAGTCCTGATTCTTCAAAACCACTCCCCAAGACCCTCCCACTTGAGAGGTCCTGCAGAATGACAAATTTTGGATAGAAAATAACAGAACAGTTTAAATCAGTTGTCAATTTTGAAACAGATAATAAATTGTATTTAAAATCAGGTAGGTAAAGAACATTCTGTAACTTTCTATCCTTGTTAATATGAATATCCCCAATGCTAGAAACACTAGAATATACACCATTGGGTAATTGAACTCTGGAGCCATTAATCTTAATATGTTTAGAAATCCAATCAGACCTATTGGTCATATGATTAGTGGCCCCAGTGTCAATAATCCAATAGTCTAAAATATTATTGAGCTTAGAAGTACGAGTTATACCAGCAGTAGATCTAGGCTGTGAGTTTTCAGAGGTGGCAGCAACATTTCCAGAAGTGCCACCAGCCTTTGCTATGTTCTGCACAAACCTCTCAAATTGCTCCCGAGTGAAGGATATAATGTTGTCACTTGGCTTTACTCCAAGAGATTTGGATTTGGATTCCAAACCAGAGTCTTCCATGCTGCCATCACCAACAGGGGTAGCACTGGATTTTGCCACAGTGGCTTTTGCTTTCAGTAAGTCCCTATATTTGAAGCAGTTGTCCTTGCAATGGCCTTTCTTTTTACAGAATTCACATCCCTTCGCATAGCATCTATGTAGTTAAAAACTCGTTTCTAGGTCGTAAAAACGCACGTTTTTACGTTTTTTCCATAAAAAAACGAGTTAAAACGTACCAGAATCGCTTTCTGAGTAGAAACGGGTAGAAACGCGAGTAGAGTCGTAAACACGGGTAGAAACGGTAAAAACGTAAGTTTCTACCCGTTTCTAGAATTTTTACCTTAATTTGCTAAAAATTGCTCAAATCTAATAAATTATGCCAATCCCACAAAATTTATCAACCAAACCTACGAGAGTTTTTTTCATGGATCGTAATTTGTGGGTCAAATCATCTTTTATTAATTCAAAACTTATTTTTATTATATTCAAGTTCAATATCCATGAATTATTTAATAATATGCAAGAGTCTTCGAATCAATCAATATCTATTTCTCTTTTAAGTTTCTAAAATAATAAAATATTAATTGAGATACACTACAATTGACTCGTCAATTCTTCTCACGATTCCACAACAATTGCTCACCGTGACGATTGAGGTGACTACTGGTGGGGCCATATATTTTATTGAAAACATGTTATAGGCTATTAATGAGTATATTTCCTATTTTCGTATCTCTTTTGTATAATTACATATATGTACACTTGTACATTTCATTACTAATGTAATTTTAGCACTAGGTAGAAACTTACGTTTTTACGTTCCGTCTTTACGACTCGACTTTACCTACCATTTTCCGTCTCTAATTAGAAACTCGTTTTTGACTGCATAGCATAGCATCTCTCCGTGACATGTCCATTCTTGTGACAGAAGTCACATTCAGTGTTAGCATATGGATTGCTGTTCTTTTTGACTTTATCAGATGGATTAAGGGTCAGATTTGCCAACACTGAGTTTCCACCAGCAGATATATCAGAAGATACAAGCCTATGACTTTCTTTTTGAGCAAGCATACTATAGGCCTGTGTCACAGAGGGCAAAGGGCTCCAAAGAAGCATCTGACTTCGAACAGCAGAATAATTTTCATTCAAACCCATCAAAAACTGAAATAAACGTTGATTGTCCCTGTGCTCAAGGTGCCTTTTAAAATCTTCACCTTGAATGAAAGGAAGATTACAGGCAGCATCATATTCTGCCCATAGGTGCTTCAGCTTGGTATAAAACGTGGTAAGATCATCAAGATTCTGCCTGGTCAGGACAATCTCACGGTGTAACTGATAGGTTTTAGATCCATTTTTCTTATCAAAACTCTCCTTCAAATCATTCCAGGCAATACAAGCATTCTCGCAATACATGATACTATCACCAAGATCACGATACATGGAGTTTAAGATCCATCCAAAAACAACAGAGTTACATATGTCCCACAACTCATGCAAAGAGGCATCAAATTTATCGCGAGGACAGTTACCGGTCACAAACCCTAACTTATTCTTCCCGTGCAAAGATATGAACATCGCTCGGCTCCATCTAGGATAGTCATCAATGCTAGAGAGAGTAACAGATACAAGATGCATACCAAGATGATCTATAGGATGAAGGTACAAAGGATGATGAGGATGAACATCGGGATATTCATCGTCACCAATCATCTTCTTCTTGCTAGACGAAGCAATCGTGATATCTTCAGATAACTTCTGAGTTATCATAGGCAGATCTTGGTTGTCTTCATTGGCCATCGCAAAGCAGACGAATCGATTCGCAGAATAGATGCGAAACGATCAAAGAAAGAATACGAACCGACGAACACAAATCTCTTTGGAATAACAGGATCAATGATGTGCGGAAGGAAGGATCATGATAGAATATGCGTAACGTGATTCCGTTCGACGCTCTGATACCATGTGGAGATCTGAGCAAGGGTTTGTGAAGAATGAAACCCTAAAAACAAGAGTGAATAACAGAGCAATCAAGGGATCATCGGATGAGATCCTTCATCTGGTCATCCTCCTCCTTAAATACCTAGTAACTAATATAAAACTTCAATTACAACCCAATAGTTTTAGTTAAGAAAAAAAACACCCCTAAACTTAGTTACTAGAAACAATATAATCAGGATCAGGCCAAAAACAAGAAGGCCACCCAAAATACAAAACTAATAAACCCAATAACAAAATGGGCTAAACAAAATGCAGCTGGGCTTGATATATTCAACAGTTTGTTCTTATACTTTGAAGTTAATCGAATATTCGATCACCTAAAAGAAGACAATTTAAGAAATGTCAAAAGTAGATTTTTTTTATATGTTAAAAATGTAAATGAAACAAACAAAAAGTTCAAAGAAATTACAAGTATATAAAAAAGTAGGTTTATCTTTTCCAAATATATATATAATAATGAGGGTTGAGCAATAATTTAATTTTCAACTTATGATTTCTAGAAGAAAACTTAAAATTGATAGAATTGATAAAAGCAGTTATATGGACCCCACCTATAGAACCTTAGCATAGCAATTACAGCCAAAATTATTGAAGTTCCCTCCAAAAATAGAGGGACAAGGTAAGGTAGCATGTCTTTAGTAAAGTGGCACATACTTCCATTTAGATCTCAAACTCAAAGCTCTCTCTCTATCTAGCTAGCTACACTCACAACACAACCAACCAAGTGTAAAACAAAAAAACCAAATTACATTTAATTTAATTTATTTATATTTACTTATGGTGTAGAGCGTAGAGAGAGAAAGAGAAAGAGATGATGATGATTCATAAGAGTCGGTCTGGTCTCGGATGTGAACGAAGAGTGGAGCGATGATTTGGGCTAGAATTGAGCATACAAAAAATTTATGCGTTTTTCCGTAGAAGAGCTAGCTGCAAAGTCCTAGATTTCAATTCCGTAGCCCTACAATGTCGCATAATTTCTCTCCTTTAAATATCTCTCCTCTTTCAGACACTAGTACGCACCAATTCTCCTCCTCCACCACAGTTTGTTTGTTACTCCTCTCTGGATTGGATTCGTATGTTCTAGGGTTCCTAGGATCTTGTTCTGTCTAGATTTGGGACATCATTTAAGATTTCCAAAACCCATATTTTTTTATACCAAAAACAAAAAATTGGATTCCTTTGGATTTAGATGGAAGTGGGAAATGGCCGCACAGGAAGAAGAAGGGAGTCCCAAACTGGAGGGTAGTAGTAGTGGAGTGGGCAATTTCGGAAAATCGTCTTCTAGAAAGCTCCAGAATAAGCAGAAGAAGGTTCCCCAGAGGGGACTCGGTGTGGCTCAGCTGGAGAAGATCAGAATCGAAGAACAGAGGAAGAAGGAACAGCAAGCAGCTGCTGTTATGGCTGCCACCTCAGCTTTGTCTCCTCCGCGATCCGTTTCTCAAGGTTCGACCTTTTTCATGTTTTCTGTGTTCCACTTTCTGTCGTTTCACTCACCGGTTCATGTCTGCAGCTGCTGTTTCGTCTGCACCGCAGAGTGAGGTGCCGGAGATGGAGATCGGAGGGCGGCTTCCGACCACCGTGTTGATGCCTCGACCCGGCGGCCCTAAATTGTGGAATTCGAGTGATTTTGGTACTGAATTCGATCATCCTAGCAGCTCGGACCTCAAAATTGGTCTGAGATCGAGTTGGAGAATCGCAGGGGATTCCGATGCCATGTTCCCCATCCCAGCTCCGTTGCCGAGGATTCAGAATTATTTGAATCATCCATCTTTGGTAAATACATTTGTGGGTTAATTATTAAATTGTTAGCTTATCTTTGTTTTGTGTCCAACAAATTGCTAGCTAAAATTTTTCTTTTTTAACATTTTGGTAGCTCAAGTTTTACAACTTGCTAGCTCCTTCGGGTGAGGTGATGAAGAAAACTACTAATTTTTGTTTGAATCTACGGACATCAATTAGCAACTTGTTCGATTATCTGAACATCAGCTAGCAATTATTGCATGTTTTTCATCATGACCCATTTTGTACTTAGATGGATATTCTGACGGAATTAACAATTTGTACATATGTAAAATTTGTTTAAAGAAACGTTAGTTAACAATTTGTTTGACTGTCCAAACATTAGCTAGAAGTTTGGTAATTATTAACCCTAACATTTGATGGAATTATATTTTATGGGTTTTGACTGTTCTTAAGGTATGGAATTGATGAAGGGTTTGTTTGTGCAGCTGAATCTACCATCAGCTACTTCAGCATCGTCCTCATCTCTGATGAATCTCCATATGGAGCCCCCTTCAAACCAAACCTATCAAAGCAATTTCTTTCCTATTCCCTCGGATATAGACAAGGTAGTTGATCTGATTCCGGGTTTTCTTGTTATCCAAGCAATAGTATAGTATTGAACACTAAGAAAAAAGTATCTATGTACAGATTGAATTGAACTCTTTGGTGCCAATTGATCTTTGTATTGATTTGGTTAAATATAGATGGTTGGCATGAAGAGACCATGCCCATTCCCATCAGACAACTCACCGGCCCCTCCTCTCCGTTCAAGCATCCCAAATTCCTTTCATAAATTAAATGAACCGTCTCGAGGTAGCGGAAGCAAGTGTAGCATTGAGCTCGGCAGCAGCAATTTCAGGTTTTCCTTATTTTCCCAACTTTATTGTTATGTGATTATTTGGTGTTCTTGTTCACTGAGTGGCTCAGAATGAATTTAGGGAGGCTGTTTCTTGCTCAACAAGAAACCCCGAATTGAACCCATCAAAGAGTCCGAAGCGTAGCACAATATTTGGTGAAGTACTCACTCTGGCCACTCCATCGACGAGGAAGAGTCCGAAGTTTATCGAGCCACCCACTCCCGTATCATTCAAGAACTACAATTTTCACGATCTTCCTTATCAAGTAATGCAAATTTTATGAGCTCAAAACCAAAGTTTTTGCCATTTTTTTGGTTTGATATTCTCTAACAAGGTTTATTGTACTAGACATATCTCGAAGAACCGACTTTTCAGTTAGGACCGAACCGGGCAGATCGACATCAACAGTACTACAGCTTCTTCCCTGCCACGAAGGTGAAAGAAAGCCAAAGGAATCCGAGTTCGAAGATCACAAATGGTGAACCTGGGGAATACATTGATTTGAATTTGAAGCTGTAGAGGCCTAAGATTTGTCATTTATTTTGTTTTATTTAAGTGACTCTGGGGAGTTACTGAAGAGATGCCGTAAAGGGCAAGGCAAATGAATGCGAGTTTGAGGACTTGGGTTTCGGAGGGTTCGTGAGGTTAATGGGGATATTTCGCGGACTAAAGTTTAGTTGCTTCGTGCCCAAACTAGGTTCTCGATCGGGATATAAAAAACCATTCGACATTATCTGGGTTCAAATGGTTGGTGATCATCAATATGTGGATGTGTAGACTTACTTGTTTGCAAATATTACTCTTGGAGAAAGATTTATGGTGTGTACTTTGCCTCCTTACCATTTAACATCTTTCATGATTCCCATTAAGAGACAAACGTGTGCGTGCATGCATACGTCTTATCTTATTATTATTATGGGCATCTGAATAATAAACTTATAATTACGTTACACTAATTAATTAAATATGAACATGTGTATTGGGTTATGCTCACAAATATACGTTACGAAATTTATTATGTGTCATTGTGTTATATTCAAATTAATCAATATACGTCCACATATGACATATCTTTAAGCAAATTATTGTCAAACAATGAACTACGAATTCATATATGTGGTATAAAAAAAAAAACTATGGATTCTTATCATATTTTACAAATATTTAATATCAAATTGACAAGTTTTCAAAATAAGACAATTAGTCAATGTTTTAAATGTTATTAAGTAAAACTTTTTCAAGCAGCATTTAGGATTTTTTATTTGGGCCAAACAGTATTTACTTTTTAAGAAATCGATATACAATTTTATTGTGTTATTGTGCGCGGTGTTCTAGAAGCATTTATCATGCATAGTACCATATTCAAGTTACTAGCGTACTATCATACATTAGTTGTCCAGACATCCAATTTGATACAAATCCATATACTAGTAGTAGTGATAGGTAGATGTAGTAGAAGACACAAAAACTCTTTGATTTAAGAGAATACCGAGAATTCGATACGCGATTAAAAAAAAAAAAACTTTTTTTTTTTTATAAATCAGTAATACTAAAAATTCAACGATGGCTAAACACAGTTTATATACTTGAAGTAAAACCCTAAATCTAGAAGAAAAATAATATGAAAAATAGCAAATAGGTCCTAACAAAACTAACAAATTAAAAATACGGCCTAAAAATATTTAAACTGCAATTTTGACCCTCTAGATGAATGAATTTGATCGGAAAAAACATTGTCCTACATGGTAAAGTCATGGGTATTGCTCAGACCGCCGTTTCCGCTTAAAAAACTGTATTCGCGCATCAAAATCCGACACCGGTAGTCGCATAATTGACAATTTCTCCCGGATCAATTATAGAACACACATATAACTAATGTGGTAAAGATGACATATCTTGCAATGGATTTGCCACATATACATGATACTCACGACTGCTTCAGTATGGTACAAACAAATTAGATACAAACATGTTAGTCATTAAATTCGTGACTGACTTTTTCTTATCACTATTCTGAGACCATTTATTGGTTATGGATAGAGATGGCAACGGGTCGCGGGTACCCGTCGACCCGCGGAGCCCCGCCCCGAATTTGACCTGCTGACCCGTGCTCCGTGGGTCATGGGGCGGGTTCGGATCTACTAACCCAAGGTGCGGGGCGGGTCCGGGTCTGGGGTCGCCCCGCCCCGTAGGCCCGCCCCGTAGCAACTCAATAAGAGATCAGTCAAATCAATACAAGAACATTTGATAATAAAGGCATAAAGCAGAGAACAATAAATACATGGGGGAAATACGTCTTTCTACATAGACTGATTTCACCACGTGTTCGGTCACGATTTAGCATGAATTCCCTCACCAGTTTGAAATGAAAGGACTTATTGTCCCATACGTTGCTTTAATAGAATTTCACCACGTGTTCGGTCACGATCTAGCATCAATTCCCTCAACGACTGTTGAAATGAAAGGACTTGGTGTCCCGTACACGTTGCTTTAGTAGAATCATCCAAACACTTCTGTCCTATTCAGTAACTAAAAAGCAACTAAGCTTTTCTTCTTCTCCATAATCCCAACCGAGAAAAATCCATGTCCCGCTGCGGAGCTTCACAAAAAAAAAAAGAACGTTTCGCTGCCGAGGAAGCTATGGCTTGAAGTCGCGGGGCGGGTCGGGGCCCCGCAGGTTGACCCGCTGTTTTGTTAACCCCATAAGACCCGCCCCGCAATATGCACGGGGCGGGTACGGGTCGACCAGAATGACCCGCGGGGCGGGCACGGGTCAGGCGATACCCGCCCCGCCCCGCCCCGTTGCCATCCCTAGTTATGGACCTTATGGTTATTTTACTTGAAGCCAGCCACCACTATGGTATAAAATCTGTAATAGCATATCACTTCACTTGTAGAGAAAATCGGTATGGTCATAATCTGTGGGAACAAGAAGAGAGAAACCGACTTTTTTCTGTATGGAATTATATGTACCCGGGCCGCAAAATACACAAACACTTAGTCTAGGAACAGCCAAGAATCATTTCATTAATTAGATACATATCTATAATATCATTCTAGCTATGACCATCCAAGGATGTAATCAAATACATAAACCAGACCCAATGCGAACGGGTAGAGCGCAAAGGCGATCAACGAAGTCCAGAGAGGAAACGTGGTCCTAAAACTCGCAAATAGTCCCATCACGACGCAGGTTATGATAATTACGAGCACTTCAGCTGTGAAATCCCATGTCAGCCCTCGAAAGTAAACAAGCGCCAAGAACACTGCCAAGCAAACTATATTGTTCATCGCCACTGCCCCGTATAGCTGAAATTGCGACAACACGCCTTTGTCAAGGCCAAAGTTGGAAATTTAAAAATACCTAGCTAGTTGCTCCTTTTTGGACATTATAAACAGCAAAGTCGTCCATGCAGAAAAATCTGAAAATGATGCTACATAATTAGAAACAGGCAGTAATTAAGTGGAGTGGGAAATTACCTCGGAGTATGTTAGTGAGGCGGTTCTCTGCTTCTTACGGTTGGCGAAGATGATCGCCGACACTGCTTCGCCGGAGTTAGTGGCCAAGGGCAATACGACGAAGGAGATGAAGAAAGACGGGATGCTAGTGGCGTCTGAGAAATTATCAACCACATCGATAAGCGGGTTGGCGAAAACACTCACAGTAGCTGTTCCGATGATCAATAAGATGATCGCCTTTAATGTTGTTAGTTTTCGGTTTTTGACTTCGTCGCCGACCACCTTATCGCCGGAGTCTGTCCTCAACAGTTTATGCTCTTGTTTCACTTGCTGCATGCATTTCAAATATAAGCTTTGGTATAATAAGAGAGAAACAAGTTCTATCTATATACTAGATTGCACTACATAAACAGTGTTGTATAATCAGATCAGACACGATACAAGGGTATGATTGACCCGACTCTGAGTGTGATGCAAAAATAAAGACTTATTCGAAAAAAAAAATTAACTTAAATTATGCAACATCATATTATATGAATTTTAAAAAAATATTAAAAGTTAATGATAAAATGCTCGAGTGATCAAGAGCTAAAACACTCATTAAAGGACTAGTCCCTCACCCCTTTCTTAAATGATGTGTAACAACAACAATAAAACTTCTGGTGAAATAATACTTTATAGCCAAGAAACTTACATGATGAGCAAAATCTAGATACTTGATGGTGCTGACATTTCCACCAGCCGACGCGGCACCTGTGTTGATCGCGTGATTCAGCCATCTCGTAACACCTTCCGTAAACTCGCTTAAATCGAGTTTAAAATCTTTCGAGGAATCAAAATCGTTCATAATCTTCGTAACCGCATCATCCTCATCCAAGTCGACTTCTTCGAATCGAATCCCAACTATCAGAGCCTTCAATTCAGCTGCACTAAGGTACCCATCACCATTCTCATCTATAGCCTTGAATAGCCTGAAACAACAGGATATCCATCATCATTCGACTAATCGATATCTACCCGGAAAATTAAGCATTTGAATGAAGAAACACTTAATTAATTGTATTACTTCTCCACAACATCTTTGTTGACCTCTCCATCATCTCTTAGAAGCCTTCCCAATGTTCGTTTCCGCAAGTGCCTTAAAAATCGGAAAATCACATGCTTGTGCTCCAAGTAAGCTAGTTTCCGCCTCTGTATCCATGGCTGAAAAGCCTGCATTTAGTAGTATATGAGTAATTTTCATCAATCTTCATAAACCTCAAACGACCATGGCTAGGGTTACCTGATAAAGACAATATGCAATTAGAAGAAGAACAGAGACAATAAGTGCAGCCAACACAGCAAATGGTCTTCCTTTGCTCGAGCTGAAAATCTCGGGCAGTTGAACAACCATAAACGGAATCAGTGATATGACCATAATTCTAGCCGCGTAACTCGTCCATATATCGGTCGTAACTCCAGACCCTGCAAAAATTGTGAAGTTTAGACATGTTAAATCAATACCTTGTTGCTCAAGAAATCATCACCTGTTAAGCTGAAACCCTTGGTATCTTGTTTATCCACTGCAACGGAGTCTTGGATGTCGCATTTTCCGACAACTACACACGATCCCCATATCACGGTAATAAGCATGACAGTCGATCCGGCTAGCAATCCCATCCCGACCGATACTTGATCTTGCGCTGTCTCAGTGCTATCCGAAAGTCCAGACACTATGTAGTAATAAATTTAGGGTTAGTAACCAAATTGCTACCTAACTTTAATAAATTTACAAATCACTACATGAACTTTAATTTTTTTTTTTAAATCGCCTACCCAAACTTTCATTTTAAAAGTAAATTGCTACCTATATTTCAATTCCCGTCAAATTGGACGGAAAATGAGCATGTTTCAGCCACGTGGGGTGGGGCCTATTTATGTGTAAACAAAATGGATTCAAACATAAATTGAAAGTGTTGCAACAAAATACGATCAGTTGATGCTCAATTGAACTTATGTCCAAACGGTGTCTTTCAATCGAGCTTCTAATTCAAGGTTTTTTGTTACAGTTCTTTTAATTTTACATCTGAATCAATATTGGGTACACATGAAAAGAGCCCATGTGGCGGAAACATGCTCAGTTTTTATCCAGTTTGCGGGAATTGAAAAATAGCATTTGTTCAAAAATTGAAAGTTCAGGTACTTAATTTCAAAAAAATTAAAGTTTAGGTAGCGAATAGTTAAAGTTTAGGTACCAATTTGGTTATTAACACATAAATTTATAAGAAAAGTCATCACAAACGTGGAGACCAAGGAAAGTAAAATTTGATGAAAAATATAGAGTAATTTACGAACCAAGAATGAGGATGGCGTCGGGGAGAGCACCGAGCAAAGGGAGGAAGAGACCGCCGACGATTCTCGGACTTAAGATCTCTAACAGCAACTCACTCCCGGCTGAGAGATACGTGGCAGCCACGTACATCAGGTAGGCGTAGACTAGGATAAGGAACAGGTTGCCGATCCACGTGGTGCTGCATGGCATGAACCCGTACGTCTGTTTGCATACGTCCAATGTGGCGGAGGCACGGCTGAGGAGCAAGTAAGAGGGCCCATTGATGAGGCCATCGGAGCTGAGGAAGAGGCGGCAATGGACAGCGGTTACGGCGGAGAAGAAGAGGAGTGAGGTGATGGCGGTTATGGTGGCAGCCATGAATATATGATTGTCGGAAAAGGAGAGTAGCTGAGGTTTGCTTTTAAAATGGAGGGAGTTTTTATCATTGCGATTTAACTATCTTGTCTTGATGATGCAGTTTTTATTTTCTCATGCAAGACAATAAATTATTATTTTTTGGCTGATGAAACAAATTATTGTCGGAGAATAACCAAATGCTTAGTTTTAATTTGCACAAGAAGTGTTGTATTTGGCCGGAACAGTGATTTAGTAGTTAAAAGTGTTTACTTTTATTTGGTATAGTTTTGAAGCTTTAAGTTCAAAATAAGAGTCACCTCATGTATTATTAGGTTCTACATGACTCACATATCACGTTGTGGATAAAATAAAGGGAGTAGAGAACTGCGTTTAAACGGGCGACATTTAACTGCTAATTAAGTTACGATGACTGGATCCATCCATGCAATAATTTTTTACTAAGTCTTATCGGATAAAATATCTAACCATTATAAACAAGAGGGTCCATACAGCACGATGGTTTAGAATTGTCACGGTTAGTATAATGATTTTTTTTTTAAAGGTGTTTGACTAGAGTTATAATGATTGTGGAAACTTTTACATAACTAAGACTTAACTTTTTTTTTTTTGGTCTTATCTAAGACTTAACTTGAAAGGAGAAATAATTGAGAAAGCACCATTGTTGTTTAATCTGAGATGTTTATATTGTTTTACATGGGGGGTTAATAAGAAAAACGTTAAATTAATAGACTCACAACCAAACAAGAGTTGCATGTCGATAAGAATTGGAATCTTATTATATGTGGCAGAGATAATGTTATATCCAAGCTTTAAATTAATAATAATAATTATATAAGCGTGACCTGTACTATCTAATTATATATTTTTTTGTACTATCCAATTATCAATTGAGCAATTATATTGTTCTTCCTTTGCACGTAAGGCTTCAAATCAGTCCGAAACATTTTCTTAATACCTAAGCAATTATAACAATCATGCTAACTCGTTTCAATTCTTTTTTTTTTTTTTTTTTCCGAAACTCAATTATAATTTCAATCATTGGTAAGAAAATAACGAGAGCCAAAGGCATATAGAGTGAATAAATAATTCACATCACGCCAAAAAAATAAAATAATTCACGTTACCAATCTATTTTTACTTTATTTATTAAGTTGGGGTTATCATTATAAGTAATTTTTGTCATATGCAGATTTGCAGTTAGATATGATAAATAATTCGTACATATTGTACTCGTCATTCAAAATTCTTGATATTTGCGTTTTAAAAATCTGTAAATATTACAATGTTTTTTTTAGTATTTTCATTTCTATTAAGAAAATCTATAGTGCCTTTACTTAAAACAAAATATGCTTTGAACTTACATTATATATTGTATGTCACATTTATTTATGTCAACATGTGAAATTCTGATCTTCAATAGCTTTTTTATTCAAATGAGAAGCCTATATGATACACACAGTACATTTATTAAATATATAAATGTAAGTAATTTACTATATAATAAAAGGGTTAAACTTATTTAGTGTTTCGAGTTTATTCCATATATTTTTTTTTATCTTAGGATTAAATTGTTACTTTTTAGTGATCTATGTTTCATTTTGGTTGTCTTTCAATGTGTTCGAACCTTTTTTCCTCTCCATTTAGTCATTTCCATCAATTTAGTCATAATTCTCCACTCTCTACTTTTTACAAAATTCTCCGATATCCTTCCAAACTTAAACATCCAAAAGATAGAATTTCCGAAAGATAGAATTTCCGGCAGAGTGATGTGAAGATATTTCCAGCAACAATAGAGTGGCATTTACCGGCGCAGACATGATCAGCTTCTCATGTGATCGGCAAGGTGACGGGAATGAAGCATGCGTGGGAGTTCGAATTCGAAAGTCGGTTTCGTTAGTATTTGTTTCTCCAAAAAATCACGATTAAACACCGAAAAACAACCAAAATAAAATATAGTATACCCAAAAAACACCGGTAAAATCTTGAGACACAAAAAACAACATGGGTAAACCGTAAATCTGGAACACTAAATAACCTCTTAACCTAAAAAAAATAAGATTGTCTACCTTATAGATACGTCAGTAAATTTTTGGACTCTCAACATTCCTGTTTTTATCACGATAATATCACATTATCGAAATCCAAAAAATGAGTCGAAACCCGAAAATTGAGTCGAACTCTTATTCAATAATTGATGATCGATACCAGCACACAACCAACCAACCCACAATGGCGATCTATCATCATCAAATATATGATATCTGGCGATCTATCCTAACATTGGAAATTCACAGCGTAGACCTCTTGGTATAATCTGCAACAATACCCAAGTGCATCATTTGTTGCTTGGACTAATTACTACTTCCCGAACCTAACCCCGAATTTACGACCACCCGAGAACGTAATCCAGAACGTAAACAAGGACCAATGCGAACGGATACAGTGCAAACGCCAAGAATGAAGTCCACATCGGAAAAGTCGTTCTGAAGCTCCCAAATAGTCCCATCACGATGCACACGATAAGAATCACCAGTACTTCCGCTGAGAAGTCCCACGTCAGTCCTCGAACATAGACAAGCGCCAAAAACACCGATAAACATAGTACATTGTTCATTGTCACTGCTCCATATAGCTGCAAAAAAAAAACATTAAATTTGTACCAAACTTGTAGGTAAAGGGATTTAGCACACTTTTATACTATATATTATTTTAATATCATTTTGCGTCATTAGAAATAAAACTTGCGTGCTCTAATTTCATATTAATAATAAGACGTGCGTCTTAATCAATTGTCTCATAAGTCCGAATTTACGTTGAAAACATTCAGCACACTTTTATACTACGTATCAACAATTATGCTACCAGCAAAGTCAATCGTACCTCGGAATATGTAAGAGAGGTTGTTCTCTGCTTCTTCCGACTAGCAAAGATGATTGCAGAGACGGCTTCGCTCGAGTTGGTGGCCAATGGCAAGGCGATGAAGGAGATGAAGAAAGTCGGGATACTAGTTGCGTCTGAGAAATTGTCGACCGCATCAACAAGTGGGTCTGCAAAAGCAGCCGCGATAAGTGTTCCGATGATCAAAAACAGGACAGCCTTTAAGGTTGTCCATGTGTTGTTTTCGACCCCCTCAGCTGCTTCATTGCCCTGTTCTTGATCGTCTGTCCTCAGCAGTGCGTGTTCTTTTTTTACTTCCTGTGCAAGAAATCAGAAAAGTATAAGACTTGGAATAATTAAAAGGTTGAATGAATTTACTTGCTGATGATTTTGTTATTTCTGTATTTTTTTTACTAGCTGCACTAATCCAGAAGGGTCAAATTCCCAGCTCAGTTCATATTTTTGTTAACCTTGAATGAAAAATGTGTGGATTTCCGAAACTTAACAGAAATATAAACAGAGCTAGCAAACTGCACTAACAAACAAACTAGTTTAGAAAAGTGTAGAAACGTACGCGGTGAGCAAAATCAAGAAACTTCATCGTGCCGAGATTGCCACCACCAGAGGAAGAACCAGTCTTGATTGCGTGATTGAGCCACCTCGTGATACCTTCCCTGAACTCGTTCAAATCGAGTTGGAAATCATTCGAGGAATCGAAATCTTTCATAATCTTAGTTACGGCGTCATTCTCATCCAAGTCGAGTTCATCAAAGCGAATACCGACTATCAAAGCCTTTAGCTCTGCAGCATTTAGGTATCCATCACCATTCTCATCAATTGCCTTGAAAAGCCTGGAAAAATATTCCAATCCATCAATGAGTTAACTTTATTGATTAATTTTCAAACCAGAGAAGAAAAAAATACGAACTTTTCGATACAATCTTTATCGACTTCGCCATCTTCTGTTAGTAGCTTCCCCAATGATCGCTTCCTTAAATGGGTCAAGAATCCGAAAATAACATGCTTGTGCTCTACGTAAGAAAGTTTCCGCCTTTGAATCCAAGGCTGGAAAATCTGCATACAAGTATTATGTTTGGTTATTAGCGCATTGTTAGCAACATGACAGTAAAAGCTATAGCAGCTCATATTTACCTGATAGAGACAATATGCAATGAGCAAGAGAACAGAAACAATAAGAGCAGCCAAGACAGCCAAGTGCCTTCCCGAATTCGAGTGTAAAATCTGAGGGAGCTGAACTACGATGAACGGAATCACTGAAATAACCATAAGTCTAGCTGCATAACTTGTCCACACATCTGTACTAACACCAGAACCTGCAAAAATTAAACATTCATACGACTATGAAACTTGAGCTAACAAAATTATTAAAAAGAAAAACTTCAACTAGCAATTTCCAATTCGTTCGACTGCACAAACATCAGGTAGCAATTTGATAATTAACCTCATATTTAATGTTCCAACGAGCGGTGCATGAAAGTACCTGTTAAGCTGAAGCCCTTGGTATCCAGTTTATCAACAGCAACGGAATCTTGAATGTCGCATTTTCCGACAAGAACACAAGATCCCCATATCACAGTAATGAGCATGACGGTGGAACCAGCCAACAGGCCCATACCCACTGAGACTTGACTCTGTGCTGTCTCTGTGCTTCCAGAAAGCCCAGACACTGTGGAAGAAACCAAAAAGCAGAACCACCATTTACTTTTTTAATTAATATAAACTAAAGAAAAAGAAGCAGTGGAGCCAACAAAAAAAGCTATTCCTTTTCGGGTTCGACTCTACGAGGAAGAAAAGAATCCCATACCTACAACCTAATAATTAGTGGGGGGTAAAGATAAAGAACACTATTAATTGCACCCAATCAGCAACCCAGTTGCGATGGAGACACCAAAAGGTGGATTTTTTTGCAGGTTGTTGAATTTGGGACTAAAATTTTCAATCGCCTATTAAAAATTACTGCTTTATTGAAAATTAAACTAGAAATTAACCAGTAATTGCACTAATGAGCATCCCCAGCTGTGATGGAGACGAAAAAACCGATTTTGTGGTGGATTTAGAATTTGAGACTAAAATCTTCCGTCACCTGCTAAAAATTACAGCTTTGTTGAAAATATTAAAGTAGAAATTAACCAGTAATTTCACTGAATGAGCATCACGACGCAGCTCTGATGGACACAAAAAAAAAAAAAAAGAATTCTTTTGAACGATTGTGAATTGGGTACTAAAATGTTCCATCATCTACTAAAAATTACAGCTTTATTGAACTAGAAATTAACCAAAATTGATTTAGCAATTATATGTATAAAAATCCTTCAATCAGAATTTTCAGTAGTGTTTGGCCGACTATCCTGGACATTCTGATCCAAAACTAACAATCCTACTGAAGGAAAGACAAATTTGCAGGAAATTAGCGAGCTTTACGTACCAAGGATGAGCATGGCATCGGGGAGGGCACCGAGCATGGGGAGGAAGAGGCCGCCGACGATTCCTGGACCCAGGATCTCCAAAAGCAGCTCGCTGCCGGCGGAGAGATACGTGGCAGCCATGTACATTAGGTATCCGTACACGAGGATGAGGAAAAGGTTACCGACCCATGTGGTAGTGCAGGGCATGAACCCGTAGGTCTGTTCGCACGTGTCCGAGGCGGCGAATACACGAGAGATGAGCAGGGGATATGAAGGACGGTCACGGGCCTCGTCGAGGCCGTCGGAGATGGGATCGGACGGCCGGGAATCGATGACGCGGCGACAGTGGACGGCGGAAGCCGTGACGAGGAGCAGGATGAGGAGAAGGGAGAAGGCGGTGGTCCTAGCGGCGGCCATGAGTGTCGTGAGAGTGAAGGAGAGTGGCGAGGGGTATGTATGCTTTTAAAATGGATAATTGGAGATGACGGAAATGGTGATAAACATTGAGAGAGAGAGAGAGAGAGGGGGGGGGGGGGGAGGGAGACCCGTAAAATGAAGCGAATCGGTCACTGTGTAGTGTGTGGAGGGACTTCACAGCGGCCAAGCCGCGTAAAACCAGTGTTTCCGTTTTATCAGTTGGAAAATTAATTCACAGAAAAATAAATAGAAATTACTTTTTTTAGAAAGTTGATGTCGACTATTTATTGGCGCATATTACTTACTATATAATTATCTCAATCCATTTAATGTAAATAAATACATGCGTTGGGTCAGTCCATTATTTATTGTTTCACAATCCATTAATTTTCTAAATTGAATATGATATTTATCATTTTCCTACCTTATATTTCAAACATCATTCTTGTCCGAAATTGTAAACTTGTAATTAATCTTGTACCAAAATAATAATCAAAATTGTACCCTTCCCTTATATACCAAGAAAAGCAAGTTTGCACGATTGACTGTGCTTCAATTATTAGAAGAGGTTTATTTGGAAGAGTAACTTTGAAAATTAAAAGAAGATTAAAAGGTTTCTTGAATCTTTAGACTATATATACACTTGACTAAAATGAATTAGATCTAAATTAATTTCTCAACTGTTAAATTATGAGAAAAATGTATCGGATTTAAAAAAAAAAAAAAAAAAAATAACATTTGTATATATGTGTACTTAAAAAATCGACTTAAATTAAAGTCAAATTCATTTAATCACAACTATATGTACTATCATAATTTTTTAGAATAAATCTTTTGGATTAAAATCCTCCTCTGTTTAGACACGACTTTCGCTTTGAGCTATATATAGGTCACGAGGACCAAACTTGTCAGTTAGAATTAGAGCTGTCTGCTTCCAAGATCATCCATCTAATTGCAGCTTAATTAAAGATCCATTCAGTATTCCGTGGAATCACAATGCACTTTTACTTTTATTCGTGGGTTTCTGCCAATTTTCTCATTTTTTTAATATAACCTCACTCGGACCCTTATTTTTTATTAAATCAGTTTTATTTGCACTCTTACTCGTCGTATATGACCGTGGCATGGTTGAAAATAATTCTCATTTTGGACTCATAAGCACCAATATTTTTTTTTATGGTAAGTAAGGAAAAATCTTCAGTTTCGGCCAATTTTCTCGTTTTTTTCAATAAAACCTCACTCGGACCCTTATTTTTTATTAAATCAGTTTTATTTTCACTCTTACTCGTCGTATATGATCGTGGAATGGTTGAAAATAATTCTCATTTTGGACTCATAAGCACCAAATTTTTTGTGATGGTAAGAAAGGAAAAATCTTCGGTTTCGGCCAATTTTCTCGTTTTTTCAATAAAACCTCACTCGGACCCTTATTTTTTATTAAATCAGTTTTATTTGCACTCTTACTCGTCGTATATGACTGTGGAATGGTTGAAAATAATTCTCATTTTGGACTCATAAGCAAAAAGTTTTCTCTGATGCTAAGTAAGGAAAAATCATCGGTTCGGCTGATTTTCTCAGTTTTTCAATATAACCTCAGTCGGAACTGTTGCGTCCTGAATGAACTGGGTCGTTAGGACGCGCCTGTCTGAGTGGTTGAGCGGGTTTCGAGCTGTCACCCTTCGTCTGAAAGAGGTTTTCGCCTTGTGCCACTGACGAGTGTTCGGTTTTATCGCTGAGTCTCGAAAAGGTCTGTGTCTCGAAAGATGGTTGTGTCTCAAGAGGCGTCTGAGTCTCAAAAGTCGGTTGTGTCTCAGGAGGCAGCTGAGTCTCGAAAGGCGGTGGTCTGTGCACAAGTCCGGGACGCCGGTTCCTGCACGAAGGGCCAGTACTAGCACGGAGAGGGGGGGGGGGGGGGTTGTGCTAGTGGAGCCCTCTCCGATGCCTAAGTCACTATAGGGCTAAAAAGGTAATCTTAGAGAGAGAAAGTATTTCTAGAGAGAAGTCAGAGCTAAAAATACCAAAGTTGGGCAAATGAGAGGATGTGTGAAAATGGGTGGCCAAGGCCTCCTATTTATAGGCTTCCTTGGGACCGGACCCGGTTTTAAAGCGGTTTGATGACGGTTCAAAAGCAAGCGGTAATCGTCATCCATATTGGCAATGCGCGAACTTGACTTCTCTACACGTAACGGTAATCGCGTAAACGGTAATCGCGCAATACTCGTATTGCAATCCGGACCTCGTCGAATTTGGGCAATTCGGCGAGGTCCGGCTTGCCGCGCAATCCGGATGTCCGGGTTGCAATGCAATCCGGAAGTCCGGACGCGCGTAACGCGCTTCCGGACCGTTTTGACCCTTGGGAGACGTTTTTCAAGCCGTGATGTAATTTTGACGTGTTTACGAGGCCCGAAATATAAATACGAACTCGAATTGGACACATATCCATCACTTGCCCCTGAGTCAAGTAACAGTTTAAAACCTTTCTTGACTCTATTTAAGTTAGGATACGCGTCCAATTTGAGCTCGACGCTAACCTTCCGGTTTTGATTGTTGGTTGGACGTAGAAGTCTTGATTTCGTCCGTCCTTTGATTTTCCGACCGAGTGACTTTATTTCCTGTCATCACGGTTAGTGCAATAGAGAATGCGCATATGTAACGTGCGAACATGATTACCGCTAGGGATATAACCAATTAGTAATATGTCATGCGGACATGCTTTTATTAACGTGCATGTTCAAGTAACGGTCATGGCAAGAACGTAATTACGTGATGTTAGAAATATAATCTGTATACTTCTAAAACGACTTAGCGATTAGTAAATCATGAATCATGCGATATGCAAACATGCATGTAGAATGACGAATTTGATATGCGTAATACCGAAATAATCATGTGCGTAGAGATAAATACTTAGAAGAGGGCGGAGTATACCGTAAGCACTTAGGCGTGGTTGTAGGTGAATTACTCATTTGATCCTTATCATCAAGGAATCTCTTGGAAATAGTCGCTTGTTGCCTTGATGCCTTAGAGAAATATTTTCTTAAGTGTTGTCGTGTTTGCTCTTCGCGGTTCGTCACATTAGTCGCACCGCTTGCATGATAGATTCTTGGGACGTTGGCCACTTTTGTTGCACGTATCAATTTTGCCATGTGCGTTGACTTTGCTATGCGCGTTGACTTTGCTATGCGCGTTGACGCTAATGGTTGTATGTTGGTAATGATAGCTTAGGCGATGTATTGTTGAGCATCATGTATAGACCGTCGGTCATTGTCTGCAAGCATGTCAAAACACTTAGAAAATATTTAAACGATATCTAATGCTTGTTACCATAGATGTCGTCGTATGAGCTTTGTCGATGAGCGTCGTAGGTGTGCTTAGGAGGCATAGCTACTTGTTGTATGCAATCCATCTTTGTCGACATGTATGTACGTACATGGAAACACTTAGAAAATATTTTTTCCTTGTTGACATGCATCCTTGTCGACATGTATGTACGTACATGGAAACACTTAGAAAATATTTTCCCCTTGCCGACATGCATCCTTGTCGACATGTATGTACGTACATGGAAATACTTAGAAAATATTTTCTCCTTGTCGACATGTATGTACGTACATGGAAACACTTAGAAAATATTATCTCCTTGTCGACATGCATCCTTGTCGACATGTATGTACGTACATGGAAATACTTAGAAAATATTTTCCCCTTGTCGACATGCATCCTTGTCGACATGTATGTACGTACATGGAAACACTTAGAAAATATTTTCTCCTTGTCGACATGCATCCTTGTCGACATGTATGTACGTACATGGAAACACTTAGAAAATATTTTCTCCTTGTCGACGTGCATTCTTGTCGACATGTATGTACGTACATGGAAATACTTAGAAAATATTTTCCCCTTGTCGACATGCATCATTGCCGACATGTATGTACGTACATGGAAACACTTAGAAAATATTTTCTCCTTGTCGACATGCATCCTTGTCGACATGTATGTATGTACATGGAAACACTTAGAAAATATTTTCTCCTTGTCGACATGTATGTACGCTGTATGTGCGTATTTGCCCCCGTACTTAGAATCTTTTTACCATCCCTGGCCATGTACGCCGTATCCGTATGCTTGATGCGAACACAGGTTATATGCCAACTCCTGATAATATGCTGACACATGGTTGTATGCTGACAGCTTGCAATATGCTGACTGTCATCCTGAGCAAAGTACTTAGGAAAATATTCCACCATTGTAATCTTGTATGCTGCGAGTATGAGCTCGATGTTGTCATGCGAGGTTAATGTGTTGAAGAGGTTGCCCCCCTTGCGTGATGTTTGTTACTTGTTGCACGAAGACTAACGAGTCTCGTACGTACATGGTTGTCTTACATGGAGCGTCCGTTGCATAAATGCTTGCATAAGTGTTGATGCGTGTTTACGCACTGACTGGATTGTTGGTTGCATTTTCCAGGATATCAGATCTTGCTGTCTTCTTGTCAGAATTAGTCTTCCCACGGCTGTTACCATGAGTAAGTCCACTATCTCCATCTTGATGGGAAAAAGCTTGTCTTTGCAAATAGCTGATGTGTACGGTAATCTGTTTGTTGGGAGGAATGTCCGTACAAGTGCCCCCGCTACTCTGGAGTCTTCGGACATAGTCACGGTAAAGGTCTTGTGAGTAAGACGTCTCATTGTATCTTCTTTGAACTTGTTAATTTTCCAAGTTATTGCTGGCTGCAGCTTCTGTTTTTAGCATAATTCTCAAAAGATCCGACACCGGGGCGCGTTCCTCGAGCGATTCTTAGTTCTTTATGCCGTGTACGACCGTGCTAATTCCTTTTTGAGAAAGGAAATAGAGTTGAGGGTTGTGCAGTGGTGTCTTCTGCCCCCCGGTCGAGGGACCGGCCCAAGGAGGAGCGTTACTCCTATTGAGGTAAGTATTTGTTGATTGCTGATTTTGATGCCCGTATTGCTGATTGTCGCCCTTATGTTGAAGAGCTATGTTGTGTTGAATGTTGAAACAATCATTCTTGTCGTGTCCTTTGTGTGGATGACGACATTGCATTTGATGTTGACATTATGAATTCTTTGCCATAGGTCCTTAGAGATGATGCTAACTCTTGGTTGGTGTCGGGCTGTCTGCTTCCAGCATGTTGAACCCTTTGATGTTGTGTTGATAATTCTTTGTTCATGCCTTTGCTTGCATGATATTTCGTCACCTGGACCTGTTTTCAATAATAATCATGTGATAACTTGTTAGTAATATTCCATACCTTGAGTTATCTATGCCGTCCATATGCTTTGAACTTGGAGGATAGGATAGATATCTTTAGATGATGAACATGATGTCCGTAGTTGCGACTGTATGTCGCTCATTGTTGAGTGTTATGATCGCCCCTCTTGTTAGATTCCAAGGCATGGCAAGGTGGATAGAGCATAGGATGTTAAGACTTGCGCATTGTAGGTTTTTGTTTGATGTGGATGACTAGTAATCATAGATGTAGTCTCCGCAGCCGTGACCATTAGGCACTTCTTGATTGATGATTTGAGATGCTCTCCTGATTGCTTGCATGATGCATTACGCATGTTGCCCTTCTTTCCTGAATATTTTGCCGCTATATATGTTGCAACCTGCCAAGTATTTTGCGTATAGCAATATTTCTTAACAAGTAGTGTATTTGAAAGGTGTTATCTTGGCTAAGCAAGATACTAGTTTATACCGTCTCTTAGTTCCACTCTAAGGCGACGTTGTACAAGACTCGACTTGTAAATTTTATGAGTTTTAAACAGGGTGCGCACCTGCCAGCGTGTATCAACCCGCGTTGGGGAAGCATACGTAAAAATATTTTGGTTTTTGAAAAGATGTTTGTGAACCCTAAAAAAGCTCGTGATACACGCAAAAACCGTGTTGATAAAATATTTGAAAAAATATTTGATACATAAGATATTTGATAAAATATTTGATAAAGTATTTGAAAAAATATTTGTGATACATGATTCCTGCGTCCAGGGACCACGTAACACTTTTTGAAAATATGAATTGTGATGCATGCTTTCTGCGTCCAGGAACCATGCAACACGGTTTGAAAATCTGTAATACGGATTTGTCATCTAACAAGAGGACTTTTGCCGTAAAGAGTGAACCCTCAAGCAGGAATTCATAGTACGGGATTGTCATCTAACAAGAGGACGTTCGCCGTATAGAGTGAACCCTTTTAAATAGGAATTCATAGTATGGGATTGTCATCTAACAAGAGGACATTCGCCATAAAGAGTGAACCCTTTAAACAGGAATTCACACTTGTTGTAGCGTGGGGTCGTTGTCTAACAAGAGAACTTCCGCCACTTATGGGGTGATCAGTCTCGTATTGTATTTGCCCATCCTGTTCTGAATCCAGGGAATGGCTATGAACATGAGGATTTGCCTCTAACAAGAGATGTCACAGCATGTCATTTTTTAGAAGTAAACATGGGGTTTGTCTTTACAAAGAGGATACCTCAACATGCTACTTTTGATAGTAGATCTTGGTGTTAATCCAAGATATTGCTTGTAGTTGACGCATTTGGAATAGTCGTCATTTTGATTAGGGCTGGGCATAAAAACCGGTTTGGGCGGACCGAACCGGAACCAAACCGAAACCGAACCAATACGAACCGGTTCTGAGTGAACCGGTTCTTAAATGGTTCGGTTTTGATAAGGAATATATGGAGCGGTTTTCGACTGGTTCAAAACAGGTTCGAACCGGTTCTGAACCGGTTTTTCAGAACCACTTTTGTTACCTAAAGCCTAAATTGTTAGATAGTAATACACTCTTGCATCCTTTTTTTTTTTTTTGCAGAATAAAGGGCTATAAATAAGCCGAGTATCCGGCAACCTCGACTCGACTCAGTTTAATCGAGCTCGAACTCGACCGAGCCTTAATTTTTCAAGCTCGAGCTCGACTCGGTGCCATACTTGACATGTTCGAGTTCGGCTCGACTCGGCTCGATAAGGTTAAAAAATTCAATTAAATTATAAATGGTGCACCTTAGCTCGAGGTCGAACTCGACTCGATTAGGCTTTTGGCTCAAGCTCGAACTCTTCCTCGACTCAATATATACATATATAATATTATTACGTAAAGCTCGAAAAACTCAAACTCGAACTCGACTCGAGTAGGCAAAACAAAAAAGCTTGATTAGGCTCACGAGCCTCTCGAGGCGAGTACAAGTGAACTCGAACTCGACATCAGAAAAAGCTCGACTCGACTCGAGTGAGTCGAATTTGAATATTGACCAAGCCGATCTCGAGAAGCTCACGAGTAGCTTGACTCGTTTACACCCATATGGCAGATCCTTCACTATTTGAGTTTAGTTCATATTTGATATATAGGTGGTCGTAGCAGGTATGGTTATTATATATTATGTTAGCCCATATCAGTTCTACAATCAATTGAGTTCAGTTTTGCACTCGAAACTTAACTCATAAATAGTTCTATATTTTAACTGAGATGATAGATTAAGTCGCTTAATATAAGAATTTTCAACCAGAGATTTGCTGCACTTTTGAAGTTTGAGCTACGCCTCTTGACGTCGTTTAAAGTCTCGATATTTATATTTTAAATATTTGAATTTTTTTTATAATTTTAGATTGTTTCTAATTTAGACTTTGATACTCTCTGCTCTGAAGCGATCAATTGTCTTTATAGATTGTATTTTGCAAATTTGTGGATTGCTTATGGATTATCAACTTGGGTGTGTATTTTGAATTTTAGTAAAAAAATGACAAAAAAGGTTCAAAACCGGTTCAAAACCGGTTCTGCTATGGTTCGGTTCTAGGACCTAAAATCTGGTTCGGTTCTTACTTGGTATAGTAAACCAACTGAACCTAAAATCTGGTTCTGGTTCGGTTCTGAACCGGTTCGGCCCAGAACCGAACCATGCCCAACCCTAATTTTGATAGTAGACCTTGGTGTTATTCCAAGGTATTGCTTGAAGTTGACGCCTCTGGAATAGTCGTCATTTTGATAGTAGACCTTGGTGTTTTTCCAAAGTATTGCTTGTGTTGTTCTTCAACATTTTTGCCAAGGAAGGCAGTCGTTGGCTCAAGTGGGCGGTGAAGTTTGTTTTCCGGGAGTTTGAAATTTGTTTCTTCCGCCTTTATGCTCCAAGGATTGTATAAGTCGTCACAATTGGTTCCATAAGTGACGTTTTTCTGGCGTTTGGAGATAGGTGGATTATCATCCGCCTTTTCTTTTCCCTTGCCTTTTTCTGAAGACTTCAAACGGGGCTTCCTTTGATGCTTATTGCCTTGGTCGATATACTTCTTCATTTTTCCTTCTAAGATCAAGCTGTTTACATAAAGCTTTAATCCATCACAGCTTTCTGTCTCGTGGCCAAATACTTCATGATTTTCACACCATTTGCTTTCATCTTTTCCCAGTGGGCCCTTGCGGAAATTGGAGGGCTTTTTCCACAGCTTGGTTTCTTTCATTTCTTTCAAGATGACAGATAACTGTGTGTTCAATGGAACACATTTGGAAAGATTGGTTTCTTTAAGCCTTTGGGCATTTGACTGGAATGACCTCTTTTGTTGCGGTTGTCTCTTTTTCCAGGAGACGTGTATCTCCTTTTCAATTATTGCCTTCAAGGTTCTTGTTGTCAATCCCGTGATTGGGACGTCATCGTCACTAACAGGTTTTTCCTGTCCCTCCTTGTGACAGATGTCAGCATCGTTTTGGCTTGTCCTTGTGGAAGGACCTTCCTTGTGTATTTTTGATGACTCTGCTTGAGTCTTCTTTGGAGGGCTGTCGCCTTGATCGACGAATTGCTCTAATTTGCCTTTGAGGACGAAGCTGTTAATGCGGGAACGTAGGCTGACACAGCTGTCCGTTTCGTGGCCGAAGACCTCGTGGTTTTCACACCACTTGTCTTTGTCTTTCCCCAGCGGACCTTTTCTGAAATTGTTCGGCTCTTTCCATATGTTCGCATCCTTCATTTTATTCATTATCACGGATAGTGGTGCATTCAATGGAATGCAGTCTGTGATATCTTCTTGGAAAGGCCTTTTCGGCTGAGACTGCCAATTTCTTCCTTTCTGACCGCTTGAGGGCGGTTTTGTTTGATTCTGCTTTGGAGGTTGTTTCCATGCCTCTTTTTGGTGTTGTGCTATCACGTACGGGTTGCATGAGCGTGCAGCTTCGTGCCTTGGTTGTTGGTACTGGAAGGTACTTTCCGTGCATTGCCCCTCTATTCTTTGGTGCCGTGCGTCTTGATGACTTGTGACTCGAGACTTTGTCCCTGTCGTCTCAACTTGTCCGTTGATTGGAGGCAGAGGGGGTGACGGGTTGAAACCTTTGTATTGGAGGGCTCCTTGGTCGCATTGTGCGAAGGATGCATTTCTTGTTGGCGTGAAGAAAGCATTGGGTGTGGCAACATGGATGTGGAAGGATCCAAGTTATCTTCTTATCGGCTTCTGTGAGGTTATGGGCGAGGCGTCGTGGTATGCAACGTGCTCCTTGTCCTTTGATGAGAAATTCATGACATCTTTAAAGGCGGCATCCTTTATGTCAACATACTCCAAGTTGGTGTCATCGGTCTTGTGCATTGTCTTTGCAACGTACACTTCTTGGTCGTATGAATTCTCGCTTTCAGCGTCAAAGTCTCTTGCATTCCTCTAATGACGAGCTCCTTGGGAAGGAGTGTATGGATGTGCCGCTTCATATCTTGTATGCTGGAAGGCATTTTCTGCATGTTGGTCCCTGTCCTGGAGTGGACTGCCTTGGCGGGTAGTGTCTTGCGACGTTTCTCTTGTCGGCGCAGCGTGTTCCTGGGTGGTTGGAGGTGGTTGGGCCGCATATCCTTGACTTTTCAGTGACTCGCGGAATGCGAGTAAGTCTTCCAGCGCAGCCATCATTGCTGGAGTAACTGAAGGCATCGGGTTTGCTCCCGTTCCTTGTTGTTCGCCTTGCGGCATTTCTGACTGAAATTCATCATCATCATGCATCTCTGGTTCGAAACCAGGTGGGGGTGAACGGTGCTCGTCATTTGGTTTTTGGAGGTTGTGCTGTGCGTCGGGCACATCCTCGGTTGGCATGGATGAAACTACGGAAGTAGCTCTCGGTATGTAGGAATGCCCCGGCTGGCTTCCGGGTGGTTTCTGACCTCCTGCTTTTTTGCTTGCCGGAGACGTCTTAGGATGTCCAGGCCTTTTCCTTGTACTTCTCGCGTTAACCTCTTCGGGAGGGTTGCGATCACTCGTCATGACTTTGCGGTATGATAGTTTTTTGTTCGAATCCCGGAGACGGTGCCAATGTTGCGTCCTGAATGAAATAGGTCGTAAGGACGCGTCTGTCTGAGTGGTTGAGCGGGTTTCGGGCTGTCACCCTTCGTCTGAAAGAGGTTTTCGCCTTGTGCCACTGACGAGTGTTCGGTTTTATCGCTGAGTCTCGAAAAGGTCTGTGTCTCGAAAGATGGTTGTGTCTCAAGAGGCGTCTGAGTCTCAAAAGGCGGTTGTGTCTCAGGAGGCGTCTGAGTCTCGAAAGACGGTGGTTTGTGCACAAGTCCAGGGCGCCGGTTCCTGCACGAAGGGCCAGTACTAGCACGGAGAGGGGGGGGGGGGGGGGGTTGTACTAGTAGAGCCCTCTCTGATGCCTAAGTCACTATAGGGCTAAAAAGGTAATCTTAGAGAGAGAAAGTATTTCTAGAGAGAAGTCAGAGCTCAAAATACCAAAGTTGGGCAAATGAGAGGATGTGTGAAAATGGGTGGCCAAGGCCTCCTATTTATAGGCTTCCTTGGGACCGGATCCGGTTTTAAAGCGGTTTGATGACGGTTCAAAAGCAAGCGGTAACCGTCATCCATAATGGCAATGTGCGAACTTGACTTCTCTACATGTAACGGTAATCGCGTAAACGGTAATCGCGCAATACCCGTAGTGAAATCCGGACCTCGTCGAATTTGGGCAATTCGGCGAGGTCCGGCTTGCCGCGAAACACGGACCTCCGGATTGCTTTGTGCAATCCGGAGGTCCAGTCCGGACGCACGTAACGCGCTTCCGGACCGTTTTGACCCTTGGGAGACATTTTTCAAGCCGTGATGTAATTTTGACGTGTTTACGAGGCCCGAAATATAAATACGAACTCGAATTGTACACATATCCATCAGGACCCTTATTTTTGATGAAATCAGTTTTATTTGCACTCTTACTCGTCGTATATGATCGTGGCATGGTTTAAAATAATTCTCATTTTGGACAAATAAGCACCAAGATTTCTGTGATGGTAAGTAAAGAAAAATCTTCGGTTTCTGCCAATTTTCTCATTTTTTCAATATAACCTCACTCGAATACTTATTTCTTATTAAATCAGTTTTATTTGCACTCTTACTCGTCGTATATGACCGTGACATGGTTGAAAATAATTCTCATTTTGGACTCATAAGCACCAAGTTTTCCGTGATGGTAAGTAAGGAAAAATCTTCAATTTCGGCAAATTTTCTCGTTTTTTCAATAAAACCTCACTCGGACCCTTATTTTTTATTAAATAGTTTTATTTGCACTCTTACTCGTCGTATATGACTGTGGAATGGTTGAAAATAATTCTCATTTTGGAATCATAAGCACCAAGTTTTCTGTGATGGTAAGTACGGAAAAATCTTTGGTTTCGGCCAATTTTCTCGTTTTTTCAATAAAACCTCACTCGGACCCTTATTTTTTATTAAATCAGTTTTATTTGCACTCTTACTCGTCGTATATGACCGTGGCATGGTTGAAAATAATTCTCATTTTGGACTCATAAGCACCAAGTTTTCTGTGATGTAAAGTAAGGAAAAATCTTCGGTTTCGGCTGATTTTCTCAGTTTTTCAATATAACCTCACTCGGACTCTTCTTTCTTATGAAATCAGTTTTATTTGCACTCTTACTCGTCGTATATGACCGTGGAATGGTTGAAAACAATTCTCACTTTGGACTCATAAGCACCAAGTTTTCTGTGATGGTAAGTAAGGAAAAATCTTCGGTTTCGGCCAATTTTCTCATTTTTTCAATATAACCTCACTCGGACCCTTATTTTTTATGAAATCAGTTTTATTTGCACTCTTACTCGTCGTATATGACTATGGAATGGTTGAAAATAATTCTCATTTTGGAATCATAAGCACCAATTTTTCTGTGATGCTAAGTAAGGAAAAATCTTCGGTTTCGGCCAATTTTCTCATTTTTTCAATATAACCTCACTCGGACCCTTATTTTTTATTAAATAAGTTTTATTTGCACTATTACTTGTCGTATATGACCGTGGCATGGTTGAAAATAACTCTCATTTTGGACTCATAAGCATCAAGTTTTCTGTGATGGTAAGTAAGGAAAAATCTTAGGTTTCGGTCGATTTCTCAGTTTTTCAATATAACCTCACTCGGATTCTTATTTTTTATGAAATCAGTTTTATTTGCACTCTTACTCTTAGTATATGACCGTGGAATGGTTTAAAATAATTCTCATTTTGAAATCATAAGCACCAAATTTTCTGTGATGTGTAAGGAAAAATCTTCGGTTTCTTCTGATTTTCTCAGTTTTTCAATACAACCTCACTCGGACTCTTATTTTTTATGAAATTAGTTTTATTTGCACTCTTACTCGTCGTATATGACCGTGGAATGGTTGAAAAAAAAAAATTCATTTTGGAATCATAAGCACCAAGTTTTCTGTGATGGTAAGTAAGGAAAAATCTTCGGTTTCGGCCAATTTTCTCATTTGTTCAATATAACCTCACTCGGACCCTTATTTTTTATGAAATTGGTTTTATTTGCACTCTTACTCATCGTATATGACTGTGGAATGGTTGAAAATAATTCTTATTTTGGAATCATAAGCACCAATTTTTCTGTGATTGTAAGTAAGGAAAAATCTTTGGTTTCTGCCAATTTTCTCAATTTTTTCAATATACCCTCACTCGGACCCTTATTTTTTATTAAATCAGTTTTATTTGCACTCTTACTCATCGTATATGGTCGTGTCATGGTTGAAAATAATTCTCATTTTGGATTCATAAGCACCAAGATTTCTGTGATGGTAAGTAAGGAAAAATCTTTGATTTCGGCCAATTTTCTCGTTTTTTCAGTAAAACCTCACTCAGACCCTTATTTTATATGAAATCAGTTTTATTTGCACTATTACTCGTCGTATATGACCGTGGAATGGTTGAAAATAATTCTAATTTTGGAATCATAAGCACCAAGTTTTCTGTGATGGTAAGTAAGGAAAAATATTCGGTTTCGACCAATTTTCTCATTTTTTCAATATAACCTCACTCGGACCCTTATTTATTATGAAATCGATTTTATTTGCACTCTTACTTGTCGTATATGACCGTGGCATGGTTGAAAATAATTCTCAGTTTGGAATCATAAGCACCAAGTTTTCTGTGATAGTAAGTAAGGAAAAATCTTCGGTTTCGGCCAATTTTCTCATTTTTCAATATAACCTCACTCAGACTCTTATTTTTTATGAAATCAGTTTTATTTGCACTCTTACTCGTCGTATATGTCCGTGGAATGGTTGAAAGCAATTCTCATTTTGGACTCTTAAGCACAAAGTTTTCTGTGATGGTAACTAAGGAAAAATCTTTGGTTTCGGCCAATTTTCTCATTTTTTCAATATAACCTCACTCGGACTCTTATTTTTTATGAAATCAGTTTTATTTGCACTCTTACTCGTCGTATATGTCCTATGACCGTGGAATGTTTGAAAATAATTCTCATTTTGGAATCATAAGCACCAATTTTTCTATGATGGTAAGTAAGGAAAAATCTTCGGTTTCGGCCAATTTTCTCATTTTTTCAATATAACCTCACTCGGACCTTTTTTTTTTATATAATCAGTTTTGTTTTCACTCTTACACGCCGTATATGTCCGTGGAATGGTTGAAAATAATTCAAATTTTGGACTCATAAGCACCAAGTTTTCTGTGATGGTAAGGAAAAATCTTCGGTTCCGGCCAATTTTCTCATTTTTTCAATAAAACCTCACTCGGACCCTTATTTTTTATGAAATCAGATCTATTTGCACTCTTACTCGTCGTATGACCGTGGAATGGTTGAAAATAATTCTCGTTTTGGAATCATAAGCACCAAGTTTTCTGTGATTGTAAGTAAGGAAAAATCTTCGGATTCGTCCAATTTTCTCATTTTTTCAAAATAACCTCACTCGGACCCTTATTTTTTATGAAATCGGTTTTATTTGCACTCTTACTCGTCCTATATGACCGTGGAATGGTTGAAAAAAATTCTCATTTTGGAATCATAAGCACCAATTTTTCTGTGATGCTAAGTAAGGAAAAATCTTCGGTTGCGGCCAATTTTCTCATTTTTTCAATATAACCTCACTCGGACCCTTATTTTTTATTAAATCAGTTTTATTTGCACTCTTATTCGTCGTATATGACCGTGGCATAGTTGAAAATAATTCTCATTTTGGACTCATAAGCACCAAGTTTTCTGTGATGGTAAGTAAGAAAAAATCTTCGGTTTCGGCCAATTTTCTCATTTTTTCAATATAACCTCACTCGGACCCTTATTATTTATTAAATCAGTTTTATTTGCACTCTTATTCGTCGTATATGACCGTGGCATGGTTGAAAATAATTCTCATTTTGGACTCATAAGCACCAAGTTTTCTGTGATGGTAAGTAAGGAAAAATCTTCGGTTTTGGCCAATTTTCTCGTTTTTTCAATAAAACCTCACTCGGACCCTTATTTTTTTTATTAAATCAGTTTTATTTGCACTCTTACTCGTCGTAAATGACCGTGGAATGGTTGAAAATAATTCAAATTTTGGAATCATAAGCACCAAGTTTTCTGTGATGGTAAGGAAAAATCTTCGGTTCCGGCCAATTTTCTCATTTTTTCAATAAAACCTCACTCGGACCCTTATTTTTTATGAAATCAGATCTATTTGCACTCTTACTCGTCGTATGACCGTGGAATGGTTGAAAATAATTCTCGTTTTGGAATCATAAGCACCAAGTTTTCTGTGATTGTAAGTAAGGAAAAATCTTCGGATTCGTCCAATTTTCTCATTTTTTCAAAATAACCTCACTCGGACCCTTATTTTTTATGAAATCAGTTTTATTTGCACTCTTACTCGTCCTATATGACCGTGGAATGGTTGAAAAAAATTCTCATTTTGGAATCATAAGCACCAATTTTTCTGTGATGCTAAGTAAGGAAAAATCTTCGGTTGCGGCCAATTTTCTCATTTTTTCAATATAACCTCACTCGGACCCTTATTTTTTATTAAATCAGTTTTATTTGCACTCTTATT
This sequence comes from Clarkia xantiana subsp. parviflora, assembly GCA_036873135.1. Lineage (NCBI taxonomy): Eukaryota > Viridiplantae > Streptophyta > Magnoliopsida > Myrtales > Onagraceae > Clarkia > Clarkia xantiana. The sequence goes on from JAPTYO010000003.1 coordinate 15,619,023, forward strand.
CGTCGTATATGACCGTGGCATAGTTGAAAATAATTCTCATTTTGGACTCATAAGCACCAAGTTTTCTGTGATGGTAAGTAAGAAAAAATCTTCGGTTTCGGCCAATTTTCTCATTTGTTCAATATAACCTCACTCGGACCCTTATTTTTTATGAAATTGGTTTTATTTGCACTCTTACTCATCGTATATGACTGTGGAATGGTTGAAAATAATTCTTATTTTGGAATCATAAGCACCAATTTTTCTGTGATTGTAAGTAAGGAAAAATCTTTGGTTTCTGCCAATTTTCTCAATTTTTTCAATATACCCTCACTCGGACCCTTATTTTTTATTAAATCAGTTTTATTTGCACTCTTACTCATCGTATATGGTCGTGGCATGGTTGAAAATAATTCTCATTTTGGATTCATAAGCACCAAGATTTCTGTGATGGTAAGTAAGGAAAAATCTTTGATTTCGGCCAATTTTCTCGTTTTTTCAGTAAAACCTCACTCGGACCCTTATTTTATATGAAATCAGTTTTATTTGCAATATTACTTGTCGTATATGACTGTGGAATGGTTGAAAATAATTCTAATTTTGGAATCATAAGCACCAAGTTTTCTGTGATAAGTAAGGAAAAATATTCGGTTTCGGCTAATTTTCTCATTTTTTCAATATAACCTCTTTCGGACCCTTATTTATTATGAAATCGATTTTATTTGCACTCTTACTCATCGTATATGACTGTGGAATGGTTGAAAATAATTCTCATTTTGGAATCATAAGCACCAATTTTTCTGTGATGGTAAGTACGGAAAAATCTTCGGTTTCGGCCAATTTTATCATTTTTTCAATATAACCTCACTCGGACTCTTCTTTTTTATGAAATCAGTTTTATTTGCACTCTTACTCGTAATATATGACCGTGGAATGGTTGAAAACAGTTCTCATTTTGGACTCATAAGCACCAAGTTTTCTGTGATGTAAAGTAAAGAAAAATCTTCGGTTTCGGCTGATTTTCTCAGTTTTTCAATATAACCTCACTCGGACTCTTCTTTTTTATGAAATCAGTTTTATTTTCACTCTTACTCATCGTATATGGTCGTGGCATGGTTGAAAATAATTCTCATTTTGGACTCATAAGCACCAAGATTTCTGTGATGGTAAGTAAGGAAAAATCTTTGATTTCGGCCAATTTTCTCGTTTTTTCAGTAAAACCTCACTCGGACCCTTATTTTATATGAAATCAGTTTAATTTGCACTATTACTCGTCATATATGACCGTGGAATGGTTGAAAATAATTCTAATTTTGGAATCATAAGCACCAAGTTTTCTGTGATGGTAAGTAAGGAAAAATCTTCGGTTGCGGCGAATTTTCTCATTTTTTCAATAAAACCTCACTCGGACCCTTATTTTTTATGAAATCAGATCTATTTGCACTCTTACTCGTCGTATATGACCGTCGAATGGTTGAAAATAATTCTCATTTTGGAATCATAAGCACCAAGTTTTATGTGATTGTAAGTAAGGAAAAATCTTCGGATTCGGCCAATTTTCTCATTTTTTCAAAATAACCTCACTCGGACCCTTATTTTTTATGAATTCTATTTTATTTGCACTCTTACTCGTCCTATATGACTGTGGAATGGTTGAAAAAAATTCTCATTTTGGAATCATAAGCACCAATTTTTCTGTGATGCTAAGTAAGGAAAAATCTTCTGTTGCGTCTAATTTTTCATTTTTTCAATATAACCTCACTCGGACCCTTATTTTTTATTAAATCAGTTTTATTTGCACTCTTACTCGTCGTATATGACCGTGGCATGGTTGAAAATAATTCTCATTTTGGACTCATAAGCACCAAGTTTTCTGTGATGGTAAGTAAGGAAAAATCTTCGGTTTCGGCCAATTTTCTCATTTTTTTCAATATAACCTCACTCGGACCCTTATTTTTTATGAAATCAGTTTTATTTGCACTCTTATTCGTCGTATATGACCGTGGCATGGTTGAAAATAATTCTCATTTTGGACTCATAAGCACCAAGTTTTCTGTGATGGTAAGTAAGGAAAAATCTTCGGTTTCGGCCAATTTTCTCGTTTTTTCAATAAAACCTCACTCGGACCCTTATTTTTTATTAAATCAGTTTTATTTGCACTCTTACTCGTCGTAAATGACCGTGGAATGGTTGAAAATAATTCTCATTTTGGACTCATAAGCATCAAGTTTTCTGTGATGGTAAGTAAGGAAAAATCTTTGGTTTCGGTCGATTTTCTCAGTTTTTCAATATAACCTCACTCGGACTCTTATTTTTTATGAAATCAGTTTTATTTGCACTCTTACTCTTAGTATATGACCGTGGAATGGTTTAAAATAATTCTCATTTTGGAATCATAAGCACCAAATTTTCTGTGATGGTAAGTAAGGAAAAATCTTCGGTTTCGGCTGATTTTCTCAGTTTTTCAATACAACCTCACTCGGACTCTTATTTTTTATGAAATCAGTTTTATTTGCACTCTTACTCGTCGTATATGACCGTGGAATGGTTGAAAAAAAAAATTCATTTTGGAATCATAAGCACCAAGTTTTCTGTGATGGTAAGTAAGGAAAAATCTTCGGTTTCTGCCAATTTTCTCATTTGTTCAATATAACCTCACTCGGACCCTTATTTTTTATGAAATTGGTTTTATTTGCACTCTTACTCATAGTATATGACTGTGGAATGGTTGAAAATAATTCTTATTTTGGAATCATAAGCACCAATTTTTCTTGATTGTAAGTAAGGAAAAATCTTTGGTTTCTGCCAATTTTCTCAATTTTTTCAATATACCCTCACTCGGACCCTTATTTTTTATTAAATCAGTTTTATTTGCACTCTTACTCATCGTATATGGTCGTGGCATGGTTGAAAATAATTCTCATTTTGGACTCATAAGCACCAAGATTTCTGTGATGGTAAGTAAGGAAAAATCTTTGATTTCGGCCAATTTTCTCGTTTTTTCAGTAAAACCTCACTCGGACTCTTATTTTATATGAAATCAGTTTAATTTGCACTATTACTCGTCATATATGACCGTGGAATGGTTGAAAATAATTCTAATTTTGGAATCATAAGCACCAAGTTTTCTGTGATGGTAAGTAAGGAAAAATATTCGGTTTCGGCCAATTTTCTCATTTTTTCAATATAACCTCACTCGGACCCTTATTTATTATGAAATCGATTTTATTTGCATTCTTACTCATCGTATATGACTGTGGAATGGTTGAAAATAATTCTCATTTTGGAATCATAAGCACCAATTTTTCTGTGATGGTAAGTACGGAAAAATCTTCGGTTTCGGCCAATTTTCTCATTTTTTCAATATAACCTCACTCGGACTCTTCTTTTTTATGAAATCAGTTTTATTTGCACTCTTACTCGTCGTATATGACCGTGGAATGGTTGAAAACAATTCTCATTTTGGACTCATAAGCACCAAGTTTTCTGTGATGTAAAGTAAGGAAAAATCTTCGGTTTCGGCTGATTTTCTCAGTTTTTCAATATAACCTCACTCGGACTCTTCTTTCTTATGAAATCAGTTTTATTTGCACTCTTACTCGTCGTATATGACCGTGGAATGGTTCAAAACAACTCTCACTTTGGACTCATAAGCACCAAGTTTTCTGTGATGGTAAGTAAGGAAAAATCTTCGGTTTCGGCCAATTTTCTCATTTTTTTCAATATAACCTCACTCGGACCCTTATTTTTTATTAAATCAGTTTTATTTGCACTCTTACTCGTCGTATATGACCGTGGTATGGTTGAAAATAATTCTCATTTTGGACTCATAAGCACCAAGTTTTCTGTAATGGTAAGTAAGGAAAAATCATCGGTTTCGGCCAATTTTCTCGTTTTTTCAATAAAACCTCACTCGGACCCTTATTTTTTATTAAATTAGTTTTATTTGCACTCTTACTCGTCGTATATGACCGTGGAATGGTTGAAAATAATTCTTATTTTGGACTCATAAGCATCAAATTTTTTGTGATGGTAAGGAAAAATCTTTGGTTTCGGCCAATTTTCTCGTTTTTTCAATAAAACCTCACTCGGACCCTTATTTTTCATTAAATCAGTTTTATTTGCACTCTTACTCGTCGTATATGACTGTGGAATGGTTGAAAATAATTCTCATTTTGGACTCATAAGCACCAAGTTTTCTTTGATGCTAAGTAAGGAAAAATCTTCGGTTCGGCTGATTTTCTCAGTTTTTCAATATAACCTCACTCGGTCCCTTATTTTTTATGAAATAAGTTTTATTTGCACTCTTACTCGTTGTATATGACTATGGAATGGTTGAAAATAATTCTCATTTTGGAATCATAAGCACCAATTTTTCTGTGATGCTAAGTAATGAAAAATCTTCGGTTTCGGCCAATTTTTTCGTTTTTTCAATATAACCTCACTCGACCCTTATTTTTTATTAAATCAGTTTTATTTGCACTCTTACTCGTCGTATATGACCGTGGCATGGTTGAAAATAATTCTCATTTTGGACTCATAAGCACCAAGTTTTATGTGATTGTAAGTAAGGAAAAATCTTCGGATTCGGCCAATTTTCTCATTTTTTCAAAATAACCTCACTCGGACCCTTATTTTTTATGATATCAGTTTTATTTGCACTCTTACTCGTCGTATATGACCGTGTAATGGTTTAAAACAATTCTCATTTTGGACTCTTAAGCACCGAGTTTTATGTGATGGTAAGTAAGGAAAAATCTTTGGTTTCGGCCAATTTTCTCATTTTTTTCAATATAACCTCACTCGGACTCTTATTTTTATGAAATCAGTTTTATTTGCACTCTTACTCGTCGCATATGACCGTGGAATGGTTGAAAATAATTCTAATTTTGGAATCATAAGCACCAAGTTTTCTGTGATGGTAAGTAAGGAAAAATCTTCGGTTTCAGCCAATTTTCTCATTTTTCCAATATAACCTCACTCGGACCCTTATTTTTTATTAAATCAGTTTTATTTGCACTCTTACTCGTCGTATATGACCGTGGCATGGTTGAAAATAATTCTCATTTTGGACTCATAAGCACCAAATTTTTTGTGATGGTAGTATGTAAGGAAAAATATTCGGTTTCGGCCGATTTTCTCAGTTTTTCAATATAACCTCACTCGGACTCTTATTTTTTATGAATCAGTTTTATTTGCACTCTTACTCGTCGTATATGACCGTGGAATGGTTGAAAATAATTCTCATTTTGGACTCATAAGCACCAAATTTTATGTGATGGTAAGTAAGGAAAAATCTTCGGTTTCGGCTGATTTTCTCAGTTTTTTCAATATAACCTCTCGGCCAACGATCTGACTATTTCATTTTTTATTATAATCTTCCAAAGTTTTTGAAAATCTCAGTGCACTTTCTTTTTTTTTTTATTAATTTATTCATAGATCAGGTAAGATTTTCAGTCTTTTTAGCGTAAAATCTGGTACCCATTTATATTGATTTAACACTAAATAGTGTGTATATATATATATATCCTCTAAAGTTTGGTAAATTTCTTATAAATGTCATTAGTTAAATTCACGAAAAAGTTAGATAATAAATTATATACACAATTAGGTAATTATATAAATATATATGTAAACAAAAGTTACAAACTAATATTATAAACTAAACTAGATCATACTTTAAAGTCTACACGGTAAAAGTTTTAATATCATCATTTACATATTGAAAAAGTAGAGACTATTTTGTTTTAGCCACACCTTGTATATATATATACACTAAAAATGTGGAGATTTAGAATATCGTTTTGCATATTTTAGTACATGGCAACGTCTAATATTTATATTTACCTACCATTTATAATTTGTATACATATTACATGGTCCACTTATTTCAGAAATCCTTCTCACTCCAACCAATTTAGATTTCCTACCAAGTAGCTTGCAAGCTAGGTGTTACCACTTGCTTATGCAAGAAAAAAGAAAAAAAAAAAAAGCATATCTATTAGTGGCAAAATTGGAATTTTATAAATAAGTTTATTAATAAAAGAGTTAATAATCTATGAAAGGTCTGAAATTTGACCATGTTAACCGGAGATGTCTGAAATTTGAAAAGTTAATCTGGAAGGTTTGAAGTTTCAACTTTGTTGATATAGTCTCCGATAATTTTTTCCGTTAAAACTGACGGAAGTTGGTCACGTACTTGGCATGTGACCGGAAATAAAATTAAATCCCAAAAATATCTTTTTGTCAAAGTATGCACCTCACATGCTTGAAATGAGAAGACGAAAATGCTCCCTCTCACATGCTTGAAATGAAAAGACGAAAATGCACCAATCGTGGCCGGCCTCCAACCGCGGCCGCCGACCAACACCCAAGGCAGACGACGACCACCAATCGGGCCGGCCATCCCCGATTCGGGCCACAGAGGGCTCCGACCGAGCCTTTGTGGCTCAATCGGAGCCGGGGGGCCCGATCTGGAGCCCCCTGGCCTCGATTAAGCGAGCCCTCTGTGGCCCGAATCTAGGCCAGCAGCCCCGATTGGGGCTGGCCAACCACGATTTGGGGCTGGCCAGCCACGATTTGGTGGTGGCCGGCCCGATTGGTGGTCGTCGTCGGTCTTGGGTGGTGATCGGCGGCCTCGGGTGGTGGCCAGTGGACTTGTGCGGTGACAGAGAAACACTAGGGACTCAATTGTAAAAATCAAAACTTAATAATATAAATTTGAGGACTAAATTGAACAAAATAAAAAATAGGAACTCAATTCTTAAATTGACTTCAGTGGTAATTTTGTCATTTCACATCTCCTCAAATAAGGTATTAAGTAAAACAAAATATTAAAAGGGGCAAAAGTGTCATTTCAGACTATTCTGTTAAATTTAACCCAAAAAATGGATGGAAAACCAAATATCAACAAAGTTGAAAATTCAGACATTCCATATTAACTTTTGAAAATTCAGACATCTCCGGTTATTATGAGTCAAATTTCAGACATTTAATAGATTATTAACATTTAATAAAATTATATATTATATAATGACAAATGACAGGAATTAAGGAATATCAAAGCAGACACGGATATTTATAACGAATAATTTTTTAATGTGAATTTTAATAAACTAAATTGAAATTTATATATTTTTATGACCAAGGGAATCAGTCGATCGTTCATCACATCAGCTCAATATACCTCCATGTCTGCCAAGAGATGTGGTAGCCACTAGCCAACAGAGGAGACACTTGGATTTTAAGAGGTAGTGGCCAGCATTTCAAAGGGAAAACTACATTACAAGATAATATACATGATATTATAAATTATTTAATTAATAAAAAAACGAAAAATGTATATATGCTAATTTAAAACAAAAATTGAAACAAAAAAAATATTAAAAACAGTTTAAAACAATTTTTTTTCAAAATCAGAACATAATTAAAGATCATCTATATGAAATTATGAATATATAATGTACAGAAAACGAAAAATGTACATATGATAATTTTAAAAAATAATATAAAAATATAAAAACAAATGAAACAATATTTTTTTTCAAGATAATTCTTTCATATGGAGAAAATTCAAAATTGAAATGGTGAGATGGGCTTAATCTAAAACCGAAAAAAAGATAGATGGGCTTAATCTAGCCGGCCTGATCAAACTACAATGCAATTAATTTCCAAGTCTCAACTATGTATTTAAAAAAAAAATAAAAAATAAAATCTCAAGTAGACCAAATAACTCTATACTAATTATTAATTATGACTGTGAAAGAAAAAAATGACAAATGTTAAAGTGACACGTCGGATCTATTGGTAACCGAGACATGATAGTTATGGGTAAACATCTCATATATATATATATATGGGTTAATATATCGTTTGGTTACTTACGTTTGACAATGTGATCGTTTAGCAAATGTTTACTTTTTAGTTACCTACGTTTGTAAATGTGACAGTTTGGTTGCATTTTGATGAAATGTCCAAAATACCATTTCTATATTCAATTTTTATCATGTTCTCCATGTTATTTATTGACTTCTTCGTCAATTTTCTTAAGTTTTTCATATTTTTCATATTTTTTTTTTTCAAAATTTAACGCCGGATTCGAATCTAATTTTCAATTTTAACAAATGAAAAAAAAAAAGTCGAAGTTTTTTCCGATCTCGGAGTTGGGGAATTTGATTGCTGGGTTATGTATGTGTATAGTCACATACGTACACGTATAGGTACACCCATCTTTGAATTGTAATACTAAAAGTTCTGATCAATCTTCAATTTTAATACTAAAGAGTTTTGATCAATCTTAGAGCTTCAAGATGTGAAATTCTCTTGAATAAAAAAATTAATTGAAGGGTAAAAATGTATTTTTATAATCATTTAATCACGTTGGGTCAAACATAAGTGACTAAATGTAACACGTTTGAACCATTTAATCACGCATTGAAACGTAAGTAACCAAACTATTACGTCAAAAAACAAAAGTAACCATTTGATCACATTGTGCAAACATAAGTAACTAAACAATGTATTAACCCCATATATATATTCCAAAATAAAAATAATAAAATTCATTTATTCATTTTCACATATTTATTTATATCATTTAACATATAAACTGTTACGTGATAAAGTAAATATCAATACACTATATAAAGTTCATTTTAAAATATAGCTATACAAAACACAACAATATGCAATTGCAAATAGTTAAAACATACCATCCAGAAACACCATGTCAAGCAAACTCTCTATAACAAATACATTTTTATACCTTCAGAGGCAGATGAAACTGACGAGGTGGGGACACCAATCGAGTCTTGGAAGCCTGCAGATGCAGGTCAAATGTCGTATCGAAGTGGGAGAGAGAGAGAGAATTATGGATCAAACTTATCGTTGGATGCGCATAATTTTGAGATAAATATTTTAATAATTATATATATAATTCTAAAAAAAACTAACATATTTCTTTTCCAAAATATTTTAAAATTTTGTTTTGTTTATCTAAATAATAACCACCACCCTTAAATTTTACGATGGACAAATACATAGCTTATATATTCATTTAAATATTATTTTTTCTGTGTTGTGCATAGTTAGCATCTAGTAATATATTAAGTAAGGTGGAAAGAATATAAGTTTAGTAATCATATCTTACATAAATTTTGACACGTTCTAAACCGTTATTCGAACTTTAAGTTTTTAACAATTTATAACTAAATTGTTACATCTTTTAAAATTTTGTCAAATTAATGAAAAATGAGCATATGTCGGCCATATAAGATCTTTTTATGTGTATCAAATATGAATTTAACAATAAATTGAATCAATTGAAGTGAAATATTTCAATTGATCATCTATTTAAATTTCAAACGTACCTTTTAATTGATTATTCAATTAAAAATAAAGTACTTTTAATTTTTCAACGAATTTATCTTTACGTATAAACCTCAAAATACCTCAAGTAACTTTCGCTCCTGTCAAATTTGAAAAATCTAAGTAAAATGTAAAACGTTGTCAAGAACATACACCAAAAGCAGAGAAAGCGGGTACAACAAGTATGCCAAGACGGAAGTCCAAACTGGGAACTTTGATTTAAAACCTGCAACTAATCCGATCACTAAACACACTATCGCCACAACCGCAACTTCAGCTGAGAATTCCCATGTCATATCTCGACCATAGATTAGCGACAACAGCACACACAGCCCAAGAACATTGCTCACAAAAACTCCACTGTAAATCTGCAGAAAATTCAAAAATAAAATTATAACAAATAAGTGAAAATCTAATCATTACTAAAATGATATTAATTAGTAGGGTTAATAATTAAATTGCTACCTAAACTCTGAGTAAAACTTAAAAATTTTCAAATTGGTTACCCAAACTTTCAACTTTACAGCAAATTGCTACATATGTTACAATTTCCGTCAAATTGGATAGAAAATGAGCATATTTCCCCTACGTATGAGCCATTTTATATATACTCAAGTTGAATTCAGATATAAATTGAGTGTATTGCGTCAAAATAATTTCAATTGGACGTTTAATTGAAAGACGTCGTTCAAATTGGGCGGAAGTCCAATTGAGCATCAATTGAAGATATTTTGTTACAATACTTTCAGTTTATATTTGAATCGATTTTGGATACACTTGAAAAAAAATCATATGCGGCGGAAACATGCTCATTTTATGTCCAATTTGAAGAAAATGTAAACAGAAATAGCAATTTGTTCAGAAATTGAAATTTCGTGTAACCAATCTTTAAAAAGTAGATGTAGCGATTTATAAATGGGTGAAAATTCAGGTAGCAATTTAGTTATTAAGCCTAATTAGTCTAATGATGTGAAGTTTTCATCCATTCTAGAAAAATGTGATAATTCAGTTTGTTTTAGCCAAAAAAAAAAAAATCAATAATTCTTAATTACTTGCACGACAAGCAATTCAAATTTAAAACAAGATAACAGAGATAAAGAACCTCGGAAAATGTCAGAGAAGTCGTCCTTGGCTTCTTTCTTCTCGCCGCTTCAATGGCGGAGTTTGCTCCTCTGGCATTGGTGGCCCACGGAACCAAGACGAACGCGATGAAGAAAGAAGGAATACTTGCAGATTCCGAAAAGTTCCGAACACTGTATATAAGCGGTTCCGCCAGAACAGACAGTATAATGATTCCGAGCAGCACAAGCCCGATGGCCTTCGCCCAAATCCACCATAACTTACCGTCTTCCTTCTCCGCATCGACCAATTTATCGGTCTCATCCCAAGATTTCTGCAAAATCACGTCGAATATTCAAATTCAGCATAGAACAGATTGAAAGAACTCTAGCAGTGGCTGGCTACTTACTTGAAAGAAGGAATCTTTAGTTTGTGGCGGCTCGGAATCGCCACGGTTCGTTGTGTCGAGCCATTTTGTCAGTCCTAAAACAAATTCTCCCTTGTCGATCATTTGATCTCCGCTCGAGTCGAAAAACTCGATTATAGATGCAACTGCTTCGTCGACATCGCAAGGGCCCGTCCCGAATTTGATATCGCCGATCAACTCTCTTAACTCGGGCTGCGTTATAAAGTTGTTTCCATCTCTATCAATGTCTTCAAACAATCTGTAACTCAAAATAGAACACAATGTTGTCATAATTTTTTTAAAACAAAGAACAATGTTGTAAAAAAAAAATTATGTATTTAACATTCAAATTGTCTGTTTAACTAAAATTAAAGGTTGCACCAGTTTAAACTAATCCAACCAAAATTTAACCTTCTAATTGTTGGTAAGTCGGGTGCACCATTTTCGGATAGAAGACCTTCAACGGATCTATTCTGTATGTGTCTTAGTATTTCTGCTATGAGATTGTTCTTCAATTCGCGTTCTTCTTTCTTCTTCTGGATAAAAGGCTGGAAAGCCTGAAATAAATAAATTGTATCACAAACATCCAATTTTAATATAATACCATAAATGAAACGATCCGTCCTAAAACCTTAAGATGTTCGATTAGATTAATGTCATGTTTTTTATCAGTACTTACCTGGTACAAATCCTTGAATGATTTCTTCGAACGAGATTGCTCGCCGAGCACAATTTTGGCCTCCTCGAGCCACTTTACGAACCCATTGACAAACTCGTCTTTACTGATTGTCTGGTCGCGGTCGAGATCAAAGTCCTTTAACACTTCTTCCACTGCCTTATCTTTGCTCAAATGCATATGTTTGAACTTGATCTCGAGTAGTAGGTCTTTTAGCTCGGCTGGAGAGATTCGATCGTCGTTGTCTTGATCTATTTCTTCGAATGACCTACAACCAAAAAAATACCGTCTTATAATAAGTTACATAAGATACGAAGTTTATTCAAACCACTTAACCAACTGTTATAAAATGTCACCTCTTTATAGCCTGCAGATTCGGAGCCCCGTTCTTGGTTAGGAGTCTCTCCAGAGCGCGTTTTTGTACGTGTTGTACTATTCTAAGTACCAAATCTTCGTGTTTCACGAACTCGAGTCGTCGTGTCTGAATCCAAGGCTCGAAGAGCTGCACCATTTTATACATTGCCGAAATTTTTAAAAACCTCGACATATATATTCAAAAAAATTAATAGATTTTGAGGAAGAACAGATGCGTTTTTCTTCGAGGATATTAGAAATAGTTTTACAGTTACCTGGTAACCAAAGTAGAAGAGTAGTAACAGAACCGAAATGGTGAGGGTAAAGAAGATCAAGACGTGCAGCTCGAAAGATCGGCCAGGAAAGAAATGTGCGAGCTGTATAACCACCAAAGGAATCACAGAGATTACCATGATTCTAGCAGTGTAGCTAGTTTCCGTGTCGGTAACGATTCCGCAGCCTGAAATGTCATAAATTAGGTAATCAGAATTCAACATCTTTGAAATACATGCAGGGTACAGGAGCAGAGTTTATGTTTACTTGTGGGGGAAGTAACCAGTTTCTTGAACTGCAAGTTTCTTGAAGTTGAAGCATTGGACGATGTACTGGACTCTGGCTCGACAGGCGAAGAAGAGAACTCGGTGCTTCCTAAGATAGTGCAGGTTCCCCATAACAAAGTGAGCATCAGAATCGATGATCCGGCTAATAACCCGACTCCGGTGTACACGTACTCTTGTGCATTCTCTTTGGTGTTCACTAATCCTGATGCTGCATTCAAAACACCAAACCAAACAACAAATTCATCTTCTTTAGTTATGATATACTTACTTAGTTATCAGAAGAAAAAAATTAATAATTTGATCATTATAAGTAAAAAAAGTAATCTCAAACTCAATATTAATATACCATTTTCTAGGTCCAAATGAATAACAACATTTAAAAAGCTCAACAAGTACAATTAAGTAGAACTATATTATATAATAAACAGTCACTTGCACTTAGAGTGGTAAATTAGTCCGTCTTGATCCATTGTTGGCCTACTAGGAATGAAATGCGATGTCTTTTTCTGCATAATTCATCCATCTTGCCAGCCATAAGCAGCTGGATATATATGGGGGCCACTCCATGTGGAAAATTCAAAAGCCTATCACCAACTATATTTAAAAATCAGTTTTTTTGTTAAACAAATGAAAAATCAGTTAACAACTAGAGTCTATTATATATTTGATTCCTGACAAAATTTCTGATTTCGTTGGTTCCTGGTGATATGCAAAGCAAAAGAAAAGTTGAATATATATACCTAATAGTATCAAGGACTCCGGTAGGGCACCGAGGATGTGAAAACCGCTGGCCCCGAATAAGCCGGGGCCGAGAATCTTGAATATCTGCTCGCTCCCGGCCGCGATATACGACTCCCCGTGAAACAGCAAGTACTCGTACACCACTATTAGGAAAAAGTGGCCGAACAAGCTGTTGGAACACGGCAGGAACCCGTATAACTGCAGACACTCGGCTTCACCATCGAGCTTGTAGTTGTCGCCGCCCAGGAGAATCAACGAGGAAGACGAAGAGTTGTTGATGTCGATGGAGTAATAATCGAGGCCATCGGAGACTTGGTGATTATGTCCAAATGGGCGGCCGTCAACCACCGTGGAGACCAGAGCCAGAGTAATTGTTACCAATAAGAAGGTTGTAAGGACTGGAGGGCGATTCATTATTATTATTATTGTGGCAGAGCAGAGCTTTTTATTAGCTTAATCATGGATGGAGAATTATATATATATATATATATGATATGATTATTAGTAAGTGCTTTGGTTGAGAATTAATTTGAAAGGTCAATGGTACAGTACAAGGCTGCTGCTGCTGCTTCCTGGTTGTCGTGGAATGACGACTACCGGTGGCGTACGTGGATGGACTAGACAAGACTATTATGTTATGTGCATGGTGTTCTACTAATATTGACTAATTAATAAGAGAAGAGTCGGTCAATCATAAGAAATGACTCAGCTCATCTTACTTTGTAATTTGTAAATGTATTTTGAGCCATAACGGGTAGACTAGGCTGACCTAGGAGATACTGATTAGACTCGGATCTAGCCCAAGTCAATTGAGTTCTAGGTCTGTTTGGATAAAGTGACCCTAATTAGGATTGGGGCAAAAAAACCGGAAATTCGAGGAAAACCGTCCCAAATCATCCTGAAAAATTCCAACTAAGTAAAATCCGAGTTCATTTTGGGAAATTCGAAAAAATTGAGCCCGCCCGTATACAACTAAGAATAGCCCTTTAAAAAAAATATTGGAGTCCAATGGTATAATCATTAATGTGAACATTGTGTACTGTAATTTATTTATGTAAAATCAACATAAAATTATGATATAAATCATTTCATGTATACTTTTTCTTAATAGTATGAAGTTTTTGACCGAATTAACAAAAAAATAACATAAATGTGTTAATTGTTTAAAAACCAAACATAAAATTCACATTTTTTTGAATGTGTATAGATTTATTTAGAGCATACATTTCCATATACGTGTTAATCGGTTTAAAACCGCTCACGCACACCCTTAGGACCAAAGTACATGTCCCAACCCATGCTAAGTCAATTTAGACTTGGGCGATTCTAGCTGGGATTTGATCCAAGTCTAGTCCAAATGAATTAAGAGTTAGGTTCAATTGGGATCCAATAAATCTAACCATGATCGGGTCCAGTATTTCGATTGGGATCTGAATTCCTCAATATAATACGTTTTCCTAAAGCAAACAATAAAATGGTATACGTCTTTGGTTGTCCAATTTGTCCCCTTTCTTAGTAAGGTTTGGTGCATGTTGGTATTATCGATCTATCAAGTCCTCATCTTTTGCCAATCTTTTTTTTTGGTGAAATCTTTTGGCAATCTTATTATAGTCCTGATTTTGATACATCCATCCCCAGAAAACTAAATTTATCCACCTGGTTATTTAAGTTGGTTTCATTTTTTTTACGTGTACGAAATGTGTAGTTGGAATTTAGTGACACGTGTACTAATCAAACTACAACTCAAAAAATGAAGCCTAATTCTGGTGGTTGAAATTGGTCATAATTCACTAATTCAGCAGTGAGGTCGGTTCCATTTGGGACACCTAGGGTTGCTCTTCGCGAACGGGTTGGATGTGCACATAGGTACGGTCTCCTGTCAGCACGTCACGATCCACGATCAACGAACCTCGATCCTCGAACACCGAACTTGGCTTTGGCTCCAATCTCGGTCTCCTACACGTCGGGTCCTGCAAAACGGACAATAACCAGCCTGGAGAGGGGGTGGCGCTGGTTGAGCCCTCTCCGATGCTTAAGTCACAATCTAGAGAAAGAAAATATGTAGAGAGAGTTCAGAGCACAAATAGCCAATTTGGGAGAGTTTCGAGTTAAATTGCGTTGAAAATGTCAAATGGGAGGTCTAAGTCCCTATTTATAGGAAACCCGAGAACCGTACCCGGATTTATGTGGTTCAATGCCGGTTTAAAGGAAAACGCTTTCCGAGATTGAGGTTCGCTATGTGCGCACTGACTTCTCATACTTAGTAAAAGTAATAGGGGTAAGCGCGCAGTGCTAGGGATAAGCGCGCAGTGCTAGTCGGCCGTCCGGACCATGTCGGATGTCCGACATGATCTGAATTGCTGGCAAAAATCAGACCAGTCTGAACTGTCATGGCAATCCGGAAGTCCCGGTTCGGGTGCTGCGCGCATCCGGACCATTTTGACCCGGGGTGACCGCGGTAAAATCCGTTTGCGGTTCTGACGTGTTTGCGAGGTCCGAAACGTAAATACGAACTGAATTGGACAGATATCCAACAAGCACCACATGGACGGAGGTAGGAGTGGGTATAAAAATCTGGGAACCCGAAACCAGGGGAAAACCGTTCCGAAACCGTCCCAAAAAACCAGTTCCGATTGAAAAACCGAACCCGATTTGAAAATTCCTGCCCGATAATTCTGGTTCGGGTATTAGGTTGAAAAACATGTTTCACCCGAACCTGCCCGATTATTATTATTGGGCTAGGCCCAATGACCCATCTGTCTGTCTAAACTCTAATGCTTTGGTCTTGACCTAGCAAAAGTCACACTACATACACTACAGATACAAAGAGTGAAACTGAGATGACACATTAGATACTTTGGTTGTGTAATAGATTATTGTTAACTAATGTATTTGAAATGGATGACTGGATGCACATGTTCGTGTATAAGGGCGAGATGTGTGTTTATAATCATGGTTACTTAGTCAACTCATAGTTTGCTTACTATTTTTTTAATTAACATAATCAGCAAAATTGTGCAGACAAATATTGCTAAGTTGTTAGTTTAGTCTAACCCGAACCCGTCCGAAAAACTCGAAACTCGAGGACGGGCGGGAATTTTTTTTCATATTTTCCCGCCCGAGTCCGAACTCGAGTCTAAAAACCCGAACAATGGAGGGTGGAAATTATTCTTTAAATTTCCCGACCGAACCCGCCCGCGCCCACCCCTAGACGGAGGATATGGCAATTTGGATTCGTCAATGAGAACTTAATCAAGATGCTTTGGGAGTCCAAACCCCAACAAACAATCCCATATTTATAACCAACATTTACTTCTTATGGACACTTACATGGACCACCATATGTAAGTGGTGATTATTTTAAGTATGAAACAAACAAGATACAGGTACTGTCCTCATCCCGGAAAAAAAAATGCTACAGCAGTTAAGCAGCATAAATAATGACTCGAATAGATTTAGATCTCAAGAGGATAATTGGACCGAGTGTGCCACTGTGCATACCAGAAAATCTAATCAGTGGCACTAAAGTAATGCCAATATAGACAGGCACCGCATATATACATTATAGGACCAAATTATTCACACGTCTTATTACTAAGCACAGAGTGTACATTTCACAAAGACAGACCTCCAAGTATTAGGAGACGTGGCCTTAGCCTAAGGCTAATAACAAGTTAAGTTTGTCCATTTTGTGCTCCATCATTTGTACCATTCACATCTAGGCGCGAAAAATGCGACCTCAGCCCGATCCAGCATTTGTAGTAGTCGCTATCAATGGATGGAGAATCTAGAGCCCAAGGACATACCCGGGGAATCAAGCACGATTCGAACATGAAAGCCATAGTGTTGGTGATCCGATTCGGCCTTGCTTCGTTTCCTTGAGCAATTGTCGCCTGCAACAATAATAAACCATTGCTATATCAGAAATGAACTATTATTAGATTAGATATATGTGACCTTAGCTTAGCTTAGATTAGCTTCTATGTGGAAAAGTACCTCGTAAGTTTTAGTATCGGGACCGTGAGGCGTCATGCAGCTGTGAAGGCTCGCCCCACCAGGGAGAAACCCGTCCACTTTTGCCTAGTACAAGTTCAATACTGAATGAATAATAATTGACAAAATGCTTAACATCAAAGCAAGTAATTGCAGAGAGCTATTACCCAAAAAATGAACAATCTTTAGAGTAGCTTACCTCGTATCCACCATGTATAAGGCCCATGAATTCACTCATGCAATTACGGTGGTAATAAGGAGGCCTAAATGTATGTTCAGCAACCACCCACCGTGGAGGGAAGATGACAAAATCAAGCAGAGCAACACCGGGTTTATCGGTTGGAGCAGTCAATACTGTATAATCAAGACAGATTACGAATAATGAATAACACTAACAGGAAATAAGTGAAAGCAAGGTCTTTAAGTGATTAGTAGTAGTGCCATTTACCAGTATTAATTGATGGGTCACTGTGATCAACTAAAACTGTATTGTAGGGACAGAATTTACTGAGATCATACTGCAATAAAAAGTATAAGCTCATCATGATCAGATTATCAAAGAGAAACGATTATGTGTACAATATTGGTTGATATTGATAGAGGAACGGTCATTGTCAATATTGGTTGCTCAGTTTTGAATGCGCCATTCCTAGATCTGTAGGTTAATAATTCCTACCATATATAATACAACCCAAAACATAAGCTACTCGAGGCTATAGTAAATTACCTTATATGGAAGGTAATTGCCATGCCACGCAACTACATTGAAAGGAGAGAAATCTTGCTTGGCTGTAAACAGTTCACCGCCAAATTTCTGTACTATTGTGTAGCCAGGGCGAACCGTCTCTTCAAACCAGGCTTGGGGAACAAGAAAATCCCTTGGAGCAGCAAGACCATTAGCACCTCCATAACATAAAACCCATTGTTACACTTTGAAAATCACATCAGACTATTGGAATTGTGTCAAAGTCATCACTTTTATGCAAGATAAGACTGCATACCTATAGGGCCTAGATCCGGAAGCTGGAAATGAGTACCAAATATTTCTGCAACATAACCACGGGATGGTCCATCAGGAAGATCCACAGAAAATCGAAACCCTTGAGGCAAAACGAGCACTTCACCAGGGGATACCTCCATTCTTCCGCATTCTGTGGTGATCCATAGCCCTATATAACACAATATTTAAAACCCAGTTGAGCACTGAGATAGTCCTACAGTGATTACAAGCTATAGAAGATAAAGCTATAAAGCCAAGATAACATGACATGGTTACACAAAGTTATAACTAACTTGTTTTTAATTCAATACAGCAAAGTCAACTTGTAGAAGTTAGGACAGTATTACGCTAATATATGGATGAGAAGGATTAGCTGGAGGAAATAAGGATTGATTGACAAAGCGAGACTAAAGAAAAAGTTGGTTGCTTGTAACTCACTTCCTTTTTGTGGGACCAGTAAGAAGTCCCCATCTGCGTTACACAAAGAACAATTTTCCATCGATTTTGTCGCTGCGTACCTGAAATGAAATAACGTCTGAAAATTCATCTTCTACTTTGGAATAGTATAAACTAGAATCTAAAATAATTATTAAAGAACTGAAAAAAAAAATACTTTACAGAACCAAACTCACATCCAGTTATCAACCTAAAATTGAAAAGTCATCAGCCTAAAATTTTGTACATCCAGTTATCTACTACTAGCTACTACAACCAGCTGACATGTGAACAAACATATAATTAGGCATTCAACAATCAATAAAAAGCTCATTTCCAGCAGCTAACTGCTGTTGGATTGTCCCTCTAATCTAAGCAAAGGAGCTACCTATACTAACTAACATTGCTTTGGAGTAATATCTTGCAATTAACTCTACCAAAAAGTAGAAAGTGAAGTACATGTGAATAGCGAATCCATAACGCAAGAATGAACTGCCAGCGCCACAAACTGTGAATAAACCATCAACGAAATCTGTTGGTGAATCAGGAATTTCAACAGGCTTCCACCGTAACTGAGTTGGAGTAACGCTGCTGTTGGACTGGTTAAACTCGCTCATAAGCTTTCCATGCACAGGAACTCGGGGCTGAAATGGTTCGTGCGTGACAGATGGCTTGATCCGATAAAACCAGCTGCACAAACAAGAAGCAGATTCAATCAATCGTTCACTTCAACACCAATCCCCAAATTCTAGCAATTGAATTCAATACATATCAGTCAATAGAGAGACCTAATTAAAGCGAGGGATATGGATCGTTACGTGAGCTGATTTTGCTTGCGAGGAGTGGTGAAGGAGGTGCCGGAGATCTGCTCCGCGTAGAGGCCGTACGGACAAACTAGAGGACTGTTCTGGCCTCGAGGCAGAGCTCCGACAAGCGCCTCTGACGAGAAGTGGTTGCCGAAACCGGGCTGGTAGACCAAATTGGGGCCGAAGGTTGGTTTCTCCGGCGGGTTGATCTGATCATCCTCCATGGCGTTCGTCGGTGTTTCCAGAATGTCTGACATTGATGTTGTTGCCATGTGTAAACAGAACGGAGCAGAAAATCGGTAGTGAGTGTGCTAAAATAAGGATGGAGACAAAGACGGGAGCGATGAGGAGGTGGCGTGGCATTATTATCATGAGAGACGTAACGGAGTTGTTTTTTATAACAGACGTAACGGAGTTGAACTAACTATTTACGTTCAGAATCTCATTTAGTGCTTGTATTGTTTGGTCACTAAAAAAAACTGTAAGTAGAAGAACTCAAACATTACATACCAGAATAAATTTAGGGTTGTCACTACTTATTCATTCTTTTTTCATCGCCAAAAAAATTATACATATTTAAAATTCGTCAACGGCGTTAAAAAGAATCTAACATAACAATTTACCCAACGGTTGAATCGCATGCAAATACTTTTCGAATTTGAAAATTTTTATACGCATAATATTTTTTTCGCAAGTATTCTTAGGAGTCTCTCATTAGGAAGGCAGCACTCAAAGCATATTTGTTTCACACCTAAACTAATATTCATTCACACTAGGTATTTTTAGGGGTCCCTCATCAGAAGGACAATATTCATAGCATGTATTCTTACTGAATCATGTTATAATAGATAAACTGATGTTTATGAATATTTTTAAGAAATCATTGGAGTTTGAATTTTGACATATTTGTTAATGAATAACATGTTGAACCACTACGGAATATTACAGAATATTAACATGGTTTAAATAATGAATTTAAACAATAATAATTGTAAATGTTTGGATTAGCTAGCTGAGAAACATTACATTAAAGTTTGTAGAAACTAAAATGGACTAGACAAATCTAAAATGTTGTAACTTGTAATTAATTAGAGCTTGTTAGTTTAGGTAACGGAAATAAGTTGGCTCCTCCACGTCCTCGCCTACCTAATGCCACCTTCCTCTCATAAGATAATGTAGTTGACAAGTAAGGTTAACCATAGCACGTTCAATACAAAAGTCACTCGTGTTATTAATGTTAATAATATCAACACGTTATGTCAAATAATACTTTTCAGGTCAACTTTAAAAAAACACCTAATTCTGATAGTCTAAATTATAAAATAAAATAACCAATTTAAAGAAATGTAATTATGTTTGATTAAATTAGACCGTAACAAACAGTAAAGTTCTTTAATTTGAATGAGTTCATGTATTTACCGGGGGATGTGTTCATGTATTCGGCCTAAAAAAAACGTGTTCTTTTATAAAAAAAAAAAAAAAAAAAAAAAAAAAAGTGTTCATGCATGGGATTTAAAAAGTTTGTAGATAGAAAGTAATAACATGCTTTTATATTTATTTATAATATTTAAGGTGGGAAAAAATTAACACGGATGATGCTTCATGTAGAAATCCGGAAAAAGCTGGAACTGTATGACTAATCTGTGAGTACAACGGGAATTGGATTACAAGGTTCTTTCGCAATTTGAGAACCACCAACAGCTTGACTGCAAAACTTGGGATGGCCTAACAGTCACTCTCCAGTTGGAGATCAAGTCTCTTCATATTGAAACTAATGCTTTGGTTGTTCAACAACTTATTTATGTGATTGTGGATAATAACTTGAAATTTACGCCTATTATTTTGGACTGTAGGAACATGTTGCTCAAGTTTAATCGTTACAAACTCCGACATGTTTATTGTGAAGTCAACTCTGTTGCGGACGCTTTAGCTAGGATTGGAGTATTACGGCATTCCTGTTTTGTAACACACTGTGTTCTGCCTAGGGAGGCTCGTATGTGTATGTATAACGATATTGTTGGAATCTGTGAAACTCGTCTGATTATGAATACTTGTCATTAGTATTTCAGTGGGTTGTCTCTTGAACGACCCTATCTGTAGTTATTTTGTTCCTCTATCTAGGGGTGAGCGGTTCCGGGTACCCTCTACTTTTTAGGTATCCCGAAATCAGACCAATACTAAACAGTTCCTGACTTTACTATCCAGAACCGTACCAGAACATTTAGGAACCGGAACCGTACCAAAACCGCTAAAAACAAAACGGTTACGGGTACCCAATAAGGAACCAGTTAAAAAAAAAATCAAACTAAATACGGCTTGACGAAAACACGGTTGTAACAGACATTCATCTTGACTGCTTATAAGTAACGAAACCATATCAACTTTAATACAATAGTCGACATTCTACCAAGAACCAAGATTGAATAAATGATTACTGTGATCGAATCAATTCAAATCAGTGTGAATCAAAATAAAATTTAAAATTACAGCAGCTAGCAAGATGAAAATCGTATAAGCAATTTCAAATCCACAACATGATGTGGTATACCTCAACAAAGGCGAGCTGCGAAGAACTAAGGCGAGGTTAATCTGTTTAGTATTTTTTTAAAATTATATATATAATATAAAAAAAAAGTTCCGATTTCGAGTAATTGGATACTCGAACACTTATTCCGAAATCGGAACTGGAAATACCGGTTATTAAATATTTTCCCAGAAACGATTATATCTATCCAGAACTGCCCAAAGTAACCGGTTCCAACCGGCTATTTTGCTCACTCCGGCTCTATCTACCAAAAAATATTTAAGGAAAAAAAATTAGAAAACAAGATAAAACGTATTCCAGCAGGTGATGACCCATATTGTATTAATGGGCCCATATTAGGCCCATATAGGCTTCATTGGTGGAGCTGACATTTGAACACGGCAAACGAGCTTCGTGCTCTGGTCTTTACTCTTTTCCCCCATATTTAATCGCCCTCCCTGTCTCTCTTGCTCCCCAGAATTTGATCAAATCGAAGCACCAAGAATCCTTCAGCTTCTCTGGATTTGCAGACGCAACGGCTAAGACAAAACTACATACTGCACCGGCGGAGCAAAGAAGCACTACTACTACTAGTCAATGGCTGGCGGCTACCGAGCGGACGATGACTACGATTACTTGTTCAAAGTGGTGCTCATTGGGGACTCTGGAGTAGGCAAATCAAACCTGTTGTCTCGATTTACTCGCAATGAATTCAGTTTGGAGTCCAAATCCACCATCGGCGTCGAGTTCGCCACCAGGAGCATCCGAGTCGATGATAAGGTCGTCAAGGCTCAGATTTGGGACACAGCTGGCCAAGAGAGGTACGATTTCTCTTCCATTTCCGGCTATTGTTTTGGTGCTTCTTTTGTCTTCATCTTGTAATGATGTCAAAATTTTGTGCTTGCAACGATCCGTAATTACTTGGCAGAATTCTGGTGGTTCAGTCACCTGATTTATGAGATCTAGATTGATCTTCATGCTTCAATAAATGAATGTCGAAGGAATTGAGATCTCCGAGGATATCTGTTGTTAGGTGCTATGATATAGAAAGGGTGGTTCTGTTGACTTGTAGTCCAGTTTAGTTCTATGACTTGGAGGAGATACTAGATGAGTACTATTGGATGTGGAGTCAATTTAAATGTAGCAACTTTATTGGTCGCTTTCGAAAACTTGGCCAAATGATGCTAAGGCCCTGCATTTTGGAGCTTTTAGCAGTAAATATGCAGCCATTTATAGACCTACCCCTTATTCTTTGATTGATCAGCTTGAATGTGAGAATCTGTGGTTTGGGATTGTATCACGCAACAGTAAAACCAGCCCAGAGATCTTTTCTGAAAGATGAGAATGGTGATGTTGATTTGGGGAGGCTGCTCAAACTTAAATCAACATTAAGAAATTTGATGGGGTAATCTACAACTAAGGTCAATTAGCACCTATTGCTTCCCCCTAAATGTTACTAAATTTAGGTTCTTTGTCATTGTGGATTGGTTGCTTGTCTTTGTCTATGTAGATAACTGTACCTTAAGACGAAGTTGTAATACTTCCAATTTTAGAGGAAGGGGCCTAATAGCAGTATGAACAAAATATCTGAATTTCCTTTGTCCTTGTTGAATCCTTAGAATCACACACAGTTCTGATAGTGGCATGCAACTCATGGGTACTTGTTTTGTTCATCCATTTTCCATGAAAACTGATTCTTGAAGCTTATGCATCTTATCCAGAACTCCCTCTTATTTTTCTCAATCATGAAGGTACCGAGCAATCACAAGTGCATACTACCGAGGAGCAGTTGGAGCGCTGCTTGTGTATGATGTGACCCGACACGTCACATTTGAGAATGTTGAGCGGTGGTTGAAGGAGCTGAGGGACCACACAGACTCGAGCATTGTCATAATGCTTGTGGGGAACAAGGCAGACTTGAGGCATCTCCGTGCTGTTTCCACCGAAGATGCCACTGCCTTTGCAGAGAAAGAGACCACCTACTTCATGGAGACCTCTGCCCTCGAATCCCTGAACGTCGAGAATGCATTCACTGAAGTGCTCACCCAAATTTACCACGTTGTCAGTAAGAAGGCTCTTGAAGCAGGTGGTGACCCTGCTGCTCTTCCCAAGGGACAGACCATCAATGTCAAGGACGATGTTTCAGCCGTCAAGGGCACCGGTTGCTGCTCTTCTTAACTTCATCATGCTTCAGTGGTGGCTTTGTCTAGTAAACTCGATTAGCACAGTATCAGCTCGATATAATACCGATCCACACGGTCCTAGGTGGAATATCTTCTATGTTCTTTTTATGATATTCAAACCAAACAAAGAGTCATTAGATTCTCTTCTCATTAATGCTCTGTATCCTTTGATTTGCTTTCTTTGTCTACTATGTATTGATTTTGAACTCGGGGTTCGATTATTGTAATTCATTGGTTGAGTTTAGATTTGAATTTTGCATTATCTTGGATGGTTATAGATTCAGGATCTACAAATCAAATGATAGAAATAGTTTGCATTCCAAACAAGTTGAATCCACAGACAAATTTATAAGGTCTGTACAAAAGTTTAAGTAACAGACATTTTCTGAGGAACAAACAAATGAATAGTACGTGGAGACCTGATGGATGGTTGTTAGTTTAGTAGCACAAGATATAATAATATCTACAGTGTATGGGATTAACAAATACACAGCTAAGTTCTGTTCCCCCTCTTGATCAAAAGAGCAAAAAGAGTTTTTTGGGGGATGATAGGTAGAGCGAAACCGAGCCGATTTTTTTTAAAATTTTTATTATAGATTGTCATCATCACTTCCTTTGGGGCAATGCTTCGGATTTGCATATCGGGCATGTGTTCTTCAAGACAAGCCACTTCTTCAAGCAGACAGCATGGTACTCGTGCCCGCACTCAAGAACACCCACCCGGTCTCGTTCCTCATAGACATCCTAAACCAACCAAACCCATGTATGAAAAGATCATCACACAGATGAAGAGCAGTCAAGTTAAGATTTGCAGGGTTTTATCTACAATAATGAAGAACCACTCTTTTCTTCACAATGGTCCTAGAAACAGTTTCAAAAGACTACAAAGAGTCGAGCTTGGTGGTACAAAAATTGCAGGAGAATTTTGATACAGCTAAAGAACTGGAATAGTAGTAGTATAGTATATACCTGACATATGATGCAAGAAGCTGCTTCCTGATCCTCACACGGCAACTCCTCCAGATTGATGGAAGCCAAAGCTGCCCAAGTTCGGGTCTTTAGCTGGTTAGTCACGTCTTCCTCTGATAATCCAGTATTTACGCTTCCAATCAATTCTCCCAATGCCAGAAGGTCCTGTATTAATTATTATCAATTTCCAAAAAATTACATACCGAATTCAGCAGCATCATTATACTCACTCATGATCCTTTTATTTGTCAACTTCTATATACCAAAAAAATCTTCATTTCATTCAAAATGGCTCACAAAATGTTAATTCTTCACGATATTTATCCCTTCCAAACTGGCTATCATTTATTAGTAATTCAAGTGATGGAGGTGGTGATAAAAGCAAGACTATTAGTTGATGCCAATAAAAAAATACAGATGGGTGATTTTTTTGGTTACCTCATAAGACATGTCCTCGATATCCAAACGCATGTCCCTATGGTGGTCAAAGCTACCACCTCCATAACCATCGTCAAGATCTATTATTGCAACCTCCTGCAAAAGTCACTCAATTAGAACATACAAAAAAAAAAAAACAGAGCGATTAATAATAATTTGAAAAAAAACTAAAGGGAAAGAAAAGAGTGTTTACATCGACAGGTAGAACTCTCAAGTGGGGTCCACTTCGGCGCCTCGGCATTGTCTCAGGTTGAATTCCACCATTTTGGGGCCAGGGCATTCTAAAGCTGCTTGGCTCGTAAGGTCCTGAATTAGATGCACCATGAGCAGGAACTCTGTGAAACGCTGCTGGGATTTGAGGGGGAAATGGGTAATTTCCACCCCTGATCCCATGAACAGGAGGTGATGGGTAGTGAGGATTGTAATGTTGTGGGCTTATGTATGGAAAATGTGGGAAAGGTGATGAATTTCTGCTGCTTTCTGCTGCCTCCTGAATACCCAAGTTCCCAACTTCAAAGGGAACTCCATTAACATTGCCTGCTAAAGGGATAAAGACAAGTCTAAAAATCAGTAATGGTCTATATAAGACTCATCATCCTCACCAAAAATAGAATTTTTTTGGCTGAAACCACAAATCATTATTATTAGAATTAAAAGGAAAAAACAAAAAACAAACACAATAATCCAGATAGAGACGCATTTTTTTTTTTAAAAAAAAAGGACTACATCTAGTTTTTACATGGAAGTTAAATAACCCCCTACATGCAATTGTGGATGATGAAGTATGAACATTTTATAGCTCTCGTTAATACAGATTGAAGCCTCATACACTCAATAAACTTATTACCAATGTCTGAATTTCAATATGAATGGTTTCCCCAATGATAGTTGTTAAATTCCAAATTGGGCCGAGCGAAACCTAACGGGCCAACTGAGAGCAACCAATTATACAAGTGGGGGCTTCATCCTAAAACCAATTGGTGATAGGTAGCTCACTTGCTTATATAGTGATCTCAATTTAACTAAACCACCAATGTGGTACTCTCACGGTGTCATACTTCAACAATAGTAAACTAGGCAGTTTGGAAACAGATGCCCAGGCAGAATGTCAGTTTGAATAAATATAATAACTAAGGAAAGTAACACCTCCTGAGAGAATAAGTGCCTAAACAAATAGCAAAAAGAAACTAAAAAGGTCTAGAGAATTTACCGTGCACATAAGGCAAAGCAGGTGCTTGATTCCAAGCCAAAGCACCTCCATCAGCAGAATTACTGCTCGAGGGTTGGTCAAACCAGAAAGGACCTGCTCGATGAAAGGACTGGCCCATTGAATAACTTACCCGATTTGGATGGTTAAAGTTATGTGGAGGAACAGAACTCATTCCAGATGAAGAAGAACTGCCTCTAACTCTCGCACTTCTGCTAGAACTCTCATCCATGAGAGTGGGTCCCTCGTCATCTCCAAAATGAGGCAACACATAGGCAGCAGCCTCTACAGGGCCAGCGAAAGATGAAGAGGCACCGCTTGTAGATGCATCTGAGTAGTGGCAGCTGCTTTCATATAGGTTTTCAATGTTTTTCCGCTTGTAAGGTCCTCCAATACCTTCCACAAAATGACTCCTTCCATATTCATGGAAAGAACCTCCATGGATCATAAAGGTACCATGCTGACTGGATCCCGGCCCATAATTAATGGGGACAAGGGACATACTTGGAGCATGGTGTTGAACAACATTGTACTGAGCCATTCCATAGGGCATGGAAGAACCATCATAGTGGTCGGGCAAATGATGGGGATCGATGCTACTGCTTCTGTTACCAGGATGGATGTTTGGTTGATGGATAGAAGACATGCCACCGAGAATAATGCAGGGTTCTGGGTGGACATTATAACCTGGGGGATCAAGCTCCATTTCTACATCATGCCTACCCCAAAGTATATTGCGTTGGTCCATCTTGATTATATTTTAGATGCCACAAATATATCTGAGATTGTAAAACCACCAAAGATAAAGTCTAGTTACACATACAGAAAGATAAAGAGAGTAAGGGAGAGTGTTGTAACTAGTTGATCTTAATAAAAACAGGGAGGTTGTTGACCAAATCATCTAAAATGGATACTGAAGAATAATTAACAGATTCTAGGAAAAGCAGAGAAGTTATCAAATATGAATATATGGCGAGGAGACTGCTAACTCCAACACATTGATGACAATGCACAACCAAATAATCAAGAAGCTAGATTCCGTAAACTGGATGTGTATATTTAAGCCAATTAGCAACTCAGAATTACATCCGCAATAATGGATAATCTGAATCATGACATGGGACAAGTGGGTTGGACTATTTTACCAAATGGGTCGGAGGATACAACAGAAACTGTCAAATTGGATAAATCTAATTGAGTTTGAGAAATCAATAACTCAATCCCGGGAGGCATTGAAAACTCAGAAGGCACAACATACTGCCAGAAAACCACCAAAAATAAAGTCTAGTTACACATACAGAAAGATAAACAGAGGAAGGGAAAGTGTTGTAACCAGCTGATCTTAATAAAAACAGAGATGTTGCTGATCTAAAATACATACTGAAAAGCAAATTAACAGATTCTAGGAAAAGCAGAGAAGTTATCGAGAATGATGACAATGCACAAACAAGAAGTTAGATTCAATAAACTGGATGTATATATTTAAGCCAATTAGCTACTCAGACTTAACATCAGCAATAATGGATAATCATAATGGAAAGCATATAATCCATTAACAGCTGTTGGACTATTTTACCAAATGGGTCAGAGGATACAACAGAAGCTATCAAAATTGGATAAATCTAATTTGAGTTTGAGAAATCAACAACTCAATCCCAGGAGGCATTGAAAACTCAGAAGGCACACCATACTGCCAACGAGTATGTTAATCTGTTATGGCACACAATGCAACAAACCTTATCATCACATGAGAGAAATTATTTGCGGCTGAGAGGAAATTAAAAATTCAATCTGCTGAACAGGTCATCTACCATGAGCAGAATATTCAGTCAAACTTCGCCAGACAATGCAATCACATGGAATAAATTGAATGGAAATCAAGACCTTAATATTGAACTAAACAAAAACCCAGAAAGGTACAAATCCTCCCCGATAAAGCAATCCAACAAGGGACGACGGACAAATTCCAGAGAAAACCCAGAAAAGATCATCACTCGAGAATCACTTAATTAGGCGTATGCCCGCATAAATTTCACCGACCCAGAAAAAAATGATCGAGTGCATGAAGAAGAAAAGTTGGGGGGGAATGGCGTACCGTGTTATTATCATGAACCAATTTACAGGCGTTCAAGTTACACAAACAGCGATAGATAGAGCTGACAAAAGAAGACTATACGGGTTATACAACTTCTGCAAAGGCAAAGCCAACCTTTAATCGGGAACCACTCAAATGGGTAATCATCAAGAATCGTAATTACGTCAAGCTATAGTATGAAATTAAACCATCATCATCATCATCACCACCGAGGAAGAACGAAACTTGATCAAGAATTTGAGTGACGGAAGAGAGAGAAAAAGGAACTCACCGCAGAGAGGGATCAGAAGAAGTCGTTCAATTTTCTGAAGAATTTGGGAGATGATGATTGTTGAAGAGAGGGAGGGAGGAGAGAACAATAATAATGCAAATTGCTGCGATTTTGAGTTTGTGTCTTTAATTTTGGAGAATTTTTTTTAACCGTTTGTGAAATCCTCAATTTATTAATGGCAGCAGCAGTGAGAGAGGAAGAACAACAATACACCACCCTCCAATTCTTCCTTTCTTTTTTTCCGCTTTTTTCGATGTCTCTCTTATTTATATTTATTATTTTATTAGCGTTTGTTCTTTCCTTTCTCTGTAATAATTAATTAACTATTTGCTAATATTTAATGATGTCGGAAATTGCAAATACGCCCCCTTTCTTTTGACTCATCATCAGTAAGAACAACCCTTCTGGCTTCTGTGTTCTGTTTTTTATTTGACTAGTCAAGATTTGTTAAGTCCAACTCTTGACGGTGTTCTTTAACCAGTCAAATGTACCCTTGTAATATTTATCACAATTTGTTGGTCAAATATTGACAAAAAAAAAATGGTTTTTATTTTACTTTTGGGATTTAAATTTAACCAGAAATTTCATCGTTAGGGCAAACTTATTATTATATAGGGTTAAAGGTCATTTTGGTACCACATGTTTGCAAAAATTACACTGTTCATACCACTAGTATTTTTTCGTACCGAATTGGTACCATATGTTTCCAAACCTTACTGTTTTGGTACCTCCGTTAGGGTTCCGTCAAAAACAACCGTTAAATGGCATGTGCCATGCACGTGACCAGCCCAAAACTTTCAATTTTGTTACAATTTAGTCCATCTAATACATCCCTAACTT
Organism: Clarkia xantiana subsp. parviflora; assembly: GCA_036873135.1. Taxonomy (NCBI): domain Eukaryota; kingdom Viridiplantae; phylum Streptophyta; class Magnoliopsida; order Myrtales; family Onagraceae; genus Clarkia; species Clarkia xantiana. The sequence continues at coordinate 15,648,925 of JAPTYO010000003.1, forward strand.
TTATTTTGTTCAATTTAGTCCTAAAACTTCAAAATCAAACCATTTCCCCAAATTGACCTAGCCGGACCTAGCCATGGGCTAGGTCCGACCCTGGGTCATGGTCGCCGGACCCAGGCGACCCCGACCCAAGGTCGGACCTAGCCCTAGGCTAGGTCCGGCTAGGTCAATTGGGACCTAGCCCCAATTGAGTTAAGTTGGGGCTAGGTCCCAATTGACCTAGCCGGACCTAGCCTAGGGCTAGGTCCGACCCCGGGTCGGGGTCGCCTGGGTCCGGCGACCATGACCCAGGGTTGGACCTAGCCCATGGCTAGGTCCGGCTAGGTCAATTTGGGAAAATGGTTTGGTTTTGAAGTTTTAGGACTAAATTGAACAAAATAAAAGTTAGGGATGTATTAGATGGACTGAATTGTAACAAAATTGAAAGTTTTGGGCTGGTCACGTGCATGGCACATGCCATTTAACGGCTGCTTTTTACGGAACCCTAACGGAGGTACCAAAACAGTAAGGTTTGGAAACATATGGTACCAATTCGGTACGAAAAAATACTAGTACCAAAAGGACCTTTAACCCTATTATATATGTATACATATATATTGATTTTCCAAGATATATATATATATATATATACCAAAAAGAGGCAACTTCATAATATATAATACTATAATAGAGTAAGATAATAACATGTTTAACGTATAATATTCTTTTTGTTGCCAAACGTATGATTTATGAAGATAATAAATATTGATTTATATTGGGCAAACCAGCTTTATGTACCCTTTTTTTAAATTAAAAATATAGAAAATATATCTAATATAAATATTTAATAAACGGCATACGAATTACAAGATATATTTGTGAAAGTTAAATAGACTACGAGCATCCACGGTGGTTTTACATAAATTATATATTTTTTTAATTTGTTACGTAGACATTTATGTACACTTTAAGTAATACGTAAAGTTAACATATACATAAATAATATTTGCTCTCCAATCGTTTTACTTAACTATATTCCTTAAATATATTTTATTATTAAAATTATCAACAACCACAAATAAGATATTAGCATTAATTATAAAATGAATTATTTTATAATAATAAAAAATAGTTACGTGTACATAGTGCATTCCTTAATCATTGCAAAAGATTTAAACATCGACTCTGATGGATATATGTCCAATTCAGGTTCGTATTTACATTTCGGGCCTCGTAAACACGTCGAAAATTACATCTCGGTTTAAAAACATCTCCCAAGGAATCAAAACGGCCCGGAAACGCATTTACGCGCGTCCAGACCGGACCTCCGGGATGCGTAAAGCAATCCGGAGGTCCGGGTTGCTCCGGGTTGCGCGGCAATCCGGACCTCGCCGGAATTGCCTAAGTATGACGAGGTCCGGATTGCGTTGCGGGTATCGCGCGACTACCGTATCCGCGATTACCGTTACGCGTAGAGAAGTCAAGTTCGCACATTACCAATATAGATGACGGTTACCGCATGATCTTGAACCGTCATCGAACCGCTTTAAAACCGGGTCCGGTCCCAAGAAAGCCTATAAATAGGAGGTCTTGGCCACCCATTTTCATACATCCTCTCATTTGCCCAACTTTGGTATTTTGAGCTCTGACTTCTCTCTAGAAATATTCTCTCTCTAGAAATTACCTTTTTGCCCTTATAGTGACTTAGGCATCGGAGAGGGCTCCGCTAGCACTACCCCCCCCCCCCCCCCTCTCCGTGCTAGCATTGGTCCTTCGTGCAGGAATTGCGTCCCCGACGCCCGCATCTGTGAACAAACCACCGCCTCTTGAGACACAGCCGAACCGAGTCACAGACCTTTACGGGAGTAAATCCGAACACTCGTCAGTGGCCCAACCTCCTCCCGACGGAAGGGTTACAGCCCAAAAAGCCCGCACAACCACGCGAACAAACGCGTCCTCACGACCTTGTTCATCCCGGACGCAACATTGGCGCCGTCTACGTGATTCGAACAAAAAGCTACCATACCGCCAAGACAATGCACGACACCGATAACACCATCTTGGAGTACGCTGACATAAAGGATGCCGCCTTTGACGATGTCATTGATCTCTCATCAAAAGACAAAGAGCACACCGCATACCACAACGCCTTGCCCATAACCTCGCAGAAGCCGATAAAAAGACAACTTGGATCCTTCCACATCCCTGTTGACACATCCAATTAGGGATGGCAACGGGGCGGGTTGGGGCGGGTTTTGGCAGCCCCGGACCCGCCCCGCGGGTCGGCCTGGCTGACCCGGCCCCGGCCAATTGGACCTTCCGGGTCGGGTCGGGTCAGCAATCCCGCGGGTCGACCCGCGGGGCCCCGACCCGCCCCGTCATGTGAACAAAATTTTTTTTTTTTTTTTCACTTTTCAATATTAAATACAATTTTTTTTTTGTCAAAATATTACATTATATATAAATTCAAAACATAAATCTAACACCAATCAAATATAAACAACAAACACATCAAATTCATTACAAATACAAATTCAAATTCAAACACCAAATTAACAAATCCTAATAATCTAAATATACATATATTTGTAATTTGGTACATGTTATTTATATAGGTATATTAACCATATTATTTAGTAAATGTTAGATCATATTAACATAAAAAAAAAAAAATTATATATATATGCATTTCGGGGCGGGTCTACGGGGCCCCGGGTCTCTAGACCCGGACCCGCCCCGACCCGAGCCCGACCCGACCCGGACCCGACCCGTGACCCGCGGGTCAAAACCGGGTCGGGGCCCCGCGGGTCAGCGGGGCCCCGAGACCCGTTGCCATCCCTACATCCAATGCTTTCTTCACTCCAACAAGAAGTGCATTCTCCGCACGATGCAACCAAGGAGCCTTCCAGTACAAAGGTGTCAGCCCGTCACCTCCTCTGCCTCCAATTAACAAACAAGTTGAGACGATAGGGACAAAGTCTCAACTCCCAAGTCATCAAGACACACTACTCCAAAGAATAGAGGGGCAATGCACGGAAGGTACCTTCCAGTACCAACAGCCAAGGCACGAAGCCGCACACTCATGCAACTTGTACGTGATAGCACAACACCAAAAGGAGGCATGGAAACAACCCCCAAAGCAGAATCAAGCAAAACCGCCATCAAGCGGTCTTCAAAGAAATTCCCAGAAACCAAAAGGAGTAAATCTCACTGACTGCATTCCCTTGAAAGCCCCGTCGTCCGAAATATTGAAAGAGATGAAGGACGCCAAAATGTGGAAAGCACCGAACAATTTCAGAAACGGCCCGTTGGGGAAAGACAAAAACAAGTGGTGTGAATACCACGAGGTCTTTGGCCACAAGACGAACAGTTGTGCCAACCTACGTCTCTGCATTAACAACTTCATCCTCAAAGGAAAATTAAAGCAATTCGTTGATTAAAGCGACAGCCCTCCAAAGAAGACTCAAGCAGAGTCATCCAAAATACACAAAGAAGGTCCTTCCACAAGGACAAGCCAAGACGATGCTGACATCTGTCACAAGGAGGGACGAAAAAAACCTGCTAGTGACGACGACATCCCAATCACGGGATTGACAACAAGAACCCTGAAGGCAATAATTAAAAAAGAGATACACGTCTCCTGGGAAAAGAGGCAACCGCGACAAAAGAGGCCGTTCCAGTCAAATGCCCAAAGGCTCAAGGATACCAATCTCGCCATATGTGTTCCTTTGAACACACCATTGTCTTTCATCCTGAAAGAAATGAAGGAGACCAAGCTGTGGAAAAAACCCTTTAAATTCCGCAATGGCCCATTGGGAAAAGATAAAAGCAAATGGTGTGAGCATCACGAAGTATGTGGCCATGAGACAGACAGCTGTGTCAGCTTAAGATTTCATGTAAACAGCTTGATCTTGGAAGGAAAAATGATGAAGTATATCGACCATGGTAATAACCATCAAAGGAAGTCTCGTGTGAAGTCTTCAGAAAAAAGCAAGGGAAAAGAAAAGGCGGATGATAATCCACCTATCGCCAAACGCCAGAAAAACAACGTCACCTATGGAACCAATTGAGACGATTTATACAATCTTTGGAGTATGAATGCAGAAGAAGCAAATCTCACACTCCCAGAAAACAAACATCACCGCCCACTTGAGTCAACAACTGCCTTCCTTGGCAAAGATGTTGAAGAACAACACAAGCAAAGTAAAACTTGGGGGCATGACATCAACTTTTGTCCATCCCCAAAAGGGGAGATTGAAGAGCTTAACACGCTAGATGCATTGAGAAACTATGTGGCACGTGGCAGAATCAACTAGCCAACAAATCACCTATGGGGACGTCATACACATCACCAATCTCTTTATCTTCCTTATCTCCTTTTCGCATATCTATGTTCAATCTTTTAAAGTTTAAGTACAACTCATGCTTAGCCTCAGTAATTTTCGAATGAAGTGATCACTAGACGCTTTCTTGTAATCCGTCGTGCGAACTCTAAATATCTAATAAAGGATAAATCTACTTTCGTAGGTACATTATTATGACGCATATTACCTTGGAATAACGCCAAGTAACAACTACACACATATTCCTCGCATCAACAACACAAAGTCTCAAGCATTTTATACGCGCAAGACTAAAAATCGTGTCGCAATAATAAACAAGGCGGGGGCATTACACAAGGACAGATCATGCACTATTAAAAGACGAAACAATATAAACAATCAAGAAACAGCGATACAACTGCCAAGCGACTTGGGGGGCACCAAGCTGACAAGTGCTCGACAATTCTACCTAACATATATACATGCTTATCATGATCTACACCTATCGTATCCACACTCAGGGAAGTTTCTTACACAAACAAGGAATCCTTGTATCAGATTCCTTTACTTTAATTACTATATGCATAACTAAAGAGAAAATTTCATGACTCCATACTTTTGCAAACTTATAAAAATTGCGATTATCTGACAAAAGTAACTCTGCTCGTAGGTACATGCTACACTACGATTACTACTCAGGAATTACGCCAAGTAGTAACTTATGCACAAAAGTCTACTTCAACAATACAAGTTAAGCATTGTGTTCAAGGAGGGATTTATGGTATACAACACCAACATATCTATTATCTACACCAACAAGGAGTTTATTTCTCCATTCATAACATAGGCGTCTATCTCAAGAAGATGTCGGCACCACAAAGCCATCAAGCTATGTGTACAACCAACTTATGTGTACGACGACTATTCAGGGCGTCAGCTACAAGCAATATCTTGGATTAACACCAAGATCTACTGTCAAAATACCTTGGATTAACACCAAGACCTACTATCAAAATAGCATGTTGTGGTATCCTCTTTTTTAAAAAGACAATCCCCATGTTTACTTCTAAAAAATGACATGCTGTGACATCTCTGGTTAGAGGCAAATCCTCATGTTCATAGCCATTCCCTGGATTCAGAACAGGATGGGCATACGGGGCTGATCACCCCTTAAGTGACGGAAGTTCTCTGTTTAGACAACGTCCCCACTCTATAATAAGTGCGTATATCTTGTTTAGGGTGCACTCTTCATGGCGAATGTCCTCTGTTTAGACGACACTCCCATGTTACGAATTCCTAGTCAGGGTTCGTTTTATACGGCAAAAGTCCTCTGGTTAGATGACAATCCCGTACTACAGATTTTCAAACCGTGTTGCATGGTTCCTGGACGCAGAAAGCATGCATCACAATTCATATTTTCAAAAAAAAAAGTGTTACATGGTCCCTGGACGCAGGAATCATGTATCACAAATATTTTTTCAAGTATTTTACCAAATATTTTGTCAAATATCTTATCAAATATTTTATGTGTAAAACACCTTTCCAAAAATTTTATCAACACGGTTTTTTGGGTGTATCGCATTCAATGTCAAAATATTTTATCAACAAGCTTTTTAGGGTTCACAAAATGCTTCTTCAAAAACTAAAATGTTTTTACGTATGCTTCCCCAACGCGGGTTGATACACGCTGACAGGTGCGCACCCTGTTTAAAACTCATAAAATTTACAAGTCGAGTCTTGTACAACGTCGCCTTAGAGTGGAACTAAGAGACGGTATAAACTAGTATCTTGCTTAGCCAAGATAACACCTCTCAAATACTAAAATATTTTTACGTATGCTTCCCCAACGCGGGTTGATACACGCTGGCAGGTGCGCACCCTGTTTAAAACTCATAAAATTTACAAGTCGAGTCTTGTACAACGTCGCCTTAGAGTGGAACTAAGAGACGGTATAAACTACCATCTTGCTTAGCCAAGATAACACCTTTCAAATACACTACTTGTTGAGAAATATTGCTATACGCAAAAATACTTGGCAGGTTGCAACACATATAGCGGCAAGCTATTCAGGAAAGAAGGGCAATATGCATAATGCATCATGCAAACAATCAGGAGAGCATCTCAACTTATCAATCAGGAAGTGGCTATTGGTCACGACTTCAGGGACTATGTCTACGTTACTAGTCATCCACATTTAATAAACACAGACTCGGCGGAACAAGCAGAAGTTGTCACCGTCTTCTCCAAACAAAACCTATAGTGTGCAAGTTGCAACATCCTATGCTCTACCCATCTCGCCATGCCTTGGAGTCTAACCAAGAGGGGCGATCACAACACTTAACAATATGCGACATACAGTCGCAACTACGGACATCATATTCATCATCTAAGGATATATATCCTATCTTTCAAGTCCAAAGCAACATAGATAACTCAAGGTATGAAATATTACTAACAAGTTATCACATAATTACTATTGAAAACAGGTCCAGGTGACGAAATATCATGCAAGCAAAAGCATGAACAAAGAATTGTCAACATCAACCCATTCACAAAGGGTTCAACATGCTGGAAGCAGACAGCCCAACAGCAACCAAGAGTCAACATCATCTCTAAGGACTTATGGTAAAGAGTTCATAATGTCAACATCAAATGCAATGTCGTCATCCACTTAGAAGACACGGCAAGAATGATTGTTTCAACATTCAGCACAACATAGCTCTTCAACATAAGGGCGACAATCAGCAATCAACAAACACTTAACTCAGTAGGAGTAACGCTCCTCCTTAGGCCGGTCCCTCGACCGGGGGGCAGAAGACACCACTGCACAACCCTCAACTCTATTTCCTTTATTTCAATAAGGAATTAGCACGGTCATGCTCGGCATAAAGAACTAAGAATCGCTCGAGAAACGCGCCCCTGCGTCGGATCTTTTAAAGATTACGCTAAAAACAGAAACTGCAAGCCAGCAATAACTTGGAAAATTAACAAGTTCAAAGAAGATACAATGGGACGTCTTACTCACAAACCTCGCACCGCGACTGTGTCCGAAGACTCCAGAGTAGCAGGGGCACTTGTATGAACATTCCTCTCAACAAATGGATTTCTATACACATCAGCTATCCGCAAAGACAAGCTTTCTCCCATCAAGATGGAGATAGTGGACTTACTCATGGTAACAACCGTGGGAAGACTAATTCTGACAAGAGGACAGCAAGATCTGATATCCTGGAAAATGCTATCAACAATCCAGTCAGTGCGCAAACACGCACCAACACTTATTCAAGCACTTATGCAACAGACGCTCCATGTGAGACAACCATGTACATACCTACATGTCGACAAGGATGCATGTCGACAAGGAGAAAATATTTTCTAAGTGTTTCCATGCACGTACATACATGTCGACAAGGATGCATGTCGACAAGGAGAAAATATTTTCTAAGTGTTTCCATGTACGTACATACATGTCGACAAGGATGCATGTCGACAAGGAGAAAATATTTTCTAAGTGTTTCCATGTACGTACATACATGTCGACAAGGATGCATGTCGACAAGGAGAAAATATTTTCTAAGTGTTTCCATGTACGCACATACATGTCGACAAAGATGGATTGCATACAACAAGTAGCTATGCCCCCTAAGCACACCTACGACACTCATCGACAAAGCTCATACGACGACATCTATGGTAACAAGCATTAATTATCGTTTAAATATTTTCTAAGTGTTTTAGCATACTTGCAGGCAATAACCAACAGTCTATACCTAATGCTCAACCATTAACGTCAACGCACGTATCAAAAGTCAACGCGCGTATCAAAAGTCAACGCGCGTATCAAAAGTCAACGCGCATAGCAAAAGTCAACGCACATAGCAAAGTTGGTACGTGCGGTAAAAAGGATCAACATCTCAAGAAGCTATCATGCAAGCAATGCAACTAATATGACGAACCGCGAAGAGCAAATACGACAACACTTAAGGAAATATTTCTCTAAGCAACAAACGACTACTTCCAAGAGACTCCTTGATGATAAGGATCAAAGGAGTAATGCGCCTACAAGTACATACGGTATACTCCGCCCTCTTCTAAGTATTTATCTCTACATACATGATTATTTTGACATTGCACGTATCAAACCTGTCATCATACGCGTATGATTCCATACCGCATGATTCATATTTTGATAATCGCTAAGTCGTTTTAGAAGCGTACGGTTTATATTTCTTGCATTGCGTAATTACGATCTTACCATGACCATTACTTATGTATACGTATTCATAGATGCATACTTGCATAGTGTATTACCAGTTGCCCATGTCTCCGGCGATAACCATACTTGCACATATACATTTCCTATCACACTAACCATGATGACAGGAAACAAAGTTATTCGGTCGGAAAATCATTTGACGGACGAAATCAAGACGCCTACGTCCAACTAACGATCAAAACCGAAAGGTTAGAGTCAAACTCAAATTGGACAAGTATCCTAACTTAAAATAGAGTCAAGAAAGGTTCTAAACCGTTACTTGACTCGGGGGGCAAGTGATGGATGTATGTCCAATTCGGGTTCGTATTTACATTTCGGGCCTCGTAAACACGTCGAAAATTACATCTCGGTTTAAAAACATCTCCCAAGGAATCAAAACGGTCTGGAAACGCATTTACGCGCGTCCGGACCGGACCTCCGGGTTGCGTAAAGAAATCCGGAGGTCCGGGTTGCAGCAATCCGGACGTCCGGGTTGCGCGGCAATCCGGACGTCCGGGTTGCGCGGCAATCCGGACCTCGCCGGAATTGCCTAAGTATGACGAGGTCCGGATTGCGTTGCGGGTATCGCGCGACTACCGTATCCGCGATTACCGTTACGCGTAGAGAAGTCAAGTTCGCACATTACCAATATAGATGACGGTTACCGCATGATCTTGAACCGTCATCGAACCGCTTTAAAACCGGGTCCGGTCCCAAGAAAGCCTATAAATAGGAGGTCTTGGCCACCCATATTCATACATCCTCTCATTTGCCCAACTTTGGTATTTTGAGCTCTGACTTCTCTCTAGAAATATTCTCTCTCTAGAAATTACCTTTTTGCCCTTATAGTGACTTAGGCATCGGAGAGGGCTCCGCTAGCACTACCCCCCCCCCCCCCCCTCTCCGTGCTAGCATTGGTCCTTCGTGCAGGAATTGCGTCCCCGACGCCCGCATCTGTGAACAAACCACCGCCTCTTGAGACACAGCCGAACCGAGTCACAGACCTTTACGGGAGTAAATCTGAACACTCGTCAGTGGCCCAACCTCCTCCCGACGGAAGGGTTACAGCCCAAAAAGCCCGCACAACCACGCGAACAAACGCGTCCTCACGACCTTGTTCATCCCGGACGCAACAGACTCCATTTATGTTGAATCTGATGCAAATGAGGCCGTGAATCTAATTGTTGAGGATTTCAATGAGGATAGACCTCTAATGCCACTAATTTTTTATTGTAGAAATCTATTATCCTCTTTTAGAAGAGCGAAGATCAGACACGCATATCGTGAAGCAAATCAGGTGGCTGATCGATTGGCTAAGGCGGCAGCCCAGATGGAAGATCATTTTATTACTTTAGAAGAACCTACTAATGGTCTTTGGTCTCTTTTGTTATATGACTCATTGGTACAATCAGTCCATAGAAGTGTTGTGGTTAGTAGGATAAGTTAGTTCTAGTCGAGTAGTGTGTATCTCCTTTTATTTACCAAAAAAAAGTTATGTAAAAACAGGTGGGTCTCACTTTTAAGGAATGCTAATAAAATTATTGTACCGTGTTTTTATAAATTTTACATATAATATATATTTAACCTACATTTAAGTAATACTATGTAATACCATTGTGGATGCTCTAACGACTTATGAAGATAGTAAATATCGCTTTATATTGGGAAAACCAGCTTTATGTACTTTTTTATTAAAAATATAGAAAATATATCTAATATTAGTATTTAATAAATAGCACATAAATTATTACAAGATATATTTGTGAAAGTTAAATAAACTATATAACAAACTATCATAAATTTTCACAAAAAAAAAAAAACTATCATAAATACTCTTAACTAATACATTGGAAGATATGAGATCGGATGACACTTCCAAAGGAAGAGGGCGGTATGAGCTTTCGGAATTTGCAAGCTTTCAATACTGATATATTTACTAAAATAGCATAGACTAATCCTCAGGCGTTTTGGGTCAAGCTAGTAAAGGGAATCTACTTCACAAATGTTGATTTTTTGAAAGCGACAAAGGGTGGCCGAGTCTCATGGGTTTGGTCGAGCATACTTGAATGACGTGACATACTCTTTCAAGATGGTGTTTGGCAAGCCGGGAATTGGGAATCAGATCGAGTGTTTCATGATGCTTAGATTCCGAGAATTGTAGATAACTGAACTAGATCGGATAATGCCGCCCATGCGGCACTTGATATGAGAGTGTCAGAGCTTCTTCGTCCACAGAAGCCACGGTGGAATCTCAGCCCAATCGAGCCGATGACATCACAAGATGAGAAACTGGCGAGTAGCGATTAGAGCAATTCATATCCGACGGGAAAGTGGCCAAATTTGAGATCGGGAGAGGCGAAACCAAGTTTAGTGTATCATAAATTGTGAGAGGCTACTATTACACTACAAGATGACCACCCTACTACCTCTTGCTTTGTGGATACATATTTTGAAAGGAAAGTCGTTACAAAAGATAAAGCATTTTTGTGTGGAGAAGTTGCTCAAGAGCCCTTCCTACCTTTGACGAGTTAAATCGAAGGGGTGTTGAGGTGCCTTCCAATTTCCATTTTTGTAATGGTACGGAATCAGTGGACCTCATTTTATTACACTGTTCTTGGACCCAACTCGTTTGGTATATTCGAAGAGGCGGATCAGGCCGGTTTGATATATTCGAAGAGGCGGGTGTAAATGCGGACCGGGAAGATGATTTTAAGGCTTTCTTAAAGCTTCAAAAGGAAGTAATAGAATGGGAGATTTGGAAGGATAAATTATAGAAAAGCCACTCCAAACCCTACACTTGTGGTTAACACGCTCGTCGGCTTTATGAAGAAATTTGGAGGATGACAAATCGCATATTGGAGGGAGGCTCGCCATCCACCCGAAGATTTGGAGGACAAAGGTGGCACGGACCCCCCGACTGATACCCTTTCGATTTGTTGCAATGGGTATCGACAACGGGACGGGAAGGTATATGTTATTGCAATGTGTAGTTTGATGCTTTGACAAAAATAATTATTGCAATCCTACATACGAAACATACTTTTCATAACGAAAAATATGGGTCTCGATTAGTGGTGAGAAAAGACTGAGAGGGCATTGATTATAGAAAAATAGACTGAGAGGGCATTGATTACACATTGCAATATCTACAATGTTCTTGGAGTACCATGCTTTTGCCACTAATTTTTTTATTTTTCTATTGCCCTATAGGTGAACCCCATAGGGAAATTGATATTATTAATAGTATGATACACATCTTAGGTGTAGTTAAAAAAATTTATAATTTTTCATACTTTTAAAGTTTTAGTTATGTTACAATTAAGTCCACCATAGTATTAAAAAAACCAAAAGCATGGTACTCCCAAAGCATAGTAGAAAAATCATAGTTTGATGCTACAAAAATAATTATTACAATCCTACGTACGAAACATACTTTTCATAACGAAAAATATGCGTCTCAGATTAGTGGTGAGAAAAGACTGAGAGGGCATTGATTATAGAAAAATAGATAATGAGAGTAATTATGCAATTATTACTTCATATTTCTTATATTGTCTGTCATGTAGGTTTTTGTCTTAGCATGGTTCATGGATAAGTGACAGAACTTTCCATGCTTCACTAATAATTACTATTATTTTTGTTGTTTTGTCTGAAGCATGATTGACAAAAGATTATTCAAGTGTTTTTTTTAAGAAAAAATATGTATTAGTGAAAATCTCAAGACATGTAATGTGGTTGGATGGATGTATATTGTCAGATATAATCTCACAATACAACCACGTTAAGTCTTTTATGTAATGTGGGCGTCAAAATATATATTTTTTAATAAGATATAATATGCTCTCATATAAATTAATATAATAACAATAAATTGACATTAAAACACATACTAAACACTTTAATCTAACGTTACATTATATATTACAACACAACCAAACAGTGTAATCTAACATTACATTACGTAATTCACATTACTTATAATCTCACATTTCAAATAATCTCAACATTACATCCATCCAACGTCCTCTAAAGTCGTCGGTTTGAATTTTAGTTCATTTGTGAACAAATCAAATATTTGAATAATCAACGTATTTACGGGTCTCGTTAATATGACAACAGTATACTATAGTTATAGATGTCTGCATATTATAACTTATAAGTCTTCATTTCCCAACAAAATTATATAATGCCTTTATATGGAAATTATATATATATATATATATATATATATATATATATATATATATATATATATTGTATTAAATATAATATATAATTTCTACGTCCTACCTATCTAATAAAACTTTAGTTTTCCATATATTTATGTGTATGATAATAATATATATTATAACAAGTATATATATTAATGTATGTAATAACTTCAAGTGTAAAATTCGATTCTGATTATAAAAAAATAATAATTTGATTATCATCATCGGTATAAAAGTGCGCTCTGTTTTGACCGAACATACTAAATTAAAAGAGATAAAAAGAAAAAAAAAACCAATGTAAAAACGTTGAAATAATTTATACATAATATAAGAACACTTATAATAATAATAATAATAATAATTTATTTATTTAAAAAAAACTCCATCATGTCGACATCATTCTTTCCTATATATATACTAGGTGCTGACCCCGCGCTACGCTCGGGGCGACTGGCTAAATCGTATATGTTTATATATATATATATATATATATATATATATATATAGAAGATTAAAAATTAAGATCAACCACAATTTTAGAAGAAAAAGACTTATTGAAATGTAACTTAGTCTGTTGTGCCACATTCAGATTAACATTTCATTGTTCTAAGTATAAACGTTCAATTTTATTGATGAACCACGACGTCTGTTAACTCTTAACTTAAATATAAATACATAAAATTTTCAATGTAAGTCATTAACATATCCTCTAAAATTTGTTGCTATTCAAGTAAACTTTATTACAAAATAATCCTCAAATTCAGTATTTTGTCTCAGTAAATTGAATAAATCACAGACTTTGTGTTCACAGCTAAGTATCTTCCTTCTAAAAAAAATCTACTAAGATTAACTATCTGTCTAAAGCAAAGTAAAGAAGATTATAGCAGCTAAATTTTGCAAAAAAAGCACGCGTCGATGAAAATGTTCGACATTTCCTTCAGATTTTGTTACGTTTTTTTTTTACGGAATTACCCATTTCTCTCTCTTATTTCGTCCACCTCTCTATCATTATATTTATACATTTTTACTTAATAAATTTATCTCTTAGTTTAAAATTATATTTACATTTATTTATCCACCTCTTTTAACGCTTTATCAAAATCATATTACTACTTAACCTTATTAATAATTAATTATCAATCATTTATCCGTGTATTCTAAAAAAATTAATATAATATTATCGTTTTACATTTTATGAAGATATTTGTTTACACTAATTAATATTTTAAAAAATATATACATTTTATTATTGATTAATTTGTTGTAAATATGTCTATAAGTTAGAAATATATGTTCTAAACAAAAGAAAAAAAAATTCCTCCAAACTTTTAAGTTAAAATTTTGCGTATATTTTTTTTTTTAGTTATTTACAATATTAAGCATAGTTTATATTAAAAATTTATTTCTTATGTTAATTATTTTCTACATTTTTATTGTATTTACATTTTTTTATATTTAATGCATTTTTTATAATTTATTTTAAATTTTTAACTAATAAATTATTGAACAAATACTGGAAAAAAAATATCAGGTAATCTTATATATATTGATAAAAAGGAGCATACATAAATATTATATATAACTCTTAAATATTCGAGAGAGAAAATGGAATTAATTATTGATGAGTGGTTACTTAGACAAAAACGTTTTTTGTTTAACAAAAAAAAAAGACATAACGTGCGGGGTGGGAGAAATTCGGTGCGGCTGTCTGTTATATCTGCTGTGTAGGCATGCGACGTGGAGATGTGCTATTGGCTGAAAAAATCAGAGGTGGCACACATGGGGTGCTCGGAAATGCTGATGTGGCAATTTTTTGTAAGCACTTTCTCTCTCCCTTTAACTTATTATATATATAGATATAGATTTAAAGGGACCACATTTTTCTCATATTAACTTTGTTCCTCCTTTATATATATATATATATATATATATATATATATATATATATATATATATATATATATAATAGATATATATTTAATTGTTAGATTCAATGTAATTTAAATTGTTAATGTGTCAAAATGCCATTGGATATAAATGTTGATGTGTCAAGATGTGAGAAAATGTAAATGCTAACGTGTCATGATGTGGGAGAATGGTTCTCTTTCCTCCTCCTTTATTATATATATATATATATATATATATATATATATATATATATATATAGACAGATTGTTAAACTACAAACATTAAACATTAACATGTATGTAAAATATTGAAATTATGTTCCGCTTTGATTGGTCATGTAATGCAGCAAATGTATTGTAATCTATTTTATTACAAATAATATGAACTTTCACAGCATTGAGAGGTTAAGGTGCTATTGCCGCCTATTTTACAATGAACTTTAACTGATAGTTTAGGGTATTGTGCCGCACCATAATATTAAGATTCATATGCGGAGCCAACATCCTCATGAACAAAATTTGAACCCTAAATCTTATCACCATCCATCAATATAAGAAAGAAATCACACCTTATTATGAACTTAATGATACCATTCACTTGGAACTTAATGCACGGGCATAGAACCCTAGTAGTTTTTAATTGATAGATAGTGTAATTATTAATGAGTGAGGATTTATGGTGTAATTATTTTTTTTTACAAATTTAATGATTAAATTTAATATGTGATGTGTCAAACTTGTATTTAATGTTTGATGACGTGTCATATTCTTATTGGAAGACCGGTTGATGTGACATAGCTAATGTGTCATTCCTGAATTTACTCTTAACGCTGATGTGGCAGTACCATAGTGAGTCACTCTCTTTCCTCTTGATTTATTATATATATAGATATATTGAGAGCATAACCGAAAGAAACAAAGAAAATATATATTTTTATTTTTCAAAACATTGAATATGGAAAATTTTAATTAGGGCTTAGATAAATTAATTTATAATTTTAGATACAGTTGAATTTTCAGCTGAAAAGGAGAAGCGTATTTAGATATCAGTCGTTATACAAATTTCAATGTGTATAATTTAATAACTACAAATTCAACTGTTTTTACAATTAAATATATTTTAGCTGAAGTGTCCTAATAAATCTTGGAAGTTCACTCAACATAGTTAATGTTGTTGATAATATGAATTGTATTGACTTAATGAATTTTACCAATTCAATAATAAAGCATGTGTCAAAAAGACTTTACAATAAACCAAATATTGAAAATATAATGCATATTTTCACAACTGTTATTAAATAGTTTATATTAATAACAAAAATAATAAACTAAATCAAATATTTATATTTCTTAGTAATAATATTAGAACACCCCTTCCCTCTATCTCCCACCAACTCCACATAACCTTATCCCATTCCTAATACAAACTTCTTTCTACTTTCCTTTTCTTCTTGAACTCATTAATTTATATATACAACTGTATTTGCACTAACTAGCTAATCAATGGAAAACTAAGCTAAGGTAGGCCTATTCTTATCTTATCCCCTTTATTTTTTTTCTTCAAAACTTGATTTGATTATGTTATATTTAAATTTGCCCTACTTTACTACATTGCATTTTTTCCACTACTTGACCATTTTGGTTATCTTTCCATTTTACAAGTTTCCTCTTAATTTGGTTTGCATGACTACTTTATAACATTACGTTGTCACAATGCTAATGACTTCAACTTTAGTGGCTTAGGAAAGATAATTGTTTAGTATTTGCAACACATAATGTGGTCACAAAGAGGACAAAATTATAATTATTATAGCAATATAAATGCCGTGGCATATTCTTTGTAAAGTGGGTGAATATAATGTGTCGAATATTTGGGCCCCTAAAAATTTTGGAGAATATTTGAGGATCATAAGTCATAGAAAATAAATAACTAATTATATCTACTTTATAAGAACTATGCATCTACAAGTAACACAAACAAAATGGATAAATTAGCAGTAAAATAAAAATTAAGTGGATATTTATGCATATGGGAACGAAGTAAATTATATGCAAATATCGTTACTAGTTACAACAAGTGGCGGATGTAAATAGAAAAATGGGTAGACAAACTTCACCTTATAGTATTTTTATTTGGAACTTAAATTATTTTAGTGTTAGACACTTATTATTTTGTACAAGACACTAAGACTAATTCATTATTTTGTTTATGACACTAAAATTATATTATTATTTTGTAAGACCTCATTATTATTTTGTAACACTTTCATTAAATTCATTCGGATTTTTTTTAAATCAATTTTAAGTTTTGAGCTTTTGACATAAAGCGTACGATTATAAGTTTTATTATTCAAATCGGATCGGTATACAAATTGTCATTTCAACTATATTATATTTGGCAAAAAAAATCTTGTATATCATTTATAATATATAATATTATAGAATAAGAAAAAGACATGTCTATATGAAAAAAAATAGACATACTTTTTTTTTTCAATTTATATTAAAGGTAAGTCATCACAGCTCCATATTCATTTATATTTATATATAAATTCCGAAATTATGACTTTTAATATTTATATTTTGTTTTAAAATACACTTTGAAAACTATACTTAGTCAATTTTGTACATTTATTTATAAAAAAAATTGGATAAATAATTGAAAGAAGTATCAATTATCATCTTTTTGAAACATGTTGTACATTTTAAAACGTTTTGCATTTTTTATAATTTTTTTCAAGAAAATATGTTAAATCATCGCAAATTTTTTACATAATTACATACATAGGGCACGACTAATTTGAAGCCACGTCATTCACTCTCGGCTAGAAAAAAATCACATGGTTGTGTGACAAAAGCCAAAATTCGGTTGAGTGTGAGATGACGTTCAGTTAGAGTTCAAATTGTTTAAACATTTATGCTAAATCTCTAGTTTGGCTCTAGAGTAAACTAGGTAAAACTGTTCACCCAACACAATAGTGTTTTAAAATTTAGTGTTCTAAAACCCTATTTTTGTTAAGGGAAATATTTGGAACTGTTAACATTAAATTCGTCTAAAAAAGTAACCAAATTTAATAGAATAAAATTTGGAATTAAAAAAAATAAATTTAAATAAAAACAAAATATTTGAAAAACAAAATAAACAAATTAGGGAAATACTAAATGGACTAAATTGAAACAAAATAAAAGTTAGAGGGCACGCCACGTTCAAGTAACATGATATTTAACTGAAAAAATTAAAAATTCACTAACGCATGCACCAAAAGATAACATGTTTCAAACGCGTTGCACTAAAAATATAAAAAAAAACAAAAACATATTGTATTAAAATTGATCAAACATGTTGTACCAAGATACTATTAACCATTTGATATTAGACTATACAACGTACCAAGATACATTCATCATTAAAATTGGACGAGGAAACGTAGCATTTAAAATCCAAAAGAAACAAATCGCTATGAATTTCGTATATGAATTTTAATATTTTAGAACAAATAGATAGTTACACTTTGGTCATTTTTGTTTATAAAAAAATTAAGCTAGTTATTTAATTATTAATTAATTAGAATAAATAGGATAGTTAACGTGAGTTAGCTTAGTTAATATAAGAAGAATCTCTGGTGAGTGTTTAAGGAGTTCAAGTTTGAAACCTTTTCCTTCTTTAAATATGGCGTGACGATAGGAAAAGGATATTGAATGATATATTCCTTCTTTTGTTAGGCGGCAACCGCCCAACTGCCAAGCCCACCTTCTTATTATTATTCTTCTTCTTGTTCGTGTTAAATGCTGCTGCTATGTAAATATTGGCACTGCTGCTATGTAAATGAAAAAAATATTTATAACTAGCATTTTATTAATTGCAGACTGATCCCTATGCGTGTACAAACTATTCTAAATATAAAGTAAGTACTTTACAAATACCGCCTTCTTATGCCTCTTAGACACTCCATACAAAAAAATAACAAAAACATTTATCTAATATAATATACATCTAGTTGGAAAAAAAAAATGGTACAACAAAAAAGTATAACGTCTACATTTACCTTGCATGTAAATTGACACGACATTCGACGCTACTTGAAAAAAAAAAGGTACATGTTTGAATTTTTTTTTTAATCATCAAAATATTCAATTTATGTTAGTCTAAATACATAAATAATAGGTGCGGAGTCGAATTCATCAATTTATATGCATTCTCAACTTTCATTCGCGTATATATATATATATATATATATATATATGAATTCAAATCAAATTGGTACATGGGTTAACAGCCCAAAACGAATTGGTACATCCACTAAATTTTGTTGCTTTTTGGTACCCGAGTTATTCTGAGTGTTGCACCGTTAGAATTTCTGGTTAAAACTAACAGAATCTCATTTTTGACGCATGAAAAGACCAAAATAAAATTTTTGTATAATATCTACATAATAGCAACTCAAAACTTTGGAACCCAATCTTTTTGGACGATTTTTTTTTATGAAACCGCATAACTTTTCGATATCTATGCAACCCAAATAGCGTAAAGTGATTTTCCCAGATTTTTTTTTGGGTTAACAGGTCTTTTGGTCCATGATGTTTGACAATTTTTGGGTTTTGGTCAATGATGTTTTTTTTTACCTAGTTTTGGTACCATATGTTTGCAGATTTTTTTTAGTTTTGGTCAAACCGTTACATTCCGTCCATTTTTTGACATGTCCATGTCACATGATCCACTCTAAACTTTAAATTTAGTCCCTCTAATACTTTCTTAACCTTTTTTTTGGTTCAATTTAGTCCCGAAGTTTCAAAATTGACCCAAATTGGACAATAGGTCCAATTGAATTTTTGAAAGTTCGGGACTAAATTGAAAACAAAAAAGGTTAGGAAAGTATTAAAGGGACTAAATTGAATAAAATTGAAAGTTTAGAGTGGATCACGTGACTTGTACATGTCAAAAAATGGACGGAATGTAACGGTTAGACCAAAACTAGAAAAAATATGCAAACATATGGTACCAAAACTAAGTAAAAAAAACATCATTGACCAAAACCCAAAAGTTGTCAAACATCATAGACCAAAATACCCGTTAACCCTTTTTTTTTTTTCGATAAACGTCGGTTTCCATGTTAATTCTTTTTTTTTTTTTTTGTATAAAACTCCACCGCATTGTAACACTTATCACCCTTGATCACCCACTTTTTTTACTAATTGGATTCCAATACTACAATTAAACTGTTGCTCTTGGATTCCAACAATTCTGTTTAAGAACCAAATTGATGTTATACCTTTCATCTAAAAGAAAACCAAAAATGAAAGTATGTCGAATGAATTGTTATGCAATCTATAACTTACTAGAATTTTTCTTAATGTCTCCAATAAACTATACTAGTGTGTCTCTAAATCAATAAACGTCACTGCAAGAGAATATATGGATCTTAGATAGATAAAGATGTTTCATATTTGAAGTAGAACAATCGGAAAAGTACTGTTAAGGGTATTGGAAGAATTTTTAGAATGGACACCAAGAAGAATTAGTTTATTTTCCCATTTAATCTACATGTGGAAATTGATACTCTCAGTATCATGATGGATGACCATAATGTGATAAAATAAGATGAACTGGCATTAACAGAACCGCACAAAGAATTTTTACCATTATGTGGCTAGAGACAACCAGTAAATTTTATTTCGAGTTATTGCCTGAAGCTGCTTCCATTTGCAATTTTATGATGGACCATGTCAAACTTTTAAAATCGAAGACCTGTAGAACTGGTCAGTTTTTCAGCATGTCCACAAAATATATAAACAAAAAGTTGGTAGCTTATCATGCTAAGATCCATATGTTCTCTTGCAGTGATGTTTATTGATTTAGAGACACACTAATATAGTTTATTGGAGACATCAAGAAAAATTCCAGTAGGTTATATATTGGATTAAAGGTATAATATCAATTTGGTTCTTAAACAAAAGTGTTGGAATCCAAGAGCAACGGTTTAATTGTAGTATTGTAATCCAATTAGTAAAAAGAGTGGGTGATCAAGGGTGATAATTGTTAGAATGCGGTGGAGTTTGATACAAAAAATAATGAATTAATATGAAAAACGGTGTTTATTGGGAAAAAATTGGGCAAATCACTTTACGGCTATTTGGGCTGCATAGATCTCGAAAAGTTATGCGGTTTCAAAAAAAAATTGTCCAAAAAGATGAAGAAATAAGTGAGATATTAGGTTCCAAAGTTTCGAGTTGCTATTATGCAAAAATGGTGGTCTTTTCATGCGCAAAAAATGGAATTCTGTTAGTTTTAACCAGAAAATCTAACGGTGCAACACCCAAAATAACTCGGTACCAAAAAACAACAAAATTTAGTGAAGATACCAATTCGTTTTGAGCTGTTAACCAGGTACCAATTTGATTTAAATCTATATATATATATGGATTTAAAGGTTAAACTAATTTAAAGATAATTTCCGATCCGTGAAGTTGAATTGTCGAAGAAGGCCGGCCCTCCCTCCCCTTTCCTCACCAACACCAGGTTTTTCAACTCTACCACCCGCGACACGAGAAAACACTGATTTCGTTTTCTTTGGTTTCTCTCCTTATTTTCCCTCCTCCATTCCTTCTTCTTCACAGAGCAGGTCGAATTCCATGGGGAGGCCTCCCAGCAACGGAGCTCCCGCTTTTCGATTTACATCCTCCGAGGTATCGCATTCTTCCCTTCTCTATATTTTGCTGATTCCGCCTCAATCTTTCTCGCGTTGCATCTCAATATGCTGTTCCGGGGATTTTCATTGGTGCTTACTTCGATTTTTCTTTTCGGGGAATTTTTATGTGGGTTTGAGAATCTTTATTCTGAGCATAGTCTGTTGTTATCTTTGTTTATTGGCTAAGCAGTGAGCGAATCCGAGGAAAAATGTAGATTTTTTATTTTTTATTTTCACCGCATGCTGTTTCGTCGATTCTAAATATGTTAAATCCTAGTAATTGCGGTGCTTCACTTGAAATTCCAGGTCTTGGATCTATTGGTTTAGGCATACTAGTGATCCACTGCTGGATTATGCATGACAACTGCTACTAATATAGTCCCTACCTTAAAAGTTAAACTTTTAGGCATCTCTTCCATTATTTAGGTTGCATTTATTTTGCATCTAAGGCTTAGTGTATGCTCTCCGATGGCCTTGGCAGAGAAAGGTAGTTTGTGAATGTGGTTCACGGGCTATTTTAGTTGAGCACTTTGCTAAAGAAGCTGCAGTTCATGGAAAATTGTTAACTGAAGTGTGACTCTTGAATGCGGATAACTTGCTAACTAGTAGTTGTGAACACCATGCTAGAGAAGTTGATTGTAGATTCAGCTATAAATGTCACAGAAGAGTATACGTTACAATTTTCCCAATGAAAGTATAAGCAGAATATGTTGACACCTAAATCCCGTCTTTAGTCTGGACTTTATACACACTGACAATATATTTACTACCCTATGTAAGTTTTTTTCTTAGGTTTGAGTCATGTAGGTTCTTTACACCCTGAAATTCATGGAACTGAGATAAAAATTCACCGTAGCCCAGATAATGTCACCCTATTGAAAGCAGTTTCAGTTATGTCGTACTGTATCCCATGGGATTAGTCTGGTCAAAGGCCCAGACACCCATGTCTCAATTATATATTATTTTAGGTTCATTTTTATTGTGGCAAATCAAATTTGGGTGGGAAGTTTCAAGTGCCAGAACAAAAAGTACTATTTTATCAGTAGTTCTCGGAAGAATTTTTCCTTGAAGATTTGTATGGTACAGTACAACTAGAGCCTCGCTTGCCTAAGGGGGAGGGAAATTACATACTCACCCACTTGGTATCAATAAAAAACATCTGAAATAGATATAAACATGCTGGATATAGTTAGGAAGATTACTAGTGTTGCTATCAATTTACCAGACTATGTCTCTTTTGAAAGCAAGCATATATCACTATTAAACAGAGGTTATGTACTTTTGTCTAGGTTGTGGAGATGGAAGCAATATTACAAGAGCACAATAATAATATGCCAACTCGTGAACTTCTTGTTTCTCTAGCGGAGAGGTTCAGGTATGCATATTTGATGTAGCAGGATCAGTAATAGATCTCTCTTTGCATGTGTTTCACATATTGGATTTTGAGATTTTGTTTCTTGCAGCAACTCAGCAGAGAGAAATGGAAAAATGCAAGTTCAGATGAAGCAAGTAAAAAACCAATCCCCTAACATGATCATCATTTTGAGATAGTGTAGCCTTCAGCATGTTCTAAATCAACGCTTTTCATTGTAGGTCTGGAATTGGTTCCAAAATAAGCGCTATGCCATCCGAGCAAAATCATCAACAAAGCATCCGGTAAAGTTAACTACTTCTCAAAATACAAGAGATGACTTGACTATGATGAGGAGTGTTCATCATCAACCTATGACTGCTCCTGTAACTGCATCTATTTCTGCTCCCACAGGTAGAAGTCAGCTACAATTTAACTAGTTCACCTTCCTCTTAGGCTTTTCCACAATAAATCTCATCTGAATTGCTCGTGTCATGTTTTCTTGATTTCATATATTTAAGATACTCAAGATTTACATCCTGCATAGTCCGTTCACATCCTGAATATGTGTAGCTATAGTTTAAGATAAATATTATAATGGATAGTCCGTTCACATCTTCTTTAACTTTGTTTGTCAGTCCCAAGTGTAGCAAGAGTGGCAGCCTCGGATACTAGTTCAATGGAGTTTGAATCTAAATCTGCTAGGGATGGTGCATGGTTTGTTGCCAAAATCTTTTTACGATAAACTAACTGAGATTTTAACAATTACATCCGTAAGCTAACCAATGTCATTTATTCTATCTCCCTAGGTATGATGTGGCGAACTTTTTTTCACACAGACATATGGAGACAGGTGATCCTGTATGTACTTATCCATACTTCCTTTAGCTAATTCATATATACAGGTCTGTCTTTATTTCATTCTTCTCTTGTGTTTAAGTTGGGCATTGTCTTCTTCAGGAAGTGCTAGTACGATTTTCTGGGTTTGGAGAAGATGAGGATGAGTGGGTAAATGTTCGTAAACATGTGAGGCAACGGTCCCTCCCATGTGAAGCTTCTGAATGTGTTGCAGTCCTTCCTGGAGATCTAATCCTCTGTTTTCAGGTGCCAATTTCTACTCCTTTTGTTTTCTCTAAAATCTCGATGGTCAAATCCGAAGAGAATGTCCAATCTAAATAAAATGGGCCTTCTTCAATTGGACAACAGGAAGGCAAAGAGCAAGCTCTCTATTATGATGCTCATGTCCTGGATGCACAAAGGCGAAGACATGACGTAAGGGGCTGCAGGTGTCGGTTTTTGGTCCGGTATGACCATGACGAATCTGAGGTGAGTCCAATTCATGGTTTTACATATGTATATAGGAATCTCCGAGTGTTTTACTTACATATATGTATATAACAGGAAATAGTGCCACTGAGAAAGGTGTGCCGCCGGCCAGAAACCGATTATAGGCTGCAACAGCTTCATGCTACAAAACCCTCCTCCGGACCTCTTCCTTCACATGCAGCAGCATCCAAAATGGGTGGCCAAATCCAATCTGCCCAAATGTTGTTACCAAAGCAGCATCAGGTCCAGGTCAGTGCCCCGGTTGCACCAGCAGTAGCCGGCCCCGTGCCACTGCCACACAATCCAAATACCCCTTTTCCAGCAGTAACAACAAGTGTCAAAGGTGGTGCAGATCCTAGCAGTAGTGTCTCTTCTGTTTTTGTTGCAGGAGTTGGATCTGCAGCTGCCGGTGAGAGCCTCAGTGGCTAAGGAGGAGCACTGTAGATTCCGAAATAGATTGTTTGGTCCCCAAGAAACATACTCAGGCAGATACATTATTAATTAAGGTAGTTTCTAACTCGTTAGTTTGTAAAACAGCAAGAGCTTAACAACAGTAGCAATCTTTCTGTCTCTCAATCTCTTGGATTGGATGCGTTGTAATCTGTCCTTTTTGTTTACCAATCAGCTTCCAAAGAGTGTTTGTCATAAATACCTTCCCACTCCCAATGCACAACTTCGAGATATTTGGTTCGAGGATACAGTATGTATTGAATTGTTACTCCATATTCAATAACAAAAGTACCCTCCGAGCAAATTTTGTAACAACAAATCTCATAGAACTTGATTCATGATTGGGTCGGCATGTTTATCGAGAAAAAAAAAACAAAAATAACTTTGATTTGTTGACAAACGGCAATGTTATTTGTTATATCTTCCCAAGGGGGCGTGTCTCCGGCGGGTTTCGACCTCGAGTCGCTCACGGGGAATACAAATCGTTTTACCAGTTGGTCTAACCAATCTTGGGTATGTTATTTGATATATTCAGACAACTTACAGTACTGACCCGTTCCTGAGTCGGGTTCGGAGCTTTTTTTTTTTTTTTTTTAATATAGTTTTGTTAATGGTTTGTGTATAAGGATGGATGGTTCGGAACTTTTTTTCATATTACATGGGTAACGATTGATATACTACAAGTTGTCTTCCTCGTTAAACACTAACTCTTATCCAAAATGTTGGATAAGATGTTATGGCAATGCTGTCAGGATGAGCTGTGTGTTCATTGGCTTTCAACTACGATAGTGACGCTTCCTAAAAAAGGCCAATACTGTGGAAGGGTACAGTGAAAATACTTAAAAACTTGATTTTAGCCATTAAATAGAAAGTAGGAGTGTGAATCATAAATGTGTGAGTTTTTAATTTTTAATTTTTTTGCCAATTTTTTAATGTTTAAGATAGTTTTAGCATGGAGTTGCACAAAAGTTTTGAATAAGTAAAAAGTTTGAGCACTAAAATGAAGAAGTGTGATTCTTGTTAGTAACCGTGCAATTTTACTTAGCAGACCTACTAATCATAGGGTTCGTTCCAAATAGATAATGCCGATCTATAAAATTGATTCTATTCTTAACCTAAGACCTTTTTCGCTAATTAGACAACTGAATGTAATATTTTATTGTCTTGAAAGTTAAAGTAGTTTAATTCAAGGGTTAAATGTATTTTGATATCATAATTTTGCCCAGTTTTTACTTTTTGTAATATATGTTTTTTTTTTAAATATTTTTTAGGGTTAAGAACACAATAGGAGCTTGAATGTTTGCCTATGTTGCCAAAAGGGGTCTGAATTGAAAAAACGTATTCTTTAGGGTCTGAATTTTGAGTTTTGTGTATAAATGATGTCTCATTCTATTTTTTCTATTAAAAGTGACGGAAAGTGGTCACATGTTTGACATGTGACCGAAAATAATTTGAAAGCCCGAAAATGCCCTTTGACCAAAGTGTGTCCCTCACATGTTTGACCTAAAAAGACGAAAATACCCTTTAAGCCACCACAGCTCCGGCGACTACCACCACGGCACCACCCGGTTCCGACTACCACCACCCATCTCCGGCGACCACCACCTCAGCTCCAACGACCACCACCCCAGCTCCGGCGACCACCACCACCCGGCTCCGACTACCACCACCCATCTCTGGCGACCACCACCTCAGCTCAAACGACCACCACCCCAACTCCGGCGACCAAAACCTCCTCCGGCGACCCAAAAAAGCTCCGATTCGGAGAAAAAAGTGTTGTACCTGTACGCAGCTTATCATTACCCCTCTGGGTCTGGGTCTGGGACACACATCACGTGCTCCCTTTGGATTCTTCTTCCATAATTAATATTATTTATAATATATATATATTCCCACCTATCGCCCCCATGAGATCTCGCTGTATTTCCACCCTTTGTTTTGACCTTTAATATCTAAAATGCCACTGATGTGACCAAAATAGTTAGTATATATAGGGCAGAAAAATGAAAAACATTCATCCATTCCTCTTATATTAAAACGAATCGGCTTGTTTTGAGGATCGGGTTCGGGTAGGAGTAGGACGACATCCATCCATCAATATATTTCTCTCATTTATTCATTACTATATGATCAATTACATTTCCACTTCAATAAATGGGTCGGTCATAACTTAGGATTTGTTAACTCTATATATAAATTTTCATACAACCAACTCTTAGTTTAATCTTTAGATTTTAATATTTTCAGTCCCATGTAATAGTGAAACATTTTAAAGA
The DNA here is from genome assembly GCA_036873135.1 of Clarkia xantiana subsp. parviflora. NCBI lineage: Eukaryota > Viridiplantae > Streptophyta > Magnoliopsida > Myrtales > Onagraceae > Clarkia > Clarkia xantiana. Next base: position 15,675,685 of record JAPTYO010000003.1, read on the forward strand.
ATCATTACATTATATTTTATTATTTAAATTTAAGCTTGAATTGACTTTGCAAATATTCAAAAATACACTTTGATATCATCTCATAATACTTCTTCATTGATAATTAAGTTGATTTAGTACATCAATATAATTGGAAAGCAATAACTCTTAGGGGGCGTTTAAATGGACATAATGTGAGATTATTTGTAATGTTCTAACCTAACGGGTTGGTTCGTAATAAACAATGTAATATACAATGTAATGTTAGATTACATTGTTTAAATGTGTTGTGATGTAGAGTGTAATGTCAGATTACACTATTTGGTATGGTTTTTAATGTACATCGTAAAGTGATTTACTTATTACTATAATATTAATCTATTTGAAAATATATTTTATCTTAATATGACAAATTTAAACATGGACTTATATAAAAATAAGTAACTTGGTCCCTAAACTTTATGTTTTAGATTTAAACATCAAATTTGAAATTATCAGAACTAAATTTTCATTTTTACTTGCTATTAGAATTCTATTTATTAAAACCTATTATACAATGATATGAAATAACAAGTTCTTAAAAAAAATTACGCAAAAGAATATCATTTTGTACGCGTTTTTTTTTTTTTTAAATAATGAAGTGAAGTAAATATAAATCTAACATGACATAATTGCACAATGAAGTAGAAAGATAAGTTATTGTTGTAAATTAAGATTAACATCATTACTTAATCGCAACTCTTAATTGTGGTGAAGATGCAATTTTTAACCGTTGTAATATTATAGTTTAAATCAATATATAATAAAAGTAATACCTTTACTATCTTATTTATTAAACTTTTTTCTTTATAAGTGGAGATAAAGAAAAATCTTTATACGAAATAAAAAAAAATTAGTGGAGATCAATAAAAAAAAAAAAGAATTAGGGTGGACATAAGTTATGATGCAATTATTGCATGACTTAAACATAGGAATAATGCAATTACTAATTAATTATCCCTTCAAATAGCATTATCATTAATTAATTAAACTATAAGTAGACATATATATAGAGTTGGGCTCTCTTGCCCCTAATTCTGCTTATTTCTGACCATGACCTGGCCACGTTCAATTCTCATCAAATGGCTTTGCTTTGCTTCTTCTGTGTTTTTCCATTCTATTCGTTATAAAAATATTTTTTTTCTTGTTATATATATATATATATATTGTTTTATATACAAGAGAATTATTATATATATTAATAGTAATAAGTAAAAAAAAAGGTATTATAATGGACAAGCTGATGTCAGTGAGGGAGGGAGGCAGACAGACAGACGACATTTATGGAAGAATTGAAGGTGTTTTAATTAAATATATAAATTAATTAGATATATATATATGTTTCTTCTTAGCTGATAATGGAAGCTGCGGAATCTTTAACTCACAATCCGGCAGGTAACTGTTTTTCCAAGTAACATGGATCATATGTATCTATCGTATACACAAATTTATATACGGTTGGTTTTGTTTTGTTTGGTTTGGTAAGGGATCCGTTGGAGGAATTAAATGGAATTGAGCAACTGAAGTTTTGTCATGTCAATATATTATTTTGAAGGAGAGATAGACTGAAGATTTTGTTAGTTTTTCTTAACTGGTCTGTTTTAAATGCTGATTAGAGCTGATTTCATAAAAAAAAAAAAATATTAGAGCTGGAAAATAATTATTATTATATAAATAAATAAATGAATAAAAGGATTTAATCAATCAATAAGCAATATTTATGATTTTTTTTTTGGCCACTGAATTATTATTATGATTTAAGAATGTGACTAAATTGTCTTGTATTTGAGAGGGGTCGACAAAGGAGATTGGAGAATATCAATCCTGCTGCTGGTTTCTATTCCCTATTTCAGGTCAAATTGGTGTTTTGACCAGTTTGTTGGCTTTTATTATCACATAATCCTAATTAATATTCTCTAATCTCGAATGATTAGGCTTCCTTAATTACAATATGTGTCTTTGACTTCTTTAGCTAGCAAAAACAGATTCATCCAAACTCAACACGTGCATGGACAGCCAATATATAGGGAGTCACATACACATATATAGCTACATATACATCAATATTATAATGTAATTATATATATGCATGATTGAGCATGAATCCACAACCATCTCATGCAGTGCAGCAACATGGTAATGAATGATATTTATGCACCAATCATAATCGACATGGCCAATCATGGAATGGTTCGATTGATTCACATGAGTGGGAGATACACCTTATTATATAATAGTCAGATATATATATAATGAAAGTTAGATTTAAATATTAACTATCATAAATTATGAATTATTGAATTGTTCTATACATGCATGCATGGATACAAACTTTTTGCCCCCACCTTATGATAATTTGGGTTTTTTTTAGTAGTGAAAAGAACTTATTTACTTTCTCAGTTTGGTGTCTGACATTTAAATTGAGTGTCTCAGGTTTCATTTTGGTTGAAATTTTGTGTCTCAGTGTGATTACTTTAGAGAAGCAAATCCCGACGAAACCGACGGTCATATCCGAGCTCCCAAGCATGCTCCCTTATCGTCACTTTGTCGGGACCATCACCTAAGAAGTTGGCCACATTTTCCCAAGTAAATCATGCTTTGTTGTCGCTCGAAATCGCTCTGCTGGAATTTTTTTTTTTATGTTCAACTTTTGGGTGAAATTTGACGATTTTGTGAAAAGTGAAAAGTAAAAAGTGATGGATTACAAGTGGGTGAGTCGGTTGATGGAAATGGTTGAAAGAAGAGGAAAAGACGGGCGAAGACACCAAATTTTAACAACAATGAAACCTGGGACAGTTCATATCAACACTTTAATCCTGAGACACCAAACTGAAACATGGGGTAAATCTGAGACACTAAATATGTTCTTCTTTATAAGTATGCTTTATAAGTAAGTAGGGTGGCTGCGGTACTTTTTATTAATTTGGTGGACTTAGTTAATTCTAATAAAACAAAAACTTTAAAATTACAAAGAAAAAAAAGGTTAGCTACATTTAGTATTTGCATCATACATTTATATATAATATCAATTTTCTTATGTTTAACACATTAGAAAAATATAAAAAGAAGTACCACAATCACGATGCTTGTGAAGCATAGTAGAAAAGTCCTAATAATGTATTGATAGTCGTGGTTCATTTTTATTAAGGCTAGTAATCAAATTGCTATATGAACTTTGATTAAAATATAAATCGCTATCTGAATTTTGATCAAAATATAAATCGCTATTAATAAAATATAGATCGTAGTTTATTAATAAACTTTAAGTATTGTATTGTATTTAACTTTTTTAAATTGGATTTCAAAGTGAGTTGTTGCATCCGTTACAATTTTCGTCAAAATGGCATGACTATGTGTTGTTATCTCCTTTTTACAACACTTAGGATTTTCTAGACTCATTTTAGCAATCACGCCTACATGCTATGCGCACATAATCTAGTGCGCGCTACGTCATCTCATAATACATGATGCATATCATTACATGATCATTTTCATGATTCAATCGTTGAATACATGTTCACATCATTTATATCATGTCATCACATTCATGTTAACATCATAGACCATGACTGCACATATCCATGAGAATTATTGCTTAAGTCCATTATCATGTGCGAATTGTCCGCTGTTCATTGCTATGTGTCCACTGTCATGTGTTCACTGTTCACTGCTATATGTGCATTGTCTATTGTTCATTGTTATATGCACATTGCTTGTTGCACTAACCATGTCAGCAGTTAATGAGTCTCCCGACAAGATTTAAAGTGGAGCAAAATCAAGGTCTTCGCGCCCAATTGTCAACAAGCCACCCCTGAGGTCAGCATCGAACCTAAATTGGGCTCATATCCTATCTTAAAATAGAGTCAAGTATGGTCTGAACCGTTACTTGACTCGGGGGTAAGTGATGGATATCTGCCCAATTCGGGTTCGTATTTACATTCCGGGATTCGTAAACAAGTCGAAAATCACATAACGGGTCAAAACGCGTCACCCGAGGTTCAAAACGGTCCGGAAGCGCGGTATGCGCGTCCGGACCGGACCTCGGATTGCCCTTAGGCAATCCGGACGGCCCGGATTGTCCACAGGCAATCTGAACCCCGTCGAATTGTCTAAGTCCGACGGGGTTCGGGCTGCTGTCTAGGTACCGCGCGCTACCCTGTCTACGTACACTGAGCAAGGAGTCTCCCAAAAGCCAAACTTAATCAAACCAGACGACGGTTCCTATCTTCTTTTAAGACCGGCGTCGAACCGCACAAAAACCGGGCTCGATTCTAAGGTTGTCTATAAATAGGGGACCTTGGCCACCTATTTCAACTCATATTCTCAAGAGATTGACTTTGAAACTCTGACCTCTCTCTAGAAACTTTCTCTCTCTAGACTCTTATTTAAGCATCGAAGATGGCTCAACCAGCACCGCCCCTCTTCGTGCTGGTTATTGTCCTTTGCGCAGGTAAGGACTATGTGAAGCCGGCGAAGTGCACATTGCCGACAACCCGCTACCGTCAGCCGACAGCCTGCAGTCATCATCTGATAACCCGTCACGAACATAACCCGAAGTGCCGAAAAGTCCGACCCCATGTTGGATTTGGATAGAACTTGGAATAAATGACTTCACTTGGGGGGACACTTACTTCATCACCATCTAATTTGACCGAAATTACAAGTAACAATTAATTTGGAAATTAAAATTAATTAATAATGATAAGGTTAAAAAGGTGCCAGGGGTATTATAGTCAGACCAAAATAGACACTAATTGCCATGAGAACCACATAAATTTCACTAGAGACAAACACTGCTCTTTCGTCATCTTCCATTCAATTTCAACCTCTCTCTCTTTCTCTCTCCTCAATCAATCTACTTACTGATTGACCCCTCCTCCTCTGCAACTGCAAGAAGAAGTGCCCTAGTAGTGGACTAATCAGATCCGACCCGACCCAACAACAACAAAAATCTCAAACCCAATCAATAATAATCATCATCATTCATCCCTACTAGGCTACTACAATCAAATCTCCAGTAACTCCACTGTATTTCTCTCCATCACCACCTCCCCTTTCTTTCACTTTCACCCTAAATAAATTCAACATTGGTGGTTAGTTGCTAAAGATCCGCCTGAGCTTCGTCAAATCTCGCATGACTGCGTCAAATCACAGTAAAAATTATCTCCAATGGACGCTTCTTCAACTGATTACAGACCCCATCGCACGACAACCACCACCACTGCTACCAGTGACCTCTTTATCTGCTTAACCTCCCGCCTCTCCTCTTCTTCCATGAAGATCTCATCCACCTCCAACTCAAAGTCCATTCTCAGCCCCGGCCGAGCCAGGGATTCGGCATCCCAGCAGATCTCGCTCTCTTCCTCCCTCAGCCGCCGTCTCCGCACCAACGGCAGCCTCAAGGGCGGCCAGGCCTCCCCTATGTTCCCCTCCGGCGGGAAGAAGCGCGGCGGCGCTGGGTACGATAACCCCGAGCCGAGCTCCCCGAAAGTCACCTGCATTGGCCAGGTCAGGGTGAAGACGAAAAAAAAGCAGCAGGCCAAAAAGTTGAGGAACGGATCTCAGCGTAAAGGAGAGGTGAGTTTAAGATTGGACGATTACTTTTTCGGAAAAGAGGTTTCTAGTTTTCTGATTTCGATTTTCATATGGTGGTGGAGCAGGTGAGTTTCAGGAAGCTGGAGCTGAGTAGATCTGGGCACCACAGTTTTCAGCAGCAGCAGCATCTGGGGAATACGCCGGAAGGGCATAGGAACCAGCGGTGGGTTCACTTTCCGGTGACCATCTGCGAGACTCTACGGACGTTCGGCTCCGACTGGAACTGCTTCTTGCCTTGCCGATCCCCCTGCATGTCTTCCAAGGAAGCTAAGGCGGAATCCGGCGGCGGCGGGAGTGGCAGTAGTGGAGGTAGTTCCTGCGGGGCGGTGATTGCGAGGTGGCTGGTGTCGGTTCAAGACGGAGAAGGGAATGAGAGGAGAGAGATTGAGTTGGTGGTCGGAGGGGAAGAGATGGATGACCGGAGTCACCGGAGCCAGCGGCGGCATATTTTTGAGGACCTTGACTTCAGTGAGGAGAAGATTCAAGCGGCTTCTTCTAAAGAAGATGAAGGAGGGAGGGTCAGTATCAACATTCCTCCCAAAAATGCACTTCTGCTGATGCGATGCCGCTCCGATCCGGTGAAGATGGCTGCCCTCGCCAACCGATTCTGCGAGAGATCCGATGAAGACAATGAGAAATACTGTGAAGGTGATGCTGAGGAAGTCGCCGGAGTAATTGTTGAAGAAGAAGTGAAGTTTGAGCAAGAAATGGAAGAATTGGAAGGTGAAGAAAGTTCAGAGCAGAAGATTCTAGAAGAAGCTGAGTCAAGTTTAATGGTCGAGGAAGAGGAAGAGGAAGAAGAAGTCTATAAGGAAGTCAAAGTCAATGACCACGACCTAGAGCCAGAATCAGAAGAGAAGATGAAGGAAGAAGAAGAAGATGAAGGTGAAGACGACGAGGAGCTTGAGCTTATGTGTGGATTTTTGTTTCGCGATGAAGAAGACGATTTCATCGATGCAAACGAAGACGATGATGGATCGGAATCTACAGAAATGGAAGAAGCGCCAGAATTGGAAGAATCGGTGAATTGGGAGGAAGAAGAAGATGCAGAGAAGCCAATGGAACCGGAATCAATGCCGGAGACTGCACAGAATCTGGAACCTGACGAGGGCGATCCTAATCGGAAACCTATGGTTAGAGAGAGAGAGGATTCGAGATTGCCGGAATGTCTGCTGCTTATGATGTGCGAGCCGAAGCTATCGATGGAGGTCTCCAAGGAAACCTGGGTCTGCAGTACGGATTTCATACGGTGGTTGCCGGAGAGGCATTCTAACAAGGCCGCCGCCGTCGCCGAAGAAGAGCCTGTAAAGAAGAGGAACAGCACGGACAGGCGGCCGAGAGCCACCGGTCTCACCGCGCACCAGACGCGCATCCTCCAGCAGCCTCCGAGGAACTCCGTCTCCTTCCCGGCACAAGCAATGATCGCCGCCCGGCGTAGCTCCGTCGGGAGCGGCGACTGTGGGGAGTCGATGGGGGCGGTTATAGAGAAGAAGCTAAGGAGCGCGAAGGAAGAGGAGCCACTTGCCCTGACGAGGTGCAAGTCGGCGCCGATGAGATCAGCCATGAAGCTGGCGGCGCCGGATTCGTGTTTCTGGAAGAACCGGAAGATGGAGCCACATCGGCCGCCTCGCGTAAAGGCGGCTGGAGTCGGGTTCTGAGTCGGGTCAGAGTAGTGTACTGTATAGAGTTTGTATTTTATTTTTCTTTACTTATTTTATTTTTTTTGGAGGGTTTTATTTAATTTAGGGTAAAAGAAAGGTTAAAAAAGAGTCATGTGAGATGAGAAAACAGTAGGTTTTTTGCAGGTTCTGTTTTATTGCTGTCTTCTAGATTAGCATTGCATTATCATATTATGCATCATTGTAAATCTCTCTATTAGTGTCACTTTATTATTATTATAAAATGGTATCTTTATGTGATTTCTATAACAATTCAATTAGTAGTCAATATCTTTAATTCTTTGGGTTAATTATTGAATTTTAGAGCATTTTGTCCATTTAATTATAAGAAAAATAAGTAATTTGTTTAATTATATAAACATCAACTAGTTTATAGTGTTTTTATTCATTACGTGGAATACGGTGTTAAGACAGATAACCTCAAAATAGAGGCAATGAATTATTGATGATGGATGGCACATGAAATGCAATAAATAATGTGTAGCCTTATCCTTGTTCTATAATTGTGATAAATATTTGGTAAGATGTGATGTGTTTGACGTGATCTGATGTCGTGTTACGAAAGGAACCGGATTTTTTAAAAAGCAACCTATCTATCTAGTACTACTTTACAATACTCCCAATATGATGTACATTTTTATATGGTTTTTCTATACTTGGCCAAAAACAAATAATATGGTTTTTCTATACGTGCTTTTCTTTTTAATAAATTATTATTATACAATAATAATTTTTATCTTTAGTGAAAGAAATGGGGGATTCACGTGAGAGGTTTCTGTAGGTGACTGGTATTTTTCTTCAGAGAGAGACGGACGCTTTCTTTTTTGAAAAAACTTCTGTTGTTTCTTAACTGAATGTGTGATCGTTGCTAAGAAATTCAACAAATAAGTTAAAGAGGATGATATTTAAGTCATGTTAACCAGCTCAGCTTAGGTCAATTATTATGCTCTAATTTGTATTCTAAATTCCTTATGGTATTTTTGGACAAAATTACAAATCTATACAAAAAAAGTTCATGTTAGGGAGATTATAAGCAGCTGCTGCTTCCCCAACTTATTTTTTTGGCCAGTCAAGTAGCAACTTATTGTTGGTCAAAATTCATATAAAACATTAAATAATTATCAACCCGTAAAAACCATTAATTGTTCAACACTGGAGGGGGTAGGATAGGACAGTTCTCATTTTTCTCCTTTTCAGATGTATATATTATTTTCCACTATCAATTCCCCAAATGAAATCCAGAGTCTTCTTCAGAGTTCAGACCACACTTCCTCTCTCTTAAAATTCAACACTTTTAGCAGATCTAGCAAGCTTTACTTACTTTATGGATGTATGACAAAGTGACAAAAAATAAGAGTTGAATTTTTTTGGTAAACCAAAAAGAAGGAATAGCATGGAGTGTGTTTTTTACTTTGTTGCAGATTCTGAATCCTCAAGGGTTTAGGTAGTAAAGCAAAACCATATTCCATGCAGCAAACCTGGGAACCTATTTTAACTCAAAACCTACCCCGGCCGAGATCACATCGAGATGAGAAAAGCAGAAAAGTTCTTTTTCTCCTCCTATCAATCATCGGATTTTAGATCCCCTTGACTACTACCATTGACTTCTTCAGTTCCTTCAATTGGAGTCTCGGTAGGGCTCGGTTGCCCTTTGCTCTCTTTACTCGAGGATTCATCGTCATCTGAGAAGGAGTTGAGGGCAAGCTGCCCAGAATAAAGTAACAAGCCGACAGAATTTAGGCCGAACACAAACGTTGCAAGATAACAGATCCCATTCACAATTGTCCTGCATACCCAAACAAACAAATGGAGTGTTCCAAGGAAGGTTATTATAAGTGCAATCAGCAATGTAGAGAAAGACAAAGAGCTGAAATAAAAGTGGCAAAATTAACAAAAAGTGGACTTCTCATTAAGGCTAGAAAAACTTTGGTTTTATTGGATGTTCTGAACTTTTTGGGATGTAGCCTTCCTTCACTGTCATTCAATCCATTTAGAAGTCACAATGCAGTCCAATATTTCTTTTGAAATCCCCAAATACCCTCACTCAATGACCCATGCCATGCCACCCGTAGAATCAGATTATATTCAATCAGAAGATAAGACTCGAGCAAAAGAAGGCTGAAGTAAAGAGATACCATTGGAGAAGTTGTAGAGGACTTAACTATAGAAAAAGGTAAGCTTTTTCATGCATTGAATATAAATCAAGGTCACCTGGAAATTGATAAGAGAAAGGGAAGAGCCAGTTGAGTTACCTTACGGTTATTGTTATCTGCCGGACCTGTAAGGAAATGAGTTGGTTCAACGGGTTAAAAACAACTTTCAGCACTAAGCATTCAAAATAATTTTGGGAACGAGTAATTCTCTATTTCTTGACTAAACTATGCTTCATGTTTGCCATATAAGAGTAAAAAAGAGAAGTGGATGGAAGGAGGTACCGAGAAACTGTCAGAAAGGTACTGACGGTTGAGACCAGCCTCAATGGTTGTGCTGAACTTATAGAGGATGATAGCAATGACTCCTGCTGTTAAGCCACCCAGCAGAGCTTCAACAGGAGAAGTTTCCTTCTTTGATGATTTAGAGGGTTCGATAGTTGCTGTTCCAAAAGATTTCAAGCTCTCCAATGCCTCCTCTTTTAATGTTTTCTTAGCTCCTGATGATCTAAATCTCTGATACCCGAAAAAGAAAAGAAAAACAGAAGTTGATCAAGTATACCCAAATATTAATAGCCAAATATGTATCTGTCGAAGATGCAAATCGTTGTGACTAGTGAGATCGTTGCACTAGTCTAGCAAGTGGTTGTTTCTTTTCTCTCACAGCTAACCACAAACTAAGGCATAATAGACACCAGAAAATGCAGAACAATTTAGAGTAGAGAAAGCAGCTAAGAAATGTAAATGATAGATATCAGATAATCAGAACCTCTTCAGTCAGGATATATCTGAGTTAACGAGTAAAGCAACATTGCCATCAACACGAATCCAGATATTGTCGATGTAATGGAACTTGGAAGAGTATAGCTCAATACCTATCCGCTTTTAGAGCCTTGGGACAGATGGTAGTTTATAAGCAACTAGATACCTGAGGGCTGAGGCATTGAGCGATATATTCATATAGTCAAATCATATGAAGATCAATTCAATTCAATTCAATTTCTATCCTGAAAGACTATGGAACATTCAATTCAATTTCTATCCTGATGATAACCTTGGGCAGGCTGCAGCAATTCACTATTACCACTATTTTAACGGCACAATCATTCAGTTAACTGAAGCAATGAACTGCTATTCCCCAGCCAAAAATTACTTGGAAATGCATCGTAGGAGGCGAGAAATTTCTTACCAATTCCTTGGCACGCTTTGCACGGCGCCGAACTGAGCGGAAGAGGAATACGGCGATGGCTCCGGTGAGAAGGACGCTGGTGGCTATCTGGAGCGGGGTGGGGTCGTCATCGGTGGCGAATATGGAAGGAGTTGAAGACGGCAGCTCTATCGGACCGTCCTTAACCGGCGAAGCTGAACTGGTGGAGGTGGATTCCTCCCCAGCTCGAGCTATCCATGAATTGGCCCTGCTTCGAGCTGCAGCCGAGACAGATGGGAGAGGAATGCTTCGATGGGGAAGGCAGACTGAATTTGAGAGGTGGTGGTGGATAGGAAGGAGAGAGGAAGGGTAGAAGTTGGAAGAGAGAAAATGCGAGCGAGTCTGCGTCTGCAACATCTGGAAGAGACGGAGGCAGAGTCGAATGCTGCTGCTTCAGCTCAGCAATGGCGTTCGTGAAGCCGATCGTCTCCGTCACTGTCTCACTCACTATCTTCTTCTTCGTCCAAGGAGAGTAGAGAAGTTCAGTAGTTGTGGTGGAGAACGAGCAGTCGATTTTTTCCCGCCTGGGAAATATCTCTGTTTAGAGTGTTAATGGGCCTGTGGCCCAAAACCCAATAATGGGCCATCAAAAACACTTTTAAATGGGCCAATAGATACACTACAATGGACCCAGACCATTAGACAATCGATTGGAGCTCAAGTCGAGCCCAATAAGTTGAGGCTGATATGGATTATGGACCCAATTGATCATATGACCCAATCACATCAGAACTACATTAGTATAAATTATTATAACTTAATTACTAGAAACCACTTAATATTCAGTCAAAAAACTTGCATCACAAGAACAAATTGAACAATTCCATCTAGAACTCCAGAACAGAGCTCGATCGCACAAAGAGATTCTCGTGTCTGAATTTACGATTCCTCAGGTAGGTGTAGGTGGCTTTGTATTTGCTACCAACTCTACCAGCAAACCTAAGCACAAGCTCTCAAATTTGCAGTGAAAAGGAACAGCAACATCAACATCATCATCCTCAGCTGCAGCTGCAGCTTCTACTGATTCTATTACACCATCCTTGACCACTAATTCAACATTGGAGCCAAATTTGCACTTGCTGGAACTTCCTTGTTTGGCGCTCTTGCATTCAACTGGAATGGGTAATTGAGATATGCAGCAGCTGCAGTGGCTATTTGTGTTTGATCCTTCTTCAGCAGCCTCGACTACTTCACTCTCAGGGAATAAACTTCTGCTCTTATCAGCAAAATCGTTCCTAAGTGCAGCAGAAATATCCACGGACAAGGTCGCAACAGTGTCGTGCACACCCTCTACTGTCAAGTTATTCTTATTTCCACCCCATTTTTGAAGTAGAAGCTTCTGCATCAACCCTTGGAGGGAATCGAGGCACAGAGAGCAGATTCTGTAAAAACAATCCTTTGAACACCCTTTAACTTCACTAGACCCACCACCACTGATTGAAACATCTGGCAATGGAGTTTGACTCGAGGATCCAGCCTTAGAAGATGAAGAAGAATCTTTGCCATTTTTGTGCGCTTCATTGGTCCCATTACATTCTATGACATTCTGAAACAATTCTTTATCAATAATAGCAATACTAGGTGTTACTTCAGAGTCGGGATTCACAGAACCACTACCACCTCCATCAACTTTCTTTGGATCAGCAGGCACTTCTTCAATGGTCCTGCTAGAGATCTGTGGCTCGGATTCCTTTTCTTGAAGCACGACTTCTGGTTCCTTAGCTGAGGAGACTTGATCTTCTAACTCTAGACTGAAAAAGAATACACCATGTCAAAATTACAGTATTATATCTTACAGATAAATATATCTATAATTAGCGATAGGGTTATATATTTTATTTCATATTCTTATAAACTAGAATATATTATCTCCATAGAGTAGTGTGCTGCTCTAATCCTATTTAAAGGACATGGTTATGAATAAAACGATGAGCAGAAATTTATTAGAGACTTGGGTTAGGTTCCAGAGATCAGATTCTCTACAAGAATATCTAGGGTTCGTGCACCCCTCAACGAGCTCTACTATCCACCACCTACTATCAAGCCCATAACATTTGGTATTTCTCTATTACTATTATTTAAGGAATGGTGGGGTAGTGGACTTAACTTCCACTTTCCCAGAATGCCCATAGCAAAATATTTGTGGATTTTCTAAACCACGAGACTGAGGATACGACATTCAATTGCATTCATTCTATTACCATTTTTTTCTAACTTAAAAACATAAACAGTTTCTATCTCTACTACACTTTCGTGTTTTCTAAATTTAGTATTCTAACTCATCACTGTTGATTATTTTCTAAATATTTGTGGATTTTCTAAACCACGAGACTGAGGATACGACATTCAATTGCATTCATTCTATTACCATTTTTTTCTAACTTAAAAACATAAACAGTTTCTATCTCTACTACACTTTCGTGTTTTCTAAATTTAGTATTCTAACTCATCACTGTTGATTATTTCATCATAATGTGCTAACCCTGTTAAGTTTCACCCTTAAAATAATTAGTCTCAAATACAAAAATGATTCATGAAGTATTTATGCATGTGCCTAGTGCGGGCGGGTTTTCTCTAGTATTGTTGAAGATCATATTTAAAAGGAAAAACGTACCTTTGTAATGAGTAAGCCCAACTATTAACCAAATCCTCTAGATAAGAAACCTGAGACAGAACCCGAACATACTCGTGCCTTTCCCTACCAGCTTGGATTTTAAAATTGATCTGTTCTACTAAAAGCTCGAGGACTTCCCGTATCTCAAAGGAAACTTTTTTTGCTGATTCATAGGTGCCTCTGTATGCTGATAACCCGACTGCTACTAATCCTCTCACTAGACCAAACTTCTCTTGACCTTTGCTATTGCTATTCTCATTAGTGGGAGCACAAGAAACTTCGGTGCTCTGTTCTGCACTGTAAGGACGAATGACGCAAGAATTAAATGGCCAGCCCTTCCAGGGACCCCTCACATCTGCAACTGGTCCTTCTTTCAGCTTTGATGTAACCCAACAAAGCTCAGCAAAGTGAGGGTATTGCAATACTTGATAACCAAAGGCTGCTATTGCAGACATCAAGCTAGATTTCCCCTTAAAATTTCTCTTGACATGCGGTTGTGGTGGTTTAAGAGCAGGATCATCAGGAGGCTGTGTTACATCGTCATTCTTTGCTAATCCGCCACTTGCAACGGGCTTACTGGTTTCTGCACTTTGTACTGGTACTTCAGAATTTCTGCACTTGATCTTCGTATCAAGGTGATTTCGTCCATGAATTAACTGAACAAACTGCTGTACTAGATTTCTCGATAACTTTGCTGCACACTGGTTTGCCGCTGCATCACAATTGATATTACCTCCGACATTTATGCAGAATCTTGGCAAAGCATGCTCCACGTGGATGGACTGACATTTTTTCAGCATGTCACTGCTGAAAAACTGCCTTACTCTACTAGGAAGTTCATCATGTGGAATCTCAGATGTGGCCTATTGGCACATCAAAAAACACATAATAAAGTCTTAGGCCTCAAAAAGTAATCAGTAAGAAAAATAAAGAAATTGAACAGTAAATTTAGTTTGTTTTCACAGTAAGGGCTAAAACAATATGCCTACATTGTGCAGCAGTTCCTATCTCATGCATGTACTCTGAATTCTGTTTTCTATTGTGCTACAATTCAAATCTCCCTATTTCATAAATGAACCACTGCTAATAAATACATCAGTAATAAAAAATAAGGCATATTTCTCCATCGTTGTGGTTATACTTATTGATGTTCTACAAAGATCTGCACTTTTAAGAAGTTGGGAACAGGAAAAGCTACAAGGGGCACAGTCTTTACCAGAATCACCAAAGATGTATTTACGCTGACTGATTCCACCTGCTCAATGAAGGAGCTCCAGGCCTGTGAAGCGGTTCGTCCAAAGTCCTGATTCTCCACCATCTGTTTAGACACGTCCTCATCTTCCGTCAATTGGGGAATTGTTTCCACAGCCCATAGATCAATCCTTGGCATAAACACTACACTTGAACCTCCTCTAGTGCAATTCACTAAAAAAAAAAAGACTCCCATAAATAGAAGGCAAAGTTGTTGGGTGGGGGGAAGCAATAAAAAATGAAACGAGATTCTGGAGAAGAGACAAAGCTGATGGCAGTGACCAACCACCTGAACCAGTACAGAGGAAAGAAATAAAAGCTTACTTAATATCCGAGTTATCCCCTGCACTGCATCTCCACGTCCTTCTTGTGACAAAGTAGCCAAATCAATTTTCAGAACTTCCACATTCCCGATGTAACAATGAAGCAAGCAAGAAGCAATATGTCTCTGCCCAGATGCAGATGCCCCAGAAATTAAAAGCCTATACCCTGATTTTCTTCTTGTGGCAAATGAAATATTTTGCGACATAAAGGAACGAGTGCCAGCATTAAATAGCAAAGATGGTTCAGAGCTCATATCATGGTTGTTATCATTTCCAGAAGCATCACACCCAACTGAACCAAACTGCCCCATCAAAACACCACAAGCTGAAAGTTCTCTTTCAATCTCCTCCATGATATCAGCTTCTTTCACAAAATCATGGACATGAGAAAGCCAAAGATCAGCTGACAGTTTCCTCTTTCCTATTGCAGAGAAAATGACACTCTTAACTCTTGAGGCAGCCATAGAAAGAGTAGGAGGCAAACAAAGACTGTCATTAAGATGAAGAGAAACAAGCAAGATGGTGAGTGGTTCAAGCAGACAAAGGATAAGATGCGTAGGAAGTGGGGAAGACACAATGTCATTAGCAGCTATTCCTGCTTCTCTACGGGAGCAGGGAGGTGGAGAACGTGTTAAAGCCTCCAACCAATCCCTCTCATCCACTACAAATTCAGGAAGAGGAACTCTTTCATGATTCCAGCAATTCTTTCCAGTGGAAGATAAAATATCTTGCAAAGGGAAGCTCCTCTTGAGAGCAATAATAGCTGCTTGGGTACAAAGTGACTGGAGATCAGCACCTGCAAACCCTGCAGTTTTTCTGGCAACAAACTTGAGCAATGAACCTGACACTGGTTTTGGCCAGGTCTTTGTATGAAGTGACAGGATACTGGCTCTGTCCTCCAATGAGGGCAGAGGAAAATAAATTTCCCGATCAAATCTTCCAGGGCGCCTTAGTGCAGGATCAACAGCATCAGGGCGATTAGTTGCACCAATTACAACAACTGAACCCCTTGATTTCAAACCATCTAACAGTGCAAGCAGTGTGGACACGACTGAACAATGTGTCTGATCTTGCTGCCTAGTGCGAGAAGGTGCTAAACCATCAATTTCATCAAAGAATATTATAGAAGGTTGACATTTCTCAGCAACCTGAAACAAGAGCCTAAGCTGACGCTCTGAATCACCCACATATTTTCCTAAGCAATCGGCACCTTTTCTGGCAAAATATGCAATTCTCCTATCGCCTCGAGCACATGCACCAATCAATGCACGAACTACTAGAGTTTTCCCTGTACCTGGATGACCATGCAAGAGAACACCCCTTGGAGGTGTAAGCCCCAAATTATCAAAGAACTCAGGATAGAGTAGGGGCAAAATGACAACCTCCTTCATGCATCTAATAACGTCCTGCAGTCCAGCGACAGATTCCCAGCCCCGGTGCATATTTGCACCCTCCGACTCCGGTCCTCCAATATAAACAGGTGCAATTCTTGATAAATCTCGGTGAAGCCTCCTGCTTTCTCGTTTCAAAAATTCTTCATCCTCCCCACAGTTCTCCAACCATTTTTCTTCTGCCTCAACATCCTTCCTCCAAGCATCATTTGATTGTTTCTTTAGTTCTAGTTTCATTTTCTTATACCTCATCCTCTTCATCCAGTTCGATTTGTTGACTCCATGAGGTTGGAAAAGATGACGGTGCTCTTTACATGCTATGAGGAATTTCCGGTGATCGAAAATGCAATTATTTGCTCGAGCACAAGGCTGCAGGATATTGAGCAGAATATAAGATTGGAGTCAATGATTGTCGGTTCTAGTTTCAGTATTTAACAACTATACACAACTCAGAGGTTTAAAAAGTATGATCTAACTTATACTAGAACTGGCTAAGTTATAGCGTAGAAATATCCCCACCAGATGATAAGTTTTTTGACAGCGATCGACACGGCATCCAATTGTTGCTCCTGAACGGCCACAGAGGGTGCACTTTAATGCTCTCCCTCTGCATAATGCTGCCCTCACATTTTTCAAGCACCCTAGACCAGCAAAATACACCTAAAGCAAAAAAAAGGAATATTACCAGTTAGGACTTCAGAGACTACTCTGGAAGCTACATGGACAATCAATCTGATCATAGACCGAATTGGAATATGAGAAAATTATACTAGATGTAACTAGCTGGAAATCTGAAGTGGCTAAGATGTTATTCCCCAACATTTTCTCTCTAAGAAGAGGGGAGGCAACAAACTGAGAGTATCAACTATCAATTCAAGCATAGCATAGTGCAAGGCAACTTGTTCGCCAATAGTATCACTAACTAATTCATAGGGTTTAGTAGGAAACGAAAGAATCATTCAATACTGTAGAGCGTCAACAATTCACTAACGCTAAATTGGACTAGATATCCTGCAGGAGTAAACAAAAGGATGTATGAAACAAAAATATCTGACATTATTAAGCAAGACTAATTTTCCTTATCAGAAATTATAGTCAAACTAGACACTTCAGCTATCCTATACACAAAAGACGATTAATAAGGTAAAAGATTCACTCCAGCAGCAGATTTTTTTTTTCACTGACGCCATAATGAAACCAAAGAAATGTCTGCAAAAATACTAAACAGAAGAATCAAGATAATACATACACAGAACAACAACAGAAGAAAAGGTCAGACCTCTGGACTCCAAACAGCACAGTGTTGATGAACCCATATTCCAGCAATGCCATAACGATCATTAATAGGACCTAAAAGGCGTCCAAGCCAACCAGGCTCATCACCAAAACCATCCCAAATATCGTAAACAGGTCCTGATGAAGCTGGTGAGCCATTGTGTGTCTCATTCTCGCTCTCACCTTGTTCATTCAGTTTATTTGGAGGCTTCCCATCAGTGCCTCCTCCACACAGAGCACATCGTCTGCCAGCTTTTACACGTGAGTATCCAAGTGTCTTGGTAGAATGTTGAGTAGTCACATTCACTTTCTCACTGTTTCCAAAGTCTGCAGATTTCTCATCGCCATTGGCAAAAATATTGCTGTCCCCAGACTCTCTACCATGAAATTCTGCCACTCTATCAACCAACGGTTTATCAACTTCCTTATCATTACTGTCACTAGGACCGTCATTTCCACCGTCTGCTGGTTCCATGGTCTCATCTATCTGGTCAGCTGCAACTACACTTTCAAATTCGGTATGCCCCGTCTCAACACAGACAGCATCAATCATCTTCTCCTCTGTCTCAACTGCTACTACTGTATTTTCAGCTCCTCCTGACTCATCCTCTGCTCTAATACAAGTCTCAGAGCCTTCCATAAGACCTTGCTCAGGCTCAAATACTCGGCTTCCAACTTTACTAACCCCATTTTCTTTCTCTTCATCTAAGGAAAGGTCAGCCTTTTCCACCTCACCTCTTGCAGCATCTGTAACTATAACCTTCCCTTTTTCCATATTTGTAGGAATTGAATTCTTCCGTACCGACTTCCTCATATAGACCTTATCGATGCTTCTAGACTTTGCCAGAGTAGAACTTCTAAATTCCTGCTCTTCCACATGTTCATTGGAAGTACTTTTTTCCTCTTCCTCATCCTTCCTATAGCTATCAGTACTTTTCTCTTCTATTTTCACTTTTTCTTCCATTCCCTCCCCATAGCTACTATAATCCTCTAATAGCTTTCTTTTCCCTTTAGGAGATTGTACATTAACTCCTCTCCCAGATCTAATGTTGTCCTCCCTCGACCTCAACCTCGATCTCCAACTCCCTAGAGGCTCTGCATAGCCATCCTCATTTTCCTCTTCTTCTTCCTTCAGACGAGCAGATGCAGACTTTTCGCCGAATCGCCCACTCTTCTTCCTTCTCTTTGGAGGCGGAGGCGACACATCCAGAATGACTGGAGCTCGTCGCACCCTCGAGCTCCTCCTGACTTCACCTTCATCCTCTGCTGCTACAACCTCCACCTTCCGCTTAGGCGAGTGATTTTCAGTATACGTGCTCTCACAGATAGCATCAAGACGCTTGTGCTTCTTTCGAGTACGAGGAGAAGAGCAGTGAGCAGCTTGCTGATTCAACGCAGAAACCGGTTTCGACTTCACTCTCATGACAAGAAGCCACTGATATCTGTATCAATATCTCTGCAGATTACCAATGCCTAAATCGCAGAAACAAAAATCCACAATCTCCTTAGCTATTCGAAGCTCAAATTCAGAGATTAAAAATGCGAAAATACAGCATTGAGCGCAGGATCATCTGGTAGTTACTTGCCAGGTGATGATTCGGCTGGATGGATTAGCAGAAAATGAGAAAATCGTACAAACCCTAGAATACAGTTGCGCAAACTTCGGATACAGCAAGGAATCGAACCAATTCCTACCTCAAGAGTGGAGCTTTCAGAGTCTCTGGAGAGTCAGTCTCCCAATGAATCCTCTGTTGTTTTAGTAGCAGCTTCTTTGTTCTTGCTGGTATTCAAACTAGGGCGCAAGACTAGAGAGAGAAGAGAGAGCTCCTTTTTTTTCTTTCTTTCTTTTTTTTCATATTTATTATTATAAAATCCAAAATTCCACGTTAATTTCTTCTTCCGTGCTTTGTACGCGCTATTTTACCCAGCCTTCCCATGAATCCATAATTTAATTGCATATATCTCAACTTTTGAATAGATCGATAGTTTTATCATTTTATGCGCTATTGGATAAATAGAAAATTTTGTAAAATTGAAAAAAAAAATTACATGATTAGGGCAGGCAATAATGAGGTGAAAAATAAATAATTATGATTATTCGCATCATTTGCATTTTGCTGCAATAATTAACCGCAACATTATGGTGTGGTGCAGTTATAGATAAGAGTTTTGTAATCATAATGGTTATGGTTATGATATTGAGATCGTAATTTTATTGTTTTAACCATCAATATTATATATATATACTGTAAGTCTATATTCCAATGTTATTCTTAGTAACCGTTCATTCGGCACTCCTATAAATTTTGACAATTAATTATTGACATATATATACTGACCTTTAATTCGATTCATTCTAAATATATGGTCATACATTTATTCTATAGCCTATACAAATCTTGAAATTGTTTTAATTTGATTATTATATGAAACAAGAATGATGATAAATGTTTTGACTTAGGATTCTGAGACAGTTCGAATTAAGTTACAGTTGGAAAGACAGTAATATTCGCCAACTTAGATGGCATATTGATTGACTCTCACACCTTATTGTCTCGGAACATATACGTCGATGCAAATCATTCTCCACAAAACAATGAATGTTTATAAGATTTGGATTTTTTGTATAAAATAATATTGTATTAATTCGAATGGTTATGGTTAAATGGTTTAATTGCGATAAAAAACTATGGTTGTGGATATAGTATTAAGAAATATAACCATAATGGTTATGGTTTTGGTATGAGTGAAAAAAATATGTGAGGTTATGATATTAATAGTAACCTCATCATACTCTCGTTATCACCAGCCCTAGACATGACTAATATTATCAAAGTACATGGATTAACAATGTATTAATTAAATTAAATAAATATAAAGTTTAGTAACTAATAGCACAAAGGAGCCATTTACAAAATAATATTATTTTAATTTGGCCAAAATTTACCAGATGATAATAATAACTGTACATTTTATTAGTAGCAAATAAAAAGATGGCGAGTGTACGCGCGCTCCACACGAGTTTGGAAGTTGTTGCAAAAATAAAATCCCTGCTGTTATTTTCCTGCCGCCAAAAATATAACATGAAACACCAGATAGTCCAGAGCACAACATGAGATAGGAGTTAGGACACAGCCACTCATACAACGGTCACATTTCTTCTTGTTGGCTACTAAGCAAACTCAACAACAAACCAGGATTGCACATAAGAAAAACAGATTTACACTGCCATTACCCGACCCGACTGAATCTACCATTTTGAGAAGCTTACTATACTGACCATTGCCCATTGGGATCATCTGATACGGTTCTCAAATAAGAAGTGCACGCTATCAGGTGATTTGGGATTGCGGCGTGCAGTGATCTTTATATGTGCCCCATTCACAACCATACGCTGCAGCACTCTTGCAATGTTCTTTGTGTCATCAATCCCTAGATGGTGACTCCCAAAGGAAGGTATTCCCAGTTGCTTCATCATCGACATCATTCCTCTAGCCTATTATATGCAATGACAATGAAGCGCCATAAATAAACATATAAAAAATACTACAACCACCCTAAAGAAAAGGGATGATAGTTTTTTAACAGATCAAAGTGGGCAGTAAATCTTTGTCGGGCGAACTAACCTCTCTGTTGTAAAAATTCAGATACACGTCCTTCAGATTAATCCACTCCATGAAATACGAAGGGAGTTTTATTCCTGATACCTTGCACTGTTGAGGGACCTTTGACTTCAAATCCCAGTTTCCACTGCTTCCACAATAACAAAAGAACAGCTGAATTTAGGACAATGTAGCCACTTTAGCTTCCATCTTTTGTACAACAGTGAGAACGAAATATCAATGTCAGGCATTTGCTTCATAAGATTTAGCTACATTATGAATGGACGCAGGAAAATTCATATACTGTACAAGCAGCTAAAGCGTGCAATCTTAGAGCTTCCAAACACGATTAGCAATGAAAACAAGGCTAACCGAGAAACCAAAAAGAAGATAAGTTGAATGAGAAAAAGAGTGTGCTTGATTTCTCTTTAGCTTTTTATCAAAATTTGAATTAAGTCTTCTTTGAGCTTACCAGGTTACAAATGCAGCTCGGTTAAGTCCACCATCTTCCTCCTTTACCCAGAGTTGGTGTTCAGTCAACCAACCTTCAAATTGATCTATAGTGTCCTTGAATGGGATAGCTGTGTCATGCCATACACTGTACCCAGTTGAATAGTAAGTCACACTTGAATCATTTGCTCAATCTGCCATTCTATCAGCTAAGGTGCATTATAAAGCAGAATTTGCAGTAAAAATTAGTCCTATCAATTCATTTCAGAATCAGGAAGATTATTGGATGCAAATTTCAGATTGCAGATACATTTTACATCCTACCGATCAACGCCAAATTTGCCATATTTTCCTTCAATGTATTCATTTATCCTTTGCTCACTCATCTTTGTAGGCCTCACGAACCTGTAAAATGCTTAGACAAAAGAACCCAGAATAAGCTTTTCAGCAGAGTTCATCAACTGAACTTTTTAGGTAAGCAAAGGACTACAATATTATTTCAGATGCATGCATAGGATTCAATCTGAAATAAGGAAGAGTAGCACCTGTGAAATGAATCAACAATGTCCAGTGTTCTAGCATCAACAACCAAAACTGGAAATTCAAGAATCTCAACTTTTCCTTCCAAGTCGAGCACCAAAAAGTAATCTACATCTTGATCACATGCACGTCCTAAGTCGGCAGCATTAACTTGAAGATCTTTCGCAACATTGTGATTGAACTTCTCAATGTGGCTGGGGTCATCCAACTGAAAGTCGAAGCAGCCTCATTTAGAAAAATCAGATTGAGAATCCTCATCCTTAAGTTAGAATTAGTCTTACAACCAAAAAAAGTTAGAATTACAGATCTCTAATTCAATTGATAATAATCAAAGAAAATGAAGTACAGCTAATCTACAGCTATATATTATAATTTTTCAATCTCAAAGTGAAAACAAGAAAGTAGTTCCTCCAAATGAAGAATACCCCTCAAGAATTATGATGCACTAAACATTCTAAAGCCTGACACTATTTACTGCTAAAAATGACGGAAACATGTAAGTGCATATTCACAAAATATCATTGAAGCATTTAATCGAACAAGTTGCAGGCATTGCAATTGCACCGGCCAAAACCTTCTCAAAACAATCACATAATTAGTTATCAACTCAAAAGGAAAAGATTAAGAAAACTCCGCTGTTCAGTTTCTCCAAATAGATCTTCAATGATTAGACAACTAATTAGCTAAACCTCCAGCTTCTACATACATCATGAACCTCGTCGGTAGACTCCATCATACATACCATGGTGCATCTTCCCTGTGTGTGGTACAGACACATTGGCCTCCAACGCTGACTGCCATCGCCGCCAATAAGCTCAGAAGACAGGCGACTATCGGACTGCTGGTGCTGTGTCTCTGTAGCGATACCTGAGGAGGTGGATAGACACGCAGTGACATTGAGATTGCGGAGAGAAGAGAGAGCGGCTATGGAAGAAGCGACTGAAGAGAGTCGAGTAGCTGAAACTGCAGTCATAGGCAGCGGGAGCCTTGACAGAGAAGAAACCATTGCGCGCATGAGCATGACCGTTGAGACAGCGGAGATTATGGACTAAACTATATAACTGCGAGCATTTAATGGCAAACTTGTAAATAACTAAAAAAGTGAAAAATGGTTTAGTGGCTCTTGTCACATCATATCACATCACTAAAGTGAATTAGACCACGGTTCGAAGATTTATCCAGACCGGATGTGAAGTTTTAAGTGACGTTTGAACTTACCGTTTACTATACGTTCCGTTTTGGGTCTGTAGTCAGTCCAGTTTGACGGAGCTTCAGACAGGGACGGAGCTATATAAGGTCCAGAAGGGGCAATTGCCCCTCCCGAACTCCATGGATGCTCAAATAGATACTTATAAATTTTTGATAAAAATTGACTTGCTTAAGTTTGCCCCCTCTAAAAATATGTGATAATGTAAGAGATTACTTGCTTGCCCTTATGGTCAGATTTTGAACTGCAATGAAGAAAACAAATATGTTGTTATTTTTGTTCTTCCGCCATTGATGTTCTTCCCGTGGTTGATGAGGAAGATGAAGAAGATAAGCAGGAGAGAATCTTCTTTTTCCTTTTCTTAAGATTATTTTTCAATAACCGTACCAAAAAGTAAGAGAGATACTCTTCTTTACCCATTTATTTAATATATATATATATTTATATTTTCATGACTGTGCAAAAGTTATCTTACTATTTATTAACTGCATATGTAGTTCTATTCTAGTATAATTATGTTCAAATTTACTAAATTCTCTTTTAAATCACCGAATCTAGACAATACTTGTTTTCTATTCACTTATATTGATGTATACCTTAGGCATTATTTGGATAAATATATATTAATAATATCAAGTTATTTTTTTCCAATTATTTTAGGGTATCAATTTATATGATTATATTATATATTATAATAGTAATGATAAGGAATATAATATTAAAAAAATTCAACCACTAAGGCATAGTGGAAATACTAAACCCCTAGTCAAGTTTACTGTAAACTTTATCCATACCCTAAATGAAAACCACCACCAGAGTAAATAAAAAAATGGACATTTAAATAATTAATTAATATTATGGAATATAATTCATGCACATAAAATAATTTTAGTTGCTACTGATTTCATATATCAATTGGAACAAATATAATAGAATTAAATTTTAAAAAAATTCAACCACTAAGGCATAGTGGAAATACTAAACCCCTAGTCAAGTTTAAACCAGAGTAAATAAAAAAATGGACATTTAAATAATTAATTAATATTATGGAATATAATTCATGCACATAAAATAATTTTAGTTGCTACTGATTTCATATATCAATTGGAACAAATATAATATAATTAAATTTTAAAAAAATTCAACCACTAAGGCATAGTGGAAATACTAAACCCCTAGTCAAGTTTACTGTAAACCTTATCCATACCCTAAATGAATACCACCACCAGAGTAAATAAAAAAATGGACATTTAAATAATTAATTAATATTATGGAATATAATTCATGCACATAAAATAATTTTAGTTACTACTGATTTCATATATCAATTGGAACAAATATAATAGAATTAAATTTTAAAAAAAATACAACCATTAAGGCATAGTGGAAATACTAAAACCCTAGTCAAGTTTACTGTAAACCTTATCCATACCCTAAATGAAAACCACCACCAGAGTAAATAAAAAAATGGAAATTTAAATAATTAATTAATATTATGGAATATAATTCATGCACATAAATAATTTTAGTTGCTACTGATTTCATATATCAATTGGAACAAATATAATAGAATTAAATATTAAATTTTAAAAAAAATACAACCACTAAGGCATAGTGGAAATACTAAACCCCTAGTCAAGTTTACTGTAAACCTTATCCATACCCTAAATGAAAACCACCACCAGAGTAAATAAAAAAATGGACATTTAAATAATTAATTAATATTATGGAATATAATTCATGCACATAAAATAATTTTAGTTGCTACTGATTTCATATATCAATTGGAACAAATTTAATAGAATTAAATTTTAAAAAAATGCAACCACTAAGGCATAGTGGAAATACTAAACCCCTAGTCAAGTTTACTGTAAACCTTATCCATACCCTAAATGAAAACCACCACCAGAGTAAATAAAAAAATGGACATTTAAATAATTAATTAATATTATGGAATATAATTCATGCACATAAAATAATTTTAGTTGCTACTGATTTCATATATCAATTGGAACAAATATAATAGAATTAAATTTTGAATTTAAAAAAAATTCAACCACTAAGGCATAGTGGAAATACTAAACTCCTAGTCAAGTTTACTGTAAACATTATCCATACCCTAAATGAAAACCACCACCAGAGTAATAAAAAAATGGACATTTAAATAATTAATTAATATTATGGAATATAATTCATGCACATAAAATAATTTTAGTTGCTACTGATTTCATATATCAATTGGAACAAATATAATAGAATTAAATATTAAATTTTAAAAAAATACAACCACTAAGGCATAGTGGAAATACTAAACCCCTAGTCAAGTTTACTGTAAACCTTATCCATACCCTAAATGAAAACCACCACCAGAGTAAATAAAAAAATGGGCATTTAAATAATTAATTAATATTATGGAATATAATTCATGCACATAAAATAGTTTTAGTTGCTACTGATTTCATATATCAATTGGAACAAATATAATAGAACTAAATTTTAAAAAAATTCAACCACTAAGGCATAGTGGAAATACTAAACCCCTAGTCAAGTTTACTGTAAAACTTATACATACCCTAAATGAAAACCACCACCAAAGTAAATAAAAAAATGGAAATTTAAATAATTAATTAATATTATGGAATATAATTCATGCACATAAAATAATTTTAGTTTCTACTGATTTCATATATCAATTGGAACAAATATAATAGAATTAAATTTTAAATTTTAAAAAAATACAACCACTAAGGTATAATGGAAATATTAAAACCCTAGTCAAGTTTACTGTAAACCTTATCCATACCCTAAATGAAAACCACCACCAGAGTAAATAAAAAAATGGACATTTAAATAATTAATTAATATTATGGAATATAATTCATGCACATAAAATAATTTTAGTTGCTACTGATTTCATATATCAATTGGTACAAATATAATAGAATTAAATATTAAATTTTAAAAAAATACAACCGCTAAGGCATAGTGAAAATACTAAACCCTTAGTCAAGTTTACTGTAAACCTTATCCATACCCTAAATGAAAACCACCACCAGAGTAAATAAAAAAATGGACATTTAAATAATTAATTAATATTATGGAATATAATTCATGCACATAAAATAATTTTAGTTGCTACTGATTTCATATATCAATTGGAACAAATATAATAGAATTAAATTTTAAAAAAATTCAACCACTAAGGTATAGTGATACTAAACCCCTAGTCAAGTTTACTGTAAACCTTATCCATACCCTAAATGAAAACCACCACCAGAGTAAATAAAAAAATGGATATTTAAATAATTAATTAATATTATGGAATATAATTCATGCACATAAAATAATTTTAGTTGCTACCGATTTCATATATCAATTGGAACAAATATAATAGAATTAAATATTAAAGGTTGTCAGGTGCAGCCACTACTATGTTGTTGGGTCACGGTACATCCAAACAAATTTAACGGGACATCCTAACGCTGTTAAACCGGAATTAGTCGAACCAGACCAGGCCGAAAATCATTAAACCAGAAATTAAGATTAAAATAAATTATTAATAGGCCGCATGAAGCAGCGGCCGCTCCATAGTTTAGTCCGGAGATTATTGTGGTTCCCGACTCCTGAGTCTCTCCAGATGGCAGGAGAACTTCAATATCATTAGAACTTTTACCTAGTAGAACAATCGTCCTAAACTTTTCAGTTTGGAAAATATCACAACTTTTCACTTTCCGGATTAATGTTTTACTTTTAGCAGGGTGGTCGGAGAAGTACTAATCATAAATATAGTTTCATTATTATGGTCATCAACAGGGATTGAACCCCAACTTTTTATTAGTAGTTGAAACGCTGAACCACTACACCATATTACATGAAAAGATTGCATTGGAGAACATTTTTGTATGTGAAAATGGTGATGCATTGAATCCTACAAGTGCAAATTCACAAAAGATTCTCCGATTAGTAATATTGGCCTCTTCCAAAGCCATAGCAGCTTGATCCGCGTCCATTTCAGTGCATAAGTTATTAGAGTTTTCAATACCCTTTTATACAAAACCATTAAGTGTTCATTTTGACATCACACATCAATCATTCCCTTCTTCATTGAGTTCAGTGCAGTACAATGATATTTGTTTCAACATGCTGTTTATTGCTCGTCATCCGCAATTCCTTAATATCACAAGCTAACATTGCGTCAGCAGACACTTTATTTGAACGCAGAACCTTAGGACAACCTGAGACAGATTATATTGGAGACTACAAAATGAACCAACTACAATATCGAAAGAGCAAAAGATTTACCTGAAATATGACATTTTGCTTGTCCCTTCTTCGACTTAATGTAGGCTAGGACGGCCTCGTGTTCATAGACATGCTTGCAGTCCACGCTGCAAAAAAAAAAAAAAACATAACAGTAAAAATATGATCTTACCAAAACCACCCGTCGAAGTTGTTGAGTGGGGAAGTAATTTATGAGTCCTAAGAAATCTAGTTGTTTATGAGTAATTTATTTGTGAGGTACATATAATATTATTCGTAAGGAAATGTTGAAAATTCCTTACAAGTAAAACATTCAAAAAAAAATAAAATAGAATGACTCCTAATAAAAAAACTTGGCTAGAAACTTGTATCTGAAAACCCTTACAAAATTTTTAGTTTGTAAGGAATTTCCGTCGAAACTTAATAAATCATTTGCAAACTTTTGTAATTTGTGATAGATTACTTCCCTTGAAAAAATACGTCATAAAAAATTACAAACTTTCTTGTAGTCTAAGGTCAATGTCGGCGTCAACTGATAGTAATAGGTCTACTATCAAACATCAACTGACAACCTGCTTTTCATCAGACACCAGCTGACAACCTACTTGTCATCAGATGCTAGTTGAGAAGCTGTTTGTCACCAGACACCAGTTGGCGACCTGCTTGTCACCCTTGGCCATCATTCTCAACAAATAACAAGTCAACAACTGCCACTCTCCAAATCAATCATTGACAGGGAATCACCGTTCAAAAGGCGGTGAAAAATCCTTATAAATAGTAAGTTTATTGTATTTATTATTAAATTACTACTTCCAAATATATTATACTAATTAGATCGTTGGAAATGAATGGTGGGTCAAATACCTACATTTTCTTCTTGCATGTGTTTATCACGTCGGAACTAATTTAGAGACTTTTTGTTCCCTCTAGGTTCTAATTAGTATATTACTCAATTCATTTAGATAATATGAGTCCGTCGATATTTTCATCCACAAGTTTGAACTTATAATACAGTTAGTTAAGACACGTAAAAGAAGATAAATGACTCGAATATGTAAATGCATAGGAGAAACAGAAAAATGAGACACGGTGGTCGCAAAACAATGAAGTTGGACAAATATGGTGTTGTCGACATTAATTATAGGAGAAGACAAAGTAGAAAGTTGGAGGCATTAACTTGACAAGTTGATCCTTATATTAACTCATCAATTCAACCAATCTATACTATACTGACCCACCCAATTAGTTGTTCTATGTACCTGGATCTCATCAATGCATCCTTTGAACGTCTCAATAGCAACCCAAACATAACTGCTAGATAGAGCCGTCCTAATAAAGTCTGAATACGAAACGCACTACTAATTCCATGAGAACGAAATAAATAAAGCTAATGCTATATCTCAAGAAATTAACAGATTTCGTGATCATCGAAAGGTCCGCATGTCTTAATGATTTAGTGGTTAAAAATGCTTATTCATATGTAATTTGACTTTAAAATTTCAAATTCTAAACCCATCAAGAGTCATGTTTCGGTGACTGATTAATTAAAATATTAGTTTCCTCATTGCGCACATACTACGTTAGGCATAAGAGAATGCGAGTATAATTAACCTTAATGGATTGACATCGATCTTGACTGTGTTGTTGGTGGGACTACAATGACAGTATTAGTGCACTCGTTGGTTGTTCACTAAGCCTATTTGAAAGAAAAAAAAAAAAATCTAAAACCGTGACACATTAATCTTGGAAAAAATAAAAGAAAGTTAAGCATTATTATCTTTTATAGGGTTTAGTTAAAATAAAATCTACCATAAATTCAAATCGCTTTTTTTAATTATTGAATCGTGAAAAATAATACATTTGATTTTAATAGATAAATAAAAACAATTAATAAATATTATACAAATTTCGATATATTTAATTAATTAAACAACCGAAAAATCGATTTGAATTATAGTTTACTTCATTTTATATACGCACCCTAATTTATATATAAAAGTAACATATAAGAAAACTAAAGCAATTAAAAGCCAAACTTTGGTGCTGAATTTACAATTGATCAAGCGAAACGGGGAGGACGATCCTTGTTTCTTTCCCTTGGATTTGATTCAACTTGTGGGATGATGATGCATCATGTAATAATAACATCACACATATTCACAGTTGAGTCCCTCAATTAATTCATAATCACATATCAGCCCAAACGACCCGACCCATTTGAGAACATCATACAAGCATACAGATCCTCAAGTTGCAGAGCCTTGTTCTCATCTTCCCAACCCCGACCCGCCTCCAAATCCCCGCCATTGAACCCGCTATTGTTCGAACTCCCAGACGACCCGGAAACCGCATCCTTGGTCGGAACAAGAAAGTTATTACAGTTTGGCGTGGCCCCCAAGTTATTGGAAAGCGCAATAACTTCTTGCGCACTCCTCAGCTCGGCTCGGACCCGGTCCAAATCCCTCTCCACCACCTTCTTCTCGGCTAGAGCCGCGTCGAGCCGAACCTGGAGGGCGTTATAGTCAAACTCCAACGTCTGTGTCCTCCACCTGGCTCTCTTGTTCTGATACCATATCGCCACCTGGCGGGGCGGGACACCCAGCTCCGCCGCCAGCTGGAGCTTCCTCTCCGGGTCGAGTTTCTTGTCGGAGGTGAAGTTCCTCTCTAGGGTTTCGACTTGTTGCTGACTCAGCCGCTTGCCTCTGTGCTTCGTCGACTGTCGTTGTTGCTTGGCCGGAAAGTAATCCATGACTAGCTAGCTATAGGGTTTGGTTTTTTGGTATGTGGTGGGGGTGATATTTTATCGGGGTATGGAGATGGAAGGTGGTGATTTATATAGGGGTTTGGATGTAAATAAGGAGAAAATTAGATGAGACAGAGACAAAGACAAAGACAGATGATGTTGTAATTTTTTATAGGGATCAGTTCCCACATCAATTAAAGAAGAGGGGCCAGAGGAGACTTTCTTTGGAGGTGTGACTTCATATTCATATTCATGCATTGTCTAGTGTGCTTGTGTTCACGTGGGCTTGGTCCTACTTCCCTAACAACATACTTAAATAATTAAAAAAATAAAAATACAATTGTTTCTATTTATATAAAATTGTTATAAATATTGTTGGATGAGAAGTTGGGAAGTTTGGACTAAGTTACTATAAAGAGTTCATGGGGTGTATTTTTGGGTGTTAGTCTATATAATAATTTTTGTTTGCACTGAATTAGCGTGTTAATGGTTAAGTGTTGACTATGAATATATTTTTATTCACGTGGCTCAAATCTAAAATCTCTAGTTAACGAATGAAGTGATAATACAAATTTTTATGGCAGTGAGTAGTTCATTAACGTTAATATGCTCAATATTTCAATCTATTGGATGTAGATGTATTACTATTTCCTCCCACTTAAAAAAAAAGTTATTTATAAAATTATGAAAGTTACGAGTTCCAACAAGAAAACAGTGAGAGGCACATGCTTTTGTAAGTGAGCTAACAAATTCTAGTTAGCAAATATAAAGTATGATAATTGTTTATAAAATTATCCTAAAGGCATAGACAAAATACATCACACATTATCCTAAAATCAATACATCACACATTATCCTAAAATCATAAACAAAAGACATATCACACATTATCCTAAAGTTGTAAGAGGAGATAACAGAACAATTCATGGTGTTAGATTAGATTCTCTCTTTCTTTATCTTTAAAAATGATAATAATAATCATCATCATGAAAGTTAGCAACATTTTTGTAGGGCAAGCTACAATAAAATAAAGGACACTAATTTCCACAGCTTGTGTTAATTAATTAAACTAGAAATGAGGTTAGATCTGAATGGTCCGTATGTATCACGTCACGTGGTTAATTATAGTTGTTTACTTATTTTGTGTGCTAGCAGATTGCTATTAAAAGTTGATGAGGCAATTTTCTTCTTAATTTTTGGTGACATATATATAATTGACTTAAAAGTCATTTTTTTAAAACTAGCTCTTTAAAAGTTTACATTTAATCTGATTTTTTTTATACTAATTGTTAATTCTTACCTTTAAACAAAAATTATGGATTCGCAAATCACCTCACCGTTATGCCTAGGACTGAACATTATTGTGAAACGTAAAATGTAGATTTTTTTTTCTCTTTTATTTTTTCACGGTATTTTAAGGCATCATAATCACAAGAACATTATAATTAATATATTTATTTTACACCTAAAATAGTTATCACACTCCAATCAGATAATTATGTAAACACTATAATCATATCCAAAGTCTAAGATCTAACGAATGATAATCATAGTGAGGTTTTACACTCTTTTTTATATTATCGACACGATACTATAAATAAAGAAAAACACATCACACACCATGTGTAGGTGGGTATGCACTTTGTTGTAACTAATATTTGACTATGAATATGTAGATAATGTATTAAATAAAAATCCTTCAGACACTGGCCCTCCATAATTATAATTTTATGTACAGGATTGTATATTTGTATATGTCACACTCGCAGATAGATTAAATGAAGAAATATAAAATTATAAGAGGAATAGTCATACATCGTGTTGTTCCCATTTTTGGTATGAGAGAGAATAAAGAGGAGAATTAAATTCATTTTCTTTCTTCTGGAGGCTGAGCTGTCTTTTTTTCTTTTCGGGTCTTAGATATCATATAGTTATTGTTAATTAAATTAGAAAATGATGTGTAACCAAACAACAATTTCAAAGTTAAAATTAGTTTTAAAGATTTTGATTCTAAATATATACTATTATACCAAGTAATACAATTGATGATTCTAATATTTAAAACGTATTAAAAAAATTCACGTTATTAAATAAAATCTTATATCTATTCATTGACATGCACTTTGTGCACGATTCTAATTATACGAAAACTTAGATTATAATATAATTGATTACAAACTATTTTTAAATTAATATATTAAAAGATTGTATTTATCTTATTGTAGATTAGTTTGTTATAATAGTGTACTTAAGTTAGAAATATATGAGTTTTTCTACAATGCTTGTGAATTTGTTTTTTTTAATAATATGATGAACTTAATTGTAACATAGATAAAACGTTAAAAATATGATTTTTTTAACTACACCTAATATTTGTATCATACTATTAATAATATCAATTTCTTGGTTCACCTTTAAGACAATAGAAATATATAAAAAAGAATATCATAAACACAATACTTGTGGAAAGACCTTAAATATATGATGACATATCATTCTGAAAATTTCAACTCTAATTTCACCTAAAGAAATCTATTCATAAATCAAAGTACTGTATAAAATGTTATAACATTTTAATTAGGACATTGTGACCATTTAACGTCGGATTTTAACACCTCATAGATAGAGTATTCATTTTGTACTTTTGTTCAAACATCTATATGTATTTTACATTTTGAGGATACGTTCTTAAATTTTGAGTATGTATTTTTTTCATTTTAAGTAGGGGTGAGCTCGGAACAGATGGGCAGAATTTTTCAGGAAAATGTCACTAGCGAAAGTTTCGGGATTTTCCACTACTGTCTCTAACCCTATCCTTAAGTTAAACATCTGAAAAAAAATCTCTACTTGGTCGGGACTTTCAAATTCGGGACAGACTAGTTTACACCTAAGATTAAAAATAAACATTAATATTTTCAACTCAAAATACAAATTCAAGTTCAAGCATTCATGTTCACGAACACCTACATCGAATTCATGGACACATACATCGAATTCATGAACACATATATCAAGTTCATAAACAAATTCATCAAGTTCACACATGTAGATCAAGTTCAACAACACTAACACTAGCAATACTTACTAGTTATAGGCTACGTGTTTATTTTATTTTATATTCATTTAGTTTGTGTATAATTAGATGATTTAAGTTGTAAAATATTGAATTAGGGTAAATAACTAGGGACATTCAGGACTTTTTGAAAAAAACCTTATCCCTAACTCGATCCCTAGTTGGGAGTAAGAATCTCTCCCATATGGGCTCGGGCCCAATTTTGGGACGGGCTCGGGCGGGTTTTTTTTTCCGGAAAATCGGGTTCTTCGGGATTTATGCTCCGCCCTAATTTTAAGTATCATTTTTCAACTTGAGTTAAAGGCATAGGTAATAAAAAATAAAAAAAGTAAGCAGAACTTGTTACTCTGGCACTATTCAGAAACTCTTTAGCTTCTGAATAGTTTTGCCTCGGCTATAGTAGATGACTCCCTCTCTCGATCTAAAAACTGAAGGGAAGTCACTGCTCTTGCAAACTCTCTCGTTGGTCATGAGCATGGAGCAACTCTTCCTCCAACATACGCTAAAGCATAAGCCTAAGCCAAAGTTGGAAGCCCCACCACAGCGGATGGCATTGTTCAACCTCGCCTTCATTCCACTATTCGCATCCGCCTCGCCAAATCGCGGAGTCCACCCCACCCCTTCGCCTCTCGCGTCCCCCCTTCACCCTCACCATCACCATCACCACTACCCCCGAGCCCGCTCAAAGACCCCCCACTACCACCACAACCACCTTCACACGCTCTCACGACCCTACACACGCACAAATTGTCAGCCCTCCAGATTTGCAAGACCGTCAGAGACAACGTTGTTTAATGGCCGGTCAACAGTAACATTATTTTTTTCTGGGTCAATAACCTGTGAGAGGTCTGAAGATTGACCCTTATGAATTTGAGAGGTCTGAAGATTGAAATGGTAATAACCGAGGTCTGAAGTTTGGACTTTGTGATTTTTAGGTTTTCCGTCCAAATTTTCTGTCAAATTTAACAGAACCGCATGAAATGTCAAAAATACGCTTTTGCAATATTTGAATTAATAAAAAGTTTAATTAATATAAAGATGAAATGAAAAAAATACCCCTATCCATAATTTAAACATAACCCAATTCCGGCCACCACCACGGCTCCGGCCGGCCACCACCCAACTCCGGCGACCACCACTCACAACTCCGACGACCGCCACCATGGCCCCAATTGGACCCAAATCGGAGCCACAAAGCTCCGATCGAAGCTCTGTGGCTCCGATTGGGCCCAATCGGGACCCCGGTTGTGGTCGCCGGAGTTGGGTGATGGTCTTCAGAGTCGGGTTGTGGTCGCCGGAGTTGGGTGGCGGTCGCCGGAGCTGTGAGTGGTGGTCGTCGGAGCTATGAGTGGTGGTCGCCAGAGTGGTGGTCGCCGGAGTTGGGTGGTGGCCTTAAGGGCATTTTCGTCTTTTCATTCAAGCATGTGAGATGCAAGAAGGGTATTTTTGGAATTTAATTTTATTTATGGTCACATGCCATGCACATGACCAACTTCCGTCAGTTTTAACGGAAAAAACTAACGGAGACCTCTGTTATCTACAAGTTGAAACTTCAGACCTCTGTTATCACCATTTCAATCTTCAGACCTCTCAAATTCACAAGGGTCATCTTCAGACCTCTCCCAGGTTATTGACCATTTTTTCTTTAACGATCTACTAAGTTAAACATACTTCTAATCTAATCTCTGTATATCATCTGAAGAAGAAATAAGCAACTACTGCAGATAAGGACCTCCACATTCTATGTCATCCCAAAGAGGCTACATATTTCCCCATGCTTACGTTCGCACAAGTGTTATGGTGGTTGAACCTTCATTATTCAACCAATGACCAAATTAGAGTACAATCCATTCAAAATTCATGTACTTAACATATCAATAATGCATTCATTATTTTAATATCTCACAAAATTAGTATAACTCCATCACTTATCTTCTACTTTGATTCACACCTAATTTGGATGGATAATCAAGTGGCAGAAGGAATACTATACTATAGACTTAGTCCCCTTTCAACTGTCAATATCATATCAGAGAAGCATTAATCAGATCAACAGAAGTCCCTACTTCATTAAACCCTTGAATCAGTAGCATAATCAACATAAATAGTGTCCTTAATCCGACCGTAACACCGTAAATGAACATAATACTATGAGCAGTCGATTAAAATAAAAGTTGGAACTTTTTCAATGGATCGCCTTTTTTTTTTCTTACCCGGATGGCACAGTATAGCTAAGATTAGTTTTTCTCTTCGGCGACATTCACCAGCTCATACTCGATCTCAGATAAGTTGTTGGCCTCATTAACAGTAAAACTTGCTGGCTCGGTAACCTCAACACGGCCCCATTTATCGACTGCTAGCCTCATCGATCCTTTGAACATGTCAATCTTTGCATTGCGGAGTATGACAGTTGCTTCGGCCTTCATAAGATCAACTGTGTGGAGAAAAAAGTCATGTCACAATATACAACAAATGGATATGGGAACTAGAAATATTTCGGGTCCCCCTTGTCTACTACTACTGCTAGATCAATATTGGGTCTTGATAGAGACTAGATGGCTGACTTAGAGAAATTGAAAAGCATAATAATTATGAAAATTGACTGATCAGTGCTACACCATCATAATAACAAACACTTTCAGGGGTTGCCAGTGATCCAATGCGGAGATAAAGTCCTAACGTTTCAATCATACCAAAAGAAAGATCTTGATACGTAATAATGTCAAAGATAAGATAATTGATAGAGAAAGTGATTGCAGATTAGCGCAAAATTATTTCAGATAACAGGTATGAGAGTTAAAGAAAATATCTGCATGGTTCAACCGAATTTTATGTCATAACAATTCTATCCTGTACCCCGTACCCGTTATCTTTTTAAGAGCTAGTAATCTATATGAAATAATTATAAACGCAAATATTTAATTGACTTCCTAACAGAAAAAAATTTTCCAGGATAAGGGTCCAACATCAGCATCTTATCAATTCAGGATTCAAGAATTATGTCGTCTTATCAATTCAGGATTCTGGGTACACCGTACATGTCCAAATGTTTATGAAATTATACACATATGACATCGACAGATCAGCGATCAGGAAAATGAAGAAATCTGGTTATGTCACCTCAAAGTCTTTCTTTTATGTTCATTATAAGGAAAGCCAAATTTCTGCAGGCAACGATGTAAAAAAGGTCATCAACACACACATTCCTGACTCTGGGATGTTTCAGTCATTAGATGGCATTACCTCAAAAGGAACAGATGTTACACCAGACAAACTAATAGCAGCAAATTGGCTAAGCACGCAATGTTTTACAGAAACACTTTCTTAGTCAACTATTAATCCGAGTTAAGGTAACAAGGAAATTGAGGGGTAACGATAAAGAGAGTAAGAGACCCTTAGAAACCGTTTTTCAGGCTCCGGAATCCCCCAACTATCTATTAAGAATCAGAAACTTTACTAGAATAGCACACTTGCATACATAAGCTACCCAATACCAACAGAATATGTAAATATCTTCAGACTGCAATTTCACTCAATTGTGTATAGTAAGAGGGTTGGTAATTCCTTTTGGTTAACAATTATGATCAAACCCAGGAAACTCTAGAGATGAGTGACAGAAGGTTCCCCTTTAAAAACTGAGCAATGCTCAGACCAGTTCCCAAAAGTGAAATTTATTGATAATTTCCATTTCATGAACCAGTGACACCGAATCATTTTTTTATCGAAATCAAAAAGCTTCAACTGCTAACTGCTTAGAAGATGAAATTCATGTTGTCTCAATTAAAAACTTTATTATCAAAGAACGGAATTATCAGTTCCAGTTATGATTGATTAAGTAGGAAGATAAGAAAGCGAAAGCCCTTATATAGCATAAAAAAGACAAATTTTCACAACACCAACTCGAGAAACACCAAATTACTGCAGGACGCACAGCTATAGGCAAAAGGCAAGGCCGAACATAAGGGAGGAGAAAGGGAAACCAGAAGACTGTCAGACCTTGATCATTACGGGCGGTAAATAGGATGACGCCGGTCTCGTCTCCGACGAGGCACTCGGCGATTTTAGTTTGACGGAGGTGCTGCGACACAGATCGGCCTTTCTGAAGGACAGTGTTAGCGGTCATCACTTTGACTGTGAGGGTGTGGCCGCCGGTTCCAGGACTCAGCTGGTCCACTTTGGTGAACGTTGGCTTTCTGAGGGCAGGCTTCGCATCGCCCTGCTGCGGCTGCTGTTGCTGCTGTTCCGGTGCTGCCGTCGCCATTAAAATGAAAGAGAAACCCTAACTTAGCCGCTATCAAGCGTGAACTTGAACCCTAATCGACGGGACGGTGTTGATGAAATGACAACGCTGATCTTACTTACTACCAACTTTTGGAAGATAAAATTTGCTATTTTTGGATAGCACCCTTTACGCACGCACACGCAACTTTTAATATATTTTTACCCTTTGTATATTTTTCTTCCTTTTCAAAAGTGATGAAAATGAAGTAAAATTAAAAAGTAGCATTTTTTAGATTCTCTTTTCTTCCACATTTTTTTTACGTTTTATATATTCTAAATTTCCTATTGCGATTTCGGCAAAAATAAATGGTAAAATGGTATTATTTCTATGTATCATCACTGTATCAGTCTAAAATAAAATAGTCGTAATTATTATAGTTGAAATTTATAAAACTACCCGAAAGATTTAACAAACAATGAAATTGTTGCAGTAGAAACCCAACCATGAGGATGCCAACAAATTTACTATCTGAGTATTTGAGGAACTCATAAACAGAAACTGTAGCAATAGCAAGCTCTTAAAAAGAGAAGCATTCAAACAATTAACCAACCAAAAACACCACCTTTTTTTTTCTTCTTAAATGAAAATTACAAGATTAACGCTGATACAACTAACAGTGATACCGCAATTTTCCGGTGCTTGTCTCTTCATTCTCGCAGCTACTAGTAAGGAACGAGCAACCTGTGTGTGTCGGGACCAGCAACCATGTCGTCCCAAACAAGGTCCGACAGTGCCATTGTCAGTTCTCCCACTTTCCCTGTCAACCAAAACACATACATTACTTGCCTGCTTAGATATATATATGCCAATGACTACCTCTAATCCCCAACCAATTGGAAGCAAGAACTCTTTCATACTAAAAAACATGTGAAGAATCTCCAGGCAAGTGATTACAATATTGCAGATTGAGATAAATGAATGCATAAAAATCAAGCTACCAATAATTCAGGCAGTGAAGGCCACTATGCCCAACTATAAGAAGCATAAGAAATTCAGTATTTAACTCTTGGGTTAAGAACCTAAAAAAAGTCTCAAATATAGGTCATGTTGCTAATCACTGTTCCATATTTAAAATGTTGATATTCGGCGTCTCAACTCTCGGTTAGGTTGATTCTCACTTTTTATCTTAAAATTGACGAAACAAAATTATTTTTTTAAGCATCTGAAAATAAGCCTAAAACATGAGCAACAAAGCTGATACTTCGGAAAAGTGTAAAACATGTTTTAGTTGCTTTAAACACTACTTTTAATGTCAAAATCAGTCGAAAAAAGTGAAAAGCAACTAATTTGATAGTTGGGACGCCGAATTATAAACATTTTAAATCTGGTACAGCGATTAGCAACATTGCCTATAGTTGGACTGTTTTTAGGTTTTTAACCCTAACTCTCTATGAAATTAATCTCAAAAAGTAAAGAGAGTAAACTCAAAGGAACACAAACAAGTTAATGTAATGTTTACCATCTCCAATTGGCTGTCCATCCCATTCAATGATTGGAAGAAGTGGTAATGTGCTACCAACAAAGAACATCTCGGCTGCCCCTTTTGCTTCCTCAACAGTAAGATTCACGATCTTCACATCCTTCAGAACCCCCTGCTCGACCAACTTGGGAGCAAGTTGAAGAAGCCTCTTTGCTGTGCATCCACCAAGGATTTTATCAAAGAAGGGAACCACAAACTCCTTTTCAAACCCCACATTCACGTTCGGACCCTCTGCAATGTACCCTTCATCATCAACCCAAATGGAAGCAAATGCCCCTTGATCTTCAGCCTCCATCTTGGGTAGAACATTGGGGAGATAGTTGACATTCTTCGCCGTGGCAAATAGAGGAGATTTCATGGGG
Source organism: Clarkia xantiana subsp. parviflora (assembly GCA_036873135.1). Taxonomy (NCBI): domain Eukaryota; kingdom Viridiplantae; phylum Streptophyta; class Magnoliopsida; order Myrtales; family Onagraceae; genus Clarkia; species Clarkia xantiana. Next base: position 15,715,187 of record JAPTYO010000003.1, read on the forward strand.
ATTGTGGAGGTTATCACTTTGACGCCTTCTTTGCACTGAGAGAACTCCTCGTCGATCACTACTGCATAGAATGCCGAGGTCGGGCATCCAGCTGGCGAGAGGAGGAAATCACCGGGCCCTGCGGTTAACCAATACCTCAGGGTCCCTTTCTTGCATTGAGATACAGCAGTTAGTTGGATGAGAATGCTTCGAGGGTTGACTGAGGGAAAGGAGAGGATATTCTCGATTTTGCAGCTGATCTCAGGAAGCGATCCAAGTGGACATCAAGCTCGTATAGGTGGCTGCAGCAAAGAGAAGCAGCACGAAACATAAATGCTACAAATTTCCCGAAAATTTGGGTGAGATACGATACAATAGAGAAAGAAAGGAGAATTATGGCTTTGGTAGCAGGGCAAAATCAGCTAAAGATGAATTTGTAGTTTAAAAGTAACATATTGAGCTTACCCATCCAAGATTATAGCAGTATCAAACACACCATGTGATCATCGATCGGGATTACCATCATAGCAGGATCGAGTATTATCCCACCAAAGCTGCTCGAGTAAATTGCTGGCTGGCTATGGCTTCTCTTCCACTGCATCCCATTTCTCATACAGCTTCTCGAGCAACTAATTGATTGAGATCATAGAATCAATATATATGATTAAACAAAGTAAAGAGCAAGGCAGTTGAAGCAAAAGACAACCGTTTCTTGATCCAATTCACATGATATATCAATTTTCAAGAAGCTCATAGCTTTGATGATCAAATAACAGCTTCACTGTCTCTATGTTACTTCCATGCTAATTACATTACTACTAGGCTACTGAAGCGTAAATATACATTAGGAGAAAAGGAAAACTCATGCTTCCCATCCCTTTCATTCAGATCAAATGTCAAACTCCCAAAGACGATGGTAACAGAGCCAGTAATTAATTAATAAATATAGGAAATTTGAGTAGTATGGTCATGTTTTCACCTCAGAGGAAGATGAAAACACACGAGCCTTGTAATCGCCGCCATTTTCAATCTCCGTTGTACCTTCAAAACCAAAACCAATCGAAAACTTCAAGAACAAGAAAATCACTCTGGAATCAAGATACGTACCAAATACTCGAAAATTGAATGATTAAGGAAAGAACATTTACCTGATTGGGAATCCATGGCGTTGGAAGAGATTGATTTGGTGAGTGTAAGCACAGTTTGGAGTGGAGAGAAGGAAGAATTAGTCTAGAGCGTGAATATATACAGGCGAAGCAGCGTTGGTGAAGGTGTCGTTGATTGGATTGCATGTTGTCTTTCTCCACTAACCTTTTCTTCTGTCTTGCAGCGAGGAAGCGCGCGGCTTGCTCAATGGCAAGGTGCGCCTGATTTTTCAGGGTATGAACTATGAAGGGTAGTTGTGTTAGTTTTCTTTTTTCATTTTAAATGTGATTTAAATTATAAGTGTGTATATATTTTTAAAATTTATCTATATTACAATAAGCTCATTCACATTTCACAGTAGTAAAAATAGTATACATATGGTGCTTTTCAAACATGTTATAAAATTTCATGCTCATTCTACGGGAAAAATCCGTGGAAATAATTGCACTATAAATGTAGTCTTCTTACCGTGTTCGTATTTGTATATTACAACATAAGACGTACGATATCACGATAAATTTGTGCTAGTAAGTCTAATTATTGAATAATGTTTTGAACAAATGTTGCTAAATAGTTTTTAAAATTCTAATTAATTGTGTAATATTTAGAGTTTGTCAACTCTTGTTAGGAACTTGTGAATACTTCCATATTATTTTATAATTTTTACCAAGTGAAGTTTTTTTTTAGCCAAGACCAAGTGAAGTTTATTATTTTGATATTTACTTAAAGTATATAAGCATGCTCAATAAGTCTAACATAATAAGATTATTAAAACGCATCATAGCATGCACGAATTACCACAAATGATCTCTGACAACAGAAGTGTTTTATTAATGTAAAGGATTAGCACTACCATTTTCCTAAAGTTGAATAATCACAATTGCAGTATCCATAGAAATGATGGTGAAGTTGCTCCTAAGGTAAAAGTAAGAGTGCGAGAGTGCAATTTTCTTAATACCATTGCAAAAGATAAGACGAGCATTAGTCCAAGCATTATAGGTGCACACTCAGAGTGCGTTTGGATGGACGTAATGTGACATTACTTGAAATGTGAAATTACAAGTATTGTTAGCTGTAATATGAAATTACATAAAATGTTAGATTACAGTGTTTGATTGTGCTGTAATGTGGAGTGTAATGTTAGATTACAGTGTTTGGTATGTGTTGTATATGTGTATTGTAATGTGACTTTATTATTATTATATTAATTTATAAAGAGTATATTATATATTAATATGATAAGATTTAAAAAATAAAGTATATTTTGACAACAACTAACTTCTTAAAGTTTATGTTTTATGGTTAATACTATAATCATTTATGAATTTTAAAAATAAAATATGTAAACTCAGTATGCACAACTATTAAAATTCTAATAGATAAAACCAGTGCTATCAGAACCGGACCGGTGGTCGAACCGGTTAGGCCACCGGTTCCCGGTTCGAACCCGGTCCAACCGAATTCCTTACAGTTTTTGTATATAAGTATTTCCCTGGTGTAAATAACTTAAATAACTAATATCGGCCCAGCCCATCAAGTCCACTGCTCACTCAAGACCCACCCCACCCTAATTCTCTCAGCCCCCCATCGAAAATTTTCACCCACCCAAAATCTCACTCACCCAGTCACTCTCCCATTTCAATTCCTGCGAGAAATCTTATTCACCCACCCATTCCATTCATTCACTTCACCCACCCAATCCATTTCATTCAATTCACCCACCCAATCCATTTCATTCAATTCACCCTAAACCCTAGATCTTTCTTCACCGGCGGGGATGGACGAGCAGGAAGCCGAGGTGGGAGATGCAACCCAGATCTGGTCGGTGAGGTTGTGGTTGTGACGTGATTCCAGATGCAGTAGGAGACTGGGGCTTATCAGATAGAGAGCGTGGGGGTCAGAGACTCAGAGCGGCGAGGAGGGCGAACATGGCGGTCGTCATCTGATGAGGCCATGGTGTAAAGAAGATGAAGAGAAGAAGGATGTCGATGTATTTAATGTCCGAACCGGTGGACCGGTAAACCGGACGGTTCTGTAAAAACCGGCCGGTTCTCCGAAAAACCGGTTAGAGAACCGGGTTCGCTTCCTTGCCGGTCTTTTTGTCAGATCGGACCGGATAGGGGTCTGGTTTCCGGTCGGACCGCCGGTCCGATCCGGTTCTGATAACTCTGGATAAAACATTATATGCAGTTTTATAAGATAATTTTCATATAAAATGCATTGAAAAGACTTTACTTATTTTATACGAACATCGTGCGCATTATTATTTATTATAATAATGAGTTATGAAGTAGATAAAAAAATAAAAAACTACTAATAATAACAAAATTATTATTTTAATAAGCTATAATGATAATAAAATTATTTTATTTATTTAATAAATATTAATAAAATAATAACACTCCGTAATGTTGGACGTAATCTCACATTACATCCGTTTTTAAATGTAATCTCACATTACATTGAATGGAGTTTGGACGTAATCTGAGATTACATTAGACATTACATTACAATGCACATTACGTCGTTTGGTAAACCAAACAACGTAAAGTTGATGTAATGTGGGACGTAATGTGAGAATACATCACACATTACATCCATCCAAACACCCCCTCAGTGTTTGGATGGATGTAATGTGAGATGTGATTTTCCATTACGTCCCACATTACATCAACATTACGTTGTTTGGTTATTTATACTCGAGAGGCTCCTAAGCCTATTTTTTTTTTTTTTTTTGCCAAAACTAAATTAGAGTCAAGTTCAAGTTTTATATATATTTAATTATGGAACACACTAGTTATCAAGTCGAATTCGATTTCGAGCTAAGGAACACCATTTATGATTAAAGAGGAAAATCTTTATTTGGATGACCGAGCTCAAACTCGTCGAGTATAAAATAGACTCGGGAGTTCTAACTCAAATAAAGTTATCAGAATTGAGTCGAGTTTCTCAAATACTCGGTTGTACTCGTTTACACTTATATAATCTATACTTTTTTTAGATTAAATGTATATAAGAGCACTTTTAATGAGCAAATTTGCTAAGATATTTGCTTAGGTGGAGGTGAGATGTTAAGACAAATATTGTCCATCCCACTAATTGTCCATGTACTTTCTTATTCTCTTGCATTTAACTTGTCCATGGACATTTTGTACGTATTCATATTTTGTTATATCTTTTTAATCTCTCTCCATATAATATCTAATATTATATTATATAATAATCAAAACTGAGACAAAAATTGTCTTTGCAATTGTAAGAGGTAAAGACATATCAAATTAAATTAATATTTTTTTGACAATTGATGATGTGGAGGTGAGGTGGCTCAAAATGGCAACCAAAATGGCAACCAAAATGGCTTTGCCCATTGGAAGTGCTCTAATAATAACAAAATATTTCTTTAAAAAAAAAACACATAAAATAAATATGCTATCATGATCATACATATAATGTCTATGATATGATAAAAAAAAAAAAAAAAAAAAAAAAAAAAAGAGTATTCTTTCTCTTCAAATGAGGTGGCTTAAATGTTAGAAATCTCCCACCTTGAATTATTAATTTTTAGAATTTGATGCAAGTGGAACATAAAGTTCTAGAAAGTAGAACCCCCATAATTTACCGCAGAATAACTTAAATAACACTCTTTTATGAATTTATATTAAATGTCGCGAATATAAGTGTAAAGGGCGTTTGGTCTAGTGGTATGATTCTCGCTTTGGGTGCGAGAGGTCCCGAGTTCGATTCTCGGAACGCCCCTTGTTTACGCTTGTTAATATTTTGTCGTGTCGTGCCCTCAATTTTACAGAGACTTACAAACGAGCAATTTGGGTAAACTGGATAAAAAGGCTCTATTTATGCAAAGCCCACAGCCCATAATCACTTTTGTCCCATTTTCACGGTAATCGTAAAAAAACGTGGAAAAAAGTTTTTTATTTAATTTATGTGACCGTTTTGTTTAAACATATGTTTTTTAGTTACTTACAGTCACAAATGTGGCGGTTTGGTAAAATCGTCATTTTATAAATATTTAATCACATTTGGTCAAACAAAAGTGACTAATTTTAACAAGTTTGGATTATTTAATTATATTTTAAAAGGTAGGTGACCAAACTATCATATCAAATAATAAAAGTAACAATTTAATCATATTGTACAAACACAAGCAACTAAACAAATATACGGAAGGGTTTTTTTTTCCACGTACTACATACGTTTTCTATGAAACGTTCACCTATGGTAAAATTAAAAATTACAATGTGGTGATCCATTTACCGTAGTAGTAACTAATCTTAGGTTTAGTAACTATCTCGCAAATTGAATTTTGATTTAATTAGAAATTATTATTTGAATTTATTTTTCTAAATTAGTTAGCCGAATTTCTAATTTACGAGTAAAATATATGTTATAATTTACACTAAATTAAATAGAAAATAAGCACATTTCAATCGTCTAGAATCTTTTGATATGTCTAGAATCTTTTGATATGTGTATATATAAATTATAAGATGAAGTAAGCAATAAATAGAAAAATTTGCACTGAAATATCTTTAATTTGATGTTCAGTTTAACATTCCATATTTTTAATATTATTATTTAATAACGTCTAATTGATGATTTTCACTTGATAAAACAATTTATTAACAAATCATTATCAGGTTCCTATAAAAAATAATCATGTAGCTGGAACATATTTATATTCTATTTAAATTTATGTAAATAAAAAATTTAGTCGTAAGTTTATAGTTTGTGTAATCAACATTAAAAAGATAAAATTCGGGTAAGGATTTCAATTTTTTTAAAGGCCACTCCAAACAATGACTTGATTATTAATCAATGTAATCTTAAAATAGTTTTATTTATAATAATAATAATAATTAATAATAATAATAGTAAAAAAGGCAATTGTAAAAATGTAATTATAAATAAAAAAATAAATAATTGGGAAAGTGAATAAAAAAGAGGTGGTGTACAGAACCAGAAGAGAAGAAAGCAGAGGGAGGGGCAGAGGTGGAAAACAGCGTAGGAAGAGGGCGGCGCGGCGGTGACTTCAGGTTGTCGTCACCCTCCATCTCTCGAGACATGAGCCCCCTTTTGTCTTTTCACTATATATTTATCATATAATAAATTATTTTAAAATTCAATTATTATTAAAACATTTGGCAAAAATATATTATTAAAACAGAAATGCAGCTCTCTCAGTCTCACGGTTTGTTATTTTGGTTTAAAAAAATTTCCTCTTCTAATTTTCTTTTACACCGGATGGAAAAGGCTTTATAATTTATATGGTCCGTACTATACAGAACTATATTTATTTATTATTACAGTGAGACTGAGTATAAATAATAAGTGTATATATATATTTGTCAAAAGTCAACTCCTCTCCTCTGCAGAAGTACACTATTTGTTGAAAGTGAAGAAACTCTTATTATAATTAAATAATAAAATTAAAACTAAACCGGAATGGGGTGATCCCAAGAAGTTAGAAGAGGGCGGTTCAATTCTTGAAAGAGGAGACATGGGAAGCCGTAAATCCCAAGCAACCTCATCTTACACACCACACCAGAGAAAAAAAAAAGTTATTCATCACTACAATTTTAATTCACTGCACTTTCCAACATAATAATAAGTTATTTAAAAAAAAAAAAGAACATAGTAGTTGACGTCATTCAGGAAAGTAATTCAAGTTAATAAGTAATAATTTTTTTTTTTTCATTTAGCTGGAAGGAACTTATAAGTTTTTATTTTTTGTCAGTGAACTTAAAAATAAATAAATATTACGTAAGAATCTTACTAGGATTTGATGTAAAGCCTGGCCTGGGTGTAGGATAGGTGGGGCCCAGTATTGAGGGGGTAAAACTGGAAAGGTAATATTTTATGATCTCTATCAAAATCCGAGCATGACGCGTCCAAATCTCGTATCATCAATATCTCCCTCTCTTGATATCTGATGTCGATGGATGTAATGGATTTGACTTTTGAAATGATCCATGCATGCATGCATTTCTATTTTCTTCCTCTTTTATTTTATATATTAATATATTTTTCAGCCGGTAGTCTGGAGCACTTCCAATAGTAAGTGCCTAGTGCATCCACATCAGCAACCACGTCACTGCCAACTCATCAAAGTGGCACTGCTACAGTATTTGCTACAGCAAATGGCACTGTAAAATTGGCACTCTCTCCAGTAGTGGAGACCAAGTTCCACTTCTACATTGGGACCCACATAATTTCATAATTCAAATATAATTTTTGCATTATATATAAATTATATATTCATATTTTTTTACAAATACGAACATGAATAAATAATGAGATTCAAGTATTAGATGTTTTAATTAAAAAAATAGGGAAAATATATACAAAATTATAAAAATGTAATTGAATTTTTTAATAAAAATTTACATTCTATAGGGATAAGAAAATAACCGGCCCGGTCGGTTCGGAACTGGTATAGACTGGACCGGTTCCAAACAGACCAATTATGCGAGAGGAGAACCTGACCAAAAACCAGTAATATACTTCTCAAAAAATTGATTTTTGACTGGACCAGACTGTTTTGAACTAGTTTTTAACTAGATCAGTTTTGTCGGAGGATCGGTTTTTTTAATTAGGGTAAATTTGTATAGGAAAATGGGTCGGACCAGTTTTGAACCGAACCAGACTTTTTTTACAGTTCCAGTCCAAAATCGGTCCAGAATTTTTAGTGCTAATTTCAAATTCAGTCCAGACCGGACCATACTGTTTTAATTAGTACCAATCCAGTTCGGAACATATTCGGGCCCGACCGGTTCGTGCATATCCATAGTTCTCTATTGTCAATTCATTGCAATAACTATACGTTACTTAACCAAAATTACTATTAGGTGTAGTCCCCATGCGGCATGCAGAATGATTGATAAGTATAATTGTTTATATAATAACATTGATCAATCAAATTCATTGAATCTATTATTTCACCATAATCAGTGTATATCTGTTATACGTTACATATCTTAATTCAACATCATCAACATATTCACGTTTATGTACATCCATGATCATATTAGTAAATCGATTATTGCATTAATCATGTGTTTTTATATATGATTTCCAATATATGTAAATTAGAAATATATTATATATACATCATTCTAAAAGTATAATTTTTATAATAATTTATCGTAAAAGATATATTTCTTTCATATAATAATATAATATAATATAATACGTAAAATATATAAAAGTATATGCATTAAAATAATATAATATTTTGTAGTAATTATTTTCCATATTTAATAATTTGAAATGTTATACTATTTCAAAATTTAGAATTAACGGTTATTCAACATGGTAACATATAAACAAATTAGATATGGAAATTTCGAAATTGATTTAAAGTTAAAAAGTAGTAATTTTGGTTCGTGTCGTTATTTATGTTACATAATATTCAAAATGACTGATTACGGCTCTTGTCTATCTGACTTAGCGTAATCGAATATATATACAATCAAAGAGATGAGCAACACAATCGAATAAAATAATATTAAAAAGTTGACACCGACATGAACAGTAACTTGGGAGTTCCTACTAGTAGGCACTGTCCCACTTCACTATTCACTCAATAATGGCAAAACAGTAATATTAGTAATCCTAGTCACGCCTAGTGGCGCCTAGTTAGCGTCCAGAGGCAAAAATTGGAACTAGGCACTCCCATTTTGTCTCCTATTGAAAATGCAAGTGCCTATTTAATCATTATCAGTAGGGACCAACAGTAAATGACACTAGGCACTAGGCACTCTCTACAATAATAAATTTACAACATGAAACTAAACATTAGACACTACTATTGGAAGTGCTCTTAGAAGCTGACGACCACACCCTTATATAATTGCTAAACATCTAGTTAAATATATCTTTATTCGCACCTAGGTAGTTGCTTATGAGTAAAAGTTGATTATGAATTTTTTTTTTTTTTCAGAGTATAATTGAATCTGCGATTAAATAATGAAAGGTTGAACTAATAATCATATATTATTATATCAACTAATAATCATATATTATTATATCAACTAATGTGCGAGAAGTGTCTATATGTTAAACGTCTCCACATTTTAGTAATAAGATTTACATGACTCCGATCATGAATTAAATAATAAAATTATAATAGAAAAATATACTTATCATCAAATATTATACAATTTAAAATTTATTAAAATGTAAATTAAAAATTTCGAGCGACTGCAGAATCACTAAAGAGCTTCTAGTCACTCCACTCGAACATCTTTTCTTTAAAAAAAAAAAAAAAATATATATATATATATATATATATATATATAACATCATTCTACAAAGTTTAATTTAATTAATTGCTTTAATAAAGTTTTATTGTTATATCTTCATTAGAGTCAGGCTAAAATCTCATTGTAAAATCGATTTGATCATATTTTATTCTCTTTAAATAGGTATTACAAATATCCAAATATGTGGATTAAAAAAAAATCCAATTAATTTTATTTATGATTATATATTTATATAAAAATGACATGACCTATTTTAAGAATTATTTTAATGGTGATTATGTTTTTTTTTTTCTAATGAGATAGATGTAGAGTGTAGATAGGTACTTAGCATATATTGAAACTATATCAACTAATTTAGAACGGGTTTATGTATGTAGATGTATTAGTATGAAATTATTGGACTCTCTTGCTCACAGTTTGAAATTTTTTCTGATCAGATTTAGTGAGTAACCAATGTACTCACCGACTATGTTAATATAACCCACCAACAATTTATTATAGTTAAGATGTCAGTCTGTTAAATTTAATTTTAATCACCTCTTACGTGATATGAATCCGAATATATTTACGAACAAAATGTAAGCCCAAAATGGATCTAGCATACGTGATGCTGATGTCATTAATGCCTAATCTTCAAATTATAACTTCTTTTTAATATGCATGCATATGACTAATTGGGACTGCAAAATACATGTTTCCACTCAAATGTGTAATCCAGCTACTAATCATATTCTGAAAATTCTTAGATCAATCAATTTTTTTTATTTTTGATTAAAAAAAAAACTACTATCACAATTGCTCGCTGAAGTTTAGACCATGACTGATGACTTAGTTGTATTTTCCATAAAATTCACGGATAGTTTTTTATTTGTTAAAACCTTAATAGACTCCTGCCACTAATCCTTTCATATTTATTTTTTTTCTGGACACGTGCGATTGAAGTAATTTTCACGTGACTTTCCTTACTTGGAAGATCATAACTGCAATATACCTAACATAATACAACCAACTTACTAAGAATTTTTTTTAGAAAAGATAGGAAAGGGACACACTGAAAGCCTCATGGGCTCAGGCCTATAAGGCCCCGTGAAAGCTGTTAGGGTTCGCCGAAGCTCTATAATAAGTTCATAACATCTTCCTCAAAAGAACCGTCTTTAGTTTTTTTTTTTCATAATGATAGTTCGGCTTACTTTGGTATAATTTTTAGTAAATCGTCTAGTTTACATATATACATAAAATAATAAAATAAGAAAACCATGGAGTTAAAAGTAACGCAAAATTTCAGGAAAAATGAGATTCCTATGTCGTAGATAAATAAATTGCATAAATCACTTCTTTTATTTTTTTTATATATAATTACCCTTGATGTGTTTTAGGAGATGTCATCAATAAGCCAACACCAGTCATATGTTTGTACATTTAAAATAATACATATTCACACTTAGATAGTGACAATATATGTAACACCCGACCCAAATATTAAAGAACTTTAGAATCGATTTAACTTAACTGTTTAAATTATTGAATTGAGGTCAACATTAATATTTTTAATTTATTAGGTAATCGTTATTTTATTAATTAATTACAATCTTAAATATTATCGAGGTCCATTTTTTTTCATCACTATGTCTATAATTGAAATATATATGAATATGAAACCTTCAATATGTGAAGACCTAAAATCTTAGCTTTAATTACTTTACCCTTAGACCGGCCGTTAGACCGGCCCTGACAACACTCGTATAATACTTGCTCTATTCGTTTTGTATTATTTCTTATCGCACCATGTTGAAGATAAACCGTTAGCCTTAGCCCTGAATTTTTGTTTTTCATTTTCTAATATTGAGAATTAAATCAATATATATAATTATGAATATTTGTTTTAACAACCCTAAAAGAAAAGAAAAGAAAATAAATAAGTTTGCATAAAATGAATAATAATGTTTTCATATCTACTCTCGCTCTTATTAAACCAACTTTCTGTTCCCATCTCATTTCACTTTCTTCACTGACAGAGGAATACCGTCTGCACACTTGCTCATACACGCACGCATTCAGAACCGGCCACTCCTCTTTCTCTCTCTTCATCACCCAGCTATGGACGATATGAGAAGGAGGGGCTAGCTAGCTAGCTAGCTATCTGCCTGCACTGCATCACTAGCTCCATCCACAACAGACACAACCATTCACAGATTTTCCCTCTCTTTCAATAGCTTTAACCTCTTCCTTATAATAATACCGCCCCTTCGTTTCTCTCACTCTACCATAGCTAGAGATTAATCATCATCCTTCGTCATGGAGTCATTCTTGTACCACAGCAATCCTCACTTCCTGGGAACCCGCGGCGGCGCCGGCAGTGGAACCGTCGCTGGCGGAGATCCCCATCTCCCGCCTGGCTTCCGGTTCCACCCCACTGACGAGGAGCTCATCACCTACTACCTCTTCAAGAAAATCTCCGACAGCTCTTTCACCTGTCGCGCCATCGCCGATGTTGACCTCAACAAGTGCGAGCCATGGGAGCTCCCTGGTAATTAATTATTATAAACCCTAGCAATTTTTATCTACTTATTTCTCAACTAATACACTCATTTGTAAAGCAAATCGTAGGAATCTTTGCCAATACTTTATTTTTCAACATCTGTCCAAGTGAATGATCTCTAACAACTAAATTAGCTTAAAAAAACATAATTGTGAGGACATTCTTTTTTTCATTAATTATAAGGTATTATTTCATTTGAAAAAAAATTCATTTACATACAAATCAGTGATTTTCTAGTAGTGTCTACAGGCCAAGTGAGAAGACCACTATAATTTTTTTTATTTAATTTAATTTTGTAGATAAAGCAAAGATGGGGGAGAAAGAGTGGTATTTCTTCAACCTCCGTGACCGGAAATACCCAACCGGTCTGAGGACGAACCGTGCCACGGAGGCAGGCTACTGGAAGGCCACCGGAAAAGACCGGGAGATTTACAGCACCAAGGCGTGCGCTCTCGTCGGAATGAAGAAAACCCTAGTTTTCTACCGCGGTAGGGCCCCCAAAGGCGAGAAGAGCAACTGGGTCATGCACGAGTATCGCCTCGAAGGCAAATTCGCCTACCACTTCCTCTCCAGTAGCTGCAAGGTACATTTTTATTTACATATATTCAGTATTTTCGCCCAAAAAAAAGTTTTTTTTTAATATGTTTTTCTATAATGTGTACCTCCGCCGTTAGGGTTTAGTAACTAGGGCATGCAGTTAGCTAGAGATTTTGTTATCATGGAAACAGACTGGAAATGTTTGTTGGTGTTCACAAAGTTGTTATCTTTTTTGTTTCTGCTGAGAAGAGATGAATTGATCTGCTGCGTAGAGAGAGCGTGACGTTTGTACAATAAAGTTGTTTCTATTTTGATATCTCGTCTGTGGCGGTGTCAGGTTTGTGCGTAAGAAACTGTAATACCCGAACTGGAGGTGCAATAATTTTGCAGATCAGCATAATATTAATGTTACAACCCCATGAATTGATGCTAGGGTTTTGATTTTTTGGTTAGAAAGCGATGGAGATAGATTCCTGTCATTATGACCATACCTGCATCTCCTTCAAAATCAGTAAATTAAATAAAATGTTAAGAATCTAAAAATAGTCTCACCTATATAATATTTAAATGTTTATATTAACTATTCCAACTATATAATTTAATTGATTTTTACTGCTTTTTTTAATCTTAAAATTAACTAAATATAAATGTGTTTTAAAGTATATATAAGCTTAAGCCATTAGTTGCAAATTTGATACTTCATAATTGGATAGTATGTTTCATCGTTTAATATACTGATTTTAATGTCAAAATCAATTGGTAGAAGTAGAAAATAACAAATATAGTCAATAACCGAATACTAACATTTTAATCTGGAATGGTGATTCGTTGTATGATCTATAATTATATTTTGTATTATTTTAAAAAAAGTTATTAAGATCCTTAAATTAATGATCTAATTTAATGAATTTGTTATATTCTACAGGATGAGTGGGTGATTTCCCGAGTGTTCCTGAAGACCGTCACCGGAGTTGGCAGCAGTGGCGGCAGTAGCGGCGGTGGTTCCTGCAGCAGCGTCAAGAAGAGTCGCCTCCTGCCAAACCTCTTCTGCCTTGAGATGCCAAGCTCTCCAACGGCGTCTCTACCGCCGCTCCTCGACTCATCATCAGCCTCTCTTTGCCCCACCGGCGGTGACAGCACCTCGTACGAAAGTCACACCCCAAGAGAGCACGTGTCCTGTTTCTCCACTGTCTCGAACAGTACTAACTCCGGCCTATTCGGCCTCTCCGCGCCAGACTTCCACCTGGCCCCACCAACTCCGTCCATTATTGCAAGAAACAACAGCCACGGCAACGTTTCGAGTTTCCCGAACCTTCAGCCGCTCCAGGAGACTCTCCAGCTTCCACCGTACCTCCTTCCGGTTCACAACAACAATGGCGGTTGCTTTGAAGGTTACGGCGGTGGATATGGTGGCTCTAATGGAAACTGGGTTTCTGTCCATGACGAAATGAAGCTCGAAGGTGGCGGCAGCAGCCGTGGAAGGGCCGGAATGGGCGTTTCCGAGCTTGAAAGCATGTGGTCATACTAAGACCGTTTAAGAAGTTATTTCGGTTATTGTCTATGGTGTTATGTGTTAGGGTAGCTTTGATGTATCCTCGCTCGCTAGCTAGGTTTATCTCTATGTGATTTGTCTTAATCTAGTGTTGTAAGCTGTAACTGAACCGTAGGTCAGTTTAATTAGTTAATCCAGTTGTGATGTATGTGTGGTAGTAATGTGTAATATTGGCCAATGTGTTTTAATTAATTTGCATGTTTAATTTTGTTGAGTCATAAATTTATAATGTATAGTAATAAATAAATATAATATAAGTAATAAGATAAAAAGACGTAACCTGCTACGGGACTGTCGGTGAATGACTACTCACTAGTACTACTACTTGACGTGCATCTAATCACTCAAGTAAAAGACGTATCTATGCATGAAGATTTAATTAATTGTTTGTTGAAGTGAGAATGGGGTTTAGGGTTTAACTGTAGGCCGTCACATTCGCATATCTGATGGGAAATTTAATGTGGGTAGTTGAAATTAGGTGCAAAAATGGAGTGTACGAGCTTCACTTTCACATGGGCCTAGCTAGCTCTCCCCTACTTGTGGAAGGGGACAAATTTATTACCCCCTTCTGCACACCATTTTTACATCTTTTTTTGTCATTTCATTCGCAGATATACATTTACAATGGGGACCATTTGATTTTTCGTACGTTAATTTTTATTTTTATTTCACACAACTTAATTAATCATAGCATAATAAAATCCTCAATCGCATATAACTCACGCTTTTTTTTTTTGCATGAACCGACGTATGGCTGCTAAACCCTAGCAAGACGTGTCGATAAATTTGTAGTCGTGTCCATTAAGTTCAACATCTAATTAAACCAGTGTATACGTATTAAATACCGAAATCTTACCAGTTATAGTGGAAAGAAAAAAAAATCGAAGTAGTCATAATATGGGAAAAATATAAATCGAACTAGTCACTGAGAAGAGACCAACGTCTTAGTTGACTTTTCCACAACCTCACGCTTACGCGTAAAGGCCTCTCCAACAGGGTTGTCAACGGGGCAGGTATCGCTTGCCCCGTACCCGCCCCGCGGGTCGAGATGATCGACCCGTACCCGCCCCCACACAGTTCGCTGGGCGGGGCGGGTCGACCCGCGGGTCACCTATTAATGAGACAATATATTATTAACAATTTAAATCATAAATTCTATATTTATTATATACAAGTTCAATTTAAAATTTAAATCACAAATAATAAATTTAAGTTCAAATCCAAATACAAGTCACAAATCCTAATTATTTTAACTATGTATTATATTACCTATATATTTTTATATAAATACATGTAATATATATATAAATTATCCACATACGGGGCGGGGCAGGTCAACGGGGTGGGACGACCCAAAAACCGTACCCGCCCCACGGGTCACGAATCGCGGATCAACGGGTCACAAAACTGGGGCGGAGCCCGCGGGTTACATATTACCCGTAACCCGTTGTCACCCCTACTCTCCAACATGATCTCCGCGTTTAGTTATTATTTAAGTATATTATTAATCAATGCACTAACACATTCTTATACATGTATAATTTTTTTTTTTGGCCAAAGTTATACATGTATAATCAATCAATGTCTAAATGGACACTGGTATTAATTGATAGTACTACATGTATAATGACTATATAAGGGCATGTTAATTTGTATTATGTAATCCCAACGTGAATAACATGTTAAATTAATGCATAATGGAATTAAAGTATAATTAATTATTAGTTAATATACGTGTAATAATTAATTTGGTCCAATACTATTTAAATGTGTATTAGCTGATCCTAGTACCCTAGTTAATGCATAAACGAAACGTCTGTCATTCAACAATTTCTTTCAAAACTGATATTTGCTAACAATAGTTTACACATCCAGGATTGAAGCCACAATAAGGTGAGGAGGCAATTAACTCTCTCAACTTTTTGCGAAGTAAATTTTTTATCTTAAAATTTGTAATTCATATCAATTTTTTCTTGAAAATCTTAGAGTAACCCCTGCCATTTTTTTTATACTAGTTAATTATTTTATCATAAGTAAATTCTTCCCCTTAAACATAATTTCTAGCTTCATTTATGCGCCCTTCAAAAATACTTAATATTAATAGGATTTGAATAAGTCCACTTTGATAATGTAGTTGGAAAATGACCAAATAACACATTAATAAACTTCCTCATAAATTTGAATTTATAACTGAAAATCTTTGATATATTCTTAATAATGGACTTCAATACTAGCAACTCTTACAATGTATATATACTAGTAATTTACCCGCACACCGCGCAATATTTACTTTAGATAAAAACTTATATATAACTAATTTCATTAATTCGTGTTTAGCACAAAAATTATGTCTAAATTAATATATTATTTTATTGTGTACATAAACTAGAAATATATGAAATCATACATTAAAATAGTTCTTGACTCCCAATTCACATGATAAAACTCATTCTTAAATTAGAGAATCATAAAAAATTTATAAATATTTGGTAGTAATTATCAAGAGTAGATATTATATAAATGATATTTTGAACATAAGCTTCTAGTCGGTCCCACCTTAGAGTGGTGGTTGGGTCGAAGTGCTACGCTTAACCTCTACATGCGGAAAAAATCTTCCTTAACTTGAGTGAACGCCTTCAATATACTCTAATATACTCTTTGGTCCGTACACATGGACTTTCTACCCGGCCCAACTAGCCTTCCAGGGAGTTTTCAACATTTTTTTCTTAAAATGTCGCCCCCGGGATTCGAACCATCGGCTCTGATACCACTTGTTAAGAATAAGACTTACGCCTTAACCAATCATCATATAAGCTCGAACTTGTGAGTGAAGACCTTCGGTATACTCTTATTCATACTCTAATAAAAATGCGTCCAAATGAGTTGAGGTTAATACTAGATAACCTCTTTGCCACCGAGAAGGTTATGGACTTTATCGAGTGGTCAATCTTACGATCATAGATGGAGTGGCTATCATACATCAAAAGGTTTCTCGTTGTTCGATCACGTACAAGTTTCAACACATTGTTTTGTTTTGCTTCCCCGAACTAAAGATTTCTATATTGCTTACATTAACACACAACGGTCAAGATTTCCTTCTCCATATGACTGGATGAGGTTACGCGAGATCCAACGGGACCGGCATGGGCAAGAGGGCATTAAGCGACTCGACAATAGGAGAGGGGGAGCGAGCCACAAATGGGACTTAGTTGAGCATCATAATATAACCAAACAATCACATTTGCATATGTAGTTAACTAAAAAACTTAAACTAATTAAAAAGTCATATTAACAAACATAAGTAACTAAACTATGTATTAACCCATATGAATAAAGTAGATTCATTTGATATGTTTTAAAGTTTAGAATTATCAATTATAACAACGTGACATATTATCAAGCATTTAGAAACAAAAGTTTTAAAATTGACTTTAAACTTTAATTATATATTTCTTTGGGTTAATAACTAAAAAACTGTCCAAGGTTTACCCTATGTTAAAATTAGGTGTCTGAAGTTTGAAATGTTAAAATGGACTGTCCCAAGTTTCATTTTTGTTGAAATTTGGTGTCTCGGAGTTATTACTTTAGAGAAGTCAATTCCGACGAAACCGTCTGTCAAATTCAAGCTCTGATACACACTCCCTTCTCGTCATCTTGCCGGGACCGTCACCTAAAAAGTTGGTCACATCCGGGCAAGTAAATCTCGCTCTATTATCCTTGGAAAATGGCTCTACACCACTCTTTTAGAAACTTTTTTTTTAATGTTCAATTTTTAGGTGAAATTTGACGATTTTGTGAAAAGTAAAGAGTGATTGATTATGAGTGGGTTGGTGGGTTGATAAAAATGATTGAATGGAGATGAAAAGACGCACAAAGACACCAAATTTCAACAAAAATGAAACTTGGGACAGTCCATTTTAACATTTCAAACTTCAGACACCTAATTTTAACATAGGGTAAACCTTGGACAGTTTTTTAGTTATTAACCCTATTTCTTTTGATATTCGGAATTAGACCATATAGAAACAATATTCCTCCATAGTAATAAATAAAGGCATGGACGAGGCTGGCTGGCTCAACAGTGACACTCATTGCAGCGACGAGGTTGGTCTGTGTCAGCTAGGCGACATTGATTAATGTTAGGTGATGTTATGTAGCTTAAATAAATTGATGATGATGATGATGAAGATGAAAAAAACTGCTGCTATGTAGCTAGTATCAAAGGCAATGAGTGGATACGCAGTTAATATTGCATATATATGGAACTCCACGCGCAGTGTACAACACTCCTTTGGACTTTATACCATTTTTCTCACAGATATATACCCTGTCTATCTACCTTGTTCTAATTTTAACACACACCAGTCACCAATTCAGTATATACAAACTCCCCAACAAACACATAATTCCAAGCCACCTCAGAGCAGACATTAAAAGCTACCCTAGCTTAGCTATGGAGGTTTTGAAAGAAACCCAACAATATATGTATATTATATATAAAAGGGGTGCAAATGAAGATTTGTACGTCCTCATCTTTTCCGGCCATTTTCTTCTAATTTGGTGTGTGGTACGGCCACCGGCGGACCCCAACGGTGATGTGTCATCAATTAATTTTCTCACAATGTTATCATTACACTCGATGTTACAGTTATGTACCAACTGAATCATACCTTCTCTGTTTGTAGTTCGTTTGAAACCGACCCTTGTGCCGTTGGTTCCCTCCTTTTTCATCCATCACATACATTACTTTTTCTAGGAAACATTCTTCTATGGAGGATATATTTATTAGGGTTAATTAATAGCTCAGATTGTGCTACATATTTGAGTCGGGTAATTACATGACATTTAAAAAACAAAAAATTGTATGTTGGCTATTGTTTCAAAATGTTATCTAATGATTACCAACAGTTGGTTTTCTGTCAATTTCTTTCTTTTAATAGTTACGTAATTGACACATATGTCAAATCAGCACCACGTATATTTATATAATATATTATTTAATTTTATTTGAGTTTTATTTTATAGTTTATCTTATTATTTAATTAAAGATAAAGTTTATAACTTTATATAACAAAAAAAAAAATATTTACAAGTTTTAAAATGTATAATTTTTTTTTTTTTTTTAAAGATTGTTTAATGCAATTAGAATTATATGATTAATTTTATTGCAATGTAGCTTATTAGTGAGATTCGTGCTCAATTTGCTAATCGAGATCGAATTCGTTTTACTAGTTGTGCCAAGTTTGCCAACACGAACAAACACATTTAGCACAATAATCACATGCATCTCACTGTATTCTTCTATCTTGCAAAATTACTAGGCCAAAAAAAAAATATTGCAAAATTAGAAGTCCAGCTTGCAGAATATAATTGCCCGGGACATAATAGATGAGCTATAAGTCGGGCCCATTTAGTGTGTCTTCTAAGCCCAATAGAACCAGCCCGAATCCAAATGGCCCAACTGATTCCAGCTCAGGTACGGGGACAAAAACGGTATTTACTTCTTCCTACTCCTTCCTGAGAAGATAACGAATGAAATTGCAAAATCCACAGTGAGGCGCTGAGTTCTTCTTGCAGACGACAGATTCGAGCAGAGAAAAAGAAAAAAGAGATGGCAACTCTATCTTCTTGCTTTGCTCTTCCATGCCAGTTCAAGCGCCTCTCACTCAACGCCAATTCTTCTTCTTCTTCACCTGTTACTCACTACAACTCCATTGCATTCAAGTCCCTAAGCTTCTCCTCCAGTCTCTCCAACAATGTCTTCTCCCAAGGTAACTACCGCAATTTCCACTGCGCTTTGGTTCTATTCCGCTACTTAATTTCTCATCGCAATTATATTTGGTGGAAATGACTGCTGGTCTCTCCGTTCCAGGTAGTACGTCTTTGAGTCCGGTCCAGAATCGCCCGCGCTTCTCCGTTGTGTGTGAGGTTGCTCCGAAGAAGAAAGCAGATTCCGCGGTTAAGAGAGCGCGTCAATCTGAGAAGAGAAGAGTTTACAACAAAGCTCGCAAGTCCGAGGTCAAGACTCGGATTAAAAAGGTATCCCTCAGTTTGGTGCCAAATGCGGCTATGGATTTTTATCGCTGTTGATGAATACCTATGCCTATCGTTTTTAATTGCCTGCCGTATAATTTCTGTTACTAGATTTACATTTGAGATGGCAACTTGAAACATTTGATTTGATGATGTGATTGTTAATTATTGCTGGAAAAGAGTGTTTGATTGAGTTCAGTGATAGGTTTGGCCTTGCAATTCCGATTTCACCATGAATGAATGAATTGTTGATTAGTATTTGGTTTAGCATTCAAAATCATCATCATGAATTATTACTACTAGCTACGTTTCTAGCTGCTTTGCTTTTTAGGATAATGAATCTGAGAGTGATGATTTGTGAGACTTACATTAAGCTGTGCTGTTACATTTATCTAGGTTCTGGAAGCACTTGACGGGCTGAGGAAGAAACCCGAGGCACAAGCAGAAGAGATAGTTCCTATCGAGAAACTAATTGGAGAAGCTTACTCGGTCATCGACAAGGCAATTAAAGTTGGAATACTGCACAGAAACACTGGAGCAAACAGAAAGTCGAGGCTCGCCAGGAGAAAGAAGGCCGTAGAGATCCACCATGGTTGGTACGTTCCTTCTGCTACTACTGCTGCTGCAACTGAAAGTGCTTAACTGCATTTCATGTAGTAGTAGCATAGTATGTTGAGTTCGAATAGAAAGCTTGTCGAAGTTTGTACTCTCTTGTGCAGAACATGATGTTTTTACCCTTTTCCATGTATTGCATCAACACTTAATGTCACTTTTGCGATATATGGACCGAAATTTTCTTCACTATCCTTGAATTACTGACATTACCTATGATACTTTGCATCATTCATGCTTTATGTTAGAGCTTACAGATGCCTTTGGCTACAAGAAAACTGCATGCCATGACTTGAGCACTCTAGGAACTAATAAATGTCTCTTCTCTTCCATCTCTTCCTACGAACCAACGATTTCTGATCTTGGTCGTTCTTGCTACCCCTGCAAGTGATTTGAGTAGTCATGCATTTCACCAGTATCTCGGTCCTCGGTTCAGGTAACATCCCTCGTCCAATCATTTCGTTGTAGTAGTTAAGAGCATCCTCAACTCGACCTCTATCATATAAACTATGAATCATTATTGTGTATGAGGTCCGATTAGGTCCGAACCCATTTCTCTCCATTGCCAACCATGTTTCCTTCGCACTGCCCTCACAATCGAACCCCATATATAGATTAAGCACCAAATTGTAGAAATCCTCACTCATAACGCATCCGCTGCTCTTCATCTTCTCCAACAGACCCGATACTTCATCTGCATTCTTCGCCGACTTGAGCAAGTAACTGTAAGTGAGTTCATTAGGAGAACAAGTCTCACCTCTATCCTCCATCTCCTTCACCAAATCATAAACCACCTCCATCCTTCTAATTTTGCAGAGATGCTTGATAAGAGAATTGTAAGTTGCGGCATTTGGAAAGCAAGCCGCGTTCTTCATCGCCTTGAACAGTTCCAGAGCTTCCGGAACCTTCTTCTTGAAACAAAGCGCGTCGATCATGCAATTGCACATCACCACATCCGCAATCCCCATCCTCCACATTTCCTTGAACAGCTTCATTGCAGACCCGAGCTTCCCTTTCTTGGTGAGGGCATTGATGAAGGTCCCGTAAGTAAACTTATCGGGTACTGTTTGGGACCCAACGATGTCCTTCCAGAATCGCTTCGCCTCCCTCACATCACCCAACACGCACCACCCGTTCAGAATAATGTTCATCGTCTTAATATCGGTTCTGCCAAACACGTTCTTGTCCGAGTAGAAGAGAGTTTCGGCTTCATCCACATGCTTGTATCTACAAAGCCACATCAGGAGCGTCCGGAAAGAGACCAAGTCGGTCTCCAGGCCATAATCACTTCTCTTGTCGAAAAGATTGATCGCTTCGTCCACCATGTGAGCAGCAGCGTATCGGTTCAGCAGGACCCCATATGTTCCTTCATCAAAGAGACCATTTCTCTGGAACATTTCGTCGAGCACCTTAGCTGCTTCGTCAAACCGACGATTTTTCCCAAGAACATCTAGGATTTCGTTGTAAACAATTGACCCGATCGGGTGTCCGCTTCGTCTGGAAACCCAGTTGAAGAACGCGTAGGCCGGTTTCCAATCGGATTCATGCCGTTTGATAACGTCGACAACCAAAGCTTCTGAGAAATTTAGACCGCATTCTTCGAGCGCTTTCTGGGTGGCCTCAACGGAGCTCGACCTCAAACCGCTGAGAAGGCTGCAGATGGCGGCAATCGATTGTTCTCCTGCTTGAAAACGGAGGGAGTTGGTTTCAGCATTGTTGGACGGCGAATGTGAAAAAGGAGCTCCTTTTACGATTATTCCATCACTGAAGCACAAATTGAAGCCAGTTCTGTCGATCGAGTTGTTCGGATTGGGAGAGTTATGAAGACGACTAAGCAAAGAGGCGAGTTTAGGGGGATTGGGATAGTAATACGCCTTCAATCGATGGAGAGCAGAGCGCATGATGAAATTACAAGTGTTCTTGCGGGAGAAAGATAATCATTGGAGGAGTTGGAATCACCTTAAGACGGGAAGATCTCGGTTTTAAAGAAGTTCATTCACACTTTCAATATTGCCTCGCTAACCAAAAATGGCTTGATGCTTTAAACATAACCCGAATGCTTATTGGCTTGATAATTCCCACTGAATGGATTGAAAGGGAGTGTTAAAAAATGATAATAATGTCTTACAAAATATATTACAAAATATATTAATGGGGTAGGATAAGGGAGTAGGGCATGAGTTGTTCATTGCTTAAAAAATTGTAATTATTATTAATTTAATCATTTAAATTCTTACATTTGTACATTAAAAAAATTGTATTAATATTTGCACATAACTCTTTTATTATCCCATAAATTGAAGTTTTAGTTTGTCCCCGATTGATATATTCATAACACTTACTACTGAATATCGTAAAAATTATATCTCGATAAAACCTATTTTAAAAAATCTACTGTGATAAAAAAAAATACGGAAATTTTATCTTTACTAATTAAACTCTTCAAAGGACTTCCCGTAAAATAATGTAGATGTATACACATAGATGTGTGAAATAAATGAGTAGAAAGATTTTTTTTTTAAAAAAAAACAAAGAAGTAGAGGTAGGGACACGTGTCAATTAATAGGTGGATGGGTAATTAAACCCTACCTGTTGAAACCTTGAGTTAAGTGATAGGTCAATTTAGTCATGGAAGATAATGTTTAAGGACTAAATTATAAAAAAAAAAAAGTTAGAACAATAAATTTGAGGACTAAACTGAACAAAATGAAAATTTGGGGCTAAGCATGTGCAAGTCACGTGACTATTTAACGGTTAAACTGATGGTCAACTAACGCATGAACCAAAAACCAAAAGTTGTCAAATATACGGTACCAGAACTATGGGAAAAAAAACGATGTTGAACCAAAATCCAAAAGTTATCAAACATATTGGACCAAAAACATGTTAACCCTATAAAAACATGTTAACCCTATAATATTTATTTTCTAAACTGATGAGAGTGGACCGACCTAATTAATGATTGGATTTCCTAAATGCTAATTGGGCCGAGACAAAATCTTGTCAAGAAAAAGTATAAGTCATTGCTCGAGCAATCGAGTATTCATTGAGCACCAAAAAATTACAGAAGTGGGCTCTCTTTTTTCACCCACTGCAGAAGCGGGCTCTTTAAAACATACTTTAATTATGTAATAGGAACCCATCTCCTTTCTTCTCCTGTTATAGGAACCCATCTCCTTTCTTCTCCTGGTAAGCGGGTAATTCGTTTTAAATCGGTTGTGATTGTTAAATTGATTAATTACATAGTTTTTGAGTATTAATTAATTACTGAGATCATGTTATGATATTAAGATATGGAAGAATAATAATATTGATCTTGATACAAGAGAAGAGTATTGATGAATCTCCAAATAATCCAATTGTTATCAGCGGGTGCTCGAGAGGTCTACCTAGGGATGGCAACGGGTCTCGGGGCCCCGCTGACCCGCGGGGCCCCGACCCGGTTTTGACCCGAGGACCCGCCGACCCGCGGGTCACGGGTCGGGTTCGGGGCGGACCCGGGTCGGGTCGGGTCCGTGTCTAGGGGCACGGGGCCCCGTCGACCCGCCCCGAAATGCCTATATATATATATATATATATATATTTTTTTTTTTTTTAATGTTAATATAATGTAACATTTACTAAACAATATGGTTAATATAGTACCTATATAAATAATATGAACAAAATTATAAATAGATGTATATTTAGATTATTAGGATTTGTTAATTTGGATTTGGTGTTCGGAGTTGAATTTGTATTTGGTGATGAATTTGATGTGTTTGTATTTGATTGATGTTAGATTTATGATTTGAAGTTATGTATAATGTAATATTTTGGCAAAAAAAAATTGTATTTAATATTGAGAAGTGAAAAAATAAAAATAAAAATAAAAAAAAAAAAAAAAAATTGTTCACTGCGGGTCGGGTCGGGGCCCCGCGGGTCGACCCGCGGGATTTTTGACCCGCCCCGACCCGACCCGGGAGGTACACCTACCCGGGTCCGGGGCTGCGAAAACCCGCCCCGACCCGCCCCGTTGCCATCCCTAGGTCTACCTGGCAACTGCGGAAGTCCGGAGATGTCCAGTCGGCACCGGGGAACGTTTAGAGATGTCCATTCGACACGGTGGTAGCCCGGAGGTCCAGTCGGCAATAGCGGAAGTTAGGAGAGGTCCAGTCGGCAACGGTGGAAACCCGGAGAGATCCGTTGGCATCAGCGAAGAAGAATTGAGGCGGACATGACAATAGTAGGACTATCGGTGTGGTGGCTTCGTCAGTTGGCGCTAAATCAGAGGATCGGCACAGAAGTCGTTAACACGGAAGTAGAGATTATTGTATTATTAGAAAATAATAAATAAAAAAAAAAAAACTGAAATCAGAATTGAGCAGGAGCGGCCGACATGACAATTGCATAACTGATGGCGGTGCCGACCGCTTATGGACAACGACGATAATGGGTGAGCGGCGATTTTTAAGTTATACTCGTTGGAAGAATGAAGATTCTAATACCATATGAAAGAATAAAAATAACATATTGTTTTATTTAGGGTTTAGTATATATATATATTAATTCATACAAAAACTAAATTTATAATAATATAGAATAATGAATTAGATAATAATAAGATATTAAAAATATATATATTGCTTATAGTATAATAAAATATATTAATTCATAGTATAAGAATAAGTCTCGTATGATATTTGAGGATGATTTCGAATAGTAACTCATTATCCTATATTAATGATCTGTCCGATCGTAACTTGGAAGTAGGTGGAGGAAATTTCCTGTCCAATCATATGTTGATTTTGTGGCCAAAAATTAATCATGTGTTTATTTAATCTCCCTACTGAATTCACATTATTATTATTATATATATACATGATTTAAATGTACTAGGAGAAATTTTTCTTAATATACGAAATATGTATAACTGTGTATAAGTTTTCCCAAAAAAAGTGAGAATAAAGAAGAGCTTAAGTTAGTTATACAAACTACTGCTACTCTTACAATCGTTATATTTGTTAATTTCTAGTTTCTTCTATTTAAACGTTTATAATCCGTTTTTTTCATTTTGATCTCTAGCCCTACCTGCTCGAATCCAGTTAAATGATTCATACATTAGAACTATTGGTTTTTACGTATATTAAAAGAATAAAATATGTTTTAGCATTAGTAAAATTAAGGTATGGAGGGGAAAACAATAAAATTGGTTAGCAGTAAAATTGAGGTATATATGGAGGGATCCAAATCTCTAACCCGCTTTTTTTTTCCTCGAGATGGTACTATTGTAATTTTAACACGTACACTTAGTTCTACGATTTTTTTTGTATTTTTATAAATATATTTAAATTAGTAAACTTTAAAAGAAAGATATTAAATTTAATATCGTGTTAAAATATTAACAATGATATACGATAAGAATTATGAAGTAAAAAGAGTGAGATAGATAAAAAAATAAAAAAATAAAAAAAAAAAAAAGGGTAAAGAGACAGCGCGACTAACCAGGAGGCAGCCAAGCAAACAATCGGACAATGTCGTTGGCTAAATATGTCGGTAGAGTGCCGATGTGACCACACTAGACCTGCACACGTGTCCTCTGATGGTGAGACTGCTGAGGATATCAGCCGTTGGATCCACTACGACCGGTTCAAAGGGTACCTTAAATTAAACGGTATTCCAAATATTATTTATTTATTTATCCACAAAATAACAAACCGATAAAACCTTGTCACCCACGCGCCGTCACTCGCTCCGGTTCCGGCACACGAGGCGACAATGCCGACAGGTGTTGCTTGCTAGTGCTGCTACCCAATGAATGAATACAAAAACTGCCGTCAAACTTGCCGTTATGGGGGATACAAAAAAAAGACTGCACGCAATTTAAGTATAGGTCTCCGTAATAACAGCCGTTACACAACGCCGACCCAGAGTCTGCCTGCTGGTGTAGCTGCCTCATGCCACGTTACACACCGCGTAAATTACACTTTTATATTTTTATTAAATTAATTAATAAATATACATATATAATTTTATTTATTTATTTATTGTAATTAAAGTGGGCGGCCTAGGTCGTATTATAGAAGTCAATTTTGGGCCAGTAGTACGGCAGGAGGGTCGGTTGACTAGGATGCCATGGTGGCGCATTAACGCGCTCTCATCATTAATTATTGCAATGCGTTTGTTAGCCATTATCGAGTCAATCTCGTTATAATTGTTGGTGGTTATTATTATTATTATTATGCCTCATGGATGCACAACAGTAATGTAATTAAATTTTTATTTATGATATTGTCAGTAGTTAGTACAATTGGCTAAGTAAAGAAGCGAGACAATAACGTGTAGATAAAGTTAAAATATGCGAGCGTGATTGAATTATATTATGGGTATTTATTTTGGGCGGATAAAATATATATATATATCACAATAACCGTACTAGATTTATTTTATGTTTCGTAATAAATGATCGTTGTGAAAAAAAAAAAAATCAATAAAAGACGTTAGTGAAATGATGGTTATATTATTTGGCCAAAAAAAATGGTGGTTATATTATGCATCATATTTACTGCACGTCGAAGAGTTTTTTATTAGCAGTAATGACTAATTTCCTCAACTACTTAATTGGATTAAATTAAATTCTTTTTGACGAATTAATTAATCTAAACTGTCAACCCGGATAAATAATACTCCGACTCATACAGTATAATAACTGTAATTAATAAAAGATGCCGCCATATATATATATATTATTGTACCGCAAAAGGTTAATATATATATCATACTAAATAACTAAGATTAATAACTAAATCTTAAAACTTTAGTTTAATTACAAATCATACTCAAATTACTATTTATAATCAAATTAGTACATCCGTTTTCATTTACCTCCAATTAGATAGAAATAAAACATATGTCGATCAAATGATGTCTATCGAGTCATGCCTAAAGTAGATTCACTAAAAAGTTGAAATGATTATAATAAAGATATATTATTTTAGTCGCTTAATTGAAATAAATTGTTTAAATTTGGAATGTCTCTTATTAAAAGTTCAAGTGGAGTATTTCGCTACAATTCTTTTAATTTATTTTCGTATCTATTATGCATTCACATCAAAAGAGTTTACGTGCTGAAATATGCTTATGTTATGTCAAATTTACTCAACATTATAACAGTACTAATTTATTCATAAGTTATAATAATTCAATTATTTTATTTAAATTTAAAAAATTAAAATTTGGGAAAGATATATATGATGAGTTGTCAAAGTTCAAATAATTACTTGATTATTATATGAAGAAAAAGGAAATATAACGTCACGGTGCACTTTAAAGTCAGAGTGGAAACGGAATTGATTGCCATACTAATTCGTTGATTATCTCAGTTTACTTTACCAAATTAATCCTTTCACCTGGTGCTGCAATAAAATGATTATGATAAAGAATTAGGGGTAGAAACGGAAAACAATAAAAGTAGGTTCTTGCAAGGGAAGCCAATAATCCTGCTAGGACTGTGCAGAACAAGCGCCCTAAAGGCACGTAGCTTTATTCTCCAACCCCCACACTCTTCTCTCTCTACACAGCCTCCTTCTATATAAGCATCCCATCACTCGCTCCCTATGGAGACCACCACCACCATTTTCTCTCTCTTACACCTCCTAATCTTCCACATCCCTTTACCGGAAATGGCTCCCAAGGAACGGATCGCCGCCGCCACCCCCATCTCCGGCAAGGAACTCCGTTTCCGTGGCGTTCGCAAGAGGCCATGGGGCCGCTACGCCGCCGAGATCCGTGATCCCGGGAAGAAGACTCGCGTCTGGCTGGGCACCTTCGACACAGCCGAAGAGGCGGCGCGTGCTTACGACGCGGCAGCGCGTGAGTTCCGTGGTGCGAAGGCGAAGACTAACTTCCCCACCGACGGCGAGCTCATCTCCGCCAGGAGCCCCAGCCAGACCAGCACCATAGACTCATCCTCCCCGCCGCCGCCGCCGGTGATGGCCACTGCCATCCCGCTTCCTCCTCCGCTGGAACTCAGCCTCGGCGGAGCCAGATCTTACTACCCCCAAGCAACCCTCTGCTTCCCGGTCGTTGCGCCGGCTCCGGCGCCGGTGACGCGTCCGTTTTTCTTCTTCGACGCCTTTGCGGAGAAGAAGGTTATAAACAGTAGCAACATGAACATGCCCCGCGACGCATGCAGGTTTGATCGCCCCGCCGTTGCGGATTTCAGCCGTCCGGCGCTTGGAGGCCTGTCCCTGGGCGATTCCGGCAGCAGGACCCCCCAGAAGAAGCCTTTCCTTAACCTGGACCTCGATCTCAACCTCCCGGCGCCGGAGGTTGCCTGAATTTTTGCCGGAAACGGCTCTGTGTTGGTGTTAATTGTTTTTTAGCAAATCGAAATTGAAACGGATGGTAAAATAGTAGCAATCGATGTAGAGAGAGAGAGAGCAGCCTGAGGTAAAGAAATCGAAGAGCTGATGATTATGATGAAGGAACAAGATATGAAGCTTCATGCGACAAGTTCTTGCATGTACATAGAAGATGATGATGATTAATTAACATGTTTTTTTTTTTTTTTGCAACGGAGAAGAATCGAAACCAGTGTTTCTCTCGATGTTGTTCCAAATTGGTTATCTTAATGTTAATTAACAACCTTTTATCATCCGCTGTTTCGATTGTGGATTGGATCTGTCGGACATTTGGTGATGGAATTTGAAGGCTTATCTAATTTTTTGTGAGGATTATCCAGACATATATGATGTTAATTAATTAATTAAATTCAAGTATGAGAATTGATCAGAGATGGAAGTAAATTAAGGAAGATTGATTTAGTGGGTACAGCGAGTTTTGTCGTTGGGAGGCTGCGGCTGTTTTATATTTATTTATTTATTTAATTAATTAATTAATAATAAAAATAATAATATTTACAAGGGAGGACAGGAGTAGCTTTCGTGCAACTTTAGGTTGCCCACGGGAACAGACGGCGCACGGTAGAGTAACCTCTGTACTCTACGCCACGTGTTGATCCATATTGTGTACGCCGGCAGGCCAGCAGTAGACCCACTTCTTTTGTGGCTTTTTTATATAATAATAAAATAATAAACTTTTATTTCCATTTTATAAACTCATTATTTTTATTATTCTTTTGTTTCTCTCCTTACATTTTTCAAGTGGTTGATTAGATTATTATAATTAATTAACCCACACCGTGTATATAAAATCATACATTATGCCGGCTGTGATTGTTCCAATAAAAAAAAAAAACTATTGGAATAAATTAATTGCGAGTGCCGCCTTGAACTTTTGATATATTATTATTATTATTATTATTATTATTATTATTACTTTTTTTTCTTTGGAAAAAATTATTTGTGAAATCTCAAAATTCAGTGGTTACAGATTCTCACTTATTGTTGAAGTAGGCACAATATCTAAGATTACTAGTTTCATTTTGCGTAGAAGTTTTTTTTAAAAAAAATAAATTCGGAAGGAGTATTTTTTTTAATAATACGTTTCAAACGGATTTACAACTCCATTCGCTTTTGAGTTTTGAGGATTGCAATTCCCTTACTAGTTATCCAATTAACTAATAGTATAAGGTTAATAGGTTATTAATTTATATTTAGCTATACAATATTAACCCTAATATACTCCAAATATGATTTAGAATTCATTGATTATATTTAGCTCGACAGTGATGATGTTCATCAATCATCATTCTGTCCACCAAATTTTCAAACTACGATTTGGATAGGAAAATCATTTACCAAAAAAAGGATAGCAAAATCATTTGTTAATGTTGGAAAAAAAAAATTAATAATATCCATAAGATGTGAAGGAATACAATATAATCATAGAGGTCATGTCAGAAGTTGACAGGCCCTATATAGGCATATTCGTGTTGCAGCTTTAATTATGTAAAAATTAACATGCGTGAAATGGTTAAATCCTCCTATATGGGTGGGTATATTTTCAAATCACACGTTTGGAAATATATAGCAGACCTATTAGCTGTAGTCGCTATATCAGGTGATTATTATTAATTTAACCTATAAGAGAATATTGATACGTCATCTAATTTTCCAAATCAAGTGTAGCAATTATTTCTCTACAAAAAGTAATCTGTTCGTTCTTCACACAAATAATTTAAATTATAAATACATACATTACATACAGACTATATATTATTATATGAGTAATTCCTTAAAATGTGAAAAAAAGAGTGAAAAAATCATAGAAAGTTAACAACTGCCACATGTCAGTTAACAGTTTGACATAAATTGGAAAGAGAATCATGTAATGTATTGCCATGTGGCAGTTGTTAACTTTCTATGATTTTTTCACACTTTTTTTTACGCTTTCTAGCAAAGCCCTTATTATATATATATATATATATAAAAGCCAGCAGCTTTTTTAATTTTTTAAAAAAAAGACAATAATTAATTTTCTTTTTAAAGAAAGATAGAAGCAAGAAGAGCGGCTTCATGATGAGAAGCATGGGGGTGGGTCTTTTTCTGTCTTTGACTGAGTGATCGGCTCCTCACGATTTCGGCCTCGTGATTCGCGAACCGCCTTGTCGTTTTCCGCTCGAATCTAGAGATCCAATCCAACGGCTCTCAATTAATAAGCTATCATCTTCATCGTCAATCCTATGGTGGACTGGACGCGCCTCGTTTTCGTGTGGAGATATATAATAATAAAAATAGAATATTAGTGTCGGCAGGGACCCACGCTGTCTTTATCATGTTTAATAATTATTAATATTAATTATTGTTGTGTAGCCGGCACCGACGGCGAAGGAAGCCGCTGTTACAGCGCTTGCTTTAACTTATGAAAGAAGATAAAAGAAAGAGAAGAGAAGAGAAGAGATGAGATGGAATCGTAAGGAGGCGCGTTAACGGCGTTCGGTCTTAAGTTAAGGTTATAATTACGTGTTGACGAGGTTAGTTAAATGCTCACTTTCTCGCTTGGCAAAAAAAAAAATAAAAATGTCCACTTTCTCTAAGTTTTTAAATTATATTGAAATTTCACAAGAATTTTCACATTTTAAGGATTTACTCTTCTATTTATATATATATATATAAAAAAAGTACATTACAATATCAATAACTTGAATATATTTATTTTTTAAGATAATACATTAAAAAGTATATTCATCATGTATTATCTTCTATAACTGTATACATTAGTTATATAAATGAAGTAATATGTCATCCACATGACTAGATATATATTCTTAATTAAGTGTCGTTAAAAGTATGACTCTTCAAATTATATATTTAAAAATAAATAATGTTAGTGTTAATTAAAGAAAACAATTTTTTTAAAGATATTAAAATTATAGAATATTATTTAGTGATTCAGAATCTGTCCTAACATTCTCGTTGATTCTAATACGTTCTAACGATTAAATTCTTCAATTTCACCCAAGTCATTTTTTTTTTTTAACTTAAGGAGCATAATTTTCTTTAGATTTTTCTAAAAAAACCATAATTTGAGAAATACATTTATTTATATATAAATAGGCCTATCTTAGAAACTTCTTCCCCCTTAATTTCTTATCCATATATAATATACTACACTTTCTTTTTACTGAGCACTTTTTAACAATAACTTGACCATTATTGTAAATATTGTAAATGTTACATTCCTTGAACTTGGACACAAAATAATAGTAAGTTCATCAAAGTATATATTAGCTAACTACACAAAATAATAGTAAGTTCATCCAAGTATATATTAGCTAACTAGTTTTACTTATCGTAATCATACTCTCAACAAAAATTAAATAAATACTATTCAAATTTTAAATAAGAGATTTATTAGTTACAAAATTAGTTTTTAAATTATATTTTTTCTGAAATTAAAATATCAAATTAGACTTCTCTGTCATATATCGAAAATAGAGATAAACTAAAAAAACAATATTGAAATGGATGCAAACTTAACTTAAAAACTAATTTGGACCAAAAAAATTAAAAATAGTTATTGAGTAGCATTTTGCACACGATTCTAATTATATAAAAAGTATGTTATAATATCAATAACTCGTGTATATTTATTTTTTAAATTAATATATAAAAAAATATGTTCATATTTTTATTAATTAATTTTTTTTACAGCTGTATACATAAGTTATATATATGAAGTAATATGTCATTCACATGAATTATATATATATATATAAACATATCGTAAAAAATATGACTATTTAATTATGATATTTAAAAGTAAATAATGTATAGTAAATTAAAGAAAACATATATAATTGAAATTTTTAAAATTAAAACATCCAAATTGGGACCCACTTAATTCTATACACACAATATATTTTCTTGTACAAAAAACTCTATAAATAAATTAAATATTTATATTTTGGTATTCAAATAATTATATAAAAAATCACAAACATAATATATAAATAAATACGTAATTTTGTTAAATATGATTGTCATAATTTAAAAATCATATTACAGAAAAATACAAATAATATGTTAAATTTGTAAACAAAAAAAATGAACACATATATATTTGAGACAACATATAATTAGCACATGCATACTAAAATCCAATAGATGTTCGACCAATTTTTTTAAGCATTATATAAAATTAAATATTCATATTTTTTAAAAATACGGGCATGAACAAACCAATAAATGCGATTCAAGTGTTAGACTAAATTAATTAAAATAAATTTGGAAAAAATATGAACAAAATCATAAAAATGTAATTGATTGTTTAATGAAATTTACATTTTTTATGAATTCGTCAAAGTTTCAATTTTGGATCAAATATTTGGGTTCCAACTTTGACCGACGTGTGTTGTTAATTATCCCAAAATTCGAAAGTCGGCGTCGTTAGTGTTACTTCAATTATTTACGTACATTTAAAAGTAATTACGATTATTTTGGTATTTAAAAAAAATGTATATAAATGAGCACACAATTATTTTAAAATAATGATTGAATAATTTAAAAATTACATTACAAAAAATATAAAAACAATACATTAAAGTTGCCAACTAAATTAAAAATTAACATATATATATATATGAGATTACTTAGAATTGTGCACTCATTACTAAATTGCCAGAGATGTTCGACCAAATCGTCTTGTAATCTTTTATGTTTCTTTTTATCGCTTAATTGGATATTATTTTCGATATACATTTGATACGAAATTGAAGGTTTTGTGCTCACATCTGGCAGAAATATTCCTTAAGCAATATCATCATAACTGAATATTTTTTTCATATTTATATATAATATAATAAGTAGATTATATATAAATATATATGCATTAAAATAAAATAATATTTAGTAGTAAAAAAGTTATTTCATGTTTAATAATATGGAATTCTATAATATTTTTCAAAATTTAGAATTGAGGTTGTGTTACATGGTAAAAAATAAACAAACTAAATCTGAAAACTCTGAAATTCGAAGTTAAAGAGTAGTAGTTTTGGTTTGTGTCATTATTTAACTTATTTAATATTAAAAACGACCTATTACGACTCGTGTCATTATATGACTTAGCGTAGCATAATTATATATATATATAATCCAAAAGAGAAGTAAAACAATTGAATAAAATAATATTAACAAGTAGGAACCGACATGAACACACAGTAACGTGGGAGATCCTACTAGTAGGAACTGTCTCACTTCACTATTCACTTTATAATGGCAAAACGGTAATATTTGTTGTCCCAGTCACGCCTAGTGGCGCCTAGTCAGCGTCTAGTGTCAAATCTAGGAACTTGTAATTCCCATTTTGAAACAATGAACTCTCATTGGAAAGTCAAGTTCATAATTAATCATGAGTTATGATACAAATTCCGACATAGGCAAGCCGAGAACATCCGACTGTGTCTTAATGGCAGTGGTGGTAATTATTACAAACATTAAGGGCATTTATTGACCCCCACTGGTTCGGAACATGTCAGACCACTATAATCGGAATGCCTATCAATACTAGTAGGAACCAACAATAAGTGGAACTAAGAACTATGAACTCTCTACAATGCTAAATTTACAACATAGAACTGGGAACTAGAAACTACCATTGGAAGTGCTCTAAGAAAATTGAATTATTCCTATTTGAAGAAGCAAATCTACGTACATGAACTTTAACAGTTTCACAAATTGTTAATCGAACTTTTCTTTTGTTTTAAAAAATGGATCTCAACTTACAATTTTAGACAAAATAAAAATAAAAATAAAAATCGGGTTTGTTACTTTGTCACATGAGAAATAGACGGAACTAGTTTGTTTGTTATTTTAACCGAAACTTTAGGTAGCGAAATTTAAAAATTAAAATTCGAGTAACTTCTAATATTACAAAAGTTCAAGTAGAGGTTTGGTTATACACTCTATACTATTTAGTCTAACTCAGACCCACTAGTTGTCTAACTCAGACCTTTTTGTCGGATGCAAATTTCTTGCTCCACTCTTTTTGTCTCATATCGAGCTTCAGTTAAGATTTTGACATGTGTTCTGAGTGTAATTAATTTGGTTATTTTTTTCTTTCTAAAATCCTATTAGGATTGGTGAACCCTAGGTAGATAATATTAAATCTAAAAATACGTGTTAAAATCTTAACGGTGGAGTATGATATAAGAAAAAAAGTGTGGAGCATGAGATTTGAATCCCTTATACGGTTGATTCGAGTCATTTTGAGGTTTCTTGGAGAAAATACACATCATGAGTTGGCCTCGTTACATGTCAACTTGATTTTTTTATATAGATCTATGAAATGTTGGTTTAGAAAAAATCTCACTCGTTCGAAATCGACTTATAAATATTAGTCATAGTCATTAACATTAGCTATATGTTTTGGGTTGAGTGGAACTTTGATTAAGTATTGCAGTATTTTGATTGGTCATAAGAATATTATAAGTTGTGTTTAGGAAATTGGACGCCGTCGCAAAAGCACTTTTAGCACCACAATTCCTTAATCTCTCTCTAATCAATTCATTATTTTAAATAAATGGAAGCCCTACCTATTTTATTTTATTATATATTGCGGGTGTTTACTGAGTGCTCTGTTTATCTAACTCAATCCAAAACTTTTAAGTACTTGACGTTACAACCAATGTTTTCTTTTGCTGGCCAACCAGTGTTTCTTATCAAAAGGCATTAATTCTGACACGAACTATAACTCATTGATATGTTAAATTTGGAACTCCGAGTAATTTTTTAAAATTTGTTATATGTGTATGTATTATGATATGTCAAAATGCGATGAGAGGTATAAAAAAAATTAGAGGTATTCATTTCTTACACGACACTGATAGTAGTGTACGAACGCGCACGAAAAAACCATGTTCGTGTAAATATATGATAAAACGATAATAAAACAACACAAACACTATTAATATGATATAATTTTTGTATCATGTTCGTGTTTATATATCACAACAAGACATGTACGACATGTTCGTGATTTGATCTCATGATCTAACGGAGTCAGTAAAAAAAATAGTCATGTTTTAACTTTTAAGTGCAAAACGTTTAAAATAAAGTGGAGGTTAAAATAAAATAGTGTGAAACAGTGGAGGTCAAAATTTCATTGTTGGTGGAGTAAGCTTTGAATCACTGGACTAGTGGCAAAAAATGATCACTAGACTGCCAGCTAGTATGCTTAGATATTAATTTTTTTTGGCCATCTTAGATATTAATTTGAAGCTAAACAACCACACGTAGAATCTTTGGACTTAAAAATTGTGGACTTCAAAACTTTGTTAGTAACGTGACAACTATAGTCACTTTATAATTGTTATATATGCATTAATAGTATATATTTATTTATTTTCCAACATTTCCCACGTCTTTTGCAGATGATTTAGGGGACGTAGCATATTTATTTCACATCTATGTTAAACATACACTCATCGGGTCAATTATCTGCATTTAAACTAATGTCACTCACAAGTCACACCGAATCAGTAGTCTATGAGATATAAATATTTTTATTTTCATGGAGTTTCAATTATTAATATTAATAAAATACTAACTTTTGCGTAAATGATATATCAATACACTATCCTAATTTTAATAGTTTGAATTCATTCAGACGGCAGGAGGGAGTGAGTGGGTCCACGTGTGAAAACTAAAAGCCAGGTCGTGTAATGCGAGGAGGCCGCGGCGGCTGCTTTCTCCTCAGGGCGGGCCCCACCCAGCTTGTCGTCTGGAATCCACCAACAATATTTTGTTTTACTTTTTTCTATATGAAATTTATATATATTAATATATTGAAATTATTTTCTCTCTCTCTATCTATCTATATCGATGCTTATGCCTATGGTCATGCATGCGTTCTGTAGTATGATGTGGAATCTAGGAACAAATGAGCGGATGCCACGTAAGATGATGTCACGTGGGTGTCGTACGGACACCACTGGGGGAGGTGATGACGTAATTGAAGAGAACAGACAGGACACCCAAACCAACGTAAAGAAGTGTCTGTGCCGGCGCGTAAGTGAAAGATAGAGATAGTGGTGGGGCCCATGAGGTGTCAGTGGGGGTTTTGTCAGGGAGTGACACGTGTGAGGACGTTTGGAGGAAATTGGGTGGGGCGGCGGGTGGGCTGTCAGGTGACCGAGTCGCTTTTTCTCCCGCCGGAAATAACAGCTGTCTGTTTTTTGGTGTTTTGCGGCAGACTAACGTTCTTGACCTCCGTTATAACAGCGTTGCCCACGGCCCATACTTTATACGCAAGGTCAATCTCGATCTAGAAGAATTATTATTAATTGATTGATAATTGATAAATTTATTAAAATAACTAATCATTAACTCGCGTTTTTGTACGAATGTTAATTTTCTATAAAAATACATGTTATAATTATTTATTTATAATAGAAACGTGCAAACTCATTTGGTATATTAAGGGTTAAAGGTTCTATTTAACCGAAATCCGTTTTTGTTGCCGTATGTTTCTTTTCGTCTACTGTTGGTATTAGACGTTTCAAAAAAATATGTTGTAAGTACATCTGATATTTGATCGTTAATTTTGGCCGTTAAATGACATATACAAGTCACGTGACCTACCCTAATTTTGTTATTTTGTTC
Source organism: Clarkia xantiana subsp. parviflora (assembly GCA_036873135.1). NCBI lineage: Eukaryota > Viridiplantae > Streptophyta > Magnoliopsida > Myrtales > Onagraceae > Clarkia > Clarkia xantiana. The sequence continues at coordinate 15,752,906 of JAPTYO010000003.1, forward strand.
AATTTAGTCAATCTAATACATCCATAACTTTTATTTTGTTCAATTTAGTCCCTTTAATAATAGCTAACTTTTATTTTATTCAATTTAGTTCTAAAATTCCAAAATCGAACCGAACTAAACTTAATTGAACACATTCAAAATGGTTTAAATCCAGTGGCAACAAACACTAAACTGCATGAATATAAGAGCTAATCTTTGGATTTTATTTCTAAAAAAAATATCTGTTAAAAAAATCATATTATTTGTATATAATTTATTTTGAAAATTATTTTCCATTTTTTAAAAAGTTTTATCTATTTTTTAATATATAATTTTGAATAAAAAATAATAGTTACATTATAACTAAATAAATTATACAATTTATAGTATTTAGAAACTAATTAATAACTTACTAGTAGAACTTTCCAAATATTTATTTAGCACAAAAAGAGTAGTTCTCGAAATGTGAACAGATCTTGGGTTCATTAGAGCAATCCAACGGTTGAGAAGGACATCGGCCACAAAGACAGTTGAGAATATAACCACCGACCGACTTCAATGTGATTTCATTTGACGCGGACAATACAAAATCATTGATGAGAAGCACTAATCGCGACATTTATTGGACTGAAAATGTGGAACCTAATTAAAATGTAGTAGAGTGGAAAAAAAATAAAAATAATAAAATAATGTCGATGTGCCTTGATGGTGATATGATATGATGGTGGACATAGGGCTGGCGATGGTGAGGGTATGGTGCGAATAGCATTAATACTATAACCATACCATATTTTTTTTCACTCATACCATAACCATAACTATAACCACTGCGGTTATGATTCTTCATACCATAACCATAACCATAACCATGGTTTTTCACCACGGTTAAACCATTTAACCACAATCATTCAAACTAATACAACATCATTGTTTCATAAAACAAAAGTAAACATACATTCAGTTTCATACACGAAATCCAAATAAACATAACTTCATTGTTACACTAAATTAAAAAAAAAAAACACATCTTCAATCGCTTATCACTTGCGATCATCGATCCTCATTCGTCATCACTTCCAATCGTGGTTACCTAATAATAAGAAATATAGACATAAATTATACATATTTATGTAATTGCTGAATTACTCTCACTTGTCAGTTGACCTAGGCAAATGAAGAAGTGAATGAGAGTTTGAGTCTCTGAGAGTGAGAGTGAGACTGAGTTTAACAAATTAAGTTAGATTGAAATTAAATTGTGGGAATTGCTTGCAAAAAAATAAAGGGTCAAGATTGAATGTTAGGAATTGCTTGGAAAAAAAAATAGTGGGTGGGAAATGGAACAGAATAAGAATTATAATATTTGACTAATAATGTATATATATATATATATATATATATATAAAAGTATTAGTAATATATTTATATATATAATATATTAATATTATATATAGAGAGGTGATGGTTAACCGCGATTATAGACTGAATACCATCACCACATCCATAACCATTGCGGTTACAAGATTCATCACCATAACCGCCCCTCACCATAATGGTGCGGTTAACCATTGCGGTAAATGGTGCGAATAACCATGGTTATTTGATTTTCACCGCACCATTGCCGGCCCTAGGTGGACACAGGATCCATTTTACTTTAGAATATTTTCGATGTAGTTTCTAGTTTCATGTTATAAATTTTTCTTTGTAGAGAATTTTTGTTCTATTTATCGTTGATTTTTACTATTAATGATTAAATATGAACTTAACGTTTCAATGAGAGTTCCTAGTTCAAAATAATAGTTCCTAGATTTGTGACTGGGCGCCACTAGGCGTGATTGAGATAACAAATATTACAGTTTTGTCATTATAAAGTGAATAGTGAAGTTTGACAGTTCTTACTAGTAGGAACTCTCACGTTACTGTTCGGTGAACCCTCTCCGATGCCTAAGTAAGTTCAGGTTCTTTAGAGAGAAAATATAGAGAGAAGACAGAGCTAAAATGTGTAAAGATGCAACATTCTTAGAATGAATAGAACTTGAGCAGTATATATAGTCTACAGGGGAATTAAGGTGGCTTAATGACACCGTTAATCCCTAAAGGTACTCTGTTAACACATACCAACATGATTAAATCATTTAAAGACAAGAGAGGTGGGTGAAAAAGTCTAAGTATGAGTCGGGTTAAAAGGATGCCGGGACCCTTGGGTTGGACATATAATTCAACCCCTAAGGCCTAGAATCGGGTCAGCTTGCCCGACCTCTTCTTGGGGGAGGTTGGGTCAGCTGACCCGAAGGCCACCCGATCGGGCCGGCTGGCCCGATCTCACCTAGGTGAGACCGGTCTGGCGGGTCCGATCTCACCTAAGTGAGATTGGACCAGCAGACAGGTCCGGCGAGTATTTTAACTCGTCCGGGCCGTTTGCGTTGCGGGTGAAGTGCTCGGGTATGAGTTTCGAAATATAATCGTAAGTGGGGTGATCAAAATAAGACAATCTGAACGGAGACGGGTTCAAATTGGACGTATATCCATCACGTGTCCCCGAGTCAACCAATGGCTTAACCAATGATTGACTCTATTTTACGATGGGATGACACGCACAATTTGAAACCGTGATTTTACCTCTTGATGAATCCTTCGCTTGTTCGTAGGCGCCTTTTCCGGGCCCTGTCCTCAGTTTCTGAAAATAGAGGAAATATAATTATTAGAGCAAACGTGCACGCGCCTAGGCCCGTGTCCGAAAAATGTGGATATAAAAATCTGATCTTCTCTTATATGTTAGTGTAGTTCAAAACGTGACATGAAAAATCATCCGACGAGGCGCCAACCGTTTCGCGAACTGAATTGCAATCTAATCCAGAAATGAGATATGCTCGGCTAATTGGGTTGTACCCCTTTTCCTCTTTTATCAATTGTGTTATTAGATTGTACACTAGGTTGAACATTTTGAATTTCGCAATAAAGCATTATTTTGGCAAGAAAAAAAGATAATCTTAGTAGCATCATAAATAAATTTTATTTTATTATTTTAGTTGATTATTAATAATTATATTAGATTTTTTTGCCAATAATAATTATATTATAATTAATTGTAACGAAATGTACTAAAAAATGGCTAGCAAAATGCATTATTGATATTTAGAGAAATTATAAGTACATTGACTTACTTACATGATATTGCCACATATTATTGAGGAAAGTTACAATTTAATTTAATGTTGACCAATAAAATATATTTATTTTGTCATGTAAGTATGTAACAACAAAATTCATTATTTTCTAAAATTTTATACCTTGTAATCAAATAATATAATAAATCATTTGGTTATGATGTCACTAAAGTCCGACCTGAGGTCACCAGAGTTGGGTCCGAAGTCGATGAAGCCCGACATGCTTTCGACAGAGTCCGGCCCAAGGTAATCAGAGTCGACAAATTCATTATCTATTAATGGTATAAATATTTCCGTTATTACGTATGTATTAGTCAGTGTATTATTTTTTAGGATATTTACTATTATACTTGATTTACTATAGAAATAAGTATTACTAATACCAAATCAAACAAACAAATTATTAACTAATCTATGTATCCTAATACACATACTATAAACATGCCTATATGTTTTGTTAAAAAAAAAGTCAAAACATGCACATAGTTGATAAAAAAACTGCGGTCAAGTAGGGACGAAGGTCTCTGTGGGCCTTACTGAAGATTTGCTTAGATTTGTGGTTCTTATCCTAAAATGGGCCACATTTAGAATGGGTCTGGATATGGGTCAAGCCCAATTGAGATGAGAAACACCGAATCAGAGAGAACGTCAGCTCTCAGCAGTCCCTATTTCTTCCTCTGAACGCTCATACTTCATCCACGCCTATTTGTTCGTCTCTGATCCACTACTCCTTCTCTCGACTCTCCTGTTTCGTTCTTGATTCTTCCTTCTGTTTTGGTTGCGATTTTCTGTTTGTAGAATCGACTGACTTGCAGGTAACAATTGGCGCACTCCACACGGCGTTTGATCCATCCAGAAACCAGCGATGGGGAAATCTTCGTCTTCCAGACGGAAGAGGCGCTCCGGTGCTTCCCCTCAGGTACAGTTTTGTCCATCTATAATCCGCGATACCTTGCTGATTGGATTGAAACCTGCGTTTAGGTTTTCAATTGGATGCAGTTTTGTTTAGGGTTTAGCTTGCTTCAATAGCTCATCGCCGTCGAACTCGATTGTGGTTTAGCCTATGGGTATTTGTATTGGCTTGAGTTTGACTATACTGCTGCACAATAGCTCGATTCAGTTTGACTGGCAATTTGTGTAAAAGATGAACCCTATTCATATACTAAATTTGACAATGTGTTATTTATATTTTATGGTAGATTTAAAGTACTTGCTTTCATGGAAGATTAGTTTCTTTGTCTTGTATATCTTGTTTTGATTTATTCTTTTTCTGAACATTGTTCAGGCCCGTATGAAGAAGAAAAGTAAGAGCGAAAGGAGAACTAAATCGAAGAAGCTTCGTCACCGCCATGATTCGGAGTCGTCTTCAAGCGACTATGATGCTCAGAGTATGTCATCTGCCTCGTTCTCTAGTTCTGGAGATGAATATCAACGTAGGAAGAGGTCTAGGTCTCCAGCACGAACTAGTACCAAAGGCTTAGATAAGAAGAAGAGTCGGAGATACTCCTATAGTTCTGAGAGTAGTGAGGACCTACCTCCTCGGAAGAAGAGAAAAGGGTCTAGGAAAGATGATGATTTAGGTACGAAGAAGAAAAAATACAAGAAGAAAAGAAAACACAGAGCTAGAAGAAGTCTTAGTTCGAGTAGTAGAGATTACTCAACAAGTAAGGAGAGCGAATATGAGAGACATAGTAACCAGGACAGAGATGAGAGAAAAACAAAGGATGCAGAGCGGACTTCAAGCAAAAGAAGTAGGCATGACTCAAGGAGCTGTTCTCCTTGTGGCAAAGATAACTTAGATGGGGCTGATCATGATGTGAGATTGGCAGTTGCCAACATTCCAGTGCGATTGAAATCTGTTATTGTGATTGTAAATAGCAGAGATGAGAGGAGCATGGAGCTGGAGGAGCCCAAAGAGGAGATTGTATATGATCGTGATGAATATCCTTCTTGCAGAAGCAATTACAGTAATGATGGTGGGAGCAAGAAGGAATTAGCTAGAGATTCTAAAGTTGACCCCAAAATGGAAGAGCTAGGAACATCAAGCCTTGGGGATGAGAGAAATACTTGCTCCGATGTGCCTTTAGTACCGGAGGTCCAAAATGCTGCTGACACATCAGGAATTGTTGACTTAGAGTTGATACTGAGGCAGAGAGCTCTCGAAAATCTAAAAAGACTCCGAGGGCTGAGCCATAAAAGCAAGGAAGTTTCTTCCATTACAAGAGAAAACAATGGAGAGACGAAACAATCTGCAGCTACTATTGCAGGTTCATCTCAAAATGCCCTCGCTAAGAAGGCTGATTCTGCTAAAGCAGCAAATACCGAAGGGAGCAATGTACCTAATGTGAGGAGAAACCATACAAATATTGCCCTAGTTGAAGACAAAAGTGGTGGTACAGAAGGTGTAAGTCCCAAGCCACTGGCAATAAAAGCTGCTCGACAAATTACAGGCCCCGGTAGTTTTAGTCAAAGGGTGAGTTCACCATCTGCTGGAGCTTTTACTGTGAATAGTCCGAGGGTAAATCCATTTACATGGAGGCGAGATTCTTCAGTAACCAAACCAGTTCCCAAGCCTCTATCGACACCACCAGTGGCAAATCTGCCTGTTAATAAGACTAATGTCAAGGTGGCTGAGCCTGTAGTTTCTCCTAATAAATCTGGTCATGATGCCGGAGCTAACCAGCCATCTGCATGTAAAACCCCTTCATTAGGTGATGAGACTGCTTCAGTCAAGATGAAGTCTTTGAAAAATGGAGCTAAAGATGGGCCCCGAAGGACAGTGGCCTCTATGGAACCTCAGCTTCTTCAGGCCAAACAAGTGGTGGCTGAATCTGAAGTGTCTACCAATAAACATAGCCAAGATGCCGGACCTATCCAGCCATGCGGCTCTGCATCAAAAGATCCTTCTTCAAGAGGGCTCAGAGAGATGAAATCTGTAAATGTTGAACCCAAGATTGTGCCTCAAAGGAGAATGATCCCTACAAGCAAATCTCACCCACATGCAAATAAGACTGTCAGTAAGGAGGGTTCTGACAAGTTGGCTGAATCTGCTAATAAAGTTACCACTGATGCTGAAGTGAATGAACCACTTGGTTCTGCATCTGAAGAACCTTCCTCAAGCGTTGTTGATGAGGCTGCACCGGGAGGGGAGGTGAAATCTGAAGCAGCTAAGGAAGGGACACAGTATGAGCAGAAGACAATGACTGTGGTGCGAGGCGGTGAAATGATTCGTGTAAGAAATAAATCTCATCTCTGTGGCCATTAGTAATTGATTGGAATATGTAGGATTTTTTCTATCCACCAAATTCATCTATCTCCTAGTTAATGACATGTTATTTTATTTGGTCAGGTGAACTATCAGGTGTATATACCAAAGAGAGCCCCTGCTCTTGCTAGAAGGCATCTTAAAAGATGAGAATCTTGCTTCAGGGTTCAACTTTCTTCAATCTGCACCCATTTCAAGCGCGATGACTGAAGATTTCGGCTACCATATTGACCTTCAAAAGCAGAACAGGTTTGGGTATTTATTTTGGAGCAATGCAACAAAGTCTGCAACCTAGAGTGAAACTAAGTGAGAAAGTGCAACTTTTTACTGTTTTCAGGAAACCATTTTACTATATCTATATTTCTCTTAAAAGTGCCAACATTTTACAACATTCACACTAAGTTTCACTCTGTAGACTCCTGTTATTTTGATACTAGAAATAAATAACGCGAAATGAGCGACTTGTGAGGAGGAGAAAATTCTAGTTGTTGGACTATATCGGATAGGTTATATCTTTTTTGGCTTTCAACTTCCTATGTTTCTTCCATATATCGATTCTTAGTTGTTTCAAGTGTTTTGTATTAGTTGCTGGATCTACTAGTGAATTCAGCATTAAACTGGTTATTTGAGTAAGAAATATGATTTACATAGTATTTGTAATCTTTTTTTAATGCACAAATGGTTCGAACACAACCTGATTTGGTGTCATTCATTTGTGTTGTACTTGCCGATGAGACAAATCAATTGAAGAATTCAAGATTTTGATGTAATGTCTAAAAGAGCAACAACTCAGTTAGGTATCAGTCACATACAAGAATGCTTCTTCTTGCCACGAAGGCATGCCCAACCATCGAGCTCTTTAACCGATATATTCTCCAGTAAGCATGAGTATCGGCCTTTGATCTGTGTGACCTGCGTTTGTTAAAGATGATGATATAGCATTTATTTGAACATCCTAAAGTAGAGTCTGAATGTATTAGTGTGTGAGTGTTGTTACCTGCTCGGATAGAATACCCGAGAGCCCGACGATTGCTCCGGGCTTGGCGTATGAGACAATACGATCTGCCAAGTCTAGGAGAGGATTCAAAAGTATGTTTGCAACTACAATATCGTACTTGTTGTTGTCTGTTTCATAGACAAATAATCCTTGAGAGATCTGGTGTCCTTTGTTGTCTATGGTATGAGGGACAAGGTGGAGCTGCATCTTCTCAGGTTCAAGATTGTTCAAGTCGGCATTTTGGCGTGCCGATGTTATTGCCACGGGATCTACATCAACTCCGACTGCTAAACCCGCCCCTAACTGTGAATCATTCATTCATTCATTAATAACCCAAAGTCAGAACATTAGAATCTCGCAATTTTAATGGTATCCGACCTTGAGTGCTGCTATGGCGAGTACACCGGACCCTGTGCCGTAGTCTAAGAAGCATTCCCCTCCTTTAATCAGGCCATGCAGCAACTGCAGACATAGCTTTGTTGTGGGATGCTCCCCAGTTCCAAAAGCCAACCCAGGATTCAGAATTATATTCACTGCATCCTCATTCTACATACATAAACAACACTCTAAAATGTTACTGCTCAAAAACAATTTGACTGAATTTGGATGATGCAAAATCAAGAGTTTCATTCAGATCGAGCTTAGCTAGACGAGTTGTACCACCGGTGTTCTCCACTCGGGTACAATCCATAATCCTTGAGCAACTTCAACTGGACAAAATGATTCCTGTAACAATAACTTATTGAGAAGTTAAAGCCAGCCATCATCATTCACTGCAGTAAATTAGCCAAACATTCATTAAAACGGGAGATGCAAATGGACCTGAGTTTTCCTAATCCAGTCCTCTTGCTGGCGCAATTCAACTTCGTAAACAGGGATCTCCTTCAATCCTACAGAATCAGCTGCATTCGATATGCATACACGCACATCTTCACTGATAGGAAATATAGACTCTACTGCAATCTCCTATCAATTTTACACACTTCCTTAACTTCTTTACAAACCGAGAGAAATAAATATACAGCTGAATGAATAATCTTTAGTTATATAACAATACCTCATCTGGACTCTCATCTCCTTCATCAATGCAGGTAGAGCTCGCACCAAACCATAACAGAGCCTCCGAAAGCTCATCCTGTCCGCATATAAGAAAAATTTGAATCTCTTCTCTCTACATAACAATGAACAGAAGCAACAATTTCGAAATCTCAAACAAAATCCAACTTCTTTTTTTAATAATCTGCAATTGCTCTGATCCGAACCAAAGTTAGAGAGAATCTTTACAGCGAAGCGTGCTGGACAATTAATGCGGACAGCAAGATAGGGTGGTGAAGACGGCAACGATGAAGATGAATAGCCTGTTGTTGACGCGGGAGTCTCTTCCGAAGATGAAGTTACTGGAGAACTGGAGAAGCTTGGGATGACAAGAGAGCGGTGGATTCTGGCACGAGAGAATGCTGAGGCTGAGAGAGGAAGGACGGATAGAAGAAGGGATGAAGATGGAGGTTGGAGAATGAGATGGCGCGATTGGTAGTAGAAGAGGTGTTTGAAGAAATGCCTCACTGACATGTCTCCGAATTGGATGCACTACTTGTAAGAGAAGCAATAACCGTCTATTAAATTTTAAGCTCGGTGGGGGCCTAGAGTGTAAACTAGCCAGCCCTATCTATACTACTCAATCATTTTATATTTTTTTTTCTTTCATAGTTCGATTGTAAAGACGAATAAATATCAAAGGAAATTTAATAATATTTGAACTGGAAAAATATAATAGATTAATTAACTATTTTAGTAGATGATATTAGACAAATCCAAGAAGGAAGTTCTATGCAAAACTACACATTTATGAGAAAGTACAACATGACAACTTTTGAAAGGTCCTGTTGGATATCTGCCCAATTCGGGTTCGTATTTACGTTCAGTACTTCGCTAACACGTCGAAAACCACAAATGGGTCCGAAAAACAAACACCCGAGGAACAAAACAGTCTGGACGCACGTATGCGTCCGGACCGGAACCTCCGGTTTTTCCTGGCCCAAATCTGTCGACCTTCTAGCAGCGGTCACTTCGTCTACGCCTCCAGTCGTCCTGCCTCCATCGCCCGCTTCCACCGCCCCGACCGCTCGTGGGTCTTTTTTTCTGCATGCATTGGGTTCTGCTCCTCTCTATATATATAGTCTGTGAAGACAGATGAGGAATGGGTGAGTATTAAGGTTAGTAATTATAATTGTAACTGCTGAGTTTTTATGAGTTATGACAATTCATCTTATCAACAGTGAACCTTTCTGTAAACGAGATTTTTTATGTTCATCCTCTGAGTTTGAGCAACATTACACAATAAACAAATTGATTCCTGAATTAATAGCTAACTTAATTATTCTTTTGTTGATTTTTATGATAAAATGAAACTGTCGGTTCTATTTCTGAATTAATAGATAATGTTAACTATTTTTTTATTTTAATTTATGATGAAATTAAATTGTATTCAATGCTGAGGTAAAAAATTACATGGTGTGACTGATCTGTGAAGATATTCAATGTTGGCAGGCCTGACGAGGGGAAAAAATAAGCCCACACTGCTTATGACTTTAATTAATGGCCAAGAAGAAGTGATGGCATGCCTGGCAAGGGGAAACTATAAGCCCACGTTACTTATGATTTAATTAATGGCTAAGAAGTAAATCAGCCCACACGCTGATAATTTAATTAATGGAGAGGTGAGCTGACGTGATCTAGCTATTCTAAAATGCTGATGTGACAGCTCATGGTTTAAACACTATCATTCCTATTCCTTTATATAATATATAGATAGATAATAGATTTTATATTTATTATGTATGTATGTAAGGATATAGATATATAAAAGAATTTAAGTCAGTTATATAAATCTCCACGTTCCTCCGGTACAGAGCTTAGCAGCAGCGGAGGAGAAAGACGACGGTTAAGACAATGGATGATCCAATTATCTCACTTTTCCTGAAGATGTATTATTCGAAATCTTGATACTGTTACCAGTTAAATCACTGTGCAGATTCAGGTGCGTCTCCAAATCTTGGTTTTCCATCACCTCGGATCCTAAATTTGCAGCCGCCCATTTAGAGCACTCTAAGTCTCGCCCAAAGTTGTTGATTTCGGTCACAAGAAGGGGAAAAGATTATGTATTACATAATGATGATGAGATGAAGTTGTATTCAATTGAGTATCCTGAAGAAGAAGAAGATCATGAATCACTCAGCTCCGTCTTGCATGCTACACCTCACGGTTCAATCAAAGCTCCGTTCAATAAAATTATTTCAGCATCAAAAAGCCTTATTGGCTTTTCTTACCACCAAGGTATCAGAATCGGAAACCCTATCACTGGAGACTTTGACCTCATTCAATATCCAAGCTATCAAGCTTCCTTTATGCCAGAAATTCTGCAAAGTCCAATACATACGGTACAGACCTTAATAAAATCTCTTTCGCCCTAGGAAATCTCTTCGCCCTAGGCATCCTGCTGCCTTTAGGAATATTAATCGACTTCCAGGAACTTTACCTTTCTTTCCCTCTCCTACAAATCTTGCTCCGGGCGGCTCCACTTCAAGTTGGGATGGTTTCATCAGTGTTATCAGAACCAGACCGGCCACTGAACCGACAAGGTGTCCGATTCCCGGTTCGACCGGTTCGACCCGGTTCGAACCCGATTCGAACCCGGTCCGACCATCCTCTCTCTTCCCCTAAGATGAGCAGCTAACCCTTCCCCTCCCGTCGTCCTTCCCAGTCCCACTTTTACCCTCTCTTTCTCTAAGCCTCTCTTGTCCTCTCACCTCCCTCTCCTCCCTCCACTTTCCCCCTCTCCCAATCAGCCGTCACCTTATCGGAGAAGCCCACCTACACCTTATAGACGCAACCTCGCTGCACTGCTTCAATCAAGCACCACTGAGACGGACCTCGCCTTCTTCGTTCGTCCTCTCCACCTTCAACCACCGCCTGCCGTCTCTATCACGTCCTATCCTTGCTCCATTCTAATCCGAGTCGAAGTCCACTATTTCATCATCTGCATCGACAGCACCTTCCCCAGATCGGCAGCCCTAGATCGGCAGCAGTCCTCGCAGCTCTTCTCCTCCGGCCGTCCCGGAATGCAACAGTACCTCCCCCAAATTGGCAGCAGTCTGTTCTGCCTCCCTTCATCCAATTAGGGTTCCCTGTCCAGATCGGCGACAGCCACCGCCTGAGTCTTGGGAAGATAGAAAATTTTGTTTGTATCGAACCGGCGGACCGGCGAACCGCCCGGTCTGCTCAAAACCGGCCGGTTCGTCAAAAAACCGGCGATCGAACCGGGTTCGCTTACATCCTCCGGATTTACTCGAACTGGACTGTTGGAGGCGCCGGTTCCGGTTCGAACCTGGTCGGACCGCCGGTCCGGTTCTGATAACACTGGGTTTCATAATTATTGTTCTTTTTTTTTTAACTTTTGTCTGAACCGGTGCACCGACGGACCACCCGGTCCGTTTAGAACTGGCCGGTTCGCCAGAAAACCGGATATTGAACCTGGTTGGTTACATCCTCCAAATTTGCTCGAATCGGACCGTTGGAGGCACCGGTTCCGGTTCGAAACGGTCAGACTGCCGGTCCGGTTCTGATAACACTGAGCTGAAGAAGAAAAACATAGCACGACGAAGACGAAGAAGAAGAACACCTTGTTTATTTCTATATCCTTAGTTGTCTCGATTGGATCGCGCCGCTGGGGGTTACCTCATTGCTGCCATTTCTATCGGAGCTCTGCACTGGAGTGGATCAAATCTGACGCATCTGGCGAAAGCGGCGCTTTGCAAGCCGCATTCCACGATCTTGCGTCCAATTGCGGCTGATGATCTTGGATTAGTGCGGATTTTGATTTGACACTACTTTTCCGGAAGGTTAACCTTATGAGATGGACTTGTCTCAGATAAGCAAGGAGCTAGCCGAGATCGATGGCCAGATCGCTGACATTCTCAGAGCTTTATCGTGAGTTGATAACCTTGCTTTGTCTACTACTATTCGTGTTCTTATTCGTTGTCGACACGGTTGATGCTCTCTGCTCGATGGTGGAATTCGTAGACTTTTGAATGACTAGCTTAGCAAGATTCAGTTGGTAGATTAGGTTTGTCCAGTTTAAGCAATGTCTGCTCTCTCAAAAATTGATTCCAGAAGATGGACAAGATTAAGGATGCGAATCGGCAGAGCAGACGGTTGGAGGAGCTTACGGGGAAGATGCGTGACTGTAAAAGGTATTGGATAAAAACTACGGCTTTTTTCCGTATTATCATCCCTGTTCAGAATGTCCATAACTTCGAAATACTTTACTAGAGATATAAGGCGATTACTGTTTGGAGGATATCCGGGAATGTGACATTAACATGTCTGTCGTCCTCATTTATGAGATTAGATGACCCTAAAGTTGATACGGTCCTTTATTATGCATCTTTTATGAGGTTAGATGAGACTAAACTTGATGTCATTGCTTAGTCTTCACTCCTTCAGAAAAAAATGATACCTAATTCAGTTTTCTGATAAGTCATAGAAGGATTAACAGAAACAGTGTTGACCTTTAAATTCTGTATTTGTTACTTCGAAATTGGGATGTAAATAGTAACTTTACCAATTTGGGATTATTTTATAGAATTTGAATGTTTGGCTAAGTACTAACCTGGACGCAGTAACTTGAGCTTGACCCACTTAGTAGTTGACTTGGTCCTGCAAAGGGACCTGAGCTTAAGTGTTGCTGCCTTCTATTCTTTCACTCTTTTACTCAGAAAAATGGTGTTTCTACTTTTCCCTTCTCAGGCTCATCAAGGAGTTTGATCGGGAAGTTAAGGATGTAGAGAGTCGAACTGATCCAAGTACCAACAGGATGCTCAATGAGAAAAAGCAATCCATGGTCAGTTTAAAGTTCCGCTCTTAAATTGTGGAAAATCAATTTTCCACACTTAAGGACTAACTCTAGCTGGCACATATTTGCAGATTAAGGAGCTAAACTCATATGTTGCTATGAAAAAGAAGTAAGTTCTCATTTCGATTAAGGAGTTGACGAACTTCTTAGTTATCCTTGAGACCTATGTGCTATCATTTGTACTTAAGATTATAGTGTTTTATATTTTTCGTTTGAATCATTCCACTTAAATGATGATGCAGATATTCCATCAATCTCGAAAACAAACGAGTTGATCTCTTTGATGGGGCTAATGAGGGGTTTGCAGAAGACAATGGCTTGTTAGCATCAGGTAAGTTGGCAGTTCTCTGCACTAAGATAAAGTTGTCGACAAACTGTAAAGTCACGAATCCTGATAGTAAATGCAACTCGTATGTGCTTTTAGCAAGGAGAAGAAACTAGGTTACATAGAAAAATGACTCATTACTTTCTGGTAGGAGGGAAGTAGCAAAAACATTAACTATATGAAATCTAAAACAAGTGATATCACAACAAGTCTGTCAAGTTTCGGACAGTTCATCGGTTTACATTCATACCCTATTAGATCATATGATTTATTTGATTTGCAGCAATGACAAACCAACAGCTTGTTGATCATGGTAACCAAATGATGGACGAGACTGATCAAGCCACTGAGAGGTCCAAAAAGGTTTGTAAAGTTTTCTTGTAGTGGCTTCAACCTCTCTATACACTCTAGGTGGTTATATGCGGAGCTTGAATAAAACTTATCATTTTCTGACAATGATGCCAAATCAGCTATAGAGTTACAGATCATTTCATTGAATTTATTACTTTAATGGTATTGCTATGATTATCATAGTACATAGCGCTTAAACTGATGCTTAGTGGTAATCGTACCTCGGTGAACGTGTTGTAATTTATGTTGCCTTCACCATTGGGGAGAGGATTATGAATTTGGTTTTCTGTTTCTTTCAACAGACTGTCCAAGAAACTATCAATGTAGGGACAGATACTGCAGCAGCTCTTAAAGCCCAGGTTGGATACATTGCAGAACATTATTTCTGTCTCCATCTCTCCCAACATGATAGATTTTATAACACTTTTGTTTGTTTCCAGATAGAGCAAATGAGCAGGATAGTGAACGAACTAGATTCAATTCATTTTTCTATCATGAAAGCTACCAAGCTGGTCAAGGAAATTGGTAGGCAGGTCGATTTCTGAAATTTCTCCTTCTTAAATGATTTTTCCATCTTCCTTGCAGAAAGTGCAGGACATGATGATTGATGCTTTATTGCTTATTTAATAATGTAGGTTGCAACTGACAAATGTATAATGACATTGCTTGTCCTCATTGTTATTGGAGTCGTAGCCATCATCATTGTTAAGGTCAGAGACCGATACTGTCATGAATAAATAGTTACTCTTTAATGAATCTTGGTTGGACTTGGAGTAGTAACCAGCTATTCTTTCTCACTATATAAGTAGATAGATTAATAGATGTTATTAATTTCCTCATTTTGCTCAATCTTTTTAATGTATTTTTTTTAGATTGTAAACCCAAATAATAAGGAGATTCGGGATATACCGGGATTGGCCCCACCAGCACCGACTCGGAGACTGCTATGGAAAACTACTGTTTAAGGATTGCTTGCCATCATTAATTGTTGATCAACCATCAGAGCCAACTTATGTAGAGGACACTAACTTGTTGGTCCAGCAAGATTATCTTCTCCAGTACCGTTCACGTGTATTCATTTCATAATGGAGATCTGCAGGTTTTCTTTCGATCGAGCGAGCCACAGATTGCATAAAGTTTATGCATAACCGAATAATCATTATCAATAGGTAGAAGTCATACAGTATGATTCTATTTACCAATCGGGTAGAAGGCTCCAAACATGACTTTCTGGTGAGCATGGTCTCTTCTCTTCTGTGTGTAAAACCAGGAAAGTCTGCAGAAAATCCAACTTTATCAATGATTCAGCTCTTGGAAAAAAGTTTCAAACTTTGCAAGAAATTGAATTTTTCAACTGTTTCAAAGATTATCCCCACCGACCAATACAAACTCAATGACCTATCTATCTAACTTTGCTAATCACTATCTCAATTTTTTTTTAAAAAAAATATATATATTGATATTCAGTGTTCCAACTTTCATATTAGATTTTTTGGTACATTAAAAAAAAATATATATTGATATTCAGTGAATGGTTGCGGCGTTTGATGTCGGAGAATAGAGAGTTGAGTTCAGTTGCAGATCGAGTGGGAGAAACAAAATGGTTGATTATTGATGAAGAGTTAGTAAGTTAGTTTATGGTTTGGTTTAGTGGATGGAATGCTGATGTAGTAGAATACGACTAGTGTCTCTGCGGTGGACGACTATCACCGTGACGTACGCTAAAAGTTGCAATAATATAACATAATTTAACATGTTTATGTTTACTATGACATACAAGAAAGACAGACTACTATAGTATCATGTGGAATGACGAATTTATAACAATTAATTGGTAATGAATTGAAGTCCGGGATGATTTACAATATTATTATAAAGTAAAAACATGTAAAATTTCAGCAGCTACCTCTGAAATTTTACAGCAAGCTTAAACAAAATGACATCATCTTGAATGTTGATGATTAAATTAACTAGCTATCCAAATCACTCCAACTTCATCGAAACTGAAGGCAATGGTGAAGACGAAGATAAGTAAATATTGAGAAAAAATCCGAGCATAATTCCAACTAAGGCAACAATCATCGCGAATTTGAAGCTCGCACCACCATTTTTATTCTTTCTTTTCTTCAACATGTCCTGCAGGATGGATGAGGCATTCTAATATGAGAACTGCTCTAGATGAAATATTTGAGGTGGCATAAAATATTTCATTTTTCAGCCCTTAATGTTATCAACACTCAATATCCAACACTCTCTTAGAATATAATTTCTTAATAAGTTTCATATTTTGAAATGCATAATTACCAGCTCTCTTTGCAATTGTTGTGTCTGCCGAATAACTGCATCTCTCTCATCCTTTGCACGTTGCACAACCTGTTTCAGGAAAGTCGTACATAAGAACCAAACCAACATGGACGTATCTCATGCTAAATATGCACTTCACAATAAAAAATTCAAAAAGATTGCACTCGAGAAAACAAGAAAAAATTGCTATGAACTCACAACATTGTCAGGATTTCCACTGGAGTCGCCCGTTGCATCACCTTCATGGCCCGAGTTGGGAGAAACATAAACAACCCTGAGCTTGCACTCCTCTACAATTTTTCCTTCACCCTTATTAAACTGATCAACAAATTAAAGAGGTGACGCTTCCATTTCATAATAAAGATCTATTATTATTATGCATAGCTAAGCAAAATGTGGTCTTACGGTTTCTGGAGAAATATCATACACATCTGAATTTGGAGGAACTAATGTAGTCTGTAGGAGAAATTTATCTTTACAGAGCATATCTGGAGGATATTCTTGTTGAGCTTGGAGTGTCACTTTCAAGTTAGCAAAAAAAAAAAAAACAGTTTCAATTTAGAAACTAGCCCATGTTTATAAACTTAAGGAAAATAAAACGGAAATGAGCTCAACCTTTGATGAAACATGCATCCCAAGGCTGAATGACATTAGTGTTAGGTCTTACAAAGTACTTCTTCGGAGAAGTTGTTTTAACCTGTAAAGAAAAAGGCTTGCATTATTCTATATGAAAAAACCTACAAGAACTCACAATTTGATGTCCATCAGAATGAAATCTACCTTAAAAGCAACATGATTTTCGGTGTTGTTAACGACTTTGAGATCACAGTAACTTGGTTTCTCCAGCTCAACTGATCAGACGAAATTCAATCTTAAATTCTTTCATTGCAATCAAATGCAGATAATTGAATTAATGAAGTAACATTTGCTCATGATCTTGCCATATGAGAACACCCAAGAAATCAAAAGAATTTCGAACTTTGAGATCGTTAGAAACTTGGCTTTTCCACTTAAGAAATTAAACGCAATTGGATCATAAGTATGTTTATTGCAATTGGAAGCAGATATATGACTCAATGTAGTATGATCTTATGATCTATGCCAACCTAAAGTTAAATCAAATCTATATCAATTACTTGGTTCGAGAGATTGAAAGATTACTTATGAATTTGAGCTCTTCAGGATGGACAGAGATCAATGGCTGACCACCGGTTGTCATGATGAGTTACTTAACCGAAGAAGATCAATCTATCTCAAACCTGAACGAATGAATGCGCCGATTAAGGCAATCAAAGTTTTGAGTAAGCAAAGGAAAATGGAGAAGATGGAAGCGGCATTCAATTGACAAAATAACGGAAGAAATGGAGAGAAGAATAGATGAAGAGCTTAACATGTGGCGATCGTGGAACGATGGAGAAGTGCGAAAATTCTTATATCCCGTTGCGGAATGGTACATCATTCTAAAAATAGTAATCAACAAATAAAAAATGAAAGTTAGTTATAAAACATTAAAAAAACCTGCTATAACAGGTAACAAATAGAGATAAATTGCATCCTTAATTTCTCAATTTTGTTTTGAAAAAAAAAAAAAAAAAAAAACATGACATGACATTTATATTTTTACAAGGAAAGAGAAATTGCTTTTGTAATAAGGAAGACCTTTTTTTTAGAGATGCTAAAAGATGCAAAGTTATTATCCCGCGACTACCATGCGAGAGACCAAAATCAACATCTAATAAAGTAAATGATTCATTTTAAGTAATATTAAATTATTTCTTCTTTTTTTATACTTGGATCAAGTAGTATTTAGAATACAGAAAGTAGGGATGTCAATGAGGTGGGGCGGGTATCACCAGCCTCGAATTCGTCTGCGGGTCGTCATGGTCGACCCATACCTTGTCTCATACATCTTGTGGGGCGGGGCGGGTCAACTCGTGGGCTGCCTCACGTGGTGATGTATATACGCCCAGTTATTACACTAACTGACCGATTTGATAACATAGTGACTGGACTACGGGCTACACAGGTACGAAAAATACGATCGAGTACTCAAGGTAAATTTACTTTTTGAAGCATGCGCGCGCACACCACACACACGCTCGGGCAACACAGTGCAAACTGGATAGTTGGTACAGTCCGCGCAGTCCATCCGGACGGCGCGGACAAGCCGGTCCGCGCAGTTCAGACCCGTCATGTGGCCACTTTGGTCAGCCCGACCTCTGATCGCACGGGTAAGATACACCCATGCGACCACCCCTTACATACATATCTACACGGTGTTTTCATAGCCCCGTTTGAACCCTTTCTGGCATATTATATATATACTTTGTGTTTTCACACCCCACTTGAAACATTTCGGGTACGCAAAATGACAATTCATACGCTTCAACATCAGAATCTCCAAGGAGATCGACATAAAAGTATACTACAACGCGTAAAACCCCCATATTACTAAAACGAGTTTAACATAACTTAAGATACGAATTACGCGATCACAATCCCGGAATATGATAAACCTATCCGGGATTGAGGCTTGTCCCGGAATAACGGGAACAAAACCCCATAAATACCCATCTACTTCCGGACCACCATTTGAAGGTTAATCACACTCTCTCTCTCTATACCCTTACGTTGTTACGTTATCTCTTTGTATGTGGGGGTTTTACGCGTTGTAGTATATATTTGAATTTTGTATGTGATCCGGTTAGTAATATTTTGAGACAATGATCCCTTTGGCTAGGGGCTCCAAGCCCTATCCTAAAAGTACCTAGCCTGAGTTTGAGCTTTAATAAGGCCAGTACCCATGGTCTTGGGATTGGGAATAGAGGTGTAACCGTATCAAACTTGTACGCTGCTCGAAATCGACTCGATTAAACACTCGAATTCGACTCGAGAGTTTCGAGCGGAGTTGACTCAAGCTCTTTTTCATGTCCGAGTCGAGTTTGAGCTTGAAAATACTCACTCGGAATACTTGCAAATCGAGCTTTATAATATTCATAGTTTATTTGAGTTCGAATCGAGCTCGATTATTGTAATCATGAGAAATGATAATTTATTTTAATGTATAATGAGCTTACGAGTCCATTAGTCATGAAAAATACAAATTTAATGTGATGTATAATGGGTTACGAGTCGCGCTCGCTTATGCCAAGTTTGAATGCGGTTGAAATTTCAAAAAGTAGAGCTCAACCGAGTTCAAGTTTAATACTTTTTAGGGTTAAGAACGTATAAACTGTCTGAAGCATGCTCTATGTGAGATTTTAGTGTCTGAAGTTTAAAATGTTGAAATAGACAGTCCTAAGTTTCATTTTTGCTGAAATTTGGTGTCTCGGAGTGATTACTTTAGAGAAGTCAACCCCGACGAATCCGACTGTCAAATAGGAGCTCATATGCACGCTCCCTACTCGTCACCTTGCCGGGACCGTCACCTAAGAAGGCGGCCACATCCGTGCAAGTAAATCTCGCTCTATTGTCGCTGAAAAACACTCCACATCAATCTGATGGAAACATTTTCTTTCGGATGTTCAAGTTTAGGGAGAGATTTGACGATTTTATAAAAAGAAAAGAGTGATGGATTATGAGTGGATGAATGAGTCGAAGGAAATGTTTGAAAGGAAAGGAAAAGACGCACAAATACACCAAATTTTAACAAAAATGAAACTTGAGACTGTCCATTTCAACATTTTAAACTTCAGACACCAAAATCTCACGTAGAGCATACTTCAGACACCAAAATCTCACATGAAACGTTAATCTATCTCTTCTCTTCTCTTCATTTGAAGGTGGAGAGTCGAGGAAGCTTGTCCCTCAAATAGTACAGCCTCGCCCTCCTGACCTTCCTATGCTTGAGGACCTTGATCTCTTTGATGCTCGGAGAGTACCTGTAAATGTGATACATCCATCAACAGATTGTGGATCTGAAAATCAACAATATGAGCTCCAAATAGCAGAAAATCAACAATATGAGCTCCAAGAGATCCATTATCAAATAAGGTTAAACAAAAGATCAAAAGCAGCTATCTCTCAGTACTCATGGCTGTTTATGTAGTAGCTACTCAATTCATCTACTTACAGGGGAAATACGATTTCGACTCCAACTCCAGCAATGATCCTGCGGATTCTGATGGTTGTATGGATTCCTGCATTTTGTCTCGAGATAACTATTCCTTTGTAGATAGATAGCCTCCTCCTGTTTTCAGGAACTTCCTGCAGACCAATTGAATCCACCAATTCAGCATCATTAACTAACATATGGAATGGAATGGAATGAACAACCAATAAATAAAGATTTTAAATGCACAAAATTATAATCAATCAGATACCAGCTTAATTTCCACAACATCTCCAGTCCTTATGTCTGGGGAAGGCCTAGCCTCCTGTGACGCTTCAACTGCTCTCTTATTCAATATCTATGGAAACAGCAGCAAGCATCTCTCAATCTCCATAACAATCAATTTTGCTTTCTCCATTTTATTTGTTCCATCAGTTTATTTATACAGCCAAATAAAGCAGCATAGCAATATAGTGAAGTGATGATTGAATACCCCCATTATATCACCCAGCTTAGTCCGAAGTTTGCGTGGTGGTTTTGCTTCTTCCGGCTCGGCCTCAGCAACTGCTAGCGCTTCAACCGCAGTCTCGGCTTCAACATTCTCTTCTTGAACCGCTTCAGAATCCGATTGAGCCTCAGCTCTGACCAAGAAACTCCGCCTCATACTCGACGAATTAATTGGACTCCTGTACGAGCACGAACAAGACCTAAACGGATATAATCTACCGCCATTACAGAACCGAGACGAACGACTAGATACTTGAGCACAAAGAGCCCGGTCTTTAGCGAGATTATACGTGGGTTTCGCGGGAATCGAAATAAGGGCCTGCAGGAAGTTGACGATTACTTGCTAATACAGATTGGGCAGAAAAGGACAGAACAGAAGGGATTGGTACCTGAGGTAGAGCTCTGGAAGCCATTGCTGATGCGTAGAGCGCGAGAGCAGAAGCCATTGAACAGAGGGAGAGCGAAGAGCTTATCCGTTATCTTGAAGAAGGTGGTGGCCCAATAACAGTAGAAATAGTGGGCCTGATTTAGTAATTACGATGGGCTCGCCCAGTATTTCGTGAATGGGCCTCTCTGAACCGTTGGATCAAACCTATGGCTGGGTCGAACCATCGCCTAGGTCCGCCCGATTCTATGGATCGCACCATGTCTAGAGTCCAATTGGATTCTTTTATGACTAAATTGTAGAAATTAAAAGTTAGGTATATAATTATGAGAACTAAATTAAACAAAATAAAAGTATTTAACGGTCAAACTTACAAAATGCAAATATTTGACATAAAAAACGTACAAAATAAAACATATGACACCAAAAGTCAACATTGATCAAACATATGACACCAAAAGACCATTTAACCTTTTTCTAAATTAAAAAACTTGAATGTACATTAACATAATTACTTAACTTCACTCAAATGCAATTTTCTTTTTATATATTTAACTTAATAAACTATATATATAATTAGATAAGTTAACTAGCATATGAAGCCAGCTTACTAAGGAAATGAAGAATTTCTCAATTTGGAAAGTTCAGACCATTCCAATGATGACCAGACGCGTGTTATTTTGTTGCCATCAATATTGCCACATCACCATCTCCATTTCATTTCCGCCGGTGACAAAAAAAAATAAATAATAAAATACAAACAAATTCATAGACTCCGAAAATTGGGCTTTTTTTTAAGCCAAAAGCCGAAGGATTCCAACCTCTCGTTTTCTTTACAGCCCTGCCCTTCCTCTCTCTCTCTTCGCCGGAGACGATTCCACTGTCTCCTCTTCTAATTCTACTGTAATTTCCTGAAGCTCGTTCGATATCGGTGTCGCAGAGCCATGAATCCGGAATAGTAAGCTGTTCTTCCTGTACATCGGTTGAATCCCCAATTATGTGCGCGTTTTGATTATCGTACGATTTGGTTGCCTTTAGAGGTAAATTGTCTAGATCTGCCGCTGTCTTGTTGACAGCAATGGGTTGAAACTTGTTTGCTAAATCATCCACGTATTGGGAGCTATAAATGCTGAGCTCAATCTCTTAGCTATCGGTTTAGACTTGGCTCTGCGATCTAGATCCTAGATCTTATTTGTAACCACTATATAGATTCGTTGATCCATTAGTTTCAGCTGAGGTAGAATTTGCACTGAATTATCAGGTGTGAGATTTCTTGTGTATCACTGTTCTCTGTTTCAGCTTTTCATACTACGGGAGCTTCTTCGTAGTGGAATATAGGAAATAACAGTAATCGAAATGTCATGTAGGGATGAATATTGAGTTTTGATTATCAATTCACTGAAAAAAAAAACAAAAGACAAATCTTTTACGAAATTCTACTTGAGTTGCCCATGGTTAGAGTAGATTTATTTGTTTTGGATGGCTAGAATGGATCGTTAGTGAATATTTACTATTTAGTTGATAAAGGACTTCATTGTTAAAAATATACATTTTTTATATTTATGAATGAATACTCCCTCTGTTGCAGCTTCTCACATCCCTTTTACGCTTATGGAATTGAGTTGGTCTAGTCCAAGGATAGTAGTACTAGTAGTCATTCAACTATATGTTGACTAATTAACATCTTGGTCTTATGCAGTGACTATTTGTTCAAGCTTCTGCTTATTGGAGACTCTGGTGTAGGCAAATCATGCTTGCTCCTTAGGTTTGCTGTAAGTCCTTTTTTTCCCGCATACTTTGTTCTTATATATTATATTGTTGGGGCAGATAACCATTCATGGTTAATCAGGAGAGAGTCAACAAATACATAATTTGTCTGAGGTTGATCATGGCCTTCTGAAGTACTGTGATCTATCATAATTTTACTCTTTAGGAACCAGAAGTTATTAGCTTAGAAGTGATTGATGAAAATTATGCAATTATTTTATTTACGTAACACAGTGTCCTTGCACATTCAAACCCTGTGCTGTATTATAAGGAACGAGATATAGACCGATAGTAGAGGTGGAAGGATCGATGGAAATGTAAATACTTGATAGACATTTCTTCAATTTAAGGAACTTCATGGACCTTAGTGTTCTTTTTGTATATTTTAGAAAAAGTTCTATCATTGGTTCTTGGTTTGGTTTTGGGACAGGATGATTCATATCTTGAGAGCTATATCAGCACAATCGGCGTTGATTTTGTAAGCAACTTCATGTGGTATTTGTCTTTGTAATGATAAATTTGCATCTCCCATGGCTCTTACGACCATTATCTCTATTCAGAAAATCCGGACTGTGGAGCAAGATGGGAAGACAATTAAGCTACAAATTGTAAGTTCTTGATACACCAAGTCCATCTTTTCTTGACTCTAAAATATGTCTTCATTCATGGTAGTAATTTTAAAGTTACTGCTTGTTGATGGACTGTAAAATGTAACAGTGATTGATTTTGTATTGGTATCATTTGCAACTGCAGTGGGATACTGCAGGTCAGGAACGTTTCAGAACCATCACAAGCAGCTACTACCGTGGTGCTCATGGCATCATCGTAAGATTATCCCTCCTTATCTCTGTATATCATTTGCTGCTTAGATTGCCCCTTCTACGGTAAACCAAAGTAACAATTTTTATGCTACATTTACTATAGGTTGTTTATGATGTCACGGACCAAGAGAGCTTTAACAATGTGAAGCAGTGGTTGAGTGAAATTGACCGCTATGCAAGTGAAAATGTGAACAAGCTACTAGTAGGAAACAAATGTGATCTCACATCTCAAAAGGTGGTCCCCACCGAAACTGCAAAGGTAAAAAGAACTGCTTCTTCCATTACCACATCCACTTTTACAGTCTATCTTCTCTGTATAAGAATATGTACTAAGTGACTGGTTGACATTCAGGCATTTGCTGATGAAATTGGCATCCCATTCATGGAGACAAGTGCCAAAGATTCCACTAATGTTGAGCAGGCTTTCATGGCCATGGCTGCTTCCATCAAGAACAGGTAATTCGATTACGTGAATTTGATATCTATTACATGTTCAATGAAACATAATATGGATGATTTTGTGTATAACAACAAAAATAAGCATCTACATTTACATAGTTATAGACAGCTTGTCAAATCTACACTGCCAACTTAGGTCACATAAGCTATTGATACAAGATTATCTATATTAGGCAAATAATATTTATAGGGTTGATAATGTTAGGGAAATAATATATATTTAGGGTAATTATATCTTTAGAATATTTTCAGAATATATTTTAGGGTTTACGTAATCCGTATATATAGGTTATTGTTTCAATGAAATAAACAACGTATCAACAATTAATCCGAGTCTAATAGAGATTAGGGTTGATTTCTCTTTTCCATACCTTCTATTGTTATCTTCCTAGATTTCAGACACGTATTTCTCCGGTGATATTGCATGGTGGATTAATGATGATTGTGTAGGATGGCGAGCCAACCAGCCATGAACAATGCTAGGCCTCCAACGGTCAACATTCGGGGGCAGCCAGTCAACCAAAAGGGTGGTTGCTGCTCTTCTTGAAGATGATAATGAAGAAGAAGATGAAGATGGTGCAGTTGAAGTTTGGTTGGAAACAACAAACTCTGATGTGTCAGAATTTTTTTGGGAAGGGAAGTGGCATGTGGATCAGATCCTTATGAATGGATCAAATCTGTCTCAGATTTGGTTGGTGACTGTTTTACTATAATGTTTTGGTCTTTGTTTGCTGTCCCTCTTTTTTTCAAATGTTATCTAAATTCTTTATAGCGTATTTGTTTGATTCTAAAACTCATGTACACATTTGGAAGTTTGTTATTTCTAGTTGCCCCTCTGCTAATGAGCTTTGAGTTGGAATCATGATTTTCATATTGAATCTAGCAAACTGAACTAGACGCCCATATTTGACTCACAATCAGTGTGGTAAACTGAACCACACCAACAATTATCACTGTTAGAGAGTTGTATAAAGTATATACCATTTTTTTTTTGGCTCGTTATATACCATTATTTACTTATCAACTTAGTATTTCTCTTGTCATGTTTGGTTGGGTTAGGTTGCGTTGCGTGGTAGAAATTAAATTGTTATAATTCTGTGTTTTGATATTATTATATTAATAACAAATGTTCGAAGTTGACATTTGTATGTCAAGACTATTTTGGATTGTTGTCTAGCTTAAATTTATATTTCATTTCATACTTTACTGTTAAGAGTGTTTGATGTATATATCTTATATATATATATAAGATTAGGAGAAATGTAATTAATATTGCACATCATATTTTGGTTTGAGCAGAAAGTAATATTGGATTGTGGTGTGCGTATAAATCAGGTGTGATGTTACTACATTGTTAGTATTGAAGGTTTACAAGACATTCGTAATCTCGGTCGTAAATATTACATTTTATTTTTCTTCCGAAATAGATGTTTTTGTGCACAATTTATATAATTCCGCCTATAAACAATTTGATAATATATACAATAAACAAACTACTAATGCATATTTTTTTATATATATAAATATATGCAATCGTGTCTATAGACTCTCATTTATATTATAAATAAATAAATGATACATTATAAAATTGAGCTATAATATTATCTTTTAGTAAATAAATTAGGACACAGCTATCTATATTTTTTAGTCTTAGGAATTTACAAAAATAAGAAAATATATTATATATATAGATTATTATTATTATTATAATAAATAAACAACAAAAAGTGAAGTTTAGGGTAGAAACTTTTATTTGGCCCAAAATTTAGGGGGGAAATAGAAAAAAATTCCCAAGAAAAGGCTCTGAATTTGATCTGCTATTATATGAGCGGGTTCGAGCCCAAATAAGCATGCGAAGATGAACGGTCGAGATCTTAAACTAAAGATTGTTGTGCCTCCTTTTTAAACAGCAATCAGGTTAATGTCAAAAACCCTAGTTCATTTCTCAGGTCCAGGCGGCTAGTCGCAACCAGTTCAATGGGTACTGACTACTGACCTTCATCCCTTTCTTCATTCGTTTGTCTGAGCTAGGGCGATGCCAGAAACCTCCGATGTAGTTATAATTCCAGCTCAATCTCAGCTATTGCTTCTTATTAGCTTAAAATATTAGCTAGCTTAGCTCATCAATTTGCTGCAAATGTGCGGATTATTTGATTTGATTCTATAGAGGTGCAATGACGTTATAATTTCGGAGATGCGGTGTTAAATTGTAGGGAGTGTTATTGCGATTCGATTTCATTTTGCGGTGATGTAATAGTTATTGTCGATGAATGTAGGGGCTTACAAGTACGTGTCGGAGCTATGGAGGAAGAAGCAGTCCGATGTGATGAGGTTTCTTCAGAGGGTTAGGTGCTGGGAGTACCGTCAGCACCCTGCCATCGTCAGAATCACCCGTCCCACCCGCCCTGACAAGGCTCGCCGCCTCGGTTACAAGGCTAAGCAGGTAAGACATATAAGTTTTCCGTATATGATGTTTTATTCTATCACCACAGCTTTTGCAGCCTGTCGTGCTAATGCCCATGGCTCATCTGATTTGCTATAGTTTTGCTGTTCACTGCTTTGTTATGTTTGTTCTCTTCTTTTGAACTCAATCAATTTTATAACATCTCACATTGAAGATGGTTTTATTGTCTGTCTTAGAATCTTATATTTGACCATTCTTTGAAAATGTGACTCTGATCGGTTTGCGGTTTCATGATGTGTACTTTTCACTCCTTTAGGGGGTTGATGCCTGAATTACTTAATTGGATGCTTCTTTAGACTAGCTTTATGGAATTGAAAATCCATCAACATGGACATAACGTTTCTTTTAATCTGATCCATTTTGCTACCCATCTATTGTCACCTGAGTTGCCCTCCATCTTCTGAATATGTGGTACTGCTAACATTTATTTATCCTAAAATCTCACAACTGTGGTATGCCTTGTCTTTAAGATATTCACTTTTTTTTTTGTTTTTTACCTGTATGATCATATTAGCTTATGTTTAGTCACCATGGTTAATCATCGTCTATTGATTTCCTTTCTTTCAGGGTTACGTTGTTTACCGCGTCAGAGTGAAACGTGGTGGCAGGAAGAGGCCAGTGCCTAAGGGTATTGTATACGGTAAGCCCACAAACCAGGGAGTTACTCAACTCAAGTTCCAGCGCAGCAAGAGGTCTGTTGCTGAGGAAAGAGCTGGAAGGAGAGTCGGAGGCCTCAGAGTTCTCAACTCTTACTGGATCAACGAGGTATGTTAGTTCATTTATATTGATTATCAAATACAACAACCATTTGATATTATTAGCACACTTAATTCCTGGCAAAAATATTGTGGTTTGATGATTATTATACTGTGAATCCTAGGATTCGACTTACAAGTACTATGAGGTAATCATGGTGGATATTGCCCACAATGCAATCCGAAATGACAAGAGAATTCAATGGATTGTCAACCCGGTGCATAAGCACAGAGAGCTTCGTGGCCTCACCTCTGCAGGAAAGAAGTATAGAGGTCTGCGTGGTAGAGGACACTTGTACCACAAGAACCGTCCCTCTCGCAGGGCTACTTGGAAGAGAAACAACACCCTTTCTCTGCGCCGATACCGTTGATCGTTCTCTTCTTCAAAGCTGCCTCCTTATGTTATTTTTGTTTTATGGTCTGTTATCAAGGACATCATTTATGTGGTGTTGTTGGAGTTTCAAGTTTTGGAGGGATTATGGTAATTGCTTTTGTTTGTATCTTTGTCCTCTCCATTGTTTTGTTAACTATGTTTGAGCTTTGTGTAGGGCCATCAATGAAGAAACGTATTTTTATCTAACTTGTTAGTACTCGGCATTAATCTATTTCCATACTGTCACTATTAGTTACTCAATCCTAACGAACGTTTATGCAAAGATATCATTTCCCACCATTTTCTCTCTTATTATGGATGGATTAGATAGATGACTACAGATAAGATGTAGCAGAAAGGCAACAACTCAATGCAGATTGCAGGACAGTGAGAATATTAACACAAAATCACCAAAAATCTACTTCTGCAAATCTATATTCAAATGTAAAAAGTACAAGAGTAGTTCAGTGAATGACAAGCATCTAGTTTCAAGGATCTTGGCCTTGGAGAAGCACAGTAGTAAACTCAATAATCATTTTCATCTGTTCTCAGGGGCTTCCTACTAGATTAACAGAGCCGTGCATCAAAATGGCTAAAGCGTAAGTCTCTCTATATCAAAACTTTGTTCCTGCAAGCAACAGAGAAAGGCTATCACAAATCACAATCGGCAAATGGAATCACTTCAGAATCAATGCTGATCAGACTGGCAGCTGGACAAGAACAAACAACACAATTAAATTAGCTGGAAAGCTTTAATTTCATCAAGTGGAAAGAGGTAGCTTCTCTTGCATCATCGATATTGTCCAGCTAGGGTTTGGTGAAAATCAAAGCTACAACCAAGATTCAGCTTTTTCTGGCCAAACAAAAGATTAAGCTAGTTCAACTACAATCGTGCTGATTCAAGATAGAATCCTATTTGTGATCAATAAACAAACGATCAAGTTGACCGAGTTCATAATTACAGTGGGAAAGCCACAGCAAAACCCAGAAAGCAAAAAGATTGATCAAATTCTGCACTCACTGACTCTCTTAAAAGCTAGAACCAGTGCCAAATGAAGATCCTCTCAATCTATATATATAATGAATAAATCGAGTACTACGTTCAGAAAATTTGTAGATTCAGCTAATCAGTTAAGGTTCCAATTAGCTAAGCATCAATTAGGCAGTCAAACTAGGAGATTTTAGTTGTTTTCAGCTTCTATTCAGATCTTCCCTATGTATTTAGATTATCAACTGTAACAATTTGCAACAGCTAAATATAATTCAATGAAAGCAGACCTACGTCTGCTTTGAAGGGACGCGCTTGTTGCGGAACATCATGTAACCGACGGGCAGCACCACTCCGGCCATCATCACAGCCGCTCCGATAAGGTACCTGACAGGGCTCGGCGGCTCCACCTCTACCAATGTGGCGAACTGAATCATACGGCGTCAATGTCCACGGTGAGATCGAATCACAATTACAGAGAATCCAAACCAAGCAGAACGAGTTCAATTAAGACGCAATTGATCTGCACAATCAAGATCTGAAACAGTATTGAAGAAATACAGATTGAACTCACAGGCATACTTCGACGGAACTCGGTGACGGAGATTGATCAGAGACGGAGAGGACTCCTTTTTCGACGGTGGTCGTGATCCTCGTGGTAGCTCCTCAGACGTAACTTGTCGATTCTTTCATTTTCTTTAAAATTAAAAGTTCTCTTTATAAATGGGAAATTCCTTGATATAATTGGGTTCAGCCCAATGCCAATTGTCATGTGGCCCATACATTCATATATTGGCCCAGAGTGGTCCCGTGGACCGGCTAAGGGTTTAGTCCTGACGGGCCGGTTCAGACCTGTAGTTCGGTCTGGTCAACTGCAATCTCCCGCTAAAACGTTGTCGTCGCGGCAATTATGAATGCAATATTTTACAGCAACTGGATCTCTCTCTCTCTCTCGATCAATTTCATCCAGAAGATGGTTTCCAATCCAAGGATGCCATTAGTAGTGGTGTGGGTGGTGGCTGACAATTCACGGAGAGTAGCGGGATGCGATGAGGACGATGAAGAAACTCTCCTCCAGGCTCAACCAAGTTTGTGCTCAGTCGACGAGATTCTTCAAACAATCCCCTGATTCAAGAACCTACGCAACTCTCCCTCATGGAATCCACGTCTTTCATTGCCCAGTGAGTGCTTCTGTTTTACTTTTCTCAATATGAATTCATCATTAACCCTTCCATATCTCTACTTGGCGTTCTCATTCTAAGAATCTCTTAACAAATTCATTTTTACTCGATTTTGAGAAAGAAATATCGCAAGGCCTTGCAGTGCTGTGTCTCTGGAAATTGGTTGATTTAGGCTAGGAATTTGGTTAATCTGTGTTGACAGGATGAAGTCGGGATCGTAGCAAAGTTATCTGAGTGTATTGCTTCGAATGGAGGGAATATACTCGGTGCTGATGTTTTTGTGCCAGAAAAGAAGAATGTGTTCTACTCCAGAAGGTAGGTGAAATGTTGCAATTAGAGAGTTTTAAATGTTGTTTTTTCAGTTTCAGCAGGTGAATGAGTATTTATCAACACATATTGTTATTAGTTCTAGCTTGTCAGATGAAGCAGTAGTTATTTCTGCCGTAAATAAACTGCATTATTTCAGTGAATCAACTGAAGTGTGCATTGTGGCAAAAAAGAACATGAAGTCCTCATTAAGTCCTTAGGTTTCTATTTTGCTATGGTTTTGACTTGTCGGAAATTAAGTTCTGACTTGTCGAAAATTAATTGGTTTTGTATACATATCCCATGTGAGCTGTATACTGAATTCTCCAATCAAGACCAATGAAGTTCATGGTTTAGTTCTTTCTCTATATCTTCTCTTCATCGAGTAGCTACACTGCAAATGCGTCACTGGTCAACTAAAGGAATCACCATTCTCCTTTGCATTCCAATACTTGTTTTGATAATGAAAATCCAATAGAGGCTACTGAAGTTCATGCTATATTGATTTGATTTTGGTACCTTGCTTGTAGCTTACATATAAATAAAGCTTATTGGGTGTATGCATCTGGAATCTGGATTGATTTTTTTTTTTTTTTTAATATTGGCAGTGAGTTTATTTTTGACCCAGCTAGATGGCCACGAGAGCAAATGAATGAGGATTTCCTTAATCTTGCAAAGAGGTTCAATGCCCTGAGATCCGTAGTCCGAGTCCCTCTTCTTGATCCAAAGTACAAAGTTGCGGTTCTTGCTTCCAAACAGGTCCATTCAGTAGATTTCACTCAGTTATACTCTTTCTACTTTTCCAGTTCATTGTTCTAACCATGTTGCACTTTTAGGACCATTGTTTGGTTGAACTGTTACACGGTTGGCAAGATGGACAACTTCCACTTGATATATCATGTGTCATAAGGTAAATCCTGGAGATTGATACGAAATTATTAATCTGTATTACATGCATCATAAGGTTGGTTGATTCAGTTCAGTTCAATTCATTGTGTATTACAGTAACCATGATAGACAACCCAACACCCATGTGATACGGTTTCTTGAAAGGCACGGCATTCCATATCATTCATTGCGTACCACCCAGGATAACAAACGAGAAGCACAGATGTTGGAGTTGGTTCAAGGAACCGACTTTTTAGTTCTTGCCAGGTACATGCAGGTAGGTAAAACTAGATAGGCCGATCGATCCATGAACTATGGTTGAATTCAATATTCGTGGAGATACTATATAGTTGAACTGACTACTCATGCAGGTACTATCTGGTAATTTCTTGAGAAGTTACGGGAAGGACATCATTAACATTCACCACGGTCTGCTGCCATCGTTTAAGGGTGGATATCCCTCTAAACAGGCATTTGAAGCGGGTGTAAAACTAATCGGCGCAACAAGTCACTTTGTGACAGAGGAACTTGATGCAGGCCCCATAATTGAACAGATGGTAAGTGTAAAAAGAATTAGTCTAATCTTTTGATGATCAATATTTGACCCATCCATGATCTATCTATCTAATTTACAAATTCTTCGTTTGCAGGTTGAGAGAGTGTCGCACAGGGACAACTTGCATAGCTTTGTACACAAGTCAGAAAGCCTGGAGAAGCAGTGTCTCACCAAGGCGGTAAAGTCATACTGTGAGCTACGGGTTTTACCTTACGAATACAATAAAACCGTTGTGTTTTGACGGACGAATGATACACAGATTGTGTGATTCAACAGGGCACCAATACTGCAATTCTTAATGTAAAAATGACTCCTTTTATAAAATACAATTTATTCTGCATTTTTTGCCTCCACATTTTTTATTATGATTGCTGTTTTCAAAGTTAATTGCCAGATTGCATTACTTGTATTGCATCCAATGTTTAGGAGCTCCAATGAGTACTCATTGACTTGAGCTTGAACCCGACTGGCCCGAAGAAGGAGAGTCTGAATCCAATCGACCCATTTCTGCTTCTGCACATTGCTCTTGCACTTGAACCTAACAAGCCTTGTCCTGTTTTCAGACCAAAGAACAGTTCTTCCAAGGTTTCCCTTTCTTGTCTATATGGCCATGCTAATGTCTTGTCACAGACTCCATAGACTATACCCTGAGTTGCAGGAAACACAATAATACTAAAACTCCACATGTAACTAACAATGAAACATTTCAGCAAAAAAAAATAAAACTAACAATGAAACAGGAGACCATAGATAGATAGCTTGAGATGCAAGAAACTGTCAATACAAAAACCCACACATAATTAACAACAATATTGAACAAAGAAGATACATTTACTGTTCTTTAAGAACTAAGCTAGAGAAAAAAAAGAAAAAGAAGTTAGAATACAGAAACAAGGTAATTTGATAAAACAAAGCTAGAGACTTGAGCTACTGTAGAAGAGTTACTCAGTAGTGGCTAATGTATTAGATGGTTCGATTCTGCCTGCAGTCTTAAAATAAGAAGTGGGAGCTTCTTATCCTCATTGTAACTCTTTTAGTCCAATAACAAATTAAACTCCAAATTCAGGGTAAGAAAAGGTAAAAGTTAAAACATGCAACAAGGAATATAAAATCCAACTTTCAATTCCTACTCCAAACCCAGATGGCAACATAAAACAAGAGATAATTAAGATACTCTTCTCTCTCTATGAGTGGAGTATCGAGAACAAACGGAAGTAATTAATAAAGATTGAAGAGTATCTTAATTATCTAATTTTTTTAGTCATTAAATTTCAAAATAATGTCTAGTTAGTTGAATAAATTCCTACCTGACTTTGGTTAGTTAAATAATCTATTAGACGTAATACATAACTATAAATTAGACGCAAATCTTAGAGAAATTACACACATATAAAATCTTAGTCATTGACATGTGCTTTGTATGAAGTTCTACTCATATAAAAACTTAAACTGTAATATCATTGATTCAATCAAAATTCATTTTTAATATATTAAAATAACATATTAATTTTTATCGATTAATTTGTTATAATGGTGTACATAGTTAGAGATATATGATGAATCTTTACTATAATATGAAAAAAATATATTTATAAATCGGTTAACCGTATCAAAAGTTATTACTATTTAATTACAAGTAAACATTATTATAATAAAATAAAGAAAAATATATATTTATATCGATATTAAAATATTATTTAATAATATAAAAATTTATTTGTCACTATCTTCAATTTTGGTGCATTTTAAATTTTTAAATTCGTCGATGTTGCCGCATCTTATTTTTTAACTTAATTGCGCAGAAGATTTATAATTGTTTTGATATTCAAGAAGGAGAATTATACTTCTGTAGGTTGGATTAGAGATGTATAACAATAAATTAATTTGCATTGCACGTGAGACGGTGAGAGTGTGATATAGTGGTATGGGTTGTTCTGTATCACTATCAACTGCTCTGCATCAACTATATATATGCAAGTTATTTAATTATTTGGGCACTTCATTCTACAATAAAATGGTTGCCATTTTTTTTCATAGAGAAGATATTGTTTATAACATATTTATTTCATATTTAAATTGATTATCGTCTATACTGATCATTCCGTATTGAGTAAAAGGTTGTCATTTAACATTATGAAGTTGTCTTCCATATAAATTAACCACGTGATTTGTGTCCTTATTATCATAGTATAATACCAAAATTTCATCAACCCACTAATTATAGTTTGTTGATGACCATAAAATAAAATTACCAAAACAAAAAGGGAACAAAAAAAACATATAGTACAGTAAGCAATAATATAATCACCACCCTACGAAAAATTTGGACAATATAAAAATAATAATAACTATATATATTCGAAAAACTGTAAGAAAAGACTGAAAAAATGTAATAAAGCGATGGTAAAAATCAAAATTAATTAAGAGTAATTGAGAAAGAGTGCCAGTTTGGTCGAAGAAAAATAACGTGGATTTTGGTGGGTGGGTGGGTGATGCGAAAATTTGGCCCATCTCTTTCTCCCTCTCCTCCTTCCTCCTCTCTGAGGTGTCTCTGCGAGTCTCCACCTGGAATTTTGTAAGTTCGTTAGCTTCGTGTTGTATTGTAGCTCAGATTCAATGCGTTAAATTTTGCTCATCTTATGAATCTGTCCGATTTTGATCGGAGACCTCATAAACCCTAGATCTTTATTCCTGCCGATTTTTGATTCCGGATTGCTGATAAAATCGATTTGGTGGTGGATTTTGGGGTGGATCTCGAGGTCATCGTCGATCTATTTGCTCACGGCGTCTGAGTTTCGTCACCGAAGGCAGAATTTGCGCCAACTTCGTGGGTCAGTGGGTTGATTGGACCGTGTTTGATTGGGATCGAGGTTGTGTGTTCAGGAGCTAGGGTTTTCGTCCATGGCTACTAATCCTCCATTCGAGATGGAGGATCAGACTGATGAGGATTTCTTTGATAAATTAGTAGACGATGATGACGACTTTGGGACCCCGCCACCAGTTCCTCAGTCAAACTTCGATGTCTCCAAAGGCTTTTCTGGTCTGAGCATCAAAGATGCTGGAGAGGGTGGTGTTTCGGTAGCCACAGATGAGAGTGGTTCGCTGGATCTAAATGGCAGCTCGGTTGATGCAGCACTTGCAGATCAGAAGAAGGTACTGCCTTCATCAAGTTCGTTTGATTTCGACAGTGTAGTTGACAACGAGGTAAATGCAATCACATCCACAGACAATCTGAAGGAAGAAGACTTTACTGTCGCAAATGCAGGTGGCCATCTGGCAGATGCTGATTCTGGGTTTCCACCCGTAGTTGCAGATGCTAGTAATTCACTAGTGTCTTCAAGTTCATTTGATTTTGATACGCACACATCACCGGATGATAAAGTGTTGGAATCTGAGGGCATGACAGACATGATTAAGACCAATTATGTCGGTTCTGGTGGGGGAATCCAGGAGGTGGGATGGAATTCGTTCCATGCAGATTCTCTAACTGCAGGCGGGACTGAGGGGTTCGGATCATACTCTGATTTCTTCACTGATTTAGGTGCAAATGATGTGAATTTTCTTGCAAATATGGAAACAGAGGTGAATAATGGATCAGAGATGTTGTCTGGAGGTGCGGATTACAGTTTTGGTGGATCGGCAAATCATGTTGATTCTGCACTATTTCAGCAGGGACAAGGACAGGAGATGGGTGCCACCAATGAGCAAAGTAATGTCACGCAGGGAATTGATGAGAGTCAGAACTGGGAAAATCTGTATCCTGGTTGGAAATATGACTATAATACTGGGCAATGGTATCAAGTTGATGGTTATGATGCCAATCAGAATCTTCAAGGGAACGTTGACAGTGCTGCGGTTGCTGAAGCATACAGTGGCGTCAATGAAAATTCGGATGTCTCCTATTTGCAGCAAACAGCTCAGTCTGTTGCTGGAGCTGTAAGTGAGACTGGGACGACTGAGAGTATCTCCAATTGGAACCAGGTGTCCGAAACAAATAATGGGTACCCAGAACATATGGTCTTTGATCCTCAGTATCCTGGTTGGTATTATGATATGCTTGTTCAGGAATGGCGTTCACTAGATAGCTATACATCTCTCCAATCCACAAGCCAATCTCTTGATCAGCAGAATCAGACTGGCGCTCTTTCTCACAATGATAGCACCATGTACAATAACTATGAAGCAGTTAACAATTATGCACCACAGGGGGCGGTTGATCAAAACAAAGATACCAGCTGGCCTAGCTCGTACAATGAGTACAGTACCCCGAACACAAACAACTTATGGCAACCTGAAACTACTGTACGTTCTGATGGTATCTCAGGTTTTGGTGAAAATCGACAATTTGATGCTTCCTTCAGTCAGGGAGTAGCAACTAGCGCGAATTTGGAAAGGCAAAATTCAATCAACTCCTTTTCACCAGCTACTTCTTATAATCAGGCGAGTCAGAGTTATGTTCATTCTAATGGGACTTCTGGCCTAGGTTTCGTTCCTGTTCGGCCATCACATCAAGCAAATATGGAGACCAAAGAACAAGTCCACTTCTCAAATGATGTATATGGAACTCAGAAGACAATGTCTTTTCCTCAACAATCTTTTCCCGCGGTTAATGAGTTATCTCATCCCCATAGCTTTGGCCGATCACCTGATGGGCGACCTGCCCATGCCCTGGTCACATTTGGATTTGGTGGAAAGCTCATAGTGATGAAGAATACAAGTTCTGTCACGAACGTATCATTTGGAAACCAGGTTAGCCCTTGTTATTTGTTTTGTACCGTTTTTTTAATTGGGCTGTGCAATTTACTGAGTATTGACCTGTTCTAGTTAGAAGTTTCAGACCAATCCTGTTCTGTTTGGTCTCTCTAAATTTTGGCATTGTTCAACTATTCTCTGGATCGGTATCTCATATGTAGGTTTTTTGTTGTTGTTAAATTTAAATATTGCTGTATGGAGGGTTAATGGTCACTGTTTGTTCATGTAAAGGATCCAGTTGCTGGCTCAATATCTGTTCACAATATGATGGAAGTTGTGCAGAAGACTGTTGATCCTAACACCGGAGCTAGTACTTCAGACTATTTTCATGCTTTATGCCTCCAGTCTTTACCTTGTCCATTGGTTGGTGGAAGTGTTGGAAGCAAAGAGTTAAACAAGTGGATTGATGAGAAGATAGGAAGTTGTGATTCATCAATTATGGACCATAGAAGAGCAGAAGCTTTGAGATTGCTTTTGTCTTTGCTTAAAATAGCCTGTCAACATTATGGTAAACTTCGGTCTCCTTTTGGCACCGATGTAGCTTTGAAGGTAAATCTCAAATTTTCTTGTTTGCTGTATATACGCATTATCTCTTTTCACCTCTAATGGTATAACATGTCTAGTGATCCATAACGAAGGCCCTTGCCTTTTCCGTGCTGATAGCGCTTGAAACTATTTAAAGTAACATTGCTTATGGCACTACTTCCTCTGAGTAGGATGGTGACAGTCCTGAGGTAGCAGTTGCTAAGCTTTTTGCATCTGCAAAGAGGAGCAACAGTATGCAGTTTGGTGATTATGGTGGCCAAAGACAGTGCCTGCAATTGCTTCCTCCAGCTGGACAAATTCAGGTATGTAAATATTTATTTTTGTTTTTTTCTTTCTGGGCTTCAACGGGACTGGCTACAGAATTTTATTTCTTTTCCTGCTTTAGGCAGCTGCGTATGAGGTGCAGAATCTTCTGGTATCGGGTAGAAAGCATGAGGCTTTGGAGCGTGCACAAGAAGGTCAATTATGGGGACCTGCCTTGGTTCTTGCATGGCAACTTGGAAATCAGGTTTCGTTTTATTTTCTTCTCTATTGTTGACTTCTGATACATAGTTCCCTAGTGATTCTTATACTTTTTTTCTTCTGGTTTTTGTTCATCCATTATATGGTCCATTTAGTTCTATGAAGAAACAGTAAAGCAAATGGCACTCCATCAGCTTGTACCTGGATCACCTTTGCGGACCTTGTGCTTGTTAGTTGCGGGGCAACCTGCCGAAGTTTTTTCATCAAATACCCCGGCTGTTAATAATGTTCATCATTCCTCAAGTATGTCTCAGGATTCTGCACAGGTATGCATCTTCTGGAATTCAGTATGGAAATATATTTGGTCTCTATGCTGGGTACTTGCTCCTATAATGAGTATGCTGACTGAGTGACTGGTAGTATAGAGTGAAAGAGCTAGCAGATTTTTTTTTGGAGATCGTTATAGTATCTTAATCCATTTCTCAATGAGTAATAGAGGTTGTAACTCTGCCTCCATTAATTCACCAGTCTGGGGCTAATGCTATGCTTGAAGATTGGGAGGAAAATCTGGCTATAATTGCAGCAAACAGAACAAAGGATGATGAGCTGGTGATAACTCATCTCGGGGATTGTCTATGGAAGGACCGTAGTGAGGTATGCTGTTGTGATTATTTTTGTTTTTTATTATCATATAAATTTGGCATCGCAGCATCTTGCTAAGATAATTTATTTTTTCATTCCAGAACATAGCTGCACATTTATGCTATTTAGTTGCAGAAGCAAACTTCGAGTCTTATTCAGATAGTGCAAGGCTCTGCCTTGTTGGGGCTGATCACTGGAAATCTCCACGGACTTATCCTAGTCCAGCTGCTATTCAGGTCCTACAAACTACAACTATTCAACTGCTATTCATTTCTTGCTTCCGTAGTGTAACATGTCTTTTTTCTACTCATCTAGTTTTTCTCTTAAGACAAAATAGTTGAGTAATGCTTATTTGCTCGGACAGCCATGTCTACAAACCGAAAAAAAAAATAAAACAATAGTTGAGTAAAGCTTATTAGGTTAAATTTCTTTGCAGAGGACGGAATTATATGAATATGCCAAAGTGCTTGGGAACTCTCAGTTTATTCTGCTACCCTTTCAGCCATATAAACTGCTTTATGCTCATATGTTGGCTGAGGTCGGAAAAATATCAGATTCACTCAAGTAAGTTGTTGATAACTTCCTTTAATCTCAATGACGAATTTACCAATCGTTATTTCTGTGATCCTTACTGTCTTGTCTTTAGGTATTGCCAAGTGCTACTGAAATCTTTAAAAACTGGGCGAGCTCCAGAAGTAGAAATGTGGAGGCAGGTGGTGGTATCTTTGGAGGACAGGATAAGAACCCATCAGCAGGTATAACTATTGATTAATTCTTCAATTAGCTTGGTACTTACAGCAAGCCAATCAGATTAGACAAGTGTCAACTGTCAAGTTGTTTGTGATTTTCTTAAAATATATATAGAAATGGGTGAGATCCTAGGTGTTAACACTAGGGACTAAAGGCGGACACATTTCTCAATCTCATTAACTTGTTGTGAACCCCAAGCTAACCTAAGATTCTCTGCGACGAACTTATTAGAATAGCTGTTTATAACCGTATTTCTATCAGCAGTATATTAATGATTAATTGCATGCTTTGTGCAGGGTGGATATTCTGCAAATCTGGCTCCAGCTAAATTAGTTGGAAAATTGCTCAATTTTTTTGATAGCACTGCACATAAGGTTGTCGGGACCTTACCTCCTTCTGCACCTACACCACCCCAGACAGGTTTCCAGGGTAATAATGACTACACTAGTGGACAAGTAAATAAAGTGCCAAACAGCCAATCAACAACATCGGTGTCTTCGTTGACGCCATCTGCTTCTATGGAGCCGATCAGCGATTGGACGGCTGATAGTAGCCGAATGACCGTGCATAACAGAAGTGTTTCAGAACCCGATTTTGGTAGGAGTCCTAGACAGGTAATTATTATTTTGCTCTTAGTATGTTTATTGAGAAATGAGACGAAACCATTTGATGCATAATTTTTTTTATTTCAACTAAATTGAAACTTGGGTTATGCTCAGGTTGGTTCATCGGGTGAAGCAACCACTGATAGTGCACAAGGAAAAGCCTCAGCAGCAGGAGGAGGAGGAGGAGGGGCCACATCACGCTTCTCTCGATTCAGTTTTGGGACGCAGCTCTTGCAGAAGACGGTTGGTCTAGTCTTGAGACCTCGTTCGGACAAGCAGGTAATTTCTTGTTTTACTAAAGCCAACTATGTTTAGATGAATTGCAAAAAAACACCATTGTTTTAACAAATAGTATATCGAGCTTAAGTTGATTTTGCAGACACTACCATGTTTAATTCTACTGTAGGCCAAGTTGGGAGAAACGAACAAGTTCTATTACGACGAAAAGCTGAAGCGGTGGGTAGAAGAAGGTGCTGAACCCCCCCCTGCAGAGCAAAGTGGTCCACCTCCACCTCCAACAATGGGAGGTTTCCAGAATGGAACAAGTGATTACAAGTTGAAATCAGCATTGAAGAGTGAAGAAGGGGGGTTGAGCCCAGATGCCAAGGAGGGTGCTCCGTGTCTCTCCGATCATAGCTCTGGAATCCTCCTCCCACCTATGCCCCCCCCTAGCACAAATCAGTTTTCTGCTCGCGCAAGGACGGGTGTTCGCTCAAGGTAATTACTGACTGACTGAGTCTCAATGGGTTGGGTTGGGTCATTCATTCAAGAATGGGTGGTTGTTATTTTGTCAGGTACGTGGACACATTCAATAAAGGCGGTGGGGCTGAAGCTAGTTTCCAGTCTCCCTCGATTGCAGCAGTAAAACCTCCCACACCTGCGGCTAACCCAAAGTTGTTCATTCCGGGGGCCGTAGCAATGGCTGAGAGCCACCCACCACCCGAAGACCCCACCTCAGCTCCTCCTCCAAACGGTACCTCTGCATCTGAGTCATCCATCCAGTTCCAGAGGTTCCCGAGCCTGGACAACATCCAGAGAAGAAGAGGGTCAATGGTGAACGTGAAAAACACGTCCTCTTTCCAGGCAGCCAACTCGCGCCGGACCGCGTCGTGGAGCGGAAGTGTCAACGATGCTGCACCCCCGCCCCAAACCGACTCTTCTTTCTCTCGCATGCCTCACAGCGGCGGTAGCTTCGATGAGCTTCAGGAAGTCGAGCTTTGAAGGAGCAAGTAAGTGAGAATAATGTAAATATCAAGTTTTGAAGGATCGGATCATACATACATGGGTCCAGCTCAGCCATAAGATGACGTGGAAAGGGGGTGGATGGGGACCCCAAAAATACAGGAGGTTTGATTTGGTCATTTTTATTTTTACCTGATGACAACAAACGAGCGTTAGAGAGACTAGTGTTCTTACAAATATAGCAAAAGGGGTGGGGAGAGAGATGATTGAATTGTGTAAAATGAATGGTAATTTGCTCTTTTACTAGCCCTAATTTTTTGTATTTATTATATTGGTTGTTACTGTTTGATATTTTTATTTACATATATATATATATGTATACACTAACTATGGTCGAGTTGGAATAATATTTTATGAATGGAAGCTGCAAAAAATAAGAAATGGACAGCTCCTTTTGTTATGTTCTGGCTCCATCTCCATATTTTCCCTACTTTTCTTTGGCAAACGTCGTATAGCTTGTACTTCTTCCTTCCTCTTCTTTAAAACTTTTTTTTTACCAATTTCCTTATTGATTTAAGTAAAATTCTACCATTAAAATTAGTTAACCAAACAAAACAAAAATATATGTAGATGTTGTTCTAAGAATAGGGTACGGCAGAGATATTGATGATTGGTGCGAATAAACCACTTAATCAATAATAATAATATAGTTAGCTATGAACATCTATCTATCTCTCTCTCTACATACATATTATCTATCTACAATTTTTTTTTCTTCACTTAAGTATTGGAAGGATTATAGAACCACGACCTAATCTTGCTGAAGCTTAGACTCTCAGTATATAGCTCACTATAATTTCATACTAAAATTAATTCGTGACAGTATAAATAGCTCCGTAACTTCATATAATGTGATTTAACGTTTTTAATCATCTGACAAAATAATATCTACTTACAATTTTTAAAAATCAGGGAATATTGACTTGGATTGAACGTGTTAGCTTATGCTTTCTATATTATACTGTTAATAATGACGAAGTTAGTGCTTTCGTAGATAATTTGGGCTGAAATGCCTTTATATATGTGTAAGGTTACATTCTATAATAGCACCTTTGTTTATAAGAATATGAAAAAAGAATTGAGAATGGTGATGAAGATGTTTTGTTATAAATAAGTAGTAGTAGCCAAAGTTGGCAATTGGCAACTATCAACGCTTTACCGAGGTTCGTAGTATATATAGGAGAACCCAACAATAATTCTATGAATATGATGGCAAGGGACGACTAAGGAATTATTATTATTATTATTATTATTTTAGGAGTAAGAATTGAATTATGAATGAAATGAAAATACAAAAACTACAAATGGGTAACGTGATCACTATCTGTTCATCCACTATGAAAGCTTATCTATATAAAGAAACAAATTGGAGGATAGTGATATTTTTTTTTTGGGCCGAATAAAAGGAATGGACTAGTAGTGGCGACCTTAGACCCATCCCGCTATGTAATGTTTGGACTTTTTTGTGGATCACTTTACCCATACATAAATTAAAACCCTCCAAATTATGTAATGTTCGTGGATCACTTTTTTAATGTTACCGGATTACAAATTATGTAATGTTCGTGGAGGGTTTTAATGTTACCGGATTACATAATTACTGGATTACCGGATAATCCGGATTTAATTATGTAATCCGTTTTAATGTTACCGGATTACCAATTATGTAATGTAATGTTACCAATTATTTGCACTCTCGCTCGTCGTATATGACCGTGGAATGGTTGAAATAAATTATCATTTTGGACTCATAAGCACCAAGTTTTCTGTGATGGTAAGTAAGGAAAAATCTTCAGTTTCGGCCAATTTTCTCATTTTTTCAATATAACCTCACTCGGACCCCTATTTTTTATTAAATAACTTTATTTGCACTCTTACTTGTCGTATATGACCATGGAATGGTTGAAAATAATTCTTATTTTGGAATCATAAGCACCAAGTTTTCTGTGATGGTAAGGAAAAATCTTCGTTTTCGGCCAATTTTCTTATTTTTTCAATATAACCTCACTCGGACCCTTATTTTTTATAAAATCAGTTTTTTTGCACTCTTACTCGTCGTATATGACCGTGCAATTGTTGAAAATAATTCTCATTTTGGACTCATAAGCACAAAGTTTTCTGTGATGGTAAGTAAGGAAAAATCTTCGTTTTCGGCCAATTTTCTTATTTTTTCAATATAACCTCACTCGGACCCTTATTTTTTATAAAATCAGTTTTTTTTGCACTCTTACTCGTCGTATATGACCGTGCAATGGTTGAAAATAATTCTCATTCTGGACTCATAAGCACCGAGTTTTCTGTGATGGTAACTAAGGAAAAATCTTCAGTTTTGACCGATTTTCTCATTTTTTCAATATAACCTCACTCGGACCCTTATTTTTTATGAAATCAGTTTTATTTGCACTCTTACTCGTCTTATAGGACCGTGGAATAGTTGAAATAAATTCTTATTTTGGACTCATAAGAACCAAGTTTTCTGCGATGGTAAGTAAGGAAAATATTCGGTTTCGGCCAATTTTCTCATTTTTTCAATATAACTTCACTCGGACCCCTATTTTTTATTAAATCAATTTTATTTGCACTCTTACTTGTTGTATATGACCGTGGAATGTTTGAAAATAATTCTCATTTTGGACTCATAAGCACCAAGTTTGCTATAATGGTAAGTAAGGAAAAATCATCGGTTTCGGCCAATTTTTTTTTTTTTTTTTTTTTTCAATATAACCTCACTCGGACCCTTATTTTTTATGAAATCAATTTTTTTTGCACTCTTAGTCGTCCTATATGACCTTGCAATGTTTGAAAATAATTCTCATTTTGGACTCATAAGCACCAAGTTTTCTGTGATAGTAAGTAAGGAAAAATCTTCGGTTTCGGCCGATTTTCTCATTTTTTCAATATAACCTCACTCGGACCCCTATTTTTTAAGAAATAAGTTTTATTTGCACTCTTACTCGTCGTATATGACCGTGGAATGGTTGAAATAAATTCTCGTTTTCGACTCATAAGAACCAAGTTTTCTGTGATGGTAAGTAAGGAAAAATCTTCGGTTTCAGCCAATTTTCTTATATTTTCAATATAACCTCACTCAGACCCTTATTTTTTATGAAATCAGTTTTTATTTTCACTCTTACTCGTCTTATATGACCGTAGAATGGTTGAAAATAATTCTCATATTGGACTCATAAACACCAAGTTTTCTGTGATGGTAAGGAAAAATCTTCAGTTTTGGCCGATTTTCTCATTTTTTCAATATAACCTAACTTGGACCCTTATTTTTTATGAAATCAGTTTTATTTGCACTCTTACTCGTCTTATATGAGCGTGGAATAGTTGAAATAAATTCTTATGCTGGACTCATAAGAACCAAGTTTTCTGCGATGGTAAGTAATGAAAAATCTTTGGTTTCGGCCAATTTTCTTATTTTTTCAATATAACATCACTCGGACCCTTATTTTTTAGAAAATCAGTTTTATTTGCACTCTTACTCGTCCTATATGACCGTGGAATGGTTGAAAATAATTCTCATTTTGGACTCATAAGCACCAAGTTTTCTGTGATGGTAAGGAAAAATCTTCGGTTTCAGCCAATTTTCTCATTTTTTCAATATAACCTCACTCGGACCCTTATTTTTTAAAGAAATCAGTTTTTTTTGCACTCTTACTCGTCGTATATGACCGTAGAATGGTTGAAAATAATTATCATATTGGACTCATAAGCACCAAGTTTTCTGTGATGGTAAGTAAGGAAAAATCTTCGGTTTCAGCCA
Source organism: Clarkia xantiana subsp. parviflora (assembly GCA_036873135.1). Taxonomy (NCBI): domain Eukaryota; kingdom Viridiplantae; phylum Streptophyta; class Magnoliopsida; order Myrtales; family Onagraceae; genus Clarkia; species Clarkia xantiana. The sequence continues at coordinate 15,797,471 of JAPTYO010000003.1, forward strand.
ATTTTCTCATTTTTTCAATATAACTTCACTCGGACCCTTATTTTTTAGGAAATCAGTTTTATTTGCACTCTTACTCGTCGTGTATGACCGTGGAATGGTTGAAATAAATTCTCATTTTGGACTCATAAGCAGTTAAGCACCTAGTTTTTTGTGATGGTAAGTAAGGAAAAAATTTCAGTTTCGGCCAATTTTCTCATTTTTTCAATATAACCTCACTCGGACCCCTATTTTTTTTATTAAATTACTTTTATTTGCACTCTTACTCGTCCTATATGACCGTGGAATGGTTAAAAATAATTCTCATTTTGGACTCATAAGCACCAAGTTTTCTGTGATGGTAAGTAAGGAAAAATCTTCGGTTTCGGCTAATTTTCTCATTTTTTCAATATAACCTCACTCGGACCCTTATTATTTAGGATATCAGTTTTATTTGCACTCTTACTCATCGTATATGACCGTGGAATGGTTGAAATAAATTCTCATTTTGGACTCATTAGCACCAAGTTTTCTGTGATGGTAAGTAAGTAAGGAAAAATATTCGGTTTCGGCCAATTTTCTCATTTTTTCAATATAACCTCACTCGGACTCCTTTTTTTATTAATTTACTTTATTTGCACTCTTACTTGTCGTATATGACCGTGGAATGGTTGAAAATAATTCTCATTTTGGACTCATAAGCACCAAGTTTTCTGTGATGGTAAGTTAGGAAAAATCTTTGTTTTTGGCAAATTTTCTCATTATTTCAATATAACCTCATTCGGACCCTTATTTTTTATTAAATCTATTTTATTTGCACTCTTACTCGTCGTATATGACCGTGCAATGGTTTAAAATAACTCTCATTTTGGACACATAAGCACGAAGTTTTCTGTGATGGTAAGTAAGGAAAAATCTTCGGTTTCGGCTAATTTTCTTAATTTTTCAATATAACCTCTCTCGGACCCTGTTTTTTTTATGAAATCAGTTTTTTTGCACACTTACTCGTCCTACATGACCGTGGAATGGTTGAAAATAATTCTCATTTTAGACTCATAAGCGCCAAGTTTTTTCTGTGATGGTAAGTAATGAAAAATCTTCGTTTTCGGCCAATTTTCTTATTTTTTCAATATAACCACACTCGGACCCTTATTTTTTAAGAAATAAGTTTTATTTGCACTCTTACTCGTCGTATTTGACCGTGGAATAGTTGAAAATAATTCTCATTTTGGACTCATAAGCACCAAGTTTTCTGTGATGGTAAGTAAGGAAAAATCTTCGTTTTCGGCCAATTTTCTCATTATTTCAATATAACCTCACTCGGACCCTTATTTTTTTTTATTAAATCTCTTTTATTTGCAATCTTACTCGTTGTATATGACCGTGGAATGGATGAAAGTAATTCTCATTTTGGACTCATAAGCGCCAAGTTTTCTGTGATGGTAAGTAAGGAAAATCTTCGTTTTCGGCATATTTTCTTATTTTTTCAATATAACCTCACTCGGACCATTATTTTTTATGAAATCATTTTTTTTGCACACTTACTCGTCGTATATGACCGTGCAATGGTTGAAAATAATTCTCATTGTTGACTCATAAGCACCAAGTTTTTTGTGATGGTAAGTAAGGAAAAATATTCCGTTTCGGCCGATTTTCTCATTTTTTCAATATAACCTCACTCGGACCCTTATTTTTTATGAAATCAGTTTTATTTGCACTCTTACTCGTCGTATATGACCGTTGGATGATTGAAATAAATTCTCTTTTTGGACTCATAAGAACCAAGTTTTTCGTGATGGTACGTAAGGAAAAATTTTCGGTTTCGGCCAATTTTCTTATTTTTTTCAATATAACCTCACTCGGACCCTTATTTTTTATGAAATCATTTTTTTTTTGCACTCTTACTCTTCGTATATGACCGTAGAATGGTTGAAAATAAATCTCATATTGGACTTATAAGCACCAAGTTTTCTGTGATGGTAAGTAAGGAAAAATATTCGGTTTCGGACAATTTTTTCATTTTTTCAATATAACCTCACTCGGACCCTTATTTTTTAGGAAATCAGTTTTATTTGCACTCTTACTCGTCGTATATGACAGTGGAATGGTTGAAATAAATTCTCATTTTGGACTCATAAGCACCAAGTTTTCTGTGATGGTAAGTAAGGAAAATATTCGGTTTCGGCCAATTTTCTCATTTTTTCAATATAACTTCACTCGGACCCCTATTTTTATTAAATCACTTTTATTTGCACTCTTACTTGTTGTATATGACCGTGGAATGGTTGAAAATAATTCTCATTTTGGACTCATAAGCACCAAGTTTGCTATAATGGTAAGTAAGGAAAAATCATCGGTTTCGGCCATTTTTTTTTTTTTTTTTTTTTTTTTCAATATAACCTCACTCGGACCCTTATTTTTTATGAAATCAATTTTTTTTGCACTCTTAGTCGTCCTATATGACCTTGCAATGTTTGAAAATAATTCTCATTTTGGACTCATAAGCACCAAGTTTTCTGTGATAGTAAGTAAGGAAAAATCTTCGGTTTCGGCCGATTTTCTCATTTTTTCAATATAACCTCACTCGGACCCTTATTTTTTAAGAAATAAGTTTTATTTGCACTCTTACTCGTCGTATATGACCGTGGAATGGTTGAAATAAATTATCATTTTCGACTCATAAGAACCAAGTTTTCTGTGATGGTAAGTAAGGAAAAATCTTCGGTTTTAGCCAATTTTCTTATATTTTCAATATAACCTCACTCAGACCCTTATTTTTTATGAAATCAGTTTTATTTGCACTCTTACTCGTCGTATATGACCGTAGAATGGTTGAAAATAATTCTCATATTTGACTCATAAACACCAAGTTTTCTGTGATGGTAAGGAAAAATCTTCAGTTTTTGCCGATTTTCTCATTTTTTCAATATAACCTCACTTGGACCCTTATTTTTTATGAAATCAGTTTTATATGCACTCTTACTCGTCTTATATGACCGTGGAATAGTTGAAATAAATTCTTACGCTGGACTCATAAGAACCAAGTAAGGAAAAATCTTTGGTTTAGGCCAATTTTCTCATTTTTTCAATATAACATCACTCGGACCCTTATTTTTTAGAAAATCAGTTTTATTTGCACTCTTACTCGTCCTATATGACCGTGGAATGGTTGAAAATGATTCTCATTTTGGACTCATAAGCACCAAGTTTTCTGTGATGGTAAGGAAAAATCTTCGGTTTCGGCCAATTTTCTCATTTTTTCAATATAACCTCACTCGGACCCTGATTTTTTAGGAAATCAGTTTTTTTTTGCACTCTTACTCGTCGTATATGACCGTAGAATGGTTGAAAATAATTCTCATATTGGACTCATAAGCATCAAGTTTTCTGTGATGGTAAGTAAGGAAAAATCTTCGGTTTCGGCCAATTTTCTCATTTTTTCAATATAACCTCACTCGGACCCTTATTTTTTAGGAAATCAGTTTTATTTGCACTCTTACTCGTCTTGTATGACCGTGGAATGGTTGAAATAAATTCTCATTTTGGACTCATAAGCACCAAGTTTTCTGTGATGGTAAGTAAGGAAAAAATTTCGGTTTCGGCCAATTTTCTCAATTTTTCAATATAACCTCACTCGGACCCCTATTTTTTATTAAATCACTTTTATTTGCACTCTTACTCGTCCTATATGACCGTGGAATGGTTGAAAATAATTCTCATTTTGGACTCATAAGCACCAAGTTTTCTGTGATGGTAAGTAAGGAAAAATCTTCGGTTTCGGCTAATTTTCTCATTTTTTCAATATAACCTCATTCGGACCCTTATTATTTAGGAAATCAGTTTTATTTGCACTCTTACTCATCGTATATGACCGTGGAATGGTTGAAATAAATTCTCATTTTGGACTCATTAGCACCAAGTTTTCTGTGATGGTAAGTAAGTAAGGAAAAATCTTCGGTTTCGGCCAATTTTCTCATTTTTTCAATATAACCTCACTCGGACTCCTATTTTTTATTAATTTACTTTATTTGCACTCTTACTTGTCGTATATGACCATGGAATAGTTGAAAATAACTCTCATTTTGGACACATAAGCACGAAGTTTTCTGTGATGGTAAGTAAGGAAAAATCTTCGGTTTCGGCTAATTTTCTTAATTTTTCAATATAACCTCTCTCGGACCCTGTTTTTTTTATGAAATCAGTTTTTTTGCACACTTACTCATCCTACATGACTGTGGAATGGTTGAAAATAATTCTCATTTTAGACTCATAAGCGCCAAGTTTTCTGTGATGGTAAGTAATGAAAAATCTTCGTTTTCGGCCAATTTTCTTATTTTTTCAATATAACCACACTCGGACCCTTATTTTTTAAGAAATAAGTTTTATTTGCACTCTTACTCGTCGTATATGACCGTGGAATAGTTGAAAATAATTCTCATTTTGGACTCATAAGCACCAAGTTTTCTGTGATGGTAAGTAAGGAGAAATCTTCGTTTTCGGCCAATTTTCTTATTTTTTCAATATAACCTCACTCGGACCCTTATTTTTTATGAAATCAGCTTTTTTTGCACTCTTACTCGTCGTATATGACCGTGGAATGGTTGAAAATAATTCTATTTTTAGACTCAAAAGCGCCAAGTTTTTTGTGATGGTAAGTAAGGAAAAATCTTCGTTTTCGGCCAATTTTCTTATTTTTTCAATATAACCAAACTCGGACCCTTATTTTTATGAAATCAGTTTTATTTGCACTCTTACTCGTCGTATATGACCGTGCAGTGGTTGAAAATAATTCTCATTTTGGACTCATAAGCACCAAATTTTCTGTGATGGTAAGGAAAAATCTTCGGTTTCGGCCGATTTTCTCATTTTTTTCAATATAACCTCAGTCGGACCCTTATTTTATATGAAATCAGTTTTATTTGCACTCTTACTCGTCGTATATGACCGTGGAATGGTTGAAAATAATTCTCATTTTAGACTCATAAACGCCAAGTTTTCTGTGATGGTAGTAAGGAAAAATCTTCGTTTTCGGCCAATTTTCTTATTTATTCAATATAACCACACTCGGACCCTTATTTTTATGAAATCAGTTTTATTTGCACTCTTACTCGTCGTATGTGACCGTGCAATGGTTGAAAATAATTCTCATTTTGGACTCATAAGCACCAAGTTTTCTGTGATGGTAAGGAAAAATCTTCGGTTTCGGCCGATTTTCTAATTTTTTCAATATAACCTCACTCGGACCCTTATTTTTTATGAAATCAGTTTTATTTGCACTCTTACTCGTCGTATATGACCATGGAATGGTTCAAAATAATTCTCATTTTAGACTCATAAGAACCAAGTTTTATGTGATGGTAAGTAAGGAAAACTCTTCTATTTCGGCCAATTTTCTTATTTTTTCAATATAACCTCACTTGGACCCTTATTTTTTTTATGAAATCAGTTTTTTTTGCACTCTTACTCGTCGTATATGACCGTAGAATGGTTGAAAATAATTCTCATATTGGACTCATAAGCACCAAGTTTTCTGTGATGGTAAGTAAGGAAAAATCTTCGGTTTCAGCAAATTTTCTCATTTTTTCAATATAACCTCACTCGGACCCTTATTTTTTAGGAAATCAGTTTTATTTGCACTCTTACTCGTCGTATATGACCGTGGAATTGTTGAAATAAATTCTCATTTTGGACTTATAAGCACCAAGTTTTCTGTGATGGTAAGTAAGGAAAAATCTTTGTTTTTTGCCAATTTTCTCATTATTTCAATATAACCTCACTCGGACCCTTATTTTTTATTAAATCTATATTATTTGCACTCTTACTCGTCGTATATGACCATGGATTGGTTGAAAATAAATCTCATTTTGGACTCATAAGCACCAAGTTTTCTGTGATGGTAAGTTAGGAAAAATCTTTGTTTTTGGCAAATTTTCTCATTATTTCAATATAACCTCATTCGGACCCTTATTTTTTATTAAATCTATTTTATTTGCACTCTTACTCGTCGTATATGACCGTGCAATGGTTTAAATAACTCTCATTTTGGACACATAAGCACGAAGTTTTCTGTGATGGTAAGTAAGGAAAAATCTTCGTTTTCGACCAATTTTCTTATTTTTTCAATATAACCTCACTCGGACCCTTATTTTTTATGAAATCAGTTTTATTTGCACTCTTACTCGTCGTATATGACCGTATAATGGTTGAAAATAATTCTCATATTGGACTCATAAGCACCAAGTTTTCTGTGATGGTAAGTAAGGAAAAATCTTCGGTTTCGGCTAATTTTCTCATTTTTTCAATATAACCTCACTCGGACCCTTATTTTTTAGGAAATCAGTTTTATTTGCACTCTTATTCGTCGTATATGACCGTGGAATGGTTGAAATAATTTCTCATTTTGGACTCATAAGCACCAAGTTTTATGTGATGATAAGTAAGGAAAAAGCTTCGGTTTCGGCCAATTTTCTAATTTTTTAATATAACCTCACTCGGACCCCTATTTTTTATTAAATCACTTATATTAGAACTATTACTTGTCGTATATGACCGTGGAATGGTTTAAAATAATTCTCATTTTGGACTCATAAGCACCAAGTTTTCTGTGATGGTAAGTAAGGAGAAATCTTCGTTTTCGGCCAATTTTCTTATTTTTTCAATATAACCACACTCGGACCCTTATTTTTTATGTAATCAGTTTTATTTGCACTCTTACTCTTCGTATATGACCGTGCAATAGTTGAAAATAATACTCATTATGGACTCATAAGCACCAAGTTTTTCTGTGATGGTAAGGAAAAATCTTCAGTTTCGGCCGATTTTCTCATTTTTTCAATATAACCTCACTCGGACCCTTATTTTTTATGAAATCAGTTTTATTTGCACTCTTACACGTCGTATATGACCGTGGAATGGTTCAAAATAATTCTCATTCTAGACTCATAAGAACCAAGTTTTATGTGATGGTAGTAAAGAAAAATCTTCGGTTTCGGCCAATTTTCTTATTTTTTCAATATAACCTCACTCGGACCCTTATTTTTTATGAAATCAGTTTTTTTGCACTCTTACTCGTCGTATATGACCGTAGAATGGTTGAAAATAATTCTCATATTGGACTCATAAGCACCAAGTTTTCTGTGATGGTATGTAAGGAAAAATCTTCGGTTTCGGCTAATTTTCTCATTTTATCAATATAACCTCACTCAGACCCTTATTTTTTAGGAAATCAGTTTTATTTGCACTCTTACTCGTCGTATATGACCGTGGAATGGTTGAAATAAATTCTCATTTTGGACTCATAAGCACCAAGTTTTCTGTGATGGTAAGTAAGGAAAAATCTTCAGTTTCGGCCAATTTTCTCATTTTTTCAATATAACCTCACTCGAACCCCTATTTTTTATTAAATCACTTTTATTTGAACTCTTACTTGTCGTATATGACCGTGGAATGGTTGAAAATAATTCTCATTTTGGACTCATAAGCACCAAGTTTTCTGTGATGGTAAGTAAGGAAAAATCTTCATTTTTGGCCAATTTTCTCATTATTTCAATATAACCTCACTCGGACCCTTATTTTTATTAAATCTATTTTATTTGCACTCTTACTGTCGTATATGACCATGGAATGGTTGAAAATAATTCTCATTTTGGACTCATAAGCACCAAGTTTTCTGTGATGGTAAGTAAGGAAAAATCTTCGGTTTCAGCCAATTTTCTTAATTTTTCAATATAACCTCTCTCGGCCCCTTATTTTTTATGAAATCAGTTTTTTTTTTTGCACTCTTACTCGTCGTATATGACCGTGGAATGGTTGAAAATTATTCTCATTTTGTATTCATAAGCACCAAGTTTTTCTGTGATGGTAAGTAAGGAGAAAACATCGTTTTCGGCTAATTTTCTTAATTTTTAAATATAACCTCACTCGGACCTTTATTTTTTATGAAATCAATTTTTTTTGCATTCTTACTCGTCGTATATGACCGTGTAATGGTTGAAAATAGTTCTCATTTTGGACTCATAAGCATCAAGTTTTCTGTGATGGTAAGTAAGGAAAAATCTTCGGTTTTGGCCGATTTTCTCATTTTTTCAATATAACCTCAGTCGGACCCTTATTTTTTATGAAATAATTTTTATTTGCACTCTTACTCGTATATATGACCGTGGAATGGTTGAAATAAATTCTCATTTTGGACTCATAAGAACCAAGTTTTCTGTGATGGTAAGTAAGGAAAAATTTTCGGTTTCGGCCAATTTTCTCATTTTTAAATATAACCTCACTCGGACCCCTATTTTTTATTAAATCACTTTTATTTGCACTCTTACTTGTCGTATATGACCGTGGAATGGTTGAAAATAATTCTCATTTTGGACTCATAAGCACCAAGTTTTATGTGATGATAAGTAAGGAAAAATCTTCGTTTTCGGCCTATTTTCTCATTATTTCAATATAACCTCACTCGGACAAATATTTTTTATTAAATCTCTTTTATTTGCACTCTTAATCGTCGTATATGACCGTGAAATGGTTGAAAATAATTCTCATTTTGGACTCATAAGCACCAAGTTTTCTTTGATGGTAAGTAAGGAAAAATCTTCGGTTTCGGCCAATTTTCTTAATTTTTCAATATAACCTCACTCGGGCCCTTATTTTTTATGAAATCAGTTTTTTTTTTTGCACACTTACTCGTCGTATATGACCGTGGAATGGTTGAAAATAATTCTCATTTTGGACTCATAAGCACCAAGTTTTCTGTGATGGTAAGTAAGGAAAAATCTTTGGTTTCGGCCAATTTTCTTAATTTTTTCAATATAACCTCACTCGGACCCTTATTGTTTATGAAATCAGTTTTTTTTGTACTCTTACTCGTCGTATATGACCGTGGAATGGTTGAAAATTATTCTCATTTTGTACACATAAGCACCAAGTTTTCTGTGATGGTAAGTAAGGAGAAATCTTTGTTTTCGGCCAATTTTCTTATTTTTTCAATATAACCTCACTCGGACCCTTATTTTTTATGAAATCAGTATTTTTTTGCACTCTTACTCGTCGTATATGACCGTGCAATGGTTGAAAATAATTTTATTTTGGACTCATAATCATCAAGTTTTCTGTGATGGTAAGGAAAAGTCTTCGGTTTTGGCCGATTTTCTCATTTTTTCAATATAACCTCACTCGGACCCTTATTTTTTATGAAATCATTTTTATTTGCACTCTTACTCGTCGTCTATGACCGTGGAATGGTTGAAATAAATTTTTATTTTGGACTCATAAGATCCAAGTTTTCTGTTATGGTAAAGTAAGGAAAAATCTTCGGTTTCGGCCAATTTTCTTATTTTTTTCATTATAACCTCACTCGGACCCTTATTTTTTATGAAATCAGTTTTTTTTTTTTTTTTTGCAAAAATGGTATTTTGATCTTTTCATGCGCCAAAAATGGGATATTGTTTGTTTTAACCAGAAATTCGAACGGCATAACAACAGGATAACTCGTGTACCATAAAGCAACAAAATTTAGTGGAGGTACCAATTTGTTTTAGGCTGTTCATATTTTTGTTATATATCATCATGAAACAAAGTCTGATATGGAATAGTAAAACTGCATTAAGTCATAAGCTCTCATCTGAAAGAATCACAATTTTGGGTAACAAATGGGAGCATTACTTCAGTTGAGCAGAATAAATCTCAACGACTGTGGGCTTATCCAGAATTGACATTTGCAAACAGAAAGAAGGATTAACCAAGCTCAGCAGAAACATAAGCAAATGAATAACCAAATAAAGATAGTATTTATTGCAAACGGATTGATACGAAATAGGTGTTCAGTATTCCATGTACTTTCACCATACAGTAGCTTGAATGCTCAGCAATTGACAATGAACTACCAAATTGGGGGACAAACACCCTTACCAGTTAGTTACCAGAAAGACAATCTCAGATGATGAAATGCAAAGAAGAGGCGGAAGTCGGCCGAAAGTTCGAGAAGTGAGGGAGATCGCCGCATCTATGGAGGATAGGCGGCGGACAACCGTCGGCGAGGTGGCTGTCGCCGTGGTGGCGGAGGTTGGATCCATTTGCGCCGCGCTGGAAGTTATGGTCGTTACGGTTTATTCCCGGTTCTCCGTAGCGAGCGGGAGCGGGATTGGAAGTTGGATAATTTGGCCCGTCGGTAAGGGTATAGTTGTCATTTCACTTGGCCCATATGAATGAAGAGCTAAAAAATGGAGTTTGGTCAAACTCATTTGACCATCCATACTAGTAAATGTAATAATATACTTTCTGATTTTAACATGAGAAACCACTAGACAAAAGGAAAGGGTAGCAGAAGAATGGACAATGTGAGAGAGAGATAGAAAACAGAAAGAAAGAAAGAAAGAAAGAGATGGTCATTTTTAATGGTGCCTATATATACTAGGGTTTTCATGGAGGAGATAGATGAGCATTTAACTGAAGCTTGATTAAACTATCTTTGATCAAACTCAGATTGCTGGTCACCAATGTCTTAACTTATAATATGGTTCCCTACAGTGGCGGAGCCAGACATTTGAAAATGAGGGTTCATTTAGGTGTGGTAGTTCGTGATATAATGTGTTGATAATTGTGTCGTGTTAAACTTAGTAAAGACGAACATGCATGGTAAATTTATCGTGAACGACACATAATTAATCAATGCTTAAAATGGATTTATAAAAATAATTGGATTGAACATCATAATAGATCGAGCAGATGAAATATAAAATAAAAAATATAATAGTAGATGTACATAGTTAACAACGTTGCTAAACAACATCGTTTAGTTACAAAATTTTTACTAGCCAGCCATAATAAGGGACATATGTTCCCTTGTTATACTATATGGCTACGCCCCTGGTTCCCTACCATATTTTGGTTACGTTCTTATATGAAATTCCATTTTTAAACAAGTTGTTACCCATTTTTTTCTTTTTGTTAAATTAGACCAAAAAAAGCACATACCGGACACTTAAGGTGTTCTGATGTGTATCCAAAAATAGATTCGCTAAAAACTAAAATGATTGCAGCGAAACATATTCGGTTGGACTTTCAACTGAAAAACATAACTTGGTGGATGTTTCAATTGAACATGTTTTGCTGCAACTTTTTCAATTTATTGTCGAATCTATATTAGCTAGGTACGCGTAAAATTAAAAAAACCACACGTAGCCGGACTAAATAAATAAAGAAAAAACATGTACGTACGTGGTGTCATGAAATTTGAACAATGCTACGTGAAAGAAAGCGAAAGTTAGTAGCAGATATTCAAATTTGGGTAAGTGAAGAGAAAAGCACGCTATATGGCCATGATATTATATTATATATCAGATTGCCGTTACCGGAGCATACCACATTTTTGCAGGCGTTAATGCACAAAAGTTACCAAGTTTTATTTTACCATTTTCATTTGTGTATATGTATGTGTATTGAATTCTTAGATGTAATTAATTTAGAAGTTGTATCTATAAAAAGGTCTCTGAAAAGTTGTAATTCATACATGTCGTTATCTTGATTATACTTGGTTGTTTGTGTGGTTACGTTGACGAGATCAGTGTATGTGCTGATTATTTACTAAATTTTATTGGATAAAACTTATTCAATGAGCAAGGAAAACTGAACATTACGTAGCATGATAGTTCTAGAATCAATTTTTTAAATGACAAATAAGTAACCCATCCCACTGTTAGAACTTAGAGTTTATTATCAATATCACCCTAATTAATGATCTTTAATTTTTCTTCACTTTTAGAATAATATCTCATTTTCCTTTTGTTAAATTGTGTAAGTAGTCATTTCTATTTGATATGTTTATAGATTATTATATATGAACTTCATATTAACTGAGATAATTAGTTTCAATTTTTTTTGATACATTTACATTGCTTTCGCAAGTTCGGACCGGGAGCGCTAAGGTTAAAGTCCTCCCCAAGGCGGCGTCTCCGGCGGGTTTCGACCTCGGGTCGCCCACGGGGAACACAACTAATTAGTTTCAATTTATTTATTGATATCAAGCTTTGAACTTACATGTAAAACTAAATGCAATCATCAATTAACAACTGTATTGTTTTTGAGAATTACAATGTTGTCCCCTAGCCTTCCTTGTAGTTGTAATTACTATCCATTCTCCCAATGCATTGCCATACCGACAAAGCAGATGAGATTTCAACTTGCCCTAAAGGAACATCATTAACTAGATTTTATTGGGTTAATTAATTAAGATTAGAAAATGGGGTGATTTTAAAAAGTTCAAATTTCAGTGCTTTTTTAGATGTTGTCTCTCACTGGCAGCTTCCAATTCTATTCCAACCCTTTGTTTCTTCTTTTCCTTCTATTCTATTCTATTCCTCTCCTGTCATACTAAAACTTCCATACAAGATTCCTCCCTATAATTTATTCAATTCTTTATTAGATCAGAATTATTATATATTAATACCAAACAAATTCTCTTAACTTACAAATTGACATATTTAGCCATTCTTTTGATCTACCTTTAATGTTCATATTTATGGTAATTGTGAAAGTTCACTGCCTCTACTTGTTTGCTCTATATATATATAGTGTTGCGTCCGGGATGAACTGGGTCGTGGGGACGCGTCTGTTCGTATGGTTGTGCGGGTTTTCGGGTTGTAACCCTTCGTCTGAAAGAGGTTCGTGCCACTGACGAGTGTCCGGTTGATTCCCGGAAAGGTCTGTGTCTTAAAGCGCGGTTGTGTCTCAGGGGGATGTCTGAGTCTCAGAAGGCGGTGGTCTGTGCACAAATCCAGATGTCTGGGCGACGATTCCTGCACAATGGACCGGTGCTAGCACGGAGGGGGGGGGGGGGTGGTGCTAGCGGAGCCCTCTCCGAAGCTTAAGTCACTATAAGGCTAAAAGAGTAATTCTGGAGAGAGAAAATATTTCTAGAGAGAAGTCAGAGCTCAAAATACCAAAGTTGGGCAAATGAGAGGATGATGAAAATGGGTGGCCAAGGTCTCCTATTTATAGGCTTCCTTGAGACCGGACCCGGTTTTAAAGCGGTTTGATGACGGTCTAAAAGCAAGCGGTAACCGTTATCATCATTGGTAATATGCGAACTTGACTTCTCTTCATGTAACGGTAATCGCGTAAACGGTAGTCACGCAATGCCCGTAGTGCAATCCGGACCTCGTCGAATCCGGACCTCCGGATTGCTTTACGCAATCCGAAGGTCCGGTCCGGATGCGCGTAAATGCACATCCGGACTGTTTTTACCCCTTGTGAGACGTTTCTCAAGTTGTGATGTGGTTTTCGGCATGTTTGCGAGGCCCGAAACGTAAATACGAACTCGAATTGGACACATATCCATCACTTGCCCCCGAGTCAAGTAACGGTTTAAAACCTTTCTTGACTCTATTTTTAAGTAAGGATACGTATCCAATTTGAGCTTGACGCTAACCTTTCGGTTTTAGTCGTTGGTTGGACGTAGACATCTTGATTTTGTCCGTCCTTTGATTTTCCGACCGAATGACTTTATTTCCTGTCATCACAGTTAGTGTAATAGAGAATGTATATACGTAGCGTGCGAGTATGGTTACCGTTAGGGATATAAACAATTAGCAATACACCATGCGAACATGCTTTTATCAACATGCATGCACAAGTAACGGTTATGGCAAGATCGTAATTACGCGATGCAAGAAATATAATCCGTACATTTCTAAAACGACTTAGCAACTATCAAATCATGCATCATGCGATATGAAAACATACGCGTAGAACGATGGGTTTGATACGTGCAACATCCAAATAATCACGTACGTAGGAATAGATATTTAGAAGAGAGGGTGGAGTGTACCATAAGTGCTTAGGCGTGAGTGTAGATAAGTTACTCCTTTAATCCTTATCACCAAAGCATCTTTTGGGATATGTAACTACACAAATCCCCAATCATTCCTCCAGCACTTTGGGAATTCATTATTCCTTCTTCTTTGCAGGTGATCCCTTCATCATTTCCAGAAATTGTTTGTGTGTTCATAGTTTCTTTACCGTCGTAAAGCTTAGACGTATCCCGAAAGTTTCGTGTCTGATCCTTGACTTGTTTCCAGAAATTGACACCACCAATTGACTCAGATTGTCACGAGGATTCCAGCGCCGCCTTCGGAGCCACCAGACGACGCCGGACGCGCCCTCACGCGCCGCCGCGTGAGCTTCACCTTGCCGGCGCGTGTAAGCCACGCGTCCCCTTCCCGGGCTCTGTTCGTCGCGGTCCTTACCTTTCCGAAATCGTCTCGACGAGGGGAGTCCATTGTGATACTTTTCGTCACGTTTTGAGGTAATCTGGAAATTCGATTTTACAGGACAGCTTCGACTTGATTTCGAATGTCGCCGTATTGTTGTTCGTTTGAGCCATTTGTCGTTGTTGTCGTATGGGACTGCTTATTGGTGTTTGTATATCGAATAATTGCTGATCGGTTGTCGTTACTATTGCCGTTAGTTCACGCCTTAGTTGAAGTAGAATTCCCCGATTTGACATATTGCCCCCGTGTCTTTGTGTAGAGACTTTTTGGCCGGTATGCATAATTTTTTCCCTCGATGTGTTCGTTGGTTGATGGGAATTGCCAAACGTCCTTAGGAGTAGCCTTTTGTTGCCTTTGAAGCCTTAGGAAAATATTTTCCTTAAATGTCGTCGTATTTGATCCTTGTGGTTTGTCCCGTTAGATTCACCGTTTGCATGATAGCCTCTTAAGACGTTAGTCCCTTTATCGTACGTACCAACTTTGCTATGCGCGTTGACTTTGCTACGCGCGTTGACTTTTGCTACGCGCGTTGACTTTTGCTACGTGCGTTGACTTTTGCTATGCGCGTTGACCTTCGCTACGCGCGTTGACTTTCGCTATGAGCGTTGACTTTTGCTACGCGCGTTGACTTTTGCTATGCGCGTTGACCTTCGCTACGCGCGTTGACTTTTGCTATGCGCGTTGACCTTCGCTACGCGCGTTGACTTTTGCTACGCACGTTGACCTTCGTTACGCGCGTTGACTTTTGCTATGCGCGTTGACTTTTGCTACGCGCGTTGACCTTTGCTACGCGCGTTGACTTTCGCTACGCGCGTTGCCTTTTGCTATGCGTGCTAACTCCTGCTTGGTTCTTGCAGATTGTGGAGTCGTAGTAACCTCCTGCGGAGCTCCCTTCCTTTTGATCGAGTTGTTGCAATGAGTAAGTCTATCACTCCTCTATCGCAGACTCCTTTTAATTCTGATATAGAGGATGACTTGGAGGTAGACCTGGTTTTACCAGTAGATAGTGTTTTGGACACCGACGAGGGTGTAGCTGCTGATCCTATTGTTGGGGCGTCTCCTGTTGGGGAGACCGAGGTGTTGGTTAGGTACTATACTAACCGCTTGGATAGATCCTTGTTCACCCTGTATGCAAGTGCCTCCGGACTCGACCCTTGTACCGAGGCTGTTTATCCCTTTGATGCACTCCATGAGAGCAGTTTAGGGGATGCTACTCCTCCGCCTGTAGATTTATCCGTTGTGTACACATCTCACGTTAGGGAGGGTCTGCGGTTTCCCTACTGTTCTGACTTGATTGAGCTCTGTAGCGGTTACGGGATTTCCCCTTTAGATCTTGCGCCCAACGGGATTCGAGTATGGACTTGTTTTAGAGTACTGCTTCACAAGCAATCCTGGCGTTACTCTCGCACCCTCTTTCGCTACTTCTACCAGCTTAAGAGTTCAGACTCTGCAGGATTATTCAGTGTGAAAGTTCGTTGGCCGAACTTGTAAAGTGATGGTTTTGAGGAGCTTGGTCTTGGTGAAGCCAAGTGGGATTCTAGTTACCGATTAGTCGCCGCAGCGGATCGGTCTGCCGATCACTGGAGGCATCATTACTTTTTTGCTCATGATGCGGGTACGACTTGGGATGTCGAGTATGTTCGGAAGTCTGATCCCGCGCCTGCTTTTCGGGAACTTTCCTTGTCAGATAGGGAGGTGATGAAGCAGATATACCACTGTCAACTATCGCGCGGCTTTACTTGCTCGCTGCGTGCATCCGACCAGGAATTGGTTGATGCTGGGATTCATGTGCTCCCTTCTGCAGCTTCGGTATGTTAATTATTTTTATAACTTTTACCGTGTTGCGCTGTAGGTTGGTTTGACGGAAAAAGCTCGTCTTTGCAGACGGCAGCCGCTCGCAAGATTGCTTCCAGCGGAAGGATTGTTCCACCTCTTGCTTCTGGAGCATCGGCGGCTTCTGGACGTGGAAAAGGTAGATGGTTTTGAAAAAACAATCTTCCTTATGTATTTCCTTGGTTGGGTTGTAACTTCGCATGTTACTTGCAGGTCGCACGACGCTTGTTACTGATCGCGTTGTTGCCGTTCCTGACTCTTCCAAACGGTCCACCACTGGGGCGCGTTCTTCGAGCAGTTTGAAGCGTCCGAAGACTACTGTGACCGTTCCTACTTCTTCCTGTCATAAAGGGAAAGAAGTTGACGGTTGCGAGGATGCGCTGTCTGCCCCCCGCTCGAAGGAGCGGTCCGGGGTGGAACGTTCTCTTCCTTCTGGTATAAGCTGATCACTTGATTGTGTGCTTTTGTGCACTTTGTTTTTGGCTTTTGCATAACTCTGTTTGGTTTGCATGTAGTGATCCCGCCACTTGGACGTGCGGATTTGCTTCGTCCTTTGGAAGGTGATATTTCAGATGGTAAGTGGATGCCATATGTGGCAGGAGATCTTACTTTTCCCAAGGACTCCCAGCTGAGCATGTCGGAAGTTGGCGTGCGCGTTCTTCATTGATCTATTCCTCCTGGTGATCGAGTTGTCCAGCCCGCGAGTGACGAGGAGGCACGAACTTTCGTTGAGAGATCGCTATCTGGATTCACCCCAGTGAGTATCTTTCTTTACTTTGTTATGTTCGTTGTTCCCGAACATGTATGCTTATTATTTATTTGTTTTCAGGTTGTTTCTAATATGGTGCACATGGCCTCCTTCATGTTGGAGCTTGTCCAGGAGAGGCGTGCGATTGCTGATAAAGCTGCCACTTTGTCCAAGGAGCTTGAGGAAGCTAAGGACGAAGTGCGCCGTCTTTCGTTGAAGAAGACGGATTTTGATGCTCGTTATGATGCTGATCATACCAGCCTTGTTCAGCTCGAATCTAAGAACGCTGCCATTGAGAAGGTCATTTCTGACAACGCGGGCAAGCACAAAGTTGCCTGTTGGAAGGTGCGCGAAGAAGAAATGAAGGCTGGCATTGAAGAGGAACTTAGCAAGTTCCCTTCTACTCCTGGATTTGACAGCACGGTTACTGCTGCTGCTACGGCGAAGGCCGCTCCTATGCTCAGCGAGTTTGCTGAGGACTTTGTTCGTAGGGTGAGCATTCTTGCTCCTGGCTTTCCTTTTGACAAGTTAGGGCCGTATGCGGAGTTTGCTGTTGGGCAAGTTGCCGAGCTTCGTCGTTTGGATACTGCAACATCTCAGTTTGCATTTTTGTTTGGAGAAGACGGTGGCGGCACTAATGTGCAACTTCTGCCTGTTCCGCCCAGTCCTGTCAGGGATGATGGCATTCTTTGATCTGTGCCATCTTTTTGATATATTGAACTCGTTTATGAGTCCGCTTGCCCCCCGGCTTCTATGTTTAGAAACTTGTTGGAGTCGTTCTTTGATTGTTGCTTGTGACTTGTTCGCTTTGAACTACGTCGTTTGAACCTGCTTTATACATAGCAGTTTGCATGATAACTTGTTAGTAATATTTCATACCGTTATCGCTTACTGTGTTTATTGAACGTGGATGACTAGTAACGTAGACATAGTCCCCGCAATCGTGACCGATAGCCACTTTTGATTCAAGATTGTTTGCATGATGCGTTATGCATGTTGCTTTTCTTTCCTGCATAGCTTGTTGCTATATCTGTTGAAAACTGTCAAGTGGTTCGCGTATAGCGACTTAACAAGTAGTATGTTTGAAATGTGTTATCTTGGCTTGGGCAAGATACTGGTTTATACCGTCTCTTAGTTCCACTATAAGGCGACGTTGTACAAGACTCGACTTGTAAATTTTATGAGTTTTAAACAGGGTGCGCACCTGCCAGCGTGTATCAACCCGCGTTGGGGAAGCATACGTAAAAACATTTTGGTTTTTAAAGGAGTATTTTGTGAACCCTAAAAAGCTTGTTGATAAAATATTTGGAAAGGTGTTTGATGCATAAAATATTTGAGAAAATATTTGATGAAATATTTGATAAAATATTTGGTAAAATATTTGTGATACATGATTCCTGCGTCCAGGGACCATGTAACACTTTTGTAAATATAAATTGTGATGCATGTTTCCTGCGTCCAGGAATCATGCAGCACGGTTTGAAAATCTGTAATACCGAATTGTCATCTAACAAGAGGACTTCTGCCGTATAGAGTGAACCCTAAATAGGAATTCGTAATATGGGATTGTCATCTAACAAGAGGACATTCGCCATAAAGGGTGAACCCTAACCAGGAATTCGTAATATGGGATTGTCGTCTATAAAGAGGACATTCGCCATGAAGAGTGAACCCTAACCAGGAATTCGTAATATGGGATTGTCGTCTAAAAAGAGGACATTCGCCATGAAGAGTGAACCCTAAATAGGAATTCGTAATATGGGATTGTCGTCTAAAAATAGGACATTCGCCATGAAGAGTGAACCCTAACCAGGAATTCACACTTGTTGTAGTGTGGGGTCATTGCCTAACAAGGGAACTTCCGCCATTTATGGGGTGATCAATCCCGTATTGTACTTGCCCATCCTGTTCTGAATCCAGGGAATGGCTATGAACATGAGGATTTGCCTATTACCAGAGATGTCACAGCATGTCATTTTCTAGAAGTGAACATGGGGTTTGTCATTATAAAGAGGGTACCTCAACATACCACTTTTGATAGTAGGTCTTGGTGTTAATCCAAGATATTGCTTGTAATTGACGCCTTTAGCATAATCGTCATTTTGAGTAGAGAGTTTCTATAAGTTCCTTTTTTGATAGTTAATCCGCAAGTTGTCATTGCGTCATGTAAGTTGACTGTGTTTATAGCGCGATGGCTTTGCGTTGTTGGCGCCTTCTTGAGATAGATGCCCATTTATGAATGGAGAAATAAACTCCTTGTTGGTATAGAGATGCAAGTATCATCCGCTATATGTAATTGCAGCATGCTGTCTTTGAAAATATCTTGGGTTTAACTCCAAGTTTTTTATTCTATGATGACGCCTTTTGATGTAGTCATTAATATGAGTAGATTGTTGTTGATGATAAGCGTCGTCATAACGCGTAATAGATTTTTTGCTTGTTGATAGCATAATATCTTGGATTGTTGATGTAGATAATAAGCGCGTAGTTTTGTTACTTCGCGTTTAATCCAAAAATAGCGTGCAAGACATAGATATGTACCTACAAATGTAGATTGACTTTATTAGATACTTGCGCGTATTTACATTGTTTTTTTTAGAAGGTGTCAACCGATCATTTCTTCTTAAAACATGTAAATGCGATTATACTAGAAACACTTGGAATAGAAATGCGCAAAGTAATCTGAAAGATAGTTATTTCTCCCGTTTCATTATGGCTGGTTTGATGACGATGTCGCGGAGTTGGTTGCAACAAATCGCCTTAATGCACCTAGCGCGATGCATTCTTCAATCTCACACCTTAGTGGTAGACACATGTTTGTGTTGTGCCCCCAAGTTTTGTGGTACTTGCACCATTCCTTGATGTTGTTGCCCAAGAAAGCTGTCCTGGGAACAAGTGGACTTGGGAGCTTGTTTTCAAGTAGGTTGACGTAAATGTCTTCCGCAACCGTGTTTAGCGGTGTGAAGATGTTGTCGATATCGATGCTTGCGCCTTCTTGTTTGTTCGTTTTTGCTTGAACTCCTTTGTCCCAACAGAGGGGTGTACCCCACCTCAGTTCTTGTTCGCACAAGATTGCTGTCTCAAGCTTATCCTTTAGATCTGCCATGGTTTTTGTTGTTCGTCATCCATGAGTTCGTCCGAAGAGAAGGAAAGATCTGGTGTTCATGTTTGCATAGAACACGCTTATCACTTCTTCTCTTGTTGCTTTCGTCGAGGAGGCGTTAGAAGCGAATCTGATGAAGTAGTCCATGATTGGCTCGCCTTCTCCCTGCTTGACGAGCCATATCTGGTGCCATGGCGAATACTGGATGTATTCTTGTGGCTTCCAAACTGTAACAGCTTGTTCCACTACTTGCTCCTTTTTTTCATCAACAACTTTCTGCCTTTTGAAAGAATTTATCATTGCCACATGGAATTGGTGCTTTGCTCTCAAGGCATTGACGTAACAACGTCTTGCAGTTATCTGGTCGCCTAGCACTTCCCCAATCCCATGGTCCGTAGGGAACTTCATCTTTTGGTGTACAGTGGAGGGTACGATCACGTAAGGGTTGATCGTTGTTCGTCCCAAAATTCCGTTATAGGCCCCAAGGGATTCTACAACGACGAAGGTGACGTTGACATGCAATGCTCTCCACCCTTGGCCAAGGATGACAGGAAGCGTGATTGTACCCAGGGGTTGTGTAGCTGCTCCGGCGAAGCTGACTAGCGAGAAGGTTCCCGGAGTCAAGTCTTTGACAGATCTTCCCAGTTGCTCTAGGACTTTGACATGTAGAATGTCAGCGGAGCTTCCACCATCGACGAGGATTCTTTTCACATCGTATCCGTCAATGTCCATGGTTATGACTAAAGCGTCATCGTGAGGGTAAACGATATGCTTTAAGTCTTCCCTGGAAAATTGGATGACCACGTCTTCTTGCTCCGGTTGCTTGCGCTTTCCGTATTTCGGCAATGTTGCTGCTTGGGATGCATAAATGTCCCGAGCATTAGACACTTGTCCTCCGGCGGCAGGTCCTCCGTGTATGACGTTGATTACGCCTCGCTTAGCTGGCGGAGGGTTGTCATTGACCTTCTCTTTTCCCTTGTTTCCTCTTTTTGATGACTCTGCTTGAGCCTTTTTCGAGGGGTTGTCGCCTTGATCGACAAATTGCTTCAATTCGCCTTTGAGGACGAAGTTGTTAATGCGGAAGCGTAGGCTGACACAGCTGTCCGTCTCGTGGCCGAAGACCTCGTGGTTTTCACACCACTTGTCCTTGTCTCTCCCCAGCGGGCCTTTCCTGAAATTGTTCGGCTCTTTCCACATATTCGCGTCCTTCATCTCTCTCAATATCACGGACATCGGGGCATTCAAAGGAATGCAGTCGGCAAGATTTACTTCTTTTGGCTTCTGAAAATCTCCTTGAAAATGTCTTTTCGGCTGAGGTTGCCAATTTCTTCCTTGTTGACCACTTGAGTGTGGTTTTGGTTGGTTCTGTTTTGGATTTTCTTTTGCCTTTGCCGCAGATATTTTTTCCTTGTTCTGGCTTCTGAACCTTTCGAGGTCCACGTATTCCTTAACTCTTGCAGCTAACTCCTCCATGGTTTCGGCTGGGCGCTTTGCCATTTTTTCTGCTAGGGCATAGCCTCTTCGTCCGAGGTTTCGAATGAACGCTCGGACAATCTCTCATTCCGTCAGGTTCCCCTGAATATCAGAGATATTCTGATTGAAACGGACGTAGTAGTCGGCGAGAGATTCTTCGTTTTATTGTTGGACGTCGTCCAGAGCACCTGACCCCTTTAGCAATGTGCGCTCGCCCATGTATCGTTGAATGAATTTAGCCTTCAGATCCGCCCATGAAGTGATGCTTCCGCATGGCAGCGAGAAGAACCAGTGTGCTGCAGTCCGGCAAGAGTTTGTGAAAACTTCATTGCGAAGTGATGTGGGTTCTTTGTTCTGCCTAGCAGAGAGGCCTCGTGCTTTTGCACGTGTTCCACTGGATCTCCTTTTCCGCGATAGAGGTCTCCTCCAATCCGGTACAGTGCGTCTGGGACGC
Organism: Clarkia xantiana subsp. parviflora; assembly: GCA_036873135.1. Taxonomy (NCBI): domain Eukaryota; kingdom Viridiplantae; phylum Streptophyta; class Magnoliopsida; order Myrtales; family Onagraceae; genus Clarkia; species Clarkia xantiana. Next base: position 15,819,322 of record JAPTYO010000003.1, read on the forward strand.
GACTGTTTACAAGGTGGTCTGCGAACGGATGTGACGCCATTTCTTCAAGTGCGTGCATACCCTTCATCTTTGCTTCCTTCATCTTCTTCTCCACCATTTCTTCTAACATCTCGGCGGTAAACCCTTTTGCAGGTTCAGCGTAACCTGTTGAAGGATTTTTCCGGCCATTGTTGTGGTAGATGTCAGATTGATCTCTGCTTGTGGCCTGGAAGGGATCATCCCTTGTTGGGTGCTGAGGGTGGTAGAATGGGGGCTGCCTTTCATTCCTCCAATGAAGGGCTCCTTGGGAAGGAGTGTATGACCGTGCAGCTTCATATCTTGCGTGTTGGTTTCTGCCCTGGAAAGGATTGCCGTGGCGAGCAGTGTCTTGCGACACCTCTCTTGCTGGCGCGGCGTGCTCTTGGTTAGTTGGAGGTGGTTGAGCAGCATATCCCTGGTTTTTAGAGACTCGCGGAATGCGAGTAACTCTTCCAATGCAGCCATCATCGCTGGAGTAACGGTGGGCATTGGGTTAGTTCCCGTTCTTTGTTCGCCTTGCGGCATTTCCGTCTGAGATTCCTCTTCATTCACCTCTGGCTCGAAACCAGGTAGGTGAGTGATGCTCGTTCCTTGGCTCTCTGTGCTGTGCGTCGGGCACATTGTCAGTTGGCAAGGATGAAGCTACGGAAGTAGCTCTTGGAATGTGGGAGCGTCCCGACTGACTTCCAGCTGGCATTTGGCCTCCTGTTCTTTTGTTTGCCGGGGACTTCTTGGGACGTCCGGGCCTTTTCCTTATGTTTCTTGTGTTCACCTCTTCGGGAGGTTTGCGATCACTCGTCATGATTTTGCGGTATGCTTTACGCAATCCGGAGGTCCGGATGCGCGTAAATGCAACTCCGGACCGTTTTTACCCCTTGGGAGACGTTTTTCAAGTTTTGATGTGATTTTCGGCATGTTTGCGAGGCCCGAAACGTAAATACGAACTCGAATTGGACACATATCCATCACTTGCCCCCGAGTCAAGTAACGGTTTAAAACCTTTCTTGACTCTATTTTTAAGTTAGGATACGTATCCAATTTGAGCTTGACGCTAACCTTTCGATTTTAGTCGTTGGTTGGACGTAGACATCTTGATTTTGTCCGTCCTTTGATTTTCCGACCGAATGACTTTATTTCCTGTCATCACGGTTAGTGTAATAGAGAATGTATATACGTAGCGTGCGAGTATGGTTACCGTTAGGGATATAAACAATTAGCAATACACCATGCGAACATGCTTTTATCAACATGCATGCACAAGTAACGGTTATGGCAAGATCGTAATTACGCGATGCAAGAAATATAATCCGTACATTTCTAAAACGACTTAGCAACTATCAAATCATGCATCATGCGATATGAAAACATACGCGTAGAACGATGGGTTTGATACGTGCAACATCCAAATAATCACGTACGTAGGAATAGATATTTAGAAGAGAGGGTGGAATGTACCATAAGTGCTTAGGCGTGAGTGTAGATAAGTTACTCCTTTAATCATTATCACCAAAGCATCTTTTGGGATATGTAACTACACAAATCCCCAATCATTCCTCCAGCACTTTGGGAATTCATTATTCATTCTTCTTTGCAGGTGATCCCTTCATCATTTCCAGAAATTGTTTGTGTGTTCATAGTTTCTTTACCGTCGTAAAGCTTAGACGTATCCCGAAAGTTTCGTGCCTGATCCTTGACTTGTTTCCAGAAATTGACACCACCAATTGACTCAGATTGTCACGAGGATTCCAGCGCCGCCTTCGGAGCCACCAGACGACGCCGGACGCGCCCTCACGCGCCGCCGCGTGAGCTTCACCTTGCCGGCGCGTGTAAGCCACGCGCCGCCTTCCCGGGCTCTGTTCGTCGCGGTCCTTACCTTTCCGAAATCGTCTCGGCGAGGGGAGTCCATTGTGATACTTTTCGTCACGTTTTGAGGTAATCTGGAAATTCGATTTTACAGGACAGCTTCGACTTGCTTTCGAATGTCGCCGTATTGTTGTTCGTTTGAGACATTTGTCGTTGTTGTCGTATGGGACTGCTCATTGGTGTTTGTATATCGAATAATTGCTGATCGGTTGTCGTTACTAATACCGTTAGTTCACGCCTTAGGCGATTTTTCACTTCCGTGGATAGTTGAAGTAGAATTCACCGATTGGACATATTGCCCCCGTGTCTTTGTGTAGAGACTTTTTGGCCGGTATGCATAATTTTTTCCCTTGATGTGTTCGTTGGTTGATGGGAATTGCCAAACGTCCTTAGGAGTAGCCTTTTGTTGCCTTTGAAGCCTTAGGAAAATATTTTCCTTAAATGTCGTCGTATTTGATCCTTGTGGTTTGTCCCGTTAGATTCACCGTTTGCATGATAGCCTCTTAAGACGTTAGTTCCTTTATCGTACGTACCAACTTTGCTATGCGCGTTAACTTTACTACGCGCGTTGACTTTTGCTACGCGCGTTGACCTTCGCTATGCGCGTTGACTTTTGCTACGTGCGTTGACTTTTGCTATGCGCGTTGACCTTCGCTACGCGCGTTGACTTTCGCTATGCGCGTTGACTTTTGCTACGCGCGTTGACTTTTGCTATGCGCGTTGACCTTCGCTACGCGCGTTGACTTTTGCTACGCGCGTTGACCTTCGCTACGCGCGTTGACCTTCGCTAAGCGCGTTGACTTTTGCTACGCGCGTTGACCTTTGCTACGCGCGTTGACTTTCGCTACGCGCGTTGACTTTTGCTATGCGTGCTAACTCCTGATTGGTTCTTGCAGATTGTGGAGTCGTAGTAACCTCCTGCGGAGCTCCCTTCCTTTTGATCGAGTTGTTGCAATGAGTAAGTAGCAAAAGTCAACGCGCAACCGACCCTCGTCAAGACTTACTCATTGCAACAACTCGATCAAAAGGAAGGGAGCTCCGCAGGAGGTTACTACAACTCCACAATCTGCAAGAACCAATCAGGAGTTAGCACGCATAGCAAAAGTCAACGCGCGTAGCGAAAGTCAACGCGCGTAGCAAAGGTCAACGCGCGTAGCAAAAGTCAACGCGCTTAGCGAAGGTCAACGCGCGTAGCGAAGGTCAACGCGTGTAGCAAAAGTCAACGCGCGTAGCGAAGGTCAACGCGCATAGCAAAAGTCAACGCGCGTAGCAAAAGTCAACGCTCATAGCGAAAGTCAACGCGCGTAGCGAAGGTCAACGCGCATAGCAAAAGTCAACGCACGTAGCAAAAGTCAACGCGCATAGCGAAGGTCAACGCGCGTAGCAAAAGTCAACGCGCGTAGCAAAGTCAACGCGCATAGCAAAGTTGGTACGTACGATAAAGGGACTAACGTCTTAAGAGGCTATCATGCAAACGGTGAATCTAACTGGACAAACCACAAGGATCAAATACGACGACATTTAAGGAAAATATTTTCCTAAGGCAACTAAAGGCTACTCCTAAGGACGTTTGGCAATTCCCATCAACCAACGAACACATCAAGGGAAAAAATTATGCATACCGGCCAAAAAGTCTCTACACAAAGACACGGGGGCAATATGTCCAATCGGGGAATTCTACTTCAACTATCCACGGAAGTGAAAAATCGCCTAAGGCGTGAACTAACGGTATTAGTAACGACAACCGATCAGCAATAATTATTCGATATACAAACACCAATAAGCAGTCCCATACGACAACAACGACAAATGGCTCAAACGAACAACAATACGGCGACATTCGAAATCAAGTCGAAGCTGTCCTGTAAAATCGAATTTCCAGATTACCTCAAAATGTGACGAAAAGTATCACAATGGACTCCCCTCGTCGAGACGATTTCGGAAAGGTAAGGACCGCGACGAACAGAGCCCGGGAAGGCGGCGCGTGGCTTACACGCGCCGGCAAGGTGAAGCTCACTCGGCGGCGCGTGAGGGCGCGTCCGGCGTCGTCTGGTGGCTCCGAAGGCGGCGCTGGAATCCTCGTGACAATCTGAGTCGATTGGTGGTTTCAATTTCTGGAAACAAGTCAAGGATCAGGCACGAAACTTTCGGGATACGTCTAAGCTTTACGACGGTAAAGAAACTATGAACACACAAACAATTTCTGGAAATGATGAAGGGATCACCTGCAAAGAAGAAGGAATAATGAATTCCCAAAGTGCTGGAGGAATGATTGGGGATTTGTGTAGTTACATATCCCAAAAGATGCTTTGGTGATAAGGATTAAAGGAGTAACTTATCTACACTCACGCCTAAGCACTTATGGTACACTCCACCCTCTCTTCTAAATATCTATTCCTACGTACGTGATTATTTGGATGTTGCACGTATCAAACACATCGTTCTACGCGTATGTTTTTATATCGCATGATGCATGATTTGATAGTTGCTAAGTCGTTTTAGAAATGTACGGATTATATTTCTTGCATCGCGTAATTACGATCTTGTCATAACCGTTACTTGTGCATGCATGTTGATAAAAGCATGTTCGCATGGTGTATTGCTAATTGTTTATATCCCTAACGGTAACCATACTCGCACGCTACGTATATACATTCTCTATTACACTAACCGTGATGACAGGAAATAAAGTCATTCGGTCGGAAAATCAAAGGACGGACAAAATCAAGATGTCTACGTCCAACCAACGACTAAAACCGAAAGGTTAGCGTCAAGCTCAAATTGGATACGTATCCTAACTTAAAAATAGAGTCAAGAAAGGTTTTAAACCGTTACTTGACTCAGGGGCAAGTGATGGATATTGTCCAATTCGAGTTCGTATTTACGTTTCGGGCCTCGCAAACATGCCGAAAATCACATCATAACTTGAAAAACGTCTCCCAAGGGGTAAAAACGGTCCGGAGGTGCATTTACGCGCATCCGGATTGCACTACGGGCATTGCGCGACTACCTTTTACGCGATTACCGTTACATGAAGAGAAGTCAAGTTCGCATATTACCAATGATGATAACGGTTACCGCTTGCTTTTAGACCGTCATCAAACCGCTTTAAAACCGGGTCCGGTCTCAAGGAAGCCTATAAATAGGAGACCTTGGCCACCCATTTTCATCATCCTCTCATTTGCCCAACTTTGGTATTTTGAGCTCTGACTTCTCTCTAGAAATATTTTCTCTCTCTAGAATTACTATTTTAGCCTTATAGTGACTTAAGCTTCGGAGAGGGCTCCGCTAGCACCACCCCCCTCCGTGCTAGCACCGGTCCTTTGTGCAGGAATCGTCGCCCAGACATCCGGATTTGTGCACAGACCACCGCCTTCTGAGACTCAGACATCCCCCTGAGACACAACCGCGCTTTGAGACACAGACCTTTCCGGGAATCAACCGGACACTCGTCAGTGGCACGAACCTCTTTCAGACGAAGGGTTACAACCCGAAAACCCGCACAACCATACGAACAGACGCGTCCCACGACCCAGTTCATCCCGGACGCAATATATAGTGTATATGAAAGCAACACTCCATGGATTTCAGGCACAGTTTTAGGTTTAATCCCTAGCACATTTCAAAGAAGATATATATATATATAGTTGGTATTAGAGTATTGAATATTATCTAATTAAATGTAACCATAGTTATAAAGGATGAGATGAGCAACTAAGCCTTAAATTTATGATGAAAATTGTGTGATTTTACTAAAAAATAGGAGTTGGGATTTTCTACATATTATAATATACTTTTCTAAAAGGAAAAAAGAATAATAGTATCACGTATTACCCTTCGATTCCAAATAATTTTTTTTGTATAAAATTATTGACGTAATTCTAATTAGGAGGATTCTGTAACATGACTGAAACTTAATAAAAATTACAACTCAGTTTGCCAATTGATTCAACGTTGTATTAGAGCTGATTAATTACACATACTTTAATGTGTACATAACTTAAATAAATTGCTGACTTCTTCTGTGCTTATAAGAAACATAGAAAGAAACAAACAAATTCAAAATCACATTCATCTCTTATTCATCACTATGAACAGTTGTTTTCCCCAATGAATGAAAATTTTGTTCTTATTCTTCCCCGGCCGCAAATGAACCAAGTGGTGCCTCAGAGGGTATTTCCGTCATTCCATATACGACGTAGGCCAAACGATGCCTCATTTAATATCCCGCCATGTCCTTTCCACTCCACTGATCTTCTTCCATCTTCCTCCAAACATGAGAGGTGGCCTTATACACCAGTAGAGAGAGAAACAACCCTACCTAGCTCCAGCTATAGCATTCTAGAGAGAGAAATAGGCTTTTTTTGGCCACCGTGAATGGCTCACGGCTGGGTCAAGTCGTTGCAGTGCAAATCCAGAGCGTTCGACGACGTTGTAGACTTATATATCTGCTGCTGCTGTTAGTTCTTAGACTGCATTAGTTACTTAGTCTTAGTTAGTTACAGTTAGTTACTTTACTTGGTGTACAAGTCACTTGTATAAATACCTGTACTATCAGAACTAAATGTAATTTTTGGATTCGATGAATACAATGGCTGGTTTACACAAACATAACATGGTATCAGAGCTGATTTTCAGATCTGATCGTTCGTTTTGATTCGATAAGTTGCTGCTGCTCGATTCTTCGATTCTTCTTACCTTCTCGATAAACTTCGTGATTTCGACTTGATCATTTCGTCTCGATTTCACGATTCTTGTTTGAATTTGTTGATTCTTGATTCTTCATTGATTGGATTCATGGCGGAATTTCCAATTACTACTGCGGATGATCCGTTGTATCTTCATCCAGCTGACACTACGGGAACAGTTCTCATTCCTTTTCAGCTGACAGGTTCTTCGAACTATTATGTCTGGAGCACATCGATGAAAGAAGGCCTCTTAGTCAAGAATAAGCTCGGATTCATTGATGGTACTTGTACGAGAGATTCAGTGCTTCCTGTTCAAAGAATCAAGTGGGATCGTGCGAATGCCATTGTTAAAGCTTGGATAAGGAATTCAGTTGCTAAAGATCTGGTTAGTGGATTGATCTATAATCCTACAGCTCAGTCTATTTGGACGGATTTGAAGGATATGTTTGATAAAGTCGATGGGACACAAGTTTTTCAGTTGACTCGAGAGATCTATCGTACTTCACAAGGTACACTTTCAATCACTGAGTTTTTTGCTCGTATGAAGCAGCTGTGGGATGCTCTTGCAGCAATTGATGATGTTGTATTACAATGTGCTGCTGATAATGCCTTGATTACTGCTAGTAAAGAAAAGCAAAAGCTGATTTCGTTCCTTCTGGGACTTAATGATAGTTATGCTCATATAAGAAGCTCCTTATTGATGCGTCAACCTCTTCCAACTGTCAGTGTAGCGTTTTCTGTTCTTCTTCAGGAGGAGAGTCAAAGATCGATTTCACAGTTTGCAACTGATAGCTTGACTGATTTACCTACTGCATTATATTCTTCGAAGCCTACAGGGAACTTTAGCAGGACAAATAGTTCTGCTTCTTCTTTCAGAAGTAGCACTGGACCTGGAGTAATGTCTGGTAGAATTGATAAATCTGGTTGGCATTGTACTTATTGCGGTAGGAAAGGTCACAAGGCTGATACATGTTGGATTAAATTTGGTGTTCCTGAGAGTGTAAAGAGAAAATGGGCAGCTGCGAATGGAGTTTTTGATGATGTTTCTGATAGTAATAATGGTGTTGCTGCTGCAAATTCTGGTGTACAGCATGTTGCTTCTGGAACTGATGTACAGCATGTTGCTTCTTCGACCAGAGTGGTTCATATGGCTGCTAATTCAACTGTTGCTTCTGATCCATTAGAATTTGATGGTTCTTCTTCACATGAGATTGATGGGATTTATGCAAACATGGCAGGTACTGAATCTTCCCTATCAACGAGTTGGATTATTGACTCGGGTGCTACAAATCATATTACTCATAAAATGGATTGGTTAGTTGATTTAAAGCCAAATCTTTCCCATTGCCAGTATGTACATCTTCCAAATGGACATAGGTGCAAGGTCACTCACATTGGTAGTTGTTTTATTGCATCTGAACATTGCCTAACAAATGTACTCTTAGTTCCAGATTTTAAGTTCAATCTGATTGCAGTCTCGAAGCTTCCATCTCAGTTACATTGCAGTGTTGTCTTCACTACTGACTGTGTGTACATTCAGGGCCACTCAGATGGGAAGATTACGAGGATTGGATCACAGAGTAAGGGTTTGTATGTCCTTCAAACATCATCTAATCATTCAGTGGCTGCTCTGGTTAGGAATAATAAGGAGGATTCCTTGCTTTGGCATAGGAGGCTTGGACATTCAGCTATCAAGAATTTATCATATTTTGATGATTCTGCTGTAATGAACTCATCTGAAATATCTTGTTCGATTTGCCCTATGGCTAAACAAACTCGTTCAGTTTTTCCTGAAAGCTCTAATAAAGCTCCTTTTCCTTTTGGATTGGTACATCTTGATATATGGGGTCCTTATCATGTTGCTACAATGAGGAATTGTCGTTATTTCCTTACTATAGTTGATGACTGCACTCGTTGCACTTGGGTATACTTGTTAAAATGCAAAAGTGATACATTTCTATACTTAAAGGATTTCATTGCTATGGTTAAAAACCAATTTGGAGTGACTGTCAAGCAGTTCAGAAGTGATAATGGAGGGGAATTCATTAATTTGACTTGCAGGAAGATGTTTGCTGAATATGGTATATTACATCAGACAAGCTGTGCTTTCACGCCACAGCAAAATGGAAGAGTCGAAAGGAAGCATAGGCATCTATTGGACGTTGCTAGAGCACTTCGATTTCAAGCTTCCATTCCTATTCATTTTTGGGGATACTGCGTTTTAGCTGCTTGTTACATAATTAACATTCTTCCAACTGCTGTATTGAAGAATGTCTCCCCTTATGAAGCTTTATATAACAGAAAGCCTGCTGTCAAACACTTGAGGATAATCGGTTGTCTCTGCTATACTGCTTGTTTAAAAGGACAAGACAAATTCTCTCATCGAGGGCTTCCATCTGTGTTAATGGGATACTCTCTTCTGCAAAAAGGATATATTGTCATGGACTTGGCAACTTCAAAGTTTCATGTGAGCAGGGATGTGACTTTCAGAGAGGACATATTTCCTTTTGGAATGAAGAAAGATGAATTGATTTCTTTGCTACCAACTCTTTCTCAGTCTACTGATTTTAATAAATTCCATGATGCTTACTTCAGTCCACCAGTGCCTCAAGTGATTATAGAACCAGCAGTACCCAACACAGATAATTTACAAGCTTTGAATGATAATGCATCTGGGCACCATGCTGAGCAACAGTCTGGACACAATGAGCATCAATCTGGACATCCAAGAAGGAGCATTAGACAGAGGAGACCCCCTTCACATTTAAATGATTATATTGTCTCTCAAGCTACCACAGATGTGCCTCCTTTTGGGATACAGCATTACATTAATTATGATAACTTGTCTTCTCAATACAGATGTTCATTGATTTCTTCAGACAAAATCAAAGAACCAACTTCTTATAGACAAGCTATCAAGGATCATAACTGGGTTCAAGCTATGGAGTCTGAAATAAAAGCTTTGGAAGAAAACAAGACCTGGAAAGTGGTTGATCTACCTGAAGGCAAGACTTCCATTGGATGCAAGTGGGTGTTTAAAGTAAAGTATAATTCAGATGGAACGTTAGAGAGGTACAAGGCTCGTCTGGTGGCAAAGGGATTTACTCAGAAAGAAGGCACAGATTACACAGATACTTTCTCTCCAGTTGTTAAGATGTCTACTGTGAGAGTTATTCTGTCCATTGCTGCTGCAAAACGATGGGAATTATATCACTTGGATGTGAATAATGCGTTTCTTCAAGGGGATTTGATTGAAGAGGTTTATATGGATGTTCCTCAGGGATTTGGCAAGGATTCCATTTCACACACTGGTGCTCGAAAAGTTTGCAGACTTCTAAAGTCATTATATGGCTTGAAACAAGCCTCGAGGCAGTGGAATATCAAGTTAACACAAACCCTGTTGGATAATGGATACATTCAAAGCAGAGCTGATTATTCTTTGTTTAGTAAAACACATGGTCATCATCAAGTGTTTCTACTTATATATGTTGATGATTTACTCATCACTGGCTCTTCTGCTGATATGATTGCACAATTAAAAACTTTTCTGCAGGATCATTTCAAGCTCAAAGATCTTGGCTGCTTAAAATATTTTTTAGGGCTTGAAATAGCAAGATCAAAAGCTGGGTTGGCTATCACTCAACGAAAGTATGCTCTTGAATTAATCAGTGAAGCCGGCTTAGGTGCAGCTCAACCTATTGCTACTCCTATGGAATTTAATTCCAAATTAACCACTCATGAGCATGATCAAGGCTCTGGTTTGAATTCTGATGATCATTTACTGGATGATATTGCTCTCTATAGGAGATTGGTTGGCAAGCTTTTGTACTTAACCATGACCAGACCTGACATTGCATTTTCTGTGCAAAGGCTTAGCCAATTCATCCACAAACCGAAGAAGTCTCACCTTGCAGCAGCTCTGAGAGTTGTGAAATACATCAAAGGGGCACCTGGGCAAGGACTTTTGTATTCGAACAACAACAATTTGCAGCTCTCTATTTTTTTGTGATTCAGATTGGGGTTCGTGTCCCTTCAGCAGAAAGTCTCTAACTGCATATTGTGTCAAACTTGGTTCTGCATTGGTTGGATGGAAGGTTAAAAGGCAAGACACAGTGTCTTTATCATCTGCAGAAGCTGAATATCGAAGTTTAAGAGATGCTACAGCTGAAGCAATTTGGATGAAGAGGTTATTGACTGAATTGGGTATGAACTTGTCTTACTCAATACCCATATACTCTGATAGCAAATCAGCAATACAGATGGCCAAAAACCCAATCTTCCATGAAAGAACAAAGCATATAGAGCTTGATTGTCATTTTACGAGAGACTGCATTAAAGATGGTACTATTTCTGTCTTCCATGTTGCTTCTTCAGATCAGATTGCTGACTTACTAACTAAGGCACTTGGACGTCTACAACATGAGTCTTTACTGCGCCATTATGGTATAATAGATATTTTCAAAGATCAAACAGAAAAGAAGAGAAGAGATGAGGGAATGTAGACTTATATATCTGCTGCTGCTGTTAGTTCTTAGACTGCATTAGTTACTTAGTCTTAGTTAGTTACAGTTAGTTACTTTACTTGGTGTACAAGTCACTTGTATAAATACCTGTACTATCAGAACTAAATGTAATTTTTGGATTCGATGAATACAATGGCTGGTTTACACAAACATAACAGACGTCTACGATCCGAACCAGAAGCTGAAGAGGCCGCTCCCCGCCGCCGCCACCTGCAGAAGCGGCGCCCAAACCCTAAAAGACGTCATCGCCACGGCCAAGCAACGGAACTCCAAGTCCAAACCGCCGGAGAAGCCCGTCTCCAAGTCGAGAAGGCACGACGGAGCAGAACCGAGCCCAACCGGCCACTCCGGCCGGCGGCGCCGGACGACGGAGAACAGCTTTTCCGCCACCCTGCCCGTCCGAACCTCCGGCCACCTCTTCCCTGCCCTGACGGAGCTGCCCGAGGGGCACCCCTCGCGCAACGTGGTCGATATCATATTCCACACCAGCTGGAACCCGAAGGCGTTCTCGGGCCAAGTCGAGATGATGTTCAAGGTCCAGAACGGGCCTCGCACCGTGGCCCGATTCGAGGAGTACCGTGAGGAGGTAAAGTCTCGGGCTGGACCCGATGACGTGACCCCGAGGGAGGAGAACGCTCGGTGCACCGCGGATGGGAACGAGGTTATGCGGTTTCAGTGTGTCGGGCCAACTTCTGCTTCTTTCGGGCCGAATGACGTCATCGGGGGTAATACGTGGGCTAGCCCGCGGGCTAAGGGTGCAGTGATTTGCACGTTTTCAGGGAGCAAGTGGGCTCACGAGAGTGCGGGTGGTGGTAGGGGGAGAAGAGCCATAATGGTTTGTCGAGTAATAGCGGGTCGGGTTGGACCCGCTAAGCAAATCGGGCTCGACCCGTTTGGCGAGTCTCGGCTAGGGCACGACTCGGTGGGCGGGGAAAATGGGGAGTTGCTAGTGTTTGATCCTCGTGCAGTGTTGCCTTGCTTTCTAATCATCTATAGATTGTAAAGAAATTAACATATTTTAAGAATGTTTTTGCACATTTTTATTTAACTTCTATTATATTTTTTGGAAGTTAATTTCCTATTTTTTACGTGATTTTTGTGTGGACATTTTGGTGTTTTCTACTTATATTGTCGAAATTATTACTATTTTTATGGATGTTATTTATTTGTATAATATTTAGACAAATTAATTGAGTGTTAATACAAATTTATTCCACTGTATATGATATATGTATCATATTTTGATAAACTTTGATTCATTTTTGGTCATCCATGTATGAAAAATATCACGTTCAAGTCTAACCTCCAAACAAAGAGATCAAATACTATGCAATTGGAAAATATGAGGCCACATGATACGCTTTTGAAATATCTTCGTCCACGGATGGCAGAAAAATTAATTGAATATAACCATAGCAACACATACAAATACAATAGTTAAAGAACCAATTAAAGAAAAGTTACTTAACAACCACCTTTATAATTGAGGTCCCAATAGGTAATAATAATAATAATAATAGTGCCAAATATTGCATATAATTTATATGGTTGCATTGAATATTTATAGAAAACGCAAGGTTGTTGATCATTTCATTAATTAATTAATTAGTTAGAAAAATCAGCCAATCTCTCTCTCTTGGACTAAAAATATATAACAACAAAAAGCAAGCTGGTTTATTTTATGAGTTTGGCCATTTCATTGGCTCATGCTTTGTCTGCCAATGATTTTAATACGACTATTATTAATTGTTTAGGGTATACTTGGGAGTTAATGTTGGGATCATGGCGTTATTAATCGTGATAATATATAAAATAGGAAAGCTCTATTTTTTTGCCAAAGGAAAGTTCGACCATAAAATATATACGTTATTTATGCATATATTGATAATGTATATTTTTCTTTAAAAAAAACTAATTTTTGGGTTTGATTTGTATAAAAAAATAATCTCTATTTTTTTAAAAGTATATAGTATTTTTTGTATAAAATCAATTTTGATATATATTTTATATTTTTAAATTTAATAGTTTATATTTTTTGTTAATTTTTAGAATAAAAATAAATAAAAAAATCTAGCATTAATTACCTTTCATTAATGATCAGATTACAATTGGAAGATAATGTTCAAATTTACCCAAAGCATAATTAATTAATTGTTAACATTATTAGGAGGACTACAGTTAACATGAAAGAAGCATCTCTGAACAACCTTTTCGGCTTTGTTTTGTTTTTTTATTTATGTTGCCTTCCTAATCTTTCCCTCCTTGGAGACAACAAGTTAAAAGAGCTTATATTATGTATATAATAAACTACCTATGAATGGATTTCACATTCTTCAAGCAAACACAATGAGCTCAGCTATATATGTTCTCTAACCATAAACGAATGTCAGAATTTTTGTCTCACTGTCACACTAACTAAATTGTTGTTTATACATATTAAACCACACCTAATATTACCACCTATGGTTCCAAGACATAGTTCAAAAAGTTGTCAATCTAAACATGCGCGTATTAATGAAGATCTTCATTCTCCAAAATTAGATATGCTATCTCTAGGATAAGTATATCACTTCTGATAAGATTTTATTTTCATTTATTTATATGTAATTGTATATAAATAGTGTAACATATTCTTCAAGTGAAGAAGAAGAACATAATAATTCAACAAACCCTAGCTTGAACTTGTATCAGAGCGCGCAGGTTCGAATCTTTGCAGCGCTAGTTTAAACCCCTATTTAAAACTTTCACGTGTTGGACCTTCAAAATGTTTCAGGCCACACGTGAGGGGGAATATGTTGAAGTATAAAGACTAACCACGCATTCACCTATCACCTTAAAGTTTTATGACAGTTTGTTTGGTAAATAATCTAATGGCAGATCAAGCATTGCTTCTTAAGAGAATGTATATATAGTCTCATATCCAAACATTACTTAACTTGGCAGATAATGCCAACTAATTTATAATAAGATACAATAGTGATTAATTGCATGGTAAGTAGTCTTTATCAGTTCATGATGTGATTCAGTTCCATCCTAATTAAAGTTTTTCGTGTTCCACCTCACACGTTTCATAGACCTTTCTTATGCAAAAAAAGGAGATCGATTCAACACGTTCAACGACCACCGGCGGCGGTGGTCAAGTGGTCAAAAGCGCTTACTCTCATGTGGTTTGGCTCCGAAATTCCAGAATCGAAATTCCTCGGGGGCGTCACCTCACGGTGACTTGTTTAAAAAATATCAGGTCCCGCTTGGCCCACACACACCGTGTCACGCATATGAGGCGAGTAGAACTGGGTACGAGTCGGCCTCTTAACTATACTAGGCTACTGGTGGGGCTACGTTGACGAGGTCAGTGCGTGTTCTGGTTGCTCGCTAAGTCTAGCCGAAAAAAAAAAAAAAAAACTTCAAATAGTAAACAGGACAGCTCGAACATTACGTAACGAGATGGGTCTAGGAAAAAAACACGTCCAACGACGTACCAAGCGGCTCTATTCCTCAAGGCCTTGGCCCAGTTCCTTGTTGGGCTAGGATATCTAGAACTCTTTTAGAAATTTGAAAACAATAATGATATGGATTCCGACCGGAGGATTCCGACCGGAGGAGTCCGAGGGAGTCCGACTGTGTGTTGGTGGCAGTCCAGTAATTTTTGACAATTTTATGGCCAGATATATTAGCTCTCTGAATCGGACTCCCTCGAACTCACCCAGTCGGAATCCGTATCATTACTGATATGAAAATGGCGATTTTAGAGGTTGAAAATTGATACATTTTAGTCGGAATCTATCGTCTGGAGATCGTATTTAACATTATCTGATGAAAATCAAACACGGGAAGCTCGAACAACAGTCGATATGACAATCGGTTAAACATCAATAGTTAATGAACGTAGAGAATTACGAATCGATGGCTAATTTGAGAAAGCTAATCGACGAATTTAAACTATGAAAATATAGTAAATAAGTCAACAAATCGTGAATGTATAATAAAAAATTATAAATTTTTGTGTACAACTGAAAGAAAATAAATATGAATGATGACAATTAGTGGAAGATTAAATGTCTCCCATCCTCTTCTCTCTCTCTATATATATATATATATAAGCAATTATCCAACAAGTTGTTATCATTGTGTGTGCTATTAGGCTCCATTGTTGTTCCAAATTCCAAACTCCAATTGTGCAACAAAGGACAAGGAAGGTTGGGCCATTATAAGAATTTTTTTATAGATATATCTATAACTATGCAATATTTTATAGTAAATAGAGTAAGGAAATATATTTAGATGTATTAAAATAAAAGAGACGATATATATATATATATTAATAATAATTAATCATGTAGATTTTCAAGGTGTGCTTAGAGTTGTATAGCTACCATCAATTTGGTAAAACTAATACTAGTTTAGATTCAAAATTACTTTTAAATCAATTGTATTTTTTATTAATATATATAATTCTATTCTATTATATATAATTTTCTATTTGCAAGGTATCATATAGTTATGATCTAGGAGGGTAACAAATTCTCCACTCACCGAAATTGAGTACATAAAAAACAAATTACTGACTATGAATATTTCTCATTTTATAAAACTTTAACGGATTTTAAACTTGTGACTTTAAATTTAGATATAAACCACTATATTAGAATACTACATAGTTACAAGAAAAGATGAAAACACACGTGCATAATCACTCCTCCCAATAATGTTCATGCATGTGTTGCATGGGTTTTTTTTTTTTTTTTTGTATATACGAGGATCAATAAAGTTGCAGCAACCTAGATCCAGGATAAAGGAAAATTGCATGGCAACATGGTTTTTACCAAAAAGAGCAAAAACGAATCTCTGACCCCTCTATGACAAGATTTCGTACATCTGATCCCTTTTGGACGTTCACCCCAATTTAGTGATCATCTTTATTCATTCAACTTTTACAAAATGCCATAATTTAAACAAAAACAAAACTATATCCGATTTTAATTAAAAATAATAATAATTTAACAAAACAGAAGACAGACAGTAGTACTATATCAATTTCTGCAAGGCCATGCACATTAGTACTGTAATATATGTCTTGATATTTCTGTCAATACACCAAATTAATGCAGTACATACTGTCCACTGATTAATCCTTATCCAAATCAAAACCCTAGATTCTTTCTATATATGTTCAATAATGTGCTAAACAGTGTCGTGTGTTTATTCAGTATATGTTGTATATATCCAACATGCACGATTTAACATCACGTAATTTATGATATGGCACTATCTAATCTGATACGTCTCCATCAAAATAACGGGTTTTTCCCGTTGATCTTTGAATGGTAACTGAATGTTTGTTTTAATAATTTAATAGCTTCATCTCGATTGTACTTAATTAATTAATGGAATATAGAATTATTTGTTGAATAATCAAGAAGCTGATCAGATGCTCGTGAGGTTAAGCATAGTTGGAAAATTACTTGCAATAGAACGACCAAATTCAATTGGTTGACGTACAAGAATTGGTTACAATGAGGTCACTGATGATATCGTGTGGTGAACAAGAAGACTTTAATTAAACCACTTGTTATTAGTGTAAATAATTTTAATTCAGAAAGTCTAAATATATTAAATTTTACTATGGACTCTTAGCCATGTATGAGATATGTATATATATATTATACAAAGAGTTAATTCCTTAAAGTGTGAAAAAAAGAGTAAAAAACGATAGAAAGTTAAAAACTGCCACATGACAGTTAACAATTTGATATAAATTGGAAAGAGAATCATACAATGCATTGCCATGTGGCAGTTGTTAACTTTCTATGATTTTTTCACACTTTCTAGCAAAGCCCATTATACAAATTTTATTGGAATCTTCCATTTTCACGAGGAAATTATTTCATTAGTCATAATTATTCGTATTTTCTTCTCCATTATTGGAAATGTGATTGATGGATGAATCTTAATTATTAAACTTTAAGTTTACGGATTTTTTATTTAATAATCTATCTATTGGTTTAAAAAAAAAAAAAAGGAAAATTTAGTCTAGAAAGAACTATATAAGCTCCTCCATTAGAAACATTCATCTTCTTTGATTCAATTTAAAACTAATCGTATTTGCTTAATAAATTTGATTTACCTAAATTCAGCAAAAAAAATTGAATAATTTTTGGTTTGTGGTATTTGTTATGAATTTGTAGTGGTGGCACTAGAGATATTACCTAAATAGGTTTGGACCTTTTGACATGATTTCACTTTCCTAACAAACACATAGGACCGCTTCTGTTTATACTTATGATGATGATTAATCGGCTTCAATAAATGTGCCGCTGGTACAGTGTAAAGCTCGATATAAGATAGCTCCTCAATTTTTATATTTGTTCTTGGAGTGAAATTAAAGTGTAACAGTTGTTGGGAAGGCAATGCTTAATGGACTTCTCACCTGGTAGCTAGTAGTGATAAGAAAACATTGAAGAGGTGGTTCTTTAATTATATATAGACAAGAGGTGGCAAGAAAATTGCTGTATTTTTGGACGGACTATGATGGAACTCTTTCTCCAATAGTTGATGATCCTGCCTGATTGTGCTCTCATGTCAGATACTGTAAGAATCCCAATCCCATGTTCTTATTAACTCTTTATTGATTCATGGTCGATTGCTTTGACTCAAAGTATCGATTTTTAGATCGATGCGGTCTGCTGTAAAGAATGTAGCAAAGTTCTTCCCAACAGCAATCATCAGCCGCGATAAGGTTCTTTCTTTTTGGATGGTAATTTCAACGATGTAAACTTTTCAGTTATGTCTGATATGCAAAAATTTGCAGGTGTACGACTTGGTAGCTAGGACTAACACAACTTTATTATGCTGGTAGCCATGGTAAAGCAGTTGAATTTCTGCTCGGTACAATATATATAGTTCCACTCCTTGAAGAATTTCATTTCTTGCGTCCCAAACAAAACAACAGGCTTAACTTTTATTTTTGTTTTTTCTGTTGTCCGATGATGTTCTCCCGATCTATATTGGAGATGACAAGACAGATGAAGATGTTGGAAATATTGAGGGTAAATATACTAATTTATAAAGTCCATGGACCAAAAATGCAATTAATCAAATCTCGGTTACTTACAAGTAATTCCTCCAATTAACATGCAAGATATAGGCAACACCGAAATTGTACGTATACTTCGACACGAAAACGAATACGTATTTTTATACTGAGGCCCGTGCTAATCACAGTCTCCTTAAGGCAATTTCGCCCCTCCCCACCCTCGGGTTATGCAAAGGGGTTATACAAGGGGCGATCACCTCCCAGGATTCAACAGTGTCATCGAATCGTGTTATGCATGCAACACGCTCGACCGAACCGAACCCAATACCTGAACTCAAACAAAGAACAGAAATGCCGACGACAACGGCTAAAAACAACTAGAAAGGTGTTGGATCACGGGCGAAGCTCCGTTACGTCCTTGACGGAATGCTTGGACTTCTGGGCTCCGCGTGGTCCTGCAAAAGGGGATGGCCTGGGTGGTGACCCAGAATCCCTCTCCGATGCTTAAATGAGTACGGTAATCAATGGGTGGTAAGCAAGAGTATATGTTCGTATCAGTGTAGGGTTTTTCTGAGGTAACTTCCTCCTTTATATAGGAGAGGAAGTTACTCAGTTACCTGCTACTGCGCCTGGCAGTTTTGCCCATGATTCCGTGTATTTCGCCACGATTCCGTATATCTCGGCTGGGATTCCATATTTCTCTCCCCACGCTCCGCGTATCTCACCCATACCTCCGCGTATCTCGGGCACGCCCTGCGTATCTCGGGGGAGATCATCTGTATGTTAACCGTTTTCCCACTACTCTCCTCCAGTAGGCGGGTTTCTCGGTCTTATCCTCTGGTTACAAGTCTCGACTACTGTCGGGGACTCCAGAGTTGTCTCATTCTAGATCACCACCCAGGACCTTCAGTCTCTACGGGACAGGTCCAGCCTCTGCGGGGCTTTATTATTGGGGCCTTTGCTAAGGCATATCGGGGCCTACTCAGAGGCTTCTTATCGAGAGCGTTCGGCTCATACGTCGGGACCGCTGAAGTCGGGACCCTTCGTGCTGGGCCTCTGGGCCTTCAAGGCTTTTCGTAAGGCCCACTGGACCTACTCGCCGTCCAGTGGCTGTTAACGGGGCTAACGATTACATCGGAACCCATCAAAAGGTTGAACACGACATAAGTCGAAATCAACCTAAGAAGAACTCTGCATTCGTCAACACGAAGAACAGAGGATGAGAAAATATAATTGGATCCCAAGATTATGGGTTCCGAAAAATTGAATACTCAACCAAGAAGGAAGAGATTTCATTTCTCATGGTGCAAAAAAAATGAGAAGGGGGAGACTCCTTTAAATAGGATAGGAGAAGAGAGGAGATGCTTGAAGTGGTCGATGTGGTACAAAAAAATTTCCACATTCACTAAAACAAATTGGGCTGGGCTAGAGTAAAAACAATGGGCTTGAACAAAAATAATTTAACTAAGCCCAAAAAACTAGCCTTAGTAAAATTTAATATAAAGGAGCCCAAATTTTCTAACAATCCCCCACATGAATGGAAATTGGAAATCTAGACACGAAATTTGAGTTCAACGGTCAATACCTGCAAAGGATAGGTAGGGGTGACCCCTTTGAACCTATCCCTTGTGAGATCATGCCTTCTCTACTGACAGGTCGGTAGACGCGATGTCCTTGAACCGACTGTCGTTGGTGTATATGACGACATAACCCACACAGGTACATTCCTAGCTAGTATGGTTCAGTTCACGCCCTGTGATCCCTAGGCCCTGGATCACTCGCCTGGTTCTGCAAGCGTTTCTAAGAATTGTGCCCTCAACAATTCCTTTCGAAGCGGCCCCACTTCTCACTCGCATAGGTGATTCTATGTCTCAAGAGCATCATCACGACTCTGAGTTCTCCTTACGAATCATTAAAAGCTTTGCGTAAAAATGATTTCAATTAAGTAATTTCCAATTACTGTGCTCGGTTTAACCGATTATTGAAGATCAATACCGGCAAAAGCTTAACCTCATCTCCATCACTGTTTGCATCATGGGAATAGGCTCGGGGTTTGACCCCCCACAGTGACAACACTCACTCTTGTGATTAGGTTGTCCCATTGAACCAAGTTCTTGGGATCTCCAGTCATCATGGTTGGGTTTTCCTTCTCAAGAGCGTTTCCTCCACGGGCTTTAGCCTCATTCCCTTCGATGCTTGGCCAAATAACTCTCTGTTTAACCCTTTCGGGTAGCGGATCCGCTATTTATCTGCCGACTTTACTATATCGGGCACAATAAATATATTTGAGAGCAACTGTCTAATGGTAATATAACGTCTATGACGTATATGTTTGGACATTTCATTAGATAGGTTATACTATGTTATACAGATTGATTATCGCAACGTTGCATCAATGTTCTCAAATCATCACTGTCCTCAGACTATCATTTCCTGCAGGAATAATTTTTGTCAATCCAACAACTAAATTTAGGTTGATTCTTATGTGGACAACATGTTCGCAGAGTGTCCCATTTCCCAACCTTTAACAAAGGTTTTCAGGCCAAATGGGGGGTGCACCACTTATATACGCGTTAACCTTGTCTTTTAAACAAAATCTTCAACCTTTCATTGATTGGATTTTATTTGGATTAAACCAAAAAAAAACAAACTCATCAATCTTTGAACTAACATAGGTTTTGGCCAATTAGTAAAATCCTCGAGACAATGGCATAGCCATTCTGCATCTTCGGCACATTTTTCCAGTACAATAACTCAGACATGATCGTCGATCTGGCTATGACTGTTTCTTTTTTTTTTTTTTTTTTTTTTTAGGATTTTCTACGACACTGTTGCACCTCGTAAGGTGAATACGTAACCCCTTATACTCAAGGTGGTAGTGTCTAATCGGATATCCATTTTGCATCACTATAACATTCTATCACATAAGGATATCTCTTTGTGTAGACCATGATTACGAATATGTCTCAGATACCAAAGTACCCTGATTACCCCGTTCTAATGGACAACACTAGGGTTATTCGTAAATCGACTCAATACACTTACAACGTGAGCGATATCTGGTCTAGTGCATGACATTAAGTACATGACACTTCCAATAATTTGAGCATACTCAATTTGGGTAAAACATTCTCCCTTGTTCTTTGAAAAATACTTACTCGTATCTATTAGAGTAGTGACCTCGTTCTTGTCATCTTTGTTGAATTTATCCAAAATCTTGTCAATATATGAGTTTGACTTAGAATGAGACCTTCCGATGATCTACTGAGTTTTAATCCAAAGATCACATCGGCAAGATACACGTCTTTCATGTCAATACTCAAATTCAACATACGTCCAGCTGACCGGACTACATCATCGCTATTTCCAACGATTAGTATGTCATCAACGTAAAACATTTTTCATACTTATTTATTTTGAAACATTTCTCCAATTAAACGTTGTCAAATTTATAAAGCCATTGTCTAGGCATCTGTCTAAGACCATACATAGATTTGACAAGCTTACAAACTTTCTTTTCCTGCTCTCGCGCAGAGAAACCCTCAGGTTGTTCCATGTAGATTTCTTCCTCTAAATCTCCATGTATGAAAGTTGTTTTCACATCCATTTGATGTACTTCTAGAATTTGCAAGGCTGCAATCGCAAGCACCATCCTTATGAATGTGATTCTAGATACTGGAGAAAATGTATCAAAATAATCCAGTCATTTCTTTTGTCTATAGTCTTTTATGACAAGTCGGGCTTTGTAATTATCAATTGATCCATCTTCATTCATTTTACGTTTGAATATCCACTTGTAGCCTAACGGTTTGTCTCCGGGCGGAAGATCCACCAGCTCTCAAGTGTTGTTCTGCAAGATGGATTCAATATTACTGTTGATTGCCTATTTTCATAGAGGTCTCTCAGAAGAGTTTACGGATTCGTGGTAAGTCTAAGGTTCGACTTCAAGCATATAGGTCAGAAAAACTGGACCATAGGATTTTTCAATCCTTGCCCTTTTACTCATCACGGGCTTGACCTCGGTTTCAACATCGGTCTCGACCTTAACATGCCCTCCATGTTCTCGGTATTGATTATTTTTCCTCTATAGTCTCATATGCTTGCCTCTCCTCTAGACTTAGCCAAAAATACATTTTCCAAAGAAAAATGCATTTCTTGATTACATTAACGTATCTTTGTGTTTATTCGACACTTTCGATTCAAACAGAAGAAATCGATACGCGTTACTGTTCTGAGCATATCTTATGCAATCAACAGTTTAGCGCATGTATGCGCCTTTTCCGTAGAGGTATCATAACTTTTAGCAAGACACCCCCCACATTTGAAGGCACAACTCAAACAGAGTTTATCTTCTTTCTTATGGGGTACCTTATTCAAAAGGTAATTGCTAACAAACATGGTCTCAACCACATTATTTTATTTCTTCCAGGAAAATTTTAACGTGTTAACACACGAGTTTGGTATGAAGTTATTACAAACTCTCAACCACATCATCATTGATCATCAGATCACCATCGTATCAATGTAGGTCATCAGACCGTCAAAACATCAACATTTTCCTTAAAACAATATGAGATCAAATTTGGTCATTAGACCGCCACGTTTCTAAAATTGGTATAACCCTCCGACCAATAAACGACATCGGCCCGTTGCACCGCAAGTGCCAAAACTACCTTTTTTTTTTTTTTTTTTTTTTTGAAGGAAAGAATGTGGTTGGATTCGATCATTTTTACCTAATGACAATCCATTCACCCACTAAGAAAAAAAAAAAAAAAAAACCTTAACCGTCGCCCGGTGGTATCGAAACCGCGACCCAACTAAATCGGGGTTTATGCGGTGCAATGACTTCACAAATTAAATCGTGTTTAAGTCAACATTCTCTAAACAGAGAATAATTGTTGCCGCATTTCTCATTGCGAAAACAATTAATTATTTAGTTGAAACTCAAGTTTTTATTTGTAAACCATGAATTTGTTATTGTTTCATCTTTTCCTTCATCAAGTATACATAGCAATACTTCGTACTATCATCTAAGAACGTAATGAATTACTTATTTTTCGCATCGCGTTTGGACATATATTAAGTCACAAACATCGCTATGTATTTAGAACAAGAAGTTCGGTAATCCTTTCGACCGAATAAATTCCGTTTCAACGCAAACTTCACATTTAAGTTCTTGATCTATTTTAATTTAGGATTATGAACCATGTTAGATAATCTCCGCAAGGTATCGTAATTAACATGTTCTAAATTATTGTGCCACAAATTCAGCACAATAAGGAACATTCTTATTTCACGTTCACTTTAGGCACTACGGCCAATGCAAAACCAATTTTATTCATGTTTACTTTAGGCACTATGGCCATTTCACTTGAAGTAATTCAACTTCATCTCAATCAAATTTGTCGTCTATCCGTATTTAAAGTACAGATCTTTTGACGATTTCGAGTGCTCCCAACATGGATGCTTCCTCCTCATTTTTTATTTTTTTATTTCCAGATTTTGCCAAAAAGAATTCCATCTTATGACTTCAACCTCTGAAGTAAGTCTCGGCGACTTTCCGGCAACATAGACGGTATCCTAGACGAGTGTCCAACCCCGCGCCGGCATCTGCGATATCATAACTCGCAGAATAATCGTATTTATAGACCACATCGAGAAGATTGTAGTCTTTCTCAATTTTAGAGTTGTTTGCCAAGTGATAGCTACATTCTCATTGAGTAGCGTTCAAACATTGGACTTATGACCAACCCCCTTAGATTTATTAGAAGTCCGAGTATTTGGTACCCGACCCCACAATAGTAATTAATCCGGAACCTCAAATTCGGATTACTGAAATTCAAATAACGATTTGAATATCTAATTTCAGTAATTAAGTTTCATCACTTCAATTACAAAAATTTTTTTTTTTTTTTTCATCCTTATGTTGGACAGAAAATAAACCTGGACACGGTTAAATTCGGTTTTAACAAAACCAGACTCACACGGAGCTAACCTTCTGAGTAAACACTCATGTACATTTATCGCGGCATACATACGTGCCAAGGTTTAGGTGTGTACAATCGATTCGTTGATTCACACGTACATTTATATCAAATGTAATACTCAGTGTTTAGACAAGGAAATAAAATTCCATAACAGTTGTCATACACACTCAATCGGTTTTAACCGATTTCTTAATCCAATTTTCAACAATGGATTCAACGACCCCATAAGCCTCTACGGCTAAAGCGGGTCAAGTGACCAAAGCCTCCTTATCAAACAGACTAAATAACCTTGACCAACTCGATTGGTCATAATAGTCTCAAAGACTTAGCAACCTCAACGGTCCTAATAGCCTCAATGGCTTTTGACGACTTTATCAGTCTCGAGGGCCTAAATGGCCTTAGTGATTTTATCAGTCGCATGTGCTCTCGAGCATGTTCACATTCTCAACATCATTGTTCGACAATATTTGTGAACTTTAGAGAATAAATAATTTTCTCCAAAAATTGAATCTCAAAATTCAATTAAGCATCCTCTCATAAAACCAACAAATGAACTTGCCTTAAGATTGTTGGAAATATTGAGGGTAAATATACTAATTTATAAAGTCCATGGACCAAAAATGCAATTAATCAACTCTCGGTTACTTACAAGTAATTCCTCCAATTAACATGCAAGATATAGGCAACACCGAAATTGTACGTATACTTCGACACGAAAACGAATACGTATTTTTATACTGAGGCCCGTGCTAATCACAGTCTCCTTAAGGCAATTTCGCCCCTCCCCACCCTCGGGTTATGCAAAGGGGTTATACAAGGGGCGATCACCTCCCAGGATTCAACAGTGTCATCGAATCGTGTTATGCATGCAACACGCTCGACCGAACCGAACCCAATACCTGAACTCAAACAAAGAACAGAAATGCCGACGACAACGGCTAAAAACAACTAGAAAGGTTGAACACGACATAAGTCGAAATCAACCTAAGAAGAACTCTGCATTCGTCAACACGAAGAACAGAGGATGAGAAAATATAATTGGATCCCAAGATTATGGGTTCCGAAAAATTGAATACTCAACCAAGAAGGAAAAGATTTCATTTCTCATGGTGCAAAAAAAATGAGAAGGGGGAGACTCCTTTAAATAGGATAGGAGAAGAGAGGAGATGCTTGAAGTGGTCGATGTGGTACAAACAAATTTCCACATTCACTAAAACAAATTGGGCTGGGCTAGAGTAAAAACAATGGGCTTGAACAAAAATAATTTAACTAAGCCCAAAAAACTAGCCTTATTAAAATTTAATATAAAAGAGCCCAAATTTTCTAACAGAAGATGCGTTTAAGGTTAACATTGTTTCCTTAAACCTCTGTCTGATTTTACTTTCGCATTCTAACTTCATATGTAAATGTCTATTTTACTTTAGGTGCTGCACGAAGGCAACTTTGGCTTCCGCATTTTTGTTTCATCGACCCCGAAAGAAACCCGAGCTCGCTATTCACTCAAGGATCCATCAGAGGTACAATTTTTGTGGCCTTCTGATATTTTTTTTTGGTGAAAAAAGTTGCAGTATGTACTTTTTATGGGTTGCTTGCTGTTGATTGATGTACATGTTGTCCAGGTGATGGAGTTTCTGAAGTCCCTTAGCAATTGGAAGGAGGATCAGAAAGCCAAATTTTGAATCGAAAAGACTGTAGAATTTAGACGAATCTTTTTTATTTTGCAAGTTTTCTTGTTTCAGTTGAAGCTAGCTGCTCTCAAGTTCTTTGGGGGTGATTATACTTGTTAGAAGTACTACCTTTATTATATTAAGTTTTGTAATATGTGCAGATCCATCTATTATTAAGCAGTGACTGAGTGCAAATGTTATAATATGATATTACAATTTATTAAATTAAATAAATATAACTTACTAGTAAATGGTGTTATGACAAGTTTAGAGGCCCATTTCTTTAACGAGGTGTTTTAAGTAATTTGCCCATTTCTCCAATTATTGGATTCTACCGCCGTTAGGCAACGTAGATTGGCCCAATTTTTTTTACTAGTAATAAATTAATCAAAGAGACAGATGGGGAAAGAAATGGTTAATTATTATTAAGAAAAAATAACTAATTTGAGTGTTTTGAAAAAACAATAAACAAAACTTATTTTATTGGTAAAAAATAAACTCATAGTTATTAAAAAACTTAGCAAAGTACGAACTACATTTATCGTTACAAGAATTGCACACATAAGAATCATATCATGCTTATTTACGTGATACACGATAAACAAATTAACATAATTTCTTTTAAAATACATTATGTAGATATTACTTGTTCAATAATTTCTTTTAAAATACTTTACTATGTTATATATATATATATTATATAATTTTTTTGTTGCAAAGATCAAAATAGTTGGATTTATTATAAACACTCTAACTTAAGTTTGCTTCTTTTTTTTTTTTTGGTAGTTAAGCCGAGAAAGAAATGGTCCTACCGTATGAGCAAGATCCTATTTCTGGGGATGAATCCAACCAATCATGAGCCAGAAACATTAAGAAGAACGAAGACTTGCATGGTAAATACGACACGACAAAATCCCCCGTTTATCATTGCATGTTAATAGGGCGGCAGTTTAAATAATAAAGCATGTGAAAGCTGAGGTGTCCCTATCACTTCAATAACAACGACCCACTGGTAAAACAGTAATAACGGTCGACATCAAGATGTTATGCAATCGAGCTCTTCTTATCGAGTCCCATTTTGAGCCTTAATTCATCCATATATTATAAAAAAAATATATTAAATTTATTTCAAATACATTTATCTCATTAAGTGTCAAACACTTTAAAATGCTTATACACGTATAAATACATCAATAGAGGAGGATAGATCTTAACTATATTAATAAACCATATAAAGATATAGTAAAATGTTAAAAGTGCATAAGCGAAAAGAAATATAAAATGACAATTATTGAGAAAAAAAATACAAAATATATCTCATTTCCCATCCTCCAGGTAAGAAATTAGTCATCAAAATTTGTCTATTCTTAGTGGTTATCGGTGGCGCATGTGCGTTATATTATATCTACCTTGGTGACCCACTACAAGAAAATGTAAGGGTACACACAGACAAATCTGTATTTAATTGGTGTGTACAAGGGTTTACACACACTTTCCATTCTGATTTTATCGGTGTGGAATTTAGACCTGGTAATCCGAGTGTAATGTTTTCGGTGTTTATTTTGTTTGTAAATTTTTACACACCGATATTTCGGTGTGGAATTTATTTGGAACAAAATCCGAGTGTAATTTGCACACCGAAAATTGGTGTGTAATATGAATGAGTTTCCACACCGTTTTCATATTGATGGTCCATATTCTGTGTGGAATCTGTATTATTTTTTTTTTTCTCAAAATCAGGAACTTTTTTAGAATTACTTATGCCATTCTTAATACTATTTATAAGAATTGATAATGTTTGATACTAAAAGTTACCTTTAGTTACACCAATCTCAATTCAAATGTATACATTTAGTATTGCATTTGTCATTTCAAAAAGTGACATTTAGTAACTCTTATTTAAACTCTTTTTGTAACATTTAGTATTTTATTTATTGCTCCAAAAAAGTGACATTTAGTAACTGATATTTAAACTCTATCGACAACTTTTAGTAATACATTTGTAGGTTCTATTGATAACTTTTAGCATTGCATTTGCAGGTTCCAAAAATTAAATTTTAGTAACTATTATTTAAGTTCTATTTAAAACCGTTACTAATTTTCGATTAATTCCAGTAGACTTCTTTAGCTACAAATATTCTAATTCTATTTTGGATATTTAGTATTATACTTTTTGATCTAACAAATAGTCTTAAGAATGTATACTATTGATACTAATGGTATTTTTTTAAATCAAACAATTCAATTTTATTTTCTATCTTTAGTGTTTTATCTTTCGATTGACAAAATGTCATTTAGAATTTTATATTATTTTAACAACTCATATAAAATATTTTAAGAAATCAATTCAATCTAAAAAAGAAGCAAAAATTATTACTGATGATCTTGGTACGAGTGACTTCAACTCACAATACAAATGTCAAAAGTAAATGTACATTGTAATACTATTATATAAGACTAATATAATATTAGCACAACTAAATTAACGAAACAAGATCAAGATCATTGTCTGTGCTATGTCAAACAGAATGTTCTCCATCTAAAGACCAAGCTGGTTCTAGTGCTGAAATAAATTAATGTTGACACCATGAAGGATAGTGTGTGTAATGATGTTCTCCTCATCTCTGCAGCCAAACAAAAAACACTTCATTTAGATTTGCACTTTAAACTGTGGAAACAAGAATCTACCAACGTAAGAAAAATGTCGGTTTGTGAAATTAAAGGTCATACAATTCAACACTTGATGACACATTAACTATGACTAAAAAATTATTAAAAAAAACTTTAACCAAAGCACTAAAAGTTAAAGAGGCATGTAAACAATTTAGCATAAGTAAACAAGATCAAACTTCTATCTAAAGAAGCAAACCCCCTTGGTGTAGTTATGTGTGTCGTGACATATCTTTTTGAAGGAATAGAAATCACATATTCGCATGCATAACATCTGCAAAAAATAAAATAAAATAAAAAAACATCTCATCATTATTATTATTATCTATTATCACAAAAGAAATGTATATGCAAAACCTGTTCGTGTTTGAACATACTTCACTATATTCATGGCAGTCAGATTTTCATTCACGAGGCTGACCCTCTTGTATGTGCTGCAGCCCGCCCTTGGTAAGTTTCTTCATTTTGCTTATCACAATAAGCTAATTTTGTGTAACGATTCATACCGTTAATAGTGTAATAAGAGGAAGACAATAGACTTAACAAATTGAAACAAAACAATATAAATATATAGGATACAAATGTGGTGTGGAGGACTATTGTTAACAGATGTAGACATGCAGAAAATATCAGCATAACGTGGATACTTAAGAATTCTGATTCAGCTACACAAACACCCAAAGCAACCAGAAGGAGAGTCGATAAACCCTCTCTAGAAGCCAAGAAACTAACGAGGAGAAAGATATGGTTACCGTTTGGACCAAAGAGCAAACATACTCAAATATATTGTACAAAAATCAATTCCAACAACAAATATCTCAACAAAAAGATTGAATTGAAGTTATCATTAATGGTTTGAAATTGTAATGGGTCATATATCCTCCTATCGATGGACCATATATCCATTCCCTCTCTTCAACTGTTAATTTGTAATCCCGATGAAGAAATCAAAATACCAATTTGTACCACGACTTTATATATCACATTAATAATTAATTCAAGAAACAAAAAATAACAACCAACTATCTTGTTGAACCTATCAAAAGGAGCATCCAACACACATCCATTTATGCAGATATAGAATTCCAATTACTCCATAAAGGAGCTGCGGTTTAATATAACTGTTACCCACACTAAACCAAGCTTACCTAATGCAAGTCTCTTAATCTTTTTAAACAAACAACATTTTTCTGATAACAACATTTTCCATGATCAAGTTTATCACACTTAACAAAGACTAACAATAACATTACATAACAAACAAGCACTTCAGATAACCGAAATATTTTATTACCAAAACACGAAGAACCATTCCTCGAAAATAAACAAGAATATTAAGAGATATGATAAGAAAGTATCTATCATTAATGTTAAGAAGATGTATATGATACAATGTTTTGAGACCAGAGTGATCATCCTCAATTCTTCGTTGTAATGTAATTAATTGATACTAATTATCAATGCAAATATCTGAGTACATCTACCTCTTAATTTATGCAGATAGTTGTATCAGATACTCTAAACATGAATGTGATAACCTCGAACAATTCCAATTTACTTGAGTGTTGAGGATATAACCATCTATTAATCAAAAGAAAAAGATCTTGAACTCTTATAAATGTGTGTTATAGTTATATCATGAAGAACAAGAAGCCGCAAGAATGAAGAAAACCAAATGGACGGAAGTCCAAAAAATAAAAACTAAGAAAATAAAATTACTAGACCCGCAATAGAGATTAAGTGAGGAAAAAAACTGAAATTGCATGTAATTTAAAGCAGACCTCCTTGATAAAAAAAACAAAAAGAAGCAGACCTTCCAATTTGGCACGCAATTGACTTCTTAAGATAAGGAGACCATTGAGATAGTGACGGAGCTCGGTGGCAGAGTGAATACGTCCTCAGTCCAATAAATCAGCGCATATCGAATTGAGAGGCCCTAAAAAGAGCAATCGTCGATTACATGGATCTGCAAAACTGGTGCTGCGCCATCTTGAACTAGGGCTTGAATCCGACCAAGGGGCTTTACTGTGGTGGATACTCGACCTAGATCTTGGAGGAAGATAAAGATGAGGCGGAGGCGGAGGCCGAGTCAGAGGCCCATCGGAGGCGTTTCCAGCGCAGTCGCTTGTCGGAGCTGAAGTCGTAATCATAGCTGCTAACTGGCGAAACTAGAGAGTGAGGATGAAGGCACGGTGGTAGTCGCTGGTCTAAGCTGATGGCCTTCCCTTCCTCTTCCCCTTCCCTCGGTAGTGAAAAGAGATTCTAAGCTTATCTATACTTTGGATTCCTGCTACTTTAGCTTCCTTGAGAAGTTAATGTTTTTTCAGCTCCCTTTTAGTCAGAATAAGATCTATAATAATAATAATAATTAATAAAAATGATCAATAATTATTACTATATTGTTAGCAAAACTAAGAACTATAATTAATATGATGATAATGATATACTCCTTAAGGTCTTCTCTATTTATGCAAAAAAAAAAGTATTCTCTATTATTATTATTATTATATTATAATTTTGTATTAGTTGATAATTTTTGTTACTATATATACACGTAATAACGATTGTGTACTTTTATTTTTAAAATATACTAAGAAAAAAATATATAATATCATTTCTTATAATAATAATGCTATTGTTGGCTCAAAACAAATAATAATAATGTTATTTTTTTTTTATAAATTCAAAATAATTACATTTTATACATAACTATAATTATATAAATTGTATTAGAACATAATTAGAATTGCATTTATGGTCATTAAAAGTAACACTTAGTAAACATTTAAATTATATTTAGAACTTTTAATAATTGACAAAGGTAATTCTAATCGACACTCCTTTTAATTCCATTTTGCCTGTTTAGTATTACATTTACGCTTACCGAAAATGATTTCTAATTAATAGCTACATTTACTCTATTTAATAATGGACAAATTATTTTTTTTTTTTTGCCAAAGACAAAATAACTATAATAGAGTTATTTACCAACAATTCTTTCCATTCTACTTTGCAACTTTAGTATCACATTTATACATTCCAAAAGTTTCATTTAATGTATATATAATGTTAATACTTAGGTAAATATATTATATAAAAAAACCTTATCAGTTTGACAAATTTTGGAATTTGTATGTTTATAAACAAAATATAAGTTAGTAAAAATCATATTTATTGTAAAAGAACAAACAATGATTTGAAAGACTGAAAATTAACCTCATACACTCTAATATATATATTTAACTAATTGAGCTATAAAACTTAATTCAAATTCTTTTATGTATTTAAAGCGACATTATTGATATTTGATAATGTTGATGAGGCAAAGTACATTATGTTTTCTTATTTTATTTTCATCCAAATTAATATATAGATGTTGACTGATACTTGATTATGACTTGTTTGTATTGATAAATTTAACTTTAAATAGCTCCATTTATATATATAATTTTTTGTTATATATTTTTATTATAGATACTATGTAACAAAGTTATATGAATACATTTAAGTTAATATAATATATATATATATATATATATATATATATATATATATATATGTAACATAGAAAAATGCATACTTTTATAAGTATATTAGTATATTTATTTATATAATTAACTACAAATTTGAGATTTTTTTTTTAAAAAAAAGTAAATACCAACTGTTATTATATACTTTTATCAATAAGTGTATTTATTATATAATTAACTACAAATTTGAGATTTTTTAGAAAATAAAAGTGAAAACCAGTTGTTATTAATATGATATGTTGTTATTGGACTTACTTATAGGGTTTTGTTAACATTTCACATCATATTATGATATTTAGTAACTGCCATATAACCTCTGATTAACACATTATAATGCATAAAGTTAATCATAATTTTATTCTTTAAGTACAATCATTTCAATTATATTCAGGGCCTTTAGTGTTATTTGTATGAATTTTAAATCTATAATTTACTCATATTTAACTAAACTCGGTTAACAACTTTTAATATTGTATTTGTCGTTTCAGAAGATGTGACTAATATCGAACTTTTTTTTTCAAAATAAATACTACTTTAATATTTAATAACTATTATTTAGAACATTAAATAATGCATGAAGTTAGTTCTAAAAAAAATAGGCATACCATTTTCACTTCTATTGTGTTCCTTTATTATTTCATTTGTCTCTTCTAATATATATAAATTTTACTTAAAATATGAATGTATGTTATACAATATAGATACACAAACTGTTACCTGAGAAAAAAAATAAAACTAAATTTAGCCACATTAATTTTGGTTTTGAATATGAAAGAAGAAATTTCTAGAAAAACCGTTATTTATAAATACAAGATTCAAAAAAAAAAAAAAAAAAAAAACAAAAAAACAAAAAAATTGAGTGTTGACTGATGACTGTTGTTATACTATACCTATTTTTCTACAAATCAATCGAATTGAGATTATATATATATGTATGCATAAAATTTATAAGGTGTTGGTGAAATATTTTGCCTTATATACTTAAGGTCTTGGAATCCTTGCTGATACTCAATTTACATCTATTAAAACTACTATTTATAATATCTACACACCGACTACAAACAGCTAATATGTGTACAGTATCCAAAATTACACACCGATTTAATTCAGAAAAGCTATAAGATTTACACACAAAATCCAAACTTAGTACACACTGATTGTTACACACAACTCAAATCGGCGTGTAATTAGATTGAAATTATAACAAAGACACACAGAATACACACGATATATTTTTGGTGTGTGTTTCAGTGTGCAATCTGTTTGCCACCGAAAAATCATATTTTTCATCTTATTCAGTATGTATGATGTGTACGTTTTGTGTGTAATTCAACACCAAAATTCGGTGTGCACCTTTTTGGTGTGCATTAGCACATTTTCTTGTAGTGACCCCACGCAAAGAAGGTACTTACGTTAATACTTAACTACATGTAGGTGTAACCGTGCAATACAATATGATATACTAGTACAATATGGTACACTATCCAATACTTAACTAACACATTATGAGTTCAAATCTTATTAAGACTATGAAATTGATAAATATTCATAGCTCGCACTTTACAATTTACGAGTTGATCTTGTACGAGTGTATATTAGTCTATAAAGTAAATATATTACTTTTACGGAATAACTCAGTGCGAATAGAGTTATCCTCTTGTGGAGGCCCAAGTCGGACATCCAATTGTTTCGATTTGAATTATCCGGAGGATGCCTTATATATCAATATCAAAAAGATGGACAATCAAACTCATTTCTTGATTCAATAGAAGTCAAAAGAGTGCCAATCGCTCACGGGAAATTCAATGTTCTAGTCGCGGAAAGTCTCCGTAAAGCAGTGCAGCGAAGCGGGTAGTTGAGTTCCTACTAAGCGCAGTCAAAGGGGAAAGCGCGAAAGTCACTCGTACTATAACGCTTCGTTCATAGGCTCATTTCTCGGATTCAGTAGGTTATTGAAAGCAGATGTTACGTAGATTGTAAGTTCTCTGTTCCGAACATTTCCTGCACCTAGTGTACATCGTCCCATCCCCGAATAATTTTGACAAGCTCCTCTCCTGCTAGGAGTCCTCAAACTTTGGCGAATTAGCGGTTCGTTCAGGTTTTCTATCACCTGACCAATTTTAAGCCGCTTTTCCGCGTCAGCAGCGTCTATGGCCAACGCATCTATTACTTTTTTGACCACATTCGTTCGCCGCCTGTCCAGGGTTGAGCCCTGGGATTTGACGGCGGACTTAAAAAGCCACCTACAGACGCTTTACGCCCAATCATTCCGGATAACGCTTGCATCCTCTGTCTTACCGCGTCTGCTGGCACAGAGCTTGGTCTCGACTCGGACCAGGTCTCGATAGACGGAGGTTACGAACAAGTCTCTCTCTGAAGTCACGTCAGACCCGGGCTGCTTCAGCCCTTCCCTCACAACCTAATTCAGGCGTTGTAGGCTCTCCCCTAATTGGGCCAAAGAGATAAAGTTATTTATTAGAGCAAGTACCCCGGGCTACTCCCCAACAACTGGCTCAATGGCAATGCTTTGTGCATTTTTTCTTAGCATTGGCTCAAGCCGCCCAGGGATGAAAGTTTCTGGTTTTATAGAAGCAAGCAGGCTTCCCTTGTTTTATTTTCCATGAGATGCGAAATGAACACGATTAGCCCCGCACGAGGTTTGTGAATAAGTGATTGTCTGATAATGAGCAAGGAATATCCGTCTTTCTGCTAAACAGGAGCCCAAACTATGTGATTGAATAATTCCTCCTCCATCTGTTGCGGGTCGAAGACTCCTTCCCCTTCTTCAAACTCCGATTCGTATTTTTGATAGATCGGTACTAAAAAGGTGGGAAGGTTTTATCAGCATTCCCTGGATGACATTGAGAGCTGTTTGGCTAGCTTAAGCCTAACCGAGGACGAGAATCCTACCGAATCTCGTTATAAAGTAGAGCAAGAAGATTAACATCGGGATCTCTTTACACAGCAAGTAGGCCCCTAGTCTACAGGTTTCTCCCCGAGAAGGAGGAGATGTTTACTCGATCGAGAAAGATAGCGCAATGGAGAAGCTAGGTAAAGTGATCTCAGGAAAACTCTGACAAGGCAAAAAGCCATTTTCCAATCCTATCTTTGAAAAAAGGTATCGATAACATGTGTTTGATCAAATCGGTTCTATCCCTCACATGACCTTTGTTTGCCTCGGAAACAGATAATGCCGAAGCTTGACCGCTCATCACCTCATAAAAAACTTTTATTTAGGATTTTCTTATTCGACTAACTGGGAATAGAGCTGCCTTCTTGATGGGACCATCCCGCGAAAAACAATAAAATATCGTATTCCTAAAATAATTATTTGTCAATTGAATATTAAAACGTTTCATTATGAATTTTCTTCTTCTACCAATTATCGGTTACAGCGATAATACTGAAGTGATTTGCTTAGGGTGCTTGACTAATTAGTCTCTCTACTTCAGAATTAGTATGTATATATATAGTGTTGTCCCTCGTGAATTCACATTGAATTCTTTAGAGAATAAAAAAAAAAAAAAACTATTATAACGAATGTAAATATCAAACATAAAAAATAAAAAAAAAAATCTATCAATTCGACAAATTATATAATTTATATATTTGCCGACAAAATATAAGTCGACAGAGATGGTAATTAATTGTGAATATGTAAATATTGTTGATTGACATAAGTAGATTTTCTTTCACGATCGGTTAATATTTAAATTTGTCGCGAGATTTTTCTAGATGAACTGAGTAGGGATGTCAATGGGGCGGGTCGGGGCGGGTATCGCCAGACCCGGACCCGCCCCGCGGGTCACTATGGTCGACCCGGACCCGTCCCATGCGCTCTCGGGTCGGGTCGACCCGCGGATCGAAACGTGTGAGGTATAATTTATCATTTTAAATCTTAAATTCTAAATTCTATATTGCCGTATCCAAATTCAACTCCAAATTTAAATCATAAATTATTAAATTAACTCATAATCCAAATATAAATCATCACATTCATTAGAATAATTGTTATTTTGACTATGTGTTATATTAACTGTATAGTTTTATATAATATACATATATATGTAAAATAAAAGCTCGGGTCGGGTCAGGTCGGTGGGTCGCCGTAAACCCAAACCCGAACCCGTCCCGCGGGTCAACATCGGGTCGGGTACCCGCGGATCGGCGGGTACCTGAGACCCGTTGCCATCCCTAGAACTGAGCTCTCCATAGGATGCTATATAAAAGTCGAACCAGATCCAATGAATTAATGTTACGCTCGAGCTGTCCGCGACCAGGAGTAAAAAACACACACTTATTCTGGTGTTATTTCATACTTAATGATGGTAAATTTGTTACAATAATGCCACGTCAGAAAAAAAAAAAAAAAAAAACATCCATCATCACCGTCTTGATTGTCAAAGTAATTATGCCCAACATGGGTGATTGGAGATCACGTGTACACATGATCAATCCATCTACTCCTAGTATGATCCAATCCACATATGAGCTAACTAGCTGTCCCCTCGTTGTATTTATTACCTTGTATTTTTCTCAATTAATAATGAGATTAATTAAACATTAATTAATGGAATCATGCCTGCTGCTGAGTCATCAATGTTTTTCATGTGGTTGGGAAGCAGTTGCATCTGCTCTCTCCTCAATTATATCTACTTCTTAATTCTTAATTTCCTCTTTTGTATGATTAAATTATCTATTAATAATAATATCGGTCAAAAAATAATAATAATATAGCTTGCTCAATTCAACAATAT
Organism: Clarkia xantiana subsp. parviflora; assembly: GCA_036873135.1. NCBI lineage: Eukaryota > Viridiplantae > Streptophyta > Magnoliopsida > Myrtales > Onagraceae > Clarkia > Clarkia xantiana. Next base: position 15,856,058 of record JAPTYO010000003.1, read on the forward strand.
GTATTGTCGTCCACCCACATGACTCTGAAATATTATTGTATTGTATGTCCAAAAAGAGTCTATGCCATGACACTTCTTTAATGTATTATTAATATTGCAGGTGGAAATTTAATTATGACAATTAATAAATCTATCCCTCTCATCTTCAAGTGCAAATTTCACTTCGTGGACCCTCTCTTATCCGATTTAGCACTTAGGCATTGCCTATTCTTCAAGTGCAATTTCGAATTTTCTCATTTCATTTAAGATCAAATTAGGAATAAAACACGTGTTTTAATAAACTTTTATATAACTCGAATTTATAAGGATCTAAATTTTACAAGTGGAGGAGTTGCTGGACGCATTACATTTTTTTTTGTTAAGAATAAATGTACTTTAGTGTCGACGGTCTCTCAAGTTTGGTGCGTGGATTTTATTTCGGTATTTTATTAGCCATTTTTAATTAGAGATATATATTACCGGTTATAAAATATTTATTCTTTTGGAATCTATATTAGGGTTTGGAATGCATTGTATAGTCCGGCAGAAAAATGAATATAATAATAATAATAATTCTTTAAATAAAAAAAAGGCATTTGTTTCGAGTATTCAAATTGTCTACCTATTTTCCGATATCCGTTGCTTCATATTAAAATTATAAATATGGAAGAAAATGAAGAAGTGTGAATAAGTAAATGATTGTTCTTGGCCAAAAAAAGTGAATGATTGTAACATGTATTTTCAACTACGATGCTTTCGTGTGGTTAATTAATTATGAGCTTCTCTTTATTAACAACCCAATATCAAGTAGTAGTTAAAAATAGACCAAGTCGCAGTTATTAGCATGAGACAAAACATATGGATCACATGCCTAATTATAATTTTATTTATTTTTTAAATCAAATAAATAAATATTATTATTTATACCGGAAGCCGGAAAATGAGCTACTTTCCCCAGAAGTTTGCACCAACTAATATTGTTAGCTGGCATTTTCCATTCTAAACAAATTTTATAAGGTAAATAAATAATGACCAAGTTATATTTTATAACAACTAATGGTTAAAATGTAGAAAAATTAAGAACAATTATGTAAGTCATTTTATTTTTTTTATATAGTTTATTTAAATAACAGTAACATCCTTACCTAATTAGCGAAATATGTTCTCATTTTGTTTGCAAAATAATAATTGGTGGCGCGAAAAAAATGGTAATAACAGTCAGAGAAAAAAATTGGTAACAGAGACTAGCGAGAGAGAGATTTATTTATTTATTCAATTAATTAGCCATTGACGCAAAACTCAAACTCTCTTTCTCTATATATACATACACCGTATATCACCATCTGCGACAAAAAATGGCGCTCTCCGGCGGCCACCAAGACTCTGAAAACCCGGCCGCCCCTCTCCTACGCGGCCCTCCGGGGACCCGAAGTCCGTCGCGGCCGCCTCTCAAGGAGATCACGATCGGCCTCTCCTTGATCCTCGTCACTGCCCTAACCGTCTCAATCTTCTCTCTCTCTAGACCGAGTCACACCACCTCCATCGAAGACGACGTCCTCCGACAAGGCAATGTCACGTGCCTCGCCAAGCGGCACGGGGAGAGGATGCACGTGCATTTCCCGGGGTCCCGCGGCGTGGCGGAAGGTGTGTCGGAGAAGGCTAATCGTCAGCTGTTCCGGCAAGGCAACGGCGGCGCAACGGCGTTTCCGTGGACCAATAACATGCTGTCGTGGCAGCGGACGGCTTTTCATTTCCAACCGGAGAAGAACTGGATGAATGGTACGTATATCTCGTCTTTTCATAATTAATTATTCTTCAAAATTAATTAAATATGTAAATTATTAATTAAGAGTTCTTTCTGTATTTCCAACTTTAGTTATTTACCAAAAAAAGCAAACTCAATTTTAGTATTTTAGAAAAAAAAAAAAAACATATCAAACTCTTTTTCTTGATAAAAATAAAATAAACTTAAATATACTAAATTTAGCAAAATTTAAGCTACATTAACTTTTACATTTAAAAAGTAACAGAAATTGTACATATGTTTGTCTACATCATGCATCATGAATAAAATCAATATAGTTTATGATAAAATACATTAAATGAGTCTAATATATTCAATTTTCATAACTTTTTAATAAAAAAATTAACATATTTTATATTTTGTTAGTTTAATAAAGTTAAATTTATTTGTTTATTTTATTTAAAAAATGGTTTATTTTGTGAAAAACACTCGAACTTAGAGTTTACTTTTTCTTAATTAAGCTTTCTAACTTCGTGACCTAATCAAATTAGGCCTAATTATCTATTACGGAAAGTTGCTTCACTTTTTCGGATAATGTTCGGTTTCTTGCATGGTTGAATCATTTTAGGAAATTCACGACGTTGTATATTGGTCTTTCATATACATACGTGTATATATTTGTAGTCAAAGAATTCATGATTTGACCGTTGCTTCGGGGATTTAACTGCCACGCGTGTCATTGAAAATTATATAATTTTCTTCCGATGATAAAAGAATATCAAGAGTCTGGGTTTGTTTGTTCTATTTTCCAATGATGATTTGATCTTTCGAAGGAACTATTTAATTTAATTTAGTATATATATTTCATAAGAAAACGATAAAATAACCTCAAAATCCACCAAAATAGACTGAAAATTCTCAAAAAGTTAGTAATATTTACAAACTCTATCACTCTAAATATTTATTATAGATTCTGTAAATCAATTCGTCAGCTGTTAGATAAGCATATCGAGATTTATATAAAAATATAAATTAAATTTCTATGTCTCTTAAAATTTGATATATTTTCTATTATGATTTCATGATTAAGAAATTAATGTAAGAAATTACCTTCGGTTTTATTTTAGTTAAGTCCATATTTATATAATTTTTTAAAAAATCTTCTGTATTTCAGACTAATCTATCATTGACTATATAATGCCGTATTTCATTTGTATATGGTTTATGTTTGTATTATTATAGTAATAATAATAATAATAATATGATTTAGCTAATCGACAATCTTCTTCTTTCCCCATATGTGGCTTTGGCATTGGATCCAAAACTTCACTTGCACCATCATATCAGATCCAAATGGTAAGTATCTTTTTATGTTTTTAATTTAGTTACAAACTATGGTAAAAATAATTAAATTTATCCAAATATTTATGGAAGCTTACCTTATGATGATTAGTTTAAATGATGAAAAAATTGTAGGTCCTATGTTCTACAAGGGATGGTACCATTTTTTTTACCAATACAATCCGAACGCCGCCGTATGGGGCGATATCGTGTGGGGCCACTCCGTGTCCCGGGACCTCGTCAACTGGGTCCACCTCCCCCTAGCTATGGTTGCTGACCAATGGTACGATCATGACGGGGTATGGAGCGGGTCGGCCACGGTCCTACCCAACGGGGAAGTCATCATGTTATACACGGGTTCATCTACCGAGGCTGTCCAACTACAAAACCTCGCGTACCCCGCAAACCTATCCGACCCGCTACTCATCGACTGGGTCAAGTACCCCGGAAACCCCATCATGTACACCCCAGAGGGTATCGACAAGTTGGATTTCCGTGACCCGACAACCGCATGGGTCACTTCAGAGGGAAAGTGGCGGGTTGCTATCGGGTCGAAAATCAACAAGACGGGTATTGCCCTTGTATATGAGACCGAGGACTTCCGATCTTACAAACTCGTGCCAGGTATCCTCCACGAGGTCCCTGGCACCGGCATGTGGGAGTGTGTCGACTTCTACCCAATATCGACTGACTCAGATAACGGGCTTGATACGTCAGCGAACGGGCCGGGGGTGAAGCACGTTATGAAGACCAGTCTTGACGATGATAGGAACGACTATTATGCAATCGGGACTTACAATGAGAAGATGAACTCGTGGGTCCCTGATAACCCAACAATCGATGTCGGGATCGGGATTAGGTATGATTACGGTATTTTCTACGCGTCGAAGACGTTCTACGACCAACACAAACAACGGAGGATTCTTTGGGGTTGGATCGGTGAATCCGATAGCGAAACAACTGATGTTATGAAGGGATGGGCTTCAGTTCAGGTAAAAAAATGTAGAAATGATATCATAATATATTTCTAACTCGTGTTCCTGAATTTCGCTAACAATTCTAATTCGATTTTTCAGGCCGTGCCGAGGACTTTAGTGTTCGATCAGAAGACCGGACGAAACTTACTTCAATGGCCAGTCGAGGAGATCGAGAGCTTGAGAAAGAGCAGTAAACAATTCAAAAATGTGGCACTCCGGCCGGGATCGGTCGTGCCCCTCAACGTCGAATCGAGTGTTCAGGTCACTTCCGCTCACCTCACTCCATTAAAAAACCGACCCGATTGAGCATTTGTTAACTAATCTCGATTTATCCTCAGGTGGACATCGAAGCCGAGTTCGAAGTCGACAAGGAAGCCTTAAAGTCAATTCCGGTATCCGATGAAGAATTTAGTTGCAGCGCCAATGGACAAGCCTCGAACCGTGCCGCAGTGGGACCTTTCGGTCTTATCGTGCTTGCCGATCAATGCCGCTCGGAGCAAACTCCAATGCTTTTCTACATTACGAGAGGCGAGGATGGTCTCCGAACCTCCTTCTGCTCCGACAAGTCGAGGTATATATATATTCCGGTTAGCTTTTAATTAGTTGATGATATATATATTCCCGACATTTTACAATAGATATATTTTCCTAATATATTTATTCCCTAATATATAATCTCCAGATCTTCCGAGGCGAGCGATGTTAACAAAGAAACCTACGGTTGCTACGTTCCGGTGTTAAAGGGCGAAAAATACACAATGCGAGTATTAGTAAGTTCTCGAAATCCATCAAATTCTTCGATTTTTCGTATTCGTCGAATTATTATTTAACGAATTTATGTGCGAAATTTACTTTGGTAGGTGGATCATTCGATCGTAGAAGGGTTCGCACAAGGTGGACGAACTTGCATCACATCTAGGGTTTATCCGACCAAAGCCATTAACGAGAACACGAAGGTGTTCTTGTTCAACAACGCCACCTCCGCCACCGTCACGGCCTCGGTGAAGATTTGGCAAATGAAGTCCGCGTTGATGCGCAATTATGATTCCGCATAGGACCAAAATTAAAGATTTTTTTTTTTTATTATTATTATTTTGGCTAGATTTGATTTACTAGCCAACATTATTTTGTTTTGATTTATTTTTTGGATTATATTTGTATAGGGTTGGAGAGGTTTTTTTTTTTTTTTTTGGTGTAAGAGGGGAGAACGGCCAATAATGTATTTTCCGATCGGCTCCCCACGAATAGTTTGTTACCGCAAAATGTAATCTTCTTCATATGAATAATGTATAATTAATTTTGCATTTTTTTCACGATAAGTTGCATTTGATTAGGTTTAAGCTTTTATATTACTAATGACTAAGCTTTTTATTATTGTTAACTTGCCTTGACCCGCGTGTTGCACATAATTTCACTTTAGTGAAATTTTTTATTATAAAGTTATTGACTCGTATTTTTTTGCATGAGTTCGATTTTAAATTAATAAATAGGCAAAATTACAAAGAATCTCAACTATATTATTGGTTGATTGAGGCTTATTAGTATGACCCATGGGATAAAAACGTTAGAATTCATCAAAAGAAAATGTCTATTTTCTTATCTTCACATGTTTTATTATATTTTTATTTCAATTTTATATATATATATATATATATATATATAAATCGAATTTTTAAAACTCAAGATGAACGTTGGCCAATAAACAAAATAATAATAATATAATGACTATAGAAAATAGATTAAATTTGCCTTTTTGGGCAGTTAGGCCCATTGGGTACAATTCCAACTCTGACTATTTGTATGTGGGTCATGGACATGGTCCTCATGGACTATAGGACCCATTTCTTAGTTGTCCTCCACTAGGGCCTTTTTTGGTTTTTTTTTTTTTTCCTATTGTAATATAAGCAAATGATAAAACAATTTAATTCCTTATTGAACAATTCATATAAAGAATAAATCTTTTACTACCTGAATTTACACATTTAGATGTTTGTATTGGATATATTTACTTTCGTTTATGTTTGTAATTGACATTAAAAAAAGTGTTGCATTCTTTTTAACAAAAACAAGTGACTCAATTGCAGCAGCAGCAACAAATATACATATAAAAAAATGTCGCAACAATAATGGAAGAGCTTTATTTATTTATTATTTTTAAATAATAGTCTTACTCAAATTATTGGCCGACAGCGATTAAAATTAAACCTTCCCCTTAATCAAAGTTTATTATTATTATTATTATTATTATTATTATTTATTGGATATATATAGTTGGTGGTGGTATAGCTGTAGAAAAGTCAAAAAATTATATTACGGGTCAATTAAAATTAAAACTTGATTATTTAATTCTGATTTATCAGGAGGCACATGTTGCTAGCCGTTTGCAGCCACGTGGTGTTGTCGACTTGCCGTTGTATTAACGCCGTAGTTTAATGCATGATTATTATTATTTTGCCAAAATTTAATGCATGATTATGGTTGACGAAAAAATAAACTATAAATCAAGGCCATTATTAGATAGATATACTTCTATATTTATTTAAAAATTGTTATATGATCCTATATTTTGGAGGTGCAAAACCACCACAATAAACTTTGAATTTTATTCCCAACTTGTAAATGAAGGTTTAATTTAATTAATTATGGTCACAGTATATATAATTGAGTTATGTATGATGTTGAGAGAGTTTGGATGCGCATATTTTTGGCTATAAGTTTTGTCACATTGATAATAATTGAACTAGTGACGTTCCACATTTTTAAAAATATTAAACTCTTAGATAAATGAAACATTTGGTCAAGTGGCCAAAGTTTAGAATAAGTGAAGTTCTCATAGATATGAACTTCTAAATAGTTAATAAAGCTTCAAATGATTATTCAGGTAAAGTCCTTTTACTTTTGCTATAAGTTAAGATTTTATTAATTATTAAGTGTATTATTATAACTCTCTAGCTGTCTTATGGCAATAAATAATTATTTTTCTCTACCTCTTAATGGCAAAAATATGTATTATTATTTTATTAGAATTAAATATGTATGGTTGTTATTATATATATAATATAGTAAGAAAGTGCTAGACAAGAAAAGAAGGACACTACTAGTCTAAACAATATATAACATTTAATATTGAAGTTACCACTTTTTTCTTGGCTAAGGCCTAATATTGCCCTCCAAGTCAGAATGCAAATTAATATTTATCATTGAACTTTTGATTGCACTTACTTTTGTTTTTGAATTCATCACTTGTTTAGTAATGTATGCATGTTTTTCTAAAAAAATAGTGCACGTAGCTAAAAAATTATAATATTTTCCAGTTTGGATGACCTTGTAGCTACACTAAAGAAAATGGTGTAATGTGGGATATATATATAATTTCATGGTGGAATATTCCTTGATAGTGTAGCACCAATTTGCAGCATCTCATTAGTATACTTTATAAATATCATGTTTGTGATATTTATGTTTTAATAATTTTTTTAATTATTTTAAATATGAATCTTATAGGGATATAGACATTATTAGTAATATGATATAAATATCAAGTATAGTTCAAATTTTTATAATTTAAATATGCTACAATTAAAGTACATAATAGTAATGAAAAGAGGATAAATATAGTATTTCTAGTTCTAGGGCATACTACAAAGTACAAAAGCCCAATTGGTTGTTATGAAATCTGAACGAATGAAATGAGCTGGATATACACTGTGCCTCGGTGTCTCTCTCATGAAGGGATAAACCGGTGGTGAACCGACAAAAAAAAGAAAAGGATTGAATTTGAATCCAATCCAATCATCCTCCATTACAAAATCCTCTTTTCTCTCTTGCTTCACTGTTCTTTATATTTCTTACTTAACTTGGCCCAAGAAAACTACACTACTCTTTTCCAAAAAGTGCAAGAAAAAGAGACCTTCCCTTCTCTTCACCAGCCAGGAAAACTACACTACCCCTTCTCTTCTTCTCTAATGTAAAAAGTCAAACTTTGCTCTTGAATTTGTGTTGTTCTGATAAAAAAAAAAAGATGGCTTTGAGTCGGCTGCAGCTCTCTGTGCTCCTTATCCACATTGTACTGCTTCTGGGTTGCTGTTCTGCTAATGATCCATTTGTGTTCTTGGACTTCAAGGTCACTTACATCACTGCCTCTCCTCTTGGAGTCCCTCAACAGGTCAGTTTCCAGATCTCCTTCGTCTTCCTCTGCCACATTGGTAGCTTCATGAATCAAGAACATGGCAAGTGGGTTTTGTCTAAATCTTCCAAATTTTCATACTTTAGTTCCAGATCTGTACAATGTGGGTTCCAATTTTTCATACTTTTGTTCTTGATTCTAGTTGCTGAACTTTGAGACTGCCTTTTGCCAATGCTGCTAAATTCTTGATTTTTTTTGGTAAAGAAAGTCTATGAAGCTTGAATGGGTGGCCCAAACACATGGTTGTTTGCATTTAATGTTTCTGGCAAGACTCACACCTTAACCAGCCAAGCCAGGTTTTCTTGTAGTTAAGTGTAATGACTAAAGCAAATGTGGGTTCTAGATTTGGATAGGTCTGTAAGTTGATAGATAGATATACATTATCTGGTTTAACATGCGCCAGATATTGATAAAGTTTCGATTTTTTTTTACTCGGTAGGTTATCGCTATCAACGGCAAGTTCCCGGGACCTACTATTAATGTCACGACCAACAACAACGTTGTTGTGAATGTCCACAACAAGTTAGATGAAACTCTTCTTATGCATTGGTAAATCCCTGTTCCATATTCTTGCTATTTCGACCTTAAAGATTCGTAATTTGTCTCACAGCTGTATCTAATACTGCAATGGACATGGTTGTTCTTGACAGGTCTGGGATTCAACAGCGTCGCAGTTCGTGGCAAGATGGTGTTCTTGGAACCAACTGTCCAATCCCTGCAAAGTGGAACTGGACTTACCAGTTTCAGGTCAAGGATCAAGTTGGGAGTTTCTATTACTTTCCATCCCTCAATTTCCAGAAAGCTGCTGGTGGCTTCGGCGGGTTCATTGTCAACAACAGGGACGTAATCCCAATTCCTTTTGCAACTCCAGAAGAAGATATTGTTATCTTGATCGGTGATTGGTACATCAGGAACCATACGGTTAGTCTGAAACTTAGTGAAAAATGTACACTTTTGAATAAAAAAGGTAAAAGAGTTGTAATTTTGTTTGAAAAAGTTGTTTAAAATGCTGCATTTTGTTATTGAAGGACTTGAGGAAGTCTCTGAATGGAGGGAAAGAGCTCGGGATGCCTGACGGAGTTCTTATCAATGGCAAAGGCCCATATCAGTATAACGATACCTTGGTTCCTGCTGGAATTGATCACGAAACCATCACTGTCCAACCAGGTGATTTTTTTAAACATCTTATGCAATTATGTTAATGCTCCTCAATTTTTAGTACTTTCATTTGAAAATGAAAAGACTCCCTTTATACTCAACCTTAAACTAAACAAGATGTCTCTAATGATGTTTCTCTTATATCCTAATGATGTTGTAAACTTATTCAAGCACACCATATCATTTTGTGACTAAAAATTCTAAATAGCTTGAAATTGTGTGCCAAACTGAACAGTTTACATTTTCAAGAAAAAACGATGGGATGGTATAATTGATAGCTTCTTGAAATTTTAAAGGAGACCACTTTTGTTTCAGAGTTTGCAGTATTGCTCTTTTATGACTATCGATCAATGCCAATGAGATGTTTGTTTAGCTGGAACTAAGGCTTTCATTGTTGATGTAATCACACACCAAGTTAATAATAGGGTTTAATTAATTGAACTTTGGAGCAATTTTAACAGGGAAAACATACCGAGTGAGAGTACACAATGTAGGCATCTCAACAAGCTTAAACTTCAGGATCCAGAACCACAACCTCCTTTTGGCAGAGTCTGAGGGATCATATACAGTTCAACAGAACTACTCGAGCTTGGACATCCATGTGGGTCAGTCATATTCGTTCTTGGTTACCATGGATCAGAATGCAAGCAGTGACTACTACATCGTAGCAAGTGCAAGGATGGTGAATGAATCACTTTGGAAAAGAGTTACTGGTGTTGGCATTCTGCATTACACTAACTCAAAAGGAAAAGCCTCTGGGCCCCTTCCTGATGGACCGAGTGATGAATTTGATAAGACATATTCCATGAACCAGGCACGATCCATCAGGTTTGTCCCGAATTCGATATTTGGTTGAAAATTGTAGTTTTTTTTTTATAAAAAAATAGTAAGCTTTATTCTTTACAACTGTACTTTCAAAAAAGAGCAAAGTACATGAGCTAAGACATCCATAAGATTACAGTCTAAGCTTCACCCTTGTAGAGGTTTCCAATTAGGCAGTTCTGCTTTCTTTCCAGCTTATAGTCTTCTGGCCATGTTTGGTTATGAAAGATTAGTGCTACAAAAATGTGTGAAACTTATAGTGAAACTTCGAATCTTGTCAATCTCAATCAATCATAATTTTTCCTGAAAATAACAGTTTTCACTTTTACTTTTTTGATTTAGATGGAATGTCTCTGCAAGTGGAGCTCGCCCAAATCCACAAGGATCTTTCCGGTATGGAACAATCAACGTAACAGAAGTGTATGTATTGAGAAACACGCCGCCTGTTATGATCGATGGGAAACGGAAGGCAACCCTCAATGGAATCTCTTACGTTAATCCTTCCACACCGATCCGTCTTGCTGACCAATACAAACTGAAGGATGTATACAAGCTAGATTTCCCTACCAAACCACTAACAGGAGCACCAAAGATGGAAACTTCAGTCATTAATGGAACGTATCGAGGATTCATGGAAGTCGTATTGCAAAACAATGAGACAAGGATGCAGTCGTACCATATGAATGGATATGCTTTCTTTGTTGTCGGGTATGAATATATCTTTACTATTTTAAAAAGTGTGCACTACAAAAAGCTTACTTTACTTTACTTTAAAAATGATAAATTTGAGTCTTAAACCCATCATCTTTATATTCACAAGTAATCAACCACTAGGCTAAGTTAACTCTATGGTTTTATCTGCAGAATGGATTATGGCGAATGGACAGAGAATAGCAGAGGAACATATAACAAGTGGGACGGCATTGCCCGCTCTACAGTACAGGTATTATTCTTCCTCTGTAGTAAACAATCTTAAATAAAAGAAATCTTTGATGTGCTTTTGCTGCAATCATGCTCTTTTACACGGTTTAATCATTTGGAAGTCTAAAAATGTGTTCTTTCAGTTGAGAAGCTATTTGTCGTAGCTAGCTGCTAAATCAACCTACTTCAATTTTAGCAGTTGATCTAATAGTCTTCTGGTTGGTTGGTTGTTTGGGCCAATTTATCGAACATTTATGCCTAACTGCACCACCTAATGCTAGCACTAAACCCTAAACCGGAGATTTCTTGCAGTCCAAGAAAGAAAGAGCCTTAAATACGAATGAGGGTTAATTTAGAGATGGCTTATATAGTATATATTATTTGAACTGCTCTGTGTTTATTGTGTTTAAGGTCTACCCAGGAGCATGGACAGCAATCCTGATCTCTCTAGACAACGTCGGTGTGTGGAACCTAAGAACAGAAAACCTCGACTCGTGGTACTTGGGACAAGAAACCTATGTTAGGATCGTCAACCCCGAGGCTACTAACAAAACAGAGTTGCCAATCCCTGATAATGTTCTATATTGTGGTGAACTAAATCATCTACAGAAGTAATGTTTCTTGATCCTCAAGCTTCATTTGATTTTGAATCTTCATTTATAGTGGTAACTCATAAAAATCTTGTTTTTTGTTTAAAAACAGGGCTCAAGATATCTCTGCAGCAGTCCATGGCCACAGCTTGAGCTTGGCATTGACTATGATGCTATGCTCTCTTCTGGTTTTCTTTCGTTAGTTCGTAATTTCTCACCCAAATTTTTTCTTTGGTTCTAATTTGATGATCCAACCACTTTGTAGCGATTTTATTGAGTACGTGTTTAGGGGTGTTCGATTCTTCCAATTTGTTCATACAAAATTTTCTGGGTATTTTCAAATTTACAGTATCTTGTAGACGCTACATGAGGTTCTTGTTTAATTTATGAGGATCTGTGATTCTTTACATTCATTGCTTTCCTTTGTTATCATCCCATCCTCAAAATGTGAAGTTACTTTTAATGAGGTTTGAGGATGTTGGATTTTGTGTTTTACTCCCAAACCCCCCACTCAAGTCAGTGATCATAAGAAATTAAAAGCCGTTTGAAGTATATGTAAACTGTGATTTAGTATCTGAACTTTTTTTTTTGTTGCGATTTGATGTCGATAGATTTTGAATTTTTAACTTAAATTATACAAAAAAAAATTGAGACAACAAAATCGCAATATGAGATATAATCTATACGCTTTTAAATTATTAAGCCTTATTACAATTGTGATATGGGAGAGCTGGAATTACGTAAATCTCAAGTGACGTGTTCCCCACTTTTCTAACTCGAGAATGTAAATAAAGAAACATATTTCTACTTAAAATGAAGAAATCATTAATTTTAGGATTTAAAATGGAAGTGTAGAGTTTATGGCCAATAAATTAAATTATTAAATGTTATTAAATAATGAAAATACAATAAATTATTCATGTTATTAAATAATAATATATTATTATAAAATTTTGAATAATCATAATAAAGGTGAAGAGATTTTAGTAACATATATATTTATCATATATTTTTTAAGTTACACATAATCAATTAATTAAGATTAATATGTATGTATTCTTTTAATATAAAAATAAATTTCTGCACAAATTACTAGTCAATAACATTTTTTTTTTTTCAGTTCAATTTCGCGTATCACATGAGTGAATTGAATGACTAGTTATAAAATATATGTGATATTCCATGAAAATGTGTTTTAGACCTCAAGAAATTCTAAAAATGGATAGGATGTTTTGCTTGGAAAGGAAGAAAGGTGGGTTTTGCAAGTTGATGAATGTCATTGAGAGTTGAGTGGCACAGATTGATGAGCAGATATTGAAGCCAGTAGGATCTTTGCTTAGCCTTTACTTATGTTACTTGCGCTTGCTTGCTTATAGTGTGGACCAGAAGAAGGGATCATTCATTCCTCACAAAGTGGATCATTCATCATTTAACTAACAAATACAAGTGGATGTCTCCTTATTGCCTAGCTACCCATATGCCTTCATAATCTCTATAATCTAGCTAGCTAATTAATCATGTCAGGTAAGTATGCAAAATTTAACTTTTAGGTCAACTGTGGAAACTCTGCAAAACATGCAACATGTTTGAAAAATATGGTTTTATATGTTTTAAAACGTACAACATATTTGAAAAAATAATAATTTTATATGAACCAATATGATTTAAAATGTACAAATTTAACTGGCCTAGTGTGCCCCTTAATTATCTAGCTTTAAATTATGCGTTAAACTTAAAGATACTCATGTATATTGAAATAGTCATACACAATATGGTGTATATATATAGTCTTTAATTTTGTGAGGGGGTATTTAAAACTCTACGTGGACCCCAGTGTATACGTACTTCATGAATTCCTTTTGTTTCGGATATCACGGGGCACTCATACGTCCTTATCATAATATTTATCCTAAATTATATATGCATGATATATACATGTGCTGTGTATGTATATGACGAAAAACAAAGGTATAATATCAATATGTATGCCCACATTTTGAAGTGCGGAGTTTTGGGAAACTATGATTATACTTCACATGGGATTGTTTCATATGCAGTAATAGCCAGATAATAAATAATATATATCTTAGTCTTCAAACAATATAATGCATAAATAGTGCTCAAACCCTAATTACTTATTATTGTTTCCCACATAAACCAATACTCATGCCGGGACACTAGCTAATTAGTACTATATATATATATAGGTCCCTTTTTAGCATAATTTTTCGTGTGTGTTTGACAATTAATTAGCAAGTAATTAATCTTTTGATAGATAAGCCAAAATTAATAATAAGCATATCATCATCTCGGTGGTTACATCAAGTCATCAATAGTAAGTAAATAAATAAAACATGTCGTCAAACTTGGTCAAAGAGAAACATTGACCATTTCGTTTTTTTTTTTCTTCCACATGTGGAGTGAACAATAGGAAGCACGCCCAATGATTATGTCTCTTGATGGTTTAAAGCTAGGGATTATCATGCATGCTTGACTTTGAACCAATATATATTGTTTGGAAAGATTAATTAGCTGCTGCAACAAATAAAAATAATAGTTATCATTATTATTAATTAACGAAAAACAAAACAAGTGCAAGAAGAAGAGACAGTAGCTATGATTCTCGATCTCCTTTTGTTTCGGTCCTCCATTTATAACCAGAAGTTCAAACCTCGTTTCCTGTCTCTGCTTATATATGGCTAGCTAGCTCTGCATGGCCAACCCAAAAACCCCCAAAGATATATAGAGACATATATTATCCACAACAAGACAATTCGATCATAAGAGGTTGTCGTTCCATCGAGGTTTCTGTCTTTCTTCTGTGTATAACTCAATATATATGTATATGATCAAGCTTTATTTGATTTCTTTCATGTCTTGTATGTTTGATTGCAGATTCTGGGGAGTTTTAAACTCAATCATCTAGTAGCTAGCTAGCTTCATGCTAGCTCTAGCTAGAATATTTCAACAAATACATGCAGAGATATTAATTATATATCTTCCGGTTAAATTTATGCACATTTATATTATATTATATTATTTATATGTGTATGTTTATATATATATATATATATGTAATGCGGCTGAACTTTTTCAAAGAATATAATCTAGGGTTTAGCTAGTTTGGTTCCTTTTGAACATCTCTAGTTAGCTTGGTTACAAGTTGATTTCTTTCTGTTAGCTAGGACTAGCTAGGGTTTGCATGCTTCTCTAGCTGTTTCCCCTCCATGAATTTAGTAATTACTTTTTTGGGGTCCATTTTTAGTATTTACATTTTATATTTATTTTTACCGATAGAAGGACCCAAATGAGAAATTATTACATGGACTAAGTCAACCACCTCATCTATAGACCAAACCAATAAAAATTCAACAACTCAATATTAATACAATAAGTATTGAAAACAAGATGTACAATAGTAAAACCCTTATCATCTTTGTTAAGTATGTTAATTTCTTATTATTCTTAGTTATTGTTTCATATTACAAATGAATTATATATATCTATTAAAATTTATCTAACAAACTTTTTTAAAAAAAATATATATATATATAAGTGATTTCGATATATATACTAATTTAATCACAATCTGAGAAAGTGTCTCACTTGCACTCTGGAATGTATATAACGTCCACATTCATCATTACATACTTTGCCATTTCATATCATTTATAAGATGCCTATATGAATACAACTAATTATTTTTTTGGCCAATAGATGAATACAACTAATTAAGCAAGCAATTTAGGGGATGGAAACTTTTTTTCTTAGCCGTACATTCATTACAAGTAAGCCGAAATTAAACCAAACAAAAAAAAGAAAGTAATATAGTCGACGGGTCGATCATGGCGTCGACTACATTACTTTGGGACAAATTGAAGTGTTTCGATTAAGGTTGTTATATCAGAGAATATTGTTTGCCTCATTTGATAAGTTTATTATAAGTGAAAGATAGAAGTTTCGCAATTACGAGAGATATCAAATTTGTAGATGTGATATATATCAAAGAATAGTTCAATTAAAACAATTTCTCTGACTAACTGTCACAAATCAAAATAGTACTAATCAATCAACTCAGTATATATATATATATATATATATATTATCACAAAGAAGTGACATGTTCATACAACTGTTTTAAAGCACTACTATATGTGCTTTAGGGTTCAACAATATGTACAACAACATAGGAACAAATATATATATTTCTCTAGTAAACCCAATCTGCATCGATAATTCGATATATGATGCATATTCTAAAGTTTAATTTTTCTTTATCTCATTATACTTATTGCATATGTGTATTGCTACTTCCATAGCACAAATTGGCCAATTGAGTTGGTGCCAACTTCGGATCCGTGCTCATGACGTGTTCACCGACATGATGATCATTGCTGAGTTGAGACGCCACGAACTTATCAAGAACTCGCCAATCCGTCACTTGATCTATTGCTTGTTCTTTTGGTTTCCCATAGAGAGAATCCACACATTGTTGGTGAATTTGTTGCATTTGCTCCTCTTGAGCGATAGAAGATAGGAAATTGCCTCCATTGTTGTTGTTGTTGTTGTTCCTTTCATAGCCATATAAAGCTATTGAGTTGGGGCTTTCAAGTTGAGGTAATTGGAAGAAACTAGCATCTTGGTGAGGCATATTGTGGTGGTGCTCAAGTTCTTGCTTGCAAGAGTATTGTTGTTGATGATGATAAGAAGGCACCAAAGTTGCTTCAGAGATTTGATTCGGTGAATCGAGCTCTGACATGAATGAAACTTGATCGTCGTACCAACTTGGTGATCCATAATCACCTAATTTCCGCACGACCGGCATTCGTTTCTTGAAAACTCGGCACACAACCCACCCTTCTTCCTATTGAACACAAAAATATAATTAGAAACCCTAAAATAAGATACATCTTGACAAAACAATGTAACAATCTTAGGAGCAAATTACCCTAGAAATATGAACAATAATTATGGCCCTTATTTCTAACCAGATACCTGCCCGCACTATGTGCGCGTGTTATCGTCGTGAGAATGTTACAGTGTAATCATACTGACTCTAAGGATGTGATACAAGAGCAGAATCAACCACTATTGAGTAAAATTTAATAGAAACTGCTTCCAATGCTTGCATGAATACCTATATCTATATCAACTTTGCCATGAGATTACCTTATTAGGAAAATGATTGTCTCATAAGAGTTATATATGTAAATGAAACATCTAGCACATAAAGTAACATAAAACCAAACATGAAAGAACACAATGCAATTAGAAATAAGAGATATTGGTTCTTGCCTGAGGAGCTCCATTTGCATTCGTCTCTAATCGATATTCATGCATGATCCAGTCAGATTTCTGCCCGTTAGGCGCCCTTCCTTTGTAATAAACCAATGTTTTCCTCATGCCAACAAGACTAAGCTTCGAGTAAATAGCCTTATCTCTTCCGGTCGCCTTCCAGAACCCTGCTTTTGTTGCTCTATTTGTGCGAGTACCGGTTGGATACTTCTTATCCTTGTGGCTGAAAAAGTACCAATCGCTTTGCTCTTCGGTTCCGATTCTACATAGTTCTATTTATCCAAAAGAATCACTTAAAAACATTACTATACAAACATTTACATTGTTAGAAACTAATTCCATATATTTTTTACATGTTATATACCTTGAAGATCCCATGGCTCGATTTTGTAGAGATCCACTTCTCGGATGACATCCAAATCGATCCTCTTAGATGCGATTTTCTTCCTCAGATAGTAATCAACAAGCTCTTCATCTGTGGGATGAAATCTAAACCCTGGAGGGACATGTGAGAAGGAGTTCATGTCTTTCAAGAATGTTCAAGTAACCTGCAAATGATCATGCACATTGATGTAAGTATTATAGTCCCAATACACAAGGTATTATATAAGAAGAAGAACATTAACTTCAACTTAATTAAGAGAGTGTCATTATTACTATATAACTTTACTAGTAGACAAGATAATATTTTGAAAGATAATATCAAATATTATATCCACTAGATAAGTATATATATATATATTCAACATTTATATACCAGTTATTATATTAATTATAATAAGAATGAATAACCAAAACCAGATAGGAGATAAACACATAGAATACATGTGGTCTCAGACAAACAATGAAACCAGAACTTTTGTTAGGAACAGTATGTTGTCCCAAGGAAACCAGGAGCTGTAACTGGTCAAAAAGGACATTCTTGTTCATAATGTCTGCTCAGCTTTTTGAAGGCATGATGTTTGTCACAGTTCATGCGATGTTACCAGAATGTAGATTTACATCCCCTATATTATTCATTTTTTACCTCAATTTTAGTACTGAAGATGTTCAGCTTCTAAAAGGAGAAAATAAAAAAGGTGTAAATAGATTTTACATATATATAGTGCATATATATAGCATCATCCTCAGACACAGACAACCACATCGATCAAAACATTATGAGAAGAGGACTTTGGAAATATATTGTCTGCAATTTCCTTAATTACAGAACACAAACTACGTACATATATTGTCTGTAGTTATATTGTAGATCATGATACATATATTGTTTGTAGCCATACATATAGGTTATTATTGGCCTTATTAATGGTCCTGATCGAATAACATGTACACAATCATTTTTTGTGTGGGATGCTCTAATTAGATCCACATTTACAAAATAATAATAAAGGAAATATCATTCAATGTAGAAAGTATTTCTCCATGCTTAAAAAGTGAGCTTTCATACATGATAGAGCTAACAAAAGTAAAACCATAGTTCAATTGTCGACTCATGCTCGAATATAACCAAAATCAATATTTAGCTAAACTAGATCCATGCATTTATCATACCACACCATGTTTTTTAACATTGCAATGTTAGATCGTACCAATAAAACCGGAAATGAAATTGAGGTTTTCTTTTTTCTTAACCGAAAATCCCCGCAGGTTATTGATATGATTGAGATCATATATACCATAGAAATTAGAAGGGTTAAGAACCTAAAAACAATCACAATTATAGGTTATGTTGCTAAATGAAGTTCCAGATTTAAAATGTTGATATTCAGTGGTACAGTTATCAGATTGATTGATTTCCACTTGTTTCTCTTAAAATTGACGAATCAAAAACATGTTTTTTAAGCATCAAATAAGCCTAAACCATGAGCAACAAATCTGATACTTCGAAAAAATGTACAACAACATGTTTTTGTTGATTAAAACATCAATTTTAACACCAAAATCAGTTAAGTGAAAAGTAACAAATCTGATATTTCAAATTTGGGACGGCGATTAGCAATATAGTTGTGATTTTTTTTTTAGGTTCCTAACCCTAGAAAGAATGAGAAACACACGCAAACAAGTAACACTAGATCATACATATATGTAAGTTAAAAGGTTGAATAAGCATAAAATGATTTTGCAGTTCAATTGTTTGTGTACTATATATAGTAATAGCAACTATATATATTGCCAGCGTTGCAAGATCAAATACAACCCATATATACACACATATATATTGAGAAAGATGAATAAGCTTACAGTGAAAGAGAGAAACTGCTGAGTCGGGTCGATCACGGTCTTGTTTGCAGATCTAGAAGCTTGAGAATTGATTTGCAGCTATAAGGGTTTATATTGGATCACTGTCCTCATAAACAAACTTTTACCTTCTTCTTCTTCTCCAAGAACTCCGTGCAGTGACGAAAGCAGACAGAGAAAAAGACATGCACGGAAAGAAAAGAAGACACACAGAGAGAGAGAGAGAGAGAGAGACGACAGACACCCAGATAGTAAAGCTAGCAGGTCTCCTCGAGAACTGAAATAGAAACCCCCCCCACTCTAAAACAAGAATTGTCTTCTTGTCGAATGTCGTGTTAGAGAGAGAGAAGGTTTGATTTGATCCCGAGAGGAAAGATATAAGTAGCTAGGTGTGTGGAAAAGGAGGGTGAAATGGCAAAAGAAGAAAAGAAAAAGGTTTTTTCTGTAAAATTATATTATAATATTACACACACATGCCCTAATATTATTCTCTCTCTCTCTCTCTACTTATATTCTGCAAGATTTGTTGATTCCTAGTAAAGCTTCTGCTCCTCCTTCAACAATGGAGGCTACTCAACTCTACTGTCCTTGCATAGACTCATCACTCAACTCCTCATCAACATATATTAGAGAGAAAGAGAGAGAGTGCTCACTCGAATGGAATTTACAGTCCACCAGCCATTGATGGAGACCAGAAGAGAATGTTTCCTTTTCATATAGAGAGAGAAAAGAGAGAGAGATGAGTGTTGAGCTTCCTCAATACTCAAAAGAACAAAAAGCGCATTTAAAAATATATGTGTGGACATTCAGTGAAATGATGGATCGCGAGACAGATCCACAGTGAAATTCAACCATTACAGAAAAATCAGATATAGCATTTCAACACCTCGATTATCCATTATGTCTCAGGTTTAAATCCTGATAGAGGCCATTAAATAAAAAATATTTATAATCGTCACTGTTTTACTTACAATCTAACAACAATGTGAGTGATAATTATTTTAAGTTTAGAATAAGTATGTTCTGGATACTAACCTTGACACACCCCTCCTTGGAAAAATAATATAGAAAAGCGAATAAAAAAACATTAACATAATTCATATTTTCGGGAAATGGAAAAATATTCTTGAACAAACATTACACCTAACGTGTTATACGAGGGAAAATTATTTTAAGTATATATAGTAAGCATGTTACAAGTGTTGTTCTACTGATATGGGACACTAGGACATACTGCGGAAAACTATGAAAAAATTCATGATCAAAATTCTGTGTTCTGGTTCTGCAGATACGTTTACCCAAAAAACAAGTTCTGCAGATACATATACATGCATGATATGAATTCCATCCACACTGTACCTTCAAGTCAGACCTAGCAAACTAGATTGCAGAGCGTGATCATGTGTAAACGATAATGTTAGTAATTAATCACACTTTTTTTCCCAAATAATAATTAATCACACTTAGCTTAATTAAGTTTATCCATAATTTTTATTAATATATATATGTATGTATATACTAATACTAGTAATCTTCTTTTTCTGAGAAGAAAGAAAGGAAAGAAAGAAAGAGCACATGCATTCTTGCTAAAACTAAAAAGAGAAATGTGGATAAATGTTTTAGCTAAGCCGTCACCATTTCATTAATTTACTTGATACAACGCTAATTAATTAGGAAATGGCATTAATTGCAAACTTGTCAGATCTCTATTGGTGCTCAAAGGAAAGAAAAATCATCCTAAGTTCGAAAAATCTCTGATAAATTATATCGGCATAAAATTCTGTAAAATAACATTGAAAAAACGGATGCGATCATTAACGGAATGTTTGGAAATAAAAAAATCATTAACGGGACGCACTATCTCAAATAATATTTCCTTTAATGGATTGTTAGTAGATCTTATAAGCTAAGATCTTGAAATAGGAGTTGAGAGAGATCGTTTTTCTTATAACCAAACACAAAATGGACGCGTGGATCAGATATTACCCAACCCTGGACCATTACCATCATAATGTATAAAGAGCCGAGCATTTAATAAACTATAAAAAATGATTTACGAGTAAAAAATGTTTGAACTCACGCCTTAAAAACAATTTTTTATCTTATCATTTCGTAACCGGAATTTACAGTGGAAATTCTTTTATATATATATATACTAAAATCAAATAATAATAAGCCTTTGGGAGAAGTCCTTTTAGGGTTTCTACCAAAAAACCGTATAGAAAAGTCAATATAATTATATTCCGTTTTGATTCACCCGCCACCAGCAACTGCACGCGGCCTCTGGTTGGTCGGTCTGCTATTTCCTATTAATATTTATTATTATTTTTCCTTTAAAAAAAAACAAATAATTTCCTTCTGCAAAAAAAAAAAAACATAAATTAATAAATGTCTTTTTGAGCCCACAAACCGACTAGGTACAACGGGACAGCGACATCTCTCCAAATATGAAATACCCCCTGTACAATTCCTCGGCTCAGCTTCCATCGCTTCAAGCCAAGCCGAAACTGAGAACAAAAACTACAAAGAGACAGCTAGCTAGCTGTAGCTGAAGCTTCTGTGATTTAAGCCGATCGTGGTGGAAACTGGGGCCCACGTAGAAGGCTCGGCGTGGGTTAGCCCCACGATCATTAGGGGTTGTGCGAGCGGGCCCCGCTCCGTTATCCGTTATGGGCCCACAGTCGTCTCCTCTTGACACGTGTTGACAAGATCGCGGTTTTTCGGGCCGTTTCGTCGCCTGGGCCGGTGGGCCTTAAGCGTAAAGTGTATACATATATATAGTTTTTTTATTTTATTTTATTTTATTATCATAGTAGTAATAATATTATTTTTTTCTACAGTGTAATAATATTTTACTATAAAAATGATATATTATATAGCAAGTATAGAAGTAAAGCAAAAGTTTCATACGTTATCCTAGTATCATCCTCTGTCCCCACATCACTTGGCAATTGATTATTTGTTGTAATATTTTATATTATGTTTTTCTATTTGCCAAAATATATTTTTTGGGTTGTATATCAGCATGTACAATAGGTGGTCGCAAATAATAATGAAATACAATAATTTTCAACACTACATAAAGTAACTTCTCATCTATATATACATACTCATCAATATGATGTAACATAATAAAAAAAATTGCTTGAAAATTGCACCTAAAATACTTTTATTTAGTGTAATAGATGAGAAAGGTATCCCTCTTAATTTCTTTTTATATTATATAATAACAATACAGAAAAAAATGAAAGGAGTTTACATGATTTTTCATATTCATATAATAATCTTACAAAAGTAGCATATATGACAAGGAAAAATAATAAGAAAAAACATCTTAAAGGGGTATAGCTAGTTGGGTTTGTCCTCAAGGTGATCAACTTTTTGTTGGGATGCACATGAAGAGCAAGCAGCTACTATTTAGTACATGAATATAAAATAATAGCACTATAAAGCAAATAAGTATATATACATATAGTTATGGAGTAGTTTCATCAACTAAGTTACTCTAAATATTTGAATATCTCAAGTTTAATAATTATCATTTACATATTGAGTTTGACTAAAATGCAATCGATTGTAAATACAATAGAATTTGTAGTTCTTAAATCAAGTACATTTAAATATATGGAAGTGGAACACTTCTTATTAAATTGTTCTTTTTTAAAATCTTATTCATTATTTCTTTTGATCTAACAATTGTGAATCCAATTATATATATATACACACAAAAAGTTTAACAGTTCTGCTAAATATAACAGTTTTAAAACACCACTGATGAATAGTGATGCTATTTTTTTTTTATTGAATTAAAAAAATATATAAAGTGATAATAATCGTTAAATAATTAGCTAGCTAGGGTGGTGATGGTGACAAATATATGAGAACTAATTAAGCTATAAGAGAAGAGAGCCAACCAAAATGGAGGGTGGTGGGAGTCTATAGTTTGATAGAATATGATTGCTCAAATAGACCCCATTATTATATCGGTTCCCCACGTTTAACCACATTTTTGCCTTTCTCTTTTTTATTTTAAATATATTATTTATTTCATTATTATTAATATTTATTCGTCTTCTTTATTCTCTTGGCTAGCTAGACTTTTTTTTGTTTAGTCCCATTGGCCACTAATTCTTTATACACATATATATTATATGAATTTGGTCAAGAATGACAAAATTATGTGATATATCGTGCCTTGACATGAAGAACACAATATATATATATATATATATATTACAAATTCATTAGGGTTTATCTTGATATTTTCAGAAAGGTGGTATATATACACTACACATCACACATGACATTTCAGTTAGGCCGTAAGTCAAGGATATAAAGATATCGTATAAATATGTGTATCTATCTAGAAAGAGCCATGGAGTAAAGATAAAGTAAGGATATGAAATATCATCAGTACAAGTAGGGTATATACGTTTTTCTAAATTATTAAATACTACTCAAGATAATAATACCATTTTATATTTTTCTAATAATAATGTTTTATATATTTATGATACATAAAATGATAACAAAATCCAATTTAGAGATTAAAATAGTTCGGGAGGAGATAGATATCGTTGAAAATGCAGATATAACTTTACATGGTTTAGTCAGTAATTTAATTAATTTTTTTACTCAATGATGAACACAAGAGATATTTTTTTTATTTAATTAATATATATATATATATATATATATATATATATTATAAAAAGCGCTCGTCTCGTCGTATAAGATGACATGAGATGAGACAAGACATAGTGAGTCAATGTTGCACCACATGTATTTAACAACATTGACCACTCTAACATACACATAACTTTGTAATGATATTATACCTCATCCATTTTAATGTAAAAAAGAAGATATATAATTAATTAAACAAGCTCTATACCGTGGAATTAATTAGCGAGATATTATTGTTAATTATTGCTTCAACTAATTACCCATAAGTGCTCAATTCACACTCCTGGTTGCCACTCAGTGGAATTACATTCACGTAAGAAATGGAAGCGTCTGATTGGATAATAAATATGTATTTAAGTACATATATGCCATGCCCGTGATCACTCAGTAAATTATTATAATTAGAGAATTCTACAACAATCATTTAAATGATTGTCTGCAACTGTTAATTAAATATCTAGGTAACGAGAAGCATAATATGTAGCAAAAGAAATTCGGTACCTAATTTTAGCAACCGAATTATTTTTTGTATCCACATTACAAATACTAATTTTATACTGTCGACTTATGTGTCGACTTGTGAGGAAATTAAAAAATATATTTAATTTATCTACATTAATT
This sequence comes from Clarkia xantiana subsp. parviflora, assembly GCA_036873135.1. Classification (NCBI taxonomy): domain Eukaryota; kingdom Viridiplantae; phylum Streptophyta; class Magnoliopsida; order Myrtales; family Onagraceae; genus Clarkia; species Clarkia xantiana. The sequence continues at coordinate 15,880,619 of JAPTYO010000003.1, forward strand.
CAGATAATTACACATGCTCAACTAAAAAATGTTTAAAGGAAAATATAAAATTCCCTAGAAAAATCCATATTATTTTGTCATGCAATTCGTGACTCGAAAATGCAGCTCTTTGAGTAACGTGGCCAAAAAAAAATATCCACACAAAAGCATTAAGTTGTGATTTGTGAATCAGTCAATCTATAAAACATGCTGCCTTTGAGGTCGTGATGGTTATTGTCATGGCCGATGAGTTCGTTTCTATACAAGTGCCACATAATTAAATAAAATATATTTATATATGAATTTGATCTAAAAGTAAAATCAACGGCTCTAGGGAAAGTCGATTTTTGACTTATTTTTCTTAAAAAGAAAGTCAACAAGCTTTTGGGCACAGAAATTCATGCACCGATTGTATATGATTACTCACCGTTTTTGTCCACTAATGGGTCATTTGACATAACAATAAAAATAAATAATAATAATAAGACTTTATTTCAAAAATAAGTTTATCAGATTTGTTGAAACGGAATTGATTAACAACATTTCGACAATCGGAATGTTAGTGTTTCGATCTGTGCTTTATCATAAAATTGCCCTCAGTGTTGTTATTTATTACTTGTCTGCCACTTGGACAGAGTTCGACATGTTGGAATGACTATTGGTGCTCTTGTTGAAATTATATTTAAAAAATGGAAAAATAAACCTACCTAGTGCATTTGATTTTTTTTTTTTTTTTAATTTGATAAATTGTTCACTGACGATTATTTCTCCACCAATTTTCCACTTTATTTGGGGATTTTTGTGCATCTAATTTGATTGCCAAGTTAGGAGAAAAAGGAATGACATAATTATGTTTATAGCCACAAATACAAAGACTATGATTAAGATTTGGTTTACATGTCCTTCTCGGAACAATAATTCCAATTATATTGACCTAATGAGCTAGCTCTCAGAAAAGAATATGGAAACAAAAATAAACATCAAGCAATGGTAAATATATACAGCGAATGATGAACACCTATCTTATTTAACGTACTTTTTTATTGGTGATATATCCTCCCTCGAAATAAAATGGTACTTATTATTATATATATAATGTAACCATTAACCATATATATATATAGCCCAAAAAAACCATTGTATTTATAGCTTAACTTTTGTTGGGCCGAAAAATACACGACATGCTTCGGCTTCCATCTAGTGAAAATTAAAGGCCCACAGGGCACAGACTTTCAAGCTCCAACAACAATATAATTCGTGACTATTGTATTTTTAGTGGAAAACTTAACAAAGTTTTGTATTATATATAATAATGATTAATGAGTTTGTATAAATATTTACAAATCATCTCAATAAGTATTATTTTAATTTTTTTATTAAGTTCCAATAAATAGTTCTTCTATAAAAAAGAACGAATTATTCAGTAGATTTATAATATAAAACAAAGTTTATAAAAAAAATTGCGCGGTTTAATAAACTATTGTAACAACTCTCACTTAAATGAAATCCTATACAACCAAAAGTCAGTAACTAATATATTATAAATTTTCTAGAAACCCAAGTGATATATAGCATATATATAAGTATAAGAAAAAAAAATGTTACTTCAACAGAAAATACAGTTAAACTAATTGAAATAACATAGTTACTAAACCCCATATGTTTATAGTGACTTTTATAAAGTTATTATTATTATTTTTATTATGTAGGATCGTATTTATATATTTAGTACTATTTTTTTTGCCTATAGCTCGAACGAATTAAAATATGTCGTATAACCTAGGGGTGAGCTCGGGCCGGGACGGGCGGGCTTTTACATGAGCCCGAGCCCGAAATTTTCGGGACACTAACTTTTAGCCCGAGCCCGAGCCCGAAATGAGGAAAATGGCCCGCCCGAGCCGGGACTTCGGGACTCGGGCTAGCCCGAATTTTAACAAAAAAATCTGTAAAAAAAAAAAAAAAAAAAATTCAAACATGGAGAAAGATGTAGTGCTGGAATTTGGAGAGGGAGGCGCATCGTCATTTTAGGAGCTTGAGAGGAATACAAATCGTGAGGAAAAGAAAAAACCGAGAAAGGGAGACGTAGAAACCAAATAATGGAGATAGGTACGACTTACGAGAGAACAGTAACAACAGTTGTACTTTTCTGCTTTTTCATAGGTTCTGTATACTGTATAGTAACTAGTACCCACTAGATAGTTAGATAAGATAGCAACTAACTAGATAGTTAGATACTAACTATAGTTAGTGAGGAATATATATAATTATATATATTTATATAGTATTTAAAAAAATTTGGGACGGGCTCGGGCTTTTCGGGATTTTGGCACAAAAGTCTGAGCTCGAATTGAAAATAAAAGTCCCGCCCGCTCGGGCTCGGGTTTATTCGGGACCGGGCTTTTCGGGACGGACTCGGAACGGGTTTTTCGGACTTTCGGGTTTTCCTGCTCAGCCCTATAACCCGTAGCTTACTAGATAATAGACCATCCTGAGCAAAAACACCATCAAATGTACATATAGTCATATACTACTTTGTTGCATCTAATTTCAAACCCATTTATATATATATATATATATATATGGAGAGAATGTGTTCCATGCACAAACAGAAGATACTAAAACGAAATTTCAACATCTTCCGCTATACATGGGGAGCTAGCTGGCTAGCGTTGTTCAAGTTCAAGCACTATATCCAATGTTTGTCGGATGCCAACGGCCAATCTCCAGACCGTAGCAAGCATTGCGGCAAGCATCCTCCATGGCAACCTCCGACACACCGTTGTTACATATGTTGGCAAACACCCTCATATGTTTCATCCCATATTGGGTCAACGACCCACATTGCGATTCGAACAGCCGAACCTGCACCCCGATCCCAAGTCAAATGATTAAAATACAAAAATATATTTTATTATATGCTGATTAAGTTATATATATATATTTGGGCTAATAACCTAAGAGAGGTCTAAGAGAGGTCTGAAGTTTGCCCATGTTAACGGGAGAGGTCTGAAGTTTCAACTTTGTTAATAACAACGGTCTCCGTCTGTTTTACCGTTAATTGTGACGGAAATTGGTCACGTGCTTGGCATGTGACCAGATATAAAATTAAATTCCAATTTTGCCCTTCTATCAAAGTGTGCCCCTCACATGCTTGAAGGAAAAGACAAAAATGCCCTTAAAGCCACCACAGCTCTGGCCACCGCCACCCGACTCCAGCCACCACCACCTCGGCTCCAACGACCTCCACCGAACTCCGGCAACCACCACCGAACTCCGACGAACACCACCGACCACCAACACAGCTCCGATCGGAGCCGAAAAGCTCCGATCGGAGCCACAAAGCTCTGATCGGAGCTCTGTGGCTCAAGACCGGAGCCACAAAGATCCGATCGGAGCCGTGTTGGTGGTCGGTGGTGTTCGCCTGAATTTGGTGGTTGTCGCCGGAGTTCGGTGGTGGTTGCCGGAGCTAAAGTGGTGGTGGCCGGAGTAATTTGACTTTAGGGGTAATTTTGTCATTTCACATTTACTCAAATAAGATATTAAACTCAAATAAGATATTAAATAAGACAAAATATTAAAAGGGCAAGAATGTCATTTCACACAATTCTGTTAAATTTAACCCTAAAAATGGACGGAAAGCCTCAAATAAACAAAGTTGGAACTTCAGACCTCTCATATCAACATTTGAAACTTCAGACATCTCCCGTTAACATGGGGCAAACTTCAGACCTCCCCTAGGTTATTAACCCTATATATTTTCAATATATTACCAGATTATGCTAATACTGAATAAGATAAATATACATTCTCACTCATCAGGTTGATCGAAACATGTTAAGTGTCAAACAACGGAACCCTAATGGACCGAGCAATTCCGAGAATTGAAATTGAATCTTTTCTTTAGTAAAAGAGGAAGGAAATGCATACTTACCATAGACTTCAAGCAGTTCCAGTCATCCACAACCGGCGAACCCGGGCCTCTGACCGCATTGAGGACATTCGAGCCATTTTGAGGGCCAAAGAGGATCGCCCCGATCATCTCAATGCTGCCATCGAGGTGAACTCTATGCGACATCGTCGTAGTTATTTCCTTCATCACTTCCCGCCGCTTCTCAGGATCTCCGGTGTTCTTATACTGAAATCAAGAAACAAAAACATATCACCCAAACAACAATACTTTTTGTGAAAATTGCTCAATCTTACGCGCTTTTTATAAATGTTGAAATATAAAGACTATATATACAACGCCTTCACTTAAAATTTTAAGAAGGTTTTAGAGCAGTTAATCAAGTGGTAAGTCAGCGCTAAGATTTAGGACAGTGGGTTAATTGAGTGGTTAGTCTAAACTTCACAGAAGTACATATAAAGATGTATACCAATTGCCAAAGGAAATGAAGATCAGCATCTCTCTGATTAACAACTCCCATCGGCGAAAAGAAGTCGGGGCTGTTGTTGTTAACAACGAAGTCGGCGCTGTTGGGATCAAAACCCTGGTACAAGTAAAGCCTCTCATCACTGATGCTCTTGCTTCCATATTGCATAACATGAGATCCTCCAGGACCTCCCTCATTGATAGCAGTTCGTTTCTTGACCTACAAGGAAATTAAGAAACGTTTCATCAAAATTACACCATCTCAAAACCCTAATTGAACATTGCTTATTATTACCGTAAGGTGCTGATCTCTTATTGTTTCTTTCTGGAGATTATGAGTCTCACTGCAACCAAAGGAAGATCGTGTGATCATTTACGCGCCAAATTTATTTAGGGTTTAAAAAAATGAAAAGAACTTACTTAGTATCTCAGATTTATCTGAATGTCTCCGAATTAAATTGTTACTTTCGACTATCTTAGATTTTAACTTTGTTGCTATTTGGTGTCTCCGTCAAATTTTGGGTTAAATTTAATAGAAACTGGTCATATGCTAGTCACATGACTGAATAAATTTAAAATTTTAAAAATTACCCAGTTTTTTTGGGTAATTTAGGAATTTTTAAATGCTCGGAATCGCCGGGATAGGAAGTGGGTGGCCGGAGTCAGAGGTGGGTAACCGGAATCAGAGGTGGGTACGGTTAGGGCTGAAAGTAAAATCCGGCAAGACCGAAAAACCGTCAAAATCCGAACCGGACCGGTCTGAAAAAAACCGAACCGTAAATAGACAGTTTGGTATGTGGTCGTATTTTTTAGTATCATTCAGTTTTTCGGTTCAGTTCGGTCCTCATATTCTAAAAACCGTGGAGACCGAACTAGACCGAAGTTATCCAATATTATAATATAATATAATATGATATATATTATATTAAGATAACTTAAATTTTTTCTTAAGGAAATCAAACATTTTATCTTATTATTATTGGTAATCAAATTGTTTTATTCTTCACTCCTTTATATTTATTATTTTTTACTTACGTTTCAATTCACGGTAGTTTTAAATTTCTCTTTTTATTAATTTTAGAACTTTTAGTATATTCTATAAGTATGATTTGTATGAAATTTTGTTTAGTATTTTACATAATTTGATTAGCGGGTACTTTAATGTGGTCTACGTGTAAAAATTTGAGATATTTTAAATATTAAATATTACGTTAGGATTTTCGGTTAAAACCGAAAACCGAAAAAACCGTAATAAACATAGACGGTTTATTTTTTCCATACAGATTTTTGGTCGGGTTTTTTTTGTTGAAAAAACCCGGTCCGAATAAATTGGACCCCGGCCGAAATAGCTAAAAAACCGACCCGACCGAACCGGTTTCACCCCTAGGTACGGTGGCCGAAATCGGACGGGTGGCTTTGAAAAAAAAGGGTCTAAGGGGCAAAATAATCATTTCGTCTCAATCTGTTAAGCTACGTACCTATCTTCCATCCAAGCTACACTGTATAAGTCGCCTAAGCAAGTGTTGAATTCGGGTGGGGGTGAGGGATCCATGCCGGGACAGTATGTCGCGTAGCTGTCTTCTTCTGCATTTGCTGCTGTCATTACGTAGATGTTCAGATCTTCCGGCATTATGCCCTCGAACATACTCCCACTCTCACAAGATTCCACGTAAATCACCTTAATTACCCATGTATACAGATTTCAACAACAATAATACAATACCATCATCATCACTCTATCGTAAACACCAATAAAATAGTTGACTGTAATATTCAGTGTTATGATAACATTCAATGATAGAAAGTACCTATAATATGTATATTCAAGTTTGTTTATGCAAAGTAAAAAAGAAAAAGGCTAGTAGTGGTGCCTGCCTGTTAAGGTCATGGTGCTTGATCAATATGTGTATATATATACACTTCTAGCCTCATTATATGTCTGGTGCAGTATGCGAGCCAGACATGATCTAATGTTTTAATCTGGTCAGCGCGAGGTGAAGCCCCTGATCAGGGGTTTCAACTTAGGACTTTAGAGTAAAACCGCATGAGTAAGCACTCTTAATTACTAGACTATTAAGACCGGTGGTTATATTGATGATGTTTAAATAAAGACCAATATCTATTCAAGACTTATTCATTACCTTTTTAAATTTAAATATTTTTGTATGTGCAAAATTCAAAATTATAAGTTGTAGTCCTTCATAATAATGGATACATATCAATTGCTCTTCGTCTTCTTACCCTAGTGAACCCTAAAATGAATGTATTAAATCTAAATACATGTGTCCAGATCTTAACAGTGACCGATCTGGGACAGGAAGAGTGAAGAAAGTCATGTCTTGGCAATTCAACCATATAGTCATATATATATATATATATATATATAAGAGTATTGATAGAAATTCCGACTAAACAGTTTAATTTGTTCCGAGTGCACTCACAATGGCAATCACTCATTGACGGAACTGTTCAGTCGGAACAGTTATCATTTTCGTATATATATATATATAAATATAAATCAACTATTCTCACTGACCATCTCCTGGTAGCCTCTAGCTTGATGTTTCTTCTTCAAAACCTCGATGAAATCGTTGGCATAAAGCCACGGCAGGTTCGGCATCCCTACGCGTACGATATTAATTACTGAGTCAATATTCAAGACCAAGCATTAATTGCATTGATTAGCTAGAAGGGATCGGTTCATGATCTCCAATTAGTTCAACATTGCTTTAATTGAGTGAGTCACTAACGTAACTTAACTCACCAAGAGTTCCAGCGGCTCCATGATCGGTGTAGTAAAGGAAGATCCTGTCGTTGGGTTTGCTGTCAACAACCTTTCCACTCCCACCTTTTACTTTGCTCTTATCCCCCAGCAATACCGCATATAAGTTCTCCGTTGTAGCATCCTCCCCAGTGTAATCCTACCAACATCATCGTACACTTGTAATTAATTAATGTAGTAAGTAGCACATAATCATAGGACCATAATGAGCCTCTGTTGGACAATTTTTAGCAAAAAAAAATGGTAAAACTAGAAACGGTAGAAACTTATATAAATTTAATTAACTCTGGTTACATATATACCTTGGGTACGCCACTATAAACATCGGTGCCATTGGGGTGGTTGATGATGGTGCCTTTCCTGGGATTGAGTTGATGCATGGCGATATCATCATACATAAACACCACTATGTTCTCATCTTTCAACCCACCTTTCTTTAGGATCTGGTACGCGTGGCATACATCCGCCTGCATGCATGTCACATAACCGTACATCTATCACATCACCGCCACATAACAAAGGGCAATCGAAGACGCAAGAACTAGCTAGCTAGAAGAGAACTATATACCAGTGTTATCAGAACCGGACCGGGGCCTGACCGGTAGGGCCACCGGTTCGGCCGGTCGGACCCGGTCCGAACCGGGTACGACCGATTTTATAGTAAAAACATGCAGATTTGCAGAGCAGCAGCTGCAGAAATGAATGTCGATCTCTGCCTCTCTGTAAGTTCACCCTAATTTTTTTTAATGAAAGGAGTCCAAACCGGCGAACCGCCCGGTTCGCCCAAAACCGGCCGGTTCGGTGAAAATCGGACTTCAGAACGGATTCGCTTACATCCTCCGAAAATAAGCAAACCGGACCGTGGAGGGTCCGGTCCGGTTCTGATAACACTGCTATATACTGTCCCTCAATTAACTTTTAGTTAGGCTACACACCTGGTGCCTGTAGTTGCCATAACCATTGGAACCGGCCACAAGAACCGCCCACCGAGTCCCAAGTGTCGACAAACCGCCTTCGCTCTTCTCCTCTTCGCCATTCGGCAATAATATCTCCGGTAAGTCCCAGCCCGACGGGGCGATTCGCACTGCCCCAACATCTCCGACCAATAAACCAAGCAAAACAAACATAACGATGTTCCTAGACACCGCCATTGTTGTACCTATTGTAGAGCTTCAAACCTTTATTTTTTTTTGGTAAAGCCAAATTAGATGATTCTCTTTGCTTTAGAGAGTGAGAGAAGTCTGTTTTATTATAGATTTTAGGGGCGAGCCGGTGAAAATATTAAGGAAGGGCAGCTGCATGCAAAGAGAGGAAAAGACACGTGCTAAGAGAGAGGTCCAACCATCAGGTGTTTCTGCGGTTTGGTTTTGGTGGCTTCCTTCGTATAGTAGTTTAATGAGCTTGTCTTCTTCTTAATAAAATGAGGGTTGTTGTTGACTCTCACTAACCAAAAATAAGGGTGATGGTTGTGGATTAACCCTAATATATTAAATAAATAATCAATTGAATGAGTGAGTATATGATAATCACTATTACATTCAATAATTAATAGAAATTGTTAGAATTAGGCGGACGTCTATATTTTTTTTTATTTATATCTAAATTCATATGAAAAGACTTCATGTAATCGAAACATATTCATTTTCACTCTAATTTAATGAAAATTGTAAAGATGTAACATTTTGCATGAAAAATTAAAAATTTAGGGGTTTATAGGTCTTTTGATACCTTATGTTTAACCACTTTTGACTTTTGGTAAGTTTTTTTCTGAAAGTTTTTTTTTTCATTATATTTCTTTAATTAGATGTATTTTACCTTCTTACTATATCATCCCATGGCGCTTGAAGCATTGCTGTTCTTAGAACATCCAACAATAGATAATCCCTGAAAACATGCACATTTGAGGAAAAAAAAAACAAGAGACACAAAAAAAGAGACTGAGTAATCGGTAAAAACATAATACATGGGGTGGTTAAGAATTTCAGCGGCGGCGTTTCTTGTTATCACGGCCATGATGTCGGACCCAGTGGCGGCTGCTGAGGAGACATGCATCAACAAGCTCACCCCTTGTGTCCCCTACGTGAACGACACCACCAGCTCGATACCGGACACGTGTTGCAACCCCGTGAAGGAAACCATATCCAACGAATCAGACTGTCTCTGCGAATACTACAACACTCCCGGAATGCTTGATTCCATGGGCATCAAGCCCTCCCGGATCGTTGACGTCATCCGTGATTGCAAGATCGACGGCGCCGATGATCCTGACACCATCTGCAAAGGTTACTTTAATAATTCCACGTCACCTTTTTGGGAAAATTGACCCAAAATACAAATTATTTGTAACTCAAATACAAATACAATGCATGATGAGTTTCGACGAAAATACCTAGTTGCGCACTTACCAAGTGCGCAATGTACCGTTGCGTAGCTTTTCATGAACAAAATCACCTTAATTTTGGTTACATGTAATTAATACGTTGTGCACTTGGAAAGTGCGCAATGAACCGGAAATCGGACAACTTGCTGGTTTAGTATTCGGGTCGGTTCTGATAATGCCTAAAGCACATGATTTGAACAGTGTTACGTATCTATTACGCGTTGCAACGTTACAACGTTGATAAACATTACGTTGTAACGCGTAATAAAAACGTAGAGCTGTTCAAATCATGTGTTTTAGGTAGTGTTATTAGAACTGGATGGATACTAAACCGGCAAGTTGTCTGGTTTGTTGCGCATTTTCTAAGCGCACAACGTATTAATTACTCTAGTGAAGTAATTAATGCTAATAACTCCGTGTATCATAAATTAAGGTGATATTGCACATTTAACACTTGCGCAATAGTAGACTGCACATTTGAGAAGTGCGCAACTAGGTATTTCGGTGAATGCAACTCACCATGTATTTGTATTTGGTTCAATTTTTCCACTTTTTGTACTGATTATTTAATTTTTCTTCATGTTCTAATTGTTTTATTTTTCGTTAGCTATCGATGGATCGTCTTCGTCACCGGCAGACAATTTATGTAATTTCTCTTCTTTCTTTTCTTATAAAAGTCGAAAATAATTCTTTTCTTACCATTTTGAAAAAAATATTATTAGTTTAGAGTTATGAAATAAGACCATAATGTATATGTTAATCTTTTACAGTTCCTGACCCACCACCGTCTAAAAATGCGGTTGCCACAAGTGTTGCCGAAGTTGGAATTTCAAGTCTCTTCTTGCTCATAGCTTCTTTGCTGCTTTATTGATTGAGGAAACACATTGAACAGTAGATGATTTGCTTTAATTAGATTGGTTGTGTGTAAATTATCACGTCTATTTGAACCTTCTTGTTCCATAATGCAAAATCAATTCTGGATTTTTATGAAGGATAACATGAGGTTATAATTAGTTGGGTTTGTTTACACTTCATGATAAAAAGTTTATACGGGTGAGTTATTAGAAATAACAAAATACAAACTTAATATAGTGTTTAATGAAACTTGTATTTAGTTGATACTCTCATACACTTTTTGAATGAAATATTTGTATTCAGATATATAGTTATAAAGTGACTAAAATATTTAAATGCTCCTAAGTATATATACATTTATCACTATTCATATGTATTAATACTAACAAACGTGTAATCCAAACACTTTATTAGATAATAAGATACCTTAATACATCAAATCAAAAATGACCTAGCAATATGTACATTGTTACTTGAGTTTTTTCATGGACAAATTATTGGCTAAATTTATACATGGGTGTTAGGAAAAATCCGTATAATCGAATTTAGGGCCAACTAGCCACCGAAGCTACGAGACTCCGATCGGCAAATTAAATTATTAATTTTTTTTTTTGTCAAAATTGCTTAGTTAAGGAAAATGTTGAAGTTAAATTTATTTCATTTTCATTTTTTTTAACTGTTAGATTAGAGAGAAAACGAATTAATTTTCATGAGCGATAACATAATTTTACAAAAAAATTCCACTATTACACGTATTTAATATACATCATCTAATTGTAAATAAAATGAAGTTGAAACTAATTGAACTTCATTTTTTTTTTTTTGCTAAAATTAAACTTCATTTTCAAACTCTAGAAATGACGTGCATTTTAGAACATTTTACACTTCAGAGGTAAGAAATAATAATTGCATCATGGGTGTGCGAATCTGTTACATTTCACAAACATTGGAGGAAGCTTTCCTATTAAAGCTAGACAGAACAGAACCTGGAGTGACGTGGATAGCTTTGTTTATCCAAGCCCAGTAGAAGCTACTAGAAGAACACTTCATAAGCCCCAAATCGCGCCTCTTCTCTTCCGATCCTCAGAGAACCATTTCAGCTGATCCGTGAGTCTTCTTCTTTGTTATCGCCGATCAAGCAATCCTGAACTCGAGGCGCGCGCCATGGATTCGGCGAAGGTGGAACAGTTGAAGCAGTTCGTCGACATGTGCAAATCCAATCCTTCGTTGCTGACTGATCCCTCACTCTCCTTCTTCCGCGACTACATTGAAAGGTGCGCCACTGAACTTATCGCGCCCCGTCTGAATGTTAATCCTTAACCTTCTTAGTTCTTACCGTGAAATTGCTTCTGCTTCAGTCTCGGAGCTAAACTCCCTGCCTCTGCTAACAACGATGGAGGCTCCAAATCGGTGAGCATCTCGGCATTCTCTTAGTTAATTGAGCTTGTTTCTTAGTGCAACTAAAGATGTTCGTCGAAGAATCATTTGCTTAATCTGATTTAGGTTTGTCGATTTTAGTATATTAGTATTAGGTTGTAATTACATTTCTTTTTCTTTAAATATAAAAATAAATTAAAGCACAAATTTCTGCATTGTTGTCTATATAGGCAGGATATCCGTCTGGTATATTCAGTCGATGTTGGTTGAGGTGCTGAAAGCCTTTGAGAAATTATGAATGTGCTTTAGTTGTGAAAAATCTTATAAGATTTAAGCTGGTAGGTTCACAATTTCACATTAAATTATACAACTTATACTCATAAGCATAGTTCTTTGTAGTCCAATTTCATTTAGCAGATGTCTCTTAGAGTATTTTGCTGTGTACATTTTTGTGTTGTTAAATTGTGATCATTAGAGCTTAAGGCTATGATGCCGTCAACATTAGTATCTAACTAAACTGGAACATGGAGTGCAGAGGAGCTATGTTGTTGAAGAAGAGAGTGATGAAGAAAGGGAAGATATATCTGATGAAGTTGAAGAGGAAGAGGAGGATGAAATAGTTGAATCAGATATTGAACTCGAAGGCGACACCGTTGAACCTGACAATGACCCTCCCCAGAAGGTTCGCTTTTAGTAGCGTATGATTAGCTAGTGGGTTATCCTTTATGTCATGTCATTATATTGCATATGAACTCCGTCTGTTGATAACTTTTAGATGGGAGACCCCTCAGTAGAGGTTACTGAGGAGAATCGTGATGCAGCTCAAGCAGCAAAGGCACAAGCAATGGAAGCACTTTCTGAAGGTAAAGATAAAAGCAGAACTCTCATAAATTTGGTTGTACCTTGCGTATTTATTTATAACATGAGCAAAGTGCTAGTTTGAACTTTGAATTATGGTCATCTCCTAAGCTTGCATTGCTTGTAGTGACATGAACGTTGATAGAAAATGCTTATATTTTTGCAGGTAACTTGGACAAAGCAGTTGAGCACCTTACGGAAGCTATTATCTTAAACCCAACATCTGCAATTATGTATGCAAACAGAGGTAAGTAATAGGCGACTCTTCTATGCTGGGGCACATTTGTGTTTTAACTTGTTTATCTTGCGTATGTAATACTCCTGAAAATGGATATGCAGCCAATGTCTATGTTAAGATGAAGAAGCCAAATGCTGCAATTCGTGATGCAAATGCTGCCCTGGAGGTTCTTTTCTTTCTCTTGAGAATTCTTATTCTAAAACATGTTTATTTATTTTTCATCTTTATGAAGAAACGGCTCAATTAATATTTTGTCAAGAATCTGGACCCCATTTATTATGGCTGATTGGCCGTCTGTCACAATTTTTTTACAGGGATCCGGATAATCAATTTTCCCTGCAAAGTTTACCATACTATATATCTTTCTTGTGGTCTGAAAGTTAAATTCTCATCTCGTGTAGATAAATCCAGATTCTGCAAAGGGCTACAAGTCACGAGGAATGGCTAGAGCGCTGCTTGGACTGTGGAATGAGGCTGCAAAGGATCTTCACGTGGCATCAAAAATAGACTATGACGAAGAAATAAGTGCTGTGCTTAAGAAGGTCTCTTGGTTAATGGCATGCAAAGAGTTCTTATATACTGGGTTCTGGTTATCTCACGATCATGGTTTGCTTTCACAGGTTGAACCAAATGTACACAGAATTGAGGAACACCGGAGGAAGTATGATAGGCTGCGTAAGGAAAGGGAAGAGAGAAAGATTGAGCGTGAGAGACAACGCCGCAAAGCTGAAGCTAAGGTAAGAGATTGGCGACTCATATTCATATTTGAAGAATCGGTGAGTTTGCATGTTTACTTTAAATGATGTGGTGCAACACATTGTTTTATGTGTGTGCAGGCTGCATATGAGAAAGCAAAGAAACAAGAGCAGTCATCTTCAAGTGGAAGACCTGGAGGATTCCCAGGTGGGATGCCGGGTGGATTCCCAGGTGGTGGGATGCCGGGAGGGTTTCCAGCTGGGATGGGTGGAATGCCAGGTGGGATGGGTGGAATGCCAGGAGGGTTTCCAGCTGGGATGGGTGGAATGCCGGGAGGGTGTCCAGCTGGGATGGGTGGGATGCCGGGTGGGGCGCCAGGCGGGATGCCAGGTGGTATGCCAGGGAATATTGATTTCAGCAAAATCCTGAATGTAAGTCCCTCTATGATTTTGTGCATCTCAATTTAGACACTCCAATCCTTCTGTATCTACTATCTAGAGTAGATAATACATGACAAGTCCTCCCTCTTTTGCGTTAACTGACATTAGTATGTACTTTGAGCAGGATCCTGAACTAATGGCAGCATTCCAAGATCCGGAGGTTATGGCTGCACTTCAAGACGGTAAAACTATGATCTCTGTTCAGTTGGTAGTTTTCATTAATGTCTTTGTGGTAAGAGTAGCTTACCTGGATATTATATCAGTAGGATCGGTTGCTAAGATTGCATTTGGGACTGAATTGTGAAATGGTATGTATTGCAGTTATGAAGAATCCTGCAAATCTTGCAAAGCATCAAGGAAACCCCAAGGTAGCTCCGATAATCGCCAAGATGATGAGTAAGTTCGGTGGTGGAGCCAAGTGAGAAGTTGTGCAATAGCATTAGCTCTACGTCTAATTATGCCATGTTTCAAATTGTAGCTCTTTTTTACAGTGATGAAAGATAGCGATGTTTACAAGAACACTGTATGTATTGAGAGGTTTCCATTTTGTGGATTGAGAATAAAGCTAGCTTTGTCTTTTGTTTTCCATTTTTTTTGTTTACCATGGGTGTCCTAGTGAGCCCATTAAGTTTTTTTTTATATAGTTTTGGACTTTTGGTCATATATTTTCAAATGTTGTTGGGTGGTAGGCCCATGTTGTGAAGCAAAAACTGGAAAAAGCAAAAAAGTAATCGCCCACCGTGGGGCTCGAACCCACGACCACAAGGTTAAGAGCCTTGCGCTCTACCAACTGAGCTAGACGGGCTTTTTATTTTTTTGTACGTCAAAACTATATCATAATCACTTCATAATAATAAAGAAAAACTTTTTCGACAGACGAAACAAAGAACACGTATGGAACTAAACGACTTTAATATCGCTCTGTGCTGTCAAGAAATCTCTCATCTCAGGATTCCAGAAGGAAGCAATAGAGGTAATTTTCTAGTTCATATTTCCTTGAATTGATGTAGTTTTCATTTGGTTTTATCGAGCTCTTATGTTCAGTTGTCTGTTGTGTGTTTGATTTGAACGTTTGTGCAATTAACATGTTCGCTAAAACGCCTCTTAGAGCCGAAAAGAGTTCGCTACCTCAAAACAGTTTGGATTGCTAGGTAGCCCAAGTTGTCGGGGATTAGATTCCGAGTTGCTTGATTGGTGTTTGATAGTTTGTTAACTCTTTGCTGCTTATTTTACTTGAGCCAAAATTAGAACTTTAATCTTGACCTTCTGGTCACCTAAAAATTGCATTTTTGGTTGCAAGAGCAACTAATAGAGCAAAATCACCTCATCAGCTCACCCTGCATCTTATTATACACATTTCTTTGATCTACCAAAAAGTTGGCTTTTATTAACATGGCGGTTCGGTAGTTCTATCAGGTTCAATATGCATCATGGATAATAGTCACTTGTTTTCGCAGCCTCGATAGAGAAAGGTCTGAATCCAAGGGTTATCGGGCTTCAGCAGAAATTAACCCTTGTGGCATTGTCTCTTGATGGTCTCGAAACTGCAATTCTTGTTAAATCGACCATTAACTTTAAAGCCAGCCTTGCAAATTCATGCAAACATCCTTGTCAACGATTTTGCCCATCTTGAGCCTCTTTTGGTTCGTCAGCTTCTCCTGTCTCTGAGTAGCTACTCAGTGAGTGTAGTTCAATGTGTTCATCTTATCCTGTATCATATGCGTACTCCAGAACCCTTCTCATGGGGTTTGACAGTTAGATTTTTATCTCAAAATGGCCAATTCAGACAGGCATGTAATCTATATGGTCAAATGCAAAGGCTAAAACTGTGTCCGAGCACGTTTGCAGTATCAGCTGCTCTTAAGGCATGTGCTAGGACACTAGATAAGAGCAGTGGCAGCCTTATCCATGCACAAGCTCATAAAATTGGCTACAGCAGCTGTGTCTATGTTCAAACTGCACTTCTAGATCTGTATTCAAGAGTTGGTGAAATGGAAACTGCAGGCAAAGTTTTCTCCAATATGCCGGAAAAGAATGTTGTTTCTTGGAACTCAATTTTATATGGATATGTAAAATCAGGTAACTTGGAAATGGCCCAGAAATTGTTTGCTGATATTCCACATAAGGATATTGCTTCGTGGAACTCAATGATATCTGGGTATGCTAAAGTGGGAAATATGGAAAAGGCTAGGGTTTTATTTCAAGAGCCAGAAAGAGATTCAACTTCGTGGAATGCTATGCTTAGTGGGTATGTAGATAATGGAGATCTCGAGTCTGCTCAAAGAATTTTCAAAGAGATGCCACAAAGAATTAATGTTTCATGGATCACTATGATAAGTGGATACACAAGGTGTGGTGATATTGAGTCAGCTCGTACTCTTTTTGACCAGATTGATGTGAAAGACCTGTTTGTATATAATGCCATGATAGCATGTTATGCTCAAAATAGTAAACCAAGAGAGGCCATTCAACTTTATAGAGATATGATTATACCGAATGCAAGTATTATCCCTAATGAGATTACGTTCTCAAGTGTCATTTCTGCGTGTTCCCAGTTAGGTGACTTAAAGCTTGGGTTTTGGGTAGAATCTTGCATGGTCAAGCTAGGAATAAGGCGGGATAACCATTTAAACACAGCCCTTATTGACCTTTATGCTAAGTGCGGAAATGTTGATAAAGCTTATGAATTATTTAATAGCTTGAATGAAAAAGATGTGGTTGCTTACTCTGCCATGATCCTAGGGTTTGGAATAAATGGTAAGAATATTGATTCTATCCAGTTATTCAAGCAGATGGTAGATGCTCGTATAAATCCTAATTTAGCCACATTCACGGGATTATTAACTGCTTATAGTCATTCTGGTTTGGTTGAAGACGGGTATCAATGTTTTCTGTCTATGAAAGACTTTGGCCTTGTGGCTTCAACGGATCATTATGGGATCATGGTTGATCTTTTGGGTCGGGCAGGGTTTCTGAAGGAAGCATATGATTTAATAGCTAGCATGCAAATAAAGCCCGATGCGGGTGTTTGGGGAGCATTGCTTCTTGCTTTCAGAATACATAATAATGTTGAGATTGGGGAGATTGCAGCTAGTCATTGCCTTGAGTTGGAGCCCGATAAAGCAGGTTATTATTCTCTACTTGGGAATATCTATGCTGCTGCTGGAATGTGGAATGATGTAAAGCAAATAAGAAAGGTTATGGTGGAGAAGGGATTTGTCAAGATACCTGGGTGTAGTTGGGTTGATTCAACTTGATTCTACGGTTCGTTCCTTTCCGTTATGATTATTTTACCTTCCGCTAGCTGGATAGTGGACATGATAGAATCTTGCAAAACCAAATCTTTATGTGGGTTTTCCAACCTTTCAGCTATGCAGAATTGCACAAAGTATGAAACTACCTACACTAAAACATACTGTGCGAAAAGTTCTCATTTTCAGGAAAAAGCAGTCGTTTTTAGGGGGAAAATATTACTTTTTGGGGAAAAAATTATTGAATCAGGTAGTAAACAGTTGTCTAAAAGGGAAAATATCTGTTTTCACCCAGGTTTCTCCAAGATTGACATTAATGTTTTATTATTATGATGATTGCAGCAGATGTCAAATACTCGGTTATTATGATAAGTAACTTTGGACTGAATGTCTCAAATTTTCTGCCTTTTAACATGCTGTTAGTTTTTGCCAGATTGGAGAAGTTTGATCTTCTGGTAAAATGGTGAATGCAACAAAAGGCCTATTTATTTCATGGTAAGTTTAGTATTGTGCATGATCATCAACAAGTTTTTACAGAGAAAATCTGCAGCAGCTTCGTTTCACTGCGATTTTTGTTAAACCGTGCAGTGACATTCAAATGGCGCAGTTCATAATCAGTATGAATGCGAATATGCCAGCATCGCAGAAATTCATAATTCAAGAACTCGACGGAACTCACCTGTTTGTGCAGCCTGGGATGGAGCATATGATCAAGAGTGCTATTTCTCAGTTCAGGGAGCAGAATTCCTATGAGAAGCCCTCTGCTTGATTCTCTCATGTCTTAAAAAGAAAAGAGAATCTTGTTATTCTCATATTTATGCTGAAAATGTACCCTTCTTCATTTGTATTCCAGTTCCAGTCTTTCCTGTCATTCCTTGATCAATAAAAACATCATATTTTAGTTTGTAAATTTGTAGTTACATATATAAAAATGGTTGGATTAAATATGGAATGAAAATGTTTAATTTAAGAAAGATTTATGAACGCGGCTTTACAGTTAAGGGGGTCGACCGGGGAGGATACTAAATCATGTTAATTGATAACAAATGCGGAAAATTTACTAGTTAGGATGATTCTTACCGATTTACGAATATGTTTTTCATATAAAAATAGAGTACAAAAATCCAGTGATATATCATAACAAATTAATTAACAATATTTCTATACAAATTAAAATTGCATAAGTGAGTAATATTTCTATACAAATAATATCTCACACAAAACACTTATTTACAAATAAAGTAAGATTTTTGTACTTCATCCCTAAATTTAACACCAGCATTACTCTTTATAAATTAAAAAAAAAAAAAGGAATAATGATTAATTATCAATAATCTCATTGGGCCAAAATTATAATTACTGTGGAAGGAGAAAACTCCAATCTTATCTCCCTCGTCTCCGTTACCTGTTGTTGCTTGCTTCTCTGCCTTGCGTTGTTGTGGACGCGTAGCTCACTGATACTGAACATGGCGTTCGCTCTTCAGTCCCAGCCAAGAATCCACGAGCTCTCGCGCAGGTTTTGTTCTAATCCCTGATGAAATTTAATTTCATCGTTTTCCAGAAATCGTACGAGTTGACGCGTAATTCATCTCGATTTTTTATGTTGCAGCTGCGCGCCCAAGTTCTATTCGGGATTGAAGCTTCAGTCCCCATGTTCGCCCATTTCTCTAACTTCAATTCCAAGCTTCATTGTTCCTGGCAGCGACTTTGTTAGTAATGCTCTTTTTTTCTGCGTTTTAGGTACCGTAGCCGTCTCTAAACCTAGCCCCAGTGCAGAGCTCTTCAGTAGAGTTCACCAGAGCCTTAAATCCAGGTGAGCTAAGCTTTGTTTTTTTGAGATTTTGTTTATTTTGTATTAGCTGTGGGAACTTTCTGGATTGCTCAATTCATCACCTCCAGTTGCAACTATAGAGCTTGTTTGTTAAGTAAATTGAATCTTTTTTTTTTTGTAGCTATTTCTATTTATCTGGCAATTGATTTAGTACTTTAGTGTTGTCAGACCTAATTGTGTTAAGTTTTTGTAGCAATTTCAATCTATTCTACCCCACTTTCGTGCTTGTGTGTGAAATATTAGCATTTTTTCGATCATTTTGATTTGTTGAGGCTGAAAGATAAGTTTAGTGTTGTCAAAGACCGAATTTTGCTTTAGTTTTGGTAGACATTTCAACATCTTCTACCCAAATCATTCTGTTTTTCCCTTTTGTGTGGAATATTAGGATATGTTGTTGCTGAAACCCAATCATTTTGTTTCAGATTAAGGCATGAAGCTTATGATGAGTTTAGTTTCATTGCTATTCATGTTGAAAGTTCAAATTCTTTCCTTGATAGACTATGTGGCTTCTATTGAAATTCCTTCTTGATCCTATTAAAATTAGAGCAACACAGAATCAATTTATGGACTTCAGTTTGTTTCGTCGTCTGATTTTAGCCAGTACTGTCTGGTCTTTAGAGTTCAGAACCACTTTCGTTAACATTCTCCACTTTAATGCAGCATTTTGCCTTAATACCTGCTGTAACAAAGTTCTGATTTTACAGAACTAAAAACCGAGGTCATGGACAGATTACAATGATGCCTATCGGAGTCCCCAGAGTGCCTTATAGGAATGTCAGAGAGGGATCTTGGCAATGGCTGGATTTGTATAATGCCCTCGTAAGTTAACTGTTTGCCTATTTCAAAGGGTTAATCACCAAATTGCATACCGTACTTTGGACAAATTGCAAAGAGCATACTGAACTTAAGTAGGTAATTTTGTTGCAACTTGTCCAAAGTTAGGTGTGCAATTTGATTATTGTCGTCCCTACTTCAGATTAACAAGATGATTTAGGCACGTTTCTTCTTGGAACTCATTTTAAAAGATTTCTGATTTTTCAGTACAGAGAACGAATCATCATGATTTCGCAATACATGGATGAGGAGTACAGCAACCAGATATTGGCAACCATGTTATATCTTGACCTTGTTAACGATTCCGAAAAAATGTACTTCTATCTCAATGGCCAGGGTGGAGATGTCAGTTCCTCCTATTGATGATTTTTTTTCTTTTAGCTGGTAGATTTCATAATTCTTCTTTTCTGCATTATTTTTTGATACATTTTTTTTCAGCTCACTCCAAGCTTAGCCATCTACGATACAATGAAAAGTTTGAGAAGTCCAATCGGTACCCACAATATGTCTCATGCTTTTAATCTAGGAGCATTTCTTCTATCAGCTGGTGATAAGGTAACATTGTTCATTTTTGGGTTTCTTTGTTGATGAAAATGGGACAAATTGAGATTCGGATACTGCTAAATTTCTCTTGTTAGGGATAGTAGTATTTGAGTTGTTAAATCTTTAATCCGAAAACTTAGAAGTTCCTTTCATCCTCAAAAGTGGTATTTAAGGGTTTCAAAATCATATATTTCTGTTCTTTAAAGTGTATTCCTGTAATTATTTTTTTTAGGGTTATCGTTCTGGGATGCCGCTTTCTAGAGTAACTTTGCGACCTCCGGAAGGAACTGTTCGTGGTCAGGTACTCAATCTTCCTTTCTTTGTTGATCTATTCAAAAACCCTACACCATTTTTACATTTTTTATTTTTATTGTGAAGGCCGATGATGTCCGTAACGAAGCTGCTGAGCTACTAAGAATCAGAGATTACCTCTTCAACGAGTTAGCTAAAAATACAGGGCAGCCCATTGAGACGGTGAGTCTGACTCGATCGTTGTTCATTCCCTAGATTTTTTAAATTTTCGTAAATTGAGGATTTTGATTTCATAATGTTTTTGTTTTGGGTAGATTTTTAAGGATTTGGATCGTCGTAAAAGACTTACAGCTCAGGAATCCGTGGAATATGGAATCATAGATAAGGTTGTCAGGCCGGCTGTTATTAAGCCGAACGCAACCCGGGACGGTAATGCAGGTCTCGGCTAGTTTGTCTTTAGGTGGATTTGTGTTGAGCTTTAAGCTTCTGAAATACAGTTTATGTTGAAACAGTGTTTTGTTCTTGTTGTGATATTTGCTCATCTTTCTGCAATGGAATAATTGAATAAGCTCTAGTTGTGTGAAGGAATAAGGAAGTTGATCTCGGAATTGGGTGGTTAAATCGTTCAAACTTGTTTAATTTAGTCACTTATGTTTAATCTAATGTGATTAAAATAAAATTACAATTTTACACTTATCTCCAGTCACTTCAACTGTTTTTCGTGTTATGTGCTTTATACTTGGTGTTCTTCATAAAAATATTCGAACTTTTTTATTTTTGTTTTTTAAACTCAAAATCTGTGTTCGTATCCGAACCATCAGCTACAGTGTTCGATTGAACCCTGCAGAGCAATCTCTGTCATATGACGATACTAAAAATTTCAAATCATACATTTAAAAAATGATACATGCTGACTCATTCTAATTGAGTCGATCTGTATAATAAATTGATCTGAAAGTTGCATAAAATTATAGAAAATTGTCATACAGACATAGTCGGAATGAGTCGGCATGTTCCGGTCGGATCATGTATTATATCTCTTAAAAAAAATCATGATTACTATATCATCATATGAATATATCTATCAAAGAATTGGAATGTAGAGTTACATCATTTCAACCATTTCCCTTCATCCTCTCTTCTTGCCAACCTTTGAAAACCTTAGCAATGAACTCCTCCACTCTTTCATCTATATTCCCCTCACCATCTTCATCTCCCCACCCCACCTCACCCTCTTCACCACTATCATCTTCCTCCTCATCATATCCAGAGTCTTCGGTTTCATCCGATCGAAGGGTAAAATCGTCATTTTCTTCATACCCATCACTAGGACTCATATTTTCTTCTAATTCATAGTCACTTTCACATGTATCATCTTTAATCCCATAGCGTTCGGCTTCATCAAAGCGAGGGGTAAAATCGTCCATTTCGATTTCGTCGTGTTCCTCCGGGACATGGTTTCCAAGCATGATGGATACCACAACTACATTGAACACCAAGAATAGAAGGCTTGAATAATTCCTTAAATTTAGGATGAGAAGAGTGAATAATATTATTAACGAAAACACGACGAGAGGAACAAGCATCAACTTCATGCCCCGACCCGACGATATTGCGATTTGATGTTCTTGAAGAAGTTGGTGAGGGTTATATAGTTTCTTGGGGTGGAGTTATTGGTATTTGTTATTAGAAGTTGAAACTTGAAGGAATGTGATTTCTTGGAAAACTAGGGTGGAGTGTAGCCTTTGGATTAACATATGACATGGCTGAATTAATTAATTAAGTAACCAATGTCTTCAAACAAGTTACTAGGAAGTTTACTTGTTTTGTTTGGTTTGAACCAAAATGGAATATCTTAGAATCTTCCTTGCGAAATGGAAGTAATGGGTTGATGGGACCTTTACTAAGCAACCTTGAAAAGTTCAGGTTTCAATCTAGCAAATAAAGAAGTTCGAGGAGCTAACAATCGCACACTCAATCCTAAATTGACCTAACCTAATAGTTGCCATACAAAAAGTGTAATTAAGACCAACTTGAATCAGAAAATACTATTATCATCTTCGTAGCGCAGGCATATATTTAGTTTGGTTAATATCTGGAACCTCATCACGACGATACTAGTTTCCTACGGTGCATTCCAAACACGATATCCTAACTAACTTACTGACGACAGACGACAACATCAAGAAAAGTAACGGGTTTGTCAGTAACACAAGTCAATAGTGGTGAACCATCCTCATCCGGTTCTTCGATCATGTGTTGTTTCCATCGAAGAATGACACATTCATGTCGGTTGATTTTTGCGTCGCTAGAGAAGTCCAGTTGTCTCCTCCGAGGTAGGACGGTGAAGTTGGTATCGGGACAACGACCCGTAGTCGAGATTACATCGTTCTTCGGCTTCGTAGGTTTCGGATCTTGCTGATTCCCAGCTAGGAAACTGCCCAATATAACCTAGTAACAAAAACACTGTCAAAACACGGAAAAGGTATCATGTTTACGCCAAATTAATTAAAATGTGTCATATGCCACTGTTGATTTGTAGTATAAGAGTCTGTTGAATCCATTCATCCACAAGTATAGACTTACGAGACGGTTGGTTAAATCACACGTCTTATTATTAACAGTCACAAACCTGCACGGGAGTTGCTGCAACAAGTAAACCAGCAACTCCACCCCCAACAACTCGACCGTCCGGGCTAGCCAACGATACACTGATTCCACCGGATCGGCTCCGCGTCCCTCCGGTTTCACTAGGCATGAAAGATCCCGATAACGACAGTATCTCGAATCGACCCTGTTATTACACCCATAAAGACATTATCAATAATTCAACTGAAATTTACATCGAAAGTGAAAATCGATAATGTTAACAAGGCAGAGGAGTCACCTCATATGTCAGTGTGCCGCCGGAAGAATCGGGTTGCCGGAGAGTGACGCTCGATATCGCTCCATTGGCTGAGAGTATACATATGGCGCGTGGCCCTGTTAGTTTTATAAACCCTAATTGTCAGGATCTTGATCATGCTTTATGTGGATTAAAGTATAGTGATGAATGACTTACCTGGTCTTGATCTGGTCTTGATCTCAATTCCTCCGATCTTCCTAGACTGTCAATTCGCTTCTCTGTAGAACGGTTCTACTTCTCTCCCTTGTCCATCCTTCTGTCAGAGACCAGTTGATGGAGAACTGCTCTTTCTCTCTGCGTCAATAACTGGCAGGGAGAGAGGACCGTTTATAATATTAACCCTTTAATCTGGTACGTCCATCAAGTGACCAATTGAACGGTCTAGATTAAATACATTCCATAAAGACATATATTGATATAATATAATATAATACATTATTCAATATATCTATATTCATTAATATTATCTGGCCACATAATTAGAATATATATTGTAACATTAAATATATATTCTTACATTCTCCCACTTGGCCAGATAATCACATAAGTCTTACATCTTTATGGAATAACATAAGGCGCGCGTAAAATTTAATCTTTCCGTTCATCATAATCACTTACATTCAATAATCTATAAATGCGGGTTATGGCGGTCATACACATATTTAAGCAGCATACTCCCTTCCATATACCACGACATTACATCTTATCAAACGTAAGCCTGTAAGTAATATATATAAACACATTAGGGTCCGAGTAAGGCTTTGCATAAGGTTTTCCCGTTATCATAAACTTTATGTGTACACAATCATAATTAACAGGAAAACATTAGAGTCAGAAACATATCATTGAGCTCAGAGTGTCAAACATCATCATCATCAGCTTTACAACTAAGACTCATTATTTACATGCTTCTTTAATGTCATTAGTTGTAAACATTCATTTAAATACATCATTGTCAGCTTGGCCATTATGCTGACAAACACTCTTGTTTCTGAACTTTCTTCTTAACGACAATAAACTTTCATTCCATAAGTTTGCACATTTTAATTCTTGTCGTTTTGACGAAGAAATAACTGTGGCGTTATTACGATAAATTTTCCAGCGACTTGGTAATGGTGTCGACAACCTCAAGCCCTGAAATAAGTCCCACAGTCCTTAATGCATGATAAAACATGCTAAAACCTTACTTTACATTATTGATAACAACAGATAATTACCACTTTTCTATAATATTGCTCCAACACATAAAAGGAACAAATAATTGAAAGTGGACTTTCAACTGTCACGATATCCCTTAAATCTGAATCTACACGAACATAAATGCATTTACATGTTCTTGTAGGTGCATTAGGACTTTATTTGCAGCATTTGCGAATTATACTCCCTCTTTAAGATCATTTAAATGTGAGCTTTTTGAGACAATCCAACTGTAACTGTGACTAGATTAAAATTTTAATTTAATCTTTGTCACATAAATTGTCTCTCGCATTAACTTTCATCTTAACTCCAGAGAGAAATATAATGCATAATCATTTAAATGTGAGCAAGAAATAATCAATTATACAGGTAAAATATTTACATACTCCCACTAATCTTACGGTTCATAAGACTCTAGAGTAACTTACTAAACCATTCTTGGGAAACATTTATTTTATCCTATAAATTGATTTCTAAAATGACAATTCATTAATTGAGAAATATAAACTTCATAACATAATATATTGTGGGAATGAAACCGAAAAAAAATTTACTAATATCTGAATCCTACAAGTAAACCAACTTCCAGAATAACTAGTTTTCCTAATGTTATTCTAAATGATTTAACTTTATCAGATGATTATACTTTTCTTTCTTTATGAAGTATCATGTCTTTCGAACATTATCCCTTATGTTGAAATTTTCATTCAACTGATGGAACTATATTCTAATCCATTTGAATAATGTATTCATACAGATAGACAAAATGTCTATCATTTACCATAATATCCACATCTTATTATTCAGACACTCCCACTAATTTCATTATTCTTAAGATTAACATAACTGGTTTCTACAATTTTCGGACTTCAGTTAAGAAAGTAAGTCTTTATACCCTTTGGATCTTTTAATGTTACTCCGGAGTAAACATTTCATTCAAGAATCCATTCTTTAATGTGGATCATAAACATTTACTTTACTTTTATTAGACAACCTCAAACATAACGGTGTCTTAACCAAGCTCCCTTCCAACGCACAGATCAATAAAAGGTTGGAATTGCCTTTATGGGATCTCAGACTTAACTCATACATCCACAACTTAATGTCATTAATGGGTAAAGAAGATTTACTTGTCTAACTCTTAACTGTAACTTTCAAAGTCCGTTTATATTTCCCACAATACTATTTTCATAAATGTATAACATAGTATATACAAATATATGACACGTTCTTTTGATGAGTCTTACTAATGAACTAAATGTCATATCATACTTTTATACATTTCTCATGAAAGTCAACACACATAAAGACATTATAAGTTTTCACGTTTCTATCTAATAGCTTACTTTTCATCAAGAAAATCACTCAGCAAACAGATATAGTCATGACATGAATAACACTAATATGCTTAAATTCATAAGTGCAAGAATATTTACAATTATCCCCCTATTCTTGACACTTATTAATTTTCCGTATAAATAATCATGCAATAGGCGAGATATACGAAATATTGCATTTTATTCATGTATGAAAAACTATTGCACTAACCTTTTAGTAGCACTCCTTTATGCATGGTTGACATGTGACTTTCTTGTTCTTCATAACATACGAGCTAACTCAATATCACTTAATGAACACTTTAAAGTGCTCTCATAAATATTGAGTTATCTCTAGTCATCCTTAAGGTCTTTAATCTTGCTCCATAAATTAGTCAACTCAAACTTCTACAAACTATACAACTCAAAACTTAATGGTTGTAAGTTTGTACATACGAGTGACTTATTACATAATTCGTTCTTTCATCCACAAAACTTCATAATTTTCTTTATTTATTGTTTGTGGAATAAACCAAATTATTCGCATTAACTTAAGATTTACTCGGTTATATCGTGTTTATACTTTATGATTTGACTTTCTACTTAAGTTGTGTACCCATAAGGATACTGTTTAATTGTGTTAAGTCAGGATCTAGTAACTTTAGTGGAACCTGACTTACACGGTTTAGAAATTCAAACCTATTAAACACAATAACAGAACATACATGCGAATTAACTATAATAGCTGCAAATTACATACTTGCTCATTCATAAAATAAGCTAATAAGAATCAGCTAATCATTTAAAGTATATCATAATCGACCTTTGGGCAACAACTATAATATACTATCATTAAGTAAATGCCAATTAGTAAATAAACTATTATAGATTCAGATAATCAATAAGAGTATATCATAGTCGACCTTTGGGCAACGACTACAATACACTAATCTTAATTAAATGCCATAACATTATTTGGAAATCATCAAAGTATACTATAACCGACCTTTGGGCAACGACTATAGCACACAAATCTTAATTAAATTCCATAGCATTATTGGACAATTAAAGAAAATCTTCGGTTAAATATACAAGTTATCTTTGGATATACAAATATATAGAACCAAAAGATCTTAATTATCCCATCATGTTTACAAGTTATAGAAAGCGATTCACCTTTGGGTAAATCCTAAAATTCTAGTAACCTGTAAATGTCAATTTATCCAATCATGTATACAGTAATAGGCATTTCATTATTATCATGGATAAATGACAATTATATTATATGCATGAAACAAATAAACATTCTAGATTAGTCACTTTGGTGACAATAATCCACTTAAAATATAAGTTCATACATATACATACTTATTGATCTTACTTTAGACATTACTATTGTATTATACGCATGAAGCAAATAAACATTCTAGATTAGCCACTTTGGTGACAATAACCTACTTAACTTATATGTTCATGCATGATTTTCTTTAGGTATGACAACACACTTTAGTTCTGTCACTTTGGTGACTAGAAACTAACCATAAAGTCATGTTGATAGTAATGTCCCATTAAACCATAACCTTATCATTCTAGTTCAATCACTTAGGTGATTAAAAACTAACTATAAAGTCATGATGACCGTAAATGACTCATTCACGCATAACATTATCATTCTAGTTAAATCACGTTGGTGACTATAACCAATTTTAAAGTCATGCATATGGTCTTAAAGAAATATTTCAATAACTAAATATAACCCGATCTCATAATGGTTATCATGATATTATTGAAACATCACTAGAAAACATTAGGTTTGGCTAAAATAAAATATTGTTAAGCCTTAAAGTTAATGGTTTTACACCATAAAACTATAATTTTCCTCAATGAGTAGCGGAAGCAATTAACAAGGAAAACTTATATCCTCCATCATGATTGATAATCCATAAAACTAATTTCAATCGATGACTAAAACTTAATTCAGATTCTAAGCTAAATTAATAGCTTATCCTTCATTGTTGAAACATAATCAATCATTAACTTCAAATTAGAATCACATGATCTAATCTATCATTCATTCATCACTCATGTTTTTATAACAACATCATCATGCTTTAGAATTCATATACATGTATGGGAGTAATTTTACACTACCATTAACATACCCAAAATTCATTAATCATGTGTTTATTTATACTATTATTATAAACATAAAATTCTAATCACCATTAAAACTTGTGATGAACGAAACAATTAGCATAAGATAATTGCAAGCAATATTATTACGGTCCTAAATATAATTAGACTGATCAAACAATAATCCAAACATTTAATTAAAGGGGAAATTATAATCTTCACATTATTAGATCCCCAAGAATTGTTTAATCAATTCATCCATATCTTATTCACTTAAATGGGAGCAGAATGTGCCAGATGGTACGTAAGTAGCATGCTTTAATATGCATAAATTGAATTACCTGGTAATTCCACTCAACAGCAATCGCCTTGGCAAGAGTGGAAGTTGTAATTAATTCAGCCCGCCGCGATAACTACTCAATATGGATTAAACAAATCATATCTTAATTCCGTTGTGCAGTATTCATCCAAGTCAGACCGTTTTCTGCAATTTTGTTGCTGTAGTGGTCATTCCATCTATGACCTAATGCACTCCAACGACGCCTCCTTCGGTACATCAATCCCAATTAGCCCCGATTTGCAGATTCATAGGGGCCCAAATGAGTCAACCATCAGAAATTCCCTTGCAGCAAGGAATTACGGAGATGCAACCCCAACAACGTCCGATACACAGAGAAACATCAGACAAAATATGATTAAACCCATTGAATGATAATTGGACAATTAGTTAATAAAGGAGTGTTAATGAACAATTCGTTAATTTCAATTCCACCGATAAACATACAATAATTATTAAACAATAACCGCTTGCAATTCCTACGATTCCAATACTTTAAATCCATTACGAAGTCGAACCTTTAACAGTGAATCAATAATCCCAACACAACGCAGATCAACAACACATGCTCTGATACCACGTGTTAGTTTTATAAACCCTAATTGTCAGGATCTTGATCATGCTTTATGTGGATTAAAGTATAGTGATGAATGACTTACCTGGTCTTGATCTGGTCTTGATCTCAATTCCTCCGATCTTCCTAGACTGTCAATTCGCTTCTCTGTAGAACGGTTCTACTTCTCTCCCTTGTCCATCCTTCTGTCAGAGACCAGTTGATGGAGAACTGCTCTTTCTCTCTGCGTCAATAACTGGCAGGGAGAGAGGACCGTTTATAATATTAACCCTTTAATCTGGTACGTCCATCAAGTGACCAATTGAACGGTCTAGATTAAATACATTCCATAAAGACATATATTGATATAATATAATATAATACATTATTCAATATATCTATATTCATTAATATTATCTGGCCACATAATTAGAATATATATTGTAACATTAAATATATATTCCTACAGGCCCTTGTTGCAAAAACGATATAATCTTCATTGTAACATCCTGGAGCATTTCATAGCAGTAAAATATGTCAGAATGATTTAGCGGAATCATATGAGTTGATCATTAATACCCAGAATTAAATATGAATTACCTCGCCTGTATTAACGGTGATAATATGTGGTGAGAAATTGGTGCCAATGGAGCATTGAGCCAATTCACCTACCAAATGCAAATTCCAAGTTCCTTATTACATCATCTATATAGTAACAGATGTCATGTAATATGATTTCGCACGAAATCTCTTAATCAGAGATTTTGAGTTCTAATTTCAGTCGAGCTCTGATAAAGCAATATATTTACAACCAGCACTTATTCCAAGATCTAATACATTATGAAAAAATAATCTATGTGACAGAATATATGATGAAACGAATAAATCGAGAAATGGTGGTTTAGAAAGTATTCACCAACATCTCAACACCTGCACCTACTTTAATTTCCGATGTTGTCTGGTTCCAGAAAGTTTGGAGGTTCAGTGACAAAAAGATTCCGTCACTAGAAACACCCACCAACGATAAAGTTGCAAAACATCTCATTGTCGGGAAACCAAATTACAAATCCCCACCATTAGTAACGGGTCTTTTGGCCCATGATGTTTTGACAACTTTTGAGTTTTGGTCAATGATGTTTTTTTTTACCTAGTTTTGATATCATATGTTTGCAGATTTTTTCTAGTTTTGGTCTAATTAACCGTTACATTCCGTCCATTTTTTGACATGTTCAAGTCACGTGATCCACTCTAAACTTTAAATTTAGTCCCTCTAATACTTTCTTAACCTTTTTTTTGTTCAATTTAGTCCCGAAGTTTCAAAATTGACCCCAATTGGACAATAGGTCCAATTGAATTTTTGAAACTTCGGGACTAAATTGAACAAAAAAAAGGTTAGGAAAGTATTAGAGAGACTAAATTGAACAAAATTGAAAGTTTAGGGTGGATCACGTGACTTGTACATGTCAAAAAATGGACGAAATGTAACGGTCGGACCAAAACTAGAAAAAATCTGCAAACATATGGTACCAAAACTAGGTAAAAAAAACATTATTGACCAAAACCCAAAAATGGTCAAACATCATGGGCCAAAAACCTATTAACCCTTTAATATTTGATTAATTTCAAGCCTACCTATATATATGAGAGAGTGAGCTAACCCTGAACATACTACATACTAGGTTGGAGCTATATATTGCGAATTTTATTGAGCCAATGCTGAACTAAGCTCTAAGAATACACGGTATATATAATTTTTTAACTCAAATAAACCCGATATTGAATATCGATGGTAACTTTAGAAAGTACAAATACTAAAGTATGACAAAAGTTTGCCTAATTATTGAACAGCAACACTGCTTGAAGCTTTTTTTAAAGAATTTTATATAGTTTTATGATTATTTTTAAAACTCGGTAAACGATTTAGCCGATGTTAACTAAACAGTTTTATATTTTAAGGTTAAACGTTTTAGAATATATTTTTTTTAATATAAACCCGTTAAATTGAATTAATCTTCACACACAACTCTTAAAGGGTTGATTATGAATAATTTTATACAATTTCAAGTATCCTACCAAATCATCACTGTCATATTATATGGTTTGAAGATTAAAACCAAACCAATCCAATCTAGTACTAGCTGTTGAGCTACCTTACTGTCATGTTCAAGATAAACATATATATACAATACAAATAGTAAAAGTTTAAAGAAAACAGTAACTTTTTCTGTTACCTAAGTTGTCAACTTCCAACTTGGATTTGGCCACTGATCCGACGGGTAGCACCTTCCTCCGCTTCTGAGCCGAGAAGTCGATCACCGGCGGCGGCGCCGACGAGGATATCGGCTTCGGAGACAGAGGCAAGTTGAGAGAGCCGTCGGGAGCGTACTTCCTCGGCCGCCCCCTCTTCTTCTTCAACGATATGCCTCCGGCGGCCGCCGGGGTGAGACCCACTTGGGGCGGCGCCGCCGCTTGAGGCTGAGCTTTCTGGGTCGGGTTGTCGGATCTTGGAGCGGCGTGGTAGTCTGATTGAGCATCTGATCCCACTACTGTAAAATTGCTCACTCCTTCCCTTACCTCCATAATTAAAACAAAAAAATTTCAACTATAGAAACAAAAATATATATATATCTTCGTTTCCAGCTCAAATTAATTACCACGCAAAAAAAAAAATCTAAAATCTAAAATCTAAAATTTTGAAGCTGAAATGGTTGAAATTCTTGAAAAACTGCAATAAAAGGAAAATATCATATTTTTTTTAGAAAAAAAAAACGAACAAATGGTGTCCTAGTGTAAAGGTTGAAGATGAAGGAAGAAGATAAAGATTGTTTGATTTTGTGCTCTGAGGTTTAAAATTTGTAAAGAAAAATGCTGAGACATAAATAAATAAAATGTTCCTAACTTTCCTAAAACTAATTTATTATATAATCTGGTGGAATAGATATATAATTAAATCTGAAAAAAGAATCATACAAATAGTGTTTTCATGGAAATCTGTGTTTCTTTATTAATTCTATGGGTGGGTCGAATTTTTTATATGAGAAATAAATTATTATTTATTTGTATTACATAAAGGCGTCTCTTCTCTTGTGAATTATTAATATCTTAGATTACTTAAGATTAAAAAATTTGATCATGTGATTATCGAAAGTATTGTTATATTAAGGAGAAAAAAAATACTTGTTTCTATGAACAATATATATATATATAGGAGATTGATTGAAAAGTGGAGCATGTAAGATGAGTAGTGACTTTATTGCACATCCATGTCAAGATAAATGGTTTGGTTTCTCATCATGAAAGAGTGGCTTTATTAACAATATCTACCAAATAAATCATTTTTTTAGATTTAATAATGATATCGTCTAGCATGCCTAACTAAGAAACATTATTTTCTGCAAATAAAGAATTTGGACTTATAATGCACAGAGAAGTGTGACACAAAGCCTTTTACCAAAAAAAAAAGGCCAGTTACTTTTTCAATTTCTTGGATTTATTTGTAATTAATTATTTAAAAATATTACTTTATGATAATAATTTATTAAATGCTTCCTAGGTTGGAAACTCTACAACCCCCCCCCCCCCCCCCCCCTTTTTTTTTTGCCAAACTAGACCTTTAATTATCAAACAAAATAAAATCAATTTTTTTCAACAAATAAAAAAACAGTAAAAATAAGTTGTTGGTATAAACAATATTTTCATATAGAATTAGAGCTTAGCTATTCTCTTTGCCAACGAGTATGGTTAATTAATATAATGATTTAATGTTTTTTTTAATGGAAGGTATTATGTCTTAGTAGGGTTTTAACCTCGAGAGTCGAGACAGTTGATTTGAAAGTGAATAATTTAATATTGTGACAAGTAAATGATAATTATTTTAAATGGTCAAATTATAAAATGTTTTTATGGTGTATAAGTAGGGGAGCTAGTCAAATTCACATGGACATTGGCGTTTCTGGTCAAAAGACCCGTTCTATTCTAAATTAATAATAAAACCCTTTTAAAATACACACTACACTTAAAATAATAATTATAAAAAAAATCTAAATATGTATTATTAATTTAAATTAAAAAATGATTGAATGAATGTATTCAAATAAAAAGTACATTTTTTGTTATATGAATATGATAGACAAATTAATGATTTGTCTTATTTATCTCCCCATTTCCAAAAAAAATATGTTTAAAATTCATTTTGCTTATTGGCCTGGCCTAGGATTAGCGAAAAATGAAGTCAATCATTATAATGAATCTGTTTCTGAAACAAAAAATGAAGTCAATCATTATAATTAACGAAAAAATTGAGTTTTATATTAGGAAACACTAAATATGTTATACATATACAAATTACATTGTGTTGTATTGTATCCAACCAATTCTTTTCCATTGGTCACCTAATATTTTTCCTTCCTCATCCACCACCTGCCCTCTTTTCCCGCTATTTCTACTTGAATTCGAAAAGTAGGGCCGGGTTGATGTCCCAACCCGAAAGCCCGGCCCCCATTTAACCCACCAAACCCGAATTACTCTCACGTTACCCGGTGCAAAACCCGACCCGGTAATTTAAGAGAAAGACCTAATCAACCCGAAACTAAACAAGTTCCTCTTGACTAGGCTCCCTAAAGCCCCGGCGATCCCATTCCCGGCCGAGCCCTCGTCTCCTTCCGATGTCTTATCATGAACCAATGGAATTTCCTTGACTTGCAAGTCACCCAACCCAATTTGGTGCCTCACTTCTTCAATGATTTTCGGGTCGACTTGGTTCCCATGCGCATCCGTCACATAGAATATGTTCATAGCCGTGTCGTTCGAGGTGGATACCTTGGCTCGGGTGACGT
Organism: Clarkia xantiana subsp. parviflora; assembly: GCA_036873135.1. Taxonomy (NCBI): domain Eukaryota; kingdom Viridiplantae; phylum Streptophyta; class Magnoliopsida; order Myrtales; family Onagraceae; genus Clarkia; species Clarkia xantiana. The sequence continues at coordinate 15,914,583 of JAPTYO010000003.1, forward strand.
TCAGCGCGTTCTCTCTGAAGGTTCTCGTGACATTTGCGAGTAGACCCCGTTGGTCTTTGGTGCATAGCTCTAACCTCACACCCTGTAAATTTAAAAGGGTTAGTCAGCAATGTAGTATGATGTAGTAGTTCAGTACGTTACCACTTAACTAATATGTTAGGGGTTTAAACTCGTTAGACCTTAGATTGGGAAATTTCCTAACCAGTATTTTACAATTTACTCGTGATTCTTTTAAGGGTTAAATTGTCTTTTTGTGCCAAATTATTCCTAATTTGTTGCAATACGTTTGCATTTTGTACACTTTTGGTGCATCTATTAGTTGATCGTTAAGTTTAAATGTCAAGTACATATGTTTAAGTTAATTGACTTCCCCTAAGTTTCATTTTTGCTCAATTTAGTCCATAATTTATATCTTTAACTTCTATTTTTTTACAATTTTAGTCCCTAAAAAACCATTGAACCCAGGGTCTGATTGACATTTTTTAGGAACTAAACTGCAAAAATTAAAGTTTGATATAAATTGGGAGACTAAATTGAGCAAAAATAATATATAGAGAGAAGTCACGTGACTTATACATGTGATTTAATGATTAACACAATTTTTTACAAATTGCAACCATATTGCACCAATTTTTTAAAATAAAATGTAGCACCAAGTATGCATCTCGAATCTTTAGAGAATCTCAAAGATTCGAGTTTACCTTAGATGGTCTTCGTTCGACCGCAGCTTGTAGACACTGGATCACCCTTTGCGCCTCTGCTTCCGAACTAATCGGAGTTCCATCTCTCCTATGCTTAATATAAAATTCCTACCAAAAAAAAACATAAAAAACGTTATAAAAAAAAAAAAAAAACACATCGTTTAAAAAAAAAAAAAACAGAATTCGAAATTATCGTACCATGGATGCCGTATCCGCCACGGTACTCACTTTCCCATGATACACAATATACTCCATGTACGTCAAATTACACACAACATCGAACAACAGATTCATCCTGTCCCTACAGTGCACACTCACAACAGAGTAACCTCTCTCCGCCCATTTCTGAACCGTCACCGCCGCCGAATCCTCCGTCAACTGCCGTATCGGTTTCCGCTCGTAATCCCCGTCAGCAAACATCATCTGGTGCAGCCGCCGCTCCGCATGCGTCATCGCAAACGACACCGATGTTTTCGCGCTATCGATGTCGTCGTTTCCTTTGAGCACGTTCCTTATATCAAGGAATACAATATATATTAAAATTTAATATATTTTATTATGTTCTGATCAAGTTACATTAAAAATATACATATTTTTAAGGGTTAACAGGTCTTTTGGTCCATAATGTTTGACAATTTTTGGGTTTTGATCAATGATGTTTTTTTTACCTAGTTTTGGTACTATATGTTTGCATATTTTTTCTAGTTTTGGTCCGACCGTTACATGATCCGTTCATTTTTTGACAAGTACAAGTCACGTGATCCACCCTAAACTTTCAGTTTTATTCAATTTAGTCCCTCTAATACTTTCCTAACTTTTTTTTTCAATTTAGTTCCAAAGTTTCAAAAATTCAATTGGACCTATTGTCCAACTGGGGTCAATTTTGAAACTTCGGGACTAAACTGAACAAAAAAAAAAGGTTAAGAAAGTACTAGAGGGACTAAATTTAAAGTTTAGAGAGGATCGCCTGACTTGAACATGTCAAAAAATAGACGGATTGTAACAGTTATACCAAAACTAAAAAAAATCTGCAAACATATGGTACCAAAACTAGGTAAAAAAAACATCATTGACCAAAACCCAAAAGTTGTCAAACATCATGGACCAAAAGACCTGTTAATCCTATTTTTAATATTTTATCATTATTTTGTTTTATATTGTTACAAATTTAGCTATAAATATGATGAATAATGCAATTATCATTCTTCTATACCTAAGCCGTGCCTCGATCCGGTCGATGTGGTTCGAGTCCTCGATCGGGGACCCGGAGTTGCAGTCGGTTACGTAGATTAAGGAGGCGACACGTCCGTCGTGGGTCCACACCTTGGATTCCACCACGTTGCATTCTAGGTCGTCTAGAACCGCGAAAACCTCCGACAAGAGACCGACACGGTCGGTTCCGGTGAGTTCTAGCGCCGTCAGGCCGTTGTTGAAGCTGGTTCTCCCACTCCCTTGGTGGATGCTGCCAAGAGACTGCAAGATGGATGGTCAAAGTCAAACCGTCATTAAGGATGTGCAAAGTCAATGAAGAGCTCCATTAACAATGTGCAAAGTCAAAGCGCGCGAGATGCATAGTTTACTAATCTAAAAACAGTATAATTATGATGCTAATCGTTGTGTAAGATTTAAATTTTTGATATTATATGCGTCTTAATTATGGTTGATTTCCATTTTTTAAAACTGTTTTTTGTTATTAGCTTTTTAAACAATAAAAACGTGTTTTTTTTTTCTGAAATTTATATTAAATTTGTTTCTTATGGTTTATATTTATTTGATGTTTAAAAAACGTGTTTATATTCTGTCAATTATAAAATAAAAATGTGGAAATTAACTAATCTAATGGTATTCCATATATTCATTGGACTTGTGTGTAACAAAGTGCATTATAAACTGGTTAGCTATACAAATTAGAAATGAAACGCGTTCCATAAATTGGACTATCCAGCCCTAATTCTTTTTATGTGGATTTTGCTTTTGAAATGTATTTATAAACCTGTGTAAGATTTAAGTTTGTAATAAATACATTCATTTGGTAGAAAAAAAAAAAAAAAAAAAAAAAAAAAAAAAAAAAAACTAATCTAGCGGGAATAACGCCTAATCTATAGAAAATGCTTTTATATTCTTAATGACGCCTAATCTATAGAAAATGTTACAAGATCAGCTACCAATAATTAAATACCTCTTTAATGGAGTTAATGACGCTGTCGTCCGTTAATTTGTTGCCGTTGATGTCGGTTACATGAAACACTGACAAAACAAGAAACTTCTCATTCAATCATGGAGAACAGACGCGTATGAACAAGAACAAAACAAAATTCGAGGATTTTAAGGTTTTATGTCGGATTCGAAAGGATTACCGTCCATAAACCATTTTCCGTCGGAGGAAATATAAGCCTTCTTGACGGAGAGGTGGAGGTCCGTTAATGCTTGGACGGCTTCGAGGAGGATTCCGTACTTTCTAGCGCTATCGACCTAATAATTAAAAAAGATAAAATTATTTAAGAAATAAATAATCGGCAAATTTGAGGTTGCAGATTTGGTCTAAAGTAGGTACCTTGACGATCGTCGTGGTGGCGCAAACGGCGTTTTCGACGACCACCCTGCGATAAAGAAACAGTAACTTGTCAATTCGTCGAACACCTTATCAACTTTATCTGGAAAATAACAAAAACCGGAGATAAATGAATCATTTCTGGTGAATTTTCATTTTCTTTTACCAGAAATGGAGCTGATGATGAAATTCAAGAAAAGATGAAAGTGCATGCATGCCAAAAACAGGTTTTATTTTTTTTTAAAAGAATTCGGAGTAAATCGCGGAGAAGGGCTTTTCACGAATTGAACAGAAAATCGAAAACCAGAAAACATTCGGCCAAAAATGGAAGAACGAAAATGCAATAAAAGAAAACGAAGAAGATGAAGATGAGGCGGAGAAAAGAAGAACGGACTTTGGCGCGCTCATACGAAGGGCAAGCTTCTCAAATTCGTCAGGCAAAGAAGAAGACATCTCCATCAATTTTCTTTTTCTGTAGAAACGACTCTGATTGACGGGTTCAGTGTTGCTGTGTGTTTTTCTGTATGATGGTTTTCCAGAAATCCTGGGTTGAGTTTGGTTTTTTCTGTTTTTTTCTCTTTTTCTAGACAAGTAGCAGCGCGTGGCCGGTTCTTCTTCTTAGCTGTTGTCTGGCTTAAAAAGGAAAGAATGTGTTAATTTGTTTTCTAACCGCAAAACCCACTCTGTCTTCCACCTTGGGGCATGTTTATATTTAGATTATTAATTAATTAATTATTTGGGTTTATAATATATATCAATTGTTAATTATTAGGCAAAAAAAAATTGTTAATTATAATTATTCAATATTCACACCTTTTACAGATTCCTTTTTCCAATTTAAGAATAGTTTATTTACGCAAAAACATAAATATTGAGATGTTAAGAATAATACAACTGCTCCCATAATAAAATAGTAACAGCAAAACAAAATAAAATAAAACCCCCTATCGAACGGATGTATTTCTGTTGGAAGTCGTTTTTAGTTAGTTGGACGGTTATACTTATACACGCCACGTGTCCTATTGCAGTAACCTGGATACTTTCCCTATCTGCTATAGCCTTATTTGATCCAACGGTAAGGGAGATACCAAGTGTCAATACGTGGTTATCCCTATGAAGATACCGGAGGTGGGGCCCACGTGAATCTTTTATTTTGGGCCGGAGACTCACATAGAGTCCATTACTATTCAGTCGAGGCCTCATAGAAGGTGGCTCAAATAAGTCCAAAGAAACCGAAGCCTTCTCATTCAAATGAGCTTAATTGGGCTATTTTTCAAGGTTTTATAATATATATATACATATATTCCTTCACATACATATATATACAACTTACAAAAACATGAAGAAGAGATTCTTAAGAACATGGAATGGAACCCTACAAAATTAGAACATTAAATTCAGCTAATTCATAGGTGAACTTCGTGTTTACACCAAACTAATCAAAATATTATACTTGTTAGATAGTAATTTTGATTTTATTTTGTGCAAACACGAAGTTCACTTAAGAATTTTTCCGTAAAAAATAGGTTTCGGATAAACTAAGGTTGTGAATCTGACAGACGCATATCGGCAGGTTCGTCGGATGTACGAATCTGCGCATTCTTAGCCTCCTCATCCCAATCAATCCTCGCCACGAACAGAAGCAGCAGCAACAGACACGTGGTCACCCCGACGAAGAACCCAACTAGAAGCCCGCCGAGCCCGAGCCCGAGCCCGATTCGGAATGCAAAAACCACACCCAACGGCAGCGCCACCACGTAAAACCCACCTATATTCGCATATAGAGCTAACCACGGTCGCGCCGTTCCTCGTACGATCCCACCACATACGACCAACGGAAAGTTAACCACCTCGATTATCGCCATCAGAATCATCATTTTGTCGACCCCACCGATAATCCCATCATCTCGGGTAAATAATCGAGCCCACGGGCCTCGAGCTGCCACCATCACTGCCGCTCCGACAAACCCTAGAACGACGCTGATTGATAGCGTAACACGGGCCGCGCGGAGCGCGATTTTCGCACGGTTCGCCCCGAGCTCGTTCGAAACCCTAATGGATGCACACGTGGCAAGAGACAGCATCACCGAGTAAAGAAGGTAGTCGAAGTTGATGACGATGGCGAGAACCCCGACAACCCGTTTAGCGTCCGGGAGCCAACCCGTCAGAAGGACTAGGATCTCAATGCACCACCACTCGAGACACGTGGTCAGACAGCACGGCCCGGCGAGTTTCAAAAACCGGGCCCAGTCAGAAACACCTTGGTCCCACCACCCTCCGAATTTCTCATCCCTCGTCTTCTCCACCGATATCACGTAAAACCCTAGCAGGACCGTTACTATAAGGTCTGTAACCCAAACCGCCATGGCTACTCCCTCGAACCCCTTTGCCCTAACTAACAAGATATTGACCGGAACATGCAGAGCGAGGCCGGCGCCGGAGCTTAACATCACCGGCAGCGTGATATTCTGGGAGCTCAGATACGTCTTAAGTGGGGACAGAAATGACGTGACGACCAAGTCAGGGAGAAGATACAGCAAATAGCTCTTCGCTAATACGGAGATGTCGTTTTGCTGTCCGAAACAGATGAGGATTCGGTCAACGTAGAGCCATAATAGAGAAACGGGGACCGATGCCGTGAGGAGCAAGAAAACCGCCATTAACAAGGTTTTGTGAAGAAGCTTGAAGTTCTTGGCGCCCAGAGCTTGGCCGCATATGGGTTCCATGGCGGCACTGAGACCGGTCAAGACGGAGAAACCGGTCACGTTCGCGAAGGTAAACCCTAGAATGCCGCCGGCGAGCTGGAGTGGGCCGAGGCGGCCGAGGAAGGCGGTGGTGATCGAGATTTTGAGGAACCATGTTAGGTTCATGGCGGTGAGTGGAAGAGATACGCCGCGCTGGAGTCGCAGCTCCGATATGATCTCATGATGTCTGATCGTCGGTTCCGAGGATGTTGGTTCCGATGACATTGTTTAGTTTCTGGTTCGATAAGGACTGTGAAGAATTGATAAGAAAGATTGTCGTGAGGGAGAAGATCTCTTGAGAAGGTGGGAAATGAGGATGAGATGGGTTTTAGTGCGTGGTGAGGGTGCAAAGCATTTTCTCGAGTTAAATTGTTTGAAAAATTATTACATCATGGTTTTAATTAAATTGTATTATTTAAAGTTGTCATGTATACATAATTTATGTATACTTTAAGTGATATGTAAACGTATACAATATTTGCTTTATAATCATATTATTTAAATATATTTTTTAAATATATTTCAATTATCTATATTCGCATCGGATAGTAACTTATAATTTGATCATCAAATTAAGGTTTTAATTTAGTTATTAATCCAAAATTTAAATATTTCATTGCGCACTTGTATTCCATTAGTATTATTAATTTCAAAGAAAGTTGTGGCCAGGATTCGATGTGGGTTTTACAATTTGACAAATTTGTATTGGTTGGCACTTGAAAATAATAATTTAGTAAGATAGCAGATGAACCAAAAATAGATTATTTTATTCAAAATGGAATGAAAAGGAGAAAATGATAGAGGCATTAATTCATGAATCAATCATGGAATCCTCATCAAATAATTTTAGCTTTTCACTCCACTTCCTGAAGAACATAGCCAAGCATATCTGCCTAAGTTCTACTTACTTCCTATGAATGATCTTGGCTCAAATATTCTATATACACTCTATTGGTAACTTCTTGTTTTGCTTTTATAGGTGGCCAAAAGATGCTTATAGAGAATATATTTTAAAGAATTTTTCTATACTTTTCATTTTTGGTTAAATATTGGTCAAACTCTCGAACCCGGTCTGAGAGTTTGACACAGGTCTGTAATTTTAAAAAAAATGTTGGTCAATGTTGTATTTTAATTTCAAAAAAATTATAATTCACCCGATCTGATAAAGTTTTTTTTTTTTTTAAAATAATAATAATAGTAATAGTACTTCATTTTTAAGTAAAAGTAAATAATCCCTCTGATTTGCTTTATAATGAAAAATATGGACCTAACCCCACTACTTTTCGCGGTGCTTAATTTGGTCCCCATCTCAATTATATATCAAGGCATGCATTTGCTCATTGTGGAAGGTCTCTGTGATACTCCACGTCATGAATAAATGTGCAATTTAAGGGGGAACTTGTAGGGAACTATCTATTTCCATACATCATTTATGAGTTACACTTTTGGCAATGCACACATTTTGCCAATTTAAAGTTTGATATATAACATTTTTGTTTTTAAGATGGTGGATTGAGTTGAAAATGAGGAAACGGTAGATTTGATAGTGAAATCAAAGGTGTACCTCCTATCTTTGTCCAATCAATTATTTATCGTTTCCTCCATATATTCATTGCTTCGGCCTGGTGTGGAGGCGGGATTGGTATCGGTTGCCCCGGACCCGCACCGTGGGTCGAGATGGTCGACCCGTACCCGCCCTATACATCTCGCGGGGCAGGGCGGGTCGCCCACTTGAGGCACTAAATCTATTTTTATCATTATATTTATATATCTAAATTCAACTAAAAAATTAAATATTAAATTACAAATTTAAATACATATTCAAATACAAGTCACAAAATTTATTTTAATTCTTATTATTTTGACAATGTATTATATTATCTATACAGTTTTATATAATATATATGTGATATATATACATATGATCATGTGCGGGGCAGACGGGCGGGTCAACCCGGTTTCGCCCCACGAGTCACGGGGCAAAATCAGTCGGGCCCCCATGAATCAGTGGGTACCCTTGATCTCTTGACACCACTAAATGGGTACTATCGAATCGAATCCGGTGAATTCAATACTAGACGGCATTCTAGGGTGGGGGCTTGGAGCCTTTTGCAATTCTCTTATAAACCCTTTTGCATCTCCAGAAAAAAAGTGTTTTCAAATTAGGCCAGATTTTGTTGGGTCAATAGTTGGGCCAGCGCATGTCCAGGCCCATCATCTATCATTTTTTCTAGGCCCGATGAAATACATATATATAAACAATCTATATATAGAAGTAATTATAAGGGAATAAAATATATTATAGATAAATATATTTTATTATATTTAGATGAATATATCTAGATTAGGAATAGATATATTCTTAGTATATTATCAGATTATGTTTCTTATTATATTGCTATAAATATAATTTTGTATCTATATATATAGGTACATGTACTTAACCCTAATCTAGATATATTCATCTAAATATAATAAGATATATTTATCTATAACATATCTTATTCCCTTATAATAATAGACCATACATGTATATATATTATAGTTACAGATAATTTGTAAAGTAATGAAATCCTAGCAATATTCATAATTAATAATTAGCTAGGATTAAATAATTTAATTTTAAAAATACCATTTTAATTTGAGAAATAATAAATTAAACAACGTCAAATAGCCAATCCACGGCAATCATTGTTTTTGTACTTTGAGGACACAAACACACAATATATATAATATCAAAAGAATTGACTCTCTCTTTTAATTAGAACTCCTTTATATATATAATATATTCTATTTAGGCTAACAATCTTTCTTATTTTCTCTCGAGGGAGCTGAAAGCTAGGAAGACAACTATGAAAAAAAATACAGTAGGTAATCCTCATTTGATTCTTCCATGTATTAATTATCTCTTATAGTTAGTGTTCATGATATAACTATATATATATTATATAGTAAAAATAAGGATTATTACATATAGCTTCTGTTTTGAGATGTATATATAACCCAAAAGGGTTATGGATATATATGATTATCAAATAATAATGCATAATTATATTACTTCAAATAAGTTATTCTTTGTCTGTGTTTTCGACTATTCTTTGTTTATCAAACAAAACTTATAGCTATGGTTTCGAACTGGATTATATAATTAAGGAGATCAAATTTTATACAATATATTTGAGCAACAATGAGCATATAAATTGATCATTATATTTCATTTGGGAAGAGAAACATATTTATCTTAAAATTAATTAAATTTATAGAATGTTTTAAAAATTATTTCCATTACAAAAAAGTGCTACTTAATAATGAGAGAAATTCTTATAGAAACAAAATTATTTATTTATTTTCCATGAAATTCAATAATTATTTTGAATACGACACACATCGATTCGTGGATTTAATTCAAAATTCAGTCCACGCTTAAAGAAAAAGCTAGTCTTTATTTATGTGAATTTTGAAGAATTATTATCGATTCATTCATGTGGTTCATAATGTAATCAAATTTGTCGCTTTGCTTAGCATCTAATCAAGGGATTACAGTCATCAAGGCAACATAATTAAGAATCCCACATGTGAAAACTGAAACAAAGAAAAAAAGGGAGTGCTAAGAACAAGGAGAATACATATTATATTATATATATTTTTAAATGTATATATATAACTAGGTGCCTTTCACATGGAGGCTCTTTTGTTATCTAGTGTTTCTTTCCCATCATTTTCTCCCATAAACGACTAAAAACAAGTTGTAATTTAATAATTAGGCCTCATATGGACTTGCTTCAAGATAATTGTAGTTTATTAGGGGAGATAATGATGTTTTTCAATTTTTTATTATGAAATTAAAATTTGAAAAGGACTTTAGATCTTTCAACAGCGTGAAATAGCTGTAATCATATGTTTGTTTATTTATTCGGATAAATTATTACATTTATTTTATGCCATCGAAAGAAGCATTCCACAAATATGAAATGAAATGTAATTTTATAAATAATAAATTCTTAGCTAGTTACCTCAATTTCCACAAATCATATAAATTATTATGTCATTTTTTGTCCGGTGCTTTATTTTAATTATTAGGCCGTTTATTAAGTTGAAACAAAACCTTAATTGAGGTTTTAATTTATGCATACATGTGCGTTAAAAGAGGTATTATCGGTTTACCTATACTGTTTATTAAAGGCCTAACATTGATTCTCTTCACTTTCTTAATTTGGAATTAAGATAATTCATATATGTATATATATAGCTAGGTTTTGAATTCAATAAGAATGAAGGGGATGAATATGAATGATAATATATATAATATAGTTGAGTTTCTACTTTCTAGAAAGAAAAAAAAAACTAATTGTTTTACACAGTCCTATCAACATGAACCATCAACCATGCATATCATGAGTTGAGTTATATGATTAATCTTCAAACTAATATTAAAAAAATTCAGGATTTGGTGATCTTGTCATTAAGAACCCCTCAAACTAGTATTGTCCCTTGTATGAGACTAGGTACACAGAGTGGCGGATCTAGGGCCTCGATAATGAGGATACGCTAGGCAGAAGAAAAAAAACGTGAAGATTTAAAATATTTTTAACAAAATTATATAAAATGTATTAAAAAAATTATTTATTGGTATTAACATGTTTTAAAATATACATATTTTAAAACGATGATAATAGATAAATTTTTCAATTATTTATCCAAAATTATCGTTAAATATATTTCAAATGTACACAGTACTTTTCAAAGTATCAGAAGTAAACCATATCTGCTTATACAAATATTACAATTGAGTCAAATACGACCGGTACCAGTTGTGGATAAGTTGAGTTTTAATCGAGTCATGACACTATTGTAACACTAATATAATTTATTTTGTTTTGATTTCGATATTTAGAAAAGTATTCATTTACTTTGTAAATTTAAAATGTATTTGATGACAATTTTGGACGAAATAATACGGTCTTAGTATCTTGGACAAAATAATTTAGATCTTACACTCAAATAATGAGGATCTTACATTTAAATAATGAGGATCATGTCATATTTTTTCTCAGAAATAAACTTAAAGTACCACTAAAAATACTCGATAATGTGGTTACGTTCGTAACCACATTATCCAACATGCATCCGCCACTGTACACACATATATACATACATAAAAAAACCTTATATATATTATATATATATATATATATATATATATATATATATATATTAATTACCCGATAACTATATATTTATTATTTTAAAAGAAACATTTCGTTGTTTTTTTTAAATAGATAATATTAATCTTATATATATATAGGGATGTACACAATGAGTTGTCTAGCTTGAAGAGAGGACAAATTTGAGCTTCAAAATGAAGGAGAAACGGGAGCGCCATGAAAACCCGACAAAGAGCATCTTTAGATAAATGAAATGGAATATATATATATATATATTATAATATACACAAACAAAATAATATAATATCATTTTTCCCTACATGGAATCATCAAAATGACAAAATGACAACATATGTAGTATGTTTGCTCAATATTTAGGTTAATCTTTATTTGTAGAGGATCAGCTCGTAACTAGTAAACGCGATGATCAGTAGCCGTTTCAAATCTCTATTTGTAGAGGATTAGCTTGTAACTGGTAAAGATGCGATGATCAGTAGCTGTTTCGAGAGAATAATCAACCACACTTGGACTGAGACATGATCCACAAACTCCTACATGAGACAACAATGAAGAATTTTTCACAATGGACGAAAGCCTAACAGAGCAATGTCGTGTGGAACTAAAAGATCCACGAACTGTGAACTTCTTTTCTTAGAAAAGAAGCAATGACAAACACATCATCCGTATTTTTTTTCTAGTAAATTTCGTAAAATAGACTTTCTAGAGACTCACCCGACCAATTTTCACGTGAATTTTTAAGAATTTAATAAATCCAACGTTGATTCATTTTTTAAGAATATTTTTCAATTCTAAAAATTTCAGCGAATTTAACCATGACTTTTTGATTAATAAGTGACATGTTAAACTACTATATTATATATATATATATATATATATATATATATATATTCTGAAAACAATATAATGTAGTGTAATAGAGAGAGGTATTGTCCTAAAAATTCAGCGAAAAAGTCCGTCCCCCGCAGAGGAAGCTTTCGTGCACGGCCTCTATCTATCAATCTCTGCACAACTCTGCTGCTTCATCTCCTTATTGTGCTGTGAATGTGGCTGTCAGCGTTTCCCACGCGTCTTCTTCCACTCCACTCACTAATATATATATATATAGATATACAAGATGTCGTTATGTGACATGTATACATATACTCATCTAGCTATAGTACACATCTGATATGATAATGAATGATGTTGATACTTCTTACTCTAAAGCTACTTTCTTCGCATATTAATACAATGACGAAGTCAAAAAAGATAATGGAGGTTATATACATATATAGTGAGAAATTAATTACAATAAATATTAAATATAGTGTTTACAAAAGGGTTTATTTATATACGCTCTCTCACTTCCGAAATTGAAAGAATCAAACGTTATTACTTTTACTTTTTTAGGGTACAAATATTTAATTAGTCTCCATAATTTCATGGTGAATTGGTGACCTATTTAACCCTAGAAGCATATACATCTGCATGCATTGCTATATATGAAGGTTTTCCCATTTCATTACTAAATACTATTTATAATATAATTTTAATGAAATTTATAAAATTTTAATATGTCGATTATATGTTCGAGTCAGCGTATTGTTTGAATGATGCATCGGGTCAGTGATGACTACTTTAACTCACTGTTGTATAATCTCTGGTCGTACATTGAAAGGATCGAATTTGAAAAAGCGTGAAAGGAAAAGAAGAAAAAGGAAATTAAAGATGTGGAATTGAAAGCTGGATCTGATTGAATATGGGAGGGACCACTCCCAGCAACCACTATAATCATGACCATCTCTGCCAATGAATAAGACCCTTAAGTTAAGGGGGAACTGACACGTGTAAATCCCCACTGAAAAACACTGTATATAACTATATATCTCTAATCTGTTATAAGTAGCTATAGTTAGTATGCAAGGTTGGTTGGACCAACTGGTAAAGCGAGTTGTGTTCTCCGTGGGCGACCCGAGGTCGAAACCCGCCGGAGACGCCACATTGAGGAGGACTTTAACCTTAACGCTCCCGGTCTGAACTTGCGAAAGCAATGTAAATATATATATAAAAAAAAAAAAAAAAAAAACTATAGTTAGTGGAACTTACTGAAGATATCTATTTTTACACGGGTGTCCTAATGTACATATTACGATTGTGACTATTGGATACATAAGAAGTTCAAACTGTGAAATCTTGAACCCTAGCAGAGCAAAACCCTAGAAGACGAACAGAATATAGAGAGAAACTGAACTGTTTGCGGCTCATCGAGCTCTTAGGCTTTCACCACAGAACCCTCACCTTAAATATGGTTGGGGTCCCGAGTAATTACTCAAGGGTCCCCAGAATAATAACCTCCACAAGTTTAGTCCCAATTAATTAACCGGGCCAAACAATGACAACCAACAACCAACACGGAATGGGCCGAGCCCACTTAATCAACATAACCAAGTCCAAGATTGAAATGCAGAAGATTGAATCTGATTTGGGCCACAAGTTTCCACACTCCCCCTCAATCTTGGACTTCCTTCTCGACCAAGCAACCTGTCAACCTGCATCCTTTGACAGAGAAACATCAGTACCAAAGATATCCTTTAAACCCAACTTACCCTCCAAATATTGATGTTGTCTCTTGGCCAAGGGCTTGGTAAACAAATCTGCAAGCTGTTCATTAGTCCGAATATGCAGAAACTGAACTGTACCATCTAAAAGTTTTTCCCTCGAAAAATGACAGTCTATTTCTATGTGCTTGGTTCGTTCATGAAAAATTGGATTGTTTGCAATTTGAATTGCAGCTTTGTTATCACAGTAAACAACAGAAGCCACACTTTGTGGAAAACCAAGCTCAAGAAGTAAACCACGTAACCAGACTATTTCACTAACAGTATGTCTAATAGCCCTATACTCAGCCTCTGCAGAAGAAGTTGACACCACATCATGTTTCTTGACTTTCCAAGAAATCAGTGAGTCTCCCATCTTAATGCAATAACCAGTAAGGGAACGTCTGGTTTCCAAGCAATTACCCCAGTCAGAATCCCCAAAACCAACTAACTCAACAGTACTACTTGAAGAGAGTAAAATACCTTTCCCAGGACTGCCTTTTACATACCTAACTAATCTCATCGCTGCATCCCAATGAGACTGCTTTGGTTGGCTTAGAAACTGACTTAAATGCTGCACAACAAAAGCAATATCAGGACGGGTTAGAGTAAGATATAACAACTTCCCAACGAGTCTCCTGAACCTGGAATCATCAGCCAATAAGGAATCAGACTGGTTATTATGTACCAGATCATCATATTTCTTAGATGTAAGCTTTAAGTTTGTTTCCATAGGGGTTTCAGCTGGTTTACCACCAGCCAAGCCAACCTCTGAAACAAGCTCAAGTGCATACTTCCTTTGGGAGAGTACTATGCCCTTATCAGACCTAGCAACTTCAATCCCAAGGAAGTATTGTAACTCACCCAAATCCTTCATTTTGAAATTAGTCATCAACACATTTTTCAGTTCAAAAATAAGTTTCTCACTATTCCCAGTAATAAGTAAGTCGTCCACATAGACCAACAAAATCACAATGTCAGAACCTTCCCTCTTAGAAAATAAGGAATAGTCAAACAAAGATTGAGAATAACCAGAACTGATTAAAGCATAGGTGAGTTTCAAATTCCATTGCCTAGAGGTCTGTTTTAAACCGTATAGGGATTTTCGTAATCTACAGACAACATTGTCTGAATACTCCCCCTGATTACGAAAACCTTGAGGTAAAGACATATAGACCTCTTCTGTTAAATCCCCTTGTAAGAAAGCATTAAAAACATCCATTTGGAAAAGGGGCCAACTGTGAATTGAAGCTAAAGATAAAACAGTACGCACAGTTTTCATTTTAACAACAGGAGAAAAAGTTTCAAAGTAATCTATACCCTGTCTTTGTTTGTAGCCTTTGGCTACAAGTCTAGCTTTGTATCTCTCCAAGGTACCATCTGAATTTTACTTAATTTTGTAAACCCATTTTGATCCAATGGGTCTTTTACCTGGTGGGAGCTGCACTAACTCCCAGGTGCCATTATCCTCCAGGGCACTAATTTCGTTTTCCATCGCTTTTACCCAACCATCATCCTGCACAGCTTCCTCAAAAGTGGAAGGCTCAACCAACTGATCAATCGAAGACAGATAACATTTGTAATCTGGTGAAATACCAGCATAACTAACATAGTTAGAAATAGGATAAGGTGTAGAAGCTGTGGAAAGCACATAATCATCCAAATGAACTGGGGGACGTCTTGATCTATTAGACCTCCTAATAAGGGGAGGTTCTGCATCAGATGGAATCTCATCATTTGCAGATTGATAATTTTCTGTACTATCAGGACCAATAATGTGATGCTCATCATTTAGTGCAATATCCAACTCAGGAACATCATTTTCAAGTACAACATCAGAAGATGGATCATTGTGATCCTCTGTTTGAATATCATCATGAGGGACAGAAAATTCCAACATATCATTATCAAAAAAAGGCAAGGGGTTAAAATTGCTGCTTTCAAAAGGAAAAACGTGTTCCATGAACCTTACATCCCTACTGACAAAAAATTGCTTGGATTCAAGACTAAATAGCAAATAACCCTTCTGGGTGTCAGAATATCCCATAAAGACAGCAGGGATGGCTCTTGCAGCAAATTTATCCAACCCTACCAGTTTTTTTGCAAATGATAGGCAACCAAATACTCTCAAATGTTTTACAGAAGGCTTTTTTCCAAGAAAAATCTCAAGAGGTGATTTCTGATTCAAAATTTGACTAGGCATGTGGTTAATAAGGTAACAAGCTGTAAGTACACAATTTCCCCAGAAACGATTAGGTATAAAACCTTGGAGTTTCAAAGCCCTGGCAACTTCTAAAATATGTCGATGTTTTCTTTCAACACGACCATTCTGTTGTGGTGTGTAGGAACAAGAACTTTGGTGAAGAATCCCCCTTTGTTTGAAAAAATCACTTAAATGAGTACTGAAAAATTCTCCACCATTGTCTGTCCTAAAAATTTTGATAACTTTTCCAAATTGAGTTTTTACCATTTCAACGAAATATTTCAGTATCTCAGATACATCATGTTTATAAGCCAACAAGAACACCCAAGTTAATCTGGAAAAATCATCCACCACAGTAAGAAAAAATCTTTTATTGTCAAAAGTAGGAATTTTATAAGGGCCCCATACATCACAATGTACCAAATCAAAAGGACTTTCAGCTCTTGAATCAGACAACTCAAAAGGAACTCTAGTAAGCTTGGCCAGAGGGCAAATCCTACAATCATCAACTCCAGAAATTTTATTGGGTAAATTGTTGGAAGCTTGAAACATTTTTAAGACATTCACAGAAACATGACCTAGTCTTTTATGCCACAACTCAGAATCACCTCTGCTAAGACTACCTAAAGCAACTGAAGGGACTTTTGTGCTGCTGGAGTTGAGGAAATATAATCCAGATTGTTGCTCACCACTTCCCCAGGCCCTCCCATTTGAGAGGTCCTGCATTACAACATTTTTAGGAAAGAAAGTGGTGGCACAGTTAAGTTCTTGAGTTAACTGAGAAATAGAAATGAGGTTATACTTGAAATCAGGTAAATATAAGACATTTCTCAGTGTTTTTCCTTTCATAATTTCAAAGTCTCCAATTCCAGCAGCAATAGAAAAACTTCCATTAGGTAGTTGGACTTTTGTATCAAAAAGTTTTTTGAAATTAGTCAACCAAGAGCAGCAATTAGTCATATGACTACTGGCACCAGTATCTAAAATCCAGGATTTGAAAAAATCACAATTAATAGGGAGTGTTTTCATACCAGCGGCTTGAAGACTTTCCTCACATGAGGTGGTTGCAGTGGCAACGTTTGCAACATTTCCACTGCCTCCAGCCCTCTGCAGGAGTTTGTCGAACTGCTCACTTGATAAGGTAACACTCCTTTGCGATATTCCTTTCACTTGGATGTCTGGCACTTGTATGTCTGGCTCAGTATGATCATTGCCCACGGTTGACACAGCATTAGCATTCCCAGCAATGCCCTTGTTCTTTATCATCTCCTTGTATTTGAAACAAATGTCACGATAATGTCCCTTCCTTTGACAAAATTCACACCCCTTTGCAAAGCAACGATCAGATGTATGACCCTTCTTTTTACAGAAGTCACACTGAAAATTAGGATTGGGTGCCCTTTTTGGTTTCCCATCATTGGAAGTAGCAGCCTTAACATTGAAAGAGACCCCATCAGGGGCTGAAATAGAGGAGGATATGTCCCTTTGATTTTCTTCTTGCAATAGCATACTGTAAGCTTGGTTCAAAGTAGGCAAGGGAGTCCATAGCAAGAGATTGCTACGAACATTGGCAAAATTTTCGTTTAAGCCCATCAGGAACTGGAACAGACGCCCATCCTCTTTATGTTTGAGATGCTCTTTGAAAAGATCACCGTCAATATGGGGCAAGTAACAGGCTGAGTCGTATTCTCCCCACAGATTCTTGAGTCTGGTATAAAAGATGGTAATAGGATCTAAGCCTTGGCGAATCAATGCAATTTCCCGATGCAGTTGATAAATTCTTGATCCATTCATCTTATTAAACCTATCTTGAAGCTCAGACCAAACAGCAAAGGCAGTCTCAAGATACATAATGCCATCAGCAACATCGTCTGTAACAGAGTTTATGATCCAACCACGCACAACCGCGTCACAACGTTCCCAGAGAGCATGGAATTTATCATCATAAGAATTCTTCCTACAGGACCCCGTAATGAAACCTAATTTGTTCTTCCCAAGCAAAACTATCTGCATCCCCTTACTCCACTTTCTGTAATTCTCTGGTCCAGATAACCTCAAGGAAATTAAGCTCTGACCTGGATTATCTGAGGTGTGGAGATATAGTGGATGGAAGGAGTGGATCTCCTTAGAGAAATCAAGGTTGGCAATATCAACGACGGTTGCAGGAACAAAGATTTGCTCCTTGCCATCCTGTTCGTTCGATTCGTTCGACATGATGAAGAGGCTCCCAAAGGAAGATGAAACGTTCTCTCAGATAACAAAGAACAACACGAAATCAGCGGACAATCTCCAGGAGACAACCAGGTGAAAGGAAGCAATGGTGCAGATTCGCCAAAGAGAAGCCGAATCGTCACCAAGAACTCGAGTCGGTGAAGAGAAGTCGAATCGTCACCGAGAAACTTCAAGCGAAGAACAGGAGCAGAGGAAGACGTCGAAAAACTCCCAAGATCGAACGGCGAAAAGCGAATCGCCGCTCTGATACCATGTGAAATCTTGAACCCTAGCAGAGCAAAACCCTAGAAGACGAACAGAATATAGAGAGAAACTTTGAACTGTTTGCGGCTCATCGAGCTCTTAGGCTTTCACCACAGAACCCTCACCTTAAATATGGTTGGGGTCCCGAGTAATTACTCAAGGGTCCCCGGAATAATAACCTCCACAAGTTTAGTCCCAATTAATTAACCGGGCCAAACAATGACAACCAACAACCAACACGGAATGGGCCGAGCCCACTTAATCAACATAACCAAGTCCAAGATTGAAATGCAGAAGATTGAATCTGATTTGGGCCACAAGTTTCCACACAAACTATTGCATCAATCGAAAATAGGTTTTAATTGACCTAGTTTGGGACGATTTTAGGGCTAGATTCAGTTATAATTAGGTCTGTTTGATCTAGAGGACTCCAACCATAGTCCGACTTAGTCTTAAACTCGACCCGGACTAGATCAATTGGGATTTAGGTCTCCAATCGGACCTAGATGAGCTTAGAGAGCTGGGTCTAGCCATGATTAGTTTGATCTGACCTATGCGTCCCAACAAGGCCAGACCTAGCTATATGGCTCGACTCAGACTAAGTTAATTGGAACATACTTCTGATT
Source organism: Clarkia xantiana subsp. parviflora (assembly GCA_036873135.1). Taxonomy (NCBI): domain Eukaryota; kingdom Viridiplantae; phylum Streptophyta; class Magnoliopsida; order Myrtales; family Onagraceae; genus Clarkia; species Clarkia xantiana. The sequence continues at coordinate 15,933,645 of JAPTYO010000003.1, forward strand.
CGTGTAATGGTTTTGACTTCTCAGGTATATATCACAAAAATTATCTCGAATGTTAATTTGTCAAAGCATATTATCTCAAATACATGTTTGATTCTGAATCCTATCTCGGAATCAACATATGTGGCATACATGTAATGTCTCTTAATCCAACGAGAAAGTAACACATATAAATTAAGCACATATTAAGTTTGGATGCACACATAAATTTCTCGCCAATTCTTAGCTGACATTAAGAGCATCCAGCCATCCACAATTCAATCCATCTATTAAGGACAACTTCTACACGTGCCAAGATATCTTACATATTTGCATTGGAGTAGACTTAATTTTTTTTTTGTCCAATCTTAACAACAAGTGGTTTACTCTTTTACATCTTATCCAGTAACTTCTTTATTGATGTAATAAAAACATATAGATCAAATAATGAGTTGAAAAATATGGACACTATTAAAATAATAATAGAAAACTATTAGACATTTTACTTTTATGACATTTTGATTAGTTGACATTAATCTATTAGAAAACGGGATAAGAGATGAATATATGAATTGTAGTCTTGTAGCGGTAATAACCTCAACTCAACTCAACGAAAACGAAACCCTTTGGCTAGCTCGAAAATTATTTCCTAACTCGGTTCCAACAACTGCCATACATATTACAGCTGGTGGAATGCGGACTGATAGCAAAAACATATGTCAATATCTTTACATATTTATCTATAAATTGCCAGTTGTCTCTTTGTTATTGGTCCACGTTTCGCAACTATATGCCAACTGTTAAAACCGAGGTAGATGATAATTTCTCCTGGTTAGCTAGGGAGTGAATGACCAAAGTAGGTCGGTTTTCGAAACTAATTCTCAAACTAGGCTTGTTCAGAAACTAATTCCCAAAATAGGTCTCTTTATTTATTTTTTAATAATATATATTATTTAATTTACACCCTAAAGTTTACATTATGTTACAAATGAATCCTTAATAGAAATATAATACAAGAAGAAAAAAGAAATTGAAAATTAAAAAAATTAAATGTATACAATAAAAATAAAAATTATAAACTAATTAAATGATAAAAATACAGATTAAAAGTAATCAAACAAACCATTTTTTTATTTTAAATCTTATAAAATGTGCAAAATTAAAGGATAAATTTACAATTTAAAAATAAATAAGTTTTGAAACAACTTTATATTGGCAAAATAAGAAACTATATAATGATAAAATTATTCATCAAGAGTATGAAAAGAATATACAAACTAAAATCTATTCTTAAATTTATTCTATTGATTTTTCAAATTTAAATTAATTTATCTGTTTTTCAGTCACTAATTTTATATATTTTTATAAATTTAACACGTTTTATTTAGGGTTTATGTACGCTTTCATTTTTATATTTTCATACTTAAAAAAAATTGCAAGTATTTACTTTATTTACATGTTATATCACTGTTTTTTTAATATAATTTATATCATTAGCATAATTTATTTTTAGAATTTTTTACAATTACTAATTTATTAATTTTTAGTTTATAGCTTTTACATATAATTACTTTATTTTTTCACAATTTTTTTTTATATTTATTGTATTATATATCGGTTTAGGGTCAATTGTAACAAAATATAAATTTTAGGATGTAAAATGAAAAATAAGATGATTTAAAAAAATAGAAAAACTTAGTTTGAGAATTAATTTTTGAAGAAGTCTAATTTAGGAATAAGTTTAGTATCAAACCTAATTTGGGAATTCACTCTTAGCTAGGCTCTACACTTTTCTCCTTCATCTCCTCTCTCCCACTAAAAAGTCCAAAACTTTCTTCATCTATATCTAAACCCTAATAGTCAGTCAAAGCTAGACAAAACCTTCTTCATCACAACTTAACGGCGACTTTCCTTTCCTTTTCCTTTAATTGTTGTCTTCTCTACCGTATCGACAACAGCGCCGCAGCTGCTTCATCTTGCTGAGAGAGAGAGACAAACCTGTAAAGTCGATGCCAATTCCGTTTCAGTTCAACTAAGCTTAATTAGATCTAATAACCTCAGCTCGGTTCTTGAAGAAATTCACTGAAAAATCAGATCTTGGCGACCATACAAGAATTTCGAAGCTTGCGTTAATGGAGCACGGTCATTCTCTTCCTCCTCCGTTCTACCAGCAGTTTCTCCACCAGCAGCACAACTCCGAAGATGACCGGACTCCGGCGCAGAAACGGGAGCGGGACGACAGCAGCGACGGTGGCAGCGGTAAGGGAAACGACAACAGCAAGCTCGGAGATCTCTCCGGCGGCGGATCTACCGGCGAGGGAGGAGAAACTACGCGGCGGCCGAGGGGCCGCCCTTCTGGGTCCAAAAACAAGCCGAAGCCGCCCATCATTATAACCAGAGACAGCGCCAACGCGCTGCGGACCCACGTGATGGAGGTGGCGGACGGCTGCGACGTGGTGGATAGCGTGTCCACGTTTGCGCGGCGGCGCCAGAGAGGAATCTGCATCTTGAGCGGCACCGGGACGGTCACCAACGTGACTCTCCGGCAACCAGCGTCGCCAGGCTCCGTCGTGACACTACATGGGCGGTTCGAGATACTGTCCCTCGCCGGCTCGTTTCTTCCACCTCCGGCCCCACCCGCCGCCTCCGGGCTGACCATTTACTTGGCCGGCGGCCAGGGCCAGGTGGTCGGAGGGAGCGTTGTCGGAACCCTCATGTCCTCTGGTCCCGTCGTTATTATGGCAGCTTCGTTCAGCAATGCAGCGTATGAGAGGCTTCCTTTGGAGGACGAAGAACCTGGGATTCCGACACAAGGCGGTGGGCCCAACAACCTAGGATCTCCGGGGAGTGTCGGAGGAGGAGCATCCGGCCAGTCAGGACAACAAACACCGCCGCCACATCAGCAGCTTCTCGGGGAGCAGCAAAACGCAGCCTTATTCCACGGCCATGGATTGCCGCCAAACCTTCTCAACACGGTACAATTGCCGTCGGATTCTTATTGGCAAGGCGGCCGGCCACCCTACTGATCATTTTCCGGCGACCTTCAGCAGATACGCCATCTCTCTTTTCAACTCGTTTTTTCATCACTCGATCGTATCAATGGATCTTGTATCTGTAGTTAGCACTGCTAGTGAAGAAGTTTTGGGGTTTTCTTGTTTTAATTGGTTAGAAATTTGAGGTTTTTATTATTATTATTATTATTATTATTATTATTTCCTTTGCATAATTTCTTTTGATAGTAATTTCTCACTAACTAGCTAGCTAGGTGTTTTGTTTCCCTATTAATTAGTTTTCGTGAAGGTTCATGCATGTTTTTGATTAAAAACATCTCTTGTAAATTGATTGATTTTTTATTAATTTGCGGCTCTTTTCAAAACGCATGAATGCTCAATTTTCTCCCATGAACTATATTTGTCTTAATGGATTCAATTTTACAGAAACATATCTACTTCAACGTTCTTCGTAAAATTGTTACTCGATTGGGTGGACGACTTGTCGATGTTCGGAGTTTTATTCTCAATCGGGTAGGGTTAAGTTTGTAAGCAATTCTAAAAGAGTGAATTTTTGCGTTTGAAAATAGTTACTATTTTTATCAATAATTTTCACATTATATATAAAAATGTAATTATATTTATTGATATGTATATGAGTCCTTTATACTTACTACATTATTATTGTAATGGACTATATTCACTTCATTTAATTAGGCTCATAAATATCCCTTTGGTTTTTACCAATCATATCATACATAAAGCTTAAGCATTTACTTAGTGATGTGACACATGGGTTAATTCAAAGTTTAGAAAATAACTAAAATTTAATTCAAAGTATTTTATAGAACTCAAAAGTAACTAGAAAACTCCAAGGCTCGCGAAATCTTTAACATTACGACATTGTCAACAGAATTCGAGCTTTTTTTTTATAAATATAAACAATCAAAAGCCACAAAAAAATGATCCAACCATTACTATTTTTTTTTTTTTAATTATTAAAAACTACTATTGGATCACTTTATAATGGATTGATACGCTTTAATAGAAATATATATATAGTGTGTTTTCTTTAAGTGAGCTAGGGTTTTACATTTTGTGAGTAAATTAGGGTGTCGTTAAAGTACACGTGCGCAGCTCTGAAATAGCACCTTCTCGAGGCACACCAGAATATTTACTGCAGTTTGCTTTCTCCCCAACTAGAGGTTTAACTAGTCTGAGTTTTAAAAATAAAAAAATATTCATAACGATCATTTTATTTTTTAATGAATTTATTCTGTTTTGTTGAGATTTTTCTGAATGTGTTGTAAACATAAACACCTCCCTATCTTCATCGACCATCTTATTGGAATTATAGAGTTAATTATTAATTTGCTAATTGAAGTTTGGACACCATAGTAGTTAAGGAATTTTTTTTGGACAATTTGCAATACTCCGTCCAATCCAAACAGAATAGGTCATGTGCGTTAAAAAAATCACAAAACAGATATAATATTATGAAATTTTACTCATTCACACATTCGAAATTAAAAAGTGGCATTATAACATAAAAAGTATTTTAATATCCGCCTTTTTGCTTAGAAACATTTTCGCTTAGAACAGTTTCGTCATATTAAATTAATTTTCTGATTTTTCTTTTTTAGTTAGAATAGTTAGTTAGAATAGTTCACGTAATCCATTCTATCCAAATTAGACATTGAATATTTTATTACATGCTAATTTGTTTACAAGTGAAATAAATGCTAATAAATTGTAAAAAAAAAACAACAAAAAGAATTCATGCTGTCTATCTCTTTCTTCGAATTGTGTGTTCACTTCACGACCACTTTGACTAGCTAGCTCGATCCCCTCTTATTTATTATCGCTCTCTTTTTTATGCCATGGATCAGACAACATGACAACTGTTTCACTTTATTATGTTTATATATTTATTATTATTTGAATATAGTATCACCCATGCTATCATGATCAAATTATTACAGATCATGTGATACTCATTTCAGTTTTGTTAATACAATTAATGAAAAAAGAGAAAATGCCAAAATCTAATAGTTACTATTTAAACCTAATATATAATTGTGCCACATCAGAAAAGAAAAAAAAAAAAGATATAACCCCTTATTTTAACAAAAAAAAATATTGTATTTCTCAATGTAAATTATTATTTTCTTAGCTTAAGTAAATAAACAGGGGTTATAAAGACTTGGTTGAATTGGTGGGGCCAGTTTTCTTAGCATATTATTACATGTATTATGGTCTATGTGTTAATATAAATATATATGTTATAAGGATGTATGTACTCGTACATAATTCACTTATCATTCTTGGGCTAAGATTATGAGTAAATCAAATATATAGAATTGGAATTAAACGCCGGCCCAACAATAGGAGTGAGGCTCTATGTATAAAAAATTAAAAATTAAAAACCTAGAGTTTGTCAGTTTTGTATTTTTTTTCACCCTTCAGCTTCAATCTATTTTTTTACCCAAAAAAACTCAAATCTATTTTAATTATTACAACAAAAAAACAACATGGAAACAAATATATGTTAACATTTTCCTTGAATTTTATTTAAATTAATATTTATGCTATAAGTTATTCTTATGTACATATTTTTACAATATTCTAAACTATTAAGAAACTCTTTAGATCTATTTTTATATATAAAAAATAGTTCATAAATTAGAAGAGTATTATGATTTTTTATTATAATATTTAAAATTTAATAAGGTTTCTCAAGAAAAAAGTTCATTAAATATTTAAGTAATATATATTAAAATATTATTTAATGAAAGAGAAAATTTTCAAACAGTCTTTAAACTCGAGATAAAATAAACAATTGTGCCCCGAAGAGTTTACAATAATCACCACCATCACTAATATTAGCTTTCTCCAATCAACCACCTACCAAAGCTCTAATACCTAAACTTATCTTCAACACAAGAGCATCAATCTGCAATTTGATCATACCAGAAACACTCAATATAATCACAATTTTTTTAAAAAAATTCGCTAGCAAAGACCGATATGAATTCAGATTACTTGCTCCATTCCGATCATACTTATTGTATGTGTTTTAGATTTAATATTTTTTCTTCTAGGATTTTGCCAATTTTAATACTTTTAGGAAAAAAAAACACAAAATTAACAACACGATCTGAAACAAAAATAATATGGCAGGTGATCTGGATTCGATTGAAATCATACTAAACAATAACACTCAACTTGATTCATTCATTGATAAAACACTTATTAGCTCATCAACATCATCACCATCATCTAAAACCACAATATCAATTCTAAGATTCCAAGTTTCAGCACAGAGACAAATAAACAACCCATGATCGATCGATTCCGTCAGAACCTCGCCACCTTTTCCGCCTTCACCAAAGGATTCGCCTTGGCGATCGCGTCTCTCCCGGCGCTCTTGTAATCAAACGAGCAGCCATGGCTTTCTGGGTATCGGTGGTCCCCACAGAACTTGCTACCGCACCTGCACTTAAACCCCACCAACCCCACCTTCTTGTTGCAGGTCCCGCACCTGTTGCCACCCTTCGTCTCCTCCGCCGCCGCCGACTGTCCATTGGAGGACTTCTCTTCCGCCGGAAAAGCCGAATCCTGAACTGCATACGAAACCGCCGCCGCCGCCGCGATAGTTGACGATTCTACGTTGAAGGAGCTCTCGACGGCGGCATTGGCCACGGCGGTGCGCGACTCCTTGAGACATACGTCCTTGTAGCACTTGGAGCAGAGGTTCATGGTGGCGGGGTTGCCCCAGAAGCCGCAGTTGTTGTTGCAGAGCTTCGGCTCCGAGAAGGGGACGCTGGTGCTGTCGTTCTGATCCGAAGCCATGTGCGAATTTCCCGGCGATACAAGAATAAAAATCAAAACTTTCTCCTCACCCGCTTCGTCGATTCGATTCTGTATAAGAGATTGGAGGTTTCGTCGATCACCAAAATCTTAACTTTCTCGTGAAATCAGGAGTTTTTCGCAGCCAACCAAATAAAGACTCGAATTTGTTAACTCTTAATCGGCCTTAGCTGCCCCCACCCGTCCCCTCCCTTATATATATATATTATAAGGAAATAAGATATATTATATAATATATCTTATATATATATATTATATAATATATCTCATATTATAATATATAATATATAATATATCTTAATTCTTTATATATATAATATATATAGTTAGGGACCAAAAACCAACTTTAAAAGGAATTTAGTAAAGGAGATGGTAACCTTTTTATATTATCCAAATTTAGTTGGATTAACCGGTAAATCGAGTTGTAAAGTATGTGATTCGAATTTGAATTTCGCTGAATATGTTTCTTTATAGAGGGTTTTAACATTTATGGTATCAGTTAAAATTGCGAAATTAATTTTGTATATAAAAAATCAATTTTATAACGAGCAAATTAACTGAACCACCCTCATGAATATGAGGTCATACGGAGTAGAGCAGAGTATTAGGTTGATCATACTCGACTCGTCTTAAATAAGTCGATTTTGAGCTCTTTCGAGCTTGGATTATTAGACTTGAACTTGACAAGAAAATTGCTCTACCTAACTCGTTCTTGCTTAATTACCTCAAAAGTAGAGTTTGAAGTGAAATTATAAGTTCGAACATTGACCGAGCTCAAGCTTTGTAGGTCTAACATATATTACCCAATATATATGAACGTATATATAAAAGCTTAGTTAATAAAGATTGTGAACAAGTTGGAACGAACTATATCCAAACTCAAATTCAAATATTGATCGAACAAGTATCGATTTTTTAGATCTATACTATACAATACATGGTAGAAAGGACTAAAAGGTCCATTCACAGTGATTAAGTAATTGTGGATTTAAATATAATACTAAAAATATTTAATAGAGTTTTTACGGCCCAGATTGTTAATAAAGGCAGTCAGTTGGAACATGGGACGAGGAGGCCTGGGAGCGCGTGGCTTTCATGAGTTGTCGTTGCAAAGACGGGGCTGCTGGGCCCACGGTTCGTCACATAGGATAAGGATGCCTTTGTTCGGCCCGCGGCGTTCTCACATTTATATGCCAATGCGCATGCCACCACTTATCCACGTACTTCCACTCCATTCCAATGATTTTTATTTTTTAAAACTAGTGGTATATAGGTTTGGCATATATATATATATGCAAAAAATTGATATGTTTAAGAACATTTATTTTTATTTTATGTGATTTGTTTCGGAATCTCAGGTTCGAAACCACTTGAAAGTCACCTCATGTTGACTTTATTAAATAATAGATATCGCTATTGCATATTACGTTAGTCATAAGAGGAGATCAGTAGAATTGGATTTAACGTACCGGTTCTTGACTATATTATACTCCTAGTGGGTTACGTTGATGTGATTAATGCATATATTGATTGTTTATTAAGTTTAGTTGAAAGATACCTCAAACCACAAATAGAAAAATCAGAACATTACATAGTGCCGTGGACATTTAATTGCCACTACTAATTCATATCATTTATTAAATAAAAAAACAAATATTAAAAAAAAAAAAAATTGGCAGAAAGACCGATGTTATTAGAAATCAAAGCCATTACAAAAGTGATGAAAAAAAATATCTACAAGAGTATGTTTGGATAAGTCCAAATGCCCTGTGTAATTGTTTGCTTAACATGATACAATATTAATTATTCCAGATCCATCTCCCAAGTCATTAAATAAATGAGCCACCTTTCTGGCTTACTATTACTATGATTAACATGCCTTTAGACACAGTATATGTATTAAATCATTTTACTATCATTGCTATTCCATTCTTCCATAAGGTTGATGACTTGTCACTTGAGTAACATTGATCTTATTATATATATTTATAGTTATTAGAAGCACTCACAGAAGTGGTCTAACAATGTTGCGAAAATGATATTATTATTATATAAATTAGGACTTGATGACTAATCGCTTGTCACTAGGGCTGAGCAGGAAAACCCGAAAGCCCGAAATACCCGTCCCGAGTCCGTCCCAAAAAGCCCGGTCCCGAATAGACCTGAGCCCGAGCGGGCGGGACTTTTATTTTCAATTCGGGCTCGGACTCGGGCTTTTGTGCCAAAATCCCGAAAAGCCCGAGCCCGTCCCGAATTTTTTTTAATACTATATAAATATATATAATTATATATATCCCACTAACTATAGTTAGTATCTAACTATCTAGTTAGTTGCTATCTTATCTAACTATCTAGTGGGTACTAGTTACTATACAATATACAGAACCTATGAAAAAGCATAAAAGTACAACTGTTGTTACTGTTTTCTCATAAGTCGTACCTATATCCATTATTTGGTTTCTACGCCTCCCTTTCTCGGTTTCTTCTTTTCCTCACGATTTGTATTCCTCTCAAACTCCTAAAATGACGATGCGCCTCCCTCTCCAAATTCTAGCACTCCATCTTCCTCCATGTTTGAATTTATTTATTTTTTTTTCAGATTTTTTTGTTAAAATTCGGGCTAGCCCGAGCCCGAGTCCCGAAGTCCCGGCTCGGGCGGGCCATTTTCCTCATTTTCGGGCTCGGACTAAAAATTAGTGTTCCTAAAATTTCGGGCTCGGGTTCGGGCTCAGGTAAAAGCCCGCCCGTCCCGGCCCGAGCTCACCCCTACTTGTCACTATGCGAATGGATGTATGAACTAGACAATAATACACATGGGTTCCAATTTTAACCATGAAAACTGGTTACAAGTCGAAGGATATAGATTTCCATTATTTGAGGTCCCAAATTTTACACATAATCGTACTCACGCTCACATATTACGAGGGTATGATTGTAAACGTTTATTTTTGTTTTTTGGCCACGGTCCACATATTGTAAACGTTTATAGACATAATAATAATATATATTAATAAAATTGCTTACAAACATTTTAATTGGAAACCTTTTTAAGTGCCTCGTGCTATATTGTAGTCAATCTAGTGTGTTGGATTGGTGGAGTATTAATACCGACCTCGTTTTTGTCTTTTGATCTCAATTCAGAACATTATCGGAAACCATAACATTACGATTAATACCGACCACTTAAAATTGGGGAATTGCAGGTGTTATCGTGCGTATGAATAGTCGTGTCGTGTTAAATTTACTGAACACGAACACGCAGTATTCACGGTAAGCTTATAAGTCACGTTTTACAAACGCAAACACGTCACGGAACTTTTCGTGCGTGTGCATGTTCGTGTCGTGTTATCGTATTATATTCAACTATACATGCATGTCTACACGAGATCTTTAAGCTAAAATCAAAATAAATAACATTATATAGAAAAAACTATATATTAATATTTCACTATTCACAAGTTTGTAATATATGATTGACAAAATTTAAAAGTTAAACCTTATATTAGAGTTTTAAGAACTATTAAATTAGATATTTCAATTACTTAAGAGTTAAACTTACTAGCGTAACATTATCATGTGTGTCGTGTTGTAATACATAGACACACTACAAAAAATGATATCAAGTTATCGTTCTGTCATATACTAACACGATTTATATTTATGCGTGTTCGTGTCGTGCGAGAAATTACCGGCATATCCTTCAAATACAGGTTTTGTAATGTTACAAAGAGATTGAGAAAAGGAGAAGCAATGGGAATCCACATTTTCACGGATGTAATTTCTTACTATCCTAATTTTTATGAATTAATGCAACAAAAAAAAAAAGGGGAATCCACAATAGCCGTGACGGTGAAGTCACGTCGGCAGGGTGTCACTTAACGTTTAACACTGTTTCCTGCTTCACTCCACGCAATAACCGCCAAACCACACGTGTCACTCTACCATTTGCCGTACTACAGGGCACTCTCGTAATTTCACTTCGCTCCGAATAAAAAAATTCCAACATAAATGAGTTTGCCAGCCTTCTCCTTCTTCTGCTCGTAACTTTGCAGTTTCCCAGTCTCTCTCTCTCTCTCTCTCTCATCTACCGTTCTTCTTCCATGTCAAACACCAGACACGTACCTCCAACTAATCGTCGTCGGTTTCGAGTCCCATCTGAGCTTACCCCATTGATATTCTAGGGTTTCCGACGTGACGGACGAGAAAAAACCTGAACTTTCGATCTGTTATCATCGATGACCTACCGGGAAGAAGACGATGTTGTGCCGGAGATTCCGATCAGAATGACGGAGGAAGTAGACGGGGGGAAAGGATATTATTTAAGCTTGGGGCGGCAGCTGGAGACGGAGAACTGTGAAGCGGAGTTCGATCCTCCTTCTCCGATGAGGTGGAGAGGGTATCTATGGCGGTGTGTGAAGCTGTTGCTTTTGTTTACTTGCCTCGGTGTCTTGGCTGGTGTTTGCCTCAAGTGGGTCTGGCCCTTCCTTATGGATAAGGTTGGTTTCTGGTATTAGAAACTTTTTTCTGCTTTCCAGCTTGTGATGATGCATGCTGGATTTTGATTGGGTTTCTAATTAGTATGCTAATTATGCAATGTGGATTCAGATTGCTATAAATCTGTGATACAAGATTCAAAGTTGCAGCTTGTGAAAGTAGATATTAAGTTTTTGAAGAATGGATTGACTTGAAATCTTAGGAGTTTAATCAGAAATTTGAAGGATAAATTATTTCTAATTTAGTCTGCTAACACCAATAGTTGAGCTATCCTCTTTTAGCTATCTTATTATTGTTAGCAAGATAAGAATTTCTACTGCAGCCAACTGAAATACAGGTAAAACCTCTGTAGTTTTTGCACCTAACTTAGAGATTTTGGATTTAATAAGTTATCATGAATACAGTGAGTTTTGGTTGGTGAGTTGAAGTTTCTTACTATGTGACAATTGCTAGTGCAGTTGTTGTGCCCCTTGAATTTCAAAGCTGCAATGAATGCTTAAGGAGTTATACACTAAGCTTATGGTTATGAATCTACTTGTGGTGTTCTTATGACATAATGTTGTAAGGATTGCTGTTTTTTTTGTTTTTTTTTGTTTTTTTTTTTATAAAATGTGCTTTGGTTTGAGTATTGGACTTCCATTTTGCAGGAAGTGATACCGATCATAAATTGGGAAACAGCAACATTTAGCCGCCCTGTCCTCGCCATTCTTGTTTTCATCTCAATTGTAGTATTCCCCACTTTACTACTGCCTTCCTCTCCATCTATGTGGGTGGCTGGAATGACTTTTGGTTATGGATATGGATTCCTCTTAATTGTTTCTGCGGTTTCCATTGGCATATCTCTTCCCTATTTCATTGGATCTCTCTTCCACCACAAAATTCAGGTATATATTAATCCTTAACTTCTCCTTCCAACTGTTGCCCTTTCCTAGTTTTGTAATTTCAGGAGAGCCAATACATAATTAGATAATTTCTGAAATGGTGAATGTAGAGATTGTGAGTTCAAGTCCAGTTCTATCTTATTTTGTTGAATTTAAACATTTGGCAGGGGAAAAACTAAAAATAGATGCAGAGTGCACTACCTGTAGTGAGTCTTTTATATATAGTACATATAATGATGTTCGATACATATATGCAGGGATGGATAGAAAAATACCCAAACAAAGCTTCACTGATTAGATCAGCCGGAGCAGGGAACTCGGTTCATCAACTCCGAGCAGTGGCATTAATCAGGATATCCCCGTTCCCTTACGTTCTATATAACTACTGTGCTGTCGCAACGGGTGTTAATTACATTCCTTACCTGTTCGGATCGTTGATTGGAATTGTGCCAGAAATCTTCGTAGCAATATACACGTACGTTCTCTTTTCCCCCTTTTCCCACATGCACAACATGTTTGATCCTTGATACGGAAGCCAAATTCAGTATTTGAGGCACATTTTAAATGAAATGGAGGTAACCAACTGTTGGTGATAACAAAAAACTGAATCTTTTGAGAGTGGTGTGTCAAAAATTGAGTCTTTTGAAGGGTGCAGCATCATTAGTTAGTTTTTCATGAGAAAAATTGAGTTTTTTGTGAGAGCTACTTATATGTATTGTGTTTGTGCCTTTGTGGGTGCAGTGGGATCCTGATAGAGGCTCTAGCAGATGCATCGTACGATAGAAGGTCCTTGTCGGGCCCGCAGATCGTGTTCAATGTAGTAGGGTTCTTAGCAACAGTTGCCACCACAATCATCATCACAATATACGCGAAGAGGCAGTTGAAGACAATGAGGGACGACGAGAAGCCTTTACTAGAATGATGATGCTGCTGCTGCAAAAAAAAAAAAGAAAAGAAGTTTTGTTGTCCATGGCGGTTGAATTTGCCCAATAGAAGATGCCGGTTTAACCTTAGATCAATATTTAATACGGGTCGGGTTGGGTATGTTGATTGCCTCTTGTATAGGGAAAGATTTGGCCTTGGATGAAAAATTATGGAGTGTATGTATATAAAGGACTGCTTGAAGAAGGTCCTTTGTGTTGAATCCTCCTAGATGTGGTGGAATGGATAATGGAATTATGTTATTCAATTACAGTTCGTTTCATTTCAATTGCATTGCATCTCTCTTGGCATATGAATAACCCAATGGAGAATGAATTGGTTCAGGTGATGCAATTGGGTCTGATGTGTACAACCGAGGTTCCGATGAGGTGGTTCAGATGCTCGAGTCCGTAAAGCCTGGACCCGAGCCGTAGGGATTGATGTTGGTTTTACTACAGAGAATAGCATATTTGCTCCACATATTCAGATATTCTTTGTTTGGTATAATGGATAGTGTTCTTTTAGACATTGATGATACTTGTTATTGGAATAAAAACCAATTCATTGTTGGAAAAGCAAAGCCCTCTTGGAAAGCCACACATTCAGTAAAGAGTCATAATAGTAATGATGTTCAAAAAAGTGGTCAACTTTAGTAGTTTATAAATGGAAGAAGATGCATTTATTTGCATTGTAATAACAAGAGAACTTAGTGAAGTAGATAAAATAAGATTTCTTGATCTACAAGTGACTCAATGTATATTTATATATGTATGTATAAATGCTTTCCTTGGAAGTAAGATTTCCCAAGACCTGTGAAACTCTAATTAAGCTAGGGGAGAGAAATTATATATAAATTCCAAAAGTGTTAAGTACAACCACAACTCACTAATATTATATATATACTGCATAATGATTTTATCTTTAATCTTACTTCAATAGACCAGACTAATCAAGACACCAACGTCCACAAAGGTCCCTTATTTTTGCGTAAGAGACAAGAAGATCGCAGACAAACAAGTCAATGTGGATTTGGTGGCAATGTGTCATGACATTCTAGAAAGATTTATAATTGTATGTATACTTTATATATACATGAGAACATATTAATTAAATATGTGCTACAGCTAACATGAAGTATAAAAATAACTTTTTTGGACAGATTCACATTTTTAATAGTTAATATATATATACTAATACTAATAAACACTTTATCAGATCCCTATTGATTACTATCATTATTATTAACAAAGACTCTTAAGAGGATTATTTAGAGATCTGCAATGCAGCATTAAATCCACCAGAACTGAGGACCGACAGACAGCCAATAATGTCGCTCCCAACACAGCTGGGAGCTCCATTTGAATGAAAGAGACACATTTCCTACAATTAAGTTAATCTGAACAAATTTGCATTATGTGCATTGAATATATATCAATATAAATGACCAAAAAACTTGACTATAGTACCAAACTGCTGCATCTAATCAGAAAAATCTGTTATAATTTCAGATACAAATGAAAGTTTTCTATGGAAGAATAGGTAAGTTCAAGAACAGATCATATTTATGTGAATGAAATTACCCGGGATTGAAATGATGAATGGATGGAGCTTTTCCTCCTTCATTATAATCTTCAGAAAAATATAGAATCCAAGATATGTTGCAGATGTCCACAATGAAGTAGTAAATGAAGATTTAAAGTTACATGCAGGGTAGACCAAAAGAGAGGTCTTTATTCTCTTGCCCTACCCCCCAATGACCAATTAAGCCAAAACAAAGTAAGTAATGGAGCAGATCTGTTTCCTTTTCATCAGTAATTCTATACAAATTCAATCCAAGAAATTCTGATTTATATGCATTCCCCTCAATCAAGATCTGTGCTTTAATGTGCTAAGGAAAATGGGAAGCAATAAGGACCTGATTCTTCGACATTGTCATCGAGCCGTTCCTTTCGATCGCTTCTTTGCCTCACTGTAGCCCACCACACCCATGATCGTAACCCCGAACCCTGCCATGCCCATCACTGTAACAGGGTTCTTGAATATCAGAACCGATACAACTGCAGCAACTGCTGCTTTGGCATTGCCTAGCACCTGTAATGTCAAGGCACTGGTATGCTTGGTGACCAAGAAATTGGTCAAGTTCACCAGATAAGCCACTGTAGCATTCCCCAGTAGCAAGAACACGATGAAGTTGTCTCCTTTGGCCTTCTCGATCGTGATCGCAGCCACATTTCCCTCAACGTAGAGGGTAACAGGCAATAGAATCATGGCAGCCATTGGCGCCATGTACAATAGCAGGTTCATCGAATGCAGTTTCTCACCTTCAGATGTTAATAGTATCCCCTGAACAACTGATTTAAGGGCCCGGCCTGCAGTCGAGCTCACACAGACCAAGAATCCAAACAAGTGGAACAAAGGCTCGCTGTTGCTGGCCAGAACAATGCCTAAAACCACAGGAACTAAGGCTAAATAAACCTGACCAGTCTCCCTCTTGAATGTAATCAAAAAAGCAAAGATTGCAGTGAAGAAGGGAGTTGTAGCACCAATTGCTTGATTGAACGACACCGGAATATACCTCAGCGAAGTGTTTCCACATACGACGGAGAAGCAGAAGATGGCACTGAGTGCGAAGATTTTAAAGAACTGCTTGCGAGAGTGTATGTGCTGCAGCGGAACGATTTCGAGCCAATTGATCGCCAAGTAGCTGTAGAAGGCGCAGGAGATCATGTGGAGCATTGTCAAGAAGATCGGGAAGCGGTAACCGTAGTAGCTGAGGAGGTACTTGTTGAGCAGAAGGACGCCAATGTTGGAGCAGTACCAAGAAGCTATGATGAGAGCCGTCATGACCGTCGGAGAAACGAAGCCGGCGCCGAATCCACCGGATGCCGGGTTTCGCGCGTCTCCCGGAGGCGTGGCGGGAATGTCGACTACGGCGACTGGATCCAACCTTGGATTGCTCATCCGCCGAGTCTTCCATGTCTGCGCCTCCACCATTGCTGCCCTCCTCTCTCTCTCTAAGCGAGGTCTAGAGAGAGACGCCGAAGTATCTGTGCTCTGGTTTTCAGATCTCAAATAAGTGAAGACGACGACGGCAATTCGATAGGGGGAACCGGAAGAAACAAAGAGAGATGTCTGCAAGGTTTCGCTGTTCCAGCTCTACGGTCCGTTTCCTGTACTCATCCAATGACAGCGGATATCTGAGAAAGACTTACACGCGGCGAGTTTTCATTGGTTGTAGCTGGATTTGATCGGACGGTTGTTGATGAGGCTTCAGCAACATGGGGAACTGTGTCCGTCTGCGTAGCTGGAGCTTTCTCTGTCAAGTGGCCTACCGCTGTGCTGAGTCAGACTCTCGGTCCTGAAATATACAAAACGGCACCTCAGTTTGCAGCTTGTATAGTGTTGCACTCCCTGCTTTAAAAATGTCCAAAATACATCCTTACATTTCAAAAGTTATTTTCTTTTTGGAAACAATACATCTAAACTGCACCATTAACTTTCCAATAAGTATTAACTCCACCTACATCTTTTGTTATGCCACACCACTCGTATGTTTGGTCTTTTTATAAATTTCACTCTTATGTTTTCTTGAATTTTTTTTCAAGAGTACGAGTTTATTTACACTATTTGTAGAGGTTCGCGAGCTTAATTGAATTTTTTTTTTATCAAAAACATATTCAAGTTAAATAATATTCAAGTTTTTTGTTCTATTATTTAATCGAGTTTGTTATTATAACTTTTTATATATATATATATACTAGTTATCGAGTCGAGTTCGATTTAAGGTGCATCATTTATGATATAACTAAACAATTTTAAACATGATCCGAACTCGAACTCGTCGAGTATGACACAAAGCTAAACTCAAATTTAAAAAAAATTAAGCTCGGACAAATTTAAGTTGATTTTGTCAGATAGTCAACCCGATACCCGATTCATTACGAATCATTAAAAAAAAAATCCTCATTTGTCAACAATGTTATTTTATATTATCTCTATTTGCTTAAACTTTTTGAAAACCTTCTTCTTTGCTCTAATTTATTTCGCAATCAAATCTGTCTGCTACCCCATTCCAACAATTTTTAATAATAATTATTATATGCACGTAGTAAGTCAACGACAAGCTGTACCACTCCTGAAATTAAAGTGGTATTAATTGTAATACACAAATGCATAATTAGATACGCACGTTGTAATTCAGTTGAATTATAAGTGTCGATATTACATTATTATTATTCTGTAAATAAACATTTATTTATTTATTTATGCATAGGAATGGCACGTAGAGGCTGAGCTTTCTGCAAGGTAATTCCAAACTTATCATCCATGTCCATGTCAACTTGGACCTTCCATTCAAATGAATGTAAAAGTGACCCTAAAATTAGGTGCAACATCTTCATAGCTAAGGGCAATCCAGGACATATTCTCCTTCCCCCTCCAAATGGAATCACCTCAAAATGCTGACCCTTCACATCAATATTACTACCCGACCCGATAAACCTGTCCGGGTCGAACGTGTTCGGGTCCACCCACGAGTCAGGGTCCCTACCTATGGCCCATGCATTGACTAGCACTTGTGAGCCCTCTTGAACGGTGTACCCACCGACTTCTACGGTTGCCCTAGCCCTACGGGGAATGAGAAACGGGGCGGCTGGGTGTAGCCGGAGGGTCTCTTTGACCACGGCTTGCAAATAGGGTAGACGTGAGATATCAGATTCTTCGACCCGGTTGCCGTTGCCGATGACTTGCTCGAGCTCGGCTCGAGCTTTTGAAAGTTTTGCAGGGTTGTTGAGCAACTCGGCCATTGCCCACTCCAATGTGCTTGATGTTGTTTCCGATCCGGCCGCAAAAATATCCTGTATAAATTTAAAAATAAAATAAAAATAAAATTAAGGGTTAAAGAGTTATTTTGCTAGATGTTTAACTAAAGTTGATTTTTGGTGCAATATTTGTTTTTTTTAGACTTATGTTGCAAAGACTTTTGGTGCATCATTAGTTGACCGCGTTAAATATCCAAGCGCAAGTTACGTGAATTCCCCTAAATTTTACTTTGCTCATTTTAGTCCCTTAATTTATATTCATGACTTTTGATTTTTACAATTTAGTTCCTAAAATCACTCAATCAGACCCTAGGTCAAAATCGACCCAACATAGGTCCGGCAACACCGACCACGGTATGAGTCAACCATGGGTCACCCTGACTGGTTAAACCATGTCTGGGTCGATTTTGACCTAGAGTTTGATTGGGTTTTTAGGGACTATACATCGTAAAAATTAAAAGTTAAAAATATAAATTAAGAGACTAAATTTAGTACAAATGAAACTTATGAAAAAATTACGTGATTTGCACATAGTACTTAACGGTCATCTAACTAATGCACACAAAATATAAACGTATTGCAGTAAACGTTTACAAAAGATGTTGCATCAAAAACCAACTTTTATCAAACAAATATTTTCCATGAAAAGATTATTCAACTTTTTTTTTTTTAATCTAAACTTTAAAAACCCTAAAACCTAAATGTAAAACTGACCAGAAATAGGTGCTTGATTAGGAGCACATCAATCACTGCCTCATCATCCTTATTGTCTTCCAATAACCGGATCAATATATCCAACATGTCATTTTCGTTACTCTCCGCCGTGGGTTTTCGCCGGAACCGTTCGTTGACGATCCCGTCGAAGAGGTCTAGTAGCTGGCCGAAGTTGGCCTTCATCCGCCGCCGCACTCCCTGTGGATCGATCCATTTGAGAACCGGAAAGTAGTCCGATAAGTTCGGTTTCCCCGCTTCCACCATTATTTGCCACACGACCTGCTTGAATTCCGCACCCGATGAGCCCGAATTGGGTCCCACGAAGTCTTTCGAGGCGATCGTGTTCGATAAGAAATTCAATGCCGCCATGAAAGAAATCTTCCCGATTTCAACGGGTTCGCCACTCTCCGCAGATTTATCCACGTGGGATATTAATTCCTGATAATAAAGTGTAGTTAATATATAATCTAAAATATGAATCTTAATTAAAAGTTACAAGTGGCAAAAATAATAATAATTAAAAGTTACAAAGCATTAAAGGAAGAGTGGTTGGGTGCAAATTGTCCGGTCAACTTAGAAAATTATGGATTTATAAAAAGTTGAAACTTTTTTAGAAGAAAAAAAAATTGATATCATCGACATCATCCACCCTTTTAAAGAAAAAAAATCATCAAATTAGTAAAAAAAACTAAATTTATTTATTTTATTCTTTATAAAGTTACACAATTTGGGAATTGTCATTTTTCTAGCATATATATCACCGTTTTTTAATCTTTTCATTTTTATTTTTTTTGGCTATTTTTATTTTGACCTTTTATTTAAAAAAATTAAGTAGTTTTATACTTTTTTTTAAAAAAAACTCTATTGTATTTGTGAACGGTTTGATATGATTAACAATAGTGTATAAAACCGTTTAAATAGTTTTATCAAGTATGGTTAAACTGATCAAACTGTTCTCCAAGACAACAAGGTATTATAATTTAGGGTTTATAATTTTTTCCTTTTCTATATCGGATGAACATTTTAACCTCAAGTTTAACGGCCGAATTAGAAAAAAAAATTAACAACCAAACTATTCACCCCACGTAATAATATTTTAGAAAAAAAATCATAAAACTCCGTAAACCGTATATATATTTAAAAAAAAATCCATGTTCATAAATATACATAAGCCTAGCAAAACTCCAAAAATTACATGTTAAAGTGAGCCTTTTGAGGTGAAAAATGCAAAAATCATCATCATACACTAAAATTTCCAACCAAACAACACTTAATAATTACCTGAACCTTTTGACGGCGGAGTTGGCAGCTGCCGTCGAGCGTCTTAGGAGAAAACAGATGGAGGCTGCATATTCGGCGTAGGGTCCGCCATTTGGGTCCGGCCGGCATCCACACGATACCGTACTCGTCGTGTCCGTGAGCCGTGATCGAGTCAGGCACGGCTCTATCGCTAAACTGTGAGTCGTGTGTTTGAAGGATTTGTCGAGCCATTTCGGCAGACGAGACCACGACCGTGGTCACCTGGCCTAGCTTGAGGCTCATGATCGGGCCATGTGTCTTGGCGAGTCGGGTTAGCGACTTGTGTGGTTTATCCCCGAGCTCGAGGAGGTTCCCGATCAATGGGACCGGTCGTGGGCCCGGCGGCTCGTTCGGCTTCCGTGGCCGGTTGACGACGGTGAATGCAAGGAGGAGACATGGGAGGAACAGACAAAGAATCAACGTTAATGAGACATCCATTGATTTTTGGTTGTGTTTGGAAAGACGTGGTCGAGAGTAGCGTACTTTATAGACTTGGATGGATTATTATTAGGGTTAGAGAACATAAACATAAATACAGTTATTTTAGTTTGTATCGTATATTATTTTAGGTGTTCTAAGTTTAAATTGTTGTTAATAAGTGTTTTAAGTTTCGCTTTCGTTACTTTTTTATTTTATGTATGCTTTTCGGTTAAATTAGACGAATTTTGGTCCAACAGTCTATAAAATTCAACAACAAGAGCATTTTCAGAAGAGAAACAAAATGACACTTATACTTCCCTTCAACTTATGTTAATTAGCTAGTGTTTACGATCAGTAAAATTGAACAATTTATGCAAATTTGAAGTTCTATTTAATTTAATTGACTTAAATATACATAAATAAATAAATCCATCAAATTTAAAAGAAAAAACGACTGTAAACTAAAAAACACGAAAAATAAATCTTGAATATCTATTAGTAAAAAAAACAAAATCTAAAACCCATATATTGAGATATCTAAACGCAACGTAATGCAAATCTGGACTATCATTAGATTCTCATTCTTATTATTACCAAATATACAGTAATATCTGTCTCCGTGGGATAAGATAACTGATCCATGATTTGGTTATTCACACTTGATTTAAAGAATCAAAATACAGGTCGCAAATATTATTATATTATTTTATGCTATAAAATGCGGAGCATGATGTAGTGACTTAAATTATTGTGCAACTCTAAGCAACTACGCACCTCGGGATTGATATCTTTTAGGATAATTTAAAATTTTAATAAAGTATATTTAAAATTATTAGAAAAGTGCAAAAAATTTATAAGTCAGAACATAATTTATAAATATTAAATGTCAATTTAGAATTTATTAGTAAATAAAAACGAAAAAAATTGTAGAGCCAGTTGAAACTTTTCAGAATTTAAGTGTAATTTTTTTTTTAAATATTTTTACCAAAATTTATATTTTTCCATAATTTCATCTATATGTTCCTTTTTTTTTTTAATAAAGATTAATGTCTAAACATTTAGGATTTGAATATTTCTGTTTTTTTTTCAGAATTATTTTATTTTATGCATATTTTAGATTATTTTTACCTGCCACACAAGTGTCACATGACATTTGATCAAGGAATGTACTGTAGTAAATGGAGTGGAAGATCGATGATAGAACTAAAAAAAAATGTTTTAATGTTTTAACTTTTAACGCTTTCGGTCCGAAATTAACTGAATCAACTTTATTACGAAACATATTGAGTCATTATAACTATTAAGTATTAACCCTTTTTCAAAAAAATAGCGAATCCTTTCTCTTCTTTTTTGTTATATACATTATATTATAAGTATTAGTAGTTTTGTGATTTTCTTTTAAAACCTATTAAATATAGTGTTCGGTTGGGCGGAGTTAATTCTAAATGGCAAACAGTCTTATTTTACTCATCTAGGGGTTCACCATACTTAACCGCTCACTAATCCTAATAAGCTTTTAGAAGAAAAAAAAAATATCACCAAAGTAATTGCACTTATGTTATATTGTATATTGTACATAAAAAAATATTTTTATTTATTATTATAAATATAAATATTTTATCTAATAGGACATGGAGTATGACAAGAAGTCATGAGGTTTTCTCTAAAAGTGCCAAGAGGTTTCTGAGAAGAATCTATTCTCTTCCCACTTATCAAAAGGGATAATTGTCGATTAGCCCCTGAGCTATTCATAATTATGATATTCTCCTTAAATTAATTTCGTCCTGATTTCGTCTCATAACCTATCTTTAAAATTGTTATATAATACTATGGTATTGTTCTTGTGCTGAGCGCGGGATGTTAAAAAATAAGGGATTTAAATCAAATTGGTACCTGGGTTAACAGCCCAAAACGAATTGGTACCTCCACTAAATTTTGTGATAAATTGGTACCCGAGTTAACCTGGGTGTTGCACCGTTAGAATTTCTGGTTAAAACTAACGGAATCTCATTTTTGGCGCATGAAAAGACTAAAATACCCTTATTGCAGAATAGCTACGTAATAGCATTTCAAAACTTTGGAACCCAATATCTCACTCATTTCTTCATCTTTTAAGACGATTTTTTTTTTGAAACCACATAATTTTTCGAGATCTATGAAACCCAAATAGTCGTACAGTGATTTTCCCCGTTTTTTTCAATAAATATCGTTTTCCATGTTAATTCATTCTTTTTTGTATCAAACTCCACCGCATTCTAACACTTATCACCCTTGATCACCCAACTTTTTTACTAATTGGATTCCAATACTACAATCAAACCGTTGCTTTTGGATTCCAACACTTCTGTTTAAAAACCGTGATGTTATACCTTTCATCCAAAAGAAAACCAAAAATGAAAGTTTGTCGAATTAATTGTTATGCAATCTATAACTTACTGGAATTTTTCTTGATGTCTCCAATAAACTATACTGGTGTGTCTCTAAATCAATAAACGTCACTGCAAGAGAACATATGGATCTTAGATAGATAAATATGTTTCATACTTGAAATAGAACAATATGAAAAGTACTTTTAAGAGTATTGGAAGAACTTTTAGAATGGACACCAAGAAGAAATAGTTTATTTTCTCATTTAATCTACATGTGGAAATTGATACTCTCAGTATCCTAAGGGATGACCGTAATGTGAGAAAATAAGATGAACTTGCATTAAAAGAACCACACAAAGAATTTTACCACTATGTGGCTAGAGACAAACAATAATTTTTCTTTCGAGATATTGCCAAAACTGTTCCATTTGCAATTTTATGTTGGACTATGTCAAGCTTTTAAAATCGAAGACCTGCAGAACTGGTCAATTTTTCAGCATGTCCAAAAAATATATAAACAAAAAAATTGGTAGCTTATCATGCTAAGATCCATATATTCTCTTGTAGTGACGTTTATTGATTTAGAGACACACCAATATAGTTTACTGGAGACATCAAGAAAAATTCTAGTAAGTTATAGATTGCATAATAATTAATTCGACAGATTTTCGCTTTTTGTTTTCTTTTGGATGAAAGGTATAATATCAATTTGGTTCTTAAACAGAAGTGTTGGAATCCAAGAGCAACGGTTTGATTGTAGTATTGGAATCCAATTAGTAAAAAAATTTGGTGATCAAAGTTGATAAGTGTTAGAATGCGGTGGAGCTTTATACAAAAAAGAACGAATTAACATGGAAACCGGTGTTTATTGAAAAAAAACTGGTCAAATCACTTTAAGGCTATTTGGCTTGCATAGATCTCGAAAAGTTATACGGTTTCAAAAAAAAAATTGTCCAAAAAGACGAAGAAATGAGTGAGATATTGGGTTCCAAAATTTTGAATTGCTATTACGTAGCTATTCTGCAATAAGGGTATTTTAGTCTTTTCATGCGCCAAAAATGAGATTCTGTTAGTTTTAACCAGAAATTCTAACGGTGCAACACCCAGGTTAACTCGGGTACTAATTTGTCACAAAATTTAGTGGGGGTACCAATTCGTTTTGGGCTGTTAACCCAGGTACCAATTTGATTTAAATCCCTAAAAATAATTATAATAAAAATTGATAAAAGTTTAGTGATTCAATGTAAGTTTAATTTCGAATGTATATAAATATAACGTTACATAGTAACATATCTATATCCACCGAGATTTGATGCTGACTCTATTATCTTTTTAAATTTAAAAATCAAACCAAATATAATGTAAAATATATATTTAATAGTTATAATAAATTTTGTTTTAAGTATAATAATAACTTTCAGAAATTAAACCTCACACATTTTATAGCTAAAGGATTGTAAGAAATTTAAGGATAAATTAATTAAACAATTTAATTGATGTATAAACACACATAGATATATAGACCGTCTATTTTGTTTATTATGTTAGCTTATATAGCAAGTTTAGATCATATAAAAACAGATATGTATACGTATGTATTCATTTAATAAAATGAAACTGATATAAAATTTGAAACCATGTTAGCTTATAGAATTGAGATCATATAAATAGAGATATGCGTATGAAAAGAAAAACTGATATAATATTTTAATTTATTAATACTACAAAAGAAATATAAACATATCAGACTATCAGAGTAATAATAATAAATATAAAATATATTTTTATTTTTTTAAATTAATGTTTTGAATACCGTTGGCTGTATTATATATATATATATATATATATATATATATCATCATTTCTACATAATTGATTTGATATTTTCTTTATCTAAAACGAAATCTTTATACTCAAATATAGCCGTCCACAGCCTTCTGTTTATCCTCGAATATAGTCGTCCACAGCCTGCAGCACTTTACCTTGGTTGTATCATTTCTCTCTACTTCCATCCATATATATATATATATATATGTAAGCTCACATGTAAATAACCATAGATCCCAGTCTCAGTCAGTAACTAACTCTGCCGCTTATGATAATGGCCAGAACTCCAGTCATCTTCTTCTTCTTTATCACCTTTGCTCTCGCATTAGGGTTTTCATCTGCCCATACCACACTGGAACATGACACTAACGTTGTCACTACGTTCATCGTCCACCTCGAAAAGCCAGAGACGGAGGTTGCTGATCTCGATACATGGTACACGTCGTTCCTGCCCACGTCAGACAAAGAGCTGAAGAGGATGGTCCACTCGTATCGGAACCTGTTCGCTGGGTTCGCCGTGAAGTTGACCGCCGGCGAGGCCAAGGCGTTGACTGTCGTCGACGGCGTTCTCTCCGTTCGTCAGGAACTTGAATATTCGCTGCACACCACGCACACGCCGTCGTTTCTAGGGCTCCGTCAGAACCTAGGGTTGTGGAAGGATAGCAACCTCGGAAAGGGAGTCATCATCGGACTTCTGGACAGCGGCATCTTCCCCGACCACCCATCGTTCTCCGACGAGGGGATGCCGCCACCGCCGGCGAAGTGGAAGGGCAGCTGCGATTTTAACGGGACATTGTGTAATAACAAGCTCATCGGAGCTAAGAACTTCGTGAATGGAGACGTAGGGGCGGCCCCATTTGATGAAGGAGGACACGGGACCCACACTTCAAGCACTGCCGCAGGTAACTTTGTCGGGAACGCTAATGTCTTAAGAGAAGCAAACGGGAGGGCTGCCGGAATTGCGCCCCTCGCGCATATCGCGATGTATCGGGTTTGTTCCGAAAGTTGTAGGGAGGCCGACATACTTGCTGCGATGGATGCTGCTATTGGAGACGGCGTCGATGTACTGTCTCTCTCCCTAGGAGGTGCCTCGATACCGTTTTACGCTGACGGGATCGCGTTAGGCGCGTTTCAAGCGATTAAGAAGGGTATTTTCGTCGTTTGCTCGGCGGGGAACTCGGGTCCGAACTACCTGACCACCTCGAACGAGGCACCTTGGATTCTGACGGTTGGAGCGAGCACTGTCGACCGGATCGTAAAGGCTACAGCCCGACTTGGTAACGGGGCGGAGTATGATGGGGAGTCCCTTTTCCAACCAGCGGGTTTTAATTCATCAGAGCTTCTACCACTCGTTTACCCGGGTTCGAACGGTAACTCTGATGCCAAATTTTGTGCAGCCGGGTCGTTGCGAGACGTAGATGTTAAGAGGAAAGTCGTGTTTTGCGTACGTGGCGGCGGTTTTTCGCGACTTGCAAAAAGTCAGGAAGTGAAAGATGCCGGCGGGGCAGCAATGATTGTGATGAATGACCAAATCAGCGGGTTTAGCACCCTTGCAGATGCAAACGTGGTCCCGGCTTCGAACCTGGCGTACACCGCAGGGATCGACATCCTAGCCTATATTAACTCGACATCGAACCCAACCGCAACCATCGTATTCAAGGGGACATCAATCGGCGACCAGACCGCTCCCGCTGTGGCTTCGTTCTCTTCCCGAGGTCCAAGCACGGAGAGCCCCGGGATTCTGAAACCCGACATAACCGGGCCAGGAGTTAACATCCTAGCTGCATGGCCCTTCGCTTTGGACAATTCTACCCATACAAAGGCCAACTTCAACATAATATCGGGCACGTCGATGTCGTGTCCTCACCTGAGCGGAATCGCAGCCTTGCTAAAGAGCTCGCACCCAGATTGGTCTCCGGCAACCGTAAAGTCTGCCATCATGACCTCGGCCGACATCGTCAACCTCGGAGGAAAACCCATCACGGACCAAACGGGTTCGGCTGCCGATATCTTTGCCGTCGGGGCGGGACATGTCAACCCGTCTAGGGCACAAAACCCCGGCCTCATCTACGATCTCACCCCGGAAAACTACATTCCTTATCTTTGCGGGTTGGGCTATTCCGATAAGAATATCAAGAGCATCGTGCAGACGGACGTGCAGTGTTCCAAGATATCTGTTATTTCTGAGGCGCAACTAAATTATCCATCGTTCAGTGTCGTTCTTGGGGGCCCGCAAAAGGTCACGAGGACCGTGACCAATGTGGGCCCCGTTAACTCGACTTATACCTACAATCTAGATGCACTGGAAGGAGTCGATATCACCGTGACCCCGACCGAACTCCAGTTTTCCGAGACGAACCGAACCGCAACTTATACTGTGACATTCAGTATAAGCACAAGTGGTGCAGGAGGGAATGAGTTTTTGCAGGGAGCGTTAACGTGGAGATCGGGACAGTTTACAGTCCGAAGCCCGATTGCAGTGCTATTTAGCTAAAGACATAATTTTGATGGAAATTTACGACATGTTTGGTTCGTAAAATAAAATAGTTCTTAACGTCTTTTTAGACACTAATACACAAGTTTCTATGTAATTAAAAAGTATTTTTAAATTTAACTTTTTAAAATATATATTTAATTCATATAATTTACTATATTATTATACACTCTTAAAATCATAATAAAATAGTCACAAATTTTTCTACAGTATATATCTAATTTACGAAAGAAAAAAATTCATAGAAAAATGGCAATAAAAACATTTTGAATGATATATGACATCATATAATTTCTAACTTACATATATCTGAAAAATTAATTAACAATAAATTGAAGATGTTCTTTGAATAAACAAATTTACAAATTAATAATATTATTATAACCTAAAATTTCATACAAGAATCTCACCGGAAGAGTAGATAAATGACTAGTTATATAAAGGTAAATATCATATTAAATGTTTTAGGCTTTTTAATAATTTCTTTTTATATTTTCTTTTTAAAAGTTCCTAGAAATTGAGAGCATAATTATCAAATATTGCATTCCTGCCCCTCAAAATTAGCCAAGGCATTCAAACAACCAACTAAAGATTACAGGGAGAGTTGGAGTTTGAAACAATTATTTACAAGTTGCTTTCCTTTCCTTTCCTTTCCATCCCTCATCAAGTTATCTTAAAGCTAACTACATACAAATGAACAGTACAACATTACAGTTCAGTTGGGAAATGCTGCTATCATAACAGAACATGAC
This sequence comes from Clarkia xantiana subsp. parviflora, assembly GCA_036873135.1. Classification (NCBI taxonomy): domain Eukaryota; kingdom Viridiplantae; phylum Streptophyta; class Magnoliopsida; order Myrtales; family Onagraceae; genus Clarkia; species Clarkia xantiana. Next base: position 15,961,472 of record JAPTYO010000003.1, read on the forward strand.
TGCCACCACCTCAGCGACGAAACACTTGAAACTCGGTAGCTCTACTTCGCATATGAATGGCGCGATCTCTTGTGGGATCGCCTTGGCTCGGTTTCACTTGATTTTCTACAAGACATTAGCTTGTGGTAGTTAAAAAAGAAAAAACTTAAACTATTGTTTCGATGAAGATTCAGGGAAGCCACGGCCGACTAATCAAACTAGATATATCATAAAGAAGCAGCAATCAACAAGATTAGCAATGAGAAAGAGCTTACGAATCCTCGTCTTTCGGAGTTTCCTTTGGGGTCCGTGATGATTCCTTAGCCTGCAAGGAACGTATTTACGTAATCTGGTTTAGCTATAACACTTAATAAGCAAACATACAGCAGAGTGTATAATGTTTTCACTGAAATTAACTTAGCTTGGTGGCTACTATCTTTGCTTGTGAATGTAAAAACTTTTTTTTTTTGTTGAATTTAGGCAAGACTCTTGAAAATTTGAGCTACTAACAGGTAAACTAATGATCCTTAAATTCCCAACATATTGCAGGAACCAGACTTTAAAAGCAAATACTATTCTAATAGTTTGCAATCGAGTCCAATGTATAAAACAAAAACAAAAAACTCCCAAGTTGTGAGAATGTTCGGTAGACTAACCGGTGCACCAAGCTGTTTGGTGCTTCTTCCATGAATCTCCAGATAATCTTCATACGACTGCAAAGTAGAGTTTACCAACAAGTTGAACAGTAAATAAATATCCACAATTTAGTGAAAAGAAAAACTCAAGTGAGTCGTAAAGTACCATTTCGAGAATATCATCTGTAGTCAGAGTGCTCACAAGAGGACTTTCAGCAGGTAGACCCCAAATATCATATGTAGGGGATATTTGTCTATCTAACTTTATTTTAGGAAAATTTCTATCCAGGCGTGGATGTTTCGGGTTTGATATAACTGGATCATCATTAGTTTGATATCCAAAATTAAACCTAGTTGGGTCGGCTTGTTGTTGGTAGACTGTAGAAGATACGGGCAATGGCATCTGCGACCATGGCATATAGCCAGAATACCCATTGTAGTCATCATCCTGTGAAGAGCATGATGAATCCAGAAATGTTCTCTTTACATGAATATCGTCCCTGCGTAATTAAATTTTCAGTCAGTTCTACAAAATTTATGAATCTTAACTAACATTTTCACTACAAGCATTGGCAGATTCAGATAGTTGAAAATGGTGGTACCAATAGTAAATGTTTAAAGTCAACAAATAAGTATTAAATTTAAGACTTGTACTCAAGATCTCTACATACATCAACAAATAAAGATATCAACTGCTACGCTAAATGAACTTGAATGCATTTATTATACATTTTTCATGATTACTTAAATATTATTATAGCTAAACCAATAATAAAAAATATGTATGCGCATACCGTGTTGGCTCTATTGGATTTACATAAAATATAGATGTCTATGTTACTTGTAATATTTGAAAAATTGCTGAACACATAGTTATCATAGATCTGCCACTGACAACAAGTTACTTACCTTCTTATGTCTTCATCAACCACACCTTCATCAAGAAGTGCACAGAGAGCTTCTCCAATATCCTGTGGCAACTCCTGCAAAAATGAAATAGAGATTAGAAACATTTCTCAAAGGAAAATGTGACGGGAGAAAACAGAGTACTAAAAGAAACCTGACAGTCTCTGCTAATCTTGACAGGTTTATTGTCATTCAGAGGATTCCTAAGATGAAGAGTCTTTTGGAAAGGCAGGTCATTTAGCCGAAGCCACTTGACCTTAAAACTACGTCCCCATGGATTGTTCCTAACACCGTCTTGACTCCACACGTTGTCTCTCCTCCATCCGACGGAAGACATCATTTGCGCGTATCCTTGGAAGAACCCACTCATGTTGACACTAAATATAAGAATTACTTTTCCGGAATTCTGAAAGATCGAACATAGGATGTTTCCTTGTCAAGGTATAATAAAAGAAAGTATTACAAAGTACTATGTCCAGATAATATCTTACATGAAAGGCTTCTTCAAGAATTGGTTCATTCATGACCTGAGTTGCCCAAATACCTCTTTCTATTGAAAGCTGGATGTTTTCATGATTGAAACTCTTAATAATGAAATATCTTGTGCTATAGCAGTTCTCATTTGTTTTGGCAATCGAGCCTCCGAATTTATCATGGCGTTGTCTTGGTTCACCAGAGTTAGAAGGATAATAAACCTCATTCCCTTTGTAGCTTGTGCTTTCTAAGAAAAAGAAAAATCAGTGCATTAAATCACCATGAGTTTTCGATGCAGAACCAAAGAAAATATCATTTCAGTCCTAATTTAGCCCTAACATATTCGTTATATTTCCAAACAGTGTTTCACATTTTCTGAAGACTCTCTCAACTGATCAAAGAAACAGAATTACATCCATCCAAGTTAAAAGATTTTCTAAGACATCACTTGATAAAGGGAATGCAACAATATGAGAAGCCTTATGGGAAAGGAGTGACAAAATCTAATACCTGGATCCTCGAGAGCCCCAACCTCATGTTTCCCTTCTGTTATAGATGAATCCACAACAGAAGCATTATCTTTTCCACTATCAGAAGACATTACTTCATATAATCACCTATAATGAACAGAAAATCAAAACACAGAAGAACAATATCAGCAGTTCGGATGGAACGAAAATGCTCTGAAAAGTTATGATAGAAGTAAATGGTCGATTGACTATAACTACACTCTGCAGTCACATTAAAAAAGGATATGGACTACAAACTGACGTCTGACAGAATCATTACAAGATTACATTTTCAATCAAAACTGCATAGCAGGTAGAAAGCAGAAACCAACAATTCGTAATCATGTGGCAACGGATGAGTCCAGAAGCATGGAGTTTCTGCTGAAGAAACTTTAAACATCAATAACCAGGCGCAGACTAGTCAATTTCATCCCTAATTGTCGAGAACACGAATACATTGACAGTTACAGAAGAAATGAAATCAGCACTCGGCAATTTTGAGCCACTGTGAACTCCAGTACCACTACAACCAAGAAAAATAAAGAGAAGACAAAGAGAGGAGAAGAAAGGGAGTACCTCGTAACGGAGAGCGAGAAAAGCAAAGAATATGAACAGAGAAGAGAAATCAGTGAGTGATGTTGATAAGCTTTCTTCTTCAACTGTTCATTCCAAAATCTGAAATCCCTAATTCTTAACGAACTGTACTTGTAGTAAAATCACATATTCACCCCTAAACTCTTACATTTTGTTAAATAGATCACAATATTATTTTTTTGGCCAAAAGATCACAGTATCCACTCATGTTTTTCTATTCATAATATATTTTTTATTTCTTATTATTATATTAGATTATTTAATGAGAAAGTAAATAAATTGATAGTACCAAAGCCCCTGCTTTAAACCATACAAGGGAAGACTCGGTGCCCAACTGGTCGTCGGGCTATTAACTATATTAGATGTGGTGGTGTCTTTAGTGCATCTGTTTGTTGTTCAGATGTATGATGTGTTCGCAAATGAATATGAGAGTCATAACATTACAGTAGCAAGAGAATTCAGATCACATGCCTATCTCTTTTTACCCAATAAATCATGTCTCACCATTAAGATCTTGACGCATATTCTTAGATTTATATTTTCCTTCTAGGATTCACAAACTCCAATATGTTTTTATAATAATAATAAAAAAGTACAAAATTAATTACACCAAGTACACTTGTCAAGATCATATCGGCAAGGCATAGTTTGAGACAGTAAAAGTAGAAAAGATGATCTGAATCTGTAGCAGAACTGGTTTAAAGTCGTCACTAGTCCTTTCTTTTTATTTACCAAAAGGCCCCATTAATTTGTATTAATTACTATAGTAAATTTATGAAAATAATACTAATAATCCGTTTTGAATGATTTAAAATTTCTAATATTTTTATACTACACTACAAACCACTAAAGTTCTTCTAATAGTGGCGACAATGCAACATTTATACAATCAAATAAATTTATTTCGACATTTGGATAGATAAATATCATATCCTTCTAAGCGTCTACTTCTCATTTTATAATAGGTGTAACTTTGCATATACAAGAGTTATTATTTTTATATACTGTCATCAAAATTGTTATACTTTATTTAACCTTTTTTTTTTGGTCCGAAATGTAACTATTTTTACCTGAAATGTTATCGGCAAGAAAATGACTATCCAAACACAAGACTGAAAAATAGAAGATGAATTAGACATTTTATTGTAACATCAAGGACGAATCTATATATCAATTTACGGGGTCACAGGATGTTGCGTCCTGGATGAACTGGGTCGGGGGACGCGTCTGTTCGTATGGTTGAGCGGGTTTTCGGGTTGTTATCCTTCGTCTGAAAAAGGTTTGTGCCACTAACGAGTGTTCGGTTGAGTCTCGGAAAGTCTGTGACCCAAAAAGGCGGTTGTGTCTCAGGAGGCGTCTGAGTCTCAAAAGGCGGTGGACTGTGCACAAGTTCGGATGTCTGGGGCGTCGATTCCTGCACAAAGGACCGATGCTAGCACGGAGAAGGGGGGGGGGGTGCTAGCGGAGCCCTCTCCGATGCTTAAGTCACTATAGGGCTAAAAGAGCAATTCTAGAGAGAGAAAATATTTCTAGAGAGAAGTCAGAGCTCAAAATACAAAAGTTGGGCAAATGAGAGGATGTGTGAAAATGGGTGGCCAATGCCTCCTATTTATAGGCTTCCTTGGGACCGGACCCGGTTTTAAAGCGGTTTGATGACGGTTCAAAAGCAAGCGGTAACCGTCATCCATATTGGCAATGCGCGAACTTGACTTCTCTACACGTAACGGTAATCGCGGAAACGGTAATCGCCCGATACCCGTAATGCAATCCGGACCTCGTCGAATTTGGGCAATTCGGCGAGGTCCGGATTGCCGCGCAACTCGGATGCAATCCGGAGGCCTGGTCCGGACGCGCGTAACGCGCTTCCGGACCGTTTTGACCCTTTGGGAGACGTTTTTCAAGTCGAGATGTAATTTTGGCGTGTTTACGAGGCCCGAAATGTAAATACGAACCCGAATTAGACACATATCCATCACTTGCCCCCGAGTCAAGTAACGGTTTAGAACCTTTCTTGACTCTATTTTTAAGTTAGGATACGTGTCCAATTTGAGCTTGACGCTAACCTTTCGGTTTTGGTCGTTGGTTGGACGTAGACATCTTGATTTCGTCCGTCCTTTGATTTTCCGACCGAATGACTTTGTTTCCTGTCATCACGGTTAGTGCAATAGAGAATGCGCATACGTAGCATGCAAGTATGGTTACCGTTAGGGACATAGGCAATTAGTAATACGTCATGCGAACATGCTTTTATCAACATGCACGCACAAGTAACAGTCATGGCAAGATCGTAATTACGCGATGCAAGAAATATAATCCGTACACTTCTAAAACGACTTAGTGATTATCAAATCATGAATCATGCGATATGAAAACATACGCGTAGAATGACGGGTTTGATACGTGCAATATCAAAATAATCACGTACGTAGGAGTAGATAATTAGAAGATAGGGTGGAGTATACCGTAAGTGCTTAGGTGTGAGTGTAGGTGCATTACTCCTTTGATCCTTATCATTAGGGAATCTCTTGGAAGTAGTCGTTTGTTGCTTTGATGCCTTAGAGAAATATTGTCGTGTTTGCTCTTCACAGTTCGTCACATTAGTCGCACCGCTTGCATGATAGCTTCTTGGGATGTTGACCACTTTCGTTGCACATATCAATTTTACTATGCGCGTTGACTTTTCTATGCGCGTTGACTTTACTATGCGCGTTGACTTTGCTATGCGCGTTGACTTTGCTACGCGCGTTGACTTTGCTACGCGCGTTGACTTTGCTACGCGCGTTGGCGCTAATGGTTGAGCATCAGGTATAGATTGTCGGTCATTGCCTGCAAGTATGCTAAAACACTTAGAAAATATTTAAGCGATATCTAATGCTTGTTACCATAGATGTTGTCGTATGAGTTTTGTCGATGAGCGTCGTAGTTGTGATTAGGAGGCATAGCTACTTGTTGTATGCAATCCATCTTTGTCGACATGTACGTACGTACATGGAAACACTTAGAAAAATATTTTCTCCTTGTCGATAGGCATCCTTGTCGACATGTATGTACGTACATGGAAACACTTAGAAATATTTTTCTCTTTGTCAACATGCATCCTGTCGACATGTATGTACGTACATGGAAACACTTAGAAAATATTTTTCTCCTTATCGACATGCATCCTTGTTGACATGTATGTACGTACATGGAAACACTTAGAAAATATTCTCCCCTTGTCGACATGCATCCTTGTCAACATGTATGTATGTACATGGAAACACTTAGAAAATATTTTTCTCCTTGTCGACATGCATCCTTGTTGACATGTATGTACGTACATGGAAACACTTAGAAAATATTCTCCCCCTGTCGACATGCATCCTTGTCGACATGTATGTATGTACATGGAAACACTTAGAAAATATTCTCTCTTTGTTGACATGCATCCTTGTCGACATGTATGTACGTACATGGAAACACTTAGAAAATATTTTCTCCTTGTTGACATGCATCCTTATCGACATGTATGTACGTACATGGAAACACTTAGAAAGTATTCTCCCCATGTCGACATGCATTCTTGTCGACATGTATGTACGTACATGGAAACACTTAGAAAATATTTTCTCCTTGTCGACATGCATCCTTGTCGACTTGTATGTACGTATAGGGCTGAGCAAAAAGCCCGAGTAGCCCGAAATCCCGAAGAGCCTGTCCCGAAAATCCCGTCCCGAAATTGTGCCCGAGCCCGCTCGGGCGGGACTTTCTATCTGAACTCGGGCTCGGGCCTTTTACCTAAAAACCCGAAAATCCCGAGCCCGTCCCGAATAAACCTATTTTAATTACGTTTTATTTTATTTATATTATATTACCTTTAATGCTTTCCCACTTTCCAACTTTCTTTTTGGTAGAAAATGACTTTCCCACTTTCCCATCTCTATTCTGTACATTACCTACCTGTTCTACGGCGGGTCCACCATCCATTAAAGACTCTTGAAAGTTGAAACTCAAACATAACCATTAACACTGAATAGAGAAGATAGAAACATCGAGAGATTAAATCATTAAAGCTCGCCTCTTCAATTTTCTTCTTTGTCCTTCGATTATCTTCCTCTTCTTCATTTCTTTTCGATGGCAAGTTCTATCTCCCCTCTACCATTTTCTTCTTCCTTATCTCCTCTTCTATGAACCCTAGGCTAGCTAGTTTTTCATAATTTTTTAGGACTTCTGTTGTTATCTTTTCTTCCGAGATATTCTACGTTGGTGAATCATAGATTCTTAGTGCGGGAATGGAGTGGATAAAGTATAAGCATGTTTCCTAATGCAGAAGAAGTGTGCACCGTCATTGAAAACCTCCATTCGATTTTTTTTTCAAATTTAAGTAAAATATTCGGGCTAGCCCGATCCCGTCCCGAATTTGAGTAGCCCGCCTCGGGCGAGACATTTTCTGTAGAGTCGGGCTCGGGCTCGGGACAGGATTTAAGAGGCCCGAAATTTTCGGGCTCGGGCCATTTTTCAGAAAAGGCCCGCCCATCCCGTCCCGAGCTCAGCCCTATGTACGTACATGGAAACACTTAGAAAATATTTTCTCCTCGTCGACATGCATCATTGTCGACATGTATGTACGTACATGGAAACACTTAGAAAATATTCTCCCCCTGTCGACATGCATCCTTGTCGACATGTATGTACGTACATGGAAACACTTAGAAAATATTTTCTCCTTGTCGACATGCATCCTTATCGACATGTATGTACGTACACTATGTGTGCGTATTTGCCCCCGCATTTGGAATCTTTTCACCATTCCTGGCTATGTATGCTGTATCCGTATGCTTGATGCGATCACAGGTTATATGCCAACTCCTGATAATATGCTGACACGTGGTTGTACGCTGACAGCTTGCAATATGCTGACTGTCATCCTGAGCCAAGTACTTAGAAAATATTCAACCATTGTAATCTTATATGCTGCGAGTATGAGCTAGATGTTGTCATGCGAGGTTAATGTGTTGAAGAGGTTGCCCCCCTTGCGTGATGCTTGTTACTTGTTGCTCGAAGACTAACGAGTCTTGTACGTACATTGTTGTTTCACATGGAGCGTCTGTTGCATAGATGCTTGTATAAGTGTTGGTGTGTGTTCACGCACTAACTGGATTGTTGGTTGCATTTTCCAGGATATCCGATCTTGTTGTCTTCTTGTCAGAATTAGTCTTCCCACGGCCGTTACCGTGAGTAAATCCATTATCTCCATCTTGATGGGAAAAAGTTTGTCTTTGCGGATAGCTGATGTGTACAGAAATCCATTTGTTGAGAGGAATGTCCATACAAGTGCCCCCGCTACTCTGGAGTCTTTGGACACAGTGGCGGTAAAGGGCTTGTGAGTAAGACGTCTCATTGTATTTTCTTTTGACTTGTTAATTTTTCAAGTTATCGCTGGCTGCAGTTTCTGTTTTTAGCATAATTCTCGAAAGATCCGACGCAGGGGCGCGTTCCTCGAGCGATTCTTAGTTCTTTATGCTGAGCATGACCGTGCTAATATCTTCTTGTGATAAAGGAAATAGAGATGAGGGTTGTGCAGTGGTGTCTTCTGCCCCCGGCCGAGGGACTGGCCCAAGGAGGAGCGTTACTCCTACTGAGGTAAGTATTTGTTGATTGCTGATTTTGATGCCCGTATTGCTGAGGTCGAGGGACACCGCATAACTCAACCGAACTAGAGTAAAAAATAAGTAATTACCGATAATGACCCCGTATAAAAATTGGAAAGGACCCGATATAAAAAATTCAAAGGAAAGAATTGACATGTATTGTTGAGTAGTCTAGTGGTTCTGTGTGTTTATATTAATTGGATCATCCATGGTTCAATTTTCACAATCCACACTTTTTCCTATTTATTATTGACAAATATTTTTACAATTTATAAGTATTATTTACAATAAAAACACCATTAATAATTATTTATATCTCATCCATCTTATTTAATATTTTTTTACCTTATTTAATATTTATTTTTCTTAATGTCATTATATTTGGTTTTAATCTAAGCTTTTATAAAATCTTTCTTAACTGTTATTTTTTATTCTCTTCGAAGTTTTTTTTTTTTTTTTATGTTCGTTATTTCTCTTCAATTGACAAATCTTTTTTACAATTTAATAAGTCTTTTTTTACAACAAGAAATCAATAATTTTTATTTATATTATTCTAATTGATTGTTTCTTTCTTTAATTGATCCGGAACAATTGTAATTTTTGGTATGCTATTTATATTTGTATTGAATATTATTAATGTTTAAAGTTTTTTTTTTTTTATAATTGAACTTTAACAATTTTAGGGGAATTTTTTTGGTTAATTCGACCCGAAATAATATTATTTATCCGACCGAATTTTAGCTATTGAAACAATAGTGTGCACCCATCGACCTCTGGGTCCTGGATTCGTCGCTGTGTAACATAGAAAACAAACGACACGTAGAGCAACGACTACTACCGACACACAATTTAACTAAATTAAAAACACCAAATTAAAAAAAAAAAAAAACAAAAAAAAAAAAACAAAGACAATGGATTAATAGCGACACCAAAAGACCGTTGCTAAAATAACGTCGCTAATTAATTAAGAGTCTGCGTCTTCCTAAAAAGCTTATACTGCAGATGCTGCGCAAACGTACGAGGAGGAAACAACGCCGGCTCGGTCTCCGACACCATCTCCGGCAACGGTTTAAGGATGATCGTATCCTTCGGCGGTTCGCAAAAACACGCCCACGAAATCCTCACCTTCTCCTTATTCACAAGCCCTCTGTGAAGAATACTCTTATACTTGCCGTTACTTAGAATCTCAACGGTGTCGCCAATGTGCATGATAATGGAGTTCGGCACACATTTTGCAGTGACCCATTTGCCCTCGTAGAACAGTTGCAGTCCCGGGACCATGTTGTGGAGGATGAAGGTGAGGGCGCTGACGTCGGTGTGGGCCTCCACGCCGAGGGCTAGCTCCGGCTGGGGGCATTTTGGGTAGTAGTTGATTTTCATCATTATTAGTAGATCTTCGATCCCGCCTACTTCGTTCTCGAGCCGGTCCTCTTCTAGGCCTAGTCCGATCGATAGAGCCGATAGGACCTTCGTGGTCAAGTCGCGGAGGAGCCTAGCGTACTCCTCGGTTGCACTCCTAAAATCGAATTATCATCAAGTTCATATATAGAGGTTATATATATATATAAACTTCATGGTTTTGATTGATATATTTTGACTAAAATATAATTTGAGTTGACTATGGTACTAGTGTTTGATAAATTCTTATATGTCTCGGTTTTACCACCTGGCATCCCTCTTACAATTGAAAAATTATTGTTTGTCACTGATTCATTAAATTAATAAGTATGTGGTGACCCTTCATTCAATCACTTCATGCCACGTGTTCGATTAACTTTTACTTTTTGTTATATTTTTTAAAATGATGATTGACTGAAAAGTCACTACTTACTTACCAACTGGTTGTAATAACTTCTCCTAACATTAATGTGGAAGGCTGAATTCCATATTGTGAAAGGGATACCAGGTGATGACTCGAGCAATTTCTTAAAAACTCGCTCTTAATATAGAACTTTGAGTATTTAAATTAAGATGTTCTTGTTATTTTCAATGAGACGCCCTGAAAGCGTGTCATGAAATAACAGCTTCAGATCCACATTTTGTTTTAGTATATAATTTTTTTTCCATAATATACAACTCAATTTACTAATTGGTCGAACAAATTAATTATCCTTGCACGTCCAAATATTGGTCAAATAAATTCTCCCCTACCTCTCTCCCCTATTTAATATCAATTTATTGATTCTACAATACTTTTTTAATTAAAGTTTGTTAAAAAAAAAAAAAAACTTTTAAATCTTAAGATACGTGTATAACTTTTTTTGAAAAATGACAAAAATATCTTAAAATTCCTTAACGAATTCAATTTTTTTAATTTTAAATGTAGTGCATAATATAACCCATTTCCCATATAAAACTAAAACCAATATGAATAATATTCGCTTTTTCTTGATGAAGTGTTATACTATATATATATATATATATATATATATATATATATATATATATATACTTACTTGTAGTCACTAGGGGATTTAGGCCAAATAGATAGGTCACGCTTATCCTCGGGAAAAATAAGGTGAAAAAAATAATCCTCCCATTCGAGCTGCCCACTCGCGTTATTAGCAAGCTTACTCCCATAACCCTGAATCATCCCTGACCCCTGATCATTCGCATGCTTCTCCTTCTCCTCGATCGGAAGTTGGAAAAAAGCGTCTCCGGCCACCTTGACCCGCTCCATCAACTCCTCCGGTACGCCGTGATTCACAATATGCATCACTCCCCACTCCTCGGCCGCCTGCTTCAACTTGGCCCGACACGTGTCTCTGACAACCTCGTCCTCAGACACGATGTCTGCCAGGTCGATGGTCGGGACCTGGGGCCCGTCTTCCCGCTTCGCCTCCTCAAACACGTCGGAGATGCTCGTGAGCTCGTCCTTCGGCCGGATGTATTCTTTCGGGATGGACTGGATGCCGCTGCTGGATAAGCTCTCAACTCTGGGTAACATTACTTGAGCCATTGTGAAACCCTAAATCAAGTGTTAATTTTAGGGTATGGTGTTTGAGTGTACTGTTTTGAGAAATGGTGGGGTTTAGGGTTTTTATAGAGGACGTGGAAGTATGGGATCTTAGAAGCTACGTGAAGTTGTATGAATATACTCACGTGCAGAGGTGGGGGGTTAAGTTGAGCACGTGATGGTATTCCACCACCTGACCCTAGCTAATCGGTCGCAAAGCTGACTGTAAGGTTGAATAATCACGGGTGAGGGCCACCCACGACAAACCATAATTAAACTCCTATGCGCTTAATTTCATGAAATGTATGCATAAAATGTTACAATTCATTTTAAGTTTTTGTCCGCAGGGTGATCCTAATCTAGGGACGTACATGGAACCGGTCCAATCCGAACAGGAACTGTTTTAAACAGTTCATATTTATAGAGAGCCAATTTTATTTTTGGTATTGGTTCAATAGTGAGAACTTTCGGAATTATTTTGTGAAAAACAATCCATGTCCGATTTAGACTCGGTCCGAACAGTTTTTATAAAGATTTAAACTAAAAAAAGAAAAAAAAAATAAAAAACCAGCTCTGGTCCAATTCAAAACCAGTTTCGATCCAGCAAAAACAATTCCACATTAAGTAGACTAACCGTTCTTGGTACTAGTTCACTCTTTGTAAATTGGGTCTGTTTGGAACAAGTTCTGAACCGGTTTTTTGCCCGACCCTAATCCTAGTTAGGGGTCGGACTCATTAGGAGGGCAACATCCAAGCATGCGAGGCCTCACTCATCAGGAGGGCAACATCAGTAGCACAGGGGTTGCCCTCATCAGGACGGGCTGATACTCATAGTTTGACCCTTAATTGGTCAAGACCGAGGAAGCCGGGACGGTGTCGAAGTATAAAAGTGCACTAAATACCTCCACCCACAAGTTCGGACTTATGAGACAATTTATTAAGACGCACATTTTATTTTTTACAGAAACATCCGTAACATATTTGCTACACATTTAAAATAATCTCTACCCGTATAGAGTGAACCCCGTAAAAACTAAAGAATTTTATCGAATTTGAATCTGACATCTTAGTTAAGGTGTGATGTAATCGATCATTACACAATATTGATTCAATTTTTATTTTATATATTATAATAAGCTAAGGTTGTGTATAATGTATGCATAGATGGGTCTCTATATAGTTAACGGTTTTGCTTGCCTTTCTTAATGATAACATGTTAGACGACGACGTTACACCCGTAGAAAGTCGGGGAGAGACGGTTGTGGTTGGTTGGTGGCTCGTGCTTCTGCAACTCTCATTCACACCACAAATGTTAATAAGGTAGCTACACTAGCCAACGCTTTAATGACAATCGCTTAATTAATGCACATGCCAATAAATGAATCTTAGATTATAATTGATACCATAAATAATAAACTCTTTACATCTTACATATAATTGTAAACACTTAAAGTCTAACATTATTTTCTATTTATAAGTCATTCTTTCCGCACCGTACGTATGTATGATTTTACTCAAATGGAAATTTACCTTATATTATTATTGAATCACACTTTAAACAAAAATTCATCTTTTAATTAACTAATTAATCATTATATATATATATATATTAAAAGAAATATACATCATATTTTTTAATTCATTTAGTATTGTGCATATGTAAGTTATAAAATTATTCAAAAGATTTTCCAAATTCCATCTATACTTTCGTATGGAAAAAAACTGCTCAAAAATCAAAGCGTCCTGCAAAAAATTATTATAATCATTTGATTACTATATATTTAATTATAAATAATATTACATTAAATTAATGGAAATAAATTTATTTATAGACATGTAAATTATACATTACTATTTAATAATATTGATTTTTATCGTACATTTTGAAGCTCAAACAATAGTCGCGCAGTTGTGGACTAAAAAAATCTAGACTTTATTTTAAATATTAAAATTTTCAATTTTTTCATGAGTCAATCATCTAATTTTATCAAGAAAAAATTACACTTTTTTATGTTTATAGAGATCAAAATTATAAATATTATTTAATTGATAGATTTTTTTTACATATTAAGTTTGGGATAGCTGATTGCGCCACGTAATACAATAATACACATTTTCCCAATAAAAAACGGACTAAACTATGGAACGACCGCTGCTTCATGCGGCCTAATTTCCACCAATCAGAGGCCTGTATTTAATGGCAAACTTGTAATTTCGTAAAAAAGAGAAAAAATGCGGTTTAGTGGTTCTTGTCACATCATATCACATCACTTAAGTGAATTAGACCACGGTTCGAAGATTATCCAGACCGGATGTGAAGTTTTAACAGACGTTTGAACTTGCCGTTTACTATACGTTACGTTTTGGGTATGTAGTCTAGTTCGACGGAGCTACCCTTATCCTTCTTCACCCACCTTCCCTTACCTCCTTCCCTACCTCCATTGCTGAATCATTCCGCTGCGCTGCGGTCGCTTCTCGAAGGAGGGCATATGAAGGAGGGATTTGAATGTCGTTGCTCCATTTCACAGGCCAGACAAGTCCATTTTGAAGCTTGTTTTCATCTTGCAGTATGAAGCTTCAATTGTCTGTGTGTTGATATTTATGAGACGTGTTGTTGGTTGTATATGGATAGTGGATAGTGATATTGATGAATTGAACCTCTATTACTGTTGTATTGTGTTAATTTGCTGTTCAATACAACCATAACCATTCATTTTCGGACATTACATTCTGTTTTAATGCAATCCTGATGAATTGAATTTGAATGTTGTTTAACAAGAAACAGTATTTGAAAGAGTAGATACATACATTTGTGTTTCGTGCAAAAGGATTTTTCAATCAGTTTAGGTTTCATTCAATTTATGGTTGAGTGACTAAAAAAATTCCAGCGAAGGAGAGAATTGGTTGGACACATTTTGCTTATGTAAAATAATCTGCAAGGTTAACACGAATCTGATACATACAACAGCTGTGTTGAGCAGTATATGAAATTACAAGTTGGTTAATTTCGATAAGAGCGTAGAAGAACAGAGGGTCATTGGCTTCCTTTCCGGACATATAGCTTAACGCTGGATCCGCATCATTCTGCCCAGTCAATTTCTTCTGTATCATGTTTAGGTAGTTGTTTGAAGGAGTCTTATCGAGGTATGTGTTTCAAGGAGTGTTATCGAGCTCTAATGCTTGGTAAATACCAGACACTAGAAGCTGTTGAGCTAGCTGATTTTGATGTATCCGTTTGGGAACGTGCATCCGGTTCTGGAAGAAACAAGGGATGGATATATGGGATAATTCAGAACAGGAAATGGGACAGCCATACAGGCGTTATTGGAAATGAGTGTCAAGTTGCTCGATCTGAGCAGTTTAATAGACAAGGCAAACTTCTGATGGTTTTATTCATGGTTCCTGCAATATTGAATGATTTTTATATTAACAATCTTTGCATTCAGATTCTAGCTAATAGATATGTATAAGCATAATGTGCTTCTGCTGAATTATTAGTACTGGATTCAATATCCTCGATGGCTCTTCTCTAGTCGTTATTTCCTTTTATTAATCATTTTTTAAACATCCAGACAAGGGGACACATATATCCCCATTACGAAGAAAACCAGGAAATAAGTTTGATGAACACCCATTGCAACATTCAGTCGTACTTATTGGGAAACATACATCCCTAATAGTTTGTAAACCCCAATAAAAGACATAATACACGTCCAATGGGCTCCAATGTTCTGTCATTTAACGCCGTAGATTTTATTAGGAACGGAAGACTCCCACAAACACCATCTCTTCACCAGCAAACACAACAGTCAGCTCATCTGACTCCTTTAGTCCAGCTCTGGTGTAAAATTCTGCCCACCCATTCCTTATGCTGTATCGCCATGGGTTTGAACCCGATGGTTGGCAATTAGTGACATAGTGTTTAGCAAGCTGCATCGGCTTTACCAGGTGAGACTTGTCTATTACACGGAGCATTTGACGGTTTTCCAGATGTGCATCTTGGATAAACTCATTGGGGATAGCCTACATAATTGGGTTAAAGTACAATTTAATTGAACCATCAAACCAACAACAAGTATCCAATCCACTGAGCCAGTACCATCACATCAAAAGATGAATTGTTGATTTCACTTACTAATTTTGTTTTCGTGTCCTCATCTACTGTTACTCGAAATGAAATATTAGTTCGAGACAGGAAATAATCCAACATCTGATCCTCATCTGCAAGTCCCATTTTAAACTGCTTGTTTAGTAAAGGCATATCAATTTAAAAAAACCACAACCAATAAGAAAGACAAGTTGTTACCGTCGAAGTCACCGTGATCAGCCATTTTTATATCTGAAACACATCGAATCGTAGAACTATCAGCTATTTAACTAAAAATTAACACAAACACATGAATTCCGAAAAGAATTACAGTTTCAATTATTCAACTGCAGTAATTCTAACCTAAAATCGATGAAGTGCAAAGAAGATTGACAATTAGATGATGATATTGAAAATCTAACCTAACATAGAACAATTATATTACCTAGAGATGCAACAAAAGACAGTCGAGTCGACGCGACGAAGCCGATGGAGCTGTTGCGTTTCGCCGTTTCCTTGATGTGTCTTCTAGGGTTTCTGCAGAATGGAGACTAATGGACGGCAAGGTCCAAATTATAGACAATCCAACCTAGCAACTATAAACCAATTATTTGTGTATTTATTAAATGTATATGATATTAGACTAAGTTTTCAATTCAGCCTAGTGGTAGCACGCTAGTTAATTGGTGACACGTCCTAGGTTCAATCCGTGGTAGCTGCATGTTAATTAAACGTTTTTCCTCCGCTACAGGATTTTTTGTTGTGATGATAAATCAGCTGCCTAAAATAACAGGTCCAACATGAATTTCAATTGTGTCCGTCAGTTGATTGATAAAACATGTGTTTGCTAAGAAATACGCATGCTGTTAGGAAACTGCAGCATATTGGTTTGGCTGTATGTGTTAGAACCTATTTTACACGTTTTGCTTAGGTAACATAATCTGCACGGGAATCTGATTGATACACCAGGTGTGTTGAGCAGTATATGAAATTACAAGTTGGTTAATTGCGATAAGAGCGTAGGAAACTAAACGATGGGTAGTAGAAATTTGGATTGTTGTTCACCGACCAAGCAGAAGTATAAGGGCTGGCATAAATATTGTGGACATCAGTAATTGTGTCTTCTTGGCTGGGTGGTATGTCAGTTGTAGTTTCTTCTTGGGTGTTAGGTACATCAGTTGTAGTTTCTTCTTGGGTGGGTAAATCATCATAGTTGTAACCAGGGGGAACTTCATTTCTGTTAGGTAGATGATTAGAGCGCAGACCAGTATATTCTTTACATGTATTCTTATTGTCTGGTCGTTTACGACTAGATTTATTCTTCCTGGCAGTCCGTTTCTTAGTTGAATTCCTGGGATTTTCAGCAATTTTCTTGGGCGATGTTGTAGTCTCTCGAGGTGTATGACGGGGCAGGTCTCCTAAATTGTTCAATTCATGCAGTGCCTTTTTAAACGTGGCATCATCACCTGCTGCTACTGCTGCTAATAAAATCGAGGCGTAGTGAGAGTGTATGCTGCGTGGGGCCTCGGACGGAATGCCTGTTGGTATACTTGGACTATTGATTGGCCTCATCGTCCATCTATTGTTCACCAAATTGTCGGGAATTTGCTGCAGATGCTCGTATTTCATTACTGCAAACGAGTGTTCACAAGGCAAGCCGACAGTCTCAAAATACAGGCAATCACAATTGAGCTCGGTCGTGGCTTCACAATATTGAACCGTCCATTCACCTATAAAAAATTTGTCGTAGTCTTTGACGGTATACACGGTGCTTGTCTCTGATCTCACCGGGCCGTTGACTATCGTTGCACCCACCAGTCCGACCAGTTTGACTATCCTCACCATCGAAGCTGGAGTGTAAATCTTGCGTGCGCTCTCAATTTGTTTTAGGACTGTTACAGAACTCTGCACTAGTGTCGATATTGCCGTATACTCGGCTTCAAAATTTGTCTGCCTTGACTTTTGCAACAGGATGTCGGCATACTTGAGCAACACTATCAGGCGCAACGACGTCCCCCTGACTAGCTGGTTCTTGAATTTAGCATTGAGACCTTCTATACGTTGCGTCGTCCTAGCCTCACCGCAGAAAACTCCCCTAAAGAAAGTAGCTGCCCACTTCGAGCGACGACGGTACTGGGCCCTCAGCCACCTCTTTGCTTTCTCCAACGGGTCCTTCTCAAACCCCCCCCCCCCTCTCCTTCCTCCAACCCCCCCTCTCCGTCCTCCAACCCCCCCTCACCTCCCAACTCTCTATCCAACCCCCCCTCTCCATCCATCCCGTATTTAGCTAAAAATTTAAGCCACTCATTTTCGAAAGCCATTTCTGTCATAGGGGTATAGACCAACTGGTGGAACTCCTTTTGGAATCCTGGAATTTTGATATGGCTGTCTACGTTCCTAGATAAGTGCCATCCACACAATCGATGTCTCGTCTCAGGGAAGACCTGCTGTATTGCCAACGCCATTGACGTGTCGCCGTCTGTTATCAGGAATTTTGGGGCAGAGTTACCCATACCTTCACGAAATTTTTGCAAAAACCATACGTAACTGGCTTCTGTTTCGTCATGCAGAAGACCGGTGGCAAATATGAGCGTATTGTGGTGGTTGCTTACTCCGCCGATTACAATCAAGGGTTGGCCATATATGTTTGTTTTGTAGGTTGCATCCATTAGAGCTACATCGCCGAAAGATGCGTAGTCAGACCTACATCCACCATCCATCCAAATTAATCTGGATAGCTGCTGTTATTCGTCCAAGTCGATGGCGTAGAAGAATTGAGGGTCATTGACCTCCTTTCCGGACATATAGCTTAACGCCCGATCCGCATCATTCTGGCCAGTCAATTTCTTCTGTATCATATCTAGGTAGTTGTACAAATCCTGCTTCCTAACTTCTCGTATCCACCCTCCCTAACTGCTAGGAAGTCGAAGACTCTGGTTGCGGGTATTCCTACCTGTTTCATTGTCTCCGTTAGTGTAGTGTCAGCCGCTGGAACGCGTTTGTTAAAATCGGAGATGAACTGACTGTAAGTATTCGGAAGTAATTCATGGTTGTGGTCATTGTGGAATGCGTCGATACACCACTTCATATTTACTGGTACTAATTTACATGATAGCCTTGCCTTACAACCGAAACGCGTTTCTGTTGTGGCTTCTCTCTTGCGGTCTGGTCGATTTCTGTACACCTCTCTACGTTTGCCCTCCCGGTTGCAAGCAAAGACACACTGTATTACTGCTCCATTTGGGTCTTTATGACTATAGTGCCTTTTTACCCTAAACCCACATTCCTGACCGTATGCAGTGTACCACGACAGTACATGATCAAGTGAGTCGAAGAATTTTGGCGGGTCATCTTCTTTGCTTGGGGGAATCGGATCATTGAACTCGTCGAAATGTATAGGGTTCTCGTACTGCAAACCTATAGTCATACCAATTGTGTCAGGACAACAGTCAGGTTCAGTCTACGGATCCGACTTAAAGCTCGAGTACATAGTCTTTGCCAACTCACAAACAAAGCAATAAATCGAACATACAAGTTATCATCCAGAAAATGAGGCACGGCTTAAGGCCCAAGCCACCAAGGGTAGGGCTTTGGGCCTCACAATTTTGTAGGCCTCGTTTTAACTTGGTGGACGTTATAAACATTTAACAAATATTTCGTAATTATAACCAGATGCATTTGTATGTCAGTGGAACGAGAGTGTGTCTTTTTCTTAAGTAGTCACGGTGTCGATTCCAGTCTGTAACATTTATTTTCATGTTTTATCTTTTTTATTTTTTGCCATATATCTTTTTCAGAAAAAATTAAAATCAGCAGAAAATTATAATGCACTTTTCGTCGAATTGAATTTTAGAATCTAAAGTTAGTCAACGTTTTTATGAATTAAGTCATACGAAAATAAAGTTAGTTCAAAAAAAAAAGTGAACAGTTTCACTAATGTAGTAAGAAAACTAAATGAACTACTGTAAGTTTTAACTATATTTATCAACTAAAAATGAAATTTTATGAATGAATATTTTATAAGATTCCTTTAACTAGGGACTCCACGTATACATATCATAAATTAAAAAAAAAAAAAAGAACAATATCAAAAAGCCTCAAATTAAATTCTGGGTTTAGGTGTCAACTTCTGTTGAGACGGCCATGCTGCAGAAAATGTATACTTAGGATGACAATACTAATGTATAGTTATGGTATTTTTTTGGCGAAGTAGTCAAAATGTATGAACACTCAGTGGGGTAAAATTAATGAACACGCAGTACTGAAGCATTGTCAAGTTAAAACATGCTTGAGGGTGGAAACAAGTAGATGAAAACAAGGGTTTGGAGCTAACCTTCAGAATCTCCGTTTCCAGGTTGATTATCGTTGGCTGACATGGTTGGGACGACCAATTATCAAAGGGTATTTTCCTTAAAGTTGAAGGTAGATAGAGAGGAGATGAAGGGTTCGAGGATACAAGTTTGGACGTCACGATGAAGATTAGCTGTGCCAGTTCCCTTCTTGTAATAGTTTAATCTTCCCTTGGCCTATATTCAACGGTACACTGTACAGTCTAGGGGTCGGATAATTAATTATATACTAAAAAATTCACTAGTTGGTACTTTTTGGTTTTAGTCCGCTAATAATATGATCGTTTGGCAAAAACAATCAGATAATAAATTCAACAAATATTTCGTGACAAAGTAAAATTAGAAAAACAAATTCCATAAAGAAACAATTATACTTAATAAAATCTATGTAAATGTCACCTATATACTTAATAGTTTATGTATTTTATTAATTTGTAAGGTCACCACTCATATACACAAGTGTATATATTTAAGAAACCTTAGATACTTATTTATATGTGAAACCATTAAAATTTTATTATATAAATATAACTGTCGTATATATATAGTACATATAGTACATTTGATTAGTTTATTCAATACATATATTTCCATATATTTAAACATAGAATTCCATATACTTAAATGTATAATTTTAGTTATGATTGGTCCGAGAAAAATTATTCATAAAGTCATAGTGTATTTCTCTTTCAATTACATCACCGTTCCCCATCTGCAACCACGTCGGCTAGACTGCTGCATGCAAGTTTAATCATATGTTTATGTCAAAAATCTTGGTTAGACGACTGTCCACTCCAATGTGTTTGCCTTCACTTTTAGCTATGTAGCATTAATTTCATCCGACAGATTTTTGTTCTCACACAAAGATACGGTATAGTTTTTTATTATGTGGACAGTATTAAGTCTACCATGTAGGATGTGGTGTAATTCATTAAAAATGTAACTAATATTTTATCGACATGATGTTATTAGTTAGTCCTTGTATAGTTGAATATAATATTTGAATTAGTCATTACAATTTAGTCGCAGAATACTGAATAATTTTTTTTTTTACCATGAATAACTGTTTTCAACGAAATCCAAATAAAAACTCCAGTAATACAACTGTAGTCGGTGTAACTAATAATTTATATGATCCTTATTTTAGTCAGCGATGAATTAAGAAAACCATTGTTTATCTCTAATCTATGATACTTATGTCAACAATCTCTCATTAATTTGTTGTCAATTTTCAAGGTTTTCGGTTAAGGGTTTAGTCATTTGGGGTTCAGTGTTTTGGGTTTAGGGTTCAGTTATTTCTCATTATATACGGGTCATCATTAAATAACTAGTAGGGATTAATTAAGCTGTCAAACAATACATACATGTTATGTCCCTCGAAATGGTACACACAAGCCCTACAGTTTATGTATCGATGATGCCTGATATATAGATCCAAATGGCCTCCTATAATGTCGATTTATTTGGATAAAAAAATTTGTTTATTATAAGAAAATATTTATTTCGAATGAATATTGTATACTTTTATTGGTCAATTATTAAGTGCACCTACTATAATAACCACAAGTGAGTCTCTGTTAACAAATTAACAATACAAACTGATGTATCATTCTTGGACTGCTCTCATTATAATACATTGTTTCAGCTTCATTATAATACATTGTTTCATCTTCATTAAAACGAAACATTAATTTCAAATACAACTTTTTTGGAATTTCACTTTTTGTAATTGGACTTCGAATGACATATATTTATGGCCTGATAAGACATGAATAATCATATCTTTATCCCGCAGTAGCATTTAATGCGGGGTTGCAGCTGTGATACAAGTGACCCCTATCGGGAAGTTAGCTCTGCAAGTCTACTAACCATACCCTAAACCTTAAACCATAGTCAGATTTTAACTTATTGGACATTAAATAATTTAAGTAACTTGTACGTAAAAAAATTAGAATGCACAGCAAATGAAAAATTAGTTCACAGTCATCTCATAACAATTAGAACAAACATAATAAAATTATACACAACATTCTAAATGATTTAACCACTAGGTATAGTTGAAAGAAATAAACACTCGTCAACTATACTGTAAACCTTAACCATACCATAAACCTTAAACCGCAGTTAGTTTTTAACTTTTTGGACATTTAATAATTTAAGTAATTTGTATGTACTATAATCATAATGCACTTCAAATGAAAAATTAGTTCATATTTATTAACTGAACACTGAAGGGGGATTCAAAAAGGTGTACTACTATGGATTAATTATGTTCTGAAACATTACATATACGGTATGTATCTCGAAATCATACAAACAAGACCTACAGGTTATGTATCGATGATGCCTGATAGAGTGATCCCAATAGCCTCATGTTGGGCCACGTGAACAATAACCCATGTCGCCCAACCAACCTTGTTGATGTATAGCGTGTAGAGTTATCATTTTCATGGTTGTGGCACGGGTCTCTAAGAACACCCGTTCCTGTTCTGTTCCTATTTCTAGTGAAACATCAGACGCATGCATCAACGGTGGAGGTGTGCAGAGCCTCATCCTCGCGAGTATGTTAGCTGTATACTCGGCGAGTGGGTCATCATTTAGCACAAACACCTTGTTCAGCAACAGAACACCTCCTTGGACATTACCTTGGTACAGGCCTTTGTGCACCCCGATCATGATGCCAGCATTATGGTTGTTAAATGTTCCCCACATTTTCTCAATGCTTCCCAGCAACTTGGGAGGCATGTTGGGAACCCTTACAAATGTTGGATTTTGGCTATTTTTTTTTTAATAAAGTTGGTTTTGGGCTGGTTTTTGGACTAATGGTTTAAGCCCAATTTTTAAATTAAGCCCAACTATTTTTAGCCCAAATTTGAGTGAATGGAATTGTGAAAAACATTTTGTACCACATCGAATAGATGAGCTCTCCTCCTCCCTTCTCTTCTCCTATATAAAAGAGTCTTCCTCTTCACTTTTTTGGTAGAAGAAAATGAGATCTCTTCCTTTTGGTTGAGTATCCAATATTTTCGGAATCCATATTTTTGGAATCCAAGTTATTTTTCTCCTCCTCTGTTCTTCGTGTTGACGAATTGCAGAGTTCTTCTTAGGTAGATTTCGACTTATGTCGTGTTCAACCTTTCTAGTTGTTTTTAGCCGTTGTTGTCGGCATTTCTGTTCTTTGTTTGAGTTCAGGTATTGGGTTCGGTTCGGTCGAGCGTGTTGCATGCATAACACGATTCGATGACACTGTTGAATCCTGGGAGGTGATCGCCCCTTGTATAAACCCATTTGCATAACCCGAGGGTGGGGAGGGGCGAAATTGCCTTAAGGAGACTGTGATTAGCACGGGCCTCAGTATATAAAATACGTATTCGTTTTGTGTCGATTTTACGTATAATTTCGGTGTTGCCTATATTTTGCATGTTAACTGGTATAGTTACATGTAAGTAACCGAAATTTGACTAATTTCTTTTTAGTCATTGAATTTTAGAATATTGCATTTTGGTCCTCGAACTTTGTAAATTTGCATATTTACCCTCAATAATTCCAACAACAAAAAGGTGTTTCAGAGACAAAAGTGGGTATAATCTTCGTGCGACCACAGCAGCACCCCTAGCGCTGCATAAATGAAAACAACATGCACCACACTTACATGCTTGAACTCTGAATAAATATATATAATGAATGCATTACTTTCAAAATCAGTGTTAAATAATAATTTATTCTGTGCGTTATACCAGCAGCCGAATGAACCGACCGATGAAGGGTGTGTTTCGGCAACCCTTCCTAAGACTTCGTCCCACATTTCTTTCGGCAGTGGGGACCATTCAGTTTCATTGAACAATCTGGCAAATAGCAGAGGAAATTCAGTTATAATAATCTATTCTTAATATAACGAGCTGAACCTTAAATGATCCGCTTAATAATCTAGTCAATAACATTTGCCTTTTGGTGGCAGTTTCCCTGAAGGCATCTCGAGTTGCCTTCAGTTGGGGGGTCACCGGACTTGTCCTAGTATGGGAGGTAGATGAACCCTTTGACGGGGTCGCTGAAAGTTGATTTGTAGCTTCAGATGAAGTCTCGTCTTTGGAAAAAGACGTCACCTTCTTTATCCATTCGTATGAGTCTGCCTTCTTCTGCTGCTTGTCTTGTTTGCTCATTTCGGAAGATAGCTGTTTTTGATACTTGTTTTTTTTGTTTAATAATATCTGATGAGGTTGTCGATATTTCCCTCTTTTATATAGGCCAACATGGTGTACACATTCCCGCGTGGATAATTATTTTCCCGCGGCAGATAGATATATAAAGCTTGTGAATTGGATTTCCGAAGTATTCCGATATTAGGGCCTATTTCAAAAGGTCAAAAAGCTGCTAGAATTTACTATCCTGCCATATAGATATTCCGATTTTTTGGTCGTATAAGTTCCAACAATCACTTGATGGCAAGCATCGTAATTTGTTGTGAACTTTGGGGGCACTCGTGTTTCCCTCACAGTACGCAGTCGCAAATTTTGTGTTTAGATGTGAAATCTTTTATTAAATAATTATACAGCGTGGTATATACTTTATGGTAATTACCATTAAGAAAGAATGTTATACATATATAATTGTTACTATAATGTAATATATAATGTGACTTATAACTGTGGACATATATTTTTAACACACGCACCCCATGAATTATAAATTCATACCACAAGTTCTAATCACAGTCTGTAAATGTAATTACAATGAAATTCGGAGTAATAAAATTACAATCAAACTGGATATATAGATATTTAATTAAATGTAGGGAATCTAATTATAATGCAACTATAATAAACTAAGTTACTATTTATTATATACAAATAAAATTAAATATTATAAAATAAATAATTACATTTTGTTAACTCACTGTGTTTAGTTGAAACCACAAACCCCTCACCAACATTAACTGTAAACCTTATCCATACCCTAAACCTTAAACCACAACCATAGTTACAATCAAACTGGATATTTAGATATTTAATTAAATGTAGGGAATCTAATGATAATGCAACTATAATAAACTAAGTTCCTATTTATTATATACAAATAAAAATTAAATATTATAAAATAAATAATTACATTTTGTTAACTCACTGTGTTTAGTTGATACCACTAATCCCACTCCAACATTCACTGTAAACCTTATCCATATTTATAAACCTTAAACCACAACCATAGTTACAATCAAACTGGATATTTAGATATTTAATTAAATGTAGGGAATCTAATTATAATGCAACTATAATAAACTAAGTTACTATTTATTATATACAAATAAAATTAAATATTATAAAATAAATAATTACATTTTGTTAACTCACTGTGTTTAGTTGATACCACTAATCCCACTCCAACATTCACTGTAAACCTTATCCATATTTATAAACCTTAAACCACAACCATAGTTACAATCAAATTGGACATTTAGATATTTAATTAAATGTAGGGAATCTAATTATAATCCAAGTATAATAAACTAAGTTATTATTTATTATATACAAATAAAATTAAATATTATAAAATAAATAATTACATTTTGTTAACTCACTGTGTTTAGTTGAAACCACTAATTCCACTCCAACATTCACTGTAAACCTTATCCATATTTATAAACCTTAAACCACAACCATAGTTACAATCAAATTGGACATTTAGATATTTAATTAAATGTAGGAATCTAATTATAATCCAAGTATAATAAACTAAGTTATTATTTATTATATACAAATAAAATTAAATATTATAAAATAAATAATTACATTTTGTTAACTCACTGTGTTTAGTTGAAACCACTAATTCCACTCCAACATTCACTGTAAACCTTATCCATATTTATAAACCTTAAACCACAACCATAGTTACAATCAAACTGGATATTTAGATATTTAATTAAATGTAGGGAATCTAATTATAATGCAACTATAATAAACTAAGTTACTATTTATTATATACAAATAAAATTAAATATTATAAAATAAATAATTACATTTTGTTAACTCACTGTGTTTAGTTGATACCACTAATCCCATTCCAACATTCACTGTAAACCTTATCCATATTTATAAACCTTAAACCACAACCATAGTTACATTCAAATTGGACATTTAGATATTTAATTAAATGTAGGGAATCTAATTATAATCCAAGTATAATAAACTAAGTTATTATTTATTATATACAAATAAAATTAAATATTATAAAATAAATAATTACATTTTGTTAACTCACTGTGTTTAGTTGAAACCACTAATCCCACTCTAACATTCACTGTAAATCTTATCCATACCCTAAACCTTTTTTTAACATTAACATAATAGCATTAGATTTACGGAATCTATATATTATACTAACCCTGATCAGCTTTTTCTAATAGCTTGACACGTAAGATTTATTTTTTGAACAGATGAATATACCAAATACAAAACGCAGATATGTCTAAGCTAAACGCAACAACGGCTCCAGTTTAAACAGTTCCCCGCATAGCAGAAAACGACGCCGCTCCAGTTGCAAGTCTCCATAGCACAGTAAACGACAGCGCTTTCGCCAATTTCCTTCTAACACGGATCGTCTCCGTTATCCTGAGGTTGACACGTCATCTCCACAAACGACATCGCTGCTCCGCTCTGCAACAATCATCCAGTAATTACAATTACAAAGCAGACTTAAAAAAAAAAAAAAATTGAGCAGTCTTCGTAACGCAGCCATTAACAACAATTGATTGAGGTTGAGCTCGCTCGGTCTTCAAACGCATACATCTTCCATTAAAGGGGCGCGACTTCTATTCTTCCAATACCCCGTTTCATTCAATTAATTAAATTAATTTTTACCAAGTTCAATTTTTTTTTGGCCATATTTACCAAGTTCAATTAACTACCTATAAAAGGACATGAAGCATGCACCAAATTTAGAATCAGTACGATTTTGTTTTAATTAAAATTACTGCAAATAAATCACATCATTGAATCAATTAGTCTCAGATCTTACATACCTTGGATCGATCACGGAGAAATCAAACAGGCAAAGAGCAATTTTCGACCCAGATCTGCAGGTTCGAATCAAGTCTGCAGCTTCCACTGCTGTCTCCACTCGGTCAAATCCATTTGCATGTGTCTCTATCTCTACTGCAATATTGAAATAAGATATTGCAGAGTGAAGTCGGGATTCGAACCCAGAAGAACATGCGGAAGACGCAGGTGCCGAAGCCCAGTCTCTAACGGACCTAAATCGAGTCAGAAGAGGTCAGAGTGTCGACGGACCTCTGAAACCCTTGATCTCTATTTGTCCCCTCTCTCTCTAATGCAGAAGATGGATTTAAGGTGATTTTGATTTTTTACAGAGAAATAGTGAAGATACATATTTATCTATTAAGTCTGATGGAGGAAGCAAAAGGGAAAACAGAGTAATTGGGCTTCGCAGTATATAAGAGGATTTGTTTGGCTGGGCTGCTAGGAGAGTAAGACTAACCTTATTTAGAGGTAGATTTTGTTTGATACTATTAAACCTTATTTGATTTAAGAATCATTAATAAAAATTTCCAATATATATATATCGTTTAATTTTCTTCTCTATTTCACATTATGTTATTTAATTTTTATCATTAAATTTGTTGGAAAAAACATTAATCTCTTACCATAAGTAAATTGATGCTTTCTTTCTTAAATTTTGTCTAATTAGGAAATTTTGTTAACCATGAAACTAATTCCTTTTCTTTGCTTGATGTAGACTTTTATAATACTTTACTCATGTCCAATAAAGAGACTAATTCCTTCTTAAAATTGGTCTTCAAATAAATTAATAAAAGAGTCTTTCTATTTTGTCATTTCAATTTCATATATCATATACATATGTATATGTAACAAAACAAATATTTAAACAATAATAGTGACAAAAAAAAAAATACTTTCATAAAAAAAAAAGTCGGTTTCATGAATACTTTTTTCTAATATATATATATATAGATAACTATAAGAGTTTGAAAAGTTTATAATTATTTTCTCATGAATAGTTATTACTCAAAAATGAATCAAATTGAAATTAAATAGGTAAAACTTCGTTTATCTAACTTCTACGTCCCACTTTATGTGTACTATTTTCAGATCTACGCCATTTTGAATTGACCTTTAAGCAATGTATTGAGCTTTTGGGCTAAAAATACAAACGTTTTTTTTAATCAAAAGTATAAAGTACCATATATTTCTTTTAACCCAATAAGAACTTATAGTAGATCTACTACACATTGGAAATAAATAAGTTATTTGGGTCTCTTATAAGTAAGAGATGTGCAATTAAAAAACAACATGAATTTCTCATTTTCTGGACACAAGTTGACAACCTAAATTAGACTAAATTTGATTAGTTAGGACATTCGTTTAGACTTAGAGCGTTACAGATATATCATGTAGATATGTATGAACTTTAATTTTTCAACGTACATATATATATGTTAATTAATCTATCAGCATAATATTACATAATAAATTGATCAGTATAATCTTATCAAATATATATAAAATTATTTATAATTAATTACCAAGACATCCCGCGCGTTGCGCGGGGAGAGCACCCTAGTATAATGTTAAGGCACTAATTATAGTTATAATTAATATGTCATATATTGTATACCAATACAAATGTTATTAATACAGAACCATACATGTGTTATAATTAAAGACTGAACGTAACCTTATTTGTTAAGTCGGAGTATCATTTAGTATCCGAATTAATGATGGGAAATTATGGGCCCGGCTAATGTAATATCAATTTTCAGTAAACTTGAAATCTGAACCATTGGTTATCACTATTTGAATTGAGGGTTCATTTTGATATATGAGATCCCTTCAGCTTGTTGGATCTAACCCCGTCACAGTAATCGAAGGGTCCAAAATGTAGGTTACTATACACTCGAAGTACGCTAGCTGGCAAACTACGTTAATTGGTGGCTCCGACGATCCGACATGGCACCTTTTACAATCTCACAAGGAGATATTTGGAAAGGTATTAGGACCCACAGGTGTATCATATGACGGTTCCCGATACACGGAGGGTTAACCATTTAAAAGACTCTTTTTGTAGTTTTCATTAACCTGTCTGTTCAAAAAACCTTTTTCATCTGGGTCCATCTGCTTTATCTTCATCGCTGCAACTGGGGATACATCTAACTGTCTGCCAAAGTTCCACTAGTAAGCTTCCAAAATTATCGTCGATAATATAAACCATTGATTATCGTCTTATGTTTCTAAAAATGTATTTGGATTTTTATATATCTTGTGTTTATAATTTTTTTGTTTGCAGGAACAATTCCTAAGGCATGAATCCATCTAGGTTGATGTCACTGCCTGATGAGATGATTATGCTCATCATGGTTGCCGTTATGTCTGGATCGATCGCGGATTTCATAAGGTTCAGATCATGGTACGAATGAACAATTTCATTGTCTAGATGTCCTTATTTAGTATGTGTTAACTACATTTCTAACAGGAGATGAATTTTGAATGTCCAGCTGCAGAAGGCTTCACGGGATTGGTTCAAGCACAGACATGGTGCATACCCTGGTACCACGTAACATCGTACCCCGCACTTTGCCGGTGTTATGTGGACCTTTTGTTGACATCTTCATGGACAAACGTAACCCAGATGCTCTGTATCGGCTTGGAATGCATACCTTTTTCAGACAATTACCCAGGCAATTAAATCTTGGTCTTGCACAATTGAAGGCAGCAGCATATCGGGGACATGATGTAGCTAAATATGTTGTAGCAATGATCTGTATCTTCAATTGGCCAACCGATGAAAATGTGTTGGACGACGCGTTCAACATGCTGGGGTTAGTGGTCGCTACGAGACGCGCGATGAATGTCCGGACAGTTTTCATCGATGCTGTTAGGCGATTAACCAGTTACCGCCAAGATAGGCCATCACACCCGCCGACCCCTCGACGTCGATGCAACCAGCACGAATTAACTGTGGTTTATCGTATCAACGAGGTCCGGATTTATTTTCCCGTCCAGTGGTGCTTTAGATGTTATTGTGACGCTGAAGTCATTCGTTTTCGCTACTATAACTGCTGGGCAGCTTTTCCTCACCAGAAGCCTGGTTAGTAATGTCAGGGATAGGGTTTCTGGGTTTAGGTTGTCCCCTCTTTTTTGTATTTGTATATCGAAAAAAGTACTACTTAAATATTTCAGTGTGTGTGTTCATGTATATTATATGTGTAACCCTTGTGTGGCTGGTCCAACTGCTGAATATATTATATTAAGCTGTCCATGATATACCAGAAAATCAAAGTTTTTATCACTTAAATTTCCGTTGAAGTAGTCACTTTTTGGTAATTTATGTGCTGTTGAATATGAAGCTCATTTCAGTTTTCTTGAGAACAATTACAAGAATTCATATGCTGTGTGAAAACAGTTGCAGAGACATGGTTATGGAAGAACAAGTAAAATGAAGAAGATGAACAGTACAATATTGAAAAAAAAAAAGTATATTTCGACATGTACCCTGACAACTGACAAGCAATAATCATTTCTCTCTACTATTATATATATATATTGAGAGACAGCCCTAAAACCCCTATATACATACATATATATATATATATATATATATATATATATATATATATATATATATATATATATATATATAGATTTGGATAGAAAGGTGATAGTGTACACTTTTTACTAATATATGTGGGCTATATTATGTTATTTTTTACTAAACAGAAAGCAATTTTTATTTGATATAATTCGCATTTAACTAAATGTACGTTCAGTTTAAAGTAAGATCAATGTAGGATTACTTTAATTTTTTTTGTTGGTCAACAATTTATAAGTGTATTTTGTTATAATAGTTGTGTATTTTAATTTTTTTACTACAAAGTTTATGTTTGTTTATTACATACTATTGTATAAATATAGCATGATGTAAAAGTTCAACCATCCAAAACTGGTTTTTTTTAATAAACTATCATGTACTTTAACAGTGTGCAGTTACTAGTATATCCCCTGTAATTATTACCGATATTTAATTATATTCTTCAATTTTGTAATATATCCAGTCGAAAGAAATATTCAAAGTTAACCCTAGTTTGTTTAACTCACTGTCTTGCCCCCAATGAGCCAAATTAGTGGCCGCGTGCTTGACAAGCTTCATCCATATCCACGTCCTGTCATAAATCTGTCACTTTCCACTAAGTTTTTATTGTTCCAATGAACTTTATTTAATTTGTTTGTTTTGTACAGAAAATAACGTACAAGTAAAAATAAAATGTTAAGTCTGATTATAAAGTAATTTGATTGTAGGACTAGGAACGTTATCATATATTGGTATCTTCGATTGAAATTAGCTATAATCCAACTCAACATAGGGTTAGACAGCTGACGTGGCTGATATAATTTATTAGGGTTTTGCACAGTTTAATGAATCATACAAAGATGTGGGAACTACTTGAAGCTTTAACTAATTGACATCTCCCTCAATTTTTATGTCTACCCATACAATGTTAGAATATGCAATTGTCAAATGTTGAACTCATGCCCTATTAATACTGATATCACGGAAAAGTCTTAAGCAAAGAAACACTGTATTACTTCTAACAGGTATATACACATTACAATAAATAAATATAAATATGAATAAGCCATTTCCGTTTTAAGAAATGATTTCAAAGGTAGCTTCACATTACCGGCTACGGCTCTGCATATCCCATCATCTATGTATCCTAAAGTAAATGTGCTCTGTACATAGGAACCCACGTCTTTCCACAACCAGTCTATTATCATGTAATATTTGTCTGTTCTATTTATTTACGGTAGGTTCTGTATTCATTCATTATAATAGGCGGTTGACCGCGCATTGCGCAGTGCGTGGTACAAATTACCTGTCTAATGAATGTAAATTAAATTTATACATCAAGTACGTCAACATCTACTAAATAAATAACGCAACGATGAAATAATAGATCACTCGAAATCCGGGTTAAGGTTATGGAATCAGCTTGACACTTGCTAACGAATTAATGGTTCAAACTATTGTGGCTAAACTATATTTGTCATTTGTAATCAAAAAGTAATAATCTTATTCATTTTCACAGTAAGTGAATATAATACTACGTATGAGTGTATTTTATAATTTAAATATATGGTTTACTACCGCCCAAAAAAAAAACTTGATGGTTTACTGTAAAGCAGACCTGTGCCAGTATAGTTGAGTTTCTACACATTCCTCTTTGGACCAATAAGAATTGGATTCCTTAGACATACCAATAACAACTGCATATCATGCTTTTAAGAGGGTTCATTACACATAACAAAATGCATCCACTATAAGCGGGTCATCTACACATACAAAACGGCACCCTACACTATTTTTCTTAAAATACAAAATATACCTACAACACCTGCTATATATGTAGAAATCCTGATCTCATTTCTTAATTGTGCATTCTCCAGCTCCAATTTTTCATGCTCCTTCTCCAACAATGCAATCTCAGCCTTCAATTCAGCAATATCAAACACAAAATTCTCATTCGCTATCTCCAGGGATGTATTATTACTCTGCAATTCAGCAATGTCAACCACAAACAACTCATTCTCCATCTCCAGGGTTGAACATCTGGTAGCCAGTGTTTGGTGCAATGATTGGAATTCATGTATTGCTCTATTCCCGTAACCACATATTAACGGATCTTCCCACTCAAAAAACTTACATCCAGTCTCTTCACCAACCTGTATGCATTGCCAACAATACAGACAGACATAAGAGTAATCAATATATTTCACCTTAATTGAACAATTACTTACTATTTACCACTCCTAGTTGATAAACGAGAAAACATAATATAATCCTAGTTCAGAAAGCCAAATTCTATTAACCATCATTGAACATTTAATTGGGATATACTACCCCTTATTGACAAACCATAAAACCTAATTCTGTCAAATATAATTTCAATACAGGAAACCCCAATTCAGCAGTAAATCAAATCCCTAATTTAAATATTGGACAGCAATATCGTACAAAAAATTCAGTTGTTCACTAAGCAGCAATACCTTCCAGTAAGGGCACCGATGAAACCTCCTGGTAAAATTCTCCCATGTATATGACATCACCATTGTGCAGACTGCTCCGCAAAAGCACCTCCGTAATTCAGTCGGAGGAATATCGCCCGTGTTATGGGAATGTGGCGGGTGCGACAGCAGACAGCTCCCGTTCATCTTTATGGTCTTCGAGATTGTAGGCGGGAAGAAGGGAAGCAGAAGAGGAGGTTCAAAAATGGTGTAATATCGTATCTTGAAGTTTTGTTTTTTCAATCTACACAAAAAAAGGGTCACGTGCTGTGCACGTCGCGATGTTTTCGATTATAATACACGAAAAATTAACGGAGGTATCTTAACTTTACAAGTTGGGGAAAATTGGTCAGGATTTCAACTCTTCACAGTAGCATAATTTAAATATTTGTTTAGAAATATATATTTGGGAATTTCAATTACAAACAATGTCAAGTGGGATAATTCAATTAATTTACGAATAAATTTTACTTGTCAAATTTTAATAGCGCGTTTAATTAGCGTTTTTTGTCAAATATAATTCATAGAATGTGGGATTAATTAGGATTTACAAATGGAACATACTTACGCGGTATAATTGTTTCAGATATTTTCTTCAATGGGACCATCCCAACAGATGGAACCTAAGTATATAATTTGAATTTCATATAATAAATAACTGTCGACTTATTTGAAATAAATAATTTACTTAGAAGAAGACACATAACTTCTATGTGCATGGTATACTTTTATTGGCCAATTACAAAGTGCAACTACTATAATAACCAGAATTCAGTAGTTGTTAACAAATTTAACAATACAAAATGATGTATTTTTTAATTACTGGTGTCAATATGAAACACTGTTTCACCTTCATTATAAAACATTGTTTCATCTTCATTATGAAACATTTTTCTCAAAAAAAGTATAACAAAACACTGATTTGAATTACCCTTTTGTTGGAATGTAATCTTATTAAGTAAAATTTAATTCATATATATATGGGCTGATAAGACATGGACAATCATAGCTTTATGCCGCAGTAGCATTTAATGCGGGGTTGTACCTTTGGCAAAACTGACCCCTGTCGGGAAGTTAGCTCTGCAACTCTACTAACCATACCCTAAACCTAAACCACAGTCAGATTTTAACTTATTGGACTTTAAATAAATTAAGTAATTTATATGTAATATATCATTATAATGCACTTCAAATGAAAAATTAGTTCATACTTATTCCATATCTGGTAGAACATATATATAATAACATTAAACACAACATTTCAAGTGATTTAGCAACTAAGTATGGTTGAATGCAATAAATACTCTTCAAGTTTACTCTAAACCTTAACCATACCCTAAGCCTTAAACCACAGTCAGATTTTAACTTATTGGACATTAAATAATTTAAGTAATTTGTATGTAATATATAATTATCATACACTTCAAATGAAAAATTAGTTCATACTTATTCCATAACAGTTGGAACATATATATAATAACATTAAACACAACATTTCAAGTGATTTAACAACTAAGTATGGTTGAATGGAATAAACAGTCTTCAACTTTACTCTAAACCTTAACCATACCCTAAGCCTTAAACCACAGTCAGATTTTAACTTATTGGACATTAAATAATTTAAGTAATTTGTATGTAATATATCATTATCATACACTTCAAATGAAAAATTAGTTCATACTTATTCCATAACAGTTGGAACATATATATAATAACATTAAACACAACATTTCAAATGATTTAAAAACTAAGTATGGTTGAATACAATAAACACTCTTCAACTTTACTCTAAACCTTAACCATACCCTAAGCCTTAAACCACAGTCAGATTTTAACTTATTGGACATTAAATAATTTAAGTAATTTGTATGTAATATATCATTATCATACACTTCAAATGAAAAATTAGTTCATACTTATTCCATAACAGTTGGAACATATATATAATAACATTAAACACAACATTTCAAGTGATTTAACAACTAAGTATGGTTGAATGCAATAAACACTCTTCAACTTTACTCTAAACCTTAACCATACCCTAAGCCTTAAACCACAGTCAGATTTTAACTTATTGGACATTAAATAATTTAAGTATTTTGTATGTAATATATCATTATCATACACTTCAAATGAAAAATTAGTTCATACTTATTCAATAACAGTTGGAACATATATATAATAACATTAAACACAACATTTCAAGTGATTTAACAACTAAGTATGGTTGAATGCAATAAACACTCTTCAACTTTACTCTAAACCTTAACCATACCCTAAACCTTAAACCACAGTAAGATTTTAACTTATTGGACATTAAATAATTTAAGTAATTTGTATGTAATATATCATTATCATACACTTCAAATGAAAAATTAGTTCATACTTATTCCATAACAGTTAGAACATATATATAATAACATTAAACACAACATTTTCAAGTGATTTAACAACTAAGTATGGTTGAATGCAATAAACAGTCTTCAACTTTACTCTAAACCTTAACCATACCCTAAGCCTTAAACCACAGTCAGATTTTAACTTATTGGACATTAAATAATTTAAGTAATTTGTATGTAATATATCATTATCATACACTTCAAATGAAAAATTAGTTCATACTTATTCCATATCTGGTAGAACATATATATAATAACATTAAGCACAGTGGGACGGAGTAATAGAATGAATTACGCTTTACAAATGGACAAATAATTACGCCATATACTTGATTCAGAGTAATTATTAAATGGAACGGACCATACCAACAGATGACACAATGTAGTGCCTCGTGGCGGAGACTAAAAATGCTATAACACATGCTATCAAACCAGTCGCCAAAGAGCCACCACATATTTGCCAACTGTAAACACGGCTGTAGAGAATCATTTTCTCCTTGATTCAATGGACCGTCGTCAAAACTTACTTTATTTTCCCAAATTCATCTATCTTCTTCCTCAAGTCCGAAGCAGTTTTCCTCCTTCGTCTCTCTCACTTCCTTCTGCGCTTGAATCGTCTCTATCGGTGTTCTCTAAGTTTCTTTGTTCAAACAGGCAATAACCCTTTTTTAACAGGTACGTTTCCTATAGTGCTATACTAACCATGGTGAACCACTTACGTTTCGTAACTAATTTCTTCCTCTTTCTCCAAGATGGCTGCATGCACAACAATACTGGACCTACCCGCGGAGGCTCTGTGGGTTATCATGATCTGTGTTGGAGCTTATTCAACACACGATTTTGTCAAGCTGAAGCTATGGTAATTTTCTGGAAATTCCCTATATAAATTTAAACCTTTCTTCACTACATTAAGTCCGAGTTTCTTCACTGATTTCACTGCTTTCTCTAATTTTTTGTCTAATTTTGCAACGAACTTTTTGTTTTATTTGTTATATATACACAACTAGGACTGTGTATATATATATATCTTTTGCCAGAAAAACAAAAAAGCTAACATATCTGCTATATATATATAACAGATATCTTAGTTTTTTTGTTTTTTCTGCCAAAAGATATATATATATATATATATATATATATATATATATTTTTTGTTCGCAAAAAACAAAAAAATGAACATATCTGCTATATATATTGTTATGTATATGATAGCGTTATACATCTTTTGTTTTATATATTCGTCATATTTCTGCTAGGTTATGCATATAGAATCGAATGACTGTATTTGGAAAAAAAAAAACCATGAATGCTATTATAACCGATGTTGTTCAAATGAGTTAGGGTTTATATGTTGCGAAAATCAGATTCACCACCATATAGTATTCTATACTTGTATTCAACAACCCTTGTATTAAACTTTTAAACTGCAATCTATGTGTTTGGGTTCACAATTGCTTCAATGTATGGAAATTATGTGTAGGGTTAATACTAAGCAGAAATACTGCAGTTCTGCGGAACAAATTTGCAATTCTGCAGAACTGAAAACTTAGATATTCTCCATATGTTGTGTGGTAATGAACATTTAGGAACAATTTTATGATGTTATATAGTAGTTAGCCCTCATAAACCATAACTAGTTCATAACATAAAGATTATGCTGTGATATACTCAACTAATGACTAACTTTTATAAACTGTTCATGTACCCTATAATTTCACGGAATGCGCGATATAATAATTAACTTTTATATATAATACATGTTTCAAAATTATTCATCTTTGCTTGAATGATAACTTTTTACTAAATACAATTGTTCCCCGTTAAATCAGCTGCAAAAGGTTGAAGGAGCTAGGTGAGCATCCTTACATTTGGCGCAGCATTTCACTCCGGGGGATGAGCTATCACTTCAATACCGGGAAACACGCTTCGTTTCTCCGGCAATGCCTTGCTAACTCCAACCCCGAAGCTCTATACAGGGCAGGAGTAGCCAATTTTGTTGGAGGAAATTATGCAATAGATGATGGAGGTGCAGTTGGTCTGGTACAGTTGAGGGCTGCTTCAGATGCGGACCATCTGTACGCTACTTACACTCTAGGATTCATCAAAATCTTCAATTGGGACGGTGATGTTCCATTAGTGGAAGAAGGCTACGGCCTCCTCGGAAAGGTTTGCAGAGCCGGCAAGGAGCTAGAGTGTCGGAAAAATTTGATTGAGCATATGACATGTTTCTGGCCTGCAAGGCAATCGAGGGATGCACCACCGTTACCTCAAGCACAATGCAGAAAAAACCACTGGAAGGCCGTATAAAGCTAGTCGCAAGAATATGAGTTCTTTGAAGATCCAACTTGCATCGACTGTCGATGTGATGCTGAGGTTCAAAGGTTGTATAAAACATTCAACTGGTCCAGCTTACCTGTTCATAGTTATAAGTAGAAATGACAACATGTTTGGTTTTGAACTTGTGTGTAATTATTTTTTTTGTTGCCTAAATACTTTTTAACTTGTGTTTGGAAAGACTAAAGTGTGTTATCCTTTTGTTCTGATAATTAGAACAGGCCCGGCCCAAGTGTTGGCCACTAGGCCAAGGGTTTTAGGCCTCATGTTTTGGGAGGCCTCATGTTTTGGGAGGCCTCATTTATGATACTGGTCTTTTAAATTTGTGGTGTTCAGGTGAATGTTTTATACAATTAAAGTCATCTAAAAGGCCCCAAATTAAAATGAGGCTATAACCCTCAAATTCTCTTGGGCCGGCCCTGGATCTGAACTATTAGCTCTTTGTTGTCATATCATACGCGTGTCCCGTTATTTACAATGTGTTTTACATTTTTTCTCCCTCAAATTCACTTTTAATGGGACAAAACTACCCCTTAACCTATTTGGACTTCATGTAAAATGACCGTTCTTCCCTCCATTTTCAGGTACTGTGGTCTGCTCTTTCTCTTCTTCTAATCCTTTGCTCTACTCCCCTTATGAAGCTAGCTGGACCAATGCACTTGCAAACAACTTAGGTCTTCAAACAGTCCTCCGTACGAAGCTCGCCGGTGCAACAGCGATGCGATATGCACAATCAAACAGGCTTATTCGTGGAAGGACTTCTCCGGGATGTACCGTGGGTGCCCCTATTTCCAGGTTCTTTTGCCTATTTCTTATTAT
The DNA here is from genome assembly GCA_036873135.1 of Clarkia xantiana subsp. parviflora. Classification (NCBI taxonomy): domain Eukaryota; kingdom Viridiplantae; phylum Streptophyta; class Magnoliopsida; order Myrtales; family Onagraceae; genus Clarkia; species Clarkia xantiana. Next base: position 16,000,237 of record JAPTYO010000003.1, read on the forward strand.
TTCATCTGTGGGCGTGTCGAATTAGATAGTAATTAGTCCAATTTTGTAATAGCGGTCTCTCCATTACAATTAGGGTTTACCTCAATAAGGGGTTCTATTGAAAATGTAAATCAACGTCCAATTGATGTGTGGGTGTGTCGAATTAGACAGTTATTAGTCCAATTTTGTAAATAGGGTTTGTCAATTGAAAGTCGGGTTAACCTGAATTAGGGGTTTAATTCAAACTGTCAATTAACGTCCTAATACGCCAAAATCGTGGTTCAAACTGTCAATTAAGGTTCCATGCTGTAAACCTTAGGGATTCTGAACTGGACTAATTTCTATTTCCTGAATTAGGGTTCTTATAATTAAGGTCTAACACAACGAATTACTCTTTCTTTTATGTTCAATTAGGCATTCAAACAGTCAATTAATGTTCAAATTAACGTATACTTGTTATTGCTGTAAATTCCGACAGCTTGAGCCGGATTGAGGATGTAATTTTTTTAACAGGGAACATCCGGCGATGTGTGTTTATGGGGAAACACCAGTGGAGAAATTCAAATCAATGTACCAGCATTTGACCAGCAACTGTTCAAACTTGGAGATGGGGGTTGTGAAATTGAAGATGGACAGTGCAAAGCATGATCTCGAGAATGCCAAATCCAAGATTCAGAATGCAAAGTTTAAGCTCGAAAATGTCAATTTCACGATGCAGAAGGATAGTCTTGAGGTGGAGAATGGAACACTGCTGATGGGGAATGCTCACTTAGACAGTGAGTGAAGGTTCTGGTGGTTGTGTCCACTAAATCAATCACAAAACATCAATGTGTCGTTAATGTATACCGCATTACACTTTAAGGAATTGGTGATCCTGTGTGTTTTTTTTTTTTTTTTTTTTTTTTCAAATCAACGCAAGCTATTACGACATAATTGTGTTAAATGAAGCCATGTTATATAACAAAACAGCATTATCAATTCAACGAAGACTTGGCCATTTAGCTTTCAACCCGAAAAAACAAATTAAACCACCAACGCTCCCGAATTCTTCTGTACATCGGATCCAAAACATGAATCCGATGTGCTGAACTATCAACCAATCGGAATCCGACATCTACCATAGATAGGATCTAAAATATCTGTTGTATTCCACAGATCAGTCAGAAATATAAGTCTACTATACAAACACGCACAAAACGATAATTAGAGCTTTTTTTGTTCCTCATCCACACTTCGTTCGCAGCCAACTCAAGTCTAACTGTCCCGTGGATTATATGGACGTCAAAACACCCCTACACCACTGCATCATAATAAAGATAAAACAACTTACATTGCCTCAGTTCCTTCGCAGTTCCTACTACTCCAACAGTTTTTACAGCCACAACTAACGACAGTATATACGCGCTCGTCCTTCCACGGTAAATCTCATCGTGTTATTCTTCGCTAGTATCAAAGAAGCAATCATCGACAGCCGATGTCTTGAGTTAAAACCTGTAGACAATATTCAATTGGATAACTTGGAGATTTAAATATAGATCACAATCTACCAATATTGAGGGGACGATCTGACCGTTCGAGGTGTTATGTTTGGAATTTGATCGTGGGCGGTCATGAAATGCATAACGTACATGCCACAGTTACTCCTGAATAATAAAACTGCATTAACACATCTTCATAATATGACAACTCAATATTTCTAATTATGCGATAGTACTGGCCAATAAAAATAATTCTTCAACGCTCGGTACTACTTTCTCACCCATCACCCAAATATGCTTGATTTGGTACGTTCTCAGGAATTTTAATCTCCCATTCACACGGCCTATAACGGGTTGTTGAATTGGGATTGCTGGTCTCATGCAGCAGAAAGTATTCCTGGATCCAATATACATGCTCTTCCCTATGTTAAATCCTAATAAAATACTTAGGGTATATCATAAATGACCTTACAATGCTACAAGTTCATTTACTAACCACTCGGGCACACTCATCAATCCTTTTACTTGAATTACCAGGCAGCGTATCGACATAATAAACAGCTCCCTCTTTTAGTAATATCACCAGTAAGTACTAGTGTGTTGATTCTTCATTCATTGGAATGTATATCTGGATATATATATATGTGCATAAAAAACTATGATCACCATCATCTCTAAGTATAACATAGCCTATACAATGTCCCAAATCATATAATCATCTTACCCGTTCACATTTCGCAATACCAAGTCCCAACCAGGTTGGGCTAAGTGATGTCATCCTAGATTGACGTCCGGCATCCATAGCAGCGAAATGCTGTAAATTTAACATTGAACAACATTGGATCCTCCCGTTAATGTTACATTACACTGTACTGCAACGACATCCACTAGTTAATCAAACCTGAGACCACGTGGGTAGGCACCAAATACGCCAGTTATGTTCTGATCTTTGTTTGCAGTTCACAATATTCGCTACACTGTTGATTACCTGCATCAATCAGATAGACATACCAACGCATAATCATCACTTCGTGTACTACTACAAACAAATCCAATCTAACGGAAACTTACATCATCAATAATCCATGCTCCGGGACGAAGCGTCAACATAAAACGACGACTGACTGATATCACCGCGTTCTGCAAGAGCACCTCTCTGTTAAACACAAACCACTACTCAAATAACGAATTTCACTTTTCGAATTAAACTTTGACTCCCAAAAATCTCACCTTTCATATTCTTCTTCGCTTACGCCACTCGGAGCTTGGGCAAAAACATAATTTAGAACCATTTGCTCTTCTTTGTTAATCCCAGGACCCCTACAGGCGTCCATATACCTTAAGACTGCTACTTTCCCATTGACGTCCTATTCAGTGTTTTTTTATAGCCTCGTTACATGATGAACATTATGCACACCAATATTGGCTGTAATATTGCAACATACCTGGACCCGGTTCTCGTGTTTCAACCACTCGTCATACCAAGTCTACAAACATTATAAATCATCAACCTATCAACGGTTACTTCTACATTTAAACTGAAATGAGCAGTTACACATTATAAAAAAACAGACCTTCTGACTTGTACTCGAAGATGTTTGTTCTCTTAAAGGGTTAGCCATATTCCTGAAATTGGAGATCCTGTTGCTTTGAAATGGTTAGTCATATTCCAGCGAATAATATTCAAATTTTTTACTGTGCTAATCACTATTGCAAAGGACTCTTGCAAGAATGTCTCGTTGAGGAATTTCGTAAAAAATGTCAGATGCAAGAGCTAAATACAGTCGTAACATCAGTGCAGATGACGAGGGATACAAAGACACCCACGAGATAAATCCAACACCAATGGACAAACGACTGATTAATCACATCGCTACTGCAGGATTAACCTAACTACGATGGAAACCGATTCAATCAATTAAACAAGAAGAACCATACCACAAATGCACTACACTAGATACAGATCCGACCGTAAGAGCGGAGTTGGAATATGAAGGGAATATGATCCTTCACTGGCCATCAATGGAGCTTGAGACGAACAAAAACGTCGGGATTTTATGTGAAGGTTGAAAGGTGCGGCCACTACTATGCTGTTGGGACACGGTACATCCAAACAAAATTTAACGGGACATCCTAACGCTGTTAAACCGGAATTACTCGAACCAGACCAGACAGAAAATCATTAAACCAGAAATTCAGATTAAAATACATTATTAATACGCCGCATGAAGCAGCGGCCGTTCCATAGTTTAGTCCATAAAAAACCGCTCTACGATGACATGGCAGATTTGTTTTGCAATATGGACCCCAAGGTTACATTTAATTTGTATCAACCCACAAACTTCAACAAAAAGTGACCGTTTAACAAGAAGACAAAAGAAGCAGTTGCGTTTCCCTCCACACATTGCCCATCTGGTTATCTTCAACCTGTCCCTCTTTCCCTCCAAGCATCAAATCTCTGCAAAAAAAATTGAAAAATGAGATCTTTCACCAATTGGCCACAGTTCAGCAACACCATCCAGTTCCTCTTCCACCAGAGGCCGCTATCAGAGCTCGATCTTAATGGCGAGCAAGTTAGGGGCCACCGTTACCTGCAATCGTCTCTTCGGCCTGCCCAATCGGAAACCCTCGATTTCACTGTCTTCGTCTCTGCAACTGGTGTGTTCTTCTAAGGTTAGGTCCTTCAATGGAAGAAATCAGGTCTGGGTTCGTCGCGGAAGGACACTATTGATTCCGCTCAAAGCCACCGCTGATCAGCAAGGTCAGTGTCTATCTCATAATCCGCGGTGATTGGAAATTTGATGCCCTAATTAGTTAGCTTCTCAATTTCGTAGTGCAAGTTGTTGAATTAGTTAAAATAAGGAGAAATTCACGGGGGAAGTGAATTTAGTTCCAAAGCGAAAAACTTGAAGTTGCAGAACTGAATCGAGCTCGAGGAGATTTTTTTGCTGAATTCATGAAAGAAATGGGTTTAGTAATTTGGGATTGCATTTCGAGTTTCTCGTGGTTATGATCACTGCTTCATTTCTTGTTCTCAGGCAAGGTAGGAGAAGACGAAACAGATAGTAACATCCTGCCTTACTGTAGCATAGACAAGAAAGAGAAGAAGTCAATTGGTGAACTTGAACAAGAGTTTCTCCAGGCCATGCAAGTATGGATCTTGAATCGAATTTCAATCTTTTGGTATTCAATATATATATTGCTATGTGAGGTGCAGTTTTTATGATATCATTATGTTCCGATGTCATCATTGATCTACGCTCGAGCTTTTTGGTCATTCAGTTAAGTGGTCTCTACTCTCTGATATATAGTTAAACTTGAGCTTCTGTTGTCTTAAACAGTCATTTTATTATGAGGGAAAAGCAGTCATGTCGAATGAAGAATTCGATAATTTGAAGGAAGAATTGATGTGGGAAGGAAGCAGTGTTGTTATGCTAAGTATACCCCGTTCTTCTCCTATTCAATCTTTATTAATCACTCTGAAACAATCTCTTCTCTAATGTATTTTTTTTTGCAGGTTCTGATGAACAGCGGTTTCTGGAGGCTTCAATGGCCTATGTTTCTGGCAACCCGATCTTAAATGATGAAGAATTCGATCAGTTAAAACTGCGATTGAAGGTTAGTGATCCACTGAAAAGTTAGATTTGAATTTTTTATGTAATATCCCTGATTTGATGCAATATTACGACTGTTAAAAGGAGCAAGGCAGTGAAATTGTTGCTGAAGGGCCACGCTGCAGTCTCCGAAGTCGGAAAGTTTACAGTGATCTATCAGTTGATTATCTCAAGATGCTATTACTGAATGTCCCTGCATCTGTTGTGGCACTTGGACTGTAAGTAATACCTTCATGTCAAATGTTGCATCATTTCTATACAAGAGAGCCAGCCAAGACGTGCTACACGCGTTTGTAGGTGTTTTCAAAATTAAAAAGGGTTAAAGGGTCTTTTGGTGCCAGATGTTTGACCAAAGCTAGCCTTTGGTGCAACATTTTTTCTGTAGACTTTTGTTGTCATGCGTTTTCAATTCGCAGACTTTTTGTGTATCCGTTAGTTGACTGTTAAGTACCATGCGCAAATTACGTGACTTCCCCTAAGTTTCATTTTTATACAATCATGTGCAAATAGATATAGGGTTCATTACAGGACTGAGATTATTGTGTTGGGTCAGATACCTAATCCTCTAGTTGTGGTTCAACTAGATTCTTTTTCTTGGACGATCTTACGGGATTCGAGATAACCTATCTTTTGGAGGTGAATGCCGAATTTTCTTTATCCCATCTGTTTTCTTGACGAACAAGTTAACTACTTTCTTGAATACATTATAAGATTTTGATTGGTATTGTAGCTTCCAGAGCCATTTAGCTTCATCTTTACATGGTTTGCTGCTGTTCCCGTCATCGTCTACTTGGCGAGCGTCCTCACAAACGTTGTCGTCAAAGATTCTCTCATCCTAAAGGTAAATCACCCCCTCTCCTTCAAATCAATTGCTTGAGGCCCAAGCAAAACATAATCTTTATCCTGTTTCAGGGTCCCTGTCCGAACTGTGGCACTGAGAACACTTCATTCTTCGGAACAATCTTGTCAATTTCTAACGGCGGAAACACAAATAAACTCAAATGTTCAAAGTAAGGCTCTCATTCGGGTTTTTCTTCAGATGAAAAGTTTTTTTTTTTTTTTTTTCATAAAATCTAAATTGGTGTTTTGTTTTTCTGATTCAGCTGCGAAACTCCATTGGTGTTCGACTCCAAGTCGCGGCTGATTACATTGCCTGATTAAGAGAGCGGTCGGGATAGGGTTGTTTCGTGCTTGTAAAGGTACGAGGAACATCGTGTGTTGTATCAGAAAACGAGCATAACATAGTATAGCAATGTCGATATCTGCTAGTGTCGTGTATTGTCACTTTCATGCATAATACAGGCTTGTGAATTGCATATATATGAGAGAAAGTAGCAGATGCTTGTCCTTTAAAAACGATGGCACTACTAAACTGCAGCTAACAAATTGTTTAGTTGATTTCTTGCACCCTAAGTTAAGATGTATTGAGGGCCTAGGTGGCCCAACCTTTTAGATTAGTCGAGGGCCTAAATGTACAAAGATGTATTTTTTAAATGGTTAATAACCAAATTTTTTTGGCCAATAACCAAATTGCTAGCTGCATTTTCACCAAATTACTAATCGTTATTTAAGCTTAATTTTTTTTTCAAAAAAATTGGCTACTTTATTCTTTAAATATTTTAACAAATTTGCTATCTTTGTTTTAATTTTCATTAAATTGGATATAAAATGAGCATGTTTTAGTCACGTGCAGTCTTTTATTGTGTGCCCAAGATGAATTCGTCAATAACTTGAAAGGACTGGAACGAAATACTTTTAATTGATTATTCAATTGGATTGTTACAAAAAAAAACGTTCAATTGGATTCCCCAGTTTCAACAGTGGATTTCATTTAACAATTCAACTGTATTTTGCTGTTACACTTTCAATTTCATATAAAAGTTCCTCACATGACCAACACTTGCTTAGCTTATATCCAATTTTACAAAAATTACAACGGATGTAGCAATTTACTTAAAAGATGGAATTTCATGTAACAAATTTAAAATAAAAAAAAAAAAAAATCCAAGATTATGTGAATATTTATTATTAATATTTTTAAATTGGGATGATTCATAGGCTTATAAAAAAGATGGTACTCTATCGTTTGTTTGACTTGTAAGAATCATTGGACCAATTCTTTAAAAAAAATGCCATCAAGTAACTATTTTTTACAGATTTAGTCATTGATATTAGAATTTGGGCGCCATATAATCATATGCTATTGTAGTATATAATGGACATGCTTAGTTAGTCGCGGAGCTATACATAGTTGAATGATGCAATTACACCTCTTAAACTTTATAAAAATCAATGTATATACTATTACATACACATATTTTACACTTCTTACTTACATATGGAAAAAACGAACATTGCACCCCTCATTTAAATATTATAAAAATAGCGCAATATTAAATTTAAATGTTGTACATACATATATACTATTTAACCTATATTTAATACAATATCTATATAATTTGTATGTATAAGTATATATCTAAGATGTGGTTCGATGACAATACGTGATGTACAAGTGGTTGACCCCCTAAAGTGGCATGTGTCACTGTATGCATCCCACTTCTGTCCAAAAGCAACAAATGTCACTTTCTCATTAAATTGAGAGTCACCATGTGTACGTCACGTGTTAGCACCGAGTCACCTAATAATTTCATCATTTTATGTGGTCAATGTAAGCTTTGGTTCATCTTTCCTTCAACACAGACAATGGTAGTTCCCTGGCTGCTAATTAACATATTCTTCTTTGCTCACATCTTATATGTAAATTAAGTAAGCTTGAGCATATAATTACCATCATCCGACATATCACAATTAAGCTCTGTTTCGTAGAGGCCTGTTCAGATCCAACTCCGCATTTTCGGCCCACTCCAAATTGGGCTTTCTTATTTGGGCCGGTATTCTTTTTCTCTCCACTGTCAGCCCAGTATTTGGGGACCCAACTTACCATACTTTATTTTATTTTTAGTTAGAGCACTCCTAAGTCCTAACCTAACACGCGATTTCAACTCCACACCAACTTTATATAATTATTTCTTTAGAAAAAAAAATACTTTATATAATTATTAAATATTTACAAAAAAAAACACTTCATTCATTATTTATTATATATTTATAAATTTTATTTTTGTAACCACGTGATACAGTGTAATAGACTTAAATAAAAGGTGTTTAAAAGAAGTTCATAATCCAATAAATGTATCTATTGATACCATATTATCACTATTTTAGTCGAATTTTGATTGCCAACATTTATTATCATTATTCATCATGCAATACGTATACCATATACTTCAAACTTAGGGTTAATAAGTATTATTATATATAAACATGTATACAACAAAAGTCTCATATAAAATTATCATAAATAATAAATATATTATCGATCATCAATAAAGGATAGCGCAGCTTTTCTGATAGTTTGCCTTTCTTTATCTGTGTCACTTCTCTATCTTCTCTCCTTCTTCTTCTTCCATTATAACAGTAACCATTAACAATAAAGATGCTTCTTCCATGTCAATAGCTTTCTCTCGTTTCAATGCTTCTGCTGTGCTTACTTATCTTTCTCTTGAAAGCAATATCTATTACGTCCTTTAACACTGCACACAAAAGCTTCCTCTCCAGATCCCAAAAATACACCCACTTTCTCTCTCTACAATTTAACACTGCTATAAAGAAGAAGCAATAACCACCGTGGATCCGCCACAAACCGCCGTGGCCGGAAATGCAAGACCAAAACCTAGCCATGATGGGCGGCGGAGGAATCGGAGGTCTGCTAAACGGTGACTTCTCCATCTCCGGCGACCAGATGAAGGCGGAGATAGCGACGCATCCGCTGTACGAGCAGCTGCTGTCGGCCCACGTGGCCTGTCTCCGGGTGGCCACGCCGATCGACCAACTCCCGATAATCGACGCGCAGCTGACGCAGTCGCATCATCTCCTCCGCTCCTACGCTCAGCAGCACCATTCTCTCTCTCCCCATGAAAGACAGGAGCTCGACGATTTCATGGTACCGATCAAAATTGTTGATTTTGCTTAGATTGTTGGTCAAGTTTAGGAATTTGGTGTTTTATTTTTTGTTTTGCAGGAGCAGTATTTGATAGTGCTGTGCAACTTCAAAGAACAGCTACAGCAACATGTCAGGGTTCATGCTGTGGAAGCTGTGATGGGTTGCCGCGAAATTGAGAACACCCTTCAAGCTCTTACTGGTATGCTCTCTCTCTACCTTCTTGTTTCTCTCTCTAGTTTATTAATGCAGCACTGTTGAAGCTTCAAGCTAACTGTGTTGAGTTAGTGTTACTTGTTGTTATGTACGTATGTCTTGTTCTTGATCCCATGCAATGAAAAAACAAATGTGTTGGGAAATTTTATAAAATTGACATAGAAAAAAAAAAACTTAAGTCAAGTAATCAACTTCTTTAAATTAAAAAAATGTTTCATTTTCATTATAAATTACATTTTGCAACACTATTTAAGGAAAAATTCTATTTCAAATTGTGAGCATTATATAAAAATTCCAGCTTGGATACCTCATTTCTTTATTGGTAAGAGTCTAAGAGATATAATTAGATAAATATTTATAAATTTGGTAGAATGAATATAGAAAGAAGAATTATAATTTGGAAATGGTTAGTTATACCTAAGGCTAAGACATGGTGTAATTGGGTGCATGCATCTATCACCATTCACCACCAACCTTCATGAGTACCTACCATAGATGTTGCTCTTTGAACATAACGTGTCGGTTTAGGGTCTCCTTTCAATCACCTTTAGAGTTTAACTATTTGTGAACAAAATTTGAACTTTTGTTGCTTTTTCATCAAGAAACACAAATATGAATATTCTATATCCAACCAACAAACCTAAGTTTGTTGGTTATTCCTTATTTTAAGTGTCTCATGTTTAAATTATCGTTTTTAAATGTCTTACGTTTGCACAATATTGTCTTTTAGATGTTCAATGTTTAGTTTTCGTTGCTTTTTTGCTTTTCCATCCATTTTTTTTGTTAAATTTGACGGATTTAAGTATTAGTTTTGTTCCTTTCATATATAATTATGACAATTAAATTAAATTAAACCTTAATTTTGCATAAATTAATCAATTTCACTACATGTACACACTAATTAACATAAGTTAAAAAGGAAGCATAAGTATCATTTTGTTCTTTTATCTTCTTTAAATATTCTTATTGTTGAATGCTATAGAACTGCAGACAAAAATACGTCAAATTTAACAGAAAACACATACGGAAAACTAAAAAGCAATGAAAACAAACATGAGACACTTATTAGCAACAATTTAATAATGAGACACTGATTAACAACAATTTAAACCCAAGACACCTAAAAACAACATGTTACAAACTTGAAATTGTGATTAAAATTTTAGCCTATTATCTCTGACAATTTAATCTTGATTATTTAGGAGCGACATTGGGCGAAGGGACGGGGGCAACAATGTCTGATGATGAGGACGAGCTTCCGATCGCCTTTCCTATGGACCAGTCAGGCTTAGACGGCGGTCATGACCTCATGGGATTTGGGCCCCTCCTCCCGACTGAATCCGAACGATCTTTGATGGAGAGAGTTCGTCAAGAACTCAAGATCGAGCTCAAGCAGGTACTTTTCTAATGAGCATTACTTTACATACTGATTAAGTTATATTAAAAATATATATATTTTCAATATATTATTATATTTATTTTCAAATAATTAGTTGGACAATCCTAATTTATACAATGTGTTTAATAACATGGGCGGTAAAAAATGAATTTGAACCTGGTTCACGGTTATATAAATAAAAATACTTTAATATCATGACATGAAATCAATTTATTTTTTATTTTTTTAAAAAATCTTAAGACATTTGGTGAGTACTATAGTTAATGGTTTTATTATCTACAAATATATATATATATATATATATTGACAGGGTTTCAAGTCAAAAATAGAGGACGTTCGGGAAGAAATATTGAGGAAACGGAGGGCCGGGAAATTGCCCGGCGACACCACTTCAGTGCTCAAGAACTGGTGGCTTGAGCATTCTAAGTGGCCTTACCCTACTGTAAGTGGCCTTAATTACCTGAGTTTATGTTATTAATGTGCTGGTTGATCATGATTAAGATTGCATTTTAACTTTCTCATAAATTCAAACTTTTTAAATCGGGAATCTTTACTTGATTTGTACACATGCGCTTTAACTCAACCGCGCACCTTACCCTTTCTATGGACGGTTTCTACATTTTACTTTTTTAATGGCGTCGACGGTTTTTGAACACTTGTAATTAATACCACTATTAGTAATAAGACGCACGTCGAGCCATATTTCTTATAAATTCAATCTTATGAGTGAAGACATTCAATGCTCTTAAATATATTTTATGGCGGAGTGTGGTGGGAATTAGATTTCAAAATCCAACGGATCCTTCCATGTTATTTGACTCCGAAGTTCTAGGCTCGAAACTCTTCAGATGCGTCACTTCACAGTGACCTGATTAAAATATGAGGTCCCGTCTAGGTCACATACTCCGTCAGACATATGAGAAGACGAGTAGAACTGAGACTTAACGAGCTGGCCTCTTAACTATACTAAGCTGCTAGTTGGGCTACGTTGATGAGTCAGTGCACATGTTAGTTGTTAAACCATTGCCACCACATTACTCTTTAGCTGCTGACCAGTGCGGGTGACGATTATTATAAGTGTGGAGTAATTATGTGCGGATTTTGTCATTCTAATGGCCTCCTAGAACACCCATGGGAAACTAAAAATCATATTTCAACACTAGTTGCTATACATTAGTGCAGTTTGCTAGTTTTCGTTCATTTTTTATTTATTTATTTATTATTTATTAGTGCATGCCAACATTAATTAACGATCGTATTTGATTTTTATAGGAAGATGATAAGGCAAAGCTGGTGGAGGAGACGGGGCTGCAGCTGAAGCAGATCAACAATTGGTTCATCAACCAACGTAAGCGCAATTGGCACAACAATTCTCAATCGGTCACATCCCTCAAGTCCAAGCGTAAAAAGTAATTACTAGACCACAATTGTGGATGATGTAACATTGTCTGATGAACCCAATTGATTACCTTATGGTAAAAATATTGATGTTTTAACCCACCATGAGGATTTAGTATTTTACTTACCCGGAAAATAGATTGATGATAGTTTTGAATGCAGTAGATTAAGGTTGTTTCTTTTTATGACATTGTAGAATCAACTTACCAATACTGTTTCTGACTATACTTTTCAATGATTATCATTTTACAAAGTTATTTTTTGTTACTATTAAGGAAAATGTTTATGTAACGCTTACTTTCTTTGGGCTTAAAAGAGTTCATCAACTAAACATATGAGGTATTATTGACAAGTTATAATAAGGTTGGACACTTTGTTTTGGCCTAGATTTTAATATTTTCTGATATTGTAGATTTAAAAGTGTCGAACTTATAATTGAATTATGGGTGAATAACCTGTGAGAGGTCTGAAGTTTGTGCCATGTGAATTTGAGAGGTCTGAAGTTTAAATTGGTGATAATAGAGGTCTGAAGTTTTAACTTGTAGATAATAGAGGTCTCCATTAGTTTTTTCCGTTAAAATTAACGGAAATTGGTCATGTGCTTGACATGTGACCAGAAATAAAGTTTTAATTCCAAAAATGCCCTTCTTGCACCTCACATGCTTGAATGAAAAGACGAAAATGCCATTAATGTCACCGCCAACTCCGGCGACAACCACCCAACTCCGGCGACCACCACTCAGCTCCAGCAACCACCACAATGGCCACGATTGGGCCCACATCGGAGCCACAAAGCTCCGATCGGAGCTCGGTGGCCCCGAATCGGAGCCACAAAGCTCCAGTTCGGAGCTCTGCCCAATCGGGGTCGATGGCCTCGATTTGGGTCCAATCGTGGCCATCGTGGCGGTCGTGGAGGTGGGTGGGGTCGTCGGACTGTGAGTGGTGGTCGGCGGAGTTGGGTGGTGGCCGGCGGGAGCCGTGGTGGTGGCCGGAGTTGGGTTATGTTTTAATTAGTGAAAGGGGTATGTTTGTCATTTCATGTTCCATTAATTAAACTTTAATTTGTTTAAAATATTGTCATGGGTAAATATGACATTTCACGTGGTTCTGTTAAATTTGACAGAAAATTTAGACGGAAAACCTAAAAATCACAAAGTCCAAACTTTCAATCTTCAGACCTCTCAAATTCACCAGGTACAATCTTCAGAAAACTTTCAGGTTATTGACGCTTGAATTCTTCCATTTATTGACTAGTTATTTTAAATTACTAATTAATGTCGTAGATTTTAATGCGGTTTTACCGCATGTTATTAGAGCATCCACAGTGGTATTACGTAAAAATTACGTAAACGTGGGTCCTACATGTTTATTTAAGTAAAGCAACAAAAACTATCTACAGTGGTTTTACATAGCATTCCTTAAAGATGGGACCCACACGTAAATTTATGTTTTTACATAAAGCATTCCTTAAATATAAGTAATGCACTATGTATTACGTAACATTTTTTATTATAAATTAATTCGTTTTATAATTAATGTTAATATCTTATTGGTGGTTGTTGAAAAATTTAATAATAAAATATATTTATGGAATATGTTTAAGTAATACGATTGCAGAGAAAATATTTTTTACGTAAGTCTTAAATTTACGTATTCCTTTAAAGTGTACATAAATGTCTACGTGGCAACTTTAAAGAATACAATTTATGTAAAACCATTGTGGATGGTCTTACCTAGTTTAATCGAACATAATTATATTTCCTTAGCTTAGATAAATGTAGTAACAAAAACTCTTAACAATCAATAGAAACTTTTTATTCCAATAGGTGCAGATACATATTACAAGGCGGGTCAATACAAATAGAGGAAAAGCATTAGATAGCAAAGAATAATATCTCATCGATCTTAATCTTAAGCAACACTATTAATCTTTTAATTTCAGTGGCCATTTGCAACGGCTCCATTCTCACAGGCAACAACAACCTGCTCCTTCTTTGCATAGAATCTTCTGTACTTCGAATCGACTTCGGTTAAGTAATACGTACCGGGAGCCAACAAGCTGGTGTCTTTGCTCGTCACGAAGTCCTTTCCACCATATCGATGCTCCATTAGCTTCATTGTCGCCACAAATTTCTCCGGTTCGGTCTGCAAATCTCATTCACTATTAGAAAAACCCATAATCTAGCTATTAATGAGAGAAATTAGACAGAATCAATTCAGTTCGTTAATTACCTCGTGTCTTTTGCTCAACTTCTCACCCACATTCATGATGCTTGCAATGTTGGGCAAACTGAACGGGTGCTGCCCGTTGTGGAACCGTAGTGAGAACATCGTGGCGGACAAGCCACTCCCGTATGAGAACAATATCACCCTCTTGCCATCCTAGTTAAACAATAACCCACAAATGAGTGCTTCATTCCCAGAAAAGGAAAAAAACAGTTTTTAAGGAAGTTTTCTTATTACCAATGAAGTGTGTTTGTTGTGGATGAGGGAAGCAAATGCTGCATATAAGGATGCAGTGTACATGTTCCCGACTTGCTTCGGGATCAGAGTAGTTGGCTGCACCTTTGTGTTGTAAAGAGGCTTTGCAACTTGTTGCGCTACCTTTTCAAGATCTCGGCTTTGATAGCTTTCATCACCGGATAAGTTTGCAAAAGGAGCAAACTTTTCCTTTCCAGCCTCATCCACAGAGCTGTGAATTATTAAGGAGCACTTTTAGTATCCTATGAGCAAAAGGGTGATGTGATCTTAAATAAAGTTCAGGTTTTTATGTCGAACCTGGCATTTCTGGTGAAGTCGTTGAATACCAGCCGGGCAAAGCTTTTCTGGACCAGCTGCACATATCAAAGGTGAAGTCTTCAAGAACACTAATAGTGACAACAGTATTTACTAATCATTGCCAAAAAGAGAATACATTACCTTGTTGTAAGGAGAGTGGAAGACAAAGCTTTCGGCGTCACAGATAGAGAATTGTTTGCCCTCAAATTTCTCGTACCTATGTAATTAATGCAGATAAGTATCTAATAATAGCTTGATTGGCATAATCAAGAGAAATTTCCAAATTATTTTCTCTTAATCGAGTTGCAACGTACTTGTGACAGAAATGCTTGTAGCATGCATCAAGAGCCATTAGATAACATGTTTGGGACAACTTCCCATCAACAACCTATGAAAAACAGTCAAGAACCAATGTGAGGCTGCAGGATTCTTCAATTTCAAGACAGAACCAAACAGAAGTAGAACTTGTAAAATTACCGGGTATTCGCTGGCTAGGTCAGGCTTGTAAAAGTCATAGACATGAGACATATGACTACCACGTAATTTGCTTTCAAAGACAATCGGTGCATCGGGCCCAATCAACATGGCAATAGCAGCAGCACCACCTGTAGGTCGAGCTGGTCCTTCCGCATATACCTGTGAAAGGTAAAAATAAATTGCCTTATTAGTCACTGTAAACAAGTGATTTCTCCGGATTTATTTATACGACAATTTCCAAGTGGAGCAACGATTATTTTTTCATGATTCCTTCCAATACCGTTAATTTTTATTTGTTAACGAAAAATGAATGTTTCAGATATCAGTATTCATACCGCACTGTCTGTGCATACTACAAGTCCATAGCGTCCATCCCATGAATTACTCTCCACCCAGTTGACACAGTTGAATAGAGCAGCCGTTCCTCCATAGCAGGCATTGGTTGAATCGACACCTTCAATGTCAGTATTTCCAGCAGCCTGCTCAAATTAATAACAAACGCTCAGAATAATATAGATAGCATACAACAGAGGTCAGTGAGCAAGACCCTGTGATCTGAATAGCAACATTCACACCCCAAACAAAGGCTTTACAAATTCATGACTGGGTTCTAAACTTAATTACAAAGCATATTACGGGTTATACCTCAAAGATTGGCATCAGGAATGTCTTAATTGACTTGCTCTTGTCAATGACAGTCTCACTGCCGACTTCTAGGCGCCCGATTTGTTTTGGGTCAATTCCATACTTCTCAAGGAGGGAGGAAACGACAGTCAAGCTGAAAATAATCAATAAACACCATGAACTCAGAATTCTGCTTTGCTAGAGAAAACATATGATATGATCTGTTGATGTAAATGAGAAAGTGCTAGATAACATCTTCAAGGATTGAAGAAGGATAAAAAGTGTACCTCATTGAGATAACATCTTCAACCTCACTGCAGAAGGCCATGCAATCCTGTCCAAGCCCAATGGTGTATTTCCCTTTGCTAGCGCCATCATGAGCCTCAAGTGCTTCCTAGTGGGGGAGAAGGTACAAAATGATTTAGATGAAACCAGTGTAAAGCAAAGCTGCTTAATTAATTGCTTTTTTGCAGACAACAATTCAGTGGAATGCCAGCTACAGAATACCGAAAACAGTTCCATCTTTTCTTTTGGTTCAAAAAGGAAATCTAAGTTATTTAAGGATATTCAAGTTGTATTTGTTTGTTATCAAAATGCAGGCAGAAAAATTTCCAATTCAGTCTTCAATAAACAGGAAAAAAATTAAGAACAAGATATTGTTGTTCAAAATAACAAATCGAATCATAGTTAAAATAAATTAAGAAAATAACTGTCAGCATCATCATCATCAACCTGACCTATAGTAACAGACTAACAGGAGGCTTTCTATTATGCCACATTTCTGAAAATTCATCTAATCAAGGACTTGACATGACTAATAGACCAACTCAAGCCGCCAAGGTACCCAGAATTAGCAGCAACTGATACACCACCACATCTCATGTCATCAAGCTCTCATATTTGGCTAGACAGGAGGAGAAACAATCCACATCAATGGAAACTAAAAGGAAACTATTTCTCAATTTCTATTCAGGAACAATCAACTGAGGATGAAAGAAGTTACAAATCTGGCCAAAGTTGTGATCTAGTAGTATAAGGAAATAAATTCAGCAGTGATCACGCGAATGAGCTCAGAAATTCTTAGATTAGATCTTCAAAGTGGCAGCTCATGCAATGAGATTGATCAAAGAAAGCGAGATGAACAAGGAAAAAGCAACCGCCGCCGCCAGAAGAAAATTGAAGATCAAAATGGATGCAGTCAACCGCCAAGTTAATGATTCATTCTCTTCATTCAAACTGATTGATAGAGAGATTGAGATGGAGATGGAGATGTAGAGGTACCTGCTGGATGCATGTAGGAGGGAAGTAGATGTCCACAGCGAGAATACCGACATTCTTGGCCATTTTCGGAGCTCGAGGTTCTGTTTACAACCGGAGACGGCGGCGGAGGCGATGAGCTCTTCTCCTGGAATGGAAATCTTCGACACAGAGAGGATTTTAAATGAGCTGACAGAGAAAAGGAAGCTGCTGCAGAGGCGATGCTTGGAGTTCGGAGAATTACAGCGCAAATATATAGACAAGAGCCAGCCTCTCTGTCTTTGATGAATAGCAGTTGCTAAATGCCACCTACTCACTGCCCTCCACGTTTCATCTTATTACAGTAATACCATCACGTTAAACTGCAATTAAGCCATTACTAATACCATCACGTTAATTACGATATTTTATTTATGAACAATTTTTTCTATATTTTTAAAATAATATATATATTCTTTTATAATAATAATTAAAATTTGTGTATATATTTTTTAATATATTATTAATTTTAAAAACGAACCACTGTAAAAAGCCTAAACTATGAGCATTATTATAAAGAAAATGTCCAAATTAGACTAAATATTAGACATAGTTAGCAATTTATTTATAAATAAAAATTTGAACTAGCAATAAAAAAAGACCAGCTACTAATTTATCGGAGTGTCAAAACTTTTAACTAATATATAATTCAATAATTGACCTTGATATTAAGCTGTAAAGTGCTAATTGCTATACTTCCCGTCAAAGTTGATATGCTGCTATCTATGTTGAGTTTCACCTACTTTGAGACTTAAGTGTTGATCTTTGTCAGGCCTAAAAAATATTTAATAATAATAATAATAATAATAATAATAATAATATAAATCGTTATGCATGGGTAAAGATCGAATGATAGTTGAGGACATCAAAGTTGAACACTCCCACATCACCATATCAAACGATACATATAATTAAATTATAAAGTCCACATTACATTTAATAATGTTTTGGTAGGTGTCAGTGTCACTTACATTCATAGAGTTCACAATAGTTGACTGTCCCTCGTCTGTCAAAGAGTATAAAAAAGTTTTAGCTAATCATTTTGTCATAATCAAATTATTAATACATTTTTTTATATAAACAAATTATTAATACATCTAATGTATTGTGCTTTTTAACATCATAATGACTATATATATAGAATATTTTTTTCTTTCAAGTATCAAAACTGCAAAGTAGTGTTATATTATCATATCAGTTTCAGATGATATCTATACTTTATTTTATATATATATATATATATATATATATATATATATATATAATGAATATGTTTGAACACTTATTCATTTTTTATTAAATTTGATTAGCCATAAGACAAAGCAATACTCTACAGAGATCTCGAGTACTTGGAAGTATCTATCTATATATAATATAATTTGGATGCATATTTGGAAGATTGTCTAGATTTTTGCCAAGTCACCAACAAGTATTTTAATTGGTTGGTAATATTTTGTAACTTCTTCATATGTTACATATATTTTTTTTTTATCATTCAATTATTTAATCTCACATTTTTTCTACATGTATATTAGTTAATCTTGATTTGTATACTAATTCACATTTTTTATATTCATATTCTAATAGTTTTGTGAGCTTTAATCTATCTAACAAAAATAATTTGTGCAACATTTAGTTAAAAATTAAAATAGTGTTCCTTTCATTGGCAAAAAAAAACTAGGGTATCAATCTGTAAAAATGTAAAATTTTAACTTAAGAATAGAATGTTGCATTACCTCCTTAAATTTAAATTTTATTAGAAATTTTTCATGCATGGATAGATGCAATTTTGGCTAGGTTGCTTAGAAAGTTGTCGTGTCATCATGGAGTAATTTCATTGGTTTATCTCCAAAATTATCTATTTAAATATACAATTCTCATTTTTCTTTTATTATTATCATTTATTTTAGTGGTTACTTTTACATTATTAGTAATAAATTTCATCGTTTCAATTGTCATAATTTCACCGTTTCGAATTTTTAATCTTACAACGTTTCAATCTCTAAATTCTATATAAGAACACATTGTGTAGTTATCAAATGCATTATGTTTTTTAATCTTATATTTGTGGTGATTGATAGAAGATTTTACGGTTTGTGAAAGATTAGTTGGAGGTGAATGTGCTCAAGAGTATAGATCAATTATATTATTAAGCTATTGTTTGGTAGCCATGTCATCGCGGAGTAATTTCATTGGTTCATCTCCAAAATTATCTATTTAAATATAAAATTCTCATTTTTGTTTTGTTGTCATTGTTTATTTTGGCGGTTACTTTATTATTGATTTATGAAATTGTTTTGTTTAAGAGGAGATTTTGCGGTTTGTGAAATATTGGTTGGAAAGTAATGTGCTTAAGAATATAGATCGATTGTATAGTGTTTTGTTTAATAGATAATAGAGATTCACTGTCATATGTCGGAGTATTCACTGTAAGGTTTGGACATATGTATGAACGACGTTGAATGTATATGGTTAATATTTATTCTAATGTAAAAGAGCTATTCATTTTCGTTCATTAATATATGAAGCCGTTTTGTTATATATATAAATTTGTAGTGGGTATATGATGAATCATATTCATTCATGATGCTAAATGTTTTCTCTTTATAAAAGATAACATCTCCATTGCAATAGAATGACCGGTCTGAACATGACAACCTCAATTATAAAAAATGAGTAACTCTCATATTAGTATTTAATTTAAATATTATATTTGCATGTAGGTTTATTACTTTTCCTAATTAGTTACTGTAGTTGGCCAAAAAAATAATAATATGTTATTGTAGATTTATAAACTTCGAAGATTATGACACTCTATACAAAAATGCATTGTCATGGTAGAAGTAGTCTATTCTTTCAAATTCATGATCAATGTTTGCATCTTATGGTTTTTATTATTTTAATGATTTAGTTGATATAGCAACTAAGTACACCATTGTAAAATTTTACTATTTGTGCCTTATATATATTTTTTGTGAATATAATATATTTACTATAATAATATTTATTGACTTATCTAATCGACAATCAACATTTTTTTATATGGAACGAATAAAATTACTTTATATATATATATATATCTTAAAATAATTTTCATATTGTCTTCTTTGTAATAATACTTCAATTAATAATTTTTTTTACAAATACATCATAAACTTATACAACTCAAAATAATATTTATATAAAATATTCAACCTCGCGCGATGCGCGGGGAAAATGGCTAGTTTATATATAAAAGAAAAAACTCATATATATATGTATGTATTATTAAAATTTAAAACAGAATTTTTCAGATGTTAAGTTAGGGAAAATGGGTCTTAAATAACGGTTGGTGGATCAATTTAAGTCAAAACTGACACCTATACAATATATATGATATAGACACTTGGTGAGTCAATGTTGGCCTCCATGGTTGGTGTCTCTATATTCAACATGTGTCGTGTGTGGATGCACAATATTTGTTGTCATTGCAATTGGCTATATTTTATAGCTTATTATATAATAATATATTGATGGATGGATTCATCTCTAATTAATTAATTAATTAATTAGTATGGGGATATTTAATGAAAGAGTTGGGATAAAGAGAGTGTATTTACAAGAAAATTTGGAGGATGGCTGTGGGAAGGAAGAGAGTGGCATACCAAAGTTGACCTATATATTATTATTATATTAAATAAAGAAAAAAAATAGTTTGACTTCAGTAAGTTTAACAATACGATTATTGACACGATTACTGACACGCACAATAGAACCCTAACCCTACTCATACTCATGTAGAACTTCATACATAAATGTTGTCTACACAAATAATATTTTCTTTATTTTTCATATATATATATAATATATACAAGAGAGGAAGTTAGAGAAATACCAAGATTTATGTTCTCAACCTTGTTAGCAGCAAATCACATGCTAGCTAATTGTCATTAGGTACCAAACCAAATACTTTATTTAGCATATTACTATGCGTCAAGTTGGAACATAATGACGGTTAGTTAGCACGTGATTTGTACGCCTTATCCACAACCACTCTTTCTATCACTTTTCATTGATCAAACTACTTTACTAAGCGAGTACCAAATTCAATATAACTATTTTATTTGTAAAACTTTTTACTATAACAAATAAGATTACAACTTATATAATTAATTATGTCCAAGGTTATACTTAATAGTTAATAGCCTACATTCGCACAATGTATACAAACAATATATGTTTCTCTCCATCTGAGACGGGTCGTCAATTAAAGTGTGTCGATGACTATTTTCCGGTCTGCCTTGACCATCATAAAAATAACATCAGTTCACAAACCAGCAAAGTCCCTAAAGAACGCGTCACTCTCTAATTGATAATATATAGTACATACTGCACAAATTCTTCAAATATAGTCAATATATGTGATGAACACACACTGATATATTCTTCTAACAGCAATCACTGAAAAAAAAAACATCATACCTTACCAATAATGGATGAAATTAATCACAATGTCCAGTTCTTCGATCGGAGACGTATCAATCCCGATTCATGACTGCTAATTTTCAGTTAAGCTGAAGGGGTTAGAGGGCAACTCTCCTTTGGCAGGGAAAACCTTTGAAGGATCTTTAATTTCTGGGACAACAAATGACTTGTGTCGTAAATGTATGTAAGCGTTACAATACTTACTAAAATGCTGCCTGCCAAAGGAGGGAAGCCCCACAACGCCAATTCGCTTACAAACGTAACCCTAGCTAGCTAGGGTTTTTTTGCAGTTAGATCATGTTAACATTGTTTTTACAGGACTGGACCTGATTTGAGAAGTTCTAGAGAAGAAGATGAGACGAGGTAGGGTTTTATATAGCTGTCTATATATATATATATATCTAGGGTTTGCAGAGAGAGAGAGAGAGGATATATAACGGATATGCGAAATGGATATGCCAAAGAATGAGAATGGTGCCTTCTTTCTACACAAAATTTGCTTTGAGAGCTTGCTTTCTCTTTGTAATCCATGAAAGGTGGCAGCTGAAATAAGGGTGGTATATCCACTGTCATATTCCTCTCCAGTTCTTTCTTTTCAGTAGCATGTCTGGTCCATCCATTTGTAAATTGTACACCCCAATCGGAACTAGGTCTCAAATGATATAATTAGCTAGGTCTGATCATAGTTATCTATGGTCGGATCTAACTCTAAGCACAATCTGAAATAGGTCAATTGAGTCAATGGTTCGAATGAAACAAGCACTACAAGAAAATGTTAATTCGCACACAAACAAATTCGTGTGGAAGATGTGTGTAAACAAGTATACATTCGGATTAGATACAAAAAAAACCCGTCAGGATTCTAGACATGGTAATTGGTACGCACAATTTTTTGTGTGTAATCCGAGTGGGTTGTACAAATTACACACGGAAAAGATGTGTGCATTCCGAATGTGATTTCACTTCAATCCTACCCTATCTAACCCTTTAGTATCACCTCTCTCATTTCAAATGTGGATCTTTAGTATTGGATTTATGATTTCAAAATAGTAGCATTTAGTAACTAATATTTAAAGTCTATTTAGAATATTTAGTATTGCATTTGTGGTTCCAAAAATATTAGATTTAGTAACCACCAATTTGAAATCTATTTAAAGCATTTAGTATTGCATTTGTGGTTCCAAAAAAGTCGGATTTAGTAACTATCAATTTAAAATCTATTTAGAGTTTTTAGTATTGCATTTGCGGTTCCAAAAAAGACTGATTTAGTATCTACCAATTTAAAATCAATCTATAATCTTTAGTAATGGATAAAGTTAATTCTATTTGAGTTATTTACCTACCTTAAATTCAATTCAATTCTAGAAATGCACATTTAATATTACAATCATAAATTTCGAATGTCATATTTATATGCAATATTTTTTTAGAAACATTCATTCTGTAGAAAAAAATAATAACTATTATGATTTTTTTATTATTAATAAACTCAATCCAAGAGTATTCAATACATATTAAGACTTGTGCAACTACAATATTTTGACTTGTGAAATAAAACAACAATGACTTAAGGATTATCAACCATCTTCATAGTGCATCTTTGATTCCACAAAGTGATTCTCACACCTGTAATATTAAAAGAATAACGATAATTAAGTCATCTAATCTAAAATTAGATAAACTGATGAAAGATATGATGACATAGATTCAAGATATACAGACATGATTGAATGGATGTCAACACATGTGTGGACACAAAAAACTTTGAAGCATCTTATGTAGACATAGATGAAAGATATGCAGACATGGATGGATGAATTTTTTGTGTACTCACATGAAGCAGCCGCGTACATGGATGAAAGGTCTGTAGACATAGATGAAGTTGTATATCAAGAACTTTGAAGCATCTTATGCATACATGGATAAAAATATGTAGACATTGATGAAGTCGTATAGTCACAAAAATGCATTAGAATATATCAACCTTCTATGTTTATCGACTTGCTTTAGTAAAGACATTAGCAAACTGCAATAACTTGAATAACTCATTCAAGTACTCTTGGAGAAGCTGCCGATGTGCAAAAAATTTAAATCACTATCATTAATGTTCGAACATGTAAATCACTATCATTAATGTTCGAACCAGTGCGAAGTAATGGACAAGATATATATACCTTCTACACCAAGTGTAACGTTCCCATTTTAACACCTTGTGTGCCAATCACAGCCTAGACGACATGCTCTCGACAAAGAAGGAGACAGAAAGACTTAATCATCGTTATGCTGTGGAAAAAAAACATTAATATACAAATCAATCAAAGTTCCAAAATACAACACCTATCAAAATATTATGCTAACAATAAAAAAAGGATATCATGGTCAATAAAGCATCTAAAAAATGAACTAATGGGGTAAAGAGAATCAACAGCACTATTTTGCTCCATATTCTGTCATTCAAACTAGTAAATTCCTAGTTCCTTACAGTTTGGAATTACAATGCATATGGTTTCCTTTACGCTTATGTGTTTCTAGAGATCCCATGCGACATGTCTCTTCAGATGAGTAATGCTACAAATTCTGAAAGTCAACAGTTTTCTGAAATGAAAAAAGATTCAACTTTTACAACAAGTTTCACAATTTCTAGCATTACCCATTTGAAAGGCAGCATCATGCATAGCATAAGCACTCTTTGTGTTTGCCCTGCAAAATTTTCAAGCAAGAAAAGACCCAAAGCTTGATGGAGTTTCAAGACCATTTCTAAGTTAGTGTCATGTTCTGACCCTATAGAGGAGGAGGGAACTTTGATTGGCAAAGAAAGTAGGAGGGCTACTAAAAACTCCTACAGATCTAAGACAAGACTAGTTATCTGTAATAATTCCGCATCCAGAAGATATTTACCTGCCATTTGCAAAACCAAAATTAATGAAGTCAACGAAAATATTAAGGAGGCTCCATATCTTGTTGAGACTCAACTGAAAACTTAATATTACATACATTTAGCTTATGGCATCTGTAGTCCGTACTGGGCTTTGAAAGCCTTGCTATTAACCCAGATTTCCAGTCAAATGATTAACAAAGCAAGTTATCTTTTGCATTAAAGGTGAGCCTCCCTTCTGCAACAAGAACCCAGATGCCTTGAATGTTGTGCTACCCATGGTCTTTATTTTTGTGACAAATCCTTGATTTCCTTAGATAACAGACTACAACTACCAGTTGGATCTTCTCTTCCAAGAGAATATAGATATTTATCTAACCTATAGCCAAGGACAACTACAAACTTTAATGAGCTCGATAAGTATTAGATGGAAGGAAATGACATGTTTACATCATCTGGGCGACCATGGTAGTTCATCAAAATGGATGCTCTAATATATCACTTTAGTTAGAAAATACCAGAAATGTTATAGCTGTCAACTGGAAATAAATCCACAACAGGTCAAAATTTCAATTGAAGAAAGCAATGGAACAAGGATTTAACATGGTAGCTGAACCCATATTCCATCATACCCAGTTCCTTCCAATTTCGACTTGTACTCTCTTGTGCCACAAACTTGTTAATACCCAGCAACTATTTTTCAATAACCATGATTTTTTTAAGGATGCTGTGGAAGCTTTGTAAGCTTTGCAAATTTTATGCGTGAGTGGAAAAGAGAATCAAAGGGTAGTGATGATATCTATCAGCAGCTCAAATTCACAACATAAATACACCATAGATGAACCAACTACCTGATCACCAATATGTAGGTACCGAGTGGAGTCGATGTCGTATAGTCTGACACCTCCTTTTCTTGCCTTTTCTTCACCACCTAAGATGCCATGGTCTGGAGGCATAGATTTGGTAGGGGCCCGGCCCACCGAGAATCTTGGCAAGGCACGGTCGAGAGGTCGGTGGTGAAGAATACGTAGGGGCACAACATCACCAACAACGATATCATATATTGATATCTCAATTTTTCTGCCACCTCTAACAACCTGAAATAAAATAATGATTATCTTTTTGGGATGCAAAGAAGAAAGCTATATATAACATATATATCAAAGCAAATAAGCAAAACCTTCAGATGAATATTTATTTTATTGTTATTTAAGTTTTCAAATTGAATAGACTTTTTTCACTTATAACTGCAAAGATAAAAAGTGATAACCTAAATTAGAATGCCAATGGAAATAGGTATATTCGTCGACAATACCCAATAGTTCCTGCAGATACGTCATCATAGTCACTAGTAATTCCATTTTATAAGTTTGTCTTTAAGAGATATCCAAAGTCCAAGCAACTTAACCTGATATATAAAAGGTTGATATGCAAGTTTGAAGATGAATAATCAATGCTCACCAAGTTAGTTATCCTACTAAAAGCAATAAAATACAAATTACCCCTCCATATGTTTGCAGAGCAGCCAAATTAGTATATATTGTCATTGCAACGAGTTAGTCTTGACCGATTCCATACTGCCACACATCTAAACATGATTAAGGTCACATCCCTTCTCCCCTAAAAAAAAAAAGATGAAATACTCACAACACCAAAATCTGCATAACTAGTGTCTCCTGCCCCAGCTTTCTATATAGGATAGCCTAACAGAGGAAGAAACACAGGGAAGTGAAAATATAAGCAACTATAAGATTTTTTCCCATCTAGGTTAACATCTTTTAGACCTAATGTCTTGAACTCAAATGAAGCCGTAAAGATAGCTGAATTAAAATTTGTAACTTTCCAACAAACCATACTTATTGTTAATCTTCCCTTCAATTAACAAAAACAAGAACAAACTAACATGAGCCCAATAAATAGAGTGATTGCCAGTCAGGAATTACAACCCTGACTAATTTATACCATAAAACTCAGTATTTTTTATGTAATTAATTAAAATGCTAGTAATTGAAGAGAAATTACCTCAACTGGAGAAATTGCCTAAAAATTCAAAATTAGGGTTTTAAATTTTAGACCAAGAACACTAACGAGGTGAATCGAAATTCTTTAGGAGGCGTATCTGGTTGTAGCAGGCGGGCGGCAAGAGGGTGATAGCGAACGCTGAGTGGGCAGCGACAGAAAAATAGTGGTTCACGTCGGACAGCGAGTGGGCGGCTGAGGCGATGGATTTTCAGTGAGCTCTCCTCAAGACTAGTCGGACGAGCTCCAATAAGGCTAATCTTATAAGATTCATCTTGATCGAACTAGGTGATGTCGAAGGCAATGCCGATCTTCTCCTCTCGCTACTCTCTCTCTCTCTCTCTATCTCTATTTCTCTCTCTCTCTCCTCTGAGCTTCCTCTCTCTAGCAGATCTTCTTTGTTTGTATATATGTATAAAGCTTCCTCCAGAAGCTAACTTAACATTCTCGGAAAAAAAAAGGAAGCTAACTTTACAAATGTGTGTAAACGATCATAGAAGGAAGACATACAAAATACACACCGTAATATTGTGTTGTGTAATTCGGTATGGAATTCGAATGTAATATAAAAAATCACATTTGTCAGCTGATATGTATGCTTTTGGTGTGCAATCCTTGTGCAAACACACACAGCTACTGCCGTGTGTACCATATCTGTGTGTACTTGCACATTTTCTTGTAGTGAAGTTTATGAACTACATTATACAAAAGAGTTGGAGATATATATAAATAGAGGACTAAAGTTAACATAATAAAAGTTTGGGACTTAGTCACATACTTACTTAATTGTTCACTAGATGAACCGAAAGACAACAATTTATAAACATTATGCACCAAAAATATATATAAAAAATGTACAATAGAGATTTCGAACGTGGCATTCCGAGAACAAACCGACTGTGAGATAGTGGCATACCATGTAATTATGGTCAACTTTACGACCAATTACATCAATAGACACATTCGGAACTTTGTCGGAATGCAGCGTTCGAAACTTTTATCATTTCTGTTGTAGAATTATTAAACATACGTGCTCTGATACTATTTATAAAAAATAAAACGTACGACCTAACCAACTATCTAACAAACTTAAATTTGTGAAAGGAATTTTCAGTATACTCTTAACCACAATTTAAGACTTAATTCCATCACTGCCTCAAATTATTTTATTCAAAAAGTTACATCATCATACAATTTAGATAATAAATAAGTAAACTAGATCCTAAAAAGGATACCAATCAAAACACTTGGCCAATAAAGACAATTTCAAAAATGATCTACAATTGACATTTTCCCTTGGCAATCTTGTCTTGCCACAACAATCCTCATCAACATTTACTCTCTAACTGACAGATTAATAGAGGGAATTGTAAGTGCAGAGTGTGGCGATTATGGATGATATGCAGATGAGCAGAGACGGCAGCAGAGTCACGTTCAACAGCATCTTGTTCCCCAAGTAACCTGCCATTGTTATGGTTGCATCTGCAACAACCCGAGCAATGGTGCCTGCTTCTGTTGAAAGCAGTCCTCCGTTGTAGGTTCCTCGTGAGAGTCGAGACGACATTACTCTCGACAGAAGTGCCAAATTTACACCTACAAATTAACAGTATTTCATTGCAATACTTTTCAATTTATGTTTGAATTCATCTTAAGTACACATGAAAATGCCTCACGTGGCGTAAACATGCTCATTTTCTGCCCAATTTGATGGGAATTGAAATATATTTAGCAATTTGCTCTGAAAATAAAAGTTCAAGTAGCCAATTTTAAAAAATCATAATTCGGGTAGCGATTTATAACTGAATCAAAGTTCAGGTAGCAAATTGGTTATTACCCTATTTGTAATAATAAAATAACAACTTTCAGTTGTTTTTGCAATCCGTTCAAGGTTCTTTACTGTTTCTTGCATTTTAAGATGACTTGTTGCATAAGTAATAAAATACAACTTCAAAACACTTAGAAGCATACAATATTAATACACAATGAGGGTAGTATTTGATGTTCATTGCTATAGTTGTGGTAAATGATATAGGGTAAAAAAAGACATACCTTCAAGAACTTCGGCCGAAACAAACATGATAAGCCCCGAACAGACATATTGCAGAACAGTGTATGGGAAAAATACATGAAAGCTCAGGACAATGCCTATGCACACCATGATTTCAGATGCCAGCAAAATTTGCCTGCAATCGAATCATATAATGCGAATAGTCAATCTAACGGTACTAGGATTAGTCGATGGTAATAAAGGAAAACAGATAAAAATACCTGTCTTGAAACATGTTGCTGATGTAGCTACCAACAAGGATATTAATTGGAAGAACTGTGAGACCAAGACTTGCAAGGAATATAGCTACAGATGTAGTAGTCCACTGAAAGTAGTATGTAGTAATGACACTCGATTCTGCCAATAGTATCTCCATCGCGTATTTCAGCATGAAGTATATCAATAGCTGAACCTGAAACACACAAAAATTTAGAGTTAGTCTCTGTGCTGTTGTTTTTTTTCACATTATGTAAAAAATCAATTTTTTACCTTTACTGAAGGTGTCAGTAACCTATAGGCTGCAACAAGTGATGTGGCGGGTTGACGCGAGTCCTCAGATGATTCGTCACTTCCATCTTGATCACCATCCTCATCTTGATCTTGGTCCTCCTCTTCCTCCTTTGAGGCGATAAGCAAAGGCTTTTTAAGACCCTTCTCTAGTGTATCATTTTGCGCTTCTCCTGCAATGGCAATGTCCATTATAGTGATAAAAGTTAGCAAGTTAGTGTAAAGATTGAATCTTTTGCATTTGAATCACTGAATCAATAACAGAAACTTCATGTAACAATTAAAAAAACTACTTGAGGAAACTTTTGACTACCCAATAAATCACTTTTTACCTTAAAATGTAGTTTTTTTTCACTTTGTCAATAAATTTCACTCATTTCACACTTTGTACAAATTTTTTCGGGTAGAAAAGTCAGATAGAGCCACATACCATTGATGGGTTGGGCTGTGTTGTTCACTTTGAACTCGTCTTCGTCACGAGATGGTTCTTTAAAGGAGATGCACAGCCACACTAAGTAAAATAGCCACGCGATAGACATAAGCCAACCAGGTAGAGTATCTTGATTGAATGTAACATTGTAGATCTTAAAATCATATTGGAGCAGTCCAGCAAGGGCAGGACCACAAGCCATTCCTAGAGCACTTGCACTAACAAATCCTGCTGATGCTTGCATTCGATGTTTCAGTGGTACACAGTCGCTTATGTAACGCCTATTCACTGCCCTAGCTGAACCCAATCTGCAATTAGAGGGAGATTAAATTGAACATCCTCATAAAAAGTTTACAGTCCCAAAAACATTCAATACTAACTCCATCCATGTTACTAGTTTTCTGTATTGAGTTGAGGAAATACTTCAAAGATAACTCTTTCTTGCAATGCAAGTAAAGTACTGTTCATAACTTTTGAAAACCCATGTATAAGAGGAGTACTTTTTTCTTGTCATGTATTTTAAAGATTACACTTTGTGATCAAATTATATGAATAAATGCACTTCAAAGAACGCACTTACTTGTAATGCAAGTAAAATTTTGTTTAGAGAGATCTAACCAATCAATGCCTTATATTTGGAAGAAAGGAGTAGAAGATAAAGTTACCTACCCGCAGAAAAGACGGCCAATTAGAAGAAGGGATATTGACCGCATATCAAATGCCAAAGCATACATGACATTCCCAATAAAGAGAACTATGCTGCTGAACACGAGAGGCTTGAAGTACGACTTATTCGACCAAGCACTAAAATACACCGAGGAGAATATTTGAGCCACTGCCATTGCTCCAATTACGATACCACAAACTGTTGCTGCAGCTCCAAGACTCAATGCGTAATCATCTGCTGTTGGGACAACGATATAGGTATTAACCATGTAGAGATATGTGTTTCCCAAATTCAAAAGAAGCGAATTGATATGGTAGCTTTGATCATCGTCACGTTCCTCTTCAATGGGAGCAGGCAACTCATCTTGCATAATAAGGGCGTGTTGTGCCAAAAAGTTAAGGAAATTTGTCGAATATGCTAATCTGTCCACAGCTGCTTTCATTGTTTCAACAATAGGCTCCTGCAACAAAGAATGAATTAGTGATCCATGATATAGTAGATTTACAAAAAGAAGAGTAATTCCACATAGAGTGAAACATATAGTGAATCTTGATGAGAAGATGAAACATCTTCTATTTTTACATTAAAAAGGTAACTTTGTTCACTTAATCATTAAGTTTCATTCTAAATTTCAAACCCAGTAGAAATTTCCATCTAAGAACTAGCAATCGACCTGAAGAGGCAACACAGGTTGGTCATATATTGACAAGTAGCTTCCTTGACGATCTTGAAGGTCCCCAAGGTTGCGAGAAATAGCTCCAACAACAGCCCCTATCCCCTACAAGAATTAAAGCTCAAACCATTTATAATTACTCTAGAACACTTGAACAATTTTGTTAAATATATGTATTTTACAGTAATTTCTGCTGTAAAAAGGAAAAAAGTTCATCACATTACCACATGCTTAAAAACTTGTCGTAGCTGAGAGTAGGGATGATTGGCTCGAGTTTTGACATAGTAATCAGTGAATCTATAGCCAAACCGCTTATCGAATTTCTTCAATATCTTACGGATGCCCACTGCATTTATCTCCACAAAATACAGAAGCTTTAGAAGATCTTGTCCAACTACTCTATAAGATTCCCTGAGTTCGCAGATTTGAGCTATATTTGGCTCCTCTTGAAGTGCCTCTTGCCTTTCTCCGAGTGTAGCGATTCTGCTAGCAAGAATACCTTGCTGTTCCAATAGGAAAAGCACAATCTTCTCAATCTGTGGGGCAAAAAACAAGAATATAGTTTCATAAGTCAAAACAAATGTGGAAATTCTATTATGAAGCATTGAAGTATAGAGATTTATCCACCTGAGCATCCAACATTCTGGCAAAGTCCTTGAGGACATGCCTCCTATCTTGCTGGCCCACCTCAATCTGCCTAGCATATTGCCTTACTCTCTTTTTCATAATTTTATAGTTGATGTAATATCTGCAACCATTCAAATTTACCAGAAAATAATTGATAGGTCATCAGTATATACTAGTAAGAAAACTCGAATTATACAAATAATTTTCAGATTCAATTTGTAATCTGAATCCTAATTTTAGATTGTAGCCTTACAATGAAACTGCATATATAGACTTACCCTTGCCATTCCTCAATTTGTCTGTCCTTCAACTTCTTCCCAAAGGCCACCATCTTTGTGTTTGTCTAGAAAGATAAAACACAGGTTATATCAACCAAAAAGGAGTAAACAAGAAGCCTCTTCAGTTGCATTACCATTTAAACAAAAAAAAAAATACTTTTTTTCCTTAAACTTTTCATAAGATTAAGCAGTGAGAACTGGCAAGACAGTAGTGAAACCATCATGATCATCAAGGTTTTTGGACCATTTCTTATGCAAATCTTCTCTTTTTAGGGTCAAAACAATCATCTACGAGGTTATATAATAATTCAAATAAGGCAAAGCTTGTCTGTCATGTGAAGCGTTAGATAACTAAGCATGTGAAACTGCAGATCTATGTAGTGATGAAGAAGGAGATATGAACACAGAGCAGCAGCTTTGTAGTGTAGCCAAATCATAGATTTCACGTTGGTGATCTGATTGTTTGTTATCTTAAAAAGAACATTTATACTTCACTGTCTTGGCCTCTTGGGATTGATTCTTTATGTTATATTAATTAGACTATTGTAGATGAAGCAAATAATAAAGATCAATCTGGGTATTATTTAATACGAAACATAGTACACTCCATATGTTCTATCTCCTTCTTGAAATTCTTTAATCACCCATCTCTGAATCCAAATCTGAGTTGTAAATAAACGCCAAACAAAAACAAAGATCCATCATTTTCCCACTCCATAACGCCATTAATATGCTCAAAGATTTGCAACTCTTAATCACGCGTAATAATGAGAAAGCGACAGAAACTCCAATCATTTATGACGTTCTTGAAACGAATCTCAGAAAACGAAATCAACGACAGAGAACACTAATTCAGATGGAAAATGCATTTACCGCGATTGAAGAACTAGCTGGAGCTTATATGGACATCAACGAAGAGAAAAAAGAAGGAAACATAAAGAAAACGGCCACCACCACCACCTTCGTAAACAACAAAATCTATGTCGCAGTCGCAGATAACAGATTAGAAAAGCAGAAAAATCGACGCTTTCACCATCACAGACGTCGAAAAGGATAAATATTTATATACTTTACCTTAAAAATAGAGCGAAAACAACGTCCGAAAATTCCGCGGCGGCGTTCGGTGGATCCCCGGTGACGAATCAGAGCGCCGTCTAGTACGGCGACGGAGGAGGAGACTGTACTTGCTCTGCGACGTCTGAGTTGCTGAGGACTCGGTCTACTCTATATCTTCTTATATAATTGCTCTCCTCAATCATTCATGTTCCTCGTGTTCATATATATTTGTCTCTATCTACCCAGATGAAGAAGGCTGGCTATTCAACAATATTATTATTTTATCCACTATTAAGATTTTTTTAGTATACTATTATTAAGAGTTGGATATATATGACTATAATAGGAAGGAATTTTTAACTTTTTTTTGTTAAAATTATTAGTAATTTAATATGTCCAATTAAAACTCTAAATTGATCGTATCGGAATAGTTACGACACTCGCAATCTAGTCTTATATTATTATATGGTCTCAACTCTCAGATCAAGTAACTAAATTTTACTTAGATAAAAAAAGCGAGTTAATTAACTAATGAATCGAGTTATTGGTAAATTACATTTTTAATAATTAAGGTACCAAATAATACACTTATAAAATTAGTTAAGACTTTAAAAAATCACAGCTCAATAATTAATCTTAAATCGATTTTTTTTCATCATAAAATATATAAATAAACATATTAGTGGGAACTTGACAATTTAATGTGAATAGTGATGATCCTCTAAATGGAAAAATGTTAGTGATTATATGCTATTATCGCTAAATAAATATATAATTGGTCAAGAAAATCGCTAAATAATTGGCATTACTATATTATAGCCTGCACCTAGTCCATTGGATTGGACCATTAATTTGTATATATATATATCAGAATAGTACAATCTTGATTATATTTTTAATGAAATATGATTTTATGTATGCGTATCATTGTTATAATAATTAGTAATTCTATCAGTATTGTGAAAGTAATTAAAATAAATAATTGAGTGAAAAACATTATCAATTTTCTAAAATAAAAATAAAACAATTATCTACACACTAGATTTCACATTTTACGGGGGGAAAATAATTACACGTTATTTTTTAATATAAAGACACATTTATAAGAACTGCTCATATTATAAAAAAAAAAAAAAATAGCATTTAGGTATTGTGTCGTTATGTAATTAAAATGATGTAATGTGCTACGTGCCATGACAGGAGGTCATGTGACTCATGTCCTGGGGAAAAGGGTTGGAGTCTAATTAGGGAATATGCAGGGAATATACCTTATATATAGTTTGTACGAAATCAAATATTATTATATTATATGTTACTCTTTAACATGTACAATTTATAGTTTTATACATATAAATCGAGTTTTATTAAAAAGAGCCTGAGAAAATAAGTAAGAATAATTATATGTGTTATTTTAATTAATAGCAAAATATAAAATGATCTATTTTAGAGAGAACAAAAAAATCAATACTTGGAGAAATCAGAAATGCACTATTTTAGAGACCAATGAGTAATTATTTATGATAAAATTTACACAATAATAACCGTTTACCTTGTTCTGCAAAGGAAACTGTATATACTCAGACCAATAATAATAATAATACAATGACCATGTATATATATGTCTTATCCACTACACTTCATAATGAACTTTGAGAATTCTTCTTCAAAGTTACCATAATTAAGATTATAAAAAAAAAAAGTTACCATGATTAACCCTTTTGGCCAAATATATTGTAATTAGATTTTGAAACTTAAATTTGCGTTACCAAAAAAAAAAAAAAAAACTTAAATTTGAAGACTTTGAGCATGATTGGTAAAGATTGGTTGGTTTTGTTATATATTTTAAATTACTTAAAAAAATTGTTAAACCTCCTTAAAGTATTACTTGTATCTATATAGACCAATATTACAGTACTATATATAGCCCAATATATATATATATATAAGAGGTAGTAATTAGTAGTTAGTAGTACAATGTTGGCATGAAACTAGTATAAATATGTATCTAAAAGATGACTATAAGACCTAAATACACTTAATCTATAGATACTTTTTAAAATTATTATAAAAGTCCGGCCGGAAGTCCGTCTTAGGTTGTTAGAGCCCCGCCGGGGATCGCTAGAGGTATTATCCAATAGTTAAGGGTATTTTTGTCATTATCCACTGTTTATTAGCTAGCTAATATGATAGTTTATGTCATGGTTAGATAATATATTTATTATATATAAATGAGTATTAACTAAATAGTATTCAATCCAAACACATTATTACAATAATCCAAACACATTATTACAATACATTGACACAAAAGGATCCATTATATCCACCCTTAATAATTACCTGCACGCAGTGTTTTGAAAATCAGATACAGTCCGGGTTGAATAACCGTCTATATTATTGGGTCAATTCGAATAAAATATCGGAAAATGCACATTAAACCAGGTCCAAAGTTTGAATCGGTGGTCGGATCTGAGTGGACAATGTAAACCGAAACCGATTCGAATGGAAAAAACCTAACATAAGGTTTGAATGGTACTATGTTTCCTTAAATCAATCGAAGTACGAAATTTAGCCGGATAATGAACAGTATCATGTTAGCATTCGGTCCGGTTTTCAAAACATTACTCATACTTTAAACTCTAACATGAGACTCGTGAGAATAATGCCAACTGGACGATAACCTTCGCCCTATCAGAAACTTACATGTGGTAAAATTGTGACACGTGTCAGTTTCTTATTGGCTGAAGGTTTGCCACATCGGGGAGGCACCGATGTAGTGAATAATCCCTCATAATGCACATGCTACGTACACATATGCATAGTATGCACAGCTAGCTCACCACTACGTACCATCAACCCACAGCTATTAGCTTATTATATGTTAATATTAATATTAATACAGAGAGAGCTAGGACTAGGAGGAGTTCTGTCCACTTTTATTTGCTTTATTTATTATTATTTATTTATTATAATAAATAAATTAGATAAAGTATCTTTTGCTAAATATGGGCCATGCAATGCAAATGAATACACCAACCTCAATTTATTATTCACCAACATCCGCAGGAATTGAATGGATTCTCCATGTCCACTCACGACGATCCACGTGGCAAGTACCTAACCATTTGCTCTCTCCAACCAATAATCAAATGACAGGTCATCATCATCAGTTACATATATGTAAATTGTAATGCCACTCTTCTCTAATTATTATAATTTATAACAGATGCATATATTTTATTTAAGAAAATAGAAGAAAAATAGAAAAAGGAAGCTATATATGTAGTTGTTGATCTTGCTGTCTCCACTTTTAGTAGTGGTTTGAAAGCTCATCATAATGCCACATGTTCATGTGAGGGCTTTCTGGTAAATTCCCTAATTTTGTTTTGGTAGGACCACTTTTCAGGTATCCATCCCCCTATGGACACGTGTGCGTCAGACTGACGATAAATATACACGTAGACCTGTAATACATTTTTTAGTTTTTATTTAAACTT
Organism: Clarkia xantiana subsp. parviflora; assembly: GCA_036873135.1. Classification (NCBI taxonomy): domain Eukaryota; kingdom Viridiplantae; phylum Streptophyta; class Magnoliopsida; order Myrtales; family Onagraceae; genus Clarkia; species Clarkia xantiana. Next base: position 16,036,639 of record JAPTYO010000003.1, read on the forward strand.
TTTAAACAAAATTATATAATAGTAGAACTAAAAGCTGTTTAAACTTTCAAGTCAACGCCATGATAATACTTATAGTCTTACTTATAGTCGGTTAAAAAAATAGGGAGCAGCTAAAATGAGATCGACTGATTTATCAGTCGAATTTTATGCCCTTGGATTGACCTCGAGATCTGTGCTACTAGTCCACCTTTCCTTTTACCGTCAGACGTTTATGTGACTTCCGTTATCCTTTTCGTTTTATTTCTTTCACCTTTACTCTATCCTCTCTCCTCTTTCTTTTACTTTTTGTTATTATATTATTACTATTATTCTTCTATTTTATATATGAGAAAAATAAATCTTTACCTATTTAATAGATATTATTTGACAAGGAAAACGAATTTATGTAGAAATTTTGCTACCCAATAAATATTAATAGTGATCATCAATCATTATTGTATTAAACTTTTGTTTTTAAGTAATAATAATAATACTTAAAAGGAACAAATGAATCTTAAATTAATTAAAATTACATATTTGTAGTGATTTATTTTTGTTAAAAATAATTCTATTTAATGACGTGTACTTTTTTAATGCGTTTTAAAATACAGAGTTTTCGGTTTTACCACACGGTAAAGAAAAAAAATTAGAATTGATTTTAAATGAAATTGAACCTCATTTTCGACATATGTCATTATTGATTGTGCTCTTAAATAAAATCCATTATTTCATAACCAACCATTCAAACTCTGAGTTGTCACAGTTTACTTTATTCATTCATGGTAGGTTCTTTTTTCTATTTTATAAATATATATATATATATATATTAGTAATAAATATATATATAATTGGAGTGATTGTTGCTTTTATTATGAATAAAAAATAAATAACATGATTTGTTTACATATGTTCTTAAATTTTCATACCAAACTTTACCGGAATTGTAGTGAACTAGAATCTGTCTAAAGTGGTTATTTGATTAATATGAATTTATTTTGTGAATGTTAATATAATTTATATATTGATTTCTTTCCAATTATTTGGGATTCTATAAATTATTTTTTTTTTAAATGAAATAATATATTTTCGTATAATATAAAACACCTATTCTAGATATTTTGTCAAATAATATCTTTTATAGTTGAAGATTTATTTCTCTTTTATAATAATAATAATTAAAAGTAAAGAAAGAGATGAGAGAGGAGAGAGAACTAAATCAAGAAGGGAAAAGTAAGAAAACAGAAGAAACGGAAATCATTCTCTAAAGGCGTACTGTTCGACTGATAAATCAGTCGATCTGATTTTAGCCGCTCCCAAAAAAATAATAAATATTTATAGATCTTTTAACTTATTAATAATAATAATTATTATTTTTTGGGCAAGATCTTTTAGGTTTTAGCCTATTACAACAGTTTGCTCTGATCGATAACTATAAACTCTACTTTTTAGGTTAATAGGTCTTTTCATGTTTGACAACTTTTGGGTTTTAGTTATATATATTTTTTTTCCAAGTTTTGGTACCGTATGTTTGAAAACTTTTGGTTTTTGGTCAATCCGTTAGTTGACCGTCAGTTTGACCGTTAAATAGTCATGTGACTTGCACATGCCTAGTCCCAAAATTTTATTTTATTCAGTTTAGTCCTCAAAATTATTGTCCTAACTTTTTATTTTTGCAATTTTGCCCCTAAACATTATCAACCTCACCCTAGAACTAAATTGACCTAGCCATTGTCCGGCCCATGGCTAGGTCGGACCATGGGTATGACCGCCCAAGTCCGGCGACCCTAGCCATGGTCCGACGTAGCCATGTGTCGGACCATGGCTAGGTCAATTTTGCCCATTGGTCCAGTTTGATCAATTGGACCCAAATGCTAAATTGACCTAACCATGGCCCAACCATGGCTAGGTCGTACCATGGTTAGGGTCACCCAAGCTCGGCGACCCTATTCATGGTCCGACCTAACCATGGGTCGGACCATGGCTAGGTCAATTTACTCTTAGGGTGCGGTTGATAATGTTTAGGTGCTAAATTGTAAAAATAAAAAGTTAGGACAATAATTTTGAGGACTAAACTGAACAAAATAAAATTTTGGGACTAGGCATGTGCAAGTCACATGACTATTTAACGGTCAAACTGACGGTCAACTAACGGATTGACCAAAAACCAAAAGTTTTCAAACATATGGTACCAAAATTAGGCAAAAAAAATATATATGACCAAAAAATCAAAAGTTGTCAAACATGTTAGACCAAAAGATCTATTAACAAATATTGGAAATTTGTGCAGCAATTATGTTTTTATATTTTCTTTACAATAATAATAATTTATTTGCACGTGAAACCGGTTTTCCCGGTTACTGGTCATCCGTGGAGAAAATAGCAACATAGCTTTCCAATTATTCCAAGTGAAGAAGCAGCAAAAGAGAAGCATTCTGGACTCCAATTGGACAAAGACGAAACTTGTTGATTCCAAAGGACTTGTTCTTCACTGAGACAGATATTCTCCATTGCATAGGTCAGTCTCTCCTTCTCTTCCGTAATCAAACTAAGAAATAAGGAATGTGGTCTCTTTAATTTCATCATATTCTGCAGAAAAAATAAAAGCTTTGGCGGCTACAGCTATGAAATTTTACTTGTAACTGAATTACTCGTCAAATGCTCTTTCGTTAATCGGAATCTTGAAAATTCCGATCGTGTATCAGGTTGTGTAGGAACAAGGATTTTGGATCTTGGTCCTGAAGCTCAGTTTCTTTCAATTTTGTGCTTCTGCTTGATTTTAGTAATTATTATTCATGGGGTTTTCTGGATTTTAGCCGTCGTTCATCTGTTCGACTGATAGTAAATCTTTTTCAAAAGAAAATCTAGACATCTTTATCAACCATGTTGTTAAATTTGGAATGTATTGTCACTTTTGTAGCTTGATTCTTGAAATTCATGGTATATATGCAGCTGGATCATACTTCGATTTGAAATCACCAAAATCAGTGGATATATAACCAAGCAGAATATTTCTATTTGATAGTACTGATTCTATTTGCTTAAAGCTTTCATATTTTGGTTCTGAGAATGGAATAATTGGAGATACATCATAGACAATTGGAATAGAGTGATAGAATGGAAACATCTAGCAGTTCTTACCCTCAATGCTGCAACTGCTACAAAGTCGCTAACCTCGTGACAGCAATCTTGGATTCAAATCAAATCTCGAATCTGAAAGACCGATATGTCCTCAAGGAACAACTTGGTTGGGGACAATTTGGGGTCATCAGGGCATGCTCAGATAAGTTCAGCGGCGAGGTACTGGCTTGCAAATCGATTGCTAAGGATAGATTAGTCACTTCCAATGATGTCCGCAGTGTAAAGCTCGAGATTGAGATCATGACTAGATTGTCAGGACATCCAAATATTGTGAATCTTCGCGCTGTTTATGAGGAAGAGGATTATGTGCATCTGTTGATGGAGTTATGCGTGGGAGGCGAGCTTTTTCATCGGCTTGAAAAGCACGGTAGGTTTTCTGAAATTGAGGCAAGGTTTCTATTCAGGCATCTGATGGAAGTTGTCAAATATTGTCATGATAATGGTGTTGTTCATAGAGATTTGAAACCTGAGAATATATTGTTGGTCTCGGCTTCACCGAATTCTCCTATCAAATTAGCAGACTTTGGCCTTGCTACTTACATTAAACCTGGTAAGCACAATAGAAACAACCTTATCTAACCATCTAGTCAGTAAAAATGACATTTTTTTCCACCTAGTCAATAAAAATGACATTTTTATTCTTAAATCTCGACGTCTTTTCATTTTGACAGGACAAAATTTGCATGGGACTGTGGGAAGTCCTTTCTACATAGCTCCTGAAGTTCTTGCTGCAGGGTACAATGAGTCGGCTGATTTGTGGAGTGCTGGTGTTATACTATACATTCTACTCAGTGGCATTCCCCCTTTTTGGGGAAAGACAAAGTCGAAGATCTTCGATGCTGTCAGGGCAGCGAATCTACGATTCCCTGCTAGTCATTGGAACAGTATATCCGGTTCGGCTAAAGAGTTGATTTCTGGAATGCTCCGATTAGACGCTCAGAACAGGCTCACAGCCGAAGAGGTCTTAAGTATGGTGATCTCTTTGTTTTCTTTAACAAGTAAAAATCTCTTATTTTGTATGTAATAAGAGATCAAATGTATATATATTGCAGGTCATCCATGGATGGAAGATTCTGTTCAAGAAAAATACGGTTTTGAACAAACAATGACAGAGGTGATGGGTGGTTCTTTCTCTTCACTGTCACTCACTAGAATTCAAGACTGTAGCTTCAACTGTGATGGATCACCTGCCATTTCTAGCAAATTGTCGTGTTCTTCTTTAGATGTCGGAAATGAATCTCCATCGCCCATATTCAGTGGATTTTCGTTTAGTGCTGAGTCAATTGCACCGGACTTCTGCTCCCCGATCCCCTCAATGCTGAGTTTCACTTTCTTCAGCCCTTGTTCTGCACTTGAGCAGGAGAATGATGATCTTCCCAGATTCAATGACAGCATCTCAGAGTTGGATACTAATGCAGGTATAAATATCGAATTTTTACCGAATAGATTTGTTGTTACTTTGATATTATAGCTAATGCTCTGTTTTTCAGTTGTTTCTTGTTCAATAGATGCAGAACCAAGGTTGGTAGCTGAGTTATTCAAGTTGCAAGATTCTTCAATCTGCATCAAGAATCAGATAGAACAAGAACAAAGAGTCGAACCACATGAAGAAAGAAGTCGGGTTTCGTGGATTCAAAGTAGAAGGAATCACACAATCGGGTCCGGGAATGAACAAAGCCACATAGACATCTCCGTGATCCGGTGGGCATCATGCCCTACTGCTCCATCCCTTAGACTATCGCTCGTTTTTTAGTAAAAACTGGTCATGAATATTTTTCCATTTCAGAATGCTCAACCGCTATGTAGGGCAGCAGTGTAGATTTTGAGGCATTATTGGTGTGCATTGTGTTAGATTGATGCTATTTGTATATAAATACAGTTTATCATAAGAGTGTTAAATACCATGATGTTATTTAAACTTGGGTCATGTCATCTTTTTTGTTTTCACTCTGTTTTTTCTGTTTAAATTTTGTGCAAAAAGACAAGAGTGCACATATTCAGTGTCATTTTGTAGCATTTTTGTACTAAATAGCAACATGACCACAATTTATGAACATAACGTAATGACAACTTAATGGAGTACTCATTAACACATTTTTCATACAAAATCTACCAATTTCATGTAGCTGGTGAACTCAAATGGGGCTGCTTTCCATTGTGTTTACAAAAGCGCAAAGCAAAACTCAAAAACACTTTTCTATCATAGTTTTTTTTTTAAAGAAAAAGATGAACCGAGATTCGAATTGGGAAAATCGGCTATCCCCTTAACATTCAGGAGGTCGGTGCATATTCTTGAATTGTTGCGGCTAATTTATCCCGATCATCTGCTGTCTTTGTTCGAATTAAGAAAGTCCGAGCCACCACATTGTTGCTTTGGTCACCATCATCCTACAGAAAACAACATATAACCATGCTTTACATAATACAGTCCAGTTCTCATGAATCTTTCAAAGTTTACACAACAAAATCAAATGAAAAAAATACCGCTGAATGGAATATGGCAACAATCGAATTCTTCTGTGTGCTTGTCTTGATGCCAGGATACAGAAGAGCGTTTAGTACCACCTTGCCCACCTTCAAAACACATATATTGACATAAGAAACTTAAAGAGTGAAATTCACTAAGAAGCTCAGTTTTACCACTTTGTTTACTTTGTAGCATTATTCATTTAACAAGAGATTCCTCATATCATAATCTAATGAATTTCTTCGGCTTAAGTAGATTAAAGAGATAGTGTTAGAAAAAGCATACATCATTTCGAACAACAATGGTTGGTTTCGAGTCCTTTGTTCCCTTGCTGGCACCTTCTTTGCACTTAATTGAAAGCTGCCCTGCACCTCGATCTTTCCAAGCATCCTTTTCGGTCGGATCACTCGACTGACCACATTAATATAAAGAAAACAACTGTAAATTATGATAACTGGATAGATTTTGCATATCCATGGAAATGATCAAAACATGTCAGCATCAAACATAAACTATATGACATGAATATTTGAAATTTTGAACCGTATAATGGTCAGAAACTTTTAGGTAAGAATGGTGTTTTTTTACTTTTATGTACCTTCACATAAAGTTTGCATTTTACTTCATGGACAGTGGTGATCCCCTTTTCTTCTGATTTTTTAACTGATGGGCTGCTAGGCTGTTCCTCCTCCTCTTCTGCATAAGAGCATTTAATCAACTTATAGATATCTATCAACACGTATAGTAATTTCAAATCAAAAGACTAAAGAGATTACTAGAGCTGCTAAATCTTCGAATCTGAAAGAAAAGCAGTCTAGTAATTGAGCTGTGAAAGGAACAATACATGGTAAAATCTTCTTGAGGACAAAAATCGTTGAACTCATTATTAGAAGTGAAAAATAAAATAAAGCACATCTATTACCGTCTTCATTATTGTCTGCAACATTGGTATTTCCTGGCATTGTATTCTGAAATCCTACACCAAATAACAAAAGAAAAGAAATCAGAAATCTAGAGAAACAAAAGCTTGCAAACTGTATAGATAATGATGACAGTTGTTTAAAAGTATAACCTAATGATGAAATATATGACTATGACAGCAGATGGCTCTTCCACTATATTTTTCAATTTAAGCAGGTAATGCAATCCATTAAAAAAAAAATCCACCTAACACTCAACAATTTCATGAACATGGTATATTATTATGACACGCACCTGAGAAGACTGGGGTTTGGCTGCTGGAGAACAATCCAGAACTCCAAGTATTCGTGAAGCTGGAAGAAGTACTGGACGGTGTAATTAGAGGTTTTTCAGGAAATACTTTTACCTCACCACTTTTACTTTCCGGTGATATTTTCTTTTCAGAGTTAAAGAATCCCAGAGTGGGTTGACTATTTGTAGGCACTCCAGAGCTCCACGAAGGTGTAAAAAGTGGAGTAGAGTTTACTTTATCTGAGGATGGCTTCGTAAAATCCTCCTTAATTTCAGGTGGTACTTTTTTATCTGCGTTATTTGTTCCAGGAGCTGACAAAGTCTCGCCTTTTAAAGAATTTGCTTTGATCCAATTAACAACGTCACTGAATTTCTCCTGCAACAGCAATAATTATACACAATCAATTTACAAAGTGGAAGACAAATTTGTTGCAAGACGAGTAGACACTTTAAACCGGAACTATAAGATACCAGAGGGAATAGTAACAGCTTCCAACCAACTTGTGGTAATTCAATTACTAGTAATGTCGCAAAACCTCGCAATTAATGAAATGGTTTAGCATACTGCATAGAGAATTTATGAATTCTTTTATATAAATTTGATAACTTGATCAAATCGAACCTAATTGGAAATCATTCATGAAAAAAAACAATAGCAACTGATTTACTGGTTAGCCAACAGTCCACATGAGAACAATTGCAATACTAGATAATGCATTAATGCCAAAAGATAAATCACTGAGCAGCAGAGATATAACACAAATTCTTCAAGAGAAAAATCACTAACAGTACCAAAATGCCGGAAGCATGGCTAATATAGTCGCTGACTCCATCTTCCCAAAGCTCATCAGGATGATTCTTTAGTTGATTCTGCACCCAACTGAGTAGACAACACATATGAGCATGATTGTAATCGATATACAAACTCTGAATGTACAATAAAATTACTGATTGCCAAACGCTGGTAACTGCATATGAAAGATTCCAAAACATGGAAGGATAGAGATGTGTTGACAGACCTCGCAAACTGGGTATTAAGAGCTCTAACATGCCTTCTTGATAACTCGGCTCGCTGAGCATCCAATGGCGAGACCACTGGTTGTTGAGAGGGTTCTGCTCTATGATTGTCAAAAGGGGTTGCGGAAGTTATTCTTTTATTCCAGTACTGCACCACAGTAAGTGACAACAACAGTAAGCAACTATAAATCCCCTATTAGGGGACTTCCAACACCCTCAACAAATAATCCTACAACTAAGAGCTTAACTAAATAGTCTATATATTACCGAAACGGAAAAGCAGAAATTCTGCAGTGCAAAGCCAACTAAGACATACAAATATTTTGCAATAACAAAACGAGGAGAGAAAATGCAGCATACAATCAGCTACATTAGATTATTACAAGCTAATATTTTCATTGTTAATAATAATACAACAGATCATACATTGAAAACTTCAAAACCTCAACCACCAGTCAACCATACTCGAGCATAAAAAAGCATTAACTCTCATTCTATGAGCTAAAAAAAACATAATGGAAAATCGACCAGCTCCAAAACGACCAATACCAGTTAAGCTCAGCTCATGCAGAAAGAACAGACATTAGAAGGAACCAAAACACGTTTTTTTATAATTAACAAAAAGTAGTCCCAAAATCGACATTGAGTAGAGCAGATTGGCAGTGGAGAAACACGAGGAGCTCAGCAATCAGTAGACTGATGTAAATACAGAGCTGCAGTGACAGCAATTAGGGTTTTGAGAGGAACCTACTAGGGAATCGGTAGAATCAGGGTTGGATTCGGATGTGGCGAGACGTTTCCTGCTCATAGTATTGACTCGCCTTCTTCGCCTGGAGCAGAGAAAGTAGGGTTCTGGATGAAGTTCGAGCTCTTTCTCCTTCAGGCTGCTGCTAGTAACAGTGATGAAGAAGACCGCCGTGAGAGTTGAGACAGAGGGGAGAGAAATTTCTCTAGTTTGGGTTTAGGCCGAGTTGATAGAGAGATGCCATTGTGACCATTGGATCGAGTGGGGAACTAACTTTCAATTTCAGCCAATGGATTCTTTCGTTCCTTTTTTTTTTTTTTATGAAATTTGGTCCCTCTATTGTTATTGACTCTAGTGTCTAACGGGTGGCATCTTGACTATGTTAGACAGTTGGTGATGTTACGTTGTGGGACCGGTAAATAGGCTAGTTATTCATAAGTATAATATTCTCGTAAATTAACACGAAAGTCCGAACATTACGTAACGAATTAATGTCAAATTCATTTTCTATAAGCCATAAGTAAGGTATAATTAAAGTATAAGCTATAAAGTTAGTGAAGATAAAAAAAAATAATAAAAAAAAAAAAAAAAGTATATAGTTAGTGGGACAGGAATATCCTAGGCCGAGCTTTCAAATGGGCCTACGATTCTTTAATTGGGCTAATCCACAAAAAAAGTGGGCCGAGGCCCAAGTTAAACTTCTAGACCGGGTTTTTTTTCTTTCTATATGGAGTGTCTTAAATCTTATGGCCCCTCATTAATATAGTGGATTTTTAATTATAAAATTTAAATTAAAAAAAATACTGTAATTTGCATATATCATTTTATCTATAAGTTCACCTTTAAAATTAATTATAAAATAATAATCTCCAAAAATTACAGTAATTTAGAATATTCCACCTAGGATTGGAACCACTAAACCCCATAATGAACAATGGCCATACTCTTTATCAAAAAAAAAAAAAACAATGGCCATACTTTATTAAAATATATTTATAAAAAAAGTACTCCAAAGAAAAGAAAAACTACTTCTTCCTTCCACTCTACTTTCTCTACTAAAATGCATCAAACTAGAGGCCTCCTTTCATCTTCATCTCCTCCTCCATGACCCACATTGATGTGCTGGTTGCTATCTCCGTTAGCAGAAGCCATTTCTTGCCTGGAGTCTTCCTTGGGCTTTGTTCGTGGGCCGGTGGGCTTATTCTCCGGCACCATCTTAAGAACGATTCCCATCCCGATAAGGATAAGCCCGGTCCCATGTTGTTCGGTCAGCGGTTTTGTGAATAGCAAGTATGATAGCAACAAAGTCACTGCCTTCCTTGCAGTTGTTATCTGAATTGAAGAAAATGCGATAGAGCATTAGGCTCGAGTTAACGCAAAAATGTTACATTTTAGTGCATTTGTATAGCTGACAATTTCTGACACGACACGACTGTATAGATAGAGATGAGAAAGATTGCATTTTTATGCATTGTATAGCACAAACAATTTCTGACACGACACGAATAGATAGCGAGTAGAAAGATCACATTTTTATGCATTTGTATAGCACAAACAGTTTCTGACACGATACGAATAGATAGAGAGTATAAAGATTACCATGGCAGTAGTTGCAGCTCCAAAGAGGGCAATGAGGGACAAGACAGAAACTTGACCAATAAATGTTGCCATGGCTTCAAAAACAAGAACTGCATACACATAAGGATGCTGCAAGAAGATGATGGAAGCAATGTTAATATTAACCTAAACAATTTAAGGTTGTCAGAAAGAAGTTAGTTTTAAGAGAAAATATTCAGTGGCCTCATGTAACAAATTTCACAATTCACAAAGTTGTAGCCAACAAAAAATGAATATCCATTTTTTCAATGTAATGTAATAAACAATACCATCTTCATCTTATCACTCTTTTCTTTTTTTCATATTAGTAAACCAAAATTTAAGTTGAAAATTGTAATCCAAGCACATATTCTTCTCACACATATGTGTTCATAAAGTTTAGAACTTTAAAAGATCTGACTAATGTTTTCTATCAAACTCCAACCCCTTTGCTTCATTTACAAGATAGAGCATGGCTGCCTAGCAAAGCAAGGAACATTGATTTGGCTATTGTCATGAATTGAATAAATCAAAGTGGTCCATTAATTAGTAAAATATCTTAAATTTTTGGAAGTCAACTCACAGGCACGATTTCGACAGTAGATACCAAGATCTATTCAAATTGCATGTTCTAAAAGTCTTCTATATCAATTTATAAATCAGCATCACATGAAAGGGAATGTTCTTCACCTGAGAACATGAACTCCAGGCCTTAAACAGCTCTCCAGTCAGCACCATTGGCGGAATCAAGAACGGCAATCCAACAACTGTAGAGCAGAACAGCATCTCCATCTATCGAAAAAAGACAACCATTATTCTTTTCTTGTATGGAAGGCAAAGAATATGCACACAATATTAAATCAACGATGAATTGTTAGAGAAGTAACCTGTGTGGTATCGGGATTTAGAGTAAAAATCGCTTCTTGCAAATTTCCAAGAAATGAGTCGAAGATTAGAGCACCAGAAATCATCATAACACCAATCATGCTAAAGTTTGGGGAACTCTGTGCATCTGCTAATGTGAATAGAATCAATCCGATTACTAGAAGCAGTGCAGAAATGTATTCGTGAATCGGGTATTTCCTTCTCAAGCCTGGAATAAACGCACCCATCACCATTACTGGTAACACCTGCAATTAAAAAATTAAACTACTAGTTGTTTTGATTCAAATATTAAACACAACTGAACACCAGATTGGATTTGCAGATTTTAAGATTAATAAAAGCCACCATCAGAGTAGACCTGGTGTATTACTATCTAAAATATGATTCAAAAATCAGTGAGATCTGCAGAGTAACTAATAAAATACTACAATGCATTTATCTTCTGTAATCACCCTTATATGCAATCTCAATTACAAAAATATAAGAGAAAGTAATCCAAAATATGGTAAAAAGTAGAGAGAGATTGAAGCAATTACTGTACCTTAGTAGATTTAAACATGATTTGAGCAGGGTAATTGAGAAAAGCCAAGGAACCCTTAGTTAATCCATGAGAACCCATAAGAACAGCAGAGAGTTTCACATATGTTCTCCAAGGGTTCACCATTTGCTTGGTGGTGAAACCCTGCAGGTAAATGAGTGCCAGGTAGACAAATCCTTGCACAAAAGTGAAATACCAACCATAGCTGTAAAAATGAAGTGAAACATGGATTATCTCCCAACACAAAGAAATCTAAAGAACGTGATAGTCTTTATTTTACTTCATAACGTGGTGGTCCACGAAAAGAACAGACATTTACCTGAATTTGAGCCGATTGTAAACATATTCCTGAATATAAATGAAATATAAACCATGTCAAATACGATTTCGAAGATAATACTGGAGTTTCAGCCTTCAAACTAATGAAATTAACCACGAGACAAGTATTTCATTGACTAATCAATAACAACAAGCTGAATTGATCAACAGAAGGGGCGAATCAAGAGAAACACAGACCTCACAGACGCCATTAACGAGGTAACCGAAGAAAAATCCAGAAGAGCAAATAAGGAACTGCTGCCACTTGGGCCGATCAGTGAGCGAAATTCCAAACAAAGACCTTGTTTGTTCTTCGCTCTTCATCGCGCTCTCTCGAATCGAAAACAAAGAAGGAACCAGACTCAAGCAGCTACTCGATTACGAAACAGCGCCGCTTGTTCTAGTCTTGCATGGCGGTTTTGGCCGCCGCAGATAGCTGAAAACTGAAATTCATCCACGATTCACATGATCAGAAACAGCAGCGATTAAAAGATGGGTTTCAGCGAAATAGGGCGAAGATTCTGGGTTTTGACGTTACGGCGGTGGGGAGTGAAGGAAAGTTGAGAATAAGAACGGAGATTCACGAGCTACACTGTGGTGCTGAATATATGCGGCAAAGAAATTACTTTCCTACAGTATTCAAACCAGAAATCAATGGCTTTTTCGAGTAGTTTGGGAGATTTCTAGTTCCGATAGAAAGAGAGAGAATTTGGAGTTTGCTCGCCGAATGCAGAAATAACGCGCCATCTGTTTGAGTCCACAGCAGACCTTTCGTTGTTGTTGACGTGAAATTGGTTTGAACTGGAAACAGAATGGAATATATTTTTTGTCACGTCATTATTTATTATATTACTATTATTAAAGAAAATATATTTTACCTTTTTCTGTAATAAAACAGATATTATTATTTTACTAAAAATGGAAACATGGTTAATAGGATACGAGAATAATTACCATATTTTATTTTGCCTAATTCTCACAGTTGTTATAATGTTAATAACGAATTTCGTGTGATACGCAGAATTTTAAATTAAATTTTGTTCTGTAGTATTATTAATTTGAAGTTTGTACAAAAATTCATAAGTATTTTTTTGATTAGACTATATAATGTCATATTTTATAAATTAGATAAACTATGGGATAAATAAGTATATTAAAAAAATAGATAATAATTGTTTGTTTACTATTGTTGGACATTTATTATATAATGAAGATTTCCTGACCCACACTTCGTGCCCCAGATCGTGTCTAACCGTTAATATTTTGACACGTGTTCTTAGATTTAATATTTGTATTATAAAGTTTACCAATCACATTAGTGTTTTAGAAAAAGAAAAACTACAAAATTTATTAAACCCAAAATATTTGTTAAAATCTTAATGTGAGACACGATCTGGAATATGAATAATAGGCAGAAAATTTGTATTCATATTACATATGCTTTTATCTGATGATGTTATTATAATAACAACTAATGTAATAAGTTTAACTTGAAATCAATTATTTTATATGTAGCAATTAATATAATAAATTCAACTATATAAATAGTATAATTCTTATCATAAATATTTTTTTATTATCATGTTTAAACTTGAAACATAACAATAATATATTCGTATGACCCATATTTATTGAGTTTATTAATCTTATTATTATTATTATTATTATTATTATTATTATTATTATTATTTGTGTATTACAATGTTCCTCCACGTAATATAGAAGATCGGCCGTAGCCGGCTCTATAGCTAGACAAGTATACGGACATTATTTTTATGTCTAAAGTATCAATTATACTATCCACGCTAATATATTTATTTATATATATTCCGTCGTGTAGGGCCGATCCAAGAGAAAATGAGACATTAAACTATAATTCGGAACCTTCATATTTTTTTTTACAAAATATTTAAAAATGACTATTCATAATAAATCTTTATTTAAAATTTATTTTTTGAGCCTTTAAATAAGCAATTTCGCTAATTAAATGTTTATACTCGATTTTTTTTTTATTTTTTTTAGTTTATAATATTATATCTAAGCCATTTAACATTTTAAATTTTGAAAAACTTCTTTCACATGAAACAACAGTTACATGGATTGTTAACATTATTCTAAGCAACATATGCATTTGGAAAAGAATCAATTCTTTTATATGAACCGGAGTTTGATCTTCTATTGAATAATTTTTTTAACACTTACAATTGAGGGAATAAATCTAAACCATCAATATGATAACAAGAATGGTATTAACAATGGAGAGATCTAGCAATTTATATGAGCAAAATAGAAAAGTTTAACATTAAAAAATTAACGTTTGAAATTAGTTAGGATAGATTAAGTAGTTTATAAAAATTTAGTTGTGATTTTATTAATGTTATTATTACTAATTAATTAGGTGGTTGATCTTCATAAACTTAAAATCAAATAATAGAAAAAGAAGGAATAAAAACAGGATTGATGTATAAGTGTTATAGAAATTATTAATTTCCATCATGAAAAAAATAGCTAACAATGGCCGAAATTATAGCATATATAATTATTAATTATTTAAATTGATCATAATTAGCTAATTATGGCATTATCTATGCTGACATTTTAGACATAAAAATCAGCCAAAAAAACTACAAAAGACTTATTTTATTTTTTTTTAATTTGGTTAACTATGTAATATAATATATAAATTCTCTTAAATTTGGGGTAAAAGTCCTAACTTTAGTTGTTTTACCCTTACGCCGACTCTACTAAAGGTATAATAATAATATTATTACATATAGATATTATATAATTAATATATATGATTACCTACGTAGCAAACTTTAGGATTCATAATTTATATTTATCATATTCAAATAAGTTATTTCAACTTGGCCAAAAAAAAATGTTATTTCGATTATGTTGCCATAATTCCCTATTAGGGCGACATGATATCCACTAAGAATAAATCACGTCGGTATCTTTGTTTTTTAGGGAAATAATAATTAAAAGAAACACGTGCAATTATTGGGTTCCCGAAACGTATGTAATTATGTTACGACATCCACCGAAGATGACGAAGGAGACATGAGGCAGATGAATTGTCCAATAATACTAAATGGTTATAACATGTTGATTATACACCATTACATGTTCTTCGTGTTTTTTATAAAAAGAATGTTAAAGTTTTTTCATAAAATTCATTAAAAAACTAATAAATTCAAACATCGGTAGAGTAATTGAAGGATGAATAAAAATACCCGAAGAACGTAATAAAATAGAATATAAAAACGGTATTTTAAAATTTTAATCTCTAAGAGCATTCACAGTGGTATTACGTAAAGAATACGTAAACGTGGGTCCTACATGTTTATTTAAGTAAAACAATAAAAACTATCTACAGTGATTTTACATAGCATTCCTTAAAGATGGGACCCACACGTAAATTTATGTTTTTACATAAAGCATTCCTTAAATTTAAGTAATGCACTATGTATTACGTAACCAATTTTTTATTATAAATTAATTCATTTAATAATTAATGCTAATATTTTATTGGTGTTTGTTAGAAAATTTAATAATAAAATATATTTAAGGAATATGTTTAAGTAATACGACTGCAGAGAAAATATTTTTTACATGTGTCTTAAATTTACGTATTACTTAAAGTGTACATAAATGTCTACGTGGCAACTTTAAAGAATACAGTTTAAGTAAAACCATTGTGAATGCTATAAAAAATTGACATATATTTGTAGAACCGGCAAATTATTTGTTGATGTGATTAAGTTAACTTATTTATTTTCACAAGTGATCTATCTTTAGATAAACTATATTTCTACGTCTATATATTTTAAGAGAATTCTATGTTCATTTGTGTCCTTAAATTGTATAAGTTATTTCATCTGTCTTGTATATTACGTAATGGATATAGTTTGCGCTTACACATTTATCAAATTTGTGTCAGAAATTTAGTTTTATTCACTTATCTCAGCTGATATATGTATAGTAGTAGTTCCAACCTATGTATTATTGTGTTTTATATTAATTACAATACCTAAAAACAAATTATACAAATAAATAAATTGTTTTTCGAAAGGTACGAATTATATTTTTCGGGCTAAGAGAGCTGAAGGGAATTTTGGGCCAAATAATAGAGGGATTCCAACGAGGTGTATTATTTATTGGACTAAATCAATATGGGCCTTCTAGTCCCCTTAAAAAAAACGGCCATAATTTTTTTTTTTTTTTTTTTTTCACGACACAATAGAAATAATCATATTTATTTACAGTCCTGCATTTTACTATTTGCAGACTAATTTGGTGCAAATAGATATAATTTTATGCGCGGAATAAGTATATGCTACATATATTACTCTCCTAATAACTCCTACGACCATCTGTGAGAAAAAAAAATTATTTACATTCCATCTTCAATAATAATAACAATTTTTTTTAAAAAAAAAAATTTACACCGTATAAATTTTAGCTTTAAAATATATATTAGAAAAATTCACGTTATTATATAATTTTAATATCATATAAATATAGTTATTTTTTTCATTTACGATAATATTATTTACTTTTAAATATGATAATTAAATAGACATAGTATTTTTAGAGACTTCGAACTTAAAATATCAAGATATCCAAAGCCACGGTATATACACTGGAATTTCCAAAATTAGGAATTTGTATTGCATTTGTATTTGGAGTCTTATAGAGACTAGTCAGTTTCCAGGCATCTACCCAATTTTTTATATTGGGGCTGCTATATACTTATCTGAATTGGGACCCTTGTACAGTTATACTAAACGACTACCCGATTTTTTAGGGATTATTATAATGTATTCCCCTCAACTATATACATATTTATATAGGAATATATTTTCTGTAAAGTGTAATTTGTAAAGTGTAATTTAGAGATATTAATAAAATCGTTAACTGTTTATTATTTGCGGATGTAAATCGATTGACCGAATCACGTAAAATCGTGTCTTCTATTCGGTAGTGTTTTATTTCTCAATTGTTTGTGAATGTTAAGAGAATCGTTCCTAATATCTGAACCAAACCAGTAAGTATCAAACATATCTAGCATATATAACAATTAACAACTCTAGTGTAGTGTCTACAAAAACATCTAGATCCTTAAAAATTCCAAATCGAAAAATCTTCAAACTTAAAATAACACTGATCATCCAAACTACCCCCGTAAGCACTCTGCGGCGGAGGAGCAACCATGAGCCCCTCCGCCATCTCCATCATCAACTCCGGCAAGAACAACATCGCCTCCTCATCCACATATTTCACCACTTCCCTCTCTTCCTCAACAACTGACTCAATTTCTCCAACACTGCTCGTACTCGACTCTGCATCAGAAACCACACCCGACACCGAAGAAGAAGAACAAGAAGACACAACTTGTCTTGGTCGGAAAATTTCTGCTGCCTCAACCGCAGCCTCTCTAATATCTGCATCGCTGTCAGTATCCGGAATAGGCAGACGCCATGCTGAGTCAGCAAAGTTGAGACACGCTTTGTGGCCGCGAATGGCAAGTGCTGCAACGTCGTGGGCCCGGGCGGCCATTTCAGCTGTAGGGTGGGTCCCGAGCCACAACCTCGTGGTTCCTCTCCGAACCTCGCAGACCCATTTGTCCCCATTTCTCCTACGCACTCCCCGGTATACGGGGTGGCGGGTCTCGTTGAACTTCCTCCGCCCCGCGGGTTTCTTCGGGTTGGACGATGCTAACTTGTGTGTAGATTTGTCGGGTCGGGTCGGGGTATATCCGGAGAAACTCATGGATTTGTCCATTATGGTTGGTGGGTTATATATGATCAAAATTGGGACTTTGATTTGTTTTGAATGTCAAAGTGGAGTTTGAAGATATTTGGTTAAGATATGGAAATGGATATAAGAGTATATATATGTTTGTGAAGGAGTAAAGCAAGCAGTGTGTTATCTTTAGTTGAATGAGTGTTTTCAACTTGACAACTGGCTAGGTGTAGACACGGTTCAACCACTGTAAAGGAAGAGGCTTTTATATTTAATAATAATAATGTTTAGGGCCAATGAATGGGGCTTAAAAGCATAATTTTGGACTTGTGTGTGACGTGTCAGTTTGTCAGGTTAGAGTAGGGGTGGCAATTCGTGTTATCGTGCGTGCTATCGTGCGTGTCAATAATCATGTCGTGCTAAACTTACTGAACACGAACACACACGGTAAGCTTATCGTGCCACGTTTTACAAACACGAACACGGCACGGATAATTTCGTGCGTGTTCGTGTCGTGCTATCGTGTTGTGTAAGGATATATAGTTGTACATCCCGAAACGAGATCTTTAAGCAAAAAAACAAAACAATAAACTTCATATATAAAAAAAAAAAACTATGATTAGTATGTCAATATTCATAAGTTAATAATATAGAGTATAAAACACTAAAAATTAAATCACTAACTGAAGTTTTTAAAGGTAATAAATAAGATTTGTTTAAAAAATACTTAAGAATTAGTCTTAGTAGCACAACTTTATCGTGCTATCGTGCGTGTCGTGTTATGATACTCAAACACGAACACGACACGGAAGTTATATCGTGTTAATCGTATTCGTGCTATCGTGTTATCGTTCTACTATATGCTAGCACGAACACGGTTTTTTCCGTGCGTGTTCGTGTCGTGCTATCGTGTCGTGTCACAAATTGCCAGCCCTAAGTTAGAGGATATCAAGAAGGGTCAAACTTTCAAGGTCTATAGAATAGTCAACTGTCAAAAAAGATATTTATAATCAGGAGATTTTTATTCAAAATATTCATTACTTAATTTTTTAATAACTGTTTCGGTTTTGGTACAGGGAAGAATTAATTTAATTTAAGCTGAAATAAGTATGATATATTAGATAAAAAATATATATTATTTTACTATTAGTATTAATATATTATTATAATAATATATATAATGGAGACAGTTTTTTTTAGAAGTTTTAGCGACTTGATGAGATTATTTCTTTGGAGAATAGAGAAGAGTGAAAATAGAGTAGAATATACATAGGGTTTTCTTAAAAGCGTATACATAATTACATATTAGTTTTTTTTTATCGGGGTAGTACTAGACGGGCGCCATCTGGAGAGCAACCTACGTAGTATGCTTGCTTCACAACTAAATTAAGTATTATTCGCATCAGATTAGCTAATAAGAAATAGAGTATTTGCTATGAATATATTTTCATTTACGTGGTTACTAGTGGAGTTTAAATCTCTTACATTTAAGTAATCTAATCGATAAAATGATGAATTGTTACACCGTAATAGATAATTATTTATTGGTTTGTGTTGAAGTAGGGGAGGAAGATTCACGTGCGGGGACCTCGTGCTAGTTTTGAACGCGGAGTCTATCGCGGTTTGGGGCAGTGTTAAGTGTTCCAGCTAAGGAATCTGCTGTCCTTTTATGGCCGACAGCTGCATTTTTAAAGCTTTTCTTAACTGTAAACATTATCGTTACGATTAGGACATTAGGTTATTTTTTTATGTGCCCAAATCAAAAGGCATTCTCAACGTGCCTAACATAATTATTATTATTTAAATTGCTGACTGTTTTTAGATAAATATGTAAGCATATATGGTTAAAAACTAAAAAACGGTTCTGAGTATATACATGATGTTGCAATTTGATGTTCCCAATTTTTTTTGTTATGGTTAGGTGTTTCAATAATACAACTGGTTATTTAGCCAAAAAAAAAAAAATACAACTAGTTTATATTTTTATACGACTAGTTGTATTTTTTTTATTTGTAGCTAAATAACCAGTTATATATAAACAGGTTTTTGTCAATTTTTTCGTTAAAATAGATGGAAATGACACGTTTTATGTATATAGTCATATCAATTGTATTATAAAGTTTGTTTCAACTGTCAATTAAGTTAAATGTGATTATTTAGTGAATTTTAACTATTTAGTGAAAAATTGTGGGGTTTGTCTGCACACACGTCGGTTTTTTAACCATTCTTTTTCCTATGTAGTTTGCATATGTTTGTGGTATTAGAAGTGTGTTTTGATGCAAGCTCCATGGATTTGATTCATATCTATGATGTTGTGTCAGTACTGCTGCAAATTAACATAACATACAACAAGATGGTTGATTATGTTGCTTCTTCTCTATTAATATTAAAGTCGTCTTATATATATTATTTTTGAAGTCATCACAAGTCAATTAATGTATCACGTGAGGATATATAACCTAGTAAATTAACTTATAAACCATCACTAAGATACTTTATTAGCAATGATTATTTATAATATGTGATAATTATTATCCGGAAGTTGAATGTGGATAACCCGTGTAATTCCAGTGTGCTTAATTAGAATTAAACTATAATGATATAAAAAATGTCCGAGCTGGCAACATAAAAGTGAACGATGACGTCAGTAGACAACGTAGCACCTGACAACGACAATGGTGGGACCGAGCCAGGTGAAACTCTGTCGCGGTCAGAGCTCTGTGTGTTGTGGGCTTTGACCACTCACTGGGCCGTTCTATTATGTGTCATCTCTGTGTGGGTTTTCATTAAATTCGGCAAATACACACTTTTTTTCAACACTTTAAAACAAATATACATCCACATCAGATATTTATTGGGCTGGTCTGGGCTGTGAAATGGCAAAGCCCCCAAATGAACGCGTTTTCGCATTAATAAATTAATCATATATATATATATATATATATGATTAAACCTATTAAAAAAATGAATTAATATTATTTAATGGCTCCATTGTTGACGATTTTGAACACGCCTTTTTTCAAGTGGAAAGGGATGCCTTTTGGTCTTGGCTTTTTGTGGAGAGAATATATATATATATAGATTCCACTTTCCGCATATGTGATATATGTATATTTTTTGGTAGAAGTTAGATATATCTATATATCAAAATTCAAACATACTACTATTCTTATGTGGTCCACTGAAGTTTTTCTACCTATATGATATTATTTATGATTTCTCTCCTTTGCTAAATTGGGTCAACATTATGAATACTTAGGAATTTAGTATCAATTCTAATCACACAAAAGCTCAAACATTTACTCATGATCATTTTCCTTCTTATGGTAACTAATTAATATTAAAAAGGGTTTAAAAGTTGAAATTTAGGTCAAATTATTCTTTTGGAATTACGTTAAAAGGGGTGTCCAAAGGAAATCATGCATGGAAGGAACCATCCATATAAATAATTAACATGTATTAATTCTTGAATATGGATTATAATGTTAATTAATGATAATTTTGATGATACGTTTCAATAATTAAGGATCGGTCAAAAGGTGTTATTGCTGTAAAAATATGATCATAATAGATGCTTACTTGATTGGAGCTTTAAAGTTTACTAATACGGTCAATATATGTTTCTCTTTTTAACTTTAGTTTGAAAAATAACTACTTAAGAAGAAAATGAGAGATAACAACGTTCATGAAGTACGCTACGTTTCTTATATAAGTCTAAGTTTATTAGAAAGTTTACTAACTTTTCAATTCCATAGTGGGTACCATTATCATAGAATTAATGTACCAACAAACCACAAGATACTTGGAGAAACGCAAAAGGGTGATTGAAAATGATATGCCGCCTCAAAGGTGATGATATGATGGAATTTAAGTTTAATTAAATCATTATTACTTTTTAAATCAAGAATTTTATTTTTCTCATAATAACATATTTAGATCACATTAATTAATATGACTCCATTGTTGGAGTGTGGGATCCACATTGTCTTTGACTCATCATCATATCATCATAATCTAAAATTGCGGAAAGACGCAAGCATCTCAATTAATAATTTAATACCATCATCATGTTCCTTCTCTCACTAAAAGCTTTTCTCTTACTAAAAGCTTTAGAGAGACAGTGAAAAGGTCTTGTAACCTAGAAAATGACACAAGTGATCTCTTATATAGGACATAAGTTTAAGATTAGGACATGCTACAACGACCGAAACATTTGTAGAAATACATTGTGAATGTGTTACATCGCTTTCAATCTGCATGTAGCCAAATTTCCAATCACGTAGATGCCAATTAATCAATAGACCGAAATAAAAATATTTTAAAACTAATTAATAAGACTCGAAATAAAAATACTTTGAAATTTATCAACTCTCCCATGAGAATACATTTCTCTCTATACCAGCCACTTCCACTTTAAAACAGACACATAAGTTTATTATGATAAGTTAAATAAAAATACTTTAAAATTAGAAGACATTTCCCTCCCATTTCCACTTTGAAACCCACATAATAAAAAATATTTTATTATGACAAGTTAATTAATTAACATATTAATATATACGTAATATTATTTAGTAATATAAACTTTTATGGAGTAATAATACGTAGTAATATTTATTAATATGTACGTCATATTATTTAGTATTATTATTTAACTAATTTTAATCCAGGAGAATTATTAACGTTTGCTTAAATATCAGCTAGTAGTTATGTAAAGGAGATGAATGTATTGTAAGATTCTACCATGCAGAAGAAGTTTTCTCCACAAAATGACGCGCCAAAATTACGACGCGCCATTTTTACACCTTTGCCTCATAATGACGCGCCGCTTTTACACTATGAGAGAGATCAGACAGTTTCTCATAAGTCATAACACCAAACACAAACACCGTTATTATTGTCTTCATTAAATTTGCAAACAAAATAGAAAAGCAAACCCTAAATATATAGTTTATATAGGTTTCAATTTTTCTACTTTGCATGACATTATAAAAAAAATACCGAATGAAATAGAGAGATAATGACATTAATATTACCGATTTCGGTTATATTTAACCCGTGCAATTGCATCATCTTCAATATCATATTGGTATCTTGTGTTCCAAGTTAATTTTTTTTAAAGAAAATTTAAAATATTTCAATGGGGTTGTTTCTATATATAAGATATGTATGGAGAATTTGATATGGCTAATTTAAAAATGAGAAATTAGATGAATATGATTATTTTTTTTTGATATATTTACATTGCTTTCGCAAGTTCGGACCGGGAGCGTTAAGGTTAAAGTCCTCCCCAAGGCGGCGTCTCCGGCGGGTTTCGACCTCGGGTCGCCCACGGGGAACACAACTCCATAGGTTTTGGGAGCTTTCATCATCGGACGGTGGAGATTTACTCATCCTCGGAGGAGACACCATCATACCCTCTGCCATGTCGACCAATAAATTCGGCATATGAAAAAGCGCCTCTTCGTCCAAAAATTCGTCTCCTGGCAATGCAGCTGTACTTTCACTCGTTACAGCACCAGCCGCCTGATCCTTGGGCCCCACCGCCGCA
Organism: Clarkia xantiana subsp. parviflora; assembly: GCA_036873135.1. Taxonomy (NCBI): domain Eukaryota; kingdom Viridiplantae; phylum Streptophyta; class Magnoliopsida; order Myrtales; family Onagraceae; genus Clarkia; species Clarkia xantiana. The sequence continues at coordinate 16,059,833 of JAPTYO010000003.1, forward strand.
GACGAAGATGGTTTCCCTTGCTCCGGCGAACTATCACTACCGGCGTCAGCTTTCTTCAAGGCGGCGGCCGCAGCGGCAGCGCGGCGGACGTCTGCCGCGGCGGAAGACACAGGAACAGGGTACGTCTTCGCCAGCTGAGGAAAGTTTAGCACCGCCACCGCGTCACCTCCCTTGAGCGCCATAGCCGCCGAGTCGTAGGCGGCGGCGGCCATCTCCGGCGTGGGGAAAGTCCCGAGCCATATACGCGTAGTTTTGCGGGGCTCTCGAATCTCCGACACCCACTTCCCGCTCCGGCACCGGATCCCTCGAAACGACGGGTGCCTCCCCGAGGCGCCGGAGCCCGACACTCGGGGAGACAGCCGCTGCCGTGGAGAAGAGTTCCGGCCCGGCGACGGTGCCTCGGGCACTGCAGCCGGAGCTTGAAGCTGAATGTCCAGAACTTGCAGAGACGTCGGCACCAATGGAGTCGCCGGCAGTGATAGTGTAGGATTTGGCGCCGTTACAGAGTCAGGCGGCGGCGGAGGTGGATGTAACGGCGGCGGCGGCTGGGCTTCGTCCACTTCAGAAGGAGAAGAGTGGGGTTGAACTTCTGACATATATATATATATATAGTCTATAGAAAATAGAGAACTGAATTCAGAGAGAGATTTGAAAGGGAGATCTATATATACATATGTATGTATATATATGTATGTATAGGGCAAATTCGAAGTGACAAGACGGGAAAATGTTAAAGGCGTGAGGAATTCGCGGGTGGTTTTCAAACATACGAGTCTTATTATTAGCAGTTGTACTTCATGTTTCTTGAATTCCTATAATATATAGTTAAGGATGTTTTTCTTTAAGGCGCGTTTGGGTTGTGAATGCACGCGCATTAGGCTTCGCATTAGGAAGGTGATGAGCTAGCTTAGCTGTAATCTGCAGCTCAGACTAGGGGTGGCAATTGCTGACACGACACGACGACACGATCTGACACGGACCTGCTTTTTTTCGTGTCCTGATCTACACGAAAATCTGACCGTGTCTGATAGATCTGTGACACGACTAGACACGTTTTTAGGCAAGTCCGTGTAGATCTGATCTGTAGGTCCACACGATAGACACGCATCGACACGACTTATTTGAAACTTAATATTTATATAAAGCCCAATAATTCTGCCAAAAAAAATATATAATGATCAATAATAATTTTAAAAATATTGCAACTATTTAGTACATTAATCTATTTAAAAAAAACTTATAATAGGATTGTCTGTAATAATAAAAACTTCTATTGGCAAAAAAAACTTATAATATGATTTCATGTGCTAGCTTCAAGATAACTTGAAATTTAGATATCGGCTTATTTTGTTTGTAATGTTCGATTTTTTATATTTAAGTAATTTTTCTTTATGAACTTATTATTTGTATAATGAGAAGATTCAATTATTTCTCAAAATATGATGGTGCTTGATTTAGGATGATTTTGTAACATTTGTAAAAGTTTTTGGGCTAAAAAGTGTAATATTTTTTGGTGTAAAAACAAAATTCCGTGTCTCGTGTCTGTGTTCCTTGTGACACGATATCTGCCAACTCCCGTGTGACACGAGAACTGTCTGTGTCATATTTAAAGTGATCTGTTTAGGCACGAGAGATCTGTTGACACGTATGTCACTAGTGACACGACACGAATCGACACGACACGACCTGTTTGCCACCCCTAGCTCAGACACTATCTAATATATATATATCTATCCCAATGGGCTTGCTTTACTCAGCTATAGGATTTTTTTAATTAATTACTTATTTGGGTAAAAAAGTAATTACTTATTTGGTAAAAAATAATTACTTATTTATTATATATAAATCAATAATATTTAGTTATTTATATCACAAAATTTTACTATTATGTTAGTTGACTACACCATGTCAAATTGTAGTAGTTTAGCACGTCACTCATTAACCAATAATTTAAAGGTTCAATCCTGCTGTAACTCTGAGAACATATAAATATTTATGACATCATATTCTTTCGTGCTAATTTGTGCTAACTTATTGAGAGTATGACTTTAATAAAATACAGAACATGCATACAACATGTATAATCTTTCTGATGTGAGCCCGTAAAACTACCTGCTAAAAAGAATTAATTGTAAAATGAAAATATATATTCTGCAATGCATAACAAAGACTTTTTTTTTTTTTTTAAATATTGCCAATGTAAACTTTTATTAATTATTATTATATATATTACTGGGATGAATAAAATATTGGTATATACTTTATATTTTTAGCTATAATTAGTGGTTGATGACTAAGAGTGGTGCAGTTAGCGGATCATATCTTTCCACATAGAGCTAGCTATATATGTATAGATCGTTTACATCATTAAGGAATATTTGCTGCATCTAATTGAATTATTTATTAGTATCGCTATATTTATCTCTTTTTTTTTTACTGATACGTATCAAAATTGTATGGCAATCCGTAATATTTTATCGAATAATAAAGAATCTCTAGATACATAGAGAGGGCAGTAGACATTACCAAACATGCTACTTCACGATAGCTCGAAAGTCAAGTTTTCGTGATAGTTATGTATTATTATATGCACTTGCAAAGGATATTTTATTTTAAAACAGCTTAGTATTAGATAGAAATATGTGTGATTTTATTTTATATTTTTATTAGTTTCGTATGGGTGTTTTATGGGAATGCCCGTCACATGAATGGATGGTTAAACCATTATACCAATATATATTGCATAGTTTATGTGAAATTACATATAATTTTGGGTTAATTAGCAAATTGCTAGCCAAACTTTACATGAATGTGCAGTTTACTAGCTAGACTTTTTTTTTGTAGCAAATAGGTGTACTTTCTATATTGTGCAAAAAGCTAGCTCCGTCAATTTTTCTGTTAGTTTTGGATGGAAAATACTTTCAAATATTGCTAAAAACACCCTAAAGTTTTAGTATGATAATATAAAGACATGATGTTTTATATAAAATCAAAATAATAAATAATAAATATTAAAAAAATATATTAAAAAAAAGCACCTTAAAAATGCAAAAAAATTATTTATTAAAATATTTTAAAAAATTCTATAAAAACATACAATTTTAAAAATATTAATTTTAATTTTTTGAACTTTGAGATTATATATTTAACTTATATATATTTTTTGTATAATATATATAATTATAAATTTTATTCGATATTTATATTTGCTTTTATATAAAATTTGAGGTTATTTTACAATAATAATAGAACTTTAGGGTATTTTTAGTAATTTTAGAAAATATATTCCGTCCATAATTAACGGAAAATTTGACGGAGCTAGCAAATTGCACATTAGCAAAAGTTCAGCTAGCGATTTGCTACAAAAATAAATCCGGCTAGCAAATTGCACTTTCACTGAAAGTTCAGCTAGCAATTTGACAATTAACCCTATAATTTTAGTTAAAAACCTCTTCAAATTATTTTTCAAATTTTATTTTTAATAAATCAAAGTCCGGTTAAGAAAAACTGTACATCTACTGTTACAACATTTAAAATTACAAAATATGAATATAGTAAATAAAAATAAATTAATATATTTATATGTATTATCTGAAAATAAAATTGATCAATTGCGTAATTGTGCGGCAAAACTTTATAACTAATTTTAAACAACAAATTTACAATATCATGTTAGGTTATGTTTTCCGTTTTCTGTTCAAAGTATTTGTGTATATATATTTAACTGTGCCCATTGTTATAATGCATTATGTATACTAGATACCTGCACGCGCTACGCGCATGCGCGTTGTCTTCATGAGAGTGTTGTAATGACATCATTAGAATGACTCCGAGAATGATACAACATCGGCTCGATTCCTAGGATGATACAAGAACATAACTGTATTTTCTTAAAAAAAATTCAATAAAACTATGTAACATACTGTTATAATGAAAAAAAAAAAAAAAATTCTAAAAAATTTAAAGTAAAATGCTCGAGGGACCGGGAGCAAGAACATTCACTATAGAGCTCCCGGTCCCTCGAGCATTTTACTTTAAATTTTTTAGAATTTTTTTTTATTTTCATTATAACAGTATGTTGTTACATAGTTTTATTGAATTTTTTTTAAGAAAATACAGTTATGTTCTTGTATCATCCTAGGAATCGAGCCGATGTTGTATCATTCTCGGAGTCATTCTAATGATGTCATTACAACACTCTCATGAAGACAACGCGCACGCGCGTAGCGCGCGCAGGTATCTAGTATAAGCATTAGGGAAATCCACTTAAGTGGATTAAAATATCAATTTACTTTTGTTTATGATTATAGACATACGTGAGCATTGCAAAAAAAAATTGACTTAATTTATGTAAAATATAACATATTATATAAAGTTTTGAACAAATTGTTAAAAAATTATAATAATGCTCGAGAGACTAAGAATCATTTAATGTGTTTTTGCTTCTTTTTCGTTGAACAACTGAGAGCCCTTTGGTGGGTGATTTTTTTTAATCAGGTTTTGGTCTTATATTATCAGAGCTAATAATGCAATTTGTAGTTCTTTAAAGCCGGACTCATTGTGTCTCAAGACGACAATGCGCACACTTCTAGCATATACCAGTATATTTAATATACATATTAGGAAAAACCACTTAAGCCAATTAAGAAAAAGTTAATTTGATTATATTTTGCAATTGTAGATTTATATGCACATAATAGTAGGGCTAATTTAGTTATGACTATTCAAAATTAACTCAGTTTTTTTGAAATAATAAAAATACGCTAAAAGTGGAAAAACAAATAAAAGAACCAATTTTCAACAATAAATCATACTTTGTATCATAACATTTATTCGTGAAAATATATTAATATTATTGGCTATTAACGTATCATCATGAGCTTACAACGATATGCATTAGAAATACATTAATATTATTAGTTAAATTTCCAAACATGATCATGCGATTCCGATAATTTTTTCTCTCGGTCCATCTAGTATTTATTTTAAATTTTTAGATTATTTTTAAACTTGATATAATATTATTTTTTTCACAATTTAAGTGAATTTCAGTATTCGGAACCAGTTAATACAACTAAGTATTAAGATAGTAACAAAAGTTTATTAGCATATATATATGGTAAAGACGTATGACTTTTATGCATTAAATCGTAGGTGGGTATATGTTTTTGCTCATTTTTCGTTGAACAACAAAGAATCCCTTGGTGCGTGATTTTTTTTAATCAAGTTCTATTCTTATATTATCAGAGCTAATGATGCATTTGTAATTCCATAAAGCCAGACTCATTATGTCCCAAGACGACAATACACACACTTCTAGCATATACCAGTATATTTAATATTAATATACACATTAGGAAAAACCACATAAGCCAATTAAGAAAAAGTTAATTTGATTATATTTTGCAATTGTAGATGTATATGCACATAATAGTAGGGCTAATATTTATGTCACTATTCAAAATTAATTAAATTTTTTTGAAATAATAAAAATACGCTAAAAGTGGAAAAGGAAAATCAAAGAACCACTTTTCAACAGTAAATCATGATTTGTATCATAACATTTATTCGTGAAAATGTATTAATAATATTGGTTCTTAACGTATCATCATGAACTTACAACGATATGCATTAGAAATACATTAATATTGTTAGTTAAATTTCAAAACATGATCATCATGCGATTCTGATGATTTATTTTTCTCTCGGTCCATCTAGAATTTATTTTAAATTTTTAGATTATATTTAAACTTGAAATAAAAGACGTATGGCTTTTATGCATTAAATCATAAGTTCGATTCTATGTAGTGACAATTTGTAATGTTTTTTCTTCAAATATTTAGAAATAATAAATTACTACAAAACCGTACGTTAATTGATTACATTAATTAATTCAGCTAATATTCAGAATGGTATTTGTGTAAAACCAAGTTCTGCCTTAGTAATATAGATAATCATATAGAAATTGGCGGTTACAAAATGGCCTTTTGGCCATTATATAATAGACTTTTGGCCATTATATAATAGATATAATAAATAAGATGTAGATATCAAATCAGATTATGTTGTAGCCATATTCAGCAACAGTGCATACTGCGTTTTATTCCTTTATTTAAATAAAAGATAATTACGTACTAATCATTTGAACCGTGGATGCCAAACCCAATGGCCAGTGATAGATACTTCAGGGATTAAACAAACTGAATTATTTATTATTTTTATACTATTTTTGGGAGGTATTAGAGAATCTTGTTTACGCATGCTATCCACCGTTATACTAAATTTGTCCAACATGTAATATTAAAAAAGAGTAGTTTGAGCAAGATGTATTTTTATTAATCAAGTTCAATATAATTTTTTATTTTGGGATTAAAACGAGGACACCAAGCTCAATTATGCTAGGTTGGAGTTGTTAGGACAGTTACTCAGAATTGGAACGTGACCGAATAATATTGACCCTAAACTATAATCGGACTTATATGAATAATAACTGGAAGTAAAGTATCAGCACATAAACTTTTGAGTTAAATATTGATGATAAAAATCTTGAATTTGACTCGCGACGATGAGGTAGCATGAATCTCTATATAAATGGGCAGATTGTAACACTACTAATTTGTCTTGTATTTATGAAAAAAAAGTGGTTAAATCTATATAAATAAGATAGATAATATTTACATCCAACACATTTTTCTCATTTTATAGAACCAAGTAAGAACAAAATGCTCATATTAGACAGAATTTTACTTGTAGAGAAGATTGCTCGGTTTCAAGGGTGAAATTATCATACTAGAAAAATATAGTGAGAAAATTGAGTTCACTTATATATATATAATGATTGGACTGAATACCTAATTCATGATAGGTGAATCATATTTAGCAATAAGAATTAGGGTTGTTAGGGTCGACCAATATCGGACCCCATTAATTATTCTAACCCCCAATACATACATCGCCGCGGCGGCTGAATAACTGACAAATTTGGAATGAAGTAGGATTCGTTATATAGGGTGAAACCGGACCGGTTGGACCGGTTTTTAGCTTGTTTTGGTCGGATATTTTAATTTTCGGTCCAGATTGTTTCCTTAAAAAAATCCGATTAAAAAACCGTTTGAGAAAAAATAAACCGTCCATTAGTAATACGGTTTTTTCGGTTCGATTTTCGGTTTTAAACCGAAAATCCAATATTAGCAATTACCATTATAAATTCTTCATTTCATGACTATATCAAATCAAAATGATAAATAACTACCATTAATATAATTAAATAAATTATAAAATACAAATAGAACAAATAATCTTCATAAGTGCCTCTTTTACACAATTTATATTAACCTAATTAATTAAATATATTAATTAATATCAACTAATATAATATATATTGTATATATTTAATTTGCATAACGGTCGGTTCGGTCCCCACGGTCCTCAAATCTCAAAATCCGATCCGGACCGAAAAACCGAATTAAAGCAAAAAATCCGACAAAAAACCAAACAGAATATTTTGGATTCAGTTTTTTCGGTCCGGTTTTCACCGTTTTTTCGGACCAACCGAATTTTAGTTTCACCATATATAAATTGAAGAGTTGCAATAAAATATACATTCAATTCGACGCTCAATTGAAATACAACTTCGAATTGGGCGGAAGACCAATTAAGTGTCCAACTAAATGTATTTTGTTGCAATACTTTCAATTTATGTTCAAATCTATATACTTAAAAAGACCCAACATAGTGAAAACATGCTCAATTTTTATCCATATGAGAAAGTTAAAATAAAGGTAACAATTTGCTAAAAAATTAAAGTTCGGGTAATTAGTTTAAAAAAATTAAAATTTAGGTAGATATTTTAAATTCGTCAAAGTTTAGATAGCAATGTGTTATTAACCCAAATTAATTGTAAAGGCCTTGAACTGACAATACATACACTAACAACGGCCCGTTAAAGATTATAATTTAATAATTTTATCTTGATGTGATTTTCTCTTAAAAGCGGGTCCTTTAGAGCACTTCCAATAGTAGTGCCTAGTGCCTAGTTCCATGTTGTAAATTTATTATTGTAGAGAGTGCCTAGTGCCATTTACTGTTGGTCCCTACTGGTAATGATTAAATAGGCACTTGCATTTTCAATAGGAGTGCCTTGTGCCAAAATGGGAGTGCCTAGTTCTAATTTTTGCCACTGGACGCTGACTAGGCGCCACTAGGCGTGACTAGGATTACTAATATTACTGTTTTGCCATTATTGAGTGAATAGTGAAGTGGGACAGTGCCTACTAGTAGGAACTCCCAAGTTACTGTTCATGTCGGTGCCAACTTTTTAATATTATTTTATTCGATTGTGTTGCTCATCTCTTTGATTGTATATATATTCGGTTACGCTAAGTCAGATAGACAAGAGCCGTAATCAGTCATTTTGAATATTATGTAACATAAATAACGACACGAACTAAAACTACTACTTTTTAACTTTGAATCAATTTCGAAATGTCCATATCTAATTTGTTTTTATGTTACCATGTTGAATAACCGTTAATTCTAAATTTTGAAATAGTATAACATTTCAAATTATTAAATATGGAAAATATATTTTAATGCATATATATTTTTATATATTTTACGTATTATATTATATTATATTATATTATTATATGAAAGAAATGTATCTTTTACGATAAATTATTATAAAAATTATACTTTTAGAATGATGTATATATAATATATTTCTAATTTACATATATTGGAAATCATATATAAAAACACATGATTAATGCAATAATCGATTTACTAATATGATCATAGATGTACATAAACGTGAATATGTTGATGATGTTGAATTAAGATATGTCAATCAACGTATAACAGATATACACTGATTATGGTGAAATAATAGATTCAATGAATAGGGACTACACCTAATAGTAATTTTACCTTGGTCAAGTAACGTATAATTATTGCAATGAATTGACAATAGAGAACTATGGATATGCACGAACTGGTCGGCCCCGAATATGTTCCGAACTGGATTGGTACTAATTAAAACAGTATGGTCCGGTCTGGACTGAATTTGAAATTAGCACTAAAAATTCTGGACCGGAACTGTAAAAAAGTCTGGTTCGGTTCAAAACTGGTCCGACCCATTTTCCTATACAAATTTATCCTAATTAAAAAAAAAAAACAAAAAACCGATCCTCCAAATATATATAATTATTTATTTATTTTAGTTGACAACTTTAATTTATTGTTTTTATATTTATTGGAATGTAACTTTTAAATTATTGCAATCATTATTTAAAAAAATAATGTGCTCATTTTTATGTTATATTCATAATGTTTTTATCATTTTTAATTACAAAAGAAACGTAATTTTTTAAAAATAAAATAAATTATAGTACGTAAATAATATAACTATTACCCTAAAGACGTCGATTTTCAAATTTCAGAATAACAACATACGTCGGTCAAAAGTGGAATCCAGATATTTGATTCACAATTGATAAATTTTGACTAACTCAAAAAAATGTAAATTTATATTAAAAAATTCAATTACATTTTTATAATTTTGTATATATTTTCCCTATTTTTTTTAATTAAAACATCTAATACTTGAATCTCATTATTTATTCATGTCCGTATTTGTAAAAAAATATGAATATATAATTTATATATAATGATATATAATTTATATATAATGCAAAAATTATATTTGAATTATGAAATTATGTGGGTCCCAATGTAGAAGTGGAACTTGGCCTCCACTACTGGAGAGAGTGCCAATTTTACAGTGTCATTTACTGTAGCAAATACTGTAGCAGGCCACTTTGATGAGTTGGCAGTGACGTGACTGCTGATGTGGAGACACTAGACACTTGCTATTGGAAGTGCTCTTAAAAAGCCCAAAAGCAAAAAGTATGTGATTTAAATTTATTATATTAGATGATAATAATAACAAAATAATCAAAAGTCGGTCCAATTTACAAACATTGTATTTGGGCCTGTATTAGGGCTCTGTACAGCATACTTGAGCTCCCCTGCTCAGCCTAAGCAGCTAAGCTCTCTCTGTCGATTTGCCTCGTACGAGCTCAATTGCTAGCTACCGTTGGAGACAGACGGCGGCCGGAGCTGAAGAACCTGTGTTGAGGTATTATTCTGAACTGATGTTCTGTGATCGGTTCTCCTCTTGGTTCATTTCTTTATGTATATTGTCGTTTCCTTGAATTTTTTACATCTGTTGGCTTGGGTGGTCGATTGATGCTCCGACCAGCTCGTATCGTATCAATGATGCACCAATTCGAGCTATTGAATTTTCTAGAAATTCGAAATTTCTGGATGAATCAGTAGCTTCGGTATTACATTTGTTCAATTGATGGCTTGTAGTTGTTATACAGGATTCTTATTGGTGTCACCTGTAATTTGTAGGACTAAGTGTTGCGATGATGAAAGGCAATCAAGAGTTAGCAACTTCAAGTAGAATCAAGTTTGAAGATAGTGACTCAGCTTTATCAGAAGTTAGTGCACTCAAATGATTGATTCGTCGATATAGATTTTGATTTTTGTGTTGTTGGTGTTTTTTTATGGTTGTTTACATTTGGTTGATTGTTACTAACAGGAAGAAGAGATAGAGCGCGAATTGGCGGATGTGACATTTGGGGAATTGCAGAAAGCTCGAGCTGATGGATCGAGTTCTGTGCACAGGAAATTTAATGAGCAAAGCAAAGCTAAGCGAGCTAATAAGAACAGGTTCGAAGAACTTGAATTAAAGATTCAAACATGTCTTATAGTGTCTTTTTTTTTAATTGTTTACAATTATTAATGGTGGTAACACCTTTTTTCCCTTTCAAAGGCCAATGGAAGTTAGCTGCAAAAAGCCAGTGCCTTGGTTTAGGGAAGTTATTCAAGCTCCTAAAAAGGTTGGTACAATCAAGTTCTTATTTTGGATTTTATTTTCATATGTTTATGTTTTGGACAAAAATATGAAACAGAATTCTTGTACTATCTCTATGTGCCAAACTGCCAATGCATTTTCTGCTGTGAATCTAGTATCATAATCGTCAAAATATAGCATGTTATGAAGTTAAATTAATTGGATGCACTTGGTGTAGAAAATATAATTTGATTAAAACAAACAAAAATAAAATTGGTGTATGGAATTAAGGGGGAAACCGGCGAAACTTCTCATTGACGGTTTGCCTGTTGGTCCTCATCTATGGCTTGTGCATTATAATTGGAGAGTTATTGATTGGTCTTAGACAATCACAATTCGTATTCATTTAGGATTCAACTCCTTTCGGTCTTACATGCTTGAAGAGCTTCTGGCTTAGTCTTTGGATCTGAAAACCTTGCAATAATCTCTCATATACCAACTAATATCTCGTTGTCATCACATTCAGGTAGTTCGTGATCCTCGTTTTGAAACTCTTTGCGGCACACTTGATAACGATGGGTAAGACTCGCTCGTTCTTGGCTTACTCATATTTTCTCGATGATATGCTTATTCATAATGTAGTTCATAGATTACTTGTTTTACTAGTTCATATCCTTGTTATTCACTCTTTTCTGTGAAGCTAATGTGTTATAATTTGCAATACGGATTATTAAAAAACAAACAATAGTAATTCAGAAACTAGCTTTATTTATCAAATTTTTCTTCATACGTGTAGTTATATAAGTTATATTATTGCAGGTTCAGAAATAGATACAGTTTTCTCTTTGAAAAGGAGCTTCCTGCTGAAAGAGAGGTGATTTTAATTTAACTAAACATACTAAATCTGTAAATTGCTTTAATATTATCGTGCTCATCTCTCTTTGGTCGTGCAGAAATTACGCAAGCAGTTAAAGAAATCCAAAAACCCAGAAGAGATCGGTGAACTAAAAGATCAACTTTCTTGGATTGTGAGTCTTTTCTTACCAAAAAATAGCCACATTATTTTGTATGCAGCAACTCATTCTTCACCTGCATAACATCTTATCAGGACAACCAGTTGAAATCAGATTCTTCAAAGCAAAAAGGCACTGCAATTTTAGCTGAGCACAAGCGAAGGGAAAGAGAGGCAGCAAAACAGGGGAAAAAACCGTTTTACATTAAAAAATGTCCGTCTTTATTTCGAACCCCTTTGATTTTTTAGTATCTCTGTTATTTTCAATTGGTCATCTTCAATTCAAAGATGATGATCTAATGTTATTTTTATTTCTTGCAGCTGAAATCAAGAAGCAGACACTTGTTGAGAAATTCAACGCCCTCAAGGTACAGATCATTGTTGTCCGTCACGTTTTTATTTGTAAATTACAGTTGAGCATTAGTTTCCAAAATTATTGCGTATTGTGTAAAAAAGCACGAACTCATTTATCGATGAACATGATTAGGAATCTGGGAAGCTGGAGTCTTTTATGGAGAAGAGGAGGAAGAGAAATGCTGCCAAGGACCACAGATTCATTCCTTACCGCCGTGATAACAGCAACCTCGATTGAGAAACTTGACGGATATACGATTCTACTGGGTAATGTTTACTGTGTCTTGTTCTTTTTGAGGTTGATGATACATAGGGAATGCTCTTAGTTATGTCTGATCTGGACCTGTTCTAGAAATGTTGGAATGATGTTGTAAGTTTTGCTGAATACATTGCTAAATCAAATTTGCTAAGTTCAGATTCTAGTCTTGCATTTGCCAAATAGAGTAATTATAGCAGGTGGCAAGCAATCATGCTAAATCATATTCGTGCTATCGTTTTCTCATATGCTTGTATAAATGCTGTTTTCTGCGTGTTCGTGTAAGAATTTTCCAGCCCTGCTACAAATTGTGGTAAGTAAAATTTAAAATAGGTTAATTATCAAATTGCTAGTCTATGTTTAACAGTCAAACAAATTGCTAGCTGATACTTTTGAACAAATTGAACTTACATACTTAAGCTACAAGCAACTTCCCGAGCTAAACTAATTTGAAAATCACTCAAATCTACTATTCACCTCCAATCCAATGTAAAAAAGAGAGCAATGCCGCAAGATCAAATTCAACCTAAACTAGATCAATATGCTTTAGCCGTCTCCCGAACCAGAGCAAACTTAGCCAAAAGGCCACACAATTGAAGATAAGATCCAACACCATCACTGATTCTCATATGTGCAAATCCCGTTTCCTGCACAACAAAAATGAAATGTAACTCTATGAAATGAAATGTAGTTAAGACAACCCAGGAAACGAATGGATACCTTCATAAATTCTAACTTCAGATACTCAGCCATGTCGTAATTCTTTATGATACGGAAAAGGGTTGTTATTATGTCGGTTGGGGAATATCCCAGATCATAGAGCTGCTTCAGACCAGCACAAGCAGTGTCGAAATTCCCATCAATTACATTGCTAACCATATTCTTCACATGCAGTGGATGTGGCTGGTCACACACCTGTAATTATACCCAAGATATATAGTAATCTCATGTCAAAATCTATGCAGCAAACTATGCATCTGCAGTATAAGTGAGTTTTTTACTCTTTCTATGGAATAGTATATGTAAGTTTTTCCACAATTTCTTTCCTAATAATTTGGAACATATCATAAAAAACAGCACCATTTGTAGGTATTACCTTAAAAACGTTATCCTGGCTGATAAAACGGAATCCACTGTGTGTTGCTTGTAGATTGTTCAGGGCCTGCCTCATATCACCATCAGCAGTAAAGATGATAGCTTCAAGACCCTCTGGGACATATGCTACCTTCATTTATCATACAAAATTCACAAAGTTCAGGACTCCAGAATTGGTTGATGCAGAACCAAAGTTAAATAACTGAGACAAAATTATATGATGCTTCAACATAAGTTGGTGTTCTTTAATTTTCATGCAGCACTAAAGGAGAGGACAATTATATGCCTACCTTTTCTGCTTCAATCACCACCATGAGGCGCCCAAGTATCTGTTGATCCGACAATCTTGAGAATCGAACAATGGCACATCTACTCTGAATAGGTTCAATAACCTTAGAAGAAGTGTTGCATGCAAGTGCAAAGCGGGTGGAGTTTGAATAAATTTCCATTGTACGCCTCAAAGCTTGTTGTGCTCCAGATGTCATGCTGAATTTCCAACATATAGCCAAACAAACAAAAAACCCACAACCAAATCAAACTCTGTGAAAATGAAGAGAAAAAAAATACATATGTATACTTCACAAAACCTGAACATATAAACAAAGGATCTCAGATTTCAATCGAATTTTAGTAGCATATAATTACCTGTCAGCTTCGTCCAAAATCACAATTTTGTGACGTCCAGGAGGGAGAGTAACTTTCTTCTGGGCAAACATCTTAATTTTGTTCCTCACAACATCAATTCCCCTGATCAATGAGGCAATAATTCAGTAAACATGGCAGATTACTTCAAAAAGCTACAAACTGTCTAAATCCAGTTACCTGTCATCTGATGCATTGAGCTCTAAAACTGCTTCCCTGTAATTTGGCCCCACGAGTTCATGTGCAAGAGCCAATATACTTGTTGTTTTACCAGTTCCAGGAGGTCCCTGAGAAGATAAGAGTGGAATGTGCTTCTAATAAGATACTTATCACAAAGAGCAGATTATTTATCACTCCCAGGAGCCATGATGAATAATGATTTTTTTGTTGCCACTAAATGAATCATGATTTCATTTCATCCATCCAAAAATGTCATATTGAGAAAAGTCTCAAATGTTATTACAGTAATCGAGATTCCACTTTTCCTTCATCCATCTTTCTAGTCACTATCAATCCACTGCTAAACCAGGCAGCTGAATATGATTGCAATGGCTTCTAATCAGATATTGAAATAGAAAATCAACTACGATTAAGTAAAGTGAGCTTTTGATGTTAGGAAGCAGACATAAGAGAATCAAATCAAGCATTGATAAACCCTAAATGCACAAAATGTCAGCAACCACAGGACGAATCAAGCACAATAAATTGCTCAATTCTTAGAAAAGCAAAAGAGCTTACAGATAAGATGAGATTCGGCATGTTTCCTTCGCGAGCGATGACTAACAATCTGGAGACGGCGTCTTCGTTTCCGACAATGTCAGCGACGTGGCTAGGTCTGTACTTCTCAACCCACGGCATGTCAAAGCCACCGCCGGCGCCGCTGCTGGCAGCAGCGACGGTGGAGGAAGATGAAGCCATTTGGACGGTTGCTTAAATCGCTCTTCTGGTGGGAAAATGAAACCCTCGCTTTTTTTGGAGGGAAATTGCCAGGGACCACAATGGCCTTCTATAAAAGTAGAGCTGAGCCGGGCTTATCGTAATTTTCTTAAATAGTTCAATACAATATTGGGCTTGGGCTTGACGTATATATATGGGCTAGTCTCGTAACATTATATATATACATATACTATTGTTATTAATTTATTAGGGCATAAATGCTTTTAAGTTTAACCGTCGTCCATTTTCAGTTGATAGAAAATTACAAATTCCCTCTTAAAATTAAATAATATAAAATTAATTTTATTTAATTCTGCAATTCTCCAACCTCGTAATAAAAAAACCAAACATACTATCAAAAACATCAATCAATACTATAAAAAAAAAAAAATACTATTAAAAAAAAACACCCTATGTCGGCCAATACCAACCAATCATTGTCAATGTCACATTTTGTAAACCGTATCCATCCTATTCGTAATTATTGGGTATGATGAATGTAATGTACAACCCCACTAAGGAATTGAGACAAAACTTGTATAGGACACCAGCGTTTTTAAAAAATTATTTTTGTAAGGAATATATTTTTTTTAATATATTTTCTTTATTGACCGTTTTTTAGTAAAGTGTTCTATTTATAAACATTGAACTATAACATTTAAACTATGAATTTGCAAACATAAACTATAAAGCAAACGGTACATGTATGAAGAGTATAATGATAGAAGAATAGGAATAATTTAATATATAAAGTATTATGTGGCCAACAGTATATAAAGTATTTATTTTAAAAATCACTTTAAAAATGTTTAATTATTTGATTTTATTATTTGGTTTCTACTTAAATGCACCCCACTTGCATATCAGAAAATTGCTTTATATGTTGCAGATATATCATGGAATCATTATTTTTATTTGTACCTATAAGTTATCTATAAAGGGAAAAAAAAAACAACTCTCTTTCCTTAAAAGGAAAATATACCTCAATACAAAATCGATACAAATGCGATGTTTGGATCACATCTTAAAAATTAGGGTTAAGAACCTATGAAAGGTCTGAACTATCACCCATGTTAACGGGAGAGGTCTGAAATTTAAAAAGTTAATAACAGAGGTCTGAAATTTCTGTTTTGTTGATAATAGCGGTCTCCGTTAGTTTTTTCCGTTAAAACTAACGGAAATTGGTCACATGCCAAGCATGTGACCGGAAATAAAATAAATTTCCAAAAATACCCTTCTATCAAGTGTGCCCCTCACATGCATGAAGTGAAAAGACCAAAATGCCCTTGAAGCCACCACGGTACTCCGGCGACCACCAATCGTACTCCGGCGACCACCACCGTACTCCGGCGACCACCACCAAGGCTCCGGCGACCACCACCAAGGCTCCGATTGGGCCAAAATCGAGCCACCGGCCCCGATTGAGCTCCGATCGGAGCCACCGGCCCCGATTGGACTCCGATCGGGGCCAAAAAAGCTCCGATCGGAGCTCTGTGGCTCCGGCCGGGGCCACAGAGCTCCAGATCGGAGCTCTGTGGCTCCGGCCGGGGCCACAGAGCTCCAGATCTGGAGCTCTGTGGCTCTGGTCGGAGCCACAGAGCTCCAGATCGGAGCTCTGTGGCCCCGGCCGGAGCCACAGAGCTCCAGATCGGAGCTCTGTGGCCCCGGCCGGAGCCACAGAGCTCCGATCTGGAGCTCTGTGGCTCCGATCGGGGCCACAGAGCTCCGATCTGGAGCTCTGTGGCCCCGGCCGGAGCCACAGAGCTCCGATCTGGAGCTCTGTGGCTCTGGTCGGAGCCACAGAGCTCCGACCGGAGCTCTGTGGCTCCGACCAGAGCCACAAAGCTCCGATCGGAGCTTTTTGGCTCCGATCGGAGCTTTTTTGGCCCCGTGGTGGCCGGAGTCGGATTGCCGGAGTCGAGGTGGTGGTCGTCGGAGTCGAGGTAGCGGTCGCCGGAGTTGGGTGGTGGTGGCCGGAGTCGGGTGGTGGTGGCCGGAGTCGGGTGGTGGTGGCCGGAGTTGGGTGGTTTTAATTTGACTTTAGGGGTAAAATTGTCATTTCACATTTCCTTAAATAAGATATTAAATAAAACAAAATATTAAAGGGGCAAAAATGTCATTTCACACAATTCTGTTAAATTTAACCCTAAAAATGGACGGAAAACCCCATATCAACAAAATTGAAATTTCAGACCTCTGTTATTAACTTTTTAAATTTCAGACCTCTCCCGTTAACATGGGTGATAGTTCAGACCTTTCATAGGTTCTTAACCCTAAAAATTACTGTAAATAGATTACATCTTATACCGCAAAATACAGTAGATTTTTTTTTTTCCAACAAATAGATTAGATTGCGCAGTGCAATTTCGTAATTTTATGTGGAAAAAACAAATAATAATGGTTAATACTTATAGTAATTAGTAATAATAATATTATGATTTTCCTTTAATAATAATATTTATTTAGATACATTACAATTTACATGTACGTACGCGCCAACGCCAATTACTGGCCAGAGCGCGCCATCGAATAATCTCCCACACTTTCTTTACTCTTCTCCGCGCTTCCGTTTTTCTATCTATCTCCTCCCGTCGCTTTCATCAATGTCTACGCCCCGATCCTCCGACGATGTTACCGCCGCCGATCCGACGCCACTCCTATCGGGGTCTCGTTCCGCCGAGGACCCCAGCCCTACCAACCGCCGCACGATCCGGCGCGGCCAGAACCTCCGCGAGGCGGCTCGGTTCCTACGTCGTGCAAGCAGCCGCCGATTGATGCGCGAGCCGTCGATGCTGGTTCGCGAGGCTGCCGCTGAGCAGCTGGAGGAGAGACAGAGTGACTGGGCCTATTCCAGGCCCGTGGTGATCCTCGATGTTCTCTGGAATTTCGCGTTTGTGGCGGTTACTGTGTCGGTCCTGGTGCTGAGCCGTAAGGAGAAGCCGTCTATGCCGCTTAGGATTTGGATCATTGGTTATGCGATGCAGTGCGTGCTGCATATGGTTTGTGTTCTTGTTGAGTATCGGAAGCGTCAGCAGCGGTCACGGCAGCAGCCTACCTCTCCTAATCGGACGGCAGCTGAGGAGCAGAGTCCGGGCTCACGAGGGGATTCCAGCCAGTATGTCTCGTTGACACAATTAAGTGAAGAAAACACCAGGTACTTTTGGGGGTTTATGAGCTTTTAGCATTACTTACAATGTCGATTCTGAGGTTGAATCGCCTGATTCTCCATTCATGTTTGATTTGTCTCTATGGATGAATGGGATGATGGTTTGGCGCTTCTTGAATGTAGTTTGAGATGCTGAATTAGCACTGGATTTACTAAAGGCTATAGTCTTAATATACATGGGGAAAATATATATGAGCTGATCAGCTTAACTTCTGATCCTTTAACTGATTTAAGACTTAATTGGGCTCAAAATTCTCATCCCTTATGTGAACTTAATTTAAGCAGCTGATCAACTCAGTTTTTGTCAAATAAGATTGGTATTGGTGTAGCTTGTATATGTTAGACAATCTTTTCGCTATAAGTGTAATAATATACTGCTTTACTTAGGTACAGCATTGAGCATCATTTCAGCATATGAAGTTATTTGTATAGAATTATTGATGGTTGCCCATATGTTTGTCACAATTTCAGCAGTGTAGCAAAGCATCTGGAGTCAGCAAATACAATGTTTTCGTTTATTTGGTGGATCATAGGATTCTACTGGGTTTCTGCGGGTGGCCAAACTTTGTCACGCGATGCTCCTCAGCTTTACTGGTCTGTCTTGATATTATACTTTATTTGAAGCATTTCAGACCGTATGAAAAAGAGTTAATGAAATCTTACCTTGATATCGGTACTTGATTTGTAGGCTTTGCATTATCTTCTTGGGATTTGACGTGATCTTTGTGGTCTTCTGTGTTGCTCTGGCTTGTGTCATTGGTATTGCAGTTTGCTGCTGCCTTCCATGTATAATTGCTATTTTGTATGCTGTCTCAGATCAGGTAACCTTTTTGCGCATTGCAAGAACAGAATACTTTATTCAAATTTCAGTGACTTTATAGACTGATCAAATTTCAGTACATTAATTTTTTAACTGTATAATATAGTGTAGTGGTTCAACGCTCTAGTAGTATATGCTCTCATCTTTTGTATTTTTTTCCTGATATTTTGTATTTGAGTGTACTCTTTTAATGCCTGACTAATATGATCCCGATCTTTTAATACAAAAGTAGTATGTATTTTCATGATACAAAACTTGAAGAACTGAAATTCAGTACTGACAATTAATTGCAATGTACCTTATCAAAATTTCTGTAGCCACTAAATAAGATTGCTCTGCTTTTACTCTCGGTACCTATAAATGGGTTTTCATGATCTAATTAATAGGTTACTTTTGACTTATGCATCTCAAAATTTTCATTTATCGAAACAGGAAGGAGCAACGAAAGAAGATATTGAACAGCTTCCAAAGTTCAGATTCAAAACTGAGGCCAATGGGGAGAAGGATAGTGCTGATATAGCAGTATCTCGTGGAGGGATAATGCTCGAATGCGGCAACAACATTGAATCTCCAATCGAGCGCTACCTGTCACATGAAGATGCAGTGAGTAGTCTTAATCTCTAAACTCTCTATGATAAATCGGTTTTAGTGTGCCGTCTTCTTCGACACTTACGCGTATCCTAAATGACATGCGGTAATTAAATGTATAGGAGTGTTGCATCTGCCTCACCGGTTATGAAGATGGAGTCGAGTTGCGGGAATTGCCATGCCGCCACCACTTCCATTGTACTTGTGTTGATAAATGGCTGCACATGAACGCCACTTGCCCTCTCTGTAAGTACAATATCTTGAAGAGCACCACTCATGAAGAAGTGTGAATAAAGAGGTATGTAAATTCCTGGAATATCAAACCTACTAGTTGCACACCTTATATCACTGCTTTTTAAAATCTATATATATAGTTGTAAACTTGTAATAGTTTGTCAATTGTTTGCTGTAGCATGGTTTTGTAGATTGGTCTTGTACATGTATCCTTGGATCCACATTTCACCAGACACAGTCAGCATTATGCTTAGTTAATTAATCCTAAGGTTGCCACATCAGATGCATCATTATGTCCAAGAAGTAGCCTTCTTTTAAGTGGCAATCCATGGATGAAGCAGTGTTGTTAGTCATTTTGTTCGAATATGCAAATTACTAGCTGAACTTTAGTTTATTGCAAAATGCTAGTTGAATTTGCATGAATGGGCAAATGGCTAGCTCTGGCGTTAATTTTGCACAAGCTAATCACGTGATATACAGTTTCACAGAATTAGAACATCATATCTTGTAAGGTGCAAATTAGTTGTGATTTGTTCACCACTGGATATATCCAAAACATATGGACTTTAGATAGTTGTGTTTGTTCACAATAATGGTTACTTGAAAATGTAAATTCTGTATATGATAGATGACGTGGCCGACATGTGTAAAATTCTATCCAATAATTAACATCAGACTGGCTGAACTAGCTATTTGCCCATCTATACAAGTCTATATCTTGCATTTTGTTACAAATTAAAGCTAAATTAGCAATTTTGCACATTGGACTGGATTTTAGCTAGCATTTTGCTAATTAACCCATAATTTACACAAGAAAGAGACAAAATATATCTCATTACATAAGCATTCTCCATCAAAATATCATGAACTAAAGTCTAGAAAAGCGGCTCTTCGTGATTTTTGTGCACACGCCATTTAGGACATTTCTAAGAGAAAACCGTGGATGTTCAAATAAAAAACTATTAACACAACGACGCATGGCCGATTATACTTGTCTGCTCTGAAGTGCTTTTAGTAATTTCTGGCCTGGATTAGGTATTTTTCGGCTCACCTAATCGGACTTTCTGTTTTGTTTTAGACAACGATAGAATTTTACCTGGCCAATCAAATTCCGATAGTACTCGGCCATTTTAATATTCACACTTTGTAAAATTACTCGTATAACCATCAACGCAGAATAAATAACAAGAAACGTTTCGCGCCATGAGCAATAAGTTTGACAGTTCGAATCCACAAAGCCGAAACCATACACCGACTTGGTGCGGAACCGAATAAGCCGGATCAGATGCTTCAGGGCCCACCCTTTGAACTGTGCAGCATTCTGATTCTTTCCCTGTCATCCGACACGTCACCGCTTTACTTCATTGTCATCGGTTCAGGAACCGGTACCCCAACAGCCAGACCAATCACAGGCCGCCACGTATCCGACCTACCTGGTCGCGGCGCATCCGAGCCTACCCGCACATCCACCCTGACGGCGACATTTACGATGCCACGCCCTCTGGTCCCGTCTCTATCTCTCAACCGATAGCTAAGATGCCTCACCGACCCCGGCGCCGGAAACCGGATATCCTCCGCCGGGATCTGACACCACCCGAGCTGCCTCCGATCTCCGCCGCTAGATCTCTCGGCGTACACGTGGAGGTAGATGCTGCAGGAGTAGATGTAATCGGAGCTCATCGGCAGCTGAAACTTCTGGTTCCACCGGGGATTCTCCCTCTCCATATCAGCGGCCGTCCGGTGCTCACCTTGGAAAGCGCCGCCGTTCTGGCTCGTCCTGATTGTGGCGTATGGCCGGAGGTAGCGGCGGGCGAAGGGGAAGCAGAGGTCGGAGAGATAGCTGCTCTTTTTGAGGCCTTCTGCGGATATGACGATGATCTCTAACGCCGACGGCCGGGTCTTGTTGTCGCCGATCATGGTGGTATTTTCACTTCTTCTCCGATCTCGATATAAAATGGATGAAGAGGAATAATGAAGTTAGTAAGCTTATGATATACAGTAAGGAGATAACGTCACGTGGTTTTTTTTAATGTGATGTGATCTACAAGGTCTATGATAAAATTTTGATAATTAATTACTTATATAATATAAATATAAAATTATATATATTTCAATTTTTTTTTTAAATAATGGTCAAAATAGATTAAATTTTTATATTATATCTATGAAAATTTTTAATTTATTTTTATTTTTCAAATCATATTTTAACATCGGTACATTTTTTTTTTAAACTCTAGAATTAATTATTTTATTTCAGTTTTCCTATCTACGCAGTTTACCGTTAGTGTTTCGTATAAAAAATATTTTAATTCCAGTATATAAAACATTTGCCTAACTTTTTTTCTTCTGAAAATAATAATATACTTTTTTTAAATGAATGATTAAGAAATTGACTTTTATTTGGGGTAGTCATTGAATATGGAATCACCACTTCTTCCTAGACAAACTTTAATTTCTTTACACTAAGCACCTTTTATTTATGGATAATCTATTTTAAATCCAATTAAATTCATCTAAAAGCGATATCGTTGGTGCGTAGTGGACCTATATATTATATAGCATTAACAATTCATTATTTCGAGGGCCGAACCCATGGTCATATATTTTTTTTTTATATATTTATATTGCTTTTGCAAGTTCGAACCAGAAGTGTTAATATTAAAGTCCTCCCCAAGGCGGCGTCATATATCATATATATATAGCATTATATCATGTATTATTAATAAAAATTACATCTATTTTTATAATTTTACAAAACAATAGTAATCTGTAAAAAATACCATATAAAAATTTAGATTTTTAATTATGATATCCGAAACTATACAAAAATAAATAAAAATAATTAAAAGAAAGTTGATATATCTATAATTGATAAATAATATAATATTATTTAATGATGTAAATTTATTTAATTTGTTTAAAATCCAAATTTACTTGTTGTGATACATCTTAAAATAATAGGCATTTGGATCCTAAGCTCTAAAACTAATTTTAATGAAAGACATATAAAATAATTTCAAAAAATTACGATTTTTATGTTCAAAATCATTTTCTTTAAATCAATTGTATTGGAGTCGATCGAGTCTTTTGAGAGAAAATTCGATGTTTGAAACGTATCAGAAAAAAATGCAATAAGAGGCAAACACATGGCATGGGGCACATATTGCGGCAAATCAAAGACTTTTAGCAATTACTTAGTCACTTACATGATTGGATGCTTTTTTTGGTCAATTTCTTTTAGTTTAATTTGTAACGGGGAATTTTGGTTTAGATTAAATATAACCCAATTCAATTAATTTATGAATTGCATTATTTTCTTAATGATAGTATCGTTATGTAGCAAAAAAAAAAAAAGAGTATTATTCAATAGATTTTTATGTCGTTATTACGTAGTAAATAAATGAATTTCGAATCTAGAGATTTAGAGAAGCATTTTACTTTCACAACCTATTTACATTCCGGAATAAACAATTTGGCATAATTTTTCATTGTGAATAATTACAATTTTACCATGGCAAAAAAATTTATAATTTTACTAAACTCGGTAATAATTTAGTGGTTAAGATTGATTAATCCTATGTGGTTTGATTTTGAAGTCTCAAAAATCAAATCCATAAGGGGAGTCACGTTAGAGTAATCTGATTAAAATAGTAAGTCTCAGAATCGTGAACATAAAACATGAACATTACGTAGCAAGATGAATATAAAATCTACACTAATCACAATTTATTTATGTGACAAAAACAATAAAAAAAAAAAATTACAATCTAGGCTTTCGGAAGTAGAAGAATTAAAACTATCTCGGTTGGGCCTTTCGACCCAAAACTACAAGGAAGCCTCGCTGCACGGTTTCGCGGGACACGAGAAAAACGACCTTATACAGATAACAATGTTCGGTATCCGAGAAACTATAACTAATGGCGTCTCCAACATCCAAGTGAAGTGAGCGACGCATTAGCAAAGGTCTCTCATTCTGCTTCACCGTCTCCTAATTCTAGCTGGGGTAATCTTATCGTATGACGGTCTGTTAGTTCGTGTCTTCGAAATGATGTTTAAACAAGTAGTTTAATCATATACATATTTGATTGATTGTGGATATTCAGCTAGTGTCTGATGCTTGCCAATCACGTTTTACATGGTTAGAGTTCTTGGTTGAAGTGAAATGGTTTGTTCGAAGTTCACATTTTGGCGGTTGTGGATTTCTGCAAATGGGGCCACTCTCTAAGTGTTCGATGAAATGTTCCAGAGAGGAAAAGATTTAAAATTGCTCCAATTATCTATTATCGCGAGTAGATTATCAAGCTTCTGTGATTTCGTTTGACGCATCCATACCTTTCGTGGCTGTTGATTGCACTTTTATGCATCTTATGGTGCTCGATAGAAATGTTTTTTTGTGGTTGAGGGCGTCCGGTTTAAATTTAAGTAAAGTCTTCACTTCACAATGGAACTCTCCAAAGTAGTTTAGGTTCAAATCAAAGCCAGTTATGAATAAGCTATGTTATGATTTGTTTGTCTAATGTAAATATCATTTTCACTTGAATATAAAGATGCAGTGAATGTGCTTCTTGCTTGAACAAACGTTTGTTGTGTTCGAGTTCTGATTGATTGACTTAGGTTTTGTTATGCCTTTGGTTAGACAGGACAGGTTCAAAGGCTCAACATTTGAAAATATAGGAGGCTTTTTTGTTTCACCAAGAAGAACTTTTGATGTCTGTATTAACTTCCACGAAGTTGCTGCGCCCGGTCTTGCCTTTCCAGAGGCTGTACTCTCTCTCTAAAACGTCTTGGTTTCATAGGACAACATGTTTACTCAACCGAGCAGGTCCCAGTGATGGGCCCCTCACTCTTGCTAGTCTGGGGTATAGGAGAGAATACGAGCCATCTAGCACAGAAAAGAGAAGCAAAGTAAATGAAATTCCTTTAGTCGAGCCCAAGCTGAAGCCAGTTAGAAGCAACAAACCCAAGGCAGTAGCAACAAGAAAGCCACTTGAGATAGAAGCAGCTCCATTTGCCGCACAATCATTTTCGGAGCTTGGTTTGCCACCTGTACTAGTTCAGAGGCTAGCGAACGAGGGCTTTGAGGTTCCAACCGATGTCCAATCTGCTGCCATCCCCACAATTCTTAAGAACCATGATGTGGTGATTCAGTCCTATACCGGATCAGGCAAGACACTAGCTTATCTCCTTCCGATACTAACTGAAGTAGGACCACTGAGGAGGAGATCTCCCGAAAGTGATGAAGATAAGAAACAAGAAATTGAAGCAGTTATAATTGCACCTTCAAGAGAGTTAGGGATGCAGATCGTGAGGGAGGTTGAAAAACTGTTAGGTCCAACAGAGAAAAAAGCAGTTCAGCAGCTTGTGGGTGGTGCCAATCCTTCGAGGCAAGAAGAAGGTCTAAAGAAGAACAAGCCGTCCATTGTGGTAGGAACACCTGGGAGGATCGCTCAGATGAGTGCAACTGGACGGCTTCACACACATGGCTGTCGTTTCCTGGTGTTAGACGAAGTTGATGAGCTTCTATCGTTTAATTTCAGGGAAGATATGCACCGAATACTGGAGCATGTGGGGAAGAGGTCAGGTGTGTAAAGGAAAACAAATATTGGAGAATTAATTAGGCTTAAACCAAATTGCTGCCTGAACTTGTGTTGATTGCTAGTTGAACTTTTTTTGCAACATTTCCCTAGCTAATCTAATATGTTAGTGTGACATTCTGTTGTATGTTACAAAAAAATGGACAAATCTAACAAGTTGCAGTTTTTGTTTGGTTCAGCTGGTAAAGAGTCGCACAAAAAAAGTTGAGCTAGCAACTAGCTCATCAGCCACAAGTTCAACTTGCAATTCTGTGTTTAACCCTGTACGGGATCGATTTGGTTACTTGATAATGCTTTACAAGTAACCTAATTGATTCCATTGCATACAGTTACTGCTTTGACTAATCAAGTAACCTAATTGATATCATTACATATAATTTCTTCTCCAACGTGCCTTCCTTTACCAGGTGGTGACAAGAAAGGAACACTTGAAAGAACAGCAGGGCGCCAAACTATCATGGTTTCCGCAACAGTGCCATTTTCTGTAATCAGGGCTGCTAGAAGTTGGGGAAACGAGCCACTTCTTGTCCAGGCCAAAAAGGTCCTTCCCCTCGATTCTGTAGCTCCAGCCGGACCAGTAACTCTATCCAACTCCGCTTCTAGTTCAAGCACATCTTCACCGTCACAGGATCAGATCAGTCTCCCTCCTTCTCTAAAACACTATTACTGTACCGCAAAGCTACAACACAAAGTCGATGCTCTGAGGAGGTGCATCCATGCACTTGATGCCAACACTGTGATAGCTTTCATGAACAACACAAGACAGCTTAAAGATGCTGTCTATAAGCTAGAAGCTCGTGGGATTCAAGCCGCCGAGCTGCATGGGGATCTGGGGAAGCTCGCAAGATCCACAACTCTGAAGAGATTCAAGAAAGGTGATTTGAGGGTTCTGGTGACCAACGAGTTGTCTGCTAGGGGATTGGATATTGCAGAATGTGATCTTGTGGTGAATTTGGACTTGCCCACTGATGCAGTGCACTATGCACATCGGGCTGGAAGGACTGGCAGGCTTGGTCGGAGGGGTACTGTGGTTTCCATTTGTGAAGATTCGGAAACCTTTGTGGTCAGGAAACTGCAGAAACAGCTTGGAGTTGCTATTCCTTCTTGTGACTTTGTTGAAGGCAAGCTTGTTCTCAGTAGTGAGGAGGAAAGGAGTTAGCGCCTACAAGGTGATCAATATGTTTCTCTGTTTACTGTAGTAGATAGATAGATAGCTAGCTAGCTTCTGCTTAAGTTTGTTCACCCAAATGGTTTTATTATATTTCTGCCTGAAAGTATTATATCTGTTGTTAGCTATATATGTGAATGCACTTCAGTACTACTCTAAATTTTGGTTTTGCATCCAAAGTTTAGAAATGTGTATATCTTGTACCATTTTGACGATTCTCATATGTGGTTAGACATTTATTCTGTGTTATTATACACTAGGCTAGATTTTTTTTAATGATGCATTATTTTTGGAGAAATATTGTTGGAGATACCTTAAATTTAAAGTCTGCAGAGTAATACAAACTGCTGGGCTCTGGTAAATATACTTGGACTTAATTTACAGTGACAACAACCAAATATATAAATATGAACCCTAAACACAGAGAATCACCACATGATTCTCTTACAAAGCTTGTAGCCTGACAATATAGCAGAAGCTGCTATGAGCAAGAAAATAGCAAAGGACATTGTAACAGATACAATAGCAGCCTCCCGTAGAGGTGACCCTTTTTGTGTCTTTTGAATCCCTTCAAGCCCTAGTGAAGAGCTCGAAATCAAAAGGTACGCCACCGACTGTATCAGTTCAAAACCATTTAATTATTAGTGATGCTTGGATTTACTTACATATATATTATTGGAAATAATTGTAACTTTGCAGGGGGAGACTGGTTACTGCTTGCCTGATCGAGAATGAAGCTAAGATAATCCGAAATCTTGTCTGAAATTGCAATTCCTCTGTGTGAAATGTCGCAAACACCTTTGAAGAGCTGATAAGCAGAGTAAATGAACACCAGGATGCTGACAACAAAACAGTACCTACACAAAGCCATGAAAGGTGCAACATCTAATTATCTTTCTTATTTTTTTGAATTTGACATGGTATTGATTGAAAAGTGATATAGTCTCTGGGTATTCAAGTAACTAGAAAAAAAGTAATGTTTTTAAGGGAAAAGATTTTTATAGGCACCGGTTTCCCAGCACAACCCGGTTTCAACATGGGTGAAATCCGGGACTGTCCATATTAACAATTTAATCCCGAGACACCAAATTTCAACATGGGTGAAACCTGGGACTGTTTTTAGGTTCTTAACCCTTGATTGAAAGATGATATAGTCTTCTGGGTACTCAAGTAACTAGAAAAATAGATCTGTTTTTAAGGGAAAATATTTTTATAGGCTTACTTACATTAACTGAGGGATCTGACTGAAGCTGCGATGGCCTTTTCGCTTAGGTGTAATCGCGATAGCAATTGCAGCAGCAAAAGCAAAGACGAGTGTCAAGAGACGAAGGAACAAGTTGGGTATCTGGGTGGGAGGCCTCGAGCTACGACTATAACGAGCAGTAGAGGAGGTGACCGAGAAGGGAGACGGCGTAGGGAACTGATGTGCCTGTGGAGATACAGCTGCCATGGATTTAGATATTGCTGCAACTATGAGTAAGCAAAACAAAGCACCACCTTTACTTCATATTTTTTTTGGTAGATTACTTCATATTTGATGATTCCATGCCAGAGCTGCTGCTGTTGAATTTTAAAAAAGTCTTTTTGGATCCTAGCATACTAAACCTCAACCAATTTTGGGGCCCAGTGAAGTGAAGTTGACTTGTATTGTGTACTTTGCATGTTATATTCCACAAAGTTTCTTAGAAGTAACCTTTGGAGGTTTAGGCCATATCTTCCTGCAAGTGACAATTTTTTTTTAATATTTTCACTTGGCTTGGACAATTAAGGATGGGAGTAATGACTATATAATGACAAACAGACATGTCTATTTAGGAGATGGAAAATGGTGGATAAGATGTTGAGTTGAGTCAACTATCATTCATGAGTCAACTTCCTGTGTTTTTTTAGGCGTGGAGGTTTTTTTTTTCCTCAGGGGTCTATCCTAAAATAATATATATTTTTATCGGTCATCCTATAAATATATAGTTCGGTTCGGTCCTAGCGGGTCGATCCTAAATATATAGTTTGGTTCGGTCCTGGACTCCGTTGACCGTAACGGTCCCAGACTGAATTAAGTCCAGGACCAATAAGGACCGATAAGACAGGTCCAATGGACTCAGTCTTGAAATGGACCTTCTGGACCGGTCCTAGACCTGGACCAGTCCTAATGGACTTTTTGCTCAGCCCTAAATGTACCCCTCTAGAACACTCTATGGGAGACCAATATATATAATTCAATTATAAGGATCTTATAAACATAGTATACATTTGGTTTCAATATACACTTGCACATAAAACAAATGAAACAGAGACATCTTTTTGGGATGCCCTTCACAACAAAAATTGAGTATCACAACAACATATACATATTTAACAACATAAACAACAACAAATAAAACACAAATGAATGAATCTTCTTCATTCATGTCTTGTAATTCTCAGACAGAACACTTGTTCTAGTCTTCTCCTGCAGTGGGCTTCAATTCCGCAGCCTCGGATGCCGCCTCCTCAGTCGAGGCCGAGCGGGCCGGGGTGGATACACTCCTCTTGAGGGAAGCAGTTTGGGTGAGGTGGTTATAGCAACCCTTCTCCTTGAAGAGCTGAGCAAAATGTGGCTTGCAGTACAAGATACCATCCAATGCTGCATATGATGATGGGTTTATGGGGCAACCTCCATGAGAACACCTGAAGCATAGCTTATGGTAGATCTGTCCTTCTACTGTCAACTGTTCACGACCCACCAACATCTCTTGTAAGTATAAAACAACCTAAAAACTGTCTAAACTACATATGTCATATTGCTAATCGATGTTTCAGATTTAGAATGTTGATCTTAAGTGTCCCAACTATAAGATTTGTTACTTTCTACTTTTTCTGACTGATTTTGGCGTTCATTTTGTGTTTAAAGCAAAAAAAACATTTTATTTTTCACATTTCCGAAGTATCAGATTTGTTATTCATGGTTTAGATTTAGAATGTTGATCTTAAGTGTCCCAACTATAAGATTTGTTACTTTATACTTTTTCTGACTGATTTTGGCGTTCATTTTGTGTTTAAAGCAAAAAAAAAACATTTTATTTTTCACATTTCTGAAGTATCAGATTTGTTATTCATGGTTTAGGTTTTTTTTTTTATGTTTAAAAAAATGTTATTTTTCACTTTTTTGAAGTATCGGA
Source organism: Clarkia xantiana subsp. parviflora (assembly GCA_036873135.1). Taxonomy (NCBI): domain Eukaryota; kingdom Viridiplantae; phylum Streptophyta; class Magnoliopsida; order Myrtales; family Onagraceae; genus Clarkia; species Clarkia xantiana. Next base: position 16,089,717 of record JAPTYO010000003.1, read on the forward strand.
TTTATTGCTCATAGTTTGGGCTTATTTGATGTTTAAAATACATGATTTTGTTTTGTCTATTGCGAGGGAAAAAGTGGAATTTAACAAATCCGATAGGTAAATCTATTTTTTAATACGATAAATGTGGTTAAAAATCGGAAGAATGTGGTTAAAAATTAGAAAAAAAAATGTGGGTTTCATGAAAATGTATAATATTCAAAACATTAGTCTTAAAAACTAAACAATTTTATTTCCGAAGAATTTTTCAGACGTGGTTTAATATGTTGTACAGAAATCAAACCTTTTCCAACGGATATGCTGTCTTGCTACAGATGGAACACTTGTCTTGTGTCCCAGAAAACAAGTGGGAGAGTTTGCTTGGTGCTCTAGCCTGAAAAAAAAAATGTTCATTGATCTGTTTCAACAATTCTGCAAATTAATTAATCCTTAAAAGACACCATATCTTACCAGTCCTGCAGGTCTGTTCTTCCCAGCTGCACATTTTCAGACAATCTCAGAACAACTCATCATCATGGTACCTTAAAATGGACAAAAACATCAAATCTTACGTGTATGTGCAATGTTATTGAAACCCTTCTCTTTGCATAGCTGCTCAAAGTGTGGCTTGCAGTACAAGGTACCTTCCAGCTGAGAATATGTGCTTATCTGCAACACCCAGTTCAATTTTATCATAAAAAACATCACAAACGTAACAAAAAATTCATCTTTTTAGAAAGATCAATTTTTTTGCAACAATCAAGAAATATGAAAATATATACAGAAAGAAGGCCATTGCACTGGGCGCATCTGAAGCAGTTCTTGTGGTACGGGACACCGTCGGCCGAAACCATCTCGACGAAATGGACAGTCTTTTCGCATGTCTTGCATTTCTCAGTGCTCCCAGTGAACGGTGCCATAATCCCCGACCACCACTTTTTTGTGTGTGAGTGTGTGTTTTTTTTAATTTGTTTCCTTCTTTTCTGTGATGTTTTTTTTTGTTCTTGTTTTATTCAGGTCAAAAGTTTCAAGGTTATTGTGTTGTTGGAACCTTGAAAGTTTTGTAGATTCATGGCCCCAGAAAGGCGTTATTATAGTGTGTGGTTCTCTGGAAAAGTCCTAATTTTGGGGGATTTGTTAAGGAATGTGTTTAATAGAAAGAGATTGATGCGCATATTAAGGAGAAATAATCTCTAACCTTTTCAAGGCTTTGTAGTACATATATATATATGATATAATTACTTGGTGCTAGTTATAAAAATTAGCTAGGGTATATGCTTCAAAATTACATCAAATTTAATTTTTAAAAAATGTCATCCAAGTCATCAGTTTAGTGACATAATTAAGAAGTGGGTTTGAATTTATTTAGTGACACTAAAAATATATAAATTATAGATTTGAAACTGTGCTAGTGTGCACAGTTATATTATATATATATAATTGGTTATAAATTTTCGTACGAGTCTATTTTTGTTATTATTTTACATGGTAGTTCTGTTTTGGAAAATGTTTCCAATTTTTGGAGATGATACGACAATGTTTGATATAGAGAGAAAGATATGAATTCAGACTACCTACCTTACATTTTTACGATAAATTATCTATTATTTTTGTGATTTTGACACATGTACTTATATTAAATATTTTTTTAGATTAAATATTTTTTTTAGATTATATCATTCACTAAAAAAAACTATAAAATTAATTGCTTTAAGTACATGTAATCAACTATAAAACACAATCTGAATAAGAAAAAGTGTAGCAGGTTCTCTGGATTGAACTTGAAAGTGATGACTTTGCTAGCTTGTTAGAGTTTTGGAAAGTGGCCACTTTAATGGGCTTTTGTGGCTTAAAAAAACTTATCTAATGGCTAAAAACTCTAGTGAGCCCAATTGCTCAACGCTACTAGCACTTTACGGCGAACGGTCGTCGGCTGGCGGCGGCGCCTCCCTTTCTCTCTCGCTCTAAGGCCAAAACTCCACTGAACTAAATAGCTTCCCTCGGCTTCTTCCATTGCTTTTGTACTTACAAGGTTCGAGATTTGCACCATTGCCTAGCTGGATCTTGCTCCTACTAATGGTGATGAGGTACCGCCGTCTCTTTGAAGCTTCCAAGGTCCTGCCCAGTATCATCTCAGGTGATCTCTCTACCAGTAACAGTCCTTTGCTATGTATCATTGTCTTAAGCTGAAGAAATTATTAGGCATCACTGGAGGTTACGTTATTTGTTGTTTGATTTAGTCTTCGAGTTCATGTAGTATATTCTAGCCAAACTGCTCCGATGAAGCTACGCATAGTTGGTGTCCATAATTTTGAAATTAACTAAGTATAACTCAGCAGCAATCCATTGATTCAACTGTTTCATTTTCATTTTTCAGGGAAAATTTTCCAAAAACAGTTTCTGTCGGCTTTAGCTTTATTAGCTCCCTCATTACATCCTAATGGATTAAGTAGGAGCAAAGGAGAAATTGAGCAAAGGTTATATCATATATGCAGGTAAATTAGATGAATGGTGGTTCATGACTTCATGGTAATTTTTGTCAGTCATTTTGTCAAATTTCTTGTGGTCAAACTGTTTCTTGTGTTTATTCTTGATTTTGATATGTCTTTTAACTTATGATTGACAGTCCTATTCAGGTACTCCACGGTTCCACAAGCTTTGAATGATCTAGTCGATGATGATGATATTTTATCCTTCATTGAGTCCGCTCTTGAAGAACTTGAGGGTAAGAGAACTATTAGAAACATAATAATCCCTACTTATGTCTCGGATCAAGTGTATCCATTGCATATCTCTTTTCTTGATAGACAAGGTATCAGAATTGAGTTTACTTGCGTTATAAGTATCATGCAGAGAGAAGTATAATGATTTTTTTCAAATGTTGCAGGGACAAATCATTATTGGTTGAATAAAGCAGAGGAAAGCAAGGGTTTTCTAGATGGAAACAAATTCTCAGTGACCCTTGTTGGGATGTTGCCTGAGAATTTTCTCCCTTCTGATTGCAGAAGTGTCGTTGAAAAGTTGAAATCTATACAACAAAGGTTTCTTTGAGCTATTAATATCTATTTTTTAATGGCATGTCTGGTAGGTAATTTTTTAAACCTTAAAGTATTTTTTATTTTCTTTCTCCTTCTATAGGTACCCAAACCTTTTTGTCATGGGTTTTCTCCATGCAAGTGATGCTTCATCCCAAGCATATCGAACTCATTTAGCCGAGCTGATAATCAAGGAATATGTTAATTTTCCCATACTTTTGGTTAACAAGCACTATTCCAAGGTAAGATGAAAAGCCTATGCTTGGCAGAATTTTTGTAGGATGTTTCAAGTTGTAAATTTCTATGGAGTCGTGTTATATAAGTTTTTTGCATTCCTATTTAACAACTCTAAGGTCGTTATTGGTTGAATTTGGCTTGTTTATTAGTTACAAATTTATTTATTTTCTACTAACCCAGATAAGCAATGAGCACAATTACATACTACTTAGAGGTTCAAGGAGTCCTGAGTTATACCATGACGGAGAGTTGAATAATGAAGTTCTTGATAAAGGTACCGAATATTAGTTATGAAATCTTGTCGATTTTGTACGGTTCATAGGTTTGCTCAATTGTCTAATTCATTTTTTTTATTGGTTCAGCTATGGAGGAGTCAAGTGTTTCAAAGGATGAGTGGCAAAAGCTATTTGACAATTCCTCCTGGGTGGTGTCAAGACATAATAATGCTTCTAAAGAACCATATATATGTTCACTTATGCAAAACATGTTACTCTCTTCCCCAGGTATAAATTCAATCATTTTTATCATGCACAGAAGAACATTGGCAGTAAATTTTCCTTCTGTACACAAGTATGAGGAGAATGAATGAAGCAACCACGATAATATGTCTCACCGTTCATATTAGTATTGTAGTGTTTCTTTTTACACGTATATGGATAATGTGTGCTTCTTGAGTTTATGATTCTTCCATGGTTTCAACATTTTCCATTTTATCTTGAAGGTTGTATCTCAGCAGATGAGGAAGGTCAGCGTTTATTCCTCTCGGACAGCAACCATCATCGCATAATTGTATCAAGTGGAGGTGGAGAAATCCTGGATTGTGTATGTTTGCAATTTGTCTTAAATTCTCGCTTAATGATTTCTTTCTTTCTCGTCGTATTAATAATTGTGCACATGCAATCTAATTGGCTGGTAATTTTTAATAGTATTTGGTAATAGATCGTCAAAGATGGGACCTTTCTGTATTATACTACTTATGTTATAATCTGATTGACTAAGCAAAGAGAATTTGCCAGATCGGTTCTTCTCCAGGGTTCGAGGATGGGGATTTCGACTCTGTAAAATTATTGTGTCCCGGTTCCTCTTTCTATTGTGCTGATGAAGATTGCCTCTATTTCGTGGATTCGGAGGTATACCTCTGCATGTTAGGATAAGGTTAGATTCCCGGGATCATGCGAAAGGTGATACTTTGAAAGATACTCTTCTCACAGATTCCTCGATTAAGTTCGATTTGTCACTCTGAGGGAAGAATTTGGAATTAGATACCTTATTGCTATATTTTAGGGTTCAGCATTTGTGGTCTTGATCTTGAATATTTGCTCAATTTTGTAAACACAGATTTGTGTTGGTTTCTTGGTGGAAAAGGTTTTGACCACTTTACAGTGTAGATACATATTTCTGCTATGAAGTAGGAATTTTCAGGGGAGATTTTTTGGGCCAAGTTTGGGGAAGTGAGTTTTGGTTTAGTACTAGGCCCATATGACTCAATAGTACCCAATTTATTCTAATTTCTAAGGGTCCGTTTGGTACATTGTAATTCAAAGTTTCAGGCTGAAATTGACAGAGATGTAATTATATTCTGATGTAATATTAGATTGTAATATTTTGACTGCCGTTTCCACATGATAATGAAAAGTTGTATTCGCGCGTCAAAATCTGACACCTTCACCCGTATCAATATTTGTTATATTATTGAACACGATATATAATACAACAATGGCATTTTTTGTCAAAGTGCCCTCCTCATAGATGGCATTTCTAAAAATGCCCTCCAAAACCCGTCCAGCTGCTAGCTGGATGGCCCAGCTGGCCGGCTCGCGTGTCCAACGCGTGGGCACTGTCCAGCTGCTAGGACCGGTCGGACCGGGCCGGATAAACCGGTACCGGTCTGACGGTAAGAGCAAAGACCAATTTTTTTTTTTTTTTTTTTTTACGAAAATATTAATTGAGTTTAACTAGAATCGAACCCAGGACTTACACTAAAAACGTTGATGCACTACCACCGCACTACAAGCTAGAATGTTGACAAAATAATAGATAAAATATTTTTATTTATAATTCTATTTAATCAATGGAATGGAACCGGGTTCCCCATCCCTCGGGTTTTTTTTTTTCACTTTTTACATCTATTTTTTTTTTTGCCAAAACTTTTTACATCTATTAATATTCACTAAATTCAAAGTTACAACTCCAAATTCAATGAAAATCGAATGTTAGCGTCTTTATAAAGTAATAAATAAACAATGTGCTATTTTTTTAAAATTTATTTTAGTAATTTCGAAAATTAATATTTTCATCTCCGAATGATGTTATACCACCATAAAACCGAACCCGGTTGAACCGGATTCCTCTGTCTTGAGGAACCCGTTTGACGGGTTCCCCCATCCCGCGGTTTTTTTTTTTTTTTTTTTTTCCACTTTTTACATCTATTAATATTCACTAAATTCAAATTTACAACTCCAAATTCAATGAAAATCAAAAGTTAGCGTCTTTATATCGTAATAAACAATGTGCTATTTTTCTAAAAAAAAATATTCTAATAATTTCGAAAATTAATGTTTTCATCACCGAATGGTGTTATACCACCCTAAAACCTAAATTTAGAGCAAATCTCATTTTTTAGAAAATGTTCAAAAAAATCTTCTTTTTTTTTTGTTAGTTTCCCATCCCGCGGTTTTTTTTTTTTTTTTTTCACTTTTTACACCTATTAATATTCACCAAATTCAATGAAAATCGAAAGTTCGTGTCTTTATAACGTAATAAACAATGTGCTATTTTTTTTAAATTTATTCTAGTTATTTCGAAAATTAATGTTTCCATCACCAAATGGTGTTATACCCCCCTAAAATGCAAATTTGGAGTAAATCTTATTTTTTAGAATGTTCAAAAAATATATTACCGGACTTCAAATTAGGCCCCGTTTTCGGTATTGGATTTTACAAATACGTGACAATTCGGAAAAAAAAAATTGAACATTTTCTAAAAAATTATGTTTGCTCCAAATTTAGGTTTTATGGTGGTATAACATCATTCGGTGATGAAAACGTTAATTTTCGAAATTACTAAAATAAATTTAAAAAAATAGCACATTGTTTATTTATTACATTATAAAGACGCTAACTTTCGATTTTCATTGAATTTGGAGCTGTAAATTTGAATTTAGTGAATATTAATAGATGTAAAAAGTGAAAAAAAAACCCGAGGGATGGGGAACCCGGTTCCATTCCATTGATTAAATAGAATTATAAATAAAAATATTTTATCTATTATTTTGTCAACATTCTAGCTTGTAGTGTAGTGGTAGTGCATCAACATTTTTAGTGTAAGTCCTGGGTTAGATTCTAGTTAAACTCAATTAATATTTTCGTAAAAAAAAAAAATTGGTCTTTGCTCTTACCGTCAGACCGGTACCGGTTTATCCGGCCCGGTCCGACCGATCCAGCTGCTAATAGTAGTTGGACAGTGCCCAGCTGGTGCCCAGCTGGCACGCGTTGGACACGCGAGCCGGCCAGCTGGGCTGGGCATTTCTATAAATGCCCTCCTTTGGAGGGCATTTTTAGAAATGCCATATATGAGGAGGGCACTTTGACGAAAAAAAATCCACAACAATGCGTATACTTCATTAACAATATTGATAAAGTGCATTATTTCTCTCTATGTTATCTCGATAATTGAACATGCTGGGCTTTTGGCCCAAAGATTGGCCGAAAAAAGGCTGTGCTCCTCTCGATAAATGCAAGGGCTTTAGATGTAAGGTCCGACCGGAAGAACCGGAATCCGGACTCCTAGCCGGTTCGGAACACGGTCCGGTCTGATAACACTGCACCTTCACTGGGCAAGAGATGGCCTTCTTGAGGGAGAAGTCAGTGAGTTGATACATAAAGAAGCGATAAAGATAGTGAGAAATCGACGAAGAGACGAGAGATCCACGAACGAGTTTTCATCAGCGATCGATCATCTAGAAGAGAAGAAGTAATGGAAGCTCCTAAGACCATCGCGCACGAAATCGGCGGCGTCCGCGCTGACGCTCTGCGGTTCGGTATTCACGGCATCAAGAGCGACATCCTGGAATCTCATCCTTTCGAGTCCTCATTCCAATCTGTATGCAAAAATCCAATTCCTACACTATTTCCTGCTATTTCTGATTTCTGAGGATTAGCGTGAGCATATTGAAAACGAATCGATCGAGTTCCTGTAGTTTGAGGGCGAGTGCGCTGTCGGTTTTTTGTGATTTTGATTCATAGTGAAAATAAATCTAATTGTTAATTCGAGTTAAGAAACTATGAGCTATATAGGTTACAGATTCAATTAAACTCTAAATCTAGGTTTATCTGAAGAATTGCTTCTAGTAGCTATAAATTGAGGCAATGCAAGCTTTGCAGTAATTTGCTGGAATATCTGTGAGCAACAAGATACGCAATAACTATGTTATATGTCTTGATTTTGCCAAGTAGTTCATGGCTTACGTGGATGTATTCCCATTTCGTTGTGTTGTGTGACTTTAGGCTAAGAAGAGTGACGAGGAGATGAAAAGAAAGATGCTCGCTTGTACGTATGGAAGTGCCTTTCCTCTGAAGATGGACCTGGACCAGCAAATCCTCTCACGGTATGTATTAGTTCGAAACATTGATTTACATTCACACTTCATGTGAGGTTTCTTTTGGTGTATTGCTCTGATTATTTTTTGTCCAATGACTCTAAACTCCTGTTCTTTGCCTTTCCACTAACTCGTTTCTAGATCTTGTTATTTAGCAAAATGGTTGATTAAAGATGTGGGTTGTTAAGTGATTGTGGATAGCACTTTTCCTGGCTTCTAATTTTGTATGTGAATTTATGATTGTTTAGTTCATCTGAACAATTGGTACTTGAAAATAGCTAGAAGCCTGCCTATTTCCATTGCTACAAATCTCAAAATCCTTTTAACAGAGTAATTATTTGTGGGATGTTTAGACTAAAATAATTGGACATCAGATTGTGCGTATAGATAGATATTGAACGGCATCCTCGATAATTATCCTGCGGAAATTTAGTTTTGCTCATGGTTTAAAATCAATGTTTTCCAACTGTTGGCTCCCCTTTCAGTTATCCTGTTTCAGCAGCAGATTGCTCTATTTGTCTTTGGACATATAGTATTCCTTTCTGTACTTTTGGGTAGGCAAGATAGCTTCACATTTCATTACATGATGCCCAAGCTGATGATTACCATGTATGCAATCACCAAAGCACCACTTCAACTATGTAAACTGTGCACAAGATAAGCTAGCAGTTCATTCTAACTTCTACAGATAAACTGAAGCTACCCCATAGTTTTTAATGTGTTGATCCTATTTATTCCAAAGATGAGCAATTTGGTGTTCACAACATGAAATGTCCTTGAGACTGCTAAATGGTCGATCACTGCAACTGAATGAGTAGGTTCCAATACAAAATGTACCCGAGAGTTCCGGCAAAACTTGCTGTGACCTTTTTGGATATTTTTTCCTTTTCAATAGTGCTAGGCTATCTATATTCAACCTTCTTGCTTGCTGAAACACCAGCTTTAATTGTGTAGCGTAGCATGCTGCATATACATCCCTTGGGTAGAAGAGGAAAGTTTCTGCTGTCACTTATTCTTAACTATAATAATATATACTATAATCTAACTTGTTTATGAAGATACCAGATGATTGATTCTGAAACTTTGAGTATCCTGTTTTTATGTTTATTCTCTTCCCCATATTCGGCTGAGGCAGTGAATGCAGTGGATTGGTTACTACTAGATGGTTTCTCATATGTTAATTTCACGGTTAACACTGTTATATGAATCATTCCATGCTAATGCTTGCTTTCTCTATTTCTTTTTTTGTCGCAACTTGCAAAGCTTGTCCTAAACTTATAAATAAACCCGTAAATTGAACATAGAGCAGATTTCAAAGACCCCCTGGAGCTATCCCATCCTCAATGCTCGGGTTTGAGGCTGTCACAGGCAGGTTGGATGACTTTGGCTTTGAGGACTATCTAAATGGTAATGAATTACTCTTCCCCTTTGCCCTAATCGTGTCTGTTGTAAACTAGCTTCAGCTCACCTTTCTATTTGTTTAGCTTTCCGGTTAGCCACCAATGTGCATTGAATGGATATTGAAACTGAAGTCTGTTGATTCTTGAAAATGCTTAATTTAGTGAAATGGAACATAGAATGAAGTAGTGTGATATTGTGCAGATCCTCGTGAATCAGAGACATCCCGTCCGGTGGACATGCACCACGGGATGGAAGTTCGGCTCGGGCTCTCCAAGGGACCAGTCTGCCCTAGTTTTATGTAACCAGGAAACAAGGTTGTGGTGTTGCCATTAAGGTGAACTTGCCATCTATGTTGAATCTGAATCCATAGACTTGAGACATATTCTGAGATGTAACAACATTTGCTATATTGCTTTAGTTTTCTCTCTATGCATGTTCTAATTGTTCAATTCTGCTGATTATTGAATGATTCTTTCACGTAATTATACACTATAAATAAGTTTTTTTAGGAAGTTGCTTATGTTGCTGAATTTGTTATTTTTAGCCATCATGAATTCCTGGATTGAATTGAATGGTCACAAAAAGGAGTGTTGAGTTTTTGTAAAGCATTTAATTTTTCACCTAACAATATGTCTTTTATTCTGGTTTGGTACTTATTTCCATTATTATTTTGATGTTGTGTTTGATTTGTATTATTATTTTATATATATATATAATAAAGAAAAGCACATAATGTCAAGTGATGATGATAAAAGAGAGTATAAACAAGAAATAACCTTTTTATGGGCCCAATTGATCCACCAACTCTACGCTCCTCTACAGAGACAATCCATCTTTTATTCAAATTTGAAACCCTAAAACAATGGAAAGGTGAAGCCTAATGGCGGGTTTCTTTAGCTTAATTTGTACATTATAATCTAAAACTAGAATGTCATACCTCTATTAATTATTGTATTTTGTGCTTTGTTCGGCATTTTATTTAAATACAAACACTAAGAAAAAAATTGGTCAATTACAACAATGTGAATTTAGATTTAGAAGTTTTTGAATTGATTTTTAAAACTTTAAAATTGTCATTTTTTACATGCAAGTGTGATTATTTGAATATCAAACTTTTGAGTTATATATATTTCTCAAATTTACCATTTTGAGACAAAATGATTATGAAAGTTATAAAAGCTTAAATTGATAGATAGATGAGGTTGCAACTGAAACCCCTTGAATGAGTGTTGTGGCTTGATCATTGCTTTGCCATAATAATTGACCCTCTCTTAAAATATACTCTTCTTTGCTGAACCTTAAGATGTCCTCTCTTGCTTGGAAGCTTGGTAGGGAATGGCCCACTCATTGTTATTTATAATCTTTAAATTTTAAATACTTGTTATTATATGTTTTTCAAGGCATATATTATGTACTACTAACTATAAACAAATGGTATGGTTTGAGACAAGATCATTAAAATACACCATATGGATGTTTCATTTAATTACTCATATATTATATATAGGTGGAAAATGGTCCACAAACTTTAATAACAACCATATAATTTTCTTCCGCATATATATGTTGGTAAGTGGTCGAAAATATAATGTGAAGACATATTAATATATTATACGTACGTAGGGCCTAGGGGTCGGTCGATTTGATACACAATTCTAGTTGTGACGTTTTATTTTTTTATTTATTTTTGTAATAATTACATAATATCTTCATCTTTGCAAAAAATGGACATGTAATTATTATTATGATGGTCGGTCACAATTTGAAAAAAATTATATACACGCATTTTTTTTAGGGTTAAGAACCTATGAAAGGTCTGAACTATCACCCATGTTAACGGGAGAGGTCTGAAATTTAAAAAGTTAATAACAGAGGTCTGAAATTACAATTTTGTTGATAACAGCGGTCTCCGTTAGTTTTTTCCGTTAAAACTAACGGAAGTTGGTCACATGCTTGGCATGTGACCGGAAATTAAATAAAATTCCAAAAATGCCCTTCTATCAAGTGTGCCCCTCACATGCATGGAGTGAAAAGACCAAAATGCCCTTGAAGCCACCACGGTACTCCGGCGACCACCAATCGTACTCCGGCGACCACCACCGTACTCCGGCGACCACCGCCGTACTCCGGCGACCACCACCAAGGCTCCGATTGGGCCAAAATCGGAGCCACAGAGCTCCGGTCGGAGCTCTGTGGCTCCGACCAGAGCCACAGAAGCTCCAGATCGGAGCTCTGTGGCTCCGGTCGGGGGCAAAGAGCTCCAGATCGGAGCTCTGTGGCCCCGATCGGAGCTTTTTTGGCTCCGATCGGAACTTTTTTGGCCCCGATCGGAGCTTTTTTGGCTCCGATCGGAACTTTTTTGGCCCCGATCGGAGCTTTTTTGGCCCCGTGGTGGCCGGAGTCGGGTCGCCGGAGCCGAGGTGGTGGTGGTCGGAGTCGAGGTGGTGGTCGCCGGAGTCGGGTGGTGGTGGCCGGAGTCGGGTGGTGGTGGCCGGAGTTGGGTGGTTTTAATTTGACTTTAGGGGTAAAATTGTCATTTCACATTTCCTTAAATAAGATATTAAATAAAACAAAATATTAAAGGGGCAAAAATGTCATTTCACACAATTCTGTTAAATTTAACCATAAAAATGGACGGAAAACCTCAAATCAACAAAATTGTAATTTCAGACCTCTGTTATTAACTTTTTAAATTTCAGACCTCTAACGTTAACATGGGTGATAGTTCAGACCTTTCATAAATTCTTAACCCTTTTTTTTAACGATAATTTGGAAATTTACGCCCATTATCGCATGCATGGTGCACGCCAGTAACGACTATCGGACGTGGCTACTATCGTGCACCATCAACGTGTAGTGAATATTCAAGGTTATTATTATTATTATTATTGCTATTATTATTTAACGTTAAATTCGATAGATGTCCAATTGAATATATTTTAATATAATCATTTCATTTTTAATATAATCATTTCATTTTGTTATTGAATCCACCTTAAAAAGTGAAAGTTCGGATAGTCAATTTAAAAAGTAAAGTTCGGATAACATTTGTTATTAACCCTAAAAATATTATAATGAATTAATAGGACGCCAGACTTGGGCGAGTACCCAACTCATGTCTCGACTCTGGCTAGGTTTACTAAGCCAAATAGTCTAATTAGATCTCTAACTTTAATTTTGAAACTTAAATTTAACAAAATAAAAATTAAAGGACAATTCAACACTAATAATCACGTCCAAGTCACGTAAATGCTTAACGGAAAAACTACTCACTATTAAATATATACCATATCCAAAATGTATTGTAAACAAATTTGATATACTAAAGAACAATATGATTCCATGAACTAAATATAGACCTATTAACTCTATTATTATATATATAATTTTAAGAACAATGTTTTGTTCAAAATTAATTTTTTTTTTTGCTAAGAATTTAGATTTGTACTTAATTAAACGAAAACCAAGTAAAACTGAGTCCATATTAGACTCCATACTAATCATTAATTAATTAAGTAATTCCGCGAAAAAGATTAAAGAGTAAAACAATAATCACTCTCACTACTCTTCTTCTTCTTCGTCTTCTTCACATTCTTGCTTGCGGTTTCACCACTCCTCTCTCTCCTCTCCTCTTCAATCAATCTGTACCAAATTCGCTATCTCACTCAGTCTCCTCTTGCTTTGCTGGTGAAGACGAACAGCAACAACAACAGCAGCAGCAACACTTCTCTTTGAATCCAAGTTTCTTCCAAATCTGAGTGTCTCTCTCAATCTCCATCCACAAATTGTCTGCTTTCACCGGTAGTTCCCAAATCTTGGGTTGGTACCGTCTGTGTCTTTTCTGCAATGCCAAGGAACAACCCTAGAGTCGAGATTACTGTACTGGAGCCTTGCAAGATAGTCTAGTCCATTTTGCTTCACTGATCGCTCTCCGAATCTGTGGAATTTGAGAAGTTGCTTTGGTTGGGGACGGTTGATTCTTCTAGGTTTAGATTGAAGCGAGCGAGTGATGAAATCATTTAGTCAGTTTCCACTTCTTTTGGCTCTTCTTGGAGTTCTTTTCCACGAATGCGATTCGTTTGGAAATTATGAATGTAAGTGTTGAATTTTTGCGATTATGTGGTTCCACAGATCTTGCTTGTTTTAGTTTCTTCAAGCTGCTCGGAGCTCTCTGAGAAAATGCTGGAAATTTCCAGTCTGCTATGGAATTGATATTTTTCTATCTTGTTCTGGATTCGTAGAAAAATGCTTTTTTGAGCTTAGTTTGGAGATAGTCACCGGTATCCACAATGATTTCAGCATAAGCGATATGGTTACTCTCATGTCTATAGGCTTGATTTAGGATAATACTGCTATTTTATCTCCCAATTAGGATACTGGATCAATTGCTAAATTTGCCTGCAGAAGAAAAGAGATACCAAAATGATCCTTCCGTGAGTTCATTGATGAAATTGGAGTTTATGTCAATGATGTAAATGCTTGCTTCATGTGTTTAATTCTACAATTCATGGTTCCTGCAGCTTATGCGCTCATGACATTTAAGGAAGCCATATACGAAGATCCAAAAATGGTAACTTCGACCTGGAATGTCCTTGATGTGGATCCTTGTGATTGGTCTGGCATTGGGTGCTCAGCCGATCGTCAACACGTGATTAAAATGTAAGAGATGTTCTTACCAGAAAATTTAATTTTCAAACTCTAATATCCATTTTATGTACCCAAGTCGGTCCAATATGGATCAGAAGTTGTATTTTACTTGAATAACAGTTTATTATCTACATGTCCTGTTTTGCAGAAATATCTCTAATTCGTCTTTGAAGGGGTTCCTTGCTCCAGATTTGGCTTTACTCACCCAGTTGCAAGAACTGTACGCTTCATTGTTCATTCCCAAGTTTACATGTATTTTTTGTTTAATGTGCTGATTCGTATTATTCTTTGGAGTTTAATCTTTTTAAATTCATGATTCTGCAGCGTTCTTCATGACAATGCCCTTCTAGGAGTAATACCCAAAGAACTGGGCATGCTGAGTAACCTCAAGGTCTTGGATTTGGGTAAAAATCGTCTATCCGGTCCAATTCCTCCAGAGATCGGGAAGTTGACCAACCTCGTTAAAATGTACAATCCGTAAAAAAAGATCATCTTGGACATATTTTGGACCACGGTATTTCAATATAACTGTTATTACCACTTAAAATTGTGCAGAAACCTTCGATGTAATGGCTTGACTGGTAAGTTACCTCCAGAGCTTGGGAACTTGAAGTATCTCCAGGAACTCAAGGTGGACAGAAACAGACTTCAAGGAACTGTTCCTGCTGAAGGAAGCTCAGATTTTACTTCCTCCATGCATGGAATGTCAGTAAAATCATTATTCTGTTGACCCTAAAATATACATATATATATATATTAATTTAGATTGGATACATTCCATTGTCTTCCATAATTTAAGCTGATTTTTGGGCTTTTGGGGCTGCATTGTATTGCAATAGTTTAATATTATTTTTTCTGCAACTCACATATATTAAACTTGCTTCAGGTATACTTCTGGTTCAAATTTAAGTGGCATTTGTCGATTATCTCAGTTGAAGGTAGCTGATTTCTCGTATAATTTCTTCGCCGGGAGCATTCCCAAGTGCTTGGAGTCTTTTCCAAGGTGCCTCTTCTATTCCTTGACCTTGTTGCTCGTTCTCATTCTTGCCATTTTATAACTTTTATATACATTTATATCATACAGAGTGAGCTTTCAAGGGAATTGCCTTCAGAACAAAGATATACAACAGCGTACTAGTGGACAATGTGGAGGTATGCCTTTCTTCATATTTTAACTGATTTGGAATCAGCAAAACTAGGACAATTCTACATAGTGTGGAACTTTGATTAAATACATGAGTGGAAGTGAGTAAAGTTACCTTTTCAAGAAATATGCAACTGATTGAGATAGTAAATAGTTTCCGGAAATTGAAAAGATTTAATTTTTACTTTAAGTTCCACACTTTGTAGCATTTCTCACATAATGATTCATTTATTAAAAACTTTGATTCCTATACAAAATGAATCTAGCTGCTAAAACAGAATCGCGATGCAGGTTCTTCTCCACCACCTAAACCTCATTCAACTTCTGCACAAAAGCACAACACTGCTGAAAATGGAAACAAACGTGACAACGAACCAAAGCCCGTGTGGCTATTGGCTCTTGAAATCGTGACAGGGGTCATGGTCGGGTCTCTGCTCCTTGTAGGTCTCGTCACTGCCTTCCAAAGATTCAACGGCAAATCTTCCATCATAATACCATGGAGGAAATCATCGAGCGGAAAAGGCCATGCCACATTGTACTTAGGTTGGAAACTTCCATTCTTCATTCTTGCTTGTAGTTCAAGAAACATGTCCTGTGAAACTTACTTTAGTTGTTGCTGGCTTTGTACAGATTCTGAGTTGTTGAAGGATGTTAAGAAATATAGCAGACAAGAACTAGAAGTAGCCTGCGAAGACTTCAGCAATATTATCGGTTCATCACCTGATAGTGTAGTTTATAAGGGAACTATTAAAGGCGGGCCAGAAATTGCTGTGATATCTCTTTGCATAAAGGAGGAAAACTGGACGGGTTACCTCGAACTCTATTATCAAAGAGAGGTACTTAAAAAAGTGATTTTTTTTTTGCACTGTATGTGGCAGAATGTTTAAAAAAATGGTTTTTTTTTTGTTCAGGTGGCAGAGTTAGCTAGATTGACTCATGATAATACAGGAAAGTTGCTGGGTTATTGCAGCGAGAGTGCACCGTTTACTCGGATGCTCGTTTTTGAATATGCATCGAACGGAACTTTGTATGAGCATCTTCATTGTAAGCCCCGATTCCTTGGCAACAGTTTTGAATCTTCTGCTTTGGCTTTAGGTGGATTCAGTTAATATCATCTCCAAGATTTAATTTTGAGCTTGATCAGTTGATGAGATTCGATCAACTCATCCAAAACTTAAAAAAGTGAGCAATATTTTCCAAAGGAAAGATTGATGATGTATCAGAATCTAATCTATGGATCATACCCAGAATCAAATCTTGTACAGAATGATTCAAGTCACATTTTTACAATCTTTTTGAGCTATAATTTGAATGCAGATGGAGAAGGCTGCCAAATGTCTTGGACTCGGCGCATGAAGATCGTACTGGGTATTGCTCAAGGGCTTAAGTACCTGCATACAGAGCTCAACCCGCCATTTACCATATCGGAGTTGAATTCAAGTGCTGTTTATCTTACTGAAGATTTCTTACCCAAGGTATAATCAGTTTTTGATCTTACTGAAGAAAAAACCTTATAAAAATTGTGGGTCTCCCCTGAAAAACATCAAAATCTGTTCAAAATTGCAGCTTGTTGATTTTGAGAGCTGGAAAAATATTCTCTCAAGATCCGAAAAGCATTCGGGATCTATAAGCAATCAGGGGGATGTATGTGTTCTTTCAATCTCGATTGAGCGACGCCACGAAGATGTTTTAGGCAACATCTACGCATTCGGCGTGCTTCTGCTCGAAATTGTCAGTGGAAGACCTCCGATTTCTAAGGACAAGGGAGATTTGGTAAACTGGGTAAGATGAACTTAGTTCATTTAACTGTTAGGAGATTGATGGATGTGATTTTCCCATATTTGAGATAACACGCACATGAGATAACACGCTTTGACAAATTGGTACCCGAGATAACTTTTGTGACTTTTAAGTATCTGAAAAGTCCAAACGCATCAATCGGAACTAGGTCCCAATTGACCTAGTTCGGTTCGGGTCGAGCCCAGGCCTAGGTCCAGCCTTAGTTGGGTTTTCCTGACCTAAGCGAACCTAACTACGACTGAGCAGCCTTGTGCTCGACCGGGCTAAGGTCAATTGTGACATAGGTCTAATCTAATGTAGGCGTTTATTTACCTAGCTCTGGTCGAGCCCAGGGCTAGCTAAGATCGTGGTTGGAGTCCCTAGATCAGGATAATCTAACTATTACCGGACTTAGCCCTGCGCTCGACCCAGGCTAGATCAATTGAGACCTAGTTCCGATTAGTGCAACAGTTTGGACTTATCATGTACCTAAAAAGTCATAAAAATTATCTCAGGTACCAATTTGTCAACGTGTGTTATCTTAGATACATGTTTGATTTAAAACCCTATAATTTACGACTCCTCTGCTATAGGCCAAAGACTATCTCGAGCTTCCGGAAGCGATGTCTTACGTGGTGGACCCCGAGCTGAAGCACTTCAACTACGACGAACTGAAGGCGATATGTGAGGTGGCGAGCCTGTGCCTCAAACCGAACGCCACCAGTAGGCCGTCCATGACCGATATTAGCTCGATTTTAGAGGGCAAAATTGACACTTCGATGTCGGCTGAGCTTAGGTCGTCTTCTTTGGCATGGGCTGAGCTGGCGCTTTCGACGTAAAAGTCGAGCTTGATACTAACCCGATGTAAATCGGAAAAAAATACTTTGATTTTGTGGTTTTCGGGTTCTAATGTCTCTTGTAAATGCTTGTATTATGGTTGAGACAATATAGTAGGGAATGGAGAATATTAATAGTGTACTCCTTGTATGCATAATGTTGGAGGCTAATATTGTGCACGTCACAGATAGTGAATCAATTGATAGATAGGACAGTATCATAATTTTTTTAGGTTTTTAACATTTCTCTAATTCTTTGTTAATTGCTAATTGTTGTATCGGATTTAAAATGTTGATATTTGATGTCTTAACTATCATATTTGTTGATTTCTATTTAGTTCCACTGATTTTAGCGTTTTAAACAAGGGTTAAGAACACAATAGGGGCCTGAATGTTTGCCCATGTTGCCAAAAGGGGTCTGAATTGAAAAAATGTATTATTAAGGGCTTGAATTTTGAGTTTTGTGTATAAGAGCATCCACAGTGGTATTACGTAAAGAATACGTAAACGTGGGTCCTACATGTTTATTTAAGTAAAGCAACAAAAACTATCTACAGTGGTTTTACATAGCATTCCTTAAAGATGGGACCCACACGTAAATTTATGTTTTTACATAAAGCATTCCTTAAATTTAAGTAATGCACTATGTATTACGTAACCAATTTTTTATTATAAATTAATTCATTTTATAATTAATGATAATATCTTATTGGTGGTTGTTGGAAAATTTAATAATAAAATATATTTAATGAATATGTTTAAGTAATACGATTGCAGAGAAAATATTTTTTACGTGTGTCTTAAATTTACGTATTACTTAAAGTGTACATAAATGTCTACGTGGCAACTTTAAAGAATACAATTTAGGTAAAACCATTGTGGATGCTCTAAGTGAGGTCTCCGTCTATTTTTTCTGTTAAAAGTGACGGAAAGTGGTCACATGCCAAGCATGTGACCGAAAATAATTTGAAAACCCGAAAATGCCCTTTGACCTAAGTGTGTCCCTCACATGTTTGACCTAAAAAGACGAAAATACCCTTTAAGCCACCACAGCTCCGGCGACCACCACCACCCGGCTCCGGCGACCACCACCCATCTCCGGCGACCACCACCCCCTCCGGCGACCAAAAAAGCTCCGATCGGAGCTCCAAAGTTCCGATTCGGGGCCACAGAGCTCCGATCGGAGCTTTTTGGGTCGCCGGAGGTTGCCGGAATTGGGGTGGTGGTCGCTGGAGTTGGAGTGGTGGTCGCCGGAGCTAGGGTGGTGGTCGGTGGCGGTGGCCGTGGTGGCCTTATGACATAATTAGTATGCAGGGGTATTTTAGACATTTCACATTTCATTAATTAAACTGATAAATTGTATAATAATTGGAAAAGGGTAATTTTGTCATTTCACGTATTTCCGTTACATTTAACAGCAAATTTGGACAGAAACTCGATTATCAACAAAACTCAAAATTCAGGCCCTTAATAATACGTTTTTTCAATTCAGACCCCTTTTGGCAACATGGGCAAACATTCAGGCCCCTATTGTGTTCTTAACCCTTTAAACAATAAAAAGTTAAAAACATGTTTATACTTTTTTGAAGTATTAGAATCAGATTTGTTACTTATGATTTAGACTTAATTAGCTGAAAAATTATGTTTTTGATCTGTCAATAAAAAAAAGTAGGAATTAACCAATTTGATAGTTAAGATACATTAGTATTTTAAAACTGGAATAGTAACATTGTAGGGATTTAGATTTTACTTACCTAAATCGACTAAGCCTTTACTGAAGGTATTTGAGATTGGCTGAAACGAATAACACTCACAGAAATCAAAGAATCACTCAATTACTTAAGGAACAAGTATTATTGAAGAAGAACTCTTCTATTGCTTAATGTCTAAGTAATCGTATAACGGTTTTTATAGCTTGAATTACAAGAGGAAAAATCAGAAAGATAGTTAACTGATCCTACTAATTAGACTCTGTTACTCAATATACAAAAAATTCTAGAGAAAGAGAAGATCTGCTGCAAATCTTAAAAGCTTATCCTTACTGTTTTTATCGGAATTGAATAGCTGAAGACTGGATCAGCCGGTTCGGAACTCCAATAGAAATAACTAACTCCTTCTTCAACTCCAATTAAACTTCAATAAATATAACTTATAATTGAGATTATTTTTAAGTAATTATACAAGTCACATTTATTTAAGGGATGGTTTATTTTAGTTCAATGGATAAGTTGAAATAAATAAATAAAAGGATCTGCATAAGGAAGGGTAATGAGTGATGATATTGCTTGGATGTCAAGGAAGAAGTGATGGCAACTTGGAATTTGCAATTGATGAAATCTTGCCATCCATATATCAACTTTAGTGTCTTTGGCAGCCTTTGTTTTTGCAGCTTTCTTAGCTCTTACTCCACACCTCCACTATATGGAAAATCAACCTTATTTGGTACAATTTCATCTCATTAACCTACCTTCATTATGAATGCCTTTTGTCTATTAACTTAATTAACTCATAATTATATTCGAATATAAATATGGATACAATTCTTCTCTCCAATATTCATGTTTTAGATTGCGTCTCATCGTTAAGATCTTGACACGTGTTTGAGTGTAATTAATACACGTCTCAAAACTTTAACAATAAGGCACGTCTGGAGTAGAAAGAGTAGATCTGAATCACGTAACTATTAGTTCAGCTAAAAATCTGGTTTAAACGGACTAAATTATATTAGAATCAAACTGATTTGGTTTAGAATCGGTTCTACTAAACCTGTTCAATAACCAAATCTGTTATTCGATTATGACACTGACACACTGTATAGTTCTAGATTGACACAAAAGAACCTAGCAATTTACCGATTTGAATTGATTTTAAATTTAGAAATAATAAGTATTGAATTTTATAAATATGTAGTATAGTGTTTGAGAAGCACACAATTTTAAGATAATTTTTTTAAGTCAACATAAATATATTTACAAAAGTTTAAACTATTTTTTTAATTATCTTCTTAAACTTTGATATATTTTTGTATTTCTAGATTATTTATTATTCACCATTGCCCCATTTTCAATTTTTATAGTTAAAACAATTCGGTTCAACTTAAATTGGTTATAAACCGGCTCATTACAAAAATCAGTTACTTAAGGTTGAGTATATAAATATCTAACTCCCCATTTCTATTCTACAACACTCCTTCACTTTCCCGGGGAAAAATACTAATCCAGAGAAGCCGAAAATCACTGCGAAAATGCGCGAAATCCTCCATATCCAGGGCGGCCAATGCGGCAACCAAATCGGCGCCAAGTTCTGGGAGGTGGTGTGCGCCGAGCACGGCATCGACTCCACCGGGCGGTACCAAGGTGACACGGAGCTGCAGCTGGAGCGCGTCAATGTGTACTACAACGAGGCCAGCTGCGGTCGATTCGTGCCACGCGCCGTGCTCATGGATCTCGAGCCAGGCACCATGGACAGCGTCAGGTCCGGGCCGTACGGACAGATTTTCAGGCCGGATAACTTCGTGTTCGGTCAGTCTGGTGCCGGGAATAACTGGGCGAAGGGGCATTATACTGAAGGAGCTGAGTTGATTGATTCGGTCCTTGATGTAGTGAGGAAAGAGGCAGAGAATTGCGATTGCTTGCAAGGTTTGTTTCTAGATAGTTAGTTGGCGATGGTTTAGGAGTTGTTTTATACTGATTATGGTGCGATTTTACTGCTGTAGATGACGGCTTTGTTGTGATTTTGAAGTATTATCGGTATCATTAGGATGTTGATAGCTGGATTTAGTAGCAGTATTTAGAGTTGTTTGCTCCTACGAATTTGATTGATGCTTGATCCAGTATTCTGAGCTATCAATCGAAATTGGGGAAACTGATATGTGGTGTCTATTAGACCGTTCCGTGTTCATAGCACTGATATGAACTTGATTAATGCTTGATCCAATATTTTGAATGATCATTCGAAATTCCGGAAAAATGATATGTGGTTCTATAACAAGTTTGGGACCTGATTTTGTGGTGTGACTGGTGTCCATGAGACTCGAGCAAAATATTCATCTCTTGCTCATTTCATTGCTGGTAATTTCTTCAGGGTTTCAAGTATGCCACTCTCTTGGAGGAGGTACCGGGTCGGGAATGGGAACTCTGTTGATCTCAAAGATAAGAGAAGAGTACCCCGATCGAATGATGCTCACGTTTTCAGTTTTCCCTTCTCCAAAGGTATCAGACACCGTTGTGGAGCCCTACAATGCCACCCTCTCCGTTCATCAGCTTGTTGAAAATGCAGACGAGTGCATGGTGCTCGACAATGAGGCCCTCTACGATATCTGCTTCCGTACCCTGAAGCTCACCACTCCAAGCTGTAAGTTATCATTCCCATATACTTTCGTTAATTTCACACTCATTTGCCATGCATCATCATATAGTGAAATACAATTAAGGCTTCGTTTTCTTGTTTGATCAAGAGTATAGAATTTGTAGATACCAATTAGCATTCATCAAGCTTGGAGATGCACTGCAAGTATATATAGGAGATTTGTGAAATAACTATCATTCTGAACTCTGCTCCATCTTAGAAATTAGTCTGCTAGAAATTTCTCTAAATCACGATTTTACAAAGGTACATTGTTGAGTTGGGTCATGGGTGCAATTGCTGATATTAATACAACAGATCATTTTTCATGATGATCCATTAGATCAATTCCAGTCTCCCGCCTTAAAGCATATGCATTCTCAGTGTCAGAGTTGCACTAGTTTTCCAGACTGTAACTTGTGATCTCATCTCATACACAAAACACCTTTCTCTGTTTTCCTTAGCTGTATATCTTGTGGGGCTGCACACTTTGACTTACTCAAAACCCAACATGCTTGCATGTGGGTAATCTATTCTGTCCGGTCCGTTATCTGAGCTTTAATTCTATGCCTGGTGGGTGTCCAATAATTTTCCCGTTATCTTCAAATTTGTTTTTTTTTTCATAGGAGGATTTTATGTTCTTGAATTGGTTTGACAGCTTTAACCAAGTGATGTTTCTTTAATCATCCTATACAACTTCTGCAAATACATTAATGAATCTTCACTTGCCACTTGCTTCTAATCTTACTTGTCTTGAACATTTAACATGCTCTACTATATCTAGTCTATTTGATTAAAAATCAGAACTTTATTGATTTCTTGCCTAAAGTATTGATCTTTCCATGACCAGTTGGAGACTTGAACCATCTAATATCAGCCACAATGAGTGGGGTCACATGCTGCCTCCGCTTCCCCGGCCAACTCAACTCCGACCTTAGAAAACTCGCCGTGAACCTCATCCCCTTCCCCCGGCTCCACTTCTTCATGGTCGGTTTCGCCCCTCTGACCTCTCGTGGGTCCCAGCAATACCGAGCCCTAACAGTCCCGGAGCTAACCCAACAAATGTGGGACTCAAAAAACATGATGTGTGCAGCAGACCCTCGCCACGGCCGATACCTAACCGCCTCAGCCATGTTCCGAGGTAAGATGAGCACCAAAGAGGTGGATGAACAGATGATTAATGTCCAGAACAAGAACTCCTCTTACTTTGTGGAGTGGATACCCAACAATGTGAAGTCCACTGTGTGTGACATCCCTCCAACCGGTCTTAAAATGGCGTCCACCTTCATCGGAAACTCGACCTCGATCCAGGAAATGTTTAGGAGAGTGAGTGAGCAGTTCACTGCCATGTTCAGAAGAAAAGCTTTCTTGCATTGGTACACTGGGGAAGGAATGGATGAGATGGAGTTTACTGAGGCTGAGAGTAATATGAATGATCTGGTGTCTGAGTATCAGCAGTACCAGGATGCCACTGCTGATGAAGAAGGAGATGAATATGGTGATGAGGAAGATTACCAGGATGAGGAGTAAAAAGATGCAATTTTTTTGTTTGTTTTGTGTGGATTTTATGCATGTTTGTGGTAAAATAGAAGGTGTGGTGTTTGTATTGAGTTTTGTGGTAAAATATGAATGTGTTCCATGAAATTTACCATTGTGCAAAAGACTTAATATCCAAATTGCTATCCGAACTTTGATCAATCTACAAATCGCTTGAACTTTAATGTTTTTTTAAAAAAATTGGCTACTTGAACTTTCAATTTCAGAGCAAATTGCTACATCTGCTACGATTCTCGTCAAATTGACAGAAAACGAGCATGTTTCTGCCATGTGGGTCTTTTCATCTGTAGCCAAGATAGATTCAAACATAAAATGGAAGTATTGCAAATGAAATACCTTATATTGGATACTCAATTGAAAGACAATATTCGAATTGGGCAGAAGTCCAATTTAAAGTAGGGTTAAGAACACAATAGGGGCCTGAATGTTTGCCCATGTTGCCAAAAGGGGTCTGAATTGAAAAAACGTATTATTAAGGGTCTGAATTTTGAGTTTTGTGTTTTTTCAAGTCTCCGTCCAAATTTTTTGTTAAATCTAACAGAACCACGTGAAAAGACAAAAATACCCTTTTGTAATTATTATACAATTTATCAATTTAATTAATAAAATGTGAAATGTCTAAAATACCTCTACACACTAATTATGCCTTAAGGCCACTACGCTCCGGCCACCGCCCGGCGATCACCACCCGGCTCCGGCGACCACCACCGGCCTCCGGCGACCGCCACCGGCCTCCGGCGACCGCCACCGGCCTCCGGCGACCGCCACCGGTCTCCGATCGAAGCTAAAAAAAGCTCCGATTGGAGCTCCGAAGCTCCGATCGGAGCCAAAAAAGCTTCAGAGCTCTGTGGCTCCCGATCGGAGCTTTGTGGCTCCGACTGGAGCTTTTCGGTCGTCGCCGGAGGTCGGTGGTGGTCGCCGGAGGCGGTCGCCGGAGTCGGGGTGGTGGTGGTCGCCGGAGCTGTGGTGGTTTAAAGGGTATTTTCGTCATTTTAGGTCAAACATATGAGAGACACACTTTGGTCAAATGACATTTTCGGGTTTTCAAATTATTTTTGGTCACATGCCAAGCATGTGACCACTTTCCGTCACTTTTAACAGAAAAAATAGACGGAGACCTCACTTGTACACAAAACTCAAAATTCAGGCCCTAAATATTACGTTTTTTTAATTCAGACCCCTTTTGGCAACGTGGGCAAACATTCAGGCCCCTATTGAGTTCTTAACCCTTTAAAGTATTTTGTTGCAATACTTTTAATATTGAGTACACATGAAAAGACCCACATGACAGAAACATATTCATTTTATGTTGACGGGAATCGAAACATAGGTAGCAATTTGCTTTTTAATTGAAAGCCCGACAATTTCAAAGTTCAGGTAGCGATTTGTAAATTGGTCAAAGTTCGGGGAGCAATTTGGTTATTAACCCTTGTGCAAAATGAATATACACAACTCTCCAAACATGTTACTGCAAGAATAAATTACAGATTCCATTTGAATTTCAAATTGTATTCAGTTCATACTCAAACAAGTCATTCAAGAACTTTATATGTATTCCAAAACGGCCCCAAATCGACATTGCCACCGGACAGAACAATCCCGATGTTGTTACAAGAGTTGAATCTTGGATTCTGTCTGAAAGTTGGTGATAAAACAGCAGCAAGGCCAATAGCTCCACTGGGCTCTACAGCCACCTTGAGGATCTCATAGCAGAGTTTCATGGCTTCTATTATCTCCCAATCTTCCACAACTATGATCTCATCAACAAAATCCCGAACTATTGGCCTATTCAACCACAAAAAAACCATTGACTAAATTGAACAAAATAAAATTATTTAACGGTAAAACTTAACCGCTGACTAACAGATGCACTAAAAGTTTACAAAATGCAAACATATGACACCAAAAGTCTTAAAAAAAACATATAGCACCAAAAACCAACTTTGATCAAAGATATATTGCACCAAAAGACTCTTTAACCCTTCTACTAATCAAATCGGCTACCAGATCGGTACTTAACCCAATGAATTAAATTAATTACCAAGTAAGATCTCCAAGAGAAGCTCGAAGCCCATCTGCAATGGTGTTGGTCTCAGGCAAAGAGATGATTTTGTTAGCTTCTTTTGACAGAGCTGCATCATTGGCTCCTTTGGGTTCTGCAGCAAATACTTGAATTGCAGGGTTTATGGATTTGGCAGCCATTGCCACACCAGATATGAGTCCCCCTCCTGCAAACTTTTTTTGCTATGAATCTTGAGAAAAGTACAAATCTTTACACCATAATTGAATCTACCATCCATCCTCCATTAAAAAAAAAGTGCAGCTAAATGCTTTTCAAATTGACAAAAGTAACTAATTTTTTTTGTTGGCCACTTCTAATACATATTCAAATGTCATAACTAAGTTTAATCAGTTTTACTACTGTTAGAATTGAAAAATTAGAAGACAAACCACTAATGGGAACAATAATGGTGTCAATTTCTGGGGATTGCTCCAAAAGCTCCAAAGCTATAGTACCCTGTCCACTGCGCAACCCAATAAGAAACTGAAATGGGAAGCAAAATTGGGGTTTCTTGGGTGCTAAGTTAAATCCATTACCTAATTATGCGGGAATCGTTATATGGATGAATAAGAACAGCTCCAGTTTCTTCAAGAACCCTTTGTGCAACAGTTTCCCTCGATTGAATGGTGACCTCACTTCTGATAACTTGACCACCATAGCGGATCACGTTATCAACTTTGCAATTTGGAGCATTTTTTGGTATCACTATGTATGCAGGAATGCCTCGTAGTTTTGCAGCCAGTGACAATGCTGCAGCATGATTTCCACTGGTTTGATTCCAGAGTTTAGATTTCGGTAATTTCTTGCGGTAAAAGAAAAAAAGAGCTCCTTGCAGTTTGAACTGAAGGCCATGATTGTGAAACAAAAGAGCAGTACTACAATCTGTGAAAGTTAAAGAGTAAAAATCGATTTTTTTAGAATTAGTGTGAAACATAGAATAGACATTCCGGGTAAAAATGGAACCTTTTTTTTCCCCATTGTGCAAACTGTTAGGTATTATCATATTCGTATTCAGTCACTTTCCTAAGAATGTAACTGTTATTCACTTTTCTTACTAAATTATTCAATCTAACCCAAAGTTCTAGGGTTTTAGAATTTACAAAGTGTGAAACTTAGAATGAACATTCATGGTCAAAATGAAACCTTTCTCCATTTCTGCAAACTGTTAGCTACTATTGTATGCATTATTCAATCACTCCTTTCCTAGGATAGGTAACTTTTATTCACTTTTTTTCACTACATTAGTATTAGTATATCGAGCAAAAAAATTGCAACTTTTAAAATATATCACTCAACGTTTCAAGGTTTGTAGAATTTACGGAGTGTTAAAGGCTGACATTCAATGTAAAAGTGAAATTTCTTCCATTTCTGCAAAATGTTAGCTACTACTGTGGAAAAGTAAATTTATTCACTAATCTCAAGTATAAGTTTCATTATATGTAGAATTTCCGAAAAGAAAATCACCTGCTATGTGTGACAACACCTTTAGCAGCTTGAGCATCATCAAGAGATAAAATAGCATTGCAAGCACCTCTGAACTTGAAAGCTCCACTGTAAAAACCCAGAAAATCTCACAGCAAAATATCAACAGAACTCCGAAAAATCGAATTTTTAAGTTAAAATTAGATCATCAGTAGAGATTATGAATACCCTTTTTGAAAGCACTCGCATTTGAAGAACAATCGCCTTCCGGAGATCGTGTTAAGTGTCTCCGAAGACATAACTGGAGTTTTATGTATGAAGGAGCTGATTCTTGAATGTGCTTCTCTAATGGAGGAAATATCAGCTGCATATTCCCCCATTCTTTATTCTTCCAAGTAATAATTTTATAAATCTGTGGCAGAACTGACAGATTCATTAAGCATATTGAACACAGATTCAGCATGACATGATAATCGAAATATGAATCTCCATCAACTCCGACATGGATAATTCTCAATGTCTATTGGCTAGTAATTTAAATACTGTTTTGAAGAAATTTCATGAATCGCAGAAGCAGGAACTTACTGTATAAATTACTGCAAATCAAATGATTGATGGGTGGATTCCAGCGGCTCTTCTTCTTGCTTATCTAATTTGAAGCAGCATCCCCTATTATGTGTTGGGGGCGGCTGTAAATACTGCCAAACACAGACACCGACCAAGTACAAGAAAGAGAATCCAAAAGTTCTATGTTTTCCCTTTTTAAAAGAATCAAACAAAAAAGCTTATTATTATAGTCAGATAATAAAGGTTAGCCAGAGTGAAAAAAATCGGGCATTGATATTTATGAATTTGGTTACACTTTTTTTTAAAAAATATATATATATATATATATATATATATATATGAGTTTTATTATGTTGTTATATTGATAAAAATTCATTTTTAGTGATAAAAAGCTCACTAATTTCGATTGAGATTTCTAATATTTGGTACATCTTTTCCACTTAGATGTTTTTTTTTGGCCACTCACTTAGATGTAGTTTGTGTTAAGTAAAAGTACATTTATTCCAAACATCCCGGATAAATACAGCAACCGCTGGTTGCACAATATTACAACCTGATCCAAGTGTTCAAAAACATAGAAAAACAGCAATCCTAAGGACAGTTTATAGCACAAAAGATCACATTTTTGAGGTTATAGATGGTTTGGCAGCCAATCTCTGTGCTGCAAACACAGTTTTCGCTTTGAAGAGGATCTTATGCACCTCATCAAAGTGAGGCTGAGTTGCCTTTTTGGTATCCTCAATCCATTTCTGCACTTTCTTGTAAGGACCAAGAATTTGATCACGCTCTTCCTCTTCCAGAAGCTGCAAAGCAATATCTTCTTTTAAGCAAATTTCTTGAAAAAAAAAAAGTGATTTTTGGAGCTACCCAGATGATGATTCTGGTCAATATTGTATTATATGGTTTTGATTAGTGATAGTGTTACCTCGAGCTGCATAATCTCACAGACTAAGCTGAGATCAGCAATGGATGGCTGAAGCCCACCCAGAAGGAACCGACCGCGCCCTTGGAGCCATATCGACTCTATCCGTGATAGAGATGAAGACAGAAGCTCCTTGGATTCAGCAGCTATTTTGGGATTCAATGGTCGACCGAAAGCAGGAGCCAATACAGAGTTGAAAATGTAACCAGCTGCCAGAAAAGAAAAACAAATCTCACTGCCCAATTATAAGTAAAAAATAGTCTTAGCTAAGGATGAAAAGATTGAATTTTTTACTTTACCAGCTCCTCGTCGCAAATTGGACTGGTGCCAATCCAATACAGACTGAATCTTTGCTCTCCTGAAAAGATCTGCTGGGTACCTTGAATTTTTTAAAAGATGTTACATTAAAGACAAACACTCGTCTAATGACAAGTTGTATGAGAAATTGATGCATTGAAAAGAGTAGAGTATTACAAAATTGCAGGTCCCTCAGTAAACTGTTAAGTGGAAAGTCCATATAGATTCTAGAATTTAGGATATCATAATGGACCGCTCTTGAGCTTGCCTCTTCTCTGATTCACCTAAGCCGATGTTTTATACATAAATATGTCCTTTTTAAGGAGCCACGATCATATGCAGAGTTGTCCGTGTGTTGTAACCCTTTTCTGAATGAATAGGAAGTTCTTCTAGTTTGGTAGGAAACAAGTACCAGTTACTAGACGTGATGCTTCAATTCCAGTTTCAGAAAAATCGAATAATTCTATATAATTCATGAAATATGCAGGAGAGAGATTGCATACCAATGATCTGCAACTCCAGGAAATACACAAGCAAGGTAAATGAGGATAGCATGACTGCAGATAAAGAGAAGACAATCAGATAATCTACAATAAACATGCATTCAATCTAATGAGTTGCAAACTGCAATCTGCTACCTTTCGAAAAGCTTGAATCTTCCATCGACAATAGCCGGAACTTGTGCCATGGGATTAATTTCTTCAAGAAAAAAACACAAGTAATCAGTACGGTGCCATGTTTACTGTCTTCCATCAAACATATTCAAGATCTTAATTACCATAAATCTAAGTTATATCATGTTTGCTCTTTTGATCAATTGCAGAATCACTGATTCTATTCAAACATGTTCATGGTCTTACAGTATACTAATGCTACTTATAATCCACAAGTCAGGCTCCATCCATAGCATATACTAAGAAATCAGACTAACAGCACAATCTAATATTGGAGACAGTCAATTACAGTGATTCGAGATCTTGTTGCTGCTAATAGAAAGACGAACGTCACGAACCTTTGAATTCAGGCGTCAAGTGTTGACGCTTCGCGAGGTCCACTTTCACCTCCTCAAAGTCGATCCCATTAACCCTGATGCAGCAGGATTGCGTATCCACATGAAATTCAAACCAAAACAGAAAATTTGAGATGACGAATCAAAAGAGATACCGCACTTGCAGAAGATGATGACGGCTCGAGAAGGCTGTGACATCCGATCAGCATACACCTTGAGCTTCATCTTCGAACTCCGATCTCTCCCTGATCGAGCTCAACTTCCTTCCACGGATATGGATATGGTTTGGCACTGTTCGTCAGTGCAAACTACAAAGCATAATGTGAGGATATCAGAACGCGCCGTTTTGTTTGTATTTGCGCCGGTCAACTCCCTTTCTGTGTTGAACCGAGCAAAAAAAAGAACTCCCTTTTTGTGTATTCTTGCATTTTTTATACAAAGTTTTTATGGTATATATTATATATTTGTTAAGCTTTTTATCTATTAATCAAATATCTCTTTTTCAAACTTCATGAGTTTTAGATATTAAAAAATAACTACCATTTTATTATCCAATGATTACATCGATACAGTTTAAAATTATATTAGGCTCTGCTACACATATGAAACAAAAAAGACATCATTTTAGAATTATTTTAAGGGTTAAAAGGTTTTTTATGTGGTGTTTAAACGCATTCGGGCCACTAATTTGCCTCTCAAAAGTGAGATCTTGTTTCAAAAGCTTTGAACTTTATTGATAATTTGCGATCTCTTTCGAATTTCTGTCGTTTGTTTTTTTCTTGAAGATAATTATTTGCTTTTTTTTTGTTTGATCTCTCCGAGCTTCTCCTTGTTGGCCTCTAAGATTTACAATACTGAGCATTGTGGAGCTGATCTTGATTCAGTTTCAGCTGAATCCTTTGAACCTGATTTTAATTTCAATCTGATTAAAAGAAAGTTTCTTTTTTATGCAAGAAATTTGATATTGGTGAGTGAATTCTATCAAGAGTGAAACTTAGTGACACAAGTTACAATGATTAGATGGGATTCTCAACAGATTTCTTGTATGGGATTTTTTTTTTCATTTTAGTTTAATTTTTCACCTGCAGAATGCTGAAATTACCAAATCAAGAACACTGATATTACCAAATCAAGAACACTGATACTACTTCCTCATTGCACCATACCTACAATTACATCACAACAATACGAAATGCGCTGAATTTACAGTAACGAGTTAGCACAATTACATCTAGACCAGACCGAGGTTAAATGTAGCGCTATGATCCGAGCTCAATATACAACACCATGATGAAGGAATTATTATATACATCGCGAATCAACCTCGCATCAAGTCAATATCAGTGTGCAGGTGTTTCAGATCCAACGGTTGTGAGCTTGGCCACATGGCAGCCACCGAGGAAGAGGATGTGTAGTGACGTGGCGCTGGTGTGGCGAATGGTTTGCTACCACCTGAGTGTGGAGGTTTGGTGTCTTCTTCATCGGCTTCGGGTGCAGCATCTATCTGTTTCACCTTCTCCTCCTTTGGCTTGGGACTCAAGCCATACACAAAACTGCAAACCACAACCTGCATAAACAACACAACAAGGGCTCAAGGTTGTTGCTGTGGTTCATAGGACAGTGTTTATGTGAATGTTTTGTCTTCAAATTTAGGACGTACCTGGACAGGACCAGAAGCAATGAGCATTGCAACACTTCCACCAATGAGATGTCCATCTGGGCTTGAAAGGGAGACGCTTATGCCTCCGGTTCGGTTGCGGGGCCCACCTTCTTCAGCGAGCAAGTAAGATCCCGACAAGCATAGTATCTCGAACCGACCCTACAAGAGCAAACTAATTCAACCAAGTAAGTTCCCATGCAAGATTGTGTGTCAAAACATGTAGAACTGACCTTCTAAAGGACATGATTCTTATCTAAATCTCAGATTGTGAATTGTTCGTTGAAATGGTTAGTTACCAACAAAAAAAAAAAATTGAACTTTTTTCTTTGACAAAGAAACATGTTCAACTCTCAACTGCATAGCTGAGTGAAACTAGAGGCAAATCAAAATAATTAAAATGCATCATGTGGATAGTAAATATGTGATTTCCATCATATTTTAACGGAAAGGTTATGTTTGTGTTTTACAAATTGCTCAATTTTTTGTTTGTAATTAACCGTTGTTTAAATTTAAAACCACTGGGTCATCCTCACAATAAGACCAACCAATAATTTCTTCAAAGTCTAGTTTTTGAAGTCGAATGGTGTAATTGATCATTTCAATCATGCATAAAGGATGAACCTTTATATTGGATTTGTTGACTATATATAATATAGATTGCAACATAGATGAGAACGGTAATGCAAATGGGGTTGAATAAGAATGAAAAGTAAAAGACATTAGAGTGCTTCAACCTCATAAGTGATATTGCTGCCAGAGGATGAAGAATGCTTAAGAGTTACCAACGACACCATGCCACTTCCAGATAGTATACACATTGCTCGGGGCCTTTGCTGTGAGAAAGATAGTATTTTTGCTGCAATATCCTGCAATACATATAAATTTGCTTCATTAACCATACCTTGACTAACTAAAATGCTTATGCTTTTAAATTGAATTCATTTGTTTCTGGAAATAACCAAACTAGCTAAGCAGAGGTGTTAATGTTATCATAAACACGATTTTATAACTTGCAGCACCATTGTATAGATTAAGAAGAACCATAATCGAACATCTGTAACAAATTAAGGCATAAATACAATAGTTATTTAACACCAGCAGAAGCTTAGAAAGATGCAGCATACCTCTCCAGAACGAATCCTGATCACATGTGGCGCAAAAGCCACACCAGCTGAATCATTCATCCACTCACCTATCCAAATCAAAACAAAATATTACATTCAAGGATTTCTAATAAAGATTAAATTAATACTGAAGTTAAAATTGTGAGCTTAGTATAACATGAATTTGAAGATCACCAATCATTATCCACTAATATAAATTTGCATCAAATCCAAATCACACAGCATTTCTTGAACATACAAAAATTAGCTGCATCAAAAGCTAGAGGGCATACCAACTGAAGCTAATCGCTGCTTCCTCCCTGATCCAGGAGGCCGGCCTCTTGTTCGCTTTGGCAATGGTGTGGCTAAAGATGAACATAGTGGAGATCCAGATTGTGTATTAGACATGGGAAGAAGCCCCAAAGCCATCTTTCCATTTCCATCAGGTCCATACTTCCTCGGCCGCCCTCTCTTCTTTCTCACCGATTCACTTTTCGGCGCCATAGAGTCTGTTTCAATCGAGATTCCATGACTGAAATTGATTTGAGGTTGTGGACTAACTGCAAATCCCTGCCCAGCTAGTGTTGTATGAATACTAGACTGAGAAGCCTGAAGGTGGTGAGAATTTGCTAATGCCCTAAAAACCGGAGCTGATGAATTGAACTCACTATGGTGACCAGAACCTGATCCACCTCCTCCACTAATTCCTCCTTTATGAGTGAAATACTGAGGTCTCCCACTAGACATTGCCATAGCTTCTCTCCCATCCATTCATTCACAGTGCAAAATTCCTCAAAGTGCAGTCTATATAGATAACTTAGCTCAAATCTAGCCAAAGTTACAAACTTTACTCACTGAGACTACAAATTAAGGAGATCACAGGGCAGAGATACATCAAGAAACCCTAAATTGCTCAATCTAGTGCATAAAGAAGGCACCAACAGTAAAATACAACTTTTTTTTACCTCTAAGTCAGTCAATGGATGAACTATGGGAACTGGGTCTCTAAAGAATCTCACACTACAGCTCAAAGCTAGAGCATTTTACCCTCAAATACCCATCAAAGACCAGAAACCGAAAATTAAACGTTTTTTTTCAAGAATTTCGACAGCAGAGACACAAGTTCAGGACTTTAGTGATCCTGAAGCAACCGGGTAAGCACGAAACCCTAGATTATGCAAATCTAAGGCTCAGTGGGCAAATGCAGGAGCCGGGAAGGGAAAGGGTGGAGTGGCAGGGCAGTGATACATCAAGAAAACCTAAATTGCTCAATCTAGTGCATAAAGAAGGCATCAACAGTAAAAGATCGCCTTTTTTACCTCTAAGTCAGTCAATGGATGAATTATGGGAACTGGGTCTCTAAAGAACCTCACACTATAGCTAAAGCTAGAGCATTTCACCCTCAAAGACCAGAAACCGAAAATTAAACGTTTTTCAAGAATTTCGACAGCAGAGACACAAGTTCAGGACTTTAGTGATGCTGAAGCAACTGGGTAAGCACGAAACCCTAGATTATGCAAATCTAAGGCTCAATGGGAAAATGCAGGAGCCAAGGATGGAGTTGCAGGGACGATTGAACTGAAAAGGGAGCGTGTTTCTCATTAAAGAGTTGTTGAGAGTTGAAGTAGAGAGGAGCAAAGACAAATGAGCTTTCTTTAATGAACAAGTCAGGGAAGAGGAGTGGGGGAGGGCTTTACTGTACTGTAAAGAATCGCTGACCAAATAAGGGTGACAAAGAGAGAGATGGAGATGCCCTAAATAGAGGCAGTGGCCTACTAAATTACATGTCCTTATCACTATTTTCCATTTCCATCAGCAGAACTGCACAAGTCATTTCTTGATTTTGATTGGTTAAATTTTTGTAGCAGGTAGAATCCAAGAAATCCAAGTTATGATTTCTGAAATGAACTAATGAAGTGAACCCACCTTGAATAGATATTGCTTAAAAAAAAAATCATCTTTTCATTTTCTGATGATGACCCCTAGGACCACCCCGCGGAAAAAAAAAAAAAAAAAATCATCAACATATAACTTTTTTCTTTACTTAGGTAAAATGTAGGAAACATTAGCAGTAACCTCAATTATCCTATCTATCTATTGAATGTTCAAGCTCTTCACACGATATTGCATTGGATCTAATGTCAACCTATTATTCTTAATAAGGCCCGAAATTGTGATCTTAAAATACTTGTCATTACTATTTTTTAAAGTAGCAGTCTAGGGAGTTTTGAACCAAATATATATGTAAAAAAAATTACAAATATATACTATACTGATGATCTTTAAATTTTGTTTTGAGAAAAAAAGGGTTGATATTTTTTTTTTTGGGTATAAAAAGTTTAGCCCAAATTGTACACCACGTATATATGAAGCCATTGAACCCAAATGCCAAAATTGGGAAAGATTCATTTCTCTCTCTTCTGGCGCGAATCTTGGCCGCAGAACACCGTCTGCAAGGTACAACATTTCCAGCATCGTCTCCACTTCTTTCCGATTCTATCTGTATATAATTTATCAGCTGCCTTAAGGTCTATCCATTTCCACCGTCTATATAGCGATCCTCTCAATTTAGGCCTCAATTCCGCTGAAAATAGCTTGCGTATATACAGACTGTTGTCGGTTTACTTTTTCTGGGTTTTACATCATCTGTTCTAGCTTAGTGTTCTTCGATTCGTAGCTCCGATTGAAGGGGTCGTAATTAGGGTTTCTAAATTTGTGGTCTTTGTGTTCCGTATGCTGGTGGTGAGCATTATACAGCATCGACATGAATTCTTGACCCAATTGCGAATCTTCAGTTGCGGATTAGGGTTTGAATACTGAAATTAGAATCAGATTGTTGTCGAAAGCTTCGAAAGGTGCAGACTATTTACATGGATTCTCTTATTTGGTGCGGGTCATTGTTGATCGGAGCTCCTCTCAAGGGTTTGTCTTCTAGAATGATGATTCCTCGCCCAGAATTTCTGGGGAAAACGATGAATTTGCTTCTATTGCCACGATTAAGGACTGTATATATTTCACATTCATCAATCAAGGCCCTTGCCATGGAGCTAACAAAGGAAGCATATTCATTTAAAGAAGATAAAATTCCACGAAATTGGAACCGACAATTGGGGTCGGATATTGATCGAAAACCACCCGCACAATGGCCTCCGGAAAACCGAGCAGACAATGCTTCGATCCACAACCCTCTGCGCCGCCAAGAGAGAATGGGTTGTGGATGGTTAGGTGCTATCTTCGAGTGGGAAGGTGTCATTTGCGAAGAAAACCCCGATTTGGAGAAGCAATCATGGCTCCTCCTCTCCCAAGAAGAAGCAAAATCCGCTCCTCCAACCTTCATCCTCAACCGGATCGAAGGCATGAAAACCGAACAAGCCTTGTCCGAGGTTCTCTGCTGGTCCCGTGACCCGACAGAGCTAAAAAGGTTGTCTTTGAGAAAAGAGGAGATCCATAAGAATCTTCAGGGTGGAATCTACAGACTACGAGCCGGGTCGAAAGAATTTGTCAATATCTTGGTAAATAACAACATCCCTATGGCTCTTGTCTCGACTCGGTCGAGACAAGCCCTTGAGACAGCCATTGGAGCAACTGGAATCAACAGCTTCAATGCTGTTGTGTCTGCAGAGGATGTTTATCGAGGTAAACCCGACCCAGAAATGTACATCTATGCTGCACAGATGCTTCAGTTCATACCCGAGCGGTGCATTGTGTTTGGGAACTCAAACCAGACAGTAGAGGCAGCACATGATGCGAAGATGAAGTGCGTGGCTGTGGCTAGTAAGCACCGGATTTATGAGCTCAGGGCGGCTGATATGGTGGTTAGGCACTTAGATGAGCTGACAGTGGTGGATTTGAAGAACTTGGTGGCTGTTGAGTCGCCGGAGTTTGAGCCCGAGCTGGAGCTCGAGGAAGAAGATGAGCCTAAGCCGACTGGGTTGGCGGTTGATGACAGTTTCTTGTAGTTGGAAATAGACAGTTGTACAGTTAAATACATGTATGTATATATGGTCTTTCCCTTCTTTTGGTCATTGAAATTGTTACAACTTGGAGAATAGGTGAAACAGAAAACATTCACAGATGCATTCAGTGTAAGTGTAACCATGTAATTTGTTACTATATATATGTGTTCAAGTTTCCTGGTTTATTCTTCCAGTATGGACAGATCTGATTTCAAATGCTTGTATGATGCAAAAAAGGTGTTGGTGTCATTGGGCAGTCACAAGTTTGAGTTGTTTTAGAGGAAAAAGATGATTTTTTTCTAAGTTGGAAATTATTGACAGTTTTTTAAGTTTAGATATTTGTTCCTAAGTTGTTTTCCTTCATATATTCTTGCTAAAATTTACTTGAAGGTTTGACTTTGTAAAGGCCTTCCAATTTGGTAATATGAATATATATAATAACTAATAAGGAATATGGTTGGGTATAAGATTATATTTTCTTAAAGTTAAACAAATAAGAATGAGCTTTTTTAAGATCATATTATATGGTACAGTAATTCAGCGTCTTATCAAATAATCATTAGAATTCAGAAGTTCAAATTACGGTTGTGATTTTAGAAATGAAAATATTATTTCAATATATATTTTTTAGTTAAGAAATCAATCAATATTATAAATTTTGATACAAGCAAAAAATTGCACAATTGAGCAGTATATAAGCAAGTGTGGCACCTCCTCATATAACCAATTGGTTTTAGAATGGAAACCCACTTGCATATATAGTTTTTGCTTGCACGTTGGGCTTGGCTCGGCCCAATTTAGAATCTAACAACGATTATTCAGCAGACTCTTGCTTTGTTGGGCAAATCTGCTTGAATCGTGACTTGACCGTGTGAATCTTGCAGAATATGGACGGAGCATGAGAAATTCGGTTTTGAAATCAATACTTTGCGTCCAATGAAATATGATCAGATAGCCGAGTTGCTTAATGGTGTATTTGAGAGATTGATTGGGAGAAAGTAATGGAAGGTGATGTTATAATCAATAATAGTGGCTAGATTATTATTAGGGGATAATATTTTTAGATTAAATAATA
Organism: Clarkia xantiana subsp. parviflora; assembly: GCA_036873135.1. Lineage (NCBI taxonomy): Eukaryota > Viridiplantae > Streptophyta > Magnoliopsida > Myrtales > Onagraceae > Clarkia > Clarkia xantiana. The sequence continues at coordinate 16,127,343 of JAPTYO010000003.1, forward strand.
TCTTTATAATATTTAGTTATCTTATAATATAGTTTATATGTTTTAGAATATTAGCTAGGGTTCTTGTAATCCCTATATATAGGGTATTCTTATTAATGAAATATATTCTTATTCCTATTTACATATATTCTCGTGTTCTTCGTGCTCTCAATATTCGAACACACGTATCATATCAGGTGACAATATTATCGGCCTCAAGCAGGTAAGGTTTAACTCTGAAACATATTCACTCTGTTCAATTACAAAACAAGCTGTTTCATTATGCTATAAGGGGAATTATCAGTCACACCTTTGGCACACAAAAATAGCTTAATAGTTACTATTATTTGATTATAATTTCTTAATTTGTTACACAAGAATGCCATGTTTCTCTTGATCTCTTATCCTGCTGTTTAGATTCAACAATTTTGTTTTGTTGGAACGGATTGATAATTACATAATTTTTGTTTTGTTTTGCTTGTTTGGATAATTGCACCAAGAGATAATTTGTAGATTCAAATTTGTAGAAAATTTCTTACATTTCTCGATATTTTCATTTCTTCAATTGATAAAATACACAATGTCTATACAACAGCTCCCAAAGACTGGGCTTACGACAAAATTATTCGGTTCAATTGGCAAAGGTTTGCAAAATTATTCGGTTTCGGCCAATTTTCTAATTTTTTCAATATAACCTCACTCAAATCTCTATTTTTTATGAAATTAGTTTTATTTGCACTCTTACTCGTTGTCTATGACCGTGAAATGGATCAAACTATTTCTCATATTGGACTCATAAGCACCAAGTTTTCTATGATGATAAGTAAGTAAGCAAAATTCTTCGGTTTCGGCCAATTTTCTATTTTTTTTCAATATAACCTCACTCGAACCTCTATTTTTTGTGAAATTAGTTTTATTTGCACTCTTACTCGTTGTATATGACCGTAAAATTGGATCAAACTATTTTTCATATTGGACTCATAAGCACCAAGTTTTCTGTGATGGTAAGTAAGTAAGCAAAATTCTTCGGTTTCGGCCATTTTTTTTTTTTCAATATAATCTCACTCGGACCTCTATTTTTTTATGAAATGAGTTTTATTTACATTCTTACTTGTCGTATGTGACCGTGGAATGGTTGAAACTATTTCTCATCTCGGACTCATAAGCACCAAATTTTATGTGATGGTAAGTAAGCAAAATTCTTCAGTTTCGACCAATTTTCTCTTTTTTTTCAATATAACCTCACTCGGACCTCTATTTTTTATGAAATCGGTTTTATTTGCACTCTTACTCGTCGTATATGACCGTGGAATGGTTGAAACTATTTATCATCTCGGACTCATAAGCACCAAGTTTTCTGTGATGGTAAGTAAGCAAAATTCTTCGGTTTCAGCCAATTTTCTCATTTTTTCAATACAACCTCACTCGGACCTCTATTTTAAATGAAATCAGTCTTATTTTCACTCTTATTCGTCGTGTATGACCGTGGAATGGTTTAAAATATTTCTCATCTCGGACTAATAAGCAACACGTTTTCTGCGATGGTAAGTAAGCAAAATTCTTCGGTTTCGGCCAATTTTCTCACTTTTTTCAATATAACCTCACTCGGACCTCTATTTTTTATTAAATCAGTTGTATTTACATTCTTACTTGTCGTATGTGACCGTGGAATGGTTGAAACTATTTCTCATCTCGGACTCATAAGCACCAAGTTTTTGTTGGTGTTTGAATATGTGTTTGTGTGTGTGAGGGAGGTGGAGAGGATATGAGAGACTTGTTGTTTTTTTACTTCTCAACTTGATGCTTTCTCATTCATTCTATCACCTATTTATAGGTACATATGGAGGACTCTAGAGACTTTAGGATTTCTAGTGATTTCTATTCTAGTGACTTCTTTTCTAGATACTTCTTGAGACTTGTCTACACACTCTAATTACCTAGAATTTTCTAGTCTCTCATAATTACTTAATTCCTAGACACTCTTAGAGAATTCTAGACACTTCAATACAAATTACAAGTTTAATTCCTAACATTTCCCCCCCTTAAACTTGTTTCTCCTATTTTGGTGATGCCGAGCATTTTCCGTAAGTGCTGAAAGATGTCGGTCTTGAGAGCCTTTGTAAGAATATCGGCAACTTGATCATTGGTCTTCACATGAATGAGCTCCACTTCCTTGGCCTTGACGTGTTCTCGAATGGAATGGAATCGAGTGTCGATGTGCTTGGACCTCTCATGATGAACCGGATTCTTGGCTAGGGCAATAGCGGACTTGTTATCGACATGGATCTTGGTTGGGCCTTCTTGTTTCACCTTGAGCTTCTCCAATAATCTCCTTAGCCATATAGCATGGCATACACATGATGATGCAGCTACATATTCCGCTTCACAAGTAGATAATGCAACAATTGGTTGTTTCTTTGATGACCAAGTAAATGCCGTACCTCCAAGGTAGAAGACAAACCTGGTTGTGCTTTTCCGATCGTCATAGCTTCCAGCCCAGTCACTATCGCAAAATCCGACAAGCTCCATGTCTTCTTTTGATGAATAAAACAATCCATAATCGAGTGTTCCCTTCACGTACTTGAGGATCCGCTTGGCTGCCTTCATGTGAGAGGTTTTCGGAATCTCCATGTATCGACTCACCAAACCGACTCCGAAGAGTATGTCAGGCCGAGTACACGTCAGGTAGCGTAGGCACCCGACGAGGCTCTTGTAGTGAGTCGGATTCACTAAATCTCCTTCTCCTTCTTTTGTAAATCGTACTCCACACTCGACGGGGGTGTCGAACAGTTGACAATCTTCCATTGAGAACTTCTTCAAAATCTCTCGTGCGTACTTCTTTTGAGAGACGAATATTCCATCTTCTCCTTGTTGGACTTCAATGCCGAGGAAATAGGCCATAAGGCCCAAGTCGGTCATCTCGAACTCTTTCTCCATGGATTGCTTGAACTCTTGAATCATGGCGGGATTGTTGCCGGTGAACACTAAATCATCTACGTACAAACACACAATCAAAACATCTCCACAAGGGTTAGTCTTGGAGTAAAGAGCATGTTCGTACGGGCACCGACTAAAACCACTTTGAATAAAGTAGTCATCAATTCTGGAATTCCATGCTCTTGGAGCTTGTTTTAGCCCGTAAAGTGCCCTTCTCAGTAGATACACCTTGTCTTCTTGGCCTTTGACAATGAACCCCGGTGGTTGTTCCACGTAGACCTCCTCTTCGAGATTCCCGTTCAGGAATATCCTCCACTTCTTTTGAGCGGCAAGTGAAATGAGTAATCTTACCGTCTCTAGCCGGGCCACTGGTGCAAAGACTTCTTCATAGTCGATCCCGAACTTTTGCTTGTATCCCTTTACGACAAGCCGTGCTTTGTATTTCTCTACTTCTCCATTTGCTTTTGTCTTCGTCTTGTACACCCACTTGACTCCGATGGCATCATGACCTCGAGGGAGTGAAGTAAGCTCCCAAGTCTTGTTCTTCTGAATGGATCTGATTTCTTCTTCCATCGCCTTCTTCCATTTGGTTTCCTTGGAGGCTTCCTCAAATGTTAATGGATCATATCCTGCAAAGAGACAAAGGTTACCATATAGTTCTTCATCATTTACATCAACTTCCTCCGTAGAGTTATATATGTCCCGCATTCGCCTTGTCTTTCTCACGGGTGATTCACTTGAGCTTTCTCCTTCGGATTGGGCTCCTGCATTTGTGGGTGAAGTTGGCTCCCGAACTTCTTCATTTCTGAAACTCTCTTGCTCCGAATCCTCTGCATCTAAGATCTCTTTTTGCTGGTTGTTGTTTTCCCAATTCCATACTCGCTCCTCATCAAACTTGACATCCCGCGACATTACAACCCTTTTTGTGACAGGATTGTATAACTTGTAGCCGTTAGAGTTCTCTCCGTAGCCGAGCATGACACACTTTATACTTTTGTCCTCGAGCTTCGTCCGCTTTTTTCTTGTACTTTTGCATATGCAATGCATCCGAAGACACGAAGATGCTCGACACTTGGCTTGCGCTTGCTCCATGCTTCGTTCGGTGTTATGTCTCCAATCCTCTTCGTAGGGAACCGGTTGAGTAGGTAAACGGCACATGCAACCGCGTCTCCCCAGAATTCTTTCGGAACTCCTCTCTCCTTGAGCAATCATCGAACCAAATTCAAGATGGTCCTGTTCTTTCTCTCGGAGACACCGTTTTGTTGAGGCGTTTGAGGCATGGTGAGTTGATGCACGATCCCGTTCTCTTTGCAAAACTTGTCAAACTCCAGCGATGTGTACTCGCCTCCTCGGTTGGTTCGCAAGCACTTCTAATGACGACCGCTTTGCTCTCCACCATGTTTTTGAACTCCTTGAACTTTGCTAGGACTTCGCTCTTCTGCTTCATCATATAAGTCCAAGTTTTGCCACTATAATCATCGGTAAATGTTAAGAAGTACCTGTTTCCACCAATCGAGATGGGAGTGATTGGCCCGCATACATCCGAGTGGACCAAGTCAAGACGGCCTCTTGCTCTCTTCGAATGATACTTCTTGAATGATTTTCTTTGTTGCTTCCCGATGACACATGTTTCGCACACGCCGTTGGGACGGTCAATCTTCGGCAAGCCTCGTACCATGTTCTTCATTTCCAGTAGCTTCAACGCCTTAAAGTTGAGATGCCCATACCTGATGTGCCAGAGAGATGAGTCGTCCATGGTGGTCACCTTCAAGCAATTGTCCTCATGTGTGCTCAGCCGTAGAGGAAACATCATGTTCTTAGTCATGGTCACATCCGTGATAAGTTTGTTATTTTTATCACGGATGCTAAGAGCCTGATCCTTCATATGGACGTCGTATCCTTTCTCGAGCAGCTGTCCGACGCTTAGAACATTATTCTTCATATCGGGAACATAATAAACATCGGAGATGCAGAGTTGTCGCCCATTCTTGAGTGCGAATAAAATTTTACCTTTACCTTCGATTGGCCGTCGAGAGAGATCGCCGAAGGTAACATGCCCATCACGCCTTTCGTTAAGCTCTGCAAATAATTCTTTTCGCCCGCACATATGATTGGATGCTCCCGTATCAATGAACCATGTGACGGATTCTGATGCCACCGCTCCATCGTAGGCCATCAAAAGTACTCCATCGTCGTCGGTCTTCTCTGCAAGATCCGCCTTTTCTCCGTCATTGTTTGTATTATACCAACATTCTGCTGCATAGTGGCCATATTTTTTACAAACATGGCATTGGATTTCTGATCTGCTCCATCCACCGCGACCGCGACCTCGTCCGCGACCTCGACCACGACCGCGACCTCTACCTGCTCCTCGTCCACTTGATTCTCCATCAGCAGGTTCGTTGGTGGTTGTTGTTCGACCACCTCTTCCTCTCCGTGTTGTGAATCTTCCTCTTTGAAAGCCGCCTCGTGATCCGTCATTTTTAGCGTCAACTTCGCTTGTAATGCCTGCTCCAAGGATTTTCCTTCTCCTCGCTTCATAAGTCGTTGTTCATGGGTTTGTAGAGAACCCATGAGCTGCTCCACGGACATCTCTTCTAAATCCTTGGATTCTTCAATCGCCACGGGAACAAGATCGAACTTTGGATCGAGAGATCTCAAGATCTTCTCTATGATACGGACATCTTCTAAAGTTTCTCCATTTCTTCGCATTTGATGCGTGATTGAGATGACCCTAGTGAAGTAGTCGGAGATGGACTCCGAACTTTCTTGATGGAGTGACTCGAATTGAGCACGGAGAGCTTCTAGGCGAATTTTCTTTACCTTTTCGACGCCGTCGAACGCTTTTTGGAGTATTCCCCATGCTTCGTATGATGTCTTGGCCGGAGCGACTATCTCAAACGTGGCTCATCAAGACCTTGATATATTGTGAACAAAGCCTTCTTCTCCTTCTTCCGTTGCTCCTTCAATTCATCCTTCTCTTCTTTTGACATTTCCGCCGTCGCTTCGGGTACCTCAAACTCGGTCTCCATGAGCTCCCATACGTCAAGCGATCCCAATAGGGCCTTCATTTGGATGCACCATTTATCATAGTTATCCTTCGTCAATCTCGGCACTTGCATGCTTGTCGTTGCCATCGTGATCTTTGAACCTTGCTCTGATACCACTTGTTGGTGTTTGAATATGTGTTTGTGTGTGTGAGGGAGGTGGAGAGGATATGAGAGACTTGTTGTTTTTTTACTTCTCAACTTGATGCTTTCTCATTCATTCCATCACCTATTTATAGGCACATATGGAGGACTCTAGAGACTTTAGGATTTCTAGTGATTTCTATTCTAGTGACTTCTTTTCTAGATACTTCTTGAGACTTGTCTACACACTCTAATTACCTAGAATTTTCTAGTCTCTCATAATTACTTAATTCCTAGACACTCTTAGAGAATTCTAGACACTTCAATACAAATTACACGTTTAATTCCTAATAGTTTTTTGTGATGGTAAGTAAGCCAAATTCTTCGGTTTCGGCCAATTTTCTCATTTTTTCAATATAACCTCACTCGGTCCTCTATTTTTTTATGAAACCAGTTTTATTTGCACTTTTATTCGTCGTATATGACCGTGGAATGGTTGAAAATAGTTCTCATTTCGGACTCATAAGCACCAGGTTTTCTGTGATGTTGTAAGCAAAATTCTTCGGTTTCACCCAATTTTCTCATTTTTTTTCAATATAACCTCACTCGGACCTCTATTTTTTATGAAATCAGTTTTATTTGCACTCTTATTCGTTGTATATGACCGTGGAATGGTTGAAACTATTTCTCATTTCGGACTCATAAGCACCAAGTTTTCTGTGATGGTAAGTAAGCAAAATTCTTCGCTTTCGGCCAATTTTCTCAATTTTTCAATATAACCTCACTCGGACCTCTATTTTTTATGAAATAAGTTTTATTTGCACTTTTGTTCATCGTATATGACCATGGAATGGTTGAAACTATTTCTCATATTGGACTCATAAGCACCAAGTTTTCTGTGATGGTAAGTAAGTAAGCAAAATACTTCGGTTTCGGCCAATTTTCTCTTTTTTTTCAATATAACCTCACTCGGACCTCTATTTTTTATGAAATGAGTTTTATTTACATTCTTACTTGTCGTATGTGACCGTGGAATGGTGTTACGGCTGATACTCCTGGGAGATTTGGGAAGATATATCAGAGACGTGGCTAGGATACAACTATATTTATATCTTGTCTTAGGAATAATATTAGTAGGATAAACCAATATATTTAGATTATATTTATATCTTTAAGTATCTTAGTATATCCTTAGGGATCTTATAATCCCTATATATCTATATTTTATATCTTAGTTTATCTTTTAAGATTCTTGTAATCCCTATATATAGGTTATTATTATCAATGAATAAATCAACTTCCAACAATTAATCTTAGTCTCCTAAAGAGATTAGGGTTGATTAGGAAGTAAGCTTTCCTATTTCCATACATTCTTGTGTTCTTATTTCTATCGATATTCGGTCACATATCATATTTGGTATCAGAGCTAAAAGATCCAATGGACCAGGAGACTATAACGCGGTTGAATGAGTTCATGAGAAATCAAGAGGCGTCTCAGAATGAGTTCATAAGAAATCAAGAGGCAGTTCAGAGAGAATTCTCAAGGAAACAAGATCGGACAGAGAAGTTAATTGCAGACCTAGTGATATCATACAAAAAGGTTGAAGCCATTACTGAGACCTCTGTGACTCAACTACAATCAGAACAAGCGGCACTGAAAACCAGCTTGGAGGAGCTCACAAAAACAGTGGAAGCAATCAAAGAGGGCAGACTAATCACCAAAATCGATTAGGGGAAGGCACCCATGGACCAACTCGATTCGGAAGACTCGTCGGCTGCTCTCGCGAAAAGGTCAATTCCGGTTCATGAAAACAGGAACGGAGGGCTACGCTCAGGGCCACAAATAGCAACATGGCTGATCAAGGATTTCAACAGCAGTAAGAGTCATCGCCGGAAGGATGGTGGCGGCGACTGGCCCATCAGGGAGATCGGTACAGGGCAGCTAATGGAAGGAGGAGGGTCCATGACACCTGACAACGGCGCAACAACGCTTCCGTGTGGCGGACCCCCTTCGGCTAAGATGGAGTTTCCAACGTATGATGGGACTACACACACTGTGGAATGGATCCAGCGTTGCGAAGATTACTTCTTCGATCAACGGGTAACAGACGAAGATGCCAAGGTTCGCCAAGCAAGCTTTGTGTTGACCGGTGCGGCACGCCAGTGGTGGAGCAACCTACGACGCTTAGCCCCGCACCAAATTGGATGGGACGAATTTAAGAAGCATTGCAAAAGTCGGTTCGGGCGAGCCGACGCTGTCAACCCCGTGGGTGAGTTGTCGAATCTGCGACAAACCGGGTCAGTGGATGACTACTGTGAACAATTTGAGGCATGTCTCGGACGACAATATCGGCTGACCGGGGCACAACAAATATGGCAATTTTGCGTCGGACTAACTGACACCCTTCGGAAAGAGGTAGATATCTACGACCAGAAACAATCTTCGAAGCCATGGAATTCGCACGTGACAACGAGTACAAGATAGAGGATGATCGGCGCACCCGTACCTTTGGAGGGCACCTAGCTCCAATCATTCGTCGCAGTCAACAAGTGGGACGATCAAACCTAGTCGGATACCGAGTAGACCAGGTGAGCAAAACCCCAGCAGTCTCATCCAACACACAAAAGGCTCAACTTGGACAGCAATCCCAAATAATGAAACCCGGAGCACCAAAAACATCATGGAAGAAACTAACACATGGGGAGATGGAAGATCGTCGAGCAAAAGGGTTATGTTTCAATTGCGACGAATTATTTGTACCAGGACATCAATGCAAACCTGTGTTGTTCTACATCCTCCCCGTCCTAGACGATGAGGACCAGGAAGACGAACCTTGTGAAGAAGATATGCGGGAGCTGTCCCTCAACGCAATGAGCGGGGAGAAGAAGAAAACAACCTTCCAGGTCCGTGCAACCATTGCCTCGGGGACAGGATGGGTACTCCTTGATATCGGCAGCACCCACAACTTCATCAAAACAAGCACGGCAGAGCGCTTAGGGATTTCTATGCGTCGACGACCTGGACAATTCGTCTCCTTACCCAACGGAGGGAAGTGCCCAATCGACGGCCTCTGCAAATGTGTGCCATTGATCATCCAAGGCCACCACTTTGAGATCGACTGCTTCGCAATCTCACTTAGCGGTTTCGACGTCGTCCTGGGAATGCGCTGGTTGAATGCACTAGGAAGAGTAATATGGGACGGTATTTCACGAACAGTCGAATTTATGTCCGGTGTCGCTACAATTACATGGCACAGCGAGGAGACTAGCCAAGACGAACAAGGTATTTCCTTACACGCAATCGTGGATACTGGAATGGCATGGGAGAGATGGTTCGAGGATGCGAATGAAATATTTACCATACCAGGGAGGATATCAACTTCACGGGGGAAACCAACAGCTCCGACGTTCGTACCGCAGGAGAAAGACGTGGTACTTAGAAAATTGCTGAACGAATTCACTGACCTTTTTAAAGAACCATGCGCACTACCCCCACCACGTGAATGCGATCACCGGATTCGACTTCTGCAAGGATCCAACCCGGTAGCAGTACGACCCTACCGATATCCACATCTGCAAAAGGACGAAATCGAGAGGCAATGTTCAAACATGCTCCGCAATGGTGTCATCCGGCCAAGCATTTCACCGTTCTCTTCACCCGTGCTCCTAGTTAAGAAGTCTGATGGATCATGGCGATTCTGCGTCGACTACAGAGAACTTAACAAAGTAACTATCAAAGACAAATTTCCAATCCCAGTAGTAGACGAACTCAACGGGGCGAAGTTTTTTAACAAACTAGACTTAACATCGGGTTTTCACCAAATTCGAATGTTTGAGACCGACATCGAAAAGACTGTGTTTCGTACACACCATGGGCATTATGAATTCCTAGTCATGCCATTTGGACTCTCCAATGCTCCCTCGAGTTTCCAAGGGCTCATGAATCGGGTATTCCAAGCACATCTTCGAAAATTCGTACTAGTCTTCTTCGACGACATCCTAGTCTACAGCTCTTCTTGGGAAGAACATCTGACTCATGTACGTCAGGTCTTCACCTTGTTGCGACAACACAAATTGCTCCTGAAGAATACAAAGTGCACTTTCGGACAACAATCCATTGGCTACCTCGGCCACGTTATCACAAACGGAGGAGTTATGGTAGACCCCTCAAAAATAACAGCCACAACTGATTGGCCACGTCCCAAATCAGTAAGGGCGGTGCGTGGTTTCCTGGGCCTCTCAGGGTACTACCGGAAATTCATCCAGAACTATGGGGTGCTCGCAGCCCCAATGACGAACTTGCTCAAGAAGACGGGCTTTCAGTGGACCGCAAAAGAGGAGGAGGCATTCGCAGCACTAAAAAAGGCCCTTATTGAATCTCCGGTGCTTGCACTTCCAGATTTCTCCGCCGGCTTCATCGTCGAATGTGACGCATCGGGGAGAGGGATTGGCGTCGTCCTACAGCAGCAAGGACACCCCATCGCTTATTTCAGTCGGACCCTATCAGAAAGACATCTCAACCTGGCGTCATACGAACGGGAGCTGATCGGTTTAGCAAAGGCAGTAATCCATTTGAGACCGTATTTGTGGGGAAGGCACTTCATAATTAAAACGGATCACTACAGTCTCAAATTTCTCCTGGAACAACGTCTCTCAACATCCCCGCAACTACACTGGGTCAACAAGCTGCTTGGCTACGACTTCGACGTCGAATTCAGGTCCGGAACACTCAACAAAGGCGCCGACGCACTTTCCCGTCGAGGTGATGAATATCCAACTTCAGACTGCAGCCTTTTGGCGGTTCAGGGACAAGATACAAGTCTCTTGGCCAAGGCACGTTTCGAGATTGAGGCAAACCCTGAATTAGCAGCTCGTTGCGACCAGATTATCAAAGGGGACGCGGAGGCTGCATGGACAACTCGTGACGGGCTGATCTTGCATAAAGGTAGGGTGTATCTTACTGAGGACTCCCCCCTTACTTCTGAGGTTCTAGCTGCGTACCATAACTTTGGCCATGAGGGAGTCCAAAAGACCATGGATCGAATTCGGCGAGATTTCTATTGGAAAGGGTGGAAGGCGTCGGTCCGCAACTTCGTCGGTACTTGCCCGACTTGCCAGCGCAACAAATGGGAAGCCCTACAGCCGGCTGGTCTTCTCCAACCACTTCCAATTCCAACAAGGATTTGGGCGGACATTTCTATGGACTTCGTCGAGGCACTTTCGAAGGTGGACGGCAAGACAGTGATCTTGGTCGTTGTTGATCGCTTCTCCAAGTATGCTCACTTCATCCCACTTAGCTACCCATACACCGCAGTATCCGTCGCTCAAGCCTTCTTCCGTGACATCGTACGTTTACATGGCATACCGGAGTCAATTGTCTCCGACCGCGATAAGGTCTTTCGTAGTACGTTTTGGCGGGAGCTCTTTCGTATGAGCGGTACTAATCTCTGTTTCTCCACAGCATATCACCCTCAGGCGGATGGGGAGACAGAGGTGGTTAACCGGACCTTGGAGATGTATTTACGCTGTTTAACAGGTGACGCACCACGAAAGTGGCTCTCGTGGCTTCCTTGGGTAGAGTATTGTTACAACACAGCTTATCATACCAGCCTCAAGGCGACACCCTTCCAGTTGGTCTACGGGCGTGCTCCTCCACGTATTTTGGACTACACGTCGGGGAATTCGAAGGTGGAAGCATTCGATGTGGCGTTAGAGCACCGGGATGAATTCTTGGCCATGGCGCGTGAACGGTTGTTGGAAGCACAACAGAGGATGAAGGCAACTTATGATCGACACCATCGCGAGGTGGAATATTCCCCAGGAGACTGGGTTTGGCTCAAAATTCAGCCGTATCGCCAGCTATCTGTGGTTCAACGGGGTTTCAACAAACTTTCCCCAAGGTACTATGGGCCTTTCGAAGTCCTGGAGCGTGTTGGCTCAGTATCCTACCGTGTGCAACTACCCCCAGACACGCGCATCCACAATGTGTTTCATGTTTCCTTACTTAAGCCTCATAAGGGCGAGCGTGTTGCTACTCCTATCAAGCTTCCTCCTGTTCTTCAAGGGCGACTCGCACCAACACGTCCAGTTGCACTACTCAGAGCTCGGGTTCGTGGAGACACTCGGGAGGTTCTCACTAAGTGGACGGACGATGACGAAGATGGAGCCACCTGGGAGGTTGCGGCCAAGCTGTATGAAGCATTTCCTGAACTTGAGCTTGAGGACAAGCTCCTCGTCGAGGAGGGGAGTAATGTTACGGCCGATACTCCTGGGAAATTTGGGAAGATATATCAGAGACGTGGCTAGGATACAACTATATTTATATATTGTCTTAGGAATAATATTAGTAGGATAAAACAATATATTTAGATTATATTTATATCTTTAAGTATCTTAGTATATCCTTAGGGATCTTATAATCCCTATATATCTATATTTTATATCTTAGTTTATCTTTTAGGATTCTTGTAATCCCTATATATAGGTTATTATTATCAATGAATAAATCAACTTCCAACAATTAATCTTAGTCTCCTAAAGAGATTAGGGTTGATTAGGAAGTAAGCTTTCCTATTTCCATACATTCTTGTGTTCTTATTTCTATCGATATTCGGGCACATATCAAATGGTTGAAACTATTTCTCATCTCGGACTCATAAGCACCAAATTTTCTGTGATGGTAAGTAAGCAAAATTCTTCAGTTTCGGCCAATTTTCTCATTTTTTCAATATAACCTCATTCGAACCTCTATTTTTTATGTATCAGTTTTATTTGCACTCTTACTCGTCGTATATGACCGTTGAATGGTTGAAACTATTTCTAATCTTAGACTCATAAGCACCAAGTTTTCTGTGATGGTAAGTAAGCAAATTTTTTCAGTTTCGGCCAATTTTCTCATATTTTCAATATAACCTCACTCAGACCTCTATTTTTTATGAAATCGGTTTTATTTGCACTCTTATTCGTCGTATATGAACGTGGAATAGTTTAAACTATTTCTCATTTCGGACTAATAAGCACAAAGTTTTATGTGATGGTAAGTAAGCAAAATTCTTCGGTTTCGGCCAATTTTCTCTTTTTTTCAATATAACCTCACTCAGTCCTCTATTTTTTATGAAATCAGTTTTATTTGCACTTTTATTCGTCGTATATGACCGTGGAATGGTTGAAACTATTTCTCATTTCGGACTCATAAGCACCAAGTTTTCTGTGATGGTAAATAAGCAAAATTCTTCAGTTTCGGCCAATTTTCTCAATTTTTCAATATAACCTCACTCGGACCTCTATTTTTTATGAAATGAGTTTTATTTGCACTTTGTTCATCGTATATGGCCGTGGAATGGTTGAAACTATTTCTCATATTGGACTCATAAGCACCAAGTTTTCTGTGATGGTAAGTAAGGAAAAATCTTCGGTTTCGGCCAATTTTCTCTTTTTTTTTTCAATATAACCTCACTCGGACCTTTATTTTTTATGAAATGAGTTTTATTTACATTCTTACTTGTCGCATGTGACCGTGGAATGGTTGAAACTATTTCTCATCTCGGACTCATATGCACCAAGTTTTTTGTGATGGTAAGTAAGCCAAATTCTTCGGTTTCGGCCAATTTTCTCATTTTTTCAATATAACCTCACTCGGTACTCTATTTTTTATGAAATTAGTTTTATTTGCACTTTTATTCGCCGTATATGACCGTGGAATGGTTGAAAATAGTTCTCATTTCGGACTCATAAGCACCAGGTTTTCTGTGATGTTGTAAGCAAAATTCTTCGGTTTCACCCAATTTTCTCATTTTTTTCAATATAACCTCACTCAGACCTCTATTTTTTATGAAATCAGTTTTATTTGCACTCTTATTCGTTTTATATGACCGTGGAATGGTTGAAACTATTTCTCATTTCGGACTCATAAGCACCAAGTTTTCTGTGATGGTAACTAAGCAAAATTCTCGGTTTCGGCCAATTTTCTCAATTTTTCAATATAACCTCACTCGGACCTCTATTTTTTATGAAATAAGTTTTATTTGCACTTTTGTTCATCGTATATGACCGTGGAATGGTTGAAACTATTTCTCATATTGGACTCATAAGCACCAAGTTTTCTGTGATGGTAAGTAAGGAAAAATCTTCGGTTTCGGCCAATTTTCTCTTTTTTTTTTCAATATAACCTCACTCGGACCTTTATTTTTTATGAAATGAGTTTTATTTACATTCTTACTTGTCGCATGTGACCGTGGAATGGTTGAAACTATTTCTCATCTCGGACTCATATGCACCAAGTTTTTTGTGATGGTAAGTAAGCCAATTCTTCGGTTTCGGCCAATTTTCTCATTTTTCAATATAACCTCACTCGGTCCTCTATTTTTTATGAAATCAGTTTTATTTGCACTTTTATTCGCCGTATATGACCGTGGAATGGTTGAAAAATAGTTCTCATTTCGGACTCATAAGCACCAGGTTTTCTGTGATGTTGTAAGCAAAATTCTTCGGTTTCACCCAATTTTCTCATTTTTTTCAATATAACCTCACTCAGACCTCTATTTTTTATGAAATCAGTTTTATTTGCACTCTTATTCGTTTTATATAACCGTGGAATGGTTGAAACTATTTCTCATTTCGGACTCATAAGCACCAAGTTTTATGTGATGGTAACTAAGCAAAATTCTCGGTTTCGGCCAATTTTCTCAATTTTTCAATATAACCTCACTCGGACCTCTATTTTTTATGAAATAAGTTTTATTTGCACTTTTTTTCATCGTATATGACCGTGGAATGGTTGAAACTATTTCTCATATTGGACTCATAAGCACCAAGTTTTCTGTGATGGTAAGTAAGTAAGCTAAATTCTTCGGTTTCGGCCAATTTTCTCTTTTTTTTTTCAATATAACCTCACTCGGAACTCTATTTTTTATGAAATGAGTTTTATTTACATTCTTACTTGTCGTATGTGACCGTGGAATGGTTGAAACCATTTCTCATCTCGGACTCATAAGCACCAAATTTTCTGTGATGGTAAGTAAGCAAAATTCTTCAGTTTCGGCCAATTTTCACATTTTTTCAATATAACCTCATTCGAACCTCTATTTTTTTATGTATCAGTTTTATTTGCACTCTTACTCGTCGTATATGACCGTGGAATGGTTGAAACTATTTCTAATCTCAGACTCATAAGCAACAAGTTTTCTGTGATGGTAAGTAAGCAAAATTTTTCGGTTTCGGCCAATTTTCTCATTTTTTCAATATAACCTCACTCGGACCTCTATTTTTTATGAAATCAGTTTTATTTGCACTCTTATTCGTCGTGTATGAACGTGGAATGGTTTAAACTATTTCTCATTTTGGACTAATAAGCACAAAGTTTTCTGTGATGGTAAGTAAGCAAAATTCTCCGGTTTCGACCAATTTTCTCATTTTTTCAATATAACCTCACTCGGTCCTCTATTTTTTATGAAATCAGTTTTATTTGCACTTTTATTCGTCGTATATGACCGTGGAATGGTTGAAACTATTTCTCATTTCGGACTCATAAGCACCAAGATTTCTGTGATGGTAAGTAAGCAAAATTCTTCGGTTTCGGCCAATTTTCTCATATTTTCAATATAACCTCACTCAGACCTCTATTTTTTATGAAATAAGTTTTATTTGCACTCTTACTCGTCGTATATGACTGTGGACTGGTTGAAAATAATTCTCATTTTGGACTCATAAGCACCATGTTTTCTGTGATGGTTAGTAAGGAAAAATCTTCGGTTTCGGCCAATTTTCTCATTTTTTCAATATAACCTCACTCGGACCTCTATATTTGATGAAATCATTTTTATTTGCACTCCTACTCGTCGTATAAGACTGTGGAATGGTTGAAACTATTTCTCATATCGGACTCATAAGCACCAAGTTTTCTGTGATGGTTAGTAAGGAAAAATCTTCGGTTTATTGCACCAAGTTTTCTGTGATGGTTAGTAAGGAAAAATTAAGGCTGCTAGACTAGACTATTGTTGAATCAAATACAGCTATGCTTATGCAAGAATTTGTTTCCTTTCTGCAGAGATCATTGAATACCATGCTGTGTTGTCTTATAAATTTGGAAAATTTTGACATATTTGAATATTGTAGGGAAAAGAACCTACTTACTGTCTCAAGTTTGCCTCATGTTTCAGTTTGGTGTCTGACGTTTAAATTGAGTGTCCCAGGTTTCATTTTGGTTGAAATTTGGTGTCTCAGTGTGATTACTTTAGAGAAGCCAATCTTGACGAAACCGATGGTTGAAAGAAGAGGAAAAGACGGGCGGAGACACCAAATTTTAACAAGAATGAAACATTGGACAGTCCATATCAACACTTTAATCATGAGACACCAAACTAAAACATGAGGTAAACCTGAGACACTAAATAGGTTCTTTTCCCAATATTGTATGATGGTAGTTTAGAGGGGGTACTTATGAAACTTCAATTTTGAACATTTGGAAATGAAGGTTTCATATATTTTGGAAAATTTTGTTGATGATCATGCTGTTCTGCAGATGCGAGACAATTCTTCAACCTGGGTTCAACTGCATTATCCGGACCGCCCATAAAAACAACATGGTCTACACATGCAATTTCTGCTCCCACAAGAATCTCAGAAGAGGAACACCCAAATCCCACATTAAAGACATAAACCCTAAACCCAAATCCAAACAAACAAAACCCGAGAAAAAATCCCTTCTTCAAAACCCAGGAACAGAACTGAATGTAGTAGCTGAAAAGATGGAGGTTAATGATTCAGCTGTAATAGAAGTTCTGCCATTGGAGAGCCCTGCAACTCCATTGGTAAGAACTTTGTTAGATATGAAGAAAAGGAAGACGAACAAGTCAGCATCTAAGAGACCAATGGAACCCAAGAGCCCCGGCGATGCTGAGGCGAGTAGCGGCACCTCAAGCAAGAAGAGGAGAAAATCGTGGACGAGCCTCAAGGAAATTGCAGAGGGTAATGAGCAGAGTAGAAACATTGGTAATTTGAAGATTCTATTTTTTGGTTGAAATTGTGAAGCTTGTGCAACAAATTGTGGCTAATGTGCTAGTAGGTAGCTGCATTCTGTTTTTGTGACAATTGGATTATATATGTATACATATTTTGTCAATAAGAGAAGACAAGACAGACAAAAAAAACACATATGTGGTATTAGAATGTACAAAACCTAGCTGCAAAATGAACATCAAAATTCATCTTCATATATGCACTTAAAACAATCATGTCAACATTCGGGCAGAAAAAAAGCGACAACCGACATCAGAAGTAACCATAAACTAATCAGAAAGAAGATACTCTATAGTCTATACCGATGAGCCATAATGTTCCAATATCAGAAGAATCGAGTCACGAACAGTACCTTAGGCTCCAAGTAAAGAGCTAGAATCTTCTGTACTTTGCAGCTTCATACAACTAGCTACTAGCAAGAATCAGGATGTGCCATTTTTCTTGGTTTCAAGAACCGAACCCTCTTTCAGGGCAACCCGAGCTTCGTTCTCCCTTCCAAGAGAGAATAGAGCCACAGCTTGTAGGTAAGATGCAATGTGCCAAACAGGGGATGCCAATTGTGCTTGGACAGCATCTTTCAGCGCTTCCTCTGGCATGTCGTTCATCAGATAAGATAGGCTTCGGCGAGCAAGAACTGTAGGGGAGATCATTGTCCCGACCGATATAAACTGCAAATAAAAATAGAAAAAAAGATCAATTTTTTATTCTTAAACATTTTTTTTTAAATTTGCAGTCTTTTACAGGAAATGTAGCTAACCTGAGAGTAACTATCAGCGGCAGCACTGAAATCTTTATGCCGGAAAGCAGTGTCGCCTTTTTTCTTGGAGGTCAAGGTATCTTGCATTTGGTTGGTCCACATCTGAAATGAAAGCTGCAACAAAAAAGTGGAAAAACATCTGAATAGGCACGAACAGCATACGAGATTCTGCCAAATGATCATTTTTTTTTAATAATCTGAATCTCATCCATTAATCACACTCATTGACGGTAAAATGGTCTAATTCTATTTAAAATCGAATAAAGATCTGCAGTGTATAGAGGCACACCGTACCTCAGTAGCAGAGCCCTCATCATCTTTATATCCAATATTTTCTAGAACCTCATGAATAGCAGTCAAATCCTTTCTAACACAGGCTTCACCAAGTGGAGTCAATGGAAATGATGCCGAATTTTGGATACACATTAATACATGAGAAGAGACCTGCAAAAAAAATGGGTAAAGGTCAGATAGTTGCTTATAAGTTACTGGTTCTAGGAATTTACAAAAAATGATAATAACTATAGAAAAAGGGTTAAGTGCAACCTCGGTTTCCTTCTGAAGAGGGAGAAGAGCGGCAACTAAAGACCTTGGATTTGGTCGCTCACGGGGCTCATACTGTAAACACCGTGATGCTAAGCGTACAAGTTCTGTCCCGTCATCGTTTGAGAACTCACCTTCTAAACATGAGTCTGTAAGCATTTGGAAATTCCTGTCCCTTATAAGATCAAGAGCCTGTAACAAACAACAAACTTATCTTTTAAATTTGAAAAAAAAAAAAAAATTCAAACAACTGCAAAGTGATTTGTTTGGCAAGAACACAACTTACCCGACTCGGAGGAATATGCTTTCCACTAAGGAGATCAATCAAAAGAGTACCAAAGCTATACATTACACTTTCAGATGTTACTCGTCCTGAAAAATTTAAGCAGCATAATGGATATTAGAATATCTATCTGCATTTTGATGTGGTTATTAACTTACAAGACGTAACAATCGAACATCAGAACCTAACAAGATAATCTTATTTTTCCGAACAAAATATAGCAATACAATCTTTTCAAATCTTTAAACAAAGTCTGATTTTGTGGTTCTCTTGTTAATACTAGAGATGGATAAATAAGATTAAATAGAATTACTACAGTTATCCTGCCAATTATCGGGCTAGATTTAATAACAATAATCAAGTTAACTTATTATTGGATAGTTAAAACAAATCTAACCTTTTTTATGGTAATGCACTAATTATTATAAAGAAAAAACAAAACTTTCATGAGCTTGCTTCATATATCTTGGTCAGAAATTAATACCTGTTCTTAGATACTCGGGAGGAGTAAATGCAAGGTTGGTGCTGTAACTTTTCCCGTCCCGACTGTTCTTCATCAGACCGAAGCAAGAAAGTCTAGGGTTTCCCTCCTGATAGACGACAAAATTTTATAATAATGCACACTCTTAATTTCAGTTGCAATAAAATGGAGGAGACACATCAAAAGGTTCCAATTTTCCTTACATCGTCAAAGACAACCCTGTAGGCATTAAGATCGTGATAAAGGGCACGTCCTTTTCTTGTACAATATTCTAGGGCTTCTGCAAGATGCAACGCTACTCTCAATCGCATCGTCCACTTCATTGGCTGCACATCCCCTAAGACAAAAAAAAAAAAAAAAAAAAAAAAAAAAGAACTAAAATTTAATACCAAGTTCTATAATACGTATCTAACAATATTGGGAAACAATCGTAAAATTTCAAGACTTGAGAGAATTTTTCTATTTATGACATAGGATATAACAATCTTAAATGCAAGTACGTAAAAATTAACAATCTTAATCAATAATGACTGGAGTGGTCAATTTCATCAAGTAGAAAACATAAGCTCAAAAATTTGAATGTTATATGTTTTTCTTACAGTGGAAGAGATGCTTGGCTAATGTATCATTGGGCATATATTCTGCAATAAGCAACCTTTCCTCACCCTCACAGCAACAACCAAGTAAATTTACCAATCTTTGGTTACGTAGTTGTCCAACCACTTTAGCTTCCTCCTGAAATATCGGATAATCGCAGTTCATTAAATGAGGTCACACTTACTAACCATCAAATATCCGAATATTTCCTATATGAAATCAGAGAAACATCAATAACAACACTACTCGAAGACCACATGATCTGCGAACAGATTAAATGCATAAATGTGATAATCACACATGACGCCTGCAAAAATTTACCCGAAAATGCAACGAGTCGGGTCAAGCCAGCCTATTAATATATATCAACATGGCCTAAAAACTCTTTCTATTGAGTCTTAAACAGATTAAATGCATAAATGTGATAATCACACATGACACCTGCAAAAATTTACCCAAAAATGCAACGAGTCGGGTCAAGCCAGCCTATTAATAGATATCAACATGGCCTAAAAACTCTTTCTATTGAGTCTCAAACAGATTAAAAGCATAAATGTGATAATCACACATGACTCCTGCAAAAATTTACCCGAAAATGCAACGAGTTGGGTCAAGCCAGCCTATTAATATATCCACATGGCCTAAAAACTCTTTCTATTGAGTCTCAAACAGATTAAATGCATAAATGTGATAATCACACATGACGCCTGCAAAAATTTACCCGAAAATGCAACGAGTCGGGTCAAGCCAGCCTATTAATATATATCCACATGGCCTAAAAAAATCTTTTGATTGAGTTTCAAACAGATTAAATGCATAAATGTGATAAAACCTCACATGATAAATTAATTATTCTACTAAAATAAGACTCAATTACCAGAAACTGCCTCGCATCGGGCCAAGCCGACCTATTAAACCGTTTAACTGCGATTCGCCTCTGATTATCCAATTTGCCTTTATACACCACGTTGGGAGACTTCTCACCATGCTCAGAAACTATGTTCTCTGGAGAAAATCCAGAAGTGGCCATTCTAACCTGATCATATGTGAACTCATGAAACCTAGGTAAGTTTCCAAGTTCACTCTCCTCATCATTCTCTGCAAAACATGAACAAACAGTTCAAACAACCACACGTTGGAAATCAAAACAAGAAATCAGCCACGACCGACAACTAAGGTTACCACGAAGCCTAGTCTCTTGAGTTGGTCGCTCCTGCACTGAATCCGAGCAACAAGGTGAGAGCTTGGAGCAATCACACCCCATTTTCAGCAGCGGAGCTCGATAATCCACGCGAAGAAGATGAAACCCACAAAAAACTGCAGCTTTTTTCAACAGCGCGGCGGCATGAAGGAGCTGATTGTTGAAGAAGATGAAACAAACCTAGAACAGTTCAATAGTCAGAAGAATCACCGA
Source organism: Clarkia xantiana subsp. parviflora (assembly GCA_036873135.1). Taxonomy (NCBI): domain Eukaryota; kingdom Viridiplantae; phylum Streptophyta; class Magnoliopsida; order Myrtales; family Onagraceae; genus Clarkia; species Clarkia xantiana. The sequence continues at coordinate 16,148,481 of JAPTYO010000003.1, forward strand.
CAATCGGAGAAGCAAAAACAGAAGAGACAACTTGTTTTGGCTGTATAATGGAGGGAAAACTTCATCAGCTGTCAAACTGAACCCCAAAAAGAAGAAATAAATTACCTCTTTGACTGCAAAGTCAACAGAAGAACGGACCTCCAAGCGTGTTGATTGTTTCCAACCAGAAAAAAATTGAAGCTTTTGCAGAGAAAGGGAAGAAGAAGAGAGGAAGAGACACAACAGGGTTTAATGGAGCAGAAATGGATGAACAAATTATTAATAAGAATAATGCAAGGTAAAAACTAAAAAGACATATAAAAAGTTAATGTTTCCTCGATCTCGATTTGGTCAACAAATAGAATAGATGGAAAGTTTGATTTTTTAGTTTGATTTACTTCATAATCATAAGGATTCATTATTTTGCAATTTCAATCATATATTTGTTTTGCGTATCTAAGGTAACTTTATAGATCACAACTGATAAAAGAAGATCCCAACTTTATATAATAAAGTAAAAAAAAAAACGAAGATTTGGAACATTTACAGATATATAAGATATAACCAATCATCTAGGTAAACATAAACTTGTTTTGCAAACTTTTAACTCACCTTAAAAGGATGAACTTTACTGATATATATGGAGAGCGTGCGGTTTTGTCTGGTGTGAAAAAGGCTAGAAATGATCCATCCCCCAATACTCAAATCCAGCTTTTCTATATGCTAGATGACAATTATTGTTGCTTTTTGGAAGCACTAGCTAATTGAATAAACATAAACATACATTACAATTCACACCAATTAAATTAAATTCAAAATAATTTAAGAAGGGATAACCAATTTATTTAGTTGTTATGTTAATATTATATACACCTTCTTTATTGTTTACTTACTAATATATATACTTTATTAGTTACATCAGCATGATTAATTAAAAATTGATTGTCCTAGGTTCTAGATTGAAGACTGGACATTGAACAGAGGTCAAGAGTTGTTTGTTGAATAAAATATAATTAGATTCCACAGATTATGTCTTTTCTCTAATTAGTTCTTACAAGCATTTGTGGATCCGAGATGTTTAAAAAAAAAAAAAAAAATGTCTGAGCCCGGGTTCGAACCGGGGACCTTTAGTGTGTGAGACTAACGTGATAACCAACTACACCACCCAAACTTTGGTATAACTTAATTTCTTATAACTTATATAACAGTAGAAAACTTGGAAAAGGGCTATGCAACTACTAGACTCTTTTTGCTAAACTGCTCAAAGGCATAATCTTTTCTCAAACAAATATTGAATCAGAGATAGTAAATCGTGAAATTGCACACCTTAACATTTAACAACCCATGTTTTAAATAACTTATTCAGACAAAATATGTGTCTTACTAGAGTAATGACATTAATAAAGACTTCTACACAAACAACAACACCACACAACCTTATCTAACATGCTGAAATCATATAAGACGCATCACAAAACGTGGTCTTAAGATCTAAGAATGTAATAATCAGTTAAGTTAACCTCATCTGCTAATATATTTACTACCATTGCTTAACAAGCTTCGATGATGACGAGCTAGTTGCAGTAGTTTTTGCTTTACTACCTGCCATAACAAAAAAAAAGCACCAACTCAGAAAAAACTGACAGAATTAATCGATCCGGTAGATTTAGAGCTTAACCCGTAAAATGCAGATCAAACCAAAACAGAAACATGTTAAGGTTAGTTATAACCGAAGAACATACTTGTTGAAACCTTGGTGGTGCTTTTGGTCAATCGGGACGGTTTTTTCTCCACAAGCTTCTGTTGGATCTTTGGAAGTTTGGGTGTCTCAGTCTCTCTGCAGTTAACAGACCGCAGAAAATTAACAGAAAGCAGATTGATTCAATGCATAAGGTTCTCATTTTGTTTGGATAACCATAAGATAAGGGATAGTAACAAACTGCATGCAGAAGTTTGGAAAATTTGCACACAAAAAAACAGACATTTTCAGGATTAGCTTAAGTTTAGCTTGCCTTTGCTATATGTCCAAAAAGATATTTCAGTATGTTTTCTGTGAAAGTTAAGACTGACCACTTGTCCTAAAACCTAAAGGTGTTAGGTGAAGACGCGTGATTTAATCTTTATTTCAACACTCCCCCTCACGTGTGGGCCGAGACATTTTTGAAAGCCCATCACGTGAAACTTATTTTTCGTGTGGGCTGATAGATTTTAGAAAGCCCATCACGTGTTTGCTTGACCATATCGCAAACATGATGAAATTGGGGTTTAACTTGGCGCTGCGGAGACTCGAACCTGCGCGCTCTGATACCATGTGAAAGTTAAGACTGACCACTTGACCAACTGTCCTAAAAGGTGTTAGGTGAAGGCGTGATTTAATCTTTATTTCAACACATAAGATAAGCTATATGCGTAAGGTTCTCAATTTGTTTGGACAACCATAATAAGATAAGGGATAAAACCAAACTGCAGGCAGAAGTTTGGAAAATTTGCACCCAAAAAAAACACATTTTCAGGATTAGCTTAAGTTTAGTTTGCCTTTGCTATATGTCCAAAAAGATGTTTTCTGCAATTCGTCTGTTTAGTAATTAACCCAAAATATATCATGAAGAACTATAGATGAGTATGCGAAAAAGCAGTTTATACTAATGGTTTAAAGTTAAAGTTACCTACCTCTCAGAGTCCTGTGGATTTCGAGATCCAGGGAATAGAGTATATTCCACAGCATTGGATAAGGAACTGTCAGTAGTGCCGCCGATTGAGAGCCCTCCGTTTGAAATGTCACTAAGTCTTTCGTCCGGGTCATCTGAATTGTCACTAAAGTTCAAACAATTGTCCTCCCCATTAGAAGCTGCAGTCTTATCATTTGCTTCTAAGACTTTGATCCCTGGTTGAGGTGTCCCTAGCAAGAGTCTTCGAGGAGAGGTAGACCCAAGTGTTGGAAAACTCATTGCACGTCTCTCCTTACTGAGATTAGGCCCGACTGAAGACAGCAAATGCACAATCTCCTCATCTTTCTTAGATATTGTGTGCTTAAGTGATCCAATCTGTGACATTAGGTGCAAGTCAATATAACTTTTTGCTAGCTGAACTAATGCTGAAGTGCAACTTGCTAGCTTCGTCCACTTTTCTATTAACCTTGAAAGCAAAATGTACAAGTATAGCTAGCAATTTGGTATTTAACCCTGAATTTTATGAATCGAAATTCCAGTACTGTTTAAAGATAGATTTATATAAAAATGTTAACCTGCTCCATAAACTCTCGAACTTCTCTTCCCTCTTTGTTGCTCCGAGCAGCACCTAACTCCACCCCAGAAACCCTCTCGGCAAACTTCAAAGTGCTTACTGTTTCAGAGTATGAATGAATATCGGGATTGAGTTGTACAAACATGAGGGTCTTCGCTTGACCACCTGCACCATAGGCCAAATGTGCCAATTACATATGCAGAGCACATCCACATAAGATAAAGAACATTCTAGATTTAAATAGAAGAAAATGTACCTAGAGAACTCTGAAGAACTTGTGTTAGTTTGCTATTTCTGTAAGGTACGTGAGAGTTTTTCTGTGCTAGAGCAAAGATAACATCTCCGAGTGCAGAGAGTGACTTATTTATGTACTGTGCCTCCTTAAGCCTTTCTCCAATTGCTTCCGACCGCTCCACTCTTTCACTCCCAGCAAGGTCAACCAAATGCAGGTTACCACGCAAGATAGAGTTGGTCTCCAAGTCCGTGCCTCGAACATGAACAGTTAAGATGCTGCAGAAATCAAGTAAACCTTTTAAATCGAACTAATACAATAAATTAAACGGTGAAAAATCACTTTTCTCGAATTGTCCCCTTCCTCTCTATCAAAACTTTTTTATTCAACGAATAATTATATATTCCTCAATAGGTATTTCTTCTCATATATTACATGTATTATGTAGGCCAACATAGAAATTACAGTGTAGGGTTTTTTTCCGTCATATCATATTTTATGTGCATGTATATACATATATGCAAATATAAATATAGCTAGGCCAATGAGAAAACTCCATAAAAGGGGAGGGGGGTCACTTGAAGATGCAATGTGTGCCAAACGAACCTATGAGATCTGCTGCTTCTTTCATTTAGTGCCGTCGCACCCACTGCTCGGTTAGTCAGGCCAACGCTCATCAACTCTAGAACATCCTTAGTTGATTTTACGATGTGCATGCTCGCGTCTGGAACAGCTAACCCATTTGGCTGAGTTGTACTCCAAATCCCTAGCGTGTGCAAGTTAAAGAACGAACAATTTTTTTTAACAAATCATAACGTTAAGCATGCTGTACAGAAAGAACTATTGCAGATTCAACATAAAAAAGACATTGTGATGATGTTAAATATAAAGTATTGAACACTTCAAAGGATATCTTTTCTGCGAACCACTAGAAGATAGTAGATCACGGACTTGCTCATTATATATCTCAACCATCTGGACACCTATTTCATAAGTAGTAGAGGCTCTTCTACTTTGAGCAATTTGGAAAAGATCGTTCAGTGCTCGATAATTGACACCCCAGTTCTCCTTTGATGTTACACTAGGCCCACTCTGTGAAACATGGAAAACATGTCAAGTGGAAACGGTTTACCTTATATTATCTGGCATCATAAAGGTAACCTGCTCACCATTGTATATGTCTTCCCTGATCCAGTTTGACCATAGGCAAATATACACACATTGTACCCATCCAAAACGGAACGAATCAATGGTCTAGTGTCCCCAAACACCTCCTCTAGCATAACAAATTGCAGTTGCAGTTTGTTACATAGTAATGCATGTTTTATGCTGAAGAACAAAATAATTTAATTTCAGCTTCTCCAATGTGAAAGAATAAGAACCTTGGGTTGCATCTGGGCCATAAACTTTGTTGAACTTAAATAGCCTATGGCTGTCTTTTCCCTGCTTCAAAGGGTTGGCCACAACCAGGTCCCCGTTTTCACCCATATAATCAATTGTAGTCTTCTTTGCACTTTGTCCCGGGAGGAATGGTCTAATCCTACAATACACTCTAATATTTCCTGCCAATGAGAAAAAAAATATGTAAAAATATATTAAAAAAATAAAATTAACAGAATAAATCAAATGAACCACCTTTCAAATCTTGAACCTCGTTGTACAATCTTCTATTCTCAGCAAGAACAATGTGGTAATTCTGAGCAGCATCAACAAGTCCTTTCATCTTTGATCCTAATACAAGCAAAGCTTATTCAGAAAATATGTAAAGAGAAGGCACAAAAAAAATGCTCAGATATTACCTAAATAGTTTAGCTCCTCCAAATATCGTCTTCTTGTCTTTAGAAGTTCAGTTTTCATGGATTCAGCTGACACTCGTAGTTCCTAATAAAAAAAAATGTTGGAATTAAATACAACCTTCACTATAGTATTAGTATTAATAAGGAAAACACAATTTGATTACCCAAACTTTAGAGATGAGTTACTTGATTGCGGAACTTTACCTGCAATACTCCAGAGTGAAAGTCAATAAATCGTAGGTACTTGTGTTCTTTGTTTTTCCATCGCCGATGTTTTGATTGAGAGAAATCTTCTAGTTCCAGCACCCTCTTCCTAGAATCCTCTAGTTGAAGCTCAACTTCCTTCAACTTCTTTTCCAACTCATGCTGAGTTTCCCTGGCCTCAGCTTCTAGTTCCAGGCAATTCTTCTCATGTTTACTTTTGGTCAATTCAAGCTCCCGCTTTAGATTTAAAACTTGAACATCTGCATTATGTTTCTCCTTTTCCATTATGTGTAAATCGGACTCCTCACGCTTTATTTTATCTTCCACTTTTGCCTTCTCAACCTGCAATACAAAGTAAATGCAAGTAACTGAGTTTGAGCAGCCCAAAATGTAAATCAAAACTAATCCCAAAAGCTGATACGCATGATGCAATATTTTGAAATCCGTCAATGAAATTTCATGCTTGGTCAAAGGTTTTGACATTAAAGTTGGACTTTTAACATCAACAAAATAGAACGGTGAATTATTATCACTATTATCAAGGAGGATCATACCTTGATTTGATCCATGTTCTTCGTGACAACCTTTTTAGATAAATAGAGGAAAATGAAAAAGCTCATTAGTACATTGCTTCATCAATTACATAGATGAAACATGAGATACTGAAAGTTACCTCATTCTCTTCACTAATACCCTTCACGAGTGTTTCAAGTACTTTGATTCTCATGATGAACTTTTCCTCCCTAATTTTGTAGATGCTGTCTTGCTGCAACAAAAGAGTGAGCTTCATGTTACCAACAATTTACCAACTCTTTCGTAGCAAAACATTTGTGTGAGAAGCTTACGTTTCTACATTTTTCTACTTGAGTGAACATCCGTCTCTCAATCAACTGAAGGACTTTCTTCAACAAAAATGAGGTCCTCTGAGCAAAGATCAAAGCACTAGTTACATATACAATTTACACACCAACAGATAATACCATATGGCAAAATGATGAATATTATGTACTAAGAAATAGGAAGTCTCTTACATGAGAAACATCTCCATTTTTTCTTTCAATATTCTCATTCAGAATCATATTTGCAGTGCTGAAAAGCAAATGAGTCGGGGCATTCTGCAGAATGAGTCAAAGACAACAATTATAATGGTCCATAAGACAAGATTCACGTACCAACAGCCAAATCTAATCAAAATACTAAATTTCACGAACAATATGTACATATAAAAGTCCATACATCTAACCCATTTGACTTGGTGAACTCATTTCCAGAACACGGTGCCGAAATCAAGGAATCTGAGAGACAAGTACGACTACTGTTAGCCCGGGAGAACAAAATTAAGATAAGGAGCCAGGAGAACAATCACACTCCACAAATACGCTGAAACTTAAAAGGAATGATTACCTTCTGCTATGCCCCCAAAGTTATCTATATATTCAACTCCTCCCCCATGAATTTCGTTTGAGCCGGCGAATACCCCATTTCCATACCTACGGTCCTTGAAACTCATGATAGAGAACTTCTAACTAAGTACCTCCTCGATCAGTACGGGTTCATCACTGTAAACAGACAGAACTATCAGAAAACAGTTCACTAAGAAACCAAAACTCTTACTAAAAATGAAGACATCACTTCGAATTACCAATACAAATTACAATCAGAACTCACCGTTCCACTAACTTGGTTATTCCGACCTAATCCTACTATACATAAGCTTCAGTCATATAAATCGAATCAAGCATTAGCAATGTAATTAGTCTCCATTCAATGTGTAACAGCTGGAACAGTAAGGCAGCACTAATTCAGCAACAGATCCAGAAAATACACCAACAATGTGGATAAACTTACAGAGCTGAGGAGCCAAAGGAAAGTGAAGCTCGGAGATCTACAAATGGAGGACGACGGCGAAGAATCTGCAATCAGAGAGGAGCTCGAAAGCAGAATCGTTGCAGTAACGGAGAAGAAGGTTTCAATTAGAGCTAATCAACGGCACTGGATTGTGCCATTGTGGTAGCTGCTGATCTTAGTCTCGAGAGAGATATTGGGAGATGCCGGAAAGTGAAAGAAACAACAGGCAGTAGTACTTTCTCTTGACGTTGTGGATTTTCTGATTTTTGAAATAATAGAAATTAAATACAGTTAAAATAAAGGGAAAATGTGGGGCCCAACTTAACTGCTAAGTTTGCGTTTTGGAGTAGTTTGGGTTCCCGCCGTGTAGCGCTTGGCGTGTCTTTAAATTGTATAGTGACGTGGCGTATATTTGAATTGCGCCCCCTGCAAGCAAATGGCAAAGTCTACGACACGTGTCGGTCTGTTATTGGTGCAGGAAGGCAATTATCGTAATCAATGAAAGCTCTCAAAATAGTTAGGCCTAAAAAGAAAGCTCTTAATATAGGCCACCAATTTGGTCAAGCCTAGAAATTGAGTGAGCCCAGATATTATTGGGCCTCATGACAAGAGATAATGGCCCAATCTCCCTCAAAGGCAACATGATTATTATCAAATTGTTAGAGGAACTTTACGTTATATGCAATTTGCTAGCCATAATTATTTTTTTTAGCAAATTGCTAGCTAAACTTTTGTTAATGTGCAATTTGATAACTCCACCAATTATTTCATCAATTATGAATGGAATATATTTTCTAAGATAAAACATAAAAATGTCATAAAGTTCTAGTATGATTCTAAGATAACACCACATTTATATACAAGCAAATATAAATCTCGAAAAAAATTAGAATGATACATATTATATAAAAAATATATAACCTTCAAAGTTTAAAAATTAAAATAAAATATTTTTTAAAAGTTTTGTCATATAGAATTTTAAAAATATTCTAATAAATCTGTTTAAGGTATATTTTTTTCTTTTATTATTTCTTAACTTTATTGTTTGAAAATTTGATTTTATATAAAACATCATGTCATTATTATTATAGTAAGGGTTTAGGGTGTTTTTAGCAAAATTTTAAAGTATTTTTCGTCCAAGACTAACACAAAGATGGACGGAACAAACCTTTTGCACAATGAAAGTTCAGCTAATAATTTGGTACCAAAAAAAAATCTAACTAGCAAATTGCACATTCATGTAAAGTTTAACTAGCAATTTGAAAATTAACCTTTTATTTTTTTAATTGCGAATTTTTCGGACAGAAATAAATAAAGAGTTATATAAAAGGTTACAACCATAAAACTCATGCCCAAAACACCAAGCTAGCTACATGCATCTTTTTGTAGAGCTAGACCAGAAACACTCCTTTGTGAACATATAACCTACATTTATTTCACTTTGTGCATAATAATGTACCAGTCAATCGATAATAGTAAGCAAGCTCCTTCCTCAAGATCCAACGAGACCTTTGTGACGCGCATAGGAAACAATGAGCATGAACAGAAGCGAACAAGCTATTCCAGACATAATGACAACCTGCAAATTTATACTAGATTATGATCACAGCTGCTACAAACAATTGGGAATGTTTGAAACTTGAAAAAAACCACTAACCCATTTGAACATGTAGCCATGGTCCTTATTCCATGTGTAGGGTATATTCATCCCGAAAATCCCAGCAATCAAAGAATATATCGACAAACACACTGTCCCTGCACTCAGAAACAGCTCTAGCTGCATCCAACACAACCATGACAATCTTTCTTAATCAGTTTCATGTTTCTTTATAGAGTGAAGAACCTATTTAGTGTCTCAGGTTTATCCCTTATTGCTTTTTGGTGTCTCGGGATCAAGTTGTTGCTTTTGAGTGTCTAGGGTTTCATTTTGGTTGTTTTTGGTGTGATTACCTTAGAGAAGCCAAACCCGACTGACAAATTCGAGCTCCCATGCACGCTCCATCCCGTCACCTTGCCAGAACAGAACAGTCACTAACGTCTGCACCGGAAAATCCCGGTTCGTTGTTGCCAGAAATAACTCCACACCACTCTGCCGGAAACCCTAGCTTTTAGATGTTCAAGTTTGGGGGAAATTGGGAAATTTTGTGAAGAGTAGGGTGAAGAATTATAAGTAGGTGAGTGAGTTGAAGGAAGTAACTCGAGGGAGATGAAAAGACGCACGGAGACACCGAAAAGCAATTAAAATGAAACCTTGGACACCCAAAAGCAACAATTTGATCCTGAGATACTAAAAGGCGACAAGAGGTAAACCCGAGACACTAAATAGGTTCGACCCTTCTTTATATATATATATATATAACTAAGACACTAAATAGGTTATTAACCCTTCTTTATATATGTATACAATTCTATGTTGTTTAAGAAAAGAGGTGAAGATGAGTGTAAGTACGGAACCTGAATAAGCTGGTTACGGTGATTGTCAAGCTACAAGAAAGAGCAGCGGGTTATATAGACATAAATTCAGACACATTGTCCTCCATCACTTAGAACAAGCATACACAATTATATTGACTTAAAGTGTATATACCTGGATATTAATGTAATCCTCTGTATCATCAATGTACTCTCGGAGCTGCAAAAATCAATACACTTTTTCATTATTAAAAATAACAATATAAGAATGTCATGGAATATTAAGTTTGGGGGTCAATTAGCCAAGTTAATTAGTAGAGGGACCTATTTGTAATAAGGGGAAGTTAGGTTGTTGAGACCAACGTCCGAAATAGTGATCCTACTATATTAGGCAACACTTGTATTCAGCTATGGTCATGAATAAATTGAATGCATTTGGTATTTCTTTGATTCTCCCTAACAATTGGTATCAGAGCTCCGATCCTCCCCTCTCTTCCGGCGGCGCTGTGGTCCTAATTGTGCTCTCTGACGTGTTCTGTTGATTCCGACTGTGCGAGTATGGCGGACGCTACTAGAGGTCAGGAAATGAAGAAGATGGAAGCTCAATTGCGTGAGCAGGACAAGGCGATTCTGCGTGTTGATCGTTCTGCTAATGAGACGCGCGATTTGGTGAATGAGACCCGTGATCTGGTTGCTGGATTGAATATCAAGTACGCTTCTGTGGCGGAACAGCAATCTGAGTTCACATCACAGCAGGCGGAGATTTTTGGCCAACTGAGAGAAATCTCTCTTCAGATCTCGCAGATGAGAGGTATTCCGGCTGGCGAATCTTCGACTCGAGCCGAGACTGATTTACCGCAGATGCAATTTCCACACCAAGCGAAGCAGGTTCGATTTGGTAGAGTCGATTTTCCGCGCTTTGATGGTGAGGATCTCCAGGGTTGGTTGTATCGTTGTGAACATTTCTTTACAATCGATGAGACTCCAGATCATCTGAAACTGCGTTATGCGGTGATCCATCTGGATGGAGATGCTCTTCAGTGGCATCAAGCCTACATGAAGACAAGGGGACCAACTGCACCAGCTCTTTCGTGGATCGACTATGTGCGTGCACTGACTGCTCGTTTCTCTGATTCATTCTTCGAAGATGCTATGGAGGATCTAACTACTCTATATCAGGTTGGTTCTCTCAAGGACTATTGCAGATCCTTTGATGCATTGCTGAATAAGGTGTCCATTTGTGAAGAATATGCTGTGAGTATCTTTATGCGTGGTTTGATGACTGAAATAAGATACCCGGTGAAGATGTTTAGGCCTAGAACCTTGCGTGATGCATATTCTCTAGCTAGAGCTCAGGAAATCTCAAATGTTGCTTTGGCTAAGTCTGCTGTTAAACATGTTCCACCCTATCAGAAGCCCTTGGCTGCTGTACCATACCAGAGCAAGACCCCTTATCCATCTAATGCTAGTAAGCTACCATTATTGCCGTCTCCTGCAAAACCTTTGCAGAATGCTGGTATTCCTGCAAGAAAGGCTTTCAGTTCCAAGGAGATTGATGCTAAAAGGGCAAGGGGGGAGTGTTTTTGGTGCCCAGAGAAATTCACTCCAGCTCACAGGTGCTCAAGGAGACAATTCTTTGGCATGGATGCTGAATTCATGGATGTTGATGATGAATTGGTCGATATCATTGAATCAGTGGATTTGGAGGAGCCGCAACTATCTGTTCATGCACTCTCTGGTATTCACTCTTTTTCTACCATGAAGATTGAGGGCAATATGGGGACTAGGAGACTCCACATTTTGATAGACTCAGGGTCTACTCATAATTTCATCAATGATAGATCAGTGGCTAAGCTGGGTTGTCAATTGGAAGATGTGAACACCATGAAGGTGAGTGTGGCAGATGGCAGCAAGCTTCCTTGTACAAAGATGTGCTCCAATTTCCAATGGATGATGCAAGGGACGTGGTTTACTGCTGACGTCTTAGTTATTCCTTTAGATAACTATGACATGGTGTTGGGAGTTCAGTGGTTAAGAACACTTGATGACATTCTTTGGAACTTTAAGAAGCTACTAATGAAGTTTAAGGTGGATGGGAAAGATATTGAATTAAAAGGCATGGCTGGTAACGATGTCTCCTTGTGCTCAGTGGAGAAAATGACTTCCCTGCTCCAAAATGAGAAAGAATTGGCTTCGGTACAGCTGTGTAGTATTCAGTTGGTGGGTGAAGAGGCTGGTCAGCCTTTTACTTCTAATGTTTTGGGCTGTGATAAGAAATCCCAGTTGGATGATGTTTTGACAGAGTTTGAGGATGTTTTCAAATTACCCAGCTCACTACCTCCTCCTAGGACATTTGATCATCAAATTGTACTCAAGGAGGGAGTCTATGCAATCAATCAGAGGCCCTACAGATATCCTGCAGCTCAGAAGGATGTTATTGAAAAAATGACCAAGGAGTTGGTTGATTCTGGAGTGGTGAGGGATAGCAAGAGCCCATTTGCTTCTCCTGTTGTGCTGGTTAAGAAGAAGGATGGATCGTGGCGTATGTGTGTAGACTACAGGAAGTTAAATGAAGCTACTGTGAAGAATAAATTCCCTATTCCACTGGTTGAGGAGCTCCTGGATGAGCTTCATGGTGCTGTTATATTCTCAAAGATAGATTTGAGATCTGGCTATCACCAAATTCGTATGGATGCCGCTGACATTTCAAAAACAGCCTTTCGCACTCACCAGGGACATTTTGAGTTCTTAGTTATGCCTTTTGGCTTGACTAATGCCCCTGCAACCTTTCAGGCTTTGATGAATTCAATTTTCAAGCCATTATTGAGAAAATGTGTGTTAGTGTTCTTCGATGACATCCTAGTTTACAGTAAATCATTTGAGGAGCATTCTAAGCATCTTCATGCAGTCCTATCTCTGCTTAGGGAACACAATCTCTTTGCTAAACAATCCAAATGTGATTTTGGAGGGTCTGCAGTGGAGTATTTAGGCCACGTCATTTCTGGAGATGGAGTGGCTACAGAGCCTTCTAAAGTCGAAGCAGTAAAGCAATGGCCATCACCTACTAATGTGAAGCAGCTTAGAGGTTTTCTTGGCCTCACTGGCTATTACAGAAGGTTTATCAAGGGATACGGAGAGTTAGCCAAGCCCCTTACTTGTTTAATGAGGAAGGATAGCTTTAAATGGTCCTCCGAGGCTCAGGGTGCATTTGAAGCCTTGAGGAGTGCTTTAGTAGCTGCACCAGTGTTAGCACTTCCAGATTTTGGCAAACAGTTCATAGTTGAAACTGATGCTTCCTCCAAGGGTATAGGTGCTGTCCTAATGCAAGACAACCATCCAATAGCTTTTATTAGTAAAGCACTCTCTTCTAGACAGCAGGCATTGTCTGTGTATGAAAGAGAACTATTGGCCATTATGTTTGCAGTAAAGCATTGGCATTACTACCTCATTTCCAGCCACTTTGTGATAAGAACAGATCAAAAGAGCCTTAAGCATCTCCTGGAGCAGAAGATTACCACTCCATTACAGCATACTTGGCTCTCTAAATTGATGGGATATGATTATGAGATAGTTTATAAGAAAGGAAGGGAGAATGTGGTAGCTGATGCATTGTCAAGAGTGCAAGGTACTGAGCTTTTGACTTTGGCTGTGTCTAACATTGAGCCTGCCCTATTGGATCGTGTTAAGAATAGTTGGAGCAATGATATAGATATTCAGCAAATCATCAGTGATTTGGTGGCTGGTTCACCCAGGGGGGCTTACTTGTGGAATGGAGATCTCCTTACAAGGAAGAGTAAACTGGTGGTGGGAAGGGATGATGCTTTGAGGAAAGATTTGCTGGAGCTCACCCATTCCTCAGCTGTGGGGGGGCATTCTGGAGTACATGGCACTACTCAAAGGCTGAAGCAACTTTTTTATTGGAAGGGGCAATCTAAAGCCATCAGGGAATTCATTAGAGGGTGTTTGGTCTGCCAAAGATCAAAATATGAAACTCTAGCTTCTCCAGGGTTGTTGAGCCCTTTACCTGTCCCTCAAGGAGTCTTCACAGATATTTCTATGGACTTCATAGGAGGATTGCCTAAGTCCAAAGGGATGGACACAATATTTGTGGTGGTGGATCGTTTGACAAAGTTTGCTCATTTCATGCCCTTGAGCCACCCTTTTTCAGCAGCCCAAGTTGCTCAGGTCTTCATGGACTCAGTCTATAAGCTTCATGGATGTCCTTCCACCATTGTCTCAGACAGAGACTCCATTTTCCTCAGTGCATTTTGGAAGGAGTTCTTTCAGCTGCAAGGAGTATCTCTGCACATGTCCACTGCTTATCATCCCCAAACAGATGGGCAAACTGAGGCTGTGAATCGTTGTTTGGAGGGCTATTTAAGGTGTATGACACATGAGAGACCTGCAAGCTGGTCTTCTTGGCTTTCTGTGGCTGAATGGTGGTACAACACGAATTTCCACTCCTCAATCCAAATGACACCCTTCCAAGCTCTCTATGGATTTCCACCTCCAATTTTTGTGCCATATATTGCTAAGGACTCTTCTGTTGCTGCAGTGGATGAGGCTATGGCATCTAGGGAGCAAACCATTCAAATGCTGAGACATCATCTCCTCAGGGCTCAGAACAGGATGAAACAATTTGCTGATAAACACAGAACTGATAGACAGTTTGCTGTGGGGGATTGGGTGTTTCTGAAACTCCATCCATACAGGCAGACTACTATGCGTGGCTCCCACACCAACAACAAGCTGAATCCTAAATATTATGGTCCTTTCTTAATTCTTGAAAAGATTGGTGAAGTTGCCTATCGACTAGACTTACCTGCAGAAGCTCTGGTGCATCCCACCTTTCATGTATCTTTGCTTAAAAGGGCTCATGGCACTAATCACCAGATTATTCCACTGCCAGTCGACTCAAGAGAAAATGCTCGCTTTGGATTGCAACCTGCTGCCATTGTGGAGAGGAAGCTGGGGAAGAGGGGAAACCGAGCTGCCACTAAGGTGCTAGTCCATTGGCAGGGACAGCCCTTGTCCGAGGCTACCTGGGAGTTCTTGGATGAGCTGACTGTGAGATTTCCTGATTTCCAACCTTGAGGTCAAGGTTTGGTTAGAGGGGGAAGTATTGTCATGGAATATTAAGTTTGGGGGTCAATTAGCCAAGTTAATTAGTAGAGGGACCTATTTGTAATAAGGGGAAGTTAGGTTGTTGAGACCAACGTCCGAAATAGTGATCCTACTATATTAGGCAACACTTGTATTCAGCTATGGTCATGAATAAATTGAATGCATTTGGTATTTCTTTGATTCTCCCTAACAAAGAATGATCAAGTTAGACAAGCAAAGAGGATTTAGCTCCGGAGATATTTACTTTGATTAGCTAACTTTGTATGTGTAACTATTCGATAGCAAACATTGATGATCAACTAAGTCGATGAATTAGCAAAATGATATATAATGAAAACCTAACTTCTACAACGAAGAGACAGACCATGTTTTAGTGGTGCATGCAATGAGGTGGCATGCCTCCATTGGACGGTGCAAAATTATGTTTGTACACAATCCTAGGTCCTACTGGTGTTATATATGGAACCTAAGGAGGTAATGACATGTTGACCTAGAACTAGAAGAATGGATAACATACAATCAAAATATCAGGAATTGAAGCGGTTCTTTATTAGAAATTAAAGATACTAAAAGCTTATCCTTGATACCTTAAAAAGCAATGAACAGAATAGTGCTTACTACTACTATCTCATGGGTAATCCACAATCCCAACCCATCAACTATGTAATGAAAACAATTCATTTTAAAAATTCCACTTCTTAGAGAAGACATACCGTAGTCAACTTGTTCAATGTACCATCAATTTGCATGAAGTAGGCCTGCAAGAGGAGCATAATTCAGAATACTAAATTACTTCAAAGCAACATCACTGATCAACTAAGTAGATAAACCTCAAGCAACATCTCAAGCTCCTCGACATCATTTTCATCTCCTCGAATAGTAGCAATACTAGCTCTGCTGGCTCTAGAAATCTTTGAGCCAATGGTCGGTGAAGGAAACCAGTTGGGGCCACCCGAGCCACTTAAGGGAGAAGAAGCACCAAACAACTTTCTTGATAAATATAAGTCAGCCATATCGTCATCATCATCTAGTAGCTGTTCAAGCTCATCTCTTACCTGTTTATATATTGTTTCAAGTAATGAGACACTTTTCGAGCACGAAGTTGACAATAATTCAGCAGGGCCACTAAAAGAATACAAAGTTGACAAGAGAAGATGCTCCTATCTTTTCCTACTCACTTTAATGCTAATGAGTTTGCAACATATAATAACGTCCATATTAAACCTGGCTGCTAGAATGAGCTCATCCTGACATCATATATCATCTGTCGTTGAAAAACAATACGCATGCCATAGCTATAAAAGCCTAAAGCAGGGACACGGTATACCTTTTGTACCCTTGCAGTCAGTCTTGTCATAGCACTCTTCAGTTTACGAACCCTATCCAGGTTACGGCTGCTTATCTGCAGAGTACATCCAACAACAATGTAGGTGAAGAATATGCATTCAGAAATAGAAAGATTAAATATTTTATCCACAAGAGCTTCTCTGTTCTCTCTAAAAATGTTTTGTACCATTGGTACTAGAAAAAATCTCAGAGAAACATATACAGCAAATAAAGGAGAGGGGGAGCTATGAAAAGGAGATAAACCTTCGATGTCAACTCATCCAAAGCAGGATAAGCAGCAGTCTCCAGTTCAGTTGTTCGAGCAGCAAGATAACTACATATAGCTTCCAAAGCAACCTCTAAAGCACGAAATTCAAACGGAGATTCTGCATTGCACAACCATGATCAGACTCTCACCAGATACTCTCTATTTAAAGATGAAAAAGGTGATTTCCTAGACAATTTACCATCCTCTTCACCGGCTTCATCATTTTGACCAGCAGGGTACTCTTTAGAACCTCCTTGAACTAGGCAAATATTATTTGCAAGAGGCAGCCGTCTTTGAAGCTCCTCTACAACAGGTATGACATTGTCATCTAGTGGGTCCCTAAGCAATACCTATTCCAAAATAATAAACACAATCACAACCCAAAGGACAAAACCTCAATTTCAAACCAGTTCTACTCCTACATAAAAATATGAAAATCTAAGCTAAGCAACACTAAATCCTTTTTTACAGAAGCGTGCCCTTAGTTAACTTGTTCTATCGTAACAAAAAAAAGCAATCGTAACAGCAACGAGGTATTTTTGCTTGTTATCTTCTTCATAGTCATGATTAATAGTAACAATCCCATACTATTAAGAAAGTAATATCTACTGCATTATTTTCGTTATGAAAAAAGTGAAGGACAAACCTCCTCTGCAGTAATAATCGCCTTGATATGCTGCTCAACCAAGAAAGAAAACAAAACACCATCAATAGCTAAAACGCAAAAGAAAGAGATGAGAAACCATTTAAGCTGAGTAAATTAGAGGAACCTCCAAGTTGAGCACAATGGCCCTTTCACGGCCGAGGATTGTGGAGGGGTAAGAAAGGAGTGGATCAAGGATGCGGAGATCACGGGCGTGGATCTGAACACGGTGCATGATTGCGTATTTATCAACATCAAGGACAGTTCCCTGACCCGCTGAATCGAGCAGGATCCAGCTCCTCGAAGACTGCGTCTTCTTCTTGGCCGTTGACGCCGCCGCAGCTGCCTGCTGTGGGTCCGCTGGAACCACGCTCCCTTCTCGGGTCATCTCTAACCATTTCCCGCCCCCAAAACCTCAATAATTCAAATCCCCTAAAACCCTATCGATCAAAGCTCCAAGCTGTGATTTTTGGACTCAAAATAACAACCAATTCAATTCTGCTGTGTCCGTCCGAGCTGTGATCTTTTTGACTTGAGAGAAAGAAATAAAGAAAGAATGGTATGAACAGAGCAAGTTAGGGTTTCGTCGGGTTCGAGAGAAGGAAGAACATGCCAATTGCCAACCACGCGCGAAGATGCTCGAATCCGATCACATTGCGTTGACACTAAACTTTTCAAAGGTTACTACTTTCTTGATCAGTGAATCGCCTAATACAAAACGCTGCAAGGTCCTCTTCTCAGTGGGCCAACAATGGCTATAGGCTTCTGAATTCGAGAGAAAAGTGATGGAAGCTAAATGAAGACAAGGCAACCAATCACAATGACGAAGGTGTTAGGGTTTGGGCTCATTGTTTAATTGGGTTGGGGTATCTTTTTGCAGTCATTGGGTTGGCTGTTATTCAATGTGTCCTAATGTTAACATGAACTAGCCCATAAACAGTAGATGTTTTAAGAGGAATTATATATACTTTTTTATTTTTATTTTTTAAAAAAAAAGTATTATACTTGGAATTCGATTTTTGTTTTGGTAACAGTTTGTATTGGCTACTCATAATCCAATCAACAAGTCCGACCAGCTTAGAAAAACTATATTAAATCTATCTCGACAAATTCTTGCTAAAGTAAAAGTTTATGTTTTCTCCTCAAAAGTATTTAGATCATGGTGTAAACGAGTCAAACTACTCGTGAGATGTTCAAGATCGGCTCGGTCGATATTCGAATTCGATTCGCTAAATTTAGAATCGAGCTCGAGTCGAGCTTTTTCTGATACCGAGTCGAGTTTGAGTTCACTGGTACTCGACTTGAGAGGCTCACGAGCCTAATCGAGCTTGTTTGTTTTGTCTATTCAGGTTGAGTTCGAGTTCGAGCTTTACATAATAATATTATATATGTATATATTGAGTTCAAGCTCGAGTTCGAGCCTAAAGTCTTATCGAGTCGAGTTCGAGCTAAGGTGCGCCATTTATAATTTAATTGAAATTTGTTAACCTTATAGAGCCGAGCTCGAACTTGTTAACTATAGCACCGATTCGAGCTCGAGCTCGAGCTCGAGCTTGAAAAATAAAGACTCGGTCAAGTTCGAACTCGAACTCTAGTAAACTGAGTCAAGTCGAAATTGTCATATACTCAGCTCGTATACCGTCTAATTTAAAGATATAATAAATAAATAGGTGAAACATGTGATTTGCATCCAAATAATCATGTAATCACGTTAAAAACACAAAATAACCATGTAAGAGACCGATTTAGTTTTAAATGGTAAAAAAAAAAAAGGAAATGCTTGAAGTGAAGAAATTCCTGCCGAAATAAACTACGGCAGTTACAACACCGTTTAGCCGTTTTCCACTTTCAGATTTGCATCTTCTCTCTATCTTTGTCACTTCTCACATTTATTTTCTCTCTACCCTTAATTAATCTCTTATTTCTGATTTATGTTTATATTTTATGCAGTGTTATCAGAACCGGACCGGCCATGGCACCGGTTCCCGATTCGTCCGGTTCGAACCCGGTCCGACCGGAAAGTTGCCTTTATACCCCACCTATCCAGAAACTTCCCCTGAGACCTTTCATAAATGCTTCACCATTACCCATGTCCCAATTTATCCACGTCCTTTCCATCTTTCCCTTTACCCCATGTCCTTTTCATCTTTCCCACTTCCCCATTTTTACCCCATGTCCTCTCATCTTTCCTTCCACCTCTTCATCAACCCAAAGCCTTAGCACACATCCGAAACGTGCTTTCCTTTCTCCCTCCTTCATATCACCATTGACAGACTTGGAGCAATTGGCCTACCTACCTTCTCCAAATCTAACAAAGGAGTTGTAGATGCGAGTACATGTGAGGCGCGAGGATAGGCCTTGAGAGTGTAGATGGTTGTCTGGTGGAGCAACTCCTCGATTATCTCCACGAATCGGCGGCAAATCGACGGCACGTACAGCGTCAGAGACACCGCCGAGAACGCCACCACGAGGCCTTAACCTTCTCGGTCAAGGCCTCCTTCAGGTCGTACTTGATTACGGACAAGCTTTAATGGCGACATCGTGGTTCGGATTGGATCTGGGACTGGATTTGTCGTTGACGTCATTTTCGATTGGGTTAATACATAGATTGGTTACCTATGTTTGCCGGTGTGGCCGTTTGGTTCAAACATGTGCATTTTAGTTATATACGTGTACAAATGTGATTGTTTAGTTACATTGAGATCAAATGTCGAAAATACCATTTTATGCATATTTTTTTCTTCATATTTTTTTTTTCATTAAATTTATGGTTTTTTGTTTCATAAAAAAATCTTCAGATACATTTTTTTTTTACATCGAACTCGGCAAATCCCGATTGTCTTGTTATTTCCTTTCGCATTGTTAAGAATCTCGCCCTCCACTTTGCTGTCAACAACATCCATCTGCAATTCTTCCTTCAAAGTCTGTAAGTGCTAGAGGATTCGTCACCGATGGCTAGACAGTCTCCGGATCAACTCCACGAGACCTAACACCAAAAGCAACACAAAATTCTTGGCGAAGATGCTGCGGTCATCTACCAATTGCTTCTCAGGCTTCAACGGACTTTTACGGGTACGATGAGGAGATACCGTGGAGCTAGCTCCTCTGGATTTTCTTCACTCATGTGAGATCCATGGCAACGATGAATACTTTGAATTAATTAAATATAAGGGTAAATTTGCCATTTTATAATTATTTAATCACATTTGATCAAGCATAAGTGACTAAAGGAAACAAGTTTGAACTATTTAATCACATTTCAGAACGTATGTAACCAAACAAGCACGCCAAAAAACAAAAATAACCATTCGATCACGTTGGACAAACATATGTAACCAAATGATGTATTAACCCTTTTCGATTTCATCAGGACTGGATCTGTCGGGACCCGGGGCTATTTGAAAGATTTGATTTAGAAATTTAGATTCAAGATTTGGTCTGGGAAAATAGATGTAACAATTTTGATTCGGTATTTGATTTGGATTTAGAATTGTTACCGATTTGATTTTTGGATTTGATTTGGATTTGGTTTTGGGTTTTTTTAACCGTTTTGAATTTGTGAATTTTCCTAGTCGGCAAAAAAAAAAAAGGTTTTTTCATTTTCAGAATTAAGACGAACTGATGGACCGGTGAACCGCCCGGTCCGTTTAAAACCGGCCGGTTCGTTAAAAAAACCGGGAATCGAACCGGGTTCGTTTACATCCTCCGGAAATGTTCGAACCGGACCGGCAGAGGCACCGGTTCCGGTTCGAACCCGGTCTGACCGCCGGTCCGGTCCGGTTCTGATAACACTGATTTTATGTCTCTTATTTCTGATTTATGTTTATGTTTTATGTTTAATTTAATTAATTAGTTAATACTAATTATTCTTGGCAAAAAAAAAAAAAAGATAATACTAATTATTAAGTAATTTTTAAAAGCATATTATTCTCTTACTGAATTATTATTAACACGATTTAGTGCAGAATTATATTAGGACTAGCAATTCGTGCGGGCCGTGCGGGTTCGTGTCGTGTCAGGTTCGTGTCGTGTTCTGAGAGTCAGCCCAAACACGGCCCAACATGAAAATCTGGCACAAAAAACTATAGTAAATTGAATAAAAAAATTAATATTTAACAATTTTAGTTTAAAAAATTGTGTTATATCGTGCTATCGTGTCGTGCCGTGACACTAATATCAAACTCAAACCCGTAATTTTCGTGTCGTGTTCGTGTCGGCTTATCGTGCCAAGCCCGAATTGCCAGCCTTAAATTATATTAATCATATAAAAGTTAAATTGTAATATTATGACCTCTTGTAAATGCATTAATTATTTAAATTTAATGTAATAATATATTATTATATATTTTTTAAAAAAAATTGAGTTTGAGCCATTTAATGCTATTAAGTATTATATTTAATTTTTTTAGCGGAATTCCACACCAAACACGGTTAGTAAATTATTATATTAATTTTAAAAAATGAGTTTGCAAGTGTTAATAATATTATAACTTAAGTTTTTATATTAGTTGAGTTCCGCACAGAACGCGAGTCAATAACTAATACGATAATTAAAAGATAAATATGTTTTTAAAGTCATTTCATAAAAATAAATAAATAAATAAATAAATTTTTTCGTTGTTTCTTGGGGGGCGGTCCTATGGCGATCGTATATGCATGCTCCACATTTAGACTAATTTCTACTCACACTGGATCAGTCCGTAGATGGTAATGTGCTAGTCATAAATATATATTTTTTTATCCCTAGACTCTCAGTGGGATTCAAACTCGATTTGCTCTTGAAAACAAAATTTGTTTTACTAGTTGGTCTAACCAATGTTAACTATATTTCACCATATTACATGATTTGAATATATATATATTGGGTTTTCTTAAATATATGTATCTTTTTGCCAAAAAAAATATAAACATAAATTGACAAAATGTAAGAACTGACAACAAAAACTGAAGGGGTGGGTAGAATTCATATATGCAAAGATAATAAATATTGAAAACGGCGAAAGTAATAATGAGTCAATGACGGAACGGAGCCGTAATTACCGTTCTTTATTTCGGTTGGATTTTCTGCACGTATAGCATTTTCAAAAAAAAAACATTTGTGTACTACATACTTTTTTTAACCTCAGTTACAACTTACAAAGTGTTGGATCCTGGAATTACCGGGTTGGTTTCCACGGTATATCCGAGCTCCTTAGTCTTCGAATCCCGAGCACGCACCTGCAAAATGGGACAATGCCAGGGCGAACCCCGGCGATCCCTCTCCGATGGTCAAGTTAGTCGTCGTTCATATAAAGAGAGAGATCACTATTTTGTATATAATTTTTCATATATCAAATGTTAATCAGATGATTGTTTATATAAAATAACATAATAACTATTATGGTATATAGTCATTTATTGACGATGGCTGTTATGGTAACAGAATATTTAGGCAATTACTGTTATGGTAGTTGAATATTAATAGCCGATTGACCCGTTATGGCATCAGACTATTTATAGTTAATACCTATTATGGTACAAATAAATATGTTTATATCAATATCCATCGCAAAGTATTAGCAGCCGTCAGATTGTGGGTTTGACTATTAGGTGACGATGGAATTGACACTTTCTGTTGCGGGCCCATACCCACCGGCCCCACACGTGACGACACACGGCTCGGCTATCTTCCAGCCGAGCCTAAGCTGACTTCGAAATTATCAAGCCGTCAGCTGAGCTCAAAACCGAATCACACATCTATCGTTCTGATGATAGATAACATAATTAATGATATTTGGCCAAATAGAATTAATTAATGATAGAAATCGTTGTATTTAAATACGGATTAATACATTAGACCGCATAATAATTCATATAAACACGTGCAATAAAGAAGATAGCGGACAAGTACATCAAGTAATAATGATTAATGTTGAAAACGAAGACGAAACAACAGTTATGTTGATTATTAATCAATCAATGGAAAATAAGAGAGGTCGAATTTTCACGTTGCAATAAATCCTCTTGTTCAATTCAGACAACGACGGCCGGGAAAAACACATCATCCAATACTTACAAATATAGTAATATTAATGTATTAGTAATATATATGTATATATATATATATGTATTATTGCAGTTGCCGCCAAATTTATTGCGCATTGGGAAGTTAAAATACTTATCATCACCGAAAAAGAAGATGGGAGCATTAGTACATCGACGGACAATTTGTGACATTATAAGATAGTATGATACGAATACGTACGAAAAAAATCGTGTTTCTGTTAGCATATGGCAGAACGATAACACGATATCATAAATACGATTGACATGATATAACTTTTATACTGTGTTCATATTTGAGTATCATAACACGATAAACGTTGTGTTATTAAGACTAGTTATTGATACATATATTATTTATTACTTTTAAAAACTTCAATTAGCGAATTAGTTTTTACTGTTTGTAAACTGTATATTATTAACTAATGAATACTGACATATTAATTGATATTTTTTATATACGAAATTTATTATTTTAATTTTTGTTTAAAAATATAGTATAGAGATGTATAATTGTATATCATTGTGCAATATGATATCACGACACAAAAATATTCGTATCGTGTTCGTGTTTGTAAAACGTGGGACGATAAGTTTACCGTTCGTGTTCTGTAGGTTTAGCACGATACGATTATTGACACGCACGATATTACAAATTGGCACTTCTAAATACTTATTTACAATATTCAACCATATCTCTGAAAATATCGTGATATAGTTTGATCCCCACGCGTATATATGTATTAACGAGACTATTATATTTTGTATCATTAACTTCGTTGAACCCCTCATACATTACATGTGCTCTATTTGTTTGGAAAAATTACGTGGAGTGATTAATGGCGTATTTGATTTATGAGGATCATTTTCTAATCTTATATGTATTCTCTAATTTAAGTAACTAATAATTTATATCGGAAGAAAAAAAATTAGTAAAACCATGATCACTACTTAGCCGAGCCGAGCCGAGCCGAGCCCCCCGCTCCACTCACTCGACTTGTGAAATCATCATCATCTATCATTTCCATGCACGTGCGAATAAATGGGGCTAAAAAGCAAGGAGCACTTCATTTTTCACTTCAGCCACGGAGTATCCGAGTATGTGTCCGGTGTCCCATTTCAATTTCCAATATAATAATTAATAAGAACTCGAGTGGTATTAGTAATAGAGTGGTAATAGTAATAGACATTTCTTAAAGAAATATACAGTAGAGTGACATGCAGAAGAAGAGGAGAAAACAAATCAAAGAGGAGAAAACAAAACAATGGCTGCTGCTGCTTAGTAATGGTTTTTGGTTTCTTCTTTATTAATTCAATTCATTACCAAATCCCACCATTAGAATATACGACGCGTCGACGACCGACTCATACTATCTCTCTGAAATCACCTAATCACTGAAATCAAAACCCTCGAACTCCTTAGAATTTACTGGGTTTTGTTCATTTGGCGGAAAAGTTTGATTTTTGCTTCGATTCTGGGAAAATCGTTTCGTCTGCTGCCGTTTCCGACCAGTGATTTCTGCGGTCGGAATTTACCTGATGAAAAAGCAAGAGAAAGACCCATTTGCGTTACACCCTTTCAAGAATCTTAGATTGTAGATTCTGTTTTCTTGAATCTGAGAAGCAAGAACATGAACTGTGGAGAAATGAGGGTG
Organism: Clarkia xantiana subsp. parviflora; assembly: GCA_036873135.1. NCBI lineage: Eukaryota > Viridiplantae > Streptophyta > Magnoliopsida > Myrtales > Onagraceae > Clarkia > Clarkia xantiana. The sequence goes on from JAPTYO010000003.1 coordinate 16,173,253, forward strand.
CCCAAAGATTTGAAGAAGCAGCTTGCTCTTGCTGTGAGAAGTATCTACTGGAGCTATGGGATTTTCTGGTCAATCTCAGCTACACAACCTGGGTAATTAATTCATCTCCATTTTCACCTGGATCTTTCAATTTTCTAAAAATAATAGTTCCAAGTTCAGCCTTTTATGGTATTATTATTATTATTATTATATTTTCTGTAACAGAAGAAACATTTGCAAGCACCCCCTCATGATTCACAGCTTATAGAAATTTTTAGAAAGATTCCCAAAAAATCAATTCCTTAAAGATTCTGTTTGTTGTAGTGTCCTTGTTTATGTCTTATTAAGCTGCAATTCTACTGTCTATGTGCCTAATAAGACCCAGCAACTAAAAGTAATAGTTGAAAGAAAGCTTGAGAGATATAGTGAGCTTCAGATCTTCAATCTTTAGCTGAAAAGACGAATTTTTCGATTCTTTGAGGGTTTAACTTGAATTGAAGGCAAGGTTAGTTTAGTTAGATAGGCTGCAGAAAATCCTCTTTTTTGGGAAAAAGAATCATTCTGGTACCTATGTTTGTGTTCTAGGACATTGGAATGGGGAGATGGATACTACAATGGTGACATAATGACAAGGAAAACAGTTCAAGGAATGGAGTTGAATGCTGATGAGGTTGCATTGCAGAGAAGTGAGCAGCTAAGAGAACTTTATGAATCTCTCTCAATTGGTGAGTCCAATGGCCAAACCAAAAGACCTTCAACTGCATTGTCCCCTGAAGATCTCACCGACACCGAGTGGTATTACTTGGTTTGCATGTCATTCGTCTTCGAAATTGGCCAAGGGTAATGAATTCTCTAGTTAAAGGAATTTCCTTTGTTTCTGCAAAATTGTAGCTTTTCGATCACATCTAACTATATTTTCGTGCAGAATGCCCGGGAAAACATTGGCAACGGGGCAACCAATTTGGCTTTGCGATGCCAGTTATGATGATAGCAAAGTATTTACTCGAACTCTCCTTGCAAAGGTAAGTCTTTTGGTTCATTTCTCTGTTCTTGATTAGTTTGTTACATAGATAGTACTAATATTTGCTTTGGCTTTGATTCTATTTTTATGGCCTGCAAAAATCATCCACCTCAGAGTGCATCTATTCAGGTATTGATCTTCTCCAAAAAAAAAAAAAATGAAAATTTAACAAGAAACAAAAGCAAAATTAGGTTCTACTTATTTTCATGATACCCAGATTGAAAAGATCCAATTTTTAGTTATGGTTTGTGACTAATCATCAAAAGCTTGTACCTTTTTGAAGATACCAAAACTAAAGATCCAGTTTGCTTCTCTTTTGAAGATAAAAAATCTTCAAATATTCAAATTTTAGCAGTGATTTGTGATTCATCATCAAGTTTGCTACTTTGAGTTGCAGACTGTGGTTTGCTTTCCATTTCTTGGAGGCGTGATCGAATTGGGCGCAACAGATTCAGTATGATTATTGAATCATCTCAACTTTTAAGCAACAATTCCCAAATTGATTTCTTTTCTTTTCGGTTTGAAGGTTTTGGAGGACCCATCTCTGATTCACCGTGTCAAAGCATTGTTCTTGGAAATTCCATACCCGAATTGTGTTGGAGATAAATCAATTGCAGAAACTTCACCCACTACGAGCTCCAGTTTCTTCGTACCCAAGCAACCCGTCGAAGAATCTTTCATGATCGATGCAGTCGAGGATTTTAGCGACTGCGTGTCCCAGACTTTTGTACAACAACACGATGAACACTACGAAGGCATTCTCTCTCAGCTCCTAAAATGTCCCTACTCGTTAAAATCCGGCCCTCATTTTCAAAGATGCAAGTCTGGCTCGAGTTTTGAGAATTGGAACAAAGCGGTTTTGGCTCGGTTCAAGAAACCGAGCTTCGGGACCCACCAGGGGGTGTTGAAGAGCATTCTGGCAGTTGGGACAAGACATGTCTATAAACCCAAAGCAGATGGAATCGGACCGAAACATATAAACGAGCGGTTTGGTATCCTTAAATCAATGGTGCCTTACAATGTAGTACCTAAACCCGACAAGGCATCTCTTTTAGACAACACGATCGAGTATCTCAAGGATCTCGAGAGAAAAGTTGAAGAGCTAGAAGAATCTTGCACCGATGAGAGATCATCCGATAACTACGGCGATAAGTTACGGAACAGAACATCGATGAACAAGAGAAAGGCGAAGGAAATCGAGCAAGACATCGATGTTTCTAACGGTTTAGTTGTCAGGGTCGATGAAAAGGAAGTGATGATCGAGATGAGGTGTGGTTGGAGAGAGGGAGTGCTGCTCGAGATCGTGACAGCGGTTGGAAATCTTCGGTTAGATTCTCACTCGGTTCAGACATCGGCTGAGGATGGGATTCTTTCAGTCGCGATTAGATCTAAGGTAACTTGGGAGTTAGGTTATCTTATATTACTTACAAGACCATTTGCACACCACTATTGAATATTAGGTAACTTGGAAGTTAAGTTATCATATATTACTTACAAGACCATTAGCATATCCCATTGAATATAAGGTAACTTGGAAGTTAAGTTAATGTTTTTGTCTCCACAGCAGTTTTTGGGATCATCAGTCCCATCAGCAGGAATTATCAAGCAAGCGTTGCAGAAATTCGTTCTTCAGTGATTGCAGTAGCTTGTTCAGCAAGAAAGCTCCGTGACGTCCGATGGAAATCGCGGTCTTAACTTTCCGGAGTGAGGATCAAATGCGCTTTTATGTGCTAGAATAGGTTGGGATGCTTGGGATGCAAGGAATCCCAATTTTGTTCTAAGTAAAAGCCATAACTTACAATAATAAAACAATGTTGGCTTTGAAGATCAAAAAGCCTTTAACTTTCTTGTAAATTCTTTCTTCACCCACTTCGATTGTTTTATTATGAAAAATATATAGGGTTAACAGCTCTTCCATGATGTTTGACAACTTTTGGGTTTTGGTCAATGATGTTTTTTTTTTTACCTAGTTTTGGTACCATATGTTTGCAGATTTTTTCTAGTTTTGGTCTAACTGTTACATTCCGTCCATTTTTTGACATGTTCAAGTCAAGTGATCCACTCTAAACTTTAAATTTAGTCCCTCTAATACTTTCTTAACATTTTTTTGTTCAATTTAGTCCCGAAGTTTCAAAATTGAAACCAGTTGGACAATATGTCCAATTGAATTTTTGAAACTTCGGGACTAAACTGAAAAAAAAAAAAAAGGTTAGGAAAGTATTAGAGGGACTAAATTGAACAAAACTGAAAGTTTAGGGTAGATCACGTGACTTGTACATGTCAAAAAATGGACGGAATGTAACGGTCGGACCAAAACTAGAAAAAATCTGCAAACATATGGTACCAAAACTAGGAAGAAAAAAAATCATGGACCAAAACACAAAAATAGTCTAACATCATAAACCAAAAGACCTGTTAACCCAAATATATAATATTAAAAAATTAGTATATATATAATTAAAAATAATATATAACTTGGAATTCCTAGGTTTGCCTCGGAGATGGCCGGAAATCGGCCAATGTGAAGAAAGGAGGGTTTGGGTACAGAATCGAGAGCCATGGGAGCCAAGTTTTCTGCAGCAAAGGATTGGACATGGAGATGTGGTCCGAGGTTGCCATGTCTGGTTTTTCGAGGATTTTCAGGAAGAACCTGTTGGGTCGGACGAAAGACAGTGCAGGAGCTAGGGTTTCGAATTTGGTGTTTGGAGGGAACAAGATGTTCGTTACGAGGAAGGAGATGCAGTGTGTTGAAGTTTGGCAGAGTTCATCTCGGTGGGGCCCATTTTAGCATAATGTATATTTTCTTATTTATTTTTTTGGTAATTCTTGATCTAATTGTACTTTTTATAAGATAGTTGATGGATTTGTAGGATGTGACTGATTCATGTAGGTATATATGGACAGATTAGATATTGTTGATACACCCAATATACAGGTTTGGCTTTCCTTGTAATGTGTGTTTAAACAGAGCAATGTATTAATGAGATTTTGTTATCAATTTAGAACTCATTTCTTAAAGGTCTTTGACTAATTAATTAGTAGTGATAATAACAATAAAATCACAACAAAACTCTTATTAACTACTAATCTACCAACCTATTAGAAACAAGGGTTAAGAACACAATAGGGGCCTGAATGTTTGTCATGTTGCCAAAAGGGGTCTGAATTGAAAAAACGTTTTATTAAGGGTCTGAATTTTGAGTTTTGTTGATAATCGAGTTTCCGTCCAAATTTGCTGTTAAATGTAACGGAAATACGTGAAATAACAGAATTACCCTTTTGCAATTATTATACAATTTATCAGTTTAATTAATGAAATGTGAAATGTCTAAAATACCCCTGCACACTAATTATGCCCTAAGGCCACTACGACCACCGACCACCACCCCAGCTCCGGCGACCACCACTCCAGCTCCGGCGACCACCACCCCAGCTCCGGCGACCCAAAAAAGCTCCGATCGGAGCTTTGAGGCTCCGAATCGGAGCTTTTTTTGGCTCCGATCAGAGTTTTTTGGTCGCCGGAGGGGGTGGTGGTCGTCGGAGATGGGTGGTGGTCGCCGGAGCCGAGTGGTGGTGGTCGCCGGAGCTGTGGTGGCTTAAAGGGTATTTTGGTCTTTTTAGGTCAAACATGTGAGGGACACACTCTGGTTAAAGGGCATTTTCGGGTTTTCAAATTATTTTCGGTCACATGCTTGGCATGTGACCACTTTCCGTCACTTTTAACAGAAAAAATAGACGGAGACCTCACTTATACACAAAATTCAAAATTCAGGCCCTTAATAATACGTTTTTTCAATTCAGACTCATTTTGGCAACATGGGCAAACATTCAGGCCCCTATTGTGTTCTTAACCCTAGAAACAAATATATTTATATATTGCATGCATGCATGTTATTATTTTTTTAGAAAAATTGATTATTACTAGAAAAAAAAAAAAACAAAAAAAAAAAAATTGATCCCATTCAAAACGAATTGGTTCAACCTAAATCCAAACAAATCATCTACTATGCTTAATTAAACGGGGTTCGCAGGTTTCCACAATATCTTTTAGGATACAAAGTCGAGTTTTACTCGAAGGTACGCTATTATAAAAACAGGATTGTTGGTGCACCCCGATCTTTGCTAGTGCATCCGCAACCCCATTAGCTTCCCGATAGATGTGTCTGAATTTGTATATCCTAAATTGAAGTAGTAAGTTTCTGCAATCTAAAATAAACGGCATAAGTTTCAAATTAGGGGAAGAACTATCTGAGATAAGTTATTGGGCGATCAAAGTACAGTTTCCACTTTCCACATGCAATGATTCAGTCCCCAATCTAAAGGCAAGAGAGAGCCCATCTCGGATAGCCCAGAGTTCCACGACAACACTGTCCACAACTCCCAAATACCTAAAAAAAAAATCCCGAACCGATCTACTATATATTAAAACTATTTTGATATCTCTATAGGAAATTTATTTTTATTTTTGAAATAAATTTGACAAATATTGAATTAAACCATACTAACCTCGATCGACACTGAGATAATGACATGTCAAAGATAAAATAGGAGGATACTGTAAGCTCCAACCAATTTGGTGCAACCATATGTGAGCTAGAATTATGATTATTATTTTTCGGTTAACAACTTTTGAATAAGTTAATTGATCAAATCGATGGACAGTTAAATGTAGTTGTGTATATGCATACGCATTTAATAATAATAATATTAATTGGATCTTGAGACAAATCAATCCCTTAATTACTTAACACGTCCTTCTCAATAAAACTAACGCGTCAATCGCCACTGATGAAATTTAAGGCCGAGAGGCACTTACCTACACAATTAGGTGAGCTGACCTTTTATTATTATTATTATTATTATTATTATTATTATTATTATTATTATTATACGCGTGGTTAGTGATTACACTTCACGGTATGGTGTTCAACGACTTTGAGCGGCATTTAATTTCAGCCATTCCTCCTTTATGTCTTGTTATTTTTCCACGTACTATATAATTCCATGCAAAAATACACTTATTTTATAAGTTCTATTTATTACTACAACGCCACCAGTTTTTTCGTCTTCGCTTTAACTCCTATCTCAACTTATAGCTTGCTATTTAATCTACTTTCTTTCTTGCTCATAATACATCCACAACTCTATTGCACTCTCAAAGGGTCCGATCCGACGGTTCAGAGCCACGATCATGGATCTATCAACGGCTACGATGGTGTTATCAGCCGCATTGGCCTACCTCATCTGGTTCAAGTTCATCTCCCGGTCCTTACGCGGTCCGCGCGTCTGGCCGGTTCTAGGCAGCCTCCCCGGTCTGATCAAGCACTCGAACCGGATGCACGACTGGATCGCTGATAACCTCAGAAACCACGGCGGGACCTACCAGACATGCATTGCACCGATCCCGTTCCTTGCTCGAAAGCAAGGTCTCGTGACGGTCACGTGCGACCCGAAGAACTTAGAGCACATTCTCAAGAACCGGTTCGATAACTACCCGAAGGGTCCGACCTGGCAAGCCGTGTTCCACGATTTGTTAGGAGACGGGATCTTCAACTCAGACGGCGACACCTGGCTCTTCCAGCGTAAAACCGCCGCACTGGAGTTCACTACTCGAACCCTCCGTCAGGCCATGGCTCGGTGGGTGAACCGGTCGATTAAGAACCGGTTCTTCCCGATCCTGAAAGAGGCTCAGCTAGAGAACCGAGCCGTGGATCTACAAGACTTGTTGCTCCGGCTCACATTCGACAACATATGCGGGTTAGCGTTCGGGAAAGATCCTCAGACACTGTCGGTCGGACTCCCCGAGAACCGGTTCTCCACCGCGTTTGACCGGGCCACCGAAGCGTCGCTCCAACGCATGATATTACCGGAGATCATATGGCAGTTCAGGAAGTGGGCCCGGTTCGGGATGGAGGCTAGCCTGAGTCAAAGCCTTGACCACATCGATAACTACTTATCCGACATCATCGAGACACGTAAGCACGAGCTGGCGAACCGGCAAGGGGAAACCGTCCATGACGACTTATTATCCCGGTTCATGAAGAAAAAGGAGTCCTACTCGGACCGGTCGCTTCAAAAGGTGGCGCTTAATTTCATCCTAGCTGGACGTGACACGTCATCCGTCGCTCTGAGCTGGTTCTTCTGGGAGGTCGGCCGGAACCCTAGAGTGGAAGAGAAGATACTCCTCGAGATCTGCACCGTCCTGATGGAGACACGTGGCGCGGACCCAACCAAGTGGGTTGAGGAGCCGCTCGTTTTTGAAGAGGTTGACCGTTTGACCTATCTCCGAGCTGCCTTGTCGGAGACGCTGAGACTTTACCCGTCGGTGCCGGAGGACTCGAAGCACGTCGTCGCCGACGATATCCTCCCCAGCGGCGACTTTGTTCCGGCGGGATCGAATATCACGTATTCTATATACTCTGTCGGACGGATGCCGTTCATTTGGGGAGACGATTGTCTGGAGTTCAAACCGGAGCGGTGGTTGAGCTCCGATGGGACCAAGTACGAGGTTAAGGACTCGTATCGGTTCCTGGCGTTTAACGCCGGTCCGAGAATCTGTTTAGGGAAGGATTTGGCGTATTTGCAGATGAAGTCGGTTGCGGCGGCGATTTTGCTCCGGCACCGGCTGACGGTGGCGCCGGGGCATAAAGTGGAGCAGAAGATGTCGCTGACTTTGTTTATGAAGTACGGACTGAAAGTCAACGTGCATTCGAGAGACTTGAGGCCGGTCGTAGCGAAGATACACGTGGCCGAGATGGTCAGCGGTGGTGATGCAGTCAGAGATTTGTGAATACACATGAGATAATATGTTCTACCAAATCTATATATGAATGATGAATACTTTATATGATTGGTATATCCATAATATGATGGAAATTTTTAATGGATAATAAATAAATCAAGATTATATCGTACAAGGTGGATTGGTAAATTTAAATAAATAAATATGATAGTATTATACAATCATAGTGATTAATCAGATGATTTTTTAAAATACTTGTATATTGAATATTCTAGTGTGTCTAAAATAGTTGCTAATAATTAAATATTGAAAGAATTAATTCATCGTGAGTTTATTATTTCACCGAGCATTGATTAAAGTGATATTGCTGATGGTTTAGGGTTTAAATTTATTAAATACCAGGGTCACCGAGCATTTATTAAATACTAGTGTCGCATAGGTCAGCGATCCCGACCCATGGTCGGATCTAGCCATAGACTATGTCAATTTGGGTTAATCGTTCGATTTTTAAATTTTATAAATTGAACAAATTAAAAATTAGGAAAGTATATTGACTATATTGAACAAAATAAAAAATTTATGCCTACTTATGTGCAGACACATGACACTTAACGTACAAATTAGACGGAATTTTAACGGTTGTATGAAAGTGTACAAAATGCAAAACATAGATACCAAAAGTGTACAAAAAGAATTCGGTACCAAAAATGAATTTCGGTAAAAAAAATGTATGAAACGAACCATTATCTCTTTATTAGGGTGCAGTTGCAATTTTCTAACATTACAATGCATAGTTATTAACATATAAATGAAAAATAAATTACAATATAAGAGTTTTTGCATAAAAAAATTAACATAATTGATTTGTTCACGGTAAACGGTTCCCGAAAGAGCTCACAAATATCGGAAAATGTTTCCGTTGTGTCTCTAAAATGTCGGAGACACCACCCCCGGATTAACGAGTAAAACTCGGGATTTATTTCCCGAGAGTTTTATGAAAATTCGGCAAAGAAAACCGATGTTGTGAGTATATTTCAGATAGTAGTTCCCGATACACTGGTAAATATCGGATCCGGGTACCCGATAAATGGTCTATATTTCGGAGAGCCGTACCCGAATTGTCAAGTAAATATCGGAGATAGGTTCCCGATAAATTAGTTTATTATTCTCTGATCACCTGAATAACCTGGTAGCTTAAGCAAACATAGGAGAGGTCATCCCGACTATGGGTGTAAACGAGTCAAGCTATTCGTGAGCTACTTGGGATCATCGACTCGGATTTAAAACCCGAATTCGACTCGAGTCGAGCTCGATTCGAACTTTCTGGTATGTCGAGTTCGAGCTTGATAATGCTCGACTAGAGTAACTCGCGAGCCTAAACGAGTTTCGAGTTCGACTTTATAAGTCGAGTCGAGCCGAGCTTGATTCTTATAATTATTAATTATTATATAAGTCAATCGAGTTCGAGTTTAGTCGAGTCGAGTCAAGCTCGATTTTTTTAACTATGAGAAATGTTAATTTATTATGATATTTAATTAACTAACGAGTCGAGTCGAGCTCGATTATATCGAGCTTGAATTCGAGTCGAGTTTGAGATTCAAAATTAGAACTCGACCGAGTTCGAGCTTGGCAATTACTAATCGAGTCGAGTCGAGCTTGACAGGTACTCAGCTGTTTACACCCCTAATGCCGAGTATGTGCGTTCATTTCGGAATGCTTCTCCCAATTTCCTGATATAATATCGGAATCTCATTCTCGATAAATGTTCTATAATTCGGAGAGCTCCACCCGATTTATCAAGTAAATTTCGGAGACATTCCGCCGATACTTCGTTTAATTTTCAGAGATTTATCCTGATTAAGCGAGAAAATATCGAAAAACCCTTCCCGAATTGGCTCATTATTGCTTGCATGTGATATGAAGTATGAACATGACATTTTTAATAACCTCCAACACGCAAACAAGAAAATGACTTGCAAGATCATCGCATTTAAGAGCCAGCAAAAATGGGTCACCACCCATATTGAATCGGGTTGGTAATTTCATTTAATCCTAATAAACATCACACAGACTAGTTATGGGTAACATAATTTGTTATTAAGTCTTGAAATGATAAGTCTCACAATTCAATTTGGACTTTGTTCACAATGTTCTAGCTTGTTTCACATTCTAGGTCTTGTTGAAGAATCACAAGACAAGCCTTTTAAACAATGTTAGACTCCATCCACAATGTTCCTCTGAACACAATCCAAACTGAAAATCCATGAAACAGATGGGTACGGTTCCGACCAATCATGTTCGGGACACAAAAACCTAGTAATTGTTGATTTACGGTTGGAACTCCAGTACGGTCTTGACGGCAATCCGAAATCCTTCGCTCCGCGCAATCCTGCAAGAGGGGAATAGACCGGGCGGTGACCCAGAATCCCTCTTCGATGCTTAAATGAGTATCTCAATAATCTCAATAAAACTGGCAAGCAAGAGTCTCTCAAAAAACGTATATCAAAACGTATCGATCTGAGGTAACTTCTGCCCTTTTATAGGAGAAGAGCTACCTCAGTTACCTGGTGAACCGTTGGGGTAGTTAGCCCACGATCTCGCATATCTCGGCCACGATCTCGCCTATCTCGGCCATGATCTCGCTTATCTCGGCCACGCTCCGCGTATCTCGGCCACGATCCCGCCTATCTCGGCCATGATCTCGCTTATCTCGGCCACGCTCCGCGCATCTCGGCCTCATCCTCTGATAGCAAGTCCCGACCAATATCGGGGACTCCAGAGTTATCTCATTGTGTCACCGCTCGGGGCCCCTCGTCATCGTGACAGGGCCAACATCCTCAGGGATTCATATCATCGGGGCCTACTTAAAGGCATCTCATCGGAGCGTCCAGCTCGTATATCGGGACCGACCTTGTCGGGACCCTTCACCATCGGGACTCCCCCTGTCGGGACCCTTCGCACTGGTCTTCTTGACCTCTCTTAGGGCCCAGTGGTCCTATTCACCGTTTACTCACCGTTAAAGAGCCTAACGGCTATAGCGAAACCCATCATTTGCCTCCAAGACATGAGGGACTTACAGTTCGTCGTGTCTTTCAACTCCCGACCTCCCGACATCGGAGTCGGGGACCTTTCCCTTGATAAAGTCACTTGATACGGATCTTCTCGTCCACGATTCCTCGATACCTCGAGGATAGTCACCAAATCCGAGAAGACTACTCGGTTACTCAGCCATTAAATGCAGCAAGTGACGAAGTGACAGCTTTGGCACCCGTGCCTGATTTTTCGCGCCTGCTTTTTCTGAAAAAGTACTTTTCGGGCCGTTTCATCATTACGCCCATTTCCATTCTGTTCGTTTCATTTCGACGGCTCAGATTAAAACGTTTCAACTTCGACGACCCAGATTAGAACGTCCTTTCACTTGTCCCTTCTGCTATAAAACCCTAACCCTGGGCACTGCTTCTCTTTTACCGTTTCTACAATTTCAAAAGCTCTGCGATTTCAAAAGCTCAGGTTCTTCTTCAGCCTTCCATTCTCCGATCAATTTTCCGGCAATCATCAAGACCATCCTCCCCACTTCGAATCATCATGTCTGGTAAGACTTCCTTCCCTGATGTTAGTGTAGCCTTTTCTTCATCTTCGATTAGTTTGCTTACAATTTTCCGAAAAACCCTATACGCCTTTCCTTGCCATGGCTGATTTTCAGACAGCGGATCCAGTTCCGAGGGGAGGAAACCCTTCCATTTTGATTATGCTCCCAACGAGATCTCGGTGACTGCCTACGACGCAGCTCTTCGAGAAGGATGCATTACCCAAACCTGGGAGTCTCGTCTTCCTTATTCTCGCCACCGTGCCTCGGGTGACCCCGTGGTCACTCGTCCCGAGGAGGGGGAGATATTTGTCTCTACGGGACAGATATCGACATATATCTGATTCCCCTTCTGCGGGAACTTGGTTGAGATGTGCACCCACTACAAGACGCATCCAACTACATTCTCCCCACACGCCATCCGCGTGTGGAATGCTTTCCAGGCCCTCTGCTTCCGACAGAATTGGGTCTACAGCCTCCAACTCTTCAGAACCATCTACGGGATGAAGTGCAACGAGGCTGGGGTTTGTGCCTTTTATCCTCGGATGCCCAAGTGGAACAAGGCGCAACTTGCGCTGTGCAGCTGGACCAGCGACACCTGGAAGGTTGTCAAGGGTCGGGGACTCCTAATCGACACGGGGTCTGACAATAGCGGGTGGAAGAGGAGCTACTTCTTCATCAAAAACAGTTCCTTCCGATGACCCCGATGGGAGGTGGAAGCGGACTCTCCTCCCGCTTATCACACCTACTCTGATGAAGACTTCCAGACCCTCCATCTTATCCAGCTTTACCGTTGGGGGGAGTCTTATACTCCCCTCGATGCTAACTCTCTAACGGAGCGGGACCTGGTGAAGGCCGGGATCCGTCTCCTCGACATAATCTCTGGGGGTCAACTCTTCGACGGCCCCTCCAATATGGTTCCCTGGGTAATGTTTCTGATCTCTGTTTTCCATTGTTTACAGATAAGAAGGTATCCGTGCTGACCAATCTCATCCTTAAGCAGGGGGAGACCGACGCTGTCCAACGCCCCGCGCGGAAGAGGAAGTCGGCAAAGAAGGCTGCTGCTTCGTCGGGATCTCCCTCCTCGGAGAGGACTAAGCGGAGCCGCGTGGAGGTGGACAGACTCTTCGATGTCCAAAATGCTGAAGAAGGTAAACAGCTCCGCCTAGCTATTAAATCATACAGGAAGCAAGTTACTAAGGATCTGATCCCTTCGACCATGGAGGCCCGCATCGAAGAGGTTAAACGTGTCCTCCGAGGGGAAACTACCCGCATCCTCAAGGCGGGCTACTACAACTACCACGGGAAAGACCAATACGTTTCTCGGCGCGTCGCTTGGTGTAAGGACCCTGACCAACTTCCTGACTATGTTTCTGAAGCATCTCGTCCTCTAGGTGCAAGTCACTCGGGAACTCCATCGGGTGCTGGAGCTTCAGCAGGGGCACCACTTTCAGCAGGGGCGCCTCCTTCAGCAGGGGCACCACTTTCCGGGGCTGGAGAAACCCCGACCGACAATCAATTTCGTCGGGTGGAAAATCTGGACTACTCCGAGGAGACAGACGAGGGCACCACCTTGATTCATCGTCGGAGGACGGGGCAGTCCCCACTGAAACCAACCTCCAAGGGGCTGCCCCCTTCACCTTCTTCGCAACAGCGACAGCCGTCGCCCATTCACAACTTTACTCCCTCTCCGCCTCAGGGCGAGTCGGAGATGCGCCCCTCCACGACTCGAGTCGGTCCTTCCCCTCTCCCCTTGGACGGGAGCTTCTACAAAGTCTATGACCCCCAGCCAGAAGGAGGCTCCTTGGACCCCGATCCAAACGCTGCAAGGGGTCCAGCTCCAACAGGGTGACACATACCCGGAGCTGGGTCTGCATTTGCTGGCGGGCTCAATTCTGCCGTCCCTGAGGTTTCCGATTTCCCTGGATCGGGAGGGCATCCGCAGGGAAGTTCACGAAATGTCTATCCGTCGGATAGAGGTGAGGTTCTTATTTTTCTCCCCTTCATCAGTAAGGTAGGTTGTTCATATGCTAACACTTCTCTTCTTTCCTTCGCAGGAGCTGGCGGACATAAACCGCTGCTTCGGGTACATCTTTGCCCTCGAGGAGGCCCTGGAGCAGGAGCGGGCCAAGGGGGCTCCCGCGGTTATAGCCAAGCTTGAGGAGGATCTCGCGGCCTCCGAGTCTTCGAGGGGAAAACTGGCCAAGGAACATGCCCTCCTCGATCGAAAGACTCGGGACCTCCAAAAGCAGGTTCATGACTTCGAGGGGCTGCTGAAGCGGGAGCAGCACGAGCGACAAAAGGATGCAGAGGCTCGGGACAAACTTGTCCTCGAGAAGAAGGCTCTGGAGGTGCAAATTGCTGAGGTTCCTGCGAGGCTGGTCGCGGCTGAGACCAAGGGCCGAGAAGATTATCGGGGGTCCGAAGACTTCCAAGCTGACGCGGTGAAATTCTGCACCGCGGAGGTGGAGAACACCCTCTTCAATGCGGTCGAAGAGCTCCATCTGGAGTATGGCGACGCCATCAACTTTGACAAGTCTGCGACTCTCGCTCCCTTTGCGAAGAGGTACTTCGCCCTCTCGGAGGAGAGTGATGAGGGGAACACTCCCGCGGGTGTTGAAGACATGGCGGAGCTTCCAAGTGCCGACCCTCCGACAGTTGACCCCCCGATAATCGACCCTCCAGCAGCTGAACCTGTGGAGCCTTCTGCCACAGATCTTATGGATCCTGCTCCCGCTGATGCTGACAATGACCAAGCTTAAATGCTTTATCTTTATAGTCCTTGTAATTTTCCTTTCTTTATCGGGAACCTTACAGATTTTATATCATATATTTTTCGGTTCCGATTATCATTGCACTTCACCAAGCGATTTAATTATACTTAAAACAAATCTAAGAACCACGCACCACCTAAGGCGACTTAACAACTTGCACCACTTAAGGCGACTTTGCAACACTTAGAATAAATCCAAGAACAACGCACCACCTAAGGCGACTTAACTATGCCACTTAAGGCGTTTCAACACATCACTTAAGACGATTTAGCACACACCACTTAAGGCGATTTGATCGTGCCAACTAAAGCTATTCAATCTGCATCACCTAAGACGACTTAACCATTTGCACCACTCAAGGCGACTTAGCCACACTTAGAATAAATCTAAGAACCATGCATCACTTAGGACGACTTAATCTCGTGCACCACTCAAGGCGACTTTTTCTCGTGCACCACTTAAGGCGACTTTTTCTCGTGCACCACTTAAGGCGACTCAACAACACTTAGAATACATCTAAGAATAATCTGATCGGAAGTAACCTCTTTATTTATTGATGGCACAAAATCTGCTTACATCAAATCAAATGATAAATAACTTACACCACTTAAGGCGATTTTACATCAGGCACCACTTAAGGCGACTTTTCATCGGGCACCACTTAAGGCGACTTTTCATCGGGCACCACTTAAGGCGACTTTTCATCGGGCACCACTTAAGGCGACTTTTCATCAAGCATGACATTTCTTCAAGTGTTCACCACTGAAAGAATGCTTCAATACATGGCCATCGAGGTCTTCCAACTTGTACGCATTCGGAGCTGGCATCCCCACGACCTTATAAGGTCCTTCCCATTTTGGAGACATCTTGTTGATTCGATCCAAAATGGTAAACTCGTTCCGACGCCAAACCAGCTCTCCGACGAAGAATTGTCGGGACTTAACTCACCGGTTGTAATATATGGCCGTCGCCAAACGCATTCGAGCCTGGACTTCATCGGCTTCCCGCCTCTTTTCCTCTAGCAAGTCCAATTCCAGACGTCTCATTTCATCATTCGTAAAAGGCTCGTAGTATCTCGTCCGATGGGACGCCACGGCTATTTCCACGGGAGCAACAGCCACCGTGCCATAAACAAGGCCAAACGGAGTCTCCCCGGTTGATCGCTTGGGTGTCGTTCTAACCGCCCAAAGCACATTTTCCAGCTCATTCAGCCATTTGCCCTTCAAGGCATAGACCCTTTTCTTCAGGCCATCCATCACGATTTTGTTGGCTGACTCCACCTGGCTATTAGTCTGAGCATGATGGACAGAGGCTGTCCGATGCTCGATATCAGCTCCTTCAGATACTCCCTCACTTGAGCCCCGTTAAACGGAGGGCCGTTATCGCTGATCAACACCTTAGGGATCCCGTATCTGGATATAATATGGGTTTGGAGAAACTTGACGATTTGGTTCCCCGTCATCTTGGCCAATGCCTTAGCTTTTATCCATTTCGAAAAATAATCAATGGCCACAAGCAAATATTTACACTGACCTTGTGCCTGCGGGAGGGGTCCCACCAATTCAATCCCCCACTGCGCGAAGGGCCAAGCACTATTGATGGACGTCAGATTAGCAGCCGGAGCCACGATATTCGGGGCATACCTCTGGCACGCATCAAAGATCGGACTAACAACGTCGCCTCCTTGCTCATCGAAGGCCACTAATAGCCCAAATTCAACACTTTCCTCGTAATGGATCGGGCCCCTTCGTGACAAGCCGCGACCCCTTCATGCACTTCGCTAAGGATCCGATTTGTGTCGGGTTCGGCCACACATTTCAAATAAGGAGTCGAGAACCACCCATTTTTGTATAGTTGATTGTCCACCACCACGTAATTAACCGCGATCCGACGTATCCTGTCAGCTACCACTTCATCATCGGGGAGTGCCCCCGTAGTCAGGTACGCAACTATCGGGGTCATCCAAGTGGGTTCCTCCTCCGATCCTGCTTCAATAGCACAGACCTCTGATGGGTCGGTGGTCGATAAGATCACCTTCTCCAAGAAGTGCACGTCCGATTTTCCTCTAGGGGTGCCCCCAAGACGAATTTGCTCAAGGCATCCGCTTCTGCGTTTTCCTCCCTCGGGATTGCCTCGATGTCGAAACTTTTGAAGCTCTCCTTCAAGACTTGCACCTCGCGAAGGTACTTTCTCATCATCGGGCTCTTTGCCTCATATCGTCCTTGGACTTGATTCATAATCAGGCCCGCGTCACATTTCACCCTTAAGTGACCAACTCCCGTACCTTAGGCAATTTTGAGGCCTGTAATAAGAGCCTCATACTCAGCTTCATTGTTGGTGGCCCTAAACGTTAAGGCCAAAGCATATCGAAGGGGCTCACCCCCGCCTGGTGGTATCAATACAAACCCTACTCCTGATCCGTCTGAACTCGAAGAGCCATCCGTGTACATTTCCCAAGTATTTTCTTCATTTGGTTGTTCTGGTTGCTCTGCCATTTCTGGTTTTTCAGCTATCGGGACCTCCATGGTTGCCCCCTCTACAGGGCCCGCTTCTTCCAGATCGGGGGCTGTAGACTCTGCTATGAAATTCGCCAACGCCTGGCCCTTAATAGCCGTTCTCGGAGCAAAGTGAATGTGGAACTCACTAAGCTCAACTACCCATTTCACCAATCTCCCCGACGCATCGGGTCGGTTCAAAAAATGCTTCAAAGGTTGATTCGTCAACACAGTAATCTCATGCGCATGGAAGTAAGGCCTCAGCTTCCGAGCAGTAATGATCAACGCAAAAAGATACTTCTCAACGGCGGGATAATTCATTTCAGATTTGGCAAACGCCTTGCTTACATAATAAACGGGGACTTGATTACCCTCGACAATCTTCACTAACACAGAGCTAATAGCAAACTCAGAAACAGCCAAATATAGATAGAGCGGCTCGCCTGTGATCGGTTTCGCCAATGGCGGGAAGGTGCTGCTTGAGTGCTTGGAATGCCTCTTCACAATTGGCAGTCCACTCAAACTTCTTGTTGGCCCTCAGAACTTCAAAAAATGGCATAGATCGGTCACTTGCCTTGGACAGGAAGCGATTCATTGCAGCTAGTCGGCCATTCAGCACTTGCACCTCCCGATGATTTATCGGAGACTGCATCTCCTCAATTGCCCCCAGCTTCTCGGGGTTCACCTCAATTCCTCTTTGGCTTACCATAAAGCCCAAAAACTTTCCGGAGTTCACTTCGAAGGCGCACTTGGTCGGGTTCAAGCGAACCTGATGAAGCCTCATCCGCTCGAACGCCGTGGCTAAGTTGTGAACATGATTCTCGGCCTGTCGGGACTTCACCAGCATATCGTCCACGTAAGCCTCCATGGTTTTCCCCAACATATCCCCGAACAGCTTGTTCACCATCCTTTGATAAGTTGCCTCGGCATTGATCAATCCGAAGGGCATGACATCGTAGTGATAGATGTCACTATCAGCATAAAAGGAAGTGTGGGGGGCATCCTCCTTAGCCATCTTGATCTGATTATAGCCCGAGTAAGCATCCATGAAGCTCAGCAATTCATGTCCCGACGTAGCATCCACCAACTGGTCGATCCTCGGAAGCGGGTAACAGTCCTTCGGGCAAGCCTTATTCAAGTCGCGGAAATCAACACACATCTGCCACTTCCCATTGCTCTTCTTCACCAGAACCGGGTTGGCGACCCAAGTCTGGAATCGGAGCTCCTTGATGAATCCAGCATCGATCAACCTGCCCACCTCCTGCTGGATCGCGATTCGCGCCCATCGGACGCCTCTTCTGCGCGATAGGCTTGATCGCGGGATCAATCTTCAATTCATGCTCAATCACGTCGGGGCTGATTCCTGGCATATCACTCGGGGACCAGGCAAACATTTCCTTGAACTCCTTCAGCAGCTCGATCAATTCTCGGGCCCTCTCGTCAGACAGGGCGGACCCAATTTTCACCTTCCTCTGAGGTCCGTCAATTTCAACCTCCTTCAAATCCTCCATAGGGGCGGGACGCCCAAACTCCTCTCTGGGATCAGCATCAGTCTGGAGGATAGTCATAGCCTCTCGTCTTCTCCTTCGAGTGGCATTAACATAGCACTTCCTGGAAGCCACCCGGTCGCCCTTGACCTCCCCGACTCTGTGGTCAGTCGTGAACTTCATCTTCTGGTGAACAGTCGAGGCAACTGCCATCAGGGGGTTGATGGTAGTTCTCCCAATAATCGCATTGTAAGTCCCTTCGGACTCAACCACCACGTTGTGCATCATGTCGGAACCATAGGGGGCTGTCAGGTTCCGAAGGAAGGTGCGAATAGTCTCTCCCTCCGATATCTCCTCATCGATCTCGGCCACACTGGCAGTGTACCGCTGGTAATAATGCGCCAGCGATTCGTCGGGCCTCTGCACCACCTGGGCGAGGGACCTCACGCTCTTCAAGAGGCGCCGACGACCCTGGTAATGCTGAATAAAACGGTCGTGCATATCGGCCCAGCTTGAGATGCATCCTGGGGGCAGGCTAAAGAACCACGTTAGGGCCCTCTCACCCAGTGTACCTGGGAACAGCACACACACAATATCGTCGTTCGGGGCCCTACCCAAACAGTCCATGAGATGCTTCTGGACATGGCGAACTGGATCCCCCTCGCCATCATACTCCTTAATCGTGGGGATCCCCAGCCCTGGCGGGGCGAGGGTGTCTATCAGTCGGGGAACAAAGGGATGAGTGGATCGATCGCTCAGTTCCGACATCATCGGCTTCTGGTTCCCCGTGCAGATGTTCACGATCTTCACCACCTGGTCGAGGGTGATGGGACCATTAAGGGGAATGGTCCTATGCTGCACTGGTCCTGGCCCGTCGACCACAAATCTCTCCGACTGAGCGGGCTCCTTGCCCTTGTCCTGGTTTCTGGGTTGAGCCTCCTTACATTCTGAACTTCCCTTGGTGGAGGCACCTCCTCCTGCCTCTTGGCAGCCTCTCTCCGCTCTAGGAGAGCCTCCATGGCCTCCAAGAACATTGGCATGGCATCCGCCACGGCCTTTGCCAGGTCCGCGTTTGGAGGAGCATCGGGAGCATCCTCCTCCCTATTCCCTTGGTGTCTAGCTGTGTCCTCGGGGACTTCGTTGTGCCCCATGTTCGGGAAACCTCAGCAGGGAGATTTTGGTCCTCAGCACGCTCCGGTGGCGAATTCAGAGTTCCAGCAGGATGACGGGAACCACCAGATTGTCCTTACTTTCTCTGCTTGCCAGCCGCCATTGAACGAGTAGAAGTCATTGTTGCTTTTCGTTGCGTTCCCACTGACGGCGCCAATGTTGGATCACGGTTGGAACTCCGGTACGGTCTTGACGGCAATCCGAAATCCTTCGCTCCACGCAATCCTGCAAGAGGGGAATAGACCGGGCGGTGACCCAGAATCCTTCTCCGATGCTTAAATGAGTATCTGAATAATCTCAATAAAACTGGCAAGCAAGAGTCTCTCAAAAAACGTATATCAAAACGTATCGATCTGAGGTAACTTCTGCCCTTTTATAGGAGAAGAGCTACCTCAGTTACCTGGTGAACCGTTGGGGCAGTTAGCCCACGATCCCGCCTATCTCGGCCACGATCCCGCCTATCTCGGCCATGATCTCGCTTATCTCGGCCACGCTCCGCGTATCTCGGCCACGATCCCGCCTATCTCGGCCATGATCTCGCTTATCTCGGTCACACTCCACGCATCTCGGCCTCATCCTCTGATAGCAAGTCCCGACCAATATCGGGGACTCCAGAGTTATCTCATTGTGTCACCGCTCGGGGCCCCTCGTCATCGTGACAGGGCCAACATTCTCAGGGATTCATCTCATCGGGGCCTACTTAAAGGCATCTCATCGGAGCGTCCAGCTCGTATATCGGGGCCGACCTTGTCGGGACCCTTCACCATCAGGACTCCCCCTGTCGGGACCCATCTTCTTGACCTCTCTTAGGGCCCAGTGGGCCTATTCACCGTTTACTCACCGTTAAAGAGCTTAACGGCTATAGCGAAACCCATCAGTAATAGACATGTCATATGTTTCATTTACGTTACTTTTTTTTTTGGGTTAAATTTGACGAATTTTGATCGAATGAGTTCACAAAATTCAACATAAATATAACTTAAAGAAGAAGAAAAAAAAAAAGCAAAAGCAAAAGGGCACTTCTAATAACTTATGTCAATTAACGTGTTCATACAGAAATATTGAAAAAATTACGCAAAATTTAGATTCAATTTAACTAATTGACATAAATATATATGAACTGAAGAAAACCCACAAATATACAATGTTAGAATCCATCCACAATGTTCTTCTGAACACAATCCAAACTGAAAATCCACGAAACAGATGGACTCGGTTCCGACCAATCATGTTCGGGACACCAAACCTAGTAAGAGACTATAATGACTTGCACATTGCTTATAATGTTCTTGATGCATCTTCTCAAGCTTACATTAATTCACTGATCAAACTACAAAAAACAATTCACTAAAATACATTATTATCATGCAGATATGCTTATACTGAAATCCCAGAGCTTCTTAGCCAGCTCTGCATCTTTTGCAAGAGCGGTCGGGTTTGCTTTGTTGCTGTCTGAGAAATATTCGCCACTTACACCCTTAACCTGAGGATGCAGAGCCACATAGCATGTAGTTGCTGCTCCCTGCATTATATTCCATGGCAAGTAATTCAAGATTCAACTCAATGCAATCAAGAACAGGGCAAGATCATATTTTCAATTCGAATTCAAGCTTATAAGCTAGTTGGTTAAGTTATTAGGGCGCGGTTTGGATCTCTTCAGTGCATTTAAAGCTTAAACCCATGTAACTAAGTTTTAATCTGATGGGACTCTGATAATATGCGCGAAAAGGATGTTTCAAATGTAAATATTAAAATTTAAATCATACAGATACAAGCTTGAACTTTTAAGGCAGTTGGTTAAAGGGTACTGATATTCCACTGAAAGCACAATAATGTGCCTGGATTAAAATGTGTACCTGTGGGATAGATTTAAGAACATAAGATCCTACTGAAGTGGCAACCCCTGCATACACAAACAGAAAGGCATAAATATTAGGGTCTAAATATTAACTTTTAATATTGAAATAACAGATGAACATTGATTTTCTATCACATTAAATTTCTCAATGCGGGTTCTGAGTAGCTCATTCACGTGGCACAAGTTTCATATAGCACAATGAATGTTAGATGATTGGAGATTGTGGTTAATTGGATTCTGCACTTAAGATTCTGATAAAGTAGAAAACACAAGATGGTGATGTGGAATAGGGAGTTACAGACAGCTGATAATGTTGTGGTAACGAAGCAGATTTGTCGCTATAGACCCAGGATGAAGAGCATTAGCAGTTATTTGCACTCCTTCCTCCTATTCAAATCACATCGAAGATTTAATTTAGACTTTGTAAAGTCTAAAATAAAATGAGCAAAAAAATGTGATTTTTAATTCGAAAAGGAAGAATATCAAGAACATTTGCATTTTAACAACTTAATCTTTCTTTTTAAAAGAGATATAAGGTTTTTTTAGGGGGGCAAAATGAAAAAGTACCTTGAGGCGCCTTGTGAGCTCTTTAGCATGCAATATGTTTGCAAGCTTTGATTGACCATAGGCTTTTAAGGAACTGTATCTGCAATTAGGTAAATGTACACAAAAAAAACTTAAAATCTAGGCAAAGAAGTTTAGAGGTTTTATGTAAGATTTTGTCTCTTTTTCCTTAAATAAAAAAGAATCATATAAGAGTTAAGGAGTATTACTTTGATTCGTCATTAATACTATCAAATTGAATCCCTTCATTGTAAGGGAAACGGTGAGCCTCGGATGATAGAATGACTATTCTCCCCTCCTTATTGCTTTCTTGGGATGTCTTCTTCATTGTATCCAGAAGCAGATTCGTCAACAGAAAATGGCCTAAACAGCCGCCAAATTGCAGAAAGAGACAAAAAAAAATGCCTAATCAGCAGAATGTATCTAAGAAAAGTAAAATGTAAGACTAAGTAAAACAGAACATACCCACATGATTTGTTGCAAATTGCATTTCTATGTTGTCCTTGGAAAGCATGAATGGCGCTGCCATGATTCCTGCGTTATTACTTTGAACAAGAACACAAGCATCATTATTCGAACTATCAAAGCGATTAGTTCAGTTACGTTCAATCTTACCAGATGCAAATCACTAGTTAAAACTACATACATGAGGATATTCAGAGGAAGACCCAATGAATTGTACTCTGCTGCAAATTTCCTTACTGATGCCAATGAGCTGAGATTCAACTCCATGACATCAATTTCAGCAAAGGGTACTTCCTTCACTATCTCATCCTTTACATCGTTACCAGCCTTTGTATTCCTCACGGCCATGACAACACGAGCCCCACGCAATGCAAGAACTCGGGCTGTCTCAACACCAATACCACTCGATGCACCTGATAATGTAACAGATTTGTATAAATATTACAGTTGATGTAATCAGCAACTAATTTAACAACTTACATCACTGTATTAGATTTGTTTTCGATATGATTGCTATATCTGAGTTCAAATAAGCAAAATGAAGCTATATATTGACAAGTTGACATAGCTGGATTTCAATTGAGCCCATACTGCAGCAGTTTCTTACCTAATCAAGCAATTTCTGACCTATCCAATTCAAACGTGAAATCTTTCCTAGAAAGAACAACAAATCCATCCGAAGGACAGCAACATGAATGTAATAGAATTGTATAAGATATTACAGTTGATGTAATCAGCAACGAATTTTACAACTTACATCACTGTATATTGACCGCTATATCTGAGCTCAAATAAGCAAAATGAAGCTATATATTGACAAGTTGACATAGCAGGATTTCTATTGAGCCCATACTGCAGCAATTTCTTACCTAATCCAGCAATTTCTGACCTAATCCAATTCAAACGTGAAATCTTACAACAAATTGATCCGAAGTACAGCAACATGTACAGATACCAACAAAACCTAGCTAGAAATGATCAAACCAAATAATCAAATCATGCTCAGAAAGCTGAAGAACCCTAACTGCTCAGTGAAGTGTCTGTCTACTAAGTCAAGATCCATGGATTTAGATTCAGTGAAAAGGAGAAAGAGATCAGTAGAATCAGAAAGACCTGTGACGATCGCAGTGAGACCAGTAGCGTCGACTCCATGGGTGACTTCCTCGGCAGTGGAGCTTGCAGAGAAACCAGACGGTCCCTTCCATCCGAAGATCCAAACCATGTTGATCGCCGATTTGTATGGGAAATCTCGTCTGTAACCGGCGAGGCGATTCAATCGCTGAAATGGAAAGACCAAGGGGTGCGATCAGCGTCTTCGTAGGCTTCAACGCACAATATTACATGGATGACTAGAGGACAATAGGACATGATAAGGACATCAACACTACACTACACTAATTTTTTTTGGCCAAAATCCAAATACATACACTATTTGCAATAACCAAATATTCTCTAACAAAGTATCTGCATTAATTGAAAAGGTATTATATTTATTTAAGCTACTATACATACAAATTATACTCATGCGATTATAATTATAAAATACTATTGTCACGATTTAAGGTTAATTATTAATTTGCTAGCATATATTTCGTTATTCCGATAATTTGCTAGTTCGACATTTTCGTACAATTTACTACCTTAAGTTTTGTAAGTAGATAAATCTTTAGACCGGTTAAGTTTGCCATCATATTTAAACGGAAATGTACAAGTAGCACATACGAATAAAAATGTAACACATTATATGGCGGTGTTACCAAAATCAAACACGAACCTTGCATAATTTTTTATACAAGTTTAGTATTGTACGAAAATGATAAACATAATATTTAATTTCTCATATTGTGTTTGTATCGTTAAATTTTGTCGTGCTAAAAATTAATAGGTGCTTGTATTGTGTAATTTTGGGCCTCCATTGTATAGAAGAAAGTTGATTTTGTGATGATTCATGAATTTTGGGCTCTATATGGATTTTTATCCATTTTGTAATAGCTTGTAATTCTTCTAGGTGATTATATGGGCCATATGGCTTGGTTGATGAGCTCTATTGACTACACTACCTTCCCATCTCATTTGTAGGTAATCTCTTAAAAAGTTTATATATTAAATAATAATAATAATAATAATAATAACCACCTTAAAAGTATGAAAAATCTATTTTATTTTTTTGGCCATCATGAAAAAATCTATTTATTTAGTAGCTTTCCAACTAGTCCAATCTCTCTACATACTCTTTTCAAGTTTAATTATTATTTTTAAAAAGTTATTAAGAAGCATCATAGCTTGATCAAATAAATTTTAAGCTTTAACCTCATATGTTTCAATTTGTTTTATGATACAAATGCATACATAATTATTTAAACTAAGTATTTCTGATAGAATTCTAGCAAATCAATTAAATCTACAACTTCCATGGAAACCATAATTCAAACATTCATTTAAAATGCCCTTTATTGGCAAAACAAAAAAATGCCCTTTCCTTTTTAGGTATGCAAATGCTCTATCATCATTATGACAATTGACATTAATGATAACGCCCTACCATCCAACCATGAGAGGTTATACTTATCATTATAATGATGTTATTTAAAAGAGCTAGTAATGGCATACTAAATTCATTTGTAATGGTAATTGGCTATTGTGTTAATGGTTTACTCACCTTAAAAATGCAAAAAATTATTTTATTAAAATATTTATAAAAATTCTATAAAACATACAATTTAAAAAATATTTAATTTTAATTTTTTGAACTTTGAGATTATATATTTAACTTAAATATGTTTTTTTGTATAATATATATAATTATAAATTTTATTCAAGATTTATGTTTTCTTTTATATAAATTTTGATGTTATTTTACAATAATAGTAGAACTTTAGGATATTTTTAGTAATTTTATAAAGTATATTTATTCATAATTAACTGAAAAATTGACGGAACTAGCAAATTGTACATTAGCAAAATTACAGCTAGCGATTTGCTAAAAAAATAAGTTCGGCTAGCAAATTGCACTTTCACATTAAGTTTAGCTAGCAATTTGGTAATTAACCTAACTTTAAAATCAAAACATATAAAAGTAAGCTTAATCACCCTGCTGGTGGGGGTTAATCATTAATTATTCAATTTGAATAGTTTGTCCCTCACGTAAGGTCCCATCCTCTCATTAATCCCCAATTAATTTCACGGTTCCTTAATTATTATTTTTTTCAAAATCAACCTAAAATTAAACCAACTATTAAAATGAGACATGATCTTCTGTGTTCAAATCCAATTAAAACCCTATTCTAATAAAAACTTTAACTGTAATTACATTCCCTAGTTTTTAAATGCTGTAAAAATCAAATAAACCCAAAAATTAAATAAATCATGATACTTTTCTCCACACCACTGGTCCCGTGACTATTCCCAAGCAAGGTAAGAATATAGATCTACTTTTCACTATGACCAAATCTTTGTTTAGTTTAAAAAACAGCGGGGTCAACAATAATGAAAAAATAAGATTAAAAAAAAGGCAATAATGAAGAAACATATGTCAAATTAAAAGAACAAGTAAAATATAGGGTTAATAACTAAATTGCTACCGGAACTTAAACCAGTTTACAAATCACCACCTTAACTTTAATTTTTCAAAATTAACTACCCGAACTTTCAATTTGAGAGCAAATCACTACCTCTGTATCAATTACAGTCAAATTGGACAGAAAATGAGCATATTTCATTATTTTGGGTCTTTTCATATATACTCAATATGGATTCAAAGATAAATTGAAAGTATTGCATTGAAATACTTTCAATTCGATGCTCAGTTGAAAAGCATTGTCCGAATTAGGCGGAAGTCCAATTGAGCAACTAATTGAAAGTATTTTGTTTCAGGATTTTTCTACCATGCTTTGGGAGTACCATGCTTTTGGGTTTTTTTAATACTATGGTGGACTTAATTGTAACATAAGTAAAACTTTAAAAGTATGAAAAAATATGAATTTTTTAAACTACATCTAAGATGTGTATCATACTATTAATAATATCAATTTCCCTATGGGGTTCACCTTTAGGGCAATAGAAAAATAAAAAAATTAGTGGCAAAAGCATGGTACTCCAAGAGCATTGTAGAAATGTCATTTTCAATACTTTTAATATTTTCAGTTTATGTTTAAATCTATATATTGGGTGCATATGAAATGACTCTACTACATGGCAAAAATTTGGTCATTTTTTGTCAAATTTGACTGGAATTGATATAGAGGTAGTGGTTTGGGTAGCCAATTTTGAAAAATTAAGGTTGAGGTAACGATTTGTAAACCGGTCAAAGTTCGGATAGTAATTTGGTTATTAACCCTAAAAAATATGCATTCATTTTTTTATTTTTTTAAATCCACATAGGGAAACTTAATAATGCAGCATAATCAACGTTCGACATGCACAACCAGCAGCACTAACAATAATTTACATAGATTAATAATATCCAAATACAATACAACAGCAGCAGGAACCAAACGACAGAAAATGGTGGTATTGTTTGACCAGAAGATAATAATAATAATAATTAATAATTAAAAAGATGACTCTTCAGCTTAAAGAAGCAGTAACAGAGATTGATCGCTCAATGCTTCGACTTGAATGGGATGGCTCTGATCACTATTACGTGGTACAGCGCCGCCAGTGCAGCTCCGATGAATGGTCCGACCCAGAAAATCCACTGCAAAAAAAAAAAAAAAAAAAAAAAAAAACATAAGTCGTATGATTCAACACGGTAATTATAATTAACCTCGGATTTAACTTTAAACTTGAAAATTAATTACCTGGTCATCCCATGCGTGGGCCTTGTTGAAGACGATGGCAGCTCCGAGACTCCTCGCCGGATTGATTCCGGTTCCGGTGATGGGGATGGTGGCGAGGTGGACCAAGAACACGGCAAACCCAATTGGAAGTGGCGCCAAGATCTGAAACGACCGGATTTGAAACATGTTACGAAACCAGTCAAATGATACTACTTTGAGTTCCATTCGCCGGAAAACATACCGGAACGTGAGAGTCTCTGGCGTTTCTCTTGGCGTCGGTGGCGGAGAAGACGGTGTAGACGAGGACGAAAGTTCCGATGATCTCCGCGCCGAGGCCGTCGCCCTTGGTGTAGCCGTGAGCCACCATGTTGGCGCCGCCGCTGAGGAGCTCGTACTTAGCGCCGCCCTCGAAGCCCTTGACCACGGCGGCGCCGGCGATGGCGCCGAGGCACTGCATGATGATGTAGAAGACGGCTCTGGTCAGGGAGAGCTTCCTCGCAAGAAACAGACCGAAGGTGACTGCTGGGTTGATGTGTCCTCCTGGGATAATCCATTCCGACAACGTCAGATCCGGTCGGAAACTGCATCAAAATCATGTTTTTGGAGATAAAGTTGAGATTTTGAGCTCACCTGAGATACCGGCGGTGCAGTAGACGAGGGCGAAGATCATGCCGCCGAAGGCCCAGGCGATGCCCTGGATTCCGACGGTGGTGCACTTGGATTTGGCGCCGGCGACGCCCATGACGGTCAAGACGGTGATATAGAGGAACAAGAAGGTGGCGACGAACTCGGCGATGCCGGCCCTGTAGAAGGACCACGACTTGAGCTCGCCGGGCTCGAAAAACGGCGCCGGCGGCGGTTCTTTGTAGTCCTTGTCGGTCTGAGCGGAGGTTCCGATGGGCTGCCTCTCGGAGAATTTGTTGGCTCCGAGCTTAACATCCTCGTCCTTTCCTTCCATGGTTGCTGCACCAAGCTCTCACTGTAACTGAACTGTGCTCTGAGGAAGAACGGTTGTGAGGTTGAAGATGAAGAGTGAAGATGTTAGAGGAATAGATAAAAGGGTTTATTTATAGGAAGAAATAATACTAATCATTTGCGCAACAGACAAAATAATTTGTCACAAAAACCAAATTTTAATATCATATAATTGAACAGTGTTCTCTAAATTACTTGTTTATATCTGTCAAAAATGCTTTACGTTTTATAATTTAAAAAATATATATATTATTTATTAAGTATATATTATGTAGAATTTATATAAATAAATAAATATATATTATATATATAAAAAGCTTTTTCCCTGTTATTATTATATTAAATATGTTTATAAATATAATTATCTTTGTCAAAAAAAATATAATATTATACGTATACATAGACAGTTCTGGAAAGAGCAGAGGGCAGGTATTGAGCTGGGAGCTTATCGTACTAGCATGCCACTCTTTGCTCTTATCCTATTATTATTGCTTTTTGGCCAAATTATATTACCCTCAACAAAGTCACTAAAAATGACATTTATAGTTTTTTTTTCTCAATCCAATTTTTTTAATTAAAGAATTTAATCAATTATGTTCGGCAAGATTTATTAAAATATACCATTATATTCAGTTTCCACTTAATAATATTATCTTCTTTTGGTTACTTAATAATATATTACTTTATCACCTCCATTTCTTTATGTATATAAGTAATATATATATGCAATACAAAAGTACATGCAAGCGCTTCCCTTTCGTTGTACCGTTGGATATTATTGGTGAGGTAAGATGATTGTTAAAAAACATGTAGGGTTTTAACTTTATATATATATATATATATAATACTTCCAACACCGAACTGGCTTACCCGAGTGTATGTTTTATTTAAACAGCCCCTTGAAATTAATTATTATTTATCAAATGGGTCCTAAAATTATGTAACCTATTATGTCATTTAAACTTGTATATATTATATAACCTTAAAGTGTAATGAGCAATATTTCTATTCTGCTCGAGAGTTTAACCAATGAATTAAATTTCATATATATATATATATATATATACTAACTAAAGGTTTTTAATTTGTATGACATGTACGTTCCCACAATTCATAACGATACAAGTAAAAATTATTTTAGATATAAAATAAGCGTATTACAAGTGCTATAATTCAAAAATTGTATGTTATGATGAAAATGTTTAAAGGAACAAGGTTTAAGGGAGCGTTTGGATGGACGTAATATGAGCTACGTAATGTAATGTAAGATTGTACTGTTTGGTTGTGCTATAATATAGATTGTAATGTTAGATTATAGTGTTTGGTATATGTTGTAATGTGCATTGTAATGTGGATTTATTGTTATTATATTAATATATGTGAAAATATATTATATATTAATATAATAAGACTTAAAAGAATATATATTGACACAACAATTAAATTCTTAAACTTTATACTTGTAATTAATATAACATAGTCATTTATAAACTGTAAAAAACTAAATATTTAAACTCAATACGCATAACTATTAAAATTTTATTAATTAAACATTTTATATAGTTTTATAAGATAATTTTTATTAAAAAAATACAACGAAAAAAAACTTCATTTTATACGGACATTATGTGCATTATTCTTTAGTATAACAATGAAGTATGAATTAGAACAAAAAATAAATAAAAATCAATAATAATAAAAATATCATAATATAATATAAAATATTTTATTTATTTAATAATAATTCATAATGTTTGACGTAATCTCATATTACATACGTTTATGGATGAAATATCACATTATAGTGAATGGACTTTGAACGTAATCTCATATTATAATGAACGTTAAATTACATGTACGTTACATCTTTGATAAATCGAACGATATAATATTGATATAATGTAGGACATAATGTGAGATTATATCATATTGCATCATCCAAACACTACTTAAAGAGAATATATAGGTTTGGTACCTTTGGTTTTTTAGTAGAGGTTTGGTACTTTGGGACCACAAAGTGCATCATAATAATAAATAAATTCTATTGTATTCCATTTCTCTCAATGAGTAGGCCAGGTCACAACCGTTCCAATCCATTCCAGGGATTTTTTTTTTTTGTTAAAATGCCCTCCTCAAACATGGCATTTCTAAAAATGCCCTCCTTTGGAGGGCATTTGTAGAAATGCCCCGTCCAGCTGCTATTAGCAGCTGGCAGGCTCGCGTTAGCAGCTGGACCGGTCGGACCGGGCCGGATAAACCGGTAGCGGTCTGACCGTAAGAGCAAATACCAATTTTTTTTTTTTTTTTTTTTTTTTTTTTTACGAAAATGTTAATTGAGTTTAGCTAGAATCGAACCCAGGACTTACACTAAAAACGTTAACACACTACCACCACACTACAAGCTAGAATGTTGACAAAATAATAGATAAAATATTTTTATTTATAATTCTATTTAATCAATGGAATGGAACCGGGTTCCCTCATCCCTCTGGTTTTTTTTTTCACTTTTTACATCTATTAATATTCACTAAATTCAAATTTACAACTCCAAATTCAATGAAAATCAAAAGTTAGCGTCTTTATATCGTAATAAACAATGTGCTATTTTTCTAAAAAAAATATTCTAATAATTTCGAAAATTAATGTTTTCATCACCGAATGGTGTTATACCACCCTAAAACCTAAATTTAGAGTAAATCTCATTTTTTAGAAAATGTTCAAAAAAATATTCTTTTTTTTTTGTCAGTTTCCCATCCCGCGGTTTTTTTTTCACTTTTTACACCTATTAATATTCACCAAATTCAATGAAAATCGAAAGTTCGTGTCTTTATTACGTAATAAATAAGGTGCTATTTTTTTAAAATTTATTCTAGTTATTTCGAAAATTAATGTTTCCATCACCAAATGGTGTTATACCCCCCCTAAAATGCAAATTTGGAGTAAATCTTATTTTTTAGAATGTTCAAAAAATATATTACCGGACTTCAAATTAGGCCCCGTTTTCGGTATTGGATTTTACTAATACGTGACAATTCGGAAAAAAAAAAAAATTGAACATTTTCTAAAAAATTATGTTTGCTCCAAATTTAGGTTTTATGGTGGTATAACATCATTACGTGATGAAAACATTAATTTTCGAAATTACTAAAATAAATTTTAAAAAAATAGCACATTGTTTATTTATTACATTATAAAGACGCTAACTTTCGATTTTCATTGAATTTGGAGTTGTAAATTTGAATTTAGTGAATATTAATAGATGTAAAAAGTGAAAAAAAAAAACCCCGAGGGATGGGGAACCCGGTTCCATTCCATTGATTAAATAGAATTATAAATAAAACAAATTTAACTATTATTTTGTCAACATTCTAGCTTATAGTGTGGTGGTAGTGCGTCAACGTTTTTAGTGTAAGTCCTCTGTTTGATTCTAGTTAAACTCAATTAATATTTTCGTAAAAAAAAACAAAAAAAAAATAATTGGTCTTTGCTCTTACGGTCAGACCGGTACCGGTTTATCCGGCCCGGTCCGACCGGTCCAGCTGCTAGCAGCTGGACAGTGCCCAGCTGGCACGCGTTGGACACGCGAGCCAGCCAGCTGGGCCGTCCAGCTGCTATTAGCAGCTGGACGGGGCATTTCTACAAATGCCCTCCTTTGGAGGGCATTTTTAGAAATGCCATGTTTGAGGAGGGCATTTTAACAAAAAAATCCCCATTCCAGAGTCTACTATTATTATTTTATTATTTTGCAGATATATTATATAATATAACACAATATGTAGGGGTGTAAACGTAGGGGTGTAAACGAACCTGTCAGACCGGATTTTTGCTTGTTTCGGTCGGGTACCTAAAATTTTTGGTCTGGATTTTTCCCTTAAAAAAGTCCGACCAAAAAACCGTTTGAGGAAAAATAAACCGTCCATTGGTAGTACGATTTTTTTCGGCTCGGTTTTCGGTTTAAACCGAAAATCCAATATTAACAATTGCCATTTAAAATTCTCTTTATTTTTATGGACAATATCATATCGAAATGATAAATAACTTCCATTAATATAATTAAATAAATTATAAAATATAAAAAAAAAATATTACTATTCATAAGTGACTATTTTACAATTTATATTTATATTAATATAATTATATTAATTAATATCAACTAATATAATATATATTGTATATTTAATTAGCATAACGGTCGGGTCGGTCTCCACGGTCCTCAAAGCTTAAAATTCGAACGGGACCAAAAAACCGATTTAGAGATAAAAAAAACCGACCAAAAATCAAACCGCATATTGCGGATTCGGTTTCTTCGATTCGGACCGGTTCGGTTTTTACCGGTTTTTCGGACCAACCGGAATTTGGTTTCACCCCTAATAATATGTAGTGTAGATATAGGCTTGTAGCATACAAAAAACATCGAGAAAATAACGTTAAGAACGACAAAAAGCCCAAAAGAAAAAGAGGTGAGAATAAATGAAATATGGTGGAGGACAGCTCAGCTCGCCATCTTCTTAGGATTAGGGATGGCAACGGGTCTCGGGGCCCCGCTGACCCGCGGGGCCCCGACCCGATTTTGACCCGCCGACCCGCCGACCCGCGGGTCACGGGTCGGGTCCGGGTCGGGTCGGGCTCGGGTCGGGGCGGGTCCGGGTCTAGAGACCCGGGGCCCCGTAGACCCGCCCCGAAATGCATATATGTATAATTTTTTTTTTTTTTTTTTTTTTTATGTTAAGATTATCTAACATTTACTAAACAATATGGTTAATATAGTACATATATAAATGACATGGACCAAATTACAAATAGATGTATATTTAGATTATTAGGATTTGTTAATGGTGTTTGAATTTGAATTTCTAATGAATTTGATGTGTTTATTGTTTATATTTGATTGGTGTTAGATTTATGTTTTGAATTTATATATAATGTAATATTTTGACAAAAAAAAAATTGTATTTAATATTGAAAAGTGAAAAAAAAAAAAAAAAAAAAAAAAAAAAATTGTTCACATGGCGGGGCGGGTCGGGGCCCCGCGGGTCGACCCGCGGGAATGTTGACCCGACCCGACCCGAAGGGCCAGTTGGCCGGGGCCGGGTCAGCCAGGCCGACCCGCGGGGCGGGTCCGGGGCTGCAAAAACCCGCCCCGACCCGCCCCGTTGCCATCCCTACTTAGGATACCCCCACTCACATGCAGTTGCACCTTCCAGCCTTTGAATTGGGCCCATTGATGTGCCAACTCTTGTGACTTGGAATTTTGATGCCATTTTTAATTGCATAAAATTAACCAAAACAATATTACAAAAATAAAATAAAATCCCAAAACAATACGGATGAATCCACGTCCTCACCAATCATTAATTAGCATCTCAACTAATCCATTGGATTATTTAATTTGTAAATAAAATTATCAGTAGTGTTGTAGAGTAGCCCGATTCTTTTAGGTATATTGGTATGATAATGAAAAAATCATATATATATATATAGTGAGTAAAAGGGAAATGTCTTAAACCATTTAACAAAGGTGTGGTGGTTCAGCGTCTAATTCCTTTATCATAAGTCAGTGATGCAATCTCCGATAGTGACCATGAGAATGAAAAATTGTTAATGACCAGCACTTTACCCTAGGTGTGGAAAAAGATAAATGTCTCATCATTGAGAATTTTTAACCCATGTAATTATTTATCTACGTGGTGTTGCTGTGACGCTAACTTAACTCGATTATATAAGATGAGTTTATTTAACAGAAAAATATATCTAAAGATAACATATGAGTAAAAACCACATTAAAATACTAGACACGACCACACTGAAATACTGAGAATATCAATTGATCGTATGTCTACTTACAAATTACAATAATATATATGTTGTTGTGGTTTATTGTTTCATTCATTAATAAGAGTTTCAAATTCAAACATGCCGAATTTGGAAATGAGAAAATAATAATAATCAATACTTTTTTATTACAGCTAACATTACAACTAACTTGATGTGAGTATGAATCATTCTAAATATGAAGCAATTATACTATATAAATTAATTCCGATGACTTTTAAATACTCAGAAGAAAACCTTATATCTTAAAAAAAAATGGAAGCAACAAAAATAAACTAAAATAAAGTCGATATCATCATGATCATTCTCACTAAAATAAATAAATCATGATCATTATTAGTTACCAAAAATAATATAATGATCATTATTGTGTTATCTAGTAATGTTTATTTAATTGGTGGAGAGTGAACCTCCACGTCCTAATCCAAGAACCGCCCAAACCTCTACATTGGCGACACGTGGAGAGTGACGATGTCCGTATTTCATCTCAGCCGTCCATCACGCCGACCATGCACAGAATCCAACCGAAAGTAGCTCTCTGGCTCACTTCATTCCCGCGGCTGAGACACCGTCGTTTTAAGCGACTGTAACACGTGCCTAATACTAGAAGTTTCTTTGACTTTCTACATGTAGTAAGTAACCTCGACTACTGTTTTTAGCATTATGTCGTTTATATTTAGCACGTGCTAATTAAACCAGACTTTACCACGCAAAGAAAGCCATGAAATAAAGATTATGGCCGAGTAAGGGCCGGGCTCGAGCGAACATTACTACAAGTAAAATTAGGTGGCACCATAAAATTACACATTATGGTTTATTTTAATAATATTTACAAACATTTTTTTTTCTTTTTTATTTACTACATCATCTTTCTTAAGTTATCATATCATAATTAAACGATCATAAATCTCTCTATACATACTTCAATTTACAAACTGTTTGTTCCGTAATAAATAGTTATGGAAAACATAGTATATAATATTTCTTAGTATCCAATCTTCTATTTCTTTGAATTTCTTCTTTAGAAAATGTATTTGATACTTATCATTATCATGTTTTTTTTTTGCCAAATGCTACGCTTACGGCTTAACGCTTCCATATATCTATTTAATAAAACGGAGCAAAAAACTAGAAGAGCGGGATTTGCTTCAAAAGTTGGGCTTGTACTTTTTCTCAAAAGCCCCAAGGCCTCGAACGTGTCCCAAGTTTAATTATATATATATATATATATATATATATATATATATATATACATTAGCCACCTGTAAGGCTGTGCCTTGGATTGTAAACTGAGTCGAATCGATCCGTGTATCTAGCAAGCTCGATTTGACTCGATTCATTTCATTCGAATTCGAGCTCGAACTCGATCGAGCTTAAATACTTTCGAGCTCGAGCTGACTCGGTGTCATACTCGATGTTCAAACTCGGCTCGATAAGTTTAGAAATTTTCAATTAAATTATTAATAGTGTACTTTAACTCGAACTCGACTCGATTAGACTTTTGGCTTAAACTCGAACTCGACTTGAATTATATATATATTTATTATGTGAAGTTTGAATAAACTCAAGCTCGGCTCGAATAAGCTCGCTAGCTTCACGAGTCGATTATCACAAAACTCTTACTCGACTCAAGCCTGAGTCGACTCGAAACTTATTGAGTAAAAT
This sequence comes from Clarkia xantiana subsp. parviflora, assembly GCA_036873135.1. Lineage (NCBI taxonomy): Eukaryota > Viridiplantae > Streptophyta > Magnoliopsida > Myrtales > Onagraceae > Clarkia > Clarkia xantiana. The sequence continues at coordinate 16,208,644 of JAPTYO010000003.1, forward strand.
TCAAATATCAACCAAGTCGATCGTAAGTAGTAAGATAACGGTTATGTATTATACATGTTATATATGCACAGACATGAGTAACCAATGATTATTTTTTTTACCGTTACTTTGTTTGTATTTGTGCAATTATTGAGGTCAAAAGAGGTAGTCAGAAATTAGAAAGGTCAAAGAAAAGTATGAACATTAATCAAATAAATAATTAATAAATATAAAAGCGTCGGTGGCACGTACGAAGGGTGTCGATCGCACGTGCAAGTGTGCCGTGTTCCCATTGGCTGAGTTCATGCCTAGCATCTATACCTTCACACATCAACACATCCACACACTTCTGGTCTCTCTCTCTCCTCTGTACTCACTGTTCTTACTAGTACCTCACTGAGTCGCCACCTCCGCACTGATACTTGAAGGCCGCTGTTTCCGCCGCTGCTCCACCGTCCATTGGGTCCTTTCATTGCCAGATCGAGCTCAGGTTCGATTGGAAATCCATTCTCATAACCTTTTCTTTTTCCACTTAATTAAGTAACATTAGGCTCAAATTTTAGCTTCGATGCTCGTTCTCTTTTGCTCGATCTTAAATTAGTCGAATCTTCTGCAATGCTTGAACTGTTGCTAGTATTGGGAGCTTCTCATTGCTTCAAGTTCAGTGTATGTGAACTGTTTTAGTAGCTGCAGTGCGAAATGCTTCGCGGATGTCATTTTACTTGATCGGGAGCTGTAATTAGGCAATAAGTTACTGGGTAACTGGATTTGATGATACAGCGAACGGTGAAAGGGTTATTGAAGCACGTATTAATTGTTCATTAGATGAATTTATGACCTTCGCTGTTGATTGTAGAGTTGGGAACTCTAATTAGGGTTGGATTTTATTGACTTCATATCTATTGATTGCTGCATGCTTAAGTCAGGTTCCTGCATCACTTTCACCTCAACTAAACCTGAAAACCCGGCCTTTCACTCACATTATGGCGTCATTGTTCAATAGAATTCTTCCTGTTATGCCCATTTCAAACCCTATACCATATGATGTTTGGTGCATACCTTATATGTTATAATTTGATATGATGTGAATAAACAAATGGTTGTGTATCTTGATTTGAATACTAAGTTCCTTTGGTGCCCGTCAGGCCAGCATGACAGCTTTAATATGGCTCTCATATGTTGTATTTTTCTTCGTCTCAGGACCTTTCCCACCTTGTTGACTTGATGCCATCCTCATAGATACAACTATATGAACGACTCAGACATTTTTGTAGTTCGGTGCATCAGATGATCGGTGAAAGCTCTATTATGCTTGACCAGTGCCAAGATGGGCATTTGTCTAGCGCATTCTCCTGGAGTATGGCTGATTTATGCTTTGTTGCTCTATGCCTTGCTCAATAAAAGCACAGCTCTCACCCCCGATGGTACGGTAGTAAATTGCATTTTGCTTTCTCAAATCGTGTCACATTTTTCAGTGTTGGCATAACTAGGCGATTTAATTCACCCATGTGTCATCACTTAATCTACTGCAATGTTCTCATGAATTTTCTATCTCACTAAAATTGGTATTTCTTTAGTTTAGTGTAATTTGAAGTTTGAACATATAATTATGTTACGGCTCCCACTTTTAGAGTTCTCACGCGCCTACGTACAATCATATTTATTTTATTATCATTCCCTAAAACCATTTACCGTCAGAATGTAGTAAGGGAATACAGAAAAACTTCACATTTGTGGCATGTATTTTCGATTTTCTACTAGTGTTGCCTTATTATCTGAAAGTGTGTATCTAATCTAAATAGAAATTTCTTAGGTGAGGTGCTTTTGAGCTTCAGATCGGCCATTGTAAGTTCAGATGGTGTCATTCTTCAATGGAGACCTGAAGATCCCGACCCTTGTGGGTGGAAAGGAGTTAAATGTGATCCACATTCGAAGAGAGTAGTTTTTTTGTAAGCTCTCTTGCTTTCTGCTGAAGCATCTATTACTGTTGAAAAATTATATTCTTTCTGCTACTTATGTTCTTAGGATAAGATGAACTTGTGCAGACATGTCTACCCACTACCCTCTATAACTGTTTTTTGTGGATTTCCAAGATTCGTCTCTTCATGTATGGATTTTTTTTAAAAAAATCAACTTTACCAAATCAAAGGAAATTTGATATAAAATTTAAATTGAGGATGAAGCTTAATCCAAATAGGCAATGGTGAATCGAGGACCTTAATTCTATTTCATAGATAGCCTAGGAATTATCAATTTGTTAGTGATGTTTGATATGGTTAAGGGAACTAGAACTTATTCTTAAGTGGATGGCTCAGACGTCTGAACTGGCTGCTTTTTTGGACAATTTCTATGTATCGTATAAATATGATCATCAAGTACTTCAATTTGCAGGAGCCTCCCTCGTCGCAAACTTAGTGGTTCTATTTCACCTGAACTTGGCAAGCTTGATCAATTGAAAGTCTTGTATGTAGACTTACTCTCTCTCAAACACACTCGTTTTAACGATTCCCTGCATTTGATACTCTTTTCTTCCCGTCTCAGAACTCTTCATGAGAACAACCTCTATGGGCCCATTCCTTCAGAATTGGGAAATTGCACTCAGTTACAGGGAATGTAAGTGCTTGCTGTGCCTTTATGGATATAATATACTAGTATTTTCTTGAAATATCAAGGCTTTTAGTACCTTATTTTTTTACAGTATCATGCTCGAAGTACTATTATGTACCCCAGATCAGGCTAATGGCTTGGTAGTCCTGTTTTGTTGCTAAATGTGGCAGATATTCTGGTACCTTTTTTCTTAATCAAAACCCAAAAGTGTATCTGGTCTTACATAACATAATTTGCATCTCCATGTGTTTTTCTTTTCTTCTTCAAATTGCTTCTTGAAAGAATTGACCGAGCTATTTTGCAGATATTTGCAGGGTAACTACTTGAGTGGTTTTGTCCCCACAGAATTAGGAAACCTTTCTGATCTTCGGAATCTGTGAGCAATTTTTTATCTCTTCTGCAGTTTTATTTGGAATTAGGAGTTAGATATTACTGCTTGTGTTTGACTCACTCCATCCTTTTATTGGACAGAAACATATCAGGCAACTCCTTAAGTGGATCTATTCCTCCCTTGCTCGGGAAGCTGAATAACCTCGTCACATTGTAAGTAACCTAACTTTCACTTGAACACGTTTAGGATTTCCTTCCTATCAATGGTGGTTAATGTTTTGTTTCACCTTGTTGACATTTTACATTTTTATGTGAAGTGATGTGTCAGCAAACTTCTTGAGTGGCCCGATACCATCCGATGGTGTACTTGGCAACTTTCCTGAGAGCTCGTACGTGACTTGTGTCGGTATATTGGTTATATTATGACATGGACATTCTGTTTCTACGTATTTTCTGATTGGGTGATATATATACACTATGTAGCTTTGCTGGAAATCGCGGTTTGTGCGGAAAGCAAGTCAATGTTGCCTGCAATGGAGGACCTATTGGAAGTTTTATCTCTCCAGGGTCAGGTAATGTTGGATATATCTCTTTGCTAACTGTTGCACCATCTTGTAGATGTTTGTATGAAGCATCCCAATATTGGTTATTGCTGCAATCTAATATTGTTGCAATTTATTACCCTTAGTACAAAAGCTAGTTATTTCAACAATAACAAAAACGGAATGCTTAATATAGATGTCTAAACAATCAAGAATCAACAAATGTTAGGTGTCCAAAAATTAATAACACAATTTTGGTACTAAATCTGCCAATAGCTGAACCCATTTACGACTCTTTACTCTATGTTGACCTTGGCTAAGTTATCATCATATTAACGAACCATTGGATTATGACTTGCGTTTAATTGCACTATGCTATTGTAGCTCGTACTCCTGGTGTCAAAAAGAACTCTGGCCGTCTCCTCATTAGTGCATCAGCAACTGTAGGAGCACTACTCCTGGTGGCTCTCATGTGTTTCTGGGGATGTTTTCTGTACAAGAAGTTCGGTAAAAACGATAGCAAAGGTTTCTCCATAAACATCAATGGAGGTACATGCCCTATACCTTTTATCTATTTTCCCCAAGTTGTTCCTGATTTTGTACTGTCAATTTAAAAAAACCCTTTTTTCCCCAGGTGCATCAGTTGTAATGTTCCACGGAGATTTGCCATACACCTCGAAGGAGATTATAAAAAAACTGGAGACTCTGACAGAGGAACACATAATAGGTTCTGGAGGATTTGGAACTGTGTACAAACTAGCCATGGATGACGGAAACGTATTTGCTTTGAAAAGAATTGTGAAGATGAATGATGGATTTGACCGGTTCTTCGAAAGAGAGCTTGAAATACTAGGGAGTACTAAAAATCGTTACTTGGTCAATCTGAGGGGATACTGCAACTCACCCACTTCGAAACTACTGATATATGATTACCTCCCTGGTGGTAGCCTCGATGAAGCACTTCACGGTATGTTTGAAAACCTTGCAACTATGTGGAATAATTCATACAATTAAAAGATTTAATCTTGTTTAGGGCTAAGTAGCGATTTGCTAGCTGAGCTTTGGGATGTTAGAAATTTTGCAAGCTGAACTTTTTTATTTTAGACAAATTTCTTGCTGCACTTTTTCTAAATTGCAATACCCTAGCTTCATATAATTTCCTGGAAAAAATTTGCAAGTGTGGATCACTAATATTATAACTCAGCTAGTAAATTGCAACTTTTTTCCAAAGTTCTGCTGGCAATTAACAAAAAATTTCAAACATCAGCTAACAATTTGCACAAAGAACAATAAGATAACAAATTTAAGTTCAGCAAGAAAACGAACAATTTCAAAATTTAAGTCACTATTTAACAACAAATTAGATAGAGCTGACATATTGCAACATTTTCAGCTAGCAATTTGTCCGAAGAAACTAAAAATATATTTAAACCCCCAAATTTAAACTAACTAGTTTCAAATTAACTCAAAAATCTCAACTTTTTTAGCTACGGATACATAATGTGCTGAGTTTTGCAGAAAGAGGAGATCAACTTGACTGGGAGACACGGCTGAATATTATATCGGGAGCAGCCAAAGGGCTTGCTTATCTGCATCACGATTGTTCTCCGAGGATTGTACATCGGGACATAAAAGCAAGCAATATTTTGCTCGATGGCAATCTGGAGGCTCGAGTGTCAGATTTTGGTCTCGCTAAGCTTTTGGAAGATGAGGAATCACATATTACGACAATTGTTGCTGGAACATTCGGTTATCTTGCTCCAGGTAAGCTGCCATCGCTATTGTTTTATGTTATAGGATTACAAGCTCTTCCGCTGATAAATTATTAGCTATACAAAATGTGAAACTGAGCGAAATATTTCTGAAATGGATAGCAGTTTATAAATGCATGTCTTTCTTCAGGATTAATTGCTAAATTGTACAAATTGCAAAGAAATATAAAAAAGTATCTCCTTTTCTCTTGGGTGTTATTATCAAAATAAAAATGTTGAAACTAATAGAAAAAGTGTCCGACTATTGTGTTTGCAAGTTTTCTTAAGTTCAGTTTGTTGTAAATGAAATAAAATAGTTCAGTATGTTTTTTTTACTATTCTAACGCTTGATCCTTAATAACTCAGAGTACATGCAAAGTGGTCGAGCTACAGAAAAGACGGATGTGTACAGTTTTGGAGTTCTGGTGCTCGAAATACTAAGCGGAAAGCGACCGACCGATGCTACTTTCATCGAGAAAGGCCTCAATATTGTCGGATGGGTACGTATCATCATTCTCAACTCAACTCTCTTTCACTACCGCATTGAGCTTAGTGGTGTAAATGAGTCAAACTACTCAAGATCGGCTTGGCCGATATTCAACTCAGGTCGCTAAATTTCGAGTCGAGTCGAGATTTTAATGGTATTGAGTCGAGTTTGAGTTCACCTTCCTGACTCAAGAGTCTCGCGAGCCTATTCGAGCTTGCCTATTCGAGTCGAACTCGATTTTTTTTCGAGCTTTACATAATATTATATGTTTGAGCTTGAGTTCGAGTCAAGTTTGAGCTTAGGTGCGTCATTTATGATTTAATAGAACAATTTTGAACTTGGCTAGCCGAGTCGAGCTCTAACTCGTCGAGTTTGGCACTGAATCAAGCTCGAGCTTGAAAAATTGAGGTTTGGTCGAGTTCGAGCTCGAGCTCGAGTAAAATGAGTCGAGCTTGCCAGATACTTAGCTCGATTATACTCATTTTTAGCTTCATCATATTAAACCATTTCATTTACTCTGTATATCTGCAGTTAAATTTTCTAATTACGGAGAATAGGCAGCGCGAAATAGTCGATACAACCTGCGAGGGCATTCTAGAAGAAAGCCTCGACGCTCTCCTCTCCCTCGCAATCCAATGCGTTTCGGTTCCCGAAGAGAGACCCACGATGCACCGAGTCGTGCAAATGCTCGAATCCGAAGTCATGACTCCGTGCCCTAGCGACCTCTACGATTCCAACTCCGAATGACAACCCAAAACCCGGCAAGTTCTCGATCTTCATGGTTCGGTTCTCGGTTTTTCGATCGTTATTTCGGTGGCAGGTTCGGTTTTTTGTTGTTTTTGTAGTGTAAGTGTAAATGATGTTGTAAATTTGTTGCAATTGGTGATTCAGACTGGGGGAGGGGGATTCGTCACTTTTTTTCACGACATTTTTTGTAACATAGACTTCGAGTCCATTTGTTGTTGTGACTATCATTGTTGTTCAATAATCTTTACCATCTTCATCACTTGCTGTGGTCCGACACTTAATCGTCTGAGAGGAATGGACTAGTTTCTGGCAAGTCGCGGGAAAATGAACCGAACAATTCCGAATTGTGTGTTATAAATATGATCTTAAACTTGATGAAATTTACACCAATACCATTGTCTCTTGTTCGGAGTTTTTCGAATTTGTTGTATCACGCGTCATAGTCAAGTGTTACTGCAACACGTGCAATTTATTCATTAATATTTTTTTGCCACTTTCCCAACTATTCATTAATATATTAAGGGTTAAAAATCTATAAAAAGTTTCATAAATGTTGAAATTTGGTAAATGAAGTTTGAAATATTAAAATGTACGGTCTCATATTTTAATTTTGTTGAAATTTGGTATCTTCATACGTATTTTTCTCTCCCTTTAATTATTTTCATCAACTCACTCATAATCCATCATTTTCTACTTTTTACAAAACCGCCCAATTCCTCTCCCCAAACTTAAACATCCAAAAGATAGGGTTTTCAGCAGCGTATTGTGGAGCGATTTCCAGCAACAACGAAGCGGAATTTACTCGCGCGGAAGTGGCCAGCTTCGTAGGTGACGGCCCGGGTAAGGTGACGAGAAGGGAGCGTGCATAGGAGGTCGAATTTGACAGACGGTTTCTTCGGGATTGCCTGCTCTAAAGTATCATACCGAGATACCAAATTTTTACAAAAATAATACCTAGGACACTCTTTTTTAACGTCACACGCCAAATTTTATCCTTTGTGAAACTTTAAATAGTTTATAGGTTCTTGACACTATTATTAAATTATTATTATTATTATTTATAATTATTTTAGGCTATCGATTGGAGTACATAATTTTCGATTCCATACTGATGTAATACATTCAAGTTAATAGGATGCCTAAAAATTACGGCCCTAATTGCCAAAAAATCCCATGGAATTCCTAAAATATAAGCCCAATATTCGAATAAAACGCGGCCTAACTTCCCCAATAAATCGGGCCTATTACGGTCCAAAAGCTTCTTAGTGGAGAAATTCAGTAACATCCATGCTCCGGGGACACGAGGAAGCCCCCCTGAAAAATTAATTTTTAACGTTTTGGAACCATTTTACTATTGGATGGTAGTACACCGAGTGCACAACACTATTATTTATTTACTGTTCTGGTACCCTGTCTTCAGCCGTGCTGCAAAATGTGTACACCGGGTGTACACGCACGCCCTCTGCAAATCATCATTTTAACCGATTTAAAGCCATTTGGGGCTACCTATATGAACACCCGGTGCAGCTATTAAATTGCTCCGTCGTAGTTCTCGACTTTTCGTATCCATTCTATAAACATATTTGATTGTTTTCACCAAAGCTTTTAATATTATATTATTATTATTAGTGCGTTTTATTTTTACATCAACCACAATTTCTTTTTCGAAGAGTCAATATAATTAGTTTTCACCAAAGCTTTTAATTTTATATTATTATTATTATTATTACTGGTGCATTTTATTTTTTACATCGAGCACAATCTTTTTTCGGCAGACAATATAATTTATTTTAACATAAAAAGCACTGATGAAAATAATTATTGATTATACATATTAAGATCAAAGGTTCATCTATCAAAATGAAGAAAAAAATTAGTATTATCTGCATTTAATTATTGGATATAATTTATTTTTTTGGGTAACATAACTTTTAATTTTTTTGTTGCCAAAAGCTCTACAACTACTTTAGAAATCATTTTATCATTAAATTTTAAGAATATAAATTATAAACCTTTTTTAATTGAAAAATATAATATTTGGATTTGATTTAGTATAATAATAATAATACAGAATTAATTCATTAAAAAAAATTGGCCACAAATTTATAAAATAAACAATTGGCCCAAATAGACTAGATTTAACCCAAAACTCGACCCAATTTTCCCATAACACTCGGCCCAAGGTTGCACTTGGTCCAAGTTGCAGAATAACACTGGTCCAGGTATCCCGAAACCCGGCCCAATCTTTCCAATCTTAGGCCCAAATTTACCGGAAATCTCGGCCCATCAATAGTGCTTTAAATGTTAATTCTCAGCCTATAATTGCTCAGTATAACTCGGCCTAACTTTCCCAAAGACTGTTAGTTTTGAATTTGATAAAGTTGCCTACTCCGGGGTGACGAGGAAGCCCCCCTGAAAAATTAAAATTTAGCGTTTTGGTGCCATTTTAGTACTAAGCCGATATACACCGGGTGTACACAAATATGATCATATCTTTACTATTCGTGCACCCATTTTATTTATTTGTAGTAATTCTCGTCTGTTTCCCCTAAATAGAGTTGTTGTACTTATTTTCCAAAAAGCAAAATTGTCCTACTTAATTTACTTTTTTACATTCTTATAGCCAAATCATTTAATTTTAGTATATTAAAAATTATGTGGGCATTTTACATCTCGCACAATTATTTTATATTCGAAAGTGTATATAGGTTAAGTATAACTACAAGGTTATAGTCTTATCTTTTAGATTAAACTAAAAATTACTTTTAGGGCTCATGTCATTTTATTAAGAGAGAAAATAGGAACTAACATAAACTATCCAAGAATCTTTCCAATTATATATTTTATTTTAAATAATATACTAAAAGAACACAAGTGTTTAATTATATTAATTATAAACGTACGATATCGTATTTAAAGTTTTTCTTTAAAATAACACTATTTGAACAACAAATACGTAGATAGATAGGGATATAATATAGTATTTAATTAATATTATAACAATAGGTCAGAGATTCAAATCCTGTTAAGAATATGAAAATTAAAAAATATTCATAATCAACACTTCACTTCTTTAAAACTTACACGTTGAATCAAGCATGCTACGATTTGTTGACCCGCTATTTTTACTCGCCTTACCGCTCTATCGCTCTCGATTCGCCGAATTTGATAGAACAAAATTTTAGTAAACTTGTGCTAATGTTGTACCTAATGAATCCAATAACTATCCAAGGTGAGTACAAACCAATTGATTGACATTGTTAACCAATGCTCACCTCAAATCGACACCATCAATCTATTTGACTATAAATTCGAGTATGCTCGAACCGGTCATAAGCGGGTCTAGTTCTAAGAAACAACAACAAACTCGACCCTAACCCGACAATCGATATGCAACCCCATAGTATAAATGTCAAGAAATAGCAGTGCCTACCTAGGCACACGGTTGAGTCGGTAACCACCATACTTATGAACCCAGTTATGGTCGAGCTCGTGTTGGCATCATAGACTAGTGCAGCCATCAACCCGTATAGGAGCGAACCGAGTGGGATATTGGTTATAAGGATGTTGTGGTTTACACCGACGCTGTTGGGACCGAACAATTCTGATGTGATTGATACTGCCGCTGAAAATATGAAGCCCGAACTTAGTCCGATGAGTGCGGTGCTAAGATGAAGTGTTATTCCCCAACCAGAGGCGGCTAGGAGGAAGAACGCAACCGGGGTCGGGATTAGAGCCAGGGCTAGCCACCCAGTCCTTGCGAAGTAGAGTTTACTGCACATTAAATTGTAATAAAATTTAGTTACTTTATAATAATAAATAATTCAACAGAAAACATAGACGAAAAACTAAAAAGTATTTAAAAAAAATAGTAAATAAATTTGAGACGCTTATTAATAACAATTTAAACTTGGAATAGCTAAAAGCAACATGCTGCAAGTCTAGGACTGTGAGTATGTTCTTAACCCTAATAAATAAACAAAACTAAAATGCTTAATTAGATAAAAACTAAAATACCTGGATTTTGACCATTTTACAAATTGCTACTTGAACTTTATATTTTTTTTACTGTCTACCAAAATTTTCAATTTCCAAGCAGATTGTTACCTCTCTTTCAGTTCTCTTCAAATTGGACAGAAAATGTACCTGTTTATACCACGTGAGGTCTTTTCATGTGTACACAAGATGGGTTTAAACATATAAATTTTAAGTATTGTAATGAAAAGTCTTCAATTAGATGCTCAATCGGATTTCCGACCATTTCAAATGGTTCATTTCTACTAAGCATCCAATATAATCTATTTTGTCGCAACTATTTCAATATATATCTAAATCCATCTTTGTATACATTAGAAGACTCCATATGGCCGAACCATGCTCAGTTTCTGTCTAATTTGACGGAAATTGAAACAAATCTACCAATTAACTTGGAAAAAAAATTAAAGTTTAAATAGCGATTTGTAAGTTGTTCAAAGTTTAGATAGCAATTTGATTATTAACACTAAGTAAATGTTAGGTACTTTAAAAGTTTTATTTCTTTAAAAACGGATACTAAATCTTAAACCCTAAAATTCGATGAATTATGATAATATACTTACTCGCGAACGTAGTCCGGTGTGGCGGAAAGCAGCCTGCCAAAGAAGGAGAAGGCCGAGTAAAGCGTAATGAGAGTCGTAGTATCGCCCCCACGCCCGAACGACTGTGAAATTTGCCCTAAATTGTTACTATACACCAACCCAATGGTGCCCCCACAAAAGTAGGCTATATAGTATAGCCAAAAATCCATTCTCCTAACAAGAAGTCTTGCTGAGTGTTCTTCCCCTAACATGGCTAGTTGGTTCTTCCCCACAACCCCCTCACAACACCCTTCTTTCTCGTCATCGGCCACCGACTTATACCTCGTTAGCCCGTAGCTCGAACCTGTTAGACGATATAGGGGTAAAAACTAATATTATGAAATATGTATGACTAAAGTCCAAACATTTTTATTCAGTAATCAACATATAATTAACAAGTAAGAATATATTTTTACGAACCATTCTCATTGATCAAATGGACCATGAGCCCATTTTCGTTCATGCTCGCCTCTCGAGTAATCAACTCTTTGTGGAGCTCGAGCTCATCATCGTCCACTAAAAGGAATCCCGAGCCCTCGATTTGGAATCTCGGGGGTATTTTCTCGCGGACCCACGAACGGGCATAGACGATTCCCGGGATAAAGAGAGGGCAAATGAGGAAAAACAACGCGCCGCCTAGTAGGACGCGGGCTGAGGTCACGTTGGAAGAGGATGAGCCGAGGAGCAGGAGATAGATGCCTGTGAGGACGGCGATTGCGTTGAGGATGAGGAAAATGAGGGAGTCGCGACGAACCGCGTCTTGAGGTAGAGGTTCGAGAGAGGGTTGTCGGAGGATCGGGACTAGGGCTAGGGTTGAGGTTAGAAGGGGGATTAGGGCATTGAGGAGAAGGTAAAGTGAGCTCGAGGAAGGATCGATCGAGTTGGCGACGAGGGTGTAGAGGGCGGCACTAACGCCGTTGAAGCTCACGGTTAGGGACAAGGCGAGGGGGCGGTTCGATGGGAAGTTTCGGATGCAGAGAACGAAGCAGACCGTGTTGAACCAGCAGATGCTGCATCCGGCTAGCAAGCAGAGGAAAAACATCTGCCAAATAGCGAAAAAATATAAACATGATCAAAAATTGAGGGGGCAATGTCCCCCATTTCGACGTAGCTCCATCCCTAATTAGCATGAATATAATCAGTGAGTTGCGATTTTTAAGAGTGAACTAAGTTCGAATTCTGCTATGACGTTCTCTAAGAGAGATTTTAATCTTAACGCCACAATAAAAAATTACATAAGAAAAACTGAGGAGGCAATTGTCCCCCGTTTCTACGTAACTCGTCCCTAATCAACATGAATATAATCAGCGAGTTGCGATTTTCAAGAATGAAACAAGTTCGAATTCTACTATGACGCTCTCTTAACGTAACGGTCCGAGAATTTCCGATCAAGATTAAAAAAATCTCGGGCATTATTAAATACTTTTGAAATTAAGAATTCAACTTTACTAGTATCATCATCATCAATAATGGCAGTTAGCAAATCAATATGAATAACACCAAAAAAAACGGCAACCACATGATGGAGATTTTTTTTGGCCGAAGTTAATAATACACGATGGAGATGGCGAAGTTAATAATAATACATAAAATTAGAAACCACGACAAAATATAGATTAGGTGGAGTGAAGTGAACGGTGTATATTTAAATCGACAAATTATATTATGAAATATGAACCACTCACGTCAGACCTAACGAAGACGACAACTAACCATCCTCCACGGACCAACAGTTACGAATTTCGGGTGTCAACTACATTCTAGAGTGATCAGAAGATCTTATATTTTAATCATTTTACTCTATTTAATTATTATTATTATTATTTCCTCAAAGAATATTTAATTATGTTTTATTTACACTCTCCAGTCTCCTAGTAGAATAGTGATAATGTTAGTTCATAATCAATTAATCATATAATCAATTAATCATATGTATATGTATAATAATATTTACACTCCATTTCTTATAGTTAAAATCGATAATATTTAACTCCGAATTTCTCTTCGGGTTTAGTTAACAGTGATGACTCTAAGTTCATATACGAAATGTTTAGATCTCATGCACTAAATTTAAGGTTTTTTTTTTTTTTTTTACATCTAGCTTTGTTAACGTAGCTCCAGTAGAGCATAGTATAGTAAAAAGGCCGGCCCATTAAAATCAGTTGTACTCGCCTCCTTTTATCTTAAGCGGTGTGTGGCTCAGGCGGAATTCACTGTGAGTTAACTTACTGCCTATTCAGGGTTCGAATTTGAGACTTTAAAGTCAAACAACATCAGTGAAGGGTTTCGAATCTTGAACTTTAAAGTCAAACTAAATGAGATGCCGGGTTTTTAGGCAAGACTAGATATTTTTATCAGGTCGCCATGATGAGACATCCAGAGGCCAGGATGTTAAGCCTAATTTTGTGCCCCTCATATGTCTGATGCAGTATGTGTTTCAGATATTTTAATCACGTTACCGTGACGCCCTTAACGTGTTTCAAACCTGAGACTTCGGAGTCAAACCACATAGAAGTAACACTTTTTAACACTAGAGTGATGAGAATTGAAACTCATTAATAAAAATCGAATGTGAGAGCAGTTAAATTGTAAATTTATCTTAAAAAAAAAAAACAGAATTCATATTCTCTTTATTTCCATTTTTTTTTTACACAAAATGAGTGAAATTTTATTCATGAATAGTTTTTGGAATGAATGATTTTTTTTTTTGCCATAAATTTAATTAATTAGTTGAGAAATGAAAATGAAACATACTTACCAGAATGTAGGGCAGAGAAATGATCTGGCAAATGACAAGCCACTGCAGGCCATAACCGACAAACCCCATGAACGCCGCCGCGAACATGACGGAGGAGAGCGGCAAATACATCAGCGCCAGCCCCGACGACCACCCCAGCACCTTCCCCATGTCGGAGGCCACGGCGAGGTAGTTCAGCTGCACCTGCGATATCCCAAGCACCGACTTTAGCGCCGACGAGTAGGCCGAGAAATCGAAGTTCGTCCCCGTGAAGGCCTGGATCCAAAGCGTCGCCACCAGAATCATCCATTTCCGAGATTCCCCCGCCATCACCGCCGCCGCGCGCTACCGGAGGTAACTAACTACGGCCACCGTACTCCGGCCGACACGAGGCGAGCGATGGGGCCACGTCGTTTCGAAACGGTACGATGTTTTGCGTTTTGAGTCTGTGGTGTGAGTTGATCGTCTCTTCGTGGGTGCATTTATAAGAATAGTAACATGTGTGTAGATACAGAGACACATATAAGACGTGTATATGTATAGGTGTACGTATAGATGGGTGCTGACGTCATGTCTCAGGCTTCAACGATCCGTCGCTCGGAAAATCTGGACCCTTCCCAATAATAATGGACCCCGATAATATTCTATGTTTTTGAGGTAACAATATATGCGACAAATGCTCTTTGATTTGTCTTGTTTTTCCTATATAATGATTTTTAGTTAATCTTAATTAATATTAGTGAAAATAAATCGACTGTTTTAGAAAACCTTAACTAATTTATTTTAAATATATTGAATTTTATAAAGAATTATGAAACTATAGACTGTCTGAAATTTCACCAAATGTTGAAATTTGGTGTTTGACGTTTAAATGAAGTGTCTCAGGTTTCATTTTCGTTAAAATTTGGTGTCTCGCGAAACCGACTTTCAAATTCAACCTCCCATGCACGCTCCATTCTCATCACCTTGTCGGGACCATCACCTAAGAAGCTGGTCATATCCACGTAAGTAAATTCCGCTCAGTTTTCGCTGGAAATTACTCCACACCACTTTGTCGGAAACCTTTTCTATTGGTCAAGTGTTGAGAAAAATTTGACGACTTTGTGATGTATTATGAGTGGATAAGTGTGTTCATGAAAATGATTGAAGGATGAGGAAAATACGCGTGTAAACACAAAATTTCAACAAAAATGAAACTTGAGATTGCCCATTTTAATACTTCAAACTTCATACACCAAATTTCAATATTGATGAAACTTCAAACAATTCATAGATTCTAAACCCTTTTATAAAAACAAATGATACTAGAAGAAAACTAGCTTTTTATAATGCAAAAACGTATCTTCATGAAAGTAGCTATCATTTTACCAATATATATATATTCATTCACTTCGAAACAATAAGACAATAAATTATTTTTATTATTTTATTTAAACATGATCGAATTTAAGTAAAAATTTATTGCGTCTTTCGAATTCTTATTATTCATTATGGAAGAAGGAAGTGCGTACGTAAGGTTTGTTTGGCTTCTTCCAAATGGTAAGAAACCAAGCAGAAGCAAATGCAACCCAAAAGAGTTGTTGTCACTTGCTTGAGATAGTAGTTGATGATGTGCCTTATTAAACTCTCGATCAATAAACTTCGAATATTATACTAAAAACTTTAGGGTTAAAAGTGTACTTGTTAGAAGTTCAAGGTGTTCGGGCTTGTTGAATAATGAATGTTGTCATTTCTAGGTTTTGTGTTCCTCAAGCTATGTGTGCCTGAACGCTGCGTTTCATAGTAGCTAGGTTTTATGTCGGGTTAAGAACATATAAACTGTCTGAATTTTCACAAATGTTGAAATTCGGTGTCTGACGTTAAAATAGAGTGCCTCAAGTTTCATTTTTCTTGAAATTCAGAGTCTCGGTGTGATTACTTTAAAAAAGTCATTACCGACGAAACTGATTGTCAAGTTCAACCTCCCGTGCACGCTCCATTTTCGTCACCTTGTCGAGAGCGTCACCTAAGAAGCTGGCTACTGATGGGTTTCGCTATGGCCGTTAGGCCCTTTAACGGAGAGGAAACGGTGAACAGGCCCACTGGGCCCTAAAAGGAGGTCAAGAAGACCAAGGCGAAAGGTCCCGACAGAGGAAGTCCCGATGATGAAAGGTCCCGACAGAGTCGGTCCTGATAGGCGAGCTGGACGCTCCCGGTGAGATGCCTTTAAGTAGGCCCCGATGATGAATCCCTGAGAATGATTGGCCCTGTCACGATGACGAGGGGCCCCGAGCGGTGACACAATGAGATAACTCTGGAGTCCCCGATGTTAGTCGGGACTTGCTATCAGAGGTTGATGCCGAGATACGCGGGGCGTGGCCGAGATACGCGGAGCGTGGTTGAGATACGCGGAGCGTGGCCGAGATACGCGGGGCGTGGCCGAGATAAGCGAGATCATGGCCTAGATAGGCGGGATCGTGCCCGAGATACGCGGAATATGGGCTAACCACCCAAACGGTTCACCATGTAACTGAGGTACCTCTCCGCCAATAAAAGGGCAGGGGTTACCTCAGATCACTTCACGTTTTGATATACGCTACTTGAGATTACTGCTTGCCAGTCCATACGAGATACTCATTTAAGCATCGGAGAGGGATTCTGGGTCACCGCCCGGTCTATCCCCTCTTGCAGGATTACGTGGAGCAAAGGAGCAAGGATCGCCGTCAAAGATCGTACCGGAGTTCCACCGTGATCCAACATTGGCGCCGTCTTTGGGAACGTAACAAAAAGCTGATATGCCTTCTACTCGTTCAATGGCGGCTGGCAAGCAAAGAAGACAAGGACAATCTGGTGGTTCCCGTCATCCTGCTGCGACGACTCTGAATTCACCACCGGAACATGAGGAGGACCAGAACCTTCCCGCTGCTGAGGTCTCCCAGACAGGGGGCATAATGAAGGTCCCGAAGATGCTGCTGCTCAACACCAGGGGGATAGGGAGCAGGAGGCTCCTCCAGCTGCGGACCTGACGAGGGCTGTGGCGGAAGCCATGCCGATGTTTTTGGCAGCCGTGGAGGCTTTCTTAGATCGGAGAGAGGCTGCGATGAGGCAAGAGGAGATGCCCCCGCTAGAAGAGGAAGCGCCCCCACCAGCGGAGGTTCAGAACGTGCGGGAGGCTCAGCCCCGAGGCCAGGGCAGGAGTAGAGAGTCCATTCAACCAGAGCGATTCGTGGTCGATGGGCCAGTACCGGTGCAGCACAGGACCATCCCCCTTAATGGTCCCATCACCCCCGATCAGGTGGTGAAGATCGTGAACATCTGCATGGGAGAGCAGAAGCCGCTGGTGTCGGAGCTGAGGGATCGATCCACCCATCCCTTCGTTCCTCGACTCATAGACACCCTCGATCCGCAAGGGCTGGGTATCCCTACGATTAAGGAGTATGACGGCGAGGGAGATCCGGTTCGTCATGTCCAGAAGCACCTCATGGCGTGTCTGGGCAGAGCCCCGAATGAAGATATCGTGTGTACGCTGTTCCCGAACACACTTGGCGAGAGAGCCCTAACCTGGTTCTTCAGTCTGCCCCCAGGCTGCATCACTTGCTGGGCTGATATGCACGACCGCTTCATTCAGCAGTACCAGGGTCGCAGACGTTTGCTGAAGAGTGACCAGGTGGTACAGAGGCCCGACGAGTCGCTGGCGCATTATTACCAGCGGTACACTGCCAGCGTGGCGGAGATTGATGAAGAGATTTCGGAGGGTGAAACCATCCGTACCTTCATTCGGAACCTAACAGCCCCCTACGGTTCCGACCTGATGCACAGCGTGGCTGAGAAGGCTGTGTGGAATATGGAGGCACTGCAGAAAAGGGACAAGCGGCAAATCGATGTCCAGGAATCGAAGATAGCCGCTGGAGAGCTTGAGCCCCCGAAGTCGAATAAGGGAAAGCAGTCGGTCAAACCCTTAGACGAGCGCAAGTCGAAGGATAAAACCGAGAGCAGTCGGGGTCGAGGTCGCTCTGATCGGAGGGATGATAGGCGTTCCTCGAAAAAAGACATGCGGGAGGATCATGACATTCCTCTCAACAGCTCTATGGCGGAGGTGTTAACGGTCATGGAGCGACAGGGTATCTCTAGGTACCCCCCCGAAGAAGGAAGGAGAATTTTTGGGCTCTCGCACCGATCGCTACTGTCGATTCCATCGCGCGAATGGCCACGACACCAATCATTGTCGGGAGCTGAAGAAGGAGATCGAAAAGCTGATCCAGAAGGGGAAGCTTAAGGAGTTTGTCGGGGAGAAGCGGTGCTGATCCCGTTCTCGATCCCGATCACGGTCCCGTTCCCGATCCCGCGATCGGTCCCCAAAGAAGAAGAGGTCCGACCCAGAGTCTTCCGGTGCCCGTAAGGAGAAGTGGGGCACTATAAATGTGATTCATGGAGGATTTGCCGCGGGGGGTGATACCTCGTCCTCCCGGGAGGTTTATGCCTCTAGAATTCCTGCTGCTGTGGTACTGGGTAAGAGGTCCCGATCCTGGACCCTGAAGGAAGAGATGGTGATCTCCTTTTCGTCGGAGGATCTCGTAAGCGTGGAGACTCCGCACGATGACGCTCTGGTCGTGACCTTGGATGTGGATGGGTACGAGATGAAACGGATTCTGATCGACGGAGGGAGCTCCTCCTATATTCTGTTCATGGATGCACTGGAGGCCATGGGAAAACGAAGAAATACCTGAAGGAGGCGAACTTCCCGATGGTCGGATTCTCTGGCTCTACCTCCTATCCGCTAGGGGTGATCACCTTACCAGTGGAGTTTGGTAGCGGATGGAAATCAGAGAGGAGGAACGTGGAGTTTGTGGTAGTTGATTCCGCGGGGACTTACAACGCGATCATCAGGAGAACTACCATCAACCCCCTGATGGCAGTTGCCTCGACTGTACACCAGAAGATGAAGTTCCCGACTGACCATGGAGTCGGAGAGGTCAAGGGCGACCAGGTGGCTTCCAGAAAATGTTATGTCAACGCCACTCGAAGGAGGAAACGAGAGGCCATGACTGTCCTCCAGACAGATACTGATCCTAGGGAGGAGTTTGGGCGTCCCGCCCCCGTGGAGGATATGAAGGAAGTCGAGATTGACGGACCTCAGAGGAAGGTGAAAATCGGGTCTGCTTTGACCGAAGAGACAGCCCAAGAGTTGATCGATTTGCTGAAAAAATTCAAAGAGCTATTTGCCTGGTCCCCGAGTGACATGCCAGGAATCAGCCCCGATGTGATCGTACATGAGTTGAAGATCGATCCCGCGATCAAACCTATCACGCAGAAAAGGCGTCCGATGGGCACAGACAAGAGAATCGCGATCCAGCAGGAGGTGGGCAGGTTGCTCGATGCTGGGTTTATAAAGGAGCTCCGATTCCAGACTTGGGTTGCTAATCCGGTACTGGTGAAGAAGAACAACGGGAAGTGGCGAATGTGCGTTGATTTCCGCGACCTAAATAAGGCTTGCCCGAAAGACTGTTACCCGCTCCCGAGAATCGACCAGCTGGTGGATGCCACGTCGGGACACGAGCTGTTGAGCTTCATGGATGCGTACTCGGGCTACAACCAGATCAAGATGGCTAAGGAGGACGCTCCTCACACAGCATTTTATGCAGACAGTGACATCTATCACTACGATGTCATGCCTTTCGGGTTGATCAATGCCGGGGCAACATACCAGCGGATGGTGAACAAGCTGTTCGGAGATATGCTAGGGGAGACCATGGAGGCTTACGTGGATGATATGCTGGTGAAGTCCCGACAAGCTGATGATCATGTGCACAACCTAGCCATGGCGTTTGAGCGGATGAGGCTCCATCAGGTTCGCTTAAACCCGACAAAATGCGCCTTCGGAGTCCACTCAGAGAAATTTCTGGGCTTTATGGTGAGCCAGAGAGGAATTGAGGTGAATCCCGAGAAGCTGAGGGCGATCGAGGAGATGCAGTCTCCGATAAACCATCGGGAGGTGCAAGTGCTGAACGGCCGACTGGCTGCAATGAATCGCTTCCTGTCCAAGGCAAGTGACCGATCAATGCCATTTTTTGAAGTCCTGAGGGCCAACAAGAAGTTTGAGTGGACCGCCAAGTGTGAAGAAGCGTTCCAGGCACTCAAGCAGCACCTTCGCACCCTCCCGCCGTTGGCGAAACCGGTTCCAAGCGCCGCTCTATCTTTACTTGGCTGTTTCTGAATTTGCCATTAGCTCTGTGTTAGTGAAGGTTGTCGAGGGTAATCAAGTCCCTGTCTATTATGTAAGCAAGGCGTTTGCCAAGTCTGAATTGAATTATCCTGCCGTTGAGAAGTATCTCTTTGCGTTGATTATTACTGCTCGGAAGCTGAGGCCTTATTTCCACGCACACGAGATTACTGTGTTGACGAACCAGCCTTTGAAGCATTTTTTGAACCGACCTGATGCGTCGGGAAGATTAGTGAAATGGGCAGTCGAGCTTAGTGAGTTTCGCATACACTTTTCTCCGAGAACGGCTATTAAAGGCCAGGCATTGGCGGATTTCATAGCAGAGTCTACAGCCCCCGATCAAGAAGAAGCGGGCCCTGTAGAGGGGGCAACTATGGGGGTCCCGACAGCAGAACAACCAGAGATGGCAGAGCAATCAGAACAGCCAAACGAGGAAAATACCTGGGAGATGTACACGGATGGCTCCTCGAGTTCAGACGGATCAGGAGCAGGTTTTGTGTTGATACCACCAGGCGGAGGTGAGCCGCTTCGATATGCCTTGGCTTTAACGTTTAAGGCCATGAACAACGAAGCGGAGTATGAGGCTCTTATCACGGGCTTGAAAATTGCCAAAGGTACGGGAGTTGCTCACTTGAGAGTGAAGTGTGACGCGGCCTTGATTGTGAATCAGGTTCAATGGCGATACGAAGCGAAGAGCCCGAGTATGAGGAAGTACCTGCGCGAGGTACAAGCCTTGAAGGAGAGCTTTAAAAGCTTCGACATCGAGGCGATCCCGAGGGAGGAAAACGTGGAGGCAGATGCCTTGAGCAAATTTGCCCTGGGGGCACCCTTGGAGGAAAATCGGAAGGTGCACTTTTTGGAGAAGGTGATCTTGTCGACCACCGACCCGACACAGGTGTGTGCTATTGAAGCAGGATCGGAGGAGGAGCCCACTTGGATGACCCCGATAGTCGCGTACCTGACTACGGGGGCAGTCACCGATGATAAAGTAGTAGCTGACAGGATACGTCGGATCGCGGCTAATTATGTGATGCTGGACAATCAGCTATACAAGAAGGGCTGGTTCTCGACTCCGTACTTGAAGTGTGTGGCCGAGCCCGACACAAGTCGAATCCTGAAAGAGGTGCATGAAGGGGTCGCGGCTTGTCATGAAGGGGCCCGATCCATTATGAGGAAAGTACTGAACTTGGGCTATTATTGGCCTACGATGAGCAAGGAGGCAACGACGTTGGTCCGATCCTGTGACGCGTGTCAGAGGTACGCCCCGAGTATTGTGGCTCCGGCTGCTAATCTGACATCCATCAAGAGCGCTTGGCCCTTCGCGCAGTGGGGAATCGACTTGGTGGGACCTCTTCCACAAGCACAAGGTCAATGTAAGTATTTGCTTGTAGCTATCGATTATTTTTCGAAATGGATAGAGGCAAAGGCGTTGGCCAGAACGACGGGGAACCAGATCGTCAAGTTCCTCCAGACCCATATTGTGTCCAGATACGGGATTCCTAAGGTGGTGATCAACGATAATGGTCCACCGTTTAACGGGTCTCAGGTGAAGGAGTATCTGGAGGAGTTGAATATCGAACATCGGACAGCTTCTGTACGCCATGCTCAGACTAATGGCCAGGTGGAATCAGCCAACAAAATCGTGATGGATGGCCTGAAGAAGAGGGTCTATGCCTTGAAGGGCAAATGGCTGAACGAGCTGGAAAACGTGCTTTGGGCTGTTAGAACGACACACAAACGATCAACTGGGGAGACTCCGTTTGCCTTGTTTATGGCACGGAGGCTGTTGCTCCCGTGGAGGTAGCCGTAGCATCCCATCAGATGAGATATTACGAGCCTCTGACGAACGATGAAATGAGACGTCTGGACTTGGACTTACTCGAAGAGAAGAGGCGGGAAGCCGACGAAGTCCAGGCTCGAATGCGTTTGGCGACGGCCAGGTATTACAATCGGCGAGTTAAGTCCCGACAATTCTTCGTCGGGGAGCTGGTTTGGCGTCGCAACGAGTTCACCCTTTTGGATCGGATCAGCAAGATGTCACCAAAATGGGAAGGACCTTACAAGGTCGTGGGGATGCCAGCCCCGAATGCATACAAGTTGGAAGACCTCGATGGCAGAGTATTAAAGCATTATTTTAGTGGCGAACACTTGAAGAAACACCATGCTTGATGAAAAGTCGCCTTAAGTGGTGCCCGAAGAAAAGTCACCTTAAGTGGTGCCCGATGAAAAGTCGCCTTAAGTGGTGCACGAGATTAAGTCGCCTTAAGTGGTGCACGAGGAAAAGTCGCCTTAAGTGGTGCACGAGATTAAGTCGCCTTAAGTGGTGCACGATGAAAAGTCGCCTTAAGTGGTGCACGAGATTAAGTCGCCTTAAGTGGTGCACGAGGAAAAGTCGCCTTAAGTGGTGCACGAGATTAAGTCGCCTTAAGTGGTGCACGAGATTAAGTCGCCTTAAGTGGTGCACGAGGAAAAGTCGCCTTAAGTGGTGCACGATGTAAAGTCGCCTTAAGTGGTGCGCGATGAAAAGTCGCCTTAAGTGGTGCACGATGTAAAGTCGCCTTAAGTGGTGCACGATGAAAAGTCGCCTTAAGTGGTGGACGATGTAAAGTCGCCTTAAGTGGTGCACGATGAAAAGTCGCCTTAAGTGGTGCACGATGTAAAGTCGCCTCAAGTGGTGCACGATGAAAAGTCGCCTTAAGTGGTGCACTATGAAAAGTCGCCTTAAGTGGTGCACGATGTTAAGTCGCCTTAAGTGGTGCACCAGATTAAGTCGCCTTAAGTGGTGCACGAGATTAAGTCGCCTTAAGTGGTGCACGAGATTAAGTCGCCTTAAGTGGTGCACGAGGAAAAGTCGCCTTAAGTGGTGCACGATGTAAAGTCGCCTTAAGTGGTGCACGATGTAAAGTCGCCTTAAATGGTGCACGATGTTAAGTCGCCTTAAGTGGTGCACGAGATTAAGTCGCCTTAAGTGGTGCACGAGATTAAGTCGCCTTAAGTGGTGAACGAGGTTAAGTCGCCTTAAGTGGCGTGGTTTCGCATTAAGTGGCGTGGTTTCGCCTTAAGTGGCGTAGTTTCGCCTTAAGTGGCACGATTAAATCGCCTTAAGTGGTGTGGGTAATTCATCTTAGGTGGTGCAGCGATAATCAGAATCAAAGGAGATTGATATTATAAAGATCCAAGAGGTTCACAATAACAGAAGTAAATTACAAGGATTCGAAAATAAAGCGATTGAACTTGATCCTTGGCAGCGTCGAGGGGAGCAGGGTCCACGAGGTCTGAGGCAGAAGGCTCCGTAGCAAGATGATCGGATCCTGGAAGATTGACCGCGGGAGGATCGGACTCTTGGAGGTCAGCCTGTGAAGAATCGATTATCGAGGAATATTGGAGGAGTCTTCTCGGATTTTGTGGCTATCCTCGAAGTATCGAGGAATCGCGGACGAGAAGATCCGTGTCAAGGAATTTTGTCAAGAGAAAAGCCTCCGATACTGATATCGAGAGGTCGGGAGTTGAAAGACACGACGAACTGTAAGTCCCTCATGTCTTGGGGGCAAATGATGGGTTTCGCTATGGTCGTTAGGCCCTTTAACGGCGAGGAAACGGTGAACAGGCCCACTGGGCCCTAAAAGGAGGTCAAGAAGACCAAGGCGAAGGGTCCCGACAGAGGGAGTCCCGATGATGAAAGGTCCCTACAGAGTCGGTCCTGATAGGCGAGCTGGACGCTCCCGGTGAGATGCCTTTAAGTAGGCCCCGATGATGAATCCCTGAGAATGATTGGCCATGTCACGATGACGAGGGGCCCTGAGCGGTGACACAATGAGATAACTCTGGAGTCCCCGATGTTAGTCGGGACTTGCTATCAGAGGTTGATGCCGAGATACGCGGGGCGTGGCCGAGATACACGGAGCGTGGTTGAGATACGCGGAGCGTGGCCGAGATACGCGGGGCGTGGCCGAGATAAGCGAGATCATGGCCTAGATAGGCGGGATCGTGCCCGAGATACGCGGAATATGGGCTAACCACCCCAACGGTTCACCAGGTAACTGAGGTACCTCTCCGCCTATAAAAGGGCAGGGGTTACCTCAGATCACTTCACGTTTTGATATACGCTACTTGAGATTACTGCTTGCCAGTCCATACGAGATACTCATTTAAGCATCGGAGAGGGATTCTGGGTCACCGCCCGGTCTATCCCCTCTTGCAGGATTACGTGGAGCAAAGGAGCAAGGATCGTCGTCAAAGATCGTACCGGAGTTCCACCGTGATCCAACAGCTACATACGCGCAAGTAAATCCCGGTAATTACTTAAGCGGGACTTGGCGACTTCTGCGCAAGTAAATTGCTCCACGCCAGTCCGTTGGAAACATTTTCTTTTGGATGTTCAAGTTTTGACGGAAATTTGACGACTTTGTGAAAGGTAAAGAGTGATCGATTATGAGTGGGTGAGTGGGTTGATGTAAATGATTGAAGGGAGAGGAAAATACACGCAGATAGACAAATTTCAACAAATATGAAACATGAGAGTGTCCATTTAAATATTTCAAACTTCAGATATCAAATATTATATAATTTTAATATAATTTTAGACAGTTTGTAGGTTCTTTCTTAACCATTTTATGTTGAAATTAAGGATTTGAATATAAATTTGAATTTATATTTATAATTTAATTTAAACTTTATAATTTAAAATTGATTTAAATGAATAAAAAGATTGTGATGCTTAACTCTTATGGAGAATAATATTCGTTCTCAGCAAATCAATATTAATAAATAAAACGATGATGACTATTAATATTTTTCAGTTTCCAAATATATTTCATTGTTCAATATTATATAATCTTTCAGTTTCCATTTATTACTAATGATCAAACTTCTTGGCATATTATTTTTCCTAAATATCTGGGTATTATTATCATCAAAATAACGGTTTTTTTTTTTTTCTCAAAACATGTTTCAGAATTTTGTCACTGCAGCACGCTTGTTCTTAGTAAAGAATCGTCACTGCAACACTTCTTTTTTAATTTTATTATATATATATATTGTAATTAAAAAATAGGAAAGAAGATTTTGGACGGAAAATCTATCTATTATTATTAATATTTTGATGGCCATTTATTATGTATTATTATTATTATTAAAAAAATGATGAAGACGAGTTTGTAGTTTGTACCGACAAAACAGAGTCCATGTTACTGTTAGTACCGACGTTAGATGTCGAAGGACATGTGCCGCACAAGCTAAGCACCGAATAATTATGCTCAAGTTAATGACTTAGTACTATATATTATATATTTATATATTATGAAGAGTAATTAATTAATTAATTAATATTTTTTAAAATAAAATAATAGAAATTATTAAGAATAAAAGCTGCCTAATTAAGGACAAATATATCAGTGACAATCTAACAGGTAGGATGGATACACATTTGAGGTTTAATTAAGATCCATATCAGTAGTCGATAAAAATTCCAACTAATTTTTTTTAGCTTTTTTCACTAGTTTTTTAATTTTTAATTATTCTATTTTTTTTTTTTATAAAATAAATTGGATACCTGAATTCATATTTTCTAGTAAATATATGTTTAATAAGTTATTGAAAAATAAAAAAAAAACCATAATAATGCAATAAAATAAAAATATTGGAAAAATAGAAGCTAATTTGTTCAAGCATAAACGAATTCAGAATTTTATTGATGAAGAATTCGGATCGCATTATTGATATAATAATCTAAATATTATACTAATTCTGATTGTCAAGCAATAAGAGCTTGACACATCAGATTGGCCAACCAATC
This sequence comes from Clarkia xantiana subsp. parviflora, assembly GCA_036873135.1. Classification (NCBI taxonomy): domain Eukaryota; kingdom Viridiplantae; phylum Streptophyta; class Magnoliopsida; order Myrtales; family Onagraceae; genus Clarkia; species Clarkia xantiana. The sequence continues at coordinate 16,234,433 of JAPTYO010000003.1, forward strand.
TAAATAGAACACATCAACACACATCAGCAATCTCTTTTCGTTATCAGCAATCTCCTTCCGTTACGTTCTATAATATCAGTTATCTATCATTTGTTGCACTCCATTCTTCTAGATGGAGCTACGATCTATATATATCCTGATGATCCTAGCTAGAGAATAAACCTCTGCTTGACACATAAGCACTGAGAAGGAATGGAATGGTGACACGTGTCCTCTCATTAGCATCTTCATTTACTTCTGCTTTTGCGTTGAATAGCCGAGTTAACAGAAAATTAATTCATAGCCAAATGAATTCAGAAATCAAGTTTCTACACAGGAGCTGAATAGCCAACCAACAATTAATATAATAGTTCATAAATTAAAATTTATTAAGGAGATGAAGCGTCACAATTCTCTGTTACATTTGCAAGAGCAATTGCCGCAGATCTATATATATAGTCTATAGAGATCCCATATTGATGGGCATCCTCCGGTATTATAAATTGTAGTCTTTCTTCATTCCTATATATGTATAAATTTACTATTATGTTCACCGAAACCCTAACTCTGATATCGGAGAATACAAATGTGAGCTATTTTGGAGAATACAAATGTGAGTTGTGTTGGGGAATGAAAACGTGAGTTGTCCTCTGTCTTATTTACTTTTTAGTCAAACGTGAGCTGTGTCATCCACTCTCTATGATTAATCCAAGTTCTTAACTTTTTTTTAATCAAAAGTTCTTAACTTTAATAAACGTTATTGATGAATTAATAATTTTTTTTTACAAAGTATGATACTTCATCAGGACTCAGGAGGACATCAGGGTTCTCCTTTCTTCTAGAGTGTTTTCTTAGAAAGGTACCTCGATGAGCAGTTAGTGGACCCGTCCAATCAGAAAAAGGATTATCCGGTTTTCTTAAAGAAACGAAGTAGCGAATGATTAACAAATAAATGACGGGACTTGGAGTCGGGGCAGATTAGTGGGTCACGTTGTTAGTCAAAAGCATTTGTTGGCTCTACCGATTTGTTTTATGAAAGAGTTTCAGGTTCGAGAAATGACTGGATTAAGAGTCGTGTCAGATTAGTGGGTCACATTGTTAGCCCAAAACATTTGTTGGCCTTTTTAGCATACTAAATATCTCTGATTTTTCTTATGACATGTAATGTAAAATTATTGTGTTAAAATAAATATATTATTATGGAGTATAGTTTCCTACTACATAAAAATCATTTTTCGTATATTTTGTTTTATACTTCATAAGTTTATTATAATATTATTAATCGTTCGCGCGATGCTATTAAGTTGGCTGAATTTCAAGTTATTGAAATTAATTATTATTATTTTATCAAATATTACCCTATATGTTAATATATATCTACAATGGCAACCCGCGCTGTGCGCGGGTGAAGCACCTAGTTATAAGTAAAGCTGGTGTTATATTAATAATGGAGTGACCTAACAATTTATAAAGAAGAAAATATAAACGTTAAAAAAGAAAGAAAATTTAACTTTACAAAATACTAATTAGGATAGGTTAATAGATTAGTATAGTTAATAAAAAATTAGTTGTGATTTTATTACTATTATTGTTACGAATTAATTAGGTGGTTGATTTGCTGAAATTGAGAAATTATAAAAAGAAATAAGCGTGACTAAATGTACATAATTTAATGATTATAATTAATTTTTTTTTCTCACTAATAATGATAATTAATTTTTATTATTTAATTAAAGATAAATTACTTGATCACTAATTAATTGTTAGTCATGATTATGACATTAGTTGTATTAGACATTCAATCTAAAATTAATTGTTAGTCATGATTGTGACATTAGTTGTATTAGACATTCATTGCGGAGGCATAGTGCTAGTATAAAACGGGGAATTGCCCCCTCAACATGCATTTTTACTCTAAAATTTATAATTATTGTTTATTTGACCTTTTAAAAACTTACATTGTCCTTGATTTTTATTAGACTAATTAATTGTCCCTAACTCGATTATACCCTCCCTAAATTCCGTGTTTTTGTAACATTACTCTTGTGTTGACCCTGATTTTAATATAATATATTATATTAGTGTAATACCTCTACATATATATTTTCTTTTTTAAAAACACTCTAGATATATTTTTATCTTTCAATTAATATATTTATAATTTTGATTATTGTAGTCAACTATAACTTTTTCTAGTAATAATTTGACTTGTGAACTAGTGTAAAAATTAATATGAAGAGCTTTTTAATACAAATGAATGATAACATACATTTCCAACTCGTGTATACTATTTTAACAAATTAATTAAAAAAAATCATATACTCTTTTAATATATTAATCTAAAAACGAATCCTCAAAAGTTTATCATATGACAAAAGTTTATCATAAGTATCACCTAACAAATATGCTCAAAGTCAATATCTGACCAAACAATGATCCAACATGTAACTCAACTGTCACCTAATATTATGGAACAACAGCTCTACAGAACAACCATTGTCCTTCACAAAACAACCTCAAAGTCAGCACCGATTGGTAAATGGTCGCTAGGGTGGTGGTGGTTCGGTAACCCTCCATCCACATCCGGCGCATCCAACTCCGGCAATTTGAGGATGCTCACTGGTTTAACACTCGATGAAGGGGAAAAGAAAACATAGTCGAGAGTGTCTGTGAATGTGGGTGTGCAGTTCGTAAAAGGCGGTTCTTTTCCCGTTGTGGAAGCGTATAGGCTGCACAGAGGGATCGGGGTTTCGTCTAGAAACTTGGGGTTGGATGAAGATGAGAGATCGCCGGAGACAAGGTATTGATATACCTGAAACAGAGAAAACATCATAAGACGGCATTTGAAGCAGATGTTTCGATTGTGGATTCGGTTTGTTTTTTGTCAAGAAAAAAGTTCGTGTTTATGTAAAAAAAAAAAAAAAACCGAAAGTTCAGTATGTTGTTTGGTATGCCTGAAACAAAGAAAACATCATAAGACAGCATTTGAAGCACATTTTTCGATTGTGGATTCGGTTTGTTTTTTGTCAAGAAAAAAAAAAGTTTGTGTTTTTGTAAAAAAGCCGAAAGTTTAGTATGTTGTTTGGTAATCTACCCTTTGTCTGTTATACTTGTACCAGCAATTTCAGGTAAATTGAACATTTCAAGACTGGTTTAAAGCAGTTTGTTTTTTGTCACGAAAAAAAGTTCGTGTTTTTGTAAAAAAACCCGAAAGTTTAGTATGTTGTTTGGTAATCTACCCTTTGTCTGTTATACTTGTACCAACAATTTCAGATAAATTGAACATTTCAAGACTGGTTTAAAGCAGTTTGTTTTTTGTCAAGAAAAAAACTCTGTGCTTTTGTAAAAAAAACTGAAAGTTCAGTATGTTGTTTGGTAATCAGCCCTTTGTCTGTTGTTATACTTGTAACAGCAACTTCAGATAAATTGAACATTTCAAGACTGGTTTAAAGCAGTTTGTTATTTGTCAAGAAAAAAATTCGTGCTTTTGTAAAAAACCCGAAAGTTTAGTATGTTGTTTGGTAATCAACCTTTTTTGGGTTATACTTATACCAACAATTTCAGATAAATTGAACATTTCAATACTGGTTTAAAGCAGTTTGTTTTTTGTCAAGAAAAAAACTGTGCTTTTGTAAAAAGACCGAACAGTTCAGTATGTTGTTTGGTAATCAACCCTCTGTTATACTCATACCAGCAATTTCAGAAAAATTGAACATTTCAAGACTGTTTTAAAGCTAAGCCAATCAATCGGGTTGGACAGTGTGGGATTACGCTATGCCTCAAAGAGAAGTTAATCAACAGCTGAAATAAGCTCAATCAACAAAGATAATAGTGCCCTAACCTTGTCTCCTGGAGTCGAATTGAAGTCCCCGGCCACCATAACAGGTGGGTTGCATTGAAAAGTGTCTGAGACCTGAGTTCTAAATCGAGCTAAGCGTGTCAATAGATGCTTAGCTTGAGCTAGCTTGACATCAGCCAACTCCGGGTCCCTGCAAAACGGTGTTTTAGTCACTCAGACATCATATCATAAATGGACTCTACTTTTATTTTCAAATGTCCATACGAAGTGTTTAAATTCAACAATAAAAACTGAGTTTAAAGTTTACACCCATGATATCCACATTCAGATGCATAGATGTATATCACTAGGCTATGTCAAATTCAATGTATATCACTAAACCAATTATGTCAAATTCTGGCTCTCTCGTAAATTGTAGAAATGATACATGGATAAGTGAGGATACCAGTAAATGTGTGTATTTGCCAGAACAATGATGGTGCCAGACAAGTCCTTGAGTCTAAATGCAGCCATGATTCCAACACAGTCACGTGTCAGTCTCACACGAGGATCATTAAGATCTCCATACTCCTCTTTAGTTTTCTTCGGTGAAGAACCTGGGGAAACAGAATAGGGTGACTCTTTACTCAAAATGTATTGATTTACAAGAAAAATTGAAAAACAAGGATGAAGTATCTTTCTAACAGATGGAATGGCTTACACGGTTTGTTTTCAGTATCTTTTTCTTCATTAGGTAACTCGTCTTCTGGCGTTTCAGCTATATCTGTCCTATCTTCAACCGTCTTTACAAGATCATTATATTCTATTCTCTCCTCCAAAAGCAACTCTGCCCTGAACCAAATATCCAACAAAGTAACAGAAAATGAGGGGCAAGAACAACGGTTTGAATGAAACTCCATCAAAATAATCATAATGAGATAACAGTGGAGCACATAAAGTGCAGCATTCAATTCCGAAGCAAAAAGAGTAAGAACACAGATGATCTGGGACGAAGTACTCGTGAGATCCATCTTGTTACGTCATTTACATGAGCAAGCAACTAAAAGAAATCCATCATCTACTTGAAGGCAGCATAAATAAGTCATAGCTTACTTGTCCTGCTTATAAAAAATGCCACATCCGTCACGCTTTTGTCCGGTTCTCTGGATATATAAGCTAGGGTACCCATCTTTACGCATATTATCTCGGTAGTATGTATCATACTCGTCCACTTCCTGGTGTAGATTGCATTGTAAACTATAAATAAACAAAATCAAACACAGATAGGAAGCTTTTTTCCATAAACCAAAAGGCTAATAGCAATAGAACATGGAAGGGGAACCTGTAGGCAGAGAAAGTCAGCCTCAAGGTTCTTTAGAAGAGACAAAGTTCTCTGGGATCGACTCTTCCACCTGTAAACCAGCAGTATAAGTATAATTTTCATCACTTTAACTCCACAAAAGAGCAAAAACCCACCATTTAAATTATTGCTTCCATTCATATACCTGTAACTTAAAACAAAGTATTTTGCTATATGGCACTATATTAGACTCCGAAACACAAGCGTTTGAAGAAGGCACTACATCAAAATATAGACATCAAGAAAAATTAAAACCTTAACAGGTCATCAAATTATTTACCTTAGGCAGGATTTTGGAGATTCAGGAAAGTAAGAGCTTTTCACATACACCTATATGATGAGATGAAGAGTTTGGTTAGGCTTTTCGAACAGGGACCATGGCACACAAAGTTTACTATAAATCTCAAGTAACCTCTATAGTTCATACTCACATTTGATGACTAACAGGTTTATGGGGTTAGTGGGGATTTCATTGGTTCGGGATTTACCGGGCTAAACCAAGGTCCCTCGTTACCGAAAAAACAAAGAATTGACCTATGATAAAGAAACTACTTAATCAATTCCAAATGCAGTGACCTCAGTAAGTTGCTACTGAGGACAGAACAATATAGACCTTAAACTAGCTTACTCAATAAGTGAACAAAGTACAGATGCCAATTGTAGCCCATTTACAATTACTGGATAACTAAATGACATACACTTCAAGGGGACATATTTTCTGGTCTGAAACGCCAACTATAACACTATAATAAATGTATGAAGAGATGAAACTCTTCTATGAATCTGGAAATCAAAACTCACAACTTATGAACAGATTTCAATCCTGTAGCATACCTGAGCCAATATGTTGTAGGAAACAAGACGGAATCTGAACCCTGCAACACCAATGATTTCAATTGTCATTCCACAGACAGAGAAATTCAAAAAATAAATTACTACTTCGATCATGCTAATCCAAGAACAATACCATCAGGTTGGCTCCGAGAAAGGATGTCGCCTCCATCCACCGGAACGAATTTGGGGGTTTTTGGTGAGGAATTTGAGCTCATCTTCTTCGAATGGAAGCTGCAGCAGAAATACAAAACACAATGAATAACGAACTTGAGTACAATCAAACAAAGAATATATGCTGAATCAGCGATAGAGGAGAACCTGGTGAAGGAGCGTACAGTGGATAGTCGGGGAAGAACAGGCAGAGTCCTCTGCATTATATATACTTGATGATTAATAGCTGCAGCTTTCTACGAAGTGGAAAGGGCAGATGCAGCAAAGCCAAAAATGATACAAATTGATTCAGATGCACAACCCAGGAGTTTACTGAAATTACATGCTATGCCACTCACTGAATTGTTTTTTTAAAAAAAAATAAAGGAAGATACTAGTAGTAGTAGGGGTGAGGAAATTACCCAGTTGGAACTGGAACCGGTCATTTGGGTAGGTTTTGGGTAGATGTAAACGGTTCTGGTACGGTTATGAGATAATAATTCAAAAACCGGTAGTTTCGGTTCCGGTTCCGGGGTAAGGGTTCGGGTACCTAAATACCCGGAACCGGAACCGTTTTAAACTAAACACTAAATATGTAACAGATAATAATAGAACTAAGCTGTGTGACTACTAACTAGGAGTTTTGATGATTATTTTAAGATTTTGAAATCATATTATTTGTGGAAAATGTTTGAATTGTTTTTATAAATTCACTAGGAACAGTACAAGTTTTTGTTTCAATTGGTTACCCAGAACCTGGTCCCAACTGGGTATCCAGAATTAGATTATTTAGTTTGAAGATTTTGTAACCGGTTCTTTAACGGGTGCCCGGAACCGATTGGTTCTTAACGGTTCTGGTCCGGTTACTACATGTTCTGGTACGGTTCTGGGTAGTAAAATTATGAAACGTTTAGTATTAGTCTGGTTATGGAATACCCAAAAAGTACAGGACCCGGAACCGCTCACCCCTAGATACTAGTAGTGATGATTCTTAACATTAGTGTGTTAAAGTATAAAAGTGTCTCGAATATCTTTATACACAAGTTTGAATTTATAGGACACTTGGTTAAAACGTATGTCTTATTATTAATATGGTATCAAATGACACAAGTTTTAGATCAGGTGACGACATTTCAGTGGTCGGGATGATACTTATGAAATATAAGAGTGTACCGAATATTTTCACTTACACGTCCCGATAAGTTCAACCCGAGTCCATCTCGAAAATTTCATTTTGAAATTAAGCCTGAACCCGAATGGGTGGGACTTTTGCTCCAAAAGTTGGATTTTTTTCCCCTCAAGTGACCATCATAAAGATGCTAAATACGAAAATATTATCAAATGTAAAATAATTGTGTATATAACTATCATAGCATCTTGAAAAAGTGGTGAATGCCGACGTGACATAGAAACGACAACTCGATCATGCCATGTCAGCAATCTCCTTTGTGCAATTCTACACTAATTACCGCTCTTTAAGGCATGCTCGTCGTTTTTTTTTTTTTGAAAGAGCGGCAACTGCTGACGTGGCATAGTCGACGTGTAAATCACTCTAATAGTTATATATAGAGGTGTAAACGAGTCGAGCCGAGTATCTGGCAAGCTCGACTCGACTCGACTCACTATAATCAAGTTCGAGCTCGAGCTCGAACTCGACCGAGCTTCAACTTTTCAAGCTCGAACTCGACTCGATTCGATACTCGACGAGTTCGAGCTCGGCTCGATAAGTTTAAAATAAAATTAAATAAAAAATGGTGCATCTGAGTTTGAGCTCGAACTCGAATCGATTCGATACTCGACGAGTTCGAGCTCGGCTCGATAAGTTTAAAATAAAATTAAATAAAAAATGGTGCATCTGAGTTTGAGCTCGAACTCGAATCGATTAGTCTTTTGTCTCGAGTTCGACCTCGAACTCGACTCGACTTGAATTGAATATACATATATAATATTACATAAATTTCGAATAAACTCGAGCTCGAACTCGACTCGAATATGAAAAATAAAAAAGCTCGATTAGGCTCGCGAGCCTCTCGAGTCGAGTACCAATGAGCTCATACTCGACTCGAATTCAGAAAAAACTCGACTCAGCTCGAAATATAGCGAGTCGAATTCGAAGATTGACCAAGCCGATCTCGAGTAGCTTGACTCGTTTACACCCCTAGTTATATATGTAATTATTTTATATTTATTATGACCTTGAAGACAAAATTTAAAAAATTGGGCTCAGCCCGTCGTGACATTACTCATATATATTAGGGATGGCAACGGGGCGGGTCGGGGCGGGTTTTCGCAGCCCCGGACCCGCCCTGCGGGTCGGCCTGGCTGACCCGGCCCCGACCAAATGGTCCTTTCGGGTCGGGTCTGGTCGGGTCAACAATCCCACGAGTCGACCCACGGGGCCCCGACCCGCCCCGCCATGTGAACATTTTTTTTTTCACTTTTCAATATTAAATACAATTTTTTTTGTCAAAATATTACATTATATATAAATTCAAAACATAAATCTAACACCAATCAAATATAAACAATAAACACATCAAATTCATTACAAATTCAAATCCAAACACCAAATTAACAAATCCTAATAATCTAAATATACATCTATTTGTAATTTGGTCCATGTTATTTATATATGTACTATATTAACCATATTGTTTAGTAAATATTAGATCATATTAACATAAAAAAACAAAAAAAAAATATATATTATATATATATGCATTTCGGGGCGGGTCTACGGGCCCCGGGTCTCTAGACCCGGACCCGCCCGAACCCGACCCCGACCCGGATCCGACCCGTGACCCGCGGGTCGGCGGATCGGCGGGTCAAAACCGGGTCGGGGCCCGCGGGTCAGCAGGGCCCCGAGACCCGTTGCCATCCCTAAATTATATACCCTTAAAAAAAACACTATGTTTGAAGCCCATGTATAGTCAGAGATTGGGTTGGGTCATAATTTATGCAATAAACTTCTAGATGTGTTATATTGGACTGGGCCGACAGATTTTGCATTTCAGCTCTGAAAATAATAATTTACCTTATAATTTTTTTTTCTGATGAAATTATAAAAAAAAAACATTCATAAATTGATTTTAAAAAAATGCAAAAAATGCAAAAAAAAAACTTGTTTTTTATGAGTGGCCTCTATATAAAATTACATTAATTAACTCCAACTCTATATAACCTTCAAATTACCCCAAAAAAAACATTATTATTTTCCTTTTAAAAATAAATTGTTGAATATTTCCTGTCAATTGGCTAAGTTCTCTAACTCTTGTAGTTGTATTATTAGAGTCGCATCATCATCATTCGATATGGACGTTGAAATGTGTTTCTCCATCATACGTTACGCTACTACTTACTATAAGGAATAATCGAGTCAAATCATCAACCAATCATAAACTCTTGTGCATAAATTGGCGCTTTCTTAGCATTTATTAAGGGGAAAATATTTACCAAAAAAAGGGAAATATAAAACTTATAAAAATAATACGCATCACAAAAAAATAGAGGCAAATTATTCTAGTTGAAGACTGATATAAATAATGTCTTAAACATATTTTAATAGTTTGAATCTTTAAACGGTGAATTTCTTAGTGAAAAATTCATAGAAAGTTATCAAGTATTACATGTCAAGTAATTATTGTTAATAAAATGGGAATATGATGTTATTATGCATTGTTATGTGACCTAAAAGTGCTTTCTATGTATTTTTCACAGTTTTTTTTTTCACGTATTCTAGCATCACCTATTTTAATAACAATGTTAGTTTATGTAATAGTAGTAAATTGATCCATATTCTGGGTGGTATTCTAATTATATGCAAAATTATGTTAAAATATTTTTGACTCGTGTTTTGCATAAATACAAATATTTTTAAATCAATAAATTAAAAAACATATGCATTTTATTGTTGAATAAATTGTTACAGTTTTGGTGTATATAAATGAAATATATGATATCATCTGTCGTTCAGGAGGTATTCCCGTGAAAAAAAAATATATTTGTAAATCGGAGTATCATTGAAAAAGTATGACTACTGGACTATGATACTTGAATAATACATTAAAGGAATAAATAAATTTATGAAAAATAAAATTATATAATATTATTTTATGACGTGAATTTTTCTGGTTTGAGTTAAAGCTCATAATCACCGGTTGTTTTACGTGGCACAATATTACGCATTTGACGTCATAAACTGTAAAAATAATTTGTAACCTCATAATTACCGGTTTCGACACATGTCACTATCTAATCTATTTTTAACATAATTGTATTTATTTAGATTACATATCCATATATATGCTAAAGCCTAATTAAACCATCTCAACATATCATAATTTAGGCTTTGGGCCAAAACAATAATAAATATGTTAGGTCGATTTAATAAAAATCGACATTTTATTTGTGGTAAGGAGTCGGTCAGTGTAACATCACATCTATGATCCATGTCTAATTAATGAATCTATCGTAAGATTAAAAAAAATGAATCTATCGATGTGATTATATATAGTATGCCCACAAATTCTTTTGTTCTTATCTCTAAACACTCAAATTCATAATGTTTTGATTGAGATGCAAAATAATACGCAATATAACGGTGGCCACATATTAGTTGATGATTGCGTAAGTACATAGAATTTCATTCGAAACGGGGAGGAGTCGCGGTCATATATATATAAAGAAGTAGCAAAATAGATACATATTGCTATTGTTGATATGAATTGTGTGATTTGTTACGAAAGTATAGAGCTTCCATAGAGAATTTAGAGATGATCTTATTATCACACATAGGAGCCCTTATATAGGGATTACATATACTTGTGGAGGAAGTAAATTTAATATTAGGAAAGTCTAAACAAGGAAGATCGTATATACACGTAATATTGAACATACACTAAATATATTCATAACACTCCCCCTTGGATGTTCATAAGGGAATTGTGCATCGTTAAAACCTTACTAGAAAAAACTCATTGGGATAAAAATCTAGTGAAGGAAAAAGAGTATACAATTATGGATCCCTTTTTGTAAGTTGCCTCGTTAAAAACCTTACCAGGAAAACCCGATGGGATAAAACCTTAGTTAAGGGAAAAAGAGTGCAGTGGTGTAGATTCTCCCCTGATGTTGACATCGCGTAATTTCATTAAGTCGACACAATCCAATCATGTTCGCCAATATTCCAGATGTCGCAGTCGATAAAGCCTCCTTGAAAAGATCCGCTAGATAGTCATATGAACAAATTCGTTGGTGAAGAATAACTTGAGGCGAATGTGTTTTGTATGTCTCCTTTGATATAACAATCTTCAACTCGAGCTATATAACCTGCATTATCTTCATATATATATATATATACAATATAATGCTACATTTGAAAATTGTGCACTTCCATGTTATAACTTACATTTGTGTAGCAAATTAATTTAGGTCTTGATTCCTCATGATATTAAACTCATGACATTCTTACAATCATTAAGGTACTCAATAGATGTGTTTATCTATGCAAAATAGCTTCAAGACATTTTCTTTTATAAGACAATATTATTTTCAATCTCTTAAGTACTCGATCTTCAGGCCGAGCCAAACCTTTGTCCTTTCAATATATTTCGTCTGAATTTTAACATCATCAATAAATTGATTGTATTTAAAACTCTTCGGGAGTTTAATATCTTCAAATTCTCCCCCTCACGCGATGCCCCTTTCGGCTATAGCGTGATCAATTCATCTTATCAAATATCAATTTTGATTTATTCATATACTTACGTTAGCCTTCGATACAACTTAGCTCAATTGTGTTATATAGTGGGGATAATATACCATAAGCAACCCGTAAATAATACAATATTTTTATCATCCAATATTCTTGAAAATATTCATGATAGCATTTTAAATCCTTCTGGGATTTTTATGTGGATTTCACTATCAAATTAGCCATCCAAATAGGCTATAAAATTATTCATATCATGAGACCTATATTAAAACATTGTATGTACTGCCAACATAATAATGTATTTGAAGGTTATTGCTCCACCAAATGATTCATATAATAATTGTCATCTTTCTGCGGAAAAATCTTTGTACCACGGGTTGTGCCTATCTTACGAGGCAATCTATTTACGCAGAAATTATTTATATCCACTGGCTATCACATTCTGCATTTGTCATGCTCATACTTGCGTCTTTTCAAACTTTGGCCAATCATAATGATTCTTTGACATATTGAACTCAAGATACTCGTCTTGTTTTAAGATTTCACTCGTGAATAATATTCAAAATTGTTGTCGACAACTTTATATTTTACGGTTCCATCACTTCCCGTTAATGACATAACTCATTGAGATCTCTTTATTGTAATCACTTTCAGGTACCTGAACCACTTCTGGGGTTTCATATTTAGCTATGTCTTTACTTCTTTTGGGAAATCACCTCCATAATAAGACCATATTTATCTTGCTCCATTCTTTTATTACAAAAAAATTCTTTGGAACCAATATCGCACGCTTCAGACGAGAGTTATTTTTCATTATAACCTGTCCAATCAGGACATTTCAAAATTGGAGCATTTGCAGCTGTTACTTGGCTTATGACTTTCTGGGTCTCATAAAGTCACTTATTGGCAGTATTTGAAAATGCTTTTCTCTTTGAACTTCAGGTTCATATTCTCATTGTGTGAGGATCTGAATGAGATAATAACAATTTTTTTTTTCAGTCAATCTCTTTTCTGCCAGCTGCTTCTTTTCTCCCCCTAATGTTGGGAAAAATTGTTCAACTATGACAATCAACACTCTTGTTTTGAATATATATATCAGTCATTATTCTCAAATAATTGATTTATAGACAAAATATTTTTCCCAACATTCCAGACCCATGTTTGTGCGTTGCGGTGGAGTAATTCAAACATATATCGCACACCATAATATTAAGGGTTAAAGGTACTTTTGATACCACATGTTTGATCGAATGTGGCTTTTAGTACTGGATGTTTAGTTTTGTATACTTTTGGTACCAAACGTTTGAAAAAATGTGGCTTTTGGTACATCCGTTAGTTGGCCGTTAGTTTTGGCCGTTAAATGACATGTGCAAGTCACGTGATCGACTCTAAATTTTTAATTTTGTTCAATTTAGTTCCTCAAATACATTCCTAACTTTTATTTTGTTTAACTTAGTCATAACACTTCAAAATCGGACCCAATTAAACCAATCGAATTCAATTGACATAGCCCCATTTGGGTCAAATTTACCCAATTGGAGATAGGTCCCAATTAGGTTCGATTTTGAAGCTTTAGGACTAAATTAAACAAAATAAAAGTTATGAATATATTTGAGGGACTAAATTGAACAAAATTAAAATTTTAGAGTCGATCACGTGACTTGCACATGTCATTTAACGGCCAAAACTAACGGCCAACAAACGGATGTACCAAAAGCCACATTTTTTCAAACGTTTGGTACCAAAAGTATACAAAACTAAACATCCAGTACTAAAAGCCACATTCGGTCAAACATGTGGTATGAAAAGTACCTTTATGGAAAATTTGTCTCTTCACCAAAAAATTGTTGTAATGGGGAGAACTGTGATTTAACATAGGCTTGATGGGCAATTATATTGTTGCTTTCATAATAGCATGCATTTGTACTCAATTTGCTCTAATTGGTAGCAGTTTAGCTATGTAATTGGAGGATCTTTGTAACTTTCATGCTAAACTGCAAATCTAGACATGTAGTTGTCTGAATCTTGTAGTAAATATCAACTTTCAATATCATCATCATTCTTTATTACATAATCTGGAAATTTTGCTATTGCAAATTCGTGATAATTAATGCACATGCGACCATATTGTAGATGCATATTTCAAAATAATATATCGGTCCACATGGCAGGTGAACGGGCCCATATTCACCTTTTATTATTTCCATAAATAATGGAATTTTATCCCGAACTTAGTTGATGATGATCACATAATGAATTTTCCTTTGAGAGCAATTATCATAATGATTTATGGAGAATCTTCAGGTTCTTCCAAATAATGTACAGCGCATCTTAAGTGATCCAGAATGGTCTGTAACCGGTCACGCCAAATATCATATTATATGGGTAAAACTTCGGGTTTACCTCTATATGAATCAGTAAATTTCTGGTTTACCGAATATATAATCAATCATGTCAATATTGGCGGTAAACTTCTGGTTTACCTGAATTTTTTTTCATTATCCGCAAGAGACATATTTCTTCTAGGATCTTCATGATCATTTATTCAAGACTCATGATCTCTTAGGATCTTCATGATCCCTTATTTATAATAATTCATGATATACATGATTCATTCTTATACAAGACGATCTTTAATTCACAAATACAATGTTTCAGATCCTTTTTTTCATACATTTTAGGATCTTCCGGATCCAAAAATTATCAATTTTTGAGCTTTTGAATAACTCATGATCTTCTTCGTCAAAAAAAAGAATAACTCATGATCTTCTGGATCATTTTATAATAAAATGCAATAAACGTAATAATATATGTATATAATAAATATAATGCAGTGCAAGAAATAAAAATATAAATGTAAATGTAATGCAATAAAAAAAATAACAGTATATCTAAATTAAGTGCAAAAAATGTAAATATAAATATAAAAATTAAGGGAACTATAAATTCATAATTATTGATCTTCAAGATCGTAATATCGGATCTTCAAGATCGTAATATCGGATCTTCAGGATCCGTCATTTATAAAGAATGCATTTTTCTTAATCGTAATATCCCATATTTAATAATAATATATGCAATGACTTTTTTTTTTTTTTTTTTCATTTGAGGCTAATCTTTGCCTAGTGTCATCGCACTTCATATGAATAAATTTTTCGCTTCATCATATAATTAAATTTTTGTTAGCGTCATCGCGCTTCTCAAAATTATCATTCTTCCAAATCAATTGGATTTTGCATTCTTTATTTGTAAGATGCATCATCTTTCTTTATCGATATCATGACGATGCTAACAATTTTATCTATTTCAAAATCAAAATCAACTGTTTCTATGACCATGATGATTATAGCATATTTGTATTTATACTCTTAAAAGATCATTATAAATTATATCACTCACTTCAGGGAGTGGATGATTTCATCGGTATAATCATAATCTACAACACTCGCTTCAGGGAGTGGAGTATATCCTCGTTATAATCATAACTTATGACGCTTACTTCAGGGAGCGTAATATTTGCCTCTACACTCACTTCAGGGAGTGGAGCAATATCAATACATATAACTTTATGTATGAAATAATTTTTCACATTTATGTGTATTCAATATATAGATACTACCAAAAAAAAAAAAAAATACCGACGTGATATCGTGTATTAACATCCTTTATTTTCGACATAAGTCATTTATTCAGCAATTTATTCGTTAAAAAAAAATTATCATATAAGATATTTAACCAATTCATATAAACAACATAACCAGAACTTGTTACTAGCTAGCAGTTGTACATAAACTATATAACTATAGAAAATAAGACTTTTCATAGTCAGTAAAGAAAATAGAGATTTATCACCGAAAATCATAGTTTGTCATTACAGATTAGAATAATTATCCCCTAAGCAATTTCATAGTGGCTTTCAATTATTATTATCATATAAATATATATATGCCATCGTTTAGGCAACAAGTATTCAAATTTAACCTCGATTAGATTGACAAACTAGTCTAAGCGATTTCCATAACGAATCATCTATGAACTGATTTTACTTTTTCAACGATTCATATCAAGATGTGAATAACACTGTAACTAAACTTAACCAAATCCGAGTTAGTTTTCTTTGCTAACTTGTGGAGTCCGAATCATACCTCGATCAATTATGCGTGTCATCTGTCATGTACTGTAAGATTGAATAGGACTTGCTTCGTCGGAGTTTTGTTTAAGTAGTCTGTTTTGTCAACACATCGATCTCGAATCCTTTCTTAACTCGTAGATATTCAACTAAACATTAAATTCCTGACACACAATAATTATAATAATTAGAATATGAATTATTAAATAGTCAAAATACGTAAGTAAATAAAGAAGTAATAATCTCCCTTTCAATGCAACACAATCAGATCGATTCAAACTCCAAGGAATCGTTGGTGGTTCTGATAAATCGGTTGATGGATTCTCAAAAGATTAGTTTGTGCCACTATCCCACTTCCACCATTGTTGTTCGAGCTTTTGTCGTGAGAAATTTATATCATGGTGGCGGTCTCTATACTTTCGTATAATATTACGATAAGGGTTGGAAAAAAATTGAGCAATTCGTGCTGATAACGTGTTACGAAAGTATAGAGCTAATGGAAGAGAGAATTTAGAGATGATCTTATTATCACACATAGGAGCCCTTATATAGGGATTACATATACTTGTGGAGGAAGTAAATTTAATATTAGGAAAGTCTAAACAAGGAAGATCGTATATACACGTAATATTGAACATCCACTAAATATATTCATAACATGATTGACATAATTAGCTTAAATTTCTACTAGTTCCATTTTTTAGTATGTTCGGTAATTATTTGTTAATACATTATTTTTGGAATTCATTCACTATCGGTACGAAGTTTTACGTTCACAAGGGACGTGGATTGACGTAATCTCATTCTCATTATTACAGTGTGAGTTAAGTAATATAATATAATATAATATTAAATTACATTATTTGTTTATGTTATAATGTGAAGTATAATGTTAAATTACACTGTTTCGTATGGTTTAGAATGTATATTTTAATGTGACTTTATTAGTATATATATATAAATGAGAGTATATTTTAATATGATAAAATAATATAAATGTATATTTTTTCTTTTATAAAACTAGCTTACCCCTATATTTATATTTTGTGTTTAATTGAATGAACTATCAAAAACCAAAACTCGAAACACTAAAACTAATTTCCTGTTGCTATTACAATTTTATTAATTTAAATCATTTATGTAGTTAATTTAGTTTTCATAAAATTTTTATATTGGGCATATAATTCTTTATTATAATTAATTTAATTATAATAATAAATCATGAAGTAAACAAATAAAAATATAATAATACTAGCGAAGGTACTTTATTTATTTAATAAATAATAATAGCCACCCGTTTATTCGGTTGTAATATTACATTAATTTTTTATTTTTTTTAATATAATCTCACATTATAACGGAAGGGAGTTCGATCATAACGTCATTCGTCATGTTGCAATGAAATTCCCCATTAGAAAATATATTAATTACACTATTCAATTCGTCAAACATTATAGTGTGAATATAATGTAAAACGTAAGATGAAATTAATTAATCCATGGTATACTTCAATCCAAATATGATTCTGTGTTTCATATTCTCAAACCCATGTGGAAGTCGGTGATAAATATTTTTTATTTATTATATATGGTATGACAAATGTTGAAACATATGAAAATCAATTAAACAAATGAATACAATTCATGCAGCTTTATTTTTGTCGTTTTAAGCGGTGTGTTATGTTTTATTCTTGTTAATCATCGGGAACTAAATTAATTAATTCTATTTAAGATCGCATTAAGAAGTGGGTTCATAAGCCCTTTTCAACCCGACAATAGCATCTTATAAATATAGGATAGCTTTAGACATCTCACTTATCATATATATATATATATATATATATATATATATAAAGATTATTAGCATAATACATTTCTCTTAGCGTTAGCATGCACTATATGTTATTTATAGGTCGATACCTAAAAAAAGCAGTGCATGCATGTTAAATTTAATCAATTAGAGGTTGCTGCCTTGCTGGTGAAGTGAGTTAATGGATCTGAGGAGTTCATTAATTAAAAAGCAATTATTCAATAATCAACAACAATAATTCATAAAATAATCAAACTAGGAGTAGTTGAGGGAATTAATTGGTACCATGCAAAACACTTTTCTAAACTAACAAGATGTGTAAGAATATCAAAAACAAGTTTGTGGAAATTATTTTAAATGTGTAACAATTATATTATTAATTCTTCTCTTTTTATAACATTTATTAATAAAAAAATTGTGTTAATAGATCTGTTAGTACACCATATATTTGACCAATTTTGCTTTTGCTGTAATATATTTCATTTTGCGCATTATGTTTGCAACTTGTACACGTTTGATGTATCCGTTAGTTAACCGTTAATTTTAACAGATAAATATTCACGTGATTAGCTCCCAAATTTTATTATGTTCAATGTAATCCCCTAATTTATATCTCTAAATTTTTACTTTTATATATTTAATAAGGGTTAAAGGTACATTTCAGACCACATGTTTGACCGAATGTTGCTTTTAGTGCTGGATGTTTGATTTTGTATAATTTTGGTACCAAACATTTGAAAAAATGTGGTTTGTGGTGCATCTGTTAGTTATGGCTGTTAAATGATATGTGCAGGTCACATGACCGATCATGAACTTTTGATCTTATTCAATTTAATCTCAAATATATTCATAATTTTTATTTTGTTTAATTTAGTCATAAAACTTCAGAATCGAACTCAATTGAACCAATCGAACCCAACTGACCTAGCCCCAATTGGGGCCTTGACCCAATTGGAGCAATTTGACACATAGATGATCAAAGCCGAGGTGTCCAGGCCGATACACATAGTTTGTCCACAGTTGGTCAAAATCGAGGTAGCACGGAAGTTATTAAAATATAACAGTATGTTAAATGTTTTCGGTCGGTTCGAACTTATAAAACAGTGATTAATTATTAACATATAAAAATTTAATTGAGTGGAAGCTTGAATTTAAGTCAATAAAATTGGAGTATATGTGTGGTTGAGTTGGCAGTTTGGGATGGGGGCCCACTCCAGCCAGCCGATCACCGTCTATCACGGTCACTTTTAGCTATCACCCTCACTGCCTAAACTGAGGCCAGATCCAGCCCATCACCGCTCGACACGTGTCCGGTCCCCTCCACTCTTAACTGCTACTACTCTCACAGTAGTAGTAGTAGTACCACCATTCTCACTCTGCACCAACCAGGACCAATGCAACCCAGCTGTAATGTAACTCCAATTCAATGTCCACAAAAAAACATCAATAAAAACACAACACGGCGCATGTTTCCACTAGCTAAGCTAGCTCATTTTTACTTTTACTACATAGATAGATTGATTTCACATGCATATATTTTGCTAATTTTTACAATATTTTTTTTGGACGTAATGACACATGATTCTTAAAATGAGCTAAATTATTAGCTAATGTTTGATAAGTCAAATAAATTATTAGCTGATTATTAAGTGGCTGAACAACTTATATATCCAAATGTTGATGAATCTATCAAATAAAGATTATATCTAATAGAGCTAGCAAATGCAGATATGTAAAATATGAGCTAATAAAATATTAAATAAAACAAATTTAACTGACAATTTATTTTTCTGTCTACGCATCGGTTAATTAACTGTATAATCTGTAAATTGAATAATAATAAGAGATTATTATTTGTGCATGTTACCATAGTTTTATATATATATATAAAAGGAATGTGCTAGTAAAAGCTACTTATGCATTCGGGTGGTCAAAGTAGCACTACCCGCAGCTAGTAAGTCTAGTTATCAGCCAGTTAAACTTCGTCTTCTTATAAATCCGAAGTGTTATGTGTGTCAAATAGACCCTATGAAATGAAATTTTGAATGGACTTAAAATTAAGACTTAAGAGTTAAATGACACGAGAAGAATAAACATTCTTAACCACTAAATCATCATATTAAATTACCGCCACCCGTTTCAAACCAAAATACTCTTGTAACACTTTCTTGTAATAATCTAGCGTTACAATGTCAATAACACTATACGAAACGATAATAAGTAAATGGTTAATTAATAGTTTTGTTATGTAACAGAGTCGACCTCGTTGTCTTTATATACAACACGCACCCTCTCTCTCTAAAGTTTCGACATTCGAGCCAATAAGTGTCGGTTCTCGGTTTCCACAATCCCCTCTTCTTCAGTAACCCATCGACGACGAATACATCGTCGCCGACGTTCAACCGAAAAGAAAACACCGGTCCCACGTTTCTCTCTCCTTTCAACGAACTCCAGGTAGTTGCAAAGCGCGAAAAGCGCTCTTCGCCCATATAACAGCATCCTCCTCCCAGAACAGAGCACATAGGTAATAGGTTGTTCTTGTTCTTGTTCTTGATCCTGTTCTTGTTCCATTCTGCACCATTGCCAAGATTCCACTTCTGATGGTCCATCCGAAGCTCCAAAATTGATACTTTTGGAAGTTAAGGTACAAAGGTCGTTTTTTTCAGCCGCCATTTCCAGTTCTGTCACATACCCACTTGTTTAGTTGTGCGTTACATTAACAATGGCGACAGAACAGCTGTTGTGTGGTGTCTGGCTGCTGATAATACAATGAGTGGGTGCAGAATCTAATCTTTTTACAACCCTCTTTTTAAAAAAGTAGAATTTTTAGCTTTTGAACTGTTACCTTTAAGATCTTTTCCAAATTCTTCCTCAGATTGATGAACCCAGAAAAAAAACTGTAGCGTGTCTTGAAAAAAACTGAAACTTTTTTCAAATTCCTGAATTTTTTTTCATGAAAAAACATGTTTATTATTATGTTTAATCAATAATGAATCATATGCATTCTGCAGAATGGATGTTCCTAAACTGGGTCAGTGGTGCTGTGTTCTTCTGAGTTCCCTAGTGTTACTTAAAGCACAAGGCTTGTATGTCGGAATCACGTACCTCGAATCCGCGGTAGCAAAAGGAGCTGGTAAGATCAATTCATACAATTCAATATTATCTAATTCGGTTCTTTTCTTCGATAGTATCTATTAAAGTATAAGAGTGTGCTGATATCTTAAACAAAAAATTCGGACTTATGAAACAGTTGGTTAAAACGATGGTCTTATTATTAACAGTATCACTAAATTGTTTCAGTTTGCTTAGATGGGAGCCCCCCTGCTTACCATTTGCACAAAGGATCAGGAACAGGCATCAATAGTTGGTTGGTTCATATTGAGGTTCTTATTCTGAAATCTGTTTATTTATTTATTATTATTATTTTTTTTTTTTGTAAATCAAGAATCAAGATCTTCAATTTCTTGAATTGTTCAATTGAATCAAGATACCATAATGTGGCATAGGGAGGAGGATGGTGCAACAATATCACAAGCTGCCTCCAACGGAAAAATACCAAGCTCGGTTCGTCGAACCAGATGGCAAAATTGATTGCCTTTTCTGGGATCATGAGCAACAACAAAACTGCAAATCCTGGTACCTTAAAACAAACAAAAAAAGATTCAATTTTTTGGTTGGGTTTTTTGTTCTTGATTCAACAACATGTGTTAGTGTCTGTTCTTTCACTAGATTTCTATAACTGGAATCGAGTCAAGGTGCGGTACTGTGACGGATCATCGTTCACTGGAGACGTGGCTGCTGTCAATCCTGTAAGCATATATATTCTGCAACATTCGAAGAACATCCTTAAATTCCGGTTTCAATTTGGAAGAACAACCTGAAATTCGGGTTTCATTTTTAGGCCACGAACCTTCATTTTCGAGGATCCCGGATTTGGCTTGCTGTTATGGAGGATCTACTTGTCAAAGGATTGAAAAATGCAGAAAATGTAAGGATATATGAATTTAGTTAGAACTGCATGAATTAAGCCGCAGTTTAATATAATATATTTATTTCCTAATACAGTTTACGTGTCATTATCTGATTTAATTCATCAGATAATATTGTTCGGAGTTAATTTACGTGTCATTATGCTAATATAGGCTCTTCTATCGGGTTGTTCAGCGGGCGGATTGACCTCGATACTGCATTGTGATGGATTCCGAGCTCTCTTGCCTATGGGAGCCAAAGTAAAATGCCTTTCGGATGCTGGTTATTTTATTAATGCGTAAGCTCTAATTCGATTCGAAAAAATTGAGAATCGAAACATCTCAACATCGTTTTGATGACTTTATGAGACTAAACCCGACTTTGGTTTATATGATCTCAGGAGAGATGTATCGGGAGCGTCATCAATACAGACGTATTTCAACGAAGTCGTTACCACTCATGTAAGTTTCGAGCAATCAATACTACATCCAGTTATATAGCAACCCAACACTTGAATAGGAGTTTAAACTTGGCGCTGCGGAGATTTGAACATGCGCACTCTGATTCTATGAGAAAGTTTAGACTGACTATTTAAACGAACTGTTATAAAACCTTATGGTGATAGGTTAAGGCGGGACTTAATATTTATAGTTCAACAGTTACTTGTTGATGAAGGCACCTCGATTTTTTGGCAGGGATCGGCGAAGAACTTGCCTGTTTCGTGTGCTTCTCGGTTTAGACCCGGATTGTGCTTCTTCCCGCAATACACGGTTTTGCAAATCCGAACGCCTCTGTTCATCTTGAACGCCGCATATGACTCTTGGCAGGTTCGATTTCTACAACACATGCGCAATTTCTTCCTATAAAATGTGGGGCTAAATGGTATTTTGGTACAATATGTTTGACCAAAATAGGCTTTGTGCAACGCTTTTTAAGGATTTTAGCACAATACGCTGGCAATGAGTATACTTTTTGTGCATGTGTTAGTTTCGAACGTGGTAGGTCTGTTTGACCTAGAGTCAGACCTGCAAGAGACATGTTACTTAACTGTCAAAACTAACAGATGCGTTAAAAGTATACAAATTGCAAACGTATTACATCGAAAGTCTACACCAAAAAAATGTTGCATAAAAAACTAATTTTGATCTTGTAACTAAAAACCGTTTTTAACCTTAAAATGTAACATTTCTTATAACACACCTAGTTTTGGATTTGATTTGTACAGATTAGGAACATCTTGGCACCGGGAAATGCAGATCCACAGGGACAATGGCGAAGCTGCAAGCTCGACATCCACGAATGTTCCAACAATCAATTGAAAGTCATGCAAAGTAAGTTCATCATCATCTACGTTATCCATAACATCATATAATCCTCGGCAGTTGTCAGATTTAGATCTCCTGCTCCACTCTTCCTACATCAGATCAGATCGTGCCTCATCTTAAAATTTCGACGTAACAATTAAAATGACATACGTTTTCTTTAGATTTCAGACAAGAGTTCATGTACGCGTTGAGCCGCCTCCAGAGCTCTTCATCGACCGGTCTCTTCGTAGACTCTTGCTTCGTCCACTGCCAAACTGAGATGCAAGACTTTTGGTCGTCCAACCGGTCGCCGAGGTTGTTCAATACGGTACGACTCTGTCCGCTCGATAATGACAATTTTTATAACTAACGTACGGTTAATAACCAAATCACTACATAAATTTTACCGATTTTAAAAACCGTTATCCGAATTATGGCTTTTAAAATTTTACTTCTTTAACTTTCGAATTCAGATCAAGAAGCTATATCTGTATTTTTTTTTTCCGTCAAAACTAGACAGAAAATAGGGTTTTTCTACTATGCTTGTAAAGCACAATGTTTTATAATTCAATAAGCTCAGATAACGATTTGGTTATTTAACATTCGATCACCGATCTGAATTTCTTCTGAATAATGTTTTTTTTGTAGACGATTGCAAAAGCAGTCGGAGATTGGTTTTACGACAAAATACCGTTCCAGAAAATCGACTGTCCATATCCGTGCAACCCGTCGTGCCGCGGCCGGATGTTCAAACCCGAAGAAGAACTCATAAACTTATAGATTCATTACTTAACAAGAATTTATATATATATATATATATATATATACATAGATTATAGGTAGTTCCTCAAATGAGGCATATATAGGTCTATTCATATTCAGATTGATTCAATAAGGACACATTCTCCACCGACGAACGAAGTCGGATCGAATAAAGCAGACACGCGCCGCCGCACTCAACCGCCGTGCTCGAGGCGTGTTCGTATATTCATTGTTTATGTAAACGACGTTTATGATTGGCTATTCATATGTATAAGATGGTTTCAGTATTCTGTAGTCATAAGCTACATTACAGTTGGACTGTTGATAGCAGTAAGTATGAACTATGAAGGACTCGATTGGGGGTATTGGGAACTATGGGGTCAAATGGTCACTTCATAATTTCATGTGGTGCTTTTTTAGGGTTGGGAAAAAACCGGTTCGAAATGGACCGGTTTCGGACCTTTTTAAAACAGATTAGTCATATTTTAAAATGGTGAATCGGTTCAAAAACTGTCAGTATACTTATGTAGAACCATATGTTTTTGAACCGATTTAGAACTAATTTAGATTGTTTTTTTTTTTCCAGCGTAAATCTTCTTAAAAAAAAATTGTCTGGAAGAGTCTGAAATGATTTAACAAAACAATTTTGATTCAATTACAAGCAGACCATTTTTTCTACTATAGCAAAATATATATATATATATATATATTTGGACATAAACTTTTAAAAGTTCCGGTCTGGGTCAGAACCGGATCGGTTTCATGCCCAACACTACTTTTTTTCTTTGGGCTGTATATAATTCTTCACAAACATACTCATTTTAAAATTTGTTTATTATCTTAAACGTGAATTCATAAGAAAATTGACACTATTAATGATATGATACAAATTCTAAGTATAACTTAAAGAAATTCATATTTTTAAAATTTTACGCACGTTATAAATAATTCTACCAAAGTAATAAAATAAAAAAAGTATAAATATACTGTTCGTGAATCATTTTAAAACTTTTTTTTGCCACTCACTTTATGGTTAATTTGGTATTTAAAGTTTAAACTCAAATTTATTGCATGTACTTTAATAATTAAAATCGAGCTTGGGCATCGGTTTTCTCTTATTGAGCGGGTACCAGACCCAGAGAGATATGTGGCGCCATTGAAGCTAAGCACCCTCTGCAACTGGACTGATTCCATGGATTGGAGTTTCGTGAGTAAGATATGGGAGAGATGGGCTCCTAACAATGTCGGCTCATCAGGTGAGCAAAAAACATTCCTTTTTCTTTCCTCGGTGTTCTTCTTCTTGTCCAATTTTGAATTATGGGTATTTATGCTTCGTCCAGAACATCCTCTGAAGGCTGCTTTGCTGCTCAATTATGATCCGACGGGACCTTCTCGACTGTTATCCACCATGTGAGTTTAATTGCGATGAACAACTGTTGATTAAAGAATCCAAGCAGTGTTGTTGGAGCCTCGCATACCTAATTAACTTAGATTTAGGGTTTATTCAAGAAATTTAGCAAAAAATCCTTCTTATTTACATAAATTTCCATGTATGAGTTGGATGTAATGGGTGAAGATGAAACCCTAGATTAAATGGAAGTAAAAGTAATTTCTGCTTGTTAATTGAAACTTTTTGCTTTTAGCCAAAAACAACATTGAAAATCTATGATTGCTTTCATGGTGGTGTTCAATTGTATATGTTCCTTCCACTGTTATCCACCATGTGAGTTTATTTCTTCCTTTTCAAATTGTAAAGTTTTTAATTGCGATGAACAACTGTTGATTGAAGAATCCAAGCAGTGTTGTTGGAGCCTTGCTTACCTAATTAACTTAATTTTAGGGTTTATTCAAGAAATTTAGCAAAAAATCCTTCTTATTTACATAAATTTCCATGTATGATTTGGGTGTAATGGATGAAACCCGAGATAAAATGGAAGTAGAAGTAATTTCAGCTTGTTTGAAATTTTTGCTTTTGGCCAAAAACAACATTGAAATTCTATGTTTGCTCTAATGGTGGTATTCGATTGTATATGTTTGTTCGCTGTGATTCATCTTCAATACTGAACTGTGAATTGGGTGTATTTTGCAGTGCAAAAGCTGAAGGCATTAATGCAGATCCAACTGAAGTGACCGAGTTTATCGATTATGTCAAACGTGGAAGCCTACATATGGAAACCTTCTTCATTGGCCCGAATCAATGTAATACACACTCTATCTTTACAGCAACTGATTTTTTACCTCTGAGGCTGTTCTTTATACCAGTATATCATCTTGAAGTAAGCTAAATTTCAGTATTAATATTCAAATCAAGCATGTTAATGTATTGTTTCTGTGATCCCTAACCTTTAGACGAGCTTGCTAAAATCAAGGGTTAGGAATCTAAAAACAGTCTCAACTATATATCATGTTGCTAATCACTGTCCCAGATTTAAATGCTAATATTCAGTGTTCAAACTATCAGTTCGTTTGATTTCCACTTCTTTCTCTTAAAATTGATGGAGCCAAACATGTTTTTGAAGCATCATATAAGCCTAAATTATGAGCAACAATTCTGATACTTCAGATAAGTGAAAAAGCATGTTTTTATTGCTTAAAAAATCAATTTAATCTCCAAAATCAGTCGAAAAAAGTAGAAAACAACAATTACGATAGTTGGGAAACTGAAAATCAACATTTTAAATCTGGAACAGTGATGACTGATTAGCAACATGGACTATTTAGTTGAGAGTTGAGACTGTTTTTAGCTTCTTAAACCAAAAATCAAATCTGTCCATTTTGTCTTTAGAGTTCATCAATTTCTGCACAAAACCTCTCAATACTCATCAAGCTTAGGTTGGCTTTAAATAAACATCAAGCTCACCCAGTAATTAGCCCTTACAAATACACATGGAAAAAAATAAGTATTTATTTACACAAAAGTACTACTGTTCTTCTTTTCCATTGAAGGAGACGTTCAGTTTTTGTCTAAAGTGTTCATGTTTTGGAGCTTGTTCTATATGTATGTAGCCAAATTATAGTTTTAAGGTCTTTTTTTAATCTAGCCATGCTATGTACTTGTTTCAAAAATTTGAAGCATCACCAAAACTGCATATGTTTGAACTTTGAACAGAAAGTGCAAGTATTTGGCTAAACTTTTGCTTGATAATAGGGGATTCCAATTTCAAGTGGTTCTACAGTAAAAAGTAAAAACAGAGTAACTACCAAACTTCCCCTTTTTTCGAGTTTAACCTTTTTACACTCGGATTTCCAACACAGACATGGTGACATCGATTCATGAAAGCGGGTTTTGTGCACGGTGCATGAACACATCAAAGCCTGCTGGTGAGGGAGCTATTGTGTTACAGAAAGCTGCATTTCTCCTAGTTACACTGTAAGTAAAAATGCTCTGTTTTTTCGGTCATTAGATTTCAAAACCGAAGTACGATCTAGTAATCTCTGTAATGTGAGGCTTATCGAGGATCGATTTGTGACAGATACGAAGGGTCGATAGGCGCAGCATCCCGTGCAATGGCTGCAGCTGATCAGTTCATTTGGCAGTTAAGTAGAAGGAATCTCTGAAATCTGCAATTTGAAATGGAGTTTAGTTTAGTTTAGTTGTTGGATTAATTTAGTTTAATGTTGTGAGTTAATCTTGTTTAGTAGTGTTAGATGTCTCATGATCTGTACCTCATGTTTTGTCAAACCAGAGTTTTGTTAAATTTTGTAACTTTGTAGTTTGCAAAAATAACAGAAGTTAGTTATCAAATCTCAAGGTAGTTATAAGGTATCCAACATTTTAGAGTTTTAAAAATCTAAAGAGAGTCTAAACTATATGTTATGTTGCTAATCTCTGTCCCAAATTTAAAATATTGATATTCGATGTCCCAACTTTCAGTTTGATGTTGATATTCTGTGTCTTGACTTTCAGATTGGTTCTGTTTTTTTTTTTTTTTAAATTGACGGAACAAAAATATGTTTTTGAAATATTAAATAAGCTTAAATCATGAGTAACAAACTTGATACTTCAGAAAAATAGAAAATAACATATTTTTGTTGCGTAAATTACCAATTTTAACGTTAAAATCAATCGGAAAAAATAAAAATTAACTATTTAATGAAAACTAAGATACTGAATATTAACATTTTAAATATGAGATAATGATTAAGACGTTTGAGTCTGTTTTTAACCAACAGTCTAATTATATTGATAAAAGAATATATATATATATATTAACTGACTTTGAAGGAAGATACCATTCAACATTGAAGTGCTTGCATGGCCTAGCTCTACGACCACGAGGAGGAGCAGATGTCCAAGAAGGCAAGAACTGAGCTGGGCCCACCGCGACAGACAGATACAGTTTGGGCCTCAATGTCTGTCTCTTTCATGAAAGAATGAAAGGCTTGGACATGTATAAAAAAAAATTGTGTTTTTTAATTTGATGCAAGTAGGTTTTAAAATACGCCTGCAAGATAGAATGATCATACGAAAAGATTTGTGCATGCCACGCATGAAAAATAAATACTTATAAATACCTTCATTTTCTTAATATATTGCATAATCTAAATATTATTTGAACAATTTTCTAAATATTAGTCAATTTTAAAACAACATAAGTCCATCGCACCTATGAGAAAAAGAGTGGAAAGTTCAAAATTGGTGTGTTGAGATCGAGGGCACATATTCAGGGGCAACAAATCAATTAAGAGACGAATATTTAATAAAAAAAAAAATAAGGGACAATTATAAAATGTTAACTTGAAAATAATTATAACTATATGATAAAAAGTACACACTGCGAAAAGTTAAGGGGCAGATCCCCTCCCTTTATGGATGTATTTAGTTACACAAATGCTCTGTTTTTTTGGGTCTTAGTTACACTACTTAAACATTTAAGTGTAAAAATGGATGTTTAAGTGTGTTTAGTTTGTAATATTGTATCATGTTGTATGTTTGACACAAAAAAGTTGTACTATTGTATTTGTGTCATGCTTGTCCATAATGTTTCGTTTCGTGTTGTATGAGCTTGATACGATTAAATTTTCATGTGGTAAGCATGATATTACGTACGAATTACTACTCTAATTGGGTTTATATGTAAGAGTTTGGATGAATTGCACTCGTCTTAAATTAAACACATCAACATCTATGCAACTATTGATACAATAATATCTTCAAATTTAAATCATTTTAGCCCAAATAAAACTATAATAAATTCACTAAATCTTTTATCTGTCTACTATATATATATATATATGATATTCTACAATCAAATTCAATTTTTGTGATGAGTAACTGTTTAAATGATAAGAACAAACATTTGATTTGCCCCGACGGTTTTTGAATGCCAGAGAAGACGCCATGGCCATGTTTCGCTTCCTTCCTCAACAGCTGACCTCATAACTCACAACACTCACTGTGTTGAGTTATCGAAGAAGAAGTAGACTATACTCTGGGTCCCTCTTCTTCATCGTCAATCTAACTATCCAATCTCTCTCTCGGTAAGCTGCTCAGTCTCATTCCTCAGCTAATTCAGCCTCACTTTACCATTTTCGCACTCCTCCGTCACTGCAATTGATGTTGCTGCAGCCGTTGTTAAATCTAGATAGATCTGGTTACCAGATTCTGCATTTTTCCTCCAATCAGGCGTCGGAATTGCAATGTACCCGTCGTAGGATCAGATTTGATTGATCTTTGGGTAGATTTGATCAGAAATGGGATCTGGTGGCAGCAAAGCATCTTCTAGTCGTGGTAGCAGGGAGCGATCCAAAGAGAAAACTAGGGTTTTCCAGTCTTCATGTCTCGGGACGCGCTCTAGATCTCGCGATGCAGACAATGGCGATAATCAGGTTCTTACTTCAATGTGTTCGCATTATGTTCAATTGTTTTTGCAATCGGTGCTTACTTATAGTTCATTTGAAGCTCTACTGAATTGATGGATGATTCTTAAGGTTGTTATGAATTGATAGAATGTTGCTCTAGTATGCTGCTAAAGTGTTTTCTAGGGTTCCTGAAGTATGAACAGCTTGATATTGTTACTTCTGAATCATTCTTATTTGGCTTATGGAGCAAAGTGATGATTCTTTTAACAATCTTGTTGATTGGCGCCATTGTGTTTCAGGTGTATGAGCCCTGCGATAAAAGCAGTAACGAATGCAATCCATGCATTAGTCAAAATCCAGCAGAACCGGATCAATTGAAGTCAGTCTCGAGCAGAAAAGCTGAAATTGATTCTTTAGATGAACCGCCATGTATATCGTCTGATGTTGAGCTTCAAGAATGGGATGGATCGAGCAGACTCGATGATGTCCATGAAGCTAGTAGTAGCAGCTCTATCAGAGCTTCATTGAATCCTTCGAGCCGCTTTTTTTCTCGGTTTAGTTTCAACCCAGGAAATGTAAGCTTCAGATTGAGCAGAGCAGCAAGTTTAGGTTCCTCAAGAGACTACCGTCTTCCTCGGATGAATCTCGTAGCGTCAGATACTGACGAGGACTCCCAGCAAGATCATGAGTTGCATTCTTTATCTCGTGTAAATAGAAATCAACACCAACAACATAATCAAGACACTTCTAACGATAGGTGGTCAAATCTGGCATCTGGGTCTTTCAACAATCGAAAACCCAATTTGACAAATTCTTCTACAGCTAATGATGGAAGAGATGATGCTAGGGTTCATACTCCAATTGTAACTGAAACAGAAAATGCTGAGTCAGGACCTTCTGATCGGAGAATTGGAGCCCGAGAACACGCTGAAAGGAATGTCCGATTCAGTCGAACTCTTAGTGTTGGAAGGCTTCGTGATAGAGTTCTTCGTAGATCATCATTATCCGAATCAACAAATTCTCCAATAGAATCAAGAGAAATTGGTCAAGGTAGTGAAAGACAGATCTCTACTGTTGGAGCAGCAGTTTCAGCAGGTCATGGTAACACTGCCCTTAGCTCTCCATCCACATCTGCATATTCTCCAGCTGGTTTGTCTCGTGCATTGTTCGGTACACCAGATCATGATGTTGATACGTCTAGACCAAGGGAAAGTACTAGGTATCGTGATTTATTGGAACACAGATCAGATTTCCTTGATCGGCGAAGGAGGATTCGTTCCCAGGTCTGTATAGTTCCTTACTTATCCAAAGATTTTAAGTTTATGTTATGTTTCAAATTTCAATTCCAACCCATGATTATTATTATTTATTTTATTTAAAAAACAAACTTTCTGTAGAATGTCAAAATGACTTGCAATTTTTGTAGGTTCGTGCTCTTCAGCGACTAGAGAGCCGCTTTGAGAACCTCTCTGGCCATGAAAGATCATGCATCCTCTCCGGTCAGCATAGAAATGGCAGATGCACATGTCGCAATGGAAATCGAGATGTTAATACGAATAATGATGATACAAATACTAGAGCTAGCATATCCCGAATTGTAATGCTAGCAGAAGCTTTATTTGAGGTGAATCATTAATCATAATTACTTAATTAGCTTTCTTATGTTGATCTTTCGTCCTTAATTGTGTAAGTTAAAGTATTTTCCATGATTTTGTTTAGGTATTGGATGAAATTCACCAGCAATCCGTGGTTTTTTCCTCACGTCCTACAGTATCTTCCATTGGATCAGTCCCTGCCCCAAATGAAGTTGTTGATTCTCTGCCTACTAAATTATACAGCAAGCTGCACAATCACCAGAATGAAGATGCTGCACAGTAAGTTCTAATCTACCATAGAAATTGACACTACTGTATTTACCAAAAAAAATTGAAATAGCTGATACTTATTATAATGAATTTACCTGCATTGCATATGTTGTAGGATCGGTGAATTTAGATTAATGTCCATAAATCATCACCATCTACTTCTTATGCTTTCATCTTTAGTACACTTGGATTCATTAAGATTCATCTATTTGATTATTGGTGGTGTTCTTCAATTGGTCCCAACAAAACACAGATGTTATATATGCCTTGTGGAGTACGAGGAAGGGGAAAGCGTTCGGATACTGCCATGTCACCATGAATTCCATAGAGCATGTATAGATAAATGGCTCAAGGAGATTCACAGGTACATATATATATGGCTGAGATCTGATCTTCATAATCTGCACCCAATAGATTCATAATCTTCACCAAAAATCATTTTTTTTTCCTTTTTTGCAGAGTATGTCCACTTTGTCGTGGAGATATATGCAGATTCGATTCGCTCTCCACAGATAACGAAACTGCTAGCCATTCAGCTGTATGAGATGAATTGCCTCAAGAACACAACTCCAGGTACCAAAGGAACAATTTTGCATCAAGTTCTGTTCTTGATGTTTTTGTTCCAATCTTTGAAAGCATCCCTACAATCTTTGTTTTGAATAAATGAAGAGTGAATGGCCGGGATTCGGATTCGGAGAGTTTGATAGACCATAAGTAAATGTTTTATGTGGCATGTAATGTTGTGCTACTTGCAGTTTCAGTTGGAAGGAATTTGTCAAAACTAAAGACAGATGTGGTTACCATGGAATATATTTGTGTTGAGTTCTTTGAGGATTCATTGGCTAATTTGGTTTTATAAGGATTATCTTGTGTTATTATGAAAGTTCAGGGGTATTTATGTACTCTTAACTATATTAAGTAATCAGCATTATATTTGTTATCTAGGACCATTCTCCTATGGTTTACTAGGGATGGGTAGGGAACCGACCCGGATTGGATTCGGTCCGAACCGGAATTGGTTTAAATAGTTTCGGTTTGGTATGAAGTTTTAATTGGCTAATTAGGTTAGAAAAATTGGTCTGGTTCTGGATCGCTTTTAGACTGTTTTGTCAAAAACTGTCCAAATCGGATTGAAACCGGTCTTGCTCGTTATTTTACGAAGATTTACACTAAATTAAGAAAAAAATATGGAGAATAAGTCATAATAAATCTGTCTTGTCTAGATAGTCGGTTTTACAGAAGTATACTAATGGTTCTTGATCTGGTTCACCTTTTAAAAACCTAATTCATTTGTAATTGGTTCGATTTGGCCGGACCGTTACTCCAAACCCTATGTTTAACAAGTATGATAGTTGTTGTATTTATTTTTTGTATTTTTCTATTGCACAAAATGTAAATTTATAAAGTAGTTTAAAAAAAAACATTTTTTGTATGTTACAATTAAGTCCCTCATGTTAGTAAAAATAGCACAAATATGGTGTATATATATGTTGCTAAGTAATTTGTGTATATACATATTGCTAAGTAGTACTTGATATACATTTATGCAGAATTCTTTAACAATTGATCAGCCTCCTTATATAAGACTATTTTATATTATTTTGAAAATTAAGGGGGCATTTGCTACCCTCCAAGACATTGGAAGGAAACAAAGATTTAGTATCTATATATTATCAAATAGCCCTTATTCTCCTGTTTTGCTAATTTAGGTACATACACTCTATGAATAACCTCAATGATGTCCATTTCTCTTCTGAATCTCAACAACCCTACCACAATGCTCCCAAATCCATTCACTCTTTTTCAGCGCCTTTTCGGCGAAACCACGAGGCTTCCCGGTAATGTGCTTCTTAACAATCGCGTCGTGACACTGTTTCCCACCACCGATCAACTCAGGGCAGTACCGATTCGGAAAAGGCGTCCCTTTCCCGAATAGATATATGTTAATTCGGTTCCCGCAATCTAAACTCATTATCTTTTTACACATGCCAACAAACATTGGATTCCCGGGTTTCATCATCATGTTCATATCGGGATTCCCTGGCATCATCATCATCTCGCTGGCCCCGAGTTGGATTAGGGTTGCAACGAGGATTATCATAAGGGGTGTGGCGGTTGAGACGGTGACCGGAATCATCATTGTCATTGTATATGAGATGGGAGGATATTAGAGTTGTGTAATTGGTAAGTAAAGTTATGTTGTTGATGTTGCAATTGTTGGGTTTTATAAAGAGAGAATGGTAGGGTAAAACTGTAAACAACAAATGAAGTTACTTTATTTAATATGTGTTGAAGTAACTCCATTCATTCATTGCATACATGCTTATCATTATCAATGTATTATTGATGGGCAGATTAACTCCTATTGTGCAAACCAAGTGGAACAAAAAACCCAAACTAGACCTATAAGGCGGATACATTGAAGTATTCTAACCCAAACTCCAAAGAGAGGATAAAGTAATATAAATAAAGGGTTAGCAACATAATTACAGTTCTAAATTGTACCATGTTGCTTTTAGGTATCCTAAATTTAAATTGTTGCTAATAGGTATTTTAAGTTTCGTTTTCGTTACTAATGGGTGTCACATGTTTCAATTTATATATATTTATGTCAATTAAGTCAAATTGAACCTCAATTTAGCATAAGTTGTTTAGTTTCAGTATATGTACACACTAATTGACACAAGTTAAAAAAAAAAAAAACATAAGTGTAATTTTGTTATTTTCTCTACTTTAAATAGTATTAATGTTGAATTTTATGGGATTTTTCTATCATGCTTTGGGAGCACCATGCTTTTGGTTTTTTTAATACTATGTTGGACTTAATTGTAACATAAGTAAAACTTTAAAAGTATGAAAAAATATGAATTTTTTTAACTACACCAAAGATGTGTATCATACTATTAATAATATCAATTTTCATATGGGGTTCACCTCTAGGGCAATAGAAAAATAAAAAAATTAGTGGCAAAAGCATGGTGCTCCAAGAGCATTGTAGAAAGGTCCTCGTCAAATTTAACATAAAAGAAAAGATAGAAAACCAAAAGTAATGAAAAGGAAAAACGGTACACATATTTGCAACAAATTAAACCTGAAGTCATAAAAGTAATTTGGTGCAAACTTAAGTCTGTGATTAAGTTCGTAACCCTAATATAAATGAGCAATCATACAGTTAGAATACTTGGAAATCTCAGTATTACTCTTAATCATGTTCGAAAGTAAATACAACAGATCATAAATACATTTTATACTCTAATCACACAGTCAATTTAGATTAATTTGCCAGATTAGGTCCATAAATTATTTCCTTATCCAATCATATAAGGAACCATAATCATGTGTAGCTTGTCCAAAAGGTAAGATGCCAATAGCTAGTGAGACCTGAAATTCCCTGTACATAAAAACAGAACACTTTACAGTTGTTTTCTTGCAGTCCCTTTAATGTTTGAAAATCATAAAGAAACTTGAATAAACTTTTTTTTTCCCACTAAGCATTAATTAAGCCAAAAAAGTCATATTTTTCCAATGAATACAAGAAATAGAGCAGTTTTTGCAGTAAAGCTGTAACGAAAATGGAACTGAGAAAACTTACTTAGCAATCCATCTGCAAATTCAGCACCCAAGTCTTATAATTCGATTCATCTTCATCATCATAAGAGTTAAGAAACAATATCAAAGCAAAAAATTCATAGCAGCAAGCGAATAAATCAATTCCGGCGAGGTGGATTGAATCGAGCCATAATCACAGCAGCAGAAATCAAATCAAATGCAAAAACGATCCAAAAAGTGATTTTGACCTAACTGCATACATTTCCTTCAAGCTCAACAGCTAAAACGATCAATCTGAACATAAATTAAGCATAATTGACAGATAATCGGAGCTGCGAATCGAACAAACAGAGGCTATTGATCAGAACCGCCGTGCGGAGCTCGAGATCTGAGAAAGAATCGGTGGAGTAGCATCCACGCAAGTTTCACCGCAGGTCTCCGATTCAATTGGTGCAAGGCGGGATACGAATTCCGCCACTTGCCGGAGGCCGCCGTCCGGTAGTGGAGAATCGGTTCCCGACCTGCACCAAGCGAATTAGAGTCCGTCGGTGATGGAGTCGTCTCCGACACGCCAGAAGCTTAGATAAATACAGCTCAGAGATAGAGAGAGAAGGTATTGTGGAGTCAACAGTGAACCCTACGATGTAGCGTATTTATATAAGAGAAGGTTGGTACTTATTTGTACAGTTGAGGAAGCAACTTCTGACGTCATTTGTAGTTTTGAGTGAAATAAATTTTGTGTTTTATTACTAAAATCCTATTTGGATTTTGGATGCACTCTAATAAAAAATATTAAATATAATAACATGTGTTAAGATCTTAACGGTGATGTACGATTTGAGACAGAAAGAGTGTAGTAGAAGATCTGAATCTCTTTCACGCTCTTGCGGTCTGAGTTCGAATTTCCGTTGAAATTGGGAATAAAAATAAAATGAAAATTTTAACTTTACATTTTAATTACAAATTATACATAACTTAATTTATTAAATATGCATTAGACTCGTCATTCTCCATGCATACGGTTGATTGTTGACCTTCCGCTGACATGTTGTCGCCCTTGTCGTCGTGACGTCTCATTCCGCCTGTTGTTTCCGATGTTGTGCCTGCTCGTTCCGTCTAGATGTCGCACTTGCTCGTTTATGAGTAGGCGCAAATATTTTTCGGAAAGCGAATATATGCATGCGCCTCAAATTACACATATTCAATGTCATTTGTCCCGTATCGTATTAATTGTGTTGGATAAATATACTTCCAGTATCATATAATACATGTCGATTATATGTCTCGTACAAAATAATACATGTTGATTTGTGATATATAAGTGACTGGTTATTCGTACTCTAGCTAATTCCGAATAACCAATATTTGGGTACTCGAATACACATAGAACGAACGGTGAGTTTCATTGACCGCGTTGTTCCAAACAACGGGGTGAGGCACTACGCTCTTCAGGACCGCATGTTGTATTAATTAGGTCTTTTAACGACCGCGCTATTTAGAACATCACTGTCACTAAGAGACCTAATTAATGCGGTTTCAGTTTAAAACATCGCATTAATTAATAGACCTAATCAATGCACCACGTGGTCCTGAAGAGCGGGGTGCCTCACCGCGCTGTTTGGAACAGCAACGTCAATTAAATTAATGAATGAAATTTACCGTTCGTTTTATTTTGAGTTATCAACTGATGTGTTATCTTCAACGAATATATTTATTGTGGAAATTTTTGCTCCTATTATATAATTTTGTATTTATATGCATTAGGAATATCTTATAACAGGGTCGTGAAAAAGGAAATTTCTACTTGTCTTAGAGAAGAAGAAATGTAAAGTGATACGATTATTGGCTGTAAAGTGTAAAGTATGTAGTTGGATGTGTGAATAGGATTTAGTAAGATTGAGAAATACGTACATATATTTGGGCAAATTGATTGGACGGCTAACTTATGAGGTTGGCATTTGTCAGCTACATCTAACGGTCCACCTTTACCCAAAAAAAGAAAAACGGTCCACCCAACTTTTACGGGCCCAATAAATTCGTGTGTCCAAATGTGGAAAAGTTTTTGATGCTCCCTAAATAGAATCTATTTTTAAATTTAAGCTATTTATTTTTTATAAAGTTTTTAACTTGGTTTATTCTAATTTTTTCATAATCACTAGCTTTGTATGTCTTTTTAAATTTATATTTTCTTTAGATTCATTTACAGTTTACACTTGTATCTTATTCTTTATGTTTTATGTGGTCATTTTTATAATTTATGTTTACCATTTTTATTTTCAAATATGGGTTTCTCAATAATTATTTTGATATTTTTTTTAATATAACCTCTTTGTCTCTGGACCTAACCTTATCCTTGCAACTTGAAACATATCCTTTAACAACATGAAAGAGAAAGAGACTGCGAACAATTTACGAATCACAACTTTTGTGAAAAAAAAGTATTTAAGTTAAATGGAAAAAATAATATTTATGGAAAATTGGATAATGGTGCCTTAATCATTAGGGTTTGTCTTTCTAGTGGATTTAGTTTTTTTTTTCTTTGCAAGAATTAGTAACACTTATCTGAATATATATATATTTATTTATTTATGACATTAAGATAAAATAATATTATTAATAACATAAATTAATCTGATGCGCTCTAAAAATAGTCAGTTATATCATATTGTATTAATACACTGATTTTTTGGGTTTGGGATCTAGGAAAATTGCAAGGTCTGAGATAATTCAGAAGGCACCTGATTAGGATGTACTTTGTAAACTTACTTGAGTATTGAGCATTTATAATAATATCTATAAAATTATTTCTAAAAAACTTTATAATTATAGGTTTCGCCATGCCATTAATTAATTTAATCTATCATAATAATATATTTCTTATTCCTTTATTTAAGGATTAATAACAAAATTTCTACCAAAACCGTGATCAATTAATTTACAAATGGTTACCTGAACTTTATTATATATATATATATATATATTTTTTAAATTGGCTACACGAACTTTCAATTTCATAGCAAATTGCTATATCTGTTCTATACATAAAATTGACATGTTTTCGCCACGTGGGGTCTTTTCTTGTGCAGCCAAGATAGATTCAAGTATAAACTGAAAGTATTTGCAATGAAATACTTTCAGTTGGATTGGATACTCAAGTTGGGTGTCAATCCATATGAGCATCAAATTGAATTTACTACAGAACAAAACTTTTAATTTATGTTTGAGTATATCTTGGCCACACATGAAAAGACCCAACGTGGTTGAAACATGCTCATTTTCCGTCGATTTGACAAGAATTGTAACCGTAATAACAATTTATTATGAAATAGAAAATTCGGGTAGTCAATTTTAATATATTAAATTTGATGTAGCTATATGTAAAATGGTCAAAATTGGGTAGCATTTTAGTTATTAGCCCTTTATTTTATTAGTAAAGAGACGAAGACCCAAGTTAGTTTTTGGGCCATGAACCCAAGTTACTCTTATTCGGGCCTACTTAACCAAACAAAATTCGTATTTGGGCCACCATCATTGAGCCCAAGCTCTGTATTTTTTCAACAAAATATCTCTCTTTTTTTCTGCCAGATTGCTCCGTTGCTTCTCTGCCATTTGTTGATCCTCCATTGACCCATCGTCGTCTCCGCCAATCGCTCCACCACGCGACTCGTTCTCTCAGCTTCCTCAATCATGTCGTGGGAGACGCTCTGTCTCCATTATTACTTCCACTTCCCAGCTTGAATCTCATTCTCCTCCCATCCACAATGAAGACTCTCCTCCGGCCACTGATCGCGCGGCCAAGAATCGCCACCGCGGCGGCCAGCGTTTGGAAATTAGATCCGTCATGTTCGAAACGGCGGTGCCTTCCTCCGTTCTCGTCCGCCAGGTTAAGATCTGAGCAGATATCTGCGACGGCGGGACACGCTACGTCGTCGCCGGTGGCGAAGTCGGAATCAGGCGGCTCCGACGCCGCTGTTTACCAGCAGGATTCTCCGACCAAGTCTGAATTTGTGGAAGCTCAGATCGAGAAGGTAAATTCTAAGACTAAAAAATTAATTCATCAGGCCAGGGGACAAATCAATACATACGATATATCTATATCATATATGGTTGGATAATTAAGGGATGAACTTAAGGTTTAGTTTGAAAAGTTTAGGGAGTAATTGACACATCTTCATTGGTTTTGTCCCTCATTGCAAATGACTTAAATATTTGTCTACATTAATACAATAACATAATAAGGATTAAAAACTTAAAATGTGCAATTAGACTAATTATTTTGGCCATGAATCAGACTACTTGTTGGCTATGCACTAATATATGGTAAAGCGAAAGCGAGTTGCGTTTTCATAGGTGAATCAAGTTCGAATCTAGCTTAATACCTCATTTTCTATATATATATATATAAGAAAACTACTTTGGCATATGCATTAATTACTCTTGGACAACTACACTAGTGAAACTTGGTTGCTTAATTTTGTTTTACAGGTGATTTATGGGTGTCGATTTATGACACTTTTAGCAGTGATGGGATCTTTAGTTGGATCATTCCTATGTTTTATCAAGGTACTTAAAATCTAAAGCCATTCCTATATATTATAAACGTTAAGAAATGTTGTACTGTACTTAATTATATGTTGTGTGACAAACAATTGCAGGGGTGTACTTACATTTTTCAAGCTTTTGCTGAGTACAGTGCAAGTCGCGGCAAAGTGATATTCGTATTGGTCGAAGCTATTGGTAAGTCAGTCATACTTCGTGCTAGCCGTGTATTTTATAGATATTAGTGTTGATGAAAGGTGCAATTTTTCAGATGTATACCTCCTCGGAACAGTGATGCTCGTGTTCGGTATGGGACTCTACGAGCTATTCGTCAGCAACCTCGACATCGCAAAGTCGTCCGGGGAGGAACGACAACACGTGTCGAGTCTTTTCGGATTGTTCACATTAAAGGTTTTGCTATAAAATAATTACACAATAGATAACAATGATCGGTCATATAATCATCAAATCAAAATACAAAATAAATCTTTTATTTATTCATGTGGCTCTGATCAGGGCCAGAAGGCTCCCAATATGAGCTTTGTGATCTCGATGGAGCCACAATGAGCTCCGATCGGGCCCAGAAAGATCCCTATTGGAGCTTGATGATCTTGATTAGAGCCATGTGAGCTCCGA
Source organism: Clarkia xantiana subsp. parviflora (assembly GCA_036873135.1). NCBI lineage: Eukaryota > Viridiplantae > Streptophyta > Magnoliopsida > Myrtales > Onagraceae > Clarkia > Clarkia xantiana. The sequence goes on from JAPTYO010000003.1 coordinate 16,274,608, forward strand.
TCGGGGTACAAAACTTTAATTTGGAGCTTTATGGCTCCAACAGGACTCCTTTGTGGCTCCAAAAGTTCCGATCGGGGCCAAAAAGATATCTATTAGAGCTTGATGATTTTGATTGGAGCCATATGGAGCTCCGATCAGAGTAGAAAGCTTCAATCTGGAGCTTTACGGCTCCAATTGGACTCCTTCGCGGCTCCATTAGGAGTCACAAAGCTCTGATTGAGAGCCTTTTGGCTCCGACCACAGCCCTAACTGGAGGCCCTGGTTGGTGCCACATAGGCTTTTGTGGCTCCAATTAGGATACTACGCCCGTTGGTCAATTTACAATAGAGCAGTATATAAACAAGTGAGTCACATTATTTTATTACCAATTATTTTTTTTAGTTGAAACCCATTTACATATATAATTGCTCCCTGCTGGTTTGTTGGACTTGACTCGGCCCAATGAGAATTATAACAAAAATTAGCAATTTTTAGGGTAGTAGCTAAAATTACTATAACCCATTTTTGAATAGATTAATGTGCAACTCAACTCAAGTAAGTGTGTTTGTGACATTGTAGGAACGTCCGAAGTGGTTGGAAATAAAATCGGTGAATGAGCTGAAGACAAAACTGGGGCACGTGATAGTGATGCTGCTTCTGATAGGGTTGTTCGATAAGAGCAAGAAGGCTGTAATACACACACCACTTGATCTCCTCTGTTTTTCTGCATCTGTCTTGTTTTCTTCGGGATGTCTCTTTCTTCTCTCCAAGCTCGGTGAATCCAAATGAACAACCTAATTTTGTTATAACACCAACAATTACATTATAAACTATATAATGTTTCTTAACCCTATTATAAACTATATATATATATGTTGTTTTACTATATTTCACTTTTTAGTAGAAACTTATGGATGACCCAATTTTCCTAACCCTATTAATCGCATTGACTAAAGGTTAAATTTGCTACATGAACTTTGATTAATTTACAAATATGTCACGCCCCCAAGTCTGAGCAACTATCCCCACTAAGTCCAATATAGCCTAACAGAGGCCGTTGTTCTCTCTTGTACCTGAAAATGAGGAATTCATGTTGGACTTGAGTAGTACTCATCTTGCCTATCAAGACTCTAAATATGTTGTTTTCAACGAATGTGGTACACAAACATATGGATTATGGAATATTACAATTTACCCCCCTTAGTGCTCGCGGTCCGGACTAGTGATCGGAACTCCGGGGGTCAATAGCTCTTGGTCCGCAAGCCCAATCACGGTCTCGGGTCTGATACTATTCTGTAACACCCCCAAGCCCGAACGACTATCCCCACTAAGCCCAACCTAGCATAACAGAGTCTGTTGTCCTCACTTGGGCCCTAAAAATGAGGAATTCATGTTTGACTTGAGTAGTACCTCTCTTGCCTATTAAGGCTCAAAATCTCTAATTTCCAATCAATATGGTACACAAGAATATGGGGTATTACAAATCGTTATCTGAATTTTAATTTTTTAAAAATTGACTACCTTAACTATTAATTTCGGAGCAAATCGTTATCTCTGTTTCGATTTCCGTCTAATTAGACAGAAAATGAGCATGTTTACGCCACGTTGGGTCTTTCATGTGTACCCAATATGAATTCAAACATAAGTTGCAAGTATTGCAACAAGATACCTTCGATTAAATGTTCAATTGGACGTCCGTCTAATTCAAACATTATGTTTCAATTAAGCATCCAATTGAAGACATTCCGTTGCAATAATTTCAATTTATGTTTGAACTCATCTTGAATACACATGAAAACAATACAACTGGTGGAAACATGCTCATTTTCTGTCAAATTTGACGAGAATTGAAACAGAACTAGCAATTTGCTCTGAATTGAAAGTTCGGGTAATTAATTAAAAATATTAATGTTCATATAGATTTGTAAATTTATCAAAATTCGGATAGCAATTTGGTTGTCAACGCTTGATTAAATGCATATTACAATAAAGAGTTAATTAATTGTCTACTTGCTAGAGCATGACATCTACTTTCAAAAATCTAATCTAATGAGTAATTTTACTTTAAAAAAAATATTGAAAAATTCAGGTAAAATAAAATTGTACATTAGTTATATCTAAATCAAAAGTTTTTCTTTTTTTAATTAAAAGCTTCATATTAAATTTTTCTTTGGGCCTCACAAGTCATTGGGCCGGCCTTGTATGGAGTAAATAAACATAGTAGGATAGAACTCTATTTTACCTGAATTTTTACTTTAATAAACAAAGAAATCATTTTAGGTGAGTTTTGTTACTTTTTTTTTGGTTCGGATGCATAATTGCATAGTAGCCTCTTATTAGTTGGAATTGGAAAGCGAACAAAATTTATAATATTAGAAAAATAATAAGATATTTTTTGGGTCAAGGATGAAAAAGAACCAAGAACACTATTAATTAATTAATTAATTAATTAATGTGATTATTACGATTTGGTAGGAGATTGAGAGCTCAATACGGAAATTGAGATCATACAGAAATAGAAACTAAATATTCTCATAGCAGACATCATCATCATAACCATATATATGCGCAAGACAAGTTGTGTTGTGAGTGATGTTTGACACACCCTACCTAGTACGCACGAACTCTAGCTAATTATTATGTTTGGAATAGTATTCTAATTAATGAAAAACCATTAATAATAAATAATTATATTTACTTTAGATACAAGAATAACACGTTTACATTAGTATTATTTGAATGTGGATGCTTGAACCAAAAAAAAAAAAACTACGTAAGAACTAGGGATGGTCATTGGACCGGTTCTGGCCCGGACCGGAACTGGTTTAAGCAATCCGGTCCGGCCCGGACCGGGTTAGATGTTGAACAAGAGTTGACCAACAAAATCTGGACCGTTTCTGGACAGGTTCGGGACCGGTTCTGGATTGTTTTATAAAAAGCAGACCAGTCTGGTCCAGAACCGGTTCTGAACCGGTCCGACCCGTTTTTATTCATAGATTTACACTAAAAATTAAAAAATTAAAAAAACAAGTCCAAAACTAGTATGGGTAAAAAAAACTGTCCAAACCGGTCCGGTCCAGTTTAAAACCGATTCCATCAGAAGTATACAAACGGTTCATGGCTCGTTTTCCACTTGCAAAACCCGGTATGTTTGGAACCGGTCCAGTCTGGACCGGTTCCAAACAGTCCGGTCCGGACCAGTTCCGGGCCGGGCCGGGCCGGGCCAGTCTGACCGGACCGGTTTTTTTGCCCATCCCTAGTAAGAACTCATTCGATTAAACGGAACACAAAAAGTTGGTATGCGTGTTTAGTTAAAAATTTATGAGTTCGAACCTGAACATTAGCATACAGTAAATCTCTTATTTATTTACATATTTAAGGTCAGTTTCAGCTCAGCCATCTCCACCATTTTATTGATGATATTCAAACTTATATTTATGAACATCAGTTTATAGCGGACTCGCTATTAACTACGTCTCATTGTCTTCAACCCGGTTATCTAGATATTTTTAATTAGAGATAACTTTCAATGATCTTTTCAAATTGAATTGAAACATACTACTATTAGAAATAAAAACAAGTTTAGTAGCTAGCTTTTTTATAAATTCGATGTTCGAATGAAAATTTCTAACACGCTCTTACACAAAATTCAATATTAGATAAATATTATATAAAAATATAATACTAATTTTATTTTTAATTATGTTAGATAGATAGATATATACGCTATGATGAGAGCAGGTCCATCCCTTAATGGAGAAATTTTTCAAACAGCCCCTATAATAAAAACCAATAACAAATGAACCCCCTTAAAAAAATTAATCACAATTTTACCCTTTAGCCCAAGAGGCTCTCGGGCTTTTTAACACAAAAATTCTGACAAAAAAAAAAGCCCGGCTGCTAGCCGGGCTTTTACTTTGTGCAGACAAATGTCTGCACAAAGTGGACTGATCACATCAGTCATGATGTGATCAGCCAGAAGAAGGAAGCCAGCCGTGGCTTCCTTCTCAAATAGTGGGGAGGGACCCAGCGGTGGGTCCCACCTCCAATTAAATTAGTTTTTATTTTATTTTATTTTATTTTTTTTTTTTTTAAGAATATCCCTATTTGTTAAAATTTTATTTTAGATCAAATATTTATTTAAGATAAAGTTTTAGTATTCTATAAAATACTAAAGTCTCTTTATATTAAAAAAAAAAAATCTTTTTTAAAAATTTATATTTTAAAAATGGAACATGGTAAAAGTTTAAAATGTTGAACTGAGAACTATAATAGTTATTTGTTAAGAATATAAAATGTTTGTTCAAAATATTATGCACAATTATAATATTTATATTTTAAAAATATTAAATGTTTTTATTTTATCGTTAATATAAGATGTTTGAAAATAAATTTAGTGGTAATTAAGTTGTGTAGCTTTTAAAAAATACATATATAAATGTATAAAAGAAATATATTACGTAGAACATATAACAATACATACATTATATAAGCAAACACACATGGGTTAATGATAAATTATATATTCAAGCCGGACTATATTTCATTAGCACAACGTGATGAACTTTTGCCATGCTCTATTTTTAAAATATAAGTTTTTTAAAAGATTTTTTTTATCATAAAGGGGTTTTAGTATTTATAGAATACTAAAATTTCATTTTAAATAAATATTTGATCTAAAATAAAAATCTTAAACAAATATTGCTTTTCTTAAAAAAAAAAAAAAAAAAAAAAAACTAATTTAATTGTAGGTGGGACCCACCGCTGGGTCCCTCCTCTCTATTTGAGAAGGAAGCCACGGCTGGCTTCCTTCTTTACTGACTGATCACATCAGTCATGATGTGATCAGTACACTTTGTGCAGACATTTGTCTGCACAAAGTAAAAGCCCGGCTGCTAGCCGGGCTTTTTTTTTGTCAGAATTTTTTTGTTAAAAAGCCCGAGAGGCTCTTGGGCTAAAGGTCAAATTTGTAATTAATTTTTTTAAAGGGGTTTATTTGTAATTAGTTTTTGTTATAGGGGCTGTTTGGAAATTTTTTCCCCTTAATGCGGTACGATATTCTATGAGAATCAATTTTTATTTTATATTTTGGCCGAAACTATGGAATCAATTAAAGGAGCACCACTTGATTCTCACACGTGACACGACAGACAATCTGTCGCGGTCCTTGTTGCTTTTCCTTTTTTGGAAATGGAGGCTAACATGCGATTTGCCATTTACAGAATTTCCGACACCTCTAGCTTTTATATATTATTATTATATTTATTTTTATACTATTACTTTTTTGGGTGCATATTTTTATTTATTTATTTATAAATATTATTGTTAATTAACAGCTTTGTGCGATATCCAATAGGACCAATACTTAGCACATAAACGCGATTTTTTTTCCCGATTGTTAATAAATCATAGTTTGTTTTTATTCTACTTTCAATATTTCAATTATCTATTAATTTTTTTTTTTAACTTTATTTATATATTACATAGAAATCGGATGTGATAGTGGTCTCCACTTTAAAACTTGAAAACCCAATTAATTTTTAGAATTACTAGGATCATTTGAATAATTATATATTAGATGAAGGCATATAGAATTAATGATTAGAGATATTGGAATTTGGGATGTTTGAGGCTTTGCTTGTACGAGGAAAAAATTGTCGCAAAAAGCAAAATAATAAACTCATATGTGAGTGGCTGATTTGTGGCAGAAAAGTCGAACAATTTAAAAATTCAACAATAAAAAGTTTCATTAACGAGTGAAGTGTATAAAGTATATATATATATACGTGATATAATTCTATGTGCTAACTTCGAGGTCCCAGGTTCGAAATCACTCAGGGCGTAATTTCGCGGTGACCTGATGTAAAAATATCAGGTCTCGTCTGACCCACATACCGCGGCAGAAATTTAAGGAGGCGAGTAGAACTGGGCTTAACGGGCCGGCATCTTGACTATAATAGGCTGCTAGTGGGGTTACGTTGACGGGGTCAGTACTAGGGATGTCAATGGGGCCGCGGGTCGGGGCGGGTATCGCCAGACCCGGACCCGCCTCGCGGGTCAATATGGTCAACCCGGACCCGTCCCATGCACTTTCGGGTCGACCCGTGTGAGGTATAATTTATCATTTTAAATCTTAAATTTTAAATTCTATGTTACCGTATCCAAATTCAACTCCAAATTTAAATCATAAATTATTAAATTAACTCATAATCCAAATATATTCATTAGAATAATTGTTATTTTGACTATACGTTATATTGCCCGTATAGTTTTATATAATATACATATATTAAATATATATGTAAAATGAAAGCTCGGGTCGGGTCGGCGGGTCGCCGTGAACCAAACCCGAACCCGTCCCGCGGGCGGGTCAAAATCGGGTCGGGTACCCGTGATCCGTTGCCATCCCTAGTCAGTACATGCGTTGGTTGTTCGCTAAGTCTAGTCGGAAACCCAGACCGTGAGCAAGAGAGCTCGAACATTATATAACAGGATGGGCCTAAGGTCGCTAACCAATTCCTTTTTTTTTTTGGAAAAAAAAAAAATTAAAATGGAATTATGAAAGGTCTATAGAGAAAGAAGATTATAAGAAGCTAGCTAGCTTACCACAAAAGAAAAAGATGGGAGAGTTAATCAACCAAAACATTTAAAACAAATAATAATTAATTAAATGGAATATCTGTGGAACTCGTTTCAGAGAAGCTTCATTTGAGCTTTGGTGATGTTGATGTTACTGATGTGTAAAGAATATTCTCTTCTAAACTGATAATTAAATGTTTGAGGGGCAAAAGTTAGAGGTTGGAATTTAATAATAATTAACAAATTTGATATTTAAAATCCTAATCATATTTTATAGCCTTAAATCTTTAGCTTTGTTATAATCTGAATCTTACTATAATCTAAGTAAAAGAAGACTTATACAGTTGGGTTTTGTACCTTGGTCTATTTGATTATAATTAAGTCATACACTAATCAATACAGAAGAAAGTGATAAAAATTTAAAAGAAACATTGACTTGTTTAACAGGGAAGTAAAAATGAAAAAGAGTGTGGGCAATATGAGAGGATTATTATTAATTAGAAATATGTAATATCAATCATCATGTTGTATCACATTGGCCAAGGTCTTTGTTGATTATGTATTGACACTTTCAACAATAAAATATTATAACAAGTCACAAGATGTTTTATATTTCAACTTCAAATGCATTTTCCTAGCTACTATTTATACTAAAGCTAGGATATGCACATTCTAATTAAGAGTAATGCGAAAATGTGTAAATCTTTAAAATGTGAAATTTCTTGTGAAATTTCAATAGAAAGTATGAAAGAGAAAGTAAAAAAACAAATGTGTTGGTGTTTGGTGTGGGCCCATTCAACTTTCTATAAAAATTTCACAAGATTTTTCACAGTTTGTAGCATTACTCTTTGGTAGATATATAAAAAGGAAGAACCTACTGCAAGTTAATATTTTTTTATTAGATCAGTGGAAGCAGCATTTTCTTTATTGAAACCCATCATAAAATATTGGTGGAAATAGAAAACAAAATTAAAAAAATATAGAAATTGTGTTCAATTGGGTGCTGTGTCTAATCAAAGACCCTGATCTTCTCATAAAATTTTAATGGCATTGCAATGGATGGCTGTAAAGAAGTCACTTTAAATACAAATTGGTCAGGAAACTCATTCCATTTTTGGAAATGATTCCCTTGCTTGCCCTAATTTTAGAATATCACTAAACCATGAAGACATGAAATTAATGGTTATAGATATCTGAGAATGGGGTCTAATGTGGGACCCATTTGAACCCATCTTAAGTACTAGATAGAGAGTGTGTAGATCTCAAATGTGTGCAAAATATTGAGAAGCTAATTAACTCTTCTTGTTTCTTTTTCTCCCCTCTCATCACTTCTAACTAAACCCTAGCAAGTGAAGAAGAGTACCTCTTGCATCTTGTTCATGGCAAGCCATAAACTTCCCCTGGCTTCACTTCTTGTCCTTCTTATCCTCACTTTAGATCTCAAAACCCTAACCGCTTCCAGGCCGGCAAAACTCCTCCAGCCACCGCCTGCCCTGATCAGAAACCCTAAACCTCCCGCAAGTGGCGGTTCATATGTCGTAAATCGTCGCAAGATGGTAGAGACAGATGCATTCAGACCGACTAGTGGCGAGGGGCGTAGCCCAGGTGCAGGACACGGGGCGACACCATCGTGTAAAACCTAAAAAAAATACTATAATTATCGGCTCGCGCGTTTGTATATGCACGGAGAGAAGTATCGATTGATTGGGAGATCGATACGAATAAAGATTTTCTTTGCGGGTTTTTTATATTTGTCTCTCTTCTTTGTTATTGATTTCCAGGGTTTTTATATGGGATAGTAAATATATTTAACTTGACTCATTGTATTGATTGGAATTTGTTTGCAAGAGTCTCTCATAATTTGTGTGAGAGAGATTTTGATGTAAGTCTTTCATTCTATGGTTCGAACTCTCAAAGCTTGTATCATCTCATCAACTCGATCAAATGATATGTCTAATATGTTTTAGAGGCAGTGTGTATTTTAATGTTTGGTTAGAGAATAATAAACTAGTTACTGACTTGTGACTTGAGAGTTACGCGACTTTCTGTTTTAAAAGAAACATTCTATTATTATATTTATTAACGCACTCTGTGCATGAATTGTTTTAAAATAATGTACATATATCTCAGTTTTTATTAATTTATTACTTAATTTATGTAAATTAAAAATATATATTATTATATGTAAATTAGAATTCGTTCGTTTTGTTATATATATGTATATATATAAAAGCCGTTGGTAAACCAAAAAATATGTATATAACACTGAAAAGGTAACGAATATTTAAACGCGACAGTAAAATTAGAAAATATTACATATAATATTATTTAATAAAATATTTTTCCCAATATGTTTTTGAACTCTCAAAATTATATGCTATACCATGTAATAAAATATGAAAATTGATTTTACAGACCCAAAGTTGATGGTTTATAAACACGTGTCATTGTCATACGTAATTAGCATACAATTGTATTTGTTAAAATATAACCCACCAACCCAAGCACATAATAAACTAGCTAGTGATGATATATATATATATATATATATATATATATATTAAATGTTATAATGAACCTCGTGTAATGCTTTTGATGAAGATCATGGAGCACATAACTATAATTAAGTGTTCTAATTAATTAAGATAGCAAGGATTAGCTAGGGCCATGATGTGATAGATTAATTAGTGACCACTGTCTCCCTTCCTTTGACGCTGTCTTGTCGACATTATTAAATATTTTAAGTGCATAAAATAATAATAATGTAGATAAGCCTTTAAATTAATGTAGCTTATAATAATATTAATATTAACACGACCAACCACTAACTAGTCCAATCTTATTAAAGCTCAGGTAGAGAATCGATACGCGTTATGTAAAGGAATAAAAACATTAGAAAATTGTAATAAACTATAACCCCAGCACTATATGTTACAGTACATTTGTTAAGGAATGTGGGTATAAATTAACTTTTATTTTACTTTTCCTATTTTCCTATAACTAAAGCTAAACTAACCTTTTGTAATCAAAATGTCATAAAAAGTCACCTTTTTAACTATAATACTAAAGTAAATAAAATTAAATATATATATATGCTTTAAGATACTATAATAACATGTCACATCGCAAAATATCGTTGTTCAAATATTTTAAAATTGATTTTAAACTTTAAAATCGATTTTAAACTTTAAAATCGTTTATTTTATCATATATTATTATCTTATTTAATTATTAAGAAAAAAAATATACTTATTTAGATTAGATTATGAAAATTTCGTGTTTTGAAATATGGGTGAGCTGTGGCCTGTGAGTGTGTTATATCATTTAATTAAATGTGTTTACTGACAAACTATCTCTTAATGTATATATATATTAAAACAAAATTAAATTTTTTTTTTTTTTTTTAAATACTATCGACAGTGATGGTTTAGTGGTTAAAAGTGCTTACTCTGTTTTGATTAAATATCATGTTCCGTCTGACCTACTTGCCTCCTCAAATATAAGAGTAAGCAAGTAAAACCGAGCTTAACAGGTTAACTTATTGACTAACTATACTCGGTTGCTGGTGTAAACTGTGCATACGCCAGTTATTTACTAACTTTAAACCGTGAGCAGAAGATTCCACTTTATTATTCGGTATTCCAACTATTGTAAAGTTTGTCGATCAAGTAATATGAAATTGGATATAAACGAAGCAATCAAATTATTTGAGGTCAAAATTAATCAACTCGGAAGTTGTATAGCTAAAGCACCATATGAAAAAAAAAAAAATAAAGCGTACACAATACATATGTAGTTGTACTAGGAAAAAAAATGTGGCCTGAAGTGAGGGGTAAAACGGTCATGATATGGCGAGAAAGTAGAAAGTTGGTCACTTCCACTTCTTGAACTTGCCTCCAAACATTCCACGCTTTCCAAATTTACCCTTATGTTTTCCGAATTTGCCCTTGTGTTTTCCGAACTTGCCGTGCTTGAACTTTCCATGACCGTGACCGTAGCCGTAGGGCATGCCGTGCCCACCGTGGTGGTGCCCAAGAGCAGCAGCTGCCACCGCAGCGCCGCCTGCAATCACTGCACCGAGACCACCTCCGTGGCCTGAAATACATCCAATAATTAATTACTTATCTCAGTTCCATTACTATACGTTCGTTGAACGTTAATTTTGACTGTTAAGTACCTATGTGCAAATCACTAATTTATAGAGAAGTTAATAATTAAATGAGGTGCATTTTAAAAAAGAGTGATGATAGGAATTCCGAAATATAACATCCGAAGTGTTCTGCATGAGAGGGCAATTACTTCACTTTAAAATTTGGCAAAACTTACTAATACGTGCCACTTAGACACATGTCGGAACAATTCAGAGGCTGGCTCTCGGAACTCCAATAAATTCCGTTTGAAAAAATATATTAAATTTTATACTAATTACATACTTTTAGCCTATTAGGGCTACAAAACAAAACTAAAGAGTTTTTTTTTTATTTTTTTTATTTTTTTTTTTTATGGTATATGATTGAGCAAAGTTGGCTTTTGATATTATTTCTTTTGTTGTGTAGACATTTGGTGCTATATGTTTGCATTTTTAGACTTTTGGTACATCCATTGCTTGAACGCTATTTTTGCCCGTTAACTACCAATGTACAAATCACGCGACTTCACCCTAAGTCTCATTTTTGCACAATTTAGCCCCTATTGTTTTATCCGGCCACCACCCAAGGCCACCGACCACCACCAATATGGGCCGACCACCACCATATCCGGGCCAACAACCACCGATCGGGGCCGGCCACCACAAACTGGGATCTGACGGCCCTGATCTCCAACTGAGCCCTCTATGGCTCAATCAGAGCCAGAAGACTCCATATCGGGGGGCCTTGGCTCCAATTGAGCCACAGTGAGCTCATTCAGAGCCCTCCATGGCTCTGGTCGGAGCTCTAATTGAGCCACAAAGGGAGCTGATTAAACACTTTGTGGCTCAATCGGAGCTAGGTGAGCCTTTTGGCTCCGAATGAGGCACAAAGGGTTCATTCAGATAGAGCCATTTGTTGCTCAAATTGGATCGGCTGGCCCCGATTGGTGGTAATCGGCCGGAAAAAAAGTAGCTGACCGGAGAAAACAATAAGGACCGAATTATATCTAAGTATACCTGACTGATGAGGAGCTGATGGACCACCGGGATAACCGCCCGGAGGATATCCGTGTTGAGGGTACCCATGCGGAGGGTACCCTTGCGGAGGGTATCCGTGAGGAGGATACCCTTGCGGAGGGTAACCGCCCGGTGCACCGGGGTATCCCCCGGGCGGAGGGTAGCCACCAGGAGGAGGATATCCGCCAGGAGGATAGCCATGGCCGTGGGAGAATAGCCCTTTGTCATGATCACCATGCTTATCGTGCTTGTCCTTAAATTTACCACCTCCCATATTATTTAGTTTATTCTGTTAATGTAAAATTATGTATTTACTACGGTAATTAATAGGCAGATGGGTTTTTGAAGCAAAGGGACAAGACCAAGTCATGGTTTGACGTGAATTATGTTCAACCACGTAATATCATTGGTAATTGAACATCAAAGTTTACTACTTTTATTCATTGGTAAAATAAAATAATAATTTATACCAAAGGATAGAAAGACACGTGTAGTGTAAATATAATTTATATTAGTTGCAATTCATAATTTTATCAATCTAGGCTTATTAGCTCAGTTGGTTAGAGTGTCGTGTAATAATCATAGGTTTGAGACTTATATAGGCCAACACCTTTTTCGCATTTCTATAATGCTCACTAGGGGTGTAAACGAGTCAAACTACTCGTGAGCTACTCGAGATCTGCTCGGTCGATACTTGAATTCGACTTGCTAAATTTCGAGTCGAGTCGAGCTTTTTCTGATACCGAGTCGAGTTCGAGTTCACTGGTAATCTATTCGAGAGGCTCGTGGACCTAAACGAGCTTTTTTGTTTTGCCTATTCGAGTCGAGTTCGAGTTCGAGTTTTTTGAGCTTCACATAACAATATTATATATGTATATATTGAGTTCAAGTCGAGTTCGAGCTCGAGTTCGAGTCAAAGGCCTAATCGAGTCGAGTTCGAGTTCGAGCTAAGGTGCACCATATATAATTTAATTGAATTTTTTTAACATTATCGAATCGAATCGAGCCAAGCTCGAACTCGCAGAGTATTGAATCGAGTCGATCTCGAGCTTGAAAAATTAAGTCTCGGTCGAATTTAAGTTTGAGTAAACTGAGCCGATAATGCTCACCCAAACCAATGGCGCTCATAACTAAGCGCAAGCTGATACATTTACAACCGTGATCTCATTCAGTTTAACGGTAATTTACAACTCAAGAAAACACGATAGTGCCTCGTTTGGCTTGTTGTGCCGTTCGTAAGCTGATATGAGAGTTTTCCGGAGCTTAAGCAATTCCCGCACGAGCCATACAAACGTGCAAGAGATTTTTAAGCATAAAGCTAAATTACAGATACGATCAATAGACAAGAGATGCATTATGAATCAGTTTATTAGTTTGTTAAAATGATTAGAAAGTTTATATATTTGATCCAGTCATTATTGAAATTACATTTTTTTATAGCTTTACTCAAAGTCGGTTCGACCAACGGATAAATGAGTTTTCATTCCATGGGCAAATAAACTCATCCATTTGAATATGACTTCAATCTTCAAATTCTCAAAATAAAGTTTTCTCTCCGGGATTAAGTACCTTTTCATACAATTTCTTTGCACAGAATCCACTTTTGGTACCACTTCTATTTTTTTGTATACTTTTGGTACCAATATTTTCACTTTGTATCCTTTTGGTACCACCGTTAACTTTCCGTCCAAAATGGCCGTTAAGTGGCATGTGCCATGCACGTGACCGCCCTAAACTTTTGAATTTGTTTCAATTTAGTCCATCTAATGCATCCCTAACTTTTAATTTGTTCAATTTAGCCCTAAAATTTCCAAATCGAACCCTTGACCCAAATTGACCTAGCCGGACCTAGCCTATTTGGGCTGCAAAAAATTGGGCTGTAAAAGCCCAAAGCTTTGGCCCAATTAGTCTACGTGGAAAAGTCTAATAACCGAGCGTATTGGACTGGTTTAGGCCCATAAAATAAGTTTAGGCCCAACTAATGAATCATCCGCTCAGCAGATAAAGGTATATAATCAGTTTTCTTCACATTCATTTGAACATAACGGAAATTGCAAAGAAGAAGATACCAGAGATTGGAGAAGAGGACGATCAGATGGAATCGGAAGAGTGATCGAGCGCAGCAATGGTGACGCAGACGCTGGCTCCAGGCCTGTCGAGGAGGCTGAAGAAGGTGTTGGAGTCGCGGACTGATACACCGGAAGTCCTTGGATCACTCAACACTCTCTCCACATTCTACGCTGAAAACACTCCTCAGGCTCGCCGGAATCTCAGGTCTGCCATCGAGAAGCGTTCTCTCGACATCAACAATGAGTTCCTCATTGCATCGCATGGTGCTCAGATTGTCAGTGCGCTTGCCTCTCTTCCTCTCAGTCAGCTGTTGTTGAGTTGTCACTGGATTTGATGAACTGATCTTGATTTTTTGCAGGCATTAGATCGCGTGGAGGATGAGGTTAATGCGCTTGCTGAATGCTGCGACAGGTGAGTTGCAGCTGAAGCTGATCCAATTTGTTTATTTAGCGTCTGTTGTAGGTGCTTATAGTTGCATACTGGGAGGTTCTGATTATTGCTTCAGGACGCGGATAGTGCATTTTCCGAGCTTTGGAATTCTATTCTAGAAGCTCCGCTTCATGGATGGTCGTAATTTAGTAGATGGATCTTGGATTTGAGTTGCCTAGTTGGAACACAATAACCCATTCCATGATAGGAAGAGGAGATAAGGCTAGAAATGATACACATAGTAAAATCATGTTTACTGTGATTGGATTGATAAATTAATGTAGCAGTTGTAGGGATTTAGGATGTTCACTCACCTAAATCTAATCCTCACAACGAAGAATGGGAGTGGATGAAGTACAATGTAATCAAGAATTAACCGAGATGTATTGAAGAACAATGAATAATAGATATTGCTTTACTAATAAGAAAGTGAAATTACATCGACTTAAATAGCTGAAATTACAACGGGATTTAACAGAAAATGGCGGAAATAAAGTTGCGTTACTGACCCACTTCCTAATCTAACTAATTAACCTAGATAAATTCGGAAATCGTTGAGAGAAAATCTGCTGCAATTCTGCTTCTGTTGATGAAGGTTTGGACCGGTACTGAACCGCTTCTTCTGCTGCTGCTGTCTGGACCGGCCGGTTCGGAGTTCTTCAACAGACTTAACTGTCTGGACTTCCTAAATACGGAAACTTCAACACTCTCCCCTAAACTGAACTTGAATGCCTTCAATTCAGTTTAATGACTCCTAGTTTTGATCTCAGATCTTCAAAGGAGCTTCTCTTCAGTCCTTTTGTAAATATATCGGCCAATTGCTCCTTGCTACTGCAATGTTCCACTTGAATTGTTCCTTCATTCACCAAATCTCTGAGGAAAAATACTTTCACATTTATGTGTTTACTTCGGCCATATAGAACTGGATTCTTGGAGAGTTTGATTGCTGAATTATTGTCACAGAACAGCAAAGTGGGCTCCTTTTGTTCTTGCTTCAGGAATTGCATGATTCTTCTCATCCACACAGCATGACAGGCACACATCGAAGCTGCTACAAACTCAGCTTCAGTACTGGACAGTGTAACAATAGGTTGCTTCTTCGAGGTCCAGCAGATAGCAGCTCCACTTGTTACAAAAGTGAATCCTGTGGTGCTCTTCCCATCATCAATTGATCCTGCAAAGTCACTGTCAGAGAAAGCCACAAGTTTTGAATTTTCAAGACTCCTGTACTTGAGTCCTAAGTCTCTAGTTCCTTGTAGGTATCTTAGAACTCTTTTTATTGCTAGGAGGTGCATCTCAGTAGGTTTTTCCATAAAACGACTCAAAAGACTCACTGCATACTGAATGTCTGGCCTGGTTGCAGTTAAGTACATCAAGGAGCCAATCATTTGTCTATAGAGTGTTTTATCAACCTGTGGACCTGACCCTTCCCTTGTGAGCTTGTTTCCTAGTTCATAAGGTGTGCTGACTGAGTTGCATCTATCCATTTTAAACTTGATTAGCAGCTCACCAATGTATTTTCTCTGACTAATTGATATTCCTTCATCATCTTGTTTAACTTCTAAGCCTAGGAAGTAATGTAGCTTTCCTAAGTCAGTCATCTCAAACTCAAGTGTCATTTGAGCTTTGAACTCCTCACACATCCTTACTGAGTTGCCTGTATAAATTAAATCATCTACATAGACACAGACAATTAAGAGACTTCCATTTGACTCAGTCTTAACAAAGAGTGTGTGTTCATAGGGACATTTTTCGAAGCCTTGTTGCAGAAGATAACCCTCTAACCTGCTGTACCAAGCCCTAGGTGCTTGTTTCAGACCATATAGTGCTTTCTTAAGTCTGTAAACTTGCTTTTCTCTCCCTTTGACTTCAAAACCAGGTGGTTGATCAACATAGACCACCTCGTTTAAGTTTCCATGTAAGAAGGCTGATTTCACATCTAATTGAAACATGGACCACCTATTTTGAGCTGCAAGTGCTATGACAGTCCTCACAGTATCTAGACGTGCTACAGGTGCAAAAACTTCTGTATAATCCACTCCATACTCTTGTTTGTACCCTTTGACCACTAATCTTGCCTTATGCTTATCAATCTCACCCTTTTCATTTAACTTAGTTTTGAACACCCACTTTACTCCAATGGTAGATTGACCCTTAGGCAGATTAACTAACTCCCAGGTTTTGTTTTTTTCAATGGAATCTAACTCAGTTCTCATAGCTAATCTCCATTTTAGACTTTTATTAGCAGTATCAAAGTCTACTGGATCAGTATCAGCAAAAAGGCAGTAATAAGTGATGTGTTCAGGTTCATTTCTATGAATTTGAACACTGGTTACCTCATAATTCTCAAGCCAGCTTGGCCTTTTGACACCTCTTTTCTCCTGGATGATTGCTCCTGTGTCAAGCTGCCTTTGTACTTGCCTGCTACATTCTGGGAGTCTGAGTTGAGGATCCCTCAGATAAGCATCATCTCCTTGGTTGGTTGATCCTTCTGAATCAGCTGGTGTCTGGGTCTCTTGAACTCCTGGGTTTGCATTTCCTGAGCCTTGAGCTCCACTTCCTTCTTTCTGTGGTACTTCTTCTTCGAAGTCTGGAATGATAAGGCTCCAGTCATTCCTTGAGGCTCCCCAGTTCCATGATGAGAATTCATCAAACACCACATTCCTGCTAATTACAATCCTTTTGGTGATTGGATTGTATAGCTTGTAAGCTTTGGATTCCTCACTGATTCCAAGGAAGATGCACTTCTGGCTTCTATCTTCAAGCTTCTTCTTGTGGGTGGTGATAAGTGCATATGCGATGCATCCAAAAACCTTGAAGCTTTCCACTGATGGTTTAACTCCTGACCATGTCTCCTGTGGTGTGAAGCCATATAAGGCTCTTGTGGGGCACCTGTTAAGTACAAAGAAGCTCCATACTACAGCTTCTCCCCAGAAAGCTTTAGGGACATTTCTTGACTTCATGATGCACCTTACCATGTTGATCACCGTCCTGTTCTTCCTCTCAGCAACACCATTTTGTTCTGGTGACTGAGGTGCTGTCTTCTGCCTTTTGATTCCCCTGTGCTTACAGAATAGCTCGAACTCGGTTGAGCAATATTCTCCACCCCTATCTGATCTGAGAGCTAGGATCTTCTTTCCAGTCTGGCCTTCCACTTCACTCTTGAATGTCCTGAAGGCCTCAAGAGCTTCTGACTTCTCTGTCAGTATGTATACCCAGGCTTTTCTTGAGAAGTCATCTATGAAACTAATAAAGTATCTCTTGCCTCCATTGGTCATGGGTGTGATGGGTCCACAAATGTCAGTATGAACCAGTTGCAAGGGTTCAACTGCTCTCCAGGATGTCTCATCAGGGAATGACTCTTTTGTCTGCTTTCCCAACACACAAGCCTCACATAATTCAGACTTGTCCTCAATCTTTGGCAGCCCTCGAACCATTTGATATTTGCTTAGGGTGTTTAAGCCCTTGAAGCTCAGGTGACCCATCCTCATATGCCACAACCAAGATTCATCATTCTGAGTTTCACCAAATCCCTCCTTGACAGCATTGCACTCATGTTCATAATTGAGTTTGACAGGATAGAGCCTTTTTGAGGTCATTTTGGAAGAGAAAACACAGGAGTGTTGATTATTGTAAATATCGAAATGACCATCATCAATAACCATTGAGTATCCATTTTCTTGTAATTGACCAATACTCAATAGGCTTGTGGCTAGCTGAGGCACATAAAGAACATCATATATTACCTCTATCAGATTCTCACTGTTTTTGAACTTGATGCTTCCCTTTCCTTCAACAGGAACGCTTGAGTTGTTTCCAAACACCACTTTGGACTTGTAGTGTTCATCAATGACTGAGAATGCCTCCTTTCTTCCTGTCATGTGATTTGTGCAGCCTGAATCCAGGTACCAAGTGTTTTTACTTTGCTGAGTGCCTTCTCCATCATTTATGGCCATGAGAAGCACCTCTTGCTCCTCATTGTTTGCGAAGTTTGAGTTTTCAAGCTGCCTCTCCACTGGAAACTTTGCGTAACACTCTGATTTGAAGTGACCAAGCCTATGGCATCTGTAACACTCCACTTGAGACTTTCCTCCAGTCCTTCCTCTTCCTCTTCCTCTGAACATATGACCTCTCCCCCTTTGTTCTGAATGGAAGTTTCCTCTCCCCTGAGGTTTCTCTTCTTCTTCTTCTACATGGTTTCTTCCTTTGAAGTTTCCCCTCCATGGTCCTTTCCTTCCTCTTCCTCTGAAAGAACCTCTTCCTCTATTATGAGAGAAATTTTCTGTGATCTTCAAGGCCTGTTCTTCAGTATCTGACACCCTATTGAGTTTTTGCTCGTGGAGAATTAAAGAGCTTTGCAGCTCATCTAAGGATAAGGTGTCAATGTCCTTAGATTCCTCTATTGCCACAACCACAAAATCGAACTTGTGAGTTAGTGACCTCAGTATCTTCTCCACAATGTGTTTATCACTCAGGGTTTCCCCTGTGATTCTCATCTTGCTGCATACTTCCATAATCCTGGAGAAATAATCCAGTATCTTCTCTCCTTCTCTCATCTGAAGCAGCTCAAACTCACGTCTCAGAGCCTGCAACTGAGCTCTCTTAATCCTTTCTGAGCCTGCTCCTTTCGTCTTTAATGAATCCCAGATATCCTTTGCAGTATCCTTGCAAACTATAGTTGAGAGTGTTGCTTTGTCTATTGCTTGAAACAACACGTTTTTTGCTTTGAGATCAAGCAATCTTTTCCTCTTGTATTCTTCATCGTCTGGTCTGCCAATTCCTTCTTCAATCACCTCCCAATACTCCTTAGCCCTTAAGAGATTTTCCATTATGGTACTCCAGTATCCATAATCTCCTTCATATCTGGGAATCATCAGTCCCACGAAGCTGCTGCTGCTGCCTTCGTTCATCTCTTCCAGGAATGCAGAAGAAAGTTTTCGAATTTCTTCTAACCTTAGGCTCTGATACCACTTGTAGGGATTTAGGATGTTCACTCACCTAAATCTAATCCTCACAACGAAGAATGGGAGTGGATGAAGTACAATGTAATCAAGAATTAACCGAGATGTATTGAAGAACAATGAATAATAGATATTGCTTTACTAATAAGAAAGTGAAATTACATCGACTTAAATAGCTGAAATTACAACGGGATTTAACAGAAAATGGCGGAAATAAAGTTGCGTTACTGACCCACTTCCTAATCTAACTAATTAACCTAGATAAATTCGGAAATCGTTGAGAGAAAATCTGCTGCAATTCTGCTTCTGTTGATGAAGGTTTGGACCGGTACTGAACCGCTTCTTCTGCTGCTGCTGTCTGGACCGGCCGGTTCGGAGTTCTTCAACAGACTTAACTGTCTGGACTTCCTAAATACGGAAACTTCAACAGCAGTTCCCATCTGAAGTCTGAATGAGATGTATCTCTTTTTTCATAGTGTGCGTGATAAAATAGCTAGTGTCATAATTCAACCTTCCATTTCAATGAATAGTTTCTTAGTAAGAATGTCAAGTGGAGGAAAAAGGTGCTACATTCGTAGAGACCATCTTTACATATTCGGCTTAATTATTTTCTCATCTTTCAAACCTTGTTGGCTTCCCATGAAACCTACAAAATCTATAAATCCTTCACACTTTACAGGATCGCACAAGCTTTGAGCGGTTGCAGTGCGAGCACAGGAGACATAATAAATACCACCGAAAGGCTGAAACAAGAACTTGAAATGACTACACAGAGGCAAGAGATAGTGTCATGCTTCCTGCGTGACTATCAGCTCTCTAATGAAGAGGTTTGGCCTTTAGTTTGTTATTTTCTTCTAATGTGAGAAGGAATGGTACAGAGATTGATGTCATGCTTTTCCTTGATTCATTTATAGATAAATGCACTAAGGGAAGAAGAACTCAGCCAGAACTTCTTCAAGGCACTTTCTCATGTTCAGGAAATCCATGCCAATTGCAAGATACTTCTTCGAACACATCACCAGGTAATTGTATTCATCGACATCCTCATGCTCTTTCTTATGTGTATGATGTAACTGGTTTGTATGGGCCTTAATTGATATGTCATCTTTGTTGTGTGGATAAATGATAGTTTAGTGTTGAGTAGCTCCTTTAATCGGGGTTCACTAAGTTTGTCTTCAAAGATTCTTTCATTTATGTCCCAATTGATAAAAGGGTGCTCTATTTCATTTTTCATGAGTTTTTTATTTTTGTGTCATACACTAATTTGAGTGTGAGACTATAGTTAGGAACTGTTCTTGGACTTGTGCTTTATTGTGTTTAATATGCAATGCATCTCCATATAGTTCTCTTAGAAACCGTTTCGTTTAATAGTGTAAGGAATCATTGCTCATTTTTTTGTTGCCTTTGGTATGATCTAGACATCTAGTACTCACTAATGAGTAATGACGCAATTGTAGAAAGCAACATACATCATTGGTTATTTCACTTATACAGGATTTTATTTCGCAGCGTGCAGGTTTGGAGCTCATGGATATGATGGCTGTGTATCAAGAAGGAGCATATGAACGCCTATGCAGGTGAGTACTTATTATATTTGTTTGGTGTACTTAGGTTGTGGAAATTGGTTATTGATCTTGATCTTCAGAAATGGAAAATGCTGTGAGTGATGATTTTAATGTAGGCTTAGGAAAGTGATACTTTGTTTTGCAATTTAATTTCAGCAATCATACAATCATGTATCTTATAGGTTTCAGATAAAATGTCTATTCTATTGCAGGTGGGTTCAGGCAGAGTGCAGAAAATTGGGTGATGCTGATAATCCTGAAGTTGGCGAGCTCTTGAGAACTGCTGTCCGTTGCCTTAAAGAGAGGCCAGTGCTCTTTAAGTATTGTGCCGAAGAGGTATTTTATAATTTATGTCTGTCTGAGTAAGTTATAACTTCTCATTCAGTCTACCCTAGATGTAAAATACAGTTGTTCTGAATGCCATATTTCTTTTATTGATGCAGGTTGCTAATATGAGACATAATGCATTATTTAGAAGATTTATTAGCGCTCTAACACGGGGAGGCCCTGGTGGAATGCCAAGACCCATTGAGGTGCATGCTCATGACCCTCTGAGGTATGTCGGGGACATGCTCGGGTGGCTGCATCAGGTCCAATACTTTTCATCAACTGATATGGTTCTATTTATATCTTCATTCATGTATTAATAATGTCTAGTTATTAATTATTTCTCATGATTTGCACTCTTCTTGAGAATATATACATATGTTTCTTATTTCATATGTGGGATTTGCTGCATTTTATACAGGCTTTGGCATCTGAGAGAGAGCTCGTCCTTGCACTGCTTGATCCAGATGCAGTGGTTAATATAGGATCGAATGCTAGCCGATTCTCTAAGAACTCAGAGATAGATTCTGCGAAAGCAGAATCTGACATAAGTTTTGTTCTTGATAGAATATTTGAGGGGGTTTGCAGACCGTTTAAAGTAAGAGTTGAACAGGTCCTTCAGTCTCAACCAAACCTTATTGTATCTTATAAGCTCAGCAATACCCTTGAGTTCTACAGCTATACGGTTAGTTGGCTTCTTCCCTCTCACAACACTTTGTATAGCATCGCCCGCTGTATTTTAACTCTTCTTCAATTTTAGATATCAGATCTACTCGGTGAAGATACAGCTCTCTGTAACACACTTTGGGCACTAAAGGATGCATCTCAGAAGACATTTTTTGAGATTCTGAAAAGTAGAGGCGAAAAGCTCTTGAGATATCCGCCACTTGTTCCTAGCGATCTTTCTCCACCCCTAGCTGTTAGGGAGGGAATATCGGTTCTACTTGAGATCATCGGGACCTTTGATAGCATAATGGTTCCTGCTTCAAGCAAGAAACTAGCTTTTGATCCTGTCATTTCAGCTCTGCTTGATCCTATCATTCAGGCAAGTCCTCTCTATAATAATACAAATTTTCTGCATACTTTTGCACTTTATTAGTTCCCGCGCATCACTTGGCGAGTACATGCAGATATATTAGATATTCCTGCTTGCAGTACAAAACAGAACAACAACATAGGACAAATTTGAGTAATCCTTAGTTTACCTTACAAGCTTATAAGCTATAAACTAGCTTTTGGAGGGCTAGCAAATCCTGCATGTTATCATATTCATGCTGATAAATTCGCGCTGTGTTTGTTGAGAAGTGCCTTAATTTCTTTATTGAAAACAAAATTCTATGCTTAATTGACCTTATTTTATAATCCCCATCGTGTTTCTGCAAATCATGTTCATGTCGTACCAGAAATTGCTATCCCTGATTGCTATCAGTCATTCATATTGAACTTCATATGGAGACTAGTTACTTTTATCAGGGTCATAGTATTCATCTTTTCATTCCGGATTGCTATCAAAATCGTATTTACAATTTACGAGATTGTCAAATCGTGCTCATGGTTATTGTAGATGTGCGAGCAAGCTGCAGAGGCACACAAATCAAAAGGCAGCCACTCTTCAAGAAGAAGATCAAACTCTGACCACAGCCAAGTTGGTAAATCATCAGTTGATGCAATCTTATCAACTACCAGTCCTTCTCCACTATCTCAGGTTAGTTGTTTTACAAATAAACAAACCATTATGTGATCATTCCAACATTATATATGATGAACAAAATCAAAAGTTTAGGGTAGGTCACGTGACTTGCACATGCCATTTAACAGCCAAAACTAACGGATGGACAAAAAACTAACAAAGTTCAAACGTTTAGTACTATATAGAAAAATACATCTTGTATCATAAGCCACATTGGGTCAAACATGTTGTATGAAAAGTACATTTAACCCTTATTAAAATTGCAGAATAGCGAGAGAGCGTCCAAAATATTCCTCATCAACTGCCTCTCTGCAATCCAACAACCACTGCTCGGACACTTTGTGGCCACAAACTACGTAAAAAACATAACCTCGATGCTGAACAATCACTTACACATCCTAGTCTCTAAAGAAGTGGAAGCTATTCTCGGTCGATATGGCCTATCAGACAAGATGCCCAACTTCCGTATCGCCCTCGAGAAAGAACAAGAGCACACGAATGGGACCAAGTTAGCAGAATCCGAGGAAACATCGCCTGCTTCTCTATCCGAATGCCTGAAAGCCTTCTTTGGTCTCGTTCTTGGAAGCCAGAGCTCGTTGCCCGAGTTTGAGCAAATGCAGGTCCCGAAACTGAGGTCCGAGGCTTGCATACAGGTTGCTAAGTCACTTGCTGAAGCATACGATGTTCTATACAACGCGATTATGGACCCGAGGAATGGGTATCCCGATCCGAAGTCACTTGCTAGACATCCTCCAGATCATATCAGGACTATCTTAGGTATTTGATTTAAGAACGTTGTCCAGTGAGGTGCAGTGTTTGGATTCTATGTACTGTGGTGTGGAATATATATATATATACGGGTGTAAACGAGTTAACTACTCGTGAGCTACTCGAGATCGGTTCGGTGACCGGTCAATATTCGAATTTGACTCGGTAAATTTCGAATCGAGTCGAGCTTTTTCTGAAGTCGAGTCGAGTATGAGTTCAGTAATACTCGACTCGAGAGGCTCGCGAGCCTAATCGAGCTTTTTTGTTTTGCCTATTCGAGCCGAGTTCGAGCTCGATCTCGAGTTTATTCGAGCTTTACATAATATTATATATATGTATATTCAAGTCGAGTTCAAGCTTGAGCCAAAACACTAATTGAGTTCGAGCTCGAGATAAGGCGCACAATTTATGATTTAATTGAATTTTAAACTTATCGAGCCGAGTCGAGTTCGAACTCGTCAAATATGGAATCTAGTCGAGCTCGAGCTCGAGCTCGAGCAAAGTGAGTCGAGTCGAGCTTGCCAGATACTCGGCTCGACTCGGCTCGTTTACACCAGTATATATATTTGTCCTAGATCGAGTCTTGTTTTCATATTATTTTGTGTATATATGGATAGTGTGATTCGGGGTTGTGTGAGGGGTTAAAGGCTAAAGGCCCAAAACGTGTTATATATGATGAGACTGCAACAACTCCCATCTATGTATATCATAAAGTTAAATTTTGTTTGTATCAATATAATTGTATTTTATTCATTCCATTATGATTTATAATGCGAATAAAGATTAGTAATGTGGAGCAAACATGTTATACGTGTTATTTTTCTAATAGATCTAAAAACTCTGCGGAAAAAACTTTATATATTTGCAAGGTTAATAATTAAATTCTACATTAACTTCGACTTAATTACAAATATTTACCGTTTTTTTTTTTAATTGGTTACGCAAACTTTCAATTCTTGAATAATTGGTGTATCTGTTATAATTTTTGTCAAATTGAATAGAAAATGAATAGGTCTTTTCATGTGTACCCAATTTGAATTCGGACATAAATTGAAAGGATTGCAGCGAAATACTTTAAATTAGATGTTCAATTCAAAGACATCATTGGAATTAGGCGTTGTCCAACTAAAGGTACTTCGCTGGAATCCATTATATTTATGTCCAAATTCATATTATGTACACATAAAAAGACATTACATGATCGGAAACATACTCGTTTTTTGTTCATTTTAACAGAAATTAAAACAAATGTAACAATTTATTTGAAACTTTGAAGTTTGGGAAACCAAATTTAAAAAAATATATGTTTGGGTAGCAAATGGTAATTGAATTAAAGTTCACGTAGCGATTTAGTTACAAAGTAAACACATGAATATTATGAACTAACAATTAACCATTGGGCAGGTAGTACATCAATTGCTAACATCAATTTGTTGCTTAACTTGTACAAAATTGTCAAGAAAAAAAAGTTCAAAATGAATATAACATCACCATAGTAGTTTAAAATGGCAACAAATCGCAGAAAAAAAAAAAAAGCAACAAAGAGTACAGTTTGTATTTTTTAATACCTTAATTAATTAATACTGAAAACTGCAAAAATGTAGGATGGGTAGTGTGTAGTGTACACACCCTCCGATTCACTCCTCATAGAACTAAGTTCATCTCCACTCTCTCCCTTTCAGTTTCGGATTCGCGATCGCTGGATCTAAGCCGAGAGAGGATTCAATTCGACTTTAGTGTTCAGCGAATCGCAGTGACGGAGTTTAGCCGCTTTCTTCATAGCCCCGTCCGTCAGGTACTCCTCTCGCAGTTTTTGATTCGCCAGATTCTCCTGTTGCTTGCGCTGATCGACCTGTAGATTGGATTCGGTGAATCTTCTTTGATTGCTAAATCTATCCTAGCCAGCCGAAATTTTCAGATTCCATCAATTGTCGGTTAGGGTATTATTTGCGATTGGATCTCTATTGATTCCCTGCATTTCTTGGATAAAATTGGAGTTGTCCTCGAGGATTGCCTCGAATCGGGACTCATTGTTCTTGAGAGCTCTTATTGGAGAAGAAAATGGTGATTTTACAGTAAAACTTGATTTTTTGCCCTTGATTTGCCATATATCATGTTAATTAGAAGGGATTTAAACTCAATTGATTGGTGCTTTACCATGAGAGCATTGTAAAAGTCTTCTTTACTGAACTCAAGAAAGGGAATGATGGTATTTAGTAAGCTGGGGGGAATTGTTTCTACTCTGAAGGGCCATGTTTTGGGTTCAAACGCCTCTTCGGCGCGGTATATGCCCCCGTCAGATTCACCTGCGTATGCATTTGATTTTGCTAACTCTGAGGTCAAGAACAATTTAAGGCTTTCCGCATCTCTCCAGGATTTGTCTTCATACCATGGGATTGTTTCAGACGATGGTGTTGTTAGTGGGTCAAATTCGAAACCGCCTCATCCCTTGCTTAAAGAAAATGCAGTGTCAAGCTTTTCAAAAGACAAGGCTTTAACAGGAGTTCCATTGTCCCGGAGGAAATGGATGCGAGTGATTATTCTTCTCTTGTGCCTTGCGGTTTTTGGTTTGTTTATATTCTCAGCTTCAATGTACATTTACACTAACTGGTCCCGTGAAGCATCGAAATACTATGTCGTGCTAGACTGTGGAAGCACGGGAACTAGAGCTTATGTATATCAGGCAACTCGTAGTTACAGAACGGATGGAAGCCTTCCTGTAGTTGTCAGGTCCTTGAATGAAGGTATTAGAAAGAAGCCAAAGTCACAGACGGGTCGTGCTTATGATCGAATGGAGACCGAGCCTGGTTTTGATAAGTTAGTGCATAATGTGTCTGGCTTGAGGAAAGCCATACGCCCACTTGTTCAGTGGGCAGAAAAGCAAATTCCTAAGGAGTCGCACAAAACAACTTCTCTATTCATATATGCCACAGCAGGTGTTCGGAGGCTTCCTTCTGCTGATTCCAAGTGGCTTCTTGATACTGCATGGAAGATACTGAGGAGCTCGCCTTTCCTCTGTGAGAGAGAGTGGGTGAAGATCATCTCAGGCACGGAGGAAGCTTATTATGGATGGGCGGCTCTGAACTACCAAACTGGTATGTTGGGGGTTATGCCAAAGAGACCTACATTTGGTGCTCTTGATCTCGGTGGTTCTTCATTGCAGGTCACATTTGAGAGCAGTGACAATGTGCAGAACAACAATTCCGGGTTAGAGCTTAGAATAGGTCCTGTGAGCCATAATCTGAATGCATATTCCCTCTCTGGCTATGGCCTGAATGATGCATTCGATAAGTCTGTCACGCATCTCTTTAAAAAGCTCCCTGAAGCCGTCAGGGTAGACTCTATTAATGGGAAGTTAAAACTCAAACACCCTTGTTTACATACAGGGTACAAGGAGCAATATACCTGTTCTCAGTGCTTGTATAATGTCAATGATGGTGGAAGCCCTGTGAGTGTTGTTGGTGGAAAGATGGGCAAAGGAGGAAAACCGGGAATTTCAATGAGACTTGTTGGTGCTCCAAATTGGAAGCAATGCAGTGCACTTGCCAAAGTTGTGGTTAACTTGTCAGAATGGTCACGTCTGAGCCCTGGGTTTGATTGTGACGTGCAGCCATGTGCACTTCAGAAGGATCTGCCTCGCCCTTTTGGCCAATTTTATGCAATCTCTGGCTTTTTTGTGGTATATCGGTTTTTCAATCTGTCTTCTGATGCCACCCTTGAGGACATATTGGATAAGGGAAGAGATTTTTGTGAAAAAAGGTGGGAAATTGCAAAATATAGTGTTGCCCCACAGCCGTTTATCGAACAATACTGCTTTAGGGCACCTTATATAGTGTTACTATTGAGGGAAGGTCTCCACATCACTGACAAGCAAATTACCATTGGATCTGGAAGTATTACTTGGACACTTGGAGTTGCACTTTTGGAAGCCGGAAAAGCATTTCCCTCGCTTGTGCAGATTCGGAGTTATGAAATATTCAATATGGAGATCAAACCAATAGCTCTAGTCATTTGCTTGTTTCTGTCTCTGCTAATCCTCGTCTGTGCCCTATCATGTGTTTGCAATTGCTTTCCACGATATTTTAGGAGGCCGTATCTTCCACTCTTCAGGCATAACACTGCTCCTGCTTCATCCATTCTCAATGTATCTTCTCCTTTTGGATTTCAGAGGTGGAGTTCCATCAAATCAGGTAATTCTCAACTCACTGAGTAAGATACTTCGACTTCTGTAGCAACTGAGAGTATATTACTGCATTATACTTTTACACTTGGGTTTAGTTTTGCCTACTACTATGGTACTTTTTTTTTCCTTTACTTGGAATCTCGATGTTTTTCAATCAATATAAGAAACGTCATAGGGATCTTAGACACATCTCAATTCTGCCAGATTAGGAGCATCTTGGAAGACTGTGAAATGCTAGAATAAGCTAGATTGTATGATTTTGAGGCATTTAATTGGAAAAAAGTAGCATCTTTTTTAACATCTATTAGGTGGGTCGCTTTTTCAATATCCAATGTTTTAAAACTCGGGCATATTTTAGCATATTTCCTTTCAAAGTTCATAAACATAAAGAATTAGCTCATTTTATTTAGCCCTGGTTTTAGACCCCGATTTCATCTTTATATTAACATCTGATATTGATTTTCTCAAGATAAAGTTCGTTTTTTTTTTTTTTTTTTTTTTTTTTTTTTTTTGTAGGGGATTACAGAGTTAAGACTCCACTAAGTCCAACAGTTGCAAGTTCCCAGCAAGGACCATTCGGTCCTGGAGGCAGCAGCATTCAGCTAACCGATTCATCGTTATACCCATCCCCTCGCACTGTTTCACACAGTTTTTCCTCAGGTAGCTTGGGGCAGATTCAATTTGACGGAAGTAGCATGGGCTCGTTTTGGTCTCCTCACAGAAGTCAGATGCGTTTGCAGAGCAGGAGATCACAATCCCGCGAGGATCTCAGCTCTTCCCTTAGTGTGACTGAGGCACATTTATACGGCTAATTTAGAAGACATTCATGAGTTCACGGTATGTCTTGAGAATACCCATTTAATGTACATAACACCTAAAAGATTGATACTTTTTCTCATGAAAAATTCTTCAAAGTGTGAAATTATGAGTGGATATGAAAGATACATTTTTCAGGGGAAAAAAAACAGAATTGATAGATTGTGATTATCAAGATTTATTTTTTTCACTGGAAGTTATAGATTGTTTGGTACAACATGCTCTGTTTGACTGTTTTAATTATGGGTTCTGTGGGTTTTGGTAGTAGCTCTAGTTATTGTAGATTGTATGGTGTTTGTAAATGCATCTAATGCTTGAAGATGTGCTCCCTCTTACAAAGTTTCGGGTTTTATTTGCCTGACAAACTATATGGTATCTGATCCATTGTGCAGATTCTTCCCAGAATCCCGCTTGCTGATGAGCTCGTAGAAATTAACCGAATTACGGTTAGTGTCAAGCTGTGCATTTGATGATAGTGAAGATTCTTCCTCAACCAGGCAAGGTAGCATTAAGAAGGGTTGAGTAGAGTTGTTTTGCAGAAATTTATGCAGAGAAAGTTAGTTAGAGAGGACAAGTATTTAAGATAGAGACTTGTGTTGATATAATATGGTGATGATGACTTCTGTTATCTCTAACCTTCTTCTTCTCATTCATAGGAGACCAAAGACAGAACAGAGGAACCATATACTGTAAGCTCTGCTCCCCAACATTTTGATAGATTGTCAATACATCATTCCACTTAGTCTACAAACAGTATGCTTCTCTTGCTTCTTAGAGGTGTAAACGAGTCAAACTACTCGTGAGCTGCTCAAGATCGGCTTGGTCGATGTTCGAATTCGTTTTGCTAAATTTCGAGCCGAGTCTAGCTTTTTCTGATACCGAGTCGAGTTTGAGTTTACTAGTACTCGACTCGAGAGGCTCGCGAGCCTGATCGAGTTTTTTTGTTTAGCCTAATCAAGTCGAACTAGATTTCGAGTTTTTCTTTATATATATATATTGAGTTCAAGTCGAGTTCAAGCCAAAATCCTTATCCAGCCGAGTTCGAGTTAAGGTGCAACATTTATAATTTCATTGAATTTTTTTTAACCTTATCGAGCCGAGCTCAAACTCGTCGAGTATGGCACTGAGTCGAGCTCGAGTTTGAAAAATTAAAGCTTAGTCGAGTTCAAGTTCAAGCTCGAGTAAACTGAGTCGAGTCGAGCTTATTAGATACTCGGCTCGTCTATATGGTCTTAAACAATCATCACGACAATGGTACCGCAAGTTCCACGCGAAATTGTTGGCAACGAATTCGTTAATCTTCACGAGGATCCCTACGTGTACACTAAGACCTCTGGATCGAAGTACGTTATCTTGACGTTGTACGTCGATGACATACTCATTGCCGCGAAGGACCCGAGTTATTTAGGTGAATCAAAGTCCTGGCTGGCATCTGTTTTCGAGATGAAGGACATGGGAGAAACCACGTACATCATGGGCATTAAGATTGCTAAGGATAAGACTGTTCATAAACTATGTCTTTCACAGAAAACCTATATCAACAAGCGATTGAGAAGGTTCATTCTCCAAGGAGCCAAACCAGTGGATACGCCGGCCGTGCATGGGTGCGCGTTGTCGAAGTGTGATGGTCCGAAAGACCAGGCGGAGCATGACCAGATGAAAAGTGCAGAGTACCTCAGTATGGTTGGTAGTATGATGTACGCCATGCAATGCACTCGTCCGGATAACAGTTACGCTGTGGGCCTAGTAGCACGTCTCCAATCAGACCCGGGATATCAACAGTTACGATATGTTAAATGAATTATTCGATACCTAAAAAACTGCCGACTACGGACTGTGTTATGAGGGTAGGAAGCTAGAATTGTATGGGTTCAGTGACGCCGACTATGGTGGCGATCCAGATGATCGTAAGTCCACCTCAGGAGGAGTGTTTCTCCTTACTAATGCCGCCATTTCATTGATGAGCGAGAAGCAATCATGTGTCGCGCTGTCAACGATGGAATCCGAATTCGTGGCACTCTCTAAGAATGCACATGAGGTTGACTGGCTAAAGAGACTATTGAATGCACTGCTTGACGTCGAGGACGGGAGTAAACCTGTGAGGATTTACTCTGACAGTCAAGCAGTATTGCAGCAATCAAGAATCCGAAGTACCATAATATGACGAAACACATTGATGTTAAATATAATTATGCGAAAAGTGTAGTAGAAGACAAATTGATCACATTAGAATACTTATCCTCTGAAAATATGGCGGTGGACCCATTGACTAACCACTACGCATGAAAGTTTTCGAAAAACATGTTAAAATGTTTGGACTGCGTAGGGTTTATGAGGATTGTATTGTATCAAATAACATTTTGAGTTTCAAAGTAAAATTTGGATATAAAGAATTGCAATTTGAGTTTATGATCTTACGACGTCATAATGATTAGATTACATCGAATTTTACGGCTTATAAACTAGTTGTTGGAACGTAAAACCTCTCAATAAAATATGTCGAATGGGGCCAGCCTCGTCACACATGCTCGGTCGTCTTGGTGGAGGAGGATCCTCTACCATGTCATGACCGGCTAAGAACCACGGTGTTTTCAAAAAATCTGGTTAAGCAAAACAATCATTTGGTTTCGAGGTAACACGACATGATCTTGTTTTGCATATTGCCGTGATGAACTCAGTTCATCGGAAACCACATTCTGGGTCAGATGAAAATCTGTGATAGCGTATGACATTTCCTACTCTTGACTATTCAGGTTATGCTATCGACGCACACTTCATACTGTGGGTGCCACGTTCGACCATGGGGTCAGGCTCGGTTGTGCTAGAGTAGAATCTTCGCGATTCAGATTAGGGCTGTTAAAATTACCCGCGACCCGCAAACGACCCGTGAACGGGTCGGGTACGGGTGACCCCAGTCACACCAACGGGTCATTTACGGGTCAACCCGTTAATGACCCGTTGAGGCCGGGCCGGGTACGGGTTTAGGGCAACGACCCGTACCCGGCCCGTGACCCGTGTCGATATCTTTTTTTTTTCTTCTTTTATTTTACAATTTCTAACCTAGGGCAGCAGGCGAGGCGGCACAGACAGAATCACAGAACAGAAGAACTGAAGAAGTCCAGCGGCACTCGGCGCTCTCCGTCTCCCCGGCGCTCCCAGCTCTCCGTCTCCGCCCTCCGGCTCCGTCTCCGCCGGCGGCCACTGCTCTGCAGTCTGCACCAAAGGTAGGTCAGCCTCTTCTCTGTTCTCTCCAAGGTTCTGTGAGTCTGCAGCTGTAGGAATTAGGAT
Organism: Clarkia xantiana subsp. parviflora; assembly: GCA_036873135.1. Classification (NCBI taxonomy): domain Eukaryota; kingdom Viridiplantae; phylum Streptophyta; class Magnoliopsida; order Myrtales; family Onagraceae; genus Clarkia; species Clarkia xantiana. The sequence continues at coordinate 16,306,409 of JAPTYO010000003.1, forward strand.
TTAGGATAGGATGTAGATGTAGGGCTGTTACGGCTGTATGCAGTAATTAGTAAAGGCCGGATTACAGATAGCTTGCTTAATTTTTTTTTTTCATGAGTTTGGTTGGAGTACTCGGCACCATTTTGCAGCTAAGTGTGTCTCCCAAGGTTCTGTTTCATGTAAAAGCCATCATCTGTTGGTTTCGTTTGGCTAGTCTAATCCTCTAATTTGGATGTGTTGATTTGTGTTTTATTCTTGTTGTTGGCTTTTGTTTTGTTCTTGTTTGGTATAACTCGACCCGGGTCACGGGTCAGACCCGGGTCAACCCGTGACCCGTGACCCCGGGTACGGGTCTGCGACCCCTGACCCGTGGTGACCCCGGGTACGGGTCTGCGACCCCTGACCCGTGGTGACCCCGGGTCAATCACGGGTCGGATGGTCGGTGACCCGCGGGTCGCGGGTCACGGGTCACGGGTCACGGGTCACGGGTTGTGACCCGTTGACAGCCCTAATTCAGATGAGCGCAAACTTCTTCACCTTGAGCGTGTGACTGATTTCGGATGCTTAATGAAGTAGCACCCGAAGTATCCTTACGGACCAAGAACTCTTATCTAATGTCAAACTCAATGGTCAATTCAAGGCGTACCAACGCAGTGCAGATCAAAAAAAGCCTAGCGACCACGTTTTGGGAACCGGTTGAGTATGAGCGATGCGGATGTTCAAGTTCACCTATAATTCTTCGACTCTTGTATTCACTAGATGGTCACCAACCGAATGTTAGTTGAATGTTGTGAATACTTGTGCGGATGCCTTGGAGAAGTGTTCCTACGTGGAATCTAGGAAATTGGAGAATAATAGTTGACCATGGATACAACGCGTCACAAAGATGTTTACAGGTTGATTACAGGTTGGGAATCAAGTTCCGCGGACGCTACAATACTCTTAACCGATGAGTAGCATGATGTCCGTAGTGTCTACCGATCGCCGGCAAACATCGTATGAACTATTCCGAAGCAGGGGCTGGATCGAAAATTAAATGTTGGTATCCGTAGTGTCTACCGGTCGCCCGACAAACCTCGTATGAAGTATTCCAAAGCAGGGGCTGGAGCGATGAGGATAGTCAAGTTCACCTATAATTCTCCGAAGCTTGTATTCACTAGATGGCCACCAACTGAATATTAGTTGAATGTTCACCTATATTTGCACTCTTACTCTTCGTATATGACTGTGGAATGGTTGAAACTATTTCTCATATCGGACTCATAAGCACCAAGTTTTCTGTGATGGTAAGTAAGGAAAAATTTTCGGTTTCGGCCAATTTTCTCATTTTTTCAATATAACCTCATTCAGACCTCTATTTTTGATGAAGTCAGTTTTATTTGCACTCTTACTCGTCGTATAAGACCTTAGAATGGTTGAAACTATTTCTCATACCGGACTCATAAGCACCAAGTTTTCCGTAAGGAAAAATCTTAAGTTTCGGCCAATTTTCTCATTTTTTCAATATAACCTAACTCGGACCTCTATTTTTTATGAAATCTATTTTATTTGTCGTCGTACTCGTCATATATAACCGTGGAATGGTTATTAATAATTCTCATTTTGGACACACAAGCACCAAGTTTTCTGCGATAGTAAATAAACAAAATTATTCAGTTTCAGCCAATTTTCTCATTTTTTCAATATTACCTCACTCGAACTCTATTTTTTATGAAATCAGTTTTACTTGCACTCTTAATCGTCGTATAAGACCGTGGAATGGTTGAAACTATTTCTCATATCAGACTCATAAGCACTAAGTTTTCTGTGATGGCAACTAAGGAAAAATCTCAGGTTCGGCCAATATTCTCATTTTTTCAATATAACCTCACTCGGACCCCTATTTTTAATGAAATCAGTCTTATTTGCACTCTTACTCGTTGTATATGACTGTGGAATGGTTGAAACTATTTCTCATATCAGACTCATAAGCACCAAGTTTTCTGTGATGGTAAGTAAGGAAAAGTGTTCGGCTTCAGCCAATTTTCTCATTTTTTCTAGATAACCTCACTCAGACCCCTATTTTTAATGAAATCGGTTTTATCTGCACTCTTGTCGTATATGACTGTGGAATGGTTCAAACTATTTCTCATATCGGACTCATAAGCACCAAGTTTTCTGTGATGGTAAGTAAGGAAAAATCTTCGGTATTGTCCAATTTTCTCATTTTTTCAATATAACCTCATTCGGACCTCTATTTTTTATGAATCATTTTTATTTGCACTCTTACTCGTCGTATAAGGCCTTAGAATGGTTGAAACTATTTCTCATATAGGACTCATAATAACCAAGTTTTCTGTGATGGTAAGTAGGGAAAAATCTTAGGTTTCGGCCAATTTTCTCATTTTTTCAATATAACCTCACTCGGACCCATATTTTTAATGAAATCAGTTTTATTTGCACTCTTACTCGTCGTATATGACTGGATATGGCTGAAACTATTTCTCATATCGACCTCATAAGCACCAAGTTTTCTGTGATGGTAAGTAAGGAAAAATCTTCGGTTTCGGCCAATTTTCTCATTTTTTCAATATAACCTCACTCGGACCTTTATTTTTTATGAATTCAGTTTTATTTGCATTCTTACTCATCATATAAGACCGTGGAATTGTTAAAACTATTTCTCATATCAGACTCATAAGCACCAGGTTTTCTATGATAGTAAGTAAGGAAAAATCTTCGGTTTCGATCAATTTTCTCATTTTTTTCAATATATGTTCACTCGGACCCCCTATTTTTAATGAAATCAGTTTTATTTGCTCTCTTACTCATCGTATATGACTGTGGAATGGTTGAAACTATTTCTCATATCGGACTCATAAGCGCCAAGTTTTCTGTGATGGTAAGTAAGGAAAAATCTTCAGTTTCGGCCTATTTTTTTTATTTTTTCAATATAAGCTCACTCGGACACCTATTTTTAATGAAATCAGTTTTATTTGCACTCTTACTCGTTGTATATGACTGTGGAATGGTTGAAACTATTTCTCATATCAGACTCATAAGCACCAAGTTTTCTGTGATGGTAAGTAAGGAAAAATCTTCGGTTTCGGCCAATTTTCTTATTTTTTCAATATAACCTCATTCGGACCTCTATTTTTGATGAAGTCAGTTTTATTTGCACTCTTACTCGTCGTATAAGACCTTAGAATAGTTGAAACTATTTCTCATATCGGACTCATAAGCACCAAGTTTTTTGTGATGGTAAGTAATGAAAAATCTTCGGTTTCAGCCAATTTTTTCTCAATTTTTCATTATAACCTCATTCAGACCTCTATTTCTGATGAAATCAGTTTTATTGCACTCTTACTCGTCGTATAAGACCTTGGAATGGTTGAAACTATTTCTCATATCGGACTCATAAGCACCAAGTTTTCTGTGATGGTAACTAAGGAAAAATATTCGGTTCGTCCAATATTCTCATTTTTTCAATATAACCTCACTCGGACCCCTATTTTTAATGAAATCAGTTTTATTTGCACTCTTACTCTTCGTATATGACTGTGGAATGGTTGAAACTATTTTTCATATCAGACTCATAAGCACCAAGTTTTCTGTGATGGTAAGTAAGGAAAAATCTTCGGTTTCGGCCAATTTTCTCATTTTTTTTTTTTAAAGGATTAAGTACCTTCTTACCACTTCTTTGCACAGAATCCACTTTTGGTACCACTTCTATTTTTTTGTATACTTTTGGTACCAATGTTTTCAACTTTGTATCCTTTTGGTACCACCGTTAACTTTCCGTCCAAATTGGCCGTTAAGTGGCATGTGCCATGCACGTGACTGCCCTAAACTTTTGAATTTGTTTCAATTTAGTCCATCTAATGCATCCCTAACTTTTAATTTGTTCAAATTAGCCCTAAAATTTCCAAATTGAACCCTTGACCCAAATTGACCTAGCCGGACATAGCCTAGGGCTAGGTCCGGCTTGGCCAATTGGGACCTAGCCCCAATTGGGGCTAGGTCCCAATTGACCCAGCCGGAACTAGCCTAGGGCTAGGTCCGACCCTGGGCCGGGGTCGCCTGGGTCCGGCGAACCCAACCCAGGGTCGGACCTAGCCCTAGGCTAGGTCCGGCTGGGTCAATTGGGACCTAGCCCCAATTGTACCCAATTGGGGCTAGGTCCCAATTGGCACAGCCGGACCTAGCCTAGGGTCGGACCTAGTCCTAGGCTAAGCCCGGCTAGGTCAATTTGGGTCAAGGGTTCGATTTGGAAATTTTATGGCTAAATTGAACAAATTAAAAGTTAGTGATGCATTAGATGGACTAAATTGAAACAAATTCAAAAGTTTAGGGCAGTCACGTGCATGGCACATGCCACTTAACGGCCAATTTGGACGGAAAGTTAACGGTGGTACCAAAATGATACAAAGTTGAAAAAATTGGTACCAAAAGTATACAAAAAAAATAGAAGTGGTACCAAAAGTGGATTCTGTGCAAAGAAGTGGTATGAAAATGTACTAAATCCCTTTTTTTAATACAACCTCATTCGGACCTCTATTTTTGATGAAATCAGTTTTATTTGCACTGTTACTTATCGTTTAAGGCCGTGGAATGGTTGAAACTATTTCTCATATCGGACTGATAAGCACCAAGTTTTCTGTGATGGTAAGGAAAAATCTTCGGTTCGGCCAATTTTCTCATTTTTTAAATATATATGCTCACTCGGAACCCCTATTTTTAATGAAATATGTTTTATTTGCACTCTTACTCGTCGTATATAACTGTGGAATGGTTGAAACTATTTCTCATATCGAACTCATAAGCACCAAGTTTTCTGTGATGGTAAGTAAGGAAAAATCTTCGGTTTCGGCCAATTTTCTCATTTTTTCAATATAAACTCATGCAGACCTTTATTTTTGATGAAGTCAGTTTTATTTGCACTCTTACTCGTCGTATAAGACCTTAGAATGGTTGAAACTATTTCTCATATCGGACTCATAAGCACCAAGTTTTCTGTGATGGTAAGGAAAAATCTTCAGTTTCGGCCAATTTTTTTTATTTTTTCAATATAAGCTCACTCGGACACCTATTTTTAATGAAATCAGTTTTATTTGCACTCTTACTCATCGTATATGACTATGGAATAGTTGAAACTATTTCTCATATCAGATTCATTAGCAACAAGTTTTTTGTGATGGTAAGTAAGGAAAAATCGTCGGTTTCAGCCAATTTTCTCATTTTTCATTATAACCTCATTCAGACCTCTATGTTGGATGAAATCAGTTTTATTTACACTCTTACTCGTTCTATAAGACCTTGGAATGATTTAAACTATTTCTCATTTCAGACTCTTAAGCACCAAGTTTTCTGTGATGGTAAGTAAGGAAAAATTTTCGATTTCGGCCAATTTTCACATTTTTTCAATATAACTTCACTCGGACCTCTAATTTTAATGAAATCAGTTTTATTTGCATTCTTATTCGTCATATATGACTATGGAATGGTTGAATCTATTTCTCATATCGGACTCATAAGCACCAAGTTTTCTGTGATGGTAAGTAAGGAAAAATCTTCGGTTTCGACCAATTTTCTCATTTTTTTTCAATATAAGCTCACTCGGACTCTTATTTTTAATGAAATCGGTTTTATTAGAACTCTTACTCGTCGTATATAACTGTGGAATGGTTGAAAATATTTCTCATATCGGACTCATAAGCACCAAGTTTTATGTGATGGTAAGTAAGGAAAAATCTTCGGTTTGGCAAATTTTCTCATTTTTTCAATATAACCTCATTCAGACCTCTATTTTTAATAAAGTCAGTTTTATTTGCACTCTTACTCGCCGTATAAGACCTTAGATTGGTTGAAACTATTTCTCATATCAGACTCATAAGCACCAAGTTTTCTGTGATGGTAAGTAAGGAAAAATCTTCGGTTTCGGCCAATATTTTTCATTTTTTCAATATAAGCTTACTCGGACACCTATTTTTAATGAAATCAGTTTTATTTGCACTCTTACTCGTCGTATATGACTATGGAATGGTTGAAACTATTTCTCATATCGGACTCATAAGCACCAATTTTTCTGTGATGGTAAGGAAAAATATTCGGTTTCGGCCAATTTTCTTATTTTTACAATATAAGCTCACTCGGACCTCAATTTTTGATGAAATCAGTTTTATTTGCACTCTTACTCGTTGTATAAGACCTTAGAATGGTTGAAACTATTTCTCATATCAGACTCATAGGCACCAAGTTTTCTGTGATGGTAAGTAAGGAAAATCTTCGGTTTCGGACAATTTTCTCATTTTTTCAATATAGCCTCACTCGGACCCCTATTTTTAATGAAATCGGTTTTATTTGCATTCTTACTCGTCGTATATGACTGTGGAATGGTTCAAACTATTTCTCATATCGGACTCATAAGCACCAAGTTTTCTGTGATGCTAAGTAAGGAAAAATCTTCGGCTTCGGCCAATTTTCTCATTTTTTCAATATAGCCTCACTCGGACCACTATTTTTAATGAAATCAGTTTTATTGGCACCCTTACTCGTCGTATATGACTGTGGAATGGTTCAAACTATTTCTTATATTGGACTCATATGTACCAAGTTTTCTGTGATGGTAAGGAAAAATCTTGGGTTTCGGCCAATTTTCTCATTTTTTCAATATAACTTCACTCGGACCTCTATTTTTTATGAAATCAATTTAATTTGCACTCTTACTCATCGTATAAGACCTAGAATGGTTGAAAATATTTCTCATATCTGACTCATAAGCACCAAGTTTCTGTGATGGTAAGTAAGGAAAAATCTTCGGTTTCAACCAATTTTCTCATTTTTTCAATATAACCTCACTTGGACCACTATTTTTAATGAAATCAGTTTTATTTGCACTCTTACTCGTCTTATATGACTGTGGAATGGTTCAAACTATTTCTCATGTTAGACTCATAAGTACCAAGTTTTCTGCGATTGTAAGTAAGGAAAAATCTTCGGTTTCGGCCAATTTTCTCATTTTTTAAATATAACCTCACTCGGACCTCTATTTTTTATGAAATCAATTTCATTTGCACTCTTACTCATCGTATAAGACCGTGGAATGGTTGAAATTATTTCTCATTTCGGACTCATAAGCACCAAGTTTTCTGTGATGGTAAGTAAGGAAAAATATTCGGTTTCGGCCAAATTTCTCATTTTTTCAATATAGCCTCACTCGGACCCCTATTTTTAATGAAATCAGTTTTATTTGCACTCTTACTCGTCGTATATGACTGTGGAATGGTTCAAACTATTTGTCATTTCGGACTCATAAGCACCAAGTTTTCTGTGATTGTAACTAAGGAAAAATCTTCGGTTTCGTCCAATTTTCTCATTTTTTTTCAATATAACCTCATTCGGACCTCTATTTTTGATGAAATCGGTTTTATTTGCACTCTTACTCGTCGTATAAGACCTTAGAATGGTTCAAACTATTTGTCATATCGGACTCATAAGCAACAAGTTTTCTGTGATGGTAAGTAAGGAAAAATCTTTAGTTTCAGCCAATTTTATCATTTTTTTCAATATAACCTCACTCGGACTTCTATTTTTTATGAAATCAGTTTTATTTGCACTCTTACTCGTCGTATAAGACCGTGGAATGGTTGAAACTATTTCTCATATCAGACTCATAAGCACCACGTTTTCTGTGATGGTAAATAAGGAAAAAATTTCGGTTTCGGCTATTTTTTCATTTTTTCAATATAGCCTCACTCGGACCCCCTATTTTTAATGAAATCATTTTTATTTGCACTCTTACTTGTCGAATATGACTGTTTAATGGTTCAAACTATTTCTCATATTGGACTCATAAGCACCAAGTTTTCTGTGATGGTAAGTAAGGAAAAATCTTCGGTTTCGCCCAATTTTCTCATTTTTTCAATATAACCTCATTCGTACCTCTATTTTTTATGAAATCGGTTTTATTTGCACTTTTACTCGTCGTATAAGACATTAGAATGTTTGAAACTATTTCTCATAACGGACTCATAAGCACCAAGTTTTCTGTGATGGTAAGTAAGGAAAAATCTTCGGTTTCGACCAATTTTCTTATTTTTTTTCAATAAAACCTCCCTCGGACCTCTATTTTTTTATGAAACAGTTTTATTTGCACTCTTACTCGTCGTATAAGACCGTGGAATGGTTGATACTGTTAGGTTATAAAGTCTAGGTCAACGGGTCGTCAATCTAGAATTTATCTCCCACTAATGAAATGTCGGGTTTAGTGTTCCTAGGACTAGTCATTCTGATACATGCCCTTCTGCTCCCTTAGGGTAGTCGTTCTGATATATGTCCTTCTCTTCTCTCCTTCTGACTTCCTTTCCTTCTCTCCTTTTGACCTCCTTTCCTTCTCTCCTTCTGACCTCCTGAGGCTTGTACTTCTTACCCCTGGGGCTTGTCCTACTGCTCTATGCTCTTCTGCTTTCTTGGCTCTCTTCTCCTTGCCACCCTGCAAGAGGGGCAATACCAGGCACAGAGGGGGGGGGGGGTGGTGCCTGATGAACCCTCTCCGATGCCTAAGTCAGTACGGTTTTAGAGAGATAAAGCTAGAGAGATGTCAGAGCAAAATTGTGCAACTTGCCAAGATGATCAAATGAATAGTGGATGTGGGGTATTTATAGGCAACGGTGTCATTAAGGTGGCTTAATGACATCATTAACCTTTAAACACAGTTAATTAACCTTTAAACACATAATTAAGACCTTAGGATACAGAGAAGGTAGGCGGAATAAACCGAGTATGGGAGTCCAAAAATGATGCCGGGGCCCTTGGGGGGAAGGGAAATCCGACCCCCAAGGGTAGGGGTTGGGTGAGGGCACCCAACCCCTCCTAGGGAGGATGGGGTTGGCCAACCCCATCCCCCCTAGGGGAGATCGGGTTGGCCGACCCGATCTCCCCTAGGAGAGATCGGGTTGGCCGACCCGATCTCTCCTAGGAGAGATCGGGTTGGTGGACCCGATCTCTCCTAGGAGAGATCGGGTTGGTCCACCCGATCTCCCCTAGGAGAGATCGGGTCGGCTGACCCGATCTCCCCTAGGGGAGGTCGGGTGTGGCCACCCAACCTCACCTAGGTGAGTTTGACCCGGCCGGACGAGCGCCTCGGCCTCGTCCGGGCCGTTGGTGTTCTCGCGAAGTGTTCGGGTTGAAGTTTCGATTTACAATCATTAACGGGGTGATAAAGATAAAACGATTCGGAAGTCAACGGGTTCAAATTGGGCGTATATCCATCACATGCCCCCGAGTCAACCAATGGCCTAACCCTTGATTGACTCTATTTCCGGATGGTATGACACGCGCAATTTGAAACCGGGGTTTTACCTTTCATCTGAATGCTTACTTACCCATGGATGGGTGCCTCTGACTCTGCCCCCTGCCTTATGAGATAGAGGAATTGTAAACGTCAGAATAGCACGGACACGTGCCTAGGCACGCGTCCGTCTGAGATGGGAGTAATAAATCTATCCCTGTTTCAGGCGTATATTCAAAAAATACACGCTCGCATAAGGATGCAATACGAATACAAATAAGTGACTTATGCTTCAATTTCATGCCGGGATTTGCCTAAGTGGAGAAAAATTTCAATTTTGGCCCAAAATTTTCTAAGTATGGGATACTAGAAAATATGCCTATAGGATGTTAACTAGGAGTGAACATGGACATATCATGAACATGAGGATGCGTACTAGCATACATGCAAGTAGGAACATAAGGATGGGGGTGAGTAGAGACATGCTGCGATTGTAGTCATGAATGTATGCATGAATATATGGCGGCCATGTGCATGGACGTCTAAATGTTTGAACACACGGGAGTGTGTATGTGGGCATGCATATGAGTGCAAGCATGAACATGTATGTATGTATGGATGGGTTGTGAGTATAAGCATGAGTGATGATATTGATGTACCTGTAGATGTTAATCATGAATATGAGCATAAGTGCAAAGGTGAGAGCATAGACCTCTCCTTTACTTGAGGGTGGGAACTCTACCACTCAATGGGAAACAACGTTCCGCCTCCCTCGTACTAGCGTGAGCATTTTCCATTAATCTCGACCTTCGGCATGTGTAACATTTTTCCTTCATTCGTTGGAGCGTGTGTATAGCTCTTGACCTTTACCCTGCAATTTGTTCCCCATAAAAGTGAGGGTGAAAAAGCTTACAAGCTTTCTTCTTACCGCCGCGAGCGAAGGGGTCTATTGACATGTGTTAAGGGTTGACCCTTCCTTCGGATGTGCTGGAGCGTTGCTCCATTTGGGGAAACTAAAAGTTCGCCCTCTTCCCTTGGTGTTAAGGTTGCCCCCGTAGTAGGCGTATCTCGCCCCTCCATGAGTAAGGGTCGATCTTTGCGTTGGTTGCTCGTATAGATGACTCACTTTTGGGAAGCTTTCTTCTTCAGACAGGGAGACCTTGAAGATCGTTTTCCAAGGTAGTCAGACCAAATCTGACCGTCCTGTGTCTTGGGTGTCCGAGGTGGACTCGTATGAGGCAGGGACTCGTATGACCCCCTGTAGGTTGATTTTATGGAGAAACATACAAGGTGTAGGTAGAGCGTTCCGAACGTACCGTTGAATCAGATGAGAGGGAAGAACCCTCTAGTTCTGCTTATCAGGCCAAGAAATTTTCTAAGTCAGGGGTGGCTGCTAATGCTTCCAGTATGTTCTTTTTCCCTTCTTTTTTCTTTGTGATATACTTATGATTGTTCTCATGCTGCTTCCTTCTTGTCGTTAGAGCGTTCTTCCCTGGTTACCGAATGGTTCTTGTGGTGGGTGAGAGTTCAAGTCAATCTAAATCCAAGGCGCGGAAACCTGACTCTGAGGTCGGGCCCTCGGCTGCCAAGGAGAAGGAAACCACGAGAGGCTCTCCTTCAAGTGCCCCCTTGCTGACTCCCTCCCATGATAAGGAGGTAGTGGTTGAAGAGGCACCCTCTTTGCTTGACAAAAGGAAACAACCTGTGGCTGGCGATGGGGTGGTCATAGGTCTTGATGTCTCTTCTCTATCCCCTGCCCCCCAGCCGAGGGGCCGAGTCTCAAGTTTATTTCATCTTCATGTAGATTTGACGACTTTTGAAAGTGTTTTTGTCTTTCCTATGGGTTATGTTATTAACCCCTGCGTTGAAGATTTTTCTTTTGGTGATGGGTGTGATCGTCGCCTTTCGTTGAGGTTCCTTTCTCTTGTCATGGTTCTGATTAAGATAGCAAATTCTTGGTTGGGAGTTTGGTGGAGACTGTTCTTGAGTTATCCTCTACTAGTATCGTAGTTGTGATCGTTGTGGGGATCGTTTTGTTATATGCCCTCAATAGTGCTTGTCGTGATTCTTTGCTTCATGGTTGATTTCATGAGACATGGAGGTTGTCTTCATAATGAGGACGTCTCCTTCCTAGTATCCCCCAGTGGGTTGAAATATAAGTGCCTACCTTTACGATGTGCTGCCATGATAATCACTTCGAGGTATGTGGGCATGATAGCCACTTCGTGACGTGTGGGAGTGGTAGTTCTTCTTTAGTGTGTGGACATGATAGCCACTTCAAGGTATGTGGACATGATAGTCACTTCAAGGTATGTGGACATGATAGCCACTTCAAGGTATGTGGACAAGATAGCCACTTCAAGGTATGTGGACATGATAGCCACTTCAAGGTATGTGGACATGATAGCCACTTCAAGGTATGTGGACATGATAGCCACCTCAAGGTATGTGGACATGATAGCCACTTCAAGGTGTGTGGAGTTGTGCTTTAGTATTCCTTTCTCATTGGAGAGCCTTCATTGCTATAGTTGCCTTTTGTGTAGGCTATGTTTGTTGGGTTAGGTCCCGATGTCTCGTCTTGTCGGATGTTGTATCCTTTATGCTCTTTAGATGTCTCCTTCATGAGTTGTGCTTGACGATGTTCAAGTCTGATACGAGCATAGGTCACGCGAGGGCGACATGCATGACAATAACATTTGTCGGAGGTTGATTTGTGTGGCTTGTAAGGCAATTCTCTTCTTGATGGGTCGAGCTTATTTTGAGAGCCTTGAACTTTGGATTTCATGTCTTTGCTATCCTTCTTGGTGGTGTTTTCCTTTGAGATATTTCTCTTGACTTGTGATATGGATGGTAGGATAACTCGTTACTTTTCATGATAACCTCTTGTGCTTATGTATATGATCCTTTGGTCATGGACTTCTCCTTTGTATATGCTTTCCTTATCTTTCTTTTGTGCTTTCCTTCACATCATACCTGCTATCTCATCAAGAAAAAACATTATGTGTTCTTTATACAACTTTACTTTGCAAATATTTTCTCATGGAATCCTTCTCAGTATGGTGCGATGATCTCTTTTGATACCCTTTAAATGGTATATATGGTACTGTTAGACCAAAGATACGCTCTTGGTGGGCGTCGAATATGTTCACGAGACTGGCTCTCGGAGGGCACTTAACGTTTCACAGGATAGGCTCCCGGAGGGCACACGTTAGACCAAAGATACGCTCCTGGTTGGCGTCGAAAACTGTTCACGAGACAGGCTCTCGGAGGGCACTTAACGTTTCACAGGATAGGCTCCCGGAGGGCACAAGTTAGACCAAAGATACGCTCCTGGTTGGCGTCGAAAACTGTTCACGAGACAGGCTCTCGGAGGGCACTTAACGTTTCACATGATAGGCTCCCGGAGGGCACAAGTTAGACCAAAGATACGCTCCTGGTGGGCGTCGAAACTGGTAGTTTGAAATCTACCTCAAGATACGCTCTTGGGGGCGTCGAATCTGGTAGTGTTTTTTCTACCTCAAGATACGCTCTTGGGGGCGTCGAATCTGGTAGGTTGCAAATCTACCTCAAGATACGCTCCTGGGGGCGTCGAAATTCGTAGTTTTTGGAAACCACTCTCAAGATACGCTCTTGGTGCGTCAAAGGTCGTAGTATAGAAACTACTCTCAAGATACGCTCTTGGGGGCGTCGAAGGTCGTAGTATGAACACTACTCTCAAGATACGCTCGTGGGGGCGTCGAAATTCGTAGTTTTTGGAAACCACTCTCAAGATACGCTCTTGGTGCGTCGAAGGTCGTAGTATTGACACTACTCTCAAGATACGCTCTTGGGGGCGTCGAAGGTCGTAGTATGAACACTACTCTCAAGATACGCTCTTGGGGGCGTCGAAGGTCGTAGTATAAAAACTACTCTCAAGATACGCTCTTGGGGGCGTCGAATCTGTTCGCGGGATAGGCTCCCGGAGGGCACAAGGTTCGTAGTTTTAGAACTACTCTCAAGATACGCTCTTGGGGGCGTCGAATGTGTTCGCGGGATTGGCTCCCGGAGGGCTCATAATATTACCTTATCTTGTGTCCTTTCTCATGTAGGGTGCGTCTTTGGTATGCTTTTCGAGTCTTTACTTGACTTTTCCTTTTATGATATTGCATGCTACCACGCTTTTCCTTCAATGTGGGAGATCACCTCTCGAGGGCGATGTTTGTGTGTTGCCAACTTAGGACGAGTTCGTATAGGGAGTTGATGATGTTTTCCTCTTATGTGACCTCTTCTAGGAGAAGTGGTATTGCATGTTCTTGTGATCTTCTGCCTCTAATCTCTTCTTTTACACTTAGGTGGACTACCAAGCACTTGTTCGTTTGGTGCCCCCCAAGTTGCTTGGTGGTCATACCGCCTTTCATATTTGGCCGTTGAAGGCCCCTCGTTCATTTTCTTGGTTGGGTACCCCTTATGCTCGGGGCTCCCTTGTCTGCTTGTTTGAATGCGATGAGTATCCCTTGTAGGATTTACTCTTTCTCATGCTTGCTTGTTTCAGTCATAGGCATGGTTTGGATAATGCATTTGTCGGATGTATCTTTAGGGATTGGGTGGAGAGCTTTTGCTTTGGGTGGGTGGGGGTGATTTTCGTTCTCTTGATAACCAGGATGCGGCAGTGTCTGTATCCTAGGGGTGCTTGTAAATTCTTTCCCCCCTTCCTTGTGCTTTAGGTTGAAAAGCTCTCTCATAGAATGGCGTCTTGAGTTGTTAATCTCATAGGTGTGTTTCAGACTAGTCAATCTGATCCATGCTCTTTGCTCGTGCATGGGGGGGGGGGGGGGGGGTCTGACCGGGCTGTGATAATCTTGGAGTGTTGTGGCACTTAGTGTGCGTTGCCTTTTCCTTTACATTGGAGTATTCTTCAATGCCTTTAGGGAGTGTCACATTGGTCATGCTCCTCCCACCTTGAATCTTGATTATAGACTTCCTTTGAATTAGGACTTGAACCTAAAAAGGATGTTTTCCTTTAGGTTTGCAAGTGATGCTCCATGATTTTCCATGGGTTTGCCCCCGTATTGGCTATTCCTTGTTGGATAGCTTCATTAGAGACTGCATTTGTATTGCGTACGTATACGTGTTTGAGGTGTGTTGAGCTGACAAGTCCCTCCTTTTTCATTTTGTCATATCCTTCATTCACCATGTATTCGGCGTATGGCCTTAAAGGCGGGATATTGTTCTAGTGTCCCTTTTATCGGGGTTCTCCTCTTGATGGGATGCCAGAGTCAAATGTCTTATCATTTGCAGACAAGGTGGTTGATCGGGATGTGCGTCTAGTGTGAGGGTCGATCTTGAAACCTTACTCCCCAAGCTTTAGAGCTCTTCTTTGGTTGATCTTGTAGAACTATTATCCTGCCCTAAGGCTCTTGATAGGAGATGTATCTCCTTTTTCATACTCTAGTTGTTGCACTATCTCTTTTGCTAATCTTGCATCTTTAGAGTTTCTCTCTTGGTGCATGACTTCAATGACAGGATTTTCTACCGATGTTTATTCTATTAGGACTTGTATCCTTGGTTGCCTTCCTTTCTTGTGAGATGGCGAAGGAGTGTTTGTGAACACTCCAATGTGTCGCACTTGGTAGAGGTATGCGCCTAATCTTTATGGCGCTGTCTTAAATCTTCGTGTACCTATCTCTGATGAACATGTTATTCATTACATATATAGTACGGAGTCCAAGGATCTCCGGGTTAGGATCATAGTTTGAGAACAGAGACATAGTCATCTATTAGATAACCTCTTTATCTACGGAGTTTATTTTTGCAAGGATAAATGCAAGGATACTTGTAAGGATACTTGTAAGGATACTTGTAAGGATACTTGTAAGGATACTTGTAAGGATATGTGTAAGGATATGTGTTCCATCCTTATTCCTGGTTCATTTGCAGTGCCGTGTCCCTAATGGGTGTGTTGGTGTTCTGACCACCTTTACTAGTAGGGGGTCCTTTGGTATTAGGTATACCTGACTCTTCTCTAGTATCATCAATGGTTGGTCATGGGAGATGTCTGACGGACTCCCTTCATGCACTATGGTTCTCTTCATGTCAAAGTTGGTGATTCCCTCTCTTATGACTAATATATCATTGTGTGGAAATACTATGTTTTCCATATCCCTTTTTAAAAGCTTGATGATGGTGTCATCATTCTTCCTTTGCTAGGCTTGGTGTCCTTGAGAGTTTTTGATGGAAGTGTATTCCATTACCTGGGGTGAGCTTACTAAGTGTAGTTGTATCTCCTGGCTATTTTATGAAATCATAAAGATCCGCTGGAGGTGTTTGCTTCTGATGGTGGGCGTTGCCCATGTGATATGGTTTCCTCCATTTTTGGAGGGATGTGTTCGCGGCTACCCCCTCTTATGCTAATGGGCGTTTGTGGGGAGGGCATGTTGTAACTGGTGCCCCCCTTGCATACCAATGCCCGATGGGATCCTTTGACGGACTTGGCCCTAGGATGCTTAGTGGAAGGTTATGGTGGGGGTAATCTTTTGTGACCTTCATGGTAGTTCCTCTATAGGATGTTGGGGGTGCTCAACTTATTTTTGTAAGTGAGCCTTCCATCTTGTGATCTTTCCCAGAAACTTGACCTTACAGGTGTTCTTTGGGATTGAGGAATCTGTTGCTTGTGCATCTCTTGATTGGCGATGGCCTTTTACGTATTCTTCTAGTGGTCCACCTGTGTATGTATATATCACGGAGCCCGAAGGCGTCCGGTATGGTCATTCTTGGAAAACATGTTGATATCAAGTATCAAAATCTACCCCTTTTAGGGAGTTGACTTGTTATGCAGTTAAATTAAATAAGAGGATATGGGAAGGATATGAGTGTGGGGGTGTTGATATCCCCTGCTTCTTTGGTAATGTAACTGTTTTCCTCCATTAGTCTGTGTGTATTCCTTCCACTTGAGGAATATAAGGTCGCATCCTTGCAAGGCGGACTAGGTGGAGGTGTATCCTTCATGTATGCTATGTGCGATCTTACTCTACTACGTCTCTCCATGAGACTTCCCATTGTAGTAGCTATGTGCTAACGTAGTGTGGTACTCTATGAGTCCCCTGTTCAAATCCTTGTCTTTTCAACTCCTTCCCTGTCCTAGGGGGATGTGTGCCAAGGGTTGTCATGCACAAGGGGTTTGGATCTGTCGTGCTGTATCATGGGTAGGTGGTTGCCTTGTTGTGTTGTTGGGACTATGTTCCTCCCTTTTAGCTTTCCTTGATATGTCCCTTAGTCATGTCTGTAGTGATACGGACTGTATGTGTACATTGCCAGGGTGGATGTTGGAACTCATATATCCTTGTTGGTCTGGCATGTATGTCCTCCCTTAGTGCGGTGTATGTCCCTGTTGGGGTACTTGGTTGAATCCATGCCTCCTTGGAGGTCTTGCCTGTCTATCTGCCCCCAGAGGTGTGTATGCCCTGGCATCCTGCTGTGTCTGTTGCTGCCTTGGAGGCACAGACTGCTGCCTTCCCTCAGGGGGTGGCCTTTGGTTGTCTCTCCTTTGTTCTTCTCACTGCCCTGTTCGAGGGTGCAAGTGGTGTTCTTCTTCATGCTGGTGTTGCCTTCTCTGCCTGTTCCTCAGGGTATCTCTATAGGCTAGCAGCTCATCCAATGCGTTCATCAACCTCGGAGTCACTGTCTGTGCTCCTTGCGAGTATGCGGGCCTTATGTTGGTTGTGTGGGCACGATTGTCGTTCCTTTGAGTCAGTATTCCATATGGACACCCTTGAGGTTGTGCCTCATAGTAGTACCCCTGTGGAGGTGCCGTGTATTGGGATGGCACTCCTTATTGCCCCCTGTCCCTCTGGTTTCCTAGTCAATGGAGTTGAAGCTGTGGAAGCCTCCTAGCCAGCTGGGCGTGAAGGTCCTCCTGCCTGCTTGTTAGGTTGGGGTGCCTGTGGGGCTACCTGAGGCTCTGGGTGTGCAGGCTGTTTCTCTGGGTTAGGCTGCCTTGCTGGAGGTATAGGCTGTCTCTCTCGCCTACTGCCCCCAGGTGGGCGGTTATGCCTAGATGCTAAGCTATTCGTCATCGCTCTTGTGATTGCCAGGCTTTCTGTTCGAAGCCCACGGACGGCGCCAAGTGTTAGGTTATAAAGTCTAGGTCAACGGGTCGTCAATCTAGAATTTATCTCCCACTAATGAAATGTCGGGTTTAGTGTTCCTAGGACTAGTCATTCTGATACATGCCCTTCTGCTCCCTTAGGGTAGTCGTTCTGATATATGTCCTTCTCTTCTCTCCTTCTGACTTCCTTTCCTTCTCTCCTTCTGACCTCCTTTCCTTCTCTCCTTCTGACCTCCTGAGGCTTGTACTTCTTACCCCTGGGGCTTGTCCTACTGCTCTATGCTCTTCTGCTTCCTTGGCTCTCTTCTCCTTGCCACCCTGCAAGAGGGGCAATACCAGGCACAGAGGGGGGGTGGTGCCTGATGAACCCTCTCCGATGCCTAAGTCAGTACGGTTTTAGAGAGATAAAGCTAGAGAGATGTCAGAGCAAAATTGTGCAACTTGCCAAGATGATCAAATGAATAGTGGAGGTGGGGTATTTATAGGCAACGGTGTCATTAAGGTGGCTTAATGACATCGTTAACCTTTAAACACAGTTAATTAACCTTTAAACACGTAATTAAGACCTTAGGATACGGAGAAGGTAGGCGGAATAAACCGAGTATGGGAGTCCAAAAATGATGCCGGGGCCCTTGGGGGGAAGGGAAATCCGACCCCCAAGGGTAGGGGTTGGGTGAGGGCACCCAACCCCTCCTAGGGAGGATGGGGTTGGCCAACCCCATCCCCCCTAGGGGAGATCGGGTTGGCCGACCCGATCTCCCCTAGGGGAGGTCGGGTGTGGCCACCCAACCTCACCTAGGTGAGTTTGATCCGGCCGGACGAGCGCCTCGGCCTCGTCCGGGCCTTTGGTGTTCTCGCGAAGTGTTCGGGTTGAAGTTTCAATTTACAATCATTAACGGGGTGATAAAGATACAACGATTCGGAAGTCAACGGGTTCAAATTGGGCGTATATCCATCAGATACTATTTCTCATATTGGACTCATAAGCACCAAGTTTTCTGTGATGGTAACTTTGGAAAAATCTTCGGTTACGGCCAATTTCTCATTTTTTCAATATAACCTCACTCGGACCACTATTTTTAATGAAATCAGTTTTATTTGCACTCTTACTCGTCTTATATGACTGTGGAATGGTTCAAACTATTTCTCATGTTAAACTCATAAGTACCAAGTTTTCTGCGATGGTAAGTAAGGAAAAATCTTCGGTTTCGGCCAATTTTTTCATTTTTTCAATATAACCTCACTCGGACCACTATTTCTCATGTTAGACTCATAAGTACCAAGTTTCTGTGATGGTAAGTAAGGAAAAAATCTTCGGTTTCGGCCAATTTTCTCATTTTTTCAATATAACCTCACTCGGACCACTATTTTTAATGAAATCAGTTTTATTTGCACTCTTACTCGTCTTATATGACTGTGGAATAGTTCAAACTATTTCTCATGTTAGACTCATAAGTACCAAGTTTTCTGCGAGGGTAAGTAAGGAAAAATCATCAATTTTCTGCGATGGTAAGTAAGGAAAAATCTTCGGTTTCGGACAATTTTCTCATTTTTTCAATATAGCCTCACTCGGACCCCTATTTTTAATGAAATCGGTTTCGGCCGTTTTGGGAAGGGCTAGGGCGGAACGGGCGGGATTTTGAGCCTCTCGGGATATTTGCTCACCCCTATTTCTCATATTGGACTAATAAGCACCAAGTTTTCTGTGATGGTAAGTAAGGAAAAATCTTCGGTTTCGACCAATTTTCTCATTTTTTTTCAATAGAACCTCACGCGGACCTCTATTTTTTTATAAAATCAGTTTTATTTGCACTCTTACTCGTCGTATAAGACCGTGGAATGGCTGAAACTATTTCTCATATCGGACTCATAAGCACCCAGTTTTCTGTGATGGTAACTAAGGAAAAATCTTCGGTTTCAGCCAATTTTCTATTTTTTTTTCAATATAGCCTCACTCGGACCCCTATTTTTAATGAAATGAGTTTTATTTGCACTCTTACTTGTCGTATATGACTGTGGAATGGTTCAAACTATTTCTCATATTAAAATCATAAGCACCAAGTTTTCTGTGATGGTAAGTAAGGAAAAATATTCGGTTTCGTCCAATTTTCTCATTATTTCAATATAACCTCATTCGGACCTATATTTTTTATGAAATCGGTTTTATTTGCATTCTTACTCGTTGTATAAGACCTTAGAATGGTTGAAACTATTTCTCATAAATGACTCATAAGCACCAAGTTTTCTGTGATGGTAAGTAAGGAAAAATCTTCGGTTTCGACCAATTTTCTCATTTTTTCAATATAACCTTACGCGGACCTCTATTTTTTATAAAATCAGTTTTATTTGCACTCTTACTCGTCGTATAAGACCGTGGAATGGTTGAAACTATTTCTCATATCGGACTCATAAGCACCAAGTTTTCTGTGATGGTAACTAAGGAAAAATATTCAGTTTCGACCAATTTTCTCATTTTTTCAATATAACCTCATTCGGACCTCTACTTTTTATGAAATCAGTTTTATTTGCACTCTTACTCGTCGTATAAGACCTTAGAATGGTTGAAAATATTTCTCATAACGGACTCATAAGCACCAAGTTTTCTGTGATGTTAAGTAAGGAAAAATCTTCGTTTTCGACCAACTTTCTCATTTTTTCAATATAACCTCACGCGGACCTCTATTTTTATGAAATCAGTTTTATTTACACTCTTACTCGCCGTATAAGACCGTGGAATGGTTGAAGTTATTTATCATATCGGACTCATAAGCACCAAGTTTTCTGTGATGGTAACTAAGGAAAAATCTTCGGTTTCGGCCAATTTTCTTTTTTTTTTTTTCAATATAGCCTCACTCGGACCCCTATTTTTAATGAAATCAGTTTTATTTTCACTCTTACTCGTCGTATATGACTGTGGAATGGTTCAAACTATTTGTCATATCAGACTCATAAGCAACAGTTTTCTGTGATGGTAACTAAGGAAAAATCTTAGGTTTCGGCCAATTTTCTCATTTTTTAAATATAGCCTCACTCGGACCCCTATTTTTAATGAAATCAGTTTTATTTGCACTCTTACTCGTTGTATATGACTGTGGAATGGTTCAAACTATTTGTCATATCGGACTCATAAGCAACAAGTTTTCTGTGATGGTAACTAAGGAAAAATCTTCGGTTTCGGACAATTTTCTCATTTTTTCAATATAACCTCACTCGGACCCCTATTTTTAATGAAATCGTTTTATTTGCATTCTTACTCGTCGTATGTGACTGTGGAATGGTTCAAATTATTTTTCATATCGGACTCATAAGCAACAAGTTTTCTGTGATGCTAAGTAAGGAAAAATCTTCAGTTTCGGCCAATTTTCACATTTTTTTCAATATAGCCTCACTCGGACCACTATTTTTAATGAAATCAGTTTTATTTGCACTCTTACTCGTCGTATATGACCGTGGAATGGTTCAAACTAATTCTCATATTGGACTCATAAGCACCAAGTTTTCTGTGATGGTAAGTAAGGAAAAATCTTCGGTTTTGGCCAATTTTCTCATTTTTTCAATATAACCTCACTCAGACCTCTATTTTTTTATGAAATCAATTTAATTTGCACTCTTACTCATCGTATAAGACCGTGGAATGTTGAACTATTTCTCATATCGGACTCATAACTACCAATTTTTCTGTGATGGTAAGTAAGGAAAAATCTTCGGTTTCGGCCAATTTTCTCATTTTTTCAATATAACCTCACTCGGACCCCTATTTTTAATGAAATCAGTTTTATTTGCACTCTTACTTGTCGTATATGATTGTGGAATGGTTCAAACTATTTCTCATATTGGACTCATAAGCACCAAGTTTTCTGTGATGGTAAGTAAGGAAAAATCTTC
The DNA here is from genome assembly GCA_036873135.1 of Clarkia xantiana subsp. parviflora. Taxonomy (NCBI): domain Eukaryota; kingdom Viridiplantae; phylum Streptophyta; class Magnoliopsida; order Myrtales; family Onagraceae; genus Clarkia; species Clarkia xantiana. Next base: position 16,327,624 of record JAPTYO010000003.1, read on the forward strand.
GGTTTCGTCCAATTTTCTCATTTTTTCAATATAACTTCATTCGGACCTATATTTTTTATGAAATCGGTTATATTTGCAATCTTCCTCGTCGTATAAGACCTTGGAATGGTTGAAACTATTTCTCATATCGGACTCATAAGCACCAAGTTTTCTGTGATGGTAACCAAGGAAAAATCTTCGGTTTCGGCAAATTTTAACATTTTTTCAATATAACCTCACTCGGACCCCTATTTTTAATGAAATCAGTTTTATTTGCACTCTTACTCGTTGTATATGACTGTGGAATGGTTAAAACTCTTTGTCATATCAGACTCATAAGCAACAAGTTTTCTGTGATGGTAAGTAAGGAAAAATCTTCGGTTTCGGCCAATTTTCTCATTTTTTTCAATATAACCTCACTCGGACCCCTATTTTTTATGAAATCAGTTTTATTTGCACTCTTACTCATCGTATATGACTGTGGAATGGTTGAAACTATTTCTCATATTGGACTCATAAGCACCAAGTTTTCTGTGATGGTAAGTTATGAAAGATCTTCGGTTTCGGCCAATTTTCTCATTTTTTTAATATAACCTCACTCGGACCCCTATTTTTATGAAATCAGTTTTATTTGCACTCTTACTTGTCGTATATGACTGTGGAATGGTTCAAACTATTTCTCATATTGGACTCATAAGCACCAAGTTTTCTGTGATGGTAAGTAAGGAAAAATCTTCGGTTTCGACCAATTTTCTCATTTTTTTTCAATATAACCTCACTCGGACCTCTATTTTTTATGAAATCAGTTTTATTTGCACTCTTACTCGTCGTATAAGAACGTGGAATGGTTGAAACTATTTCTCATATCGGACTCATAAGCACCCAGTTTTCTGTGATGGTAAGTAAGGAAAAATCTTCGGTTTCGGCCAATTTTCTATTTTTTTTCAATATAACCTCACTCGGACCCTATTTTTAATGAAATCAGTTTTATTTGCACTCTTACTTGTCGTATATGACTGTGGAATGGTTGAAACTATTTCTCATATTAAAATCATAAGCACCAAGTTTTCTGTGATGGTAAGTAATGAAAAATCTTCGGTTTCGTCCAATTTTCTCATTTTTTCAATATAACCTCATTCGGACCTCTATTTTTTATGAAATCGGTTTTATTTGCATTCTTACTCGTTTTATAAGACCTTGGAATGGTTGAAACTATTTCTCATATCTGACTCATAAGCACCAAGTTTTCTGTGATGGTAAGTAAGGAAAAATCTTCGGTTTCGGCCAATTTTCTCATTTTTTCAATATAACCTCACTCGGACCTCTATTTTTTATGAAATCAGTTTTATTTGCACTCTTACTCGTCGTATAAGACCGTGGAATGGTTGAAACTATTTCTCATATCGGACTCATAAGCACCAAGTTTTCTGTGATGGTAAGTAAGAAAAAATCTTAAGTTTCGACCAATTTTCTCATTTTTTCAATATAACCTCACTCGGACCTCTATTTTTTATGAAATCAGTTTTATTTGCACTCTTACTCGTCGTATAAGACCGTGGAATGGTTGAAAATATTTCTCATATCGGACTCATAAGCACCAAGTTTTCTGTGATGTTAAGTAAGGAAAAATCTTCGTTTTCGACCAATTTTCTCATTTTTTCAATATAACCTCACTCGGACCTCTATTTTTATGAAATCAGTTTTATTTGCACTCTTACTCGTCGTATAAGACCGTGGAATGGTTGAAACTATTTCTCATATCAGACTCATAAGCACCAAGTTTTCTGTGATGGTAAGTAAGGAAAAATCTTCGGTTTCGGCCAATTTTCTTCTTTTTTTCAATATAACCTCACTCGGACCCCTATTTTTAATGAAATCAGTTTTATTTGCACTCTTACTCGTCGTATATGACTGTGGAATGGTTCAAACTATTTCTCATATCGGACTCATAAGCAACAGTTTTCTGTGATGGTAAGTAAGGAAAAATCTTCGGTTTCGTCCAATTTTCTCATTTTTTCAATATAGCCTCACTCGGACCCCTATTTTTAATGAAATCAGTTTTATTTGCACTCTTACTCGTCGTATATGACCGTGGAATGGTTGAAACTATTTCTCATATCGGACTCATAAGCACCAAGTTTTCTGTGATGGTAAGTAAAGAAAAATCTTCGGTTTCGTCCAATTTTCTCATTTTTTTAATATAACCTCACTCGGACCTCTATTTTTTATGAAATCAGTTTTATTTGCACTCTTACTCGTCGTATAAGACCGTGGAATGGTTGAAACTATTTCTCATATCGGACTCATAAGCACCAAGTTTTCTGTGATGGTAAGTAAGGAAAAATCTTCGGTTTCGGCCAATTTTCTCATTTTTTTCAATATAACCTCACTCGGACCTCTATTTTTTATGAAATCAGTTTTATTTGCACTCTTACTCGTCGTATAAGACCGTGGAATGGTTGAAACTATTTCTCATATCGGACTCATAAGCAACAAGTTTTCTGTGATGGTAAGTAAGGAAAAATCTTCGGTTTCAGCCAATTTTCTCATTTTTTCAATATAACCTCACTCGGACCCCTATTTTTAATGAAATCAGTTTTATTTGCACTCTTACTCGTCGTATATGACCGTGGAATGGTTGAAACTATTTCTCATATCGGACTCATAAGCACCAAGTTTTCTGTGATGGTAAGTAAGGAAAAATCTTCGGCTTCGGCCAATTTTTTCATTTTTTCAATATAACCTCACTCGGACCTCTATTTTTAATAAATCAGTTTTATTGCAAACTTACTCGTCGTATATGACCGTGGAATGGTTGAAACTATTTCTCATATCGGACTCATAAGCACCAAGTTTTCTGTGATGGTAAGGAAAAATCTTCGATTTCGTCCAATTTTCTCATTTTTTCAATATAACCTCACTCGGACCTCTATTTTTTATGAAATCAGTTTTATTTGCACTCTTTCTCGTCGTATAAGACCGTGGAATGGTTGAAACTATTTCTCATATCGGACTCATAAGCACCAAGTTTTCTGTGATGGTAAGTAAGGAAAAATCTTCGGTTTCGGCCAATTTTCTCATTTTTTCAATATAACCTCACTGGACCTCTATTTTTATGAAATCATTTTTATTTGCACTCTTACTCGTCGTATAAGACCGTGGAATGGTTGAAACTATTTCTCATATCGGACTCATAAGCACCAAGTTTTCTGTGATGGTAAGTAAGGAAATATCTTCGGTTTCGGCCAATTTTCTCATTTTTTCAATATAACCTCACTCGGACCCCTATTTTTAATGAAATCAGTTTTATTTGCAATCTTACTTGTCATATATGATTGTGGAATGGTTGAAACTATTTCTCATATTGGACTCATAAGCACCAAGTTTTCTGTGATGGTATAGTAAGGAAAAATCTTCGGTTTCGGCCAATTTTCTCATTTTTTTAATATAACCTCACTCGGACCTCTATTTTTTATGAAATCAGTTTTATTTGCACTCTTACTCGTCGTATAAGAATTTGGAATGGTTGAAACTATTTCTCATATCGGACTCATAAGCACCAAATTTTCTGTGATGGTAAGTAAGGAAAAATCTTCGGTTTCGGCCAATTTTCTCATTTTTTTTCAATATAACCTCACTCGGAATTCTATTTTTTATGAAATCAGTTTTATTTGCACTCTTACTCGTCGTATATGACTGTGGAATGGTTGAAAATATTTCTCATATCGGACTCATAAGCAACAAGTTTTCTGTGATGGTAAGTAAGGAAAAATCTTCGGTTTCGGCCAATTTTCTCATTTTTTCAATATAACCTCACTCGGACCTCTATTTTTTATGAAATCAGTTTTATTTGCACTTTTACTCGTCGTATAAGACCGTGGAATGGTTGAAACTATTTCTCATATCGGACTCATAAGCACCAAGTTTTCTGTGATGGTAAGTAAGGAAAAATCTTCGGTTTCGGCCAATTTTCTCATTTTTTCAATATAACCTCACTCGGACCTCTATTTTTTATGAAATCAGTTTTATTTGCACTCTTACTCGTCGTATAATACCGTGGAATGGTTGAAACTATTTCTCATATCGGACTCATAAGCACCAAGTTTTCTGTGATGGTAAGTAAGGAAAAATCTTCGGTTTCGGCCAATTTTCCCATTTTTTCAATATAACCTCACTCGGACCCCTATTTTTAATGAAATCATTTTTATTTGCGCTCTTACTCGTCGTATATGACTGTGGAATGGTTGAAACTATTTCTCATATCGGAGTCATAAGCACCAAGTTTTCTGTGATGGTAAGTAAGGAAAAATCTTCGGTTTCGGTCAATTTTCTCATTTTTTTCAATATAACCTCACTCGGACCCCTATTTTTAATGAAATCAGTTTTATTTGCACTATTACTTGTCGTATATGACTGTGGAATGGTTCAAAATATTTCTCATATCGGACTCATAAGCACCAAGTTTTCTGTGATGGTAAGTAAGGAAAAATCTTCGATTTCGTCCAATTTTCTCATTTTTTCAATATAACCTCACTCGGACCTCTATTTTTTATGAAATCAGTTTTTTTTGCACTCTTACTCGTCGTATAAGACCGTGGAATGGTTGAAACTATTTCTCATATGGACTCATAAGCACCAAGTTTTCTGTGATGGTATGTAAGGAAAAATCTTCGGTTTCGGCCAATTTTCTCATTTTTTCAATATAACCTCACTCGGACCTCTATTTTTTATGAAATCAGTTTTATTTGCACTCTTACTCGTCGTATAAGACCGTGGAATGGTTGAAACTATTTCTCATATCGGACTCATAAGCACCAAGTTTTCTGTGATGGTAAGTAAGGAAAAATCTTCGGTTTCGGCGAATTTTCTCATTTTTTCAATATAGCTCACTCGGACCACTATTTTTAATGAAATCAGTTTTATTTGCACTCTAACTCGTCGTATATTACTGTAGAATGGTTCAAACTATTTCTCATATCGGACTCATAAGCACTCTTACTTGTCGTATATGACTTTGAAACTATTTCTCATATCGGACTCATAAGCACCAAGTTTTCTGTGATGGTAAGTAAGGAAAAATCTTCGGTTTCGGCCAATTTTCTCATTTATTAAATATAGCCTCACTCGGACCCCTATTTTTAATGAAATCAGTTTTATTGCACTCTTACTTATCGTATATGACTTTGGAATGGTTCAAACTATTTCTCATATTGGACTCATAAGCACCAAGTTTTCTATGATGGTAAGGAAAAATCTTCGATTTCGTCCAATTTTCTCATTTTTTCAATATAACCACACTCGGACCTCTATTTTTTATGAAATCAGTTTTATTTGCACTCTTTCTCGTCGTATAAGACCTTAGAATGGTTGAAACTATTTCTCATATCGGACTCATAAGCACCAAGTTTTCTGTGATGTTAAGTATGGATAAATCTTCGGTTTCAACCAATTTTCTCATTTTTTCAATATAACCTCACGGACCTCTATTTTTATGAAATCATTTTTATTTGCACTCTTACTCGTCGTATAAGTCCGTGGAATGGTTGAAGCTATTTCTCATATCGGACTCATAAGCACCAAGTTTTCTGTGATGGTAAGTAAGGAAATATCTTCGGTTTCGGCCAATTTTCTTATTTTTTCAATATAGCCTCACTCGGACCCCTATTTTTAATGAAATCAGTTTTATTTGCAATCTTACTTGTCATATATGATTGTGGAATGGTTGAAACTATTTCTCATATTGGACTCATAAGCACCAAGTTTTCTGTGATGGTATATAAGGAAAAATCTTCGGTTTCGTCCAATTTTCTCATTTTTTAATATAACCTCATTCGTACCTCTATTTTTTATGAAATCGGTTTTATTTGCACTCTTACTCGTCGTATAAGAATTTAGAATGGTTGAAACTATTTCTCATAACGGACTCATTAGCACCAAATTTTCTGTGATGGTAACTATGGAAAAATCTTCGGTTTCGACCAATTTTCTTATTTTTTTTCAATATAACCTCACTCGGATTCTATTTTTTATGAAATAAGTGTTATTTGCACTCTTACTTGTCGTATATGACTGTGGAATGGTTCAAAATATTTCTCATATTGGACTCATAAGCACCAAATTTTCTGTGATGGTAAGTAAGGAAAAATCTTCGGTTTCGTCCAATTTTCTCATTTTTTCAATATAACCTCATTCGGACCTCTATTTTTTATGAAATCAGTTTTATTTGCACTTTTACTCGTCATATAAGACCATAGAATGGTTGAAACTATTTCTCATAACGGACTCATAAGCACCAAGTTTTCTGTGATGGTAAGTAAGGAAAAATCTTCGGTTTCGACCAATTTTCTCATTTTTTCAATATAACCTCACTCGGACCTCTATTTTTTATGAAATCAGTTTTATTTGCACTCTTACTCGTCGTATAATACCGTGGAATGGTTGAAACTATTTCTCATATTGGACTCATAAGCACCAAGTTTTCTGTGATGGTAACTAAGGAAAAATCTTCGGTTTCGGCCAATTTTCTCATTTTTTCAATATAGCCTCACTCGGACCCCTATTTTTAATGAAATCATTTTTATTTGCGCTCTTACTCGTCGTATATGACTGTGTAATGGTTCAAACTATTTCTCATATCGGAGTCATAAGCACCAAGTTTTCTGTGATGGTAAGTAAGGAAAAATCTTCGGTTTCGGTCAATTTTCTCATTTTTTTTCAATATAGCCTCACTCGGACCCCTATTTTTAATGAAATCAGTTTTATTTGCACTATTACTTGTCGTATATGACTGTGGAATCGTTCAAAATATTTCTCATATTGGACTCATAAGCACCAAGTTTTCTGTGATGGTAAGTAAGGAAAAATCTTCGGTTTCGTCCAATTTTCTCATATTTTCAATATAACCTCATTCGGACCTCTATTTTTTATGAAATCGGTTTTTTTTGCACTCTTACTCGTCGTATACGACCTTAGAATGGTTGAAACTATTTCTCATAATGGACTCATAAGCACCAAGTTTTCTGTGATGGTATGTAAGGAAAAATCTTCGGTGTCGACCAATTTTCTCATTTTTTCAATATAACCTCACGCGGACCTCTATTTTTTATGAAATCAGTTTTATTTGCACTCTTACTCGTCGTATAAGACCGTGGAATGGTTGAAACTATTTCTCATATCGGACTCATAAGCACCAAGTTTTCTGTGATGGTAACTAAGGAAAAATCTTCGGTTTCGGCGAATTTTCTCATTTTTTTCAATATAGCATCACTCGGACCACTATTTTTAATGAAATCAGTTTTATTTGCACTCTAACTCGTCGTATATTACTGTAGAATGGTTCAAACTATTTCTCATATCGGACTCATAAGCACTCTTACTTGTCGTATATGACTTTGAAACTATTTCTCATATCGGACTCATAAGCACCAAGTTTTCTGTGATGGTAAGTAAGGAAAAATCTTCGGTTTCGGCCAATTTTCTCATTTATTAAATATAGCCTCACTCGGACCCCTATTTTTAATGAAATCAGTTTTAATTGCACTCTTACTTATCGTATATGACTTTGGAATGGTTCAAACTATTTCTCATATTGGACTCATAAGCACCAAGTTTTCTATGATGGTAAGGAAAAATCTTCGGTTTCGTCCAATTTTCTCATTTTTTCAATATAACCACATTCGGACCTCTATTTTTTATGAAATCAGTTTTATTTGCACTCTTTCTCGTCGTATAAGACCTTAGAATGGTTGAAACTATTTCTCATAACGGACTCATAAGCACCAAGTTTTCTGTGATGTTAAGTATGGATAAATCTTCGGTTTCAACCAATTTTCTCATTTTTTCAATATAACCTCACGTGGACCTCTATTTTTATGAAATCATTTTTATTTGCACTCTTACTCGTCGTATAAGTCCGTGGAACGGTTGAAGCTATTTCTCATATCGGACTCATAAGCACCAAGTTTTCTGTGATGGTAACTAAGGAAATATCTTCGGTTTCGGCCAATTTTCTTATTTTTTCAATATAGCCTCACTCGGACCCCTATTTTTAATGAAATCAGTTTTATTTGCAATCTTACTTGTCATATATGATTGTGGAATGGTTGAAACTATTTCTCATATTGGACTCATAAGCACCAAGTTTTCTGTGATGGTATATAAGGAAAAATCTTCGGTTTCGTCCAATTTTCTCATTTTTTTAATATAACCTCATTCGTACCTCTATTTTTTATGAAATCGGTTTTATTTGCACTCTTACTCGTCGTATAAGAATTTAGAATGGTTGAAACTATTTCTCATAACGGACTCATTAGCACCAAATTTTCTGTGATGGTAACTATGGAAAAATCTTCGGTTTCGACCAATTTTCTTATTTTTTTTCAATATAACCTCACTCGGAATTCTATTTTTTATGAAATAAGTGTTATTTGCACTCTTACTTGTCGTATATGACTGTGGAATGGTTCAAAATATTTCTCATATTGGACTCATAAGCACCAAATTTTCTGTGATGGTAAGTAAGGAAAAATCTTCGGTTTCGTCCAATTTTCTCATTTTCTCAATATAACCTCATTCGGACCTCTATTTTTTATGAAATCAGTTTTATTTGCACTTTTACTCGTCATATAAGACCATAGAATGGTTGAAACTATTTCTCATAACGGACTCATAAGCACCAAGTTTTCTGTGATGGTAAGTAAGGAAAAATCTTCGGTTTCGACCAATTTTCTCATTTTTTCAATATAACCTCACTCGGACCTCTATTTTTTATGAAATCAGTTTTATTTGCACTCTTACTCGTCGTATAATACCGTGGAATGGTTGAAACTATTTCTCATATTGGACTCATAAGCACCAAGTTTTCTGTGATGGTAACTAAGGAAAAATCTTCGGTTTCGGCCAATTTTCTCATTTTTTCAATATAGCCTCACTCGGACCCCTATTTTTAATGAAATCATTTTTATTTGCGCTCTTACTCGTCGTATATGACTGTGTAATGGTTCAAACTATTTCTCATATCGGAGTCATAAGCACCAAGTTTTCTGTGATGGTAAGTAAGGAAAAATCTTCGGTTTCGGTCAATTTTCTCATTTTTTTTCAATATAGCCTCACTCGGACCCCTATTTTTAATGAAATCAGTTTTATTTGCACTATTACTTGTCGTATATGACTGTGGAATCGTTCAAAATATTTCTCATATTGGACTCATAAGCACCAAATTTTCTGTGATGGTAAGTAAGGAAAAATCTTCGGTTTCGTCCAATTTTCTCATATTTTCAATATAACCTCATTCGGACCTCTATTTTTTATGAAATCGGTTTTTTTTTGCACTCTTACTCGTCGTATACGACCTTAGAATGGTTGAAACTATTTCTCATAATGGACTCATAAGCACCAAGTTTTCTGTGATGGTATGTAAGGAAAAATCTTCGGTGTCGACCAATTTTCTCATTTTTTCAATATAACCTCACGCGGACCTCTATTTTTTATGAAATCAGTTTTATTTGCACTCTTACTCGTCGTATAAGACCGTGGAATGGTTGAAACTATTTCTCATATCGGACTCATAAGCACCAAGTTTTCTGTGATGGTAAAAGTAAGGAAAAATCTTCGGTTTCGGCCAATTTTCTCATTTTTTTCAATATAGCCTCACTCGGACCCCTATTTTTAATGAAATCAGTTTTATTTGCACTCTTACTTGTCGTATATGAATTTGGAATGGTTCAAACTATTTCTCATATTGGACTCATAAGCACCAAGTATTCTGTCTTGGTAAGTAAGGAAAAATCTTCGGTTTCGTCCTATTTTCTCATTTTTTTCAATATAACCTTATTCGGACCTCTATTTTTGATGAAATCTGGTTTATTTGCACTCTTAATCATTGTATAAGACCTTAGAATGGTTGAAACTATTTCTCATAACGGACTCATAAGCACCAAGTTTTCTGTGATGGTAAAGTAAGGAAAAATCTTCGGTTTCGACCAATTTTCTCATTTTTTCAATATAAACTCACTCGGACCTCTATTTTTTTTATGAAATAAGATTTATTTGCACTCTTACTCGTCGTATATGACCGTGGAATGGTTGAAACTATTGTTGGATTACGGGGACGTAAGACTACAGAATGTTAAACGTGTACTAGTAAGTAATCTAATTACGCAGCGGAATAATGTACATATACCTCAATAGCTTTCCTGCCCAATAACTTTGTGGAGTGAGTTCTGATTCTCCGGTTAGAACCCGTACAAGTTCTTCGTGAGAAGAAGTCCTACCCGGTATAAACTCCACAACAAATCCTCTGATCGATTCTTTAACGGGGACAGAACCTCGGACTGATTTGCACCGAAAATCTCAACTAAGGGTGAGAGGGTTTCTCTCAAGTTCCTCAATGGATGGACCTATTAATTTGATTGATGTGTTAAACCCTTTAGGAGACCCCCTATATATAGCATTGGTGGAGTGGACAAAAGTCCACTCCAACCAATGTGGTACATGGTTCGGCCGAACCATGCTAATTAAGGGGGAGGCCCAATTTTTGGGCCTCCGATGTCAATTAGGGATTGGTCTGGCCCAATTAACCTAATGTGACAATTACCTAATTAACTTAGGTAATTTCCTTAACATTGACGGGCTACCAATTACGGCGCCACGTCACCACATGCTAACAGCTCTCACTCGCCGGAATGGGAGGGTGCCTGTTAATATATTGTCATCCAATAGCATCAACATTTCAGTCTTCAGTCATTGTCTCCGTCTCCGAATAGTTCAAACGAGGTTTTCCGTGCGATCGGCGGATACGACGGGCATCGTGCTACTCATCTGTTAGGAGTGTTTTAGCGCCCGTAGAACTTTGATTCCCTTTTGTAAATCAATCCTGTCAAAAATAAAATATGTACTTCACTGTATCCTTGGTCAACTGATAATTCTCCAATTGCCCAGTTTTCCACATAGGAATACTTCTCCAGGGCATCCGTACAAGTGTTCACAACCTTCAACTAATATCTGGTTGGTGGCCACCTTGTGAACACAAGAGTCGGTGAATTATAGGTGCACATGACCATCCCCATAGCTTATACCCTTAGTCTAATTCAACTGGTTTCAAAGCTTTGGTCACTTGGCCGTTTTCTTTGGCTCTACGCTCGTACGCCGGGAAGCGAACATTGAGCTAGACCTTAGGTATAAGTTCTGAGTTCGAGAGGATACTTTGGGTGCCTCTTCATAAGACACCCGGGATCAATCACACGCTCAAGGTGAAGAAGTATGCGCCCTTTGAATCACAAGAATTCTAGTTAGCACAACCGAGCATGACCCCGTGGTCGAACATGGCACGTGTAGTATGAAGCACGCGTCGATAGCACACCTGGACAAGCCGGGGGTGGGATATGTCAATCATGCCATCGCAGAGTCTTTCATCTGACCATGAATGTGATTTTAATGATGGACAGAGTCCAACATGGCGATTTACAAAATGAAGATTAAGTCATGCTATAAGCGTGACCAAGTTATCGTTTCGTTTAACCAGGTTTATCCCCCTGGTTCTTAGGACCGTAAAATCCGATGTTATTTATCATTATGACGTCGATAGATCATATACTCAATTTGCAATTCTTTTATTCAATCGAAATATTATTTCAAATGTCAAAATGTCATCACTCATACAAGCCACTTATTAAGCCCTACGTAATCCAAGCAGTTTTACGTGTTTTTCGAAAATTTCTCTACGTAATGGCTTAGTTAATGGGTCTGCGACCATATTGTCTGTGGGCAAGTATTCTAAAGCGATTATATTGTCTTCCACAACTGATTTGGCATAATTATATTTCACATCAATTTGTTTGGTCCTACTATGGTACTTTGGATTCTTAACTGCTGCAATGGCTGTATGACTGTCGGAGTATACCTTCACAGGTTTGCTCTTCTTGTCAGTGCCAATTAATGCAGTAAGAAGCCTTTTCAGCCAGACTGTTTCTTGTGCGTTTTTAGATAGGGCAACGAATTCTGATTCCATAGTGGAAAGCGCGACACATGATTGCTTCTTGCTTACCCATGATATGGCAGCATCAGCAAGGAGGAAAACTCCCCCTGTGGTGGACTTACGATCGTCCGGATCGCCACCGTGGTCGGCGTCACTATAACCAGTCAATTCGATTTGCCTGCCCTTATAGCACAGAACATAGTCGGCAGTGTTTCGACCGGGTTATCGCGGGTTGCCCGCGGGATAGCCCGTCGAAGTCTTCGAGTCGGGTGCGAGCCAAGTCCGTCCTAAAGTCGCGTGCGGGCCTTAGCTTCGTCTTTTGATCGGCGATAAGTCCTTTGGGCTCTCTGGAAGATCGTCTGTCTACACCTGCGAGAGGAGCATTACCAAGCAGTCCCCATGGAGAGGGGGGGGTGCTTGGTGCGCTCGCTCCGACGATCAACATTAGTCGACTTCTAGAGAGAGAAAGAGTGGGTTTTCTAGAGAGAGGTCAGAGCTTTTCCCATTCTCACCCAAAGTGACTTTTTGAATGACTTGAAAATGTTTACCCCCAAGGTGGCTATTTATAGGCAACCTTAGACCGTAAACCGGTTTTGACCCGGTTCAATGTGGAAATGTGAACCGGGATGCAGGGGAGAGCTTTGGGAAATGGTCTCTGACGCGCGTCTCAGGCGGCTGTCCTGAGCGGGACGCGCGCGCCTCTGAAACTTAGGTCTCGGACACATAGGAGTTAGTTAAAAATCGGGTCTCCTATACATTCGGGACTAAATGGGGGGTGTACGCGACACCCCCCGGGTGTTGAGCTTACCCGGAATTCCGGGTAAGCCCCCCGGGGATGCCGGGCAAGTTCGAAACTTGCCCGGTTTCCCCCGGTTAGCTTGCAATCGGGTTTCGCGCATGTATGAGGTCCGAATAATTAAAACCGAGCCCGAATCATGCGTATATCCATCACTTTCCCCCGAGTTAAATAATGGCTTGACCTTTGTTTAACTCTATTCTAAGATAGGGTATACGCGTGATTCGGGTCGTCTGCTTACCTCGAGTTTTGACCTACCAAGGGTGGATACACGCGGCTCAGACGAGTTCCTTGCCTTAGTTTTTTGAGGCGGTCATACTTGATAACTGCGCAAAGGGTTAGTAGCATAACGGTCTACGAGTAATATGGTAAATGTGACTGTTTGGAGAATTAAGGCGCGAACGCACATGAAATTTTTCAGGTTTGTAAGATGAACAAATAAGTACGGAACGCTCATGCCATGATTAATTGTATCAAAATGATAATAAATCATGCAAGTCTTGATAAAATGTTTTTCATGCAGTGCGATGGTTTCCGGGAGCCCGTCGTCCGAGACGGCCGTCTTGACGGCGAGACGACGGTTTTGGGTGAATGAAATAAGGCCGGGTTTGGAAAATCACATGCAACGGACGTAATACGAAAAATCATAAACACAACGTTTTCAAAAAGTTGAGAACATTTGAAATGACCTAGTTAAATTTAGCCAAGTCATTTGATGGTTAAAACCCAAGCTATCAACAATTTAAAAAATGAAGGGTGGATGGGAGTGTACCTCTTGGATGTATGGTACTTACTATGTTGTGTAGTCCACCTCCTCCATGATAGTTTATAAAACTATCAACTTTTGAATTGGTTGTGGTGAGAGTTTTGGAGGAGCTAAGGTAGTGATTTTAGGAATTCACTTTAGGGTGTTAGTGAGACCCCATTTCGGCCGGCCACCACCAGGAGCACCACCGGCGAGGTCAGGGCGGCGCAGCGGCGGCGAGGCGGCGGCGGCAGTGGCGGGAACGGCGGCGGCGGCTGCAACATTCGTGGGTTGATTTTGAGCTCGATTTGATCCGGTTTCGAGTCCTTTTTGTCGAGCATCGATTGGTAACGCCCTCCCCTCCCTTTTCTTGCAGTTAATTAGACCTTTGGGGCTGCACATTTGAATTTCAATAAGGTGCATGGTAGGTGTTTGATGAAATGCCTAAGTGAGATTTTGGCTTGATTTTCAAAATTTGTTTTTGGCTAAGCTCTAAATGTAGATAGATAGAGTTAAGGATAGTGAACTCCCTTTGTGAAGAGGTCCCTAGGTTCCGACCAACCGAGGGGGAATCGTGGAGGTTCAAAATCGGACTTATTCGAGCGAAAAGTTCGACTCTTCATATCTTGATATGGGTGGCTTGATATGATGTCCCCTATTGTGATAATGCCCCCTTGATTGTTTGTGAGTGGATAGCCATGCCCCCGGAGTTTGGATGATTGCTTGGTAGTTTGTATTCATTAGTGGCTTAGTTGACCCGAGTGTTCTTCGGATTGCTCGGGGAGGAGTAAGTCTTCCCGTGACACGTAATGGGCTTGCTTAAGTGCATTTGAGCTGCTTGTATGTGCCCCCGGAGCCTTGAGCCGTTTTGGGGCTAGAATTTGATCGAAATGTGGTCGGATGGCATTTTGGTAATTATAGCCAACTTTGCATGTCTTTGATTTCTTTAGCTCTTGAACTTGTCGCTTTGTAGAGGGCTTGAATACCTGTGTCATATTGCACAAACGTATGAAAATTTGATTAGTAGGTGGCATAGGCCTTTGATGAGCGTAAGGATTTTTGACTCCCGAGCGGGAGGACCCCTAGCTGTTTATTCGCGGACAGTTGGTCCGTTGGGTTGGATATCCTTGCAAAGGATTTTGATGAATGTGGTTGATGTGTTGCCTTGGTTTTTGATTGAGTTGTGTATGGTTTTTGCAGGGCTTGGTTGACGGGCTTGTAGGCGCCCGACTTTGATACTTAGAGTATTCCTGATAGGGAACGGTTTCTACTTCTCCGCATAATGAGTAAGTCTCATCCTTTTGTTTCGGATAACTTTGAGGGTGAGGTTGATGAGAGCACCATGGATTCCGATTCTGGGTCTCGAAGAGGTGTACTCTTGGGACCGTCGGGTGACCGCGTGATACTGGAGAAGACTCAGATATTTTTTCCCAACAAGCTTCCACGTTCCAAGTTTGACCTCTATGTCTCGACCCGGGGCTGGTGTCCCGGCCTAGAGGTCTTGTACCCTTGGGATGTTGTAAAGGGGGTTGAATTTGGTCGGCCCACCGTTCCTCCAGCTGAGTATGAGGCAGTCTACCTTTCACAGTTTCGAGAAGGGCTGCGGTTCCCCTACTGTCAGGATCTGGTTCGCCTTTGTCGATATTATAGGATTCCTCCTGTCTCTATTACCCCACCAGGGTTTAGAGCTTGGACGTGTTTTCGGGTGCAATGTCATCTAAATTCCTGGGACTACTCGATAGTGTTGTTTCGAGCCTTCTACCGCCTGGGTAAGGCGGACGAGTCTGGGATGTGCACCTTCAGCTTGCGTTGGCCTCATATGACCGAAAAGGGATTCTCTTCCCTTGGCTTGCGCAGGGCGGGGTGGAATACTGAAACGCGATTCTGTGAACGGTCGGACACTTCCCAGAATAAATGGAAGTGTCAGTACTTTTTTATGAAGGATGCGGGCACGACTTGGACGACTTCTCACATATTGGATGCCGATCCCGTTCCACGATTTCAGGAGTTCTCCGATATAGATAAGGTCGCTTTGAAGAAGATCCATGCGGCGAATAGGGCGGGGGAGTACAGCCCCCTTTATCGTGCTTCTGACGCCGAGCTGCTCGCGGCGGGCATTCACGTACGTCCTTCGAGGGAGGAGTTGGTATGTTTTGAAGTTTTGTAACATCTGCTCTTGTTTCCTTGTAGGTTGGTTTCTTAACAGACGCCCCTGTTTACAGGGTGGAGTTGCAGGCGGGTCTTCTCAGATTGTTCCCGGCCTAGACGATACTCTTCCTGTTGACCCGGGTATGGGACTTGTGCCTTTTAAAGGTTTCGTTGAGGTTTTTCCCATGCTACCATGTTAATGGTCTTTTTGTGGTTGTCTTTGTAGGCTTGGAATTCCCGACGGCGGGGGGAGTTGCACCTGTCGGGGAGCATGATGCTGACGTCCGCTCCCCGAGCGATCCTAGGAGGTTGACATCTGACGGCATGCCTCTTGCTCCTTCCTGCGACAAGGGGAAAGGGCCTATGTATGCAGATTCGACCATGCCTGTCCCCCGGCCGGGGAGCGGGCGTTCAGTGGAGATGCCTCCCTTGGCAGGTGATTGTGGTTGACTTCTTGTTGTATTGGTGTGGTTTGCCTTCTCCTAATGTATTTGCTTTTGATGTGTAGTTGTTCCTACTCCTCCGGCTCTCCGCAAGTCTGATTTGATTTGCCGGCTTGATCGGGATGTGTCTGGGAATGAGTGGGCTCCGTATTCTCAGTCTACTGTCCGTTTTCCCAAGGATGTTTCCCTGAGCACACCTGCTGTTGGTGTGCGTGTGGTTCAGCGGTCTGTTCCGCTGGCTGACCGCAAGACGTGTCCCCGGGACCCTGAGGCTGCGCTGAAATGTGTCGAGGACTCGCTCGCGCGCTTTGCTCCTGTACGTTGTTTTCCTTTTATGTTGGGTCTATCACGTTTGTCTGGCTTCTTTGCGTGTGATGTGCTTGTGTTGTTGTTGCAGGTGAATGCCGTGATGACCAACCTTTCCTCCTTTGTTGTCGAGCTTGTTGAGGAGACGAGGGGTCTGCAGGATCGTCATGAGCACTTGTCTCAGGATGTTGTTGTGTTGAGGGAGAAGGCGCGTGCACATTCAGATGCTTCTTCCAAGGCTTCCGCTGATCTCAAGGGAAGTCAGGATTGTGCGTCTCAGCTGGAGGCGGAGCTATTTGCCCTACTGCGCCAGGAGAAGGTTGATGAGGAGGCGCATGCTGTGGCGCTGAGGGACACCAAGGAGTCTCACATTGCCCTGGGTGATCAGCTTGGGATGATTGAGTTTCCTACTACAGCTGATTACCCAAAGCTTCTCGAGAAGGCACGTGATGATCGCATGGAGTCCTTCTCCGTGGATTACTTCAGGAGGGTATACTCTCTTGCCCCCGATTTTCCTTTCCAGAGTGCTGGTCCATATGCTGGCTATGCCCTCGGGGCTATTGCGGGGATCCGAGCGAGCGGTGGAACGAGTGGTATGACGGGACAGGTGTCCGTCCCTGTTGGTGTTGATCGCCGTGGTGCTTTCAAAGGCCCTGCGCAAGATGTTTTTATGACTGATGCCTTTGGTTCTGGTGCTCCTGACGTTGGGTCAGGTTGATCTTTCTTTGTTTTTCCTTGTGTATATATGGTTGCTCCCCTTGCATGGGTGAGATTTTGATGGGGTGCGTCTTGGGCTTGACTTTTATGCTGGCTGGATGTCTTTACTTTTTAGTCCTGCTATATTATATATATATATATGCCTGACATGAGATGTTAGAAAGATATAATACTTAGTATTATTTTGCATCTTCCTTTATTGCTGTCTCAATAACTTGTTCTCTTTTTGAAGAGTGTTGCTCTATTGACTGGTCGATTTCCTTAATCCGATAGTTTTCCTTAGGAAATTGCATCACTGTTGGTGGCGGGGTGTGGATGAGTTGGTATTACCGTCGCCTGTGGCTTTGTAAGGAGGATGATCCTTGTTGAACTGCTTGTCTTCCTTTACGAGGATGTGAACAGACTAGTATGTTCACATACTTGATGCTGCGGCTAAGTGTGGATAGATTAGTACGTCCGATCCTTGCATTTGTTTGCGAGGGAGGATTCCTAATGATTCGTATGTCCCCCGACTTTTTGCAGGGATGTGAATAGATTAGTACGTTCACATCCTTGTATTATGGCGAAGTGTGGATAGATTAGTACGTCCTACACTTGCCTTTGTTTGCGAGGGAGGATTCCCAATGATCCGCTTGTCCCCCGACTTTTTGCAAGGATGTGAATAGATTAGTACGTTCACACCCTTGTATTATGGCGAAGTGTGGATAGATTAGTACGTCCTACACTTGCCTTTGTTTGCGAGGGAGGATTCCCAATGATCCGCTTGTCCCCCGACTTTTTGCAAGGATGTGAATAGATTAGTACGTTCACATCCTTGTATTATGGCGAAGTGTGGATAGATTAGTACGTCCGACACTTGCCTTTGTTTGCGAGGGAGGATTCCCAATGATCCGCTTGTCCCCCGACTTTTTGCAAGGATGTGAATAGATTAGTACGTTCACATCCTTGTATTATGGCGAAGTGTGGATAGATTAGTACGTCCGACACTTGCCTTTGTTTGCGAGGGAGGATTCCCAATGATCCGCTTGTCCCCCGACTTTTTGCAAGGATGTGAATAGATTAGTACGTTCACATCCTTGTATTATGGCGAAGTGTGGTTAGATTAGTACGTCCGACACTTGCCTTTGTTTGCGAGGGAGGATTCCCAATGATCCGCTTGTCCCCCGACTTTTTGCAAGGATGTGAATAGATAAGTACGTTCACATCCTTGTATTGCTGCGAAGTGTGGATAGATTAGTACGTCCGACACTTGCATTTGTTTGCGAGGTAGGATTCCCAATGATCCGCTTGTCCCCCGACTTTTTGCAAGGATGTGAATAGATTAGTACGTTCACATCCTTGTATTGCGGCGAAGTGTGGATAGATTAGTACGTCCGACACTTGCATTTGTTTGCGAGGGAGGATTCCCAATGATCCGCTTGTCCCCCGACTTTTTGCAAGGATGTGAATAGATTAGTACGTTCACATCCTTGTTGAAATTATTTTGTCTCCTTGCGTGCGTCGCGCTTCCTCTGTTTTGAATACAGGCATGAGCTTCGCTTAGTCTTGCTTTGATGTCTTTTTGATGGCTTTTCTTGTTGGTTGCCCTTTCTGTGTATAGAGTTAGGGCCTTTGTTGATGATGTACGTGGCTTGTTCCTGGTTTTGGACCGGGGTAGCTTGCCATTACATAGTGATTTTTCCTACGCAAGGAGTGAACTTCATTAGTCTTCTTGTTTATTTACAAGGGATGTGCATGGATGGAGTCAACTGATCTCCCATCCTAAACGTTCTACTCAGTACTTGAAAAGTAAAGATATTGTATGTGCATGTCATAGGGGAAGGATTATTCCCTTAGTGACGGTTTGATAAAGCTGGCTTCTCGCATGCAATGTAGGAGCGCAGAGCTCCTTGTTTGATCAGTTCCTCGATTCTGTTGCGTAGAGAGGGGCACCCATTCGTGCTGTGACCCCATCTGTTGTGGTAGTGGCACCACGTTTCTGGATTCTTCCCGAGGAAGGCAATCCGGATCTCGCTTGGAGGAGGTAAAACATCCTTCAGGATGGTCTTGAACAACTCTTCCACCTCTATGTTCAGAGGTGTATATTCGCCATCTTGGTTGTTGTTCAAGTCTTGTCTTGCACGCTTGTGTTCGCGCGCCTCCTCTTGTTCTGCAGGTGGGCTGAACCACCCCAGCTCGTTTGCGACCTCGACTGCTGTCTCCATCTTTTCTTTTAAGTCAGCCATGGATTTGGTTGTTCTCCACTAGGGCTGAGCAGGAAAACCCGAAAGCCCGAAAGCCCGAAAGCCCGAAAGCCCGAAAAACCCGTCCCGAGCCCGTCCCGAAAAACCCGGTCCCGAATAGACGCGAGCCCGAGCGGGCGGGACTTTTATTTTCAATTCGGGCTCGGGCTCGGGCTTTTGTGCCAAAATCCCGAAAAGCCCGAGCCCGTCCCGAATTTTTTTTTAATACTATATAAATATATATAATTATATATATTCCCCACTAACTATAGTTAGTATCTAACCATCTTCCTCCATGTTTGAATTTTTTTTTATTTTTTTTTATTTTTTTCAGATTTTTTTGTTAAAATTCGGGCTAGCCCGAGCCCGGGTCCCGAAGTCCCGGCTCGGGCGGGCCATTTTCCTTATTTTCGGGCTCGGGCTCGGGCTAAAAATTAGAGTCCCGGAAATTTCGGGCTCGGGCTCGGGCTCAGGTAAAAGCCCGCCCGTCCCGGCCCGAGCTCACCCCTATTCTCCACCCTTGTGTTCGTCCAAATAGGAGGAATGTGGGTGAGTTCATGTTCAGGAAGAAGGCATTGATTACCGCTGACTTCTCTGCCAAACTTGAAGTTGCGTTTATGGCGAATCGCTTGAAGTAGTTTTGGATGGATTCTGACTCCCCTTGTTTGATGTCCCATATGCTTGGGAGCATTGGGGTTTGAAATGCTGGGAGTCTTTCTCCTTTGCTCATCATTTCGTCAAATCGCATTTCAACTTCAGACTTGGAACATTGTCCCTTTTTAATGACTGCTATGTCCAGGCGGTTCTTGCATCTTAGGGCGTTGACATAGCATTTTCGTGCTGTCGTCTGATCGCCCAAGACTTCACCAATTCCTCCCCTTAGGCGGTATTTCAGCTTTTGATGTGCCGTTGAGGCACCATCTCGTAGGGGTTTATCGTTGTTCTTCCGAGAATTCCGTTGTAAGCGCCAAGGCTCTCGACGATCACGAAAGTGATGTCGACTTTCATTGCGTTCCATCCTTCTCCTATCACAGTGGGAAGGGTGATCATCCCCAGTGGGTATGTAGCAGCTCCAGCGAAGCTTACTAACGGGAAATTTCCCGGCTTCAGGTCCTCTCTCTTCATTCCCAGCTGTTCGAGGACATTGATATGGAGGATGTCTGACGAGCTTCCTCCGTCGACTAGAATTCTTTTGACATCGAACCCGTTGATTTCCATCGTTATTACTAACGCGTCATCATGGGGGTAGACGATGTGTGCCATGTCTTTTCTCGAGAATCCTATCACGGGGTCCTCCTCTTCTGGTTTCTTTCTTTTCCCATACTTGGGGAGTGTGCTTGCCTGCGCAGCGTATACATCCCTTGTGTTGGAGTCCTGCAGCTGGACCACCATGAATGACATTAATAACTCCCCTCTTTTTAGGAGGGGGGTTGTCATTGGTCTTCTCTTTTCCTTTCTCCTTTGGCGTGAATTTTCTTTTCACCTTCTCAATTTTTCCCCCTGGTCGACGTAGTGCTTAAGTCCGCCTTCTTGTATGATTCGATTGATTTGGAACTTAAGGCTTCTACAGTCGTCTGTTTCATGGCCGTTGACTTCGTGGCTTTCACACCACTTGTCTTGCTCCTTCCCTAGCTGGCCTGTTCTGAAACCGAATGGCTCTTTCCAGAGGTTTTGTTCTTTCATTTCTTTCAGTATGACACTCAGAGGAGCGTTCAAAGGGATTAGATCAATGGTGTTGACGTCTGGATTCTTGTCTTCTTCAATGTTGAATGTTCTCTTCTGGGGCGGAGTCCACTGTTTTTGTTGGGGGGTTTGGTTCTGCTTCGGGGGGCCTGGCTTACTTTCATCTTTCTTGTTGCCGGGCTTACCCCACTTGTCCCGTGCTGTCATTTTGTAATGCTCAGCATCGATGTACTCTTTTACTCTTGCCACGAGTTCTTCCATTGTTTCCGCCGGTCTTGTAGAAAGCTTTTGGCCCAAGTCGTACCCGTGCCTACCCAGGTTTCTGACAAAGGCGTGGATGATTTCTATCTCTGCGATGTTCGTTTGGATTTCCGAGATGTTTTGATTAAATCGGATGTAGTAGCTTGCGAGGGACTCATTCCATTCTTGCTTGACGTCATCCAAGGCATTTGATCCTTTGATAATCGAACGTTCTCCCATGTAACGTTGGATGAACTTTTCTTTGAGGGACTGCCATGAGTCTATGCTTTTCTTTGGCAGGGAGAAGAGCCAGTGTGCGGCTGGTCCGCCTAACGTTTGGGGGAACGTCATGGCTATGTGGTGAGGGTTGTCTGTCCTTCCCAAAAGCATTAGTTCATGTTGTTGCACATGCTCTATCGGGTCTCCCTTGCCTCGGTACTTTTCCGGTCTTAGATTATACAGTGCGTCTGGGACGCGACTGTACACCAGCTCGTCAATGAAAGGGTGGGATGTGGTGTCCACCAATGTGTTCATCCCTCTCATTTTCCTTTGCTTTATCTTCTTTTCGATCAGCTCTTCAAGCATCTCCTCCGTCAGCCCGGTGACTGGGTTACCCTTATTTGGGGGGTATGCTTCTTGTCCCATGCTTGCGCCTTGTTGGGGAAATTGCGCCTGCGTCGGGTTGTACTGAGAGTATCCACCTTGATATCCCTGGAATGTTTGAGACGGCTGCCTCCAGGCTCCTTCATTGAATGGCCCTGCTTGGTAAGGTGTTTGGGAATGTGAGAGCTCCTGTCTTGTCCCTTGTTGGGGGAACTGCCTGCTTTGCTGTGCGTTCCCGTGGAAGGTCGGGGTTTTTGAGATTGTAGGGCCTCTCTGCTGAGGTGCATTCATTGGAGGCGCCTGCCTTGGTGGCGGGGGCATATTTGCTTGTTGCGCAGGAGGGGGTGGTGGCGCCCCGTATCCTTGGTTGCGCAATGCCTCTCTCAGATGAAGCAGCTGTTCGAGTGCTGCCATCATTTCCGGGGTGACTGTAGGTGCAGTCTGTGCCCCTGGTGCCTGGTTGTATGCTCCAGCGTTTGGCATTCCATATGGTTGCTCTTGCGTGTTGAAGGTTTGATGGGCGAAGCCTGGAGGAGCGTTGGTCTGCTGTGCGCCCCCTTGCGCGTTACTCCGAGAGTGTGCGCTTCTTGTTGGCATAGACGAGGCGACTGAGGCCTCGCCTTGGCTCTGCGGGGGGGTTTCTCTGCGGAGGAGATCTCATGCTTGACTCCGGGGCCGGAGTTTTCCTTGGACGTCCTGGTCCTCTTCTCTTCGTCTTAGTCGGCGGTGGCTGCTCGTTGCTTGCCATGCTGTTGGTTCTGTGGGTGATCCGCAGACGGCGCCAAGTGTTTCGACCGGGTTATCGCGGGTTGCCCGCGGGATAGCCCGTCGAAGTCTTCGAGTCGGGTGCGAGCCAAGTCCGTCCTAAAGTCGCGTGCGGGCCTTAGCTTCGTCTTTTGATCGGCGATAAGTCCTTTGGGCTCTCTGGAAGATCGTCTGTCTACACCTGCGAGAGGAGCATTACCAAGCAGTCCCCATGGAGAGGGGGGGGGGTGCTTTGTGCGCTCGCTCCGACGATCAACATTAGTCGACTTCTAGAGAGAGAAAGAGTGGGTTTTCTAGAGAGAGGTCAGAGCTTTTCCCATTCTCACCCAAAGTGACTTTTTGAATGACTTGAAAATGTTTACCCCCAAGGTGGCTATTTATAGGCAACCTTGGACCGTAAACCGGTTTTGACCTGGTTCAATGTGGAAATGTGAACCGGGATGCAGGGGAGAGCTTTGGGAAATGGTCTCTGACGCGCGTCTCAGGCGGCTGTCCTGAGCGGGACGCGCGCGCCTCTGAAACTTAGGTCTCTGACACATAGGAGTTAGTTAAAAATCGGGTCTCCTATACATTCGGGACTAAATGGGGGGTGTACGCGACACCCCCCGGGTGTTGAGCTTACCCGGAATTCCGGGTAAGCCCCCCGGGGATGCCGGGCAAGTTCGAAACTTGCCTGGTTTCCCCCGGTTAGCTTGCAATCGGGTTTCGCGCATGTATGAGGTCCGAATAATTAAAACCGAGCCTGAATCATGCGTATATCCATCAGGCAGCACCTTTCAGATATCTTATAATTCGTTTTACGGCCTTTAAATGTTGATAGCCAGGATCTGATTGGAATCTTGCTACTAGGCCCACAGCGTAACAGATGTTTAGCCGAGTACATAGCATGGCGTTTCAGCCAATTTGCTTATTTTAAATATTTCCCAACTCGGAACACTGTTTTTCGATGAAATCCATTTTATTTGCTCTCTTACTCGACATATATGATTGTGGGATAGTTTGATATGTTTCTCATTTCCGACTCATAAGCAGCACATTTTCTGTGATGGTTAGTATGCACAAATTCTTTAGTTTCGGCCAATTTGCCCATATTTTGAATATAACCCAACTCGGGCCCCTTTTTTCGATCATATTCATTTTATTTGCACTCTTACTCGACATTTATGATTATGGAATGTTTTAATATAATTCTCATTTCAGACACATAAGCACCATATTTTCCGTGATGGTTAGTATGCACAAATTCTTGAGTTTCGATCAATTTGCTAATATTTTCAATATATCACAACTCGGACCACGGTTTTTGATAAAATAAGTTTTATCTGCAATATTACTCGACGTGTATGATTCAGGAATGGTTTAATAGATTTCTCATTTCGGACTCATAAGCACCCTATTTTCAGTGTGGTTAGTATGCACAAATTCTTTAGTTTCGGCCAATTTGCTCATTGTGGCATAATCCATCTAGTAAATTTCGGCCGAATTTTACAAAATTTCACACAAGAAATTTTGGCCAGATATAGGGTTACTTAGGACTAAGAAATTAAAATTTTCACTTTGTAATCCTAACATGGTTCGGCCGAATACACAAAATTAGGGCCAGTGGTCAAATTTCAAGATCAAATTTTATTAAGATCAACAATCCAATGTTTAATTTTGATAAAGATCATGTTTTTCTTGAAAATCATGAACGCCAGTTTTACCGAAAAACACTCAATTTCATGAATAGTTTACCGAAAACTTCAAGAAATCAATTTATCAAAATCAAGAACTCCCTAACACATGCTTTGATACCACTGTAGGATATATGGGGATAGTTACTACGGACAAGAAACACGTGTACATGCCAGGTAACTAATTACGCAGCGGAATAGGGACACATACCAGTTTCTCTTCAGCCGTAGTCCCAAGATCTTGCGGGAGTTCGCGGTCCACCAGCCGGATCCTGTAGTGATTCTTTTTAAAGAATCGCATACGAGGAATGGTCTCCACAGCAAAGCCTCTTGTCGATTCCTCGCTGGGATGGATCTGTGGGGTAATTGCTCGAAGCAATTCGACACTTCATTAACTATGCAATTCAGCTGAACTACTCTATAAAGGGAGGATGGATTTTTTTGTCTCAGCACTAAGGAGAAGGGAGTGTTTTCTGAATTAGCCCTAAAGAAATCCTGACACTCCTTATTTATAGAGGAGGTGGGAAAATCCCACCTCACCACTTAGGTATTTCGATCGGCCACATTAAGGAGAGGGGAGGCCCAATTTTGGGCATCTCTTGTCAATTGGGATTTTAGGCCTAACTAAAATCTCTAATGTGACATTACCTAATTACCTTAACTGTTAGGCTTATATTAAAGGGCTCCTATTACGGCGACCCATTTACCAAATGCCAACACCCAGTGGGAGTATTGTTCCGAGTGGGAGCATTGTTCCCAGTGGGAGCATTGTTCCCAGTGGGAGTATAGTTCAAGTTTAAGATGGGAATATTGAGTCTGGACGTAGTCAAAGGCACCGAACTTCTCCTGAGAAGTATCCCATCGAGAATGGTGAATTATTCATTCTTACTTTGATTGATGAACCGGTAACGGTTAAACAAGTGTTGGATGGGCTTCAAGCGAAGGAATGGAGGAAAGCAATGGAGGAAGATCGCCTCTATGAAATCTAATCTGGTGTAGTCGTTAGTTGATTTGCCTGCTAACCGCAGAGCAATAAAGGCTAAGTGGATTCTGAAATTGAAACTCACTGCTGATGAAAACGTTGAGAGATACAAAGCTCGATTGGTTGCGAAAGGATATAACCAACTCCACGGAGTGGACTTTGATGAGACATACTCACCTACTGTGCGTTGCACCACAGTACGGGCCATTTTGGCCTTGGTTACGAGCCTCGATCTGGAGTTGCACCAAATGGATGTTAAGACCGCGTTCTCTACGGAAACCTAGAGGAAGAGATCTGTATGAAGCAACCGGAGGGTTTCGTTACCCCGGAAACAAACGTAAAGTTTGTAAAATCCAAAGATCAATCTGTCAGAAACTCGTTTTTGAGGTATGGGCATGAATTGGTTCAGGGACAAACCGGTTTGGTTCATAACTCAAGTATGAACTGCTCAATATTTGAACCCTAAGAACCAAACCTATTGTTGCGTCCGGATGAACTAAGTCGTGGGGACGCGTCTATTCGCGTGGTTGTGCGGGCCTTTGTAACCCTTCCGTTGGGAGAAGGTTGGGCCACTGACGAGTGTTCAGGCTTGCTCCCGTACGAAGTCTGTGTCTCGGTATGGTTATGACTCGGCAAGGTTGTGACCCGGCGAGGTTGTGACCCGGCAAGGTTGTGACCCGGCAAGGTTGTGACCCGGCAAGGTTGTGACCCGGCAAGGTTGTGACTCGGCAAGGTTGTGACCCGGCAAGGTTGTGACCCGGCAAGGTTGTGACTCGGCAAGGTTGTGACTCGGGCGTCGGATCCTACACAAAGGAACAATGCTAGCACGGAGAGGGGGGGGGTGGTGCTAGCGGAGCCCTCTCCGATGCTTAAGTCACTATAGTGGCAAAAAGGTAATTTCTAGAGAGAGAGAATTTCTAGAGAGAAGTCAGAGCTCAAAATACCAAAGTTGGGCAAATGAGAGGATGTGTGAAAATGGGTGGCCAAGACCTCCTATTTATAGGCTTTCTTGGGACCGGACCCGGTTTTAGAGCGGTTTGATGACGGTTCAAGATCATACGGTAACCGTCATCCATATTGGTAATGTGCGAACTTGACTTCTCTACACGCAACGGTAATCGCGGATACGGTAGTCGCGCGATACCCGTAAGGTAATCCGGACCTCGTCGAATTTGGGCAATTCGGCGAGGTCCGGATTGCCGCGCAACCCGGACCTCCGGACTGCGAGCAACCCGGACGTCCGGATTGCATTGCAACCCGGAGGTCCGGTCCGGACGCGCGTAAAAGCGCTTCCGGACCGTTTTGATACCGTGGGAGATGTTTTTAAACCGAGATGTAATCTTCGACACGTTTACGAGGCCCGAAATGTAAACACGAACCCGAATTGGACATTTATCCATCACTTGCCCCCGAGTCAAGTAATGGTTTAAAACCTTTCTTGACTCTATTTTAAGTTAGGATATTTGTCCAATTTGAGTTTGACGCTAACCTTTCGGTTTTGATCGTTGGTCGGACGCAAGCATCTTGATTTCGTCCGTCGCTTGATTTTCCGGCCGAATGACTTTGTTTCCTATCATCATGGTTAGTGCAATAGGAAATGTATATGCGCGAATATGATTGTCGTCGGAGACATGAGCAAATGGTAATGCGCTATGCGAACATGTATCTATCCATATGCGTACATAAGTAATAGTCATGGCAAGATTGTAATTACGCAATGCAAGAAGTAGAAATCGTACGTTTCTAAAATGACTAAGTGATTACCGAATCATGAATTATGTGATTGCGACATACGAGTATAGTAATGGACTTGATACGTGCAATGTCAAGACATGTATAGGAATAGATATTTTAGGAGGAGAGGGTAGAGTATACCGTAGGGGTTTAGTCTTGAGTGTAGGTAAACTAATCCTTTGATCCTTATCCACAAAGCATCTCTTTGGGATTAGTAAATACTCACATCCCCATTTGTCCTTCCAGCATCCTAGGAATTCATCATTCCACTCCCTTTGCAGGTAATTCATTCACCCTTTCCCGAAATTGCCTTTGTGTGCAAAATTTCTTTGCCGTCGTGGAGCCTAGATACGTTTTGAAATTTCGAGTCTGATTCTTGGCTTGTTTTTGGAAGTTGACACCATCATTCGACTCGGTTCGTCCCAAGGATTCCAGCGCCACCTTCGGAGCCGCCAGAGGATCCCACACGCGCCCTCACGCGCCGCCGCGAGTGGAGTGGCTTCGTCGGAGCGTGTGGCCCACGCGCCGCCTTCCCGGGCTCGCCTCATTTCGGTCCACACCTTTCCGGAATCGTCTCGACGAGGGGAGTCCATTGGAATACCTTTCGTCACGTTTTGAGGTACTTTGGAAACTCGAATTCTTAGGACAGCTTCGACTTGAATGTCGATGTCACCGTGTTGTTGCTTGTTCAAGTCATTTTTCGTTGTCGGCATGTGGGATTGCTTGCTGAGGCTTATACGTCAAGTAATTGCTGATTGATTGCCATCATTATCGTCGTTTGTCCATAATTTAGGCGATTTTCCATTTCCATGGGTGTTTGATGTAGAATTCCCCGTATCTTCGCGTAGAAGCTTTTTAGTCGATATGCATGATTTTCCTTCTTGGCGGGTTTTTGGTTGACGGGGATTGTCCAATAACTTTAGGCGTAGTCACTTGTCGTCTTGATGCCTTAGAGAAAAATTTTCCTTAAGCGTTGCCGCGTCCGATTCTTACGGTTTGTCGCGTTAATCCCCCGTTTGCATGATAGCCTCTTAGGATGTTAGTTCCTTCCATGGTACGTACCAACTTTACTATGCGTGTGAAACTTGGTCACGTGCGTTGACTTTTTGATATGCGCGTTGACTTTTGATACGCGCGTTGACTTTGATACGCGTATTGATGTTGATATGCGCGTTAACTTGGATACGCGCATTGATGTTGATACGCGCGTTAACTTGGATATGCGCGTTGATGGTTGAGCGTCAGGTATAGACTGTTGGTTATTACACGAAAACACTTAGAAAATATTCTCCCCTTGTCGACATGCATCCTTGTCGACATGTATGTACGTACATGGAAACACTTAGAAAATATTCTCCCTTTGTCGACATGCATCCTTGTCGACATGTATGTACGTACATGGAAACACTTAGAAAATATTCTCCCTTTGTCGACATGCATCCTCGTCGACATGCATGTACATACATGGAAACACTTAGAAAATATTCTCCCCTTGTCGACATGCATCCTCGTTGACATGTATGTACGTACATGGAAACACTTAGAAAATATTTTCTCCTTGTCGACATGCATCATTGTCGACATGTATGTACGTACATGGAAACATGATACGCGCGTTAACTTTGATACGCGTATTGATGTTGATACGCGCGCTAACCTTAATACGCGCATTGATGTTGATATGCGCGTTAACCTTGATACGCGCATTGATGCTGATATGCGCGTTAACCTTGATACGCGCATTGATGTTGATACGCGCGTTAACCTTGATACGCGCGTTGATGTTGATATACGCGCTAACCTTGATACGCGCATTGATGTTGATATGCGCGTTAACCTTGATACGCGCATTGATGTTGATATGCCCGTTAACCTTGATACGCGCATTGATGTTGATACGCGCGTTATCCTTGATACGCGCGTTGATGTTGATATACGTGCTAACCTTGATACGCGCATTGATGTTGATATGCGCGTTAACCTTGATACGCGCATTGATGTTGATACGCGCGTTAACCTTGATACGCGCGTTGATGTTGATACGCGCGCTAACCTTAATACGCGCATTGATGTTGATACGCGCGTTAACCTTGATACGCGCGTTGATGTTGATATGCGCGCTAACCTTGATACGCGCATTGATGTTGATATGCGCGTTAACCTTGATACGCGCATTGATGTTGATATGCGCGTTAACCTTGATACGCGCATTGATGTTGATACGCGCGTTAACCTTGATACGCGCGTTGATGTTGATATACGCGCTAACCTTGATACGCGCATTGATGTGTTGAAGAGGTTGCCCCCCTTGCGCGATGCTTGTTACTTGCTTCACGAAGACTAATAAGTCTTGTATGGAGCGTTTGTTGCATAAGTGCTTGAGCAAGTGTTGGTGCGTGATTGTACACTGACTGGATTGTTGATAGCACTTTCCAGGATATCGTTGGCTTGCAGTTTCTGTTCTTAGCATAATTCTCGAAAGATCCGACGCAGGGGCGCGTTCCTCGAGCGATTCTTAGTTCTTTATGTTGAGCATGACCGTGCTAATTCCTTCTTGTGATAAAGGAAATAGAGTTGAGGGTTGTGCAGAGGTGTCTTCTGCCCCCCGGTCGAGGGACTGGCCCAAGGAGGAGCGTTACTCCTACAGAGATAAGTGTTTTTTGATTGCTGATTGTCGCCCTTATGTTGAAGAGCTATGTTGTGCTGAATGTTGAAACAATCATTCTTGCATTTGTTGTTGATATTATGAACTCTTTGCCATAAGTCCTTAGAGATGATGTAGACTCTTGGTTGCTGTTGGGCTATTTGCTTCCAGCATGTTGAACCCTTTGTGAATGGGTTGATGTTGACAATTCTTTGTTCATGCTTTTGCTTGCATGTTATTTCGTCACCTGGACCTGTTTTCAATAGTAATTATGTGATAACTTGTTAGTAATATTTCATACCTTGAGTTATCTATGTTGTCCATATGCTTTGGACTTGAGAGATAGGATATATATCCTTAAATGATGAACATGATGTCCGTAGTTGCGACTATATGTCGCGCATTGTTAAGTGTTGTGATCGCCCCTCTTGGCTAGACTCCAAGGCATGGCGAGATGGGTAGAGCATAGGATGTTGTGACTTGCGCACTATAGGTTTTGTTTGGAGATGACGGTGGCAATTTCTGCTTGTTCCGCCGAGTCTGCGTTTATTGAATGTGGATGACTAGTATCGTAGATATAGTCCCTGCAGTCGTGACCGATAGCCACTTCCTGATTGATAAGTTGAGATGCTCTCCTGATTGCTTGCCTGATGCATTATGCATATTTCCCTTCTTTCCTGAATAGCTTGCCGCTATATGTGTATCAACCCGCGTTGGGGAAGCATACGTAAAAATATTATTTGAGAGATGTTATCTTGGCTAAGCAAGATACTAGTTTATACCGTCTCTTAGTTCCACTCTAAGGCGACGTTGTACAAGACTCTACTTGTAGATTTAATGAGTTTTAAACAGGGTGCGCACCTGCCAGCGTGTATCAACCCGCGTTGGGGAAGCATACGTAAAACATTTTGTTTTTGAAGAAGCATTTTGTGAACCCTAAAAGGCTTGTTGATAAAATATTTGAAAAAATATTTTGACATTGAATGAGATACATCCAAAAAACAGTATTGATAAAATTTTTTGGAAAGGTGTTTGATACATAAAATATTTGATAAAAAATTTGGCAAAATTTTTAGTAAAATGTTTGAAAAAATATTTGTGATACATGATTCATGCGTCCAGGGACCATGTAACACTTTTTTGAGAATATGAATTGTGATGCATGCTTTCTGCGTCCAGGAACCATGCAACACGGTTTAAAAATCTGTAGTACGGAATTGTCATCTTAACCAGAGGACTTTTGCCGTATAAAAAAAACCCTGATGGCGTTCGTAATATGGGAATGCCGACTAGACAGAGGACATTCGCCATAAAGAGTGCACCCTGAACCGGATATACGCACTTGTTATAGAGTGGGGTCGTTGTCTAAACAGAGAACTTCCGTCACTTAAGGGGTGATCAGCCCCGTATGCCTTGGCGTTATTCCAAGGTATTTTGATAGTAGGCCTTGGCGTTATTCCAAGGTATTTTAGTAGTAGGTCTTGGTGTTACTCCGAGACATTGCTTGTAGCTGACGCCCTGAATAGTCGCCGTTTTGATAGTAGGTCTTGGTGTTAATCCAAGATATTGCTTGTAGCTGACATCCTGAATAGTCGCCGTTTTGATAGTAGGTCTTGGTGTTAATCCAAGATATTGCTTGTAGCTGACGTCCTGAATAGCCGTCGTTTTGATAGTAGGTCTTGGTGTTAATCCAAGATATTGCTTGTAGTTGACGTCCTGAATAGCCGTCGTTTTGATAGTAGGTCTTGGTGTTAATCCAAGATATTGCTTGTAGTTGACGTCCTGAATAGCCGTCGTTTTGATAATAGGTCTTGGTATTAATCCAAGATATTGCTTGTAGTTGACGTCCTGAATAGCCGTCGTTTTGATAATAGGTCTTGGTGTTAATCCAAGATATTGCTTGTAGTTGACGTCCTGAATAGCCGTCGTTTTGATAATAAATCCGCAGGTTGTCATTGCGGGATATAAGTTGATTGTGCACATAGCTTGATGACTTTGTGTTGCCGGCACCTTCTTGAGATAGACGCCTGTATTATGAATGGAGAAATAAACTCCTTGTTGGTGTAGATGATAGATATGTTGGTGTTGTATACCATAAGTCCCTGCTTGAACACAATGCGTAGCTTGTATTGTTGAAGTAGATTTTTGTGCACAGGTTACTACTTGGTGTAATTCCTGGGTAGTAATCGTAGTGTAGCATGTACTTCCAAGTTTTTGATTCCATGATGACGCCTTTCGATGTAGTCGTCAATATGAGTAGGTTGTTGTTGATGGTAAGTGTTGACATAACGCGTAATAGATTTTGCTTGCACATGTCATAATTTCTTGGATTATTGAAGTAGATAATAGGCGCGTAGTTTTGTTGCTTCGCGTTTAATCCAAAAAATAGCGTGCAAGAGATAGGTGTGTACCTACAAACGTAGATTGACTTTATTAGATACTTGCGCGTATTTACATTGATTATACTAGAAATAGTATGCATGCGCAAAGTAATCTAAAAGATAGTTGTTTCTCCCGTTTCATTATAGCTGTCTTGATGACGATGTTGCGGAGTCGGTTGCAACAAATCGCCTTAATGCCCCTAATGCGATGCACTCTTCAATTTCCTGCCTTAGTGGTAGACACATGTTTGTGTTGTGCCCCCAAGTTTTATGGTACTTGCACCATTCTCTGATGTTGTTGCCCAAGAAAGCTGTCTCCGGGGCAAGCGGACTTGGGAGCTTGTTTTCCAGCAGGTGCCACCGTGTTTAGCGGTGTGAAGATGTTGTTGATATCAAAGCTTGCGTCTTCCTGGTTGTTCGTCTCTGCTCGAACTCCTTTGTCCCAACTGAGGGGTGTACCCCACCTCAGTTCTTGCTCGCATAAGACTGCCGTCTCCAGCTTATCCTTTAGATCCGCCATGGTTTTTGTTGTTTGCCATCCATGAGTTCGTCCAAAGAGAAGGAAAGATTTGGTGTTCATGTTTGCATAGAACACGCTTATCACTTCTTCTCTTGTTGCTTTCGCGGTTGAGGCGTTGGAGGCAAATCTGATGAAGTATTCCATGATTGGCTCGTCTTCTTCCTGCTTAACGAGCCAAATCTGGTGCCATGGTGAGAACTGGATGCTTCCCTGTTGGTTCCAAACTGTAACAGCTTGTTCCATCAATTGCTTCTTTCTTTCATCAACAACTTTTTGCCTTTTGAAGGATTTATCATGGCCACATGGTATTGGTGTTTTGCTCTCAAGGCATTGACGTAACAACGTCGTGCGGATATCTGATCGCCGAGCACTTCCCCAATCCCATGTTCTGTTGGGAACTTCATCTTTTGGTGGACAGTGGAGGGCACGATCACATAGGGATTGATTGTTGTTCGTCCCAAGATTCCGTTGTAGGCTCCGAGGGATTCTACAACTACGAAAGTGACGTTGATATGCAATGCTCTCCATCCCTGGCCAAGGATGACAGAAAGTGTGATTGTACCCAAGGGTTGTGTAGCTTCTCCTGAGAAGCTGACTAATGAAAAGGTTCCTGGGGACAAGTCCTTGACAGATTTTCCTAATTGCTCTAGGACTCTGACATGTAGAATGTCAGCGGAACTTCCACCATCCACAAGAATTCTTTTGACATCGTAACTGTCAATGTCCATGGTAATGACTAAAGCATCATCGTGGGGGTAAACGATATGCTTTAAGTCTTCCCTTGAGAATTGGATGACTGCATCTTCTTGCTCGGGTTGCTTGCGCTTTCCGTACTTTGGCAGTGTTGCTGCTTGGGATGCATAAATGTCCCGTGCATTAGATACTTGTCCTTCGGCGGCAGGCCCTCCGTGTATAACGTTGATTACACCTCGCTTGGCTGGCGGAGGGTTGTCATTGACCTTCTCTTTTCCCTTGTTCCCTCTTTTTGACGACTCTGGTTGAGCCTTTCTCGGGGGGTTGTTGCCCTGATCAACAAATTGCTTCAACTCGCCCTTGAGGACAAAGTTGTTGATTCGGAAGCGTAGACTGACGCAGCTATCGGTCTCATGGCCGAAGACTTCGTGGTTTTCACACCACTTGTCCTTGTCTCTTCCCAATGGGCCTTTCCTGAAGTTGTTTGGCTCCTTCCACATATTCGCGTCTTTCATTTCTTTCAAAATTACAGACAGCGGGGCATTCAGAGGGATGCAGTCGGCAAGGTTTATTTCCTTTGGCTTCTGGAACTCCCCTTGGAAAGGTCTTTTTGGCTGAGGTTGCCAATGTCTTCCTTGTTGACCACTTGAATGTGGTTTTGGTTGGTTCTGCTTTGGATTATCTTTCGCCTTTGCTGCAGCGATTTTTGCCTTGTTCTGGCTTCTGAACCTTTCAAGGTCTATGTACTCCTTGACTCTTGCGGCTAATTTTTCCATGGATTCTGCTGGGCGCTTTGCCATTTTCTCAGCTAGGGCATTGCCTCTTCGTCCGAGATTTCGAATGAATGCTCGAACGATTTCTCCTTCGGTCAGGTTCCCCTGAATGTCAGAAATGTTCTGATTGAAGCGGACGTAGTAGTCGGCCAGGGACTCTTCGTTTTGTTGTTGGACGTCGTCCAAAGCGTTTGCCCCTTTTAACAACGTGCACTCGCCCATGTACCGCTGAATGAACTTGGCCTTTAGGTCCGCCCATGAAGTAATACTTCCACATGGCAGTGAGAAGAACCAGTGCGCTGCAGATCCGGCAAGAGTTTGTGAAAACGTCATTGCGAAATGATGCGGGTTCTTTGTTCTACCTAGCAGAGAGGCCTCATGCTTTTGCACATGTTCAATTGGGTCTCCTTTTCCACGGTAGGGGTCACCTCCAATTCGATACAGTGCGTCTGGGACGCGACTGTTCACCAAATGGTCAGCGAATGGGTGAGACGCCCTTTCTTCAAGAGCGTGCATTCCTTTCATTTTTGCCTCCTTCATCTTCTTTTCCACCATTTCTTCTAACATCTCGGCGGTAAATCCCTTTACCGGTTCAGCATAACCTGTTGAAGGATTTTGCTGACCATTGTTGCGGTAGATGTCAGATTGATCCCTGCTTGTGGCCTGACAAGGATCGTCTCTTGTTGGTTGCTGTGGGTGGTAGAATGGGGGCTGCCTTTCGTTCCTCCACTGTTGGGCTCCTTGGAAAGGAGTGTATGACCGTGCAGGTTCATATCTTGCTTGTTGGTGTTCGCCCTGGAAAGGATTGTCATAGCGAGTAGTGTCTTGCGACATCTCTCTTGCTGGCGCAGCATACTGTTGGTTGGCCGGAGGTGGCTGAGCTGCGTATCCTTGGTTTTTTAGAGACTCGCGGAATGCGAGTAACTCTTCCAGCGCTGCCATCATTGCTGGCGTAACGGTGGGCATCGGGTTTGCCTCCGGTCTTTGTTCGCCTTGCGGCATCTCCGTTTGGGATTCATCTTCGTGCATTTCTGGCTCGAAACCAGGTGGATGTGCGTGGTGTTTGTCTTTCGGCTCTCTGTGCTGTGCGTTGGGCACATTGTCAGTCGGTATGGATGAAGCTACGGAAGTAGCTCTTGGGATGTGGGAGGGTCCCGACTGGCTCCCAGCTGGAGCTTGGCCTCCTGTTCTTTTGTTTGCCGGGGACTTCTTGGGACGTCCAGGCCTTTTCCTTGGGTTTTTCACCTCGTCGGGAGGGTTGTGATCACTCGCCATGACTTCTGCGGTATGGTAGCTTGTTTGTTCGAATCACGTAGACGGCGCCAATGTTGCGTCCGGATGAACTAAGTCGTGGGGACGCGTCTATTCGCGTGGTTGTGCGGGCCTTTGTAACCCTTCCGTTGGGAGGAGGTTGGGCCACTGACGAGTGTTCAGGCTTGCTCCCGTACGAAGTCTGTGTCTCGGTATGGTTATGACTCGGCAAGGTTGTGACCCGGCGAGGTTGTGACCCGGCAAGGTTGTGACTCGGCAAGGTTGTGACTCGGCAAGGTTGTGACCCGGCAAGGTTGTGACCCGGCAAGGTTGTGACTCGGCAAGGTTGTGACTCGGGCGTCGGATCCTACACAAAGGACCAATGCTAGCACGGAGAGGGGGGGTGGTGCTAGCGGAGCCCTCTCCGATGCTTAAGTCACTATAGTGGCAAAAATGTAATTTCTAGAGAGAGAGAATTTCTAGAGAGAAGTCAGAGCTCAAAATACCAAAGTTGGGCAAATGAGAGGATGTGTGAATATGGGTGGCCAAGACCTCCTATTTATAGGCTTTCTTGGGACCGGACCCGGTTTTAGAGCGGTTTGATGACGGTTCAAGATCATACGGTAACCGTCATCCATATTGGTAATGTGCGAACTTGACTTCTCTACACGCAACGGTAATCGCGGATACGGTAGTCGCGCGATACCCGTAAGGTAATCCGGACCTCGTCGAATTTGGGCAATTCGGCGAGGTCCGGATTGCCGCGCAACCCGGACCTCCGGATTGCAAGCAACCCGGACCTCCGGATTGCAAGCAACCCGGAGGTCCGGTCCGGACGCGCGTAAAAGCGCTTCTGGACCGTTTTGATACGTGGGAGATGTTTTTAAACCGAGATGTAATTTTCGACACGTTTACGAGGCCCGAAATGTAAACACGAACCCGAATTGGACATTTATCCATCACCTATATTGAACCGGTTTAGAATCGAACCAAATTTTTTCACTATATCTTAATTTTAAGAATAAAAAATAAATAAAACTACTAATGACACAATTACTGAGTGGACAAAACATGCCTCACATCATCACCACACCTCAATAATCCCCATCGCTTCTTTCAAATGGGCCAACTCACTTCGTAGGTCCACTCTTTCTGTATGGGCCTACATTTTGGCCCGTTATTTGTAATTTGGAGGCCTAAATTCGTTACAAGCTAATAATTTTATTTGCTCATTAAGAAGCAAGGTCTAGGTTTTTGCTCTTTAATAATACTACCAAATCATATAGTTGCAATTCTATATTGAGCCCAAAAGGCCTATACTCATTTTCTTGTGGTGAATAATTCTACTATAGTGTATCTTACACTTCAACATTCTCTCGGCCACTTTAGTCTTGACCTCAGTTCAGTTTATAGTATAAGTTTCAACCCGGCTACCTTGATTGTGAGCTCAGTTGGGTCTAAGCATGACAATTGACATGCTTCAACTCGGCCACCTCGACCTTTTTTAATAGGAGGTAAATTTGTCTTTTTATTTATTTTTTAATGGCGTCATCAGGAATAAAATGTGTAAACGATGATACCATGTTAAGAATAAAACGTGCATATTAACTGGCTATCTCATAAGCTTGAACTTATGAGACAATTAGTTGAAACCCACGTTTTTATTGTCAACCAATAATGAACGTCTTGACCAATTTTTATACAAGCTTAAACTTATAAGTAAAAGTATTCGACGCCATTTTTACCATAATTCAATACTAATGTGAGTGCTGAAAGAATCGATCAATACGTGTGCACCTTTCCTTGGCCTAATTGGTGAACAATCAATAATACAACACAACAAACACACAATTATTCATTAATACTTCACATATGGTCTTTCCACACCATCATTACAAACAAAGAAACATCACTAAACAAAGGCCGCATAATCTTGGGACAAAAGTCTTCCACGCCACACAACATACAACAAACAAACAAACTCATGAACACATCAAATCCAAAGTCAAATGTCTTTAATTTGGATTCATTTTATTCACTTTCGGCAGTAAGACTTTCTGTCACGTCTCCTTATAACTGCCTCTTATTCTTCTTCTTAGGCCATTTTTAACATAAACACCATTGAAAACAAAGAAGAAATTATTCTCTACATCAGTATCAACAGTTGTCATCTGGCTGATGACACTCTGACTAATCAGAGAAAGACGCGTATTACTAATTTTTCCATTTTATCCAAAAGTTACCACGTGTCATTCTCTAATTGGTTGGAGTGTCACCAGCTGAATGACAGCTGCTAACACAGAAATAAGGAGTAATTTCTCATAAAGCTCCGATTTAGCGCCTAAAGCTCCGAACCGGTCTTGGCGGGTCAATCTCATCGTCTTTGAGCTTCACAAGAGTGTATGTTCCCGCACCGCAAAGTGCACCGAGTGTGGGGGCTATTAGGTAAATCCACAGCCCCCTATAATTCCCGGCAGCCACGGCGGGTCCAAGGGTTCGAACCGGGTTCATCGAGCCACCACTTGAAGGTCTATTATTGCACAAAACAAAAACAAGTAAAGAAAATGCACCCACTATCAATTATTGTACATTATGCTTCTTATCTAACGAATCTTAATTTTTTAAAGTTGGTTTCTAGTTATAGGGCAAGCAAGATGAATAACAACAAATGAAGCTAAACCCTAGATGTATTGACTCTTTTGGGAGATTGCGTAGACAAGATATGTCATCATCGAATAATATTGGTGGTGGGTTTCGATTTAAATGAAGTCGTAGCCTCTTTTGCATTCTCCTTGTGCTACATATTTGGATAATATAAATATTGTTATGTAAGTCACGTGTATAAAAACCGAACATCGAGGCGGGACCCTAATCGCGTTAATTACAAAAAAAATGTCGGGTCTATATTCACGCGACGTATAGATATGACATGTAACACTATAAACTATCTGATATAATTTATAAGTATTATAACCTAAACAATAGTTATACAGAGAGATTCAGATTATAAGACTGATACCATTAACTATATTTATAACTAGGGCGTGCCACGGGTGTATAACATTTTTTTAGTCTAATTATTCGAAATGATAGAAAATGATAAATTTAAAGAAACTTACCCGGCAACAAGAATGTTAAGCATCACTGTGGCTCCAACTGCTAGACCAGCCAATTCTCCAACCTATTATATACCAAAAAATAAATAAATAACATTTTCGGTATGGTATCGTGTATTTTATATCGATCGATATACTTACCGCACGGGTATCCGTTGCAACGGCAGTGACAACGAACAATAGATTGAAAGTGATAAGAAACTCGAGCGCAAAAGCCTGCCCGTTGCTGACCGAAGGGACCGTGACCCCACCCGACATAAACGGGTGGAAGACTCCCTTAAGGGCGAAAGAGGCGCATATAGAGGCCGAGACCTGAGTGCAGGGATGGAGTCAGAACTTTTTTCAGGGGTAAGAATTGAGTAAGGGGAAACTAATTAGTTAAAAAAAGTTCATGGGGTGCAAATGTAAAGTTTTAAAGGATCAAAATGCCGATAATTTATAAGTTTTGGAGTAAAAATTGTAAATCACAAAAGGTTGAGGAGGCAATTACCCCCCCTCCTCGTACTATACTAAATTTGTTCCTACCTGAGCGGCTATATAAGCCGGGACTTGAGTCCACGGGAAATGCTTGAGGGCGGCGAATGCGATGGTTAGAGACGGGTTGAGGTGGGCCCCGGAGATGTGACCTGTTGAGAGGATTATGATCATCACTGCTAGACCGGCAGAGGCGGCATTTCCGATTAGGGTTTCAGACCCGGTGTACTTTTGGTTTACGATTGGCGCCGCCGTGGCGGCGAAGATGAGAATGAATGTGCCCACAAACTCAGCCCCGAGCTGCAATTTTTTTAAATACAAAAGATTATAATTAAGGTCCCTTGGTTGGCCTACTATATATTGATTTAGATGAAGAAGTATTACTTTATATAATAAAAAAAAATAAAAAAATTATTATTATTATTTTTAAATGAGGGGTTATTTGATATAATTTTTACTATTAACTTTACCCAACTAATTCTAGCTAGCTAGTAAAGACGTGAATTTTGCACTAATTTATATATAATTAATAATAAAATATTGGTTATGGATAGCAACTATATATTATTAATTTAGTGGGTTAATTGTCAACAATTTATTGTTTGATAAAGTCGATCTCCCAACTTTCTTGACCTCAATAAGACTATTATAAAATTCAATTGTAAATTACAGAGAAAAAAAAATACAGAGAATTATATAAATGTGCATAACATTTATGACACATGAACAACTGAAAATATCAATAGTTCACGCACTTAAAAAGTCAACCTTTTGTATCATGCACAGTAACATGGCTAGGCTATTATTTACAATAAAATACAAATAGGCCTATTTATTTATATTCCTAAAAAAAACCTATCTTGAGTTTCAAATAACGAGTAGTCTCTTTTTTTCATATACTATAGTCAAATTAACTTCATGCAATTTCTATCCCAGTATTTAAATATATAATCTGTTATCATTCTTTAAAAAAAATGTAGTTAGCATTTAGCAGTATTATAATATTATTATTTCTGGCAAGAATAATTACAATAGATCCATTTAATTTTTAATCCGTCATTTTTTGTTAGTATCCTCAATATCTTGACGATCAATAGATATTCGACAAGTAGTGTTGCGTGAGGAAGATAAAAGACGATTATTAAATAATTAAAAATATAAATATTCATATTATGATAGGAGAATGACATTTTGCCATTAGATCTCTTAACATTTTAATAATTCTTATTATACGCTTTTTTGTTAAGAATAGAAAAACTAGGAGAGACGGCGGGTTAGCTAGTAAAGAACCAATAAAAATGAAAAAGGATAATCATAGTTGAAAATTTAATAATAATAATAAAAATAATTAATCTTAATATGCCAACTACTTGTTTACAAAATAGCTGGTAAAAGATATTTTAGCTTCCATTTTGAGCCACATCATCGCCAACTCACCAATATGTCATAAAAATATTAAATTTATTTGAAATGTCTTATCTCTTCCAATGGCAAAGACATTTTAAAATGTTCACATGATATAAATCACTCATTAAACAATAGAGAGATACTAAATAAACCAATAAAATAGGGAGAGATTGTAAAAAGTTAGAAGTGTCCATGGACAACTTAGAGGAAAGAGAATAAGCATATATGTGGACAATTAGTAGAGAGACAAAAAAATGTCTTTCATTATCTTATCCACATAGGCAAAATGTCCACCAAAATTTGCCCATTAGAAATGCTCTTACTGCTAAGTCATGATATTTATCTAATAATAATAACTTTATAACATTACATTGTTGTTAATCTTATATTCTTATCATTTATGTTTTCTTTTTATTTTTAAAGAAATATTATTTCATCTACACGCTACATCAAATGCCACGTGGTATCAGCAATAAATAATAATTATAATTTTTTGTGGAATATGAAATAACTTGAAGTTCAATTATTGTACATTTTAAATAGTGGCACTAATAACTATGTAGTAGAAACTCAAGAAAGATACTATACCATTATTGTTTTCTTTCTTCCAAATAGTAATAAACTTATAATAAATGACAGTACACGTAACATAATTGTTTAAAAATTAAAATAATTTCTATTTGCACCAGATTAGTTTACAAAGAGTAAATCATCGATTATAAATACTTTTTTAATTCTTAAGTTTCAAATGAATTTGCTTAATTGAATCGTAATTATTAGCAATGTTTATGCAACTATACTACAAGTATATCTAGCTTTAGCCCAAAAAACAATTATATATTATATATATTATGTATCTAATATAATTAAGTGTACCTTGCGAGTGAGAGAGATATCGGGGGCGGGAAAATCGGCGAAGCACGAGTGAGGCTCTCCCCACGTTGCCGCGTTGACCGGCAGACACTTGCACCTCGTCATTGACTTCCGGTCGTACGACAGCGAGTCTATCCTCATCGACGTGAACAGCGGCGCCGGCGTTCCCGGAGTCGCCGGTGCTGACGCCGGAATCGGCGATTCAGGCGCCGATTTCGTTTCTGTGGCCATCACAGCCCCTCGCTCGCTAATCAAGAAACAAAAACACTACAAAACAAAAAAAACTATTTTTTTGGGTTTTTTTTTCTGGAACAGAGATTGAACTATTCGACGACGACAGTTACATGATCGGTAGGTTTTTTATAAGGTTTCCGCTACACTTGTGTATCGATCTTGTCCAGGATTGATATCAGACCAAAAAAAGCAAAATTTAGTAAATAAAAAGACTGTTTTTTTTTTTAGGTTTTTGGAACGATTTTTTTTCAGGAAAGAACGAAATTTACATACTGGGTAGGTTTTTTATAAATTTGTTGCTAAGGAATTATGGAGGAAATGAAGAACAAAGCCACCTTAAACAACGCTAAGAGAAAGAGATCATGCAGAACATAGAATCAAAGTTTTTTTTTTTTTTGGAGATTTTGAGGTTTGATGAAGAAAGTCAAAGTTATTACATACTGGAAAGGTTTTTATTGGGGTGGAATCAAGGAAGAATAATGGAGGAGGATGAAGAATCCAGAGTCAAGAATGAACTGGAAATGCAGAAAACTTAACAGACATGGAAGTGAAGAAGACGATGAAGACGAAGAGACAAACTGACTAGTGACTGAGATCTGGTATAGAGAGAGAGAGAGAGAGAGAGAGAGAGAGAAGATGAGAGTTGCAGAGAAGAAGAGTGAGAGATGAAGTTAGTTTTCTGCATGTATATATGTAAGACCAGATGAAGATGAACTTTTTTCTTAACATCAACTTATTAAGGAAAAATATCATTATTATTTAATTATTATTTTTT
Source organism: Clarkia xantiana subsp. parviflora (assembly GCA_036873135.1). Taxonomy (NCBI): domain Eukaryota; kingdom Viridiplantae; phylum Streptophyta; class Magnoliopsida; order Myrtales; family Onagraceae; genus Clarkia; species Clarkia xantiana. The sequence goes on from JAPTYO010000003.1 coordinate 16,369,775, forward strand.
TGTATTATTGATGTAGAGTTCAATCTGAGGTAAGTGTTGTCTTTTTCTTAATTATAATCTTTTGATACAAGGTATTATTAAAATAATTAAATTATGTGGAACAATAATATGTATTTGGAATTAGAAACACTTAAATTAATTTTATATAATAAAATTGTTGGTTTCACTTCGTATTATTATTTAATTTAATGAAGTTTGTGTTTATATTTCGTGAGATATCCTATTTGGTTTGCCGAGCCTAGTTCTAGGGGCATCGGGATGTCAGTACATTTAAGATGCTTACTTTATATTTAGATTATTTTTCACTTACATCGATCGAGTTCAACGCGTAAATGGATGACTGTGAATATTTTTTTATTGGCAGAGTCTCATCGGTGTTTAAACTCGTAACTTCTGATAATGAAGTATTGAAACGTTACATCATATTACATGATTATTATGTATACAATTCTTTAAATGGTTAATTAGCCAACTGCACCCACATGTTTTAGTCATGTTGCCAAATGCACCCATATGTTTTTTCGTGTTGCTAAATGCACTGATATGTATTGCTTTGTTGCTCAATACACTGTTCGTCTATGTTCCGTTTATTTTTGTCGTTAGTTATTCACGTGCTACTCATATGCAAACATTTTTAAATTAAAAAATAAATGATTTTTCTAATGACAGATATACAGTTCATCCTCATCTTCCACGGTAGTGATGAAATTAATTACCATAAACATAAACCTCTACAGATGCACTTCTTTGTATCTTGGTGGCTGGTCGTCTGCTACTCGCCTATCAAGGTGACTGATCGTCGTCACAGTGGTTGGTTATCGTGGGTGCATGTATGGCGCATTCATATTTAACTAACGGTGTTAGAGTTTCAGGTGCATTCAGGAACAAAGAACAACATATGGGTGTATTCGTTTACATGCATAATGCATCCAGCAACATGCAGAAACGTATGGCTACATTGAGCTAATTAACCATTGTTTAAAATGTTAAGTGAAGGTGATAGCAAAATAAGTGTAGGGTACAAAATGCCCTCAGAGACTAATTTAAGGTTCCACTGAAGCAATTTTTACCATATATATATATTATTATTAATTAACTGTCAATAATAGATATTTGAGATATTTATTTATTTATTATTATTACTTGTAAACTAATAATAAATTTGATTTAAGTCATAGCTATTATTATATTCAATAGGGAATATAATATAGATAATAAAACACATTATTAATTTGACCAAAAAATACACATTATTATCATTATCATATAGTAGGAAGGAAGTCGGTAACATTATCAAAATATTTAAAAAGGAAAGTCAATGGCTATTCAATACCAGGCCAGCTATATATTCACCATGACTTCACAACTAGCTATATATTCACCATACAAATTTAAGGAATGTTTTATGTAAAAATATAAAGCATCCACAGTGGTATGACGTAAAGATTACGTAAACGTGGGTCCTACATGTTTATTTAAGTAAAAAAACAAAAACTATCTACAATGGTTTTACATAGCATTCCTTAAAGATGGGACCCACACGTTAATTTATGTGTTTACATAAAGCATTCCTTAAATTTAAGTAATGCACTATGTATTACGTAACCAATTTTTTATTATAAATTAATTCATTTTATAATTAATGCTAATATCTTATTGGTGGTTGTTGGAAAATTTAATAATAAAATATATTTAAGGAATATGTTTAAGTAATACGATTGCAGAGAAAATATTTTTTACGTGTGTCTTAAATTTACGTATTACTTAAAGTGTACATAAATGTCTACGTGGCAATTTTAAAGAATACAATTTATGTAAAACCATTGTGCATGCTCTAAGAAACATAATAGAGGTAGAATCATAACTTTTTTTTTTAAATTTATTGACGGTTTTTTACAATAAAAGTATAGGTGAGATTTTTTTTAAATGACATATAGTATAATATATTTTGAATTTACTTATATTATTGTAATAAATTAATTAAATACATATATTCTTTTAATGTATTAATTTTGAAAATAAATTTATGCACAAAGTGAAAGTTAATAACATTATAATATACATATTATCGGATTTAAATCTCGTGCAATGCATGGGTAATTGACTAATTTATATTTTTATTTTTATTTTTTATATTTTGTGAAAAATTAGTTTAGATTTATATTTATTAAAATGATTTATGCATTATATTATTGATTAATTTTTTATATTAATGAAAATATTTTAAAAATGTATGATATTATAATATCGTAGAAAATAATTTGTTCGTAACCTATAGTGCCGTAGAAAAATTATGCATATCTAATTACAATATGTCAATTTAAAAAATATGATAGAAAAAAAAAACAAATATATCTACACATGTTAAAATAAAATAAATCTAATTAATGACATAATATTTGATATTATGTTTTAAAACTTATAAATATTATTTCTGTTACGTGTCGAAATATCAGGGTCTTACAAAATAAATACATCAATAAAATCAATTAATTATATCTTAATAATTCAAGTTCAACAATATTTACTTTACTTTATTTATATTTATTATCCTCTAATGGCTGTTAACCCAATAATTTTGGGGAAAAGGTCATTAATCAATCAATTGATTATACTCCCTTCCTCAATATCTTTAGTATAGTTAAATTAAATAGTTAATAACTTATTTAGAGTCTCAGTTTTACCTATGTAGCTTTTTAATGTCTCATAATCAAATAATTACTTTTTGAGTGTTTCAAATTTCATTTTAGTTATTTTCAATTAAAATAACCTAACTAATAAAGCGCTTTTTTTAAGTACTATATTATTCATTGAATTATTCATTGGCTCAATGTGTTTGTCCATTGTTAACAACCAACCACAAGACTCAAATCATCCCTAACTGGCCATGCACACTAAACCTACTCATACCACTAATAACTTTCATTTTATTTTCTATTGTAATTGTAATTATTAATTAACAACCAAAAAAGAACTTTTGCATTTTTTTTTCTTTTCGAGAGATGTCTAAAGATAGTTCGTGACATATTTGTTCCACATTTAGAAAAATCATTAGTCGCAACAAATTAGCTATAAGAGCAAATAGCTGGCCATTAAAAATAAAAATACTACCAGTCAATTTTTAAAATTCATGTTTAGGACTATTCCAACATTACACTTAGTGCTATATTTTATTCTAAAAACTAACCAAAATTTTTTCATACTTTATTAAAAAGGGCCCCATTATTCACTTGCTACGTACGCTCCTTGCAGCTGCTACTGCCAGCAGATAATAGAATAAATCGATTGATTACTAAGCCAAAAATAATGAAGACAATTGATTATGATGATTATTAATAATATTTATTTAGACCTAATACAAACAAACTTTTGAGTTTCAGAAAAAATAATATCAAATAAGTCCAACAAGTGGAAAAAAAAAATTAAGTAGGAGAAAATTTGCAGCTTCTTTAATCTACACTTTAATTTCATTCAAGTTGATCCACTAGTTAAGAATAAAAACAAGCAAATATATATAAATAATATTGATAAAAATGATAAAAACTTGTTAATTCTAGGAGAATATCAAGAATTTGTTAAATAAAGGCGTAAAATATGGTTTGCATCACGTATCTGGAATCCGACACTTAAAAGTTCGGGATCGAAAATCGCAGAATTAATTAATCCCAACCGCATTAATATGATAGTAAAAAAAAGCGTATACAAGTATTATAAAATATAATATTATTTAATAACATAATTTTAAAATCACATTATTAATATAGATGTGTCATGTAGAAGTTCTGTATTTGATTTAAATTCTTTAAAGAAAAATGGCAATTTAAAATTTTACTTATTTTGACACGTGCACTTTAAGTAAACAAGAGTTTATTTCTCTAAAAAAAATATTATTTGATTTATCTGGTCCGTCGTTGACTTGTCCCAAAAGAAAAGAAGCTTATATAACTCTGTGCTCTAACCATATACCATCCAGCCAGGTACATGTATACAATACTTTATTTATTTTTTATATAACGTGGAAACAAGTGACTCCACCATTAGATTTTATTTTTGAATTTAAATGTTAAGGTTTATATCGTAAAAAATATCAATAACAGTTTTTTAAAAAATACAAAAAAAAAAATATTTTGGGTAAAAATGAAAATAAAATAATTACTAATAAGAGATAAAGTATAATACTCTTAAAATTGAAGGATTAAACCATAAATAAAATAATTGCTAAAAAAATAATACATAAAATAAACAATATTTTAAAATGATGTTAGCAGTTACACTGCTGTCTAGTTCACTCCATCCCATTTATGTTACAAAATACATACCCTAAAAAAATATTCATAAAACCTTGGGCCTGAAAGTGGACATGGGTTAGGCTTTATAGTGGGCTTGGGCCCATTAAAAAACTTGTTTAGCCTCTAAAGCCTTCCATTGTTTTTATTAGCTCTTTGGTGCAACTTTATCTTATTAATGAAATTTTAAGGGTTTGGCTAAAGCGAATCGACTTAAATTTAAGTCGATTTTTCATCTTTTAGATCATATGATAAAAAGTTTTAAATTTCAACTCGAAGCCTCTAATATTTGGAGAGGAAAAACTAACCTCATGATTCTCCAAACATCAAATCTATAATGTTGTTCTAATTAAAAAAAAAAAAAAAACTACAAAATCTTTTAGTCCAACTTAGCATAACAAGGTAAAACAAATGCTATGAGATTACAATAGCAAACTTGACTATGAGCCAAAATCATACATTTCCGAGTTCGATTATTTTCTGGTGTATCATAGTTTGAGATATACTAGATTTTGTGAAGATTTTGTGCTCTTTAAAGCTTTGACTACTTCAAGCTTGGTCTTCTCTTTTGTTGATTTGGGCCTGCTTCTTATTTTTGGCCTTGTTGTTACTAGATTGGATCTATTCGCTTCTTTTGTATTTCTTTCTGGCTACTTTTGGGTTCCTTCGTGACTTTGGGGTGTATTTGTTGAACATTGTATTTACTTATTAGGGTTGTCGGATGAAGGAACTTATAGTCTAACGATCCCACTATAGAAGAATGAGAATTGTATTATTGATCTTATTTAGGGTTGAGTACATGTACCTATATATATAGATACAAGACTATATCTATAGCAATATAATAAGAAACATAATCTGATAATATACTAAGAATATATTTATTCCTAATCTAGATATATTTATCTAAATATAATAAGATATATTTATCTATAATATATCTTATTCCATTATACGCCCCCGCAAGACGAACGTTCTGACAAGAATACCGATCTTGATACGAAGAATATTAATGAATGCCCCAATAGTCCAGTCTTCATCGGAGGATGCCCGAAGAGGTCCAATCGGCAACGGCGAAAGCCCGGAGATGTCCAGTCGGCACGGCGGTAGCCCGGAAATATCCATCCAGTCGGCACGGCGGTAGCCCGGAGGTCCAGTCGGCAATGGCGGAGACCCGGAGAAGTCCAGTCGGTCAGGATGCTGCTGGTCACGATGTTCACGTTGGTGAACGATAAGCAAACGACGGAGGTGAATTTGCTCGTTGGAGCAAACCTCTTAATTCCAACAAAAAGGCAGCAAAAAAGACAGCAAGTCTCAATCAGAAAGCTTGAAGCTAGTCACGAGCCACGGAAGAGTCCTCAGGTGTAGCGATCAGATACTTTCGCTCGTTGGAGCTAGTAGGATCGAGGATGCTGGTAGATAGAAATACCATGAGCATGGGCCGATAAAAAAATTATTCTCTATTTCCCACGACTTCTATTCTCTATTTCCTTTTCTGCTAGGGTTTCCATTGCGTGTTGATTTCTTGAGTGTTTTTATGGCGTTATTGAGATATTTTGTCATGGTATCAGAGTCAGAGCCGGGTTTCGATTATTAGCGGTGTTGGGTTTGTGTCCCATTTGTTGACTCCACATACCAGGTTGTGTCTGTGTCAGGCTTGGACGTGACAGTGTGGTTTGTTAAAATTAGTCACAAACCGTTCAGATTTAAAAAGTCAGTGACTTAGTTAAAAAGTCAGCACGATGCAAGAGAGTGTTGAACTATAAAAATCTCCACCAGAGTAATATCCCACACCGGTGGTGTGTGTAGTATTTAAGCACCATATAAGCAAGTGGGCTACCTCCTCTTATGACCAATTGGTTTTATGATGGAACCGTCACTTTTAAAATTAGCTGCTCTAGTTTGGCCCGTTAGTTTTGACTTGCCCCAGTATGTCAGATTTCACATTATCGCATTTTTTTAAGTGTCATATCGTAAATTTACAATAATAGTCTCGTCGAAAAGGGTACCTCTGAGACAACACATGGCAGTGAGGTGTTGCCCCTTCAGCCAACCAATATAATGACATGTGTACATAAGTCAACTACTTACTGTTACGTATCTTATACTGGTTGGCTGAAAGGGCAACACCTCATTTCCACGTGTTTGCTCGGAAGTAGTGAATAATTTATCATGTATGTAAGTATTCATCTTCCCTTAGAAGGAAGTGTTTGTGGATCTAAGGTATAGGTGAAGCAATGGTAGTGTGTGGCTCTGCTTTGTGTAGAAGGCAATGTGAGGAAGTGAAGTGAAGCATGTCTTATGCACCCACCATTCCAAATGAATACTTTATAGCATTTGGCTTATCCCTTTACCTTTACACCAATGTAACATGTTTTTATAGCATATAAAGCAACCTCTTGTCTTGTTTAGTGTTTAGGCAATCTAATTAAACTACTGTTGCTTCAATCTAAGTCAAAGTTCTTAAGTCAAAAGTTTGGACTCCTCTCTCATATAATATAACTAGATGTAATGCTTTTTGAAATTGGTCGACATGAATCTGCAGATCTACTAGTCGAGCCAAAATGATGATTGAATAATTAAAGTTTTACTCCTAGCTACCAAATCCAAATGAAACCATGTAATATGTAATATGGTGTAGTTTTCATCGCTCCATTATTTAATCAGTGTTTAGGGCTTCAAACCTGCTGCCAGACTGAGATATTGAAAATTGAAAAATATTAATGGCTAATACTTTAACTCTTACGGACTGATCTGGTGCAAGTAGGAATTAGTCTATGTATGGAGTAAGTATGCTACGGGTGCTGCCCTCCTAAGATAACCCCGTAGAAAAAAAAAGTCCAGGTGAAAAAGAGAATCGTATAAATTTTGTTGCCACTGACTGGGGTAGTCTAGTGGGTTAAGAGTGTGTACTCTCATCTGTTCGGAAGTTCTAGATTCTGAGATTCAAAACCAATCATGGATTCATCTTGTGATTACCTAACTAAAATATGAGGTTCCGTCTGACCAACATAGTGCATTAAGCATAAGAAAAGATCGTTAGAATTGACTTAATCGATCGACATTTTGATTGTCTAGACTGCTGTTGAAGTTACGTTGAAGAGTCGGTGCATACATAGGTTGTTACCCCAACATGAGTTTAGAGTCGTCACTATAAGGCATTCATTTAATTGGCCAAAAAGGGAATATACAAATTTTGTTAAATTGAGTCAGGCACATAAGGAGGTGAGTATAATTGGGCACGGGTCAGCCTCTTGACTATACTAGGCTGCTTGTGGGGCTACGTTGACGAGACAAGTGCATGCGCTGGTTGCTCGCTAAGTCTGGTTAGAAAAAAAACACAGACCGTAAACAGGAGAGTTCGAACATTACGTAACGGGATGAGTTTATGCTCGCCACTATTACCAAATTCATTTTATTGGAAAAAAAAAAAGTTTTGGCTAAAATGAAATCTTTGGACAAGCACAATCATTCTTTTAATTTTTTTCCCTATAAAATTCATTATTTTTCACAATTTAATTGCGGTCAATTTGATTGCATCAAAAATTTATTGTTTCGAAACTTTTTTAATAGTAAACATTGAAACTTAAAAATAGTCATTAGTATTTCTTTTTACATCTCTTCTCTCCGAATTAGTAGGAGATATTAATAAATGCGAAAGAAGTGTGAAAGTGATAGGAAAGGAGGTGAAGTCGTTGGGTTGCGTTTGTATCAGGGAAGAAGACTGGCACAACTACCGGGGAATTCCCATTCCACTTTTGACTTAAAAAGGTACACTAGGACCATGCATTAGTTATGGGAGGATGCTACATACCTATTTATATATATATATATATTCAAATATGTTTACGCAATTTCGAATCGATAGCGTTAAATTTAAAATCCTTATTAATAAGTCGTCTTTAGTGAGATTCGACCTTAAGTTACTTTAAAGAACACAACTTATTTTACTAGTTGGTTAAGCCAACATTGAGATGTTTATATATATGCACAATAAAATATACCTGATGATCATTTAATACTTGCTTAGTTAAGTCATATAATTAATATATTTTTTATAACTAATTATCAAATTACTTGAATTGTGTATTTGTAGGATCGTACCCATCTTTTATTTCATCTCTACTACTTAATGTTAATTGTAATTCAAAGTGATCTTTGATTTGTCATTTGAGTGAGTAAATACTTTATTCATGGAAAAAAATCAGATTGCTTGAATGTAATTTTAGCTAAAGCCCAAAATAAAATATCACGTTAGTGAAAAAAACAGAGTAGGATTTTTCTAAAAGAAACACATAAATCTCATTAATTCTCATAAAATGGAAATTACTTATTCGGCATTACACATCCTTCCAAACACCGGCCATTATCCTCACCCCACACAAATTTCATTAATTGGTCGGTTTTAAATATGTGTACAAATATATTTATTTAATTAGCTAATGTTATGAATATATTTAGTGGATGTTCAATATTACGTGTATATACCATCTTCCTTGTTTAGACTTTCCTAGTATTAAATTTACTTCCTCCACAAGTATATGTAATCCCTATATAAGGGCTCCTTATGTGTGATAATAAGACATCATCAAGTTCCCTCTTCTATTACCTCTCTACTTTCGTAACACGTTATCAGCACGAAATCGCTCACAAAAACATTCCTTAGAAGACTAGTCTCGAATTGAGAAAACCAAGCTTTTCATTCTCCTATTCTTCCGAATCGTTGTCGTCACTGAAACCTCAACAACGTTTTCTGGTGCTGCAATATCTCAGTGAAGAAGTTAAAGAGATAGAGCCACCACATGCACAATTCATCAACAAGATGCCATCACTCTCGATTCTTTGATTTTGTTTGACTTATTAATTTATGAATTACATTTCTATGTTTAGATATACATATCACTCATGAACTTATTTGTCTTGGCAGAATATGAACATTTATTTCAAAGAGGTCGTCGGTTCACATGGAGCTTCTTTACAGACTCGCCTATGGTCACAAACTCCCCTTCTATTTTAATTTGGCTCCTTTAATTAGTCTGATTGGATTCGAATTGCCGTTTGGATTAGTTATTTTCGTTTTGAGCTGGGAGTAGGTTGGTGTTCCGATTATTATTATTATTATTATTATTATTATTATTATTATTATTATTATTATTATTATTATTATTATTATTATTATTATTATTATGTTTTCATATACTTTATATTTATTTCTTATTATAAAGAATGCGAATACTCCGCAATCATCATTATGATGAAGATGAAAAAATAAACATGCGGATTGTGTTATCAGGATTATGAGAAAAAAAAATCAGGTAAACCAGAAGTTTACCGCCAATATTGGCATGATTGATTATATATTCGTAAACCAGAAGTTTACTGATTCATATAGTGGTAAACCCGAAGTTTTACCCATATAATATGATATTTGGCGTGACCGGTTACAGACCATCCCGGATCACTTACGATGCGCAATAAATTATTTGGAAGAACCTGAAGATTCTCCATAAATCATTACAATGTTTGCTCTCAAGAAAAATTAATTATGTGATCATCATCAACCGAGTTCGGGATGAAATTCTCTTATTTATGGAAATTATAAAAGGTGAATATGGGCCCGTTCACCTGCCATGTGGCCGATATATTATTTTGAAAGATGCATCTACAATATGGTCGCATGTGCATTAAATTATCACGAATTTGCAATAGCAAAATTTCAGATTATGCAATAAAGAATGATGATGATATTGAAAGTTGATATTTACTACAAGATTCAGACGATTATATGTCTTGATTTGCAGTTTAGCATGAAAGTTACAAATATCCTCCAATTAAATAGCTAAACTGCCACCAATTAGAGCAAATTGAGTGTAAATGCATGTTATTATGCAAGCAACATTATAATTGCGCATCAAGCCAGTTTTAAATGACAGTTCTCCCCATTACAAAAACTTTTAGTCAAGAGACTAATTTCCCATTTATGAACTTTATAAAGTGCGATATATATTTGAATTGCTCCACCACAACGCACTAAGATGGGTTTGAAATGTTGGGAAAAATATGTTGGATACAAAAAAATTTATTGGGAACAATGAATGATATATATTTAAAGCAAGAATTGCTGATTGTTATTGATGAACAACTTTTTCCAACATTAGGGGGAGAAAAGAAGCAGCTGGCAGAAAAGAGATTGACTGAAAAAAAATTTGTTATTATCTCATTTAGATCATCGCACAATGATAATATGAACCTGAAGTTCAAAGAGATAAACATTTTCAAATACTGCCAATAAGTGACTTTATGCGACCCAGAAAGTCATAAGTCAAGTAACAGCTGCACATGCTCCAATTTAAAATGTCCCGCTAGGACAAATTATAATGAAAAATAACTCACGCCTGAAGCGTGTGATAATGGTTTAAAAGCAATTTTATTAATAAAAGAATGGAGCATATAAAGAAAATAAGTAAATATGGTCTTATTATGGAGGTGATTTCCCAAAATAAGTAAAGACGTAACTAATTATGAAACCCCAGAAGTGGTTCAGGTACCTGAAAATAATTGTAATAAAGAGATCTCGATGAGTTATGTCGTTAATGGGAAAATGATGGAACCGAGAATATCAAGTTGTCGACAACGGTTTTGAATATTATTCATGAGTGAAATCATAAAACAAGACGAGGAGTCGAGAATCTTGAGCTCAATATGTTAAACAAGTATTATGATTGGCCAAAGTTTGAAAAGACGCAAGTATTAACATGAAAAATGCAGAAGGTGGAAGCCAGCGGATACAAATTATTTCCCGCATAAATAAATTGTGTCGTAAGATATATACGCACAACCTGTGGTACAAATGTTATATGCAAAATCCTGGCAATTATTATATGGATCATTTAGTGGAGCAATCACCTTCAATTATATTATTACGTTGGCAGTACATAACAATTTTTAAATGCGTCTCACATATGAATTATTTATAGCATTTTTGGGTGGCTAATTTGATAGCAAAAATTAAAGTGAAAATCCATGAAGGATTGAAAATGCTAGCATGAAATTTTTTCCAAGAATGTGGATAATAAATATATTGTACCATTATTTTGTATATATGGAGATAATGCAGGTTATATAGCTCGAATTGAAGATCGTTATATCAAAGGAGACATACAAAACACATTCGCCTCAAGTTATTCTTCATCCAACGAATTTGTTCATATGACTATCTAGCGGATCTTTTCAAGGAGGCTTTATCGACTGCGACATCTGGAATATTGGCGAACATGGTTGGATTGCGTCGACTTAATAAAATTACGCGATGTCAACATCAGGGGGAGAATCTACACCGCTGCACTCTTTTTCCCTTAACCAAGGTTTTATCCCATCGGGTTTTCCTGGTAAGGTTTTTAACGAGACAGCTTACAAAAAGGGATCCATAATTGTGTACTCTTTTTCCTTCACTAGATTTTTATCCCAATGGGTTTTTTTCTAGTAAGGTTTTAACGAGGCACAATTCCTTTATGAACATCAAAGGGGGAGTGTTATGAATATATTTAGTGGATGTTCAATATTACGTGTATATACCATCTTCCTTGTTTAGACTTTCCTAGTATTAAATTTACTTCCTCCACAAGTATATGTAATCCCTATATAAGGGCTCCTTATGTGTGATAATAAGACATCCTCAAGTTCCCTCTTCTATTACATCTCTACTTTCGTAACAGCTAAATATTTTTAAACTATTTTGCACTTTTATTTGGATTACACAATTCATAAAAGAACAGCAAAATTGTCTTACAAATGGTATAGTGCTTGATTTTAAATAGAAATAAAACCCTAAAATGAGATTTATGAGCAAATGAAAATATAAAAATATTGTTATTTTTAAAATTAGTTATTAATTTTGCATTTATTTTTTATTTTGTGCCACTTTATATGTTATATATATTCTCATCTAAAAAGTAGCTATTCCTTTTGCATTTTTATTAATTTGTGCCACTATATATATTCTTTTTGCATTAACCAAGGGAATAGTCCCTTTACTTTTATATTATTAATTTTATTTTAAAAAAGACACTTCTGCACAAAAAACAAAGTGATGTCCTTTTTTGATTTGGACATTTGGTCCTCCTTAATTTAATTAGACATCGCTTCCCGACAAATGATGCAATATGCATGAGAAGCAATACGAACGCCCTTACCCTTGTTTTATAACTGGATATATGGTTGGATCGGGTCATGAAAACACATCGATTTTAGTTTGGGCTGCCAATTCGGGCTTAGCACGATAAACCGACACGAAAATTACGGGTTTAGGTTTGATATTAGTGACACGACACAACACGATATAACTCGATGTTTTAAACTAAAATGGTTAAATAATAATTTTTTTATTCAATTTACCATAGGTTTTTTGTGTCAGTTTTTTATGTTCGGTCGTGTTTGGGCTGACCCCCAGAACACGACACGAACCCGCACGAATTATCAGCCCTAATTTTAGTAAATAATAAAATGTACAATAAATCGAATTTGTCTGGTAAAGAATGGGCCAAATTTGAACTAAATTAGTTCATATTTACCGGTTCAAATAATAAAAAAATTGGGTTGACATGGGCTTAGGGACGAAGCCACCTAGGGGTGAGACGGTAATTGTTCCTCCCAACTTTTTATAATTTTTTTTTTCTTAAATGACCATCTGACATTTGCTAAATACGAAAATGTTAACAAATGTAACATAATTACGTATATAACTAGTATTACACTTTGAAAGAGCGACGAGCTAACATGACATGTTGACTGGACATGCTGCACGTATGCAGCGATTTATTCCCTACAAGTCACGTCAGTTCGCCGTACTTTTAAATGGAAGACTAGTTTAATATTGATAATTAATATTTTTATTTTTAGAGAAGACAAGCTTAATAGTGAAATCTTTAGTTAAGAGACGAAGTGATAAATTAATAAATTATATTTCATGGTTGTTAGAGCATCCACAATGGTTTTACATAAATTGTATTCTTTAAAGTTGCCACGTAGACATTTATGTACACTTTAAGTAATACGTAAATTTAAGATTCGCGTAAAAAATATTTTCTCTGCAATCGTATTACTTGAACATATTCCTTAAATATATTTTATTATTAAATTTTCCAACAACCACCAATAAGATATTAACATTAATTATAAAATGAATAAATTTATAATAAAAAAATTGGTTACGTAATACATAGTGCATTACTTAAATTTAAGGAATGCTTTATGTAAAAACATAAATTTACGTGTGGGTCCCATCTTTAAGGAATGCTATGTAAAACCACTGTAGATAGTTTTTGTTGTTTTACTTAAATAAACATGTAGGACCCACGTTTACGTAATATTTACGTAATACCACTATTGATGCTCTTATATAAGCCCAAACTAATTTTGCATGTTTTAGAAAAGGATTTTGGACCATGCACGTAACTTAGTGATGTAACACTAACACGCCTCTATTGTAGACTAGTATATAGTATTGGGAGGGAAAACTGTTATTAGCACATGGGTGCAATATCGTTGTTGATATCGACAACTCATGCATTTCTTTTTATGGCTCGTCAAGTAATGGACCTCTACGGCACCACCTCTTAATGAGTAATAATGCTCACAAGAATAAATAATTAAAAAAACTGCATATCTTTTTATATTGCTTTAATTAATTTTTAAATATAAATAAATAATTATACAATCTTAAAATGAAAGGTGGATGTGTGGTTTAATCTTTAGAGGCTGGTTAAAATGCAGTCGAGTTTATTTCAACTCGTTAGATCATCTGAGAGAATCAATTAGAATTCATGAGAGATATAAAGTGTTTATTCACATGTATAATTTGATGGCTGAGAAATCGAGTTGAAATAAACTCAAATTTATTTTAGCTGAACTATAATTTTTATATATACTTCAACATTTCACTCATGTGTAAGCTGAAACATTTAATTAAAATAGGGGATTTAACTCAGCGCTACGGACATGCACGCTCCGATAGCATATGGAAGTTAAGGATGACTAATTGACCAACTATCATAAAACTTAACGTAATAGGTGAATGTGTTGTTTTGTCTTTATACATCAACACGTATAGCAAATTGCAAAATGTACTGATTTTTTTTCCTATATGACGAAAATTATAATATATATTATATAATTAAAATGACAAATGTATATGTTATGACATAAAAAATGTATATCCATCAAACTTTAGGAACTAAATCCCTCAACAAGCATGTTGTAAACAAAAATGTAACTATTAGAACATTTTTAAAACAATGTCTTTATACATTTTCAAACCTTATCTTCCTAAAATTATTGCATCCACCTTGAGACAACTATCCGATGAACCCGAGCCGAACCCGATCGAATCGACCTTCTCTCTGAAGGTCTCGAGTATATAATCAGCTGAGGGCCTTGATGTCGGACACTGTAGAAGGCAGTGTCGGGCCAACGAGAACATAACTTTGAATTCATCAACCAAATAGTCCCCATTAAGTCTCTGATCCACCATCTCCTCCACCACCACCGCTTCCTCGCCTTCTCTAAGGGCGGGTATGGAGGCTAATACCTGCCCTCTTTGGGAGCAGAAGGCCTCCATACCGGTGATTAACTCAAGTATCAGGACTCCGTAACTGTAAATATCGTTTTTCTTGGACGCGATCCCGGTCCTAAGGTAATGCGGGTCAGTGTAACCAGGCGAACCCATCATTAAATGTTTCGTCCTCGGGGAAGAGGACGATGATGGGGGAAGCACTACTGATGAAAACCCCATTTTCGCGGTTCCAAAATCGCAAAGCTTGCAATTTAGGGTTTCGTCGAGGAGAATGTTCGATGATTTGATGTCGCCGTGGACGATTTGAGGGCGGCATTGCTCGTGTAGGTAGTGGATGGCTCGGGCCAACTGGAACGCGATTTGCATTCGGGTTTTCCATGAAAGCACCGACATGGTGAGGATAGTTTGATTATGAAGCTTCTCTTGAAGGTTTCCATTGGGCATGTACTCAAATACTAATGCGCCTTCTCCTGTATAGAAGACCCAACCCGAAATGAGGACTCAATTACTGAACTGATAAGAACAGATACTACACATGTGTTCAATTATAAAAAATATATATACTTTTTAAAAAGATTATTAAGTGCTTTTGGGATAATTAAAGCCAATCTATAAAAAAGAAGGAATGATAAATCCACTTATCATTGATGAGGACCACAAAATAATCTCTCAAATTTTATGCATACAAAACTTGAGCATTAACTCTTTTTTTTTTCCAATACTTGAGCATTAAATAATCAAGCGTTAATAACAATAACCTAAAAAAAGTATATATCTACAAATGATTTTGCTAATCGCTTCCCAGATTTAAAATGTCATTATTTAGTGTTTCAACTATAAAATTAGTTGATTTTGACTTTTCTTCAAATTTATTACTTATAAATTAAGATTATTTAATGCTTGAAAAATGTATTTTGTTTAATTAATTTTAAGATAACAAGAATAAATCATGGATAATTTGAATTTGCTTAATTTCAGCCACTAAACGAATAATCTCAAACAAGCATTTTCATAATGTTGTGTATTCATAGTTTTGGATTATATATATATATATATACCTTGTTCATTGCAGAATCCGATGAGCTTCACAATGTTCTCATGGCGAATGTGAAGCAATACATCCAGTTCCTGCTTAAACGCTAGATTAAGCCGCTCGCTCCCAGTATGGACTTTCACCGCACCAAGCTTATCTCCGGCGCCGCCGCCGCCGGAGATTCGCGCCAGGTAGACCTTGCTGAATCCTCCCAACCCGACCATAGTCTGGAAATGCGCCGTCATCGCCTGTATCTGCTCCCAGCTGTACTCGCTCACCACCGACGGCGCCCGTTTCTCATCGGCGGTCTCGGCGGCGCTGTGTCGGTCTCCGACGACGACGCGATTCGATTTCCGGACGCTGAGGAACTTGAAGATTCCAATCAGGAGAAGCAGCGCGAGCAGCAAAAAGGAGGCAGCAGCGATTAGAGGCGTTCTCACTCTGGACTCGAATCGGGAGCCGGACTTTGAATGTAGAAAAGGCTCCGCCGCCGGTGCCGGCGCCGGAATGGCGGTGACGGTGGAGAAATCGCCATCGGAGGAAAACGATGACGGGAAAAGAGACAAGAAGATGATTACGAAGATCGTAAAGTGAATCCAACGGCGGAGAGAGAATGTGGAGCCACACTCCATGAGAATATAGGAGGGAGCAGCCATGGCGGCAGCTTCAGATCTGGTTAGGCGATGTAGACGAAGCTTCGTCCATTACTAGAGGCAGAGTAAGAATGTATTATAGATAGAAGAAGAAGAAGTATATGAAGAGGCCTTTCCTTGACTGGCTCCAACTAGAATTCCTAAATTTCCATTTCTTTCCTTTTTATTTCTTCATCTTTTCATTATTATTATTATTATTTGGGTTAAGAACACAGTAGGGGGCCTGAATGTTTGCCCATGTTGTCAAAAGGGGTCTGAATTGAAAAAACGTATTATTTAGGGCTTGAATTTTGAGTTTTCTGTATAAGGTCTCCGTCTATTTTTTCTGTTAAAAGTGACGGAAAGTGGTCACATGCTTGGCATGTGACCAAAAATAATTTGAAAACCCGAAAATGCCCGTTGACCAAAGTTTGTCTCTCATATGTTTGACCTAAAATGACGAAAATACCCTTTAAGCCACCACAGCTCCGGCGACCACCACCACCCCGACTCCGGCGACCACCACCGACCTCCGACGACCACCACCGGCGACCACCACCGACCTCCGACGACCACCACCGGCGACCACCACCGACCTCCGGCAACGACCGAAAAGCTCCGATCGGAGCTGTGTGGCTCCGACCGGAGCTTTTTTGGCTCCGATCGGAGCTTCGGAGCTTTTTTGGCTCCGATCGGAGGCCGGCGGCGGTCGCCGGAGCCGGGTGGTGGTCGCCGGGCGGTGGTCGGAGCGTGGTGGCCTTAAGGGCATAATTAGTGTGTAGGGGTATTTTAGACATTTCACATTTTATTAATTAAATTGATAAATTGTATAATAATTACAAAATGGTATTTTTGTCTTTTCACGTAATTCTGTTAGATTTAACAGAAAATTTGGACGGAGACTTGAAAAAACACAAAACTCAAAATTCAGGCCCTTAATAATACGTTTTTTCAATTCAGACCCCTTTTGGCAACATGGGCAAACATTCAGGCCCCTATTGTGTTCTTAACCCTTATTATTTACTAGGAAATAAATTATATTACCAAAATATATTTTATTATATTATGATAAAATTATATTAGGAATATATATATAGCATATTATCATTAGGCTGGCAATTTGTGACACGACACGAACACACACGAAAAAAAGCGTGTCTGTGCTAGCATATGGCGGAACGATAACACGATAGCACGAACACGATTAACACGACATAACTTCTGTGTCGTGTTCGTGTTTGAGTATCATAACACGACACACACGATAGCACGATAAAGTTGTGCTACTAAAAGTAATTCTCAAGTATTTTTTGAAAGAATCTTATTTATTACCTTTAAGAAACTTCAATTAGTGGTTTAATTTTTAGTGTTTGTAAACTCTATATTATTAACTTATGAATACTAACATATTAATTCATAGTTTCTTGATATATGAAGTTCATTATTTTGATTTTTGCTTAAAGATCTCGTATAGAGATGTACAAATGTATATCCTTACACAACACGATAGCACGACACGAACACGCACGAAAATATTTGTGTCGTGTTCGTGCTGGTAAAACGTGGCATGATAAGCTTACCGTGCGTTTTCGTGTTCAGTCAGTTTAGCACGACACGACCACTGACACGCACGATAGCACGAATTGCCACCCTTAATTATCAGGTTATATCTTTCTTATTATATTATTACTAGATATACTACCCGCGCTTTGCACGGATATAAATGTAGTACTATAAAATGGAATAATATAGGTATTTGTTAGATAATTTACTTAGATAAGTATATTTTTTTTATATTTATTTTGACTAAAAGATAAGATTATTTATTAGAATATCAAAATAAATGCACAAATATCAAATTGTCTATATACAAAAATGTTTTTATATTTGATGTAGGCGGTTGATTTGGGAAAAAAAAAATAAAGATAGTTTTGAAATGATATATGATTATATCTTATTTAAGTTATACACGATCTAAAATAAATTTACACTATGTAGATTGTATGGAGTACGTATTTAATATGTTGATCAATACTATTTAAGAATTTTGCATATTTATATTAATTTTTTTTGGCCAAACATATTTGTGTTAATGAATAATCAATAACATTGAAGAAAAAAAATTTAAAATACATTTAAGAAATGAAGTATTGTATGAGAAGAATTATTTTGGGTATTGTGTAATCCAAAAAAATAGTTAATTAATATTTATTATCAGTACTTAAACTAATAAATATTTTTTTATTAATTAATTTACATATCAGAAGATGATAGATAAATATTAGTTATGACATATTATAGACAATTATTTTAATGGGAGATTAACTTAATAAGGAATGAAGTTTAATTATATCTTATCACTAATAAAATAATATGTCCATAAAATTCTTAAATAAATTTAACAATTTTGTGAGTTTAAATCGTTATCCTCACTTTATAAAAATTTATACTAATAATTAAATATATGGATTTATTGTGAATTTTCTTTTACTGATATGTGACTTTATTATTATTATTTTGGTTAATACATGAGTTTATTATTAATTAAGACTTTAGCTGAAAAAATAATTATAGCTATAAATAAGTTCGTATTTATAGTTACGAAATAAATCATAAATATTCATACTTATCTATTCTATATAAAGATGTGAAAATATCATACGAAATATGAAAGATTCATTGTATAAACCATAATTAAAAATACTATGGTAATATTTATTAAATATTTATTATGGTAATATTTAATAAATATAATTATATCTTACCATAAAAAATATAATATTTTCATAAATTCTTAAACAATTTATTAATTTGGTGGCCAGCACATGGGAATTGAAAATTGTTCATGGCCAGCACTATAATTTTTATTATTAGTATTTGGCTAGTAGATGCTTTATTATTTGATCATACGTTTACTCAAAATAATAATAGCTGTAAGTATATTATTATTTATAATAAAAACGTAGATGTTCATGATCTTTTCTAGAATGAAGTGGAAATATCATACGAATTGTGGAGTTCATACACCTTAATTTGACTAAGATTATAGAAATTCTATAATAACAATTACTAATGATATAAATATACTGTCATATTTTATTATTTAATACTATAGAATTAAATTAAATATTTAATAGATTTTTTTTTCACGAATTTAATAGAGTTTAACCGTTGAGAGACGGTGAGAAAAAAACAGTTGAGAGATGCATATATGTGAGAATGTATGTATTCATTATATTATGTATACAATATAAAGTTAATCTTCCCATTAAGAAAGCTTGATTATTAAAAATTACAACGAATATATACCGTAATATTTGACAATCTAATAATGTATAAATTAAAATTATTGATTAAGAAACTTTAATCGTATCAATTAGAAAGAATATATATATATATATATATATATATATATATATATATATATATATATATATATATATATATGGTAATGTAATTTAATATTTAATATAATTTCTAAATTCATAAAATGAGAATTAGGAAATATGTATTTGTGTAATAAGCTATTTATTACATTCGATAAACAACAATAAGAAGACGAAAAAAATTGAAGTTCCTCCTAATCAAATCAAGAGTAGTAAATCCCTCTAATTTTTTTTCTCTAAGAAACAATCATTACAGACTTGTCAGAGATTCGATCGGATCTCATATAAAACTTTCTTACCTCTTCCAAGTTCCACCAAATTAGATCATACAATCAACGTCAATTAAAACTCATCTAATTTCTCGATATCGCCTTCACGTGTTGCTTCATTCGATACCGGCGTTTGTAAGGATGGAGGAGCACAATTTATGCGGTGGGTTGAGTAACTCTATTTCTTCTCATAAGCACCATACTTTTCTTATTTTGCTGTTTTTCTAAGTGTTAACAAATCCTTTGTTGGCAAAAAAAAAAAAAAAAATCCTTTCATTCATTAATTAATTATTAACTATTATAATGTCAGTTTTTTTTTTTAATGAGTGAGTACAGAGGTTATCCAATAACCAAGCACGGAGAAGACTTATGTAACGTATCAACTTTTTTAAGAGGGTGTATGATATTTTTTTTTTGTGGAATAAGAGGATGTATGAGATAAGACCAATCAAGTTAATTAAATTATACATGTATATACAAATAAAAATAGATAGATATATACCTGGCAAAATATATATATATATATTAATTTTTATATCAAAAATATCGTCTTATCTATTTATTTTATTATAACTTAAAATTGTATAATCAATTTTCTTTTTATTTTATTTTATGTGTATTAAGCCTTCAACTTTTTCTTTTCTTTTTAAGTTTATGAATTATTTTGGTTATGTATTGGCAAAAAATATCATAAATATAATATAGTTATGATTTTCTTGTTTTATCAATTCATTTATTCAAATATATATTCGATTTTTTTTTTTAAAATTTCTTGTGTTATAATGCCTTTATTCTTCCTTGCATTACAATTATCTATACTAATTTGTTGGGTACAAAACTTATATTTTTATATTTTTAGGGTGCAATAGTTAGTTTGATTAATTTATTAGTGTAACCGACACTGAAAGTGAATGAGAACATTTTGATTAAATCAAGAGCTCCATGTGGATGATAGAGAAAAGTGATATATGTGTAACTCACTAAGAAAATGACATGGACCAATTAAATTAAGTAATTTTAACATGTATGATAGAGAAGGTGAGGATAAAAAATTACTTGTTAACATATCATTAAACATTTCAGAATTATTATATATATAGATTATATATTTAGTCTTATATATATACTTGCATTCAACCATAAACAAGATAATAATACATTCTCATTCTTATATATTTTTATTACTAGATACTTGCGCGCTCTGCACGCGTGCGCGTGGTCGTCGTAAGATTATTATAGTGACGTGAGCAGATCGACTCCGATGATGATGGAAGAGCTTGATGACCCGACTCCGATGATGATATAAGTGTGGAATATTATTTAATATTTTATTAAAAACTTAAATAAAGTAAACTATGTAATAAAATATATATAACAAGAGTGTTTGACTGATTTCGAGATGATACAATAATATTATTTTATTCTCATTTTTCTATATTATTATTATATGAATAAAATACCAAATACTTAAGGAAACAAAAAACTAATACCAAATAACTAACCGAATCATTCACAAAAGTATAAATAGCTAACAAATTTTTTTCTAAACAAATAGTTATCTAATTTTTTTTTTCGAAACTATCAATTATATAGTTCCATTAAAAGCAAATGGAATTTCTCAGCTATTTGAAATTGGTGAAAATATATTTTTGTAGCTAGAATACTCTTGCTCATTTTATTTTATTTTGTTGAATACCCTTTATCAAAGCAATTCATCCATATATATTAATTGGAATTTATTGAATGTCCATATAGTAATAGATTTATTTTTAAAAACTTTGTAGGACAATATGCAATATCTTCTTTTATTACTCAATAATATATGTATAATGATAGAATTATACATATACGTGGAATAAATAACATGATAAGGCTCAAGTGCAACATGCTTATGGAAGGATTATTTGTTACAACTATCGTGTGGATAAAATTGCAAACAAGGAAACAATTGGTACACCTTACAATGGAAATATTCCAAATATATATTTATGCTTAAATGATGATAATTAACTTATTTTTGTTTTAGTGTTTGGTTGTAATATGGACTATCAATGAATACATTTAATTTTATTTGGGAAAAAATCAAATATTCGAGTGTCAGTATTTATCGATCATATATTAACTTTATTAAATATTAAAATCCAACGATATTTTTAATTAAATGCAACTTTTATTCGACCTAATATGTACAAATTCAACTTAAAAAAATTGAATACGCTAATAGTAGCGATTTTTGACGCATTTTGTTAGGTAATGTTTAGATTTTAATATTTAATTTGTGAATATATCATAAATTACATTTAAATAACGCATCAATTTAACTACAAAGTTAGAGTGACAGACACGACTTACCACAAGTGGAAACTTCTCATAATTTCAGTTTATATTTGATTGCATGCCATGTTTTAGCATGTCACGTAATTATATACTCAATAATATAGCAATGGAGTATATATATATATAATATATGATATAATGATTGTAGCAACGTATAAAATTAGAGTATGTCTTGATACTAGTACTCATTATTGCTTAATTATTAAACAAAGTATATAACGGGCATTACAGTTATAACGAAAATAAGAAAAATATTAATATTCTTATTTTTACGTTGACTTTATGAAGTTTCGACAGTCATATATATTATCGAGTATATATATAATAAAAAAGAATTGATTGCAAATTAATAATCAAGAACATTAATTTGGAAATTAATTAAAGATTTTGAAATCTCGTGGGCCAAGTTGGAATTTGCTTGATTTTCGGCTTGTCTCCCTCTGCTACACGTTTGAGCTAGTCCCTTTAATTAATGTATGTATTGTTGATAATTAATAAGAATTAATTAAGAATGTTCTATTATATTGTATATAAGAACTTTGTCGATCACCACTGCCATGAAATTCTTATAATAAATAAACAAGAGTTAGATTAATTATTATAAGCGTTGTTTAAATCATATTTAAGCGTCGCGTAAATCCCAAAACCGTGTGGTGTATATATATTAAAATCGCAACGGTGAGTCGATTTTATGTTAATATTGACTAGAGGTTGTACTTGAGGGTGGAGTATTTAAAAAGTAATTTTTATTAAAATTTAAAAAGTAGCAAACTTTGAAAGGCTGAATTTTATTTTATTTCTGATAAAAAAAAATGTTTGTTATTCTTCGTTGGCAAAAAAAAAAAAAATTGTTGTTGAAACATTTTTTTGGGCCATATTGTTGTTTAAACATTTAAAGGTAAAAATTCATGTAGATATATATATATATATACAGGCCCAATCCAAAACCCTTGGATTCGTTGTTTTAAACAAGATGATACTTTTTCTTATATATTGGGCCATGAATTGTGAGGCCCATAGGCAAAACGTCTATGAATAAATACTTCAATGAATGATTTTTTTTTTTTTTTTTTTTTTTTTTTTTTTTTTTTTTTTTTTTCGAGTGGTACTATGGTCTATATCGTAGGAGTCCATCATTCGTAATATGTTTATTTCACATTTATATTAACTTGTATTTATACCATGGGTTTGTAACGAGTAAAATACTGTCTGTGAATATTTTTACATTCACTGAATTTCAGCGGGTTTAACCTCTAACTCTTTGATTAATGGATAATGTCTGTTTTTCGCTGGGATTGGTTTCTCTAAAGTAATCACACCGACACTGAAAAGCAACCAAATGAAATATGAGACTGTTTATTGTTTCGACCAAGTTAACGCGGGCTGTCTGCTGAGTAACTTGTCGATGTCTTCGGGTTGGGTGCGAGCTTGTTAGGGCCAAGTCCGTCTCCTAGGGTCTTGCACGGGCCTTTGGCTTCGTCTTCAAAATCGCACTAAGTCCTTCGGGCTCTCTCGCTGACTGTCCGTCCGTACCTGCAAGAGGAGCATTACCGAGCAACTCCCGTGGAGAGGGGGGAGGTGCTTGGTGCGCTCACTCCGACGGTCAACATTAGACAGTTCTAGAGAGAGAAAGTTAGAGAGAGGTCAGAGCTCTTCTCAATTCTCACCCAAAGTGACTTGAAAATGTTTACCCCCAAGGTGGCTATTTATAGGCAACCTTGGACCGTAAGCCGGTTTTGACCCGGTTCAATGTGGAAATGTGAACCGGGATGCAGGGGAGAGCTTTGGGAAGAGGACTCTGACGCGCGTCTCAGGCGGCTGTCACGAGCGGGACGCGCGCGCCTTGTAACGGGGGGTCCCCGACGTATAGGAGTTAGTTGAAAATCGGGTCTCCGTATACATCCAGGACAAAAAAAGGGGGGTGTGCGCGACACCCCTGGGGTGCAAAGCTTACCCGGAATTCCGGGTAAGCCTAGGCTTGCCCGGAATTCCGGGTAAGCCCCCGGGGGTGCCGGGCAAGTTTGCGACTTGCCCGGTTTCCCCGGGTTAGCTCGAAATCGGGTTTTTCGTGGGTTTCGTGCATGTACGTGGTCCGAATAATTTAAAACCGAGCCCGAATCATGCGTATATCCATCACTTGCCCCCGAGTTAAATAATGGCTTGACCTTTATTTAACTCTATTTTAAGATAGGGTGTACGCGTGATTCGGGTCGTCTGCTCACCTTGGGTCTTGACTTACCAAGGGTGGATACGCGCGGCTCAGACGAGCTCCTTGCCTTAGTTTTTTGAGATGGTCATGCTTGATAACTGCGCAAAGGGTTAGTAGCACAACGGACTACGAGTAATATGATAAATGTGATTTTGGAAGAAGTAAGACGTGAGCGCACATGAAATTTTTCGGGTTTGTAAGATGATCAAATAAATATGGAACGTTCATGCCACGACTAATTGTATCAAAATGATAATAAATCATGAAAGTTTTGATAAAACGTTTTTCATGCAATATGATGGTTTTCGGGAGCCCGTCGTCCGAGACGGCCGTCTTGACGGCGAGACGACGGTTTTAGTAAATGAAATAATGCCGGGTTTGGAAAATCACATGTGATGGACTTGATACGAAAAATCATAAAAAAAAATGTTTTCAAGTAGTTGAGACCATTTGAAATAACTTAGTCAAATTTAGCTAAGTCACTTGATGGTGAAAATCCAAGTTATCAACAACTTTTAAAAAATGGAGGGTGGATGTGAGTGTACCTCTTGGATGTATGGTGCTTGTTAGGTTGTGTAGTCCCCCCTCTTTGTGATAGTTTATAAAACTATACACATTTGAATAGGTTGTTGAGAGGGTTTTGGAGAGGTTTTAGGGTAGTGATTTAGGAGAACCACCTTAGGGCCCTAGCACCACCCTATTCCGGCCGGCAACCACCAGGACCAGCACCGGCCAGAGCACGGCGGCCCAGCGGCGGCGCGGCGCGGCAGCAGCGGCGGCAGGAGCGGCGGCGACAGGCGGGGCGGCGGCTGCAGCTCGGCGGGCCGATTTCGGGCTCAATTCGACCCGTTTTCAGGTCCTTCTTGTCGGGTATTGATCGGTAATGTCCTCTCCTTCCTTTTCTTGATGTTAATTGGACCTTTAGGGCTGCAAATTTCGAATTTTAACAAGGTGCATGATAGGTGTTCGATGAAATGCCTAAGTGAAATTTTGGCTCGATTTTTCAAAATTCGTTTTTGGCCAAACTTTAAATGTAGATAGATAGAGTTATGGTTAGTGAACTCCCTTTTTGGCCAAACTTTAAATGTAGATAGATAGAGTTTCGGTCAACCGAGGTGAAATCGTGGAGGTTCGAAATCGGACATATTCGAGCAAAAAGTTCGACCCTTTGTATTTTGATGCGAGTGACTTGATATGATGCCCCCGAGTGTGATAATGACTCCTCGATTATTTGTGAGTAGATAGTCATGCCCCCGGAGTTTAGGTGATCGCTCGGTAGCTCGTGCTTATCGGTGGCTTAGTTGACCCGAGTGCTCTTTGAATTGTTCGGGTAGGGGTAAGTTTCCCCGTGACATGTAATGGGCTTGCTTAAGTGTATTTGAGCTGCTTGTATGTGCCCCCGGAGCCTTGAGCCGTTTTGGGGATAAAATTTGATCGAAATGTGGCCGGAGGGCATTTTGGTAATTATGACCAATTTTGCATGCTTTAGATTTCCTTAGCTCCTGAGCTCGTCGTTTAGTTGAATGCTTGAATACCTGTGTTATATTGTATAAGTATATGGAAATTTTGTTAGTGGGTGGCCTAGGCCTTTGGTGAGCGTAGGGACTTTTGACTCCTGAGCGGGAGGGTCCCTAGCTGTTTGCTCGCGGACAGTTGGTCCGTTGGGTTGGATGCCCTCGCAAAGGGCTTGGTGAATGGTGTTGATACGTGGCCCTGGTTTTTGATTGAGTTGTGTATGGTTTTTGCAGGGTTTGGTTGACGGGCTTGCAAGCGCGTGTCTTTGATACTTAAGAATTTTCCCAGAAACTGTCACCCCCGAACTGCTGAGATGAGTGAGTCTCCCGATCCCCTTCTTTGCACATATTACTTTTCTTATGATGGTTTGGAGATAAGCGAGGACACCCCCCCCCCCCTTTTACTCCGACTCGATTTTCCCGGGACAGGTGCTAGCCATGAAGCCATTGCGATGACTCAGACCTATCCTCCCAATCGTATTACGACTGAGGAGTTTGTGGAGAGCGTAGATAAGTCGGGGGTCTGTCCTCTTTCTGAAGCATTCTTCCCGTTTGACATATGCAAAGATGTCGAAGTTGGCTCAGTTACCGTCCCTCTCGTGGACCTAGATGTAGTTTACACGAGACAGATAGAGGAGGGCTTGCGTTTTCCTTACTGCAAGGATCTTGTCCGCTTATGTCGTCATTTCCACATCTCGCCCCTCAATCTCTCCCCTGCTGCTTTTCACGCGTGGACCTGTTTTCGTATTCAGTGCCACAAGCACTCATGGGCTTACTCCTTGATTCTCTTCCGGACCTTCTACCGCCTGGAGCGACGAGACAAATCGGGGTAGTCCACCTTTTGCAGCCGGTGGCCTTGCCTTTCCTCACTTGGCCTTGGGGGTGCCAAGTGGAAGCCGAGCGGGCGGTTTGCCACCCCTTACCCTCGCTCCCAGGAATGGCAGAATCATTATTTCTTTGTGAGCGACGTCGGGACTAAGTGGGAGACGTGTCATGTCCTGGAGCGTGACCATGTCCCCTCCTTTTCCGAGTATACCCCTCAGGATGAGAAGGCCTTTCGCGAGATCTTTCGCGACAATCAGGCGCGGGCTATAGTCCCTTTGACTCAGGGTTCTGAAGAGGAATTGCTTGCCGCAGGCATCATCGTATCTTCTTCCCAGGGTGTCTTGGTATGCTTTCGAATTTTTATAACCTTGTCTTATGTTATCCTGTAGGTTGGTTTCTTAACAAGCAACCGGCATTGCAGACTGATGCTGCGCGAGGGCTCCCCGTTGCTGCTCCGGCCCCTGCTGAAGGGCCTCGTCATGGGCGAGGAAAAGGACCTATGGGTAAAGTACTTCTCCCTTTTTATCGTTTTCGGCTGTATTTCTGTTTGTAGTTCTAATGTTTTCTTCTTCCTGTTTGCAGGTCGCGCGCCTGCTGAGAGGGAGCGGGCGGAACCCGTTGCTGACTCCTCTCGGCGCCCCTCCGTTAAGAGGACCGATGTTGCGGCGCGTGCCTCGGGTGATCCTAAGCGCTCGAGAGTTGAGGGAACGTCTGTCTTGCCTTCTCGTGACAAGAGGAAGCAAGTTGCCGAGCGCGTCCCTCCTGCCCCCGGGCCGAGGCATGGGACGGCGGACGAGGTCCCCCCAGGTTCACGTATGCCTTCACGCGACAAGAGGAAGCATGTTGCTGAGCGCGTCCCTCCTGCCCCCGAGCCGATGCATGTGACAGCAGAGGAGGTCCCCCCAGTTTCAGGTGTGTGGTATCTCTTTTTATGTACTTAGCATTTTTTGCTTGTATGTTTGCTTATGTTTGTGCTTTGCAGACATCCCCCCACTTCCTTCGCTTCGCAGAAGTGATCTTGTCCGTCGCTTTGAACGCGACGTCACAGGTGGTGTGTGGGTGCCCTACTCGGGTACGCGCCTTCGTTTTCCCAAGGATGCGTCCTTGAGCACTCCTGAAGTTGGCGTTCGGGTGGTGCAGAGGTCTGTTCCCCCTGCAGACCGGAAGGAGTGCCCCCCGAATTCTGCTAGTGCGCGCGCCTTTGTGGAGGAGAACGTTGGGGTCTTCGCTCCGGTGAGTGTTTATCCTTCTTAGAAGTGATTCGTTCATTGTTGCACTTGTTTTGATAGTTATACTCTTTTTGATGCAGGTTAATGCTGATATTGCCAACTTATCCTCTTTTGTCATCGAGCTTTCTGATGAGAAAGATCAGCTTCTGGAGAGCCATGAGGAGCTAATGAAGGAGCAGGTCTCTTTGACTGAGGATGCGAAAGGCCATGCTGGGGAGCTTCTCATATTATCTGATGCACTTGCCTCGAGTCAAGCTCGTGTTGCCGAGATCCGAGATCAGCTGTCTGCTGTGAAGGATCAGATGGCACTCCGGGAGGGGGTGCGGGCTGCCGAGTTGCAAAAGGCGAAGGAGGACGGCTTTTCGGAAGGCAAGGCCGGCGCCTTTAAGCGGTATCCTTAGAGCGAGCCTTTCCTTTCCGCCGTTCAGGCGAGTTATGAGTCTTTGAAGAAGGAGTTTCTTGATGACTTCGTTCCTCTGATGCATCGTCTTGCCCCCAGTTTCCCTTTGAGAAATTGGATGCTGCTGGTGTGATTGGTTTGAGTGATTTGGGGGGGTCTTCCTCTCTTCAGGTGGAGGACACCATTAGTGTAGATGGTGAGCCGATGTTTAGCTTTGAGCGGGATGCTGATATCTTTGGTGATACCCCTGTATGTGATCCCTTTGCGACGGAGGACTGCGAGGTTGATGTGCGCGATCTCCTTGGCTAGGTCGATATGGACCCTTTGTGTGTTTGTTTGTTCCTTTGCATGCGTAGTATTTTGGCGAAGGACTTGTTTAGGACTTGTCTATTGTTTGATGTTTGGATTTGCTATCGTAGACCTGTTTGATCTTATATATATATGCTTGTCATGAATGCATTAGATAGATGTGATAACTGAATATCTCCTTGTTATTTTAGTCATAACATAGGATAGTGAAGTGCGGATATATTAGTACGTCCGACACTTTTTGTGAGGGGGATCCGTATGGAACCGCTTTCTCTCTTTTGCAAGGATGTGAATAGATTAGTACGTTCACATCCTTGGTTAGATTGTTGGATTGCGAAGTGTGGATAGATTAGTACGTCCGACACTTGCAATTTTATGAGAAAGGGGGAACCCTAAGGAACCGCTTGTCCTTCTTTTGCAAGGATGTGAATAGATTAGTACGTTCACATCCTTGGTGAGATTGTTGGATTGCGAAGTGTGGATAGATTAGTACGTCCGACACTTGCAATTTTTATGAGAAGGGGGGAACTCTAAGGAACCGTTTGTCCTTCTTTTGATTTTCATAAGAAGATAGTTCCTTACGGAATCATGGATCTTCATTATGATGTTTTGACAAGATGGTGGTTTCCTGAGGAGCCACGCACCTCTCTTGTTTCATGGGATGTGGATAGATTAGTACGTCCACATCCTTTGATGGTGGCTAAGTGTGGATAGATTAGTACGTCCGACACTTGCGTTTGGTTGCGAGGGAGGAACCCTAAGGAACCATTTGTCCCCCGGCTTGGCAAGGATGTGAATAGATTAGTACGTCCACATCCTTGATGAAAATGTTCCAACTCCTTGGATGAGTCGTGCGTCCTTTGCTTTGGTTGTAGTGATGAGCCTTGTATAGGTTGGCCTGTTGTCACTGTTGTTGTGTTTTGATGCCTTGATTTTAAGCTTAGGCGTTGTATGTGAGTTAATAGTGTGCCTTTCTGTTGTAGTATCTGGATGTGGCTAGGCGCATCTTTGCTTGAACTTGCTCTGATTTCCATCTTTGTTCGTCTGTTAGCTGAAGGTCGAAGCGTCTTTCTTCCTCATTGGTTTGGGTGTCAAAATGCGTCGTTCTGTATGAAGAAACGACGATTTCGATAGGTGCCACTGCCTCGGTTCCATAGACTAGGCTGAAGGGTGTTTCACCTGTTGATTCTTTGGGTGTTGTGCGCACAGCCCATAAAACACTGCTTAGCTGGTCCACCCAACCTCCTTTCAGAGCATGGACTCTCTTCTTTAGTCCGTCCAGGACTATCTTGTTTGCTGACTCGACCTGGCCGTTTGTCTGTGCGTGATGCACTGATGCAAAACGGTGGTCTATCTTGAGACGTTCGCAGAATTTTTGCATATTTCCACTCCTGAATTGGGCACCGTTGTCGCTAATGAGTATCTTCGGGACACCGTAGCGAGCCACTATGTAGTTTCGGATGAAGTCCATGATTTGTGTGTCTGTGATGCGCGCCAGTGGCTTAGCCTCAATCCATTTTGAGAAGTAGTCGATTGCGACGACTATGAACTTTGCTTGGCCCTTCGATTTTGGGAGTGGACCGATCAAGTCAATGCCCCATTGTGCGAATGGCCATGCGCTTGAAATTGGGCTTAATTCTGCTGCTGGAGCTGTGATGTTCCTTGAATATAGCTGACATGCTTCGCATTCTGTCACCATGTTCGTTGCTTGAGCTCTCATTGTTGGCCAATAGTAGCCCAAGTTCAAGGCTTTGCGGATTAACGCACGAGCTCCTTCATGCGAGGCAGCCATTCCTCCATGGAGTTCTTCTAGTACCGTTGTTCCTTCTGTGCTTGTGATACACCTTAGGTAGGGTGTAGAATAACCCTTTCTGTAGAGCTGTCCCTCGATCAAGGCGTAGTTTACAGCTACCCTTTCGATCTTGCTTGCTTGAGTTTTGTCTCGCGGTAGGGTCCCTCCTGCGAGGTATGCTTGGATTGGTGTCATCCAAGTTTCCTCTTCGTCAATGGCCATTACTTCGAATTGGTCTATGACGGATATTATCCTGTTTTCCACAAAGTGTGTCTCTTTGCCTTGTTCATTGTTTTGGGCATACTTGCTTAGAGCATCGGCCTCCTGGTTTTCTTCTCGTGGGACGGAAGTTATGTCGAAATTTTTGAAACTTTCTACCAACTCCTTTGCTTGTGTCAAGTATCTTTGCATGTTTTCGGACTTTGCAGTGTACTCTCCTTTGACCTGGTTGACGACCAGTTGTGAATCACACTTTACTCGTAAGTGTTCCACCCCAACTCCTTTGGCTATCCTGAGGCCTGTTATCAGTGCCTCATATTCTGCCTCATTGTTCGTCGCTCTGAATGTTAAGTTCAAAGCGTACTTCAAGGGGTCTGAGCCGTCGGGTGGGATTAGTAGTAATCCTGCCCCCGCGCCTCCGGTGTTGGATGATCCGTCCGTGTACATTTCCCAAACTTCTGCGGGTGGGACATTTGTTTGGACTTCAACTTGTGGCTCGGGCTCGATTCCTGTGAACTCTGCTATGAAGTCTGCCAAGGCCTGCCCTTTGATGGCTGTCCGTGGAGCGAAATGAATGCGGAATTCACTTAACTCTACAGACCACTTCGTCAATCTCCCTGACATGTTTGGTTTTGCAAGGATGTGCTTCAAAGGCTGGTCTGTGAGGACCGTTATTTCATGCGCGTGGAAGTAAGGCCTTAGCTTGCGTGCGGCTATCACAAGCGCGTACAAGTGCTTCTCAATTGGTACGTAATTGACTTCATACTTGGCCAGTGTTTTGCTCACGTAATAGACCGGGAGTTGCGCCCCTCCTTTTTCCTTTATTAGTACGGAGCTAACTGCCGTGTTGCTAGTTGATATGTAGAGAAAAAGAGGCTCCCCTTGAAGTGGCTTTGCTAGTCTTGGGAGTGTCTTCAAGTGTTGTTTGAGTTGTTGGAAGGCTTCTTCACAGACATTTGTCCATTCAAACTTCTTGTTCGCGCGTAGCACTTCGAAGAAAGGGAGGGCTCTGTCTCCGATTTTGGCCAGGAATTTGTTCAGGGCTGCGAGGCGCCCGTTGAGCTGTTGTACTTCTTTGTGCTTTGTTGGAGAGGCCATTTCTTCAATTGCCTTCACCTTCTCAGGGTTTGCTTCAATGCCCCTTTCGCTCACCATAAATCCAAGTATTTTTCCTGACTGTACCCCGAAAGCGCACTTTGCGGGGTTTAGTCTTATTTGGTACTGACGCATTCTCTCGAAGATTATGCGTAGGTCATCTGCGTGGTTCTTTCTTTTCTTGGATTTCACGACCATATCATCCACGTACGCCTCCATTTTATCGCCAATCAGATCTCCGAAAATGAGATTGACCATTCTTTGGTAGGTTGCCCCCGCATTGATTAACCCGAAAGGCATAACTTTGTAGTTATAAATTTCGCTGTCAGCGTAGAATGCCGTATGTGGGGCGTCCTGCCAAAACATTGGGATTTGGTTGTATCCCGTGTATGCATCCATAACTGTCATCAGTTCATGGCCCGCAGTCGCATCTACCAATTGATCAATCCGTGGGAGCGGATATGAATCTTTTGGGCATGCATTGTTGAGGTCTCTGTAGTCGATGCACATTCTTGACTTGCCACTTGGTTTAGGAACAACTACAGGGTTGGCTACCCAAGTTTGATACTTGGATTCTTCAATGAAGCCTGCATCAAGCAGTCTGCCTACCTCCTCGCGAATGGCCAACTTCTTGTCTCCTCCTATCGACCTTAGCTTTTGTTTCACTACTCGAGCATCTTTGTTGATGTTGAGTTTATGGCAAATGACATCTGGGCTTATTCCTGGCATGTCCTTTGGGGACCATGCGAATAAGTCTTTGTATTCTGTTAGGAGCGCTGTGATTTCAATCACTTCGTCTTCTGATAATGATGCTCCTACGCGCACCATTCTTTCTGGCTCATCGATTTTGACTTCACGGAGTTCGCCCATCGCTGTAGGCCTCCCGTAGTCATCTCTTGGGTCTTCGTCGATGGTGGGTACTACTGGCATGTTTCCCCTCAAGTTTTGTTGTAGCGCAACATTGTGGCATTCTCTTGCTACTTGTTGGTTTCCTCTAACTTCTCCCACACCTGCAATGGTTGGGAACTTGATCTTTAGGTGGGCCGTTGAAGGCACCATTCTCCATTCGTTCATGGTCGTGTATCCGAGAATGCCATTGTAGGCGTTTAGCTTCTCGACTACTATGAATAGTACATCGATATTCAGACGTCTTTCTCCTTCGCCCAAAGTTACCGGAAGGGTAATGGTGCCCAGCGGGTAGCTGGCATCTCCCATGAATCCCACTAGAGGTGAGTTCATTGTTTGTATGGCCTTCTTTCTTCCGAGTGCTAGGACAATGTCTTTTGTTAGCACGTTTGGGACGGAGCCTCCGTCTACCAGAATTCACTTCACTTCCATGTCATCAATAGTCATTTGAATGACTAAGGCGTCGTTGTGGGGGAACGTTATGTGCTCTCTGTCTTTGGCTGAGAAGCCTATGACGTCTTCCATGATTGTGTCTTCTCCGTCTGGTTCCTGTGGCTTTTCACTTTTTCCGGCGGCGTACCTATCCCTTGCGTAAGAGGTTTCGCCCACTGCACTGAAGCCTCCGTGTATGGTGTATGTGTTTTCCATCTTGCTTGTTCGTTTGAGTAACGCAGGCTTTCTGTTCGAAGCCCGCAGAC
This sequence comes from Clarkia xantiana subsp. parviflora, assembly GCA_036873135.1. Taxonomy (NCBI): domain Eukaryota; kingdom Viridiplantae; phylum Streptophyta; class Magnoliopsida; order Myrtales; family Onagraceae; genus Clarkia; species Clarkia xantiana. The sequence goes on from JAPTYO010000003.1 coordinate 16,403,484, forward strand.
GGCGCCAAGTGTTACGACCAAGTTAACGCGGGCTGTCTGCTGAGTAACTTTTCGATGTCTTCTGGTTGGGTGCGAGCTTGTTAGGGCCAAGTCCGTCTCCTAGGGTCGTGCACGGGCCTTTGGCTTCGTCTTCAAAATCGCACTAAGTCCTTCGGGCTCTCTCGCTGACTGTCCGTCCGTACCTGCAAGAGGAGCATTACCGAGCAACTCCCGTGGAGAGGGGGGAGGTGCTTGGTGCGCTCACTCCGACGGTCAACATTAGACAGTTCTAGAGAGAGAAAGTTAGAGAGAGGTCAGAGCTCTTCTCAATTCTCACCCAAAGTGACTTGAAAATGTTTACCCCCAAGGTGGCTATTTATAGGCAACCTTGGACCGTAAGCCGGTTTTGACCCGGTTCAATGTGGAAATGTGAACCGGGATGCAGGGGAGAGCTTTGGGAAGAGGACTCTGACGCGCGTCTCAGGCGGCTGTCACGAGTGGGACGCGCGCGCCTTGTAACGGGGGGTCCCCGACGTATAGGAGTTAGTTGAAAATCGGGTCTCCGTATACATCCAGGACAAAAAAGGGGGGGTGTGCGCGACACCCCCGGGGTGCAAAGCTTACTCGGAATTCCGGGTAAGCCTAGGGAAATTCCGGGTAAGCCCCCAGGGGGTGCCGGGCAAGTTTGCGACTTGCCCGGTTTCCCCGGGTTAGCTCGAAATCGGGTTTTTCGTGGGTTTCGTGCATGTACGAGGTCCGAATAATTTAAAACCGAGCCCGAATCATGCGTATATCCATCATTTATATTAACATTTTAATCATAAGACGTCAAATTTCAACATGGGTAAAACCTAGGACTGGTTTAAGGTTCTTAACCCTATATTTTAATTACAGTAGTTCTTATTATTTTAAATATCTGTTATATTAACGATATTATTTTATAAAATAGCATAAAATAATATGAGGCGGCTCTATAGGCCCTGCGATCATGTTACGCTCCGTGGGTAATTTGACCTGAACTCATCTCATATCTTACGTAATGCGGTTCCCGAGTTAAAATCGAAATGGATTTTATGGGTTAGCATATACCCGTAACCTGTTAACACCCCTAATATAAAAAACCTCAAAGAATCAGAAGTATCAAGAAGTCACCTCTTAGATTTAGTGACAAAGTTAATAATAATTAGCGATAAATGCAGTTGGGGATCGATTGCTTTCATCAACATAGTTGCTTGCTTATTTTTATTTTATTTATTATTTATGTCGGGACTACGTTTTGTAAGTTTTATTTATTCATCGTATATCATCATGTATTTATGTAATAATTCAATCAATTTTTCATTAATTAATTATTGAATAAAAATATCATATAATATAAGCCATATAGAGGGATAATCTTCATGATAATAATTCATTGATATATTAATTTTGTTATTTTGAAGTCCTCCTAGATCCCAAAGTGTAATTATTAGTTAATTAATATATTTTTTTTTTCCAATGAGTCAATAATTCATCTGCTACGTAATGTTTAGATTTCTCATGCTTACAGTCTGAGGTATTTTCTGTCGGAATTATTAATGAACAACCAGTACATACATTGATTAACTATTACCTTAATCATCTAGTTAGTTTTTTTTTGCCAGAATCTAATTAGTAAAATTAACAAGAATTAATATTAATTAGAAAGTGGAGAAAATTAACTCCCATCAATCTTATATTCTTATGGAACTAAAACAAAATATAAAAATAATGAAAGATACAACTTCCATATTTTGCTTTTCTCTCTCTTTTATTTATTTTTTCTGTTTTCTAAACTTATTCCCAATTAACTAAGAATTATCTGATGGTAAATAAGGAAATCTAGAGACTCAGTTTAGGATTTTACTGTGCTTGATCTAGCTCTAATATAATCAATCGCATTATTAATTAACTCTTAAAAAAAACTACTAAAATAACTCAGTAATTATTTATATATACATATGAGTTGTAAATAGAAACTGGGATGAATGAAAATACAAATAGACAGAAGTATTGTAGTATGCAATCACAGTGTTTGATATGCATTGTAATATGCACCGTAATATAATTTTATTATTATTATTATATTAATATATATGCGAGTTATTATATGTTAATATGATAGATTTAAAATAATATTTAATTCAAGAACAATAACTTCTTAAAATTTATATTTTGTGATTAATACTGTAATAATTTAAGAATTCTAAAAAATAAATATTTAAACTCAATACGCATGACTATTAGTTAAAACATTGTATATATTTTTAAAAGACAATATAAAAAAACTGCACGAATAAAACTTTACTCATTTTATATGAACATTATGTGCACTATTCTTTATTATAATAATGAGTTATGAAGTAGATAAAAAAATTAAAAGCTAATAATAATAATAATGATAATAAAATATAAAAATAACACAAAGTCTTAACATGTTAAATAAATAATAATAAAATAATAGCACTCTGTAATGTTGGACATAATCTCACATTATAACCGTTTTTTTAATGTAATATCACGTTACAGTGAATGAAGTTTGGACATAATTTCATATTACAATGCACCAAATGACGTAATTGTTGGATCACGGGCGAAGCTCCGTTACGTCCTTGACAGAAAGCTTTGGACTCCTGGGCTCCACGTAATCCTGCAAAAGGGGATGACCTGGGTGGTGACCCAGAATCCCTCTCCGATGCTTAAATGAGTATGGTGATCAATGGGTGGTAAGCAAAGTCTAAGTTCGTATTAGAGAGTTTGCGTTTTCTGGGGTAACTTCCTCCCTTATATAGGAGGAGGAGTTGCCCAGATACCTGTGACCATGCTTGGCCGTTGTGCCCATGATTCCGTGTATCTCGCCACGATTCCGTATATCTCGGCTGGGATTCCATATATCTCGCCCCACGCTCCGCGTATCTTACCCGTACTCCGCGTATCTCGGGCACGCCCTGCGTATCTCGGGGAATTTATCTCTATCTCTAACCGTCTCCCACTACTCTATCTAGTAGGCGGGTTTCTCGGTCTTTATCCTCTGATCACAAGTCCCGACTCCTGTCGAAGACTCCAGAGTTGTCTCATTCTAGATCACCACCCAGGACCTTCAGTCTCTGCGGGACAGGTCCAGCCTCTGCGGGGCTTTACTATCGGGGCCTTTACTAAGGTATATCGGGGCCTACTCAGAGGCTTCTCATCGGGAGCATTCAGCTCGTACATCGGGACCGCTAAAGTCGGGACCCTTCATGCTGGGCCTCTGGGCCTTCCAGGCTTTTTCACGAGGCCCACTGGACCTACTCGCCGTCCATTGGCTGTTAATGGGGCTAACGATTACATCAGAACCCATCATTTGCCCCCAAGACATGGGGGACTTTTAGTTCGTCATGTCTTTTAATTCATCTCTTCTGACCTCGTTGTCGGAGGTTCCCGTTTGCATACCTTCCGATACCACCGTCGGAGGATTTTGTTTTCATGCCCTCCGATACCACCGTCGGAGGCCTTTGCCTTGCGTGTGATTGTTTGTATAATAGAGTCTCTTACTCATGATTGCCTTGGGCCCACTAGGCCTCATGGGCAGTTGCCAAATTCGAGGGGACCCCTCGGTTACTGTAGCATTAAATGCCTAGAGATAAGGAAACGACGTTTAAACCGGCATGACTGTTGTTTTCTGAAAAGCAGCTGTGACGTCACGCACGTCCCTTCCGTACCTGTGATCTCGGCGATTAAGATCGTGTCGTTTCCTCTTCAACGGTGCAGATCGTGCCCATCCAGCTGTCTCTTCCGTACCGTCTCCACCATTTCAACGATCGAGATCAAGTCGTTTTGTCTTCAACGGTCAAGATTAAACTCCCTCAGCTGCCCTTTTGCTTATAAAGGCTAAAACCCTGGCATTATTTACTTCTTCTGCACTCTCACTTCTTCTGCATTCTCTTCGATCATCCTTGCATTCGAAGCTTCCTCTCCAAGCTCCTCCTGCTGTTCAAGTGATCCAAGGCCTTCAACCCTTCCGATCTTCCTTCGCTTCACCTCTGTGACCACCGATCATGTCTGGTAAGGGCTTTCTTCTGAGTTTTCGTAACTTACTTGCTGTTTGTTCTTGTTTTCTCAAATCCCTTCGTTTGCAATCGTTTTAGACGAAGCTAGTTCTGAGGTTAGGGCTCCTTTCGTTTTCGAGTTTGCTTTCAATGAGATATCTGAGGGCTCGTATGAGGCCGCCATTAGAGAGGGGTGTATTACCTCGGATTGGGAGCCTCGCTTCCCATATGAATCTCAGCCTGCTGTTAGAAGGAAGCACATCATCACGCCTCCTCGGGCAGGGGAAGTGTTTGTCTCCGCCGGACAAATAAGCGCGGGGATTCGGTTCCCCTTCTGCGGAAACATGGTGGAGATGTGCAACTTCTACAAAACGCATCCCTGTACCTTCTCTCCACACGCCATCCGCGTGTGGAATGCCTTCCAACTCTTATGCCACCGCCAGCAGTGGACGTACAGTCTTCTGCTGTTCCGAACTTTCTACGGCATGAAGTGCAACAAAGCCGGTGTCTGCTCCTTCTCCCCCCGACTCCCCAAGTGGAAAAAGGAGCAACTTTCACGTTTCGGCTGGGATAGCGAAACTTGGAAGTTCCACAAGGATCGGGTGCTAATCCGTGACTCAGGATCCGACAACAGTGGATGGAAGAAGTATTACTTCTTCGTCCAGCACAGCTCTGTCCCCTGGCCTCGATGGGAGGTCGTGGCGGACCCTGCCCCCAAACTCCAGGACTACACCGAGGATGACCTCAATACCCTCCAGATGGTTCAACTTTATCGCTGGGGAGACAACTTCATACCTCTCGATGCCAACAAGCTCCAGGAGAGGAACCTGATTACTATCGGAGTCCGACTCCTTGACTCGGTTTCCAAGGATTTAGTCATTTGGGTAATATTTCTAACTATCTTATTTTTACCTTCGCAACCAAGAAGGCTTCTCTGTTGACTCATCTCATTCTGAAGCAGGGCGAGACTGATGCCGTCCAGAGTGGCTCCAAGCGGAAACACAAGCTGGTGAAGAAGGGTGCTTCCTCCTCCACTCCCTTATCTGCTGCTCCTCCTACCGACGAGCAAGTCGGGGCCAAGAAGGCCAGGCGGGAGGAGATAGATCGGGCCTTCGGGGCCACCACCGTCGAGGAAGGTAAGCGCGTTCGTCGTGCAATTAAACGATATAAAAAATTAGTCCCCAAGGAGTTTATCCCCGCTGATCGGAAAACACGGGTTCAAGAGATCAAGTACATCCTTCGAGGAGAAATTCCCCACGTTCTTGAGGCGGGATATTACAACGTCCTTGGGAAGAATAGACATTTCGATCGTCAAATCATCTGGTGCCCTGAAGGTACTCTTCCTAACTTTATTCGTCCCGCCACCGCAGGTCCCTTGGAGACTCCTGCCCCAACGAAGGCTATCATTCCAGCGGAGGCTGCAGCTCCGCAAGAACTGATGCTGGAGGACGTCCCGGCGGGAGCTCAGTTCCGCCAGGTGACCAATTTGGAGGCTTCCCCTTCTGTCGAGGAGCCTGATGAGGGGGGCCTGCTTCCCCGCGGCAGGTCGAGGTCAAGGAGCATGGGGCCTGCTGTGAGGGACGTGTCCCGAAGTCCTCCTCCTGTTTTTCGCACTTCGACTCCTGAGCCACCAGCTGAGGTGGCTCCTCCGGCTGAAAGTTCTGGGGTCATCCCCCCTCTCCCCGTGGACGAAAACCTTTACAAGGTTTTTACTCCCGACCAGGGGATGATGCCTTGGAACCCGATCGAGTCTCTCCGAGGGGTTCCACTTCGGCGGGGAAACCTTGATCCTGGGTTGGCCCTGCATCTGCTGGCGGGGTCGATCCCTCCAGCCTTGAGGCGACCCTTGTCCTTGGCGCGGGAGGACCTTGAAGAGGAGATCCGCGACATGGCTATTCGTCGGATGGAGGTGAAACTTCCACCTTTGTTTTATTTTCTTCGTCCCTCTTATCTTTGATTGCTGTATTTTGATCTTTTCCTTCCTTCTTTCAGGACACCGCGAACCAACAGCGCTGCTTCGGCCTTATCCTGGCCTTGAATGGTGCTTTGGAGGCGGCGGAGGCCCATTCGAACCCTGATGCTTTAGCCAAGCTTCAGGTGGAACTCGACGAGGCTGTAGCGGCCAAGAACAAGGTGGCCAAGGAGAAGGCTCTCCTCGATGATTTGTCCTCAAACCTGCTCAAGAAGGTCCACGACCATGAGGCCGTCATGCGTCGGGAGAGGAAGATGGTCCAGGTGGAGCAGCAGCGGAATGAGGCGGAGAAGAAGCAACTCGTTCATGAGAAAAACGTCTTCGCGGATCTCCTCGCGGAGGCCAAGGCAAAGTTTGAGGCAGAGAGGGCTGAGTTCTCTGCCAAGCTGGCTGAGGCCAAGGCTCAGGGCCTCGAGGAAGGCCGCCTGCAGGGCCGCGAGGAAGGTCTTCAGCAAGGTCGCAAGGAGGGTCGCGGGGAGTATCGGAACTCTGAAGAATTCAAGCTGGCTGCTGTGGAGTTCTGCAAGTCCGAGGTGGAGGACGTTTTGTTCAACGTTGTCGAGGAACTCTACACAGCCTATGCGGATTCCATTGACTTCACGAAGTCCGAGACTCTTGCCCCCGTTGCGGAGAAGTACTTCAACCTCCCCGCGGAGAGTGAAGAGGCTGCTGCCGTGGACCCGACTCCGCCAGCTGCGGAGCCTTCTGCCCAGGCTCCTCCAAACCTTGCTCCCACCGACGCTGCTGAGAATCCATCTTCCAACAAGGACCAAGTTTAATGCTTACATCTTTTAGTCATTGTTATCTTTCTCCTTGGTTTCTTGTAACGAACTCCTTTGGCCTTCTGGCCCTTATATAAGTAGTTTTCTTTCCATCTGTTTTGGCATCGATATTCGTTTGCACTTTAACTAAAGCGGCTTTAAAGTCGTTACTCAGAACGTTCCGATGCGCCATTAAAATGACTTCATACGTCCCTCCGACGCTTTTCTCGAGATTTTACCACTCAAGGCTTCTCGTCCAAAAATCGGGACTTCGCCACTTAAGGCTTCTCGTCCAAAATCGGGACTTCGCCACTTAAGGCTTCTCGTCCAAAATCGGGACTTCACCACTTAAGGTTTCTCGTCCAAAATCGGGACTTCACCACTTAAGGTTTCTCGTCCAAAATCGGGACTTCACCACTTAAGGTTTCTCGTCCCTGCCTTTCAAGGCTATTTTCACACCCCTTAGGGCTTTTACTGCGTCTCTACCGGACGGCTTAATCGTACCCTTTAAGGCTTTTTGCCGCATCATATAGACGACTTACGCAGACCTGTCTAAGGCTTTTCCGTACCCGTTAAGGCTTTTGGCCGCATCATATAGACGACTTACGCGGACCCATCAGGGCCTTTTCGTACCCGTTAAGGCTTTTGGCCGCATCATATAGACGACTTACGCGGACCCATCAGGGCCTTTTCGTACCTAGGCTTTTGGTTGCATCATATAGACGACTTACGTGTACCCCGTAGGGCTTTTGTCCATACCCGTTAAGGCTTTTGGCCGCATCATATAGACGACTTACGCATACCTCGGAAGGCTTTTATCGTACCTCAGAAGGCTTTTGTCGCGTCCTTCAGGACGTCTTACTATCAGTTTAGAATAAATCTAAAAGTAATTTGATCGGAAACAACTTCTTTTATTCATAAATAACTCAAAATAGGCTTACATCGGATCTTATTGATAGACAATTTGCGCCATTCACGGCGGCTTAATATCAAACATGATACTTCTTCAAGTGTTCGCCACTGAAGGAATGCTTCAACGTCTTGCCATCAAGGTCCTCTAGCCTGTATGCATTGGGGGCTGGCATCCCTTCGATCTTGTAAGGTCCCTCCCATTTTGGCGATAGTTTGTTGATCCGATCTTGATGAACGAACTCGTTCCTCCGCCAGAAAAATTCTCCCACGAAGAATTGTCGGGACTTAACACGCCGATTGTAATATCGGGCTGTTGCCAGACGCATTCGGGCCTGGACTTCATCAGCCTTCCATCTTTTTTCCTCGAGCAAGTCTAAGTCTAGATGTCTCATTTCCTCGTTTGTCAGAGGCTCGTAATATTTCACGCGATGGGACGCCACCGCTATTTCCACGGGAGCGACTGCCTCCGTGCCATAGACCAGGCCAAACGGAGTTTCTCCTGTTGATTGCTTGGGTGTTGTTCTCACAGCCCACAGCACGTTCTCGAGCTCATCCAGCCAATGGCCCTGCAAGGCATAGACTCTCTTCTTCAAGCCATCCATCATGATCTTGTTGGCTGATTCTACCTGGCCATTGGTCTGAGCGTGGCGGACTGAAGCGGTCCGATGCTCAATGTTTAGTTCTTCCAGGTACTCCTTCAACTGAGCCCCATTGAACGGAGGGCCATTGTCGCTGATCAACACTCGAGGAACCCCGTACCGGGATACGATCTGAGTTTGGAGGAACTTGAGGATCTGCTGCCCCGTCGTCCTGGCCAATGCTTTAGCCTCTATCCACGTTGAGAAGTAGTCGATGGCCACGAGCAAATACTTGCACTGACCCTTCGCTTGGGGAAGAGGTCCCACCAAGTCAATCCCCCATTGCGCGAAGGGCCATGCACTTCTGATGGGCATCAAGTCCGCAGCCAGCGGGAGCCACGATATTTGGAGCGTACCTCTGGCATGCATCACAGGATCGGACCATCGCGGTCGCTTCCTTGTTCATCGAGGGCCAATAGTAGCCTAAGTTCAATGCCTTCCTCACTAGAGATCGGGCCCCTTCATGACAGGCCGCGACTCCCTCGTGTAGCTCCCTCAGGATCCGCTTCGTGTCAGGTTCTGCTACGCATTTTAAGAAAGGCTTTACGTACCCTTTTTTGTATAATTGGTTGTCCACCATCGCGTAGTTGACCGCAATCCGACGCAGCCTCACCGCTGCCACTTTATCATCGGGGAGTGTCCCTGTAGTCAGATACGTGACCATCGGGGTCATCCACGTGGGCTTCTCTTCTTCCTCCGATCCTGTCTCAATAGCACAGATCTCCACCGGATCAATGTTTGAGATAATCACCTTTTCTAGGAAATGCACCCTCCGATTCTCCTCAGGGACCACTCCCAGAGCGAACTTGCTCAAGGCATCTGCTTCCGCGTTCTCTTCCCTCGGGATTGCCTCGATATCGAAGCCTTTGAAACTTCCCTTCAAAGTCTGCACCTCGTGCAAATACTTCTTCATTGTTGGGCTCTTGGCTTCATAATTCCCCTGGACTTGATTTACAACCAAGCTGGCATCGCACTTTACTTTTAAATGATCGACCCCCGTACCCTTGGCAATCTTAAGGCCTGTGATGAGAGCCTCATACTCCGCTTCGTTGTTGGTGGCTTTGAACGTCAACGCCAAGGCATATCGTAGGGGCTCGCCTCCATCGGGCGGTATCAATATGAATCCTGCCCCCGAGCCTTCTACACTCGATGAACCATCAGTGTACATCTCCCAAGGATTCTCCTCATTTGGCTGTTCTGGCTGTTGTTCTGTTGTCGGGACTTCTTCCATGGTTGCCCCCTCTGCGGGACCCATTACTTCCAGATCGGGTGCCGTAGACTCAGCTATAAAATCTGCCAATGCCTGGCCCTTAATAGCGGTTCTTGGAGCGAAATGAATGCGGAACTCCGTCAGCTCGATGGCCCATTTCACCAATCTCCCCGACGCCTCCGGTCGGTTCAAAAAGTGTTTCAGGGGCTGATTGGTCAATACCGTGACTTCATGGGCATGGAAGTAAGGTCGTAGCTTTCGAGCAGCAATAATCAACGCGAAGAGATACTTCTCAATAGCGGGATAGTTTATTTCAGACTTGGCAAACGCCTTGCTTACATAATAGATAGGCACTTGGTTGCCCTTGACAATTTTAATCAGAACAGAACTAACAGCCACATCAGAAACAGCCAAATAGAGATAAAGCGGCTCGCCTGGAACTGGTTTCGCCAACGGGGGAAGGGTACGGAGGTGTTGCTTGAGTGCCTGGAACGCCTCCTCGCATTTGTCAGTCCATTCGAATTTCTTATGGGCCCTCAGCACATCAAAAAATGGCATGGCTCGGTCACTCGCCTTGGATAGGAAGCGATTCATCGCGGCCAACCGGCCATTCAGCACCTGGACCTCCCGATGAGTCTTCGGGGACTGCATCTCCTCGATTGCTCGCAGCTTCTCGGGGTTCACCTCGATTCCTCTCTGGCTCACCATGAACTCTAGGAACTTCCCCGAGTTCACGCCAAATGCACATTTATCAGGGTTCAGCCGAACCTGATGGAACTTCATCCGCTCAAATACTGCCGCCAAGTTCTGGACATGGTCTCCTGCCTGTCGGGACTTCACCAGCATGTCATCCACATACGCCTCCATGGTTTTCCCCAACATGTCTCCGAACAACTTGTTCACCATCCGCTGGTAAGTTGCTCCGGCATTGATCAATCCGAAGGGCATCACGTCGTAGTGGTAGACATCACTGTCAGCATAGAAGGCCGTATGGGGGGCATCCTCATTCGCCATCTTGATCTGGATATACCCGGAATAGGCATCCATGAAGCCCAGCAGCTCATGTCCCGATGTGGCATCCACCAACTGGTCAATCCTCGGGAGTGGGTAGCAGTCCTTCGGGCAGGCTTTGTTCAAGTCGCGGAAGTCGACACACATCCGCCACTTTCCATTACTCTTTCGCACCAACACTGGGTTAGCCACCCAAGTCTGGAATCGGAGCTCCTTGATGAATCCAGCGTCAAGCAGTCTGCCGACTTCTTGCTGGATCGCGATCCTCTTATCTGCGCCCATCGGACGCCTTCTCTGCGCGATAGGCTTGATCGCGGGGTCTATCTTCAGCTCGTGCACTATCACATCGGGGCTGATTCCTGGCATATCACTCGGGGACCAGGTAAACAGCTCCTTAAACTCCTTCAAGAGCTCGATCAACTCTCGGGCTCTTTCCTCCGATAAAGCAGATCCGATCTTTACCTTCCTCTGAGGCCCATCGATCTCAACTTCCTTCAAATCCTCCATGGGGGCGGGGCGCCCATACTCCTCTCGAGGATCAGCATCAGTTTGAAGGACAGTCATGGCCTCCCTTCTTCTCCGTCGGGTGGCGTTAACGTAGCATTTCCGCGATGCCACTTGGTCACCCTTGACCTCTCCAACCCCATTGTCAGTCGGGAACTTCATCTTCTGGTGGACCGTCGAGGCGACTTCCATAAGAGGGTTGATAGTGGTCCTTCCGATGATGGCGTTGTATGCCCCCGCAGACTCCACGACAACGAAATCTACATTTCGCCTCTCCATCTTCCAGCCACTACCAAACTCCACCGGTAAGGTAATCATTCCCAGCGGGTAAGAGGTGGACCCAGAGAATCCCACCATTGGGAAGTCCACCTGCGTCAGGTCCTTCTTCGTCTTTCCCATGGCCTCCAGAGCATCCATGAAGAGAATATCGGAGGAACTCCCTCCGTCTATCAGGATCCGCTTCATCTCGAATCCGTCTACGTCTAGGGTCACGACCAAGGCGTCGTCGTGAGGGCTCTCCACACCTACTAAATCCTCCGCCGAAAAAGAAATTACCATTTCCTCCTTCAGGGTCCACAACCGGGACCTTTTGCCTAGCACCACCGCGGCAGATATGCGGGAAGCGTAGTTCTCCCTAGAAGCAGAGGTATCACCTCCCGCCGCCATTCCTCCATGGATGACGTTGATGGTTCCCCGCCTCTCCTTGCGGGCACTTGAACCTGAGGCTTCTGGCTCAACCTTCTTCTTCTTCGGGGATCGGTCGCGGGACTTGGAACGGGATCGTGACCGACTTCTGGAACGGGATCGGCACCGCCCCCTTCCGACAAATTCTTTTAGCTTCCCCTTCTGGATCAGCTTCTCAATTTCCTTCTTCAACTCCCGACAGTTTTCGGTGTCGTGGCCATTGGCTCGATGGTAGCGACAGTAACGGTCAGGACGGCCTCCTAGGAATTCGCCTTCTTTCCTCGGGGGGTATCGAGCTTGACCCTGTCTGTCCATCACAGCTAACACAGAGGTCATCGAGCTATTGATGGGAACGGCCCGACCTTCTCTGTTATCCTTCCTCGGAGGACGCTTGTCTTCTCTTTTATCGGGACGACCACGGTTCCTACTTCCTTCCGACTTGTCGCTCCCTTTGCGATCATCCGATAGCTTGGACGATGGCTTTCCTCTCCCCGGCTTCGGGGGATCGAGCTCTCCGGCAGCAATCTTCGACTCCTGTACGTCGATTTGCTGTTTCACCCTCGCTTGCGACTACGCTGTGCATTAGGTCGGAACCGTACGGAGCGCTCAAGTTCCGCAGGAAAGTACGGATAGTCTCTCCTTCCGAGATTTCTTCATCAATCTCCGCAGCACTGGCAGTGAACCGTTGGTAGTAGCATGCCAATGATTCATCGGGTCTCTGTACCACCTGGGTCAAGGACCTCACACTCTTCAGAAGACACCTCCGACCCTGATACTGTTTAATGAAGCGATCGTGCATATCTGCCCAGCACGTGATGCATCCTGGCGGGAGGCTGAAGAACCAAGTCATGGCCCTTTCTCCCAGGGTTATCGGGAACAATGAGCATATGAGATCATCGTTCGATGTTCGTCCCATACAGGCCTGGACATGCCTCTGCACATGGCGAACTGGGTCCCCCTCACCATCGTACTCTTTGATGGTCGGGATACCTAGCCCAGGCGGGGCGACGGTATCGATTAGCCGCGGCACGAAAGGATGGCTGGACCAATCCCTTAACTCCGATGTCATCTGCTTCTGATCACCCATGCAGATGCTAACGATCTTCACCACCTGATCGGGGGTGATGGGGCCATTCAGGGGAATGGTCCTATTTTGCACCGGACCTGGGCCGTCGACCACGAACTTCTCCGGGTGGGCTGGTTCCTTACCCTTGCTCCTAGGCGGAACCTCCTGTTCCTCTGGGTCCACCCTCGGTGGGGGTGGAGGTAATTCATCCGCCCTCCTGGCGGCCTCTCTCTTGTCCAGCAAAGCCTCCATGGCGGCCAAGAACATGGGCATAGCGTCTGCTACTGCCTTGGCCAACTCCGAGTTCGAAGACGACCCTTCTTCCCTTCGCGGGACTCCTTCTCCTCCATGGCCCACCGGGTTTGGGGGAGCCTCATCTTCCTCCCTACGCGGGACATCCTGCTTGTTCCTTTCTGTGTCTCGGACTGAGACCTCATAGCCATCACCCTGCCCCCCTGTCTGGGAAAGAGCGGGATTCTCACCTTGTTCAGCAATGCGTTCCGGCAACGGGGAATTCACAGTTCCTGCGGGACGAGAACTGCCAGCCTGAACTTGCTTCTTCTTGCCACCACCGGCCATTGATCTGGTAGAAGCTATCTTGACTTTTCGTAAGCTTCCCACAGACGGCGCCAATGTTGGATCACGGGCGAAGCTCCGTTACGTCCTTGACGGAAAGCTTTGGACTCCTGGGCTCCACGTAATCCTGCAAAAGGGGATGACCTGGGTGGTGACCCAGAATCCCTCTCCGATGCTTAAATGAGTATGGTGATCAATGGGTGGTAAGCAAAGTCTAAGTTCGTATTAGAGAGTATGCGTTTTCTGGGGTAACTTCCTCCCTTATATAGGAGGAGGAGTTGCCCAGATACCTGTGACCATGCTTGGCCGTTGTGCCCATGATTCCGTGTATCTCGCCACGATTCCGTATATCTCGGCTGGGATTCCATATATCTCGCCCCACGCTCCGCGTATCTTACCCGTACTCCGCGTATCTCGGGCACGCCCTGCGTATCTCGGGGAATTTATCTCTATCTCTAACCGTCTCCCACTACTCTATCTAGTAGGCGGGTTTCTCGGTCTTTATCCTCTGATCACAAGTCCCGACTCCTGTCGGAGACTCCAGAGTTGTCTCATTCTAGATCACCACCCAGGACCTTCAGTCTTTGCGGGACAGGTCCAGCCTCTGCGGGGCTTTACTATCGGGGCCTTTACTAAGGTATATCGGGGCCTACTCAGAGGCTTCTCATCGGGAGCATTCAACTCGTACATCGGGACCGCTAAAGTCGGGACCCTTCATGCTGGGCCTCTGGGCCTTCCAGGCTTTTTCACGAGGCCCACTGGACCTACTCGCCGTCCATTGGCTGTTAATGGGGCTAACGATTACATCGGAACCCATCAGTAATATGGATTTAATGTGAGACGTAATGTGAGATTACATCACACATTACATACATCGAAATACCCTTAATATAAAAAATAGACCTCTTTTGAAAGAAAATAACAAATTGGATATAGACCCGTTGAAAAATTTCAGGTGAAAGTTTGTCATATTAAATAAGTAGATGCCCTGGCCCATTTCTGATCTGGCTCTTATTTGAATTTATACAATATTATTATATTTCAGTAGTTAGAAAAAAATAATTTAATTTAATTTAATTTGATGAAGAAGTAAAGAAATAACAATATTTAGCAGCAAAGTGAATATCATTACACACAATTTCACAGATACATATCTCCTTCTCTCTCAATCATCATCCTCCTCATAATCCTCATCCCTTCTCTCTCTACTGTCATTTTTGTTGCAGTGATGAAGCAGTGCATTTCATGATTCCACTTTCTCTCTCTACTGCTCTAGCCTAGCTTAGCTGCATCGAAAGCTTCAGCTTCTCTCTTTTTCAGCTCCGGCACTAACTCTTAGGAGAAGAGAGAATAATTCACTCTTTCCCAGGCACTGTCGTCTTCTTCAGCTCAGTATATCCGATCGGCAGCTGCGGAGCTAGGTTTCGTCGAATCGATCCGAGATTTGGAGGTGGAGAAGGTGAATTCAAGGTGCGATGCAGCAAGGAGGAGGATCGCAATCTCACCGGTACTTACTCGACGGCGGATCCTCCACCTCCGCCGCCGCCGTGGTGGAGGAGGCGTCTCCAATCAGCAGCAGACCTCCGGCGACCGCGGCGTTAGACGAGTTCGGCCACCGATCGGAGAGTTTCGCGGAGGTGGACGATCCGGATCGGGGAGGGGGGAGCAGCGGCGGCGGCGGGAATCGGTGGCCGCGGCAGGAAACACTAGCGCTGCTGAAGATTAGGGCGGAGATGGACGCTACGTTCCGCGACGCCACCGTGAAAGGCCCGCTGTGGGAAGATGTATCGAGGTAACTGATTGAATCAAAATTGTTGTGGTTTCTCTCTCTAGAGAGGAGAGGAGAGAGAAAGAGAGGTACACATGGCTTCAATCTCCATCACGACTCACGAGTTTGGCATCTTTTCCTTTTCTGTAATTTTTTCTTTTGTACAAGTTTAGACTTATGAGGAAGACGGTGGTGGGTCCCACTATCCATTTATTTACCTTTTTCAATTTATGAGGTAATATTTAAATTGCTATCCGAACTTTTAATAAATTACAAATAGTTATCGAAATTTTAATTTTTTAAAACTAGTTAACTGAATTTTCAATTTAGCTCTATTTAATACTTGTTAAATTGGACATAAAATAAACATGTTTTCATCATCATCACGTGTACACAAAATAGATTTCACGTGTACACAAAATAGATTCAAACATACATTGAAAGTATTGAAATCAAATATGCTCAACTGAACTTCCGCCCAATTCGAACAATAATTTTCAGTTGAGCATCCAATTGAATATATTTCGTTGCAATACTTTCAATTTATGTTTAAATACTTATAAGGTACACATGAAAAGAACCAGCGAAAAAATGCTCATTCTATGTTAAAATTGACGGGAATTGAAACAAATGTAGCTATTTGCTTTGAAATTGAAATTCAAGTAGCCAATTTTAAAACATTAAAGTCCAAATACGATTTGTAAATTGGTCAAAGTTCGAGTAGTAATTCCGTTAGTAACTCTTTATTTTTTTTTTAAAATCAAGGACCTACTTAACTAGATTTTTAACTTCCAAATTGCAAAATTCATATATTCGATATGAAAATCCCTATAAAATTTTACTTAAAAAAAAAAATCAAATTAAAATTTATAGCTGTGATTTGAAATTTTGCAGAAAAATGGCGGAATTGGGATTTAAAAGAAGCGCGAAGAAGTGTAAAGAGAAGTTCGAGAACGTGGACAAATACTACAAACGGACAAAGGAGGGCCGCGCCGGTCGCCCAGACGGCAAGACCTACAAGTTCTTCACCGAGCTCGAAGCTCTCCACACCTCCTCCTCCGCCGCCGGCGTCGGAATCGGCTTCAGCAGCCCCGCCCCAATTTCCTCCGTCAGACCTCTCCCGCCTTCCATCTTCTCCGCCGCGACCATGCAGCAGCATGTCTTTCCGGCCACAGTGGCGCCGCCACCTCCGGCGACGGCGCCATCAACTGGTAATCTAGAGTTTTCGTCGGACGGCTCGTCCTCCTCCCCAGAAACTGAAGACGACGAAGGGACTGATCTGGAGGCGCTAGAGAGCAGCCGGAAAAGGAAGAGGGAAGGCGGCGACGGTGGAAGAAGCCAGAAAATGATGGAGTTCTTCGAGAGGTTAGTGAAGCAGGTGATGCAAAAGCAAGATACGATGCAGCAGAAATTTCTAGAAGCCATAGAGAAGAGAGAGAAAGACCGTCTGATCAGAGACGAAGCCTGGAGAAGGCAGGAGATGGCCAGATCGGCCCGCGAGCACGAGATCATGGCCCAGGAGCGGGCCATCTCCGCCTCGAGAGACGCTTCCATTCTCTCCTTTCTGCAGAAAGTCACCGGCCAGACCGTCCACCTGCCACCACTCTCCGCCTCCGCCGCCGCCACGACTCACTTTCCTCCGGCGACTCCGATTCCGGTTCCTCCCGCCGTGCCACCTCAGACTACTACACCGGCGGTGTTACCGGAGCAGCAATTTTCCGGCGAGGGTCCGTCTCCATCACGGTGGCCGAAAATGGAGGTTTTAGATCTGATACGGCTGAGGAGCGAGCTAGAGACGCGGTACCAGGAGTCAGGGCCGAAAGGCCCGCTGTGGGAGGCGATCTCCGGCGAGATGCAGCGATTAGGTTATAAGCGTAACCCGAAGAGATGCAAGGAGAAGTGGGAGAATATCAATAAGTACTTCAAGAAGGTGAAGGAGAGCAATAAGAAGCGTCCAGAAGACGCCAAGACTTGCCCTTACTTTCACGAGCTCGACGCTCTTTACCGGAAAAAGATCATCGGGGGCGGTGGTAGCAGTGGTAGCATTGGCGGTGAAAGTCAACCACAGTCAACTGTTGATGCATCGACGGTAGTTGGGCCTTCTTCGGCGGCGCGTGATCAAGGGAGTAGTTACGGTGGAGATAAGAAGGTAAACTCGCTATCATTATCTCTATAATAACATTTAATTAAATAATACGCGTTAACAAATTAGTACCGATCAAATTTTTTGTTACATCAATCGACACTAGGTCTTAATTAATCTAGTCCGGATCAAACACATGACTAAGTTCGACCATGGTTAGTTTCGTCTTACCTAAAAGACCTCAACCATAGTCTGACCTAGCACTGTGCTCGATAAGTCCGACCATGGTTAGGTTCATCTGATCTAGACGATCTCAACTATGGCCGGACCTAGCACTCGACTTGACCTGAGCTACGTCAATTGAGACATAGTTCCAATTAGTGCAACAAATTAGATTTCTCATATATCTAAAAGTCGCAAAAACTATCTCAATCACTAATTTGTCAACGCATATTATCTCAATTTATTTAATTTAACCCTCTCTAAAATAACTCAATAAAAATGATTATTTGAGGCTACATTAAACTAACTTTTTAAATAATTTAATATTTAATTATTAGCTGAACTTAGCATGATCATTTCTAACTTATTAGTGAAACTAATACAAACTTTTTACTAAAAAAGAAATTCAACTACCAATTAGGACACAGTTGATATAGCAAATTAGTATCTAACCCATTCATTAAAATGAACATAAACAACACTCAAAACCCTAATAACTTGTATACTAGTACTATATATAAGACTTTTATCGGGCTCTGATTGATGTTTTGGTCAATTGAAGCCAGAAGACACCGTGAAGCAGCAGCATGGATTAATCGATTTTCCGGCATTGAACCACCATCAAAACCTGACCTTGAATTTCCGCAGCCACGGACTGAACAATGGCGATTTCGACGATGATTCCATTGATGAAGATGAAGAAGATGATGAAGAAGATGAGGAGTTGGAAGAGGAAAGGAAAATGGGGTACAAAATAGAATTTCAGCATAGACAAGACAACAAGGTGGGACCCGCAAATGGAGGCGGGAGCGGAGTTGCGGCGGCGGCTTTTTTGGCTACGACTCAGTAGTACGGGTCACTCAGATTCCCTGTCCCACTGTTCTTACCCCAGATTGTACATTACCGTTGTGATCTTGACACGTGTTCTTGCTGTAATTAATTTTGTCAATTTTTTCTTCTAAAAATCTATTGAGATTAGTGACCATAGAAAGAAAATATTAAAATTAAGGTCACGTGTCAAGATCATAACAATGGAGCAAGATCTGTCTTAGAGTGAGACATGTGATCTGTATACACCGAAGAGAGCAAACATTAGGGTTGTTTTTGAAGGAAAATTGAAGGATGGGGGTGGATAGAGATGAAGATGAATTTTGGCAGAGATGGAAGCTCCTTTTTTTTTTCCAAGTTCAATTATTTGGAAAATCTCAAGAATAAAACAAGGTTAATTAATTTATTTCTTCATATATATTTTTTAAGAGTAATTAATTAATTTATTTCAGTTGAGTGAAAGAAACTGTATGTATGAACAATTTATGAGAGCTGCTATAGCGTGCGACTCTTCCGTGCGATTAGGAGACGTATGGTGCAAAAATGCAACTCGATGAAATATTGGGTTTTCTTTAATTATAATATTAAAATAGTGTTTCTTTCAATATTACCATCATTATCTTCTCTTTTAACCATTTTTTTTTTCGGCCAATTCTTCTATTTTAACTTGATTATCAGTTTTGGTCGTATCCTTCACATGTGAGTTTCACAATTTTTCATCTAACTGTTGTTAATATTTGAACAATTACACACAAAATTATTAAATTGTTTAAAATTGAACATAAAACTAGGTTGTGCTTATAATGACAATAGCGCCACACTTTTTTTTTTTTTTTTTTTCGTTTTAGAGTATTGGGTTGAAGTAGTTTTATGGTTTATACAGTTTTATGATTTTTTTTCTAAAACACTATTAGAATGGGTGAACAGTATGGTAGTATAAACCCTAAAAGGCTAAAATTAGATTTACAATTTGTTTAGTTTTAGTCTTGTAGGCTTCACCCGGCTAAATTATTCATCCAATTTTAATCATTTTTAAAATAACTTGCAGAAAAGATTACTAGGGCAATATTGGAAATTGAAAATAAACTAACTTCACAATAATAATAATAGAAAAAACTAATTAATATTTTAATGAGTTGAAATTTTAGTCCTTTTCGTCTGTCATTCGCATAGTATATCATTTCTCATTTATTCATCAACTACTGTATTAAAAACGCTGATGTAAAAAAAAGATTGGAACAAGTTTACCAAGTATGGAAAGTCAAAAGCGTCATTATATATAGAATATGATTATGGAAGTAGTAGTACCTAGCTATCACGACTACCTTTTAAAATGTGACATGACATGATTAGTTAGTGAATAGTAAAAAGTAATTTAGACTTTTAATCTACGGCGTACGATAATATATATATATCTACAAAATAGGGTTTCACTTTCATCGATAAACTACATCTATTATTATACAAGCTCATTATATCTAAAAATATCCGTAAAAATAATCTCCTAATAGTAATAACTAAGGATGTAAACGAACCGACCCGATTCGAGTATTTGTCAAACTCGAACTCTAATTTTGAAATTCGAACTCGACTCGAAACCAAACTCGACATAATCGAGATCGGCTCGACTCGTTAGTCAATAATATTATCACAATAAATTAACATTTCTCTTAACTAAAAAATCGAGCTCGGCTCGATTAAAATCAAACTCGATTGACTTATATAATAATTAATTAGTATTAAATAAGAATTAAACACGACTCGACTTATAAACTCGAGCTCGAAACTCATTTAAGCTCGCGAGTAACTCGAGCCGAGCATTATCAAGCTCGACTCGGCATACCAGAAAGCTCGACTAGACTCGATTTTTTTCGAGCAGAATTCTAGTGTGTTGTCCGAATCGATCCAGAGTAGTTCACGAGTAGTTTTACTCATTTACACATTTAGTAATAACCTTATATGTTTATATATATGAACCACCATATGAAAATCCCATTATATCAAATGCTCTAACACTTAAATCTCTTAAATAACTTTTTTAATTTCGAGTTATATAATCATGTGTGTATATATATATATATATACTAAAACATACATTATGTATGCATATATGTGATTATATATATTTTTGTCCATCCTCACATGATTCCACTACACTACCTATCAACTTTTGCCAACTAGCAAATATATGGGCAATAAAAACCGCACTTCACCATCAATTCTAATGGTTGGTTGCCCTACCATGTGCCCCTCTCCTCTTTAAAAACTAAATAAATTACTTTTTGTTGTTTCATTTTCACATGTAGGTTATATTATATATATACTTTGTTGGCAGTAAGGGCTTTTTTTTTTTGGCTTTCAGGTGAATGGCAATTGTCCAGATACATTAAATCCGAAAATTTATTTTTAGTTACGATTAATTATGGACAGAATATATTTCAAGATTAATGTGATGCAATTATTGCATCCAATTTTGGACAGAATTGATGTCGAGAATATTCTGCTAAATCTCGAATTTAATGCAGAAGGAGCCTGTCTGCCCTATAAATACAGCATCAATCCTTCACATTTGAACACACCTAAAAAATTCATTCTCTCATTTTCTCTCTGAGTTTTCTTACCTCTCCGAGTTTATCTGCTACTGCATTATCAGGTTATAGTATCTGTTTATTTTATTCATTCAGGTTCTACAATCTGTTCTTATATTGAATTTATGCCGTCGTCGTCGGCATCTCTATTAAAATCCTATTGTGTTCAGGTATTGGTTCGGTTCGGTCAAGCGTGTTTCGTGCATAACACGATTTGACGACACTGTTGAATCCTGGGAGGTGATCGCCCCGTGTTTAAACTCCTTTGCATAACACGAGGGTGAAGTGGGGCGAAATTGCCTTAAGGAGACCGTGATCAGCACGGGCCTCAGTATTAAAATCACGTTTTCGTCTTTCTCGATTTTACGTGTAATTTCGGAGTTGTTAATATCATGCATGATAATTCGGTATAGTTATATGTAAGAACTCGAAATTTGACTATTTATATTTAGTCCCTGAAGTTTCAAATATTGCAAATTGATCCCTCAATTTTTGTGTTTTGCAGTTTGACCATGATATTTGCCAACAGTCTTAAGGCAATTTTATTGTTGATTATCAGGGTTGTTGTTGGATCTTAATTTTGAAACTAACGTTGTTGTTTATCTGATATCAGGTGATATGGATCCAAACAACAACACATCTGTTCCCTTCTCTAGCGAGATGATTC
Organism: Clarkia xantiana subsp. parviflora; assembly: GCA_036873135.1. NCBI lineage: Eukaryota > Viridiplantae > Streptophyta > Magnoliopsida > Myrtales > Onagraceae > Clarkia > Clarkia xantiana. The sequence goes on from JAPTYO010000003.1 coordinate 16,424,999, forward strand.
TCGAAACGGAAGTGCCGAATCAGGGAACTGGAGGTGTACCTCCACCGACAACTGCTGTCAACACCACTGTTGTCACCACAACTGCTGTTGTATGCACCAGACTGAATCTGCTTCCAGACGGTGGTTTCAACTTTGCTGCTCCAGGTGCTAGTTCATCTCAAACTGTTCCTAATCTCGGATTCGGGAACTTTACTGGAGCACCATTAGCCGGAGGAGTGGCCATGCCCCGTATTTTAACTTCCCCGGTGGAGAAACCAGAAAAGTTTAACGGGACGAACTTCAAGATATGGAGTGAGAAGATGAAGTACTATATTACCTTCCATAGCATGGAGAGATTCCTGACAGAAATGCCCCCGCCAATTGTCCCAGATGATGCCACATCCTTCCTGGCGTTGGAGGCGTGGAAGCATTCAGACTACCTGTGCAGGAACGCTATCATGAGCTGTCTTACCGACCCGCTGTATCATGTCTACAACAGGACGACGTCTTCAAGGGAGTTGTGGACGTCGATTAATTCAAAATACGAGTCGGAGGATGCTGGAAGGAAGAAATTCCTTGTTAGTAAACTGTTTGATTTTAAAATGGTTGATAACAAATCTGTGATGCAGCAGGTGAACGCGCTCTTAAGTCTGCTTCAGGAGATCCATGATGCACAGATGGCTTTTACCGAGTCATTCAAGGCGGCTGTGATTATGGAGAAGCTTCCCCCCCAGCTGGGATTGGTTCAAGGGCTATCTGAAGCATAAGATAAAGGAGATGCCGGTGTCAGAGGTGGTCAGCAGGATCGCCACCCAGGAGGGTCTCCAGAAGAATGCCCAGGGAAATCCGGTCGGCCCAATGAGGACGATCAACTCTGCCAAGGCTAATGTGGTGGAGCACAACCAGGGTCCAAGCAAGCAGGGCTCTCGTGGAAGAGGAAAGAAGCCGCAAGACAAGGGGGTCAACCTAGGTCCGAAAGGCGGTGTTTCCAAGAAATCTAAAGGCAGCCAATCTTCTAAGGGAGGCAAGGGACCTCGAGGAGGACAAGGCTCTCAAGTTCCACAACGGTTTCAAGGTAGCCGTTTCAATTGTGGCAAGATAGGGCACAAAGCTAATGAGTGCAGGTTCCCTAAAAATCATGAAGCCCACGTGGCGACGGTCACCTAGGACATAGAGGACCTGAACTTGATCGCGGTGGTGTCAGAGATCAATATGGCGGATTCCAACCCCAAGGAGTGGTGGGTGGACACTGGCGCCACTAAGCACGTCTGCTCGAACAAGGCAGTGTCCTCAAGCTTGGAGGAGGTGGATACCGGAGAATCCTTGTTCATGGGAAACTCTGCCTCATCGGCGATTAAAGGCAGAGGAACAGTGGTGTTGAAGATGACTTCTGGCAAGGACGTAACCCTCACCAATGTGCTGTATGTTCCGGACATCCGGAAGAACTTGGTGTCTGGGGCCCTCTTGAACAAGCATGGTTTTCGTCTTGTGTATGAGTCTGATAAGTTTGTACTTACTAAAAATAATGTTTTCATTGGTAAGGGGTATGAGAATGGAGGAATGTTTAAACTTTCTGTAATGGCAGTAGTGCCCAAAAAGAATATGAATAAGAATGCTTCCTCTACTGCTTATTTGCTTGAGTCTCCTAATTTATGGCATGGTAGGTTAGGACATGTTAATTTTGATTCTTTGCGAAAGTTAATTAACATGGAGCATATTCCTAAATTTAAAATAGATCAGGAACACAAATGTGAAGTTGCGTTGAAGCGAAACTTACTCGAACTTCGTTTCACTCAGTCGAAAGATTTACCGAACCTCTTGATCTAATACATAGCGATGTTTGTGACTTGAAATATGTACAAACGCGTGGTGGAAATAAATACTTCATCACTTTCGTAGATGATAATACGAAATTTTGCTATGTATACTTGATGAAAGGAAAAGATGAAGCAATTCAGAAATTCATGATCTACAAACAAGAAGTTGAGAATCAACTTAATAAGAAAATAAAAAAGTTACGCAGTGACAGAGGAGGTGAGTATGAAGCTCCGTTTGCAGAATTTTGCACTGAACATGGAATTGTCCATGAGGTCACTGCTCCGTTTTCACCTCAGTCAAATGGGGTTGCGGAAAGAAAAAATCGAACATTGAAGGAAATGATGAATTCATTGTTGATTAGTTCGGGGTTGCCCCAGAACATGTGGGGGGAAGCTATTTTGACTAGCAATTACCTTTTGAATAAGGTAACCCAAAAGAAGGAAGAGAAAACTTCGTTTGAATTGTGGAAATGGAGGAAACCTTCTTATAATCACCTTCGAATGTGGGGGTGTCTTGCCAAGGTAATGATACCTCCTCCGAAGAATGTGCGAATAAGCCCAAAAATCGTTGATTGCATTTTCATTGGGTATGCTCAGCATAGTAATGCATATCGATTTCTTGTGTATGAATCAAATGTGTCTGATATACACAAAAATACGATTATGGAGTCAAGAAATGCATATTTCTTTGAAAATGTATTTCCGGCTAAGTCCAAAGGAGAAGCAAGTTCTTCAAGACAAGCATATGAGACTATAGAGGAAAATAGTCAAGACCAAGAACATGAATGGAATGTTGAGGTCGAGACCGACGTTGAAACCGAGGTCGAGCCCAGAAGAAGTAAAAGGGCAAGGACTGAAAAGTCCTACGGTCCAGATTTTCTGACCTATATGCTTGAAGCTGAACCTCAGACGTACCAAGAAGCCGTAAACTCCTATGAGGGTCCTCTATGGAAAGAGGCAATAAACAGTGAAATCGAATCGATCTTGCAGAATCATACTTGGGAGCTAGTGGATCTTCCGCCCGGAAGCAAACCGCTAGGCTACAAGTGGATCTTTAAACGTAAAATGAAAGCAGATGGTTCGATTGATAAATATAAAGCCCGACTTGTCATCAAAGGATACAGACAAAATGAAGGACTGGATTATTTTGATACATATTCTCCAGTAACTAGAATCACATCCATAAGGATGGTACTTGCGATTGCCGCGTTGCGAAATCTAGAAGTACATCAAATGGATGTGAAAACGGCTTTCTTAAATGGAGATTTAGACGAAGAAATCTACATGGAACAACCTGAGGGTTTCTCTGCACGAGGGCATGAAAAGAAAGTCTGTAAGCTTGTCAAATCCCTGTATGGTCTAAAACAGGCGCCTAACAATGGCATCATAAATTTGACAGCGTTATGATGGAAAAAGGTTTCAAAATAAATGAGTGTGACAAATGTATTTACGTGAAAGATACAAATAGAGGTTATGTTATTTTGTGTCTTTACGTGGATGACATGCTTATCGTTGGAAGTAACGATGAGATGGTCCGATCTACCAAACATATGTTGAGTTTAAGGTTCGATATGAAAGATATGGGTCTTGCCGATGTGATCCTTGGAATTAAAATCATAAGATCTTCGGAAGGTCTCGTTCTAAGTCAAACTCATTATATTGATAAGATTTGGATAAGTTTAACAGAGATGACAAGAACGAGGTCAGTACCCCTATTGATACGAGTAAGTACTTTTCAAAGAATAAGGGGGAATCCATCTCCCAAATTGAGTACGCTCGAATTATTGGCAGTGTCATGTACTTAATGTCATGCACTAGACCAGATATCGCTCACGCGGTATTGAGTCGATATACGAGTAACCCTAGTGTTGATCACTGGAACAGGGTAATCAGTTTACTTAAATATCTGAGACATACTCGTAATCATGGTCTACATTATACTAGAAATCCTTCTGTGATAGAAGGCTATAGTGATGCGAACTGGATATCCGATTCCAGAGACACAGACTCTTTGAGTACAAGTGGTTAAGTTTTCACCTTAGGAGGTGCAGCAGTGTCGTGGAAATCCTCAAAGCAAACAATCATAGCCAGATCCACGATGGAGTCTGAGTTTATTGCACTAGATAAATGTGCCGAAGAGGCAGAATGGCTACGCCATTTCCTCGAGGATGTTCCGAGATGGCCAAAACCTGTGCCCGCAATCTGCATTCACTGCGATTGTAAAGCCGCGATCGGCAGAGCACAAAAATTTATGTATAATGGAAAGTCAAGACATATCCGTCGAAGAAATAGTTCCATAAGACAATTACTCTCTACCGGAATTATCACGATCGACTTTACGAGATCGGTTGATAATATTGCAGATCCGCTAACCAAAGAGTTAAACAGAGAGTTGTTTGGCCAAGCATTAAAAGGAATGGGGCTAAAGCCCGTAGAGGAAACACCCTTGAGAAGGAAAACCCAACCATGATGACTGGAGATCCCAAGAACTTGGTTCAATAGGACAACCTAATCACAAGGGTGAGTGTGGTCACTGTGGGGGTCAAACCCCGAGCCCATTCCTATGATGCAAACAGTGATGAAGATGAGGTTAAGCTTTAGCCGTTGTTGATACTCACAAGCAAAGCTTTTAATGATTCGTAAGGAGAACTCAGAGTCGTGATGATGCTCTTGAGACATAGAATCACCTATGCGAGTGAGAAGTGGGGCCGCTTCGAAAGGAGTTGTTGAGGGCGCAACTCTTAGAAACGCTTGCAGAACCAGGCTAGTGATCCAGGGCCTAGGGATCACAGGGCGTGAACCGAACTATACTAGGAAGGTATCTGTGTGGGTTATGTCGTCATTTACACCAACGACAGTCGGTTCAAGGACATCGCGTCTACCGACCAGTCAGTAGAGAAGACATGATCTCACAAGGGGTAGGTTCAAAGGGGTTACCCCTACCTATCCTTTGCAGGTATTGACCGTTGAACAAAACTTTCGAGTCTAGAGCTACCGTTAGGTTTCCAATTTCCATTTATGTGGGGGATTGTTGGCCGTAAGGTCTTTTTTTGGCCTTAATGGGCTTGCCTTAGCCCATGTGAGGTGAATGACAATTGTCCAGATACATTGAATCCGAAAATTTATTTTTGGTTACAATTAGTTATGGACAGAATATATTTCAAGATTAATGTGATGCAATTATTGCATCCAATTTTGGACAGAATTGTTGTCGAGAATATTCTGCTAAATCTCGAATTTAATGCAGAAGGAGTCTGTCTGCCCTATAAATACAGCATCAATCCTTCACATTTGAACACACCTCAAAAATTCATTCTCTCATTTTCTCTCTGAGTTTTCCTACCTCTCCGAGTTTATCTGCCACTGCATTATCAGGTTATAGTATCTGTTTATTTTATTCATTCAGGTTCTACAATCTGTTCTTATATTGAATTTCTGCCGTCGTCGTCGGCATCTCTATTAAAATCCTGTTGTGTTCAGGTATTGGTTCGGTTCGGTCAAGCGTGTTTCGTGCATAACACGATTTGACGACACTGTTGAATCCTGGGAGATGATCGTCCCGTGTTTAAACTCCTTTGCATAACCCGAGGGTGGAGTGGGGCGAAATTGCCTTAAGGAGACCGTGATCACCACGGGCCTCAGTATTAAAATCACGTTTTCGTCTTTCTCGATTTTACGTGTAATTTCAGAGTTGTTAATATCTTGCATGATAATTCGGTATAGTTATATGTAAGAACTCGAAATTTGACTATTTATATTTAGTCCCTGAAGTTTCAAATATTGCAAATTGATCCCTCAATTTTTGTGTTTTGTAGTTTGACCCTGATATTTGCCTACATACTTTTCATAAACATGTTTGTTATGCTCAACTTTATTTAAACAAAAAATTATATTATAATAGTTATTAATCTACTTAGTTAATTTATATACTAAAAATATATATGCATATTATTCAAGATACAATGATCTAAGTAGATTTAAAATGCATGACGTATTCTAGAACCGATTCTGGACTGGTTTGAAATCGGTCCGGTTCATTTTTTAATAAAGGTTTATACTATTTATTAAAAAAAAATCTAAAAATCAGTTCCAGTATAGTGCATAACTGGTTCCACAAAAATATACTAAAATTATTAGTACTGATCGATCTTTATAGACATAATCAATTTGAAAGCATACCCTTTTTTTTTTCTTTTCCAACCCTACAAGTAAATATTGCATCAACTCTTAGAGATTTTAGATATTTCAAATTCAATTCCTGCATTTACTTTCTACTATACTAATAATAATGATTAGGACAAGATGAAAATATATGTTGATAAGATGGAAGACAAATGCATGTGGATGATTAATATACGGTTGTGCCTAATTGAACTACTTACTCTTAAATGCCTTTCTCACACTAGTCAAGAAAACCCATCCACATGGTGAGTGATATATATATATATATATATAATTATAGCTCATTTTGTGTAAACCAAGCTTATGTTTTCAATTAAAGCTATTTAACAATAATCAGTGATTCCATTAATATGCCTCCCCAAAAGATCTGGTTTTACATTAATTATATTCTTAAATTTTGACACGTAGACATTTATAATGTCTACACTTTAAGTAATACGTAAAATTAAGATACACATAAATTATATTTGTTCTACAATCATTTTACTTAACTATATTCCTTAAATATATTTTATTATTAAATTTTTCAACAACCATCAATGAGATATTAACATTAATTATAAAATGAATTAATTTATAACAAAAAAAATTGATTATGTAATACATAGGGTATTCCTTAAATTTAAGGAATATATTATATAAAAAAAATGTGGATCCCACTTTTAAAAACTGCTATGTAAAACTATTATAACGCGTTTTTATACATTTTACATTAAATATATGTTTAACCCATATTTAAATAATATTATGTAATACCATTGTGGATGCTCTAAAAATTCATGTCTTGTATCATGAATGTTGAAGCTGCAAGATGGACACTAAATTCTTTATTTTCAGTTCCCAATTTCAGAATGGTGATTTTTAGTCATTAGATTTTGATTATAAGGCATCACAGTGCAAAATAACATACACTTTCCATTTGTTTTAATTCACACCCCTTCAAATTTGTCTATCCAAACAAGGAAATGAGAGAATACTCATATCATTCCATAAAAAGTGAATACAAACAATACCTTAATCATTATTGTCCCTCTACTACTATGATCTGAAAGCATTATTCATTCTGTGTTTAGAATTCCGTCACGATTTTCATTGCCATTGCAGCATCAACATTTGAGAGGGACCACATCAGAAAGACAACATTTGTAACATACTTGACTACACTAATGCATACTCGCATCGGATCAATCCGTAATGAGTAAAATGCTGAAAATGAATATTTCTCTATTCCTAGAGTCTAAGCATGATTTAAACCCTTTTCTCATTTGCTCCTAACCCAACACTGGCCCAACAATGCATCAAAACATCATGCATAGAAAGTATACCAGCTGTTGTTTCTCACAACTGGTATATAAGAAAGAGACCCAATATATATATATATACAATACAAAAGGCTCCAAAAGCCCACCTGCATTGTTGCATGCTCAATTGCTCATCAATATCAAATTATCATCAACTCGAGCTTTCATGACAGTTGGTCTATAAAGCTCCACACTGCTAGTTAGTTAAAGTTTCACCTGGCATATGTGTTCAAAATGTTTTAGCCCATATGTAGATATTATGATAGTTAGGGTTAAGAGCTTAAGAGGTCAGTTTGGTTAAGCTTTTTATGTGCAAAAGAAAGCATGAGACAACAAAGCAAGATAGGAAAAAGATAAGGCACTGCAACTGACCTGATGATCAATTCTGAACAACAATATGAGTGAGAGGGGGATAATATATTAAGTTTAAAAGAAGAACTTGGCTTTAGAGGCAGGCTAACTTATCTTTCTCCCCAAAAAAACTTGCTTTTTTGGGTTGCTTCCATCATTGACCCATCTCTGCCCTGCTCTTACTTCTTTTCATCTTTGCCTTGAAATTGGACTTTGTCTTGAGGGTTTTGATTGTGTTCACAAAGTTACCTACTGCCATTAGTACCAGCAGCATCCCACAAAACACAACCTGAGAAACCGAATGACACTACTATTCAAGTTTCTGAATCAACCCTAAATAATATTGTAGGCAAGATTTAAAATTGATAACAAAGCCTGAAATGAAAAAATACCTGCCATTCAGAAACTACACCAACAAATGCAGTTTTGAGCAAGGAGTGTCCAACATATGCTTCGAAGCCCTGAAACCAAGTGAAAATAAGAAAATATAAAGCTCAGTTAGAATTTAGATGATATACTAAATAAAACAAAATAGCAGATGCCTTGAAACTATTTTGGAGATAGAGTGCATGAGTTACCTGCAATGTGAAGAGTAGAGGGCAAAGCAACCATAATTGTCCAGCTACGCCAGCTGTTTCTCCCCAGACAACATCCATTCGCTTAGCCTTGATCAAGATCAGAAAATATCATTTAGTGAAACACGAATACTTAAAAAGAAAATATAGGAGCATCTATGGGTTGATAATTATGCATGCATGAATCTATGTCTATACACACCTTTCCTAATGCAATACGAGTGTAAAGTCTTTGACGCTGGTATCTATTTTGTAGAAGCATTGCCACTCCTTGCATCATGGCCCATTGCAGGAAAAGTTGAACACCTCTCTGCAGCGATAACTTACTGGTTTTGAAATGAAAATATGGAAACATAATCATTTCAAAATAGTAGAACAGGAACCTGCTTTTGTGCACAATTGGGTTCTCTTTTTATCTCCCACGTGAGACTGACAAGGGCCATAATCATAGCACAGTAGTGATGATATATCCACCTGAAAATATACATGAGATTATTTTAACCAAGGACTAGCATAGAGTTCGGCAACCTCCGACATATAAACTCTTAACTCATAACTGAGGGAACAAAACCACCTAACTGTAAGATGTTCCATCAAAGAAAACGATGACGTTTAGACAACTACAATGGAACGGGATGCGTCGGACTGGATGACTTCATCTATAAGCGAGAAACAATGAACTCAAACTCTTTATACCAGTAGTAGCTATACAAGAAAGGACCAACAGGCAGAGTGTTACGAAGCTGTGTTCTGTTGATGGACTTACCTATACATTCCAAAGAAAAGAATCCTATATTGAAGTTCAAACTGTACTATGTCTATGTGAACACCTGTAGTTTCCACTTTCCAATGTAAAATTTAGCATGAATTAATGCAAGAGATAACAGTTACATGCAAGTAACCCAAACTTAAGGAAAGGACTAGAGCATTAATACCACAAGTCATTCAGAGCCAAGGATCTGCTAGAAAGAAAAATAATCACGCAGTGGCAATGAAGAAAATAAGTCTCACATCGCTATGTAAAAGAAGGTGGTTGACGCTTAATAAGTAAGATATGCATTAAGCCTCATTAGAAACTCGTCCATTTTAAGGACTTGCTAATTTCTGCGACTAGATAACCATGATTAAAAAATAATCAGTTTGAGACTTCTAAAGTTACTTCTATCAAATTGCAGAATTAAACAAAAAATACAGGGTTCTCATCAAAGGATGCTAGCAGAATCCACAAGAGCAAGATAAGTTGAATACTAAAATACCTGAGAAACCAAATCATTTGAACTCACCATGGACGAATATCACTTCCATTAACTCTCAAAATGTTTTCTCGCACTGCCAAACCCGTGTAGAGGAACAATAGCCATGCCTAAGGGATGGTAATTGGTATCAAAGTCATAAATATTCGGTCAACAACAACGATTAAAATCTTCAGTAATAAAATCCCAATAAAGTACCTGATAGAGCTGAACAGGAAAGGCTGGCATGCAACCATTCCACATCCAAGATCTCAGAGTAAGTAGCACTGCTGGGAAAAGAAGAAACAACAGGGCTGTCCTGTCCTGCTTGACATTAAATGGTGTTCTAGGTAAATATGCATATTTTACACAACTTAATACACACAATCTTGGAGATGTAAACAATGAATAATATGCACATACAGATCTGGCAATGCATTTTTACGAGCCATACAAAAATAGCCCCTAACACAGTCTGTTCGCTGAAAGTTCCCCAAATGTCATAATAGTATTCACACTACCAACTAATTATTCTCTATCGCGAGCCATTTTACATTATAGTTAAGGAACCTTTTCAATGTAGATGATGGATAACATCTATTGTGAAAGGCATTCACAGGAATCTATGACAAATCATTTCCACACATTAGATTGTTATGTGTTCATTATAAAAGACCCAACTAATTCAATAACAATTTTGCTTTTGCATCGGCAAAAAGTATGTACAAATGCAAATATGTCGTGGATGCATCACACGTATTAGAACTACAGTTTAGTATATATTGCCAATAGACAAGCATTGATTCAAAAACAGCGGCTTACCATTAGCCTTGACATTATGAACTTATAGTCACAAGGGTGGAAAGAGTCTTACTCTGTAATTGTTATATTCTTCTTTAACCTTCAGCTGAACATCTTTTCTTATAGCACGTACACTGATTGGACCAAGAAACATCCTAAGAAACCTCCCTGTGCATCATATTCATTAATCGGATTAGGAATAATTTTGTTTTTTATCTTTGTATTTTCTTCAAATAAGCAATTTAGTCACTAGAAAGACAGAATTAAAACACAATTTATGCAGGACAAATGTGACAAAGCAATTATGCAATTCTTGGTAACTGGATGTATTCAAGGTAGAAGACTGAGAAGAGAAAAACTGGCACCTTCAGATTTCGGAGGTAAGAAAGCATAGGCATCTCCATCAACCATAATGCATTCTGCTTTCTGCAGTTCATCCTCGAGCTGCATGCACTTGAGGTATTAGCCTGCTAACTCAATCATCACATAAAACACTTTTGAAGCAAAATACAACAATTTTGGGCCTAATATTCATCAAAAGTAACTAAGTAACAATATTCCTTATTATGAAATATGTCAAAGCTAAAACTGTTTGTTCTCAAATCTCAATATAGATATCTATGACTCTTAACCACATGAACACTCTATCAAACTTCAGCATGGACTGCTCCCTCTCCAATTGTGTTTTCTAATATGTCATTTCGATATTCATTCCAATCATAAGAGTAGAACCAATAAAACACCGATATAGTCTACTAAGCTGCATGGATGATCAAATTAGAGCAAGAGAGAGCAAATACCTTCTCAGAGAGCTGAGTATCCAGGAGCTTGCGACAATTCCGAGAATCGATCAACGACTTGATTCTCCGGATATTGGCGTCGAGAGAAGCAGCTCGCTGACGAATCAGTTGCTCGTCGTTGGAACTTTTGGCGATTAGTGACGCCGCCATGTCATGGAGCTCCTTGGCCTGCTCCACGACTCTCCTGACTTCATCCTCCAATCTATTCGCCGAATCCTCCACGGCCGCCTCTTCCGAGCCATTCGCCATCTCGTCAGAAGATTGAATGCCTAATCGGTGGAACTGCAAGCGGTTGTGGCGTCGACAGCTGAGGCCAGAGACATCCACGCGGCTAAGAATGGTACGTGAGAGCTGCAGTGATGGAGAAGGAGAATGGAATGGAGATTGACAATCGGATGCGCGATGGCGGGGGAAACTACAGAAGAGTGGTGGTGGTACACTGACAGTCTCTCTGCACGGAAAGAGAGAAATATTTTATATTTTCTTTTTAGAGAAATAGTAATAGTTATGGAAAATTACTGGTGATACCCCTATACTTTCATCATATTACTTGTAGATGCACTGTTTTGAAAAACATACAAATAGGCCCTGAATGTTGGTGTTTTTGAAGCTTACCCCCCCTTCTATACATATCATTATCTGATGCATCCAGTGTTATCAGAACCGGACCGGACCGGCGGTCCGACCGGGTTCGAATCGGAACCGGAGCCCTCTACGGTCCGGTTCGAGAAATTCCGGAGGATGTAAGCGAATCCGGTTCGAAATGCCGGTTTTTAGAGAACCGGCCGATTTTGAGTGGACCGGGCGGTTTACCGGTCGGCCGGTTCGGAAACCTTAACTTTAAAATAAAAAAATAAAAAAAAATGAGTCAACAGAAAACCCTACCTCTAAATCCACCAAATACAAAACGCCGCAACACAGCAATAAACAACAATAATATGAATGCTCTTGAGGTGGAAGCATCTTCTAATATGACAAGAGGCCCCAGGTCCTTCCCGCCGGAAAGGACGAGCTGCTGCTCGAGAATCGACTGGATCCACCACGGAAAGGGGCAACGGCGACGACAAAGTGGTAAAGTTGCTGCGAGCGGGCCGAGCTGGAGCTGCTCCGTTTACGATTGTGGTAGCCGGTGCTGGGAGCTGCTCCGGATGAAGGCGGTGAGGGAAGAGAAACACCAGAAGGGGCCACGGAAGAGATCGGTTTTGGTGAGGATGCGAAGTTGAGACACGTTCTTGCTCGGAGATGGCTCGGGAAGGGTTAAAGGTGGAGAAGAGGGACTCGCATAGGGATTAGGGAGCACCTGAGCTTTCTTGGAATGGTGGTGGATGGGTAGACAACAAAGGAGATGGGGTTAGACATTTAGGATGGATTTGATAATAATTGAAGAGGAAGAGGATTTAGGATGGGAAATATTGGGGATGGGAGGAGAGAGGGCTCCGGTTCCGGTTCGAACCCGGTCGGACCGCCGGTCCAGTCCGGTTCTGATAACACTGGATGCATCTCAATTGCTACATGAACATGAGTGTTTCTTTATCCTGCTTCCTTTTATAAATTTAAAAAAAATGGTGTTCAGTTAACTGTAATATGAGAGTCAGTTCTTGTGGTAAACTTAGTTGGTTAATTAATTTGGACCGGTCAAAAAGGCGATACATTCCGATTAGTGCTTTCGAATTGGTAGGACTCAGATCATTGTTTGTAAATATTGGATCACTTTCTTAATACCCCTTGGAGATATCACTGGGTGGCACATACTCATCAACCTTGATTCTTGAATGAAGGATAGCTAAATAGAAGAAAGGTGAAGGACTTAAATGAAGGAAATGTTAAACTTGAAGTACCAATGGACAAGTTCCATGTAGATTACACCAAAGGAGTGGAGTGTGTAATACATATGTGGTGCCTCATTTATTATTATTATTATTATTATTATTATTATTATTATTATTATTATTATTATTATATGTATAAGAATAAAATATTATGAGTTAACATTTTTTTTTACAATATGTTTAACCATTTTTTACTTCGCTGTAAGATTTTTTTATTATATTTTTAGTGTAATACATTTTCAATTTATACATTTTTTGTGCAACCGTTAGTTGACTGTTAATTTTAACTATTAAATAGTCACTTAACTAGTCCCAAACTATTATTTTGTTCAATATAATCCCCTATTTATTTTCCTAACTCTTTTTTTTATATAATTTAGTCCTTATTTCTTTCAACTGAACCCTAATTCCAAAATTGAATTAGGCACATTCCGACCCAATATTGAGTCAGGTATTAGTTAGGGTCACCGGACATTGGCAACTCGGTCTGACCCAGACATGGATCGGACCTGCCTAGTTCAACTTTGAATTTAAGGTTCAACATATTTAAGAATTAAATTATACAAAAAATGAAATAATTAGGAGTCTAAACTAAACAAAATAAAACTTTGGAGCTAGTTACGTGATTTAACGGTCAAAATTGACAGTCGGCCAATGAATACACCAAAAGTGTATAATTAAGTTGCAAACGCATTGCACCGAAAGCATAAAAAAATAGATGTTACGCTAAAATAATAATAATAATAATAATAATAATAATAATAATAATAATATAATAATTAATTAATATAACTAAAAAGGGAACTTGTGAATGTATGTTCCTTTACTCCAACCAGTCCCATTAACAACCATACACTACTTTGGTCTTAGGTAGGTTTTGCAGTTAGCTTTGGTGGTTTACCAACATCTAATAATGCTACTGTAGTTTTTCTCAATCAGATTTACCTGTAAGTATCTGTTATGATAAGTATCTGTTATTCCTGCCTTATGATTTTATACATTTACTCCCCTAACATTTTTAGTTTTAGGTTGCTCTTATTTATTTGTTCAGTAATAAATTACTAGCTGAAATATATTTTCTTCTATGACAATTTACTAGCTCCATTAAATATTTATTCTAATTGATGTAATTAATCATGTGACTTTATATGATTAAATGAATATTGAAAAATTGACATAAAATGATGAAATTTACCTCAATGAAAAGGATATTTTGGAATGCTTCTCAATATTTGCATTAGGGTGTGATTTTTTATTTCGATTAGCAAAATAAAATAAAATTGCTATTAGTAGCGACACTAGACCCATGTCAAATGTCAATATGTGCTTTGCATTTTGGATATAGATTTTGTAATATATTTCAAATGTTGGTATGCAAATTGTTTATTTTGCAATATTAAACTACAGGACTATTTCAAATGGTATTGAGTTTTAATAGAAGGCTATAAACTCTAGGACTATAGTACATAGTGACTAAACTACAGGACTATTTCAACCTAAGGCGATACTTGGAGAATCACGTGAATTACACGTGCTCTGAAGGGGTTTTCCGTTTACATTTCCTGCATCTTTCAAGAAAAGTGGACAAGCTTCGAGCAGCGCCGGCGGACATTAGCGAGATTGAGCGGCGGAGATGTGGTTCAACCGCGGCGGCGGACCGGTCCGAGCGGCCGCTGAAGCGAGCAGGGGCATATTCGTGAGGTACTTCTCGCGAGAGCGCGCTGTGAATGTTAGGAAGATAAACCCCAAGGTGCCGACCCAAGAGGCTTATTCAATAGCTCGTGATCTCTATGACGTAATCAAAAGTCGGGGCCCTCTCACGATCGGAAACACCTGGACTCATGCTCAGGTTCGCATTTTTCTACCTCAATGCATGCTGATGCCGATTATTGGTCTTCGTTTATGTTTAGTGATTTTCCCTAGTAATTGATTTTGTATTACTGCACTTTGCTAACTGGACTCTGTGAAGAGAAATGCAGCTTTCGCTCAAACTTAAGGCGCTGTTCTTTTAGAGAAATTTGAATTTGTTCGGATTGGATTGTCTTTGTGGTGATACATTTAGCTTTGTTGAAGCTGAAGAAGGCAAGCTCAGCAATATGGTTGCATCTACTTGCTGGAGAAACAATAATGATTTGATGACTTGAGTATAGTTCTTGAAGGGAGGCCCTAATCCAAAATGCAACCTTTACTCAAACTTAAGTAGCTGTTTCTTTTAGAATTTTGATCTGGTTCCTATTAGCTTATACTTACGGTGATCGATATGGATTTCTTGAAGTTGAAGAAGGGCTAGTCGGACGCACTGCTGTTTCCTTACGAATTTGAATGATTTAATTTCTTAGATCTTGAATTTTGATGAACTCTTTTTTCGTTTTGAGCAATTCATGAAAGAAACACTGGATAAAAATTTGTATTTTATTACTTCAATATAGTGTGATTTGTAATTTAAATTTAGCTTATTTATTGCTAAAATTTCACAAATATATGATCTTTTCCCTTGTCAAGATCTCTGCCTCAAAGGCAAGCTAACGATAGTCTGTTGTGTGTGGACAATTCGGCTTTATCTTGTCTGTGTTGATTGAATCAAGAAAACCAAATTGCCTAAATAGGAATAGTTTATCTCAACCCTCAAAGAAGATGAAAGTTCTCATTGCCTGAAAAATGGAAAAGCTTGTCTTATAAATCAAAATCAACGTCGAAAATCTTTTCGGGGCAGATAGGTGGGTGTAGTTTATTTGTTTTAGTGAAATTTCGCTTCTTATTAACTTTGCATACTAGTTCAAGATGATGGAGAATGATGATTTGCTGTAAAAAAAAAAAAGATTATTGTATCTTCTATCTTATTACATCAATTGTTGGTTTTCATTTTATTGCAGGAAGCGGGTGTATCAGGATTGCAGAGCAAAACACACATGAAACTACTGCTCAAATGGATGCGCGGGAGGCAGATGCTCAAATTAATCTGCAACCAGGTTGGTTCAAACAAGAAGTTCTTTCATTGCACACTCCCTGAAGACCCTGAAAGTGAACAAACCATCGCAACTTCAGAAGAGCAGAACATTCAACGAAAGAAGGCCTCCAACAAGCCAAAGGCTAAAAAAAGTAAAAAGAAATCCAAGTAAGCTTTAGACTTGACAAACTTGCTCAGTTATTACTGTATCACTCCTAGGCTAGCTGTGACTGCTTCATGTTTGGATAGTGCTTCTTTGACATGGCAATATGCTTTTACAATTCAAAACAGACCTGGTGTTATCTCGAGACATTTCCATGGCTTCTCTGCTTGAATGGGTTGCTATATGACATTTTGTTGATGTCAAGCTGTTTTTGGTATGCTTATTGCTTCTTGGTACAATGAATAAATCGACCCATTGTTACTTCTGTTGCAGTTGTTCACCATCTGGTTGGTAATCCTTAATCTATATTTTCAGTCTTGGGTATTGTTGTCGGAGTTTTTCTTCGTAATGATGGATGATACTATTGACTTCTAATATAACTGTTCGAGTTTATACATAATATTTTACAGAGCTAACAATTAGTCCAAAATTGAAAAAACTTCAACTAACAAGGCCAAGGTTCTAGCTTTCTATCATTATTGATTGGGTTAACAGGTCTTTTGGTCCATGATGTTTGACAACTTTTGGGTTTTGGTCAATGATGCTTTTTTTTACCTAGTTTTGGTACCATATGTTTGCATATTTTTCCTAGTTTTGGTCTAACCGTTACATTTCGTCCATTTTTTGACATGTTCAAGTCACGTGATCCACTCTAAACTTTAAATTTAGTCCTCTAATACTTTCTTAACCTTTTTTTTGTTCACTTTAGTCCCGAAGTTTCAAAATTGACCCCAATTGGACAATAGGTCCAATTGAATTTTTGAAACTTCGGGACTAAATTGAACCAAAAAAAGGTTAGGAAAATATTAGAGGGACTAAATTGAACAAAATTGAAAGTTTATGGTGGATCACGTGACTTGTACATGTCAAAAAATGGACGGAATGTAACGGTTAGACCAAAACTAGAAAAAATCTGCAAACATATGGTACCAAAACTAGGTAAAAAAAAACATCATTGACCAAAACTCAAAAATTGTTAAACATCATGGACCAAAAGACCTGTTAACCCTTATTGATTTGATTTTCAGAATTCTTGTTTCTTGGTGTAGAATTAGATGCTCAAGTTGAAGCTTAAGCCCATTAAGTTGGTGACTATGTTTGGGAAATAAGCCCATGAAAAATCTAAATAGACATCTTTCTATTTTCTTGTTAGGTTTCTTTTAAAGAAAACATGAAATTACATAAACCCATAACATTAAAGTCTAAAAATTTAAAAAAAAAAAAAAAAAAAAAAAAAGGGCGACAGGCGCCGATGTTCAGAAAAATGGCGTTGTCCCGGAAAGACATGCGGTGGTTATTTTGGTATTTGGCTAAATTTTTAACACAATTTAATATTTAGACTTTCTTAGGTTACTATATTAGTAAGAAATTCCTACTTATATGTTAATGATTATAAAAAATTTATTGGTCACTGAATTAAATTGAAATCAATACCAGATTCAGATTGGTTACACCAAAATGTTGTTATCAGAGATTGAACATCACACATGGATGTAACTGTAATAGAAGAGAAGAAGACTGACAGAAGGAGAAACTTATAGCTTGCTAGCTATGGCTAGAGTTAGGTCTCTTAAGAGGAATGGAAGTTAGGTATTTGTTCATTCTCACTTTCCCTTTTTAATCATAACTTGACAACTAATGGTTCATCATGTGTGCTAGCTTCTCTCCCAACCAAGCCCTAGGCAATCTATACATATATATATTGTTTTGTTGAGCTCTGAAAATACTAGGGATTGTGGAACCGGTTCAGAACGGTTTAAAACAATTTCGGTCCGAATAGAACCGTTTTTAATGGTATAGTGTAGAAAAGTAAGTATGCTTGGAACCGGTTCTAATATGTTTTAGCAAAAACAGTTCTAGCTCAGACTTTTTTTTATGAAGATTTACACTACATTTACAAAAAGAAAACAAAGAACCAATCCAAAATCAGTTTCGATCCAGTCCAAAATCAGTTTGGTCTAGTTCAGAACCGATTCCACATAAGTATACTTAGTTACTTACAGTTTTTGATACTGGTCCATTCATTTTAGACTTGATCTGTTTAGAACCGATCCAGACGGAACCCTAATGGTTCATCATGTGTGCTAGCTTCTCTCTCTACCAAACCCTAGCCAGTCTATACATATATATTGTTTTGTTGAGCTGGATATATGCATGGAACTGGTCCAGAATAGTTTAAAACAATTTCAATTAAAATATAACCGATATTTTTTTTCCGCTATGGTTTAGTGTAGAAAAATAGTTTGGAACCTAGGGATGGCAACGTGTCTCGGGGCCCCGCTGACCCGCGGGGCCCCGACCCGGTTTTGACCCGCCGACCCGCGGGTCACGGGGCGGGTCCGGGTCGGGTCCGGGTCTAGAGACCCGGGGCCCCGTAGACCCGCCCCGAGATACATATATATATAATTTTTTTTTTTTTAATTTGTTTATGTTAATATAATCTAACATTTACTAAACAATATGGTTAATATAGTACATATATAAATAACATGGACCAAATTACAAATAGAAGTATATTTAGATTATTAGGATTTATTAATTTGGTGTTTGTATTTGTAATGAATTTGATATGTTTATTGTTTATATTTGATTGGTGTTATATTTATGTTTTGAATTTATATATAATGTAATATTTTGACAAAAATTTTTATTTAATATTGAAAGAGTGAAAAAAAAAAAATGGTCACATGGCGGGGCGGGGCGGGTCGGGGCCCCGCGGGTCGACCCGCGGGATTGTTGACCCGACCCGACCCGCCCCGAAAGGACCATTTGGCCGGGGCCGGGTCAGCCAGGCCGACCCGCGGGGCAGGTCCGGGGCTGCGAAAACCCGCCCCGTTGCCATCCCTGTTGGAAACATTTCCCAACTTTTTTAGAAAAAAAAAAGTTACGGTACAGACATTTTTTATGAAGATTTACACTAAATTTACAAAAAAAAAAAAATCCAGTTTCGGTCCAGTCCAAAATCAAATTCAATCCAGTTCAGAACCGATTCAACAGAAATATACCAACAATTTTTTTTTATACTGGTACACTCTTTCTAGACCTGATCTGTTCAGAACCGGTCTGGTCCGATTTTTCTTAACCCTAGAAAATACATACATATAGTGATGTGGGCGAAGTCTCGGATTTGGGCATGCGAGTACACTTTTTCATCTGGAAACGGCGATCTGAGCAAGACCCATAGTATACTATGGGGTTTGACGTTTTTCGGCCAATTTCCTTCGTCTAGATGGTCAAATTTTCAGTTTTATATTTCTTTCGGTCTTTTTTATAATTTGTCGGTTTTGTTTGGTGCTTTATTGTTAATTTCGGATTTTGTCCTAGGGTTAGGGTTTTAGATTTTTCTATTTAAACTTTGTTAGCCGTCATTTACATTCAGTTTATTGATATATGAAAAAATTGAGGTTTTCCTCTACCATGCGTCAATTCTTCGGTATTCTTCTAAATCAACAAATTTTTGCGCATCTGTCCAACAAATTCTCGGTATTCCTTCGAATAAACGAGTTTTTGATCCATGTATACCATCACGCTGATGCTATATAGCTCAGAAGCCAAAAGATGGGATGCAACAACAGCAATGCAAAAGAGAGAAAGCCAACTGTATATGAAATGGAAAATGGAATGAGTGATAAGGTGGTCCTCTATAAATGTAGTGTATTCTAGTGTAATGTAGTCTAGTGTTTAGATAGATATCAATATAAAGGAGAAGAAGAGGGTGGTCCTTTCCCTAACTAGCCATAATCTATATATCTCTAGCTAGCTAGCTATATAGTATGATACCAAAACCCATTACTAATTCTTTTACATTTTTCATTTACAATTCATTTTAAATATATAATTCTTTTAAAATTATTTAAATGGACGTCAGAGTTACGTTTACATGACGATATATTCATCATTATTATCTCAACAGCCAGCTGGATATTTCAGAATACACCTAACTCAGGGTTTGTATTTATATGAAGTCAGAGATAAGACGGAATCTCATGTAATATTTTATAATAAACTTCTATTTAAATGAATTGATTGATTCTTATGCAATGTATGTGCAATAATAGTTTTGATATTTGTCTTATGAGAATCAAGGTGGATATATATATAACTACAACTGTATATTTATAGTATTTGTTATCTACATTATTATAAGACAATATAGCTTAGACTAGATGTGAGTATATTATATAATAGTTGATACTTATACATTATATATAGTTCACTAGCTATGCATAGCGTGGATGTGCCGTTTTTTAATTGCACTATCTCCACGTAGATATTGATTCATGATTTTTTCCTAATTGATTTGATTTATATATATCATACACAAATAAAAGAAGGAAAATAAAGAAATGTATGCTTATTTGATAATCTAAAGAATAAAGAATCATATTATTAGTAATATTTTTTTAATATAAAAATGAGGTTAAATGTTAATTAACCTCATCAAGTGACAAACAAATGAAATTGATTCCCCGATTTTAATAGTTTAATACTTTAATCTAATTTAATGACGCTTACGTCACTCTAATTTGGTGGCAATGACGCAAGTTGCTAGGGTTAAGAGCTCGGTCGCGTGACTCTTGATCAAACTCTCTTCCCCAAAAATAAAACATATTTTTTTTAACTTATTATTAGTTATTTTAATAATAATAATAATCATTATTGAATTATTAATTATCTAATGTAGGATCCATATATTGAACAAGAAAGGTTGCATTAGGCACTCGGCCAAAAAAATATATATTATTATTATCGAGGGTTAACAATTTAATCACAGTTTCAAGGTTGCACTATATTATTAATAGATGTTTCATGTTTAATTAAATTGTTATTAATAGCTTTTTCTTTTTTTTAATTTTTCTATCCGTTTTTCTATTAAATTAAACCGTCTATATAATTAAAAAGAATAATCATAATATAAAGTTGGACATTAGTGTGAATAATATAGATGATGTTGAAATATGTATGACCACTCTGTCATATATGTAAAAGCTAGGTATATGCCTCATTAAATTATTGAATGGGGCTAGAAAGTGAGTGTTGCCCAAATTTGTCTAACATGTGGATGGAGACAATTATGGAGGATCATATATATTTTCATCTAAGCTGGTGATAGCTATGGAATTGACCCCATTCTCTTTTTCAAAATCAATTTATACAAGGTAATATATACAGAAATAATGTATGGTACACATTTTTTTTTACAACCTAATAATTATAAATTATATATATAATAATGTGTTTTTTTTATAGGCTGTGAGACTATGTTAAGCACGAGTCCGGATCGTGGTGAGTCTTCTTTTTTTACGATTAAATCATGACTGATTTAAGAAATAAAAAATAGATTAAAACGAATATGTTTTCGTCACGCGAGGTTATATAATGTGTACTACTCAAGATGATAATAAATTGAAAAGATTGCAGCAAAGTATGTTTAATTAATCGGACGCTGAATCATACATTCAATTGAAATTAATGAAGGTCTGATTGAATGAATTAGTTGTAATCTTTCCAATCTCTTATATAAATCACACTGGTACATGTCAAAAAGACTTCACGTTGCTGACATATATTCATTTTCATCCAATTTGACAGAAATTATAGCAACTGTAGCAATTTAGGTAGCGAGTAGAGAATTTAGGTAGCGAGTAGAGAATTTTAAAAATTAAAGTTTAAGTAGTGATTGGGGAATCAGTCAAAATTTAGGTAGCGAGTAGGTTATTAAACTTTTTTATATAACATTTCATTAATTACTTTTTTATTATTTTATTATTTTCTAAGGATGTTTTTTCTTTTGTTCCCTGAAAACAAAAATAATAATTAAGTTTGTAAAGCTAACACCTCTTGAGCTAAACATGTATTTAACTAATTTATATCTAGTTGATTAGACAAGATATTTATTAATTATTAGACCCATAGTTGATACTTGATTATATTATTAAAGGGACGAGGAAAAGAGGGTGTTGACATTAAATTAAAAACTATTAAAAATCAATTATTCATATAACAGATTAATAATTAATCTGAACAAACTATATGCATTCCTTAATTTGTTTAATTAAATTAAAATGAAGCATATATTCGTAGAAGTGGCCTTGTGTCATTATAATAGTGTGCACTAATAAGTTTTGGTTGTTTTGAAGAGGCAGCAGATAGTTGTCTCATAATTCAACTCACTCGGCTCTATTGCAGGATGAAAATCCGACAGCTTAATTTTGACTTAATTATAAATATATATCAGAATATTTTTATTTATTTTTTAAAATTGCTACTTCCGTTTCAATTTCGGTCAAATTTAACTGAAATTTCATGTTCCGGCCACATGAAGTTCTTCCATATGTATATAAGATGGATTCAGAGATAAATTTAAAGAATTGCACTGAAATAACATCAATTGTACATACGTTCAGTTCCAACAGTGTCTTTCAATAAAATACAATTGAAGTTATTTTGTTATAATCCTTTCAATTTATGTCTGGATTCATCTCAGGTACACATGAAAAGATATCATATGTCCGGAACAGACCAGATTTACAAAGAGTAAACTTTATATATATATATATATTGTGTAAACCTTCATTAAAAAATATTCTGACTGGTCTGAAATCGAACTTTAGGTTTTTTTTTTTTTTTTAAAACTAGTTCAGAACTGATCAGAACCAGATCCAAATATACCAATTCTTCTTAGATAAATCAATACAGACGAATAAAAAAAATGGCCAACTCTGGACCGGACCAGTTCCATACCCAACTCTACAGTATGGCGTTCAGAGTTCAGACCACCACACTCGGATCGGATGGACATCTTCTGTCCCATACCCTTGTCCCGGATCCCTCTCGCTTCTATCTCCACCCTACACGTATTCCCTTTTTTAAACTAATAGTATTCATCTCTATCAATTTAACGATTTGCATCTTTAGTGGAATAATTTTTTATTTACATTTCCTTCAAGCACGCTTAAATTTTTAAGCTTAAACAAATTTTGTATTAGTCAAATTTAGTAGAAATATTTATTTCAATTAATATTAAAATATGGTAATGCTAGTTTTTTTTTTTTTCAATGTGATTGTCAATACAATTTTTTTTTTTCCAAATATTGTTTTTTTTAAGGTTTGAGTAATCTTAGGGTTTAAGTAGTTTTAATTTTTTTTTCTAAAACCCTATTATATTTGGTGAACCCTAGAGGGCTATTTTTTTTTTCAAAATATTGTTTTTTTAAAAAGTTTGAGTAATTTTAGGGTTTAAGTAGTAATTTTTTTTTCTAAAACCCTATTATATTGGGTGAACCCTAGAGGGCTAAAATTTGACGAACATTTTAGCAGGGTCAACCCTTTATGGATAAAAGCGGTGGTTATATGAATCATAGAGGGTTAAAATCAATTAAGTTCATCTGACCACCAATTTTAGCTGTTTAGGATTCACTATGTTAAAATGTTCGTCCAATTTAAGTTCTCTAGGGTTCATCCAGCCCAACTGTTCACCAATATAATAGGGTTTTAAAAAAAAATCAAAACTATTTAAACCCTAAAATTACTCAAACCTTAAAAAAAAATTTGGAAGAAAAAATATGTGTTGACAGTCACATTGAAAAAAAAAACTAGCATTACCATATTTTAATCTTAATTGAAATAAATATTTCTACTAAATTGACTAATACAAAGTTTGTTTATAAAGCTTAAACATTTAAGCGTGCTTGAAGGAAATGTAAATAAAAAATTATTCCACTAAAAATGCAAATCGTTAAATTGATAGAGATGAATACTATTAGTTTAAAAAAGGGAATACGTGTAGGGTGGAGATAGAAGCGACAGGGATCCGTGACAGAGGAGAAGATATCCATCCACTCGGATCGTGTATTTTTTAATTTTTTTTAGAAATTTATATATATATATATATATATATATATTATAATAATAATAATAATAAAATTATTTTATACTAGGTTATTTATTTATTTATGGTGTTGTATGAAGAAATTCACAAATTTTGTTTACAAATAAGAGAATATATTTTTGCTTCAAATAATTTATATCCATCCATACCCAAAAGTATTTAATGAGACTATATATACACCCTAATTAATCGAATTGTATAATAAAACAAATAAATGAATTACTGAAAAACCGTTAAAAGATCGTCTAGTTGCACTTGCAGTCATAGTACTTACTATATAGCTACACCTAGAAAGCAAATGCAGAAGGAATTAACTAAATACTATTAGATTGAAACTGTCCTTAGAGAAATGATACACCATCCAATTATATTTAATTAACTGATATAATTATAATTTTTGTCAACCTTACAAAATAATTAAATATTTAAACACAGTTATAGATTTTGACAATTTACTAAATAATAATTAACTATTAAATACAGTTAAATTGTGATTAAATGGTGTGTCATTTGTCCCTGTCAATTTTGTCACAAATTTTTGTTAAGAAATACATCATTTTCCATTTACTTGAAACTGCAGCTAGCTGCGTTTATTTATCATCACCTTCATTAATTACTCTCTTTCTTTTCTCACTCTCGAGGTATATATTGCCATTTTGAATGATCCATCCACATTGTTGCATTTAATTTTCTTATATTTTTCTTAATATTCAATTTTTTTTATATATGATAATAGTTTTACTTTTATATATATATATATATATATATATATATATATATATATATTCTTTAATGATATTATATGAAATTATGTACACTTTATATAATAAATATGTAAAATTAAAATACACGTAAACAATATTTATTTTTCAATAGTTTTACTTAATTATACTCCTTAAATATATTTTATTATTAAAATTCTCAACAACTACCAATAAGGTATTAGCATTAATTATGAAATGAATTATTTGAGATTAATTTTTTTTAATGCAATAATATGTCAACATAGTTTATTCCTTATATTTAATGAATATGTTATGTAAAAACAGGTGCATCAATCATTTAAAAAATGTTATGTAAAATCATTATAACACGTTTTTATGCACTTTGCATAATAAATAAAAATGTTGGACCTACGTTTAAGTAATACTATATAATATCTTATTACTCAATATTGGTAAAAACGAGTTTCATTCTCAATGGCGTACTAATAAAAGGATTTTAACATTAATAATCCCGGCTGAAAATTGCGAAAGTAATCTTTGATTATGTTAGTAAAAAAAGGAGTAGGTTTTATTGGTAAAATGCCTCATTTGGGTATTTAGAGATATCAATTCCGATACTCAGCATCAAACCCTATTAAATAGTTGGTAACTAGAAAAGAAAATGAAAAAATTGCTAAAGAAATTCTTAAGTGTATTGTTGGAAAATAAACATAATAAAATTTTAACAAGTCACTAATTAATAATGAGTACAATTTTATTGCTTTATACAACCATGTATGTGGAAATTTTTTTATGGTGCTTAATTAAGTAATATTTTTCTTTAAATAAAGTAATTAATAAGAAAGTTAACAACGTATTTCCTCAAAATTTCATAGTATAAGAGTTCGTTTTCAGGATATAATTATTATTTGGACATTTTTCCAAAATTGTTTTCCGTTAATGATCTTCTTAGAAATTTGCTAATAAAGTTTAATTAATTACTCCTATTAGGAATCTGTTAGATATCGGTAATTCCAAATATATACCATCCACCTGGATAATATTGCATCACATGTAGCAAATCAAAACCCTAACCTAACTTCCAAATTCAAGGCTTGATCCATTTAATTAATTGCCAATTAATGTCCTTATCACTTTATAATTAGGAGTAATAAATTATTGCACACCTCCCGTATTGACACGACAACCGAAAATCAAGGCATTAAAATATATTTAAAATAAATAAATATATTTAATTACTATAAAATAATAATAATAATAATAATAACACAAATAACAATATAGAAATGGAAATTCCAACTTGTGGGAGACATTAATTAATAACTAATTACAACTACAAGCTCGTGCTCTAAAAAAACAGTTGGCCTTTTGCTGCAATTAACATACTTTTTACTAATTATTGTGGCTAATATATTTATACCTGATATTAATATTCTTCACCAAAATAGGTTTATAGCATCGCCGGATAGGATTTTTTTTTTTTTTTTTTTTTGCAAGGTCTTATTTATATAGTTTTTTTTGGGCAACCTTATTTATATATAGTTAATTAACAAAGTTTACCAAAAAAATAATATTTAGATTATAGGGTATCTAGAAATGAAATTAATAGGTTATATTACATAGTAATGTTCATAAGTTAATTTGTTACTGTTTTGCATAATAAACTTCCACGCATATATAAGAAAGTGTTAAATGATAATCTATTCTAAATAAGTATAATTATACTGGGTTAAAATATATAATGACACATGGCTAATTAAAAAAAAAATTGAAATTTAAAATAAATTGTAGAATTTTATGCCCAAAATGCACGATTATAAACTTTAAAATACATCATATTGAACCATGTGATTTGAACAATATTATATTATAAAATATATATATATATATATATACTAGTTATTTCTGCATGTGCTTTGCACATGCATATTTCTAAGATTGTTATTTATATAAGTTGTTAAAGTATAACTATGATAGTTACGTTTAATATAATAAGTCTATTTTTATTTAGCAACATGTATAGAATTTAGTGATCATTATGGAAAAAAATCGGAGTTTTTGCATGATTGTCTCTTGATAGTTTGGACATCATATGTAATTAAACGGGCAGTTTCACTGTGATTTTTTCAAATTCTGAACCGCATACATAAAAATAAACGTACGACCCTAAATATGTTGAAACTTTAATGCATCACATATCATATATTAAATCATAGTTTAGTGCTACAACAGTTACAGATTTCTTCGGCTTATCGGCGTTTAAAACTGTCCCAGTTTGGTTCTATATCCAAAGGCCCTGTTTTTTTCATAGATTGTACCGGCTCGGTAAGATTTCGGTCTAAGCCGGTTTGATAACAAAATTTAATCCAAATAGAACGAAATAAGTCGGTTTAAACTTTAGAATATAGGTGACCTTTGGAAAGTATGTGTAGAACCTTTTGAAAGGTAAGTGACTTTTGGGGGTGAGGACCCAACACAAATAATATATTGATATATAATCACATAGTTGGCTACTATTTATGATTTATCATGTGGATGGTGCAATGAAGTCCTGCACTTTTGGAGACAGTTTACAGTTACTTAAATTGAGAAACAAATTTTCAGAACGGTGATTTTCATTGGTAGAAGCGTTAATAATATAGAACCTTGATTAGACGCGTGTGAATTACTGTATTTTCTTGAACATTTCCTATATGGATGAAAAGCCATAGAAAAATTAATGATTTTTTTTCTTATGACTGAAATCTAAAAACTAGTAAATAAATCAAAATATACGTTGATATTAAAATAATATAATATTATTGTAAATTAAAAGAAACAAATATGTAAAATGTACGTTCTAAAATAATGTAATATATATATATAATGATATCGAGATTTTTCGTAGTGCATTTTATGTCCTACCATTGATGTTGTCTCATGTAAAATTAATAGAGTTTTTAAAGCATTAGATCGGCAGTCTCTAAACTGTTAACATAATTTAAAATTCTAAAATTATTGATATTTTTTTTGGACAACCTAAAATTATTGATATTAAAATGTGTTATTATCTAATATAATCAAGCAAATTATAGTTTATTATATAACAATTAATTACTCAAAAGAAATACACATGGCATTTTAATCAAGTATATATAATAATTTTTGGCATATATATATGTCAATTATGGGAGAAAAAAAACTTGCCTACATTTTTTGGTAAAAACTTCCTTATAATATATGCCACCGTGACCATTGGGATGATGACAGGGACAACAACCCCTCACATGAGCCCAACCCAAGTAGATATATTTATCTTTATTTATGAATGAATTTTTTTTTCCTAAAGTGGTCATCTAAAAAAAATGTTAATAAATGTAATATAATTACACATATAATCATTAATACACTTTAAAAGAGCGGCGAACTCGTTATGTTAGCCTGTCACGTCAGCTCACCGCTCTTTTAAAGTGTGCCGAGCTAACGTGTGACGTGACTTGCAAGGAATACATTGCTGCATACGTGCAACATTTCTAGTCAGCATATCACGTCATTTCACCGCTCTTTCAAAATGCCCCGATGGTTATATGCATAATTGTGTTGCATTTGTTAATATTTTCGTATTTGACAATTGTCAGATGGTCACTTGAGTAAAAAATATTATTAATCCGTGGTGTCTAAGATTTTAATTAAATGACATCTTATATCATAAAATATTCTTAGTTGGAATTTATTTTATAAATTAGTATATATATATATATATATATCTAATATTTGATTAATTTATTGTACTAGTATACGTAAATTAAAAATATATAATATCATATATTATTGGAAATCTTCTCATAATTTACTTTTATTTAGAAAAAAAAATTATGAATCATATTATGTTAGAAAATATTATTATTATGATTTAAAAATTAAATTATATTTCAGTAAATAAAGTAATATATATTAAAATTAGGGTTTAGTAACCAAATTCCACATGAAATTTCTCTCAATTATAATATAATAAATCGTAGCCGGAATTTTTTAAAATGGACTCAACACTAAATTGAAATGATTGCATATAAATATCTTAAATTGAATTAGAGGTATGTCTATCTAGTATAACCAGTTAAGTTCGGTCATGACTCATATATTATCAATCTTTTTCTCTAAAAATATATCTAACACTAAAATAGCTTTAATTAGCACTGAGTCAATCCAAAAATAACTTTAATTTACGCTGACTATAAATATTTTTCATCTCATCGCTCAATTAAGTTTAAACCCGAGAATTCTGATTAAGATTAATTTATGAAGTAATGAAGTATTATCATGTATATTATTACATGGTTAAAGAAAGAATTAGTTAATACCTAACTTGAGAAGATTCCAGCCAGGCAGAACCTCAATAAGAAGAATAATATCACCACCATATGATTCTCTCTCTCTCTAAGAATAAAACATACACTGATTTGGTTTCATTGGATTTTAAGGTCAACAAGAACATGAACTTTGCGCTGTTTGAAACAAACAACTGTGTAGTGTATTCAATTTCAACCTCTGTAAATAATTCATCTCTTTCTCTCTCCTCCATGGAAATTTCTCCCCATACCCTAGCTACACACAAACTCTACCTCCATAGCTGACTCTAGTTAATTATCATCTTAGGGTTTCGTTTCATTTCTCTTCCAGATCCAACATAAGCTTGGATTCACAGTTTCATGGAAGAAGACGACGACCAGATTCCGAATCTTCATCGTCACCGTCCGATGAGCTTCTCGTCCACGTCAGCCGCCTCACCGTCTTCTTCGCCGTCGCAGTACAGATCCATCATGAACAGTAATGCAGAAATGGGATCTTGGCTCGGGACCCGCTTCGAACCCATGACGGCGGCGTCCGACAACCTTAACTCCTCCGACGCCGGCGGTTCGATCGAGAAGGAGCACATGTTCGACAAGGTGGTTACGCCCAGCGATGTCGGGAAACTGAACCGTCTCGTGATTCCGAAGCAGCACGCCGAGAAATACTTCCCGTTGGATTCATCGACTAACGAGAAAGGACTGCTGCTGAACTTCGAGGATCGTGAAGGTCATCCATGGCGGTTCCGGTACTCGTACTGGAACAGCAGCCAGAGCTACGTCATGACGAAGGGATGGAGCCGGTTCGTGAAGGAGAAGAAGCTCGACGCCGGAGATATCGTGTCGTTTCAGCGCGGCGTCGGGGATGCGGCCAAGGACCGCCTGTTCATCGACTGGCGGCGCCGCCCTGACGGCCCGCACGACGGCGGACACGGTGGGTTAATGCCTGGGCAGTACTTCCGGTCGATCCAGTACCCTTTCGCCGCCGCCGCGGCCGCCTTCTCTCCGCCGCAGCTTCTTTACCGCCCTGGGACGGTGATGATGACGGCGGACCACCGCCGCGAGTGGGGTGGCCCGGGGTACGGGTACGGCAATGTGGTTTACCTCAGATCGAACCCGCCGGCGCCGGCGGCTGCTTCTTCTCCGATTGTATTTGACTCCGTTCCGCTGGTCCAAGGCAATAAGGCGGCGGCGAAGAGGCTGAGGTTGTTCGGAGTGAACATGGACTGTCCGGTGACCGAGTCCGATGAAGACTGTGAGATCCCGACAACTATGCAGCCGCCGTATCCGATCTCTCAGCTGAGACTCTTCAACGGAACGCCATTGATGAGCAGCAAGGGGAAGCAGACGTCCACGTCATCGTCGTCCTCCATGTCCTTGGACTTGGACATCAACTGATGACGTCATCACGTGGCTGAAACGAGGGTTTTCAAGCAATGTGTCCGAGGTTGAAGATGATGCAGCACAGCACACCATAGTTGACCAAGAATCTGCAGCCCAGAGATTGTAGATCAAATTAAACACTTTATATAGTTCAATATTAAGGAGTTTGTGAAGAAATTTGGAGTGGAGCTACAAAGATATACCAGGATAATTACTGGGTAAGACCCAAATTATAATTCTATATTTTTTCTTCAGTATCTTCTTTGTTTGCTCTAGCTCTTTATATAATACATATTCTCTAATTTTGTGTATAATACATAAAAAATAATATCATCTAATCCAATTAGTTCATTATTTTTTATTATTGAGACAAAACTGGATCTTATATATATAGGTTGTTGCACCAATCGGAACTAAATCTAAATTGAGCTATTCATATCGAGTATAAAATTAGGTCAATTGGGAACTAGTTTCGATTGGACCTAAATCGAACTTTGGTCTCAATTGATCTAGTATGGGTCGAGTTCAGGGCTACTTCAAACCATAGTTGGGGTCTCCTAGGTCAGGCGAACTTGGGTTATGTCAATTGAGACCTAGATATCCGATTGGACCTAAATCGAACTTCAGTCTCAATTGATTTAGTATGGTTCGAGCTCAAGGCTAGTTCAGACCATAGTTGGGATCCTTAGGTCAGACGAACATAATCATGGTCAGACCTAGTCCTGTGTTCGACCCAGCTAAGTCAATTGGAATATAGTTTTGATTGGTGCAACAGTTTGGACTTTTCAGGTACTTAAAAGTCATAAAAGTTATATGAATACCAATTTATTAACATGTTATTTCAGATAGTTATTTGATTTAAAACCATAGTTGGGGTCTTCTAGTTCAGACGAACATTGTGTTAGGTCAATTGGACCTAAATCGAACTTCGATTTCAATTGATCTAGTATGGTTCGAGCTCAGGGCTAATTCAAACCATATTTGGGATCTCCTAGGTCATATGAACCTAATCATGGTCGGACCTAGGCCTGTGTTCGACCCAGCTTAGTCAATTGGGACCTAATTTCAATTTGTGCAACAGTTTGAACTTCTCAAATACCTAAAAGTCATAAAATTGTATCGAGTACCAATTTATTAACACGTGTTATTTCAAGTAACTAACTTAAAACTCTTATACATATATATATATATATCCCAACATTATATTTCATGCATGTTGTGTTTCCCCAGAATGAATGCATATACATACATATATATATAGCTCAACCCCCACATTGCAACCGCAACCGCCATTTTTAATTTTTTACAGCTGAATTGAGAAAAACATATATATATAGCTCAACCCCCACATTGCAACCGCAACCGCCATTTTTAACTTTTTACAGCTGAATTGAGAAAAGATGATAAATATATATGGCATTAAAGCAATGTAGGTCTATATATGTATGTATAGCTGTGACAGATGATGGCTAGGTATTGGAGGAGGAGGTTGTTGTTATTGTCGGAGCTTCGTTCGGCACGCCACCATTCCTTCTGCAGGTAGTTCTGAGAAAAGTCACAGCCCACAATTCAGCTCAGCTCTTGCTTTATAAAGGTACCTCTCTCTCTCTCTATCACTAAATGCATTGATTTGTAAGCTGTGCTCAATTCCTATCTTCTTGATCCTCTCATCTTATATGCTTTTGTGCAAAAAACAAATAAAAAATGCATGCACTGAGAAAATAGCATATAAGGTAAACTGAACTAGGGATTGATAAATGGAACTAATGAGCAATGGTTATTCTTATAAAGTTGGAGTGTTGGGAGATTAAACTTTGGTAGCAAGTTCAGTAATTTTATTGAGATTTTTTATAAAAACCAATTGTTGATAGCTAGTATATATGAGTAGTTTATTAAGTTTATATAGTGTGTTTTAACTCTTCAAACTAACTCATAGTACTATTAACCGATGTGGTACTATAGGTATTAGAGTCGGTGACCCGGTCTGGGAAGTATGGGAGGACACAAAGTGGTGAGTCCTGACATGCGGGTTCGAGTTTGGGCATTGACTCGCGGCATGACGTGGCTGTTCGAGGGGCTGGTTTGAAAATTCCATAGTTTGTGCCGGACTTCTGATTAAAGGGGAGTTACGATGTGGTACCATTAACTGATGTGGTACTATTAAATGTACACACTTAACAATGTGCCCCTTACATGTGAGTCTATAGTAGCAACCGCTAAACCAGAAGTTTACCCACATTGTAACTCCCCTAATCGAAAGTCTGACACAAACTGTGGAATTTTCAAACCAACCCCTCGAACAGCCACGTCATGCCCCGATTCAAGACAAACTCGAACCTGCATGTACCACGTGTCGCCACCCTTACCAAGACTCACCACTTTGTGCCCTCCCTGACTTCTTGGATCGAGCCACTGACTCTGATACCAGCTGTTGGGAGATTAAACCGGGGAGCGAGATCAGACTCACTACATAAACCCATTGATGTTCCTTACTAAAATCAACTCTTCAAACTAACAGGTGTGGTGTTGTTCGCTCACATGTACACTTAACACATAGTTCATATTTTCTATTTTTGAACTTAATTAACAATCAAACATCTTCTTCATGATTATGAATTCTTATTCCTCTTTTATTCCTGTAAACAAACGTGTCGTAGATGTCTTGTGGCATTGAATAAGGAATGGGAAGGAATACCGAATATGAATGGGAAGTAGATGAAGATTTAAGAATGATAATTCCTTGTAAGGGTGATATTCGTATTTATGTTCATATTCTTTATAAAAACGGAATCATTTTCTTCACGACTCTGAATTATTCCTTATTCCTCATGTCCTGAAGAATAAAATGTATCATTAGGAAATTTAAATATTTCTATACTCCTTGTTATATGTTATAGTAGCTTAAGTTATATCTAAAATTTGTGCATAATATGTATATTCCTCCATGGTAATTCAATATACATAATATGAACATATTTAGGGTACCCTTAAAAAGGTTAGAAATGATATTGTCAGAGAAAGAGCAATGAAGTATGGTCCCCAATGGAGGTTGTGACTTTATTTCTTCTTACCTAAGTGTGGTAGGGCAAGAGGCTAGCTGCCTTCTTCTCCCACCCTTATATAAATGCTTTCAGCTATATATTAGGTCTTTAAGGGTTCAATATCATAATAGAATTAATGATGTGGGTGACTGATTTCTAACGTTTTTCGGCCAAATTCCTTCGTTTAGGGGTCAAAGTAACATTTTTATGTTTCTTTCAGTCTTTTTTGCAATTTGTCAGATCTGTTCGGACTTAGTTGTTAATTTCGGATTTAGGCTAGGGTTAGGATTTTGTTTTCAGTATGCAAGCTATGTTTAGCCGTCATTGACATTCACTTATTGATTGAAAGAAAGTTGGTTTTTCCTCAACCGCGCGTCAAATTCTCAGTATTTTGCAGAATTAACGAGTTTTTGTACATTCTATCCCATTTTGTTGCAACAAATGACCTTAACAAATGACATGTAATTTGCTTAATTCAGTTGGAAATTTGATATATAGTGCCTTTGTTGACCTAATTTCAACTCTTTCAATGGGAAGGTTTCATAATTTGCTTTTGAATCTTCACCAATTCAAAATTATGTATATTAATTCATTAATTAAATATGTAAAGTCTAGCTAACATCAAACCTTAAAGTTCTGGAATTAAGCTTCAAATTATGTGATTTTGTATGAGAAGTTTCAACTCTAAAGTATTTAAGTGCCTTTAATTTGAGATGCATAGTACTATTGATGATCTTATTGATCTTGATTATCAACAATTTTATATTTTAATCTTTATATAAGCCATGTGTATGTATATATGATTAGAACCTGCATGTAGTTTCCACGAATTAATTGATTTTAGAATAGGGTTAATGTATATATACACATGATAATCTGCTGCTATATAGAACATTTTCCTTAAAAAATTAGCTATTTTTTTGTTTGTTGATCATTGCAACTTGGAGTCTTGGAGTATACATACACACATATGGCTAGTTGTTTCATATATATATATATATAAGTAAAGGATGAAGGTAGCTAGCTAGCTATAGTTAGCCCTAGATAACTGTTATTTATGTATTATATTCTATCTTTTGCAGCAATGCAGCCTTTGAATTAAAAGAAAAATACTTTAAAAATGCATCATTCATCAGCTGTTTTTTTTTTATATCAACAGACATAGAGAGCTAGCAAAACTGAGCTTAATTAATTACCTGATAATTTATCAGATGTAAATTTGTCTTCCTATATGATGAAATTTACTATTTATCAAATCTATTGAGTGAAGATTTTTCAAAATAAAGTGAAAGTTGGGTTAATAGAAAGAAATTAATGTAATTATGTTAAGGTATTCTTCATTTAGGGTATACAAAAAATTTACTCTTAATTATGATAACAAAAGGAGTCGGAAATTATTTTTTTTTGTTTTTTGATAACGAGAGAAATTATTTCAATTACACAGTAACCAAAAAATAAAATAAAGTATATATATAAACTGTAACACGTTATGTATTTATATTGATGTGGTCTAAAATCTAATACAAGATCCCTAGAAATGGAAAAGGTTATTGAGTATAAGTCCTTCATGTGGTGCAAGTGTTGTCAATTTGTTGATACGTTTAAAGGTGTATATGATAGCGATGGGTCATGGACGGTTTGATCTAATTGGACCAGATTTCCATTCTTAAAAGCCAAACAAAAAAAATAAGCAAATTGTAAACTAGCTATAATTTTACAAATATATGTATCATATTCATATACCTATAATCATCTAGCCGGGTTATATTATAATATTATTAATTCGTATTTTGAGGCAATTATATATTTTAATAAATATATATTATAATAATTTATTTCACCCTAAAATTTGTTAACTAATTTGTTATAGTGGCATACATAAGTTATAAATATATGATATAATATGTAATTCATAAAATATTCACATAATTTTTTTTCGTAAGTTATAGTACTATAGAAAAATTTATCGCTCTTCAGTTATGATGTTCAAGAGTAAATATTATTAACGTAAGTTAAAGGAAATATATATATATACTTATTAACATTATTATTATTATTATTATTATTATTATTATTATAATCATATAATATTCTTTATTTAATTTTTTTTTTTTTTTTTGGGTGAAAGATTTAATTAACTTATTATCATGTAATTTTTTTAGAGGAGTGAATTACTAGGAAAATAGTAATTAGGGTTCGGAAAAGCAATTTTGTGGGAGGAATACACGTGGCATATGTGAAAGTGAGGACAAAGTTATCAGAGAGACGCACACAAAGAAATAAATGATATGCAGTCATTTCAAGACATCCACTCCCATAAATCAAATCAAATCAAATCAAATCAAAATATTGACAGGAAATGAACCAAATCACAAACGAAATCTACTACTCCTTTTTTGGATATAATAATAACAATATTTAATTCTATCTAATTATTATTATAATTTTACAAATACATTTTTCTTTTTATAAAAGCCTTATAATTATATATAACAATGTATAATGTATAATGTATTTAAATGTCATTCTATATATATATATGTTAATCTTCATTAGCGTGGTTCTACTTGTATAATAATACTAATATGTACATTATCATATCAATAATCAAAATATACTGAATATTTCGAATTTGACAACTCTCATATATCACACTGTGTATAGTGATTAAAAAGAACTCTATTAACCTGTAAGAAACATAACTATTTTAATTAGTAATACTAATAACTAATAACAAGTTAAACTTACAATATATACAAGTTATCAGAATATATAATATAATGTAATATAAGAAGGTGACCACCCTAGAAAGTTGGTCTATGTTTATGGATTATTCTATAGGACAAAAGAGATAATTAATTATTATTATTATTATATATATATATAAGAAAAAAATGGAAAAGAAGAAATTTGCATTAATTTGTGTTGATATTTGATAATCATCTCTATTTTTTTTATTAGGGTTCGAAACCCTAAGGAAAAGTAATGGATGAAAATCAAGTACTTTTGAAAATTTCAATTTTAGGGGCAAATGTGGAATAGAAAAAGTAAGCGTGATATGGCCTATGTAATGTGTACTCTGTTGTGTAGCTTACTTGTGTAGCCTCTTAGCTACGCATGGACCACGTTGATATATATAATATATATATTTGGACTTTAATATGACACGATGCAAGTGACAGATAACAAATGATTTACATCCACCACAACATTGTTTTCGATGAATAATAATATAATAAATATTTTCATCAGAAGCATTTGATTTCTTTATCTACCAAAAAATACCACAATAGATTTATTGGTTGAGAGTGTTCATTTTGTATATGATTTAGTTCTAAAGTTACGAGTTCGAATTCTCGAATGACCTAATATTTAAAATAATTTCTTAGAGAAAAGAGGACGCCTAACAAGTCGGCCTAAAAAACTATACTAGATATTGCTGGTGCTGAAACCCATAACCGAATTGTAGAATTAATTCGGCGTGTAGCTGAAAGATTAAAGGATATGAGTATTTATAGGTTTTAGACTAATATCATTGAACCGGTTCGTTTACCATGGACCAACCCATTAAAGTCACTTTTGAACCGTCAGACTTACATGCGGTTTGTTGGTATTTGGAGTAAGTGGGTCGCCGTAATAGGAGCCCATTAATATAAACCCAGCATGCTAAGTCCAATTTGGGGTATAACACATAGGGGATTTCGGGTCAGGCCGAAATCCTCATTGGCCATGCACGGCCCGTGTGGGCCGGCCCAATTGGACCTATAGGTACGACCGAAATAACCAATTATAACCCTCCTAGGGGTTTTCTCACCTCCTCTTATAAATATGAGGTCTTAAGAATTTCTTGGGGTTGGTCACTCTCTCCCTTTAGTTGTCAGAAAAGAAATATTATCTCCCTTTACATCCACCATAAAGTAGGTGTTAAATTACATCAAGTAATTCACCCCGGAGATCCATCCAGCGACCGAAATGAAGATGTTTTGTTGTGGAGATCATAGCCTGCAGAAACCAGAGTTCCCGTAAGACACCGTCTGGAAATCCGTGAACTCCCTCGTTGACGACATGGGCTACGGATCGTGTAATAGATATGTGCACTCTTTACGCTGTGTAATTAGTTACATATCATGTGTCTAAGTTTTGATCTGTATCAATTCTCCCCTATAGTTCATGTAAGACACCGTCCGACATTCCATAAACTCCCTCGTTGACGTCCTGGGCTACGGATCGCGTAATAGATATATGCACTATTTTCGCTGCGTAATTAGTTACTATCACGTGCCTAAGTTTTGATCTGTATTAATTCTCCCCTATAAATCCAACATGGTTAAGTCTAACCTTACTTGATTTTTTTCTTTTCCCGGCCAAATGTGATTAATTTGGCACGAGAGGGGTGTCTTACACGACCTCGTAGCCTAGGGGGATATCACTAGTGAAGTTGAATGTTGATTGTTGCCCCGATCGGGGTTATAGTTGGTGATAGCTCGCTGACGAATGTGCCTTCCCCCGAACCCTGAAAGGATTACATCTCAGGAAATCTATATACAACCCTAATAATACTAATAATTTCATTGCGCAGACACATCTCTATCCAGGGCCAACTGTTTCGCTCAATTTTGTTACGATATGTAATTTAACTCTAAAAATTGTAACATTTTTCGATTTGACCCTTTAAAAACTTACATTTAGCCGTTGAATTGTCTCCATTAATTTGTATCTAGTTAAATTCATTTACTCATGGATAAAATTCATGACTTTGTCCATGTCTCTATTAAAGACACTAGTTTGGGAATACACAAGTGGGGCTTTCTTCATGGTAAAAACTAAAGAGTAAAAAGATAAGTTGAGAGAGGTGAAAAGTAAAAGAGAATTAGATAAAAAGAGAATATGTAGTACAATATAGTTAGGGCACGCTTTTCTTTTCTGTACTTGCTCAATGAATCTCCATGTTAACACATTAATATAGCTTAAAGTGATTCCCCAAAAAAAGTACAAAGCAATTCAATGGACGGCTCTGATGATTTGATGGTTTCATGTTAAGATTAGATTTCCCTCTCTTTTGCTGCTTTACTGCATGCAATGTACTTCGTTATCCATGATTCTGATGAGTTCTGTCAAGATTTGCAGAGATTTCAGAATATGAAGAAGAAGAAGATAGAGGTGAAAAGATTTAAACAAAAAAAATTTTAAAAAATGAAAGGACATGGCATTAACAATGACAGGGCAGCCGATATCCCAGAAAGCTAACCCTAATTATAGTGTGAAATTAGGAATATATTATAGTTAGAGAGAGTGAGAGAGAGGGATCTAGCTAAGGTTTTTATAGTTATATATATATATATATATATATGTAGGGGTGAAACCGGACCGGTCGGACCGTTTTTTTTACTTGTTTCAGTCGTACATCTAAGTTTTTTGTCCAGTTTTTTCCTAAAAATATCAGACAATAAACTGTTGGAGGAAAAATAAACAGTCCATTAGCAGTACGATTTTTCAGTTCGGTCTCAGAAATCTAACCCTAATTATAGTCTGAAATTAGGAATATATTATAGTTAGAGAGAGGGATCTAGCTAGGGCTTTGATAGTTGCATATCATTCCATTGATTGAATGATGTATATTTTTTAAAAAATATTTATACATAAATGTCCAGCGCTATTTAAACTTTACGTTTTTTTTCTTTCTTTTACATTGTTTTAACTTTGTTTTTTCTTCTATTGATGTTAGTGGCGGAACCAGAACTTAAATAATGGAAGTTCACTACTCATTACATATCATGTAAAGAAAGTAATTATTAAATATAAAAAAAAATTAGAAAATATATAACATTTACAGCTAAAAAAGTGATGAATAAGAGTGCATTATCTCATTATATATTATATTAAGCTTACATGTATATACATATCCGATTTCACCCCGAGATGATCCAATATTATATGAAAATGTAGATAACAATTATAAAATATCATCATAGGTCATTTTAATTTATGATGATAATAATAATAATAATATAAACTAAGCCAAAAATTAAAAAAAAAAAAAAAAAAAAAATTTGTGGACTGACTTTTTTTTGTCCCCTTCCTCTCCCCATTTATTGCTCTGAACATCACCTCCCAAGATTATTTCCAAGGTATCAAACCCCTTACATTGCACTGATCATCATATAGCTTAATTTTCCTCTTTGATGATGATTTTCTTTCCAATGCTCAACTATGTTGTCTCTATCCCATATATATATATATATATATATATATATGCACATTTTCCTCTAGTTTTGGATTTCTCTTTTTTAGTTTGTATTATTTGGTGCAGTTTAAAAGTGGTTGAGTATCATAATGATATTAGTATGGACCATACGAGCTATGTGCAGATAAGCGTGGCTGATTAGAAAAATAAAGAAAAAACAATTTAAATCTTACGGACATGGCTTGGCAGTATTCTTAAATGACAAATTTCATTGACCATAAAAGTTTTGTGGATATCAATCGTAAGTGATCAAAATAATAAAAGAAAAATAATTGAAATATTATTGTCAGGGTTTGGCAGTATCTTTCATGGACCATAATTATTTTATTTTGATTTTTCCTTTTGTTTTGCCATTAATTTCTCCTTTCCCTAGCTAGTTATTATATTATATCCCACTTGGCTATAAAGTTATAATGAATTAATGATGTTGAGTAAATGAAATGAATTTTATTGTAGAGGATGTAAACACAAGCTATGCAAATATTTGAAAGGTCCCCCACTCTCTCAATGAATAGTCATTTTCTTCTTTGTGTGTGAGTTGTTTCCATGATGGGCTGTCCTTGTACTTCAAAACACATCATGTATCTGGTACCATTTGGTAATTAATATAAAATTAGGGTTATTAATTACTTAATTAGGTATAGACTATAGTTCTTCCCTAGCTAACTATATAACAACTCCCCCATTCAAAACCCCAACCCTATATATATATATATATATATATATATATATATATATATATATATATATATATATATATATGTGATCATTCTCAATTAAAAAGCTTACATAATTTAACATATTATGGAAATACAATATATAATTGTTGATATATATATATAGTATAAAAGTTTACTAAATGCGTTCACTTAGTTAGTTAAATTGTGTATTTTATTATTAATAATAATCATCTAAGGCATGCATGTTTATGTATTATTATTATTATATTATATTATATATATAATATAAGAGAATATTGGATTGAATAGTAAAAAATCAATCCATATAATTATATATATATATATTATTTAATTTATAAAATACAAGCTGTGTCCTACTAGCCGCCATATTTAGCTGTGCCAGTTAGGGCAAAAGCACACTTTGTTGGGTCTTGCAGCAGTAAAAGACACGATATATCTGTACGGCTAGATTAGATAGATTTACATGTGATTTATTTTGTTTCATTTCTTATTAATTATTATACCTAACTAAATGTCCCCAACACAAATAAGAAAAACATAAAGTAAGGAATATTTGGATGGGACATTCATCTTGTCCGATTGTAACTATAAACTAAATATATATATATAATAAGATATATATAATAAGAGTTAATAACTAAATTGCAACAGTGAACTTTGACCAATTTATAAATCGTTATTTGTATTTTTTATTAGTTATCCGAATTTTCCATTTTTGAGCAAATTATTACTTCAGTTTTAATTCTCGTCAAATTGGATGAAAAAAATAAGCATGTTTACGTCATGTAGTATTTTTTCATGTTTACCAAAGATGAATATATTCAAATATATAATGAAAGTACTGTAACAAAAAACGTTCAATTGGATGCTCAATTGGGCTTCCTTCAATCCAAACGATGTCTTTCAATTAAACATCTAATTGAATGTATTTTGTTGTAATTCTTTCAATTTATATCTGAATATGTCTTATGAAGAGACCCTACGTGACCCAAACAAACTCAGTTTCTATCCAATTTGACGAAAATTGAATGTAAGTTAACAATTTTTTCGGAAATTGAAATTTCATATAGCTAATTTCCAAAAAAATTAAAGTTCAGATAGCGATTTGTAAATTACTCAAAAGTTGAAGCTTTTTTTTTTTTTGGATTTTGTTTTTTTTTACCATCGTAGAGATTTGTTGATCCACCAGACAATTTATTAGAGCCTATTTAGTATTTACCATAAAAAATAGAACCCAATTTCGGCCCGAATCAAGATCTGACATAAACTTGGGCCGTAATGGGCCCAATTGATATCCTTCGTTAAGCCCTGATCAGGCCCAAATCAGACCCGCAATTATCTCCACCGCCGCTGCTGGTGGTAATTAGGGTTTATAGTGACTTTCTTTTCAGTTCATAGTGCATCCTTGCAGTCCAAAATCGCATAGAATCCGATACAGAGAGGTAGCGAGATGGATTCGTTTTCGTCGCAATCGAGTGGATCACAATCGCAGTTCTCGACCGAAGATTTCATGGATCAATTGAAGGTTCAGCTTGCTCAGGCCTATGCAGAAGAATTTCTTGAGGTGATTTTTCATTTTTGAGCTTCAATTTCACATATTTAGATAGGTTATGGATACTTATTGTGTTTGATGTATGCATATTTAGGCAGATTATGGATACACATTCTAAACTTGACTTAGAGATCTAAAGTTTCAGTAGGTGGACAAGCACAAGTAGTGCTTTATATGAACAAACTGACTCAAATTAAGTTTACATGCTGAAAATACAAAAGATGCAGCTATAGAATTGTTAGTTTGTCTATATTGGTAAGGAGATTTTGACTGATATAGGCGTATATGAACAACTAAATACAAATATAGGATACATAAACAACTACTTACGAAATAGGCCAAACCGAAATGTTTGGCCTATTTTCGTAAATAGTTGTTTATGTAGCCTATATTTGTATTTGGTTGTTCATATACAAATAACAACCTATTTTCGTAAATAGTTGTTTATGTAGCCTATAGTAGTATTTGGTTGTTCATATACACCTATATCAGTCAAAAACTCTTTTTTAAGAGTGTATAGTTCTTTTTAAGAGTATGTTCCTGTTTATGCTTCACCAGGAATTATCAATTGTGCCTTTCAGCTATGGGATTTAATGGATTTGAATTCAGTTTTCGAGTTGAACTAAAGGAGATGAATGAAAATCTTTTGGTATATAGTCGTTTTGAAATTGGATTATTGCTCAAACCGTTGTTGATTCCTGACTCGGTTTGGAAATTCCTATGATTTTCTTCTGAGAACATTATCATTACCTTTTAAGTAGAGTATTGCTGATCCTAAGACACTAGATACTCTGTTTTGCAATCTCAAGTCCAATAAGGCATGTGTATTTTTGGGATACTCTGTTTTGCATATGAGACTTTTATATTATATGCCTTGATGGACACTATGGAGATCTTATGATGCCTCAGTAAGCAGCTTCACTGTGCTTAATCAGATTAACAGAAATTGATGATCTGATTTCTTTTCTTCCTCAGAATGGTAGATTGCTGAGATTTATTGTGTGTGCTTGTATGTTTGTGGTATTGGATTACTTTTCTCAAGAACTAGAAAACTAACTATTGAAATCAGAGGTTTTAGTTGTGTTTTTATTTCACTTTGATCTGGAATTCTATATATAATGGCAGTTTTTATGACTTCCAGAAGATTGTACTGCTGCTAAGGTTTATACTTTTGCAATATATATCAATCAAATCCTTCTTATCTTGCAGACTGTTAGAGGAAAGTGTTTTGACAAATGCATCACAAAACCCGGCTCGAGCTTGAGTGGAAGTGAAAGCAGTTGCATCTCCAGGTGCATGGAGCGCTACATCGAGGCCACCG
Source organism: Clarkia xantiana subsp. parviflora (assembly GCA_036873135.1). Lineage (NCBI taxonomy): Eukaryota > Viridiplantae > Streptophyta > Magnoliopsida > Myrtales > Onagraceae > Clarkia > Clarkia xantiana. The sequence continues at coordinate 16,468,159 of JAPTYO010000003.1, forward strand.
GAATCATTAGCAAAGCCTTGTTCAGTCAACACCGTTAAGATGTGGCAGCCGAGCTGCTCGAGAAATTTAGTTACCCTAAATTCCGATTCGGAAAAAACAATATTTCATCTACTAGTACTCTGAAACACATCTATTTTAGTTGATGTAGTTGTATTTGACTACTCAAATTTACATTTTCTTGTCTTCATATTCAATATGATCCCTTTTTTCACTGCAGTGTCTGGGTTCTTTGTGTTTATGCTTAAAGGTGAAACCTTTGCATAAAAATATAGAGAATGAGCACAAAAATTGAAACTTCAACCAGCACAAAGAACCCAATGTCAGCCATCTCCTTGATCTCTTTATTCATAATCACCTCTTCTTTATTTATGACTACTCAAATTTACATTTTCTTGTCTTCATATTATTCAAAATGATGTCTTTTTTCACTGCAGTTCCTGGGTTCTTTGTGTTTATGCTTAAAGGTGAAACCTTTGCACAAAAACATAGAGAATGAGCACAAAAATTGAAACTTCAAGGAGCACAGAGAACCCAACAGCAGCCATCTCCTTGATCTCTTTATTCTTAATCACCTCTTCTTTATGACTACTCAAATTTACATTTCTTGTCTTCATATCCAAAAAGATCCCTTTTTTCACTTCAGTTTCTGGGTTCTTTGTGTTTGTGCTTAAAGGTCAAACCTTTGCATAAAAACATAGAGAATGAGCACAAAAATTGAAACTTCAACCAGCACAAAGAACCCAACAGCAGCCATCTCCTTGATCTCTTTACTCTTCATCACCTCTTCCTTGCACCTCTCATATAAGCTCAATCCCTTTTCAACCTTAAACCGGCTCATGGTCCTGGAGCACCCAATTGCATGATTCAAAACCATTAAACCTCTTCTTCCATTAACATGCGCCCCTGTCAAATCCTCTATATGCAAACTAATCTCCTTCACTTCCAATCCCTCACCACCATCAACCACCCTGCACCTGGCGTTTATCACACACCTCGATAAACCATCGTCTTCGACAATGCACCCGAATCGAACTCTGTAATCTCCATTGAAGCACCATGTCCTCTCGATCGAAACCGGGACCCATCCGGATAAATTTACGGTTTTGCCCTTCTTCCTATCCATCAACACCCAACTCAACCTTAAACCCTCTTGAATCAAAAACCCACATTTTGTATTTGTATTTGTATTCGCATTCGCATTCGCATCTGTAACGTCGGAAACCGAAACCCTAGAAACGTCCCATTTGAACGGGCAGCTGGAAAACCATTTCTCGCTATCTCCAGTCAGAGCTTCGGCCACCCTGACCGAAACCGTCGAGAAGATACACCTGTTCTTGAAATACACATCCACCATGGAAGCGAAATCTTCGGGACCGGACATCAGAGATTCTGTGTCGGGTTTGATTCTGCTGCCGCCGTCGTAGAAAACCGCGGGATACGATTGTTTGTAGAACGCGTTGTAATCGGATATTGACAAAGCGGCGGATTCCGGAGTTGCGGTCGACGGCCAGAGGGAGTGGCAGATTCGCCGCCAGAGATCACGGTCGCGAGCGGTGTCTCTGAGGTGTTTCGACGCGCATGACGCGGCGGCGAGGGTGGGGCCGTCGAGGCGGCCGGTTATGTTTCCAAGGATGTCTCTGTTGAGATTCGGAAACAGAGTGGATCGAGACTCCATTTTTGGATGCAAATTGAAAACTGGAGAACTGCGTTTTGTAAAGGTAGAGAAGGGAAGAAGATGAGAGGGAGGATGGAAGTTGGTAGTTGTTTCAGTTAGGGTTAAGTTAGATATGGTTTACAATATATACAGTATATATAGGAGTTTTAAGTCTAAAAGCATTGTTTAAATGTGGTAATAATTAAATCTAGATTGATTTATACTACTATCTAAACTTTATTTTTAAAATTTATTATCTGAAATTTCAATAGTAGATCAAAAAATAATTTCATTCATATTAGACTGATAAAAATGAGTGTGTTGGTTATATAATTTTTTTTTTATATATATATATATATATATATATATATATATATGGAAAATTTAGTAAGAAATTGAAAGAATTGTAGTAATATATATATCCAATTTGACGTTTAAGTGGATTTATATTCAACTACGATAGCATTTGAGTTAGTAATCAAATTACTATCTGAATTTTGACGAATTTATAAATTATTACATAAATTTTAATATTTTGAAATAGATTATCGGAACTTTCATATTTCGGGCAAATTACTATATTTGTAGTAATTTCCATTAAACTGATATAAATGAGCATGTTTTCGTCACATTGTATCTTTTCATGTGTACCCAATATGTATTCAAACATTAAATGAAATTATTTCAACGAAGTACCTTTAATTAGATGCTCAACTAGACTTCCGATCAATTTTAACAGTGTCTTTCAATTTAGTAATTGTAGATATTTTGTTGTAATACTTTCAATTTATATTTGAATCAATATTGAGTATATATGAAAAAGACTGCACATTGCTGAAACATGCTTATTTTCTACACAATTTGACGAAAACTGAAACATGGGTACAATTTCCTAAAAAGTTAAATGTTTAAATATTTATAGTTTATTTTAAACATTTAAACTTTATGCAACAATTTACAAAGTAGTCAAAGTTTAGGTAGCCATTTAGTTATTAGCCCATATCAATTTTCATTTGAATGTCGTATTAAAATTATTTCGATGTAGTGTTTTTCATTTATTCGTCTACCCTTACATAATTATTATATTAATTAAGTTTGATAATGGGAAGCGGAAGGTGGGTAATGGATGATGGATAAGTATAATGCATATATAAATGATATTCATTGTTAATTAATCATTATATGTATGTATGTAGTTGTAGAGACTACAGATTATATCAATAATCAATTACGTGCCGCCATCGTAAAGTTGCCGCGCTTTTCAAAGAACAGAACTGAACAGCATTCATTAAGGTTTCCTGTCTCTGACTGGTTTGACCTTGACTATTATCTGGTCGTATCTAGACCGTCCACGTCATCCGCCGAAAGTCGGTCGAATTATTACATTAGTTGCGTGCGTGCCCTCTTTGAAGACACCAATTTTATTTTTGTGATTTATATGGAATTTTTCTGGATATAGTGTTAATAATCAAATAATTACTATTTAAACTTTGACATCATTATAAATTGCTAAGAGAATTTTAATTTTTTTTTTGAAGTTAGCTATGTGAAGTTTCAATTTAAGAGCATGTACATTAAAGTATTAAGAGTCACATGAAGATGTTTTATGAGTATAAAAGATGAATTTTCAAATTAAATGATTGTCCAATTAATATTTTTGCTGCAAATTTTTTTAAAGTATTGTCGAATCAATTTTGATCAAACATAAAAAATCTTACGTGCTTTTTAATGTTTAATATGACAGGAAATTATAACGAATGTATCAATTTTTTTTTTATCATTTAAAAGTTTAGATAACAAATTAAAAAAATATAATCTTTTAATTCCTAAAACAACATAGCTTATATATAAAACTTATCCTAAACCAAACTTGTACTTTTTAAAAATTAAAGTTAAACGCTTAATCGGAACTGCATTAAAACTTATATTAGAACAAACCTGAAAAATGCACCAGCCGGGAATCGAACCCGGGTCTGTACCGTGGCAGGGTACTATTCTCCCACTAGACCACTGGTGCTAGATGCCACCTTCTCTGTTTCCTACTATCAGCATCTTGCTGTTCTAGAGGCATGAGTTACTGTCATTCATAAGATAAAGTAGAAACACATTAGCAAGGTGCAGAAAATGTCAAGTACCAACAAGTTCTTGAAGGTAACCAGAAGGGAGCTTTATTAATTTCTCCATATCAACAAACATACGCGGCTTCGTTGGATACTAGAGGTGTAAACGAGTCTAGCTACTCGTGAGCTACTCGAGATCGGCTCGGTCGATACTCGAAATCGACTCGTAAATTTCGAGTCGAGTCGAGCTTTTTCTGATATCGAGTCGAGTTCATTGGTACTCGACTTGAGAGACTCGCGAGCCTAATCGATCTTTTTTGTTTAGCCTATTCGAGTTCGATTTCGAGTTTTTCGAGTTTTATATAATAATATTATATATGCATATATTTAGTTCAAGTCGAATTCGAGCACAAGTTCGAGTCAAATGCCTAATTGAGTCGAGTTCGAGCTCAAGATAAGGTGCACCGTTTTTAATTTAATTGAATTTTTTTAACCTTATCGAGCCGAGCTGAGCTCGAACTCGCCTAGTATTGAATCAAGTCGAGCTCGAGTTTGAAAAATTGAGGCTAGGTCAAGTTCGAGCTCGGGTTCAAGAAACTGAGTCGAGTCTAATCGAGCTTGCAGATACTCGGCTCATTTACAGCTCTACTGAAGACTGTGACAGTAAACAAAGTGACTGACATGGTTAGAGTATGAATAAGATTATACCGAGGCCCTTCACTTACAAGTTCGAGCTTATGGGCTGAATGATTAAGGTATAAGAGACATGATGTGCAACAAGAGAGAATTCAATATTACCTGGCATCATTTGTGATAGGTTACCCTTGTGATAGCCTAAGAATGCCAAGAACTGTCTCCATTGACATCTGTTGAATCTGCTCCACTTCATTGAAATTTTCTTGAGGGCATTCAAGAACACAAGCTCATTAGACTCAGTTGAGCAAGACACTGATGTTCTTCTACCTCCTTCATTGGTCCCAGTAAATCTGCAGCAGAAGAAAGTCTCAAGTGGTTAAGTTCTGTGAATTTCTCACAATATTGAACCTGCAAGAAGCTTGTGATGTTACCTACCCAGAATAAGACGAGCAGCTTAAACAACTATCTCATAAGCTTCAATTTATAAGAGAACGCTTTCAATGCACTATTATAAGATGTGTCTGAAAGAATTTGAAAGCAGCAATAAGATTAGAGAGCTGAATGCTTGAACGGTTTAGGGTTAAGACATGGGAGCTGAATATTAGAGCTCACCTCTAATTTGTCAATCAAATCCATGGCTCAATAAACATTGTAACTTCCATATATAGTGGATGAACATAAACTTGATCCAACAGAGTAATCTGTTATAGTGAACAAAAAACTGTTTTTATCAGCAGCTGCAGTTTCAATCAAGAATCTGAGATTAATCTCAGAATCAATCAACATTTTGCTAGATTTAAAAGAAATCAACAATTTCATTTCATTAAAGAAGGCCAATCCACATTTCTACACTCCAACCAAACCCTAAAAAGACACGGACAAATCGGAACACGAGCTCATTAGACTCAATTGATGAAGACACTGGTGTTCTACCTCCTTGGTTGGCCCCAGTAACATATGCAGCAGAAGAAAATCTCCAAGTGGTTAAACTCGGTGCATTTCTCACAAGATTGAACCTGCAGAAAACTTGTTATGTTAGCTATCCAATGACTTGTGTGAATGAATTTGAAAGCAGAAATGATTGAAAGGAACTTGCACTTATAGCCATAGGGTCTGATCTGTCAGCTCAATGAACACTATCTTCCATATAGTGAATGAATCATAAACTAGATTCAATAGAGATATATGCTGTTTTGAACAGAAACTGTTTTTCATCAGCATCTGCAATTTCAATCAAGATCCTGAGATTATTCTCAGAATCAATCAAAAACTGAATCAATCAACAACAGGCTAGATTTGACAGAAATCAACAATTTCATTTCATTGAAAAAGACCAATCCACATTTCTACACTCCAACCAAACCCTAATAACACAAACAGACAAATCAAAACCCTAATTCAACAATCAACCACCGAAACCATACAGAGTCCTGCCCTGCCTCTTCAGAGCATACACAACATCCATAGCTGTCACCGTCTTCCTCCTAGCATGCTCAGTATAAGTAACCGCATCACGGATCACATTCTCCAAGAAGATCTTCAATACACCTCTGGTCTCCTCATAGATCAAACCACTAATACGCTTCACACCTCCCCTACGAGCAAGTCTTCTAATCGCCGGCTTCGTGATTCCCTGAATGTTGTCCCTCAGCACTTTCCTGTGCCTCTTGGCTCCGCCCTTGCCGAGACCCTTGCCGCCCTTTCCTCTCCCCGACATTTTCAGGTATCAAGTTTCCGACTTTAAGAAGAAAAGTGAGAGATCGATGAAACTCGATGAAGGTGATGGAGATTCAAGTTCTGAATTGGGAGTTTTATAGAGCGGTGGGTTTGAAATAATCAATTTTGCCTCTCAATTTTGGGTAAGCGCGGATGAAATGTTGTACGTTGGATTGGTTTCTTATCTACGGCTAAGATAGTCGATCCGCGTGAGTTGGTAATGGTTCATCTAAGCCGTCCGTTAACCCTTTTTAAAAGTTTCCCTCTTTACTTTTTTTAACTATATATAATAATAATAATATATACTCAACACTTAAACTGGCCCATGAAAATTGGGCCGAAAAAACTGGCCCATGAAATTTGTTCTTCTCTCTGAAATTGATCTTAAATGATATATGATTATACCAACAACATACATGATATCCATATCAATGAGGCAATGACCTTATGTCGGCCTCAAACAATTAAGTCATTTTTAATCAAGGCCCAATCAGTTTTACTGGGCCGAAAAGCCCACATTCATTATTTTGTTGGGTTCACTTTTCCAGTCCAACTATTTTTTTTTATGGGAAATGATTAACATTCCAATTTTCGGAATGCAAAAGTTGCAACTTGTATGTTCAAATAAAAATTATTTAAATTATTTATTTATTAAATATTTTTCATTATGAGAATAATGATAATGTTTATATTCCAAAAGTTGGAGTATATCACTGTTGTTTTTTATTTGCTAGCTGAACTTTGGTTTTTGAAAAATTGTTAATAATGGCATGTCTCTCAAAATCAAATCATGGACCAACAACATACAAACACAATCATGTTATGTCGTCCATCAGATTGTTATTACTAGGGGGAAAATGATAGAGATGTACATAGTTGTTGGAGAATAGGACTAGTACTATAGTTGACCCACGTGTCTCCCTTATTTTCCCTGTTATTTTATATAAATTATTTAACAGAATCAATCAACAATTCCTCACTTGTAAAATTATTAAAATAATAATCAATTTCTCTCAAAATTTAGGAAAAATCACACAAATACCCACTTTACAAATACCCACTTTTTGAAACTCAAACACAAAAACAATGGGAAGGTTTGTTCAGAACTCAAAATACCTAAATATGAATCTCGCAGTTGCGCTATTTGATTCAACGGTCATATTTTGACTGTTGACCGGCGAAAATGGCGGCGTTGGGTATTTTGAGTTATGGACCAAATTTCCCCTTGAATTTCAAAAAGTAGATATTTAGGTAATTCTTTTTTCTTATGTAAACATAAGGACATAAGCTAATAACTTGTTTACACAACTTATTACAAAAAAATCTTGTTTACATACCAATGAAAATTTAAAAAAAAAAGGCTAATAATTACCAAATTGAATCATTAAAATAATAATGATTTTTAGGTTGCTCTCAAGTTCAAAATGTTTGAGAAAACTTTACATGACAAGAGTTGAGTAACATTGTATCCATCATTTGCTTCTATCTCGTCACCACAATCACGCCGCTAATTTTTTTGTTTAAGCGTTCTATTATTTTTCTTAAATTGATTGATATAGAAATGATTATTTTATTTAAGGGCGCCATATGATTATTTATTAATATCCTTAGTCACTTCTATAAAAACAAAAGAAAATTCTGATCCCGAATTTTCATGGGTCAGCGACATTCGATCCTCGATGTCTAAAATAATAGACCGCCGAATAATTAATAAATGAATAATTTATTGTTGCCAAATAAATGAACAGTAGAAAATTAATTAATTACTCAGTGATAATAATCAATATTTAACATAATTAAATTAAGAATATCAATAATAGTTTTTTGCTAAATAATAATATAATATACTATAATACAGTTAACAATAATAATAATAATAATATAATAATAATAATAATACAAAATAAGTGGTGGGGCAGTCAGACGACACAGGTAGGGCTGGCGATGGTGAGGGTATGGTGCGAATAGCACTAATACCATAACCATACCATATTTTTTTCACTCATACCATAACCATAACCATAACCACTGCGGTTATGATTCTTCATACCATAACCATAAACATAACCATGGTTTTTAACCACGATTAAACCATTTAACCACAATCATTCAAACTAATACAACATCATTGTTTCATACAAGAAAAGTAAACATGCATTCATTGTTTCATACACGAAATCCAAATTAAACATAACTTCATTGTTTCACTTAATTAAAAAAAACATCTTCAATCACCTAGCACTTGCGATCTTCGATCCTCATTCACCATCGCTTCCAATCGTGATTACCTAATAATAAGAAACATAGACAAAAAATGGTGGGTGGGATAGGGAACGAAATAAGAATTATAATATTTGACTAATAATTAAAGTATAATAATAATGTATATATATAACAATATAAGTATTAGTAATATATGTATTAATATTATATATATAGAGGTGATGGTTATAACCGCGGTTATGGATTGAATACCATAACTATAACCATAACCATTGCGGTCACAAGATTCATTACCATAACCGCCCCTCACCATAATGGTGCGGTTAACCATTGCGGTAAATGGTTCGAATAACCATGGTTATTTGATTTTCACTGTACCATTGCCGGCCCTAGACACAGGTCATTTGCGTGAAAGTGAGGGCATATCCGTCACTTAATTAATTGTCAACTTTTGTCACTCTATTTCTTTAATATATAATAATATAATATATCTCACTAAACTCGGTTAAAATGAGAATAATAATTATAACATATGTGTTAAATGGAATAATGAACGTGGGTTGGAAAATAAGTAATATAGAATTGGGAATGAGAAATGGAATGCTCATTGTTAGAAGTGGATACAAATAGTTGTTCTTTGTAAATTTGAAAATGAGATTTTTAAGATTAAAAAAAATGAGATTTTTATTTCAAATATTATTTAAAACCAATCATTTTCATGATTTAGATTTATATTTCTTATAAATTATTATTACAATCAAACATGCAGCCCGGTCTTTTCCAATTCCAATATAAAACTAAAAGTAATTCATTTTTAGTTTAAATAATAATAATAATAATATAAAAGTTATTTATATATACATGCTGAAATGTCCATATTTACAAAGCTGCCCTTGCCCTTCTTTTCTCTGTCTCTGGATAATCAATCAATCTTGTTTTCTTGTTAATTCTTTGATTTCTGCGTTTCCCAAGCTTCGGACAACTATTGAATCTTGGTTTTTTTTTTCTTGGTTAAAGACGTTAATTTTGTTCTCTCCGCGCTCTGCTCTGCTCTGCTCCTTGTACTACTAAATCACACTCTCACTTCTTTATCCTTCATCTCTGTGATGTTAAAACGCCGCCATAGAAGAAGAACGAAGCTCTCTTCAAAAAGCTGAAAACTTTACCCTTTCTCCAGAATGGGCGCGACGAGCAGAGCTCACAAGTCCATTAATGGCGGAGGAGTCTCCACCAGATGGGTCCCACTCTTCTGCATTGCTAGCTTCTTCTTAGGCGTTCTTGTAATCAACAGGTGCTTGCCTCTTTTTCTCTCTCGCTGGGATCTACTGTTCAAAAGTTCATATTTTTTTTTGTTCTGCAATTTAAGTTCTTTTTGTGTCCTGATGAAAGATTTGAGATGCTTGCTGAGTAGATTTCAAATTTTTTTTTTTTTTTTTAAGTTTTAAGTTGAGTTTGATGGAGCTGAATCAGTTGCTCAATGCAACAATTGCTTGAGTACTTGTTTTTAGGGTTGAGTTGATTTGAACTTTCAAGAAAAAGAGATACAATTTTTAAAATGCAGAGAGTTTGTGTTGAAGTTATTTTTTTAAAAAACCCCCAATTTTGTAAACTACATCCAGTAATTGTTGTTGGATGATTCTGATTGAAATTGTAGCTTATTTCTTTAGATATCTGGTACTGCAAAATTGATTCATGGGTTATGAACTGATTAAACTAAAGTCTTTAATATACCAATTCAAGATCTTTCAACTGTTTCATTTCGTTATTGGTAGTTATGCGAAGTTAGTCTACATAAGCACATCCTGAGTAATTTCAGCTTCTACATTGTATAGAAATCTCAATCTGGATTCAACTTTCAAATTCTAATTGTATTTTGGTAGATGAATGTGCATTAAATTCTTAAAAAAAAAAATGAATTTCAACCAAAAAGGGCTGAAATTCGATAATTACGGATAAATTTCCATATGGGGGCCTAAATTTTGAATGAGTTATTCAATTAAATCAAGTTGGTTAACATAAAATGTTGGTATTTTCTAATGCATTTACTGGTACTTTTGTTAATAATTCCAGGTTTTGGGTAGTTTCCGATCCAGTGACAACAGATAATGAGCTACTCAAAAAACAACATGAGAAATTACTTAACCCTACAATTGATTGTGACAAAAAGGTAACTTAGTAAATTAATGTGTTGAAGTTTCAATTTTTTCACATAAGATCAATCAGTTTATAACAGCTTATATGGTTTTACTGTAGGATTCTTCTCTACAGAAACAAGACATCTTTTCTCAGGTTTCCCAAACACATGAAGTAATCATGTAATTTGTCTGATTATTATCATTTTGAGCTTCAATCACCTTTTCTTAACATAAACAAACAAAATTGAGAAGTTAAAAAATCTGAGCTTCAATCACAAAATTTGCAGGACACTAGATAAAACAATCTCTTCATTAGAAATGCAATTAGCTGCAGCTAGAGCTGCCCAGGTAAACAATGAGGAAAGATTCAAGTTGGATAGAGAGTCAAGTGCTGAGCAGTTTAAAGACCGACCCAAGGTTTTCTTTGTCATGGGAATCATTACGGCTTTCAGTAGCAGAAAAAGAAGGGATTCAATCCGAGAATCTTGGCTGCCAAAAGGTTTGTCTTTTAATCTCTACAATATTCACTTTCAAAAAGTTTCTTTTTTTGTTCTTCATCTAGTGTTCTTTTCATCAATCTTGGTAAACTCTTGTTTGTTTCAGGAGAAGAAATGAAGAAGCTTGAAGCTGATAAAGGAATTATAATCTGTTTTGTTATCGGACATAGGTAAAAATTAGAGCAATGCTATAACATGCGAAACTTAGAGTAAAAATGGTATTTTTTTTTCTATTTCTTGAAATTGTTCACTATCTCACACAACCAACTTTTTTTCACTTTCGCTCAAAGTTTCTCACTTTGTAAAATTTCCTAACTTTGTATACATGTATGGCTATATTCATTGTCCCTAGTGCAAGTCAAGGTGGGGTCTTGGATCGGGCCATTGATGCAGAAGAGAAGCAACATAAGGATTTCCTTAAACTGGTGAGTAAATTATTTCTCTGTTCCAACAATTTTTTCATAGTTTTACGACTTAAAAACGCGTTTTTGACTTCATAGCTTGAAAGACTGCTATATTTGCTGATTGTGAAGCAATAATTTTTCGTAACAGTCTTAATTATCAAATACTTGCTTCAGAACCATGTAGAAGGATACCATGAGCTATCTACAAAGACACAAATCTACTTCACAACAGCTGTTGCAAAATGGGATGCTGATTTCTACATCAAAGTTGATGATGATGTTCATATAAATCTCGGTAAGTGAAGAAATCATGGATTTCAATTGTTTTGAGATGTCGAATCATTTTTCTATTTGCTTCTTATAGGTATGGTAGGTTCGACTCTTGCAAGGCATAGATCAAAGCCACGAGTTTACATCGGGTGCATGAAATCGGGACCCGTCCTTTCCCAGAAGTAAGTTGTAAATTCGAACTTAAAGGTGTAACCTTTGCATACATTTTATCCATACACTTGGTGAAATTTCAGGGGAGTGAAGTACCATGAACCCGAACATTGGAAATTTGGTGAGGAGGGGAATAAGTACTTTAGACACGCCACGGGTCAGATATATGCAATATCCAAAGATTTGGCTACCTATATTTCGATCAATAGGTAATTGCTTGTCAAAATGTAGTTTTTTTCCATTTTTTTTGGGGATGCTTCAAATTAAAAGCTCAAATGTGTATTGAACTATATGCAATATCTAAAGATTTGGCTACCTATATTTCGATCGACAGGTGATTACTTGTCAAAATGTAGTTTTTTCACTTGTTTTCGTGATGCTTCAAATTAAAAGCTCGAATGTGTATTAAACTGTATGCAATATCTAAAGATTTGGCTACCTATATTTCGATCAACAGGTGATTACTTGTCAAAATGTAGTTTTTTCACTTGTTTTTTTCGTGATGCTTCAAATTAAAAGCTCGAATTTTGTCTTGAAATTCTTGTAGGAATGTTCTTCATCTGTATGCAAATGAAGATGTGTCTCTGGGTTCGTGGTTTATTGGGCTTGATGTCGAGCACATTGATGAACGCAGCCTCTGCTGTGGGACTCCTCTTGGTAAGCACTCCACCAATTAAACTTCCTTTGAGATAATTGCCAAGAATTTGCATCTGAATTTTGCACAAACTGCAAAAAGCATAGTACTTCACTTTTTTTTGGAGAAAATTTGCAAACACCATGCTTAGTCATTTGTTTGGGTAAATCTGACGGATTTTGTTAATCGTTAAAGATTCGTTTGGTACAATATGTTTGACCAAAGGTGGCTTTCTGTGCAACATTTTTTTTTTAGACTTTTGGTGCAATACATTTGCAGTTTTAGACTTTTACTACATCCGTTAGGTTTGACCGTTGAGTAGCACGTGTCTTACACGTGACTAGACCTCTAATTTTCATTTTTTTCAGTTTAGTCCCCTAATTTTTATTCCTAATTTACAAATTCACTAATTTCAGTTGAACTAGCCGACACATGCAAGACACGTGTTACTTAACGGTTAAAGTTAACTTTCAACTAACGGATGCACAAAAAGTCTACAAACTGCAAACGTATTGCACCAGCGGTCTACAAAAACAAAAGATGTTGCACAAAAAACTAATCTTTGTCAAACATGTTGTAAAAATGACTTAACTTTGATTTTCTTTTTGTCGGAAAATTAGTTTAGTGTGATTTTTGGGCAATCTTATGAATGAATTGGACATATAGATTGTGAATGGAAAGCTCAAGCTGGGAACCCCTGTGCGGCTTCATTCGACTGGAGCTGCAGCGGCATCTGCAAGTCTGTGGAAAGAATGCAGGAAGTTCATCAACGGTGCGGTGAGGGCGAGGGAGCGATTTGGCACTCAAGCTTTTAGTTTTAGGCCTTGTTTGTAATATATATCTTCTCCAGGGTCTTTAATCACAGAAATGCCTTGGACTCCTATTTTTTGCCATGGATGCCTCAGAGCAGTAGTAGTAGATTGTTTGTTGCACATATTGAATGGTTGCTGAATTGATGATGGAACTGCAGAGAGAGGAGATTGTATGTAAAGAAAAACAATGTGCTTTTTGGATTGTATGGCAGAGATAGATAGAATGCATATTTTCTGAATGTGTATTAATTAGGTTATTCTAATATGTGGATATGAGTAATGCAGTAAAGTGTAAAACTTAAAATGTGATTTTTTTTTCATTTAAAAAAATTATCAACTTGCATACTTGTTTCTAAGTAAAGTAATTGTTTTTCGCTCAAAATTTCACATTTTTTTTAAGGATTAAATGGTGCTTTGGTGCCAAGTGTTTAATTATAGTTGACTTTTGGTGTTATAATTTTTTTTAGACATTTGGTGCCACATGTTTGGGTTTTGTATACTTTTGCTGCATCAGTTAGTTGACTGTTAAGTATCTATGTGTAAATTACGTGACTTTCCTCTAAGTTTCAATTTTGTTCAGTTTAGTATCTGATATTTTCTCCGACCAACCAATCTTCTTTTGGCCACCGCCCAAAGTCTTCCACCCACCATCCAAGCCCACCGGTGACCACAAATCGGAGTCGAACGATTCTGATTGGAGCCGTTCGGCCCTGACTGGGCCACCAAGAGCCCAAATCGGAACTTTGTGGCCTCGATCTGGCCCTTAGGTGGCCCAATCTTTGCCGGAATGGCTCCAATCGGAGTTGTCCGACCCCGATGGAGTGATCACCGCTAGGCCTGGATGGTGGTCAGTGGCCTTGTGCAGTGACCGGAAGAAGATTGATTGACTTGAGAAAATATTAAGGACTAAATTGAACAAAATGAAATTTAAGAAAAATCACATAATTTATCCATGAGCACTTAACAGTCAAATTTAACGGTCAACGGATACGTAAAAAGTTTACAAATCTAAGCATATCACACCAAAATTCTAAAAAGAAAAAATACAACACCAAAAGTTAATTTAGCCAAAAACATTTTATTTCAATCCGACCGTACAAAGCGGTCCCTTTTTATTGTTTATTATTTAATTAATTAATGAAGTACGCGGTATGAATGGGCCATGCAGAGGAATCAACAATAACTACTGAAATGAAAAGCCGGCCCACTTATTAAACTTTAATAAGTCAGTCGGCTTATTGATTTTGATAGTTTACAATTCATCTGACAGCAAAACGTGTTCCATGTGTTCAATATGAAAAATCAGTTCACGTTGTGGGAGAAAACATGCATGCAACGCAATAATGTAGTTTGATCAGAAGTGTGTTTGGATGGAAGATTAAGGGAAGCCAATTTCCAGATTAATATGGGGAATAGAGAAAAAAAAATGTTATATTTGACAGGTATAAACTGAATAAATACTGCTAAATTACAGTGTTTGACATCTGAAACTATCGACATGTTTGTCTACAGAAATATAATATAATATGAATGTAAATTCCATTCATGATTGCATCTATTTTGGTTAGTGTTTATCTTTCTTATCAACTCCGATATTCTAAATTTTGAGTCGATGTCGCAAAATATTTCCCATTTTGCAAATAAGGTTCGTAACAAGAATATTAATTCCACCGTTACAATTATTATCGACCCTTCTAAGAATGATCTTTCTTTATTTACCGTTTACCATTTGATATTCTTTATTCCTTATTTTTCTTTCGTATTCAATTTACTAAACATGTCGTATATCTTTTTAAAATGGTGCAATCTTTTATGTGTAATTTTGTAAATCACTAATGTTGAATCGTGAAAGTCTGACCTCATTTCATTCGCTACGAAAAACACCTGCAAGAAGATCGTTAAGACTTTACATGTATTAGAACAAAGTTCGCATAAAGTTGAATCCTCATTTAGTTTTTTTTTTTTCAAAAAAAAAAACATGATAGGTATTTAAAGTGTAGTATCGGTCCTTTTACCTACGAACTAGTCATTTTAGGATGGTTGTTAAATGTTTTGTCTAAACTTTATATATGTTTTTTTTATACATACGATAGATGGATGTTATTTACGGGATACTATATACATCATTATCACATAGAGTGTGATAATTAATGAAACACGTAAATATGTTTTGTCTTCATGAAATTAATATCTCCTCTTGCGTGTTTTTACGCTCAAAATTCGTGTTCTCTTTCTTTTTGCGTGACTGCCTTTCGTCCTAAACTCCCTCTATTACGCTATAATTAACATATATTATGGTAATAAAAATATATATAATGTATATATAAATCTAATTAATTAGTTATGAAATAATTAGGAATTAATATATTAAATACATTTAATTAATAATAATAATTTGACATCGTACATTAGTTTTTTGTTTTGCTAAAGTGATACATCGGATATTAGTTGTGATGTCTCTTTTATAACTTTATAAGTCGTCTCCAACTACAAATAAAATATCCTATTCTATTCCTCATTGGAAATTTCCTGCGTCCTTAATAAGGACATTTACCAACTATTTCTCATTATTGTTATTAATTAAGGTTCTATTAAAAAAACATTTTGTCCCACAAAAGACAAATACAAAAATATAAATAAATAATGATTAACCTTCCAAAAATTATATTATAATTTCACTAACTTGTAATTTGTACTATAATTATTTTTAAATTAATAAATATATACATAAGGAAATATATAATATCATATATATTCTCTTTATATATAAAAGTTGTTTATAGATCAGAGCATTGTATTTAATTAATATTGAAAATTAGATAATATCAATATTTAAATCAAATAAAAGTATCTTAAAAAAACTAAAATTATATAATTATTTTATGTAATTATTTTTTATGTACCGTTTAAAGTTTATAATTCCTGATTATACTAATATGACTATACAAATGTAATTAAAAAAACTCTATATTTAATTTTAAATCTCAAAATTTCAACACTATCCCTACCACATTTCATTTATCTTAATTATACAAAGTTATATTTCTTTAGATTCATCCTATGAATAAAGTATCTATGGCTAGCTGCAAAAACTCCACATATCATAGATTATTAATATATATATATATAGAGTATATATATAAAAATAAAATCTGGGCCTACGGTAATCCATAGAACTCGTCTATCTACCGCTTAAATCGACAATCTTATCCGTAACTCTGACACTCACATCGTCTTGTTCCTCTGCAACACCAAATTCATTTGCAGCTCAATCGCCTCTCCTATTAATCAATTTTCTTTTCTGCACATATCCCTTTCTTTGATTTCTTCTTCCCATTGTTTTCGTTTTGGATTTGTATTTATTGCTCTACTATATGTGATTGATTTTGCCCCTCGAAAGGAGGGTAGGGTTTATCAATCAATCTCCATCCCTCGCCGTCGCCGCGATTAAACGCTTTTCTTTGATATATCCGATTGAATCGGGGGTTTTTGTGTTTTTGTTTGTCAAGAATCAATTGCGCGGCTTAATTTTGGTTCTGATGGCTCTGGTGTCGCTGATCCACGAGATTCTGCAGAGACCCACCATTGGCGGCGTCCTGAGTGAGCTCGTGGCGCTCATGGCTCCGGTATGGATCGCGGTTGTCGTCGGAGTGTTGGTCGGGTGGGCGTGGAAGCCGAAATGGGCGAATCTGGTGACTGAATTCTCCGATTCATCGAAGGATGCGTTCTCCATTAATGTCGGCTCGTTTCCTTGCTTGAGTTCGTTGAAATTGCAGCTTCCGAGCTGCATTTCGTGGAATTCAGACGATGGAGACTCGCAAGAGATCACTGTTAACGACCCCAGGTTTGATTCGAAACCCTATGTCATTTTCGAGAAACGAAATTGAATTAGGGTTCATATGGGATTCTTTTTTGCAGCAGATCGGTGCACGGAAATGAAACGTCTGCGCTTGTAAATGATGATGATTTGAGGCATTTGTCGCAATTAGTCGAGGTAACTGATGGAGGTCCTGCTTGGATTCAGATGATGGATAAGGCTACCCGGACAATGGCGTATCAAGCTTGGCGTCGCGATCCAGAGGTACTTAATTAATAATTCATCCATGCTACAAATTTGTGCAATGTTAGTTTGATATGGTTGGTTTGTTTGGTAGATTTTAAGCTATTAAGTGCTTCAATTCAGCTGCCATTTGCAAATATATCTGCAGAGCTGCAGCAATCTCAACTGTAGATTCATACGTTTGACTTTAAATTCAGCAAACTAAGAAAGGAACTATGTGATACAACTGAAGAGCTTATCTTTTAAAATACACTATTAGTAAATGATTGGGCAACTCGATAATTCGAGAAATTTAGTGCTAATAAGTGTAGAAACTTATCCCATAATCAAGAACTGTGATTACTGAAATGGTTAAAGAAGCTTTTTTTTTTTTTTTCAAAAAAGTTTTTGTAGCACTGCTCTCACAAAGTGGATGAATCATTCTTTTATTTGATGTATTTGCTAGAATGGACCTCCACAATATATCTGCAGAGCTGCAGCAATCTCAACTTTAGATATGTATGTTTATCTATATTTGACTTTAAATTCAGCAAACTAAGAAAGAAAGTATGTGATACAACTGAAGAGCTTATCTTTTCAGAAAAAGAGACTAATAGTAAACGATTGGGAAACTCGATAATGCAAGGAATTTAGTGCTAATAAGTGTAGAAACCTACTCTTTAATCAAGAACTGGGATTACTGAAATGGTTAAAGAAGCTTTTTTGAAGTTTTTTTTCCTCACAAAGTGGTTGAATCATTCTTTTATTTGATGTATTTTCTAGAATGGACCTCCACAATATCGTAGTTCGACAATTTTTGAGGATGCAACTCCAGAAGTGGTGAGAGATTTCTTTTGGGACGATGAATTCCGAGCGAAATGGGACGACATGCTAATCCATGCTGAGACATTAGAGGAATGCCCCACTACAGGAAATATGATGGTGCAGTGGGTTCGAAAGGTGGGGACCACAAATATCAATTGTATCCGTAAAAACACAGTTTTTTACTTGGCTGTATCACTAAACACTCGAATTCTTTTGCTGCAGTTTCCATTTTTCTGTAGCGACAGAGAATACATAATTGGCCGCCGTATATGGGAATCAGGAAGGTCATACTATTGTATAACAAAGGTATTTTGCATCTTCGATTCGCTAGTTTCTTTGCAATCCATAGCATTTTCACTATTTTGCAGACTGCAGAGGATGAGATTGATATATGATCAAAAAAAAATATCACTGCTGAATTTATGAGATTCAAATTTCTAAATTATGTTGGATGAAATGGACAGGATTCAATGCATTCTCTTGATTATGATAAATTTGTTGGAGGGAAACATTAGTATTTCCCCAGTTTGGTCCATTACTAGGATTGTTTATGAATGAATGATCAATGATGTCCTCTGCTTATATATATATATATATTTCATTTTGATCATAATATTGATTTGGGTTTCTGGGTTTCTCATTGGATTTCCTTTTGCACATTTCAGGGAGTGCCCTGCACTTCTGTTCCTCGAAGGAATAAACCCCGGCGTGTGGATTTGTATTACTCCAGTTGGTGTATCCGTGCAGGTAATGATCTATTTGTTTTTACAGCATCGAACTATCAGTTCAGTACACTTGTTCTTCATTGCAGCTCTAGCTAAGATAATACTTGATCACATGTTCATGTAAAATGTAGCTTAGTTACATGTTCCAATAATGTAGCTCAAGATCTCCTTGATTAGGATTAAGAACCTAATCACAGTCTTAAGTTTGCATCATGTTGCTTTTAGGTGTCCAGGTTTAAATTGTTGCTAATAGGTGAACTAGTTTTCGTTGCTTTTTGGTTTTCAGTTCATATTTTATGTTGAATTTGATGGCTTTTGGTCCAATCTCCATAAATTTAACAGAAAGAACATTTGAAGAAGCAAAATGAACAATAAGACTTATATTTCCCTTTTAACGGATGTCAATTAGTGTATACATAAGTGAAATTGAAGAATCTATGCAAAACTGCGGTTCTTATATAACTTAATTGACTAATATACATGAATTGAAGAAAACCCATATTCAAATTCGTCAAATTTAACAGTAAAACGGACCAAAAACCAAAAAGCAACAAGAACGAAGAAACTATGCAAAACTGCAGTTCTAATATAACTTAATTGACTAATATAGGTGAATTGAAGAAAACCCATATCCAAATTCGTCAAATTTAACATAAAAAACGGACGAAAAACCAAAAAGCAACGAGAATGAAACCTGGAACACCTATTAGCAAATTTAAACCTGATACACCTATAAACAACATGGTGCACATTTAAGACTATGATTAGGTTCTTAACCCCTTAGTTATTTGCATAGTGCCTGCACTTGTATAATGCTAACCGAACATTTTCGTGAAAACAGTTGAATCGAAGCGAGGCGACGGACAACTAACGGCATGCGAAGTACTTCTCTTCCACCACGAAGACATGGGAATTCCCCGGGAAATCGCAAAGCTCGGGATCCGCCAAGGCATGTGGGGGGCGGTCAAGAAAATCGAGCCGGGCCTCCGTTTATATCAAAAAGAAAGAGCCTCGGGAGCTGCGATCTCCCGCTCTGCGTTCATGGCACAAATCAACACCAAAGCCAGTCCAGATTATCTCAAATCCCTCGAAACCACCGACAATTCCTCGTCATCACCTCTCGAGAACGGCGAGAAACAGTCTGGCCGGAGCATACCGAAAATGGTGGTTATCGGAGGAGCGATCGCTCTTGCGTGTACACTCGATCGGGGACTTTTAACAAAGGCGCTGATTTTCGGGGTTGCTCGACGGTTTGTGAAGATGGATAAGAGGTTGTGATCCAGTTAGAGATGGCCCGGTTGTGCCACCGTGGAATTGAAGGAAATGGAACCTGCTGCAGTATTTTGTTCCGTTTCTTATATCTGTCATATATATTTTGTTCTGTTTTGTATTTTTTTCATTCGAGGTGCTGCTGTAATGGACAGCCTCTGTGTAGTTGGGTAATTGTTGACATGGTTGTGAATTGACTTATTCATGTCATGTCATGGATGTTTTTACTGATCAATAAACAGTACACCATAGATTTCTTTTCTTGTATCTCTTGTTTATGTTATTCTACATAATTGCATTGTTGATCTTCTTTTATTTTACCTTTTCAACCCAACAATATGGATTTATCTATATTTTAGGGTTAAGAATATAATTATAGTTTCAGGGTTTGCAGAACATTAACTATTCCAAGTTTAAATTGTTGTTTTTTAGGCGTTTTAGGTTTAAATTGTTGCTATTAGGTATTCCAGGGTGCACGTTCTGCTTTCGTAACCTTTTAATTTTCGTCAGTTTTTCTTTTAAATTTGAAAGATTTGGATATCTATTTTCTTCAATTTATGTATGTTTATGCTGATTAAATTAAATTGAATCTTTTTGCATGCTCTTTTCTCTTCTTTAAACGTGTTTTTGTTGTTGAATTTTATATAGCCATAATTAAAATTAGTCAAATTTAATAGAAAAAACAAACAGAAAACGAAAACAAAACTTGAGACACATATTCGTAACACTTTTAAATTGGGACTCCTAAAAGCAACATAGTACAAACTTGTGACTGTAATTAGATTATTAACCAGCATAGTTTCTATATACAAGATATTAAAGTTAAAATGAGTAAGTAACTAAATTTTCAAACTCGAATTCGACACGTTGGAGCTTGACCAAGCTACAACAGTTGAGAAGATACATAAATTCAAAAAAAGAACAATAACTTTATAATAATGAAATCCACAAACTAAACAAAATCCTCTAATAACCCAACCTTTACCAATCTTGAGATCACAGGTGACGATCCCTATAGCGTCAGAAGAATCAAAGAATATCAGGGTACTAATGTTGAGGCCAGAACTCGGCGTAGAACGGTTTGCGGTGAATCGAGTTTGGATTGCGGAAGAACGAACGTTTGACTCCCTCTTCTCTAAGTAAAAAAGGCGGCTTAGGGTTTAAGGTTTAGGCCTAACCGCCTAGAAGAGAAGAGGGAGTCCAACGTTGTTCCACCCTGAAACTTGACTACAGTACTAGACTGCTTCAACGAGGAAAATAACATAATGTTTTTGTGATATATATATAATATTAACTATATAAAATATAAACTACTTAAAGTTATAGATATTAGAAATATATATAGAGTTAAAGAACCTATAAACTGTCTAAGATTTGTCATAAATGAGATTGTGGTGTCTACAATTTAAATGTTAATATTGACAGTCTAAAATTTTAACTTTGTTAAAATTTGGATTTCCGTCCATTTTTGCTGTCAAATTTGACAGAATGGTGTGAAAAATCAAAATTGCCTCTAATACTATTATGTTTACTCTGGTCGCCACCCTACTCCGACTGGCAACCACCTCTACTCCGACCGGCCACCACCTTACTCCGGCCGGCCACCACCCTACTCCGGCTAGCGACCACCTACTCCGGCCGGCCACCCCCTGCACTGATCGGCTACCACCCTACTCTAGTTGGCCACAACCCTACTTCAGCGGGCCACAACCCTATTCCAGCCGGTCACCACCCTACTTCAGCGGGCCACAACCCAATTAGGGCAATTTCGGATTTTATTTTTGATCAATCATGTGATAAGCACATATCAAATTTTTTGTCAATTTTAACCAAAATTTCAACAAAGTGAAAATTTCAAACGGTTAATATCAATTAACAATTTAAACTTCAAACACAAAAATCTCACATAGGGCACTTCAGTTTATAGGATCTTAAACTATATATATATATATATTATCATCATCACTGAAAAACTTGCAGTACAAATTTAAAAAAATGCTGAGGAGTTGTTGGTTGGTTGAATTTCGCACCGATAACGTGTAAAATATAATATTAAGAAATGAGTCTAGACTATTCTATATAAACAACCTCCATTACCAAAAGCTTATAATTAGACGGTACATGTTTGTATTTCATACTTTAGGCTAATTTTCTGCAGATTTATTATTAATATTATTATAACTACGTTCGAGATGAATTATTTAAGGATAGTGCTGGGTTTGATCTTAGCTAGTGTGGTGTCAGTGGCCATGTCAGACAGCACTTGGGATCTTGTTTCTCTAGCAGAAGCTCCAACTCCGACCACCACTAACGGTGGAGATGGTGGTTCCGCCGCCGCTGATCTTCAGCCTCACCTCGTCGGAACTGCACTCTTTGTCTTCTTCGCGTTTGTCATCACCCACTTCTTCCCTTACTAAATTACTATTGCATCATACATATATATGTATATAATGATGCAAATGCAATAGTAATATATATATATATATATATTATTTGTGTATATGTTTCTTGTTATTTGAAATAAATCAGTTTGGTTCTAGCCGGACTGAGGTAATAATTAGCTCATGTCACAGTCAAGTCAGCTGTAATCATCTCCGATAGTTGACACTGAATAAATAAAAAGTATAAATCAACCAATCTGATAGTTGACACTGAATATGAACGTATTCAATCTAGATTAGTAATTAGCAACATGAACTATAGTTGGGACTGTTTTTAGGTCCTTAACCCTTAATTATATTACCCTTTTCAATCTAATTAATTCTCCACTAATTTGCTTGCATCAAAATGTACAATTTATTGCATTACAAAATCAAATTGAAAGGCAACACTGCCCAGTCTTCCTTCCTTCAACTACCTAAGCAACCAAGATTCAGATTCCCTCTTGTACAAAAGAATATATCAACTTATTGCAGTTGATGTAGCCATAACTATTAACTACCATGCAAATACATATATATATATATAAATAAAGGTTAGAAATAGCAAAATTGGATTTTGGATAGTAACCTGGGATTTTCAGGAGGCATCAGTTTTGACTCTCTGGTAGAATAACAAGTAAGCAGCTGAAGTCCTGATATCCATCTCATTGACTGGAGAGACATGACTGTCATCAAAATGGTACCATCTTTTATCATCAATCAGCTGCACAAATGAGAAACCTTGCTTCAATTTACTTAACAAGAAACAACCTTTGACAAGAAACAACCTTTGACAAGTGTAATAACTTAACAAAACTGGGTTTGCAGATTTTAGGGTTATCACCTTGGCATGTGCAGTGTAATGGCCACCACCAAGTCCACCATAGTGATTGCTGATAGCGTAAAGCTCGTATGTATAGCACTCACCGCCCTTGCCCTTCACGTATTTTGTGAGATCAAGATTGTAAAGAGGAAAGCTCACCACAGTATCGAGTTTGTTCTTGAAGTATCTGCTGTACGAGAATCGTTTCAAGTGAACAACGAGAATGTCTGGCAACTTCCATAAATCTAACTTCTTGGTGGCTTGTCTGTGTTCTTTGCATCTTGGACAGTACCTGCATAAAAAATCAATCCAGACAGTTGCCAGTAATGTGTTAGTTGAGATAGTGATAAAAGGGTTAAAACAGTCCAGAGTTTGCCCAGTGTTGAAATTTAGTGTATGAAGTTTGAAATGTTAAAATGGACAGTCTCAGGTTTCATTTTTTATTGAAATTTGGTGGCTTCTCTAAAGTAATCACGCCGAGACACCAGTTTTCAACAAAAATTAAACCTGAGGCTGTTCATTTTAACATTTCGAACTTCAAACACCAAATTTCAACATTGGGAAAACTTTGGATTGTTCACCAAGCAGCAATTCTGCTATATGTAACTAATCCAAAGTGGCATACCACATATCATCAGGGCCGAGCGGTTCTTCCTTCAGAAAAGCATCCAAACATGAAAACAACGAAATAGATTCTTGTCTGGTTTTCTTCGAGTTCATACCACTCTTATGGACCTCAGGCATGTCTTTGAGGTAGCTGGAATCATATAGCCCGTATTCTTTTTCGGTCCAATCCAACATTACCTTTACAACAAAACCGCACTTTACTTTGGATTCTCTGTTTAATGGCTTTGTATTAAGACCCCTGGTGTCTTCCATCAAAGAGAGATGGAAAGAAAGCTCTCCACTGTCATTGTTGATGTGACCATTCTCCTTTTCAGTTTTGCGAGGAGCGTATCTTTTTAACGGTGTCAATATTTTGGATACAGCCATATCTATATCAACTCCGCTTAGTGAATCTTCGTTTATATACATTACTAGGGGTGTGCCAAATAACTTCCTTTCATGCCCATTTGTGCTGTTTGACAAAGTCCTGTGGAAAGAGAAATACATGTGAATATGTACTATATTCTCAATTTTTACTAACAAAATGTTTAAATTACAAAAGAAGAAGATAAATTTGAGACTCAAAATCATGATTTCGACTTGCACAAGCAAATATATCAACCACTAGGCTAAGTTATCTCACTTAAAGGGATGATGCACCAGATTTGTGTATGTATAATTCAAATTTCGGTCAACAATAGCACAAACCATCAACACATGATCAATGGCTCAATAATCAAACTTTAAGTAGATGATAGTTGGATTGTTAAGTGGGGGTGGGGTAGTGCTGCGAATGAGAGAAGTAAGAACTCACCGATGCAAGATTTCCAATTTTGTTTTACCAGCTTTTCTATTAGGAAACCAGTAGGCAGCGATGTAATCTTCATCCTTAATTTGAGATAAATCTGTCGAATTGTCCAAATATCGATAGAGTTTGTGATCGTACACCTGAAGTTTAAGATAGTATATGTAATTATACCAAACACATACAAATAACATGCAACAAAGAAATAGTATATCAATTTGAGGTCGAATAATTACCTCAGCAAGGAGAAGGGTTTCATCCGACTTCAAGCAGCACGCAGCAACCAGTGCCTGGTTAAGATCCTTACACTGACCATGCTTAGCAACGGATACAGTATAAGGCATTGGAAGACGACTTCCATCACTGTAAAATACAGTGACTGTCATCGTACGAGTTGTGCTTGAAGGTAGTGGCAATGTTAGGTACATGAAGGGATCGAATGTTATTGAGATTTTGCCGCAACTAGGACAGACGAGTGTTGATTTATATTGACCCTGAGCATTGTTAACAGTCAGAAACCAAAAGGAACTAATTAGTGCCTTGAATCCATTAAAACTAAAGGAGATAATTTGTACCTGACACACATCCACAATTATTGAATCGTTTCGGGCCTTATGATATCTCCAAGATTCAGCTGCAACTTCTTCATCAGGACGGCCACCGGAATCTTTCATTTCAACGTAAGGCTTCCTTTTCACCCGATTCAGGTCCTCGTGGAGCCCATCCAATAAGAAAGCAAGAAGTTCCTAAGAAATAGATATTCAATGTTCAGCAGAAAGTAATAATATAAACTTCTATTCTGTGTATCAATGCATGTCATATAGCTGCACTCACCTGAGAATCGTGCTGGTTATAACCGCTGAATTGTGGTGCAAATCTGCCAAGCTTCCCTTTGAATTCACGTGGAGCAGTTGAAGTCTGTCCGGAGGACCACAACTTCCTGAACAACTCACCGAATGCAAGAGCAAGCTCGCCCTGAAGAACTCAAAATTCAAATATATCAGAAATCTCCAAAAGTTGTTGCACCAGGAGAAAGCCAGGATAGAGATATTTACTCACACGCATTCCAAGCGGATTTTCTTTGTTAATATCCTTCGTATAATCTTGCAGAAAATACTCAGCTATTGGGGCTGTGTGGACTAAACATTGAACGGCACTGTTCATAAAGCATGTATTTCCCAAGTTTTGAAGTCCTGCCAAACCTCGTCTCTCCCCCTTGCTACTGGAGCTCGAATCACTTTTCTGCTGAAGGCTAAGTGTTGTTGAATGACCATTTGACATAGTTGGAGCCGCCGAAGTTAAACTATTTCTAGTAGAATCAGTACCAGCATGAGAATTAGAAGCTCCATCAGATTGAATCTCCAGAAGTATCTGAAAGAAGGAACAACTACTGATTAGATGATAGTAACAGAGAACAAATCTGCTGGTATAATTGCACCAATGTCCACACATTAAGATAAATACCCTTAACGACCTCATGTTTGTGGGTCACCCAAGCATGTAACTACATTTAGTGGCATGGGCTCAAACTCCCTTCTTAGGCCACCAATTTCTGTTGGGGGTTTATACTTGTTATTTGTACTGGTCTCTCAATTTCCTAGAGTTAAATTAAGAAAAATACAGAGCATAAACAATAGTTTTAAGAGTTGTTTCGAGTTAAATATTGAATAGAATCTAAATATTTTCTACATATTAAATTTAATTTGGGTTAGTGAGCTTAAGTTTAATATATCCAGTGTCAAGTATATCAGAAGTTGGTGATAGGAAAACATTTTGGCTATCAATCACAATTATGTCACCACAACATCCGCACTAGCACTGTATTTTCGGTAACTATAAGTTCTATAGTAAATGCCATATGGATGAATCAAACTCTCATTGACTAAGACACTCAAATAACAGTATACAGATCTGACTGCCTAACTTTTATAGTTCTGGAAATCATTTCCAAATAATGGTGCATCGACGAACACATCTATTACTGTTGGGATACTTACATCTTGGTCCATTTGCAGATTATTTTCCTCAATCGATTTTTTGGACATAGTCAATATTTTGCCCCTCTGTTTGTTGAAGTAGTCCCATATCTGGACCTGTCATCACAAAATTCAGAACAAAAGTTGTTAGCAAAGGTAAAGCATGCTACCTGATAAGTACCTAGTACAAAAATAATCTAGCAACAATTACTTTAAATTTTGACAGCAAGAGAAAAGTAGGATAAGGCGCTGTAGAAGAAAAATACTCCATATAAACTTTGACACACCTTTTGGATATCTAATCCTTTGAGTGTGCAAACCCTTTGATACAGCTCAGCAATAGAAGCCTGATACATTAAACGATAGAACATTAAACTGTTTTTTTAACAATATCATCAACCAAATAAAGAAAGCAACAGATAATGAGATCAAATTAAAAGCAAGAAGTGATACCTTTTTGCTCAACCTTATGAGGGATTGATTATTGTCTCTAGAATCAATTAACTTCAAAGAAAGTAAATATACTTCCACATTAAAGCTCTTCTGATGAAAACCTTCAGAGCAGATCATCTTTCGAGGAATAGCTGGTCCGCCTTGATACCTAATGTCAGGGGGTCAGCCATTTACAAGACAGTGCATATCAACACTAAGTGAAGCCTATAATTAGTTTACTGCAAGAGCATACAACATATACTTTGTTTTGTTCTTTATGAGATAACTTCATCGCAAAAGGATTTTCGTGAATCGGTTGCAGATTCTAGATGAAATACTACTTCGATCCTATAGCGATTATTTCATTAATCAATGGGACAACTCTTATGAAATGAAGATTTAAATATATGGTTTGTCTACTATGCAAAGGATAAAGAAGATAATCGAGAAAAGGTCTCACCAACTAAAGAGTTTCTCCCAAACTTCCTCCGGAACTAAAACATAGTCTAGTCCCTCTTCCAACATTCTGCGAAGGACTGGATCATCACTCTCCTCATTATTATCATTTGATACTATGTCATAATTGTCTATAGGCCCTGGTCTATCAACATTTTGAGAATCTTGTGACTTCTCGTTGGTAATGCAATGATTGCTTCTATGGCCGACATACCGCTGCCAGCTGCTATACCACCTGAGGAAACAGAAGAAACAAATAAATACAGTTTCATGTGAATCTTTCGCATAACGAGGTACAGGTATTATCATTGTTGGGTATGTTTTATCATTGTTCCATTGCGTCTAAAATTTATGTTCAAAATTATACGCAAAATAATTTGTAAGAAAAACATTTAATCATCAGAACTATAAAGGAGCTAAAAAGCTAAATTTCACATTCTCTGCTAGGCAAACTTGGAAAAACTTCTCAAGCATAACTTAGCATGTACAAGTACCAATTGATAATTTATAAAATGGGCAAAGCTGCACTTGGCTCAATCGGACATAGAAATTATATAGCTGAAGCTGGAAAAAGCACCACACCAACTCCAATGAGCAAAAACAATAAGTGAAGTTAGAAATGATACCTATTAGATATAACGTAGTAGATATTGCCTTCTTTCAAATTGGCCTCAGATTTCTTCGTCAACTCCTCCACTATACGTTTCTGCTCCTCGGGAGAAATCGGCAAGCAGGTTGCTCCATTTTCCATCGTCATTGTCAATTCTGGAATCTACCAAATAGATAAAGAGAATAACATTGCAGACACGCAGAATACCTCAAATTCAGCTACTAATATAAAAAATTATTCAAATCAATAGGCAAATACAGCACCATTTAGCATACAAATACGCGCGAAAATTGAGAACGACTAGAAAATGAGCACGAGATCGGAAATTTACGTGGTCGGTATATCATGCATGCTGCAGGAACAGGAGGAAATGAAATGGAATTGAATCAGAAGAAGAGAGGGGAGGAACCCTAGATTGCAGGAGGAAGGAAGCAACGATCTGGTGACCGGCCGAAGAAACGATGGAGATCGTTTCCAGTTATTCTTTTTTTCGTTTTGAACTTTTT
The DNA here is from genome assembly GCA_036873135.1 of Clarkia xantiana subsp. parviflora. NCBI lineage: Eukaryota > Viridiplantae > Streptophyta > Magnoliopsida > Myrtales > Onagraceae > Clarkia > Clarkia xantiana. The sequence continues at coordinate 16,496,863 of JAPTYO010000003.1, forward strand.
TTCGTGTTGGGTTTGATGAGTCTTGTCTCTTTTAAATAGGGAAAAATTTTAAACATACCATCTTAAAAATAAAATAAAAAATAAAATTATGGATTAATATATTTTAAAACGTACAACATATTTGATTTAAAATGTATAAAAGTTTGCGAAAAATAGTAGAATAACATTTCGTTTAATGCTGTTAATTATCTGTTAAGTATAGACACGTGCGAATCACGTTTTTAGAATATAATAATAATAATTAAAACAATAAATTAATTAATACTTTTTGCATCAACATTAGATCTTCTTCTCTATATTGCTCCACCACTTTTTATATCTACATTGGTCAGCCACGTTCAATATCGATTCATCAATTCCCGAATGATTGACTCGTCAATTCCACGACTAAAAAATTAATTGGTCGTTGAGCAATGAAGTGCTTGAGTCGACCCGTTGGGAATGGATGAATCGATGTTGAGTGTGACTGGTCGATTGAGTTACAACTGAAATTGATCCGTAAACGTACCCTAAAGTCCTGGTTAAGAATATTTTTCAATTCTCAAAATAACTTTTAACCAAAGATTTCTAGTTAAAAATAAAGTGCTAAACTAGGGTTAGTTAGCCAACTGCACCTACATATTTTAGTCATGTTGTCAAATTCACCCATATGTTTTTTCATGTTACTAAATGCACCGATATCTATTGTTTTGTTGCTCAATACACCTATTGTCTAAGTTCCGTTTATTCTTGTCGTTAATTATTCACATGCTACTCACATGCAAACATTTTTTAAATTAAAAAAATAAATAATTTTACTAATGACAGATATACCCTAAACCTAGACATCTGCAAACACGCTTCTTTGTATCGCTACTCGTCTTTACTGCGTTGCCGTGTAACTTCGTGGTTGGTCGTCTGCTACTCGCCCATCGCGGTGATTGGTCGTCGTCGCGGTGGTTGGTTGTCGTGGGTGCACTCGGGTACATGTGTGACGCATATGTATTTATCTAATGGTGCTAGAGTTTCAAGTGCATTCACCAACATAGCAAAACGTATGGATACATTCGCTTACATATGTGGTGCATCTAACAACATGCAGAAACGTATGGGTGCATTGAGCTAATTAACCCACTAAACTATTACACCATATTTGATAGTTCCCAAATAAATTGAATGGTAGATAAAGAGTTGCAGCCCAACAAACAAAACCCCATACAAAATAGCCCAACTCATGCACTCCAACCTTTACACCATGTCTCCATTCTCAGTCAATATAACAGAGCATGTTTACTTAGCAGAGAATAATACCAGCTGACTTCTAAACACTAACTAATCAATACAGGTAAGCATCAGTATCTTCACTGCATCAATGAAAAAGGTATAATACTATCATCAATGTAATTGCTAACCAACATTTTGGCCAATAAAAGGAAACTTCTTATATTTTAGTCACAAAACAGACACTCAATATCAAAGCATCCAAAAATTATTGCAACTTTACTATCCTTACATAACAACTATGATATTTGATCTCAACATGCCCAAATGACAAACAAGAATTATCCTAATATCTGATAAAAGTAAATACTGTTTACAAAATCAACAAAGGCAAGGTTTACTGACCCATATATCCATGGCAGCAATGCAAATCCCTCTCACTTCACATTATGCTGATGATGCTTCTACTTACAATTCAAACTCGTCCTCCAGCTTCAGTGCTTCAGCTGCAGCCTCTTCCTCCTCATCATCGATCACAAAGTATGGGTTATGTGCCTCGGGTTTGAATTTATATCCAGTGAAGACATAGAAGGCTAGAGTAGCCAATTCAGCAGCCACCACACTTGTCCACAGATACTTATATGATGTGATAGTCTCCAATGCGTATACTACAACACGAGTAAAGTATATGTAGCAGATAACTACAATGTAGTACTGTCTAAACAAGGTGAGCTTCATCAAATTTACGGCAGCCTTGCCATCTGTTCGTGCAGCCTCACGCAAGTTCTTAATCGACCAAACTATTGGGAACAGGACTGCACAGCAGCAAACGACATCTACAAGCAAAAACACCTGCTTCCACGTGACCCAATCCTGCCCATAAGGCCCGGTTTCATCAATCACAACCTGGGCAATGTTTGCCACAACCTGAAGCGGAATTACGATGATCAGAACCTTCTTTTCCTTGTCCTGCAAGAAAGGTTTCAGAAACGACCATCCTGTGCCGATCAAGACGATCAAAGTGAAGAGCGTTATTCCCTTCAGGAAGCTGAAAATGTAGAACAGAACATCCCATCCATGAGCACTGCCTGTGCGCTTAATGTATGATTTATCCTCAGCCTCGCACAGCAGATTCAATCCTTTCAACAAAACAACCGCAAGCATGAAGAAATGGATTTTGAAGACGGTGAGTCGTTTCTTATACAGTACACCAATCCAAAGACCTGCTATGAGAAAGTAAATCAAGGACAAGAGGAAGTAAACCCTAGGGAGAATGGTCTTGCCGGCGGAGAGATAATCGCGCCTATTATCCTTCCCTTCGATATTGTACATCGCAGATCGGACGTCCATGGACACCTTGAGCTGCGGCGTGAGGCAATTGGCGAAAACGAGAGTGTACTGCGCGGCGTCATTCTCCAGGAACAGCGTGTCGTACCTCGATTGACCGTGGAGCTTATCGAATGTGAAAACCTGCTTGATGAGATCCGATTGGATAACGCAGGTGATCTCGCCGTCCTCGAGCTGCTGCAGCACATGCAGCCACGAATCGCGCGTGCAGAGGAAGAATCCGACCTTCTCGAGCTCCTTATCCGGCAACGCAACCGTTTGGCGGATGTTGGAGACGTTCAGCTCGAGGCGGCCGCGGTGGGTGAATCCGAACTCGTCGAAGGGGATGATGGGGCGCTCATCGGATCTGACCTCGGTGAATCGGATCTCTGCAATCGTCGACGAAACGGAAAGAAGCAGAATCAAGATAGACAAAAACCTCGCCGGCGCCATGGATGGAGTAGATCTTTGATAACGTTTCCGATCTCTTTCCTTCTTCTCTATATGATTCACTGCAACGAATTGGTCTAATTTCTAACAGAGACTATCCATCTCCGCCCTTCGAGAACTATTTTGCCATGAAATGATCGATTCTTATGAAGGAAGTAAGCATAAGCTTTTTAAATTACGGAAATGTCCTTGAATGCTGCTGATGTGGAGGAGAACTTCGTTAGAGTAAACTAAATGTGAAGGGGTAAATGTGTAATTAGGCTGACAGGAGTTAGCGACGGACCACCGACGGATGAAGATGATGACGATAACGAGCTAATATAGAACACTGGCCCAAATAAATCTATTTTAAAATATAGGCCTAGACCCATTAATACAAAATGGGCCTGTATCGAATAAGATGGGCCTATGTGCAACCTTTCCATTTATATTGGTTTTATACTTTTTTTTAATAACCAAATTGCTACATGGATTTTTACTTAATTACAAATCGATATATACGATTTTTTTTTAAATTAGCATCTAAATTTTCAATTTCATAGCAAATTGCTACATGTATTTCAATTTCCTTCAAATTTGACGAAAATTAAGCATGTATCGACCACATGGAGTCTTTCATTTGTATCCAATATTAATTCAGACTTTAATTGAAATACTTTTAATTAGACGCTCAATTGGACATGCCTTATTCCTATGATGTATTTCAGTTCAGTGTGCAATTAAAAGTATTTCACTGCAATTTTTTTTCCCGTAAGTCCAAATTACAAATAAAAAAAATTGAGTCATGATTGATCTAAAGTTTTGATCGATCAAGGTGACTTAAGACGCTCGACCTGGCCTATGATCGTGTTGGAAGTTAATCACATTTCCGACATTTGAGACATCTAAAAATAGTGGAACTATTAAAAAGTGAGCGGTTATTTTTCGTGAGGTGGTCCTAGGTGGGCCCCATCAGGAGCGCAACATGCTTTCTCAAGCCTAGACTAATCCTCACTTGCACCGGAGTCGGCCTTTAAGGGGTAAGGTGTTGGAGATAAATATGTTTCCATTCCTATGTTCACTAGCGAGGTTTGAGCATCTGGCATCTGGTTAATTGATGAAATGCTGAACCGCTATACCATATTACATAGTTTAGTGAGTGGTAGTTTTTTTTGCCCGCGGGTTGGTCCAAGGTGGGCCTCCATCAAGAGGGCAGCACACGTAACGTACTTGCTCCAAGATTAGACTTATCTTCACTCCCACCGAGATCAGCCTGTAAAAGATAAGGTGTTGATATGAATATTAAAAAAGTGAATTTTTCAGAATAATCTATATGGTTGATTATGAATATTAAATTAAAAAAAAAAAAAAAAAAAAAAAAAAAACTAAAACATTCACTTAATCTGTTTTACATGTGTTTTAAAATTCTAATGATAGAATCGACATATATTTGAACAGAACCTACCATTCTATATACTACAAATATTATAATGTCAAAGAAAATGTTGCATTATTTAGAGGGAAAAAGAATATGCATGGTAAATTGGTAATGCAAAAGTAAGCGCATTCATAGGGGAGTAAATGCATGATGTTGACCCAACTGTATTTATGGTTGACTCCAAAAAAACACAGCAGTACAGTGTAGAGAGTCAACAGAACAGAAGAAAGTCGCCGTAAAAAGTGATTTCTCTATTATTACTGGCAGATATAGATAGCTTCTGAATTTTATGCCACACCACAACACAATCACCAAATTCAAATTCACAATTATATATTCCATCATTACAGAGTCTAATGTGTATATACTAAAGATGTTCTGACTTATGGGTGAAAACGTTCAGTACACTCTTATACTACACGTAGCAACATCTTCCTAGTCACCTCAGCATTGGCCTCAAGTCGGTCGATATTTATGAGTTTTCAGCTCAGTCACCTCGGTACTGACCTCACTTGAGTCTAAACATAATGAGCCACATGCAAAGATAACATTTTTATTAAACGCCGTCACTAAGAATAAGATATGTGCAATCTGACACCATATTAATAACAAGATGTGTGTCTTAACCAACTGTTTATAAGTTGATACTTATAAGTGAAGACATTCGATACACTTTTATACTACACGGATAAGAGTAGACTCTATACACTATATAGAGACAAACAAATACTAATACATGATTTTACAGGTGCAGTACATCTTTTGAGTAACCCAGAAGTATAGTGTTTGATGAGCAAGACAACAAGGTGTTGGGAAATCAAATGTCCCATCTTTGTCTCTAAAGAATTGTGTATAAAACCAAAGGACATTAAACAATTATTATCAGAGCATAAAGTTTAGTGAGTAATTAACTAGATTTTGTAATTACTTGTGTATTACTTCTGTTGCAAAAAAAAAAAATGTTTAAACAACAAGTGAATGAAAAAATGTTGTGTAATTGCTTCTCATATACTCTCCTCAGGTCTCTTTTGATGATATATTCTCCTCTATCTCTCAAATGATAGCAGAAACATTCTTGAAGTGCAAAGATGAGATATGTATATATATTCTCTCACTTTTCCTCAATCATCATCAACACAAACATATATATATATATATATAGGAAGAAAAAGAATGACCCATAAGCCTCTCACTTTCATTAGGCAAAAGCTGAAAGTATCTAAAAAGGGCACTTGCCATAACTTTTTGTAATGTGCAATTTTTACCCTAAATTTGTAATCATTAGCAATTTGGACCTCTAAAATCTATCATTTAACCATTTTTATACTAATTATTCACCAATAACACAATATTTGTCAATGAATAGAATTTCTAACTTCATCACTAATTACAAAACTCTCTTTATTTAAACCTAAAGTACTTTCATGGTGAAATAATACAGCAAAAGATCAGATATATATATATAGCTTTTGGAAAGGTATATATTAACAGGCCAAAACCCTAATTTGGTGTATATATATTTTCTGGGTTTGATATAGAAATGGACAGAGAAGATTCTATCATGAAGATGATGATGAAAAATCTTCTGGATCTGACAGAATGAGCTAGCTAGATCCCACAAACAAGAAACTATGATCCATAAATTTCAGCAGAAAATAGAAAGAAAAAAAAAAGAGTAATGATGAAAACCTTTTGTTTTGCAGTCAGAGATAATAAATGTCAAAATCTATCATCATTACCTCAATCTGCTCATTCTAATTGTTAACTAACTGAGTCTTGTAAACCCTAATCACCAAAACAGCCATACTCCACCAAAATTGCATCAAAATCTCAACTTTTTTAATAAAATAATAAATTTAAATATATATATATATATATATATATATATATATATATATATATATATATATATATATATATTGAATCTAGCTAGCTAGGGATTAATTAAGCTTCTCACCTGGAAAAAAAATTGTGGGCAATGATACAGAAGCGATATAATTGAGGGGAATGAAGCCTGGTCCGACGTCGCTATATCAAAATACGATGAGTAATTAAGGATTTGATAGCGGCCTCGAGTCGGACAACATTCCCCTCAAAACAAAGGCTTCCCTTCTGCCTATGAAGATCGATCAAGTGAAGCCAAACAGCCCCTAAGCTATAGTAGCTTTGTTGATGAAGATAAAGGAGATGTTGTGGAGAGCTTGCTAGAAATAGAGATATGGAAAAATGGGTTTTTGTGTAGGGATGTGAGTGAGAAGAGTAAAGGGAGGAGATAAAGGAGGAGAAAGTAGAGGAGAAAGGGGTTTATAAGAAAGGACAAAGAAAGTAGTGGAAAGGACCTTATATGCCACCTTGAAAACCTAGCTAAACAATTATATATTTATGTTATGAGAAATTTTTTGGCTAATTTATAAAGATTTTTCGTAAGATTGATTGGAACAACTGGTAAAACGAGTTGCGTTTTCAGGGAGTGAATCAAGTTCGAATCTTTTTGGAGACGTCATATTAGAGAGGGTAAAGGAGAAAGGGGTTTATAAGAAAGGACAAATAAAGTAATGGAAAGGACCTATATGCCTGACCTAGCTAAACATTTATATATTTATATTATGAGAAAATTATTGACTAATTAAAAAAGAGTTGTACTAAGATTATTGGACCACAACTGGTAAAACAAGTTGTATTTTCAGAGGCGAATCAAGTTTAAATTTTGCCGGAGACGCCACATTTTAGAGAATGTTTTAACTTTAATGCTCATGCTCAAAATTGCAGAAACAATTTTATAATAAAAAAAAACTATAGAGTTTGGCTAAAATGAAATCGACTTGAATTAAGTCGATTTTCAATCGTCGGATCATGAAAGAAAATATAATAGATATTAGGAGATAGACAAACAAACAATTGTTATTTATTAAACTGATATCGATGTGAATAATCTGATGACTTCTATATGACTTCTATAGTAGCTAGCTTTTTTTTCACAACTAGCTAGGTTATATGTACGGAGTTAAACCAAGTAAGACAATAAGGAAAAATAATTAATTTAATTATCAAAAGTCACTTTGGTGAGTTTAAAATTTATTTATTAGTCCTAACAAACCATTATTTTGTATTTTTTATTCTTATCGAATACAATAAAATAATATAATATAATATAATAAAATAAAATATATATATATATATATATATAACTGAAAGATGCCCCTTTAGTAAAAGTCAAAACGGAATGAGGTCGAGTATTAAAAGCCATAAAGACACTCCAAATCACATACAAATAGTCTAATTTCAAATCCCTTATTAAAAAAATTGAGATAAAGTAATATAATATATATTCACATAATAATCTCTCCTTTTGATATGTAACTAGAATAAATGATTTATTGGAGTTGTTGAAGAAGTTGGGGAAAAACATACAAAGTATTAAATGGCAAATTTATATAGTTCAAAAGTAACTCAAATAATAGTTTATTTTATAATAATAATAATAACTTTATATAAAATAAATATCACTGAAGGAGATAATAAGCCGTTAACACCTTCACCCAAAAAAAAAAAAAAAAAAAAATCCGTTAACACTCCTAATGGGCCAGGCCCTATTTTATTAGGCCTAGCTTGGTAAGTAATGTTCAGGCCCATTTAGTGAGAACATAAGCAGTTTAGTAGATGAATACATTCATTCATGGGTCACATTCTAGGCAAATTGGGCTTTACATAAATTAATGATATATATATATATAGTGGTTTGACAATAATCCATTTCAGATATATCAATATTAAATAGTAATTTGAAAAATCATGCTCCAAATTGTGATGTCAATGTATACATATCTAGATGGGAGTTGGTAATAACTAGGGATGGCAACGGGGCGGGTCGGGGCGGGTTTTTGCAGCCCCGGACCCGCCCCGCGGGTCGGCCTGGCTGACCCGGCCCCGGCCAACTGGCCCTTCGGGTCGGGTCAACATTCCCGCGGGTCGACCCGCGGGGCCCCGACCCGCCCCGCCATGTGAACAATTTTTTTTTTTTTTTTTTTTTTCACTTTTCAATATTAAATACAATTTTTTTTTTGTCAAAATATTACATTATATATAAATTCAAAACATAAATCTAACACCAATCAAATATAAACAATAAACACATCAAATTCATTAGAAATTCAAATTCAAACACCATTAACAAATCCTAATAATCTAAATATACATCTATTTGTAATTTGGTCCATGTCATTTATATATGTACTATATTAACCATATTGTTTAGTAAATGTTAGATAATCTTAACATAAAAAAAAAAAAAAAAAAAATTATACATATATGCATTTCGGGGCGGGTCTACGGGGCCCCGGGTCTCTAGACCCGGACCCGCCCCGACCCGCCCCGACCCGACCCGGACCCGACCCGTGACCCGCGGGTCGGCGGGTCGGCGGGTCAAAATCGGGTCGGGGCCCCGCGGGTCAGCGGGGCCCCGAGACCCGTTGCCATCCCTAGTAATAACTAGACTTATTGCATCTACTATCTTTAAAATCGTTTTGGGCGAAGGTTTTTTATAAAGCTACCTATCAGTGATATCCGCAAAGAATTGCCCCACTTCATCAATTTTTTTAAAAATAAATTATTTTAAAGATTGTACTCATGAAAATTTACTTAAACTTTCATAAATCGACATATATAATAGTGGTATATATAGTCAAATGAATTTATAATTCAAATATAACTACTAAATCACAGGTAAATGAATAACAAATTTTATTCCATCTGATTTCTTATTTTCATAACTTATTTCTTCACTAAGTTTATATTATTACATAATAACCCTTGTAAATTGCTAAAATTACATATCTATGATAAAAGTTTGAAGTGAAACAACACATTTAACCACATATTATTTTAATAGCAAAAAAAACCACATATTACCTTACCCCGCAAATCTTTATACCAAAATTTGCCTCATAAACTACAATAACTATTTCCATATTTTACGAGCAGTGCACTGCAGAGTTCAAGAATCCGCGACCCATTAACACCCAATATACTCCAAATCTTTGGGCTATATATATATATATATAAGTATCTTTATCTAAACATTTAATTATCTATAATAATATAAAATAATGATAATTACTTATGAATGATGATGATACACTAATATTGTTAAGCAAAAGCTTAATATAGTGGATGCCATGCCATTGCTTCATGTATCTAAAGAGAATTGGACCACGTTAATGGAGACAAAACATTCTAGCTGTTTCTCCAACATTCAAACGTGCCAAATAAACAAACCCCCGAAACCATATATTATATTGCGTACGTAGACACCATATATATATATATATATATATAATGTACAATTTGCTTTAATTTGTTTATATTTCTATTATAGGGTTTATGGAGTCCGAACGTGCCACATTTCCTTTGCAAAAGGGGTCCTCGACTATCATATGGATTTATAATTATTTATCGATCAATGATTAATCAATATACAATATATATCTGATATATCATGGATATATATGTATGTATATACTCCCCTATCTAATAATATATAATTGAGGGAGTGTAGTAGATGTCTAAATCATGACCTACCAATTACCAACATATCTTATATCATCATACATTTATGTAACAATATATATGCAATACCCTAGTATTCTTAATTATTAGAGTTTATTAGTTATTATCTTCTAAATTAAAATTGATTGGACAACTTCATCAATCTTTCATATATAATATATATACCCTGAACTGCAAGCCAAGTCATGGAATACTTAAGTATATTCCTCACTTAATTATGCACTAAATATTTAACCAAGAAGGCATCAACCTCTTAATTAGCACACATAGTTATTCCAAATAACTTTATTTATACAAAGCATTCAATATATATATAATCTAAACCCATTATGATACATTCCTTAGCCCTTATAATTAAAGATATATATCTAATTTAAAAAATTATATTTCTGCTCGATTAAGTTAAGAAAATGTCACGTGACGAAACCATTGAAATTTAAAAAGGAATCGTGAGCTTTTGGAACTACGTGGGTGTTATGTAAGTTTTCACATCATTAAATAATATTTATTTTGTAGTATTTATATTTATATATATATATATATATATCATTTTTAATTTACTATTAAATATCATAATTAAAGAGTTATAACTTTTTTCTACTATACTCTGACTTACGTGCATGTTTTTTCATGTAAAAGTAGTATAGATGATAACATTTTAAATGACACATGATATCATATAATATTTATCAATTACGTACACCGTCATAAAAAAATCAATCAATAATAAAATGAATATTATAACACGGTTTTTTTCATCAATAATTATAAAATTGTAATTTATTTTCTCAGCAAATAGTTTTAACTGTTTTTAATTTTATGATGGAACTTCATGACCATTGAGTCATTGACCCATCCCTTGACTAATCCAAGATGAATTTGCAGGGCAAAAATTCGGTGGTTTGTACAAGTTGGGACATTTTTTATACCTCTAAAATAACACCATTAATTAATTAATTAATTATTGAATAATAAAAATAGCTATATAATAGAGTGATGATGTATTGAATTAGCCACCAACCATTTCCCTAATATAATAACCGACCACAATATACGATCATGAATGGCTAGAACAAAATTAGTGGTGGCATCTATTCTAAGCATTCAACTTGGCATAATTATTCCCAAAAAAAAAAATGGCCTAATTAATTACACCAATTTCTATACCTTTTTTTCTTTGATGTATTTAAAAAAAAATGTTTTAGATGGGTGTTTAATTTAAGTTATGAACATAAATACCTAGGAATAAAATGAAGTTGCTAGATAGCATATGTCATGATTCCTATATGCACTAATATTATTGTAACTCAAGAATCTAAATCTTATGTATGATCCATATTTGCTCATTCTTATAATGTAATCATAGCATATGTCCACACACAACAAATAAAAAAATAAAAATTATTCTTTGCAATGGTGACCATACCATATCTTTAAAAAAAAAAAAAAAAAAAAAAGGAATAAAGCCACTCAGTCAATCTTAATGATTTCCACCAAATTATCCAATGAGAGTTAACCAAAATTAATATTCATCATTTATAAAGCAAGTAAGTAATCAAATAAATATTTATTTATTAATTTTTTAGAATTAATACTTGACTCAATACGTGTAGTAACTTTTAGAGATCGGGGTCTTGCTAAACAAAATATATAAATTAATTAATCAGTTTTTAGTGTAATCTCGAACAATAAACTTTGATTATATTGTTACACATGCTACATATACTATCACTATTTAGGCATATGGCTCTCTCATATTTAACATACTAAAATTTTGATTGGCTTGTTCATTTTTTCTCGAATCTTAGAATTTGGATTTGATTATTTCTCCAAATATATAATATTAATTAATGGATGGATTGGTATGATGTGTATGAGTAAAAATAACATTATTGGAGTGTAATTATTAATAAAGAGAACAAATCCAGATATCTTATATTATTATTCGGGCATGGATAGGTTCTTGTCTTGCATCATTATTGGTCAAAAGTTTTTATACCTTTTGAAACATGACGCACGCAATATAATATATATATATATATATATATATATATATATATATATATATATATATATATATATAATATATGTATATATATACCCAATAAACAAATGGGTACCAAAAGCTTCTCCAAGGGACACGATTCTAATTCCATTTCCAAAGAAAAAGCTAGCTAGCATCAGCTAGATTTTTTTTTTTTTTTTTTTTGACCATGAGCCAAAATTCATAACATAGATTGTTTTAAATATTTACTCAACATGTAATATGTAATATTTACTCAGGGTAACGTGTTTATAAAATTCACCTAAACATATATTCCTTATAAATTAAGAGTAAATGTTAACTTAACTACGGACTATTCGAGTCAGTTCTTAAAATATTTTATGCGCGTAAGAAGTATATATAATAAAAAGTACTGATGAAGACAATACATCATGTGAGGAGTCTCCCAACTTTTTATGATAGGTACTTTTTACTTTAAAAAATATAACTATACTATCAATTTATATTAAAATTTTACTTTTATCCTTATCCATAAAAATTTTAATATTAATTATTTCTTACAACTCAATTCCTACCGCTAAATATAAGTTTTGGGTTTCTTCTGAAAGAATGTGATACAGGCGGAATTGACTAATTCTGCGATTTTCGGTCCTGCATTTTCAAGTGTCGGATTTGGTGCGCGAATAGAGTTTTTCATGCGGAAACAACGGTCTGAGTAATACCCATTTGCCTTAAAATACAATGTTTTTCGGCCAAATTTCTTCGTTTAGAGGGTCAAAATCGCAATTTAAGTTTATTTAGGACTTTTTTTTGCAATTTATCGAATTTTTTTACTTTGTTGTTAATTTCGGATTTGTCCTAGGGTTATAAATTTTTTTTTTCTTCGATATTTAAACTATATTAACCGTCATTTACTTTCAGTATTGATTAATTAATGAAAAAATTGAAATTTTGCTCTTTCGGCATTTTGAATTAACGAGATTTTGTATATTCTACCCATCACCTGCATCAATGTCACTGATTTTTTTCTCTCAATAATAATATATAACACTTTAATTAAAGATTTACATTTGAATAATATAATCAACTTGGAAACCCCACTGTTGACTTCTCTAATTGGTTGACCAGTAACTAGGGCAACTGGCATGAGGTGACAGCAAAGTACTGTACCTAGTTAGTTCCTCAAATGGAATCGTCGCAAAGATATTATTATATATTATATATGTTTGAACTTTGAATTTGAAGTTTGAAGTGTTATTAAAATGTCAAGTGGAATAATAATAGGGTTAAAAGTAGTTTCCATACTACATTTTAATGTTTAGTTTTGTATACTTTTGGTACCAAATGTTTGAAAAAATGTGGCTTTTGGTACATCCGTTAGTTTTGGCCGTTAAATGACATGTGCAAGTCACGTAATCGACTCTAAACTTTTTATTTTGTTCAAATTTAGTCCCTCAAATATATTCCTAACTTTTAGTTTGTTTAATTTATTCATAACACTTCAAAATCGGACCCAATGAAACCAATCGAATTCAATTGACATAGCCCCATTTAGGTCAAATTTACCCAATTGGGGATAGGTCCCAATTGGGTTCGATTTTAAAGCTTTAGGACTAAATTAAACAAAATAAAAGTTATGAATATATTTGAGGGACTAAATTGAACAAAATTAAAAGTTTAGAGTCGATCACGTGACTTGCACATGTCATTTAATGGCCAAAACTAACAGTCAACTAACGGATGTACCAAAAGCCACATTTTTTCAAACGTTTGGTACCAAAAGTATATAAAACTAAACATCCAGTACTAAAAGCCACATTCGGTCAGACATATGGTATGAAAAATACCTTTTAACCCATAATAATATAACTACCGAATTCCAGTTGCCATTAATCCATGAAGAACACTTATATTTTACGATATGGCATGCAGTTTGCTTAGCTAGATCTTGATCTTTCGAGTTTATGAAAACTGCCCAATTGAGATAGATATAGAGTGTGGCTTTTCAAATATGTAAAGAGTGCGATTAATCAAAGGATAACTTGTCAATGTTACGCGTGAGTGAATAGTATCACATCAGATAGTTTAAAATAGTTGTAACACTACATAAGTTTAAAGAGTTTCTCTTATTATCACTAATTAATTTTAATATGAAATATCACTGAATTTATATAGTGAATCTGAACTCATTCCTCAGATAGAGTGGCTTTTCAAATATGTAAAGAGATGTGATTAATCCAAACTGTTATTTTTATTATTGTTTGTTGGGTAACTTGTTAATGTTGAATGTGAGTAAATTATATCACATCAGAAAGTTTAAAAAAGTTGTTACATTATATAAAACTAGGTGGTTGACCCCGCGCGTTGCGCGGTTAATTCATTACTTTATAAAATTATTAGTATACTAGGTATTTGCCCCGCGCATTGCGCGGATTGATATTTTTGTAATGGTTATTTGCATTTATATTATGTATTAATTATATAGATGATAAATTACAAATATTTATGAGCTAATTTCGGTTGTTTTTCCACCGATTTTTTAAACATTATTTACGTTTTATTTATCAAGTGAAAAATGTAATGCAGAAAAATATCTATCTAAACATAAATATATCTCCTTCTTGTTTCCATACTATCGAGCACAATCCAATCTGCAGTTTAATCATCATAAATTAATTTAAAGTAAAATTGTCATTTTTCGATTACCTATAAAATTCTTTACCTTAACGATCACAGCGAGGGTATCAGAAATAAGGGTGTGACCGACATTCCGGGTGCCGAGACCGGTTGATGGGATCTTAGTCCTAGTATTTTTCTCAAAGAGGCAATTTTCATTTGACATTGTGTTGATTTTTTTGGATCGATGTAACCGAATGTTGAGATAAAAAAAATATTTTTAGCAGTGAAATGAACAAAAGCTAGAAGAATTGTAGAAGACGACATAGATGAAAATTCATGGACGAAGAGCTTAAATAATTAATATAGTAACAGACAGAAGATAATAATTGGTAGGTTTTATCAAACACATTTACTTTCAATTTCCAAATATTTCCATTGCTTTTAATTACTATGATATCTTACTCACACTCGACTTAAGAAGTAGTAATAATTAATCATTTTTTAATTTTATTACAATATGTAATACCATAAGTTTGAACATAGAAAACATATGATATATTGACAATTGACGTTGGTGTAATTCAAACATTAGAAGGAAAAAAATATGGTGTATTTGAGGATTTTAAAAGTATAAACTTACTTTTGATAATTTTAACAATGAGTATATTATAGTTAGTTTTAGAAAATAACTAAAAAGGTGACAAAATAGGTGGAAAAAATAGGTTGTATTAATGAAAGTAAACATGCATGAAATTTTTCTTAAAAAGTATTTAAATTTTAGTTTTATAAAATAATTAAAAATGTGACAAAATAGGTGGAAAAAATATGTTGTTTTAATGAAAGTAAACATGCATGAAATTCTTGGCCAAAAAAAAAAAAACATGCATGAAATTTTTCTTAAAAAGTATTTAAATTTAAAGTGGCAATGCACATTTTATTCTTAAGAATATGTATAAGAAATCTCTTGTTAAGTTAAAATTTTACATTTTTGCAAATTGATACCCTAATTGTTAACACTATTTTAACTACATGTTGCACAAATTATTTTTGTAAAGCTCACAAAAACTATTATAATATGTATATGAATAATGTGAATTAATATACTAATCAAGATGAACTAATATACATGTAGAAAAAAATGAGATTAAATAATTGAATGATAAATATTAATATGTAACATATGAAGAAGTTACAAAATCAATTACTAACCAATCAAAATGCTTATTGGTGACATGGAAAAAATCTAAGCTATTTACCAAAATTGCATCTCAATTATATTATATATAGATTATTAAAATTAAAATTTGATATTGCTAATTGTTTTTAACTACAACAGTTTGAGAGTATAGTAGTCCCGCGCGTTGCACGACAAATAATTTATTTTGTAGAAATGTTGGAATATTTTACAAATTCAAATTTAATATTAATAATTAATTTTTGTAATCTTTTTTATTTGAAATAATTTATTTTAGACAAATTAAACACTACTATACACACGTTTAAGTTGTATATATAACTCTATCACAATCGAACATCGTACGCAATATGTGTGAACAAATGTTCTATTTATTAGTTTATGAGTTCACAAATATGACATTAAGATTTTTGGCTATGCTAATTACAAACCATAAATATATTAAAAGAAATAAATAGTTAATTACTGAACATTATTGTTAACTATATTCTTATAATTAGTTGTAGTATCTGATAGATTTTTGTATGTACGTTTAAACATATTTGATAGAAATTTTCCACATTTGATTAGTGTTTTAGGCAACAATATTTATTTAAGTAAAAATATGTTTATCTAATATATAATTGTATCAATGTAAAGTTATTTACTTCTTTTTTTTTGCCAAAGTTATTTACTTCTTGTAAACTAAAATTTAAAATATTATCTATTTTAGAAATTGGTTGTCATGAGTTAAATATGAAAAATGATCATAACCCAAAGTTAGATATAAAGTATTAATATATTTATTTTTACATGGGTTAAATTTATTTAAAAAACAATTCTCTGGCCAATTTGTTTTTTGTATTAATTTGCATACCAAACATCAATATTTTTAGCAGATAATCTTATGTATTAGTAGCTAATTGTTTTTGTTATCCCTTCTTTTTTTCATAAATAAAAATATATATTAATAATTAAAGGTCATTAAAAATTAATAATTAAAGACTATACATTTATGTCCAAAAGAATCTATTGAATTAAATAATTATTATAAAAAAAAATCTCATTTAAAATTTAAAATGAAAAAATTTCAATATCAATAAGAAATTTATCAAAATATACTTATAATTGAGAAATAATAAATTAGTTTGAATACATAATTATTACATTTAATTTCATAACTAATTCGTTATTTCTCAATTATAAATATATGCATCTCTATTTTTATGGTGAAATTGATGTAAGAGAAAGAAGTAGTAATTTACCCATCAACACTTTTTGTAACATATGGCTAGGGAAAATAACGGTTTCTATAGTGCAATTAGAGAGTTTGGAGCTAATTCAAGCAATAAGAAGTGATTACGTGGACATTGTCAAATCAACTATGTTTGAGTTGAATGAGGTGGACCAATTAAATTATATTATTTGTGCATGTCATCAATGCGTTTATGTCAATCTTAGGTTTAACTTTTCCAAATTATATTATACATAGATATATAGATTGTGTTCAATAAAAGATATATCAACTAAGTCTTATAAATTGAAATTTTTTTATCCATTTATTTCTTATTTAAATTATAATTATATGAATTTTCAATGCTTCTATCTAATTTTACTATTTTTAATATATTTTCTTATGTGTTTATTTTATTGTATTTATTTTTTCATCATATTTTAGTGTGATTTATTAAATAAATTTGTTAGGGTGCAATCACAACTTTATATTGTTAGGATGTAAAATGACTAACATGTAAATAAAACAAAATTTGAACATGAATGAGAGTGGTAAAAAAAAACAAAGAATATTTTATAATAACAAACATATAAATTCAAATTATATATATATATATATATATATATATATATACTTAAGTAGTATTTGCAACGCTTGTAACGTCTTTTGTAAAGAAAACGTCTCTTGAGAGTGAATAAGATACTTTGGAGCCATGAGAACTTAGCCATGTGTCATGCCATGTAATAATGGTTATTGTAGGTTTGACATGGACTAATCAAAAGTTATAAAATTGACATTATGATAGAGAAAATGTGGTTAAAAACATACATGTCATGATTATATAAGTTCTTTTGGAATTATATTATATATAGATAATGAACTATTCAAATTAAACAAATGGTGATATAAAACTTCAGTTAATATATCCCTCTAATGTTGCAAAAAATATTGTGCTATATGTTTTCCTTATATATGAAAGAAGCCATGATTTTTTTATGGGTTACAACTACAACGAACATTTTCAGTGGGTATGTTTTTTTTTTTAATAAAAAAAAGAAAGTTAAATCGAGAATCATTTTATTTTTTACAGCTAAAAATACACGTGACAGTTAAAAGTATATGAAACATGCATCCTGTAAATATAATTAATACGTATTACTTTGCTATAACTTTATATGGATCTGGTAGATTCTATCCAGACTGTCCACATTCGGTCCATGAGAAAATATATATAAATAATAATAAGAAAAATGTTTAATTTTGATGCTTTCGTGCACTTGCTATCCTTTTCATTTGAAGCCAAATCAAAAGGGTTTGTGGCGAATCACGATATTTTCTTTTTGGGTTTTATTTTTTATTTATTTATATATTTTAAGGGATATATATTGTTTTTGTTTGTGGATAGAACCCAATTAACGTTAAATTAAATGTCTGAAAAAATAATACTCTACTATATATATAATTACGGTTCTTCTTGTTATAATATATACGTATTGAAAGAGTGTTAGATGAATATTTTCCTTAATTTAGAATTTAGTGCTTTAGATATGGCTTTATTGATAATAAATGATTTGTTATTTTAGAATATAAATTGGACCTTTCGGATGTTAAGGTCAAGTTGGACTCGGTTGTACTAGCAAGTTGGTAATGTCAATTGAATATATATATATATAGTCTTCGTGATTGAATAAATTTGGATAATTAAATGATAACCTACCCACTTGATATATATATTTATAAACTTACGTTAATTTGATTTTTTTTTTTTTGCCAAAGATTTAATTTTTTTTATGATTAAAAGTTTATTTTTAAAAGGGTTGACTAATTTTTTTTTTTTTTTTAAAAGAGAGAAAAATAGAGAGAGGTATAAATATATATGGGGTTTTAAGTGTGGTGGATTTTATTTTAAGGGATAAAAATGGAAAGTTAGAAATTACAACGGAGACTAATCAAATATATTAAACCCTAATTCAAATAAATTCAAGAAATACCCCAATGTTTAAAGGAACGGCACAAAAAACCCTTGAAGAAACTAAACACAGAAATCTGAAACTACAAATCGAGACTAAACTAGTATAAAGGATTAAAGAGGTCCAAACCAAACAAAAACAATAGAAGGCAACCCTAAAGAAAACAATATGGGTCGGATCTGCCCAAAGTTAGAATGTTCATCTGGAAAGGTTGCAACAACGGCTTGCCTCTTGGGCAAGCACTTCACAGGCGAATTTCGTCCTTTAACCCCAAGTGCCATCTCTGCCATCACACCAGTGAGACATGGGACCATTTGATGTGGTTCTGCCCCTTTGTCCAGAGAATCTGGTTCGGATCGATCTTCGGAACAAGCACAGCAAACTCAAACTGCAGATCTGTCTTGGAATGGCTCTTTAATGTTACGAGTAGTACATCAGAAGTCTGTCTAGATGATATCTTTGTCAATAAATGCCTAGTTATGTGGGGCATTTGGCTAGAGCGCAATTCTACTATCTTTAAACATAGAAGACCTAGCCTAGAAAACACCTTACGACGTATCCAGTCTGTTATTTCCGATAATTTTGATGCGTTTGTTTGTACCTCAGGACACGGGGGCACCCCCTCAGTCCCCACCAGTGTAGCTCCCAGGAGAAGACCGCCGTCACACACAAAGCCCTCTATAGTATGTGACGGAGCAGTGAGGGCTGGGAAGTTCCTTGTTTTTGGAGGCGCAATTTTACTAAACAATAGTGGCGGAACAGTAGCGGCCTCCGTTGTTTCGGCGCCTGGATATGACCCTCTTTTGTCAGAAGGATTAGCTGTTCGAGCAGGTTTACTGTTGGCTAGGTCACATCCGCAGGATGCCCACATCCTGTTCACAGATTCGACCAAGCTACTAAAACAGATTGAACTCTCTTCGACAGGCTGCAACCCTTCCTTGTTCGGCATCGTCCAGGATATCCAGTTTTTAATTTCAGTTACCTCGTCTGTTATTTACGCTGTACCTAGACTTCGGGTCTCTAAAGCACACAAACTTATTACTAGTGCTGCGAACTTATCTGTAACAGGATCTTGGTTAACTCAGGACATTCCGTATCCATTGCGGGTGGACTAAGAGAGCCTATTATATATATATTAACACTACAAGAAAACAGAGATTTAGTAGCAGTTGAAATATTTGGCTGCTATTAGTCGTTACAGAAGGATACCTTTTCCATCGCCCATAAATATTCGCTACTAAAAATAATATTTTGTAGCAACAAGCATGCCGTTGCAAATAGAATCTTTCAGTAGCGGTATTAGCCGTAAGTAAAGCTCTTTTATAATGGCGGCTTAAAATTTCGTTAGTAAAGATCACATTAGCTGTTACTATAATTAATTTACCATTGCTAAACCTTCTTTACTGTGGCGGCGCAAATACCGTTACAAAAAGACACTTTCACCAACATATGAACGTCGTTGCAAAAACGAATTTTCAGCAGCGATTCTTTGCTGCTGGAAAAAGAGGCTTTCAGCAACGACTTTATCCCGCTACAAAACGAAGTTTCTACCAACTATTGCTTGCTGCTGCAAATAGTTGTTTTCTGTAGCAGCGAGCAGATTCGGGGTAAAATCTATGTAATTTTAGTAGAAGCTAACTGCAGTTGCAGAAACACTTGTTTAGTAACAGCTCCCCTCCGTTGTAGAATAGATTTTCTGTAACGGGTATCTACTGCTGCAAATATTGGTTTTCAGCAGCGACTTTCAGTCAATGCAAAATAAAATGTCTAACTAAGTAGAATTGGGTTCACAAGCCCAAGTCCAATTTCCATATCTTAGAAAACCTAGCCACTGCCGTAGCCATTCATCCATCCACTGCAATCAACTTTTTTTCTTCATCTTGTTTGTTGCAACTTGCAACGCTCCACCATAGGTAATCCACAGCCGCCAGCTCCACCGCGACCGCCATTGCTGCCACGGCTGCAACGCTACTCTACTAACGCGCAGATGCCGTCTCTGACCTCTGTTGAGGAATGACCAACATGAATCTGTTGGATATCTCCGGGATCGGGATGGTAGATGAAGAGTCATCTCGCTGAATTGGCATAATAGACTCCGAAAAGGGAAAAATCTCCAACCTCTTCTCAGGTGCTCGGGTTTAGGACAAGCCGGGTCTGACTCGGGTTGCATTGCAGTAGTGGTCGGTTCCGACTCAATGCGGCGTAAAACTGCACCAACATTGTTCCAGATTTGTAATTTCTCCTCTATTTCATAATTGTTGTTCTTATGGAGATTCATGTTCGATTTGAGTTCATCTTCCTCGGATTTTTTATTTCGAATTTCAATCCTGATATCTGATGTATTAGGTCGTTTTTTTCCAGTTTGGATGGGATTTAAGCTTTTCATAAGAATCTTATGAGATGCTGGGTGTTGAGCTAAAGAGAATATGTCAAGAAGGTAATTTCACTATTTGCTTGCAGATATCTTAAGTTCATCTTTTGCTTTTAGTCTTATACTCCTAAACACTTGTCAATGTCTTCATATTTAGTTATCACTTACTTGGCACACCCTAAACAATGATATTGGTTCTTAGTTCTGTATTCCATCTTTGGTCATTGCGAAGTGGACATAGTGAAAGGAACTATGCTTGATGAATCAAATTGTCGAAGTAGATAACATAGATGATTTTCCATTCAGCAGTGATTATCACCATTTGAAGATACAACTTACAAGCTTAATTGTGATAAAGGTATGAAACATTCTTTTTCTGAATAGTAACCTAGAGATATTGAGATGCATTTTTTTTTTTTTAGTTTTAACTTTGATTTTCTCATTTGTTATTGCAATTTGTTTTATGTTGTGATACTTTTAAGCATTAGTTGTTTGTGGTTATATCTTTGATTCACATCATGACCCTTCTGAAATTTATTGATTATGCATCTTGAATAATGTTTGTTGTTTGCTTCTACAACAGGTTATTTTAACTTCACTTGATGGTCGCTTCCTATATTTATATCGAGATGATGAAAAAGAAGAGTTACTAGTTACCACTGACTTGGTTGGTTTTGTTTTTATTTTTGGTAGCCAAGCTAAGCTGAATGACAAGCATGTTTGTTGAATCAACACAATAGAATGAAGAGATGATGTGGGTGGGTGGGTGGGTGGGTGGGTGGCTGTCAAGTAAAATTAAATGAATTAGGAGTGCTAATAAGCATAACATTTGGGAATGATGTTGCAGATTATGAAGAATGAGCTTCAGTCAGACAGTAAGATTACGTATATGAAGAACTTTTCGTCATGCTTCCATTTGTAGTATGATTAGAGATACAAGAAACCAAACTTCTAGAAATTTTGTGTTTGTACTTTTTTTTTGTCGAATTTACACTTGTCCATATTATTTGTATATATTTGTATGATGGATGATTTGATAGAGTTGATAGTATTTATTTTGTTTTAATTGAAATACTTTAATTATTTTAAATTCTTAAGCTCAAGAAATAGAAATCCAAATATTTATTATAAACCCATTTTTTGCAACGACTACTGTTTGCAAGTAAATGTATGTAATTAATGGTATAATTTACCGTTACTGTTTTTACTTACGATTGTTTTTTTTTGCTACTGATACAAACTTTTAGTGGCGAACCGCTGCTATATATAGTTTTTAGTGGCAGCTTAATTTTGCTGCTAATACAAGGCTTTAGTGGCGGCAAACATTCAGTAACGGAACATTGTTGTTGCTAAAACCTTTAGCCACGGGGTTTTTAGCAACGACACTTTTGCAGCGATTATGCCGCCATTAAAAGCTTTAGTAACGACATTTAAAGATTTAGTAACGAATTTTTTTCGCTGCTATAGTCCTGTTTTCTTGTAGTGTAAGTATGTTTTAAGACCAAAAAAAGTCTTCAGTATCTATTAATACATATATATTTATATATAAAAATAAATAATTAAGTTATAATAACCAATAAAGGATGAATTGCATTCTTCTATTAAAAAAAAAAAATTGCACTCAACACAATATATGTATATATATATATAGTTAAGAATAAGACTCGTGTCTTAACCAACTGTTACATAAATTCGAATTTGTGAGCGAAGACATTAGACACGTTCTTATTCATAGTTTACATCCTCCATTAAGCTGATTTATGAACAACAGTTAGCCATTGACGACGATTGTGTTTCGTCGGATAATAATATATTTCTCTAATTGTACGTGAATTTTTTACATTTAAATGTAGAACCTGAGCACTTTGATACTATGACAAGAATAAAACTCGCGCATTAACCAAATTTCCCTTAAACTCGAACTTGTAAGTGAATGCGTTGGACACGTTCTTATTCTTATTTTAATATATATATATATATATATATATATATATATATATATATATATATATATATATATCACATTAATTGAAGAGGACAAAGATACACATACGTACATAATATATATACGCGTGGCTTAATATGCATGAAGTTTAGTGCTTGGGCACTTGAATAGGAATGGCATCGTAGTGGATTGTGGTTGTATGAGCACGCTACTCGTCCCTTTTGCTTTATATATTTCCTGCGATTCCTTCATCGATTCTTATAATTATTTCCATTTTAAATATATATTTTTGGCTAATTTTAAATTTACTTTATTTACTTATAACACCTTAAAAAATAAAAATTGCATGCCTTAACCGTACGTATAGTTAATTTCTCTATTCGTCATTGGCTAATCAAAAGTTCTTCATCTTTTGCCAAAGCCACCAATAGTCATCGATTAGCCAATGATTTCAATATTCCAAATAATTAGCTTTTAAATAGGAAAAAAATTGTTGAACTTGATTATATTCAAACATCTGGAATATATTAGTAGTGGCGATCCTATACTCATCCCGCTACGTAATATTCGGCATCTTCTACTCACAGTCTGGAGTTACGTAGCCCACCACCAGCTTAGTACAGTCAAGAGGTCGTCTCGTTAAGACCTGTTTTTTAATGTTTTTTAAACAGGTCACCGCAAGGTGACACCCTAGAAGGGTTTCGAACCTGAAATTTTAGAGTCAAATCACATGTGAGTAAGCGCTTCCAACTACTAGACTACCACTACTGGTGGTGTACTTATATTAATTAATATATATATAATACCCATTTGTATATATATATATATGTACATGTATGTTTATATATATATATATGAACCAATGATGTTTTCCATTCGATAAATAGGAAAAAACAATTAGTCATTGCTAATACAAATAAATTAAAAAATATAATGTATATATATATAATAATAATAATAATAATAAAAAAGGGAGCATTATATTTGAAGATACGAGAGACAATAAAATCCATGCAAAGGATACGAAGGGAGCTCCTGAGAGCCACGATATAGAACACTTCCCACTAATATCCATTCGAAACTTTGGTCTCATCACACGTGTTATCATCATGATCACTACACCAATTTCCTTACTTTAATTAATCCCCCACTAATTTCTTCACTATTTTTCCTCTCGACATTAATTAGACATATAGAACCTTTTAGGCAAAATCATATCATAATAATTAATTAGTATAGTTTTTATTTAGCTTTTTTTTTTCCCCCACTAAGTTGTTATTTAGTTTTGATATTGTAAAAAGAATACAAAATTTGAAGTGTTATTAATGGACCAATCACCTATCCTACTCTCTTTATGTCTCAGATCGTATTTCGCCGTTAAGATTTTGACACGTATTCTGAGTGTAATTAATATTGTGATTTTTTTTTTCCGAAAACCTTATAACGGACTAATGAACAATATAAATAAAATATTAAATTTAAGGACACGTGTCAATATTTTAACGATAAAGCACGATTCAGGAATGAAAGAGTAAAACATGTGATCTGAATATGTTATGTCTACTAATTAGTATTCAACATCAAACCTCATTGCATGTACAGGGATATTATGTAAATTTTAACAAGATCTCTCTGTTGATGATTAGGCAACACAAATTGCTTAGCATATATTCATTTTAAGATATGATGTTTTTCTGTTTTACTTTTATTGTAAATTGATGACATTAAATAAAATTCAAGTATGATGAATTTAGAGAATTTAACCATTTGATATTCAAATCAAGCCATATATATAATATTATAGTCTAAGCATATGTCACAAAGAGAACCTTTCAAAGGAGACCCACCTTTTTTACCCTTTATTTTATTATTTTCTGAATATATTTTTTTATAGCAACAAAAGGATCCCCACTTTACTTTACTTGCTACTTACTCAGCCCTTCCTCAATATTCTCCCATGAAAGCCAAATCCCCAACTCCTATAAATACCCACTCTTGCATTTCCTAGTTCTAACCAAAAAAGGAAACAATTTAAAAACCAGACACCATTTCTTCCTTGTCTTGCCATGGATATCACACAAATGGAGAGTCTATGGGTTCTTGCTCTTCCCTCAAAATTCCAAACTTTATCCAATTTCTCTAACACAACCATTTTTTTCTTCACACTTTTTGGTGCTTGGCTAGTCCTTGCTTTGATCCATTGGGCTCACCCAACCGGACCGGCATGGGGCCAACTCCGGTTCATGGGTATTAACCGGTTCATACCCGGTCCACGCGGGTTCCCTATCCTCGGAAGCATGGGACTCATGTCGGGCTTGGCCCACCACAAGCTAGCCGAGGTCGCGAACCGGTTCCGAGCCAAGCGGCTCATGGCCTTCAGCCTCGGTTCGACCCGAGTGATCGTCACATCAAACCCTGTCGTAGCCCGAGAAATTCTAACCAGCCCGCACTTTGCGGCTCGGCCCGTTAGAGAATCCGCTTATAGCCTGTTATTCAACCGGGCCATCGGGTTCGCCCCTTACGGATCATACTGGCGAACCCTGCGCCGCATTGGAGCGACTCACCTCTTCTGCGCGAAGCAAATCGGTGTCTCGGTACCGCAAAGGCGTGAAATCGCAGCCCAAATGGCTTCGACAATCACGGGCCTCAATGGAATAAAGTTCGAGGCCCGGAGTATTCTAAAGCGGGCCGCATTGAACAACATGATGAGCTCGGTTTTCGGGCAAAGATACGGGCTCGGGTTCGGACCGGGCTGTAGGGATAGAGAGGTGGAGGAGCTTATGTGGTTAGTGGAAGAAGGGTATGAGCTATTGGGGATGAACAACTGGTCGGACCACCTTCCGTGGCTGGCCGGTTTGGACCTGCAGAGGGTTCGACAGAGGTGCTCCGGTTTGGTTCCTAGAGTGAACCGGTTCGTGGGCCGGATTATAAGGGAACATAAAGAGGGACAGAACCGGAACCTCGGCCAACAAGACTTCGTGGATGTTCTGCTGTCTTTGCAAGGTTCCGAGAAGTTAGCCGATGAAGATATCATTGCCATTCTCTGGGTAAATAAGAATTTAATTATTTATTACTGGTAAATTAATTATTATAATTTATAATCATTACTTAGCAAAAAAATGGGGTAATAATCGAAATTATTTTGAAGTTTGGTTTTGGTCATCTTTTGCCACCTTATCAAATATTATCAACATAATTTCTTAATTAATTTTCTTATTATTAATTAACAAAGTGGTTTCTTATTCCAAATAACATAATGATACTAATATATTTTAGGAATTTGTGAGACATGTGATATTACTAAATTTTAGAAACAAAATTCTATTATACATGTGTTTCTTAAAAAGGCATGAGAAATTATGCATAAGCCATATGGATAAGTGTTAAATATTGCACGCCGAACGCAACTTATATTTCTATATATGTATGTATATTATATTATTCTTAGTAATTAAAGGCAATGATATACTACAGAAACCTTCGAATATTAAAAAGTAATCCCACGTCGCTTTTTTATTCCCATAAAATATTTATCAAAAAGTTTTCCGAATCTTTCTCTTTTCAAACTTACCATAAAAGGGTGCGTTTTTGTGAACTAACTGACACAAAGTAATTTACTATACCGAGGTTTTTTTAGACATTCACGTTTGATAAATATATATATAGAAAAAAAAAACATATTTCAGTTTCCAAGTAATGTTTTTATTAAAATTTATTTATATCCTTGATGTCATCACTTGTAAACCATATTAAGTAAAAAAAAAAAAAATTGATATATTACAAGAGTGTACTGATGCTTTTAGTATAAGTTCGAATTTATAAGATAGTTGAATAAGGCGTACCTCTTATTTTCTTAACATGGTATTAGAGCGCAAATCTAAAATATAACATGTATTTAATTACAGGAGATGATATTCAGAGGAACCGACACAGTAGCGGTCCTACTCGAGTGGATCTTCGCGAGGATGGTCCTACACCGGGACGTTCAAGCCAAGGTCCACACAGAGCTCGACCGTGTTGTGGGACCATCACGCGAACTGGTCGAATCGGATCTCGGGTCACTTACGTACTTACATGCAGTGGTCAAGGAGGTCCTGAGGCTACACCCACCGGGCCCACTCTTGTCATGGGCCCGCTTATCGACCGAGGACACCGTGGTGGATGGTCACCATGTGCCGGGTGGGACCACGGCTATGATCAACATGTGGGCCATCACTAGGGACCCAGAGGTCTGGGCCGATCCGACGGATTTTAAACCCGAGAGGTTCGTGTTTGGTAGTAAGGATAATAGTAGTCTCGACGTGGAGTTCTCGGTGTTCGGGTCGGATTTAAGGCTCGCGCCGTTCGGGTCGGGCCGGCGGGTTTGCCCCGGAAAGGCTCTAGGGCTAAACACAGTGACCTACATAGTGGCCTACTTGATGCATGAGTTTGAGTGGGCCCCAGGGGGACACGTGGATCTCTCTGAGGAGCTCAAGCTTTCTTGTGAAATGGCAAAACCGGTCATAGTAAAAGTGACCCCAAGGTGTAGATGATATATATATATATATAAGACATGATATTATAGTTTTATATATGTATAGTATATATACATATATGTATGGTATTTAAATATGTCAACCCAAGGTTGTTGTAAATACTAATGAAGCTTATATGGTAGGGGATAAGTTAAATTACAAGACGGGGGTATATGGTTGGTCATCATGTAAGCATGTAATCTCGATTATTTACATTTCCTGTACTATATAAATAAATTATACAAAGTATTATTGTGTTAATTAAACTTGTTGATGATCACTATCTTGATCTATTTCGGTATTTTTAAACGAGTGCATGCATCACACTATAAACTTTCTAGATCAATCACTATATTAATATGAATTTAAAAGTGTAATAATATAAATAGATTAATATGTCTCTTAATACAATATATTTAATACAAAATAATTTGATAATATACTAAGAATATATCTATTTATAATTTAGATTTATCTGAATATAATAAAATATATTTATCTCTAATATATTTTATTCCCTTATATACGATACTTATTATGATTGAGACCTGACATGTTGATCGACGAAGATTACATCATCATAATTCCGAAAGCTGTAAGGGTAGCTTCGTCAAACTTTAGTTTTCTTTTTTTCAATTAATTAGTCCCGTGTAAGCTAGATGGGTACTTAACGGAAAAATTAACGTCTCATTAACAGATACATAAAATGACAATATGTAACATATATTAGACCAAAAATATGAAAAAAATAAACTTGTTGTCCAATAGATTTATTAATTAACTCATTATAAGCTTAGAAAATTCATTCGGCGTGTTATTAGAAACGCCGTTATTCATCTTAATCGTAATCACATCGCAATCGATGAATTCTTAAATAATGCAACTTTGTTAGTGAAGTTGTTGGTGTTTAATTAATTTAAAGCTAGTAGCCAACAAAAAGGTTGATTTTCTGTGTCATGTTCAAACAAACCTACTCAAGGATGTTTAGAAGCAGAGAATCCTCGTATCTGCCCAAGTTGTCCATTTATTCTTTTTTGCCATTCAATTCCAAAAAAAAAAAAGTTTATTGTATATAAAAAAAATGCCACAATATATATACCAACTTGCAAACCCAGTTGCAGAAAGCTCTCAAGACTCAAGAGTACTCGTCTTCGAGAAATATTATTGACTAATCTTAATCTTTAATGTCACGTTCTATCAAGTGTCCCATTGCACAATATTTTGTTGGAACAAATAAGAACAGAGTCCATATATCATTTTATTAGGCACATTTATTGGGACACTAACTTTGTCGCAGATATTAGGATTATGATTGTATATTTTAACAATCTAATTTTGTTATTCAAAGTGTCCCTCCTCGAGATACTTGAATTTGTACTTTTAAAGACATGATCGGAACGTTAAACCGCATTTAATTTAAAAAGTCTGTCTTTAATTAAATTACTCTGATGATTCGATCGATTTGTCAGACGCTCTGTCTGTTGCTAGTTATATTTTCATTTTTAAAAAAAATAAAATAAGAAAAGGGTTCATTACGAGGAAAGGGCAACCACTCTAATCATGCAAATTTTTGTCCTTTTGGTTTTGTCATTTTTGAACCATACAATCATTACTTTGATGATGATTTTAACTATGAAATATCTACATTCTAGCTACTACCCTCAAATATATGCCAAAAAAACCCACATGATGAAAAAATATTCTAGAATGTTGTTGCTAGCTATATGTATGATTCATCCATGATCATATGGCTAATTTGCATAAGCCTCACAAAATAGGACATGTCAATAACCTCACATGATATCAAAGTCGACTTAAGTATAATCATTAAGATTAACCATGTAATATGGTGTGGTGGTTCAACGCTTCATCATTTAATTATAGGTCAGGGTTCAATTCCCGCTAGAGAGACCATGAAAATAGAAAAATATTCATGGTTAGCATTTTACCCCTTACGGGTTGACCAAGAAGCATCTTCTAATGAATATGAATATCTTATTCTTCATGTATATATATTTCTACAAACAAACGTATCGTGGTTCCGATTTGGGCCCAATTAGAGCCGTGGTGGCCGGCCGGAGTTGGGTTATATTTAAATTATGGACATGAGTATTTTTGTCATTTCATCTTTATATTAATTAAACTTTTTATTAATTCAAATATTGAAAAATGGTATTTTTGACATTTCATGCGGTTCTGTTAAATTTGACAGAAAATTTGGACGGAAAACCTAAAAATCATAAAGTCCAAACTTCAGACCTCAGTTATCACCATTTCAATCGCAGACATCTCAAATTCACAATGGCCAATTTTCAGACCTCTCCTAGATTATTGACCCTTAGAGAAATTGGTCCCTCATCTCAATGTAGCTCTGTCCCTATTACAGGAGAATGCCAAAATCTAATTCCCGTAGCAATTATAGATGAATCCTCATAGTCCTAGTTTTAACAGGTTCATATGTGAAACTATTCGTAATAAGTTTTTTTCATCCATACTCAGGTGGAATGCACTCCATTTGGATTGTCAATGTCGACACATTGATTTTTTTTTCTTAATCATTTTTTATACTAATAAAATTACTAGATCACCACTGTCGGTGGTAATAATGAGTTTTAAATTTGTAAATTTACCATTAATATTGTTTAAAAACAAATTATAAACATGTCTAGATTTCCTAATTGTAATTAAAAACAAATTATAAAACACTCTATCTACCTTGTCAGGTCAAACATGGTAACATCATCGGTTGCCACGAAAAAACAGGCCAACTTCGATACCATCAGACAATACAAAACAAGATTACAAGCAATTTTTCAACTGCACATGCCCGTCTTTAGTGAACAATCCCCGGCCCAATCACTGCAGCTACTCTAATAGAACCTTACTTAATGTTATCGACATTCACAAACATATATCTAAGGTAACCTAAATTCTATTTATTTACTTACTTGATCACCAAGCAACACCAACTAATTCAAACTCTCTAAACAATGCTCAACAAGCTCCTCAAGACCCGCAAGCCCGAACCCTGTTCGGGCCCACTTCAAGACCACCCGGGCCCACTTCACGAACACCCGGGCGCTTTAAAAATCGTCCACGTGGGCGGAATCGAGGAACGTTACTACATGGCGGTCCCCGCAAAACGGATCATCGAAAAGTACCCGTTTTTTCTCCTGACTAGGCCCGAATTTTTCTAACAACCTTTGGATTCTCTAGTGGGGCCCGACCAGATTCTGCTCCCGGGACAAAGATTCCTTGTGGTTCCGCGACATACGGTTAGAGCATTTCCAATGGCAAAATACATTTTGATGGACATTTGCAGCCACATCAGCGCCACATAAGCTATATGTCATAAAAGAGAGAGAAAGATGTAATTTGTCCAAAGTACTCACAATGGGCAAAACCCATTTTGGACACATTAGACAAGCCATTTTGGATATATATGTTGTTTATATAATATAAATAAATATATATATATTTACTTAAAATTTATTTTTTTAATTATTTAATAATATTATCATACATACAAATCAATGTTTTATTTAAATAATTATCTATAAAATATATAAAAAGTAAATAATTTAAATCATTAACAATATTAAAAAAAAATAGAAAAATTTCACTGTATTAAGTATTATATTAAATAATAAAGCTACATCATTAATCACCCATAATATATTTTTTTTCCCAATCACTTATATTAGACTTAAACGGAATTAGCACAAGTTTTATGAAATTTCCAAATATGTTTAAGAAATATAATATTCTAACAAAAATTCTAGTTAATTACTAACTTGTTTTTTACGGAAAAAAATACTAACTTTTTTTGGCCAAAGTAGTTAATATAACGGCTAAAAATCGGCTACTTATATGTTGAAGATAAATGTTATTATTTGTTTTGTAAGTTTTTATTTGTATTAAAAATGAATATATTAAGTAATTATCTTGGAAACACAAATGTCCTTAGGACAACTTAGAGGAAAGA
The DNA here is from genome assembly GCA_036873135.1 of Clarkia xantiana subsp. parviflora. NCBI lineage: Eukaryota > Viridiplantae > Streptophyta > Magnoliopsida > Myrtales > Onagraceae > Clarkia > Clarkia xantiana. The sequence continues at coordinate 16,528,638 of JAPTYO010000003.1, forward strand.
GGAAAAAAATGTGGAGGTACAATTAGTGGTGAAGACAAATTTTGTCCTAACCTCTCACCTCCAACTAAGCAAATGTCCTAACAAATTTGCCCATTGAAAGTGCTCTTAGGAAACTTAGGAGGCGGGTTAAGGTGCCGGCGATCGATGGGTCGGGTCTTGTACCCGAACCGGTTACGAACGGGCCGGTAAAGCGTGTGAGGTTCTTGGGCCTTGAAGAGAGGCCCAATTAGGGATGGCAACGGGCCGCAGAGCCCGCCGAACCGCAGGGCAGAGTCAAAAGGGTATTCTGACCCGAGCCCGTTGATGAAAGGATCCAAAAAAGCCCCGACCTGGTTTTGACCCGCCGATTCACGGGTCACGGGGCGGGTTCGGGGCGGGTCCGGGTCTAGGGCCTCGGGCCCCGCCTCGAAGTTCCTAATATATATATATTAAAATTATTTAATACATTTTTCTTATGCATTAGTAAAAGCTCAAAATCATCATTGTAATACAATAATACACATTTAGTTTTATTAAAGCTCATAATTTATGTAACAATCGATTAGAATTATCTAACAATCGATTAGAATTATATTTCTTTATGTTTGCCAAATTTTTTATATTATCTAAACTAAAGGAATTATGGAAATGTTGGGACCTAAATTATAAAAAGGAATATTAAAAAAAATGTGTTTGGAAATATATTTTTTAATCAGTTTCCTTGCTTGTTGACATCATATCTTATGTTTTGAACTATAAACCGCAGTGATTTTCTGCATAATTATAGTAGAAGACTAGAAATTTAAATGAAACCATATCGATTTCTTATAATGTTATAAAGAGCGATTACAACAAAAAAAACCAGAATCCATACAATAATCAACACTCAATTCAACTAACCAGAGTTGTTCTTTCCCAACAACCCTAAATCCTGCATCCTCAAAAGCGCCTTCTCCAACTGTCCCCACCTCTGCTCTAGGGTTCCGATATACCCCACCGACATTCTCACCAACCCCGGCGATATTCCGGCCAACTCCTTCTCCTCCTTATTCATCTCACTACTCGTACTACTTCCCGAACACGACATTAGGGTTTCGTAATACCCTAAACTAACCGCCATGAACCCGAACTGCGCGTAATTCTGCAAAAGATGCATGAACTTATTAGCTTTCTCCTCGGTCTCCATGTCGACGCATAAGAGACCGCCAAACCCGTATTCCTTGTTCGCCATGGATTTGAGGAGGTGGTGTTGCGGGTGGTCGTCTAGGCCTGGGTAGATGACTCGGATGCCGATGTTTCTGAGCCGGGTGGCGAAGGCTAGGGCTCGGTTGGAGTGTTCCTTCATTCGGAGGCTTACGTGCGGGACCCGCTCTGAGAGCTCGAACGCTACTTTCGCGTTCATGGTCGGGCCGAGGAGCATTAGGGGGCCGTTGTGGAGGTCCATCATCGAGTTCACCAAGTCGGCAGGGCCGCATATGGCTCCTGCCAGGAGAAGAAAGTGAATTGTGCATGTAACATCCACGTAATGTATTTTAATGATTTGTTTTTAGAATTATGCATCATTAAGTTGTAATGCATATAATGTTGTTAGATTTTTTTATATAAACTATTGGTGCAATAAGTGATTATGGCTAGGTTTAATTGAATCAATAGTTTCATTGAAGTTGTTTAGGATTAATTTGTCGAGCAGTTCACAACCGGGAGCGGCCACAACCTTCCAATGTAGTACAATATGCGTCTCAGCTAGTCGAAGAAACATGGACGGTACTTGCTCGACGAAGATCGGCGGATCGAGAACCTACCATCACCATGTCTGCCACTTGGGTTAAACCTCCTATTGGTAAGATGAAAATCAATTGTGACGGCGCATGGGTGTCAGCAACGAAGAGAAGCGGGATAGGGGTCGTGGCAAGGGACTTCAATGGTGCCTTAATCGACGGGCGGCATGGATTCTTTCGTGACATGAGTGTAGCCAATGTGGAAGCAAAAGCTATCCTCACGGGAGTTCAACTTGCGGTCAATAATGAATGGCAATCAGTGATTATAGAATCTGATTCGGAGTATGTAATCAACCATATCCGAGGGACCGCGGCGACCGGCGATTGGAAGCTAAGTAACATAGTGTCTACCATTCGAAGGTTTGCTCAACAAGTACCCGATATCTCATGGTGTTTTGCTCGACGAAGCGCAAACCGTTGCAAACTGGATAGCTTTACAATCCAGAAAGGAGATGTGTCTGATTAATTGGGTTTCCGAACCCCCATCTCCTCTTTCTTCTATTATGCTATTAGACTGTAATGCGGATTGAGTTTGCTATTACTTAATAAAGTTTTATCCATGGCCAAAAAAAAAAAAAAAATGGGAGACTAAATTGTAAAATAAATTAAAAAATAGAGGGCTGGTCACGTGTAAGGTGCGTGCTACTTAACGGTTAACTAATATATACACACAAAAATTTCAAATTGCTAACATCGCACCAAAATTTTAAAAAAATATTGCAAAAAAAAAAAGGTCAAACATGTTAAATATATCACATAGGTGAATTCTCCATCAATATAATCATAAATAGGGTGTAAACGTGTCAAACTACTCGTGAACTGCTCGAGATCGGCTCGGTTGATATTCGAATTCGACTCGCTTAATTTCGAGTCGAGTCGAGTTTTTTCTGATACCGAGTCGAGTTTGAGTTCACTAGTACTCGACTCGAGAGGCTCGCGAGCCTAATCGAGCTTTTTTGTTTTGCCTATTCGAGTCAAGTTCGAATTTGAGTTTTTCAAGTTTTACGTAATAATAATATATATGTATATATTGAGTTCAAGTCGAGCCAAATGCCTAATCGAGTCAAGTTTAAGCTAAGGTGCACTATTTATAATTTAACTGAATTTTTTTAACATTATCGAGCTGAGTCGAGCCCGAGCTTGAAAAATTTAGGCTCGGTCGAGTTCGAACTCGAGCTCGAGTAAACTGAGTCGAGTCGAATCGAGCTTGTCAGATACTCGACTCGGCTCGTTTACAGCTCTAATCATAAATACGAAACCGTAAAATCCGAACACGTGTACCATTCGAACCCAACTAAACAACAAACAATCGTACCTGCAATGATGTCGGCCCCACCACTAATGAACTTGGAAATACTGTGCACGACCACGTCAGCGCCGAGCCTGGCCGGAGACAGCACCATTGGAGCAAAAGTATTATCGACCACCGCCATCACGCCCTTGTCATGGGCGATTCGTGACAGCTCGGGGATGTTAGCCACCGTCAATGTCGGGTTCGACATTGACTCGAAGTACAGAACCTTGGTCTTGCCCTCCACGATCGCCTCCCTCACCTCCGTGAAGTTGTTTATGTCGACGAACGACGTCGTTATGTTGCACACCCTGGGGAGGAAGTGAGTCAGCAGCGCGTGGGTCCCACCGTAGAGAGTACGGGACGCCACGATGTGGGCGCCGCTGCTGCATATCTGCATCAGCACCGACGATATCGCCGCCATGCCTGGTCGGAGAAAAAACGTTATTATTTTCTCTCGCCGGAGAGAGAATTAGGTTTAAGTTATTATTAGGGTTAATTACTAATCATTACCCGAATTTTATTTTAGTTCGATTACAAATCACTACTAAAATTTTGATTTTTAAAATTTCAAAATAGTTATCTAAAGTTTTAATTTTCGAGCAAATTATTTGTTTAAATTCCGTCAAATTAGACATAAAATAAACAAGTTTCGATTATGTGGTATTTTTTCATGTGCACCGATGATGAAATCATACATAAATTAAAAGAATTGTAACAAAAATATATTTAATGGGACACCCAATTGAAAGATATCGTTAGAATTGAGCGAATGTCTAATTAATTATCCAATGGAAGGTATTTCGCAGTAATTTGTTCGATTCATTATACTTGAATCCAGCTTTGATACACATAAAACGACCACGAACATGCGCATTTTATGTGTACTGGAATTAAATATAAAAATCAATTTGGTCAGAAATTGAAATTACGATAGTAAATTTGAAAAAATAAAAAATAAAGTTCGAGTAATGATTTGTAATCGAATCAAATTTTAGATAGTAATGTGGTTATTTATTGTCTTATATTATTAATTTACTAATAAAAAATCTTTTGGCCAAATATTAAATTAAATTAATAATTAATTAATGTTTATTTAATTTTCTGTCATAGGTTACCACTGGCGGTGCAATAAGCGGCCTCTGTGCCTTCCAGGGCGGCCATCTGCCGGCCGAGGTTCAGCACAGTGGGGTTGAAATGGCGACTGTAGATATAGAAATCGCGATCAGGGCCGAGCTCGCCGGAAAACATCCGCCGCATCGTCTCCGGCTCCATCACCGTGAAGGTGGCGGACGCCTCGATGGACATGTTGACGCCGCCGTGCTCGCCGAACTCGTGCCTGGTGGTGGCCAATGCGGCGGCGGGATCGTCCCACGCCGCCGCTGCCGACAAAGTGGATTTCTTCGCCATGACGACCTCGTCGCCGTTCAAGTCGTCGGATCCTTGCCGCTTCCTGCTGGAGAAAACGAAGCTCTGGCTCCTTGTCTCAGTCATGGCCGGAATCGAAGGCCCGAAGAGGAGAGATAAAGGGAGGGTAGAGAGAGAAAGGGCGAGGTGCCGGATTCTGAGGAGGTCTGGTTTTATGAGAAATGGACGGCTATGGAGATGAGCTATAAATAAGGGGAAATGGGGTAATTAAAATTTTGTGATTTCATTTACTATTTTAAAAAGGTAAATAATAATGACTGTAAAATTTGGTAGTAGAGATTATGGTAAGTATATTATTATTATTATTATTAGGAATGTCATTAAAAGAGAAAAACAAAAACTATTGTTCTTAGAGCATCACAATACTATTACACACTACTAATCTTCTATATATATATAATATAATTTGGGTATATTCTAATTATTTGCCATGTAAGCAATATCGAATTTAATTGGACGGTGATTGTGACGCACCCTCGATGGTCTCCCTGTTTTTTTGGGTCTAATCTTCCCGTCTCTCTGATAGAGCGTTTCACTTTCAAATCACGACCTAAGAGGTTACTCTAATCGGTTGTAACTGCATCGGCATCAATTTATCGTTACTGCATCGACACTAGATATCTTGCAGCATTTCAGCTTTAACTTCTGTCATTAATTCATCCCTCGAAACTGACAGAGGTTTTGGGTGGTATTCTTCTCTAAAACGCCGGTTTGGATTCTCATGTTATTGTAGCAATTGGAATTGAACGGGAGGATGCCGAAGGAAGATGGCGAAGAAGAAGATGTAGACGTTGATGATGAGGATCAGAGTTGCAGCTGCTAAGAGGTTCAGAGTTGGTGGATCTTAAAACTTAATTCCTCTTTCTGTGCCGAAAGGTATTGTCTGATCATTGTATTCCTCTCTGATTATTTGCAGGTGATGACAGGCTACTAAAGGTGAAATGCGGGGGAATGTAACGAGTATGGAGCTGAGGCCTCCCTCCATCATAATTAAAATTGATGAGAGTAAATGCAGGAAATGGTCAGATTCTCTTGGCAAATTGATATGCAGAGGCGGAGGCATGTAGTATAATGGGATGATGAACGTCACTCCATTTTCAAATATTTGTATTGGGGCCCTAAGTTTATTCTTGAATAAAAAGTTACCCTGATTACATTATTTTGGTATCAGACTCCCATTATTTAAATAGTTTATATATTATTTATTTAACTAGATAATAAAAGGGGTTTTTTTTTTTAAGAAGGGGTAAAACCATTGTGAATGCTCTTGCATACATATTAAATACAAATGACCGTTGAGATTCTGAAAGTGAAAAAGCGTTTATGGTATATAATTTATTTCTTACGAACTGATATGCAGAGGAGGAGGCATGTAGTATAATGGGACGATGAACGTCGCTCCATTTTCGAGTATTTGTGTTGGGGTCCTAAGTTTATTCTTGAATAAAAAGTTACCCTGATCTCCATTATTTTGGTATAGATCCCATTATTTAAATATTTTATTTTACCGCATATATTATTTATTTAAATAGATAGAATAAAATGGGTTTTTGTTTTTATTTTTTTATTTTTATAGAAGGGCAATATATGTACCAAATATCTAATTAGTACGTTATTTTATTTGACTTTTTGTTAAAACGAGTAGCCTAATTCTAATTTATAACACCACACCGGCGATATAAAAATAAAAAAGGCAGTATATTAATTGTGAAAGCGTTAATTAAAATTACCGAGCTATGTAACGCTAGCTTGTAAGGGATGGCAACGGGGCGGGTCGGGGCGGGTTTTTGCAGCCCCGGACCCGCCCCGCGGGTCGGCCTGGCTGACCCGGCCCCGGCCAAATGGGCCTTTCGGGTCGGGTCGGGTCAACAATCCCGCGGGGCCCCGACCCGCCCCGTCATATGAACAATTTTTTTTTTTTTTTTTTTTTTTTAACTTTTCAATATTAAATACAATTTTTTTTTGTCAAAATATTACATTATATATAAATTCAAAACATAAATCTAACATCAATCAAATATAAACAACAAACACATCAAATTCATTACAAATACAAATTTAAATCCAAACACCAAATTAACAAATCCTAATAATCTAAATATAAATCTATTTGGTCCATGTTATTTATATAGGTACTATATTAACATATTTTTTTATTAAATGTTAGATCATATTAACATAAAAAAATTTAAAAAAAAAAATTATATACATATGGATTTCGGGGCGGGTCTACGGGGCCCCGGGTCTCTAGGCCCGGACCCGCCCCGACCCGAGCCCGACCCGTGACCCGCGGGTCGGCGGGTCAAAACCGGGTCGGGGCCCGCGGGTCAGCGGGGCCCCGAGACCCGTTGCCATCCCTAATGAGGGTTGTGTTTCCGACACGCTGCCTGGCTTTGTTGTCCTACATGGTTGAGTTGTTGGGTCATGGCTTGGATAAGCCCCCTCAATTTAAAAAAAAAAAAAAACATCAATTGCGCGAAAAAAAAAAAAAAACAATTGGAAAAAATAAATTGAGGGCTTCCGGAGCCTATGATAATTGGCCCCTCAATAAAAAAAAAGGCCATCAATTGCAACAAAAAAGGCCTCAATTGCAAAAAATAAATAAAAATAAATTGAGGGTGCCCTTCCAGAGCCTATGATAATTGACCCGCTCTCAGCGGATGTTCAAGGGTCACGAGTTGGTAGTGTCGAAGGTGAACCTCAAACCATCAATTTTAAATTTTTTTTATTCTATTATTAATAAGGTTAATTTTTTTATTTATTTTTTTAAAATTTGGCTACCAGATTTTTAGTTTTCGAGTAAATTGTTATCTCTTTTTCAAGCTTATTTAAATTGGATAAAAAAATGTTTATGTCATGCGGGATCTTTCTATGTGTATCCAAAATGGTTTCGAACATAAGTTGAAAGTATTAATAGGGTTAATTTTGTAAAATTTTCTACTCGAACCATCAAATTTTTTTCTTCTATTTTTATTAATAAGGTTATAATTATTATTTTTTTTTTAAATTGGCTACCCGAATTTTTAATTTTTAAAGAATTTGTTATCTCTGTTTCAAGTTTATTCAAATTGGACATAAAAAGGGACTTGCTACCACACTTTTAAAGTTTTTATACTTTTGCAAATATTTTTAAGGACACGGCTAAATGAACTGTATATAAAGTTGAATTCAAAGCCATCTGATTGAATGTGCTTAGATTCGTGCTTACTCTTTATTTAATTACCAATAAGCCATACAAAATTTCATCTTACTTTTTTGGTTTTTACTTTTTCACTCATTAAATTATTTTTATATATTTCTTGGCCAAATGTTTTTTTTATGAAGACCAAATTTTTTATATTACTGTATTTAACTTTTTCGTACTCAAAACTCTATTCGTAATATAACTTAAACAAAGTTATTAATGTTTATAGATTTAGTGCCTAATTTTTTTTTTCATTTATGTAGATACCTAATATATATATATATATTAGAATCATTTTTTAATTAATTAATATAATCATCTGCCTGTTAGGAGTCGTTGAAATTATAAGGAATTAACAAACATTAATATTTTTTTACTTCATTCATATTTACAAAATTTCATCTCAGTAATACATATATTCTAACATTTCAAACTTCATACACTTAATTTTAACACAGGGTAAACATTGGACAGTTTTTTAGTTATTAACTCTATTTTATATATATATATATATATATATATATATATATATATATATATATATATATATATATATATATATATATATATATATATAAAATGGTATGCTATACGAAACATACACATTAACTAATAATAAAAATAAAAAATGATCAATTTCGACTGTGTAGTGACTAGTGATATCAACGTAATATTATGGTATAGCACTTCAGAATCTACTATATTATATTAATTCGGCACCGGAAGCCCTCTGGTCGACACGTGGACAGTCCACGCAGTCAATATTTCCTAATTTAATTGAAGCTCTCTAAATTTAGATATATAATATTGATTGAATGTAAATTAAGAATTTTTATTATCTCCTAATTTAAGCTCTACGCAAAATAAAGAAAAAAATTAATTAGAAGTTTCCTTTTAAATTCATTATCTATACAGTTTGGTACCGGAAGACCATAGGCCGCCACGTAAGCGGTATATATATATATTATATTACAATATATATGTAACGTTATATATAAGTAGGCATCTAAAAAAAAGAAGTTATATATTAAGCAATGTGTAGATATATAACAATAAATTATAGAAAAATATTATATATATATAAACAACATAAATACTTAAAATCACATTTAATGTCTTTTACGTTATTATAATTTATGATGATTTTATTCATATATATACATGTGCATATAATAATAATTATAAAATATAGCAGATGTTTTACTACTATATTTACTATTATACGATCCTTGGCAAATATATATATTAATATACAGTTTTTTTCTTTCTACTTTTTCACATTTTGTCTACATACAATATACATAATTTATACTAAATAGGAAATTATATATAAATATGATCTATTTTAAATTATAATAAGTTACTAAAAGCAAAAGAGATACACATAGAAAATACACGGTCCAGAAAACACACATAGGAATTTATAATATTTTTTTGTAAAGATTTTATAATATAATATTACACACGTTCATATATAAATATAAAGTAGATTCTACATCTTTCCTCACTACTATGCACCTTACGTGCAGTTTCTATAACCATGAGAATTATGAAGAGAAAGCCTGTGAAGAATAAACCTTGCTTAACCAGTCTTCCTGACGATGTCCTTATTATGATTTTAGACAAGATTATGCAATGGAATACTACTGAATTTGCTTTTATCCTGCGTCAATGGTATGATTAATTAAATATACTCATTTGTTTCTTAATTAAAAAAAGATCAATATCATATACTAATCTTCTATTTATTTTACAGCTGTAAGACATTCCGTCGTCTGGTGGACACAAAAGACATCCTGAGATATCAAAACAGACTGAGCATATCAAATTCAAATTCTTCTTCTGCTAAGTTGATGGAAAACATTGTCCAATCTTTAACAGAAATGCTTGATGCTAACAATACATTAGTTCAATCATTTAGAAATGCTCGTGACCGTTTTAACCATATGTCAATTGTTTAAATTGAAGCTACAGTTGATAATCAGCAGGGCAAGTGATGGCCGAATTAATAATCTTCCTACAGTTTCAGAAGTGGCTGCAATTATCATAGGTCATCCACAATCAAACAGCCTCGCAAGATCGCCTTAAATTTTCAGAACTTCTGAAGAAGTCAATGAGAAACAAGAATGAACATACATTATAAATTACCAATACATTAAGGTAAGTGGAGTTTTATTTCCGTAGACTATTAATGGCTTTCTTCATACCACAATTTACTATCATTTCAACTTTAGTCTTAAGTCATATTTTTTATTTTTAATAAAAATATTAAAAATTCATAAATTTATAAATAAAAAACTTATACACATATTTGAAATAATTATATGCAAAAATATTTTAAAAATTGAAAAAATATATTTTTCTTAAAATAAGGACATAATATTTGTTTGTGTAGCTTTTTAAAGTTGTTTCCATTTTTAAATACTTTTATTATTTTTAATAATAAGACTAAAATAGTAATTTGGTAAAATTTACAGTTTTATTATCGACAAAAATCAATTGATGGTCTAAGAATACACTAACAAAAATAAAATAAATATATCAGTATAATATATATATATATATATATATATATATATATATATATATATATATATATAAAAACTTACTACGATCAACTACTTAAGTTAAAACATGTTGGGTACGATGTTCAATTAAGATAGAATTATATAAGTTAAATTATTATATATACATGTGTCCATTAGTCTTGCATTTGCATCGAATAAAATATATCAACAAAATTAATTATTAAAATAAAATTTGAGTATTCTTAACATCCCAATAATTTTATGAAAAAATTACTTATCGCGCAACGCGCTTAATTTTTTTAATCTTAGTTTTACGAAAAAATTCCCCGCGCGGTGCGCGGGGTTTGTAGCTAGTTACATATAATTAATTAGAGGTTTCACGGTTAAAATAGTGTAACTCTAATACCACACCGACACTGTAAAATACGAAAAAAACAGTATATTAACTGTAAAAGATTTGCAATAAATCACCGAGCTAGGTGACGATGGCTTGTAACCCAAGTGAAAGTAATAAACTTATGGAATGAGGGTTGTTGGCTTGTTCACCCGACACGCCGCTACACGACCGTGCTGTCGCGAGTCAGGGGTGAACCTCGTTCAATCAAACTGTCACTTTTTAACCAATTTTTTTCGTTTAGAGGGATAAAATTACAATTTACGTGATTACAAACTTTCAAGTGTACGATTTTAGCGTACAGATACAATTTTTCATGCGGAAACGTAACCAAATTCATTCGTTCAGAGGGATAAAATTGCAATTAACGTGGCTACAAACTTTTAATTATCGAGCAAACTGCTACATATATTTTAATTTTCTTCAATGCGGATAGAAAATGAGTATGTTTCCGCCACACGGCCACACGGGGTCTTTTTACGTGCACTCAAAATGGTATAAATTGAAAGTATTGCAACGAGATAGCTTTATTTGGATGTTCAACTGGATTTCCGCCTAATTCGAATGGTGCATTTCAATTGAGCGTCCAATTGATTTTGTTTTGTTGTACGATTTTAGGGTACAAATACAGTTTTTCATGCGGAAACGGTGATTCGAGCAAGACCCATAGTAAACTATGAGGTACAACGGCTTTCGACCAAATTTATTCGTTCAGAGGATTAAAATTGCAATTTACGTGGCTACAAACTTTTAATTTTCGAGCAAACTGCAAATATATTTCAATTTTCTTCAAACTGGACAGAAAATGAGTACGTTTCTGCCACACAGGATCTTTCTATGTGTACTAAATGGTCTTTCTATGTGTACTCACAACCGCTATAAGGTGAACCTAGTTCAATCAAACCGTCACTTTTTAATAGACTTTCTGATGTGGTTGAATTGTAAGATTTTAACGTATGAATACAAATTTTCATGCAGAAACGTGATCTGAGCAAGAACCATAGTAAATTATGAGGTACAACGACTTTCAGCCAAATCCATTCGTTCAGAGGATTAAAATTGCAATTTACGTGGCTACAAAGTTTTAATTTTCGAGCAAACTGCTACATATATTTCGATTTTCTTCAAACCGGACAGAAAATGAGTATGCTTCCGCTACACGAGGTCTTTCTATGTGTAATCAAAATGGCTTCGAACATAAATTGAAAGTATTGCAACGAAATGACTTTATTTGGATGTTCAATTGGATTTACGCCTAATTCAAATGTGCATTTCAATTGATTTTGTTTTGTAGAAATTCTTTCTATTTATATATGAATCTATCTTGGATATCCAAGCAAATACCATGGCGAAATATGCTCAGTTTTTGTCCAGTTTTAGAAAAAATAAAAATAGAAATTTACTCGAAACTGTAATATAAGGTAGTCAATTTTTGGATTTTTCTACCATGCTCCAAGAGCACCATACTTTTGGTTTTTTTTATTATTAGAGTGAACTTAATTGTAACATATGTAAAACTTTAAAAGTATGAAAATTTTTGGATTTTTCTACTATGTTTTGGGAGCACCATGCTTTTGGTTTTTTTTAATACTATGGTGGACTTAATTGTAACATAACTAAAACTTTAAAAGTATGAAAAAATATGAATTTTTTTAACTACAACTAAGATGTGTATCATACTATTAATAATATCAATTTTTCTATGGGGTTCACCTTTAGGGCAATAGAAAAAAAAAAATTAGTGGCAAAAGCATGGTGCTCCAAGAGCATTGTAGATAATATTTGCATCATACTATTAATAATATCAATTTCCCTCCAAGGTTCACCTTTAGGGCAATAGAAAAATACAAAAAAAAAGATACCAAAAGCATGGTGCTCTTGGACCATGATAGAAAGATTTTTTTTTTTTTTTTTTTTTTTTTTTTTTTTTTTTAATTTAAAGTTCACATATCAATACATATTCGATGTGGTAGAAGTGTACGATTTAATTAGACTTTCTGATGTGGTAGAATATTAGAAGTGTACGAATTCAGCGTACGAATAAAGATTTTTATGCGGAAACGGTGATCTGAGCAAGATGCATTGTAAACTATGAGGTACAACACTTTTCGGTCAAATTTCTTCGTTTAGAGGGTTAAAATTGCAATTTACGTGTGACTACAAACTTTTAATTTTCGAACAAACTGCTACATTTATTTCAATTTTCTTCAAATTTGATAGAAAATGTTTATGTTCCGCCACACGGGGTCTTTCTATGTGTACTCAAAATGGTTTCGAACTTAAATTGAAAGTATTGTAAGGAAATAACTTTATTTGGATGTTCAATTGGATTTACGCCTAATTCGAATTGTGCATTTCAACTGAGCGTTCAATTGATTTTGTTTTAAAGTAATTATTTCAATTTATATATGATAATATCTTGGGTACCATGATAATACCTCACATGACAGAAATATGCTCAGTTTGACGAACATTAAAATAGAGGTAGCAATTTGATCGAAACTGAAATATCAGGTAGTCAATTTAAAAAAAAAAAATTAAACTTCAGGTATCAATATGCAATTTGATCAAAGTTCAAGTAAATTTGGTTATTAACTTTATCGATAATAGTAATAGCATGAATTTTTTAAAATTGATTTTAAACAATCTAATAATCAATTTCATATTTGTAATAATTATTATCTAAATTATTCCAAACGAACTGTATTTAAGCCTAATAATACAAAGTTTTAGGGTGGTACTGGAAATGTACGTAAGTGTGTGCCATATTAATTAGGGTGAGCAAATTACCCAATTAGAACCGGAACTGGACCGGAACCGATCATTTGGGTAGGTTCTGGGTAGATGTAAACGGTTATGGGATTAAATTTCAAGAACCGGTGTTTTCGGTTCTGGTTCTAGGATAAGTTTTCGGATACCCAAATACCCGGAATCGGAACCGATATATATATATATATATATATATATATATATATATATATATATATATATTTAAAAAACACTTAACATTTAACAAATTAAAATTGTTGTTTGTGGAAAATATTGAAATTATTCTTATGAATTCACTATGTACAATACTGATTTCAGTTTCAACTGGTACCCAGAACCCGGTTTCTAACTAGATATCCAGAACCTGGTTCCAACTAGTACCCATAATTAGATTATTTAGTTTGAAAATTTTGTAACCGGTTCCTTAACGGGTACCCGGACCCGATTAGTTCATAGCGGTTCTGGTACGGTTCCGGTTCCTAAATATTCTAGTACGGTTCTGGATAATAAAATTAGAAACCGCTTAGTATTGGTCTGGTTCTGGGATACCCAAAAAGTACTGGGTACTCGGAACCGCTCACCTCTAATATTAATTATTCTTTTCCGTTGTTAAAGTTCTTCACAAACCTCTGACCGAATTAACAACAGATCTCCATCGTTCTTCATCTCCCTCGCAATGTCTACGCTTCAGGAGGGATCGGAATTGGCCAACGGAGTCGAGCATGAACCGATACCTGACTCCGAATTCAGCAAGAAGCTGGACTCAGAGACTCACCAGGAGGCGGAGAAGACGGAAGCAGAGCCTCAGCACGAGGCGGAGCTTCAATCGGAAGCTGCAGTGATTCCCTATGCCGATCCCAAGCTGGAAGAACCCATTGAGCTCGAGATCCGACCCAATGAAGCCGATACACCTCCTCCGACTGAAGAAACCGCCGATGAGGTGGTCCAGAAGGAAGGCGACGGCGATCGGACGTTGACAATGAGGGAATTGTTGAGTGAATTGAAGACGGAAGAGAGTGAAGTGAATTCTCCAAACAGGTCTGTCCTATGATACGCACTATTTTTCAATTTGATTCGAAAATGTTGATCCCTTAGGCCTTAGTCGAGGCATTAGTTAGTAAGTTAATCTAAAACTGATCTCTGAATGCAATATAGCCTTTGAAATTAGTGAATTACGAGCCTGGAATTCCGAAATAGTATGATTTAGCTCTGCCTTTTCATTGGGGGGGGGGGGGGGGGGGGGGGGGGGGGGAAGAGCCAACTAAATAGCTGTTGCAGACCAAACTCTAGGAAATGAATGTTTCTAGTTCCAGGTGCAGCCTTGAATACTCCCTTCTATGGGCTAAAGCTGAGAAATTCTTAGTACCCAGTAATTGCAGAAATAGTCTGCATTGAGTGTTGAAAGATGGTCATGTTCCATGTTTCTTCTGGAAATGGAAAAAAATTGTCGCCAGTGAAGTGGGCATATGGAATTAACTTTAGTGACTCTGCTCTGCCCCTAGATGTGGAGCTCAGCCTACTGAGCCGAACTGCTTAGGCTATGACTGATACAAGATGATACTAGTAAACCCATTAACTGCAATAAACTAATACATCTAAATTTTGCTCCAACAGTGCCACCACTAAAACATACTTTTTAGTGTGCTCTGTGCCATATCATTTCTTGAGTGTTTTTCATGCTATAGATTCCCTGCCCTAGTTGCTTGTTGCTAGTTTACTCAACAATTCAGTTTTTCAGAAGTGTTTATATCTTTTTGTTTGAGATATTACTGATATTGGAATATTTCAGTCAAGATAGTCCATCTCACTATACACTTCAGAACAATGCTGCAATGGAATTGATTGATAGTGTGACTGGCGTTGATGAGGAGGGAAGGTCTCGCCAACGGATTCTTACATATGCTGCTAGGAGGTACATTCTATCATTATATTCTCAATTATAGATAGTGGCGCTCGTTTTTATGGTATGCATGTGTACCGGATGCCTTATCTAACGTTATAAACTCTTTACTATTCAAATATATTGATGGCAACCAAGTTTTACATCTTGTAATTTTCAACGAATAATCTGTAAGCGCGTTCTTCATTAGAAAAATCTTGCTAGTCGTTGCTTAGAGCATCCACAGTGGTATTACGTAAAGATTACGTAAACGTGGGTCCTACATGTTTATTTAAGTAAAACAACAAAAACTATCTACAGTAGTTTTACATAACATTCCTTAAAGATGGGACCCACACGTAAATTTATGTTTTTACATAAAGCATTCCTTAAATATAAGTAATGCACTATGTATTACGTAACCAATTTTTTATTATAAATTAATTTATTTTATAATTAATACTAATATCTTATTGGTGGTTGTTGGAAAATTTAATAATAAAATATATTTAAGGAATATGTTTAAGTAATGCGATTGCAGAAGAATATTTTTTATTTGTGTCTTAAATTTACGTATTACTTAAAGTGTACATAAATGTCTACATGACAACTTTAAAGAATACAATTTATGTAAAACTATTGTGGATGCTCTTATGAAATAAAACATGCAAAAGTCTCATTAATGATCCTATCACCTATACTTATTTTCTAAGAAGTTAAGGAAAAACCGGCAACGACCTAATAATAACACTGCTGTCTTATTTACATTTTAGACATGTATTAATCGTTATTTCTAAAATTTGATTTCACTTGCTTTTACTATCCAAAGAAAGGAGTTCACAGTGGTTTTCATGCTATGATAGGTATGCTAGTGCTATCGCCAGGAATCCGGGAGACTATGATGCACTTTATAATTGGGCATTGGTTCTTCAGGTGTGCTAAATATTTTATTGATTTAGAACTGAGAGGAAAATTCAAGAATATTGACTCAGTAAGGCATCATGAGTGCTAACTAATTTGGAAGTTCTGATATGCAGGAAAGTGCAGATAATGTCAGTCCAGATTCAGTTTCACCTTCTAAAGATGCATTACTTGAGGAGGCTTGTAGAAAGTATGAGGAGGCTACTCATCTTTGCCCAACACTTCATGATGTAAGTTTGCATGCCCATTTGTTAGATAACAGATTCTCAGCGTTCTTTCATTGTTGAACTTGGTGCTATATATCATATATGTCCCTTGTCAGTGAGCTATATCCTAGGAACTGGCCGAGACCGCACATAGGAAAAACATTTAGGGAAAGAAGGTAAGGACATTTGACAAGAAAATATCTCTCTAAAGACACCTGGCAATGGTACTAAATTTTTGGGGACACTTTGGTGTTTAAGTTTTGACCTAGGAACCTGTACAAAGATAAGAGATTGATAGTTACTTGTGAGCGCTATTACAATAACCATGATGTTATTTCAGTATTGGTAAGGCAGACTTCCCAGTAACTGTGCAGCTGTTGTGTCAGCACTACTTTTTTTTAGTGTTGTCGATGTGTAATACATGTATATCTCATGAGGAGGTTGCAACATTCTATTCTCCAGGCCTTCTACAATTGGGCTATAGCCATTTCTGACAGGGCAAAAATGCGTGGCCGCACAAAGGAGGCTGAGGAGTTTTGGAAGCAGGTTTGTGTGCTCTAAGTGGTGTTATTAGCTTCACAATTCACTGAGATCACCAACTATGTAAAAGAAAACCTGTTTTTTAACGGTAAATCTCACTGTTCAGGCCACAAACAATTATGAGAAGGCTGTGCAACTTAACTGGAATAGTCCTCAGGTATGCTCTAGCAGTCTCTGTTTGTTATGGATAGAAATATCCATAATAGGATAGATTCTATAATTAATAATAATATACATTTCTGCACTGATTGTTCAATTAGCATTAATATGGAATATTTCCATAGATTTCAGATTTCCTAATATTGTATTGGTCAAGTCCTATTTAAAGGACAAGTTGGTGAATAAGAAGACAAACAAAGAAAAGTTATTTTAATTATTCAGTTTTTCAGTTTAGTAGTTTAGTTTAGGGTTCGTTCTCCCCTCAACGAGTTCGAAGAGATTAGGATTCTCTCTCTAAGCAGGTCCAGGGTTCGTTCTCCCTCAACGAGTTCGACTATCCTATCCATGAACCATCGACCTGATCTAGGGTCATAACACTGTTTTACATATAGCTTGCTGTGTTTGTCTTTGACAGTGGAACTTGTTTTTATTTCGAACCTTTTAATGTTTAAAAAAAGAAAGAAAAAACTTTAGTTCTTTCCCTTGTTTCAATGGCAGTCCATGAAGTTAGATACCAAAAGGCTGATAGTTGCTTTAAAAATCTATTGCAGGCACTTAATAATTGGGGACTTGCTTTGCAGGTACTTTTAATCCTACAATGATATTAGTCTAAACTCCAATAAGCCGCTATTGTGAACTGTTGTCCTAACTTTATCTGTTAATATGCTCTATAGGAACTCAGTGCAATCGTCCCTGCACGTGAGAAGCAAACGATTGTGAAAACTGCAATAAGCAAGGTTCGAAAATCCACTCTAGATAGGCTAACTTATTTTTCAGGAGCAATTAGCTACTCAACTCAATGGCTAGAGCGCCTCACTAATTTAGCCTTTTACCTTGTCATTGATGCAGTTCCGTGCAGCTATCCAGTTACAGTTTGACTTTCATAGAGCTATTTATAATCTTGGGACTGTTCTGGTTAGTGGACTTATTTTTGTATTTGTAACTTTCTCTAAGTTCCAAGCAAATACATGAATATTACCATACATATCCAAACTTTAAAAATATATTTCAGGAAAAGAAAAACTCCAGATGTTACTAGATGTGCACTCATATGTAGTCGTTTTAATTCGCAGTATGGCTTAGCTGAGGATACTCTAAGAACTGGCGGATCTGGGAATTCTAAAGACGTCTCACCTGACGAGCTATATGGCCAATCTGCTATCTACATTGCAGCTGCTCATGCTTTAAAGCCAAGTTACTCGGTACCCAATTATCTATCAACTCTTAACTTATATATAGAGAAACACATCCACATTCTTAGCCATCTTGAGGGTCCATGATAGTAGCCTAACCTTCTCCTCTCAAAATTCGACTGGACAAGTATTTCCCAGAAAGTAAATCTTAGACAAGGGTAATAAATGAGCACCTCATTTTGTGTTAGACAGGGTTTGAGAGTGTAAATAACCTGGACTCCACAAGAAATTTTAGGCTATATTTGTTATGAGAATAGGCACTTGAAATATCCAAAATAATTGTTTACCCTCTGAAAACTAGAACTGATCCTATCTCGACGAATCCCAGTACTAGAAGAAGCTAATTTGAAGCTCACACCGGATTTGATACAATATTCTAAAAATCCTCCTAAGATAGATAGACCCTTTTCTGTTTATAGTAGTATCAGTTTCTGAATATGGAAGTCCAGTGAATTTTCCCTAACTAAATTTCATATTCACAGGTTTATAGCAGCGCTTTGAGGCTTGTACGTTCTATGGTGAGTGAATTGAGGCTTCGACATTTCAATCTTCTATTGTTGCACTGTGTTTAAAATTGTATTTGAAGCTTCATGTGTAAGTAATATGTACACAAATGCTGCAGCTACCATTGCCGTATCTCAAGGTCGGATATTTAACTGCACCACCCTTGGACAGTCTAGTGGCACCGCATAGCGACTGGAAGAGGTCTCAATTTGTCTTAAACCATGAAAATCTTCAGCAGGTACTTCAAGTTTAGCTCTTCTGATTTAAAAATATTCTTTTTCTTAACCTTTATATACATTAAAGAAAAAAAGAACACACATTTTATACCTTGCTATGTTGATAAATTGTTGCTTCAGCTCAATTCAGCTGACCAAAAACAACTTCCCCGGAGTCTTTCTGGGAAAGGGGAATTAGGGCATTCTTCCGACAGGAAAGCTTTCAGAGTCGACATTCCGGATATTGTCTCTGTTTCAGCATGTTCTGATTTGACTCTACCACCCGGTGCGGGTCTCTGCATCGACACAATTCATGGAGCTTTCTACTTGGTAAGATCATTTCTTAGTGATTTACTTTACAAGCACTGCTGTGAAACTTAGTGATTTACTTCTTCATTTTCTTACCAAGTTCATTCTGAAAAGGAATAAAGGTTCTTTTGGTGTCAGATGTTTGATCAAAGTCGGCTTTTGGTGCAACATTTTTTTTTTTGTAGACTTTTGGTGTCATACGTTTGCGTTTTATAGACTTTTGGTGCATCAATTAACTTTATGTTAATTTGGTATGTTTAGTGGCACGTGCGTAACTTGCTCTAAACTTTTGATTTTGTTCAATTTATTCTCTCTAATACATCCCTAACTTTTATTTTGTTTAATTCAGTCCTAAATTTTTCATATCGAACCACTCGACTTGGTGAACCTAGCCAATTGGGTTATTGAATTGGACCCAATTGGCTAGGTCCCAATTGACCTAGGTCAGAGCTAGGTCCACCGAGTCAAGTGGTTCGATTAGAAAACTTTAGGACTAAATTAAACAAAATAAAAGTTATAGATGTATTAGAGGAACTAAACCAAATCAAAAGAATTGCGCAAGTCACACGTGCCACTTAACAGAAAGTTACGGATACACCAAAAGTCTACAAAAACACAAAAGTATGAGATAAAATCTTGTACAAAAAGCCAACTTTGATCAAATATCTGGCAACAAAAAACTTTTAATCCTTCGGGTTAGTTACCAAATTGCATACCGAACTTTGGATGAACTTTGGATGATTGCAACAGAAAAATAACTTCTTTTTTGTGACAAATAACGAACTGAACTTAAGCAAATCAACAAACAGCATACTCCATCCCAAGAATGAAGAATTTATAAGTGCAAACATGTTTTCTTTTTAAAAACAAGGGTATCTCTGTATTTTTGCAGCTTGCTGATTCATGGGAGTCGCTAGATGGATGGCTAGACGCTATCCGTTTGGTGTACACGATCTACGCACGAGGAAAGAGCGATGTACTCGCAGGTGTAATAACAGGATAATCGAAATGCCTTTAGTTTTCGGGTTTTCAGCGGATTTTGCTTTTATCCCCTTCAGTGAGTTACATGAATCTAAGTATTCTGCAGTTCAAGACCGTATATAGATGACACTACAATTCCATATGTAATGCAAGTTTGCTTATGTTGCATTTTTATATATAAGGAAAATAGTTTATATGGAAAGAACCCGAGTTTTAATGAATTTAGCCAATATATACAATAGGCGCGATCCTGCGATGTTGCCCTTAGCGACCTGCAAAAAGGGTGCGCCGGGGTGTTTCTGGCAAACCAGATACTTAAATGAGTCTTGAGTTATAGTGAGAGAAAGTAACAGTAGAGAAGTCAGAGTTTAATCAAGTTACCTTTCAAATGAATGACATTGAGCTCTATTTATAGAGCTCATATTAAACTAGGTAAGGATTGTACTAACCGGGATAACACTTTATTCGCGGATAAGACAGGTTTATCTCCTGTTTGACATCATAGCGGTCCACAGTGTTTGGTGGAGTCCGCGTGTTTTCATACGGGTGTTGGTGTTTCGAAGTGGCCTTGAAGGCGTACCTCGTGTATGCGATCATTCAGGGATGGGTCCGAGTGTATGGTGCGCTCGGACCCCTTTGTGTCCGGGTGACTATACGACATCCGCACGAGTTTTCTCCCATTCGGATCATCTTTTCGCCCGAGGGATGCTCCTTTGGGTTCTTAGTCGTTTTAAGGTCAATATTTCAGTTTATAATCGTACGTGAGATCGACGTAGCGATTGAATCGAACCTAAAATGAGTTCAAATTATGTGTATATCCATCACTTTCAATTTAAAATTGCTAGATTTATTTAACTATAGCATTATAATGCAATTGCAGTATCTTACTTCTTTTGTTACTTTTTATACAAATGACATTTTGTAAATCAGAATATGATGTAAATAAAGTAACCTGGTTAACTTTACCGTTTAACTGCTTTTTTACAACTACTATAGAATCTTCATGTTGACTTCGGCAGTTAAAATAAGTCCATCTGATAAAGATCTTATTCCCTATACAATTTCTTTTTACCAATATAGTAAAGGAAATTTATGCTTTTATATATTTTTTATGAAAAGCAAATCAAAAGGGTCAGTTACTCATTTCTGATCTAAGAATCATGGTGGCAACCGGGGCCCACCAACTCCATAAATATTCATATATATGATCTTCCGATCCACGTGTCACAAGCCTAATCACCGAGCCACCAAAGCTGCGGCCGGACACGTCAGCTCCTCCTCCATCAAAACCAGCGGCAGAATACACAGTCTTCTTTTCTCTCTTTCTTTCCCTTTCTGTATCGCTTCCCATGGCGGGCGGTCAACGGATCCATCGCACAAACCCCTAGGTAGCTCCCCACTAGGAGTCTCGTTGTGGTCTCCACCGATTCGTGATCACTGCAGACGACTGCGCAGACGCGGATTTCAGTGAGCTAGGGTTATGGGAAGGATGGGCGCCAACCAGAGGACTTACTCGGCTAATTCCAACGATTACAAGCTCCTGGAAGAAGTCGGATATGGCGCCAGTGCTACCGTGTATAGAGCGATCTATATCCCTTTCAATGAAGTTATTGCTGTCAAGTGCTTGGATCTCGATCGCTGCAATAGCAATCTGGTATTGCGGTTTTTGTTTTTTTTTTTTTCTCTATTTGACTTGCGATTTTGCTGCTTTGATTGCATGAGCTGTTACGTTATTGGATTAGGAGTAATTTGTGTGGAAATCAATCTTTGCCTTCTAGATTTGATTTGCTTTCTACTGGTTGGTGAGCTTGATTCATGTTTCTTAAGCTTCTACGTGTGCTTTTAAGTATTAAGGAATCTAATTTGTCAAACTGAAGTAGGCTAAAGTGTTGACTACTGAAGTTGAGCTCGACTTTGTACTAGAACTGACTACTTTAGTAAAAAAGTACCAGTTTTGATTGATTTTTCTATGGGGTAAGGCGCTGCTCAAAGTTTCTGAGTTGGAGATCCGTCACATCTACTGTAGTGGGTTTATTGTCTACTAAGGCGGCCATGACAAGAGCTCTTCTTCTCTTTCTGATTCTTCTCTCGGTTATTACTTAATGCCGCGGGTTTTCTTTTCCTTACCTCGAGGTCATTTTCATAACAAATAGAAAAAGAAAAGAAACTGAAGTTTACTTGGGTTACTTTTTGGTTGTAGAGGGTACACGCATTGCAACACTTTGAAGTTTTCTATGTTTTAAAAATTGATAGATTGATGTTGCTCTAAGGATAGAGATGGAATAAAAAACTTTGTTAATATCAGTCTAGAGTCCCACTTAACTAAATATAAAGTAAATATAGGATCATGGAGAAATATAATCTCCTCTGAATGGGAAGACAAATGTCTAACTGACCCAAAAAATCCCGTTTACCCTTTCCCAAAGGAGATACATGATATTTGGCTTTAGCATCATCAAACATAAAAAATGATTTGCTGCATCTCCGTGCCACATTAATGTAGGTAAAGTTGCTTAGGCTATTAAGAAGATACTGAATTTGTTTTCCCTTATGACTCATGTAAATGCAGGATGACATTCGTAGGGAGGCTCAGACAATGGCCTTGATAGACCATCCAAATATAATAAAAGGCTACTGCTCATTTGTGGTTGAACACAACTTATGGGTTATCATGCCATTTATGGCTGAAGGTTCTTGTTTGCACTTGATGAAAATAGCTTACCCTGATGGATTTGAAGAGCCTGCTATTTGTTCAATTCTTAAAGAAACCCTAAAGGCAATAGAATATCTTCATCGCCAAGGACACATTCATCGTGATGTCAAGGTTAGTTATTCTTCTTTTCACTTGTGTAATTAAATTCAGGGAACATATTGTTCGATGTTTAGTATCTACTTCTATATTTTGTAAGATCCATTGTCATTCCAAGGAAATAAGTTCTGTCTCAAACATTGAAGTGCAGGCTGGAAACATACTGCTTGATACTAGTGGGGTGGTAAAACTGGCAGATTTTGGTGTTTCAGCATGCATGTTTGACACAGGAGATAGACAACGTTCTAGAAATACCTTTGTTGGAACACCCTGCTGGTAACTACTTGTTCAATGAATTTAGTTTTGTAGAAAGCCCCCCACTTACTGTATTTAAAGGACATCCGTTCCATTTTTGTTTTGAAGGATGGCACCGGAGGTTTTACAGCCTGGAAGTGGATATAATTTCAAGTAAGTTATTTTTTTGTGAGGAGAAATAAATGTTCCTGCTGTTCATTTCCCCCCTTCTTTTTGGTGTTTTATTATCTCTGAGGTCCTCTCTAGAAGTGTCAAACTGAAGAAGTAAATTAGCGTTTATCTTTTGTCTTTCAAATATGATTTCTGCAGTTGCACTACCTGCATAAAAAACGGTTCAGTTTAGAGGTGGTGACTATTTTCTTTTAACGTATTTGTCATATATCTCCATTTAGCCTAATTCTAGAGAATGGGTAAAGCATAAGAAAAATAAAATAAATATAAAAGAAATTATTCATGTATGTGGGATAAGTTGACAGTCACAGGAGGAATAATAGATATCATTATGTGGTTTTACTTGGAGGCTCTTTCGTTACCTGGTTCCTAAGGCTGAATTGTTTCAGTTTATTTAGTGCGAAAATCTCTATGATGCTGTTGATGCGTAATTTCACCGGAATGGTCATTTTCTACCTTAATTTGTGAACAATACACATATAACTATATCACGTCTGATATTATTGCTTTGTTGAATCTGGCGCTCTACGTACATAGGGCTGACATTTGGTCATTTGGTATCACCGCACTGGAACTTGCTCATGGTCATGCACCTTTTTCGAAATACCCTCCAATGAAGGTAACGAGAGTTCTCTAAACACACATAA
Organism: Clarkia xantiana subsp. parviflora; assembly: GCA_036873135.1. Taxonomy (NCBI): domain Eukaryota; kingdom Viridiplantae; phylum Streptophyta; class Magnoliopsida; order Myrtales; family Onagraceae; genus Clarkia; species Clarkia xantiana. The sequence continues at coordinate 16,552,778 of JAPTYO010000003.1, forward strand.
AATTCAAACCAAGGTACTTCATGCCTTCATACCACAAAAGCTGGAATACTTAATTTGTTTTCCTTTTTCTAGGTTCTTTTGATGACGATCCAAAATGCCCCACCTGGGCTTGATTACGATCGAGATAAAAAATTCTCGAAGGTATCACTACCTCTTTCTATCTAGAGAATTGCATGCTCAAGTAGTATGTGTTTGCTTTGGAACTTTATTTATTATTTGATACATCAAATCTCTAGCAATAGATGCCTTGGATGCGTATTTGGTTAAACTCTCGAAGACACATCCTATATTTGTTGTGTCGGTACTATGTCAAAAGGCAGACTAGAATGAGTAAGTTGATGTAGCTAGGTTAGACACACATATATGATGATTTATAGTAATACAGGACTGATTTATGCAATTATGGCTTTCAAAGTGCTAAAAGAATATTTTTCCATTTATTGAAAGTATTCTAATCAGAGTTTTTCCAGTTGTCATCAGCTCTTCAAAGAAATGATTGCTATGTGTCTTGTGAAAGACCAAACAAAGAGGCCAACTGCTGAGAAGTTGTTAAAACACGCATTCTTTAAGAATGCCAAGGCTCCAGAGGTTACTGTAAAACCGTTATTAACTGATTTACCTCCACTCTGGCAACGTGTGAAAGCCATCCAGGTTAGCTGCCACCTTTGAGGTATCTTAATGTTTTTCTTAATTTGTTTACAGTACCTATACAAAACTTGCTCAAATCTTGCAGCTCAAGGATGCTGCACAACTGGCTCTAAAGAAAATGCCTTCAGCGGAGCAAGAAGCATTATCAATGGTGAGAAGCAGTTCTTTCTCTTGAAGACTGGCTACCTTGATATTTTTGAATGTTGATGAGTTTAGTTTTCTTACTATCTGGAGCTTTCCGTAGAAATTGCTTGGAAGGAATTTTGAGTGGCTCATACTTTTCTACATACTCAAATATGTTTGCTGACTTGAATTTAAATTCATTGAATTGCGACCTAATTTTTTTTCCTTTCTCAAGTCTAGAATAGAATTATTCACGGGTTATGCTTTCTCTTATCTTTTCCTGAAATTGAGAAAAAGAATGCTGTTTCATTATTGAACATTAATTTACTTCTAAGTTCTACCCCTAGGATAGACATTTGTAAATTGTCCCTGGGTCCTTGAAAGATCTTCTCCAAGCGACTGATTAATGTATTCTGTGAGCATTGTTAATAGGAATTATGATGCTTCTACTGGTTGGATAACTCTGGTATTTTGAAACTGACCACTGTCTCTCTGTGATGCCTTGTATTCCCTGCAGAGTGAGTATCAGAGAGGAGTCAGTGCCTGGAATTTTGATGTTGAAGATTTAAAAGCCCAAGCTGCTATGGTAGTTTGTCATATTCTATCTCTAACCTATTGGATGACTTGATACAGTTGCACGTTCATTATTTAATACTTCAATAGCTTCTACTAGTTACTAATAAACCATAAATGATTATTTCTGAACAAATCTGCAGCTAAGGGGCGATGACGACGATTATGATATACCAGATGCTAAAGAAGATTGTGGGACATTTAAGTCATCTGTCAGCGAGAAGTTTGTCAAATGTGTAAGTACTGAGTTGTACTTTTAACTGGCAGATTTTCTACTAATGTAGGCAGTGACATTGAATTTCGCAAGATTTTGCTTCCATTTTATAAAGCTGTGGTGATAATGCTGGTATTTTTGGTTAAGCAGGATGCAGATGATGCTGAATATGTTAGTGATGAAATTCAACCAGCTGAACTGCCCTTGAATAAGGGCAAGATTCCAGAGGAAGATTTGGTTGATACTGGTTCCCCAGAAAAACTTAGTTGTAAGAAAAATGGAATAAGCAATGACGTGATGGCATCTTCTCAAGAAAAGGACCGATTGTCCAAATTTAAAGTTCAACCAATTAGAAGTCGCCAAACTCAAAGTGGGCCACTCATTGCAAATGCTGTGCTTGGGCATTCCTCATCTGAGAAGGGATGCGCCTCTGACAGGTACTATCTAGGATTAGTCTTAACCATCAACCTCTTTTGCTCATGCATATGAACTTGTGAAAAATTAGGAGAATCTGACTTTGTTGTATTGCATTTTCAGGGGTGAGTTTGAAAATGTTTTCTTGAATGAAAAACCTAAATGTGAGGTGCGAAGGGCACCAAGCTTTAGTGGTCCTTTGATGCTTCCCAATCGGGCCTCTGCAAACAGTCTTTCAGCTCCAATAAAGTCTTCAGGAGGTAAATTAAGTTGCATTATATCTGTCTTCTACTATATTTATCACCGCTAAAATTGCCATCTTTGTGTTCAACAGGATTTAGGGATTGCCTGGATGATAAAGCAAAGGCCAACTTGGTTCAAATCAAAGGGAGATTCTCAGTAACGTCTGAAAGTTTAGATCTTGTAAAGGTATTTCTCCATTCTTGAGCCAGTTTCTATTGAATTTCTTCCTTGCTCTTATTAGTTACACGTTTGACAGGACATGCCTTTTAATGCCTTTCCTCGTCGCCAGGTACTTGATCTGATCAGTGGCTTCGGAATAACTCTCTCTCTTTTGCCATTTTTGCTTGTCAATGCTCGACTCACCTACATAATACATATTGCAGGGATCACCTTTAAGGAAGTCTGCTAGTGTTGGTGAATGGATGTTCGACTCTAAACCCTTGGTAATAGCTCCACTTTTTGAGTGTATTATTTTACGACATAACAAAATCAAAAAGAACAAACTATTAGGTTGAACATTTTGGTCTTGTATATTTGACAGCCTGTAAACCCCTTACAAAAAGACTACAATAACAGCGCTGTGCCAGGATCACTTGTACTGCCTCACCTTCAGAATCTTTACCAGCAGACCACAATTCAGCAGGTACTTACTTCTTACTAAGAAATATGAATGTTAAGATGGTTCTCTTTTCTGTGTTTGCTCATTTTTGTTAATTTCAACAAGCTAACTGACATTGCTTGGAATTCTTCCCTGTGACAGGAACTTATTTTAAGCCTGGTCAATAGCTTGCAACCAGCTGATTCGGATGGTAAATGGTTCCTTCATATCTCCCAAAATAGAAAAGAGAGTTGGGGCATTTTTTTTAAATTAAAAGGAATATGGCAAAACATTAAAGCACTGACTAGACAAATTTCTCTCTTCAGGTAGTCAAAATGGAAAATTGCCGCCACTGCCTCGCACTTCAGAGAGTAATGGAAATGTTTGTATACTTTTTCGACCTTCTCTCATGTTGTTACATATTAATGCACTTCCTCTGCTTAAAGATGGGTTTGTTATTGCATTGTAATTGCATCCTTCTACCTTGTTTTGATGATGATGAATTTTCCACTTGGCTTTGAAACGAAATTGTGACAAATATTAATTACGTGTGGTTTGCTGTCTGTTATTCGATAGGTTGAACCAGCAGCAGCTCAGAGAGAGCAATTACTACTGATCAAGGTTGCTGAACTTCAAGGGAGGATGATGAACCTGACTTACGAGTTGACGAAAGAACGGGTGAAATACATGCAAGTAAGTTGAGATTCTGCCTCTTACACTTCAACGCCAATATCGTCTTGTTCAAGGAAAAGTATTAGTTGCCAGTAGAAAAGAGAAGAAAGATTATCTTGGTTGCTCCTTTAGATAGTAGATTAGGTTCTATGCATGTTTAGAGAATTTTGTTTACTTTATTAATTGTGTAAGACAATGCAACAATCTCTCATGCTCGATCCGTTCACTTTTTACTGGGTAACGCTACAAAACACGAGATTGTGTGAAATTTATAGTGAAAATGAGTATTTTTTACTGGGTAACGCTACAAAAGATGAGATTGTGTGAAATTTATGGTAAAAAGTGAGTTCTTTTCTATTCCAGAAAACTGTTGCCTATTCTACCAGGTCAATTATTTCTTCAAAAAGCAACATTTTTCACTTTTGAGTATGAATTTCGCTCTTAGTTCCTTTTAATCTTAAGATTTACACCTTGCAGCAAATAAAGTTTTCATTTTTAAGCAATTTTGGTGATGGGGTTTATGAATTGCAGTTGCAGCAGCAGCTAAATGGACTATCAGTCCAGGAGGATACGATCGCTGAACAATGAGACCAGATATTACCGCGAAATCTCGGGACAGTAAATATTTGTTGTCTATTACAGCATGAAGAATCGAGTTTTCTCGACGAATCATGCTCGGAATAATATCTTCTGCAGCCCTCAAAAGGTATCGATAGGCAGCATTTTCGTTTTCTGTATGTATCTAGTGTAATATCTATTCCGAATACGAGTCAGTGGCTATATTGTTCTATTGATTGAAATTTGAAGTGTAAAGTAATGCATCTTTGTGAGTGTTGATTACAACTTCAAGACACTTTTTGGTTTTTATTTTGAATTTTTCCATCCAAATAACGATTTTGTGATAGTAAAATACGGAAATATTGGATTTGGTGTCATAAAGTTGTTATTTGGATGTAAAATTGTTTCATTTGTGTGTAATATCGGATTGGGCATCATAAAATTGTTATTTAGACGTTTAAAACTTGGTAGGAAATCTGTTTCTGCTATGATTTTGGAATCTTTTAACTTATTTTCATTATATGCAGAGGAAAATGTTTTTAATCTTTTTAACACTGATTAAGACCACAAATCATGGTTAAGTAAAAGAGAGGTGAATAATAAAACTTATATCTGTACTTTTCAAGTTAAAAGCAGTCAAATTTAAAATTAATGAGTTTTTTCTGAACGGATTGAATGAGAGTGTTACAAAATAATAATACTGCAACCGTGGTGTCTTATACAAAAATAATTAGAGTTCGAGGTATGTTTTATTTAAGAATAAACCTAGCGTCTTAATAAAAATACTCGATAATGAGGTGACGTTTATTAACTATGTTGATCTTACATCAGTTAAAAATTTATTTTGTTTTTCAAATATCAACTAATATTTTTGTTCATCAAATGCTAAATATACAATCTATTTTGTCCAAATTAAACGTAAATTTTAACACATTTAGCAATGATTACACATCCAAAATGTTAAAAAAAAAATATTAGCAATTTATTAGACTATTCAAATGAGTTATGAATTTAATAACAGTGAGATTTTTCTATGAAAAACGAAAACGTTTTCTGGAAAATGGGACCAGAAAAACGAAAAGAATCTTCTCCATGAACCAGTGTTATCAGAACCGGACCGGACCGGCGGTCAGACCGGGTTCGAACCGGAACCGGGGCCTCCGACGGTCCGGTTTAAGCAAATCCGGAGGATGTAAGCGAACCCGATTCAATAGCCGGTTTTCTTGAGAACCGGCCGGTTCTGAGCGGACCGGGCGGTTTGCCGGTTTGCTGAAAACACCTTAGTAACCCTAAAATCTAGCGCCGCATCCGGATAGTCTACGTCCTTGAGGGGGAGGCGGAGGTTGGCGACAAGGGTTTGAGGGTTTGGAATGGAAGATCTCGAGCGTGAGGACGGAATCAGACTCTGAGGGCGAGCGGGAGCGTGAATCGCTCGTTCCAAAAAGGCTTTGTGGATCCAGATTCGTCGGATCTGGTGGCGAGGCGGCGATTGGGGTTGATCCAGAAGACCGCGTATGGCTTGAGGATGCCACTGCTCCTCCAGTTGACATTCTTGAGGTGTTTGGCGGAGATGATGCTGAGCCGAGGTCGAGAGGCGATGGGGGAGGTGAGTGCAGAGGACCATACGAGTAGAATGAAATAACAAAACTCCTGTGTATGAATTTACCACACCCAGACGCAGAGAAAGAAGGGTGGAAGTGGATTTGAAGGGGATGAAGAGAAGAACGGCGGAAGGGGATCTGACAGGAGATGACAAATACTAACCCTACTTGAAAAATGGAAGTGTAGCAACCCACGTTGCCAAAAAAAACTAGAAGCAGCCCACTAGCCCACTACTGTTTTGACATTTTAGGGTTTTTCTTGTCAATCCGGTTTGACCGGGTTCAAACCGGACCGAACCGGAAAAACCGGGAACCGGACCCCTATCCGATTCGGTATCCGGTCCGATTCTGATAACACTGCCATGAACATAGAAGAAAGTTGTTAATAAAAAAAAAAAGAACATAGAAGAAAGTACACTACTGTAGAGGGACGAGGTTTAGAGCAAAGTCGCTGTCAACGCCGGTCAACATCTGAGCAGCCTTCACTCCTCCCAAGACGTTATAGATAAAGGCTCCTCCGCCGCCGTCCCACTCCCTTCAAGGCGGACAGGCGCTTGTGAGCATCTCCTCACGTTCCAGACTGAAGAAACGATGATCTCTCTCACATCGACGCGACTCTCTTCCTCTTCTCTTCCATTGCTCAAACCTCCAGGCGGTGGATTCTCCTCTTCAGCTTCAATCTCCGCCTTCAAGCCCGCGAACAAGAACCTCAGCAAGGTACAGCAGGTTCCGATGCTCATTGATGTTAATTGGAATCATAGAATTTTGATTGATTATGGATGTTGCAGAGAAGGATTAAGACAGTGGAGTGCAGAGCGCAGTTGATTGAAGACGCGCCACTTGCCGCCTCAATCGGCGCGTGTATTCTTAGCTCCTTGATCTTGCCAAACGCTCCTGCTACTGCAGACGAGGAGGAGGGCGATGCGACTATGAGCCTGTTTGACGTGAAGTTCGCGGTTATGGGGATTCTTACTTTCATTCCTTACTTCAATTGGCTGGTTAGTATTAACATTAACTGCTGGAATTGTGAATTGCTGCTCTGCTATAACAATGAATTGAAGTAATCTTACCTTGGTTCCGAACTTCATCGGCTCTTACATTTTTTACAGAGTTGGATCTTCGCGTGGATGGATACTGGAAAACGCCGTTATGCTGTATATGCACTTGTCTACTTGGCTCCCTATATAAGGTAAAGGCCATCTTTGAATCTCCTAACTTTTATATCAACTGTGATTTTGCTGAGAAATTCTTATCTTGGATCATGATATGAGATCACTGCTGCAAATGCTAATATTGTGCTTATTTCTTAGATCAGAAATTGTGATTTCAAATGCACAACTGATTAGCTTCCCAGCCTGCCTGTGCAATCGAAACTATAGTTAGCTTCTTCTGATGCTGTGTAATTTGCTGCTGGCATCATTTATGTAAATATCAGTTCATTGAAATGTGCCTCAGGTTGTTATTTTACATATCCATTAAGTGCACCATTGTTTATGCAAATCTGTAGTGTTTTTCCAGAGATTACAAGGTGCATACAAATATACAATTAGTAAAAGTAAAATCTAATTCCTTTGAGGCAAGCCACATCAACAAAGTAAGTACACTTTTTTAGGTCTTAGTACAAGTTCTGGCTGGTTGTTGCTCCCGGACATCACTTGGGAGAAGAGTGGTCATGGTTCAAACTAAAATGCCGAAAAATATATTTAAAAATTTGAAATTTCCACTGCAAGCTGGCTCTCCTAGAGAAGCTTCCTTACTGTTTGCTGAAAGTGTTCCCTGGTGATTCACTGATTCATCCTTCTATTTTCAATATTCGAAAACAGGTCAAACATGTCTCTTTCGACTGAAGAGAGTTGGCTGCCTCTTGCTAGTATTGTCTTTTGCATTTTTCATGTTCAGGTACGACCCGGGCTTTACACTGTTTAGTTCTTCTTATATGACATTTTACATATAGGTGGTTGCTAAGAACAAACTGAGGATGATGCCTTGCTTTTTACTTGCAAAAAGAAAAGATGGTAATTGCTAATTGATATTAAGCCTTCTATTTATACAACTTTTGTTTGGACCCAGTTGGAGGCAAGCATCAGAAACGGAGATATTCAACCCGTCCAATTTTTTGGCGGGGCTTCAAAGCGTTCACCATCCTTGAATCGAAAGAAAGATCACCAAGAAGAATTACACAAGGTTCGCTAAGCTTCTACCTTCATATGTATGGAATTGTGATGATCCAGAAATGGGCAATTTATGACACATAGTTTCTTCTTTGCTTTATCAAGGAGGATGGACATTATAATCTACCATCATCTGAATGTAAGGAGGAAATCGAGTGGGATCTTCCTCAGAAACGGATGAGGGATCGAGAAAGCTTAAACGAGGATCGGGATGATGATCATAGAAGGAAGCAATGAGTTCTTTCATGAATGGTACTTTGCAATTTGGTTGAGGATGAGATAGTAGTTGATCACTCTACTCCATTGAGCATATATGTTGATGACTTTGGAAAATATTGAGCATTAATTTGAATGGAAGAGTATGAAAATTAACCCAGGAGTGAAAATCTTAACAAAAGCTATCTGTGATTTATATTAGAATAATTGAACTTTTAAAAAGATGGGGTGAGAGAGGCTCGAACTCTCGACCTCAGGATTACTCAGTATGCTATGAGACCTACGCGCTAGCCAACTGCGCCACCACCCCTTTGGTGTTTTGTTTTCTCAATAAATAGAGTTTAATAAATATGGTTTAAAAAATTATATAGTTTCATCTATGTTTTATAGATTTTTTTAAAGTATTTTCATAATTTGTCTTTTTGGTATTATTAGACTACTTTTTACATATTTCTTTTAAATAAGTGTAATTTGAATATTTGAGTTGTGAATTTAACTATGGCAAAACAAAGTTGTAAATTTAAGATTTATTCATTTTATATAAAGAGCACTGATACACATTCCGACTATGAGAGGGTAGCAGCTGATATAATTTTAAATTTTGTCAAATTTGTAGGCAAATAGTAAACCTCTCTTAGTTGGAATGTGTCGGAAAATGCTAATCATTTTCGTTATATAAATTCTTAGAACATTTTATGATTTTAATAAAATTTTAAAGTATTTTAGTAAAAAAATTATCTCTTCAAGATTAATGGAAAGATGAATGAACAAATTCAAGCCATTGAAGCATAGACTTGAAGAAAGTCTTTGTCTCTTTGAGGTTGAAGGGTTTTAGCAAAAGGAATGCTAGCAGTGAGCAGAGGCATTTTCAAGCAGCAGCATCAGAGTTTATCATTCGCCTCCTTTCGCAGCTGCTTCTCTCTCCTAACCATGGCCGCTGCAACTGCTAGGGTTTCGTCCCCTCCTTACTCCACCGGCTCTCCCGCCTACTCGCCGCTGAAGCGCGTCGGCACCCACAACGGGAGCTTCCACTGCGACGAGGCCCTCGGCTGCTTCATGATTCGCCTCACCTCTAAGTTCTCCGATGCTGAAATAGTCCGAACCCGCGATCCTCAGGTCATTCTCGCTCTCGTTGGCGCCAATTTGATGAAAATTTTGAAATTTAGGGATTCCGGGTATAGGCAAGGTAGTAAAATAGTGATGTTATCGCATTTTAGGATTGAAATGCGGTGTTTTTGTCTGTTGGAACGAGATTCCGAGCTATCTGTTAGCTATTTGTTGATTCGTTGATTCCTCTAGTTCTGAATTTGCTTGTTAATAGTTCGAACCCGCGATCCTCAGGTCATTCTCGTTCTCTTTGGTGCCAATTTGATGAAAATTTTGAAATTTAGGGATTGCAGATATAGAAGAGGTAGTAAACTAGTGATGTTATTGAATTTTACGATTGAAATGCGGTGTTTTTGTCTGTTGGAACGAGATTCCGAGCTATCTGTTTGCTATTTGTTGATTCCTCTAGTTCTGAATTTGCTTGTTAATAGTTCGAACCCGCGATCCTCAGGTCATTCTCGTTCTCTTTGGTGCCAATTTGATGAAAATTTTGAAATTTAGGGATTCCAGATATAGAAGAGGTAGTAAACTAGTGATGTTATTGAATTTTACGATTGAAATGCGGTGTTTTTGTCTGTTGGAACGAGATTCCGAGCTATCTGTTTGCTATTTGTTGATTCCTCTAGTTCTGAATTTGCTTGTTAATAGTTCGAACCCGCGATCCTCAGGTCATTCTCGTTCTCTTTGGTGCCAATTTGATGAAAATTTTGAAATTTAGGGATTCCAGATATAGAAGAGGTAGTAAACTAGTGATGTTATTGAATTTTACGATTGAAATGCGGTGTTTTTGTCTATTGGAACGAGATTCCGAGCTATCTGTTTGCTATTTGTTGATTCGTTGATTCCTCTAGTTCTGAATTTGCTTGTTAATAGTTCGAACCCGCAATCCTCAGGTCATTCTCGTTCTCGTTGTCGCCAATTAGATGAAAATTTTGAAATTTAGGAATTCCGGTTATAGTCAAGGTAGTAAACTAGTGATGTTATCGCATTTTAGGATTGATTTGCGATGTTTTTGTCTGTTGGAACAAGATTCCTAGCAATCTGTTAGCTAATTGTTCATCATTGATTCCTCTAGTTCTGAATTTGCTTGTTAATTAATAGTTCGAACCCGCGATCCTCAGGTCATTCTCGTTCTCGTTGGCGCCAATTTGATGAAAATTTTGAAATTTAGGGATTCCAGGTATAGACGAGGTAGTAAACTAGTGATGCTATCGCATTTTAGGATTGAAATGAGATGTTTTTGTCTGTTGGAACGAGATTCCGAGCTATCTGTTTGCTAATTGTTGATTCGTTGATTCCTCTAGTTCTGAATTTGCTTGTTCTCTTAGTAACCCGTGTTCTTTACCGAGCAGAAGAATCTATTCCGTGGGAGACTGCTGATTGTTTAACTTATATGTGGTCATTGTTCTGATGTAACAGCTATTGGAGGGCCTAGATGCTGTGCTTGATGTTGGGGGTGTTTATGATCCGAGCCGAGACCGGTATGATCATCACCAAAAAGGATTTGGAGAGGTCTTTGGATATGGTTTCTTGACCAAGCTCAGCAGTGCTGGTCTTGTTTATAAGGTAACTAGTCATTATTTCTTTTGTTTTTGTATCATAGCACTCAAAGGAGATTATTCATTCCACTTGCCCATTTTTTTCTGAATTGCAGCACTTTGGAAAGGAAATCATCGCTAAAGAGCTCCAAGTTAACGAGGACCATCCAGATGTGCTTCGTTTGTATTTGGCTGTTTACAAGAGTTTCATGGAGGTACAAATTTCTCATTTGTACCTAATAAAGTCACCTTTACCAGTTATCTGGAACTTTTTCTTTTATCTGCCTTGTAGTTGATGGCTATTCTTGTGGGATAATGGATGTTATATATCATCTATGGATGTTTCTATGTAGATTATATTCCACTTACTATGTTAGTGATTGCTTCCTATTGTGTATCTACAGTTTGTTTAGTTTAAGTTAGATTGGTATTAAACAGATAATGCTGATTTTATCATTTGGACTATTTTATGAGATAGATTGAAGAGTTTGATTTGTACTTCTGCTAGATTATTTTTTTTTGGCCAAGTACTTCAGCTAGTTGATGATCACAGAATATATTGATTGATTTGATGATATATCAGGCAATTGATGCGAACGACAATGGGATCAATCAGTACGATACAGATCAACCACCAAAATACGTGAATAATACTCATTTATCTTCAAGAGTGGGGAGACTAAATCTTGACTGGACAGATCCTGACCAGTCTGCTGAGAAGGAGAATGAAGCATTTCAAAGAGCAATGGCTTTGGCAGGCAGTGAATTTTTGGATGTATGATTTCTTGTCTCACTTGGATGCAATTTCATTCGCAAAATACCCTCATTTAAACTTGTGGTTTCATAATTTATTCCTATATACTTTTATCTGAACTATGAGTTGGCTTAAATTTCCAGAGTGTTCGGTATTATGCGAGGTCTTGGCTTCCAGCAAGGACGATTGTGTTGCAGTGTCTTGAAGCGAGACGTGAAGTGGACCCTAGCGGCGAAATTATGGTCTTAGACAGATTTTGTCCAGTAAGTAATTATGGTCTTTCACAAGTATATATACTTGTTGTACTTAGTTGATGAAAGTAAGAAAATTGCTAGGCTACTGTAATATAATGTCAGTAGTATGAACTAAGCACTGCATTATTTTCATTTAGTACATCAATGAATGCTAATCATTTCACTGAAATGTAAATAAGAAAGGCAACCTGGGTATTGTCATTGCTGATATTGTGTGTTTTTATTGTTATAATGTGAACAGTGGAAGCTTCACTTGTTCGAGTTGGAGGGGGAGATGAAAATTGATCCTTTGATCAAATATGTTCTTTATCAGGTACTTTATCCATTCATCTTTCATATCATGCCTTTTGAGATCAACTGTTGTGCCTAAAGTCGATACATTACAAAGGAAATTCATCTATCATCTTTCTGGCAATAAATATTCTAGTGAAGTCACTGATAAATATCATATGTTATGTCACATCTTTTCGTTGTATAATTAGATTTTAGGTTAATCACAGTTTCAGGTTTGCACTATGTTGCTTTTTTAGGTGTCCCAGTTTAAATTGTTTATGTCCCAGGTTTTGTTTTCGTTGCTAATAGGTGTCCTGACTCCTGAGTTTCTTTTTCGTTGCTATTTGGTTTTATGTCCGTTTTTTTCTGTTAATTTTTTACGGATTTGGGTGGGTTTTCTTCGGTTCATGAAGCTTAAGTGTCATTTTGTTCTTTTATCTTCTTTAAATGTTTTTGCTGTTAAATTTATGGAGCCATTGAATCAAAATCCGTCAAATCTAATAGAAAAAACTGACGACAAATAAAAAAGCAACGAAAATAAAACCTGAAAACCTTGTGCAAACCTGAGACTATGATTAGGTTCTCAACCCTTAAATTTTCACGTCTTTTATGGTAAAATCGGGACATAAAGTATGTGTTTGATCCGAAAATTACAGGACGACAGAAGCAAACAGTGGCGAATTCAAGCAGTTGCAGTGACCCCCGAGAGCTTTGAGAGCCGAAAGGCACTCCCGACTCAGTGGCGGGGACTAAGGGACGATGATCTCAGCAACGGGTCGGGAATTCCGGGTGGCGTGTTTGTGCACATGAGCGGCTTCATTGGCGGGAACCAGACTTTGGAGGGTGCTCTTGCCATGGCTCGGGCCGCATTGAAGGTATGAACCAATCCCATATACAAGGGTTTGCATTGCATTGTTAGGATGGATTTTGCTTGTTGAGTTATGATTTTTGGAGTTCTAGACTAATTTCACATATATATTATCACATTCTCTATGGATTTACCTTATTGCAGTAAGATCCACAGATTCTACTTTTATTTATTTTAGCACTGTATTCAATTCTCTACTTTGAATCCTTTCCCTCCATGAAGGCATAAACAAATTAGTTAAGGTAGTAAAGATGCACATTTTTAATAATTGAGGTACTAAAAGTGTTATCCCTCAAAAGTTTATTTGGATTTGCAAGTTGTGTACTATTACGGGTTAAGACCCTATAGCTATAAACTGTGTGAGGTATACCCACGTGAGATTTAAGTTTAAATTGTTGATATCGGACGTCTGAATTTTCAACTTTGTTGAAATTTGGTTTTTCGTCTATTTTTTTAGTCAAATTTGGCAAAATGGTGTGAAAAGTCGAAGTTGCTCCTGATACGTTTATGTTTACTCCGGCCACCACCCTACACCGGTCGACCACCACCCTACTCCGGTCGACCACCACCCAACTCCGGCCGACCACCACCCAACTCCGGCCGACCACCATAAGACAATTTTGAAATTTTTTTTTTTTTATCGGGTTATGTGACAAATACATGACCAAGTCCTGTCAATTTTAACAGCAAATTCAGACTGATACACCAAATTTCAACAAAGATGAAACTTCAGACAGTCAATATTAACAATTTAAACTTCAAACACCAAAATCTCACATAGGCAAACTTCAGCCAACTTTATAAGTTATTAACCCTTTTTATCGTAAAAACAGTAAGAACATAGACAAACGAAACGAATTGGGTAAAACTAGTTATCATATGGCTTCACTGTATATACAATATTAAAGCACCAAAATTATTTCAGCCAACCAATTTGCCAGGAACACAACATATGAACAGAACAGACCGTATATCATCTTCTTCACCAAACACTGTCTAAACCAACATCATTAAACACCCAGATCACGAGTTGTTCTCCACAAAAAGGCTAACCTGAGGATGCAATCCCGATTCTTTCAACGACAAAGACAGCTTCTCCGGACCGTAAACAACACGAGGGAAGTTCGATACGAGGCTGTAGTTCCCCATCTCCAACCAACCCAATGAATCCACAAAATCGTACAGCAATTGGATTGTGACGTCGCTGTGGAATCTCCGGTCCTTGCGTTCACCGTTTGCAAATCGTATCAGTACCTAATTGATTATAGTTAACAGAAAAGGGTATTATTAGTTCAGTGCAAATTAGGAAGTAGATTAAGGGATAATTACAAATCACATACTAAAGGGTCTTGATGAACTGCAAAAGATATAGTAAACTATATTTCTTGACAAGCACCTAACCTAACTTCAAAGACCATACTAATTACTAGGTCACCTTTTCCTATAAAAAAATCTCGAGTTATTTTGAAAAAAAAAAAAAAAAACTATCGTTACTAATACCGACCCGGAATTTTGTCTTGGTGGAGAAAGATAGACTAATTTTTTTTTTCCTGAGCTAGTGCGCGCCTAATGCTGATTTGGCATAACCTTTGGCTCATGAGCTAGACATTGTCTTGGCAGAAAGAAATGGACTGAAGATTTATCTGGGTGCATCAGCTCAATACACTGTTCTGTTTTTGCTTTTATTCTTAAATAAACAAGGGTATTTCTATCTTTTCAAAAAAAATATGTCAAATATGATGGTGTTTCCAAAATTAGCTAGTTCAGTTTGCTATTTGTCAAAACAGAAAAATAGCCAATAATACATTTTGCAATTCGCCCAAAGTTTGTTATGCAGATTGTAGTAATAACCCACAAGTGAAGGCAGCATGAAGAGAGAAGAATTAAATTTGATTACCTGGGTAACATTTGGTCCCTTTTCAGGCTCAGTGCCAAGAGACAAGGCTTTCTCTTCGCGCAATTTGGCTAAAGCAGCTGCCTTTTCTTCAGCTTCGCGCTCTGCTCTCTCAATGGCTTCTTCTTCCTCCTTGCTCTTTCTCTCAGCTTCAGCTGCTTCTCTCTCTAATCGTTCTTGTTCTTCTCTAATTTGGCGCTCCCTAGCCTGATTAAACGTGTTCAAATAAAGATTATGATTTGATTGATAACTAAAACTATGAAATAAAAAGTTGCTGTTTTACCTGGTCGGCTTCTAGGGCCGCCCTATATGCAGCATCTTGCTCCTCTCTTAATCTCATATTGTTGCTTCTTTCTTCAGCATCGAGTCTGGCTGTAACAAGAACAGGGCCACTTTCCTCAAGAACTCTCTGTAATAATGTGAGTATTTCTCCAGGTGTCTTCGGGCCCTCAATCTGTAGGAGTACATAAATAAGATCAACCTCATTGAATCAATGCTGACAATGAGCTGCTCTCCAATCTTTTATGATATTGAAGAAATGAAAATGGCAAATTTTTTTTTTTTTTCAATGTAGGATACGTAGGAGTTCATAACAAATCATGGAAAGGTTCTATGCTCTTAGATTAGAACCAGACCTTACAACATGCATTGCTACAGTTCACAGAAGAAATGGAAATGGCATGTACATAAAGATAAACCATACTTGTTTGGGATTATGTGATTTTGTTGAGAACTCAATCTCCCAATATGAATAATAGCCAAGTATTTCAGTTCCAAATGCATAAACACCGCACAGGTAGGCAGTTGATGAACTCACTGAATAAAGCACTACAATAAGCTTATTCTCAGTTATTCAAGCTATAGATACACTAACATTACAATCACAAGACACAAACTGATACTACTATTGATGAAATCTTGATAAGCTACTACATTTTGCATTTGTAAGCATCTAAATCAAGCTTGCCTATACGATTCCATGCTGCAACTACATAAAATAGTTACCCTCTAACACCAAATGTTCAGAGCAACCATTTTTTCAAAACTTCATCAGTAGATCACACCATGCTCATATTTTTCATAATAAACATACAATAATGAACATCACTTAATACATAGAAGCAGAATCAGTAATCAGTTGTACCTGCTGCAGTAACGCAATCCTCTGGTTAGTTGCAGTTGCAGCCATAACCACAGCACAAAACGGAAATCGAGATGCCTTAAAGCTATTACTCATCTTGAACCCTTCAGCAGCTCGAATACTTCCTCCCCAAGCCACAAAGTTCTCGTTCACAAAAGCCGACAATGCCTCGTTACACAAAGTGCCTTCACAGAACAGAGCTGAATCAGGATGCTCAGGAGAGTGCAAGTAAACGAACAGCAGCTTATACGAGTTTCTAGACCTCTGTAACGCATCCATAAACCCTTCAGATACGAAGTTTGGCCTAGTTGGGATAAACCCTAACTCCCTCTCAAACGAAGCCACAAAGTCCGCCGCCTCGGATGCTGCAGCCGAGACGTTCACTAATCGAGAAGAGCTATCGTCGCTACGAATCGAATTCGAGCCCACACCAACCATACCGAGCGAGTAGGATAGAACACCGCCTGCAATCCACATGCCGAGCCCGATAGCGCCGGAAACTAACCCTAGACTACCGGAAATCACGGAAATCGGCAGAGTGATGAGCTTCCATGTTAAACTTGGCCCTGCAACCGCCAGCCTATCCTCGTAGGGTTCGGAATTTGTGGCTGCGGAGGAAGTAGTGGCGGAATCGGCGGGGAGATCGGAGCCGGTGAAGGTGGAGACGGCGAGCTCGAGATTCCAGCCATGAGCTTGGAGGATTTCGGTGCACAAATCGAGGTCTTCAACGCCGGTGATTGCTTGGAAATACGCTATGTTATCATCAATATCAACCATTCTCTGCTCCGAAGAATTATCAGTGTTGAGTCCACTGAATTGAAGCTCAATGGAGGAGATTGAATCGATTGTCTTCTCTGTGAGATTATCTTCAATGGAGGAGATTGTCTTTATAAAGGGTTAATAACCAAATTGTTTGGCTATATGGGTTTTTTTCATTTTCCGATAAAACTGTTACATTTGTTTTAATTCTCTTATTAGATAGAAAATAAACATGTTTTCGATTCAAAGTCTTTTCAAGTATACCAAGATGAATTCAAACAAAAATTGAAAACATAGCAACGAAATACCTTCAATTGTATACTTAATTAGACTTCCACCCAATTCGAATAGTGTGTTTCAATTGAGCATCTAATTAGAAGTATTTTATTACAATTCTTTCAATTTATATCTGAATTCATCATGTGTACACATAGAAAAGACTTCGTGGCGTAAACATACTCATTTTATGTTTAATTTGACGGAAATTGAAACAGGTATAACAATTTGATCGAAAATTAAAAATTCGAGTAACCAATTTCAAAAAATTAAAGTTCAATTATCGATTTATAAATTAGTCAAAGTTTAGATAGCAATTTGGTTATTTTGAACACATAACATCTAATAATCAAATGAGTTCATTTCTCTAGTTTTTAAGGAGGATTCAGCCAACTTATAGAAACAATGCATTCAATGTTTCAGAATCAGCAATCTACATCAATTCAAGAGGTACTATATGAACAAACTACACACTATTGCTCAACTCACCAAACAAAAATTACAATCTTCTGCAGTGTTTTTTCTCCTATTATATATATATAACCAAACTAACAAGAACTCCTTTTCTCACTAGCTAACTAATTGGAAGTGGCAATACAGATTGTTTATAGCTGCTGCTAAATGGAAGAATCCCACCATCAATAAGAACATTGTTGTTATTCATCTCCGAATCAACCAAATCGACACCCGAAACTCCGGTTTGCTGCAGAAGCTGAACAAGAGACCAGAACACATCCATCCTTGTAACATTTCTTGTTGCCTGCAACATAAAAAAAAAAAACATGTTTTTATCAACATTAATCACCATATACCAAACATGAATGAAATATTAAGTGTAAATGTGTATCTATATCTACCTCGACAACGAAATGCGACCATATCTTCCCCTCCCGAACCTCCATTGTTCCTTTCAATATGTTAAGACCGAACCCCCGAACTATATCTGCTATTTCAAGAAACAACCCCTTTTCTTCACACAACATCTGCATATATACAGAAGAGCATTGTTTATAAAAAGCACAATTTTTCAGCAAAGTGAATAGAAACCATGGAATTACTAATTTAAGTACCTCGATTAGCATCTGGCCCGGTGAATCCAAGTCCTCGACTATGATCGGGCAAACCATACTTTGATTTCCAACCTCGAACGCCCAAGTTGTGCCTCCATTGTTGTCTTTCAATATTGTTCCTTTTGATTCGTCGGCTTTCTTGAGCTTATCCGAATGTTTGGTCACATTTTGGAGGAATACCATGTGCTTAATCGTCTTGTCTAGTAACACGTCGATGCTACACTGTAACGAGCGAGTAAAACTTGCCAAGTTAGGATTTTTTTCGGGTACCGAACTAAATGAAGGCATAAAAATGCGCATTTTTTAAAAAAAAATGTAAATTTGAAGTTTTGAAGAACTACCTTTGAGGCGTTTGGGATAATGCCGCGAAGCTCCTTGAGGCGATCTTGAATCAACTGACGGTCCTTAGGCCTCGGTCTAGTGCTTTCGCCTGGCCTAGCTCGTTTCTTCGTTGGCTTTGAGGGCTCCTCGGTTCTCTTTTGTGATCCCGAAGAGGACCCTCGTGTGTTGATGCTATAGATGTCATCGATCCACAACCCAACTTGTGATTTGGGTGGGGGTTCCTTGTGCACCAAGTTACTTGTTGTGCAAGAAACCACACCTCCCAATAACTCTTCCAACCCTGTTTCCGAGAATCGAGGCAATAGACCTTTGTGGGGCAAAGCTTCATTCCCGGAATAGACATTATCGGTAAAATCAAAAGGATCCCTTTGAGAGCTCTGAGCAACTGGAACAGGCAGGCTATCAGATGCTTGCTTGGCAAGCAAGTTAGCCACGTAATCGTCAGCAATACACTCCGAGTTCACTAAATCGGGATTGAACCATGGAGGGAGATCATCAATAAGGCAAGAATGGGAGATTTCTGCTACTGGGTCGGTCGAATTGATCAAATCTTCAAAAGATCTTTTCTTGTCAAACACATTGTTGGAAGGCTCAAATGAAGTCAAGACCGAACCTTCCATGGATGAGTTTGTGAGGATTTGGGATATGTCTTCATATGCAGAGGCTTCTCTTGAATGGTAAACTTCTGAAACACAAGGAGATGGATCTATCGTGTTTCTTAGCAGATCATTGCTGCTTTGACTGAGTTTTAAGTGGTTCGAGTTGCCTTGTGAGAGTAAAGACGCGAAAAGTCCATTTACATCGTAATCTTCTCTCGACGAAGATGATGGAGCGTTCGGTGTTGAATGGATATAGTTAGAATAATGCCCATCTTGGAATGATTTTCTTGCTACCTTCAAGAACTCAGCCCTTTCCATTACCTGTAGTAAAAACATTCACTAAAAAATGAAACTTTGTGCTAATTTTTTCTAGATCCATATCACTAATGCATGAAAATTGAAATTCAAGGAATGTAACTTCTATTACGCACCTTTTTTACCGATCCAAACTGTAAAACACCTCGATGTTCGATCGGGATAACTGCAACTGTCTGCAAAATCAGAACATTGGTAGCTAAATTAGACGAGGATTATGCTGCAGAAAGAAAGAACCAGATCTAAGGATGTTTTTCAAGGTCAGAAAGGTAAATTAACCTGTACCTCAGTATCAGCATGCATCCATTGATGCTTTCCAGTAAATGCAGCTTCTCCAATAATCCTAAACCAGAAAGTTAATAGCTTTTGGGTTTAATTAAGGTTCTGAAACAAATTGATATAAAAATAGTAAAGATGAAGAAATTGTGTGTTTTTGCACATGCTTACCCTTCACCTAGAAGATGGACTTGAAGAAGCATATTATCAAGAACATGCCTCATTTGCTCTTCAAAGTAGGCATCTTCCATGGTTAACAACCTGGTAATTCCAAAAAGTTACAACTTTTGGTCAGAATTTTCATTACTGCCCTCATAGAGGAAACTAATTTGACCTAATTTCACAAAAAGGGAAAAAATCAAGAAATTCAGGATATGGGTTTTAACAGTATGATTAAAGACTAAACCCAGATTTCCCACAGTAACCTTCACCTCAGCTAATCATAAAAACTGGATTTTTCTGCTCTAATCTTGTAAAAAAATGATTTTTTTCTTGGGTTACACCAACAACCTCGATTCATGCTGGAAAAGGGGAGAAAATCAAGAAATTCAGGAAATGGGTTTTAACAGTGATTAAAGACTAAACCCAGCTTTCTCACAGTAACCTTCACCTCAACTAATCATAAAAACTGGATTTTTCTGTTCTAATTTTGTTAAAAAATGATTTTTTTTTATTGGGTTACACCAACAACCTTGATTCATGCTGGAAAAAGACCATCTTTTTTCGTTTCTTAGGAAAAAAAAACGAAAGAAATCGACATATGCAGAAACAAAAAAGCGAGACATACATGGAGTTTCGAGGATCAAATCGCCAAAAAACTCCATATGACCATCCATTATTGCGACACAATCTGCTAAGCATCTCTTTAACCTCTGAATAATCCATTTTCTAGTCTCTGCTGCAACAGTTAAGCTGCACTTAATCTTCCTCTTCAGTGAAAAGCCATGAAAATGGCAGAGACAAGGTATTAGACAGTAATGTCTCTGTTTCCGGCAATGAAGAACTGGGTGATTCTTGTTTCTCTCTGCGTGTAAAGATATAGATGGATTTATATGTAGTGGACTGAAGAAGGGAATGGATATTGGATACTCTCTGAGCTTACAGGGACAAGACAACGACTGAGGTGAAGGTAATAAGAAGAGATCCGGCATTAAATCTGTTATATATTTGTCTTCAGCTCCGTGTTTTGTGTCTCCGGCCACCGGTCCCATCGCTCCACCGGCTATAGCCGGTCACTTTTTCATTTCTCTTGATATTTTAACCCAACTTATATCTTTTATACATACGATTTATTATAAAAAAAATATACAATGGTGGTGAGTAAAAGTATTTTACCAAAAAAAAATATAAAGTGAAGTCGACTTAAATTTAACTCAATTTGTTAGTTATCAAATCAGACACATTAAGATTTGTTTAATAAATAATTACCGTTTGTCTGTCTTTCGTGATATCTAATATATTATCTTCATCATTTGATGATTGAAAAATCAGCTTGAATTTAAGTCGACTTCATTTAACCAATATATATTTTTATTAATATATATATTGATTATATCTATTTTGTAGATAATATTATAATAGTATGTATTATTTTGAATTTTAGGTGGATGGTACTTATTTTCGTTTAATTTGTTATCGTACTAATATATATAAATTGTATTCTAAAAAAATATATAAATGGAGTAATATGATATTATTTTTTGTTTAAAAATTTATCTATGTTTTTTCTTCATATATATATATAAGTTATTATATGTATCAAATGAGGAAAATAAAGTGCATATTACTAAGGTATATATGCTTAGAGATAGCAAGGGAAAGTGGAGGACAACATATTAAGGTTGTTGTCTAGAAGTTTTTTGGTTTATGTGACATGCACTTTATTTGGGCTTAGCGTGTCTTCCCTTTTGGAGCAAACAAATCTTAATATACAAAGCAAGATTCTCATGCATTTAGGGTTAATTGGTTAACTTCTGTGAATGTCATATCATAATAAAATGCATTACTTAAATTAAAAAAGAAGACAACTTTTTCTTCTTTCAATCCTATAATCTAAAAAAATATTAAATTAATGAAAACGTGAACTAATTTATTTATTTTAAATCATTATTGGCTTGAAAAAATAAATAGAAATTGCGATATGAGCGGAACTAATTAATTCCGTAATTTCGAGAATTTTGCGATTTTAGCCCCGGACTTTCAAGTGTCGGATTTTAGTGTGTGAATAGTGGTTTTTATGCGGAAACAGTATCTAGATTAAAAGTCACCGCTATGCCGTGACTATGCTACTTTTCTGCCAAATTCCATTATTTCAAGGGTTAAAATCGCATTTTAGTGTTATTTTGGGGATTTTTTTTTTTATAATTTTCAGTTTATTTGGATTTAGTTGTTATTTCATAAGTTTAGATTTCCATTTAGTATTTAAGACAATAATAGCCGTCGTTTGCATTCAGTTTATGATATGAAAAAATCGACGTTTTTCATCAGCATTTGATTTTCGGTATTCCTTAAATCGTAGTTCTGCGCATCTATCCCTAATCGCGATACATTAAATTGTACTTTATATATATAACAATTATTATTGAAGACCAAAAAGAAGAATGAAGAACTATGACAACGTTGGTTAATGTTTTGGTTCTTGTTTTAGCCGTCCCTTTTAAAGTCATTGCTTCAGAGACAAGCATAGGGTTCATTATTAATTGGACCGACCTAAAAAATCTATGACCGAACCCATCACATCCATTATCCCCATTCTATATCTACTATAGTAACCAGACTTTTGTCATTTTCTATAGGTGTTATCGTACATATTAATACATATATATTCTTATATTACTATTAATTAATTAATTAATAAAAAAAAACATAAAAAATAATCGTGTCATTCGATAATTATGCACAAACATGATACATTAACTTTCACGGTTGTTCACATCGTGCTATTATATGGCGTTTAATTAGTTATAAGTATGTTTACATACAAATTTTTTAAACAAAAATTAAATAATAGATATCGCATAATTAGAATTATAACTTTATATATCATATTTCACACATTTTTAGTGCAGATTTGAAAATTTCTCAAAAGTGGTCGAATTATTTAAAGTTTTCAAACAATACTATTCAAATAACTAGTAAATATTCATATTTACTAGTAAAGCTTTATTGTGAAATGTCGTGCTGTGACACTATTTTAAATTAAAATACGAACAGGACACAAAAATTGCATTATATTATCGTGTTTGAATTGGTGCATTTAATTCAGATGTTTTTGGAGCCTTATAATGTACGAATTTACTATGGATTTCGATAACTTTTTAACTATAGTTGATTATTATAGTTTGTGTAACTTATCATCATCTGTATAGTTGGGCCGGTTAAAAATTAAAATTTAAAAGAAAGCGAGGACGATGAAAGTAAAGTAACATGCACTCTTTGTTATTTTTTTTAATATAAAATTTAAATGCACCTATTTTTTAAACAATAATATAAGAATGAGTTGAGAAAGTGATAGAGAGTGTAATTGATAAAGCCTTTGTAGTTGCATGAAATTGAAAAATATGCATGATGACCTATCCACTTTAATCAATTAAATAAATAAAAACATAATGATTAGCTAAAGAATACTAATTATTAGTATGTAATACTCTTATATATATATATCTATTAAATTAATTAAGGTATGAATATAAATAAACAAACATGTATATAATTCATTAATTACCATAATCTTCCAGTTAAAAAACATTGAGTTCAAGTAAAACTAGACCTATAATTTACAGGCGCAGTTAAATTTTCAAAATAATTTAAATATTTCCAATTAAAGAATTTTTTTTTTAATATAGCTACTTTGTGGTAGAGCTAGTAGTGTAGCAAGAGCGCTTTGATCAACTAGCAAGTTGGAGATTATGATGGCTGCCACTTGCAGATAAATGTGAATATATTATTATTATTATTATATATTATTATTTAATATATATATATATATAATGATGTAGCTGCAGTCATTGTTATATTTCTGTCATATATATATTTAGCAGAAACCTATGACTTGGGGAACTCAAAATTCACAAGCAGTGTCTAGGGTTTCAATCTTTCCCTACATCAGAAAGAACATTTCTTGTAAGTGGTGCAAATGACCCTAATTATATATATATATATTAGTATTAGAGCGAGTTTGTTCAAATCTCTCCAAAATGCTGAATTTAAAACTTAATAAAAAACTTTCACGTGATATACGTTTAAAATATTTCAACACACGTAAGAGAGAATGTTGTATAAAGACTAAATCATATAACCACCAATATTTTAAAATTTTAAAACAGCCGGTCAAGTGGTTAGTTTGAAACTTTCATATTTCACATATATACTGTGAACATACACGTGGAATTATATTCTATAGATATATGAGGTATAATAAATATATTTATTTTCAAATTAACATTTTGAAGTCTTATATATGTATTTTCTATTCTATATGGCTTCATGTATATTAGTGTACGGTTAATTGGAGATGATGAGAATATGTAAGAGTATAATTAATGGAATCCTATGTAATGTACGTACCATATATATATAATCGAGTTTTAGTTACATTTATCTTTCTCTATCATTGTCATCATGTGTATATATAAAGGAGGTCGAATTAAGCTAGCTAGAAAAGCATAAGGGGGACATGCAATTATATTCAATAATAAGAGAGACCCCATATTGATATTATGTTCACAATATGATCTACCTAGTATGAGAATGTTGACTTAATATAACCCTATTCAAACCCTAGCTTCCATTAATTACTATTCACACACAACTATCAAAGCTCCACATAAGTATACTAACAATTTTTTTGTACTGATTCACTTTTTATAGATTTAGTCTGTTTGGAACCAGTACAGACTGAACCAATTCCAAACAATATGGTCAGCTTGTACCGCTTTTATCCTCCAACCCTATTATTTGATGTCCCGAATTCGACACTTGCTTTTTTAATGAATATTTAAAATTACATGAAAATATGATTTAATTTAAGGAGAAATAAAAGTTTATATTTTAGAAATAAATTAATTAGACCCAAAAAACTCAAATGCATGAATGTGAATATAAAATGCATTATACATATAGTAGCATTCTCTCTAAGCTAGCTAGTTTTTTTTTCCTTGTGAAGTAGTCCGTGGCAATCAAGATGGTAACATATGTAGTATGCTTGTTTCATACGTATATTATTCACTCACACCAGATCAACCTAATAGAGTATTGACCATAAATAGTTTTGCGTTCTCAGAGTCACAGCGGGATTTGACCCTAACGTCTGTGATTAAGGGATGAAGCGTAGAACTATTACAAGGTTACAAGGATAAATAACTAGCTTATATAACACCATTAGACCATTAACACCTACTACCACAATTAGAACTCACTTATAGCCACAAGGACCACCCATCCACTCTTTTATCATTGATTTTACCCCAAACAAATCATTTTTCTAGTTAAAAAATGATTGAAGATATAGTCCCTATATATCTTGGAAGCTAGCTATCTAGGAAGAAAAGAAAGCAAATTAGAAATAATCTTATATAGTTACAATTACATTAATGACATACTTTTGTGTGTATTACCAAACTCTATAATGTGGCATAATCCAATTAGGAAGTAAGGTTGATTATTGCATCGTTCGATATAGTAATGTTCGTATCTCTCTCAAGTTGTCCATATAAAAAGTTATATTAGAAATATATATATTTTCAATATATTATCAGATTATGTTTTCCATATTAAATTTAATATTTAGTCCCTAATAATTGTTACTATATAAATTGTTAACTCTCCTTTATATTTCAACTTAAGGATGGAACATGGTGCAATGATATTTGTTTGAGAGAGCAGCATATATAGGGTACAAACAATATGCCCATGAAAAGACTAGCCTTAAAAGATCAAGACATAGTCATCTTTAATGTTTGTTCTGTTCATTAACATGTTTGTAGTGCATGCTCATATTAACTTTGGAACACTTCAAAAATTGGAGGAGTCCACACCCCATTTAGTGGGTTGGTGTCAGATGAAAGAAATTGACCCTTAAAAACATACTAATCATATAAATATGAAGCTAGCTAGCTAATTCACTCCCATGATCAATTCCTATAGCAATTTAAAAAATATTAAATTGGAGGAGATATATAAAAATAAAATAATAATAAGTTTAATGGTTAGGAACCTAAAAACAGTCTCGGGTTTTATCCATATTAAATATAGTGTCTCTCATGATTAAAATGTTAATATGCACAACCTATTTTATTTTTAGGTGTTTTGGGATTAAACCCATAAAAGTATGGTTTTTAATTCAAAATTAAAATTTCGAATTGATATAACCTTAGCTAGCTAACATTATTATTCATTGTTATTGCTAACAAAAAGACTATGATTTTGTCTCTTGGACATGTCACATGCTTCATCATCGATCACTAGAGTCAACGGTATATATCAATGAAATTTGCTTTATTTTCTAACCTTTTTATTTCCTATTAAAAGATAGAAATTAAATCCAAAGAGTAAGATTTAGCTTGATTATTACATGTTTGTAGGTCTTTTTAGTTTCTCACTTTTTGCCACCCTTTTAAATAAAAGGGAGCTGAACAAAATAATTAACTATATATGGCTCCACATGCTCAAGTTTAATGGACATGAATCCAAAGCCTTAATTAATATGATAAATTAATAGCAAAAAGGTGTATAAACTTTAAATAATTTCGTTACTACCATTAGGGAAATTTTATATATACAAATATTAATTAGTATGAAAAAATTGACAAACTTTGCTTCACCTTTTCGTTATTTGCCAACTCGATCAAAGAGCGGGTTGACTGTTTAGAAATGGTGACAATACAAATCGATGGAAGAGGGCCTACGAATTTACATGATGATTTAAATAATTATGAAATTATAATATTTAAAAAAAAAACAAATAAAAAAGGTTGTAGATAAGGAATTTAATAATGTTGTAATTGATGAAACATCTACTTTATAATTTATTAAAAAAAATCGAAAATAACATGGCTTGTTAATATAATTGGAAGTGATTGTGTTATCACTTATTATTGTTATCAATATATATTATTGCGTTTTAAGTTTTTTAATTACCTCTACCGTGATAAGTAAAAGAGTGAAAATTATAAAGTGCTTTTTAAAAAAATATATTTCTGTTATAATACAAGCAAGTGTGTAGTTTCTTGTTCCTAGCATTTCTGTATAATTCATTGAAATTTTGAGTGAAACAAAGAAAATTATAATGTTAATTAAAAAAAAAAGTTTTAGATGGGTTCATTATTAATGAAAGCTAATTAGCTAGCTTATGGGTTTTTATTTTTCCATCTTGAGGATTAAATATAATAGAATGTAAGTATAGGTAGGTAATTAAGCACCTTTCACAAGTCAAGTCAAAAACCCCTGTCTTTAAGATCAAGTTGAGGAAATTAATGTAAGACATTGAGCAGAAAGCTTTAACTAGTCAAACATTTAGCTAGCTAGGGTACTTATAGATCTTAAAGAGAAAAATTTTACCTTTTGGTAAAGGCTAATAATCTATAAAATGTCTAAATTTTGACCCATGTTAGTCGGAGATGTCTGAATTTTCAAAAGTTAATTTGGAATGTCTGAATTTTCAACTTTGTTGAACTTTGGTTTTCCGTCCATTTTTAGGGTTAAATTTAACCGAATTGTGTGAAATGACATTTTTACCCCTTGGATTGGAGCTTTGGGCGGCCTTGGCGGTCACAGGCGGTGTTTTCCGGCGAAGAAGAATGCTTTTTTTTTCTTTAAGGGGCATTTTCGTCTTTTCAGGTCAAGCATGTGAGGGGCAAACTTTGGTCGGAGGGCATTTTCGGGATTTAAGTTTATTTCCGTTCACATGCCAAGTATGTGACCAAATTTCGTCAGTTTTAACGACAAAAATTGACGGAGACCTCTTATACCAACAACGTTGAAAATTCAGACCTTCCAAATTAACTTTTGAAAATTCAGACCCCTCTGATTAATATGGGTCAAATTTAGACAATTCATAGGTTATTAACCCTTTTGGTAAGTTCAGAATTATCATATATCATTGATAGAAGCTCATATATATTCAGAAAACCCATTAAATTTGGTTAAAACTGTAAACATTATTACATCATGCTCACTTAATTGCCCATATATCTAGGGTTTCATTGAGAACAAGCTTTTAGATATCTTCACTACACCTTTTTGTTTTGTTCATTTGCTAATTTTTTTAGAAAATTAAAAATAATATTAGAACATCAGGTTGCACCGATTCAACGTGAATCGACGTTCATTTTCTAGCTTTTTAATTCATTATAAATATAAATTAGTTTTCTTCACCGATATTTAATGTAAAATATGTAGTTTTTATACTATTATATATTGTGGAACCTAACCTTTATTTTTTTTAAATATTCAGAGAAAAAACATTACATTACCAGCTAGACTATTCACAATAACAATAAGTTTTAAAAAAATATGACAACCATAATTAACCCTGAAAAAAAAAATCTAGAAAATATAATATTCCTCAGAAATTCCCAGAAATCAGATATTTCCTCTTAAGAAGGGAACTAGAAATATTAATATTTCTGGTCAATTTTATGGCAAAAGTGTTTCCCTGGAATCTCAGTCAATTTTACTTTAAATTTGCAAAACCTGACAATTTCCACGTTAACTTTTAACTGTGTAGCACCAAAATACTATTTTGCTCCAATTTTTGAAATATATATATATATATATATATATATATATATATATATTTGATGGTCTAATAAAAGTTAAAAACAATACAATCATGACTGAGCTGTCATTGTAGTTTTAACATTCATATTATATCTGCACCATTGTCATCCCTCGCTGTGCTAATTATATTTTGCATATAAACCATGAAAATAAACATTAATTTTACCAACAAATAGTAAATGATCATTCTATAAAAAATATATGTGTTGTTAATTGTAACAAATAAATATAAAAAAACCCTTATTTTCAAGATATTTTGGGTTGAAATAATGATAAGAAGTGGATTATATATATATATATGTATCCTACCGGTGGCGTATTCAAGATTTGCATAATGGGTTACACTTTTTAAAAATGAAGAGAAAAACTAAGGTGTGACACAATCTAGTCATCTAGGTTTTGCTCTATTATCGGTTTCTCTATTTGATTTTTATTAAAAATTAATTTTTTTATAATGTTCTATTACCCTCTAACTTTTCAAAAGACTGATATTGACCCCTCTAATTAATAAAGTATTGAAAATAAAAAAAAGGGACATTGGTCCCTCCTTTTTGTACACTACATACGCCCATGATCCCTACCTATTGTTAGTATATATGAGTTAAAAATATATTAAGAAGTTTTTGAAAATTACTATTTAAAACATCCAAAAAAATTATAAAATTTTTTTGCATATAAATTTATTATGTGATTTAATTTAGTAGAATTATATTTTTGTATATATATAAATATAACTATATATATAAGTGGAGAAGAGAGCTGATAAGGTCAATAGAAGACTTGAGTGGTGCTGACTGCACTTATTAGCAAAAGTTAAGGGATAATTCGGGAAATGAAATTAATGAAGCGAAATCAAAAGCCCACTAATGATCCAATCATTATCATTCTGCAGAACCCAATACGGAAAAGTCATGGACCCCACCTCGGTGGCCCCACTTCTCCGACCACAATTATTTTTTACTTTGACCTTTTTACCCTTCGTCCGTTCGATTTGATTTATTTACCTCGGGAGGTTAAAACTTTGTTGGGACAGAGAGAAAAGAATGTCTGCTCTACGCGCTACACTCTCTGATTGCTTCTTTTCCTTTGTGTCTCGAAATTTACCATTTGTTTTTACCTTTTATATTTAAAATAAATATGTAAAATGTAATACTCTTTAAAATATAAAAAATGATTTAGGGACCAGGATTATAAAGTTCAAATGACAATTAATTAATTATTATTAATAGTATAGAAATCTCGCATAATTACATTTTATTTATTGAGATGGAAGGGAAGTAAAGAACTAAAAAAAATAAAGAAATAAATATTTGTGTGGAAATGGATAAAAGGAGAACTTAATATTATTATTTTTTAATCCCTAATACGGTGTAGCGGTTCATCGCTTCATTACTTAACTAGATGTTAAGGGTTTAAACCCCGCTAATGCAAGGTAAACGTAAAGATATTCATGACCAGCACTTTACCACTTAAGGACTGACTCGGTGCAAGTGAAGATTAGTCTAGATGTGGAAAAACCATGTCACGGGTGCTGCTCTCCAGATAGGGGCCCCACCAGACCACCTTGCAAGAAATAAAAAGCTATCTTACAAAGTTTAGATATGTAACAACAAATTCGAAAAATATCAAAACAAACCACTGAAACTCTTTGAAAGAGCAATGAGTATTGCTTTTTATTTTTATATTTTGTTCTTTTTTAAATTTTAATGTAAATGGATATAATTTTATTAGTTTTTTTTTTTTCTTTCTAAAATCATAATGAGTTGGGTGTACACTTGGCAGGGTTAATCCTAGAAGGTACAATTATTTAGCTGTGGTTTTACTTTTTAGAGTTAACCCCGCAAAATTATACATACTACTCAATAAATTATAAAAAAAAATTTCAGTAATTATTTTGATATTTTCTAAAACTTTTGTTACATATATTGAAATTTTCAAATAGACAATTTGGGGAAAAAAAAATCATGAGGTCAGTCTCTAAACTGGTCCAGGGTAAGGGCCACGTAGCCCATGGACCAGTCTTTTTCCAGCGAGTCCGAAAGGAGGTCTGAGTTTGTCGCCACGTGGCAACGATCTAACGTTGATTGACATGCCGATCGGACGGTGGGTACTTTTTTTACCTTCTACGATTAACTCATAAATTTGGACTTATAGTTCAATTGGTTAAGGCGTATATCTTATTATTAACATATTATCAGTGTGCACATGTTCGATTTCTGGTATTGTCGTTTTAAATGAAGGTTTTTTTTTTTACCTCCTATTAAATAGAGTTTGAATCTCATTATGTTGTTAAGAGCCAATTAAGGTCGGACGAGGTGGCATATTATGTTTAGACCTGAATGAGGTCGGCTGAGGTGGGCAGGGCTGAAAAACTCGACTCGAATGAGGTCAATGTTGAGGTGGCCGGGAGGATGTTGATATAGTATAAGAGTGTGCTGAATGTCTTCACCCACAAGTTCGGACTTATGGGACAGTTGGTTAAAGCGCACGTCTTATTATTAACAGTTTTACACCTCGGTTACCTTTTTTTTTTTTTTTTTTTTAAAAGATCACGCTTAGTTCACATGTCGCGTCAAACATATGATCAGGCGAGTAGAATTTACCTAACAAACCGATCTCTTGATTTTAGAGGACTGCTAGTTGGGTTATGTTGACGAATTAGTGCATGTATTGACTGTTCATTAAGTCCGGTCGAAAATATCCGAACAGTGAGTAGGAATATCCAAATATTGCGTAACGGGATAAAGCTCTCTCCTTAAAATAAAATAAAGGGAAAACAATATAAATGGTCCTCGAACTTACTCATTTTTCTATTTCTGTCCTTGAACTTTATTTTTTTCTATTGATGTACTTGAACTCGTCAAATCCATTCTGTTATAGTCCCGTCGTTAAATTTTATTGTTAATTGTGGGTAATTAGACGCTGATTAAGCAAAAAATATTGATGTGGACAAGCTAACATGACATATTTAGGATCACATCATATTTTTTAATATATATCAATAACTAAAAAAATGAATAAATAAAGAAAAAATAAAAGAAAATTAAAAAAAACATGAAAATGAAAGGCACTAAACATGATGTGGCCAAAACTATGACACGCCAACTTGTTCATGTCAATATTTTTTGCTTAATCAGCATCTAATCACCCACAATTAACAGTAAAATTTTAACACGGGACTAAAAGAGAATGAATTTGACGAGTTCAAGTACATCAATAGAAAAAAATAAAGTTCAAGGACAGAAATAGAAAAATGAGTAAAGTTCAAGGATTATTTACGTTTTTTTCCCTAAAATAAAATAAAAAACTTTATAGTCCGTACTTAAAAATAACCTTTCATGTAGGGGTGGGCACTGAACCGGTTCAGCCCGAACCGGTTCCGAACCAAACCGGAACTGTTTTAAACGGTCTGGTCCAGTAATGACTAGGGTTTTATATTGGCTTAGGTTGGTCTAAAAAAAACTGGACTGATTAGAACCGGTCCAAAACCGGTTTTGGCCTGTTTTTTTAAAAAAACAAGTCCTGGACCGGTTTTATATGTCGGACCGGTTTTATCATTAAAAACCCGTAAAAACCGGTCAAAAAACCGGTTTTTTTTTAAAAAAAAACTAGTATCAGTCAAATGCAGTCAAAACGTTTTTTTTTTTTAACTTAAAAGCGGTTCAAAACCAGTCCGGTCCGGACTGGTTTGGTATACCCCTTGGACTGGTTCCAATTTAGGGGTTACAAACCAGTCCAATTTGGACCGATCCACTCCGGACCGGTTCCAGACCAGTTCCGAACCAGTCCGGCCGGACCGGTTTTTATGCCCAAGCCTACTTTCATGTCTTCACGTGCGAATGGTCGTACATAATGGGCCGAGTAAGCCCAATTGTTATATTATTAGGCCGCATCACCATATATGGCCCCCCAACACCATCGGCGGCTCTGCGACGGTAGATAATGTAACTTGATCTGAACTGAACGGACAGCATCCTGGACGTGAAGGATTTTAAATTAAAGTGGTCGGAAATATGTCGTAGCATCCTAGGAATCATGGAACATACAAGAATATTGATTATCTCATAATCACATAGCGCAGAACTGTACATAATCTTATGTTTATGTTTATGTAATATTATATATTCATAATGAATAACTGGTAATAAAGCTTCACTGTACATTCAAAATTAATGTTTTGAATCATTTTTATATTTATTTAAATATTAGAGCAGTGAATGAACCAGCACATGATTCTACTCAAAGGTACTGCCTCTTATAGAGTCATAATTTGCAGCATTTATTTAAATCATTTTCCACTAATAATAATGATAATCAAATACCTTTTTTATTTAAAAAATAGTAATATAATGTGCATTAATTAATCATTTCTTGAATATATTATATCCATCTACTTCCAACTTTAAAAAATACTTCCAACTATAGCAACGAAAATTACACCAGAAATAATAAATTCCCCCTCGTCACATGCGAAAATGAGGACCGACCGAATTAAGTTTTTTTTTTTTTTTGAGGACCGATCGAATTTAGTTAGTGGAGAGTATAATTCTCTCTGCACACTTGTCGAGAGGAATGTTTTTTTTGTGGGCCCAAGCTGTCTGGTTTTTTGGTTTGTCCCTGTCACTCATATATTATTATCATATTATATATTAACCTTAATTATTATTATTATACGAAGAATGGAAAACCATAATTAATTCGAAGGTGGTGGGGCACTGAATTGTGGCTCCAATTCAATTCTTTTCTTCTTCGTGTCTTCACATTAAAGCGCATCTGTGGCTGCAGAAGATAGATCATCATTATATTTAGGTGATGAACATTTAGCAGTAAATGTAGATTAAGTTACAAGTTTATTATTTAATACAGCTAATTAAGGTAAATGTAATATTTTAAAGACTCAATTAGAATAATTACATTTGGTAGAAATTAAAAATATACATACATAGTAAAAAGTTGACGGGTTTCTCACATCCAGATGAGATTTGCTAGAATCCTTTAAAAGTATTCATGCTTTAAACTTAATTTTGCAAATATTTTATTTATAATTTTACCCAAAATATTTGCAAAATTAACTTTAAAGCATGGATACTTTCAAAGGATCCTAGTAAATCCCACTGTGAATGTTATTAATCACACTTTAACACTCTCTTAAATTGATGTTTGCGAACAAATATTTACACCAAACTTATCACCTGATTTGTAATTATTAGGTTTCATCAGCCCAGCCACCTCAGCCATTTATAAAAGAATTTTCAATTATTTTTTAAACGACGTCACTATATATATAATATTAAACACGTATGCTCACTGTAATATATCATCACCGTTAGGAATTAAGACTACTTTTTAATCAAAATTTTCCCATAAATTCGATCTTATGAAATAATTTATTAAGTCAGCCGGACTATCTAGAACTAATGTGTATCTTAATCTTGATGCTTCACTTAAAATTAAGTGTCAACATCACAACGAGTCATACAGCAATTAATAGTTGTGCCGCCGACCAAAACATATATGGATGGATTGTCACAACATATATACCAAAATCTTTAACTATATTTATATATTAAGCATCAATTTATCAAACCTACTACATTAATAAACCTAATTAAGCTTCTTTAATTATTAGGGTCATACCAGCTTAATCTATCTAATTGCAGTGTCATGTGGAAAGTTAGGGTTTCTTTTTTATTAACCTGACAAAAGAGTTGTACTTGCCAATTGCCATTGTCTTCAAGTAGAATATAATCTCTCATTGAGAAATTCAAAGCAACTCCATTAATGGATGAGGAGAGAAAAGAGTCAAT
Organism: Clarkia xantiana subsp. parviflora; assembly: GCA_036873135.1. Lineage (NCBI taxonomy): Eukaryota > Viridiplantae > Streptophyta > Magnoliopsida > Myrtales > Onagraceae > Clarkia > Clarkia xantiana. The sequence goes on from JAPTYO010000003.1 coordinate 16,586,860, forward strand.
TTTAACTTTAATTTGTAGAAAATCACATCAAAATCCATTGATAAAGTCATCAATTTTGCCATATATATATATATATATATATATATATATATATATATATATATATATATAGAAAAAAATTAGTAGAAATGAAGAGAATTTTATTTCAAGAGGACAAAAATTACTATACAAATCAGAAATCATGGGGGGCAAATCTAAAATATTTAAAGGATTAAATTGAAAGGAAATATTAATTTTTGACATAGATTGAACTCTTTTAAAAGTTGAGAGAACCTCTGGTCCACTTGTATTGGAGCCATAACAGTACATTGAAAAGAACATGGCAATTGTGGAGTTATTTAGAAGGGGTTATCCTTTGGCTCACTAATTTTCTTTAGGTATATGGATAATGCACCTCAAAGTTAGGCTTATACCATTGCAAATTTGTTCATAGAAAAAGAAAGACCAAGATGACTTTGAGCTATTTTAAAACATTTCATCTTTTAGCATCCAATAAATCCATTTTTAGGAGATTAAAACTAGGAAGCCAACTCATGCCCACTATTTAAGGCCACTGAAATTTATCAAAATAAAATAAAATAAAATAAATTCAATCGGCGATAATAAGAGTAACCCATTAAGCTCCACTACAACTCATGCCCACTATTCAACGGCACTTACAAAAAAGTGTCGAAATATTTTTCAATAGATGGTAGATAGCGACACTATGGTAGTGACGCTGAATTTTGCATCTAGAGTCACTTTCAAAGAGACGCAATCTTAATAAAAAAAAATATATTAACGTCACTTACGGGAGTGACGCTGATTTTAGTTTTTTTTTTTTTTTTTTTTTTTTTTTTTTTTTTTAGTTTCGGCGCTTTAGGTCGTGACGCTAAGAGTTTTTTTAATTCCAGCGTCACTTTGAAAAGTGACGTTCCTTATAAAAAAAATTATCTTCTTCTTCCTCGCAACTTTCAGACGTTTCACAAAAACTCTAAAACCAGAGCTTCAGATCCAGAACTTATCTACGACTGCGACCTCCGATTCGTGACTGAGCCGGTCACCAGCAGCACCTCCTCTGACAACCGCGACTGCACCAGAGTAGTTGTTCCTCCGACTAGCGTCACTGTGATTGGTGGCTCAGGTTAGCTTGTTTTTGAATGGGTTAGTCTAATCGAAGATAATTATATAGTTTGATTCCTAGTTTGAAATGCTAGATTGAATTCAAGTGGTTAACCTAAATTGGACGGATTCTGATTTGATAGAATTCAATTTGTTGCCTCAAATTCGCTAATTAGAGAATAATTAGGTTAGTCTACACTAAATTGGGTGAATTGAGCTAAGTGTTTTTTTTTTTTTTTTTTTATATGGGCTTTGTTGCATCACTGAATTGTTCCATTGAATCCTCTCGACAACACTGAATTGCTGCATCTGTGGCTTTGTTGAGTTAAAATTTTGATATGAGTTCAGTTTTGATTAAATCTCATAACTAACTAGTACATATTCTTCTCTATTAGGACAACTTTTTTCCATGGATAAGAGTTGGATTGGAAAATCAAAAACAAGCGCGGAATATATATCAGGTGTTGCAAATTTTATTAAATTTGCTACTAGGAATGTTATGATAAATGGAGAGATCCCATGTCCTTGTTCTAGATGTGGAAATAAAAGTTCACATTCACCTAATGAAGTAACTAGCCACTTACTTTATAATGGTTTCTTGAGTGGCTATAAAATTTGGTTTTTTCATGTGAATCGTCTTCTCAAAATGAGATTCATTTAAATCAAGAAAATGAGAGTCATCTTCAGTTGGGAGGACAAATGGAGTTAAGAGAGTTAATTTCTACATTGAGGTCAAACGTGGCTACTGATATGCAAGATGAGACACCAATCAATGCGAGTGGAGATAGTGGTAATTTTCCTTGTGATATTGACTCTGATGATAGTGGGCAAGGGAAAATGTCTCCTATTCAAAAGTTAATGAAAGAATGTGACAATCCACTCTATCCTGGTTGCAAATCATTTACTGTGATATCATTTGTTCTACATATTTGGAATTTGAAAATGACAGGTGGTTGGTCTGGAAAGTCTTTGGATATGTTGTTTGAGATATTAAAAATTGCATTTCCTGAAGCAAAATTTCCATCCTCTTGGTATGATGCTAAAAAATTGATCAAAGATTTGGGTTTAGGATATTAAAAAATACATGCATGCCCAAATGATTGCATGTTGTTTTGGGGAGAGAACGAAGTGTGAAAGTTGTAAAACTTGTGGCTCCTCTAGATGGGAGAGTAGCAAAAAGGGTACTTCAGAGGAGATAGGTTTACCATTGATCAAGAAAAAAGCAGCCAAAGTATTACGTTATTTTCCTTTAATTCCAAGGCTTAGAAGACTGTATATGTCTAAGGAAAGTGCAACCTCTATGAGATGGCATGCAGATGGGCGCACAAAGGATGGAGTGTTACGACATCCTGCCGATGCATTAGCATGGAAAGCATTTGATGAACGTTATCCGAATTTTGCTTCCGACCCTCGAAATGTGAGATTGGGATTAGCTAGTGATGGATTTAATCCATTTGGAACAATGAGTACATCTCATAGTACGTGGCCAGTAATTTTAGTCCCATATAATAAGGAGCCCTGGTTATATATGAAAAAGTCATCACTCATATTGTCAACGGTTATACCAGGTAAAAAGGGTCCGGAGAATGATATAGATATATTTTTACAGCCACTGATTGCAGAGTTAAAACAACTATGGGTCGGCGTTGATGCGTATGATGCTTTAACTGGTGGAAGTTTCACTCTTCGTGCAACACTCATGTGGACAATCAATGATTTCCCTGCATATGCTAATTTGTCCGGTTGGAGCACAAGAGGTAGAGTAGCATGTCCAGTATGTGCACATTCAACCGAGTCTTTGTGGCTAACTAATGGTTGCAAGTATTGCTACATGGGTCATCGTCGATGGTTAGATGAAGGTTATGAACTCCGGTATCAAGCCGATCAATTTGATGGTACCGTTGAACGAAGGTCTGCACCTATTCCCCTGTCTGGTGTCCAAGTTTTTGAGGAAGTGAGAATGATGGATCATTGTTATGGTAAAGATCCAAAATTATCCAAAAAAAAAACAGGAAACGCCAAAACAGTGGTGTATTGGTGGAAGCAGATGGTCAAGCATACTATGGACAACTGTCAGATATTATAGAGTTGGATTACTATGGTAGATTCTCGGTTGTATTATTTCGGTGTGACTGGGTAGATGTTTCCAGAGGAATAAAAAAGGATGCGACTGGTACCGTGATGGTAAATTTCTCCAGGTTGATTCATACGGGAGAATCTTGGAAGGATGATCCATTCGTCTTCTCATCTCAAGCAAGACAATTATTTTACGTAGAAGATCCTTTATTAAAAGATTGGCAACAAGTAATAGAGATGAAGCCAAGGGATACATTTGATATGGGAACCTCGGCTCATACACATGATGGCGAGAATGATGAGGATGTTTATGATAGCTCTACGCGAAGCATGCCTTATAACATTACCAACTATCATGATTTGAATAGTCAATATAGTTGGAATCGAGAAGAAGTTGATCTCTGGTATTAAATAGATTTATTATGAGTTCTCTGATTTGTTGTTCCTAAATTTGGAGCTGATTTCTTATTCCTGAATTTGCAGATTGGAGATAAGGGCTCAATTCTTGGGATTTGATGTTTTTGCAAAGATGTCTGAAGAACCATTTAGGCTATTGGTAAGTTCTTGATACAGTATCAATGCATTGTTAATAGTCTGGTCAAGAAAAGTTGATAAACATTGATTTCACTGTTTATAGATTGTAGATTCTGTGATTGCTCTGTTCCGAGTTGATTTTACTGGAAGGGAAGGTTGCATTTTTTCACTAAATCAGTTCATGTTTCTTCATTGCTTCTCTCTCCAGCGAATTGATCATTCTTTTAGGTTTTTCTTTAAAATGACATAATTTTTGGTTCGTATTTGAAAATCTGTAATGTTCTTGTGTTCTGATTGCTCTCTCCTCTCAAAAAAAATCTATTGAAATGATGATACTGGAGATGAAAGAATAAGAAGCATTTTTTCTGGGTTGTGTTTGAATATCTATTCTATTTTAAGAAGCATTCTATAAAAGTTGTTGTTGTGTTGCTCAATTGCAGAGGAACTCCAAGCCAGAACCTGTCTGTGACTTTCAAATTGCTCAAATCTTCAGATTGTGTAAGAACATTTCTGAAATGCAATCACCAATCAGTTCGATGAATTCTGACATTTTTTTAGTGCTGAAATTTAATGTTGAATTTCTATTTGTATGGAATTGATGATGTGTGTAATAAGGCCCTCGTGAAGTCTCCATCCGAAAATGTGGTCTATTTACAGTAAGGCCCTCGTGAAGTCTCCATCCGGCCCAACAAATCCCTCCATTCCAGATGCCTCCATCGCGATCTCACTCCATCGCGACCTCCACAGCGACTTCCACCGCGAGCTCACTCCATCGCGATCTCCCTCCACCGCGGCCTCACTCCATCTCGACCTCCGCGACTTCTGCGACCTCCACTGTCCCTTCGCGACCTCCGCGACCTCTGCGACCTTCGCTACCTCCGCGTCCTTCGCGACCTCCGCTACCTCCGCGTCCTTCGTGACCTACTGTGTGAGTTGACCTAATTTACTACTCACGAACCTGGAGATGCTCGTTACCTAATTTCCCTATGTAGTAGTAAATTAGGTCTCTGATCTTACTTAATGATTAGAAGATATAGTTGTTTTGTTCATGTTGTTGGGATTACCCACAACGTCTGGTACTCGAGGAACACCAGACATTCTTCAAGCATGCCAAGTGCTTAGGGACCGATTATTCGAGCTGAGCTCTGGTCAAAAGTTTGTAGAATCGTGCATGTCGGTTCAAAGTACAGTTTAAATTAGGCTTGTAGGGTTAGCTTATGGATTTTTGAGGTTCTCTCATGAGCTTTATGGTAACTTTTTCTTGCTATTTTTATTCCAACCAGTGGCTGGCTATTTTCACATACATTAGCTGTCTCAAACTACAGTTTGATTTTCAAAACATTAGAACTGAAACACACTTTGCTCATATATATATATATATATATATATATATATATATATATATATATATATATATATATATATATATATATATATATATATATATATATTAAATTATTATTTTTTAGGGTTTCTATTAAAAGTTAGCCAATGACACTGTCCCTTGGAGTCCTTAGGTTTCTTAAATATTCTTGTCTATCATTTGATTCTTTCTTACTGGGTGTGTGTATGAAGTATACAAAGGGAGCTCACTCTGTTTCATTAAATCAAAATGTAGTTGTAGAAATGAATCAACTTGATTTTCAAACTCTAAATGATCAAGAAGAGAGACATGCTAGTGATAGTGAAGATGCTAGAGAAAGTGAAGAATCTAGTGATAGTGAAGACGCTAGTGAAAGTGAAGACGCTAGTGATGGTGAAGACGCTAGTGAAGGTGAAGACACTAGTGAAGGTGAAGATGCGCGTAGAAAATCACAAAAGTCTCCTAGTCTTGGGCCACAATTGGATTCATTCACACATAATCAAGTTAAGGAGGCGAAATCAAAGTTAAAGGAGGTAGAAATTGTAGGTAAGAGTCAATCTTTACTAGTCGACTTGTCGAGATATGCTTGCAAATATTTACTAGGACTTGGGTTTATTCTTAGCATTTGCAAATATCTGTATGTCTCTGTTATTATTTTGGACTAACTTTTTTTTTAAACTTTCTACGCAGATTCGTCGGGCAGAATCATTTTGAAAAAAGGGCGTTTTCGTCCGGTAGATGTCTGGAAGATCGACGAGGGTAACAGAATCGGTGTTAGATGTGATGAATATGGTCGACCTAAGAGAAGAGCAAGTAGAATTTTGGCAAGTTGGCTCGGCACCGTGGCTCGGCGTCACAATATATGTCCTCTTATTTTCAACAACTGTAAAGCTCTTAAGCAAGTTGGGTGGAGAAAACTACCGCTGCAGTATCAAGTAGAAATTATGCGCATCACTAGGGTAAAATATAATTGTGGAGTTTTTCATGCACATATTTATATCATTCTGTCATTCACAGTATTTATAGATTATTTTTGTTTTGTCATTAATGGTATTGCTTTGTTTTACTTGTAGATGAGATTTGTTTGCTTGGATGATCCAAGTGGAGAGTTCGATAAATTTGTGCTAAGAAGTCTTGGCAAAAAAGTAAAGGATTACAAGTATAAATTGAAGAAAAAAGCATTTGCAAATACTTCTGATATGGAGAAGATGAAAAGATCTGTTCCTAAGGAAGTGGATCATTGGCAATGGGCAGAACTGGTAAAGTATTGGTTTTCACCTTATAGCAAGGTAAGACCAATATGTAATTGTTTGACATTTTTGAAAATGTTATTTCTCAACATTATTTAATTTAACATATATTTTCTGATGTTATTATTATTATTATTATTATTATTATTATTATTATTATTATTATTATTCAGAAATTGGCCGAACATGCAAAGGTTGCCCGAGAGAAAGTGGTTTCACTCCACACAGTCGGGACTGAGTCTTTTGCATCTGCAAACGACAAATTGGTAATTATGAGATAAATTCTTAATTACCAAAAAAATGTTTACTACCTATATTAATACTTGAAATGTTATGATGGTTCATGGATAGGAGTCTGAATACAATAGACGTGTTGGGATCGTTGAATTTTATCATTATGCACATGTTGATAGGAACACTGGTGCATTTATTGATGAGGATGCAGCTTCTTTAGTGGTAAAATCTTTATTACTCTAAATTGATCATGTTTTATTTATTGACATATTCTATCAGTTGGCATTGTTAATTTTATTATTTCAATTTAGGAGAAAGCCAATACAATGCTAGCTGAACATGCTTCCAAAACACCCGATCAGGATAGAATTCTTATGGAGCGAGAGGTGTTTCGGAAGATTGTAGGCGAGAAGAGTAAAGGTGGGTATGTAAAAGGCTATGGGCTTGGTGTCTGTCCATCGAAGTTGTATGGATCTCACAATCTGAATGAGGCTAAATTGGAGAGGCGTGTGCGTGCACGCTTGGCTGAAGAAATGAAACAACAAAAAGAAGAGATGAAAAAACAAAGAGATGAGATGGAATAGAAAATGCGAGCACAAGAAGAAATGTTGAGAACAATGCAAGAAAAGATTATACAGTTACAAGCAAGTATGGATGGATTTAATGCATTTCAGAGTTTTATGGTGCATTCGGATGGTCAAGACACCAATATAAACGGTTTTCATCAAGTAAGTAACATCATCTCAAATTAATAAACCAAAGAAAACTATTTTTATGATTAAATATTTATTTTTTTATTCGTGTATGTTATATTTGTACACAGTTCAGTTCTGCTGGAAATGCATTTAGAGGTGGAGTCGGTTTGATAAATCCAAATGTTAGTGTGTATAGTAGATAAGTGTGAAATTCATTATATTAAATAAATTATAAATTTGACCAAACAAAAAAAATTACAATTTTTTATTTTATGACTTTTCTTGTAGGGGAGTTGGGAGCATATTGGTTCTGTTGCACCATTATACCCAAGTGTCGCACCACAAATTTCAGTTAATAGTCAGGTTTGTACTTTTATTAGATAGACGCGTTCTAATGGATTTGTGAGATGAATTGATGGTTGTAACAACTGTGATTTTGATTGTTATTTAATGAAGGATTGTTATCGCGGACCAAGAATGCTAAGTGAGGGGTCAAAAAATGTTAGCGGTGATACTTCTCACTCAAGTGTTCACAGTCAGGTCAGCAATTCATTTTTTTTTAGATTTCATGATTTTTTAGTTTATGTGGCGACTCAGTTAGTTTTGTGCATTTTCTTGTAGGGGGGTAGGGAGCATACCGGTTCTGCTGCAGCACCACTACTAAACCCAAGCGTTGCACCACCAATCCCAAGTGCTAGTCAGGTTTATCAATTATTATTTATCTAATATTTACATAGATTTTCTCCTCGAATAAAAGGATAAATTTCAGCTAATGAACTTCAAGTATAGATCATGTTTTAGGGTTCACCGAATCATGTGATAAAATAGTTCATTCTTCACATTGATTGTCTGTTAGCTGGCTTGTAGAATAGTTGGTGATCTTTTGGTCACAATCATGTAAGTTCTTTTGCTGCCAATAAGTTCTTTTTTCAGTTCTTTTTGCTGCCAATCATGTTGCTGCCGATCATGATAGTTGGTTTAACCAATTATAACCAACTTGGTTATATATTTGTGATTTGAATTGGAGTTGTACTACTTTTGAATGTCAGGCTGAATTGAAGCTGTTAACGGTTGTGGTTTGGACTTTAATCGCAGGGTCTTGAGTCGGCATCCTCAAGCGCGCTTAAGCAAGGCAATAAACATTGTCGAGGTAAAAAATCAAAGTCCTCAAGTCGTCGAGTTAAAACATCAACTTCCTCAAGTTTTGCAAGTAAGGTTAGAAAGTAACATTAATATCTACAATTTTTATGAAATACAGTAATTATTAGTTAGAAGTTACTAAGTTTATGTATTTATATACAAGTTAGGCAAACCATGGATTCACTTAGAGTTTAAGTGTATATGCAGATATAATTATATATGGCAGCTTTTGAGTATATGAACATTTTGGTGTATGAACTTGATATAATTAGTTGCATGATTAGAATATGTTAAATGGCTATTGTAAATGCTACTAGCATCTTAGTTTGTTTTGGAATGCTGGAAATTGTACTTTATGTTGCAATGTTGGAAATATCTTAATGTTGGAATGCTGGAAATGTATGTTGGAAAATTACTTTTTCTGTTAAAATTGATCGAGCTAAATTTGATGATTTTAATTTAGTAGAAAACTGGAAGCTCGAAGCAGAAAAATAAATATCATATTAAATTACATTGCGGCGTCACTACTTATTAGACAACGGCACTTTGAAAGTGACGTTGCATATTACACAGCGTCACTATTAAAGTGACGTTACATTTTACGCACCGTCACTTTGAAAGTGACGTTGCACTTACGCAGCGTCACTATTAAAGTGACGTTACTTTTTACACACCGTCGCTTTGTAAGTGACGGTGCACATCTCACAGCGTCACTATTGAAGTGACGCTAGGTAACAATTAGCGTCTTTTAGACAAAGTGACGCTAGGGGTGCGTGCGGCACTACTAAAAAGTGCCGCTACTTGCTTGCGACAGGTTATTCCTCGACTTTTGTGTAAAATGTCGCTACCCTTTCAGCGACTTTAGAAAAGTGTCGCTATTTAATACTTAAACTGCCGCTATTTAATAATTTTCCTGTAGTGCTCCTTACCAAAACTCACTACTTTAGGCATTCCCAGACTTTCCGGACTGAGCCCCCGGCTCTAATGCTCAGGCTAACATAAGCCAACTGAGATTTTATACTAAAACTAATGTGTGATGGTATGAATAGCTCATAGATCATAGCTTATATATGTTCACAACTCTTCAAACTAACCAATGCGGGACTATTCAAACACACGTACACTTAACAAAAGAGATCATATATATATATAATATATATAGCCAGCAAACCTCAAGATCATGTAAAACCAGCTTGTTAACCAAAAACCCAGAACCCTATAAGTAACAAAAAAAAGACAATATAAACACCACAAGTAAATTAACTATTGACCTTTTTACCCTCTTTAAAACCACTTTTAACTCAATTTACCATGATCCTCCACCCAACATACCACTCCAATATCCATTAGAGCTCTGATGATCTGTTCCTTGCTGCTCATCACCTCCTCTATGATCACCATTATGATTCTCCACATCAATGCTTGAAGAAACCTTCAATTCCTCAAATGGAAACAACATCCTCCCTCCAGAACATTCCGGAACCGAGTTCTGGTAAGCCCCGAGCCCGAAGCTCAGATTCGGCTTCATATCCTGAAAACTATGGAAAATTCCAGGTGGTGTAGTGTAATTTATGGCTGCATGATCAAGTGGCATGGACATGAAGGAACTCATCAACCCTTTTTCAGCATTTGGCACTAAATGAAGCAGTTCAGGTGGGAAAGTCAAGTTTAAGTCTTGTGTGGTCTTGCTAGGGTTTTGACCAATTTTGGAAGATGAAGAAGTGTTAGTAGTAGTGGTAGTAGAAGAGTTGGAATTTGAAAAGGTATTGTTAGATGATGAACTGGGTCTCCTGTTCTTCCGCGAGCCGCCGCCGACCGGGATGCTCCTTAAAGAACCGCCTTCGGTCCAGTACCTGGTCGGAAACAAGAACATCTAATTAAGATCGCCTGAAACAGTGTCAACTATATGTCATGTTATTAATTGTTGTACTATATATAAAATGTTGATATTCTGTGTTACAGCTATCAGGTTTGTTGTTTTTTTACTTTTTTTCGACTGATTTTGAGGTTAAAATACACTATAGTCATGTTATTAATCGTTATTCTTTATTTAAAATGTCGATATTCCAACTGTCAGATTTGTTGTTTTCCACTTTTTTCGAATGATTTTGACATTAAAGTACAATCTAACTACCGGTCATGTTATTAATTGTTGTCCTATATTTAAAATGTCGATATTCTGTGTTTCCAACTATCAGATTTGATGCTTTCCACTTTTTTCGACTGATTTTGACGTTAAAATTGATGTTTTAAGCAACAAAAACATATTATTTTACACTTTCCGAAGTATCATATTTGTTATTCATGTTTTATGCTTATTTAATGCTGAAAAACATGCTTTTATTCAGCAATTTATAAAAAAAAAAAAAAAAAAATCAACCAATTTGATAGTTAGTATTCTGAATATCAACATTTTAAATCGAGACATTGATCAACAACATAATTTATATTTAGACAATTTTTAGGTTTTTACCCTTAAAACTTTTAATTAAAATGGGGTTTATCCACGATGTGGAGATTCGAATATTCGTGCTCATGTAAAATTTTAAGACAAACCACTTGACCAACCATCATCCGATCTATATATTGAACAAATAATATATATATATATATATAATGAAAGTACCTGCGACAAGTCTTGCAGAAGTAGCGAGGCTGAGTAAGACTATAGTTGTTGTAATAACAGAACTTGGTGTTTGTCGAATTGCACCGGGGACAATTCAGAGCTTGCTCCTTCACCGGCCGTGGCTTCCGCTGCTGTTGGCCCTCCAAGGCCTTGCCGTGGCTGCCGGAGGGAGGAGCGCCGCCGCAGTTGGTGACTATCTCGTCTACTGGCTTCTAGTCAACAATTAAAAAAAAATTAATTTATTATAAATTTTTTCTGCTTTTTGAGAAAATTATGTAAAGGAAAAAAATAGTAAATCTGGAGAGATTAAATATACATTATAATTATAATTAACAAGAAATTAAAGTGGAAAAATTCTTTTGATAGTAAGGGCTTTGGGATTTGTGATGAATCTGGGAAATTATGGGTTCGGCTAAAATAAAATTGAGTTTATTTCATCTCGACTTTTTAACTATTAAATTATGCACTATGGGTAAGAAACACTTTTTATCTCTACTAAATTTTGATCCGATCTAATGACTGGAAAATCAAGTTAAAATAAAACCGATTACATTTTAGCTGACTCGGAAATTATTAAGATGTGAGATTTGTATACCTGTGGCCACTGAGCTGTATCCATGGATGAAGATGAGTAGAGCTTGGTGTTGAAGAAAGCTATTTGCAGTTTTGCTTACAGTAGAGAGAGAGTAGAGAGAGAAAGAGAGAGAGATTGGAGTTTGAGTTTGGAAGGAGAAAAAAGAATGTTGGAGACTGTAGTTAGATGTTCTTTATGAGTGTTATCCTTGCTGTGTTTGTAAGAGAGAGATGAAGTTTGATCTGGACTGGAATATATTATTAATAAATATTATATATATTCCAAATAAAATTTTGAAAAAAATAAAAGTAATGTAATGTAAGTCCATATAAGTAGGCTTTAAATCTTGAGTGTAATTTGTTTATTGAAAAATGTTTGATTTATAAAGATTAAGAATGAAGTTTAAACAAATTTGAATTTAATTTAACATCTTTTTTATAATTAATACTTAAATAATAAAAACTCTTAATTATTAGTCCATATAATTTTATATCAATTAAACCTTCGAAACATACAGGGCCTGCCTGACAAGAATGTTTGTCCTTGTTGTCTTGTGGCCATGGGATATATAGATTAACAAAAATTATGTGTGTAATATATATATATAAAGTTTGATAAATAAATATTAGAAGTTTGATTAATAAGTGACGAAATTGGTTTCAAACTCCAAAATGGTTTCATAATTCATACAGCTGACGTGTCATGCAGCGAGAGCAGTACACAGCATAATGATACAATTGCACAAAGCACTTGATCATAACTCTATAAGAAATTATTGTATAACTTGAACGGAATACACGTGGCGTTGACGTGTTACCATTTGTCCAATAAATATGTGTCGTGTTCTAAAATAGCAACTGACTAGGACTAAAAAGTTACATAACACACATTTATTAGACAAAATGGTAACACATCAGCGCCACGTGTTACGTAAAAGTTATACGATAATTCTCCTAAGTCCTAACTCTATAGTCTATAGTCCACCTAATAATGTTAATATCCACGCTCAATAGTACACGTGGGAAGACCCAGTGGGTTGACTCCATCATAACGAATCATGACGCATGCACCGAATACCCACTTTTGACAGCAGCGTCCATATATTATAATACACTAGATACCAGCGCGCTACGCGCGTGCGCGTTGTCTTCCTGAGAAATTTAAAATGACATCATTAGACTGACTCCGAGAATTATACAAGATCGAGCAATGATACAAGATCGGCTCGATTCCGAGGATGATACAAGAATATAACCATATTTTCTTAAAAATTTAAATTAAACTATGTAACATACTGTTATAATGAAAATAAAAAAAAATCTTAAAAATTTAAAGTAAAATGCTCGACGGACCGGGAGCAAAAACATTCACCATAGGGCTCCCGGTCCGTCGAGCATTTTACTTTAAATTTTTAAGAATTTTTTTTATTTTCATTATAACAGTATGTTTCATAGTTTAATTTAAATTTTTAAGAAAATATGGTTATATTCTTGTATCATCCTCGGAATCGAGCCGATCTTGTATCATTGCTCGGTCTTGTATAATTCTCGGAGTCAGTCTAATGATGTCATTTTAAATTTCTCAGGAAGACAACGCGCACGCGCGTAGCGCGCGCTGGTATCTAGTATAAGCATTAGGGAAATCCACTTAAGTGGATTAAAAAATATCAAGTTAATTTTGTTTACGATTATAGACATACGTGTACTTAGAGCAATGCTAAAAAAAATTGACTTACTTTACGTAAAATATAACATGTATTATATAAAGTTTTGAACAAATTATTAAAAATTATTGTAACGTTCGTGGGACCAAAAATCATTTAATCTGTTTTTTCTCCTTTTTCGTTGAGCAACTGAGAGCCCTCTGGTGAGTGATTTTTTTTTAATCAGGTTCTATCCTTATATTATCAGAGCTAATAATGCATTTGTAGTTCCTTAAAGCCGGACTCATTATGTCCTAAGACGACAATGCGCTCACTTCTAGCATATACCAGTATATTTAATTAATATACACAATAAGAAAAACCACTTAAGCCAATTAAGAAAATGTTAATTTGATTATATTTTGCAATTGTAGATGTATATGCACATAATAGTAGAGTTTTAGCTATGACAATATTCAAAATCAACTAAGTTTTTTTGATATAATAAAAATATGCTAAAAGTGGAAAAAATAATTAAAGAACCGCTTTGCAACAATAAATCATGTTTTGTATCATAACATTTATTCGTGAAAATGTATTAATATTATTGGTTCTTAACGTATCATCAAGAGCTTACAACGATATGCATTAGAAATACATTAATATTGTTAGTTAAATTTCAAAACATGATCTTGCGATTTCGATGAATTTTTTTCTCTCGGTACATCTATAATTTATTTTAAAATTTTAGATTACTTTTAAACTTGATATAATATTTTTTTTTCACAATTTAAGTTAATTTTAGTATTCAAATAGTTTATTAGCATAGATGACAAAGACGTGTGGTTTTTATGCATTAAATCGTAGGTTCGATTCATCGTGTGACAATTTGTAATATTTTTTCTTCAAATATTTAGAAATAAGAAATTACCACAAAACTATCATGACATTTATTTGTGAAAATGTTTTTTTTTTGTGCCATATTCGTGAAAATATATTAATATTATTGGTTCTTAACGAATCATCATGAGCTTACAATGATATGCATTAGAAATACATTAATATTGTTAGTTAAATTTCAAAACATGATCATGCGATTCCGAGGATTTTTTTTTCTCTCGATCCATCTATAATTTATTTTAAACTTTTAGATTACTTTTAAACTTGATATAATATATTTTTTTCACAATTAAGTTAATTTTAGTATTCGAAATCGGTTAACACAATTAAGTAGTAAGAAAATAACAAATAGTTTATTAGCATCGATGGTAAAAACATGTGACTTTTATGCATTAAATCGTAGATTCGATTCTTCTCAGTGTCACTTTATAATGTTTTTCTTCAAATATTTAGAAATAAGAAATTACCACAAAACTCTAAGTTAATTGATTATATTAATTAATTCAGTCAATGTTAAGAAGGGTATTTGTGTAAAACCAAGTTCTGCCTTAGATGATGGCGGTTACAAAATGGCCTTTGGCCATTATATAATAGATATAAATAAATTAATATCATATCTTAAAAAAGTAATAAAATAATACGAGTAACGGAAAATAAACATTTTTATATTTCTTTATTATTTATAAAAACAAGACGATTAACTATGTTTTCGATCATTTTTTTAGTTTACCAAAAAAATATCATTCGTTTTATACTTTTAATAAAAGAAAGAAAGATTTCAGTTATTAAACGGTTTATATATGGAGTTTCTTCTTCACCACCTCCGACACTTTCAACTATCAAACACCATATATATTGGTCTTCACTAAGCACTTACATCATGTTTATATATAAATAAAATATTAGACACCAGCTCGCGTCATGCGCATACACATTTTCTTGTAAGAATATTTCAATAACATAATTATGCTGACTTCGAAAATGATACAAAAACATAATCGGTATTATTCTAAGAATAATACAAGAATTGAGCCTAATAAAAATAATTTTATTTTATTACACAATGGTCGTCAATTGTTACTCATAAATATTAAATTTTTTGTTTTCCTAATAAAACGGAATGTGTTAGTAGTGACGACCATAAACTCATCCCGCTACGTAATGTTTGGGCTCTCCTGCATACGGTATGAGTTTTTTCCTACTAGACTTAGCGAACAACCAGCGTATGCACTGACTCCGTCAACGTAACCCCACCAGCAGTCTAGTATAATCAAGACGTCAGCCCGTTAAACCCAGTTCTACTCGCCTTCTCAAATTCATGTCGCGGTATGTGGTCCCGTCTGGTCCATACGCCGCTTCAGGTATACGAGGAGGCGGCTAGAACCGGGCACGGGCTGGCCTCTTAACTAGGGGTGTAAACGAGTCAAGATACTCGTGAGCTACTCGAGATCGGCTCGGTCGATACTCGAATTCGACTCGCTAAAATTCGAGTCGAGCTTGAAAAGTTAAGGCTCGACCGAGTTCGAGCTCGAGCTCGAATAAACTGAGTCGAGTCGAGTCGAGCTTGCCAGATACTTGGCTCGACTCGACTCGTTTACAGCCCTAATCTTAACTATACTAGGCTGCTGGTGGGCTACGTTGACGAAGCCAGAGCGTGCGCTGATTGCTCGTTAAATCTTGTCAGGAAAAACTTAGATCATAAACAAAAGAGCTCGAACATTACATAGTGGAAGGACCTATAATCGCCACTACTAGTCCATTTATTTTCTTTGAAAAAAAAAACAACGTATGAAATACCGCAATACGATTTTAGATTTGGGCTCAATGTTGAAGCACGCTCAACTAGCTAGTGTAAGCCTTCTAATGGGTACATAAATAAGCCCATTAATGATTTCATTCTCGGCCCATAAACGGTTGACTCTTTTGGGCCTCAATAGTTTGAAACAATATCCAGAATACAAGCTAAACTCTGAGATGCAACTAATTCACGATCGGTTCTAATCCAATTTGACTCAATTGTAACATTTGAGTAAGCAATTAATGCTTAGTTGTGATACTTTAAAAATTACTTAGTACATATTTTTTATTTAAAATGTATTTAACAAAAATTTTAAATAAATAATTGAAAAAAATAACAATTATGTTTTAAAACATTTATTTTTATAATTTTTTTTTAAGGAATATGTTAAATCTCCACAATTTTTTTTTTAATAAAACGTACCCACATTATGAAGATCTTTTTTTATTTTTTTTTTCATCACTTTTATAGTATTTCCGAACATAGGTTTGGTATTGTCTTTGGCTAAAGAGAAGAACAAGTAATCATAACTTGCACGTTTAAAGCTACTAGTCTCCGTCAACCTTAAGATATTGGTTTGGAAGCAAAAATTAAAATAATAACAAAAATTAAAATAAATTAGTAAGATATTATTTCGAATTGATTCCACCGATTAATTAAGTCATTGACTATAAATTAGACCAATTAAGTTGACTCAAATAAAATCTAGTGGCTTTAAAGAAAAGATGGCTTTTAAGTGTAACTATAGTAAGCTTAGTAGAGAGACATTGGCCACCTTTCCGTGATTTAAATAATATATTATAGTCTTGCTATATATTTAATATCTCTTTATTTAATTAATTATAATGGACTATTTTATTTTTAACTATATTTTTTTAGTTGAGGTAGAATTTTATAAATAAGTATTGGCAAAAAAATCAACATTAAGTATAATAATAGTTACCTTAAAACTTAAAAGAGTGGTATTACTAATATTATCACAGAATCAATATACCTATGGAATAGAATACTTTTAGAAAAACTGAAAATATATCGGGATTGATTAATCACATTCCATATGTAAATTTGCCTTGTGGGCAACAATCATTAATTGTACTTGTACACCACAAGAACATTATTTTAATTTTTCTATATCTATCTAAGAGCTAAATCAATTGTATCTTGTGTATTTTATCCCTTTAGTTTCCGCGAATAATTGGTGGCAACAATCATTAATTGGTTAATTGTCAAATGATTTGATTAATTGACTTTTTTATTAAATTTTCATAGTTCGAATTATATAAATACAAATGGCTAACTCTATCAGAATTTACACATAATTTGGATGAATAGTCACGAGCTCATCACGAGTAACAATAAAACATAACAAATTGCTAACTAATAATTAAATAGTTAAATAAATTATTTATTATATACTCATTATAACCCATTCAATCTAAATTATACAAAAATCTTAATAAATCTACCAATTTGTACACATATAAAATTTGACCTATACAATTTATACGATTGTCCAAATATCTGCTAGCAAATTGGAGTTTCAACTTTTGAGACATATCTTGAATTTTTTATTTTAAATATTGCCTTTTAATGGCTTTGATATAGTACATAAATACATCTTATATATACTAACTAATAGTTAACTTTATATAGAAGGGACAACCTTTACATATATATACATCTTATACTAACTATATATATATACTCTCACTAGTTTCCATATATCTTGAACGGCGGATGCAAGTTACTTAGGGCTGTGAAATTAATGCTACGTACAGACATAATAAATGTTCCTTATAGATTCCGTTATGTATTTATTTCATTTTACTAATGTTTATTTTTCTAGTGGCAAAAAAATAGTGATTTTTCTGAAGACTTATTATAGGAGCTAGTAAAAATAAGAACAAGGGTTCGAAAAGTCAAAACACGTGAAATTAGGGTTAACTTGGGCAAGAAGTAAAGTTTGGGTGGTAAGAGAGATGATGACTAACGAGTTACCGATTGATGTGGGCGAAGTGTCTGATTTTGTTGTGCGGATATAGTTTTCATACGAATAGCAATCTGAGCAAGATCCATATAAACTACGGGGTTTGACGTTTTTCGTTCAAAATCATTCGTTTAAAAGGTTAAAATCACAGTTTTATGTGTTTTTTAGGTCTTTTTGCAATTTGTCAGTTTTGATCGGACTTTATTATTAATTTCAGATTTGTTTTAGGTTAGAGATTTTGTTTACAGTATTTAAACTTTGTTAACCGTTGTTTACATTCAACTGAATTATTAATGAAAAATTGAGGTTTTCCTAAACTATATGTCAAACTTTCAGTATTATTTAAATTAACGAAATTTTGCGCTTTGTATTCCGTCACGCTGTATCACTGAACATACAACAAAAATAAATAAATAATTAATAGTGGAGAGTGAGAACGGCAGATATATGGATGAGAAGGTTAGATAGGCGCGAGGGTTTACCCATAATCCTTAAGCCAAATCATCAAACCAATCATATCTTAGTCTTTAATTAAGGAAAATTCTACTTAATTGAATACCCTAATTATTTTTTAAAATTGTTATTTAAGTTATTTCCACTTTACCCCTGATAACTTATATCAATTTATTTTATTCAAAAATATTCAAAAGTTTATTCGGAAATCAGAAAACTATTTTTTATGCATAAACGTGGTATCAAGTAGGATTTTTCTACCATGCTTTGGGAGCACCATGCTTTTGGTTTTTTTAATACTATGGTGGACTTAATTGTAACATAAGTAAAACTTTAAAAGTATAAAAAATATGATTTTTGTTAACTACACTTAAGATGCGTATCATACTATTAATAATATCAATTTCCCTATGGGTTCACCTTTAGGGCAATAGAAAAATAAAAAAAATTAGTGGCAAAAACATGGTGCTCCAAGAGCATTGTAGAAAAGTCCACATCGTGTTGAACTGCAAAAAAAAAGTACATCGTGTTGAACTGCCAATTTTGTGCACTTGATATAATATATGCATTATTAATATTACCAGTTAATGGTACTTTTGGTACTATATGTTTGACTGAAATCTATTTTTGGTACCATGTTTTTTTTCCGTCTACTTTTGGTACCAAACGTTTCAAGAAAGTATGTTCTAAGTACCTCCGTTTGTTTTGGCCGTTAAATGACATGAGCAAGTCACGTGACCCACCCTAAACTTTTGATTTTGTTCAATTTAGTCCCTCTTACACATTCTAACTTTTATCTTATTCAATTTAGTTTTAAAATTTCAAAATCGAACTCAGTTGAACCCAATTGAACCTAATTGACCTAGCCTAGCTAGGACTAGGTCCGACCCTGGGTCGGGGTCACCGGACCCAACCGACCCCGACCCAGGGTCGGACCTAGCCCTAAGCTAGGTTCGGCTAGGTCAATTGAAGCCGAGCCCCAATTGGGTCCAACTTTTGAACTAAATTGAAAACATAAAAGTTAGAGATATATTAGAAGGACTAAATTAAAAAAGTATCTGAACCATTGCTCAATCGCGCCAATTAATGAGATTAGTTCAGAATTTGGACATAAACATATGGTGGCCTCAAATTCATGTCATGGATATGTGCATGGCTCCATCACACCATTCATATCATTATTATATACATTATGATGAACATCACAAAAAAAGATATTTTTACTACGCAAAAAAGTTATCTATTCTTCTTTTGATTTATTTGGCATGTAGTCCAATTAAGCAAGGTGGAAAACAAATGCCTATCAAATATAGTCAATTGATGGAGATGTTTAGGGCTCAAATTGGCTATCTACAAAAATACATTAAAGGTAGCAATAGTTATTCATAGTAAGCAAGGACTAGAAAGTCAAGTTGCTTGCGCGAAAAACGTCAATCACGGACGAAGTCAGAAATTATATTCACGGGTAAGATTTGAATTAAGGGCAAATAACTAGTAAAACAAATTTTAGGGGGTAGATGTAAGATTTTAAAGGGCTAAATTGACATAATTATAAATTTCAGAGTAAAAATTGCACATTACAAAAAGTTGAGATTATCAGTTGACCCCCTCGGCTCACCATGACTATGATAAAACTATTAATAATCACTTTAACTTTTTACCTACCCACGCGTCGATTTAATTATTACAGTTCAACATTCCTCTTATGTATGAGTCGAAACATATTGAAGAGTCGTGAAACTTTTTAACTAGCATTGACTTAGCTTAGTGTTGTGGAGTTTCGAACATGCAATACACCGTATAAAAATTTTAAACATACCACTTTTAATCATCTATTCTAAAAATTTAAAGTAAATTTAAAGTGATAGATGCAAATATGGTTTAATGTTTATAGTTCAAAAGTATGCTATGTTAGCCTGTGAAAATGTAAAAGTCTTATGGATTTGAATTTATTGTAAATGAAGCTTGATTTCAACATTAGTATCTCATAGAAAATCTTGCAAAGATTTTACCACACTATACTTAGTAACTCCACTTTACAAATTATTGATGATGAAAGGACCTTTTAATGGTAAATAGGTTGTTGTGTAGTCCTTGTTGTGTAGAAGAAAGTAGAAGCTAAATATGTCCTAAATATTGATTTATTCTTTTCACTAGAATGGTATCAGTCACTGATGTCTTTTTCAGTTTTTCTCATTATTATTAATTAACTTTAAATTAATAGTAAAATTAGTAACAGTTTTACTTTTCTTTGATGAGAATAAGTCTTAATTACTTAAATTGATTTGGACAATGTGAAGAGTTAATTACTCATAAATTTGATTTCATCTTTTTGATTTCCCCCCCCCCAAAATATCACTATTTGAGAAACCTAATAGTAAAACTTTTAACAAAAATACCATTGTTTTATTGTACCTTGTGTTTATAATAGAGTAGCTTAAATTCCGTGACCAATAATATAGATCCAATATTATGGCAAAAATAAAATATTCAAAATATATTACCACCAGTTGTGGTAGTCTACTGATTAAGAGGGTTTACTCTCATACGATTATGAAATTCTAGGTTCGAGACCCCTTGATGAGTCAACTCGCGGTGATCAGATTAAAATAAATTAAGGTCCGGCATGGTGCGGATACCGTCTCAACATAAGAGCAGAAAAGTTCGTCAGCAGGAGAACACGAACATTACGTAGCGGGATGACGAATAACAAACTGTCAGCAGGAAAATCCGAACATTACGTAGCGGGATGGATAAGACAGTCGTCAGTTGTGACCTGATTAAAATAGAAGGTCCCTTTTAGTGCAGATACCACATCAAACATAAGAAGAGGTCTGACCATCAGCAGAAAAACCCGAACATTACGTAACAGATGGAGTAAACCAGACTATTAGCAGAAAAATATGAATATTACGTAATGAGATAGTAATGAGATAGTCAATGCAGAACGTCAGCATAAAACTCAGAACATTAGATAAATTTAGAGTCTCTACTACTAACTCATTCATTTTTTTAAAAAAAAAAAAAAAAACTTCAATCTCTCTCTCTCTCTAGCTCTTTGTTTTGGACTATAAAATGGGAGTTAACGAGGGACAGTAGTTTGTTGTGTTCCACCGAGCACCTCCTCTTTGTACCTCCATAATAATTCTCTTGTCTCTGTTTTTTCTCTCTCCACAGTTTATCTCTCTAAAAACATGAAACCCTAGAGAGAGAGAGATGGGTAGAGCACCGTGCTGTGCAAAGGTAGGTTTACACAGAGGACCATGGTCCACTAAAGAAGACGCATTGCTGGTCAACTATATTAACAAACACGGTGAAGGCCATTGGAGATCCATGCCCAAGAATGCTGGTACCTATACATACATATATACATATATACATTTCTATCAACTTCTCTTATAATGATCACCATACACTTTGATCTCTTATATATACATACATATATTGTATATATATATATGAGCCAGTTGAGACAGGTTTGGGTTTCTCCATATTCCTAAAAAAAACCCGATTTTGAAACAATGACATAAGTCTCAATTATTTCAAAAAAAAAAATGTGCGGCTTGTCATTACGGGTAATTTGGTTGTTTGTGATAGATTTATTTGTAAAAAGAAGGTTGAAAATTGTATTCCTTATAAAATATATTCAACATTTCAGTAATTTTCTAAATGAATGACTTCTAATAAAAAAAATTGTGTAGAAACTTTTAAAATTGTGAGAAAAATATTTTACTAAATTATGATGTTTATAAGAGTTTTTCCGAAAAACTTAATAAATTATAAGGAATTGTCTCCCTTGAAAACTTTGGTTCACAAATTGCTGATTTTCTTGTAGTGGTTTCTGAAAAATTCGGATTTTTAATTATAGGTTTACTTAGATGTGGAAAGAGTTGTCGGCTTCGATGGATGAACTACCTAAGACCGGACATAAAGCGCGGCAACATCGGCCCTGACGAGGAAGACCTGATCGTCCGCCTCCACACCCTGTTAGGGAACCGATGGTCCCTCATAGCTAAAAGGCTGCCAGGCCGAACCGACAATGAGATCAAGAACTACTGGAATTCCCACTTAAGCAAACGGGCCGTTGAAAACGGCCCACAAACCACTCGACCGACCCGACCCGCTCCGAAAAGACGGAGCGGGCCAACCACTAAACCGAACAAGAAAACCGACCCGAATGGTCAAACGAATGTAATGATCAAGGTCCACCAACCTAAGGCGGTTAGGGTTTCCACGAATCTCACACTCGCAATGAATAACGAAAGTTTCGACAGTATCGGGTCGGCCGGGTCGGGTCGGTTTAGCGACCCGTTGATGGGTGTCGGAGAATGCCACGTGGGCAGTGGAATAGTAGCTTGTTCGGATTATGAGTGTGAAGAGGATCATCTATTGGATTATTCGAGCCTATTCGAAGGTGGCACGTGCGAGCTAGACAAGATTCTTGATGAGTTCTTGAAGGTAGACGATTATCGTTCTGTCCAGCTGGATTCCTTTGCAGATTCCTTGCTTGTTTGACCTTTGACTATGTTTGAATGTTCTAAGTGTTTACTAGCTTGAAGAGGTATCTTAAATTGCACGTGTGTTCCAAAAATAACTATCAGTCTCACGTGATGTGTAGTATGTATACACCTTCCTCTTCCTTTCTTTCTTCTTCTAGTAATAATCGTGTAACTTAATCATCTAAGTGTCGTCATTAATTTGTTAATCGTGTAGTATGGAGAAAAATTGCTAATATAAGTGTGATGCGTGATGTCTGTATTTAAAGTATTATAATCCGGTTTTGATTTCGTTATATTAAGTTAAATAATGATGATATCTGGCGAAATTAATGATTTTAAGTTTTAACACACACCAGAATTAATGAAGGTGATCGGCATGTCAGCTTTCACATCAATAAATGATATTTAATTCAAAATCTTCTAGATGTATGACATATGACATTATATATTTTTAATTTACGTATATCATACTAATAAATTAATCAACAATATAATGAATATGTTCTTTTAAGTAGCACTACTTAAAAGAACATATTCATTATATTGTTGATTAATTTGTTATTATATGTACGTAAATCAGAAATATATGATTTTGTATTCCACGCAGCATCAATAATAATTCCACCACCCACTAACGTCGTTAAGGTTATGTGATGCTGCGTGGAATAGCCGTTAACAATACTTACCATGCAGTTCTAGTTTGTTGCAAGATCTAAGGGTGACTTTTGGAAAATTATTATTTGTTGGTACGACACAAATTTAGTGCTCTCCACTAATTACACATGTGAAGATCAATAAAATCCACCGGGCCTAAAAAAATTACAAAAATTATATACATACATATAAATACCAATTAATCATACACAAGTTGGTGCCGAATTATATAAAATGATAATTTATATTATAATAAGCTAATACTCCGTACTTTTTCCGGAGATTAAATTAATCTATTAAGATAATATATAATTATTAAATAATGTGAATTTTTATAATTATTATACATGCTAAAGAAAATATTAGAGAATTTAACATGAAAATTTATAATTAAATTTAAATTATTGATATTTCACGGTTATTATTTAATTTAATTTTATTTCTTAGACGCATTTGACTTTGACAGTTAGAAATTAGACACGTTAAGTTCATGCAAATTCTCGTAAATTTTTAATCTCATAGCTCAAATCTCGAACTAGCCGTTGACTGTTATATAAAGATTCGTCACTAAACCCTATGTATCTCCTCCCATAGGGATCGCCTCAAAGATTGCTCAAGCATTAATTAGTTAACTTTAATTATAGTAGCTAATTTTTTTTTTGTTTTTTTAACCGAGAAAACGTGTAATTACTCTAAAATTAAAGGATTATATATCTCTATATGTATGCTCAAAAACCGGAATATTGAGTTGAGGTAGAAGTAACTAGCTACTAGCTAGGAACGGACCTATAATTAGGGCATAGGATTGGTAATTCGTGCGGGTCGTGCGTATTCGTGTCGTATTAACTTCGTGTCGTGTTCTGGGGGTCAGTCCAAACCCAGCCCAACATGAAAAATCAGCATGAAAAACATATAATAAATTAAATTGAATAAAAAATCAAGTATAAAAATTTTTAAACTAAAATTTTAAAATTATTGTGCTATATCGTGCTATCGTGTCGTGCCGTGTCCTCAATATCAAATCCAAACCCGTAATTTTCGTGTCGTGTTCGTGTCGGCTCATCGTGCCGGGCCCAAATTGCCAGCCCTACCTATAATAATGTCTTTTCCCAATATTATTATTATTATTGATACTATAAATATATATAATAATCATGTATTATGCTTTAAAATCTTTATAAATATAACAAATTAATGTGTAAATCATTATGATTGATGATTAGCTACTCATTTTTTCCTTAAAAAAAAATATATCATTTACGATTTATTATTATTATTATTATTACTATTTAATGGAACTATCATTTTAGAATTTTTTTATCCAAATGGTCATCTCGTAGAGCTCAAATGCTAAAATATTAAAGAAATAAAAAAAATTACCAATTTAGCCATCGGGGCACTTTGAACAACGACTATATTGTGCTGCCACTGTCTCAAAGAGCAGCGTAATTTAGTGTTATTTTTTGTAACAACAAGTACATCTCATCTCGATGATGAACAGTAGTCTGTTGCTGCACTGCTCTGCTATAGCAGGGAATCAAAATCCCTATATAGCAGGAAATCAGAGCAGGGAACAGTCTAGTTCCTTGTTCTCTACTATGTCTCGCCGCGCAGAGCGGCGTTTGTATTGTCGTTAAAAATAAGGGCAATAAATGCGTCGCTTTTTGAGACAGCGACGACTCCATATCGTCACTATCTTAAAAAGCTCTGGTGGTTAAATTAGATTTTTTTTTTAAAACATTTTAACATTTGGATTTTGCAAGATGTCCATTTAAATTAAAAAAAAATTCAGAAAATCCTTTTATCTGCCACTAGAATATAGAACGGATCCAAAGGTCAATAGGTTAGGTGATGATGTTAACGAGGACAAATAATTTATTCTCTTGTTCTGTTAAACTTTGTTAATTACCTGTCATCGTGAAAGAGAGTATTAATGGAAAATGCTATCAAATCAATGTAGAATCACATTAATAAAACAATGTTAAAATAACCGGTAAAAGTTTTGACTAATCATCAGAATACCAACTGTTTTAAATTAAAGTAATAAATAAAAATGTAATTTAACTTTTATATTTCAATATTCTTTCTTATATATAACTGAAACATTTTTTAAAGCACATTACGTAAAACTTTTTTAATTAACAAGTTTAACTTGATGCTACGATAATTTGAACATTCACACTCTTATATAATGTAAAATTTCAGAATAATCAGCTAACTAATTGTTCTAAAATTTGAAGTTATAAGTGTTATATATTTACATATTTATATATTTACACAAACTACACACTTTGTGATTTTCACCGCATTGGTCCTTTTAATTGGTCTCATACGAATCTTCTAGCTTATATAATTATAATAACAACAATTACTGTAAATTTATATTCTCAGACACTTCAAATTGTAATAATAAAATATTATAACTATTATTATAAAAATAGATATGATGGCGACTAAGTAATTAATCTTGTAAGATCTCGAGGTAATCAAAGAACAAGTTAATCGAAGTCGAACAGTGTTCTCTGTCAGTGCTGAATATTTAATCACCACTGTGGAACTATATATATATAAATTTACAAAAAACAAACGCTTTATAAAGAACACCAACAAACAGTTTACTCAAACCAAGCCACTGATGAATAACAAAGGAAAGGGAAAGCTAATAAAGCCAGTAGGTGAAAGGATTGCAATAAAATTGTAGTGTTTGGAGACAGTAGATTGCATTAATTATGGTTCTATATTAGTGTAAAATTTAGGGTTTTCTTGTTTTAGTGTCACTTTAGTAATATAAAGAGTTAATTACCAAAAAGCCAACAGACTCAACCCAACTTTGAATGTTTTCTAAATAATAAATCGAACTTATTTTTTTTCAAACAAACTCAACTTTACAAAAGTTAGCTAGGTACAAACACATTGATTTTTATATTAAAAAGTTACAAAAACTACACATATAAGAATCATATATACTTGTTCATGTGACGCATCATTGACAAAATTAACGTAGCTTCCATTAAAATCGTTTATGTGGATGTTACGTATTCAATTTCTAAAATCTTGAGTAAGTAGATAATTGTGTCATCTATGGTGTTATAAGCAACACCATATTCAACCAAATTGCCAAATCTTTTATTCTCATTAACCATCTTCAAAGCTTACAACAACAATCACCAAACAATGAAACAATATCAAAAACTTCAAGAAACCCCAAAAACAAAATAAACTCACAAGAATACATTAATAACCAACCATCTATACAAGATTCTTCTATTTTCCAACTTACAAGTGATGATGTGGCATGACCAAATTAATAATTGGGTAGAAATTGATGTGGAAGGAAGGATATATATGGAGAAATTATTGCCTAGCTCGGAGCCAACAGCTGTCAGCCAGCTGGTGGCCCTCCAACCAATTAAAAAATAACACGTGTCACTGAATGTTCACTGAAATCTTCCACTTGTCTTTCTCTAATTGGTTGATGGGCCACCAGCTGGCTGACAGCTGTTAGCTCCGATTTAGACAATAATTTCTCATAGATATCAAGGGAACCTAGCTAGCTAGCTCCCTTTCTGAAACCCAACCCGGGCCACCTCTTGGTCGATTCCTTCTTTGTCACGGTCCTCTTGGCGTTAGGATCGATGAGATTCTCAAGAGATTTGTTCTTTCGGGTGCGGGACCGCCCCGCTTCTTTTAGAAGCTCGGCTAGCCTTCCTTTTTCGTCTTCAAAGTCGGGGTTTGCAATCCCGAGCTTTTCCTCCCTTAGTTTGAGGACATACTCCAAGATTTCAATTGCATCCTCAACTCTGTTTATTACATCAAAAACACAACTTTTAAGGTACCAACAGTTAATAACTCATAGCATAGCTCAAATGCAGGATTTAGTGTAGAATGTGTAGTTTCCTTCAAGATCAACTCTCTTATTTTGTGCTAAAATCTTATCAAATGACCCAAAAAGAGCAATCTTACATTTTACCTAACAGAGCAATGCTACAAACGTATAGCCAACCGATAAAACAAATTAAAATTTAAAATTTCCCATAATAACGACGGATAACAGTAAAATTGTATATACTAGTTACCAACAGTTAATAGCTTAAAGACAGGATTTAGTGTAGAATGTGTAGTTTCCTTCAAGATCAACTTATTTTGTGCTTAAATCTTGTCAAATGACCCAGAAAGAGCAATATACAGAGCAACGCTACAAACTTATAGGCAATCGGTAAAACAAAATTTTTTTTTTTTCAAATTTCCCATTAAAATGACGGATAAACGGTAAAAGATTGTATACTCCCGCAAGATCTCCTTCCGAAGGTTGTCATGTTGAGGCACGTACAGTCGTGGGTTAACCAATAGTTACCAATAGTTAATAGCTTAAGCCTTAAAGACAGGATTTAGTGTAGAATGTGTAGTTTCCTTCAAGATCAAGTCTCTTATTTTGTCCTAAAATCTTGTTAACTAACACAGAAAGAGCAATCTTACATCTTACCTAACAGAGCAATGCTACAAACTTATAGCCAACCGGTAAAAATAAAAAATTTCCCGATATAATGACGGATAAGCGGTAAAAGATTATATATACTAGTTACCTGCCCATTGCATCATAGGTTGCTGCAAGATTACTATAGACTCCAAGAGTGTCCTGGTGACAGGGACCACATTCTTGCTCAAGGATACTCCTTGCCTCTTCGAATAACTCAGCAGCCTCATCGATCTTAAAGAGCTGAACACATGCCAAACCCATCTGGTTCAAGACCACCCCAAAAAAGGGCGATTTTCTCTCCCCGGTAGCCCTGAGCTTTGCCACTGCACTCTCAAATGCGGTCCTCGCCTCCTCGTACCTTCCGACCATGTAAAACATCACCCCCATCCTCGCCTCTATTCCTGCAAATTAGGGACATAATTCTATGACGACATGAAACACAACCACAAAGTAGCTATTTTGTACAAAGAAATCCAAACATGAAAGGAAGCTCAACATAGAGTTTTGTCGAGAACCATGTTCACCCGAAACCTTGAGGTGTTAGGGTGAAGACCAAATTAATTGTTTGATCCTAAAATACACCTTCAGTCAAGTGACGGAGCCAGAAGATTTTTTCAGGGGGCAAGAATTGAGTTAGGAGCAATTAACTAGTATAAAAAAAAAGTATGGGGGTAAATGTAAGGTTTTAAAGGACCAAACTGACAATAATTACAGATTTTTGGGTAAAAATTGCATATCACAAAAAGTTGAGGGGGGCAATTAACCCCTCGTCCTATATTAGATCCTTCCCTAATTAAGTGAACTGTATGTTGCGATTTGAAGTGTGGATAATGTAAAAGCTATCCTCAAACCAAGTCTTCACTTAAATGGGTGTGCAGCTGAACTATAGACCTTGTGGTCAAGTAGGCTCAGGTAAAGTTAATGAAGTAATGTGTCATATTGGTTGATTTCCACTTTGTTCTCTCAAAATTGACGGAAAAAAACATGTTTTTTAAACATCAGATAAGCCTTAACAATGAAAAAAAATAATTGATGCTTCGGAAAGTGAAAAACATGTTTTTTGTTGCTTAAAACGTCAATTTTAACGTCAAAATCAGGCCAAAAAAGTGAAAAACAACAAATTTGATAGTTGGGACGCTGAATATCAACATTTTAAATTTGGGACAGCAATAAGCAACACGACCTATAGTTGTCACTTGTTTTAGGTTCTTAACCCTGTTTTCAATGGTAATACACAACAGCAAATCTTGTTCTGGTTTTTAAAAAATATCAAGAACTAAGACAAGTTGAATAATTTGAATGCTTTAATCAACACGAATGAGACGTTTATTGAAGCCTCAAATGAATGCATCGATATGTGAATTACCTGCAATTGTACTCTGCTGGCCAGGCTTATCTTCTAACAGCTTCATCGCCTTCTGAAGCAGCTTCAGAGCTTCTTCAGGCTCATCAACAGACTCGTAAATTGCAGAAATCTCAGTCATCCCCCAAGCAATTTCCTCAGCCGTGGTTCCAGGAACGGGCTTGGAGTAAATTCTTAGAGCATTCTCACAGTACGACTTCGATTCCCTTAACTTGCCAGTTTTATGGTAAAGATCCGCAAGTCGTACATAGACCGAGGCAACAGAAGGGTGGCTGTCACCTGTTATGATAACACACAGGAAATGAGAATTAGAAACCTAAGTTTCTGATCAACTTTCTACTTATCGTTTATTCATAACCTTGTCCCTTATATAGGAATACACCAGTACTGTCTAAGCAGATAGGATATTCTAACTGATAAGAATATGAAATATAATATGGATGATGCTAGAACATGTGGAAAAAACTGTGAAAAATCCACTGAAAGCACTTCTAGGTCCACATGGCAATGCATAACAACATTCTCTATCCACTTTATTAACAATCATTACTTGACATGTGTTACTTGACAACTTTCTATGGATTTTCACTAAAAATTTCACATTTTAAACATTTACCCATATAATATCTAACTATATCACTAATGATAGATTAAATATATCTAAACTTATCACTAATATTGGATAATTATATTCATAACATCACCTTTCGAGGATTTGTAGACAGTGAGAGCCTTCTGGAAGGAGAAGATGGCTTCATCGAACCTACAAAGGGAGAGGTAAGTATTGCCAATGCTGACATCAATGGAGGCAACCTCGTTGTCTTGTCCATTCGCTATCATTGCCATGCTGGCAAGGACAAGGTGTTCGAGTGCTGACTCATAGTCTCCTTTTGCCTCGCATATTAATGCCATTAAGCGCCGGTCAGCAGCTTCTTCGATTGATGCGGGTTCACTATGGACATGGTGAATATCCAGAGTTTTCTTGGCGAGTTCTTCTGCCTTGTCAAACTGCATTGCTTGGACCTGAGCCTCTGCTAAGTACCTGTTCAGTTACCCGAGATCGTTTCAAATTATGTTTCGTTAACCCAAAAAAAAAAAAAAAAAACTTATCTCTCTTTTGTGAATAAAAGTTATACTTCATAATACATCAATGAGCAGCCACTACAAAATAATTAGTCCTTCATTGCTAACGAATGATAGAGAAACTCCTTCCCGTTCGTGGAAATCTTTTACATTTTTTAGCCAAGGTTGTTTTTTTTCTTGCCAAATCAGAAATAAGAACCATGCTTCCTGAAAATTTTCAAAATTTGTGTTTCTAAATCCAAAATTTGGACATAAGCTTTTGGCATTTCCTGAGGTTTGGTTTCTGTCACCACTTCCTATGATGGATGACTAGTGACAGCCCAAGAACATGACAATTAATGAATAATTTACAAACAAATCAGTAGACAAAACAATTTTGAAAAACAGAACTCTTTCTACAAATATGAGAAGCTTGTTTAATTTACAAAACATAAAAATCACACTCTCAATCAATCAATAACTGCTATCTGAGAGATGTGATAGGAGAGACTAATATAAGCTTCAGAGTTCAGACTTTGAAACTTGACTTTCCAATTTAGGCATTATTCCTTTCTAAGCTTTCAGCTCTGATAATTCCTGATATAATATTTTCCTCTTTCTATTTGATACATATTGGAATATATGATTGATATTCATCCCTCTCTTGAAAACCATACAATAGATCAGCATTGATCTAAATTCAAACATATGCTTCTTGAAACAAAAAAAAATTTGTTTTTTTTTTGTGTAAATCTTCTGAACCCATTAGAATTGAAGGAGCCAAGAAACCAAATTATACATAACTGATCTTTGAAACCCATTGAAGTGCCCTTAATCACCAAATGCTGAAAATGAAGATATATAAATGTACTTACTTACCTGCAAGTTTCCCCAACTCGAGGATCTGTCTCTCCAAGAGTCTCGATCTGAATCTTCAATCCTTCGCCATAACATTGGATCGATCGATCCACCTGGCCAAGCATGGAGTAAGTATCTCCGAGCTGCATGTGACCGGAGAAAGCTGCCAGAGCGTGATCGGGACCGCGATCTGGATCCGGAACTCCGATCGCCCTTTCAAGCACCGGAACCGCCTCATCGAACCGACCAAGGCTGCAGTAGATCGCGGCCAGGACGTGGAGGCTCATAGCGAGGTCGAGGCTCGGCTCGCCTTCCACCGCGCATCGCTCGAACGACTTGGAGGCCCGGACGGCGTAGTCGAGCGCCTTGGCGTGGCCCTCGCCGGAGGAAATGGTGTCGCGTGCGAGTTTCAGAAGGAATGGGCCGAGATCTGGGTTGTCGAGTGACGGATCGACGATCGCGGCCGGAGATTCGGGCGGGGGCTTCCGTGGGGAGAACTTGGATCGCGACGACGGGGAAGGGGATGGTGGTTTCTTTGGTAGTGGGGAGGCTGGTTTGGCGGCGGGAGATTGGATCTGGTTGTCGGGGACGGAGATTCGAGGCGGCGGCGCGTCACCTGGGGTCTTGACTGACACTAGACCAGGCATGTCGGCGGTGGGTTACAGAGGATTGGGAGAAGTGAAGTTACCTTTTTTGCCCAGAAATCAAGGTAGAGCTAACTGTTTGACTGAAACTTGAATGAGAGAGAAAGAGATTAAGCATAAAATTGGTTTGTTTATTAAATTGATTAATTCAATGGGGAAACCTCAATCGAAGTTATTGATGGACATTCATAACTACTGAACAAGAAAGTGATGATTTTGGCCTTTGGGAGAGATGTGATGAGCTGAATACTGATAAAGGAAGAAGATGAAGAAGAAAGGTAAAGGGGTATAACGGTAAATATGATCATCTGGCTGAGGCTAAAATCTAAATACAGTAAAAGTTGAGGGGAAATAATTGACAAAAAAAAATTGTATAATAATAAATAAACTCATTAAATAGAAGGAAATAGAGTGATTTTTTTTAGAGTTAAGTTAAAATATGATTGTAAATATAATTAAATTTTCAGCCGTTAAATTATAAATAAAAGAGAAAATATCAGAATTTATATTTTCAGCCGTTAAATTATAAATAAAAGAGAAAATATCAGAATTTATAAGTGATAAGTTTAATTAGATTTTTTCCGTTAATGGACCAGAGTCCAGATGTAACGATAGAACATTTAATTACATTTTTAATAGATTGTATTTTAGTTAAACTCTTATATTAATTAGATAGTAAATTTCTGTCCAAACACAAAGAAGATAGTAAATTGAGGAATTCAATTACTTTTTCTATTTATCTTTGTTTTCTTTATTGTTCTAATCTTCCCTTTAATTTCTCTGTGAATAAATAAATGTATATTTAAAAAAGTAGTTTTAGTTTAATAAGAAAATATAAAAGGTTTCCACCAATATATATGTTAGTGGAAAATACAAAAAATAAACTTTCTTTAAAATATAATTGTTTCTTGGAAATGTAAAAGTTGGACCATTTGTAAGCATAATAAATATGTTGTGTATTGGGAAATAAATTAAGATGTGAAGAGTCTGCTTTGCATTTGTTATCCCCAAGAAAGAAAGTCAAAATCTTATTTCTTTTTCTTTATTTTATTTTTGTCTTTGTTTTAAATGCAGATAAATAGATAATTAATACCATATGCCAGGAGAATTTTAAATAGATGGTCCCTAGCCCAAAGATTGCACATGCAAGATGCAACCAGAATCTTTAACCTCTTGAATTATTTGGCAAAACAAAAAAAAAAAACTCTTTATTATCATCATTATATAAATAAAGAAAAGTTGATTAATTTACAACAATGGGATTAAGGGGTTTTTTTTTGTGTGGCTTAAAATATGGGAAAATGGTTGCTTTATTACTGTCAAGTGTCAAATAAACAACTAGCTCTATAGGAGATAAATTTCTATCGACTTATATTATTATACAACTGTATTACTTACCTACCTAAATCCATTCCTGAAACATTATTATTATTATCTAAATGATTCAGATCTCTTGACCCACTTTTCATACCCCAGATTGTGCCTCACTATTAAAATATTGACACATTTTTTAATGTAATTAATTTTGCAGTTTTTTTTAAAACCCTATTGAGAATAGTAAACCCTAGAAAACAAATATTTTTAAAAATACGTGTCAAAATTTTAACGATGAAACACAATTTAAGACATAAAAATTAGGACAGTGATTTGAATCCTTAAATAAAACAGTCTTTGAGCATTTTTGTTTTTCTAGGAAAAGATGGATAAACCATAACATTATAAGAAAGAGAGTGAGGGAGATATTGAATGATGAGAAATTGAGTAAAGATGCCACATGTGTAATCATTCGTTGGGCCTACCTATGGTTGGGATTTGCTGGAATATTTTTTTTTGTAATAAATATATATATATATATATATATATTTAATATTTGCTGGTTTCACGGCTAAAAAACATTTGCTGGTTTCATGGCTAAAAAAAAACATTTGCTGGTTTAATCAAAACGACAAGGCAGTGCACCTCTGTCCATGCAATTAGTCAAGTGAATGGAATAAACAACCTAGTTTACCAAAAAAAAAACAACTCTATTGGGCTTTTCTCCAAAATCCACCTCTATTGGGCTTATATTCCTTGCTTGCCTTGAAGTAAAGATCTATTTATTTGGGCCGAGGCCCAATAATTTATTACTTTTATATTAGGAAAACCAGGCCGGGCCCAAAATGCATTTTTTTTCCTCCAACTATATTCTTTCCTCTGTTATTTTTGTTGACATTTGAGAATGACTCAAAATTTGTTAAATCGTGCACAAAATATGGTATAACGGTCTAGCATATAATTTCTTAACCAAATGTTTTGAGTTTAAATTCAATTAAAACACTGTAAATAAAAAATATATTTATAAATGCTCTTGCCGATGAATTTTATAGAGCCATTGGACCACAAAATTCATCGAATTTAACAAAAAATTAAAAAAGTAGATATTAATAACAATGTAACCCTTATACATATGCGCATACATTGAAGGTAGTTACAATCTACAAGTCTTATCTTTAACATTTACACAGAAAAAATAAAAGACGTACTTTTTGGGTTAAAAAAATCATTAGCTTGTAAGGATAGCTGACTAACACAAACATCAATTTGTGCTGAACTAATTTAAGACAAGTTTCTCTCAAGCATAAAGGATTCTATCTTTTCTACATCTTCTGGAGTATCAACACCATGAGCCTCATGATCCACCTTAATCACCTGCACAATAAATCAAAATAATGTTAATAACCTAAAAACAATCTCAACTATAGTTCATGTTACTAATCGTTGTATCAAATTTAAAATGTTAATATTCAGTATCCCAACTATCAAATTTGTTGCCTTGCACAAATTATTATACTGATTTTGTGTTAAAGTTGGCATTTTAAGCAGCAAAAACATGTTTTTTCACTTTTTCGAAGTATCAGATTTGTTGCTCATGATTTAAACTTATTTGATACTACAAAAACTTATTTTTGTTTCGTCAATTTTAAAATAAAAAAGTGGAAATCAACAAATATGATAGTTGGGACACTGAATATAAACCTTTTCAATCTAGAACATCGATTAGCAACATGACAAGTAGGGATATTTTTTAGCTTCTTAACCCTACAAATATACCAATATGTGCAGTGCTGCCAAAATTACAGAAACTGTTCATAAATTACCTTCATCTTATACCCATTTTCAAGAACTTTAAGCTGTTCTAGGTCTTCTTCTAGCTGCAGTGGTGTAGGCTGAAGCTCTGGGTATATTTTCAGGAACTTTGAATCATAGCTCTATAATTATATACATAGCCAAGAGTTACCATCATAATTTTTCATCTTCTTGTAATAAGATCAGAAATAAACTATAGAATGTAAAATATAATGTGGCTTGTACCTGGATTCCAAGGTGAAGCATGTACGGGAACTGTGGATTCACCTTTCCGGCCCTTAGATTAAGCACATCTTATTATTGTCCATTTGAGATAAAAATAACACAAGTTATAAAAATGAAAACTTGCAACTCACTTATTATATGGAATCAATCCCCTTGAAAAGTAGATGGCATAACCCCGATTATCCACAACACATTTAACTCGGTTTGGATCGAGTGCATCTTCATGCTTTAAAGATGTAACTGCAGTACTGAACACAGCATCTGGTGCTGCCTGCACAGTTTTGACTCAATTTATGATGTCATGAAATCGCTTCAAATGAATCAAACCAAACAAAATGAAACACGCTTTCGATAATCCATCCAAGCAAAATTGGTTACCTGAAGAGCCTTCACAATCCCATTAATAATCTCGGGCTCAATCAGAGGTTCATCTCCTTGAATATTGACAACAATATCATACTTCTTCTCTAGCTTCTGGAGTGCCTCGTTGCAACGTTCGGTGCCTAAAATAGAAATTAGGGTTTAATACAAGCAAGCCTTGCTCAGTGAATGCTCATGCCAGGAAACTATTTTACCGTTTCGACAAGATTCAGAAGTCATGATCACATTTGCACCAAAGCTCCGGCAGCAGTCTGCAATCTTTTCATCATCAGTGGCCACAACTGCACCGAGATTAATCAATCAGGTCGTGAATTATCATACCCATCTCAACATCTTCATTCTTCATGCACATGGTAAACTAATGCAACCATGCATTAGCACAATGGTAAATAAGCTTTCAAATAAGTGTTGTTAGGTATCAAAAACTAAGAGAGATAAGCACAATATTTCATCATATTAGCCTCAATTAAACCTTGTATGCAATCCTGAAAACTCTAGCAATTAAATGAAGCAAGATCGAACGGACCAAGCAATGGCATTAACAAAGGATGAAAGGATGTCCACTGGATGGATGCTTATGGGTGAGTTTAACAAGCCGTAGATCCAGAGTGAACATTGTGTTCAAGATATACAAAAGTAGATATGAAACTCATGGAAGAAAACGTACTGAGGTAATCTAACGAAGAAGCCAGCTTAGCCCTCTCCCATGTTCTCTGTCAAGAGAAAGCATAAACAAATTGGTATGCACCTAAAAAATATAAAGAAAATCAAGAGAAAAAAAGTATTCAAAGACCGTATCCATCTATTAGCTACTCTGGGGTTATATAGCACAAATCTGAACACAGCATACGCCACAATTTAGTGGCCGAAGAAAATGTAGCCCAGTTTAGAGTTTGTGGTTCATCAATTTGTCTGAGGACACCAATAGAACAAATATTGATCATTCTCTATAAACCAACACGAGTTGGTCAAATAACAAATATGGCTCCTTTTGTATCAGAAACATCCTACAAAATTAGCTTAGAGCATCAACAACGGTAGTTCCTAGTTTCTAGTCTATTTTTTGACACAATGAACACTTTCATAAAACATGAACTAACTTAAAAAAGATAACTTACTCTTACAATGGTTTGGCTGAACTTACTTTCATTTCCTAACTCAGGCATCACATGATTCAAAAGTTTATTAAAAAAAAAACTAATAAAAATCAATTAGGACTTACAGATCAAGTTTAGTCTCTTTTGGCCAACTATCAAGTTCTTATTGAATACTTGTTAATTGGAACGAATCCTACAGTAGGTAACACCATACACAAGGTAAGTTCCTACTTTGGGAACACCTCAATCCTATTTGTCAATATAAACTAGGAAGTAAAGTAACACTGTGGATGCTCTTAGAGACTTGCATCAGATTCAAACACAAACGTCATGTTCATCTCACATCTAACTCGCAGAGATTCTTATCAATCATAAGCTCAAGCCAATTAAACCTTCAAAAGTAAACTCACTCACAGATTCAATGGAGCTGCATTTCGGAAAGCTCAAGTTTTCAAATTTCAACTCGAAATGATGCAAATTTAAAGATTGCTACCTGAATCATGGGCTTGCCAAGGATGGGAACAAGAGGCTTGCCCTCGAACCTGGACGATGCGTAACGAGCGGGTATTATGCCGATAACCCGGCTGCGGAACCGCCGGGATCTACCAAAGTAAAAGTGAGCGCCGATGGCCGCCGCGACGGCGGCACCGGTGACGAGGCTGTGCACGATCCAGGTCTTATTACCGGAGCTTGATGAAGATCCCGACGAAGACGACGATTTACTAATCTCCATTACTCAGTAACGCGATGGCGCTTGAGAATTCCCCGCGATCTCGATCTGTGAAACAGAGTATGACTGTGACCGTGAGAACCTCGGATTAGATCGAAATTATCTATTGATGTCTAACCAGTGTAATCATGGGCCGGCCCGTCGATGATTTGACGGAATTTTACGGGTAGGCCCAATTAATAACCTAATCGGCCCATGGTGATCGACCGAATCTTTCTATAACTTAAATGATTATCAATATTAAGACCGAATCTTCTTATAATGTGACTTAAAAATGTTTATCATGTTATAATACTTTGAGAAGAATCTTCCTATGACTTCAATAGCAATACTAAGATATAATCATGCAAAGCAATTGAAGGAAGTATTAATCAAACCCTATCTTCTATTATTTCTCTCAATGTAACATATTGGATCATATATTTAGAATATTGAATCATATAACTAGAAGTCCTTCAGTTTTGTATATGCATATATAATAATATTATAAATTTAATTAATTTTTTGATTAATTTATATCATATTGAATAAGGGCTTGCAATTTTTTACACGAACACGCAAGAAAAAAAAACGTAATATGATAGTACGAACATGATTAACACGATATGACTTCCGTGTCGTGTTTGTGTTTATGTATCATAACACGACACGCACGATAGTACGATAAGTTGTGCTAGTAGAGTAATAAGTCTAGTTTTTTAGTATTATTGAACAAATTTTATTTAATAACTTTTTAAACTCCAATTAATGATTTAAGTTTTAGAGTTTGTCAACAATATATTACAAACTTATCAATATAGACATATTAATTCATAGTATTTTTTGTTATATGAAGTTCTTTATTTCAATTTTTTCTTAATTGATCTCGTATACAAATTTATAACCGAATAATCTAACAACACGATAGCACGAAACGAACGCTCATGAAAAGATACGTGTCGTGTTTGTAAATTGTGGCACGATAAGCTTACTGTGTTTGTTCGTGTTCAATAAGTTTAACACGACACGATTATTGACACGCACGATAACACAAATTACTATCCCTATAAATCATATATTTAGCTTTTCCCATTTTCTCCTTACTATTAACAAAAAAAAAAACCTTATCTTATTAAAGACTGTACAAAATATAAATAAAGATAGATAAATGCAATAATTAAACCATATCCAATAATTCCTACATAACATTTCAATATTACATATCTCTCTGCACCAACTATAGCGAAAGAGACGGTCTCTCTCTCTCTCTCTCTAAGCGGCAGAATCTCGAGAAATACCTCTGTTTCGAATTCTACTTACTTTCGATACTTCCAAGAACAACACCAGTGGCGGCTACTCAATAAACTATGAGCTCACCGGCGGAGGACCAGTATCTGATGGCGGAGGACCTCCCAAAGCAAGACGCGTTCCCGGAATCACGGCGAGAACAAGACGCCGGCGCTACCTTCGTTCTCGAATCAAAAGGTGCGGCGCCGCCATCACCTGAGAAATCATCCAATCTCCGATCCGATCAAATTCCGATCGAAATCAGATCAAAATTCCGATCGAAATTCAGATCGGAATTCTGATCGAAATTCAGATCGGAATTCAGATTTAATAGATTCGATCGATTGATTGATTTTTGCTTGCCGGAGAACAGGGGAGTGGTGGCACGCCGGATTCCACCTCACGACGGCGATCGTGGGGCCGACGATTCTGACGCTGCCTTATGCGTTCAGAGGGCTGGGGTGGGGGCTAGGGTTTCTGTGCTTGACGGTGATGGGGGCGGTCACTTTCTACGCGTACTATCTCATGTCCAAGGTGCTGGACCACTGCGAAAAGGCCGGCCGCCGCCATATTCGCTTCCGCGAGCTCGCTGCTGATATTTTAGGTTCTTCTTCTCTCTCTAGACTATTATTCTGTTAATTAATATTATTTATTTATTATTATTTAGTCAAATATACAGTATACATTGACAAAAAAAAAAAAATACACAGTATTCTAATTACTATCTGCTCTTAAGAATGTAGTTAGTAGACAAGTATTAAAAAAAGCTCTTTCAGAATGTGGAATTTGTCAACCATGCGAGATTAAATTTTAAAATAAATATCTTCAATGTCTTAACAATTTATATAATATTT
Source organism: Clarkia xantiana subsp. parviflora (assembly GCA_036873135.1). Taxonomy (NCBI): domain Eukaryota; kingdom Viridiplantae; phylum Streptophyta; class Magnoliopsida; order Myrtales; family Onagraceae; genus Clarkia; species Clarkia xantiana. Next base: position 16,626,469 of record JAPTYO010000003.1, read on the forward strand.
AATTTCTGGTCAAAGCGCTCTGCACAAAAAAAAAACCTGAACTTATACATACTTTTTTTAATATTTATTTATATACTATTTGGCCAAATATATATATATATATAAATAATGTTTATAAAAAGATATGCAGTTTTTTTAAAATTCGTTGCATGTATTTTTATGTTTAAAACCATGTATAAATCAATCAAAAAAACTGTAAATAGAATAAATTTTATATATATATATAATTGTTGTAGTATTATTTGATCTTTGACTAATTATAATTTATTTTAATTAATAAATTTGATTTAATTATGAATGCTTATGTGTTGTGATAAAACATTTTTTTTTTATTTGAAATGAACTTTAGGAAATTATTTTTTAAAAAAATAGATTAACCCCGTGTAGTGGCGCGTACTTAGTGCAACTTTATATAGTTTTTATTTTATATATTATTAGCTAGAGGAATCATAATGGATGGAATAATAATTAAAAAGTATTAAAGGAAGCTTCACTATCTTCTTGGAAATCTTAACTTCATTTTTTTTTCAGTGCATTCTGACGTCATCATAAATTCATTTTAACAAACACGTGTTCCCTCTCCGAAAACACTGCCCCGCCGTTATTTGCTCCGTTTTCGGTAAAACCGTCAGTTTTCTGCAGTCAAAATCCAAATCATCGTACTTTCCAAAAGTGGAATATTGTATTGTGTTCAGTTTCTGGTATGTACTTTTGGAGCGAATCATAGATTCATAATACTTTCCAAAAGTGGAGTATTGTTCAGTTTCTGGGTTTGTAGCTCATCTTAACTTTGGGTTGAACCTTTTTTTTAAAATTATCATTTGTAATACGAAGTTATTTTATTGTTGACATTTAAATAATTACGCGACTAATCAAAAATTTATATTTAATTCAGTTTCAATTATTTTTTCAGTAGAAATTAATACTAAACGTGTTTCAAATGAACCATTTACTCGATTGTTCTTGTCCGGATCGAGCCTAGAGCTATGTTCGACCATGGTCAGGATTACCTGACCTAACCAAACCTAACCATGGTCAATGGCCTGATGTATAGGGTCTGGATGGATGTTTTACTTTGTGATCGTTATTCAGACTGCCATTAACACCGGTATCGGTATCGGAGCTATCCTCCTCGCCGGCGAATGCCTTCAGGTTTTTCATCACTATCGTCGCGTTCTTTCAATTTACGTTCTTTTAAACATATATTGATTCATTTTTCTTATGTTTTACAAGATCATGTACTCCGAACTCTATCCAAACGGATCGCTAAAACTCTACGAGTTCATAGCAATGGTGACGGTGGTGATGATATTCTTGTCGCAGCTTCCGAGCTTCCACTCGCTCCGCCACATAAACTTCGCCTCACTCGTTCTCAGTCTAGGGTACACCTTCCTTGTCGTTGGAGCTTGTATTAGGGCAGGTCGTTCGGAAAACGCCCCTCCGAAGGACTACTCCTTGGAATCTACGTCGATCGCAAAAGTTCTAAGTGCATTTAATTCGATATCGATAATCGCCGCGATATTCGGGAACGGAATATTGCCTGAGATTCAGGTGATCTGATTTCTGCTTGCTTATAACGTTTCTACGATGGAAATCCCGGAACTGCCGACGGAATTTTTGTCGGCAAAAGCTAAAATTTCGTCAGTAAAATAAATTTGGTCGGTAAAAGTAAGTTTTCGTCGGTGATACTCATGCGGCAAAGGTTTTGAGCGCCGCAATCTGGACAAACAATTTCATCGGTAAAAACTTAACTTTTAACGACAAACATTTCGTCGGTAAAACATTTTTTTATCAGTCAGTATTTCTTTTACCGACTGTTTTATTTCGTCAGTAAAAAACTTCTACCGAGAAATAGTTTTTGTCGACAAAGACCATTTGACGATAAGGGTGAGCAAAATACCCGTTTGGAACCGGAACTGGACCTTTAAGTAGGTTTTGGGTAAAGATAAACGGTTATGGGATAAAATTTCAGGAATCAGTATTTTCGGTTTCTAACCTTTTTTGTTCAGTTACGATACATGATTTACTGATGTACATGTGTTTGTTGACGTATCAATAAAAAATCGAACGTGTAGATTGACTTTGTAAAAATTTCATGGATGTAACCTGTTCCTAACCGGTAACAAATCGGTTCTAAATGGTTTCGGGTCAGTTCCGGTTCAAATAGTTCTGGTATGGTTCTGATAATTGATATTAGAAACTGTTTAGTATTGATATGGTTTTGAGATATCCTAAAATTACAGGTACCTGAAACCGCTAACCCCTATTTTCCAACATAATCAATTTGTCGGTTAATAGTTATGGGCCGATTACGGGTTGATCATAACTGATTCAAAATTGGGGTATATGTTGCTTTGTCTCCAAGTTACCCATAAAGTGAGGCCTTTTCTTGAGGAATTACATGCTCAAGAAAGCTTGGTTAGGCTAGGACATTATATGTTGCTTGGTCCACAAGTTACTGATAACTACACCATTACTCTTCATTTGCTGCAGGCAACTTTGGCACCTCCGGCGACCGGAAAGATGGTGAAAGGGCTAACAATGTGTTACAGCGTAATCTTCGTCACTTTCTACTCGGCTGCAGTGTCGGGATATTGGGCGTTCGGCAACAAGGCAAACTCGAACATCCTCAAGAGCTTAATGCCCGACGAGGGTCCCGCTTTAGCTCCCACGTGGGTTCTCGGCCTTGCCGTCGTCTTTGTGCTTCTACAGCTCTTCGCTATCGGCCTGGTAAGTGTTACGACCAGTGGCATATCCAAGAATTGGATAATGGGGTATATTTTTTAAAGAAAAAAATTGCATTAAAAATTTATTGTAGAAAAAACAGTGATGGAAAATATTTATAAAGTCATACTATATATCAAATTATAATGCACTACACAGTTTAAAAATAAAATAAATAGTTAATTACCAAATTGGTAGCTCACATTTGAGCACTGTGACAAATTGCTACCTAATTTTTTTTGGACAATTTACTATCTTATGTTATACTTTACGGACTAGTTGTTAGATATTTTTTTTCTTTTCTTTTTTGACAATTTGCTAGCTCAAAATTCACTTTTTAGAATATTTAATAACTCAAGATTCCTTTTGTGGATAATTTAGTAGTTCGGGTTTCCTTTTTGGAATATTTGCTATCTACCAAATTGTCCATAAAGGGAAATCGAAGCTAGGAAGTTCTTCACAAAGTGAAATCCGAGCTACCAATTGTCAAAAAAAATTCAACTAACATATTGTCCATAAAGCGAAACTTGACCTAGGAATTTGAAAAAAAAAAATTATCTACCAATTTATCCGAGTGTCCAAAGGTGAAGTGAACTAGCAATTTACAAGATAATCACTTCGATAAAAATAATTTATTCATTTTCTTTATTTACTTAAAAAGTGGGAATAATTAAACTTAATGCGTCTGCCTCTGATTATGGCTACATGTGAGTGAATATATCACATCAGATTGTTCAGAGAGTTGAAATAGTATAAAGCTTAATGGGTTACTCTTATTATCATCAATTTGAAGGTATACTCACAAGTAGCATATGAAATCATGGAACGACAATCCGCGGATGTGAGGCAAGGGATATTTTCGATGCGCAACCTTATCCCCAGACTCATTCTCCGATCGCTCTACATGATCTTCTGCGGGTTCTTCGCGGCAATGCTTCCTTTCTTCGGAGACATTAATGGCGTGGTAGGAGCGATTGGGTTCATCCCTCTCGATTTCATCCTCCCGATGCTTCTATACAACATGACTTACAAACCCGCCAAGAAATCGTACATCTATTGGCTCAACATCTCCATCATGGTCGTCTTCACCGGGGCGGGTCTCATGGGGTCGTTCTCTTCGATAAGGAAACTCGTTCTTGACGCGAAGAAGTTTAAGCTCTTTAGCGACGATGTGGTCGACTAATATTATTGAATATATATACGTATTGGAAATCATGAATTTGTTTAATTTGGTGCTGCGGAGATTCAAGAAAGTGTATATTTCATTTATTAGTAGGATTTTGTATATTCAGTGCGACAAAATAAATGTTTATGTAATGTTACGGCTCATGGTTCACATTGCGGTGAATTTTTTTATTGGTACAAGTTTTTACCCACAAAAATATTTGATGGGCATTGCTTGTTATTGACAAATTTTTTTTGTTTGATTCAATATTTTACCGACAAAATAATTTCGTCATAAAAAATTATGGTAACGGAATTTATTGTCGACAAAGCGTATTAATTTTGGTTGAAAAAAATGTAACGACGAACGCTCTTGTTTTTCTGATCTTTCGGAGTCGAAAATATTGTAGTAAAATGTTTAACTTTTTGCGACTAACTTTTTATAACCACATTTTGTTGATAATATTCTAGCAATGAGGTATTAAACGACAGATTTTCAACAGATTTTTAACGATGATGATTTGATATCGACAACAAAAGTCCACACTAACGATGAAAACTGAGGTTTTCTATAATAAAAAATCCGTCGCAAATGCTTAAACATTTTACTACAATATTTTCGTCGTTAAATTTGTATTAGCATAGACAGAAATTTCTACATGTTATATAGGTTATAGGGAATTAAAATATTTTTATTTCTAAATTCCATCTAACAAAAATTGCACATATTCCACTTATAATGCGTTAGGAATTATATGTCTAAAGAAATGATAATTAATACATCAAATGCGTAAGCAACAATTTTTTATTTGTCAATCATCACCGTATTATGTTTAATATATATCGCTTTTGCATGAACTTGTTGACCACGAAAAACCATGTGGTCTTTTCCAATTGTCCTAACATAACTGCTCCAATCCGCGTCGGTCGGGTCAATGCAATGGAACATCCGACAATTATAATGGTTATATTATTTTATTTTTAGATGTTGAAATTCTCTCATTATTTTGTTATATAAAAAATAAGGTAAATTTCGCACGTCAGGATCATGCATGATATAGCACGAAGTAAGAGTTCTGGTCAACGGTCAAATATTTGATTTGGTTTACATCAATATTTTAATCAATTATAAGTTATAACTTATAACTCTCTGCAAATGTTTTTCAAAAATAAAATAAAATGAGTTATAACCCACTATCATTAGACAAAGACAAACTAACCAACAAAGTTAATGGTAAGTCTAGTGGTTAAAAATGCTTATTTTTATGTTATTTTAACTTTATGCGATGATCTGATTAAAATATTAAATATTGTCTGACTTAAATACACTGTCACACATAAAATGAAGTTATTAAAACTAGGATTCATAAGCCAGACTCTTAATTATACTAAGCTTCTAGTGAGATTACTTTATAAATGGGCGACCTAGTACATTAGTTGTTCATTTAATCTGATCGGAAAAAAAAAACACCAAACCGCAAGAAGGAGAATCAAAACATTACGTAGTAAAAAAAATTAAGATCACAATTAAGATCTTATTTATTTATTTAATTATAATCATCTAGTTTTAGGATTTTCTTAACCGTTTTCAATCAACCAGCACTATTATGTTTAATTATTGTCAACTAGGTGCTGACCCCGCGCTACGCGCGGGGCAACCAATCGTACATTTACATGTATGTAAATGATAGAAATTATATTTTAAGTTGGTAAAGCTTATTTTTCTTTTAGACACTCTTCTATTCATTGTCCAAGATCTTGAAGGTGTAAGCAATAAAACCAAAATGTTTCAAGTTAAAATATTTACATGTGGTCAATCATCTAACTCTAAAATGTTTGTGTTTTCTTCAAGCAAAAACACATACATTGTTTTTTCTTCATTTTCATCGTCTCTAAATTACCTAGATTAAAATAATTAAAATTTAGCGACGTCAGTAATGTAAAAAATGAATCTATATCAAGAGTTGAAGTTTAGAGAGGTATTTGACTTGAATTTATTTATGCAAAAATAACATCGCTCATATGCAACTTCGACAAATTACAACATGACATGACTATTCTTGATGTATAAACAAATTTCAAAATTAATTTTTTCTGTAAAACACATAAACTCACCCCTACTAAATTACTGCCTCCAATTTCGAGATCTATTTATCATTAACCTTTATCATCTTCACATTCTTTACTGGTAAGAAGCTAATCAATCAATCCAATACTGAAGAAGACTATGATGAATAAATCAGTAACAACAATGTAAATACTAAGATCATATCAACTCTCGAACTCAGTTTAGCTGTCTCCTCTCTGGATTCGAACATGTCCTTGCACTTCCTGTAAAGAAAGAGTGAAAATGAAAACCACATAAAAAAAAAAGTGATCAGGTGCAACAAAATTTTAATTACAGAAACTTTTCATAAGCAATATAGTAATCAATCAATGAATTCCCAATTCAGAATTTAGAGATAGACTGATCAACTCAAGACAATTAAAAAGCTATTTATTGATCCTACGTTTCTTGCACGAATGCTTGTTCTGGCATGAAACATGATTCTTTTCTTAATAGACTGAGAATCGGTAAAACTGAACTTCAGAGCACGGTGTCATAGAGGCTCTAATACAATCCATAATGTGAAACTAACCAGATAATGATTTTACTATCTAATAATCTAACACCATTAATAAATACAGTTTCATCTGCTGGCTGATTAAAATGCACGACAATGTGGTATATATGTATGATAAAGAGGAAGCACAGAGAGAGTGAACCAAATTGAATGAACCGCGATCAATAGTTATCACAATTGAATGAACCAAATTGATTGTGGTAGATAAGAGAGCTTGATTAATTTATGTAGAAATCATTACCTCCTGTGAAAACTAACGTCGGTAGTGATAGGGAGTGGCTGAACCTTGGAAATTGAGAAACCTCATCTCCTCCTTAAGTCTTGAGTGGGTGGGTAGCCTTGGGAGGGGGGCTTCTGGGGCGGCAGGTGCAGCTGAAAACTCTGCATGAATATGCAATAATGATTGCAAAAAAAAAAAAAAAAAATTAATATGGATATGGATATGTATACAAAATTTCTCAGAATTACTACTTCAAAAAAACAGTTAGTAGTTTGAATATGTGTAACTTATGGAGGTGCCCTGAATTTTGCAATGATCATCAAGAAGTCATAATTAATTATCATCAATTAAACAAATGATTAGCTTCGCTAATATAAATGATAACCAAGTAATAATTCAAAAATGCATATATGATCCTATTTTTCAGATTTGAAAAATCACAAAACATGGTAAGCTTGACATTTTTGTTATAAAGATATCAGATTTTCCCTTTCTACCCCGAAAATCGATTGATAAAAACCAACCCAAGATAAATTCTCTACCTTTATTAGAACCCAATCTCTGGAGCACAAAAACCTTTAATTGAATGAAAGATACTATCAGCTCAACTTGAATGAGCGGAAACACTTCAATAATGCATAAGAAGAGCAACAACATCAAGAATTAATTCCATCTTGCCAAAATCTGCAGTGATGGTTGCAAAAATAAATAAATAATAATAATGCGAATATGTATACAAAATTTCTCAAAGCACACGTTCTATTTCATATATAGACATATCTAAATGTTGAGCACATGCCCCCAGAGCTAGAAATGTATTAATTATTATATATGTCACAATAAGTTGAGATGTACCTTCTATGTGTCTCCATGCTCGACCATATATACAACTTTAGAGCTTCGAAGAATTTGTTGTGTTCTTCCTATGTCCATCTCTCCCTTTGCTTAGTGATGTGTGTGAATTTCTCACCTATTATTATATCATCAAAACTGAAAATCGGGCTACCATTTACCAACAAAAAAATGTATTCTCTAATTCAAACAACAAAGAAAGCCAAGTAAGGCATTAAAAGAACATAGACCTTGGATTTAAATTCGATTTCGCGGGAGAACTACTCTTTTAGCTACTGAATCGCTGTTAGAGAAGGGAACTGAAGGGTTGCACCCAATAAGAGATAGTTCCTTCAAGCTATAATGCCACTCAGACGGACACTGTCTCCGCTATGATCCTACAAAAAAAGCATTATAGAATATAGATCACAATTAGAAATGATAATCAAGTTTTTCATCCAACAACCAACATATAGGCATTTATATCAGAAACTATTTAAAGCAAACTTCAAAGCCAAATTTTGAACATGTAGGGTGGTTCATTGTAGATAAGAGATACTCATGAGCTTGATGGTGGTGACGTCAAATATCAATAATAATTCGAGAAAACTGGCCCAAAAAATTATTAATAAATTGGGGAAAAAAATAATTAGTTTAGCACCATTTCTGAAGTGCCTAAAAAATTCCAAAACTTGCATAATCAAATTGCATAAAAAATTAAATATAAACCAAACGTATACACTTTTCACCACCAACAAAATTCCAAAACATGCAGCCTGAAAAATCAATTCTAACCGCAACATCATAGTAACAATAGCAAATAAGATATAAAGATAAGAGAAACGGTTCATACCAACATCAATAGAGAAGAGAATCTGAATTTGCTAAATATGTAATAGTTTTTTTTTTTTTTTTTGGGGGGGGGGGGGGGGTTATTGCAACCTTTCATTTAATACAATAAAACGATAATGAATGGAATATGAAAGTCCTATTTACATTTCAACAAACCTTTGAGTTAGCACAAAAATAAAAAGATGCTGGGTTGCTGAACATCACCTCTTCAATTCGGTGGAGGATTCGACCTGCTTCTGATTCTTCTGATTGTGTCTGCTGCTTCTAAATTTGGCACTGAAAAAATCGACCTGCTCCTTATCTGTTGTGTCCGTTGTAACAGCTTGGACAAAAAGAAAAAGACATGGAGATTGCTATCTGGTGGAATTCATTGAAGGGATAGATTTTGAGAAAGAACCCTACACTGGAATTGAGAGTACCAAACCCTTCTATTAGATCAATTGAAGGGAACCTAAGCATTAGAAAGTGAAAATTAATCATTACCGATGTTGGGTAATTGACGTGCGACACGATGTTGGGTCTCCTCGGTAGACGATTCGACTGAGGCGCTTGAATTTCCTATTGAAACGATCTGTGATCATGATCGGCAGATGGTTCTAATGGGGGGCCATGATCTGCACCCATGAGAATGTTGTCCGAGGTCCATGATCGGCGGCTATTGGAGTGTTTGTTCGAGGTCCATGATTCGCGACCATGGGAACGTTGTTTGAGGTTCTGATAGAGGAGGTCATGATCGGCGGGGAGCGGAGGGTGATAGGGAAGGATGAGCTGCATTGATTTGGAGTAAGCTATTACCAGCGGGGAGGCGGATGGTTCTGATGGGGAGGAGCTGGAAAGGAAAGGTCACAATCAAGACTGAGCTGAGGAGCGTAGATTTCAAAGAGTTAGTTTTGGGCCGGTGCTGCTGTATAAGAATTTGGGCCGGTGCTGTATCAGAATTTGGGCGAAAGAAAATGTGTCGGGTGGCCCGAATAATAAGCCACGTGGCAGTGTTTAAAATGTGTAAAACGCTGACGTGGCAGCTTCACATAAAAACTCTCTCTCACATGTTCCCTTATATATATATATAGATAAGGGTGTTGCTACAAACTGTGAAATTTCATGTGAAATTTCTATAGAAAGTGATATTGGGTCCCACCAAGCACCAATACATTTGTTTATTTACTTTCTCTTTCTTACTTTCTATTGAAATTTCACAAGAAATTTCACATTTTAAAGATTTACTCTATAGATAATTATGGTGGTTGATAGAAGACCAAAATACAATAATATCTAATTAAATTATTGTTATTAAGTCTAGTTTCTTTCATTATAACCAAACGAAAATAATCAGTTAGAAAAAGAAATTTCAAAGCACTTCTTCTTCATGTTATTTCTCCTTCTCTCTGTATCTCTCTCTCTTCATAAATGTGAAAGGTGATCAAAGAGCGTGAACTGAAATATATTAATGGTGGATATGGCGCGTACGTGAGTATTACGCGTCCTCTTCCATCACCTACCAATTACCATTACAAATTTACAGATCAAAACCAAGCTTCTCTTTCAAAAACCCTATTTCTTCTCTTCTGCGCACTTTCTCTCTCTAGACTCTCTCTCCTCGACCGCCATGGATAAACCTTCTCAGAACCTCGATCGGTCCAAGTCCGCCGCCGTGTGGGACTGCGGCAGCACGCTGTACGACTCTTTCGAGCTCAAGTCCTTCAAGCAGCAGCTCGACTCCGCCATAGCCGCCAGAACACTGTCGATGCCCCACCTCCCCGACCGCCGCGCCGCTCCTCCGCCGCAGAAGCTCGCCAAGAAGCCGTTCAAGCTCTCCAGATCGATCAACAGGCTGGTGAGATCCATTTTCCGGTCGAAGCAGAGCTCCGGCTTCAAAGACAAGGCGGCGCGTGACGGATTCTTCGTCGTTTACGATAAGACCGGCGCGTTGACCACGATTCCGGAGGTTTCGGAGATTGACCACTACTTGGAGTCGCTCTCGCCGGAAGTCAACGCCCTAGCGCGGAGGACTTCGTCGGAGAGATTCGCTGTACCTTCCTTCAGGATGATAACTCCGAGCTGCAGGTTAGATTACACGCGCGTAGATTATACAGAATAAAAACAAAAGATAATATTATTACGTGATGGTTGTAGTTTATGTTGGATTGACGTAAATATGTTGTAAGGTTAGTGCATGGTATGTTTTAATTTTGTTCAAATAAATAATTTACCATGATAGGATATAAGTTTGGAGAATGAGGAAGTTTTATTTTAAAAATTTAATCACAAATTTTGGATGGACTATTTTTAATTTTAGCATCTTTTGGTACGTCATACGTCGTTCTCATGGTAATTATAATTTAATATACATATTTATCTATTATATTATATAAGGTAATGGGAGAGATAGTGTTTTAACATGACGCTGCCACGTCAGTATTCAAAAAAAATCTGGTGATGACACATTGCATCTGCCACGTTAGACTAACTTTCCAATAAGAATATAACACATCATCAGCAGGTGAGAGAGTTAATCCATCATTCCTATCGTGCCACATCAGTATCTGATAACACTCCCTTATCTCGCCACCTGCCTAGCGAATTTTGTACTGACAGTCACCATTTTAACCTATTCTCCTGCGATCAAAACGATTAGTTTTCATTTGGCGTCTCATCATCTTCTTAAATTCGTGTCTTCATCTTCTACTCCCATCGTCTTCTCCGTCACCCACGTCTTCTCCTCCCTCACGATGGTGTCTCTCCTCGACATTTCAGTCACCACATCGTCGATTTGGGGCTACGTTGCGTTGATTTTGGGCTCCTGAGTCCGCTTCTCCTTCAATCTCTCATCCAATCGTGGACACAATCATCAACCTCGCTACCCAGCTGAGTCGCCATCGTCGATTTTGGGCTCTGCTGCGTCAATTTGGGCAAGGTTTGATCGTCGATTTTGGGCTCTGCTGCGTCGATTTGGGCAAGGTGAACCTTCTTCTACATTAAAGAATCAAATATCATCGCTCCCAGTTTGGCAGTTCTAGAATTCAGTCACCGAGTCGCCGCCATCGGATACTCATAATATTTTGTATGATAATATTTACCAGGAGAAGCAACTTAGGATTAACATGGGCTTGAAGAACCTGCAGGAGAATGCGAAGAAACAGCAAACAGATCTTGACTTTCCGTGCTCAATCCTACAATCGGCACGAAGATGAAAAATGTGCTTCCAAAGGTGACTGGTGAGTACAAATCCAAATGTAATTCTAATATTGATAAATATGTTAGATCATCTTATTTATACATTCAATTCTGTTTCTCCACCCCCACACATTTATTTTAACCTTCAAAGCGCAGGTATCTTTACTTCATGCCTTACGCTTGGTCGATGAAATTTGTAATTGTCTGTCTACTATCCTAATTATGTTGTTTGTCTCTTGGTTTGATTAGCTTCTCGGGATGGATATGGAGTCTGATGCCCCAGTTCCCAGTGGTCGTACAACTATGGCTTTAAATTCTCTTTGTCATCTATGTTACCAGTAAGAAATGGCACCTTAATATTTCTTTCATTCTATTACATTGTCGTCTAGACTGAGTAGATGTATTGTTATTCTCAGGGCTACTTCTACTATGAACTTTGTGCTACTTCTACTATGAACTTTGTGCCATTTTATTTTGGTTAATGTTGATGTTGTCTACTGGGATGTTAACATCTTCACCAGCTCAAATTTTTCAACAGGTCTGTCTCATTTACAAGTATGTCTTATTTTGATTATCTTCTTTCTGATACCTGCATCTACATGCCTGTCTCATCTCTCTATTTGATCGAATCGTCTCATCTCTCTATTTGATCGAATCGTCTCATCTCTCTATTTGATCCAATCTTGATTTGCTTCTAAATTCTGCTCTTGGGTTTATTTGGGTTCTGATTTCTGCTCTTGAATTTTTCTCACTCATCTTTTTAATGTCTACAAGTTGTATATTACATGCCATTTCTTCTACATGTTCTGATCGGTTGGCACATTGTATATCTACTTAGCCGGCAAGAAGATAATATGAGCATTTTCTAGATCATATATAGCTGGAAATCAACAAGGCCGTGAAGGAATTTAACACCCTTCCAGAGGTGTTATAATAAGTTCTCACGGTGTGCAATGACATTTTTTTGCAGCTCATTGATGAAGTAATGTTTGAATTTAAATTTACATGTGACTGTGTTATGATAATGTCGTTGAAAGCAGCAAGCCTTGGTCTAAGTATGGTTGTAGCTAACCATGTACTAATGATGGATCTGTGGTGGAATCCTACTAATCAACTCGATTCGGTTTCGACTGCGATCAGGTTAGGGCTTCGATCTTTATTGAGTCATTGTTTCAGTCAATCCACGATATTTCCTATTGATTAGTTGTTCAAAAAAGGTTTTAGATAATTATGGATATCAAACAGAAACAAATTATTAATTTTTAGAAAAGAGCCATGCTTTTTAATCTTCAAATCAGGTTTTATGTTTATATTGACATCAGGTATTCAAATTCAGGTTTTATTAGGGTTGAAAGAAGCATCTATCAGGTAATAACCACAAAAGGACCAACCATATATAGATTTATGTTTATTTTGAATTTACTCCCTTTACCTTATATATGATATCTTTGGTTGCAGTTATCAGTTAAATTGGTAGTAGAGGTGTGCCAGATCTGTTTATGGTTTCTACAAATAGGAGAAGGGCCATTGTATCGAGATCTGGTCACTATGTGAGTTTATATATTTCTTCTCCGGGTATTCTTTTGCATTGAATTTCTGAGTATGTTGTCAACGTTTTTAATTTTTTAAAAAAGTAAAGAAGAGATATACCAAGAGCAGGTCCACAAAAGAGAAGTATCACTTTGGCTTACTAATGGATATTCTGGCTATTGGAACTTATCCAAAAACCTCATATTCTACTCCCATCGTCTTCTCCGTCACCCACGTCTTCTCCTCCCTCACGATGGTGTCTCTCCTCGACATTTCAGTCACCCCATCGTCGATTTGGGGCTACGTTGCGTTGATTTTGGGCTCCTGAGTCCGCTTCTCCTTCAATCTCTCATCCAATCGTGGACACAATCATCAACCTCGCTACCATCATAGCTCCCAGTTTGGCAGTTCTAGAATTCAGTCACCGAGTCGCCGCCATCGGATACTCATAATATTTTGTATGCTAATATTTACCAGGAGAAGCAACTTAGGATTAACATGGGCTTGAAGAACCTGCAGGAGAATGCGAAGAAACAGCAAACAGATCTTGACTTTCCGTGCTCAATCCTACAATCGGCACGAAGATGAAAAATGTGCTTCCAAAGGTGACTGGTGAGTACAAATCCAAATGTAATAAAGACACCAATATATGCTTCTCCAATTTCTGCCATTCATTCTTAAAGAAGAAAGTTTTAAATGTAGTGTTCCTCAATTAATGTTTATTGAGGCTGGACTGCTTTGATATGATTGGTTTTTTCTTTTTAAATGAATGAAACTGATTAGACAATCGAAGATAAGATATTTGCTGCATTTGCCCTTTTCAGGTGTCGGATGGATGTTATTGTCCGCTTACTTTGATGTGGAACTGGAATTTTTGTTGTTGTGTTATCTAAGGAGCACATGAAGAATTCATTAACGACTCAGTTTATAGTGTTTGAGGAATACAACAACAAAAAAATCTGTAATATGTTTAAGCATAAAGATTACAAAGAATTGCTCGAGGCATTAGCTTTGCATGCTATCTGATATTTTCATAAGTTGTTTATAGTTGGTTTAATTTGAACATGCTCTACTGACCTTATGATTGTAAGTTGTATTTGATTATCAAATGTAATGGTTTTGATATTCCAGTAACTAAGAACTTGCATATATGTTAAGATGAAGTGCATGGTTATTTAATTCTTTAGTTTTGCACTAAATGACTGCAATTTGGACAAAAAATTGAATATACGTCCTCCATATTCCTCACAAATATTGAATATCAATTAGATGATTGAGGTTTCTTGGTTGGCAAAGATCATATATATGGTGTCTTAAAGCACTAACATAACTTTTGATTTAGTAACCGGTTGCCCCGCGCGTAGCGCGGGGTCAGCACCTAGTATTTTAATATGTTAGCTGAAATTTGTCCTCTATTATATATATATATTTAATGAGGATTATTATTTTTCTCCAAACGAGGGGTTTTGACTTGCTCAAGTAAATTTCGGATGCATAAATTACTAGTGCATAAATTTCGGATGCTCAAGTCAATTAGGACAGTACCTCACTCGGACCCCTATTTTTTATGAAATCGGTTTTATTTGCACTCTTACTCATCGTATATGACTAATTTTCATTTTCGAATCATAAGCACAAAGTTTTCTGTGATGGTAAGTAAGCAAAATTCTTCGATTTCAGCCAATTTTCTCATTTTTTCAATATAACCTCACTCGGACCTCTATTTTTTATGAAATCAATTTTATTTGCACTCTTACTCGTTGTATAAGACCGTGGAATTATTGAAACTATTTCTCATATCAAACTCATAAGCACCAAGTTTTCTGTGATGGTAAGTAAAGAAAAATCTTCGGTTTCGGCCAATTTTCTCATTTTTTCAATATAACCTAACTCGGACCCCTATTTTTTATGAAATTAGTTTTATTTGCGCTCTTACTCGTCGTATATAACCGTGGAATGGTTGAAATTAATTCTCATTTTGGACTCATAAGCACCAAGTTTTCTATGATGGTAAGTAAGGAAAAATCTTCGGTTTCAGCCAATTTTCACATTTTTTCAATAATACCTCACTCGGACCTCTATTCTTGATGAAATCGGTTTTATTAGAACTCTTACTCGTCGTATAAGACCGTGAAATTTTTGAAACTATTTCTCATCTCGGAATCATGAGCACCAAGTTTTATGTGATGGTAAAGTAAGGAAAAATCTTCGGTTTCGGCCAATTTTCTCATTTTTCCAATATAACCTCATTCAGACCCTTATTTTTTATGAAATCAGTTTTATTTACAATCTTACTCGTCGTATAAGACCGTGGAATGGTTGAAACTATTTCTCATTTCGGACTCATAAGCACCAAGTTTTGATGGTAAGAAAGGAAAAATCTTCGGTTTCGGCCAATTTTTCTAATTTTTTCAATATAACCTCACTTGGACCTCTATTTTTTTATGAAATATGTTTTATTGCACTCTTACTCGTCGAATAAGACCATGGAGTGGTTGAAACTATTTCTCATATCGGACTCATAAGCACCAAGTTTTCTGTGATGGTAAGTAAGGAATAATCTTAGGTTTCGACCTATTTTCTCATTTTTTTCAATATAACCTCACTCGGACCTCTATTTTTTATGAAATAAGTTTTATTTGTACTTTTACTCGTCGTATAAGACCGTGGAATGGTTGAAACTATTTCTCAAATCGGACTCATAGGCACCAAGTTTTCTGTGATGGTAAGTAAGGAAAAATCTCCGGTTTCGGCCAATTTTCTCATTTTTTCAATATAACCTCACCCGGACCTCTATTTTTAATGAAACAAGTTTTATTTGCACTCTTACTTGTCGGATAAGACCGTGAAATGATTGAAACTATTTCTCATATCAGACTCATAAGCACCAAGTTTTCTGTGATGGTAAGAAATAAAAAATCTTCGGTTTCGGCCAATTTTCTCATTTTTTCAATATAACCTCACTCGGACACCTTTTTTTTTTTTTTTTTTTTTTTATGAAATCGGTTTTATTTGCACTCTTACTCATCGTATATGACCGTGGAATGGTTGAAACTAATTCTCATTTCGGAATCATAAGAAATAAGTTTTCTGTGATGGTAAGTAAGCATAATTCTTCGGTTTCGGCCAATTTTCTCATTTTTTCAATATAACCTCACTCAGTCATCTATTTTTTATGAAATCAATTTTATTTGCACTCTTACTCGTCGTATCAGACCGTGGAATGGTTGAAACTATTTCTCATATCGGACTCATAAGCACCAAGTTTTCTGTGATGGTAAGTAAGCAAAATTCTTCGGTTTCGGTCAACTTTCTCATATTTTCAATATAACCTCACTTGGACCTCTATTTTTTATGAAATCAGTTTTATTTGCACTCTTACTCGTCGTATAAGACTTTGGAATGGATTAAACTATTTCTCATATCGGACTCATAAGCACCAAAGTTTTCTGTGATGGTAAGTAAGGAAAAATCTTCGGTTTCGGCCAATTTTCTCATTTTTTTCAATATAACCTCACTCATACCTTTATTTTTTATGAAACAAGTTTTATTTGCACTCTTACTCCTCGTATAAGACCGTGAAATTATTGAAACTATTTCTTATATCAGACTAATAAGCACCAAGTTTTATGTGATGGTAAGGAAAAATCTTCGGTTTCGGCCAATTTTCTCATTTTTTAGATATAACCTAACTCGGACCCCTATTTTTTATGAAATCAGTTTTATTTGCACTCTTACTCGTCGTATATAACCGTGTAATAGTTGAAATTAATTCTCATTTTGAACTCACAAGCACCAAGTTTTATGTGATGGTAAGTAAGGAAAAATCTTCGGTTTCAGCCAATTTTCTCATTTTTTCAATATAACCGCACTCGGACCTCTATTCTTGATGAAACGGTTTTTATTAGAACTCTTGCTCGTCGTATAAAACCGTGGAATGGTTGAAACTATTTCTCATCTCGGACTCATAAGCACCAAGTTTTCTGTGATGGTAAGTAAGGAAAAATATTCGGTTTCGGCCAATTTTCACATTTTTCCAATATAACCTCACTCGGACCCTTATTTATGATGAAATCAGTTTTATTTGCAATCTTAGTCGTTGTATAAGACCGTGGAATGGTTGAAACCTAGTTTTCTGTGATGGTAAGTAAGGAAAAATCTTCGGGTTCGGCCAATTTTCTCATTTTTTCAATATAACCTCACTCGGACCTCTATTTTTGATGAAATCAGTTTTATTTGCACTCTTAATTGTCATATAAGAGTATGATCATAAGCACCAAGTTTTCTGTAATGGTAAGAAAGGAAAAATCTTCGGTTTCGGCAAATTTTCTCATTTTTTCAATATAACCTCACTCGGACCCTATTTTTTATGTAATCGGTTTTATTTGCACTCTTACTCATCGTATATGACAATGAAATGGTTGAAACTAATTCACATTTCGGAATCATAAGCACCAAGTTTTCTGTGATTTACGTAAGGTATAATCTTCGGTTTCGGCCAATTTTCTCATTTTTTCTATATAACCTCACTCAGACCTCTATTTTTTATGAAATCAGTTTTGATTGCACTCTTACTCGTCGTATAAGACCGTAGAATGGTTGAAACTATTTCTCATATCGGACTCATAAGCACCAAGTTTTCTGTGATGGTAAGTAAGGAAAAATCTTCGATTTCGGCCAATTTTCTCAATTTTTCAATATAACCTCACTCGGACCCCTATTTTTTATGAAATCAGATTTATTTGCATTCTTACTCATCGTATATGACCGTGGAATGGTTGAAACTAATTCTCCTTTCGGAATCATAAGCACCAAGTTTTCTGTGATGGTAAGTAAGTAAAATTCTTCGGTTTCAGCCAATTTTCTCATTTTTTCAATATAACCTCACTCGGACCTCTATTTTTGATGAAATGATTTTATTTTCACTCTTACTCGTCGTATTAGACCGTGGAATGGTCGAAACTATTTCTCATATCGAACTCATAAGCACCAAGTTTTTTGTGATGGCAAGTAAGGAAAAATCTTCGATTTCGGCCAATTTTCTCATTTTTTCAATATAACCTCAATCGGAACTCTATTTTTTATGAAACAAGTTTTGTTTGCACTCTTACTCGTTGTATAAAACCGTGGAATGGTTGAAACAATTTCTCATATCGGACTCATAAGCACCAAGTTTTCTGTGATGGTAAGTAAGGAAAATTCTTCGGTATCGACTAATTTTTTCATTTTTTCAATATAAGCTCACTCGGACCTCTTTTTTTTATGAAACAAGTTTAATTTGCACTCTTACTCGTCGTATAAGACCGTGGAATGTTGAAACAATTTCTCATATCGGAATCATAAGCACCAAGTTTTCTGTGATAGTAAGTAAGGAAAAATCATCGGTTTCGGCCAATTTTCTCATTTTTTTTCAATATAACCTAACTCAGACTCCTATTTTTTATGAAATTAGTTTTATTTGAACTCTTACTCGTCGTATATAACCGTGGAATGGTTAAAAATAATTCCCATTTTGGACTCATAAGCACCAAGCTTTTTGTGATGGTGAGTAAGGAAAAATCTTCGGGTTCAGCCAATTTTCTCATTTTTTTCAATATAACCTTACTCGGACCTCTATTATTGATGAAATCGGTTTTATTTGCACTTTTACTCGTCGTATAAAACCGTGGAATTTTTGAAACTATTTCTCATATCAGACTCATAAGCACCAAGTTTTATGTGATGGTAAGTATGGAAAAATCTTCGGCTTCAGCAAATTTTCTCATTTTTTCAATATAAACTCACTCGGACCTCTATTCTTGATGAAATCAGTTTTATTTGCACGCTTACTCGTCGTATAAGATCGTGGAATGGTTGAAACTATTTCTCATATCGTACTCATAAGCACCAAGTTTTCTATGATGGTAAGTAAGGAAAAATCTTCGGTTTCTGCCAATTTTTCTAATTTTTTCAATATAACCTCACTTGGACCTCTATTTTTTATGAAATATGTTTTATTGCACTCTTACTCGTCGAATAAGACCATGGAGTGGTTGAAACTATTTTTCATATCGGACTCATAAGCACCAAGTTTTCTGTGACGGTAAGTAAAGAATAATCTTAGGTTTCAACCTATTTTCTCACTTTTTCAATATAACCTCACTCAGACCTCTATTTTTTATGAAATAGGTTTTATTTGTACTTTTACTCGTCGTATAAGACCGTGGAATGGTTGAAACTATTTCTCATATCGGACTCATAGGCACCAAGTTTTCTGTGATGGTAAGTAAGGAAAAATCTCCGGTTTCGGCC
Source organism: Clarkia xantiana subsp. parviflora (assembly GCA_036873135.1). Taxonomy (NCBI): domain Eukaryota; kingdom Viridiplantae; phylum Streptophyta; class Magnoliopsida; order Myrtales; family Onagraceae; genus Clarkia; species Clarkia xantiana. The sequence continues at coordinate 16,645,879 of JAPTYO010000003.1, forward strand.
AATTTTCTCATTTTTTCAATATAACCTCACCCGGACCTCTATTTTTAATGAAACAAGTTTTTTTTGCACTCTTACTTGTCGGATAAGACCGTGGAATGATTGAAACTATTTCTCATATCAGACTCATAAGCACCAGGTTTTCTGTGATGGTAAGAAATGAAAAATCTTCGGTTTCGGCCAATTTTCTCATTTTTTCAATATAACCTCATTCAGACACCTTTTTTTTTTTTTTTTTTTTTTTATGAAATCGGTTTTATTTGCACTCTTACTCATCGTATATGACCGTGGAATGGTTAAATCTAATTCTCATTTCGGAATCGTAAGAAATAAGTTTTCTGTGATGGTAAGTAAGCATAATTCTTCGGTTTCGGCCAATTTTCTCATTTTATCAATATAACCTCACTCAGACATCTATTTTTTATGAAATCAATTTTATTTGCACTCTTACTCGTCGTATCAGATCGTGGAATGGTTGAAACTATTTCTCATATCAGACTCATAAGCACCAAGTTTTCTGTGATGGTAAGTAAGCAAAATTCTTCGGTTTCGTTCAACTTTCTCATATTTTCAATATAACCTCACTTGGACCTCTATTTTTTATGAAATCAGTTTTATTTGCACTCTTACTCGTCGTATAAGACTGTGGAATGGATTAAAATATTTCTCATATAGGACTCATAAGCACCAAAGTTTTATATGATGGTAAATAAGGAAAAATCTTCGGTTTCGGCCAATTTTCTCATTTTTTCAATATAACCTCACTCATACCTTTATTTTTTATGAAACTAGTTTTATTTGCACTCTTACTCCTCGTATAAGACCGTGGAATTATTGAAACTATTTCTCATATCAGACTAATAAGCACCAAGTTTTATGTGATGGTAAGTAAGGAAAAATCTTCGGTTTCGGCCAATTTTCTCATTTTTTCAATATGACCTAACTCGGACTCCTATTTTTTATGAAATCAGTTTTATTTGCACTGTTACTCATCGTATAAGACCGTGGAATGGTTGAAACTATTTCTCATATCGGACTCATAAGCACCAAGTTTTCAGTGATGGGATTTATACAGTCGTCTAAACGTTCGGAGCGCCGGTTCTGTTTCAGAAGAAACATGATGGCAGTTTAAGGTTTTGCATCGAAACTAGAGCGCAAGTAAAGAAAAATCTTCGGTTTCAGCCAATTTTCTCATTTTTTCAATATAACCGCACTCGGACCTCTATTCTTGATGAAATCGGTTTTTATTAGAACTCTTACTCGTCGTATAAAACTGTGGAATGGTTGAAACTATTTCTCATCTCGGACTCATAAGCACCAAGTTTTCTGTGATGGTAAGTAAGGAAAAATCTTCGGTTTCGGCCAATTTTCTCATTTTTCCAATATAACCTCACTCGGACCCTTATTTATGATGAAATCAGTTTTATTTGCAATCTTAGTCGTCGTATAAGACCGTGGAATGGTTGAAAATATTTCTCATATCGGACTCATAAGAACCTAGTTTTCTGTGATGGTAAGTAAGGAAAAATCTTCGGGTTCGACCAATTTTCTCATTTTTTCAATATAACCTCACTCGGACCTCTATTTTTTATGAAATCAGTTTTATTTGCACTCTTAATTGTCGTATAAGACTATGAGCATAAGCACCAAGTTTTCTGTGATGGTAAGAAAGCAAAAATCTTCGGTTTCGGTAAATTTTCTCATTTTTTCAATATAACCTCACTCGGACCCTATTTTTTATGAAATCGGTTTTATTTGCACTCTTACTCATCGTATATGACAATGAAATGGTTGAAACTAATTCACATTTTGGAATCATAAGCACCAAGTTTTCTGTGATTTACGTAAGGTATAATCTTCAGTTTCGGCCAATTTTCTCATTTTTTCTATATAACCTCACTCGGACCTCTATTTTTTATGAAATCAGTTTTAATTGCACTCTTACTCGTCGTATAAGACCGTAGAATGGTTGAAACTATTTCTCATATCGGACTCATATGCACCAAGTTTTCTGTGATGGTAAGTAAGGAAAAATCTTCGATTTCGGCCAATTTTCTCAATTTTTCAATATAACCTCACTCGGACCCCTATTTTTTATGAAATCAGATTTATTTGCATTCTTACTCATCGTATATGACCGTGGAATGGTTGAAGCTAATTCTCCTTTCGGAATCATAAGCACCAAGTTTTCTATGATGGTAAGTAAGGAAAAATCTTCGGTTTCGGCCAATTTTTCTAATTTTTTCAATATAACCTCACTTGGACCTCTATTTTTTATGAAATATGTTTTATTGCACTCTTACTCGTCGAATAAGACCATGGAGTGGTTGAAACTATTTTTCATATCGGACTCATAAGCACCAAGTTTTCTGTGACGGTAAGTAAAGAATAATCTTAGGTTTCAACCTATTTTCTCACTTTTTCAATATAACCTCACTCGGACCTCTATTTTTTATGAAATAGGTTTTATTTGTACTTTTACTCGTCGTATAAGACCGTGGAATGGTTGAAACTATTTCTCATATCGGACTCATAGGCACCAGGTTTTCTGTGATGGTAAGTAAGGAAAAATCTCCGGTTTCGGCCAATTTTCTCATTTTTTCAATATAACCTCACCCGGACCTCTATTTTTAATGAAACAGTTTTGTTTGCACTCTTACTTGTCGGATAAGACCGTGGAATGATTGAAACTATTTCTCATATCAGACTCATAAGCACCAGGTTTTCTGTGATGGTAAGAATGAAAAATCTTCGGTTTCGGCCAATTTTCTCATTTTTTCAATATAACCTCATTCAGACACCTTTTTTTTTTTTTTTTATGAAATCGGTTTTATTTGCACTCTTACTCATCGTATATGACCGTGGAATGGTTGAATCTAATTCTCATTTCGGAATCGTAAGAAATAAGTTTTCTGTGATGGTAAGTAAGCATAATTCTTCGGTTTCGGCCAATTTTCTCATTTTTTCAATATAACCTCACTCTGACATCTATTTTTTATGAAATCAATTTTATTTGCACTCTTACTCGTCGTATCAGACCGTGGAATGGTTGAAACTATTTCTCATATCAGACTCATAAGCACCAAGTTTTCTGTGATGGTAAGTAAGCAAAATTCTTCGGTTTCGTTCAACTTTCTCATATTTTCAATATAACCTCACTCGGACCTCTATTTTTTATGAAATCAGTTTTATTTGCACTCTTACTCGTCGTATAAGACTGTGGAATGGTTAAAATATTTCTCATATAGGACTCATAAGCACCAAGTTTTATATGATGGTAAGTAAGGAAAAATCTTCGGTTTCGGCCAATTTTCTCATTTTTTCAATATAACCTCACTCATACCTTATTTTTTATGAAACAAGTTTTATTTGCACTCTTACTCCTCGTATAAGACCGTGGAATTATTGAAACTATTTCTCATATCGGACTAATAAGCACCAAGTTTTCTGTGATGGTAAGTAAGGAAAAATCTTCGGTTTCGGCCAATTTTCTCATTTTTTCAATATAACCTCACTCGGACTCCTATTTTTTATGAAATCAGTTTTATTTGCACTGTTACTCATCGTATAAGACCGTGGAATGGTTGAAACTATTTCTCATATCGGACTCATAAGCACCAAGTTTTCAGTGATGGGATTTATACAGTCGTCTAAACGTTCGGAGCGCCGGTTCTGTTTCAGAAGAAACATGATGGCAGTTTAAGGTTTTGCATCGAAACTAGAGCGCAAGTAAAGAAAAATCTTCGGTTTCAGCCAATTTTCTCATTTTTTCAATATAACCTCACTCAGACCTCTATTCTTGATGAAATCGGTTTTTATTAGAACTCTTACTCGTCGTATAAAACTGTGGAATGGTTGAAACTATTTCTCATATCGGACTCATAAGCACCAAGTTTTCTGTGATGGTAAGTAAGGAAAAATCTTCGGTTTCGGCCAATTTTCTCATTTTTCCAATATAACCTCACTCGGACCCTTATTTATGATGAAATCAGTTTTATTTGCAATCTTAGTCGTCGTATAAGACCGTGGAATGGTTGAAAATATTTCTCATATCGGACTCATAAGCACCTAGTTTTCTGTGATGGTAAGTAAGGAAAAATCTTCGGGTTCGGCCAATTTTCTCATTTTTTCAATATAACCTCAGTCGGACCTCTATTTTTTATGAAATCAGTTTTATTTGCACTCTTAATTGTCGTATAAGACTATGAGCATAAGCACCAAGTTTTCTGTGATGGTAAGAAAGCAAAAATCTTCGGTTTCGGTAAATTTTCTCATTTTTTCAATATAACCTCACTCGGACCCTATTTTTTATGAAATCAGTTTTATTTGCACTCTTACTCATCGTATATGACAATGAAATGGTTGAAACTATTTCACATTTTGGAATCATAAGCACCAAGTTTTCTGTGATTTAAGTAAGGAAAAATCTTCGGTTTCGGCCAATTTTCTCATTTTTTCTATATAACCTCACTCAGACCTCTATTTTTTATGAAATCAGTTTTAATTGCACTCTTACTCGTCGTATAAGACCGTGGAATGGTTGAAACTATTTCTCATATCGGACTCATAAGCACCAAGTTTTCTGTGATGGTAAGTAAGGAAAAATCTTCGATTTCGGCCAATTTTCTCAATTTTTCAATATAACCTCACTCGGACCCCTATTTTTTATGAAATCAGTTTTATTTGCATTCTTACTCGTCGTATATGACCGTGGAATGGTTGAAACTAATTTCCTTTCGGAATCATAAGCACCAAGTTTTCTGTGATGGTAAGTAAGGAAAATCTTCGGTTTCGGCCAATTTTCTCATTTTTTCAATATAACCTCACTCGGACCTCTATTTTTTATGAAATCATTTTATTTTCATTCTTACTCGTCGTATAAGACCGTGGAATGGTTGAAACTATTTCTCATATCGAATCATAAGCACCAAGTTTTTTGTGATGGTAAGTAAGGAAAAATCTTCGATTTCGGCCAATTTTCTCATTTTTTTCAATATAACCTCACTCAGACCTCTTTTTTTTATGAAACAGTTTTATTTGCACTCTTACTCGTCGTATAAGACCGTGGAATGGTTGAAACTATTTCTCATATCGGACTCATAAGCACCAAGTTTTCTGTGATGGTAAGTAAGGAAAATTCTTCGGTTTCGGCCAATTTTTTCATTTTTTCAATATAACCTCACTCGGACCTCTATTTTATATGAAATCAGTTTAATTTGCACTCTTACTCGTCGTATAAGACCGTGGAATGTTGAAACAATTTCTCATATCGGAATCATAAGCACCAAGTTTTCTGTGATGGTAAGTAAGGAAAAATCTTCGGTTTCGGCCAATTTTCTCATTTTTTTCAATATAACCTCACTCGGACTCCTATTTTTGATGAAATCAGTTTTATTTGCACTCTTACTCGTCGTATATAACCGTGGAATGGTTAAAAATATTTCCATTTTGGACTCATAAGCACCAAGTTTTCTGTGATGGTGAGTAAGGAAAAATCTTCGGTTTCGGCCAATTTTCTCATTTTTTCAATATAACCTCACTCGGACCTCTATTTTTGATGAAATCAGTTTTATTTGCACTTTTATTCGTCGTATAAGACCGTGGAATGTTTGAAACTATTTCTCATATCGGACTCATAAGCACCAAGTTTTCTGTGATGGTAAGTAAGGAAAAATCTTCGGTTTCGGCAAATTTTCTCATTTTTTCAATATAACCTCACTCGGACCTCTATTTTTGATGAAATCAGTTTTATTTGCACTCTTACTCATCGTATAAGACCGTGGAATGGTTGAAACTATTTCTCATATCGGACTCATAAGCACCAAGTTTTCTGTGATGGTAAGTAAGGAAAAATCTTCGGTTTCGGCCAATTTTCTCATTTTTTCAATATAACCTCACTCGGACCCTTATTTTTTATGAAATCAGTTTTATTGCAATCTTACTCGTCGTATAAGACCGTGGAATGGTTGAAAATATTTCTCATATCGGACTCATAAGCACCAAGTTTTCTGTGATGGTAAGTAAGGAAAAATCTTCGGTTTCGGCCAATTTTCTCATTTTTTCAATATAACCTCACTCGGACCCTTATTTTTTATGAAATCAGTTTTATTGCAATCTTACTCGTCGTATAAGACCGTGGAATGGTTGAAAATATTTCTCATATCGGACTCATAAGCACCAAGTTTTCTGTGATGGTAAGTAAGGAAAAATCTTCGGTTTCGGCAAATTTTCTCATTTTTTCAATATAACCTCACTCGGACCTCTATTATTTATGAAATCATTTTTATTTGCACTCTTACTCGTCGTATAAGACCGTGGAATTGTTGAAACTATTTCTCATATCGGACTCATAAGCACCAATTTTCTGTGATGGTAAGTAAGGAAAAATCTTTGGTTTCGGCAAATTTTCTCATTTTTTCAATATAACCTCACTCGGACCTCTATTTTTTATGAAATCAGTTTTATTTGCACTCTTACTCGTCGTATAAGACCGTGGAATGGTTGAAACTATTTCTCATATCGGACTCATAAGCACCAAGTTTTCTGTGATGGTAAGTAAGGAAAAATCTTCGGTTTCGGCCAAATTTCTAATTTTTTCAATATAACCTCACTCGGACCCCTATTTTTTATGAAATCAGTTTTATTTGCACTCTTACTCGTCGTATAGACCGTGGAATGGTTGAAACTATTTCTCATATCGGACTCATAAGCACCAAGTTTTCTGTGATGGTAAGTATGGAAAAATCTTCAGTTTCGGCCAATTTTCTCATTTTTTCAATATAACCTCACTCGGACCTCTATTTTTTATGAAACAAGTTTTATTTGCATCTTATTCGTCGTATAAGACCGTGGAATTGTTGAAACTATTTCTCATATCGGAATCATAAGCACCAAGTTTTCTGTGATGGTAAGTAAGGAAAAATCTTAGGTTTCGGCCAATTTTCTAATTTTTTCAATATAACCTCACTCGGACCCCTATTTTTTATGAAATCAGTTTTATTTGCACTTTTACTCTTCGTATACGACTGTGGAATGGTTGAAACTATTTCTCATATCAGACTCATAAGCACCAAGTTTTCTGTGATGGTAAGTAAGGAAAAATCTTCGGTTTCGGCCAATTTTCTCATTTTTTCAATATAACCTCACTCGGACCTCTATTTTTGATGAAATCAGTTTTATTTGCACTCTTACTCGTCGTATATGACCGTGGAATGGTTGAAACTATTTCTCATATCGGACTCATAAGCACCAAGTTTTTTGTGATGGTAAGTAAGGAAAATTTTTTGGTTTCGGCCATTTTCTCATTTTTTCAATATAACCTCACTCGGACCCCTATTTTTATGAAATCAGTTTTATTTGCATTCTTACTCATCGTATATGACCGTGGAATGGTTGAAACTAATTCTCATTTTGGAATCATAAGCACCAAGTTTTCTTGATGGTAAGTAAGGAAAATTCTTCGGTTTCGGCCAATTTTCTTATTTTTTCAATATAACCTCACTCGGACCTCTATTTTTTATGAAATCAATTTTATTTTCACTCTTACTCGTCGTATTAGACCGTGGAATGGTTGAAACTATTTCTCATATCGAACATAAGCACCAAGTTTTCTGTGATGGTAAGTAATGAAAAATCTTCGGTTTCGGCCAATTTTCTCATTTTTCAATATAACCTCACTCGGACCTCTATTTTTAATGAAACAGTTTTATTTGCACTCTTACTCGTCGTATAAGACCGTGAAATGGTTGAAACTATTTCTCATATCGGACTCATAAGCACCAATTTTTCTGTGATGAAGTAAGGAAAATCTTCGGTTTCGGCCAATTTTTTCATTTTTTCAATATAACCTCACTCGGACCTCTATTTTTATAAAACAGTTTTATTTGCACTCTTACTCGTCGTATAAGACCGTGGAATGTTGAAACTATTTTTCATATCGGAATCATAAGCACCAAGTTTTCTGTGATGGTAAGTAAGGAAAAATCTTCGGTTTCGGCCAATTTTCTCATTTTTTCAATATAACCTCACTCGGATTCCTATTTTTGATGAAATCAGTTTTATTTGCACTCTTACTCGTCGTATATAACCGTGGAATGGTTAAAAATAATTCTCATTTTGGACTCATAAGCACCAAGTTTTCTGTGATGGTGAGTAAGGGAAAATCTTCGGTTTCGGCCAATTTTCTCATTTTTCAATATAACCTCACTCGGACCTCTATTTTTGATGAAATCAGTTTTATTTGCACTCTTACCCGTCGTATATAACCCAGGAATGGTTAAAAATAATTCTCATTTCGGACTCATAAGCACCAAGTTTTCTGTGATGGTGAGTAAGGAAAAATCTTCGGGTTCAGCCAATTTTCTCATTTTTTCAATATAACCTCACTCGGACCTCTATTTTTGATGAAATCAGTTTTATTTGCACTCTTACTCGTCGTATAAGACCGTGGAATGGTTGAAACTATTTCTCATATTGGACTCATAAGCACCAAGTTTTCTGTGATGGTAAGTAAGGGAAAATCTTCGGTTTCGGCCAATTTTCTCATTTTTTTAATATAACCTCACTCGGACCCCTATTTTTATTGAAATCAGTTTTATTTGCACTCTTACTCGTCGTATAAGACCGTGGAATGTTTGAAACTATTTCTCATATCGGACTCATAAGCACCAAGTTTTCTGTGATGGTAAGTAAGGAAAAATCTTCAGTTTCGGCCAATTTTCTCATTTTTTCAATATAACCTCACTCGGACCTCTATTTTTTATGAAATCAGTTTTATTTGCACTCTTACTCGTCGTATAAGACAGTGGAATTGTAGAAACTATTTCTCATATCGGAATCATAAGCACCAAGTTTTCTGTGATGGTAAGTAAGGAAAAATCTTCGGTTTCGGCCAATTTTCTCATTTTTTCAATATAACCTCACTCGGACTCCTATTTTTGATGAAATCAGTTTTATTTGCACTCTTACTCATCGTATAAGACCGTGGAATGGTTGAAACTATTTCTCATATCGGACTCATAAGCACCAAGTTTTCTGTGATGGTAAGTAAGGAAAAATCTTTGGTTTCGGCCAATTTTTTCATTTTTTCAATATAACCTCACTCGGACCTCTATTTTTTATGAAATCAGTTTTATTTGCACTCTTACTCATCGTATAAGACCGTGGAATGGTTGAAACTATTTCTCATATCGGAATCATAAGCACCAAGTTTTCTGTGATGGTAAGGAAAAATCTTCGGTTTCGGCCAATTTTCTCATTTTTTTTCAATATAACCTCACTCGGACCCCTATTTTTTATGAAATTGGTTTTATTTGCACTCTTACTCATCGTATAAGACCGTGGAATGGTTGAAACTATTTCTCATTTCAGAATCATAAGCACCAAGTTTTTTATGATTGTAAGAAAAGAAAAATCTTCGGTTTCAACCAATTTTCTCATTTTTTTCAATATAACCTCACTCGGACCCCTATTTTTTATGAAATCAGTTTTATTTGCACTCTTACTCATCGTATATGACCGTGAAATGGTTGAAACTAATTCTCATTTCGGAATCATAAGCACCAAGTTTTCTGTGATTTACGTAAGGAATAATCTTCGGTTTCGGCCAATTTTTCTCATTTTTTCTATATAACCTCACTCGGACCTCTATTTTTATGAAATCAGTTTTATTTGCACTCTTACTCGTCGTATAAGACCGTGGAATGGTTGAAACTATTTCTCATATCAGACTCATAAGCACCAAGTTTTCTGTGATGGTAAGTAAGGAAAAATCTTCGGCTTCAACAAATTTTCTCATTTTTTCAATATAAACTCACTCGGACCTCTATTCATGATGAAATCGGTTTTATTTGTACTCTTACTCGTCGTATAAGACCGTGGAATGGTTGAAACTATTTTTCATATCGGACTCATAAGCACCAAGTTTTCTGTGATGGTAAGTAAGGAAAAATCTTCGGTTTCGGCCAATTTTCTCATTTTTTCAATATAACCTCACTCGGACCCTTATTTTTTATGAAATCAGTTTTAATTGCAATCTTACTCGTCGTATATGACCGTGGAATGGTTGAAAATATTTCTCATATCGGACTCATAAGAACCAAGTTTTCTGTGATGGTAAGGAAAAATCTTCGGTTTTAGCCAATTTTCTCATTTTTTCAATATAACCTCACTCGGATCCTTATTTTTTATGAAATCAGTTTTATTTGCAATCTTACTTGTCTTATAAAACCGTGGAATGGTTGAAAGTATTTCTCATATCGGAATCATAAGCACCAAGTTTTGTGTGATGGTAAGTAAGCAAAAGTCTTCGGTTTCGGCCAATTTTCTCATTTTTTCAATATAACCTCACTCGGACCTCTATTATTTATGAAATCAATTTTATTTGCACTCTTACTCGTCATATCAGACCGTGGAATGGTTGAAACTATTTCTCATATCGGAATCATAAGCACCAAGTTTTCTGTGATGGTAAGTAAGGAAAAATCTTCGGTTTCGGCCAATTTTCTCATTTTTTCAATATAACCTCACTCGGACTCCTATTTTTGATGAAATCAGTTTCATTTGCACTCTTACTCGTCGTATATAACCCAGGAATGGTTAAAAATAATTCCCATTTCGGACTCATAAGCACCAAGTTTTCTGTGATGTGAGTAAGGAAAAATCTTCGGGTTCAGCCAATTTTCTCATTTTTTCAATATAATCTCACTCGGACCTCTATTATTGATGAAATCGGTTTTATTTGCACTCTTACTCGTCGTATAAGACCGTGGAATGGTTGAAACTATTTCTCATATTGGACTCATAAGCACCAAGTTTTCTGTGATGGTAAGTAAGGGAAAATCTTCGGTTTCGGCCAATTTTCTCATTTTTTTAATATAACCTCACTCGGACCCCTATTTTTATGAAATCAGTTTTATTTGCACTCTTACTCGTCGTATAAGACCGTGGAATGTTTGAAACTATTTCTCATATCGGACTCATAAGCACCAAGTTTTCTGTGATGGTAAGTAAGGAAAAATCTTCGGTTTCGGCCAATTTTCTCATTTTTTCAATATAACCTCACTCGGACCTCTATTTTTTATGATATCAGTTTTATTTGCACTCTTACTCGTCGTATAAGACAGTGGAATTGTAGAAACTATTTCTCATATCGGAATCATAAGCACTAAGTTTTCTGTGATGGTAAGTAAGGAAAAATCTTCGGTTTCGGCCAATTTTCTCATTTTTTTTCAATATAACCTATCTCGGACTCCTATTTTTGATGAAATCGGTTTTATTTGCACTGTTACTCATCGTATAAGACCGTGGAATGGTTGAAACTATTTCTCATATCAGACTCATAAGCACCAAGTTTTCTGTGATTGTAAGTAAGGAAAAATCTTTGGTATCGGCCAATTTTTTCATTTTTTCAATATAACCTCACTCGGACCTCTATTTTTTATGAAACAAGTTTTATTTTCACTCTTACTCATCGTATAAGACCGTGGAATTGTTGAAACTATTTCTCATATCGGAATCATAAGCACCATGTTTTCTGTGATGGTAATGAAAAAATCTTCGGTTTCAGCCAATTTTCTCATTTTTTTCAATATAACCTCACTCGGACCCCTATTTTTTATGAAATTGGTTTTATTTGCACTCTTACTCATCGTATATGACCGTGGAATGGTTGAAACTAATTCTTATTTCGGCATCATAAGCACCAAGTTTTCTGTGATGGTGAGTAAGCAAAATTCTTCGGTTTCGACCAATTTTCTCATTTTTTCAATATTACCTCACTCGGACCTCTATTTTTGGTGAAATCAATTTTGTTTGCACTCTTACTTGTCGTAACAGACCGTGGAATGGTTGAAACTATTTCTCACATCGGACTCATAAGCACCAAGTTTTCTGTGATGGTAAGTATGCAAAATTCTTCGGTTTTGGCCAACTTTCTCACTTTTTCAATATAACCTCACTTGGACCTCTATTTTTGAGGAAATCAATTTTATTTGCAGTCTTACTCGTCGTATAAGACAGTGGAATGGTTGGAACTATTTCTTATATCGGACTCATAAGCACCAAGTTTTCTGTGATGGTAAGTAAGGAAAAATCTTCGGTTTCGGCCAATTTTCTCATTTTTTCAATATAACCTCACTCGGACCTCTATTTTTTATGATATCAGTTTATTTGCACTCTTACTCGTCGTATAAGACAGTGGAATTTTAGAAACTATTTCTCATATCGGAATCATAAGCACTAAGTTTTCTGTGATGATAATAAGTAAGGAAAAATCTTCGGTTTCGGCCAATTTTCTCATTTTTTCAATATGACCTAACTCGGACTCCTATTTTTTATGAAATCAGTTTTATTTGCACTGTTACTCGCATAAGACCGTGGAATGGTTGAAACTATTTCTCATATCGGACTCATAAGCACCAAGTTTTCTGTGATGGTAAGTAAAGAAAAATCTTCGGTATCGGCCAATTTTTTTTTCATTTTTTCAATATAACCTCACTCGGACCTCTATTTTTTATGAAACAAGTTTTATTTTCACTCTTACTCGTCGTATAAGACCGTGGAATTGTTGAAACTATTTCTCATATCGGAATCATAAGCACCATGTTTTCTGTGATGGTAAGGAAAAATCTTCGGTTTCGGCCAATTTTCTCATTTTTTTCAATATAACCTCACTCGGACCCCTATTTTTTATGAAATATGTTTTATTTGCACTCTTACTCATCGTAAATGACCGTGGAATGGTTGAAACTAATTCTTATTTCGGAATCATAAGCACCAAGTTTTCTGTGATGGTAAGTAAGCAAAATTCTTCGGTTTCGACCAATTTTCTCATTTTTTCAATATTACCTCACTCGGACCTCTATTTTTGGTGAAATCAATTTTGTTTGCACTCTTACTTGTCGTAACAGACCGTGGAATGGTTGAAACTATTTCTCACATCGGACTCATAAGCACCAAGTTTTCTGTGATGGTAAGTATGCAAAATTCTTCGGTTTTGGCCAACTTTCTCACTTTTTCAATATAACCTCACTTGGACCTCTATTTTTGAGGAAATCAGTTTTTATTTGCAGTCTTACTCGTCGTATAAGACCGTGGAATGGTTGAAACTATTTCTCATATCGGACTCATAAGCACCAAGTTTTCTGTGATGGTAAGGAAAAACCTTCGGTATCTGACAATTTTTTCATTTTTTCAATATAACCTCACTCGGAGCTCTATTTTTTATTAAACAAGTTTTATTTGCACTCTTACTCGTCGTATAAGACCGTAGAATTGTTGAAACTATTTCTCATATCGGAATCATAAGCACCAATTTTTTTGTGATGGTAAGTAAGTAAGGATAAATCTTCGGTTTCGGCCAATTTTCTCATTTTTTCAATATAACCTAACTCGGACTCCTATTTTTGATGAAATCAGTTTTATTTGCACTCTTACTCGTCGTATATAACCGTGGAATGGTTGAATATAATTCTCATTTTAGACTCATAGCACCAAGTTTTTTGTGATGGTGAGTAAGGAAAATCTTCGGCTTCAGCCAATTTTCTCATTTTTTCAATATAACCTCACTCGGACCTCTATTCTTGATAAAATCGGTTTTATTTGCACTCTTACTCGTTGTATTAGACTGTGGAATTGTTTAAACTATTTCTCATATCGGACTCATAAGCACCAAGTTTTCTGTGATGGTTAGTAAGGAAAAATCTTCGATTCGGCCAATTTTCTCATTTTTTCAATATAACCTCACTTGGACTCTTATTTTTTATGAAATCAGTTTTAATTGCAATCTTACTCGTCGTATAAGACCGTGGAATGGTTGTAAATATTTCTCATATCGGACTCATAAGCACCAAGTTTTCTGTGATAGTAAGTAAGGAAAAATCTTCTGTTCCGACCAATTTTCTCATTTTTTCAATATAACCTCACTCGGATCTCTATTTGTTATGAATTAAATTTTATTTGCACTCTTACTCGTTGTACCAGACCGTGGAATGGTTGAAATTATTTCACATATCGGACTCATAAGCACCAAGTTTTCTGTGATTGTAAGTATGAAAAATTCTTCGGTTTCGGCCAACTTTCTCATTTTTTCAATATAACCTCACTTGGACCTCTATTTTTATCAAATCAGATTTATTTGCACTCTTAGTCGTCGTATAAGACCGTGGAATGGTTGAAACTGTTTCTCATATCGGACTCATAAGCACCAAGTCTTCTGTGATGGTAAGTAAGGAAAAATCTTCGGTTTCGGCCAATTTTCTCTTTATTTCAATATAACCTCACTCGGACCTCTATTTTTTATGAAACAAGTGTATTTGCACTCTTACACGTCGTATAAGACCGTGGAATTGTTGAAACAATTTATCATATCGGATTCATAAGCACCAAGTTTTCTGTGATGGTATGTAAGCAAAATTCTTCGGTTTCGGCCAATTTTCTCATTTTTTCAATATAACCTCACTCGGACCTCTATTTTTTTATGAAACAAGTTTTATTTGCACTCTTACTCACCGTATAAGACCGTGGAATTGTTGAAACTATTTCTCATATTGGACTCTTAAGCACCAAGTTTTCTGTGATGGTAAGTAAGGAAAAATCTTCGGTTTCGGCCAATTTTCTAACTTTTTCAATATAACCTAACTCGGACCCCTGTTTTTTATGAAATCAGTTTTATTTGCACTCTTACTCGTCGTATAAGACCGTGGAATGGTTGAAAATATTTCTCATATCGGACTCATAAGCACCAAGTTTTCTGTGAAGGTAAGTAAGGAATAATCTTAGGTTTCGGCTAATTTTCTCATTTTCTCAATATAACCTCACTCAGACCTCTATTTTTTATGAACAAGTTTTATTTGCACTCTTACTCGTCTTACAAGACAGTGAATTGTTGAAACTATTTCTCATATCGGAATCATAAGCATCAAGTTTTCTATGATGATAAGGGAAAATATTAGGTTTCGGCCAATTTTCTCATTTTTTCAATATAACCTCACTCGGACCTCTATTTTTTATGATATCAGTTTTATTTGAACTCTTACTCGTCGTATAAGACAGTGGAATTGTAGAAACTATTTCTCATATCGGAATCATAAGCACTAAGTTTTCTGTGATGGTAAGTAAGGAAAAATCTTCGGTTTCGGCCAATTTTCTCATTTTTTCAATATGACCTAACTCGGACTCCTATTTTTGATGAAATCAGTTTTATTTGCACTGTTACTCATCGTATATATAAGACCGTGGAATGGTTGAAACTATTTCTCATATCGGACTCATAAGCATCAAGTTTTCTGTGATGTTATGTAAGGAAAAATCTTCGGTTTCGGCCAATTTTCTCATTTTTTCAATATAAAAACAAAAATTCATGCACACTAACTAGACTTACATTATACGCCCAAGACTCAACACTATCTCCTCCATCTCAGGCCTCTCCTCAGCCACACCATTCGTACAATCCAACCCTATCTCTAATACCCTAAACGCCTGAACCTTCTCTTCACCCCGAACCGCAAAATCGAAAAACTCGAACCTCCCATCTCGAATCTGCTCCTTGTTCTCCTCTACGCATTTCCTCTTGATCATATCCAGTCCACGAAGAACATCGAAAACCAAAACACCGAAATTGTAAATATCCCCTTTTTGCGACAATTCATTGGTGTAACTGAAACCGTCGTCGTTTTTCGGTTGTAATTGGTGCGGTGGGGTCCGGTCGGAGAAATCGAGGAATCGTGCCAGCTGGGCGAACCCGTAATCGGATAAGCGTGCGGTGAAATCAACGTTGATGAGGATGTTGGAGGATTTGATGTTGCCGTGGATGTTCATGTGCATCTTCTTTTCGTGGGCGGGGGTGATGGAGTGGATGAAGGCGATGGCTCGGGCTATGTCGGCTAAGATGTTGAGCCGTTGGGTCCAATCTAGGGTCGTGTGGCCGAATTTCCGACCACCTTTGATAAGATGTCGATGATACAATTTAGCAAAAATTAGCCGTTGAGAAGAAAATCTGATAACACATGTAATAATGTATTTTAAAGGAAATTCGATGTGTAATGTTTGGGCTTTTCTGTTCGCGGTCGGAAGTTTTTTACGACCGGACTTAGTGAACAATATGCGCATGTATTAACCATGTCAATGTAATTCCTCACCAGCCTAATATAGTTAAGAGACCGGCTTGTTAACCTCAGTTCTATTCGCTTCCTCATATGCTTGAGGCGGTATGTGGGCCAGTTGGGACCTGATATTTTAGTCAGATCACCTAACTAGCTCAGCCATTTTTTCAACGTATCCCACTAGCCTAGCTAGTATAGTCAAGGAAATATGTATGTTAAGCTCAGTTATTCTCGCATCCTCATATGTGTAAAGCTGTATGTGGGTTAGACAAGACCTAATATTTTAATCAGGTCATCTAACCAACGTATGAACTGGACCCGTCAATGTAACCCCACTAACCTATTATAGTCAAGAGGTCGGCCCGCTAAGCTTAGTTCTACTCACCAACTTATATGTCCGAGGCAGTATGTGGACTAGGCAGGACCTGATATTTTAATCAAGTCACCTAATTAGCGCATGCATTGACCCCGTCAACGTAACCCCACCAACCTAGTACAGTCAAGAGGCTGGCCCGTTAAGCTCAGTTCTACTCGCCTCCTCATATGTCTGAGATGGTATGTGGGTCAGGCGGTACCTAATATTTTAATCAAATCACCGCAAGGTGACGTCCCTTAGGGGTTTCAGACTTGTGACTTCGAAGCCAAACCATGTAAGAATAAACGTTTTTAACCACTAGACCACCACAACTGGTGGTCATCGTATAGTTTCACGTGTGTATTTTTATCATAGGTGATTCGCAATTTTTTATACTCAAATTTCTAAGTTATAAAAAGTTCGGTTTATTTTGTACAAAAAGTTACCAGTGAGAAGGTCGGCCAAGCTACCCATAGGATAGTAATCACAAAGCACAAACTTAAGCCTCTTGGTGTACAAGTAAGCCGTGACGGGCACCAAGAGCTCACACTTGCTACTAACCGCCGCCATCCTCGCAACCCTCCGACCAAACTCGGCTCTTCTCAACTTCACATGCCGAAACCTCTTCGCAATGCATATTTTCCCACCGACAAACACGACCTTCTCGGTCATCCCGAGGCAACTCTCCCCCATCCACCCGGCCGAGGCTCTTAAAACCTCCCTCAGGCTAGGCGGGTCCTGCCTATAAAAGAATGAGAATATATTATTATCTTATTACGGTTGAGTACATGTATCTATATATATATATATAGGAGAAATTATTGTCTAACTCAGAGGTTACAGCTGTCAGCCAGCTTGTGACCCTATTTAAATTTGTAATTTGTGATTCGAATTTAGAGATGAATTTGTATACGGTAAATATAAAATCCCCCCCCCTCACCCCCGGCGAGATGTATAGTTCGACCCGCGGGGCGGGTTCGGGACTGAAGATACCTGCCCCGCCCCATTGACAACCTAGGCCCTATGACCAAATAGAGGGTGACACGTGTGACTAAATATTCACTTTTGTCGGAAATCTTTCACTTGTGAGAAACTGGTTGATGGGCCACCAGCTGGCTGACAGCTGTTAGCTCCGAGTTAGAGTTAGACAATAATTTCTAATATATATATAGATATGAGACTAAATTTAGTATAATATAACAAGAAAACATAATCTATTAAAAATATATGTATTCCTAATATAACTTGATCAACATAATACCGCCAACTGCCACAAACGGCCACGAGCGGCAGATCGTCCATAAACCCGACGACACAATCCTCGTACTCGTAGAAAATGGTGGACTCGGATTTGCTATTGTCGTCTTCAAGTCCTTGCTTGGTGCTTCTCTTAGGTTTTGTAAAAGCTCTTGAAAGCATTGTTGTGTTTGTGTTTGTGTTGGGGAAGTGGGTATGGATGTCGTTGATTAAGATGTCCTTTTGTTATGTTTTAGGGTTTATTTTTTTCATCGGATTTACCGAGATGGAGTAAGAAAATACAAGACATGAGTTGCATTGTTTTCTCCCCGTGCGTGATTGGTCGGTAGATTTAATATGCTTCTACAAGACTGTAATCTCGGTTGTAATCTCACATTACAAGAAGACAGATTACTCGTAATTTCAAATTACAAATGAATTTATATTAAGATACATTTCATTATTTAGTTTGTTAATCGATGTAATGTGAGATTACATCACACATTACATCTATCAAAACATCCATTATACGTTAATAATTAAATCTCTACATAAACTTTGACTCAATTATAAATCATTATTCGAATTTTTTTTTTTTTAATAATTGGATACCCAAAGTTATGAGAATTTTTTTTTTTTAATAATTGGATACCCGAAGTTATGATTTTTGAGCAAATTGCTAACTATGTTACAATTTACTTCAAAATTAGACCAAAAAAAAAAACAAGCTTGTCTTCTATGTGAAGTGTGTTTGATGTGTGCATAAGATGGACTCGATAATAAATTGAAAGGATTATAGCGAAATACATTCAACTGGACTTCCACCCAAATAACAACGGTGCATTTCAATTGAGCGTCCAATTAAAGATATTTTGTTGCAATCCTTTCAATTTCTTAATAGATTCATATTAGATTCACATCAAAAGATATAACATTAGCAATATATGCTTTGTTTCTGTCTAATTTGATAAACACTATAATAAACATGGCTGTTTACTCTGAAATTGTAAATTAGGCAACTAATTTTTTGAAAAATTAAAATTTTGTAACAATTTATAATACATCAATATAGGTAGCGATTTTGGCCAAAAAGAAATATGTAAGTAGAGATTTTGTTATTAACCCTATAGTTGTATCTTTTGTGTATTTGTATTTCTACATTTTCAGATAATTTTTTCTCTCTAAACTATTTCTAAAAGAGTAATTCCTTAAAGTGTGAAAAAAAGAGTGAAAAAACCATAGAAAGTTAACAACTGCCACATGTCAGTTAACAATTTGACATAAATTGGAAACAGAATCATGCAATGCATTGCCATGTGGCATGTGGCAGCTTTCTATGGTTTTTTCACACTTTGTTTCACACTTTCTATCAAAGCCCTTTCTAAAATAACAAAATATATAAGCTCTCATTTTCTCCAGCCACGTGGACGGCCATCCCTGGTTCTCGCTGACTCGCCATTTTCACTCATACAAACAAACCCATGCAACTGCATATATATATATACATCTTCTTCTTCTTCACATCCAATAGATAAAATCATTCAAAACCCTAAAACAACAAAAAAATGACAAATAATATGACAAATCCCACCATTGTAGTTGCCCTAATCTTCTTCTCCTTGCATTTGCTCCTCCCCTCTCACGCTCGATCTCTGTCCGCCAAGGAGCCAAAAACCACCGCAACAGCCACCCTCCTCCTCCCCGTCCCCGAATATTCCGACTCCTCCGATAACATAAAATCGAACTCAAACGGCACCGTACCATTGACGAAGGTCACTTTCCGTCACATCGGCCACATACGGTTTCCGATTCACCGCATCAGGTACCAGGAACGGATCTAGTATAGAACGAGGGGGCAATTGCCTTCTTAACTTTTTTGCGATGCACAATTTTTATTTTAAAATTTGTAACTATTTAAAGCCTTACATTTTTCTAAGGATGGGGATAGAACCGGTCCGGTTCGGCACTATCAAAACTGGTTAAACAGTTCTGGTCCGGTCCGAATTTGATACCATGTGAGATTTCAATTTGCAAAAAATGGACCGATTCTGGATTGTTTTTGTAAAATCAGTCTGGTCGGTTCAGAACCAGTCCGGTCCGTTTTTCTATACAGAATTACACTCATTTTAAAAAAGAAAAAAAAACAAAAAACCAGTCCAAAATCATACTGATCCATGCAAAACCGGTTCAAAGTAGTTCGTCCCAGTTCATAACTGGTTCTTACAGAAGTATACTAACGGTTCTTGATCCGGTTCTCCCCTTAAAATCTGGTCTAATTGGAACCGATCATGTCTGAACCGGTTCCAAACAGTCTGGTCTGATCCGGCCAGACCGTATTTTTTTGCCTATCCCTACATTTTCCCTCCTTGAATTTCTTTATACTAGTTACTTGTCTATAACTCAATTCTTACCCTGAAAAAAACAAAAAACAAAAAACAAAAAAAAAAATCTGACTCCGTCCCTGTCAGGTGCAACCACGGGTTCGACCGGTTGATGCCCGTGGTTCGATCGCGGTTTGGTCAACGTCTATTTGCCGACGACGTGGTTCTTTTACACGGCGGGTTCGGTCGCGGGAGCCGTGGTTGGACCAAGATCGAGGGGAGGCAGCCATTTAGGGTTTATTTGAGGAAGCCGAGTTTCGAGGTATGGCGAAACGGTATGAAGTTGAAGAAACCCTACATGGAGGTTGTGGACGGTGATAGTAGCCAAAGTAATTATAAAGAGAAGGTAAATGGAGATCGTATTGATGGAGTTCTTATGAAGATCCGCAAGTTTCTAACCCTGTTTTAGGGTTTCTAATCCTGTTTTAGGGTTTGTAACCCTGTTTTAGGGTTTTTCCTGTTATTTTACGGTCAAATGATCAACACTATACTACTAAATGTACATACTAATCGTCCATATATGGATAAGACTAGAAATTTCCTTGTACATATATAACATAGTATATAATATGGTACATAGTTACACAAGTTAAAATGATATTACGTTTTTTTCTTTAAATAAAATATAACCGCGTATTAAAAAAATGAGTTTCAAACTATTATTTTTATTTAAATTGTGTGGCTGAAATGAAATCAACTGTAGTTTATTTCAACTATTCTACTGTTAGATGTACATATCGAGATTTGTACAATAACATTAATTATTTTTATTTCTCCTTCCTAAAATCAGTAGCAGACTAGCAGTACACTCTAAGGGGCTTGCTAAATTGCAGTCGAGTTTATTTAAACTTGATTTCTCAGCCATTAGATCATGAGAGAGAGAATCAATCATAATTGAGGAGAGATAAAATGTGTTTCTTACACATGCATAATATGATGGCTGAGAAATCAAGTTGAAATAAACTCGAGTTTATTTTAGCCTAACCTTATCAGATTCACGTGACTTTCGTGTGACTAATATAAGTAGTAAAGGAGTATCCGTCACTCCATTTCAATCATTTGCATTTTTTCCTTTAACGCAACACAATCCCCATATAGTTATTGCTTAACAAAACTAATGAAATTAACAATATGGCATACAATGTCACATAGGGTGAAGCTTAATTCAAACCCGAACCCGAAACAAAATTGCAAAATAAGGAAAATATCAATCGATCGATTATGCAGTTGGCTTGTTCATGCTCTTGTACATGTCGTCAATGGCGCCCTACAGAAGAAAAGTGAATATTACAAAAACATCCCTGAACTTCTCTTGTTCTAACATTTAAGTCTAAGTGTAGTAACTTTGATCTGGTTCAAAGAGCTAGCTACCTGATAGTACTTGAGCAACTGAGGCCTCTTCTTCTTGTAAGTCGGGGTTAAGAGATCGCGGTCCATATCGAACGGGACGGGGTCGAGGTGTACAGCTTTGATAAACTCGAACCCTTTCAACTGCAATCAATATAAGACTTCATATAACAGATATTTTTTCCTCAAGTGGTCATATAACATAATTACACATATAACCATCGGGACACTTTGAAAGAGCGGCGAGCTCGCCATGTCAATTCGTCGCTCATTTAAAGTGCGGCGAGCTGACATGGCTTGCAGGGAATAACTCTCTGCATACGTGCAGTATTCCCAGATAGCATGCCACGTCAGCTTGCCGCTCTTCAGCTTTTGCCGCTCTTTCAAAATGCCCCCTCAAGTGGTCATTTGACAGTTGTCAACTACAAAAATATTAGCAAACGAAACATAATTACACATATAATCATCGAGACACTTTGAAAGAGCGATGAGCTCGCCACGTCAGCTCGCCGCTCTTTCAAAGTGTGGCGAGCTGCGGGAATAAATTCTGCATACGTGCTCTTTTAAAGTGCCTCTCAAGTGGACATTTGACAATTACCAACCACAAAAATATTAGCAAATGTAACATAATTACGCATATAACCACCGGGGCACTTTGAAAGAGCGGCGAGCCTGCCACGTCAACTCGTGTTTTTTAAAAGTAAGACGAGCTGACGTGGCTTCCACGAAATAAATCTCTTCATACATGAAGTATTCCCAGTCAGCATGTCACGTCAGCTCACCGCTCTTTTAAAGTGCCTCTCAAGTGGTCATTTGACAGTTGTCAACTACAAAAATATTAGCAAATGTAACATAATTACGCATAAAAGCATATGACACTTTGAAAGAGCGGCGAGCTCGCCACGTCAGCTCGTCGCTCTTTCAAAGTGCGACGATCTGACGTGCCTTGCAGACAGCATGTCACGTGAGTTCGCCGTTTTTTTAAAGTGTCTAAATGATTACATTTATTAACATTTTTTTTAGAAAACACTCATATATATATATATATATATATATATATATATATATGATATAAACACTTAAATCAAACTATACAAAACTAATTTAGTAAGTATACCTTTTTATCTTTTCCAATCTTTGTGAGCTCTCCAATGATATATTCGTTAGCTTTCGGATTTTCACATAGAGAGTTGAAGTCGCCGGTGAGTTCGTTCTCCCGAGCCCACTTCTCGAGCGAATCCCGTTTCGGGTTCACGACGGCAATAAGGGCCGACTCGAAGCTGTTTCCATACACCCATATCTTAACAGAACAAATATAGAGTGCAATGAGTATATATAAGTGAAAGTAGAAGTTGGATCCGAAGTAAAAATACATAGTCTTTATGGGTCTTTTGGTACACATATTGTACTGTTTTTGGAACAATATTTTTTTCTTTGTATACTTTTTTTATGCTATATGTTTGTAACTTGTATACTTTTTGGTCATCAGTTAACTTTCCGTCCATTTCAGTTGTTAAGTATACAAGTCATGTGCTCCTTCTAAGTTTCATTTTTTTGCTCAATTTAATTCCTACTATTTTCTCCAGGCATTCACTGTTCTTCCGACCACCGTCCAAATCTTCCAACCACCAGTCAAGTCAGCCGCCACCACCCAAGTCTGTTGGTGACCACTAATCAGGACCAGAGAGCAAAAAGAGCCCAGTTCGGAGCTCTGTGGCTCAATTGGAGCCAAAGGCTCTAGATTAGAACTATGTGGCTCCAATTGAGCCACAAAAGGATCGGTCGGAGCTCTGAGGCTACGACCTGAGCCATATAGCTCTAATTTGGGCAATCTGTGGCCCCAATCGAGGCCGGAAGTCTCCAATCAGGGTCTGAAGGCTCTAACAAAGCAACCCGTCCTTGATTGGTGGTCACCATTGGCCGGCGGTCTTGAGTGGTGGTCAGAAGACTTGGAAGGTGGCCGAAAGAAGAGTGGAGATCGGAGAAAATAGTAGGTACTAAATTAAGCAAAAATGAAACTTCGGTGAAGACATGTGACTTGCACATGGACACTTAATGGCGAAAAATGAACGGATACCCCAAAACTATACAAGTTTCAAACTTATTGCATCAAAAGTATACAAAAAAATGTTACGCTAATCCCAAAACCAGAAGTGGTCAAACATGTAATATCAAAAGACCTATTAACCCAAATTAATATTGTCGATACCAATATAGGAATGAACATTACCGAATCAACCCCGGTTGCTTGTGAATAAACGTTCTCCAAATTTTCGACCGCCACATACTCTCCTTGAGAAAGCTTGAAGATGTTCTTCATCCTATCAATTATTTTCATGCTTCCATCAGGCTGCCATTCTCCAATATCACCTAATATACAACACAAATTTTAAAAAATTCAAAAAAAATCAAAATTTTCGCTAGAAAAATACGAAACGTCCTCTTTTACCGGTATGAAACCACCCGTCGGTCATAACCTCTTTCGTTAGATCTTCGCGCTTGTAATATCCACCGAACAACGTTTTCCCTCGAATTAGAATCTCCCCACGTGGCGTGCTCGAAACGGCGTTGTATTCCATCTCAGGAACAGATTCCAAACACACATCGATATTCGGTACCGGGGGCCCCACTGTCCCGACCATCGCCAATTCGTTTGGCAACGAGATAAATGATCCGGCACATGTTTCAGTAAGACCTATGTGTAATGAGAGGTTGCTTGTCACCGAAGAAACAGTATCGAACAATTGAAGATAAGGAGATATGTAGTGTTAGTGATTGTATAGAGATTACTTGTTTCACAAGTTATCTGACTAACTCAAAGCTAACAGATTTGGCTTTGAGTTAACCAGATAACTTGTGAACTAAGTAAGCTCAAATAAGGCCTATGAAACACATTTTAACGGAAGCCATTAGTATTCCGAGTGTGTGCTTGATGCGAATTATGTGTAATGAGAGGTTGCTTGTCACTAAAGAAACGGTATCAAACGGTTGGATATAAGGAGATATGTATTGTTAGTGATTATATCGGAGCTTACTTGTTTCACAAGTTATCTGGCTAACTCAAAGCTAACAGAATTGGGTTTGAGTTTGAGTTAACCAGATAACTTGCGAAACAAGTAATCTCAGATTTTCTTACCGTAACCCTGTAGGACGTCAGCACAAGTAACGACTTTTAGGTACGATTCCACGTGAGATGATAGCGGGGCTGCTCCCGATACTATTAGACGAACATTTCCACCAAACGCGTTTTTTACCTGATATATGATAAACAATCAACATTTTCATTTTCATTTGAATGATTTGATTTGATTTATATGGGTTTATATGAATGATTTTCATAAAAAAAAAAAAAAAAAAATGCATGGTTTTTACCTTATTGAACACAACTCTATCAAATATAGGAGCAGCCTCCATAAATTTGTCACCTTTCTTCATATTGTTGAACTTGCTGCAATTTTAATATAAAATCAAAGTTTAAATATTGGTTCATGTGATGATCCCTATGGTGAAGGAGACAAGGGCAAAAAAGTCTTTCCACTTTCCACTTACTATGAATATGCATACTTGAACAATGTTTTCCTCAACAAGCCTCCAGTAGATACCTTCTGATTCATCCCTGAGAACATCAAATTCATTTTTTTTTTTTTCACAAAAACATACTTCTATTGACAGACATTTGATCCAACAAAAAATACCCGAGTAAATCCGGTCTAATACACGAGGAACCGCGCAAAAAATACTCGGTTTTAGCTCTCCCATATCCTCAACCAACAACTTAACATCCTGCAAGATGAAGAACAAAGTAATAACATAACTATTTGAGTGAATCAATGATATGAATCATGAAATGCAGTTAAATTAAATTACCCCGCGCCAAAATCCTATCGATCCACCGCAAAATATTATGCACTCTTCGATGACCCGATCAAAAATATGCGCGAGTGGGAGAAACGAAATGTAGACATCTTCATGGGTTAACTGTTACACCCACAAAATTACTACATGTAAAAACTGAATTTTTTTGGTATCATGAAGTAAAAACATAGACTTAATTACCCTCATATTCAAGCTCTCTAGTAGTTTATTTACTCCAAGAATGATGGTAACAATGCTTTCATTTGAGATCATTACACCTTTTGGTTCTCCAGTTGTTCCACTTGTATACATTATGGTGCATATATCAGTAATGTTTTTTGGAGGAAGCTCAAACTCTTTGTTATCACCCTGCATAAACAAAGACATGTTTCTGAATCATGACTGGAGTAAACATAAAAGTATCAGGGCCAACTTCGACTTTTCACACCATTCTGTCAAATTTGACAGAAAAAATGGACGGAAAACCAAATTTCAACAAAGTTGAAACTTCATTCAGCCAATATCAACAATTTAAACTTCAGACACTAAAATCTCACGTAAGGCAAACCTCAGACAGTTTATAGGTTTCATGACCCTATTTAAATTTTACCAACCTGAGTAAAAAGTAAAAAAGAAAAATAAAATAAAATAAAATAAAATGTATCTAGTTCATGTATTAAGAGGCCTACCAGCTGTAAAAACTCATCCCATGAGTATATGTCCACCCCATGCTTCTTAACATCTTCCTTGTGTTCAGCAGTAATTTTTCCAAAACTTACAATTGCTGCATGAAATTTGGATGTTTTATGAACATATTGAAGATGTGGTTGGACTATATATATATATATATATATATATATATATATGAAGAACAACTCACTCTTCAAATACTTTGTGCTATTAGGGAAAGTCTTCAACAACTGCAGAAAATAGCCAATAGTGTGCAACTGTAAGTATTTCTAATGTAAAAATTTAAAATTTTACTTTTATTTTAGGGTTAAGAAGCTAAAAACAGTCTCAATATAGGTCATGCTACTAATCGGTTGTCCCGTATTTTAAATGTTGATATCGGTAGCTCAATTATCAGATTGGTTGATTTCCACACTTTTCTCTTTATATTTGACGGAACAAAAATATACTTTTTAAGCGTCAAAAACCTAAACCATGAGCAACAAGTTTGATAGTTTGGAAAAATGGAAAACATGTTTTTATTACTTAAAACACCGATTTTAATGCCAGAATCAGTAGAAAAAAATGGGAAAGCAACAAATCTGATAGTTGGGACATCGAATATTAACATTTTAAATATGAAACAACTATTAGCCATATAACATACAGTTGAGACTGTTTTTAGATTCTTACCATTCTATTATATTATTATTATTATTCATACAGATATAGATATACACCTCAGGAATCTTTTTCTCCTCAACAAAGGCAATTGAAACTTCTGCATGACAAAGAATAAACTCCACAGCACCAGCACCTAACATGGATTAAGTATTAACCAACCATGCAATTAACAATTTAACATTTGACTAACAAAAAAATTAGAAAAATCATTGCAATAGTCACTTAAATTTATCAATTTCAATATATATATATACAGTATAAACAAAGAAAGAGTAATACATACCTAAAGTGTCATACAAAGGCACACAGAAGATCCCATGAGCATTACAAGCCTGCAATGCATTACCTTATAGTAACATAACTTGCTGCACAAGCAATTAAACAAACTAGAGATCGATCGGGAGATACAATACCTCCATACTCATGATCCATTCCGGACAATTCGCACCATACATTCCGCATTTTGCACCCTAAAGTTTCGAAAATTAAATCAGAATAAAGTGATCATACAAAATAAATGTTCGAGATACTTTTACCTGTTCAACCCCGCAACTGCGAATCGATTTGCCAACTCTGATCACCATATCATACACTTCTTTGTATGTTTGCCACACATACTTACCAGCCTACACAAAAAATTCGAGAAATCGACATATATATATAATGTTATTTTTTAATAAGAGTGTATTCTTGTATGATTTTCGGAGTCAGGTTGATCATGCTCTTGTATAATCATCGGAATCGACAGAATCAGTTCATTTCAACAATCTCATGACGACAATCAAAGCTCAAGAAGGGCATATTGGTAAGTACCTCTCGATTCACGATCTCCCGTCGACCAAGCATCCTATTGTTAGGATATTTTTCGGCAGCCAAGCTGAAAATATGCATCAAAACTATCATATTACCAAACCCGAAGACTCGAAACTTATGTTGGTCCTTTCAAATGATCAATTTGTTAGCTTACTGTTTAATTTTTGTTAATCTATGTAAAGAAGGTTTAACCAAGTCATCATATGATCATGTAAAATTGCATATGACATTCACTCAAAGGTATCATGCTTTTGCAGCTCAAACTACACCACAAGGAAAGAAGCTATATATTAAGGGTTGCCTCACTCAATTTTGAAAACCAATTCATTTCTACCCATAAAAAAGTTTAAATGCTTTTAAAAAAAATATAGCCTTCTCTAGAGAATATTTTTGCATGCATATATCATAGGTTAAGAACTTAAAAACAGTCACAACTTTGACGTTTTAAGCAATAAAAACATGTTTTCCACTTTTCTAAAGTATCAGATTGGTTGTTCATGGTATAAGCTTATTTAATGCTTAAAAATCATGTTTTTGTTTCGATAATTTTAAGAAAAAAATAAAAATCAAACAATATAATAATTTAGAGACTGAATATCAACATTTTAAATCTTTGACAGCAATTGCCAACGTGATCTATAGTCCTGACTTTTTTTTAGGTTCTCAAAACATGTTGTTTTCTACTTGTATCAGATTTGTTGTTCATGATATAAGCTTATATAATACTTAAAAATCATATTTTTGTTTCGTTAATTGTAAGAGAGAAAATTATAAATCAACCAATCTGATATTTAGACACCGAATATCAACGTTTTCAACCTTTTAAATCTAAAATAACGATTAGCAAGCAACATGATCTATAGTTTCAGACTGTTTTTAGATTCTCAAAACTATAATGTTTAATAATTTATCACTATTTTGTTTCATAACTTAAATCATGGTTTCATGCAAGTAAAGAACAAGATGAATCACAAAACAAACAGACAAAAGCAGAAATGGATTTGGATTAAGAAAGTGATCGACCGGAAAACATCCCAGCAGCTACGGAGCCCATCCACGGGCGGCGGAAAACCGCCCTTAGCGTAGATGCTCCGGTACACAGGGCCTCTCGATGGCCGCCCTTCCGCCGCGTCCTTCGACGCCTCCACCTCGATTACGTACTTCATCTCCGCCATGTCGATCTCGAATCGCTTGAGTGGCTGGATTGTGAAGTGGAGAGAGAGAGATTCTTATTATCAATCAATCGGCTTATAATAAAAACGATTCAATCAAATTATTTAAATACGTAGAAATGGTTAGCTCATTATTTACCCCTGAAATTCGCTAAAAATTACTGACCATTTTTTTTTTCTCAGGATTCAATTATTGGTTTTACGTGTCTCATGTTTCATTTTGGTTACTTTTCGGGGTCTGTACAGAGCCGGCTCCAGAGAAATTGAAGTCTAGAACTATAATTTAATTCTGGATTTTCACATTTCTTTTATAAAATATTTAAAATTGACTATTCATCCTAATTTTTCATTTAAAGTTTATTTTTTTCGAGCTTTTAAAGAAGCAAATTCTCTAATTAAATGTTTATACTCGATTTTTTTCCTTCTAAAATTTCATTTTTTTTATAATACAGCTAATCCATTTAACATTTTCTGAGACATAGTTGGTCTCAAGTAAAATTTTATTAACTTTAATTTAGAAAAGTTTTTTTCACCTGAAGCAACAGTTACATGAGTTGTTAACATTATTCTATAAGCAATATATGCATTCGGAAAATAATAAAGTCTTTTGATCATTGGAAACTTAAAATCAAATAAAAAAAAAGGAATAAAAAAAGCGTGATATATACGTTAATTGCTAGTGGTATAGGAATTATTAATTGCTAAAAAAATAATAATAATAGCTAACTACGGCCTATTTAATTATAATTAGTCAATTATGACCTTATTTATGACGGAATTTTAGACAAAAAAAATCAATCTAAAAGAAATTACAAAAGGGCTTAACTATGTAAAATAATATAGGAGGCCTCTTAAATTTGGAGGCCTAAAGCCTTAGCTTTAGTTGCCTTACCATTGGGCCGGCCCGGGGTCTGTGTGTGATTATTTTAGTCAGTCCCGAGTTTACGAGGAAACCGATTGTCAAATTCGAGCTCACATACATGCTCTATTCTCAACACCTTGTCGGAACAGTCCCTTGAGAAGTTAGTCTCGTCCGCATATGTAAATTCAACGGATTTTTCTACCATGCTCCAAGAGCACCATGCTTTTGTTTTTTTTATTATTAGGGTGGACTTAATTGTAACATACGTAAAACTTTAAAAGTATTAAAAAAATATAAATTTTGTAGCCACACCTATTTGCATCATACTATTAATAATATTAATTTTCCTATAGGGTTCACCTTTAGGGCAATATAAAAATACCAAAAAAACGTAAAAGTTAAACCATGGATCTTAATTTTTGAATAATTTATTTAATTATACATGACATATATTTATATATAATAAACATCATTATAAATACTCTTTAGATTCTGCTCGCTACGGCCACTAAAGTTGTAATTTGTAAATGTTAAAGCTCTTGAATGACACAAAATATATATATAGTACATAAGTTAGAATAACTTTTCTCGACTTCACGTATATATACCCTAATTTACCAAGTGTAAATACAATCCAAATCATCGCTCTATATACAACTCCGACTTATAAAACCCTAATCAGAAGAATTTGGCCCGGTTGACAAGTCGGTCGACAAAGACGAAGATGCGGCCCGTGACGATCCCTCCGGTAAGTTCCTACAGAGAGGGCACGTCCCGTTAAGTCGTAGCCATTCGTCGATACACTCGACGTGAAAATAATGGTTGCAGTCCGGTATAGTCCTTAGAGTCTCGTCGGGTTGGTACTCGCATAGACATATCGAGCAAGTCGTATCGCTCGGCTTGGGGAGGCGCTTGCTCTCGCCTATTAGGGTTTTCGGGTAAGACTTGATCGTGGGCCCGTCTAGTCCGACAGAAAGGGGAATCGGTAGCGTGGAATTTACGGTCGATAAGTCCGCTGTTGACAGCTGGCGCCGACTGTGGATCCGAGCTCGGCCGCCGGCAAAGCAGGCTAGCCCTAAGAGGCACATAATTCCCGGAACACCGACGCCGGTGATTATTCCGTACTTTGCTCCCCTTGAAAGCCCTAACAAATTTAATTAAGTAGATAATTAGATATACTGGATACATGTCCGCGCTGCGCTCGTGCGTGCTATCGTTGTTTGGATGATATAAGAGTATAATCAACTCGAAAGGAATGTCATATAAGACAATGATTAGGTTGATTTTGAGTATGATACAAAAGCATGATTGACTAAACTCTGAATTTTTAATATAAGAGTAGATTCTTATAAGAAAATTTAACTTAAATTATATACATTATTATATGATTTTTTAAAAGATATATATATATATAAAACAAAAACAAATATTCTATAGGGCGGAAGCAAATACCATTAAAAGATCTCTCGGGCATTTTATTTTAAGTTATATTGGACTCTTTTTAAAAACTATATATTAATTGGATATGAATTATTGTGCTCATTATTATTTTTAAATTTCTAAGCACACAATAATCCAATCCCTTGCATTTTAGGAAGTCTCATCGTTGGTTGGCATAGAATTAATAAAAGGACAGATGTGGACTCCTTTTTTATTATTTTTTACGTCTTGTATTTGCCACGTGAAAGCAATTTCCACCTACTAAAGGCCGAGGGGACGGCCGACAATAATAATATTGTTCTTTAAAAAAACATCACGAATACAATAGTGCAAGCAAGTAAAACAAATGTCATGTCTAATCTCTAATGATATATATTATTATTTTAATGATAACGATCTATAATAAAAATACGTTTGTGTTTTTCACAGCATTTTAATAGACTTTATTTAAATGACAAACATATATGTTCGATAATGAGAAGCTTCTTATACAACCACTTAATTAAGCGTAACTTTACCTTATCACTTATTCATATTCAAATATTAAAAATAAAATTATTTATTTAGAAATAAAAATATATGTCTGTTGTTACAGTGTTTTAAAACCGGACCAGAGACTGACTGTCAGACCGGGTTGGACCGCGAACTAGGTGTAAAGCCGGCCCGGTTCCAACAAAAAATTAGGAATGTAGTTCGATCATAGAAAACCCGATCTGACCGGAAAAAACTGGCACCGATCTGGTAGGGATGAAACAAAAAAGTTAATTTTAATTCAGTTAAACTTACGTCTAACGTGAGCAATATTTTAAAATCGGACCGAACAAGTGTGGTGGCCGGTTTACAGTTCGATCGGTCTGACCGGGTCAATGTCGGTTTGACCGCCTATTATAAGTTTTAAGTACAATGTAATAAAAACTTAGAATAGACGGTCAGACCATCTGGACCCAGTCGAACCGTGAACCGGCCGACTCACTGGTTCGACTTCTGGCTCGGTTTTCAACACATTGGGTATTTCTGCATTTATATTGTATAAAATAGTCATTTAAGAGAAAAATTCGAAAATTTTATGTAATTTTGACCCGTTTGACTGTAAAAAGAAAGTTACTATAAACAAATTTTTACCCTGTCCATGACGAAGACTTATGCTGCAACCAACCTCGGACTCAGAGCTGTTGTCAGTAATGTACCCGCATTTCCCGCCACGCGCCACGCACTCTCCACATTTTGGCGCGTCCCAGGTCAACTGTATAGCCTCGTCGAGATCCACCATGTACGGCCACAGCACCGGCACCGACACCGCCGCCGCCACCTTACACGCCTGCAGCCTCTCGCCACAGCAGAACTTTGACGGCACGGACACCACCGTGTAGTTCCCACCGCTCATGCACGGCACCGTCATGAGTCCCGGCGTGAACGACGCCATCACGTCGGCGATGGCGTTGCCGGAGCAGTTCAGTAGAGTGAAGTTCCGGGTGATGAGAGGGCGGAAGTGGGAGGCGGAGAGGGAGAGGTTGAGGAGGCGTCTGGGGAGGCAGTGGCCGGGGTCGTTGAGCCAGATCCTTTGGTTCTGGTAATCGATGAAGTCGACGGAGAAGTCGCCGGAGGAGTCGCCGGAGCCGGGGATCGTGAGGATCGTCTGCCGCTGGTTGTTGCAGGCGAGGTCGAAGCCGGGGTAGCCGCAGCGGCTGCTCTGGGCGGATTTCAGCCGGAAAGGGAACTGGATGAGAGAGGAAAATCCGCCATCGCCGCCGCACAAGGAGATTCCGCAGTTCACGACGGGATCCGCGGCGGCGGTGACGACGGCGGCTTGGAGGAGGAAGAATAAGGATTTGAGAATGTCGCCGCCGGCCATTGGTGGAGGCGGAATCAGCTTTACGAGTTGCAGAAAGGAAAAGTTTTGGGATAGATCACAGAGAAAAGTTGGTGAGTGGAGTATCAATCAAAAGTAAAAATAGAGTCCATTTTTAATAATAATAATAATAATAATAATAATAATAATAATAATAATAATAATAATAATAATAATAATGAAAGTTTGAAAATTCCATTTTTATATCAGTTAATTATTATTATTTATTATTATTTCCACTAGAAAGTAACGATAATAAACATATTTCCTTATATAATTTTCAAGCTCTATTGTTTAAAGTTCGAGGTTTTTTCTGATCATATTTTTAATGAATAATCAACGTATGCAATAGAATCAGCATCCTAATATTATTAAGAACTGATCCAATCAAATCCAATTAAATACTCACATTTTTATATGCATGAAGCGATATAGATTAGGCAATACATGTTTTATAAAAATTTCAACCAAAAATAACGCCCAGGGAGATTATGAACTTAAAATTTTATGTAAAACCATATATAATATATAAATAAGTGTTTTTAACTAATAAATTGAAAGTGATGGTGGTAATTATTATTATTTGATTTTATTTTTATCTGGCCAATTTGCTTGACTATCATACAAAATGGACGTAGTAACAAAACATATAAATTGCGAAAATGATTCAAATAAACATAAAATTGCACTTTAAATAAAAAAAAATTAGGCCGAAAACCGTTGTAATATCAGTCTTGCTCAGATCTCCGTTTCTGCATGAAAAATAATATTCGTACTAAAATCCGACAATTCAACCACATCAATGGGCCCATACTCCGATCTTCAAGACTAACCCCATTAATCCGAATATTTAAGGGAAAATAACATATTTACTGTCCCAATTTTGACTCATGTGTCAGTTTGGTGTTTGAGGACGAAATTGATTGTCTCCAGGGACGGATCTGTGTGTATCCATATGGGGTCACGGGACACCGCTTAACTCGGTCGAGCTAGAGCAAAAAATTAGCCATTACCGATAAGGACCCCATATAAAAATTAGAAAAAGAGAATAAAAGCATATAATGCTTAATAGCTTAGTTTGTTTTGCGCGCACCCATTAACTACCTTATCCATGGTTCAAATCTCATCATCCACACTTTTACCATTAATAAGTATAGTCTTGTCCATTTTAACTTAAATTGTTATATATCTAGAATCCTCCATTTTATGCCACATTTTCACTTTTAATATTTTTTTCTACCGTATTTAATAGTTTTTTTCATAACTTCATTATATTAGGTTTTATCTTAGTTATTATATATCATCTAATATCTTACATCTTATGACATCTTTTCAATTTTAAACTATATTAAAAAATATATTAATGTAAAAAAAAACTAGATTAAAAACTATTATTACTTTACTATTTAATATATTTTTCTTTTAAATCTTATTATTTTTCTCCATGTCATTGAAAAAAATTTCTTGCAAATTTATAAGTTTTTTTACAAAAAAATGTTATTATTTTTGTTTAATTCATTCTAATTGATTATTTATTTCTTTGATTGATCCGGACCAAGTGTATTTTTTTTTTTTTTTTTTTGTATATTTGTATTAGATATTATTAATGTTTAAAGTTTTTTATTCATTATTATGAATATATGTATAATTGTACTTTAACAATTAGTAAGATAAAAAAATATTTGTTCGACCCGAAAATATATTTGACCCGATCAACTTTTCTTAGTTATATAAAATTTATTGTGCACCCACTGACTATTGGGTCCTGGATTCGTCACTGATTGTCTCAAGTTTCATGTGTTGTTATTTGACGTCTCCGTTAAATTTTGGGGTTAAGTTGAACGAAATTTGGTCACATGACATGATGGTCAAGTGAGTGAGCACTTTTCAAAATTCAAAAAATAGCTCCTGACCCGATTCAGGGTTCCGGCCGATTCCGGCCAAACCCATCTCGATTCCAGCCAAACCCACCCCGATTACGGCCAAAAACACCCTGATTTCAGCCGATTTAGAGTTCTATCTTCCTCTCCAAGAACCAGTTGCACCGCCGTGGCAAGGAATCAAAGATTAGTGGTTCAGAATCGGAGGTGGGTGGCCAAAAGCGCAGCGGTGGCCGAAATCGGAGGCTTTAAAAAAAAAAAGGGAGGGGCCAAATAGCATTTTCAACTCAGTGTGTTAAAATTAACACCAAAATCTAACGGAAAACCAAATAGCAACAATACTAAAAATTGGAACACGAAATATCAACAGTTTAAATCTGAGACATCAAACTGACACATGAATCAAAATTGAGACAATTTTTAGGTTATTTTCCCAATATTTAAACCAAATAAAAGAAAACAATATTATTGATGGATAATTCTCCATCTCCATTTAACATTACATACATCTCCAAGCGCGACCAAAAGCCATAAAGAGGCAGCAGCAGCAACAAAGGTAGGGGATCAGATGGACGACATCTAACGTTCCGAATTCCGATCCATCAGCAACCGTGGCAATACATACAAACATACATACCCTATACATACATATTACACATACCCGGATTCCGTATTTTCGACAATCGCCGGCTTCGAAACCCAAACACAAACCGAACCCAGTTACACCGCGATCTTACCAAGCCGAGCATCCATGATGTTCGAGACAGTTTCAAGAAACACGGATTCTTCGCTGTCTGGCAGCAAAGAACCGTAAGCTTCGTTCACGATCTCCTCGATCACGGATTCCTTGTCGATTATCTGTCGGCACATGATGGATCCGATGGCGAACGGGGTGAGTCCTCGCTCGACGCCTTTCTTGAGAAGCATGGTGGAAATACGGAGAGTTCGGGAAGATTCAGGGGAGATGTTACATCCGAAGAAGTTCAACAGTTCGATGTCTTGTTCTGCGTCGAGGGATTTGATGTAGTCGATCGTGTCGGGGGAGTATGGCTGCCGGGCTTGCGGCCAGTAGAGCCAGTCAAATGTACAATCTTCAAACTGCACAAGAAAAAGAAAGTAAATATTGATGTTTCTGCAATTTGGTGAAAATGAGTATGCAGTTTGTAGCTACCATTTTTTTGGTTTTGGGTTTTTGCAATATAACCTAAAGTTAAGAATCTAATCACAATCTCAAATTTACATTGTGTTGTTTTTAGGTGTTTAGGCTTAAATTGTTGCTAATAAATGTCTTAGGTTTCATTTTCGTTACTAATAAGCGTCTCAGGTTTCGTTTTCATTGCAAACTATGATTAGGACCCTAAAAACTAGCTAAGCAAATTCATACTATGAGCAAAAAAACGGATGAAAAAACAAAACAACACCTAGTAGCAACCATTTAAACATGGGAGAACTAAAACCAACATTGTGCAAACTATGATTAGGACCCTAAAAACTAGCTAAGCAAATTCAAGCTTTGAGAGAGATAACTTTACTCACAATCTCAGGAAGACAGTAGCCATTATCGATCGGAATCAGCTGAATCCGACCTTGTTCATCCTTGCTCATCAGTACATTCCCAGAATGCCTATCGGCATTCGCCGTTCTAATATCCAGAACACTGATCTTATGCACCTCCTCTACCGGAAAACTCCCCGGCCCCATATCCTCGCAGCTGCCAAAGTTTTTCCGAAACATCTGCAAAGATCCGATCTTTACATTCTCGATCGATCCAGAATACCCGGATGGATGGTTAAACCCTTCATGAAGACACCGAATCATGATCGTCGGTGGGACCCCGGCAAACCCTAGAACTTCACCGGACGAAAACCGGGGCCCACTCTTCGGGTGGTCTAGTAAGTACACTGCCACTTCCCTAAGGGCACCTTCACCAACCCTAGTCCCTCTTTTCAAGCCTTCTCCATTGGTTGAAACTGGTAGCCCTTGTGGGTTGTTTATAGCATTAGGCTCTTCATCGATCGGCTTGAACACCGAAACGTATTTACCTGATGAATCTGGCATAAGGTAGGTCCCACCCGATCCCTCGCTTGACTTGACCGGCAAGTTACCTAAGTTCAGACCCTGCAAGGTTGAATTCACCATATTGAGTATTTCTATAGGCAAGGTAACTTTCGGAGTGAGGATCGGCTCGAGTATGATGTTCGGAAGCTTCTCAATCGATGTAGCTGCCTCGACTAAGAGCTCAAAGTCTTTCTCCAGGGGCTTAGCCCTAACTTTGGCCGATTTCTTAACCAACAAATGGACGACTGCATCACTGTTCTTGCCAATATCGTTGATGACCGTCCGATCCTCTAGTTTTTCACCGTTGCAGAAAAGTTCTTGATTCTGCAACTCGACAAACCCTTTCTTCTTCGCGATTCGGTGCTTGAGGTAAGCTACATTCCGACCCCGATCGACCTTGAACTCGAGCTCCTTCCCATTAACTGTCTTAACAACAATGACTAGAAGATCAGACAGCTTAAGAACCATATGAATGACATCTCCATCAGATACACCATAATTCTTAACAAGCGAATCGCTCCGAGCTAGCTCCCTTCCTGCAAAAACAAGCTTCTGTTTCTTCACTTCGAACCCTTTAGACATCTGGATTCGAAGCTTAACCGAAGCAATGGAGTCCGACTCAAGGATTCTTTCAGGTAGCACATAACCAGCAACACTGAGGTATATCATGATTGATTCACTACCAGATAAACCACCGAATCCATGGCAATGGCTAGGAAACCGAATCGATTCATCATGAGCACCATGGTAAGCAACATCAGCAACAGCCATTTTTAAGCAGTTTTCTAGCCGGAAGAAGCTTCAATCAGCTAAAATACACACACACTACGAATCTAGACAAGGCAAATTTATCTACAATGCTGCATCTGCACCTCCCACGGCCCTTTAATCAACCCTAATTTGATTAAAAGACCTTCGGCAGCAGTTGAAGGAGTCGATTGAGAAAGGATCAAGAAAATACCAAAAATCCCAAAATCGTAATTGAAATGACGAGGCGATCAGATCTTGAGCTTATGAGAAAAAAAGCAAAAACGGTAGCAAAAAAAGGAAGCTGTGACCTAATCTGGAACTCAAAAGTCTCCAATTACGGTGGATTCTTCTTCTTCTTCTGCTCTCCGAACCCTAACCTCAAATCATGCAATGTAGAGTGAGGAGACGAGTGGATTCTTACAGCGAGAAGAACCGAAGAGGAATGAGGAACGCAGAGAGGCTTAAATCGGAGGGATTTGAGGAACGGATTGTTGCTGCAGATCAGGTAAGAGTCTCGTCGTTGATGCCAACGAAGCGCTCGATCATTTCGCCGATTATTGTGCTTCGTTCCGATAACTATGTCGCCAAGCCCAGGTGGGATGTAGCCGTTGGTTTAATCATTTCAATATTAACGCTCCAAGATATATAAAGTGAATTAATTTTAGTATAAAAAATAGAATATGTAATAATATATAATATGATATAGTTATTATATGAAAATTTTGTTGATTTATAAAACTACTTTGTCCCATAATATTATCTGTGGGACAGCTGTTGTGAAAAAATATTATTTTTTAAATAAAAATTTATATTTATTTAAATTATAAATGCAGCAGAAAAAAGTCTATGTTATTTTTTTTTTCTTTTAAACAATAGAATAGTTTTAATTAAATTATAAATATGATTTTCGTGATTTTCAACCATGGGGATTAAACCTTAATCTCTGGTTAAGAGGTAAAACGCAACTACGTCGTATTAGACACTAACCCGAATGATGTGTGCGCATTGACACCGGGTTTAGGGGTGGCAATTCGTGCTATCGTGCGTGCTATCGTGCGTGTCAATGATCGTGTCGTGCTAAAATTACTGAACACGAACACGCACGGTAAGCTTATCGTGCCACGTTTTACAAACACGAACACGACACGGATATTTTCGTGTCGTGCTATCGTGTTGTTCAAGGATATATAGTTGGACATCTCTATACAAGATATTTAAGCAAAAATTTAAGTACTGAACTTCATATATAAAAAAAATTATGAATTAATATGTCAATATTCATTAGTTAATGATATAGAGTTTACAAACACTAAAAATTAAACCACTAATTAGAGTTTTTAAAGGCTATAAATAAATTTTTTTCAAAAAATACTTTAGAATTAGTCTTAGTAGCACAATTTTATCGTGCTATCGTGCTTGTCGTGTTATGATACTCAAACACGAACACGACACGAAAGTTATATCGTGTTAATCGTGTTCGTGCTATCGTGTTATCGTTTTGTCATATGCTAGCACGAACACGGTTTTTTTCGTGCGTGTTCGTATTGTGCTATCGTGCCGTGTCACAAATTGCCAGCCCTAACCGGGTTGTTCTGCTCTACTTTTTCTTACTTAATAGCGCCCTTCACTTCAACTTTGTAACAAAGATTGGAAGATAGGACTCTGATGATGATATGATAACATGATCAGCCTGACTCCAAAGATGATACAAGTGTACGATTTGCAAAACTTCAAGAATGATACAATTGCATGATCAGCCAAAATCCAAAGATGATACAAAAGTATGATTGGCACTACTATGAGTAGGGATGTAAATGAGACGAGCTACTCGGGATCGACTCGGTCAAAACTCGAATTCGACTCGAAAAAATTCGAGCCGAGCTCGAGTTGAGCTTTTGGGTATGTCGAGCTCGAGCTTGATAATACTCGGCTCGAATGACTCGCGAGCCTAAACGAGTTTCGAGTTCAAGTTTATAAGTCGAACTTGATTCTTATTATTATTCTTAATTAATACTAATTAATTATTACATAGGTCAACCGAGTTCGAGTATAGTTGAGTCGAGTCGAGCTTGATTTTTTTAACTATGAGAAATACTAATTTATTTTAATGTATAATTGGCTAACGAGTCGAGCTCAATTATATCAAGCTTAGATTTGAGTCGAGTTCGAGTTTCAAAATTAGAGCTCGGTCGAGCTCGAGTTCGAATTCGAGCTTGACAGATGACTTGGCTCGCCTAATTACGAGGACTGAGGATGGTACAATTGCATAATCATCCACTATCTTTGAATATGTATTTATTATTATTTGGCATAAATAAACACGCCAAGTATTGGGCCGAACATATATGGACCATTAAACATTTGGTATGGAGTCATGCACAGCTAAAGTGGGCCCATCTACGCGGTTGGCACTTGGCCCACTTCAAGAAAATAACACAACGATCTTGTCACCTTTCTTTCCCCACGAGTATAATCAATTATATATTATTATTTTTATTATTATATATTAAATATTTCAAAGTGGTAAGGTTATCATGACTAGTATTGGTTTAGTATGATAAGCTATATATGTAAATCCATTTTTTGGAGTAAAACAATGATATATCAAATATGATTCAGTACAATATAATATAATGTAAGCTATTAAGTTAATTTTGTGTGATGTGTTAATTAAATACTTATATTTACTATTTAGTATTCACCTTCAAGGAAATAATTGGCCGTTTTCCAACAGCCGCCATTGAATGTTTTTTCCTTTTTGGCTTTTTATTTGACCGGGTCGGGGTATTCAATCCAAATATAGAAGGGATTATAATTTAAAAAATGGGGGAAACAAGAGATAATACAAAGGTTATAAAAAAAAAAAAAAATCCAAAGAGACTACCATGCACAGAAAAAAATTAGTTTAACAGTAGCGGTTTACTACTTCATCTCTTAACCAGAAACTACAAATTTAAATTTTGTCAGTGACTATGAGAATTGAAATATATTCATGGTCATCACCTTACTCTTTACGAGCTAACTTAATGCAAGTGAGTATTACTTTAGGTGTGGAGCAACATGCTACGAATGTTGTCTTCCTGATGGGGCCCCACCTAGGACCACCCTGCGTGAACAAAAAAAAGAGTTTATTTAGTTACACACTTAGATTTCTAGATGATTATGTTAGATATACATTAAAAGACATCATGTGGCTAGTACTCATTTCACTCCTAATTAATGTCCAGATCGACGGAATTCTAATAGACGTAGTAAATTTGCTCATAAATTAAAAATTTAAACAGACAATTTATTTTCTTAGCAAAAAAAAAAAGTAGCCTTTTTTTTTATAATTTAAGTAGCAATTATAATTAGCTCATAGTTTATATGTAGCGATTACTTTGATAAATGTTGTTATTTATCCAAAATTATATCGGGTCGGTATATATATATATATATATATATGTTAGCTAAGGATATTTTTTTCTATTGTAAATATATTATGTTAAGTACACGGTTCAAAAACTCATTAATTATAATATCTTCCTAATCCTTATATTTTTCTAAGTAGATGATCAAATATATATATCCACACGTTAGAACAATTTCATATTTTCAACATTTTGACTTTGTTCATTGCTTATCATGGCTACTTTATTAACCTGCAATATCAAGTATTAAATAAAATGATTGACGACTTATAGCTAGCAATTGGCATGACGTTATTTTTATTGATCGTGTGTTTGTTTAATTTTTTCTTAAGAAGTGTTATGTAAAAGTTAACATAATATAAAAGTCACAAGATAATGTCAGAATTTTCAAGTTTAAATGTAATAAAGTTATTTGCCAAATTTCCCATTTATGAAATAATAATTTAGCTAGAATACAGAAAGTGCCAATGTCATTATGTCAACATTTGAATGAATAATTAACCCTCTTAGTTTTTGGCAAAAAAATAATTAACCCTCTTAATTGAGAATTTTAATTACCTAATTAACCAATGAAAGAGACGTAACATGGGGAGTTGGTTGAAAAAAGCATTAAGTTATTATTTACCCAACCGCCAATACTCTCATGGATGCGTGATTATGCATGTATTAGCAATTCTATTAATTAAAAAAAGAAAATTAAGATACATTTTTTTTATATATCATTCCAAAAATGAATTTACAGAAAGTGCACGAATAAATGATTT
Source organism: Clarkia xantiana subsp. parviflora (assembly GCA_036873135.1). Taxonomy (NCBI): domain Eukaryota; kingdom Viridiplantae; phylum Streptophyta; class Magnoliopsida; order Myrtales; family Onagraceae; genus Clarkia; species Clarkia xantiana. Next base: position 16,687,501 of record JAPTYO010000003.1, read on the forward strand.
TTCGAACGCGCGGATCAATAATTAATAGTTTAATAATTCGATCGGTATGAAAAAACCCAAGCTTGTATTACTCATATTTAATTAGCACTTTATCTAATTCACTTGTTTCTGTTCTTATAAGTTAGACATATTAGGAAAATTACATATATAGAGAAAAAAGTTGGCTCAAGTTGTCTAAGAAGCTACTAAATTTAGCTTCTAGAGACATAATAATAACAAAAAATAAGCACCTCATATTTTTGTTTTGTTTTTTGTTAAGTTCATTTTGAAGAAGTCATAATTGGCTAACAAAGTAATCTTTACTCTCTCTATCTATATACAAAGTAATCTTTACTCTCTCTATCAACATTATTGACTTCATTTCATTAATCTACTTTCCAAAATAAACACACATTCAAGGACGAAGTTAGGAATTTAAGTTATGAGTAAAATAATAAAATGAAGACCAAAATATAATATTTAAAAAATCACACCATTACTTTTCTTCATAAAAAAGTTCTAAAGAAGCGCATCTTAAAAGTTCAGAAATCAAATGTTACATCCCTTATTATTATGGTGAAAATATAGGATAGTTTCATGCTTGGTTTATTGGAAACATCGTTTCGTATATGTCCAGATTTTCTATAAGTACATATTCAGATTTTTTTCATTAAGTGTTTTGATTCTAGTTACTGATTTTATGAATCAAATGTGGTAATTTTATAGATACATTCATTTTATTAGAATTTTTTGTTATAAAAGATCATCATCTCTCATCATCCTCGAAGTCAGCTAGATTAGACTCTTGTATCATCATCAAAGTCGGTATGATCGTGTTTGAACATTCTCACAAAAAATTACGCACGCGTGTAGCGCGGACTGGCGTCTAATATATACTAAACTTGATTTTCTACGTCGCATTATTAGTAATGGTAGTCAAGATGTCGAATTTGCAAACTTTCAAATAGATCAATAAATAAAGTTCATAAAAAATGAATTATAATTTCCTATCAACCTTCTAATGTACAAAGGGTCAAACAAAACTGTTAGCCACATCCAAGAGGTTATATGAAAATAATTAAAAATATTAATTAGTTAGGTTGATCAATTATAATAAGCAGGATAATTAAGATAGTGCAATAGAAACATATTAAGGGGTGTAACATGTACAGAGACAGCCGGACATAACACAAATCCAAAACCTTATTGGTTTGTCTTATTGCTTTATCTCCATGTTTAAAGGCTGCTTACATCAGCAAATTAAAAGAGATGCTTATACTAATCTTCTCCAACTTTTCATTGTGATTAATATTATCAGTGATTTAATTAATCATTTAATGACGTGGAATCAACAAACTATTGATTATCATTTTATTTAATTTTAGTGCAACTTTAATAATTTAATTAATATTTTATTCTCAATCTACATATCAATTTAATTGATACTGTTACGTAAATTTTGCTTTTAATATATATACAATTCTTAATATATTTTATTCTCTAATATATACTAGTTATCAACTTTCGTTTTACGAGAGTTTGACTAAATTAGCATAATTAGCGCGTATTATTCTTAATTAATTTGTTATAATAATATATATATTTAGAAAATATAATAATAAATATTATTATAGAAAGTTCTTTATATCTATTTTTACATTAAAAAAAAAGTTAGTTTACAAATTGGAATAGTGTATAAAATGTCATGTATTGATGCTTAAGATACTAATATAAGAAATTATTGTAATAGTATATATATATATATATATATATATATATATATTAAATTACAATAACATTGTTGAATAATTTTAATTTCTTAAATGTATTTTAGATCTCTCCTGAAGGTAATTAATACATGTCTCAATGCTCTAGACCTGAATTTAAATCACACAAAGAAATCTTGTGTACATGATAATCAAGCCAATATATATTATATTATATATATATATATGTTTGTATTAATTTTTGCTTTGCGATCAATTACACCCTTTCATATATGTCACACATTTACAAGATAACAAGAAGTGGGTCTCAAAGAGACCGATTCAAAAAGAATTATCTATGAATTCGAATCATTAATTAATTAAAATCACTATAAGATAAGACTATTATATATAATTGAGATGAAATCATCTTTTATATATATATTATCCTTCTTATAGGGGACAAAGAGTAGCTTGGGGTTAAACAAATCAAGGGAACTGATCAACTAATTGATAATTATAATTAATTAAACTAAAGTTAGGAGCATAGACATGATTAATAATTATAAATTGCCATCTCCTTTTATTATTTATTATATTTCTTTTAAAAGAAACTCCACCATCATACTATATTTCTTTTAAGCTCTATTTATTTTTATTTTAAAAACTTATCTTTTAATTTGCTATTCATAAACATAGCTATATAATGTTCATTTCCAATTTGAACTATAAACTCTTAATTACACAATGGTAAGATAGTGGCACTATAGTATAAATACATTATTAAATCTTGATTCGGTGGCATGAGTGGTGAGTCCAAACAGAAGAAAAATAATGGTAACATATAGCATATATATTATGCTCATACTATAAAACATTCACGTTTTATGCGTACGTGTGTATTGCCGTTATGAAAATGTTACGAAAATATAATTTCAACCAATTTCGAGCATGTGATACCATAATAATGATCCACTCGACTTCAATAATGAAATGAAAGTGAGACTTATTATGGAAAAAAAAAACTTAAATTAGGTAGCATAATATTATATATATTTTAAAAAAATAAAAGTTCGAGGAATCATGAGTTCTTTTATGAATGTTTTTACCACCGGTCTCTTAACCATTTGAGTTTAAATTTTTATATTATTTATATAATAAGATATTATAAATTTTAAGTTATTTTCTATAACAATGCTTACTCTTATATTATTTTCGTAGTTGGATGGATCATGCGTTTATATCACACTCATGATCATATTATCGTAACATTTTCACGACGACAATATATACACGTAAATCGTAATACATGCTGATATAAATTAAATTAAATAATAATAATAATAAATAGTTAAATACAAAATGTTTGGAGTCTTTCGTGAGTAGTAGTCAAACAAGGAACATATGTTTCCACGAATTTGAAAATTAAATAAGATATTTAACTTATAGTAATTATTATATAACAAAATTATATAAATACAAATAAAAAACCCGAAAATTCTGCCGGGTTAACTCGGGCCAACGTGTTGCCTGTTTCGAAGCAGACAACGAAAGAGACGGCATATCACGGTAACGGCAACCTCAACTAACGGTTTCCGTTATCTATCAGTGCACGTTTTGATATGCGTCCGTACCCCCCAACATGTCATTTAAAACACCCGCCTGTCCGTTTCAGATGCTTGGGCCCACTCCTGTCCCCTTGGCCAATGAATGTACAGTCCCTTTCTAATAATTTAGAATTTAAAACACCTGAAAAAAAAATTGAGCTTACAACAATATGGATTTAATATTTTTTTTGTTATTATTTCAAATTTACAATAATGGATTATATTTTATGATGACATTATATTTTTTGGTATATATAAGACTGTTTTCGCAATTTCGGGTCGGAAACGTTAATGTTAAGTTAAAACCCTCTCAATGAGGCGTCTCCAGCGAGATTCGACCTCAGATCGCTGCTAGAAACACAACTCGTTTTACCAGTTGTTCCAACCAATCTTGGGTTTTAATGATGACATAAAATCGGTAGTTTTAAGTTTAAAACTAATTTGAAATCTTCGAATCACAAATGCGTATTACTTTGTTATGTGGTACATAATCAACAGTTTTAAATTTTAAAATACACCGAAAAAGCCTGTCATTAAATAATATTATAGAATTTTAATGTGTATCAATGACCCTATAACTTTTATGTCGTGTTAATATTATTGACTTAACCTTTTAAAGTATTGTATTTACCCTAGTGGATTTTTTTTATAATTGCCCTTACTTATTTTCTACCATTTACATAAAACACACACACAAATATATATATATATATATAAATTAAAAACTAAAATTCTAGAACAAGTTAATGATGTTATAAATAAATTTTTATTTATAATCAACGCAACACGTGTGTTACTAACTAGATTTATTATAAACTAAGGAAAGGAATCCAAAATCGGGAAAATTTAAGATATCTTCGTAAACTACTTTATATATATAATAAAAGAAATATATTGGAATTTTAGAAAACCAAAATATTTTTGTCAATGAGTTTAATTAATGTATAAAACATATTTGTTACCAAAGATTAATTGGATAAATAGAGGGTAATGATTCAGGTCAAACACAATATTGTAGTCAAGTTGGGAATTGTCCATATAAATGTGTTCCGTGATTCCTATCATTTTCGTTCTATATAAGATCAAATCAAGAATTTGATTTTAAATAGTCTTTTAATGTTGTGAATAAGTTTATTTTGTTTTGCCACTCATACTTGCATATTCTTTTTTTGCCAAAATACTTTCATATTCTTAATCACGTTTTTTTGGTGTTTTTTAACGTTATCTTCTGTTTAGTGTTTACCATATTACGCCGTTTGGACAGCATACACTGCTTTCCGTCAATTACGCCGTCAAGTTAACCCGAGTCTTAACCGCGGTTAGTCTTGTTGGGGTTAACCAATACAAAGCAGACACAAGAGAAGAGAGGGAGGGATTTGAAGGGACCAAACCAAATGCATCTTCTTCGTCGTCTACAATAAAACGCGCACCAACGCTCTTTCCGGGATTCTCTTCACCGGCGACTACTCCGAGAGAGAAACAACAAGGCGGTTTTCCGAGCTCACAATCTGGTTTTAGCGTCTGTTGCTGCAGATCTGTTGACTGTTTTGGTTAGCTCTTCCGTGAGCTGCAAATCGAAGCGATTGTTCGGTCTCTGTAACCGTCGCTGCATTAATGGCGAAGTGAACTAGATTTTTCACGAGTATTTGAGCTTCCTCGAGTTTCTGTTAGCTGTGGTATCTGTAACAGTTGATTGCGGTTGACCTGGTGAGGAATAGTTCAGGAAATGACGATTCTAGCTGAAGGTAGGTCGTCTTGTTGATTGTTAGTGTTTCTCGGAGCTTCTGTTTCTGTTTTGTTATTCGTTTTCTCATCTGATTCGGACGTTGGCAGGTTACGGCGGCGGCGATGAGCTCTATTCAGAGCTGTGGAAGGCGTGTGCGGGGCCGTTGGTTGACGTCCCGCGGATTGATGAAAGAGTCTTCTACTTCCCGCAAGGGCACATGGAACAGGTGAGGATACTTGATTTTTGTTTCGGATGCTGCATAATTTCGTGAAATTTTGGTAACTTCCTTTTGTGGATTGCTTTATTTGTAGCTAGTTGTAAAGCTGTTTTTTGCTATTTTTGTGTGTAGTTGGAGGCATCGATGAATCAGGAGATGGATCAGAGGATTACGATGTTTTCGCTACCATCAAAGATTCTTTGCCGTGTTATTCACGTTCAGCTACAGGTATGGACTTTCTTTCTCAGAGACTCATAGTGGTTTTTTTATGGCTTTGCTGTTGTTGGTCTGTTTGAAGAAGGATCTATGTAGCAAGTTAGATCTCACTTGCTCGTATGATTTTATTGCTACTGTCCATCTGGAAGAAGTAGATCTGCAACTGCAGAGCGCCTCTGATCTTCCTGGGAATTGTTCTTGTGTTCTTCAGCAGTCAAACATTTACAAGTAATGAAGACCACTGTTTTCAAATAACTGACCAAAATTTGTACATTCTTTTAGGCCGAACAAGAAACTGATGAAGTCTACGCACAAATAACTCTCATGCCAGAACCAAATGTAAGACCCAGACTCATTTTTCTCCAGTTTCATGCTTTCCCCCCCATGAAATCTGGGAAGACCAGTGTCGTGATAATATTTTTGTTTTATCTTGCAGCAACCTGAGCCTATGAGTCCAGATGAGTGCACTCCTGAACCTCCTAGGCCGAAAGTTCACTCTTTCTGCAAGGTTTTAACTGCTTCTGATACAAGCACCCATGGCGGGTTTTCTGTTCTGAGGAAGCATGCAACTGAATGTCTACCTCCATTGGTAAATACATAGAAATTCTTCTGCTTTTATCTTAATCTCTAGGACTGTACTTGAACTTTTCATGTTTCTTCAGGACATGAACCAGGCTACTCCAACTCAGGAGTTAGTTGCAAAGGATCTTCATGGCTATGAATGGAAGTTTAAGCATATCTTTAGAGGTAATGGGCTGGGTTTATTTTTCAACAGAAACAGATGAATTTCCTTGTACGTAAACTTGATGTTAAGCTCACATATTCCTAAATCCTTATTTTTTCACAGGCCAACCACGTAGGCATTTGCTCACTACTGGATGGAGTACATTTGTCACTTCCAAGAGACTAGTTGCTGGAGATTCCTTCGTTTTCCTGAGGTACAAATTAAATAAATATTCATATGAAATTGGTACGCTTTCTCCTGTTAAGTTCTTAACAATTAGTGATACATATATATATCATAGGGGGGAGAATGGCGAATTACGAGTTGGAGTTAGACGTGCTAATCGTCAACAGAGTAGCATGCCTGTATCTGTGATATCAAGTCAGAGCATGCATCTTGGAGTGCTTGCTACTGCCTCTCATGCTGTTTCCACTCAAACCCTCTTTGTTGTTTACTATAAGCCCAGGTATGCTACGTTCTCGACTTGTCTGTGCAACATCAAGTTTTGCTGGACCTTTTATAACTCTTCATTTGTTGATTGTGATAGGACAAGTCAATTCTTGGTGAGCTTGAACAAATATCTGGAGGCCGTAAACAACAAATTCTCGGTTGGAATGAGATTCAAGATGAGGTTTGAGGGTGAAGATTCTCCCGAAAGAAGGTATATATAATTCATTGATAGTATTGGAATATTAGTACTTCCTGTCCTGTCACTTGGAACATGTCTTCATAATTTCTTTCTTTATCAGGTTTTCAGGTACAATAGTAGGCCTAGAAGACATTTCAACACAATGGAAAGACTCAAAATGGCGGTCACTGAAAGTAATAACATCGATCTTAGGCTCTAATGTTATGCATACTAAATTACTATGTGAGAAGCATTTTTTCAATTCCTTCTTTTTGTAGGTTCAATGGGATGAACTTGCTTCTATTCCCAGACCAGACAGGGTGTCTCCATGGGAGATAGAACCATTTGTGAGCTCTGTGCCTCAAAGTTTAACTCAATCTCTGTCTTTCAAGAATAAAAGGCCTCGACCACCTCAAGAAATCCCAGACCACCTTGGTAAAAATTACTTTTTTTTTTAATAATTAAAAAAAAAAATCACTATTTCATTTTGTATCTTTGCATTATGGATCTCCTAAACCCTAATGTTTCTTCCAGCAGAGCCCCCTCTACGGAGCTCCATCTCAAGGACACAAATCGAGGGCTCATGGCCTGCTTCTTCCTGTGCAACCGTTTCTCAGCGCCACCTTGAGGATACAATAGAGGAAGACATGCCAGTGTCTGCTTGGTCTGCTTTATCATCTTATTCAACAACACATCCATCTAAGAGGGACCATGAAACAACAAGTGTCCCTGTTGAGAAAGCCAAAAAGACCGACACAGCAGCTACTAGCTGTCGGCTTTTTGGGTTCGAGTTGATTAATCATAACACAACCCCACAGCCTCTAGAGAATGTTAATGAAGGGCCACAACAGAAGCACGAATATCTAAACCTCTCTAAAGGTAGTAATCAACGGCATGTGAGCGTTTCCACAAAAGATAATCAAAGCACACAAAATTCATCGTCCACAAGGAGTAGAACCAAGGTACTTTAGTTAAAAACAGAGACAAACATTCATGTAATTTCATAGGCTATGACAAATATTTACCGATTGCTTTTGCATTATCTTGTGCCAAAAGGTTCAAATGCAGGGTATTGCTGTAGGGCGAGCAGTGGACTTGACTATGTTAGTAGGGTATGACCAACTTATAGACGAACTAGAAGAGATGTTTGAAATCAAGGGTCAGCTTCGGCCAAGGAACAAGTGGGAGATTGTGTACACTGACGATGAAGGCGATATGATGCTTGTGGGCGATTACCCGTGGCAGTGAGTATCCTCATTTTACACAACACTTCAAATTTCATCATTCATTATAGGGTTAAATGGTCAAAGCTAACAATCAATTAACAGATGCACCAAAATCTAAAAACTGCAAACACATTGCACCAAGAGCCAATTTTGGTCAAACATGTTGCACCAAAAGACGCTTTAACCCTTCGTTATAACGTTGAGTTATTAACCGAGTTCATTGCAGGGAGTTCTGCAACATGGTGAGGAGGATTTTCATATGGTCAAGCCATGATGTGAAAAAGATGAGCTCTGGAAGCAAACTACCCATGTCTTGTTCAGCAGATGAAGAAGGAACTGTTAAGAACACAGATTCCTTCTAAGTGGTGGTGGTACTACTAACCTTTCTTCTTCTTCTTCTCAGAGTCTAAGAGTTTTTTCTTCCATGGTAAAAGGTTTAATTAGGGTTTTTGTTAATATTTATGGTCTAGGGTTATGATTGATTGGTTTTACATTAGTTTGGGGGTGGGGGGCGAATATATTAAAGTTTGGGGGTCAGATTTGGAAGGATCAAAAGATGTGAAGTGGGTCAAGTGGTGTGGATAGAAGAAGAATCTGTGGATATTTAATATAATTCTTGTGGGGATGAAAAATGATGGGTTTTGGGAGAAGTAGTGGGGTGGGTAGTGGCTAGGGGAGTATCTTTATTGCTTACTAGACCTTTTTTCTTGTAAATATTTTATGTGTTAGTGGAATGGAACAGAGCCACCAACCAAGCCAATGGTTTGTGATTTGTGGAAGTGGAGAAATTCTGATTCCTGTCTTGTCTTTATTGTTATTTATATTTATTTATGGATTAAGAATCTAATTACATTTCCAATTTTGCATGATATTCCAGGTTTAAATTGTTGCTAATAATTGTTTTATGTTTTATCTTTGTTGATTTTTTGGCTTTTCGACTGTTTTTCCAATTAAATTTACGGATTTTGATCCGGTGTTTCCATAAATTTAATAGCAAAAATATTTAAAGAAGATAAAATAATAAAAAAGCACTTCTGCTTTCCTTTAACTACATTAATTAGTGTGTAAATATAATGAAATTGAAGAATTTGTACAAAATTGATATTTAATTTAACTTAATTTGCATGAATTGGAAAAATGCATACCAAAATTTATCAAATTTAATAGAAAAAATCAAGTAAAAATAAGAAAAGTAACGAAATCGAAACTTGTGACACATAATATAATAAAAAAAAGACTAAACCTAAGATACCTAAAAACATGATGGTGCAAATATGCTGTGATTAGGTTCTTAACCCTTAATTTAATTTAATTAGTGAACATTCTCAATCAAAGGAAAAAGTGTGGTCTTTCTGAAATGCCAATGCAATTTCTGATCAATCGTGTCAAAAGATAATAATAAAACAAAATAGGGAAAATGGGTGTGTGCACGTGGAGAAATAAAAAGGTGGGTAAATGGTAGGTGAGTTAGTGGGCGCCACAGCACCGGCATTACGATGACAAATCTGATTAATTTGATTTATCCACTGAATCCATAAGGCCAGTCCAACAAGTTAAGTCAATTCTGAAATGAAATACTAAACCATTTTTTGGGCAAGTCAATTCATAGTTTTCAAACATGGGTATTGACTACGACGTAAAGCCCCATTCCAACGGTGGAAGTAGGGGGGGGTGTAATGGAGAGTATTAATTTGACTCCGACTTATTTTATTTGAGTTTAAATTAAAATCCGATTAAGTCTAAATTTTTTAAGCTCGAGCTTTATTTAGCACTATATTCGATGAGTTTGAACTCGGTTCGCTAAGTTTTTATTTTTTTTATTAAACCTTAAATAGTGCACATTATCATGTACTCGTTTCGATTAAGTTTTCGGCTTGAGCTCGAACTCGATTTGAACTATATATATAAAGTTCGAAAAAGAAAAACTGAGTTTAAGTTCAGTTCGAATAGGCTTGCAATTGCGAGCCTCTCGAGTTGAGTACTAGTGATCGTACTCGACTCTGTACTAGAAAAAGCTCGATATCAACCGAGCTGATCTTGAGTAGTTCAAAAGTAGTTTAGCCGACATTTTCTGAGGTGCACCCATAAGCTTAAGTGAAGTGAAGTGCTGAGTCAGAACAATAGATGGGCCATTGGGCTCCAGCAGGTGGCCTTTTCTAAATACAGCCCATTAACGTTCGGCGTCAGGTCAATGGACCTCTTAATGGGCCTATCGTACTGCAACAATGCTATCAGGCCCACGTTGTCCATTCCCATGATGATATGCATCTGTTCCTCAACTAGCTCTCATTAGTCATCAGCTAAGCTGTCTATCCATTTTCTATTTGCTAACCAAATTACCAGCCGAACTTTTACCAATTTATAAATCGCTACCTAAACTTTAATTTATAAATATGGCCACCGAACTTTCAATTAGAGCAAATTTGCCACTTCTATTGTAAGTCCAAAAATTAATATTTTTTTGCCACGTACCCTAGATGTATTCAAACATAAATCGAAAGTATTGCAATGAAATTCTTTAATTAGATGCTCAATTGGACTTCCGCCCATTTCGAACAGCGTCTTTCAATTGAGCATCTAATTGAATTTATTTCATACAATACGTTCAATTTACATTTGAATCCATCTTGAATACACATAAAAAGACATCACATGACAAAAACGTGCTCATTTTCTGTCCAGTTTGATGTGAATTAAAATAGAGCTACCAGTTTCTCTGAAATTGAAAGTTTAGGTAGCTAATTTAAAACAAATTAAAGTTCAGATATAAAATTTATAAACTGATTAGATTTCAAGTAGCGATTTGATTATAACTCTAAATTAATACAATCAGATTTAATTCATTTTTTTACGGTAATCACGAATTTTGATTCAGGAGTCAAATTTCAGGTAACAATTTGATTATTAGCCCTATATATATGACTTTACAATTTCAACCTTATAAACATTCATTTATGGTTGCTCTTTGAAAATTCCTAATGGCTACATTAGTCACAGTGGGCTATGAACTTGATGGTTCCGGTGCTTGTGTCTGCTGAGGTGGCGGCTGCGGTGGTGGTTGCTGGTCGGAGCTCCGGTGGGACACGGTGGTGGGGATGACTGAACATCGACAAAGTGGACACGTGGAGTTGGAGTGGAGCCAATGATGGATGCAATCGACGTGGAAAACGTGTTTGCAAAAAGGCACTTGTAGTAACTCTTCTTTCATCTCGAATTCTCCCAAACAAACACAACATCTATAATAAATGTAAATTAATTAAATACTTACTATAAGTCTATATATAAACGAATATCTTGTATATTAACATCAAATCAAATTAATTTTTTTTTGCCAATGTTTGTGCTCATCATGTTATTATTCAATGGGAGGATTTCGAACATCAAATCAAATTAGTTACAAGTTAGTGAAAATTTGTATATATTTATAGGGTTAAGAAATTAAAAACATGCACAACTATAGTGCATGTTGGTAATTGTTTATCCCGATTAAAATGTGATATTCGGTGTCTCAATTATCAGATTTGATAATTTCCACTTTCTTCTCCCGTCAATTTTAAGCATCAAATAAGCTTAAACTACGAGTAACAAATATGATCATTTGAAATAAATGGAAAATAACATATTTTTGTTGCTTAAAAATTTTAACACAAAAAATGAAATAATTAGAAATCAACTAATCTTATAGTTAAGACATCGAATATCAACATTTTAAATTTGAAACAATTAGTAATATAACATATACCAGTGCCTGATTTTTAGGTTCTTAACCATTACTTATATTTGGACCATTTACATCTTTCATCCAAACAAATATATACAAAGTCACTAATCACAGGGCTGGGCGACACTTGTTACCTGAACTTTTAAAAACTGTGTTTTTACATTTAAAAAATGTAATTCATAAATTTTACACTCTAAATAAATTTTGAAACTTACTTAAATAAGACATGCTTATGCTTCAATTTCCTAAAAACATTTCTAAGTGCTATAATATTCTCTCATCTGTAACTAGGGATGGCAACGGGGCGGGTCGGGGCGGGTTTTCGCAGCCCCGGACCCGCCCCGCGGGTCGGCCTGGCTGACCCGGCCCCGGCCAAATGCCCCTTTCGGGTCGGGTCGGGTCAACAATCCCGCGGGGCCCCGACCCGCCCCGCCATGTGAACAATTTTTTTTTTAATATGAAATACAACTTTTTTTTGTCAAAATATTACATTATATATAAATTCAAAACTTAAATCTAACACCAATCAAATATAAACAATAAACACATCAAATTCATTACAAATTCAAATCCAAACACCAAATTAACAAATCCTAATAATCTAAATATACATCTATTTGTAATTTAGTCCATGTTATTTATATATGTACTATATTAACCATATTGTTTAGTAAATGTTAGATCATATTAACATAATTTTTTTTTAAAAAAAAAGTATAATATATATATATGCATTTCGGAGCGGGTCTACGGGGCCCCGGGTCTCTAGACCCGGACCCGCCCCGACCCGTGACCCGCGGGTCAAAACCGGGTCGGGGCCCCGCGGGTCGGCGGGGCCCCGAGACCCGTTGACATCCCTATTTGTAACCATCCATTGGCCACTAGCTCATAATGCATCTATGCCCAAGAAAGAATATATATATATAAGGGGGAAAAGTTAAAAGAGAATATAAATGATGATCACTGTTCTAAAAGAGGGTGACGTGACGACTAAGATATTATATGTCCACAAAAATGACAATAATTCGATCATGACAACCATGATGTCGCGTTGTGTTAATGTCATGAACACGTACATACGTGGCATGAATGTGTATAACAATATAATTTCCAGTTAAAGTTGATATATATAATTTGGTTAAAAAAATACATTTATTGAAACTTCACCTAAAATTTTAATGCAGTTGGTGTTGGTTACACAATATTATCTGTGAAATCATATACACTATGATTAAATTAATATATGTAATTAAGCACCCAATATATAAAATTGAATTTAAAAAAAAAACGTGTATATTTTAATATTGATGGTATTATGGAAAAGAATTAGTAGTTAACTACACTAGCCCTTAATCGAGATGTAAGAAATTAAAATCATGTTGATGCAAAAATATTTATTGTCAGTAATTTACTTTATTCGGTTTGAATATTAATTTAATGTGAAACAAATATACTACGAGTCGGAAACCCTCTAAGACTACCCGAAAAAAAAAAAAAAAAAAAACTGCTGACAGTGGAGAAACAAACTTACAGTGAATCTCTTGTCCTCAACTCTTCATCAAACAGAACAATGGGAAGTTTATCCTTGAGCTCCACCTTCAAGCTCAGATGACATGGCTTCAGAAGAACACAATACAATAAAATTAGAAGCCAACAACTTAAATTACTCTTATATACTAGATATCAGCTCGCGTTATGCATGCATTAATGACATCATCGTGCGACTTTAAGTATTGTCTAAGAGCAATATCATTATCAGCCCGTCTCCGACGATAATACAATAGTTAGCCTTCTGTCTGAAGTTTACTATATTGAAATTTGGTGTTTGAAGTTTGAAAATGGACAGTCTCATGTTTAATTTTAGTTGAAATTTGGTGTCTCTGGGCGTATTTTCTTCTCCCTTCAATTATTTTCATCAACTCATTCACCCACTCATAATCCATCACTCTTTACTTTTCACAAAGTCGTCAAATTTCCTCAAAAACTTGAACATCCAAAAGAAAAGGTTTCCAACAGAGTGGTGTGGAGCAATTTCCAACGACAACGGAGCGGGATTTACTTGCGCGGTGATCAGCTCTTAGGTGACGGTTCCGACAAGGTGACGGGAAGGGAGGTGCATGGGAGGTCGAATTTAACGGTCGGTTTCGTCGGGATTGACTTTTCTAAAGTAATCACATATCGAGACACCAAATTTCACCAAAAATGAAACCTGAGACACTTCATTTTAACCGAGACACCAAATTTCAACATTTGCTGAAACTTCATACAAAAATATATATATATATATATAAAAGTTGGTTGATGATGAAATGAAGAGACTTACAAAGGATAGATAAGGAGTGGGTTGAGTTGAGCTTCTTGGAAGAACACGGTGTGAAGAATTAGATGAAAAGTGATTGGAGGAATTTGCCCTTCGCTTGAGATAGAACAAGTAGAAGAGAAGAAAGAGGATAATGGAGAAGAGAATAGGAATGGAGAAGATGAATGCTTGGTAAAGCTTTAGCTGAAGAGCTTCAGGATAGAGATGAGCATCTGTAGTTGTTTCAGTTGCAGAAGGTACTAAACGACCCATGATGATCAATAATTAACCGATAAAGTGGAGAAGAAGAAGAGATAATGTAGAGGAAATAATGTATTCTTCATGATTTATATAGTTTTGGCTTTTGGTAGATTTTTTTTTTTTTTTCTAGGTAGGCTCCATCAGGAAGGCAGCACTCGTAGCATAGCACTCGTAGAATGTTTGTTCCAAGCTTAAATTAATCTCTATTCACATCGGTATCAGTCCGTAAGTAGGGATGTCAACGGGGCGGGGTGGGTATCGCCAAACCCGGACCCACCCTGTACATCTCGCCGGGCGGGGCGGGTCAGGTCGACTTATGTGAAAAATAGTTTCTTTTTAGAAACTTTAAATCCTAAAAGTTATATTTACCTTATCCAAATTTAAATCAAAATTCGAATCACAAATTATAAATTTAACTTAACATCCAAATACAAATCACCAAACTCTTTAAAACTCTTGTTATTTTGACTATGTATTGTATTATATATATATATAACATCTGCACGGGGCGGGGCTGGTCGGCGGGGCCCCGCGACCCCAAATCGGATCCGCTCCACGGGTCGCGGATCATAGGTCGGCGGCGCGAAATCGAGGCAGGTACTCGCAGGTCAACGGGTACTCGTGTCCCATTGCTACCACTACCCGTAAGAGGTAAGGTGCTGGTCATAAATATTTTTACATTTAACATAGTTATTAGCATGTATTGAACTTCCGAGATTTGGTTAATTAAACGAGCCATTATGAGTAATTAACCGAAAAAGTGGAGAAAGAAGGGATAGTAGAGGAAATAAGGTATTCTTCATGGTTTATATATTATACTTGGATATTGGTAGATTAGTTAGTTAGTTGGTGTGTTGCTACCTGCTTGGTGTTAATGATAATTAATTTCCAATTAATTGCATTTTTTTTGCACGAAAAGACCATTAAACTCTGTTATAAATTCCATCTTATCCGTGCCAAAATCAGTAAATTAATCGAAAACAATCATTTATACAAAAATATGTTTCATCATAATTAATTGCGATACTGATATTTCGCTATATATCTTGAGTATAAATTAATTTTGTGACTTTTTTTTTTAACCTACTGAATTGGTAAACCTAGGCGTGAAACCGGACCGGTCAGACCGGTTTTTAGATTGTTTCGGTCGGGTACCTAAATTTTCGGTCCGGATTTTTTCTTTAAAAAAACCCGACAAAAAAAACGTTCGAGGAATATAAAACCGTCCATTAGTAGTACGGTTTTTCGGATCGGTTTTAGCAATTACCATTATAAATTCTTGTCATTTTCATGGACTATATCAAATTAAAATGATAAATAACTTCTATTAATATAATCAAATAAATTATAAAATACAAATAGAACAAATAATCTTCATAAGTGCCTCTTTTACAATTTATATTAACCTAATTAATTAATTATATTAATTAATATCAACTAATATAATATATATTGTATATATTTAATTAGTATAACGGTCGGTTCGGTCCCCACGGTCCTCAAAGCTCAAAATCCGAACCGGACCGAAAAACCGAACTAGAGTAAAAAAATCCGACCAAAAACCAAACCGAATATTTCGGATTCGATTTTTTCAGTCCGGGCCGGTTCGGTTTTCACTGGTTTTTCGGACCAACCGGATTTTGGTTTCACCCCTAGTGAACCCTATAAGGAAAATATTAAATTTAAGGATATGTGTCGAAATATTATTCACGGGCTTTTTAAACTAACGAATTTTCAAATTCGGCCGGGTTAGGAGTTTGTGACTAATTTCAATAAACCCACTCTCACGCACAAACCCAGCATGAACTAATCAAGTACCTGAAGTCAATAAAGGGAATACAAATTCAATACCGCCAATCAGAATCGGGTAATGATATCATGATTCTCTAATTAACCAAAACTAACTGGTGTGGTACCTCATTCACAGGCTCTTTAAATGAGGTTTTTGTTTTTGTTTTTTTGTTTTTTAAATCCGACCGGGTTAGGAGTTTGGGACTAATTTTAACAAACTTATTCTCACAACTATGGGTCCATAGCTTAGTGGTATAGCATTTGACTGCAGATCAAGAGGTCGCCGGTTCGAACCTGGTTGGGCCATTATATACTTTTAAACATGTAAGATGGTTTACCCCTCCTAAAACAACATTGAGAAATAAAAACAAAAAAATAATCTTAAAACCAATTAGTAATAAAACTAGATACTAACCCCGCGCACAGCGCGAGAATTAAAAAAAATACTTGATTTATCTTAATACTTTTAATAAAAAATGTATAACAATACAAAAAATTGATAAAGTTAAAATATATTTACACTAATGTTTCGTTTTCTATAAAGTATCAATTTTTACTAATTTTATTTCTAGAAAAAATAGCCTATCATATACACAAAATACAAACAAATAAATCATCATGTATAGTTTCATAAAAAATATTCATAAATATTGTCATATATAATTTTAGTATTGTATATTGTTCACTAATGTGTCATATTTAATGTTTCGTCTATTTTTCTTAAATAGACATACATATTTAGTTTTCAATGTTAATTTAGAATTTTATAGGCCAATTAGATGTTTTATTTAAAAAAAATGCTATGTAATATTAATTTACATATTTTATATATTTTAGATTATTATTATAAAAATATAAATGTCTTGTGATAAGATAAAAAAACTAATATTCTATAAATATATAAATGGACACATATTTAAATAATATATATAATAAGTTTGCTACATTGGCTAAATATAGTATATTTAATTAATATATTTATTTGCCAAAATTTTCCTTTTATATTTAAATTTTTTCCAGTGATGATCTATTGTTCACTTAAACGGTGGTCTTAGAAGTTTCTGTGTATGGATTTTTTTTTATTTTAAGTAGAAACTATTAATAATTTATATATTTTTTTAACTTACATAAAATATGTGAAAAAATATTTTCTAAATCATATATCGTATGCCTTAAACAGAAAAAAGCATAGAATACTAATAAAAATTGAAAAATACAGTACGACCGTTTGTCATGTTTTAAATCTTACATTTTTATTGTATTGTGGAGTTATATTTGCCTAAACTCGAAGATAATCAAATCCATCATAAGAAATTTAACAATAAAAATTGAAATTTTCATTTTAAGAAAAGTAAAAACACAACCTTAAAATAAAAACACTTACAATAATATAATATTATGTTGTTTATTGGCCAACAATATTATGTTACAATCATTAAATAATTAAAAGAAGAAACAAAAATGACCCATTAAATCTTAGTATTTTATTTATATAAAAACCATAAATTATTATGAAACATACCAAAGACAAGAGAAAGATGATATGAAGAGAGTAAATTGGGATGTCTTATTCTCATGTACAAGAGCCCTTTATATAGGGTTACACATTCTTGAAGAACAAGAATAATTAATACAAGGAAAGTGTAAATAAGGAAGTTGATATATACATAAATATTGAACATCCATTTAATTCTCTAAAACATATATTCATAACACTCCCCCTTGGATGTTCATAAGGGAATTGTGCCTCGTTAAAACCTTACTAGAAAAAACCCTGTGGGAAAAAATCTAATAAGGAAAAAGAGTACACAATTAATGATCCCTTTTGTAAGCTGCCTCGTTAAAAACCTTACCAGGAAAACCCAATGGGACAAAACCTTGGCTAAGGGAAAAAGAGTGCAGCGCTTGTAGATTCTCCCCCTGATCACATAATCTCTTTTAGTCGACGCAATCCAATTTTGTTCACCAGTCTCTCGAATGTCGCAGTTGGTAAAGCCTTCGTGAATAAATCTGCTAGATTATCACTGGAACGGACTTGTTGGATGTTGATGTCGCCTTTCTTCTCAAGATCATGGGTGAAGAATAGTTTAGGGGAAATGTGCTTCGTCCTGTCTCCTTTGATGTAGCCTTCCTTCATCTGAGCAATACATGCTGCATTATCCTCATACAATATAGTAGGTACCTTTTCATCTAAAGGTAAGTTGCACATCTTCTGAATATGGTGCGTCATCGATCTTAACCAGACACACTCCCGGCTTGCCTCATGCAATGCGATTATCTCTGCGTGGTTTGAGGATGCAGCTGCTAATGATTGCTTCATTGACCGCCATGATATAGCTGTACCGCCACATGTGAATAAATAACCTGTTTGAGATCGGCCCTTGTGTGGATCAGATAAATACCCTGCATCTGCAAAACCAATTAATCCAGATATTGAATTATTTTGATAAAATAAGCCCATGTCATTCGTTCCTCGAAGATATCGGAATATCTGTTTAACTCCATTCCAGTGTCTTTGTGTTGGGGAAGAGCTGAATCTTGCTAATAAGCTTATAGCAAATGAGATATCGGGCCTCGTGTAATTTGCAAGATACAATAGTGCTCCCACAGCACTAAGATAAGGTACTTCAGGACCAAGGGGTTCTTCATTAATCTCACGAGGGCGGAAAATATCTTTATCAACATTTAGCGACCTTACAACCATCGGGGTACTCAATGGATGTGCTTTATCCATGTAGAATCGCTTTAACACCTTATCTATGTAAGATGATTGATGGACGAAAATTCCATCTTTCAAGTGCTCAATTTGTAAGCCAAGACAAAACTTTGTTTTTCCAAGGTCTTTCATTTCAAATTCTTTTGTCAAGCAATTTACTGTGTCTTGAAGCTCTTCAGGAGTTCCAATAATATTTAAATCATCAACATACACAGCAATAATTACGAACTTTGGACCAGATCGCTTTATGAAGACACATGGACATATTTGATCATTCTTATACCCCTCTTTTAGCAAATATTCACTAAGACGATTATACCACATACGTCCAGATTGCTTTAGCCCATACAACGATTTATTTAATTTGATTGAGCAGCTTTCCCGGGAATTTTTGCATGCTTCAGGCATCTTAAATCCTTCGGGGATTTTCATGTAGATTTCACTATCTAATGAGCCATATAAATAGGCTGTAACAACATCCATTAGACGCAAATCAAGCTTTTCAGTTACTGCCAAACTTATAAGATATCTGAAGGTAATTGCATCCACCACTGGAGAGTAAGTCTCCATATAATCAACGCCAGGCCTCTGCGAAAATCCTTGTGCAACCAATCTTGCTTTATATCTGACGATTTCATTATTCTCGTTTCTTTTTCGCACAAAAACCCATTTGTACCCGACTGGCTTAATTTCTTCAGACGTCTGGACTATAGGTCCAAATACTTCACGCTTGTTTAGTGAAGTTAATTCAGCTTGAATTGCATCTTTCCATTTTGGCCAATCATCTCTCTGTTTGCATTCTGCAGCAGATTTTGGTTCCAGATCCTCGTCTTGTCTTAGAATTTCACAAGCAACATTATATGCAAAGACGTTGTCGACAACTGTATATTTTCGGTTCCATCTTTTTCCAGAATGGACATAACTTACTGAGATCTCATCATTATCAACATTATCTTCAGGTACCTGAACCTTCTCAAAGGTTTTTTCGTTTGTTATGTCATTTTCTTCTTCTGAGGCAGTTACCTCCATAATACTGCCATTTTCAGTTGTTGCTCCTTTTCTTTTTCTAGGATTTTTATCCTTGGAACCGATTGGTCTCCCTCGCTTTTGGCGGGGATTGCTTTCTTTTGCACTTAAAGATTGCCCTACTGGGACATCAATTCTAATCGGAGCATTTTCAGCTGGTATATGAGATTTAGTAACTCGTTTGGGGTCAGTAAATGCATCTGGCAGTTGATTGGCAATGTTTTGTAAATGAATTATCTTTTGCACTTCATATTCACATTGATTTGTGCGAGGATCTAAATAAGATAATGCCAATGTATTCCAATCAATCTCTTTTACCAGCTCCTTATTTTCTCCCCCTAATGCTGGAAAATCTGACTCATTGAAGTGACAATCAGCAAATCTTGCTGTGAATAAGTCTCCAGTCATTGGTTCAAGATATTTTATTATTGAAGGGGACTCATATCCAACATATATTCCCACCCTTCGTTGTGGTCCCATCTTCGTGCGTTGTGGTGGAGCAATTGGAACATATACCGCACATCCGAAAATTCTTAGATGGGAAATATTTGGCTCCTGACCAAAAGCCAATTGTAACGGGGAGAATTTATGATAACCAGTTGGCCTGATGCGCAAAAGTGCTGCTGCGTGCATAATAGCATGCCCCCATGCTGATACGGGGAGTTTTGTTCTCATCAATAAAGGTCTAGCTATTAATTGAAGGCGCTTTATTAGTGATTCTGCTAGACCATTTTGTGTATGAACATGCGCTACTGGTTGTTCAACAATTATTCCAGTTGCCATACAATAATCATTAAAGGCATGTGATGTAAATTCACCAGCATTATCCAGACGAATCTTCTTTACTGTAAAGTCTGGGAATTGTGCTCTCAATTTAATTATCTGAGCAAGCAATCTTGCAAATGCTAAATTTCTGGTAGACAATAAGCACACATGGGACCATCTTGTTGATGCATCTATCAAAACCATAAAATATCTGAATGGTCCACATGAAGGGTGAATAGGCCCACATATATCTCCTTGTATCCTTTCCAAAAACATAGGGGACTCAAACCCAATTTTAGCATGTGAAGGCCTTGTAATTAATTTGCCTTGAGAACAAGCAGCACAAGAGAACTCTTTAAATTGAAGAATCTTTTGGTTCTTCAAGGGGTGTCCATGAGAATTTTCTATTATCTTTCGCATCATATATGAACCGGGATGGCCTAACCGGTCATGCCAAATTATAAACTCATTTGTATTGGTAAACTTCCGGTTTACTGTGTTATGTGTTTCAATTACACTTATAGTAGTGTAGTATAAACCAGATGAAAGAGCGGGCAATTTCTCCAAGATACATTTATTACCCGACTTAATTGTAGTAATATATAGATATTCATTCTTTCCATCATTCATAGTCTCAATATGATAGCCATTTTGGCGGATATCTTTAAAACTCAGTAAATTTCTTTGAGACTTTCTGCAATAAAGTGCATCATTTATTTCCAAATTTGTTCCTCCGGCCATTAACAAATTGGCTTTTCCACAACCTTCAATCAAATTTGTACTACCTGATATAGTAGTAATATCACCATTTCTCATCTTCAGGTGAGAAAAATATTTGGCATCTCTTAATATAGTATGCGTACTGGCGCAATCCGCAAGACATATATCCTCATGAACGGTCTTGGATTCAATTGATGATTGCGAAATATCCATATTCTTCATAAAGAAAATAAATGAAGTAAATAAATACTGAAATAAAGTGCTGAATAGTAAATAAATGAAATAAAATGCGGTGTAATAAATAACTGAAATAAACTTAAATAAAATGCAGTATAATAAATAACTGAAATAAAGTGCGGTAAAATAAATAAATAACTGTAATAAAAATGCGATATAATAAATAATAAGTAAACGCATAAATAAAATTCTCGATCTTCTGGATCGCTTTATTCATAATATAGGTCTTTATAATGATGTGCAGTACATGAGGAAAATAAATAGGATCTTTATGACCCTTTATTCATTCATTGGATCAGAATTTATTATGATATTTCTTGACCCTTTATTCTATTACATAGAGATAGCATTCTCATATATTTTATTTTTCCTCAATAAAATCTGCAACATCTAAATTGGTAATAGTATCAAGACCATTGTAAATATCAGCATCATTGTTGTAGACGAGATTTGCTTCAGCACTTGCACATTTATTGACTTCACCATTGGGAATGGTTAAATTTTCTTCAGCGTTGATTCCTTTCTTGGAATTTTGATAGAGAGTAACAAAGTGCTTAGGTGTACGGCAGATACGTGCCCAGTGATTTTTCAAACCGCATCGGTGACATGCATTGCCATTGCCTCTAGAAGGATTGCTTCTGGAATCCTCCTTGTATTCCTGCATATTGTTGTTGCGGTAATTATTTCCTCCCCTGCCACGCCCACGCCCACGTCCACGTCCACGACCTCTACCACGATTTGGACCAAGATAATTTTTGAAACTTTGGCCTCCGGACGAATTATTATTACGAGCTATTGCTGCATTCGCTTCTGGGAGTGCAGCAGATCCACTTGGGCGAGCCACGTGATTTTTCATCAAAAGCTCGTTATTTTGCTCAGCCACAAGGAGGCATGAAATCAATTCAGAATATTTCTTAAAACCTTTTTCTCGATATTGTTGTTGTAACAACACATTAGAGGCATGAAAAGTTGAAAATGTTTTTTCCAGTAAGTCCTCATCAGTTATCTTTTCTCCGCATAATTTTAATTGAGAACCTATTTTGAAAATTGCGGAATTGTATTCACTTACGGTTTTAAAATCTTGGAACCGTAAGTGCATCCAATCATAACGAGCTTTAGGGAGAATCACTGTTTTTTTGGTGCTCGTACCTTTCTTTTATATGATTCCATAATTCAAGAGGGTCTTTGACGGTGAGGTATTCCGCCTTTAAGCCTTCATGCAAGTGGTGACGGAGAAATATCATTGCTTTCGCTTTGTCTTGACTCGATGCTTGTCCGTCTTTTTTAATAGCATTGCCTAGACCCCTCGCGTCTAGGTGTATCTCAGCATCAAGCACCCATCCCAAATAATTTTTTCCAGTAATGTCGAGGGCAGCAAATTCGAGCTTAACTAAATTCGACATGATTCTTAAAAAAAAAAAAAATTATGATAAAAGTTAATATATAATACTTATTTTAAAGGTAGAATCAATAATTATAACAACTCTGATGATGAAATATAGTAAGTATGATAACATGAAAAAATTAATCTATACATGAATACAAATTAAGTCTACATAAAACCACGGAAGAAACACAAATCGTAATATTCGCACAGAGAAAAAAAAATGGAGACATGGAAGTATAGTGGAATAACATGAAAACATGTAAGTACATACGAGAAAATATGGAAGTCCACATAGTACATGCGTAAGCATATTGTTTAGTAAACATGATGAAATAAATGAACATTACAAGAAAGTAAAAAATAAACAGAGTGTAATTACGTAAGTTTACAGGGAAGTAAAGAGACCAACCGAAATATTAATCCAAGTGGACAAAAATATTATAAGCAAGTTACGTTATGTAAATTATGTGTAATATATATTTATACAGGAGCATGCATAAACTATAAAATCAACCGTACGAAAGGAAAAACATGCAATTACTGCGCGTGTGATATGAATAAAAGTATGAACAAACTCGTGCTGATAACGTATTATGAAACATACCAAAGACAAGAGAAAGATGATATGAAGAGAGTAAATTGGGATGTCTTATTCTCATGTACAAGAGCCCTTTATATAGGGTTACACATTCTTGAAGAACAAGAATAATTAATACAAGGAAAGTGTAAATAAGGAAGTTGATATATACATAAATATTGAACATCCATTTAATTCTCTAAAACATATATTCATAACATAAATATCAATATACAATCAACCTAATATTTCCAAACATATTAAAGGGAGATTTCATCTTTAGACTATAAGATGATAATGTGAAGACATTCTATACAGGTCACTAAAGCAATTGGATTAATAAGGTCTAATAACGCTTTTGAATTTTCTATACGTACCTTTGAATTTCCATATGAAATCGGCTTACAGAGTACTGCAAAATAAATTATTAATATTATTATTATATCACCAGTACCATGATGAACGCAATCACCAAAATTAAGAGGTTGAAAAGATGATTAAATAGCCATTAATTTGTAGGCTGGATATGTGAACTGAGGGGATTAACCAGAGACTAACCTCTTGAAGTAGCTATTGAAACTTGTTACATGGTTGTTTAACATATATTCTGATAAGGTCGATTAACCTCAACACATTATGTATCCTCCCACGTACAACTATAAAGTTTCTTCAACTACATCGTAACACCTAAAAATTGAACCAATTAATTGTGAGTTGGTGAAAATTACAATTTATTATTGAATTAGTGGATCAACCTGCCCTAAACCATTTTTTGATTCAATCGACCATTTTCGCAAAAAATTGCATCCCATCATCTTTCACTTTTATATTTCATATGAGAATAAATCCTACTACTTCAGGTCCTGGAGTTTCCACACTTGAAAAAAAATTGGGACGTATCGCTCAAATCATTGGTCCAGTACTGGATGTAACAAAAGATTTGGTGGAAAAAATCATAACAAAAACTTACACTTTCTAGGATGGCTACTGGTGAGGACGAAGACAACCTAAGAGGATCAGAGAAGACTTTGATCTTCTTGCTGTAAAAATAACGTTGTAACTTATAGTAACAACCTAATAATTATACCATTTAATTTATGGGTCGGTGCAGTGATAACAAAATCTTACTGACGGAGATGATTCGTTAATATTGATAATTGCTGGTGACTTCAATTTCAGAGTTAACAATTGCTCGAAGTTGCTCCGACTTTTAACAGGAAATCTCTAAATCCAAAACTGTGAATTTCTACATAGCCCCTGATGAAGAAAAAAGACAACCGTGAGAAATTAAGTTTATTATAATTAAAGAAGAAGAAGAAGTCGTGGATGATTAAGCAATTGTTGTATTAATATTATTTTGCTACGGTCTACGGAATCATTGCTATTCCAATGACCATATATATACAACCATATAAACTTGAAAGCAATGACCGTGATTACTTAACGACAATATTAAAGTGAATATATTTATTCAGTTTCTTCTTTTTGACTAATTAATATACCTACATAATAATTAATATAATGTAATAGTTATATTGAGTGCTTACCTATTTTGTAAAATACTTATCAGCATATTTTTTCATTCCAATTGTTGTTGTTCTTTATTATTACTTTTTTTGGCCGAACGTTGTACTTTATTCGATTTTTTTTTTCTTTATTTTGTATATAGTAATAGTACGAAGGCAATTTTTTGGTGCTCCGCTCCTTATAATATATATATAAATAAGGTGATCGTTTCTATAATAAGGTGCTCCGTTTCTTTTTTTTTATTATACATTACATTTAATTGTTAAAAATAAAATGCTTACGTGGCGGCCTACGGTCTTCCGGAACCAAACTGTATAAATTTACTATTTAAAAGAAAACTTTTGATTAATTTGTTTCTTTAAATTGCGTAGAGACCAAAATAGGATATAAAATACTTCTTAATTTTGAATCAATCAATATTGTGTATCTAAATTTAGAGAACCCCTATTAAATTCCGATTAAATTAGGCAACGCTGACTGGAGAAACTGTCCACGTGTCAGCCAGAGGGCTTCCGATGCTGAATTAATATAATATAGTAGATAAGATAATTTACTTGCTTATATGATATGCTTATATGCTCAAAATTAATCAGCACAAGTTGATATGGTACATCCCAGTCCCAAACTACATAGAGAGCTACCTAATGAATATTATTGATATATTTCTCTAGGTACATTATCACAAGTTAAATTAAAAAAAAAACAATACCCATAATTTTTTAGTACATTTATTTAAATAAACAAAATTGGACATGATTAAGCACGTAATAAAAATTCAACGTAACTTAAGCAAAATCTCTAACTAGTTATATTTATATGTAATTATATAAGCCCTCTAGGCTTTAAAGATAAAGATATTATATATATATGTTAGTCATTATGATGTTGATCAAAAGTTAAAACATAATATCTTCTAGTACCATATGCTAAAGCAAAAGTTTGTCGTACACTTTTATAGGAAAGAAAGGAGAGAACAGAAATCAATGTTCTCCTTCTTCTTATTCAATTGTTAGAACTCAGATAGAATATTTTTAATAATAATAATAAAATGAGTAAATTTATTATAATTTTCTTTTGTTAATAAGCCTATTATTATTATTATTATTATATATATAACATGAACACAACCTTGCATGCACATGTGCTTCTCCTCCTCTCCTCATCATCACAATACAATTCATAGATCACTAATAATAGTAAAATAAATAAATTTAGCTATAACCTATATAAAAAGTTCTCTTTTTGCATTTATATTATCTCTATTAACACTTGGTGTTCTTGAATACATAAAAGCAATCCATTTTCCACATTCCACATTAGCATTAGCATGTATAGTATGTTCGTTCCACAGCTAAACTAATCCTAACTCACATCAGTGTCAGCTCGTATAGGATAATGTGCTGGTTAAAAATATTTTTTTATTCTCATAGTCACCAGCGGAGTTTCAACCCTAATATCGGATTAAAGAATGAAATACTGAACCGTTACACCATATTATATTATAGGTAAGCAGACATAATCTTGATATCAATGATTTGAGACCCACATGAGTATCTTTTTCTCCACTTTTCGCCATTTACTATTTATTTATTTATTTATTTATTTGTAACCTTCCATAAGTAAGCAACACTATAAAAAACTAAACTACTTTTGAAATATTGCCTCAATTTTAAACAAAAGAATAGTTGTATGATATAGTAGAGATATCTAACCAAGTGGACATGAAAAAAAGTATATAGAGGGAAGGTTGAGCCTAACCCATGGTAATTAACTAGATATTTTCCTTGTGGTTTTTTAATTAATGAAGACTAATCACAATTAAAGCTCAGAAAATCTTGATTAGTGCTCTCCAACACAGACAAATTTTCCAAGCCACTTGGATCCTTTTATTTAGTTAATTCCAAATAAGTGTGATAATTTATAACACAATACCAACATGTAAGAAAAATCATGCTTATATATGTATAACAAAACAATAAGATTAAAATTAAAATAATAATTAACAAGTGTTGTTTTAATAGCATATGCAAAATATAAATAATATAAAATCTTCAACTAAGTTCCTAAAGTTTGTCAATTAAATATGGGTTAATCAATCAAATTTATACAATATTGTTTTTAGGTGTTTTAGGTTTAAATTGTTACTAAGTGTTTTAAATTTCGTTTTCGTTATTTTTTAGTTTTCTGACTAATTTTCTGTTAAATTTGACAGATTCTGATACAATGGCTCCATAAAATTCAAAAAGTAAGATCATTTAAATAAGAAAAAAAAAAATTCTACTTCCCTATGTAAATTAGTCTACACATACAGTGAAAATTGAGTTCAGTTTAACTTAACTAAAAAAAATATGAAAATTCATACCCAATTCCGTCAAATTTAACGAAAAAAAATGAACAAAAAAAAAATAACGAAAATGATTCACTATACTTTACTGTCTCCAACACAACACACAAGTACTAGGTTTCATGACATCACCACACAAACAGATCAAAATCAATCACTTTCTGCAAATTTCAGATTCAGTTCTTGAAGTTGAAACATCCTTTCTTCTCCATCTCTATCAAACAAATTAACAATATGCTACAATTACAGAGATTCATCCCTGAGAAATACACAATACCAAACCTGGGTTTCTTCAAATCAGTACTTCCTCTTCCTAATCTTGAAGCTCGAAGATCGAATGACATCATCATCGGCCACCATGGCGGTCTCGAGAGGAGCAATGGCCTCGGGTTTGGTGAAGTAGGTGAAGAGAAGGTAGATTCCGTCCAAATAGGTGTTCGTCTCGCCAGCCTTGTTCTTCTTCATGATGCTGTAGGCGAGCGGGATCACGCCGCGGTTGAATACTTCTATGTACATTCCTCCACCTGCAACAAGAATCTGGACACAAGCAACAACAACATCAAATGCTAGTTGATTATAGGATTAAGAACATAGTCACAGTTCTAAGTTTGCACCATGTTGTTTTTAGATGTCTCAAGTTTCGTTTTTATTGCTTTTTGGTTTTTAGTCTGTTTTTTTGTTTTGTTAATTTTGATGAAGTTGGGTATGAGTTTTCTTTAATTTATGTATATGTATGCCAATTAAGATATATTGAACCTTAGTTTTGCATATGTTCTTCAATTTCACTGTATGTGCACACTAATTAACATAAGTTAGGAAAGCAGAAGTGCGATTTTTTCTTTTCTCTTATTTAAATGCTCTTCCTATTTAATTTTATGGAGTTATTGGACTAAAATTCGTCAAATTAAAAAAAAAAAAAAAAAAAAAAAAAAACCGACGGAAAACCAAAAGGCAACGAAAACAAAATCTGAGACACTTATTAGCAATAATTTAAACCAATGACACCTAAAAATAACATCGTGCAAACTTGAGACTGTGATTAGGTTCTTAACTTTTGAAAATAGAAAACCAAAATATTTTTCATAACTAAAAATTCCACATTTTGTAGCATTTTCCCTACAGTCTATGCATTGCTAGAATTAGGTCTTTCACTTAGCTAATAGCTATTACCATCTATCAGCACACTAGCATGAAATCAAAATTTTCATGACTAAATCCGAAATGATATAAAATCCGTAAAAAAGAATTACTAAATGTTAAACAAATCAAGACATTTCATCTTCTCATATATCGGCTTCGGAGTAGCTATCATTACTCTAGTATCAACAAAACTGTTGCTTTCCTGCTATTGGTATCTATTGCAAATTGTATAAACTGTGTCTATAGTGAAATTTCAAGTGAAATAGATTTTTTTTTAGTTGGATAGTTCAACAATCAACACTTCCTGAAATGAAAAAAGAAAAGCAAAATGTTTTCACAGCTAAAAATTCCACATTTAGTTGCATTTTCCCTGCTGTATATGCATTGCTAGAATTAGGCCTTTCAATTAGCTAATACCTATCACCATCTATTAGCACACTAACACGAAATCAAAATTTTCAACCTAAAAACTACACGAACAAGATAAAGCCGGAAAAATTACCTCCTGCAATTGTATGAACTGTCTATAGTGAAATTTCAAGTGAAAGAGAAAAAAATAGTAGGATAGTTCAACACTTCATGAAATGAAAAAAAGAAAAGCAAAATATTTTCACACTGAATCTTACTAAAAATTACACATTTTGCAGCATTTTGCCCAGCTGTATATGCATGCTAGAATTAGGTCTTTCAATTAGCTAATAGCTATCACCATCTATCAGCACACTAACATGAAATCAAAATTTTCCACCCTAAAAACTACACGAACAAGATAAAGCTAGAAACATTACCTCCTGAAATTGTATCAACTGTCTATAGTGAAATTTCAAGTGAAAGAGAAAAAAATAGTAGGATAGTTCAACACTTCATGAAATGAAAAAAAGAAGAGCAAAATATTTTCACACTGAATCTTACTAAAAATTACACATTTTGCAGCATTTTCCCCAGCTGTATATGCATTGCTAGAATTAGGTCTTTCAATCAGCTAATTAGCTATCACAGAATGTCATATCACCATATATCAGAACACCAACACGAATTCAACATTTTCAATCGAACAAGATAAAGCCAGAAACACTACCTCCTCGTACTTCTGTGTAAGTGCGAGCCGCTCGTCCTCCGACATGTCCGGCCGCAACACCGCCATGGTCTCATACTGGCGGAGCCCCGGCGGGCACTGAGGCTGCTCCCTATCCTCGATGGCCGTCAGGAGAGACCCGGTGGGGTCGTCCGTTGACCCGAACCCCTCCTCGAAGAAATTGCCGGAGAAATCTAGGGTTTGGGCTCGAACTGACAGCGCGGAGTTGCCGGAGATTCTCCTAGTCGTCGACCGCGGCTTCGGCGTGGCGGGTTTCAGATTGTGGGAGAAGGAGATGAGTGGGGTTGCGAATTGAGCGAGATGGTTAGGGCAAAATGAAGAATTTAGAGATGTCGAAGCGAGAGAGGAAGAAGCCATGGCTGGATTGATGTTGAAGAAGGGATAGAGCACAGTGAGAACTGCTGATATGATGTAATAGATAAGGAAAGAGCTAAAGACAATACTTAATTTGTATCACATTCTTCTTATACTTTAGCATAAGAAGAATGTAAAAAAAAAAAAAATCAACTTTATACAAGATAAGAGCTTATTTTAGCATTCTCCTTTAATTTTTTTTGTGCTGAAAGGAGAAAAATCTTCACTCACTGTAAATTTTGCCAAACATTGGTTGTATTTGAGTATATATAGAGGAAATGATACTTTTTCTGTAATGGGCTAACAATCGAAACAGGCCCATTCTCATGGGCAACTCAATCTATAATGGGCTCACAAGCGAAACAGGCCCATTGCTCTTGGGAAACACTAACTGTAATGGACTTACTGATTTGTACAATAATAAATATATAAAATCTTCCATAACCCATCACGGTAATATATTTTTTCTCTCGCTTCATCAATTGCATATGCGCGTACATATTTGCATAATTAATTTAGTATAGTTTAACTTGGTCTATTTAGGTTATAAGTTCAATTTTGCAAAAAAAAAAGTTTTTTGGTGCTACATGTTTGGCAAATGTTGGCTTTTGGTGTCATGTGTTTTATTTTGTAGGCTTTTAATGTCATAGTTTGCATTTTGTAAACTCTTGGTACATTCGTTAGTCAATAATTAAGTTTGACCGTTAAATACTTTTATTTTTTCAATTTAGTCCTCAAATTTATATTCCTAAGTTTTGAATTTTACAATTTAATCTTTATTGTTTTTTCCGGTCACCGCCCAATTCCGCTGGCCACCACCCAAGGCCGCCAACCACCACGAATCGGAGTCGGCAACCATGAATAGGGGTCAGCCACCCCGAATCGGGGCCGACCACCACCAAATCGGGGTCGGCCAAACCCAATCGGCCCAGCAGCCACCAATTAAGGCCGGCCACCACCCCAATTGGTGGTGGCCACCACCCAAATCCGGGCTAGCAGCTCAAATTGGGGCGGCTGGCCTCGATTTGGGCCATAGAGGGATCCAACCACCTTTTAATCCAAAAGCAAAATGGCAATATTGGCTAAATATATGACACGTAAAGACTAGTTAACCAAAAAAAAGTTTTAAATTAAACATTTTACTATGATATAAAATTGTAAATAAAGGTAAAGTCCACTACTGTGGAACCTTATATAGTAGTAT
Source organism: Clarkia xantiana subsp. parviflora (assembly GCA_036873135.1). Taxonomy (NCBI): domain Eukaryota; kingdom Viridiplantae; phylum Streptophyta; class Magnoliopsida; order Myrtales; family Onagraceae; genus Clarkia; species Clarkia xantiana. The sequence goes on from JAPTYO010000003.1 coordinate 16,718,695, forward strand.
CCATAGATAGTTAATATAAGCATAATGCTCCAATTTTCTTATGGGATGTGATTAGGGCTGTAAACGAGTCGAGTCGAGTATTTGACAAGTTCGATTCGACTCGACTCAGTTTACTTGAGCTCGAGCTCGAGTTCGAACTCGGCTGAGCCTTAATTTTTCAAGCTTGAGCTCGACTCGATTCAATACTCGTCGAGTTCGAACTCGGCTCGATAAGGTTAATTTTTTTTAATTAAATTATAAATGATGCACCTTAACTCGAGCTCGAACCCGACTCGATTAGGACTTTGGCTCGAACTCGACTTGAACTCAATATATATATATATATATATATATAATATTATTACGTAAAGCTCGAAAAACTCGAACTCGAGCTTGAACTCGACTCGAACAGGCGAACAAAAAAGCTCGATTAGGCTCGCGAGCCGCTTGAGTTGAGTACCAGTGAACTCGAACTCGACTCGGTATCAGAAAAAGCTCGACTCTACTAGCGAGTCGAATTCGAATATTTACCGAGTCAATCTCGAATAGCTCACGAGTAGCTTGATTCGTATAGACCCTTAGATATGATATTATTATGAACAAGAAGCATGCATTGTTTAAATTGTTGTAAAATGAGTGAATCTATGTTGCCCTATATAGCAGAACGGACGGTCAAAGATTGATGGGATCAGGAGGGTGGGGCCAAATCAGAGCCGTAGATACGTAAACAACGATAGCAGCAGATCGACCAGCTGGTGTGTGCAGTAGAATGGGGACCATGGGACCACTGTGGGCTAGCCCATAGCCTAGTTGCACCACTAGGTTCTGAAACTACTGATACGCTGCCGTTTTGATAGATACGACGTGTACGGCTGTGATGGAAATTCAGAAGAGATGATATTGTTTTGGTTTGCTTCCACATCTAACTAATCACTACCGGGTCGGTCCGTAATCGGTAAATAAACAATGTTAGTCTATAATTAATAAATTGCTGGTTATGAATATTTTTTTATTCTTAGTGTCTCAACGTGTTTTGAACTCCTGACATCTTAGTTAAGAAGTGACGTAACATGCGTGCTTCAAGTTATAGACTAATCATCACTTGTACTAGATCAGCTGAGAAAGGGTAAAGTGCTAGCTATCAGTGCTAACTATAAATATTTTTTACATTCCCTGGGTCTTAGGGTGTTTTGAACGTCTGACCTCTTAGTTAATGGGTGACGTTTTGAACCACTAAACCATATTACAGGAGTGCAACACGAGGATTTTTTTGCAACATACTTGCTCCACATTTGAATTAATCCACGTTGAGTCAGTCTGTAAGGGGTAAAGTGTTACGCTATGAATATTTTTCCAGTCACAAAGTCTCAGTGTGTTTCGAACTTATGGCATCTTAGTTAAGAGGTGACGTAACATGCTTACTCACGCATAAATTAATCAACACTAGCAACGGATCAACCCGTAAACGATAAAATGATGGCTATTAATATTTTTCCATTCTCCGGGACTCAACGTGTTTTTAATTTCAAACATCGTAGTTAAAGAGCGACGTAATAAACCACTACACCATATTACAAGAATGCAACACGGGTACTTCTCAATAGCTCTCCTATGATTATACTAAACACGTTTAACTTCAGATTTTTGAAATCTGGTGCATTAGTACTGGTATAATCGCACCCGACAGAACATATGATTTTGGTTATGGTTGTCTTTTTGGATACCTAGATTTGGCGGCAAATCTATGTGGAGTAGACCGTGACTTCCTATTGCAAACATGTGCAATCCAAACAAGACAACAAGAGTCAAAAATGCCCTTCAGGTCACCTATGATCTAACATATGGAAAGGATCTATTGTTGTGGGTCCCGATCAGATGCATCGAATCATCGACTATGTTGACACTTATGCGGCTCTTCAACTGTCTAAGAACATAAAATCTTTTTCACACATATCTCATTATTTACATTGCACCCACATAATCTGGATTTTTTTTTGTTAAAATGCCCTCCTCAAACATGGCATTTCTAAAAATGCCCTCCAAAGGAGGGCATTTGTAGAAATGCCCCGTCCAGCTGCTAGGCTCGCGTGTCCAACGCGTGCCAGCTGGGCACTGTCCAGCTGCTAATAGAAGCTGGACCGGTCGGACCGGGCCGGATAAACCGGTAGCGGTCTGACCGTAAGAGCAAATACCAATATATTTTTTTTTTTTTTTTACGAAAATGTTAATTGAGTTTAGCTAGAATCGAACCAGGACTTACACAAAAAACGTTGACGCACTACCACCACACTACAAGCTAAAATGTTGACAAAATAATAGATAAAATATTTTTATTTATAATTCTATTTAATCAATGGAATGGAACCGGGTTCCCTCATCCCTCTGGGTTTTTTTTTTCACTTTTTACATCTATTAATATTCACTAAATTCAAATTTACAACTCTAAATTCAATGAAAATTAAAAGTTAGCGTCTTTATATCGTAATAAACAATGTGCTATTTTTCTAAAAAAAAATATTCTAATAATTTCGAAAATTAATGTTTTCATCACCGAATGGTGTTATACCACCCTAAAACCTAAATTTAGAGTAAAACTCATTTTTTAGAAAATGTTCAAAAAAATATTCTTTTTTTTTTGTCAGTTTCCCATCCCGCTGTTTTTTTTTCCCACTTTTTACACCTATTAATATTCACAAAATTCAATGAAAATCGAAAGTTCGTGTCTTTATAACGTAATAAACAATGTGCTATTTTTTTTAAAATTTATTCTAGTTATTTCGAAAATTAATGTTTCCATCACCAAATGGTGTTATACCCCCCTAAAATGCAAATTTGGAGTAAATCTTATTTTTTAGAATGTTCAAAAAATATATTACCGGACTTCAAATTAGGCCCCGTTTTCGGTATTGGATTTTACTAATACGTGACAATTCGGAAAAAAAAAATTGAACATTTTCTAAAAAATTATGTTTGCTCCAAATTTAGGTTTTATGGTAGTATAACATCATTACGTGATGAAAACATTAATTTTCGAAATTACTAAAATAAATTTTAAAAAAAATAGCACATTGTTTATTTATTACATTATAAAGACGCTAACTTTCGATTTTCATTGAATTTGGAGTTGTAAATTTGAATTTAGTGAATATTAATAGATGTAAAAAGTGAAAAAAAAAAAACCGAGGGATGGGGAACCCGGTTCCATTCCATTGATTAAATAGAATTATAAATAAAACAAATTTAACTATTATTTTGTCAACATTCTAGCTTGTAGTGTGGTGGTAGTGCGTCAACGTTTTTAGTGCAAGTCCTGTGTTTGATTCTAGTTAAACTCAATTAATATTTTCGTAAAAAAAAAGAAAAAAAATTGGTCTTTGCCTTACGGTCAGACCGGTACCGGTTTATCCGGCCCGGTCCGACCGGTCCAGCTGCTATTAGCAGCTGGACAATGCCCAGCTGGTGCCCAGCTGGCACGCATTGGACACGCGAGCCTGCCAGCTGGGCCGTCCAGCTGCTATTAGCAGCTGGACGGGGCATTTCTACAAAAGCCCTCCAAGGAGGGCATTTTTAGAAATGCCATGTTTGAGGAGGGCATTTTAACAAAAAATCCCACATAATCTCATCACATATATCTTATCTTAAAACAATAGGGTAATTAAAAGTATGTCATATGACTTTGTATCATGTATGATGGATATAAACTTTTATGACAATGGTGGTTAGGAATTTAGAACCACCTAGAAGCTTAACCCAAAAAGGAAGGAATTTAAAATAGTTAAGTGGCACCTCGTAAAAACGATAGCAACGTTAAAATACGTCTAGTCGATAGATATGACGTTGTAAAGACGAGTAATAACAAGGGGCGGTGTTTTTACTGGGGTACGTCTCGACTGAACTGAATTCGGCGTAAAGAGATAAGAAGCAAATAATATGACATGCGATGAGGTACGGGCGATATCTAAGGACTCATGACAGCCTCAAGCTATGCGCGCCGACCAGATCCACTTTTGTACCAAGCAGGTACAAATGACATTCGTGAGGATACAAAAGTAGATACTCTAAATTATGTAAAGTCGACTTGGAAACTATTATTAGACTTGGAGACTATCGTAGTAAGAAACCCTAGTTGGATGTACTTTTCATACAACATGTTTGACTGAATATGGCTTTTGATACAATATGTAATTTTTTTGTATACTTTTGGTAATAACGTTTGAACTTTGTTGGCTTTTGGTACATCCGTTAATTGACCGTTAGTTTTTGCCGTTAAATAGCACGTGCGAGCTCCGTGACACACCCTAAAATTCTACTTCTGTTCATAATTATTACTATAATTATTACTAGGTTAATTAAGTAGATAATTATGAGGATACATATGATGATGGGACATTATCTAAACAATATAATTATGTAAAATCTACGTCATCAACAAGACATGACATTTACCTATCAGATTACAATAAGTCATGCACTCAGTACACAAAATGCAGTCAGACCAAGAAAGAAACATATCATAGCAAGTAGCCTATAGGCGTCTACATTAAATAGCTAACATAATAGCATGGTCCTGTCTCATCTCTATAACCAAACATCGAAAGAGACACGTGTGTATATAATAACTCGTTCGAATCTACAAACTCATAAAAATTAATATCTCAATTCATTTTCTCTCATATTACCCGACAGTTATCCCTTATGTCGTGCTATGCGTGGTAGCAATGGTGTGGGTATATATATATATATATGTCAAATATACCATATTATTTTATCCGCATACTATAATCGTAACTATAATCATCACCCCATTATATCTTTATTTATATATATACTGTAATTGTACACATAATTAGGGTCTTTAACCGTGATTATATTTTTACCCGTATAAATATAGTCGAGGTACCCAGGTACCCGATTATTTTTAGTTCCTAAAATTTAAAATTTCAACTTTTTATTCGTAATAATAACCATTACGGGTAGGAAATTCATACACATAACCACATTATACCATTATAGTGTGATTATCTGCAATAAAAAAACAATAAGAAATCCGTAATTAAACATTTTTTTTTTATCTTAAGTGGTAGATCTTGTGCTCTTGTGAGATGAATTCGGCCGCACGTTTCCACTTCTCGTAACGCTTCTCTCTTTGATCACCTACAAGAAGGGGTAGACTGGGGGTTTTCCGGTGAACCCTCTCTGATGCCTAAGCAAGTCTCAGGTTTATAGAGAGATAAATGAATAGAGTAATCATAGAGAGAGAGAGCTTAGAAACCTGAATGAGCTAAATAAGGGAGTATTTATAGGGATTTGTACTTAATCTCGTTTATGATAAGGTTATCCTAGCTTAATTGCAGATAAGTTATGCTAATTCTGTTTGGCAACGGGTTATCGATGGTGCCATATGCGTTGACCCCTTTGGTTGGGGGATATTCTAGCTCGAGTGTATATGACTACGGGTCATTCTGGTCGGGGGCCCGACTTGTCCGTGACAAGTCGGGCATATTCTGATCCTTATTGAGGTGTGTATGATTTTGTACCTTGTCCGGGACTTGATTTTATACATGATCCATTTCGTTAGGTTGCTATTAAAATTGAGCGTACATCCACCACTAATTATACAATCATTGACAAAGGCCCCACGAGATGAGAGGGCAATTTCCATCTCAAGTTTATATAATGCGTAATCTTTACCTTAAATTTATAATTATTATTAATTTGACCCTTTAAAATTTTATATTTATAAACTAATTTTTTTTATATTACTCATTTACTCATAAATCGATTCTTATAAATAAAATTTTGACTTCGTCCATGAGTACGAGTTTTATAAATGCATATTGAAAAGTCTCCTAGAAGAAACGTGTTGCTAAATATCAGTTGTAGGGGGGGCCTTAACTTGTAAGGCACAACCCTTAAATTTGAAACTTATATGGATCACAGCTTGTAACTTGTAAGGACGTAGTGCCCTTAGCTAGGGCAGCTGACAGCAAGATCCACCCAGAAAAGGACGTATCCTCTTCCTCCATAGATTCTTCAACGGTGACGTTTGTCTCTTGTTCACCCCCATATTTATTACCCCGCTTAATTATTTCAACACAACACTATCTATATATAGTTAGAATAGATAAGATCGAGTTAAATACCATGTGTATATATATAGTTTTTGTGTTAAGAAGTCAAAATTTGTCTTAAGCGTTTAATGAAAAATTTAATCATCCCAACTACTTAATTTCCTAATTTCTTATTAGGGTTTTAGAAGGAAAATTAAAGGGTTAATAACTTAAAAATAGTATCAACTACATGTCATTTTGCAAATCTCCGTCGCAGATTTAAAATGTTGATATTCTTTGTCTCAATTATATATGTCATATTTGTTGATTTCCACTTTTTTTTAACTGATTTTGGCGCTAAAATGATTTTTTAAGCAACACAAATATATTGTTTACTATTTTTTTGTAAAATCTTATTCGTTGCTCATGGTTTAGCTTTATTTAAGACTTCAGATCTTCTGCTCCGGCTCCAGACAGTGCCTCACCGTTAAGATTTTGACACGTGTCATTAGATTTAATATTTTCCTTCTAGGAATCACAAATCCCAAAAGTGTTTTAGAAAAAAAACAAAAAAATTAATTGCACACAGACGCGTGTCAAGATCTTAACGGTGAGACACGATCTGGTACAAGAATAGTGAGGCACGTGATCTACATATCTTATTTGATGCTTAAAAAAACATGTTTTTGTTCTAGAGAAAAATCAACAAACATAATAAATGAGACACTGAATATCAACGTTTTAAATATGGGACACTGATTAGTCACATAACCTATAATTGAGACCGTTTCAATTAAAGTTCTTAACCCAAAACTAAATGTTTTAGCTCTATCTCTATATAAAAAAAATGTATTCTTTACCAACGAACATACAATACATATAGTATGTAAGCCAAAAGCATTAAATAAAATTCTTGGCCGTTGTATCTTATAGAAATATATATTATTTTATATATATAAAACAATATGTGTGTATGTATATACGTACAAAGAGAAAAAGCTTGCAAGTGTTGCAGTTTGCAGAACAATAATGTGCCAAACATCTGGACGTATATAATGCAGGACCACATACTCTGATTAGAGAAATTTGTATGATTCATAAATACTAACCAAAAGAAGATCATAGCTTGGGTATTGTCTTGTAACATGAGCCCCTAAATATTGATATTTCAATTTTCAACCGCCTATATCTATCTCTGTCTGTGTGTGCTGCACATATTTTGCATATATATATATACGTATATGTTTGTATATAATTGTCTGTAGTTAAATTTTGATTTTGAACCGTTATTAGATTTCTTATTTACAAAAAAAAAAAAGATTTTTTTCTTTTCTGCTGGGTATGCTAGCGGGAGAGCAACACGTGTAATATACTTAACTATAGACTAAAAATAATCAATTATTTGTATCAAATCAGATCGTGAGGAGTAAAAATGTTAATCATAAATATATCTCAATTTTCATAATTTGAACTTGAGACTGATAAGAATGAGATGTACGCTTTAACCAGCTATTTCATAAGTTCAAACTAGACGATCGTCTTATTCTCAACAAAGTATCAGAGTGAACATCTTCTATTCTATGTAACGCCGTTTAGAAAAAAGAAGACAAAAAATGTTACCTCCTATTAAATAGAGTTGAATCTGATTATATTTAGACCCACTTGAGGTCAAAGCCAGGGTGGCCGGCTGGAAACTCATAATATCAACCCAAGTGAGGTCAATGCGTCAGAAGGACATTGACATACAGTATAAAAGTGTTCGAATGTTTTCACCTATAAGTTCGAACTTGTGAGACAATTAGTTAAGAGGCACGTCTTATTATTAACATAGTATCAGACTGAATATGTTCTATTCATAGTGACGCCGTTTTAAAAACAGAAAAAAACAAAAAATTGTTATCTCATATTAAATAGAATTAAAGTTCATTATGTTTATTCCCAAATGAGATCACTACAGAGGTGGAAGGGCTGAAAACTCAAATTATCGACCTACTTGAGATCAAACTCGAGGTGACCGGGGAATGTAATATAAAAGTGTATCGAATGCATTAACTTATAAATTTAAACGTATAAGATAGTTGATTAAGACGCATTATTATACATTTGTTAAAGAAATTGGTTTGACCAAATGGATATGGAAAAAGGGAGTAGAACATGATGATGATCAAGAAATTATGGTATGATCTTAGCACACTGTCGAATCCATATTGTTATTGTTAATAATGGAGCAGAAGACTTTTGGTTTCGGAGGTACTGATGAAATGAAACGACAGAGTAGTAGACTAGACTAGTGTTCTCTTTTTGTGTGGTCAAATTTCCAAGACAATGCTACTGTACGACGTGCCTCAGTCCCCTTGGGTGGTCAACCTATGTGTCATGCCAGCTGGAATTATTTAATAACTAACCGTACTAATAGTGTCCACCTCATCATGCCTATATATGATTTAATTTAAATTATTATTTGTATTTAATTTATTTATTTTTCGGTAAAAGCATGATTTGATTTAGGGTTATAAATTATATATAATAATTAGTTTCCGGAATTTTTGTGTGCAAATAACTGTCTGAATTTTCTAGCTAGTAGTGATTAGGTAGCTTAATTAATTTTGTTAGTAAAAAAACTAACGAAATTTTCCACGTAAAACCACGTGATAGCGCATAATCAACAAAATCCAACATATTGTACACTTTCATTGTCTACTATAGATCTACTTATTCAAGAATTGCAGAAGCTGAATCTGAATCAGCATCTGGCAGAGCAAATCGATTGCGCCTTTATAATTGTGGTATCTCCAATCAAATTTAAACTCATAATCAAGTGAGCAGCATAAATAACAACATGTTTGTTTTACGCTTATACTATTCATACTCCTACTAAGTCCTACTAAGTCAACTCTAAAGAATAAAATGATAATTATGAATAATTTTTAATTTTCATAATCTCGACCGATTTGAGATAATTCATTATATTCTACACTTTTAAGGTATAATAAAATTAAAATGATACCCACAATAAGAAGATAGATAGATAGAAGAGTTGCTAATTATCATTCTCGTCCGCCGCCGTTCCGTGGCGGAGATGGTTTACATTACAGTTGCACTAATATATAAAGTTATATATTTAAAAGTAATAACATGAATGAAACACCGCTGCTACAAAACTTCGCCGGACCACCGGCGACAGTGGCCAAGCAGGGCCCTGCGACCACCGCGTCACACGACCAGGAAATGTTCAGCCCCAAATATGTCGCCTATGTCCTGAAAGCTGTCGTCTACGTTCCAGCTAGAAAACTCCGACGACCCGAACTGGAAATCCTCGACTGAGTTGAGAAACATGTCGCCGAAGTCCACGTCATCCTTCAGCATGGTGTCGCCGAAGTTACAGTCATCGAACAAGCTCGGGACGGCGGTGTCGAAGCTGAAGAAGTCCGTCGGAAAGAGGCTGTCGATTGTCGGGCAGTCGGAGAAGTCTGAGAAGTTTTCCGAAATGGATGATACTTCACGCGCCTCCGCTTCCCGGGGTAAAACGGCGGCGTCAGAGCTGTGAGTGGAAGACTCCGCCTCTGGAGACGACGGTGACCGGAGAAGAACCGACGTCGGAGAGTGTACGGACGGAAGCGGCAGCGACGTCGGGTTCTCCTTCGCCGGGGGAGTGGCAAAGTTAGTGAGCGCGTCGGGCCCACGTAGCTGGATGGCAGCGTTGTCGTACACCATGGCCGCCTCTTCCGCCGTCTCGTACGTCCCCAACCACAACCGCACCCTCCGCAGCGGATCTCTGATCTCCGCCGCCCATTTTCCCCACGGCCGCTGCCTTACGCCGCGGAACTTCCTCCCCGCCGGAGCCTTCATTTCGCGACGGTTCGTCGCCGTTACCCTCGACTTCTTTTTCAGGCTCGGCTCGGCCGTTTCCTCACTGGGGGACGCCTCGACGGCGATTTCGTGCACGAACCTCTTGAACCGCCGCCGCGGAACCGCCTCGGTTTCTTCATCGCTTGACGAATCCGTCGCGTCGGGGTCGGTGAACGACAGCCGAACTACCCGTGGCCGGAACTCGGGTCCGCTACCGCCCAAAGTGAGCTTAGTTTGAGTGCGGTGCTCGGAGAACTTGACCGGCGCCGCCGTGGAGCTCGTCGTCATTTTCCAGTCCATGGCCGTTTTTGTCTGTTGTTCCTGTGGTCAGATACTATTACAGCTCGGAGCTCAGTGTTTAAGAAGGCCAGAAATTTTAAAAAGCTGCAACTTTGACACGAGGGGGAATAAAGGAGACACGATAAAGATCCACCATGAAAGCTCTGAGTAGATTTCTTCAAGAAAAGCTCAAACCCACGACGGAAAAGCAGAGCAAGGAACCGCAGTTCAGTGAAGGAGCGTGAAACAGAGTACGGAAAAGCAATGGCGGGAGTTTTTTTTTTGGGTAATAAAGGCAAAAGTGTAAGAGACGACCCACCTCAAAGACTAGCTTTTAGAGCTTGGTACAGTTGAAGTTATGCTGCAATGGAATCTGGGTTTTAGAGCGAGAATACAGTACAGTGTATAACAGAGGAAGAAGAAGGTGATGAAGAAGATGATGGAATAGGGGGTGATTTATAGAGACAGCCGCCTCTGGAGTATCCGGTTCAATCCGGATCTTTCGCACGGTTTGTTATAACGAACCGGAGACTTTTCCGGTTTGTTTGGCAGATCCCTTTTTCACCTTTCACGTGTTTTTTTTTTTCCAATAATAGTAAATAAACTAAATTAAACTTTTGTATGTGGGAAAAAAAAAATTAAACTATTGTAACTTGTAAGTAACTTTTTTTTAATTTAATTAATAATAATAAAGTATTTAAATGTACACGGCCAGGGAAAAGATATTTACATTATGTTAAAGAAAGTAGAATATATTTATTTACTTAAATCTTTTTTAATACCTTTTTTAAGGTAATTAAAATTTGATAAATTAAGTTTAGAATGTTAGAAAACTCCAAACTTAATTAATGGTTTGAATATTAAGACATGAAATTTTTTTTTTTACTGAGGCGGACATATTATGTCAATTCTATTCTAATCTTTAAAATTCCATTAAATAAATATTATATTACTTTAATATCTATATTTAAATATATGTATTTCCTTTTATCAAATAATATTAGTTAATATTAAAAATCGTAATAGAATAATGTTTTTCTACAAAATTATAATTTACAAATAAATTTTGTCAAAAGTAGATGTGATTTTTTTTTTCAAATGACATAAGATAATCCTATAAAAAAGATATAGGGTATCATACATTTCTAACTTGTGTAAAATATTGTAAAAAAATAATTAGTAACAAGAAACGTATATTCTTTTAATATATTAATTTAAAAATAAATTACCCGTAAAGCACAAGTTAATGTTGTTATAAAGTATTTTTTATTTTTAAGTAAAATTTCATAAAATATGTGAGTCAATTAATTAATTAATTAAGCATATATTTTACAACTGATAGATGTCATACTGGTGTTATTCAGTATTTTTAATGTGTTCCTAGTCAGATTACTCTAAAATAATTTAAAAATTATAATTTAAGTAAAATAATATAGTAAAAAAATACAATTACTAGTTTGAGAAATTATTATTCAGAATGTCAAATTGTGGATTTTTTTTCCCACAAAAAATGTGGATTTTTCGAATCATATATATTCAGTATAAATAAATCCAAATGAGATGGAACTTGGAAATATGTGAATTTTGGAAAAGGAAAAAAGAAAGAAAAGGTAAAGTAAAAAGTATAAAAAAGAATAAGAGAGTTCAGTAATTCGAGTGACATTCCGGGGGTAAAATGGGAATTTAAGATTTAGCTATAGGATTGGTTGAGGCTCTGTATGTTTTTTCGTTTCTTCCAGGCGCCGCATATAAAGGATATAACTGAGATCGACACGTGTCACATGGGCCCGAAGTCATGAAGCACAACCAGTGACAGTGTCGCAGTAGCCGCTGACTCGGCAAAAAAGACTGTTCTCTTGGTATCTGAGTCACAGGTCACGTGATGTTGGTCATTTTGTGGCTATGTGCTTTGCTTTCGAATTTTTTACCATTTTTCTTTTTTCACTTACAAAGTTTTGTAAAAAATAATTACTTATTTGAGAGTTGGGACTTTTTATCCTTTTTTTTTTCTTGAATTAAATACGAAAATGTTAACAAAAGTAACATAATAGTATCGGGGCACTTTGAAGTAGTAGCGAGCTCGCCACGTCAGCTCGTCACTCTTTTAAGTGCGGCGAGCTGACGTGAGTTACAGCTACAGGGAATAAATCGCTGCATATGTGTAGTATTCTCAATCAGTATGTCACGTCAGCTCATCGCTCTTACAAGTGTCTCAATGGTTATATACGTAAATATGCTACATTTGTTAACATTTTCGTATTTGACAAATGGAAACTATCATATGGCCGCTTGAGAAACGAATCGTTTTTCTTAGTTTCTGTCTTACCCAAAAAAATAATGAAAATATCGGGTTGGGATTAAGATTTTGGATTGTTAATTAATAGATTTCTATAACGCTTGGACATTCAAACAAATTATTAATTGAAGTTTTTTAATATTTTGTTAGTTTAAATTTTAAATTTGTACATATTCATGGCTCTGTTAGAATTTCCGCAATTCTTTGATGGAATTTACCACATTTTAGAAGAAAAAAAATAGTTAGCAACTTCTTCGACTGTTCAAACATCAGCTAGCATTATTCTAATGCCCAAATGTCGATAAGAAGTTTGATGTGTTTTTGTTCAGCACGTGAACTGTTCCTTCCAATAGACGAAAATCCTAACGAAGATAGTAATTTACTCAACTGTCTAAATATCAACTAGCATTTGTTTAAATGTCCAAACATTGATAAATAATTTGTGGTGTGTTCGTTCACCACGTGATGGGTATGTGATCCATTCTGTCTAAATTAGACGAAAATCCTAGCGAAACTAATAATTTGTTTCATATGTAAATTGACCGAGCAAAATTCTCAAAATATATATATATAAAAAAACTAGTAATTTAACGGTTAACCAAGGTTTTTTATCCTTATTTGTTCGTGGTTTAACATCTATATATAATTTACAAATTGAACCGAAAATATGCTAATACAATATGCTAAGTTATTGACATTTCTCCAATTTATTATCTTGGCTCCACAATTGTGACGTTTCTCCAATTTATTATAGTACGTACATGTTGGTTTCCATAATGATGTTGTATCACTATCACAACGTACTATATATGTTGCTCTAATGATAATTTTATTTATTGTTGCACGTAATAATTTCTGTTTATGTCGTAACAACACGATGAATGGCCTCTATGTTAGTTCTGAATTTGGAATTAAATTACTAATTAGGAATCGTACTCGATAGAGACGTGACTTGTGGGATAATATATACAAAAAAAGGCGCACGTAAGACAAAGTTAATATCACATGTATCATTGAAATTTGTCTTAAGTACTTATAAGTGCTAGCTAGCTAGCACGACTATTCATTAAGTAAACATTGGAGTCGGACCCTTTAATTATTACTAATAGAGTTGTATCGTAATAAACAACATGAACACTTACCAATGAGACAAATTACAATAGTTAAAATTAATAACATTGTAGTGTAGTGATTAAGAGCGTTTATTCTTATGTAGTTTGAATTTGAAGTTCTAGATTCGAAATGTTAATATGTAGTATAAAAGTGTGCTGACGCATTCACTCATTAGTTCGGACTTATAATGGGAAGTTGGTTAAGACACACATTTTATTATTAACATGATATCAGAGTTTACGAGTTCGATTTCTGGTGACGCCGTTTTAAATGAAAAAAAAATGTTAACCTCCTATTAAATAGAGTTTGAAATCCATTATGTTAGACCCAATTGAGGTTGGCCGAGGTGCCCCATTATGTCGTTTAAACCCAATTGAGATTGGCCGAGGTGGCCGGGCTGAAAACTCAACCCAAATAAGGTCAAAGATCGAGGTGGCCGAGAGGATGTTAATATGTAGTACAAGAGTGTGCTGACGCCTTCACTCATTAGTTCGGACTTATGGAACAGCTGGTTAAGGCGCACGTCTTATTATTAACATGAAACACCTCAAGTGCGTCAGATCGCGGTGATATGTTTAAAAAAAATGGTTTTTCCTAACTCATATATCGCGTCGGACATATGAGGAGGCGAGTAGAACTGGATTTAACATCTTGGCCTCTTGACTATACTAGGCTGTTGGTGGAGCTACGTTGACATCAGTGCATGCGATAGTTGTTCATTAAGTTAGGTCGGAAAAACTATGTACCATGAGCAGGAGAACCCGAACATTATGTAGCAGATGAATTTAAGGTTGCCACTACTAACACATTCATTGTAGTAAAAAATGTTAAGACAGCCTAAAATAATATTTCTTTTCTCATATTTTACTTAAAGTGTATTCATTAAATATATTTATTATTAAATCACCAAATAAGCTTTAATAAATTATTAACATTAATTATGAATTAATTAAATTTTGAATAATAAATATGATATAATGGCATAGTATATTTATTGAATTCATTATGGAAAAAAAAAATTAAGTGAGTTTTTATTTAAATATACTATATAAAACTATTGAATCAAACTTTTTTGAATTTTTCTCGTATATATCAATAATATAATAATAATATAATAGCCTACAACATCACCTTAGCCAGGTAATGTTAAAAGTAAAATATTGTGGATGCAGTTGTTGTCTTGTTTGTTCCTTCTTTCTGTTTTTTACTGTGTAAGCGCAATAATAGGTTCTTAATGAGCCGTGATATTTGACCGTTTCGCTTCTTGAAGTACTAAACCAATCAAAACCACCAAAGCCAAAAAAACATGTTTAATTAATGACTCTGAAATTCGAAACAATTTATTTACTACTAAAAAAATACAATATTACTATATCAAGTAAAATGTTGTATAGGGTTGTCAACGGGGCAGGTCGGGGCGGGTATTGCTTGCCCCGTACCTGCCCCGCGGGTCGAGATGGTCGACCCGTATCCGCCCCATACAGTTCGCGTAGTGGGACGGATCGACCTGCGGGTCACCTATTAGTGGTACATAATATATTATTAGCAATTTAAACCCTAAATTATATATTTACCATATAAAAATTCAATTTAAAATTTAAATCACAAATAATAAATTTAACTTCAAATCCAAATATCAAATCCTAATTATTTTAACTATGTATTATATTACCTATATAGTTTTATATAAATACGTGTAATATATATATAAATTATCCACATACGGGGCGGGGCGGGGCGACCCCAAAACCGTACCCACCCTACGGGTCACTGATCGCGGGTCAACGGGTCAAAATCGGGGCGGGGTCCCGCGGGTCACAAATTACCCGTGACCTGTTGCCACCCCTAATGTTGTGTAGGATCAATAATTTTACAACTCTTAATTATATTTGGAATTCGGATAATGGAAACATCTATATAACTAACCATTTTTTCCTTAATTCTGATTATGGTGTTTTTTAACTTCATTATGAAGTACAAAACAATCTTGTTGTTTGAAGATTTTTTTTTTTTTTGGGTTAAACAGGAAAAATTATTCATGCTTTAGGTTTCCAATATTTACTATATTAAACTTAAGATGTTTTGCCAATAAATTCAAACATTGTTCACTTTTGTAAAGATTGCAAAATGCATTATACCTTCTACAACCAATAGTGGACACATGCACATAATATATTCAAAACCAATATGGTAAAGAATTAAACTAAGACTAAACAATAATAAGTTAGCAGTATTTTCTAACAAAATAATAATGACAAATTATAATATTTAGTATTACTTACCTAAGTAGACGTGCCGCCACGGATATTGAGAATTTATATATTTGTTGAACTTCGCTAGATCTGTGCATATTATATATATGCATGCGCATTTAACTATATATAATGTATATAAACTAATTAATAATGTACAACAATAACATATATATATATATATATATATATATATATATATATATATATATATATATGATTAAATGGTCTTTTGATGTCATATGTTTGATCTATATTGATTTTTGGTGACGTATGTTGTTTTTTTTTAGGTATTTGGTATTATATGCTTGTATTTTGTAGACTTTTAGTACATTCATTAGACAACTGTCATGTTTGAACATTAAATACTTTTATTTTGTTCAATTTAGTCATCCAGTTATACATTCAACTTTTTATTTTTGCAATTTAGTCCCTAAAAAAACCCAACTGGACCCTAGGGTCCACTTGACCTAGCTATGGTGCGACTCATGGCTGGGTCGGACCACGGCTCGAGTCCACCATCGCTAGGTCAATTGGACCCTTGTGTTCAATTGGGTATTTTTAGGGATTAAATTGCAAAAATCAAATGATAGGTGTATAAATTGGAGGACTAAATTGAACAAAATAAAAAATTTAACTTTCAAACTTGACAATTGACTAACGGATGCACCAAAAGCCTATAAAATGCAAACATATGACAAAAAAGCTTACAAAACAAATATATGACACTAAAAGCCAACATTAATCAAATATATGTCAAAAAAAACTTTATATATATATATATATATATATATATATATTAAATTCTCTACATGTGATATGCACACGTCTCTCTCTAGAATATTATAATAGATTTGAGTTAATTTGCATGTACAACTAAATATCTCTAACCAAGATCTGAGAGCCCCTCATTGACTTGTCTTCTGGTGGTATCTATTTGTTACGTATCATATGTACACAACACACTCCGAGAAAGAGAGATATTTTAATAGTTTTGTGTCTCAATGAGAGTCTTTATAATTAGACAAAATTTAATTGTCTTTTACTCTAATACAATGTTATAAATCAAGAAATGATTACGAGCACATATATGTTAAAATATATGTAAAAAATAAATCATGTTTCAAAAAAGATATTTATTTGTAAGCTCGAATTTATCACAAAATGTTAGTTAAAAATCTCTTACACAGAGAAATCTCTCCTAGTTCATTTTTTAATTTCGGTTTATTATTATTATTATTATTATTATATCAATATATGAAGTAGAAAAATATAGTAATGCTTATTTAATCCATTAATCCATTCTATTCGCGTGCTAGTTTTTTTTTTTTTTTTTGGTTCTAGGTGTTTGATTTCATTCGAGTTTTTGTCTCTTATTAATGATTTCAACGAATAAAAATTTAAGTTATTTTGCAACTAATATCTCGATATATATTAATAAGATATAGTTATATAACAAATAAATAAACAAATAAATATATGCATATATAATATGAGCATTCACAATTATGAAAAATTATACATAGAAAGTAAATGTATGGTTTTTTTTTTTTTTTACTTAGAAATAGAGACTCAAATGTCAAATCTCATATTTTATATCATAATTTAATATATTTATATATAATATACATGTAAAAACAAGATGAGTGAATGATTCTTTTAATATATGTATTAATTTACAAAATATTTTTGCATAAATTAATAATATTATAACATAAATTTGATGTGATTGAATCTCCCTTTTTTTTTGTTAGTCCTCGCTTATTTTATGACTTTCTATTTATGAAGATTAGATAACAACTGTCGAGGTATACCAAGTGACATTTTCACTAACTACATTAATTATGGTGCACGACCAAACATTTAATGTTGTTGGATACTGTGTCCACGTTAATATATAATATATACGTTGCCTTATAAATAATAATAATAATATTGCACCTTAACATAATAAAATAAACTGTATAAAAAATTCAGAAAAATATTCCACGACTAACCGTTGAAAGAGGGGAGTGGCTCGATGTATTGGAAATGGACCGGACCGTACGGAAATGGTTTGCCTCCGAACCGCCGTTACAGGACCGGTGCTGACGTGGCACTCTGAATACCGACAATGTCGGGGACAAGTTTTGGCTTCTTCCTGGGACTAAAATGCCGGGAATCAGTGAAGTTATGTCGACTAACAAAATAAAATAAAATAAAATTCCTAAGCCTAACTAAACCACGAATCAATGGATTTTGCATTGTTGTTGAGTTTGGCACTTTAATTGAAGATTCAACGGCTATAAATAATTTGGTGTGGTTGATATTATGTTTTTTTTTTTTACGCGGGTGATTTTAGAAGGGGTCTGTTGGAATCAAAATGACGTGGCCTGAAATTTCTGGTAATGGACTTCGAGGTTTCGTCTTCGATTTGCTCTTCTAGGTATATTTCAAGATCTTGATGGATGCTTAGTCTCCTTACGAGTGTCTGGTAGGCGAGAACCTGAAAAGGGGTCGGAGATTTGCCCCTTATTCCACTCTTAAGTTTAAGTCAGTAATGGAATTTGAGAGAGGATACAAGTATATCAAAGATTATTTAAATAATGAAAGTGCTCCCCTATTTCTAGGGAGAGATTACTGACTTTAAATGACGGATACCCTCTTGAGAGGGTTTCTATCTTGAGTCGGCATAAGCAGGGGACAAGTAGGTCGCCAGCTGGTACCTCTTCCTTAAGATGAAAGGTTTTCTCTGAGGCGGCAATCAGGTTGCCAGTTGTCTTTTCCTTAAGATGAAGGTTTCTTCATAGGATCGGTATTAAGCAGGCCGCCACTTCACATTCCTTAAGATGTATGTTTATTCATGGCGGTTAGAGCAGGTCGCCACCTCACCATTCCTTAAGAGAAAAGTTTATTTATTAGTGATTTGCTGCCGACTCGACTCTTACCTTAAGAGGGAGAGTTTTGAGTGGACTTGTCGTCATATTTCGAGTATCACATTAATTGTCGACACCTCTTAATATTAGTGTCGACCATTCATCTTTGTCTTCTTCTTCTGATTATGTTTGGTCGTCGATATTTTTCTGTTGGGATTCTTCGAGCTTTAGCTTATCCTCATTAATTGTAACCCAACATGGTCTCTTTAATTGACATTACTCGTAGCATGCTTGCTTCACACTTTGACTAATCCCATTCACATCTGGTTAGTCCATAAGCCCGTAGAAGTAAAGTGCTGGTTATGAATATATTTATATTCTTAAAGTCACTGGCAGAGTTAAAATCTCTAACGTCTGTTTAATAAACTTTTAAAAAACTCATTCAAAGTTTGAACGTTAAACATAATAAATGAATTTGGTACATTTTTCAATTATACCCACCCACCTTGAAAGTTACTGCCATTTTCACTTTTCAGGTCACATTAAATACACCTAGTTCGTAACTCTTGGAATACATATAAATAAATATAATAATAATCACCTAAAAATTAAAACCGAATCTTTGTCTCCAAACCACGAGTACAACCACCCCGTACCGTACCATAATTTATCAGCATAAATTCCCCGTAAAAGATAACTAAGATTGAAATTTTGTAAGTATATAAAAAAAATCTAGTCGTTTGTGACAAATTTATTTATAAGAGACATATAACTTTATTTTTAAGAGAATTGTGAAAATCTTATAAATACAGCATTCAATAAAATTGTAATAGAATGACTCATAACAAAAAGATAGAGAAATTGACGGTGATATACTTTAAAATTATATGATTATCATAAATTCACAAATTTTTTACGTTCAAATTTATTAAACTACATTTTTCTCAAGTATTGAAAATATTTCAATCCCAAATAAACGAGAATGATGAATTAAATACGGATAGTGCATTTTAAATCCTAAATACAAGTTTTGAACGTTATCAACTCTGTTGAAATTTGACTGTCGAAAATAAAATGTTTTAAGGATTAATCTTTATAGTTACTTTAGGACTACTTGACATAAAAAAAATTGCATTAAATTAATCACTATAAGATTCACTAAACTAATATAATAGTGTAAGTATCTTCGTTATTTCAGTGTTCAGAAACCCTAAACTTATTAATATTCTTGTATGTTAAATGCGTAGAACATGCAGACCCAACTAGTATATTAATACGTGTAAGTGTATCTGCTTCACATGAAAACCTGATATAATGATATTATAATGTATAATAATTACCTAATGATGGGTTTATATTTATGTTTAATTATGGTTTGACAGGAAAGCGTGATTCGGCATAGAATTAAGTGAGCAACCCCGAAATGATTACACAATAATCAGCAGCTTTTTGTAGACAATTTTAATGGGCCAGCGAAGTAATTGAATTTTATTTTCTTATTATAATATAATGGAAAAAAAAATAAATTTAGAGATATTTCCAATTAAAAGTAATAATAGACTCGATATTTTTTTTTTGTTAACAAGTCTTTTGGTCCATGATGTTTGACAACTTTTGGGTTTTGGTCCATGATGTTTTTTTTACCTAGTTTTGGTACCATATGTTTACAGATTTTTTCTAGTTTTGGTCTAACCGTTACATTCCGTCCATTTTTTGACATGTTCAAGTCACGTGATCCACTCTAAACTTTAAATTTAGTCCATCTAATACTTTCTTAACCTTTTTTTTTGTTCAATTTAGTCCCGAAGTTTCAAAATTGACCCCAATTGGACAATATGTCCAATTGAAATTTTGAAACTTCGGGACTAAATTGAAAAAAAAAGGTTAGGAAAGTATTAGAGGGACTAAATTGAACAAAATTGAAAGTTTAGGGTGGATCACGTGACTTGTACATGTCAAAAAATGGACGGACTGTAACAGTCGGACCAAAACTAGAAAAAATCTGCAAACATATGGTACCAAAACTAAGGAAAAAAAACAACATGGACCAAAACCCAAAAATGGTCAAACATCATGGACCAAAAGATATGTTAACCCTATTTTTTAAGTAGAGTAAATACACTTGATCTTTTTGAAAAAAAAATTACAAGAGATTTAATTTCGAGAAACATCAAATGCATTTAAAACTCGGTTTTGTAGTGGTGGTTTAGTAGTTATTGGTTAATAGCTCTTACTTTTATATAGTCTGACTTCGAAGTTACAGATTTGAAACTCATAAGGAGTATTAGCTCGCGGTGACCTGATTAAAATATATAATATCTAACCCACATAAGCTAGTGGTGACCTGATTAAAAATATCAGATTTCGTATGACCCACATACCACATCACACGTATAAGGATACAAGTAAAAATGAACTTAACTGGTCGATCTCTATACTATAATAGACTGTTGATGTGGCTACGTTGACTACGGGGTCAATGCATGCACTAGTTGTTCACTAAGTCAGATGCGAGTTTAACTGGGCTATACAAGCTGATCTCTTGACTATACTAAGCCGTTGACGGGACCAGTGCATGCACTAGTTAATCACTAAGTCCGGTCAGAAAAAATCTCAAACATTAAGCATAATAGCTCAAGCATTACGTAACGTGATATGTCTAGAATCGCCACTACTACATAACCTTAAAATACCAATAAAATTAATTTCCTTCTTCATTCTTATAATATATATATATAATGAAAACCTAACAATTAAATCAGATTGAAAAGAAGGGGTACGAAATAATGTATAACATGGTGTAAAACATGTGGCGACTCGATATGGTGTAAAACATGGCCACGTCAACTGATTTAATTCTAGTCTTAGACCCAAAAAAAAAAAAAAAAAAAAAAAAAAAAAAACTAAATTAATTCTAGTGACTGAGATACCAACTTGGAGAGGGGCCTGAATTCTTGTCTTCACTAGAGACCAAACAAAATTGCTGTCTCCGTGTGATTAATTAACTATTAATCTTTTTTGGCTAATTAATTAATTAACTAATAATTAAACTTTTAAGGGTTTTTTCCACTATAAATAAAGGGTTTAGTAGGAATGGGTAGCTGATTTTCAGGGGCTTTCCAACTCGTGTGCACGATTTTTGTGTCGGGCACTAATTATTATTTTTTTATTTCATTATTGATCATAATATATATATACATACTGTAAAATAACTAGCTACTACGATACTTAATCGAATTCAAATAGTGTTAAGATATCTAAAATAACGCTTAAGTAAGCGTTAGCTACGTCTATAAGTTATATAAACTTTGTTTTCTTGTAGTAATATATTATAACTGGCTGCATATTTAGTAAAGAAAATGCAAATTAATAGTTATATACATATATAAGGGTTAATAACTTAAAAACATTAAGTATATCATATATGCACCGTTATGATTTAGTGTCTCATTTTTTGTTGTGAATTGAAATATAATGTATAAAATTTGTTGCTTTTCAGTTTTCCTCTTTAAATCGACCGAAGAACATATATTTTAAACATCAAATAAGCATAATAGACCAAAAAAAACCAATACTAAAAAAAGTAGAAAAAAACATATGTTTATTATTTAAAAATATCAATTTTAAAGTCAAAATCAGATAGAAAACTGGAAAGTAACAAATATGATACTATGGACGTAGA
Source organism: Clarkia xantiana subsp. parviflora (assembly GCA_036873135.1). NCBI lineage: Eukaryota > Viridiplantae > Streptophyta > Magnoliopsida > Myrtales > Onagraceae > Clarkia > Clarkia xantiana. The sequence goes on from JAPTYO010000003.1 coordinate 16,741,050, forward strand.
ATCATTAAAAAAAAAAAACTGAAACAACAAATCACAATATAATTCATATTTCAAACTGATTTTAGGTTCTTAACCATATATATAACTTGAATGAATTAACTATATACATAGTAAATAATATTTTGGTAAGTAAAAGCTTTTTATTGGTAGAAAGGCAAAGTTAGTAGTTTTTAACACTAGTAATAATAATACATGTACATACATACACATAGTAACTAAACTATGGTATATTTAGAGGGAGAAAAAGTAAGCTGCATTATATACATCCAAAGTGCAATTTGCTGGACATAAGAAGACAGAAGACACTCTGCCCCATGAAAATGGCATAACAAATTAACTAACATATATACAACTCCACTTGGCCTTTATGGGGAACAATAGCCAATAAGTGTACATTATTTATTTTTAAGTAGATGCAGCTCTAATCCCAGTTTGACTGCTGATTTTAAGGGCTTTGCATGGAAAGACTCTTCTCTCTCTAATTAATAATTAGTTTGTTATTGATATTATTAATATATTTGTTTAATTATAACACAAAAACAAACTCAGACATATAATGAGGCGAGTAAGACTGAGCTTAACGGATCGGTCTCTTGGCTATACTTGGCTGTTGTTGGGTTCACGTCGACGTGATCAGTGCATGCGTTGGTTGTTCGCTAAGTCTGATCGGAAAAAACACAGATCCTGAGCAAGAGAGCTGAACATTACGTAACATAATGAGTCTAAGGTCGCCACTACTAGCACATTTAAAAAAAAAAAAAAACAACAACAACAACAAAACACAAAAAAAAAAAAAAAAAAAAAAACACACACACACACAAAAACAAAGATCATGGTTATGGACTTGCTAACACGTCTTTTGTGTATTTAAGGTTTTACTAATCCAACATGACAATAAACAAATAAGCTTATTAATTGGTTGGATCCCTACCCATTAGTTAGTCAAAAAGGTTGCTAGCCGTTTTTTAGTTTCAGGTGATAATTAATAATAATTAACTAAATGATGCTATAAAATCCAAAAAAGATCATCTGGAATTTTAAACCAATCATATTTAATGATATAATATCTATTTTATTTATAATTTCAAATTTCAATTGTTTTCTCAATTATTTGCTCTATTTTTTGGGTAATTGTTTGTATTTCTTGTTTTTAAATAAATTATATTATTCATTTTGATGGGTTGTAGAACTAAGAAAAGATTCAGGAGGGAGACAATTGGAGTTGGGGCAGATCAGATCAGTTCATTATATTATATATAATTATAAATTTGTAATAATAATAATAATAGCCAAGTTGGTTTTGTGGATTTATTTTACCATGAATGAGCTCAATTAATGAAGGGATTCTCTTAGCAACATTGACTTTGGAGGCTCTTTGAATCTTTGGTACTATTATTAACATTCTATTTTTAATATACTTCATGACTTATTATTATAATAAAGAATAATACACATAATGTTCGTATAAAACAAATAATTTTTTTTTACGAAAAACTATCATATAAAACTATTAAAATGTTTTAAATAATAGAATTTTAATAGCGAGTTTAAATATGTCTTCTTTAGAGTTCATAAATGACTACATAATTAACCACAAAAATAAAGCTTAAGAAGTTAATTGTTCTTGAAATAAATATTCTTTTAAATCTATCGTATTAAGATATAATAACTCTCATATAAATTAATATATTAATAATAGAGTCACATTACAATGCACATTACGAAGCATATCAAACACTGTAATCTTACATTAAATTTCGTATTACAACACAACAAAACAATGTTGTAAACACTCGATTTTGACCCGGACGTAACGACGTTACACATGATACGTCAAATTCCGGACGCGTCAAGCCACAAAGTCTCCAATTCGCTTTCGACGACCAGCCATCCCCGACGACAAGACCTCGAACACCCTCTGGCCACACTCCATTCCCGTCGTCGTTCCTGGCCAGACCAGGACCACCGCCGAAGCTCCTGCCGCCCCAGAACCCCCTGACCACTGCGCCACGACCTCGACCCGCCACTGCATCGACCGCCTGCTGCCGTGCCGTCCCGCTGCCGTGTCGTCGCCGTCACCCGCTGGTCCCGCCGTGACCCCCCCTGCCAGTTCCGAATCCCCTGCAGGTGAAGAGCCTCCCCACGCTGTTCTTTTCTGTTTGTTTTTTTTTTTTTTAATTTACTTATTTAATTTATCTATTTTTTTATATTAACTATTAATATGTTAAAATAATTAGGGTGATTTTAATTTAGTTTGTATGTGAATAATACTAACTCCATGTTGTAGTATTGTTTATTTTATTATGTTATGTTAGATTTAATTTGACATGAATAATCTGAATATTGATTAATCTAGGTTAATTATAGATATTTTATTATATTTTAATTAATTTAGATTAATTGAAATAATAAATGTATATTCGTCATGTTAGTTCACGTTAATTTGATTTTATATGACAATCGTTAGTGTTATTAGGTCGTTCGTATGCATAAACTAATTTGTAGTTAATTAACGATGAAAATTGGCAAATTTGTGAATTGAGTACCGAAAGGGCGTGATTAATTCCATGAGTTTTAATTCGTAACAGAACCCCCGAACTCGTATTTCTGATCGTATACCGATTTAATACCTAGGTGTTTAATAAGTTATCCGCTTAGGTAATTTAGGATTCTAGTTAGCCTAATAATTAACTAGTGGCGTCTCTTTTCAAAATTGCACGTTTTCCAAAACGTAATTCGCCGTAAGTTAGATTTAGGTCTGACAACTGTAATCTAACATTATATTACGTCGTTCATATTACTTATCTCATTTCATCATAATTTGTGTAAACAAATATCTTAATCTTTATTTCGAGAACTTGGTTTTCACTTAAATATAGACTTGAATCATATTTGTAAGTCGCTTTTCGGTTTATTTTTCCTCATAAAAAAACGCTTCTATATAATTATTCCACCTTTTTCACTAAAAGATGCATTATACAAATTTGCTTATATATATATATACATATATATTAGGAAAGTTTTACTTACCTTGAAACTTGTATTTAGACTTTAAGAGAAAGTATGTAAGGAATAGATAATATTATCTAGCTAGGTCTCCTTTTTTAAATATAGTAATACTTAGATAATTACACTTTGCATAATATTGAGCAAAAAATAATTCCACTTGGGCATTATATTGAGGAAAAAATAATTCGACCTGACATAATAACGTGAGTTCAGAACCCTACTAAAACTGTATGATTCATTTAAAGTGCATGATTGTATGAATATAATATAATAAATATATAAATATTAAAAAAAATTAGTGGTAATTAATCAGATTTTTATACTGATGACATCTTCGCATAGTGATTTTATATGAAACGGAGTCGTATTAAAAGTTTACTAATTTGTGATGCCTTCTAAATTGGGCTTGGGCTTGTCACTGAGGAAAGGCCCAATCACATACTTTCAATACCGTATTTAGCCCATTATGGGAGCTAACCTAGCGGCTTAACAAATGGGCTGTATTTATCAGTGGTATAATAATAATAATAATAATAATATGGCCCAACAAAAAAATCTCAATGCTAATTTTTTTTTTTCTCAAGGTGAAATGGTTTACTATCAAATCAGCAAATCATAAAATATGTTGTGACAATACAATACTCATCATTCATCGTTTAATCAGACGTTTTAAGTTTAAATTATGTTAAGCAACATTTTACTTATTATGAACTAATCTGATGCTAATAGGGGCCTCTTAAAAGAACCTAGGCGAAACAATTAGTTCAAAGTTTTATAAATTGACAGTTAAGCTTATGTGAAGTTGCAATTTGCTAACTTCGTCTAATTTATTATTAAGTGATGACAGATAAATACACAGCTTATTACGTTTTATCAAAATTCAGCTAACAAATTGATAAGTTTGCCTAAGTGCAATTAGCTAGTTGCAAATTTTCACAAACTTCAAATTTTATTTTCTTCAAAAGTTCAACAAACATAAACATGCAAATTTTGGTCACACTTTATCATAGAATTAGACCCAATTTTAAAATATTTATCAACTATTACCTAGGCCCAATTAGCAAAATCCACCATATAATCTCCATTTCTTTTATTGGGCCTTTTCAAAGTGGGCCTCTTTGAAAGGGATAGCTTAGATTGGACCTGGGCGAGCCTATTACAATAAGTCAATAATCAATTAAACTATAGGTTTTATTGCTGTCCTTTGCTAATTAAGAGCAAATGCCATGTGATACTACTGTCCAAGTCAATACAAGAAATAAAATAAAATAAAATAAATAATAATAATAATAATAAATAAAGATGTAAAAATGGCAATAGACTGCGGACCTTTCTATCATGCTCCAAGAGCACCATACTTTTAGTTAAAAAAGTATTTAACAGACAAACTTAACCGTTGATTAACGGATGCACCAAAAGTCTAAAAAATGCAATCATATAATACAAAAAATTTAAAAAATAAAATATATACTACCAAAAGCAGACACTGGTCGAATATATACGACACTAAAAACTATTTAAACCTTAATTATTATAATTATAATAATTAAATAACCAAATGGAAGCTGAGTAAGGGCGACGTCGTTTCCATACATCGGAGCTATCGACACTGTCTCTTGGGCACCTCGACAAGTCCGTCCCTCTCCTTCATCATCCTCAGCTGCCACCAATCCACACAGAAAAATCTCTCCTCCTCTCTCTACAGTGCACAGCAGCCATGGACGCATCAACCGCCGCACTATCGCGAATTGGTCTGGCCGGTCTGGCCGTGATGGGCCAGAACCTGGCCCTCAACATCGCCGACAAAGGCTTCCCGATCTCCGTCTACAACCGCACCACTTCCAAGGTCGACGAGACGGTCGATAGGGCCCAATCGGAGGGCCGTCTCCCGCTCTCCGGGCACTACACGCCGCGCGACTTCGTCCTCTCCATCGAGCGCCCCAGATCCGTCATCATCCTCGTCAAGGCCGGCGCTCCCGTTGACCAGACGATTGCTGCGCTAGCGGAGCACATGGCGCCGGGGGACTGCATCATCGACGGCGGCAACGAGTGGTACGAGAACACCGAGCGTCGCATCAAGGAGGCTAACAACCGCGGGATTCTCTACCTCGGAATGGGCGTCTCCGGCGGCGAGGAAGGTGCTCGTAACGGCCCCTCACTCATGCCCGGCGGATCCTTCGAGGCGTACAACAACATCAAGGACGTCCTCCATAAGGTCGCCGCCCAGGTCGACGACGGCCCCTGCGTGACCTACATCGGCGAGGGCGGATCTGGAAACTTCGTCAAAATGGTACACAACGGGATCGAGTACGGCGACATGCAGCTCATCTCCGAAGCCTACGATGTTCTGAAACACGTCGGAGGGCTGTCAAACCAGGAGCTCGCTGAGATCTTCGATGAATGGAACAGAGGTGAGCTCGAAAGCTTCTTAGTCGAGATCACCGCCGATATTTTCAAAGTCAAAGATGAGTTCACCGATGGAGAACTCGTCGACAAGATCTTAGACAAGACCGGGATGAAAGGCACCGGAAAATGGACCGTCCAGCAGGCGGCAGAGCTCTCAGTCGCAGCTCCCACCATAGCCGCCTCCCTGGACTGCCGTTACCTCAGCGGCTTAAAGGAGGAGAGAGAAAGTGCAAGCGAGGTGTTAAGAGCCGCTGGAATGAAAGACGAGATCATCGGAATCGGCAATGTGGACAAGAAGCGACTGATTGACGACGTCAGGCAAGCACTGTATGCATCCAAGATCTGCAGCTACGCACAAGGCATGAACTTGCTAAGAGCAAAGAGTAACGAGCAAGGTTGGAACTTGAACTTCGGGGAGTTGGCTAGGATCTGGAAAGGCGGCTGCATTATCCGAGCCGTGTTCTTGGACCGGATCAAGCAAGCGTACCAGAGAAACCCTAATCTGGCTAGTTTAGTGGTGGATCCTGAGTTTGCGAAAGAGATGGTGCAGAGGCAATCTGCATGGAGGAGAGTTGTCGGGTTGGCAATATCGGCCGGGATTAGTACTCCCGGTATGTGTTCGAGTTTGGCTTACTTCGACACGTACCGGCGGGCCCGCCTGCCTGCGAATCTCGTCCAGGCGCAGAGGGATTTGTTCGGGGCTCATACGTATGAGAGGATTGATCGGTCGGGATCGTTTCATACCGAGTGGACGAAACTCGCCAGGGGAGCAAGAAAGGTGTAGTTTTTTTTTTTTTTTTCAAATGTGTATCTTTTTGGAACAAGTTTTATTGCTGGGTACTAGGATTGAATGTCTGATTTGAGAAATGTTCTGGTTAGGCATAGCATTTGTTGCTGGTTTGATTTTGGCAGTTTGAATGCTGATAATAAGAAAATCCATGCTCTGTTTTTACTTCATCTTGTTGATTCAACATCAATGCTGTCTCATGGGGTATAAATTGTTGCCTTTCCCCCTTATTTGGGGATTAACACCTAGAGCCACAACAGAAGACACAATATAACAGACAATACAACATAAAATGTTCTGCTTATGTGTAAAGCAATTGCTGTTGGTTTGATTTTGGCAGTTTGAATGCTGTTGATAATAAGAAAATCCATGCTCTGATTTTACTCCATCTTGTTGATTCAACATCAATGCTCTGTTTCATGGAGTAAAAATGGTGCCTTGTCCCCATATTTGGGAATTAACACCTAGAGCCACAACAGAAGACACAATATAACAGACAATACATGCAACATAAAATGTTCTGGTTAGGCATAACAATTGCTGTTGGTTTCATTTTGGCAATTTGAATGCTGTTGATAACAAGAAAATCCATGCTCTGTTTTTAGTTCACTTTGATGATTCAACATCAATGCTCTGTTTCATGGGGTAAAAATGGTACCTTTCCCCATATTTGGCAATTAACACCTAGAGCCACAGCAAAAGACACAATATAACAGACAGTAAATGCAACATAAACTGAGGATTTGCATTAACTGAAACCAACCACTTGACAGGAAATCTTTCAAGGTTCCAAAGCTTTTGTCCTTTTTATACAATGGCAGAATCTCCATAACTACCCTCTTTGCTCCACTTGAACCCTACCATACCAAACTGCTAGCTGAACTTGTGAGCACATGTAGTTACTAGTTGATCTTGGTTTTGTTAATTTGCAACATTTAATAGTCTAAACTAATACACCATTGCAATTTTCTAGCTCATTGGCCACAAATTCAGCTAGCAATTTAGTAATAGAACCAATTAGAGACTATAGAAAGCTTCAATTACATTGTCAAGGGAGATAACTTACTGCCTGATAGTGAGCTCGGCTCGAAGATGAAGAACACCATTGATGAAGAAACAACTATCTTCAGCCATGAAAGCAGTCCAAGGAATCCCAAACAGATTCCTATACCCAACCGCCTTCCCACCGGTAAAAGTATAGTTCCCTTTATACTTGCTCACATAATCATCGCTCGGCTTAGACCTAGCCGCAAACTCATAGTCCACTGCAAAGCTAACCGACCCCTTTTCTTGCATCCCAAGAAACAACCCGAAGCAATGAAACGAGCTCTGCTGGTCCATGTTACAATGCGCGGAGAGGAAGAACCCTTGACCGCCTAGATGGAACGCTTGTGAATAAACCCGACCCGTCGGGAACAAGTTATTGCACTCCTCTTTCTTGAGGTCCAAGTAAACAACGCACTGTTGCCTGGGGAGCTCGAACTCCACGACTTTGACAGGTCGGTACTTGTAGGCCCGTTCGGCGAATCGGCGATACGGGGAGTTAGCCTCGTCTAGGGCTAGCGACCTCTGTCTGTAGGGCGCCTCGGCTTTGAAGAATAGAGCCTCGAGGACTACCTTGGAGGCCAAGTCGGGTTCGAAGTCGTTGCAAGTGAGGACTTTCTTGAGTTTTCGGCACGTCATGTATGGGAAGCGGATGAGGCGGCCCAAGCGGGACCCGAGGACGCCTCGTCGATCCTCGAGTTTAGGGTAGTGGGTCCGGGCCCACTTCAAGACGAAGTCGTAAACCGCGTCCTCGGAAGCTACTTGAAGGTCATTGCTTGCTAGGACTGCCTCAAGGCCTGCTAGAGGCAAGTTTAGTACCTCATCTTGGAACCTGTTAATGAAAACATAGCAGATGAAGATTTAACTAACCAAATGAAAACTCAAGAATCATCAACTTTAAAAAAAAAAACATATTTTACTTTTGATCAATTTTTTTAATATATGTTCATTCTTTATTTTCTATTTTTATTATGATGTTGTCAGTAAATTAAGAGTTGCTGATATTTCGGTCTTTTTCAAGAAAAATTGGAGAAAGTGATGGAAAATGAGGTTGCCCAAGTTCAATTTGTTTTTTTGTAAAACAACAAAGCAGCAACTTAGCCATTTTGGAACTTTAAAGAGGGCAATGCTACAAAGTGTGAAAATTAGCCATATGGTAAAAGAAACATACTTTGTCAAGTCTTTATATTTGAGAGGTTTTCTTGAAAAATAAAGAGATTCCCTTGACACTTAATTATCACTAAAATTACAATAAAACTGAACAAATTATAAAAATTAGAACAATACTGTTTCTAAAATATAAATCAAGAAAGATGATTAGAAAATATGTTAAAAGATAAAAAATAGATTTTTTTTCCCCAAAAGAAAATGAAAACTCAAGAATCATCAACTATAAGACACAACTTTTAATTTTATCATTTTTTTTTTCTATTTTTATTATGATTCTGCCAGTAAATTAAGAGATACGGATATTTCAGTTTTTTAGAAAAATTGGGGAAAGTGATGGAAAATGACTGTGCCCAAGTTTAATTTGTTTTTGGTAAAACAACAAAAGCAGCCTCTTAACCATTTTAGAACTTTAAAGAGAGCAATGCTACAAAGTATGAAAACTATCCACAAGGTGAAAGAAACATACTTTGTCAAGTCTTTGTAACGTGCTGCGAAAAACTGCTTTGCTGCATCCGTAAGAGGCTGCACTGCATCGGCCATTAAAACACTTGAAGGTAGGTCCAAGTAGAGCAGAGCAGATTCGCATGTCATCGGTAAGTTCCTCAGTAACTTGCTGCAGTATCTCATACATGATGCAACCTCAAATTTATCAGCAGCCATTAGAACATCTAATAAAGCCGTGGGTGTGGTCAAGGACAGCGTATTGCTATACATAAAGTTGAGAAGATCCATCAAGGCTGGTTCCTCTGCTCCAACAACAATGAAACACCGAGCATAAACACCACGGATGCTTGTATTTTCATAAATTAAAATTATTCTTAATGAAAAAAGTTCATTTTGGTAACTTAACTATCATCAGTAATAATTTCACTTGCTTTGTTTTTTGTATTCAACTCTTGGCCTACTTTATCTTTCATTAGTGTTGCACCATCTGTTTTTCTGATAAGTGGGAATGGAACCATGATTTTATTGTTTGTGTGAAGCATCCTATTTTCATTCAAAAATAGACAGTGCAACACTGAGGAAAGTTAAGTTAGCAGAAAGTAGGTTATCAATTTGCAACTAAGCTGAAGCTAAGTTACCAAAGAGACATTTACAAAAGCAAGATTAGAAGTGTTCAGGAACATACCAGATGCATGGATTCTCAATGTCACGTGTCGCTGCTCCGATTCCCTCATCCCATTTGAAAACAACTAGAATTGGACATGATTTTGTTTAGTGGATGTGGTTGAGCAATGAAAACAAAAGACAGAGCAAGATCAAATAGGTTATGGCATTCATTGTCAGTCACCTTGTAGAAGAAAGGACTCTTTGCTGCCAAAATTGGTGAGCTGATGTGCAGAGTTTTAACAATCATAGGGCAGGATGGTGATAGTGATCCACTGTTCTCAGCATTTTCATATTCTGTATAGCCATTATACTAATTTTAAGAACTAATACAAAAACAGAACAGAGACAATAATTGCATATGTATTTATATCAAATATGGATTAAGGCTTTTATATATACATGTAACTTGTAAGTATGCATCAAGGATATACCGTGTCTATCGGAAGTCATCCCAAGAGTTAAAGGTGCCTCTTCCTCCTCCTCTATCATTGCAACTGGTTCTTCATCCTGATTCTCAAATGGAACTCCATCATCACCATCAGGCATATTGCAGTTTATGATCTGTTCTTCACACTGAGTAGAGGTCTCCAATGCTGGAGAATAAAAGGATATTTGGTAACTACTAATTAGATAATAGGCTTTTACTTCAAAAATCAAAACTAATGAACTGCAAAAATCTTAACTGTTGCAAATCAATCCATGTAGAACAAAAATGTGCAACAGTTCTGCTTTCAATTCCGCAAACACGAAGTTTTCGATAGAAACAACACTGGCATGAGCTGAGCTTACGAAGTAAAGACTAAAACTAAATACAAGGATCTCATAAAACACCATAAGGCTCTAAACTTCTAGCTATTCACCAATCAAATAACAGGCATTTATAGAACTCAGGAAATGAAGCTGCTGCTGCTATCTTTGAAATACTAAATTAAGAAACTTGGGGTTCTTTAAATACAAATTAGGGTATTATCTACGGCAAGAAGAACGATATATTCAAGTCCATTCGGTGTAATCAGGGCAAAAAAATAGCTTACTTATTTCTACCTATACAACAATCAAATCACATGCATTTCTAGAACTCAGGAAATAAGCTACTGCTGTTACTTTGAAATGCTTAATTAAGAGACTGGGGATTATAAAGTAAGAAACTGCAATAATCTGAACTGTTGCAAATCAATCCATGTAGAACAAAAATCTGCAACAGTTCTGCTTTCAATTGCACAAACACAAAATTTTCGATAGAAACAAAACTGGTATGAGCTGAGCTTTCGAGGTAAAGACTAATATTCAATAAAAGGATCCCATAAAACTCCATAAGGCTCTAAATTTCTAGCTATACACCAATCAAATCACAGGCATTTCTAGAACTCAGGAAATAAATCTTCTGCTGCTACTTCGAAATGCTTAATTAAGAGACTAGGGGGTTCTTTAAATACAAATTAGGGCATTAGCTATGGCAGAAAGAACGATATGTTCAAGTCTATTCGGTGTAATCAGGGCAAAAAAATAGCTTACTTATTTCCAGCTATACAACAATCAAATCACAGGCATTTCTAGAACTCAGGAAATAAAGCTACTGCTGCTGCTACAAATTAGGGCATTAGCTATGGCAAAAAGAACGATGTGTTCAACTCCATAAGGCTCTATATTTATAGCTATACACCAAATCATATACATTTTTAGAACTCAGGAAATAAAGCAGCTGCTGCTACAAATTAGGGCATTAGCTATGGCAAAAAGAACGATATGTTCAACTCCAATCGGTGTAATCAGGGCAAAAAAGAGCTTACCGATATCTTTTTTAACCTCCTCTCTCCGCCTCTTGCGGTTCCGCGCCCAATCGGCGATGCTGGAGCACCCCTCGCCGTCGGACTTGTACTCGGGCAAATCGGGGAGAATTTCGATCCTGAGGACACGATCAGAGAAGTTGCTGTCGTTAAATGCGAAGCCGAAGTCCGACTCGGAGCCTGATCCGGCGAGCGGGCCCGAGGAAGCGTCGGACTCCATGCTCGTTCTCGAATCAAGCAGATCGGCGTTCGGTTATCTCATGCACCGGAAGAACCCTACGCCGAAATGCAAGACGATGGATCCTCGAGAGGCGGTCCGGGGATGAAATTGGAGCTCTCTGCCTAGGAAATGGAGCTTCTGCAATTGGATTTATTTTTTTTTGGTTTTAAAAGTTGCCGCATTAATATATAAGATCCTAATCCCGAAGAAAACTCGGGAATGGAGGTGCCAACCAAGTACCAGATTCGTTTACATCTGCCGCAGCAGTTACAAAATTATGCGCCGGACGCACATCCGATCTCGGTACTGCGCAAAAAGAGATAGACATACTACTAAGTAGAAAAATAATGTCTTGAATAACCCCAAACAAAACCGGATTATAGCTTTCGGAGGAGGTAATTATCTGGTCCAGCAATACCGTCGAGTCCGTGTACAGGACGTGGTGTTCCTGTGTTCTCGATCTTGCTAACAGTAATCCTGCTCTGCATGCTAATCCTTCGGCTAGTAGAGGGCTATCACCTACTTCCGTGTAGACAGAGGCTGCCACGATCCCACCTGAATCGTTAAACAAAATTGCGCCTCCGTATAATTGCGAACGTGTTGTCCGTACTGCCCCATCACATACAATAGTGGGTCCTGTATGTGATGGGATTCTCCCCCTTCGGACTATGGAAGTCCCGAATCGTCGGACTCTGGGTGTCCTGGTGTCTCTGGTGGATCTTGTGGAGCCGAGGGTTGGTGCATCTGTAATGTAATTAGAGGCATCAAAGTTATCATGATTAGTACGTAGGATTCTATCTAATGCCGACATGGGGCATGGCTTTTTATAACGAAATACGACATTATTCCTCTCTACCCAAATTCCCCATAAAACCACACATTTATTTACAAACATTTCACCTAGGTTTGAACACCCCATCCCTGCCCTTGTATCGAAAATCCAATCTAGGACTGTATTGAACGGCATATTCGCTGTGTGTATACCAAATATCGACCCAAACCAAACTCTCTGAGCAAAAGGACAAGCCCACATTAGGTGATCCCATGTTTCGTTTGCGTTTAAACACATTCGGCACTTGGGATTGAAGGAGGGAACGCGACTGTGAAGATTCTGGCCAAGGGCCAGCCCATTGTTGCAACCTTTCCAGACGAACATTCGGATTTTAGGAAGAAGTTTTGCATTCCAAAGTCTTTTCCAGATCGACGAACTAACTGTCATGGATGTTGAAGTTGTGTTCCCCTGTTGCTCTGAGATGAGCAACGAGTTGATAAAATGATACCCAGATTTAACGGTGTAAATCCCTGTATCATTTTGTAGCCAAAGGAAGTTGTCACTAGTGTCAAAGAGGGGTAGGGTTATTTGGGATATGGCCGTTCGCACCACAGTTGGTAGTTGTATCGGCAAGTCATTCAGTGTCCACCTACCATTGTCGATAAAATTGCTGACCTTGGTGTCTCTGCTGTGATTATATGGTGGTATCCAGTCTTTCAACAATCCTAGATTCGGGACCCATGGATCCGTCCAGAAGCAGATGTTGTTCCCCTTGCCGACATGCCATCTTCCCCCTTGTAACAGAAATTTCTGCATCTTGATCATCGTTTTCCACACTGGAGAGTGATATGGTAGTGCTTTCGCAGAAAAGAAGGTTTCAGTTTGCAAATATTTATCTCTAACACATTTGACCCATATAGAATCTGTGTTTGTGACTATTCTGAACGCTTGTTTGGAAAGTAGAGCCATATTGAAAGCACCCATGTTGCGGAAGCCTAATCCTCCATCCGTTTTGGATTTGCACAAAGTGTCCCACGCGATCCAGGGGATGCCTCTCTTCTCCGGCTTCGAGCTCCACCAGAATTGCCTGTGTGCTTTTTCAATATTCGATGTGGTCTTTTTTGTCAGGCATATGCAGGACATGACATAGGTAGGGATGGATGCTGCTGTTGCCTTAAGTAGCGTCTCTTTTCCCGCTGGTGATAGGAGTCTGTTCATCCATCCTTGAATCCGAGTTGTGGTTCTCTGGATGATGTTTTCCCCAATTTTTGCCCTTTGTTTTGTCCAGTCTGTAGGGAGACCAAGATAGACCTCATTTGGTAGCATCGTTCTGACCCCAAGTATGTTTGTGATTTGATCTCTCATTTGGCTGCTGATGTTGGGGCTGAAACGGATACTTGATTTGGAGAAGTTGATCAACTGCCCTGATTCGTGTTGATATGTATCCAATACTTGTTTCAAGTTTGCCGCATTCTCAGTTGTGGCCTCTAGGAATAGAAAGCTATCGTCCGCGAAAAGGAGATGAGTGAACTCCTCAGTATGCCTACCCGGTTTGATACCCTTCAAGTTTCCTAGCGCTTGTGCTCTTGACAATTCTTGAGACATCATCTGAGAAACAAGTATGAATAAGTAAGGGGACAGAGGGTCTCCCTGTCTTAAGCCCTTTGATGGTTTAAATTCTGGTGTAGGGCTACCGTTCACTATTACGCTAAGAGCAGAGGTCGAAATGCATTCAATAATCCAGTTGATGTATTTTTCCGGGAATTCCATTTTCTCCATCACCCTTCGTAGAAAGGACCACTCAATGCGATCATAGGCTTTGGTCATGTCTAGTTTGAGAGCGAATAAGCCTTTCTTGCCTTTCCTTCGCTGTTTAATGGTGTGGAGTAGCTCTTGTGCCAGGAGAGTGTTGTCCGAGATGCTTCGTCCAGGAACGAATGCTGTCTGAAGGGGTGATACTAATCCCGATATAACTACGCGGATACGGTTAGCTAATATCTTGGATATTATCTTATATGAAGTATTGCATAGCCCAATCGGTCTCCAATCTCTCATCCGGGACGGGTTCTCAGTTTTTGGGATTAGTACAATATGCGTGCTGTTGATTTCCGAATTCATCTCCCCTGTTGCGAAGAAGCTCTGTACTGCCAAGGTTACCTTCTTGTTGGTGATGTCCCAAGTATGTTGGTAGAATCTTGGTGGGTACCCGTCCGGACCAGGGGCCTTGTCAGGCCCCATCTGGGATAGAGCTTTTGCGATTTCGGATGCTCTCAAAGGTGCCTTTAGCATGTCTTGTCCCTCCGCTTGTATTTTGAGACACACATTTTCCGGGATGTTTGGATTGGGTAGGTCACCTCTAGTTGTGAACACCTCCTGGTAATAGCGCCGAATATGTGTCACGATCTCCTTTGGATTTGAGATTGGGTCGCCACTATCCGAGGTAATTCTATGCAAACTATTCCTTCTTCTCCTGGCAATTGTAGAAGCGTGAAAGAACTTGGTGTTTCTGTCCCCTTGTTCCAGCCAAATTTGTCTGGACTTCTGCCGCCACATAATCTCCTGGTTAGTGTACATGTTGTTCAGATCCATCAGGAGTTCGTCGATGACCTCTGTTGTCGCGTTGGTGCATTGGGCTTGATTGATCTGGTCTAGTTTGGTAGCAATTGTTTTCTGAACGTGGCCAAATGACTGTCGATTCCAAATCTTCAGGTTCGCGCGGAGCCTTCGAAGTGTGTTACATAGTTGGGTCTGATGGTCCCCTTCCGTCTGTTGGTTCCATACTTCCTTCAGGAAATTAGGGAATTCTGCATGTCTTAGCCACATTGTCTCGAAACGGAAGGGCCGCCTTGATTTTTCATTCGGGATGGAGCTTGTTAGGTTTAAGAGGATGGGGCAATGATCAGATGCCACCATTTCCAAATGGATCACTTTCGCCTTCGGGAATTTGAGTTGCCATTCTGTGTTTCCCATTGCTCTGTCCAGTCTCTCTCTGACTCTGTCGTCTCCCGTTCTTCGATTCGTCCAAGTAAATTGTTGACCAGTAAAACCGAGGTCTATAAGCCCGACCTTGTTGCTCCAGTCATGTGCTTTGAGAATGCGAGACGTCGAAGCCGGTATCTTCCCGTCCTTTTCGTTGAAGTTCCAGATGTCATTGAAATCTCCCATTGCCATCCATGGTTCTGCTGAAGTTCTCGTGTTTCTGTGAGCTAGAATATCTTCCCAAAAACTCGGTCTCTTGTCTGGTTTTGCTGGTGCATATACATAGGATACATCGGCTTGTTTCACACCATCGTCGGATAACAGGATTGTATGGATAATGTTTTGCGAGCTTGTGAGTATTTTGACATTAGACTGATTCGCCCACGCAAGTAACAACCCTCCTCTTGTGTCCTCAGGATCGACACAAAACTGGTTACAGAGACCAGCGCTATCCACAAGTTTTCCTAATCTATTAGCCTGACTTTTGACCTCCGAAATAAAAAGTATATCTGGCCTATGAATTTTAAGTAAATTCCTAATGTGTTGAACTGTCATCTGGCTACCGGCACCTTGACAGTTCCAAGCTAATATCTTCATAAGGATTCCGACTGAACCCCTACTGGGTCAGTCGTACTAGATGCAAAAAATAGCCCAATATAATCACATGAAACAGAGTGAAAAGACTGGTGCTGGTTCCGTAAGGGATGTACCTCCTGCATGAGTAGTGCCTGTGCCAAATGCTTTCGGTTAATGAGTTTTTTGCATGGCCTCGGTCCGACTGCAGTCCTCAAGGTTTTCTTTGGCTTGTTCTTCGGGGGTGCCTGAGCCTGGATTGCATGTTGGGTGCGTGCCCGTTTCCTTGCGGATTTATGGTCCTTGGATATACACACTTACAGCCAGGAGAGAGAATTAGAGAAGAAGAAGAACCCGACACAAGAGATGCACACAATTGTTTTATATTAAAAAAAATTGTTTTGTATATTAATGCCATGTATGAAAATAAATGTGTAGGCTTGTAGCCTTCTTAAAAAAAATTAATAATAAAAAAATAGTTAATTTGATTCAATATATAAAGTTTAATTTTATTTTTTTTTTTTAAAAAAAAGCTACTTTAAGTTTCTATTTCTCTCTATTTTTGCGAGAAAATTGTTATATCCAGTATTATATCATGTATTATATACGTTAAATTATTAGAATAAAAATTAGATCTTGCTAATTTATTGTGCTCCACAAACATTATATTTGTGTGATATATTTGTTTTATATTTTTTTATTGTTCTAAAAGTGAACTTTATAGGGAATTTGTTATGTTTAATAGTTTGATATAAATATTAGGTGTGATTAATTTTTTTTTTTATACTTTTTAATACTTTTAGTTCAAACTTCAAAGTGTGGGGGGCTTTAGTATTCAACGGGAGATAAGGAATACTTAATAGACTAAACTGAAAACTTCGGCATATATATTGAATATTTTCAAACATAAGGGACGAACTTTTCGTAGTTTCCACACAAAAAAAAGTTTTTTTTTTAAAAAAAAAAAAATCTTACACACAATAAAAGGTTGAAAACCAAATTATCGAGTTTAAGCTGCTGCCGCCGCGCTCACCGCCGCCAAATTCAGCCGCGAACGGAGATTCTCTCGAGAGGGAAGACGAAGATAGAGACCGGAGCTTAAGAACCATGGCAGAGCAGAACAAAGTGCCGGTTTTGGCATGGATGGGAAACCCTGTAGACATTAGTCTCTCCGAAAAATGTCAGCTCCAGCTCGTTCCTTTTCTTGACCCCAGGTACTACTCTGAACTTCAACTCATGATTTCCCATAGTGATTCTGAAACCAGACTCTGAAGAACAAGAAAGGCTGGTTCAATTTGACTATAAATTTTCTGATTATGAAGTCAATTAAGCTTGGAGTTCTTCTTTTGCTGGCCAAATTAAGTTTGGAGATTTTTGAAGTACCAAAATAGTTGAAAAATCTGTTATTGTGGTTCCTTTTCATGTTTGAGAGCTACTCTGAACTTCAACTCATGATTTACCATAGTGATTCTGAAACCAGACATTGAAAACAAGAAAGACTGGTTCAATTTGACTATAAATTTTCTTCAAAATTGGTTATTGTGGTTCCTTTTCATGTTTGAGAGGTACAATGAACTTCAACTCATGATTTCCCATAGTGATTATGAAACCAGAATCTGAAGACAAGAAAGACTGGTTCAATTTGACTATAAATTTTCTTAAAAATTGGTTATTGTGGTTCCTTTTCATGTTTGAGAGCTACAATGAACTTAAACTCATGATTTCCCATTGTGATTCTGAAACCAGACTCTGAAGAACAAGAAAGTCTGGTTCAATTTGACTATAAATTTTCTTCAGAGATTATGAAGTCAATTAGCTTGGAGTTTTTTTTTTTGGTTTTTATCTGGCCAAATTAAGCTTAGAGATTTTTTAAGTAACAAATTAGTTGAAAAATCTGTTATTGTGGTTCCTTTTCATGTTTGAGAGCTACCCTTTTGATAGCAATGCTAAAGTTTGATCCTTTTTGGTTAGCCGGATTGAATAGAAATGCTGGACCAAATGTTGTTCATTGCTGTGTTGTTTTGAATTAGGTTGAAGGTGGCATTGCAGAATATGGGTATATCTTCGCTGTTCCCAGTGCAAGTTGCAGTTTGGCACGAAACAATCGGACCGGGCTCTTTCGAGAGAGATCTTTGTATCAATTCTCCAACTGGAAGTGGAAAGACTTTAGCATATGCGTTGCCGATTGTGCAGACTCTTTCTACTCGTGCTGTCAAATGCTTACGAGCTTTAGTTGTCTTGCCAACACGAGATCTAGCATTGCAGGTGCTAACTGTTTACAACATTGGAAATGTGATTTGCGGAAAAACTGAATCTTTAACCTAAAAAACTTAATATTTTTTTTTAAAAAAATTGCTTCTTCAGGTGAAGGAAGTTTTCGATGCAATTGCCCCTTCAGTGGGATTATCTGTTGGTTTAGCAGTGGGCCAGTCTTCAATATCAGATGAAATTTCTGAACTTATAAAGAGACCGAAGCGAGAGGCAGCTATCTGTTACGACCCAGAAGGATCTCCAACAGTGCTAGAAAGTGCTGTTGATATATTGGTAGCAACTCCTGGAAGGCTCATGGACCATATCAATTCAACCAAGGGATTTACTCTCGAACACCTTTGTTATCTTGTAAGAATGGTCTTCTTCTTAAAAATCAAAACTTTAAAATACCCGCTTCTCATTTCATAGCTGCATCACAGTGTTTCAAGTGGGTTTATTATGTGCTGAGATAATGGTATCATTTTTAGGTTGTAGATGAAACAGATAGAATGCTCAGAGAATCGTACCAATCTTGGTTGCCAGCTGTGCTTCAAATGACAAACACAAATGCTGAAAGCCTCTACCCTCGGATTTCCCCTCCAAATTCAATATTTGGTTCGTTAAAAACCATAAGAAGATGGTATGATATACTATCGCTATTATTATTATTCGGTTGAATTCAAATTCCACAAAATATTGTGAATATTCCTTGAAACCTGATTATTGCTTTATGAGCAAGAACATAATTTGATGTATGAAAAAGCTTAAATTTATAATTTTGTATGATTTTTTTTTCCTTTTCGGCCTTTTTGCATTAAGGTATCATAAATTTTGAACTCTTCATTTAACTTTTATTCAGCGGTATTGAAAGAGGCTTCAAGGGTAGATGTTATCCTAGATTAGTGAAGATGGTACTATCAGCTACGCTAACTAGAGACCCGAGTAAGCTCGCACAACTTGATCTTCATCATCCTTTGTTCTTGAATGCTGGGAAAAGACGTTATCGTTTACCCGAGAAATTGGAGTCACACAAACTGGTATGTGCTTTTTAGCCACTGTAACCTTTCTTTTCTTTTAATTGACCTTGTAACCTTTCTCAATTTTTCTTTTTCAAGTGCTTTGATCTTTATTATTACTATTATTATCTCCGTCTGTATAATATATAACATAAAGGAATTCAGTTATATATGTACCTAAACTTATCAGCTTCAGAAATTAAAATCTGGGTTAGATGCTGCAAAATTAAAAATTCCATTTGCTGTGGTTTTAACTTCTTAAACATCTCTTATGCAGATATGTGATGCAAAGCTTAAACCAGTCTACTTGCTTGTCCTTCTACAAAGCCTTGGACTTGGAGGGGAGAAATGTATTGTCTTTACATCATCTGTAGAGTCTACTCATCGTCTATGCACCTTACTGAATTCATTCACCGACGTACAACTGAAAATCAAAGAGTATTCAGGTCTACAACGCCAATCTGTTAGGAGGTAGTTAATCTCCTCCAAAATTATAGTATTTTCGACATTTTCAATAATATAGGTTCTGATTTTATTTCTAAATGCTCCAATTAATGTTTTATGACATATTCATGCACCACAGTAAAACATTGAAGGCATTTCGTGAAGGTAAAGTGCAAGTTCTTGTTTCCTCGGATGCTATGACACGTGGCATGGATGTGGAGGGGGTTAAATATGTCATTAACTACGACATGCCTACATACATAAAGACATATATTCACCGAGCAGGCCGTACAGCTCGAGCTGGTCATGGTGGTCAGTGCTTTACCTTGTTGCGCAAGGAAGAAGTAAGTTGTAAATTCTTTGAAGGTTAACTAGCAAGTTCATACCAGTTTGTTATTTTTTCTATCTGGGTTCTATCCAGTTTGATAAAAAAAAAATTAATATTTGTCAAGAAAACCAATTTGAAGCGTTTGTAAATGGTTAATGCCAATATACAACATTTGTGCAGAAATCATTAGTGAACATTTTCAACATTTAGTGCTCCTGCTTAACTTTATGGATCACAATCTGACAGAGTGACAATTTTGCAACATTTTGAAACTTTCCTATTGCCAAGTTGCTAAAATTCGAAACTTGCTTATGGTTTAATACTCTGTTCATCTCTTGTTCCATCTTCAAGGTTAGGCGTTTCAAGAAGATACTGCAGAAAGCCGACAGTGACTCGTGTCCTGAGTATTCTATTCCTTATAGCTCAATCGAACCCCTGCTCGCTCCCTATACATCAGGTGATTAATTGATACTTTTATATATTGAATTTAATCCCTTTTAAGAATGACTAATTTTCTTCTCCCTCATTTTTTGTGTCTTAGCACTCGATAAATTGAAGGATGTCGTCGAAACAGAGACATCCAAGAAACGGAAGATTGAAGGGAAACCCACAAAGGAGAGGGTGCAAAGGAGACGGCTTGATAAATAGATTCTGATAATCTCCACTTGGATTTTGAGGTAAAATTCGATTCTTTTATTAACATATATAGAGGGAATCATGGTAATTTCCTCCTGCATTTCATTCTGATCTGCTTGATCTTGAAAAAAAAAATGATTTATTTTGGCAAAATCGTAAAAAAGATTAAGCTTTTTGAACTGATTCTGATAATCTCCACTTGGACGTTGACGTAAAATTCGTTTCCTTTATCAACATATTTAGAGGGGATCATGTTCTGCAATTTCCTCCATTTCATTCTGATCTTCTTGATCTTGAAAAAAGTGATTCCTTTTGGCAAAATCGTAAAAAAAATAAAACGTTTTGAACTGATCTATCCATTTCGATGGGGTAAAACTCAATACAGGGACATCATTTCGAGACATTCAAATCTGCAGGATTCTTAACGAAGACAAAAAGGTTCCTGGAGATTGATAGTAAGAACCCCTTGTACTAAAACTATCTTTATCATTATTGTATTGCCTTGTGCTGTGCCTCTAGACACATACAGATTGTAGCATTCCAAATTTTGCCTCAAGTCATTAAATATCCTTGATTTTGCAATTTTTCTCTCTTTTACTTATCATGGTCGCCGTGGATAAAGATTTGATACGACTTATAAGAAAAAAATTGCAACTTTATAAGAAAAAAATTGCAACTTTAAATTCTTCTTTATTGTCTAGTGCCTTGTGCACCTATTGTGGCCATGGAGAAAGATTTGATTCAACATATAAAAGAAAGTTGCAAATTTTAGTTCTCTCTATTGTCATACAAGAACTCTATACAACCAAAGATATGATAGGAAATATAAGAACACTGGAAGAAGGAGAACAATTGTTTTGTGACGGGACTCTTCGTGTGCCTCTTCCAGAATCGTCTCCAATCGCGGGTAGTTGGAACGGGATCTCTTTCGTGGCGATATGAGACACTTCGGTATGGCCTCGACCCGAATGTACTTGCAGATTCGTGCTTCGTTTGCCATTAGAAAGTATTGGCGACGCTTTGGAAGCAGGGAGATTCTGACTCTGAAGCCTGAACCTGAGTTTTTTAGAGCAGTTTGTGATGTGCTTTATAATGAGCATGGATGGTCTAATTTGAGGTATTTTAGGTGATGTTCTTGTCTGTTGGCAATATAGACCATTAAAAACAAATGGACAAAAATGTTGTGGTGTTTGTGTTCCTAAATTTACTGTCATTGAATTTTACTATTACCAAAAAGAAAAATTACTATTAAATTAAAGGTTAAGAATCTAAAAACAGTCTTTTAACTATAAGTCATGTTGCTAAATGTTATTTCAATGTGAAAAATGTTAATATTTGATGTCTCAACTGTCAGATTTATAGTTTTTCACTTTTTTCGACTGATTTTGGTGTTAAAAAATTGGCGTTATAAGCAGTAAAAAAACATATTTTCTATATTTTTCCAAAATATTATATTTGTTGTTTCTGATTTATACTTATTTGTTAATTAAAGAACATTTTTTTGCTCTATTAGTTTTAGAGATAAATGTAAAAATCAACAAAATTCAATAGTTCTTAAAAAACAATTTGATAGTTCGGATATCGAATCTAGAACAATTAGCAGCATTATATATAAGTTGATACGGTTTTTAGATTCTACTCTTAAAATAATTACCTTCTAAAGGGGTTAGTTTAGGTAGAAAAAACCTTTCAATTATTCGCCTTGCGACGCAAGAAAACAGTGTTACAATACATAAGGATAGCCATTAACACAAACCAAAACAGAAAATATCCATAATTTCTACCTCAAATCTTCTCCAATTCATAGATCAAGAACTCAATCAAGCAATCAACTCAATCAAGCAATGTGTTCTGCTAAAGTTAAGATCTTGATATGTTTCTTCTTCCTAAGCTCGTGGGGGACAGGACCGAACACTCTGGTTCCAATCGGCTGTCCTTGCTTGTCGATCAAGACACATGCATTGTCATCGAACTTGACTTCACTGCCATCGCATCGGCCTTTCTGCATTGCTGCACGAACCACCACAGCATGGTAGACATTTCCCTTCTTTGCTTTTCCATTTGGAAGAGCCTCTTTAACTGATACAACAATTGTTTCTCCAATTCTTGCCCCTTTTTTGCCTCTCAGAGCTTGGATGCACATTACCTTTTTCGCCCCTGAGTTGTCCACGCATTTGAGGGCGGTCCTCATCTGTATAAATGTCCTTTGCTGGAAAGTATAAGAAGAGATAACCCAGTTCAGTTATTGAACTATCCTGGCTTTCATGAATACTAAACTTGTAAGTTCTTTAATGCACAAAACTTGGCCTACAAGTCACAATGGCAAATATTTGGATAGTCAAGCCTTAGCCTAGGGTAGTAGTATTTATTGCAGCATCATATCTAGTAGATGAACACGCTACTTGAAGAACAATAAGATATCAGACTATTAAGAGTTAGAGAATGCACCTGAGACAAGAAATGGCCATTTGTTATGCCTGAAGATACCGCCATTGAATTGGAGATATTGCTGCCAAGACCACCCAGTAGAGAACGACCCACTAATCAAATTATAGAGGGAATTAATAATGTTGAATCACAAACCAGAAACTCAATGATCAAAGAAGAAACCAAAGTCATTGCAGCCATCTTGGCCAAACAAAAATCTAACCAAGAGTGGAGAGTCTTCATAACCGCTACTATGCCAATTATTAGAAACTAAATTGGTCAAAATTTTCAATAGAGCAGAGCTTCAGGCTCAACATGACTTCTTTAGCAGCTTGACTATGGTTCAGTTTATGGAGCTCAGCAAGAGATAGCAATAGCCATATAAAAGATAAAGAAGTTGCATAAACTGATAAGAAACTCCAGGACATCCAACAAAACCCAATCAGAGGTAAATATGAGGTGAGTAGCAAATTATCAACACTGAGCAAAACCCAAATTGTGTTCAATATGAAGACAATACCAGATTTGTCCTACGAAAAATGTGAAAACAAAACTACTCTTCCATGTTCTATTGGAAGTTCAGTCCCTTACTTATCTCATCAATGATGCAAACCAAGCATGTTTCAGTAAAAATTAAACATGAAACAGCACCATAGGACATCTGATACAAAGCTATTCGAATGAGTAAATATAAGGTGAGTCGCCTATTATCAACAGTGAGGAAAACTCAAATGTGCAATCTTAGTGTTTTCAATATGTAGACCGCTTTAACAATGCCCGATGTGTCGAAAACAAAATGTGAAAGTGAAATTAATCTTCATTTTCCATTGGAAGTTCAATCCCTTACTTATCAGTCATCAATGATGCATATCAAGCATGATTCACTAAAAACTAAACAAGAAACAGCACCATAGGACATCCGATACAAAGCTATTCGAATGAAGATACAGCAAAAAACTGAATTTCACGGAGCAGCCATTTGATCAATCATAACTTATACAGGACAACAGAGATTTCAAGGACGATTCATTTACCACTAGAAACTCGAGCGGAGGCGCCATTAGAACAAACCAACTGCTCCACCGTCCTACAAACCGTCACCACACATATCTTAGTCACCGGAGTAAAAAATATGAATTCATTAGGTCAAGAAGATAAAAGGAGTAGAAACCTGGGAAGCGTGAACAGGGAGCGGCTCGATTGGATGCAGTGAGAATCGATACTCCGAAGGTTAGCTAAGGAAGATGAAGATGAACTGCCATGTCCAGATGATCTCGCGGTACCGGAGAGTATGGACTTGATCGACGACAATGCAGACCGAGAAGCCATTTTCCGGCGGGTGAGACTGAGACTGCTCCTCCGTCTCTAGTCTCTGCCGCAGTTAAGCTCAGCTCTGCAGGGTTTAACTTTGGGCCCTCAATTTTATTTTTGGGCCACTAAGCCCTCAAATATTCTTACCGATTTTTGATTGATTGATTTAAAAAAGCCCAATGGGCCTGACATGAGAACCAAACCCATTTGTACGTTCTAGTATTCTACTTATAAATTACCACATGTTTGAAAAAAAAAAATTAAAAGTTAAAATTTAATAAGCTAAAATCTAAATGACTTACACATGTTAATATTACTAGCTAGTTCCAGGTAGAGGTGTAAACGAGTCGCGTCGAGTATCTGTGAAGCTCGACTCGACTCAATTAGTATTAATCAAGTTTGAATTCAAGCTCGAACTTGGTCGAGCTTTAATTTTGAAATTCGATTTGACTCAACTCGTTAATCAATTATATATCACCATAAATTAACATTTCTCTTAACTAAAAAAATCAAGCTCGACTCGACTAAACTCGAACTCGATTGACTTTTAATAAATAATTATTATTAAATAAGAATAATCAAGCTCGACTCGACTTATAAGCTCGAACTCGAAACTCATTTAGGCTTGCGAGTAACTCGAGCTGAACATTATCAAGCTCGACTCGAATTTTTCGAGCCGAATTCAAGTTTTGTCTGAGTTGATCCCGAGTAGATCACGAGTAGCTTGACTCGTTTACACCCTTAGTTCTAGGTTTTACCCATGTTGAAATTTGCCGTCTCAAGATTAAAATGTTAATATGGACAGGCTCAGGTTTCATTTTTGTTGAATTTGATGTCTTTGCGGGTCTTTTCCTCTCACTTCAATCATTTCCATCAACTCACTCGTAATCCATCACTTTTTACTTTTTACAAAATCGCCAAAATTTCCCTCAAACTCGAACATCCAAAAGAAATGATTTCCAAGAGAGTGATTTCCAGCTACAACAGAGCGGAATATACCGGCACAAATGTGCCAACTTCTCAGGTAACAGTTCTGATAGGGTGACGGGAAGAGAGCGTGCATGAGAGCTCGAATTTGACAGTCAGTTTCGTCGGGAATGACTTTTTTAAAGTAATCACACCGAGACACCAAAAAATAATAAAAATGAAACATAGGATTGTTTATAATAACATTTTAATTCAAAAACATCAAATTTAAACATTAGTAAAACCTGAGACTGTATTTCGGTTATTAACACTTAAGTATAACACAAGTGTATTCTATTTTTTTTTTAATATCTTATTAATTATGCATTTAGAAAAATTTGATTTCCAACATCTTTGGTAAAATAAATAAAAAAGTAAAAAGTTGCAACATCTTGTCAGCAAATGACAAATCATGCTACCTGCTATCATGAGATAATTGAAAGTTGCTCATAAAGAGATTTTGTTTCACATCTCAAAGATTTCATACAAATCTTACATTGTCTCATTATAATGGGACCTCAAAACAAACATTAAGAAACTTATTCAATGCTAACAGTATATAAATGCTTTATTTTTAATTAGATTATCCGCCCCACTTTTTAAATGTTTCATTTTTAAATAACACTATTGAAATTGTTGAATTCTAAAAAAAATATTAAATCTAAAAATTCATGTCAAGATCTTAACGCTGGATCACGATCTGAGACAATAAGAGTGGAACATATAATCTGAATGACTCATTTTCATAACAATTATTAAACTATAGATACAGTAATTTCTCACGGATATTAGAAATAAATTGAGCAATACAATTAATTACAGACACTTAATAAGTTAATATAGTTCATATATAAACAAGTCAAGGGAAACATAAACTATATATACTAGATGCTTGCGCACGTGCAAGCACTTCTTTCTTTAGAATGTTATAATAATATAATCACGTTGTCTCCGATAATAATACAAGAGCATAATCAACATAACTCCGATGATAATATACAAAAGTAGAACATTATTAAAAAAAAAAAAAAAAACTTAAATTATTTAAAATATGATGCATGAAATATATCATTATAAAAAGAGATGTTGGCAATGTTAATATGAATTTATATAGATATATATATATATATATATATATATATATATATATATATAGCATGACTCATCTGAGAAGTATCTGCAAGTGCACGATAATTTTGACTAATAATAATAAAACTCAAACATTACGGCACATATGAATCTCAATTTGTTCACATTGTTTGGTTTCTTCACTTCATCATGATCAGTCTATATATAATTAAGGCATTTGGTACATACATATAGGCTATAGCAAATTACTATGATTTTGTTATATGACATCCAATCCAAGTAACAATAGATTGCTCAATGGATTGCCTATATATTTGATAGTTTAATTAATGTGATTTTTCTTTTGCTATTATTTACATACCATGCTTTGTTTGGTGAGTCAACACACTAGATCTACATTTTTTTTCCTTTGGGCACACACAATTAGATTTCTATCTTTGTTGAACAAGTGTTTTTTCTGCTCAACAAAAAAATTATTAATTTTTATTTAAAACAAAAGGAGTAGCTTTAATCAAAGCTAGTATTTTGATATTATTCTATACTTTTAGTTTTTATTTATATATATATATATAGGACAATGGGACACAATAAGATTTTACTATATTTTATTTTAATTATTCCTAATTACATAATTATCATTAAATAAAAATAAAAATTTCACCAAATGATTAAAATTGCCAGCTCACTAAACCACATAATAATACATAGGGTTCTTCTCTTTTCTTTTCCATATATATATATATATATATATTTCTGGAGAATTATGAATGAAAATGATGAGTCCATTGTTGGTTAGACCTCCAAACCCTAGCTAGCTTCTTCCTCTCTTGTTCATCTTCTCCACACCTCCACCGTCAAAACCCTAATGCTCGAGTTCTTGCTTTCTGCAGGATAATTAATAGCTTGAAACCCTAAACCTGAAAAATAATAACTAAACACAAGCTGCTGTTTTTTTGGCAGAGTGGCATTAAGAGATATCTTATTAGGAGAATAGTACCCGTAAAAAAAATTATTTTATACTTGTATCAAAGTCAGCCAGTTAGAGGTAAGTGACTAAGTGTTCATCATGAATATATTTTTATTCCCAAAATTGCTAACGTGATTCAAACTATTGCTCTCTAGTCATCAATGAATGAAACGTTAATCTGCTACATTATATTACATGGTTATCAAAATTGTAGTATTAGTGTATATTTATAGTGTTTATCCACATTAATACACACTAATCATGTCAGTTGGTTAAGTAGTTAATTTAAAATTTCACATATTATTAGAATGTGCATTTCACTTAATCATCTTAAAATTATAAGTGAATGCAAACTTTCTTATATTTCAGCATATATAATATGTATCACGCATAACGCATGGGCATACACTCTAGTCGTTTGTGAAAGATTTATTTACTAGAAAGGTACGTAAGATACAATCCCTTGCAAGTACAACTTTTAAAATTTTTATAAAAGAATTAATGACACTCAACAAAAAGTTTTATTACAAATTTGAGTTTTGCAAAAAAAATTCTTTCAAAACGTAAACATTATAAATCTCTTAAAATTTCTTATAATTTTCAAAAAGAAATTATTATGACAAATAACCAATTTTCTTGTAGTCATAGGCAAAGCTAAGTAGAGGGAGCTCCCTTCAGTCCAAGCAAAAGAAGTTTACGATTCAGCCAGACTCCCGCTTCATTCACTCAGTTACCGAGCAGCTGCTCTTCGTGGCTACTTCTTCGAGAAATATATATATATACATATACATATATATTGGCTAAATTCTTCGAGAATATATATATATATACATATACATATATAATGGCTTGCACAGTATTTGGATGAATGAGTCGGCAGCTAGTTAAATCCTAAAACCTCCTCTGTTTGGACCAAAGAAAGCTCACTTCCACAGCTACACAGACCATATAAATAGACATATACATATATAATATATATATATATACAACAGACATCAAACTATAATGGGTTAGAGAGAGAAAGCTTATCTTCACCGGCCGGAATGTGATCGGAGCTTACTGTAGAGAGGACTTACATATATATATATATATATATACACCACACTATGAAGAAGGCTAGGAGAAGTGGTTCTATATATATATAGGTAGAAACTAGAAAGAAGGGTTTAAGAGAGAGTGGGCAAATAAATAAATTTTATAGGTGGGATTGGAAATTACACACATGCCTATTATATTATTTATTTGTATAATAATAATAATAATATATTGGTGTGATTCCCTGATATTTATGCTCTATAGCTCAAACCGAATTAATTCCATTTAAATGTAGTACTAAATAGTAATACACCCTTGAACTTTCTCATATAATAATATGTTTTAGAGAAATACTTGGGTTCGGAGGCTCCTTTTTTTACAATAGAGCAGAGGCAAATAAAAGGCTGCCACATATGTGAATTCCATTTAACAAAAATAGGCTTGTTTAGCTAATAAAATTATAACCACCTAAGCATGTCTTTCGCTTTCCTATTTTTTTACATGTTTTTTCGTCTTTAAAAAAATTAGTCACTCACTCTTTTTTTTTTTTTTTATATATATATATATATATAGTATATATTTATAATAATAATAATATATTCAATATTTTTACAAATATGAAAAATATTGTTAGAATTGTAATTTATTTTTTATACCTACTAAAAGTATTAGAGTAGTTAGATAATTCAGTTACAATATTAATTTCACAAACAAAGTTGAACTTTGACTTACAGACGGATTACATGCTCTATACATTTTTTAGGTGAGCTTAGTATTTAGTATTTACACTAAGCTAACCACAATTTGAACTGTCCAATTTTTCCTCTAGGGTTCACCCAATCCAAAATATTTTTTTAAAAAAAAGATTATAAAAGTACTGACACTTATCATATATATATATATATATATATATATATATATATATATATATATATATATATATATATATATATATAAATTAATTGGCTTATTCAATAATTAACATGTCTACGAATTAACTAACTTAACTAGACTTATGTCAAATAATCTAAATAATTATAATTCTACTTAATTAAGTTAAAAAATGTCAATGTATCTCTATCAGCATCCTGCTATTTTAATTAGCTGACCGCGAGGTGACTCCACCAAATAGAAGTAAAAGCGCTCAATGTACGTTGTGGTGTTAAAATGACGATATTTTCTTCACTTTTATAATAAATAATATAATTAATTAGTAATAAATATAAATAGGGACTGAATTGCACTGATTTAAATATTATAATAAATAATATAATTAATTAGTAATAAATATAAATAGAGACTGATTTGCAATGATTCAAATTAAATTAGTAGAGCAAATATGTAAATTTTATAGAGATTAAATTATAAGAATGAACTTAGAAAAATTTTATTTATTAAAAAATAATTCACGCCGAATATTATCATGATTGAGCTCGACTAAACAGAAAAGGCTCAACTTTATATCGACTCGACACTGAATTAGAATAAATTTGAATTGTGAATCTTTAATTATAGTATATTCAATAGTAAATAAAAATATATTAAATTAAATGAAACAAATATAGTGATAGGAATTATAAATATATTTAATGAAGTGGAAGTCGAAATGACACCACGTTGATTATGGTCAATTTTAAAACTTAGAATCACTGATTTCAGGAGTTCTCATTATTTAGTTTAATCTACTGAAATCAAATATAATTATAATTCTTTATATAACACGTATATTTGTAACAGTGGAACCTCTAGGTCCAACCATATCTTTGTTCGATCAACCCAATAGGTTACTAGAAAAAAAAAACATAAAATGAACCAGAGTCTATAGGTTTAATAGTTTTTTTTTTTAACTATGGGGTTCAGCCTACCTTATAGCTTACCCATCCAATATGTTTTTATATAAAAAGAAAAACATAAAACTACCTATATATTCACCTAATTATATTGTTCGCTCAATTAATATTTTTTTAAAAAAATCATAAAATTACATATATTCTAAATATAATTAAAAAAAAATATGTCGTGATATATGTTGTTCTGATAATTAATTTTTAATACTTGGTATATATGTATGGTATATATGTATTTGGTTTATATAATGTGTTATTTATAAAAAAAAAATATTTTTTAGAAAAAAAATCCTTAAAACCATTTTTTTTTTCTTCCAAAGAACCACGCCACGATTTAGGTAGTTTTCCTTTTGGGTGAATTCTTAGGTAGTTTACTCTCGTGCGATTTTGTTAGGTGCAGTTGAATTGATTTTAATCGGTGGAATATACTTACGTGGAAAAAGGGTATTGGTCTCTGTTATTGGGACAAAAACAGCGCCCCCGTACGCTAGACAATCTCGTTTTAAATCTTAAATATAGTCCATGGAACTAATAATTTATTATGTAAAAATACACAAATGTTTATATGTATTTTTTTCTTAAAACATTCATTAATCCTCAACGATATAAATATCGCCCATTAATCCAATATTATTGTACACATACATATACAAATATATATAAATATATAAGAGGTGTGCTCACCAGTCACCACCGTGGGTACTTCAATTTATACCTATTTAATTATTTTTTGCTATTTTGTTAGTTTTAAACTTTTTGTTTTAGTTTATTATCTATTTTTTTAATATTTTAACTGTCATGTTACATTATCATAGTGTTGTTGTCAATTTCACGTCAGCAATACGTGCATCGTCAACATTTTTACATTAAAATTTAACTGTAGATCAGTAGAGTAGTGCATTGAACAACATAGCAAAACATAGTGGTGTATTTAGCTAATTAACCCGTTAAAGAATGAAATGCTGAACTTTTATATTTTAATTACATAATTAATGTAATTTTGTTTATATTCATCTAGTTTACAAATGGGGTTGGGTTCAAACATCAAAGCAAATTGTACAACCTATAATATCATCTACATTAAATTAACATGGGCAGAGAAATGAGATTGGATGGATGAAAGTTGAAAGATAGAAGGGAGTTGATTGATTGAAGATGCATATTAAACACAGAAGGGTGAAATGAAAGAGTACCATTTTGGCAGGCAAGGGTTTTAAGCTTTTAGGGTTGACAAGACATATTTTTCTCCTTTTCTTTGTGTTTTGGAATCTGATGTGATGTGATCTTCACTCATACACTCCACACCATTATTTTAATGTTTTTTCATTGCTTCCATAATACTTCCATTGGACCTCCTCTACACCTCCACCCTTCTCTGTCTCACACCATCTTTGATAATTGATACCCCATATTTAGTGCTGGCAATTTGGGCCCGATACGATGGACCGACACGAACACGATACGGAAATTACGGATTTAGATTTGATATTGATGACACAATAATTTTAGAATTTTAGTTTAAAAAAATTTTATATTTGATTTTTTATTCAATTTATTCTAGGTTTTTCATGTTGATTTTTCATGTTAGCCCGTGTTGGGCTGAGTTTGGGCTGACCCCAGAACACGGCACGAAGCTAGCACGACACGAACAAGCACGACCCGCACGAATTGCCAGCCCTACCCATATCTCTCTGTCTAGGGTTTTTATTTTCTTTCACTAATATATAGAAATTTATAAAAATAAAAATTTATAGTAAATATTTTACTTTTTATGAACCGACCCAGTGTAAGTAGAGGTTATTCTAAGAATGTAATATAACCCTTTATTGTATTAATTCTCTTATTTGTTTTTTTTTCTTTCTAAGGTGTACTAAATGGTGCCATAATAGTCATGACATGGCTATGTTGAAACAATGTAATATGGTGTAGTGATTCAGCGATTTATCCATTAATTAGAGATTATGGTTTCAAACTTTGACACTGACCATGAGAATTGACAGATATTTATCGTCAACACTTTACTCGTTATAAGCTGACCTGATACGAATAGTAATTAATTTAGATGTGCAGCAAATATGCTACGAAAAGTGGGTATTCCCTCCACCATGACTAGTACCTATGTGTAGAATAACATATATAGTGCTATATATGTAGTTTGGTCACCCATTTTTATCACCAAAATTGATTTTATGATGAAATTCTACTATTGTTATATATCTTCCAACTAGGCTTAATGTGGAATTTTACGGCTAATAACACTATATAGAAGTATCACTTATATATCACTTATTATATATAGTAAGATAATGAATATTAACAAATAATCATGTTCACAAACGCTTATAAATTAAAGAAATGTTGAAAAATTCACCAAAATCAGTTCTTTGTTGGGTCACGTCTAATTATTATTATTATTATTGGCCATTTTTTTATTATTAGCTTTAAATTAATTAAAATTAGAAATTAATATGGTCATGGGTTCCCCGACAAAGAGCATCCGCTCTCTTTTAATTTGGAATGATCCCCATGCATTATAATAGGCAATAACAAGCATTTCCATATATAAACAAGTTAATGATTCAATGAGAAATTGGCACCCACTTAAAGAAAGATTTTAGTATATATTTTTGCTAAAAATCCAAATTGCTACTGAATTTTGATTAATTTACAAATTGCTATTTCATTTTTTTTACATTGGTTATCTTAACTTTTAATTTCATTACAAATTGCTATATTTGTTTCAATTTCTGTTAAATTAGAAAGAAATTGAGAATGTTTCCACCCTGTGGTGTCTTTTTAAGTGTACTCAAGTTGAATTCAAACATAAATTGAAAGTATTGCAACGAAATACCTTCAAATGGATGCTCAATTGAAATGCACTATTCGAACTGGGTGGAAGTCCAATTGAGCTTCCAATTGAATATATTTTGTTGCAATAATTTCAACTTATGTTTGAATTCATCTTATGTACATATGAAAAGACTCCACGTGGCGAAAAACATACTCATTTTCTGTCTAATTTGACGGAATTGAAATAGAGGTAGAAATTTGCTCTGAAATAGAAGGTTCAGATGGCCAATTATAAAAAAATAAAGTTTAGGCAGCGATTTGTAAATCGGTCAAAATCCGGGTAGAAAAGAAAGACCCTAACTTTGCAAAATCCCTAAAAACAAACTAAAAGTACTAAATAATCATTAACAAACATGCCCAATAATATTCTAGATTAGACATATGTTTGTTTTGTTTATGCATCTAAATAGGGGCAAATTGTACTTCGAGAGAACAATCCTTTAACTTCTTATAATTCTTTAGGTTTTATACATCTTTATTTAATCTCCTTAGTGATGTTAAATCAAAACAAATAATTATTAATTAATGAAGTATTAATAAAGACCCACATTTATTCCCACTAGCTAGTGACCTAGCTTGCACTTTCGAAGAATTTGCATAATTTTGTACAAAGAGCGGTGATGCTATTTCTGGTTATGTGGACTTAATTATTTAATTTATTCCATCATGATTGATATTTTTTAAGAATTAAATTATTGTAAAAAAAAAAAAATAAAGTGAAAAAAATTTAATTAGATAGAATAAATGTACAATTTTAAGTAGTTAAATTGAAAATAATTATATTTTTTATGGCTTGATGAGCGGGATAGAAGTGTCAACAATACGGTTACATTTAAATAATATCTATTACAAAGCAAAGACAAATCAATTATGCTAATTATAAATATACGGAAACCTATATTTAAATAAAGTACAATAAAGTTCGAGCATAATCTTTATTTATTATTATTATTGTATTATATATTATTATAATAATAACTAGTACGAACAATTTTCTTTACTCAGACATATATAGGTGCTCATATATTGATTTGATTTCAAAGAATAGTTTTAACTTTAAGAATAATATATAGATATTAGTGCAAAAAGATAAAGAAAATAAACCCATCCACAAATCTTGGAGGGTCTACCAAGACTCAAGTGCAGGATTGAAGTTAAATACTTATCCTATATATATATATTCTAAATAAATTTATACTACCAACTGAAAACTTATATATTATAAGAGTCATTTTAACCACTAAACTATGTTACACTTTAACTATATTTTTTAAATTAATATATTAAAAAATATATATATACATCTTGTTCAAAAATTAATTATTACAATAATAAACATGAATTAAAAATACATAATATTATATGGTGCTAAAATATACTTTCACAAAAAAAAAAATTACATAAATCAAAATATCATAGAAATATTTGTAACTCTTTAACTATGACACTATAAATTAAATAATATTTATTTAATTTAAGTATATATATATCTATTACATAAATAAAAATCTCAATATTCAAATTTTGTCCTCACTTCTAAATTGTCCTCACAAACAGAAAAACGCGCGCTCCTCTTCTACAATTGTCTCCCAACAGCTCAATCTCTCGTTCACGCCTTTTCGGCTCTTCCCAAACCTTACATCTCTTCCCCTGTCTCTCTACCTTCTTCTCCCCTATCCTATACCATCACCAAATTTCTCTCCTTGTTAGTTGGTCGCCGCTCGTCTTCCTCCACCAGTTTGGCCGGTCACGAAAAATCACGAACAGACTCTCCTTCCTCCCCCACGTCATCTAGATTGCCCAGGTAATGCTCTTCCTTCAGATTCTCTAACTCCTGCGTCTGCAATTATCAAAACGCTAAAAAAACGCTCAAACAGTTTCTTTGGCGTTCTTCACCTAGGAGTAATTTCCTGTTAGGTTACTCTGTAGTTGTATCTATCCACAAATTTTCCATCCAAGCCATCAGACATTTACGCACACCACATGTTCGACCAACTGCTTCAGTGACCTAATTTTAGGAACCATACCTTCTGTCTACATGCAACTTACATTTCTCCCATAAATGATTACTCCTTCCAACTAAATCACAACAATGTATCAGTGGGTTAGATAATTTACTCTATCATATTCTTCAATTCAGACATGGAATATGGAATTTCAACAATGACTAAATCTGAAAGGTTTTCTCTATAGTTATTTTTTCCTTGCCAATGTATTTTTATTCTGCAGACTTAATGTTCGATAAAATAAAACATCTAAGTCGTTCTGTTGGTCAATTAGATTCTCAAGTGCTGATTACTCTATTGAATATCTTGCCACTATTTTTCAAGTAATCAAAGAGCTTGTTCTCTTTCAGAATACTTACAGGTTCTGCATATCGATTATATTGGTTGATTTGATAATATATTTCTTCTTTGATAGTTTGGTTTCTCTAAATTACACCAATGGGAACTCACTACTTTGGTTGTATGCGTGAATTTGAGGCACTTGGCATTGCGTGATATGATGCTCTGATAGTTTATACCCCTGAAATTGTTATTTGCAAACATTATATTGATTATGTATATCAGTACATTCTGGCTCAAGAGAACACCTACGACATTCCTCTTGCATATTTTCCAAAAGACTGACCTTATATGATTAAGATTCGTGATCTTTGAATGTTCTGTGTGTTTAAGCTAGAGTTTTTATTCAATAAATATAAAATTGGAGAAATATACTCAATGTATAGATATTGAGGGTGATAGATGTGAAGAAAACATTTCATGTTTGTTCGTTTGATGATACTTACACCTAACATTGCTATCTATGGGAATATTAGTTTATTGATCTTGTGCTATTACGTTCCATGTAGTCTTTGATTACACTTGTCTTGACGTTACTGACCATTTATTTATTTATTTATTTATTTTCTCTTTGTTTCTATAATATCATGAAATTGCAGCCATTGTTGCACTATTGGAAATTGTTGGAGAAGAGCTGCGCAATAATGTCAAGAACGTATCGATAACTAACTCATTTTCTCTAATGATCATTCTGTATATTAATTAATAACATCTCTCCTTATAAACTTCTGTCTTATAAAATATTGCAGGCCGGTTCAAACACTGCGATTTCACCTGCCAAGACAACGAAAAAGCTGGAGATTATACATGCATCGTGGTGCAATAACTTTACTGATGAACACTTTATTGTCGATAGTTGCTCATCTCTCAAATATTTGAGAGTTTAGGATTCACAAAGGTGAGGAATCTGCAACGATTATATATAACAAGTGAGAAGAACCCAAGGCGTAGCTATTGTCGAGGAGCTCAAAACTATTGACACCCTATTGTCGATGAGCTCAAAACTATTGACACCACACACTCTTGCTCGTGTATTATTATACAGCATTTTCCATTGGGCAATGCTATAGCAGCCGAAATGTCTGCAGAAATGTGAACTGAAAATGATATCTAATGGACAGCATTGCTTTTCCTTCACAGTTTTCAAGACACCAAGTAAATCCAATGGATAGCATTGCTATTCGGTTCAGATTTCTGTAGGTAAATTCTTTCTTAAAATCATTTTAAGTAAGCACCTAAATTTTTTTCTAGAGCCAATTTTACTGTTGGATTCTTTTTAATCTCATCTAAGCTACTGATGAAGTTTAGGGAAAATTAAACGAAAGAAATGGTATCAATGTGATATAAAGAGCTTTGTGTTTAAAGGTCTGCATATTTATTTATCCTTAGGAAGTCTGCTGAATATGAGCTTTAGTTTATTTGTTTGCTGGATGCTGAATATGAGCTTTAGTTTATTTGTTTGCTGGATTTTACTAGATTGCACTATCATTAGGAGAAAGAAAGTTGGAAGTCAAAAGATTAATACTTGGATTGTACCAAGTTCTTAGATTGATTGTGACTTGCAGTTCATAAACAAAGTATGTATTGCTTGATTATATATGCTTCTAATGTTTTTCACTCATGCCTCATTCTATCAAGTAGCCATTTATAAACACTCATGTTTTAAGAGTTTTAGGTAAGATTGCAAAAAAAAAGCTTTAGGGAATTTAATGTAATCTTAATAAAACACAGGGAATATTTTGTTTAACTTAGTACATCGGCATCTCTGACGAAGAAGAACGAGGCAACAAAAAAGTTTTTTTTTTTTTTTTTCATCTCCACCTCCATCATTCCACATACTACCAAATGTGCATTTCATGTGTACATGTTTCGTTTACTTTGAGAGCCTTCAAATGTACTGTTCTACATTCGGTCGTGCTTGCACCCGATGGAGAAGCTGACGCTTCAGTTAATAATTTTTTAATGTTAGTTTCTTACATTAGGGAACCCTCCTTAAACCTATTTGGAGATCAGATCTATGGATCACAAGTTAAAGCATTTCCATTTGTTTTTCTTAAAAAGAAAAATATGGTTACAAATAGTCAAATACAGATTCTTATTTTGTCAATATTTTTATTTCAATATTCAATAGGATGGAAACATCTCCAACGTATAACTACAAAATCTATTAAAGAAATATTTCAACTTTTTATTAAAGATGTATAAATATAGATGGATGCACCTACAACAATGTTGTGTCATATGATGTTATCAATCGTAGCACTTAGTAATAAGACTAAGAACTAAGAAGTGCATTGCGTTTTCGGTATAACTATATTGTTCACTTCTAGACTGCTACAGTTAGTTTGTAATCTTTATACTTACCATGAAAAAATAATTAGTATAAGTTAACAGTAACATTTATACTTAAGCTATTGAAGACTTACTTCAATATGCTTTAAGTTAAAAATAATATACCCCCATTTTTTTTCCAAATACCTCCCATTTATTTTAATTTGAATTTAAAAAAATATTATTGTGTGTTATATTGTTTTTTTAAATTAGATAGATGCATTTATACTGATACATAAAAATTATATATTGGGTCACGCGCGTGCAACGCACGTGCAAGAAATTCTAGTATATATATATATATATATTAAAATAATAAAATAACATAGTAAAATAATATATAATATTATGTAATAACGTGATTTTTTTGTATTTGAAAATGTTATAATTATATTATTGTAACGTGCGATGAAATAATAAATTAGACATTTTTAAATTGATTTAAACTTTTCAGTTGTCGTTTTATACTTATTTGTATATATGTATATTGTCAAATTCACTCTCAGATTGGTGGAATCACTCAAGAATCGCCATGGAAGGGGCAAACCCTAGCAGAGAAGAAGAAAGGACAACGATGGCGTGGCTTCTCAGGTTGAGTTCCTTAACTTGGTCAACCTCCACCACAATCCCACAAATCTAATATAAAGATGTTCAGATACAAGCCCAATATCCAAGGAACCCACAATCCAAGAGTGGCCAAGTTAAAAAAACAAATAACAATACAAAACGGGCCAAATATAAAATCAAAACTAGCCCAACTAAAATAACCCAAATGAAGAAGCCAAACTTGAACGGAGCCCAGCATAGCATATCTTCAACACTCCCCCTCAAGATTGAGCTTCTTCTATTTCTTGTACTTCAAGTAACTCCCCCTCTTTATGAAACAGGTTCTTCATTCCAAGTCTTCCAGACAAATAGCTGAGTTGATCCCTGCTAAGCGCCTTTGTAAATAAATCTGCAAGTTGATTGTCAGTCCTAACATATAAAAAACTGATAATTCCTTCCAACAATTTCTCCCTAATAACATGACAATCAATCTCAATATGTTTGGTTCTCTCGTGGAAAACTGGGTTGGTAGCAATCTGTATTGCAGCCTTACTATCACAATGCAATACAGTTGCTTCCTTTTGAGAAATACCCAATTCACCCAACAGACCACGCAACCAAATAATTTCTTTCAAAACTTCACGAATACTGCGATACTCTGCTTCAGCAGAGGATGTTGAAACAGTGGTCTGTTTCTTCACCCTCCATGAAACCAAAGAGTTTCCCAGTAATACACAATAACCAGATACTGATTTCCTAGTCTCAATACAACCTCCCCAGTCTGAATCACAAAAACTGACCAGGGAAGTATCAGACTTGGAACTCAGAAAAATACCCTTACCAGGCTCTCTTTTGACAAACCTGACAATTCTCAAAGCTGCATCCCAGTGTGATTTCTTAGGTTCCTGCATGAACTGACTCAGATGTCTCACAGCATAGGAAATGTCAGGTCTGGTAATGGTTAAATAAAGCAGTTTCCCTATCAACTTCCTATAAGGCACAGCATTTTCTAAAGGCTTATCATCAACATTCAGTCCAAGGTGCTCATCGTAAAGTTTGCTAGTCAATTTAACATTCACTTCCATAGGAGTTCTAGCAACCTTACCACCTGATAAACCAACATAAGAGATAAGCTCCAATGCATACTTTCTTTGACACATCACAATACCACTTGAATTTCTAGCAAGCTCAATGCCAAGAAAATATCTCAATTCTCCAAGATCCTTCATCTTGAAATTATTCTGCAAAACAGCCTTCAACTCAGAAACAAGGTCAGAACAATTTCCAGTAATTAGGAGATCATCAACATAAACTAACAGAATCACAATTCTGTCACCAACTTGCTTAGTGTACAATGAATAATCAAGCTTAGACCTGTGAAAACCTGCTTTCTCAAGAGCATTGCTAAGCTTAATGTTCCATTGTCTACTAGCTTGTTTCAACCCATAAAGGGATTTACGCAATCTACAAACCATAGATTTATTCCCCCTTAGATCAGTAAATCCCTCAGGCAGAGACATATAAACCTCCTCATCCAAGTCCCCTTGTAAAAAAGCATTAAAAACATCCATTTGATAAAGGGGCCAGTTAAAAATAGAGGCTAAAGAAAGAACAACTCTGACTGTATTCATACGGACTACTGGGGAAAAAGTTTCGTAATAGTCTATACCAAACTGTTGTTTATACCCTTTTGCAACAAGCCTTGCCTTATACCTTTCTAAACTGCCATCAGACTTGTATTTGAGTTTATAAACCCATCTACAGCCAATGGCAATTTTACCTGTTGGTAATGGAACTAGATCCCAAGTTCCATTCTCCTCAAGGGCAAGAACTTCTTCCTTCATAGCTTGGACCCATAAAGGATCCTTTGCTGCTTCACTATAACTGTTAGGCTCAATCAATTCAGAAAAAGATGTCAAATAGCACTGATATGATTGAGTAACAGAATTGTAAGAAATATAATCTGTAATAGGATATGGAGTGGCAGTATTTCCCATAACAAAATCCTTACTCCAAATAGGTGGCCTGACTGTCCTCCCATATCTAGTAACAACTTGATCAGTACTATTGGGAGGGACAAGATCATCAGAGACAATGGGAGCCTCATCATTTGATTGAGTGGCATCAGTATCATCAAAATTATCATTTGCCACAGGTAAACTAGAGGATATCTCCTCCTTTGAAATATCAACAGGAATGGCATTATCAGATTCAACATGTATATAATCATGTTTAGAAGGAAAATAAGAATCATCATTTAAAGGATAGTCAAAGAACATTGGCATCTGATCTGGCTTCTGATGCTTAAAAGGAAAGACATTCTCATGAAACTTAACATCTCGGCTGATAAAAAATTTGTTATTTTTCAAATCATAGAGTCTATAACCCTTTTGAACATCAGAATAACCCATAAAAACACAGGTTATTGCTCTAGAGGCAAGCTTATCAGT
Organism: Clarkia xantiana subsp. parviflora; assembly: GCA_036873135.1. Taxonomy (NCBI): domain Eukaryota; kingdom Viridiplantae; phylum Streptophyta; class Magnoliopsida; order Myrtales; family Onagraceae; genus Clarkia; species Clarkia xantiana. The sequence goes on from JAPTYO010000003.1 coordinate 16,781,745, forward strand.
CACAACAAGGTTCTTTGCAAAACAGAGGCAACCAAATACTCTAAGGTGAGCAACTGCAGGCTTTTTACCCTTTAAAATTTCCAAAGGAGACTTTCCATTTAAAACCTTTGTTGGCATCAAGTTAATCAAATAACAGGCAGTGAGGATGCACTCACCCCAAAACTTATTTGGTATAAAAGCTTGCAGTTTGATAGCCCTAGCAACTTCTAATAGATGCCTATGTTTTCTTTCTACCCTGCCATTCTGTTGAGGGGTGTGGGGACAACTACTATGATGGAGGATACCCTTCTCACGAAGAAAAAGGGAAAGATGATCACTGAAGAATTCTCCTCCATTGTCTGTTCTAAAACATTTTATGGTTTTTGAAAACTGAGTTTCAATCAGGGCAACAAAATTTTTCAGAACAATAGAGACATCAGACTTAAACTGAATAAGGTGGACCCAAGTAATTCTAGTATTATCATCAACTAGGGTCAAAAAATAACGTTTATCATCATAGGTTGGACACTGATAGGGCCCCCACACATCACAATGCACTAAATCAAAGGGAGAGCTTGCTCTGGAATCTGATAAGGGAAAAGAATCTCTGGTGATTTTTGCTTTGGGACAAATAGAACAGGTATGAATGGCATCAGTTTTATTCTTTGGTAAATCAAGATTGCTTACATGGTGCAATGTCTTATCAGAGGCATGCCCTAATCGGTTATGCCACAAAATCACTTTATTTGTATCACTAATTCCAGCAAAAGATGCACCACCAAGCACATTATTGAATTTGAAAAAGTAAAGACCTGAATGCTCATTCCCAATCCCCAAGACCTTCCCACTTGAGAGGTCCTGCAGAATTGCAATCTTAGGATAAAAGGTTGTTTGACAGTTCAAGTCCTTTGAAAGTTTTGAAACAGATAAAAGGTTATATTTGAATGCAGGTATATAAAGAACTCGTTGCAACCTTTTATTCTCAGAAATAAAAAAAGTCCCAATGCAATTAATCTCAGAAAAACCACCATTTGGTAAAAGAACATTAGTTCCAGAGACATTTTGTTCAATTTTTAGCCAATCCTTCCTAAAAGTCATGTGATCTGTAGCACCACTATCAAGTATCCAATAGTCTCTATTATTATGAAAAGAGGAGTTAAGTGACATACCAGCAACATTGGCACGAGCATCCAGGGTATTTGCAGCAGCACCTGCTGTCAATGCAGTCCTACCAGCAACTCCCACTGATTGCAGAAGCCTTTCAAACTGATCTGCACTTAAGGTGACATTCCCTTGAACTCCGCCATGATCAGAACCATCATTCCCACCAGATTGATTAGTGGCAATGTTGCTCTTAACATTGTTCCCTTTTTTAGCTTGATCCCTCAGCTTGAAGCAATTGTCCCTCACATGACCCTTCTTTTTGCAATGGTCACATCCTTTAGCATAGCATCTGTCCACAGTGTGACCCTTCTTGTTGCAGAAGGAACACTCAAGCAACTGATTCCCTTTAGGTTTCTCACCAATGGTTGTTAAATTTCCAGCCATAGTCTCAACAGCTCCAGCAATATCAGAGGAGACACCTCTCTGGTTCTCATCCTGAATCAGGTAATTATAGGCCTGATTCACAGAGGGAAGAGGAGTCCACAACAAAAGATTGCTCCTCACAGTGGAATAGGATTCATTGAGCCCCATCAAGAACTGAAAGAGACGCATATTCTCTTTGTGGTCCAAATGTTTCTCAAAGAGTTCACCCTCGATATGAGGAAGTGAACAAGCAGCATCAAATTCTCCCCAAAGGAGTCTCAACTTGGTAAAGAAAGTGGAAATGGAGTCCAGTCCTTGACGAGTAAGAACAATCTCCCTGTGCAACTGGTATATCCTGGACCCATTCACCTTATCAAATTGCTGTTTCAGTTCTTTCCAGGCAAGCATAGCACTCTCTGAATACATCACAGAACTGGCTAGGTCATCAGAAACAGAGTTGATGATCCAACCATAAACCACAGCATTGCACCTATTCCACAGGTCATGATACACAGCACTGTATTTCTCACGAGCACAAGAACCAGTCACAAAACCATACTTATTCTTTCCAATCAAAAACGATTTCATGGCATGGCTCCACTTAGGGTAATTCTCAGAACCAGTAAGAACTACAGATATAATCCTAGCAGCAGGATTATCACTAGCATGCAAGTACAGAGGGTGAAAAGAATCTACCAAGGCCATCGCATCTCGATATTCCTGTCCGGTTGCATCCAGTGCCATCGTCGGATCAACAGGGAGAATTTCCTCGTTATTGTCGCCAGGAGTCGACATCTGTGAAGAGATCTGAAGGAGATACAGACGAAGCTCGAAGAAGACGAACAGTCGCAGAGGAAAGATCCACGAACTTAGGTCGAAACGGCAACAGTAACAAGGCGGCGAGAGCAGCGGCCAGTGATTCAAGGAGAATCGCACACAGAGAAGACTAGATCGCCTCCTTTAGCAAGAAACGAACGAACAAATCGCAAAGCGGAATTACGAAAGAGTTCGTGACCAAAAGCGAAGGCAACGAACGGGCAAGGATCTTCACGGTAAGGCTAAGGACGCCTCACACGCTCTGATACCATGTCAAATTCACTCTCAGATTGGTGGAATCACTCAAGAATCGCCATGGAAGGGGCAAACCCTAGCAGAGAAGAAGAAAGGACAACGATGGCGTGGCTTCTCAGGTTGAGTTCCTTAACTTGGTCAACCTCCACCACAATCCCACAAATCTAATATAAAGATGTTCAGATACAAGCCCAATATCCAAGGAACCCACAATCCAAGAGTGGCCAAGTTAAAAAAACAAATAACAATACAAAACGGGCCAAATATAAAATCAAAACTAGCCCAACTAAAATAACCCAAATGAAGAAGCCAAACTTGAACGGAGCCCAGCATAGCATATCTTCAACATATATAATATATTAAAAACAGAGCTATATTTATTAAGTTAAGTAGAGTATATATAACATAAGACTTAAGAGGGTTAATTATGACATATTTTGCCAAAAAAAAAAAGTATGTATGTGGGCCTTCAAAAAACTTTGGGCTTGAGAACTGAAAAACATTTATGCTCAACAACTAAACAATGGTGGGCGGTCAAATGTTTGGGCTTGAGATTTAAATGTATGATATCGGGCTTTTTTGGGTACTTGATTTATATAAATTCAATAATAATAATAATATCGATATAAAAAAAGAAACTTAAATAGTTAAATGGAGACCATTGATATAGTTACATTGCCGAATATATATATATATATATATATATATATATATAGCGTAGGGCAGGACTCCATTTTCTAGAGTTGGGTATATAAAACCGAAATCGGAAACTCGAGGAAAACCGTCACAACGCGTCCCGAATTAATACATTTGGTGGTCATGGTAAATCTAAATTTTTTTGAAATAAATGGTATATATAATTAATGATCCGAACATTTTGTATGAAACTTACAGATGTATTTTTCTTTTAAAATATTGTCCGTATTTTATCCGATTACATACAATAGCTAGCAAAAATAACACAAATTTCATATTTTTTAGAATATATATAAATATTTATAATATTTATTTTCATATATGCCTTACTGAACCATAAGATTAATATATATATATATATATATATAGATAAACGAAATTTATTATTTTTAAAATAAAAAAAATCCGAACCGGCCCACGCGAAACCCTACAATTTCCCAAAAGAGAGTTATGGTTTGAACCTTTTTTAATTAAGATTGGATCTAGCTAGCTAAAGGTGGTATAAATAAATTTAAGTTGAGCTTGAATGTCTTTCAAGTTACGCTTTAATTATTGTAGTAGTGTGGGGGCGGATAAACGGTACTATATACCAATAACATCAACTATCCTTTTATTATAAATAAATAAATAAACGGGTTAAAAATCTAATCACAGTGCTAAATTTGTATCATATTATTTTTAAATGTTTCAGATTTAAATTGTTGTTAATATGCGTTAAGGTTTTGCTTTTCGTTACTTTTTTATTTTTCTTCTATTTTTTCAGTTAAATTTGACGGATTTTGGTCGATTGCTCCATAAAATTCAATAGCAATAACAATTAAAGAAGAAAAAATAACAAAAGGGACTTCCGCTTTCATTTAACTAATGTCAATTAGTGCGATCATACAGTGAAACTGAAAAAAATTATGCAAAATTGATGTTCAATTTAACTTAATTGGTATAAATATATATGAATTGAAGAAAACCTATACCAAACTCCGTCAAATTTAACATAAAAACGGACGGAAAATTAAAATTGACGAACATGTGACACGTAAAATTAACATGGTACAAACCTGAAACACGTAAAAACACCACAATTTAAGTTTGAGACATTTAAAAGCAACATAATACAAACCACCATGAACTATGATTGGGTTCTTTTAACCCTAAATAAATAGACACCGCCATTGTATTGTTGCAACTCCAAGCACAAACTCAATTGAAAGCAATGGAAGCCAAAACAACTCCATTTCCACATTCTCTCATCTTCTTCTTCATTTTTCTTACCTTATCCGCCGTGCATGGATCGGGTAAACTCCGACACCGCCGCCCATGCAACCACCTCGTATTCTACTTCCACGACATAATCTACAACGGTCACAACGCAAAGAACGCCACGTCAGCAATTGTCGGGGAACCGTCTTGGGGAAACAAGACCATTCTCGCGACACAAAGCCATTTCGGCAACATTGTCGTGTTCGATGACCCGATAACCCTAGACAACAACCTACACTCCACACCCGTGGGTCGGGCACAAGGGTTTTACTTTTACGACCGTAAAGACGTTTTTACGGCGTGGCTCGGGTTTTCGTTCGTGTTTAACTCTACGAAGCATAGAGGGAGCATCAATTTTGCCGGGGCCGACCCGTTGATGAACAAGACGAGGGACGTTTCGGTAATTGGCGGGACTGGTGATTTTTTCATGGCTAGAGGAATTGCGACGCTTATGACCGATTCGTTCGAGGGCGAGGTTTATTTTCGGCTTCGGACCGATATTACGTTGTATGAGTGTTGGTGATAGTGTGTGCATGGACATTGGAAACCCTAGTGTTTGGTTATTCATTTTGTGTTCTTTGTGGGTTTGGTAATTTTGGGTTATGTTTGTTTCTCTTTTGTTTTTCTATCAAGTGTTTAAGGTTGTCTTTGTTGGAGAGTTCTTAGTAATGGCAATTGTAACTTGAAAAAACCATATCAATAACTTTGTGGTATTTTGGAGTGTTCTTTTATAATCATGTTATTTCTTCTCTATCTAGGAACACTCTAATGACATTCTATTATTTATATGGTATTTTTTATTAATAAAATATTAATATAGTATCAAAACCCAAACTCGACACCAATAAAAAAGTTCGAACATTTCGTTAATGAATTTAATTTCCACTCAATTTAAAATAAATTACACGTTTGCTATAAAATAGTGTGTGTTTTCGAAACGTTTCACGAGATTTTTCGTACCAAAGCCCGTATATATATTATCAAAACCCCACTTTATAAATATTGGACGTACCATTTACTAGAATGTTCGACTCTAAAATTCATGATCAAAATCTAATATCTCGAATTAATTAGCTTTTATTTTTTAACTCTTCAAATTTCACGGTCGAAGTTACTTTATTTGTCTAGTTAATTCAATAGTACTACTCTTTTTAATTAATGATGTGACCAAATCTAATCTAATTAATATCCCCAACAAACATCTTATCGTATATTTGATTGGATGCATGGTGTTTGGCTCTTATCTAGCTTGTACATGTAACAGACACTATAAATAGTTACGTTCCAAACATGTCCAACTGCCGTGTTCTAATTTGGGGTATGTACGTAGTTGGTTGGCTTAGTAGTAAGAAGTACTATAATATTAAATCTAATATTTCTAAAAAATACAAAAAAAAAGCATATTTTGTTATTAAAAATACTAATTCTTTTGTATTCTTTGATGCTATAGCCTAGGGATGTAAATGAGCCGAGTCAAAGTATTTATCAAGCTCGACTCGATTAGTATGTACCAAGCTCGAACTCGGTCGAGCTCTAATTTTGAAACTCGTACTCGATTCGAATCCAAACTCGACATAAACGAGTTCGACTCGTTAGTCAATTATTATTCAGTGGAGAGGATTTGGAATATGCAATGTATTCTTATTAGACCAAATCAGTTTACAATGTACATATGAGATGGTATTTATACTAGGAGCAGATAACACTAACTATCACTAACTAACACTAATCAACTAACTAACTTAGTGTGTACATATGTTAGTGAGTAAGTATACTCCTATATGCCCCCACCTTCTTCATCTTCTTCTCTCTTTTCATGGAACACATCTTTTATTCCATATAGCCTAAGTAAGGCAATGTGCTGCTTCTTAATAAGAGCCTTGGTGAGTAAGTCAGCCAGCTGGTCTTTGGATGCAACAAAATGAGGAAGAATCACCCCTGAATCAATATGCTGCCTAGTAAAGTGGCAGTCCAACTCTATGTGCTTGGTCCTTTCATGAAACATGGGGTTCTTTGCAATCTTGATTGCTGCCTGACTATCTGTGTAGATTGGTATAGGTGAAGAAATATGAATTCCCAATTCTTTGAGAAGGCTTTTGAGCCACAAAGCTTCCTGAATAGCTACCCTTAAGCACCTGTACTCTGCCTCTGCACTCGAAAGAGAGACTGTATCTTGTTTCTTCACCTTCCATCCCACCATTGCATTGCCAAGTCTCACACAATAAGAGCTCACAGATCTCCTACTAAAAGGACATGCTGCCCAATCCGAGTCACAAAACATGCTCAAGGTGAGAGGATTCTGGGATGGGTAGATCAAACCTTGGCCAGGGCTACCTTTGATATATCGGATCACCCTCAAGGCAGCATCTAGATGAGACTTCTTTGGCTTGTCAACAAACTGACTAAGTCTCTGGACAGAGAAGCTAATGTCAGGGCGTGTCATAGTCAAATAGAGAAGCCTACCAATCATCCTTCTATAAGAAGTTGCATCCTCTAAAGTAATGTCATCAGAATTGGTGTTGATTGCTTCATCATAACCATGTGAAGTGAGTTTGAGATTGAACTCCATAGGAGTCTCAGTAGGCTTTGCTGCACTCAATCCAGCCTCTTCAATCAATTCTAAGGCATACTTCCTCTGATTGATGACCAAACCCTCCTTAGACCTTGCTATCTCCAACCCCAAAAAATATCTCAAGTTGCCCAAATCCTTGAGCTTGAAATGAGACTGAAGAACAGTTTTCAACTGATTGATCATCCTAGCATTGGAGCCAGTGATTAGCAAATCATCCACATATATGAGTAAGAATACTCTATCCTTACCCTCAAACTTAGTGAAAAGAGAGTGATCAGAGGAACTTTGGATGTATCCATGCTGAATCAAAGTATGAGTGAGCTTGATATTCCACTGCCTTGAAGCTTGCTTAAGACCATAAAGGGATTTCAACAATTTGCATACCCTTCGAGGAGCTCCAAGCACAGGCTTAGATGAATCAAAACCCTGAGGAATATCCATGTAGACCTCCTCATGTAAATCTCCTTGAAGAAAAGCATTATTCACATCCATGTGAAATAATCCCCAAGAATAAGAAGCTGCCATAGCCAACACAATCCTTACTGTAGTCATTTTGACAACTGGAGAGAAGGTCTCATTAAAATCAGTCCCCTCTACTTGAGTGAACCCCTTGGCAACCAATCTAGCCTTGTATCTCTCTATAGATCCATCAGAATTGTATTTCACTCTAAACACCCATTTACAACCAATGGTGCTCTTATCAAAAGGCAGATCCACCACCTCCCAAGTCTTGTTGTCTTGAAGAGCCTTTATTTCATCCTTCATGGCCACCACCCAATTTGAATCCTTGATGGCCTGCTTATAGGTTGAAGGCTCTTTGATCTTGTCAATAGAAGCTAGGAAGCAGCTGAAATCAGAACTCAAACTATCATATGAAACAAACCTTTCAATACCAAAAGCAGCATTAGAAGAAGTCCCTTGATTCCTTTGTGCAATCCTAGCACTCCTTCTAAGAATAGGCATCGGAGGAGTGACAATTGGAGATGGATGCGATGCAGTGGGTTGTGGATCATCCACAACCATAGGAGGAGGTGAAGGAACATCAATAGGAGGATCAGCTAGAGAAGGAGGATCCTCTATAATGGAAACATCATCCAATGCCTTTGGACACAAGCAAGAAGGCAATAGAGAACCCAAAGCTGACTTGGACATTCCAAAAGGAAATATGTGTTCATGAAAAACCACATCTCTTGATACCTGAAAGGAAGATGTGTGAACACTCATCACAATGTAACCCTTTTGAGAAGTGGAATACCCCATGAGAATGCAAGGTTCAGCTCGAGGACTGAACTTGTCTGAATTGTTTAGCTTGGTGGCAAAGCATAAACAACCTATGATCCTCAAATGTGCAATAGAAGGCTTCCTTCCATATAACACCTCCATAGGGGATTTGTAGTTCAGTATAGAAGATGGCAACCGATTGATTAGGTAGCAAGCCGTGAGAACACAATAGCCCCAATACTTAATAGGCATGGAAGCTTGAAATCTGATTGCTCTAGCCACATTCAGTATGTGTCTATGCTTGCGCTCTACTCTACCATTTTGCTGAGGAGTGTGAACACAACTAGTTTGATGCTGGATCCCCAACTGAAGAAAATACTCCTTGCAAATTGAATTGACAAATTCTGTGCCATTATCACTCCTTAAGGTTTTGACAACTACTCCAAACTGATTCTGAACCATTGATAAAAACCCTTTGATATGAATGAATGTATCACTCTTATTCCTCATTAGAAACACCCAGGTTGCCCTTGAGAAGTCATCAACAATGGTGAGGAAATATTGATAATTCTTGATTGTAGACACCTTGTAAGGACCCCAAAGATCCATATGAACCAATTCAAAGGGTTTAGAAGCATGAGAATCACTAAGAGGAAATGAAAGTCTTGTTTGCTTGGCCAAAGGGCAAATTCTACACTGTTTAATACAATCAGTGGACTTATTCAAACACAATACATCATTCAAATGTCCCATGTGAATGGCTGAAACATGACCCAAACGCTTGTGCCAAGTCCATGCATCCACTTTATTAGTTTCAATAGAAGAAGTTGCCACCACCATCCTTGCATAAGAAGGCACCTGATCCTTGAGTATGTAGAGCCCCTTTGACCTTTCACCAATCTCCATTTGCTTCCCAAATTGGCCCTGAAGCAACACATGATTAATGGTGAATACTACTTTGCAATTCAATTGGTGAGGAAGTCTAGACACTGAAATCAAGTTGAACTTGAAATCAGGTACCAAAAGGATACCATCCAAGGTGATACCATTTGAGAAGGAGCAGCTACCAATATGTGTCACCTTACACTTGTGACCATTAGGCAAGTGGACAAACTGAATGTTGGAATCAGTTGCCCTTAGATTATGCAACCAACTTACCTCATGAGTTATATGATTGGTAGCCCCTGAATCAATGATCCAAGTCATAGTAGAAGATGATATCATACCTGCCATATGAGCTTGAACCTGATCACCACTCTCATAGCCTAGAGGCTCAAAATCATCTTGGGCTGCAACATGTTGCACCCTCTTATCCATAGCTGAGTGAACAATCCTCTTCTCACAGGTACCATGGAAGATCCTTTTATCCCCAGCTGCAACGTGCTCAACCAAATTGAGATCATCAACACTTGCATTAGCTGAGTTCCATTGGCGTTTCAAAGCTCCTGAAGGACCACCAAATTTCTTCCAACAAGTATCCTCTCTATGACCATACTTACCACAATAGGTACAATGCCAATTGGACTTATCTATCTTGCCAGGTCTACCACCATTACCTGAGCCACCAGAGTTATTATAGGGCCTATATGGACCTTCATTGCCTGAGCCATTCCTTGAACCACCATTGGAATTCTTAGGATAACCAGAAGAATTCCTCATTGAATACAAGGCAGTTGATTCACCAACATCACCAATTGAACCTGAAATGGCACGCTGACTCTCCTCTTGCACCAACACAGAAAAAGCAACACTAAGAGAAGGAAAGGGCTGCCTCATCAACAAGCTGCTCCTTACATGAGCATAAGATTCATTCAATCCCAAAAGAAAAGCAATAAGTTTCTGCTTCTCTTTGTGATCATTGACAAGTTTGAGATCAGCCTGACATTCAAGCATCAAGTCATCAATTGAGCTCAAAGCATCCCAGAGTTGTTTCATCTTTGCAAAATACTCAGTGATAGAGAGAGCACCCTGGGAAGTCTGGTAAATCTCTCTTGTGAGCTGAAAAACCTGTGTGCCATCCACTTTATCAAACATCTCTTTGAGATCATTCCATATGGATAATGCTGTGGAGTTGTAAACCAATCCATTAACCAGCTCCTTAGCAACTGTGTTTCTGAGCCAAGCCTTAACAATAGCATTAGCTCTATCCCATTTCAAACATTGTGCCACAGGAATGCTTGAACGTGTGAAGCTGCCATCAATAAATCCAAGCTTGTTCTTCACTAAAAGAGCTTCCCTCATGGCAGTGCTCCAGGTATGATAGTTAGTAGAACCTTGGAGTTGAAATGGAATCAAGAGGAGACCAGTTGTGTCCGAAGGGTGGAGATAAAGAGGATCATCAATCAAATTCTCTGCCATAGCTGAATCCAAACGAATGTATAAAGAAGCAATCTGTCTTGATCAACAAGAGAGCCTCACAGCCACAGAAAATCTCTAGAAACAGACAAAAGAGCAAGCTGGCAACAGCTAGCAATAGTACAACAATCCAGAAATGTACTATCCAGGTGCAAAGAAACTTGCGCAGGAATTCAAATCCAAATTCCTCACAAAATCAATCAGAAAATGATCCAGATCCACTGAGCAAAGTATCTCGGAAGAGAATCAATGATCAAGACTTTCAATCGAAGCAGATGCAGCCAAGCAATCAATCAAATCAATCGCAACTAAACAAAGCTACTTAATCTGATCCAATGAATCTGAAATGCATCAAATTCTTGATCCTTGAAGACTTACAAAGAGTCGGAATCAAGATTGGAGCAGAATGCAATCCTCAATTGAAGAATCGAAGCAAAGAATCCAGAAGAAATCAGTAATCTAGAGGCTTGCTTGATCTCCAAGAAATCGAAAAGATGAAGGTTGTTTGGGCTCCAAGAAATCGCCGTGCTCTGATACCATATTCAGTGGAGAGGATTTGGAATATGCAATGTATTCTTATTAGACCAAATCAGTTTACAATGTACATATGAGATGGTATTTATACTAGGAGCAGATAACACTAACTATCACTAACTAACACTAATCAACTAACTAACTTAGTGTGTACATATGTTAGTGAGTAAGTATACTCCTATAATTATATATACAATAAATTATTATTTTTCATAATTAAAAAAAATCGAGCTCAACTCGACTAAACTCAAACTCGATCTTCTTATATAATAATTAATTATTATTAAATAAGAATAATAATAAGAACCAAGCTCGACTATACTTATAAACTCGAACTCGAAACTCGTTTGGGCTCGCAAGTAACTCGAGCCGAGCATTATCAAGCTCGAACTCAACTCGGCATACCATAAAGCTCGACTCCAGTTCGGCTCGACTCAGATTTTTTTCCAGGTATCTTACTCCGAAATATAAACAAAACATCGGGAACACTACCCCGGAATTTAGTTAAACAATCGGGTGACCCGACCCGATCTTTAGAACATATATCGGGTTGCTCCAACCGATATGTTACCATTATATCGGGAAAACCATTCCGACTTTGTAGTCCAATCTTCAATGTATTTGGCAAAAATAAATAAAAAACTTCAATGTGTTGGAAAATAAAAGGAAAATTATAGCATATATTTATTATTAAATTATGTAGCTATACTATAGTTTATATTTTCTTGTAGCAGATGGCATGAGGATTGAATTTTGTACAACATAAGTGTGAGGACTAAAATACTTTAAACGTAAAGTCAAGATTGATATCTATAATTATATAATCGTGCTTTATTAAAAAGGTAGAGATATAATCACACCATAAAAATACGTTATTATAGGGTTTAAAACCAATTCTAAAGTTTGTACACTATAATTGTTTCGCGTGGTACAACTAATAATTTTAAACTTCAAAACATATCAGAAGTTGTGTAACTAAATAATATTGATCTAATTTAATATATATAATTTTTAAATTGTATATACACTATATACTATAAATATTGTAATCAAACAAACATAATTTTTTATAATAATCTGATTTGCCTATAATTTTTTCTACATGAAAGTGTATATGAAAATCAAATTAATTAATTAACACATAAATTCATATGATTTTCAGTTTTTTGGATTTGTTCCCAGAATAACGTCACGGATGATGTGACTAACCACATCAAAGAAGGCACCATGAGCGGTGACGAGCCGCTTCTCGCCCTCTTTATAACTTTATTTATAATTTTTTATATTTGCGGGAAATATATTATTTAAACTAAATTAAAACTGAAATAAATAATAAAGAAATAAAATCCTAGTCACGATGACGTGTCAGAAGAGGGGGCAGTTTTCAACCACCGTTACGTACAAACTGTCTGACCTCCATTCGCCACCATATATATATCACTATTATAATATATAATAATATATATATATATAAACTTGATGTATATGTTTTTTAAATATAAATTCATTTTCTTTTTTGCCACAATCTTATATATTTTGTTGGCCGATCACAATTATATTTCTTTGGTAAAAACGCTTTAGGAAGAAAAAAAAAAAAAAAAAAAGCATATAGAAATATCCGCATCAGGTCGGAGCTATGTGGCTCCGATCTGAGCCTTCGGTTGCACAATCGGAGCCGGACGACTCTATCTGAAGTTATATGGCCTGATTGGTGGTTACCAGTAGGGCTGACAATTCGGGCTCGGCACAATGGGATGATATGAACACGACATGAAAATTACGGGTTTGAATTTGATATTGGTGACACGGCATGACATGATAACACGATAATTATATGTATACATATAATAGATTCTATTAAAATAAATATATTTAACCCTAGCATGACCTCTTTTCGCAACGATACTTTATGAAGTTTAGATTGAACTCTCTAAATTGAGTAATTTTAAAATTTTAGTTAAAAAATTGTTATATATTAATTTTTTATTCATTTTACGATAGGTTTTTCTTGCAGAATTTCATGTTGGGCCGGGTCTAAGATGACCCCCAGAACACGATACGAACCTGGCACGACACGAACCCGTCCGAATTGTCAACCTTAGTTACCGACAGACATGGATGGTGGTCGAGGGTTACGGCAGTCTTGAGCAGTGACTGGCAGCCTTATGCGGTGGTTGTAATACTTTGGGTGGTGGTCGGAAGAAGATTATGAACTAAATTGAACAAAATAAAATTATTTAAATTAACCAAAAGTCTACAAAATACTAGGATTTTTCTACCATGCTTTAAGAGCACCATGCTTTTGGTTTTTTTATTACTAGGGTGGACTTATTTGTAACATATGTAAAACTTTAAAAGTATGAAAAAATATGAAATTTTTTAACCACATCTAATATTTGCATCATACTATTAATAATATCAATTTCTCTCTAAGGTTCACCTTTAGGGCAATAGAAAAATAAAAAAACAAGTACCCAAAGCATGGTGCTCTCAAAGCATGATAGAAAGATCCAAAATACTATCATAAAACACCAAAACCTACCAAATTAAAAACGTGCCAACAAAAACAAATTTTGATCAAATATATATCAACAAAAACTCTTTAACCCTATCGATTAAATTGAGTAATATAATTGTAAATGTAATAAATACTAAAAAGAAACAAAGAAATGATATTTCCATGTAATTCATGGCCAAATAAATATTTCCATGTAATTCAGCTAAAACTAAAAGAGCTTTCCTTGTAAATTAATGTGTATTAAGAAAATATAAAAAAGAATAGCCATATTTTTTTTTTTTTGGTAATAGAATATAACCATAGTTTATTCCTCCTCACCATAAAGCTTGCAGATTCATCGTATTCCCAACATGTACGGTGTACCCCTCTCCTCTGTCTCCGGCGCCGGCGCTCGGTGAACCCTCGAACACCCTCTCAATAATATCGTTGGATAATTCCTCTCTGTTGTCTCTGATCGATTCAGCTAGCTGAATCTCCAGTTAATTGCTTCGTCATCGAATCGAAGAGCAGCTTCGAGCCGTGTACTTCAGCTCCGGCGACGTGTCGACGTCTTCTGTTCCCGTTTCCGTTCGTTTTTCTTCGATTCATCCGGTTGATATCGTCGGAAGTGAGTTTCGGCCACCGCAATCGCTACTGTAAGCTCCAATTTCAGATTTTTTTTTTTCGTTGCAACTGATTGAGCTGTTCTTGTACCTGATTGATTGAGCTAGCCCTAATTTTGATTATCGAGATGCCAAAAGGTTCTGTTTTTCTCTTTCCCAAACTATGAATCCCTGAAATGCTCACTAACCAGAGGATCTGGTTACGGAATCAGTAATTTTGCTGTAATTATTGCTTTTCTCTTTATTCTCAATTCACTAGCAAGACTCAAAACTTGAATCTGATGTATGTTTGCTGAGTTTTATACCTATTTGACTGGAGAAATTAAGGCATATTTCATTTGATAGATTGTGTTGATCCATTATCTGATCTTTATTACACTTTCTGTTTCAGTATATCAATTGTCAACCAGTTAATCACTATGATTCCTTTATCCTATTTTTTGGATATTATAGCTGCAATTGATTGAGTAGTTATGTTGATATCTTTCTGAAAATGAAATGGATGAATCTCATTTATTTCCTGTGTCTGTTTAAGTGCTTACTGATGCATCTATGTTTACTTGATCATTTTGTTGCTGTTTGAGATATCCGATGTTATTGCTATTTTGAGCTGGGAATCTTTTAAATTTGCATATGGACTATGATTTTTAAGATATTTTGCATTGAAATGTAATTTTATGCAATTAAGATCTTTTAGAAATGCTTAATTTCCAATATCTGTAGCCTTTGATAAAGATATGGTTTCATCTGTGTTGATATTTTACCTTATGAATTAATTTATCCTTTTGTTGCTTATTATAGGATGATGAATTTCATCTAAATCCGATAAAGGTCTGTCATTTCTCATTCAAAGTTTGGCTAAACTTCTCAAAGAGATGGATCGGTGCGATACTTCGGGTTTTGTTAGTGGTGGATGCAAGTTTATGGACATATAATGTTAGCCCCATAGCACATCTTGTTTAAAAACCCAGAAGAAACATGGATCCTAGGTTTCCTTATCTCGGTTTTCCAGCAAGCTATGTTCCGAACGGTTTCTCGAATCTGGTCAATTCAGCTCAAGTTGGAGGCACTGACACTACTCTACGCCTTGACTCTCCTTCATCTCTGCATCACAGTTCTCCATTTAGAGGGATAAAGCGAAAGAGGAACTCCGTTAATGGAGGACATCAAGTTGGGTCATCTTTGTCTCTTGGGCTTGGTTGGTCTTCAAGTTCGTCCGACAGCAAGTGTAGCTCGGCCACTGAGTGCACCATGTCTTCAGCAAAGGAAACCGATGAAGAATCATCAATGGAGCTCGACCTAGATTTCGCCCTCCATTTGGGAAACGACAAGAAAGCCACAAATTTGCAGCCGGAGGTTGATCTGGAGCTTAGCCTCTCCACCAAACCATCAGAATCCGATATCTCGACCGTGGATGAAGGGTCTACTTCCCTCGGCCGGAGAACTGCACCAAAGTTTTCATTTTTGGATCATCCGATGAACAAAGCTACCACCTTGGTTCTTGATTTGGCTCCGGTTGTGCCGGAACATTCGAAAAGTTCTATCACTTGTTCATCTGGGGTAATAACACCAAGTGGGTCCCGTTCCGGGTCCTCGAAGATATGCCAGGTGGAGGGATGTGGGAAAGGTGCGAGAGGGGCTTCCGGTCGATGCATCTCCCATGGCGGTGGCCGGAGGTGTCAGAGACCAGGGTGTCCGAAGGGAGCCGAGGGTCGAACCGTGTACTGCAAGGCCCACGGAGGTGGCCGGAGATGTGATTTCCTCGGTTGCACCAAGAGTGCCGAGGGTCGAACCGACTTCTGCATCGCCCATGGAGGTGGCCGGAGATGTAGCCACGAGGGTTGTACCAGAGCGTCCCGGGGAAAGTCAGGGCTCTGCATCCGCCACGGGGGCGGGAAAAGATGCCAGATGGACAACTGTACAAAAAGCGCCGAGGGCCTCTCCGGGCTATGCATCTCTCATGGAGGGGGCAGGAGGTGTCAGTACACCGGGTGCACGAAGGGTGCCCAGGGGAGCACCGCGTTCTGCAAAGCTCACGGCGGAGGGAAACGTTGCACCTTCAAAGGATGCAACAAGGGTGCCGAAGGGAGCACGCCGTTTTGCAAAGGCCACGGAGGAGGGAAACGATGCTTGTATAAGTCGGGAGAAGGTGCGTGCACCAGGAGCGTGCACGGTGGGACCAACTTCTGCGTGGCCCACGGAGGTGGGAAGCGATGTGCGATACCCGACTGCACCAAAAGTGCTAGAGGAAGGACCGATTTCTGTGTTAGACACGGCGGAGGGAAAAGGTGCAAAACCGAAGGGTGCGGAAAAAGTGCTCAAGGGAGCACGGACTTCTGCAAGGCTCACGGTGGCGGTAAACGGTGCTCGTGGGGCCACCCTGGGTCCGACCATGGTGGGTCCGAGTCGAGTCCTTGCCACTCGTTCACCAGGGGAAAGACGAGCCTCTGTGCCCTGCACAGCGTGTCGGTTCAGGACAACAGGGTCCACGGTGGGGTCTATGTGGGTCCGGTACCGAAAACCGTGAACCCTGAGGAGATGAACATTGACAACATCTTTAACAACACGAGTGGTCCCCACATGGGTCGGGTCTCGGTTGGGGACAAGGCCGGGACATCGCGGTTAGAACCGGAAGGAAGGGTTCATGGTGGAAGCATCATGGCAATGCTAGTTGGTGGTGACCAACATGACCCTTGGAAAGTGCCTCCAAAGAGTTGGTTGTAACTTGTAGTGTAAGGCAAGTCATTTATATGTCTCGATTTTAGTTGTATTTTGCTTTAACTGATATTTATTTGGTGTTGTAATTTGGTTGCCTTGGACAGCAAGGTAGTAAGGGTAGTAGTGAGCAATGTCTTTGGTATAGGGTAGTGGTCTGTTTATAGGTTGATAGTCTGTTGTGTCTGTAAATATAGAAAGTCTCTGAGTTATCTGTTCAAGTTAGTGTCTTTAAAATGTAAAATCTTGTTCTTTTGGTCCATTTGATAATTTTTTAGTGTCATATGTTTCAAAATGTTATTTTTTTAGTACATTCTTCGCAAAAAAAAAAAAAAAAAAACATTTGTGGAGTCACTTAGAAAATGTCCTTCTTGTTGTCATTGACCTCAGAAAATACGCCACGGCTTTTTGTTCGTATCACTCAGACGACGTTAACGATGGATTTTGCTCTTCAAGCTCCTATCCTTGTTCGCTTATCCTTGTTCGCTTTGCCTTCTTACGTTGTCCTGCAATAAGGGGTGACTGGGTCGTGACCCGGTAAACCCACTCTGATGTTTAAGTCAGTTTTTGAATGTAGAGAGCTAAATTGTAAAGAGAGAATGATTAAC
Organism: Clarkia xantiana subsp. parviflora; assembly: GCA_036873135.1. NCBI lineage: Eukaryota > Viridiplantae > Streptophyta > Magnoliopsida > Myrtales > Onagraceae > Clarkia > Clarkia xantiana. The sequence continues at coordinate 16,799,400 of JAPTYO010000003.1, forward strand.
ACTGAATGAAGAGTAGAATTGAGGATTTATAGGGTTTTGGGCCATTATTCTCGAATATGAGTTAATCTTGTACTAATTACGGGATAATTACATTGTTAACCACAGATAAGCTACGATAAGCTTGTTTGGACAACATAAGGTTTACATGTCGATGTAGATGTTCGAGTCGTATGAGTCGTTTTCTCATGTACCCCGAGTGCGTTCGAGCCTTCGTGATGTAAAAGGGGGATCCGGGCGAAATGTATACGTACAGTGCGGGCCGTGCGGATAATTGATCCGCACGGTGTAGCCCGAGAGCGATAATTTCACTCGGGTCATGTGTGTGGATGTTCTCAAATGTAATTTTACCTCGAGTACTTAGTCGAATTTCTTGCTCCGTTTAGCTCGTAGTTGGGTCGTTTCATTATTGAGTTGGTACGTCGATTGTTACAACTGGACGTATATCCATCAGAGCCTATCCGATCTTTTTTGTTTTGCCTATTCGATTCGAGTTCGAGTTTATTCGAGTTTTACATAATATTATTCAATTCAAGTCAAGTTCTAGCTCGAACTCGAGTTAAAGAGCGTCATTTATGATATAACTGAACAAATTTGAACTTTGTGAGCCGTGTCGAGCCGAACTCGAATTCGTCGAGTATAGAACTGACTCGAGCTTAAAAATTTTAGACTCAGTCGATTTCAAATAAAATGAGTCGAGTCGAGCTTGTCAGATACTCGGCTCGACTTGACTCGATTACACCTCTATATATAATTAACTCATCCAATTTATCTAAGAAATATAATTATGATTGATTATATTTGAAAGTATTACGTACGTAGCGAAATTGGTAACTTTATTTATTATTATTATTATATATTAATTTTTTAAAATTTTAAGTTTTAAATTACTGAGATCACTACATGCAGATCGTGTATTTCAAAATTAAAGAGAATATTACTAGATTAATGACGTCTACGATCAATCACACACTCAAGGTCAAAGCCGAATAATGACTATTCTTCAAGAAAAATCATATAATATATACGTTTTTCAAATAAAAAGCTTTAATAAACAATATTCAATATTTTTTTTTCACAGCATTAGGATAGGATCTAACAAGTGTGAATGAATAATATTTAATTAAAATGGATATATATAACGAGATAGAAGGTAATCCAAATTAGTTTCCCGCGAAAATAAAATCAGCTAGTTGTCTACGTAAACATATATAGAAAGAAACAAGTCATTACAAATCATCATTCGAGAGATATATATAAAGTATTTTATGCGACTATAAAATCACGTCATTAAAATCAAGTGGAGCAGCAAAATATATTTGTAAAAACTTTCACCTCATTAATTTTGTAATTAATGAAAATTATCTCCTAAAATAATGCTTAACTATATACAACTTTTTGTAAAAAAAAAAAAACAAATATGCAGCGTTTTAGGAAATAAAAAATAAAAATAAATAGAAATGAATAATTAGTAAATTTCCTTTTTAAAGCTAACACTAATTTCCCGCTATACTACAAATAGATTGTGTGTTTAATTTTGTAACATATATGGAAGAAACAAGTTAGTTAACCATTTGATATATATATAAATATATATAGACAGTCTATATAGTGGCGGATCCAAGACCCGGGGTCAGGGGGTGCAATCAGTAGCGGAGTTAGATTCAGGATGAATGGTGCAACCCGAAGTAAAATGTACTTACTACTAAGAGTACGACCGGATGTAGAATTATTATCCATTTGGTAAATGTAAAATATGTTGTTTATTAAATAATGCAATGCTCTAAAACATATTTAGGTAATTATTAATTTATTCCATAAATAAGTATTCACTAATAAGACCTATATATTAAGTATTACCACCAAATATAGATCTTGTGCTAGCTATCAGACTGGCCTTTAATATTAACCGAAAAAGACATGTCTTTTTCCCTAATACATAACACGGTTAAATATGTTGCACATATTTGCATGTCATTCGCATGCTTGAATCAGTTGATTAAACATTTCTAAAAAAATCGTTGATCAAACTATCCTCGTTAAACTAAACTAATGACAAAAAAACTATTGCAGATTATTTTGCTAATATTTTTGTATTTATTTAAATAAATAAAAATTATTTTTAGAATCTTAGATATACACTTAAGTTAAGTGAGAGGTGCAACAAACATTTTTCATACTTAAATGAGAGGGTGCGGAATTTACCTATATACTACAATATCCACTATATTTATACAAATTATATAAATTTGAGGGGGTGCGACTACACCCCCTCAACTACATGTAGGTCCGCCCCGACTATATATATGAAAATAAATCAAATATTAATTATCAAACTTTCACCTCATTAATTTGGTAATTAATGAAAATTATCTCATAAAATAATGCTTAACTATATACAGCTTTCTGGCAAAAAAAAAAAAAAAAGCAGCGTTTTAGGAAATAAAAAATAAAAATAAATACAAATGATTAATTAGTAAATTTCCTTTTTAAAGCTAACACTAATTTCCCGCTATACTACATGTAGAATGTGTGTTTAATTTTGTAACATGTATGGAAGAAACAAGTTTAACCATTGGATATATATATATATAGTCTATATATATGAAAATAAATCAAATATTAATTATCAATCTTTCACCTCATTAATTTTGTAATTAATGAAAATTATCTCCTAAAATAATGCTTAACTATATACAGCTTTCTGGCAAAAAAAAAAAAACAAAAAACAAAAAAACAAATATGCAGCGTTTTAGGAAATAAAAAATAAAAATAAATACAAATGATTAATTAGTAAATTTCCTTTTTAAAGCTAACACTAAATTCCCGCTATACTACAGGTAGAATGTGTGTTTAATTTTGTAACATATATGGAAGAAACAAGTTTAACCATTGGATATATATATATATATATATATATATATATATATATATATATATATGAAAATAAATCAAATATTAATTATCAAACTTTCACCTCATTAATTTTGTAATTAATGAAAATTATCTCCTAAAATAATGTTTAATTATATACACTGGCTTTCTGGGAAAAAAAAAAAAAAAAACAAATATGCAGCGTTTTAGGAAATAAAAAAATAAATACAAATGATTATTAGTAAATTTCCTTTTTAAAGCTAACACTAATTTCCCGCTATACAGGTAGATTGTGTGTTTAATTTTGTAACATATATGGAAGAAAAAAGTTAATCAACCATTGGATATATATATAGTCTATATATATGGAAATAAATCAAATCAAATTTTGTAATTAATGATAATTATCTCCTAAAATAATGCTTAACTATATACCTTTCTGGGAAAAAAAACAAATATGTTTAGGAAATAAAAAATAAAAATAAATACAAATGATTAATTAGTAAATTTCCTTTTTAGAGCTAACACTAATTTCCCGCTATATACTACAGGTAGACTGTCTATATATATGAAAATAAATCAAATATTAATTATGACGTTAGACATATATAGAAATATTGTATTTGTAAAATTTCAAATTTGACATTCTCTTGACAATCTTCTATATATATATATATATTAAGAAAATGCAAGTGAGATATCTGCACACAAAAATGTATCAAGTCAAGAACAAAAGTGTGTCATTGTTCCTCATTATAATATGCACTACTCTCTTCTTCTGCAATTTCTGCAAAGCTTCTGAAGAAGTTGGTAATATATATTTTAATTTCTCTTTTATATATATATATGCATTAATAATACAGTCATATATAGATCATCATCATGATATAAATACTATTGTTTTTGTTTGTTTTACATTCATGATTCAAAACAAAGAATTGCAACACAATATTATGAAATTCATCATTTTCATTAAGGAATACAATATTATGTTACTCATTATACATCAGGGATAACATATCACATGTCTCACTCTTTATGTCTCAAATCGTATTTTACTGTTGAAATCTTGACACGAGTATCAAAATCTTAACGATTTGGGACAAAAAAAGCGAGACAGGAGATTTGAATCCATACATCAGAGCTTGTTAATTATTCTCTACTTTTCTTAGATGACGAGACACAGTTTACATACGAACAAGGAGGTGTCAAAGGACCAGAATTATGGGGAGATATAAAAGGGGAATGGAAACAATGTAAGCAAGGAAAACTTCAGTCTCCCATTGATTTGGTGAATGAGAGAGTTAAGGTGTTTCCACAACTAGGCAAGCTGAAGAGGGACTACAAACCTGCTCCTGCTATTGTTCATAACAGAGGTCATGATATTACAGTAAGTTACATTGTCAAATTAGATTCAGGTTTTATGGTTTAGGGTTTATGGTTTAGGGTTCATGGTTTAGGGTGGAGAAAAAAACCCGAATTTTCGAAAAACCTGTCTTAGCCCGTCCTGGAAAGCCCGTTCCGAAATTGTGCCCGAGCTCATATGGGAGAGACTTTTATTCCCAACTAAGGCTAGGTTTTTTTTTTTTTTTTTTTAAATAAAAAAAATCCCGAAAATCTTAGTTATTTACCCTAGTTCAACAATTTACAACTTAAATAATCAAATTATACTTATCGTGAATTCGATGTATGTGTTGATGAATTCAATGTATGTGTTCGTGAATTTGATGAATGCTTGAGCTTGAATTTGTGTTAAGTTGAAAATTAAGGTTTGTTTTCATTCTTAGGTGTAAACTAGGGTTCTCCCTAACCCGTCCTGAATTTGAAAAGTCCCGACCAAGTAGAGAATTTTTCAGATGCTTAACTTAGGGCTAGGTCTTGGGACAATTGTGGAAAATCTCGAAAACTAGGCTTAAAACCATTTTTTTGAAAAATCCCGCTCGTTTGTCTCGAGCTCACCCTAGTTAGGGTTTTGAAATCGGATTTCGGTTAAGGGTTAATTAATATAAGGTTATTTGGTTGATTAAAGGTGCAGTGGAAGGCTTATGCAGGGAGCATTACAATAAATGGAACTGTCTACTATCTTAAGCAATGTCACTGGCATTCCCCGTCTGAGCATACTGTAAATGGAACAAGGTTTGTGAGAGACGTCTAATCTTATTTGTAAGGGAATTATGAAAATCTCTTACAAATACAACATTTAAATATTTTTTTGGTAAGGGAATAACTCCTAACAAAAGGATTCGCTAGAAAATTTCTTAAAAACTTTTTTGAAAATCCCTCAAAACATAATAAATTCCTAAAAAATTATTATAATTTATAAATGAATTGATTTCTTAAAAAAAAAAAAAAAAAAACAGTCACAAATTGCCAATTTTCCTGGAGTAAACCACTTAGTAATTGTACAATTTAGTTAATGATGTTTTTTGTATTTGTATTTGATCCAAATAGTGTCACTATTATAAATATTTAAGCCCCATTTATTTTTTCTTTTTGTCGGTCTCAAAACATTCCCTTTTTTAGTTACTAATTAATGATGATGTTATTCAATCTTTTGGCCAAAAATAAATCTTCTATTGTTGATTTTTCCGACAGATTCATTAACTTTATTCGTTATTATTAGACGATTTTGATTACCTAATCTCTATTACTCAATAAAGATAAATTATCATTAAAAATAAATCTCTTTAATTAATAACAATCATAAAGTTAGTAATTTACCTTTTTTTTAATCCACCTTAGTATTTACTTAAAATCATAAAAAACAAGAAAATAATGATTATCCCAAAAGAGAAATGTTATATAATATAGTTAAACATTTATATCTACTTTGTTATAATTTTATTCATATTAACATGGGCATCTTGGTAAAATTGTCACAAAAAATTGCAGTAATGGCATATGAATGGTCATACTACTACAAAATGTTTTTATAATATAATATTTATGATTATGATATGTAGATAAATATTGTAGTTTTGTTAATATTATAGATATTAATATTACAAATGATGCATGATTGTGTTGATTATGTTTTTAGGTATCAGTCAGAGCTTCACATTGTACATTTAAGCTCAAATGGAGAAATAGCTGTTATCGCAATCCTTTATAAATACGGTCGTCCCGATCCGTTTTTAAGCGAGGTACTTATTAATCCACGTATATATATAATTTTTTTTTCTCAAATATATAATGTTTGATTTATGAATATTGATCTTATTATATATCACATTGACAGTTATTCCATCATATAAAAGCATCAGAAATTAATCATGAAGAAATTCCAGTAGGTATCATAAATCCATGGGTAATTAAGTTGGTAAGAGATAAATACTTCAGATATATTGGTTCCCTAACTGTACCACCATGCACTGAAGGAGTCATCTGGACTATTGTAAAGAAGGTATATATATATATATATTAGGGTTAATAACCTAGAAATTGTCTGAAGTTTGTCTATGTGATATTTTTTGTATCTAAAGTTTAAATTGTTGATATGGAAATGATTAACAATCCGACAGATGGAATGTTAACATTCCGATTTGTCTCTTACTATAAAAATGTCCTTGAAATTGTGATATATTACAGTTGTGCTATTAAGAGACTGAATCGGACTATTCACGTTCCGATTGTCGGAACTATCACGTTCCTTGTTGATATTGACTGTCTGAAGTTTCTACTTTGCTGGAATTTTGTTGTCTCCGTCCAAATTTGCTGTTAAAATTGACATAACTTGGCCATGTGTTTGTCACATGACCCAATAAAAAAATAAATCTTAAAATTGCCTCTAGTAGGGTGGTGGCCTGCCGGAGTAGGGTGGTGGCCTGCCGGAGTAGGGTGGTGGCCGACCGAAGTAGGGTGGTGGCCGGCCGGAGTAGGGTGGTGGTCGGTCAAAGTTGGGTGTGGCTTGAGTAAACATAAAAGTATCAGGGGCAATTTCGACTTTTCAAACCATTATGTCAAATTTGACAGAAAAAATGGACGGGAAACCTAGTTTCAACAAAGTTGACACTTCGGACATCCAATATCAACGATTTAAACTTCAGACATCAAAATTTCACATAAAACAAATCTCAGACAGTTTATATGTTATATTACCCTACTCTTTTGCTTTGTTTCATCAAACATGCGCTAAAATTTTGAAACTTGTACAAATATTTTCTATAGGTTGCTACAGTTTCTAAGGAGCAGTTAAGAGCATTAAGGGAAGCTGTTCATGATGTAAGTTTTATACATTGATTGATGATTAGTGACACAATTACTTAGCTGTGTTTAATTGCTTTCTTAATTTTTGCAGGGCTTTGAGGAAAATGCAAGGCCACTACAAAATTTAGATGGAAGGAATATATATCTTTATAATCCAATCAACAATAAAAACCCTTTAGATTAATTTAGAGACTAGCGCTTTATTATCTATTATTTCCCCTTATCTTAAAACACTAGTTACTCTATTGTTTTAAAATTTCATTAGTTCATAATTAATTGCAGTTGTCTTCATTGAACTCTCTATTTGCAAGTATGTATTAAGTAATAAATATTATTTTTATTTATATATTGAAATAGTTACCAATGGTCTAAGGTTTATAAACATATACTAATATTTTGTTTTATTCAATTTAATACAATATTATTTACTATTAAATATTGTATTCAAAGAATTATAATATATATTTTCCACAGTATTCTGATTTACAAATAACTTTGTTCATCTACATCTTTAATTGTAGTCCTAATTCAACATGCATCGACATTGTTAATAGTAATACACATGATCATATTTTAGATTTAGTCAATCAACTTCTAGTAACCAGCAATTCTAAAATTTTAAAATCAATTTATAGCTTTTAACCTTAAATATATTATATTGTGCCACATTGTAATTTTAAAACGCACCAGAAAAATCAACATTATTAAACGATATTATATATTTTAATATTTTATAAATAAACTTATTTCTATTAATTCACCATAATATTATTTCTTTTTAAATATCGTAATCAAAGTCCATAATTTTTTTTTATACAAACCCCTGATTTACAAATATTTTTCTCAAGTGAAATTATGTAAAACCCTTCTGAATGACATGACATCATATACTCTGTATATCTCTACAGTAACAAACTAATCAATAATAAGATATACATATTCTTTTAAAATCAAATTTACACGAAATGCATTATCAGTAATATCGTAACATAAATTTTTTAAGTAGAATTTTGCGCAAAACACGGATAACCCAGTTGTTATATAATATATATATATATATATATGTATATATATTATTTTTAATTAATAAATACTATACATTATATAATACATACATATATTTTTTATGGTTATTAAAAACTAAAAAGTTACAATTTTAGAAATGGAGTTGAGACTTGAATTTAGCCAATCTCGATAGCTCCTCCACCGCCTCCACCAAATGATCCACCCTCGCCACAAACTCAATAAGCAACGAAGCAAACGTGGCCAACGAAAGCGCCGCCGTGCTCTCAAGAGCCTTCATTTTCGGCATCAAATCGGCCGATCCGTCGTCTTCGTAGCCGTGATCCGCCTCGCGGCACGGCCACGAGTGGAGCCGCTTCGACGACTTCCGCATCGACTCGTGGTAGGTCTCCGGCGGGTTAGTCGGGTTTTCCGGCGGAGGTTTCGTGTCGGTGATGAGGAGGTAGGAGTGCGTGTCGATCGCCGATTGGAGGCGCTCGCCGGAGACGTGGAGGCGTTTCAGGAGGGAGGTTTTTAGGGTTCGGTTCATGCCGCCGATGTTGTTGCTGAGGCAGCGGACGAGGTCGGCGGCTTGGGTCGCCACGTCTTGGATTTCTGACCGGAATGCCGATCGGAGATTGTACGGTGCCTAAACCGAAAAATAAAAGTTGTTAGAGTACGCACAATGGTTTTACGTAAATTGTATTATTTAATGGATTGGTACGTTGTTTTGAAAACTGGACCGATAATCGGAGCATGAAACGGTCGTATAAGTGGTTCGGTTCTAGTAAAATAGTAGACTGAATAGCGACCCGAATCAACCCGGTTTGGATCGGATATTACCGGGTTTACCTGATCGGTCTGGTACGAGGGCTAGAATATATATGATTAATAGGTATTTTGGTACAATATGTTTCATCAATGTTGTCTTTTGGTGTGACATATTTTTTTTAGTGAATGAATGGTTTGATTGGAATACGTTTATGAATTAAATTATACAAAAAAAAGATAGTCATATAAATTGGGACCTAAATTGCACAAAAATAAAACTTTGGAGGTAATTACGTGCAAATCACATCAGTATTTAACAGTCAAAATTAATAGTTGACAAACAGATGCACGAAATATAATAAGTTCTAAACGGTATGCACCAAAAGTATGCCAAAAAAAAAAGGTTGTAACTAAAGAGTAAAGACAACATTGATCAAACATGTACCAAAAGACATATTAACCCATATATATGGGTTATTAGCCTAAAAACAACTCCAACTATAGATTCATGTTGCTAATCGTTGTCCCATATTTAAAATGTTAATATTCAACGTCCTAACTATTAGATTTGTTGCTTTCTATTTTTTTTTTCCTGACAGAGTTTGCCTTAAAATTGACGTCTTAAACAACAAAAACACATTTTCTGAAGTATCTTTTGTTCATGTTTTAAGCTTATTGTTTAAAAAACATGTTTTTCCGTCAATTTTATAAGAAAAACTTAAAAATCAACCGATCTAACAGTTGACATACAGAATGTCAATATTTAAATCTAAAATAACGATTAGCAAAATAATGACGTTGTTAACACTACAAAAATCCAATAATTTAGGAAACATCAACAGAACAAATCCGACATTAACAAGTGATTTGTAATCAGGGTCATAGGAATATATGTTGGTGGTGCAAATCGTGACATAACTAGAACAAATTCCCCAGAATTTCATTAGTTGTTTCTCCTTTTTAGGGCCATGATCAACATACCTTCTATATGCTCATTGCTCACCAACATATATAGCAAGAATATATGTTATATTCCATCATACACATATATACACAATCTCTACGCGCATGAAATTTTTACGTGGATTTCACGAAAGATTCTTATGTATAATCTTATGAATGATATATAATATTATATATTTATAACTTATATACACTACTGTAACAATTAATTAGCAATAACACGTATCCATTTACCTGAATCTCGGAATGCAAAACACCGTGAAGAGCCATGACCTCATATGCACAATACCGAAGGACCGCTCCGACTTTGACGTACTCCGACCACGGGTAGAAGAAGTGTCGGAACCTTCCGTGCGGCGGCTCCCATTTCGCCGATTGAGCCTAGATACCCAAAAAAAAAAAAAACAAATCCAATGTATATTAGAGAATAAATATATTAGCATATAATAAAATATATTTTTCTGATATATTCATTTCTGATAATGTATGTATATATACCAATGATTCCAATTTGGAGGAAGAATTGAGAGTGGTTCGACATCGCCGATAAGCGGGCTCGTCGGGAAATTCATCCATCACCGTTGTTGAGAACTCGGGATGATTCGACCCGTCGTCTTCAAGATACTTCTTTACGCACTCTAATTATGCATAAGCTATGTAATTATTAGACTCTTGATTATAGTATAGATAATTAATCTCCATCTTCAATATGATTAAGGGTTATAAGAACCAAATTGCTAATTAAACTTGTGACCAATTTACAAATTGACACTCAAACTTAACTTATCGGTTATCTGAACTTCTAATTTCAAAGCAAAATACTACTTCTAGTTCAATCAATTTATGTAAATTTCAATAGAAAATGAGCACGTTTCTACCACGTGGGGTATTTTCATTTGCACTCAAGATGGATTCAAATATAAATTAAAATTATTGTAACGAAATGACTTCAATTGGACATCTGCCTAATTTGAACGGTGTCTTTCAACTGAGCGTCCTATTGAAGGTATTTTGTTGCAATTTTCTCAATTTATATGTATCATATATACAGATGAAAAGACCCCACGTGATGGAAACATGCCCAGATTCTACCCCATTTGACGAAAATTGAAACAGAGTTAGCAGTTTGCTCGAAAAATGAAAGTCCGGGTAACCAATTTAAAAATTAAAATTCGGGTAGCTATCTGTAAATCAGTCGGTCAAAGTTTAAGTAGCAATTTGGTTATTAATTCTATGATTAATAGACAAAGAAGCCTAGCTAGTAGTACCTTCAAGAGAGTCAGCAAGAGAATCAAAACATTTGACCATTTCCTTGTGCAATTGCTCACCAGCCCAAATAGGGTAAACCAAGACATTCACTAGAACTGCTACAAACCCTCCAATTGCAATAGAATATAGCCTATCCATTGCGGTTCGGATCGGGCTACCCATCCGATAACCCGACACTATAATCAAGCAGTACGTGAACAATATGACCCGAAACCCGTATTCGTATGGCACGAGCGATGGCCATAGTTTCATGAACGACGTAACGGCTCCTACAAAATTTCCGAATTATTGACAATTAATATTGGCTGTTAAATGCAAATCACGTGATTATTTACGGTCAATATTAATAAATGACTGACATATTATCAAAAGTGTAAGTTTCAAACGTAGGTTTTAATTTGATAGATTAATTACCAATGAGAAAAATGCTAATGCCGATTATGTAAGGCTCGGCCACACGACCCGACGATAGAGCAAGTTGCCCGACCACCACGGCGAGAATCCCGGCAAGCAAGCTCCCCAAGGCTCGGTTGAAGCCCCGGTTAAATGTCGCACCTAGAGAAACCCGAAATCCAATAACCATGTTTTGTCATGACAACATATGTCATAATAAACCCTGATATGAAGAAACCCTAGTTCAGGGTTTTGGGTTTAGGGTTTACGTACCGACAGTGTATTCGAACATGATCGCGACGGTGAGAATGGACCAGATAATGTTGGTGCCGAAAATATCGTAAGGCGCTCGGAAAAGTATTAGCAGAGAGACTAGTAGAACTGCTAATCCGACTTTTAGTGAGAAAATCACTCGATCGGGTTCGTTCCAAGCGAATTCCCAAACACTCCACACCCATTCCTTGCATGAAAATGCAAACCCTAAAAACCCTCCATTGTTGGTATCTTCTTCTCCACCTTGCTTCGGTTTTTTTGCATCGACGGTGTTACGACTTCCCTTCTTGCCGTTCATTATCGATGATCGATCGGGTTGATGTGGAATGGGTGAGGATTGGAGGAGGAGAAGAGGGTTCAAATATATAAGTAAAGAGAGGGAGGCCATGTAGATCAAGTGGAAATGTGTAAAGGTGAAGAAGATAGTGAATCTAGGGATAGAGATATCAAGAGGAAGAAAGAATATATTTGGCAATAATGGAGGTAAATAGTGGAGAGAAGGGTATAATTAAATTATTGAGGGAGAGACAGAATTCAAGTAAAAAAATGTGCTAAATGACATTCATCTATAACTTCAGAGTTATAAAACGCTTGGTTAAGGCGTAAGTCTTATATTCGATATGGTATCAGAGTGTACGTGATCAATTCCTGATGACGTCGCTTTAAATGAAAAAAATACCATTATCTCCTACTAAATTGAGTTTAAACCCATTTTGTTTAACCATGGGTTGGTCAAGGCCAGTGACCGGACTGTGATACTCTTTGTTTGACTCTGAGTTGGTCAAGGTCGAGCCTCGAGGTGGTCGGAATGATATTGAAGTATATGAGTGTGCTAAATGGAATTTATCCATAAGTTCGGACTTATGCGACAGTTGGTTAAGACTCACGTCTTATTTTCTACAATAGATATATAATAATTTACGCAACATAATACGAATCTGGTGTGCGAGTGTAGTGCGAAACATTGACAATGAATGGCATGGATGTAACTAATGCAACTATGGAGAGCATTCTATTTCAAGACACTATCGCATGTCATTCGCATGCCCACTATTACATTATAAAACATTTATGGTCATTTATTATGTGTCTGTCTTTCTCATCCAAAACTTTTTAACTCCTAGAATTGCAAATTGGAACCGTGATCGAGGTTTTGCTAGCTAAACCTAGAAGAGGGAAATTTTTTAGGATAAGAAGATGCTAAACTCAATAATGCAATACGTGTGGGGGAGAATTAGAATATTGTGTATATAGAATCTCTCTACAAATGAAGAACATTGCTTGCATGTGCATGCAATGCTATTATTGTACGTTTAGGTCTATCCATAATTCCTTTTGGTTATAGTTCTCCAAAAATATAGAGTATATATAGTGAGTATATAATTAAAAGTAGGGTTAATAGGTGTTTTGGTCCATGATGTTTGACTACTTTTGGATTTTGATCAATAATGTTTTTTTTGTCCTAGTTTTGGTACCATATGTTTGCAAATTTTTCCTAGTTTTGGTCCGACCATTACTTTCCGTCCATTTTTTCCGTTAAGTGACATGTGCAAGTCACATGATCCACCCTAAACTTTCAGTTTTGTTCAATTTAGTCCCTCTAATACTTTCCTAACCTTTTCTTTTGTTGAATTTAGTCCTGAAGTTTCAAAATTGAACTACGTCCAATTGACCAAATTGAACAAAAGAAAAAGTTAGGAAATTATTAGAGGGACCAAATTGAACAAAATTGAAAGTTTAGGGTGGATCGAGTGACTTGCACATGTCACTCAACGGAAAAAATGGACGGAATGTAACGGTCGAACCAAAACTAGGAAAAATTTACAAACATATGGTACCAGAACTAAGACAAAAAAAAACATTATGGACCAAAACCCAAAAATAGTCAAACATCATGGACCAAAACACCTATTTAACCCTTAAAAATATATACTCATATGTATGACGTACAAATAATAGCTCATTAATTAAGATATACTTTGAGTTAATATCCATGGTAATGAGTATAATATCTTCTTACTTTTTTAAAAAGAATTTCTTAAAAGTTGATACATAAGAAAGGCATTTCAACATCTAATTACACGGTTGTCGCAGCACGGTTAACAATTATATGTGCAAAATGAACATTGTTTCTAGGTACAATAGTGATAGGAATAGATAACATTAATTAAAGTTCTAATATCCTGAATGGCCCTAATACAAGAAAAGGGTTACAAGCAGTTAAAAAGAGGATTGGATCCGATTCAGCAGTTAGGTCGAATTTGTGCACAAGAGCCGAGCCTTCGGAGAAATTGCCGTTGTTACACAAACACATTATTTATAGACACGATGCGAGATAAACTATACTCTACTTATTATAAAATGTTAAATTGTCTTTTGGTACAAAATGTTTGACTAAAATTGATTTTCGGTACAATTTTTTTTTTTTAGATTTTTTTATGCACTACGTTTGCAATTTATAAACTTTTAGCGAATCTGTTAGTTTTGACTGTTAATTAGCATGTCTCTTGCACGTGACTAGCCCTCTAATTTTTTTTTTTAAATTTTATTCCCTCTATTCCTAACTTTTTTAAAATTTAATTTAGTCCTAAATTTTTTAAAATCGGACTATTAATTCGGTGACCTAGTTCAGGTCCAGCATTTCCGGCTAGGTCAATTGAGCCACTTTTTTTTTTTTATTAATCATTTGTTGTCCCGGTCCATGATGGTGTATATATAGATCGATATCGACAATATCCTAAAAACATGAACATGACATATTGCATGTATTAATTAGGAAGTGTATAATTAAGTAGCATCGGATTCAAGATAACACACCAACTCCAATATCCAGCAGCTTTAAATAGTATTCGGATTGATTATTGCACACCAACTTAATTGAGTAGTCTTACACTCGTAGCTAGATAGATAGATATATAGAGAACATATTCTTCCATTATTATTATTATTATTATTATTATTATTATTATTATTATTATTATTCACGGTGGGGAATAATAATGGAAAAATTGTATGGATTATTATCAACATGTTGGGAGCAAACATCATTGACGAAGACACGACATGGATTATAACACATATAAGTGATCCGACAAATGTTCTGCTACCATCACCTACGTTATTTATTTTAAAAAAGGTTAAGCGCCTATAAACATTCTAAGTTTGTTTAGTGTTGAAATTTGGTGTCCAAAATTTTGAAATGTTAAAACAGAGAGTTTTATGTTTTATTTTATTTATTTTTTTGAAATTTAGTGTCTCGCTATGATTACTTTTAGAGAAGCCAATCTCGACTGTTAAATTCGAGCTCATATGCACGCACCATTCTCATCACCTTGCTGGGACCGCCACATTAGAAACTGACCTCATCTGCGCAATCGCTCTGTTGTCGCTGAAAATCGATCTACACCACTATGCTGGAACCCTTTTCTTTTGGATGTTCAAGTTTTAGGGAAAATTTGGCAATTTTGTGAAAAATTAAAAAGTAATGGATTAATTACGAGTGAATGAGTGGCTGATGAAAATGATTGAAGTGGGAGGAAAATACGCGCGAAGACACCATATTACAACAAATATGAAACCTGGGACTGACCATTTTAACATTTCAAACACCAAATTTCAACCTTGAGTAAACCTTGAACAGTTTATAGGTTTTTTATCCTTAAAAAGAAAACATATCTAGCGATTAAATTCTTTATATTTATCTGCTATTTGGATTTATAAAGGACTGAAATTAGATATATTGTTTTTAATAAGATATTCAGTTATGTGTCTAAGTTATGTGTCTAATTGATTGTGCTTATGTAAGAAAATCTTCTATTATAATATGCAGATTAGGGATACAATTATACAATAATATTACATATAAATTGAAATGTGAGGTTTAGAAAACTTTAACAAAAAAAAAAAGGTTTAGAAAACAAATATATATTAGAAAATGGACCCCCGTGTATAAGAAAAGTCCACTTTTCACACCAAATTAGGAAACGTGGTTAATATAATAGTGAGAAAAGTTCGGATAAAAAATATGAGCTTAGTAATTTTTGTCCCTTGACATTATGTTAGAAAAAATAACACGTGTAGCTTTTCAAGTTTGGGAATAGCCGAGTCATTTTCACGTGTTTAATTTATTTTGCTCTTGCCTTACACGGTTGGGGTGGATTGTGATGTTATTGTCTCGTCTCTACCCACATGTATCTCATGAACCTTTATTTTAATAGCTATAATTATTCCTCCATATATTTGTATTCGTCATTCAATCAAAAAATATGTATTATTTATTACAAAAATAGTCAAGGATCGATGGAGATATATATAATTATTTATAATGGTTCCAACTTATAATTTAATTACAGTTTTTAATGTTTTAAATTGCGGAAACATTTTTTTTTAAAAAAAATGGCAGAAGCAAGCATTCTTATATATTGACATACGATTTCATGGCCAAAAATATATATATATATAAAGATTCTCAAAATTTAATATTCATATTTTTTTTTAAAAGATAAATAAATTTGAGAATTTTCTTGTCTTAAATCTGAGAGTTAATTGCTAGTTGCTTACGGTGGTCGCATAGAATAGAATATATAGATCATTGACCCCACGATGCTAAATCTAAAAGAGGAACTTCTGGTATATATTGAAGTCTACGTAACTAAAACTCGGAAAACATAATTAATAATTAAATCTAAATAAATATATGGCCAAAAATGTAAATAAATATAATAGATACATATAACACATACATGGTAGGAATATTACTTTGTACAATAATAAGAAGTTATCTCTATCTAACTGTTAAGTAAATAAATTAAGTTAATTGAAAGAAAAAAAAGGTAAAAAGGTGGAATATTGCCAAAAAAACAAATAATATTAACATAAAGGATAATGAATTATTTTTTAATAATATTTATAAGAAACCATAAAATTTGCTTAAAATGCTTTCAGTATCAAAGTTCAAAAAAATGTATAAATTCATATTTATATTCTTGGTAAGAAGGTTTAGTAGATAATATAATAATAGATAATAATAATAATAAATAAAATCATAATAAAACAGCGGTGTTCTTGATTTCATCAACCAATCACACTTTAATTCGATGGAGGCTTCCTTTCATCTTCCTTCTATGGTGTCTGTGGATAAAGCTCGCACCTTTTTTTCCCTCTCTTTAACCTAACCCTAATTTCCTCCCAACGACTTTTCAATTCTCCTGCTTCATCAGTTAATTCAACTCAATCCAATTCCATCTTCCCTTCTTTCGACCATCTGATTTTCATTCCACACATTCAATTCTCCTCTCTCCTCTACTAAGTTCCTCCTGGCGATCCAATCTTTTACGTTTCTGTGTTATGTAATTGGATGAATCGCCGCCGGAATCGGTAATTTTGTTGACCTGATTGGTTTCGCTGGAACCCTAATTTTGCATCGGGGTGATCTGTGGATCTCATGTTGAGCTCCTGCTACTCACACTCTCTTGCCAGACGCCCTCTTCTTCAACCCGCCGTACCACGACGACGAATTGGAGCTTCCAGCTCCGTTTCGGTACAGTACAGTAGAGCTTTCACGCTCCCGCGCAGTCGCAGAGTCGCCTTCTCAAGCTCTAGCTGCGCAAAAAATGTAAGCTTAGTGCAGCTTTGGATGTGTTTGAGATTAAGAACTTACAAAAAGTCTTAACTATAGCTCATGTTACTAATAGCTGTTCTAGATTTAAAATGTTGAGATTTAGTATCACAGCTATCAGTTTTGTTAGCTTTCCACTGATTTTGGCATCAGAATTGGTGTTTTAAGCAACAAAAACATGTTTTTTATTTCATTTTTCCCTAGTATCAGATTTGTTGCTCGTAGTTTAGGCTAATTTGATGCTTAAAAAGTTTGTATGTGTTTTGTTCGGTCAATTTTAAGAGAAAAAATTGGAAATTAACCCAATTTGATAGTTGGGACACCCATTGTACATTTTAAATCTGGATAAAATCTCAATTTCATATGCGAATTGCATTTGGGATTGGAAAATGATCCGCTATGCATACTCAGTATCCATGTATTGGGCTTTAAACTATTGAGTTTTCCTTACAAACTAGTCCGATTCGATTATTCGGTATGTAGAGTGGATGAATGAATAGCATATTGATTTGCTTGTAATGCAGGGTTGGAAGATTTCATGCTTCAGGAATGATGATCCTTTGTCTGAAAGTCCACAACCTGATTTTTCCGAGTTTCTCTCTGAAGATCAGGTGAAACCCGACCTTGACAAAGCAGTTGTTAATAAAAAGGACTGGACATCAATATTTATAGAGGTAATAATTGTATCTTCTTGGATTTGTAGTTCTCTTTCCTGCTAATTCTTGCCAATTTGTTCTGTCCAGTAAAATACAAATAGAATTCATTTAATATAGTTCCAATAGCTGTTTTTAATGATAAACATTATTGAATGGTGTTTGAAGATCTTGATTCTTGAGAAAGATTAATTTTTTAAAATGTAGGCTATTCTATCAAGCTGAATCTGAGTATTTTTCATCATTTTTATGTTTAAGCTGTAGAATGTATATGCAGTACCAAAATTATGAAACATATCGATTATGAAACAGGACATGTAGGATGTATATGCAAAACCAACATTTAAATACGTCTGTTGCTTCTAGATTCATCGGTCTGTGTTTCATTAACATGTCGATTATGAAACAGGCCAGGGATGGAATGTTTGAAGCAATTGGAAGCCCTTGGTCTGTGCCTTGGACAGCAGAGACTGTCTTACAGGTAATCTCATGACCAACTGTTCTAAAACCTTAAGTTGAATAGGCATCACGTGAAACTTTTTTTAATAAGGGGTTTAATTCGGCGCTACGGAGATTTGAACCTGCGCGCTCTGATACTATTTGAAAGTTTATGCTAACCCACTTGACCAACTGTCCTAAAAACTTAAATCTTAAGTGATAACTGAAGACGTGATTTAATCTTTATACATCAGTATTAAGCACACAAGGGCCGAATCATCCCGAACAAATAATCTTATATTTCAGGAGATTGAAATACATTTCTAATGTGATTTCTTAATTGACGCTTCTCTGGGTCGCCATACTTTTAAAGTTTTATCTATGTTCCAATTAAGTCCTCCCTAGTAGTAAAAAGATCACAAGCATGAGTCTTGCGACGCATGTTTGAAAATCCCTATTTAACGGTCAAAACTAACTGTCAGCTAACTGATGCATTAAAAACCTACAAAGTGCAAACGTGTTGTACCAAGAACCTTAAAATAACATGTTGCACCAAAAATAAATATCGGTCAAACATGTTGTACTAAAAGACCCTTTTAACCCTAATCTTATATCTCGGGAGATTGAAGTTCATTTCTAATGCGATTTCTCAGGTGACGCTTCTCTGGGTCGCGTCCTTCTGGTTCATAGGCACCCGGCTCGTCCCTTTCGCGGTCCACCTCTCCGGCTTCTCCCGAGACACCCTCTCTTTCCGAGGCCAAGCCCTCTACAGCCTCCTAACCGACGTAACCGAGGGCATATCCGGAATCCTAATCCTCCGACTCTGCCTCACCCGGTTCCACCCCCTGCCCCCGAACTGGTTCACCTTCGACTTCAAACCGAAACAACAGTACCTCGACGTCACGCTCGGTTGCCTCATGTTCCCGATCATCAACCGTCTCTCCCAATTCAACCTCGACTTATTACCGCTCTTGCCCTCCACGCCGGTCGTCATGTCCAATGTGGAGCAGTCCATCGTGGCGCGGGACCCGGTGGCGATGGCGCTCTACGCGGTGGTTGTCACGGTGTGCGCGCCGTTGTGGGAGGAGGTGGTGTTTCGTGGGTTCTTGTTGCCGTCGCTTACGAGGTATATGCCGGTGTGGTGCGCGATAGTGGTGAGTTCGTTCGGGTTTGCTTTGGCGCATTTTAGCGTGCAGAGGATGTTGCCGCTGATGTTTCTGGGGATGGTGATGGGGGTTTTGTGTACGAGGTCCAGGAATTTGGTCCCGTCGATGCTTTTGCATAGTTTGTGGAACGCGTTTGTGTTTATGACGTTGATGTGATAATAATGAATGGGTTTAGGGTTTGATTGTAAGTTTGTATAGTAGAATTGATTGATTGATTGATTGATTGGTTGCTCTTTATCCCATTTCTTAAACTTCACCTTCAAGTTTTGAGTTTTTATTCGTCGAAAATTAAAATATTCATGATCAGTACTTTTTTACAATGGGTTGAATGTAGTGTGAATGAAGATTATTATGATTTCTGAGAGTACAATATCACTAGCATGATTATTACATATTTATAATAAATTATATTTGCACCGGGTCGGTCCTTTTAAGAGGGGATCAACTATAGTATGCGTACTTCACACTTAAAACGGTGTTAGCAATTAACACTATTTGAACACGTAAAGGATTGTAGCGTATGTATTAAATAGATCTGTCATTTTTAACTACGTAATTTGATGTAGTGGTTTAGCGCTTCATCTGTTAATCAGAGGCTAACAGTTTGACACTAAAAGACTGAGATGATGCCCTTTACAGGCTGACAAAATACGGAAGACCTATGGCAGTTCGTGAAGAGATCGAGGCTTTTCAGGCGGCAAACACGATAAAGACGTCGCTTGATTAGGTGGGGGAGAATGTCACGAATCTAGAGTTCGATGATGAATTAAGGTTTTTCCGCAGCGTTTTGGGATGCATGCCGTTTAGAATTTTCTAGAAGTCTCCACACACTTGTAGATATCTCTTTTAAAATGTAGAGTTTTCTTGAAAATCCTAGCTAGCGTTCTGTTATGATTGGGCTAGATTATTATTAGGGATATTATCTTTAGTGGCTAGAATATTATTAGGGATAATATCTTTATCTTATAATATTTAGAATACGAACATCACCTGCCTTACTAACCTGTCTTGGCTCCTGTCTTAGCAATCTCGGCCATTCATCTGTTCTTATATTCTTTATCTCAGTTTAATTTTTTTTATAATAATAAATCTGTACCAAACTGTTTCTCACGCGCGCCACTATGTAAAACGAAGTCCTCTTATCTAACACATAATACTTTTTTGGTGCAATCTTACATTTAATACAATATATATATACTTTACATTATTGTTGTGATTAGGATTTAGTTAGTTTTATAATTTTTTTCTTAAAAATTGTGATGAGTGAATAGTATGATCGGTATGAGGTTAGATAGTTCTATAACTTTTTTTTTCTTTAAAAACGTACTGGATTGAGAGAACGATTTAACATTTTGAACAATAAATGAAAAATAAGCTCATTTGACATTTAGGGTTCACCCAATCATATCATTCATCTAATCCAATACGGTTCATAAAACTATAAATTAACACTCAATGTGTAATAGATCTGAGTATTTGACAAACTCGACTCGACCCATTTTACTTAAGTTAGAGCTCGAACTCGACGGGGTCTATATTTTCAAGCTCAAGCTCGACTCGATGTCATACTCGACTCGGCTAACCAAATTTAAATTGTTTAATTAAATCATATATTGCGCACCTTGGCTCGAGCTCGACTCGATTGGCTCGCTAGCCTAATTGCGCTTTTATATTTTGCATTTTTGAGTCGAGTTCGAACTCGAGTTTTACATAATATAATATATACATATATGATATATATTCAATTCAAGTCAAGTTCGAGCCAAAAGTCTAATCGAGTCGAGTTTTGCTCGAACTAAGGTGCACAATTTATCATTTAATTAAATAATTTAAACTTGGCGAGCTAAGTATGGCATTGAGTTGAGGTCGAGCTTGAAAAATTTAGGTCCGTTCGAGCTCGAACTCTAGTAAAATGAGTCGAGTCGAGCTTGTCAAATACTCGCCTTAATTACACACCGAGTTTTTATATATAGTTTTATGAACCCTATTGGGCAGGATGAATGATATGATTGGGTGAACCCTAGATGAAAAAAGAGCTTACTTCGTTTTACATAGTGGCGCGTGAGAGACAGTTTGGTACATATTTATTATTATAAAAAAAAAAATTAAACTGAGATAAAAGAATATAAGAACAGATGAACGGCCGAGATTGCTAAGACAGGAGCCAAGACAGGTTAGTAAGGCGGGTGATGTTCGTTCTTCTTGTAATCCCTATATATAGGGTATTCTTATTAATGAAATAAGAAGCTTCCAACAATTAATCTTAGGCTCAAACAGAGATTAGAGTTGATTAGGAAGTAAGTTTTCTTATTTACATATATTTGGGGCACGTATCACGTTCATGTGATGGTTGGGAGAACACGTGGCTAATATTTGACAATATGCAATTAATTAAATTGATTGACAATTAAAGGAAAGGAACAAGAGCTGTAATTCAGCAATTAATGGACAATTGATGGACAACTCTAATTCATTGATTGAAAAATTAAATTAGAGCTGCCAATTACAAAGCTCCATGTTGATGTGGTAACTTTTTAGGCAATGGCCAATTAGGAGTATCCAAATTAGGATTATAAAAGAAAGAAGATAGATAGATTACAATGATCTTCCACTTTAAGACTACTGTGGACAAATGATTCAATGGCAGATGATAACCAAAGAACAAGAAAATCCAACCAAAATTTAGTGTACACATAAGGCCCTACATCCATATATAAAGTGATCATAATAATTCATCATCAAATCCAACCAACCCTCTAAATCTGATAAACACTGACTCAAAACCAAACATCCATCTCTAACCACAGAACCCAAATACACCCCACCCAGAAACAAAAGATGCT
Source organism: Clarkia xantiana subsp. parviflora (assembly GCA_036873135.1). Taxonomy (NCBI): domain Eukaryota; kingdom Viridiplantae; phylum Streptophyta; class Magnoliopsida; order Myrtales; family Onagraceae; genus Clarkia; species Clarkia xantiana. The sequence goes on from JAPTYO010000003.1 coordinate 16,821,865, forward strand.
AGAACATGGTTCTTGAATCTTGACAATGGCACATAAATAACACCATCACAACATAGGTTGGACTGAGACACAACTACAACATAATTCATAGACATTATATGTAAAATCTTCATCAACCAACTTCAGTGCTTCTTGTCTTTCAATGGTCCCCTTGGGATCTTGCTCAATACCTTGCTCAGGACCTTGGAGTCGAATACCGCATACTGCTTCTTGAACTCAGCAGCGGCCTTCTCGGCTAATGGATCGACCTTGTCTTCGTATTTCTGGTATAGAACAGGCACGGTGTGCAGCAGTACAAAAACTGGCAAACAAAAATAAGATCTTCGTAAGTAAAAATAAGATCTTTGTATGTAAAAATAAGATCTTCGTAAGTTCCCACCACTAGTGAATGATTACTTGAGCAATGCTGAGTAAGAAAATCAGGGAATTCAACTTACCTATGTAGAACAAGGTCAAGAAGTTGCACCAGCCACCCAAGATCGACAATACCCAGAAGCTAGCAATCACCTTTTATCAAATGAAATGTAAGAACAGTCAGTGATACTCCATTACCTGCAAGTGTTCTTGCTCTAAGATAGGATAAATACTAAGTAGTAACAACAGTGAACATACAACAAGGAATTTCTTCAAGTCTCTTCCTGAGGCGATGCTCCTTAGAAGAGAAATTGATCGATTGATCTCTTGTCGAAGAACTGCAGCAAATTCCAGAACTGGCTTCTCAGGGATAGAAACCTCAGGGATGTGTGGTGGAGTTCTGGATTGAAAAGGAATTAGCATATTCATACAATGTTTCCCAGATTAGACACCATATGTATGTAATACTAATAATAAAGTAAGTTTATAAAAATCTCAGCAATAGCAGGCTAGCAGCTTACTTGTGGATGAAGGTAACTGCGTTGGACCACAAGAACAAGAGTGCAAGAACGAGAATCAATCCGTGGCAGACCAGAGTAAGAAGGTGGTATTCAAACAGCTCAAAAAGAGCCCAAATTGCAGTTGCAACACCAAGAGCACCACCAGAAACCTTCTTATCCTTCCACAGGAATAGATCAGCCGCTGTTTGAACAAGTTCAAATAATCAGTTGTGTTCAAAATTTTCAAGCTCTGAAAATGTTTATGCTTGATGTCATAATCATTTCCTAATTGAGATCATCTTCGACTATTAATAGCAAGTACTACATAGCAGATCCAAAACAACAGCAGCAGCAACATAGAAAACTTGAATCCACAAATCGAGATCCAAAAGTACCAAACCAAATAAAGAAACAGTCACAGATATCGATTTTCTTATTTCCTATTCAAAATTTCCAATCGGCTATATCGATCCGAGAATTTAAAGCTAGTTCATCGAAATCATCGAACACTACTAAATCAGATGAATTTAGTATCTACTGTGATTAGTTGATTTGACTATTTAACCTCATCAGTCATCACAGTATCTATCAGTATGGAACAGATCTTACGTTTGCCGCCACCGAGAACGTGATGAACAGGCTTCTCCCTTCCAAAGAGACGGTAAATCTTCGACTTAATCTCCGACGGTTCAGATTTCTCTTCCTCAGAATCGGACGACGAGTCGCCGCGGATCTTGTCGGCAAGCTTCTCCAGCAGCGACTCCTCCTTCTTCTCTTCGTGCTCAGCCATGGCAGCAGTAACTACGATTCAGAAAACCCTAACGCACAGAGTAGCGATTTTAGAACCAGTGTAGAGAGCTTCGGAGAAGACAACAAGATGAAGAATCACTTTGTGGAGCGAAAGTAAAGTTCTTGGTTTTCGACGAACGCTTATTGATAACAGATTCAATCGGCGCCGTTGAATCTAAACCAATCTCAGCCGTTGATGGGTTTGGTGCCAAAGCAGGAAACTCACAACTACAACGTGGCAGCACGAAACGAGCCGGTGGATTTGGAATCTCTGGATGCAGTTAAATCTTCTGCCACGTGGTGTATTCTTGGCCGTCGATTCTTACATACGGAATCTTAATAGGTGTGGATCTTGAATCACACTTACGGCGCGTGTATAATTATCGGCAAAGACTTAGCAGCTAAGAATTTTAAATTTAAAAAAAGTAGGATATAATAAATTTTAAATTGAGATCTAAATAAAGTTGGTCATAATAAGTAGAATATTTTTAGGTTTTATAATAATAAATAAATAATTGATCTCACAATTCGAAAGCATTAAAATTTAAAGTACTCATCAAACCTGCCATCTTCGGAAGGATCCGAATTTTGCATAGAGTCACACGACATCTCAGGTTGCTTAGTGCTTAATTAAGATATTCTTATTATCTATATCAAATTTTAAATTGAAAATAATGTTTTATTTGAGAGATGTTGTGAAAAAATACATATATATATATATATATATATATATTTAAAGTATTTTGTTAGAAAAGTATAATAAACTTTTGTACTCGCGGTTTATATAAAAATTTATATTATTGTTCATTAATATAGTGACTACGTTAAAAATACATGATACATAGACTAATCCCTACTCGCACCGGGACAGCCCGTAAGTGGTAAGATGTTGGTCATGAATATATTTCCGGTCAAATGGTCATCGACGAGGTTGAACTCTAACATTTTGTTATATAAGGGATAAAGCGTCGAAACGATACACCATATTACATGGTTCACACGATCTATCTATCTATATATAATATAATTTGGATGAGTTTAACATATGGTTGACAAGTACTAAACTTAAGTAGTGATATGTACAAAAAATTTAATATAATTGGACCAACTCATCAATTATCTCTCATAGATGATGTGTAATTGTCCAACTAAGCATCTCCAATAGCTTGGATGGCCTCCAAGCACTCTCATTCATCCATAGAGTCCGTTTTTTTCTTCATGAACGTTACAAATGTTAAAACTCTCTTATGGTTTCTAAGCCATGTATATCAATAAATATATTTGAAAATATGAAACCATGTAAGTTTTAGCACAAAAGAAAAACACAATCTTATCAATAAATCATTATATGTATAATATTTTTTGCCATATAATTTGGGTTAGTTTAATATGTGGTAGACAAGTACTAAACTTGAGTGTCAATATGTACAAAAATATTACAATATAATTGGACCAACTCATACATTATCTATGATAGATGATGTGTATTTGTCCAACTAAACATCTATAATTGTTTGTTTGGTTAGTAAAAGGCGTTTCACTTATTATTTTACAAAGATGTGTTGCGATTGTAACTAATAAAACAATGTTTACTATTCAATTTTTTCTATTTCTTAGTAATTAATCATCCTATATACCATTAAGTGACTAATAAAATACATATTATTTATAAAATTATATTTACTTACTATACGTCTAAACCAATTTTCTTCATAGCAATGATTTGTCTAATATGTTTATAAATTAGAGGCGTTTCTTTATATTTCCCTTTATATTATGGTATTAGTATAATTTATTTTAATACTTTGTTAGTTTCTGATGGTTTTACTTGAAAATTATAATATCATACATGTAAATCAATGATATAAAATAGAACCTTCATTTACACAAAGTTATTTTGAATGTATATATATTTTAAAGGTGTACATAGTAGTGTTTCATTTTTCTTGAATAAAATTTCCAAATAACAAAGATGATTATAATAAATTATCCAATAAAAAATGTGAACTTTCAACATCTCTACAAGTTTAAGAAAATTTTATCGCGCAACGCGCGAATCATCAATCTAGTTTATACATAAGAGAATAATAAATTATTGATTATAAATATTTTATTTATTATACATCATTTAATCTAATTTTTTAACGGCCCAAAAAAATAAACCTATTATAGGGCTTGTGTTAATGGGCTATTTGAGACTGGCCCAAGCTCGATTGGGCTGGTTTATTTGAAGTTGGATCATTTTGTAATATAGGAGCTACTTTCGGGGTCAGTTTCGGTATTCTGAAATTTGTATTTTTAAAATTTACGATCATTATTTTTTACAATACTAACTTTCTAACACATTTTTTTTTAATGTCCCATTATCAAATTTTTAAATCCACCACTAGACTTGGCAGAATTGAATTCAACAACACGGTTGATAGGTATATTGAGAGATATCCCACCTAAATTAAAGGTGTTTGTCCTAAAATTATGCAAAATGATCTAAAAACCTATTAGTTGTTTTAGATTATATTAGATGGTTTAATAGTCCAAATCAATTACATTGGCTTCTATTCTATTATACAATTCACAAACCATATATTTTGCTGACTTCACAAGCTAAAATCATCTATTGTTGGCACACTCCATCTAGATTAGAAGGCTAGCTCTACTAATTTAATAATTTTTTTTTATCGATTTTGTCACTTTTGCGACTTTGACTTTTCCTTACCAAGGACTTTTACTTGTTCCTATATATATACTACTCTTTTGATATCGATTACAACTTATTACAATTTGACTTATATTTGATGATTTCCTTTTTCTTTTATATATAATATATATTAAGTTAATTAATAAGGAGCTTAAAGATAATTAGATGTAAGTATAAAATGTTAGAAATTTTATAATGCTTCTTATTCCAAATTATATAAATGCAATTTTAGACATAAATATACATATATATTTTTATAATTAGATTTAAATTATTATAGATAAAAAGAGCTGATCATACGCATTTATACAAAAATATCCTCACATGTGGGGTTTACAGCCACACATATTATATATATATATATATATATATATATATATATATATACTTTTACCTCAAAACACAACCTAAAGTATTTTTTTAAAAAAATATTTAAGTACAAAAGTGAAAAATAAAATCATGCAAAAAAATAAAATAAAACAGTGTCATCTTCTTCATTCACACTCAACAGACTGAACCATCTTGCTGCTAGTGTTAATCAACATGGTGCAGTCCATCTTCGTCGATTTCTTCTTCTTGAAGATGAGCATCAGCTCCACCTTCCCATTCATCGTCGCCGTGCTCTTCAGCGTGATCACGCCGGCGCTCAGCTCGGAGCTCAGGTCGGAGCTCGCCGGAAGATTACTGGAGTCAATAGACACGGTGGCGTCGATCTTCTTCGTAGACTTAAAGTTCGCCTTGCTCTTCGGGATACTGACTGTGCCCACGGCGGCGCCGCCGTGGCTGAAGGTGACGATGGTGGCGTCGTACTTGTACGGGCCGAAGTTGGCGTTTTTTATGCGGATCGGAGCGACGGCGTCGATTTTGAAGGCGGCGGGGGACTGCGCGGTGGTGAGAGTCTGGATCCTGAGCTCGCCGGTGCGGAACTTGGGGCGGTGGACCTTCATAACCACCATGCCGAAGACGAGGATCACGATCACCTGGAAAACGGCGAAGATTCCGATGTAGAAGATGAGCTTCGTACGTTTCTTGCGCTTCGCTTGTTTGTCGGTCAGAGATTCGGCGTCGCTCCGGGGGTGGCCGTTGGCCGGGGCCAGAGGGTACACTTGTTGGTTCTTGTCCGCCATTGAAGGTGTCTGGTTTTAATTAGGGTTTGTGAGTGAGGTTCGTAGTTGTAGAAGAAGAAGATGATATAGTGAGCTGCTGGGGGTTTATATATTTATAAGGGAGTGTTTGGGAATAGGATACTTTTTAAGGCATCGGGACGGAATTGATATTAAATTGGTGGAGAGGATGATACATACGCCAAACGCGTCATATGTGGTTAAGGTGGAAGTTTTTGACTTTCTAGATGGTCTTCAGAGACGACGTACGTACAGTAGTTGAAGTGCGGGGAAGGTACTGACTATTTGGTAAAACGAATTTTTATTTTTATTTTTTTTTATGACGAACTAATTTTGAATCCCGCTGAAAACGTTATAATTATAAAGAGTTTTAATTTTAACGCTCCTAATTTTATCTCAATTTTCAGTTGATTACAAATCGTTACCGAATTTCAATTTTTTTAAAATATTAACTACTTGAGCTTCTAATTTTTAAGAAAATTGTTATATTGTTACGACAGTATAGAGCTAATGAAAGAGAGAATTTAGAGATGATTTTATTATCACACGTAGGAGCTCTTATATAGGGATTACATATACTTGTGGAGGAAGTAAATTTAATACTAGGAAAGTCTAAACAAGGAAGATGGTATATACACGTAATATTGAACATCCACTAAATATATTCATAACACTCCCCCTTGAATGTTCATAAGGGAATTGTGCCTCGTTAAAACCTTACTAGAAAAAATCTCCATTGGGATAAAAATCTAGTGAAGGAAAAGGAGTACACAATTATGGATCCCTTTTTGTAAGCTGCCTCGTTAAAAACCTTACCAGGAAAACCCAATGGGATAAAACCTTGGTTAAGGGAAAAAGAGTGCAGCGGCCAGCGGTGTAGATTCCCCCCTGATGTTGACATCACGTAATTTCATTAAGTCGACGCAATCCAATCATGTTCGCCAATATTCCAGATGTCGTAGTCGATAAAGTCTCTTTGAAAAGATCCGCTAGATAGTCATATGAATAAATTCGTTGGATGAAGAATAACTTGAGGTGAATGTGTTCTGTATGTCTCCATTGATATAACAATCTTCAACTCGAGCTGTATAACCTGCATTAACTTCATATATATATATATATATATATATATATATATATATATATATATATATATATATATATATATATATATATATATATATATATATATATATATATATATATATATACACAATATAATGCTACATTTGAAAATTGTGCACTTCCATGTTATAACTTACATTTGTGTAGCAAATTAATTTAGGTTTTGATTCATCATGATATTAAACTCATGGCATTCTTACAATCATTAAGGTACTCAATAGATATGTTTATCTATGCAAAATAGCTTTAAGACATTTTTTTATTATTTATATATAGGACAAGATTATTTTCAATCTCTTAAGTACTCGATCTTCAGGCCGAGCCAACCTTTGTCCTTTAAATATATTTTGTCTGAATTTAACATCATCAATAAATTGATTGTATTTACAAACTTTTCACGAGTTTCAATATCTTTAAATTCTCCCCCTCACGCGATGCCCCTTTCGGCTATAGCGTGATCAATTCAACTTATCAAAATATCAGTTTTCTTGATTCGCATAATATCATCTAATATATCTTAGCTCAAATGAGTTATACATTGTGGAGAATATAACATAATTTGCCTGTATTATTTTAAATGGTACAATATCTTTATTATTCAACATTTTTGGAAAAATTTCCTTACTAGCATTTTCAATCCTTCTAGGATTTTCACTAATATTGCTACCAAATTAGCCACCTAAAAAAAAGGCTATAAATAATTCATGTGGGACTCATTCAAAACTTTTTATCTACTGCCAACGTAATAATATATTTGAAGGTGATTACTCCACCAAATGATCCATATAATAATTGCCAGGATTTTGCATATAACATTTGTACCACAGGTTGTGCGTATATATATTACGACACAATTTATTTATGCGGGAAATAATTTGTATCCACTGGCTTCCACCTTCTGCATTTTTCATGTTAATACTTGCGTCTTTTCAAACTTTGGCCAATCATAATACTTGTTTAACATATTGAGCTCAAGATCCTCAACTCCTCGTCTTGTTTTATGATTTCACTCATGAATAATATTCAAAACTGTTGTCGATAACTTGATATTCTCGGTTCCATCATTTTCCCATTAACGACATAACTCATGAACCACTTCGGGGTTTTATATTTAGTTATGTTTTTAATTCTTTTGGGAAATCACCTCCACAATAAGACCATATTTATATTTCTTTTCTTTCCATGCTCCATTCTTCTTTAAAAAAATTCCGTGGAACCATTATCGCACATTTCAGGCGTGACTTATTTTTCATTATAAATTGTCCAATATGGACATTTAAATTGGAGCATTTGCAACCGGTAATTGACTTATGACTTTCTGGGTCTCATAAAGTCACTTAATAGGCAGTATCTGAAAATGGTTATCTCTTTGAACTTCAGGTTCATATTATCATTGTGCGAGGATCTAAATGAGATAATAGCAATTATTGTTCAGTCAATCTATTTTCTGCCAGCTGCTTCTTTTCTCCCCCTAATGTTGGAAAAAGTTGTTCATCAATAACAATCAGCAATTCTTGCTTTAAATATATATCATTCATTGTTCCCAATAAATTGTTTGTATCCAACATATTTTTCACAACATTCCAGACCCATCTTAGTGCGTTGCGGTGGAGCAATTCAAATATATATCACACTTTATAAAGTTCATAAATGGGGAATTAGTCTCTTGACTAAAAGTTTTTGTAATGGGGAGAACTGTCATTTAAAATTGGCTTGATGCACAATTATACTGCTGCTTGCATAATAACATGCATTTACACTCAATTTGCTCTAATTGGTGGCAGTTTAACTATTTAATTGGAGGATCTTTGTAACTTTCATGCTAAACTGCAAATCTATATAATCGTCTGAATCTTGTAGTAAATATCAACTTTCAATATCATCATCATTCTTTATTGCATAATCTGAAATTTGTTCTTGCAAATTCATAATCAACGCACATGTGGCCATATTGTAGAAGCATCTTTCAAAATAATATATCGGTCCACATGGCAGGTAAACGGGCCCATATTCACCTTTTATTATTTCCATAAATAATGAAATTTTATCCCGAATTTAGTTGATGATGATCACATACTGAATTTTCCTTTGAGAGCAATTATCATAATGATTTATGGAGAATCTTCAGGTTCTTCCAAATAATGTATTGCGCATTCTAAGTGAACCGGAATGATCTATAACGGGTCACACCAAATATTGTATTATATGGATAAAACTTCTGGTTTACCTCTATATGAATCAGTAAACTTCAGGTTTACCGAATATATAATCAACCACGTCAATATTGGCGGTAAACTTCTAGTTTTCCTGATTTTTTTTCATAATCCTGATAATACAATCCGCATGTTTAATTTTTTCATCTTCATCTTAATGATGATTGCGGAGTATTCACATTCTTTATAATAAGAAATAAATATGAAGTATCTGAAATCATATAAATAATAATAAAAATAACAATGCATAAAACGTAATATATATATATATATAATTTCATATAAATGCTCGTAATTCATGATCTTCAGATCATCTACATCTCAAAATATTTTAGGATCTTCACGACCCTTATTTGTAGCACAAGATCTTTACACATCTTGTATTCATATCTCAAAATTTCTTAGGATGTTCAAATCATATTTTCTTCTTTTCAGAACATTCATTCGAAATATTTCAGGATCTTCAAGATCTGTTCATAATTCAAAATCTTTAGGGATCTTCAATCTCGTTAATTCATAGTCTCATATATTTAGGATCTTCAGGATCCTTTATTCATTTCCAGATCTTCTAGGATCTTCATAATCATTTATTCATAACTCATGATCTCTTAGAATCTTCAGGATTCTTTATGTATAACTCATGTTTCACTTTTCATACTTGAAGATCTTTGCCTCATTAAATCATTTTTCATACATTATTGGATCTTCTGGATCCTTAATGTAGTAATTCTTGAGCTTTGAAATAACTCTTGATCTTCTGGATCATTTTATAATAAAATGCGACGAACATAAGGATATATGTATAAAATAAATATAATGCAATGCAAGAAATAAAAATGTAACTGTAAATGCAGTGCAATAAATATAAATATTACTGTAAATGTAGTGCAATAAATATAAAAGATAATTGTAAATTCAAAATTTAAAGTAAAATAAATACGAATATTCATAACTTCGATCTTCAAGATCGTAATATCGTCATGATCCGATATTCATAAAGAATGTATTTTTCATAGTCAAACCCTGAATTGTTCACAGTATATGCAAGGACTTTTACTTTTCACATAGGCCACTTTGCCTAGTGTCATTAGGCTTCATATGATCAAATTTCGTGCTGCATAATATCATTATTTTTCTGCTAGCGTCACCGCGCTTCTCAAAAGTATCATTCTTCCAAATCAATTTGGACTTTGCAGTCTTTTCATACATTCTTTATTTGTAAGATGCATCATATTTCTTATTGATATAATGATGATGCTAACTATTTATCTCTTTTAAAGAGATCCATGTCCACGACCATGGTAATTATAACAATTAGATGTATTCTATCGAGTTATTACAGTTATAGACTGCAACACTCACTTCTAGGAGTGCGCTATATCTTCGTTATTTCATAAATATCAACACTCACTTCAAGTTGTGAAATATATTATCATTGTAATTGTAATACTTGTCAAGGTAAACCAATTGAGAAAGGAAGAAATTGGATTTCATTCATCTGAGAAATGAATTACAGGCGCGGGACTATTTAAGCAAAACAGACTTAACTAACTAAGTTATGTAATTGACAAATTGGTCCCTAACTTTATACAAGTTATAATATGATGCCTATACTTCAATATTCGTTCTCTTTTCTTCCCCTTCTTTATTTTCTTCTTTCCCAAACAGATTCTTGATTGAGTATCCTTTGAGAAGCTCAAAGTGCTGATGCTTATTCAGTGCCTTGGTCAGAACATCTGCGAGCTGCTCCTTCGAGCAAACGTGTTTTGTATGTATGGTTCCATCCAAGATCTTTCCTTTCACAAAGTGACAATCTATCTCGATGTGCTTCGTTCGTTCATGAAACATTGGATCTTTTGCAATCTTCAACGCAGCATCATTGTCACAGTGCAGACCTGTAGAACACTTCAAACCAAAACCCAGCTCACTGAGCAAACCTCTGATCCAGATAACTTCAGAATCTGCTGATCCCATGCTCCTATACTCTGCCTCGGCGCTGAATTTGGAGATTGTCACTTGCTTCTTAGATTTCCAAGAAAGCACTGAGTCCCCAAGCTTGATTACATAACCAGTAACAGATCTTCTGCTTATAGGACATGATGCCCAATCACTATCACAATAGGCATTCATAACACTCAAGTCATTTTTAGCTGGAAATAAGAGGCCTTGTCCAAGATTGGCTTTAACATAACTAATGACTCTGAGTGCAGCTTGGAGATGAGATTGCTTAGGAGAGTGTATGAATTGGCTTAGGTGATGTACTGAGTAAGTGATATCAGGACGTGTCATTGTTAGATACAACAACCTCCCAATAAGTCTTCTGTATTGCTCAACATCCACCAGCAACTTATCATCTGTGTTCAAACCAAAGAGCTGATCATACTCAGTAGTTGTGTGTTTAACATTCAGTTCCATTAGTGTGATTGCTTCTTTTGAATTAATCAAACCAGCATCCTCTACTAATTCTAATGCATACTTCCTCTGATTTAACACAATCCCTTCTTTTGATCTGGCAATTTCAAGTCCAAGAAAATACTTTAACATACCCAGGTCTTTGAGTTTAAAATCCGACTTCAGTTCTTCCTTGAGCTGTGAGATCATTCCTTCATTTGAGCCAGTGATAAGTAAGTCATCAACGTATACTAACAAATGTATCTGATTCCCATTAGCAAACTTACTAAACAGTGAATAATCAAATTTGCTTTGATGATATCCATGTTTAAGTAAGCAAGCTGTTAGCTTAATGTTCCATTGACGACTTGCCTGTTTCAACCCATACAATGATTTCTTCAGTTTGCAGACCAGTTTTCTTCCCTTTGTGCTTTGCTTATGATCCTCAAAACCTTGTGGAATGCTCATGTAAACTTCTTCTGAGAGATCTCCCTGAAGAAACGCATTATTTACATCCAACTGATGCAAATTCCAGCCCTTCACTGCTGCCAAGCTCAAGACAGTTCTCACAGTAACCATTTTAACCACTGGTGAGAATGTGTCTTTAAAATCAACTCCTTCTTTCTGTGTGTAGCCCTTTGCCACTAGCCTGGCTTTATATCTCTCAACTGATCCATCTGGCTTATATTTAACTCTGAAAACCCACTTGCATCCAATGAGAATCTTGTTTTCAGGTAATGAAGTAATTTCTCATGTTTCATTGTCTTGTAATGCACTGATTTCGTCCTTCATTGCTTGTATCCACTGCTTGTCACCAGAAGCTTTATGAAAAGATGTTGGTTCACTCACTTTGTCTAATGAACTAAGAAAACTTTGGTGAGAAGGAGAGATGTGCTTGTAGCTGACAGTAGAACACTGCAATATGTAATCTTGCAGATGCTTTGGGACTCTTGTCACTCTAGAAGATGCTCTTCTTGGTAGAGTTGTAACCTCATCATGCAAATCCTGTACATCACCCTCTGCTTCTTCAGGAATAGCTCCATCAGTGACTTCAGTGGATGATGCTAGCAGATCTCCAACAGCTTCTGCACTAGCTTCTCGTTGTATATCATCATAAGCTCCTTGCATTGTACCTCTTGGGAATGTGTTGATGTAATCCTTTTTTGTGAAACTGAATGGAAATACATCTTCACGAAATAACACATCCCTACTCACAAAAACATCACCACTTGCAAGATTCAACAGCTTGTATCCTTTCTGTGTAGGAGAATATCCTACCAGAACAGAGATAATGGATCTTGATTTCAGCTTATCCTGAACTCTCAAGTCCTTTGCATAGCAAAGACATTCAAACACACGGAGATGTGTGAAGCTAATAGAGCCCCCATTCAACACTGCATAGGGTATCTTTCCACCAAGAACTGAAGATGGCATCAAATTCACCAAGTAGCAAGAAGCAAGAACACAAAGCCCCCAGTATTTATCTGGAATTGAGGCCTGTATCTTTATAGCACGTGCAACCTCAAGCAAATGGCGATGCTTCCTTTCAGCTACTCCGTTTTGTTGAGGCGTGCCAACACAGCTTGTTTGATGCAAGATTCCTTTTGAACTAAACAAGTCTCAAACATTGGAATTACAAAACTCACTACCATTGTCTGAACGAAAACACCTGATGGACTTAGAATACTGTGTTTGCACCATTTGAATGAAAAACCTCAAGTGTATTATGACTTCATATTTGCTTCTTAAAAGAAAAACCCAAGTATTTCTGCTGAAATCATCAACCACAGTCAAGAATGATCTGAAACCATCATGAGTTTGGGTCCTATATGGTCCCCAGACATCCAAATGCACCAACTCAAACACATTATGAGTTTGGGTCTGACTAATTGGAAATGGTAATCTCACTTGCTTAGCTAATGGGCAAATATTACAGTTCTTAACACAATCACCAGATCCAGAATTACACTGAAAAATAGTCTCCATTTGTGAAAAAGACATATGCCCCATTCTTCTATGCCATAAGCTCAAACTCTTCTTATCTGTCAACAACTTTGCGCTGTCATCCTTCACTGCCAATGCTCTCTCCTTTGGTATCTTCTGTTGGAGTATGTAAAGGCCATCAATAAGGACTCCAATCCCCATTATCCTCCCATTTGAGTGGGCCTGAAACACCACTTTATTAGGCAGGAAAGTAGCAGAAAGATCAAAATCTCTACACAATTGAGACACTGAGATGAGGTTGAAACGAAAATCAGGAGCATATAGAACATGATGCAGCTGAATGTCAGGTGTTAGCACACAGGAGCCAACATGTGTAACAGGAGAGAGTTACCATTAGGCAAACTTACTCTCTTACTGGATGTTTCATTTGGCTTCAAATTACTCAACCAATGCTTGTTACAAGTCATATGGTGAGTTGCACCACTATCGACAATCTAGACACTCTCAGAAGTAGCATTGATAGACCCACAGAACAACATACCTGCCATGTTAACGTGAGCATCATGACTTGCTTCACGCTTTTGATGTTCAAAGTACAATTGCACCATTTGATTCAATTGACTTGGAGAGAAATGAGGAAATGAATCAGTATTAGAGTCCACAGTTGAAACTGCATTTGAGGAAGCTCCATACTGACTATATTGGCCCTGTGAACTCATCTGCTGCATAGGAGTGCTGTATTGAGACCTCTGAGAATCATCAACAAAAGTAGCAGCATTGCTAGACGTCCATTGCTGCTTTCCATCACCAACCATCTTTCTTTCAGATGCCCATTTCTCTTTCAACTGAGGCTTCTTTTGCCAGCACCTATCTTCTGAATGGCCCCTCTTGCCACAGAAAGTGCAAATGAAGATCTTCTTTCCATTGACACTGAAATTAGAAGACCCTGCACCAGCTCTCACATTTGAATTGACATATAAACCAGCAACATCACCAATATCTGATTGATTGCCAGTCATCAAAACAGCATGTCCCTCAGTGAACTCATCAGAAGTATTGTGCACTACCACACGTTGGCTTTCTTCTTGCATCAAAACTGAATATGAAAAATTCAGAGTGGGCAAAGGATGCATCATCAACAAATTAGTCCTTACATGGCTGTAAGTCTCATTCAAACCTACAAGAAACTGAACTAATTTGTGCTTGTCTTTGATAGCTACCACATGAGGAGAGGCAACACAGTCTGGACACAAACGACAATCTTCAACAGCATCAAGCTCATCCCAAAGATTCTTCATTTTACAAAAATAATCAGAAATGCTTAGAGTCCCCTGCTTAGCATGATAAACCTCACGACTAAGATGAAAGAAACGCGTTCCATCAATCTTATTGAACCTTTGCTTCAATTCTTCCCAAATACCCGCAGCAGTAGGCATATAAACCAATCCACGAGATAATTCCTTACTCACAGCACCACGCAACCAACCTTTAACTATCGCATTGCACCTATCCCAGCGAAATTGTTGATTAACAGGTATTGAATCGCGAGTACAACTACCGTCTACGAAACATAGCTTGTTCTTCACAACTAACGCATCGGTCAAATCACGCACCCAAATTTGGTAATTATCACAACCAATGAGCTGATAACCGATTAGAATAGCACCTGGTGTATCTGCAGGATGCAAATACAATCTGTCTTCCAGCGAAAGCTCAGGAGGACGATCCCTGTTCAATCTGGGCCAAGTTCCTGTCGGAGCAGGAGGAGGAGGATGAGGAACACCAGACGCCGGAGCCGTAGGTCTAGACATCGCGAGCAAAGCAAATCAATCTAGTATGCGGAAACGATCGAATCGAGCTTGAGTGGCTCTGATACCATGTCAAGGTAAACAAATTGAGAAAGGAAGAAATTGGATTTCATTCATCTGAGAAATGAATTACAGGCGCGGGACTATTTAAGCAAAACAGACTTAACTAACTAAGTTCTGTAATTGACAAATTGGTCCCTAACTTTATACAAGTTATAATATGATGCCTATACTTCAATAATACTCCATCAACAATTAGAGAGACCATCATCACTATAATCTCAAACAACAACACTCGTTTCAGGGAGTGGAGTATATCTTCATAATAATCATAAACCGCAACACTCACTTCAGGGAGCGTAACTTTTAGTGGGCGATGCATATAATTTGATTCAAGTTTCTATAACGATATGTTTCAGTATTGAACACTCATATGCTATAGGCCACACTATTTTTCACAATAACTTATGTACTACTCATTCGCTTCTAGGGGTAAAACATATTAATATATATATAATAATTTATGTATGAAACAACTCGTACATATTTATCTGAATTCAAGTCCATTAAGATATTAATCTTTCACTGTAATCTAATATGTTTGGTGATATCCAATATATTATTGTCACAATTAGATTAGATTATAATATATTAAATATTTAACCGAAATCTTAATAATCTGAATTAAAGAAAGAGAAACAAATATATTCTCATCTGGATCTAGGAGAGATGCGTCTCTGTTTGAAGACCTTTCAATTTGAGTAAAAATCCATCCATATTTACCAAGCGAGTTCCGAAAAAATTCCGAACCGACTAACCACTCTCGTTGAGGATGTCTCGGTCTCCGACATGGAACACGTTCGTATATACCACCATGAAATCACAAAGAAAATACATATTAATTAAATAATAAAATCATAGTGGAAAGAAGGAAACAAGAGGAGCCTTCCTAGAAATATTTCTTCCCTTCCTTTACGTGGATGAAGCACTGGTGACTGGGGTGGATGATCGATGTTGGGAAGAGAGTGATGGCTGTGAAGGATGAAAGGTCGTCAATTTTGATCAAAGGTGAGGGTCCTCGTGTCGAATGAAGAGCTAGGTAGGTTGACGTTGACATAATCAGATCAGATGAAGGAAACGGAGAAAAATAATAATTGTAAGCGACTCGTGCTGATAACGTGTTATAAAAGTATAGAGCTAATGACAGATAGGAGCCCTTATATATGGATTATACTTCTGGAGGAAGTAAATTTAATACTAGGAAAGTCTAAACAAGGAATATGGTATATACACGTAATATTGAACATCCACTAAATATATTCATAACATATATCTATTACAATTTACACTAAATTGGACAAAAAAATAAGCATATTTCGTCCACGTAAAATAATTTATTAGGTATCCGAGATGAATTATTTTAAAAAGATTTCATCGAAATACATTCAACTAAGCGTTCAATTAAAATATACTATTGAAATTTGGGGAACTCATATTAATGTCCAATTTAAGGCATTTCGCTATAATTTTTTTTCAATTTTACTATCTAATTCATGTTAAGTACACATTAAAAGACGTCACATGACCGAAATATACTCATGTTTGGGTCATTTATAGTATACGTAGCAATTTGTTCAGAAATTAAAAATTCAAGTAGCTAATTTTAAAAACTCAAACTTTTAATTGCAATTTTAAAATGAGTCAAAGTTTAGGCGGCGGTTGGTTAATATAAGAAAAAAAGAGAACGGAATGAGTTTTATGGAAGAAAAAAAAGGTTGATTTGGTCAATAACCAACTGTGTGTTTTATTTGTAAATTATTGGTGTCGGAGTAATTTATTTAAGAGAAGCTAACTTTCTTTTGGCCGAAAAGAGAAGCTAGCTTAAGCTTGATCTTTATTCAACACTTTTTTGTTTGGCCAAATCTTTTAGTATATGGTACATTTCATTTGTTAATAACTAGTGCACCTTTGTTGATAATCGAGATTCCGTCCAAATTTGCTGTTAAATGTAACGGAAATGACAGAATTACTCTTTTGCAATTATTATACAATTTATCAGTTTAATTAATAAAATGTGAAATATCTAAAATACTCATGCACACTAATTATGCCCTAAGGCCATCACGGCCACCAACCACCACCCCAGCTCCGGCGACCACCACTCCAGCTCCTGTGACCACCACCCAGCTCCGGCGACCTCCGGCGACCCAAAAAAGCTCCGATCGGAGCCACAGACTCCCAAAACACAGCTCCGATCGGTCCTTAATAATACGTTTTTTCAATTCAGACTCCTTTTGGCAAAATGGGCAAACATTCAGGCCTTATTGTGTTTTTAATACTAAAATATATTTTAGTTGTCAACGTTCTACATTATCAACTGAAAAGTTATCAGTCATGGCTTTATTATGAATTCAATTTCTACCGTTACAAGTGCATAGAAAATACATGTAGCTATGCTTCTTAGCTCTCATGTCCAAAAGAAGAGTCAAGTTTCTTCTAGATGGTTATCATCAGCTACATGCTTTTGTCCACTTCAATTCAAACTAATCAACTTACTAGAAGCACATTCCCTTCAATTCAAACTAATGAACCAACTTAAATGAACCAAATTAGCAATGTGCAAGTTCAAGAAACCACCAACATAACAAAAGACTCAAAAAACTCAGAAGATAGATATTGACAGCAACATAAACTCACATCACATCTCCCATTTCTTCAACTCCATACCGTCTGGTGGAGTCGCATCGATTTTCTTCGCCCCAACCTCTTTCCAGTTTGTTGAAAGTACAGTCCCGTTCGACTCTTGCTGCACAAAAGTAGCAAAAATGTTACACCACGTTCGGTACCAAAGATACATTTTTTAGGAAATAAACACATATGGTAATAGATTAGGGGTTAAGAAGATTTGCCCAATGTTGTGCCATCTGAAATTTGAAATGTTAAAATGGACAGTAACATGTTTCATTTTTGTTGAAATTTGGTGGATCCTTGAGGAAAAACACATATGGTAATTTATTAACTTACATAAGATTTGGTCATGGCTCTCCTCATATCCTCATCTGCATTTTGGAATATGTCTCGGAATAGCTTGTTTAGACCCGCATCACCGTCTAGCTTCTCTTCTTTCTCCTAAAATCGAAATAATATCAACGGTTAGAATTAGAACACCTAGAAGCAGGGACTGTTCTCTTTAAATTTTTTAAAAAATTAAAATTAATTTTTTTTGGAGAAGATTCATCACCTCCTTCTTTACTTCGGCTTCCAACTTATCCCAGTTTACAGCTCGGTTCTTCGAAGATGGATACATTGGCCTGTTTGAACCAACTGCAAAAAACAGGAATTGTGAGGTGTTGAGATTTAAATAGATAAATCAAGTAATACTAATATACCTGATGAAACATTGGCTTTTGGTGGTGCTAGAGAAGCTTCCTTGCTGTATCCAAGTGTCTTCCACTGGATAGAAGAATCGGCTTTTGCAAGGCTTATTTCAAATTTTGTTGATAATACTTCAAACTTGCACTTCTCAGGGATAATCTATTTTTTATCGGGGGCAGAAAAAAATTAGGTAAAACGAGACAAGACTATATGAATCAGCAATCAGAATTATACAAAAACATACCTTCCCGAAGAGCCGGGACTGAAAATGATATGCATCTTCACCAGGTACTTCAATAGATACACTAAGCTACAAGTACAATAGATATTTCAATTCTAACAGGTTAAAAAATAAGACAAATCACCAAATTGGTGAAATCCAGAGTTCATACTTGGCATAACTGTTTGAGTAGGTTAAAGAAACATACTATTTGTTCACCAAAATCGACAGTGATACTGTTTGCAGGTACACGCTTAGCAAAGATTGTCACAACCACTTCTTCAGGCTTCTGATAAAACTCATGCCTGCCATATACATTACAATTAATAAACAATTTATGAGTTTACTTTAAGGTAGCACTATTAAGTTAGTACAGGAATTGCAATAACCTGTATTTTGGTTTTGGTTTTGCTATTGCGATCTCATTGTTCTGCTCCTTTATGTCCTGTCCTTTGTCAGATTCTTCGAGTTCCACTATTTTAGGTGATTCATAGGATGCAACAACAGAAATATTTTCTTTTGGTTCTTCGATGAGATCCTCTGCACAGAACAAAAAATGTCACTGAGGATTATTAGCCATCATTATAATGGAAAGGATTTGGGGAACGAAAATATAAATCTAATGAACATATAGGGAAGTGCAAGAACTGATTACTTGTCATACAAGCTCTTAATGACAACTAAGACTAAGTTTCACTATCGAGCATTCATAGTAATTACATTGCCTAATCAGTCCGGCAATACACGTAAAATTATAGAAGGTAAGATGTTTTTGGCAAAATACACAAAATAAAACGAATAAACCTAGTCATCTCAACTAGAATATTTCTAACTTGTTAAATAGGCAAGAGCTGCTTCTTTTTTTCATTCTTTCAGGGAAAAAAGCAAGCAAACAAAAAGGTGCATCTTTTTGTTTCTTACACTTAATAGTGATTCCAATTTTAGTCAAAGTTATTATGGATATTTAAAGCAGATTGATATTCAATGAGCGAGGACAAGCAAAAGCAATAGCAGAAGCAATTCCAAATTAAGTGCAGAATAATAAGCAAGGAATAACTATAACTTTCTAAAAAAAGATGAAGCAGTATATAACCCACCTGGAATGTTCTTCCGACACTCTTCAATTAGTTTGCTGAACCTAGCATCTTTAGCAAGAGAAGCACCTCTTTCAAGTGTTTCTTTGGCTGTTTGGTACTCTTTAAGCTTCATACAGGCAATACTGAAAAATTTGATCAGCTTTAATCATCATCGAACAAATATACAAGGAAACAAACAAATTCAAAACCACAATGCACGTGATTGTCAAAACACAAAATTTAAGCTACTCCAAGTGATTGGCTTATGATATATCAATATGAGGTTCAGCTCAAACACGAATACAACCCACTATACAAATCATTACCCTTTACGAAGATACGACTTTACCATGGAAGGATCCAATTCAATTGCCTTAGTTGCATCAGAAACAGCTTCTGCTCAAAATTGAAAAATCACAGTAAACTTCAGTTATTCCCAAATAAACAATAGGAGTATTATAATCGATTCAGGCAACAGATTTCAGACACAAGCAACCATGTGCTGATATTGCGCGTAATCCAAAAAAATACACCTGCAGCTTGACTTGATACAACGCGATTTCACTACTAGAGGCAATAGGTGCATTGCAGATACCACAGAAGTATACGATTCAACACGAATTGAGGATTCAACTCTACTAATCCGTAGTTGAAAAATCAGAAACAGTTTCTGCTAAAAATTGAAAAATCAGGGTAAACTTTAATTATTCCCAAATAAACAATAGGAGTATTATAACCGATTCAGGCAACATGATAACATCAGCCAACAGATCTCAGACACAAGCAACCATGTGCTGATAATGAGCAAAATCGAAAAAAATACAATTCTAGCGAAGGTTGAAGTGAACTCAACACATCTGCAAAACGGACAGACTTCACTACTAGAGGCGATAGTGCATTGCAGATACTACTGAAGTATACAATTCAACACGAATTGGGGATTCAACACGAATTGAGAATTCAACTCTACTGAAAACGCAACAGAAACAATCCGTACCGGAAAATCTCTCGAGTTTGATTTGAGCCTGAGCGCGATCTGCGAAGAAGTCCGCGTTCGTCGGATCCAAGTCAACTGCCTTAGTGAAAAGTTCAACGGACAACTCAAAATCGTCGTCGACGAATGCGTCGTTGGCTTCCTTCGCGTAAACGCTTGCCATCGGAGGTGAGATTCAATCGCCGGCGGCGAAGAATCGACGGAAGAATGGTCGTGCTTGAGGGCCACGGAAGGAATTTTGCGAAGAAGATGAAGAGCTAGGTGGAGGGAAACCAGGTTGGGGAAGCTATTATATATATACAGAGTCAACTACTGACGCTTCGGTTTTGCGGAATAAAGAAAGACTTCGGTTAGTTAAGTCAATGGGCTTCTTCACGCTTATTGGGCCTATGTTGTTGGGCCTATGACTAATTGATGCAGGTTCCCTTATATATTTAAGTTGAAAAATAGGTCCACTTCTAGTGTACACACACAAAAAAGTCCAAGCCTTGACAAGTTAGCTGCTCATGAGTCATGACATGGTTAATTTTATATCGACATGTATTTTTTTAGAATATATATAAATATTCATGATGTTAGGCATCAAATATGAATAATTCTAATATATTATATATCTTTTATTTTATTTATATTAAATATATATTATATATACTATACTTAAATGTTAATATATGCTAGTTATATATTCCTCATTTCAAGGCTCAAACTTATTTTCCGAACAGATTATTACCTATATTTCAATTTCCGTCAAATTGGACAGAAATTAAGCAAGTTTTCGTCACATGAGATTTTTCATGTGTATTGTAGATGAATTTAGATATAAATTGAAAGAATTGCAACAAAATACATTCAATTAGATGCTCAATCAAAACACACCGTTTGAATTGAGCGGAAGTGAAGATACTCAATCAAAATGCACTGTTTGAATTGAACGGAATTTTAATTGAGCATCCAATTAAAAATATTTATTTGCAATACTTTCAATTTACATTCAAATTCATTTTGAGTACACATGAAAAGACCCCACGTTACATAAACATACTCATTAAGAATATGTTTCTGCCAAATTGAAAATTGAAAATTTTGAAATTGAAAATACAGATAGTCAAATTAAAAAATATTAAAATTCATATAGCAATTTGTAAATTGGTCAAAGTTCAAGTAGAAATTTAAGTATTAACCCTATTGATAAAACCATGTAACTGCCATACCCACCGAGCTAAGCTCGAGCTTGAAAAAATCAGGCATAATTCGCGACTCGGGTAGTAAACTAACACTATCCATTGCATATGTAACTGTCAATTGCACAAGCAACATACAATCAATAGTTTTGCACAAAACACAAGCACCCAAGTAAACTTAAGAACTACAAATGCAGTGATAATAAAACTACAACTGAAATGAATCTTAAACTTACTGTAACTCTATTGTTAAGCATAATTGAGTTCCTACCACCATCAACATGATGAAAACATACCAATCTGTAATCTCTCAGCTTCAATGTACAGATCGTCATTCGCAGCTATAATCGCTACAAAACTGCTCAGGCTTTTCTCGAGACGAGCCTCACTTTTTTTCCCTCGATTGCGAACTTTCCGCTTCTATCCAACTGCATCCAAACAACTCATATCATTCATTCTATAAAGTCTGCAACTTTTTTAGAGTAAATGAACCAAAATTTGCCATATACCAGATTGGAAAATTTTACAAAGTCTACTTTTTTAGAGAAACAAAACATTACATTTCCTGATTTCCAGATAAAAAGAGCAATTGTTTGAAATAATCAACAGTTTTCTTTGTAGTATTGTCCAAAAAATCGGATCTTTTCCCTCGATAAACTGCCTCATCAGCTGCGTAGTAGAGTGAGTAAATGAACCAAAATTTGCCATATACCAGATTCCTAAAATTTTACAAAGTCTACTTTTTTTAGAGGAACAAAACATTACATTTCCTGATTTCCAGTTTTCTTTGTAGTATTGCCCAAAAAATCGGATCTTTTACCTTATAAACTGCCTCATCAGCTGCGTAGTAGAGTGAGTAGATGAACCAAAATTTGCCATATACCAGATTGGATGATTTTTTTTACAAAGTCTACTTTTTTAGAGAAACAAAACATTACATTTCCAGATAAAAGAGCGATTGTGTGTTTTCTTCGTAGTATTGTCCAAAAAATCGGATCTTTTTCCTTCATAAATTGCCTCATCAGCTATTTTCATAGTCATTAAGAGGAAACATACCTTTCCCTTTAGGTGAGAAACTGCATCCTTTTTCGAAGAAAAATTGGAGAACATAGACGGCACTTGTTCTTCAACAAGGACTTTCAGTTCTTTTAACTTTAGTGACTTCTCAGGCACCTAATTTGCAACATTAATTAAATAAAAATGATTGAAGACTCTTCAATTTGCAAATGTGTTAAGTGTATTATTATTCATACCTTGCGGAGAAGCTGCTTGCATAATTTCTTCAATTTCACCTTCTCATCAGACTCTTGAGTCTTGACTATGTCAGCACGTTTTCGCTTTAAAGAGCCTGAATCAGAAGAATCCTCATCATCATCACTGCTGTCACCAAAAGATGTCTTTTTTCCTTCAAAATAGCATCCAGCTATCTTCTTAGTGCGATCTTTAATTCCAAGTCCTTGCTTTCCGGTCGTTGATTTGTCCTGAAAATGGAAAGGAAAAGATATGTCTGAAATTTCTGAATAAATAAATCCTATTAAACTGATTATATGATCTTTTTGTGACTGAAACACATTATCTTGATTCAAATCTGAATGAAAAAGGAAAATTAATTAAATAAACACAGTACCTGGACAAGATTGTAAAGGTTCTCTTGATCCTGCTCATGAAAAGCGGTCCTTGAATCTGGCTTGGCTTTGCTGGAACCCGATTTCTTTCGGGACCCTGCCCCCAAAAATCCTCCAAATACAAACCCATATTTTGAGCCCCACCAGTCATCACCAAGTATGGGTTCTGTAACAATGTATGAGATCAATTACTAATTGAACATCCAAACAACAGGTCTTTACTTTATATATGATCAACATCTTTTTGGCCTAAAAAAAACATCTAAACAACAGGTCGAGTTCATGTTCATCATATAGCCAACACAATGGACATTAGCTTCGATAAACCGAACAGGATAAGACTAAGAGTAGCACATGAGAAAAGTTCATCACTTATGGTCTCAAAAACAAGCCAACCCAGTTTTGATAGTTATGTTATGAACTCTGAAGCAGTATCCTATTTCCTAACCCACAAGTCTGGTATGGTCAGTGACATACCTTAAGACTGATGCAAACTACATAAACTACACGAGCAGTCTTATATCTACCGCGGATGCCATATCTATTATCTATCAAGAACTTTTTCAATATTATTACCTTCAGGACAAGAAACAGGGGCTTCAGTTGTATCCATAGCATCAACTATATCAGCAGGTTCATCATCTACCTCAGATGACTCCTCAGTTTTTTTTACCTGTATAAAGTAAGCCAATTCCTTAATAACATGCTTAAACATAACTGAAAAGGGAAATGAGGTTTACCAGAAGCAGAAATATCAATGAAAATGTAAATAATTTGCCTGAACTTCTTAATTACAATGTTGCTTCATCAAATCATAGTAATAGTAATTAGTAATAATAATAATAATAAAAAGAGGAACGGAGAGGAAATAAACTGCACTTACAAGAATTCCTTCAAGATCTTTGGAAGAATATGACTGAACAAGTTTCCCCCTTTCTCTCTTATGATACCTACCAATAATATAACCAAGGCAAAAATGACTCAGATTGACAAAATTAAGTTTTGTATAAAAATATCACACTCTGCAAAAAGAAAGAGAAACAAACTGCTTTGAAAAACATGACAGACCTTCCTCGTGCTCGAGTAACCTTAGCTACTGGCTTCTCAACATTGGAATCAGTAGTATCGTCTTCCACCGAAGCATCGATTTTATCATCTACTGCCATAGAGTAAAACATACAATTGGTGAACCAGTGCAATACACTTCCTTTCCACAGCAACAATTTGACAGAAAATCCAGAAACAACATACCTTCATCACTGGGTTGTACATTTTGCTGCAATCAACCAAAATTATTCCAAATTAGAAAACACTGGCTCTTAGAGAAATACAAAGGCTATGAATACACATAGTGACATAGCAATACAAGAAGGAAAAATGAATTACCACTTTCAATCGCTTGAGAATGCTATCAAACTGTGCAGTGTCAAATGCCCATGGATTTGGCTTCTCAGTGCCCACACCTGCCACAAAATTACATAATTAACCATTTTTCTCAAGATATCCAGCTCAAGCATCACGAAAAAGAACTAAATTATGGGGGAATAGAAGATACCAGCGGTGTCCTGCTTGTTCTTCACTCTAACATAACCTTTGATTCCTTGCTTCTCCTTCCCCAGCCCCTCGCCTTCTTCCCAACCCTAGATACACAACCATGGATCATCAATACACATGAAACGACAATTCTAGTAGCTCAATCATGCAGTAGCGAAGTGCTTACCATCTGTTTCATGAGGCGGAAGGCGGCCGATTCACGGGCCACGCCGACGTAGCAGAGAGGAGCTTCCGGTGCCGACATGGTTGCTTCGTTGATCCGTCGGCGATCCGCAGCCGTCTCTCTGTCGGCACAGCGAGAGAAGTTTGCAGAAAGCTTTTCTTCCAGACCTAGAAGTGAAGATGGGTGATTATCAGCTGCGGTCGGTTGTTCTCTCTTCCGGTGTGGCGGCGGTTACTCCTCTTCACTGTAGATTTCCCGTCTGACTCGTTAAATAGTGTGAACGTGGGTCATTTCGGATTAGCGGTGCGACCCGGATTACGTATCCGGTTAACCGACCCGGTCAGTTTCAGCAGGGATCTATTCGCAGATAATAAAAACTATAGGGATCAAAGTTCAAGTCTTTAGAGAAGAAAATAAACAAGGGTTAATAAGCAAATAACTTTGACTGAATTATAAATTGTTATCCGGATTTTTATTTTTATTTTTAACCGGTTACTAAAATTTTAATTTCTAAGTAATTTGTTAATTTTATTTTATTTCGGTTAAATTGGACAGAAAATGAGCTTGTTCCGGCCATGTGATATTTTTTAATATATAGCTAAGATGAATTCAGATATAAATTGAAAAAATTACAACAAAATAACTTCAACTAGATGCTCACTTGAAGACGTAGGTTCAATTGAGCGTCTAAATGAAGTTATTTCATTGCAATCCTTTCAATTTATGTCTGAATCCATCGTAGTTGACATGAAAGGACCTCATATAACCGGAACATGCTTATTTTCTGTCTAATTTGATATAATTTAAACCAAAACTAATAATTTGCTCAATAAACAATTGTTATTGGTCAAGTATGATACTACTACAGAATCATAGTCTTGTCCATAAAACAACAGCCACAGTCAACAACCACCACCCACATTTTCCCTCAAAATTCCCCGCTTCGATTTGTAGTGTAGTTCCGGTGAATCGCCACCTGCCAAATCGCCATGGCCACTCACCTTCTTCCGTCCTCCGCCACAACCACCGCCGTCAAATCCAACTTAATTTACCTTCTCCATCCCTTGAGATCTGCTGCTACGCAGCTTAATTTCTCTGCGCGCCCAATTCTCCGGCCGGCGGCGGCGCGTCTTTCCGTTGTAAGAGCTGCGTCTTCCACCGCCATCGAGCTCGATAGCACCGCTGTCACCTCCAAGCCATCCAAGTCGCTGCCGTTCAGAGTGGGCCACGGATTCGATCTCCACAGGCTCGAGCCAGGGTACCCTCTGATTATCGGTGGCATCAACATACCTCATGATCGAGGATGCGAAGCTCATTCCGATGGTAAACCCTAATTTCTGCACTTATACTTTCGAAGAATCGTAAAAATCGTAAATTTATCTCATATGATTGATGATTCTGGATGTAGTATACTTGATTGGTTTTGATTTTGTGTTTGTGTTTGTGTTTGGGTAAAAACTTATAGGTGATGTGCTGCTTCACTGTGTTGTGGATGCAATTTTGGGTGCTCTTGGCCTCCCTGATATTGGACAGATTTTCCCAGACAATGATCCTAAGTGGAAAGGAGCAGCTTCATCGGTTTTCGTCGAAGAAGCCGTAAGTTCATCTTTTTCGTTTGACTGTTAATGTTATGAATGTATTGGATATTGCTGCTGAATGTGTTGAAACTAGAATTCGGTTCGATTTATAGTTTTGAGTGGTGATGCTATTTTGATCATCTGATTAAGGAATAAGCTGGAGAATAGCTGCTCTGTTCTTGAATTATTTTCTGCATTGAGTTTGCTATACTTTGCATACTGCATAATATTAAGACATTTCCTAGCTTAAAATAAATCCAAATTATATAATTGAAGTAAGATGATACTGGAAAATGGTTAGATCCCATGTTGGTTCTAGAGTCTAGGCCAGATTCGAGTCTGGGTGGCTCAACCCGACTCAAGGATTGCTATTATGCTAGATGAATCTCTTTAGAGGTCATTATCGAAGCTCAAAAACAAATAATGTAGAACCTTGGTGCTTATAGTGATTATTCCTAATCATCTTTGTAAAACTATAGATTACCTAGACTTATACTTAAAATTCCTGCATTTTAGAGTCTTAAAGATTCGATCTTGAGCATGATACATGTTAAGATTCGACAACATCATCAATTATTTTCTTGAGTATATTGCATGTCCTATATCGTTGGCCTTAGTTTAGGATGAAGTGGCAAAATATCAAGAACATGCAATATTTTGAGATGAGATTTTGCTACCTCATGGCATCCTAAACTAATGCCAACGATATAGACCATGCAATATCCTCAAGAAAAGAATGGATGATATAGCCGAATCTTAACATGTATCATGCTCAAGATCGAATCCTAAGACTTTAAAATGCAGGAATTTGAAGTATAAGCCCAGATAATCTATATTTTTACAAAGATGGTTAATTATGCCGGGAAATGGACTTAAGTTCATCCAAAGTTCCGTTTTTTCACCATCTTATCGACACATACTAGCATTTTCCACACCATATTCGGTTTCTGACACAGTAAAATGTTTCTCTATACGTTTGGATTTGTTGAGTCTCGTGATCTATGACACGGTACTATGTTTCAGGTGCGGCTCATGAATGAGGCAGGGTACGAGATTGGTAATTTAGACGCGACGTTGATTCTTCAGAGACCGAAGGTGAGCCCACATAAGGAGTCCATCCGAGCCAACCTGTGTAAGTTACTTGGAGCCGACACATCGGTCATAAACCTAAAAGCAAAAACGCACGAAAAGGTCGATAGTCTTGGAGAAAATCGAAGCATTGCAGCTCATACCATTGTTCTTCTCATGAAGAAGTGAAAGTGAAACTTATATTATCTTTCTTGAGATTGTTGTGATACTTTTGTTGATATCCCAAAGGTAAACTGTATCTTATGTTAGTTGAACAATGTATCAGATAGAGTGTCAAGTGGGCAAAGGAAGTAGTTATGGTGTATAATGTTTTTCTTATACAAATAAAGTTTTATTTAAAAAAAAAAAAAAAAAAAAAAATCATTCTAAAACAAAAATTTTATTATGCCATATTTTTATTTCTACACTTGAAATTTGATGTCGATATTAAAGGGTTAGTAACTAAATTATTATCCGAATTTTGACCCAATTACAAACTGCTATTTGAATATTATTATTTATTTTTTTAAATTGACTACCTAAACTTCCAAGTTATGAGCAAATTACTACTTCAATTACAATTTTCGTCAGATTGAGCAAAAATGAGTATTTTGCGACCACTTGAGTCTTTTATGTATATCTAAGATGAATTCTTCGAACATAAATTAGAAGAATTATTATAAAATACCTTAAATTGAACGCTCAATTGGACAATTATCTAATTTCAATGGTGTCATTAAACGAGCATCCAATTGAAGGTATTTCGATATATATTCATCTTATGTACATATTAAAAGATCATACATGACTGAAACATGCTCATTTTATATAAATTTAACAAAAATTGTAACAGTCATAGCAATATGCTCAAAAATTTAAAAATTGATAGTAAATTGTAGATCAAATACACAAATATTGATATTTAATAATTTTCTCTTACGGTTCAGTAATCTCTACCAATAGGTTTTAAAATAAAAAAAACTACAAAATTAATTATTCAAAATACACGTGTCAATATAACAATAATAAAATTGAAACGGATCATATGGTACTTAATAGTTCCACGTCACTGCCGCATCAATAAATACTACGTCGTTGTACCGAACATATCTCATGAAAAAGGAAATAAAAAAAGATAACTACGGTCCTTCCTCATTTAGCAAAATTATTGTGTTTTTGGACGTGGCAACATGTCACGTCTGCAAAAGGTCCATGCAATTCGTGGTCCATATGGTTCTAAATCATGTGGCATGTTCATTTATCAACGTAGCTACGTGATATATATATATATATATATATATATATATATCAACGTGTGTTTCTTTCTTGAAAATAACAATAATTTCCCGATTAAGGTTATATTTAATAATTCTCTTAGGATCGGGAAGTGAATGCACGGCATGTAACTAATTTTGACCAAACTATGATCTATTCTTTGTTCCTATAAGTTATAACTATATCATGCATCTTCCATAATTAAAAACTCAATATATATTAACAAATAAGTAAAATAATTTTTTTTCCTTGGGTTAAAGGGTCTTTTGATGTCAAATGTATGACAAATACTGGGTTTTGGTGTCATATATTTTATTTTATAGACTTTTGGTGTCATATGTTTGCATTTTGTAAATTTTTTGTGCATATGTTAGTCAACGGTTAAGTTTGACCGTTGAATATTTTTATTTTGTTCAAATTAGTTCCTAATATTCTTCCGGCAACCGTCAAAAGTATTCTGGCCACCGTACAAGGGCGTCAGCCACCACTCAAGGAGGCCGTTGGCCACCATCGAAGCCCACTAGTGACCTCCAATCGGGGCTGGACGAATCCGATTAGAGTCGTAGGCCTCGAATATTGGGCAAACGAGGGCCAGATCGGAGCCACAAAACTCCAGATCGGTGGCCTTATGCGAGCTCTGGCGGCCGGAATACTTTGGGCGGTGGCTAGAAGAAGATTATTGACTAAATTGAACAAAATAAAACTATTTAATGTCAAACTTAACAGTTGATTAACAGATGCACCAAAAGTTTATAAAATAAAACATATGACGCTAAAATCCAACATTCGCCAAACATATGACTTAAAAAACCATTTGACTTTTTTTTTCTCTTTTATATGGATCTTTCATTTCAAAATTGTCTTTTATTTTACGCACAAAGATTTTTTTTTTTAAGAGTCCCTTGCTTCGAAATTGTAGATATATATAACAAATATATATATATATATATATATATATATATATGGCTTCTAATAAAGAATATTGGACACCAAGGTATCAGCTGTCGGGGTTAGGAGCCTGTCATGTATTTTGTTTTTTAGTTATATTTTAATTTAGAAATGATCCTTAAAAACCAATATTCTAAGACCAATCATATATTCGAGGGACAGTACTAAAAAATAATACTAGTAATAATTACTACATTATCCTAAATAATGCATATATAGTTGTTCACTTACACATAATTAATTATTATGAAAAGTTGTGTTTACTCTTTTTTTTCTAAGTGTTTACTAATTATTTGAAACTATGAATTGAACAAATATTAATTATTACTGTGATTTTTCTTGGAACATAAAAAATAGATCAAACAGAATGTGTGCCAGTAAGGTAGTTTCAAATTTCAATTAGTTGGAATTAGAATAAAATACAATTAAGTTTATTTCAGTTTGAATTCTCAATTTTAGATTACAATCGAGAATGAAATATAAATGTATATAATGTAATGACCGATAATTAAATCGTATTGAAATAGACTAACTAATTTTTTATAACCAAATCATTTCAAGTTATATTGTTTTAAATATATATTAAATAATTACAACTTTTAAATAGAGTAAAAAATAAGTATATATATATCGTGTTCGATTAAACTATAGCTTTAAAGCTAAATTTGACTCTTTCAGTGTGATAGTATCACTTATCAACTATGTATATTACACAAAGAATATCTTTTATAAAATTAATAGTAGGTGACCAACTCTTAAAAGATAACTCAATTATTCTCGTTCGTAAAGATAGTTAAATCTTCAAAGCAAGGTTACTAGTTATTACGCTAAAAAGGAATAGTCTCCAAAAAAAAACATAAAAACAAGATATAGATAATTAATTTAGTTTCTTTTTTTTAATTGAAATATATAGAGTATATATATCCTACTACATTTTAATCTATGGTGTTACTTTTTAATTTTCAGTCACGTGTTTTTTTAAATAAATATACACCCATTTCAATCTGAGTTGTCGATAAAATCTCGTTAAAATTATAATAAAAAAATATTCAATGATCATAAATATTGAAGTAATTTAATAAACGTAAATAAACTAATATTGCACTCCTTATTTTACATTTACGACCACTTCGAGAAATATATATATATCTACATAAAAACTCAAACTTTACCCCTTTTTTTTTCCACAAAACTCAACTTTGCTGACTAGGTCAATATTATATTTATAGTAATATTTATTGAGTTGACCAGCTATTTAATTTGGTATAAGTAGCTTTATTTGAGACAGCAACTTGTCAGCCCTACACGTGGGCAGTTTGACTTATATAACTTCTAAATTCTAAGCAAAAGACACGAACACACAACCAAGAAATAAATCATATCATCCTCCAAATTAAGATAATTAGTATACACTCCTTATATACCATTCATTTATTTTGACGGAAAATTACATTTACCAATATTAGTAAGACCAACCAACTAGTAAATATGTTACAATCTGATGAACCAAGTTCGAAAGAATCATATTGAAGATACAACACCGTTTTAAGGAAGAGTTTAACCTTAATATAACATGTTTGAAATTGCGGAAGCATTAATAATTGGAAAAAAAAAATAGTTTTTTTATGCCAAAGAAATAAATTGGCTTGTAGTGGAGATTCTAAGCTCAATCCATTATGTTTAGAGTTTTTCCGACCAGACTTAGTGAACAACCAACGCATGTTTGACTCTTTCAACATAGCTTCACCAGCAGCCTAATATTGTCAAGAGATCAGCCTATTAAGCCTAGTTATACTCGCATCCTTGTAACGCGGTATCTGGACTAGATGTGACCTGTTTTTTAAATAGGTCACCGCAAAGTGATAGTCCTGAGGAATTTCGAATTTGAAGTTTCAGGATCAAACTATATAAGAATAAACAATTTTAAACACTAACTTTTATGATTAAAAAATCATTTTAATAGAATATTTGTTTTCTTTAGCCATAATCCAATAAAATAAATCAAAACGAAACAAGACAAAACCATAAAATTAACGATTAATTACCAACCGACGAAAAGACACCGCACTTACAAATTACAATCATGTCGCATGGTCCCAGTATACACTGATATGACACTGATAATATTCAATACTGTCTATTCTACGAAGTTTCTCTTACGATACACCCACGGCCACGGAGTCGTCTATATAATAAACACCAGATACCCAGTTCTTTCCATATCCATCATTCAAGCTCTCTAAACCCTAAACCTTAATTCAGAGCTATCTGATACCCTAAACCCTAAATCGTATTTTCCTGATACCCTCTTTTATTCTTACCCTAAACCCAAGAAAATTTGTTTACCAATGGGACACGTGTCAGCCGTGAAAAGGGCTGTTCTCTCTAAGCTTGCCACAAGCGACGGCCATGCCGAGAATTCGCCGTACTTCGATGGGTGGAAAGCCTACGAGAAAAACCCATTTCACCCTGAAGAAAACCCTAGTGGAGTTATCCAGATGGGTCTTGCAGAAAACCAGGTAAATTTTCAAAACAGTAAAAAAAAAAGTTACTTTTTTTACTTAGTAGCATTGTCACACCTCAATCCCGAGCGACTGTTGTCCACTTAGTCCAACCTAGCTTAACAGAAACTGTTGTTCTCACTTGAGCCTTAAAAATGAGGATTTCGTGTTGGACACTTTTGACTTATTAAATATTCAGATTTCTTATTACCGATCTCAGCCTAACAAAACTCGTTGTCCACTAGGCTATGAAAATGAGGAATTCCTTTTAGATTTGAGTAGTATCCTCTGACTTATTAAGGGGTTAAATGTCTTATTACCAACCAATGTGGTACACAAATATGAGGTATTACAATCTACCTTTAATGCATGTGCGCGACGTCCTCGTCGCGGTCCAGACCATAATTGTTTGCCTCCGGTAGGTGATCAGAACTCCGGGGTCAATAGTTATTGGTCCGCAAGCCCGATCACGGTTCCGTGTCGTCTCATATATATTACGTTACGTCCTCAAGCCCGAGCGATTGTCCCCACTTAGCCCAACCCAACCTAACTAAGTCTGTTGTCCTCACTTGGACCTAGAAAAGACAGAATTTATGATGGGTGTTTTTATTTCTTACTTAATGTGATATACAAGCATATGAAGGTATTACAATTATTGAAGTTTATTTCTTGTGGGTTTTGCAGTTGAGCTTTGATCTGATTCAACAATGGCTAGTCGAGAACCCAGAAGCATCCATCTGCACCGCAGAAGGGGTTGATAAGTTTAAAGACATAGCAATCTTTCAGGACTACTATGGGTTGCCACAATTCAGAAATGTATGTAACTAATAACCCTAGTTCACTAAACCCTAAACTATATATATGTATCTTAATTTGGTGTTAATGATATTATTAGAAGAAAAAATGAGGCTAATGAACGTTTTGCTAAACTTTTCAGGCTATCGCGAAATTCATGAGCCGCGTTAGAGGCGGAAATGTCGAATTCGACCCCGATCGGATCGTGATGAGCGGCGGTGCAACCGGAGCTCATGAGCTTATTAGCTTCTGCCTCGCCGATCCCGACGACGCGTTCTTGGTCCCGACTCCTTATTATCCAGGGTAAGAATTCAAAAAATTTAAAGTTCGGACACTAATTTGTAATTGATTCAAAATCCAGGTAGTGATTTGACTGATGTTTTAATGGGTGCATATTTAAATCGAAAGTCTAAGCTAACGAGTTGTAACTTTTTCGATTACATAGATTCGATCGAGATTTATGTTGGAGAAGCGGAGCGCAACTCTACCCCGTGGTCTGCGACGGGTCGAACCAATTCAAGGTCACGAAAGAGGGCTTAGAAGCCGCGTATAACCGAGCCACGGAGTCGAACATCCGGGTCAAAGGATTGCTCATAACCAACCCGTCGAATCCGCTAGGCACGGTCCTCGACCGAGACACGTTACGAGACATCCTCGATTTCGTCAACGAAAAAAACATCCACCTCATCTCCGACGAAATCTACGCCGCAACAGTCTTCGACAAACCTAGTTTCGTCAGCATCTCAGAGATACTACTCGAAGACGGTGAAGCCAAGTGGGACCGCGACCTTGTCCACGTCATCTATAGCCTATCAAAAGACCTAGGGTTTCCGGGTTTCCGGGTCGGGATCGTTTATTCGTATAACGACGAAGTCGTAACTTGCGGTCGTAAAATGTCGAGTTTTGGGCTCGTTTCGGCTCAGACACAACACTTGATCGGTTCGATGCTATCCGACGATGTCTTCGTGGACCGGTTCTTGAACGAGAGCTCGAACCGGCTCGGGGCGAGGCACGACGGGTTTACCCGCGGGTTAGCCAAGGTGGGCATCAAGTGCTTAGACAGCAACGCGGGTTTGTTTCTCTGGATGAACCTGACCCACCTTCTTCGAGACAACACCTTCGAGGCCGAAACCGATCTGTGGCGGGTCATCGTGAACGACGTTAAGCTCAACGTTTCGCCCGGGTCGGCTTTTCACTGCTCCGACCCAGGTTGGTTCCGGGTCTGCATTGCCAACATGGACGACAAGACCATGGATGTCGCGTTGACTAGGATCCGGTCGTTTGTGGTTAAGAGCGGCGGGTGCACTATTAAGAAGAAACGGTGCTGGGATGTTAAGAACCTTAGGATGTCGTTTCGACGGATTGATGACCTCATGATGATGTCATCGCCTCATTCGCCTATTGCTTCGTCTCCGCTTGTTCAAGCTCGAACATGATAACCAGACTTATAAGCTCGAACCGATAGATAAATGCATTTATCGGTTCAATGAGTAATTTTCGATCAATTAATGGTACGGTTTTGATTTTTCGTATAAATAGGGTTTTTTCGCTCTGTTTCGATCGGTTCGGGTCGGGATTAGAGTTGAAAAAAGTGTTAGAAAAACATACGCCCAAATAAAAAATGGATATGTATCATAGGATGATGCAGTTTGCAAGATGCACCTGTTAAAACCGTTGGTGTACAATTTTTTTACTATGTATATTGTGTAGTGCCATAAGTCACAAAATATGTATAGTTGTACGTAACTCATGTTTCAACTATATAATTTTTAATATTATTATGCCTCGTGTGGCCACTTTGATCTATCCATATCAAATATTCTTACGTTTCTTTAGTGTCCAGATATATATAACAATTAACATACTTAATACTAATTTCATATCAAATATTCTTCCGTATCTCCAAATACATATTTATTATTATAATATTATTATTCCATATTGATCATGACATGACCATATATTCTCTTTTTATTTGATATATATATATATATATTAAAAAAAAAAACACACTAGAATAACAACATTGGTGTTGATATATATCAGTGTTTAAATTTGACTATTTAGTGGGTTTTATTGCAATGAACTGTATTAAGTTTCATCTGATTATATTATGTCGAACATAAGATGAAATTAGTTGAATTGAATTTAACAGGCGAGCCTCTTAACTATATCAGATTAAGGGTAAAGCTATTATGATATAGAATTACTGCATTCGTTAATTGTTTAATATGTCTGATTAAGAAAAACTTCAAATCTTATATATATATAAAAGAGTGTGAATATTACGTAACAGAACGTACGAGTGTAACATTGACACTAGCATATTCCTTCTTAATAAAATAATATTAAACTTCTGTCGATTAAACGAATAATTTATGGCCAGAGAATAATTGAGGTCACTATAGTGCAGATTAATAGCTTTAATAAGTAAACGATTAGTTGCAATTAGTGGACAAAAACATTTTAAAGAACTAATTAGATGACGTCTAAAGATGCTTCACATCTCCATCGACGTTCAGCAAGAACCGACAATATTATTAAAAAACAATAATTAAGAATATATATGTGTATATAATTTAATTTAATGGGTACATCGTGTACACTTTGCACGGTTGCACCTAATTAATAATAACACTGGAAAACGACAAGTCGCCATTAATAGTCATTCAAATGATTTGATCTTAATTAGTGTATATGTCTAAATACAACTACCAATATTTTGAAATTTACTAAATATAATATTATCATATACCATTTTTATTTTCATTTATCTAAGTATTTAAAAAGTCATTACCAAATAAAAAATAACTATTTAGAAAAGCATATTTTTTATTTTATATTGATTTCTAATTTATAAAATAAATATAGCTGATTAAACTTAATATCACCTATGCTATATTTATTTTAACAATTTCGAACTATATTTCACCTATATACCTACCAATTCCTTTCTTTTACACACCTAACCCTATCACATATAATCAAGGCACCAAGCAAATTGCAGCATCGTTTTTAAGAGAAGTCACGATCATATTAGTCACTTCATAACTCGAAGTGACGAATAATTAATTAATACTTTAATAGTTTAATACAGTGTTATCAGAACCGGACCGGACATCGAACCGGCTAGAGCTCCGGTTTCCGGTTCACCCGGTCTGAACCGGTTCGAACCCGGTCGAACCGGTTATCCACTAAATCGTCTCATAAATACATCTGTCTCTCGCTGGCCAAAAAAAAAAAAATCCATCTCTCCAAATGGCCAAATATCTCGACAAGACTCCAAAACACACAAATGACAAAACTCACTCTCCCACTCCCACCCATCAAGTACACTGCTCACTCACCAACCCACCCACCTAAATCTCCCTCACCCACCGTACCCACCCTAAATCTCTCTCACCGAGTCACCCTCTCATTTCAATTTCTGTGAGAAATATTATTTACCCACTCAATCAATTTCATTCCATTCACTCACCTATGCTGAATCTCTCTTCACCAGCGGTGATGGATGAGAAATTGTCGTCGCTTAAATGGAGCTCCTGAAGACAGAACTTGATTGAGGGCAATCGCCGCCTAGTGAGAGGATGCGGAGGTGAGAGGGAGCTCAGATCTGTTTAACGGAGCCCATATCTGGTCGGTGAGGTTGTGTTTGTGCTTGTGACCTGCAAGGAGGAGTCGCATATGACGTGAATCCAGGTGCAGTAAAAGTCTGAGGCTGATCAGATGGAGGGCGTGGGGGTCAGAGCGGCGAGGAGCACGGACATGGAGAAGAGACCACAGTGGAGAAGAGGAAGAGAAAAGGTTGCCGATGTATTTAATGTCCGAACCGGTAGACCGGCGACTCGGGCGGTTCAGTAAAAACCGGCCGGTTCACAAAAAACCCGGCTAAAAAACCGGGTTCGTCTCCTTCCCGGTCTTTTTGGAGAACCGGACCGGTGGATGCTCCGGTTCCGGTTCGAACCCGGTCGGACCGCCGGTCCGGTCCGGTTCTGATAACACTGGTTTAATAGTCCAAATTTGGCATGTAATAAAGTCGTCGGCAGTCGAATCGAATCGGACCCATGATGGAGAATATATATGAATTTATGAGCTTCATGTGTAAGAACAACTAAGGCAGGCGGAACTCAGTTGTTCGAATTTTTTTTTATCGTGAATAGTATTTTTCTGGCGAACGTTCGGATTTTGGAGTGTGAATACTGTTTTTTGGGCGGAAACAGCGATGCGGTCCAAAGTTACAGATACGCCGTTAATTGCGCTGATTTTTGGCCAAATTCTATCATCTGAGGGGTAAAACTCACGTTTTTATGTTGTTTCTGGTCTTTTTTTTTTTTTTTATAATTTTCAATTTATTCGGGACTTGTTCGTTATTTTCGGTTATTTCATAGATTAGTGTTTTCTATTTAAGAGATTGTTAGTCGAGTTTTACATTCAGTTATTGATAAATCAGAAAATCGAGGTTTTTTCCTCAATCCTGCGTTTGATTTTCGGTATTCATAGAATCAACGAATTTCTGCGCTCCTATCCAATTATCACGCTGTATCAACAACCTTTTTAATTAATATAT
Organism: Clarkia xantiana subsp. parviflora; assembly: GCA_036873135.1. Classification (NCBI taxonomy): domain Eukaryota; kingdom Viridiplantae; phylum Streptophyta; class Magnoliopsida; order Myrtales; family Onagraceae; genus Clarkia; species Clarkia xantiana. Next base: position 16,859,730 of record JAPTYO010000003.1, read on the forward strand.
GATTTTTTTTTATAAATATAATATTGAAAATTAAGATTAAAAAAATTATATATTAATCATAATTTTTTTAAATTATATGTATATATATATATATACAGATAATTAATTAAGCCCACATAATCTTTGGGTTTATAAAACATAATCAGAAGATCACTAATGGGTTTATCTTTTCATCTTTCAATATTTTTTTAAATTATAGCCCATTTGGGTTAATATGAAGAATTGACTTAGAAGCCCAAATAAAATGTTAAGGGCCATCCACATTGGGCCAACTAATGACGCTTCATCTAAATTCTTAAGGTAAGTAAATCTTCTTCATAAGTTCATATTATGTGGGGAGTCATACTTTAGATCTTAACATTTGAAAAGTATTTAATAAATATTGTAAACAACAATCGAACACTTTATTTTATTTCAACTCAATTTTTTAGTTTCTCATCAATAGATATAATCAATAAAATTTCACAGGAGAAGAAAAAATTATTTGAAATTAATTGGACTTCTTTTTTTTGATAAAAAATTAATTGGACTTCATGTTAATTTAAAAAAAAAAATTATTATAATTATAATAACACGTGAAAATTAATAACGGAAAATAACTGACAGCTTTTGACTATGTCTCGCTTGTCTGACTCATACAGAATCTTAGCCAAGAAAATACAGCCAGTTAAGATTCTTTAACTTCAAACACAAACATCCAAAAATAGCAAAAACCATGTCCCAAAATATTCTCTCTTGCCAACTGGATCTACAAGATTCTTTCTTGCAGAAACATCCTTAAATTGAAAAAATAAAAAGGTTAAAGCTAATTTTCACATGGCATGACTGATCGAATTCAATTTTTAGTATTGGATATTTGGTCAAAAAAACGTTTGAAAAAATATAATATTTGGTACATTCGTTAATTGATCGTTTATTTTAGCCGTTAAATAACATTTGTAAGTCACGTAATCGACCCTAAAACTTTTAATTTTGTTCAAATTAGTCCCTCAAATATATCCATAAATTTTATTTTGTTTAATTTAGTCACAAAAATTCAAAATCGAACCCAACTGAACCAATCGAACTCAATTAACCTAACCGGACCTAGTATTAGGCTAGGTCCGGCTAAGTCAAACATGTGGTGTGAAAAATACATTTAACCCAAATAAAAATTACATAATAATCACAATACTTCATGCTAGATACATTTCATAACATAAACGGGAGTATACATATATATTAACATACATTTCTACCCAACAACACTAAGACCAATGAATATGATCAAAATTTAAAATACAAAAAAATAAAAAAAAAAAATAAAGGAGGATAATGGGTATGTAATACTATGTATGTATGAATTAGATTTAAACAAAAAAAAAAAAGTGGTTATATATATATTCTATAAAAATACTATATATATTATTATTATTTTATATATATTATTATATATAAAATATTAGAAGATTCATTTTAGTGCGTGCCACGTCTTACATTGCGGGTGCATTTGCTTTACCAGCCTGGTCCAATACATCGTTGACATCTGTCCTGCTCCTCACGATTCGGTGGAACAGTTCTCTGATCTGCTGCTGCAGCGGAACCAACCCCTCCTCCATTCTCCGGCACATCTCCGACAGCTCCGCCACCTGCACGGCCACCTCGTCCAACCGCTCCGCCTCTGCAGGAAACTGGAACGAGTCGGAAAACTCGATCAGAAACTGAGCCGCCTTCTCGATACGTTGTATTTCCTCGAGCAATCCCAAAGATCCTTTCTTCTCTTTCTTCTTCCATTCTTCTCCGATCTTGTCTTGGAGTCCGATGATCGGCTGGGCCCACGGCAGTTGCCGTTGAATCTGTCGGAAAATATGAATGTTACTGTAAAGTGTTTAAATATAAGTAGTCTAACGAATGTCTTCAATTATAATTTCGAATATGTGCGTATTAAGATATAGTTTGGTTCTTTCTAATATAATTTGTTTGGTTCAAATATTTACCTTTTAGTGTTCGCATATTTTTTTTTTAGTTTTGGTCTGTCCGTTACACTCTGTCTATTTTTCCGTTAAGTGACATGTGCAAATCACGTGATCCACCATAAACTTTCAAATTTGAGGGAATTGACACCGTAAACCTAGTTCTATTTGGTCGAATTGTACAAGATTTAATGGGTCAAATTTGAGGGAATTGACACCCTAAACCTAGTTCAATGGGTCAATTCCTCAAAATTTGAACAAAATTGAAAGTTTAGGGTGGATCACGTGACTTGCATATGTTACTTAACAGAAAAAAAATGGATGAAATATAACGGTTGGACTAAAACTAGAAAAATCTGCAAACATATGGTACCAAAAATAGGCAAAAAAAAAATATCATGGACCAAAAATCAAAAGTGGCAAACATCATGGATCAAAAGATCTGTTAACCATTTTTGTTATTTAGGTTTATAAATGTGACAATTTCATTACGTTTAAATAAATGTTCAAAGTATCATTTCTATATTCATTATTTATCTTGTTATTCATAGTGTATTTCGCCAAATTCATATAGTTTTTTATAAAATTTAAAATTATTTTTTTTAAAATCGAACCCACCAACGACGAGGTTCAGTCGAACCCAACTGCTGTTGTTGGATTTGAATCTAAACCAAGCTAGTGTTCGGATTCAAATCCGGTTTTCTATTTAAAAAATAAAAAGGTTGAATTTTAGTTAAAAACTTGAGAAATTTGATAAAGAATAATTAAATATAATAGCAAAACTGCTTGAGCATGTTATTTCATTATAATATAATACGAATATAAATTATTAAATAATATATTAATTTAATATTATTATTTAATAAAGTTTATGTTTTTTGCAGTAAAATTTAATAATAAAAAAATTACTTTTTTAAGGATACCTGAAAATTGGTGGTCAATCCGGTCCTCTCCTGGCAAGGGACGGCGGCCACCATGGCCCACATGACGAACACCGTCACAGTGCTGATAATGTAAACAGTGAGGGCCAACCCCGACGAATCCGCGCCACGTGGCGGCGTCAGGTTGCTGGCCATCGCCTGAATCTGCTTCGCCGCGGACCAGGTCTTCGAAACACCCCACGCCGGCGACCGGAAATACGCCGGAGCGCGGTCTTTGTTTGAATTTCCGCTGCCGCGACGGCCGAACGACCAGCTCCGTTCGGTGGACTTCTGGCCGTCCTTGTCGTCTGCGCCCATGGCGGCGATCAGGGCGGTTAGCGCCTTCTTCGCCCGCCGGACCTGGCCCTCGCCGTACGGCGGCTTGTCTAACGCCGCGACGGCGATCTCGGCGAACTTCTGTACCTGGCGGAGAGAATCGACGCCGTGCATCACGGCGTTGAGCACATCGAGCGCCTTGACGGAGCGATCGAGGAGCTCCGGGATGAGGCGGTCGTGCGGCGGTTTCGACAGGGCGGACGGATCGCGGCCCATGATGAGGAAGGCCTTGAACTCGGCCTCGCAGCAGAGGTACACGTCGAGGAGTTTCCGGAGCCAGGCGATGGAGAGGAGGTTGTTGGACTTGGATCCCGGCGCCGGGAGTATACAGAAGGTGTCCGCGGCGGAGCGTGGGGTGGGAGACGGCGGCGAGAGGAGGTCGGAGAATCGGTCGGCGATGTTTTTCTGGAAGATCTCGACGTCCTCGATGTCTTGTTCGTGGTTTCCGTCCATGGCGATTACTTGGTTGCGGCGGATGCTTATCCGGCCGAGAAAGGATCCTTGGTCGGTCGCCGGCATCTTCGATCTAGGGTCTGTGTTTTTTTTTTTTTTTTTTTTTTGGTAGTGATTGAATTCTGGCGATGAAGATGAAGATCAAAGAGAGAAGAAGATGGAGCGATAGACGGAGAAGTAGCGGTTGGGGACAGTTAGAATGGAGGGAGCTATGGCTCAGTTTTTTATTCCAACTATACCCTTCACAAAACTAGTTAATTACTAATTAGGCACTCCATTTAAAAAAAAAATTGTTAGTTTAGGTTTAGTTTGTGTATAAATTGCTATTTATGATAAACATTATATCGCGGTGACCTGTTACAAAAAATATCAGGTCCCGCCTGGCCCACACACCGCGTCAGGGATATGATGAAGCGAGTAGAACCGGGCACGGGCCGGCTTCTTGACTATATTGGGCTGCCGGTGGGGCTACGTTGACGAGGTCAGTGCATGCGCTGGTTGCTCGCTAAGTCTAGTCGGAAAAAAAAAATCCAGACCGTGAGCAGGAGAGCTCGAACATTACGTAACGGAATGGGCCTAGGGTCGCCACTACTAGCTCATTCCTTTTGTTCGCCAAATAAATAAATAAACATTATGTCTAATTTGGACGAAATTATTATTCAGTTAGCACGTATTTAAACAATTATGGGAGCATTCCTAAAATGACGGATATGGCCATCATAAAAAGGCGATTAATGCTTTTAATATTAGATTGAAATTGAACTTCCTGTTAAGAGGGAGTTATGATGAACTCATGTCTAAGGGGAGTTTGTTAGGGGTTACATGTGAGTAGATAGTACCACATCAGATAGTTTGAAAAAACGGAAACACTTTAATAAGCTACTTTTATTATCACAATTTGGTTTTAAGATAAAAACTCCACTTGTATAAATAGCTATTCTATAATGAACTGTTATGGCTCGGCTGAATGTAGAATTTAATACAATATACAGCCCAAACTGGACCGACCACCAATTCAAATCAGTTTTCAAAACACTGCTTCTCGCCGTGTTTGACCCTTGTACTCTAAAACCGTGGAGACCGAACCAAACCAATGTTATCCAACATTATATTATATTGTAATCTATGTGTAAAAGTTGGAGATATTATAAATATTGATTATTATTTTCAGATTTTCAGTTTAAACCAAAAACCGAAAACCCGTACTTAATATGGAGAATTTATTTTAATTCATATGGATTTTTGGTCGGATTTTTTTTTTTTTTTCAATCTGAAAAAATCAAACCCCAACCAAAATAGCTAAATTCCGGTCCTACCGAACCGGTTTCACCCTACCAATCTACATGCTCATCCATGTTCTTAATTAGTATTATTAATGCAAAATGTGAACACTTAGAAATGCAAATTAAGACATTAAATTAATCTTTTTTTAATACATTAGTGAAGTGTGATTTAGACAAAAGTTCGTAGGAATAATGCTACATAAATCCAACCTTTCCAGATTGGCAGAGGTCCACTTTTCATGTGAATACTGAAAGGAATGTTGTCCAAAAGGTCATATATATATTATATAATAAGTAATAACTAAATAAATAATTAACAATTCCATCTCCGAAAAGTTCACAATTTTATATTAATCAATAATTAACAAATATATACTTTAAGTACATTTAGTGTATGCCAGTCATTATTATTTATTACCATTTAATTTTCCAGGTTTTTTCAATATTATTAAGGTTAAGAACACAATAGAGACCTGAATGTTTGTCCATGTTGCTAAAAGGGGTCTGAATTGAAAAAACGTATTATTAAGGGTCTGAATTTTGAGTTTTGTGTTTTTTCAAGTCTCCGTCCAATTTTTCTGTTAAATTTAACAGAACCACGTGAAAAGACAAAAATACCCTTTTGTAATTATTATACAATTTATCAATTTAATTAATAAAATGTGAAATGTCTAAAATACCCCTACACACTAATTATGCCCTTAAGGCCACCACGCTCCGGCCACCGCCCGGCGACCACCACCCGACTCCGGCGACCACAACCGGCGACCGCCACCGGCCTCCGGCGACCGCCACCGGCCTCCGATCGGAACCAAAAAGGCTCCGATTGGAGCTCCGAAGCCTTGATCGGAGCCAAAAAAGCTCCGATCAGAGCCAAAAAAGCTCCGATCAGAGCTTTGGAGCTCCGGTCGGAGTCACAAAGCTCCGATCGGGGCCACAGAGCTCCAGATCGGGGCCACAGAGCTCCAGATCGGGGCCACAGAGCTCCAGATCGGAGCTCTGTGGCTTCCGATCGGAGCCACAGGGCTCCAGATCGGAGCTCCGTGGCTCCCGTTCGGAGCTTTGTGGCTCCGACCGGAGCTTTTTTGGCTCAGATCAGAGCTTTTTGGCTCCGATCGGAGCTTTTCGGTCGTCGCCGGAGGCCGGTGGTGGTCGCCGGAGGCCGGTGGTGGTCGCCGGTGGTGGTCGCCGGAGTCGGGGTGGTGGTGGTCGCGGGAGCTGTGGTGGCTTAAAGGGTATTTTCGTCATTTTAGGTCAAACATATGAGAAACACACTTTGGTCAAATGGCATTTTTTAGTTTTCAAATTATTTTTGGTCACATGCCAAGCATGTGACCACTTTCCGTCACTTTTAACAGAAAAAATAGACGGAGAACTCACTATGCATTTCCTTATTCAGTTCAACATACATTTCCTCCATACTAAGACAATCTCCTATGTATGTACATTATATAAGTATATTACCAACTTCATGTGTGAATTCATTATTTGTTTCAATAATATAACTTTCTCTACTAAAAATTCTAAAATAATAATTGATTACAAAAGTATCAAGGGCATTGCAAATGACGCTGCCCATTTTCATTCACTATTTATAGATTTTTTTGCTTAAAAACCATATTCATGAAAATAAATTCTAAAATACCCAAACCCATAAATTAATAATATGAATAGACAAATTGATTTTTTCCCCCACAAAAATGCTCATTAGAGCACTTTCAATGGGCAAATTTTGGTGGACATTTGCTTATGTGGATGAGACATTTTATGTCTTTACCACTAATTGTCTTCCTTCATCTTATTCTCTTTCCTCTAAGTTGTCCATGGACATTTCTAAATTTATACTATCTCTCCAAGTTTTATTGGTTTATTTAATATCTCTCCATAGTTTATTAGCTTATTTATATTATATAAATATTTTAAAGTGTCTTTACCATTGTATGAGATAAAGACATTTCAAATTAAATTTGAAAATTAATGAGGTGGAGATGACGTGGCTTAAAATGGGAACCAAAATGTCCTCAACCATTGTGGATGCTCTTAACGCTATTGACAGTTGCATCATAAATTTTACTAACACGATTCCCAGTAGCATTAAAATGTATTTTTTTGAATTTTTTTAACCAAGCTTGTTCATGTTATTACTTTATGAGGTAGGTATTTTGGGAAGAAAAAAAAAAGCATATTCAGAGGTTATAAGTTGAAATGTTGCTCTAGTCATTTTAGAGTCGAGGAATTAAACTGTAATTAGTCAAATTTTAGTATTTAAAATACTGAAATTGTTACGATACGATATTAATCCGATTTTTTACTAGTGTAGTTACACTCTTAACCATGTAATATGGTATAATGGTTTATCGCTTCATCCATTTACCAGCGGTCATGGATTTAAACTCTGCTGAGACTTGTGAATGAAAATATATTCAAATTCAAACACTCTACTATTTACGGATTGATTAGATGCGATTGGAATAAACATACTACGAATGTGTCCTTTAAATGAAATATCTGGAAAAAAAAAAATAGTTACACTCATAGAAAATGAACTAATTTATATACTCCATTTTAAAGTAGATTATATAGTAGTACACACCGGTCAATATATTGATATATATTCTACGTAAAATTGGATTCCCCTTCGTCAAATTCACTTGTTCAATTGACACACAATTTGGGCTTAGTCAAATTTGGTTGGCCCAAGTTACAAACAATGCAAGTCAAGCCCAAGTTGCAAACAATGCAAGTCAAGCCCAAGTTGCAACCAATGTTAGTCAAGCCCATTTTCAAGTTCCAACAATAGTATCAAGAGATTTGAGGCTCAAACATTTATACCTTTTCTTATGATAGAAAAAATGAAAGAAAACAATGTTCTCTATTGCTAACCCATCAACTAATGGTTCAACAATTCAATTTCTTCATCATTCATCATGTTAATTAGGGAGAAGTTCATCTCATTCCCCTTTGGATCACCAATTGACCTTACAAGAGCATGACCGAAATTCGACCTCATCGATCGGAAGCCTATCCTCGGGAAAACTGCACGATATCGCTTTATCAGGGCCCTGATCAGGCAGAAGACTGCACGGCGTGGGGACCACACCGCTCGAGATCCCACCAACATCAGTGCAGTTCCACTGAAGTTTCTTCGGCTTCGCGGTCAACGCGATAGTCACATTCGATATGCATATTCCCGAGAACACGTCCCCGGGAATCCCCTCTAAACGACCCGCCATGGTCACGTTATCGGCCACCATGTCGCGGTAATTGATGTTTTGGATGACGGGGATCGCGTTCGGGTCCCAGTTGTCGTCAGCGTGGGACCCGTAGTTCCCCGTCATCCAGAACACCCACTTCATCGTCCTCATGGTCATACCTCGGACGTAGATGTCTTTTACGTAGCCGCCTCTTCCAATCCCGGTCTTAATTCGTACCCCCGACTCGGAATCGATCGCGGTGATGTCTTCTGCCCTGACGTCCTCGATCCCGCCCGACATCTCGCTTCCCAACGCGATGACCGCGCTTGTCGGGGAAATGCACGTCAGGCGTCGAATCACGAGATGCTTTGTTGGCATCCCGTAAGAAATCCCGTACTCGTCCCAACCGCTCTTGACTGCCACGCAGTCGTCGCCCGAGACGATATAGCAATCCTCGATTTTGGTGTTTGTGCATGAATCTACACATACAAGATAGATATGATTACTTGCACTTAAATCGACCTACAAAACGATGAACGGTCATCTTACGTACCCGGGTTTATCCCGTCGGTGTTGGGGGAGCGAACCGGTGCAAGGATCGTGATTCCCGAAACAATCACATCACTACAAATATCAATCAAAAGTTATGGATATAAATTGAGGACTAAATTAAACAAAAATGAAACTTATATGGAAGTTAGTGACTTGCACATGGATACTTAATAGTCAAACATAAGAGTCAAATACACCAAAGTGTTCAAAATGCAAACGTATTGCACTAAAAATCTAAAAAAAAAAATGTCGCAACAATAATCAACTTTGGTCAAACAGATGACATCAAAATTTTAACTCTTAATTTACCTTATGAATGAAACAAGGAATTCAACATTTTAACAAGACTAATATCAAAATCATGAATGTGAAAACTAAATAACCACTTCTTCAAGGGTTCTTTATAATCATTTTAAAAGTTCAAGGGCCAATTACCTGCAGTAAACAGGATGGATATTCCAAGAAGGTGAATCTATCAAAGTAAGATGTGAAATCTGAACTTGAGTGGAATACATGATCTCTATAAGGTAGGGTCTTGTATAGTTGAGCTCTCCACTCTTAAACTTCTTCCACCATGGATCTCCTTGCCCATTAATTGTGCCATTGTCCCCTGAAACATGGTTTTCATCAAAGTAGGTCCATAACTTTGAAGATGTTATGTTTTAGTACCTGTTATTACGACATCGGTTAGGTTGGTCCCGGTGATAAGACTGCTGTATCGCCCGCCCGCTGCGTCTCGTCCTCGACCGTAGGATGGGAGCGGGTCGATCACGGGCCAATCGTTCTCATCCTGAAGAAATAATTAATCACAATATAATTCAAATTCACGAAACTAAGCTTCTTTAATTAATGTGAAGTTACACTTGGTAGTAAATATTATATCGAATATTTGTTAGCTTAGATTTCGCTTATGTATAAAACTATAAATTATTAGTGTCGTCAAATATTTCTTCTAATATGGATACAATAGTTCCTTGCAATAAACTGAAAAGAAAACTAAAAAAACGGAACTAAAATAGCAAAATTGTACTCACGAAAAAGACTAAACTTAAAATGCTAATATTTAGAAAAATTTATAATTTTGTTTACGTGTATACTTATGAATGGCTAAGTAGATAGATTAATTAAGTAGTTTTATGCCAGTTATCCCATTTCTCTTATTATTATTTTTGGTAGAAAAAAGGAATAATACGAGAACGAAGTGTTGCGCCGATTCAAAACAAATCGATCCAACTAAGTTCAAAATAAATTACTTGCGATATCTAATCGATCGGGTCTCGCAGACACCCACAATATCTTTCAATGTACAAAGTCGATTTTCCCTCAGAGGCACACAAAAAGTAACAAAATTAGTTTCTTGATGAACGTCAATCTCAGTCATAGCGTCAGCAACCGAATTAGCTTCTCAATAAACGTGTCTAAGTTTGTACGAATTAGTTTCCCCATTTATTTTTTAATCATATGTAAATATCAATTAACCGGCTTTTAAATTAATTGATTATTAATTAATACTGAAAATAGTAACCATAAGGAAGTAGTGGTGACTGGCGATGCCTCTTGAGAAGACTCCAAAACGGAGAAGTTACGGGCAACATGTGAACTTCAGCTCATTGGTCCATGATTATTATAGATTATTAGATACTTGCGCACGTTACGCGTGTTGTCTCTATTAAAATGTTAGTACTGTATAATTAAATTGACTTTTGAAGATAATACAAGGACATGATCAATTTCCATGAGTAAGAACCTCGGTACATGATTATTATAGATTGTATATTATTATTTTTTGGTGTCATATTATTAGTCTTCTTCTACATTATTGACTATGGAGGAGGAGAGTACACTCTACCTCTCCACTATAGACAAGACAGGCGTGCTAGCTACGATGTATTTTCGGTGTTCTTAGGATTAAAAAAGACATGAATGAGCCCATTAGAATATTATGTGACACGTCACACTCAATTTGATTTGATTTATTTTTTAATTGGACAACATATATATATATATATATAATAAATAAATTGCTAATTATAAATATTTTTTTTCAGTTGTATGATTTTAACGGAATTTAAATTCTTAATCTTTGATTAAGTGAGATTAAGTGATTTGAACTTTTAATTTCTTAATTAAATGACGACATGCTGAAATATATATATAATGTTAAAAAAACAAAGAAATGACCGGTCGATTTACTCGAAGTCTAAGTTATTTCACTTATAAATAGGAGCTTTAACTTTAATATTTTTTATAACAATTTTTATAAGTAAGGTAATATATTTATATATGTAAGAGAATCCGTACTATACTATATGTGCATCTATTTATATAATAATTAGTTATGTCATCTATCATCTACACAATCATAAAGTGTATAGAATTATATATACAATTCAAAATTAGATTATATAATGATTCAAGTCTTACATTTGCCATTTTTCTTATTCAATTTTGATAGTTTCTATTATTCACTCGTACTTGTATAGTATAAGTGTGAACACGTGTCACACTGAAGCGTTTTCATGAAACTTCCATTACATCGAAATGCAAGTGAGATGAGAGAGAGAGAGTTAGAGAGAGAAAGCAAACCTGAGAAGCGAGAAGAACGGCGTCTCTATGAAGGTAGAGCGTGAAGTGGCTAGTAAGGTTGAAACTTCCGGTCAACCACCTTCCCGGCGGCACAAACAGCTGACCGCCGCCGCACGACGAGAACTGGCTCAGATGCCCGACGGCGGCCTGGAACGCGGCGGTGTTCAAGGTGGTGCCGTCGCCGACTCCGCCGAAATCCGTCAGGGATGCAGTGTGTGCGCGGCAGCTGATGGCGTCGTACTTGATCCGCCGCCAGTGGTGGTACTTCGCTCCCCGAGCCTCGGTCCCGCCGGCGCCGGCGAGTAGTAAAACCAGAAGAACGGCACTCACCAGAAATATCTTTAAATAGATAGAATTTAGATAGAGTGGTTAATTTTCACAACTAGCTTGAAGTTTGAAGAAGAGGGTCGAAGTATTTATTACCTGAGTTTCTCGTATGGAAATTGACCAAGACTCCATTGTTGAAACTTGAAGAAAGAAAGAAAGAGAGAGAGAGAACAGTTGGTTATAGTGAAGAGTGGAGAAGATGGAATATTTATAGGTGAAGGAATATGAATCCGTGAAGATATCTTGATCCCTGACTTTATTCAAGTACAATGTGCTTAAATAAGTTATAAAATTATTTTAATTATAATGTGACATATTGGTTTCAATAATTGAATTCCGATTAAGTTTGTACATTACTTATTCGAACTAGTAAATCACTTAATTATGAATTTTTATAATTAGTGATTTTTAATGTAACTTCAAACATTCTAATGAAGTTGGTTTAATAGATAACGCAATTTGAGTTCATCATTGGCTTGGAAATGTTCTTTACTTTCCACATTGTTTCTGCGCAGTGCATGACGTTTTATATGAATCATAATTTTGGTTGGGTTATTTAAAATAGTGTATATATTGTTTAACTTATTTATTAACATATATACAAAAAAAAAATGCTATATATCATTTAGATACTATAAAAAATGATTTTTTTAACTATGATATGCAAAATTATAAAATATTATAGTAGTTTATAAAAGTAAATTGTTGTATATTAAAGTATTAAATATGTAATACTATTTAATAACTTTATTTTTTTATAGTGTGTTTAAACTCTAAGAATTACCATTTATATCACTTAAAAATAATATAAAATCTCTAAAATAATTTTAAATATTAAAATTATTAATATCGTTATATGTCATTATCCGATTGTATCAAATTCCAGCACTGTATTATCTTAGATCTAAAAGTATTTATTTATTTTGTTAATGTGTGATTTTTTTTTAAAAAAATATTTATCCATACACCAATTTATCCTCTAAATATTTTTTTTATTTGATCCTAACTATTAAGAACCTGTTGTGTCCTGTTTCATCTATTAATTTTCTGGTTGAACAAGTCCATCTTCAAACTAAGTTGGTTACATTCATATAGCCTAACTTTTCCTAACAATAGCAATAGGAATGGAAAAAATCAAGCTCATGAGTCAACAAAATTGTTGGTACAATATGTATTGTTTAGCCAAATGTAGGTAACTAATTAATGATATACTTCAACTTAATGGGAAAAAAACATTGATGCTTTAACTATATTTGTGCTTACAAATATTATAATATAAGATATGTTTATTAAGGATATTCTGATATTATGAAATCTCTGTTCTTAATTATTATTATTATTTTTCATCAAATCTCTGATATTTAATTAGAAAATCCACAAATGGAGATTTTGCAGTCTCCACCCAATTCTTTCAAAAGGTATATGCATTATTTTAGTGTTGGAGATGTGGTCATTGGTCAATTTAGGGGAATGCAAATGCATGCCAATAGTGCGCTTGGACAGCAAAGCCATTATGTTTCTTATGTATCCTATTTTCAAAATAATAATAGTCTATTTAATATCAAAATAATTATATTATATTATATTATATTATATTATATTATATTATAATAGGCTCAAAATATATATTGTCCATTACATTTTTAAAATATTTATAACTTAATTTTATTAAAAAAAAATAACGATGGGTTTGTGCATTAGTGATTATTAAAATATATATAATAATATTATATCTAAAGTCTTCATTTACAAGTTCAAACTTTTGAGAAATTTGTTTAACACACTTCTTATTATTAATATGATATTCTAGTGCTCAGATTCATTTCCCAACAAATTCTTTAAAAATGTTAAAAAAATTCTCTTACCAATTAATTGAATATTATTATTGGATGATACGCAATCGTTAATGGCTGGACTGATATTCATAAATATCATTTTAAAAAAGAATGTTAAAGTATGAATAAAACATTTCTTATGATTATATTTACAAATTAAAATTTACGAGACAATTTATTTACTCAAGATACTATTATATACATAGTGATGTTTTAATGAAAATTTGAACATTCTAAGGCTATAACCAATTGAACATGCCACGTACGACCAGAAATAAACTTGTATTATGCTTCCCTATTAGGGGTGGGCACTGAACCGGTTCAGCCCGAACCGGTTCCGAACCGGTTCCGAACCGGACCGGAACTGTTTTAAACGGTCCGGTCCAGTAATGACTAGGGTTTTATATTGGCTTAGGTTGGTCTAAAAAAAACCGGACTGGTTAGAACCGGTCCAGAACCGGTTTTGGCCTGTTTTTAAAAAAAAACAAGTCCTGGACCGGTTTTATATGTCGGACCGGTTTTATCATTAAAAAACCGGTCAAAAACCAGTCCAAAACCGGTTTAAAAAAAAAAAAAAACTAGTCTCAGTCAAATGCAGTCAAAACGTTTTTTTTTTTTTTACTTAAAAGCGGTTCAAAACCGGTCCGGCCCGGACTGGTTAATTGGACTGGTTTGGTATACCCCTTGGACTGGTTCCAATTTAGGGGTTACAAACCAGTCCAATTTGGACCGGTCCATTCCGAACCGGTTCCAAACGGTCCGGTTCCAGACCAGTTCCGAACCAGTCCGGCCGGACCGGTTTTTATGCCCAAGCCTATTCCCTATATATATCTAATAAACAAGATTTTCTTTCTTATTTTATTTTTCAATTTTGTTAAAAAAAAAAAAGATAAATGCGTTAGTTAATAGCAAGAATGACGTCACGCCTATGTGGCGGTATATTTTTAGGCGAGACATGACATGAGTACCCCCGTGATAACATTTTATGACATTTTAAGTGCACCTACGACACCGTTTCAGTACACTCGTGACTCCTGAAAATAATTATAATTTGTAAAGTAAAAAATACGAGTAGTGCTTCAAACTGTGAAAATTAATGTGAAATTTTAATAAAAAGTGGAATTGATCCATTAAAATATTTTAAATTTGTACTACACCAATCTTCTGTTTTACTTTCACAACAATTTTCATAACAAATTTTACTGTGAGAAACTTTACTTTAAAAATACACACTCTCAAAAAGTTGTGTCCATAACTACATTATAAGATACATTTATGATAATAACACAAGTATATATAACTGGCATTTTTAACACAAAAGCTTGAAAGAGTAATTGTGTAGAAAATTAGACCATGTTTTTTTTATATATTTAAACATGAATGATACGGAAATAAATAATGTTTGTATTTATAAACATAGCGTGATAAACTTATCCAACATGACATGATTATTATGATAATTGATAATCAGAGGCCCCCGATAAAAGAAGCTGTCACTGACATTTGGGCTACACATAGTGATGGGAAGAAGCCCATTAGGCCCAATTACATGTGAATTCACTTTGATGGGCAGTTTTTCTGTTTGTGGGCTTCAACTTGAAGAGTCCATTTTGTTCTGAGAACCGTTTTTGTCTCTTATCCTTTTAACTGTACATATATCTTGGGCTTGGGCATTATCTAATCTAGCTAGGCCATTCAGTCAATTCATTAACTTATCAGTTCTGATAGCTATAAACGAGTAAAGCTATTCGTATCGACCGGGACAAAACTCGAAATTAGTTTGAAAAAATTCTAGTCGAGTCGAGTTTTCTAGTATGCCGAGTAGGGGTGTAAACGAGTCAAGCTACTCGTGAGCTGCTCGAGATCGGCTCGAGATCGGCTCGGTCAATACTCGAATTCGACTCGCTAAATTTCGAGACGAGTCGAGCTCGAGTCGAGTTTTTTCTGATACCGAGTCGAGTTTGAGTTCACTGGTACTCGACTCGAGAGGCTCGCGAGCCTAATCAAGCTTTTTTGTTTTGCCTATTTGAGTTGAGTTCGAGTTCGATTTTGAGTTTTTCGAGTAATAATATTATATATATATATATATATATATATATATATATATATATATATATATATATATATATATATATATATATATATATATATATATATATATATATATATATATTGAGTTCAAGTCGAGTTCGAGTTCGAGCCAAATGTCTACTCGAGTCGAGTTCGAGTTCGAGCTAAGGTGCACCATTTATAATTTAATTGAATTTTTTAATCTTATCGAGCCGAGCTCGAACTCGCCGAGTATTTAATCGAGTCGAGCTCGAGCTTGAAAAATTCAGGCTCGGTCGAGTTCGAGCTCGAGTAAACTGAGTCGAGTCGAGCTTGCCAGATACTCGGCTCGACTCGGCTCGTTTACAACCCTAATGCCGAGTCAAGCTCGAGCTTGATAATGCTCGGTTCGAGTTACTCACGAGCCTAAATGAGTTTCGAGCTTATAAGTCAAGTCGAGCTTGATTCTTATTATTATTATTCTTAGTTAATAATAATTAATTATTATATAAGTCAATCGAGTTTAGTCGAGTTGAGCTCGATTTTTTTAGTTACGAGAAATGTTAATTTACTTTTATGTATAATTGATTAACAAGTCGAGTCGAGCTTGGATTCGGGTTGACTTCGAGTTTTTCAAATTTAGAGCTCGACCGAGTTCGAACTTAGCAAATACTAATCGAGTTGAGTCGAGCTAAATACTCAATGACCTTTGTCAGGTTGAATTCTCATAATGCATTGTTGTGTTAACTTTGATGAACTATGTAAGTTGCATCTGGTTGTGATTAACTAGAGTCTTAAATTATGTAATATACTGTTGTTTAAATTTTAGACACTATATTAAACTGTTAGATTGTTGTGATCTAGTTCTTTTATTAGGCTTGGGCGTTTAAACCGTTATGGTAAATTGAATTGGTTTTGAACCGGATTGGACCGGTTAAGAATTGATTCAATCATACCGGTTTAATAAACAAATCCAGATTTTCTATTTTTACATAGTGCAGTTTAGAACTAGGATAGAATAAATTGGTTTAGCAATTATTCGAATCAGATTGGTTTTGAAGATTTAATATAATTTATTATAAAATTAATACTAATTTCCTAAACATGTACTGAAATATATGATCACAATTATTTTGGGAAAAAAATAATTAAAACCAAATAAATTAGGATCGATAATTTAACTAAACTTATGCACAGTTCTTATTAATGGTTCCCTTTGGTTTTTCCTTTTCAATAAACTAAGATTTTTTAAGTTAGAATAATGTTTCGTGTCTTTTAACAAGTTAGTAGTCATTCTAGTTTTTTGCCTTGAATAATAATAAACTCTTCAATATTTGTACTTGAAAGTATATATATTGAAATAATAAATCATGTTAATTTACTATACATATTTAAAATTAAGTATTATATGGTTTGGTTCATTTCAAACTAGTTCATAATCGGTTTACAACAAAACTAGATTTTCTAATTTTATACAATGCAGTTTAGACCCCAAATCTAAAATTGAGTTTAAACGGTTTAGTTCGGTTCGAAACCGGTTCAGCCATAAACCGAATTGTGCCCAACCCTATCTTATATATTTATTAGGGTTAATAACTAAAAAACTGTCCAAAGTTTACCCTATGTTAAAATTAGGTGTCTGAAGTTTGAAATGTTAAAATGGACTGTCCCAAGTTTCATTTTTGTTGAAATTTGGTGTCTTTGTGCGTCTTTTCATCTTCATTCCATCATTTTCATCAACCCACCAACCCACTCATAATCCATCACTCTTTAATTTTCACAAAATCGTCAAATTTCGCCTAAAAATTGAACATTAAAAAAAAAAGTTTCTAGAAGAGTGGTGTAGAGCCATTTTCCAAGGACAATAGAGCGAGATTTACTTGCCCGGATGTGACCAACTTTTTAAGGTGACGGTCCCGGCAAGATGACGTAAAGGGAGTTTGTATGAGAGCTCGAATTTGACAGACGGTTTCGTCGGAATTGACTTCTCTAAAGTAATCACACAGAGACACCAAATTTCAACAAAAATGAAACTTGAGACAGTCCATTTTAACATTTCAAACTTCAGACACCTAATTTTAACATAGGGTAAATCTTGGACAGTTTTTTAGTTATTAACCCTATTTATTATTATATTTTAAATATTAATATTAGTAGGGGACAGCGAAAGGAAAGATAGAGTGATAGAGACAAGAAAGGCCATATTTTGAGGATGTCCTGTCTGCCATTCATATTTTATTTATTTATGGAGCGGATCACATTAAGTATATAATAGGTTTATTTCAGAATTATAAGTGTATTGCTTTAATAGCTAGGGTTTAGGCTGGCACGGTGTCGATGGAACAACTTTTGTGGTCGGCTAATTATTTAATTTGGAAAAATTAAACTCGACTACGTACGTACGTACATACATATGATGCATGAGCTAACGGTTGATTATTTGGATATATATTTTGGATTTGGTGAAACCTAAAAGAAAAATATTAAATTCAGGACACGTGTCAAAATCTTAACAGTGGATCGCGGTCTGGGACAGAAAGAGTGGGGCAGGTGATGATCTGAATCCAGCTACATCGGGTTGCTTTTTTAAAGATTCGGCAGTTAACTGTTAAAGCTCTTAAAATAAAAATATATATTTATAGTCAGCACTTTATTCTCTACGGATTGATCACCTGATGCGAGTAATGATTAGTTTAGTGTTTACACTAAAAAAATAAAAAACTAACTGAAACATGTCAAGTGTCCTGCTATTAAAAAACTAACTGAAACATGTCAAGTGTCCTGCTATTAATTGATGTTGTCTTTAAAAACCCTAACCTCAATAGTTTCCCTTGAAAGGGCTTATAGGGCAGTTGAGCTCAAACAAAGTAACCCTAACTAACAATAATATGATGAATTCTTGAAGTGTATTGTATCTCATCACTAATGAAAATTAATGAAGTACTTAATTTAATTAGGGAAAACTATTGTAAACAAAACCCAGAAAACACTAGTTCATCAGATCAAATATATTGCTTAATCTATAAAGAACAATACATAAAATCAGTACATATATATGCTGAAACACTTCTTTCACACACACATATATAACAAGTCCATAATCTTAATTACTGAAAACCCAACACACCCACAAACCCATATAGTAGAGTTCTAGAAAACTATCTCTAGATCACTTATTTATCACATACTATACATTATACTTTCTTCTTCATAAACTGAAACTAGTATAATTTTTAAGACTTTATAGATCGATCGATAAATAATTACTTATCTCCGAACAGGTACCCGAGCGAAGAATCACCTCCCGGAGCCGAAGAAACCTTAGTCGACGGTCGACCCTGCAAATTTCCACCATGCGCAACGCGCGTATTATTTTTGTAAAAATAGGGTTCAAAATCTAATCACAGTCTTAAGTTTGCAAAATTTTGTTTGTAGGTATGTCAGGTTTAAAATGTTGCTAATCACAGTCCCAGTTTTCGCTATTTGTTTTCCGTTCGTTTTTATATTAAATATGACAGTTTTTGATCTAATGACTCTATAAAATTCAACAATAAGAGCATTTATAGAATATAAAAGAACAGAATGACACTTCTACTTCCCTTTAACTTATGTCAATTAGTATATGTACATACAGTAAGATTGAAATATTTAAGCAAAATTGAGGTCCAACTTAACTTAATTGGCATAAATATACATGAATTGTAGAAAACATATACCCAAATGCCAAATCCGTCAAATTTAACAGAAAAAACGGACGGAAACTAAAAAATAACGAAATCGAAGCATAAGACTGTAATTAACAACAATTTAAATTTGAGACGCCTAAAAAATATCAACATATAATATGGGTGTATCAAATTTAAAGGAAAAGTATAAACAAGAACTAACCGTAATGAAATTGCCCGAATTCTGGCCGTCGGATCGTTGATAATTGTTGGAAATGATGTCGTGTCGATTCTCCGGCGAAGATCGGTGAATCTTCGGTGTGTTCTGATGATCGGCCACCGTGTCGATTCCATATGGCGGCAAAGTAACGGTGGTTGGAGGAGGTGGGTTAGGTTTAGAATTCTCGTCGGAGCTGAAAAGGTAGCCCAGTGAACTTTGACCACCGCCGAAGCTTCCTCCTCTACTCATGGTGGCGTTTGGTTTCGCCGGCGGCCGGACGGTGGAGAGAGAAGAGGTGTTTAGACTTGGGAAATGAAATGAAAATGAAACCTTAATTATGTCGTGTGTTCGTGTTTTTATATTATGTGGTTATGTATTTATATGGGGATATAAAGGATGTTTTGCTGTTGCCAAACAGTGAATATTCGGCTATCCTAGTAGGATCCAATGAAACGTATCATTAATTTACTGAATTTTACTAAAGATTTTGTGCCCTAGAGAATTATATTTTCCGGTTAATATATGGCGAGCACGGTTTTAGGGTTTACTATTTATGGATGTGCAATTTTTTTTGCCAAGTATATGTCTTACAAAATTCCTGCACAATATAATTATTAAGAAATATTAAACAAATATTTTTTAATAATTAAATCAGATAATAATACATGTCAAATTCGATAATGATAAATAAATGTTTAAAATTAAGTTTAATGCCTTCGATAATTGGTAAGTTCTAGGGTTTAAGCATTAGAAAAATTGACATGATAAAACAATATGAGATTTTATTTATGGCCAATGGATTAAGTAGAGTGATGTATGCCATAAATAAAATCTCATATATATTGCCGGTAAAATCTCAACTTTTAACCGGTCATTATCTCGCCGACTTTGGCGGCGATATTATTCGCCGGTAATAACTATTTTTGTATTACTCTTTAATAAGTTTTTATCAGTGAAGTATTTTTTCGGTAAAAATTAAAGTTTTTACCGATCATCTCTACCTCACCAGTAAACCATTTACCGGCGACGGTGATTGGCAAAAAAGCTGATTTTTGCGGCGAAACTATTCGTCGTAATAACTATTTTTTTATTACTTTTTAGTAAGTTTTTATCAATGAAGTACTTTTTCGGTAAAATTTAAGTTTTTACCGATCATCTCAACCTCACCAGTAAACCATTTACCAGCGACGGTGATTGGCGAAAAATTTCACCGGCATGAGTTTTACCGGCGAAAATAGAGTTTTTATCGGTCACTAACCCTCGCCGGCATATGGAGTATTTCTTGTACTGTATATACTACTCAATAATTTCATATTCGATATAAAGATTTATGTTTTTTTCCAACGGGTTTCTTAAGAAAACCATCAAGAGTATGTTTACTTCATTCCTATAGTATAATCTCAACTTACATACGGTCGACCGATAATGAGTAAAATATTAGTCATAAATATTTTTCTATTTTTAAAATTCGGTGTATCTTGAATTTGAAACTCGTAATGGATAAAATATTGAACCAATTACCTCTTATATATCATATGAAAAGGATATAGTGTCGTGACTCATGAGCCATTAACTTAACAAACCATATTTTATTTCTAAATAGAGCTTATCGTGTAAATTATATGAAGGGTAATAAATGTAATTCATATATATATATATATATATAGAATTATAGATGGATTTTTACAGCATAGAAGTTAGTTAAATGTCACGATCAGAGGGAACAACTGTGGGAGGAACTAGCAATCAAACATGATTAGTGGTTTTGATTATCAGAACCCACCAAACAACGACATAAATCTTTATTTACTAGATTATAATATGCAACTTATATAAAAGTTTTTTCCTATATATATATATATAATCTATGTAAATTATAGTTAATATTAAATGTAGATCATTATAGTTTGATGGATTCCGCTATGGCCGTTAGGCCTTTAACGGCGAGAAAACGGCGAACAGGCCCACTGGGCCCCAAATGAAGGTCAAGATGACCCAGGTGAAGGGTCCCGACGTAGGGAGTCCCGATGATGAAAGGTCCCGACAGAGTCGAACCCGATAGGTGAGCTGGAAGCTCCCGATGAGAAGCCTTTAAGTAGGCCCCGATGACGAATCCCTGAGAACGATTGGCCCTGTCACGATGACGAGGGTCCCCGAGCGGTGACACAACGAGATAACTCTGGAGTCCCCGACGTTAGTCGGGACTTGCCATCTGAGGTTAATGCCGAGATACGCGGGGCGTGGCCGAGATACGCGGAGCGTAGTTAAGATACGCGGAGCGTGGCCGAGATACGCGGGGCGTGGCCGAGATAAGCGAGATCATGGCCTAGATAGGCGGGATCGTGCACGTGACACGCGGGATACGGGCTAACCACCCCAACGGTTCACCAGGTAACTGAGGTACCTCTCCGCCTATAAAAGGGCAGAGGTCACCTCAGATCAATTACGTTTTTGAGAGACACTTTGAGATTCTTACTTGCCGCCGTATACAAGATACTCATTTAAGCATCGGAGAGGGATTCTGGGTCACCGCCCGGTCTATCCCCTCTTGCAGGATTACGTGGAGCGAAGGAGCTAGGATCGCCGTCAAAGATCGTGCCGGAGTTCTACCGTGATCCAACATTGGCGCCGTCTGTGGGAACGTAACAAAAAGCTGATATGCCTTCTACTCGTTCAATGGCGGCTGGCAAGCAAAGAAGACAAGGACAATCTGGTGGTTCCCGTCATCCTGCTGCGACGACTTTGAATTCACCACCGGAACGTGAGGACCAGAATCTTCCCGCTGCTGAGGCCTCCCAGACTGGGGGGCATAATGAAGGTCCTGAAGATGCTGCTGCTCAACACCAGGGGAATAGGGAGCAGGAGGCTCCTCCAGCTGCGGATCTGACGAGGGCTATGGCGGAAGCCATGCCGATGTTTTTGGCAGCCGTGGAGGCTCTCTTAGATCGGAGAGAGGCTGCGAGGAGGCAAGAGGAGATGCCCCCACTAGAAGAGGAAGTGCCCCCACCAGCAGAGGTTCAGAACGTGCGGGAGGCTCAGCCCCGAGGCCAGGGCAGGAGTAGGGAGTCCATCCAGCCAGAGCGATTCGTGGTCAACGGGCCAGGACCAGTGCAGCACAGGACCATTCCCCTTAATGGTCCCATCACCTCCGATCAGGTGGTGAAGATCGTGAACATCTGCATGGGAGAGCAGAAGCCGCTGGTGTCGGAGCTGAGGGATCGATCCACCCATCCCTTCGTTCCTCGACTCATCGACACCCTCGCCCCGCCAGGGCTGGGTATCCCCACGATTAAGGAGTATGACGGCGAGGGAGATCCGGTTCGTCATGTCCAGAAGCACCTCATGGCGTGTCTGGGCAGAGCCCCGAATGAAGATATCGTGTGTACGCTGTTCCCGAACACACTTGGTGAGAGAGCCTTGACCTGGTTCTTCATTCTGCCCCCAGGCTGCATCACTTGCTGGGCTGATATGCACGACCGGTTCATTCAGCAGTACCAGGGTCGCAGACGTCTGCTGAAGAGTGTAAGGTCCCTGACCCAGGTGGTACATAGGCCCGACGAGTCGCTGGCGCACTATTACCAGCGGTTCACTGCCAGCGTGGCGGAGATTGACGAGGAACTTTCGGAGGGTGAAACCATCCACACCTTCATTCGGAACCTAACAGCCCCCTACGGTTCCGACCTAATGCACAGCGTGGCTGAGAAGGCTGTGTGGAATATGGAGGCACTGCAGAAAAGGGTAAAGCGGCAAATCGATGTCCGAAGTCAAAGATAGCCGCTGGAGAGCTCGAGCCCCCGAAATTGAATAAGGGAAAGCAGTCGGTCAAACCCTTAGACGAGCGCAAGTCGAAGGATAAGGCCGAGAGCAGCCGGGGTCGAGGTCGCTCTGATCGGAGGGATGACAGGCGTTCCTCGAAAAAAGATAGACGGGAGGATCATGACATTCCTCTCAACAACTCTATGGCGGAGGTGCTGACGGTCATGGAGCGACAGGGTATCTCTAGGTACCCCCCGAAGAAGGAAGTAGAGTTTTTGGGATCCCGCACCGACCGCTACTGTCGATTCCATCGCGCGAATGGCCACGACACCAATCATTGTCGGGAGCTGAAGAAGGAGATCGAAAAGCTGATCCAGAAAGGGAAGCTTAAGGAGTTTGTCGGGGAGAAACGGTGTCAATCCCGTTCTCGATCCCGATCACGGTCCCGTTCCCGATCCCGTGATCGGTCCCCAAAGAAGAAGAGGTCCGACCCAGAGTCTTCTGGTGCCCGAAAGGAGAAGCGGGGCACTATAAATGTGATTCATGGAGGGTTTGCCGCGGGGGGCGATACCTCGTCCTCCCGGGAGGTTTACGCCTCTAGAATTCCTGCTGCCGTGGTGCTGGGTAAGAGGTCCCGATCCTGGACCCTGAAGGAAGAGATGGTGATCTCCTTTTCGTCGGAGGATCTCGTAGGCGTGGAGACTCCGCACGATGACGCTCTGGTCGTGACCTTGGATGTGGATGGGTACGAGATGAAACGGATTCTGATCGACGGAGGGGGCTCCTCCGATATTCTGTTCATGGATGCACTGGAGGCCATGGGGAAAACGAAGAAAGACCTGAAGGAGGCGAACTTCCCGATGGTCGGATTCTCTGGCTCTACCTCCTATCCGCTAGGGGTGATCACCCTACTAGTGGAGTTTGGTAGAGGATGGAAATCAGAGAGGAGGAATGTGGAGTTTGTGGTAGTTGATTCCGCGGGGACTTACAACGCGATCATCGGGAGAACTACCATCAACCCCCTGATGGCAGTTGCCTCGACTGTACACCAGAAGATGAAGTTCTCGACTGACCATGGAGTCAGAGAGGTCAAGGGCGACCAGGTGGCTTCCAGAAAATGTTATGTTAACGCCACCCGGAGGAGAAGACGGGAGGCTATGACCGTCCTCCAAACAGATACCGATCCCAGAGAAGAGTTTGGGCGTCCCGCCCCCGTGGAGGACCTGAAGGAAGTCGAGATTGATGGGCCTCAGAGGAAGGTGAAAATCGGATCTGCTCTGACCGAGGAAACGACCCGAAAATTGATCGATCTACTGAAAGAGTTCAAGGAGCTGTTTTCCTGGTCTCCGAGTGACATGCCAAGAATCAGCCCTGACGTAATCGTGCATGAGTTGAAGATTGATCCCGCGATCAAGCCTATCGCACAGAAAAGGCGTCCGATGGGCACAGACAAGAGGATTGCAATCCAGCAGGAGGTGGGCAGGTTGCTCGATGCTGGGTTTATCAAGGAGCTCTGATTCCAGACTTGGGTTGCTAACACGGTGCTGGTAAGGAAGAGCAATGGGAAGTGGCAGATGTGTGTTGACTTCCGCGACCTGAATAAAGCTTGCCGAAGGACTGTTACCCGCTCCCGAGAATCGACTAGCTGGTGGATGCCACGTCGGGACATGAGCTGCTGAGCTTCATGGATTCTTACTCGGGCTACAATCAAATCAAAATGGCTAAGGAGGACGCTCCTCACACAGTATTTTATGCAGACAGTGACATCTATCACTACGATGTCATGCCTTTCGGGTTGATCAATGCCGGGGCAACCTACCAGCGGATGGTGAACAAGCTGTTCGGAGATATGCTAGGGGAGACCATGGAGGCTTACGTGGATAATATGTTGGTGAAGTCCCGACAAGCTGAGGATCATGTGCACAACCTAGCCATGGCGTTTGAACGGATGAGGCTTCATCAGGTTCGCTTAAACCCGACAAAATGTGCCTTCGGAGTCCACTCAGGGAAATTTTTGGGCTTTATGGTGAGCCAAAGAGGAATTGAGGTGAACCCCGAGAAGCTGAGGGCGGTCGAGGAGATGCAGTCTCCGATAAACCATCGGGAGGTGCAAGTGCTGAATGGCCGGCTGGCTGCAATGAATCGCTTCCTGTCCAAGGCAAGTGACCGGTCAATGCCTTTTTTTGAAGTTCTGAGGGCCAACAAAAAGTTTGAATGGACTGCCAAGTGTGAAGAGGCTTTCCAGGCACTCAAGAAACACCTTCGCACCCTCCCGCCGTTAGCGAAGCCGGTTCCAGGCGAGCCGCTCTATCTTTACTTGGCTGTTTCTGAATTCGCCATTAGCTCTGTATTAGTGAAGGTTGTCGAGGGTAATCAAGTCCCCGTCTATTATGTAAGCAAGGCGTTTGCCAAGTCTGAATTGAATTATCCTGCCGTTGAGAAGTATCTCTTTGCGCTGATTATAACTGCTCGGAAGCTGAGGCCTTATTTCCATGCACACGAGATTACTGTGTTGACGAACCAGCCTCTGAAGCATTTTTTGAACCGACCGGATGCGTCGGGGAGATTAGTGAAATGGGAAGTAGAGCTTAGTGAGTTTCGCATACACTTTGCTCCGAGAACGGCTATTAAGGGCCAGGCCTTGGCGGATTTTATAGCAGAGTCTACAACTCCCGATCTAGAAGAAGCGGGCCCTGTAGAGGGGGCAACCA
Source organism: Clarkia xantiana subsp. parviflora (assembly GCA_036873135.1). Taxonomy (NCBI): domain Eukaryota; kingdom Viridiplantae; phylum Streptophyta; class Magnoliopsida; order Myrtales; family Onagraceae; genus Clarkia; species Clarkia xantiana. The sequence goes on from JAPTYO010000003.1 coordinate 16,885,569, forward strand.
CGGAGGTCCCGATGGCAGAACAACCAGAGATGGCAAAGCAATCAGAACAGCCAAACGAGGAAAATACTTGGGAGATGTACACGGATGGCTCCTCGAGTTCAGATGGATCAGGAGCAGGCTTTGTATTGATACTACCAGGCGGAGGTGAACCACTTCGATATGCCTTGGCCTTAACGTTTAAGGCCACGAACAATGAAACGGCGGTTCATTGTATTGGGGGAGGTGAACCACTTCATGTATTGGGGGAAAATGATGGGTTCCGCTATGGCCGTTAGGCCCGTTAGGCCCTTTAACGGCGAGGAAACGGCGAACAGGCCCACTGGGCCCTAAATGAAGGTCAAGATGACCCAGGTGAAGGGTCCCGACGTAGGGAGTCCCGATGATGAAAGGTCCCGACAGAGTCGGACCCGATAGGTGAGCTGGAAGCTCCCGATGAGAAGCCTTTAAGTAGGCCCCGATGACGAATCCCTAAGAACGATTGGCCCTGTCACGATGACGATGGGCCCCGAGCTGTGACACAACGAGATAACTCTGGAGTCCCCGACGTTAGTCGGGACTTGCCATCAGAGGTTAAGGCCGAGATACGCGGGGCGTGGCCGAGATACGCGGAGCGTGGCCGAGATACGCGGGGCGTGGCCGAGATAAGCGATATCATGGCCTAGATAGGCGGGATCGTGCACGAGATACGCGGGATACGGGCTAACCACCCCAACGGTTCACCAGGTAACTGAGGTACCTCTACGCCTATAAAAGGGCAGAGGTCACCTCAGATCAATTACGTTTTTGAGAGATACTTTGAGATTCTTACTTGCCGCCGTATACGAGATACTCATTTAAGCATCGGAGAGGGATTCTGGGTCACCGCCCGGTCTATCCCCTCTTGCAGGATTACGTGGAGCGAAGGAGCTAGGATCGCCGTCAAAGATCGTGCCGGAGTTCTACCGTGATCAACATAGTTAATATTAAATGTAGATCCTTATTTCAATTAAAAATTGATACACACGGTTCGACTGTGTTTATATATATATATTTTGCCAAAGTGTTTAGATAGTTAATTGCCCTATAAATTATCAAAAATTACAAACTAGACCATCTAAATATATTAGTATCATTGTCGAATCTAATTATGTGAGGCTAGCTTCTAAATGGTGTTAAATCAAGAAACATTTAATCAACTTTAGATTCAGAAAGTGACCCATATTAAAAGGAACATTTTCTTTCATCACTTTATTCTGTTGGATTGCACACTACATGTCACTCTAATTTGTGGATATTTTCTTTATATTGTTGAGTTGTTGCACATAATTTTATTGTTTTAATAAAGTTTACATATTGCTTAGAAATTTTAACAAATATTCAAGACTCGATATAATTACTGTAATAACATGATTTCAAATTGATTCAAGACTATTTCTAAATAATCACTCAATTATAATAATATCAACAAAAAATGAATAAATTTTCAAAGTAAGATTACTTTTAAAAAGAGTTCTCAAACTAAGTTTCTTCGAAAAATAAACCATAAATTAGGTTTTTATCTATTTTTTAATATCTTTATCTTTATTTTATTGTTTTTTAAAATGAAATATAATATAATAAAGATATGGATTTTTTTTAAGATTTAAGGAAATTGTATTTAAAATATATTAATAACTTAGAGAAAAATATTCGAGTTAAAAATGCTAAAGATAAATCATAAAAAAAATCATATAAAATGGAAAAAAAAAAAAATACTCGTGAATATTTAAAAAAAATGCAAATATAATGATAAAAGTATACACGACTTCAAAAAAAAATTATAAAATTATATAGTGATTGGAAAAATTAAAGAATAAACTAGCATAAAATTGAAAAATAATAGATAATAAATTCAAACATCAAAACATAAATATCCTAGCTACCTTTATTTGCACTATGAGTTGATGATGAAGTGACTAAATACCTAGCTAGCTCATCACAATCACATTCACATAGGTCAATGTTAATGATTCGGGCGGGTAGGCCATATTATTTGTACTCTTTGCACAATTGTCTCCTTTATATATTTATCTTAAATTGGGCAAAAAAAAAAAATTTTATCTTAAACTTTACGAAAAATAAAAAGCTGATTTACCTCCACATTTTGTCTTAATAAGCCGACGTCGAGAAAATAATCTATTCGAACCTGAGGGATACAAAAATATATTATAATTTTAAAAAATTGAGTTAATTATATAATATAGTATTGCATCATATATAAAATTCTAATATTTTAAAAAATAAATAATCGAAGGATCAAAGCAAAAACAACATTAATAATCTTAGTTTAATCCTTGCCCATGAAAATGCAGTAGTGATTATTATTTTGTGGGTAAAAAAAGGAAGTAGTGATGGAAGGTAGGGTTTGTGGTTATAATAATGCAGCTGCCACTTACAACAAAATTTCCAAATATGTGAAAGAAATATGAAATTTTTGACAACCACCTTATCTTCTTTTCACTGTTCCTTCTTTTCATGACATTCGAAAGAATAAATGGAATCAAATTATTGCCCTTTATATATATATATATATATATATTCCAATAAAACGCTAATTGAGAGGAAATATATATTTTTCCTAGCAAATATTACGATGTCAGTCATTTGCGCAATGACTGACATCGTAATATTTGCTAGGGGAAATATATATTTCCTCTCAATTAGACTTTCTCGGATTGTCATGGCAATCTAGTCGAACTTACTAGCGGTCCGTAACAATCTACACCGACGGGGGATGAATGTAACACCGTCGTGCTCTTTTTGTAAAGAGATTGAAACTGTCGAACACATGGTATTTCAATGTGGATGGACGACACCGATTTGGTTTGCTACTGCATCAGCACGACCGAGTGATACTCCGGCTACTGCTATTTCAGGATTCCTAAGCTGGCTGAAAAATATATCTACCCTCACGAAGGAGCAGCAGACACAGTGGTCTTTGATAGGGGTGACATGTTAGTCCATTTGGAAATAATAACGTAGAGCATACATGCTAGTAAATGACGAATCCAGCCAGGTCAATTGGAGGATCGCCACACAGGTTTTGAATGCCCTACGTCGAGCTAGCCTCCTTCGCGGCATAAGTTGGTCTTTTGGTCGATAGAGAAGCAAATGAATGTGCGAACTGCGTTGCTATACAATCCATGAAGATGTCGTGTTATGTTAACTGGATTTGCACACCCCGCCCTCTATTTTGTCTTAACTTGTAAATGATCGGAATTTCGCCCTACCTATGCATATCTATAGTTGGTTATGTATGTTTGCACCACGTAACCGAATTTGTACTTTTTTATGTGATTATAAAATGTTACATATGTTTTAGAATGTGACTAAATGATCCAAACTTATTTAGTTTAATCACTTAGGGAGTTTGATTAAATTATTGTAAAATGATAATTTTAGGGTTACATTCAATAACCTTCAATTTATTCATATACATTGTAAGGTTTGGAAAGCAGAATAAATTATTGCATTATCATAAAGAGGAGGCCAATAATTTTTTTATTATATATATATAAAATAATAAAAGCTAAAAAGGCTCACTTTTCTGTTAGAAAAGCCCCCGTGTTTTCATGGTCATGACATTGGGCTGTTAAATTGGGATAGGCCCAACTGAGATTATGTATGAATTTTAGGAAGCCCAATTTTAATTGGTCAGGCCATTCTTCTGCAAAAGTAGGCCAGGCCCAAAATAGATTAGAACTATCTATGAATTTTAGGGACCAAATTATCTCGTTTCTAAAGTATGAGGCCTGTGTTATTTTTTAGACCATGGTGAGGCCTTTGTTGGTCATAGACTCATATATACACTATATATATATATATATATATATATATATATATATATATATATATATATATATATATATATAGTAAAATACGTGGAGAAATTATTGGGAAACAATTTGGTGGAATGATTTGTCGCATGTGTTTTTGATAGTTGGATATTTAACGGCAAATCAGATTGGAATTCACTATCTTACCTCATTGATCAACAACTATTAAACTAATTATAGGTCATTAATCTAACAAATTTGCAAACATTTTTTTTTCTCTCAAAGTAAAATTATATATTGTTTTTATTATGACAATTAAAATATCTTACATTGAGAAAGTTATGTTTGTATTTATTTTAAACTACAATACAAAACATTTATATGTATTTTAAGTAACTGCTAGAGTTAAAATTTATTAAAATAATACTTGATTGGATAGTTTAAATATATTATTATTATTCCCCCAACATTATTTAAACATTATTTAGTAGTGTATTATTATATAAAAAAAGGAGTTATTCTTTTAAAAATAGTATATGTAAATCATTGTATCAGCCTTTTCTATTATTCTTTAGATAGATAATAAAATACAAGGTAGGCTCATATTAGGACAACTAACTAAAACCATTGTGAATATTCTAGTTCTATTTTCTCTTGTCAAATAAAGAATACAAAAATAGAAATAGTTAACTAACAGAAAAATGATCAAGAAAATTTATCATTTTCCTTATATATATATCATTTCCCGTATACATATATATACAGCTCCGTAGAAGAAGCTGCATTTTCACCATTTCCAATTGCATGCTAGTTTCCAACTGTGTGTTTCTCTCTGCTCACTCGCTTCACCTTTACCTTCTTCTTCATCTTCTTCGTCTTCACCGCGACTGCATTCTGATTTGCGTCTACCGTCATTCTTCGTTCAACCGATAGATGCGATGCATCGGTCACAAAGACCTAATCCGATGCTCCATGGATGAACCTCGAAGCTGGATTTCCACAAATCGAGCTCATCGATCTGTTTTGTTGGTGAACGATGGTGACGCATAAGTTGGATCAAGATCATGCGGTGTGGGATCAAATGAAAAGTAGTCCCAGGATCGGCGCACATCAGAGTCGTATCACTCATCCGAAGCTCGCCGTGTGGCTCATCCTCTTCCTCTCCGTCACCTACGTCGTCTACGCTCTCAGAGCCATCGCCTCCTCACGCGCTTGCCTCGACGAGCCTCTGTCCGGTTCCCGCCGATTTACTTCCTCCTGGTCCCCCAACGCCACGCTCCTCTCCGATGAAACTACTCTCGATCGCGCCGCTCAATCGGAACGGAAAACGGTGATCGGTGACATTGTCTTCGGCATTGCCGCCTCCGCTAAGCTCTGGAAGCAGAGGAAGAACTACATCAAGATCTGGTGATTTATCATTTTATCTCTCCCGATTAATCACTAATTGCAGCGATTCAATTTTCAATTTCTGATCAATTACGATTTCGATTAGGTACAAGCCGAAGCAGATGAGAGGCATTGTGTGGCTGGACAGCACGGTGGAGACGAATCCAGAAGACTCCGGCAGTCTTCCGCCGGTAAAGATCTCAGGCGACACCGCTCGGTTCAAGTACAGGAACCGGCAAGGCGATCGCTCGGCGCTGCGAATCTCGCGAATCGTCTCGGAGACGCTACGCCTGGGGCTCGAGGACGTGCGGTGGTTCGTCATGGGAGATGACGACACCGTCTTCATCACCGAGAACCTCGTCAGAGTACTGAACAAGTACGACCACCGGCAGTACTACTACATCGGGAGCCTCTCGGAGAGCCATCTGCAGAACATTTACTTCTCTTACGGTATGGCCTACGGCGGCGGCGGGTTCGCCATCAGCTACCCGCTGGCGAAGGCTCTGTCGGTGATGCAGGACAAGTGTATACAGCGGTATCCCAAACTGTACGGCTCCGACGACCGTATTCAGGCCTGCATGGCGGAGCTCGGCGTCCCACTCACCAAGGAACCCGGATTTCACCAGGTTAGAGCTTCATTCACTGTTCGCCATTAATCTTGCCAATTTGTTAGGTTAGGTTCAGTACTGAATGCCATTGAATTGAATGAATCATGATGAATGCTTGAATTAAGGTAGTCGCCATTAGTGCTGGGTAGTGACTAGCTATTGATTAAATCATTATAGCAACATTAATCTTCAACTTTTTGGTCTTATAAATTAAATTATTAGATATGGAGAATGTTGCTATCAAGTAAAGATTAAGTTATACTAAACTCACAGCTAAAATCCAACCCTTACTATTTTAAATCCTATTTCTTGAAGCGTTAAATTTGATATAGATTTGACATTAATTATTAATGTTCAGTGAGATTCTATGCCACTTAGGCTAATTATTTAATAATTGCTTGGTTTTTGTTATTTATTTTTAGCATGTAGCATGAGAAAGAACCTTATGATTATTGTTGGACAGTCGGTAGGCAGATGAATATTTAGTGGAACGTTGACCGGTAATCTAGTATTTATATCATAATCTAGCTTCCACGTGTCATTGACCTTTTTGTTCCTTTTTCTTCCACGTGTTTAGAGACTGTTTCGGTTACCTGTTATTTGACAATAGAAACAAAATCTTGAAGTTTATTCCTATTTTAATTTATTTTTTTAACTGTAACATTTTTCATTTTTATTTTGGCTTTCATGTATATGTTTTTGTATTTATATATTCAAGGGTAAAACGTAAATCTCGAGTTTGAACTACATTACTTTTAGAAACTACGTTACCTTTAGGTACTTTTAGGTGTATCATGTTTAAATTGTATCAAATAGGTGTCTTACTTTTTATGTAAAGTTGATGTTGAATTTAACTTAATAACATAAAAGCAATAAAAAGAAACATGCAACACTTATTAGTAACAGTTTAAACACCTAAAAGTAACATGGTGCGACTGTGATTAGGTCATTAACCCTTTATTTAATAGTATATATTCTCAATTTAATTTTTTATTAATGACTAATTTATTTAATAATGTAATAATTTCAGTACGACGTATACGGCAACTTGTTCGGGCTCCTAGCGGCGCACCCAGTGGCACCCTTAGTGACCATGCACCACCTCGATATAGTCGAACCCATCTTCCCGAACACCACTCGGGTCCAAGCCCTCCAACGCCTCAACGCACCCACAAAGCTCGACTCCGCATCACTCATGCAACAATCCATCTGCTACGACCGAACCCGCATGTGGACTATCTCGGTCTCTTGGGGCTACGCGGTTCAAATCTTTCGAGGCATATTCTCTCCGAGAGAAATGGAAACCCCCGCCCGAACCTTCCTCAATTGGTACAAAAAGGCGGACTACAAAGCTTACGCGTTTAACACCCGACCCGTGAGCCGAAACCCGTGCCAGAAACCCTACGTGTTTTACTTATCGAACGTGAGGCTCGATAATGAAACAATTACTGTGAGTAATTACGTTAGGCACGACGAGTCTCACCCGTTTTGCAAGTGGGATATGGCTAGCCCTGAGGAGGTTGGGTCCGTGCTGGTTCGTAAGAGACCCGACCCGCATATTTGGGAAAGGGTAAGCTCGCCACACTTTCAAATTTTGCTCTGATGGTTATATGCGTAACGATGTTGCTTTTGTTAACAGTTTCGTATTTGGTATTAGAAAATGTATTGCCTAAAATAAATTTTTTTGTTGCAGTCGCCGAGAAGAAGCTGTTGTCGTGTGATAGAGTCGAAGAAGGGCAGGATGGTAATTGACGTAGGCGTTTGCAGCGACGGCGAGTTAATCGGAATGTAATATTATCGGCATTTTCGGGTTTACGGTTAGGGTTTCGGGTTTAGGCGCTACTGATGATTTCTCGATAAGAGAATAGAATGTGTTTGTTGATTATAGGTTTAGAAGTGTTATTAGATTCTTAGGACCGAAAATTCAGTGTACAAGGTTATTTCCAATTTGTTAATCAGGTGATTGATCTTGAAAAGCAGCTGATTATTATTAGTATTACACTTATTGTGGCTGAAGCGGATGGAACCTGTGATTACACGAACACGCACAGTAAGTTTATCGTGCCACGTTTTACGAATACGAACACGGTACGGATATTTTCGTGCGTGTTTGTGTCGTGCTATCGTGTTGTGCAAAGATATACGATTGTACATCTCTATACAAGAACTTTAAGCAAAAATTAAAATAATGAACTTTAACAAAACAAAAAAATATGAATTAATTGGTCAGTATTCATACGTTAATAATGTAGAGTTTATTAACACTAAAAATTAAACCACAAATTAGAGTTTTTACATAATTAGAGTTTTTACAGTTAATTAATAAGACTTATTCAAAAAATACTTAAAAATTAAATTTAGTAGCATAATTTTATCGTCTTATCATGCGTGTCGTGTTATGATACTCAAACACGAACAACACAAAGTTATATCGTGTTAATAAATAGCAATTATTTAACCCCTAGGGCTAGTAGTAGGCTTAAACTAATGGGTGATATTGGGCCTTAGTCTAGTCTCTGAATTCGATGTTTGGGCTTTCTTAGTTATTGGGCCTCAACAAAATTTCACTGGATTAACCTAACCTAACCAACAAAGTGCAGTGATCCAATTCTAGAATGGGCTGCTAAAATGAACGATGATAAGTGGAAACGTTTGGTCGACAAATTAAAATAAAGGACAATTCTTTGACGTCCATCATCTTGATGAAGGTGTTTGTTTGTATATAGTAGTATAACACAATAATCTTAATTAATCAACTACATTATCATCTAATTCTACACAAATTAAAATGGGTCTCTCTAAACCCTAGACATCAACGGAGTGTGACAACTGCATTATTAGGAGAAATTAAAATTAATCAAGAAGAATAAAACCCCCATAAATACAACCAACCGCTAAAAACATATTTTTTTTCCATCGATTTTAAGATTAAAAAATGGAAATCAACCAACCGCTAATGTTAGGACACTGAATATCAATATTTTAAATATATATATATTTTTTTGCCAAAGATCGATGTTTTAAATATAAAACAGTTTAGCAACATAACTAATACTTATACTTTTATAGTTTTTTAACCCTTTTAATCAAAGAGACAATCAATGCAATTCTTCCAATAATCCCATGAGAAATTTATAGATGGAGAAAACCTAGAAAAACCTAAGCTTGCTACCTACGTACCCATATATATATAGCATCATCTGGACCGCATATACATACATACGATCACAGTACATATATATAGCTTTATATATAAAGCATATTTTACCGTTTGTACTTTTAAATCCAATACGTTTTCACTAGAAATTATCATCTGTCTTCTATATCTCCTCTTCCTCGTACCTGGTCGAGTGACACGTGGACTATATAATCCAGCCAGGTCGTGAACCCATCAAATACTGCACTGTTTGGCAATCTTCAATGTGGTGATCTCCTCTAGGATAAAACAGTGATGAGCTTTGTGAAGTTGTCGGGTACCCGGCTATACTCAAACCCGACCCGCTATTATGGTGTTGTAACCCTAGGGTTAATGACACTCCTCCATTGAAATTACGGGTCGGGTTTTCGTTATACGGGAATGACCCGCCCGAGTGGTGGTGGTAGGAGGAGAAATCTAGATCCATGGCCGAAAACGAATCCCGAACTTGACCGAATTCGTGGTGGTGCCCTAGAAAACTAGGGTTTTCATGTTGGTGTTGAGTAGTACTGTTCTGTGTGGCTTTAGAGTGGTTAGGGTTTTTATCTGGGCTCGTGATTATGGAAGAGAGACATTCTGAATCGATTCTGATTAGTTGGTCAGTCGAGGGTTTCAGATCTTGATCGACTCGCGAATTCAGGGTTTGGTGAGACTCGTTGTCAGCCATTGGATCGGAGGATTCGCAAACCTTTGTTTCTTCCATGTACATCTCTTCCACCATTGGCTTCCATAGCCTCACCCTTGCATTGATGAACCAATTTGAAACCTATTTACCAACCAACCTTTTAGCAAGAATAACTAAAATGAAATCAACTGTAATATAAGTCAATTTTTAAGCCGTCAGATAAGTAAATTAAAATCTATATAATGAATATTAATTTTCTCTTTTAGTTTTTTTCTTCCAGAATTTAATACATTCTCTTTTATCATCTAAAAACTGAAAAAATCAACTGAAATTACAGTCGATTTTTCGCCACACTCATGTTTTTAGTATATATATATATATATTCCTATAGTACAACAACTATATCATTAACTATTGGAATATTTCTATTGCTTGGAACTTAAGATTTAAGAAGATATGCCCTCACTTTGAAGGCTTATATATATACTAGATGCTGACCCCGCGCACCGCGCGGGAGAGAAAACTGAAATAAATTTTATTATTGTAAAAAAAATAATTATAATATTTCTAGCCATTTGTAGATAACAATTAGGAAAAAATAATTGGTATATACACTCAGTTAGAATTATAATTAATATAATAAATAAAAATTACGTATAATATTTTGACATAAAAGTGTTATACAATTGAAATTTTATCACACTTACAAATTATGGTAATTTTTTTATTGTAAAACACCAAAATTTAGAAATAATCTTCTGTTATTTGATCTTTTACCACCGCTGGTATTCTATATATATATTCTACATATTTAGGTACTTCTATGTTCGACATATATTTTATTCACATTTAAAAGAACTCATTCATCTATGGTCCTTTTATTTCCAAAGAAAGTAGATCATTCATAGAAAATAATGATAAAACCCTAGCAAGAATCATATATACCTTGCACATATATTATATTTGGAGTGCAAAGGCTGCAGCTATGGGAATATCATGTGAGAAAAGTTATGATGAACCAAAGTTCGTAGCCTACCCTGCTTATATTGATATAACTCGGATTTGTGTTTATTTCCAAGAAGTAATTCAAAAATGTATAAACAAAGAGTGTATATGCACTATCTGAAGGTTGCACCTACACCATACCAAATACAAACCTATTAGCAAATATTATTTTATTTTTATTATAATTTTTTATTTAGACATACATGATGTACCTTAAAGTATGAGTAGACTTGGTGGCGGACAACATGGGGATGAACATGGATATGCTCTAGGGCTTATGTAATGTACGTATTTAATAGATATCCCATTAGAATGCAACTATGCTATTATTTGATATCCTGTAGTTAAAGTTATATTTATGAGATTTCAATAGTAACGATTAATTGAATAGATTTAAACTATATATATGGATGATAACTCACCGTGAGAGAGAGTTCCAATGCATTTGTAGAGAGGAGCTCACTGAACATATCAGTAAAACTAAGTTTGTCAGGTCCAGTTAGCACTCACGAGTCGCGATCAGTTATAGCCTTACACTCACGAATCATGATCAGTTATAGCCTAATCGAAATTTTGATACTTAGTTTTAGCTAATGGTCCAAGATCCATCTCTATATATACTTATGAGATATAGAAACATATATAAAGATATATACAACAATTGTAAAGCTTAAACTGAATATAATCTAATATGAAACCACCATGCATAACTTATTCGCAAAATATTAAGTGTGTATAAGAATACAAACAATTGTTTCCACCATTAGAAATCCCTAGAACATGCATTCATTAGAAAACCCTAGGAACATGCATTCTACGATTTTCGTTCTTTGTTAATAAAAAGAAGGATGAGTTACGTGGTTGTTAAAATATATATATCGAGCTCTTGACACGGTAAGAAAGCTTGTCATGAGTGAGAGGAGATGTCGAAGATGGTACATGCATGTTGAGGTTTTTTTTGGAGCTTGTTGTGAGCTCATATTATCGTCCACTTGCAAGTTGCACCTCAAATTGGCTGGGGAGATGTCGAAGACGGTGGCCGGTGCATAACTCGCAGTGGAACCATGATGGTGTTTAATTTGAGGCTAAAAAAACTTGTATTATTTGTAGGTTTCACAATAAAATTATATATATATATATATATATATATATATGTATATTTCACTATATTGCTCTATTGTCGCAAGAATTTATATATTCATATATATATATATATAACATATACGTATTTCCGTATAATTGTATTGGACATTATTCTATTCTATATATATACCGCTTACGCGGTGGTCTATGGTCTTCCGGAACCAAACTGTATAGATAATGAATTTAAAAGGAAACTTTTAATTAATTTGTTTCTTTAAATTTTGTAGAGACCAAAATAGGAGATAAAAATGTTTCTTAATTTTCAATCAATCAATATTATGTATCTAAATTTAGAGAACCTCTATTAAATTTCGATTACATTAGGAAACGCTGACTGGACGAACCGTCCACGTGTCAGTCAGAGGGCTTCCGGTACTGAATTAATATAATATATATATATATATATATATATATATATATATATATATATATATATATATATATATATATATGAAATTAAAAACAAAGAAAGGTAGGGTTGTGTTATGAAAGAGACATGCCTGGCCTCTTGATAAACCCGTTTGGCGAGCTAAAATGTGTTTATCGACATCACTCGGGTACCTGTAAATTATACACAAATGGAGATTATTTTTAATGCTTAACACAAATGGATTTTTTTTAAAAAAAGGAACACAAAAGGAATCTGAATGATGATAAGAAGAAACCACCAAGAATACTGCTTTGATTTGGTCTACAAATGATTAGAGGATATCTAAGACAAGCTATTACTATATACTACATAATTAACACATGATGAACTAGATACCTCTTCTTTAATTTCTTTTATATATATATATTAAAAAATTAATAATTTGTGAGTTGTCACCATATTTTTTTTTTTCAGCGGAAGAAAATCTCTTACAAATTATAAGAATTTTAAAGGGATTTATTAAGTTTTGACGGAAAATTTATTATAAAACTAATTTTTTTTTAGTGTATATGTATGTATTCTCTCGTATGAAGTACATATAAGACGCGTATCAAATGCAATGGAAGGTATAGAAATAAAGATCGATTTTTTTAAACTATATATAGTCCAAGATAACTTATTATGAACTTTTTTTTTTATTTGCCATGACTTATTATGAAGCTTGAAGTAAAAAAAAACATGAAGATGAAGATGTTAGTGTTAATGTGTGTACTAATTAAGAAAGAAAGAACAATGCTAACACTTACGGGTGTAGAAAATGTTCGAAAAGCCAAGCCCGAAGAATCGACACCGATCTCTCCGGCAGGCCGCGCTGAGGCCGCCACGGGTGGCTCTCCACCATGTTCATCTGCTGAAACGCCCTATGTTGCCGCAACGTCTGATCGATCACCTTCAGCCGCGGTGTTTCTCCCCGAGTGGTCCCCGGAGCCACCGGGTCTTTTTCTCCGACCGCCTTCTTCGTCGCCTGAATCTGGCTCACAATTCCGTCTCTCAGGCACCGGAAGTGCCTCGACATGGCCTTCGAGGCCAAGGCGGAGTAAACCGAAGCCGCCCCGGTTCCCACCACGGCCTCGAAGGAAGCCACCACGGATTTCATTTGATCGCGGTAGTGTCGGTTGTTAAGTTATGAGGTCTCGGTCAACGGAGTGTCGGCTTTGATCTCACTTCCTACGGGGGATGTGTGTGATCCGGTCTTCTCAAGTCGTTTTTCCTTCGCCTATGTCCTTCTTCCTTCGGTTCCTTCTCTTCTTCTCTCCCTTTGCCCTGCAAAAGGGGCAGTACCAGACACGGAGGAGGGGGGGGTGGTGCCTGGTGAACCCTCTCCGATGCCTAAGTCAGAACTATATTTCTAGAGAGATAAAGCTAGAGAGAAGTCAGAGCTAAAATATCCAATTAGCCAAGATGTCCAAATGAGTTGTGAAGGTGGGGTATTTATAGGCAACGGTGTCATTAAGGTGGCTTAATGACATCGTTAACCTCTAAACACAATTAATTAACCTTTAAGTATATAATTAAGACCTTAGGATTCGGAGGAGGTAGGCAGACTGGACCGAGCATGGGCGTCTGAGAGGGGTGTCGGGACCCTTGGGGGGGGAGGAATCCGACCCCCAAGGGTAGGGGTTGGGTGAGGGCACCCAACCCCTCCTAGGGAGGGTGGGGTTGGCCAACCCCATCCCTCCTAGGAGGGATCGGGTCAGCCGACCCGATCTCTCCTAGGAGAGATCGGGTCGGCTGACCCGATCTCTCCTAGGAGAGATCGGGTTGGTCCACCCGATCTCCCCTAGGGGAGATCGGGTTGGCTGACCCGATCTCCCCTAGGGGAGGTCGGGTGTGGCCACCCGACCTCACCTAGGTGAGTTCTTCGTTGTCGGACGGGCGCTTCGGCCCCGTCCGAGCCGTTGGTGTTCTCGCGAAGTGTCCGGGTTGAAGTTTCGATTTGCAATCATAAATGGGACGATAAAAATACAACGGTTCGGAAGTCAACGGGTTCAAATTGGGCGTATATCCATCACATGCCCCCGAGTCAACCAATGGCCTAACCCTTGATTGACTCTATTTTAGGATGGTATGACACGCGCAATTTGAAACCGGGATTTTACCTTCTTTGTCTGAATGTCTGCTTACCCTTAGATGCGTGCCTCTGACCCTGCCCCCCTGTCTACTGAGATAGAGGAATTGTAAACGTCAGAGTAGCACGGACGTGTGCCTAGACACACGTCCGTCTGAGGTGGGAGTGATAAACTTATCTCTGCTACAGGTGTATACTCAAAAAATACAAACTTGCACCGGGGTGTGATACGAGTGCAACTAAATAACTTACGCTTCCAATTTCGTGCCGGGATTTCATCTAAGTGAGGAAAAATTAATTTTGGCCCAAAAATTTTCCTAAGTATGAAATGCTCAAAAATAAAACTAACTTGATAATTCTCTAAGTATGGGAATATAGTTTAGCTATAGGTGAAAGGGATAAAAAAGATGATCTTTTCTTGGCCCTTAGATTTTACTTAAGGCTATATGGATGGTGGTGATTAAAACCCCTAAAAAACCCTATCACCCTTTTAACATAAAAGAGGAGAGTTAGAGAAATACCTCCAATAGCCACCATAGCCACCATAGCTATCATCTTTCTTTTTCCACTTACCCTTGGAGAGCAAGGCAAGGTTGGAGAGCACCCCCAAGGTTAGAACCGGCCGGAATTTCCACCACGAGATAGAAATCCGATCAGCCATTCCGGTGAAAGGAGGCCAGCATTGCAGTCGAAGGCTTCCGGTGGATCAGCCTTTCCCGGCGGCGACTCGATTTCCGGCGACTGGTGGACGGCGACGCAGAGGCGGGACGGACCAGCAGGCCAAGGCGACGTCGAAGCTGCTGCTGGTGGAGGTGGAGCCTAGCTCGACATCGGCGGTCGACTGAGGGCGGCGACCAGGCGAGCAGCGGCGCTGGGAGGCTTCGGCGGTGGGCTTTCCTCCGGCGACGGCAGCTCTATCCTCGGCCAGAATAATCGACGGCGGGACTGGGAGCTCCGGCAATATTTGAAGCCAACTTCGGCGACGGGGGAACGGCCGGGAACGACTCCGGCGACGGCGGGATTAGGACTCCGGCGAGGGGCTGATTTCAATCGGCTTCGAAATTCGAATTCCGGACCCGTTTACCACATCGGGTCGGGTTTTCCAAAGGTTCGCTCTTTTCTTTTTCGTTGCCGTACCAAATGTCGATTTTTGAATCGTTGATATTTGATTGCCGATGTTTGATTGCCGATGTTTGATTGAATGTGGGATTGCCGTAGATAGCCGTTGGTAATTGTGGATTTTGGGGAAAAATGTTTGCCGGTCGTCCGGATATGGTTTCTTGTCCGATTGGGTTATCCCGGTCTCGAATTTGATGTCGTGCCGCCGTTGGTGTGTTAATCTTTGTTGGAGGGTATAATGGTAATTTTTTCCAAAACCCGACCTTAGGCTTGGATAAAATTGTTTGACTTGGTCGTTGTAGTGTTCTTGACTTGTGCTGACTATCTTTGCCGGGTATCTTTGGATCTTTGGTTGTTGTCGTTGATCGGGTGTCAGAGTCTCTCCGGTTCTTCGGAAATTTCTCTTATCTTGATATCCGTCGTGTCGTGGCAGGTACTATACTCTTGGTGGTGTCCACGTACGCAGACCCTTCAGAGACGCCGTATTCTCCGAAGGATGAGTGAGTTCCCTTTTTCTCTTCCTTTTCAGTCGCGTTGCTTCCTTTTCTATTGCTAGCTTAGTACCGTGGCCTTTATTGGGGTGTTAGTTGAAATTTGATTTGTGCTTTGGGGGTTTCCTGCTACCTTTGCCTTAGGTCTTGCTATCCTGTCAGAGAACCTTCTTACTAGGTCCGATTACAACGAACATGTCACTCTAGGGAACATCTGTCCCCTAGATGAGCCTCTGTATCCTTTTCTCCCCTCCTTGGGGAACACTCGAGCGACGGTGACGGAGCCTCCCATAGGGACGGTCGCCGTGTATCCCTCTCAGATCCGATTCGGGCTGAGACTGCCTTACTGTGACGAGCTTATAGAGTTGAGCAGGTTCTTCAGGACTTCTCCTGTGAACCTTGCCCCCAGTGCCCTCCGCGTCTGGGTGGGCTTCCGGGTATTGTGCCATTGGTACTCCTGGAAGTACTCTCTTACTCTATTCCGATGCTTCTATCGGTTCCAGTACCGGACGAGGGTGGGGTTCGCGAGTTTCGTAACTCGCCACCCGACCTTCAAAGATCCCCGATTCTCTGACTTTGGGTTGAGTGGGATCGAGTGGGATACCTCCCTCCGTTTTGTGACCCAGATTGACAATTCGGCCAGTCACTGGGCTAAGCACTATTTCTTCATTACGGATCGGTATGTCACTTGGTCGGTCTTGAATGAGGATCGATCCGATGGTTGGCCTGCTTTTGGAGAGTTCTCTTCGGATGATTTGAAGACTATGAAGATTATTCACGAGAGCAACAGGACCCGGTCTTACTGCCCCGTGTCTCTAATAACTGAGACAGATCTTTACGAGGCCGGGATCAGTCTGACTCCTGACTCCGGGGGTTCGGTATGTCACTTGGTCTTTCTATCTTTATTTACCTTCTGCTTTTCCTTTGTAGGTTGGTTTCATGGAAAAACCTATAACATGCAGGGAGCCCCTGTTGATCTGAGCAAGAGGAAGGCTCCTTCCGGTTCTACTTTGAAGAAATCCCCCCTACCTGGGAAGAAGGCTGGGGCCTCTGGTATGCTATCTCTCATTTGCTTCTTTATGGTGTAACTTACGTTTTCCTTATCTTGTTTTTCTTACCTTGCTAGGGCGCTCCCCCTTGGTGACTGAGAGGGTCGTCTCCGTTGGTAGAGACTCTGGACCTTCCAAGTCCAAGCCGCGGAGGTCTGATTCTGAGGCCGGGGCCTCGGCTGCTAAGAGAAAGAAGGCTGTGGATCCTGCTTCGCCTACTGCTCGTCCTCCGACCCTATCTCGTGATAAGGAGATGGTGGTCGAAGAGGTGCCTTCCCTAGCTGACAAAGGGAAGGGACCTGCTGGTGGTGGTTCCCCTGCCCCCCAGCCGAGGGCACGGTCCTCAGGTATGATCTCTACCTTATTACTGATCCTTCTATGTTTATATTATCCTTTGACTTGCTTTGCTTGTGTAGGTGGGCCTCCGACTTTAAGTCGGAAGGATTTCGCACGGCTGACTGATGAAGATGTTATTGGGTCTGAGTGGACTCCCTTCGCTGGTCTGAAGGAGTTCCACCTCGATAGCACCTCCTCTCTGCGGACTCCTGAGGTTGGGGTCCGAGTACTCCGTGGCGCCGTCCCCCCTGGCGATCGTGTTGCTTCGCCCAAGTCTCCTGGGGAGACTCGGCGCTTTGTTCAGGGGGTACTCTCTCGTTATGCACCTGTGAGTTGTTCCTTGCTTTCCTTTCATTACTTTCATAATGGCTATCTTTCGGTTATTCATCCCTTGTTTGAATTGTTAGGGCATATCTGACATGGTGAACATGTCCTCGCTCGTACTCGAGTTATCTGACGAGAGGAAGACCCTTGAAGACAGCCAGGTTTCTCTCAAGGCTGAGGTCGCCACTGCTGCCGAGAAGGCGCGTATATCTGATTTGAGACTGCAGGGGCTCCAGGACCAGGTGTCCTTGCTTGAGACCACTGTGGGCAGTTTGCGTCGGGAAGCTGAGGTTGCCGCATCTGTCCATTCTGAGGAGCTGCGGAGGTTGGAGACTAAGTGTCGGGCGGAGGAGAGGGCTGTCGCGGTATCTGAATACAAGGCCTCCTCTGCCTTCACCGCCGACTATAGCACGCGTCTCACCCAGGAGATGAACCAGTTCGGTGAGTATCTGGTCGATCACATATACCGGATTGATCCTCAGTTCCCCTTTGGTGACCTTGGTGACTTTGGGCCATATGCCACTGGCTACGCGACTGTTCTGATGGGTCAGGCTGCCGTTGCAGACGAGGCTGCCCCAGCCCAGGTGGATGCTACACCTGTGGAGATTGGTACCTCAGATTCCTCTTCCTCATCTATTTCCGCTGGAGGTTCAGGTTCAGGTGGTGAGGGTGACTCCCCCGAGGCTTCTGACTGACTTGTTTATCTCATACTATCCTTGTATATATGACTACACTCCTTCTCCCCTTGCACGGGTTGAGTGTCTTTTGAGATTGTGATGGTGTTTGTTGTTACTTTCCTTTGCCGCATTATGTTGTTGACTGCGTGGTTTGTTTGCCTTTATATTAGTGCTTCTCATGCTTTTGTATATATCTCTTCTCATGATGCCTCTTTATGCCTTGTGTATGGCTCTTTGGGTATGGACCCTTCCCTTGGTATATTTTCTTTACTTATCCTTCTTTCGTGGTTTCCTTCACGTCATACCTGTCACTTCATAAAGAAAAAAAAACATTACTTGTTCTTCATATTACTTTACTTAGAAATTTCTTTCTCATGGTATCCTTCTAAGCATGGTATCCTTCTAAGCGTGGTACGATGATCTCTTCTGATACCCCTTACACGGTATACGTTGTACTGTTAGACCAAAGATACGCTCTTGGTGGGCGTCGAAATCTGTTCACGAGACAGGCTCTCGGACGGCACTTAACGTTTCGCAGGATAGGCTCCCGGAGGGCACAGGTTAGTCCACCAATACCATACCTTCTTGACGGGTGTCAAACTGTTCACGAGACAGGCTCTCGGATGGCACTTAACGTTTCACAGGATAGGCTCCCGGAGGGCACAGGTTAGTCCACCAATACCATACCTTCTTGACGGGTGTCAAACTGTTCACGAGACAGGCTCTCGGACGGCACTTAACGTTTCACAGGATAGGCTCCCGGAGGGCTCAGGTTAGACCAAAGATACGCTCTTGGTGGGCGTCGAACTGGTAGTTTGAAATCTACCTCAAGATACGCTCTTGGGGGCGTCGAACTGGTAGTGTTTTTTCTACCTCAAGATACGCTCTTGGGGGCGTCGAATCTGGTGGGTTGCAAATCCACCTCAAGATACGCTCCTGGGGGCGTCGAATTCGTAGTTTTTGGAAACCACTCTCAAGATACGCTCTTGGTGCGTCGAAGTCGTAGTGTAATAACTACTCTCAAGATACGCTCTTGGGGGCGTCGAAGGTTGTAGTATGAACACTACTCTCAAGATACGCTCTTGGGGGCGTCGAAGTTCGTAGTTTTTGGAAACCACTCTCAAGATACGCTCTTGGTGCGTCGAAGGTCGTAGTATGAACACTACTCTCAAGATACGCTCTTGGGGGCGTCGAATGTCGTAGTACGAAGACTACTCTCAAGATACGCTCTTGGGGGCGTCGAAAGTCGTAGTACGAAGACTACTCTCAAGATACGCTCTTGGGGGCGTCGAAGGTTGTTGACTTGAAGTCATATCTGTGTAAGGATAACTTGGTGATTGTAACATCACATTCACTGGTAAATACTTTTGAATAACTACTACTCTCTTAGGAGCATTCATGTTTTTGTACACTCGGGATGCCTTGGTGCACCAAGACATCCTTTGTAGGAAATGAAAGATAGTTGTAGAGTTGGAGTAACTTCGTGAGTTCTCCTTCTCAAGAGTTTTTTGAAAAGCTTGTAAAGCTAAAACATGCGAAATGCTAGATATGAAACTAAGGATATGGGGTGGCCACTGTGTCTGTTGCCACGTACTCCTTGAAGCTTCCATTGTAGATCATTTCTTCCACTTCCACCTTCAACACCATGCAGTTGTTGGTTTGATGCCCCCAGATCCCATGGTACTCACACCAACCCTGTGCATCCTTACCAAGGAAGGCCTTGCCTTCCTCCCTGCATGCTGGCAGCTCTTGCTTGAGGCGCTTGTGGAAGATTTCTTCTATGCTGAGTGTGAGGGGTGTGAATGTGAAATTGACACCTCCTCCCAATGTGTCTGCTCCTTTTCCTTTCTCTGGAACTTCATCCAACTGTTCCGCCTCTTGTTCAAATGCCCTGTCCAGCTTTGCCTTGAGCTCTCTCATTGTGTTCGTCATGACCATCTCATAGAGCCCTCCATAGGCCTCGAATGAGCTTGGGTGCATGTGTCTGATGAATGCTCTGACTGCTTCTCCCCTTGTGATGTCCATGTTGGCACCATAATTGAAGAATCTCTGGAAATAGCTTGATATGGGCTCCTGCGGCATTTGCTTGATATCATCTATGTGGCGGAAGCCTCTTAGGATGGAGTCCCTTGTCCTGCTCCCTATTATGGTGTCTGGCTGCCAAGGTATGGATGTCACCTTCACAGCCTTGCCCCTGTGTTTCCCTGTAGGCACTGTTTGAAAAAACTGTCTGCTTAGGCGGAGTGTCATTCCACTCCTCCTCCTTCCTTGCCTTTGTTTTCCTCCCCTCTTTCTTCTTTCCTGGTTGCCTCCTGCCATGACCATAGCCACTGTATCTGTCCTGTGTGATCCATGTCTCATTGAATTGACATAGCATTGTCTTGCAGTGCGTTGATCACCCAGGACCTCTCCCACTCCGTTCTCCGTGATGTACTTCAGCTTCTGGTGAACAGTGGATGGCACTATCTCATATGGATTTATGGTTGTCCTTCCTAGGATTCCATTGTAGGCTCCCAGGCTTTCAACCACCAAGAAATTGACATTTACCTTCAGCTGGGTCCATCCTTGGCCCATGGTCACTGGCAATGTTATCATCCCCAGGGGGTAGCTTGTTGCCCCTGAGAAGCCAACTAGGGGGAAGTTGACCGGATTGATGTCTGCTTTGGTTTTCCCTATCTCTTCCAACACTCTCAGGCTTAGGAGGTCAGCTGAGCTGCCCCCATCCACCAAAATTCTCTTTACATCAAAATTATCAATATCTAAAGTAATAACTAGAGCATCGTCATGTGGAAAAACGATGTGGCTCTTGTCCTTCTCCGAGAACTCTATCTTCACTTCTTCTCCTTCTCTTGGTCTCTTTCTCCACCTTGGCACTGAGCTTAGCTTGGATGCATAGACTTCCCTTGCATTAGCAGTTGGGCCACCTGATGCTGCTCCTCCATGTATCATATTGATGACTCCTCTTTTGTTAGGTGGAGGGTTATAGTCTACCTTTTCCTTGCCTTTGTCTTTCTGTGGTGGCCCCAGCTGCATACTATTGCCCCCATGGTCTACGAACTGCTTCAATTCTCCCCTCTGGACGATGTTGTTTATGCTTAGCTTTAAGCTAAAGCATTCATTTGTGTCGTGACCATAAGCCTCGTGGTTATCACACCATCTATCCTTGTGATTTCCTACCATTGGGGCTCTCCACCTTGCAGGGGGTGACCATAGCTTTTGGTTCCGCATCTCTCTAAGTACGGTGGCTGGAGTGGCGTTCAGTGGGATGAACTTAATGACATTGATTTCTCTAGCCTTTAAGGGTTCACCCATTTGGTTTCTTTGCTGTGGCGGACGCCACTCTTGTTGTCTTGCCTGCTGCGGCGGACGCCATTCTTGTTGCCTTGCTTGATGTGGTGCCTGGGGTGGCTTGCCTTTGTTTGGCCTTTGATTATCCTCCTTGGCTGCCTGGATTTTGGCCTTCTTGCTTGCCCTGTGCCTCTCAAGGTCAATATGCGTTTTAACTCTCCCTGCAAGCTCCTCCAAGGTGCTTGCTGGCTTTTTGGCCATCTTTTCAGCCAATGTTGACCCAAAGCGACCTAAGTTTCTGATAAAGGCTCGGATTATCTCCCCTTCAGTAATGTCTCCTTGGATGTCTGCAATATTCTGGTTGAACCTAGTGTAGTAGCTGGCCAGGGTTTCATCGTATTCTTGTTTTACGTCATCAATGGAGCCTGTTCCCTTGAGGAGTTTCCTCTCCCCTAGGTATCTCTGTAGAAACTTAGCTTTTAGCTGCTCCCATGAGTGGATGCTCTCAGAGGGCAGGCTGAAGAACCAATGTGAGGCCACCCCTGATAGGGTGTTTGGGAAAAGGAGTGCCTTGTATCTTTCATCAGTTGTCCTCCCGAATAGAGAGGCCTCATGCTGTTGGATATGCTCTAGGGGGTCTCCCTTCCCGTTGTACTTTGCAATTTGCACAGTGTGCAGGGAGTCTGGCACCCTGTTCATCTCCAGTTCCTTTGTGAAAGGGTGGTTCGTCTTGTCACTTAGACCATGTAGGCTGGGTTTCTTTGACTCATTCAATTTCCGGGTTATCATGGCTTCTATCTCCTCCGGGGTAATCATCATCTGTGCCGGAGTATAATCCCTCTGATATCCATTGTAGTTGTAGACTGGGCTTACTGGGTTCCCTTGTCCCTGCTGGTATGGACTGTAGGTGTACTCTTGATACGCCTGCTGGGGTGCTTCATAGAAGTCCTGCCTCCTTGGAGGTCTTGCTTGTCTTTCCTCCCCAAGCGGGGTGTAAGCCCTGTTGTTCTGCTGTTGCCTAGGAGGCACGAATTGTTGCCTTCCCTCTGGGGGTGGCTCCTGGTAATATCTTCTTTGTTCCTCTCGCTGCCCTGCTCGAGGGTGTGGGTAGTGCTCTTCTGTCGGGATCTGCTCCTCCTCATGAGCTTCAGTGTAAGTCCCTTGGGTGTATGCCGGCCTTGCATATGCTGTGTGGGCGCGGTTATCATCTCTTTGTTCCGGCATCCCATATGGGTACCTTTGTGGTTGCTCCTCATAATAGTATCCCTCAGGGGGTGCCGTGTTGTGGGAAGGCACTCCCTGTTGTCTTCTTGTTCTCTGTGGCCTTCTTGCCCGGGGGGTGGAGGCTGTGGAGGACTCAGCCCCAGCTGGGCGTGAAGGTCCTCCCTCCTGGTTGTTCTGTTGCTGAGGAGGTTGTGGTATTTCTTGGGGCTCTGGATGCATTGGCTGCTTCCCAGGGTCAGGCCGCCTCCCTGGAGGTATGGGTTCTCCTCTCCGCCCATTGCCCCCAGGTGGGTGTTGGGGCCTGGACACCCTACTGTTCGTCATAGCTCGTGTAATAGCCAGGCTTTCTGTCCGAAGCCTACAGACGGCGCCAAGTGTTAAGTTATGAGGTCTCGGTCAACGGAGTGTCGGCTTTGATCTCACTTCCTACGGGGGATGTGTGTGATCCGGTCTTCTCAAGTCGTTTTTCCTTCGCCTATGTCCTTCTTCCTTCGGTTCCTTCTCTTCTTCTCTCCCTTTGCCCTGCAAAAGGGGCAGTACCAGACACGGAGGAGGGGGGGTGGTGCCTGGTGAACCCTCTCCGATGTCTAAGTCAGAACTATATTTCTAGAGAGATAAAGCTAGAGAGAAGTCAGAGCTAAAATATCCAATTAGCCAAGATGTCCAAATGAGTTGTGAAGGTGGGGTATTTATAGGCAACGGTGTCATTAAGGTGGCTTAATGACATCGTTAACCTCTAAACACAATTAATTAACCTTTAAGTATATAATTAAGACCTTAGGATTCGGAGGAGGTAGGCAGACTGGACCGAGCATGGGCGTCTGAGAGGGGTGTCGGGACCCTTGGGGGGGGAGGAATCCGACCCCCAAGGGTAGGGGTTGGGTGAGGGCACCCAACCCCTCCTAGGGAGGGTGGGGTTGGCCAACCCCATCCCTCCTAGGAGGGATCGGGTCAGCCGACCCGATCTCTCCTAGGAGAGATCGGGTTGGCCAACCCGATCTCTCCTAGGAGAGATCGGGTTGGTCCACCCGATCTCCCCTAGGGGAGATCGGGTTGGCTGACCCGATCTCCCCTAGGGGAGGTCGGGTGTGGCCACCCGACCTCACCTAGGTGAGTTCTTCGTTGTCGGACGGGCGCTTCGGCCCCGTCCGAGCCGTTGGTGTTCTCGCGAAGTGTCCGGGTTGAAGTTTCGATTTGCAATCATAAATGGGACGATAAAAATACAACGGTTCGGAAGTCAACGGGTTCAAATTGGGCGTATATCCATCATCGGTATCTCTGATCGACCTTCAAAATGTGAAAGTTCAGACTAACCACTTGACCAACTGTTTTAAAATTTTAAGATTTTAATTTGATTGCATTAGTGTAGGTATCGTGAGCGACCTTCAAAATGTAAAAATTCAGACTAACTACTTGACCAACTATTTTTAAAACCTTAAGATTTTCATTTGATCAAAGTATTGTCGGTATCTCCGATCGACATTCAAAACGTAAAAGTTCATATTAACTACTTTGACTAATAGTGTCGGTATTTCTGATCAGCCTTAAAAATGTAAAAGTTCAGATATTCACTTAACTGGTCTAAAACCTTAAGTTGACAGGTGAGCCGTAAATATGGAAGGGCCAGCATGCAGTAGCTTAAATTAGTTCAAGAAAACAATCAAGTTTGGAACTTTTGGTTTCATGTATTTTACTAGGATGTTGGAAAGAACAACACGTGTGTCTGTTTCTTTTCATTGCCCGACATCGAAAAAGCACTTCTTGATTTTTATTTTTTTGTTTTAAATGGAATCTAGATTCTTGAGTGATATTGCAATAATATATATACAATACCTCTTCAAAAAGTGAAACGAGCTTCGTCTTTCTCTTCTGCAACTCCAAGAACTCAATGGAATCGAGTGGCTTCGAAGAAGATGAAGATGACCCATTATTGTTATTACAGTCGTCTTCAACACTGCTATTGTCGGTCTTCTTCATCGTCCATGTCCGGTCAGTGATCTCCTGGTTTTGTTTCGATCCGAGGCTGCAGAACTCATTGAGCAGCTCCTGAGCCGGACCTAAGAACCTGGAGCTGCGTATCTGATGCCGGAGCTCGAAGCTCTGCAGTCCGATGGTTGACGGGTCGGCGGAGGAGAGAGAAAGCGACAACCCTTGACTTGGTCGTTCGAACACGAAGGTCGAATCGTCGACGAACATGAGTTGGTGGTTGTTTTTGGGGAATCCGATCATGTCCATGTTCGCCGGAGAGAAGATCTCCGACCGGGTCGGGTCGTATCCGCCGTGAAATTGGGTTCCGAGGTGGGCCGCCGCCGCGCTGGCAGCTGACGGTACGTCGGAGTAGCAAAAATCCGCCGCTGATGACGCCATGGCCGGCGATTCCGATTCTGCTACTTATCTTAGCCGCCGTGGTTCACCGGAGACGACATATCTGTTCCGACAAGATCAGGAACCGATCAAGATTGGATTTTTTCAATCAAGAACCGATTTTTATCACGTTTTAGAGAGAACGTACCTGAGCTGAGCTTTGGTGGTGGCTATGGAGGAGAGAGAGATACAGGTGATGGGTTATTTTGTTTGAGGAAGAAGAGAGACAATTAAAACCTAGGAAAGAAGATAGAGTCCTTACAAATAGAGTGGATGAGATGAGATTATAGGTGATGGATTTGAGTGATGATGTCTTTTCTCTTCTTCCTAGAGAAGTTCATCATTTGATAACACTTTCTCTCTCTAAAACTAAAACTCTCCCATTTGATTCTCTCTAATAAGAAGAGGGTGGTGGTGGTCAATGCACAATGACATAAATAAAGAGTAGTGTTAGAAATTGTGAAATTTCTCTAGAAAGTGTTAGAGCCCACTAAGGAACCAATAGAATTTGCTGTAGCACTTTCTCTTTCATACTTTCTAGAGAAATTTCACAGCAAATTTCACAGTTTGAATCTTTGTTGATAAATAAAACAAGGGCACACTACAAATGAGAGGGGTCAATTAACACAAGGCATATTCGTGTCAAATTCGTGCATAAACATGTTTGACACGAACCTGACACGTTTTTGCCCCGTGATAAGTAATAGCGTGAGTAATTTTTTCTGACACGGGTGTTCCGTGTCAAATACTGTAGCCCGTGTCAAATTCGTACTGACCCGTGTCAGAATACCCGTGTCAATCTTTTGTCAAATTTGTGTCAAGTGTACACGATATTTAACACGACCTTCTACACTACCTATCTTGCCTCGATAAAATACTTTTAGAATCAACAAGTTTAACTCTAGATATGTATATTAGAATTAAAAATTTGTCTCAATAAAATACTTTTAGAGTCAAGTATTTTGATTGAATAAAAACTTATAGGGTCATTATTCTCGATTCTATTTATTGTATATAGAATAAAGTTTCTTGACTTTATACGTTAGTTTTATAGTGCAGTCATCTGATTCTAAATCCCATTAATACAATCGTTCTTTTGATTCTATTTATTAGTTGTAGAATGAAAATATGTATATTAGAATTAAAAATTTGTCTCAATAAAATACTTTTAGAGTCAACTATTTTGATTGAATAAAAACTTATAGGGTCATTATTCTTGATTCTATTTATTGTATATAGAATGAAGTTTCTTGACTTTATACGTTAGTTTTATAGTGCAGTCCTTTGATTCTAAATCTCATTAATAGAATCGTTCTTTTGATTCTATTTATTAGTTGTAGAATGAAAATATCTGAATATGTATGTTAATTTTATATTGCTTCATTTTACTATAAAAAAAACTTATTAATAGTCCGAACGCATAATTTTATTCCAAAAGTACGAATGTCAGATACATTTGTATAAATAAATACCTAAATACAATTACGAAACTTAATTGAAATTTAAATACATACGAGTCCAAGTGGACAGTGAGGTTCATTAGGCTGATGGGGTTCCTTCATTTTCCGTTGCCCACTCTTCTTCTACCACATCACCGGTTAACGAGTACGGAGCCATATGTAGAATCAACATCTACTACAACTGCCTCTTCTTGGCTCCCTTATTATTATTATTCTCCTTCTTCCGCATCATGTTCCTCCTTTATCTGCTCGGCATCATACAAATTACAAACAACAGAAAAAAAAAAAAAAATTAAGCACAAAACAAGAATGTTAATACGGTAGACATATTCTACAATACTTAGCATATAGAATATTCAAACTGATTCCCTTAAATTGAAGTGCAAATTCTCTGAAAACCTACCTCATAAGTGGCTTCACCATTTTCTAGATGTTTATCATCTTCCTCATAAGAGGTACTTGTGCTTGTCTGAGAAATTGATATAAACTGTCGCAGGAGGATATGCACCCCTAATACATAACATATACAACGAAGATATCAACAATCATTCATATGTAAACAAGACCCAAGGATCAACCATATATGTTAAATGATAAAACTTACCAATTTCCTCAGCTGGATTTTAAGTCTCAGGTTCCGCCTGCAATGTTATCGAACTCAAATTACAAGAAGTTATTGCAATCAAACATCATGTACAATCTATATCCATCTATCTTAATGTTAATAATTAAGATAGGGTTAACAATTAAACCCCAATCATCTCTTCTATTACAAGACTCATGCCTCCAATTCCAACACAGACCCCAAAACTTATTTTCCATTACCTCTTTTTCTCTTTAATGCAACTCTGTTATTCCCATTCTCTTAAATGCAACACTGTTCGAATTCCTTCAGTTCTTGAATTTTACTACTACTCATTCAACACATTAGATATTGAGTCCACATTTAGATTGAAAATGATTACAGAATGAGCTGAAGCATCAGAGATAAGCAGAGCATGGGAAAAGCAAGAAAAGAAAATGGTTGAAGAGATAAAATCACCGAAGAGTGATTTCGACGGCAAATGTAAATCTCGACGGCTGTGGCATGATTGGGCGGTGCGGCTATGAAGGCGGCGAGGCGGTAGTGACATTGGAGGGTTCGCGACGGATGTGGTGTTGGTGGGCGACGGCGGCGACGCGACTTGTAAGACCCAGAAGTCTTAGGTCTGAAATCGAACCCAGAGCCCTAAATCTAAACCGAGATGCACCATCAAGAGTTTTGTCGACACCTGGAGACTCAAACGTTGTACGGTTCCGCTCTTAAGGTCCACAGCGGTTCAGCGTTACCGTTCCCCATCCAAAATCAAACTTTCTGCATTCCTGAGCCAAACCTGCCCCCATTCCCCTAATTCCTCCACCTTTAACCGCTCTGCTACATTCATACCTAAAAGTCAAACTGATTCCTTCCCCAAAGCTCAGCCTAGTTCCACCAAGAAAGCCGGATTAGATTTTGGTTGATTTGGAGACCAATTTCACTTCGAATCTACTATTAGGGTTGCTCACTCCTTGAGGTGAGCCGTGCGTCTGAGATTGAATCGAGATGCAACAAAAGTGGATCGGATGTGGCGGGGACGGCTGGTGGTGCATAGTTTGCGGAGATTGGGAGATGAGGTTGGTCGTGGCGGAGTTTGCCTAGATGTAGAGGCTGGTGGCTGGAAGAATATGAGATTTGTGAATGTTGTAATGTCTGACTGCGCAGGAGGCAAGAACTAGGGTTATAAGGAGGACATAATGGTCTGATGTGAAGAATTATGGGCCTGGTCTGTGTGCTGAAGATATATTATTGGGTCTCTTTGAGTTTTTTAGGCCGATGGTCTCTTGAAGTTCAAAATACATCCATTATATATATATAACTCTTATTTTTGCAATTTCTAATACATCCATTAAATTAATATGATCAAGTTTTCTCAGTTCAATTTTTTTTTTCATACCAGTTTAATTTAAATAAATTTATTTTGGAATATTGGATTAATTAAATAAAAGAATAGCAATGTGAAATAGATAGTATTGAGTATTAAAAATGTGACATAATTAGTAAATTTAAAATTAAAATACACTAATAATGTATATGTTGGGGGCGCCGTAAATGGAAGCCCATTAATATGTATCTGTTACCTGAGACAATTGGATAAGTATTCACCGTGATTGTATAGTTTAAAAAAATAATAGTATTGTATACGATTGTATTTCCTATATATATATAAAAAAATTAGTGTGTGTCAAGTTATTCATCTCAAACAATATTTTATCAATGAGAAATTTCTTAATGTTTTTTTTTAACGTAATAATATATTTTTATGGTATAGTTGTTTATAATTTATGGTATAGTAATTTATGGTTTAGGGTATAGTGGTTTATGGTATAATTATTTAAGGTATGATGGTTATTTATGGTTTAGGGTGTATTTATTTAGTTATAACTAGTGGTTTATGGTTTAATGTATAATGATTTATGGTGTATTGATTTATAGTATATTGGTATATAGTGTAGGGTATAATGATTTAACGTATATTGGTTTATGTTTTTGGGTATAGCGATTTAGGGTATATTGGTTTATGATTTATGATATGGTTATTTAATGTTGATTGGTTTATGGTTTAGGGTATATTAATTTAGAGTATATTAGCTCATGGTTTATGGTATAATGATTTAAAGTAGTATGTACTTTAAATGCTTGTATTACTTTTATTTTATTTTATTATGCTTTTTTTTACCATTTATGAAACTAAATATATTATATACTAAATGTATTCACAAAAATATGTAAATATGACATATGTGTAGTTTTATGCTATAGTGTATAGTGGTTTATGATTTAGTGTATATTGATTTATGGTCAATTTACTAAAATTAATATGAGGATTTTAAAATGTGTTTTTAATGTAACTTTGTAACTATAAATATGTATTTTAGGGTCAAGGGGTTTTGTTTTATGATATATGATTTATGGTATGGTGATTTAGGGTACACTGATTTATGGTTTAAGATATAGTAGTTTATGGTTTATAGTATATTGATTTAGTGTTATTTAGGATATATTGTTGTATATGGTTAATGGTTTAGGGTATACTGAATTAGGGTATATAGGTTTAGGGTATAATGATTTAGTGTATAATCGTTTGTGTTTTAGGGTGTAGTGATTTAGTGATACTAGTGGTTTATGGTTTAATGTATATTGATTTAGAGTATAGTGGTTTATGCAAGGTTATTAGGATCGAGATCCTAACTAGGATCGTTTTAGGGAAGGATCGGATCATTCGTAGGATCAGATCGTGGATCGTATGATCCTACAAAAATTATAATTAACATATACTAATTTTCTACGATATGGAATATTATAAAGATTATATAGATGAATGTATATAAATTACTATTTATCAAGTAAATAAACAATAAATACAAAAGAATTCTTTAATATATGTATCAATTTATTAAAATCATATTCGATATAAAATATTAAATAGTGTTATTCGATTTTTTGATATGTATCTTCAACTTTTGGAAATATCTCAAATATAAGAATGTCTTAAATTGTATAATATTTAACGTAATAAGATTAATTATAGTATACTAATCTAATTCACTATTTTTATAATTTCTTACAAATTATATAAATATAAAAGAAACTGTTAGGGGATGATGAATAATTTGTCCCATTAACTTTTAAAATAGCATTAAGATCATTTTTAAAGTTGAAAACATTAAATTTTCCACCCTAAATTAATACTTATATAATAAAGATGTTAATTTACTTAATTCGAAGATCCTACAAGATTAAGATTCTACAAGGGATCAAGATCGTTTTACTTCACTAGGATCGTAAAGCCGTAAGATCCTAAGATCTGAATCGGGATCCTGACAACCTTGGGTTTATGTCCATTTTTATTATTATATTTTTTTATGGAAACAAAAAGTGTATTTTAAGATTAACAAGGTAAATCAAAAAATTTGGAAAAAAAAAAGGTAAATAAAAAGTTTGACAATTTTGATTTAAATAAGTCTTTTTTTTCATCTATAGATGTATATTATATTTTGTAAACAGTTGATAAATTCAATCTGGCGCAGTTGTAAGATGCTGTACCTAAAATCAACATATGTATCAGGGGTTCGAAACCGTCAAAAACCACTTTATTATTCTTAGTTTACATTATTGTATGCCTCGTGTCTAATTTGAGTTAAATGTTGTTTCAAATAAATATTATTTCACGAATTACACACGAACTAGGTACGTGGCATTTCATGCGTGTCAGAAGCGTGTTAAAGATCGTGTCAATTTGACACGACGCAATAAAGCGTGTCAAAGTTCGTGTTAACCGAAAGGTCGTGTCAAATTCGAGTAAAATCTTGTGTCGGTTGGACACGGGAAACCGCCCCGTGTCAAAGTTCGTGTTAATTGACCCTAATTTCTTGTAGTGGCAGTGCTACAGCTGCGGAAAAACCCGTGAAATTTCTGACGATAGTGGGACGTGGCTCCACTATTAACTTAACAACTTTTATTTCCATTCAAAACGTAGATTCTCAAATTCGCTTTCCAGAACTACCATTTATAGTTACCTATAGCTTTAATAATCAGATACTAACAATCACACACTGACCCAATCCAACTTTACATATCCACAGTTTATTTATTTAATATGATAACTATTTATCCGATTAAATATATTTTTTCACCTAAGTAGTATACTAATAGTGATAAAATTGAGTATATATTAAATTATTTATATTTAATTATATGCAACACAGATTGTCAACTTAAAAATAATTATATTAAAGAAAAAAAATTATTATTATATCATAAGAAGAACACAATAGTTACTAAACACATCATTAAGCAATCATATCAACATATATAAATTAAAGTAGTTTAAAAATCAAATGCACACCAAACATCTATCAATATACACATGCAAAGCCATCGTTAATACTCTATTTATGTTTATTTTTTTCTTGTCCAAAAATTTATAAACGGATAGAACTTCACACTTATAATATTATTATATAATTTTGGCTTCATCGAAAATGGTCTACGTCTTATTACCTTAAGTTCTAATTGACGTTGACTTTTTATGTTGACCAAAAACTCTTCTATAGTTGAGCTATATTAAAGTTGAGCTATATTAACGAGGGTAGAATAGGAAAGTAACAGAGAGGAAATTAAATAATAAAAAATAAAAACAAACAGCATTAATTACCCTGAAATAGATGACTTTCGGCAGAAGTTTCACTTGAAATTTCTCAGTCTTAATCATTTCCCATAAAACAAACACTCCAAGAAAGAAATCAAACTAATTTTCTTCAAATACTTGAGTTAATTATATACATATATTATTAAAAGAACGAAAACTATGTAATATGATGCAGCGATTCAACGATTCATCTCTTAACCCGATGTTAAATGTTTAAATCCCGCTAAAACCACTTGAAAGCATAAAGTCCTGAATATAATACGCTCCACTAATTTAAAGTGTTTTCAAGTGTGTATTCGGTTTTTTTAAATACGATATTCGCAATATCGAATTAAACACATTATAGTTAAATGTCATTCCTAAAACGTCTTCAACGAGATTTAAAGTCAATTCCTTCCTAAAAATACAACTCATTTAAACAGTTGATACAACTACTGTTGATATTACCCAAAAAAAAATACAACCAATGTTGAATAAAGCACATATTCATTGAGCATGTATGTTTCATAATTGACTAATCAAACTGCGGTCTGCCACAGTTACTCCTTTAATTATTTAGTTATTAATTAAATATTAGTACAAAACAAAGCTCCAATCCAAAGAGCTTGTAGGGAAAAAGTTTAATCTATAATCTAAATTATTAATTAATAATAAATTATAATCAAAAGCTGCAATCCCCTAGCCAATCCAGGAATTTGAACCCAAACTCTATTTTTTTGCCTGACATCCAAACAACAAGCCGCCACCTTAACTTTTAATCATTTTATTTATTAAATAATAATAATGATTATGTTACTTTAATAGTAGGAACCGACTAAAATGAAGTCGAGTTTATTTAAACTTGATTTCTCAGCCGTTAGATCATGAGAGAGAATCAACTATAATTGATGAAAAATAAAAAGTGTTTCTTACACATACATAATCTGATGGCTGAGAAATCAAATTTAAATAAATTCGAGTTTACTTTAGCCGAACCGTAGTAGGTAAAGATACTCTAATTGTATTTATTTACGGCCTGTTATTAAATTAGACCTAATCATCATTTTTTACATTTAAGCTATATATAATTATGGATTTAAGGTAATGTTAAATAAAGAAAGAAAAAATGGGACCGTTCTGTAAAATGTGAAAAGACATCTATAACAGAGAAAATGAAATCTTTGTAGTTGTGAGAAGAATCACAAATCCCAAGAACTTTCATTCCTAAGTTGGAGATTGTCACAGGCTTTTTCAGAGCTGTTTTTTCAGTGTTCCAAAGTTGGTGTTTCTGGAGTCACTCTGATTGGTGGGGGCTTTAATATAGGGCTTTAATATAGGGAAAATTTATGAAACTGCCCCCCGCGAAGTTGGAATTTGAAATATGCCCCTCAAAAGTTGGTTTTTGTCAAAACGCCCCGTCCCGCTGATAATACCAGCGGGATGGGACGTGACATGTCAGCGGGACATGACATGTCCCGCTGACTACCACGCGGGATGATGTGTCATCCCGCGTGGTACTGTCCCGCTGGTATTACCAGCGGGAGGGGAACCCGACAAAACGGGTTCCCCTAGGCGCAGGCGCGCATGGGACTCTCTGTCCCATGCGCGCCTGCGCCTAGGGGAACCCGTTTTGTCGGGTTCCCCGTCCCGCTGGTAATACCAGCGGGACCAGCTGGTCCTCCTGACCAGCTGCTGGTCCTATTGACCAGCTGCTGGTCAAAACCGGACCAGCTACCAGTCAAAACCGGACCGGCAGCTGGTCCGATTTATTTCTTCCCGTTGCCTATAAATGAAACCCCCTTCTACAATGTTAAAATTTATATTTCCTTTGTGTTGTTTCAAACTAAGGTAATGTAATGTACGGTTATAAAATTTAGACTTTTTATAGTTAATATATGTTGTTATAATGCTACAATATATGTTTTTGGAAAATTTTCAGGAATGCCAACTCATTTGAGTACGTTGTGACATATCAGAAGTTGTTTATCAAAAGAAAGGTAACATACTGTTATTTTTTTACTAAGTATTCTGATTATAATGATATGTATAGTACAGCTATTATGTAAGATATAAAAATAAGAGATTATGATAATTATTTTTGTGCTGAACTAATGTAGAAATTATAATGTAATTAAGAAAACGTAATTTTGTATGATTTTTGTTTAAATTTCGAAAATAAGGATTTTCACATATATAGATTATAATGATGTATATATTACAGCTATTATGTGAAATAAAAAAAATAATAGGATA
Source organism: Clarkia xantiana subsp. parviflora (assembly GCA_036873135.1). Classification (NCBI taxonomy): domain Eukaryota; kingdom Viridiplantae; phylum Streptophyta; class Magnoliopsida; order Myrtales; family Onagraceae; genus Clarkia; species Clarkia xantiana. The sequence goes on from JAPTYO010000003.1 coordinate 16,919,616, forward strand.
TGATGACATTTTTATTGTGATGAAATAATGTAGAAATTATAATGTAAGTAACAAAAATTAATTTTTGTTTATTTGTTTTGTATTCTGAAAATTATAATTTTCACGTATATCGTATGTGAATAAAAAAAATGATATATATAGTACAACTATTATGTTAAAAAAAATATGATAATTTTTGTTTGTACTGAAATAAAGTAGAAATTTTAATTTATTTAACAAAAACAATTTTTGTAAATTAAAATATATTAAAAATCTGAAAAAAAAAAAATTCAATACTTTTTGATAATATTAGTACAAATTATTAGTTATTAGGGAAGTCCAATTCTGCAAACGGATCTGAATTTAGAGTGCCGTAGAATTTATACGAGCTTGTCAAAGTTTAAAAAAAAAAACACAGAAATTAACGTCTGAAATTTGATTTAGGACTACCGCTTATTTACCACTCCAAATGCAATGAAACTCGAGAATTATTGAATTTATTATACAATTAACAGTCTCTAAATTTTTCAATTTTTTTTTAGAATTTCAAAATTTAGGGTTTTAAGCACGGAACGGTGTTCACCCCCCTTAAAACGCAGTGTTCGGGCCAAATGTCGAATTTTTAGAAAAATTTGAAAAAATTAGTACAAATTATTAGTTATTAGGGAAGTCCAATTCTGCAAACGGATCTGAATTTAGAGTGCCGTAAAATTTATACGAGCTTGTCAAAGTTTAAAAAAAAAAAACACAATTTAACGTCTGAAATTTGATTTAGGACTACCATTTATTTACAACTACAAATGCAATGAAACTCGAGAATTATTGAATTTATTATACAATTAACAGTCTGTAAATTTTTCAAATTTTTTTGAGAATTTCAAAATTTAGGTTTTCAGCAGCGAACGGTGTTCATCCCCCCTAAAACGCAGTGTTCGGGCCAAATGTCGAATTTTTAGAAAAATTTGAAAAAATTAGTACAAATTATTAGTTATTAGGGAAGTCCAATTCTGCAAACGGATCTGAATTTAGAGTGCCGTAGAATTTATACGAGCTTGTCAAAGTTAAAAAAAAAAAAAACACAAATTAACGTCTGAAATTTGATTTAGGACTACCGCTTATTTACAACTCCAAATGCAATGAAACTCGAGAATTATTGAATTTATTATACAATTAACAGTATGTAAATTTTTCAATTTTTTTTGAGAATTTCAAAATTTAGGGTTTTAAGCACGGAACGGTGTTTATCCCCCCTAAAACGCAGTGTTCGGGCCAAATGTCGAATTTTTAGAAAAATTTGAAAAAAATAGTACAAATTATTAGTTATTAGGGAAGTCCAATTCTGCAAACGGATCTGAATTTAGAGTGCCGTAGAATTTATACGAGCTTGTCAAAGTTTAAAAAAAAAAACACAAATTAACGTCTGAAATTTGATTTAGGACTACCGCTTATTTACAACTCCAAATGCAATGAAACTCGAGAATTATTGAATTTATTATACAATTAACAGTATGTAAATTTTTCAATTTTTTTTGAGAATTTCAAAATTTAGGGTTTTAAGCACGGAACGGTGTTCATCCCCCCTAAAACGCAGTGTTCGGGCCAAATGTCGAATTTTTAGAAAAATTTGATAATATTAGTACAAATTATTAGTTATTAGGGAAGTCCAATTCTGCAAACGGATCTGAATTTAGAGTGCCGTAGAATTTATACGAGCTTGTCAAAGTTTAAAAAAAAAAACACAGAAATTAACGTCTGAAATTTGATTTAGGACTACCGCTTATTTACAACTCCAAATGCAATGAAACTCGAGAATTATTGAATTTATTATACAATTAACAGTATGTAAATTTTTCAATTTTTTTTGAGAATTTCAAAATTTAGGGTTTTAAGCACGGAACGGTGTTCATCCCCCCTAAAACGCAGTGTTCGGGCCAAATGTCGAATTTTTAGAAATATTTGAAAAAATTAGTACAAATTATTAGTTATTAGGGAAGTCCAATTCTGCAAACGGATCTGAATTTAGAGTGCCGTAGAATTTATACGAGCTTGTCAAAGTTTAAAAAAAAAAAAACACAGAAATTAACGTCTGAAATTTGATTTAGGACTACCGCTTATTTACAACTCCAAATGCAATGAAACTCGAGAATTATTGAATTTATTATACAATTAACAGTCTGTAAATTTTTCAAATTTTTTTGAGAATTTCAAAATTTAGGGTTTTAAGCACGGAACGGTGTTCATCCCCCCTAAAACGCAGTGTTCGGGCCAAATGTCGAATTTTTAGAAAAAATTGAAAAAATTAGTACAAATTATTAGTTATTAGGGAAGTCCAATTCTGCAAACGGATCTGAATTTAGAGTGCCGTAGAATTTATACGAGCTTGTCAAAGTTTAAAAAAAAAACACAAATTAACGTCTGAAATTTGATTTAGGACTACCGCTTATTTACAACTCAAAATGCAATGAAACTCGAGAATTATTGAATTTATTATACAATTAACAGTATGTAAATTTTTCAATTTTTTTTGAGAATTTCAAAATTTAGGGTTTTAAGCACGGAACAGTGTTCATCCCCCCTAAAACGCAGTGTTCGGGCCAAATGTCGAATTTTTAGAAATATTTGAAAAAATTAGTACAAATTATTAGTTATTAGGGAAGTCCAATTCTGCAAACGGATCTGAATTTAGAGTGCCGTAAAATTTATACGAGCTTGTCAAAGTTTAAAAAAAAAACACAGAAATTAACGTCTGAAATTTGATTTAGGACTACCGCTTATTTACAACTCCAAATGCAATGAAACTCGAGAATTATTGAATTTATTATACAATTAATAGTATGTAAATTTTTCAATTTTTTTTTAGAATTTCAAAATTTAGGGTTTTAAGCACGGAACGGTGTTCACCCCCCTTAAAACGCAGTGTTCGGGCCAAATGTCGAATTTTTAGAAAAATTTGAAAAAATTAGTACAAATTTTTAGTTATCAGGGAAGTCCAATTCTGCAAACGGATCTGAATTTAGAGTGCCGTAGAATTTATACGACGCTTCTAATTCGGTTTATATTCTACATATAGGAAAATGTTTTACATTTTGTTTCGCTATGACGTCGAGGTCATTAGTAGCTGGCATATTCATATACACGGCGGTACATATGTTGAGCTACAATGTCATCGCGGTATTACATTTCGCGAAGCAAAAATCCATGCAATGCGACTCTGCGGTATATCAAGGCCTCTTCTTGGGATCGTTTTACGGGATGGGTGGAATGCAATCACCACATTCGAAATGTGGGGAAGTATTATGTCCAGCTACCAGTCCCCGGTGGAGATCATTGTCGTTCCTAGAGCTGGAGTGGACGACGATGTAGAAGAGTATGGTGGGTATGATCTGTCCCGTCATATGTTACAACTAGGATTAATGGGCGGAGCTCCCACTGATGGAGAATGCAGCACCTCAATACCTGATCCAGATTGCACGAACACCTTAATTGAAAGACTTTACAGGAGCGCCAGACCTGATGGAGACTGCAGCAACGACGTGCAAGAAGGAGAATGCAGCAACGTTGATGGTGTAGAACAAGATGCAGATGTAGGTGAGGTCGTCGAAAATCAAGAAGAAGACGATGTGCGCGGAGAGGAGGACATGCAAGAAGAAGAAATTTACATTGAAGATGAGTCTCCTGCTCTAGTAGAATCTCGTGAACGATGGAAACAAGTTGAATGTCAAGAGGACTGGACTTCCGGTGACTGGCAGTATGGATTGGACTCAAGTGATTGGAGTAGGCATGGCGGGCAATCGACCGAAGATGTGGATGATTTTGTAGTTCAAAATACGTATGTCGACAAAGCTGAATTCCAAAGGATGGTGAAAAGGTGGCACATCAGGCATGGGCGTGAAGCAAAAACGAAGAAATCAGACACTACGCGAATAGTGTACTGTTGCACACACGATACATGTTCTTGGTCACTTCGTTGTTCCAAACAAAAGTTGGGATGTTGGGAGATCACGAGTGTGGGCCCACCACATTCATGTGTAAACAGTACTACAGTCACCCAGAACAGGCTTCTTGATAGTCGCTTAATGGAAGATTTGTTTTATCCGTTCGTCAAAAACAACAACGCCATAACGATTGTTGATTTACGCGGAATTGTAAAACAACAATACAAAGTTTGGCCAACTTACCAGAAAGTTTGGTACGCCAAATGTCATGTCATTGAGAGGATATACGGAACTCACGAAGAGGCTTTCCAGATATTTCCACCTCATATGGTCGCAATAGCGTATTACAATCCCGGTACGGTTTACCGGTTTGAATTCAAGACAGTGAGAAATCAAGCTGATGGAGAAACGACATTCGACAAATGGTTTTGGGCTTTCGGGCCTTCAATATCGGCTTTTAAACACTGCAGACCGTTAATTAGCATTGATGGCACACATTTATACGGCAAGTACACAGGCAAACTTCTTGTGGCTGTGGCATACGATGCTAATAACCAAATCGTACCGTTGGCCTTCTGTTTGTGTGACAAAGAGCGTGACGAGACGTGGATATGGTTTTTAGAGCAACTACGCGCACATGTGACGTGTGATCGACGTAAGGTATGCATCATATCTGATCGTCACATCAGTATATTAAAGGCGGTCAAACAAGTGTACGTGCAAGAAGACAAAGGTGTCCACCGATACTCTGCTCGTCATTTGTTGAGCAACTTCAATACCAAGTTTAAGGACGCGAAGCTGAAGCGAAAATTCGGCGATATGGTTTGGACTCCCTCGAAGAAGTTGTTTCAAAAATTGTATGCCCAGTGGTATGAAGCCGATAACGGAAAGTACAGATCGTTCCTGGAAAGTTGTGGTGAATTTAGTACGTGGTCTCTATCGCATGACGAGGGTTGGAGGTACGGGAACATGACAACGAATCAGTCTGAGTGCTTCAACAATGTGTTGAAGAATGCAAGGTCCTTACCTATCACTGCGATCCTTATAATGTCATTCGAACGAATGAATACCTATTGGGTGGACCGGACGAAGAAAGTGAACACGCAAATTTCTCAAGGACATTTGTATCTTGAGAATGTTAGACTTTTTCTAGAAAAAGCTGAGAGGCGTCCAGGAACTTCACTGCTAGGACATATCACCAAGGCGTAGAGTACCATGTTTCTGCTCAAGGTTGTGAAGCTAAGGTTGTAAACATAACGACAAAACAATGTACCTGCGGAGAGTGGAAGTTGTATCGCCGACCGTGCAGACACGCCGTGTGCGCTTACCGAGCGGCGAATACAAGTTACTACGACGGTGTTAATGGTCATTTCAGGATAGCAAACTACAAGCTCACGTATTCTTATCCATTTCACCCACTCCCTGACATAGATGAATGGCCGCCCTGGACGGGGCCCACCGTTGTTGTTGATCCAGCCATGATGGTCTCTCGGAAGGGACGTAAAAATAAAAGGTTGACAAACGAGATGGATGAGCGTGAACCCGGCAAGAAGAGAAAGTGCAGTATCTGTAAAACTGAAGGACACAATAGGAGAAATTGTCCACTGCGGGTAGTCGAACCACCGGCTGATGACGATGTATGAAGCTATTGTTGTAATGTTATCATTTGTATTTCTCTATTTTAAATGTAACTTTAAATCTTGGTATTGTAATGAACTTGTTTTAAACATCTGAATTTTATATGTTGCTAATTTTTTTTTTTTTTTTTTTGCAATGTGTTTGACTATTACTTTAATAAAATCTTATAATATTACATACGATCAGAAAAACTGTTTTTCCTATGTTATATATTTATGCTAATATATTTTTATGACAAATTTTGTATGGTCACATAATATAGATAATAAGTGATAAATCTTAGTTCATTACTTACCTAATCTAACCATGAACTAACTAGTAACTACATTAATATTTAGTCAGTAGAAAATATAATATTATCACAAAACGTCTATCGCAAAAAAAAAAAAGCATTCTTGTGTTTCAATCATCCAAAAAGATATATCAAAATAACATTACAATAACGTTTAGTTCCCCCCACCGGGAGGTGGTTGATACCCAATATACGGGTTGTAATAGCTGTAATAAGAAGGTGGGAACTGCCCAGACGGTGCTTGGATAGGCCCAGGCTGTGAAGAAATAGACCCACGCAGTGGTGGATAAGGACCGACTGGTGTTGGATAAGGCCCAGCTGGTGGTGGATAAGGCCCAGGAAATGGGCCGGGCCTTGCAGACTGTGACATGGCGACCCTATCTTGTACAAATCCTGGTTGTGAAAACTGAGTAGCCATTGGAGGTTGGGAATCAGGTATATCCATTTCTTGTGCGTCTTCACGTTCCTCCTCGATGCTACAGTCAGACATCTCTCCATCTTCAAGTATATTGAGCATGTCATGTTGCCCAGAAACAGTCAAGCAATGAGTTGTGATGTCCATCATTTTTTTGTAACGTTCCTTAGGAGGGCCATTGTCATGCATCAATTTTCTTATCTGTTTATACATAAGACTGTAGCCACGCGCCTGTTCAACAATTCACGTAATAGTGGTTATTCGAATGACTTAATTGTAGACTTATAAATATATATTTCACTTGTCTTACCATGTAGCTTATCATGTCACCGTGTTGACCGAGATACCCCTGCGAAGGGCGAACATGCAATGGTCGTTGTTCTTCAACTTCTTCAGCTTCAACTTCAACTTCTGGGTGATCTTTAGCTAAATAAGTTGTAATACGACGATACCACTTGAAATATTCATTCGACCTCACACATTCGGGCTCAGGGATAGGATACATATCACGATCATTGCGGTTGTTCCACAACAATATGTACTCCTCATGGGTAACATGCCACGGTGTTGCCGGTGACTTATGCCATTGGGCACACGAGTGGAGGCGATCCCATAATTGTCGATCAGGGAACACCTCAGGGATATAAAATCCAAAGCCTAACTGCTTATACACTCGTTGTGTCAGTTGATATTCAACAGAGTTAAAATGGATCAGAGGTAGTTGTAAGTATGCCAATTCCCAACCTTCTCTGGCAATTTGTGGCATTATTGATGCAACTTCCGCGGTCCATGGGTTCCAAGTAACCTGTGTTATAACAATATTAGAGGCAACATATTAACTATAAATATAATAAGCCATTCTAATGATCGATTATTTAATTTTAATACCGCAGAGTTCTTCAATATCTTAAGTTCATCTCGGTAAAACCACCTAGTACGAGATTGGACAGTTTTCTTTGAACTCTTTTTCTGTCTCCACCAACAACCGACAGCACGACCAGCCTCAACATGACCAAAGCACGTGGGTCTACCAAGCGCGAGATACGTCCAACACCACACCTATATATGAGATAAATGCCATTACATAATATAAGTAATTAATAATATTAATAATGCACTTTCAATACCTGTACTAGCACACCACAACCGCCGATGTTGGTCGCTGACTTTTTACAAGTCCACTTGCACAATCCCCTGTACAAGTGGCTCAATACAGCAGAACCCCAACTGTATAGACTGCACACGTCCAGATCTTCGATAAAATATAAATATTGCAGTGGCACCAACGATCCGTTGGAGTCTGCGAATAAAACTGTCCCTAAGAGACACAATATATACGCTCTTGCTCTCTTTTCTGCTTCTTCATCATCGTCTGTTAAGAACTGAGGATGGTTTTTTTCTTTCAAGAAAGTGTTCTTCAACCAGTTGCACTTGAGATCACACGTCCCTTTGATTAATTCGTTGGCAGGCGGTTGTTCACCAAACAAACGCTGGAAAAGAGATAGAGTGTGATTTTTCATAAATCCCGCAACTGAAACTTCGGGATCTAATACAATTCCATCTCTGTAATGGTCTGATATCGGCGGACCATCTATCCTTAACCCCAAGATCATCGCCACATCCTTCAGAGTATCGTCATTTCACCTGTAGGAAGATGAAAACTATGGGTTTCTGGTCGCCACCTCTCCGCTAAAGCATGCATCACTCCAACATCTACCTCAATACGAGATGTCAATCCTGCATCAAGAAAGCCCGCCCGGTTGACGAACCCCGCAGTTCGTCCGTCTATCTCCCACAATTTTGCACATCTAAAGTGTGACTCGGGCCACGGAGTCTCGTTCTATCAACATGAAACTATTCATTATTAGTTAAAAATAATTAATTCGTCAATTTTATTTTCATAGTTTTTTCAATGTAAAAATATTTCTTCAATAATGTCCAATATCTATTTTTCATAATTCTAATTTCTCTATTTAAAATCAACATTTAAAAATAATATCAAATTTCATAAATACTTTTAATATATTATAACACTCTAATTTATGTTTTTATATTCAAAATGTAAAAAAAAAAAGTCTAATCTAATCTCTATTTTTAAATCCTGTTTTTAATTTTATTTGAGAGTTTAGTTTTTTTTTTTTATTATTTCTACAGAACTCGTAGAAACCCTATTTGAAAACGCTATAAATTCGACATTTTAAATAAAAAAACTTTCAAAATTTTCGTAAATTATGTCAACACTTAATAGCACAGTAATATCTATTTTTAAGTAGAAATTTAAAAAAATAACCGTTTAATCTCTATTTTTCAATAATGTTATTTTTAATTTGATTTTTTTTTACTATTTCTAGAATAATTTGAACATTTGAAAACCCAATAATTTTAAATTTTTTCACGTATTTAATAAGAAAACATGAAAATTCGTAATTAATTTCAAAATTTAATAGCACCATAATTTCTATTTTTATTTTATTTTTTAATATAGAGATTAAAAAAAAATCTAATCTATATTTTTCAGTTTGATTTTTTTAATTTGAATTTTTTTTAACTTCTAATATAATTTCGAAATTGGAAAACCAAATATTTTTTATTTTTTATATTATGTATTTAAATAAGAAAATAAATTAAAACTATTAAATTTCGTAATTACGGTTAACATTTAATAACACACTAAATTGGAACCGGAAGACAATAATTAACATTTTTTTTTCAATTTGGAAATTTTTTTTACACAATTCCGACAATAATTTCAAACTATCTAAAATCGCTGATTTGTTATTTAAACTTCTAATTAAAATTTTAATTAATAGTCTACAATTTCAAAAATAATTTTCTACATTTTAAAGCACATCAATTTTAATTTATGATTTCTAATTTTAAATTGGACATTTAAAAAGATATTGTCAAATTTCAAAATTTAAAAACAATACTCATTAATTTCTACTTTTTAAATTTCGATTTTCACTTTTTTTTTTAATTTCAAAATTATAAAAATACTTTTATTTCGAACAAAAAAAAACATCTACGTTCGTATCAATAACAAATTTATTTGGCATTGTACTCTATTTACGCAATCTAAGTTAATCTATGTATCAATATAAACATTTATATTTACTAGAAAAAATAGAAAATTTACCGTGTCCGTGTGGACGAAACTAGCCCTGTGTACGTTATTCATGTAGAGAACGGTATTGTCTCCCAGTTCCTTGCCAAAACTCATCCTTCTTCTTGAACCGGAAGAACTGCCTTCACCATGGTAAGCCATTCCCCCTTGAAAATTTAAAATTGAAAATATAATTCTTTTTATAAGTAAATTGATAAGAGAATTATATTTTTACTATGGTATAGAAAGGGGGCTTTTATAGGAGGAGAAGGGAACTGAAGAAGATAGGCAGAAAAAAAAATAGGTTAGGGTTTTATTGGGCGGCGGCTGGTTTCTTTTCCCGAAACCAGCCGCCTGTCCCGCTGGTATTACCAGCGGGACAGTACCACGCGGGATGACACATCATCCCGCGTGGTAGTCAGCGGGACATGTCATGTCCCGCTGACATGTCACGTCCCATCCCGCTGGTATTATCAGCGGGACGGGGCGTTTTGACAAAAACAAACTTTTGAGGGGCATATTTCAAATTCCAACTTCGCAGGGGGGCAGTTTCATAAATTTTCCTTAATATAGGGGTGTAATTTATTCAGACGACTTAACAAAATTGTCAGCTCATGTTTTTTTCAGATAAAAAAGTAATTAGTGCCGTTTACTTTTCATTACGTTAACAAAACTCTTGAAACCATTTAATATAGTTTATCAGTTTAACGCTTCATTCCTTAATTAAAAATTATGAGTTTAAATCCCGTTAGTGGCCTTAAATATCTTTCCATTTTCAAGGCTACTAACATGATTTTTTTTACCCCTTACGGCCGTGTTGACTGAGTTTGAGTGGAGATTAGTATAGGTGTGAAACAAGTATGCTACGAGTGCTGTCCCACTGTTGGGAACCCCTTCTAGAACCACCAGCGAGAAAAAAAAAAAAAACTAAAACTCTTGATTTCCTCGTCTGTGTAATATGGTGTGGTGATTAATATATCATCATTTAGCTAAGAGCTCATGGACTTAAATGTCGTTAATGCCTTAAAAATTTAAAGATATTCATAACTAACAATTTACGTCTATAAGCTGATCTTGTGCAATTAGTTATTATTTTAGGTGTAAACATATTACGGGTATTGCACTAATTTACCTTAATATTGATCACTACAGCTTCTATACTCAGATAAAAAAAAAAAAAAAAGCTTATATACTAAATAACAGTTGACAAATTAAAATTGACAAGGCACGGATGGATATTTAGGGTAATGTTATGTTAAAAATGAGGGAATCAATCGATATGGGGTGCAAAAATAGTTAATAACTAAAAAACTGTCCAAGGTTTACCCTATGTTAAAATTAGGTGTCTGAAGTTTAAAATGTTAAAATGGACGGTCCCAAGTTTCATTTTTGTTGAAATTTGGTGTCTTTGTGCGTATTTTCATCTCCATTCAATCATTTTCATCAACCCACCAACCCACACATAATCAATCACTCTTTACTTTTCACAAAATCGTCAAATTTCACCTAAAAATTGAACATTAAAAAAAAAGTTTCTAGAGGAGTGGTGTAGAGCCATTTTCTAAGGACAATAGAGCGAGATTTACTTGCCCGGATGTTACTAACTTTTTAGGTGACGGTCCCAGCAAGATGACGAGGAAGGAGTGTGTATGAGAGCTTGAATTTGACAGACGATTTCGTTGGAATTGACTTCTCTAAAGTAATCACACCGAGACACCAAATTTCAACAAAAATGAAACTTGGGACAGTCCATTTTAACATTTCAAACTCCAGACACCTAATTTTAACAGAGGGTAAACCTTGGACAGTTTTTTAGTTATTAACCATAGTTTTCCACAACTAGGGACTGTTTGGAAGACGTAGATCATGATGTGGTCCATCCAATCTTTCCATCTATATAATTCTTAATAATTAATTCTCCCTACGGGACCGCATGCAATGCAATGCAATTTTTTTTTATTTTTTTTTTTAATTTTGGTGATAAAATGAAACATGGCCCCAATAAAATAAATTTATAATACACACGCGCTCATGCGATGCGTCAATGGCACTCTCCGGTATACCATGTTTTTAATGTAGAAATTAATAGTAATAAGAGTTAATATATAATTTGATTTTTTATATTTGTCACATGTGATCTAATGGTTAGTTTTATTTTTTGACGTGATTGTTTTGTTATTTACATTTTAAAAGGTGATTAAACAATTCAAACTTGCTTTATTTAATCGCTTGAGTTTAATCCAACACGATTAAATTGTTATAAAATGACATTTAAAGTATACTATGTTGATTATAAATATTTTACCTTTTTGAGTATCGGACGGTATTTAAATCCGAAACATTTAATTTAAAAAATTGAGTGTTAACTACAACGCCATACTAACTAGTAGCTAGAATAACATTTCTTCATTGACATTTTTTTTGCGGTGGACCGCCACCATTATTGGTCCCGTTAGAAGCTTTGCGAAAGAGTGTAATGAATAATAACCATACAATACAACAATATAGAGACGGAGGTGAAACGGACGCGCCGATGGAGAGAGTGTGGGAGTGAGAGACAGGGAAGCTTTAACACTTTTGTCCGTTAAAAGCAACGGTGTGGTCCATGTAGGGGTGAGCTCGGGCCGGGACGGGCGAGCTTTTACCTGAGCCCGAGCCCGAGCCCGAAATTTTCGGGACACTAATTTTTAGCCCGAGCCCGAAAATGAGGAAAATGGCCCGCCCGAGCCGGGACTTCGGTACTCGGGCTCGGGCTAGCCCGAATTTTAACAAAAAAAAAAATTTAAACATGGAGGAAGATGGTTAGATACTAGTAACTAGTACCCACTAGATAGTTAGATAAGATGGCAACTAACTAGATAGTTAGATATTAACTATAGTTAGTGGGTAATATATATATTTATATAGTATTAAAAAAAAAAATCGGGACGGGCTCGGGCTTTTCGGGATTTTGGCACAAAAGCCCGAGCCCGAGCCCGAATTGAAAAGAAAAGTCCCGCCCGCTCGGGCTCGGGTCTATTCGGGACCGGGTTTTTCGGGCTTTCGGGCTTTCGGGTTTTCCTGCTCAGCCCTAGGTCCATGCATGGCTATTCCATTCCGTTAACTTTTCCTCGCCCCGCATGTAATTTTTGTATCCATTTGTAACCGGATCTTGGTTTGCTCAGAATGTCCCGCAGTTTGTGCGGGAAATTTTGAGTAAACCTGTTGTCACTAGTGCTGAAGACAATGTGGATCCAACACATATACAATTCCGCGCAAGTCGTTGACGTGAATGACGATGAAGAATTATATGATAATTTATGTTTCACTGTAGGATGTGAACGAACAACACACAAAAAAAGTCGCTAAAGAGGCGACGTGGAGAAAAAAAAGTACGATAGCTCATGGAGAATTCAAGGATCGTAGAGAGCGAAGACGACACAGATGGTGCACGAGTGTCGACAAAGAGAATCGGAAAAATATAACAAAGTATATATACTCGAGTGGTTATACAGAGAAGCATACGGAAAGAAGAGTCACAATGAGAAGTGATGGTGAACATCAAACGAATAACGTCAGAAGAATCAAGTTTATGGTGGAGAATTGTTAAAAATTATTAAACTTGATAAGTGTTGAAGGGTCTAGCTAGAAGTTCCTAAAAGTATGTAGGATTATTAATAGAGAGTCTAGAAGAGTCTAGATGTAAAAGTATCATACAGTCAAGAAACCATTAGAACATGATGCTATTAGAAGATGAAGTGTCTAGATTATCAAGCTACTAGAAGAATCCATATGTACCTATAAATATATAATTTAATGAATGAGGAAACAACAAGTTAAAACAAATAAGAGTCTCTCATATATCATCTTCACCCTTCTCATACACATATTCAAACACCAAACAGAGTTTCGAACATAGGACAATCTACACAATAGTAAAAACTATGCCACATATTTATCTATTGCCTTAAATTTTAGAAAAAATTATAAAAGTGATTAACAACCCAATAACATCAAAACATCACGGGAGTGGAATTGTACGGATGTTTCTGCAGATCGATGTCAGAGAGAAACCCCCCACAAAAGCGGGGTAGAAATAGGGTGCAGCAGATAATCCTTCGGTCTCCATTTTCGTCCATTTGCACCAGCTAGCTCCATACTCACTCTGCTCCTCTGTAGGGTGGTCCACGGGTCTTCGCATGGACCATCCTACGTGGCCTATTAGTTCAGCTACAGTTGTACAGTCTAGAGCTAGCTGTACTGTGCAGTAAAGTAGTAAATGCAGCGTTTTGTACGATGACGATGATTGCTGATAAGAGACCACTCGCAAGTATTCGTATCTAACGGCTCTGGTTGCACGGAGAGTGGGGCCCACTTTGGATTCTCTTTTACCCATGATGATGAACAGAAGACATTACATCTTCTGCAGAATCTGTACTTCAGCTTGGCTTCAGTGTCGTAGATCGAGTATATACATAAAATTGTCAACTACAGCTTACGAAACGAACCTTTTGAGTTTTGACCATGACCTCTCTTAAAAATTTAAAATTTAAAATGCTGTTTTATTACATTCTGATGTTTTAATTTTAAGAAGACCGAAAATGCACAAATGCTTATGCGGACGGAATTGAGTAATGCTTCGATTTTCTGGTCCCGGACTTTCAAGTGTTGCGTTTTAGTGTACGAATGGTGTTTTTCACGCGGAAACGGCGCCTCGAGCAAAAGTGATCACTTTGCCATGTAGTGCGCTGCTTTTCGGCCAAATTCTGTTGTTTAGACGGTTAAAATCGCATTTTAGTGTTTTTTCAGATCTTTTTGTAATTTTTCGGTTTGTTTGGACTTTGTTGTTATTTTCGGGTCTTTCCTAGGGCTAGGGTTTCCGTTTAGAGTATTCAAGACTCTATTAGCTATTCCGTTTGTATTTATCTGGGAGAAACTTTGTTTAAAAAATGAAATTTGAGAGTGAAAGCATAAAGAGATAGTTATATTTGATATATTATATGGTTAATCCCCTTCTTAATTAGGCTAATATCACTTTCAGTCCATCTAAATAGTTAAATAACGGCTATTTACTTAACTTCAATAGTTTGTTGCAATTTTGGTTATAGTAGTGTTATAATTGACTAAAGTCCACAATTTGTAACCTTTCCAAGGGGCACTAATTAATCACCTTTCTATATATACTTACGCATGTTTGCCAACAACCTTAGTTTAATTTGCATTTTGACATTAATAAGGAAAATCTACTTATTTAACCTTTAACCATCCATTGTATATTTTCCTCTATTTGTATATTTTTATTGTATAATATATTACCTAGATATAAAGTTATATACCATAAACTTACGAGGTATAATGATCACTGAATTGAAAAGACTTTTGTTTGATCAGAAAATATTTTTATATATGGATGTGATAGAGGTATCTATGATGTTGAAATTGAAGGTATATAAATTAGAGGACTAAACTGAACAAAATATTACTATTTAACGATCAAACTAAACTGTTGACTAACATATTTACTAAAAGTTTACTAAATGTAAACAAATGACACAAAAAGCCTACAAAATAAAACATACGACATCAAAAGCCTATAAAATAAAGCATATAACACCAAAAACAACTTTTTAATTGAATATTAAAGTGTATTTCATCGGCCTATAATATTATATACAAAGATTTGGTATAGTTTAATTCAATAATTCACACAATGGATATATTGATTACTAACTCTCTGGGCCTATTTGGACTTGTGTCTCTTAATTAGGTACAAATTACTATTCCAAAATACATGAGGTTCGTTTAGCAATAAATTAGTGATATTGCACATATATATCATTTTAATGACGTGTTTGATTGGTCAAACTAAGATTTGACTATCAATTAATAACACATATTAACTAGTATAGTCTAAACTGTTTATCATTTGAGCTATTTGATTTCTTATAATGTCATAGTTATTGTTTCTTCCCCTCACGCATTACAAAGTCACAGGTGTGATTCATGTGTTCATACAGTATATATATGATATTCAACTGTAACAGCTAAATGAATTAAATAAGCTGATTAATCAATTGATTAACTAATCATTTGGTAGGAAAAAAAATCAATTAATTAACTAACAATCATGGAATCTTATATGACTTTTCCAAACACATTACTGCACAAAAAAAATATATATTTATTAAAATAAATTCGATGGGCTAATAATTGGTCTTTGCATGAACAATGGGCCTCGTTTCTTGGGATGATGAAGCGGGCCGACCTCGTACTTCTTTATTGGGCCCAGGTGGGCCCAATAAAGAAAATTGAGAAAAAACATTTTTTTATCGTTACAATTTTTTTTTAAAGAAAAAACGGAATATATTGGTATTTTAGATCATAAATTCGTCATATTATGTAATATTCAGACTTTCCAGCTTATTTTTTGAGATTTTTTCCGGTCAGATTAATTAAACACCCAACATATAAACGACATTGTAAATATGTAGCATCATCAGAAACCTAACATTTAAGAGACTGTCATTAATTTCAGTTATACTCGTTTCCTCTTATGTCTGACGTAGTGTATGGGTTAAGAGTAACCTAATATTTTAATCAGATCATTGCAATGTTACTCCCTGAGAGTTTCAAATCTAAGATTTTGAAATCAAACCACATAAGAAGTAAGCGCTCTTAACCACTAGATTAGTACCGTCCCTGCCAGACAACACTCGTAATCGTATCATGCTTGCTCTAAGTCTAAACTAATTATCACTAGCACTGAATTAGCTCGTAAGAGTAAAATACTGACAGAAATTACGCTTTTAACCTCTAATTAATGACTATGATTAATGAATAAAATATTGAATCTAAGAATAACACATATTACATGTTCATTGAATTTGGTTTAGCTAGAATCTATCTGCATCTCTGTAACCATGCATGCATACACAACGTGCGTTCACATGTCAGATTCAACAATACCCACAAATTTGTTGTTTGCTTTTTCTGCAACTTTCCTTTTCCGTATGAAATTATTGGCAATAAAAACAGGGGAAAGCAGACAGTTTCTGACGGTTAAACATGGTCGGAATTTGGTATATATATTTTATATAACAGTAGTGTATATATAAAAACAAATTAATTAAGTTGGTAATGGCTGTTAAGATTCTTGTTGTGGGTTAATTAAGCATATAGGAGAAGAACATAGTTGGTTGGAAATGGCATGTAAAACAAGGGAAAGCTGACTGTTTCTGACGGTTAAAGGTGGTCGGAATTTGGTATATATATATTTTATAAGGTTAAATGTACATTTTCACATAACATGTTTGATTGAATGTGACTTTAAGTGCTGAATGTTTAATTTTGTATACTTTTGGTATCAAACGTTTTAAAAAATGTGATTTTTGGTACATCCTTAGTTGGCCGTTAGTTTAAGCCGTTAAATGACATGTGCAAGTCACATGAAAGTTTTGAATTTGTTCAATTTAGTCCCTCAAATATATTCCTAACTTTTATTTTGTTTAATTTAGTCCTAAAATTTCAAAATCGAACCCAATTGAACCCAATGAACAGATGTACCAAAAGCCACATTTTTCAAACGTTTGGTACTAAAAGTAAACAAAACCAAACATTCAGTATTAAAAGCCACATTAGGTCAAACATGTGGTGTGAAAAGTATCTAACCCTATTTTATATAAGATTAGTGTATTTATAAAAATAAAGAATGAATTAATTAAGTTGGCAATGGCTGTTAAGATTCTTGTTGTGGGTTAATTAAGCATATCGGAGAAGAACATGGTTGGTTGGGAAATGGAATGTAAAGCATAAACCTTGCAACTGCTTCTGTCCACAGTATACGACATTGTTGAGGAGTTGGCAACGCGCATGGAATATCTTCAACACTAGGGGTGGGCACTGAACCAACCGGTTCCGGACCGGACCAGAACTGTTTTAAACGGTCCGGTCCAGTAATAACTAGGGTTTTTTTTTTTTTGCTTAGGTTGGTCTAAAAAAACTGGATTGGTTTGGATCGGTCTAGAACCGGTCCAGAACCGGTTTTGGACTGTTTTTTAAAAAAACAAGTCCTGGACCGGTTTTATATGTCGGACCGGTTTTATCAATAAAAATCGGTCCAAAACCAGTCAAAACCAGTCAGAAACCGGTCAGAAACCGGTCAAAAACCGGTTTTTTTATAAAAAAAAAAAAATAGCCTCGGTCAAAAACGTTTTTTTTTTTTTTTTTTTATACTAAAAAGCGGTATCAGTTAGTTGACCGTTAATTTCGACTTGTATAGTAACATGAATTGTACATCCAATTTATACCTTTTTTTTTTTTTTATATATATATATACAGTTTACTCCTTAAATAGTTTCAATCGGATCTTAAGTCTTGATGGCAACTAGAAACAACAGGTTGAGTGTCACCTACTGAGAATTTAACTAATGTCAAACTCTCTTAATCGAAGGGGGTTCACATATCCCAATTACGTCTTTAAAAGTACATATTCGAGTCTCTCGAGAAGGGATGTTATAAATAACAAAAATATTTGTTGAAGAACTCCAATCCTAGTCATGGCATACTCGATCGAGTTAGCTTTCCAATAGACATGCATAAACTTGTATATACTGAACTAGAGTAAAAGATTCCTGCAATCCGAAATAATATGCATGAATTTCAAATTGAGACCAACAGTATCAGAAATGAGTTTCTGAACAACCAAAGCATCTGTTTCAATATGGAATGATCACCAATTGGAGAGCAAGGAAAAGACCACCCCGAATGATCCAAAATTCTACAAGAAAACTATTAGCAGTACCCAAGTTACGAAAAAAAAAAACCCTGAGATCAGGTTCTCATACATGTTACGGATGACACCACCAGCTCCAACTATTTCAGTTAAATAGATGTTGGCTGTAAGGCCTTTTTTGGCCTTAATGGGCTTGCCTTAGCCCACGTGAGGTGAATGGCAATTGTCCAGATACATTGAATTCGAAAATTTATTTTTGGTTACAATTAATTATGGACAGAATATATTTCAAGATTAATGTGATGCAATTAATGCATCCATTTTTGGACAGAATTGATATCGAGAATATTCTGCTAAATCTCGAATTTAATGCAGAAGGAGCATGTCTGCCCTATAAATACAGCATCAATCCTTCACATTTGAACACACCTCACAAATTTATTCTCTCATTTTCTCTCTGAGTTTTCCTACCTCTCCGAGTTCATCTGCCACTGCATTATCAGGTTATACTATCTGTTTATTTTATTAATTCAGGTTCTACAATCTGTTCTTATATTGAATTTCTGCCGTCGTCGTCGGCATCTCTATTAAAATCCTGTTGTGTTCAGGTATTGAGTTCGGTTCGGTCAAGCGTGTTTCGTGCATAACACGATTTGACGACACTGTTGAATCCTGGGAGGTGATCGCCCCGTGTTTAAACTCCTTTGCATAACCCGAGGGTGGAGTGGGGCGAAATTGCCTTAAGGAGACCGTGATCAGCACGGGCCTCAGTATTAAAATCACGTTTTCGTCTTTCTCGATTTTACGTGTAATTTCGGAGTTGTTAATATCTTGCATGATAATTCGGTATAGTTATATGTAAGAACTCGAAATTTGACTATTTACGTTTTAGTCCCTGAAGTTTCAAATATTGCAAATTGATCCCTCAAATTTTGTGTTTTGCAGTTTTGACCATGATATTTGCCAACAGTCTTAAGGCAATTTCATTGTTGATTATCAGGGTTGTTGTTGGATCTTAATTTTGAAACTAACGTTGTTGTTTATCTGTTATCAGGTAATATGGATCCAAACAACAACACATCTGTTCCCTTCTCTAGCGAGATGATTCTCGAGACGGAAGTGCCGAATCAGGGAACTGGAGGTGTACCTCCACCGACAACTGCTGTCAACACCACTACTGTCACCACAACCGCTGCTGTATGCACCAGACTGAATTTGCTTCCAGGCGGTGGTTTCAACTTTGCTGCTCCAGGTGCCAAGTTCATCTCAAACTGTTCCTAATCTCGGATTCGGGAACTTTGCTGGAGCACCATTGGCCGGAGGAGTGGCCATGCCCCGTATTTTAACTTCCCCGGTGGAGAAACCAGAAAAGTTTGACGGGACAAACTTCAAGATATGGAGTGAGAAGATGAAGTATTATATCACTTTCCATAGCATGGAGAGATTCCTGACAGAAATGCCCCCACCAATTGTCCCAGATGATGCCACATCCTTCCTGGCGTTGGAGGCGTGGAAGCATTCGGACTACCTGTGCAGGAACGCTATCATGAGCTGTCTTACCGAACCGCTGTATCATGTCTACAGCAGGACGACGTCTTCAAGGGAGCTGTGGACGTCCATTAATTCAAAATACGAGTCGGAGGATGTTGGAAGGAAGAAATTCCTTGTTAGTAAACTATTTGATTTTAAAATGGTTGATAACAAATCTGTGATGCAGCAGGTGAACGCGCTCTTAAGTCTGCTTCAGGAGATCCATGATGCGCGGATGGCTTTTACCGAGTCATTCAAGGCGGCTGTGATTATGGAGAAGCTTCCCCCCAGCTGGGATTGGTTCAAGGGCTATCTGAAGCATAAGACAAAGGAGATGCCGGTGTCAGAGGTGGTCAGCAGGATCGCCACCCAGGAGGGTCTCCAGAAGAATGCCCAGGGAAATCCGGTCAGCCCAATGAGGACGATCAACACGGCCAAGGCTAATGTGGTGGAGCACAACCAGGGCCCAAGCAAGCAGGGTTCTCGTGGAAGAGGAAAGAAGACGCAAGACAAGGGGGTCAACCTAGGTCCGAAAGGCGGTGTTTCCAAGAAATCCAAAGGCGGCCAATCTTCTAAGGGAGGCAAGGGACCTCGAGGAGGACAAGGCTCTCAAGCTCCACAACGGTTTCAAGGTAGCTGTTTCAATTGTGGCAAGATAGGGCACAAAGCTAATGAGTGCAGGTTCCCTAAGAATCATGAAGCCCACGTGGCGACGGTTACCGAGGACATAGAGGACCTGAACTTGATCGCGGTGGTGTCAGAGATCAATATGGCTGATTCCAACTCCAATGAGTGGTGGGTGGACACTGGCGCCACTAAGCATGTCTGCTCGAACAAGGCGGTGTTCTCAAGCTTGGAGGAGGTGGATACCGGAGAATCCCTGTTCATGGGAAACTCTGCCTCATCGACGATTAAAGGCAGAGGAACGGTGGTGTTGAAGATGACTTCTGGCAAGGACGTAACCCTCACCAATGTGCTGTATGTTCCAGACATCCGGAAGAACCTGGTGTCTGGGGCCCTCTTGAACAAGCATGGTTTTCGTCTTGTGTTTGAGTCTGATAAGTTTGTACTTACTAAGAATAATGTTTTCATTGGTAAGGGATATGAGAATGGAGGAATGTTTAAGCTCTCTGTAATGGCCATGGTGCCCAAAAAGAACATGAATAAGAATGCTTCCTCTTCTGCTTACTTGCTTGAGTCTCCTAATTTATGGCATGGTAGGTTAGGACATGTTAATTTTGATTCTTTGCGAAAGTTAATTAACATGGAGCATATTCCTAAATTCAAAATAGATCAGGAACATAAATGTGAAGTTTGCGTTGAAGCGAAACTTACTCGGACTTCGTTTCACTCAGTCGAAAGATTTACCGAACCTCTTGATCTAATACATAGCGATGTTTGTGACTTGAAATATGTACAAACGCGTGGTGGAAATAAATACTTCATCACTTTCGTAGATGATAATACGAAATTTTGCTATGTATACTTGATGAAAGGAAAAGATGAAGCAATTCAGAAATTCATGATCTACAAACAAGAAGTTGAGAATCAACTTAATAAGAAAATAAAAAAGTTACGCAGTGACAGAGGAGGTGAGTATGAAGCTCCGTTTGCAGAATTTTGCGCTGAACATGGAATTGTCCATGAGGTCACTGCTCCGTTTTCACCTCAGTCAAATGGGGTTGCGGAAAGGAAAAATCGAACATTGAAGGAAATGATGAATTCATTGTTGATTAGTTCGGGGTTGCCCCAGAACATGTGGGGGGAAGCTATTTTGACTAGGGCTGGGCATAAAAACCGGTTCGGGCGAACCGAACCGGAACCAAACCGGAACCGAACCAATACAAACCGGTTCTGACTGAACCGGTTCTTAAATGGTTCGGTTTTGATAAGGAATATATGGAGCGGTTTTCAACTGGTTCAAAACAGGTTCCGAACCGGTTTTGAACCAGTTTTTCAGAACCACTTTTATTACATAAAGCCTAAATTGTTAAATAGTAACACACTCTTGCATCTTTTTTTTTGGGTAGATTAAAGGGCTATAAACAAGCCGAGTATCCGGCAAGCTCGACTCGACTCAGTTTACTCGAGCTCGAACTCGACCGAGCCTTAATTTTTCAAGCTCGAGCTCGACTCGGTGTCATACTTGACATGTTCGAGTTCGGCTCGATAAGGTTAAAAATTCAATTAAATAATAAATGGTGCATCTTAGCTCGAGGTCGAAATCTTCCTCGACTCAATATATACATATATAATATTATTACGTAAAACTCGAAAAACTCAAACTCGAACTCGACTCGAATATGCAAAACAAAAAAGCTCGATTAGGCTCGCGAGCTTCTCGAGTCGAGTACAAGTGAACTCGAACTCGACTCGGTATCAAAAAAAGTTCAACTCGACTCGAAATTTAGCGAGTCGAATTTGAATATCGACCAAGCTGATCTCGAGAAGCTCACGAGTAGCTTGAATCGTTTACACCCATAGGGTAGATCCTTCACTATTTGGGTTTGGTTCATATTGGATATATAGGTGGTCGTAGCAGATTTGTTTACTTATATATAGTTATTATATATTATGTTAGCTCATATCAGTTCTACTGTCAATTGAGTTTAGTTTTGAACTCGAAACTTAACTTAGGAATAGTTCTATATTGGCCGTATATTTTGAATTTTAGTAAAAAAAAAAGTGTATATTTTAAATTTTAGTAAAAAAAATGGAAAAAGGTTCAAAACCGGTTCGAACCGGTTCAAAACCGGTTCTCCTATGGTTCGGTTCTAGGACCTAAAATCTGGTTCGGTTCTTACCTGGTATAGAAAACCAACTGAACCTAAAATCTGGTTCTGGTTCGGTTCTGAACCGGTTCGGCCAAAAACCGAACCACGCCCAGCCCTAATTTTGACTAGCAATTACCTTTTGAATAAGGTACCCCAAAAGAAGGAAGAGAAAACTCTGTTTGAATTGTGGAAAGGGAGGAAACCTTCTTATAATCACCTTCGAATGTGGGGGTGTCTTGCCAAGGTAATGATACCTCCCCCGAAGAAGGTGCGAATAGGCCCAAAAACCGTTGATTGCATTTTCATTGGGTATGCTCAGCATAGTAATGCATATCGGTTTCTTGTGTATGAATCAAAGGTGTCTGATATACACAAAAATACGATTATGGAGTCAAGAAATGCATATTTCTTTGAAAATGTATTTCCGGCTAAGTCCAGAGGAGAAGCAAGTTCTTCAAGACAAGCACATGAGACTATAGAGGAAAATAGTCAAGACCGAGAACATGAAGGGAATGTTGAGGTCGAGACCGAGGTTGAAACCGACGTCGAGCCCAGAAGAAGTAAAAGGGCAATGACTGAAAAAGTCCTACGGTCCAGATTTTCTGACCTATATGCTTGAAGCTGAACCTCGGACTTACCAAGAAGTCGTAAACTCCTCTGAGGGTCCTATATGGAAAGAGGCAATAAACAGTGAAATCGAATCGATCTTGTAGAATCATACTTGGGAGCTAGTGGATCTTCCGCCCGGAAGCAAATCGCTAGGCTACAAGTGGATCTTTAAACGTAAAATGAAAGCAGATGGTTCGATTGATAAATATAAAGCCCGACTTGTCATCAAAGGATACAGACAAAAGGAAGGACTGGATTATTTTGATACATATTCTCCAGTAACTAGAATCACATCCATAAGGATGGTACTTGCGATTGCCGCGTTGTGAAATCTAGAAGTACATCAAATGGATGTGAAAACGGCTTTCTTAAATGGAGATTTAGACGAAGAAATCTACATGGAACAACCTGAGGGTTTCTCTGCGCGAGGGCAGGAAAAGAAAGTCTGTAAGCTTGTCAAATCCCTGTATGGTCTAAAACAGGCGCCTAAACAATGGCATCATAAATTTGACAGCGTTATGATGGAAAAAGGTTTCAAAATAAATGAGTGTGACAAATGTATTTACGTGAAAGATACAGATAGAGGTTATGTTATTTTGTGTCTTTACGTAGATGACATGCTTATCGTTGGAAGTAACAATGAGATGGTCCGGTCTACCAAACATATGTTGAGTTCAAGGTTCGATATGAAAGATATGGGTCTTGCCGATGTGATCCTAGGAATTAAAATCATAAGATCTTCGGAAGGTCTCGTTCTAAGTCAAACTCATTATATTGATAAGATTTTGGATAAGTTTAACAGAGATGACAAGAACGAGGTCAGTACCCCTATTGATACGAGTAAATACTTTTCAAAGAATAAGGGGGAATCAATCTCCCAAATTGAGTACGCTCGAATTATTGGCAGTGTCATGTACTTAATGTCATGCACTAGACCAGATATCGCTCACGCGGTAAGTGTATTGAGTCGATATACGAGTAACCCTAGTGTTGATCACTGGAACGGGGTAATCAGGTTACTTAGGTATCTGAGACATACTCGTAATCATGGTCTACATTATACTAGAAATCCTTCTGTGATAGAAGGCTATAGTGATGCGAACTGGATATCCGATTCCAGAGACACGGACTCTTTGAGTACAAGTGGTTACGTTTTCACCTTAGGAGGTGCAGCAGTGTCGTGGAAATCCTCAAAGCAAACAGTCATAGCCAGATCCACGATGGAGTCTGAGTTTATTGCACTAGATAAATGTGCCGAAGAGGCAGAATGGCTACGCCATTTCCTCGAGGATGTTCCGAGATGGCCAAAACCTGTGCCCGCAATCTGTATTCACTGCGATTGTAAAGCCGCGATCGGCAGAGCACAAAATTTTATGTATAATGGAAAGTCAAGACATATCCGTCGAAGACATAGTTCCATAAGACAATTACTCTCTACCGGAATTATCACGATCGACTTTACGAGATCGGTTGATAATATTGCGGATCCGCTAACCAAAGGGTTAAACAGAGAGTTGTTTGGCCAAGCATTAAAAGGAATGGGGCTAAAGCCCGTAGAGGAAACACCCTTGAGAAGGAAAACCCAACCATGATGACTGGAGATCCCAAGAACTTGGTTCAATGGGACAACCTAATCACAAGTAGGGCTGGCGATGGTGAGGGTATGGTGCGAATAGCACTAATACCATAACCATACCATATTTTTTTCACTCATACCATAACCATAACCATAACCACTGCGGTTATGATTCTTCATACCAAAACCATAACCATAACCATGGTTTTTCACCACGGTTAAACCATTTAACCACAATCATTCAAACTAATACAACATCATTGTTTCATAAAATAAAAGTATTCAGTTTCATACACGAAATCCAAATTAAACATAACTTCATTGTTACATTAATTTTTTTTAAAAAAAAAACATCTTCAATCGCTTATTACTTGCGATCATCGATCCTCATTCGCCATCACTTCCAATCGTGGTTACCTAATAATAAGAAATATCGACATAAATTAGGCATACTTATGTAATTGCTGAATTACTCTCACTTGCCAGTTGACCTAGGCAAATGAAGAAGTGAACGAGAGTTTGATTCTCTGAGAGTGAGACTGAGTTTAACAAATTAAGTTAGATTGAAACTGAATGGTGGGAATTGCTTGGCAAAAAAATAAAGGGTCAAGATTGAATGTTAGGAATTGCTTGGCAAAAAAAAAAAAAAATAGTGGGTGGGAAAGGGAACATAATAAGAATTATAATATTTGACTAATAATGTATACATATATATATAAGTATTAGTAATATATTTATATATATAATATATTAATATTATATATATAGAGGTGATGGTTATAACCGCGGTTATAGACTGAATACCATCACCACAACCATAACCATTGCGGTTACAAGATTCATCACCATAACCGCCCCTCACCATAATGGTGCGGTTAACCATTGCGGTAAATGGTGCGAATAACCATGGTTATTTGATTTTCACCGCACCATTGCCGGCCCTAATCACAAGGGTGAGTGTGGTCACTGTGGGGGTCAAACCCCGAGCCCATTCCTATTATGCAAACAGTGATGAAGATGAGGTTAAGCTTTAGCCGTTGTTGATACTCACAAGCAAAGCTTTTAATGATTCGTAAGGAGAACTCAGAGTCGTGATGATGCTCTTAAGACATAGAATCACCTATGCGAGTGAGAAGTGGGGCCGCTTCGAAAGGAGTTGTTGAGGGCGCAACTCTTAGAAACGCTTGCAGAACCAGGCTAGTGATCCAGGGCCTAGGGATCACAGGGCGTGAACCGAACTATACTAGGAAGGTATCTGTGTGGGTTATGTCGTCATTTACACCAACGACAGTCGGTTCAAGGACATCGCGTCTACCGACCAGTCAGTAGAGAAGGCATGATCTCACAAGGGGTAGGTTCAAAGGGGTTACCCCTACCTATCCTTTGCAGGTATTGACCGTTGAACACAACTTTCGAGTCTAGAGCTACCGTTAGGTTTCCAATTTCCATTCATGTGGGGGATTGTTGGCTGTAAGGCCTTAATGGGCTTGCCTTAGCCCACGTGAGGTGAATGGCAATTGTCCAGATACATTGAATCCGAAAATTTATTTTTGGTTACAATTAATTATGGACAGAATATATTTCAAGATTAATGTGATGCAATTAATGCATCCATTTTTGGACAGAATTGATGTCGAGAATATTCTGCTAAATCTCGAATTTAATGCAGAAGGAGCCTGTCTGCCCTATAAATACAGCATCAATCCTTCACATTTGAACACACCTCACAAATTCATTCTCTCATTTTCTCTCTGAGTTTTCCTACCTCTCCGAGTTCATCTGCCATTGCATTATCAGGTTATAGTATCTGTTTATTTTATTAATTCAGGTTCTACAATCTGTTCTTATATTGAATTTCTGCCGTCGTCGTCAGCATCTCTATTAAAATCCTGTAGTGTTCAGGTATTGAGTTCGGTTCGGTCAAGCGTGTTTCGTGCATAACACGATTTGACGACACTGTTGAATCCTGGGAGGTGATCGCCCCGTGTTTAAACTCCTTTGCATAACCCGAGGGTGGAGTGGGGCGAAATTGCCTTAAGGAGACCGTGATCAGCACGGGCCTCAGTATTAAAATCACGTTTTCGTCTTTCTCGATTTTACGTGTAATTTCGGAGTTGTTAATATCTTGCATGATAATTCGGTATAGTTATATGTAAGAACTCGAAATTTGACTATTTACGTTTTAGTCCCTGAAGTTTCAAATATTGCAAATTGATCCCTCAACTTTTGTGTTTTGCAGTTTTGACCCTGATATTTGCCAACAATAGATATATGTGTGATTATTGTCAAAAAGACCATTTAACCCCTTAAACCGAGACGGTCCGGTTTGGTTCTAGCGGTGGAGTCAGATGCGGTCCGGTCCGGTTCTTGCGGGGTAGGACAGGTCCTGTCGTGTCTGCATTCGGCACTTGTCAGAGGCACCTTTGGCCATACCTCCCGTGGCCTCTGGAAGAAGCTCAAGTTATTGTCACTACTGAATTAATTGAATCCTTTTTAATTTATTAATTTATTTATATTTGGCGCATTACTAAATTATTTATATTATTATATAAGTAAATAAATAAAACGAAAAACATATATGACAATATAAGAATAAGACAATGTAACATTTCAATGTTTTATAATTTAAAATCAGTTAAGAGTTTTGAAAATAAAAAATATTTATAATTAATACTTTTATTTATTAAAAAAAACGATCTCCTCATCATGTGAATGATCAGTATCAACTATCAACTACAAACTTAAATTAAATTCAACTAACTTCACAATGCATACAATTTATAGTTAATTAACTATATATTTTCTCGTGGAAAAAAATATATTTTTATAAGGCTAATTATATATATATATATGGTGGAATCATATAAAAGCAAAGTCATTCTGTATTTAGCTGGTAGGTTGGGGCACAACGGTTTGGCCAAACACTCCCTTGTGCTTCACTCCACTTCAATTCTCTAACGATTAAATAAAAAAATAAATATATGGCAAAATAATAATAATAATAATTTTTAAATTTAAAAAAGCACAACTTAGAAAGTTAAAGAGTAATTTCCTATCCTGTCCTTATATATATATATATATATATATATATATATATATATATATATATATATATATATATATATATATATATATATATATATATTAGATTTATGATATATAAGATAAAAATTGAGCCTAATTTATAGCATAGGCTTACAACATTATCTTCTATAAATAAATAAATAATAATAAATATAACAATTTTATAATTGAGCCTATGTTGCACATTAAAAGTGCGTTATGTGTGAGTACACGTATATACGTTTTGATCCATGTCTCTCCAAATAATATTATATTCATGCAGAGAATTATAATAATTTAATCACGTAAAAAGATATTGGGTGATGTGTTGTGCGTCGTCTAATTAATTGTGGTCCGACGTTTTTGTTTGTATTATTCGAACGATGAATAATATTAGCACTCAAATTACTTTACGGTTTTTAAAGAATCGAACTATTTCTTAATTATTATTACTATGTTTCATGTAGACAAAATATTACAATTCGTATACGTACGTAATTTCTAATATCAATAAAAGAAAATTTAATCTAATTTGCTGAGTTAGATGTATAGTGTGCTTTTATAAGTAATTTTTAAGTCTTAATCGAAAAAATGATCATATTTGTTAATTACACAAAGCATTGATTATTTATTATTATTTACAATATACAAGCATAACAAAAAGGCAAATCCAAGTATATTTTGAATTTTCAGGCCTACCGAATTGATGATGAATTGCTTTGCCTATTGATTGGATAGACCGAGCCATAATTGTCTTATGGGTATGAATTATTTTTTTCATTTTACTTTGTAATTATGAAAGTACTATTAATAAAAGCTTTAATAATAATTTATGAAATCCTCGGACGTGCCTTCAATATGATGCATTTTAGATAAGTAAGTAAATAGTATCATATATCTTTCATAATATTTTTATATACTTTAACTTTCGCATGAAAAAACGTTTGAAATTAGATGAACGTGGAAATGTTATGGATTTTTAATCAAAACATTTAAGAGTAAACATTATTATTATAATAATAAATTGAATAAACTAAATATATCCATAAATATTAAAATTATATAATAACAATTATCATTAATTATGTCACATGAAACAATATTATAAGCTTGGATCACAAGTTGTAAAACTGATTTTAAAAATTGGAAAATTGAAATTGCCAATTTCATTGAGCGTTATTATTTATTTTAATTAATCAAGCAAACTTATATTTATATTTTTAAATAATAATATACACTAACCGGCCTATGCTTTATAATAACTACTGCACGTCTAAGGCTTAAATATATAGATGCGACATTTCACCTACCGAACCAAACATATGTTGTACAGTTTAGGCGACAATATAAGGCTCTCATTAATTTCATGGGGTAGACATTAAAATAAAATACCTTATATATTAGATCCGATCCTCTCAGTATGTAATGCAAAGAGTTGCCATTATTTTTAGAAACTACATATAGTAGTCTGACTAATCCGATTCGGGTCAATTTATATCTATTTTCCTCCATGACATTTTTTTAAGTGGCATCAGTTAGGCCACATTTACATTTTTTTTAAATGTTTCACATTTTAAATTATTATCATAATTTAAATATGTACAGTCTGACATGAACGAAGCCATTATGAGACGAATTTTTTTGTAGTAAATTTTTGTTTTAAATATTTTTAATTATTATTAATCACTTTTAAAATAATACATTAAATATTTGCATTTAACTCAATTAAAGTGCTGGCCATGAATATCGTTCAATTCACATAGTCACTAACGAAATTGAACCCATAACCTTTAGTTAATGGATAAACGCTGAACAACTACACCGCATTACACGGTGTCCATTCCCATAGTTACTAGTAGAGTTTGAACCCTGACGTTTGGTTAATGGATGAAACGTTGAACCGTTACACCATATTACATATATGACGTTTAGTTAACGAATGAAGCGCTGAACTGCTACACCGTATTACAGTTAGTTTAACAATAACTAGCTAGAGATGGTTGAGACATTTGTCTAGTTACATCATAGTAGAAATGGGAGTATTGATTGGTGGGAATCAAACACATTAGGCCACCACCCACTTGATGTGTTCTTTACAATTGCACATTTCAATAGCATGGCCTCACCTCCTCTTTTTGTCTCCCCCGCTCCTCTCTATATAATAAATATACGCACGTAGATATAATAAATATACGCACGTATATGATTTATTATCAACTGTAGTTTTCATTCATCGATCCATCATAATTAAAATCCGAACCACCGAGTTGAAGTGGCATCGCTTATATATTAATTATGTTGCGAAATGCAATTAAATGATTTAATTTTTTGATATGATTTGTTACTTTGGGTATACGATTCGTTACTTTTTTAATTTTCCGTCCAAAATATGAGTTTAAATTGATAGAAGAAGTTACATGATTTGAACGTGATAAATTTTGGTGCGAAAGATGACCCGATACAAAGTTGGTAATAATGATCCTCATTTATAATGTCTTTATATCTACTTTTTTATTAACGATTGTAAATCAAAATAAAAAGTAATAGTTATTTGATTACAATATTTAATAATTAATAATATTATATAGTAAATTAACTTATATAATTATCAGTAAGTATTAATATTGATTTTTGAATACATTTTAAAAGTTCAGAAACATAATAATACGTAGTTCAAACTAAAAAAATTAAAATTAAATTATAATTCTTAAAATTACTAATTTTGTTACGTGATATAATCTAATTTAATTTATTAGAATTAGATACACCTTCCTACATTCTGAGGTAGTCATTAATTAATTAATTAAGGAGTACAAATTAAAATTGGATTTGTTCACCAAAAAAAAAAATGGCCAAAACAAAATAATAATAATCATAATAATAATTTAAATATTGGATTTTGCGATAGATGTATCTTCCTAGCAGGCCTCTAGTCAGTTTACCCACTAATATTAACCATATTCGATTTCTTAGGCCTTGTGGGATCCACAATTAATAACTCTTCAAAGCCCATCATATATGTTGGTTGGACAAAAAATAGTTGATGACCTTTTTTTTATTATCAAATAATAACAAAATATATTAATATGTACATTAAAAACTTACATAATATTATTAAATACTAAAATTTTGTTTAGTGTGTTTTAGTTCATAATCATTTTTTTTATGGATAGTGGTTATTGGTGGGTCCCAACAGTGACCACCTCTAGTTAATGATGAAACGCTGAACTACCACATTATATTACATAGTTATAATCATGTTTGATTCACGTGAAACAACAATACACATATGAAGATAAAAATCTAAAATTAATTTAAAGTGCCAAATTCTTAATTTGGCCACATATAATATTTAGTTTAATAAAATATCATTATACTTCTTTACATTAAATTTAATGAAGAGTATCAAAATAACAAAATGCTATAAAGTAAATTTATTTTTTTGGCCAAAATAAAGTAAATTTATTTGGTCATAAATAATACCTGAAAATTAAAAGATTCTCGAAAGAAATATATATTATTATTATTATTATTATTACAAAAGAAAGGACTTTTTTTTTTGCTCGGTACAAAAAAAAAAAGGACTTCCTGTTGAAAAAGACACACCAAATGGGCTTGGGCTCCACATCTCACCTTCTTGTTCCCCTCCTCTACAAATAAGAAAACCAGATCCCATTTGCTTTCTCTCTCTAACTCTCTATCTCTCTCTCTCTCTACTGTGTATAAATCCATCACCCACCACCTGCTCCCCAGAGCAATATCCATAAGACCATAACCAGACCTTCTTCATCTCTCCGGCGATGGGTTTCCCAGTCTGCTACAGCGAATTCTTCATCCCCAAGCTCGTCATCCACACCCTCACCATCTTCTCCCTCCTCCGCCGCCTCCTCTCGGCGGTTCTCACCCTCGCCGGCCTCCCGGAGTTCCTCGATCCGCCGGAATCCCCCGAGTTCCCAGCGCCGCCGTCGTTCTCCGGCCACCTCCCCGTCTCCGCCGCCATCATGCACGACATCCTCCCCGTTGTCAAGTTCTCCGACCTCGACGAGCCGCCGGAGAGCTGCGCCGTCTGCCTATACGAGTTCGAGCACGACGACGAGACCCGCCGGCTGGCGAACTGCTGCCACGTGTTCCACCGCGGCTGCCTGGACCGGTGGATGGGGTACGACCAGAGGACGTGTCCGCTCTGCCGGACGGCGCTGTTCCCCGACGACGTGGCGCTGAATCACAGCCTCTGGGCGGCGGCGGGGGTGCCGGAATTCAGTTTCTTCGACGGCGAGCTTGATTCTCACTTGTTGATCGCCAATGGCGATTTGTAGCGTTTAATGTTCGAATAACCCAATTTTTGTGTCGTTTTGGATTTCCGGTTGATCTGTACATAAACAATTATTGATCAATCTCATATGAAATTATTAATTAATTACCAAAATATCATTGTTATTTATTTATTTTTGCCAAGATTTATTACTATTGTTAGTGCTATTTTTCTTTGTAATGTTTCACATATCGTGTAAAACATTGACACAATTGTTTATAAACAAAAAAAATAAAAATAAAATAAAACTGACATGACTGTCACTTAATAATTTTGTTCTTATCAGCTTGGCATTGTGTATGTTAGTACTTAATTAATATAGTTCAATATTTGTATTTATGGGAGATTCAAATATGTATGTTTAATATGATATTGTTATAACCATTAAATTTTATGTATGTTTAATGATATTTGCTAGAATATAATTTGTAAACTCCATCTAAGTAAGAATATTTATTTTTATTTAAGTGTACTTTTTGTGGTGCTAGTGTTGTAAGTTGTAACACTCTATCATTAATTGCTAGTTTATTTATTTTTCTAAAAAAACATCTCTTATTATATTATTTATTAAAAAGCATCCTAAATCTATTGAACCATATATGTTATGTTGGCAAAAATAATAATTGAACCATGTATATATAAATGAATATGAATTCGACTAGTCTATTGACTAGTTTATTTTGGTAAATAATTAATTTTTTTTTTATAGTAGGTAAATAATTTGTTTGTGTGCAAATAGTAGGTAAATAATTAATTTTATTTTGGTAAAAAAATAATAAATTGACTAGGGAAGTCATCTTATTATGGTTGCAGTTTTCTTTGCTATATATATACATTTCTTGTCGTCTTATTTATACTTTTCAACCGTAATAATAGATTAATTAAATTAATGAAATTATGGCTTAGATTTGTCGTGTGAAGTTAGGTGTGAGGACAATAATCAATCAATTTTGGGCCGTCGATTAGCCGAATTTCTGGTCCTTGATACATTTGTTGTCCTAATCCTAGATCTGATGCTTTAAATCTCAAATTATTATTATTCAAATTCTCGAGTCTTCTTTAGTTTTATTTATTAATCATTAATCAACTAGTTATTTACCCATTTGAGCAAACAAAAAAACTAGTTATTTACTCACGTTTAGTGTAAAATTCTATTTATAATAGTATTTACTCGTAACTATTTTTTTTAAATTAATTAATACATTAAAAGAATATATATATATATATATATATATCTTATTGTGTTAATTAATTTGTTATAGTGATCTACATAATAAGTTAAAAATATAAGATGTTTTTTAATAATTAAGAAAAACAAAAAAAATTGTAATTATTGAGATTTTGATGTTTTTTTAAATTTATTATGATGATTATTAATAATTATTATGAATTATACCGATCCCGAGATTCTGGAAGCAGAAAAATATAATTGAAGACTATTTGATTTTACTATTATTGCGTCAATTTTCGTTTTACCTATTCTTAGTTTAGTTTGGGGTAAACGAGAAGAGTATCTTCTATTTTATAAACATAATAATTTCCATTTTAGCCGCACTCCTATATATTTATTATTTAATATTTTTTTAGGAAAAGAAGTAGCAATATTAAAATGTTCGATGCTAAAGCTACCAATTTATTATTTTTTGGCCATGTAGAGGCTACCATTTTTTTTTGGGTAATAGTAGAGCTACCAATTAGAGTGGCACCTTGTGTTGGAAAGGCTATTAATATTTGTAGTTTTTTATACACAGAAAGATTTTACATTTTTGTTTATTATTTGGGTTGATAACTATGCCAATTTATAGTTGGCCCCAAAAAGTATTATTAAAGTTGGTAAAAATTATAAATAAATATCTAAACTTTAATTTTTTAAATTAGTTATGTATTTTTTAATTTTTTAGCAAATGACTAACTTAATTATAATTTATATTAAACTGGACAGAATAAATCAAGTGTTTATCACGTAACAACATCAGTTGATGAATTAAAACATCCAATCAAAAAATTTCGATTTTATTATCGAATTCATCTTGAGTATATAATAAAAAACCATACGCGACTAAAATATGCTAATTTCTTATTTAATTTGATAAAACTTATAATGAAGGTAACAATTTAATCGTAAATTAAAAACTCATGTAGTCAAATAAATAAAAAATTCAAATTTATAACGATTTGTAATTTGATCAAATTTATGTAGCAATTTGGTTAATAATTATTGATTTATAGAGAAGGCATAGACTAAGCCATTGTACCATGTGGTTGTTAATATACATTCACATACTTACTAGTTAATAATTCAATTGTATGTCCGTCCTTTCTACCAAAAAAAATTGTATGTACGTTCTGATTCCGTACGATATTGATATGGACGACACGTAACAGTGACACATGGATCCATATTTATCTCAAAACTTGAGTAAATTTCAATAATTAATTAATTGAAAATTGAGGTGTATCCAACTAACACTTCTAGATATTCTTTGACTGAGTATTTCATTTTATTTGTGGTCGCTTGTCACCTTGTAGATAAACTATACTGACTTTCTATGCATCTCAACTTATATCATAACATATATTTCATTATAAATAAATTTGTTTTATATATAACTTTAATTTGTGAAAACGTGGCCAAAAAGAACTTCAATTTTTTAATTGGAAATATATCCTATATATTAAAATATTCGACAGACTGAATAACACATTGCACTGAATATTACCAGAAAGAGAAGATTATCCTTCCTTATTCTACCAGAAAAAGGTGCAATTCTTGCACAAATTACCAGGCTTGCTATGCAAAGCTACTGGAGAATTATTGCATAACTCGGACACGTGGCACTGAGGTGTTGCCAATTTGTCCAATGAATGTGTGCCACGTGTCCTGGAATAGCAATTGAATAGACAATAAAAAGCCACGTGGCACACATTCATTTGATAAAGTGGTAACACCTCAGCGCCACGTGTTGCATCCGAGTTATGCAATAAATTCTCAAGCTACTGGGCTCAGCAATTTGTTTCTAAATGCTAAATTGCAAGTAGCTGACACAAGAACATAGCTCTCTATAGATACTCAACATGATACTGTCACTTACATAGAAGGTTCACAAATCATACCAGAATGAAAATAACAATTCACAAGATACCAATAAGTCGGTTTACCTGTACCGCATTATACAACAAACTGTATAGTTCGAGACTCGACAACCACCACCACTAAAGACGTTCTGAACGCTTAAAACCGAAGGCAATCACTTAGGGTATCCTTGTGGAGGGTACCCTTGAGGCTGAGCTTGAGGGTAGCCATATGCAGGTGGAGGGTACCCTGCAGTTGGAGGAATTGGCTGATCGAAGCGGGACATCTGTTGCATCTGTGGAACTGACATGGGTCGGTCTCCAAACATGCCATCTCGTTTGTCCATTTCGACTTTGTGTTGTGTCTGCAAGAAAGTAACAACACATCCAGTTAGCCAGAAATTTGTTTCAGGGGCAAGAATTGAGTTAGGGGCAACTAACTAGTATAAAAAGTTTCAGGGGGCAAATGTAAGGTTTTAAAGGGTCAAACTGACAATAATTTTAAATATCAGAGTAAAAATTGCACATCACAAAAAGTTAAGGACACCCTCGTTCTATACTAGATCCGTCCTTGAGTTAGAGGAGTTCCCATGAAAACCCAATGAATTAACGGTTCATTTGCACGTATTTCACTTGAGTTACCTGCATACACGCGCAAACCCTGCAATAAGAAGATTTTGTTTTGTGAGGTATTTGGCTTTAGATAAAGTAGTATTTGAATGGCAATGTGGAGAATAGGAAGAAAGGATCGAAACTTACGTGCAATAGACCATATCGGACAAACAGCTCAGTAACTGAGAAGCCTCTGAAATCTCATCACTTCCGACTATCATGGCAACTATGGAGAAGATGCAGGCGATTTGTTGGAGACAGAACATGAAACCCTGTGACATTATGGTGGCAGTGAATCTTTCAATAGTAAATAACCAGCTCAATACAGTAACACGTGCATACTTGATAAATATGTAGGTGTTTGTGGTTTTCAGAGAGAGAGAGAACATACGATTATGCAGTTGTCGCATTTTGTGGTCTGTATGTTGAACTCATCTTGCAACAGAAAGCGGGTGGAGGCCACTGAGTTTCCAAAACAGAGAAACGTCTGTTCATTCAACCCCAAAAGAGAGGCATAGTAAGGTTTATATTCATACAACCCCAAAGGAGAAGCATAATAAGGTTTATTTTCATCACAATAAAGGAGATAAATAAGGTTTATATTCATCTATGCAAAACTCGGTTTACATAAACTTGCACGATTAGAAAAAATATTGCTCATTAACAGATAATTCTATGATATACTATTCCTTGTACAGGCAGTTATCTTGCAGAACTTTACAATACAGCCATTTCTTGGTTGAATTTGAGGAAATGTCAATGAATTGCGAAAGAAACAAAGATAAATGCCGAAATGCATGAATAATGGATACCTCAGTGCAAAGGCAAAACTCGGGGCATTTGCTTTCTCCACATCTACCGCTACACGGCATGTATCCAGCACAGCAGACATATCTATGGATGGATTTGAAATGAACATCAGAAACAGATTACACTCTGCTGTAGACATAATTTGCATCTCTTTCTTGAGATGCTTTAATCAAGAGGAAAATATGAGATGCATTACCTTGACATGTCATTGTAAAGTGCTCTTTTTCGGAGCAAGTAGGAAGCACATGGACCACTACAATCAAGAACATGATGTAGAAAATTAGCCAATCAACCATACTACGCCCAAAAGCAAAAATCAAGAAAATTCATCATGAACCGTGTCCATGTTCCAGATTGTTTAGAAAACTAAAATTGCAAAATTTTATACCGAAACAAAGAAACATCTAAAGCAAGGATAAGGATCTCTCTTTCAGCAAAAATTATGAGCAGGATACAGAATAGCCACGCAGAGGTGAGATTCAGAGAATGATATCAAGTCAATCCCAGTCACGCAAAGTCATCACATCACAACAAACCACAAGCATTCATCTCCAACGCAAATGCACAAATCAAGACAATTTCGAAACAGCAATTCAGATCTAAGGCTCTTAATCAGAGTTCTTACCACCAAAACGCGAAGCAGCAATCTGCAACCACAACAGCACACAATCAGGCAAACAAATCAATAAACCAAGAAATTTTGCGGAAGCGGTGGATGAAGGAAACACAGCCATAACACAGCCATTAAAGCATCGATTAGAGATCAGTGAGCTGCTTACATCGAGTATCGGCCTGAATCGTGCTCATCAGATCAGTGTGCCATAGATTCCGGTAGTTCTGACGGAGCTGCATCTTGTCCAGGTGAGCCTGAGACGCCATGGCTGCAGAGATAGCTCAAAATCGACGGCGCTGCTCAACGATGATTGAGAAGAAGGAAGAACTCAAGCCAGAATATAAAAGAGTCTCTGTGGAGACTGATTTAGTCTTTTGATGATCACGAAGTTCAACAAATTTTTTCCTTTTATAATTTCAAGTAATTTATTGGCCCAACAAAAAAAATTAAAGTAATTTATTGATGAAGCGTTACTAACTAATAACCTCTCCTCGAGGAATTTTAGGATGACGCGTTAAAATCAAGTAATTTTCTAGTTAATAAAATAAATCAGTGACTTCTGTTTGATGAATTTTAGAGTTGAGGTGTCAATGATATTTCTCTGTCGTTTCAGACAATTTCAAATGCATTCAATCACATCAACTCCAGGCGTATATGCACCCCTTTCAGTTTCTGATGCAAAGTCATCAAATTTTTAAAGAAAAATGTTAAAAATTAGGTAGTTGAATTGCGTTTTGGGCGATAAATAATTTATATATAAATATTAAAATATTATTAAAAAAATAAATTTATTGTTAATATTAATAAATTAATTTGATTTGGCTTTATTATTTGAAATTATAAATAATATATATTTATTGAGATTATTTTTGTATCTTCGAGTGTCTATATATTGTATTTATATATAGTATATAAACACTAATTAAAAAAAACACAAATGTATCACTTAAATAAAACATTAGATTTTTTTGGCCACTTAAAATAAAACATTAAAGTCGAATTAATATATTATAATATAAGATTATGATTGATGGTTTCTTAATGTCACTATATTGATTCAATCAGGTAAAATTATATTTTTACATTTGATCACATATCTTGATATCATTTAAACTTTTTAAGTGTGCATAAATGAGATAGTCTTGCATTTTAGGATTGAAAAATTACTTAGCTACCTCTTACTATTTGTACCAAACAATCAGAAGTTTACACGTCTTTTTCTTATTATCCATATGAAACCAGAAAAGAAATGAAAGACGTGTCAGTTTTAATGAACTTCATATGTACAAATGGACATCATTTAAAGTACACATAAATGAGATGCTTTTGCAATTTAGGATTGAGAAATTTAATTAGCTACCCTGGATATTTATTTATGGTAAACAACAAGAAGTTTACCCGTCCCTCATTTCTTTTCTTTTATTTTTTATTTTAAAAAAACCGAAAATAAATGAGAAAACGTATCTTTTTCTTATAAACTCCATAATTACATATGTTCTACAAAAAAAAAAGAAGATATAAATACATATTGGTAGCCAAATATTGTTTTGCTTTTTTCTTAATATAATATCCTTTCATAAAAAAAAATATTGTTTTGCTTTTGCTTTTTTAAGAAATGAAATGATTATGATATTGTTTTTGCTTAATACTTGGGCCTTGTTATTGGGCCCTAATTGCCTTAAATGGACCTTATTACTTCACCAAGTTGTTGAGCTTAGCAAAATCTGACGGCCCAGGCCACCATATCACCCACCCCGGTCTATATACCGGTCGGACCGGGATCTGAACCAGGCTGGACATATTAGAATTTTATGCCTCGTTTTTCCTTCATTCTCCTCTCCCTGGTTAAGTTTATTAGCTCTTCTTCTCCTTCATTCTCATCTTCTTCCTGTTGGTGTTGAGCAGAGTTTCAGAAGCTATGAGCGGCCACGACTCCAAGTACTTCTCCACCACCAAGAAAGGTGAAATCCCCGAGCTCAAGGAAGAGCTCAATTCGCAGTACAAGGTTCGTTTACTTTCTGCTCACATATCCGATTTGCTCTCTCGATGCGTCTGCACTGATCATCGATCTGTGCTGTTTTCGCCCTAATTCCGGATCATTTGTCAATTTTTTATCCATGATGTAAGTGTTTCGGGCAGATCTGTTGTTTCAGCCATTGGTTGTCCATATTGTTGAATCAAGATGTAGGAGATGTTTCTAGATTTTGTGCATTTCCGCGTCATGATGTTGTATCTGCTACGAATTTTTGATCCGTAGAATATTATGAATCAATAGAAATTTATTTCGATTGCTTGATCTTTGGTTGAGGCAAATGCTTAGTACCGTTCATATTGCTGACTAGATTGCGATCATAGGTTTCGCCAAGTAACTATTGTGCTGATGATCTCCACCTGTAGCTAGTGGTCACTTTACCAATTGACTGGGAATGTAGTTTAAAATATTGAAAATTCAGTTACAAGTTTTTGAACTGGTTTTCAAATTTTTTTAGGAGGCAGAAAAAAGGATGTAAGAACATCTGGGCATTTCTCATTTTAGCTTCTCTAAAGAACAATGAAGTTAGTATTACATTACTAGAGGCACCGATCATTCTGCTCATACATTGCCCCATACGAGAGGTAGCTTGTAAGTAGCATTATGCATCTTCTTCCTGAAGATGGTGGTTTATAGAAACTTATTCTTGTTTAGGCATTAATAAGTTTGTTATTCTAGGCATTTCTTGAGAATTGGAAAATGAAAAGGGGTTAGGAGAGGGATCCTGGGTGTAGTTTAGAACTTTATTTTATCTACTTTTCAATGCATGAGTGATGCTAATCATGTTTCACAGTCATATATCCTACTCTTTCAGGTGTTAATGCTTTTAAAAATGTATTGCAGGATAAACGGAAAGATGCTGTGAAGAAAGTGATTGCTGCCATGACTGTTGGAAAGGATGTCTCTTCACTGTTTACAGATGTTGTAAATTGCATGCAAACAGAAAATCTGGAGTTGAAGAAGCTAGTTTACTTGTATCTGATAAATTATGCTAAAAGCCAGCCTGACTTGGCAATACTTGCTGTCAATACGTTTGTGAAGGTAAGTAATATGTTAAGTCTGGACATCTAGCTGATTTCGGTAAAGGTGTTGGAATGGGAATAGTCTTATTTTTCCTGGGATAAGGTGTTCATAAAACTCATGCTATCATTATGAACTTGTTGAAAGAAAAGTGAAGTCTCCACTTGATAAATCTATTAAATTATTTTATGCACTTATAACTTAGTCATTATTTTATGCAGGATTCACAAGATCCAAATCCACTAATTCGTGCTCTGGCTGTACGAACCATGGGCTGCATCCGTGTTGATAAAATAACAGAATATTTGTGTGATCCTCTACAGCGGTGTCTCAAGGTTCCTTTGAAGCTTTTTATTAAAATCTACCTCTGGCCTCTGGCCTCTGGAACCTGAATGCTTTCTTTAATGGCAAAATTTTAAAAAGCGCTGAATGTAGCAACCTGTGGACTGTTATGTTTTGCCATTTAGTTGTCCAATAGGATGTATGATAACTGTGAATCATGTGTTTATTATGCTGCTTTTATTTTGTATCAGGATGATGACCCATATGTTCGCAAAACAGCAGCAATATGTGTTGCCAAACTGTATGACATAAATGCAGAATTAGTGGAGGATAGGGGGTTTTTGGAATCTCTCAAGGATTTGATATCTGACAACAATCCGATGGTTGTCGCAAATGCTGTAGCGGCTCTGGCTGAAATTCAGGAGAACAGCAGTAGGCCAATCTTTGAGATTACTAGTCATACACTTTCAAAGCTTCTTACTGCTCTCAATGAATGTACCGAGTAAGTTCAGTGATAAAAGTTTATTCACTTGACTTTTCTGCCACTCCTGTCTATTTCTCTCTAGAATGTAAAGGTTGAAGATATGTCTGGGTGAAATGTACTCTCTGGCTTGTGATTCCCCATAAAGCGGATTATTTTGTTTTCTTTCTATTGGCTGTTATAACATGTACTTTTTATTGGTAAGGTCATGTATCATACAGTGCCGTATGGAGATGAGATGACATGGATTACTGGTAGTTCTTTTATGAAATCCATCACTCAATGCACCTGCCTGATCGAATCATGCTCACGTTGGTTAGTTTTGTATTGTAGGTTTTATTAAGTGATACCCAGGAATGTTTATTGATGTCTTAATACATAGCCTAATGTAATACCAACATTTGCCAGTCAAGAGAAAAAATATTGTCTGTTGCTTATAGGTTCATTTTAGCTGCTCCCACAGGATTCTTGTGTGGCCTAATGATACTTTTAAGTACAGTTCACATAATGAAACAGTGTCATCTTTTTCTGTGTACTCAATATTCTGTCCCTCTTATATCAGTGTCTAAATAAATGTGAACTGTGTAGGTGGGGTCAGGTTTTCATATTAGATGCTCTCTCAAAGTACAAAGCTGCAGATGCACGCGAAGCAGAGAATATAGTAGAGAGAGTCACACCTCGACTACAACATGCAAACTGTGCAGTTGTTCTTTCTGCCGTGAAGGTGTGTTTTGCAACTCCAATTTCTCTTAGCTGATGTTGGAGTGCCATATCAATAAAGAAGAGGAAAGAAGTACGGAATAAAGTGTGAAAATCAGATCCACCTCTTATTTTATTTATTTATTATTTTTTGTGTTGTGTATTAGTATAGCTAACTTGGAGCCATTCGTTGAAATTTCACGAGGTATTAGAGCCTGCATGTAAGTCAGATACACTGTTCAAGTTGCTTTTGCTGAGGTTACAAGATTCTGTAATCCATTTAGAAGGTCGGTGTCATTTGGCTCAGTTTAAGGTTCTGTATTGACAAAGCCCCAATGTCAAGAGTCAAAAGCGCATGTAACTCTTAATCTTATGAACAAGTCAGTCGGTAAATCTTGGTGTTAGATTACATAGCACACAAGCTCGTGTATTTAAGTGTCATATATTTGAGTATCTCCACCATCTCACTTGTAATTAGTTTAAAAAAAAGTAGCTATCATGTTCATCTTGTTGCTGACTGCATATCATGCATTGTTTATGTTGTAGATGATCCTGCAACAAATGGAACTTATTACAAGTACAGATGTGGTTCGTAATCTGTGTAAAAAGATGGCTCCTCCTCTTGTTACTTTACTCTCTGCTGAGCCTGAGATACAATATGTTGCCTTGAGAAATATCAATCTCATTGTCCAGAGACGGCCGACCATTCTTGCTCATGAAATTAAGGTTGGTTTGTAGCTGTAAGCAGCCCACTTATTGCACTTATATATGAAAATCCAATTGACGGCAGCATACTCATGTATTCTTTTCTCAGGTTTTCTTCTGCAAATACAATGATCCTATCTATGTGAAGATGGAGAAACTAGAAATCATGATTAAGCTTGCTTCTGACAGAAACATTGATCAGGCATGATGAAACTCTTACTTGCTGAGCATTATCTTTGATCTCTTCGAACTAATTTTATAAAGTTAATATATCTGTATTCTGTAATGATAAATGCTGCAGGTCCTCCTTGAGTTTAAAGAGTACGCTACTGAAGTTGATGTAGATTTTGTCCGTAAAGCAGTCCGTGCTATTGGTCGCTGTGCAATCAAGTTAGAGAGAGCAGCAGAGCGCTGTATTAGTGTTTTACTTGAGCTCATCAAGATTAAAGTCAATTACGTGGTTCAGGAAGCTATTATAGTGATCAAAGACATCTTTAGGAGATATCCGAACACGTGAGTCATATCTGGTGATGATAGTAGTTTTTTATTGTCAAAGATGGCTCCACTTAATAATACACTTGTATATGTTTTGCAGATACGAGTCCATTATTGCAACATTGTGTGAAAGCTTAGACACTCTTGATGAGCCAGAGGCGAAGGTATCTCTCAGCTCACCTTAAAAAAATTCACAATGTACTTTAAAATTCTTGTACTAATATCTGTTCAAGCTCTTGTCTTATCTTGTCATCTTGTTTTTCTTGCAGGCATCCATGATATGGATTATTGGTGAGTATGCAGAGAGAATTGACAATGCTGATGAGTTGCTTGAAAGCTTTTTGGAGAGTTTCCCTGAGGAGCCACCACAGGTCCAATTGCAATTGCTGACAGCAACAGTGAAATTATTTTTGAAGAAGCCAACTGAAGGCCC
Organism: Clarkia xantiana subsp. parviflora; assembly: GCA_036873135.1. Classification (NCBI taxonomy): domain Eukaryota; kingdom Viridiplantae; phylum Streptophyta; class Magnoliopsida; order Myrtales; family Onagraceae; genus Clarkia; species Clarkia xantiana. The sequence continues at coordinate 16,962,806 of JAPTYO010000003.1, forward strand.
CCAGCAAATGATTCAGGTTTGCTTTAGGCTTTTAGGTGTACCCTGATTCCTTAGAGGTCTATACGAAATGCTTCAGTAGTAATGGCCAACTTATTCTTCTTACATCTATCAATTTCTTCATGGGTGGATTTCTGTGTAGTGATGCACATAGTTGGCGTTTATTTTGTCGAATTATTATAGCTTAATAGCGTATAAAAGTAAAGAAGAGCACCATCCTTTCTGCATCTCCGATGGTGGTTTCTGTTTTAATCAACAAGAGAGTTCCTCAACGTTTTTGTCAATTCTAAAAATTAGGTCTTCCATCGAAAGTTATAATAGAAGCCGCTTCGAATTCATTGTAGGTTGTTTTGAATAATGCAACTGTGGAGACGGATAATCCCGATTTACGTGATCGTGCTTATATTTACTGGCGTCTTCTGTCAACTGATCCTGAGGTAATCTATTTGCGTCGAAGTTATATGCTCTTTTTCTTTTTGCCATTTGAGCTACCTTTTCCAATTGTAGGCCTCCTAATCTCTACTAAACTAATACATGTTTCATGCCTTGATATCTCAGGCAGCAAAAGACGTTGTCTTAGCTGAGAAACCTGTGATAAGTGATGATTCAAACTTGTTGGATCAATCTCTTCTCGATGAACTTCTTGCAAATATTGCAACTTTATCGTCTGTATACCACAAACCTCCAGAGGCATTTGTGACCCGTGCAAAGACCTCAACACAGAGGACTGAAGATGATGATTACCCCGAAAGCGTAGAAGCAGCTGATGGAATCACATCGTCACCACAGAACAGCTCTGCCGTTCCTCATACCGCTGGTAGGCAAATTACTCCTTCACAGCCTGCTGCACCACCTGTTGTTCCAGATTTACTTGGTGATTTGATAGGCCTTGACAACGCCATTGTCCCTGTCGACCAGCCTTCAGAGCCTTCCGGGTATTTATTAATTCCTTTTTAATTGGAGTACTCATTCTAGAGAGATTATTGCATGCTTTTGCAGCAGAATTCTTAAAATATACCAATCTCCAAATGTAGTAAATACTGAAAAAGACATGGTTCCATCACAATTATTAATTGTTATTTGCTAGGATGTTAGATAATTTGTACTCGGGGACGAAGCCACTAAGGAATAACGGAAGCAATTTTCTCCCCTGAACATTTGAAAACCCTGCACTTTTACCCCCAAAGTATAATAGCCTTCAATTCCCACCTCCCCGGATTTTGAAATTTACTTCCTTGAACTTGATTTTGTGTGAAAGACATAGATTCATATATTTGCGTCTTCAATTACTACAGGCCTCCACTGCCAGTTGTACTTCCAGCATCATCTGGCCAGGGATTGCAGATCAGTGCAGCTCTAACAAGCCATGAAGGACAGATATTCTACAGTATACTGTTTGAGAACAACACACAGGTTCCTCTTGATGGATTCATGATCCAATTCAACAAGAACACATTTGGTCTAGCTGCTGCTTCGCCATTGCAGGTGCTTACTAGAGCTATATGCTATTTACTTCATGGGGTTTATCATCATCTATTCTATCTATGCTGTAAAGATTCATTCTAAGATCTTGTCTCTTCATAACAGGTCCCACAAATTCAACCAGGGACAAGTGCAAGGGTTCTCCTTCCCATGGTATTGTTCCAAAATATGTCCACGGGTGCCGCAAGCTCTGTTTTGCAAGTAGCTGTTAAGAACAATCAACAACCAGTATGGTACTACAATGATAAAATCTCCTTGCTACCCCTCTTCACCGAAGATGGAAGGATGGAGCGCGCCAACTTTCTTGAGGTAAACAATTCATCCACCCTTTTTCTAATACTCTATTTGGTTCCTTATACGGGTAATCCCACCCAAGCAAAGCAAAGTTCATGAAGTTTGTGAGGGGTTATATGAGCCTGGATGTACATGGCAAAACCAAGATTTCCTTGTTAGTCAGAAAAATATAATCACTACCAAGTACTCTTAACCATCTCATGTTGACACATTTTGCTTACATTTATAGTTTTTTGATTCAAAAGGGTATTTGTCCTTTTTGGGTGCAAATCACCTGCCCCACTCTTTTTACCACATATCATGCCTCACCGTACTAATTACGTGTCGTTAGATTTAATATTTTCCTTATAGGGTTCACCAATCCAATAGGTTTTTAGAAAAAAAAAATAAAAAATCTTCCAATTAATTACACCAAGTATACGTGTCAAGATCACAGTGGTGAGGCCCGATCTAGTGTAGAAAGAGTGGGGCAGGTGATCTGGATCCGTCATTTTTAGCAAGATCCATAAAATTTTACGGGAAAAGTGACATGATGGAAAATAGAGTTCGCAATATCGCTATAAGTTTAGCTTGCTATTTGTCAGCTATGTTAAGTATGTTTTTCTGCAATCCAACCAAAGTTCGGTATGCAAATTTGGTAATCTACCCTTTACTATTTAGTACAAATTGTTGGTTTTTTTGTTATTCATGTGACTTGGTTTCGTGTGTCTATAAACATTAGAGACAATACATACATTGAACACTGTTGATCAGCACATTATTATTTGCAGACATGGAGATCAATCCCAGATAACAACGAGGAATCAAAGGAATTCCCTGGAATCATAGTGAACAGCATTGAAGCAACTCTCGAAAAAATGGCAGCCACAAACCTATTCTTCATCGCCAAACGAAAGCACGCAAATCAAGACGTGTTCTACTTCTCAGCCAAGATCCCTCGCGGGGTCCCTTTCCTGATCGAGCTCACCATGGTTGTCGGTGCTCCCGGAGTCAAATGCGCGGTCAAGACTCCAAACACCGAGCTCGCTCCTCTCTTCTTCGAAGCCATCGAGACTCTCCTCAGAAGTTGATTCTTTGTCTCTCACTATCTCATTTACGTTATTCGCTTTTTTTGTACGATTCGTGTATGTAAATTCATAATGCTGATGAGATTTTGGTCGATTTTGATCGATGAGTAGTATCGTATTGTTGAAGTTATGTGGCAGATGTATTTTTGAGTCTTATGTTGAATCTCTTCAAAATTTCTGAGCTTTTTTGTGTATTTTTTTAGGTAATGATTCTTTTTGAGAGTCCATTATGTTCTTAGTAATAAGTTATTCTGTGAATGTGGTATATGTTTGTGCAAATTATTAAGCCTCCTTATGAAAACTTAGAATTTTGTAGCAAAATTGGTTGGAATTGCACTTCTAGAATGGTTTGATTCAATTGATTCGTTACTAGAATTGTATTGGGATTAGTACGTAAGTGGTGAATTGTTAACATTAATATTTTTTCTCTCATAATTCAAACTCAGAAACCTCAATGCGTATAGTGATGAACAGTTAAAACTTTATTTTATATTGTTTTGGTCCAATTGATATTTATCTAGATCATGTTCGGATATGGAACCGGCCGGTCTAAAAAGGCATTTCTTTTACTAGTTTATTATAGAAAAACTGGTTTGTTAGAAACCGGTTCAAAATTGTTTAGTCGTTTTTAAGAAGGTTTACACTAAAGAAATTTAAAAAAAAAAAAACAATTGAAAAAGTAGTTCCGATTCAGTACGGAACCGGTTTTCTAAAAATATACTAACGATTTTTTGTTCTAATTCACACTCAGTATAAACATAGTCTGTTTGCAGTTGGAACCGATCCGAACCGGACCGGATCCAAGTGATACGATTCTGGATCAATTCAGGACCAGTTTTTTTTTTCAAGTTTGGATTAAATTTGATACAAAAAGTAGAGACTGATTACTACTTTCACTATTTACATTGTTTTTTTCTAAAATAAATATATGGCAAGTCAAAAAAGTAAAGAAGGCTTGATATGAAAAAAGGCCCTGCATTGCATACGTAAGCAGGGCCCAGTTACTCCAAATATCTTATGTCAGAGTGCGCTCCAGCTGACGAAGCGGACTCCAAAGCAAAATTCAAATTCGCCCAATTTCCTCTTTCCCTCTTCAATCCAAAATATCATATATATATATATATATATTAAAAAAAAAAAAACAATTTCACTCAAATAATTTAATTATTTTTCACTAACGATCGTACAAACGAATTATATACAATCTGCCGGATAAGATCCGACACCTTTTTTCTACCCTACACCTGTCCGTTTCTTCTCTTGTCATATCCCATTAATTTACCGGCTTCTTCTACTTCGGCTCGGCTCGGCTCGGCTTGGTTTTGAGTTGGCGGGAATATGTCAATTTTCCCCTTCATGTAATAATATATTAGTAAACGGTTGTTTTTCAGTCAACTCCAAATGAATTAGATCAGATTAAAACACTTTTTAAAGTATTTAATTTAATTAATTTTTGTAAACATTGCTAAAAAAAGTCATTACAAGTTTGTTATCAAACTAATGAAAGGGCTTTTAAAATATATATTTGTTAATTAAGCATCCGCTTGCTTGTGTTATTTTTATCACTATCCGCAAAATGATTAACTTTTATTACTTACTATCCGAATTTTGACCAATTTACAGAACGATATCTGAAATTTATTTTTTTTTTTTTTTTTAAATTGACTTAGGCTTTCAATTTCATAGTAAATTGTTACATATGTTTCGATTCCCGTCAATTTGGACATAAAATGAGTATGTTTCTGGCACGTGAGGTATTTCGTGTGTACTCAAGATGAATTCAAACATAAAATGAAAGTATTGCAACGAAATACATTTAATTGGATGCTTAATTAAACTTCCACTCAGTTTGAACATTGTCTTTCAATTGAGCATCCAATAAAAGGTATTTTATTGCAATACTTTCAATTTATGTTTGAATCTATTTTGACTACGTATGAAAAGACCTCATGCGGCATAAACATGCTCATTTTCTATCCAAGTTGACGAGAATTGTAACAGATGTATAAATTTGCTCTGAAATTAAAGGTTCTGGTAGCCAATTTTTAAAAATAAAGTCTAGGTAACTATTTGTAAATTTATTAAAGTTCAAATAAGGTAATTTGAAAAGATGATCCAAAAAATGGAATATATATATATATATATAATGTGTAATTAGACATTTTACACCTGACTATACTAGGTTGCGGGTCGGGTTACGTTGACGATGCCAGTGCATGTGCTGGTTGTTCGCTACATCTGGTCGGAAAAAAACTCAGACCGCGAGCAGAAAAGCTCAAACATTACCTAACGGGATGAGTTTAATGTCGTCACTACTATCCCATTCATTTTACCGGAAAAAAAGACATTTTAGTAAAAATATATATATATTTTGGTTATATATATGTATATATATATAATTAATCCTACTACACTACACATAGATTCGGCTAAGCCAAGCCACCAATAATTGAATTGAAGCACAAAACCCTGAAAATTGAAATTATCTTCTGGTAAATTGTGGGCCCGGCTATGAAGCAGCGATCGTACGGCACAAGATATGGCAGGTCCGTTCTTAATAGCAGTTGGAGAGCATTAATTAACTGCACTCTCTTCATCTTCTTCTCACTCTCCTCTCTACTCACTCCACTAAATTTGTTCGCGATTTTCCATTTGCTTCCGCTCGCCGGAGCTTGCCGCCGTCTCTGCAATTTCCGGCCATTTCTCGATCACCATTGAAGGTAAACCTATGAATTCTTCATTTTTGTTAGCTACATTCCCGATACTGCTATTTACAGTAATGCTCGAGAATTTCAGCACCAAATATAGGGCTCATGACAATTTTTACAGTTTTTTTCTGTACCAGAATATCCCTTTACCTACTAAAGGTTAATTTTTTTAAAAAATTAAAAAAAAAATTGGGCAATTTTGATAATGAAATCTACGAAGTTCATGAAACTGGAATAAGCTTGAGCTTTAATCATGTAGCACTCTCTCTCTCTTTTTCTGATATAAATAAATAAATGGTTTTTATTTCTAAAATTGGTGCATCCTTTTCTCTTTATCTAGTTCCCATGCATTTTCTCTCTCTGTTTATGTATATTGAATCATTCATTGATTGATTCAACCAAAAATTTGAAAATTTGAAATGTGGGTGATGTCACATCACTGCAAAATGGCGAGTTCAAATGGAACCATGGGAATCAGAAAGTAGATTCTTTCTTCTTCCACACATTTATTATGACCAAACAGCACCCGTGATACTTCATTCCTCCACCCAACATTATCCATCAAATATTCATGTCCGAGTTATGAACAACAGTAATTTATAAGTTAATAACTCAATTTGGTCTCTCCAGTCTGCTTTTGATATGAACAACCTTTAAAGATTCGATTTTTTTTGCAAAGGTAACATCTTTATCTAATTTACTGCAGAATTCAGCATCTGGGTGTTGGAGATTTCAGCTGGTTTTGATGCAAACAGGGTAAAACCTTTGAAAAACTCACAATGAACATGTTTGAGGAACCCGAGTTGTGTTCTTCTCGTGTATTGTCGCCTTTTCGGGAAGAAAGCGGAGATGAGGAGCTCTCTGTTCTTCCAAGGCACACGAAAGTCATCGTCACCGGAAACAATCGAACAAAATCTGTTCTTGTTGGCCTCCAAGGAGTTGTCAAGAAAGCTGTTGGTCTTGGTGGATGGCATTGGCTGGTAATCTTAGTTTTGAGTATTGTCTTTAACATTATGCAGTAATGATGCATATACAATGTCAAACTATGCAAAAAATGCGAGCTTTTCGGAAATAGATTGCTTGGTTGTTCAATTTCCGATTGTGTTCTTGATTTATCCAGATGATGGAAATTCTTACCAATTCCCATCTACAATCTTTTGAGGAAAAAATGTTTTTTTTTTAGAAAAATCATTTTTTTGTAGGTTTTGAAAAATGGGATTGAAGTAATAATGTATATACAATGTTGAATTATGCAAAAATGCGTGCTTTTACCGAAATTGATTGATTGGTTGTGTTCTTGATCTATCCGGATGATGGAAATTCTTACCATTTCCAACAACAATCTTTTGAGGATAAAAATAGTGTTTATTGAGAAAAAAAAAATCTTTTTTTTTTGGTAGGTTTTGAAGAATGGGATTGAAGTGAAGCTGCAGAGGAATGCACTGAGTGTGCTCGAACACCCGACTGGGAACGAAGAAGACAATAGCTGCGATTTCGAATCTAGCAGTAGTTCAGAAATTGCAGTAAAGGATCATCATTATCGTATGTTCTTCCGAAAATTACCATGCAATAACTACATTGCTCATCATTCAAAATTTCAAACAGTTCTAAAGGTGTCTTTTTTTCAGCAAGTGGAGTCGACTTTCGTAAACCCCGTAAGCCGAAAGTAAGACACGCAAGGCCATGGGTGACACCATCTGGGTTAGGAAGATCTATGAATAAGGGAACTTACCGCGATGTTCAATCTCTTATCGCAACGCCTCAACCGGTAATTGTTTAAAAAAATTAATTTTTTTTAGTCTTGTGTATTTATATCTAAAGTGATTCATTTTGCTGTGATTTTCAGAGGGTGAATCTTTCTAAGCTGGGAACGAATGCATTGCGTAGATACTGCAAATTCTATAAACTAGTAAGCCATTTCAATTCATTTCCCACACCAAAAAAACAGAGCACTCTGTTTTTACAGTATTTAACAACATACATTTGTTTTTGTTTATTTCTGCAAATTTTGATGAAATTTCTGCAAATTCTATAAAACTAGTAAGCCATTTCAATTCATTTCCCACACTAAAAAATAGACCAACTCTGTTTTGTTTTTGTTTTTGTTTTTTTTTTTTTTTTTTTTTCACAACATACACTTGTTTTTGTTTATTTCTGCAAATTTTCATGAAATTTATGCAAATTTTCATGAAATTTCTGCGAATTCTATAAACTAGTAAGCCATTTCAATTCATTTCCCACACCAAAAAAATAGACCAGCTCTTTTTTTTCAGTATTTCACAACATACACTTGTTTTTGTTTATTTTTGAAAATTTTCATAAAATTTCTGCAAATTCTATAAACTAGTAAGCCATTTCAATTCATTTCCCACACCAAATTTCAGTATTTCACAACATACACATGTTTTTGTTTATTTTTGCAAATTTTCATAAATTTTCTGCAAATTCTTTAAACTAGTGAGCCATTTCAGTTCATTTCCCACACCAAAAAAAAAAGAGCAACTCTGTTTTTTCAGTATTTCACAACATACACTTGTTTTTGTTTATTTCTGCAAATTTTGATGAAATTTCTGCAAATTCTATAAACTAGTAAGCCATTTCAATTCATTTCCCACACCACAAAAATCAGAGCAACTCTGTTTTTGCAGTATTTCACAACATACACTTGTTTTTGTTTATTTCTGCAAATTTTGATGAAATTTCTGCAAATTCTATTAACTAATAAGCCAATTCAATTCATTTCCCACACCAAAAATTTGCATTATTTCACAACATACACTTGTTTTTGTTTATTTGTGCAAATTATCATGAAATATCTGCAAATTCTATAAACTAATAAGCCAATTCAATTCATTTCCCACACCAAAAACACAGAGCAACTCTGTTTTTGCAGTATTTCACAATAAATACTTATTTTTGTTTATTTCTGAAAATTTTGATGGAATTTCAGACAAGCTCAACTGATAACTTGTCTAGGGACCAAATGCTTAGCTCGGTTCGTCGGCACTTTGCATCGCAGGTCGGTTTCTTTGATACAGAACAAGATATACTAGATTGTCTGTGTTATTGAGCATGATATTAATGTTCTCTTATTGATTACCAATTTTTTTTTTTTTTTTTTTTTTGCAGAGGGTTAATGAGAAGAAGGTGATTATGGACTTCATTGATGCAGCCAAGAAACTGAAGAAGGGAGAAAATCTGTGATTATGAACAGTTGATGCAAACTAATTGTTCTTTCTAACTGTTAGTTCAGTTGATTGTAATATAACCATAGTAGCAAGATGACAACCTTAACTAGTTTGTTTCTTGATGTCTAGAGTCGAAGAAATTGTGGGCTTTTATCATCTGTAGAAGATAGCATGTCTCCTTCATAACCTTGTGAATCTAATCTAGTATAGTTTCAAAGATATATCTTAACATTTGAGTGAATTACTTAGAGACAATGTTTTTTAGTGAACAAAATGTTTTTTTTTTTTGGTTAATAACTAAAAAACTGTTCAATGTTTACCCTATATTAAAATTAGGTGTCTGAAGTTTCAAATGTTAAACTGTAGTGTCAAATGTTTCAAATTTGTTAAAATGTGGTGTCTCGGTGTGATTGCTTTAGAGAAGTCAATTCCGACGAAACCGTGTGTCAGTGATGGATTATGAATGAGTAGGTTGATGAAAAAGATTGAATGGATATGAAAAGACGCGCAGAGACACCAAATTTCAACAAAAATAAAACTTGGGACAGTCCATTTTAACATTTCAAACTCTAGACACCTAATTTTAACATATAGTAAATATTGGACAGTTTTTTAGTTATTATACCTTTTTACTTTTTTTTAAAACTTTCTAAAAAAATATTTGTAATATAACACTAAGAAAATAAAATTTAAGAAGTAATTTCGGAAAGGACATGCAATTTCAGCACACTTTCCTTTTAAATAAAATTGTTTTATTTTTATTTTTTTTAAATATAGTATTACTTATTAGTTGTTTTAATTAAAATTAAAACTAATCTAAAATCACTAAAAGTTCAACCATTAAACAAAATAAGGGATTGAAGAAAGCGATGAAAGATCAAATAGTTTGCATTAGTTTGCATCCAATTAGCTTTGCATTACATATGTTATTTTTATGTCAAAATTGACAAAAAAAAAAATGTATTTATCAACCATTTATATAATTGAACTACAAATATGAATAAAAAAATTAGAATACTAACCTTTTGTATAATCAAGGTTCATTTTAGATTCTAAACCCCATTTTATAACTTAATCAAGTAGAAACATAATTCTTTAGATTACGCAAGTAGGCTTGGACATTTAAATCGGTCCTATTGAACGAGTTCAAAACCGATATTTTAAGATCCGAGACGTACTAACTCCAAACAGTTCGGATCTTAAAGAAATAAATCAATATTAAAATTATGAGTATATTCATTCGAAACTGGATCAGAACCAATTTTAAAATCTTTTTTAATTAAATAAATAAAAACGTAAAATAAAAAATAAATTCGGTTTCTTTCATCCATAAACCAAAATCAAAATAATTATGATCATTATCAATATAAAAAGACTCAGAAAATACTGACTAAATTTTTTTAGAAAATAACATATTTTGAAATTTAATTAATTTCCATTTATTCAATATCTTGGGCCGCAATTATAGCTTAAAGGACAGTTAGGAAACACTAGACTCAAAATCATAATCCGCAGTAAAATCGCGCGGTATTATTGTTTGTTGCTCGTAATTGAATGATTGATTGTTTGCTTTTACCGCGACAAAATAATCCAACCTCCCACTCCTTCTCCTTGCAGAAAGCTCCCTCTTTTCCACAATTCAATCAATTCCGCGGCGTAATCAATCAATCAATCGCCTGGTTCTGTAGCCATGTCTTCTCCAAGCAAGCGCCGCGAGATGGATTTGATGAAACTGTATGATTCTTGCCTTTTCTCTGTGATTTTCTTCCGCGTTTCTGCGATTTCCAAGTTCTTTTTGATTTCTGGGGAGAAAAAATTCATCTTTTTGAATTCTGTTCGCGAATTTGAATTCTGCTTGTGGCTCAACCAGGATGATGAGTGATTACAAGGTGGAGATGATCAATGATGGCATGCACGAGTTCTATGTCGATTTTCATGGACCTAAAGAGAGTAAATCACCTATACCCCTTCTCTTAAACTTAGGGTTTATTGTTTTAACATACTCAAACTTAATTTGAGTAAAAAAACGATTTTTTTCTGGGTTTTTAAAATATAGCTTGCTGTTGTTGATGAATATGCTTAATAGTTCAACTGGTACTGGTTTTTTTTGTTAAATTTGATTAAAGAAACATCTTTTGTAGCTTTCTTATAAACTACTTGGCTAACATTTATTAGCTTTGCTGCCGTTTGATGATGAAATCCCTACTAATTGTCACTTCTTAGTGTTACAGAAACCGATGTATATGTAAAATGGTTCTCTTTGCCAGTTATTTATACTTGATTAAATGGTAATTAATTTTTGCATTCTGTGACTCTGTGCACTATTCAAATATCATTTTTCACATAGATGGAATTATTGTTTGCGATAATTTGCCTTCTTAATTTAATAAACTAGCAATGCACATTGTAAAAGTTACTGTTCTTTCACATGTGAGCTGCAAGTTTTAATTTTGGTATATGTAACCTGATTTTCTCTGCTAGTTATTGATACTTGATCAAATGGTAATTAATATTTGCATTTTGTGCGCTATTCAAATATTATTTTTCACACAATCGAACTATTGTTTGCGATAATCTGCCTTCTAAATTTAATAAACTAGCAATACACCTTGTAAAAGCTACTGTTCTTTCACATTTGAGCTGCAAGTTTTAATTTTGGTATATGTAACCTGATTTCTTTGTAGTTCATGTTCTTTGCATTTTGTGCTTAAAAAATATCATTTTTCACACAGATTGAACTATTGTTTGCGATAATATGCCTTCTAAATTCAATAAATTAACAGCGCACATTGTAAAAGCTACTGTTCTTTCACATTTGAGCTGCAAGTTTTAATTTTGGTACTTGCATTGGAGTGTTGATATGTTTAACTGATAATGCAGGCTCTTACCAAGGTGGGGTGTGGAAAATCAGGGTAGAACTTCCCGATGCGTATCCTTATAAATCCCCATCTATCGGTTTTATGAACAAAATATACCATCCCAATGTTGATGAGATGTGAGCTCTTTTACATTCTAAGAGACACTTTCATTAGCAAGTTTCATCTAATTTGGATGGAAAATAGATTTCAATATAACTCCATTTCGTGTTTGATACATGTAGGTCGGGATCAGTTTGTTTGGATGTTATAAACCAAACCTGGAGCCCCATGTTCGGTATGAGAGACTACTATACGATATTGTCCTGCACTCTTTATATTCCTGATAAATGCGAAATTTTGACTTATCGTTTTATTTTTGTAATTGTATTTTGTTGCAGATTTGGTAAATGTGTTTGAGGTATTTCTACCTCAACTCTTGCTGTATCCTAACCCGTCCGACCCACTGAATGGTGAAGCTGCTGCTCTTATGATGCGCGACAAAGCTACTTACGATCAAAGAGTTAAAGGTATTACGTGGTGTCGTCTTGATGTATCTTTGAATGGCCTCTATGTATATACATGTCCACTCTTACTACTGTGATGAACCTCAATTTTAGAATCTCTGGATCTACTGTTGATATTCGGTGTCCTAACTATCAAATTTATTGCTTTTCTCTTTTTTCCGACTGATTTTGGCGTTCAAATTGATGTTTTGAGCAACAAAAACATATTGATTTCCACTTTTCCGAAGCATCATATTTTTCTCATGGTTTGGGCTTATTTGATACATAAAAAACATGTTTTTTGTTCCGTCAATTTTAAGAGAAAAATGTGGAAATCAACAAATCTGATAGTTGGGACACCGAATTTCAACATTTTAAATATAAGACAACTATTAACAAAATGACATATAGTTGAGACTGTTTTTAAAATATTAACCCTAAAGTATTATGGAGAAACTGAATTTCTGCAGAATTTTTCTAATTTCAATCTGCCAAACATGTTAAATTATTTAACTTTGTTCATTATCTTGGAGGTCAAGTAATTTACTGAAGAGTAAACTGTATTCTAAGATTTGGTTTCCTTGTTTTGTTTTTTTGCATTCATTAAGATGAAATCAAAAACCAACTATATCCAAAAATCACTTCACTTGTTCTTCATCTTCATACTCATCATGCATTAAAAACTGCAGAATACTGCGAGAGATACGCCAAGGCCGAAGATGCGGGTGCGGGACAAGAAGAGAAATCTAGTGATGACGAGGATTTGAGCGATGATGAGTATGCATCCAGCGAGGATGATGAGGTGGCCGGAAAAGCCGATCCCTAATTAATGTCATATTGAATTCTTTGTACCTATTTACATATGCATGATCTTATTTTCGTTTGCTCTTCAACATTCGGGTGTGTTATAATGTCGTGACGTATGGCTCATCGTGTAAATGATTTATTTGAACAACAAAGAACGAGAAAACTTGCAGCGCAAGTATATTGGAGATAATGAACTTAAATTGCTTGATTCATGCAAATCTGCAGAATTGTTCTATCAGCAAAACATTAGACCGGTTTTTGACAGATTTCGAGTGAGCCGGCCGGTTCGGAACTAAACTAACTTAACAGCTTTTCTTCAAGCCCAAGCTTTAATGTTTGAGCTCTTAATCTTCTTCTTGAACTTCTAACTTTAACACTATGGCATGGTGTTTGTTTCTGAGTTTTTGCACTTGCTGAATTTGAAAAATACTGTTTGATTTCAAGATTTAAGCAAACAAGCCCTTATAGCTCAGTGGTAGAGCGTCAGTCTTGTAAACTGAAGGTCCGTAGTTCAATCCTGCGTGAGGGCATATTTTCACTCTTTCTTTTGCCAATGTTATTATTATTTACTGTTATCTATTTAATAAGAAATAAAGAACCAGTAAGAATATAACACATAAAAAGACAATATATTACTGGTTACAACAAATTATTAATTAATGTTTGGATAATTAAACAAATTGCTTACTTATATATTTGGCAGCTAAAGAAATTTTTAAATTTTTTTAAAAATACAGAGCTAATAATTTTTACAAATGTGAAACTCGAATTAACAATTTTTTTTTTTATAAAAATCATATCTAACAAGTCCGAACATAAGTTGAAATTTTGATAATTAACCCATTGCTTTTAAACATCCACTCTTTGTTAATTTACCCAAAAATATTGCGCAAAAACTTAGTAGATAACTACAAAAACTTGTAAGCTATATCTACAATAATAATAATAATAATATTAATAATTTAAAAAAGAGTAAAATATAATAAAATAATATAAATTGAAAAAAAACTTCCTGGGTGGGGCACTATATTTTTGTATCGTCCTAGGTTTTTGAGAAATTCCGTGTTTCTTTTCTTCATCATCATCGGAGCAGCATCAATCAATCATAACTAGGTAAAGCGACTGAGCTCATTTCCTCCCCCGATCTCGCCATTGACGCTTGTTTGTCATTTCTGTGGAGAGTCTAGTCTTAATTACCGATTATTTTCTTTTATCTTCCTGAATTTTCTTGTCCATAATCCGGCTTATCCATTTATCCATCCACATATAAAGCTTACCCACGAGGCCACGACTGGGTCATTCTCTACTGCTTCTGTTCTGTTTGGTTCGTTTCTCTGAGATTGGTTCTGATAGTGGGTGTTTTCTATTTGAATGGCTCGATTGATTCTGCCATGCAAAGGCTCAACTTTGGCGAAGACAAACCTCTTCGGCTTGATGTCCTTCTCTCCTGTGATTACCTGAACATTTTCCTTATTCAGTTCTTATGATAAGATTGGATTAGAATAGAGGTTTTGGGTACTGTAGAAGTATAAGGACTCAGGATAAAGCTGCCCATTCAGTGTTCGATGAAATGTGTAACAGAACTGTTGAGTTAATTTTGACTTGTATGTATAGATGAAATATCTATTCTGGGAGTTACCCAATGTGCTTAAGGTTATTCGTTCTTGAGCCATCGCTATATTATTGCTAGAAGTTGGTTTTTGCTAATATGCAGCAGTTCAGTTTACAATTGTATCCCAGTTGTAGTGCATTCTGTTACCATTTTGTTTGAATTTCACTAGCAATGACTCATTATGCCAGACACTTATAAAGTGCATCTGTTTTGTCGTTTGGTAGGTTCTGTCTTCTCGTGTTGCTCCTTGTCCGACATCGGTTAGAAACTTCATTAGATACAGGCCCTTGCTTCAGTCAGAGGTTTGTATCAGTTTGCATTTTCACTTCTCATGATATAACTAAATTTATTAACCTAACTATATCTAAACGTATTAGCATGCAAAAATATTTTGTAGGTGACATATAGGAGGAATTGTGGGATATTATATCCTTCTTTAGTTGTAAGTTGAACCGAATTCTTATCCTTGCTATCCACATTCAGTGTATATGTGCATCCTGTACTATCATATTTACCCAAATTAGTTGATGATTTTCTTGCTGATTTGCTTTTGCAATATTCGTGGATTTAGAGAAGCAAACAAGGCAATAGGAGGTTGATTTGTTCTGTCGCGACAGAATCTTTACCAAAAGAGGTTGAAGAGTCCAAAATGGATGCCCCAAAAGAAATCTTCCTGAAGGACTACAGGTTGCCTGATTATTATTTTGACAAGGTATATATGCTTTAACCTTAAATTATAGAAATGGTTGGATTGGAACTTTGCATGACATCACTTATTTAACCATATGAATGACGGAACTTTTACTTTAGGTGGAACTGAAATTTTCACTTGGTGAGGAGAAGACCATTGTTGACTCAAAAATAACTGTTACCCCCAGGGTTGAAGGTAGTACTATTATCCGTCTGTAAACAAGTTGGTATTAATTTTATTTTTATACAATATATGTGCAGTATGGGATGTATTTTTTCTTCATGGAATATTCCTAACAATTTAAGAATCAGGCTCTTCTGCACCACTTGTTTTGGATGGAGTTGATGTGAAGCTCCTTCAAGTCAAGGTTAATGGGAAAGAGCTAAAGGTATATAATATTAATCCTATTTCAAATTATATGGTTAGCAAGAGCTTCCCAAATTGTCTTAGCTGTCTTAATGACAAATATTTTCATTTCAGGAAGGAGATTACCATACAGATGCACGTCACTTGACTCTTCCATCTCTACCAAGTGGACCGTTCACTCTTGAAATTACCACCGAGATATATCCTCAGAAGAATACTTCTTTGGAGGTCAACTTTTATCTATAGATATTCTATATTTTGCAAGTTCTGTTTTGATTGTCATTTTCTTCTCTTTTCTTAGTTTGATCCAATGTTACCTTCAGGGACTTTACAAGTCATCTGGGAACTTTTGCACCCAATGTGAGGCAGAGGGTTTCAGGAAAATTACATACTATCAGGTTAGACATTTTGAAGGAATAAAATTAAACAGTTCAAGTAGTTTACTTGATCGAAGAATAATTCTCAGCATAACTGACAACACTTCTGCAAACAGGACCGTCCTGATATTATGGCAACATACACTGTCCGCGTTGAAGCTGATAAGTCGTTATACCCAGTGCTGCTGTCGAATGGAAATCTTATAGAGCAAGGAGAGATCGAGGTAAATTGAATTTCACCGTCGTGCAGATAAAGAAAGATTAAGATTTTTGGTTTATACTCTATCAACTTATTATTTATATTTGTATATCAGGGAGGTAAACATTATGTCCTCTGGGAAGATCCCTTCAAGAAACCATGCTATTTGTTTGCATTGGTTGCGGGGCAGTTAGAAAGCAGAGATGATACATTTGTCACTCGTTCTGGACGCAAGGTGTCCCTTAGAATTTGGACCCCTGCACAAGACCTGCCTAAGACTGAACATGCCATGTATTCTCTTAAAGCTTCCATGAAGTGGGACGAAGATGTGGGTTTCTCTAGATTTTAGTGTATTCCTTTAACTTAGGATATTGTTTGGAGAAGCTTAACTATATAAAAAAAAGTTCTTAAATCGGCTATTTGGATGCTCATATGTGATAGGTTTTTGGTCTCGAGTATGACTTGGATCTTTTCAACATTGTAGCTGTTCCAGATTTTAATATGTAAGGCCAATATTACCAAATATACTCACTGTTATATTCGATTGTTGTCATTGTCCTAAATGAATTTAGCTTTTCTTTTTTGCCATTAACCCGTACTTTTCTTTTTGTTTGCTGACCAGGGGAGCCATGGAGAACAAGAGTCTTAATGTAATTTATCTCACTTTTCCATTTTTTTCGTTCACGACTTTTCTTTATCAACATTTTTTTTTGTCAAGATCTCTTGTCACTGATTTCATGTTCTGCAGATTTTCAATTCCAAGCTT
This sequence comes from Clarkia xantiana subsp. parviflora, assembly GCA_036873135.1. Classification (NCBI taxonomy): domain Eukaryota; kingdom Viridiplantae; phylum Streptophyta; class Magnoliopsida; order Myrtales; family Onagraceae; genus Clarkia; species Clarkia xantiana. The sequence goes on from JAPTYO010000003.1 coordinate 16,979,721, forward strand.
GTCCTTGCATCTCCTGAGACTGCTTCAGATGCAGATTATGCTGCAATTCTTGGAGTTATTGGTCATGAGGTTTTTTTCTTGTCTTTTCAGAAAAGTCTTGGATTTTCTGCTCTTTGTATTGTACTCTACTTAATTTGTTTCAAAACTGTTTTTTTGGTGCAGTATTTCCACAATTGGACTGGAAACAGGTTGCGTGGATGTGAAACTCTACTTCTCTTTATTCTCATATCCATCCGTCTCTATCTCTTCTTGCATTACTGTATCCATGTTTCCTTTTAAGGATATGCATCAAGGCAAATCATTATTATTAAATAGCTAAGTTGAACTGCAGAGTCACATGCCGTGATTGGTTCCAGCTCAGTCTAAAGGAAGGACTCACGGTTTTCCGCGACCAGGTATGATTGATTTTTATCATTTAAATTATCCTTTTGGTATCGGTATTCTTTTGCATTTAATGTCACAATTCTCTATTCTGTAGGAATTTTCTTCTGACATGGGGAGCAGAACCGTGAAAAGAATATCTGATGTTTCAAAGCTTCGAAGCTATCAGTTCCCTCAGGTTCTCTATCTCTTTCTTTAAGTCTTTTTCATTTGGTATATTTCATTTCTAATTCGGCTCTTCTTTGCTAATCTGGTTATCAATATATGTGTTTTTTTTAATGAATTATCAGGATGGTGGTCCTATGGCTCACCCTGTGAGGCCACATTCTTATATCAAGGTATTTATTACTAGAAATCCATTTTACAATAGTTTTAGCTTCCCTTTATTCAGTTCTTTTCCCGCTAAATGCTATTGACTGTAATTTATTTGTTTTGGCAGATGGACAACTTCTACACAGGCAAGTTTCTACTGTTATTGATTTCTGAGAGTACCTTGGCCACTATGTTTTCCTGTTCAGAATGAGAGTTTTCCTTAACATTTAGCTTTTTTATTTTCGGTTTGCTTTGCAACGGTGTTTGAAATGGTCTCTTCAACGTGCAGTTACGGTATGTTTATTGTCTTTCCCGTTGTACACTTATACTTCAATCATTTCGGTTCTATACATTCTGATATTATTCTTGTTCTTCTTTGCTTCTAATGCGTTGCAGGTCTATGAGAAGGTTCGTGTTTTTCCTCAACTATATTGACCCACACATCAAATGTCTATCATAAAATTGTGGGTTTCTGACTGGTTACTACTGGCATGTGCAGGGAGCTGAAGTTGTGAGAATGTACAAAACTCTGCTTGGAAGCCAAGGGTTCCGGAAGGTAATATTTGGATGATGTCTACGATTTATGTCAATAAGTGGAAATAGACCTATCTTCTATGCATACAAAGCTATCATGCTAAAGTCACTACTCTACATTGCAGGGCATGGATCTTTACTTTCAGAGACATGACGGGCAAGCCGTGACTTGTGAAGATTTCTATGCTGCTATGCGAGACGCAAATGGTGCTGATTTTGCCAATTTCTTGTTATGGTATGAAATCACCTGTATTCAAAATCACGTGTTTGTTTATTTACCTTTCAGTTTTACTGATTTACAACAATATGGAAATGTGTAGGTACTCACAAGCCGGAACACCTTCAGTGAAAGTAACTTCATCTTATAGTGCTGATTCTCAAACTTTCTCCTTGAAGTTCAGGTAATGCATGTTACAGATCCACTGTTACTATTCTTTTTAGTTGGTAAGTGGGGACAAGTCCATCCCTTGCATTAGGCGTTTGGATGCATCTCACTAAAGCAAAGGGAATGGATAGAAAGAAAATAAGTGACAGAGTTTTTCTTCTTGTTTGGAGAAGTCGCATTGAAGGAAAGGAAAAATAAGCTTCTTTCATTTGATATGTTTTGCCTCATTAAAGGAAAGTGAATGAGAGACTGTAAGTGGACCAAATTATCCTTCTAGTGGCTGTGTAGTAATTCGAAAAAGATAACAAGATAGTAATTTCATTAGTCATTCCTTACTTTCCCTTCAAATCCTCTCTAGGAGGGTACTTTAGGTGAATTTAGTCCCTCTGTTTACAATCAATTGAGTTTTGATCTAACTTCAGCTTATTTCACTTTGTCATCTTATCCGCTTTTACAGTCAAGAGGTGCCGTCAACACCAGGGCAGCCAGTAAAAGAACCCATGTTCATTCCTGTGGCAATTGGGTTGTTGGACTCAAGTGGCAAGGAAATGCCCATCTCCGCAATTTATCATGATGGCACCTTGCAGTCTCTTGCAAGCAATGGAGAGCCCGTCTACTCTACGGTTCTTCGCGTGACCAAGGTTGATTGTGATACTTATTTTCTTCATTTAGTGGAATCTTTGCTAGTTAGTTACAACTGAAGATTGTTAATGTTGTTACATTGAGCAGAAAGAAGAAGAATTCGTATTTGCTGATGTCAAAGAGAAGCCAATTCCTTCTATATTACGTGGTTTTAGTGCTCCAATTCGCCTAGAAACAGATCTCACTGACAGCGATCTGTTCTTCCTCCTAGCCCATGATCCTGATGAATTCACTCGGTATGTAGATTTCTCTGTTCCTTGTTTTGTCCTTTTAATAATGATGAATATGCTAATAAACATTATTAACCTTTTGTTTGTTTTCCTTTAGTTGGGAGTCTGGGCAGGTGCTTGCTAGGAAACTTATGCTTAGCCTAGTTGCCGATTTCCAGCAAAACAAGCCTTTGGTTCTGAACCCGAAGTTTGTGGAAGGACTCCGAAGCATCCTCTCTGATCCAAGTTTGGACAAAGTACGATATCATTTTGTGATGGTAAAGTTGATTATGTTTTGTGGCCTAATATTTCACTGACAAATTCTGGTAATTGCCAATATCTAGGAATTTATTGCAAAAGCAATCACTTTACCTGGTGAGGGGGAAATCATGGATATGATGGCTGTTGCGGATCCTGATGCAGTACACGCTGTTCGAACTTTCATCAGGAAGCAACTCGCTCAGGAATTGAAGGCGGAGCTATTAAGCACGGTAATATATTAAGGAAATGAAGAAATTTGAATTATTTATTTGAGTGAGCATTGAGATTAATGGGATTAATATTTGTGATTCATTGTGGTGTCTTACCATGAACTCGCAGATTGAAAACAACAGGAGCTCTGGAGAGTATGTGTTCGACCATGCCAACTTGGCGAGGAGGGCATTGAAAAATACTGCCTTGGGTACTTTTTTTGGATCCTTTTCTTTCTAATTTCTACTTTGTGATTTATTTACTTTATTATAATTTTCTCACATTTTGGTTTCTGTATAATTTGAGCTAAAAACTTATGAATTTCTGCCTTGATCTTCATCTGTAGTTTATGTGGCGTCACTTGGTGACCCAGAGTTTACTGAGCTGGCACTTAACGAGTATAAGAACGCAACAAATATGACCGAACAGTTTGCTGCTTTGGCTGCAATCGCCCAGACTCCTGGAAAAGCTCGTGATGATGTCTTGGCTGACTTCTACAACAAGTGGCAACATGACTACTTGGTAATTACTCATATCCTCTCTCATTGTAGAAGACGATTGAATGAATGGTATTTGGTCTTGTTCTAGACTGCTTTAAGGGAACATTTGGATCACTTTATGCAAGATCTAGGGGAATATGAGATTGTTGGACTGGTTTAATTCAGTTAGGAGTAAGAATTTTATTTTACATTGTTATTTTTGTTATATGCATCAGTGTATAAGGTAAGTGAGATTGGGGGAATGGTTTATAACTCGGTTTTACATTGTTGTTTTTTTGTATATGCAGCAATATAGAAGGAATTTGATATATGTTCTTGCTTTTGAAAATAAATCTATATCTTTGGTGTTTTTTTAGGTGGTGAATAAGTGGTTTGCTCTCCAAGCAATGTCCGATGTCTCTGGAAATGTTGAAAATGTTCGGAAGCTCCTAAATCATCCCGCATTTGATCTGCGCAATCCAAACAAGGTGATTTTTGTTTTTCTCTTTCAAACTTTCACAAAGTGGCCAAAAGAAAGACTTTCACAAACTGCATCACCAATTATCAGGCATTTCTTTGTTTCTAAACCAGTCCATTCTCTATGTTTCCTAAATTATTAGGTTTACTCTCTGATTGGAGGATTCTGTGGCTCCCCGGTTAACTTCCACTCCAAGGATGGTTCGGGATACAAGTTTTTGGGCGAAATTGTGGTCCAACTCGACAAGATAAACCCTCAGGTTGGTGAAGATACAATCCTTCAAGGGTTAAGAACCTATAAACTGTCTGAAGTTTACCCAATGTTGAAATTTGGTGTCTGAAGTTTGAAATGTTAAAATGGACAGTCTCAGATTTCATTTTTGTTGAAATTTGGTGTCTCTGCGCGTATTTGGTGAAGATACAATCTTTCAAAGATAATATCGAAATATAAGTACATAATTACTTATTCTTTTCGCCTTGGAACTTCAGGTCGCTTCAAGAATGGTATCGGCCTTCTCAAGATGGAAACGCTTCGACGAAACAAGGCAAAATCTTGCAAAGGTAATGCATTTGATTCACAATTTTTTCTTTAAAATCAAGTTAATATGCTGGTTTAAGAACCTATAAACTGTCTAAGCTTGTCCTATGTGAGATTTTGGTGTCTGAAGTTTTAATTGTTAATATTGTCTGTCTGAAATTTCAACTTTGTTGAAATTTGCTGTTTCAGTCCAAATTTGTTGTTAAAATTGACATAACTTGTCCCGTGACCGGATAAAAAAAAATTCAAAAATTGCCCCTAGTTGGGTGGTAGCCTGAGTAAACATAATAATATCAGGGGCAATTTCAACTTTTCACATCGTTCTGTCAAATTTGACAGCAAAAATGGACGGAAAACCAAATTTCAACAAAGTAGAAACTTCAGACAGTCTATCAACAATTTAAACTTCAGAGTTCAAATATCAAAATCTCACATAGGGCAGGACAAACCTTACATAGTTTATAGGTTCTTTAACCTTAATATGTTTGTGTTGGGTTTTTAATGAGGAAAGATGTGTTTTTTGGTTTGTTTAGGCACAACTAGAGATGATCATGTCTGCCAATGGACTGTCTGAGAATGTTTATGAGATTGCATCCAAGAGCTTGGCTGCTTAAAGAGTTTACTTTTCTAGTCCTTTGTGGCTCTTTTCATGCTGATGTTGCAGATTCAATGAAAAGTATTTATTTATGACACTGTTTATGAGGGGTTTGTAATGTTGTTTGCAAGGAAGAGACATTGGGCCGAAAGAAAATGAGATTTCGTATGCTATATGGTGCAGGTTGTTATGATCATAGTGGACAATTAGATTGGGTCGATTTTCGAATCGAATTGGAATTATAAAAATTTACAAAATTTTAAAATAAAAGTATTCTACAGTAATAGTATTTAAAAGTATTGTAGACATTAAAATTAAGTAATATAATTTTAAATAATATTATAATTCAACAAATAAAGTTCTAAATAAGCTTATATTCTAATAATAGTTATTTATAATGACTATTAATTCTATTCAAGTCTTGCTTTATAATCATAAGCATTTGTAATATATGGGATATTGTCAAAGTTCAAGTTTAAGTTCATCAATGGCTAAAAAAAAAGGTTTAAGCTCAAACTATCTATATGATTTAGGGATTTAAATCAAATTGGTACCTGGGTTAACAGCCCAAAACGAATTGGTACCTCCACTAAATTTTGTGACAAATTGGTACCCGAGTTAACCTGGGTGTTGCACCGTTAGAATTTCTGGTTAAAACTAACGGAATCTCATTTTTGGCGCATGAAAAGACTAAAATACCCTTATTGCAGAATAGCTACGTAATAGCAATTCAAAACTTTGGAACCCAATATCTCACTCATTTCTTCATCTTTTAAGACGATTTTTTTTTTTGAAACCACATAATTTTTCGAGATCTATGCAACCCAAATAGCCGTAAAGTGATTTTCCCAGTTTTTTTCAATAAATATCGTTTTCCATGTTAATTCATTCTTTTTTGTATCAAACTTCACCGCATTCTAACACTTATCACCCTTGATCACCCAATTTTTTTACTAATTGGATTCCAATACTACAATCAAACCGTTGCTTTTGGATTCCAACACTTCTTGATAAACGTCAGAATATATGGATCTTAGCATGATAAGCTACCAATTTTTTTTTTATATATATTTTTTGGACATGCTGAAAAATTGACCAGTTCTGCAGGTCTTCGATTTTAAAAGCTTGACATGGTCCAACATAAAATTGCAAATGGAACAGTTTTAGCAATATCTCGAAAGAAAATTTATTGTTTGTCTCTAGCCACATAGTGGTAAAATTCTTTGTGTGGTTATTTTAATGCAAGTTCATCTTATTTTCTCATATTACAGTCATCCCTCAGGATACTGAGAGTATCAATTTCCACTTGTATATTAAATGAGAAAATAAACTATTTCTTCTTGGTGTCCATTCTGAAAGTTCTTCCAATATCCATATATCAATTTGGTTCTTAAACAGAAGTGTTGGAATCCAAGAGCAACGGTTTGATTGTAGTATTGGAATCCAATTAGTAAAAAAATTTGGTGATCAAAGTTGATAAGTGTTAGAATGCGGTGAAGCTTTATACAAAAAAGAACGAATTAACATGGAAACCGGTGTTTATTGAAAAAAACTGGTCAAATCACTTTAAGTCTATTTGGCTTGCATAGATCTCGAAAAGTTATGCGGTTTCAAAAAAAAATTGTCCAAAAAGATGAAGAAATGAGTGAGATATTGGGTTCCAAAGTTTTGAATTGCTATTACGTAGCTATTCTGCAATAAGGGTATTTTAGTCTTTTCATGCGCCAAAAATGAGATTCCGTTAGTTTTAACCAGAAATTCTAACGGTGCAACACCCAGGTTAACTCGGGTACCAATTTGTCACAAAATTTAGTGGAGGTACCAATTCGTTTTGGGCTGTTAACCCAGGTACCAATTTGATTTAAATCCCTATGATTTAAAAAAGAGAATCCAAACATAAAGGAATATAGCTAATAAAACTTGGGAAAAAAGCATAATTCTAAGTAAGAAACATATATGTATTCTCAGTAAAAGAAAATTACCTGAGTAAAGTATAAGTAAAGTATAGACATAACTGGAGAGAGAAAAAAAATACAATAAACGGTTTTAACAGATTTTGGACAAGAAAAAACATTGAGTGTGAAGAGATACTAAATAACTTTTTAAGCCATTGTCTTGTTTGTTTCCATTACAAAATTGAAATCATATCCCATCTATCCTATTTACATTTACAAAGGAAGAAAAAAGCCGAGGGATAAAACATTTTCGGCTTTTTTAGACCAATAACACACCTTTTTTTGGAATATGTTCATCTTCTCATAGCTGCTAAATTAGCAGCTGCTTTCTCCTTCATTGCTTCCTTTTCGAGCTTCTTCTTCTCCACATCCGCTTGCTTCTCGTTCTCTCCGCGCGATTTGTTAAACATCTTGACAAACACGGCCAAGATTTGCGTCACTGCAAATACACAACGGAAATTCGATTATTATTATAACAGAGATGATAATTCAAATTTGCAGAAAAATTAAGGCATTGCATCAAGAATCAATTACAAATGAAGAATTAGGGTTAAGAACCTATAAACTGTCGGAGGTGTGCCATATTTTAAAATTTTAGTGCTACTGTCTGAAGTTTCAACTTTATTGCAATTTGGTTTTCCGTCTATTTTTGCTGTCAAATTTGATAGAATGGTGTGAAAAGTTGAAATTGCCCCGAATACTATTATGTTTACTCCGGCCAACACCCTACTCTGACCGGCCACGACCCAACTAGAGGCACTTTTGAGATTTATTTTTATTATCGGGTCATGGACACGCACATGACCAAGTTCTAACGATTTTAACAGCAAATTTCAACAAAACTGAAACTTCAGACACCAAAATGTCACATAGAGCAAACTTCAGACAATTTATAAATTCTCAACCCTAAGGATTATTAACTAAGTTGGAAAAATAGAACCTTGCTCGAAGGGGCACCGATTAGGATCCTCTCCAAAGTAATGACACAACGAATCGGCGTTTCTTCCCTGCATTGGAAATTAATGCCATGAACAACTAACAACAGCCAAAACTGCAGATCAGTAATTGAAACTTTACCCAGATTATCAAGACTCACCACTTCAGTGTATAATGATATGAGTGTTCTGACTTCAGCTTCAGCAGTATTAAGAAAACCTTTCAGAACCTGGAAAAAAAAAAAGACAATACAAAAAAGAGTGTTTCAGATTTGATTTTACCATGTTCATCAATTAATGAAGTGAGTTCCAACTAAACAAATTCAGAAATGTGGATTAACCTTCTGGAAGCCAATAGAGATAGCACCGTCATTTTCTGAATCAGTAAGTTCTTTCTCAACCTTCTCCAGACCCTTACTCACGGCTTGCATTTCTTCAGCCAAAGATTTAAGTTGAATCTAGGGATAACCGAGCAACCATTAACCACAAGTCAAGAACTAGAAGACCAATTTCGGGAAAATATGTAGTTAATATACCTTTGAGGCACCTTCAAGATGAGCAAGATCCTTGCTGAAATCTAACAGTTCCGGCATTTTTTCAGAAAGAAGCTGCCAACAATGAAAGGTAAATGCTAAGCAATGTGAATAATATGTTTCTATCTAAAAAGGATCAATATGAGGTTAGGTTTGATTTCACATTTTAAAAAGAAAGGGGTTAAAGGTCCACTTCATACCATATGTTTGCACGAAATACACTGTTCATACCATATATTTTAACGGAGATATGAAAACGGTGGTATTGGTACCAAATTGGTAAAAAAAAAAAAAAAAACATATGGTATGAACAGTGTATTTCGTGCAAACATATGGTATGAAGTGGACCCTTAACCCAAAAGAAAATCTTGATTATTGTAATGCATTTATTTTACATTCTTACCTTGCAAAGATAATGCATCAGAGTCATCTTGTTATTTGTTGCACGAGTATCGGACAACTTCAGAAGGCTGTCTAGCTTGAATCCAATGGCAGAACCTGAAGACACCAACAATGAATTAAATTGGAGTGGAGTGGAGTGGAGTGGAGGCAAAATACACTCAATCATATAACTCCAAGCCAATGGAATTGTACCTCGAGCAGTGCCTTGATTCAAAGCGTTTCCAAGGGTAAGAATTGTTTGCATTATCTGACGCAGTTTCACTGATTCCTTTACCTGAAAGACACAACAAAATCTTAATTTTAAATCCTTTTTAAAATAATTATAAAAGGATAAATAAAAGTAACCTTTTTAATTGTTACCTCTCTAGCTGCTTCATTAACTGTTCTAAGATTAGTTCTCAAATCTTCAACCTGAAATTAAATATTTGTGATAAGCACAATGAATTCATGAGAATCAATGTATATGGCTTGGATGGTCTACCTGACTTGAAAATGTAATTTTGAAGGCAAACACTCGTAATTTGGATTCTACACGTGGAACCTTCATCAACTCCATGAAAAACTGAAAGATCGATTATCGATTTTAGAAACCAAAGGATGAAAAGGAAATTATGGTAGAAATTCTGAATATGCCACATCACTGGAGACCTGTTCACACTTCCCAAGCATTTCCTTATCCCCAGAATAATTCTGCAACCCATAGATGAAAACCAAACAGTTAACGAAATAAACCGACATGTATCAAACATTTACATAGAAGTTTGGCTAGGAGAAAAGGGTTTGATACCTTCAAAGTTTCCATTTCTTCTTTGGTAGGGCAAAATTTAATGAGATTTTCAACCTGATCAATATCTAAAGTTGAAGAATCCAGAGCTAGAACGGCTTTCTGCAGAAAGCACAAAGCTTTAGGGAAACAAAAAAAATACAACCAGTAAACGTCTCACCTACTTGATATTCGTAGGCTAGAAATTATTTATACAAAGAAAACTTACGAGCATGTCGGGTAGTGGTATTTTTATTTTTGTGAGCATTATTTCACAGTTATAAGCTCTCCGCAAGTCAATCTGAAAATGGCAAAAAGGATAAAAACCACGACTTAAGCATAAAAAGAGCAAACCACAGTGTATGTGATAATTAAAAACGAAATTACAGTTCACGCAAAAGGACTCCTAGACATAATTATACAAGCTGCTATGGATGTTTCTATTTGAGGGCAAACGGAGAATTTTTTTTATTCCCCTAATTTCATGCATATTTCTGGATGAAAGCCTATTATATGACATACAGCTTATGAATTCCCCAATACATAGTCCACCACCTCTCAAAATTTAGTTCCAAATTAACTTTATATGGAAAGAAGTCTGTTATGCTTCAATAGTGGGTTCAAAATGCATATAACAGTCTTTAGAAACAATATAAAATGCTAGAGGTTGCTGATTAAAGGGGACGCCTTACTAATTGCACTTTCTCAGGTTTATTGATGTTCGAACGCCGACCTCCAGCCTTGTTCATCCCGCTACGATCTGAAGTAGCAGCTGAAAATAGGCTTTCAAGTTCGGATATGTCTATTTCAGGGGCCCTATACCAGTATACATCTTTGTAAGAAAATATTTATCCAAAGTTCTCAGTAAAAGATAATAAATACAAACTAAAATCGTGTATTTCATCAGAAGAATGTCGAACAAGACCAATTGAATTTTTACTTGCCTTGACTGATTTTCTTGCTTTTGGGAATCAGCCCACAGGCTTCCCTGTGCTGCACGTGTTACTTTAACCCAATGCAGCGGCTTAAGTGAAGCTTTCTTGGGTGCCATAGCAGTGGCAGCGATAGGACGACTTTTACCATGAGTAGCTGACCCAAACGATCTCCCTCTACTCAAAGATGATGGTGCAGGTGGGGCAGTTGGGCCCTTGGATCCTGGTGGTGGGGGCGGACCAGGAGGTTTTGACATTGGTGGTGGAGGAGGTGCATTAGGAGGCCTTGGTCCAGCTGATGAAGGAGGAGGTGGGGGTGGATTCGGAGCACCAGGTGGGGGTGGAGGTGGTGGCGCTCCTCGAAGGGGTGGAGGAGGCGGTGGTGGCGCTCCTCGGAGAGGTGGAGGAGGCGGTGGTGGCGCTCCTCGGAGAGGTGGAGGGGGTGGTGGTGGCGCCCCTCGAAGAGGTGGAGGAGGTGGTGGTGGTACTCCTCTGAGAGGTGGAGGGGGTGGTGGTGGCGCTCCTCGGAGAGGTGGAGGGGGTGGTGGAGGTGCACCTCGAAGAGGTGGAGGAGGTGGTGGAGTTGCACCTCGGAGAGGTGGAGGAGGTGGTGGTGGAGGTGCTCCTTGAAGAGGTGGAGGAGGTGGTGGTGGTGGTGGTGGCGTTCCTTGAAGAGGTGGAGGTGGAGGCGGTGGTGGTGGGGGTGGAGCAAAAGATCCTCTTGTAGGAAGGCCTGGAGGTGGAAGTGCATCTCGGGTAGGTGGAGGAGGTGGTGGTGGAGGTGCTCCTCGAGGAGGTGGAGCAGGGGGTGGAGGGGCTCCTTGAAGAGGTGGAGGAGGCGGCGGTGGTGGAGCAAAAGAGCCTCCTGCAGGAAGGCCTGGAGGTGGAGGTGGAGGAGGTGGTATTGAAGCAAAAGAGCTTCTTGAAGAAATACTAGGAGGATGAGGGGGAGGGGGTGGGGATGTAGGAGCAGAAGAGCCACTTGAAGAAAAGGTTGGAGGCGGTGGGGGTGGGGGTGGCATTGGAATAGAAGCAGATGATTGGCTTGATGGTATGATTGGCGGTTGAAGTGGTGGTGGCAGTGGCGATGGAGATGGCTTTGAGGAACCTAATGTCATTGGTGGTGGTGGCGGCGGCGGTGGTGGTGGTGGCGATGAAGAAGGCTTTATGGAACCTAATGTCATTGGTGGTGGTGGTGGCGGCGGCGGTGCCAGAGGCGAAGATAGTGATGTGTTTGATTTGGATGGTGGAAAAGGAGGAGGTGGGGGTGGTGCGAGAACATTAGAGGAGCCAAAAGAGGGTGGAGGAGGTGGAGGTGGAGGTGGAGGAACTTTTGAGGAACTAGTGATAGGTGGTGGTGGTGGAGCCGGCCGTACTGGTGGAGATACTGTAGCAGGCATAAATGGATGCGGAGGTGGTGGTGGAGGTGGTGGTGGCGGTGGCGAAGGAACTTTTAAGGTAGAGGACAATGGAGGTGGTGGCGGAGGAATCCCAAAGGAACTAGTATGAGGTGGTAAAGTTGGTGTTGGGCTTGGGCAAGGAGTTGGAGAAGATGACACGGGTTTTGGTGGTGATGGAGGTGAAAACAATACCGAATCAGGTGAATTGCCAGTAACTACTTCACCTGAGAGTGACGGTCTCCGATCATCCGACGACAAATCTACTTCAGAAGTCGAATATGCATCACTGGAGTCATACTCCATTGTTTCTGCACCCACAAATTTCCGCTTTGGTTCATATGCTTCATCCGAACTATCAGCTGCACTCGATGCATTATAGTCATCCTCAGAATCAGCAGGTGATGCATATAAACTACCCTTGTTCTGCAGCTTGTTCAGCTCTTTCGCATCGTTCAGTGCAGAGAGGCGTTTCAGCAGCCAAAGCGCCGCATCATCACCACTGTCCATCCAATCCACACCACCAAAGAGTTCCTGGACTCTAGAAAATGCTTCAATTGGTAATCCACCTTTCTCCTTGCCATTTAATATCGTCGTGGGAAGAGGAGCTCGAGGTGGAGAAAAGTTCTCAACCTCCCCAAACAAAACCTGAGGTTAGAAAAAAATAAAAATAAACCCACAATTAACAGAGCAGTTACTATAATTTACAAAGGATAAGGATTTTTTTGGTTGTTTTTGAAATATCATGTTGCTTATTTTGGGTCTTTTTGAAAAAGTGACACCTGCATTGAAGTTGATAGGTTTTTTCTCCTATAATTTCTAATAAAAATTCATTATTTTCACACCTCAGCACGGAACCCTTTGGGAAATCGCTCTTTTGAATCCCAAAGAATGTCCAAGTTGTCAGAATTCAGCATCAATATGTTTGATCGAATAAATGCAGTACTGAACATCACTCGAAACATCATAACTTCCCTTTCTGAGTCGGCATCCACATGTGCACATTCCAACACAACATCTCCTTGCACCAAACATTGGATGTCAATTTTAATGACACCACAATCCGCCTGCAATTAGTTAGCAGAAACTTATAAACAATTTTCCAAAAAAAAAAAAAGAGTAGAAGAAGATAAATGTTACGGATCTTGATAACCCTAACAACTAATCTACTTAAGAACTAGATAATTGAAATAACATAACTGAAATAACTTTCTGCTTGTCTTCTTATTCAATAACTATGTCCCTTATATAGGCTAGACCAGTACAACCTAATATTAATCCTAATAATATATTCAATTTGGATAATTATATCCCTAACAATAAAGAGTAGACGATATCTTGCCTGGCGATAATGGCGAATCTTTGTCTTGGACATGGAGAACAACATCTGTGTTGAAAGGCCACCTTTGCTCAACAAGTTCCTACCAAATATACGAATAAAAGGCCTGCAGCCATTCTGGGAGTCAAAGCTCGGGATGGCTCTCAAGATTAAACAATCCAATGACAATGCTCTTTCCGGAGGTGGCCATTCTGGAGCCATATTTCTCCTAGTTATGTACTGAAGGTACCGAAGCTGAGAAGGCAATGGGTTCAAAGGCGATAGAAGCTGTAAATACCCTTTTGGAGCTTCCTTGTGTACGATTTCAAGAGTCTTGCGTTCGCCACCATGGATTTTTCTGAAAATCAAGAATCCTGCAAGAAGAAAAGCCAAGAGTGGCCACCCACCTCTCTCACAGTGTAGAAGAATCACATTTTGCTGGTTCCGAAGAGACAGCCAACTTTCACATATTCGAAGAAAATGCTGAATATATGATAGAGGGAGAAGTGGGCATCCCTCGTACTGCCGAGGATAATCCATGACTTTGACATCGTATTGGCAGAGAATTTCTGCAAATTGGCTACGTTTTTCACCTTCACGGAAATTGAATGCGAGGAAATCCGAGTCCGGGAACTCCTCATGTAGCTCGTTTATAGTTTCGTGCAAGTAAATGTGGTACATTTCATCCTCAAGCACTTCAGTCGAAAAACAGGAATCAAAAACTGCACAGAATATCAAAACTGAAGTTACTACAACAATCACCCGGATCTCTTGAATTAGTACAAGTGGGTAAAATAAGGGGTTTACCATAAACTCTTTCGACAAACTCGAGCAACCCATCCGGGGGTCTTTTGTGGAAGAATCTACTGAACAAGGAATCGAGGTTCATTGTTATGAACCAAATCTACTGCATTAACCGAGCACCTGTAGTGAAAAGCAAACAACATGTGTTTCTATGAGCTGTCCAATTCATAGTTGAAGACAGGAGACAGAGTGCTAGTAACCTGCTTGTGTATAGAGAAATCAGAAATATATAAAATGCAAAAGATAATAATTGCTCAAATCTCGAATTGCTACCCGGTTTTAACCTTACACCACCCAAATTTGGAAAACGAACAATAACCCATCGCTTTCATAGATAATGTCATGAAATGCAGATACTCCACAACATAATTAAGCTGACAAAATTCAAATATTGAGCTCAAACCGACAATTTGAACAGCAGAACATCAAGAATCTCCAAACCCAGTTCTTGAATTGGAAATAAATGCTAATTAATAGCGATTTAAGCGCGGCAGCGGACCGAAATACAAACCTGCTTGTTTATTGAGAAATCAGAAATGTACAAATGCAAAAGAAGACAATTGCTCAAATCTCGAATTCCTACCCGAGTTTAACCTAACACCACCCAAATTTGGAAAACGAACGATAACCCATCGCTTTCATAGATAATGTCATGAAATGCAGATACTCCACAGCATAATTAAGCTGACAAAATTCAAATACTGAGCTCAAACCGACAATTTGAACAACATAACATCAAGAATCTCCAAACCCAACTCTTAAATTGGAAATAAATGCTAATTAATAGCGATTTAAGCGCGACGGCGGAACCGAAATTCAAACCTGTAGCAGAAAAGGGAGTGAAAGAGACTTGTGCAGTATCAGTACGCTAGAGAAGCGTAATCGCAGCAATGGAGTCGATACCTAGAAGAACAGTCGTGACTTGAATGACTGTATACTGTTTCTTCTGCGATTGTTTAAAGTTTTGAATTTGGGTGAGGAAAATGAAAGGGGAAGCAAGCAAACGGTGTTGAAATTCTTGTTTTTTCAGTTTTTTTTTTTTCTATTTTTAAATTTCCGACACAGAGATTCCGCAAAGTTCCGAATGGGTCTATAGTAAAAGTAGACATAAACTTGACATCAATTACAAGCTCTGCCACTTCCTCTTGTTTCGGAACACTTCGGAACTGACTGTCGGAATTTATATCATTGCTCGTTTTTTTATGGGCAGTATTAAATTCTGTGATATACTTGTTATCTGTTTTGCTTTTGCGGCTTTTGCCCAGTTCCCATGTACTCGTATTTATACTCAAATATATTTGGGCCTAAGGCCCCTGCAAATTGGCTCTCGGCCCAACTAATTTTTGGTTGACCGATAAAAGATTATATTATTATCATAATAATCACATTAATAGTAGCAAAATAAATGAATTAATGTATAAACTTTTAGTGATATATATATATTATCCAACCGTTTTTTTTTCATGGGGTATTCTAAATGGTCATCTAAAGAGAAGTTCCGTAAAATTCTTGGTCTAATTTTAGAATAATCTTTGTTAACATAAAATAAGTCTATAAGATTTAAATTTCCAAAGTTTCAATATAATTGAATTCAAAACCTATGATTTACACATTACATGATTATTAAAAGTATATCATACCCATAGTAACGCTTGCAACTCATGTTTTTTTTATATATTAGGAGGAAATCGCTCTAGAATCTTTTTATATTTTTTTTTAGTTAATTGCTATTTTTTTTAGTTATTTTGCGAAGTAATCATAATGATTCAATTAAAACAGCAACACAAGTAGCAATTTAATAATTTACCGAGATGAAATTGGCAATAACATCGTCAAGAACAATCATTGGCAATTGCAGTGAAGCTCAATTCATAGAACCACTCTCATCCAAAATTCTTATACAGTAAAGCAAGAATCACTACTACCAAAATCTTAACTCCTCAACCACCATTACCAGAATCATCAGCTGCTCAATTCAGAAATC
Organism: Clarkia xantiana subsp. parviflora; assembly: GCA_036873135.1. NCBI lineage: Eukaryota > Viridiplantae > Streptophyta > Magnoliopsida > Myrtales > Onagraceae > Clarkia > Clarkia xantiana. The sequence continues at coordinate 16,995,767 of JAPTYO010000003.1, forward strand.
ATATATACTGTTTAATGGTCAATTTGAAGATTGAAGACAAAGCTCCCAATATCGTAAAAGCAAAAAGAGGACTAATATCCACTGTGTTGAACAGCGGTGGAATCACGCTCCTGAAGAGATTCAGATAAGGGTCACAGAGGTCTCTAATGGCGGACATAGGTTGCCGATCCCACGAAACATTCGGAAACCAACTCAGCAAAACCCTAATCATCAGAACTCCACTGTATATGTCAAGCCACTTACCTAGCCCTGCCGCCACCACCGTCAGCGGCGTGTTCAGGTACTCCTTCGGCGCGCTGTTCCTGATAGCCGCGAAGAACAAATGTCCTCCGGCGAGTCCTAGATTGGATCCAACGGATCGGATCGCCTCGAGATCCTGAACCATGGGAAGTAGATTCGAGCTTGTTGCAGCGACGATCCTAGGGAGGAGCTTGGCGATGGCGACGTAGGCGGATACAGTTACGGCGACCATTGATGCAATGGTACGTGTGGAATCGGAGAGATTAGGCGGCGTGGATGCAGAAGAAGCGCTAAATTGGGGAGAGTTTTTGGCGGAATCGGAGAGATTGGCCGGCGAAGAAGCCCTAATTATGAATTTCGGCGATAGGGTTTTGGCGGAAGAGAGGGAGACGGGATTCAGTGACGGCGTTAGGTGTAGTGTTCTGGGTTTGAGAGTGGTATTGGTGGATAGCGAAGGTTTTAGGAAGAGGAGAGGTGGAGATTGGAGGAGAAGAGAAGAAGCGGCCATGGCGGATTTGCTAGAAATTGCAGTCTACGGATGGAGACGATAGATCAGAGAGCAATCGGAAAATTGAGAGAGACGGGGATGAATGATGATAACTGATAACTAATTAAATTACCAGAGAGCTTACTTGTCTTTATTGGGCCGATAGAAAGTCTATAGAGATTTTCAGCCCAATATCTTTTTGGGCCAATTTTCAGCCCAATATTTGGGTCGGATATTACATTTATTTCGTAAGCGCCAATTTTTCGACTTTTATTATGCGAGTAGCGAGTGTTTTATAATTACTAATTATATTTTTGTTTGCAAATATTAATTAGTTATATGAATAAACAAATATATCAATCCAAGTAGTAATAGTTAAGAACGTTTACTCATTATGATTTGACTTTGAAATTTCATATTCGAAACCTGTTAAGAATTATCACCAAACCTGTTAAGAATTATCACCAAACCTGTTAAGAATTATCTCGCGGTGATCTGATTAAAATATTATGCACCGCATGTTCAATTACTGTGTCAAACAAAAGAGAAAACGAATAGAACTGAGACTACATGTGATTCTACGTTAACGAAATACATGCATACCTGGCTGTTCATTAAGCATGTTGAAAAAATATTAAATAGTAAACTATAGAGTTTTGAACATTATGTAACCAGATGAATATCGGATCACCACTAGTCCACTACTAAGTACACATTCATTTTAAATTTTTTGCCAAAACATTCATATTTATTGAAAAAAAACTATATCCGAAAAAATTAGCCAAAAATGAAAATACTTATACTAAAAATGAATAATATTTTAGTTATTTGATACCATATTAGGATATCTATTAACTAAAGTTCGGTATATTTTTTTAATTGTAAAATATTTTATAAAATTTTGTACGAATTTACAGTTCTTGATATGATCCTACAAACGATCTGATCCTACACTCCACCGATTCAAGTTAGGATCTCGATCCTAACAACATTGATCATCACTAGTCTACTACTAAGTACTTACCCACATTCATTTTAATTTTAATTTTTTTTGCCAAAACATTCATTTTTATTGAAAAAAAAATTATATCCGGAAAAATTGGCCAAAAATGAAAAATATATCCGGAAATTGTAGAAAAGGAGAGAGAAGAAAGCAAAAAGGACAGACAAGACAGGAGGAAGAAAATATGCGTCCGTACTGCAATCCGTTCAATGCTGCCATCCTCCAAGAGAAGAAGACAAATCAAGAACAAGCATCGGACCCCTCTTCATCTTCTTCATCTCTTCTTCACTCAATCCTCACATAATCTCTCTGCAACTCTTCTGCATCTCCATGTTTCTCGGAGCAGAGAGGTGAACTGATTCTGCGCGCGAGGTACGAATCTATTTCTTCTTCCGTCCTCTTTTTCTGCGTACCGTGATCGTTTCACATAAGTTTGAACCCTAAGATCTGAATATCTGATTATCTTATCCTGAGGGATTCTTACCTTTCATCATGGCCACCTTCGTTTCGTGTTAATTTGAGCTGCAAATGGCTGAATTATGGTTTCTGGAAATCGCGCCATTATCTCCATGACTTTGAGTTTAGGAAGCGATCAGGATCACAACCGTGAGACCTTTGACGTCGAATTTTGTGTTATTGATCTGGCTGGATTTTTGTGTCCAGCTCGTATTATTTGTTGAAGTTGTTAACAGATACTTTTGTTGTTGATAGTGGAAATGATGGTTTAGTCAGAAAGTAGTAGCTGATCGATTGGTCGTGGGTAGTAGATGCTTTTCTTAAGCTTGAAGGAGTGATTAATGTTATTAGATGGTGCTCAACTTTATATTTTTTTGTCTGTTTTGATTAATGGTTTGGTGTAAAGAGCCAATAGCCTTCTTTTGCCTTTTTGACCTTAGTGAGGAACAATGTAGATACAAACAAAAGTGTGATATTCATGTAGGAATTCTAATCAAATTGGCATTGAATTTGTGGTGAAAGTAATTGCAGTTGTTATTCAAGGATCACTTCATGGTCTGCTTTAATTCCAATTTCTTTAGTTGCCTTTGATCTTTCGATGTTCCTATAGCCACTCTATTTTTTTATTATTATTTTTTGTTAGCTCTAGCTATTGTTTACATTCATAGGTTGGGTAGTGTGAGACTGGTGCAAACCATCAATATGCTCAGTACTAAGTTAGCTGAGTATTTGATGCTTCTATTGCTCGAGCTTTGAAGATCACTTGTGTGCAAACCATCGATATGCTCAGTACTAAGTTAGCTGTGTATTTTCTGCTTCTATTGCTCGAGCTTTGAAGATCATTTGTTGAAGTATGATTCATTGGCTATCCAACATCCATTTGGTTTATTAAGAACGAACTTTCATTTTATATTTGCTTTAGCAGAGGTTGGGCTCTGTATTCTTCATTCTTTGAGGTTAACTAACATGGTGGATTTGAACTCATCCTGATTCATATGTTACCTTGTACTAATACAGGTAAATTAAATTTTCTTTGCCATGAGGAACAAGGATGCAAAACCCGGGTCCCAACCAGATAGAAACATCGTCCTACCCATGACGATTTTGTTGGTCGTCCTATGTGGCTTTTCATTTTACCTTGGTAGACTTTTCTGTTCAGAAAGCAATAGATTTCTGCCCATGGAGATCAAGGATGTGATTGACAGACAAGTTGTTCAGAATAAGACTGTTTCCTTCTCTGAATGCAGCATAGATTTTCAAGATTACACTCCTTGCACCAATCCAAAGGTGCTGCACATTACAATTTTGTTTTGTAGTTGCACAATACATGGAATATGACTGTCCTGCTTCTGAATATTTGGGTCTTGTCCTTACAAATGGAATAGGGGTGGAAGAAATATGGCACTCATAGACTTACTTTTATGGAGCGCCACTGTCCAGCAATTTTCGAACGAAAGGAATGCTTGATTCCACCACCAGATGGGTATAAGCCACCAATCAGATGGCCTAAGAGCCGAGATGAATGTTGGTACAGGTATTTTGTGGTCTTCTCAATGTTCTTATTATTATTTTTTCAGATTTAAATGTTGTCATAATTTAACTATCCTGTGCTTCGGAATTTAGAAATGTGCCATATGATTGGATCAATAAGCAAAAATCCAACCAGAATTGGCTCAGGAAAAAAGGATCGAAGTTCATTTTTCCGGGTGGAGGCACCATGTTCCCTAAGGGAGTTGGTGCTTATGTGGACTTGATGGAAGAACTGATCCCCGATATGAAAGATGGAACCATTCGAACTGCCATTGATACAGGGTGTGGAGTAAGTAATATGCTTTTATAAAAATTTCTTATTGATTGTTTCCTTGTTTTTATTAGTTGTTGGTGCTTCGTTAGTTGAATATGAAGTATAATAATCATCATAACCTGTAAAAAAAAACATATACTTTAGGTAGCAAGCTGGGGAGGTGATCTGTTAGACCGAGGAATTTTGACAGTTTCTCTTGCACCCCGAGATAACCATGAAGCTCAAGTCCAGTTTGCATTGGAACGTGGTATTCCAGCGATACTAGGAATCTTATCTACTCAGCGGTTACCTTTTCCTTCAAGCTCATTTGATATTGCCCATTGCTCGAGATGCCTTATCCCATGGACAGAATTCGGTAAGTTCATTATTTGAGAACTTAGATGATAATCTAAATTCTAGACGAATGAGTTAGTCAAAGTAGCAAATCAACTTGGGCCTTGGCTATGTTCTTCATGGTAGTATCCTCAGAGCTTGTGTGGTTTAGAACCTTTTACAGTAAATAACTTTCAATTTATCATATTAGGAGAGCCTACAACATGAGAAACTTACTGAGAAAACTTGTGCAAGTTAAAAACCATACCTCTTTAAGAAAATAATAATTAGCAAGATAATCAACATTTCCCTGAAATAGTCAAAGATGTTACTTGCTCGCTAAGTTTCTTTTGTTGTCTCAGTTTTCTTATCATTAATTACTGTGGATTTAAAAGCGCCCCATCCAAAATCTGTAGTTAGGGAAAATGAAAAACAGATTTCTACAAGACTTCTATCTGTAGAATTTCAACATTGATGTAGGTTCCATCTTTTAAAGTATGAAAACTATTTTTTTTTTTCTAATTGCAGGAGGAATTTACCTCCTAGAGGTCCACCGGATTCTCCGACCGGGGGGCTTCTGGGTCCTCTCCGGTCCACCTGTCAACTACGAGCATCGTTGGAAGGGATGGGACACTACAGTTGAAGAACAGAGATCAAACTATGAAAAGCTTCAAGAACTTCTCTCTTCAATGTGCTTCAAAATGTATGCCGAGAAGAACGACATTGCAGTGTGGCAGAAATCTCCCGATAACAGTTGCTACGATCAAAAGCTATCAAACTCCGATACCTTCCCACCAAAATGTGATGGCAGCATCGAACCCGATGCTGCCTGGTACACCCCGCTCCGCCCTTGTGTGGTGGTTCCAGCCCCAAAGCTCAAGAGAACAGCTTTAGCTTCACTTGCCAAGTGGCCGCTACGGCTTCATACAATGCCAGAGAGAATATGGGGCGTCCATGGTGGCAGCAACAGAACTTTCAAGACAGATAATACCAAGTGGGAGGCCCGAGCGAAGCATTACAAGAAACTGCTTCCAGTTATTGGGACTGATGAGGTTAGGAATGTGATGGACATGAACACTGTGTTTGGAGGCTTTGCAGCTGCTTTGATCAAAGACCCACTTTGGGTGATGAATGTTGTATCGTCTTATGCTGCAAATACTCTCACCGTTGTTTATGATCGAGGGTTGATCGGGACTTACCACGACTGGTAATCTCTAAACCTACTTTTTAAACTTACCCCTTACTGAAAAAAAGTTACCATTTGAGTTGAACAAGCTGACAGTTTCTAGAAATGAAAAAGATTTCATTTTCACAGAGTTTCGCACTTTATAGTATTGTTGGTTGAATAATTAACAATGATGATGGATTTGAATATCTTGTTCTGCTGCAGGTGTGAAGCATTCTCTACGTATCCAAGAACGTACGATCTTCTTCATCTTGATGGTCTCTTTACTTTGGAAAGCCACAGGTATGGTACGGTCGATTTTGATCCATCCTATATTGCTTTTAGGTGTTCCATGTTTAAATTGTTGTTTTTAGGCGTCTCAGGTTTGCACCATGTTGCTCTTAGATGTTCCAAGTTTCATTTTTGTTGCTTTTTGGTTTTCCGTCCGTTTTTTCTGTTAAATTTGACGGATTTGTGTATAAGCTTTCTTCAATTCATACATATTTATGCCAAATAAGTTAAATTAAACCTCAATTTGCGTAAATTCTTCATTTCCACTGCATATACACACTAGTAAACATAAGTTCAAAGAAAGAAGAAGTATCAGTTTGTTTTATTCTCTTCTTTCACTGCTTTTGCTGTTGAATTTTATCTGAGGAAGTGTGTATTTACTGTCAAAGACCGGTATTTGTTATGCAGATGTGAAATGAAGTATGTTCTTCTAGAAATGGACCGGATATTGCGTGGCAATGGATACGCCATAATTCGGGAATCTACGTATTTCATCGATACAGTGGCAGGACTTGCCAAGGGAATGAGGTGGAATTGCCGCAAGGAAAACACCGAGTCTAATTCCGATAAGGAGACGATACTTATTTGTCAGAAGAAGTTGTGGTACGCGTCTAACCAAAGTTCGTGAAGATCGCAACAGAGAAAGTCGTGTGATATAGATACATACAGATATAAAGTAAATTTTTCTGGGCAGAGAAGGGTGATTGCTGCTGCTCTGCTTACATTGCAGGGAACCAAATTCATGGAATTGAAGTGCTAATCTTTCATTTACAGGGGTGTTGTAATACCTACACATATATATTAAGTATAGTTGGCAACCATATTGGTGAATGTTTTCATTTAGCCTGCTTTTCTTAAAGAAGAAGGAAAAGATACTGTGGGCAAAATTTGGTGGAAGTGCAAGGCATTTTGTAATCAGTTAAAATATTAGCAGTTTTGTTATTGTATTTTAAAGGGTGTGGCTAAATTGAACAGACTCTAATTTAATTCGTTTTTTTCAATCATTAGATTATGCAGATCCCGATCTGCATTAAAAATACTAAATGGTTATAGTTCTCTTTCTTAAAATTTGGCTCATTCTCTGTTATAATCTAACAATTGAAAAAATTAACGTTGAATTACTGTCAATTTCATTTTTGATACCCATTCATTTTTTAAACTCGGTATTGAAAAACTGCACGGATGGCATTCGGTATTCAGAGAGACATATATTATGGAATTGCAATTTTTGAGAAGAAAGACAGATATACAATAATACCTACTCACCCAGTCATGTAAAGTTTAGGTAGCAATTTACAAATTACTCAAAGTTCATGTAGCAATTTGGTTAGAATGTATTAGGTTTTCAACAGTTACTGAAAGAGGATGAAGCACATGAACACCTAAATCTGATAACAGCAGTAACAATCATTTATTTAGCTTACATATTTATTACAATCTCTGTCCCAAACACAACCAAGCCAAACCAAACCAACTCCCCAAACAAGAAACCAACACAAAGAAGCATCAATGAACAACAAAAGGCAAACAACAAACACATACTAACAAGTGCTAGAAACGTTAGGCTTTTATAAAAGATCCCTCATTTCCTATATAGTAGAGTAGAAGTTAATTACCCAGGACTTTACGACCATACGATGCTCGAACTGTCGGTTTAAGCGCAGCTTCTTGTGACCTCTTAAGGCTGCTCGGATGATTATACCCGTTAATTCCTCCTCCTGCCTCGCCTACTCCTCGCCAACCACCACCACCACTTGCTCTCATCGGTGCTGCTCGTGTAGCACCACCCACATCTCTTCTATGTGCTCCTCTACCGACTCCTCCAATGGTCAGGTTTCCGAGCTTTTCAGCTGCTAATTCTGCAGCTGCCACTCCTCTAGGTTTGCTTCCCATAACAGTTGCATTTTCCCTTTCTGTCCAGATCAAATACATCCAAGGGTTAAGAACCTATAAACTGTCTGAAGTTCGCCATATGTGAGATTTTGGTGTCTGAAGTTTAAATTGTTGATATTGACTGTCTGAACTTTATTGAAATTTGGTGTCTCCGTGCAAATTTGCTGTTAAAATTGACAGAATTTGGTCATGTGCTTGTCACATGACCCAATAAAAAAATAAATCCAAATTGCCCCTAATTGGTTGGTGGCCGGCGGGAGTGGGGTGGTGGCCGATCGGAGTAGGGTGGTGACCGGCCAGGGTAGGGTGTGGCCGGAGCAAACATAAAAGTATCAGGGGAAATTTTGACTTTTCACACCATTCTGTCAAATTTAATAGAAAAAATGGACGGAAAACCAAATTTCTAAAAAATTGAACCTTCAGACATCCGATATCAACAATTTAAACTTCAGACACTAAACTCTCAGATGGGTCAAACCTCAGACAGTTTATAGGTTCTTAAAACTACATCCAAATATCAGATCTAGAACCAACCGAAATAATAGTAAGGGTTAAAGGGTCTTTTGATGCACAATGACCGAAATTGGCTTTTGGTGCAACATTTTTAGTCTAAAGAGAAAAAAAGATGTTGCACCAAAAACCAATTATGATCAAACATATTATACCAAAAGAACCCTAGTATTAAGGGTTAGGATCCTAAAAACTGTCTCGGGTTTCATCCATGTTGGACTGTCCATATTAACATTTTAATCGTGAGACGCCAAATTTCAACATGGGTGAAACCTGGGACTGGTTTTAGGTTCTTAACCCTACTAATTAATTGTCATTTTTCTTACTTTGGCTAATCTTTCCAGGCGGCTGATATTTTTGCTGCCTGATTGTTGTACTAGTAGTAGCACTTGTTATGATTGAGGGCTTCTGTTTCTTGCCTCCATCCTTCAAAATATACAAATAGATAAACAGCAGATATTATGATTTTGCCTCACAATGCAGAAAAACCATTTCTTTAAGGGGAAATGACCAGAGCATTAGTTGATTATATAGTCAGTTTATGTGGATGATCTTATTGATAACCAATTTATGATATATATATATATATATATATATATATATATATATATATATATATATGTAGAGGCCTCAAAAAAAGAAAGAGGTATATTGATTTGTCATATTACCTCAGCAGCCATGTTTAGCCTGCGCTGCACGCTTCCTAAACATGCCAAACAAGGAAAATGGTATTTTACCCAACTGCATTCGTCTATCTTGTCTATGTAAAAAAACGGAATAAAAAGCGGAACCTAGAAATACACGATAAATCACCTGCGTCAACAGCTTGTGACCTCACAGTTGATAGGTTTCCTAGGAGCTTTTGGTTAGTTGATACACCCCCAGAACATCTCCTTCCATTTGGCTGCGGCTGCTGCTGTAAAGACCCTTTTCCCACTATATATACCAATAGAAACCACATTATTCCAACACTGATACGAAAAACATGTTCAATGACTGTATTTTCCATGGTAAAAAATTGTGAAATAGAGTAAAATCTGGTAGACAAACCAGACGGAGGTGTCCGAGTCGTAGAAGTTGGTTTTGGACGGAGGGATGGTGGAACATAAAAGCAACTCTGTTGACATACCAAAATAAGTTTAAGCTGCACGTATCGCGTATGACAATTTTACAGTAAAGAAAGATTGAACAATTTTTCACCTGGAAGAAAGGGTGTTGTAAGGCTTCACTCGCTGTGGGTCTCTTACAAGGATCCCATGAACAAAGTGACTGCAAACATTTCACTTGAGTAAGAAACAAAAGGCAGGCCCAGCTTGTTATTAGCTCTTACATTCAGTCAAGTATTACCTTGATCAGACTTATGGCACCAGTACTAGCAGATGGTATCAGTACAGACATATCAACACCAACAAACTGCAACCCATGCAATGAACAAATTTATGCCTGATTTCACAGCTAAATTGTGTTTCGGAAAGTGGCTAGAAGGTTAACACCCAAACTAACCTGGGGAAATTGGTAATTCATGGCCTTAGCAAGATGGAGACCTTCAGCCCATTTCTCCTCAGTAGGGCTTCCTATGACACTGCAAATTTTGTATATTTCATCCGCTTCGCTGCAAATATCAACCGTCAAGAAAACTATTCAAAGAGAATAAAAAAATGAGTGCATATAAGAAAATCAACTCTTTCATGAGAGGAGACATTTAAACACACGGCTTTCTCCCTGTAAAATCATGAAATACCTGCTTCCTGGAAAGAGAGGTCGAAGGGAGAACATTTCAGCCATGATAGCACCCATAGCCCACATGTCTGAAAAAAGAACAAGGATGAGTATAGTGCCTGCCCCCAAAAACTGTGCCACATTCAAGCCAGACAATAATCCCCCTAATAAATTAACACTAACCAACTTTAAAATCATAGAGGTATGACTGCAGCAAAACTTCAGGAGCTCGATACCTGAACAATATAGATTTTGGTCAATTTTATAGTGGCAGATAAGCAAAGGAAAGACAGAAAGAGGAAGCTTTAATTTTGGAGCAAGACTAACCAACGCGTTGAAACATATTCCGTGTATGGTGGTTGTGAAGTTATCTCGCGTGCAAGACCGAAATCAGCTACTTTAATTACGTCTTTAGTGACCAACAAATTCTCTGCAACAGGAGAATATGATACACGATTACCATGAAGTAGCAATTTAAAACAAGATTGCAGGTAAAAGAAATACGCTCAGCTCAAGTTATTCATGAATAGGGATTGATGGATTCACATAGTAACTCCGCTAATATAACAAACATCATACAGAGTCGGTAAGAAGAGCTAAGCCAGTGAAATATCCAACAACCTGTGGCTTGATAGAGAGGAATACAGAAAGAAGGAAACAAAGAAAACCCAAGTAACGAAAACGTGGAATGAAGAACGGAGAATATCCTAGCTGCGTAGATACCAATTTACACAATACATCTTTTTACTTACATGGCTACATAAGGTACAATACATAAACCTGGATCAGACCTATTATGTGCCTTCTCACCGTAGTCTAGTTTCCACATGTATACAAAGAGCATAAAACAAGCCTTTGTCCTCTTGAAACTAGAATGAATTGTGAATATTTTGCTAAAAAAATTAGACTTATTACCTGGCTTAAGGTCTCGGTGAAAATAACCACGTTGGTGCATGTAAGCAAGTCCCTGAAACACTTGAAAGCACCAGTTTTTAATTTCTCTCTCAGAGAAAAGTCTTTCTCTATCCTTCATTAGCTGATATAAGTTGCACTCCTGTAATAGAAAAGTTGCTTAGATACTGTCTACCAACAACAGGAGGCAAACATTTTTTTTAAAGTATTGCCTACCATGTATTCGAACACAAAATACAAGATGTCATTCTCTCGAATGACTTCCTTGAGCTTCACAACATTTGGATGGTTCATCTTCCGCAAAGACTGCTCCATAAGAAGCATTGATTTATTATATGGAAAATAAATATCCGATTGGAAGGGAAGAAAAAAATTGCACACTATATCATACCTTAACTTCCCTCAGGCTTATGCACTCTTCCCAAGAATAATACTTCTTCTTCATTTTTTTAATAGCAACCTGTCATATAAAAAAATCGTTAAGGATAGAACTTAAAGTCTCTCCAAGTGCATGTCCTGCACAAGAGATTACTATGTAAAATTGAATTTCTAGTCAATGCAGCAAGAGCTGACGTACAACTTCACCAGACGTCTTATTTATTGCCCTCCAAACACTTCCAAATGTTCCATCACCAACCTCTTTGATTAACTTGTACCTGTATCAGGAAGTAGCGACAGACGGATCAAGATCCCAGACATGATACAGACTTTCAATGTGAAATTCCAGAAGAATAATCACCTCTCCATGTCTGTTGTATAACAGAAACTGGACTCTCCAAGGCTCTTTCTTTATTGGGTAATAGGATTGAGGTAAAACGATTTAACAACTATATAGAGTATTAACAGGTTCTGGCCCAGATGAATCCAACATTAGGCCTCTAAGATACAATGCAGAATTGCACCAGGACGGGATTTCAGATGGAATGGCTTCCCAGCTTTATTTGTCATTAAACTTGCAGCTTGACAACCAAAAGATGGAGAAAGGAGTAGGAGAGAACAGGAATCACTGAACATATTGCAGATAATTGATGTATAAGGACTGCCCAAACTGGAGGATTGTGGAGTCACAAAGGATCAGCAACTTGATCAAAGGAAACTCATCTAAACTGGTCAAACAACGAAGAAGTATCTTATCGACCAACAGTCACCATGATACGACAGTTTCTCACTTGTAAAACAGAAGAAGTTTGAATCGTACTCCAGTTGCAGTCTTGAACCTAGCAAATATCAAAAGGTAAATTCAGGGAATGTTAATACCAAACAGAAATTACAGTGTGAGCAACCAAAATATAACACACAACTTCTGATTTGAATATATAACCTGATTTACTTTGGGCAAAGATATCCTGGATCTTAATCAAAGCTGAACTTGAAATGCACTATCCAAATCCAAACAGAGTAAAAAGCTTATTATAATTCATTATATAAGTTAACAATTATAAGAGAACCAATTTTTTTTTGCATACTTACTTGCACAAGTGCAGTATAACACCTATCCTAGAAGCAGCTTTTGCTAGATCTCTTTCACAGTGCATCAAATGTAGGCGATCACTAAGTGCAGTTAACAAATGAACCCAAAAGGAAATCTCCACGCACAAAAAATCGCCAATTGAGCACTTCTGGGAATGAAAAAATGGCAAATCTGTGACGACTAGACAAGAACCGCAGCTGCTCCATATCTCACAGAATATGGCAAAGTATTTAGGCCAAAGTTCCACGGCCACAAGACCTGTAGGAAAAACACAGGTAAAAGAAAAACATAAATATAGTTGTCGCACCTTACATAGGGCCTCATGAGTCTAGCTAGAACTAGAATTGATCTTTAATGCTGTAGGGTCCCAGTTACTCGATTTGTAAAAACACACGGAAATAAATACCCATAACTTTATAAATGCAAGAATAGAATGCTTCTGTGTTTTTCTTTTATACATTTTCTATGAACAAACTAAACAATCCGTCAAATTTTCCTTAAGGCTCAATGCTCATGTAACTAACTCCAAAATGTCATTAGCTTGGTCACAAGACCTTACAGTTACATGGATCTTCATACAATCATAAGAATGCTACTGTCTCAATGAATTTAATCCCAGAGGAGCTCAATCTTCAAAACTAAGGCCCTAATGCCACTCCTGAAATAGCATACAGAGCATCCAATAACGAATCATCTTATCTAACATCAAATACGATTGAAAGCGTAATTAACCACGGATCAGATGGAAATCTAACACTATGCCATAATCGTACCTATCCAATGTCAAACTCAATCCAAACCACACGCATCAGCCAACAATAAACGACCAATAGAATCTAAATCACACTTCTGATAATCTGATGCAAACCTCAAGCTTAAACCTAACATTTCCATATCAATGTCAAACAAATGAAAGATCCGGCAGAACCTTCCAGATCCAGCTCACGTCGAAGAAATCACAGACCAAATCAACAACGCAAACATGTATAGATCGATCTAGAGAGAGAGATAGAGACCTGAGAGCCGAACGGCGTAAGCACCGTCTCCGAGGACGGAGAAGGGTAGAATCCAGAGCTTCTTCTTCGCTTCTGTGTCTCTGAAACCTAATTAAAGAATCCGTCTTCTCTGCGTTCGATACAATGTTCTGTCTCGCCACTCTTTTCGCGTTTTATAACCCCTCTTCATTTCAATCAATCATTTTAATTTAATTGCCCCTACATAATTAATATGTTTTTTTGTGATTAATTAATATGTTGACACAGTATTTATGTTTGGATAAAAATAACAAATAAAAAAATGAAAATCATAAAAGCTTTACAGATAATGTAACTATTTTTTTTTTGGTAAAGAGATAATGTTACTATTTTTTTTTTTTTTGTAGAATATATAATGTAACTATACTCTATAAGCGCTTTTTAATTTATTTTTTTGTAATTTAATTGGATAAAATTTAGTAAAGAAAAAAATGGCAATAGATAAAAAATATTTGATAGATGGGAAGTCTGAAAAGGCAATTTAAAAACTCTTGCACCTAAAACATTACAACTTGGTATTGTTTCTGAATTTTTCTTCAAGTTTTTCAGAATTAATTATTTCTATTTGTAGCTAACTCATTTAATTATTTGTTTTAAATTTTTCAAAATTCAAATCCACATCCAACTTGACTTTGACTCATATAAATTATTATTGCTAATAACTAAAAGCGTGATATATATCAATGGTGTTGGGTCATCATGGAAATACCAAAAGCAAAGAAAAACAAAAGGTAAAATAGTTAATAGTAAACAAATTACATTACGTCTCAAATAGCAATGATTAGGAATAGTAATAAGATATAGAAAAACATTAATAAATAATAATAACTGCACATATGTAGGGACCAAAGGCAAAGAGTCAAAGAAGATTATTTTGACGAAAATGCAATATTTAGATTGATATATATATATATATATATTATGTTATAAAATGGTATTTATCATTAAATTTCAGGGAAGTTAAACCAACATATCAAATTTTAAGGGAAAATGTAAAAATTATTATTATCTAAAAAATGCGAGTAATCTTTGCATTTGTATCATCATATGTATTTTATTTTAATTTTATCTTTAATCTTTATAGAGAAAATTAAAATGGAAAAACGTGGGAACATTCGGATTGGGTGGAACGTGGAAGGTGAGGTGGACCGTGGGAGGATGTGGACGCACGGTGCTGACACGTGTGAAAGGCGCCGTCTCTTGTTACAACTTGCAAGCAATGTTGTGGATTTTTTTTTTTTAATAATGAATTAGTTTAAAGGGTCTCTAGTTAAAATATAAGCCCATCCAAATACGTAATGTTTAGTTTTTTAAATTTATTTACAATATTTATAATTATATTATACATTTGAATAACTAGAGGAAACACGAGTTTCATTAATATAACACCACCAACAACAGATAGTCAAAACTCCAACTATTACCCCTTTTCCATTATAGAATATCTTGGAATTGAAGAAAGGTGGGTAACCTCATCAAGTAGGTCATGTTGAGGGTATTTACTTATTTACCCTTTTTCTGCCTTTGCTTTGCCAACAAGAAAACTAACCAACTAACTAAACCTCCAATTACCATGTTCTCCTACTATATAGCATCATGTGTTCTTAATCTTGATTTTGCTATGATCCAACCATACACATATTTATAATTTCGGCACATCTAAATATATTTCGTAATTCACACTCGACGGTTATAAAATAATAATTTTTTTTTTATAACTATGCATCCAATGAGTATTATGAACATTCTACAGCTAAGAAGAACGACTTTCCAACCATGCTACCTCAAACATAGACGAAATGGTTAAGAACCTATAAACTGTCTAAGGTTTGCCCCTGTGAGACATTGGTGTCTGAAGTTTAAACTGTTAATACTGATTGTCTAAAGTTTCAATTTTGTTGAAATTTGATTTTCCGTCCATTTTTTCTGTTAAATTTGATATAATGGTATGAAAAGTCAAAATTGCCCCTGATACTATTATGTTTGTTTCGGCAATCCTAGAGTTACAAGTACAACCAACCAATGAATTAAATATATCATCGATTTCCTCGAATCCAAGGTCTTATAATACAAAGCAGCATTTCTTGAGGCAAGAAATATGGTTAAGGATCACATATGTTAAACTCTAAATAAAGATGAATAGAATCAATGAACCCACAAGCTAACCCCACTTGATGAAACTGAGAAACTCATTCATCATCAACATTGTGAACCCTAATGCATTATTCTATACACAGACACCATCTTCTTAGGCTCTTCCAGCAAGAATTACAGAACCCCGATATCTTCGTGTCGTGTTTTGGCCATAAATAAACCCAGAAATGAAATATACCATCACTTGTATCTCTTGAGGATTTAGTAGCAGTATGTGTTAAAGAATGTCAGAAAACCAAAACTTCATATCAAAGGTATTGAGCTTGTATCCTTTCTCTGTTCTCTTCCCACCATGTCTTTGCTCGAACTTCTCCGAATCTCTCCCGGCTTTTGAACCCAGAAAGGAAAAAAATGTAATCTTTATGAACATCAAATGAAATTTAAGGGAAAAAATGCAATCTTTATGAACATCAAATGAATTTTAGCAAAAAAAATGTCATATTTATGAACATAAAATGAAATTTAATGCAACATATCTATCAAAAGTAATCTTTATGAACATCAAATGAAATTTAGGAAAAAAATGTAATCTTTATGAACATAAAATGGAATTTACTGTAACTTTCTATCAAATGTAATCTTTATGAACATAAAATGGAATTTACTGCAACATTTCTATCAAATATTAGCGGTAAATATTCTTACCTGAATCTTACACGCCTAAGCTCTCTCGTGCCATCGATGAGTTGCCTAATAGTAATGTATACCCCGAGTTCATCTTGCTCCACCCACTCGGTCTCCACTTCACTAGCATTGCTGTAGGAAACAGAGGCCTCGTCTCTAGACGAGGTTGTTGCGCGAGAAGGGTCCATAGACCCGGGTGGCATTGGTGGCTTGTAGTGATTTCTTGGGGTACAATCCTTGATCATGGGGCTCTCCAAGGAAGAACCCATCCTAGAATAGGAAGAATCCCTCTACACTTGACAAAATAGGTTGAATTTTTGCTTGAGATTTTAGTACTTATGTGAAAGTATAGACTGATCACTTGATCGACTGTTCTAAAACCTTAAGGTAATAGATAAAGACATGATTTAGCATTTATACTTCAAGAACTTCTAAATCAAAATTGTGGAAAATAGGGAAGGAATTTACGGACCCCATCCTCGGTTCTTGTTGGAGTGTGTAGAGCTTGCCGATTGAATCTTTGGACGTTGTAGAGCTCCATAATCCTGTCGACGTTTTCTGCCCACCATTGTTGAGCTTGATATTTGTCGAACATATCACGGCTTCAAAATCCAATTTTAATAAGACAGTTCTTGGTTACAAATAATGAAACTCACTAACAATGTGGAAAAAAAAAATCCGTAAAAATGCTAGTTTTACACTCTACATAATCTCCATTCAATTTTTTGCAGTTTGCAACTGGACCTTCAAAAAACCATTAAGAATGCTTGTTTTTCACTCTTTATAAACTCCATTCAAATTTCTGCAATTTGCAACAGAACCTTCAAAAAAACCATTAAAAATGCTTGTTTTTCACTCTCTATAAGCTCCATTCAAGTTTTTGCAGTTAACAGAACCTTCAATAAACCATAAAAATATTACTGTTTTTAACTCTCTATAAGCTCAGTTCAATTTTTTGCAATTTGCAACAGCTTCAAAAAACCATAAAAATGCTTGTTTTTCACTCTCTATAAGCTCTATTCAAGTTTTTGCAGTTTGAAACAGAACTTTCAAAACACCATAAAAAATTGCTTATTTTTCACTCTATATAAGCTAGTTCGCAACAAAACCTTCAAAAAACCATTAAAAAAATGCTTGTTTTTCAATCTCTATAAGCTCCATTCAAACTTTTGCAGCAACAGAACATTCAAAATTCAAATTTGAACCCACATCTAATGATATTATTACCTGAACCTGATTCGTTTTAGATCATTCCCTCCATTGTGAAGAGACACAAAAGTAATATGCACTCCGGGTTCGACCTGAGCCATCCATTCTTTTGGCTCCTCCTCATCTTCAGCGATGTCACAAGATTTGGCTGAAACCGAAACTGCACTTGTGGTTGAATGATGTGTGCCATTGTTTGGGCTAGTGCTTGCTACTCCAATGAAGGGATAAGGGACACCTTCTGAGACTGTGTCAAAATCGGGGTATGGCCGGTCTCCCTTCTTGAAGGTACTGGATCCTGTGCAAGGTTTGCATTGGCGATAGGCGGTCGAGAGTTTCAGTGCTATGTCCTTCATCTGCAAGAGATGAAGTTTCAAGGGTCATTCCTTTCATTTTTGGAAATGCAGGAATTTGATGTCGAAAAAAAAAATGGAAGTCAATCAATCTGATAGTTGAGATACTGAATATCAACATTTTAAATCTGTGATAGTGATTAGCAACATGGTTTATAGTTGGTATAGACTGTTTTTTTGGTTCTTACTTTAAGAGGTTCATAACTATGTTTAAACAGATTTCTTGAAGGCACTAAACAAAAATTAGCAACAAAAAAATAGAACAGGATAGTTAAAGAAGTAAGCTTTCAAGGATATAGTCACTAAACGACCACATATGTAGCAACAAAATCAATACCATGATTCCCACCTCCATAAGAACATACAAGATTTCTACCGTGGGGGTCGTCACAGAATCGACCATCACCAGTTTATTGCTATTGGAAACAGACAAAAGTTGTTGTGGGCACAACCGAACAAGGAAATCCTTGCAATCTTGCCAACACCCAGATTTAAAATCTTCTATACAATACAAGAGGAAGAAGTTGAATAGGTAGGAAGTGGGAAACTTGGATGTTTTCAAAAATGAAGTAGGCTATCAAAGAATAAGCAAAAAAAAAAAAAGCATTCATCATTTTTTCAACTTGTTTAGCAACAAATCTTCACTTCAACTATGTCAATATGGTTTAGTAATTCAGCACGTCACCCATCAACAAAGAGGTCAATGTTTAAACCCGTGACCATAAAAATGAAGAAATATCCATCGACAACACTTTACCACTAAGAGCAAGCATGCTACGGATGTTTACAAAGCTTTGTGTTTTAACCAACCATATTCAAAAAAAGTCATGCCTAATCAGTTAGTTAATGGAGTTAACAGAGATTTCATACTTAAGTCAATTTGGCATAATAAAAGTTGATCATATGAAAATTTTCAAACAAAGATGTTCCAAGTGAAAACTACCTAACTTCCCATGAAGTGTCTTTTACTTATTTTTCCATATATAGTTGAATATATAGGGTGGTTAGAGGTAAGATAGATGCCAATAATTGGTTAATGGGTTAGTGACCTAACTATACTCAGGAAAAGCTCTAATATCAAGTCTCAAACTCCTATAGCTTGAGTTCTTCTATGATTTTTTTACCTTTCTTTTCTTTTGTATATATATATATATACACTTGTAAAAATCTACATATACTAAGATATTGAGTAAATTTTCTACCTGTGAAATTTCCAGTGAAATTTCAAGAGAAAATATGAAAGAGAATGTAATGGAACAAATGTATTGGTCATTGGTGGGGCCCTAAACCACTTTCTATAGAAATTTAACACCATATTTCACAGTTTGTATCACCACTCTAAGGATAAGAATCTAAAACTAGTCTCAACCGTATGTCATATTGTTAATTGTTATTTCATATTTAAATGTGATATTTTGTATCCAACTATTAAATTTATTATTTTCTATTTTTTCGATTGATTTTAGTATTAATATTGTAATTTTAAGCAACAAAAACACATCATTTTCCACTTTCTCAATATCGTATTCACATCGTTGCTCATATTTTATGTTTATTTAATGCTTAAAAATATACGTCAATTTAAAATATATTAATCTAATAGTTGTGATACCGAATACTACCATTTTAAATTGGGATATCAATAGGTAATATAGGGTATAGTTGATAATTACAAACTCTAGTGGTCCCTACCACACCAGACAGACACCTAAAACTAGTTCAAATGATTCTGTTTGGTTTCAGAAACAAGTTATTAGGTGAAAAAAGGGTGACTTGTTTAATGAATGCGGAGAAAGAGAAGTGAAGTGCAAGGCAAAGAAAGGAGAGGAACCTGCGTTGTCAGGCTTTTGATGGCTTCTCTGCTATTGGGTGTGCCGCCGACACTATCCTCACGCGCCGCCGCCCTTCCGCCGCCTTCCTCATCCGCCATATGCTTCGTGCATGCTATGCATGTGAACATCTTCTATGCACTTACCCACCCCCCTTTATCTACTCTGCATTTATTTTGCCTCTTTAAATGGACAGACAATTCACATAATTACATTTGACTACACACATAGATAGCAGACCACTTTATCTTGTATGATTGTATCGAAATAATTACACATCCAGATTATATGACTTAGAAAGAAAATAAAATAAAAAAACATGTTATTAAATTTGAAGGAAACTAAAACAAGTAACATGGGAACAAATAATAGCAGATGAGTAAACGTTTTTAATAGGGGTGAAACCGAACCGGTTATACCGGTTTTTCCCTTGTCGATCGGATATTCATATTCAGTCAGGTTTTTCCCTTAAATTATAAGATAAAAAACCGTTTGATGAAAAATAAACCGTCCATTTATATTATGATTTTTCGGTTTAAACCGAAAATCTAAAAAAATTGCTATTACCATTTAAAATGCTCATAATTTTCATGAACAGTATCAAATCGAAATGATAAATAGCGTTTATTAATATAATTAAATGAATTGCAAAATAAAATAGATAAAACAATCTTTAAAAGTGCCTCTTTTACAATGTAAAATTTAAAAAAAAAAGTTAATTTAATTAATTATATTGAATAATATCAACTAATATAATATATACTGTATCTATGTTCCAGGTCTGAACCGAACCGAAAACCGAACTAGAGTAAAAAAAAATCCAACCAAATATTAAACCGGATATTTTGAATTAGTTTTTTCAGCTTGGTCCGGTTAGGTTTTTACCAATTTTTCGGACCAACCGGATTTTAATTTCACCGACCCCTAGTTTTTTACCATCAAGTTAATAAAAAAAATGGCCATTGAAACTTGAAAGAGAAGAAACACAAAAGAAATGGATATACCACACCCATGTAAAAACCCTCATCAAAGACACTGAATTGGCAATTTAATCTCTTTGCTTTCTCCATCTCGTTTTTTTCACAGATCACACCAAATTTCACCCTTCAAGAAATCTAAAAGCGACAGAGTGATAGAAAGACCGAAAGAAACATATGCTGTGAAAAAGAAGCATCCTGTCTCTTTTCCTTTATAAAATCCAGAGAAAGGTATAAATGATCCATAGATGCTTCCCTTATGATGTCATTTATAAAAAAAAATAGTACAAAAATTCATTTCCATTTAAATACTAAAAACTCAACCCTTAACTAATAGATTCATATCATCTAACTCACTCTTTCTATCATAAATCGTGTATTATTGTTGTGATTTAACATATCTATTTTGTGTGATTAATTTAGTGAATTTTTTTTTAAAAAAAAATCAGTAAATAAACACTATAATGAAAATATTAAATCCAAAGAATATGAATCAAAATAACAACGGTGAGTACAATCTGAAAAGTCTGGCAGATGATCTGCAATTTCAACTAAGCAGTAAGTGAGTTTTAACCTAAATTCCCCATCTACCCGAAATTAAAATCAAGAGTATCTTCAATTTGTTTTGGAAGATGATACACGTTCCGAGTGTAATGGTCCGAGAAGTTCCGATCAAGAGACAAGGGTATGAGCTGTAATATTTGTGAACTTTTGGGGCAAATCAATCTTCTCTTCAGAATGTTTTAAGGGACCCAAAACCCTGAACCCAAATAGGGTAGCACACTAAGAATAATAAAGATATAATTTTGAGGGTTCCTCTGGATCTTTAAAAAATCGATTTTTTCAGTTTCGAATTTTCCAGGTGTATGAATTTGCAATATTTCTAACAAGTAGTGGACAGAAAAAAAAAATCATAAACAAAATGCAAAATTTCATCATGAAGATGCGAAAACGACTTACCGAGCTATGAATGGTCCCTTACCCCTCTTTGATCACTACTGTACTGTTTACAACACGAGCAAGGTGCCAGACAAGACAATGTATCTTCTTCTTCTCCTCTAACCTGGACCAGAAGAGAACAAACATCATCGTCACTGCACCATCATCACCAAAGAACAACAGCATCGTATAATCGTTTTCAGAAAGCGACACAATTGCATCAAACACAGAGACAAGCGCTGTTCTGCAGAAAAATTTCATCGACGCCATTTTTTCTACTTCTCTGCACCAAAATTTACACAGAGAGAAAATTGTAACCTAATCGACTACCTCAAAGCTCAATAATCGACACAGCTCATGGAAATGGCGATAGAATCTCCCGCCAAATTGAATCACTCTCTGAAACTATCCGAATTTCGCACACTAGTATTAAAATTCCAGAATCTTCGAATCTGCAATATCCAGCTTTACTCAATATATCGATTAATTCGGATCGTAGTCGAAATAAATTGAATTTTGCAGTCGATTTGAGTGATAGAGAGAAGAAGATACAGATTACAGACAATAGATGAGAAATAAAATGGGGCTCTTCAGAATTATATAGAGCGAGGGAAAAAGAAAGAAACTTGACGGTGTCAACCAACTCGCCGTTAGTTGACGGAAAAGCTCGTACGGTAACTGTGTTGTCGTCGAGCCCAACGGTCTAGGCTGACGGGGACAGAGCGGGCCCACATGTCTAGCTGATGTTTGTCTGGAGGTCATACGTGTGCATGGATTGGGTGACGTGGCGAGTGATTATTGGTGGAATGTCACTTGGCAATGATAGCCATCGCGTCAAGTGATTATTATGTTTCTGGGAATTGGATTAGCTTGTGTTTTTTTTTTGTTTGAAGATTAGCTTGTGTCATAATCGTTTTTATCTTTTGTTATATTATTATTATTATTAAGATAGGTTAATATTTTATATTAAAAAAAAAGTTAATATTTTATACGAAAATAATAATACGATCATGAGATAGAACCAGTGTTATCAGAACCGGACCGGACCGGCGGTCCGACCGCGGTCGGACCGGAACCGGACCCCTCACCGGTCCGGTTTGCTTGTTTCCGGAGGATGTAAGCGAACCCGGTTCTGAAGTCCGGTTTTCACCGAACCGGCCGGTTTTGGGCGAACCGGGCGGTTCACCGGTTCGCCGGTTCGGACTCTTTTCATTAAAAAAAATTAAAAAAAAAAAATTAAAATTTTTTTAGGGTAAACTTATAGAGAGGCAAGCCCCGATCCGGACTAAAACCTACATAAGGGTTAACTTACAAAGAGGATATGCAAATTTGCATTTTTTTACTAAAACCGGTCGGACCCGGTTCGGACCGGGTCCAACCGGTCGAACCGGGAACCGGTGGCCCTGCCGGTTCAGGCCCCGGTCCGGTTCTGATAACACTGGATAGAACATTTAAAAAATGAAAATTAAAAAAAAATTGAATTTTTTATGGTCATTATTTATATGGAGTCATAATTTTAATTTAGGAGGATATAAGTAGCGAGAAACAACCAAAATAACAAAAAAATGTATAAAAATTTAAATTATCAATTGAAATTAAGCACATCTTTTAAATTCAAAATAATTAAAACTACACATCGCCAAAAATTGAAATATATATATATATATATATTTCGTCCCATAATCGCGTAGTATGATTAATAAAATTTGTTTTCGAAACTCATTTCACTGTATTTAAAAAAAAAAAGAAAAAAAAACTACCTAAGGGCGAAAAAACATATAATATGACCAATATCGTTGTATATAATGAATATCGTTATTATATATGATGTGGGTTGTTCTTAAAAACAGACGCAACAAGTGGCACTTTCCAACTACGAAAACATCTAGTATAAAGAATTGTCACTATCAAGTTCACGTGCTTTTTAGCTTGTTAAAATATTTGCATGAATGATTGAACCATGATATGATAAATTCTCTCTCATTCGACATTATAGATTTAGAGCCACCGGCCTATAAATATAGTCTTTAGTTGCTAACCTAAAAGATCAAGATTAACGACTAAGTAAAGTACAATGCAATGACTTTTTATGCTTAAAGTGATTGCATCATGTGTTACTTAAACAAAGTTACAACCCTAGGAGTATGTCTTTTTTGTCCATAATAAACAAAAAAGAACCATTGTTTAATTAGCAATTTAGCATGATTGTTATACAAGCTAGTGACTGATGAAGTTAAGGTCTTTGTAAATTAAAAAAGCAACTTAAGATTTTTAATGCACTTCATCGTTTAATCATAAGTTATGGATTCAAACCCCACAAGTGACGATGTAAATGAAAAAAATTTATAGTTAGCACTTTACCGCTTATAGACTTACAAGGCTAGCTGACTCGGTTTCGGAAAATTATAAACTATTAAATATAAAATATTATAGTCAGCACTTTACCGCTTACAGACTCATATTGCTGACTCGGTTTCGAAAATTATAAACTATAAAATATATATTCTGCAAAAATAATAGTTTATATAATATGGGTTTAATATATTTGAGTCATATATATATATATATATAATGCATCCCCATATAAAAAAATTTAACTAGACCTATGTACTCTATATATAGCAAGGACCAATTTGCAGGATAATAGGTCAGAGACTTGGCAGCCACACTAGACATTAGGGAGAGAGACCCAATTAATACCACAAAATGCACAAAAGAGACCGAGACTGAACAGTCTTAAATTTACAATAATACACAACTTTTTTAACCCAAAAAAAACTATTTCTGCAATATATTATTTCTAATATAACTTAATCAGCATGTGATAAAATATATTTTTCTATTATATTTATTCGTAATATATTTATCCCTAATAAGTTTTCATATGGATCGAAACCGATTTTACTAATTAGTATAACAAGTCAGCTAATATATATAATTGAATCTGAGTGAAATATTTTAAATACACTTGTCCAAGGTAGTAATTCACAATTATAGAAAGCAACTTGATAATTGGCAATTATATTGTCGCGTCATGTTTGGTGCTAACTATTCATATATAATATTAAGTTCTAAGCATGGATGGATGATTAATTGAGAATATGTGAACATTTCTAAGATTGCTTAGGTCCTACGTTTCCATCACTTATAAGCTGAAAATATCACCTAGTTAAGAAGAGACATGAACAAACGAAAGATATTGTTAGAATCGGACTTTATTGCTTTGTTGTTACGTGATCTATGTGAGATAGAAGGGAAGAATGTTGTTTGCTTTAGATTACATGCAAAATGGAAGAGCAAGTACTTTGGAAAGTGGATTGGCCCAAAAGTCATTCTAGTGATCCACTCAAAGTAGATACATCTCTTAATTACAATCCCACCAATGCCCTTTTCTCTTTTCCCAATGTTTTTTTTCAAATAAAATAAAATTTATGAGGTGGTCATAAGGATGACTAAAAAACAAAAAAGACTTATATAAACAAAATAAATCAAAAAATAACAACAATTAAAAAATAATACCTAAACTAACATCACACACAGGACGGTCCTGCGTGAGAAAGTTACTGTGCTAAAGGTGGGCCCAACTTGAGCCCTCCTACTGCATGTGGCTTCTAAAACCCAAGCCGGCGTCAAAAAGGAAATCACCATCAAGTGGTCCCACAAGCAAGTGGGACACATAATATTTTTTTTTGTAAAAAATCTTTTTTAGATTTGATAAATAATTTTTAAAATAGGTAAATATTAAAAAAGATACAAAAATGTAAAATATTTAAATAAAAAAAGACAAATTCATTAATTATTTATTTGTTGATTTTTCTATTAATAAATAATTTATATATTATTTTAACTTTTCAAAATTTAATATAATTGAATAAATATGTCTAACGATATTATATATATATTTTGGCCAAATATTCAGATATACAATAGAAAAAATAAAACATAAAATTACCATTTAATTAACATGGCAACTAGAAATAATTTATCATATGATATTATATATATTTTTTGGATAAATATGTCTTAGAATACCATTCCACTGTATGACCAAAATATATATAATATTATGAGACACAGTCATCTAATCATATTAAATAAAAAATTACAAATAAATAACTTATTTATTGATCTTATTCTTAAAAATTCTATTTTAACATTTTTTAGTAACTTTCTTGATATTTATGAAAATTTGAAAAAATATACAAATTCTTTAATATAAATAGAAAAATCAACAACTAAATAATTGATGTTTTGTCTTATTCTTAAAAAATATTTTACATTTTTGTAACTTTTCTAATATTTTAAAATTATTCATCAATTCTAAAAATAAATTTCTTCCAAAAATAATACTTTAAATTAAAAATAAATTTGTGGGTCCCACTTTCTTGTGGGACCCACTAGAAGGTGATTCCCTTTTTATCGCCGGCTTGGACTTTACAAGCCACGTGCAGGACTCAAGTTGGGCCCACTTACTTGTCACAGTAGGTAATTTTCTCACGCAGGGCCGTCTTGTGTTTGATGTTAGTTTAGGTATTATTTTTTTATTGTTGTTATTTTTTTATTTATTTTATTTATATAAGTCTTTTTTGTTTTTTAGTCCATAAGGATTCAAATAAATGGCAATGTTAGATAATGATAATTCTAGGGCAAGACATCTAAGATATATTGTGGGAAATTAAAATATTATGCATATATATATATATATATATATGTATATATGTTGTAACAGTTTAGCTAGATTTTTCGATTTCAACTCTGAATATATATATATATATATATATATATATATATATATATATATAAATTAATATTCGGCATTTTACCTTAATAATCATACTTTTGGTGTCTTGACTCTTGATCACAAAGAACCTTAATTAATTAACCACCCTTATTAAAAGAGAGACCGGGTGTGGATGGCTGGCTTCAACTTACATGCAAGGCAACCCTCAATAAATGAGAAGAGAAGACTTTTCTTTAGACTTTGTGTTAAGGTTTTGTTAAATAATTCATGCTTTCATTTTTATTAATTTATTATTAAAGTAACGCTTGGTAGTTTTTTTTATAGTACGTGACTTAAAAAATATGATATTTTGTGTCATTAGAAAATTATTCACGCTTATTTTCAATTAAAATGAACATTTCTTAAGAATACGGATAGCAAGCAAGGACCAAGGCATTTTGTACGTAATGTAATGTTGGTCCCGAGTCCGACAATGCATGGCATGCCCTTAAGTGTGTCATTTACTAGGCCTCAATACAGGTCCCCGTGGCCCTTTAATCGTCCTTTAAAAATAACCACGCCCACAACAAAGAAAGAAAGAATGAGCCCCTACAACACAACTGTGTCTAAAGTACAATATTTTAATGGGTTAAGAAACTAGAAAAGTATAAAATATAAGTTATATTATAATTTGGTATCTCAGTCTTTTTTATTGCGATTGAAAGTTTGGCGTTTTAGATTTTTCATTTTTAATTTTTTCGACAGATTATGGTGTTAAATTTTAGTGTGATTTTTAATTAAATTGTGGTGTAATATAATAATAAAGGTTAAAAACATAAAAGCATTAGGGAAAATAATTTATTTAGTATCTCAGATTTAACCTATTTCTCAATTTGGTCTCTTATGATTAAAATGTTAATATTTGATGTCCTAAGTATCAATTGCAGTTTGATTTTCCGTCCAATTTTGGAATTAATTTTGATGCATTGATATAAAAAGACAATTTTGCACCTTATGTTTTTTTTGCAAAGCCACTCGTCTGATTCTAGACACTCATCTCCTATTCCGGGCACCCACCTCCAATTTTGGTCAGGGCTAATTTGGGTGTTTTATATTTTATTCGGTCATGTGCTGGTTATGTGACCGAGTTCTGTCAAATTTAACCATAAAATTTGACTGAGATAGCATGGTAACATAATTGAAATTTACGACAGACATCAAATTAACACATATAATAAATCTGAGACACTAAATAGGTTCTTTTCCCTAAGTATTATTAGCTGGCTGGGAGCTGTGTTTCACTATACAGAAGGATAAAAGGTAGGATATTCTCCAAGTCATGGATTCAATAGCATGATGGGTCTCGTACACCCATTGTAATTAATGAAGGAACAGATGAAGCCCAGTATAATGTGGCCCATTCTGTTAGTCTACTACATCAAGAGATTAAGGGAGCAGTGACAAGAATTTACCTGGTTTATCTATGTAGTCTATGCTGGTGAAAGTCCGCAACGGCTGCGAAGATCAGCAATTGCTTTCTCAACAGAATTCTGAAGCTCGGGAATGGATGTTTTGCACACTGCAAAACAGATGTTGGTTTTTGCTTGAGTATTGTTGTATAATGATGCTGCAGAAGCAATGAATGATAACTTATCTTTGGCCAAAAATTCCATTTAAAAACTTGCACCATAATCAAACTAAATTAGAGTCTATTTGGTTAGCATAACAAGGAACTCAGCAAGCTGATCGAAAGGTAGTCATTGAACTGCAGCTATGCAGACACATTTGTACAGGTATAAGTATTCGAAACTATAATCATCATCATAAACAATAGCATATTCAGTCAAAATCATGCAGTTCATTGTTCACATATGCAACTAAATCAAACTTTCACGAGTAACGGCAAGCTGAAATTTCCTGAAACGAGATAAGGTAGTTAGTAGTACATACAACGAGCTGAGCTGGACTGTGCTTCTTCCATGAACTCTCTGTATGATTCCTGAACACAATGGTTTCCACTTCTCAGTAGTATTATGATGGAAACTGAAGGATCTGGAGTAGGCAATTTTGAGTTACCTTCATAGCTTGCTGACTCTCATTAATCTGCTCAGATATCTTCTTGTGTTCTTCATCCACTTTGTCCATGAGTTGTTGGCAGGATTGCGTCTGCAACTATTGAATTTGATCGCAAAGCAAAGCTCAGCAATCACTTGATGATATACAGCTCATGCAATCATAAGCTCAATCTCGTATTTGAACAGGACGGTAATCTAGCTTGTAGCGTAGAA
Source organism: Clarkia xantiana subsp. parviflora (assembly GCA_036873135.1). Taxonomy (NCBI): domain Eukaryota; kingdom Viridiplantae; phylum Streptophyta; class Magnoliopsida; order Myrtales; family Onagraceae; genus Clarkia; species Clarkia xantiana. The sequence goes on from JAPTYO010000003.1 coordinate 17,024,154, forward strand.
GATAAATTCCTCCATAGCAGCAAAATTTCAGCGAATTTCTATATTCCTAGAAATTGTTCTCGGAAACTGAGTTCGTTAGATTGCAATCGGATGTAAAAACAAAGTTCCAGGCAATAATCACAAGAGCGACGTGTTGCTGCAACTACTCTGTCAAAAAAACCTAGTTCTATTTTCATCAATCTCTGCAGAGCTTCAAACAGAAGACGAACCTTGAAGCGCTTGTGGAGGCGCGACTGAGATGTCTCGAAGTCCTTGAGGATCTCAAAATTGGAGCGATCGAGGTGGCGTTTGAGGTCATCCAAGGTAGATGAAGCGAGATCCTTGAGTTCGGTGATAGATGTCAGCGTTTTCCCGGGCGGAGATACCACAACTCCAGAGGCCTTGGTTCCAGTGTCGATGCGGAAACTTCTGGACTTCGATCTGGAGGACAAGCCGCCGGCAGCACCGCCTCGAGCCTTGATGTTGACCACGATTGCGTCTGGAGACTCTTGATTAGAAGGTGAAAGCGAAGCCATCGGTAACGGAGAGAGCTTCCGGTACGAGGATCTCCTCCTTCCCATAACTGCTGCTTCGCTGATCTCCCCTCTATCAGATTTCAGAAGAACGAGAAGAGAACTCGTGCTATTTATTGTGGCGGGTTTAATCTTTTTTTGGCCAACTGTGGCGGGTTTATTCAAATTTCATATTTGGTAGGGGGAGGAAATCTGGTCTAACCTCGCAGATCAAATTAAGTGACATTATGGGCTCAGACTCTAGGCCCAAATAAAGTGAGGCCCAAATATTAATCGGGGCCCGTGATGTAATTCGGAGCACCGAAACCGAATTGCCATTATTTTATATATATATTGGAAGTTCTTCGAAACAATTTTAAAAAACTAAAATTTAAATAAGAGCATACACAATGCACAATCCCAACTCCTTTATCACTTTATACCACATCATTTCCACCTAATTAATATATCATTGAAATAATAAGTGTCTTGAGGTTGTTTATTACAACCTTAATGGTGTCTACTATTTTCAACCACAACTTGACCCCACATATTTTTTTTATATTATATTAATAAAATTAACAAGATTAACAAAATAATAAAATGAGAGATAAAAAAAATTATAGAAGTATTAATGATGGGATGTGAGAGGGCGAATCTCTCCTTAGAGCATCCACAATGCAATACAAAAATGAAGGACAACTCCTCCATGTGGCAAGATGGGTTGTCCATTTGCATTGGAGATGGACAAATTTTTTTGTCAAATCCCTCCAATAAGGGATTCACTCTCTCACATCCCATCATTAATATTGTGAGAGGGTATAGTAGAAAAGTGTTAATTTTATTATTATTTAAAAGAATATGTAGGTCCAAGTTGGTAGACACCATTGAAGTAGTAATAGACAACCTCGAGACACTTTTTTATTTTATTATATATTGATTATGTGGCACTTATGTGGCATAAAGTGGGATAGAAGTTGGGGTTGGGGTTGTGCATTGTGGATGCTCTTAGAGGGATTGGACAATAAATCTTGACAATCTCCAATGCAAATGGACAACCCATCTTGCCACACGGAAGAGTTGTCTTCAAAAATTTAAATGCATTGTGGATGCACTAATGATTTGTAAATTAATCAGACTTTAGATAAATAACAATTTGTTATTAACTTGTTTTTTTTTTTTCAATCACAAAGTAGTATATATAGTCATAGTATGTGAAAAAAACAAAAAAAACAAAAAACCTTTCTTTTTCTCGGTTTCTTTTTTTAGGGCTGGCAGTTTGTGCTCGGCAAGATAGGCTGACACGGAATGTGGGTTTGGGTCAATCATTTTCGTGTCGTATCAAAAAAAATTGTGTCGTGTTCGTGTTTGATATTAGTGACACAACCAAACACGATAACACGATAGTTATATGAATATATACTATAATTTCTACTAATATAAACATATCTAAAAGTTAGCAACTTTTTGCAATGATACTTTATGAAGTTCTTATTAAACTCTCTTTATATTAAGTAATTTAAAATTTTAGCTTAAAAAATTGTTATGTGAGATTTTTTATTCAAATTACTATAAATTTTTTGTGTCGAACCGTTCTTCCCGTGGATCGAGTCATGATTGGGTTCAATTGAGCCAATAATCTGATCCAAAGGTACCAAACTTGAGCGTGCATTCTTAAAGTATTTTTGCACCGAACATTGGAGCGTTTAGTAACACACGTTTAAAGTGTTTTTTTTCAAAGCACTGCTTTTTGAAATACATTATTACTACCATTGGCCATACTAAAAATTTTAAATGTAAACTAGTCACAGATGCGCTAATGATGGTCGGATTTATGCAGGGACGAATCTACATATATAATTACGGGGTCACAGGACACCGCTTAATTCGACCGAACTAGAGCAAAAAATAAGTAATTACCAATAGGGACCCGTATTAAAATTTAAAATGACCCGAAATTATATTATTGATCTGACCGATTTTTTTTTTTTTTTTTAAATTATGCACCTATTGACTGGTCCTGGATTCGTCACCGGATCTATAGGGAAGAGTGGCGACGATCAGATCGACAGAGCCCCGGATCGTCGATTCGGGAACGGTTCGCGGAAGTGCGAACGAGGATGTCGGATATGGAAATGGAGTGCGATGCTTTGAAGGACGTGCAAATTAAGGTGGCGGAACTGGAAAAGGAGTGCTGTATGAATACGAGGTTGTCGGAACTGGAAATGGAGTCCGATGCTTTGAAGAAGCAGCTGAACCTCGTCGTGTCATTGTTGAAGAAGCAGGCGATCTTTGTCGTGTCGGGGCTTCTTTTTTTCCACTGGCTATTCTAGAAGTCCTGGGCACTGTGTAAAGTAATTTTCACTTGCGGATAAATTCTAAAAATAAAATAGGGTTTGTCTAGGTTTGGTTCAAATACAGTAAATTATTAATGCAATTGAATTTGCAGTTATTAGAATATAAAAAAATATTATGCAACAATTAGATTGATTACGAGAGAGTGTAAAGATTACGAGAGAGTGTAAGAGACTTTAGAATAATAAAGCTTAACATAATCTCAATCGTTATATAGATCTTGATGCATTTAATTTTATAGTAGAAAGTTTAGGAAAAATAACTTATTTATTATCTCAGATTTACTTCATGTGTTAGTTTGATGTCTCAGAATTAAATTGTTAATATTTAGTGTCACATGTTTCAATTTTGTTACGATTTGATTTCAATATGGGTTAACGTTGAAGGATTGAGATGAAAAGATAATTTAGTCTCTTAAATTTTTTTTATTAATATATATATTTTTTTTCAAAGTCACCCGTCCGATAACAGTCAGCCACCCACATCTGAAACGAGGTCGGAGGCAGTCGGAATCGCTCGCTGCGTCGCAAGTCGCCAAGAAGATCTAGGTCGAACTGAATGGTCAGACTGGGCTCAATGGTGCTCCATGGCCGCCGAGCAGAGTGGCCGGACTGGACAGTCGGAGACCCGATCGGAGATGGTAGTAGTGACCTGATTCCAGCCACATAAGCTAATTTGAACATTTTAAATTTTATTATTTAGTCATGTAATTGAGTTCTGTCAAATTTGACGGTGACACAATAACAATATAATTGAAACCTAGGACTTTCGAAAATAACATATTTTACTTATGAGACACCAAATAGGTTCTTTATGCATTCAGTAGTATAGATCTTTGATGCATTCAATTTTATAGTTAAATTCAACTGTATTTGAAGTCGAGCAATTTAACATTAATTCGATGAAATAACAACTAGAACGTGTGTACTCAATTTATTCTAAACAGCACGACCCGAGCACGCAGTCTACTTCAATTCACAGCACCAGTCAGAAACCTCGGAAAATGCCAAATGGTACAAGAACAGTACACGATACCAGACATAGATAGCAAAACACGTAAACCATGGTGAACTTCTCTTCAGATGCCGCCATTGAAGCAGCAGCCTCAAGCTGTGAAGTTGCACATACTACCAACAACACCTAAACAAACCAACATCAGATCATTCTTGGTAGTCGGTACATTGATTAGCAACATAATCCATAAAACCTATAAACTATCTTAAAGTTTGTCGTAAGATTTTTGTGTCTGAAATTTAAATTATTGATATTGACTGTTTGAAGTTTCAATTTTGTTGAAATCTGTTGTCTCCGTTCAAATTTACTGTTAAAATTGACAGAACTTGGCATGTGTTTGTAACATGACCCAATAAAAAAATAAATCACAAAAGGGACCGAGTAGAGTGGTCGGCCGAAGTTGAGTGATGGCCGACCGGAGTTGGGTGTGCCCAGAGTAAATATAAAAGTATCAGATACAATTTTGACTTTTCACATCATTTTGTCAAATTTGACAGAAAAAATGGACGTAAAACCAACTTTCAACAAAGTTGAAATTTCAGACAGCTAATATTAACAATTTAAACCTCAGACACCAAAATCTCACATAAGGTAAACCTCAGAAAGTTTATAGGTTCTTAACCCTAACCAATATGATAGTTGGTACAATGATTAATAGCATGGTCTATAACTGAAACTGTTTTTAGGTTCTTAACTTGTTTAGTGGATAAAATGGCATTTAGTTTAGCACTCTAATAATAAGGCAAATGACTCACCCTTGCATTATATCAAAACTTTCAAATACTTCAAGAGAGCAAGAGAGGTTTAATTACCATGCGGTGGCTCGGACTCATTGTCCATGCCCATTGAAAGCTGAGTGGATGAGAACGAGTTCACATTCGATCTCTGACAGTCAAGATACGACCTGGACTCTCGAGCTTCGGGCCACTCGTCAAAGAAAGGTTGAACCAGTTGCTGCTGCTCTTGTTTCACGTTTCCATGAGAGTTGAATTCCGTACCGAAGAAGAAATGCTGTTTCTGCTGCTTCTCCGATGAAGCATAACCTCCATGGATAGAAGCTCGGGAAGCAGCGGGTTGGTTGAAGTCCACCACCATTGAGGACTTGTTCATCTCAGCTTGAATCTTCAGTTCACTTTCATATGAACAAGAGAAAAAAACTATAGTTACTTGGCTTTTTTAGGATGACAGATAATATTTACTCGGACCCGGACTATAAATTTAAAATATTGTTACTAGGTTTAGACTTTAGATAGGTTCATTTATGTTGAAAGTATGATATTAGAGCATAACTTCGAGTTTATGAAACAATGGATATTAGACCATACATTCATGATTCATGGGTTAATTACTACCGAATTAGACAAATTGCAGAAAACAATCTAAACCTTTTCTTTTGACAAATATAGATCATTCATCAATATTTATTGTGTTAAAAAAAAAATACTCTTTAAAAAAAGATAACGAAAAAAGAAATTAATATGCAAAAACCAAACATGCTCAAGAACAGAGAAATAATGAATGAACATTGTATGTCACAACAAGGTTTCATTAGCCTAGAGCCCTAGACTGGAGAATATAAAACAATGATGCACAAGGATGCAGCATGGAAGCAGGTTATGTCTAAAAAGAAAATATGCGTTATATATATGTGTGTGTGTGTGTTTGTCCAGGCAATGGAACCATTTCTTCTAATCTTTGGATCCACTATAACCAATCTTAATCTGAAGTTAAAAACAATATTAATGAGTTGAGGACAATTGAGAACTCCCCAATACATTGAGAATCAGATGCTTGACCGTACTGACCCTAGGCAAGCTATATGATGCGTATAGATGTGCATTTCAAATCAAAAAAATTGAATCCCCTATAACCATAAAATGATCATTAGCAATAAAAAAAAGCTAACACAAAACAAATGCACTGCCAGAAATTATTGCATTTAAAAGTTAATTAATGACACTTAAGAACTCTTAATTTAGGTGTATTGCAATGAGAAGGATGAACAGAACATACCCGTACTTGTTAGAGCTCCCATAAGGAGAAGTCTCCATCTGCAGCTGCGGAGAATGGCTTCCGAAGCTCAAGTTCACAGAACCCGAGTGAGTAGGGAGGTTCTGGAAGATCCTGCCACCATTGGTGCTGCTGGTCCCAGTACCAACATCAAGTGTTGGCTTGGGGGAAGTAGTAGTTTGAGATTCCACAGGCTTTCTTGAACGGTATCGGCCTCGGTTCATGTGCCGCTCACAGTACTTAGAGTCCGGATGGGCGTCTTTGGCGCATCTCCACTTCTTACCATCCGTCCTCCTACACCTACCTGGTTCGGGGTCGATTTTCTTTCCATAGAAGGAATAATAACCCACTGCTAAAAATTCAAAAAACCAGTTTAAAATTAATTCAGAAGAAATACTCTGATCCATTTCAGTGAGAAGCTATATCTGCCAAAATGAATTCTTTTCTTTTAACATCTCACTAATAATGCAACAAGAGTGTAATATTCATCATTTATAACAGTAGGGAGCAAAACATGCGGAAAAAACAAGGTAACTGAGAGGATTATGAACATGCAAGAGCAACAAAAATGTCCTTGGACATGTAAATTCCGCATTTACTATACCAGAGATGTACAAGCCTGACTCAGTTTTCTATAAAAAATTCATCATTAGTAACAATGCCTTCGAATGTCTTCTATTTGGAAATGAAATATCATCAGAGTGACAGGAAAATAAAGAGAAAATCAAATTGATAGGTGTTTATTTTTCTCCGATACGTACTGGGAAGGATGTCTTGAACCTGAGGTTTTATGGATCCATTAAAGTTCCTAAAATTGGGTTAACTTCGTTTTGATGTCATGGTACAGAAATCTGAGCTGGACTTCCATGGTTTTGAGACTTAGAACCAGTTAGTAACTCACCTAAACAACCTTGGAAACTCTTTCTTTCTAGTTCTCTTTGACAACCCCATGATATAGATATAAAGCAACAGAAAGGCCAAGGAAAAACAACACTCTGTGGATGGATGTTCAAGATAAGATAACAGATTAATGAAGGTTAACTAGAATATGAAACAAGGTTCAGATTCAGCTCATATCCTATCATATACTGAATTTCTAGGGGTTGATTAAGAAAATGCGCAAATTTGCAGAAACACTAATCACACTAGATGCTCCACACTTATAAGTAGAGATATTACTTATCAGGAATTAAATGGTTTTCAATGCATCAATTCAAAAATAAAGCTACTATGACTATCAGCAATCCGCATGTTTGGTTAGGCTATTAATTGATCGGCAGATATGTATAAAAAAAGCAATTGAACTAGCTATATATATAAAAATAGAGTGAATTTGATTGAGAAATTACAGGAGGGATAGTGAAGCAATCGAGCAGAGATGGACTCCAAGCTCCGATGAATCGGAACTAGCAGATCAGGAGGAACAGACATCCCAGCCTTGAGGTACTTGAAAATGAGGGCTTGGTGCTCCAGCTCCTGCCACTGAGCCGCCGTGAACGGCGGCCAGACGCAGCCTACTCCTCCTCCTCCGGCTGAGCCGCCACTCATCTTCGGCCACAACAATCCCTTCAGAGCTACTAATTTAAGTACCTAATCTTCAACTGGTAGCTATGAAGAGTAATTTCAGATAGACATTGACGGTTCAGCAAGCTGGATGCAGAAGAAGAGGACAGAGCGCAATTAAAAGAAGCATTGGATGGAGAGTAAAATAGAGATAGAGAGGCGGTGGGGGAGAGGGGACATACCTTGAAGTGGAGGAGAGAGAAGGAGGGTTTGGCCATGTTTGGAAGTGATGGGACTCTGGCTTTAATGGTTTGCTCTTGAAGACGAAGTTCAGGTAAAATACATTTGACTGTATTTGTGATTGAATTTACAGTTTTGTATTATGCACAATAGTAGTATCTAATAATCTATGCAACAGTTAAACTTAGATTAAGTTTCTCTTTTGAAATTTGATGACGATTTATTATCTCTAATCTAAGTATCTAATAACTTTAAATTTGATTATAGGGTTAATTACCAAATTGCTAACTGAACTTTTTGTGAAAGTGCAATTTGCTAGCCAAACTTATTTTTGTAGTAAATCACTAGCTGAACTTTTGCTAATGTGCAATTTGCTAGCTCCGTCAATTTTTCCGTTAATTATGAACGAAATATATTTTCTAAAATTACTAAAATTATCCTAAAGTTCTATTATTATTGTAAAATAACCTCAAATTTTATATAAAAGCAAATATAAATCTCGAATAAAATTTATACTTATATATATTATACAAAAAATATATATAAGTTAAATATATAATCCCAAAATTCAAAAATTAAACTTAAAATTTTTTAAAATTGTATATTTTTGTAGAATTCTTTTAAAAAAAATTAATAAATTATTTTTTGCATTTTAAGGTGTGTTTTTTCTTTAATATAATTTTTAACATTTATTATTTATTATTTAGATTTTATATAAAACATCATGTCTTTATATTATCATACTAGGGTGTTTTTAGCATTATTTGAAAGTATTTTCCATCCAAAACTAACGGAAAAATTGACGGACCTAGTTTTTTGCACAATATAGAAAGTTCAGCTAGCAATTTACTACGAAAAAAAGTCTAGCTAGCAAACTGCACATTCATGTAAAGTTTGGCCAACAATTTGCTAATTAACCCTTGATTATATTTAAATTCAACTGTAATTTCAAGGTTAACTTCTCTTTCAGATCATATACTGACTTGTAGCTAAGCGGTTCAGGATACTCTATAATTTTAGCATATTATAGAACTTACTCAATACTAAACAATTAGTAATCTTCATCATCTGGGACTGGAGTAGGTCAATTTGGAAACAAAACCTACACTGAACCGTTTGGGACTAATCGGTCCGGGTAACCATTTGGAGCCAAAATATGAAGTGCGAAAATATTAATTCAACTATCGAAAACTAATAAAGAGCTAGAAAATATTTGAAAGGACAATCATTTATGCACAAACCTCGTGCATGGCTAATCGTTTTCATTTCGCATCTCATGGAAAACCATTTTCGCTCCGGTTAACCCTATCCCTATATATGGATATTTTAGTGATAGGTTCTATAGGACCTGGACGATCTTATTTGGTCAAATACCTAGCGACAAAGTCATATGTTCCTTTCATTACAGTAGTTCTGAACAAGTTCCTGGAGAACAAGAAGGCTAACGATTTTGATATTGACGTGGCTTTTTTGATGAGTATGGTGATGAGGCGGACGATTACGAGGACTTTTTTTTACGATTACAGTAACGATTTCCAGGATAATGATAGTGACCATTATGAACTTGATGATATGGACAATTTTCTTGATAGTGAGATGACGAAGTTGCTAACTACGACGGTTAAGCTACACTAGGTTTGTTTTTCTTTTTCGCCACTCCGTTAGGGTTAATTAATAAAGTTTAATTAGATTAAATAATATATGTACTTACATGTTTCGATACCGGGTATTTTTGGTACATAGTTGGCAAAATCGGAACCGAAATAAAAATACCAGTTCTTAAAATTTAATTTCGAAAATGTTTATCCTTACCCAAAACTTATCCAAATCTTCATTTCGGTACTATAGTAATGATGAAAACGATAATTAATTCCAGGTTAAGCTAATTGACGTATGTATTATATATCTATATATATAAGGTGGAAAAATTGAATTTTTCAACTTTAAAAGTTATTTTAAAGCTATTTTAAAATGTCACGTGGCGAATTGTCTATCATATTCTAACAATTTATTCTATATTTATATTGTTTGTTAGAATAGAGAAATATACTAAATTATAGTAATATATTATAATTATCCATAAACATTTATCACGTCATATAACATGATTTAACATATCCATAAAACAATTTAATAATTTATATCGAAAATAATTTTGATAAATCGATATAAGAATATATATTTTTTTAATTGTTGTTTGTTTATTGTTCGATAAATAATAATTCAAATTTTATAAATTTATAATTCTTTTTCTGGAATTTTACGATTCACACGATACCACCTTACAACCGATTCGACCATACGAGTGATCCGATTATACCATAAATCCATCCTAATTGATCCTAACAACGTTGAAATATTATAGATTTGAAAGATTTTTATAATAATAATAATAATAATAATAATAATAATAATAATAATAATAATAATAATAATAATATAGTGCCAAGAATGCTTTATAAACCCGAGCAAAAAAAACCCGAGCATATATATAAATATAAAATCAAAAGTCAAAAAGTTGTTTTTTTTCAGCGTCCTCACGCGAAGTCATCGGAAGAAAAATCTGCACTCCAAAGAGTCCAAAAAACCGCTCAAGAATCGCACACAATCTTCGTTTCTTCCATTCTTCCTCGCGACGACGAAGAAGAAGAAGAAGCAGAGCAGCGATGAGCCTGTTCGGTCTAGGGAGGTAAAAACATGTGATTCTTGCTCCAGCCATAGTTGATTCAGCTCGATTCTCAATTAGTGATCATTTTACACCTACATACATGACTTTCTTGCATTGAGTTGTACGGTCATTTGCGTTAATCAGATCTGCTGATTGATGTTGATTCTGTGTATTCTATCATGGATAGAGGCTGTTTGCTCAGAATTTGTTGATGTCACCTCTGCCGGTAAATTTAAATTTAACATACTTATCAAGAACTTGGATTACTTGTAGAATTCTCGATATATATATAATGTTATACATATATATATGCAAGGATTATTCTACTTTGGCTGCATGTATGTTCATAATGTGCATATTTTACCTAATCACTGATGATACATCATACATGATAAATATGTGATTTTTTTTCATATTTAGTTATTGCGCTGCAATGTAAATCTCTAGCTATTCATTACAGCTGTTCTGTTTGATGGCATCAATCGAGATTAGATTGTGAGTGATGACTGATGTGGAAGTTCTAATAAATGTCAGGATCAGGGTAATAAACTCTACTCATGTCGGCGTTATTCTTACGTCCACCATATGTAGAAGCTTTCTCTGATCCATCAAGCTGTAAATTATAACTGGATATTGTGTCTACGGGCCGTTAGTCGTCAGCCTTTATGATTCCTTAAACTCTTGATCCAAATAATAATCTCATTTATGAGGGTTTACTGCATGAGATCCACTGTCTTCTGGCATTTGCATATCCAAATCCAACTAGGTAATGATCATTCATAGACTCATAGTAGCCAAGTAAGTGCAAAACAACACTTCACTATAATCCATGTGGCAGTGTTTATTTATGATGGCTTACATGCATTTACGAACTCGTCATATGTTCCATATTCTAGCTTTAATGTTGTTCCGATTTTTAATACTTTCTTTTTGGTACATTTCAAATGTGGCTATTACATTCATTTGCTTGTGAGCTATGACCCATTTTTATTTTTTAACCCTAAAGTTAAGCAGTTGCATTCATATTCATTAAAGGTAAAAGAATTTAGAGGACTGCACCAATACGACGAACTGATATTTCTATTATCATCTATACAGATAGGTAGAATGTAGAACTTGAATTTGGCGTTTTCATTTTGAACAGAATATTTGAATTAACCTAATTAAAGGTCAGTTACTGGAGTAGATCAGGTTTAATGAATACAACAATATGTTCGTTCCCTCAGTTTTCAACTGAAATATAAGTGTGTTTATTTGGAAATTCTTCTAGCTCATTCATTTTCTTATTGTCTTTAGGTTTAATGAATACAACTATCTGGTCGTTCCGTCAGTTTTCCACTGAAATATTAGTTTGATTTATTTGGAAATTCTTCTAGCTCACTCATTTTCTTATTGTCTTTGAAATTGTAATGACAAACAGAAATCAGAGAACGTTCCGCCCCAAAAAGAGCACTCCTTCTGGGAGTAAGGTTGATTCACTCTATAACAATTTTTTACTAGTTCCATTATCTGTATATCATTACACTGCCTTATGGTGCTTAGTTTCCCTGAAAATCGGCCCTAAGTACTTTCTTTGATAAGAGTCTATCGTTCAAGTTATTCTGATTTGAGATTTATCATTTAACCTGTTTGAATTTCTTAGGAGCTCAACCGAAACTATCACATGCAAGTCACGTTCTACGAAATGCAAATCAATGTACTATTGATTTAGATTGATTCATGATTTCTTGATATACTTCAAAATGAAATTCTTTTAGCAACACTATTAGATAGGGTATCTAAACTATTAAAAGAAAAAGAATCTAACAAGTTATGCAAAGGCTTATTGCACTTACGCATGCCTAATCCATTACATCCTCCTTATGAATGACCTTAAAAGCAATACCATTGACATTCTGTTAATGATCTCCAGTGTTGACTCCTGTTAAATAGATAATTTAAATTCATGTGTGAAAATAGTCGAGATTGTATTATGGTTGCATATAATGGTTCTGCTACATATCTTAGAATAAGATTGGGGGACTTTAGACAAAATTTCAGGAGTCAAATGTAGTGTATTGATGGGTCAGAAAGCAATTGTATGATAATAACTTGGAAATACAAATGGAAGTGTAGGTTTTTAGGGTAGAGATTGAAAGATAGGTATTAGAATACCATTTTATGATCGTCTATCTATGAGGATAGATGATTAGATAAGCAGCCTTTTCAGGCGACTGTTATTCATGGTAGTAAAATAATTTGAGAAAGGCGGTTTTCTAAAAATCTGCTTGGATTACATATACAGCAAATATTTGCAGTTTCCAATGATGACAGGCAAATCTGTATTTGGTAGGTAAATACAAAATGTACATGGTAGCCAATTTCAAAGTTCGTCAAGTATTGGTCAATTGTGGCATTTATTTATTGACCATTTAGGCTTAGGATACGCGGACCAAATATGGTAAGAACAGCGAAGGCTGTTGGGCACCAACTAATGACCTTTTCCTTTCTTTTGAGCATCCACTGTTCCATTGTATAAAAAACCATAGTTTTCTAAATCATTTGGCCTCATATTATAATTTGACAATCATATACTCAAAGGGACTGCAATGGCTCATATACTCAAAGGGGCTACAATGGTGTTCCTTGATTTGCAGGGTGCTCAGCTTAGGAAGCACATTGACGCAACACTAGGCAGTGGAAACCTGAGGGAGGCAGTAAGACTTCCACCAGGGGAAGATCTGAATGAATGGCTAGCTGTCAATAGTACTGCTCTCTCGCTCTCTCTTCTTTTTAACATATTTTAGGGATTGTGTATGGAGTTCTTTCAGATGATCTTTTTGGGTATTAGAATAACATCTTCAATATATGTGCCACTTGACATGAGTAGAACTAGCTCAGGCTCCTAAATCTCTGTTTCATCTGTCAACTGTATGTAGCAATTTCTCCATGCGCAAAGGCATTAGCAGATCTTTCATTCTATATGTGAAGTATCCAGTAATATCATGATGAAATCACTATATGAAGGCAGACTGGACTATGGATAAGCAGTTTGTAGGAGTATTATGATTTTCGTATTTGGTGACAACTTTATGCGAAGCTTGAAAACTTGGTGACATTCTGTCTTTTGTTTTCCAGCTGTGGATTTCTTCAATCAAGTTAATCTGCTCTATGGCACCCTCACAGAGTTCTGCACAGCTGAAAAGTGTCCTACAATGACTGCTGGCCCCAAGTAAACTTCTTTCTCTGTTTGTGCAACTGATTAATTTACCGGAGCTGTATATTGTGTATAGTGTGTATCTACTTCATCTTCGTTAGTGATCAATAAGTTTGGGGATTTCCGCCTGTTATAATCCAGACTAGCTCCATTTCCATGGCTTCTTGAATTATCATAATGGTTGTAGTTTTTTTCATCAAATTTCTTGATTATTACTGGCCAAGTAGGCAGCATTTGAAGTATAAAAAAGGATCTTTTCAGATAAAAAGATATAATATGTTTTGGTGTAAATAAAACGGTTTGGCTAACTGTTACGAGGTTCAGGGGCTGATGCAACTCTTTATATGGTTGTACAGGGCGGTGTTAAATTTTTGTAAAACCAGTTAAAGCTGATATTTATTTAATTAAATTTCCGTAATGGGTTTACAAAAGATTTGATAAACCACATCTAGAGTGTGTTTCTATCTAGTAAAATATTAAAGTTAACAGCCGAAGTTTGAGATTATGTATGTGTCACCTTGGTTACTGATATTTCGTATGTATCAATTTTGACAATGTAATGTCATGCAATCGTCAAAGATGCAGTGGTGAGAGAAGTATTAACTTTTCTAGACATTATGGCTTAATGTTCCATTCAATGTATATTGACCAATTTTTTTAAATCCAGATTATACAAGGTGGCATAGCTACTACTGATATTATCTTACAAGACTTAAGAGATTGATCCAACTCTTGGCAGTTACTAGCCACCAAAAAAATAGTTAAACTTGGACTAGACCACTCAAGTTCCTAGTTTTGGATCATCCATGTATTCATGTGGGTTCCAGAACGAGGTTTCTTAGGATACAGCTTGATTTTCCATGATTCAATAATGTCTGCACTTTACACAGTTTGCTAACTTATTTTCAATTTTATGATGACTGCTAAGCTAACTATTTCAGTTTCCAATCTAGTTAATAAGACAAATATTATCCTTGTTATCGGAAAATACCTTTAAAGAGATAGTGAAACGAATGGATCACTGTCCCTTTCAGAGAATTACATGATGATAGATATAAAATAAAAGAATGACAAGTTGCTGACAGAAAATGATATCCAGGATGAGAATTTCTCTTCTTGCTACATATTCTATATCTTAGAAATTAAGAATGGTATAAGCTGTGTACCATTCTATAAATACAGACGTCCTAATCCGTAAAGAAATCTCGTTGCAGGTATGAATACCGGTGGGCGGATGGAGTACAAATCAAGAAACCTATTGAAGTGTCTGCTCCAAAATATGTTGAATATTTAATGGACTGGGTTGAGGTTCAGCTTGATGAGGAAACCATATTTCCTCAGAAGCTTGGTAATGCTTAACAATTTATTTACCCCATTTTGTGTTCTTATAATAAAAATGAATTATTTGTAAAGAATGATAATAGTTGCACCAAAACATTCCATGGCACTCATATCAAGTCCTTGTTGAGGTTCATTTATGACCGAAATTGGTTAATCTAGCCACTTGGAAATGTTCTTTTAGTTAACATGCCTGTTGTTGGTTTTACCAAAAGCAGTTTAAAATTGCACCTCTCGGCTCTTAATGATGCAGTTAATGGACAATAAGTGACCTAAGTTTTATGTTTCTGTTTTTCGTATAAATTAACGCTTCCTTGTAGTAATAAGTTCGAAATTTTGTAGGTGCTCCTTTCCCTCCTAACTTTAAGGAGGTGGTCAAGACCATATTCAAACGGCTATTCCGTGTATATGCCCACATCTATCACTCTCATTTTCAGACGATTGTGTGCTTAAAGGAGGAGGCCCATCTGAACACCTGCTTCAAGCATTTCATTTTGTTTACTTGTGTAAGTTCATCTCCATACACTATTGCTCCCTTTTCTTACTCGTCATAAGTATCTTAAAATTTAGGGTTAAGAATCTAAAAATAGTCTCAACTATAGGTCATCTTGCTAATCGCTGTCCTAGATTTAAAATGTTGATACTCGGTGTCTTAACTATTAGATTTGTTACTTTCCACTTTTTCGATTGATTTTGGCGTTACAATTGGCTTTTTAAGCAAAAAAAAAATTGTTTTCCACTTTTACAAAGTATCAGATTTGATGCTTAAAAAACTTGTTTTTGTTTCGTCAATTAAAGAGAAAAAAGTGGAAATCAACAAATCTGATAGTTGAGACACCGAATATCAACATTTTAAATCTGGAACAGCGATTAGCAACATTTCGACTGACTTTAGGTTCTAAACCCTAAAATTTAAGAAATTATCTAACCTATGATTTATGATATTGATTCGGTTTTGCAGGAATTTGGTCTGATTGACAAGAAGGAGCTGGCTCCCCTCCAGGAGCTCATTGATTCAGTAATTCCTTACTGAAAGCAGCCCTTCACCATACCCGGTCGACCTAGGAAAGTAACAATTAGGAGAAAATATCAATAAAAAACTGCTTTTCAGGTTTGAACTCTGCAGTTGGTGTGTGTTTTTCTGTTCCCCTCTTGCTGTGCATGCCCTGTGTGTGTTGCTGTGATTTTTATAGCTCTCTGATCTGGAAATGACATTGCATTTGGTGCTCTATACATCAATTGGGCATATAGAAAAATGAAAGGTTTCTGTTTGATCTTATTTTTACTGCTCGTTCGATCGTCTCTTGGGTTTGTTGATTCGATTGCTAAGGAGATGGAGTTTGGGGTTGAGTATGCTTTGATTATTGAATTTTTGTGTATAATCTTGCTTAGGCAGGACTAGTTAAAATAGTTAACCACAGTTGTGACTGAATTTTCAATAACTGGATCTGAAAATAGTTCACTGTGGGGTTGGTGCTGAGATATTAGTGCTTGTGCTGATTGTTTAATTTGTGCAAGGACCATATTTAACCTATATGAACCAATTAATACAAACAAGTTATGTACAAAACCAGGTTCTTTGTTGATTTTTTTTTTTGCCAAGAACATTTTTTCTTCTTTAGAACATTCAAATTTCATAATCTATCTTTGATTATGTATTTCAATATAATATTTTTCCTTTAATCTAAAATAAATATTAAAATTCATACAAAACATGGATTTTTTTTTTCTTCTTTCTATTACTATACACATTTAACACTAAACAACTTTTCTCAAGTAACACAAAAAGAACAAAATAATTTATTCCTCCTCTCAACCAATGAATAGTCCTATATCCTCAAACTCAAGGTCAAAACAGAACCAAGAGCTACACTTAATCTCAATCTATGGGTCTCATAAGGAGGTCACCACACGTAGCATGCTTACAGCACCATCTAGACTAATTTAGCTGCTGCTCAGCCTCCTCATATCCATGCAAGCTCCTAAGCTCCTCCCTGTCCCCAAACCTTGACGCAACAAACCCGTATGTCCCGACCACCGACACCAAAATCCCGAACACGAGCCCAAACATCTGGAAATTCGCAAGAAGCTCCCCACGCTTCTCTAAGTCGTCCGAGTGGCACGTGATCCCACCTTCCTTAAGCAGGCACCCTCGAGGCATCATTGGGCCGTACAGTGTCATGGCAGTCTGGTAGAACCATAGGCCTTGCAGGGTCATGGCGATCCCGCTGCAGAGGTCTGCCGGAAAGCTCGTAGGGAGGAGGGCGCCCGCCACGGAGGAGGCTATGCAGAGGCCGACGAGGAGGACGAGGTGGAGGTGGTAGTAGCCTTCGAGGCCCTTGTGGGAGGTGGAGTGGAAGTAGAATAGTAGGTATTCTCCGCAAAAGGCGGTGGCTGCTATTAGGCAGAGTGAGCCTTCGGGTAACGGTAGCAACCTGAGCGATTGAGAAACATTAGCGAAAGCACAAAAATCATATTAATTTAACATACTTGATTACGAAAATCGCAAAAAAGGATACTCTTATATCAAAGATTAGGTAAATTGGCAATTTCTTGTAGTATAAGGAAGATGTGACTTCAATTACAAGTTACACTCATTAATTTCAAAGGGTTAAATACCAAATTGCTAGCTTTGTCAATTTATTCATTAAGCATCCATAAGTGATGCACATACATCATCATCGAGATAGGAGGTCGTATGCAAATTTCTAAAAATAGTCACATCTATGGCTCATATTGTTAGTCGTCCTAAATTTAAAATGTTGATACTCGGTATCTCAACTATCAGTTTATTGTTTTCCAATTTTTTCGATTGATTTTGGCGTTAAAATTAAGTTTTAAGCTACAAAAAAGGTTGTTTTCCACTTATTTGATGCTTTAAAAACATATTTTTGTTTCGTCAATTTTAAAATAAAAAATTATAAATCAATCAATTTGATAGTTGACACACTGAATATCAACATTTTAAATATGAAATATCGATTAGCTACCTACCCTCGACTGTTCTTAGCTCTTAATCCTTCTTTTTTCATTTCAGCTAGTGAAAATTCACAAATAATGCTCAACTAGCAACTAAATCACAAGTTCAGCTAGCAATTTGGCATTTAACCCTAAATTATCAAAATCCAACACCACAAGCAACTCAAATTTATCAAAAACAGTAAGCACTAAATCCATGATAATCAAGATCAAACCTGGTTTTCTCCGAAAGCAGACAAATGAACCCGAAGATGAAGAACATCAGAAGCATCCCCGAGTGCTCGAAATCATTCATATGGTGGGGATTCAACATTCCATTGACAAAGATCTTGAGATGCGGCGAGTACAACAGCTCGATACACAAATCAACAAAAGCACCAATCGTAATAACATAAAGCTCAAGATGCTTCAGCTTCCCATTGAAACCAGGCACCGGGTTCCAAACCCGAAACCGAAACGACTTCGGGTTTGATGCGTATCGAAAGAGAGAACTCCACACATGCCATACACCCACTAGAAAGAACAATGTCCCCGGCAAAGCATGGCCTTTGAAAGATCCCATTTTTATTCGATTTTCTCAAATCAATGTATATAGAACAGTGTTGGGGATGCCTCAAAGCAACAACATTGATCACTCCATCAATTTTCTGGGCATCTTCTTGAAGTTTATGGATCTGAGCAGAGATTTCTGCATATCACGAGACTATATCCTCACTCCTCAGTAACACTCATATATTGAGAAAAACAGATAAAAATTTTATTTTTACATCAAGAACCCTAAAATTCAGCGTTGAGAAGATCCCATTTTTCTTTGATTTTCTCAAATCTATCAATATAAAACAGTGTTGAGGCTGCCTCGAAGCAACAAATTTGAGCACTCTATCAATTTTCTGGGCATCTTCTTGAAGTTTATGGAACTAAGCAGAGATTTCAGCAATATCATGAGACTATATCCTCAGTAACACTCATATATTGAGAAAAACAGATAAAAATTTGATTTTTACATCAAGAACCCTAAAATTCAGCTTCGATGAGATAAACCCAAAATCAGATCAACACCCACAAGAAGAGGCGCAAGTCAACACTGTAAAACTCAAGCAAAATTCATTTTTTTCTTTGAGGGCTATGAATAATTAGAAAAACAGATAGAAGTTTGATTTTTACATCAAGAACCCTAAAATTCAGCTTCAATGAGCTAAAAATCAGATCAACACCCATGAGAAGGGTTTTAACAATTGAAATCTAGATGGATACAAGAAGAGCCACAAGTCAGCACTGTAAAAATTCAAGCAAAGTTCATTTTTTTTTAAGGGCGACGAAATTAGTCAAAAAGAGATAAAAATTTGATTTTTACATCAAGAACCGTTAAATCCAGCTTCAATGAGCTAAACCCAAAATCAGCTCAACACCCATGAGAAGGGTTTTAACAATTGAAATCTAGATGGATACAAGAAGAGCCACAAGTCAACACTGTAAAACTCGAGCAAAGTTCATTTTTTTATTTAATTTGATTCTTACATCAAGAACCCCAAAATTCAGCTTCAATGAGCAAAACACAAAATCAGATCAACACCCATGAACTCTAGAGAGATACAATAAGAGCCACAAGTCAACACTGTAAATTCAAGCAAAGTTCATTCTTTTCTTTGAGGGCTATGAATAATTAGTCAATAATGAAAGGAAAGTACTTACACTGTTGATGAATTGATTATAGGTGAAGAAATGGATGAGAGTCCGTGCGTTTTGAGTGACTTTCTGGGATTTGTATATGAAAATGATGATTACAGATGAAAAGCTATGCCATCATCGCCCAGAATCAAGAAACCCCATGAAAAAAGAATTGGAGAGTAGAGAGAGAAAGAATGGAGTGGTGCGCAGTGGTGGTGGGGATCTCTGATCGGCTCTGTAACTGCGAAGAGAACAGAGTAGACCAGACGGATGGACGGAATTCAATAAAAGAGATCCCATGTGTTCGGTATTAACAAGACGTGGCAATAATGTAAGGACGGCGAATCATATTAATTAGAGTTTAAATAAAATGGATTCAAGTTTATTTTAAGGGACAATAACCAAATTGCTAGCGAATGCCATTATACTAATCACTACATTAATTAATTATTATTTAAAAAAAATTGGCTGTATACTATGTACTTTCAATTTCAAAGCTGTTTCAATTCTCGTTAAAGTGGACATAAAATTTTCGTATTTCCGCCATGTGAGGTCTTTTCATGTGTGCCAAATGTAAATTTGAACATAAATTGAAAATTTTGCAATGAAATAACTTCAATTAAATACTTAATTGGATTTATGCCCAATTAGAACAATGCATTTCAAGCTAGCTTCAAATTGAAAGATTTTCGTTGCAATGCTTTCAATTTATGTTTGAATCCATTTTGAGTACACATGAAAAAGCCACACGGCGCGAAAATATGTTCATTTTTTGTTCGATTTGACGGGAATTGATAAAGAGATAGAGATTTTCTCTAACATTATATTCAAGTGTCCAATTTTAAAATTTTAAAAATGAAGTAGTGATTTGTAAACTGGTATTCAAGTAGCAATTTGGTTATTAATCGTTTATTAAATTGTTCTATCCGTCCATGTCCATAAGAAGATCTTGTAGTCAAATCATCTTAGTTCGCAAAAGTAATAATCTTACTTTATCTTTTACTCTTTTCTATTTTTATTTATATTAATTAACTTTTGAAGCTAACTTTGTTTTGATAATATTGAAGCAACTCTGAATAATAAACTAATGTGTCAATTTGTCCCCTAGCAATTTGTAGTTTTGGTAACCTTAATCAGAGATTTTTTTATTTAGGTTTAAACATAAGTAAATCTTTAAGCACTAATTTTTTTAAGTAAAAAATTCATAAAAAATTATCAACTAATACATGTTAGTAAATCATGTTTTCAAATAATAATATTATTTACAGAAAGCAGTCAAGTAACACAATCGAAGTTCAAAAACAAATTACTCGCGCTACTCCTAATTATGTCCTCTATCATTGAAATTTTGGGTTTGATAATTGATGATCGGATTTTCTACACAAAAAGAGTCAATTAACACCTCCTAAATTCAAATCTCAAAGAAAATAGTGAGACATCGCTATCTATAACATATTATATATACTTTTCATCTCATCTTGTTTTCGTCATCTATATACAACGTTAGGTAGCATGAGGAGCTAATGATATAATTAAATCGATAACATTAAAAACAAATAACTGGCCGATACAAATTAAACGAGCCATATGATTTCTTCTCAAACGGGTTCCCATCGATTATATTTGAATATTTTCCAATCAATATAATAATAATAAAACTTTAATGAATAAATAATGACAATTATTGTCCTTCATGCGGTCCCTGTATACATTCGTCTCTACACGTAGCATCATTCATCAAATCGAGTTACGAGCTTGAAAAGGAACCTTCTGCAAACCCATCACGCAACCCCACATGTCAATAGATGAGTCGATATCAACAATTTTTTTTTTTGATTAACAAATAGTCAAATATCAACAATTTCGAAATATTATCCATTTAATTTCGATATATTCATTTAATTTCGATAATATTAGGCTAATCTTACGATTTTAGGTTAGACATGAGTAGTTCTTATTTATATATTAATTATATTATACCTAAACTTTTAGATTCATATGATATATATAATTTAAACAATAAGAAGAAATATTTAAGAACTCACTTGAACAGAATAAAAAGTTCGGATGTCCGAACATATAATATACTAATTAACACATTATAATATGTTACATTTGAAAAGTTAGTACAATAATTTAATTAAGTAGGAATGATAGAGTCTTTCTTGCTATATATTTACCTAACTATTTGTCTAAACATTTAGCCTTAGTAGTTAGTACGTAACCTAATATATAGAGATAATCATTTATTGTTGGCTACTTAAATTAGGTTGCAACATGCATGTGATCTTATATATATCCATTAAAAACGGTAGTTCTCTCAAAGTAATTAACACAGCTCGTTAGAGATCTAGACAAACCTTTATTAACTAACTCATGTGAAATTCGGTCGTATGCCATTTATATAGATTGCTTCTCACATCAGAAATGATACAAATTCCGAATTTCGTATAGAAAATTTACATAAAATCTGACGTATATAAATATATTTATTCCATAATAACTTTTTCTAATATATTTATTTTTAAATTTTCTGAATGTGAAAATATGCCTAAAAAAAGTGAATAAAATTTACACCAACTGTAAAATTTATTTTATTACCTCTATTATTACTCGAAATATATTTTGAACCACGTGCTGCAAAACTGAATAATGTTGGGAAATGATTACGATTCAGACTATCGGAATCCTAATTATCCGACTTGCACCTTGATATGAAAATGATATTAAACTTGTAGTTTATTAAACCATTGCCATTAAGAAACAGTTCAAAACAATTAAATTCCAACTGACGGAGTTTCCATCCTAACTCTTGTTAGAAAATGATTAAGATTCCGATAGACGGAATCCTAATCATTCAATTTACACATTGATATGAAAATGATATTAAACTTATATTTTATTACATCACTGCCATTAAAAAGACAATGATGTTTATTACATCATTGTCTCTTACTACTCGGAACACATAATCCGACACTACTCATACATAAAATAAATCACACACGTGCGGCGTAGTGCATGCACCGCCCATTACTCCTAATTTTGTCGACCGATTATTACGCCGAAAAAAGCATCGAAAGCAAGATCCGAACTAGAAGGAAACCCATCACCGAACCTATCACTTAAACCCTTACCTCGATTCCGAACCTCCTCATCCATCATCAACTCCTCAATCCCCTTAAGAAAATCACTTTTCTTCGCATAGCGTGACGGATCCTCTGTGACGCAGTACCCCACCTTAAAATGGTCCACCACTAGCCGCGCGTTGTCGTACTGGTCACCTCGGATCGGACACGTCAGCAGCGGTACGCCTTGCATTAACGACTCGATCGTCGAGTTCCATCCGCAGTGCGATAAGAACCCGCCGGTCGATGGATGGCTTAGTATCAATAACTGCGGGGCCCACCCTGGTATAATCAAACCCCTCGGGCCCACTTTTTCGGCGAGCCCTTCTGGGTAGTAACCCGACCCGGATCCGGATGGGTTAGGTTGGATAACCCATATGAAGGGTCGGGTCGACTCTGTAAGTGCATCGGCAAGTTCTTTGTATTCTTCGGTAGTCGGGGTAACTGAGGTACCGAACGATATGTATAATACTGAATCGTGCGGTTTCGAGTCTAACCATTTGGCTAGCTTAATTTCGGTTACGTTTGAATCCCGGCTAACCCTAACCTCTTGATCGAGAACCGGGTCGGGTTGCCAGTATTTAAGTGGCACGAGCGGGCCGACACCCCAAGCGGGCTTCTCGAGCTCACGGGCTAGGTAATCGAGAAACGGACGCTCAAGATCGTCGAACGTGTTGAACATCAACCCGACTGCATTGTCCACGTCGTCAAGCCAGTCTGGGCGCTCTCCGGGCCCAGGCGGGCCCATTCTCTTTGACGGGTTACTCTTAGGTGGAGACATTTTCTCACTACAAGAAATTTAGTTATTTGTGAGATATTTATTTGTGAGAAACATAAGTTGAAAATCCCTCATAAATATAATATTAAAAAAATTTCTCACAAACCGTTCAGTGTTAACAAAAAACTTGGCTGAAGCTCCTCAGGTAAATCTTAATAATTTTTAAATTTTATGAGCAATTTTTCTCGAAACTTAATAAATTCCATAAAATTCTTATAAATTATAAATAATTAATTTCGTAAAAAAACGTTGTTACAAATGACCAATTTTCTTATAATGCATGTGGCCCGTTAGGGTTAAAACGGACCACTCGCGAAGGGACAACTCTTGATGATCAATCGGGTTACCCCATTTTTTTAAGCAATCCGGGGACTAAAAAGTTTCCTCGAAACTAAATAATTTCCTTAATTTTTTTATTTAAAAAAAAAATTAATTAATTTTTCTAAAAAACGTCGTCACAAATTACCTATTTTCTTGTAGTGCCTGTGAGCCGTCAGGCTTGGGCGGGCCACCCACGAAGGGACGCCTCTTGATGTTCAACCGGGTTAGCCCCATTTTTTCAGGCAACCCGGGGATTAACCTAATCTCGTCGGCCCGAATATCCCCAACATTAGCCTTCCACGACCCGTACTCCATAGCGGGGGAACACGCCCCGGATGTGAAAAACCCGACCGTCGGGACCCGAAACTTTCCAAACACCTCCTTAGTCCAGCCCATGAGCATGAACACATTCACAATAGCACAAACGGGCCGGGCCAAGTCGGCCCGCGAGAGAATACCTTCGACAACCCGACAAAGTTTGGTGTGAGTGTCCGTCTGAAACCGGGCCGGCAGGCCCGGTCGGGGCGACGGAGAGTCCACCTCGACGATTTCGACCAATGGGTTTTGAGTAAAGGACGGGTTGATGGACGGGGAGAGGTGTGAGAAGACGACGAGGGTAGTTTTGTAATTTCGCGAAGCGATGCGGTTGCAGAGCTCTATGCATGGGAAGAGGTGGCCATGGCCGAAGGCAGTGAGTACTAGAACTTGTCCTGAAACCTTAGCCATTAGTTTAGGGTTTAGGTTTAGGTTTAGGTTTAGGGTTTGGAGTGAATGTGGTGTGTTTTAGGGTTTTGCAAGATTCACTGATTTAAAGAGGAAGCAAGAGAAGTGAGCTAACTGTTGTTCATTGTGGTACGTACAGAAGAGAATGGGGAGTGTGAAGTGAACGTGATTCACAGAGGAGCTACCCCAAGTAGTCAATTTGTGTTTCCATAAAAGAGGAATCAAGTAGTAATTATGGCGAGGATAAACAGTAAGTGCATGCACTAATCCCGAAGATAAACAATCGACGCATATACTGATTCCATCAACGTAACCCATTAGTAGCCTATAGTATAGTCAATATGCCGATCTGTTAAGTTCAGTTCTACTTGCCTGATCTTCATATGACTCATGCAGTATGTGGGCCAAATGCATGCATTCACTACAGGAAAGGGGTGAGATAACGGCTATTTCTGACGGCAGTATATACATTTAGCCGTAAAAAAGTAGTCAGATTTATAGATAACGGCTGTATATATGTACAGCCGGCATTTTTCTGATTTAACGGCTCACTTATCAAGCCGTGAAAAAAATAATAATCTACCGGCTCATTTCAGAAGCCGGTATAAATAATTTTTTTTTTAATTTGTTACGGCTCAAATACAGAGCCTCTAATTTTTTTTTTTTTTAGAACCCGGCTTATTATTTGGGCCGTTAGATTTTTTTTTGTGAAGGCCCTATTTTGGAGCCGTAAGAAGTGTAAATATTATAGGGTTTAGGGAATAATGGCGGTTCTTCTTCTTCTTCTTCTCCAGAGAGTCCGGCGCAATTCCTCTAGCTATTAACAGAGAGCAATTTTTAGGGTTTCGATTCCGGAGCACCGATTCTGTCGAAGTGGACGGCTAAGGGAGAGGCCGGTGCGGGAAGGAGCGGCTGCTGGAAGGAGCCGCTGCAGGAAGGACTGGCGCAGTAGAGCAGGAAGGAAGCGCCTGCAGGAAAAAAATTACTGAAGGAATTGGCGTTTCAGAATCTCTTTGTTTAAGGTCCTGCAGGAAGGAATTTGCTGCAGGTAAGTCTCTGTCGATTTAGATTTTTGTCCCTGCAGAAAGAACCACTCTCTGTTTAAGTTTCTGTTGTGTAAATTTAGGGGGTCCAAGTTGTGTTAATGTAATCCAATCTTTTGTAATCATTGAATGCACACTTAAATCTCTGTTAACATTAAGTCGCACAAGTCAGATCCAATTGAAGTCTTCAATTATTCATTATCACAACAACCATATATCACATATATCACATGACATTAGCCTTCTCTTCTGTGGGCGCTATATTAACGAGAATATGTTCCAAGTCTAACAAAGAATTTGTTCCCTCCTGTAAGTTAATTGCATAGCTGACCATTTTCTTGCTAATTAGTGTTTCTTAATGTTTGGTACTTTGCTAACTTAATGTGATTATCTTGGCAAAAAAAAAAAAAACTTAATGTGATTACGACAACAATATGGATAAGAAGAATATCTGAAAGCTGATTTATAAGCAGACAAACAATGAAAATAATTACTATTCATAAAAACAAACTCTGAAAATCGTCCTATCAATAAATCAATAACTATTATTATCCATGTCCAAACAATATAAACCATCACCTGATGTTCTAATGGTTAATCATCACGTAATTAGTTTCGAATTTGAAAATTCTAAATCAAATTCTAAATCATCACCCGAAACTTGATTTAATAGATCGACTTTTTTATACTAAGCTTTTGGTGAGCTTTTGGTGTTATTTCTTTGTTCATATATTGTACACTATGGTTGAACATAATTTTTTGATTGCAGGACTCCTGAAATCATCTGAGCTTGACAAGATTTCGTAACAGTTCATCATCGAACGAGGTTTGCTTGCTTGCTTGATTTCTTGTTAATTTTCTTGTCTACTAATTGCTTGGTTTACTGATTTAAGTAGTCTAAATAATTTTGGTAGGAACTTTGGAATTTTATATGGACAAAACTTGGATAAAAAAACCGAGAGCAAGTCAGGAGTATAAACACGGTGTTATAAATTTCATTGACTTTGCTCGTAGGAATGGTTTGATTAATGGAAAACTATCATGTCCATGTCGCAAATGCAAAAATAAATATTATCACGTCCCTAGTGTAGTTGAGGAACACCTGAGAATATCTGGGTTCTTGGTTGGCTACACTAAATGGTTCTTTCATGGCGAATCATGTATAGAAACTCATAGTAGCAACGTGCTCCAACAACATAGTAGTCCATTAGGGAACAATGATAGTCATGTTAATTTGGATGAAGAAGGGGATTTGAGAGGTTTATTTTCTGCTGCCATGGGATCTAGTTTGGATGATAATGTGCCATCTGGTATGGAAAATGGTTTTACTAATATCTCGTCTAGTGTTGAGACACCTGACGTGTCTCATGAACAGATGTCACCTCTTCAAAAATTAATGAGGGACTGTGAAAAACCGTTATATCCTAATTGCGAGTCTTTCACCGTGATATCATTTATTTTGCATATATGGAATGCAAAAACAGTTGGCGGTTGGTCTCGGAAATCTCTTGACATGTTGCTTGAAATATTAAGAATTGCATTCCCTGAAGCAACTTTTCCATCTTCTTATTATGATGCTAAGAAGTTGCTTAAAGAATTGGGCCTTGGGTATGAAAAAATACATGCATGTCCGAATGGTATGTACAAATTTTGTAAGTATATATATATATATATATATATATATATATATATATATATATATTCACTACAATGTAGCGTATTATTAGACTTTATTGTAATAAGAAATGTTAGCATTTGATGTTTTTTATGGAGTGTTCAATATTTAATGAATATGAGAATATACTTTATGCTAATTTTTTTTTTTAATTACAAGGACCAAATGACACAGCCTAGAGGGCATAGTGGTGGTATCGGTCCATCAAGTGCAGTTGCAAATCAAGTAAGTATCTGATCGGTTCTTAACATAATTTGTTTTACACATTGTCGTAATCATTTTATTTTATAAACATGTATAGCTTAATTTCATGGGGCATGGATTTGGGAATGCAAGTGTGATCCATATGAATGGTGCACCAACAAATGCAAATCAAGTAAGTATTTTGATGGTTGATAAGTCGTCTTAATTAGTTCTAAATTGTGTGAGGATCATTATTGAATGACTTGAGTGTATATTTTAACATGAATAAACATCAGAGCTCGCTGCAGAGTGGTTTTACTATCCCAAGTGCAAATGTGGTCCCAAGTGGAAATGTGGTCAATTTTAATGGAGCACCAGCAAATGCAAATCAAGTAAGCATCTTAGTAGTTGATAACATTAATTAGTAAATTACTGTGTGTTTACTATTGTTCAACATACATGTATAGCTTAACTTCATGGGACATGGATTTGGAAGTGCTTTTACTGGATATAGAATTGGTGGTGGTGGATCTTCATCAAGTCAGAATAGAGTAAGCAAAATAAGCTATATATGTAGCTACTTCCCCCCCCCCCCCCCCCCCCAATATTTAACTACTTTTTCAAAATATTAAATTATTTTGTAATTATAGTGTACCGTGTATTTGATATCAATTTGGTATTGATTTTTACATTGCAGAGTACCGATCAATATGGAAATGGAACTGGAAGTAATCAATCTGGAGATGGAATCGGAAGCAATCAATCTGAAGATGGAACCGGAAGTATTCAGTCTACAGATGGTTAGATTGGTAATCAATATATAGTTGCAGCTTATTTAGGAATTATGGTTGGATTATCAGTGTTTTATTCTAAAAATATTGTGTTATATACTAATATTGTGATGACTATTTAGATTAAACTTTTGATTGTTAATGTACTGGATGTTATTTGAATTTTATGTTAATTTTGTTGTTTAGAAACAGCATTTACAGGTTTTATTTGTATGAATACACAATATATGTAATTTAGAAAATTAACAGAATTGTGCCTGAAAAAAAAAAAAAAAAAAAAAAAACTTTACGGCTGAAAAAAACTGCCGCTGTATGCCTAATTAAAAAGCCGTCTGGACATACATAGCGGCTCTTTTGTTTGGCCGTCCAGTAATTAATAGCGGCTCATATATTAAGCCGCAAAACAAATAATAGCGGCTCCTTTTTCGAGCCTCAAGGTAATTAATAACGGCTACTTTTTCGAGCCGCAAGTTAATTAATAACGGCTGTTTTTTTTAGCCGCAAATCCAATAATAACGGCTATTTCAATTAAAGCCGTGAGAAACTTCCCGACGCTCAATTTAGCGGCTCATATGAAATACAGCCGTTATGATTTATCTGCATATTTTTTCAGCCGTTATCTAATTAATTTAGAGCCGTTAACAAACATCTTTCCTGTGGTGATTGATCCCATCAAAGTTACGTAACCCATTAGTAGCCTAGTATAGTAAAGATGACGGTTCGTTAAGTTCAATTCTACTCGCGTCCTCATATGACTGATGCGGTATGTGGGCCAAGCGGAACCTGATATTTTAATCAGATCACCACGAGGAGTTGCCCAGCTGTGGAGTTTCAAACCATACGTGGGAGTAAGCGCTCTTAACCCACCAACACTGTTGGAGTTCCAAGTTGGGATGAAGCCAATTTTTTTTATTGGGTAATGATTAAGTTATGGATAAATAATTAGTATAAAAGATTTTAAATGTCAAATTGATAATAATTACAAATTTTAAATTTTTAAATTTTTTTCAGTTAAATCATAAATGGTGTACCTTAGCTTGAATTAAAAGTCGATTCGAATAGACTATTGCTCGAGCTCGATTTGAATGCATATAGTATTAAGTAACTGGAATAAACTCAACTCGAATATGATTTTGGCAAAAAAGAAATTAAATAAAAAAGATCGAATATACTCACGAATCGAATATATATGAACTTGTACGTCCAACTATATATATATATTAGTTAAATTTCGACTCAAGCTTGATTCAATTCGAAATTTAGCAAGTCAAACTCGGATAATGACTGAATCGACTTAAGTAGCTCACCGAACAACTCGACTCATTTACACCCTTATCCCGTCTAGACAGATATAACTGCTTAGTACTAAAGTTGCTGTCCTGCCAGGATTGAATGAATGTTGGTCCCCTACAATTATCATGTGAAATGTCATCGGTTGCTCTTACAGAGTAATCAATGATATGATAGTGAAGTTATAGAACCGCCCAACTATACTAAAAACTCGCGAGTGGATAAGTGAATGTTTAACATTTATATTCTCACATTCGAGTTTAAAATAAAAAATTAAGTACTCTCACATTTCTATTTACGTGCTAATTAACAAACACTTTGAAAATTAGGTTTTGGAAGAAATAATAAAGTGTTTAGTCTAAAATTCACATTGTATCATCCGGGTCCACAAGATATTCAGATATAATACTATCCCAACTAATTAAATCAGCTCACGTTTTTTGAGATTTTTCTCTCCTCGAATCTCCGCTTGCCTTTTTCCATACGTATGTAAAAGAAACATGAGGTTTCGGTAAGCCCACTCCGATACTTAAGTGAGTATTGACTAGAGAGAGAAAGTAGGCAAGAGAGAGAGGGGTAAAAATTGCCTTCAAATGATGATAGGAAAACTCTATTTATAGAGTTCCTTGAGAACTGATCCGGTTTCGAATTATTTCGGTCCGGTTGTAACGGTTTGATTCGTGAGAACCGGGATGAACCTCGGATAGGAGGGTTTAACCTTGTTTGGCAACGAGTGGGCCCACGTAGTTTAGGTATCTCAAAGTGGCATCTACGGGCGTGCCCCAAGAAACAGCGGTTTCTATCAATACAATCCATTTACTTGCTTGTTGCTTGCATGGAATCAATACCAATTAAAATTTCAGGCCGGCCTAAACCGAAAATGTTTAAATCGGTTCCATGCTCATCCCTACTTTGAATGTTGTTTCGTTAGAAATTCGAGTGGATACAGTCGGTAGCTTGTGTTGCAAGAAAGTATTGTTCTATGACTAGTATTATTTTTTTTTTAAATCTCTTTTGCTCAATGAATTTGTAACCGAAAAGTGGGTAGCTTGTGCAGCAAGAAAGTTCTCTTATTATGAACATAGTCCAGTTTCTTTACAAACATTGACAAAGGTGTACCTTACTACACATGCAAAAACATTGTTGTTTGTAATCTCTACGAAGAACAAAACAACCTTAACAGTCGGTAACTTGTGCAGCAAGTAACAGCGGTTTCTATCAATACAATCCATTTACTTGCTTGTTTTCTAAGCTTTGGCGGCTTGCAATGACGCAGAGGATTTGGCAGCATTGATCTGTTCGTACAAGTCTCTGATCTTCAACCCGACAAGGGTTTGGAAAAACCCGGTACCGTTGTTGCTGCCGGGGAAATCGGAGTGTTTGAGCATCTGTTGAGTGACTTCTCCGTAGAACTTGGAGGATAGGTTGCTGAGGTGGCTCTCCACGTAGATCAGCTCGTCTAGTCTGTCGAATTGGCCGTCCATCTCTATCACTGAAACCTGTTTGAGGTTGCATATGAACATATTGAATCAATAACTGTCAGCGGCGGAACTAAGACCCGATCAGTAGTGCAAAAGTAATCGACCAAAACCACTTTCAGAATTACATTATTTTCATATTTAAGTGAAGGACGATAAAATTCACCCAAACTAGTGAAATGGTGTAACATGCATGCTCTTATTGTACAAAAAAAAAAGTACCAAAGCATGGTGTTTTACTAATATATATGGTCAACTTAGTTGTAATAAAGAACGTTATGAACTTTTTCAACTATATGTCATGTTTCTAAGATTGTCTCGGATTTAAAATGTTGATATTCAGTGTCTCAACTATCAAATTGGTTTAGTTCCACTTTTTTCTCTTAAAACTAACGGAACAATAACATGTTTTTTAAGCATTAAATAATCTTAAACCGTGAGCAACAAATCTAATACTATACAGAAAGTGGATAACATGGTTTTATTGTTTAAAACGTCAATTTTAACTCAAAAAACAATCTAAAAAAGGTGAAAACCAACCAATTTGATAGTTGGAACGCCGAATATCAACATTTTAAATCCGAGATAACGATTAGTAACATAACATATAGTTATCTTTTAAGGTTCTTAAAGTTATGCATGAAGTGTAGCTAATAGTTACAGTTCGGCAATGCAGTCGACTGTAAATACAGTCAAATTTAGAGATATTAAATCATAAGAGAGAATGAATCAAATTTCAAAATAACAAGCCAAATCAGATCTAAATCGTTGCATATATCTCGATATGTCTGATATAACGATTGTAAATTCGACTGTAAATCCGGTCAACCGTAATTTAGCCAAACCCTAATAGTTACCACTTTTATTTTTATAAAAAAATGAGAATATTTTTTTTTTAAATGGAGGGAAATAAATATATACCTCATTGCCGAAGTAAGCATCGGGGCCATACGCAAACTTGATGCCAGGGTAAGAACAAGTGAGCTTCCTTCCACAAGGAATCCATGAAATAGTGGATCCTTCATCGAACAGAAAAACTGGCTTGAAGTACTTGACACCTTCTTTCATGATCAGCTTCACTCTCAACACCTTTCCTTCGTTATCACCTGGGATTAGCTCTGTTGGCAGCACTTCTATCACTGCATCTGCATATTGCTTTTGTGGATCTGCAAACAAAACCCTAATTAATTAACTTCTATAATCACATTCGATTCAAAATTGTGATCGGGAGCATGTACAGTGGCAGATCCAGAAACCCAGTTGGATATAGGAACCTGACTTGTTATAGTCTTTTGTAACATTAAGAACGATCTAGATCGATATCAATTCAGGTTAGTATTTTTTTTTTCTAAAAAAATACTCTTAATAACGGTTGTCGACGTGATAGAATCCATTAATCATTTGTAGGAATTGATCTAGTGAACTCATCTTCCATAATTAGCGTATTACCAGCTGAGCTGCCTGACCATTGAAGTCGGGAAATTCTTGTGTACTGTAGACTTGGTGTTTACACCGATTCGATATTATCACGACAAGTGTCTTTAGCTCTCACTCTTTTAGGATTTATCTTTAGCGTTTTAGAAAAAACTTTCAAAAGAGTGAAACAATTATCATAATTGTATTGGTTTGGTGTAAATACCAACTCTACACAATAATTTTCCTTTCAAATCAAATGGCGTCCTAACTAAGTTTAAGAGTGTTCCTTGAAAAAATACATATCTTCTAATAAAAATTGTGCCAAGCGGTAGGAATGGGCATAAAAAGCCGAGAATTCAAAATCCAAGGAAAAACGTCCCAAAAAACTCGCCCTGATTAAACAACCGACCCGGTTTAAAAATTCCCACCCGAAAATTCGAGCTCGGGCCCACGGGCTCTGAGCTGAAATGCCCAATTGCACCGAATCCGTCCGAACTAAAATTCATAATACACATGTTTTGTTCAAGATTGGGCTAGGCCAAAAAAAACTAAGCCCATGCGTTACTTTACCTAGCAAAAAAAGTGAGTACATACTAAAAAAGCTAGGCCCATGCGTTGTTAGCGGACAAAGTTAGACTAAAAAAACTAAACTAAAAAAGCTAAGCCCATTATGTACTTTACCTACCTAGTCACTACAGAAGATGCCACGACACTACACAGAGAATGTGAATCGTATTAAAAAAGTTTCTCACGTTGTAGAATTTCCTACTAATTAAAGATTTTGCTATAATACTTATCATAATTGGTCTAACCCGAACCCGCCTAAAAAAATCTGAAACCGAGGTTGCTCGAAAATTTTTCTCATATTTTCCCGACCGAAATCGAGTCTTAAAACCCGAGTGGTGTCTCAGAACCCGCTCGGGACACTGTAGATGTGTCAATGCATAGATACAAGGGAAGAGATTTATTTTGTAATTTTACCAATATAGGCATCAAAGTCGGGTTTTCGGGCTTCAATGCTGGCTTTGATGCTTTCAAGGCTGTGACCTCTCTCAGCCATGTCTCTCTGCAGATGTTTCGATTATGAGTTATGAAAGTTTGATGTGTTAATTAATTAAGTAAAAATAATATGAATAAGTATATATATATATAGTACTTGGATTTTCCATGCAAACTTGACTTCATTGCTGATATCTAAGTAAATACTGAAGTCGAGCAGGTCTCTAACACGCTCGTCGTACCTGCATTTTGATTATTCTCAAATGATTTAGTGCATCTGATTATAAATCGTATATAATATATATTAACATAAAATTAAACAATATAGTTTCTTCTACCAAATGTGGTGGCATGCAAAATGTACGTACGTTCTTCCATAATATCACATGCATATATATATATGATAGTGAATTTTAGTTAATTAAAATAATTACATTGGATGTAAACCCTCAATGACGAGGATCTTGGGTGGCTTGATGAGCTCTGGAGGGTCCAACAAACCAGTCACGTGGTTGTATATTGGTTTCTCCACAGACTTTCCCTCTTTTAGAGCTTTCACCTGCTCATCACACCAAATTATTATTATTATTAGAAATTATATTCGCGCTACTCGCGTGCACATTATAATCTAACAAGTGCATATTCAGATTTAACTTCAATGATATTACAAAAATACAATTTGAATTTAAAGAAAATAAATTAGGCAATGTGATGATAACAAATGTAAAAGAAAAGTAAAAAATTAAAGTAAAGTAAAATAAGAGAGAAATTTAATAATTACACTGGATATTTATACTTTCTTTTCCAAAAAAAAAAAGAATGACCAGTAGTGTCAATTTTAAATTCATCCGACTGCAAAATATTCAAACTCTCATGTTTATTGTTTAGGAAGATTTTTTTATGTTCCGACCAGACTTATTAACGACCGGTGCATGCACATAATTCCGTCAATGTAGATCCATCAACAGCCTAACATAGCTAAGAAGCCGGCCATTTAAGCCTCACTTATATAGTCACCATCTCATATGTAATGAATGAGAAAGTACTAACGATCATGGGTCCATCCCGCTAAATAATGTCAAACTTTCTTGCACAATGTTTAGGTTTTTTTTTTTTTTTTTTTTTTTCTTTTTCCCCAGTTATAAATGAACAACCAACGCATACAATGACATCGTCAACTTAACCCACCAACATTCTAGTATATACAGTCAAGAAGTCAGCTCTTTAAAGCTCAAATTCTACTTGCCTCTTTACATAACTGACACGATATATAAGTCAGGCGAGACCTCTTATTATAAACAGATCACCGCGAGCTGTAAAACTCAAGTTCTCACCTCTTTACATATCTGACACGATACATAAATCAGGCGAAACCCGTTTTATAAACAGATCACCTCGAGGTAATGCCGTAAACAATTTCGGTACCAAACCACGTGCGTGTTAATACAACTTAAATAATTATTTAATTACCTGCTCGTACATAAGATCGAAATCATTAGCTTTAGGATCAAGCGCAGTAACACCATTCTCTTTCCTCCCAGTTCTATCCAACGAATGATAATCATCCAAACAAATAACAGTGGTGGTGTCGCTGATCAGAGTATTCGAATCTGGGTTCCCGCCTTTAGGCGGCTCGGCGGCGCCGCCAAACACGCTCGTCAGCCGCCGCATGAAGGTACTCTTGCCGCAGCCGGAATCCGCCGCCAGGCCGATGACGATGGTGTCTCCGGCGGAGCATCGGATGGCGTAATGCTTACGATAGCTGCAGCTCTTGCGGGAAAATACGAGCTTCTGGGCGGAGTTTCCGAAGTGGGTTTTGGTGGAGATGGAGGATGATGAGGTGAGTGACGTGGCGGAGTGGAGTGCACAGACCGCCATTGTAGGTTAAAGCTTGATTCTTTGGTGTCTGTGTTTTTTAGTAGTAGTGGAATTGATGATGTTAGTTTTAAGAGGGGGAGTGTGTATGTGGTGACGTGGCACTGGGTTTTTATGAACACCCTTGGTTTTGGATAGATGGAGGAGTAAATATCGTTATTATGAGTGGTTATGAGTGATACAAAATGTCATCTTCACTTAAATGAAGAATGAAATAGGGTTAAAAATCTAAAATCAGTCTGAACTATATGTTATTGTTAAAAGCTCTTTCTAAATTTAAAATGTTCATATTTAATGTCACAAATATCAAATTTGATGTTTTCCATTAAATTTGTTGTTTTCCATTTTTTCGACTGATTTTAGCATTAAAACTATTGTAAAAATGTTGTTTCCATTTTTTTTCGAAATATTTGTTCATGATTTAGGGTTATTTGATACTTAAAAAATATGTTTTTTAGCCAATTTTAAGAGAAAAATATTTGTAACTATTACTTTACACCTTAGATTATTTTATCCGATTTATATAAGTAAGAAATAAGTTAATACAGCCGCATATACTAGTTAGTTTTGAGTATTTTGACTCTTTTCATTTATAGATAGATAGATCGGTGATGAGGGAAAGGGTGGAGTTGGTGTTTTGGGTTATGTGACAGGGCATGGAAGGAAGTAGCTTGGTGATTAAAAAAAAAATTAATTTAATTTGGAGTTTGGATATTTGGGGTGCCACGTGGCATTATAAGTGTGGATAATTGAAGATGAGAGATTTAAGGCGTGGAGTGGAGTGGAGATGTGGGCTTTGAGGATGAGTCACCGGCAGACCATACCATTCATTCATTTTCTTCACTAGTCTTTTGGAGTTTGGACTATTGGCTTTCCAAGTTGTGGAGGAAATGATTTGTCTCTTCATTATTTTGCCATTATAAGATCGAGCTAATGAACACTTACACTATGAATTTCTACCAATCTAAGTGTCTACTCCTAAATATAACCGCGACATCAAGTTATAACCAGCGTTGAACCGTTACATCATCTTAGAATAGAAAATCATCATAGAATAGAAACGTATATCCCTCAATTAGTTATTTTGATACCGTTGATTACCAAAATACGAGGTAAGGAAAGTGAAACGAGTTCCCGGGACTATTATTGCTTATTGATACAATTAGTAAATAGTCAATTTGATGGTTTTAGGTGGAGCCCCATTAGAAGGGCAGCAACGATAACATGATCATGAATTTTTTCATTTCCATAGTTATCAACCTATTACCAGTGTGCGTATGCATTATTTGTTTCCTTGGAAAAGGATTGATACTCTTAACGGCCATTTGACACCAAAATGAAATAACTCTGCCTACTATCCAAGATATGATTTTAAACAAAAAGGTCCACTAAAACACACTCAATCGAGCTAATAGAGATATCTGAGAAACTCTGAAAAGTCAAGTGTCTCGCCGAACTCAACAGACAACAAGTACTAGGTAGATCAACATCTATCTATCTATTGTCAACTACATATCATACCCACTCGAATCACAATCAAAATAAGCTGAAAGAGACCAACAACATTCTATATACTAAGCGTTTAGGGTACCACGAGAAGCTGTGTACATATGAGGTCGAGTGATCGGATCGGATCTGACAGTTTGTGTTTACCTGTTGCCCCTGAAGTACGTGTATATTTTCTGCAAAAGTCGAAGATTAGAAATTTGTTAGATCCGAATACTATTAGTGTAAAAGATGCGGGTCGAGGCCAAATTGGAAAGGGTGCGTTTGTTTCTAACCTGAAGTACCCATAAGCTGAGAAGCGTCTCCAAGCAAAACATGATGAATCCAATCAAGTAGAATACCTGCAGAGAACAATAACACCCACTCCAGTTCAGATAAAAGCCCAGAATACCAGCAAAGTCGATAATAAATCGAGAGTCAAATTGGGTCAAGGGATTTGGTTTTGAAGTTTTAGGACTAAACTGAACAAAAAAAAAGTTAGGGATGTATTTGGAGGACTACATTGAACAAAATCAAAAGTTTACGTGCCATTTAATGGCCAAAACTAACGGCCAACTGACACGGATGGACCAAAAACCAACAAAGTTCAAACGTTTGGTACCAAAATTATACAAAAAAAATACATCTTGTACCAAAAGCTACATTCGGTCAAACTTGTTATATGAAAAGTACATTTTACCCTATATGTATATATATATATAGATATAGATATACCAAATTCCCAACTGATTTTGGCCAGATCAAATAGAACGATATGCAAAAACGAAACTTACACCAACAAGCATATGACCAGAGAGGAGATCAACTGCTGAGAGAATGCCGCTGTAAAATCAATAACATGGAAAAAGATATAATTGTAAGATACTATCTATCTTGGTATAGAGGTAAGAGATATAAGTTGGATGGAACAAACTGCAGGATTGAGTGAAATCAATTAAAGCCACGGATTCAAACAAGAGAGATCAGGCAATAAGAGAAGATTAGGGTAACTTTGTGCAGTTGTATCGACTTACGTGAATGATTTCCCGTGGAAGACAATTGGAGGGGCTATGGAAGCAACGATGCAGAAGCCAATATGCAGCTGCTTGGAAAAAAATGCATCAACAAGAGGATCGCCAATAGTAAGCAAGATAAGTGGATTTAAGAAATACATTTTGATTCGGTGAATAGGATGATGTGCAGTCTAGAGGCTATGGTTTACTGTGATAGAGATAGTAGTGATGTGTGTAAGTTGTAGTTTATTAAGGAGGTGGATGTGTTTGTAACAGCTTTCAAGTAGAGGGTACATTTGTAATAGGTAGAAGTACAGAGTACTATAAATATCCTACTATCTCTATCATACTGTACCGAGGTGGGGAATAGCTGATTAGATAAATACTCACCAAATAGAATATGAAAAAGCCACTAAAGCTCACCGCGCTGTCGGTCCTGTTACAAATAATCCAAATGAGACAGGCATGCATATGATAGGTCATACTTTTATGCTGATAGAGAGAACTCATATATGACATTGCATTTGCAAAAAGGATGTGAATATAATTAAGAAACTGAATTTTATAGTGATACTAACCTCATAGCCCTATATAGTGGCCTATACCATAGTAAGTATGATAGAGGACATCCAGTTAAAGCATAGATTGAAGCCAGGAAAAATATCTTCACACCTGAACACATGGAGCCATTAGGAGAATTAGTATACCAAGATGGGCTACAACAGTTGAATCTGGGACCTTTGATAGCCAAAGAAGATGACTTTCCACTTAGGTAACATTGATTTGAAGCTCATAGATTGAATACAAGGGCCTATTATAAAGGAGAGGAACGAAAAGGCTTACCTCCACCTCTGATCCAACACACTGTTATTGCGATGACATTGAACACAAGGCAAAGAAGAATCCCTGCAAATGCCGAAGTCTATTAGCTTGATTGAGAAAGAACATCACCTAATATATAACGGAAAAACTGGTAATGACATAAGAAATCGGAGAATGGAGGCTGACTAGTTACTTAACAGTTAAAGATAAGCTGCTATACGGAGGAATATAGAACTAACTAAACCTATATGCTCCAGCTTTAAACTAGAGAAACCGGCTCTCTTGAAACTTAAAAGCGTGAAATAAAGCATACCTAGCCAACTAGCAAACGCCAGGTACTGCATCTTTTGAGCGTGAATTGGTATTTCATTGGCTATGTCATGATGAATGATAGGGAAAAACGGAGGCCAATTTCTATCGTCCACAGGGACTCCAGCTGATAAATTGGAATAAAGAGACCACAAAATGAGATAACAACTTATACCTAATGAAAGAAAAGAGATGTGTGGGTTTCACAGTAGTGTCATATAAATATGAAATCTTAAGGAAATCTTACCTCTAGAAACAGCCTCTTCTCTTCGTTTTATGTCCTGTGAAGAACATGAGAAATAGTCCATAACTTATTTATACAGGTCGTCGAAAAATAACTTATTTATATGAGCCCGCTAGCTTGTATCCAACTATAAGAATTTACTAGAGCTGATAACCCATGGTGTATCATGTCTGAACAGAACATGCTATAATTCGGCGACCTATCATGCAAATAACCAGCTTATGGCATATTAAAGAAGATATATCATTCAAAAGTTTTGGGAATAGAATTTATATTCTGAACTCTAGAAATGTGTATGAGAGATACAAAATTAGTGCATGTTGTCTCATGTTTTAGGTTGTCTCATGTTTTTGGTTGAAATTATGCAGACGGGTGGAGCTGCTCCAGCACCAAAGCCATTTAATTGTTGCATCACTACCATTTGGTTTGGGCGAAAAATGACGCCACTGTTGATATTTAATTGAATCTAGTGATATCCAATGGCATATCAACAGTGGCGTCATTTTTTTGACCATAGTCAAATGGTAGTAATGCAACAAGAGAATTGCGTGATTAATCACTTCAAGCACAAGGGTAAGGAGAAGATAACCTTTTCTCTCCTTTTTAGATCTGCTTCCCATGCAGCAAGTTCTGTTCCTTTGTTCTGGGAATCCTGAAAAAGAAAAAAAATACTCTAAGCAAAACCACCAGGAAGTGTTTTACTAATTGAGAGAGTACAAAGAGCTGGTTTCTTACATTCACTGAATCCAACGGAATATCAACAGTGGCATCATTTTTTTGCCCAAAGCCAAATGGGAGTGATGCAACAAGAGGATTACGTGTCTTTGGTGCTGGAGCAGCTCCACCCTTCTGCATAATTTCAACCAAAAACATGAGACAACATGCATTACACCTCTATATATATAAAGCTAAAACCAACATGCATGTCTTCAAGCAAAAAATCACGCGCCTCAAATCCTCTTCCATGTCCAGACACAAGCTAATAGATTACAATATATTGGAATGATATCAGTAATTTCTTGATCTTTCTTACTCTCACGGTGGAGTTGGAACCATAAATCTGATTTACTATGTTAAAAAGATTATAAAACTTACAGACAAATGTATTTATTCATCTAATTTATTTGACATCTAATAAGGAATAGCTGGAACAAAGAAAGATAACTCTCAACACTTGTTATTCCAATGGCAAAAAGATCTCTCGCGAGGGAACAAGAGCTGGAAACTTGTGCGTGTTGAGTTTGTGCCAGAATGACAGTCTATTACTCACATAAGACATGGTTCTGGCAATATTCCCTCGCCATAGAGCTCCATTATTATTTTCGGTTTAAAATGACAGACAAAAGAAGCTCGATCAGGAAACTGCACATCATATACTCTGCCACTAAGTTGATCCATTCTAATCATAAAAGTTCAAACAAATGATGATGTAGATCGAATAACTCCTCTCCATCATATGTCCATCATCATCCTCCAGAGCATTTGACCACCGGACGACTGTACCTAACCCGTGACTAAGAGTAACCAGATCTAGTCAAAAACACCTAGACCTAGTTGACAAAAAAACACTGATCCAAAAACTCGCATGCAGATGATTCTACGCATATCAATCAAGCTAATTCAAACAAGACCTCAGTAAAAGTTACGGATGAAAATAAAGCAAACAACTAGAGATCTACCGCGTGGCAGCTGGAGAGAGAGTGAGGAGACTTACAGAGAAAGGGTTGACATCTTCTTCCTCGAAGGGATTGGGATCGTGGTGGCGATTCATGTTAGTGGCGGCGAAGACCTTACCGGAAAATTAGCCCGCCGGTAGAGAGAAATCGGGAGATCTGGCTGCACCACCGCAAGTTCCGCGCCAAATGAAGTTCTCTTTCTCTCTCCGCGTACTTTACTTTTTTACTTCACCCGCCACCGGCGCCGCTTGAATACTACGCGGGGTTCAAATAGGAGTGACGTGGACTCACCTTTATAATTAATAAAATTAATTTTTTTTGGGCCAGTAATTAATAAAATTATAATTAAAAAATGTAAAAAAAAAAAAGGGACTCAAATCACTTTTACGGCCCAATATTTAAAAAAAAAAATTACATAAATTAAACATTGGACAAGAATAGCAGTTGCGTTGAGCACTTGAGCTCTGTATTCATATGAAAATCATGTATTTGGATATTTTGAGCATATACTGATAGTTGTATACTTTGATATTTTGGTTAAATAAATTTACAAATTCAATATTTTCCTATTTAATTATCACAAAATTACAAAATGGTTATTTTTTTGGGCCAATACAAAATGGGTTATTGAAGTGAAATTTTTGTAATTATCCCTCATTTGAAAAAACTAGGCCCAAGTATATAAATACAACGATAGACTTTAATGGGCCCTAATATTTGGTCCATTTTGGTTTGTGTAAACATTGGCGGTTAGGCTTTGAGAGTTGCCGTGAAATTAACTGTTCCCGCCGTTTGACCGGAACAGAGAAGTCAAAACCCTAGAATAAAACTAACCGCTTCCTCTAGCTATCCCTTTCTTCGTCGGCGCTGGCTTGCTCTGCTTCAGTTTCCAACTTCTTCTCCCTACCTCCTCATCGCTACTTCCAGCTCGCACGATGGGCAAGAAACTGAAGGCGTCTCCGGAGAGCGAACCAGTCGCCGCCGACGCCGTGGCTAATCCCGAGCTCAAATCGGCGAAGAAGAGTAAGAAGAAGAAGGAGAAGCTGAGAGAGGAAGTCGTTCCATCACCGCAAAGTGAAACCGATTCCGGCCACAAAAGGAAGAAGCTTAGTGACGCGGATGCTGAAAACGGAACTGAGAGCGCTGGTAAGAAGAAGAAGAAGAAGCGCGGAGATGAAGAGGCGAAGAGCTTGAGTGAGAATGGATGTGGCAAAGATGAGGAGTTGAGAGATGGAATCGTGGTGGTGAGCGGCAAAGATGTGAAGAACCCGAAGTATGCTGCGCTTGAGACGTTTGAGGGCTCAAAGCTGCCGGAGAATGTGCTGGAGTGCTGTAAGGGGTTCAAGAGTCCATCTCCTATACAGTCTAGGGCTTGGCCTTTTCTG
This sequence comes from Clarkia xantiana subsp. parviflora, assembly GCA_036873135.1. Classification (NCBI taxonomy): domain Eukaryota; kingdom Viridiplantae; phylum Streptophyta; class Magnoliopsida; order Myrtales; family Onagraceae; genus Clarkia; species Clarkia xantiana. The sequence continues at coordinate 17,066,250 of JAPTYO010000003.1, forward strand.
CTTGATGGGCGCGATTTTATTGGAATCGCGGCTACTGGCTCAGGTGAGGTCCTAACTTTTGCTGTATACTCTGTTTCGTTAAGAACAAATTTAAAATGGAACTACTGTACTCTTTTGGATCATCAGTCACGTCTGATACGCCAGAATATGGAGTGAATAAGAAAAAATTAGATTCCAATTCAATTATGGCGATTACAATAAGATAAGATATGTTTTAATCCTTATTGGTGTGAAGTGGTTTTAGGCTGATGAAGTTTGGTTTCTTTGGGTGGCTTGATTTAGGAAAAACTCTGGCCTTTGGCATACCGGCTATTATAAATGTGTTGAACAAGAGGAAGGGGAAGATGTCCAGGGGGCGGCATCCACTTTGTCTTGTTATGTCACCTACCAGAGAGTTGGCTCAGCAAGTAAGTAACTCGTCTAGGCCCGTGTTTTTCTACAAGACGGAAAATTTATAGTCTTGTTTAGGTTCAACTTAAAGCTCGAAAATGTATTGCAGCTGATGTTTCTCTTGCGGCATCTTGTATAGTTGTTCATATGTTTTTTTGTCATATTGTACCTGCAACGATTACCAGCTCTTGTGCTAACATGTTCATTGTGCAGATTTTTGATGTCTTAGTCGAAGCTGGAAAATCAACCGGTGTTAAATCAGTATGTCTGTATGGAGGAGTTCCTAAAGGACCACAAAAAGCTGATCTTATGGCTGGAATTGTGAGTTAGCCTATTCCCTTTCCCCTTCTCTCTCGGACTGTATGATGTAAACTCCTTAATTTTTTGTCCAATTTTTGGTCAGGGTCCTTAAGGTATGGTAAATGAACAAATATGGTTTTTAAATTTTTGCTGTCTTGGGTCCAGAAACTGCGACTCTCATTATCCACTCAAATTCGTGTTTCTGTACACTGTGTCCTGTATTATGTATTTATGTTGTTGGGTAATACTATGCTTGGAATGCTTTTAAATGAGTCGGTCTAATTTCTGGAGTTAAGTTTGGCATTTAAGGCACCCATGCGTAACATTTTGCAAAGTTGTTTTCTTTGATGGTTATGGGTCCACCTGACCATGGTCTTTGGTCCTCCAACAACTTCTCAGGACATTGTCGTTGGGACTCCTGGGCGTTTGAAGGATCTGGTTGAAGAAGGTGTCTGCTCGCTCTCTGAGGTAGCTTTTGGGGTAAGTGATTTAAGAGACCTAGCGTGCTTTAAGAGACCTCTCTGCTGGAAAGATTTATTCTACTTTGAGTTTGTTTTTAGTTCTTGGCCCATCCATGCTAGTCCAGATATCTATTTCCTCCTAGCAGTTATTCAGAGAAGTATACTCCCTTTTAAAAGGATGACATAACCCTTTGTAGGTGCTTGATGAAGCTGACAGAATGCTTGACATGGGATTTGAACAGGAGGTTCGCTCAATATTGAGCAAGACTAGTTCTGGTATGTCGATAAACATTTAGACATGTTCACTGTTTGATTAGCATTTAACGACTTCCTTTATCCACAATTCTTCATCTTCATTGCTCTCTTCCTTCCATTTCCCTGTATTGATGTCTTTGATTTTTTCAACAGTTTGCATGTGCTGACTAGAACATTCTAGCTTTTGGTCCTTTTGTGGTTATTTAACTTCATTAAAATGTTAGAGAATATATTGTTTTCAAGTATAGTTTTAATTTTTTATTAAAGGATGGAAGTAACTGCAAATACTGTTTTTATTTGTATTTGCATGTTTGATATTCAATTTTCCGGTTTCTGGGCATATGTAAGAGGCTTTTTATGTAACCTTTTTGCAGTTCGTCAAATGGTGATGTTCAGTGCGACATGGCCACTAGCTGTCCACCAGTTATCTCAGGAGTACATGGACCCTAACCCTGTTAAGGTCTGAATCCTCTTATTGAGAAATGTTTCATTACCTTTTGTCCTCCCCTCCTTAGTTAAGGATTAACAAATTTGTTGATTGCAGGTTGTTATAGGTTCCGAGGATTTATCTGCTAACCATGATGTTATGCAAATAGTGGAGGTACAATTGCTTGAGAGACCACTTAGCTTTTGACTTTGAAAATGTTGAGCTGTTCTCATAGTTATGATATATGGTGATCTCTCTTGGCTATAGGTAATAGAGGACCGCTCACGAGATCAGCGCCTAGCAGAACTGCTTCAAAAGTATCACCACTCAAAGAGGTAATTTTACTACTCACAAATCCAACTTCCCTTGCTCTTTCTTTCCATCTGGTGAAGTTTTTTAGATGTGGTGTTTTTTATATATGCTAATAATTGAAAGTTTATACCTTTTACAGTAACAGAGTACTGATCTTCGTGCTGTACAAGATGGAAGCTTCTCGTGTAGAAAGAATGCTGCAGTCAAAGTATATTCCTTCTCTCTGATTTGACAATTACAGGAATCCCTCTATTTCTTCCCTTTCATAATAATTGGGTGTTTTCTCGTGTTTAGAGGGTGGAAAGCTGTATCGATACACGGAGACAAAACACAGAGTGCTCGTACAGAAGCACTATCACTATTCAAAAAGGGAAGCTGTCCACTATTGGTAAGTTTCATTCAATCCTCTGAGCAAGATAAAAGTGTTGATCACAGTGAAATTTCATTATATATACTTGTAAAATGGCTGCAGATAGCAACAGATGTGGCTGCACGAGGATTGGACATCCCAGATGTGGAAGTGGTAATCAATTATAGTTTCCCTCTCACAACAGAGGACTATGTCCACCGAATTGGAAGGACAGGACGGGCTGGTAAAAAGGGTGTTGCTCATACATTCTTCATGAAGGAGAACAAGGTAAGTTCAGTTGGCTGAACTGAATTTCTTTAATCAGTTTAGTTTTGGGCAAATAACTCAATTGTCAATCACTTTAATATTGATTGAAATTAGGGACTTTCTGGAGAGCTAGTCAATGTACTTAAAGAAGCTGGACAGATTGTGCCTGCTGATCTCGTGAAATTCGGCACCCATGTAAAGAAGAAGGTAAGAGACGTCTAATCTAGTCTAGTTATATATGAAAATTGAACATTGCAATGTTTGTTTGGAATGGCAAATTGAAGGATCTGGCAAAATGTTGCAGGAATCTAAACTTTACGGGGCTCATTTCCGAGAGATTACTGCAGATGCCCCGAAAGCTAAAAAGATTACATTCAACAACTCAGATGATGAAGACTAAACAATTGGTAGCTCTAATGTATAATTTTTGGCTGCATTGATTGATTTCTTCTCCTCTAGCTAGTTAGGTACACTATATCTCTCTGCCTATGTTTATTTATTATGTCAGCCATGTATCTGTCATATTTGTTGTCAAAATTTTGATATTTAATAATTGGATTTGGTTTGGATATGAGAATTTGTATATTGGTATGGTAAATGTTAAATTGTCAACACCAAATGGAAAGTTCATATAAATTTATTGTTTGCTACAAGTTGGTGTTGTTGAAGAGGCTTTCTTGTCATTCAGTAGGCACTTCACAAAGTACTATTAATCTGCCAGATAATATATTGTTAAGCTCAGAGTGCTGTAGTTCCTGGATGTTCATGAGTTTCTTTCTTGTGTCAGAAGCAGAACTCAGCTCACTTCTTGTTGGAAATAGAAGCAGAATTATACTTATTTGGATTAGATTAGATAATTTAATCAATAACTAATTATACAATGATTAAAAAGATTATACAATAGTTTTCTTGTTAGAAACTATCAGATCAGAGTGGCGCAGCGGAAGCGTGGTGGGCCCATAACCCACAGGTCCCGGATCGAAACCTGGCTCTGATATGTTTTGTTGTATTTTTTTTGCCGGCAGGCAGAAGTTTTATGACAAATTTTAGAGTTTTTTTTTTTTTTACTCTGATATACACTTATATGAATAACCCAATACACATATAGGCTGCATGATTAATAAATTATGAATCTAGGCCTAACCGAGATTTGATATACTGGCTAAATAATTGAAGACCTTAACTAAGATGTGAGATCTCGGTTAAGGTACAGGAGCCTTTTGTCACATTTCACATCTCGGTTAAGGTACAGAGCATTTTGTATGTTCTCTATGAAATATATATAAATCATTGGAACCAAACATGAAGCAAATCTTAGCAAATCCTAGGATTAAGAACAAAACAGAGAGGTGGCTTTTGTTGATATTATTATAGTATAATAGTAAAAGGCTTACATAAGCAAAGAGAAAGACAACATACGAACTGTGTTTCTTTATATACAAAAATCATTGTTCATGGATTCTTTGAAACCGCCCCTCTCTTCTGATTCACTCCCACCAGTTCATCATCGCTTTCACCAACAAACAAACAATTACTTAGAACCAAGAAGCCTTATTTTATTCCAGCAAACAAAACCCACTACGCCAAGCAAAGCCATATTCACAAAAACCTATCTTCTTCGTTCCACACATGCTCTGTTTTTCTCTCTCTACCAACCATTGTTGTAGACTGGAAGCTGTTAAACAACCCTTTCTCAAAAATCTGATCTCGAGTGAAAATGATGCTCACAAGCAGAGAATAATAAGTTAGTGGCAGTTCTTCTATATAAAAATTTGATTTGCGGGTTGATTTTTATTTGCTTGGGACTTCAGTTATCCATTGGAGTAGTCTAGAGAGAGAAAGTATCAATCTGCAACCTTGTGTGTTGCTAGAAGCTAAGCAATGGTGGGTTTGTTCTCAAGATTCTCTGTCAGAGGTGGCCATCGGCGAGCACAGAGTGCCCTAGTAAGATCCCCTTCTCTTTCGTTCATTCTTATGCAAAGGCTGCACCTTTGGTGGATTCAGTCAATATTGATCAGCTGTAATCTAATGGTGTTCTTCATGATTAAGAAATTCTGGGGAAAGTTGTTGGTGTTTTGGTTGACACTTTCAATTGGGTTCATTCATATTAGTTAAAGTTATGAAATTTATTTGATTTGGTCTACTTATTTGGATTGATGGAGTCCACTGCTACTGAAGTTTCATTATCTGATTTTCTCCATAACCTGTTTGTTCATGGATCCAATTTTGTGTTCCAATTTTTTGATTGATTATCAGTTTAATTCTGACTTTCCTCATTCAAAGAAGCATGAATTCAGGTTTCTGGATGAGGATAATATCAGTGATCAATTTCTTGGCTTGCATATTTAGCATCCAGTTTGGCTTCAAATGGAATTAGTCTATTTTACTATCAGGATTTAGTTCATGGCTGATATTATATCACCTCATTCATAACTTTTTTTGAAAATATTGATAATGTGGCAAAATTACATCTATTATCATCCATATAGTTCTATCACATTCATTTTATTGGCTTCATTAACATGACATCTCTTTGTTTCTTCAACTGAGCAGCAATGCAATGTTAAAAACTTAGATAACAGACGAGTTTTTTAGCCAACTTTTCGATAGGTCGAGACTTTCAGCATATACTCATAAACATACTACAACAATAACAACCATTTGATTTAGAGAAGAAACATTTCATAGTAACCTTAGTGCTTATCTTTGCAAATGGTTATGCCTTTGATTTTTTTTTTTTTTTGGTAAGACATTTGATGTTTATTGATATCAACTTCTTCATATTGATTAAATGGATACATAAATGTATAGTAAAATCAAATTCTCCATTTTGTAGGATTTGGCAGAAGTATTGCCCTCAAATTCAGAGGCTGCTCCGGCTACTGCCACCACTGCAAGCGCTCATGGTATTGAAGTGGCGGTCGAGTTTAAACCCGTTGAACATCCGGTCGAGCCTCTTGATAATGATTTACCAATTCAATGCCCTTTACCCGAACTCTCTATCCTCCATGTAAGTTGATCTAACTTACTGATCACTGATAACCAATATTGATTGGACCAACTGGTAAAACGAGCTGTGATCCTCAGGGATGAACAGAGTTCGAATCCAAAAATTGAGATTTTGTGTGATAATCTACTGACTACTGATAACCAACCAACTGGTAAAACGAGTTGTGATCCTTATGATGAACCAAGTTTGAATCCAAAAATTGAGATTCTGTGTGATAATTTACTGAATACTGATAACCAATATTGGTTGGACAAACTGTTAAAACGAGTTGTATCCTCAGAGAAGAGCTGAATTCAAATACAAAAGTTGAGATTTTGTGTGCTGTGTATTATAAGGATGGAAGAATATGGAAGGAAAGAGTATCTGCAAATGTGAGGAGAAGAGCTGATTTGCCACCCATGCCACCTGCAATGATGAAGGGTGGTTCGATTGAACCGGAAACTGGTGGGACCAGACAAAGAACCGGACCGGGAAAGACGAACCGGAACCGGCACATATTACCCTCTGCTAGTGCCCCTGAACACAGTCTTCTAAAGATGCTTGAAGAATCTGGTATCTGATGGACTTCTTGTAAATGAGATCCACACTACACTATCTAAAAGTTATTTATTGTTGTTCTTCATTTACAAACACATATACATAGATAAACCAATGTCAGACCACATATTATTGTATTTGTATCTATCTATAATGTATATATATATACATAAACAGATTGATGATGGCATGAAGAGAGATTATATAAATAATAATAGTGTGAGGTGACTTTCCTTTCCTTTGAAGTCTTAAGGGAATAGTCTCTTCTCTCTCAATGGTTTTTTTACCTTCTATGTGCCTTGGTTGTTCCTTTATGTGTAGTGAGTGGTGTTAGTTGGTCTTATGCTAATGATTTTGTTAAATGAAACTAAAATAAATAAAAATATATTAATTTTTAAACAAAAAGTTAATAATTTTTACTAATTGTTTACAGAATTCGGGTCTTTCTACTATGTTTTATAAGCACCGTGCTTGTGGCATTATTTTTTGTATTTTTCTATTTATCAAAAGGTGAACCCTAGATGTAAATTGATATTATTAATATTATGATACAATACAAAGTCTAGTTAGAAAAAAAAAAAATTCATACTTTTAAAGGTTTTTAAAGTTTTATAAATGTTACAATTAAGTCTACCATAATATTAAAATAAGCAAAAACATTATGCTTATGCAGCATGGTAGAAAAACCCACAAAATTCTCATATCAAATTTGCAAAGTGAATTGAAGATGTTTGGGATTAACTTTCTCCCTAATAGTTTCAATAGTTGCAGTCAATTCTTTTAACAATTTTGTCGGACCTAAAATCTGACCCATGGCGAATTACGTTTTGAAAACGTGGATTTTGAAAAGAATCGCCACTAGTTAATTGAGGCTAACTAGAATCCTAAATTACCTAAGTGAATAACGAATTAAACACCTAGGTATAAAATCAGTCTACGATCAGAAATTTGAGTTCGGGGGTTCTATTACGAATTAAAAACACATGGTAATTATCTCGCCCTTTCGGTACTCAATTTACTTAATTACCTCTGCTCTAACATATACAAAATTTCATATATCTAGAAAAAAAAGTTAAAAAAAAATTCTACACGAAGTAATTAAACCATAAAACTGATATTATTTAACTAAACTACAACTAATTAACATAGTGAAATCTAGGGGTCCTAAAAATTATCAAGCACAATTAAATTTAACATACGTACATATCCTATTACACATTATACATCGCACATTATATAATATATATAATAATAAAAAAAAACATCACACATTATATAATATATATAATAAAATAAATAAAACAAGAAATTATCTATACCTGGTCAACTTCTTCGTTTCATTTTTTTGTCATCTTTCCTTACCAATTTATGAAAGCAGCAAACGGTGTTGGAGCAACTCTGAACAAATACGAATCTAGGTTTTGGAAGAGGTGTACCGCTCATGTGCTGGTCGGAGGTGGAGTATCGGATGCTACGGGACGAGTCAGACGACTGGGCTGGGTCAGGTGATTGTGCGATGAACATGAGCAGATCACACGTGCTGGAGAAGACGGTGCCGCTCATTTCCGGTGTGACTGCTGTGATCGGGAGTAATGATCGGTAACGGCGAACCCGGTGGTGGCTGTTGGTGTAACCATAATCAGGATGAATGGACGTGGTCCTGCAATCGGGGCTCTATGGAGTGGTTGATGTGGTCACGGACGAGCGGCAATGGTGTCCGAGTTGAATTGGAGACGAAAGTTGGATGGTGATGGTGGATGTCGATGGAGCTTGGTGAAGACGATGGATGCTTGCTAGGTTGAAGAAGACAATAGCTATCCTAATTAAAAAATAATAATTATTATGATTATAATAATGAATGAATAGAAAGAATTATAAACAGAATACGAATTATAAGTAATTGAAACACAAATCCATGCTCGGTGGTTCGCCTGTACATCGACTTCGATAGACCTTTTTTCAAGAACAAAGTGTATTATTATTGTTGTGTTCTTTTTTACATGTACATAGGGCCTATTTATAGGTAAATTGACACCCAAAAATTGGAAAATCAATATTCCCTCAATATTTACCCTATTAAATACGAAAATATACATATAAATATATATATTATATATTTTCTGATTTATTACATCATTTATTGCATATGTATTGTCCTAATTTAAACTGAGCCTATTTTTGGCAACCCCGTGACCTTCCATATTTAAATACTTCCTTTTTTAAACGCGTTACACATAACATTTTTGACATGTTACGTACGTGTCGCGCGTACCAAAATTAGGTGTTTACAGCTTGCCCCTCTTTGGACGGACTCCCGTAGAATGCATTCGAGGGGGTTTGTCCAAAGACGAGTAAACACTAATTTTGGCTAGGAAGTATATCTTCTTCCGGGTCTTCAAGTCTCCAAGGCGGCCTTTGGCTTTATTGATGGTGCGAAAAAGTAGAGCCTCGGTCGGTGGTGCCCCTGTTGGCGGTGCCTCTGTTGGCGTGCAGAAAATAGAACCTCCGTCGGCGGTGCCCCTGTTGGCGGTGCCTCCATTGGTAGCGCGGAAAATAGAACCTCCGTCGGCGGTGCCCCTGTTGGCGGTGCCTCCATTGGTAGTGCAGAAAATAAAGCCTCCAGTGGCGTGCGAAAAAGTAAAGCCTCCAGTGGCGTGCGAAAAAGTAAAGCCTCCAGTGGCGTGCAGAAAAGTAAAGCCTCCAGTGGCGTGCAATAAAGTAAAACCTTTGGTGATGATTGGTAACAGAAGACCTCTACGTCAGACAGTACCAACAACCTCTGCTGACGCCTCTAGTGGCGAGTGGTAACGGAAAAACCTCTACGTCAGACCGTACCGGAAAACCTTTGGTGATATCTCTGGTGGTGAAAGACCTCTACGTCAGACCGTACCGGAGAACCTTTGGTGATGCCTCTAGTGGCGAGCGGTAACGGAAGACCTCTACGTCAGACCGTACCGGAAAACCTCTGGTGATATCTCTGGTGGCGGAAGACCTCTACGTCATACCGTACCGGAGAACCTTTGGTGATGCCTCTAGTGGCGAGTGGTAACGGAAGACCTCTACGTCAGACCGTACCGGAAAACCTCTGGTGATATCTCTGGTGGCGGAAGACCTCTACGTCAGACCGTACCGGAGACCCTTTGGTGATGCCTCTAGTGGCGAGTGTCGGGGATGAGCCTCTAGTGGCGTCCGTTGGAGAAGTGCCTCTAGTGGCGAGTGTTGGAGATGAGCCTCTAGTGGCGTCCGTTGGAGAAGTGCCTCTAGTGGCGAATGTCGGAGATGAGCCTCTAGCGGCGTCCGTTGGAGAAATGCCTCTAGTGGCGAATGTCGGAGATGAGCCTCTAGCGGCGTCCGTTGGAGAAATGCCTCTAGTGGCGAGTGTCGGAGATGAGCCTCTAGTGGCGTCCGTTGGAGAAGTGCCTCTTGTGGCGAGTGTCGGAGATGAGACTCTAGTGGCGTCCGTTGGAGAAGTGCCTCTAGTGGCGTGACTTGCGAAGGCTGAACACTAAGGCTTCGTTCGTCGGGGGTGACTCTGATTGTCGGTTGTGACTTGTAGGAACAGACTGTAACAGTCCTACTTGTCCTTGAATGGTGACTCGCGAGAGCAGACTGTAACCGTCCCGTTTGCCGTGAAGTTGACTTTGGAAGGCGCTGTGTTGCGCATGAATGTTTGTCCCTAATTTTTGCCTAAATTGTGCATTGTGCGACAACCTATCGGGATCTTTTCTCTTTTTTCTTTTCTTTTTTCTTTTTTCTTTTTCTCTCTTTTTTTTGTTGAGAATTTCTCTTTTTTCTCTCCTTTTGCCACGGTCGATTGAAAGATTTCCGACCATGCCCCTCGATTTTTTTATCTTCTCTCATTTTGCCATGATTGCAATTTCTGAACTTGCAACCATGCCTCTCATTTCCTGATTTTGCCTAGGTCGCCCTTTCGGGTTTTCAACCTAGCGGAAGCACTCTTTATTTGGTAGCCGATTAAACGGTGGATGTGACCCGTACTTTATTTTCTGCCTCGATGCGGGAGTATTTGTAGCCCTTTGGAGGGTGGCTGTGGCCTTTTCTCACCGTCTTTGATGTTGCGGGAGCTCTTTTGATTGTAGCCATTTGGAGGGTGGCTGTGGCCCTTTATTACTCGTCTCTGATCCGGGAAACACTCTTTGTATGTAACCATTTTGAGGGTGGTTGTGGCCCTTTCACTTAATATCCGCCATTGATGTTTCGGGATCGCTCTTTTGACTGTATCTGTTTGAGGGACGACTGTGACCCTTTCTTTTATTTTCCCGCCCTCACCGGGTTCGCGAGATCACTCTTTTTGTGTAGCCATTTTAAGGGTGGCTGTGGCCCTTTTTATTCTCCCGCCCTCACAGGGTTCGCGGGGTCACTCTTTTATTTGTAGCCGTTTGGAGGGTGGCTGTGGCCCTTTCACCTATTTCCCGCTTTTGACGTTGTAGGAGCGCTCTTTATCTGTAGCCCTTTGAAGGGTGGCTATGACCCTCTTTATATAGTCGTTTTAGGGACGACAAAGACCCTTTTATTTGTAGTTGATTTAGGGACAACTGTGACCCTTTTATTTCTTCACTGCTCTCACAAAATATGCAAGAGCACTCTCTTTATTTTTATCGGTAGCCAATTAAAGGGCGACTGTGACCCTAAAAAATTTTTGCTTTTGCTTTTTCTTTTTCTTTTACTTTTTGCCTTTTTTTTTTCTTTTTTGCTTTTTTTTTTTTTTTTTTTTGCTTGCTTTTTTTTTTTTATTTATTTGAAAATGAAAATTTAGCAAAATAGCCAACAACAATTATGTACATGCCCCCTAGTGGCAAATCTGAAATTTCCAATTCAAAACATCTTCTTGAGAAGGACTCACTTGATTGACCGTGTCGACGCCCTGGATGAACCCTACAACCAATGGATGACGTAGACATTGATTTTTAATCTCGGCTTCTCAAGTGCCCCGATTATCGCTCAATCTCGTCTGGGGATGCCCTATGGCTAGCACCTACCGGGTTAGGCTCGTCGCATGCAAGATGAATGTCCTGGCCAATGAACACAAATGGATGACGTGGAGTAGTCCGCATTGGGGCACAGATATTGCGCGAGATAAATTCGGCAACTGACACAAGAACGGTTGGCGAGCAAAGGGCCGTGCACGAGATGTGCTCTTCATAGGCTTTTATTTGGACGATTATCCGAGCTGCACAATGAGTAAGGAAAAACTCAAATTTCGGGGATAAAAATGATCACAACTTTTCTTACCTGGGTGTTGGATTTTTTTCTAGTGGGAAATGTGCTCGCTATGCGACTGGACCTGCTGCATGTCCTGATTTTCCTGCTCCATCTAGAAATCACAACTTGTATATGAGCACCTGCCGGAAAGTAAATGCCACTGAACCTCTGACGGAAGGCACAAACAATAATGCTTCATTTGCTTGACATCTCAAACGATCATTGATCGGCACATTGAATCTTCTGGGGACACTCGATGATCTCTTGATATTTTCCATATTCGGACATGGCCGATCTCAATAGGGGATGCCCCTTGGTTACCACCGACCGGTTTAAACCTCACCGTAAACGAATATACGGCTTGGTTCGGGACGCGTATGAATTCCACATATGGTGGATGGAACTTTGACATGTAAGTTCTTTGGAGCAGTCACGTTTCACGTGGTTGCGACCTCGTCGAAGTGGTCGTCTGATCTGCAAAAATATTAGGGACACTCAAATATCACGGAAATACCAAGTACAAGTCATCATACCAGAGTGTTGGATATCCCGAATGCGCAATTTGTGCTTCATGCAACTGAATGGCTGCACGTTCTTTTTTGTTGCCGCATTTGGCCGACAAAGCTCGTATGTGCAGGATACCTAACCAAGGGTACCTTAAAAGACCAGACACGAAATTAGTATAAAGAATCAAATGAGTCATGCATGATTTTTTGGAAAACTTCTAATGTCATTCATTTCATAATTTTGATTATATTTCAGAAAAAAATCAAAATTTATGATCTAAGGCGCTTTGCACTAGCTTGGAGTTTACTGAGTTTGCCGAGTGCATTATCTAGCTTGAACGCAGGACAACTGCTCAAAACAAAATTTTTTTCAAAAAGGTTTTATCGTCCTTTGTTTAAACTCGAATAGTAGCACTCAACTGCACAGTTAAAATATTTTCTCAAAAAGGAATAAAAAATCCCATTTTTTAAATGCTCGCTCATGCGAGTGTTGAAATGACGATCTTGCCAAAAAAAGTGCAATACACTTTGGATAATAACGAATGACACTTTGAGGTTTTTCTTTTTTAAAATGCTCATGCATGCTCGAAAGTTAAAGTTATACTGTTAAGAAAGTTACAACTTACAACCAGTTTACTTGAATGATACATATATACAAATGAAAAATCCAGGTAAAGTTTTTTATAAAAACAAATGCAAATGCAGTGCATGCTTGGAATTAGAAGCTCAACAACTAAGAGAAGATTTACAATCTAACAAAAAATCGTTTTTCCTAAAACAATGCCTATGAGATGCATACTTGAAATGAAATTTCTACAGTTACGAAAATTTACAAGTTACCTGAAAAGTTTTTTTGTGTTTTTTTTTTTTATGAGGGAAAAAAAAAAAAATCAATGCGTCCAAGTTGCTCAAATTAAAAAAGATATTCAAGTGAAAAATAAATGCAAATGAGATGCACAAAAATAATAAATACAAGATGCAAACTTAAAAATGAAAGTTCTACAACTAAGAAAAATTACAATTTACCTGAAAGGTTTTTCCGAAAATAATGCATATGAGATGCACATCTTTTCAAAAAAATCAGGTAAAAGGTTTTTTAAACAAAGAGCCCTTAAACTAAGAGAGCTTACGATTTATCTAAAAAGTTTTTTTAAATTAATGCATACTGGATGCATTATTTAAAAATAAAACAACTTAGGTAAAAAGTGTTTGAAATGATGCATATGGAATGCACGTTCGAAATTAGAAGCTCTAATAGCTAAAGGGGAATTAAAATTTCCAAATAAATGTTTTTTTACATGCGCGACGCGCTAACCAAAATCACAACTTACCTGAAGAGTTTTTTTAAGAAAAAATAATGCGTATGAAACGCAAGTTTGAAATAAAAAAAAATTCAGGTAAGAGGTTTTTTTAAAAAAAACAATGCATACAAAATGCATGTTCGGAAAGAAAATTTCTAAATGACTAACTACTTAGCTGAAAAAAGTTTTTTTTTTGTTTTTTTAAAAAATGCAATGAGATGAATGCATGAGAATAAAAATTACACAGTTAAAAAAAACTTACAGTTTTCCTGACAACTCTCTTTTTTACAACAACAAAAAACCCGAATAAAACACAACATGTTAGGGGGTAAAAAATGTGTGGCTTTGCTCTACAAGGTAGGTTCCACTGATAGGTTCCCGACAAGGTGGTTTCCTCACCCCATCACAGGGATCATAAGACCTTCACAAGCGAGTGGAGTTGTTCTGAGTCGTTCCGGCGGCTCGGCCGCGCGGTCGTACCCTTACTAACTCTCCGGGGTTCCTAGTTGCCCTGGGATTTAGGCATTTTGGATATTACACTAAAGTGGTGTGTGCGAGTTTAAACAATGCCACAAAAAAAAAATTTTAAATTCTACACTTTGTACCTGTAAAAAAAAAAAAAAAAAGTTAGATTAATCAAGAGAAAAAAAGAATTAAATTAAATAAAAAAAAATATGGCAAGTAAGCGAATATAATGAGCCCGAACCCTCTAATGTCCCCAGCAGAGTCGCCAAATTGTCGGACCTAAAATCTGACCCATGGCGAATTACGTTTTGAAAACGTGGATTTTGAAAAGAATCGCCACTAGTTAATTGAGGCTAACTAGAATCCTAAATTACCTAAGTGAATAACGAATTAAACACCTAGGTATAAAATCAGTCTACGATCAGAAATTTGAGTTCGGGGGTTCTATTACGAATTAAAAACACATGGTAATTATCTCGCCCTTTCGGTACTCAATTTACTTAATTACCTCTGCTCTAACATATACAAAATTTCATATATCTAGAAAAAAAAGTTAAAAAAAAATTCTACACGAAGTAATTAAACCATAAAACTGATATTATTTAACTAAACTACAACTAATTAACATAGTGAAATCTAGGGGTCCTAAAAATTATCAAGCACAATTAAATTTAACATACGTACATATCCTATTACACATTATACATCGCACATTATATAATATATATAATAATAAAAAAAAACATCACACATTATATAATATATATAATAAAATAAATAAAACAAGAAATTATCTATACCTGGTCAACTTCTTCGTTTCATTTTTTTGTCATCTTTCCTTACCAATTTATGAAAGCAGCAAACGGTGTTGGAGCAACTCTGAACAAATACGAATCTAGGTTTTGGAAGAGGTGTACCGCTCATGTGCTGGTCGGAGGTGGAGTATCGGATGCTACGGGACGAGTCAGACGACTGGGCTGGGTCAGGTGATTGTGCGATGAACATGAGCAGATCACACGTGCTGGAGAAGACGGTGCCGCTCATTTCCGGTGTGACTGCTGTGATCGGGAGTAATGATCGGTAACGGCGAACCCGGTGGTGGCTGTTGGTGTAACCATAATCAGGATGAATGGACGTGGTCCTGCAATCGGGGCTCTATGGAGTGGTTGATGTGGTCACGGACGAGCGGCAATGGTGTCCGAGTTGAATTGGAGACGAAAGTTGGATGGTGATGGTGGATGTCGATGGAGCTTGGTGAAGACGATGGATGCTTGCTAGGTTGAAGAAGACAATAGCTATCCTAATTAAAAAATAATAATTATTATGATTATAATAATGAATGAATAGAAAGAATTATAAACAGAATACGAATTATAAGTAATTGAAACACAAATCCATGCTCGGTGGTTCGCCTGTACATCGACTTCGATAGACCTTTTTTCAAGAACAAAGTGTATTATTATTGTTGTGTTCTTTTTTACATGTACATAGGGCCTATTTATAGGTAAATTGACACCCAAAAATTGGAAAATCAATATTCCCTCAATATTTACCCTATTAAATACGAAAATATACATATAAATATATATATTATATATTTTCTGATTTATTACATCATTTATTGCATATGTATTGTCCTAATTTAAACTGAGCCTATTTTTGGCAACCCCGTGACCTTCCATATTTAAATACTTCCTTTTTTAAACGCGTTACACATAACATTTTTGACATGTTACGTACGTGTCGCGCGTACCAAAATTAGGTGTTTACAAATTTTATTCTATATAGTTTACTAAAAAGAATGCACTTGATTAGATAAGAGCAAGAGTGTAAAAGTCTCAAATTTCAATACTTACATAGGGTTTGCCTAGCATAATTTGAAAGCATCTATGCTTTTTTTGCTGGGACCCACATAGGAGGAAATAGATAGAGACAAAACCTAAATTTAAGGAGGGGTTAAGTTGCAAATTTTTTTTTTTCTTAACCCAATTTACGCTGGTGGTAGTTTAGGCTAATCCTAAAAGGCTTCAATATTGTATTTTTCTTAAATTTTGTTAAAAATGTATTTTATTCAAAAAAACTCTCGTTAGATCGTTTTATTTGTGTATATAAGATTGATTTTGTAATTTTAAATGTATGTTATAAAGTAGGGGTGAAATCAAAATTCGGTTAGTCTTAAAAACCGATTTGGACCGAACCGAAAAACCTGAATCTTAATTTGATTTTTTTTGTCGATTTTTTTACTCTATTCGATTTTCGGTTCGAATTCGGATTTTGAGCTTTAAGGACCGCGGACCAAACCGACCGTTGTGATATATATATTAGTTGATATTAACCATTACAATTAATTAATTGTTTTAATATGAATTGTAAAATAGGCACTTATGAAGATTTTTTTCTAGTTTTATTTTATAACTTATTTATTTATATTAATTGACGTTATTTATCATTTCGGTTTGATATAGTTCATCAAAATCATGAGTATTTTAAATGGTAATTGCTAATTTTAGGATTTCGGTTTAAACCGAACCGAAAAACCGTACCACTAATTTATCTTTCGCGTATAAAATTTATTTTTATATACAATAATTACTTCTATAATATTAAATTGGAATTATTAATATTAAAATCCTCCATAAATAAGTATATTTTTCAACTGAATTCAAACTATTTGTGTTTATATTCTTAAATATCAGTAATACATCATTTCATTATTTATTTAATTTTATAATTAATTAAATTTGAACTCAGAAATTAAGAGTGGTTATTTATATTTCCGGTAGGATTTAAATACGTATCATATTAACTTATGTATAAAACTAATATACTATTATTAATTATTGATATTTAATTAATATATAGTGTCAAATTTCTATAATATTTTTATTAATTAATTTTCAAATGTGAATTAGTAGAAATAGAAAACAAAATAAAATAGTAAAAAAATTAACCATAGTGGTAGTCGAAATTCCAAGAGCTGCATGTTGTCGCTTCCTACTCATATGGAGGAATTAATGGTGTTTCAAAAATCAGAAAAATAAAGTTACTATTAGTCTAATATGGTACTGTACCCACCGTTTTCTAAAAATATAAATTGTTATTATTTACAAAAGTATGACTACTTTAAAAGGATGGTAGCAAGTCCCCTTACATAAGTGTTTACTAATTTTAATATTTTCTTTAAATTACTGTTACAACTAATGAAAACATCTGGGTACAATTTGCTCCTATTGTAAGTTCAGGTTCAAGTTTTCAAAGTTAAAAGTTGAGGGAGCATTCTGTATTTGTCCTAAATACATAGCTGGAGCGAGCCCACAAAGAATGCGGTTGAGCCCACTAAGGCCCAATATCCAAAAGCCCAATACTGAGGCCGTCGCGCCAAAGATCACAAATATTTATTTATCACCGATCCGATTCATTTCGTTCTCCTCAAGAAAAGAAGAAGAAGAGGAACGCAGAGGTTTTTCGATTTTCTTCTCTTTCTCTCTCCTCGCCGCGTTTTCCTCCGATCTCTCTCCTCGCTGCACCCTCCGTCGCCGGCCATGGCTGCTCTGCAATACTTGGACACCCAACGCAATGCGCACCCTGAGATGGCGGAGTGGTACAACGCCCTTGCGGATCTGTACCAGAAGAAGCTGTGGCACCAGCTCACTCTAAAGCTCGAGCAGTTCGTTGCTCATGCTGTTTCACAGGTCAGTTCCTCATCCGTATGCTTCACTTTATTTGCGTACGTGTGCGCCTGTGTGATTAACCAGTGCTTACGACTGTTTATGGATTCCGTTTGTTGAATTGGATTATTGTATGTAGATCTTATGAAGGTGATTGGTTGCTTTGTTATCGTTTAGGAGGTAGGGTTTTATGGCTGAAGAAATTGATTACTAGGTAAATTGAGCTGCTTCGGCTAGTTAGAATTCCGTAGAGACTTTGATTCTACCATTGGATAATTCAATTGTAGACATACCTATTGTTTAAACTACTTGTCTCGGAGTTGTTTTTACTTGGTTAATTTAGTTTTGGAGGTTGTTTGGTATGTCATTTGAAGACGTGGAATTAGGTGAATGAAGTTTCCTGTGGATTTAAGTTGTGTACACAGGTAAATGTCATTCCGTGTAAGCCATCACATTTTAATTTACTGTAATTTCAAGTTTGTTGGGAGAATTGAAGTTTTGGTAGATAGACTGTATCATGACCTAAGACCTGATTAAGGTACTTCAAAAGGGAATGACGAAATTAGAGTGAAACTATCGCAAACATAAGAGTGGACTCTTGTTAGAATTTTGTAGGACATTATTCCAGTAAATTATAGAGAAAAGCTGCCTATTTCTTTGTATGGAAAATAGGGTTTACGAGAACAGAGTTTTGCATGTATTGTTGCCTGTTGGTGCAACTTTATAAATTTCTTTTACCCACTCTATTTTGTCAGTAGAATCTTGCCCTCTCAAATTCAGATGATTCTTTGACAGAGCCTATACATCAACATAAAACCTACTTTCAGGTAATGCTCATTGCGTTTTGCAGGCTGGAGATTTGTTGATTCAGTTGTATCACAACTTTATCACCGACTTTGAGACCAAAATCAACCTCCTCAAGCTTGCTCATTTTGCTGTTGTTGTCTCACGGCAATATGCTGAGAAAGAAGCCGCTATCAGTTATCTCGAGGGGATTATGGAAAAGGTGCAGACTACAAGAGAACAGCGTATTGAAGAGCCTATCCTTTACATTAAGATGCAGATAGCTATGTTCAAGCTTGATAATGATCAGAAGGAATGCAAAAAACTTCTAGACGAAGGAAAGACAACTCTTGACAGCATGACTGATATTGATCCATCAGTATATGCTAGCTATTACTGGGTTTCATCTCAGTATTATAAAGTTCGCAGGGAATATGCTGAGTTCTACAGAAGTGCACTTCTTTACTTAGCGTATACATCAGTGGACTCTATGTCAGACTCGTTTAAGCAGGTACTCAATCAAGTCCATAAGATGGAAATGAGATTTAATCAAAGTCAATATGTCAAATCTGGTTCCTTTAGTAATCTGGTTTTCATATTATATCTGTATTTTAATTCATACATGGCTATTTAGTTTGACACCTAATACGTATCTTTTTAGGATTTGGCCTTTGATCTCTCCCTTTCTGCATTGCTGGGGGACAACGTTTACAACTTTGGCGAACTCCTAGCTCATCCTATTGTAAGTTTGTTTGTTTTTTTTTTTTTCCTGGCGGCATGTAATATAATAGAGAATCTGCTAAGATCCGACAGTAGATCAATTGGTTCTATTTTGATTGACATGTGATTGCTGTAATCACTGTGACTACAGATAAAAAGTCTGGAGGGCACCAATGTGGAGTGGCTATACCATATTCTCCAAGCATTCAACGGGGGAGATTTAATTCGGTACCAGGAATTATGTCGTGTCCACAATGCAGCTCTTAATGCACAGCCAGGATTGGTTGAGAATGAGAAGAAGTTGTTGGAAAAGATCAATATACTCTGCCTCATGGAAATCATATTTAGGTTTACACAACTTTGTTCTTTTCTTTTTATTTTTTGCAAGACCCCTTTTCCTTTTTTCTGGAACAAGCTTAGTTTAATATGTTTTCCGGGCATTCTTATTTATTGCAGTCGGGCAGCTGAGGACAGGACTATCCCTCTCAGTATAATAGCAGAACGCACAAAACTCTCAATTGAGGACGTTGAGCATCTTCTCATGAAGAGTCTATCTGTAAGCCAGTCCTATTTTAAAATAAAATAAAGTGTTAAGAACCTAATCACAGTCTCAAGTTTTCACCATGTTGCTCTTAGGTGTTCCATGTTTAAATTGTTGCTAATAGGTTTCTTAAGTTTAATTTTCTTTGCTAATAGGCGTCCATGTTTCATTTTCGTTACTTTTGAGTTTCCGTCCGTTTTTTCCCGTTAAATTTGACGGAATTAGGTATGATAGTTTTTAAATTCATGTATCTTTATTCTAGTTAAGATAAATTGAACCTCAATTTTGCTTAAATTCTTCAATTTTAGTGTACCTATATCTAATTGACGTAAGTTTAAGTGAAGCAGAAGTGTCATTTTGTTCTTCTCTTCTTTAAATGCTCCTGTTGTTGAATTTTATGGGGCATATGATCAAAATCTGTCATGAGGAGTTTCTTGCTTGTGTTAAAATAACTTGTTGGCCAAAAATTTAACAGACGAAAAATCAAAAGGCAATGAAATAAACCCGGGAAACATAGCAACAAATTTAAACCTGGTACATCTAAAATCAACATATGGTGCATATTTGGATTGTGATATTTGGTTGGCTAGGTGAATGATTTGTTATATAATTAGTGTTTCCATTAGAAACTGAATTTGGGTTCATGTTTCTGCAGGTTCATCTAATTGAGGGGATTATCGATCAAGTAGACGGAACAGTACACGTTTCGTGGGTGCAGCCTCGAGTGTTGGGGATTCAACAAATCAAGTCCTTGCGAGACCGCCTCGATAACTGGACGGGCAAAGTCCACGCAGCACTCCTATCGGTCGAAGCAGAAACACCCGATCTCATTGCATCTTGATCATCACCTTTCTTTTCCCTGCATCTTGATCTCATTGCTGTATGGATGGTACTTAAAAATCAGGTTTTTAAGGTGAAAAGAGGAAGACACAGCAGGGAAATGGCATGTTCAGTGTTTCCCAGAATCATCGACATCTTGTACTTTGAGTCGAAAACTTCGAAAATTCGTCATTAGAATTTGGTTGGGACAAAGACGATCGAATTGGTCGGTTTTTAGTTTTACGCGTTGATGATAGTGTTGATCTGAATGTACTAGATTTTATGGTTGCCTTAATTCGATTCCAATGGTTGCCTTAATTCGACTCTTAATCGACGGTTAATAGGTGTTCTAAATTTCGTTTTCGTTTTTTAAGTTTTTGTCACATATTCTTTTTTCTTTTGTCAGGATTGTGGTCCAATAATCTTATAAATTCAATAACAATAGTATTTAGGGAAGAAGAGAAAAGAATACTTTTACTTCCTGTTAATTTATGTCAATTACGTAAAATTGAGGTTTTATTTGACTTTTTTTTTGCGCCACATTGTTCAATTTAACTTAATCGACATAAATATAAGTGAACTGAAAAAAGAAATTATATATAAATAAGTCAAATTTAACAAAAAAAAAATAGACGAAAAATTAAAATGTATAAAAACAAAACATGAAACACCTATTAAGAACGAACTAAACAAAAAAGAAACATGATTGACATAAATATAGATAAACTGAAAAAAGAAATTATATATAAATAAGTCAAATTTAACAGAAAAAATGGACGAAAAACTAAAATGCACAAAAACAAAACATGAGACACCTATTAAGAACGAATTAAATAAAAACGAAACAAAAAATACCTATTAAAGACGAAAACAAAATCTGAAACACCTATTATTAATAATTTAAACTCGATAGTAAAAAAAAACAACATGATGCAAACTTGAGACAGTTTAACCCTGATATGGTACTATGGGCATGATAACACTGTTTCCGAACAAAATTCGATTCCGTGTACTACAAGAAATTGTTTTCATATAGTAAACAAACAGTAAACATCTATTGAGACATGATTATGCAAAGAGAGGAACACGATTGGTCAAGATAGCAACTTGAGCAAGAACAAGACTCCATTGTTAATATGAAAGAAAGTTGATTTCTCAGCACAGTGGAGATCAGTGAGATAAGCCATACGTGGGAGCCAAGCATTCATCAACCATCTCGACAAGGTTCGGGTTTTCCAGCGCCGCAGCCACTCGTTCTTTGTCATTCAACTGCTTGTTCACTGCAATTACACACCAATCCCAATTCTACCCATAAATCAAACCATTAAGTCAAGGAAATAACTTCATGTTAACCGAGTTCTACCTGCAGCTTCGGTTGCGTGACTTCCCGGTGCTATCTTGATATCCACCTGCGCAATTAACGTAATACACGATTCAGAAAGAAACTAATGGAGGCAATTCTTGCATAAATATTGCTTGATATTGCACAGCATGCAAACAAAACCCTTATTTGAGAGTTTTCTATTGCAAACAAAACCGAAACACCAAATTTCAACCCAAATGAAACATGGGGCTCTTCGTTTTAACATTTCAAACTTCAGACAGCAAATTTCAACATCGGGCAAACCCTGGACTGTTTATAGGTTCTTAACCTTTTTTTTATCATTCAGGTCATGGTGAGCAAACCATCTAAACTGGGAAGTCCGTAGATTCGAAAATAAGAAGATCAGAGGTTTCTTATGCATTTTTAGACAAAATAGGCAGGTCTCAAAACACCACATGAAATAGCACATTTTTTCTTAGAGTACATGTGATAACATAAAAAAAATGATGTTTGGAATAAGAATACTGTATTGTTTTTTGATACAACAATGAACCAAAATAACACTGGGATAATGTTTTTTGCAGCTGAGCAGGGCTAAAACTGATAAAGCTACTTCTTTTAAGCATGAATTTAACAAAGCAACCGTCCTTAACCTGTTTAGACCAAAAAGGATCAGATGCAGACTCTGCTAATTTTGAGAATCTATGGATCAAATCAATTTTCTTTTATGATAATGAGTAGTCAAGTAAGCCATTACTAGAGAAATAAGGCAGCAAATCCAAGCCAAATCAATCATGTTCGATACGAAACCACTCGGAAACCCAATTAGTCAATCTTTCATACCTTGTACCGAGAAGGCAAGCTCTTCATGAGCTTCACTCTTAGGCAAAGACCGATAATAGTCGCCATGCTGCAGTGCTCAACTGTTGGTGTAAATGTCACTCTAAAACAATCGAACATTTTGTTAGGGTTTCACAACTTCGATAGAAAACACCGAAAAGAAAGAGAAGAAGGCAGTAATGTGCCTGACAATGCTGTTTGAATCATCAACTTCAACTGCATCTTCAGAAACAACCTTCAGTTCTTCCAAAGAATACGGGTGTTCGGGATCTTTTATATCTCTTATATGATGTAACAACATTAAAGAAAACAGATTCTCACAATTCATGAAGACAAAGAAGAATTTCTATGATATGAACTGAAATTTATAAGATATTATATCGAACTAACTAAATCGAGTTAAGCAATTCAGGATATCAAATATCTCCAGCTGGTCGATAGCTTCGGCGGCATATTCATCAACATTTGACGATACAGGCCGATCCCGCCTCTCTTTTTTCTCATATACAATAGGGTTTGCATTGATTAGCCCAGACACCATTGAATTAGAGCTTAGAACTCAAGAAATCAATTGATTTGAATCAGTCTATCCTGTCGAGCAGAAACCAAATTTGGCCGATGTAAGAACCACTATAAATCAATTACTTGAGAATCAAAAAGCTCCGATAAAAGCTATTGCAAAATACTCCAGAAATAATCTATGAAGAACGAGAATACAACAGAATCCGCCAAGAATATGGGGAAATTAGAAATTACGGAGCTTTTCAAGAACAATTCGTACCTGCAAGATAAATACCTTTTACTCTGAGATGTACCTGAAATTTCGCGGGTTTGAAATTATACGTCGTCACCACGGAGAAGGGAAGATGAGAAGAAATGTAGAAACAGCGCGCGTTTTTCCTTTCAGTTAACTCCGGCGAATCGGCAATATGAAAAGCAAAATATTTTAGGGTTAATTAGCAAAATACTGACCATAACTTTGAGTTTTTGACCGATATAAATCTTTATGTACAACCAAATAAAAATATAGATTGCATGAAAAAATAATTATAAATCTGAGGCAAACCGAGATTTCACATCTCGGTTTGGATTTTTTTTCCATCCAAACCGAGATGTGAAATCTCGGTTTGCCTCAGATTTGTATTTATTTTTTCATGTAGTCTATATTTGTATTTGGTTGTCCATGAAGGCTTATATCGGTCAAAAACTCCATAACTTTAGTCAAATGTGCAAATTTTAACGGGATTTTATTTTGTAGTATATAAGTATAACCGGACTTTTATAAATGTAATATGTATAAATATGAATATAAATGTTTAGCTTTGATTAACAAAGTGGCGGCTCAAAAAAATGTATTAATAAATGGCAATAATGTTTATTTATAATGTGAGTATCTAAGACCACAGTGGTATTACGTAAAGATTACGTAAACGTGGGTCTTATATATTTATTTAAGTAAATCAACAAAAACTGTCTACAGTGATTTTACATAGCAATATTTAAAGATGGAACCCACACGTAAATTTATGTTTTTACATAAAACATTCATTAAATATAAGTAATGCACTATGTATTACGTAATCAATTTTTTGTTATAAATTAATTCATTTTATAATTAATGCTAATATCTTATTGGTGGTTGTTGGAAATTTTAATAATAAAATAAATTTAAGGAATATGTTTAAGTAATACGATTGCAGATAAAATATTTTTTACGTGTGTTTTAAATTTACGTATTACTTACAGTGTACATAAATGTCTACGTGATAACTTTAAAGAATACAATTTATGTAAAACCATTGTGAATGCTCTAATAGACATAAATTGTATAATATTTAATTACGTCAACTAATAATCGAGTTTGATTCTTTTTAAGAAAAAATTACATAATTAATATAAATTTTAAAAATGCGAATATAATACTTAATGATTTAATATTTTCTTGTAGAAAAATTAATACAGTAACTAATTTAATAACTAATTTAAAGTGTTTAGACTTCGATAATTTTGAATAAGTAGCATTTTCTTAAAAATTATGCCAAATAATAATTTCTCACGTTTCCTCGAGAAGTGTATGTAATACGTGGCATATATATTGACACATCAGGCCACGTAATGGATAATCGAGCCCAATATTCGAAAGCATGATGGGCCGCTGCCCAACGAGATTGGGTCTGTGTTTAAAGTTCAATTAAAACTTGGTTTGGGTTAGTTATGATATTTGTGTATTTTAAATGTAATAATTATAATTATTATTTAACACAATGAAAAAAAAAAGCAAAAAAAAAAAAAAAAAAGCTAGGTATTTAGTCAAGCAGCAATGTCATGCTAATAATTCCAAAATATGGTCATGTTGTCTTTGTGGGAGACTAGCTAGCTAGTAGATATTATAAATTAATTATTCGTATTCTTAAAAAAAATATATTAAATTAAGTTACAAATACAATTGATGTATTAATTAGGTTTTGATTAAGACATAATGCAAACGACAGTGACTGTAATCAGAATAGAATTGACAATTTGTGCACGCCTAGACAAATTGTGTTCACTTTATACATATATATGTTTACTCGATTAAAAAATATGTATTTTTTTTGGCGCTATAAGATATCGTATTATTATAACATGTCCTAGACACGATGTCCATCATTTGATATGTTTAATTTAATTTAATATAATATAAATAATTAGTCAAATAAAAGCACAATAATAATGGTAAGTTTGAGAAATTGTTAATATGCATTATTGAGAATTTTTGTTAGGCTACATAAATGAACGAATTAATAATGTCGACCTTATAAATATTCTATTGCATAATGATCAGATTTTTTTTTTTTTTCACATATTGATAATTTTATGTTAAAATTTAATAAATAATCAACACATGTACTGATTCGTCAATGTAATTTCACTAGCAGCTTAATAATATATGATCCAGTAATCACAGTTCTACTCGCATTATTTTATACCTAACATAATCTTAATATTTTAATCAAATAACTAGCAATAGTAACTCTCAAAAAATTTCAAACTTTATTTACTACACCAATGTAAGTGTACTTTATTTGAGATGATACAAAATTTATCGATGTTTTAAACAAAATTTAATGGGTCCATTGTATTAGTTGTGTATGCATAATATACTAGCAAATACGAGTTGTATAAAAATGATTATTATTCATAATTAATTAAATAGATAAGAGTTGTTTATATTGTAGACGAGTTTAAGTTAATAATTAGAACTATTAATTTCATGGCAATTTTTTTATTTATAAAAAACTATTAATTTATTTATTTTTCCAAATAGCATGGAATTAAACTCTAGAACCCACTTTAAATAAGTGTAAAAAATGAACCGACATAAATTGACATGCATGTCTCGATCAATCGTCACTATACTTTTGTAGATACAACCTCATTGGGTTTCAAATTGTTCATGTCCATCATCACTATGTGGAGGAAAGTTATTGATGATTTTATTATTATTTTCTTGTGTTGTGGTGTTAAGGGAAGTCTTATCAGAACCGAACCGGAACTAGCGGTTCGACCGGGTTTGAACTGAAATCAGTGTCTCTAACGATTCGATTTGAGCAAAATTAAAGGATGTAAGCAAATTTGGTTCAAAAGTCCGGTTTTCAGCAGACCGGCCGATTCACCAGTTCGGACTATGTAATAAAAAATCAATTGGTTTGTATTTTCAGTGATTTTATTGAAATTTATTGTGTTGGAAACTCACTATAATGGGCAATTCTTGTGTAGGCTCGATGTTTACACCAAATCAATATAAACATGACAAGTGTCGTACTATTATGGTACGACACTTGTTATGTTTATATTGACTTTGTGTAAACACCAAGTCTACACAAAAAATTTCCCATTATAAGAATCTATGTTGTATTTTACGTGGTTTTATTGAACTTTATTGAAATTGAACTAAAAACGGTTAGACCAAGTTCAAACCGAGTTTAACTGATAGAACCGAAACCGGTAGTTTGACCGGTTTGACCTCCAATCTGGTTCTAATAACACTAGTTAAGGGATTACATAATGATAACATCAATAATATATTTATTTACGGCATGTTTGGTTCACCAATGGAATAGGGAATAGGTAATTATCATTCCTTATTATGTTGTTTGGTTACTTTATTATTGTAGAATTATGATTCCTAATTACTAAGTATTCCATCTTTTCTAAAATAAAATATAGCAATAAAAAAACCAATAATACCCTAACCTAATTTAATTATTATGTAACCATTATATATTAATTCCTCACGGCTCACGCAGCTACCTCCTCGCGACTGCTGCTGCTCTTGTTCCGACGGCTTACTACTGTGTGTCTTGCTGCGTGGACTGCTAATTTTCATGCTGATTCCTTGTTGCTGCTACGTGACATGCTCTTCGAATAGCCCCTAGGTTTAAGTATTCCATCTTTTCTAAAATAAAATATAGCAATAAAAAAACCAATAATACCCTAACCTAATTTAATTATTATGTAACCATTATATATTAATTCATCACGGCTCACGCAGCTACCTCCTCGCGACTGCTGCTGCTCTTGTTCCGACGGCTTACTACTGTGTGCCTTGCTGCGTGGCCTGCTGATTTCCATGTTGATTCCTTGTTGCTGCTACGTGACATGCTCTTCGTAAGGTTTATATCTCTTTTCTTTTTGTTTTATTAATTGGCTGTGTATGTGTATTGTGTAGTAAGGTCTTTTTCCTTCGTAAGGTCCTTTTTTGTTAGATTTAGGTAGGCTAGGTATTATGTTATTATTTTATATTTACTAGTAATTAGGGATATCTTCATACGACGATTTTTGTATTATATGTATTATATTATATAGATAAATCAAATTAAAAGTGAACATATTTTAATTTAATTCAGAATAGTATTTTAACATGTTAATTTTATTTTAAAATATATTATATTAGTTATAGTGAATTTTCTCAATTTTTTGTTTAAAAAATTATTTAAAAATAATAATTGTTTGTGTAAAAGAATAATAATTTTTGAAAAAAAAAACATTTTTTGTTTAATAATACGTATATAATTTGACTTTTTCAATTTTAATATTGTTAATGTTCATTTGATTAAGATAGATAGCAAAAGGGTATATTTGTCAATTTGGGTTTATTCCATTCATTTACCTATACAATTCTATCAACCAAACATAGTATTTGCCTATTTGGAATCATCATTCCATATTCATCAAGTCAACCAAACAACATTATATTAATATTACTTATCCCTATTCCTATTCCTTATTTCTTATTCCTTATTCCCTATTTCTTATTCCTTATTCTCTATTCCATGACCCAAACATGTCGTTAATGTCTATACTAATTTTCACCGCATCAAATCAATCCGTAAAAGAGAAAATATTGACTATAAATATTTTTTTTATTTTAAAAATCTCAGCGAACTTACAAACATCTAACTTTTTTAATTATAAGGAAATTTACTCAATCATTACATTTACACCATATTACATGTATTAATTTATTTTTATTGTTCTGAAAAAATATTATTATTATTATTATGCACATTTGCACAGAAGAATCACTGCCTTGTCCTTGTCAGACAGATAAACATGCGTGGCAGGTTCGATTTGGTCGATGGATATAGAGACGGACCTACATGGATATTCTATAATTTTAAAGTAGTATATATTATTGTGTTATTACCAGTGTTATCAGAACCGGACCGGACGTCGAACCGGAATGGGTGCCGGTTCCCGGTTCACCGGTCAGACCGCCGGTCCGACCCGGTTCGGTTGCTGGTCCATATAATATAATATATATGATATAATAATCTAGACCGCCGGTCCGACCTGGTTTTTTTTTTTTAATGAAAGGAAAGTTTGAACCGGTGAACCGGCGAACCGCCCGGTACGCCCAAAACCAGCCGGTTCGGTGAAAACCGGACTTCAGAACCGGTTCGCTTACATCCTCCGGAAATGAGCAAACCGGACCGTGTAGGGGTCCGGTTCCGGTCCGACCGCGGTCGGACCGCCGGTCCGGTCCGGTTCTGATAACACTGGTTATTACTTACTATATATACACATATTATATATATATATATATATATATTATTAATTAGTCACTAGTAAACAAAGCCAAATCTTACTTTATTTCGATGGACCACGCACGTATAGGAAAAGGACTGACACGTTATACAATTTAGTGTATAAAGCCAAGTTGTTATGTTTTCTGTCATTTAGCTAATAAATAATATAATATGGCTCGTACGTGTAGAATATCTAATATTCGACCTACCTCCACAATTATATCCATAAATTCGAATTTATAGAATAATAATTAGTAGATGTATATGATCGTTATAACTCGAATATGGCTATTGAAAAATGTTAATTGAAATCATATATAATTATTTTACAAGGGTATAATGATTGATCATGTTTTTTTGTTACGTAGATAAAGTAATGTTTCATTCGACATGCAGAACCACACAAAAAATCCCGACTATATATATATATATATAAAAATAAACAAACAAAAGTGAGATAAGCACATTTTCCCCTTAATAATTAATTAACATATATAATTTAAGTAATTATCAAAACCCGACCGAAGAATTTTGAAATATTCCCAACATACATGGATAACATATGTATGGGTGAGTAGTTTGATGTAAATGATTCAAAAGAGATGAAAAGACACGCGGAAACATTAAATTTTAATAAAAACTGAGTCTGTTTATATTAACACTTTAATCCCGACAATTAAATTTCAACACATGTAATTTTTTTTTAGTTTTTTAACCCAAAAAAAAGATTGTTTTATTTTTATGTCACGTGTCACATGACATATGTAACAAAGTAACAAATATAATTAAAATTTACTCTTGAGTAGCCCTAGAAAATAGTTTTTTGAATTTTTTCTTAAGAAGAACCAAAAAACAAGGGGAACATCTGGGAACTGGGGAGCATATTCCCTCCATTTTGATCACAGTCATCGTCCCGTTTCGTCGTCTTCTCCAAGATCTTAACAGAATGCAGTATATTTATTCTCAACAATGCCGTGGCCTCTTGTACGCTACCAAGCCGGAGAGTGCTTCGAGCGTCTTCCGCAAATTCACAGCTTAAGACTGATGTGTTTGCAGTGGCATACCCTCATATTAACTCTGAATTAGCTTGATTTTGGTAATGATGATTCTCATTTCTAGGGTTTAAGCTTCCAGTGTTTATGTTCTTTCTTGTTCATCTTAGTGAGGCAGCTGCCTTGTTCTTGTCAAATCCATGGTTCTGTAGCAGTTTGTAACTCGTTCATTTCCCAAGCATGTTTCTTGAAATTGGATAATAATCTATTGTGGTCTTGCGGATGGATGAAGCTATGTAAGTGTTCGATGAAATGCGACAGTGACACCACTAATTGTGAGTGGATTGGATTCTGGAGGTCATCACGTTGTTGTGGGCCTTTTCAAGAATCTTCAGTATCTTCTGTTTGTCCAGAACTCTTTTAGTATTAATTGAGATTCCTTTTATACAGAAGGAAACAAATGCAATTTGTACAGATAACTGGAAATTTATGGTCTATAATGCTCCACACTATTTATGGCTGCAATTATTGTACCATTGAAATGGCTCTGCTGCACAAGCATCTTCAAGTATAGTCACAAGACTAATGCATGGCCCTCATGTTATCGCCTAGTGTCTCTTTTATATATATATACATACATATATGTGTGTGTGTGTGTGCATTGTTTCAGGAGATGTTCTGTTTAAGGATGGACCCAGTTGAACATGAAATTGCTGTTCATGTTGTTGAATGACATATATCTCTGTTCTTCTTTTTGTTGCTCTAGAAAGAAGAAAATGGTTGCGTTTGGGAAGAAGCTGAGAGAAAGTCAGATTCAGGAATGGCAGGGGTACGTGTGTTTCATTATTTTGCTCTTTTTTTGTAGCTTGAAAGTCAAGGCAATAGTAAAATTGTTAATTAAGTACTTAATTTATGATCTGATTATCCAATTATGAAATGGTTCATTTGTGTATTTATAAAGACAGGATAATATGAGAAATAACAGCTATGATACTGTCAGGTACTATATCAACTATAAGTTGATGAAGAAAAACGTCAAACGATATGCACGTCAAATTGAAAATGGTACTGACAACAAGCATGCTGTTCTAAAGGACTTCTCAAGACTGTTAGATATTCAGGTACTTATCATTCACATCGATGAAATCCCTGATCGCTGTTACAGTTATAATTTGATCCACTTTTGCTGAATTAGATTAGATATACCAATTAAATTGAAAACTATACCTTCATTGGAGCATTTTAATTTTTTTTAATCCCTTTTCTGCATTGATATTGGTTTTTACTGCCTTCTGTAGAAATACTTATATTGTTCTCTAGGATTTATAATTAGTTCTTATGATTTCAGATCGAAAAAGTTGTTCTGTTTTTGTTGGAACAACAAGGACTGTTGGCAAAGAGGTTGTACATCCTCGGAGAAGAGCGTGATGTAGCCCTGATGCAACAGATGGTTGAATTTAGAGCTTCGGAGTTACAAGAATCATATAGAGCAGTGGGGCAGGAATTACTGAGGCTTCTCTTCTTCATCGAGATGAATGCTATTGGCCTCCGCAAGATACTGAAAAAGATTGACAAGCGTTTCGGCTATAAATTCACCGACTACTATGTCAAAACCCGTGCAAATCATCCCTATTCCCAGCTGCGTCAAGTGTTCAAGCATGTGGTAATATGATCAACCTAATGGAAATATGCTTTCTCATAGCCAACATTATAAAGGATATGGATCCTCTCTATTGGCTTAAGTAGACTTGATCCTGTCAATGACATTCAAAACTGTAAAAAGGAGAAATGATGTAACTCTATGTTTAGCTGAGCAAAGCTACAATATGTGGAACTTAGAGAGAAAAACTGAATCTTTTCATTCAGTCAATCCTTTTTTACCGTTTTTTTCCACTTTCCCTCTAAGTTTCACTCTAAGTTTCACATGTAGAATTTTCCTACCTAGATTTGTCCATTTGAGCCAAACAATGAGGATCCAAGTCTAACAGTTGAAGGGGTATTGAGCTATTGATTAAGCATTACCTCTCAATTTCTTAAGTTATTTATGTATGCTGAATGGGAAAATCATTACTTTTCAACTTCAGGGTTTAGGAGCTGTGGTTGGGACAGTGTCTTGCAACCTGGCTGAACTCAAAGATCATCGTGGGAGTTACGTGTCAATATACGATCAACCTGTTCTCTCGCACCCGGTTCTCATTTTCATCCTATGAAGCTCCATATACACTTTAAATACATATCTTTTTCTCTAATCCTTCTATGATGATGATATTATCTATATATTATACAGCTGATGGTATTTCTATTTGGTTACCTTGCAGGACCCAATTGTAGATTCGATAAAAGCGGCAGTTGAGAGATTATCAAACTCAACAAATTTTGTGCAGTATTTGGGGAAGCATGCCTTTATCTTGCAAGAAGAATTACCAACACCAAGCGAGGATCACGATGCTGAGGAACGATATCACTTCATGTCACTTCTGCTAAACTTGGCAAATACGTTCCTTTATATGGTGAATACATATATAGTGGTCCCATCTGCAGATGACTACTCCCTCACTCTTGGAGCTGCAGCAACAGTTTGTGGGGTTGTTATTGGATCAATGGCGGTGGCTCAACTGTTCTCATCGGTTTATTTCAGTGCATGGTCGAACCGATCATACTTGAGGCCGCTTATTTTTAGCAGCATTGTGCTTATCATTGGCAATATGTTGTACGCCATGGCCTATGATCTTAATTCTTTGTGGGTTCTTCTGATCGGTCGTCTATTTTGTGGGTAAGTGATTAACTGAGAGGTTATTCGGGTTATGGCTTAGTCACACCATACTGCATATTGAACTTTTAGACCACTTTAGTTTTGCATACTGAACTTTTTTTTCTGGAGCATACTGAATTTTTATACATTTATTTGGATTTGATACCTTAATTGGGTATCAAAGCTAAACAAAGGCATAATGGTCCCAAACATCTGTAATTATGCTGATAACACTGAAAAGTTATTTGTATCTCAAACTGTGTTTTTTCATGAACACTAAATCATCTCATACTTCAAGTGCAACTAATTGTTGCTTACAATTGACAAAACATCAAGCACAGTGATTGGTTCTTGTCACTGTCATTTGATGTGGTTTGTTCTTTTTTGATGCCAGGTTGGGCTCTGCTAGAGCTGTTAACAGGCGCTATATCAGCGACTGTGTACCTCTTAAGTTGAGGATGAAGGCTTCTGCTGGTTTTGTGACTGCAAGTGCACTTGGAATGGCAACCGGCCCTGCTCTTGCCTGCTTATTTCAGAGAAGTTTCAGAATCTATGGAATCACATTCAATGCAGAAACTCTTCCTGGATGGTTCATGACTCTTGCATGGCTCGTTTATTTGGTGTGGCTATGGATGTGCTTTCGTGAACCTCCTGCAGCAAAAGATGCATCCTTCCATGAAAGAGCTCCTTCTGGTAATCTAACACAGTACCAAATTTTGAAAAAAAAAGTTTTGAGACCATTATTTTATCTTTGAAGAATTGTAACGGAGTTGTGGATGGGAAATATGCTAAAAAGAGGGCAACAGTACAATTTTCAGGAAACATATGGGGTGGATTTAACAAAAAGCCATAACCGGGGCAATCCCTGACACTAACATAACACCATTTTACTTGTTTTATTTAATGTTGTATTCATGTTTTGATAATATGTGCATGTAACTGTTGTTATAGGACTTCTGGAGAACGATGCAGTTGAAAATGGCAATACTCAACCATTGCTTATAAACTCGAAAGTGAAGTCAGAAGATGGAGATGATGACGAACAAGATGATGATGATTCGGATAAAATCCAGAAACCTGTCACTTCAATTGTTTCGGCTTATAAATTGCTGACTCCATCTGTTAAGGTAAAACCATTCCGCTGCCTCATTCTGCAAGTCAATCTGCTTATGGATTTTTTTAGAAGATTGTGATACACTTTCTAATTTTATAATGTTTTGTCAGGTTCAATTGTTCATTTACTTCATGCTCAAGTATGCAATGGAGATACTACTTGCAGAATCGAGTGTCATCACTGAATACTACTTCATGTGGTCCACAGATCGAGTTGCCATCTTCCTTGCTTGCCTCGGCCTAACGGTGCTTCCAGTGAACATTATCATCGGAAGTTACATCAGCAACATTTTCGAAGAACGGTTAGCTTTCACAGTTGCAGATTAGTCCTTCATATCCTACTCTCACAAAGTTGAGTCCCTGACATTTGTTCTTGATCCAGGCAAGTCTTGCTCGCATCGGAAATCCTAGTTTTCATTGGAATATTATTCAGCTTCCAGGTCGTGATCCCGTACTCCGTCCCTCAATATGTCAGTTCTGCACTTTTGACATTTGTAGCTGCTGAAGTCCTTGAAGGTGATTTCATGATCTATAAACTTTTCTTTTGGTAAAATCTTACTTTGCCCCTTAAGTTTGAACACTTTTAAGACAACCCCTTTTATGTTCATCTTTTAAACTTTGCCCCTTTTTTGTTTAAGCAATTTTGCTGTGTTGTGCCCAATTTGCCACTTTTCTGTCCAAACTAAAAATACTTTGTCAAGGGGCTCGATTGTAACACTTGTAAAAAAAATTGGGGAGGCTCAGATTAACACTTACAAATTACTGTGTTAGTTTAGCCAATCTTGGAATTAATTTCACCAAAAATACTTTTTAGGGTTAAAAAGTCTTTTGGTGCCATATGTTTGATTAAAGTTGACTTTTGGTGCCATATCTTTTTTCTTTGTAGACTTTTGGTGTGACACATTTGCATTTTGTAGACTTTTTGTGCATTAGTTAGTCAAACTGTCAAGTTTGACCGTTAAGTGCCAATGTGCAAGTCACGCGACTTCTCCCTAAGTTTCATTTTTGTTTAATATCCCAATTTAAATCCCTAACTTTTAATTTTTGCAATTTAGTCCCTAAACAAACCCAACTACACACTAACCCAAAATTGACCCAGTTAGGGTCCAAACCATGGCTGGGTCAATGTTAACCTAGGTTCGATTGGATGCAAATCTAAACTTTGTTGCTTTAATGTTAATTAATCATTGATTAGGAGTAAACCTGTCATTGCTATCGAGGGTGATGTCATCCCGACTCTCTCGAGGAACCTACAACGGAGGGCTGCTATCGACCGAAGCAGGGACCCTTGCTCGGGTGATCGCAGATGGAACAATAACCCTAGCAGGGTACCTTGGTGAGAGCAGGCTTCTGAATGCTACCTTGCTGCCTACTCTATTCATATGTGTGTCTTCTATTGTGGCCACTTGCTTCACCTATAATTCCCTGTATTAGACTCTGCTTAATTCACCTTAAGTAAGCTAGTCTTAGCTCTGTTTGTATATGTGTGTATATATGTAGTAGTGTCACTACTGTTTTAGTAATAGTTACCAGATGTTTTAAATGTTCTAACAAGAAACAACTACTTGTATACTAGCAAGCTGTGGTTTAGTGGGTCTTTCTATCATGCTCCAATAGCACCATGTTTTTGGTACATTTTATTGTTTTTCTATTTCCCTAAAGGTAAAAGTAAATTAATACTAGGTGCAAATATTAGGTGCGGTTAAATTTTTTTTTATATTATTAATAGTATGATGCAAATATTATGTGCGGTTAAATTTTTTTTTTTATTTTTCATAATTTTAAAGTTTTACATATATTACAATCAGTCCATCCTAGTAATAAAAAAACCAAAAGTATGGTGCTCTTAGAGCATGGTAGAAAAATTCGGTTCTAGTGAGATTATTTTAGCTGAAGTTTTTGGTTACTTGGATAAATTGTTAGCTAAATTTGGTTTTTACAATTTGGTAACTCAAGTTTCGCTTTATATGCAAAAGTGTTATCTCTATCAAATATTCAATCTAATCTGAATATAATTGGCGGTTTGTCTAACATCATTTTAAAGTATTGGTGCTTTCATGCATTATTTTTGTTTAGAAATTATTTTATTATAGTTTAATTCTTCAATTTTAAGAGCATTATACTATGTCTCTTATTAGTAATTATTTCATTTTTATTTTTGCCTCCGAAATAATTTTTTTTTGTGTTTTTTTTAAAAAGTGTTATTTTTATTTTCTACAATGTAAACCTTAACATTTAAATTAAAAAAAAAAATATTAAAATTCACTTTATAACCATTGTGATTATTCAGTTTAATTTTACAAATTTTTGGGTAAAATTATAAATAAAATATTTGCAAAAATAAGTTTAAAGCATGGATACTTTCAAAGGATCCTAGCAAATCCCTATAATTGGTGGTGACGTAAGTTGTATGTGGTTAAAGAAAATGTTAAATAACCAAATTGCTGCATGTTCTTCGACTAAATTACAAATTACTACCTGAATTTTTTTTTTTTTAATTAGCTATTCGAATTTTCAGTTTCTTAACAAATAGTTTCATTCGATTGAATTTTTGTCAAATTTGATTAAAAATAAGCATGTTTCAGTTTTATGATGTCTTTTCATATGTACCTTCAATTGAACGCTCAATTGGACAATTGGTTTCAATAATATCTATCAATTGAGCGCACAATTGAAGGTATTTCGTTGCAATCTTTTCAGTTTATGTTTGAATCTATTTTAGGTACACCTTAAAAGAATTCAAATGGCGGAGCATGCTCAATTTGAGGAAAATTGAAACGGACGTACTAATTTGCTCAGAAATAAAAAATTCGCTTTGCCAATTTTGAAAAGAAAATATAATTCATATATCAATTTATAATTGAGCCAAAGTCTATATAGCAATTTGGTTATTAACTTTGAAGGAAAACTATAAAACTAACCTAAGCTGACAAAATTATCTTTATCCATGTAAATTCATAATATTTATATAATCAAAATTACAAAGTTTAATCGTAATATGAGAAACATTATACAAATTAAATTTCTTTTCGTTAAGACATTTCTTCAATTTAAGTCAAATTTTCAAGTTTTTTAATATTTAATTAAGCTATGCACAAACAAAACTTAGAAATAACAAATTATTAAAAAAAAATCATCATTTTAATTGAAAAAATGGGTTAAGAACCTATGAAAGGTCTGAACTATCACCCATGTTAACGGGAGAGGTCTGAAATTTAAAAAGTTAATAAAAGAGGTCTGAAATTTCTATTTTGTTGATAACAGCGGTCTCCGTTAGTTTTTTCCGTTAAAACTAACGGAAACTGGTCACATGCCAAGCATGTGACCGGAAATAAAATAAATTTTCAAAAATGCCCTTCTATCAAGTGTGCCCCTCACATGCTTGGAGTGAAAAGACCAAAATGTCCTTGAAGCCACCACGGTACTCCGGCGACCACCAATCGTACTCCGACGACCACCAGCGTACTCCGACGACCACCACCAAGGCTCCGATTGGGCTCCGATCGGAGCCACCGGCCCTAATTGGACTCCGATCGGAGCAAAAAAAGCTCCGATCGGAGCGAGTTGGTGGCCGGAGTCGGGTCGCCGGAGCCGAGGTGGTGGTCGTCGGAGTCGAGGTGGTGGTCGCCGGAGTCGGGTGGTGGTGCCGGAGTTGGGTGGTTTTAATTTGACTTTAGGGGTAAAATTGTCATTTCACATTTTCCTTAAATAAGATATTAAATAAAACAAAATATTAAAGAGGCAAAAATGTCATTTCACACAATTCTGTTAAATTTAACCCTAAAAATGGACGGAAAACCTCAAATCAACAAAATTGAAATTTCAGACCTCTGTTATTAACTTTTTAAATTTCAGACCTCTCCCGTTAACATGGGTGATAGTTCAGACATTTCATAGGTTCTTAACCCTGAAAAAATTGATAGTTAGGCATTTTGATATGATTAGTTTTACTTTTTACATTAAAAAATAGATTAAAAAAAAATTTACTTATAAGAGAATAGCTAGAAATGGCTTCTTATAAGAAAGAAGCTAAGTTTTTAATTTTTATTATTAATAATATAACGTTACTTAATCATTTTGTTAGAAAGGGCGCGAGGCCAGCAACTCACTCCAACAGACGCCTTCATTTTCATTCTCTGAAGCTCTCACTTGGAGGAGGTAGAGGAGGCGGTTATGGAGGAGAACAAGGAATTATTGGAAGTTCGAGCCCTAACTGGTGAATCGATCACTGTCTCAATCTCGTCGTCCAAATCCGTTGGAGACCTCGAGCACTTTCTGACGCAGAGATTCCACCTCGCTGAAAAGTATCCATGCTTCAAACTCTTCCACAAGGTCTCCTTCTCTCACTTTTTCTGGTTCCTTTCTCCATTTCCATTCTCTCGTTTTCGGCGGAGTTCGAAACTAAGCGGCAGTGTAATTGTGTGTGTCTTTCGCGGCGAAGTTGCGCCATGAAATGTACTTAAGTTACATGTATGATTGAGTAGCTGCTACTAGTTCAATTTATCGTGATTCTGTACAGGAATCAGTATTAGTGGACTACCAAAAATAAATGGCATGATTGAATATTGATCCAATCTCATGAAATTAGTAATTCGTGCGTGTTGAAGTTGTAATCTTCATAGCTTTGCTTCTTTATCGAAAAGAACAGTGAGGAAGAGTTGATTCATTTGTTATTCATTGGTTCTTATGAATTTTTTTTTTTTAAGTATAATGTTCGAGTCTTAGACTTAGACTGAGTTAAGCTACATTCTGTTATGTAAATTGAGTAAAAAGTGAATTCTACTGGTATCAGTTTTTGTTTTGCTGCTCTTTCGCAATGCAAAATTTCTTTTGCTGATATACAATAATGTTGGGCAAGCATTATTCAGTGAGTTTACCTTGAGCATATACACTAATATTTTGTTATTTTTGAAAAAGTTCTTCAGTATAGTGATTTGCTGATATTGTGTGCATGTTACATCAGGGAATTAAGTTGAACTCACGGAGCAAAATCGACAGTTTCTCCTTTGAGCCTGGAGAAGTGATAGGTTTTGTTCCAGTAACTAAGAAGCAGATAGCAAAGCAGCAGAAAGTGTGCGAACTAGATAATGTTGATAATGATGCCAGTCCACACTCTACCTCGTTTGCTGATTTGGCATGGTCCAGTATCATGAAAGACTTGCATCAAATGTCAGGTGGTAACGGTGCTGGAGAAAGTGGAGTATCGGAAAGGGCAGGTCCCATTAATCGTCAAGAATTTAGTGAGGAAGTATCTGCTACGAATTCCTTCCCAATGAAGCGTAAACGGAGTTCAAAGAGTGAAACAACCAAGCTGCACGATTCAGTCAATGATGTCTTCAGCAATGGAAACTATGAGAAGTTTGTTAAGGTTTTGGATTCAGAAAACTTCCTGTCTCCATCTACAAGAAGGGGATGTCTAAAGAAACTATGTCATGTAGGTATCTTTTTAGTATCTGCAAGTTTAGTTGTGTATAAATATCCATGACATGCCTAGCTTTTGCAGTCAATTTATCTTTAAACTCGGTTGCTAAGCAAATAATCTAGTATTGGCACTTTTTGAAATGTTGAGGCACCCTATTGAATTTTTTCCTATATCTCTCTTGAGCACTTTAGACATTACTGATAACACTCCAAAGATAGGAGCTTGGAGGGTGATGAGTTTAAAATCTATGATTGATGAGAAATTCAAATGCCATGCCAAAGTATTTAAAATCTTGGTTAATGCATACAAGTCCGGTTTGTACTCCATGCAATGTAGCATAGGTGCTCAATTGTAAGAAAAATTTCTAGGAACACTTCTCCCTGTATTTCAATGCCCTTGACAGCCCTCCTGTTCCTTCTCTCAATAGTATGTAATATTTAGAGAGGTATCATCATATTGAGCTTGCTTTTTGGTGGTTCAACTCCTACCCAATGCTAAGCTTTGAGGTTGCACTCAATAGATTGATTCCATTGGCCTAACAAGTACCCAAGGTGGTGGAATCTGATATCTGAATCTTGAAGACCGCTTTGAACGTTTAGAAGATGGCAGATTCTTTGTTGTTTGCATAGGGATTATCTCTTCACCAATTACTATATCAAGATTTTGGCTTCAGGTTACAGAGGATCGACTAGATGTTCTGTTGTAGTTTACAGTACTCTTCTCAGTGTCTTCTGAAGTTCTTTGATTTATCAGTTGCTTATTTACATTTATATGCAACTCTAATAGTATTTGCCCCAGCTTGATGCTATTATCTGCGATGCTTCTTGCTTGTTATCTTCAGGGGCTATTGCAAGTAACCTATAGCTTGTTTGCTGCAACACAGTAGCTTCCCTTTTATCAACCTATTTGCTAACAAGGTGTTTGATGGTATGTCATTGCACTGACAGGATACAGATGCATTATTACCGCATGAAATGGTAGAACATCTCAGAAAGGGTATAGGCTCTAATGGGCAGGTATACTTGTGAACTCTTCACCGATTAATCTTAGGATTGGGAAATTATGGTTTAATGGGATTAGATTGATCCAAGGCTTACACTCATATTTTGACAGCAAATCTTTCCTGGCTAAAATTCTCACATTCAGGGATTATCAGATATTTTTGAAAGGGTTAGTAAACAGAAATGAGTGTCGTAGGGGCGCTCACTGGGATTTCCCTTTCAGCAGTAGGCTGTCAAACTGCATTGCGAATTTCAATTATATATGTATATGAAAAAATACACGTGAACAGAGGATTGAATGTTATTGGTTAGAGTTTGTCATAAAACTGCCCCGTCAAGTGCAATTATTAAAAAAAAGTACATAAAATAGAGAATTGTCAACCACAAGACAAAGGTGAATCTTAACAAGTGCATTTGGTTCTGTTCTATACGTATTTGGTCATTATTATTGGTTTGTTATAGGAAAAGTTTAGGTAGAGATGCATACTGGTGACCTGTTAGGTGAGGGATCCACAAAGTAGAGATATGTGAATGCTTCTTTGGAGCTTTGAATTGCTTAATATCTTTCTATACAGATTGTGCATGTGAAGAAATTTAGTGGGAGGAAACCAACTTACATAGAGATCCCAATTGAATTTTCTGAATACACAAAATGTGCGCTTGCAGAACTTGGAATTTCCAAGTTATACAGTCATCAGGTTAGAGGATCTTGCTGTTTCCCGTTATCTCTGTCTCCACTTTCTAAAGGATATTTTGATACTCACAGGCAGAGTCCATAAAGGCTTCTCTTGAACGGAAGGATGTCGCAGTTGCCACAATGACATCTAGTGGGAAATCTCTATGTTACAATTTGCCTGTTCTTGAAGAGCTATTTAATAATTCATCAACATGTGCTCTTTATATGTTTCCCACGAAGGTCATACCTCATTCTTTTGGACTGAGATACTTTAGATTAATTGCATTCGGATATAAGTTAACCGTAGGTTACGGAATGATGATGTCAGTGACATGCCCTGGCAGACGTGTTATGAAGTTGGCATCTTCTTTACAATTTGCAGTTCTTCTAATGGTTGGTTTTGAAATATATATGCAGGCTTTATCTCAAGATCAACTTAGGGCTTTAAGGGACATGACCGAAAAATTCGATATTAGCTCATGCATAGGTATATATGATGGGGACACTCTTCAATCAGAGAGGACATGGCTACAAAACAATGCTAGACTGGTATATTACAATGCTTAGTTATACCTTTTCAGGTTTACTTATTTTTTATTTGTTTGGGGTTCTATCCCATTTATAGGCTAATTACCTGCATTCATATGCTCAGTTGATAACAAACCCGGATATGTTGCACAAATCAATATTGCCTTACCACAGGAAATTCGCAAGGATCTTATCAAATTTGAGGTACTGATGTTGTGTAATCTAGTTACAGTCTGAGTTAATCCTTGATGTATATGTGCAATTGATGCATTGGCTTTGTTGGATTGGATTAGATACATAGTCATTGATGAAGCTCATGCCTACAAGGGTGCATTTGGATGCCATACTGCTCTTATATTGAGAAGAATTCGCAGATTATGTGCTCATGGTACGTTAATAGACTAAAGAAATGTGCTAATTTGGATTAAAGCTTGGGTTTTCGGTGTATTAACTTCCTATGTGTCTCTGCAGTTTATGGCAGTGACCCTAAATTTATATTTTGTACTGCAACTTCTGCCAATCCTGGTGAATTTTGTATGGTAAACTTTTCTACTATTCCTTTGTATCATCAGATTTCTACTTAAGTTTCATTTTCATGGGGATGTTACCTCAATCTTTTGGAAGCAATGTGAGGGATTGCTGTGCTAAATAATCTTCCGATAGATAACTGATAGGTGTCTCTGTTTCTTCAGGAACTAGCTAACTTATC
Source organism: Clarkia xantiana subsp. parviflora (assembly GCA_036873135.1). NCBI lineage: Eukaryota > Viridiplantae > Streptophyta > Magnoliopsida > Myrtales > Onagraceae > Clarkia > Clarkia xantiana. Next base: position 17,108,012 of record JAPTYO010000003.1, read on the forward strand.
TACAGTGGAGCTCATTAAAGATGATGGAAGTCCTGCCGCAGAGAAGTTTTTTGTCATGTGGAATCCGGCTTCACGTCCAAGTGATGTAGGTATTTTTTGTGTTTAACTTTGAAGAACTTTTGATAGTGTTCAGTTTGTATACTTATGCTGTTTGTATACAGGTGCTGGGTGAAAGTGAGGTGATTGTCAATGCTAGTAAATCATTTAACAAAGGAAAAAGGTGAGATTCCAACTGCACTAAGACTTGAGTTGTCCATTTAACAGAACTGCATTGCATAAAAGTCAAGTCCGGAATCTTTAACCCAGGTTAAACAAAACTAATTAGCTTTCACAAACCTACTGATTAGATTTGAGACTTAATAAGCAAAATTCATTCTGAGAGTTACTAGAAGTCTAGAACACTTGATGAATTCTTGTAACATTCTCATAGTAGGCACATCCATGATTGCAATTCTCATCCTAGCGAGGATACTGCTTTTCTCCAAGTTGCTGAAATGCATACGCATTAAAAAGAGCTGGCAACACATGGAGTCGACCATAAATAATTTTTATTCAATGGAATGGCTTCTTTGAAGACTTGACGAGATATTTTCAAATCAAATGCAAGTGTAGCTTGCATTCATTTAAAAACACTGGTTTATGAGTAACTCAAGTCCTACAAACACTTATGCTTCATTGTATCTTCTCATCCGAACTGACCACATGCTGTTTCCTAATTACAGTCCAATTTGGGAAGTGTCATGCCTCTTTGCTGAAATGGTTCAACATGGATTACGATGCATCATTTTCTGTACATCACGCAAGCTTTGTGAACTTGTTTTGTCCTACACGTAAGTCACATCACTTCTGCAGGGAGTAAGCTTCTTTTTTGACCTTTTTGTTCCATTATCTGCTTACACTCTCATTACTATATCAGGCAAGAAATTCTTCATGAGACAGCTCCCCTTTTGGTTAACTCCATAACTTCTTACCGTGCTGGATATTCCCCTGAGGTCAGTTCATATCTAGCTCTGTTGTGCTCTTGTGGATGCACAGATTAGTGTTGGAAACCTTCCCTTGTTTTCTTTACATGCTTATAGCTGCATTAATCCTTAAAACCAGGAACGAAGAGTAATAGAGAGTGATTTTTTTGGGGGAAAGCTTCGCGGTCTTGCAGCTACTAATGCTCTTGAGTTGGGCATTGATGTTGGACATCTTGATGTCACGCTACATCTGGGATTCCCTGGCAGCATTGCTAGGTTTGATGCTCAGATTTTGTTGCTACATCCGTTTTATGTCAGTCTTGTTTTGATTTTCAGATTTGATGCTCTTAAAATTCTGGCTCACTCTTGTAACGGATTGAATTTATTCATAGTTTGTGGCAACAAGCTGGTAGGTCTGGAAGAAGAGAGAAACCATCTCTTGCAGTGTATGTTGCTTTCGAAGCGGCCCTTGATCAGTACTTCATGAAGTACCCTGAGAAACTCTTTGGGAGCCCAATTGAGTGCTGTGTCATTGATGCTCAAAATCAAAAGGTTAGATAAAATAGTTTGCTACAGCCTATGCATGCTGATACTTCAATCAATAGTTTCTTACTTGTTGAGAATGATTGGCTGAACTTGTTGTTTTTCTAATAAATTAGTGGGGTAATGAGGGACTTGAGTTGAGACATGAACAGGTTTTTACACTGTGATAAGAACCACTACTAACAGCTATAACTTTGTGAGAAGTAGTTTAAGGTTTTCAATAAGATATCAGATGGATTAGACAAAAAAGTAATTTTGTGCTTTATACATTGCTGATGCTTTAATGTTTTGTACTATAGGTGCTTCAGCAGCATTTGCTATGTGCAGCAAATGAACACCCATTGAGTTTGCAATATGATGAGAAGTTTTTCGGGAAGGGATTATGCAGAGCGGTGGAGGCCCTTACAAATAGTGGAGAGCTAAGCTTCAATCGATCTGCTGGCTCTTCAGTTAGAATGTGGAACTATATTGGAAGTCAGGTTAGAGTTATGTGTGTGTGCTATCACGTTGGCACTTAGCAACTTGCAAATCCGTGAATGGTCTGATTATTTACATTATAACCCCCTTACCTTTTTACAGAAAAAGCCGTCAAATAATATAAATATACGAGCAATCGAGACCGAGGTGTACCATGTAATAAACACTGTAAACAATGAAGTTCTTGAGAAGATTGAAGAAAGTAAAGCTTTCTTTCAGGTAATGCTCTTATTCTATAATATTCCGAGGGTTTAAGCCCAGTTTCACATTTACCAGTCACATCTCTTATACTTAGTATATTCAGAATTTGCAAACATCAAATCACCTAAAGGCAACTGCCTCTCTTACGAGTTTATGTTTTCCATGGTAATATGATTAAAAATAGGTTCATGATGGTGCTGTATATATGAGGAGAGGGAAGACATATCTGGTGAAAGAATTAAGTATACATAGCAAAATTGCTTCCTGCCAGGAGGCAGATTTGAAGTATTTCACAAAAACCCGTGATTACACAGATATCCAGGTCACTGGAGACATGGTATGTAAATCTCTCAAGTCCATTTTGTTATGAGAGAAGAATTAGGGAACGTAAAAAAGAAATGCTCTTCTCATGCTTGAAGAGTGACAGCATTACTAATAGTAGCTGGCATTGTTTTACTGTTTAGGCATATCCTGTGTCCATGCCCTATATTCCGATAACTGATGTGGATGGAAATGTGATCCCAAGAACGAGCGCACAAGCGAACAATTGTACTGTAACTACAACGTGGTTTGGATACCGTTGTCTTTGCAGAGTCACGAATAAAGTACTGAATACTGTTGAGCTTAAACTCCCAAACTACAGTTTCAAGTCCCAGGTGTGTATGTGTGTATGCGTGCTTTTTTATTATAAACTGGTATATGCTTTTCCCGAGAGTGATTTTATCTCTTCTTTCTATGCTGCTTTCAGGCAGTTTGGATCCAAATTCCCGAAAAAGCCAGGAGGGAATTACAACTCCGTGAAGGTCTGCATGCTGCTTCACATGCTCTTCTTAATGCCATACCTCTCTTGTGAGTAACCTCATAACCCAGATGAGTCCTCTGCCTTCCTTTCAATTATTAATATTTCTTGCATATATGTTAAAGAAGATCAGCGAGCATACTATATATCTATGCTATATATAAAGGGTGCCTCATGATCTTTACATTTACGAGCAAAGAGTTCAACCACTAGGCTACATTAACATCTATGTATATATTTATATTATACACTAATATTAGGGTTATTTAGTGTCCCGGGTTTACCCCATGTTGCTTTTAGGTGTCTCAGGATCAAATTGTTGCTTTTGGGTGTCCCAGGTTTCATTTAGTTGCTTTTAGGTAAACATGTACGAGTGTGTCAGCTTCTGGTATATACAATAGCAGTACTCTCATTTTAAAAGAACACTAGAACCTAAAAGTGTTGACAAACTATTGGTGTAGGGATCTGATTCTTGTGAGCTAAACTTCAAACTGCCATGCAACAAATAGAGATTATTGGTTATTCATGAGCTTGACTTAGAGTTCTTGCAAAGCCTAAACATGCACTTCTCTTCTCTGTTTCTTTTCTTTTTGTCGAAGGCGCATGACATTCAATTCATACGACTTTGCACCAGAGTGTCCACACCCAGACGATAATCATGAGTTATCACGACGAATTCTACTATATGACAAGCACCCCGGTGGAACTGGTATCTCAATGCAAGTAAGTTACTTTGCCCAGACTTTTCATCTATAGCTAAAAATAGTCCCAGCCTCTCATACTTAAACTTAATGCTTCTGTTTGTTTCACAGGTTCGACCCTACTTCACAAAGCTCTTAATTGAAGCTTTGCAACTTATTTCATCGTGTGGCTGCTCATCATCCAATGGTTGCCCGACATGCGTTCAGGTAAGTAACATCCCAAGTTGCATTATGCTTCCCTGATAGATTTTTGTTCTCTGTGGATGAACAGATCTTTACACTTCTGCAGAGTCCAGCTTGTCATGGATATAATGAAGACTTGAACAAGGAGTCTGCAATTAATATTATTCAGGTCCGGCTTCTACTTCTTCTTTTTGATCACTCTCTTGATTTTAGTAGCTTTCTTGCCTTGTTGCCAAATGAAAATCCAATGGTTTTGTGACAGGAGCTGAATTTGTTCATTTTGTTGTTGTACAGTGCCTTATTGATTCCGAAAAATCTAAGTTCGGAGAAGCTGTAAACAGTGAACAGTCTTAGCAATGGATTCTCCTGAATGATTCTTGTCATCATTTGTTAGTTGTCTTGAACTTTTGGCGCCAGTATTAATCTACATAGTTTTGACTTTTTCCATATTTTGATCTTAATAATAATAATATATAAATTGGCGTGAGTATTTAATCTACATAGTAGGAAGGTACTTATATATATGGTTTAGTACCTAAATACAATCGCAACTAAATGTCATGTTGCGATTTCGTGTCTTAATTTTTTTTATGATATTTGATATTCTAAGTATTAAATTTATTAGTTTCAACTTTTTGCTTCTAATTAACTGAACAAAAACATGTTTTTTTAAGTATAAAAAGCTTTTTTTGTGGAAAAAAAAGGTATTAAGAAGCTTAAAACATAAAGTGATATTTTTAAAAAGTGGATAACCGAAAACATGTTTAATATCAAAATCTAATGGTAAAGTAGAAAGTAACAAATAGTCAAATACTCTTTGACATAGAATATAAAAGAAAGCGAGACACTAAAGCTCACACAATCAATACTGTGATTGTGTTTAGGTAATATAGATTTTCTCTATATCACTTTAGATATTATATATCTATTTAATATATAAAGTGAGTTGGGTCCTCACCCCCAAAAGACACTAACCTAGCCAAAAGACACCAACCCTTCCAATATGGTATCTGTTAGATCAAATTAATCTTACATCCAACCCGACCCGGTACCTAATGAAGCAGACTCCAGCGCCAGCAATGTAAAATCGTATCTTTCATCCAACCCGACCCGGTAACTACAAACCAGACTCCAGCGCCAGAAACGACAAAACCGATTTCCGCCCAACTGCACTGCTACACAGAAACGAAAAACCGATTGCCGCCTCCGGTGGTGTTACCTTTCTTCACAAATTGTCTCGGCCACCCACCCGCTCTCACGTTGTCCGCCACCCCAGTTCGGCGATGGCGCTGTTCGGCTGACGTCCCGGATCTTCCCATCTACAATATCTTTCAATATGTGAGTAGAATTCAACTACGGTGAAGAACCCGTTGGACCTACTATTCGCCTTTTCTGTCGATGATTCAATCTGTTGGGTATGTTGATCTTTGTTTTCCTCTACTTTACTTCGGTATCTAATTATTGGCACTCTGATTACCATCTCTTATCGAATTGGGTAAAACCAATTTTGTAAATTCAGTAACTTGGGTGCATTCTAATTCAACAAAGACTAGGGTTGGATGCGTGCATAATTCCTGCTGAGATGGACATGCCTTTGCTTTCTAGGTTTGATATAATTATATATTAAAGCATAATCTGGGATTGATAATGTTGTTATGTATGTTCATTAGATTACAGTTGATTAAGCGTTGGCTCGGTTTAGACTTAATTATTTGTAGGATGCGAAGAGAATAACAGGCAAGAGCTTCTACCTTTCCCTCATTCACACACAACTAGGCACACATCTTGGTTGGCACTTGGCTTCATATTGAACTAGGTACACCCTTATATGATCTTTGAGCAATAGAGCTGCACCACGATTCACAAGTTGTTAGCTCGACGGTAGACCATGCCCCTGCCCTGAAAATTGGATGGTCGATTCTTTAGTTTTTTATTTTTTAATTTAGATTTAAATTTTAAACTTATGTGTTAAGTGCACTGTAAGAGTCACGTTTTTTTTCTAGACAGCAATTGTATATCTCTGATTTAGCGATTTGGACTCAAGGAAGATGCCAACCCAGTAAAACTAGCTTTTTAATTGTTCTTTTAAATTTTTATTTTAAATTTAATGATAAGCTTATGTTTTTATTGCGATAATGACAATCTCTTTTCCTTTTTTTCTGGAAACAACGTTATAGGTCTCTTATTTGAAGCGAGAGAAGAAGCTGATCTCATCAAGTTATTTACGTAATCATGGAAAAATAGCATAAATTCCTAGCCTTTATTATTCAATATTTATTCAATGTAGACAGTATTATTATTTAACCCATTTTGATATTTTCATGCTCATTTATTGTTATAAAAATTTCTACAACTGAGCGAGAAGCAGACAATGCAGCTGAGAGGGCACAAAGAAAGCTCCAGATGCGAAAGAAAGTAAGTCGACACGTTTCAACTGACCCACTTTTCTGAACTTTACTCAAAAAATAATGAATGTTATAAGTGATTTTGAGTTATATTTGTGGACTTTTGCATAAATGTAGAGATGAAATGGAAAAGGACGAACAAGCAGGGCTCAGCAGCTACAAAGGGTTTATGGGTTTATGGCTGCAGAGAAGCCTCAGTGTAGGAGGGCTTCATGTGATCAACATCATATAAAAACAGGCTACAGAAATTTATTTGCAGCTGCTTAAGTCCTAACAGAACTGTGGCACTTGCAATAAGATTTGCCACCACACAGATTGTGGGGCTTGGGTGACTTTTTTTCATGTTAATTATGATCTATTTCTTTTCTAAATTGGTTATTGGACAGATGAATTACTCTAATTTTTGGATAATTCCTTGAATTAGATATGTTGTGATGGTTGTGATGTTTAGGTGCTGCTCAATGTGCCAAGATTTCCAGTAGTTTTCTAAATGCGAGTTTACTTACTATGCAAGCGATTAAATTTTTCTTGGCCTGGATAGTTAGCTTATTATTTTTATTTTTGACTTTTTAGCACTTATTCAGCATATATCAAATAAAAAAAGCAGTGAAAAGCAATGTAAGCAGTGCCTGAGCTCTTAAATTATCTTATGTCTTACATTCCACAAGTATATTATGTCCTTAGTTTCAGCCATATGTTGTAAATATTCGTACTTTATAATAGTTGGAGCTCCAAATGCAGACCCTCTTCTACTGGTCCAAATGTTGCAGCTCTTCAGTCCCTAGATCATTGAAGACGTAGAACTTCTATTTGACTGGCTGATGTGTTTGTTCATTAAATCTTTTTTCTTATGATCTTTGTCACGTACAATAGTTTGTTAGCCCTTGCTTTCTATGCTTGTTCATTACTTCAAAGTTGATTAAGTGTTGGCTCAGTTTTGACTTAATTATTTGTAGGATGAGAAGAGTAGAAGAGCCTATACCACTCTCATTTACAGAAAACTGACACACATCTCGGTTGGCACTTGCAAATAATGAATGAGGTACACAGTGTTCTTTCTTTGAGCTAATTGTATTTATTGTCTGTTCTGGTTGTATAACTTCCAGCAATGCCTTTCGAATCGTGTTTAGGAAGAAAAAAATCATAAGTTTTGAAATTTAGTATTGTGGAACATGTAGTTGGGATATTATTAAATGTTGATCGCATTGGATTTGTAGGAAATGTATATGTTCTTATGACAGGTCGAAATACAAACCAAAATGAAACTCCCAATAGTTGCTCATAAAATTTAGTGTCCCCTCTAGATGCCTCCTATGTTGCTTAAAGATATATGTACTAGTCATGGTTGCTTGACCCCGTGATGATTTGTCTTTATTGCAGCGTCAAACAAGAAAAAAAGTGCATTCATTTTATTTGTGTTCATGTCAAAGTCACACATTAATATGACAGCCCAAATTTCAACATTTCAATAAATTCTTTTTTCCTTTTGGATAGAAATAAATAATTACTTTACATACATAATTAATGATAAGAGTAACTGATACCATATTATTACTTTAAGTATTGACATATAAATATCAATGTTCTGATTTACTCCGGCTGGCACAAGAGGTCTTCCTACATAATATTTTCCATATAAATGTTGCAATGATAAGTGGTTCCCTATTTTTCCCACATATAGGAAGAAAGAAAAAAAAAAAAAAAGGAAAAACTTCGAAGTTGAAGGTAAAGCAAGTTCCTGTTTGGTGCCTATCATTTACATTGATGAAAGGATTTGTTAATTGTATGAAGAATATTTTGATTCCTTTTTTTTGAGGTTTGAAATTTAGTTATCTGCTGACATAGTCACAATCCAATCGGTTAATGTTTATTTGTAGATTGCTAAGTGTTTGTGTGCTCCACTGCTATTATGCTCATGGGAAGCCATTGGACACTTTCAAATGCACAGTTCGAGTTATTCAATGTTGGAGCAGTAAGTTTGATAGATGTGTTATATTTCAATTCATGAGGTGTTACTTTGAGTGTTGACTCCAGACTTATGATATTATTATTAAGGGTTGTGTTTATATATGTCATCTACATTTTCAATAAATTTCGTGAACAATGTTTTTATTTATATATTTTGATTAATCTGATTCCGCTCAGTTGTGTTTACATCTTGCAGAAAATTATGCGTTATCACTGTATATGTTATGTATGTCAAAAATTCCTGATTCGATTGAAAAGATGTGTGATTTCAATGACAAATTTATTTACAATTTTTATTTTTCAGATGCATGTTAAATGTGGAGAGAGAGAAAGAACATTTGAAGATGGCGGCCGGAGAATTAGAAGAATCATGCAAAAGATACAACGGGTCTTTCTGGTGTGCTTGTGGAGCATGCTGCTTCTGGTTCAATATAGGACTAAATTTAACACAATTAAAAAAAAAAAGACCAGTTAGTATAAGTTGATTGGTTTGGTGCCAAGATCGGTCCAATTAGATTAATCTGGTTCGATTTTTACCAAAGTTTAACAATGTTAAGTTATCCTCCGGTGTTCCTCCTTCATCCCTCCCTACGCATGCCGGAAATGGTCGAAGCAACCGCTGCTTCTTCCACCGCATCAATACCAACTGCTAAGATATTCAGTTTACTACTTGACTTCTGCATCAGGATACAAAGCTATTTATTATACCTCAATCTTCCTACTATGTAGAGGTAGAGTGAAGGGTGCTTCTCCTTTTTTTTTTTTTTTTTTTTTATCAATCCAAAATTTGTAGCTTAGTCTGCGAGGTATTGCTACCTCATTTCGCCATCTACGGAGATAACGTGCATCGATTTTTGCAGCATTTTCTTCACATTCTCTCCACACGTATTAATTGGGTGTTGAAGTGGATAAGTTTGAACCGTGCATTTCTGAAGTCATAACTCGATTGCATTTTCGAATATGAATAGTTCTAGTATTCATGCAAAGCATATTTCTACCTTCGCCAAAATTATACCGTTCTTCAATATTCTAATAGGTGCTCTCTTAGTCTCTTTCTTTAATTGAACTTAATCTTGAAAGCTTAATTATGATTCATTTCCTTGGGTTTTTTGGGTAAAGGTCTTAGAAGAAAAACATTACAGGTAATATAGAGCCAAGTAGAGTCCATCACAAGATAGAAGATGGAATCTTGAAGAAAATCATGTAGGAAATTATAAAAATATGATATATATATACTAAACAGTAAAAGCAAAATAGGCAATCGTCTCAAATAAAGAAGAACATGCACACATATCTTCTTACATTTCAATAAGTTGATAATCATCTTCAAATTCTTATTCAAATTCAAAAAAAAAAAAAGAGCATAAGAGATTGTACATATGCATTTGTACTCTATAAGTTGATGATCATGTTAAAATTCTTATCCAAATTAAAAAAAAAAAAAAAAAAAAGAGCATAAGAGATTTTACATATGCCTTTGTACTCTATAAGTTGATGATCATGTTCAAATTCTTGTCCAAATTCAAATATATTTCTTAAAGAACATAATATACATGTTAAACATTTTCCTCCATGAGCAGTATCCGCCAATACATGATTATCTGACTAGCAATTTGATTCCACTGCCACCTGAATTTGTAAACAATTGTCGATTAAGAACCTCGATTGAATATCTCAACCAGTAATTTCAGCAAATTCAAATGAATTGAAACTAGAGAATAAATTAATGGCAACTAATCAATAGCTGCTCTCTTTCTTGGTTGAAGAAGAAACAAATTTGTATTACCTCTTGTACTCAAATAATGCATAGGGTATAGAGAAGCTAGCACCAACATCTATTCATTTGTGATGAACTCTCCTATGATAAAGTAGCTAGCACATCAGCTACAATCAAGGCCTACAAACCCATTATTTTTTTCTTTGGATATCACATCATGCTGTCAACCTGGATAAATGAATGAACAATGTGATGAATTAAAATGGCCAACTGCAACATCTATAACATAAAACTATATATAAGAAGATCTGTATTGCAATAAAAGCAAATGAAGGAAGTCTTAGACAACATAGTCGTCTTAAGTAGATAAAAACAGCTTCATTTGTACAGTAACATGTTACTGAAAGTTAACCACAACTTAGAAGAATGCATTGATGTAAAAGATTTTATTGAAATTCCAGAAAGGATGGCCACTAATTCATACTAAATGGCCAGAGCAATCACCAAACAGATAAAAAACCAGAAAACTTACTGCATCCAGTATCAGATACCCTACATGAAAACCCTTCATATCCCATAAATTCAAAGTAAACAAAAGGAACCAGTCTCTTGATGCTAATCAGTTGCTTATTATGAATAAATTGTCCAATTCAGCTTCCCACACATGTCAAATCAAAGATAAAGAATTCGACATCATTTAATCTAAGCAAGACAAATCACGAAAATTCGCAAAAAAAAAGTACAAGAACTATAACCACCAGTCCATCACAAACAATATAGATCCATTATGCAATGAGACAAACCAAGGACTAGAGAATTATATAATTAAGAAAAAAAATATTCAGGTTAGCTGAAAATGTGGGGTTTTCAGAAATGAATAATTTTTGCGGAATATAAGAAAAATGATGAAGCTCCCAAGCCAAATGAAGGTGAACCCAAGAAGAGCGAAGGTGCTGCTTCAGTGAGTTCATTCTAACCACTATCCAGCATAAAAATGGGTTTATAGGTGTAGTTCATTCAATTGTTGTAGAAATCTATGGAATTGACTGAAGAAGGTAAAATCATTGAGGCAATAGAGGTTAACTAACCTGATAGATCTTTCTTGATGCCAATGGTCGCTTCAGTAAGAGAGATGTCAACACCATTCCAAGCACGCGCGCCACATAGGATGGAATGACAAGTTGACTGTCTACAGTCTACACTCTACCTCTATATAGTACGGAGATTGATGTGAAGTTAAAATGGAACCAACAAAAGATAGTTTTGTACTCGCCGCAGAAGCGAATTAGAAAATTGAATACCTTGAATCGGGAGGGAGCAGAGGAGTGCCAATGACTGCTTCCATAATCTTCGAAGCAACTCCCGAATCTCAGAAATTTTTCGAGCTCTGCTCTTCTTCCTTCCCGCGTTTAATTGACCAAGACGGAGGATGGAAGCGGTGTTATTTTGACTGTTCCCAGCACGCACGGCGCTGGGATGGAAGGAGGAAGAACAGAGGCCGTAGGGATGGATGTACTAAAAAACCTAACACCGTTAAAAATTAAAGGTTTTGATCAAACCAAACCGATCTACTACCGGATCAATCAACTTTTAGTTACCAGCCCTTATTATGATCATGTTCAAATTCTTGTCCAAATTCAAATATATTTCTTAAAGAACATAATATACATGTTAAACATTTTCCTCCATGAGCAGTATCCGCCAATACATGATTATCTGACTAGCAATTTGATTCCACTGCCACCTGAATTTGTAAACAATTGTCGATTAAGAACCTCGATTGAATATCTCAACCAGTAATTTCAGCAAATTCAAATGAATTGAAACTAGAGAATAAATTAATGGCAACTAATCAATAGCTGCTCTCTTTCTTGGTTGAAGAAGAAACAAATTTGTATTACCTCTTGTACTCAAATAATGCATAGGGTATAGAGAAGCTAGCACCAACATCTATTCATTTGTGATGAACTCTCCTATGATAAAGTAGCTAGCACATCAGCTACAATCAAGGCCTGCAAACCCATTATTTTTTTCTTTGGATATCACATCATGCTGTCAACCTGGATAAATGAATGAACAATGTGATGAATTAAAATGGCCAACTGCAACATCTATAACATAAAACTATATATAAGAAGATCTGTATTGCAATAAAAGCAAATGAAGGAAGTCTTAGACAACATAGTCGTCTTAAGTAGATAAAAACAGCTTCATTTGTACAGTAACATGTTACTGAAAGTTAACCACAACTTAGAAGAATGCATTGATGTAAAAGATTTTATTGAAATTCCAGAAAGGATGGCCACTAATTCATACTAAATGGCCAGAGCAATCACCAAACAGATAAAAAACCAGAAAACTTACTGCATCCAGTATCAGATACCCTACATGAAAACCCTTCATATCCCATAAATTCAAAGTAAACAAAAGGAGCCAGTCTCTTGATGCTAATCAGTTGCTTATTATGAATAAATTGTCCAATTCAGCTTCCCACACATGTCAAATCAAAGATAAAGAATTCGACATCATTTAATCTAAGCAAGACAAATCACGAAAATTCGCAAAAAAAAAGTACAAGAACTATAACCACCAGTCCATCACAAACAATATAGATCCATTATGCAATGAGACAAACCAAGGACTAGAGAATTATATAATTAAGAAAAAAATATTCAGGTTAGCTGAAAATGTGGGGTTTTCAGAAATGAATAATTTTTGCGGAATATAAGAAAAATGATGAAGCTCCCAAGCCAAATGAAGGTGAACCCAAGAAGAGCGAAGGTGCTGCTTCAGTGAGTTCATTCTAACCACTATCCAGCATAAAAATGGGTTTATAGGTGTAGTTCATTCAATTGTTGTAGAAATCTATGGAATTGACTGAAGAAGGTAAAATCATTGAGGCAATAGAGGTTAACTAACCTGATAGATCTTTCTTGATGCCAATGGTCGCTTCAGTAAGAGAGATGTCAACACCATTCCAAGCACGCGCGCCACATAGGATGGAATGACAAGTTGACTGTCTACAGTCTACACTCTACCTCTATATAGTACGGAGATTGATGTGAAGTTAAAATGGAACCAACAAAAGATAGTTTTGTACTCGCCGCAGAAGCGAATTAGAAAATTGAATACCTTGAATCGGGAGGGAGCAGAGGAGTGCCAATGACTGCTTCCATAATCTTCGAAGCAACTCCCGAATCTCAGAAATTTTTCGAGCTCTGCTCTTCTTCCTTCCCGCGTTTAATTGACCAAGACGGAGGATGGAAGCGGTGTTATTTTGACTGTTCCCAGCACGCACGGCGCTGGGATGGAAGGAGGAAGAACAGAGGCCGTAGGGATGGATGTACTAAAAAACCTAACACCGTTAAAAATTAAAGGTTTTGATCAAACCAAACCGATCTACTACCGGATCAATCAACTTTTAGTTACCAGCCCTTATTTTTTTTTTTTGTGCTAAATTTAGTCCTATATTGTACCAGAAGCAGCATGCTCCACAAGCACACCAGAAAGACCTCGAAAAGTATATATATATATATATTCTTAAAGGAAGCAATAGTAATTCTGAAAAATCTGAAAAAAAAAGATATAATCTGAAAAAAAAAAAAACTGAGGAATTAAAATTCATAAAAAAAAAAATATATATATAATTTGAGTATGCTAAACTAACGAGGACAAAAAAAAAAAGTACTTGTAGTTGCAGAGTATTCTCCAACTAAATATTTGAATTATAAATCTAAAGTCTGCTATATCTATGTCGAACTACTGTACAATATGATTATTTTGTTATACTTCTTAGAATAAACACAACAATGATATTATGTGATTCTTGTTTTAATTTAATTTGAGTGGTGGTTCTCTTCTCATTTCTCGCAGTATCCTCAACTGTCCAATTTTAATGGATGTTTCTACTATGCTTCACAAGCATTATATTCCAATGGTAGTATTTGTTGCATATATCTATTGCTCTAAAAATGAACCCTAATGAACAATTAGAATTATTAATGTTATAATACAAATGCTAAGTATAGTTAAAAAAATCATACCTTTAAAGTTTTTTCAATGTTACAACTAAGTCCACTCTAGTAATAAAACTAGCACAAACATGATTGTTGTAAAACATGCCAAAAAAATCCCAATTTCAACACATACTCGCGCCTCAAGTAGCCACGAATACACAATTATATCCCAACTATCGAGGATATAATTACCAAAAAATTTCATATTCTTTTCCCTAGTCAACCAACTTTGAATATGTTACCTAATCATGAAATTTGTTTGTAAAATATTATTACAATAATATAAAAAAAAAAACATAATATTTATCAAAGAACAACATAAAGAGTATGCGCGTGCAACGCATGCGCTAATCAACTAGTATATATATATATATAATATTATCACTTTAGATTTTCTCTTCTCCCGATCCGAGAAGCTAATGCCTAATATAGATAGATTGCAACCATTATTGTTAAAAGAAAATGTTGGGTTTTGTCGCATGATTTTCTCTGGGTCGAATCAACAAGTGATCCCTACAGTCCCTCCTGGTAAGTACAAGTCCAAGTCTGACGCAATCGACGGTTCAAAAGTCAAATTTTCCCTGCTAGAGCCAGAGGCGCGCGATATTGTTTATATGTTAGAAAGTTTAGCTTTTGAAAGAAGGGTGATCTGATTCTTCCAGCGTGAAGAGATAGTGAAGCTCTATGGATGCGTACAAGAGATGGATCAGAAGGAACAAGGATACTGTGCATCATGTGAATACCATCACCGCTGTAAGTTACCTCTGTTTTGCTTCTTGTTTTGATTATTCAGCAAAACCATGATCAAACGACTTTGATATTGTTATGTGTTTAGTATCCTGATCCACCATTGCATTTGCTGCTGTAGCATTGTGGAACAACATGATACAGGGATTTTTTTGTATTTTTGCTGGTTTCTTGATTTTTACTTGGATTTATTTCTGTATTTGGTTGAATTGGATCAAGTTATGATGTTACTCACATTGGTATTATTTTCGTGTACAGTACTTGACGTGGCTACTTCCCGGTAAATTTTATGACTCGGAGATCGGACCAGAAGCAGGTTCTGTGAACAAATTGGTACCATTTAGCATTTTAGCCAATTCTTAGTATTTACAAGTTATAGTCCACTGAAGAACAAAACTGTCTTTTGATTTCTTGAATTGTGAAATCAAATTTTATCCTGTTTTCCTTTCTTCACTGCTCCACAAAATTACCAGTGGTTTTCTATTGTTTGCAGTGAGTACGGTTTTGAGTGTTGTAAGTACTTTCAATGAACATATAATCGAGACGATTCCAAACGAGAAGAACAAAGATCCTGCTGGAACCAATGAATTCCCTTTATCATTGTGCTTATCTGCACTGAAGGAACTAGAAATTTTATTCGAAGTCACAGCAGAAGAGTACTACGGTAGTACTAGAAAGTGGGATTTCATTGCTGCTATTGAGGCTTTGAAGTGAGTAACAAAATTGGATCTCTAATCTCGGTTATTCCAAGCATATATTATCATTTTCTTTATAAATGAACTAATTTTTTTAATCTTTCTGGTGAACTAGAGTTGTAATTAGATTAGCCCTGTTCGATAAGAGTGGATACAGAATGATTCTAGATGGAGGAGATACACCAAATATGGGCCAAAAGAAGTTGAATTTAGAAGCAAATGCGATTATGGCATTGAGTAGATTCAGAGAAAATGCTACGAAATCTCTGGGTATGGTCATTATAAGTTATTTGGTAAAATTTCTGGTAAAAAAACCGAGTTTTTATGGTGTTCTAATTGCAGGTTTGCAAGTTGAGAAACCGAGGATTTCATCTGTTTTATCTACGAGGGGATTTCGTGGAGCCTTGTTTCTGTTGGGTGAACTTCTATTCTTGACAAGGCCATTGATGTATGTCTTGCTCGTTAGAAAGTACGGAACTCGGTCATGGATTCCGTGGATTATTTCGTTGAATGTGGATATTCTGGGGGTCGGTGTCTTCTCTCCAGCCTCCTTCTCTGGTCGTGGTAGTAAAGATCGGCAGCTTCTTTCTGATATGGAAAAGGCTGAGGTAAGGTTTTATAGTTGCTTGCTCTGTAAGTAAGTCTCTAGCATGACCCTAATAGCAAAATTTTGAGTGAAAGTGAAGAATGCTACTTTTTCATGAAAATAAAATTAAAAAATGAGTGAGATAATCTACAGTTTTCCAAAATGAAATTCCATTTTCACTTCAAGTTTCATATTTTGTAGCATCGTCTTATTCAGTTTTGCTCTTAGGAAATGTGCAAATTGAATCAAGCCCTAAATAAATGGGTTAAGAAACTAAAACACCGTCAACTATAGACCATGTTGCTAATGTTGCTCAGATTTTGTTGATTTTCACCTTTTTCTCTTTAAATTGACGGGAAAAAAAAATGTTTTTTAAGCATCAAAATAAGCATAAACTATGAGCAACTAATCTGATACTTTAGAAAAATAGAAAATAACATGTTTTTGTTGATTAAAACGCCAATTTTAACGACAAAATCAGTAAAAAAAAGTGGAAAACAACAAATCTGATAGTTGGGACACTAAATATCAACATTTTAAATCCAGGACAGCGATTCATAGCCTATAGTTGTGACTGTTCTTAACCATAAATAAATTATTTCTGGGAAACATTTGCAGCATTGGAAGTTGAGAGTTTAATTTGTTCTTTCAGATGACAAGAAGGAAGAAGCTATGGGCATTATACATTATGAGAGATCCATTTTTCTCCAAGTACATAAGGTAGTACTCTCCGATGCATTCTCGCGTTTTTCATACATTTTGCTTCTCGGATTGACGGTTTTTCGAAGTAAAGCTCAGGAAAAACACTTTGTATTTTGATGGTGATTCAGGAAAAGATTTGATAGAGCTCAAACAGTGCTACAACCTGTTCCTGTTATAGGGATTATTGCAGGTAATTCTCATATATGTGGTCTTACTTTCATTCACAGTAGTCATAACTTGAGTTTCGAATTCAGATGAATGGTGTAATTTTTGTTCCTTGTGTTACAGAGAAAGCAATCGAATTCGTATGTGGATATCAGACAATGCACGGGTATATATCGGGTTCGTAACAGCATCGAGTCGTAAGAAACTGTGCTAATGCTGTAAAAAGACATGTCAATTTAGGGCAACATTGTGGTTGATTATTCATTTGCTTGGTTGGCAAGACTATTTGTTTGGTTGGCAAGACTCAATTGCTTGTTGGCCAGAATGTTGATACTTGATACAACTGTGAAGTCTCTTAATGTGTAGTTACAATAAAAATTGAAAGGGTTCATTTTAGCATTCAATTGGTACCAAACGTTTGAAATTTGATGGTTTTTTGTTTATCCGTTTGTTGACCGTTAATTTTGGTTGTTAAATGACATGTGCAAGTCACTTGAACCACTATAAACTTTTACTTTTGTTCAATTTAGTCCCTCAAATACATCCTAAATTTTGTTTTGTTTAATTAAGTTCTAAAACTTCAAAATCAAACCCAATTGACCTAGCCCTAATTGGTAAAATACTTAAATTCACTTTTCTTATTCTATTCATCTTTATATTTTCCTATTTTATAAACCCATGAAACTAAATATTAAATATTATTGAATTCACTAAAATATATCATTCAATAGTATTTGATATGGTTAATATTGTATTAATTTAATTATTTTTAACATATTGTTTATGTATTTATTTTACCTAATTCACTTTTCTTATTCTATTCATCTTTATATTTTCCTATTTTATAAACCCATGAAACTAAATATTAAATATTATTGAATTCACTAAAATATATCATTCAATAGTATTTGATATGGTTAATATTGTATTAATTTAATTATTTTTAACATATTGTTTATGTATTTATTTTACCTCAATACATTTTATTTTATTTTGAATATTTATTATATTATTAATTAATATTATTATGTAACATACTAAAAATTGTAAAAATTGTAAGAGATAAAATGTTGAAATGAGTATTTTTTAAAATTTATATGGAATCAATTTATAGGGTTAATTAGTATGAACTTTTAGTAAATAAAAACAAACAAACAAACTCATATAGTGGCAAAAAAGAAACCCACAATCTGAAAAATATTTATTTATTTTTTAGGTGAGAGAAAAAAACTAGCCAATCAGATGTCGACAGCGATATCAAATTCTCCACTCAATGGAGCAGCTAGCTAACAAAAATGTGGGATCATTTCGTTTCTTTGTGAACTAACTTTTTTAAGAACAAACATATATATCTATTCTTATCTCAAATATACGTGATTCTTTGTTTTTTCTTGATCTTGACGAGATTCTGTGTCTTTGATTGTCTACTTCTCGTTATTGCCATTTTTATACTGCTTTAATTTAATTAAATAATTTCTATCCATAAGTAGAGCTATATTTTTACTAATTAAACAAATGATGATCAAGTCACATTTATAATAATATTTTATATTATTAATAAATTAAAATGTTATATAATAATAACATTTATAATAATATTTACATTCATTTCCCTTTTAAAATCTTACACTCATCCCCAATTTTTTTTTATACAGATAAACTGTTCATAGTTCAATTCTTACCCCTCTAAATAAAATTCATAACTTCGTCCGTACTATCTTAACTCTTGCTATCCAAATTAATATATAGTGGTTTTACTTGAACATAGATTGCACTATGCTTAACCTCATAAAATATGTATCTATTATACTATACTAATTAATAATAAAATTACAAAAATGTGGTTATATGGATACATCACAATAAAATGACACATTCTTTTTTTTTTTTTGTTAGAAATTTGACACATTCTCATTTTCATATGTATCTCTCTTTTAGAAAATCTTCTTCTTTATATATATATATATATTAATTAGTGTTTGTCCATACAAGACAAAAAAAAAAAAAATGCATGAGACTCGGGGACTTGTCTCCAAATGAATAGTCACTTGCATTGCCCCCACCACAAGGCTCAAAGCCAATACTAAAGGGATCATTTCCATTTTCATTGGTTGTCCTTCATTAAACTAATGCCTACTAGGGTTTTGTCTCATCTGTACATGTAATTATAATTACATATACAGATGAGACAAAACCCTAATTATTTGTACAAGTAATATAATACCAAGCTAGCTTCTTGAAAACCTAGCTTCACAACAAATTTCATATATAGATCATAATATGTAGATATGGTATAGATACGAACAGGGTGGCTATAGCTAGCTAACGTGTGTCGTTTTCTACTTAATTATTAATTATTTTTATGTGATTTGAGTTTAAAATTCTAGGTTTGAAACTTTTTGAAAAGTTAATTTCGCGGTGATCTGATTAAAAAAATATCAAATTATACGTGTCTCATATATATTGTGTCAGATATAAGAGAATGTGAGTAGAAATGTGTTTAACGAGCCAACATCTTTATTTAACTAAGTTACTGTTGTGACTTCATTGATGGGTGCGGTACTATAGTGCATACTTAATTTGGTTTGTTCACTAAAGTATGGTGGAAAAAAAAACTTCAGATAGTGAGCATGTGAGTCCAAACATACATAGTAAGATAAAATAGAGTCGCCACTATTAATTCATTTATTTTGTTAGGCAAAAATAATAAAATTTTATTATGTTTTTACTTAATTCCCTCATGTTGTGTACTGTAAATATAGTGTACACACATTTTTTTGTATCTAAAGGCAAATGTTGTGGCCGTGCCTAGCCGGACGAATTGGAGGATTAGCACGCAGGTTACGAATGTGCACGCAGGTTATGAATGCCCTTCATCGAGCCAGTCTTCTTCACCACGTGGTTTGGTCTTTAATTCCTCGTGAAGCAAGCGAATGTGTGAAATTGGGTTGCCTAATTACAATTCAAAAAAAGGTCGTGTCATGCGAACTGGGTCTGTGCACATCTGCCCTCTCTTTTAGCTTTACTTGAAAATGATCGGGATTTTGCCTCGCCTTAAACCTCTTATATGAATGAATTAATCATCTTTTGGCAAAAGAAAAAGCAGTATATATTGCTTTAAAATTCATGGTTCACATTGCATCACAATATTCATATATATAATAGTTGGGAAACCACGATACATTAACATATTATTATTATTATTATTATTATTATACATATATTCAGAGATCTACTGAACTGTGTTTTTTACCTGAAGTACTACGTTTGGAGATGTCAGAAGTAAAAAAAGACATCATTGGATACCTCTTGGATGGATAGAACTAAATACAAAAGAATCCAGCCATGCACACTAACACACTTGGTAGCAGCTTCCATTACAAAAGACAGCGTATACCAGTAACGAACCCTTAACGACAACACCTCTTGTCGTTTTATATTTTTGTCTCCATATATATATCTATAATATATACATACAAATGTCCTAGAATATGATCAATCAATGCCCACACTTATTATATCTTTTTTTTTTTAGAAATTCTTGTATAACTCGGATGTAACATGTGTCGATGACGTGTTACCATTTTGTCCAATAGGAGTTTGACACGTGTTCTAAAATAACAACTGAGTAGGATTAAAGAGCCACATGGCACACACTCATTGGACAAAGTGGTAACACGTCATCGATACGTGTTACATCCGAGTCATATAAGAATTTCTCCTTTTTTTGCATGCATATACTCTGATATTATTTTGTCATGCAATTAGCTTGACATTATTAATAAAGGTACCAATTTGGAAAATTTCCAACACAAGTGTTTAATTAGTTCGAACTTGCTTTATTTTTAACTGGGACGACTAAGATGAATAAAAAAAATCTACCCAGAAGACCTACGCTGAGCGAAAGGTCTGATTCGAGATTTCTTAAGAATTAACTTAGTTGAATCTCATATTTTGTATATGAGAAAAATGGAATGATTAGTCGCTAAAAATTGCGTATTATTATAATTTTTCTTATGTTACAATTAAGTCTACTATTAGTGAAAATAACAAACGTATTATGGTATTTATGAGATAAAATCCATAATTAAGTTGCAAGTTGAAAAGAGTTGAATGCACCCAACAAACAATTAATAATCGAATAAATCCACCTTATTCGAATAGAGTTATTAGAGAAAAGCAGATTCACATTAGTTGTAAGCAGAGAGATCAGGATTTGACTCATCAGCTTTAACCCTAATACTGTTTTTTGTGGGCATATATTAAGCATATTAATTAGTCATACCCTCTCTAAGCAAAAGTAGCCATTTCTAACTTGTTAAAAAAACATATGTTAAAGTTTGTTATATAAAATTTATAATTAACTATGAAAATTATTTGACGAAAACATAATGATCGGTTTATATGTATATTATGCTAACATTCTATGATAACAAAAAGTAAATACCAAATAACCAAAAAATAGAACTTACTCCAAAAAAAAAAAAAAAATAGACTTTATATTCGTCGATGAAATATAATGTCATCGGTAAGTGCAATAGAATTGCCACAAAGAAAAAATAAAGTTATAGTTTGAGAAAAATAAAAGTAAAGTATAAATTAAAAATTGTACTGAAATTATTACGTCGGCAAGCTTTATTTATATATATATATATATATGTTTTACTTATTAAATATAAATTGATTCGTAAAAATCAAATTTCATTGGAAAATAAAAAATAATTACTTGAGTGAGGGTGAAATTGATCTATATTTGCGCTCTAACCATCTAGACTAGACACAGTGGCGTATCCAGGATTTACACAATGGGGTACACTTTTTAAAAATGAATAAAAATTTAAAAATGAAGAGTAAAACTGAGACACAACACAATCTAGACATCTAGGTTTTGCCCTCTCTGCCCACTTCTCTATTTGATTTTTATTTAAAATTAATTTTTTATATTGTTCTATTACCCGTCTAACTTTTCAAAACACTGATATTGACCCCTCTAGTTAACTAAAGTATTAAAAACTACCTAATAAATAAAATTACTAAAAAATATAAAAACATTGCAAAAAAAAGAGGAACATTGGTCCCTCCATTTTATATGTTGCATACGCCCCTAATTAGACATCTTGATGTAATTTTACTGATCTGTTAAAACTTAAAAGTAACATTCATTACGCCAAAATGTATGAGCTTAAGTAATTCATTATTATCTTTCCTTCCAAATTATATATATATAATGAATTACTTAAGTTCATACAAGCTATATTTGGAGAAAAATAATTTATAAACTATATATATATATATTATATATTAAAATTGAAAAGCTTAAACCTTTTTTAGCCAAAAAAATAATAATAAGAATTCTCTTTTCAAGAGAATCTAATTTTCATATAGGTTTTCTTTTGCCCAAAAAGAGAATCCCTTATTTATCTCCCATATATATATGGAAGTAGCTATGATCACAAACCTCATCTCTCTCAAACAAACACACAAAATGAACAACATAGTATTTGATGCCTCTATCCTCAAAACCCAACCAAACATCCCCCAACCCTTCATATGGCCCGACCCGGACCGACCCGAACCCACCGACCAAACCCCCGAGCTAACCCCTCCTATCATCGACCTAACCGCGTTCCTCGCCGGTTCAGACTCCTCCGAAACGAACCGGGCGGTTCACGGAGCCTGTATAAAGCACGGGTTCTTCGTGGTCAAGAACCACGGCGTTGACCCGGTTCTCATACGTAAAGCTCATGAGGAAATGGATTGTTTTTTTGGTATGCGGTTGAAGGAGAAGCAGAGGGCTGAGAGGAAAGTCGGTGATTGTTTCGGGTATGCGAGTAGTTTTACGGGTCGGTTTTTGTCGAAGCTGCCGTGGAAGGAAACGCTG
The DNA here is from genome assembly GCA_036873135.1 of Clarkia xantiana subsp. parviflora. NCBI lineage: Eukaryota > Viridiplantae > Streptophyta > Magnoliopsida > Myrtales > Onagraceae > Clarkia > Clarkia xantiana. The sequence continues at coordinate 17,130,760 of JAPTYO010000003.1, forward strand.
TCGTTTAGATACGTCGGTGGTGGTGAAGGTGATGGTGAGGAGAAGCAAAACCCTAATAAGTGTGTGGAGGAGTATGTTGTGAATGTTATGGGGGAAGATTTTGAACAATTTGGGTAAGTGTGAGACCAAATCTTTGTTTGTTTACGTTGTACTTTGTCGAAAATGTCTTTTTTTTTTTTTTTCTCGAAATAGATTACCCGAACATTACGTAACGGGATGAATTTAGGGTCGCTACTACTAGTTTATTCATTTTTAACGGAAAAAAAAGGATTACCAATGCTAATTGCTTTTTATATAGACTATAAAAGTAAAATTTACTAAGTTCTATTTAAAAATGAAAAATAAATTTTATACAAGCAAGTATGGTTTTTTTTTTTTTAATAAAAACCCAATGATAAGATCTTTTTCCTTTAAGAAAAACATTCTCTTCATTATATATATTTTTAATTTTTATTTTATTTTATTTTTATGCATAAAATTAGTCTATTTTTTTTTAAATCTCATTTTACAAAATAAATAAGCAATGTAACTTAAAGATTAAAGATAGTGTTAGAATAATTATAAATTGTGGTTTGTATAAAACAGTTTAAGAATATAAATATTTTTAAGGATTACAAATCCAAAGACCATAAAAAACTAAGTTTAAGTGTACTTTTGGTAAAACTTAAACTGAATGTGGCTTTTGGTATATATATATATTTTTTTTTATATTTTTTGTACCATACATTTGCACTTTGTGGAATTTTTGTCCATTTATTAGTTGACCGTTAGTTTTGGCCGTTAAATAGCACGTGACACACTCTAAACTTTTGATTTTGTTTATTTAGTCCATCAAATGCATTCATAACTTTTATTTTGTTTAATTTGGTTCTAACAAATTTAAATCGAAACCATTGACATGTTTAGAAAATCGATTATGTCTAAAACTTAGAAAATCGATTTAATTATGAGATTGACATATTGTACTAAAAGTATCTTTAAAAATATGTTTAACATCATTATGTATTTCTAGGAAGGTGTATCAGGACTACTGTGAAGCGATGAACCGTCTATCGCTCGGCATAATGGAGCTTCTCGGGGTGAGCCTAGGAGCCGGCCGGCGACATTTCCGGGACTTTTTCCGAGGAAACGATTCAATAATGAGGTTGAATTACTACCCGCCATGTCAGCAACCCGATCTGACCCTCGGTACGGGTCCTCACTGCGATCCGACGTCTCTCACCATCCTCCACCAGGACCGAGTCGGCGGGTTGCAGGTCTTTGTGGATGAAAAATGGCACGCCATTAGCCCCAACCGGGACACTTTCGTCGTCAATATCGGCGATACTTTTACGGTACTAAAAATCATTTGATTCAAAAATGTTTGAACTATTTTCAATCTTTTTAGTATATTTATAGATATAAGGTTAAAAAAAGTTTTTTAGTACAACATGTTTGACCAAAGTTAGCTTTTGGTGTGACATCTATTTCTTTTAGACTTTTGATGCAATACATTTGCAATATGTAGACTTTTGGTGCATCTGTTAGTTGATTGTTATTTTTGGTCGTTAAGTAGCACGTAGCTTCCCTTTTAATTTTCATTTTGTTCAGTTTAGTCCCCACATTTTTATTCCTAACTTTTTTTTACAAATTAATCTTAAACAATTTCAATCGTATCCTACGTATGATTGACCTGGTCAGGTTCTGACCATGGTTGTGTTAGACCCTAGTTAGAGTCCCCGGACCTAAGCAACCCTTACTAGGTCAATTAGACATATGATCCGATTGAAATTGCTTAGGGACTAATTTTTTAAAAAAGTATAAATATAAATTGGAGACTAACTCGAACAAAATGAAAATTAAAGAACAAACACGTGCGAAGCACATGCTACTTAACGGTCAACTAACAGATGCACCAAAAATTTACAAACAAACGTATTACACCATGATTTTTTATTTTAAAAAAACTGATATTGCATCTAAAGTCAAACATATTGTACCAGAAAGCATTTAACTACAATATAAGATTAGTGCACATATATTAAAGCAAGAGGCACTTGATTTTTCAGGCCTTATCAAATGGAATATACAAGAGCTGCTTGCACAGAGCAGTTGTGAACAACACAACAGTAAGGAAATCTCTTGCTTTCTTCCTATGTCCCAACAAGGACAAGGTTGTCGCTCCGCCTAGTACACTGCTCGATGCCGCAACAAGATCATACCCGGACTTCACTTGGCCAACTTTGCTTGAGTTCACTCAGAAACATTACCGAGCCGACACGAAAACCCTAGACTCCTTCACACAATGGCTTCAACAACAACATTAACAAGATTGTCAATGAATAACATTATTGCCAAGACACACCATCTCCGGTCTCGAGTCTTAACCGGGAATTATGTACTTTCGACAATGTAATGTAACATATGCATAACTGCAAATTTTGCATATACGCAGTCTAATAGCATAAACTGATAGATTCAGATCACCTGCCTCACTCTTCGTATCCCAGATCATGCCTCACCGTTAAGATCTTAACACATTTCCAATTACACGTGTCAAAATCACAACGACGAGACACGATTTGGGGCACGAAGAACAGGGCAAGTGATCTGAATCCTAAACTGATAAGTGGGTTACAGAACCTGCGTTATTAAGGGTTTGTTGGAGAAGAACGCCTCCAAATTACCAATCACGAGTCGAGCCAATTCCTCGAAGGATTCCTCAGTGAAAACCGCGAAATGAGGCGACATAACAACATTGTCTAATGATAAGAGCTCTTCTGGGACATTTGGTTCGTTCTCAAACACATCCAGACCTGCACCTCTAATCTCTCTGTTCATCAGACTCTGCACCAGTTCCTTTTCATTGATTATTGCACCCCGAGCAATGTTGATTATGATTCCGTTCTTTCCAAGTGCTGAAAAGACGGATTTATCGATGATGTGGCGGGTTTCGGAAGTTAATGCGCAGCAGAGTACTAGGATGTCGCTGTTAGATGCTAGGGTTTGAGGGTTTGGATAGAATGGATATGGAACAGATTGCTTGTTGTTCCTGGAGGTGTATGATATGGAGCAGTTGAATGCCTCGAACCTTTTCGCTACCTGCATTCCGATGCTTCCGAGTCCCACAATCCCGATTCTCTTGCCACTCAACTGATCAATCAGAACAATGCATAAAGTTTTTTAGGCCCAAACAATGCATAAGGTCAAACAGCTCATGATCAACAGTGTATCAACCCAGAAACACTCTTCAGTTTTACTCAAAAGATGCAATTTTCTTGAACAACATTTGAATTATATCTTTAAACACACTAAAGATAAGAAAAAGCACCATATAAAGCAGCAATTTCATCGCTTTGAGGGGGCATTTGGTATGGTAATGCTGGATTAATCTAAAATTAGGATACACAATACCGCATTGGGCAAACCAAACTAATAGATTAGAACATTTTCACAGAAAATTCAGTCTACCTTTAAACAGCTCATGATCAACAGTGTATCAACCCAGAAACACTCTCCAGTTTCACTCAAAAGATGCAATTTTCTTGAAAAACATTTTAATTTAGATCTTTAAACACACTAAAGATAAGAGAAAGCACCATATAAAGCAGCAATTTCATCGCTTTGAGGGGCATTTGGTATGCATAATCCTGGATTAATCTAACATTACGATACACAATACGGCATTGGGCAAACCAAACTAATAGATTAAAACACTTTCACAGAAAATTCAGTCCACCTTAAAACTATGATTTCATTCATGCTTTCAAGTAGTTTCAGATCTCTATATAACTATGCAATATGATAACTGCATAATTTATTCAATGTCATAATTGCATTTGTATCTTTGATTCTTGATCACAAACTATGTAATTTTGAATCTATAATCATCAAACTGGAAAGACTTACCTTCGAACCCAGTGGATAATCTCCATTAGAAGCCCAAAGTCCTCCTCGAACATAACGATCAGCGGCAGAAACGCTCCTCAGGACATCAATCGCCATCCCCACAGCTATGTCGGCGACGTCCACAGAGAATAGATCGGCGGCGCCAGCCACGGCGATGCCGCGGCGGCTGCACTCTGGGAGGTCGATGTGATTGAGGCCAGCGCTGGTGGTGACGATCAGCTTGAGAGAAGGGAGGAGGTGGAGGATGTCTTTGGAGACGGAGGTGTTGGCGCTGACGAGTAGGGCGCGAGCAGCTTGGCCGTGATCGGAGAGGAATTGTGGGAGAGGGAGAGGGGAGTCGACTGCACTAAGGATGCTGAATTTGGCGGCGAATAATTTCCGGAATCGGAGGAACACCGCCGGCGGAGTGCTGATGAGAAGCAACTCAGGCAGGTGGTCACCGTTGTTGCCGCCATTTCCAGCCATGATGATCCACACCAAGCCTGAGAGCAAGCAACAATACTTTAACTAACGGGATAACAGAATTCCTAATATTATACTAAAAAAATCTCAGTAGTAAATTTTAATTTTTTTAAATTAGTTATTCGAATTTTAATCTCAGTACTAAATTTTGATTTTTTAAAATTAGTTATTCGAATTTTTAATTACAAAGCAAATTGACATATGTAATTCAATTTTTGTTAAACTGACAAAATATAAGTATATTCCGGTAACTATTAATTATTTCGTCTATATCTAAAATGGAATCAGACATAAATTGAAATAATTACAGTTAAATGTTTTCAGTTTAATGCTTAATTGAACATTGGTATGATATATCATCAGCATCTTTCAAATGATATTAAAGATATATTAATGCAATCCTTTTAATTTATGTCAAATTTTATTTATAAGTACACACAAAAATAATCTTTATGACTAGAACATGCTCATTTTCTGTCCAATTTGAGTGAAATAAAACCAGAATTACAGTTTAATTGTAAACTGAAAATTCGAATAGTCATTCTTTGAATAACAAGATTCGAGTAGTGATTTATAAATAAGTCATAATTCAGGCAGCAATTTGTTGTTATTAACCATTAACTTAACTGATCATGTTAGAAAGTATGCACTATTTGGTCCTCAAATTCATACTAAATATAACAATTGACCCTCAAATTTTAATTCCAATCATTTAGCCCTCAACTGATGTAAATATGAAAATCAAAAGGCCATACTCAGTTACTCACACTCACTGGCCATATTACCATCAAACTAAACTCCAACATTCAACTGCCAAATAGTCTTAGTCTTGCTTTTACATCAAGAAAGGGAGCCTTCCACACCAAGCCAAGCTCGAAAACCCCGAACGCAAGCTATAAACAACAAAGAACACAGCTACAATACACAAATTCGACAGTGCTCCAAACTTTACAAAACCTAATGCAACTGTCACAGATAATTTAACTCAAGACGAGGGTGATTTGTACGGCTCGAAGAGAGTCACGCATGGATTTGGATCGTATTGCATGATTTCAGCGGCTCGTTCAAACTCTTCCCTCAACACTCTTATGCTGAACTTGTCCACCACTCGCCCTAAGTCATGCGAGGTATCGAATGGATCCTCTATGCATATCAGGTGCCTATCATTCCCGACCCTCCTCGTCCAGTCCTTTGCTTGCTTGCTACATACATGAAAAATGAAAATTCGGTAATTTTATCAAGGGTTAAATGGTCTTTTGATGCCAGATGTTCGACAAAAGTTGACTTTTGGAACAAATTTTTTGTGTAATACGTTTGCAGTCTATAGATTTTTTGTGCATTCATTAGTTGACTGTTAAGTTTGACCGTTAAATATATTTATTTTGTTCAGTTTAGTCTTACAATTGGACCTATGTCCAAATTGACCTAGAAAGGGTCCGACCCAGCTTATCAAACATGTGGTTCATACCAAAAGGAGATGGGTTCCATTCTATGCTTGGAACGACAAATCATCAATGGTCCGAGTGTATCTAGTAATTTCTAGCCAAGGGTGTGTTGTGTATGGAATATGGATATTGAATCTTACCTGAGCAGTGATCCAGTGCGGACGGATATGACAGTGCTTGTGTAGTCATGGCGGTACGCCCAATAGTTGAAGAATGCCCATACTAACTGGGAAATGCTTTCCTTGTTACGGGACCCGAAGTTACGGAGCTTTTCCACTTGATCGAAGAACGAACATTTTATATCATCAACAGTGACACTATATGTAGCCTCCATCTCCTGAGAAAAGTCGAACATGTATAATAGATATAGTGTTTGATGAAAATGCACCGCCCAAGAATCAAAGTTCATAATATACAACATACAATGGATACTAAGTTCTACCAAATTGAATAATAAGGTAAATATACAAAAAGACTACTATAAGGTTGATCTTTATAAGAGAATGCAAGAAATTTAGATAAGGAAACTGCTGAGAAATGAAAATACATACCTGTAAACACGGAAGAATAGCTGGGCGACGCTGTTGTAGGAAATGAATACACATTAAGACATACCTGCAAAAACAGAACCTAACTATGAACACTGGATTGTCTTTTGCCTCTCAGCACTATTTAAGCTAGAATTATATGTTTTATACTCAGCATTCATTTATTTCCTTATCTATATCACTAAAATGTATAATTGGAAGCATTATTGCAATTCTATCACCTAATTTAAACAAGTTCCAAACATAATTACTTCAGATATTTCAGCTGATTATTTCTATCAAATTTCACAGCAAGAGAGTGTAACTGGATGATAAATCAAATGCACATCCCTTTTGTTTTTCAAATTTTGGCAGCAAAAATGCTATGTAACTCAAAAGAGAAGTGTGGAAAAGGAAACTCACGCATAACTCGAGAGAGTTCCTTGATAAGTTTCATTTACTCCTCTTGACTTAGCCCAATGTTTCACAATATAAGCCAACTGCCTCAATCTCTCATCTATCTGAGCATAATCTCGCAGAAGCTTGGTGTTTACTACAGCCAGCACGTTGTTTATGCATATGTCGCAAGAGATTCCCGTGACAGGATCCTTAAGCTTTACTATAGGAACCCTGGCACGTGTCAGGGCCTGCAAAACAAAATTACAAACAGCACTTAATAGATAGTCGCACTTACTAATTGAAAACATCTAACTAGTTTCAAGTTTCAACAATATTATTAAAATTTAAAACCACTAGATAAGGTAAACTGGCACCAGAATTTAACATCTTATACAAACTCTCCATATAACCTTCATGTTTCCACATTACCTTCGATCTAAACCACAATGACGAGTTAGAGTAGGCAATAGATAACCACTTGAAAAAGCTCTCAGCTTCCAAAAGCCATAAGTGTTACACATCCACAATATTAGTGATATAGTCAGTTCAAAAGCAAAGACATTCTTTTGACATCAAGCATTTATAGAGGACATTAAACGATTTCAAATAAAAAGTAAAATCTTTTTCTTGTTCAACTAAAGAGGGAAAGCAAAAATAAAATCTAGGGAGGCGATCAACTTCTAGAACCAAAATAGAATAACTAGGAGAAATATGTTGACTGATGGGAGAGGTTAGTACTCACCTGCACATTTTGCAGATTAGCTGCCTCCAATATTTCTGCTAACTTCAATAGAACTTCAGATTTATCAACCTCAGCGTCCTCAAATGCAAGGCATACATCAATGTCACTCTTGCAGACCCCAAAGGAGCTTGCACAGGATCCATAGAGATAAAGCCTAGCTTCAGGCCATTCCTTGTTCACTAGATTTTCCAATAATGTCAGCAATTGCTTCTGCTTAGCCTTTTCTTCAGCTGGAGGAATTAAGGACTCATAAATTCGAAGAAAAGGACTACTAAGCCTGTTTATGTCACTTCGGCAATCCATGAATCTCATTGAATTTCGCATCCTTTGGTTAAGTATCCTCTGCCCTCTTGAATCTGATCTGTACTCCTGAAATTACAATTGCAAGGTTCTTTTAGTTCAGTATCAAGAGAGAAACATTCTTAAGGGCTAAGTACTGTTATGCGGCCTATGCCATAACATCGCTATAGAAATCAGAGCACTGATGCAATGGTAAGGAAGATTAAACTAATAGTAAGATATAAAAGACGAAAAACCTCACGGTAAAATGATCAATTTCTCAAAGAGTGCAGTTGGACATGTTAATTGTTATCATTTATAATTCGCTAAAAGAAAAGACAATAAAAGAGAGAAGGCCAGGAACTCTCGGTTATAAAACACCAATAGCCTTAAATGGTATCTTTCACAAGCACTCAGTTAATTCCCCAAGAGACACCCCTATGAGAGATATCAGCATTTGCATATGAAAAATGACTAATTCTCAGGTTAAAGTTGAATCAGACAATAAGGAACTCAACTCTCATTCTTGAGGCACCACAGTATTCTGCAGAATTGGAATATTCACTAAAAAGTACAAAAAAGGATAAAGCACAATAAGTCAATAACCGAAAGACAACTTCTCTCACTACCTTTTCACGAGAAACACGGTTTATCTTTCTGTTCTTGTCATCAGATTCATCCTCCAGCAAAGCATCCATAATATGCTCATGCAATTCATCCGATTCACCCGCATCAACATTACCACCACCACTACCACCCCACAAGTGCTGCCTAACACCCTCAGCTCTATTCTCTTCCTTGACACTCTCAAGATGCAAATTTGACAGAGACTCCTCTATCTCAGAACCTGGACCCGAATGGAGTTTACTCCCTTGTGAAGGACTTGGAGAACCCAGCTGCCTAAGTAAATGTGACTCCTCATATTCTCTACCATGAAGTCTATGGTCATTAAAAGGAACTCTCCTCTCCATTAGTCTTTCGTCTCCGATATTTGAACAAGTATGTCTCGAATCACGAAAATTACCACTCCTTTCACCAACATTATGCTCCAAACCCCTTCTACTTTCTCCAACATTGTGCTCAAAACCCCTTCTACTTTCACCAACATTTTGCTCAAAACCCCTTCTGTTTTCACTTAAACCTCTACTGTTGCCATCACGAGGCTTGGCCGGAAACCCAGGTGGTGTGGACCTCTGTAAGTTCACACTTTGATTATGACTATGGTTTCCCCATCCTCCACGAGAATCGAAATTTGGAGGCCGAAACACATCGGCATTGGGATATGAATTCCCCTGCCTATTAACTTGTCGGTTCCTCTCTAGCATACTATGATTCCTACTTCCAGAACCCACTTCCCTAACATTCTCAAGGCCTGAACTTTCAATTGAATTACCATTATGCACGCGCTCAGAAGGATCGATTTCAAGAGAAAACGAACCGAATCGCAAATTCTGGTCCCGCTGCTGCGAGACCCCTGTCGAATTGATCCCTGGGAATCCCGACCCCAACCTCCTAAAATCATCAGCGTAATTCTGAGGGTAAGAATGGGGGAAAGGAGGCGACAGGTTCTGAGGCCATGGCGGGAAGTGATCGAGGCCGTTGGGCGGGCGCTGCACAGGGAGCTGTACGGCTGGATCGACGGTCAGAGGTTGCGACTGCCGTGGTTGAAGCGACGTCTGTGGATGGTGCTGATGAGGTCTCTGTAGTAAGGATAACAGAAAATCGCCGCCGTTGAGTAAGTCAGGCGTCGAAGCGTCGTTCCGGCCGCCGCTCATGGTGGAAGATTGGATCGGCTGCAGCGGACTCTCTAGTAGCCTGGAACTCGGTCAGTCTTTTTTTATAGAAAGAAGTTCTTGACTAAAGTTTTGTTCTAGTTTAATTTCTTCATCTAATTAATTATTATACTATGATTAAAATAATATATTTATCTAAAAAAAATCAATAATTATGTAAATAAGGTTAAATACCAAAATGCAAATAAAATTTATCAAATCAAATAACCAAAATAGCAAAAGTCATTAAATACCAATTTTTTTACTTTGCTTTTTTTTTCTTCCATTTTCTGCTTTTTTTTTTTTATTTAAAAGATTTTATGTAGTTTTATAAAAGAAAAATCTTATATACTTTGTTGGATTAGGGTCCTTAAAGCATCCACAATAGTTTTATATAATTTATAATTTTTAAAAGTTGTTACATAGATATTTATGTATAATTTAAATAATGCTTAAATTTAAGACATATTTAAGACATACGTCCAATTGACATGGCTGGGACGTAGCTTAGTGCTAGCTCTGATTCTGGTCGGGTTTCACTGGGTCAGGCGACCCCGATCAGGTTGAATCTAACCCTTGGCTAAATCAATCGAGTTAAGTTCGATTTGAAAACTTTAAGATTAAATTAAACAAAAGAATGTATGTATTAAAGGACTAAATTGAACAAAATCAAAAGAAAATGACAAGTCACATGACTTTCAAGTGCTACTTAATAAACCAAATTAACGAAAAGTTAACGAATGCACCAAAGTCCACGAAACGCAAAAGTATTGCAACAAAAGGAAAACAAAAACCAATTTTTATCAAACATATGACACTAAAATGCCATTTAACCATTGTTTTTTTTTTTTTTTTTGCATATGTTAGTTGATCGTTATTTTTTCTGTAACTACTCATATAACTTGCACATGACTACTAACGGTCAATTAATAGATGCACCAAAAAACAAGTTTCAAACATTACACACAAAAAATATAAAAACAAAAACAAAAACTATCTCACTAAAAGTCAAATTTAACCAAACATGTTATACCAAAAGACCTATTATTCAAACTTCATTATATTGAACCAAACCCTAGCTAGTCTAAAACAACATAACATCATACCCATCCCAACCCATCAAACAATTGGTTTTGCAACCAACTCACCATCATAACCACAAGTAGTGAAAATGAACTCTTTCACAATCCCTATCAATTCCTTAGCCTTCACATCATCAAACAACTCCACACCATGGCAACCATCCCCGTCGAGCCGAGCCACAACGTCCACGCCACATTCCTCGACCATCTTGGCGACCTCCTTCTGCTTATCGATCAAAGGGTCGCCAGAATCACCCTTAAACAAACACCGCGGTAACCGCGCAATTTTCTCCTTTTCAGGGTCGATCATCGGGTTACAGTACTTGTGATCACGGTTAGCGCGTTTCGGCAACGCGTATGACCACATAAGGTCGTCGTTTTTTAATGGTATGATATTATCGTCGGATAACCGGAGTTGGGAACCGGTTCTCTCGACGCTTCCGAAGTAGGGCTGGTTCAGTATCAGCCCTACGATTTTTACCGGTGATAGGTCGCGGTCGACCAAGCGGAGACCGACGTGGTAGACTATATTACTTCCCGCGCTGCTTCCCATGAGAAAACATCTGGATGCAAGTTGTCAATTGAAATACACGATCAGTTCAAAACGTTTATATAGTTAGAACATGTTCAATTTAGCTCTAAAAAAATTCAATTGGACGATAGGGTTTAATTGACCTAGCTATGGTGCAACTCATGGTCAGATCGGACCACGATTAGAGCCGCCTGTGTACGGCGACCCTAGCCGTGGTCCGATCTGGCCATGGGTCGCTCCTGGATCGGACCACGTCTAGGTCAATTTGATCTTATGATTCAATTGAGTTTTTTAAGGGATTAAATTGCAAGAAATAAAATTAAGATGTATATATTGGAATACTAAATTGAACAAAATAAAATTATTTATCAATTAACTAATGAATACACTAAAATTCTATAAAATGCGAACGTATGACATAAAAAAGATACGACACCAAATTGATAATATTAGTTAAACCATATATATATATATATATAGAGGAAAAAACACTTTTAACCCTATTACACATGATTATAAAGTACTACACTAAACCTCTACAAAGTTTTGCATGTGTACATATGTATTTACAAATTCATATCAAACGCAATATTCACTGCCGTATGTTGCACGTGCTTAGAATCTAACTTTAGTAAATGAAATAAATTGATTCGCTAATATTTCCAAATTTACTATTGGCCAGAAAAGAAATATTCCAAATTTTGCTTACCTTTTATTTTTTTTCTTTTGGTAATAAATTTGAGAAATTATCACCTACCGTACCAAATGCTGGCAGTTTAGTGGACATGGACAGATTGAGTGACAGATGTCGCTCCTTTATTGGTCGTCATGCCAAAAACTGTTGGTCCCGAGTTTGGTAATCAACAATTTACCGCTTACCTGGCAAAATCAGCATACTGCCTCAGCCACGTGTCGACTCCTGATGACTCCGCCCTAGCCTGTTCCCGGAGCCACTCAATAGCATCCACGGAGTCATCGTACGCCGCCGGAAGGCGATGCTCCGGCGCCAACCGGTAGTCGACCGACAAGACCAGAACCTTGAGCTCCGCCGCCATGCTTTCGCACGCTTCGTGAATCATCTTGCTACCGGCGCTGCCGAAGACGAAGCCGCCGCCGTGGAAGTAGATCAGCACCGGGAGCTTCGGCCGCGCGACGGCCGCGTCTCCGGGGAGGTAGGCGCGGATAAAGGTCCGCTTTGACGGATTTAGAGGGATGTCCTTCGACTGGGCGCGTGGCCTCGACAATGACGGCGGCTCATTAGGCATGGCGGGGCGGTTGAGGGAGCCGTCGGGGTTTGGCCGGCTGAGCATTTCGTAGAGATTCATTGTAGAGGAAGATCTGGTAAGATCAATTGATTGATAATTGATTAAAGGTTAAGTACATTATGAAGGAGGAAGAATTGGGAATTTTGTATTATTAATTATACCTTTATCTTTATTTTTAGCATTGTATTATTACCTTCTTTATAAGCATTATTAGGAGGATTTACAATTGCATAATGTCATTTACATTTCCTATTAAAGCCATATAACGATAACCAATTCAAGATGAAAAAATATTTTAAAATTGACAATTAACTCTCTTATTGAAAAATCGTATTCTAATTCATTTTCAGAATCCACACAATTTAGGATTTAAATTAACTGCGTTATTTTTTCTATTTCAGATTATACCTCTCATGATCTTGTCATGGGTAGGTCAACTGGACCAATTGAGTTTTTTTTGCATACTAAATTACATAAATTAAAAAGTTAAGTATATAAACTGAAAACTAAATTGAATAAAATAAAAATATCTAACATCACGCTTGACGGTTAAGAGTAACATATACACTAAAAAAATACAAAATGCAAACGTATAACAAAAAAACCTAAATATATATATATATATATATATATATACCATCAAAAACCAACATTAATCAAACATACGACACCAAAATTCATTTTGTAATAGTTTCTACTTTACAAAATACTTTATGATTCATAGTGCAATATATATATATGTATATATATATATACATATACACATTAAAAAATACATATACATAAATAAGGTTGAACAACAAAGAAGAAATAGCATCAACAAAGAAGCACTGAGAAAACCTTTAAACAAACAACCAACAGCAACATCAGAATGCTCGGGTTTCAACCCGCCAATCTATCCTTGAACCGGGTTCGCCCCGCCATTCTCAAGAACACTGCTTAAAGGAGTGGAGTTACCATTCTTCTTAGAGCTGCTACTGCTGCTTCCAGTGATGCTGCGCCCCATGAACCGACCCGCTTTGCTGAGCCCGCTCCCCACTGCCCCGAACCCGCTTCCCACGAGCCCCACCCCGCCTACAATACCCGTCCCAACCAACCCGACCCCACCGACAATGCCCGACCCTACTAACCCGACTCCGGACCCCACAGCGTCCATGGTGCTTCCTATCACTCCTGCTTCTTTTAGCTTCTTTCTCTCCTCCAGTATCCTCTTCTCTTCTTCTAAAGCTGCTATTTGCTCCTCCTTGTTGAATTCATGGTACAACACCTGCACCAAGGTAACAACAGAACCAATATAAAAGTGTTGTGCTCTAGCCACTAAGCAATTTTACTTTTTAGGGTTAGGAATCTAATCACCGTCTTAAATTTGTACCATATTGCTGCTTTTTGGTGTCCAAGTTTATATTGTTGTAAATAGGTATTTCGGGTTACGTTTTCGTTGCTTTTTGGTTTTATATATTTTTTATGTTAAATTTGATGGATTTTTGTAATTCATGTATATTTATGCCAATTAAGTTAAAATGAACCTCAATTTTACATAAATTCTTCAATTTCACTGTATATACACACTAATTAACAGAAGTTAAAAGAGCAAAAGTACCATTTTGCTTCTTTTTTTTTCTACTTTTTAAATGCTCTTGTTGTTGAGTTTTATGGAGCCATTAGACAAAATCTATCAAATTAATTTAAAAAAATGGATAAAAAACCAAAAACAACGAAAACGAAACTTGTGACAACTATTATCAACAATTTAAACCTGAAACACCAAAAAGTAATATGATGCAAACTTAAGACAATGATTATATTATTAACCCTACTTTTTAATACTCTAGGGCGCATTTGGTTCGGAAAATCAATAAAAACGAGTAGTAGGGAGTGGGAAAAGGTATGGCTATAAGGCTTTTTCCGTGTACCAAACACGCCCTCAAGAAATTGAACCCTAAACCAAGATGAACCCTAAAAACTAGGCTTTAGTGGCAGTTTGTGACTAAGGAATACCTTGAGTGTGACAATTCCTCTGTCCTTCTTGTCTTTAATTCTCATCATATCAAGAGCTGGAAGCAATCTCAGCTCAACATCCTTTTCCTTTCCAGCAACAAGATCGATCAAGGGCAATTTGGCAATACCTAGCCGTTTGTCTTGTCCAATATCTTCATCAAAGACCTGTTAAAGCAGTAGTCAGTATCCACTATAATGCAATAAGAAGCTAAGAATTTCAAATAAGAATAATAGAACTAATGTGGCCACTAACTTCAACAATAAGTGATTGTGTCTCTTTGTCTTCTGCAATCAATTCAAATGTCTGATCCCAGGTAGGGTTAAGGTTGTTTTCTACAACCTTTGTTTTAACTTTGTACAATGGTCGGATGTGCACAACCACATAAGGGTCAGATTTGCCTATCATCTCCATATTCTTGAGGTCAGTTGCCTTGACTACTGTCACAGTCAGCTTACCCTGTGGCTTCAGCTCCAGATCACTGCACCATAATATATACAAGTACAATTTGCATGTAGACAAACAAGAAAAGTACAATTTATATCTACATTATAAATAAATCAACCTAATTTTTTGGTTAAGAACGTATAAAGTATAAACTGTCTGAGGTTTAGGGTTTGCCCTATGTAAGATTTTGGTGTCAAAGTTTAAATTGTTGATATTGACTGTGGTTTTCCGTCCATTTTTTCTGTCAAATTTAACAGAATGGTGTGAGAAAAGTCAAAATTGCCCCTGATATTATTATGTTTACTCCAGTCGGCCACCACCCTACTCCGGTCGGCCACCACACTACTTCGGCCGGCGGCCACCACCCTACTTCGGCCGGCGGCCACCACCCAACTAGGGGCAATTTTGAAAATTATTTTATTATCGGGTCATTTAACAAACACATGACTAAGTTCTGTCAATTTTAACAGTAAATTGGACGTAGACAACAAATTCCAACAAAGTTGAAACTTCAGACAGTCAATATCAACAATTTAAACTTCAAACACCAAAATCTTACACAAACTTCAGACATATTATAGGTTCTTAACCCTAATTTTTTTTATATGAATAAGGGGTAAGTATGTCAATTTCTATCTTCATCTTCCACTTTTCCTTCCAAGCATCTGTTTTCTATAAATCATTAGCTAATCTCTAAAATGTGTTCACTCTTAGAGCCTTTAACCATAGTTGTGATTCCCCATACTTTATTGGTGAGTACTTATTCTGTAAGATGTAAAGATACAAGCAACTAAAAGAAAACTACATATTGGTGAATAGACGTCCAGGCACCTTAAGTCAACAGGAATACCGCCAATTGGAACAACGATCCTGTGGGGCCACTGGAGCATATCTGTGACGATGGTATTTACTGTATCCTACCAATTTAAAAAATCATAGGGCATTAGAAAACTGAACCCAGATAGTAGTTCAAAAAAAATCTAGAAGACTTACATCAATCATGTCTGAAAGTCCAGGTATGGCTGTAAGGCTTCCACCAACAGCTTTAAGAGTGTAATCAATTCTCGGCTTGGGCTAACAAATAGACGATTGTAATGAATTCAAGTCATTCATTTTCATCAATATACAAAAATGATGGATAAACAATTAAATGAAGATAAGCTGGTAGTAGCAATGTACTATACCTCAGATAGCAGTGCAACTACAACGGCTGAAATACAGGGTATTTCTTCAGCAAGTTGAAAGATGACACGAACAACCGTAAAAACTTGAAGATCTTTCAACTGCACCAAAAGTTTGAAGTTTTGAACCGACAATTTACATATAAACGTGAATTAGTGAAAATAACAAAGAGGACCATTTCAAACCTGAATGGGTATTGAGGCGACAAGGGCAGCTTCAACAGCTAGAATAATACTCGGATCACCTCCCCATCGGAAATCAACATCCATTGTAATTTGACCTTTCTTAAGATTCTGAACCCGAATACCTAGGGAATTACATCATAAAATGAACAAGGTTAATGATACAACAGTTATTGCTGAAGAGAAACATAGGTGCAGATAACATTAACTTATTCGTTCTCTTTGTTAGCAGATAAGGTCATGTATTAGTTAGATGTACTACATGATCCATGGGATCATGTATTCTAAGCAAGATTCAAGTAATGTCTTCCCCAATGCAAAAGATGTTATGGCAACTAAGTAATTAGAGTATTACAGCGCCTAGCAAGCACTATACCGTGACCAAACAAGTGAATCACACAATGAAAAGAAAAGGATAAATGCACGTAGCCTATTGAGTCCTACCTTCTATTTTTGGAGCCACAGTTCCTAGAGATAACTTGCTAAATTTTAGTGAAGTAATTCCAGGAGGACGATACTCTTCCAGGAGTGGTTCAACAGATTCTCTGATTACCATCGTTGCTGCCTGATAACATGTGCACCCTTTATTAAATACAAAGATGGACTCTATATAACTAGAATAACTCCATGTTTAGGTACCATCCAAAGCCACTAGGCTCGGAGGTATTGGCCAATTCAACCGTCTCAGAAAAATCAGCTAGCTCAGCTCATAGAGGATATAAGGAGCAGAGAATATTACATCTGCAACATAAGGCCATAGTTTGCTGAGTTCCTTGTTCATCCATTTGACCTGTTATACCGGTTCAACACGGTTAGGATCTCAAAACCCTATGAGCATAACTGAAAGGAGTTGAAACAAAACTAGAAAGGAATCCCGATGCTTTAATTGCATGAAAATATATTTTCTTAAAATCCGAAAAAATGAATTAAAGAGCATATTGCATCTCACACCAGTTGGTACACTTTTTTGAAGAATCAGCGCCCGGAAAGTGGAAACTTAACAATATCTGATTTATCAACAACTCAAAACGAAACTTATCAACTGCAACCTAAGTAGTAGTGTTGCTGGAGTTAAAAGTTTTTATGTGCAAGTGAAAAATGCCAATTAACAAAAAACTGAAATATTAGATCCCTCAAAATGACAGAGCTAAAACAAGAGAGAAACACCAACCTGCTCAAATGCTGGAAAAGATATCCACTCAGGAAAATTATCACCACATATCTTCTTTAGGTCATCTCTACTGAGAGATGCCAGTACTTTCATATCAACTGCCTGGTTAGAGAGCAAATCCAATAAGCCAGTGAAAGGAACTTTTTGCATAATCAAGTACACATAGCATAGAAGAGAAACATAAAGCATTGTAGGAGCTCTACATGGTTCTTTCATCAAGTTATGCAGCAATCAAATTTTCAGTTCAAACAATTATGCTCGTCTAGGTAACAAACTTGACTCCATTACTAATTAGCCCCAAAATTACGCCATTCAGAGTAGAAATTAAACTTGTTCGTGTTCTTCAGGATAACCAAGATCGACTACACTTGCCTCTTCACCAGAAATTACTCCACTGGAGCTAAATTACACAAAACACCGAATTCAAAGTACCTTGGAGATGCGTTTGGCGCTACGGTACTTCATCATGTGCTGCAATCCAGCCATCAATGCGACTCCAAACACCGTCCCCATGAAAATCCCGGAAATCAACCCCATCGCTTCACCTTCCAATTCCAAACAATAACACCGCAAAGCTTGAACAATGGAAGAAGAAACAAGAAACCACCAATAATCACAAACACCGCACACGAGGCTCGTGAACAGCAAAAGATACACGCCATGCTCCAGGAATGTGACAAAAAGATACTTACAGTGGAATTCAAAGAAACGGAAACCGAGAGAAGGTGACCAGGTTAGGGAAAGTAGATCTCAGGCAGTGGAATGGAATTCAGAGGATTGAAACGGATGAATCAGAGCTGGAAATGCAATCGTCCGTTGCTGTTCTTCATTGTGATTTTCACTCCACAAGATTGGAATGGAGAAAGAAACTGTTCATTCAAGTGAGGTAGGCCAGGGCGGTTATTTATATCTTTTTCGAAATTAATTTATTGCCCCAATCTACCCTCTCTCATCTTCCAATACCATATGGCTTATACCATTACGCAGAAAAAGGGCTTTTTGGTAATTTTGTTCATTTCCGCTTTTGTCTCTTAAGCTAAATTAAAGCGAGTCAGCATATGTCCAAACGAGGTCTCTGTATTGTTGCGTAGAATTTTAATAACGGTAGCGTTTATTTTATTTATATTATTTATTATATAAGTAAGGCGAATCCAGAAGCCGACGCTAGCTGCCGACAATGAGCAGCTGCCGTGGAAAAGTTGCATCTATCCTCGCACCCAAACAGGCTCCAATCGGAAATACCGGACCGAAACCGAAATTTTAATAGAACATAAGAAATTTCATGAAAAAGTACATAAAACATATAACATGAAAAAAAAAAATCCGTATTAACGAGTTTTAAAATATACAACATGTTTTAAAATAATAAGATACTATACATTTTTTTATTATCAGTCTAAAATCGTATTTAAATACATTTTAAATGTACAAAATTAACCGATTACTTTTTAAAGTATCAGAACTAAACCCTAATGACATATACTAATTTTACGATTAGTCAAACGGGAGACCAACCGATTAGGGATCAATTGTATTACAATCAACTTGGAACACTATTATAACATTACTATAAATTATTAAGTGTTCGTTTTGATATTTACAAGATTTATTCGATAAATTTTGTAAATTTATAATATATTTAAAGACAGATTTTGACTAATCATCCAATAAGTGCATTTTCATCGTTTTGAAACATATTGTACATTTTAAAACGAGTTAGTACCAAAAATCAATTTTTTTTTCAAACAAGTTGTATATTTTACATACTTTTTCCTTCATGAAATCACATTATTTAATTCACTAAAATTTCATTTAGAATAACATTTAAAATATTGAAATAACAAATTAAAATTACACCACGTCCCCCCACAACATGTTAATACAATTTAGTCACTATTTTAATGCATCCATACTGAATACACAATTACTAATTAGAAAAATAAATCCTTCTACTTCTATTTTAATTTCAGTTGGTTTTAGCGACGCTTTTGGTTTGTGGCGTCGCTAATTGTTGCTGTAACTGAAGCAACAAGAGGGAGTTTTCTTGGCGAAGAAGCAAAGCAGTGTTCTTCAGTTTCTGGTTCTCTTCAATGATATACCGGTTCTCCATGTACAGCCTCAGATTCTTCACTTCCATCGAATTCGTAATTCTTTTCCTATCATAAACCGACACTATAAATTTAGACAGACCAACTAACTAATTGTAATTCTTTTCCCTTATTATAACCAAAAACTTTAAAATCTAGAGACAACTCTACTTAACTAATTCTTCTAAAATAATTTAATATTAAAAATCCAATTGTAATTTCAAGTTTATATCATATTACTTTTATGTATTTCAAATTTGTTGCTAATAGTATTATAATCTCAATTTTCGTTTTCGTAATTTTAGTTTTCTATCAGGTTTTTTGTTAATTTGATGATTTTTGGTCCAATAATTTCATAAAATTCAGTATTAAAAGAGAGAAAATAATAAAAGGGCACTTATGTTTCATTTTTAACTTATATCAATTAGTATATACATACAGTGAAATTGAATTTATCCAAAAGAGGCGTTCAATATAACTTAATTGACATAAATATAAACAATTTGAAAAAATCAATATCAAATCCGTCGAATTTAATATAAAAAACGGTGGGAAAAAAAAACCTAGAACATTTATTAGCAACGATAATAAAACTTAAAACACCTGTTAACAATTTAAATATAGACACTTATTAGCGACAATTTAAACATAGAACTGCAATTAGGTCCATAATTCAAAAAAATTAAGTTCGTAAGTTAATACGATATTTAATATTTAGAATCCAAACATTATGGAGAACCTGTGGAGGGTGAGGGACTGCCGCCGTGAGGAGGAAGAGCGCCGCCGTGAGGAGGAAGGAGTCCGTTGTGTTGATCCTCTGCACATTATGGCTAGGGTTTATTGCTAGAGAAGGGAGATTTTGAAAAAATGGTGGAGATATGGAAGAAAGCACGAAGGTTGGCGATATATAGCAGAGGAGAGAGAGACTAGAGAGAGAAAGAGAGTTTAAGAAATAGCAATGATGGTTTGAATACTCATGATTACAATTTACAGAGGCCAGGCCATCCCCAGTATGGATTTTTAGTCGACGATTCATAGAGACAAATGGGTGTAAATAAGACAAGGAGCTACTCGGATCCACTCAGTCAAAATTCGAGCCGAGTCGAGCTTTTGGGTATGTCAAGTTGAGCTCGAGCCTGATAATAGTCGGCTTGAATGACTCGCGAGTCTAAACGAGTTTTGAGTTCGAGTTTATAAGCCGAGTCGAGCTTGATTCTTATTATTATTCTTAACTAATACAAATTAATTATTACATAGGTCAACCAAGTTCGAGTATAGTCTAGTCGAGCTCGACTTTTTAATTATGAGAAATGTTAATTTATTGTAATGTATAATTGGCTAACGAGTCGAGCCGAGCCGAGCTCGATTATGTCGAGCTTGGACTCGTGTCGAGTTCGAGTTTCAAAATTAAAACTCAATCGAGCTCGAGCTTGACAGATAATAATCGAGTCGAGTCGAGCTTGATAGATACTTGGCTTTGGCTCGACTCGGCTCGTTTGCACCTCTAGTTGTAGGAGTTATTTGAATGGACGTAATGTGAGATTACTTCAAATATGAGATGAAATTATAAGTAATGTGAGCTACGTAATGTAGTGATACATTGGTGTTTGGTTGTGCTATAATATAAAGTCTAGGGTTCTGCTAAAATAAACTCGAGTTTATTTAAACTCGATTTCTCAGCCGTCAGATTATGCATGGGTAAGAAACACTTTTTATCTCTCCTGAATTCTGATTACGTCCAATATTATGGAGCACTATTATTTTATTGTTATTTATTAAATAGATAAAATACTTTGTATTATCTTTATAGTTTATTATGATAATATTATAATTATTATTTTTTTATTTTTTAACTACTTCATAAGTCATTATTATAATTCAAAAAATATAATGTTCGTATAAAATGAGTAAAGTCTTTTTCGTATCATTTTTATGAAAATTATCTTATAAAACTATATAAAATGATTTTAATTAATAAATTTTTAATAGTTATACGTATTGAGTTTAAATATTAGATTTTATAGCACACAACTGACAACTGATTATAGTACGGGCTGGCTAAAATATATATTACATTACAATATTTATTACGGTAAACCGAAAGACGTAATAGAAGTGTTCACACATCCATAATTCTACTATTACTTTTCGGAGAGAAAACAAAAAGTGTTATTTATCTCTAATATAATTTAGGTCATGATATATGGGTTTAATTATTAATTTTTTACTTAATTATTTTTCTTAATTGATTCGTATAGACGCGTTGTTCTTGATCCAATAACGCGGAATAAGAGTATTAAAGCAGAGTGAAAAGTTTGTACCCTAATATCTCTCTATAATCTATGGGAACGCTTGTTTAATTAACTCGATCCAATGAAAAGTTGTGCATGGCAAGATAAGAAGAAATGAACATAAATATAGAATCTGAATTTTTAGTTATGTATATTTTGTACTAAACATTTGAAAAAAATGTGAATTTTAGTACACCCGTTAGTTTTGGCCGTTAAATGACATATGCAAGTCATGTGATCGACCATAAACTTTTGATTTTGTTCAATTTAGTCCCTCATTATATTCCTAACTTTTATTTTGTTTAACTTAATCATAAAACTTCAAAATCAAACCAATCGAACTCAATTGTGCTAGCACAGACATGACCCTGGGTCGGGGTCGCTGAACCCAGCCGACCCGGAGCCAGGGTCGGACCTAAGTCTAGGCTAAGTCCAACTAGGTCAATTGTGTTTGATTTTGAAGTTTTAGGACTAAATTAAACAAAATAAAAGTTAGGAATATATTTGAGGGACTAAATTGATCAAAATCAAAAGTTTAGGGTCGGTTACGTGACTTGCACATGTCATTTAACAGCCAAAACTAACGCTAACTACCAAATGTACCAAAAACCACAATTTTCAAACGTTTGGTACCAAAAGTATACAAAACTAAACATCCAGTACTAAAAAACACATTCGATCAAACATGAAGTGCGAAAATTCAACAAAACCCTAAACCCCAATTAAAAAAGAAGAAGAAATTCAACAAAAGATCCCACTTGATAATAATAGTATGGGTTGAAATTGGGCACTATACATATACACATAATCATGCTATTTTGAATGCAAATGGCGGAGCCATTTATTAAGGCATTTGGACCACTTGCTAGCTCTGCCTCCCTCTACTATTCAACACATAAACTTCAAACCCTATTCATATATACTTAATTAATGTAAAAGTCATGATTGAAAATTCAAATTAAAAAACCGAAAAAGTATTTCTGTAGATTTTTTCAAAAAGTTTTCGATAGTATTCGAAAATATGCTTACTCCACATCTAGAATAATTTATTTTAGCAGAATTCTTCTCATTTCTGTAAATTTTCATACTTCATTTATGTAAAAATGGAAGAGATAAGAGTATATTCTATGTAGTCAACCTAAACACTGATTGAAGATAAACCCACCTTTCAAAATCATCTCAATTGCCAATTCAAATGGAAGGTTTATTCATGTCACTTCCATCTTTTTAAGCATGTCTAATGCCTAATATCCGTACTATTATAATGACATGCAATTTAGTAATGTATATATATATACGTTTATTATGCATTGGAAGTCCATGTCACATATACCACAGACGATAAATTATTCAATGCAGCTGAGGTAACAGCTGGAGCCTAGCTGTTACCATTTCAGCCAATCACTATGTGACATTTGTTCGGGTCATGAAATTCTAGCCACGTGTCGTCTAGTGATTGGCTGAAGTGGTAACAGCTAGGCTCCAGCTATTACCTCAGTTGTATTGAATAATTTCTCACTACTCACCTTGTTTGGTCCACATCACTCCATTACCTATATCTATCTATCCATCCTTATGTGTATGTATATACCTATGTATGTGCATTATTATTACCACTACTATGAGCTTCTTTCTAGTGGCCCTGCAATTCTATGCAACTCTACACAAAATCAACATTGCAATCCATTCTACTTTGAGATTGCTAAGAGCTACCCTCCACTTCATCATGATTTCCAAACAATTTCAAAGAAGAAATGATCAAATCACGATCCAAGTAACCGATCAACTCGTGTTCGGCTATGTATCACTACTTTTTTCAAAACTATACCCCCTAATTCTATGAAAAATGATGATCCTTCTAGTATGTCTATCACCAATTTACTCCCACTGCATAAGAAATGGAAAATAACTCTATGCTAGGATAGTCCACATCATCATTATAAATTTAACTTAAATCCACCCAGGCAAATCCTATAACCGACTCAGACCCGATAAAACGATAATGTAATTCATATTACCAAGCTATCAATCCTCAAGAACTTCACTATGCAAGTGCATGCAAGTTGTGCTGCAATACTTGTAACTATACCTATGGAAGGGAACTTTACCACTTAAAGAGTCACTGCAGAAGGAGCAGTTGGGTGCCTCTATTCCCGACCGAGCATTATTTGAAGGTGCAGTGCTTCCATTGCTGCCTTGACTCTGTGCACTTATTGCTGCAGCCATTCTCCTCTCGGCTGCAGCTGCTCGCTTTTCCCTTTCGGCAGCTTGTGCTGCTCTCATGCTCTCCTGATCAAATCAAATCAATAAAGTAAATCGATGTTCTTTGTATGTGTGGTTTGTGGTGAAGATAATGGAGGAAAGTGGAGAAGTGAGAAAAAACCTCATTGGGGATCTGAGGAATCTTTGTGCGGGATTGGGACCCGCCCTTGGCTGAGCTTGAAGCGGCTCGTGCAGAAGCTGCAGCAGCAGCTGCCTCTGCCTGATTTTTTTTTTTTTTTTTTGCACCAAGGATATTAGAAAGGGGTTACCAAATTCATAGTCACCGTAAATCATATTTCTAAAATTACTTCACTTCCTTTCTTTCAAGATTGGTCAGATCACAGCTATGAGTTCAATCAAGACCACATATTGCTGCTTGAAGCATTTGGTTTAAAATTAGGAAACTCTGAGAGATTTCCAGAGAAAACATTTCTTGGCAAACAGAGTTACTACTCTCTTTTTTAGCTAAAAAATTCACTTGAAATAATAATAATAATTGCATAAAATTATGAATGCTCAAAGCTACCTGGGCTTTCTTTTCTTTTTCCCGGCGTAACTTCTTCAGTTCTTTCGCTCTTGCTTTCCTTTTTGCATCTTTCTCCGCCTAAGCACAACACATGCAATGCATATACTTAGTTAATTCTAGATATCTGTGATGAAATTCAACTACAGAGAAGAAGAACAAAATAGAAGAGCAAACATGCATCTATGTTATGCTTATGGCTATATCATACAACTCATAGACCAAAACAAAAAATCAACCCAGACAGGAAAGCTCAACCAACTATTTACTCGTCCACTATATAGTTAATAGCGAACGAAAGCAACATGCTACAAATTTAGTAACGTAAAAATACCTGCTTAGCAGCTTGAGATTCCTCCATTTCTTTGGTTAATGGACTAGGCACCTTAGCAGCATTCCAATCCCATTTTTCAAGGTTTGAGGCCATAAACCGTCTGAAAGTGTTCCTTACTTCCTTGTCATTAGCCAACGCGTATGGGGTCCGCCCTCTTTCATCTTTGGCACAAGGATCCATTCCCTGTTCCAGGAGTTCCAAAACTAAACTAGGATTTCCTGATGTAGATGCTTCATGAAGGGGTGTGGAGCTTCCCCTTGTTTCATTCTCCTCATTATCACTAGGAAGCATTTCTTCAGACTTTTGTGTACTCAAACATGTCTCTTTGATGTCCCCAAGATCAGCTCCGGCACATATTTCTTCCTTCGTTGTGCTATGGTCATCACCTATCACCATGCTTGTGCTTAGTGGTGATTCCTCTTGGCTAGCTGATGGAATTTCCTCTTCATATTTTTCATAGGTGACTTCAGTCAGCAGGTTGTATAGTCGTTTTGCTTCTTTAAAAGTAGGTCGCCTAACAGTCAGGGGAATGCTCCGTATAGCACAATTTGAATGGCTAAAATTTGGCTTTTCCCCACTGTAAAGAAGCTGACGATTATTTGAAGGTGCGTAGATAAAAACACAGCTAGAGGCATCAAAATAAGGCTTCCAACCAGCAAGTAAATCTTGGATATCCTGAAACATGGATTAAAGAACTTAAAAGAGTGCACGGTTAAAGAGCTAAAACATTCAACTAATTAGAAAATGTAAAATTTATAAATATTTATAAATACATATATTTGACAAAAACAGAAAATGGCAATCAGGAAAAGAATTTGTATGAAAACTAGCATAAGAGGAAGTACTCGAGAAAATTTAGACAAACCTTAGCATATCCATTCCCTATTTTAGATGATGCAATTGAAGCTCTCATTTCTATTGTTGAATACAGGACATGGGTTCTAATCTAAAATTCTTCAGTAGTGAAATATTCTGATCTACAAGTCATACCTTCTTTAAGCTAAGTTCATTGTACCGACGAAGAGAAGCTCCAGCAGAATGTGCAAATCTGCCACCTCCATCTTTGAGTGATTGCTTCCTGCCTGACTTGGCCCTCACCACATATCTATGTGAAAAAAACAGCATTTCAGAAAGCAAGCCAAAAAAATAGCAATTAATGACTGGACTGGACTGAACTGAACTGAACTGAACTGATTTGGAAGCATAGCGGCAGCATGTCAAAATTCAAAAGAGATTCTAAGTTTCCATTTAGAACATGATAATTGGTAGAGAAACAATAGCATGTCCTGGATCAAGCAGAGTGAAAAGGGTTGCACAAGAATTACGAAATGATGAAAGAAATAGCATGATACATACTTCAATTAAGGAACTTATATGGACAAACCTGTGGAATGTCTTATGGGCAACAACAGTATTTCCATCAAAGACACAACCAGCAAAATGCCCACCGCTGGCCAGTAGTACAACCCTCAAATGAGTTTTATCCCGAGGCTCGTGAATCAGATCAGTCAGTTTTTTTAATACTTCAGTCTCTTGTAAGGGTTTGGCTATTCCATAATTATCAATACTAGACGATGTTTGATTTTCATATAGTATGTCCTCTGACTCGTTCATAAGCAATGGTTTCCAGATAGAAACCCTTTCTCCATTCTGAAGAAGAACAAAAATCTTCTGCTTGAAAACGTCTACCAGTTTCCTGTTCAGATCATTTTGAGTAACGTATCCTTTTTCAGCTTCATCTTCTGACCCTGATATGCTTGAAATATCATAATCAAAGAAAGAATCCAATGTAGACTCATCAAAGTCATCCTCCTTCACAATTTCTTTTCCAGCAAGGCTCAGCTTTACCTAAGATCAAACAACACAAAGTAATACAAGTCAAATCTAATGCTATATAATGCTACGAAATTCATGATCAACCATCATTCATATATGACTAGTTCGATTCGTTGACAATAGTGAGAATCTACCAAACTTAAAAGGTATTGAGCCTACAGTTAGAAAATTCAAAAAATTACATTGCTTTTGATGTGATTAACCTCAAAATAGTGGATGCCCCAAAAAAACAGTATTAC
This sequence comes from Clarkia xantiana subsp. parviflora, assembly GCA_036873135.1. NCBI lineage: Eukaryota > Viridiplantae > Streptophyta > Magnoliopsida > Myrtales > Onagraceae > Clarkia > Clarkia xantiana. The sequence goes on from JAPTYO010000003.1 coordinate 17,157,703, forward strand.
TTATTCACAACCATCATCCTAGTAAATCTCATGGAAGGGACACTAGTTTTCTGTCAGCTGGAAACCTCAGGTAATTCTAGAGCTAGAATCTATGACCTGATGCTGCTCGAGCAAGAAACAGTTCAGACGGAAAATCAGAATCAACGATCGCCTTACATTAATCAGGTGAATGTCAGACTTGAAATGGGCTCGCTGGTCCAGGAGGGACTCGAATTCAGCCTTGCAAGTATTGCAGGTCCATCTGGAGAGGACAGCATCGCTCTTCGAGGTGAAGCAGCTCTCTTCACCTTCGTTCTCCGCTTGGTTTTCGATGCTGGAAGCGAGTTGTACAGAGTTTAGGTGGTGAGAAAGGGAAGCGACTAAAGCAGCGCCGGGAGATGGAACAAGGCGACATGACTCGAAGAAGTTGGACCGCATTTCGAACAAAGAACGCTGCCGCTTCTCCGGCACGTAGCCGGCGGCCGCCGCACCGGAAGACAGAGCCGACATCGACATGGCCAGTTGATTCGCCACGGCTGTGGTCACTGGTCATCAAACTTGGAAGTTTAATATATAGTAGATTAGAGGTCTAAAGAGGATCCATTTTTTTACTGGTTTATCCAAAAATTGGTATGTTTGGAACCGGTTCAAAATAGTTCTGATTCGGTTTTGAATCAATCCGAATAGTTTTTTAATAAAAGTTTACACTAACGGTAAAAAACAATTCTAAATCGGTGGTTTCAGTCCAATACCTGACCGATTCTATAAAAGTATACTTAGTAGTTCTTAGTATTAATTCACTCTTTGGAGATCAGAATTTGCTTGAGATCGGTCCAATGATTTCTAAAAAAACAGTTTTTGATTCAGTTCTGAATCAGTCCGAACAGTTTTTTTAATAAAAGTTTATACTAATGGTAAAAAACAATTCTAAATTGGTTTCGGTCCAACACATAACTGATAATATAAAAGTGTACTTACAATTTTTAATATTCTTTCACTCTTTATAGACCTGAATCTGTTTGGACCAGTAGAATCTATTTTATAGGGTTGAATTTCATCACAATCCAATTTTATCATTCAAAGCGGAACTGATGAGGCTCGATCTCGTAATTTTAAAAACATTGTTGGAATTTACGAAACTCGTCTAACGGAAAAGATATACATTCCGACAACCTCACATTCCAATGTTCCGAATGTGAGGAACACATAAATGTCCTCAAAGTTTGCCAACTATGTCATTACGTAACAAATCGGAACATGTAGGAATATTCCTACATGAAGTCGGAAAGCCTATCAGATCTCTTATAACAAAAAGAAAAAAAAACTAGTCAATTAAGAATTCTTCGGCCAAAAAAGTCGCATTCTATTGTAGTTACTTATTATTATTACAAATACAAATAGTAATGGTTACTTCCAACATTTACATCAAAAAAATGCAAATCTAAACTCATATCCTGTTTCATAAGTTATCTATACTTCTACCCTAAAAAGGGTTACTTTACAGTATTAAATCATCAACAATGTGGTAAACAGATCGATTCATGCCCTCCGAAAACACGACACTCAGCACAGCAGTTCTTTGGGTTTCACTAATTCTGGTGCAGCCGCCTTCCAAATCCGATTCTTTTCGCTACAAATCCGATTGATTCCAATCTCACATTTTCAAAGCTTGCCAAATTTCAATCAGGTCTTCTGCAAACTAACTTGAACCTCTATCATTTATTTACAAAGCTCAAGGGTATTCAGAATCAGGTTTGCCTGGGAAGCTTGGTGGGTCTAACATGGGTTTGATCCTGCAATTGAGATAAGAGACTACAATCAAACAAAGATCAAACCTTTGGCAAAAAAAAAGTTTGTCCTATGTGAGATTTTGGTGTCTGAAGTTTAAATCGTTGATATTGATTGTCTGAAGATTCAACTTTGTTGAAATTTGCTGTTAAAATTGACAGAACTTTATCACATGATCCGATAAAAAAAAAAAAATCTCAAAATTCCCCTATTTGGGTGGTGGCCACCCGGAGTAGGGTGGTGGCCGACCACAGTTGGTGGTGGCCGGACGGAGTAGGGTGGTGGCCAGTTGGAGTTGGTGGTGGCCTGAGTGAACATAGTAGTATCAGAGGTAATTTCGACTTTGCACATTTTGTCAAATTTGACAGAAAAAATGGACGGAAGACCATATTTCAACAAATTTGAAACTTAATAAAGTCAATATCAACATTTAAACTTCAGACACAAAAATCTCACATAGCGCAAACCTCAGACAGTTTATAGGTTCTTAATCTTAAAAAAAACAAAAGATTAAACCTTTGGCCCCAAAAAAACAAGATCAAACCATGTCCAGATTAAAACATAATATAGTACCTGCTGCAAGTTCTGAGAAAAATCACTCGGGTTTCGAAAATCGAGTTGTGCCTGTCAAAAATGAAGATACCCCACATTATTTCCACAACCTATCAAGTCATCTGCAGATATGAGCAAATTGCTAGGGAGAAAAATAAGTACCAGTCCATGGACACTTTGATGAGTCCCGAAAAATCCAGCATGGCTGCTAGATATAGAATTCAACTGTCCCTGTAAAAATAAGATACATCGATCCGGTTTGTTAAGTAAATATACAAACTTGGTTGAGTAGTAAGTTTCTGCTTATCGTTTTATTCAATAACTTGCCCCTTAAGTAGGACTAGACCAGTACAATCTAAGAAGATAAGATATTCTACCAGATAACAATAGGAAATAAGATATCTAATACTACCACTAATAATTTATAAAAATATAATTTACTTTATCACTAACATTAACCCCAATAATAATAAATATTATCCTATTTCGGGTATATTTATCCATAAAAGACTACTAAATTTTGACATACCAGCCCTTGCATGCTCGGTGGATTGACATAGTAGGCATCACGGGGCGGCTCCATAAGGTTCAACTGTACCTGCCCAATAGTCTATCTCAGTAAGCTTGGCTGATAAGAAAATGTAGCTTATATTCCAAGTAAAGGTAAATCATAATCTACTGTACCAGTCCTTGTGCATTCTGGTGAGAACCATAGTAACCACTTAAATTGACGGCATCCGTGCTTAGATTTTCCTGTTGGCAGCAAAATCACCATTCATCATCCAAAAATCATGCACATACATTCGCTCAAATCTATTTCACGTAGTTTTCTTCAATTTACAATCACCAGTATATATATATACACAATAATTTAAGTAAATGAGTCAAAATGCGTACTATTTGATGTAAGCTCTCAGGCGTGTCAACAAGAAGCGCATCTGTCTCCTCATGAAACTGAAAGGTAGACCACTTGCATTAAATCTTAAGAGATGAAAGATGTCATTTTAAGTCAGTCTATTAAGCTGTGAATTTTAGGAATTACCTTTCTCTTCTTGTTTGTGTTTCTCTTCTTACTAGCTCTATTTGAAGCTGCTCCTTGATTTTCTAACCCAATTTCCCGAAGACCGTGAATGTTATTATTGCTGGACTCTCCAGCAATGTTGTTCACATTAACACAATTCTTCAAAGCCTCCATAAGCGCACGAAACACAATGCTGTATGTCTCTTCGGTTAAGGAACCCTCCTCACTCAACTCAATAGCTCGCTTGCACAAGTCATTGTACCGTTGTACCCTCGTGTGTAGCCTTTCTGTACTATCAATAACGGATTGCTGACTCTTAGCATCCTTCGACCATCTTTTCAATATATATTGAGATGGTATAGTCGAATAACCGCAGATTTGTAAAACAATCAACGAATGCCTACAAAGGAGACCTTTGTACTCAAACAAATGGCAGCCGCAAGAGACATCGGACTTCGATTCATTCCATGTTACCATAAACTGTTGCTCCTTCTCACAATCTTCAACCTTGAAAGTTAAAATTGACCCATCTTCAACTTGTCCTTTAGGATGACAACCCACCACACCCAAGATTTCAACTTGAAATTTCTTGAACATTGTGTGGGTATAAAGAGTTGACATTTGCTTTTCCCATGGTGAAGGTGATTTTAGAGCAGGTTGCTTGTGGCAGGTATCGAAATCTGCTATATCTTCCTCCTCCAACCTGTTCTGGAGAATCAGACCATACTGTTTGATAAACTCCCTCAACGTGATTTTCTTGTGAATGTACTTGTCGAAGAAAGAGTTCATGCTTTCAGACCGTCGGCGAGTCGACATATCAGCTAAGAAAGTATCTCCGAGAAAAGCAGGTATCCATTTCTTGCGGTCTTCATACAAACTTTGGATCCATTCATTCTCTTGAAGTCCAAACCGACTCACCATCTTCCACCACCTCATGTCGAATTGCTCATCTGTCCAAGACCTAAAGATGCACTTTTCAAATTTATGGGAAAAGTTCTCGTGGTGAATAATTAAGTCAGCAAGAGCTTCGGGGACCTTTTCAAGGATAGACCAGAGATGGTAACAATGTCTGGTGCTAGGCAAGACTTCTTCAATGGCTGCTTTCATGGTTCTTTCCTGATCAGTGAGCATGACTTTAGGTGACTTGCCACCCATAGCTCTAAGCCATGTTTTCATTAACCAAACAAATGTTGCTTTACTCTCATCTGCCACCAATGCACATCCAAGCAGCATAGGCTGAGAATGATGGTTCACCCCCACAAATAGCACTAGAGGTAGTTTTTCATTGCTTTTGATATATGAGGTGTCGATAGATACAACATCGTTAAAGCTGACATAATCAGCCCGGCTCTTTTCATCAACCCAGAACAAGTTCCTCAGTTGCTGCTCTTCATTTAAGTCTATCGCATAGAAAAAAACAGGGTTCTCCTTCTTGATATGTTTGAAGTACTCAAGAAGTACTTGAGCATCTCCCTCTTCTAAATTCAAGTGTTTCCCCTTATCAAACTGAGAATTCGTGTCATCTTGGAGAAATCCAATATATCGATACCCACCAGAGTGTCTCGACATCTCAACATACATCTTTCTCGTCCTTTCACTAACTGCATGCAAAATGTCAATATTGTTCTTCTCAGCTAACTTTACATTCCGATGGATACGGAAATGATAGGCTAGTGCTGGCATTAGCTCATGATTATGGTCCTTGATAAATTCATGTATAATCCATTTCGCATCTTGTCTCCTCTTTACATGCATACTTGCCTTACAATCCGTCTTCTTCACACAGGCTCGCCTGCAACTGACTCTCTCTGATTCAGGTGAAGTACCATATCGCGAGCAAGCAAATTTGGCATCGATAAATTCTTTCGATTTTTTTGAACGCCGGCTGTTTTTTATTGATGTTGTGAATCCCATTGACTTGGCATAGTCCTGATAAAACACATAAGCTGCCTCATGTGAGTCAAACTCAATGCCGTTCCGTGGCTCAATATCCCCGTCAAGCCCTATCATAGGTGTTTTAGGGGTAGTCACCATATTTAGGGAGTTAACCATATCATCTCTATTATGAACTTCCATGACATCAATCATAGTCTGACCAATTCCACTGTGCTGTAAATCTCCACAATCCATCTAACAAGAACAAGAAATTCTCGATTCCAATTGAGGAGGTACTTAATACTAGATTCAGTTGAAGATCATATACCCTTTCCAAATTTTTGTCAATAAGGCACCAAAAACATCAAATATCAGGGTGTTCAACAGCAAAATCACTTCAGGATGTTCTGCAACAGCAAGCATGTAAAAAAAGATTAATTCAAATATATAATTGTTTCAATAAAGCTCGATCAAGAGAACAACGGAACCCAATTACAAAGCCGAACTTAAATCTAAAAGCTTCTAAATTTATGTTACCTGCTTGAGCTATTCAAAGTTCTATAAGTTTTCAACTATTTAAGCACATTAAAGTTCTTGAACATTGCATCATAAGAATCATACTGTTTACCTTAGGTAGGTAAGCTAGCAACTGAAACAAAGATGCCAAACAAACCAGATCCCTTCTATATCACTTATAGCATTTCTGAAGAAAATTAAAATGTGTATTCGTAGTTTACTGTGCAGTAGACACAAAAATAAAAGGAAAACTATGTGTGGTTAGATAATTTGATAATTAAACCTGATCCAACTATACAAACTGCTACTTTTCAGCTGAGCATACACAAAATAAGCAAACATCAGAATGTGCTGAATTTAAACTGCATAAATTCCAGCAAGTTCACCTGATATAAGAGCGAAGAACAGTTGAAGATTCAATCAGCTGCTCAGCCGTGAAATGGAATCCTGTAGCTGGATCAGTGACTGAGTTTTGGTTAATTTGATCAAAGCAGAGGATTCTTTGAACAGTCGTTCTCTATAACCCACTCGTTTCTGAGACGTCTCTCCAGCAGGTCACCGTGATCGTGGACAAGTTTGACAGCTGCGCCGTCGTGAAATTGGCGGAGAGTGAAGCCCATCCGCCGCGCGAAAGTAAGATCAGCGCGTGGCTGACCAGAGGGAGCGTGAACCGACAGGGGAGATTAGGGCACACTTTGGAGTTTGGACAAGTTGAATTCTAGTTTGGACGAGGAGCAGTACAATGCCGTTTGTGTAATTTACATCAACTTTATTGGGTTTTAATTGAATAAAAAAAACAAAAATATTTAATATTCTTAAATAAAAATTGAAATAAAAAATCCTCCAGGGTTAGAGTTTTCTTTTAAAAATGTCACCTTTTAAATTTGGTTATATATATTTCTTTATGTCTTATTATGTATAAAATTTGTCTTAAATTTTTATGATTTTTAATCAATAAATATGATAATGGGTCTTTTTAATTATTTTTCACTTTTAAACGAAATATACATAGGTAAGAACTTAAAACAGTCAAATATGGGTCATGTTACTAATCGTTGTCCCAAATTTAATATGTCGTGATGGTAAGTAAGTGAAATTCTTCGGTTTCGGCCATTTTTCTCAGTTTTTCAATATAACCTCACTCGGATATTATGTGTATTAATTATCAGTTTGTTTGGTTTCCACTTTTTCTCTTAAAATTGACGATATAAAAACAGGTTTTTAAGAAGGAATAAAAAAATAGTCAAATATTTTTAAGAATTAAATAAGTCTAAATTATAAGTAACAAATCTGATATTTCGAAAAATAAACATTTTTGTTACTTAAACGTCAGTTTTAATACCAAAATCAGTCGAAAAAATGAAAACAACAATCTAATATTTGAGATATCGAACATCAATATCTTAAATATTACACAACAATTAGCAACATAACTTATAATTAGACTGTTTTTATAGACCAAACACAATCAAATACCTCTTCTACAAACAATCAAACTCTTCAGTTGTCAACAACATCCAACAAAATATAAATGATGGAACAACCATAAATGCAATGACAACAAGAACTTATCATAAGCAACAATACATCATAAGACACAGCATAGTGACACTACAGGTGATCAAGATCTACTGTTAGTTAATCCATCAATGGAGCATTTACCCATGGAATTCGCGTTCTTAATGATCCAAGGATGCTCGATAATCTTTTGAAGAGGTAGCCTCTGCGACGAGTCCTTCACCAAGAGCTGAAAAACACAATTCAGAACATGTGATTCACACACATATTAAAGGGTTAAAAATCTATAAACTGTCTGAAATTTGCCTTATGTGAGATTTTGGTGTATGAAGTTTAAATTGTTGATATTAACTGTTTGAAGTTTAAATTGTTGATATTAACTGTTTGAAGTTTCAACTTTGTTTAAATTTGATGTAGCGTCCAAATTTGCTATTAAAATTGACAGAATTTGGTCATGTGTTGTCACATGACACGATAAAAAAATCACAAAATTGCCCCTAGAGGTGGTGGCCGGTCGGAGTAGGGTGGTGGTTGGCCGCCGGAGTTGTGACGGTGGCCAGAGTTTTTGTGGTGGCCGGCCGGAGTAGGGTGATGGCCGGCCGGAGTAGACATAATATATTAGGGCAATTTTGACTTTTCACACCATTCTGTCAAATTTGACAGCAAAAATGAATGAAAAACCAAATTTCAACAAAGTTGTAACTTTAGATAGTCAATATCAACATTTTAAATGTCGGACACCAAAATCTCACACAGGGCAAACCTCTCAGACAGTAACCCCATATACATATTAAATCCACCATTTTTATGAAGTTCATCACTTTAACCAGAAACTATTACCTGAGAAATGAGACTTTTCGCATCTGAAGAAACACACGGAGTTAGAGGGAAATTAAGATCTACCTTCATGATTCTGCATACACAAAAAACAGTATCAGTTATGTCAAGAAGCAGAAACCATAGCTAGCACACTTTGATATTATTGGGTTTTCATTAGGGTTAAAAGCTAAAAACAGTATCAATTATACGTCATGTTGCTAATCGCTATTTTGGATTAAAATGTTGATATTTGGTGTCCCAACTATTAGATTGGTTGATTTCCACATTTTCCTAAAAAATGAAGAAACAAAAAGCATATCTTTTAAGCATCAAATCAGCCTAAACTATGAGCAACAAGTCTGATACATTATAAAAGTGGAAAACAACATGTTTGTGTTGTTTAAAACGCCAAAGTCGATAAAAGTGGAAAGCCACAGATCTGATAGTTGGGGTATCGAATATCAACATTTTACGCCGCTTAGCAACATGGCCTATAGTTGGAACTTGGAACTGTTTTTAGATTCTTAACCTTTTTATTATTGTTATACCTCTTAAATGTGTCATTTTGGCTTTCAGCTTCAAATGGAGGGACACCATAGAGGAACTCATAGCAGAGGATGCCCAAAGTCCAATTATCAACACCATGATCATGAGCTTTCTTCTCTACCATTTCTGGTGCTAAATAGTCTAAAGTACCACACATGGTGTGCCTTTTGCTATTTGACTGGACAGACCACCCAAAATCCGCAATTTTTAGGCGACCCTGCAAAAAAAAAAAAAAATATCAGAACCAAGTTTTATGTTGCAGAAGATTGCAGGAGATGTCAATTCTGAAAACCATAATTCACTTTAAAGTAGTTAACTTGCACTGATAAATATTCTTGAAATGAAGGATGGAACCAGGACAAACAATCAAGTAATGTACAGTTGTGCAACAAGCTTCTGCTCTTCTAGACCAGTTACTTAACAAGAAAGAGATCCACTCAATACACGATTGACTATACTCGAAGATCTAAATCATGGATTTATACTTTCTTGAGATTTTGTAAAAGCAAATCAAGGTTATGCTGAAAACTACCCTGATTCTGTACATAGGTAGTTGAATAGAACTAGACAATAAGCATTAGATTGTCTGATGTGGATAACTACAGGTAAATTTGGGCTATTCTTAGTGAAAATGGAAGATGGATGAAGTTCGTGTTGAATCAATCAACTAGGTTCATAAAGTGAAGAAGAAGATGAAGAAAGTAGCCATTGAAGTTCAAAAAGCAGTTAAAACAGTTTGCTTGCTTGCTAGCTACCGAACCGGCTGTCCCACAAAAACCGGTCCAATTGACAGCAATTCAACTCTATTTAGTATGTGTTTGTTGTTCTTCGATTTTATTGCTGATTTTGTGCAAATTTTCTAGGGTTTTTATCTGATTTGTAGTTATCCAGTTAGTGGAAGTCATGTAGGGTTTATTTTCTTTATTTCTTTGGCTATTTAAGCCATGTAACATTGTTATCTTGGCAAGCAATACAACATTTCATTAGCTCAATACTACTTCTACTAGAAGCAACCTTCTTCATTTCCATTCTTTTGTGTTTTAATCGAAGCTAATTCATCCACAAGTGAGTGTGAGTGTTTGTGAGCTTGCATAATCGAATTTCAACAGCTCATAAGATAAGGAAGGAAACTTGCAGTACCTCATGATCAAGCAACAAATTTTCGGGCTTGATGTCCCTATGAATTACATGCTTCTCATGACAATAGGCCAATGCTTGCGCAAGACTTGCAATGTACTGTTAACAAAAAAAACAAGAACAAGCAAGTTCAAAATGTTAGCAAATCTATGAATCAAAAAGCACATTCAAATTTCGATAACAGAAGAAATCATCTGCTAACTGAATTCGCTAAATTAATCAATGTGGGGTGGGGAAATGAAGAACATCACCGTTGCTGCCTGATTCTCGCTCAAATGACTAAGCTTTTTGAGTTCCTTGTACAATTCACCTCCATGAGCATACTCAAGTATCAAAAACACGCGATCACTGTCATGAAACCAGCCGTAAAGACGTAGAATATTCGGATGGTCAAGACCGGTCTGAATCTCCATTTCTCTCTTCAACTGATGGTGAAGCCGGTACTTATCGATCTGTTCCTTGAATATCACCTTCAGCGCCACTACGAATTTGCTCTGAACCAACAGACACCAACCAGACAAATTACAGTACAGGTTTCAGACGCATCAATTAGATAATTAACTTAACTGAAAGCGATAAATCCACTGCAATCTAATGATCTTTTCCATATCGAATAGAGAATGTGCGTAGGGTTACCTTGACTTCTCTGGCGAGGTAGACTCTGCCGAATTTTCCCTTGCCTAGGGGTTTTCCGATCTCGAAATCTTCGAGCGACCATTCTCTACTCCTCCTGGACGCTGGAGGATTCATTGTGTTCGTCGGCCGGAAGCCAAAGCGAGCGGCGGCGGAGAGTTATCCGTTTCGGATCTGACACTCAACAAAGAGGAGACGACGGGAGCAGGGAGCTATGGAGGGAGGTACAAATTTGAAATTATCTTATTATATTTACGCTTTACCTTTCGGTTTTAAATAATTAACATAATATATATATATATATATATATATATATATATATATTATAAATAAATTTATATATATTCATGATAATACGAAAGTTAGATTATTTATTAACTATCAAATATAATTAAATAAAAGGTTAACATCATTATTAAAAAATATACATAAAATGATTTATATCATCGTTATACGAGTACTGCTATATCCATATAAATTATGTACGGTAGTCGAACGGTGCTCGTTCTCCTTGCTCATGTGTTAACAATAGATGCAAACGTCAATACAAAAACTTAAGAATGAATGCATAGCAGAAGAAGGGAAGGGTCTATTGTATTAAAAGACTAAGGCATTTTACTCTAATCAAATGCTCCGCATGAGGAGAAATATATATATATATATATAAATACATCGTCATTTGGTCTAGGGGTTAGGGTAACTACTTAAATCTACATGGATCCATTCTAGGATCGTACTGTCCTGACTCCAAAGAGCAAAGAGTGAAGCGAACCAGATTCTGGAGGCAAATTGGCAAAGACCACATAAAGTGGTCCAATGTCTTCTGTTCAGCGTGACACATTCAGCACACGGAATCAATTGATCGAAATCGTCTATGTAAAGATAGACATAGGGGTAAACCGTGGTTCCATCATTTCCAGAGGAACATCTTTACTTTTGAAAGTACCATTGATCTCCAATTACTTTCAAAATGTCGGATTAGCACTCTGAGAAGATGAGGAAGGGGCATGTAAACTTTCTTGTTCTAGTGTATGCAAGAAGCGATATCCAGATCTGACGGTATAAACTCCGTAGTAGTTTTGTTCCAAATAAGGCGATTATGTTACGGGTAAAGGGGCAAGGATATTGAGTATATTTGCTCAACCACCACCTTTGGCAGAACCAAATTGACTGCAGTGATCTCCTAAGAGTTGGTATTTGGACAAATGAATTGTGAGAGTACTGTGGGCGCAGTTATTTGATGTGGAATGTTCCACTTAACTGAAATGCTCGTGTTTGGGATCCACGAGTCTGTCCAGAACTAGACCTGCTGACTGGAGCTAATGTGCCATCGAGCTCCTTGTAGAATGAATTGACGCATTGTATGATGCACTTACATGTAGTAGAATGGGTGGCTATTGCTATTGAGGGGTTTATAGGAATCTAACGGAGTGGAGGTATTTTATCCTCAAACAGTCTGCCCAATGGAGACGTAGATGTTATGATTCACCATACTTGTTTTAGCAAGAGAGCTATATTGAACATGTGAGTATCTCTGAATCCCAGCCTCTATGTGCCTTACTCCTAGTCATTTTTTCCCAAGCATCCAGCAAATGCCTATTTTTCTGTTATTTTTGCCACCAGAAGGACCAATAAATGCGGTCTAATAACTGTGTAACGTGTTTAGGCAGCCTAATCGATGACATTGTGTAAGTTCGGATAGCCGAGTCCGTTAACTTTATTAGTATTTGTAATCTTATTAGATCGAAACCCTAGATCATGCTACAAGACGGAGAAGACGAAAAGAAAGTGGGAAGAAACAAATAGACATCTCAGACAGTCAATTGAGGGATCATATGGGTTAGTTCATTTTATTAGCAACCCATCTCCTTAAATATCACTAAGGGAAACCCCCGTTAGCAAGTTCTATGACGCACAAATAAGAGACTACAATTAGATATCAAAGAAAACAAAAGACAACAATTACAACCAACAAGCCAGATCCCATAAATAAACAAACTGAATCAAGCCCATAAAGACCTAATAGAAAGTCCAACTTGCATATCCAACCCTCTCCTTCAAGTTGGAGTTTCCACACGCCCATCTTCTCCAGTGCGCTCCCCTTCACCCTAAAACTCATTCTTCGTTCCTAATTTTTCTCACAAGTATCTGAGATGCTTATTAGGCAAAGCCTTCGTGAACAAAATAAGCATCTTGATTATCAGTCTTCAAATACCTGAGCTGCAAAACACGTTTCAAAAAAAATATCTAACATAATGACAATCAATCTCTATAAGTTTGGTCCTCATAGAAGACAGGATTTGAGGCAATCTGGATCGCATAATTACTATCACAGTATAAAATGTATGGATCATTCTGCTCAAAACTCAACTCCCTTAATAAACCACTAAGACAAACTATCTACCGATAAGCCTTAACCATGCTTCTATATTTTTCTTCAGCAGACGACCACCTGAAAAAAAACATACTGTTTCTTAACTTTCCATGAAACAACATACTTACCCACCTTCATGCAATATCAACTCTAAGAGTTGCATTAAAGTGAGACTGTTTTTGCTGATTAATGAACTGACTAAGATGCCTTACTGCGAAAGCAATGTATAGCCTCGTCATAGTGAGGTACAACAGCCCGCAAATCAGCCTTCTATATGAACATGTATACTTAGCCAACATATCATGCTTGTTCAAATCAAGATGCTTATCATATTCTTGGTACTCAATTTACAATTGATTTCCATGAAGTATTAGCTGGTTTGCACCTAGTCAATCTCTATTCAGATATAAATTCTAAAGTGTATTTCTTTGGCTCAAAATAATACATTTCTCAAAACGAACAATCTCAATACCAATGAAATATTTCAGCCCCTCAAGGTCTTTTATCTTAAAATTATTTTCCAAAACCAACATGGAGTTCTTTGTACATAAACAAGTTAGAGAGAAGCTCATAACCAGTGAGAAGATCTTGATAGACCAACATCTTTACTCAGATCTGGTAGTAGAAGCGAGACTGAGAGGCGAACCGTCACGATCACGAGTAAGGATTGACAAGAACAAATTCAGGCCAAAGAAGGGACGAATCATGGAAGCGAGAGACGTTCAAGATAAAGATCGATAGATAAAATAGGTCTCTTGAGGTCTGATACCATGTAATCTTTTAAAATCGAAACTCTTAAACAATCAATTGCATGATCATGTAGGTTAGTTCCTTCAATTGGCAACCCATCTCCCTAAATATCACTAAGGGAACCCGCATTAACAGGTTTTACCCTATGCAAATAAGAGTCTACAATTAGTTCCTAAAATAAAACAAAAGACAACAAATACAAACAACGGGCTAGAGCCGTAAATAAACAAACGAGCTAAGTCCATAAACAGGAAGTCCAACTTGCATAATCAACTGTATCTCCTTCCATACAGATTATAGTAATTTTCACATCCACCTTGAATACGAGCTGCTACACGATCGACAACGCGTGAGAAGGTGAAAACATGTTTTTTTTTTTCTAATTAACCGGTAGGTCCAAATACAGCTCCCGGTCTCCCATCTCCCAAATCCTGCCAAGTTTCATATTTCTATTCTTTGTGGTAGTGGGATGTTTGAGCTAAAGAAGCAACTAGATTTTGCAAAGTTGATTATTGTCTTGATTCCTTCGAATATGTTGATATTAGACTCCTCATGTTGAGAATGTTGGATGTAGTGGCATCAAAAAATAGTAGTATGTCATCTACGAAGAACAGATGGGAGACATATAATTATGTAGAATATATATATTATATATGACTACATATGTTGATAAGTCTATATATATATATATATATATCAAAAAATGAAAGCGTGCATATGTTTCTGCGCACAACGGTTTACAACTCACATGGGATATCGGGGTTCGCCGGCTCATATTGGAATCTGATTCGGAATTCGTTCTTCAAACGATCATGCATAAAGTCCGAGAATTTGAAAGGATTGATTAGCTCGATTCTGGAGAAAATGTGCCGCGAATGGACAGTGCTAGTGCAGCATGAATATCGGAAAGCGAATTCGTGTGCGGACCGTCTGGCCAACGAGTTTGTCTTTGGCTTGCCGTTGTGGGTGACGTGCACTATGATGCGTGCACCTACGGATATGGTTAGTCTCCTGTAAGAAGATATTATCGGTATTACGATGCCTCGAGTTATAAAGAATAGAAGAAGCATTGTTGCAGTGATGAAGAACTTTTCACCTAGACTAGTTCATTTTTAAACATTATATTATTTACACGATGCTCATGGTCGCAGGTTTCCATTTGAGGAAAACCAATTCTCAGTTAGAATATATTGTAAGTCTGTAATTCCACAACTCACTTGAATGAGTCCAAATCTAATACAACAATTTTAATTTTTTGACAAAAAAAATCATTTTATTTTAATTTACACTTTACACTTGTGTAAGAGCAATTGGATTTTCATTATTATATACATATAATTAGATATAATAAATTGTGTATACGATTTCATTATTCTACCTATTTTGCATTTATTTATGTGAAATAAATTGGCACTACTCAATAAAATGGGTATATATATACATTTTTTTTTCCATCATCAACAACAAAAAATGATTTTTGATCAGTTGATTCACAACATTATCAAACACAAACACTCATTAATCATCAAATAGATGAATCTGTGCTAAATTAATGGTGGTCTGATTCATTTAGTTAGAACCAAACTCGCGGTTCCATTCCTCCAGCTCCTCCCACTTGCTTTTCTGCAAGCTCGGTCTAATCACTGCCATTGATTTCTTAAAATCTTCATACCGTAGGGAACGGACCTGGCAAGACAAGCATATACCCATTATCATCACCGATATAAAGACTGAAACAAATAAAAAATACATCACCTTTCTTTCATCTAATCTAATATATATGTAGCATTTAATTTAGGGATAAGAATCTATAATCTGTCTGAAGTTTGTCTTATTTGAGATTTTGGTGTCTGAAGTTTAAATTGTTGATATTGACTGTCTGAAGTTTTAACATTGTTGAAATTTGGTGTCTCCGTCCAAATTTGCTGTTAAAATTGACAGAACTTGATCATGTGCTTGTCACATGACCCAATAAAAAAATAAATCTCAAAATTAACCCTAATTGGGCGGTGGCCGGCCGTCCTGAGTAGGGTTGTGGACGATCAGAGTTGGGTGGTGGCCGACCGGAGTTGGGTGGAGGCCGGCCAGAGTTAGGTGGAGGCCGGCCGGAGTTAGGTGGAGGCCGGCCGGAGTTAGGTGGTGGCCGGCCGGAGTAGAGTGGTGGCCGAAGTAGAGTGGTGGCCGGCCGGAGTAGGGTGGTGGCCGACCGGAGTAGGGTGGTGGCCGGCCGGAGTAGGGTGGTGGCCGACCGGAGTAGGGTGGTGGCTGGCCAGAGTAGGGTGGTGGCAGGCCAGAGTAGGGTGGTGGCCGGCCAGAGTAGGGTGGTGGCCGGCAGGAGTAGGGTGTGGCCGGAGTAAACATAAAAGTATAAGGAGCAATTTCGACTTTTCACACCATTCTGTCAAATTTAACGGAAAAATGGACGGAAAACCAAATTTCAACAAAGTTGAAACTTCAGACATCTGATATCAACAATTTAAACTTCAAACACTAAAATCTCACATGGGCAAACCTCAAACAGTTTATAGGTTCTTAACCCTTTAATTTAATTTAACTATGCAATATGTTAATATTCTAATGGAAAAGAACAGACAATATGCAATCATATATAGACTAGCTTAGCTCGGTCTTTGATCGAACGGGTTACCTGATTTGCGTTAGCTTTGAGAATATTTGGACCGAGCTCTCTTATTGGCATCATTGCAGCTTCTTCACACAAAGCTTGCAAATCACTGCCAGAATACCCTGCACAATTATACATGGTAAATAAATAAAACAAACACATGGATGATTCCCAACCATAATCGTTTGACGTGGTAAATAAGATTTGTTCAACAGATAACTCACCTTCTGTCTCTTTTGCAAGTCTTTCAATATCTCCCTCTGTCACGCAGAATCAAATAGATTTGGATGAAATGCAGAATAATGACAATTCATATAAAAATAAAAATAAATTCCTCAGTAGCAGTGAGAAAATATATGTTGTATTTCGAACAGTTCAAACTAAAATTTGAAGATGACTAAAACTAACAGCTCTTTGAAAAATGGAGTTCTTTCTACTTTCTTACTTGGCAAAGAAAAGGCTTGGCCCTTTAGTTTGGTTCTAAGAAGCAGCCTTCTAACATTTTCGTCGGGTAAAGGTACATATATTCGCTTCACCTACAACAGCATAGACCTTTGACAATGAGCTTATACATCACATGAAACTTCCTAAAAGAATAGAGAATGTTAATGGAATAAAATCCTAACCAGTCTCCTCAGAACTGCATCATCCAATTCCTGAGGTTTATTAGTGGCGCCTGCACTAACATGAAAGGAGTAAATGATCAAATGTATAACAAACAAAGGATATTAGCATATTTCAAATGGTTGGCATCTACATAAAGTATATTTGTACCTTAAATTTAATCCAATAAAAGTATGTAAAGAAATTCGATTGTTTAAGCATGAGAAAAGGGAATTGTCGTTTACTGACTTTTGAAGTATAGCTAAGATCATAACATGAGCAGAAGAAAAGGCAAAACAACTTGTCCAAAGTTGGCATTATTGACAATGCAGCAACGATAAATGCAAAAGGCTCACCTATGACAATTACTTGATCATTAGAGTTAGAGGTGACCCCATCAAACTGAATAAGAAATTCAGATTTTAAGCGCCGACTTGCATCATTCTCGTTAGCCAACCTTGTCGACATGATGCTGTCAATCTGTAATGAGTTAAAACACTATTAAATTCGCCACACAAATAGTACAGAATGCTGAAAATTCCTTTGCAGATCCGAGCTCCGGAATCACCATAATTAGAGAGTGAGCTAATGAGAGTTAAAGGAAACAGCTCAGAGTACACGATTCATTGCAGAACTACAAATGACACTATATTCGTGCTGAGAGATCAATGCTTTTGGGCCAGCAACAAAGTTGCCTTAGTATTGAAACACCTAAGGTTTGAAAAAAAAGAACTTGTAGACATTATCTGAGAACAACAATGATGCTTACAATTTCTATTTTATCCAGGAGAAGCATCAATCAATATTTAAAACAAAATGTTTATGTCTTACTGAATTAACCTAGAAAAGAAGTATACACATCTGAATCAAAAGGACAATAAACATCGGTAATTGCACATTGGAAGGACAGATGTAGTGTATTGAATGAGAAAATATTAGCTGGCAATATACCTCGTCCATAAAAATTATAGATGGCTGTCTAGCTATAGCTACCATGAAGAGAGTCCGAACAAGCTTTTCCCCTTCACCTACCTAGTACAGGAGAATAGTTAGAACTTTTTCCAAGATGGGAAACATAAACTGATACATTAATAATAGAATCTGAAACACACCCATTTAGATGTCAAGGAAGAGGCAGAAACGTTAAAAAATGTTGCCTCTGACTCTGACGCAACTGCTTTAGCAAGCATTGTCTTCCCATTACCAGGCGGCCCAAATAAAAGCAACCCTAACAGGAAATAATTTTATCAAATAAAGCAAGCTCTTGCGGTGATCAACATTGAACTGAATGACCAAATAATATTCTGTTTTTAGAGTACCTTTAGCTGGCTTCCTCAGCCCAATGAATAAATCTTTTCTCTTGGTAGGCAATATAACCATTTCCATCAGAGCTTGTTTTGCCTTATCCAAACCAGCTAGGAAATTATGTCAAGAAAATAAAATTAATGAACATATGAGGAAAAACCATGAACAAATAAGAAAAACAAAAGGTTAAACAATATCTCACCGACATCTTCCCATTTCACTGATGGTCTTCTATCCACAATTGAAGTATTTATCATATCAACTAATTTCGTGTCATAGCTATCACCAGATCCTTGCGTAGGCTTAGCAGCAGCAACTCTTGGTCTTGGAACCTTTACTATAGCCAATTCTCTACCAGTTTGTGAAGGATTTTGGATTCCGCCCCTCCTAGCATTTGATGGTATCGACGTAACTGCAGCTACTGGAACATGAGTCAAGGTATTCTGCCAAAATTCAGACAGATTGCACATCTGATTAGAAAAATTAAACAAGCATTTGCTAGTTCCCTAGAAAATAAAACTAAACGAGGAATGCTTGATGAATCCCCATTTCAAAGGAATTTGCATAGAACCCATTTCAAATTTATCATGAACTTAGCCATGAAAAGTGAGTTGGAGGACATTAGATTGATAATTGCAGCGGTAAGACATCAGAAAATACAGTAATTCTTTCAAATCCATTATTGAAGTGGCCAATTCTATTTCCACACTAAACCAGTCAAGTCAATCATGGAGCTTAAAGATACATAAGAATTACTGGAGCCAACAGACCTACCTTGCTTGTTGATGTAGCACCTCCTTGTGAATGAATCGGGCACAACATGTGAAAAGAAAAAAGGAGGTATAAGGAGCCTGAACTCTAGATAGTCACCACAATGAACTTAGGAGCAGTCAAATTTACTTACCTGCCCTTCTATTTAAAGATTGCAGTCTATCAGATACTTGACCCTGCCATTCTGATATCTTCTGTCGGTAGTATTTTGCTTTCTCCTGTTCCCTATTTCAGTAATCATTGATTCGAATAAGCAAGTCATTTTTCATATTAATAACTGGGTCGCATCTAATTCTAGACAAGAATATCAGATAGAGAACAGTAAGATAATGCACAAACATTTTTTTTTTTCAAAAAACAAAACCAGGAGCATGGTTTGATCATAACTGCCAGTTAGAACACTAGAAGAAGAAAGGAAATCTTTGTTCCATCTATATTGGAACTCCTTCCACTCTACTAGAAACTTCTCCATTGACTTGGGGACAGAAATGTCTGACACATAGTCATGATAGCTAAACCAGTTTTGAAATCAAAGACTTTGAGAATGAACAAATGTTCTGCTACATCAATGTTAATATTGTGGGAGGCCCTAAGCCACTTTTGGTTCTGATTACAGAAAAAAAATCGTAGGAGTTCGCAGTTTAGCTTCGTGGCCTCAGGCCTGTATGTCTCTCTTCCTAAATATAATAATGATTAGTAAGAGCAATCTTTTGTTTCCATGTAATCTCATTGGAGCAATCAAAACAAGCTCAGTATTGTAAATGCATGCAGAGGCAACAAGCTTGATGTGGTCACTTAACAGCTAACAAATAAGTCATTTTAGTCTAAACACCTAAGAGCATACTTTCACAGTAGAGCTTAGGGGACATCAATATTGTCACAGTATTATCATGACCTTCTCAAAGAAGCTCCGATGACGCCAAAATCAAGCTATACGGTGTCAAATTACAGACTGCTAAAATCGAAGAAAGTGAACACCTTAGAGCATGCAGTGATTCATTTCACAGTAGAGCTAAGGGAACATCAATATTGTCACAGTATTATCATGAGCTTCTCAAAGAAGCTCCGACGACGCCAAAATCAAGCCATACGGTGTCAAATAACAGAATGCTAAAATCGAAGAAAATGAAATAACAAACTGAAACGTTACTGCTGAACTGAATACCTCGAGCTGACATAAGAAGGCACAGTAGTCGAACTCCCCTCCAACAGTATCCGCTGCGCGTTCCTATAATGGACGATTGCATCATCCACGATCCCCCATTCTTCCGCCCTAACCGCTTTCGCAATCTCCTGCTTGGCTAAATCAAAGTAACCTTTGAGCTTATACGCAGCCCTCTCATTAGCGACTGCCAAAGCTCCGTCGCCTCCAGGCTCCATCGAATTGGGGGACTGTGTGTTTGGCGGGTACTGCTGAGTCGAATCGCGCGCCGTTTCAGTGAAGATCGAGCCTAGAGAGTCTGCCAAACTTTTGAAGAAACTCATTGCGGGAAGCAGCCGTCAATGGCTGCAGTTACCATGTCCAAGACGGATTTTAGCGATTGAAGATGGATTGAATTCAGTTTGTGTGAGGAATTGAAGAGTGCTGCCGTTGATCGGAGGTGAGGGAGTGGTTGAAGAAGAGATGAAGGTGGCTTTATGGTGAAGGTAATAATTGGAGTCGAACTCCGCTATTGAAAGAAAGAAACGTCGAAGAATCAACTACTCTCTCGAAGATCCCCTCCCACGCGGTGAGCAAACTAACCGGTTGGGCGATGAACCGGATTAGTTATGTGTCGAAAATTAAATTATATATCATTTAGTAACAGAAAAAAAATCTATACAGTGTTTCAGGTTTACTATATGTATCAATTTGGCGTCTTAGATTAAATTGTTACTTTTGTGAGTTTTGACCGTCCCAAATTTCAACTTTCTACGTCAAATTTTGAGATTAAATTTAACTAAAACTGGTCATGTGCAGGTCACATGACCGAATAAATTTAAAAACTCCTAAATTACCCTAAAATGTTCGGAACCGCCGGAATTGGGTCAATCCCGAATTAGAGGTGGGTGGCCGGAAACGGAGGTGAGTGGCCGAAATTAAACGGGTGACTTTGAAAAAAAAAATATGAGAGGCAAAATTGTATTTCTTCTCAATTTGTCAAATTTAAGTCCAAAATTGGACGAAAAACCAAATCGCAACAAAATTTAAACCTGGGACACCAAATATTAACAATTTAATCATGACACAACAAACTGACACGTGAGATAAAGCTAAGACACTAAATAGATTGTTTTCATTTAGGTTAATATGTCTTTTAGTATAACAAATTTGACCGATTGAAATTTGTACACTTTTAATTGAACGTTAAATAATCATTTTATTGCCTTAAAATTTTATTTTGTAAGTTTAGTTCTCCAATTTATATCACTATTTTTTTATTTAGTCCCTAAATTTGTTCCAATCGAAGTCCTGCGTCGATTGACCTAACCCGGATCGAGCCTAGAACTAGATCAAATCATGGTTATGGTCACCTGACCTAGCCTAGACGGACCTAGACCTAGGCTTGACCCGGACTAGATCAATTGGAACCTAAATTCCAATCAGGCCTAGCCTAGAGTCTTGATCCCAGTTGATCTAGCCCGGATCGAGCACAGAGCTAGATCCACCATGGTTAGAGTTAATTTACCAACTCAGATGACCCTAAAACTATAGTCGGACCTAGCCTAGGTTCAAACCGGACTAGGTCAATTGAGTCAAGCTCAGACCTACCTTAATCCACAGCTTACTTTGACTCTCCATCCAATCCAACAACATCATAGACACAAATGAACATCATCAACAGAATACCCAGTAACTTGGACAGCAAGACACTCAAATGGCAATACCAAAATCTTGGAACGCCATTGAAACTTGAAAGATCAAAAACAGAACATATCCATAAAGTTGCCATGAAGAAGAAAATTCACTGCAGCTACTATGCATAGTTTATGGGTACAAGTCTACAAGACTGCAGCAAAATGAGGTATATGAATTATGATCATAGTTCATATCCATCATCACTAGGTAAACTACTACTACATGTGCTAGGGGGTATTAAACCATAAGAGAGGTTAGAGATATAGTTACACAAGAAGCTATGTGCAGTAGTCCCATCCTATCCTTTTTTACACTACACAAGCCGAATCGCCTAAAATCAAAAACTATCCGATGATACTTTACATGTACATCGAACCAAACTGCTTCCAATGTTCGGTTCTAAACAATCTCTTCAAGTCTGAACCCGCTTTCCCCACAATCGGCACCCGAGTCCAACCCACAAGGCGAATCGTACCATTTAGGGTTATCTTGATAGAAACTATCAACTTGGATACACACAAGACCTTCATCTCCAACAATGGATTCATTGTGTTTCGACAACTTTTCAAGAATGATATTTTCATCAAAGTTACCACATTTCAACCACTTCTCATTCTTAAACATCAGATCTTTCTGTTCTGTCCTCATTGTGTCCCAAGGCACAACATCTCCAAGAGACCGACAAAAGCTGTCTTCATCGTCCTCATTCAACTCTGTCCCTTTTCCATAAATCTGGGAATGGTGGTTGCTCCAATGCGCTAATTCGCTTTCACAGATAAGAACACCGTCCATGGACTTCGAACCTTCTTCTCCAATTCTCCTAACTCTATGGACAACCCCGTACAGTTCTTGAGACACCGAGCCCAGAATGTTCGCCGGAAGTTTATAAACCTTCCCTTCGAGAAAATTCAGTTCAGCAAAACCGAAACCTGCAAATCTTTTATCAATCCAAACCCATCAATCTCCATTTCCTCACTTACCCCATAAACACTATCCCCATTCATCAAAAGCCCATTCTTGTACCCTACAAGCCGGTGCATTATCCTCGCATTCCCATCCAACGGACCCGGCTCATGGCCAGAATGAACTGCATAGAGCTTAAAAACAGCAACACCCTCCTCCTGGTAAACAAAAGTTTTGTCCTTTTCATTGTAATTAGCAATTGGGAAAATTGCCCTAATCCTAAAGCCACACCCACATCTCTTCGACATATACGGTTCTCTTTTCACTATCCTCGACCTCTTAGCAGCCGGCTCTCCTGCTCGGTGACAAGCATAGTCCTTCACTTCAGCCATGAAAGGCTTATACCTTATATACTTCTGTCTAATACAGAGCCCAACTTTATGCTTCTTTGCCAATTGCTGCAATTTGGCAGGGACTTCCTTTGCAGGGACATCGAAAGATTCAGGTGTATTCGAATCTCCGGCGTTTGCTTCTAATGGCGGATCCTGAGGAGCTGTTGCAGATACGGCATTCGGGCATTCGGAGATGCAAACCCTAATGACGCTCTCCGGAATGCCGTAAAACTTAGCTCCAACAGTCCACATTTGTTTGATCCTCTCTATGGTGTCTTTTAGCCATAGGTGTTTGAGATCATCTAATAAGGCTAATATGGTCTACTCTAGTCATCCAAAACCAAAACTCACTTATACTGAGTTTAGTAATCATGAGTTAATGTCATCATTCATATAAAATCTACTACTATTTTATCTATTAATCTTGTAAACTAGAATAACATAGAGACCAAATATAAGGTAGAGATTTGTTGTAATATATTAGGAACTACCTGTCCCCAGTAGCATGAGCAATCATCAAAATTCTTAATCTTTCACAAACAGTTGTAACAAAATCTCAAGAACGAAATATATTATAAAAGAAAATACCAGTGGATTACCCTATCACTAGTAGTCTAGTAGCTTGCTTACTCATGTATGTCCTTAAAAGGCTCAGACTCTAGTGCAGTAGGCTTCTACAATGCAAATGTAATGCCACTTTGTAACGACCGGCAAAGATCAAAACCTAGACTCTTAAAATCCATCCACGACGTAACAGTAATCTCAATTCACGAGGCAAGGAAAGGAACCTGCTGTGGTTGGTCTACATGTGGTGCCATTACTCGGTATATTAAGTCCTCAATTTATCAGCTATAAGTCCTGGAGAGGCGGAGCTGACCACAGCTTCACTTTCTTATCGGTACTTGCAGTGGCCAATATCAGAACCTGCTCTTTACCTGAAAGAGAAGAACAGATCATCAAAATCATTGCATCAACATGCACAAATCCAGAACCAGATGGATACTTATTTCAAAAAGAGAAGCTGCATTCTTCTCAATGCTGCAAAGTTCAAGAAACCCGCACTTTAAAATTAGCAAACTTCAGCTCAGTTCGTGTTTCTGTGATGATTATTTTGGCTTTACTACATATTTTAGGGTTTAGCATTCATGAAGTTTCATCGAAGATCAGAGATGATACCTATATTCTCCTAATACATATGTGCGATCAGACCAAAGCGTGTTTCATCATGTAAGAGAAAGAGAGTCGCAGATTAGAGAAATTACCCATGGGAATGCTCTTCGACGACCACTCTATGCATGTTATGTCACCTGAAATAACCAACACAATTGATAAAGGCAATAAAGTATCACATTCATCTTTCTACTTAGTCATGAGTCATGATCCCCCCCCCCCCCCCCCCCCATTGTAAGGTATTTACACCAGTTTGTCAAAAACGTTCAATGGCATGGAACCCCATCAACCAATATGCACATTTTGTTCTTATTACTTATCCAGTGCTGGTACTTAAATAGAAAAGCAGCACAATTTAACGTATAGAATCAAGGACTAACGGTTTTATCAATTTTAGGTAATAAATGCAGGAAGAAAAAAAAATGCATGTGCTTGAACATACCATCATGAGCTCGCTCAGCTGTGTCCAGAACTTTTCCAGTTTCAGCAGAAAGCCACTGCAACGTGGAACCATGGGTTGCAGCCAATATCTTTCCATCAGGGGACAAACTGAGACGATCATAGTGCAAAGTTGCAACACTTGGGTCATGCAGTGGAATTGGGAACACCTTCAAAGTCTTAGGATCCTCATCAAGGTGATATCGAACTTCAACAAAAAACAAAAAATAAAATAAAAATAAAAACCACTCGTAAATCATAATGATCTGAACATCTATTGTTGCTATTCAGAGGAATAAAGGACTATAAGGTAAAAAATAATCCCCAATTGTAAAGTGCCATGTTGATCAAGTAAAATACAAACTAGATGAGATATGGGTCGATGATTGATCATAGATAAAGAGATATGGTCTAATCTTAGAATCGTGAAAATATAAAGCAAATAAAGATGGGGAATTTCATACCATTAATATTCCACACTCTAATAGAACCATCTTTCGATGCAGTAATTATTTGCTCCGAGTTTGGGAAGAAGCATAACCAAGTTACTGCACTCTGAAAGTGGTTAAAATATGAGAAATGAGATGAAAACTTTCCTGCTCAAGCTTAACAATAGATATAACTTGCAGAAGGGTGGGCAGCCAAAAGCAAGCAATATACAGTGAAGTAGGAATTGTATTTTCCCTGAGAAGCAATGACAGCAGTAATTGTTTGATGATATGCTTATTCCATATCTTAGAGGCACTTGTGTATCATTTTATTTTTTGTTTAAAGAAGAAAAGAAATACTTGCAGGTTAAATTCTAAAATAAAACTTTTTAAGTTAATCAGATATATACCGAAAAATGAATGGACTAGAAAACATTGACATCAATGAATATATGACCTTATGCCCTTTAAGCTGCATGACTTTCGGCACCTCCTTAACAGATCCGTCTTTTGAATATACAATCTCCCAAACCTGGAAAAGAGACAAAACACAAAGATAAGAACGAGAATTTTCCGAATCATTATGATTGATGAATCTATTCCCAAGGTAAGCATGTGTCATCAAATACATGCAAGTATATAGCTATACTATGTAGAATCTATATATATACATATATTATGTAAGCATCTAGCTTCTTAAATAACCTATCATTTCTCTCTTTGACCACCCAAATACCCTCTCAGAAATATCATTGAATCAGCAAAGTCTGAAGTACCCAGCCCCTTTAGCACTAAGCCTCTGCACAGCCAACGTTAACGCTCCACAGAAAATGTAACATCTCCCAGCCTATATTCAAAATTTACAATTTTACATGCAACGTAACACGTGAGCTCGTCTTATATAAAATGACTACAAAAAAAGCTACAGGATTAAAAAGAAAAGGAACTGTTAGTTTGTAGTGTGCAGTTTCTGGTTACTTGGAGGAGGATTCGTTTGGCTGGTATGGTAGCACATCCTCCCGTGGTATCTAATGATTCATATTTAGACCCCTTCCCACGATTTAATAAACAAGAAAAAACAGAAATGTCATAAGGAACTAGAGTAAGATATCTCACCTTCACATCTGCAGTAAATGCTGCCGCGGCAATGAATCGACCATTCGGTGATATAACAGCCATGTGATTCTTCAACTGATTAGTGTCAACATTCCCTAAATTCTTCCCGTTTTTTCCATGCCAAAGCATGATGTCAGTTCCTACAACCGCAAAATATTTTAAATAACCTCCCAGTAAAGAATAAGAGCGAATGAATAAATAAATAGCTACATAATCCAGACTTTGATCGTCAGAATCAAAGGATCTCATATTTAGACCAAAATGTCAGCAGTGTAATGAGCTTAACTGGCGTATAATTTTTCATTCTTCTGTTTGAATAACTCACCAATAATCATACATGTTTAACTAGAAAACAAAGTTACATATCAATTACATAGAATTGTTCCCAATATACTACATATATCTTCAAGTGTTTCATGTTCAGGTATACATATATAACAAGTTCAAGTATACGCTATTTCAAATGAATATAAATGGTATGAGACTTAACAATGATGCATCTCAAACTGAAATTGCTTCCGAACCATCCTTTTTTTTATAACCAGCTTGTGCCTCCATTAACCTCAGAGTGTAAGATAAAATGATAAATTCATTTGCCTATAGTCATTCTTCACTGGAAACTCTGGATTACATTTATAAATTACAGATCCAAACTCTTAGAATTTGTTCAAAGCAGTACAACTATAAATGCCAAGTTATAATATCAACTATCAAGATAGCAATCTATGCCCAATCATGCAGGCACATTAGAATCCAACAAAATGATTAGTTAGGAACTCAATAGTTCCTCTTTTGACTTTATAGTCAATGAACCAGAAAGTAATCCATGAGAATAAAACCAAATGCATACATCTATGTCCTATTATGGAGGTTAGATACCAAAGCTTGTGAGAACAACTTAAACCTATTATCATAAGTTAAGCAATATAGCACCTTCTGAACATGAGACAACAAGTCGACTCCCATCCGATGTACCATAAGTTGCAGTTACTCCTGAGAGTGTAATGATAGATTTCCTGTCGTGAACTTTCTGATGTTCCCATTTTACTTCAGGTTGAGGAAGTTTCGTTTGATGCTTATCACCATTAGCAGCAGGTTGTGGCTTCTCTTCTGCATACATGTAGAGAGCAGAACCAGACAGAGTTTCTGAAGCCACAACTACAGATGATACATTATCACCAAATGTAACTGCGGTTGGATGACCTCCAGAAGCAGGCAAATTGATCCTCAGAAACCTGCAAGTAAAATTAGGAACATATAAGAAAACAAAAGAATAAGTCAGAGATCAGCATAAATAGACATATCGGAGTTGTTGTGTTTAAAGTCTCACTTAAAACTTTTACTAGAAGCATCATCCAGCTTAAACACCCGTACAGCACCATCGGCACAAGCTGCATCAACAAAAATTAAGGGCAACAATAAGATACCTACAGAAAGCAGTACTCTTCCACAAAGTAGAGCACAGTGAACAAGAATTATGTTCATCAATAAACATGAAGAGAATGTGAAAGGTCTATATAGACAATATATTAGTGGGGATTCCATGAAAAGAACAGGTACAACTACAAAAAAATAAATGAAAAGGTTAAGACTGGAAAGGATATAAATGTATGAGATTCAGAGCAACAGTCTGTTGCTTATATTATAGTAGATAATCCAAATGTACATCCTATATTTCAATGAAAATTTTTGTTTATCTCTCATTCGGACTGAGGTTTGAAACATAAAGCAGTATTTGAATGAAGATCTATCGGCAACTCTACAAGCACACTTAAGATATAGATATTAATTATTATGCTACTTCTTAGGAACCAAATCAAATATGGACATCAAGGTAAGTGTTGCATTTCCAAGTAACGATACAAGAGGTCCTAGATCTTCCAACTCGAGAGAGAAGAACAAAATTGTACACCAATTGCAATTATGAATGTCCATGATGTATAGCCATAAGGATAACCTCAATTAATAAAATTACCTGTAGCCAAACTTCGACCATCAGGGGAGAAACAAATACCAGTAACTGAATCTGCATGACCTTTCAGGGTATTCACATCCAAAGGATGATGACGCTTGTTTTGATCCTACATTAAGCGTCCAAATGAAGTCAGCACATCAAGACTGATTACAGACAACTAAAGTGCAGCAGATATAATCAGTCTCACTTAACAAGAAACCAGATAGTCGTCAACTATACTTAAAAAAAACATAAAACAATCATGTTAAAACCAATATTCAACTCTATTTTTCTCTGCATACAATGATTTAGCTGTCAAAATCAAATGCAAGCTTCTATGTCTCAAACACCTGGTGTTCTCTACAATTTGGTGAATGGTCTACATTGCGTTCCTTGTTCTATATATCATCACTGTTCTCCCTCTTCATTGCTTATAAAAATAGAACTCAACGCGGATTCACTCCTACAATTAAATTGATCAACAAGACAACACCGGCATCGATACACCACACCATTTCCAGCATCTCACTTTCTTCTCAATATAACTAAAATAGCTCGGAATCGAAATGAACTGGTGCCCAAATTCAACAGGATGCATCATCGGTACCTTATCTGCGCCATGAGGGTGAGATTTAGAGTGAGCCTTCTTGGATACGGCCTGAGATGGCTTCGATGGTTTCTTCTGCTCAGGTTGTAGCTCCGGCTGGGAGATGGATGCCACTTCTGATCCTCTCTTGCTGAAATAGTTTCCGAAGAAAATGATAGCGATCATAGCTCCAAGCACGATCGATGCCACCACGATCGGAAGAACGGGGTCCATAGCTGACTACTGATTCCTTTGCGAAAGTAAATAAGAGAAGATGAAGATTCTATGCGGTGGCGGAGAGGCGGAGAAGCGGCGAAGGGTTTATCGGGAGGGAGGAGACGTAGCCGAGAGAGTCAAGATCAAGACTCGTCTGGAGCTGACACTGTAGCAGATCCGAGCCAAGTGCATGATAATGAAAATGTAAAAATTGTACAAGGAGCTCTAAACTTTTTGCAAGAGGAACTTAAATCCTAAACTTTTTTATTATTAACAATGGCAAAAAAAATTATAACATTTATATATATATATATAGTTTATATTTATTGCAATAGAAAAACATAAAAAAGAAAAAAAAATATTATTATAAAGATATACTTGTGAAGCATTATAGAAAGACTCAACTGCAGAACCTGGATGACCCTAACCAAGGTTTGATCAGCGATGGATCGAATCCTAGCAGTAGCAGGTTAGTTTGGACCTAGGTTCTCTTGGAAATATTTAGTGACTAAATTGTAAAAATTAAAAATTAGAAATATAAATTAGAGGACTAAACTGAACAAAATAAAATATTGAACGATCAACTAACGGATGCACAAAAAATCTACAAATTGTAAACATATGAGTTATGACACCAAAATTCTACAACAACAAAATTATTACACTAATTTAGTCAAACATTTGACACTAAACTATCTTTTTAACACTTTTTGCAGTCTAACTCTAACCAAATGTTATCAGGATTGAAAGCACTGTTATCAGGACCGGACCGGAGGCGAACCGGTCAGGCCACTAGTCACCGGTTCTATACAACTTCAATAAAATCACAGAAAATACAACATAAATTCATATAGTGAGTTTTCAACACAATAAATTCAATAAAATCACATAAATACAAAAATTATATATATTTTTTACAGAGTCTGAATTGGTGAATTGGTCGGTTCGCCATAAACCAGACTTTTAAACTGAGTTCGCTTACGCCATCCACTTTTTCTTGAACCGACTCGTTGAAGTCACCAATTTCGATTCGAGCCCAGTCGGACCGTCGGCCTAGTCCGATTCTGATAACATTGGTTAAATTAAAAGGAAAAAACAGTCATTTATGTAATAATCATCGTGAGGGATCCTAAGCTTAGAGCATCCATAGTGGTATTACGTAAAAATTACGTAAAAGTGAGTCCTACATGTTTATTTAAGTAAAGTAACAAAAACTATCTACAATGGTTTTACATAGCATTCCTTAAATATGTGACCTACACGTAAATTTATGTTTTTACATAAATCATTCCTTAAATTTAAGTAATGCACTATGTATTACGTAACCAAATTTTTATTATAAATTAATTCATTTTATAATTAATGCTAATATCTTATTGGTGGTTGTTGGAAAATTTAATAAAAAAATATATTTAGGAATATGTTTAAGTAATACAATTGCAGAGAAAATATTTTTTACGTGCGTCTTAACTTTACGTATTACTTAAAGTGTACATAAATGTCTACGTGGCAACTTTAAAGAATACAATTTATGTAAAACCATTGTGGATGCTCTTAGTCGGTTTATATATATATAATTGTATTTAATTCGTCTTTGTAATGTGGTGTACGTATGTACTCGCTTGTCCTATTCGATCGTAGCAAAATGTCATATACACAACCCGAAACATCAGAAAAACACATTCATTAAACTACAAAATAACCTTGATTTCATCGAACTATACGCAATAAGAAGATCACGCACAATAATGTTTCATAAACTGACTAGAAATTGGTGAGGATTGACCATTAAGATTAGAGAGAATGGGAAGTCTATTTGATAGAGGAGTGGTGTTAGTGACTGGAGGAACTGGATTCATCGGGTCATGGATGATTAAGAGGCTTCTCGGGTCGGGTTATACAGTTCGGACTACTGTAAGATCATTGCATTCAGGTATATTGAATTAATTAACTTTTGAATTATATATACTAGATACATGTGTGCGCTACGTGCGTGCGCGTTATATCCCTGAGAATGTTATAATGACATCATTAAACCGACTTTAAGAATGATACAAGATCGACTCGATTCCAAGAATGATACAAGAATATTACTGTATTTTCATATATTGTACTATAAATTATATTACTGATTATTGTCTTAAATTTAAAATGTGGATATTCGATTTCTCTAACTTAGATGATCAAAAGAGGGACCTGAGCTTCCTTACCAATCTACAAGGCGCTTCGGACCGGCTCCACATCGAAGACCTCAACAAGCCACATAGCTTCGACTCCGCAGTTGCCGGCTGCACCGGGGTCTTCCACCACGCTCATGCAATCAACTTCACTGATACTGAGCCCGAGCAAGTGGTCACTACAAGAGCTGTCAACACGACTTTGACCATTTTAAAATCGTGCGTCAAGTCAAAGACGGTCAAGCGAGTGGTGTACACGTCCGGCGCAGTGATGGTTTCGTTCAGTAACAAGGAGCAATATCGTAGTGTAGCCGATGAGGGTTCGTGGACCAATGTGGACTATTATAGGTCGCTAGGGCTCGTAGCGAATAACTTGGTTGCGGCGAAAACGGCGATGGAGAAGGCGGCTCTAGAGTTTGTAGAGACGAACGAGTTGGATCTAGTGACAGTGGTTCCTCCCTTCGTCGTCGGTCCGTTCATTTGCCCTCGTTTTCCGTCTTCTGTTCTCATCGCGCTATCGATGTTATTAGGTAATACATTTCTATTCATGTATATGTATATTTTGAGTGGCGTTATTAGAGTTTAAGAGAAGATCGGAGTCGATCTGGTACCGGTTCGGTTTGAACTGGTTCCAAATAGATCATGTCTATAAGGAGTGAATCAATATCAATAACTTTCGGTTTGAACTGGTTCCAAATAGATCATGTCTATAAGGAGTGAATCAATATCAATAACTGTTAGCATATTACTGTGGAACATTTAACTAAATAAATATTTATGTGAAACTGATTATGTAACTGTTTTTAGATTCTGATATGTTCCGAACTGAGTCACAGTAGTATCTATATATAATATAATTTGGGTGTGTCTTGTGTTATGTTGACAACTAAGCTTTTTATACCATTTTATTTCACTTAGTTGTTAGAATAACTCAATTTGATTGGTCCATGTAAATTTTTTATGAGTTAGATCAATGTCACCATTCTCTCACCTCCACATGGAATTGTAGATTTGAGGAAAAGCTCCTCATTCATTCTCATAAACCGTTACAATGAAAAGTTCATGAAATTAAGTTTTGCACCATAAAATTATGCAAGTTTTACACATTAAAGATTTATATATTAGATTTAATACATAACTTAAAATTTGTTTCATAAGTTACAAAAACAAAACAAAACCACAAGTATTAAAGTATATATATTATCATTTTTAAATATGAAACATGACAATAACGATACATGTACAAATCTTAATTTTCTAAATGCACACTTTGTTGATTTTTTTTTTGCTATAATAAAATATATATATATATATATTAAATATATAAATAAAAAAAATATACCTCAAATTTATATGTTTGTTTAACTTTTTTTGTTTTTATAACTCGGTCTCATTAACTTTAAATATTTGTTTCATTTACTTTGAATCCTAACAATAGAAAGTTGCAATGCACCCTAACAAATTTCCTAAAATATGTGAAAAAAAAAACATAAAAAAACACATAAAAAACATGTTAAAAATAATAGATTAGATACAAATATTAATAATTCTTATGAAATACCATTTAAACTATAAATAATTGAATAAAAAAATTACAATATATAAGGAATATTTGATATATTTTTAGTGAATATAATCAATCTATAACTATAAATAAAATAAATACATAAGGAACTAAGCTTTTTATACCATTTTATCTCACTTAGTTGTTAGAATAACTCAATTTGATTGGTCCATGTAAATTTTTTATGAGTTAGATCAATGCCACCATTCTCACCTCCACGTGGAATTGTAGATTTGAGGAAAAGCTCCTCATTCATTCTCATAAACCGTTACAATGAAAAGTTCATGAAATTAAGTTTTGCACCATAAAATTATGCAAGTTTTACACATTAAAGATTAATATATTAGATTTAATACATAATTTAAAATTTGTTTCATCAAAAACAAAACAAAACCACAAGTATTAAAGTATATATATTATCATTTTTAAATATGAAACATGACAATAACGATACATGTACAAATCTTAATTTTCTAAATGCACACTTTGTTGAATTTTTTTTGCTATAATAAAATATATATATATATATATATATATTAAATATATAAATAAAAAATAATATACCTCAAATTTATATGTTTGTTTAACTTTTTTTGTTTTTATAACTCGGTCTCATTCACTTTAAATATTTGTTTCATTTACTTTGAATCCTAACAATAGAAAGTTGCAATGCACCCTAACAAATTTCCTAAAATATGTGAAAAAAAAAACATAAAAAAACACATAAAAAACATGTTAAAAATAATGAGATTAGATACAAATATTAATAATTCTTATGAAATACCGTTTAAACTATAAATAATTGAATAAAAAAATTACAATATATAAGGAATATCTGATATATTTTTAGTGAATATAATCAATCTATAACTATAAATAAAATAAATACATAAGGAACTAAGCTTTTTATACCATTTTATCTCACTTAGTTGTTAGAATAACTCAATTTGATTGGTCCATGTAAATTTTTTATGAGTTAGATCAATGTCACCATTCTCTCACCCCCACATGGAATTGTAGATTTGAGGAAAAGCTCATCATTCATTCTCATAAACCGTTACAATGAAAAGTTCATGAAATTAAGTTTTGCACCATAAAATTATGCAAGTTTTACACATTAAAGATTAATATATTAGATTTAATACATAATTTAAAATTTGTTTCATAAGTTACAAAAACAAAACAAAACCACAGGTATTAAAGTATATAAATTATCATTTTTAAATATGAAACATGACAATAATGATACATGTACAAATCTTAATTTTCTAAATGCACACTTTGTTGAATTTTTTTTGCTATAATAGAATATATATATATTAAATATATAAATAAAAAATAATATACCTCAAATTTATATGTTTGTTTAGCTTTTTTTGTTTTTATAACTCGGTCTCATTCACTTTAAATATTTGTTTCATTTACTTTGAATCCTAACAATAGAAAGTTGCAATGCACCCTAACAAATATCCTAAAATATGTGAAAAAAAAAACATAAAAAAACACATAAAAACATGTTAAAAATAATGAGATTAGATACAAATATTAATAATTCTTATGAAATACCGTTTAAACTATAAATAATTGAATAAAAAAATTACAATATATAAGGAATATTTGATATATTTTAAGTGAATATAATCAATCTATAACTATAAATAAAATAAATACATAAGGAAACGCGTTACAAATAAAAATATAAGATATAGATATTAACAATTCGTATGAATTACAATATAAACTATAAATAAATTAATTGTAAAAACTAAAATATATAAGGTTTAGTTGATATTTTTTTGTTTGAATACAATAAGTGTATACCTATATTTAGTTTTATAAATTTATACAAGTACGAAAAAAAAAAAAAGATTAGAAGAATAAGAAATGGGAAATCAACGGTTTAAAATACATAATAATTTAAGAAACATAGTTTTTTTAAAGATACTATCGATATATTATTTGTATTATTTATATAATATTAATAATATAATTTGGATAGGTTTAATGTATGGTTGAAAAATAATATTTTTTTTTTTACCACTTCTTTGTCAATAGAAACTATTATTGGGTTCAAGTTACAAATAACTAAGTTACATAGCCAAATAGTAATAAAAAAAACTTTATAATTGCATCAAGTTCTCTTATTGGTTCTCACCAAAAGTTAATTTTCCACGCACGTATTTTCAACCACCATATCTACATTCTCTCTTCATACATTTTTACTTAAGTAAGAAATTATCTTTTGTCAAAAAAAAAAAAGATTAAATTTAACATTATTACGTGAAATACTAATTAAAATATTAATTATCAATTAAATGTAGAAATTAATATCAAAGATGTGTATGATTTATAAAAAATATATTAGATACTAAAACTATAAGAATATATAATTAGTTAATTACAATCATATTTATTATGTGTTTATTTCTTTAATATTTTGATGGTTTGTAATGTGTATGCTAAAAATATCGCAATAATATATGCGAAAACCTATTAAACTAACATATGGAACTTATGTTTACAGACATTAAAATAGATTTATATAAGTTTATATATACATCTCAAATGTATAGTAGTGATTAATTTATATTGAATAAATTATTTTAAATAACAAGAACTAACCAAATTAGTTATCAATATCAATTTTGAATTTTCATAATATTAAAATATTTATATAAATAAATAACTTACCGCGCAACGTGCGGGTCGGCCATCTAGTGATGTATAATATTTTGCAACTTTTTGGGTAAATTAGTACCCTCACAATTCGGAACAGATCGGAATCTCTGTTAGGAATTTGTATCAAATTCCTTTTTTTTTACTTAATGTAGTGTATCCAAACACACCGTATCACATGACTCTTTTTGCAGGACGACAAGAGTTGTACAAATATCTGTTAACGTGCAACATGGTGCGCATAGACGACGTCGTTCGTGCCCATATATTTTTACTCACGCATCCAGGCCAAGGGACGATACATTTGCTCTTCCAATCGTTTGACCATACTAGAGATGACTGACTTTCTCTCGTCTAAGTACCCACAGTGTACTCAAATCCCAACCAAAGAGTAATTTTATTCCATCTTTACATTAATAGTTTTACACAAATCAATTTGAATATTTTCTATTAACAAAATAGTTTAAATACGTGAGATAACATGTGTTAGGTAAATTGGTATTCGAAACAAATTTTGTAACTGTTAGTTAGATTACTTCTCATGTTGCACCAATCGGAACTAAGTCCCAATTGACTTGGCTCGGGTCGAGCTCAATGCTAGGTCTGACTATGATTGGGGTCGCATATGTCAGACGAACCTAACCAAGGTCGGACCTAACAATGGGCTCGACACGGGTTAGATCAATTGGAACCTAGGTCTGATTTGACGCCAACTGCGAACCTATGTCTCAATTGACCTAGCCCAGATCAAGCCCATAACTAGGTTAAACCATGATTGAGGTCTCCAAGGTTAGGTGAACCTAACCATGGCAAGACCTATTCTTGGGCTCAACCCGAGCTAGGTAATTGTGACCTAGTTTCGATTGGTGCAATAATTTGGACTTTTTAAGTACCTAAAATTCCCAAAAATTATATCATGTATAAATTTGTCAACACATGTTATCTCAGCTCACATGTACCTGTTTAATTTTAAAATTCTTAACAAAAATAAATTAAACTTTCAATAGTATAGGAAAGTACAAATTATATTGACTTTTCAATTAAAAAGTAATGAAATAAAACACGTAACATCCACTTAACATATTTTAACATAATCTAATAATTTATATGTAATATTAATATGTGTTACGTTAGCATGTATAATGTGATTATCATATGCACAATTTTTTTTTGGGCCAAGATATTACATGCACAATTCATGTAGCTTTTTTAGTGAATAAATCACCTAATTTGCATGTTGTCGAGGAAAAAAAGTTCAGTTAATTTTTTTAAAATGCTAATTTATTCTTACTTCGCAACTAACCCGTCATAATCTTATAAAACTCCCGGGTTATAATATTATTATTATGAATTATAGTCACATGCATTTTTTTTTTCCAAGTGTAGTTCATTGAAGGATATCGACGGGTCTTATAAGCTATGCGATCTTTCATCGAAAAAACTCACGGACTTGGGATTTAAGTTCGAGCATGGCGTGGAAGATATATTCGATGGTGCGATTCAGTCTTGTAAAGAGAGGGGCTTTCGTATTCCAGGGCTATACATTAGAAATGATACACGTGTTGGAATTATTGAGGGTAAATATGCAAATTTACTAAGTCCGAGGACCAAAATGCAATATTCTAAAATTCAATGACTAAAAAGCAATTAGTCAAATTTCAATTACTTACATGTAACTATACCAGTTAACATGCAAAATATAGGCAACACCGAAATTATACGTAAAATCGACACAAAACGAATACGTATTTTATATACTGAGGCCCGTGCTAATCACAGTCTCCTTAAGGCAATTTCGCCCCTCCCCACCCTCGGGTTATGCAAAGGGGTTTATACAAGGGGCGATCACCTCCTAGGATTCAACAGTGTCATCGAATCGTGTTATGCATGCAACACGCTCGACCGAACCGAACCCAATACCTGAACTCAAACAAAGAACAGAAATGCCGATGACAACGGCTAAAAACAACTAGAAAGGTTGAACACGACATAAGTCGAAATCAACCTAAGAAGAACTCTGCAATTCGTCAACACGAAGAACAGAGGAGGAGAAAAATAACTTGGATTCCTAAAATATGGATTCCGAAAATATTGGATACTCAACCAAAAGGAAGAGATCTCATTTTCTTCTACCAAAAAAGTGAAGACGCAGACTCATTTATATAGGAGAAGAGAAGGGAGGAGGAGAGCTCATCTATTCGATGTGGTACAAAATGTTTTTCACAATTCCATTCACTCAAATTTGGGCTAAAAATAGTTGGGCTTAATTTAAAAATTGGGCTTAAACCATTAGTCAAAAAACCAGCCCAAAACCAACTTTATTAAAAAAATAGCCAAAATCTAACAATCCCCCACATGAATGGAAATTGGAAATCTAGACACGAAATTTGAGTTCAACGGTCAATACATGCAAAGGATAGGTAGGGGTGACCCCTTTGAACCTATCCCTAGTGAGATCATGCCTTCTCTACTGACTGGTCGGTAGACGCGATGTCCTTGAACCGACTGTCGTTGGTGTAGATGACGACATAACCCACACAGGTACCTTCCTAGTATAGTTCGGTTCACGCCCTGTGATCCCTTGGCCCTGGATCACTCGCCTGGTTCTGCAAGTGTTTCTAAGAATTGCGCCCTCAACAATTCCTTTCGAAGCGGCCCCACTTCTCACTCGCATAGGTGATTCAATGTCTCAAGAGCATCATCACGACTCTGAGTTCTCCATACGAATCATTAAAAGCTTTGCATAAAGTGTGATTTCAATTAAATAATTTGCAATTACTATGCTCGGTTTAACCGATGTTTGAAGATCAACACAAGCTAAAACTTAACCTTATCTCCATCACTGTATGCATCATAGGAATGGGCTCGGGGTTTGATCCCCACAGTGATCACACTCACTCTTGTGATTAGGTTGTCCCATTGAACCAAGTTCTTGGGATCTCCAGTCATCATGGTTGGGTTTTCCTTCTCAAGAGCGTTTCCTACACGGGCTTTAGCCCCATTCCCTTCGATGCTTGGCCAAATAACTCTCTGGTTAACCCTTTCGGGTAGCGGATCCGCTATTTATCTGCCGACTTTACGATATCGGACACAATAAATATATTTGAGAGCAACTGTCTAATGGAATTATGACGTATATGTCTAAACATTCCA
Source organism: Clarkia xantiana subsp. parviflora (assembly GCA_036873135.1). Classification (NCBI taxonomy): domain Eukaryota; kingdom Viridiplantae; phylum Streptophyta; class Magnoliopsida; order Myrtales; family Onagraceae; genus Clarkia; species Clarkia xantiana. The sequence goes on from JAPTYO010000003.1 coordinate 17,196,125, forward strand.
TTATGCAGGTTATACTGTGTTATACAGATTGATCGTCGCAACATTGCATCAATGTTCTCAAACCAACAAAGTCCTCAGACTATCATTTCCTGCAGGAATAATTTTGTTAATCCAACATCTAAATTTAGATTGATTCTTTTGTGAACAACAGCTTCGCAAAGTGTCCCATTTACCAACCTTTAACAAAGGTTTTCATGCCAAATGGGGGGTGCACCACTTATTTCTGCTTTAACCTTGTCTCTTAAAGAAAATCTTCAAAATTTCATTAGATTGGATTTAATTTGGATTAAACCAAAACAAACCATCAATCTTTGCACTAACACAGGTTTTGGCCAATTAGTAAAATCCTCGAGAAAATGACATAGCCATTCTGCATCTTCGGCACATTTCTCCAGTACAATAACTCAGACTTGATCGTCGATCTGGCTATGACTGTTTGTTTTGAGGATTTTCTACGACACTGTTGCACCTCGTAAGGTGAATACGTAACCCCTTATACTCAAGGTGATAGTGTCTAATCGGATATCCATTTTGCATCACTATAACACTCTATCACATAAGGATATCTCTTTGTGTAGACCATGATTACGAATATGTCTCAGATACCTAAGTACCCTGATTACCCCGTTCTAGTGGACAACACTAGGGTTACTCGTATATCGACTCAATACACTTACAACGTGAGCGATATCTGGTCTAGTGCATGACATTAAGTACATGACACTTCCAATAATCCGAGCGTACTCAATTTGGGAAAACCATTCTCCCTTGTTCTTTGAAATTACTTACCCGCTTGTCATCTTTGTTGAATTTATCCAAATACTTGTCAATATATGAGCTTGACTTAGAATGAGACCTTCTGATGATCTAATGAGTTTTAATCCAAAGAACACATCGGCAAGATCCATGTCTTTCAGGTCAATACTCAAATTCAACATAGGTCCAGTGGACCGGTCCACCTCATCGTTATTTCCAACGATTAGTATGTCATCAACGTAAAACGTTTTTCATACTTATTTATTTTGAAACATTTCTCCAATAAATCGCTGTCAAATTTATAAAGTCATTATCTAGGCATCTGCCTAAGACTATACATAGATTTGACAAGCTTACAGACTTTCTTTTCCTGCTCTCGCGCAGAGAAACCCTCAGGTTGTTCCATGTAGATTTCTTCCTCTAAATATCCATGTATGAAAGTTGTTTTCACATCCATTTGATGTAATTCTAGATTTTGCAAGGCTGCAATCGCAAGCACCATCCTTATGAATGTGATTCTAGTTACTGGATAATATGTATCAAATAATTCCACCATTCCTTTTGTCTATAATCTTTTATGACAAGTCGGGCTTTGTAATTATCAATTGATCCATCTTCTTTCATTTTACGTCTGAATATCCACTTGTAGCCTAATGGTTTGTCTCCGGGCGGAAGATCCACCAGCTCCCAAGTGTGGTTCTGCAAGATGGACTCAATTTCACTATTGATTGCCTCTTTTCATAGAGGTCTCTCAAAAGAGTTTACGTCTTCGTGGTAAGTCTAAGGTTCGGCTTCAAGCATATAGGTCAAAAAAACTGGACCATAGGATTTTTCAATCCTCGCCCTTTTACTCATCATGGGCTCGACCTCAACATGCCCTCCATGTTCTCGGTCTTGACTATTTTTCCTCTATAGTCTCATATGCTTGCCTCTCCTCTAAACTTAGCCAAAAATACATTTTCCAAAGAAATATGCATTTATTGATTACATTAACGTATCTTTGTGTTTATATGACACTTTCGATTCAAATCGATACACGTTACTATTCTGAGCAAACCCTATGAAAATGCAATCAACGGTTTAGGGAATGTATGCGTCTTTTCCGTAGAGGTATCATAATTTTTAGCAAGACACCCCCCACATTCGAATGCACAACTCAAACATAGTTTTATCTTCCTTCTTATGGGGTACCTTATTCAAAAGGTAATTGCTAGTTAAAATAGCTACCCCGTCATAACCCTAAAACAAACATGGTCTCAACCATATTATTTAATTTCTTCCAAAAAATTTAACGTGTTAACACACGAGTTGGGTATAAAGTTATTACTAATTCTCAACCACATCATCATTGATCCTCGGATCATCCTTTTATCATTGTAGATCCTCAGACCATCAACACATCAACAAATTTTTTTTTTTTTTTTTTTTTAATTTTTAAACCAATATGAGATCAAATTTGGCCATTAAACCGCTGCGTTTCTCAAACGGTATGATCCTCAGACCAATAAAAGGCCTCGACCTGTTGCACCGCAAGTGCCAAAACAACATTTTTTTTAAGGAAATGCTGCGGTTGGATTCATATTTTTTATCTAATACATGCCTAATGACAATCCATTCACCCACTAAGCCAAAACCTTGACCGCCGGCAACTTTATTAATACTAATCAGTCCAAAAAATAAACTGGAAAACGTTGCCCGGTTAGATCGAAACCGCGACCCAACTAAATCGAGGTTTTATGCGGTGCAATGACTTCACAGATTAAATCGTGTTTAAGTCAACATTCTCTAAACAGAGAATAATTGTTGCCGCATTTATCATTGCGAAAACAATTAATTATTTAGTTGAAACTCAAGTTTTTATTGTTTCATCTTTTCCTTCATCAAGTATACATAGCAATATTTCGTACTATCATCTACGAAAGTAATGAAGTACTTATTTTCCGCCTCGTGTTTGGACATATATTAGGTCGCAAACATCGCTATGTATTTAGACCAAGAAGTTCGGTAATCCTTTCGACCGAATAAGTTTCGCTTCAACGCAAACTTCTCATTTAAGTTCTTGATCTATTTTGATTTTAGGAATATGAACCATGTTAGATAACCTCTGCAAGGTATCGTAATTAACATGTTCTAAATTATTGTGCCACAAATTTAGCACAAGAATGAACATTCTTATCTCATGTTCACTATAGGCACTACGCCCAATGCAAAAACATTTTTATTCATGTTTACTTCAGGCACTACGGCCATTACACTTAAAGTAATTCAACTTCATCCAATCAAATTTTTCGTCTATCTGTATTTAACGTACAGTTCTTTTGACGATTTCGAGTGCTCCCAATAAGGACGCTTCCTCCTCATTTTTTTTTTAGAATTGTCAAAAAGAATTCCATCTTTTGACTTCAACTTTTGAAGTAAGTCTCGGCGACTTTCCCTGCATTATAGACGGCGGCCTAAACGAGTGTCCAACCTCGGTAATCAAGGCGTCGGTATATGGGATAACATCACTCGCTAGAATAATAACATTTATAGACCACATCGAGAAGATCGTGGTCTTTCCCAATTTTAGAGTTATCCGCCAAGTGTTGGCTACATTCTCATTGAGGAGCGTTCAAACATTGGACCTATGACCAACCCCTTGGGATAATTAATCCGTAACATCAAATTCGGATTACTAAAATTCAAATAACGATTTGAATTTCTGATTTCAGTGACTAAGTTTAATCACTTCAGTTACAAAAATCTTTTTTTTTTCTTTTCCGTTGGACAGAAAATAAACTTGGCACAGCTAATTTTGGTTTTAACAAAACCAGACCCACACGGGGCTTACTCCCGTATACAAACGTCACGAGGTACATACGTGCCAAAGTTCAGGAGTGTGCAATTGAAAACTTCCATAACAATTGTCATACACACTCAATCGGCTTTCACCGATTTTTATTTTTTTTAAATCACATTTTCAACAATGGATTCAACGACCCCATAGGCCTCAACAGCTAAATTGGGTCAAGTCACCAAAGCCTCCTTAGTAAACATATCAATTTCGGATGCCTTAATAGGTTTAACAACCTTGACCATCTCGATTTTTCATAGTAGTCTCAACGACTTAGCGACCTCAACGGTCCTAATAGCCTCAACGGCTTTTGACGACTTTACCAGTCTCGACGACCTAAATGGCCTTAGCGATTTTATCAGTCGCATGTGCTCTCAAGCATGTTCACATTTTCAACATCATTGTTCGACAATATTTGTGAACTTTTAGAGAATAAATAATTTTCTCCAAAAAATTGAATATCAAAATTTAATTAAGCATCCTCTCATAAAACCAACAAATAAAAACTTGCCTTATGATTGTTGGAATTATTGAGGGTAAATATGCAAATTTACAAAGTCCGAGGACCAAAATGCAATATTCTAAAATTCAATGACTAAAAAGCAATTAGTCAAATTTCAGTTACTTACATGTAACTATACCAGTTAACATGCAAAATATAGGCAACACCGAAATTATACGTAAAATCGACACAAAACGAATACGTATTTTATATACTGAGGCCCGTGCTAATCACAGTCTCCTTAAGGCAATTTCGCCCCTCCCCACCCTCGGGTTATGCAAAGGGGTTTATACAAGGGGCGATCACCTCCCAGGATTCAACAGTGTCATCGAATCGTGTTATGCATGCAACACGCTCAACCGAACCGAACCCAATACCTGAACTCAAACAAAGAACAGAAATGCCGATGACAACGGCTAAAAACAACTAGAAAGGTTGAACACGACATAAGTCGAAATCAACCTAAGAAGAACTCTGCAATTCGTCAACACGAAGAACAGAGGAGGAGAAAAATAACTTGGATTCCTAAAATATGGATTCCGAAAATATTGGATACTCAACCAAAAGGAAGAGATCTCATTTTCTTCTACCAAAAAAGTGAAGACGAAGACTCATTTATATAGGAGAAGAGAAGGGAGGAGGAGAGCTCATCTATTCGATGTGGTACAAGATGTTTTTCACAATTCCATTCACTCAAATTTGGGCTAAAAATAGTTGGGCTTAATTTAAAAATTGGGCTTAAACCATTAGTCCAAAAACCAGCCCAAAACCAACTTTATTAAAAAAATAGCCAAAATCGTTCCGAAACTAAAAAGTCTGATATGTTTTGATTATATATGCCACAAATATACCCTCTAAGTTTATCAAAATTACACATATTGTCATTGTCTCACAATCTGATCTTCTCGGAATTAGAGTTTCGGAAGTTCTATCATATCTCATTGTCATAAATGATACACGTTTTGAAACTCAATGTCCGATATGTTCTGATTATATCTGCTACAAATATGCCCTTTAAGTTAATCCAAATTACGCGTACTGCCGTTGTCTCACAGTCAGATCTTCTTGGAACTAAAGTTTCGGAAGTTCTATGTTCTATCATATCTCATTGTCAGAAATGATACACATTCCGAAACTCAATGTCAAATATGTTCCGGTTATGTCTGATACAAATATGCCCTGCCCTCTAAGTTGATCAAAATTATACATACTACCATTTTCTCACAGTCAAATCTTATCGTAACTGAAGTTTCAGAAGTACTATCATATCTAATTATTAGAAATGATACACGTTTTGAAACTCAAGGTTCAATATGTTAAGATTGCGTCTGCTACAAGATGCCCTCTAAGTTGATCAAAATTACACATACTGCATTGTCTCTTAGTCAGATCTTCTCGGAACTGAAGTTTCAGAAGTTCTATCATATCTCATTATAAAAAAATGATACACGTTCCGAAACTCAAGGTTCAATATGTTCTGATTGTGTTTGCCACAAAATGCCCTCTAAGTTGATCAAAATTACACATATTGTCGTTGTCTCACAGTTGGATCTTCTCGGAATTGAAGTATCAGAAGTTCTATCAAATCTCATTGTCATAAATATACACGCTTCGAAACTCAATGTCCGATATGTTCTGGTTATGTCTGCTACAAATATGCCCTCTAAATTAATCAAAATTACACATACTGCCATTATCTCACAGTCGGATCTTCGTGAAATTGAAGTTTCGGAAGTTATATAGTATCTCATAGATTATATATATATATAAGTTTAATGTAGGGATCTACTATTTCATATGATTGATACAATTTACTATATTGTTATCACACATAATTAGCACTTGTGTAATCTATCTATCCATAAATGTTTGGTCAAAAGTTGACATGAAAGACACGGTTGACCTGGTACGATGTCGTGGTCAATTTGTATCATAAGCTTTAAGCTTCTAGAAGTGAAGTGGCGAACTTAACTAGACCAACTACAATAATAATTATAATAATATGCTATTAATATTTAATAAGAGTATCAAAATATTATCTATAGTATATTATAGTGTTCATAAGCAAAATGCTAATTGAATTTTGATACAATACAATATGCAAATTCATGTTGGACTTTTATTTTGTAGTAAAGTCCTATAGCAAAATGCTATGTATGCTAAAAAAATAGCTAGATTTGTCGGCTTGTTTTGAAATTATTTCAAACTATCTATATCTATATATAATATAATTTGGTTATGTTTTATGTAATGTTGACAAATAATCTTTTTATAATACTTTCTCTCACTTATGTGTTAAAATAACTTCATTTGATTGGTCCATATCAAAATATGATGAGTTAAATTCATGTTACAATTCTCACACATCCACATGGCATTATAGATTGGAGGAAAAGCTCCTTATGCATTCTCATTAGGAGTTACAATCACAAGTTATTAAAATTAAAGTTTTGCAACATAACATTAGAAAAAGGCAAGTTTTACACATTAAAAATTCATGTATTAAATTTAAATATAAATTAGCCAACACTACAAGAAAATAGGACATTAGCAGCAGCATAATTTCGCTACTAAAACTCTAAATGTCGCTACTAAAGCTTTTAGTAGCGACGCTGTTGCTGCAAAAGCGTCGTTGCTAAAAACCCCGTGGCTAAAAGTATTAGCAACAACAATGTTCCGCTACTAAATATTTGCCGCCACTAAAGATTTGCAATAGCAACAAAAACACGTTGCCACTAAAATTTATGTTTAGTAGCAGTCTGCCACTAAATGTTTGTATTAGTAGCAAAAATTATTGCTAGTAATAACTTTGTACAGCAACAGTAAATTAGTTAAGCTTACAAATAACTGCCGCTACTAATTATGTATTTATAATATACAATATTCTTGAATTTCTATTAATTAAGCTTTAAGAATTTAAAGTACATTAAAACAAAATAAAATATGTCTACTCTATTTAATGAAATTTTGTTAAATTATTTATTATACACCTTGTACAAGCACGGATTCTCGACAATACAAGCACAAAATTTACAAAAGCCAAGCACAAAATTTCTAAAATTTGAGCCTTCGTTGCGTTTCCTCCAAGTTGCATCCTTCTCCTCCAGGGCTTACATCAGATGCAAAATACTCAAAAACCTATTAAGTAATGGGCAAAAATTATTTGAATAACCTTAAATCTCAAATAGAGCCAAACACATGCTACTACAATAACAGATAGCCAACACCGTGTTAATCTAACACTGTAACGGTAATTCTTAAGATGACATTCCAAAAGAAAGAAAAGGAACTTAAGAAATTGAAAAAGGGCCCTAGTCAGATCATGGAATACCTTCTCAGAGAACTCCGCAAGCGCATCCGTGTTAATCGTAATTAAAGAAAAAATTTCTTCTATGTGCATCTGCTACCACAAAAACATAAACAATTGAGTCATGGAAGCTTCACTCAACTAATAAATTTGATATTCCACATAGTGTCAATTGCAATTATTACCTCCAAAAAGGAACCAATGGCTATTCTCAGGAAGAGAAAATTTTCAAAATGGAGAAAACAGTCGACGATCGTACTGTAGGCTCAGACACCGAAGCAGCTTACCAGTCAGCGAAGGACAAAATGGAGGTCATTGACTCGGATCGGGATGAGGAAAGAAAATAGAGGACGTTGAGGCCATAGATCTCTAGCAGCATCGGAGTCTCTTCGGTCAATTCACTGAGATGCCTCTTCAGCTACCCTCCTTGAGATCTCCAGCAGCATCTTGTTGGTCGGTCCTAGACAGAGAAGGCCTCAATGCATTAGAAGAGTAGTGTCGCAGTCGAGGCGGAGATGGCCGTCGTAGTGTAGCTAGCGGCGGAGGGTTGCCTTTAGTGGAGCTTTGTAACACAGATAGAAGTAGAAGTCGAAGAAATTGGTAGCGCAACAAGGAGATGAAGGAATATGGAGTCTGCGGTGGTAGTGGCTAGGGTTTTTGAAGAAGAAAACTGGACTTGGGCTTCTGAAGTCCAATTCTTTTTATTAGGCTTTATTTTTGCAGGATTTCTATTAATATATTAGCTAAAAGTATATTTATTTTTTATTTACACATTCATTTAATTTTTGTATATCCATTTAAAATATTCTACATCATATAAAATATTTACTATTATTTTTTCTATTTTTTTTCTTTACTCGTGTAAAATATTTTTATAGTAATTACCTATTGAGAATATACACACTACTTTTTTTTGGCCAACCAGAATATACACTACTGATTACATGGTTTTTACCCCAATTTTTTAGCTTTATTTTATATATAATATAACATAGAGAACGTTAATTATAAAAATAACACAAATCTCTTTGTGAAAGCAACTTTTGAATCATATGCTTACCGCTGTTGAAAATGGCTATTTGAAACAACAATTAGTCGTTGGTGAAAGACATTTTTTGCAGCGGCTCACAACTGTTGCTGAAAACCTTTTTTTCCATCAACAGAGAGCCGCTGCTAAAGGTTAGCTTTTGCAGCGGCTATAAAATCTTGGTAAAAGTCATAACTCATATTCATGTAGCAATTTTTAAAGTAGTAAACTAGTTTTTAAAGTTCTTAAACTTAGTTGGGAAAAAATTGAAATTGAAATTTTTACGTTTAAATCCTTTAGTAAAAGCAAAACATTAAACATCACTCATAGTAGCGGTATAAAATTGCTGCTGAAAACAGCTTTTGGCATCATCCTCTTACCGTTGCAGAAAACGACTATTTCTAGCAACTGTCAGTTGTTACTAAAAGTCTCTTTTTCCAGCAGCATATATTCGTTGCTGGATGTTACCAACCCTATCCGATTCGTTTGTATAGCAAGAAGACATAAAACATCCATTTTTTTTGGGAGAATATAAGTTATGTTGCTGCTTTTAATTCGTTAATTCTATTTATTTATCGTTGCAGCGACACATTTAGTGGCGGCGAAAAGCTGATTCTGAAACCAGTTTTCAGCATCAGCTATTTTGGCGTTGCTGAATGTTACTTTTAGTGGCGAACAAAAAGCCTCCACTGCGTTTATGTTTTAGCGGAGCTAAAAAACCGTTTCTGAAACTGACTTTCACCATCAACTAATAAGGCGCTACTGAAAACAACATTTAGTGGCGACTATTGAGCCGCCACAAAAACATATAACTTCAGCTGCAGTAGCTTTCGCTGCTGGAAGTGACTTTTTGCAGCTGTGTTTTAGACGTTACAAAAAGATTTCATTACTATCGCAAAATTCAAGTCGCTACTAAAACTTACATTTAGTATCAACCTTTAGTAGCGAAAAAAATTGTTTGCTGCTGTAGCCCTGTTTTCTTGTAGTGCAATGACGTAAAATTAGTTTCATAAACAAAAAAGAAAAAGGCACGTTTTACACTTTAAATATTCATGTATTAAATTTAAATATATATTAGTCGATGACGTAAAATTAGTTTCACAAACTAAAAATACAAAACAAACCACATGTATTACATTACATCTATAGATTTTTATGTAAGTTAAGAAAAAATAGTGCAGTAAATATACTTTAGCAATTTAAATTAATATAAATATTTCAAAATTCAATTCATTATAGAATAAAATATAATGAATAAACTATAATGGATATTTTTTTAGTTAATATAATATAATATATAATTTGGTTATGTTTTATGTAATGTTGACAAATAATATTTTTATAATACTTTCTCTCACTTATGTGTTAAAATAACTTCATTTGATTGGTCCATATCAAAATATGATGAGTTAAATTCATGTTACAATTCTCACACATCCACATGGCATTATAGATTGGAGGAAAGCTCCTTATGCATTCTCATTAGGAGTTACAATCACAAGTTATTAAAATTAAAGTTTTGCAACATAACATTAGAAAAATGTAAGTTTTACACATTAAAAATTCATGTATTAAATTAAATATAAATTAGCCAATGACGTAAAATTAGTTTCATAAACAAAAAAGAAAAATGCATGTTTTACACTTTAAATATTCATGTATTAAATTTAAATATATATTAGTCGATGACGTAAAATTAGTTTCATAAACTAAAAATACAAAACAAACCACATGTATTACATTACATCTATAGATTTTTATGTAAGTTAAGAAAAAATAGTGCAGTAAATATACTTTAGCAATTTAAATTAATATAAATATTTCAAAATTCAATTCATTTTCAAGTTAGTAAAATTGAATTTTGAACACTGTATAATAGAATAAAATATAATGAATAAACTATAATGGATATTTTTTTAGTTAATATAATATAATTAATAAATAACTTTAAATTAGTTTTATAAATATGCATAACAAAATAAAATAAAATAAAATAAGAATGAATAAGAAAAACCACATATTAAAAATAGGAAAAAAATGATTAAAAATAATAATGAAGAAATACAATTATAATCGTGGATATATTTTTATTTGATATAATTAATAAACAACTATAATTTTTTTCGTAAATAAATATAACAGAATAAACAAAAAAAATTAAGTGTTCAGATTAGATGAAAAGTATAATAATTAACATGTTTAATAATCTTAATTTATGTTTTAGTTTTTTGAATCTATTATATTGATATCTGGAACATTGAAAATTATATTTTATGTACAAGTAGCTCAAATTAATATGAAAAAAAAAAAAAAAACTTAGCAAAGTATACATGATTGGATAATTGTTATCTTATTATCCATGGTTAAATATTTAAAAGTTAATAATAAATTGTTTTTATAAATATATATTAATTTTGTTTAATAAGTATATAATGATATATTTATATTTTGGATGATTTAACCTTTTATTGTTTTCATAAAAAAAAGTCTTAATTTTTATATCTTCTACTATTTTATTTAATTCAATATCCTGATTTATATTTAAATTACATATTCTATTATTACTCAGCTGAAATAACTATTTTTCTATAATAATGAGTAGTGTTTTTTTTTTTTTTTTTGCCTAATAATGACCAATGTATTGTAATTTGTCATTATATACATTTTATTTAATATAATATCGAACCAAAATTTATTTATACAAATTTTCCATTAAAAAATATATTTATGAACGTTTTGGATAATTCCAAATTTCATTAATATGTTAATTATTTACATATTATTTTTTAGATTCAATGTTATTTACTTTTTATATAGATTTTTCCATACATTTTATATAATATTAAGTTTTATTTCATTTATTTGTTATTTTTTTTCAAAGTTTTCAAAACAAAGATCAATAAATAATATAAATATTATTTTGTGAAAATTTTATAAATAAATTTCTACCGCGTGCAACACGCGGATTTACCATCTAGTTATTGGGATAATCTCGAAAGAAACTTCTACGGTTGCCCTAATTTCAGCAAGGTACGTCTTTCAAATTAATTAATCGACATTTACTTTTAGATTACTCTTTTAATTGCAATATATTCCCGATTTGCGTGCTACATCACGTAATCGACACGTGTATCCCAGCCAAAAATTGATGTATGAGTGATCAAAGCTAGTTATTTGCTTATTTATAAAAACGCATATTGTATTTTACTACAAAATTAGATTTAATTAAAAATATGTATGTTAAACTAAAATTTAGCTAGCATTTTACTATGTCCATTATTCTCTTATTGGTTCAATGTAGTGTGTTGAATTTAATTGTAGTTATCATTGCTCTAACTTTTTTTTTTTTAACATCATTGCTCTAATTTAACAAGTAGAATTTTAGAATGAATGTATAATGTAAATTTGGCTCCTACTCGTGTAGATAACTTCGGATCCAAACAATGTAGAAAAATATCCACGTCAACAGTTTATTATTTACAAATTCACACTTTGTGAATATAAATTATTTTAAATGTAACCTAAATATGCTATGAATACTACATTTTTTTTATGATCCTTTAGACAAGACCAATTTAATACGAATTTAAAATCTTATATATATATATGTAAAGCAAATATGTTACATGCATCCCTTCTAATAACCTCTAGCTCTTAGAAAAATTATAAAATAAAAAAATTATGAGCATATATAATTTAAGATAATATATATGATTACCTAATTAGGGATAACAAAGTGAATTAGCAAATGGAATGAATATATGCAGATATGGTCAATCAATTCCATAGTTGTAATAAAAAAAATTCTTTTAACGAACCTCTCTTCCCTACGAAGCTCTTTTTGCTTCACAGCAGATCCTTCCAAATCAACACGAATTCGTCTCTCTGCTCTGCTCTTCTTCGATAACCATGGCGGATTTCAAACCCCTTCTGGAAATCCCCACTTAAACCCCATCAATTCGACATTCGTTGCCCAATCCTCTTCACTTTCCACCACAATCACTGCCGCGTCTCGATTTCTCCGTGCATTTCTGCTTCATTCGGCCTTCCGTTCAATACTATGCACAGATCTGGAGCTGTCATGGCATGGAACGTGTTCAAGTTCTGTACGGCGCTCCGCGGCCTCGGTTCGATCATGATCTTGCTGGTCCTCGGCGTTGTCGGTGTTACATATTACGCCGTCGTTTTGACCAACTACGGCCCGGCGCTTTCCGATGGAGGCTTCGATTCCCTGATTGCTCTCGGCGTTTTGCTTTTGTTCCACGGCCTGGTAATGTGATTCTTAGGCATCTACAGCGTTCTGTGATCTCTCTGCTTTCTCGCGCCTGCAGTTCTTTTTGCGTTTTGATGGATGCCTTGTTTGATCCCCAGCTGGGTTCTTTCGCACATATAGAATTTGATTAAAAGATGCAAGCTTTTCCTGTTTCGGATGCGAAATATGAGCTGATCTCTGCTAAGATTACCATTTAAAGATTGATTTTTATGCTCTTGAATTAATTTTACTTCAATTATTATTGCCACTTCCCCCCATTGCCAAAAGAAGCGTAGACAAGCTCCCTATTTCGCTCTAGCTAAAGCAGGAACAATTTGAATCTTAAGAATGCGAAGATATAGTGATCGAGTCTTAGAAAGGAATCATTTTATGTATACGAAAGTTCTCAGAAAGATGCTGATTCATTATCAAACAGGAGCTAAGAAGTGATGCTTATATGTCTCTTGCAGTTAGTAATGCTACTATGGAGTTATTTCTCGGTTGTGCTAACTGACCCAGGTGGCGTGCCAATGAATTGGAGGCCCGTAATTGACGAGGAGAGAGGCGAGAACGAACCGCTAAGTGGGTCTGATTTCAATAATATGCAGTCTGATCCTTCTAATCAAAGAATCCGCTACTGCCGGAAGTGCAACCAGTTTAAGCCGCCACGTTGCCATCATTGCTCTGTTTGTGAGTTCTGTTGCCTTTTCTACGTATTTGCTTTATGGTTTGGTGTACCAGAAGTAAAATTGTGACTCGTGGTTTCAGGTGGAAGATGTGTACTTAAGATGGATCATCATTGTGTATGGGTTGTTAACTGTGTTGGAGCATTGAATTATAAGTACTTCCTGCTATTTTTGGTAAGTCCACTTTGAGCCATGTAATTACGATGTCCTTTTCCCTTTCCACCAAATGACATATTTACATTGCGCATTACATACAAAACTATATATGCTTGAGATAACTAGCTGCATTTTGTAGCTCTTGCTCTTGTCTCCTTGAGGAATGATTACCATACATGCTTGTGTTTCCTGTTTATTTTTTTCGGGTTTGCGATACATTGTTTATTGCATCCCCTTCTTTTTTAATATAAAATAGTTTACTGATACAAAAGAAAAAAATAATTTTTTTAATAAATAAGTGCAATCTTTTTCTGGAATCGCATTAATGAAGATACTAAAATATCATCATTTATCCTTGCATCATACATATTTTTGTTAGAGATACACACCGCCTTGGTATTTCCAGTAAGAACGATAAAAAATTGATATTTTTGCTGATATGAAGAAAACACATTATTGTAGATCCCTTTTATGGATCCAGTATGTGAAGCAACTTAATATGGCTATGAACATGCTTATTACTAGTTTTGCAATGTGCATGTTATACGTACCATAAATACATTTATAGTATAGCTGGGCCCTTTTTGAGATTGGTTTAGATTGCTAGGACGATAGTAAAACTCTTATATCTTTGTAGATTGTTTAAGTTTCTCCAGCGGTGATAGAAGACTCTGAATTTGCAACTACATATGTATAGTTTCGGATTGGTGGTGAACTGATTTATACAAGTTTCAGTATGTGTTTAAACCCCTAAAAAAAATCTTTTTTTCTTCTTCCAGAAATCATAATTATCTCCTCACAATCTCGTTACATATGTCCTTAATTCGCATCGGCTCTAGATTATTTACCATTCTGCTAATATGACTTCCTTCTACATTTTGCTACGCTAGTTTTTGCAATATGTAAGTCAGTGTCTCTCCACTAATGCTCATAATTTAACCCTTAATCTCGCCATTTATGTGCAGTTTTACACATTCCTCGAGACAAGTATAGTGACATTATCGTTATTCCCACACTTCATTGCATTCTTTAGTGATGGGGAGATACCCGGAACACCCGGAACTCTTGCCACAACTTTTCTCGCCTTCGGTAAGTTCCACAAAAAGCCGTATTTTACTTTGTATCTTAACTTCTAATAACAATTTTTGACAAAATGCATTTGCTTGATTCAAAGTTCTCAATTTGGCATTCGCCTTGAGCGTGATGGGTTTCCTGATCATGCACATATCCCTGGTTGCTGGTAATACCACAACAATTGAGGTAGTGTTTTTACACCACAGCTCTCTACAGTATTTCTCTACTCTATCTCATTTCTAAAGACTTTCATTTTTTTTCATTTACAATATTTTTTTGGGGGTGCAGGCATATGAAAAGAAAACTACTCCAAAATGGCGTTACGATCTTGGAAGGAGAAAGAATTTTGAGCAGGTAATCTCCATCTCATGTATATGACTCCCTACTATAGGATCATGCACAAGTGAGATATTTCTATTATATTGACCATAGTGCAAATGGTATCTATATATTCGCCTTCTGAACACTTTAAATGGCATATCTGTATACTATTTTGAAAGTGTGCACTTTGAGCTAGTGTACTTTACTATAATTTTCAATTCTGGTCCTACAAAATCTTTAAATTTAACAAAAAAATTGGTAAATTTAATCCCATAATGCTCACAGATATATATATCAACCAATAGGCTAAGTTAACATCATATCTGTACACTATTTAGAAAGTTTGCACTTTGAGGTAGTGTACACTATAATTTTCAATTCTGGTCCTACAAAATCTTTAAAATTAACAAAAAAAATTGGTTAATTTAATCCCATAATGTTCACAGATAAATATATCTTCCAACAGGCTAAATTAACTTCATATCTGTATACTTTGAGGTAGTGTACACTATAATTTTCAATTCTGGTCCTACAAAATCTTTAAAATTAAAAAAAAAAAAAAGGTTAATTTAATCCCATAACGTTCTCAGATAAATATATCAACCAACAGGCTAAATTAACTTCATATCTGTATACTATTTAGAAAGTTTGCACTTTGAGGTAGTGTACACTATAATTTTCAGTTCTGATCCTACAAAATCTTTAAAATTAACAAAAAAATTGGTAAATTTAATCCCATGATGTTCACAGATAAATATATCAACCAATAGGCTAAGTTAACTTCATATCTATATACTATTTAGAAAGTTTGCACTTTGAGGTAGTGTACACTATATTTTTCAGTTCTGGTCCTACAAAATCTTTAAAATTAACAAAAAAAATGGTAAATTTAATCCCATGTTGTTCATATAAATATATCAACCAATATGCTAAGTTAACTTCAAAACAAAACTTTATATACGATAACTTAAATATTATTGTTAAACCAATTATGCAATTACTGTAGCAAGTATTAGCTTATACTAAAGAGTGGTGTTGCATTTCTGGGATTATCTCTCTAACAGCTGAATTTCTGTTTTTCAAGTGGCCAAATATAAAAAACAATCTTTTCAAAACAAACACAGCTAACTAATTGCAGTCCCATATATTGTGTTGTCTGATTGATTTAGAATGATGATCTTATAGGTGTTTGGAACAGACAAGAAGTATTGGTTCCTTCCAGGATACTCAGACGACGATAAACGGAGGATGCCAGCACTTCAGGGTCTGGAGTATCCATCGAAACCCGAATTAGATTCAGAGGAGTTCTAAGACCTTACTTCCTAACCACAAGGGAAGATGAAGGTGTCTAAACTCTTCCTTGTAACATAATATATATGATGATGATGATGGGAGCCAGATTTACACTTCTACTGAAAAAAAAAAAAAAACAGGATACGTAACTCGGGTTTGCTCGTTGTTGGATCAAACTCGGGTTTGCTCGTAGTTGGATCAAACTCGGGTTTGCTTGTAGTTGGATCAAGTTTGTAACAGGGTTGGTGTTGTGATAGGGAGGTTGTGGGTTTAGTATTGCAGGATGGAGATAGTGCAGTTTCATTATGTTTCTTGGGCTGCAATCTTGAAGTTTTTTTTTTTTGCTCATTTTTCTTTCTTTTGTAATTTTGTTTCATGGAGATGATTCATTTGAGTCAATCTGTAAGATAAGAGTTCATCTTTATATATACTTTGTCTTTTTATTTTTGCCTTTTCAATGTGGTGAAGTATGAAATATGAAGTGAATTCAGAACATATTAAAAGACAGTTGCTACAGAAATTCAGTATTCAAGATCCAACATGTGAAATAATGACATGACTTGTAATTTGTGTAAACTTTTAGGGTATCTTTATGGACCTCATATTCAAAATGTATGTTATTTTTTACTAAAAATGTGACCAAATTACAAATCACTATCTGAATTTTTTTACATGAATTTCTAATTTTTCAGTAAAATGCAACACCTGAACAATTTTAATCAATTTAGACAAAAAATAAATGTGTAACGTGAATTCTTTTGATGTGTACGCAATATAGATACGGTAGTAAATTGAAAGTATTGCAGTGGAGTATATTTAATTTAACGTTTAATTGGACTTCCACTCAATTTTAATAGGACTTTTAATTTAGCATCCAATTAAAGATATTTTGTTTCAATTTCAAACCTTTCGAATTCTTACCAAAACCTTATTGAATAGTGAATACACATGTAAAGAATTTACTGAGCAACACTTGTTTCGTTTTTTTTTCTTTCTAATTTGAAGTAAATTATAACCAATATAATAATTTACTCGAAAATTAGAAGTCCAAATACATTTAAAAAAATTATGAATATCAATTTATAATTGAACCAAAAGTTTAGGTAACGATTCGGATATTATTCATAAAATAGGCGTTTCTAAACCAAAATAGCGAATATTGAATCGAACCTTAAGAAAATGATTATAACAATTGAAAGTTTTCCCAATCCCAACCATGCAACCCTTTTACAAAAAAAAAGAAAAAAAAAATGCAAACCTCTAGTACTAGTACAGTTGGGTTTACAAATTTGGGCTAGGCTACCATAAATCAAGGCCCAAAGTCGGCCTAAAATTCAAGGCCCAAATAAAAAGGGTCACACTGTAAATGGAGATAAAAATGGAGGACCTCCCTGCAAATTAACAGATCCTTAAAACCCTAGCTGCAGCAACAATCATTCGTTCTTCAGTCTTGTTCAGAAGGCGCCGGAGCAGACAAGAGACAGGAGCTTGAAGAAGACGACCAGTTCCCAGCCGCCGCCATGGGTCGTATGCACAGCCGAGGGTTTGTTCTTTCGATACTCCTTAGTATTTATCTGCTTATAATGTTCCTGAGTGTCGATTCTGAAATATATATATATTTCGTATTGTGTTGCGGCAGTAAGGGTATTTCTGCTTCTGCTTTGCCCTACAAGAGGACATCACCGAGCTGGCTCAAGATCTCTTCACAGGATGTGAGTAATCCTCATCTCCTGTTTTGATTGTCTGATTCTGTGTCGTTTCATTTCTTTGTTCTTGTATCCTTGTCTGTTTTGGCAAATAAAGATCAGTCCATGCACACCTTGATTATTGATTGGCCTAGGATCACTGTTAAGAACATTGTCTAGATCAGCAATGCTCAAGAGATCTTAATTAGCATGGTATAGTGGCAATGTGGCTAGTTTCTTCTTAATATTTTGTTGTTTGTTATGTTTCTTAGTTCTCTTAGATGAATAAGTAGATGGTGTGGATGTAATCCCAGTTTTGTCAGGTTTTCTGTTATTTATATCCCGAATGTAGCGCCTTTTTTCATCTTTAATTAATTTTACAGATACTGATAATACATAGTCATGTGGATGTCTTCATTCTTAATCTGTCTATTCATATGCATGGATAAATAGTTGATGAGGGGCAACAATACAAGGTGTTGGTTTGGTTGGGTTCCATTTTTGGTTTGCCATTGCTTATCTCAAATATTTGTCATCAAAGCTTTAGTCTCTCTGGAACTAGCTGAAAGATGAAGCAAATGAAGTGCATTAAAATTATATATTTTGCTTCAGCACCTTAGTTATGTACTGGCTTACCATAAATCAGTTGCTGACTATGTTAGCTATTATGCTAATGTTAATCCTTTTGACATTTAAGGTTGATGACAACATCTGCAAGTTTGCCAAGAAAGGGTTGACTCCATCACAAATTGGTGTCATTTTGAGGGATTCTCACGGTATCGCCCAGGTTAGGAGTGTTACCGGGAGCAAGATTCTGCGAATCCTTAAGGCTCATGGTACATTCACTCTTTCTATGTCTCTTACTTCAACACATGATTTTATATTCCCCCTAAATATTGAAAAGAAATGGTTTATCAGGGTTGGCTCCCGAAATTCCCGAGGACTTGTATCATTTGATCAAGAAAGCAGTCTCCATCAGAAAGCATTTGGAGAGAAACAGGAAGGATAAGGATTCCAAGTTCAGGCTGATCCTTGTTGAGAGCAGGATTCACCGTCTTGCTCGCTACTACAAGAAGACAAAGAAGCTCCCTCCTGTCTGGAAATAGTGAGTTTTTCACTTCTCATTTTTGTCGCTTTCAGTAATTAAATCAGGTGTTATGTAATTAGTTCAACCTGAATTTTCTCTGTTAGACTGATAGTTCTAATAGATGAAGAATTTCTCAAGAAAATATAATGAGAACTGCCTTATTTTATAGTTTAACTGCATCTCATGCTACCAGAGTTTTAAGTCAGTCAGCTGTTGATATTGTACCTAAGTTGTTTCGATGTATTTATCATGAACATTCATTACATTGAAAATAGCGGTAATAACCAATTCACTACCTAGACTTTGACTCGATTACAAATAGCTACCCGAACTTTAATTTTATAGAATTTTCTTACTGAACTTCCAATTTTAGAGCAAATTGCTACCCCTGTTACAATTTATGTTAAACTGGACATAAAATGAGCATGTTCGGGCCAAGTAAGGTATTTGATGGGTGTCAGAGATGGATTATCTAAGAAATTGAAAAGATTGAAGAGAAATACATTCAATTGGACACCATTGAAATTGGAGGAAGTGAAATTGGACGTCCAGTTGAATGAATTTCTCTCCAATTCTCTCAATTACTCTCTGATTCATCTTAGGTACACATCAAAAGACCCCTCGTGGCGAAACATGCTTATTTTTTGTCCAATTTGACGTAAATTGTAACATAAGTAGCAATTTGCTCCAAAATTGGTTAAAAAAAACCAAAGTTCGAGTATTGATTTGTAATTGAGTGAAAGTTCAAGTAGCAATTTGCTTATTAACCCTTGAAAATATATTTGGTGAAGATATGTTAAAGATGAGAGACATTTTAAGATATATAGTGATTGGTTACCTTGTTTTCTTGTCAATATCCTAAACCCTAAATTGCCATGTACTAGTGTTCAATAATGTTATCTGACTTATATTCTAACTTGCATATTGCACAGAATTTAACTTCAATTTGTTCTATTCTGCAGTGAATCTACAACCGCAAGCACCCTTGTCGCCTAAGTCACAGTGAGAATCCATGGCTGCCGAATCGTTAGCTTTCTAGATCCTTAAAGACTGCTTTCTATGTTCTATGAATACCTAATTCTGTACTTTCTAGTTTATTGCTTCATCTATGTGGTATTGTCTGAAAATCGTTACAGAATTTGGTTCCTGAAGTTTTGATTCGGTCTTTTCAGAGACAAAAATTGTGTTTTTATTGCGATTTTAGTCTTTACATTTCTTTCATGTTTTGATCTTCTAGATCATTCACTTGTGTAGAGTATAGATGCTTTCTTAAACAGAAAGCATTGCATTGCTTGAATTGAACACAAAACAGCTTAGGTATCTAAACCTTAAAACTGCATGCAAATGAAGACAACAAGTAAGGTGAAGCATCAGATTGCTTTATTCTTCATTTGACAGTGCCATTCAATTGAGCATGATTTTCAATGATAGAAAATACAAACAAGCATCTATTCTAATGGTAAACCATGTAATAATACAATGTAGCTATGATTCATATCCATTGAGTCCTGATAATTGAAAAATATTCATAATCAACACTTATTCAGATCTCATATATGTCGCAGTTGAGATGGAACATCACTATCATGGCAAATGCACTGAATCAACACTTATTCAGATCTCATATATGTCACATTAGTTGAGATGGAACATCACAATCATGACAAATGCACTGAACTAAGCTTTCACCAAACTCTTATATGATGAGAAAATCATATCATATCAAACATTAATTACATCACAATAGCTCATGACCTAACATAAGAATCAAATCACTATTACCAGCCAGCCATTTTAATCCAAAAGCATCTGCTGCTTAAATAAATAATGTTGTGCCTTCTTTTATTGAAGATGCAAATAAATGATACAAATCCCGGTTTTTCGACAATTCTACATATTCCGAAACTATAGCAATTACATTCCAAACACCAAAAAAATACCCAACATGAATCATCTCCATCCACTTTGGTTCTTCTGCTCAGTACATCCAACAGAAACACCTCAAAACTTTGTCATATCAGTGCCCTTGATAAAGCGAGGCACCGTAGCCGTGGCAAAGAACATCGAACAAGAATCATCAATGAACAAACAACTACTAATCCAAAAGTAAAAAGAACAGAGAACCTACCATGTAAAGAATCAATGTCATACAACACTCTTCTTCCCCTCAACATAGAACCTGAGGTACCATCGCACGAACTTCTTAAGTCCTGTTTGGAGATCCGTAGTCGGTTTATAACCCAGCTCTCTCTTAGCTAAGCTGATATTAGCATGAGTGAATTGAACATCTCCATTTCGAGGCAAAGTCATTATATTTCTCTTAACCTTCACTTTCAACAGTTTTTCAAGAATGTTTACGAGTTCAGTGACAGGCACGGGGGATGTGTTTCCGAGATTGAACACCCTTAATTGAGCAGGACCTTTCTTCTTCCCTCCAGAGCCAGTACTTTTCTCTGCAGTATCAAGTGCAGCCAAACAACCCCTAACAATATCATCAATGTAGGTGAAATCCCGAGCTACGGTTCCATGATTAGGACCTTCGAAGATTGGGATCGGCTTGCCGTGTAAGATATCCTTGGTGAAGAAGAAGTAAGCCATGTCTGGCCTTCCCCAAGGTCCATACACAGTGAAGAATCTCAATCCAGTGAGTGAGAGGCCATAGATGTGGTTATATGTATGGGCGATTTCTTCACCGGCTTTCTTGGTGGCGGCGTAGAGGCTAGCCGGGTTATCAGTTCGGTCCTTTTCGGAAAATGGAACCTTGGTGTTGAGTCCATAGACGGAGCTCGATGAAGCCCAAACAATGGCGGGTTGTGGATTTGCAGATTTACAGATTTCTAGCAGACTAACGAGGCCAGCAATGTTACTGTGTACGTAAGAGCTAGGGTTCTCCATTGCGTACCTGACGCCCGCCTGAGCCGCCAGATGCATAACGTGTGTGAACGGTACGACCTCGAAGAGCTTCCTCAGAAGCGCCTGGTCGTTGATATCGCCCTCGACGATGAAAACTCCGGCACGCTCAAGGAGCGCCTGGCGCGCGCGCTTGAGAGACGGATCGTAGTAGTCGTTGAAGCTGTCGAGGCCGAGGACGCCGTCGCCGCGTCGCTTGAGCGCGGCGGAGACGTGCGTGCCGACGAATCCGGCGGCTCCGGTGACGAGCACCGAGATCCCGTTCTTAGATCGGACCTTGGCCGATGCGGTGACGCGCTTCTCCCACGCGGCGCCGCCCCAGCTGTAGTTGCGGAGGTTGCGGCGCGCGGCGGCGGGATCTGACGGCGGCGGAGGAGATCGGAGGAAGAACAGGAAAATGAGGCCGAGGAAGAGGAATGACCAGAACGTGAGCTTGGTTACGGAGGATTGCCATCTCAGCCGGTGGAGGTACGGCGATTTCTCCATCTTGAACTTCCCCGGCGTCGATGGCGCGCTGTCAAGATGCGACATTGCCTTCATGGAAACGCAATGCGGATCTCTGAAACTGCAAATCAATGACAAATCAGGCGAAATTAACGATTCCGGTTCTTGAATCAGACGATTTCAAGAACAGGTCAGAAATCTTGGTGTTTCCTGATGGTGGCGGCAATCTGGGTTTCCTTTGATTCAGGAAATTAAAGTGATGGAGATGAAGAGAATCGAGAGAGAGTCAAGAATGGTCAGCAATGATGAATTCAAGGCTATGAAATTGGAGATAATTTTGAGTTGAAAAGTTGTTTAAAAATAGGAGTCCAAATGAGAGGGTAACTTTAGTGAAATGTCTGTCTAGGAATGGTTAAAACATATCTATCTCAATTTCACCTACAATTTTGGCTTCCAAATCTAACTTCTTGTCCTGTTTTTAAGGTCAAGTTAAAGAATATATATTATATATTTATTATAAAACTTTTCTCTTACATTATATATTTAATTTATTGCTACAGTTTTTTTTTTTAAATATTAATGAAAAAACTAAAAAGTACTAAAAAAACACCAAGATCCAGATTTGCTGTCCCACTTTTCATGTCTTAGATCGTGCTTCACTGTTAAAATCTTGATACATGTATTATGTGTAATTAATTTTGTGATTTTAAAATTATTGGGATTGTAAACCCTATAAAAAAATATTGAATCTAAGGATACGTATCAAGATCTTAATTGAAAGATACGATCTGGGACAAAAATGGCGAGACGAGTGATGTGAATCCTAAAAATATTTCTAGAATGCAGAATGCGCATCTTAAACATTTTCTTAACGGATTGTCTCATTTATCAACGTATTAGCAACTTCATTAGCTTTACGAATATGGCAGACAGACAAGGAACACACTCTAATGCTTAAAAAAGTTAATGCATATTAAGCAATTAGAACAACTAGTGAAGTTGATACCTCTAGCACATCACCATAGTATAATTTGCAAATATAAGTTGTTGTAAGATTAAATTTCAAATAATTTATTCATGTGTAACATATATTGTGGGAATGATTTGAATGTGAAATATTAAATATACAAACCACATTAAAGTAAGTTTAAAACTATTAAAACTTGTTTTTTAATGAATGGAATGGAAATTAAGTTTTAGCTTACAAATCATCTGATTTATATAGTTAGTATAGGATGTGCCTTTAAGTTTGGTTATCTTAGTTCACACCCAATTGTAATTGTAGGTCATGATCATGTGGGAGGATTGTACAAGGAAATTAATTATTGATAAAAGAGTACATAGTTTACACAGTAAAGAGTATATGATGAAAAATTCATAAGTTAAGATCCAAAAAATAAAAATATTGATATGTTAAACTTTTTTTTTGGTCAACAGATATGTTACTTTAATATTAATTTTAACACAAAAAGTACAAACTAAACAAGGACATCTCATGTGGAATGGACATCACCATCTACGCTACACCTCTCCCTATATTCTTGTCTATGTAATTACTACTCAATATAATATTTGTAATACTTATAATATTAATTAATGTAACAATATCTTAGCATGAAATTGAATTGCCTCACACTGAATTTTTTCACATTGGGGCATACTTCACCCTGAACTTCACAAGTTGTATCAAACCTCACCTTTTCAAAAATTCATAACACATTTTCAAGAAGTTTGTCTAACCTTAATCAAGGAGAGTCAAGCTCACCATTTAAGAGTTTAAATTTTATAATGCATTTTTTAAAAAAGTTCGAGCGTCAAACTAATTAAGGAGCTCAAACTATCCAGATAAGATTCAAAACTTTATAAATACAGTCGAATTTACAAACATCAGATTAGGAGAGAAAAATTTAAGGGTTAAATGTACTTTTGATACCACATGTTTGACCGAATGTGGCTTTTAGTACTGGATGTTTAGTTTTGTATACTTTTGGTACCAAACGTTTGAAAAAATGTGGCTTTTGGTACATCTGTTAGTTGGCCGTTAGTTTTGGTCGTTAAATGATATGTGCAAGTCACGTGATCGACTCTAAACTTTTAATTTTGTTCAGTTTAGTCCCTCAAATATATTCCTAATTTTTATTTTGTTTAACTTAGTCATAAAACTTCAAAATCGGACCCAATTAAACCAATCGAATTCAATTGACATAGCCCCATTTGGGTCAAATTTACCCAATTGGAGATGGGTCCCGATTGGGTTCGATTTTGAAGCTTTATGACTAAATTAAACAAAATAAAAGTTATGAATACATTTGAGAGACTAAATTGAATAAAATTAAAAGTTTAGAGTCGATCACGTGACTTGCACATGTCATTTAACGGCCAAAACTAACGGCCAAACAACGGATGTACCAAAAGCCACATTTTTTCAAACGTTTGGTACCAAAAGTATACAAAACTAAACATCCAGTACTAAAAACCACATTCGGTCAAACATGTGGTATCAAATCTCAACTGTTACACAAATTTTAATATGCCTGACCCAATGAGTATAAATTCTCAAATGCTATCTATATTATATTGACACCTAATACTTATACAGCTAGTGACACAATTAAAGGCCATATTTCCCATGTGACAATCATCAATTGTAAAGAATGGGACAAAAGGTAGAGGTCTCCCTCCAATGCTTTGCTTTCAATACAATTATAACTTGGCACAATATATATAATATAGGGTCAATAACCTGGGAGAGGTCTGAAGTTTGGCCCTTGTTAATTTGAGAGGTCTGAAGATTGAAATGGTGATAACTGAGGTCTGAAGTTTGGACTTTGTGATTTTTAGGTTTTCCGTCCAAATTTTCTGTCAAATTTAACAGAACCGTGTGAAATGTCAAAAATACCCTTTTGTAATATTTGAATTAATAAAAAGTTTAATTAATATAAAGATGAAAAGACAAAAATACCCCTGTTCATACCTAACCCAACTCCGACCACCACCACGGCTCCGGCCGGCCACCACCCTCTCCGACGACCGCCACCACGGCCTCAATTGGGCCCAAATCGGAGCCACCGGCCCCGATTGGGCCCAAATCGGAGCCACAAAGCTCGGTGGCTCCGATCGGAGCTCTGTGGCTCTGATTTGGGGCCACAGAGCTCCAAATCGGAGCTCTGTGGCTCCGATCTGGGGCCACAGAGCTCCGATTTGGAGCTCTGTGGCTCCGATTTGGGCCCAATCGGGGCCGGTGGCTCCGATTTGGGCCCAATTGGGGCCGTGGTGGCGGTCGTCGGAGAGGGTGGTGGCCGGCCGGAGAGGGTGGTGGTCGCCGGAGAGAGTGGTGGTCGCCGGAGTTGGGTAGTGGCCGGCCGGAGCCGTGGTGGTGGCTGGAGTTGGGTGGTGGCCTTAAGGGCATTTTCGTCTTTTCATTCAATCATGTGAGATGCAAGAAGGGTATTTTTGGAATTTTTTTTATTTCTGATCACATGCAATGCACATGACCAACTTCCGTCAGTTTTAACGGAAAAAACTAACGGAGACCTCTATTATCTACAAGTCGAAACTTCAGACCTTTGTTATCACCATTTCAAACTTCAGACCTTTCAAATTCACAAGGGCCAAACTTCAGACCTCTCCCAGGTTATTGACCCTATAATATATTCATGAACTCAGTACTTGACCAAGAAAACCTTTATGAACTTGAAACCCTTGTATAAACAAATCTGCAGCAGATAGTTGATGCAATACATTTCACAATAAGGGAATTTTTCACAATAGGCAGCTTCATTAATTGAATATCATCCTCACACATCATCTTTTCAAGAAACAATATAACCACAAGAAGAATCTCAAACTCAATAACAAATACATAGCAGCTTACATGAACATCCTATGTCAAACTTGGTTCGGTTGAACTAAAATGCAGTCAAATTTACAGAAGTTAAATTATGAGAGAGAATGAATCTGGTTTTAAGAGAAATTTAATCAGATCTCAACCGTTGCATAAATATATATATATATAATATTCATGAACTTAGAACTTGACCAAGAAAACCTTTGAGAACTAGAAACCCCTATATAACCAAATCTGCAGCAGATAGTTGATGCAACACATTCCACAATAGGCAGCTTCATTAATTGAATATCATCCTCAAATACCATCTTTTTCAAGAAACAATATAACCACAAAAGAATCTCAAACTCAATAACAAATACATAGCAGCTTACATGGATGGGGCAAGTCGATCTTGGTTCGGTTTAATGCTTAGTGACGCTCTGCAGAACTTCAAAGTAGTTGGGGAATGTCTTGCGGGTGCATCCCGGGTCGTTAATGGTGACTGGAACATCTGCACATGCTGCAAGAGAGAACGCCATTGCCATTCGATGGTCATCGTATGTGTCGATTGATGTCACGTTTAATCTTTCTGGGGGTGTAATGATGCAATAGTCGGGTCCTTCTTCAACTTGTGCACCAAGCTGTAATTTTTGGGAAATGAAACTGGTTCAATAGGCGATGAACTTAAAATGATACGATAAAAGTTGGAAATTTGATCAGATTTAGTGTAAAAGATCGATCGAACCTTTCTGAGCTCGGTGCAAATTGCTATCATGCGCTCCGTCTCCTTCACTCTCCAGCTTGCAACTGAACATAGCCGGGAATTAGAAAACAAAAAACAAAAAACTAAGGTCTCTTTTCTGTTAACAGTTAACAATTATAATTTCAAAATTTGTAAAAACAACTGAAAATGATTTCAAGTTTCCAAATTGAAACCCGGGTTGCGACTTAAAACTAAAAGGGTTAATTACCAAATTGCGTTAACCAAAAAAAATTACCAATTTGCATTTCCATCTTTGGACGAATTGAAAAAAAAAATAATAAAAAAAAAATCTGAACTTTTTCTTTGGAGCCAAATAGCAAACACAACTTAGCTAATACTGGAAACTCCATATTCCATTTTCTTTCATCAAATCTGACAGATTTTGTTTAACAGACTAAAAGCCCTTTCTAGTGGAGAAAAAGAAACTTAAAATGAAAGCAAAATAAGAAATTATCTTCAATTTATCACTTATATTTCTTCGTTCTTGAAGTTATGCTAGTATCAGTTTTTGCTTTGAAGGTTGTTTTCTACTTTCTAACAAAATAAGTAAAAACCGGAAAGAAAAAAATATTTAGTTTGCGAATTCGCTAGAGTTTAGGTTCTTATTTTGCAAGAATTTCAAGCTACTATGCAATTGTTATAATCCCAATCTAAAACTTATAGGCAATTCAGGATGCTCAATTTTGTCATCTTCACCATATCATAACTCTCAATAAAACTGTATCACTTCAATCGAATAAAAACCTCAAATTTAGAGAGATCCAAGAAACCATACCGTCTCTTATCGCAGTAGGGCCATCAGCAAAAAGCGCAACAACAGCAAGAGTCATGGCAACGTCAGGCATTTTGTTCATGTTCACGTCGATTGCTTTCAAATGCTTCTTTGCAAATGAATGTTGAGGAGGTCCAGTCACTGTAACACTGTTCTCTGTCCAAGTAACTTTACACCCCATTTGTTCAAGAACTTCAGCAAACTTCACATCTCCCTTTATTTAACCCAGAAAATAAATTATCATCTTTTTTTATTGGAAAAATTAATGAATTATCATATCAGTCAATCAATAATAATATTAAAAAAAATTACATTTTTAGAGTACCTGTAAACTGCTTGTTCCGCAACCTTCAACCGTGACAGTCCCACCAGTGACTGCTGCACCAGCAAGGAAGTAACTTGCGCTCGAAGCATCCCCTTCAACATATGCTTTTCCAGGTGTCCTATATTACAATTTTTATCAATTCATCAACCTATTAAAAATAGAGTTAAGAACCTAATCACAGCCCCAAGTTTGCACCATGTTGATTTTAGGTGTTCCAGGTTTAAATTGTTGGTAATAGGTATCCCAGATTTCGTTTTCGTTATTTATTTATTTTTTTCCGACTGTTTTTTCTGTCAAATTTGACTGATTTTGGTCAAATGACTCCATAAAATTCAACAGTAAGAGCATATGGCACTTATGATTTCCATTAATTGATGACAATTAGCGTGCAAATACATTAAAATTGAAGAATCTATGTAAAATTGATGCTCAGTTTAACTTAATTGGCATAAATATACATTAATTGAAGAAAACTCATACCCAAATCTGTCAAATTGAACATAAAAAACGGACAAAAAGCCAAAAAGCAACAAAAAGGAAACATGTGACGCCTATTACAAACGAAAATGAAACCTAGGACACATATTAGCAACAATTTAAACCCGATACGCCTAAAAGTAACATGGTGCAAACCTGTAACTGTGATTAGATTCTTAACCCTTTAAAATAACATATAAAAATTACGGATGTAGGTTAAATTTACCTGTATTTTTGTCCTCCCTTGATCAAGAACCGATCCCAGGTCTCACTGTGCTCCACATAGACCCCGAACCGCTCCATCAGCTTGAGGGTCATCTCAACATAGGGAATTGAGATTAGTTTGTCGATGATCTCGATCTCTACATCTCCGAGAGACAAGGGTGCTGCCATCAATAGGGCTGTCAAATATTGACTACTGATAGAGCCAGATAATTTCACCTGCAAAGCAAGATAAGAATAAGTTTCATGCCATCATTGCCAATATTCGAGATGTAATACGAAACCAGTCAGCTATATTGTTCAATTGTAAGTGACAAATTTGGCAAATCAATGGAAGAAACAAAGAAAAACCACTACATCTATTAAAATCAACACAACATCCTTGATGTTTTCTTTACAACAAAATGGTTAATTATCAGAAAGCAAACCCAACTTTAAACCGAACTTTTTTTAAACGCAAATACAAACTCAACTTTAAAAAAGTTAGCAAAGTGCAAACTGCGTTGATTTTTATATTAAAATTAAATAGAAACTGCACGCATAAGAAACATATCATGCTTGTTCACATGACGCATGATGGACACAATCAACATAGCTTCTGTGAAAGTAGTACATTATATGGATGTTACGTGTACAATTTTCATCACTTTTAAATGGAAAAATCAACATAGTTTGCAATTTGCTATGTTTTATAAAGTTGAGTTTGTTTTTGCAAAGAAAAAAAAATTCGGTTTGTTTTTTGCAAAACACTCAAAGTTGAGTTGACTTTTTGATAATTAACCCACAAAAATATAAATAGTCTTATCTTTGGGAAAGACACCATCAAAAATTTCAGGCCAACTTTGTTAAATAACTTACCTTCCCACCTGGAAGGCCACCTTTTGCATTTACACGAACAGGAGGACAATCTGTGCCAAGAAAACAATCAGCATCTGCCCCGAGTTGCTTAAGACCAATGACCAGATCTCCTATCGGTCTCTCTCTCATTCGTGGAACTCCATCAAGAACATAACTGAAAAATAAATCAAGCAAAAAAATAAATAGAATCAGCTTCACTATACTTAAAAGTAGGTAAGTTGAGGAAATAATGAACAAACTCAATGTAAGCCACCAAATGAAATGTGGAAACCTATTCAAATGACTGACCTTGCATTTCCACCTGCAGCAGTAACTGCAGCGGTAAGTGGACGCATAGCTGTTCCTGCATTTCCAAGGAAGAGTTGAATCTCATCCTTCGAGTCTTTACCGACGGGAAATATCCCGCCACACCCTCCAACAATTGCTCTTTTTACGGATTTGTCCTCTTCGACATTAAGACCAAGAACTTTCAGTGCTCCAAGCATGTAATGGATATCGTCACTATCAAGCAAGTTGTCTACAACAGTAGTTCCCTGCACATAAATGAACGAAATCTAGTGTGAATTCTACACTCAATTGAATAATCCTCAATTTTATCATATAGGATTCAGACAATTATATACTTTTGCACTTTACACTTACAAATAACAAACAGAAGATCGCAGTTCTAAAATGATGTATGATTTTATCTTTTGCCTTGCTCAATCATTTCTTGCCAACAACTCGCAAATTATCGGAAAAACAAAGCTCGACTTCGCACATAAAACAAATAACCCAATGTTTTTGTTAAGAGGCTTGGAGGTTTTGCAAAATAAGAACATATTAAACCTCCATGCTATAGGCTTTCACCATTTAATCTCATTTGTGTGGTTAACAACAAACTATCATAATTCTAAACCAGGTTTCTTGTCAGTGGTCTCTAGCAAAATTCGATAAACCCGGATAACGGACAGAACTCGAATTAAAGTATAGAGCAAATACATAATTATTCTTAGAAATGTTTAAGCAAAAGTCATAGCTCAAACGTAGCACGATTCGATTCAGGCAAAAGTTGCACAATGCAAGTACATTAAGTTAACAATTTGACTGTCATAACCCAATGTTCTTGTTAAGAGGTGTGGAAATTTTGCAAAATAAGAACATCTTAAACCTCCATGCTATATATAGGCTTTCCTCATTTCAACACATTTGTGTGGTTAAGAACCAAGTAAGTATCATAATTCTAAACCAGGTTTCTTGTCAGTGGTCTCTAGCAAATTCTATAAACCTGGATAAATGACAGAACCCGAATTAAATTATAGAGCAAATACACAATTATTCTTAGAAATGTTTAAGCAAAGTTCATAGCTCAAACCGATCTCGAATTCGATTCAGGCAAAAGCTGCACAATGCAAGTGCATTAACTTAACAATTAGATTGTAATACCTCAGAGAGAGCTGCAAGAAGCAGAATCCTATTGGAAAGCGACTTGGAGCCGGGCAATTTGACCGTGCCGGAGATCTCCTTAATCGGTTCCAGCACAATCTCCGGTACCTTCGACGGCTTCTCCGCCGTAGCCACTGAAGCCGAAACCTTCAAAGATCCCAACTTCACAGACCTCCGATTACACCGTATGCTGAGTCCATTACTGCTCTGTAACTGCGACCTCCATGAAACTGAGCTAATCGCATTGATTCTCTGCCTCGGCCTCGCTGAACCATGAATGAGCTGAATGTTGGGAGATCCAGCCGGGATTTTGATCGCCTGAGCCGCCATTGTTATTCAACCGATTGTTGTTTGTTCTGCTAAATGAAGGGATTTGATATTGGGGAAGAAGATGGGGTTGGTGTGGTGGTGTAGGTGGAACTCTTTGAATTTGGCAGCAGTGAGGTCTAAACTCTCACCAACCTTCTCTGAGATTAATCGTCTGGATTTTGACCGAATCTTCTTCAAGAAATTTGATGTCCGTGTGTATAAGGAGAGCATTATTATATAGCTTGAGCTTATATAATCGTGCAAGTATATAATACGGTGTTGGTGATGGTGAGTGGTAGGTAACTAAAGTGGACAGTGGTAGGTTGAGAAATGACGAGATATATATATACAGTGTGCCAGTGTGGTATTTACTATTTACA
The DNA here is from genome assembly GCA_036873135.1 of Clarkia xantiana subsp. parviflora. Classification (NCBI taxonomy): domain Eukaryota; kingdom Viridiplantae; phylum Streptophyta; class Magnoliopsida; order Myrtales; family Onagraceae; genus Clarkia; species Clarkia xantiana. The sequence continues at coordinate 17,227,818 of JAPTYO010000003.1, forward strand.
ATCGGTATCAACGGGGCGGGGCGGGTATTGCCAAACCCGGGTCGACATAGTCGTATTCACCCCATACATTTCGCAGGGCGGGCGGATCGACCCGCAGATCACCCATGTGGAAAAAAAAATAAAAATAATTGGAAACCTTAAATCCTAAAATTTATGTTTGCCGTATCAAAATTCGAATCACAAATTACAATTTTAACTTAACATTCAAGTACTAATCACCAAACTCGTTAAAACTCTTGTTATTTTAACTATGAATTATGTTACATTATATTTTTATATAATATATATAGGTTATGTACATATGTATAACATATGCACGAGACGGTCGGGTCGGGTCGGCGGAGACTTGCGACCCCAAACTCGGACCCGTTCCGCGGATCGCGTGTCACGGATCGGCGGGGCGGAAATGGGCGGTTACCCGCGGGTCGACGGGTACCCGTAACGAGTTGCCACTCCAATTTACATGGCTCTTTGGATTGGTGTTCTATTTGCTTTTAAAAGGCCAATCAATCTCCTAGCAAGGGGCCCAAAACCATGAAACCCATTATGGAGTTTTCATCAACCTCAATGTATATTTCACAAAGCAAAGCCCCCAGGCCCAGAGTAGTTATCTTATCTTATTTTTAATGCATTGTTTGCTCTGTGGCAAAAAAAAAAAAAAAAAAAAAAGACACATTGTTCGTGGAATGGAAAAGAAAAAATATTAATGATCATCATCTTATTCTTTCGGGCCGATCACGATACGAGTGGAAATTAATTTAGGTGTTGCCCTCCTAAGACCACCTACGGGAAACAAAAAGAAATACATTGTTCGTCATCTATTCGGCTAAGTTTACAAAAAAACAAAAAAAATCTATTAACCGCGAATCATCATTTTCCCATATTATATATATAAGACAATATTTAGTAGGTAACCGTCAGTAGTTAAAAATGCTCACTCTTATATAGCTTGATTCTAGGTTTATAAGTTCAAATTTTCCAGCAATTTGATTGAAATCATTTTCTGGGGAAATAATGAATAATGTCAAATAGGTCGACACTCTTATCTATACTAAGTTATTGATAGTGGAACGATAAATGAGTTAGTGTGATTGTTCAAATGTATAATATGCTCACAAATAAGTATAAAAATTCGAACATTACGTAGCGGAGTAGGGTAATTAATATCGAGCCTACAACAAGTAGTCTATATACTACTATATACATTTATACTACTATCCATGCCCTTAACTTTTCAAAAGTAGCTATTTACTCCTCTCTACTATCACACATTTAAACTCCACTGTCTACTCAACCGTTGGCACTTGGCAAGGATATACTTATGTGCGACTGTAATCTGTATATTATTTCATTTTTGTTAATAATAATAATATATATAATGATGCCAAAACTATATATAGATGATATTTGTAAAAATAAAAAATATAATATAAAAACCCGAAAACGAAAGGCCCAGAATTTCCTACCCTCAGTCAACGGCTAAGATTCGCTCTCCGTCTCCAATCCGACGGTTATCTCCTCGGCCCCACATATCCCTTACCCATTTCTGTAAACGAACGGCTCTCTCCTTCTTCTTCCTCAAAATATCATCTTATTTGAAGAAGCTCAGAGCTCAGCTCAGAGCTAAATTCTCTGGTGGAGAGGGTCCGATCCATCATCAACACTAACCAATGGCTTCCACTTCCTCTATCTCTCTCTCCCATGCCGTCCTTGCCCGTCCCGCCACCTCCTCCGCCGCCAAGGTCCCCGTCTCCCTCCATGCATTCACCGGCCTCAAGGTCTCCCCGATCTCCGCCGCGTCTTCCGCCTCCTCCAGGCGCTCCGGCGCTTCCCGCCGTCGCGTCGCGTCCGCTCCCATCAGGGCCGCCGCCGTTGAGACGGTTGAGACCACCACGGATACACTCGTGGAGAAGTCCGTCAACACGATCCGGTTCCTCGCGATCGACGCCGTGGAGAAGGCCAATTCCGGCCACCCCGGTCTCCCCATGGGATGCGCCCCGATGGGGCATATACTCTACGATGAGGTGATGAAGTATAATCCTAAGAATCCGTACTGGTTCAACCGTGACCGGTTTGTCTTGTCTGCTGGCCATGGATGCATGCTTCAGTATGCATTGTTGCATCTTGCTGGGTACGACAGTGTAAAGGTGAGTCGTTGGTTATTACATGTTTGTGCTGCTCTAATGCTCCTAGCTAGTGTTCTTCAGCTTTGATTCACCGTGCTATTGGATTTACACTGATTTAATCTCTGTTAGGTATTAGTATTACTATGCATCAAATTCCAAACCCAAGTGAAGAAAGTACGTTGTTGTGGTTAACTGTATCTGCATTTTGTGGGATTTTGTGCTGCTCTAATGCTCCAAGCTAGTGTTCTTCAGCTTTGATTAGCTTCGATTCATCATGCTATTGAATTTTAGACTGCTTTAATCTCTATTAGGTATTAATGTGCATCAAATTCCAAACCCAAGTGAAGAAATCACGTTGTTGTGGTTAATTTCATCCACCTGGCACCTTGTATCTGCATTTTGTGGATTTTTCGCAACTTTAAAGATTAGTGTTCGAACTTCGTCCAAGTTATCACTTTTTTTTTTTTCCGATATCTGAGGATATGGAACAATGATTCCAGTTCTATGCTTAAGTTAATTGCTATATATGGTTTATTTGCTGCATGAGTCAGTGAATTGATGAAGATTGTGGCACATTTTGATTTACTACAACGTTTGTTCTTGAAATAGGAAGAGGATTTGAAACAGTTCCGTCAATGGGGAAGCAGCACCCCTGGACACCCAGAAAACTTCGAGACACCTGGTGTTGAAGTTACAACAGGTCAATTAGACAAGACTAAACTCGTGCTCTTAATGTTGCTAATAGTCCAAATTGCCATTTTACTAATCGATTTTATTTATGGGTTTGTTTAGGTCCTCTTGGACAAGGAATTGCCAATGCTGTCGGTTTGGCCCTTGCTGAGAAGCACTTAGCTGCTCGATTCAACAAGCCCGATGCTGAGATTGTCGACCATTACACGTAATAGATCCACTTTTCTTTATTCTGCATAAAAAAAAAAAAACAAAGTTGAAGAACATTTTAATCTTGTCTAACATATTGTTGTGGAATTGTTCTAGATATTGTATCCTTGGAGATGGTTGTCAGATGGAAGGAATCTCGAACGAGGCATGTTCTCTTGCTGGTCACTGGGGGCTCGGAAAGTTGATTGCTTTCTACGATGACAACCACATCTCGATTGATGGTGATACCGAGATTGCATTCACTGAGAATGTTGATACCCGATTTGAGGGTTTGGGGTGGCACGTTATTTGGGTGAAGAACGGGAACACGGGTTATGATGAAATCCGTGCTGCCATTCAAGAGGCCAAGTCTGTTACAGATAAACCCACTTTGATCAAGGTTAGATTATCCTCTAAACTACCCAAATTTTCATGAACCTTTATGATTATTCTAAGGGTTAAACGGTTTTTTGGTGCCAGATGTTTAAACAAAGTTGAATTTTGGTGCAACATCTTTCTTTATAGACTTTTGGTGCCATACATTTGCAATTTGTAGACTTTTGGTGTATTTGTTAGTTGACTGTTAAGTTTGACTGTTTAATATTTTTATTTTGTTCAGTTTAGTCCTCCAATTTATATTCATAACTTTTGATTGCAGGTGACTACAACCATTGGTTATGGATCGCCTAACAAGGCAAACAGTTACAGTGTACACGGTGCTGCCTTGGGTGCCAAGGAAGTTGATGCAACCAGGCAGAACCTTGGATGGCCATACGAGCCTTTCCACGTGCCCGAGGATGTTAAAAAGTTGGTCCTTTTGCAAAAAGACTATGATTTACCATGTCATATGGGTATACAATGAGATTATAATCTCTTATGATTTTGTTCAGGCACTGGAGTCGCCACACTGCTGATGGCGCTGCTTATGAAGCCGAGTGGAACGCTAAATTCGCTGAATACGAGAAGAAGTACAAGGAGGAAGCTGCAGAGTTTGCCTCTATATTCAAGGGTGAACTACCTGCTGGTTGGGAGAAAGCACTTCCGGTGAGTAAACTTGTCCCAATTGTTCGTTTTCGATACTAATTACTTGTGATCTTGAAATTCTTCTAAAACTTTGATTCGGTAGTAAATTACAATTTACAGTAGGAAAATTATGTAAACTGTGGAACTTGGAGTGAATAATTAGTGTTAAGAACTTAATCACAGTTTTAAGTTTGCACCATGTTGTTTTTAGGTGTCACGTATTTGAATTGTTGCTAATAGGTCTCTCAGGATTCGTTTTAATCGTCTTTTGTCTGTTTTTTCTGTTAAATTTGATGAATTTTAGTCCAGTGCTGCATAAAATTCAATAGCAAAAGTATTTAAAGAAGAGGAAAGAACAAAAAACACTTTTGATTCCCTTTAACCTATGTCAAATTTAACAAAAAAACGGAAGGAAAACTATAAAGCAATGAAATGAAACTTGAGACACCTATTTAGCAACAATTTAAATCGGGACACCTAAAAGCAATATGGTGCAAATTTCAGATTGTGATTAGGTTCTTAATCCAAAAAGTTACTTGTTTTAGGTGATGAGGTAAAATTTAGTCAAAACTAAAGCTTCTGAAACTGAAAAATTACATTTTTTTCATTCCTCTTGCTGAAATAGTATGATGATATATTACCACATTCTCATTAAATTTCTCTTATTAGAAGTTTCAATCATAGATCTTTAACATGTTCCTCAAATTATGCAGACATACACACCGGAGACTCCGGCCGACGCCACGAGAAACCTTTCCCAAACAAACCTTAATGCCCTAGCCAAGGTCATCCCTGGCCTCGTAGGCGGCAGTGCCGATCTTGCCTCCTCGAACATGACCCTCCTCAAGATGTTCGGTGACTTCCAGAAAGCCACCCCGGAAGAGCGCAACATCCGGTTCGGTGTCCGTGAACACGCCATGGGTGCCATTTGCAACGGCATCGGCCTCCATAGCCCGGGCTTCATCCCCTACTGTGCCACCTTCTTCGTTTTCACCGACTACATGCGTAACGCCATCAGGATCTCGGCCCTAGCCGAGGTCGGAGTCATCTACGTGATGACCCACGACTCGATCGGTCTGGGAGAGGACGGGCCCACCCACCAGCCCATCGAGCATCTCGCGAGCTTCCGAGCCATGCCCAACATTTTGATGCTCCGCCCAGCAGACGGGAACGAGACCGCCGGGTCCTACAAGGTCGCGGTGGATAACCGGAAGCGACCTTCCATTCTCGCTCTCTCTCGCCAAAAGCTCCCGAATCTCCCAGGTACGAGATTTTCTAACATGCTTCACAGACACTATGTTTGTGCTTTTTTTACTACTAGGGAGGAGTGATGACTTAATTGTAACATATATAAAACTTTTAAAGCATGCATTTTTTTAGCGACGTATGGAATTTGCATCACACAATCGTTAATATCAATTTCTGTATATGATTTAGGGTAATAGAAAAATGCAGAAAAGAAGGTACCACAAGTATAGTGCTAGTAAAACATGGTACCTACTATGTAAGACGAGTGGACAATTGCCCCTCAACTTTTTGTGATGTGCATTTTTTATTCTAAAAATTTGTATTATTGTCAGTTTGATCCTTTAAAACCTTACATTTGCGCCTGCTGATTTTTTTTTATACTAGTTAGCTGCTTTTAACTCAATTTTTGTCCCTGAAAAAAAATAAAAAAATTATGGCTCCGTCCTTGCAGGTACCTCCATCGAAGGTGTGGAGAAAGGCGGATACACCATTTCCGACAACTCATCGGGCAACAAACCCGACGTGATCTTGCTCGCAACTGGGTCCGAGCTCGAGATCGTTGCCAAGGCAGGGGATGAACTGAGGAAGGAAGGAAAGGCTGTGAGGGTCGTGTCGTTTGTTTCGTGGGAGTTGTTCGAGGATCAATCCGACGAGTACAAGGAGAGCGTGCTTCCCGAGGCGGTGACCGCTAGGGTTAGCATCGAGGCGGGGTCCACGATGGGGTGGCATAAGTATGTTGGGAGCAAAGGGAAGGCGATCGGGATTGACCGCTTCGGCGCGAGTGCTCCGGCCGGTAAGATTTACAAGGAGTTCGGTATCACCGTTGAGGCAGTAGTTGCTGCGGCGAAGGCGCTTTTCTAAGGCGCTTTCGACGGTTGAGTTTTTCGGGTTTCGGGGTTTTTCCGACTGATCGTGGTTAGAGTCGAGGCTACTATTGTCGACGGTAAAAACCAATAAAATTGGCAAAAAAAAAGAGAATTTACTTGGTCGGGTCGGGAAGAGGGGATGGTAGTGAATGGCCTTGAATTTGTACAATAATTACACTATGGAATGTGTTGTCTTTGATTTCAGGTTTTGTAAAACTGTTGATTATTGATATTTGTAGGTATAAAAGTTCCTCATCTGTGTTTAAGATGCAGAAACTGTATAAGGTAGGATGTGGTAATTTTAGTGAACTATGAGGGTAATTTTTTTTGGCCAATATATTAATGAAAAGTAGGGTGTAAACGAGTCGAGCTGTTCGAGATCGGCTTGGTCAATATTCGAATTTGACTTGTTAAATTTAGAGTCGAGTCGAGCTTTTTCTGATTCCGAGTCGATTTTGAGTACAATTTTACTCGACTCAAAAAGCTCGCGAGCTTAATCGAGCTTTTTTGTTTTGCCTATTCGAGTCGAGTTCGAGTTTTTGAGCTTTACTTGATAATATTGTATATGTATTTATTGACTTTAAGTCGAGTTCGAGTCAAATGTCTAATCGAGTTCGAGTTAAGGTGCACCATATATAATTTAATTGAATTTTTTTTAACTTTATCGAGCTGAGTCGAGCCGAGTTCGAACTCGCCGAGTATTGAATCGAGTCGAGTTTGAGCTTGAAAAATTAAGGCTCGATCGAGTTCGAACTCGAGTAAACTAAGTCGAGTCGAACTTGTCAGATACTCGGCTCGGGTTAGGAAAGTGAAATAATAGTTTATAATGGGCTTTATTGTGGTTCCCATGCTTGCAGGCCCAATATGAATCGGGCCCAATATCAATCAGGCCCAAACCCAAATAAATTATTATTCTTTGGTAAAAACCAAAACAAATTATATGCGTTCAGAATATATTAATTGCCACCAAAATTGGAATTGACTCGAATTTCAAATTAAGACAACCTTAAAATAATCATATTACGCTGGAAGAACACTCAAAACACAACACGTACAATTTGTCTCTCTCTGACTCATTTATTCATGTGCTTAAACATTTTATAAATAAATAAATAAGAATAACCACCCAAATTATTATTAATAGCATAATACAAGGATTATGTTGGCTAAGCAATCGGATCATATATATATTAGGCGACAACTTAGGCATTAAATGCTCTCTCCATCCAACGGCTCAGGATCCATCTCTTATGGAAAGTCAACTTTCTCTACATCAAATCTAATCTGTCGGACAAGTCATCCGTTGATCTGGTCCCTTAATTATATAGTATGCTCATCCAATGGTCAGTATTAAGTAATCGGTTCAAAGGAAGGTTGAGCTTGAGTGTCTCTGAGAAAAAGTATAAACTACCTGAAACGTAGGGCCGACATACATCCTGCACGTGGTTTTTTCTCCATAGGAATATTAACAAGAAGCCTCTTTGAACCTTCCTTAGCTTAATGTTGCATTTTATTAAGAACTTTCTTAATTATATACAGTTGAAATATAAGAGTGTGCTAAATGTATTCACCCACAAGTTCGAAATTATGAGATAGTTGGTTAATTAAAACGCACGCCTTATTTTTCTATATGGTGTCAGAGCGCGCAGATTCGAGTCTCTGTGGCGCCATTTTAAAGAAAAATTAAACCTCTTATTAAAAATGGTGAAACCCATTATATTTGATCCAGAGATGATCAATGCCGAGCTGGCCGGGCTAATATCCATAGTTTGACTCAAAGTTGGTCAATGCCGAGGTGGCCGGGAGAACGTTGAAGTATACTAGTGTGTTAAAAGCCTTCACCCATAAGTTCGAACTTATAGGTTATGGTCAAAGCCGAGGTGACCGGACTAATATCCATAGTTTGTTTGACCCAGAGTTGGTCAATGCCGAGGTGGCAGGGAGAATGTTGAAGTATAAGAGTGTGCTAAAAGCCTTCACCCATAAATTCGGACTTACGGGTTGATTAAGGCGCACCTCTTATTTTCTATATATGTAGATTCGACCTTACTTCGTTAGTTTTAGGAAGTTATATGTCTATCAACTAAAATTATAACGATATAATATGATACACAATTCTTGATTAAATGTTAATCGTTCAAATTTTACTGAGATTTTAAAAATGAAAAAAAAAAAATATTTATAAATGAAAATTTACCTCTTACGAGCTTACCTGATATGAATGACGATTAGCTTAAATGTTGAAAGTAGGTTACGAATGACGTCCACTTGATGGGTTTCAAGACTTCACTACGTAAAAAATTAAAATTATACAAAGTCGCAAAACTCTCTCGAGTATCTACTTATATATTTTGCAATAAAGCAAATGACCTTGTAATATGGTGTAGCGGTTCAATGTTTGATGTCTTAATAAAAAATTAATTGTTCAAACTCCGCTAATGACCATAAGAGTGTTGTTCTCTAATAAGGTCCCTCTTAAAGCACCCTAAAATAATCCAAACTATATATGAGTTCTATCTATTTATAATTTACAATTTAACATTATTGTAGTGTGGCATCTAATTAAAGATAGCTATCTTGCTAGCTAGCATTTTGATATATATATATATATATATATATATATTATCTAGCTAGTAGCTAGGGTTACAGATTCTCAATCGCAAAAGCCACTCACCAATTTTAAAATGCCATGAAATTCTCACTACAAGAAAACACCCTCAATTAAAACGAAATTTGAGACGAGGTGCTTCCCCGTGTCAAATTGGCACGGATTTTGGGTCGAGTCTGACACGCCCATGCATTTGAGACGGCAGTTGACACGGGTTTTGTCCACGTCTCAAATTGACACGACCTTTGAGACGGGTCTGACATGTCTACGATAATACGGGCATTCCTCGTCGCAAATTCGTGATATGAACAGTATTTGACACGCCTCTTGACTCGATTTATACACGTACCAAATATATGCTGTTTAATTAAAAATAGAATTAGACTCTGTAGGTTTCGAACCAGCGGCCTATAGCATTTGTTCACCCCAAGTGTAGAACCACTTAGCTAAGTGTGCTATTCAGTTCCATTTGGGTGACAAATGATATATTTCATAGATCTGTTAGTGAATTAGAGATTCATATACATTTTAGAGTCACCATATTTACCTCTAAAATAAACATTAAGAATCACCAAGTTTCATGACCCTAAAATGCATATAGAGTCATCATGTTTTCTCCTAAATAAAACATTTAGAATCAAATTCTCTTTAAAACATATATATTTAGAAAAGTTGAACCTAAAATAAACATTTATGTTATATTTTATTATACTATAATATTTTTTATATATAAATTTTAAAGTATGATATTATAAAAAAATAGTAAGTCAAACTTTAGGTTTACCTTATTAACCTTAAAATACACATTTAGAGATAAAAACAAGGTAAAAAGTTAACATACACTAAATCATTATACCTTAAACCATAAACCATTATATACCATAAACCACTATACCCTAAATGACCATACTCGAAACTACAATAGTTACAAAGTTACATTAAAACCCACATTTAGAATCTTATATTAATTATGCCAAATGGTAACGATATGACATTAATCAATATTTTTCAACATAATTTTAAAGGTGGCAAACATTTATTTGTATAATACATAACACTTTTTTGTTATACATTTAGAGATAATAAAAAATAATGATTATAAACCACTATACCCTAAATCAGTATACCTTAAACCACAAACCATATGATAAAAAATACATAACAAGTAAAAAAATAAAAATAAAAGAAAGCAATGCAATTGTTTGGAATACAAAATATTTATCATAAACCATTAACCACAATCCATGGTGCATTTATAGTCATTATGTTTACCCCTAAAAGTAAATATAAATTAATATACAAAAATATTTGTTTTTTATATACATTTTAAAATAGAATATTAAAAAAATAAAAGTAAGTCAAACTTTAGGTTTACTTTATTAACCTTAAAATACATATTTAGAGATATAAAAAAATCTGTCATAAACTAATATACCATAATTCACAATTACCAAAACAATAAACCACTATACCCTAATTCACTACACTCTAAACTATAAATCACTATACCCTAAATCAATAATAATCAGTAAACTATTATACCTTAATCATAAACCATTATACCTTAAACTAATATACCCTAAATCACCATGCCTTAAAATACTATAGTTACAGAGTTACATTAAAACACACATTTAGAATATCATTATTTTCCCTAAACAACTATACCCTAATTAATATTTTCCAAGTTAATTTAAAGGTGATACACACTTATTGTTGTAATAGATGGCACACATTTTATTTAATTAACTCATATTTATTTAATATTTAACATATATTCTTTAATCTAACATTATTGCATCACTTTTTCATTGATCCATATTTTCATTTATTTTAGTGCAATAGACTTATCTTAAAAATAAATACGTAATCTATATTATATAATAACTTAAATGACATCTCTCCTCTTTTGGTCATTCTCTAGATTTATGCCATGTCACTTACGGAGAATTTGATTGGTTCCTAATAATAGTAATAATACAAAAAAAAAAAAAAAATCTTACTCATTTAATAAGATTAGGGTAATTAATTCAGACGTTTATTTTATTGTGTGAAGAATTTGATTGGTTCATAATAATAGAAATAATAGTAATAATAATAAATTTCTTACTTATTTAATTAGATATGGTAATAAATTTAGACGTTTTTTTTAATTGTGTTATTATTACTTATTATTCATTTCTTATTTAGTGGGTTATTCTAATTCTTGCATCATTTCTTTTTCTCTTCCGTTGTTCTTAATTCTTTCTTCAATCTGTTTCAAATTGGAATTGTTGTAGAAGAAAGAATTAAGGGTTTATATTTTAAGAGACCAACACACAATTTAAAGAAGAGTGATGATAATATCTTCTTTGCCGTCTTTGACACATTTGACCAACACCATAGTTCTCCTCGGTGTCTTCCGCTATTGTCGTGTTGCCACTATTGCAGTCGCCGAAGCCAAAGCAAAAGTCTTCGAAGAATGCAAACCGTCTTCTTCATCTACAAAGGTTATATATTTTTTGAATTACTCACATTTTCAAGTTTTCCTGTCAAGGTTTAAGGAAGTTCTTACTATTTGATTTCGTTCGATATATATCCGACTAACAACTTGATGCGTGGGTAAGTGTGTTCTGATTCCTTATTGCAAGTTTAAAAAAAGTTCAATTCTATTAATGGATCAAATGCATGTATCTATATATTTTATAAAATTTAACCATTACAATTTTATTGATCGCTTCAAATCTCTACAACTTTTGGTTATTTTCCATATTTATAAGACATAATGTATTCATGAATATTGTAAGGATTCAGCTCATTATTTTGCTTTTCTATACGTAACTTATTTTCTTTTTGTGTTGTAGAGGCCTCAAAAAGTCAAAATACGGTGTTACCCAAGTAACATTACCGAACACCGTCCACTGAGCATGCAAATCCATAATCAAGCAAGAAGCATCTAGCAAGCCATATTTTTTGGTGTGTCGGAGAATGCCGTACTAACTCCCTTCCATTTTGACCATAAATTTAGATTTATCAAAATAAAATAAATATTTTTTTTTCTTTTATTATACAATTATGTGAAATATTGAGATGTTGATGCAAAAAATATGATATTTTGTTTTAGAGAAATGCAAAGACTGAGAGCTTCTATCTTAGTTAAGTCAAAATTCGTGGGACTTAAAAATGTCTACAATTGGTTTGATAAGAGTTATGGGTTTGTAATTTGGTCAGAGAAATAGTACTACATCAAACAAATTAGTCTACAACATAACCTAAAATAATTATTGCATAACAAAATCTAACGCTACACGCTCCACAATTATCCATCATAAGGCATACATTAAAAAAGTCAAATAATAATTACGTAATCTTAAAATATCGTACCTCGTGCGGTGCGCGGGAAAATACCTAGTATAGACTTAATGTTGCATTTCATATCACTAATTAATATAGCATATTAATTCCATGTGGACATTCTACATTTAAAAATGAAATTAATTTTGAGAAAAAAATAAAATATTATTATCGATAAAAGAAACTAATTGGGGAAATTATGAAAAAGATGTAACATGCTTGATCATAATTGTAAAAGATATAACGTGATTCGTGATAGATGTAACATGTTTTGTTTTGGTTGTTTTTGAAGTCCGTTAAATATGACTAACGAAAAATGATTTGGCGGATGGAAAAATGACATGGAAAATTAATAATTATTATTATTCTTAAAAAATGTTAAACCCCTGAAAATAAATATATAAAATAGGGAGAATGTATTAATAATAATAATAATATATTATTAATTATAATGGTAAAAAAATCATCTAAAAACAGAGTAAGTCAAATTTAGGTTTATTTTATTAACCTTAAAATACACATTCAGAGATTAAAAAAATGGTCATAAACTAATAACCAAAATAATAAGTGACTATACCATAATTCAATATACCCTCAACCATGGACCACTATACTCTAAATCAATAATAAATAATAAAATACTATACCTTAATGCATAAACCAACCCTAAATCAATATACACTAAATCACTATGCCCTAAACTACTATAGTTACAAAGTTACATGAAAAGACACATTTACAATCTTATATTAATTTTAGCAAAATGTAAATATAAAATAATTGACCCTAATTATTTATACCATAAACCACTATACCCTAAATAACTATACCCTTAATTACTATACCTAATTATATATTCATTTTATTAATAAATATATGTGTTTTTATATTGTGCAATTTTTATTTCTATCCATTTTTTTGTTAAATGAATTTGACCAACTAAACTTTAATATGTATTTTATTAATATAATTATAATTATTTAATATAATTATATTAATATTTCTTTAATAGGAACCAAATAAACAATTTATTTTATCATTAATTAAACAAACAAGTTTTGTGATATGGATTATGGATAGTGGATAGTTTTTTTTTTGGTAAAGATAGTGGATAGTGATGATGGGGATTTTTACCCAAAAAAGAAGAAAAAAAAAATCACAGCCGTCCATTTGAAACCGATCTCTCAACATTAAATAAAACCCTAATTTATATGGTCTTAAATGATGCAGCCTCTTTTACTCAGCATCGTCATCTCCATTCCTCTCTTCCTTTCCTTCTTCATCCCCCTTCTAGGTTCTTCGGCCATCAAGTCACGCTTCCCGTCCGTCGTATCTAGATTTACGTCACCGCCGCTGTCTAGTCCTACCGCACCGTCCCTCGCGTCGATGTCTGCCGTCCAGGTCTAGCGCTGCTTTTACCCTTTCCGTTTCTACTGTCCAACTCTTATCTTACACTGTTTTCTCTTTTGTATCCATGAATTAGGCTATGGGTTTGACAAAAAGAGGTAGGATGCGCAGCTGTTTGCTTGAGAGAAAATAGATCTGAGTCCTCCTCGACTACCAGGCCCCCTTCACCAACGCGGTAATTCCCTTCAGGTTACGAAATACTAGCTAGAAGATTTGGGGATCTCAAATTCGTAGAGTAGGGCGGAGCCGCAGTAGAAGATTTCGCGGCACAGAACCAACAGCCGACCTGTAGTCGACGAATTAAATCTCTTGAGGTATAATTTGGTTGTTTTTGAATAAAAAATCTGAGAGGAGATCTTAGCTGAAGTTAATTTTTGTTTTCAAAAAAATGTGCTAAAAATTGTTTGCGCCCTACTAAATGGGTAATCTTTTTTTGAGCCCATGAAAATTTTAAGTAGTTATACAATCAAAACAGTCTGGTCAATGTCAAGAAATAAATATTAAGGCCTAAAATTTACATATGATATTTCTGCATAAACAAGCTGATATCTTAATCGGGTTAGCAAGCAGTGCACAGTATTATTGGTGAACATATGTGATCCTCCACATATCTGAGCTTGAGAATATCTGATAAGGGTGGAAATCCTTATATGCACATAGTGTACATAGAACTAGAAGTACTGGTAAACATGCTTTTAGAATTCAGTCATCTGCATGTGTAGACTCAGACTAATCTAGCCTAAACTATATGAGTTTCAATTGCAAGTTGAGTTGGATTTATTTAGCGCGCCTTATAAGTTTGTTTTAGAAGAGTCATTCTTTGACCTGGATCCTTGTGCTTAATGCTTTCTGTTGTGTGTGGCTTTTCTTTGCCATTGTAGTGACTTTCCCCGAACAGAGATACTGCCATTGTCGTCATGCTTTGTGGTCAAGAAGCTGATGGAATTGCCACAATATTTGTTGTTGAACTGGTAAGTGACTAACTAATCCATGACAATCTTGTTTGACCCTCACTCTCCATCTTTTTATCTAATAATACATGTATCTCAGATAGAAGTTAAAGGTTCTATAATGCTCTGGTATTGTTTCCTAAAAAAGATGGTTGCCGCTTAGCCAATAGTCTACATGTATGTGTGGTGATAGTGATTTATTTGCAAACCTGGTTAGCTAATCTTTTTTCAGTTTTGACATTGGTTGCAGGTGTATTGCACGTAGGATGTGAAGTGGAGATATCCTATGGAAAGCTTCTTGCATTAGTCTTTTATTTACTAGTTTTAGATCATTATATATATATTTAGTTTGTAGTTTTTGTTGGATTGATATGTGTATGATTTTGATCTTGTTTACATTCATTTCTTGATCTTGTTAGTTGCTAAAGTGAGTGTTTTTCATGATTGCAGCTACAGAATTGGTGAAGGGGGAACATATGAATGAAGCCGTGTCCATAAAATAACATGTAAGCATATTACTTCGAGCACATGCTTACTTTTTCCTTGTTCCAATCATGTGATATCTTTTCTTAGAGACGGTTCTTGTTGAGGAAACCAAATATCATCTTATTGTTGGGGGTTAAATCTGCTTACTTTGTGTGACGATGGGTAAACATACTTTCTTCACAAGTATAAATGGTTATGAGCAGTTATTGTTGGACTTAGGAAACTTAGGATAACTGAAAGGTATCAATGCTTCCAAGTGTAAGAGCATGCGAGATGTTTATGGCCTACAACGGTTGGAAAGTCTTGAATTGTTTGACATTTCGCCAACGGTTGGAAAGTCTTGAATTGTTTGACATTTCGGGTTGTAAGTTGATAGCGAGTTTGCTTAACTTATCAAATTTGAAAAAATAGGATTTCAAAATTTGAGGGCTGAATTTCAAATTCTCATTGCAACGTCTGGAGGAGTTAGTGCACATGAGTAAGCATTTCTCCTTTCTTATCTTCATTTCATTTGCGGTTTTGTATGTCTCTAATCTATACGTTATGTTTTACATTCATGTGGCACAGTGTTAGTGCAGATTCTACGTTTTTTTTATAACTTTGACAAGTTTGAAAAAGATTTTCTTGTGAACGCGTCTAAGAATAGCATGTAATGAAAGTTGAGTGCTGGTGCTGGTGATAGTGATTTCTTTGTAGACTTTGGTAAGCTAATCTTCTTCAGTTTTGACAATATACTCTTAATTGGTATATATATTCTTAATTGCAGGTTTATTGCACTTAGGAGTGGAGATATGCTAGGGAATGCTTTTGTGGGATATGCTATGTAAAGCATTTTGCATTAGTCTTTTTTTAGTAGTTTTAGGTCACATTATATATGTTTTGCTCTTTATTTGTACTTGTTTGTATATTTGAATGTACATTAAATAATTTAATTGAGAATATATTATTATGTTTATTCAAAAGCCAATAAAATATTGATACAATAATAATTTATTTGCATTAAATAAAATGGGCGGATTGGAGTGGAGACAAGTTCTTTTATTCTAATATACATATTTAGAGTGCAGATTTCTCCTTCTAAAAGTATTCTATTGAGACAAATTATTTGATCTTAATATATATATTTAGAGTTAAAAATGTTGATTCTAAAAGTGTTTTACTGAATCAAATTCATTCATTAAAAAACAACAAAAGTGGTGTATAAATGGCGTGTGCAAGGTCATGTCTAATGGCGTGTAAGTCTGGAAACGATTTTGACAAGAGTTTGACACGGGGTATACTGACACATGTCTGCAACGATTTTGACACGAGGAACAGTACCAGAAACGACCTACCCCGTGTGAAATTAAATTTCACACTTGATTACTAATAACGAGGTCACCCCGTGCCTAACCCGATTCTAACACGTTTGCACATGAATTTGAAACGAACTGGCCCGTGCCAATTGGCCCTGCTCTCTTGTAGTGTCTGTTGATATTTATTTATTCCAATAAAATGCCAAATAATTAGATCGCACTAAAGTTGGGATTTGTAATCATCCTGGGTGGGTCATAACTAATTATATATGTCCTAATTAAAATACCTAGGGAAGGTCATATATGTAACCTACCTATAATTAATGATTATTATATTACATGTTTGACCAATTATAATATTGTTATCTTCAATAGCTTATTCCATGCATGCAGCGTTGATATTTTATCTCCATGCACGTAAATTGCACGTTAAAAACTTAAAATACAAAAACCAAGCTGTAATAATCTCATTTCTATATATATAACACCCCTAACTCCAATGTCCTTTACAATCAATATTCCCAACACATACAAAACCCTCTATATATCTAAACTTCTTAATTATAAGCTCATTCCCAACTCATAATACCAATTTAGGAACAACAATTCGGTACTGATGACACGATTCGTATCGATATCGGGTCTATTTTTGTTATTTGTTTGTCTGTTAGGCTCGAGCTCGACGGTCCAATCTGCCCAGGCTACCCCGCGCTCTAGAACCTGGCTCTACATCCAGGCGGCGTGCCGTGGCACGCAATATCGGGAACTCTGTGTCAGATGCCTGACAGACTACGCACGTGGGGTCAACACCACGATCGACAGTCCCCAGCAGTTGGCTCAGGCGGCTCTGTCAGTGAGCCTATACCGAGCCGTCTACACTAGGGCTTACATGTTGAAGGTGGCCCATGAGCTCAAATACACAAACCCTAATTCCCGGGACTACCAGGCAGTCAAGGACTGCCTGGCCCAGATAACGAACGGTGTCTATCAATTGAGCCAGTCGATCAGAGAACTGCGCAGGCTCGGTAAGAACCCCGTTGCGAAGAACTTGTATTGGCACATAAGTAACATCGAGACGTGGGTTAGCACCACGATCACGGATGCGACGATGTGTTTGGATAATTTCCCGGGCCGGAGAATGAACAAGGTGAAGGCTACTATAAGGGGGAAGGTGTTGAATGTGGCTATGGTTTCTAGCAATGCGTTGAACTTGTTTCATAGATTTGCGGCTAAGTATAAAGCCATGAAGCCGTGAATGTTTGGATAGTTTAGTTTGTAATTCGTTCAATTTTTTTTTTTTAATGAAATGTATAATGTATAATAACTCTCTTCTCACTATATATGTATGTATGCATAGTTTGGTTCAGTCTATAAATGTAATACAATGATCTTACAAAACCTTGTGCAATTTTGTTTAGGAAAACAACCTATTTAGTGTCTCAAGTTGTCAATTTGGTGTTTTAAATTTTTGTTAATATCAGGTTTCAACTTTGTTGCGATTTGGTTTTCTGTCCAATTTTGGGTTAATTTTGATAGATTGAGACGAAAAATCGATTTTGCCCCTTATTTTTTTTTCCAAAGTCACACGTCCTACACTACAAGAAACTAGGGTCAATTAACACAAGGCATTTTCGTCTTAAATTCGTGTCTAATCATGTTTGACACGAACCTGACACATTTTTGCCCCGTGATAAGTAATAGCGTGAGTAATTTTTTTTGACACGGGAGTGTCAAATACTGTACACCGTGTTAAAATCGTTGTTAATCCATGTGAGCTGGGTCGTGTCAGACTCTTGTCAAAGTCGTGTTATGTTTGTACACGACATTTCACACAATGCTGCACAAGATAAATCTGATTCAACATCCCACTTATAGAATCAGAATATCGGTTTTAGTAAGAATCATTTAGAAACAAAACTTTTGCCTCAATTAACCATTAATAGAGTCAATGTATTATATTCTGTAAGTGGGATGTTGAATCAAATATGGTCATTATGTTGGAAGTTTTAGAGTTCGACATGTTGATACACTATAGAGGAATCATGACAAGATGTCGGTTTCTAAAAAGATTTTCTGAATAAAAAATTCGACTCAGTAAATTGAATTAGAATCAGAATATTTGAAGCTATAAATTATCAATGTAGCTAAAATATTTGAAACAAGAAGTTTGATAGTATAAAGCTTTTCAGAATCCAAAAGTTTGTTGCATTAACTAGTATTTAGGGTCAAGCCACTTGAATCTATATACAATATATGTAGACAAAAGAGTTGATTCAGCAATAGAAAACATAATAGTTAGTCTAGCTAAGTGTAGTGCTACCAGTAATAAGCGTAAAAGAAGTCAAGAGTTCGAACATGTTCACCCTTGTTTTTAATATTCATTTAGTACAACATTTTTTGCCTCGTGTCAAATTCGACTCGGAGTTGTGTGAAACACTATTTCCTACACGATTTATACACGAACTTAGATCGTGTCATTATGCAGGTGTATGCAGGTGTCAGGTTCGTGTTAAAGACCGTGTCAGTTTGACACGAGGCATTTGACCGTGTCAAAGTTCGTTTAAAATGTCAGTTCGTGTCGAAATCGTATTAAATGTCGTTGCAATTTGACACAAGGACCAGCCCCGTGTCAAGTTCATGTTAATTGACCCTAGTTTCTTGTAGTGCTATTCCGGCCACCCACCTCCGATTTCGGCCACCCACCTCCGATTCTGAGCCACCCACCTCTGATTTCGGCCATCCACCTCCGTTTCGGGTTGACCCAATTCCAGCGATTCCGAGCATTTGTAGAGATTTTAATTCCAGCACATGACTAGTTTATGTTAAATTTAACCCTAAAATTTGACAGAAACACAATAACAACAAAATTAAAAAATGGGACAGTTAAAAGTAACAATTTAATTCTGAGACACCAAATTGACACATGAAGTAATCTAAGGGACTAAAAAAGGTTCTTTTCCCTTTTGTTTATGATAATAACAATTGTGTAATTGATGCTATTAATACTTGAAGTATTATATATATTGGCAACATATTTAAGTATATATTAGCAATATTTTTTAGTTTGCTTGTAAATACATTTGTGTGTGTATATGAAAATTATAAAAGAAATATTAGAGAGATATCTCAGACGCTAAGTTAACTAAATATATGAACAGCTAATTTTGTGGATCTTTAGTTCTTTATTTAATTAATAATAGTTTATTTTGTTGGCAGAGAGCTAGACCGGTATTGACGGGAAAAGTAACACCGCATGTAGTCAACCGGACCGGAGCTGGTCTGGAATCAGACCGTTTGGAATCGGTTCAGTTTAGACCGATTTCAAAAACCCAAGTCTTCAAAGAGTGAACCCCTATAAAGAATCGTTAGTATATTTATATGGAACCAGTTATGTACTGATTTTGAACTAGTTTTTTAAATTAGTATAAACTTTTATTAACAAAACGGTCCGAACCGGAATTGTTTTTGACAAAACAATTATGAACTAATTCAAAACCAACTTCAAACAGAACGAAACTGTCTAAGCACAGTCCCAGCCCGAGTAAAAAAACCAATTTTTTTAAACCGATTTTTTTAACTGTTCAGATTCGGACCGGAACAGTTCCACGCCCAACCCTAAATTACTCCGCAACACTTGCAAGAAAAATCAAACTCCGATTCCTTCACGCTAACAACTCTTATTTAAACTTTGTTACCGAATAATATAGTACAATTTTGTGCTAGTCACTACTAGAAATTTTACATCTAATCCTATATTTTAGAAAAATTTCCAGTCAACATCTTCTGGAGTCTTTTTTGAGCGAATCAGGGTTCCAAACTCAACGTTGGCAACTAAACACGAGGGTGCGCTCATTGCGGTACAACTCAAAGTCATCGTTCGATTTATTTACTTTTTTACTTAAAAAAAGAAATAATATTCGAATTAGTTGTTCTAAATAGGTCATCACTGAAACCAAATTGTGCAAGTATGCAATTGGGAACATTGACTAAAATACAAAACTTATCAAATTTGAACTAGGTCCGACTAATTTCAACAAATCTCATCACACATTCATGTCGGTTCGATACGAATTTGGAAGAAATTATTGTGTAACTCGGTCCTAACATCTGAAGGACAGGTGGTGTCCCTTTGTCCAGTAACAGACTGACACGTATCGCTAAATTTTAATTTACTTTTACTCAAAAGCTGTTTATAGACACGTGTCCATTTATTGCTGGACGAAGGGACACCACCTGTCTTTCAAGTGTTAGGACCGAGTTACATAATAGGACCCTATAGTTATTAATTAATGGAACCCTACACAATCAGATGATATCAATATTCAATATAATACAAAAGTACAGCGAGATATCTGACCCCATCTTCAATACAATTATGGGAACTGATGAACCATATACTATACCCATACAGGGACGTGCTAAAGTTACCCATATAGGGACGTGCTAAAGTCAGGTACGAAGCTAGAAAAAATAATCAGAAGGGGCATAATTTAAATTAACTATAAAATAAAAAAATAAAAAAAATTATACACTTTATATTATTAATATAATCAATAATATTTGTTAACTGCTTTCAATCACTCTTTTTGGAATTTTTTCAAAATTATTTGGGTGAAATTCTTGATTCTTTTAGTTAAGTCATAATCGATGAAATATCATTTATATTGAATTTGTTGTTTCAAGCGGTCCACGTTAATTTTAACTTAAATCACTTATTTTATTTGCTTTCTTTTGATGATAAATTTTTCAATATTTATTAAAATCACAACAATGTTTTAATTTTTAAAACGTTGAAAATAATTAAAACATAAAAAATAATTGAAGTTATAATTAACAAACATTAAAAAAAAAAAAATTACTAATTACTAATAATTTAGCATCAATTAGAAAAAATGACTAAAATGTATAACTTCAAAAAAATTCAACATTCATCAACTATTTAAAGTTTAAACCACTTCAATCCTCATCATGCAATTACATAGTCCATTAAATATAAGTTAATAAATATATAGTAACAATAATAACAATAATAATAAAATGAAAATAGCACTACCTGAGTTTAATACATAAATCATCATATCTTACTTAATTAATCTACAATTTTTTTTTGTTAATAAAAATTAATTAAAGTTAAATAAATCTATTATAATAGTAAATGTTATTTGTAAAAAAAACTGGGGGGAATTATTACTAAACTGAAGGGGGCAAACTCTTCACATATATATCTCTTTTATCATCACTCTTTATAGGTTTTTTTTTGCCCACTCTAGCCGCACTATTCGAAACGTAGCAATATACCTCATACAAGTTAGAGACTCAAAGGGGGCAATGGACCCCTCTCGTTACATCGTGGCCTCGTGTCTGGCTAAAGTGCAGCCGGGTTTATTTTAGCACGATTTTTTAGCTATTAAATCAAAACAAAGAATCAATTAGAATTCATAAAAAATAAAAAGTATTTCTTACACATTATAGGATGTGCATAATTTAATGGCTGAGAAACCAAGTTAAAATAAACTCGGATTTCATGTTAGCCGAACCCTTTTAATTTCTAGTATCATGTTGTATATTTATAATTATAGAGAATTTTTATTGTTTTGTATTATTGGTTCATATTAATAATAATTAAACAGAAACTCAATATTTCATAGTGAGATTTTTTGTTTTAAATGGAAGTTCTTAGTTCCAACTTTTGGTATTGAATGCCACTATGTATGATTATGATTACGGATATTATTATTTTGCAATTATCGAGTGAATAGAGAAACGATATAGTTCATAGTCCTACTAGTAAAAGCTCACGTCGTTACTGTTTACATTGATGGTCGGTGCCTATTTTTAATATTTCTTATTTATTAAATTATTTTGCTTCTACGAATTAGGGGTGAGCTCGGGACAAATGGGCGGGATTTTTCAAAAAATGTCCATAGCCCTAGGTTTCGAGATTTTCCACAACCGTCCCTAGCCCTAGCCCTATGTTAAACATTTGAAAAAAATCTCTACTTGGTCGGGACTTTTCAAATTCGGGACGGGCTAAGGACAACCCTAGTTTACACCTACGATTGAAAATAAACCTTAATTTTTAACTCAATGACAAATCCAAGTTCAAGCATTCATCAAATTCATGAACACATACACTGAATTCACCAACACATACATCGAATTCACGGCTACATACATCAAGTTCACAAACACTTCATTAAGTTCGCACAAGTAGATTAAGTTCTACAATACGAACACTATCATTCAAGCTCAACGCAGCTCCAAATCAACTTCAACTCCAAGTCAGCTCCATCACTTGAAAAGAGTTGAAGATTTAAATGGTAAAATCTAAAACTATAAATAAATGTTCTAGTGCAAAGAATATTTAAAGGAAAAGCTAAAACTGAATGTCTAGAAAGTTTACGATACCTTAACGAAGAAATAAATGAAGCTACGTTAGTTACTTACTAATTAGGATTTATTTTATTTTATTTTATATTCATCTAGTTTAAGTATAATTAGATTATTTAAGTTGTAAATTGTTGAATTATGATAAATAACTAGGAACATTCGGGACATTCGAGATTTTTTGAAAAAAATCTAGCCCTAGCCCTAGTTGGGAGTAAAAGTCACTCCCATTAGGGCTGGCAATTTGGACTCGGCACGATGGGCCGACACGAACACGACACGGAAAATTAAGGGTTTGGGTCGATCATTTTCGTGTCGTGCTAAAATCGGGCCGTGCCAACCGTGTAAAAAAAATCGTGTCGTGTTTGTGTTCGATATATGTACAATAATTTCTACTAATATAAACCTATCTAAAGTTAGCATGACCTCTTTTTACAATGACACTTTATGAAGTTTGGATTAAACTCTCTTTATATTGAGTAATTTTAAAATTTTAGCTTAAAAATTGTTATGTGTGAATTTTTTTATTCAATTTACTATAGATTTTTTGTGCCGATTTTTCGTGTCGGCCGTGCCGTGTTTTTATCGTGTCGTGTTCGTGCTGAAAAAAATTGGCACGCCTTAGTGTTGGGCCGTGTTTGAGCTGACCCCTTAAAACACGATACGAAACTGGCACAACACGAACCCGCACGAGTTGCTAGCCCTACCTACCATACGGGCTCGGGCCCAATTTCGAAACGGGCTAGAACGGATTTTTAAGAATTCGATTTTATCGGGTTTTTTCTCCGCTCTATTAAGAATAACAGAAAATAATAAATTAGTTCAATCTCGAGATATCTGTTACTAGGGGTGGGCACTGAACCGGTTCAGCCCGAACCAGTTCCGAACCGGACCGGAACTGTTTTAAACGGTCCGGTCCAGTAATGACTAGGGTTTTATATTGGCTTAGGTTGGTCTAAAAAAACTGGACTGGTTAGAACCGGTCCAGAACCGGTTTTGGTTTTTAAAAAAACAAGTTATGGACCGGTTTTATATGTCGGACCGGTTTTATCATTAAAAAACCGGTCAAAACCAGTCAAAACCGGTCAAAAACCGGTTTTTTTTTAAAAAAAAAAAACTAGTCTCAGTTTAAACGTTTTTTTTTTACTTAAAAGCGGTTCAAAACCGGTTCGGTCCGGACTGGTTAATTGGAATGGTTCCAATTTAGGGGTTACAAACCAGTCCAATTTGGACCGGTCCACTCCGAACCGGTTCCAAACGGTCCGATTCCAGACCAGTTCCGAACCAGTCCGGCCGGACCGGTTTTTATGCCCAAGCCTCTCTGTTACGCGACGTATACAGATTGCTTCTAGTCAACATTGTCTGACTACTCGGACATCACCTCGGTTTTGCCAAAATAAGGAGTATATTTATATGCCAAACATGAGTGCCGACACAAAAAAAAAATCACATTAATTCTTTTCCACTTCGGGTCCAGAGAAGATCAAAGCTTTTTCAGTGCGCATTGATATTATCACTTGCGGCCTACAAAACAAACACTATTTGCTCAACTAATTTTCCTTTTAAGGGATTTTTTGGCCCAGCTAACTTTCCTACTGATTTTTGTTTCTTAATTAAATTAACATTTTTTTAATATTTAGTAAAATAAATTTAGAATTTTCTAGGCACAATCCCTTACTCCAACATATATTATAATTGAAAATTATGAATTATAAAACACATAAAAAATCAATACTACTAAACTATATCTTATTAATTAATATCTATACATATATATCTGGATCAGTCGAAACTCGAAACCCTAAGTTGTACAGTGTTTTAAATAATTTTTTTTAAATGTAATAAACTTGCAGTTTGTGTATAAATTTGAAAAAACTTTATAATAATGAAATAAGAATAAATATATTTATTTGATCTGAATTTTAGATAATTTTTTAGATTATATACTTAATGGCAAACAAACATGAGGATTAAAAGAGTGAAGATTTATAATAGATTTAAATTACTAACGGTAAATTGGCTGAATATTACTAACTCTATATAATTATAAAATGGGTATTTAGTAAGAAACAATGAAGAATGAACCATTATAACAATAGAAACGACTGGCGATAAAAAAAAATCACATTATACTAAGAAATTATTTAGTGCACATCGATTGATAAGTTCATATATATATATATATATATATATATATATATATATATATATATATTACCCATGTGGATAGGGATAGCACATTTGCTCAATTATGTGGATAAGGATAGCCCATTTGCTCAATTATTATTGTAAGATATATATAATTTATTTTGTTCGAAACGTGAGACTAAAAGAGTGAAAATTTCGAATAGATTTAAATTATTACTAATGATGATTAATTTGGCTGAATATATTAACTTTATCTATTCTCTAATGAGCTTATTTAACCGAATGATTAAACAAATTGTCTATTTATTTTCGGCCCATAAGAAACACATGCCGTTGAGGTCGACGTGGACAACCGTTTTACTACTGTCGGTTATATCTCGGATTAGGCCGAAAATCCAACGGACAATAAAACAGTTGATATATATATATATATGTGATTTAATCATAAAATCAATTGGTCAATAAATGGAGTTAATCCACAGTTGGAAATATAAGACGTACGCATTAACTAATCAGTCCATAAGCTCGATCTTGTGAGTGAATATTTCCAGTATGTAAGAGTATGAATAAGAGTGTACCGAAAATCTTCACTCACTTGTTGGGAATAAGACGTACTCCTTAACCAATCAGTCCATAAACTCGAACTTATGAGCGAATGTTTTCGGTATACACTTAAATTCTTTTTAAAGGTTTTTTTTATACTAACATACCCTCCAGTTTAACTGATGTTTGCGAACAATAATTTACACATCAGACTCATCACTTAGTCCGGTCCGTAACATGAGTTTTTAACACCGGACTCATCCCCTGGTCCGTAACATGGGGCGTCCACTTTGCCACCTCTGCCCTCCAGGAGGTTCAACACTTTCCATTAAACTGTGTTTGCAAACAACAACACTTGTGAGTGACCTTCGGTATACTTTTATTCTTACTCTAACACCGGTTTACACCGGACCATCGGCTATGTTACCACTTGTTGGAAATAAGACGTACGCCTTAACCAATCAGTCCAAAAACTCAAACTTATAAGTAAAAAATTTCGGTGTACACTTAAACTCTTTTTATAAGTATTTTTTGTATACCTTACTTCCACTTGCCTATATATGACGCTTAAACTGAGATTTATTAAATAAGATACCAACTTATCAAATTCGAAAGGGCGGTGACTAATTTTTATAAAATTTAATCTCTCATTAATGTCAGATCCGGACGAATTCAGTATGTAATGTTTGTATTTTAATTTTTCATGGGGTGATTTTAGAGATTCTCTCAAAGAGTGATCTATAATCTTAATCTTAATCTTAATCTTAATATTATACTAATTCTGTTAGAGGATTAATGTGGGCTTGACACCTCAATATACCCACCCTATCAAAGAGTGCCACGTCATCACTCTCCAACTCTCTCCACAATTAAAGCTGCCACATCAGCTACATTAGCTAATTACATTTTAACACATCAACTATCGGAAGACAGAGAAATCAATAACGATTAAAATACCTAAACTCTAAATATCAAAGCACATTAATTAAGAAAGATCTCTTCTAATGTTGATGGTCTTAGCTTTGAGGGTAAATCTCTGCTTGACACGTCAGCAATTAAAGCTGCCACATCAGCTACATTAGCTAATTACATTTTAACACATCAACTATCGGAAGACAGAGAAATCAATAACGATTAAAATACCTAAACTCTAAATATCAAAGCACATTAATTAAGAAAGATCTCTTCTAATGTTGATGGTCTTAGCTTTGAGGTAAATCTCTGCTTGACACGTCAGCAATGAGAATAAACTAAACTGTGACACATGTCCTCAATCATCTCTTTCAGTTTTAATTTCTTGCTAATATACTGTTATTCCTACTTAATATTTTAATTCAGTGAATTCAATTCAATCTGTTTCAATTCACTGAATTCAACAAACTACAATTATTAGACCCAATTAAAATCACAAATCAAAACACCTAAAATCCCTTTATCTTCTTCAACAGATCTACATATTATATCTATATATAAGACCCAATTAAAATCACAAATCAAAACACCTAAAATCCATTTATCTTCTTCAACAGATCTATATATATACTGATTATGAATTTGAAAATCCGGGACCGGTCCATACGATACTTGAAATCGAGAAGCATTGAAGGGTCGAGATCGGCTGGAGCAGCTGGGCGGCTGTAGGAGATAGCAGGGTGGTGGTGGCGCTGGTGTGGCGCATGCAGAGGTTGAAAGTCCTCGAATAGATTCATCTGTCCGATCGGTTATTTCCTTAAATCAATAAATTAGGGTATTTACATTTGCTTGATTATTGAAGGGGTTTAGGGTATATAATGAAATAATCAGTGATCATTTTACCTCAGATCTGGACGTAGAGAGGTGAAAGGCGTAGTTCGGCGGTAGCTTGAAGCCGATCACGGTGGTACGAGAGCTTAGAAGATGATCGATCAAGTTGATGTGGAGGCCATGTCGATGTGATTATCTAGATGATTCATCGAAGGGCTGGACAAGCTTGGTTATTCTGTTGGAAATCTCTCTCGGAGGGCTGGACATGAGTTGCGGCGTCTCTTTTTTTTTGGAGACAAACGGGTGAATGAGGATGAGGTAGGGTTTTCCATGGGTTGCAATGAGATAGAGCATTCTGGAAGCTGATGGAGGAGATAGGTTGTAGTTGTGTTGTAGTTTGGGCTTGGGTTCTCCACATTAATTTACGAGAACGAGCTAGCTAGCAACAACACGTGCAATAAAAAACCAAGGCCCAAAACTCAAACAAAGAATATAAAGGGGGTGCTTGCCTGCCATGCAGTGAATGAAAACTCATTACCAAACATATCTATATATATATTTCAATACATTTTGGTATGAATACAATGATAAATCTATTGGGGCTGTGTGGTAATGTGGTCAGCATGTGTGCATGTTCGTAAGAAAACTAACTCCCTTAATATTAATTAATTATTATTTTGATGTGTTTCTTTTGAGATTTTTCATTTTATTATTAATTATTACATATTCAATATATAATAAATCTAATAGAAGATGGAATCATAATCTGTTTTTTTCCAATTGATCATATATGAATTGTAAAAATAATTGATCATATGTTGGCTACAAATTCCATACATTTATTTAGGATAAACAAAAAATTTGGACTATAGTTTTTATATAATATTTACTTTCTATTCTACAAATGCAGAACTCTTTTACAGTCGAAATTAATCATTCTTATTTACTACCTTATTTGATAAACTAAATTATTTATTTAAAAAAATTGAAGTTAAAACACTTTAAATATTATATTTTTAACAAAACTGTGTGGAATATTATATATATATAAAAAAAATTGTTACTTTCTTATAAAAAATTTATAGGGTTTACAAGTTTAGCTGGTCTTCCCGCGTGACACGCGGATACAAAATAAAATATGCTATTTAAAATGCAACTAGCAATTTGCTTTTCAATCCTATTTATAAATCATACCAAGTCACCCAAAATTAAACCTAACTTTATTTCGAATTAATCACTTTCATTTTATGAAATATTATTATATATATTTATAAATATCTACAATTTCACCCCGCGCTGTGCGCGGGTAGAGCACCTAGTATATTTATAATATATTTACTCAATGTCTAATTAATTATTATTTATATTAGGATAAATTATACGTAATAATTAAATAATTAAATAAAGTACTGATCATGAATATCGATACTTACTATAAGATTTTACGCACCAATCATGATATCATAAATGCAAAAGTACAGCTAGTGTGGTATACCACCATTCTTCAATACAAATACAATGGGATCAGATCAACCACATATAGATAGGGACCAAAAATCAGAGTCTGCCCAATTATATTAGTGAATTACAACCACAACTAGCTATACAAACATATTTGAATAACTAATCAGTATATCAACCACATATAAATAGGGACCAAAATACAACCACAACTGGCTATATAAATTAATTAGCATGGTAAAGATACAGACAGAGTAATAATTTTTTTTTAGGGTTAAGAATTGAATTATAAGCAATAATTAATGTAATAAAATAAAAAAACAAATGTAAGCCTGAAAGTAGCTCAACTATATATATATATACTTGCGCTACTTTCAGGCTTCAGCTAGGGCCGTAAACGAGCCGAGTATCTAACAAACTCGACTCATTTTGTTCGAACTCGACCGAGTCGTAATTTTTTAAGCTCGAGCTCGACTCGGTGCCATATTTGACGAGTTCGAGCTTGGCTCGACAAGTTTAATTTTTTTCAATTAAATGATAAATGATGCACCTTAGTTCGAGCTCGACTCGATTAGGCTTTTGGCTCGAGCACAAAACCCGACTTGATTTGAATATATAATATTACGTAAAAGTCGAATAAACTCGAGCTCGAACTCGTACCCGACTCGAATAAACAAAACAAAAAAACTTGAATAGGCTCGCGATCATTTCGAGTCGAGTATCACTGAACCCGTACTCGACTCGGCTTTAGAAAAAACTCGATTTGAGCTCGACTCGAAATTTAACGAGCCGAAGTTGAATATCGACCGAGCCGATATCAAGTAATTCACGAGTAGCTTGAATCGTTTACACCCCTATTTTCATATAGGTTCCATGTATATATATAACTTGAGCTACTCACTTTATGCAGCTAGGGTTTTGGTTCGACGTTGAAGATGATAATCACAGTGAGAGACTCCACGTTGGTTCTGCCCTTTGAACCGGAGAAGACACCATCGACGGCGCTGTGGCTCTCTAACGTCGATTTGGTAACTCCTAACAGATATACACTATCTGCTCTCTTCTACCCAGGGCCCACCACACCAAACCCTAGATTCTTCGAACCAGAGAATCTCCGGCAGGCCCTGAGAAGGGCTCTTGTGCCTTTCTACCCTTTCGCCGGCCGTTTGAGGCTCGACAAAGACGGTCGAACCGAGATCGACTGCAATGCCGAGGGTGTTCTCTTCGTGGTGGCCGAATGTTCGGCCACGTTCGACGATTTAGGCGACTTTGCTCCGTCACCGGAGCTCCGGAAGCTCGTTCCGGACGTCGATTACGCGGCTAGCATTTCATCATTTCCACTTCTAATATTGCAGGTAATCACTTGTTTTATTTATATTTTTAGAATAGAAATTAATAAAGAATCGAGTTCAGTCCCACTACATAAGCTGAAATATCATATAATTGGATCTCAACTATTGGTAAGGCAGTCATACTTTATTCGTCTAAACGAGAACTTACTTTATAAAGTAAGTTCTCGTTTATCATTTACGATAGTAGTGAAACCGTTACGTGTAGGTTACATTCTTCAAATGTGGCGGCGTGTCGATCGGCGTGGGCACACATCACCGCGTAGTAGACGGACCCGCGGCCTTTCTTTTCATCAAAATGTGGGCTGACATCGCGCGAGGTCAACTAGACCAACTCGATGTCAAACCGGTTTTAGACAGGACCGTGATGCGAGCGAGGGACCCACCTCGACCGCAGTTCTCCCACATCGAGTACCAACCCTCGAGCACCACCAATAATGCCACTTGGACTGAACCCACAACCACCGTCATGTTCGACATCACCGAGGAACAACTAAACATCCTTAAAAGACAGTCGGAGGAGGATCCATGGACGTACTACTGTAAAGACAAGCTTACCACGTACGAGATTGTGGCTGGCCATGCATGGAGGTGCCGCTGCATGGCGAGCGAGGCCCGCGACAACCAAGAGACGAGGTTAATAATTCCAACCAATGGAAGACATAGGTTTCAACCACCACTGCCTAACGGGTAACTTTCTCATGCGTGGGTTGAAATATTTTTGAATACCCATTACGGGATTTTTTAAAATTAAATAAAATTTTTAGTTTCTGTTGCAGAGGATGCATCATGTAATACCACGACATTGAAGTTTTAGCATATCACTTAACCAATTGTACAGTTATTCAAAAGAATGTTACAATGAGATCAGACCGACTCCAAGGATGATACAAGTGTATAATCCGCCTGAGATCGATGATAATATAATAATAGAATATTATTTAAAAAAAAATCAATTAATTAAACTATGTAAGAAACTGTTATAAAATGTAACAAAATTATTTGAAAAAAAGAAGCTCGAGCTGCCGGGAGCAACTTTAACGAGTATTTATCCCGACAGCTCAAGAATTTTTAATTTTTTTTTAAAGAATTTTGTTAAATTTTAAAACTATTTGTTACATATTTAATTAATTTATTTATTTTTCATTCTCGAATTCGGGGATAATACCCTTGTATCATCTTCGAAGTCGGTCTGATCTCATTGTTACATTCTCGTTACGCGCACAATATCAAGCAAAAACTTAAGGTTATATAAGTTGTGAAAGTGTACTCTATTTAATCTTTATACTTCAACAGGTACTTCGGGAACGTGGTTTTCGTAGCCATGCCTACGGCTAGGGTTTGCGACCTAATATCGAAACCCTTACGGTATGCCGCCACTAAGATCAAGGAATCCACTAACCGAATGGACAACGACTACTTAAGGTCCGCAATCGACCACCTCGAGCTCTTGCCGCCTGATAAATCGGTCGTAGAACGTCGGCCTGAAATGTATGGAGCCCCAAACCTCGGGATCACGAGTTGGGTCAGGTTGCCGACCGAAGATGCGGATTTCGGGTGGGGCCGGCCTATGTACACGGGTCCCCTAGCAGTGCCTTATGAGGGTCTCTCGTACTTGGTTCGAAGCCCTAATAATGGAAGTTTGTCATTGGCCATCACTTTGGAAACCAAGCAAATGAAGGTTTTTAAAGACATGTTCTACGCAACTATGAGGAAATAATTATCTGTCGCGAGTTTGTATTTTATAAGTTACAAGTCATTAATAGTGCTAAGATCATGTGTGATTCAGAGTTATCTAGGCCACTACTATCATCTAATAAATGGTTTGGTACAACATGTTGGTATAATATGTTTTTTTTTAATAATTTTGGTATAATATGTTTGAGATGAGTGCATCTGTTAGTTAGCTGTTACTTTTTTCCGTCAAATACCCATGTGCAAGTCATATACCTTCATCTAACTCTTTATTTGGGGTTAATAACTAAAAAAATGTCAAATGTTTACCCTATGGTAAAAGTAGGTGTTTGAAGTTTGAATTGTTAAAATAGATTGTCTCATGCTTCATTGTTGTCGAAATTTGGTGTCTCTGCGCGTTTTTCATCTCCCTTTAATCATTTTCATCAACCCACTCACCCACTCCTAATCCATCACTCCTTACTTTTCACAAAATAGTCAAATTTCACCCAAAGTTGAACATCCAAAAGAAAAGGTTTCTAGCAGAGTAGTGTGGATCGATTTTCCAACGACAACGGAGCGGGATTTACTTGCGCAGATGTGGTCAGCTTCTTAGGTGACGGTCCTGGCAAGATGACGAGAAGGAAGTGTGTATGGGAGCTCAAATTTGACAGTCGGTTTCGTCGGAATTGACTTCTCTAATGTAATCACACTGAGACACCACATTTTAACCAAATTGAAACTGGACACTACAGTTTAACATTTGAAACTTCAGACACTACTTTTAACATAGGGTAAACATTGAACAGTTTTTTTAGTTATTAACCCTTTTATTTGATCACTTATAGTCCCTAATATTATCTCCGATCAGCCAACCTTCCTCTGTCCACCACCATTGTCCTCCGATAACCACCCCACTCTTCAATCGGAGTCAAATGGCTTCGATTGGGCCCACAGACCCCAATTGGACCACAAAAGGCTCAGGCAGAGCCACAGAGCTCCAGATCGGAGCTTTCTGGCTCTGACTGAGCCCTTACTGCTCAATCAGAGCCATGAGCTTTGATAATGAGTCTTCTGTCTTCGACTGAGCCATAGAGAAATCATACAAATCATGTGTAAGTTGAAAGAAACGAGTTCCATCAACTTTGTTAAACATCTCATTCATTCAAATCATTTCAAACATTCTCTGCTGTCGGATCATATACCAACTGAAAGTTCTAAGCCTTTTTAACTACAGATACAAGTCCCATGTGCGTGTATATATATATAGACTACAATTTCAGCTACGTTCGAGAAATATATATATATAATTCGAGCTACTCACTATATGCAGGGTGTAATATAAACTAGTGGGCTAGCTTTAAACTAGTTACATCTGCAAAAACCTAGATTGTTTGCATAAAAAAACTATAGATTTAACAAAAGATCTACGAACCCTTAAAACAGAAAAGCTTGACCGGTGTGCCAGTAGAATATATCTCTCACGGATAAACAAAAGCAAAAATGCAGAAACGACAACAAGAGAAGTGACCATCATCAACACAAAATCACACCCGTACCAAAGAACAACTAAGCAAAACCATAGGAACAGGACGAAGTAGTGAATGGTTCTTCGATGGAAATCATGGCCGAAGACCATAATTCCAATACATCTCTGTCCAAGGAACATCCTAAAAGGACTAGCACTTTCAGGAGATGTCTAAGGAGACCATTTCTCCCCATAGGGAAGATGTTTAAAAAGACTAGATTCGACAAACGAATCTAGATCACAAAAATAACAGTGGAAGGGATTGCATAACTGGCTAAAGGGCCGGTGAGATTGTGAGATGTCGATTTCAAATCGAGAGTGATGATGACAAGAGAGGTTGATTGTAATCCAAGGTGTTGAAGTAGATGATTGATTGTTAATCATCAGCAACGTGTTTATCTCGATCTTTGTTGCCGAAGTAGAAGAAAGAGTCCATGGGCCATAAGGTAAAACCATATATATATATATATATATATTTGTACTCT
The DNA here is from genome assembly GCA_036873135.1 of Clarkia xantiana subsp. parviflora. Classification (NCBI taxonomy): domain Eukaryota; kingdom Viridiplantae; phylum Streptophyta; class Magnoliopsida; order Myrtales; family Onagraceae; genus Clarkia; species Clarkia xantiana. The sequence continues at coordinate 17,261,357 of JAPTYO010000003.1, forward strand.
AGGCCCATAAAGGAGAAGGATTTAAGCAAGAGTTTATCACCTCTCTACAGCAGCAGCTTTGGGAAGGAAAATAGAACATGAGGTGGCAAAGGAAATACGTGTTTATTTGATAGTGAAGGGAAGAAAAGTTGATGCGTCGATGGCAATTTTTTGGAGTTTTTGACCGATATAAGTTTTCATGGACAACCAAATACAAATATAGACTACATGAAAAAATAATTATAAATCTGAGGCAAACCGAGATTTCACATCTCGGTTAGGATTTTTTTTTTTTTAGGGTTTAGGGAACTAAAAAACCCTAAACCCTAAAAAAAAAAAAAAAAATCCTAACCGAGATTTCACATCTCGGTTTGGATGAAAAAAATCCGATGTGAAATCTCGGTTTGACTCAGATTTGTAATTATTTTTTCATGCAGTCTATATTTGTATTTGGTTGTCCATGAAGACTTATATCGGTCAAAAACTCAATTTTTTGGAAGTTACGGTGAACATTCTCCGATGTTTAAATGAGAGTTTGGTTTTAGAGAGATAAAGTTCTAGAGAGAACTCAGAGCATTCAATTGATCAAGTTGTAAATGAATGATATAAGGATAGGGACTGTGATATTGGCATCAGAGGGACCCACAAGACCCGTGTAATATCGTGCGCATAACCTGGGTGGATCACCCGGGCATCGGGGGCCAGACGCGGGACGCGCCGGCCCCGTTACTACCGGACCGAACTGTCCACACGCGTCGGGTCTCGGCCACTTACCATGTTTGGAATCGACGGGGCGACCAAGTCGAGTCCTAGAGAGAACTCAGAGCATTCAATTGATCAAGTTGTAAATGAAGGATATAAGGATAGGGATTGTGATCTTGGCATCAGAGGGACCCACAAGACCCGTGTAATATCGTGCGCATAACCCGGGTGGATCACCCGGGCATCGGGGGCTAGACGCGGGACGCGCCGGCCCCGTTACTACCGGACCGGACTGTCCAGACGCGTCGGGTCTCGACCACTTACCATGTTTGGAATCGACGGGGCGACCAAGTCGAGCCTTAATGAGATCAAATCAGGTGTATATCCATCATCTGGAAAAAAAGTAGAATTAATGGGTTGCACTATGTCACATTATATTTGTACCCATATATATCATGTGGCTAACCCCCATTTCCTGAGATGAGATGATAGGATAATGAAATAATTGAAAGTGAAATAACGCAACAGCACAGCTAGCATGGTACGTATATACAGTATACACCACGTGAATCATGGGACAGATGAACCACATATAGATTGGTAGGGAACAAAATATCAGAAGAGTCTGCTAAATTGTATTATAACCACAACTGACTATAAAAACATACATATTTTTTTTTGGTAAACCATACTTATATTAATAAAGCAGTCAAAGAGTTCGGGACAGTAAGGAAAAAAGAATGTTAGGATCAGTCCAAAGACCTAAAATTCCTTCCCTTGCCGCCTTTTTTCCTAACTGATGGGCTAACTGAACATTAGATCTAGGATGATAACTAACTATTACACACGAACAACAACATAAAGTCACAATATCCGATAATAAACTAAACAGCGACGCGGGGCAATTATCGGGTTGATCCAAAAGAGACACCAAAATTTGTGAGTCAGACCACAGGTTCAAAGTTTCTGGAAAATGTTGTTGTAGAAGCAAACCAGCACGAACTGCAAGAGCCTCCGCAACTAAAGGATCTGATCCCACCATTTTTTGGACAACCACACCACGAGTAATACCGTCAAAAGCAACAAAGACCGCCGCACCAAAAAGCCAACCATTCTCGACATCCACCACACCATCAGCTATAATACATCCAAAAGGGAGGTGTGGTTGCGAATCGCCAGCTAAGCTCCGTCGGAGTGGGGTGGCTGATGGGAATGTGATTCTGATGGATCCTGTGTCAAGTTCAACAGTATCTGAGTAATCATTACAGACCAAAGTAAAACGATACATGACAAACTCAATACTAGCACAAACATTATTAAAGATAACATTATTACGTTCTAACCAAATAGCCCACATAATTAAACATTTTTGAACAACTAATGCTAAAGCCCTATCTTTATGAAGATGTCCATATTCCAGCCATTGTTGAGCAGTAGAAACGGGAAGACATTCCGGTCGGACCATCAGGGGGCTAGCGAACCAAATACGTGTAGTGAACGGGCATGACCACATAACATGGTCCCAAGTCTCGAACGCCTTATGGCAGAAGCAGCAGAAAGGGTCAACTTGTCGAAGTCTGATGGCTAATGAGGAACCCAAAGGTAAGCCGTTGACACATCCCTTCCAGATGAACATCTTAATTTTCGGAACAACTTTGAGATTCCACAGAGTCATCCAAAAATTAGACTTAACAATCCTAGGGGATGTAGAAGCTGAGGTGATTTGAGGTGTTCGTTTGACAGAATGGATGAAGTGATAGCCTGACTTGACTGAATAATTTCCTTTAAGCGTATGATTCCAAAGAAGCATGTCCGAGCGAGGGAACAGTGATAGAGGCATTTCCTGTATTATTGATGCTACCACCGGGTGAAGCAGATGTTCCAACATGCTAGTATTCCAAGATCGTGAAGTGTGATCAATGGTGCTGGCAACCTTCATATCGGTAGACGGAATGGACGGGTTTTTCCACTCCAGTAAGCTGGTGAAATTGGGAACCCATGGATCAGTCCAGAAATTGACAGACGCTTCTGTCCCAATACGCCACCTACTCCCTTCCACCAGAAACGGCCTAAGCGCCAGTAGAGTTCTCCATGGAAGGGAATGGGATGAAGAGGCATAAGTTGTGCTAAAAGATTCGTGGCTGAGGTACTTCCTCCGAATACATTGGGCCCATAAAGACGAAGATGAAGTGAGTACTCTCCAAAGTTGCTTAAGAAGCATTGCCTGATTAAAGGATCGCAAATCTCGGAATCCTAGGCCACCTAGTCTTTTTGATTCCGTGAGTTTCTCCCAAGCCACCCAGTGTATACCCTTTGAATTGGAGGAAGTTTTCCACCAGAATGCTCGAATCATTTGCTCGATTTTATCAAGCGAGGAAAGGGGGATTTGCAAGCATGACATTGCGTATGTAGGAATAGACGCAATAGCGTTTTGAATAAGAATAGCCTTCCCAGCAGGGGAGAGAAGCGAGCTCATCCATCCCTGAATACGCTGTGAGATCCTTTAGGCCAACAGCCTTTTTTTGAGATGACCAATCAATCGGAAGCCCCAAGTATAAATCGTCGTCTGCCATCAATTGTACTCCCAGTACCGTTTGGAATCTGTGTTGATCAGTAGAAGAGATATTCTTACTGAACCGAACACTAGATTTGGCGTAATTAATTACTTGGCCAGATTCCTGAGCATAAGTTGCGAGGATATGCTGAACATTGGCGACATTAGTATCTGATGCTTCAAAGAACAGGAAGCTGTCATCCGCGAAAAAGAGATGGGTAGTCATAGGGCAATCGGCACTAGTCTAATGCCTTTCAGTAGACCCGATTCTTGTGCAGAAGTAAGCTTGGCAGAAAGAGCTTCAGCGCATAAGATAAATAGGAAAGGGGATAAAGGATCACCCTGTCTTAGTCCCCGGGAAGATTGGATAAATGGAGTAGGCTTACCATTAATAAGGATTGCAAGAGAAGGGGTGGTAATACATTCCAAATCCATCTTTGAAAGATTTGGGGAAGTTGTAGTGCTTGCATGACCTGACTTATAAATGGCCATTCAATTCGATCGTAGGCTTTGCTCATATCAAGCTTGAGAGCAATAAGTCCAACTTTCCCTACTCTCCGTTTCTTCATAACATGAAGGATTTCCTGAGCTAGTAGACAGTTGTCGGATATCAGCCTCTTTGGTACAAATGCACTCTGAAATGGAGATATCACAGTTGGTAGGATGTTTCTGAGTCTATTAGCCAGGATCTTGGAAATCAACTTGTACGTGATATTGCAAAGACTAATGGGTCTCCAGTCAGACAGAAGTTCAGGATGAGCAACTTTAGGAATAAGGACAATATGAGTATGATTGAGCTATTTAAGGAGGTATCCCGAGTGAAAAAAGGAGTGGATAGCAGATAGCATTGTTCCAGACACGATCTCCCAGGTTGCTTTGAAAATTTTTCCATTAAAGCCATCCGGTCCGGGAGATTTCTCCGGGTGCATTTCATTAAAAGCGACCAGGATCTCCATTGATGTAATCGGTGAAGAAAGGGGAAGTAGTTGAGAAGATGGTATCCTGTTGTGAAATAACTGAGGAAGAGAATATACCACCGGTGGGTTGCCTGCCTGAAATACTCGAGAGAAATACGACATAACAAACGTTTGAATGGATTGAGGGTCTGTTAACCACTCCCCAGAGTCTCCTTTAAGCCATGCGATTTCGTGTTCTTCGAATAAGTACCGAAGCATGGAAAAACTTGGTGTTACGATCTCCTTGTAGCAGCCAGAGTTGTCTAGACTTTTGTCTCCAATGAGATTCTTGGATTTGATATAATTCATCTAGTCGGTGTTCTAGCGTTGAATCGGGAGGATCGGGAGGAGACAAGGTCTGTTGGGAGGAAAGTTGTTGTAAAATCTCTTGGATTTGTTGTTTGAAGTTTCCAAACACAACCCTATTCCACCGTTAAAGGGCGAATCGTAGTCTCTTAAGTTTAGCTGACAGTGTATATTGGTGAGATCCCGAGATCGGGGCAGCCCAATTACACCTAACTATTGGAAGGAAAGATTCATGCCTCAGCCACATCTGCTCAAATCGGAAGGGAAACTGATGTGATACAGATTGATTTGCAATTTGTAGAAGAAGAGGACAATGGTCCGAACCAACCATTTCCAAGTGCAATAGTTTAGCGTCTGGATACGACATAGGCCATTCCATTGTTGTTAGTGCCCTGTCCAGCCTTTCCCGAATAAGATGCCCACCATTCCTCCGATTTGACCAAGTAAATGGGGGTCCTGAAAATCCCAAATCCACAAGGTCGAGACTATCCGACCAGGAATGCGATTGAAGAAGTCGACTCTCGCTCACAGGGTTACCACCTTCTTTTTCAGATGAGTGCCAGATATGTTAAAATCTCCCACTAGGATCCACTTCGAGGAAGCAGTGTTTTGGAAGATTGGAGTTTAGACCAGAAGGCCGGCCTATCACAGAATTTAAACGGAGCATACAGAAATGATGCATACCAAGGATCCGAGTTTGGGGTATTAGATATAAGACAGTGAAAATAGTGATCTGTCTGAGAGAGGACCGACACGGAAAACATATCCCTCCAAGCAAGAACCAAACCTCCTCTAGTAGATTGAGGTTGTTGAACAAAGGTATGGGGAAACCCTAGGCGGGTGATCGTTGAGGTGAGACGGGGGTTGAGGTGAGACGGGGATATTAGACTTATCTTTGGACGCCGGACACCAACCAAGAACTGGAGGTGACTCAATGTCAAGGCTCTTCCCATGCCTTGACAGTTCCAAATAAGGGCATTCATTGTGGCGGATTATGCCTAGAAGGCACATCCGCTATAATAGGGGGCGTCCTTTGTAATAGAATCACATGAAACTATGACCGGACTAACACTCAGGACAGTAGGGCAAATACAATTTTGTAGTTTATCTTCATCTATACAGCCAGGACTCCCAGTTTTGAAAACAAATATACCAGTATAATAGAGTTCATGCCAAATACTAAAAAGATTTAGTACCTGCTGAAACGTGTTCATCCCCGTCGAGGGAATAAAGTGTCTGCCCCTCCTCGGTCGAGAACTCCTAGGCTGAGTGCCAGATAGGGACCTCAAGTATCCTGGTTCCTCCATGACAGGTACATGTGACGTCTCCATGAAAGTACCGACTGGTTCCTGAATGATGAGGGAAGTCCTCCTTCTCTTCCTTGATGGATCTTCTGGTTCATTTTCCATAGGTTCTTTTCCAGGTCTGTGCTTCCGTGGAGGTGGCTCCGACGGTCCGGGAACATCTGAAAGTGATTTGGAAGCCTGGGCCATCTGATTAAAATGCTCCATAAGGACAATTTGTTCTGCTAACTCCTGATCCTCCATAAGTCGACCTTGAACAGGTTCCGTCTCAAGACCTAAAGCAACAGAAAGAGCTGCCAAGTCATCAGTTGTTGTGTTGAAATGAGATGAAGAAGCAAATTGTGCTGGGTAGCTGCTAGGGTGATATCCATGGAAATAGGGACTGCATGCTCCACCGATATAGGAGGTTAATTGGCCAGATTGAAAGGTCCAAAATACTGCGTTGAGTGCGAGTGGGAGTGAGCCGATGAGGTTGGCATGGTATGACCTTGCATCGGTGGGGCTGAAGGTGAAGATTCTTGAGAATAGTATAGCTGCGAAGACGGCTGCTGAGATTGCTGATAGTGATGAGATAGTGAGGGAGATACATGCATGAACGAAGGGCCACTTGGTCTTCTGTATTACTGAGGCATCGGGTAAAACGCATAAGGTTGTAGTAGCAAAGGCATAGCCCACCCTGGGAAGTAAGACGGGATGAGCATTGGTATTGGGGGTGTATCAGTGGAGAATCCCATACTGGATGAGGGTCGGATGAGGTGATCAGAATCCTCCGAGGACTGAGAAGAACGAGTGGCAGACCCATCCATATTGATAGGTCTCAGATTCGTAAAACCCGGCGGTGAAAAAAAAAAAAAAAAAACATACATACATACATATCTGAATAATAAGAGTGTATATATATGGTAAAATTATTTTAAAAATACAAGAAAATAGAAACCACTTATATTGTGAGTTGTGAGTGTGACACATCAGTATTATTTTTTAAGTTTTATAAAGTGCATTTTCTCACTCACATTTTGAATGTAACCGTCTTTTTGCCATTTTTTTATTTTATAAATTTATTTACTTTACCTATATATATATATATATATATATATATATATATATATATATATATTTCTTCTTACCTCAAAAAATATATTTTTTATTTGTAAGCATGTTTTCTTATCCGACTAATTCTAAAAAAACTTCACATTTACATCGAGCCAATTAATAGATGATAATTTACTGTAGTTTTGTGGTTTTTTTTCTTTCTAAAACCTTATTGATGGATCAAACTCGTCGAATTTCCGATCTTGGCGGCCTTGCGTCGAGGCGAGATCACTTCCTTACTCGTAATCCGCTTTCTCCGTTCATTTCGCTTAACTGCACAAGGGGTAAGCCGGAGGGGTGTCCGGCGAACCCTATCCAATGCTGATATGAGAGTTCGGTTTAGAGAGATAAAACTAGAGAGAAGTCAGAACACCGATGTCAAACTAGAGATCGTTGTAATTGAAGGATATAGGGCCTATTTATAGAGATTGTGATCTTGGCACCGAAGGAGCCCACATTTACGGGTGGGACCCGTGTAATAATGTTACTGGTGTAATATGCGCGTAACCAGTGTGTAGATCACCCGGGTATCGGGGCCGGAAAAGTTAGAAGTAAAAACAAAATTGAAATTTGTATATAAAGATTTGACAAGATTTTTTTTTTTTTGGCCAAAAGATTTTTTTTAATTGAAACTGAAATTTGAATAAACAAAAATAGAAGTAAAAACTATAAAGATAATTACACATTACACTTATTGTACACTCGACAAGATAGTATTGAGTATAGACCCATCACCCATGTGAGTTCGTACATATATACAGGCAATGGCGGATGCAGATTTGAATAGTGGGGGACAATTAAAAAGATTTGCATTAAAAAATAATAATAGTTTTTACTACAAAAAAATTTGGAAAATTTAATAAGTCATGCTATATATTAAGTTATAATGTATTACACAATTTGATGATATCTCTCCTTATATGAAAGTGACTAAACGATTTTTCAGAAGTTGATAACTTATTCTAGTATGTAGTTTATTCTTTATGTTTTATGTAATACATAGTTAAAAATAATATTCTTATACTTGTTGTATTAACTTTGAACAAATAAACTTATAAAATGTTAATACAATTTCTAGTATTAAAAAATGTCATCGAATATTTTTCTAATTTATTTACTCTCGCATAATTATATTGTTTCTTATTTGATTTGATTTAAAAATAATAAATATTTACAAATTTAAAGAGAATAAAATAAAAGGAAAAGATGAGTTTAATATTTCACTATTGTATGTATTAAACTAGTTGGTGACTTTTAACTGGTGATAATATTTAGTATAAGTATATTTAAAAAAACATCCTAAAAATGGGGACATTTTGTTGCCCATCTAATAGGCTGGAGCCGCCACTTACAGGTAGACTACATTTTCAGCTACGTTCGATTCGAGCAATATATATGTATATATAGCTACTCACTATATGCAAGGTGGTGTATAATAGAGATATATAAAGTAGGCTAGCTAGTTAAAATTAGGGTTTTGGAAGATGAAAACCACCGTGAGAGAGTCCACGTTGGTTCGGCCACTTGAACCGGAGAAAACACAGTCGACGGCGCTGTGGCTCTCAAACGTCGACTTGGTAACTCCAAACCGATACACACTATCCGCTCTCTTCTACCCGGGGCCCACCACACCAAACCCTAGATTCTTCGGCCCGGAGATTCTCCGGCAGGCCCTGAGACGGGCTCTCGTGCCTTTCTACCCTTTTGCCGGCCGTTTGAGGCTCGATATAGACGGTCGAACGGAGATCGACTGTAATTCCGAAGGGGTTCTCTTCGTGGTGGCCGAATGTTCTGCCACGTTTGATGATTTAGGCGACTTTGTTCCGTCACCGGAGCTCAGAAAGCTCGTTCCGGATGTCGACTATACCGCTAGCATTTCATCCTTTCCACTTTTAATGTTGCAGGTGATTACTTGTTTCATTTAGTCACTTATATAACAAAAAGTGTTTTACGTGGTTTTGTCAACCGACAGCAATGACGGCTGACGATATATTAATAAACATTAGGTCTCCTTTTCATCAAAATTTATCAAGTTTTCATTTTTTTTAAAAAAAAAGAAACTTAATTATTTTTTTAAATTAAAAACCAAATTTGAATCTCTGAATCCTAGTTGAATTCGAGTCACCACGTGCGTTCAATAGAACTCAACTGAGTTACTGCTGGGTTTGATCGAAATTAGCCGTCGCCTAGTTTGATCAAATCCAGTAAAGTTGTTGCTGGGTTCGATTTCATCCGAACGCAGTTGCTGCTTTGTTGGATTCGATTGAACCTAGTTGAGCTTTTACTAATTATTACTGTTTGAAAAAAATAAATTATTACTGTTTTTTTAATAAAAAAAAATCTAATGAATTTAACGAAAATCGCAATGAAGAACATGATGAAAAATAAATATAACCAAACAGTTATACTTTAAAAAAATATATATATATTTGGCTGATTCCAATCCTTTTTAAATATGGCAAACCACAACATTATTATTAGAGAAAGCTTAGAACTAGCAAACTAACCAATTATCTAAAAACTAGGTAACTCACCCGCGCTTTGCACGGAGTTAAACAATTTATTCGTAATAATTGGTATAAACATTTTTTTAAAGGCTGTGTGGATTATTATTCTTTAAATTAGTATTAATTCAAAAGATTTAATAAAAAAAATATAATGGTTCTCGAGATGAAATTGGAATATTGCAAAGAAGGATAATATTGATTATATATATATATATATATATATATATATATATATATATATTTATATATAATATAATTCTAAAAAAAAAGATTTATCATGCAAAATACCCATTTATAATGGTAAAATTTGACAAAAGTTCTTTTCTTTTTAAATCTAAAACAAAATGCAAGAAAAAAAATTATGAAAATCGTAAGAAATATATGAAAATTATAAACCACATTTTAATTACTAAAATTTATATGTCACAAATTTAAGGTGGATTCAAGTTTAAGTGGAAAAAGGGAAAAAAAACGGACAAAAGTTTGTAACGACTCTCAAGATGCAATGAGAGTGCTTGGAGGAGATCTAAGCACCTAGAATGGTATACATGACGTCGCCATGTCATCGTGAAGAAAGTTAAGGTTATGTGGACCAATATAATTGTTTATTTTTGACATGTCATTGATTTATTTTATTACTTGTCAAGAATATAGACAACCTTTTAGAATTATATTATATACAGATAGATTGCTTAGTCTTTATACTTCAACAATTATTAATTTTATAAATCTGACATTACATGTAGGTTACATACTTCAAATGTGGAGGCGTCTCGATCGGTATAGGAACGCATCACCGTGTAGTAGACGGGTCTGCAGCCCTTCTATTCATCAACACATGGGCCGATATTGCGCAAGGCCACCTAGACCAAGTGGATGCCAAACCATGGTTAGACAGGACCGTGATGCGAGCTAGGGACCCACCTCGACCGCAGTTCTCCCACATCGAGTACCAACCCTCGGGGCCTACAAATGTCACGTGTACAGAACCCGTAAGCACTGCAGTGTTCAATATCACTGAGGAACAATTGAATATCCTTAAACGAAAGTCAGAGGAGGATGCAGAGACGTACTACTGCAAAGACAAGCTTACCACGTACGAGGTTGTGGCTGGCCATGCATGGAGGTGCCGATGCATGGCGAGTGATATCGACGGCGACCAAGAGACAAGGCTATTAATTCCAACTGATGGACGACACAGGTTTCAGCCGTCACTACCTCAGTGGTAATACATGTTTAATCTTTATATTTCAACATTGCTCTTATGCAGGGCTGGCCCAAGAGAGACCGGGGTCTAAAGCTAAAATTAAATTCGGGGCCTTCATATTTTTGTTATAAAATATTTAAATTGACTGTTAATAGTAATTTCTTATTTAAATTTTATTATGTGAGCTTTTTAAGAAGCAAATTCGCTAATTAAATATTTACACTCAATTTTTTTTTCTAAAATTTCTTATTCAATTGACTATAATTTCGTTTTTCGATAGTAAGTATAACATATATATTATTAATTGTTACATTGACTATAAAGGCATTATAGTAGGCTCAATAAATGATGACTTAATTAATTAAATTGACTATAATTAATTCAATTTTATTGTTGGCCCAAAAATATGGAAAGTTGCTTTTTTTTTTTTTTTTGCTGAATTTGAAATTTTTTATGTCATGGGCTGAAGTGGACTTAGCTATATAATAATATATATGATGCCTCATTTTTCCGGGGGACTAAAGCCCTAGCTTAATGGCCTTACCCATGGGTCGGCCCTGCTCTTATGTGTGGGCTGAAACCAATGTTTTGAAAATCTCACTGTGATCAGGTTACATTGCTAGTCGATTCTAATAAAAGATAAAAATGCACAGTAAACCCGGTGCGACAAGTGATGATTAGATTAGTTCGAATAAACCATTGTCGATTCACCGGTTCAAATGAGAAAAAAATTATAGACTAGCCTAATGAAACCAGTCGAACCAGGAACCAGTCACCTAACTGGTTTCAAGATTTGGTATGATTTTCAAAATATTGACTGAAACCATTTTTTTGGCTCATCATGTGATTAACGGTTAAGAATTTAGAAAAGTCTTAACTGGAGGCCATGTTACTAATCGTTGGTTTATATTCAAAATGTTGATATTCAGTGTGTCAACTAACATATTTATTTCAACCAATCTGTTAGTTGGGACATGAATGTCAACATTTTAAATTTAGAACAGTTATTAGCAACATAACATATGATTGAGACTATATTAAAGTTTTATACCTTTTATTTTTTAAAATTTATGTTTAACTAAGGCAATGTAGATATTCGAATATGCCTATTTCGACACATGTAAAAAAATTGACGGGCAGCACAGCTTAGAATGGGACCGTTCACCTTATTGGTTCAAGGTTTAATCTAGGTTTCAAAACATTGGTTTAAAAAATTTGAATTTAATTTGAATGTTGTAAAAATTCGAATATAATACGTTCTGATACATGTGAAAATTTAAACAAACCACGTGACTTAATCTTTATATTTTAACAGGTACTTTGGTAATGTGCTATTTATGGCCATGCCTATGGCTAGGGTAGGCGATATAACATCGAAACCCACACGGTACGCTGCTATTAAGATCAAGGAGGCCATTAACCGAATGAACGACGACTACCTAAGATCAGCACTTGACCAACTGGAGCTGTCGGACAAATCTATTGTGGAATGTCGGCCTGAAATGTATAGCGCCCCGAACCTCGGGATCACGAGTTGGGTTAGGTTGCCTACTAAAGGGGCGGATTTTGGGTGGGGCCAGCCTATGTACGCGGGCCCACTCGCGGTGCCCAATGAAGGTATCTCGTACTTGGTTCGAAGTCCTTACTGTAGCAGTAGCTGTAGCAGTAGCAGTGATGGCCTATCACTGGTCATTGGTTTGCAAACCAAACAAATCAAGGTTTTCCAAGACATGTTCTATAAGGAACTCTAATATGTAAGTTTTGAGTCATTCAATCCTAGCTAATGTTAAAAGTGTGTTGGAGATTATATATTGTTATGTCACAAACTAAGTATCTATCTGCTTGTAGGAGATCAAATATAATGATATAATGTAAGATTTATTATATTGTTTGATTCAACTAGGGAAAAGTATGTAAAACACGCACTACAAGAAAACAGGGCATCAGCAATAGAAAATCAGTTCATAAAGCCTTTCACCAACAGAATTTCCAACAAATCCTCCGTTGTTATACCCTGATGGTAGAAAAATTACCAACGCATGTGATTCTGTTAAACATTTCCAACGGATAACAGTTGGAATTTCTGATGGAAACGGCTTGTGATTGGCTAATCAATTTTCCAACAGAATATTATCAGTTGGAAACAAAAAGAAGAGGCGGGTTTTGGGTGGGGCCGGCCTAGCTGTGTAAGAGACGAGTCGAGTCGAGTATTTGTCAAGCTCGACTCGAATCGTTTACTATCTGTCAAGCTCGAACTCGAGCTCGATCGAGCTCTAATTTTCAAAACTCGAGCTCGGCTCGACCCGTTAACAATAAATTAGCATTTCTCATAATTAAAAAAATCGAGATCGACTCAACTCAACGTTAACCTATGTAATAATTAATTAGTATTAATTAAGAATAATAATAAGAATCAAGCTCGACTCGACTCGACTTATAAATTCGAAATTGAAACTGTTTAGAAACCCGCGAGCCATTCAAACCGAGTATTATCAGGCTAAAGTTCGACTTGGCATAACCAAAAGCTGACTCGAGCTCGGCTCGAATTTTCTCGAGTCGAATTCGATTTTTTTGAGTTTTCGAGCTCGGTCTCTCTTACTTGGTTCGAAGCCCTCGCTGTGGACGAAGTTATGATAATGGAAGTTTGTCACTGGCCATCACTTTGGAAACAAAGCAAATGAAGGTTTTCCAAGACATGTTCTACCGCAGCTATGATGAAATCTAATGTGTGAGTGTGATATGCGTCATTCAATCCTAATAATATAATGGGTTAATGACCAAATTGCTACTTGAATTTGAGTAATTCACAATAATAATAATAATTATTATTATTATTTAAATTGGCTATCAAATTTTAAATTTCCGAACAAATTGTTACATCTATTTCAATTCTAAAACAATAAATAATGTTAATTGTGAGTTACTTAAACATTACTTAATTTTATGTATTCCTTATAGTATAAATAAATAACTTCCGTAACACTTTTAATGACTACAAAATATGTAAAAATATTGTGGATCAGTGAATACTCTGAATAGCTATTGTGATGTTAAATTGCATTGTTTTAGCTGTATTACAATATGAAATAATATATAAATTAAGCAGAATCTAATATTTTTAATCAAGTTATCACGAGACGATATTCGTATAGATATCAAATCTAAAACTTTCAACGTTAAACTGCAATGCACTTTACCATGAGCTTTTCTTCAGTGGAACGGATCCACCACGTTTTACCCCTCAGTTGTCTCACAAACATGTGGGCCCCACACATAGTGAGTCCCACATGATTGTGAGACAACTGAGGGATAGCACGTGGTGAACCTGAGCTATTGAATAATTTTTCCTTTACCATTACACTACCACTGTGCGTTTGGTAATTAACAATTTATATAAGTTGGCGTGTTTATAAAAAAGATTGGGTGGATTATATTTTTTTTGGTAAACGGTGTATTATTTTTTTAGTGTATCCGGAAAATAAAGAAAACTTAGAGAGGTATAGTTCAGACTTTTTTTTATATTATATACGATGATAATATAAATTAATACTTGAAGTACGAGTAGTTCAGTCTTATTTTTTTTTTTTTGATAATCACGAGTAGTTCAGTCAACTAAGAACAGCGAATTTTGTGGATCTTTAAAAGAATATTATTATTATTATGATTGCATAGGGACAAAATGTTCCAATCGTATAAGGTATACTATTGCGACATTATTAATTTTATGGGTTAATAACCATATTTGTACCGAACATTGGTTCTATTACAAACCGCTACTTAAATTTTGATTTTTTAAAATTGATTACTTAAACTTTTAATTTTCGAACAAAATTGTTATATCTATTTGAATTTCCGTCAAATTAAATATAAAATGAATATATTCCAGCCACGTGCAGTCTTTTTAATATTTACTCAAGTTGTATTCAAGTATAAATCGAAAAAAATTGGTGTTAAATGCCTTTAATTTTATAGTCAATTGGTCATTCGCTCAATTGCAATTGTGTTTTTTTAATTGACTGTCCAATTGAAGTTATTTCGCTGCAATTCTTTCAATTTATGTATGAATTCATCTTTGACGCAAATGAAAAAACCCAAATATCCAGAACATGCTCATTTTACGTCCAGGAATTGAAACAAAGATATAAATTTGCTGTTAAATTGAAAATTCAAGTAACCAATTTTAAAAATCAAAGTTTAGATAGCGATTTGTATTCAAGTCAAGTTTTTGAAAGTTAAGACTAACCACTTGACCGACTGTCGTAAAACTTTAAGGTGATAGGTGAATGAGTAGCATAGTCTTTATACTTCAACATTCCCCCTCACATGTGGGCTAACGCCTAACACGTAAAACTTTTAACTAACTAGGGGTCTAAACTCGGCGCTGCGGAGATTCAAACATGCACGCTCTGATATCATGTGAAAGTTAAGACTGACCACTTAATCGACTGTCCTAAAACATTAAGATGATAGCTGAATAGTCTTATATTCAACAAAGTTCGGGTAGCAGTTTGGTTATTAACCTAATTTTGTATTCTAACTACTATATAGCACTACCAAGAAAAATCAAACTCCACAAATTGCTTCACACGCCATTAACAACTCTTAAACTTGGAAGATGATAATCACCGTGAGAAACTCCACGTTGGTCCGGCCACTTCAACCGGAGAAGACACCATCGACGGCGCTGTGGCTCTCAAACATCGACTTGGTAACACCAAACCGATACACACTATCTGCTCTCTTCTACCCAGGGCCCACCACACCAAACCCTAGATTCTTCGACCCGGAGAATCTCCGGCAGGCCTTGAGAAGGGCTCTTGTGCCTTTCTACCCTTTCGCCGGCCGTTTGAGGCTCGACAATGACGGTCGAACCGAGATCGACTGTAATTCCGAGGGGGTTCTTTTCGTGGTGGCTGAGTGTTCGGCCACGTTCGACGATTTAGGCGACTTTGTTGCGTACGAGGAGCTTCGGAAGCTTGTTCCGGATGTCGACTATGCGGCTAGCATGTCCTCTTTTCCACTTCTAATTGTGCAGGTAGTTACTTGTTTTATCGTGTGAGAATATTACAATGACATGATCAAGCTGATCCCGAATTTGATACAAGATGATGATTGACCGACTCCGAAAATGATATAATTATAGTATATCATCATTAAAACAATTTAATTTAAATTATATAACAAATATTGTATGGAGCGAGAAATTGTAATGGGTGTTTTTTTTTCCAGGTCCCTCTATCATTTTAGATTTTAAATATATTTTTTAATTTTTTTATATATAATACAATATTTGTTACATCATTTAAGTTAAATTGTTTTAATGATGATATACTATTGTATTAACTTTGTGATATATTAAAAATATGATTAAGGTTAACCCAAATCAGAGTTGAGCTGTTGGATCATTTTTACCATATCTTATATGTTTATATATAAATCTATATGTTATGATCAATTTACTAAACTCATAAACGATTATGAAGAAAATGAAAAGAAAAAAAAAATTACGTGGCTCGGTCAACTGATCTAAGTCCACGGGCAATGACGAGTTGTAATATATTGATAATCTATCAATCTCCTTGTTACAGAGAGTAATAAATTGCATAAAAAAAATCGGGTTGGACCGCGATAATTCTGATTTATAACCTAACAATTATCCGACTTGGATTTTGTGATTCAATCATTCAAGTAAATTTAATTCTCAAAATTTAATTTGTCATCATCATCAGTATCTTCGTCGCATCACAACATCTATAAGACAATTACAAATGACCGACTGATATTTTGCACAACCTCGCTTTTCCAACGGTAACACATTTTGTAAACATGTCTCTGCTGGATTCTTCACACCCTCTATCTTTAAGGGAACAAAATGCACTCCAAACACATATCGCATTCTTCCACTGCATTTTCGAGTGAAATGATATTATCTCCTGATGTATTCTGTCTTTGAATGATAGACTGTATTTTTCACCAACTGTATGACATTCAGACTATCAGTATAGAGAGGTTAGGTTATGATCGGACTGCCATAATCAGGATCTATAACCTAATATTGTTATGAATCGCGTTGTGTATAGGTTACATTCTTCAAATGTGGAGGTGTCTCGATTGGTGTCGGCACACATCACCGCTTAGTAGACGGATCCGCGTCATTTCTTTTTTTCAAAAGATGGACTGACATAGCACGAGGTCAGCTAGATCAAGTCGACGTCAAACCCTTGTTAGATAGGACCGTGTTGCGAGCAAGGGACCCACCTCGACCGCAGTTCTCCCACATCGAGTACCAACCCTCGAGCCCTACCAATAATGCCACTCGGACCAAACCCACGACCACCGCCATGTTCGACATCACCAAGGAACAATTAAACATCCTTAAAAGACAGTCTGAAAAAGAGGAGGATGAAGGGATTCCGAATCGCAAAAACAAGCTTACAACGTTTGAGGTTGTGGCTGCACATACATGGAAGTGTCGCTGCATGGCGAGTGAGGCTAACGGAGACCAAGAGACAAGGTTAACAATTCCGACCAATGGAAGACACAGGATTCAACCGCCACTACCTCATAGGTAATAAGTGGTTTAATCTTTATATTTTAATATCCCCTTCATGCGTGGATTGAAATATTTTGAAGATGCAATTTTTTTTTTTAAATTAAAAAAATCAAATTAAATAATTAACTGCACAAATTTAATATGTTGATCTTCGGTGTTTCAACAATCTGATTTATTGATTTCCACTTTTTCCGACTTGTTTCAACGTTAAAATTAGCGTTTTAAGCAACAAAAATATGTTATCTTCCACTTTTCCGAAGTATCATATCTGTTACTCACGATTTAGACATACTTGATGCTTAAAAAATAATTTTGTTCCTTCAATTTTAATAGAAAAAAGGAAACATCAACAAATCTGATAATTTTGGACACCGACATTTTGAATATGGGACAATAATAAGGAGCACGGCCTATAGACGCGGCTCTAAACTAAATTTAGTTTTAATACGATGATGTGGATATTCAAACACGCGTGCTATGATGTGGTTTAACATTTACACTTGAACAGGTACTTTGGGAATGTGGTTTTCGTGGCCATGGCCGTGGCTAAGGTAGGCGATCTGATATCGAAACCGTTACAGTACGCTGCTAGTAAGATCAAGGAGGCGACTAACCGACTGGACAATGACTACTTAAGGTCCGCGATTGATCACCTCGAACTCTTGCCGCCTGACAAATCGACCGTGGTTCGTCGGCCTGAAATGTACGGATCCCCGAACCTCAAGATCACGAGTTGGGTCGGGTTCCCTACGGAAGACACAGATTTTGGGTGGGGCCGGTGTATGGACATGGTGCCCATCACAACGCCTTATGAGGGTCTCTCTTACTTGGTTCAAAGCCCTGATAATGGAAGTGTGTCATTGGCCATCACTTTGGAAACCAAGCAAATGAAGGTTTTCCAAGACATGTTTTATGCAACTATGAGGAAATCTAATATGTAAGTGAATTATAGGATTAAGTTCTTCTACCTCAGATCGTGTCTCACCGTTAAAATCTTGCCACATGTTCTGTTACATCCAGAACACATTTCAAGATCTTAACGGTAAGACACGATCTGGAACAGGAAGAGCGGGATAAGAGATCTGTATAATTATATGCGTCAATCAATCCTAATAATTGAGTTATGCATTTGTATTTCATAAGTTGAGTGAATGTAAGAATTGTTATATTATGTGATGCACATTTGTATTTCATAATTCGAGTCATTGTAAGAATTGTTATATTGTGTAATGCATTTCTATTTCATAAGTCGAGTCAATGTAAAATTGTTATATTGTGTTATGCATTTGTAGTTTATAAATCTGTCAAATTTGAAAAAAAAAATCAGACGGAAAATGAAAAAGTAACGAAAACTAAATATATGACACCTATTAGTAATAATTTAAATATAAGACTTATAAAAGTAATGAGTTAAATAGTCTTTTGGTGTCATATGTTTGACTAATATTGGCTTTTGGTGGTATATATTTTTTGTAGACATTTGGTGCCGCATGTTTGCATTTTGTAGAAATTTGGTGCATCTGTTAGTCAACTGTCAAGTTTGACCGTTAAATACTTTTATTTTGTTCAATTTAGTCCTACAATTTTTACTCCTAACTTTTAATTTGTACAATTTAGTCCCTAAAAAACTAAATTGATTTTTACACCTAGCTACATTTTTACTACACATCAACGTGAGCGTGCCCGAGTGGTTATTGGGTATGACTAGAAATCATATGGGCTTTACCCGCGCAGGTTCGAATCCTGCCGCTCACGGTTTTTTTTTTTTAAAAAAAATCAGTAATAACTCTACGTTAATGATATTAAGTTTTGGATGCAACAGTTTTAAAGATTAGGGTGCATTTTTCTTCAGATATAAAGTATAAGACCATTTTCCATTTTCAATGAGCTTTGCTAAGGATATGGAGTGGACTTGATAAATATCTCCTCTATCGGATCCATTAATGATTCAATTCAGCGGCCCATTCATCAGTCTCTTCCTTGTTCTTGCTTTACAGTGCTTCATCTTCAACGATCCATGGAGTTGTAGAAGGAAAAGAACACGTACAGATTCTAGCGAAGCCATTTCATCCTCTGCTATCAAAATCCAGTGTCGCTACCAGAATAAAAACTAACTCTAGAATCTCATTTCTAGTTTAAGAAGATCAAAGGATTAGCTGCAGCGGAGTGACGAGTAGACTTCGCGATTTGAAATGGCGGATCTGAATCTGGAGCTTCAGGAATCGGGGTGGGAGGAGTTGAGGAAAGAGGCAAGGAAGATCGAGGGCGATCTGGACGTGAAGCTCTCGTCTTATGCCAAGCTCGGCGCTCGATTCTCGCAAGGAGGTCTGTTTTCGTGTCTTAACTGTTGAATGTGCTTCCGTGATCGCCGATGTTCTTTGCAGTTGCATTTTGAATGTTGTGACGAGGAATTGCAGATTACTGATTTGGTCGCGTGTACTACTGTACTTCAGGAGTAGTGTTAGATAATTAAATGAAGTATTTCATGTTGCTGTGATCTTGGCTGCTGCAGATGAAAAATTAGTGCTGTAAGAAACAGAACTGTGTTTTTCCAAAGAGACGTGCAATTATCCAATTGAAGGAGTACAATTTGAGCCTCATTGCTATGATTGGTGGATGATAATAGATATTTAAGAACTTGGACAATTCTTGTTGAGCTACGTTATACTCGATGCAGCTGTAGATTATTCCATTTTTCTGTCTGGGTTTCAAGTTTCAACAATTGGATGGATCCTACACCATGGTTTTAGTCACATTTCATAGTATAGCTGCTGCATAACATGGTTCAGGGTTTTGGCTTTAGATGAATCAACATTTTTGTGAAAATCAACTATAATAGCCTCACCTTAGCTTAAATAGCGAATTTCGGACTTTAACTCTCATGGAGCTCTTTCGTGTGACACTGCCATAGACTCTTGCTCCTAATGGTGAAATCATTCACCTCTACTGTTGAAAGGATTGTTGTTCAACATAACATCTGTAGTTAAAAAAGCACATCTGGTAGAAATATTTTTCCGAGTTTTCAATTCAATGTGGTTAACTGTATCAATTTAAGTTATTACTTGAATATTCTGAAGCGTGCAAATGTGATCTTTAACTATGAACACAATGTCTGGTGGGTTAGGCCGTAAGGGGAAGCTTCCTGTGATGTTCTTCATTGCATGCGAAGCTTATCTAGATTGTCCGATTCAACGAAACCAGGAGTTTGGCAAAAAAAAAAGACCAGAAGAATTAAAAAGATCTCTTGGGAAATGGGGTCTTGTACCTTTGATTTTCAAGTGCCTTATGATGCCTGTTGACATATGTTTCAGGTCATGTTGATGATGGCTCGCCAAAGTTAGGATCGGCTAGGTCATGGAAGTCAATGGAGATGGAGATCCAATCATTGCTCGAGAAGCTATTAGACATAAATGATTCTATGAGCAGATGTGCTGAATCAGCTGCATCAACTTCCGTTACTCAAAAGTTGGCAAGGCACAGAGACATTCTTCATGAGTTTACCCAGGTCTGGTTTGCTAGTTCAAGTTCATGGCCTGTTTGATAGCTTTCATCAGAAAAGTTACACTTCCTATGTTCACCTAATTAAAGTGCAACACCAATAAAGGCAAGAGTGTGCCTTACATTTTTATGATAGGCATAATTTTCATAGAGTTCGGTTTGTATTTTTTCGCGAATATTAAAGTATGGTGCTTTTCTACCAGTGTTAGAATGTACGCATGAATAAATTGCCCGTTGCTGTGGGAGCTTATAAGTAAAGACAGAGCACTGGTTCTAAGAACTCCTTGTTAAAAGTATATGTTCCACTAAATTAATTGTATTTTACAAAACATCTGCCTGAGTGCTGACTGCTTTGCTATAAGTTTGAGACGTAGTAATTTTCAACTCTATCAACACCCAGTTTGCCAACGAAGTTAACAAGTTTTCATTAGTTGCTGTGTCAGATTACTACATTTTACTTTCCAATTTGTGCTATCTGAAAAGTGAAAGGTTACTTCCATGCTCTTCTTTTATGTGCTGATCCATTACATGGAGAGTTTCCTTCTGATGTTTAGTGAGCTATAAGCTTGAGAATAAACATCTACATACTTGTATATGAATGACATCTATTTTGCCATTAGTGTTCTTACAACTTGTTCTCGGTAATGAACTTAACATGTTCTATTTTAGGAATTTAGACGAATTAAGGGAAACATCAATTCGATGAGGGAGCATGCGGAGCTTCTTAGTTCAGTCAGGGATGACATAAGTGAGTACAAGGTGAATATCTGTTGCCTACTGCTTTCATTTCGAGCTGGAGAACGTTGTCAATGAATTATGACCCAGTTTCCATGTCTTCATGCAGGCATCTGGCAGCTTGTCACCGAGAATGCAGTTACTAAGAGAGAGATCAGCAATTCATGGCAGCATTTCCCATGTAACTACACTTGATGCTCATACCTCTTGACTAAAGTATAGTATGTTAGTTTACCCTTATTCGGTGCTGTTTCTAAAAGTGGGAAGATACTAGGATATCTAGGTCAAGCTTAGCGCTCTACTTCTGAATTTTACCTATATGTGTATGCATATAAAAACGGTAGCTAGTTAGTCCCTAGTTTTAATATAAAACATAATAAACTTCTCATATATATATGTTTAGTAGAACTATTCGCTGATGACTAGCTTGAATCGTGGACTTTGCATGCTTAACTGAGACTGACTAGCGTGTTCTCTAATTTTCTTATCCTTGTACTAAATTTTCTGGCACCTTTTTTAGTTGGATGATACTCTAACATGTTAACTTATAAATTGGGTAAGATCAGTCTATTAAATTTACAAACCCTTACATTGTTTGT
This sequence comes from Clarkia xantiana subsp. parviflora, assembly GCA_036873135.1. Lineage (NCBI taxonomy): Eukaryota > Viridiplantae > Streptophyta > Magnoliopsida > Myrtales > Onagraceae > Clarkia > Clarkia xantiana. The sequence goes on from JAPTYO010000003.1 coordinate 17,283,349, forward strand.
TTGAAGTCCATTTTGATTTTGGATACTTGGCTTCTAAACTTGTTCTAGGAGGACATCAAGGCTATGCAAAGCCACAATCTGCATTAATGAGCAGCAGATAGTAACTAATAAAAACAGTTACCTTCTATTCTGCTGAGTTGGCTAGATTCATCAATCGGTTTATAATCGCGTTACATTTATTCATTATTTGCAGATAGATGAGGTGATTAGTCAAGCTCAAAGTACTAGAGCAGTGCTTGGCTCCCAGAGGACGCTCTTTGGTGATGTTCAAGGGAAAGTAAAGCTTCTCAGCGACAAATTCCCCGTTATCCGCGGCGTACTCGGTACATACTAAATACCTTCAAAATTAATACTCTTAAATTTCATCAATTTCTGATCCTGATCATTATATAAACTGGGCGATGCAGGTTCGATCAGAAGGAGGCGATCAAGAGACACCCTTATTCTCTCTGCAGTCATCGCAGGTTGTACATTGTTTCTCATCATCTACTGGTTGTCAAAGTAAATACAATAGATGCTTCTTGTTGAGAAACTACACTACACGCTGTTGTTAGAATTTTGCCTCGGTACTTCCTATATATGCTCTCATTTTGGTTTGATAATCAATGGATGTGGCATAATGTCACCGGGAAGATACACGATTTGCAACCCAAATCATGATAATGATCCGGTGGGGCAAAAACCAGACATAACCCATTTACAGTGTTGATCTGATCTGCATTTGCTCAAATGTAAAAAAGGCAGCTCATGTGGAAACATACTTGGATGCCCTAAAAGTAGTGAATGGTGCATGTGACTGATAGATATGTTGTTCTGATAGTGTCACAAGTGTTTTTCATCAACTTGAAATGGTCCATCCACCCATCTCTAGTTGTTTGTGGTCCAAATTGGTGTGTCCCAGGAGGAGCCAAGTGTGGTAGCTTTCTTCAAGATTTCTCCTCAAAATGTGCGCGCTTCTGATGCATTTGGCTGTGTTCTGCCGATCGGGTATGGTCTACTCTATCTTTTGTTTATCATAGCACATTTGAATGTGAGGCTTAGGAACTTAGGCTTAGGAACTTACCTTGTTAATGATTTAGTGCTTAGAAGACATTTAATTCTAGTGTTAAATGTACTTTTTCACACCACATGTTTAACCGAATGTGGCTTTTAGTACTACATGTTTGGTTTTGTATACTTTTGGTACTAAACGTTTGAAAAAATGTAGCTTTTGGTACATCCATTAGCTGGCCGTTAGTTTTGGTAGTTAAATGAATGTGCAAGTTACGTGACCGACCTTAAACTTTTGATTTTGTTCAATTTAGTCCCTTAAATATATTCTAAAGTTTTATTTTGTTTAATTTAGTTCTAAAACTTCAAAATCGAACCCACTTGACCTAGCCGGACCTAGCTTAGGCCTAGGTCCGATCTGGGTCGGGGTCGCCGAACCCAGACAACCCGGACCCAGGGTCGGAGCACTAGGCTAGGTCCGGCTCGATCAATTAGGACCTAGCCTAGGCCTAGGTCCGACCCTGGGTCGGAGTCGCCAGACCCAGCCGACGCTAGGTCAATTGGTTCAACTGGGTTCGATTTTGAAGTTCTAGGACTAAATTAAACACCATAAAAGTTAGGAATATACTTAAGGGACTAAATTGAACAAAATAAAAAATTTAGGGTCGGTCACGTGACTTGCGCATGTCATTTAACGGCCAACTAACGGATGCACCTAAAGTCACGTTTTTCAAACGTTTGGTACAAAAAATATACAAAATCAAACATTCAGTATTAACAGCTACAGTCAGTCAAACATGTGGCGTGAAAAATAGATTTAACCATTAATTTTATTCATTAATGATTTCATTTAGTGGTCTGAGTTGCTTGTATTAGTGGCTCATGCACATGCTAAGTAGCCAAACATGATAGTGAAATATCGTTCACCCTGCTATACACGTAATGTTAAATCTCATGGCATGAAGTGAAGGAAACCAGAGTGGATATGCCGGTCCCAGCAGGATCAAATAATTGTTGCTTTGTGGTCAAAACTGATCATCTTATGATGGTGGTCAAATAACCATGTAATATGGTGTAGTGGTTCAGTCGGGTGCTACCTGTCAAATTGGGGCTATGTTCATTTTGAACGGTTTAATACAGGTTAGCAACTTTATATGAGATATTTGTTAGGTTGGTTCTGAACATATAGGATACCCGAAACTGCTCACCCATATATATAGTCCTAAACTTTCCTATCCTGAACCAGGGCAGATAATAGTGCGATAAAAATTAAATAATCATACTTTTTTTGCACTATTTATAGTGATGAGTTTTATACCCATAATGGTTATGATTATGGTATTGAGTACATACCCATGGGTATATACATATTGTGTATAATCCAACCTTTGTCTCTAAAATTGTCTGACCGTTCATTCTTGACCATTCTTTCTATCATAAACCTTAATATTTGATTGTTAGTTCTTATATTCGCCCACCCATTCAGTTTGACAATCTAAAAACATCTTATCTTCTCAGTTTACTTTCAATAGTAATGACAATTGAAGAAGTGTAGTTTAATTAAGTAAAACAATGAAATTATGTTTAATTAGAATTTATTGTATCAAAGGAAGTAATTAAATTATGTTTAATTTAGATTTTTTACATGAAACAATGAAGTTATGTTTAAATTGGATTTCTTGTATAAAACAAATGTGTTGTATTATTTTGGATGATTATGATTAAATTGCTTAATTGTGTTGAAAAACGATGGGTATGGTACTAATTAGTTATGGTATGAGTGAAAAGATATGATATTAGTGATAACTTTAGCATCGCCAGCTCTATTCTGAACCTAACATTGACATAAATTGAAACAATAATTGATAAAAAAAATTTGTTTTCCACGTGGTGTTCCTAAGTGGGGCCCCCATCAACATGGCACAATAATTTCACTCATACTGGGATCAGTCCGTAAGGGGTAAGGTGCTGGTCATGAATATATTTCATTCACATGGTCAACAACGGAGTTTGAAGCCCTGACATCTAGTTAAGTGATGAAGTGTTGAACCGTTGCACCATACTGCATCTACATTAATACACAGTATAAAGGCCACATGTTGCGGAACTTTCAGAATTTGTCAAAAAGGCCCTACAAAATGTAAAACAATCCAGTATTGTCCTCATTGTTAACTTTTATTCCTGTCTTCGTCCTTGTGGTCTTAGTTAGGGTACAGTCCTCAAAGTTTGAATGCAATAAGCTAATAGTGGGGTACAGATGATTCAACAAATATGGCAATTGGAATGGGGCACTTAGATTTGGCATATAAATATATGTAACTAGAGAAATTATTAGGTACAGCGGTCCTAACACGTGGCGTCTACGTGGTGAACCGTTCACTAGTCAGGAGCTGATATGTGGCATAAATTCACCACGTGTCATTATATGATTGGTTGGCGGTTCACCATGTAAACGTCACGTGTTAGGACCGCTGTACCTAATAATTTCTCATGTACCTAACTGCAACAACCTGTTCTAATTTGACGATAGATGAGAGGGTACTTTAGGTCTTGGCCGGTCGCCATTACTTCTTCTCCACCTTTATGGCCCTACGAAGGACGGACGCATTTATAGGTTTAATAATGCACCCCAAACTTTACCTATGTTGTTCAATTGGACCTATGAAAGATCAATTCAATGCACCCCAAACTTACCTATGTTGTTCAATTGGACCCCCGCCAGGCAGCGTCATTCGGATTTTTCTAGCATGCTTCACAAGCATCATTGCTGCTTACACCTCGCCATCATCCAATCCGTTAACAGAAAAGCTTGTATTTATTATTTAATTTCTAGTACTAGCTAGTGTGTCCCTTCGAGTTAATAACCAAATCACTACATGAATTTTAATCAAATTATATTTTGTCACTTGCGCTTTAATTTTTAAAACTGCCCATCTGTTCTTTAAATTTATAAGAAAATTGCTAAATTTGTTATAGTTTATGTTAAATTTTACAGAAAATGAGCATGTTTCAGTCATGCGAAGTCTTTTATTGATATTTGAGATGGATTTGTTAAGAAATTGAAAAAGTTGCAACGAAATACGTTCAATTGAAAGTAAGCGTTGGAATAGGGGAGGTTAAATTAAACGTCCAATTGAAATAATTTTGCTAAAATACTTTAAATTCAGTGTTTACTTTATTTTAGGTACACATCGAAAGACCCAACATACTCATTTTATGCCTAATTTGACGTAAATTGTAATGTATGTTGCAATTCGTTCGAAAATTGAAAATTTAGGTAGCCAATTAAAAAAAATATTCAAATAGTAGTTTACAGTTGGACGAAACTTCAGGTAGCAATTTTGTTATTAACCCATAATAATATGATACTTTTTTGTTCTTTGGTTTCTCGTGCGGTCTCCACTACTAGGAAAACAACATTCATATCATGTTTACTTTACGTCTATTATAATTCGCACTCGAACAAGATCAATCTGTAAGAGTTAAATACTATGGCTATGATTTTTTTTTTCCCATTTTTAAGGTTCAAACTCGAAACTCTAATAAATGAATAAAGCGTTAAACCGATACAATTTCATAGATAATAATAATAATAATATGATACTGGAAAGGAGAGGATCCATGCATTTTCCAGTTAGCATCTTAAGTAACCTTGAAGGGCAATTTTGGGGAAGATGAATGAAACCATCAATTCATAGAAAAAGGAAATGATGAAAAAGTGGACTTCACCATGGACAGTGATAGTTTTCAACAATTTTAGGGCAGAATCTCATCTTTTTCAACAAAACACAGAAGATCTTTCTAATCTAACCAATCCAACCCAACCCAACACAACCAATAGTTAATACTATCTTTATATATATATATATATATAATTAAAAAACTAAATTATACATATATATATATATATATAATATAGACTGTCACTGTAGGGTTAAAACTTATATAGACCTAGCTCTGTGTTATAGCTGAAGGCTATATTTATGCTGAGCTGCTGCATGCTGCTTTCTTTCTCATATATATTATGTGCGCGTATATATATAATATGTATGGAAAGATACGACAAAGTTAATTAAAGGATTTCTGTCTTCTGTTATCACTGACAAGTACGTAACTATATGTCCAAAAGAGAGAAAGTTAAAAGAGAGGATACCTGAATGGTCCAATCGGTAATTGCATGCACGCCTCTCAATCTCCTACCCTAGCTAATTAATTAATTAATACTTACAAAGTTAACCTAATTATGTTGTGGTTAGCTAATTGCACGTTACTAAAATTAGTTAGATTGGTAATTTGCTAAAAAAAACTCGATTAGCGAATTAAAATTTCACGCAAAGTTGTGTTAGTAATTTGCTAAAGTTGAAGCAAATTTCAGGCAAAGTCGGCACACTCGTAAAATGTATAAAGTTGAAGTTCATTATGTGTAGACATACTTGAGGTCAAAGCCGAGATGACCCATTATAAGATTCAAGTGGTCAATATTGCTGAAGTGGACGTACTGAAACTCATAGTATCGACACAAGTGAGGTCAAGGCCGATTTGGCCAGTATGATGTTGATATATATTATAAGAGTGTGATGAATGTCTCTTCAGCCATAAGTTCAGATTTATATGATAGTTGGTTACTGTGCATATCTTATTATTAACAAGTAAAAGTTAATCATGTAATAGAGTGTAACGGTTCAACGCTCCATCAATTAACCTGATGTCAGGGGTTCAATCCCCGTTAATGACCACGAGAATGTAAATATATCCATCAATTAACCTGATTAATCTAGGTGTGAAACAAGCATATTACGGCTTTACGGGTGTTGCTCCATATGGAAATGAAAAAAAAAATAAAATTATTTGATAGATATAATATATATTATATATATATAGAGAGAGAGAGAGAGAGATGGAATTGTATAGAATCGAGAAAGGGGTAGCTAGCTAGAAGAAGAGAAGAGTATGGCTCTTTCACATACAAACATACAGACGTCTTAAGTATTGAAAGAAACAGGTGAATGGGGCAAAGTTAATCAATCCATGCACACGTCCCTTTCATACGTATATAATTAATACATAAATAATCATGCTAGGAAATTAAACAATTTTCACTCTTAAACTTTAAAAAAAAAAAAAAAAAAAACTTATTTAGTATCTTAGGTTTACCTCATGTCTCATTTAGTGTCCCCGGATTAAATTGTTACTTTCAACTGTCCCGTATTTCAACTTAGTTGCTATTTGGCGTCTGTGTCAAATTTTGAGGTTAAATTTAACAGAAACTGGTCATGTGCCAGCCACATGACCGAATAAATTTATATTTTTTTAAATTACCCAAAAATGCTCGGATCCGTCAGAATCAGGTCAACCCAGAATCAGAGATGGGTGGCCGGAATCAGACGGGTGACTTTGAAAAATAAAGTGTATAAGTGGCAAAATTGTCTTTTTATCTTAATCTATCAAAGTTAATTCCAAAATTAAACGAAAAATCAAATCGCAACAAAATTGAAACATGGGAAAATAAATATTAACAATTTAATCATGAGACATCAAACTAATACATATGCACGTTAAACTTAAAATACTAAATATGTTAATTTACCTAATTATAATTAATGTGAAAAAAGCAAGTATATACCGACAAGCTGTCTTATTGATATCTGAATGGAATAATGTTGTTATCTACTGTGTAAGGCAAGAAACGACAAAATTCATTTAAATAAGCAATCCATTGAATCTATCAATCAATCAAGCACCCTAAGTCCAAACACTTATTTTTCGATACAAAAAAAATACAAAATTATTAATGAAGATTAGTCTTTTAAAATTAAAACTATTCATAGAATAATTGTTAGTCGGCCCCTAATGAATATCGTAAAGTTTTTTTTTTTTTGTTGATAATAGTACCAAACAATCTAACAATATATGATTTTTATTCTATGGGTTTAAAACCCAAAATAAGCCTTAAATATACGACATGTTGATATTTGATACTAAAATTATATATATGAATGGTTGATTAATAGTTTTTCGTCCAATTTTTAGTTAAAATTGACAGAAAAATGACATGTGTAATACATGTGATATCAATTTCATCTTAAACTTTATTCCATAGTCAATTAAGTCTCTAAATTTGGGGAAAAAAAAATATACATAACTAACCTTAACCTAACCATGACTCGATTGATCGAGCTAAGGTCGCCCAATTGAACATAAAACTATTGATCAACTATTCGTATTACTAAATATCAATTTTTTTTTACAGAATACCAAACATCAACATCTGTATATATATATTCGAGGAATCTAACCTTTATTTAAAAATTTCATCTAGCTAAAACCCGGGACGAAGCCACCATGAAATCTTGCCCCTTCAACTTTTTGTAATGTGCATTTTTTACCTTGAAGTTTGTAATTATTGTCTATTTAGCCTTTTAAACTCTTACAATTAGCCCATCAATTTTTTATACAAATTATTTCCCCTAACTCAATTTTTATCCATGAAATTTTGGCTATAAACCATGTATCCCTAATATAAGAATTCTCATATCAATAATAATCTATATTGTGTTCCTTATTTTGACCTTATTATGATTCATAGAAGATATGTTCAACACAATCCAGTGAGCCACATCAAAGAAGATAGATGACAAGAGTCTTTCTGGGTCAGCCACACACTTATATTACTACCAAAAAAAAAAAAAAACACTTCACTTTCTCTCTCTATCTCTTTCCATTTTTTCTTTCTCCTGCTACAGCAACTACACAATAAAATAAGCTATAGCTAGGGCTCAGATCCAAAGTTGGTTAATTTATAATCATCTGTTGTATCAAATCGCAACACAGTCAATCAAATCCAATCAATCAATCAAATCATGTCTTCATCTTCATCATCTGCCTTGTCTTCACCGGACCACCTCTCCCCCACCGATCAGCTCTGCTACCTCCAATGCAACTTCTGCAACACTCTCCTTGCTGTAATTCATACCCTAAATTAACCCTAAAGTTCTTGTTTTTCTTATGAAATTTGTTGAGAAATGTGGAAATTCACTTGAAACCCCTAAAAAAGTTATTGTTTTTCTTATGAATTTTTGTGAGAAATAGGTGGAATTTTTCTTCTGAAATTTTGTGAGAAATGTGAAAATTAACTTGAAACCCTAAAGTTCTTGTTTTCTTATGAATTTTTTGTGAGAAATGTGGAAATTAACTTGAAACCCTAAAGTTCTTGTTTTTCTTATGATTTTTTGTGAGAAATGTGGAATTTTTCTTCTGAAATTTATGTGAAAATTAACTTGAAACCCTAAAGTTCTTGTTTTTCTTATGAATTTTTGTGAGAAATGTGGAATTTTCTTATGAAATTTTGTGAGAAATGTGAAAATTAACTTGAAACCCTAAAATTCTTGTTTTTCTTATGAATCTTTGTGAGAAATGTGGAATTTTGAATGAATTGCAGGTGAGTGTGCCATGTAGCAGCTTGTTCAAGACCGTGACGGTTCGATGCGGTCACTGCAGCAGTATTCTCTCAGTTAACACCTGCCCTCTTCTTCTTCCCGGAACCGGAGATCAGCTTCAAATGGGACACCCTTTCTTCAATCCCCAGAACTTGCTGGTAGTTTTTTTTTTTTTTACCAAGAACAAGAAGCTAGGGTTTCATTTGATTCTTTAGCAAAGTTTAAATTTTTAGACTAATTTTTGGTGTTTTGATGTGATTTCTGTAGGAGGATATTCGGGGTGCACCGCCGAGTATGTTTGTTAACCTGCCGAGCCCGGGAGATTCGTTAATGCAGTTTCGAGGAGTACCCGACCCGATCCAGAAGCCTCCTTTGATGAACAGACGTAAGTCAATACAAGAAAATTGGTAATTTGTGACAACGCTTTTTTTTTTTCAAGTGAAGTAATCTCTAAAAAATTATAAGAGTTTGCAATGGATTCATTAAGTTTTGAGAGAAATTCCTTACAAAAGTCGAAAATTTTATAAGGGATTTTCCACATAATTTTTTTTTTGTTAAATGTCATTCCATTGGAAATTTTTTGAATATTGTATTTGCAAGAGATTTTCGATATTTCCTTGCAAATAAGGTTATATGTCTCTTACAAATCAGTCACTAACAAACTCTAGATTTCTTCTACTGAGTGTTTTTATTTCTATTTAATCTTAATTATGGTGTATGTATTGATTAGAGGGAGGAATTAATTAAGGGTCTTAATGATCTTTGCTAGTGAAACACAAATTACTTTACTACAGACAAAACATGAGAAGCTTGTTATGTTGTTGGTTGAGGATCTTAATTATCTTTGCTGTGTTCCAATTAATGGAAGATGGATCTTTGTTTCTTTGACCAAGAATTAAGCTAGATCTACTTATATATTCCTCTATAGAGATTTCCACAGTCCCATTGCATTTAGCAATTAAGGACTTTTCTTTTGGCCAGTAGAAATTAAGGACCTTAAGTTCACAGTTACCCTTGTCTTTGATGTTTCTTAATTGTTTATATTCTCAATTTTAGGGTTCTTCCCACATGCTACAGTGGTTAGCTAGTTTTAGGGTTTTTAAAAAAGTTTTTGAATCCACTCAATCCCTTTTTCCCATGATATTTCATGAATTAGATTAAATGTTTTTGTTTGATGTAGAGTTTATGCTCCACTTAATTAGCACATGTTTCATGATTATTACAATAAACTAGGATGTTGTTCAAATGGGGTTAAAGAAAAAAGGGGTTTGATGATATTTTCAGGTGACTTTTTCTGATAAAATCTTGCTTTTAAAAAAACAATTTTTTTTGTTGGAAAGTTAACCCAAAAGTTAAGCTAGCTAAAGCTAGGGAGAGGTCTAAAAACCCAAACAAGCCCTAATTAATGGCTTACAAGAATCTATGCCTTATTCTAAGTAGTTGTTTAACTATGTGTTACAGTTAGGAACTAATAATAAGACATATTGTGTGTGGTTGGAGAGGGAGTTGTTCCCCACAGATGGAGTACAGCTAGAACATGAAAAGTTAGAAGAAGAAGAAGAAGATAGGATATCATGATGAGGTTATGATTGGAGATCTCAAGTTGATATAGATATGGATATTAGATTCATAGAAGAGAGAGAAAGAAATATGTTTTTTTTTTTTAAAGAAAAAAGCAAATTTTGATACATCTTTTGTTTGTTGTTTGTGTGTTTGTCTAAAATGTGTATTTGTAGCTCCGGAGAAAAGACAGAGAGTTCCATCAGCTTACAATCGTTTCATCAAGTAAGTTCATTTAAGAAAATTTACCTAACAAATTATTCTTATGAATTAAATCTAGAGTTAGGAACATAAAAACAGTCTCAACTATAAGCCGTGTTGATAATCATTGTCTCATATTTAAACTGTTATATCCATGTCTCATTTATCGGATTGGTTGATTTCCACTTTTCTATCTAAAAATTGACTGAACAAAAATATATTTTTTAAGCAACAAATATGATATTTCTAAAAAATGAAAAACGACATATTTTTGTTGCTTAAAACAAAATTTAATTAACATCGAAATCATTCGGAAAAAAAAATGTGAAAAGCAACAAATCTAATAGTTGAAACATCGAATATAAACATTTTAAATATGAGATAACGATTAGCTATATATTTGTGACAGTTTTTAGATTTTTTTAACCCCACTGCATCTTCGTTCATGCAAAGTTTGAAACTGAATGTGAAAATAATATTAATGACTTTTACACAGGGAAGAAATCCAACGCATTAAAGCTGGAAACCCTGACATAAGCCACAGAGAAGCTTTCAGTGCTGCTGCAAAGAATGTGAGCCAATTTACTTTCCCTGACCACCTCTTCTTTAACTTCTCCATTTTTTCTAAACTAGTAAGTATATTATATATTTATATATAGTCAACTACCATACAGTGATCATACCAGCATTAATATAATGCAACTGAATTTTATCAAAACTCTAAAGTTAAGCGTATTTAAACGAGAGTAGCATTAGAATGACTGACTTTCTGCAAAGTTCTCGCATTGCATCTCTCTTTAAAACCGAAAAAAAAAAAAAAAAAAAACTATAACAATGCATCTGATATTTAAGTAGTTTCTTCATTCATCTGGGTAATTACAGAAATCATACTTGGAGAGGGTTTCAAGATTTGTTTCATTAATTAATTAAATTTTGAAGGGTTAATATTAATATGTTTTGTTGCTTTCAGTGGGCCCACTTCCCGCACATCCACTTCGGACTTATGCCTGATCATCAGTCCGTGAATAAGGTAAACCCTAAACCTAAACCTAAACCCAAACCCAAACCCTAATTCTACTGTGCATGACTGTCTTCTTTTACACCCCAATTTATTGTTTCTTCACCGCCCACAAAAGTACCTTCTCTTCTCTTCTTCCAATGCATATATTACTTATACACACATACACATGCACATTATATATATATTGTCTTAACTCTTAACTCTTAATAATCTTACTACATATACACAATAACCAAATTACTATCCGAACTTTGACCAGTTTACAAATCGCTACCTCAACTATAATTTTTCAAAATTGGCTACCCGAACTTTCAATTTGAGAGCAAATCACTGCCTCTATATCAATTCCAGTCAAATTTGACAGAAAATGACCAAATTTTCGCCATGTGGAGTCATTTCATATGCACCCAATATATATTTAAATAAACTGAAAGTATTGAAACAAAATACTTTCAATTAGTTGCTCAATTGGACTTCCGCCTCATTCGGACAATGCTTTTCAACTGAGCATCGAATTGAAAGTATTTCAATGCAATACTTTCAATTTATCTTCGAATCCATATTGAGTATATATGAAAAGACCCAAAATAGTGAAATATGCTCATTTTCTGTCCAGTTTGACTGTAAATGATATAGATGTAGCGATTTGCTCTCAAATTGAAAGTTCGGGTAGTCAATTTTGAAAAATTAAAGTTGAGGTAGTGATTTGTAAACTGGTCTAAGTTCGGGTAGCAATTTGGTTATTAACCCTATACACAATATAACGAGAAGTTAGTTAATTACTTTGTAATGACTAATGAATATGAAGTTTCTACTTCTACAAAACCGGTTTATTTGGATCGATTATAACTAAAATTTACGAATAATAACGATGAATTATCGTTCGATTATGGTGTGCAGGACGGAGATGACATGCTGCGGAAAGATGGTTTTTTTGCTCCTTACTAATTAATTAAGGAATTGTTAAGTTAATCTTAATGTTTGTCTGTCGAACAATGTAATGTGGTTTTTGACTTCTTCTCTTGCTAAAACTGTTACATGTGCTAGAGTTGTTGTTTTAATGTCTGTTTTATTTATTTTAATACCTGTAATTCTGTTAATCTCTTCATTAGCTGTGTTGATCAGCCGGTGTAAATTACATACATTAATTTAGCAACTAATCTTTAATTAATGCCATATATTAGGAAAAAAAAAGTTTTTTTTTATGTGAAAATTACATAAATATAAAACATATCTCATATTTTTCGTTGAAATTTCTGGAGAATACAAACTAAAATTAAATATAACATATATTTCAGGGAAAAAAACTCTGTGCCTATGCATACATATTTACTACAGTGTATATATATTATATATATGTATGTTCAAACAGTAGAATAGCACAGAAATTTAATTAGTAGCTATTTCTTTGTAAATTAAATAAACTGAAAGTATGCTAATTAATTAATGTTCTTTGTAAATGAGTGTTTTTCCAAACTGCACCCAGTTTGGTTAATATCCACTTATTTCGACTAATTACTCGAATTATCTCGGCAACTCGTTTTAGCCTTAATTTCGCTGTGTTATTTTTTTATTTTTATTTTTTTCCAAGTGTGCTGTGTGTATCTTGAATTTTAATTAATAATAATAATATGGATTTTTTACCAAAAAAAAAAAAAAAGAAGCTAGAAGCATTGAGACACGGTAGTCAACGGGCCAGGCCCAAAAGGCCCAGCATCGCTTGACGAACTTCTCCATTTTATACATATATATATTCCCAAATTGCACGTAAGGACGTATCTGTAGTCAATTTACATTTTTCAGTAGTTAGTTTACAAAAAATCTGCTTACGTACGTAATTTTTGCACTTTGATAAAATAAAAATGAACCAATATAATATACATCTATCTTATTATCTATATCTTTACAATAAAAATATCAATCTAACCTCAGATATTTATTTAATTTTGCTTTTTTCATAATGTCTTTCGGTTCATGACTCACGCTATGATTGGTGTATTTTATTGATAAACAATGACTGTTGACCAATAAAATGTTTTTAATAAAGCAATGATGTGCACATGATTAAATTAATTAGGCCATGTGAGATTGCCTTTTGAACGTTATATATACTCTTGGATATTTAGGGGTCAAAGTGCCAAAACAAAAAAGTGAGTTAGAATTTTCCTATGTCCTACTCTTTTTTTTTTTTTTTCATAAATCTAATCTTAATACGTATACTTAATATAATTAATTTTTTATTTTTAAATCTATTAGAATTAGTAAATTCTAAAAAAAATTATTTAATCTATAGACGTGTCAAAATCTTAAGGCACGATCAGAAATATGAAGAGTGACAGTTATCTGCAGCCCAAAACATGTATATTTTGTGTATATTCTAACGCCGTTAAATCTGAAGCTAGCGTCCGTCAAGTCAAACCTTTTCGTTCTAAATCTTGACAGAAATAGGTTTTGGGACCCATAGTATGATCCGTCAGTCCAGTGACCGTAACTACGAAGCACATTCTTAAATACCGTCAAAACAAAATCGACTTTATTTATATTTTGTGTATATTCTAACGCCGTTAAATGTGAAGCTAGCGTCCGTCAAGTCAAACCTTTTCGTTCTAAATCTTGACAGAAATAGGTTTTGGGACCCATAATATGATCCGTCAGTCCAGTGACCGTAACTACGAAGCACATTCTTAAATACCGTCAAAACAAAATCGACTTTATTTCAACTAGACTTCTCAGACGTTAGATTATACACATCGTAATATGTATACGAAACACATTTGATCTCTCATGAATTCTAATTAATTATCTCTTCTGATTTCTGATGTAACGGTCGAAAAATCAAGTTTAAATAAACTTAATTGCATTTTTTTATAGCCTCAAATAAAAAACACAGAATATTAAATAGTCATGTTAATATTAATTAATTAGGAATACATTGATTTTTCTCCGGCAGTAAATGATCCTCTTCTTGAGCTAGAGGACTATAAGCTCTGAAAGTCTTCTTACCTTCTCCTGACGAACCAAAACCCTAATTCTTGACCAGAGAAGACTAGCGGAAGCCATGGTTGTTGGAGATCTGCTCACTGTTCATCCCAGGGATCTCAAGTTCCCTTGTAAGTCTCGATTCTCTTGAAATTCCAGCTTCCTCATAATCCATGCTTCTGTTCATTGCACTTGATTTCGGCTCAAATGAGCAAAATCGGTGGCTAGAATCTTAGATAAAGCTTATGTTTGATCTTGATCGAAAGTTTATTTCGTTCTTTTATGTGGATAGTGGTTCACTTGCCTAGGTTTAAGAATCATTATTAATTGATTTCCGATTCTGAGTGGGATTAAGTTTATTTGGTTCTCTTGTCCTGACCTGACGCGATATATGGATTTGTTGGCTCTGTGATGAAAAGTTGAGTTGAGGAAACAGAGTACTTGCTCTATGCAGCTGACGAACAAGACTGACAAATATGTTGCTTTCAAGGTGGGTCACTCAGATTTATGGTTATTAGCTTACTTTTCTAATTGTTGGAAGCTTGATTTGATTCTTTTTACTGATTTAAGAGACTTGATTGAATGAATCAGGTGAAGACGACCAATCCGAAGAAATACTCAGTTCGTCCAAATTCTGCAGTTATCTCTCCGGGTGGAATTTGCAATGTCACCAGTAAGTTTAGTCTGATAATTTGCAGTTTAGTTTTTTGTGATTTTAGGGTGGTTCTAATACGAAATACTTTATGGAGCTGTTTAGCTGTTATGTTTGCATTTAGAACTCATATTTATTTGTTTTCAAACTGAGATACAGTCTGATATTCACTCACTAAAAGGAATTTATAATCTTATTAACTGCTTTTGTGTGCCTCTTAACTTTCTTGTGGAACTATGTTATGTAGTCACAATGCAGGCCCCGAAAGAAATTCCTGCTGATATGCAATGCAAGGACAAGTTTCTGGTCCAAAGCATCATTGCTCCGGATGGTGCAACTAATAAAGATGTAACAGCAGAAATGGTTTGTAATTTT
The DNA here is from genome assembly GCA_036873135.1 of Clarkia xantiana subsp. parviflora. Lineage (NCBI taxonomy): Eukaryota > Viridiplantae > Streptophyta > Magnoliopsida > Myrtales > Onagraceae > Clarkia > Clarkia xantiana. The sequence goes on from JAPTYO010000003.1 coordinate 17,298,563, forward strand.
GGCCTCCTTATGATTTATCGTGAGTTCTTATTGCGTACTAGATGTATGATGTTCTATTCGTATTACCTTTGCAGTTTAATAGGGAAAATGGAGAAGTCATGGAGGAATTCAAATTACGGGTGATTTACATTCCTGCCAATCCTCCCTCTCCTGTCCCTGAAGAGCCTGAAGAAGAAACCGAGTCTGCTGTGGAGAATGGGATGAAAACTCCGGCTTCATATGAATCTGTGAGCCTTTCTTTGCTCTTTTAATGACTATTTATTATAAGAGACTTCTACGCAATATTGGTATTAAAAGTAGTAACTGTGAGGTGAAATTGGTTAGTCTCAGGTGACAAAGTCCTTGGAGCAGCCAAAAGAACAATCTTTTGGGGTAAATACATTCTTGTTCTTTATTTGGCTATGCACATTTATTTAGTGAGCATCTGTTTTCCGACTAGGATCTTAGCATTGTCAAGTGACTTCTCTAACTTCAATGCATGCAGTTTTTCCTTTTACGAACTGTATCAAGAAGTTGAGTTGCTACATCTATCTGTTTCATGTATTTTGCTGCATCACCTAGTAAAATGGTGTAAATGGAATTCTCCATGAGAAACTGGTTACACTGTGCTGAGTTTAAGTTAGGCATGATTCTATTCTTATGAACCTGTCAGCTTGTCATAAATTTCTTGAAAAGCCCGTAATATTTCGTTCAGGATAACTATATAATTTGATTTTGAGAGAAATGCAAGAGGTAATTTAGCTGATAGTGAAGGATCAACATAATTAATAACAAAGATTAAAAAGCGCCATAATCGCCTATACTTTATTGTTGTCATTGAAGCACTGCTGATTCTACCTTCTATCTAGCAGGCATGGACCATGGTTTCAAAGCTCACAGAGGAGAAAGCTTCAGCTTTACAACAAAACCAGAAGCTTCGTCAAGAACTGGTACAGTTTTACCACTTCTTGCATAATCAAGATCTCAGTAGTATCTGTTTTAAACGATATTGTGAAAATCTCGATCTGGGTTTTAATACATACAACATTCTGAATTTGTTTTAGGTCTATTATGCAGTATTTATTTCGAAAATCAACACAATGGGTTGGTGACAATCAAATTATCATCAAATGGTTGACTATATTTTATTTGGTTGGATCAATCAGGACTTGCTGCGGAAAATATCGAACAAGAACCGTGACAAGGGCTTCTCGTTGTTCTTCGTTGCATTGGTTGGTCTTCTGGGTTTGCTGGTTGGTTACTTGATGAAGAATTCAGTGCAGGAGAGTCCTAATTCTCTCCATTAGCTTAATCTCGGTGTTGATAATGCGTGATTACCGGTGTAAATCTTAGTTTCGTCGGGTGAAAGATGTCATAGAGTGATTCTTAATCAGTTTCAATGGGTGTTGGTAGTCCAAAGTATATTAGGACATGTGGTATTTGTTAGAAGTTTCTTTCATAGATTGGATATCTGTATCAAAATTACATAGATCTGTTTTCTGCTAGAGCTATTGACAGTATTGAGATTTACTAAATATTGATTTTTTTATGTATAAGGATCAAATTGTTGTTTTTTAGTGTCATGTGTTTTATTTTAGTTGTTTTTTATGTCTCCGCGCTTATTTTGCTCTCCCTTTAGTTATATCTATTAACCCCGCTCATAATCCCTTACTCTTTACTTTTTACTAAATTGCGTAATTTTTCTCCAAATTTGAACATCCAAAAGATAAGGTTTTAGACAGAGTGGTATGGAGCAATTTTCAGCGACAACGGAGCGGAATTTACTAACACAGACTTGGCCAGCCTTTTAGATAACGATCCGACAATGTGACATAAATGATAATTAAAAAAGCACGAATTTGACTAGTGGTTTTGTCGATATTGGTTTCTTTAAGGCTGATAATTTAAGAAAGCACGAATTTGACTGGTGGTTTTGTCGATATTGGTTTTTTTAAAGTAATCATATTCATATGTAGACATTGAAAAGCAATCAAAATGAAATCTGGGACAACCAATAATTAACAATTTGTTCATAAGAAAAAAAATGTCATAAGCTTGGACACTAGATAAGTTCTGAACTCCTAAAAACTTAGCCATGACAAACACAAACTTCAATTGTTGTTGGATAATTGTTGTTGTTCAAACTCTTGCAGCCACTTGTCGCCGTCCCATTCGTCCCGGATTTTGCCACCGCGCTCGGCATAGAGAGTGAGCAAGTGGAGGAACATCTCTTCTCTCCATTTCTCAAAAGGTGGAAGCCCTGATGCATTAGCCAGCCACTTATGATAACCAAACTGCAAAAAGGCAATACATTGGTTACAAACCAAATTATTTTTCAAAAAAATTGTAAGATTTTAAATTTGTTTGGTCGAACTCATCGTGCCGGACTATAATCGTTTGCCCAATTCCAGGGGTTAATAGCCCTTGCACGCAATCCTGATCACGGTCCGGCCGACTTTGATACTATTCTCTGACGCTCTAAATCCAAGCAACTGTCCCCATTAACTCAACACAGCCTAACTGAGTCCGTTGTCTTCACTTGATCCAGAAAATGAAGAATTTCTATAGGATTTGAGTAGTACATCTCTTACTTATTAAGTCTCTAAATATCTTATTTCCAATCAATATGGTACACAAACATATGAATTATTATCATCTACCCCTAATAATGTGTGCGCAACGTTCTCATCGCGGCCCAGAATGTCGCGCGCCCAGACCAGAATCTTTACCCTGATAGGACGTTGCGACCCAGACCAGAAACTTCACCTCGGTAAGTGATCGGAACTCCAGGGGTCGATAGCCCTTGCTCTGCAAGTCCGATCACAGTCCGGGTCGGCTCTGATACCATTCTGTCACGCTCCTAAGTCCGCCCAACTCAGCCTAATTAAGCTCGTTGTACTCACTTGGATCTAGAAACGAAAGAATTTCTATTTCTCTGTCTTATGAAGATTCCAAATCTCTTATTTCCAACTAATGTGATACACAAACAGAAATGGTATTACACCCTAGCTATATTTATTACCTTAGTTTGTACTTGAATGCGATGAGAATGATGCTTAGGACATCCCATCTCCTCCATCTCCTTATAATCCTGTTGAACACATTCCATCATCTCTTCTTCACTCGGAAGCATTGCTTTTCCCGATAATACCCTTGCGAGCCACCTCGATTGGAGCTCGGCCATGAGAGGCACCAAACCCTAACAGCGCAATAGTCGATAAACCCGAACCTAGACAATGTCAGAGAATTTCGAGCAATGATGCGAAAAAATGAATTTTGATTACCAACCTGGTAAGGTAGTCCAATAAAGGACAGGTTTGGAGCTAGACTTGGTGGGAAAACATGCTTATACAATGGTCCGACGCGATTGTCATCGACTGTCACAATGTCGTTTGTTCTTAGAAAAGGGAAATGGTAATTATACCTGCATCGCACTTATATTAACTATATAATATGAAACAACAGCTGTTATCAACAAAGTTGAAACTTCAGACAGTTAATATTAGCAATTTAAACTTCAGACACCAAAATCTCAAATATGGCAAACTTTAGACAGTTTATAGGTTCTTAGCACTATTCTTTATGCCTATAATAGCCGATTGCCAAGGTTGAAGAAGTACCCGGTGCAATGGAGTATAACATCGGGATAAAGAGATGATCCGTCTTCAAAAACTACTTTACCGTCTTGTTCTGCACGTTTTATCTGCCAAACAATGATCGTTTGTCAGAACGTGTTATCTCAGGTACCTGTTTGATAGAATGGATATAAGTTACCACTGGGTGCTTCAGTATTGATGTAGTGTCCTTAAAATGCAATTTATCGAGATTTTGGATGGCACCGTCTTCTTCTGCACATTTTATCTGCCAAACAATGATCAGTTGTCAAAGCGTCTTATCTCAGGTACCTGTTTGATAGAATAGATATAAGTTACCACTGGGTGCTTCGGTATTGAAGTAGTGTCCTTAACATGCAATTTATCGGGATTTTGGATGGCTCGTGACGATTGATGGACTTGTTTTGCTACGGGGAAGATGTCGTGCGATATATCCATGGCACTCGGTCCGTTTCCTACGATCAATACAATCTGAAGCAAGGTTGTCAAAGAGAGGAACACACTAATAATTTTGTGTCTATATTCAAATATACGCGCTCTGATATTATATGAAATTTTAAACAGAAAACTTAATAATGTGATAAATGAAAACGTGGTTTAATCTTTATATTACAGATTACAATTGTACTCATTTCTTCCCATCAATTCAATTCAACAAAATTTGTTTATAGAGATTTATCCAAAAGCAAATACCTGATCCTTGAAGGGCTCTGGAATGCGGTAATTGTGACTATGCACTTGTTTCCCTGGCCAACTACTCCGTCCTAAAACATAGAGCATTTGCTAAAAAAACTTGGTAGTATTTAGAATTGGATATATCAAATTCAGAAGGGTTAAGAATCTAAAAATAGTCCAAACCACTATAGGTTAAGTTAGTAATAACTATTTATTAGTTTAAAATGTTGATATTCGGTGTTCTGACAAATCAGCCTAAACCACGAAAAAAAATCCATACTCCAAAAAAGTGAAAAAAATATAATAGTTGGAACACCGAATATTAATATTTTAAAATGTTAATTGGTTTTTTTTGGTACAATGTGTTTGGTCAACGTTGATTTTTGATGCTATATTTTGTAGACTTTTGGTGTTATATGTTTGCATTTTTTTTTTTGTAGACTTTTGGTACATCCGTTAGTCAACTGTTAAGTTTGACATTTAAATAATTTATTTTGTTCAATTTAATTCATAATCTTCTTCCGGATACTGTCCAAGGTATTTCGGCCACCTACAATGCCACCGACCACCATCCAAACCCACAGATGACCACCAATCGAGCCAGACGACACCGATTAGAACTATTTGGCCCCGATTGGGCCGCCCTACGAGAGCTCCATATCGGAGCAGCAGAGCTCCAGATCGAAGCCACATGGCTTTTTTTTACCCGCCCACTGACCCCATTTAACATTATCCGCTGCCGCTTCGTCTTCTGGCGAGGCTTTGAGATTCAACCAATATCTTTCTATTTGAAGCAAAGTGCGGTATGCCTTCAATTCAACGCAGAGTTTGGTTTTTTGGGGGTGATAGTGGAAGCTTCGAATTTCGATGGTGGTCGACGACCTTCTGTGGGTTCCAGCTGCCTTATGCGTTGACCGGAATACTTTAGGCGATGACCCGAAAAAGATTAATGATTAAATTAAACAAAATAAAACTATTTAACGGTCAAACTCAACCGTTAATAATATATACACCAAAAGTCTACAAAATACAAACGTACGTAACAAAAACTTTATAAAATAAAATATACGCCACAAAAAATCAACATGCAAAGCAACAAAAGAAACCCTTTAACCCTATTTTAAATATGCGATAACGAATAATAACACGAACTATAATTAAGACTATATTTAGATTCATTAACCCAATTCAAAATACACTGCACATTTCTCAATTTACCTGGAAAATCACTGATACGAGGTTCAGTATGATGACCAACACAAACAACCACCGCCTCGAAAACCTCCACGGCGGAGGACCCACCCTCACCACCCACCGTCCGCCACTCCACAACCCACCCGCCGCCGCTCCCTCCGACCGGTTCAACCCGAATCACATCCGACCCGAACCGAACCAACTTTATCAAACCAAAATCCGCCGCAAAATCGTTGAGGAACCGGAGCACCTCCGCCCGACCCGGAAAAGTCCGCGGGTCGCCGCCGTCTTTCACAGTCATCGGGTAATCCAAGAACCCCATGAGTTGCCTGGGTACGTTGGTTCGGAGAGAATCGTACATGCTGCTGTGGACGATTTCACGGGTCGGGTCGAGACTCATCGGGTCCGTCTCGGTTTTCGGGTCGAAGACCCATGTGCCGCCGATCTGGGTGGATTTTTCGAAGATGACCGGGTTGTGGTTCTCGCGCTGGAGTTCTCGGGCGGCGAGTAACCCGGACATGCCCGCCCCGATTACTGCGACCCGAATGGGTGTTTCCGCCATTTTTAGAGCTTCTGCTAAGAAAGAGAGAAAATGGCTAATGTTCACTGTGTGAAGTTGAAGATCAACAGAGAGGTGCCAGCTTTAATTTATTAAGGGTTCATTTCTAAGTATTATTATAATAGATTGATTAATTAATGGGGGTGGGTGCAAATAACGGTTTGGGTTTTGTCCAATCGGTTAGCGTTCGTGTTTCAAAATTAGAGCTTGACCAAGTTCGAGCTTGTCAAATACTAATTGAGTCGAGTTTGACAGATAACTCGGCTAGACTGAGCTCGTTTACGCTCATTTAAAATTAGTGTTAATAGGAACCACAAATATGTTTGGGTAATGTGATTGATTAGTATAATGATTTTTTATTTGATATTGTTAATTATATGAAATGAAAGTACAACCACAAACATGTTTGGGCAATGATAATGTTGATTTTATAGTACAATCATAGCTACCTTAATAGTTTGACCCAGCCATGAGTCGAACTATGGTTAGGTTAATTGGACTCTAGCGTTATTTTTGGAATAAATTGCAAAATTTAAAAGTTAGATGTATAAATTGGAGGACTAAATTGAATAAAATAAAAGTATTTAAATGTCAAATTTGACAGTTGACTAATAGATGCACCGAAAGTCTATAAAATGTAAATATATGATACCAAAAAAAAAAAAAAAAACATATGGCACCAAAAACAATATTAGTCAAACATATGACATTAAAAGACCCATTAACCCTTCGTTAAATGGTCACATGCTACAAATGCCCTCTTAATGACTGACCCTGGTGTAAATGATGGTTGTTCTAGATGTAGAGTAAGCATACTACAATGTGTTACCCTCCTGATGAGTGACGTGGCGCGAGTGTGAATTATTCTTATTACGGGTGCTGACTTCCTGATAGCCGACGCTGGTGTGAGCGTGGATTTTTCTTATTACAAATGCTTATCTCATGATGACTGACCCTGATGCGAGTGTGGATTTTTTTAGGTGTGGAGCAAGTATGTTAGAGCCTATGATGCTCCCCTCGTGATGGCTGGTGTTGATTGTTTTTATTATTGGTTCTACCCTCTTGATGGCTGACCATATTATGAATGTATATTATTCTAGATGTGAAGTACGTATATTACGAATACCGCCTTTCTGATGTGCTCCGAACAATCCACAAGAAAAAATTTATAAGTGAACCAAACATGCAACTATATATGCTTAAGAAATTGAGCACCCTGCCCTTTTTGTGCTATAATTGAGCCTCTTGGGTTTCAAGGATGGCAACAACCTTGCTTGGAATCCAAGCAATCAACACATAAGCAAAGGAAAACCCATAATTATTTTAAAACAGAGTAAGTCATTGAAACAATGGATACAACATATATATATCTAACAACCCAACTATGTGAATTAGTGGTTCCATACTAAAATTAATTGGAATAGACCAATATATAAGCCCACTGAGATTACATACTAAAATTAATTGGTGGAATAGCCCAACAAACTTATATATATTGTTTATATAGTGTTCTAACTTTTTAATCTAACTAATGTAGTACAATTCACTCACATGCATATACTTAACAGTTGGATAATTCTCGATAACGTTCAATTTCTTGTATCTGAGTGTCGGCGTCCCATTGGTCGCGACAGCTCAGACCGTTCTTCGCTATGTGGGTTAAAAACGTATCGATCAAGTCTTCTCTCCATTTCTCCAAAGCGGGAAGTCCCATTATATCGATAAGCCACTTCTGATAGCCAAACTGCAAAAACCGATTGTGTTGATATAGAGTATAAGAGTGTACTGAATACTTTCACCTATAAGTTCGAATTTATGAGACGGTTGGTTAAAACGCACATCTTATTATTAAGAAATTATCAAACCAAACCAACAATTCGATTTTTGTTATTTTTTTCCAGCAATTTAGGGTTTAGAGTTTAGGGTATTATGACCTTATTTTCCATTTCAAAAGCTTGATGAGAGTGATGCTTAGGCCTTCCCATCTCCTCCATCCTCTTATAGTGTTGTTGAACAGACTCCATCATCTGTTGTTCATTTGGTAGCACCATTTTGCCCGATAAAACCCGAGCAACCCACTTAGATTGAAGCTCCATCACCATTTCCACGTTAGGCTGACAACATAATAGTAAATCCTCAAAAAGAAAAACCTCGGACGATGTTCGACCAAGATTTAACGAATCGTTAAGAACCTAATCACAGTTTCAAGTTTGCACCGTATTATTTTTAGGTGTTCTAAGTTTAAATTGTTGTTAATAGGTGTTCTAGATTTCATTTTAATTGCTTTTTGGGTTTTCGTCTGTTTTGTCTGTTAAATTTGACGGATTTTGGTCTAATGACAGCATAAATTCAGTAGAAATAGCATTTAAAAAAGATAAAATAACAAAATGATACTTCTGATTTCCTTTAACTTATGTTAATTAGTGTGCACATACAGCGGAATTGAAGAACTTATGCAAAATTAATGTTCAATTTAACTTAATTAACATAAATATATATTAATTAAAGAAAATTCACACCTAAAACTTTAATAGAAAAAAATGGACGAAAAGTAAAAAAAGTAACGAAAATTGAAACCTCTAAGTCAACCTTGGGATTGTAATTATGTTTTGTAAACCTTTAATTAACCTTACTAACCTGGTAAGTCAGTCCAATAAAGGACAGGTTTGGAGCTAGACTTGGTGGAAAAACATGCTTATACAAGGGCCCGACACGATTATCATCGATTGTCACAATGTCGTTTGTTCTTAGAAATGGGAAATCGTAAACATACCTGCAAAATCCAACCAAACATGTCGCGCTAATCTGTGACATCTAATAGTAACAATTTAAAGCCGATTTAAAATCAACATAGTGCAAACCTGAAAAAGTGATTAGATTCTTAACTCAATTTTAAAGTATAATCTAAAAACTTAGTTAATTGCAGTTTGATGAATGCATTTACCCGGTGCAATGGAGTATAACATCCACGTAAATCGATGTACCGTCTTCGAAAATTAGTGTACCGTCTTCTTGAGCACATTTTATCTGCAGAATGCCGATCGGGAAACTTCTTATGCTATATATGCAGGGACGAAGCCATATAGCGGTGAGGGTGTAATTGCCCCCTCAATTTTTGAGATATGTAATTTTTATCTTGAAATTTGTAATTATTATCAATTTTACCCTTTAAAATCTTACAATTTCCCGCTATTTTTTTTTATTATACTAGTTATTTGCTTTTAACACAATTCTTACCCTGAACTTAATTCCTGGCTTCGTCACTGACTATATGTACACGTACGTACCATTGGGTGCTGCAAAATAGCAGTAGATATCTTCCGCGGTAGTTGATCTGGATATTGGGCGACCCGTGATGCTTGATGAACTTGTTTCGCGAATGGGATTAAATCGTTCGATATGTCTAATGCACTCGGTCCATTTCCGATTATCAACACAATCTGAAGAGCGGTTGTGAAAGAATAATCTTGTAATATGAACTCATAATGTATTGCCTTGAATGAAGTTGATTCAAATGTACCTGATCTTTGTAAGGTTCTGGAATGCGGTAGTTGTGGCTATGCAGTTGTTTCCCAGGCCAAGTACTTCTTCCTGCAGTTTATATGTCTATTTAAACTCGAATAACTTGCACAACAAGTTAAAGACATTAGATTCGGTATGCACTGACTTATGTATTAGCTTTTTGAAATTTCAGACCGGCCACTTGACCAACTATACTAAACCTTAAGTTAACTTGTACAACAAGTTAAAGACATCGAATTCTGTATGCACTGACTTAAGTACTAACTATTCCGTTTGTGAAATTTCAGACTAGCCATTTGACCAACTGTTCTAAACCCTTAAGTTAACTTGCACAACAATCTAAAGACATCAGATTCGGTATGCACTGACGTAAGTACTAACTATTCCGTTTGTGAAATTTCAGATCAGCCACTTGACCAACTATCCTAAAATCTTAAGTTAACACGCACAACAATCTAAATGCATTAGATTCGGTATGCATTGACTTAAGTACTAACAATTCCGTTTGTAAAATTCCAGACTAGTCACTTAACCAACTATCCTACAACTTTAAGTTAACTTGCAGAACAATCTAAAGACATCAGATTTGGTATGCACTTAGTACTAGCTATAACGTTTGTGAAATTTCAGACTAGTCACTTAACCAACTATCCTAAAACTTTACGTTAACTTGCACAACAATCTAAAGACGTAAAATTCGGTATGCACTGACTTATGTAATAGCTATTCCGTTCATACCCGTCACTCAACGAAATATCATAAAATCTTAAATTAGTAGATAACTACGTGATTTAGTCTTTATACTTCAATATAATCCTCACTTGTGAACTAAAATATTTTTTAACGTCACTCACATGAACTTTAATTAAATTGGGGATTTGACGCGGTAGAGATTCGAACACACGCACTAATACTATATGAAAGTGTAGACTGACAACTTTACCTGGAAACTCGACAACCCGAGGTTGAGTGTGATGACCATTACACACCACCACCGCATCGAAAACCTCCTCATCAGAGTCGTCCGCACCGTCCAAAGTCCGCCACTCGACGACCCACTTACCGCTCTCTCCACCACCGACCCGCTCGACCCGAACAACTGCAGATCCGAACCGAATCAACCCGTTCAGCTCAAAATCAACCGCAAACCCATCAAGGAACCGAAGCACTTCCTCCCGACCCGGAAAGATCCGCGGGTCGTCCTTCGGAACAAATGGGTAATCCAAGAAGTCCATGACAGGCCTGGGGAGGTTGGTTCGAAGGGAGCGGTACATGCTGCTGTGCACGATCTCACGGGTCGGGTCGAGGCTCATTGGGTCAGTCTCAGTCCTCGGGTCGTAGACCCACAAACCGCCGACCTGGTTGCTCTTTTCAAAGACAACCACGTCGTGGTTCTCTCGCTGGAGCTCCCGAGCTGCAACCAACCCGGCCATGCCCGCCCCGATAACGGCTACACGGATTGATCTCGGCTCCATTAACGAACGCCTAATTTAGTTTGGAGCTTTTTGTGAGAAAAAAGAAACGCCAAGATTCGCTTTATAAATCCGACAAACCCATTATTAATCCGACAAACCATTGGGTTTGGCATTTCATCATTATTTTAAAGAGCGCAACAAACCACGTGTAGAGATTCCAAAAGTTCAAACTTTCAAACAACATTGATGATATATTTAAGGTTAAGAAACTATAAACTGTCCGATTTGCTCGACGTGGTGTTTGAAATTTAAATTGTTGATATTAACGGAAGTTTCTACCTTTGTTGAAATTTGATTTTCCGTACATTTTTGTTGTTAAATTTGACAGAATGATAAGAAAAGTTGAAATTTCCCTTGATCAGCCACCACCAACTCTGGCTGGTCACCACCCTACTCTGGCCTGTCAATTTATGCACCGTTCATATATATATATATATTAAAGAGCGCAACTAACACGACGCAGAGATTCAAAAGTTCAAACAACATTAAAGATATTGAACTAAATAATGTTGATATAAATATTTTTTTCGTTCTCACTGTCACTTACGAAGTTATAAACATCTAGATAAAAGACGAAGCGCTGAATCGTTACGCCATATTAATATTAAATTAACTTTTGCAGCTAAATCCCTTGAATTTGGACCACTATGCACATCGTGGCCAACTCTTTATTAGTGGGCCTATTGATCTTCATGTAAGTGTTCTTTTATTGGTATTTTAGATAGAACTTTTAAACATAAATTAGTATAATACCTTATTTTTAGTTTTGAAGAAAAAAATTAATGCATTTGTATTCCCTTTTAATATATTCATTATTTATTTTCGTATTTCTAAATATATATTTATCCAATATTAATGAAATATTTCGAAACATGTGTATATTTCGTGTCAATTTCAACGTAAAGGTTACGAAACATATTTTTTTATAATATTGATATTTCTTAAAAAAAAAAAACCTAAAAAATCAACCCAATCGTCCTTATTTGCTTAATTAGAAGGAGTTAGCCATGACATGACATACACAAAAGCAACAACCATAACAGCATACCAACTATGTATGTAAATAAATCAGTTGTTGGATAATTGTTGTTGTTCAAACTCTTGCAGCCACTTGTCGCAATCCCATTCGTCTCGGAAATTGTCACCGTGCTTGTCATGGAGAGTGAACAAGTTGAGAAACATCTCTTCTCTCCATTTCTCATAAGGCGGAAGCCCTGATGCATCAGCAAGCCACTTATGATAACCGAACTGCAAAAAAAAAAAAAAAAATATATATATATATATATAGGTTGTCAAGAATAAAACTCGCGTCTTTAACTAATATTCCATAAACTCGAACTTGTGAGTGTAAGCGTTGGACACGTTATAGTTTAGCCATTGATGACAATGGTGTATCGTCGGAGAATAATGTATCTCTAACGGGCCAGGGAAATATATATTGACATTTAAATGTATTCAACATGAGATAAACCTGGACGCTCTGATACTATGTTAAGAATAAGACTCACGTCTTAATCAACTGACCCATAAGTTTGAACTTGTGAGTGAAAGTGTTTGACACGTTCTTATTCATATTACAACATCCTCCCTTAAACTGATGTTTACGAACATCAGTTTAGCCATTGACGACAATTGTGTATCGTCGAAGAACGATATATTTCTAACTGGCAAGGGAAATGTTGACAACTAAAAGTAGTCACCGGTAATTGAACCTGGACACTCTGATACCATGTCAAGAATAAAACTCTTATCTTAACTAACTGTCTCGTAAACTCGAACTTGTGACTGAAGGCGTTGGACACGTTCTTATTCATCCTTTAAAACAAGTAACAAAACTTTGAAAAAATGTATAAATTTTAAAAAATTTGAGATATTTAATTTTTTTTGTTTTTAAGCCATATATATAGTTATCACCTTATTCTGTAATTGGATGTTCTGATAATGGTAGTTTAGACATTCCATCTCCTTATTGTCGTGTTGAACACATTCCATCATCTCTTCTTCACTCGGAAGCGTTACTTTTCCCGATAATACCCTTGCGACCCACCTCGATTGGAGCTCGACTACGAGCGGCGCGGGACCCTAAAAGCACGATAGTCGATAAATCCGAACCTTAGACAATGTCGAAGAATTTCGATGTTTGAAAATTTGAATGTTGATTACTGACCAAGTTAGTTAGTCCAATGAAGGACAGGTTTGGAGCTAGACTTGGTGGGAAAACATGCTTATACAAGGGTCCGACATGATTGTCATCGACTGTCACAATGTTGTTTGTTCTTAGAAATGGGTAATGGTAACTATACCTGCATCACACTTGTATTAGATATGATCAATAGCTATTATAGAAGCCATAATAATGAATGGTTGGGGACTAATTTGAAATTATGTGTATTGTTTATGACTAAAATAGTCAATCACCAAAAGTTGAAGGAAGAAAACCCCATTATTTATGTTATAAGATTTTAGTTTTTTGTGATTTAATGTCTTAATGTATCAGATTTGTTCGCTTTCACCTTTTCGACCAATTTTGGCGTTAAATTTTCGTCTAATTTTAACTTAAATTGTGATGTATCTATAATTATAAGAGTTAAGAACCCAAAAGCAGTCTGAAGTACAGTCTATGTTGCAATTTTGACGTTAACTTTTAATACCAATATTTTGCTGAAAAGTGAAAAGCAAATAATTTGATACATCAAAATTGAATCATGAAAAAAAAATTGAAACATCAAATCGCAACACGGTCTATACTTCAGACTGTTTATCGGTTCTACCCCTTATAATATTAATTACTTTATAAAACATTATGTTAGGTAAATTAGCTAAGTAATAATGGTTTCATAAGAAGTACCCAGTGCAATGGAGTATAACATCTGGATAAAGGGATGATCCGTCTTCAAAAACTACTTTACCATCTTCTTCTGCGCATTTTATCTGCCATACAATGACCAACCATATACATATATAAGAGAGTTACACTCTTCATCAACTCCGCAACACGATAAACCATGTAATATGATGTAACAGTTCAATACTCTATCTTTTAACCAATGTCAGGGATTTAAACCTCGCAAATGAGTGTGAGAACATAAATATATTTATAATCAGCAATTTAGTCCTTACAGACTGACTCAGTGCGTAAGCATGAGAATTGAAAGATATTTTTAACCAGTACTTTAGTTCTTATAGGCTGACACGTGCAGATGGGTCTTAGTCTAGCTATGGAGCATGCTACTAGAATCACCCGCAAAAAAAAAACTCTGCAACATGAAGGTCGGCCAAGGTAGCCAGGCTAAAAAAGTCGACCCGAATAAGGTCAAAGGCCGAAGAGGCCGGAAGGATGTTGATATAGTATAAGAGTGTGCTTGTTAGAGTATGAATAAGAGTATACCAAAGGCCTTTACTCACAAGTTCGAGTTTATGGGCAGACTGGTTAAGGGGTATGTCTTATTCCTAACAAATGGTATTAGAGCCGATGGTTTGAATCCCGGCGGTGACATTTTAAGAAAAAAACGTTGAAAAACCCCATTGGAAGGCCAGTTGGGCCGGGCAGAAAGCCCATGTGTACGGACCAAGTAAGGAGTCTGGTGTAAACCGATGTTTGCAAACATCAGTATAAGGGAGGGTGTTAGAGTATGAATAAGAGTATACCAACAAGTTCTAGCTTAAGAGCTTACTGGTTAAGACGTACGTCTTATTCCTAATAGTGCTAAATGTCTTCACCAACAAGTGTACGTCTTATTATTAACAATATATAGTTGTAGATAATATCCGTACCACTGGATGCATTAGTATTGCTGCATTGTCTTTGAAATGCAAATTATCTGGATTTTGGATGGCTGGTAATGCTTGATGTACTTGTTTTGCATAAGAGGAGATGTCGTGCGATATGTCCCTTGCACTCGGTCCTTTTCCTATGATCAATACAATCTGAAGCAACCTCGTCAAACAAAGCAACAATTTAAAAAGATTATTTTCATGGTATACGGTTTAGTCTAACTTTCTTATAAGTTCAAACTTGTGAATAAGTTTAAACATTTTGTAACATTTAAATTCAGCATGATTGAATCTGTTGTAAATACCTGATCCTTGTAGGGCTCTGGAAAGCGATAATTGTGACTATGCACTTGTTTTCCGGGCCAACTACTCCTTCCTAAAATATAGTATATTAATTAGGGCTGACAATGGTAAGTTAATGTAAGGCTACTGAAAATATCATAACTATACCCTATGTTTTACCCATATATTACAAATATAGCCATAATGGGTATACTTTTTTCGTACCAGAATCATAACTATAACTAGTGACGAAAAAAAAATTCACTGGTAAGAATTAAGTTAGGGACAACTAACTAGTATAAAAAGAAATTCAAGTGGCAAATGTAAGGTTTTAAACGGTCAAATTGACAACAGTTATAAATTTTAAAGTAAAACCTGCTAATCACAAAAAGTTGAGGGGAGCAATTGTCCCTCTTGTCCTATACTAGACCCGCCATTGTCAATAACCACGGTTTTTCTCCATTGTGTTACCTGGAAATTCGGCGATGCGAGGTTGAGTGTGATGGCCAGTGCAAATGACCACCGCCTCGAAAGCCTCCACGGTCGAGGAGGCAGCGGTAGCTCCCTTATTCCGCCACTCGACAACCCAACCGCTGCTCCCTCCGACCGGTTCGACCCGAATCACTTCATACCCGAACCGAATCAACTTGATCAGATCGAAATCTACCGCAAAATCGTTGAGGAACCGGAGCACCTCCTCCCGACCCGGAAAGGTTCTCGGGTCCCCACCCTCTTTTGTAGTCAACGGGTAGTCCAAAAACCCGATGAGGTGTCTGGGGACGTTGGTACGGAGGGAGTCGTACATGCTGCTATGCACGATTTCACGGGTCGGGTCGAGACCCAACGGGTCGGCCTCGGTTTTTGGATCGTAGACCCAGGTGCCACCGATTTGGGTGCTCTTTTCGAATATGACCACGTTGTGGTTCTCCCTCTCGAGCTCTCGGGCTACGACCAACCCGGCCATGCCCGCACCGATCACCGCAACTCGGATCGGTTTGTGCTCCATTTAAGAAAACTCCACCGTTTAAAACATAAAATCTCCAATTTATTCACGGTTTTAATAACTAGGAGGCTGGCCCGTGATTTGAACGGAAGTAAATAATTTTATACACAATAATAGATTAACAAAATGCAATAGCAGAAACTTTGGATGCAAGGTGATTAGAAATGTGAGGGAGACTTGGCTTTATTTATAGTGCAACTGAAACTTCCATCATTAATCTTATTGATTAATTTAATGTAACTCCGGCAATTAATTAAACTAAACCGAAGTCATCAATCAATGTAACTGATAATCTGTTACAGATAAATTAATAGCAGTGAATTTGGAGCCCAAGATTTATGTAACCTGATTTATGTGTGTGCTTGAGGTACCTTAGAGCACAAGAAAACCTCTGGTTGCTGCCGCCTTCACCAAACATAAGTAAAAGTAGGGCTAGCTGGCAATTTGTGCGTGACATTAGTCGTGTCATGTTAAACTTACTGAACACGAACACGTATGGTAAGCTTATAGTGCTACGTTTACATTCCCGAACACGGCACAGAGTTTTTCGTGTGTATCGTGTCGTGCTATCGTGTGTTGTGTTAAGTTATTCCATTGTGCATGTCTATACGTCTTTAAACAAAAATTAAAACAATGACAAAAAACTATAAATTAATATGTCAGTATTCCATAGTTTGTAATTATATGTGATGAACTTTAAAATTTAAACCACTTATTGGAGTTTTAAAATTTATTAAATAAGATTTTTTCAAAATATTATTAAAGAGTTAAACTTAGTAGCACAACTTTATCGTGTGTGTCGTGTTGTGATACATAAACACGAATATTATATCGTGTTATCGTTCTGTCATACCCTTGCACGAACACGGTTTTTTTCGTGCGTGTTTTTGTCATGCCGTGTCACAATTTGCCAACCTAAGTAAACTAATTCCATATTTAAACATGTAATAATTGCTTCAAGAAACATACGAGTACAGTTTTATTAAAACCAAAATGAGGGAAACTCAAACACAAATAAATGATCATATTTGAAATAAACACAACAACGACACAATGATTATATCGACCGATATATAATATCGATTTACTCGTGATTATTGTCAAATTATTAGCAAGCATCAATCAACCTTCTCCAATCTGATGAGTTTCAGCGGTATAAAGGATTTCGGCTTCTATGATCACAGTACCGCTGTAAATGAACCCTTTTTCAGGTCGACGGAGCTCTTCCAAAGCTATAAATTCACTTGCCCAACAGAGTTCAGCGGTGCCAACTAATTTTGGCAACCATACACCTCCTGCAAAAAAAATTAAATCACGTCTTCACATATAACCTTAAGGTTTTATAACATTTGATAAACTGTTCAGTTTAATACTTTACTGTGTTGATACTTTACTTCACATATAACCTTAAGATTTTGGGTTAATAACCTAGGAGATATCTGAAGTTTGCCTCATGTTAACGGGAGATTTCTGAAGTTTCAAATGTTGATTTGCGAGGTCTGAAGTTTCAACTTTGTTGATTTGAGGTTTTCCGTCCATTTTTAGGGTTAAATTTAACAGAATTGTGTGAAATGACACTATTGCCCTTTTAATATTTTGTTTTATTTAATATCTTATTTGTGTAAATGTGAAATGACAAAATTACCCCTAAAGTCAAATTACTCCGGCCACCACCACCTGAGCTCCAGCGACCACCACCGAACTCCGGCGACCACCACCGACCACAAACACGGCTCCGATCGGAGCCACAGAGCTCGATCAGAGCCGATTTGGTGGTCGCCGGAGTTCGGTGGTGGTCGTCGGAGCCGAGGTGGTGGTGGCCGGAGTCAGGTGGCGGTGGCCGGAGCCGTGGTGGCTTTAAGGGCATTTTCGTCTTTTCCTTCAAGCATGTGAGGGGCACACTTTGATAGAATGACATTTTTGGAATTTAATTTTATTTCTGGTCACATGCAAAGCACGTGACCAATTTCCGTCACAATTAACGGTAAAAACAGACGGAGACCGTTGTTATCAACAAATTTGAAACTTCAGACATCTCAAATTAACATTTGAAATTTCAGACCTCTCCCGTTAACATGGGGCAAATTTCAGACTTTTCCTAGGTTATTAACCTTAAGATTTTGGCCATCTACTTCTGATGAATTGGTGGGAGAACTATTGGTTAATTATGATAGAAAAAGTTCTACACTTTCACCACCAAGATTGAAGAAATTCTTAATTGGCACGTTGCCAACAGATGGCCATGTGTTGGTACTCCTATAACAAATTAAAGTTCGACACACGTGGCAATGTGTAAAACAATTTATGCAAAATATCGCTATATAATTGGGTGAAGGGCCACCAGCACAGTACTATAAGGGAATAAGATATAATAAAAGAATTAGAATTGTATTATTGATCTTATTTAGGGTTGAGTTGAGTACATGTACCTATATATATAGATACAAGACTATATCTATAGCAATATAATAAGAAACATAATCTGATAATATACTAAGAATATATCTATTCCTAATCTAGATATATTCATCTAAATATAATAAGATATATTTATCTATAATATATCTTATTCCCTTATACGCCCCCGCAAGACGGACGTTCTGACAAGAATGCCGATCTTGATACGAAGAATATTAATGAATGCCCCAATAGTCCAGTCTTCATCGGAGGATGCCCGAAGAGGTCCAATCGGCAACGGTGGAAGCCCGGAGATGTCCAGTCGGCACGGCGGTAGCCCGGAAATATTCATCCAGTCGGCACGGCGGTAGCCCGGAGGTCCAGTCGGCAATGGCGGAGACCCGGAGAAGTCCAGACGGTCAGGATGCTGCTGGTCACGATGTTCACGTTGGTGAACGATAAGCAAACGACGGAGGTGAATTTGCTCGTTGGAGCAACCTCTTAATTCCAACAAAAATGCAGCAAAAAGGCAGCAAGTCTCAATCAGAAAGCTTGAAGCTAGTCACGGAGCCACGGAAGAGTCCTCAGGTGTAGCGATCAGATACTTTCGCTCGTTGGAGCTAGTAGGATTGAGGATGCTGGTAGATAGAAATACCGCCATGAGCATGGGCCGATAAAAAAAATTACGCTCGTTGGAGCGGGTACCAAAAGATCGGTGCAGAAATCGTCGATACGAAAGCAGGGATTTATTGTCTTATTAGAAAAGAAAAAAAAAACTGAAATTAGAATTGGCCAGGGGGCGGCCGGCATGACATCTTCATAGTTGATGGCGGTGCCGACCGCCCCTGAACAGCGGCGATGGTGGGCGACGGCTTGTAAGTTGTACTCGTTGGAGTTAGAAAGGCTCTGATACCATATAGAAAAATTAGAATTGTATTATTGATCTTATTTAGGGTTGAGTTGAGTACATGTACCTATATATATATAGATACAAGACTATATCTATAGCAATATAATAAGAAACATAATCTGATAATATACTAAGAATATATCTATTCCTAATCTAGATATATTCATCTAAATATAATAAGATATATTTATCTATAATATATCTTATTCCCTTATAAGTACCACGTGTTGGCACCGTGGCAGACAAGAATTTCTTTAAGGTCGGAGACTATATAAGGCATGTTTGTTTTGCTTAGAAGATATCCATTGAAGAAGCAAAGTTAGAGGAAGTTATCTACTTTGCATATACACTACATCTCTTCCATTTACATAAACACTCTTTTCATAATCAGAGTGCGGTGAGGTATTTTATTGAGTGTATATATACATATATATATAGTGTAATGAGTGTAACACTTATATCTTCTCATTTTCATAGTGAATTTATCATCTCTTGCCTGTGGTTTCCCCTCTACACTGGAGGGTTCCCACGTTAAATATTGTCTCTTCTTTCTGTTCTTTTATTTCTCGTTTTAACACCCGACTAAATATTTTCTTGTTTCACTGCACAATTCCGCAAAGTTTACAGTACGTACCTTGCCATTCATGATGAATACTGTGGAGTTGATCCACCAGTCGCAGTTTACACTCTGCATACACCTTTCTCATTTTGGGAGGCAATTGATTTCTCCGAATAAATTCCACCGCAACTACGAGATGTTTTCCTTGAAATTCGACGCCTCCCGAATTGACGAATAGAGCGCTGAATTGCCAAACATTCACAATTTTAGTAGACTTATTAACATTAGGTCAAGAACCTAATTAAAAACAATGCCATGTTAATAATCGCTACCAAATTTAAAATGTTGATATTTGGTGTCCCAACTACTACTAGATTGGTATTTCCACTTTTTTCTCTTAAAATTAACGAAACAAAAACAAGTTTTTAAGCATAAAATTAGCATAAACCATGAGTAACAAATCTGATTCTCTGAAAAAGTGGATAACATGTTTTTGTTGCTTAAAGCGTCAATTTTAAGGTCAAAATCAATAAAAATAAAAGGGGAAACAAATAACAGGATAGTTGGGATACCGAATATCAACATTTTAAATCTTGACAAAGATCAGCAACATTACATGTAGTTCGGACTGTTTTTAGGTTCTTTAACTCTAACATTATCAGTATGTTCTCTGCTCATATGACATACCAATCACAACCTAGGAAGCTACCACTGTCAGATTTATAGTGCTGCTGTGTAAAGAATTTCTCCTTTCGAAAAGTCAACTTGTTAGTGAGAACTGGCAGTTGTTTTATAGTAAGAGACGCCATTTTTTCACAGCCTTTTATCACGAAAACCTCTGCTCCCAATATGCAGTTGTCATCCAAAACGTAACCATTCGAACTCGAAAATAAACTCTCCGACGATAGGAATTGGGCGAATCCCCATTCTTTCTTCTGCTCATGGAATCGCCTAACTGCTCCTTGCTCATCTATACCAACATATAGATAATACTGACGTGGAATTCTTTGGTGCGTTTTAAAGTTCAGAATTGACGTATGTGTCTTGTTGTGAAATATCATGAAATTGGTCTAGAAATTCTATAATTGACTATAAACGGCAAAATTGCTAGTTACAAGTCACGTGACATTTTCTGATTTAATCCAGCTAAATTGCTACCGAACTTTGACTTGATTACAAATTGCTACCCGAACTTTGATTTTTAAATTTTGCTACTTGAACTTTCAATTTCCTAGCAAATTATTACCTCTGTTTCGGTTTCCGTCAAATTGGATAAAAAATGAGCATGTTCCAGCTACGTAGAGTCTTTTCATATGTATCAAATATGAATTCAGGCATAGATTAAAAGAATTGCAGCAAAACACTTTAAATTAGACGCTTAATCGGAAGGCACCGTTGGTATTGGGTGATGGTCTTGAACATCTAATTGAATGAACGGGTACCCAATTTTAAAAAATCAAACTTCAGATAGAAATTTGTAATTTGATGAAAGTTCAGATAGCAATTGGGTTATTAAGCATGTGCACGCACCTTGCATCATGAGATAATTGTCCCTGTTTTGATCGCGTATGAATAGTCTGTAACTGACAAACACCTCCCAGCCGGAACGAAACTTGTCAGTTTCGACAATATTTAGGTAGAGAGAAATATGGCCTTCTCCGCCGCGTTTTTTGTCGCCATTCGGATACAAAGACAAACGCCTGCACGATGTATATACGTTCATCGTGACAAGTAGGTCGATACAAATGGCATTATCAAGCTAATTAACGTTAACCTACCATTTGTAGCCGCCAGCTTCGAACATATCCGACCGATAAGTTTCCATTGTGGTGGCTTGGAGCAATGAGAAATTGTTGATCTTGATGATGTAATGACTTGGTTTTTGTTCTCTCTTGTGCACTTCCATACCATTACCTGCTAAAATACATAAACACTTATTATGGCAGAATATATTTATCCATAATATAACTTAATCAGAATATATTAGAATATATTTATTCTTCAGTGGCTAAATGTCCTCATTTTTTGTGATTTTATACGTAAATTATACATAAATATATTAAATTACAATATAAAATATGAGATTTGAACCTCGATTTCTGTCTAATTGTGGTGAACTCGTCATTGTAGAAGTTTTCAATACGAAAACCTCCGCTCCAAACACGCAGGTGTCGTCGACAAGGTACGCATAATTGGAGTTCTTTCTGAGGCTCTCCAGCGATAGTAACTGCGCGAATCCCCATTCTTTCTTACGCTGATGGAATCTCCTCACCGCTCCTAGCCGATCTACACAGCGGCAGATGCAGGATTTTATAAATGGGGTTAATTTAAAAATTATATACAAAAGTTATATTAATAGCGAAAAATTAATGCAAACGTATTGCGCATTAAAAGTTTTCAAAAAAAAACATGTAACACCAAAAGCCAATTTCGATCAAACATGTTATACTAAAAGACCATTTAAATTATATATATGTTAAATTATTTTAAAACACACCTTGGATGGTTAGATAAGAATCGTTCTTCTGATCGAGTACGAACAGTTTATAGTTGATAAACACCTCCCAACCGGAAGGGAAACTTTCAGTTTCTTCTATTTTCAGGTACAGTGATATGAACCCTTCTCCACCCTGATTCTTGTCTCCATTTGGATACAAACACAAGCTCCTACACATATATACATACTCTCAAGCATCTTTGATAAATAAATTAAAGGAAAAGAATCTATTTCGTATTTCAAGTTTACTTTATATGTTAATTTGGTGTCTCGGGATTAAATTGTTACTTTTGACTAGGCTTGGGCATAAAAACCGGTCCGGCCGGACTGGTTCGGAACTGGTCTGGAACCGGACCGTTTGGAACCGGTCCGGAGTGAACCGGTCCAAATTGGACTGGTTTATAACCCCTAAATTGGAACCAGTCCAAGGGGTATACCAAACCAGTCCAATAAACCAGTCCGGACCGGACCGGATTTGAACCGCTTTTTAGTAAAAAAAAAAAAAAAAGTTTTGACCGAGATTTTTTTTTTTTTTTTTTAAAAACCAGATTTTTGACCGGTTTTGACCGGTTTCTGACCGGTTTTGACCGGTTTCTGACTGGTTTTGACTGGTTTTGGACCGATTTTTATTGATAAAACCGGTCCGACATACAAAACCGGTCCAGAACTTGTTTTTTTAAAAAACAGTCCAAAACCGGTTCTGGACCGGTTCAAACCAGTCCAGTTTTTTTCAGACCAACCTAAGCCAAAAAAAAACCCTAGTTATTATTGGACCGGACCGTTTAAAACAGTTCCGGTCCGGTCCGGAACCGGTTCGGCCTGAACCGGTTCAGTGCCCATCCCTACTTTTGACTGCTTCAGGTTTCAACTTTGTTGCTATTTGATGTCTCCGTCAAATTTTGGGGTTAAATTTTACAGAAACTGGTCATGTGATGAATAAATTTAAAAATTCCTAAATTACCCCAAAATGCTCGGAATCGTCGGAATCGGGTCAACCCGGAATTAGAGGTGGGTGGCCAGAGTCGGAGTGGGTGTCCAGAATCGGAGGAGGGTGGCCGGAATTGGGCGAGTGACTTTGAAAAAGAAAAGTATTAATGGGTAAAATTGTCTTTTCATCTCAATATGTCAAAGTTAACCCCTAAAATTAGACAGAAAATCAAATCGCAACAAAATTGAAACCTAGGACACCAAATATTAATAATTTAATCCTAAGATACCAAACTGGCACATGAGGTAAATCTGAGACACTAAATATGTTCTTTTCCATAAATTAACTATATTATATTATATATATATATATATATAAAGTAACCTTGATTATGATTAGGTAGTTATAACTAACCAATTACCATTTGCAGCCCCCAGATTCGAATATATCCGACCCGTATGTTTCCCCATTGGCGCCTTTAGTTGAGAACCGAGGGATCTCGAAAATACAGTGAGTTGGTGCAAGTTCTCTCTTGTACACCTCCATAATATATATATACCTGCAGAACCCAATATATGCATAATGTATATATCTACTCGATAAAAAAACAAAATAAAAAAAAAAAAAATTATGTAAAAAATATTAATTACTCTGTGAGGATTGCTCTGAGTTTGACAACTCCTGATGATGAGAGCATATGATATACTACGGTGGGTTTATATACAAAAATTCCTTGACTTCGGAATTATCTATTTTATTTATTAGATTTATTTATGCAAGGTGGACTTCGCAATATGAATTACCAGTTCCAACTAATTTTTTTAAAATAAGTTGGATCTTATTTAGATTGGTACTCCTAAATTTAATTTATTGACGAAGACTCGGGTACGCAATTTTTTATGGGGAAATAGAATGAGGAGAAAAGTAGAGAAATTGCAAAGGGAAGAAGAAGACACTGCAGTAGACCTGTTAAATCGGGTTGACCCGCGACCTGTTATCCAAAATCCCTAACCCACGGGGTTAATATACAGTCATCTCGAACCCGACTCGAACTTTATAATGGTCAGGCCTCAGAACTCGAACCCAACCTAACAGTTCACCGGGTCAACCCGTAACCCGTCCATAAATCCCTATGTTTTTCCTTGGTCAACGGCCGCTGCATGCTGCTCCTCACATTTCATCTTTGTTCGATCTTCGTTGCAAAACCCTTCTCTTTCTCCTAGCTCGTTATTTGCTGCTCCACCCTAAAAAGAACTTCATCTTCATGTCTCTGTTAATAATTATATCCTCGTCGTGGAGAATCCAATCGTCAATTTCGAGTCATCAGTTCAGGCATCGAGAATTAGAATATAGGAGACACTATTCAATCAGACTGGTTGGACCAACTGATAAAAGCGAGTTGCGATCTTCGAGAGTGAACCAAGTTTGAATCCCGCTTATCAAACTGAAATGATAAAAATATCGACTGTTTTGGATATTAGAACGAGTATAACTTAAGTTAGCTTATTCATTTTATGACATTTGTAAGTATTATGATTCTTCATACTAGAACATGATTAAGCTAGTATCATAATTATGGTTAATAAGAATTTTTAGGCATTGTTCTAATTTGAATTTCGTTTATGGACAAATTGCTAGCTCTGTCAAGTATTTTGTATAATTTAAACGGAATTGATTACGTGGTTTACACGTGACTAAAAAAAACCGACACAAAATGCAACATCGCCCACTAGGATCCGGATCACCGCACGGCAATCACCTTCGATAATACACTAAGCCAATTCATACAATAAACACAGAGGAAGTTAAGTTTCAGACAAAATCTAAAACAATGTAAATCAGTTGTTGGATTGTTGTTGCTGTTCAAAATCTTGCAGCCACTTGTCAGCATCCCATTCGTCGCGGTAGTTTAAACCATACTTGTCTGGGAGAGTGAACAAGGTGAAAAACATCTCAACTCTCCATTTCTCCAAAGGCTCAAGCAAGAGTAGATCATTGAGCCACTTCTCATACCCAAATTGTGCCTCATAGCCTAACTGCAACCAACCAATTTTTGTAAGAAATTAGAAAACCTAAATTAAGCATTAAAACTACGGTTAAATGGTCGTCTTTTGGTACAAACATGTTTGACAGAATGCAAACGTATTGCACCAAAATTTCTACCAAAAAAAATATGTTTCACCAAAGCCAATATCGGTCAAACGTGTTGTAACAGAAGACTCTTTAACCTTTAAAACTATATCAAATTTGGTTAAAATGTATCACCAGATCCTTTTGGAGCCGATGCGTATGATGTTTCGGCCACCCCGACTCTTCAATCTCCGCGTATTCTTGTTCAACAAGTAACAACATATCTTCTTCACTCGGCATCGACATTTTTCCCGATAAAACTCGAGCCACCCACTTACTTTGCAACTCCATCACTAGAGGCGGAGTATCCTGTTAAATTCAAGCGAGATTTCACTTTATACACGTGTTATTTAACAGTTAAAATTAACGGTCAACTAACAAATACACTAAAAGTATACAAACTGCAAAGGTATTGCACCAAAAGTCTTAAAATAAATTGCGCAAAAACTAATTTTGGTATTAAAAAAAATATTTTACCAAAAAACCCTTTAACTTAACCCGACCCGAATAATAATTTTACTAACCATGTAAGTTAGTCCGATGAAGGACAGTGTATCCGATGCACGTGCTGCAAAAACATGCTTATATAAAGGGCCGACGCGATTGTCATCGACAGTCACAATGTCATTTGTTCTTAGAAATGGGAAATCATAACTGTACCTGCAATTTTGCATAAGGTGATCATAAGAATCATTTATCGTATCGATACATCATATGAAACTGTATGAATTATGTATTGTGTGCATATATATATATATATATACCCGGTGCAATGGAGTATAGCATCAGGGTAAAGGAAAGATCCATCTTCGAAAACTACTTTACCATCTTCTTCAGCATATTTGATCTGTCAACCAGAATTTCGAAAAGTAAGTCTCACAATTTAACGTTAAGGACGGATAAAAGGGTTAAGAACCTAAAAACAGACACAATTATATGTCATGTCGCTAATAACTGTCTCAGATTTATACTGTTGATATTCGGTGTAAACTATCAGATTTGTTGATTTCCACTTTTTTCGACTGGTTTTGGCATTAAAATTAGTTTATTAAGCAACAAATCTGATAGTTGAGACGACAAATATCAACATTTTAAATCTGAGACAGGAATTAACAACATGACATATAGTTGGAACTGTTTTTAAGTTCTTAACCTCGGATAAAACAACATTCATTGGACTATCAAAACTATTGTTATAATTGAAGCCAGCTAGAGTAGATATTATAAGTACCATTGGGTGCTGAATTATATCAGCAGAGTTCTTAAATCGCGGTTTTTCCAGATCTTCGTCAGCAGTTACTCGAGTTCGTGATGATTGATGGACTTCGGTGGCAAGTTTGAGGCTATCGTTCGATAAGTCTAATGCGCTTGCCCCGTCTCCTATTACCAGCACAATCTAAAGACACAGTTCGCAAAAGATAACTAGGAAGTAAGTTTTTAGGTTATTATACACTGATTTGTACCACATCGAATAGAAAGAAATGATAATAAAGTCTATATATAACAGTCTCAGTTACGCTGAGTTGAAATAGTTGGGACAGTAGCTCAGGTTTGAGGTCGTGACATTTTATTAGCTCAATTAAACAGTCCAGGTTCAAAAAGAACCGGTTTTTTTTTTTACTGGGCTTTAGTTGAAAAATTGGTTTGTTTGGAACCGATTTTGAACTGGTGCGGAAGTCTTGTGCACAAAAAAAGGCCCGGTTTCAAACTCTATATATTGATTTGTACCACAACGAATATAAAGAAGTGATAATAAAGTCGATTATATAAACAGGTTCGGTCATGCTGAGTTGAAATAGTTGAGATAGTAGCTCGGGTTTGGGATTGTCACATTTTATTAGCTCAATTAAACAATCCCGATTCAAAAAGAACCGGTTTTTTTTTTTGTACTGGGCTTTAGTAGAAAAATTGGTATGTTTGGAACTGATTTTGAACTGGTTCGGAAGTATTGTGCAAAAAAAAAGCCCGGTTTTGAACTCTATATCTTGATTTTTGCCCCATCGAGTAGAAACAAGTGATAATAAAGTCTATAAACAGGCTCAGTCATACTGAGTTTTGAATTTGAGACAGTAGCTCGGGTTTGGAGTCGTGACATTTTATTAGCTCGATTAATATGACTTTCTATATATGAGCATCTGAAGATCCTATTCATAAAATACCTGTTCATAGAAGGATGGGTAGCGCTGATTGTGGCTATGCTCTTGAATACCTGGCCAAGTACTTCTTCCTGCATGATGAAATAACTAACTAAATAACCACTTTAGATTCGGTAACTTGCACCGCAAGTTATATCGGATTCGACGCGTCAAGCTTACGAATACACCAATTTTAGATAATGAACTCGAATGATTCCATATAGTTATGGGTTA
This sequence comes from Clarkia xantiana subsp. parviflora, assembly GCA_036873135.1. NCBI lineage: Eukaryota > Viridiplantae > Streptophyta > Magnoliopsida > Myrtales > Onagraceae > Clarkia > Clarkia xantiana. The sequence continues at coordinate 17,326,430 of JAPTYO010000003.1, forward strand.
ACAGTTGTCTAACGGATGCACTAGAAGTATACAGGTTTCAAACGTATTGTACCAAAAGTACGCACAAAAAGTCAAAACTGGTCAAACATGTTGTACTAAAAGACCTATTAACCCTACAGTTATATATACCTGGGAAGTCAGCGATCCGAGGTTGAGTGTTATGGCCATTACAGACCACCACTGCCCCGAAAACATCGACAGTCGGTGCGTGAGATAACCAAACCTTCGACTCGATAGTCCAGCTGCCATCCATCTCCTGTTCGACCCGAAGCACTTCAGTGTCGAACCGAATAAACCTGACCAGACCGAAATCCGTTGCAAAGTCATTGAGGAACCGGAGCACCTCTTCCCCGGCCGGAAAGGTCCTTGGGTCCCCGTCCTCTTTTGTAGCCATCGGGTAGTCCAAGAAGCGCATGAGGTGCCTCGGGAGGTTGGTTCGGAGGGACTCGTACATGCTACTGTGCACGATTTGACGGGTCGGGTCGAGACCCAATGTGTCCGCCTCGGAACAATTGTCAAAGACCCACAAGCCACCGAGCTTGTCGCATTTTTCGAAGATGACTACATCGTGGTTCTCCCTCAGGAGCTCCCGAGCCGCGACTAACCCGGCCATGCCCGCCCCGATAACCGCAACCCGGACCGATTTTGTCTCCATTTCACTTTGGCTTGTGTAGAGATTAGAGAAGGATGAAAATTGGCAAACTTGTGTGTGTTATCTTAAACTGTGCTCTGCCCTATTTAAAGGATGAACTTGATTATGTTTGAGCATTCTTAATTATAAACATGTCGGAAAGGATGTCTTTATTTGGAAAAGTGAAGGCAACTTGCTGATAAAATATAGAGTACGTTACTTTGAATTCAAACAAGTCCAAAATATCAACTAGAGAAAGAGTCTTAGCACAATTGCACATTATATATAGGGTTAATAATCAATTTGCTAGTTACTATCGGACAATTTGCTAACTCATGCTTTGTTTTTCCAAAGAATTTGTTAGAATAGGTTCTCTAAGTGGACTAATTGTTAACTTCATCAAATTTGGACGGAATTGTCCATATATTGAGCACGTGTTGAAAAAATAGCTATCAATTTGTTTTGACTGTCCAAACATCAACTAGCAATTTATTCATTTACCCAAACATTATCTAATAACTGATCTTGTTTTTATTCATTACGTATTGTACATATGATTTATTCAATTTAAATTAGACAGAGGTAATGATTTGACCACTTAAAAACCGGCTAGGAATTGGATAATTAATCCTTATATATATATTTATTAATAATAATATAACTAGTTGACATCAATTGGATAGAAGAATATGGTGGAATGACCCTTTTGAAAGCAGCCTCTATGGAAGTCTCTCCCAGTCTCCTATCTTATCTGCCCAAATATTATATGGGCAGTCAAAATAGATGTATGTGAACATTGAATTGATTACCATTAATATGCATACACCAAACTATCATTATGTCCTTCTCAGAAAGCAACCTTTTCTAAAAATAATTAAGTCATTCTCAGAAAGCGACCTTTTTTATTAAAAAAAAAAAAAAAATCATGTGGTGTCTTAGGGGCAATAAGAATATAATTTCGAACTCGAGACTTGCCGTTAATGGATGGAGTGTTGAACTGTTACACCATATTACGTAACTGCTAACAAATCGATATTGGTACAACTAGTACATTCAAAATCTATCTGGACTATTGGTACATTTGAGGTGATAGCAATTCCTCTTTGGTTCAATATTGCATCTTGGTTTCACTAGTGGAATCATCCTTTTTGTGAAATTTAAAGCAGGACACAAAAGTGCAAAAATGCACACCAAACCTTGGCAATGACATTTGTTTTCTAGCTATTAAGAACATGCATATAAAAGCTACAACATAACATTGTAAACTACTTGGATAATCATTGTTCAAATTATTGCATCCACTTGTCGACGTCCCATTTGTCGTGTTAATTCTCGTGGTACTCGGCTCGGATACTGAATGAGGCAAGGAACACCTCTTCTCTCCATTTCTCTGAAGTTTGTAAACTAGGGTCCTTATAAGTAGGGTGGGTTTATCACTTCCTCTTCATCTCGGTTTCAGCACTGGATGATTTTGTTTGTTAAATCCTAGATAGTAAGTTCGTTCTATATTTGTGTTGAATTTCTGTAAATTTTTCTAGTGTTAGATAATTTTACTAAATAGCAAGTGATCAATTATTGTAATTATTATCTTGGTAGCTAGAAAACTCTAAATATGATGTTTATGCATAATATACTTCTTTGACTTTCTGTTCTTGATAAAGGTAAGCTAGAACACTCCAAATATGATGTTTATGCATAAGATACTTCTTTGACTTTCGGTTTTTGGTAAAGGTAAGTAATCAAAAACTAACAAAGTTCGTTGTAGCATCAAATGCTCTGGCAATGTGTAATGATATCCATGCATAACTAATATTTATGGTCATTATTTACAGTCATAATGTAGAAACGTGTATGTATTTTTACGAAATATACATAGAGGTCTTCTTGTTGTTAGATAGGATACCCAACATGGAACTGCTTGTTAAAACGAACACACGCGAGAGAGTATCTTAGTAAAAAGTATGTGCAACAAGTTATATAGTGGATATTGAATGTGTGGTAAGCAAATTCTCTAAATCGGTTTCATGCTGCAGGTTTGTTATGCAATCATTCCTGATCTGAAGAGAAAATTCTTAGAAGTAGCTCTCTGATATTACGACATATCTCAAAGCGGCATGAGTAAGTAAACTTTAGTAAGCACTTTGTGTTATTCTCAAGTTAAGATCTTGACATGAGTCCAGGTGTAATTAATTTTGTGGTTTTTTCTTCTAAAACCCTATTAGGATTGGTGAACCATAGAAGAAAAATATTAAATTTAAGAACACGTGTCAAAATCTTAACGGTAAGACACGATCTGAGACAGAAATAGTAGGGCGGGTCGTCTGAATCCATACCGAATGCCTAGAAATAGGTAATTGTCTATGAAAGAAACATAATCATAATAACTAAAGCAATTGTTCTTGATCAACACAATAAACAGAAAATTAAGTCCACTTTTAGATATATATATACATATAACATTACCGATCGATTTTAGATCGTCGGCTATACTCGGAATCGCCGTCATCATTTGGATTTGCGGTAATTCTCTTCAATTTGCTTTGCCTTGAAGATGCATGAATTAGAGAGGTGCTTGATATCTGGAACTGAATAATTCTGGGCAATATACATCCCACAAACTGTACCAACTAGGAAGGTGATGTTCTTACGTATGATTCCCACCATTGATACACAGTTATGTTCTTGTTAATGAATGAACATGAAATTATGCAAGCATTTATATATATATACGAGTAAATAAGTAGTAATTGGGGTTATTAGTAATAATAAGTAGCTTAGGGCACAAGGCAGATCTCTTGGTTAATTTCCTTTTCTTGGTCAACGGGAAACCCTGCTACTTATTAAGGAATAAAATATATTAGAAATTAATATATTTTATTATGTTCCGATTAAATTATGGTAGAAATATAAATATTTTTAATATAACTCAATTATAACATAACAAAATTATATTTTATTTACTATATTGACCCTTGCCCAAGCTAAAAAGTTAAATCAATTTTACTTTGTACTTTTTTTTTTTAATCTTAAGTCAATTCGTGTCTACGGCTCAAATACGTCTCGTCATAAAATATTATCAATATCAGACCTAGGTCCCAAGTGACCTAGCGATTAGGTCAGGTGATCCTAACTATGGTCGGACTTAGATCTAGGCTCGACTCGGGCTAGGTTAATTGAGCCAAGAATTCGATTGTAATAAGTTTCGGAACTAAATTATATTTAAAAAAAGTTAGTGATATAAATTGGAGAACTAAGCTAAATAAAATAAAAATTATGGGTTAATCATGTGTAAGTCACGTGGCTATTTAACCGTCAATATTAACAGTTGACTAACGGATGCACCAAAAGTGTACAAGTTCCAAAGGTATTACACCAAAAGTGTACAAAAAATAGATGTTGCACCAAAACCCAAAAGTTGTCAAATATATTGTACAAAATGGATCCAAATCATCTGCCCCACTCTTCATACACCAGATCGTGCCCCACTCTTCATACACCAGATCGTGCCCCACCGTTGTGATCTTGACACGTGTCCCTGATGTAATTAATTTTGTTGATATTTTCTAAAAGCCTATTAAGATCGATGAACTTAGAAGAAAATGCTTCACGAACCGTGTGCATTATTGTGCATATGGAACATCATAGTCTAACATCGCATTTCATGGAAATTGCAAATCTAAACCAAAATGATGGCAAAAAAAAAAAAAAAAATCTAAACCAAAATATTATTTGCATCGTTACAGTTGTTGTAATGTCATATATAAATAAGTTATTTACGTAAAAATATCTGAGAAGTCCTTGTTATTTCGCATATTTATGATTACAAAGGTGTAAACGAGCCGATTCAAGCTGAGTATTTGTCAAGCTTAGCTCGACTCGACTCGATTAGTATTTGCCAAGTTCGAACTTGAGCTCGAACTCAGTCGAGCTCTAATTTTGAAACTTGAACTCAACTCGAATTTAAGTTCAATATATAATCAAGATCGAGTCGACTCGACACGACTCTTTAGTCAATTATAAATCACAAAAAATTAACATTTATCTCTTAACTAAAAAAATCGAACTCGACTCGACTAAACTCAAACTCGATTGACTTATATAATAATTAATTAATATTAAATATAAGAATAATAATAATAAGAATCAAGCTCGGCTCGACTTATAAACTCGAAACTCGTTTAGGCTCGCGAGTCACTCGAGCCGAACTCTATTAAGCTCGAGCTCGACATACCAGAAAGCTCGACTCGAGCACTGCTCGAATCGAATTTTTTCGAGCCGAAATCGAGTTTTGTTCGAGTCGATCCCGAGTAGCTCACGAGTAGCTCGACTCGTTTACACCAATATCTACGATTATTATCTATAGTATAGTTAAAACAAAAGACCCTTTGAGAAAACAATAAGGTCGGAAAGGGAATGTTATGTGGTTGCTTGGATGAAGCGACACGCCGTGAAGACAACGAACAAGGAGCCGACCAAAGCTGCTCGGCTTTAACAAGACACGGTTACCAAACCCAATTCATATTTCTCTCTCTACTCTCTCTCTCTCTCTAAAAATATGAGAAACCCCAAATCCCAAAACCACCTCGTAACTACAACCACTGTCTCCCTCGCTCCTTCTCCCATCCCAACAACCTTCAACATTCGATCTGATTAATTAGAGTTGTAAGACTTTCATTAATTGAAAATTTCAGATGTTTAACTGTTTTTTCTAGTGTTTAGTCAACTTGATTATTGTACAGTAGCTTCTTATATATATATATATATATGAGGGTGGCCATGCAAAAGTGCATAAATAGTCAAGTTACTCGTAAGCTACTCGGGATTGAGTCGGACAAAACTCGAATTCGGTTCAAACTCGAATTCGGTTCGAAAAAATTCGAGTCAAGCTCGAGCTTGATAATGCTCGGCTCGAGTTACTCGCGAGCCTAAACGAGTTTCGAGTTTATAAGTCGAGTCGAGCTTGATTTTTATTATTATTATTATTATTATTATTATTATTATTATTATTATTTTATAATAATTAATTATATATAAGTTAATACGAGTCGAGCTTGATTTTTTTAGTTAGGGTTAAGAACCTATGAAAGGTCTGAACTATCACCCATGTTAACGAGAGAGGTCTGAAATTTAAAAAGTTAATAACAGAGGTCTGAAATTTCAATTTTGTTGATTTGAGGTTTTCCGTCCATTTTTAGGGTAAAATTTAACAGAATTGTGTGAAATGACATTTTTGCCCCTTTAATATATTGTTTTATTTAATATCTTATTTAAGGAAATGTGAAATGACAATTTTACCCTAAAGTCAAATTAAAACCACCCAACTCCGGCCACCACCACCCGACTCCGGCCACCACCATCCGACTCCGGCCACCACCACCCGACTCTGGCGACCACCACCTCGACTCCGACGACCACCACCTCGGCTCCGGCCACAACCTCAGCAAAAAAGCTCCGATCGGGGCCAAAAAACTCCGATCGGGGCCAAAAAGCTCCGTTCGGGGCCAAAAAGCTCCGATCGGAGCAAAAAAAGCTCCGATCGGAGCCAAAAAAGCTCCGATCGGAGCTTTGTGGCTCTGGTCGGAGCCACTAGGGATGGCAACGGGTCTCGGGGCCCCGCTGACCCGCGGGGCCCCGACCCGGTTTTGACCCGCCGACCCGCGGGTCATGGGTCGGGTCGGGCTCGGTTCGGGGCGGGTCCGGGTCTAGAGACCCGGGGCCCCGTAGACCCGCCCCGAAATGCATATATGTATAATATTTTTTTTTATTTTTTTTATGTTAATATTATCTAAAATTTACTAACAATATGGTTAATATAGTACATATATAAATGACATTGACCAAATTACAAATAGATGTATATTTAGATTATTAGGATTTGTTAATTTGGTGGTTGGATTTGAATTTCTAATGAATTTGATGTGTTTATTGTTTATATTTGATTGGTGTTAGATTTATGTTTTGAATTTATATATAATGTAATATTTTGACAAAAAAAATTGTATTTAATATTGAAAAGTGGAAAAAAAAAAAAATTGTTCACACGGCGGGGCGGGTCGACCCGCGGGAATGTTGACCCGACCCGACTCGAAAGGGCCAGTTGGTCGGGGCCGGGTCAGCCAGGCCGACCCGCGGGGCGGGTCCGGGGCTGCAAAAACCCGCCCCGACCCGCCCCGTTGCCATCCCTAGGAGCCACAGAGCTCCAGATCGGAGTCCAATCGGGGCCGGTGGCTCCGATTTTGGCCCAATCGGAGCCTTGGTGGTGGTCGCCGGAGTATGGTGGTGGTCGCCGGAGTACGATTGGTGGTCGCCGGAGTACCGTGGTGGCTTCAAGGGCATTTTGGTCTTTTCACTCCAAGCATGTGAGGGGCACACTTGATAGAAGGGCATTTTTGGAAATTTATTTTATTTCCTGTCACATGCCAAGCATGTGACCAACTTCCGTTAGTTTTAACGGAAAAAACTAACGGAGACCGCTGTTATCAACAAAACAGAAATTTCAGACCTCTGTTATTAACTTTTTAAATTTCAGACCTCTCCCGTTAACATGGGTGATAGTTCAGACCTTTCATTGGTTCTTAACCCTTTTAGTTATGAGAAATATTAATTTATTATGATCTATAATTACTAACGAGTCGAGTCGAGCCAAGCTCGATTATGTCGAGCTTGGATTCGAGTCAAGTTCGAGTTTCAAAATTAAAGCTCGATCGAATTCGAGCTTGGATTCGAGTCAAGTTCGAGTTTCAAAATTAAAGCTCGATCGAATTCGAGCTTGGATAATACTAGTTGAGCCGAGCTTGACAGATACTCAGCTCAGTTACACCCTAGCCATGCACAATTATATTCAGCAGTATATGAATGAATACTTCTTGCCTCATCAATTGACAGATTGATGAATCATAGATCTAAATGTTGGAAATATCGGGTCCACCGCTGAATAAGAGTATACCGAAGATCTTCACTCACAAAACCGAGCTTATAAGACACTCAGTTAAAGAGTGCGTCTTATTCGTTACATCTGGTATCAAAGCGCACGGTTCTATAATCTGCGAATGTTTGCAAATATCAGTTTAAGAGAGGATGAATAAGAGTATACACACAACCGGGTACTCGTTGACGAGTTAGGTAGCCACGAGACAATCACTGGAATCGAATCGCCAAAACCCTAACCTAATCTTGTAAACTCATTACAAGGGGTGAACTAGCTAGCTAGAGGGTTGCTTTTCTTTGGCATAACACATATATATATATGCATGGAATATATATATATGCATGGAATATATATATTGGACATGAAGAAATCATGACAGGATTGGATTCATGACCAGCAGTTAACTCCTCAGCAGCTAGTGTTTTTCTCTTACTATAAATTTCTCTTTGGCAACACAGATGATGAACATATATATGCCTATTGTTAATAACCTATATGTATTGAGAATCAAATCCAAACATCATTCAGCAAATAATTAATGGAAATTAAGTTGTATAAAGATATGATAATATAACAGTCATATATATGATATCACCTTTTACAAAGCTAGAGAGATCATCTAGGGTTTTCAGCCCGATCGAATAACTTACAACGTTATGTATATAGCGCTCGCCACAAAATTGCGGTATGCTAATTTCTTCCACCGATCAGACACTGCTCGATCCCGATGTTTGAAGATCATGGTGAATTGAGAGAGCGATTTAGTACATACACATATACTATATATCGATCGTTCAATTATGATGAGGAGGATGTGTCTTTGGTGGACTATAATCCGAATCAAACAACTTCGTATCCTTGTCACTTGGTAATTCGTGACGCCTCACTCGCCAAGAGATCGATGTTAGTGAATTTCCTCTAGGGTTACTTGATGATAATGATCTCTTCATCTCTTGGTTAGATTTGATCTTTTCGGTTTTACGAATCATTGAAATGCTATCTCCGGTAGCGAATTTTTCATCTTTCACGGACTGATCGGGTAATGGACGCATGGCATCGATCGCATGTTGATGATCGAATCTCATATTATTATTATTTGCAACCTGGAAGAAAGATTCATGACATTTTTCAATATGGTTAGTGTATAAAGGATTAAAGCATATAACTATGAAACTATTTGCCAATAAATGATGAACATGTGATTAGAGCATGACTATTATGAGTGTAATGTAAATTTCTCTATTTCATTCTGAGAAGTATAGTCTTGCACTTCTTAAAAATAAGGCTCTGATACCATATTGAAAAATCAGATCTGACTATCAGATTCTTAGCACAAAAAAGATCTAACCAACATGATCCATTGAAGTGCAAAAAAAGAAGAAAGTTGAAGAATAATTATAGAAAACTAGGGTTTTCACAAATTGAGAGATCTTCATAGTTACAGCTTTCTTCTTCTACAAGTTATTGATCTATGCTCATTGAATCTTTTGTGCCGGAGAATCTGAATGTCGGGTTTTCGATCAACTTTCAAAACTATGCAAACCCTAGACATGAAATCTATATATATATATATATATATATATATATATATATATATATATATAAGTAATAGAAATTGATGTAAAAAATGAACCTTGGAGATGGAAACATTGAAATTCCGATCTTCAATCTTCTTCTTCGCAGATGCGAGAATCCGACAATCGCAGAAGTGCAAGGAGAGGCATAGGATGAACAACAGAAGACAAGAACTCAGTGACATAGTAGCAATTAGCTAGAAACACACACACAAGAGAAGATGTATTGTTTTTTGGAATTTGAAGAAGATGAAGTTGATCAGTTATCTATTGCAGCTGCAAAGACTTATTGACATGAAGATGTCAACAAGCATTAAATGTAAGCAGTTGGATTGCACCATCCACTTCTCCTCTACCAGAACATGCAGTTGTTTGGCTCAGTTGAAGAAGATGAAGAAGAATATGGGTTTTGTTTCCTTTTTTGTCTCTCTCACTCTTCCCTTTGTAAAGAGAAGCAACACAAGTGTGTGATGTTGAATATATAATATGTATTTAGAGAGATAAACTAGACAAAGAGTATATAGCCATGTCTCCCTATATGTTTCCTATATAATAAATAATTGTCTTTTAACGGTTCGGCGCTTCATTCATTAATCAGATATTTTGAGTTCAAACCTGCGTCGAATACAATAATTATAAAAATTACTCATGATCAGCACTCCACCATTTACGAGCTGACCCCATGTGAGTACATCAGACCTATTCCAGCCTATCCGAATAAGAACTGTTTAATTCAATTCCAATCCACCAGTGGACCGGATTTTAAAATAGACTCGGAAAGTTTATGGCTGACTGATATTGCTCATCATCGTTTGGCGATTGCATTTCTTTTTTCTAATTGTTGATCATATGTATAGAACCAACTTCGAGTTTGGGCGTCTCTATCCCATTTATTTGATGATAAATGTGAAGTTGAAAAAAAGTATTAGATTTGATTCCGTCACGTCGGGACTGATGGGGCTCAAACCCGCAGCTTCCGCCTTGACAGGGCGGTCGACCAATTGAAATGTTTATCCCTAATAGAACTGATTTCTTTAAAAACGGTTCAGAACTACTTTGCAAAAACAGTTTCAGACTGACTCAGCCATTTTTTTTTTGTTAAGGTTTGTATTAAATTTTAAGAACACAAAAAAATATGTTCCAAAACCGGTTTCGAATCAGTTCTGAATGAATATACTCATGGTTTTGGTACTGGTTTAGCCCTTAAAAAACTAGACTTGGAACCGTTCTAACTTGAGCTTAACAGTCTGATCATGTCCGTCTGAATCGATTTAAATATCCAACCCTACATACGAGTATAGATTATTCTATATATGAAGGTAAGCATGCTACGAGTGATATCATCGTGTAGCAAATAAAATATGTGTTTCCTATTTAGCTATATAGATAGCTCCACATATAGTGTCTGTGTATAGTGTTAAGGAGGTGCATGGTTCACTACTTCATTGTCTTGTTGTGTTGCACTATAGCCAAGTCCCATTTTCTTTGGGGAAAAACAAAGATGGGTTATTTTAATGGGGGTGAAAATATAAAAATGCATTAAAAGGAGGGTAAAAAGTGGGAAATGTCTTTAAAAGAGGGGTTTACATTTTTGGATGGACGTTGAATCCTTGTGGCATTCTCTTTGGAAAGTGGAAAATGGGGACTTTTTGAGGATATATATATATATATATGTACGAGAGATTTGAGATGGATCGATCTAATGAATCGTGCTTGAAATTCATAAAATAATTAATATTTTCGGGATGGTTGATAAATTTATTATTATATCGGAAAAAGTGGCTATGCGTGCTTTGTTAATTAAGAAGGGTTAAATGTTTTTTTTTTTTTATATGTTTGGCAAATGTCGTTTTTGATATTATATGTTTGGTCAATGTTGTTTTTTGGTGTTATATATTTACGTTTTGTAGACTTTTAGTGCATCACTTAGTTAACGATTAAGTTTGACTGTTAAATAATTTTATTTTGTTTAATTTAGTCTCTAATATTATTTCGACCACCGGCCACCGTTCAAGGTTGCTGGAACCCGCATTAGAGTCGTTCGACCCTGATTGGTGGTCAGCGGTGTGCTTGGATGGTGGCTGACGACCTTGTGCGGTGGTGGGAAGAAGATTAAGGACTAAATTGAACAAAATAAACTACTTAACGGTCAAACTTAACCATTGACTAACAGATGCACCAATAGTCTACAAAATGCAAACATATGATATCAAAAGTTTACAAAATAAAACATGACACCAAAAGTCACATTGGCCAAACATATGGCACCAAAACACTCTTTAACTCCTTAAGAAATTACAGATTTAAATCTTATTAAGACTTTGAAAATAGAAAAATATTTATAATCAGCACGTACGAATAATGATAATTTATACATAAAACAAACATGTTACAAGTATTATCTTTCTGATAAGGCATCCGTACTACCGTCGTGCGGAAAAAATCTCATAATAAATAAATAACCATCCTTAATTTCATTTTTTTTTTCTTACTATCTTCTTCTCTCTATTTCTATTTTTTTTTTCTTTCTAATAATATCTACTATATATCTAAAGTAGACTAGTTAATTTAATTAATTTTGTTTGAGACAAGTCAAACAAAGTTAAGACTTTTGAGATATATTTATAAAAAAAAAAAAAAAAAAAAAAAAGACTTTTGATTGGTGGATCCAAAAATACTTAATTCGGACCTCAAATATTAAGTTTACAAGTTAATCCATGTACGTAACATCTAATAACACAAGTTCGACCGGTGAATTACATTTACCCATTACGAAATGTCTTGTTAAGTGTGGACTATATTATCTTTAGCTCGGATTCATTAATTTACTCGAAGAATTGTGGTGACTTTTTACATTTTGAAAATAGAGATATTATATATCACAAGTTTTCAACACATTCATAACTTTAAGGGAGGAGTATTAATTACCACCTTAATATTATCAGCTGTTTTCTTAATAACAAACATAAGACATAAGTGAATTAAATTAAGAAATTGGCTAAACTGTAATCCATCGTAAATGTTATCGAATTTTCAGTTATTAAATCATGACAGATAATATATTAAATTTAGGAGAAAAATTTAATCAAATCTCACATATTGAAAATATCTATGTATATATAATTTAACGGTTAAAAATTCGATTATATTTACCCCTTGAATGTATTTTAGCCAGAAACTTAAATTAAATTTCATCTTTAGTTTTTCATTTTTAGCATCCCAAATCAAGTATAGGGATTCTGAATTAAAATGTCTTTTTATTAATGAGTTGACCTAAAACAACCTTAATTAATTAATTCGATAGCTCTTATTAATTGATAGTCTTATTAGACTAGACTCACGAGCTTCAAGATATAGGCCAACTATTTAAACCTAGTCAGTAGTCACACAACAGATTTTCATTTTTTTTCTTGACATATATTTTATACTAGTATGCTGTCCCCGCGCGACGCGCGAGTAATTTAAGATATACGTAAAATTAATAAAATAATGATAATAATTGTAATTTTAAATTATGATTACCATAATATTGTACCTGTGTGCAACGCGAGACGGTGTAAATATTCTAAATATATATAATAAAGTAAAGTCAGATGAATTTCGGGTGACCGAATATGTGTTAATAAATAGGTTTAAATAGTGAAATCGCTGCTTGATGTTTTTTTATTTTGTAAAAATCTAGTTCTGTCCTTTTCTATAACTTTGGACGAAAAATATTCGTATAAAAATTCTATAAAGTTCTATTACTATTATAAAGTACTCAATTAATTTTATTCAAAAGAAAATAAAATTCACAAATTTTTTAGACTGATAAATTTTATATTCTACAAAAAAATATAATTTAATTATATAACCAACATTAAAAATATTTAAAAAACACATATCATTTGAAATTTTTGTTTGTATAAAAATAAAAATATCATTAAATATAAAAACACATAATATTGTTGTTTCAAAAACACATATTATTAGTGTATTAATATCAACAAATTAATAAAAGTATTGAGTACGTGACATTAATCTCGGATGAGGTTTTTTTTTATTGCTGAAATTCATAAAATAATTAATATTTTCGGGATAGTTGATAAATTTATTATTATATCGGAAAAAGTGGCTATGCATGCTTTGTTAATTAAGAAGGGTTAAATGTTTTTTTTTTATATGTTTGGCAAATGTTGTCTTTTGATATTATATGTTTGGTCAATGTTGTCTTTTGGTGTTATATATTTACATTTTGTAGACTTTTAGTGCATCACTTAGTTAACGATTAAGTTTGACTGTTAAATAATTTTATTTTGTTTAATTTAGTCTCTAATATTATTTCGACCACCGTCCAAAGTACTCCGGCCACTGTTCAAGGTTGCTGGAACCCGCATTAGAGTCGTTCGACCCTGATTGGTGGTCACCGGTAGGCTTGGATGGTAGCCGACGGCCTTGTGCGATGTCCGTAATACTTTGGGCGGTGGACGGGAGAAGATTAATGACTAAATTGAACAAAATAAAACTATCTAACGGTCAAACTTAACCGTTGACTAACTGATGCACCAAAAGTCTACAAAATGCAAACATATGACACTAAAAGCCAACAAAGTAAAATATATGACACCAAAAGCCAACATTGGCCAAACATATTCCACCAAAACGCTCTTTAACCCCTTAAGAAATTACAGATTTAAATCCTGTTAAGACTTTAAAAATAGAAAAATATTTATAATCAACACGTGCCAATAGTGATTAATTTATACATGAAACAAACATATTACGAGTGTTATCTTTCTGATGGGGCATCGGACTACCGTCGTGCCGAAAAAAAATCTCATAATAAATAAATAATCATCCTTAATTTCATTTTTTTTCTTACTATCTTCTCCTCTCTATTTCGATTTTTTTTTTCTTTCTAATAATATCTACTATATATCTAAAGTAGACTAGTTAATTTAATTAATTTTGTTTGAGACAAGTCAAACAAAGTTAAGACTTTGGAGATCAACCGTATAATTGGTGGCTCCAAAAATACTTAATTCGGACCTCAAATATTAAGTTTACAAGTTAATCCACGTACGTAACATCTAAAATAACACAAGCTCGACCGGTGAATTTACATTTACCCATTACTCTAAGGAAGGGGTATTAATTACCACCTTAATATTATCAGCTGTTTTCTTAATAACAAACATAAGAAATAAGTGAATTAAATTAAGAAATTGACTAAAATATAATTGATCGTAAATGTATCGAATTTTCAGCTATTAAATCATGACCGATAATGTATAAAATTTAAGGAGAAAAATTTAATCAAACCTCACATATTGAAAGAAAAATAACTATATATGTATAATTTAACGGTTAAAAATTCGATTATATTTACCGTTGGATGTAATTTAGTCAGACACTTAAATTAAATATCCTCCTTGTTATTCATTTTTAGCATCCCAAATCAGGTCTAGGGATTCTGAATTAAAATATCTTTTTATTAATGAATTGACCTAAAACAACCTTAATTAATTAATTTGGCACCCCTTAATAATTAATAGTCGTATTAGATTAGACACGCACATAAGGACAACTATTTAAACCTAGTCATACAACAGATTTTCATTTTTTTTTTCTTGACGTGTGTATATATATATATATATATTATCATATAGAAAAGAATGTTGGTTGGTTTACCAAATCACCAACCAAGTACTATATTTAGCGTAGTTTTGCATTGTGTGGTGGGCTAAAATAGGTTTTGCCTATTTACCTTGTGAACGCATTACAATAGTTGTTTATCATAAACCTCATTTTTCAAAGTTAACGGTTGAAATTTCGACCTTATATAGTATCGAATTTATTTCGATCAAGCAATATAAATTACAATATCGTCTTTCAAGTAGGTCTCTCAAGTAAGTCACCATATTAAAAATAAAAAGGGATTAAGTACCTTTTCATATCATTTCTTTGCACAGAATCCACTTTTGGTACCACTTCTATTTTTTTGTATACTTTTGGTACCAATTCTTTCAACTTTGTATCATTTTGGTACCACTGTTAACTTTCCGTCCAAATTGACTGTTAAGTGTCATGCGCCATGCACGTGACCGCCCTAAACTTTTGAATTTGTTTCAATTTAGTCCATCAAATGCATCTCTGACTTTTAATTTGTTCAATTTAGTCCTAAAATTTCAAAACCATGATGGGTCAAGGGTTCGATTTGGAAATTTTAGTGCTACATTTAACAATTTAAAAGTTAGGGATGCATTAGATGGACTAAATTGAAACAAATTCAAAAGTTTAGGGCGGTCACATGCATGGCACATGACACTTAACGGCTAATTTGGACGGAAAGTTAACGGTGGTACCAAAAGGATACAAAGTTGAAAGAATTGGTACCAGAAGTATACAAAAAAATAGAAGTGGTACCAAAAGTGGATTCTGTGCAAAGAAGTGGTATGAAAAGGTACTTAATCCCAAATAAAAATAATAATCAAATTGCTATCCGAACTTTGACAAATTAACAAATTATTGTCACAGTTTTATTTTTTTTTTTTAAATTAGTTATATGAACTTTAAGTTTCAGAGCACATCGCTACATTTATTTCAATTCTCGTCAAAATGGACAAAAGTGAGCATGTTTACGTAACATGAAGTTTTTTCATGTGTACCCAAGATGTATTCGAACATAAAATAAAAGTATTACAACGAAACACATTCAATTGGATGCTCAATTGAACTTCTACCCAATTCAAACTCTGACTTTCAATTTAGCATCAAATTAAAGGTATTTCATTGTAATACTTTTAGTTTATATTTAATTTCATCCTGGGTACACATGAAAAGACCACACGTGAATGACACATGTTCATTTTCTGTTCAATTTGACGGAAATTATAACAAAGTATCAATTTGCTCTTGAATTGAAAGTTCGGCCAACCAATTAAAAAAAAAAAAAAGTAGTTTATGTAGCAATTTGTAAACTAGTTAAAGTTCGGATTGCAATTTGGTCACTAACCCGACAAAACAGTCCTAACTATATGTTATATTTCTAATAAATGTCACAATTAAAATCTTAATATTTAGTGTCTAAACTATCAAATTTATTAGTTTCCAAAAAATTTCAATTGAATTTAACATTAAAATTGGCTTTTAAAACAATAAACACATATTTTCCGAAATATTGGAATTGTTATTCATTTGGATCACATTATTATCAATTAAGCTTCCTCATCGAAAAGCTCAATCCAAACAAAAAGAAACAACAAACTCTATAACCTATCTTGCTTGTCAAGCAAGGTACCATGAAGTCTTGAACAACAATTCAGTCATTAACTCTTAAC
This sequence comes from Clarkia xantiana subsp. parviflora, assembly GCA_036873135.1. Classification (NCBI taxonomy): domain Eukaryota; kingdom Viridiplantae; phylum Streptophyta; class Magnoliopsida; order Myrtales; family Onagraceae; genus Clarkia; species Clarkia xantiana. The sequence goes on from JAPTYO010000003.1 coordinate 17,342,882, forward strand.
TACATAAACCCAAACCACCACTATCTCACAGTGTTCAAAAATCACTTCTAACAATATTACCAGACACTAATTAATACATTGTATATACTAATCATCATTCATACACTTACCATGTATAGTGTTTCTGATTCATCAACTATACTGTCTAAATAGCTTTGTTCAACATCTCGGATTATCGGTGAAATTAGACCGTTGGATCGGATTAACAATCCCATCATGTCTTCAGAAGGTACCCCAAGATGACACCGATGAAGCCGATCAACATTACATACATGAACGGTATCCCTCCACTGCTCGTCTTGGATTTTCGCCTTACGAGTTCCTGTGTGTAGTTAAAAGTGTGATTAGTAAAAAACTCTACTTACCTGCAAAATTTAAAATTTAGGGTTCATATCTCACGAGTTCTTGGCGAAGCATCTTGGTTTGCTGGATAGCAGAATTTTTCTCCCCAGTTAACTTCGATAAAATATCCCTAGCCTGGAGTTTGGAGAAGAACCCACATTTCAGTTTAGTAAAAAAAAGCTTTCTTTGACCTAACATGAAGATAGTTAAATGATTGTTGAGCCTTTTCACAATGCATGAATTGCCAGAATATAAGGGATAACAATTTGTTGCTCATAGTTTACGCTTATTTGATGCTTAAAAATATGTTTTGTTTCGTCAATTTTACGAGAAAAAAGTGAAAGACAACCAATATAATAGTTTCGTCAATTTGATCTAACCGAATATGATAGTTTAGGCTTATTTGTTTCTTAAAAAACATGTTTTTGTTTCGTCAATTTTAAGATTAAAAAAAAAAAAAAAAGTGAAAATCAACCAATCTGATAGTTAGAACATTGAATATGATAGTTTAGGGTTATTTGATGCTTAAAAAACATGTTTTTGTTTTGTCACTTTTAAAAGAAAAAAGTGAAAATCAACAAATCTGATAGTTGGAACACCAAATATCAACATTTTAAATCTGGGAAAGCGATTAGCAACATGAACTAGAGTTGGAACTGTTTTTAGGTTCTTAAACCTTAAAATAAAATCAGTCATAGGAAGAAAGATATTCTAAATGCTTTATGATGTTATTGCCTAAAACTAATCAGTCATAGGAGATCTTCAACAGAAGCTGCAGTTAGAACTTAGAATAGCACAGAACATGTACCAAGGCTTGTAGGAACATTACTACTATCCAGCACAGCAAAAACCATGACATTGTAAGAAGTCGTAACTTCAAATGCGTGTAAATTCGACAAAACATACTGTAATACTACGGCAAGGTAGAGTTCGTTACAGATGCAAGACGAAACAAATCTATCTTTCACAATAAAAATTTCTAAAAAGTAAAAGATGATAACCATAATTCTCTTTTTAATTAGCATGTTGAAAATAATAAATTTAATATTTCAAAGAAACTAAACAAATTGGCATGATAGATTAAAGATCAATCATGCTTTTCCAATGTAAATCCTCGTAACATTATTAAGGCATAACAAATATTTGCATACCTCAGCTGAAGTATCATGAGACTCAACATAGGATCTAGAACCCTGCAAATAATAATCTCATTAGCTAATCATAATTTTCCATAAAGACATAATGAGATCATGAATAAAACTTAATCGGCACTGAGATACTCACACTAGCGAATTCAGAGGCGTTCACGTTTCCATTGTCTGAAACGGACACCCGAGGAGAAGAGCCTTCCTCTGAACCCTCGTGAACCGGAGATGGTGGCCGAGGAGGAGAAACATATAGCACCCTCAACTTAGATTCTTCAACACGATACCCCGAATCCTTGTTGAACTAAAGTTGAATAAAAAAAACATTTTTTAGACCATGAAATCTAGCTTAAACCGAAGTACTATTCAAATATATAGAGATGATCAAATGTATGAATAACCATTTCAGGGGGAATATCTTTAGGAGTGGCTCCTGGAGAAGCAACTACACTTTGAAGAAGGAACTTATCCTTGCATTGGAGGTCAGCAGGCATCTCCTTTTGAGCTTGCATTGTCACTGAATCCAAATTTTAGTGAACAAAAACATGAATTTAAAGCTCAATGTCTGAAAACAACATAGGATGATGCTGGTATCCTCATCACAGTGTTGGGAACAGAGAAAATGGAAATTTACTCTCAAAATTTGTGCTTTTAGAAAATCAAAAGGCTAATTAGAGAGACCTATAACATCACAACTTGATCTAGGCAACACAATTCCAGTATTCGGCCTCACGCAGTACTTCTTTGGATTCGTCGTTTTCACCTAAAGAAATCAAAATTAAAGGGCGACTCAGACACAGCAGCAGAATTGCGAAAAATTGAAACTTGGAGCCTAAAATTGGGTTGATTACCTTGAAAGCTATATAATCGTCGGTCATATTCGAAAGCTGAAGCGAGCAATTGATCTGCTTCTTCAATTCGACTGGATTTGCAGATAATCCAGTAACAGGAACGCCAGAATCAGACGAGGATTAGGGAAAAGAAGGTATAAAGTGGAGAAACTAATGGACTTACAAGCGAATTGAAGCTCTTGGGGCTCGACTCGGAGGAGCTCGCCGTAAGTCATGGCCGTCGCCGTCGGTTGTTCGGAGCAAGAGCAGAACCGCTTTACGACCACCGCAGAGAGAGAAGAACGTGCAAATGGACAGCGAACAAGTTAGTCGCCGTTATAAATAATATTTTAAGATTTTTTCTTTTTTTGTCACATAAATATTTGACATTTTTTTAAACATGCAAATTATATCAGAAATGATTAATTAATATAAAAGAAATTAAACCGATCTACATGACACGTCTGCTTTCTAAATTACATAACGACTAACTGGCGTATATATACGTGCATTATTACGTATAAACTTTCAGTATTTTTAAGCTACAATCTGAGCAAGGTGTTTGATGGAATTATTATATTTATGATGTTCGAATCAACTTTATATTGGTCTTTGAACTTACATAATAGTAAATATTTTCCTCGCCGACCTCGTGGAAGATGTCGTTTCCATCGATATATTCTGGTTACCTTAACAACCAACAACATCCATGTAAGACATCTAAATACGAAATTTGACATCTAATTTACAAATCTAAAACTATATGTAATCCATAAATATTTAGTTTTACATGAACTTGAAAGTTTACTTTGTAAAATTGTGGCCAAATCGAGCCTATCGACTTTAAAAATTCACATGAAGCTACCAGTACCTTAAATAGATATTCGCCGGAGTGAGTTCATTTGACGAGAAGATGAAAAATCTTCATAACAAGAAGATAAAAGTGGACAATAGACACGGACAAAAACCTAATTATTAAACTTACCACAGAGAGAACCAGTATGTCGTGCACGACCGCCGTAGATGAACGCGCCGACAATTCGAGTGATACGGAGCTTGGTGACGACAACTAGATTTTGTTGAGATTTTCTTAATAAAAATCACTTATGAAATCTCAAATGCTCGAGTCAAAAGCCTAATTAAGTCGAGTTCAGGTGCATCATTTATGATTTATTGAATTTTAAACTTGTCGAGCTCGAACTTCTCACGTATGGAATCATTCCGAGCTCGAACTTGAAAAATTTAAGCTCGGTCTAGTTCGTGCTTGGATAAAGTAAGTCGAGTCGAGCTTGTCATATACTCGACTCGCTCGTTTACACCAACTCCTTTAGTTATTTTTTTTGGCCAAATCTGCCTTTGGTTATTGAGCCTTTTAAAAACTTTTGAGCCTTTTAAAAATTTGAGTATAAATTTAGATTTAATCCTAATATAGTATTTTCTATTTGGCCCCTTAAAAGTTAAGAAATTTCACTTTTTGCTCCCATTTACAGTCTTCTGATTCTTCCCCTCCAACTTTCCTTTTCCCTTCACATCTCCACTTTCCGGTAAGGCGACCGTTGCAGACATGTCCAGAGAAAGGTCAAATTTTTCCTGCAGACCGTTGACGGAGTCGGCCTCAGCCATGTCCAAGAACCAGTTGATCGACTCCTTGACCTCGCACATCTCCCTCTACACCTCCCATACTCCCTCTGCAAACCCTAACCCTCGCTCCTCGATCCTGAAATGGTTCTCTTCCCTCACCGTCCACCAGCGCCAGGCTTGCCTCACCGCCGTCGATCCGAAGTTCGTGAAGCTGCTGATCCAGATGCTTGCCCGGATCGCCAAACGCGGCGGTGGCACGTTTATTATTTTGCCAGACTTGCCCTCCGGGGATCTTCCTGGGCTCTGTTACCGGCAATCAAGTGGGCTTCTTTCCCGCGCGGCGGAATCGAATGTTTCTGACCTGCGGGTGTTTGATACGGTTCGACTTTTCAGTTCCAGGGAAGGTGAGGATGTTAGAGAATGCTCTGTTTCTGTGAATTGCCTTGATACGATGACTGTTGAGGAAGAATTGGTTGGAGATTTGGATCTGTTTGTGGAGACGATGGATGGGGTTTCAAATGGAGAGTTCTTGAGGGGTGAAATTAGTGAATTGGGGGAGGATTGGGTCGAGTTGGATTGGTTGAAGGCGAAAGGGTATTATAGTATTGCAGCATTTGTTGTGAACAGGTTAGAGCTAGCATTGCGGCTCGGTTGGTTGAGTTCTAACAATGGGAAAAGGAGAGGGGTGAAGCTGAAAGAGAAGGTTGCAATGGTGAGTACTGCAGCAAATGTGTTTTGGCGAAAAAAGGCTTGCATTGACTGGTGGTGCAATTTGGATCCAAAGCAGAGGCAGAAGGCCTTGTCTGCTGTTTTGGGTAAATCAGCACGGACTTTGGTACTTTTCGGGAACTTCCTTTTTTGTGTGATGTAGTTCAAGAAATACTTGATCATGTAGTTTGTGGTTTGTTGCTATTGTTAATTTTATTTTATTCAGCCGGATGGAACTACATAAGCTGCTTGATTTCACTTCCAGACATCCTCTGAAGGTTTTTTAGCTAACAATATTTAGTTTTAATATTAAAAAATGCCTATAAACTTGAAAGAGGAGTAGGTACAAAGAATGGATCATAGTTTGAGGCGATCATTGAAAAAACCGTCTACAGATATTTAAGTCCATGACCCAGTTTCTGCATAGGCGGCATGTAGTTTCTGCAAGATCCAGTTTCCGCATAGTATTTGATAACATTGCAGACGGCGTGTAGTATATGCATAGACTGCATGTACATCTATAGTATATTCCAAGGTCAGCATAAACTGCATTGCAGTTTCTATGATGGGTGCTACTTCTTGGGTTGCTCAAGTGGTTTGTTGCCAAAATGATAATTTCCATTTATTTGCTGGTTTCTGGTGATCTTTAGGTTCTAATAAAATTAGTTAGCAGTTTTACAAAGGGGTATTTGAATAATTGCTGTGGGTTCATTCATCGTTCCTTGAATATATTCCTTATCGTTCTATATGAAGCTCTTACTGAAGCACAGTCTAGTGTAACTGTACCATTACAGAGTGCTATGATTAAGTTCATATAGAAACATCTGGGAAATATATAATCAAAATGCCAATATAGTGGTAGATGGATTCTTACTTAGTTATCAAGAACTGCATGTATGTGCCATGCATTATAAATTTATAGCATTACAAAGACCAGTTCCGGATATTGATTTATGTCATCTCTGTAGCGTTGTTCCTGCAACTGGTAAATTAATTATTAGCAACGGTAATCTGGTCGATGGTACGGTAACTTCCTTGTTATATTTCATGTCTCTCTTCAAATATGAACACTAACAAAGTTTACTTTAGTTTGCATCTTTAATTGGACCATCATGTATATTTAAGAGTGCACCATTCCTGATAGAAAGTTTTTGTATTACTGTTCTTTGTTTGGTTCTATTACTGCAAGTTAATGACAAGCCATTGTTGACATGCTTAAAATAAAAAAACACAAAAAAGCTATAAAGGTAGTTTCTAATTATACTCTGTTTCAGTCCCAGGAGATCCTCAGGGAGGCAAATAAGGCCTCAGAAGATAATATTTGTGCTTTCCCTACCGAGCTGGGCCACTCTGTGAGGTATGATTGTAAAGGATCATACCAAAGGGCTGAGCAAATCCTTGCATCCGATGCAGAGTCTGCTACACCTATCTCCTGGGACACTCTTCTTCAGATGCCAAGACATATAGCTAGCCCCTTTAAATGCTTATTCGTCCTTAAGGATGTGGCTGCAGTTGTATTGTCATGCCGAGATGTTGACTGCAGGGTGCACTTTTTTAGCTCCTTGAGTTCAGTTAGCACCATTTCGGATTGTATTCACAGAAAACTACGTGGATTTCTGACTGTTCTTTATCTTGATTTCACTAAACATGAACTTCTAGAAGAAAAAAGTGGTAAATCATTGCCTAATAAAGTGAAAGAAAGGTCTGGATCATGCCCTCGTAAAAAAAAGGGGAAGTCCCACAATTCGAAGAGGGTAAACCATGTTGGCAGTTCCTTTAAGGACCCTTCTTTGTCTGACAAACCCTTTGAGGTATATTCTTTAACCGGAGTGTTGATGTATGTTTTTATGGAGGGGCATGTATGGCATGTATAATTTCATTTTCTATTGTTACATTTTCAGGAAATTAGCCAGACTACTTCTCATGCAGACAATTCAACTTCAAGCAAGTCTGGAAGAATGCCTATTAATCCTCAGGGAGATCAGAGTCATGAGATACCGCTTCCAGAAGTTAAAATGGTTGCAATTAATCTTTTGTTCTGATATACCAATTTTCATGGTTTATACTCCATAACTGGTGGTTTGTTCAGGAAGTTGTCCAAGCACTTGGCGGAAAAGACAATGGTGCTGCAAAGAAGACCAAAAGAGGGAAACGTAAGAACAGGAACTCTGTTGTTAATCATGCAAACCAGAAGAACTCAAAGTGTTCAAATGGAGCATCTTCAGTCTCTGATGTTTCTCAAAATGGGGTAGCAAAGTCCCTTGAAGGATCTCATAATTCAACCACCATGAATGTCAGTAGTGATGACCGGAAGGGAAAATCAGATTTTTGTGCTTCTACAAATTATCCCGGTGAGGTAGATGAGATCCCTGAAAGTAGTAAAGGAGATGCTACAGATTCTACTGATAATTCGTGCATTACTACCTCAGAATATTGCCAGTCCTTTAATTTCGGAATGGAAAATCCTTCTTCCACTTCAAGTTTAAAAAATGCAAAGTGCAAATTAAGTTGTGAGGGAACTTCGGACTGTAGCTTATCCGACACTGGTAATATCTTGAACAACGAAAATATCAGCAATCATCATTCTCTGGAAACAACTGGACATGATGGAAACTCAGCTGTTTCTAACAAACAAGGTAGAGTTTCAGTATTGAAAGATGCGACTTTTATGGGGCGGAGAGTAAACTTTAGTGCGACTTCAAATGGTAGTTCTTCCGAGTCCCAATCGCAAGAGTGGCCTAGTGTTTCTAACTCCTATTTTCCATCTGCTAATTCACATCTACCTCCAGCCACTGATAGATTGCATCTTGATGTTGGTCGCAATTGGCAGAATCACTTCCGTCAACCGTTCTTACCCACAGTATGCCAAACGAGAAATACACCAACTGAAAGTAACTGCAAACAGGTACTAGCTCGACCATTGCCAATGAGTTTAGATTGGCCCCCGATGGTTCAAAGCGCATCTGGACTAGCTTCTCCATTTACACGCAGTTATGACTCACGACGTCAGTCCCCTTTTCACCAGGGTTTCACTGCTCACAGTGTGCACCTTAATGTGGTAACAAATAATGATGAAAAGAAGTATTTTGGGGACTTGATGGATAAGCCTGATCCTGTGAGTGCACATGAGCTTGGGGATGAATTTGATGGTCACTGGATATCTGAAGAAGAATTAGAAGTGCATGGAGTGTCAGGGTTAGATTATAGTCAATATTTTGGTGGTGGGATAATGTATTGGGATCCTTCTGATCTTCAAGGATCAGGCTTTTCTCGCCCTCCATCTCTCAGCTCTGATGATAGCTGCTGGGCTTGGCAGGAAGCCGACATGAATCGGAATGTTGATGACATGGTCGCATTCTCATCTTCTTACAGTACAAATGGTCTTGCATCTCCAACAGCTGCACCTTTTTGTTCTCCATTCGATCCTCTTAGTTCTGGTCATCAAACTCTCAGCTTCGTTAGGGCAGGGAGTGATGTACCAGGAACTATCCTACATTCTTCATCAACAATTACCGACTCAGCGGGAGAGGATGAAGCATCTGGATCTTTTACAAGTGTAACTGGTGATGTTGATGTAAAATCCGTAGATTCTCTTCCTTACCCTGTCTTGAGGCCAATTATCATTCCGAATCCAAGAATGTCAAGATCTAAGAGGAACCATGAGCTAAAAAGCCCCCGTGTTCCTCCTGCCAGAGGAGAACAACCTCGATTGAAACGGCCACCATCACCTGTTGTTCTTTGTGTTCCAAGAGCACCACGTCCACCTCCTCCATCCCCAGTTGGAGAATCAAGAAAGCACAGGGGTTTTCCGACTGTTAGATCCGGTAGTTCCAGTCCTAGGCATTGGGGTGTTAAAGGCTGGTATCATGATAGTGGTAACTTGGAGGAAAATTGTCTGCTCATGGATGGTGCTGAAGTTGTTTTCCCTTCTTGGAGCCTCTCGGCCCCTCCGGTTATTAAGCCGATCCCTGGAACTTTGCTTCAGGATCACCTTATTGCAATCTCACAGCTAGCTCGAGATCAGGAACATGTAAGTACATATACTAATTATGACTGCCCCTGTTTCGTCTGACGCTTCCTGTTTGTGAAAGAATCCATTTTTGTTCAATACAGCCAGATGTTGCTTTTCCTCTGCAACCACCTGATTTACCTAACTGTCCTGCTCGGAGTTTAATGCACAACCTACTTCACGATGAAATTGACTCTTTCTGCAAGCAGGTAAGGGTCTCAAACTAGTTTTTTTTTTTTGAATGTGTATATCTATATATCATCCTTATCTTGTATTCTGATAATTTGAATCATGCTTCTCCCATTAACTCATTACATCGGCCGTTTCTGAATAACATGCTATATCTATGGATCAAGGTTGCATCGGAGAACTTATCTAGGAAACCTTACATCAATTGGGCTGTCAAACGTGTGACAAGGTCTCTCCAAGTTCTTTGGCCTCGGTCAAGGACGAATGTATTTGGTTCATATGCAACTGGGTTATCTCTTCCTACAAGTGATGTTGATCTCGTAGTTAGTCTCCCACCAGTGAGGAACTTGGTAAGAACGAGCATGTGCTTGAACCGAATCTTGTTGCACGTATATCCTTCATCCTCGGTCGTTTTTATTGGTAATCCAAATGTTGATTCATTGTAGGAACCGATTAAAGAAGCTGGGATTTTAGAGGGACGTAATGGTATTAAAGAGACATGCCTTCAGGTATATTTACACATGAATTCAGTTGCATGTGCTATTCTAATAGTGTCTATTAAGTATGTTGGAGATGAGGCTGAATGTCTTTCGACCATTAAGTCCTCTCTATAAGCTTCAATTGCTTTACACAAACCTAACAGATTGACATTTTGCTTTTTCTTCAGCATGCGGCTAGGTATCTGGCCAATCAGGAATGGGTTAAAAATGACTCGCTAAAGACTGTTGAAAATACTGCTGTAAGCCTCATTCATAGTTAGTTCATTTCCTTCTTCATGGTTGCAGATGCTTACTTTTACCTGATGCTTCTCATAGATACCTATCATAATGCTTGAGGTGGAAGTTCCGCGTGATCTCGTTATAGCTAGTGCTTGTACTGTACAATCACCAAAAGATGTAACAGCTGATGTGATCGGGGAACAGTGTAATCCAGTAGATGATCATCTGTGCATTTCAGAGGATTCTGCCTCCCCAAGGTGCTCCAGTACCGATTTTGATGGCAAGATGGAATCAAAAACAGTGCGTGTGGATATCAGCTTCAAGTCTGCTTCTCATACAGGAGTACAGACTACGAAACTAGTAAGTGAATTGATCTTCATGTATTAGCTGCTAGATCCTAGCTTTGTAACTATTTTGGCTACTCCAAAGTAGCTTATAAATTAGATGAAACTTACTTACGAATGTTCATGCTGAAACTTATTGACCTTGAATAGTATCTTCGTTAAGTTTACAAAATTATTGACCTTAGGAAATTTACATTACTTAATTTTTTTGTTGAAGGTGCGTGAACTGACGGAGCAATTTCCTGCCGCAACACCGCTTGCTTTACTATTGAAACAGTTTCTGGCAGACCGTAGCCTTGATCACTCCTATTCTGGTGGTTTGAGTTCATACTGTTTGGTAAAATATTCGATCCTTTCTCTAAGTGCTCGAGACTTGTTTAACTTTTAATGTGAAGTTGACCTTTTCGTATATCTAACTCATTGATGGAGCAGTACTTGTTTACCTTTTAATGCTATCATACTTAGAGAGCAACTCTATCTGTTGATGAATACATGGTGTATTTATTATTGGTTGATATGTTGACAAAGTTAAATGAGCTTGTTTATTAATCGAACACTCTCTGGCAGATTTTGCTGATTACACGTTTCCTTCAGCATGAACATCATTTGGGGCGGTCAATTAGTCAAGTAAGTTTTGATGTGTTTATGCCCATGAATTTCTTAGGTTGCACCCTTTTGTTTTGGCATTATATCTGCTGCTCCTGATGAGCTGATGTCCTTCTCTGGTATTATGTTCATATCCCCAGGAAAATAAAAGTTGATGTAATGTAGCTTGGATTTTTTTTTTTTTGACATTCTTTAAGAGACTTGCTATAACGATTTCTTCGACATGCTTGCAGAACACTGGCAGTCTTCTAGTGGATTTTCTGTATTTCTTCGGGTGAGTAAACGCTGATATGTATATATGTATACAAGGGAACATCTCCATATATTGTATACAATTTAAGCATTCATGCAACTTCTGGATAGTTTAGGTTGCAATTTTTTCAAAGAGATAGCTTGAACTGCAATATTTAGATCCTCTAGTTGCTTGGGTGTATTATTATATTTAACTTGAGATATTGTTTGATGGTATATAACTTTATTAGCTCGTTTCTAGGAATGTGTTTGATCCTCGCCAAATGCGTGTTTCAGTACGTGGAAGTGGATTATACATGAAACGTGAAAGAGGTTATAGGTAACATCGTATCCCTTAAAATTTGTCTGAAGCAAGAGTTGGAGACTTTTATTGTGTTATAATGTATATATCATATTTGTGTAGCATTGATCCTATTCACGTTGACGATCCTCTTTTTCCGACGAACAACGTAGGGAGAAACTGCTTCAGGATCCATCAGTGTATCAAGGTATGCCTCTCTACATCTAATATTATATGTATGAATTAACAGGCTTGATAGTGATGAATTACAGAAGACTAGCATACCCAGATTATTTTAGCTCATTTTTTGTACCTAAAAAACGAACCCGATAGTCACATATTAGGTTTACTCAGACACTGCGTTATAAATGTCTCCCAGCAAAGGGGAGTGCATCCATGTGTTACGAGTATAATTATCCATAATATAGTAGATTATATTATTATTAAGATTAGTATTAGTGATAATGTTAGATGTATTATTAGTGATTTAGTTAGGGGTTAAGAACCTGTAAACTGTCTGAAGTTTGCCTTATGTGAGATTTTGGTGTCTGAAGTTTAAATTGTTGATATTAACTGTCTGAAGTTTCAACTTTGTTGAAATTTACCGTCTCTGTCCTAATTTGCTGTTAAAATTGACAGAACTTGGTTATGTGTTTGTCACATGACTTAATAAAAAAAAATCCCAAAATTGCCCCTAGTAGGGTGGTGGCCAACCGGAGTTCGGTGGTGGCCTGAGTAAACATAATATAGTATCAGGGGCAATTTCAACTTTTCACACCATTCTGTCAAATTTGACAGCAAAAATGGACGTAAAACTAAATTTCATCACTGCATGATAAATGTCTCTCAGGAAAGGGGAGTGCATCCATGTTTCATCATTTTCTCTTTTACTCTGTAGGCATTTTCCGAAGCATATACACTTCTAGAGCAAGAACTTTCTTTCCTACCAAGCAATGGTAATGCATCTACCAGTTCAACCCATAAATTTCTTCCAAAGATCATTCCAACTATTGATTCATCCTGAGGTCTTTGCCAGTTGCTAAGGATATGTACCCATCCTTGAAAGGTACAACAACAACACACATTGATGATTTATTGTTCTAATCTAGTAATTCACTCAAAAAAATTGGCTCATGGTACTCTGCTCATGTAATTGTGGCCTGTTATCAGCTTCTGCTTCTCGCCGGCGCTCCCAAAATCTGTTCCGGTTAGTTTCAAGATTCCTACAAATTAGCAAAATTTTATTGGACAATTTTTTTGCTAATTACCAGTCTCTGCGCATTCTACCAATGTCAAGTGGTTTAACAGTGTCTGGACAGTGCCTTGGCATGACGGGTGGGCGATTGCTAAAAAGTGCGTTACACTCGATTCTTTAGATGTGTTTCGACTAGTTTGTGGGAAAAACATGTTAGAAGGCATCACAAACTTGGTACGGCTACAGTCTGGGCCCCGCCTGAAAAGCATCATTAGCATCTCAAGGTGATTATTCCTTCTCTTGGTAAACTCTTGGGTAATTCAAAAATTGCATCTTTAAAAGTAGTTGAGTGTTGTTCTTTTCTCATGTTCTTCTGCTCCAATGCATCTGGTTGTTCAGTATGGATCTTTCCTCTCATATAGTAAAAGAAAACTGTCTGGGTGTCATTATTTTCAGGCAATAATGATATGAATGTGACAGCATTTCTACCCAAGTGCTATACAACCACAGACAAATGAGGAACCCAGTCTGCTTTCCACCTTTTCTAATATTAGGTAATGAATGAATACAATGGTGTACCATTTTCAATTCGGACTTGCAATTCCACCCCTGCATCGGATGCAGATCCTCTGCCCCACTCTTTCTGTCTCAGTTCGTGCTCACTGTTAAGATCTTGACACAAGTCCAGGGTGTAATTAATTTTGTGGTTTTTTTTTCTAAAACTCTATTGGGATTGGTGAACCCTAGAAGGAAAATATTAAATCTACGGACGCATGTCAAAATCTTAACGGTGAGGCACAATCTGAGATCTGAATCCCCATACATCATATTCTTTTCCGAAATTTTGAGGTTTACTCGTGATTCCATTTCAGGATCCTCGATATTCTACGTAAGAACAATTTCCGGCTCGGGTCTGAGATTACAATGCAGTGGGTTCTAGCAAAAAGGGATCACATGGCTGTCCAAACAAGACACAACTTTCCATCTTTCTCCCATTGTTATTATTCTTCAATGATGATATAAACTATAATAATGATGGGGAAAAGAGAAGCATGGGATTATATGATGATGGATGATGCTGGCTGGTAGTGTAAACCCCCATGCAAGGTAATTGTCTCCATTTGGACACCAAATAGCACGCTGGTGGCACCCATGTAGTAAACCTTATCCAATCAGTAATTGACACATGATACTTTACACTCATTACTTTGCCACATGTCAGTTCCTGATTAGTTAACGGTTCACCCACGGGTCTATCACAGAAAACTTGGTGCTTATGAGTCTGGAATGAGAAATAGTTCCAACCATTCCACGGTCATATACGACGAGTAAGAGTTAAAATAAAACTGATTTCATTAAAAATAACGCCCGAGTGATGTTATATTGAAAAAATGAGGAAATTGGCTGAAACCGAAGAATTTTGCTTACTTACTATCACAGAAAACTTGGTTCTTATGAGTCCGGAATGAGAAATAGTTTCAACCATTTCACGGTCATATACGACGAGTAAGAGTGCAAATAAATCCGATTTCATCAAAAATAGGTATCCGAGTGAGGTATATTGAAAAAATGAGAAAATTGGCCGAAACCGAAGAATTGCTTACTCTACTCAAACCGGGTCGAAACAAAAGTCGGGTTTTCGGTTGATTTTTTTACTTGACTATGCAATGAATTAGGTTTCGAAGTCAATAAAACTACCCTAGATTTATTGAGGCGGTTGGAATTTCATTACTTGGGTATTACGTGGAATATTCGTCTGTTTGTGAAGTTGGGGAATCGAAACAATTAATGCAAATGAGTCTCTCTCTAGTTGGAAAGTTTCGTAGGCATATATATAATGTTGATTTGTATTGTTTGGTTTGATATAGTTTCTGTGTATTTTACGGTTGTGACGATGATCAATGAATGAGAGATTCTGTTAAGTTTCTGGTTAAAGAGCGAATCTTAATACAATTAGTTTACATTTAAAGTTTAATTTTTTTTCTTCCTCAAATTAAGTGCAAATAATATTGTAAGGAAGATTTAAGGGTAAATAACCTATTTAGTCTCTCAAGTTTACCTCATGTTTCAGTTTTATGTCTGACGCGTACTTATACTGTCCCAAATTTAAATAGTGTTGCTATTTGGTGTCTCCGTCAAATTTTGAGGTTAAATTTAACAGAATTCTGTCATATGACCAGCACATGACCAAATAAAATTGAAAATACCCAAATTACCCATAAACCCTAAATCAGGTCAGTTGCTCCACTATTGGAACCCTAAATCGGCCGGAGCCCTAAGTCGGCCGGAATCGGGCCGGAATAGGCCGTAATTGACCGGAGTAGGCCGTAATCGGTCGACCCTAAACCCTAAAGTAGGTCAACTGCTCCACCGCCGGAACCCTAAATCGTCCGGAATCGGCTGGAATCGGGTCGTAATCGGCTGGAATTGGGCTGAAATAGACCGGAAACATCTCGTTTGGTGGTGTGTGGGTCGGAATCGGAGGTGGGTGGCCGGAATCGGAGGTGGGTAGCCGGAATCGGAGGTGGGTGGCCGTAATCGGAGGTGGATGGCCGAAATCGGAAGTGGCAGTATGTCTTTTCATCTAAGTCGGTTAAACTTAACACCTAAATTTAACAGAAAATCAAATTGCAACAGTTGTCAAACTTGGGACAGTCCATATCAACATTTTAATCCTGAGATACCAAACTGAAACATGAGGTAACCTAAGATACTAAATAGGTTCTTTTCCCGAGATTTAAACCTTCCAATATGACCACACGTGCCAACTTTAAAGTTGGATTTCAGAAATTGTTAATAATCTAAAACGAATCACAACTATAGGTCATGTTATTAATAGCTGTTTCGAATTCAAACGGTTGATATTCAGGGTTTTTATATTAGATCTGTTGGTTTTCATTTGTTTCTCTTAAAATTGACGGAACTAAAATATCTTTTTTGAGCATAGGTTTAAACCATTAGCAATAAATTTGATATGTTGGAAAAACGGAAAATACATGTTTTTTTTGTTTGAAATATCAATTTTAAGCAAAAATCAGTAAAAAAAATAATAATAGAAAACAACAAATCTGAATGTTAGGACATTAAATATCAACATTTAAATTTGGACAGTAATTAGCAACATAATATATATAGTTGGAATTGTTTTTAGATTTTTAACCCTTTAAAAAATGATAGACATTCTGTCATTCATGTTCCGCGATTAGTTGAACCGTAGAGGTTACGCTTTTGTGGCAACAAATAATTGTTATTAATAATCGGATTTTACTTTTACAAATTCTTGGATTTAACGATTTCAACTTAACACAAAATCATAGTAATAACTAGTTATTAACGCGTGCGTTGCACGCGCATCAATCATTTATATTTCAAGATATATAATTTATCTTAAGTTTACTAATATTTATAATTAATCAAATTAAAATATGGGCAAGTTGATTCGTTGTGAGAAACGAATCTATGTGATAGAGAAGAGCGACATAACGTAATTCAAAACATGAGAAAGATAAGAGGATAATTAAGTAAAAAATTAACTAATGTCTTCAGTTACGGTACTAAGTTAGCCTTATAGTTAGATACTTAGATATATAAATGAGTTGGGTCGAGCATTACGTTTGTCATTAACGGCTCAATTGTATCGAACTCATCAACTTGAGACGTCAAGAATGTAAACTTGTTCTTAACTACTTAGAGTCATCAATGGACAATTTGATCTATACAAACGTAATTATATACAATATCACAATACCAACAAAATTTGATTTAACAATAAAGATAAAATTAAATCACAAAAATATAAAGTTTAGACTTGAATTTACAAAAATATTTAATTAACATTAATTAGGTTGTACACAATATGATTGGATTAACAAATAGAAGAACTAAATTAATAGTTTGAGTCCATAAATATTGGACGATGAGTAAAATGTTATTTGTACGAGGTCAAACTTCAAGAACCACATTTCACTCATATTTTGACTTGTTATATATATAATTTGGTAAGTGGCTGATCTATATGATAGAAAAATCTCAACATGCGGAACATATATCACTCGATCTATATAATTCGTTGAATATTTTTTTTTACATGTATCTGAAATTTGAACGGAATGAGTATGATAGAGCTGACTTAAATTGATATGAATATTGGATTGTAAGTTAATTATAATTACTATGACATGCCGACTAAGCGACCTTAAAAAAATAACAAAATTTAAATAATGATTTAATAATAATATTAAAGATAAATAAATGTTTCTCAAATATAGTAATGATTAAATTATTAATTTTATAAAATATAGAAATTAAATATAATATATTTTTTGTTAATAAAATGAAAATGTGTCAAAGATGTCTATTGGGGTGATGACCCAACACGGACCCAACACAAATAATATATTGAAAGGTGTAAAAAATCTCTATTAGATTACAATAAACATGAAACTAAGGTATGTTTAAATGATGTGATGAGAGATTTAAAGGGGAATATATATGCATTTTCTCTCATTGGAAATGCCACTCTATGATTTCAATAAGTTGTTTGACTTTGAATTAACCAAAGTGGCCAAGAGATGGTAAAGGAATCCTTAGCTAGATTCCCCTATACTACTTTGGTCCCATACATTTTCTTCATTTTAAAAATCACACATTTTCCCTTAGTTTTCTCCACTATGTATATGTATATTGTAGTTGTTTAAAAAAAATGTGCTTTTACTTTATAGACACTTTAGTATTAGGGTTAACAACCTAAATTCTAGATTTAAAATGCTTATATTTGGTATCACAACTATCAGATTTGTTGCTTTACACTTCGTTTGACTGAATTTGGCGTTAAATTGGGCATTTTAAGTAACAAAAACATGTTAAACAGTCTCAATATATGTCATGTTGTTAATCATTGTTCCATATTTAAAATGTTTATATTTAGTGTCACAACTATCAGATTTGTTGCTTTACATTTTGTTTGACTGATTTTGGCGTCAAATTTGGCATTTTAAGTAACAAAACATGTTTTCCACTTTTTCAAAGTACCATATTTGTTAATTATGGTTTATGCTTATTTGATACTTAAAAATAAGTTTTTCTTTCGTCATTTTAAGGGGAAAATTAAATTAATAAATTTAATAATTTGGACATCAAATATCAATATTTTAAATCCGAGATAACGATTAACAACACAACATATTTCAATCAGAGTACTAGCTTCATTAAATTGGCCTATTTGATTTATTTGGGGTTGTTATGATGATACCAAATTTGAAGATTGACCTAAAGTAGTGATGAGAGACTATAGCAAGGTGGCCTTTCCAATGAGGATAATGTACTTTGAGAAAAGCTCCCAATGTTGACTCTTTCTTTTCTTAAGTCCATTAATGGTGAGCTTTTGTTTCTTTCTTTCAAACTATGTTCTCCATCCAAAAGTTCCATACAACAAGGCTAGAGAGAGAAAGGAGAAAACTCACTAATATTACCTTTAATCTTAATTATATATATCACAATATTAATTTTACAACAACTAAATATAAAAAAAAATTGGCTCGAAACTTTCTTGAAAATCTCTTAAAAATTTTGAATTTTGCAAAATAATTCTCTCAAAACGTAATAAATTCATAGAATTTTTTATAACTTTTTAGAGAATACTCCCCTTAAAAAAATGTCGTCACAAATTACCAATATTCATGTACTTGACTAAAAATACTAATTTTACTTTAAAAAACATGAATTATAAGTATATATATTATATAGTGTGTGAGTGAGTGGGTAGATTATATATACAAATATTCTCACTTTTACTACTTTTAAAACCTTTAAAGGGACAAATCAATATGAGAATAATGTTAGGCATCACTCTTAAAGAGTCTACAAAGAATGAATGGTGTGAAAAATTGACACAAATTAGTGAGTGGGAAAATCATTACATTTATTGAAAAATATCTCTTTCTTTAATTAGGTTTGAGCTAGTCGAACCAAACCACAAATTGATTTGGATATCATCTAGATATATTATAGTGTAATGAGCATATAAATTCGTATATTCAATCTAAAATCTAAGCTGATAAATTTAGAGTTTCTAATTTATATAATACATAAAATTGAATTTAGTTAATGTGGGACAAATTGATAATACATATTATCTCTGACATGGAATAATTTGTAGCTTAATTAAGGAAATTTAGAGGCTATTATCTAGAACTAGTCTTCATAAATATACGAGTTATTAACCAAATCAAACTTTGACTCATTTACAGATTGCTACCTGAAATTTATTTTATTTTTTAAAAGTAAAATTGGCTACATGAATTTCCAATTTTTGAATAAATTGCTACATGTGGTACAATTTACGTCATATCAGACAAACAAAAAAATGAGTATGTTTTGACAACATGTTGTGTTTTGATGTGTACCTACGATAAATTAGAGAATAAATTGAAGAACTGCAGTAATGTTTTCAATTGGCGTTTAATTTGACTTCCTCCAATTCCAACCGAGTCTTTCAACTGAACGTTCAATTAAATGTAATTCGCTGCAATCTTTTCAATTTTTTAGTCATCAAAATACCTTACATGGCCGGAATACGTTTTTTTTTCTTCCAATATGACATAAATTGTAACATAAGTAGCAATTTACTCGAAAATTGAAAGTTTAAGTAGCTAATTTTATAAAATTAAAGTTTGGATAACGATTTGAAATGGAGTGAAAGTTCATGTAGAGATATGATAATTAATCTAGAGAAAAAGATTTTTTTTTATTTTTTTTTATTTTAACTTCAAGAATCAATAAAAGTTATTCCTTAAATGAAGAAGAACAACGTCAATGAATGTTTACAAGTCTTCATGATGCTGAAGTAATTGCCCGTGTTCCTCACTTCAGTTTGACCTTCCGGTCAACCCTACTAATATTAATTTCTGCCATGATTTATGGAAAGTCCGAGAAACGGTTTACACGTCGGCGATAAATTTTTTTTTGGAATATTTTAGGGTTAAGAACCTATGAAAGGTCTGAACTATCACCTATGTTAACGGGAGAGGTCTGAAATTTAAAAAGTTAATAACAGAGGTCTGAAATTTCAATTTTGTTGATTTGAGGTTTTCCGTCCATTTTTAGGGTTAAATTTAACAGAATTGTGTGAAATGACATTTTTGCCCCTTTAATATTTTGTTTTATTTAATATCTTATTTAAGGAAATGTGAAATGACAATTTTACCCCTAAGGTCAAATTAAAACCACCCAACCCCGGCCACCGCCACCCGACTCCGGCCACCACCACCCGACTCCGGCCACCACCACCCGACTCCGGCGACCACCACCTCGACTCCGACGACCACCAACTCGGCTCCGGCGACCCAACTCCGGCCACCACCTCGGCAAAAAAGCTCCGATCGGAGCCAAAAAAGCTCCGATCGGAGTCCAATCGGGGCCGGTGGCTCCGATTTAGGCCCAATCGGAGCCTTGGTGGTGGTCGCCGAAGTACGGTGGTGGTCGCCGGAGTACGGTGGTGGTCGCCGGAGTACGATTGGTGGTCGCCGGAGTACCGTGGTGGCTTCAAGGGCATTTTGGTCTTTTCACTCCAAGCATGTGAGGGGCACACTTGATAGAAGGGCATTTTTGGAAATTTATTTTATTTTCGGTCACATGCCAAGCATGTGACCAACTTCCATTAGTTTTAACGGAAAAAACTAACGGAGACCGCTGTTATCAACAAAATTGAAATTTCAGACCTCTGTTATTAACTTTTTAAATTTCAGACATCTCCCGTTAACATGGGTGATAGTTCAGACCTTTCATAGGTTCTTAACCCAATATTTTAGGGTTAAAATTGAAAAAAAAAAAAAAAACAACTAATTATTTAATATTTCAATTATGATTTCTGTTAATATTTGATACTAGTATTCGAATCGTAGACTAATGGTTTTCCATTTAATATCAGATTAAAATGGACGGAAAATGGTCACTCGCATGTATATAACTCTCAACTATCACACCATAATTATAATTATGCCACATGTGAATAACATGAACATTTTCCGTCCAATCTATTAGTGATATTAGACATAAAACTATTAATTAACGATTTGTATACATGAAATACCAAATTAAAAAAAAGTGTCAAAATGCAACAGTATAACCAATAGTTGATGCTTATTTTAAGTTCTTAAAATTATATTTTAAGTTAACATGAATAAATATACCCACTGCAATAAAAATGGTAAATTATGACGAGATTTTTTAAAGGGAAGCAATCTTATAGAGATTTTTTACACTTCTAAATATATTATTACTATGATTTTTCCCTTACAAATAAAGTGAACTAGAAAAAGAACAACTTAAAGTGATTATATTAATTGTTTAAAAGAAATATAATTTTTTTCAAAACCATCTTACTATCACATTAATAAAAAGCATAACAAAACCAACAAATAGCATATGCTAGTTGTTGAACAATGACATTTTGGTTGTGAAGTGAATGGAATTTGGTAAGGTGGTAGAACTAGAAGTGGAAATAAGTTACATTGATGGTGTAAATGTTGTGAGGGAAATAGTAGACAACAAGCATGATGTTGTCTACAATGTATAAAATAGACTAAACAAATGGATTCCTTAGGACCCCAACTTTTCTACATAAAAATAGCACAAGATCAAGAGCTGTCTACTTGAACACTATATATATATATATATCAAACAAATACCATCAATTTTTTATCTTTAGAATAGAATGGATGCCATATACTTTTGACCTAATTGTTAGAGCATTACTTGGGCATTTAAGATTTAAGTATCCACTGAATAATTATTAACTCTTCATTGAAATTGCTTGAAATTTAACTCATGTAAAAACTTAGATTATAATATTATTAAATTCTAAAAAAAATTATAAAAATTAATATATGAAATTAACATATTCATCTAATTATTGATTAAGGTATTATATGTAAGTTAGAAATGTTTAATGTCCTATGTCATTCATGGTTTTCATATTTACTTTCACCTGGAAAAATATATATATATGTTCCTAATTAGAGTATCGTATAAAAAGTTATGACTCTTTAATTACGATATTTATGACTCGAAAATAAATAATATTATTGTGAATTAAAGGAAATACATATTTTTAATAGGGATTAAAATTATAAAATATTATTTAATGATATGAAAGTTTAATGTGACACCCTTATCGTTTCTTTTGTATTTTAAAATTTAGAATCACTAATTTTATCGCATGATATTTAATAATTTAATAATAATAAAGCAGAGTTAAACACAATAATATCAAAAGATTCCAAGATAATATCAAAATAATAAATAAAATTTAGGTTAAGGGAAAACTACTCTAATTTAAATGCACTCAAAATATGAATCATGTCAATTCTATATGTCCTAATCATTTTTATTTTTATTTAATATATTGTTTTGTTTGCTGCACGTGCACCCAACGTTTTGCATCTTTTGCTAATTTTTTTACATTATTCAGAATAATGCACCATGTGTTCGGCAAAAGAAATAAAAACTTCATAATGCGTCATATCTATTATCCCCAGTAACTAACTACCATGTTACATGCACGTGTTACTAGTTTATTATAACAACTTGAAACAAGAATATGAACGTTATAGACAATTTTGCCCCTTACTCAATTTGAGGCTCAAATTAAAGTGGAGGGGTATAATTGGTAGTTCAATGTGATTTCATTTAAAATTAAAGTCTAGTTGACCACCATCTTAAACTAATCACAACTTTTAAAGGCATTGAAGATACCATTTTGAATGAAGATTTTGATATTGTTACATTCTATATACTGAATTGAGTCAAAATTAACGAGTAAATAAAAAGCATATTATTTTAAATCAGTTAGTAATAGAATGAGATAGTCATATAAGTTAACATAACACCATTGATATGAAATATACCTCATGGTGGAGAATTTTACACTTCAACACTCTGCCACACTGTGATGACTCTTTCATAATGTGTTATTTTTGTTAAATCTAAACGATTCGAGAATATTTCAACAATTTTATATCTTACGTCTAAGCTCAGTCTGAACAAATGTGGTATGTGAAGTTAAAATAGGACACAAATCTAACACCGTCATTCGAAACTGAATTATGATATTATATTAAATTTTACATTGAGGCGAGTTAATTACAAATATGATATGAATTAATTACTTGTTTTTTTCCCACTAATTACACTTAGTTGGAAATTTTAATAACAAGCAAAGCTAGTTATATTCTCACTGTCGCTTCAAATAATAAAATATTAAAAAAAAAAAAACAATTGCAACAATAGAACAGATTGACATAGTCTTTGGATCTAAATTAACTCCGCATAATTAGCCAAAAAAGTAATAATAACGTTCTATCATCTTTAATGCTTGAATTCAATTCACATAAAATTAACCTCTTTAACCATTAGATGTACATTAACATCTAATCTAACCATTAACCATTAAGAAGCTTTCTATACTCTATTGTCGCACATTAATTAACCGTCACTAAATCCGGCTCGTCACTAAATTCGGTTATTAACCGTCGCTAAAAATTCTGAACTAAAAGCCCGACTCGGGCGGCATTTCTTTGTATTCAGGATCGGGCTCGGGCTAAAATATGGTGAGCCCGAAATTTCGGGCTAAATTTTGGGCTCGGGCTAACGAAAAAGCCCGTTTGTCCCGTCCCGAGCTTAGCCCTAGTATTGACCATACTCCTCCGGTGCCGGTAGGTTAAGATCGATCACTGTATTTCTAACCCGAACCGACCCGGAAACCGACCCGTATATAGCAGCATGAGTCCTTTTATGCCCTCCAAGCGCTTGACCCGACCCGAATACTCTGAAACAATATGGACACTCATGTCCCTTAGACTCGCCTCTCATCGCTGCTGACGTAGCAATCTCCGGCGGTGGTGGTTGCATGGCCTCCGGCGGCGGTGGTGGTGCTGACTGGTTTTTCCGGTGGCTCGCGCGGTGGCCACCCAATGCTTGATACGACCGAAACGTTTTTGCGCACGTTTCGCAAGTATACTTCCCATCCGTTTCGTCGTCTTCCTCATCGGTTTCTTCATCATCTGCAGATTCCGACGTTTCTGGAACTTTCCGCCGCCGCTTCCATTTATCCCTCGACATCATCATCAGACAGAACGCCACGTCCTCCTCCGTGGTCACGTCGGAGATGGGCGAGCTCACCGGTTCTTGCTCCGTCCACGACTCCGACTCAAATTTCTCGCTTCTCGGCTCAAAATTTGACCTTAACATCGCCGGAGACTTGAAATTCCGTATCCGCTTCGATCTCCGACGAGTCGGGTTCCTCGGCGACTCCGTCTCGCTCTCTCTGTCCTGAAGCACCACCGGAAACTCACCATCCGACGAAGACGACGACGTTTCTTCACTGGGTTTCGGATCTTTCCGCCGATTTGGCCGCCGCTCGTCGGAAACCGGCAGGTTCATCAAGTGAGACCTCATGTGGCCGCCCAGAGCTTTGCCATTGATGAAGATCTTGAAACAGAGCTTGCACTTGTGTCTCTCCATCGTAGAACAAAGATGATGGTTTCTTCTGTTTCTAGAGAGAGAAAGAAATGGAGGAGAGAGAATGGAACTGAAAAACAGAGTAGGTGCATTCCACCACCTTCTTAGTCCTCAAGACCCAACTATGATGCTATATATACAAGATTCCATACAAATTGTATTTAGTTATTTCCTTTTTAGTTAAATATGGAAATGAGATTTTCTTCTATTTTTTGGTTAATTTAAAATAAAAATAAAAAGTTACCATAACATTTAGCTTTATTTTGTTTTTATACTATGGGCTGTTTTAGATAACACCCCTAGTATGTTGAGCATATAAATTGATAAATGGGAGACAAATGAAAAGGTAACGTAATTTATTTATTTAATCAATGATTAACATAGTTAAATAAATAAATGAAGAAACTTAATTACCTTTATGGAGTGGTTGGTGCCACGGTTGCACTAAGATTTTGAGTGCTTTCATTTAGACTAGGAAATATTACTTATTAGTTTTTTAATTGTTTGTTATTAACTTTTTAATCTCAATATTTTTTTTTCTTTTTTACTTTTATGTTGTTTTCAATTTATTAAACTAACTTCGTCAAAAAAAAAAAAAAAACTAACTAATGTGGTATTACTCACAGTGGACACTTCAACACGCTTCGCAATTAACTAAGACATCGAATTTTCAAATTCAGACATGTTATGACTAATTTCAACAAACCTCGCTCTCACGTCCAAACCCGACCTAGACCAATCTAGTATGTGAAGTCCATAAAGGGGACACAAGCCCAACACCGCCGACCGGAATTGGGCTTTGATACCTTGTTAAATTCCACATTGGGTCGAGCCAAATTCAACGAGCATTCGTCTACTACCTTAAGTTTTAAGATAGTTTTTTTTTTATCTTATGGTTTTAATATAGTTGGTTAAGTGATTAATATAAAATTTTGCATGGTATCAAAGCGCACAGGTTCGAATCTCTACAGAGCCAAGTTAAACCCTATTTAATTAAAGTGTCACGTGTTGGGCCTTCATGTTTCAGTCCACACGTGAGGGAGATTTGATGTATAAAGACTACCACATCTTCACCTATCATCTTACGTTTTTAGGACAGTTGGTCAGATGATTAATCTAAACTTTCACACACATGACTCGATTTACCTAGTTAGGGACTCGTGCCCATTCTAGACTTGATCGCCTAGTTTAGGAAACCAAGTCTCGAACGAGCTCGGGTCAAGAAAATCCCTCTAGTTCGTCCAACTGAGGCATGACTGGTCTAGAGTTTTGCTCAGTCAAGATGAATTAGGGGGCTCGACATGACCCATACTTGTACTAGACATGATCTCCCATATATACTAGGTGATTATGTCTAGTATGAGCTCGGGTCAATGAGAGCTCCATAACTAAGTGATGATGAGTCATGCGTCATTTAAAAAAAAATGAACATACTCAAAATTTAATCAAATAATAATAATGATCAAATAACACTAGCATCAACTTTAATTTATAAATTGTTGATCTGTTACCATTTTAGCCAACAACAAAAAAAAAAAACTGTTACCATTCCCTTCAATGTTGGATCTTTCACATTAGGAAAATCTTGTGGTTTTACAATTATTTATAAGTAATAATATAATTAAGTTATCAAACATAAATAATGCCGTTTTATAAGGGACGAGTCTTGGTCTACTCATGATCATGGGGAATTCTTATTTCTTTCCCTTGATCCAAAATTTCGTTATTGGTGAATTAATTGTCCATCATATAGTATGTTAGAGAATCTTGTTTAGGAAGTGAATGAAATAAATTGCCAAAAATCTAAAAAATAGTCTCCTCAATATCGGAAAATGCGGGTATTAGATTATCAAAATGGTTTTACATAATTAATACGTTGAAATTTACTGCATTAATTGTGGAATCCGATTAGTGATTACTAGCATAATTAATACGTTGAAATTTATTTAGCCATGTTATGGTAACTTTCGGGCACTCCAATATAGTAATTAGATAAGCAATATTTTGAGATCATATTTTCTTATAGTATGCATGAGCGTATGCTGTCATGTCATTGTCCCTTTGTTTATAAAAAAATATTAGAGTATAAATAAAAGTATACAGAAGACCTTCGATAAAAAATTATGACACATAATACCATTTGATTTCCTATATATAATATATATTATATTGAGCTACATTCGGTCACAAATCTTCTCTTCTTGAAATTTTTGAATTCACCTCTTCATTTGTAGCAATAGATGATGTTCTTTTTCACTATGATAAAAATTGTTCTTTTCCCCTTATTTGTAGTTGTTTTACAATACAATATAAGGTTTCTAAAAATGTTAATAACCTATAAACTGTCTGAAATTTGTCTTGTGTGAGATTTTTGTGTCTGAAGTTTAAATTGTTAATATTGACCGTCTGAACTTTCAACTTTGTTGAAATTTGCTGTCTCTGTCCAAATTTGTTGTTTTAGTTGACAGAACTTGGTCATGTGCTTGCCACATGAACCAATAAAAAAATCCCAAAATTGCCCCTAGTAGGGTGGTGGCCGGAGTTGGGCGGTGGCTGGCCGGAGTTGGGTGTGGCCGGAAAACATATTATAAAAGTATGTTGGGCAATTTCAACTTTTCACACCATTCTGTCAAATTTGACAAAAAAAAATATACGAAAAACTAAATTTCAACGAACTTGAAACTTCAGACACCAAAATTTCACATATGGCAAACCATAAACAGTATATATGTTCTTAACCCTTAGGATCATCATTTTACTCTTATACTTATGGTAAAAAAAAATATTTAACCTTTGGTTGGCAAATAATTTTGCAACTCATCTGGCTTTTTTTAAAGCTGTTCACGATTTTGTTTATTTTTCCTGTTTTGCATTACACCAATTGAAAAATCACTAGTTTTAAAGACTTCTATCCAACTAGTAAGGTTTTTTTTTTTAAATGTTAAACCCTATCTGTTGAGACATATTAATTAACATAATGTTAAAAGTTATGAATATCCCAAAGAATCCAATCTTAATCCAAAATGATCAGTTGATTGAAAAACCTATAATGTTGAAAAGAAGATCATCTATATGAAAGATAGTAAGAATAACAGTATACATATTACATACTACATCAACCCCATTATAATTTTCAATACAAAAAGCAATAAATATAGATTACCCTAACACCATAGCATAGTGTTATTGCAATACTACCATAAAAAATAATATTTTAAAAAATGAAGAATAGGATGCTTTTCAGAAATGAGTTGGTATTTAATTAAATCTTAACCAACTCAATTACGTATCAACATAAAACATAAATATTCAGTATATGTTGAATTTGCTGGAATTTACTTACAGATTACTCATACAAGATACAAAAATAATACAGAGTATAAGTAAAATACTTATCCATTGGGAGAAATCTCTCACCTTCATAGTATAGTTGTCCTTGCATGGCCGTGGTGATCAGTTGTAGTTGTCGAACCAATCCCCACCTGTAGCCATGAAGAAGATGAACCTCCTCGATTCATATCCTTAAGCTCACTTAACTTTGCTAACTTCACTTTACTATCGCCTTCATCTTCTACATTATAAATTTCGTTATTTTTGTCTAAATAGATACTCTTTCTGTTTGGATTATCCACATTTTTCTTGTTGCTGCTATGCTCTTTGTTACTATGTATCGGTTGACGTTGATTATCGTGTTGATGATTCTGTACTTCCCTTTCCTTTGCATCGATTCCCAACCACGATTTCAAGTAAATCTCCGTGGGAAACTCGAATCCAGTCTGCAAATTCGTCGGGTTGATCACCATGTCACGCTGAGCTCTAGCAAGCTCGTATTGCGAAGAAGCAGGAATGTTCAGGTCGAGTTTGAGCGCGAGAGGGTCCGGATCAATATGGAATTTATTGTTTGGCGACCGAATTTGCTGAATTTGTTCTAAGTGGTCGTGGAATTGTTGCAACTTGGCAAGTGACGCCGTGTCCGGCGAGTTTGAGGTGATCCAATGGCACCTCTTGTGTCCTCCCAGTGCTTGGCCCGAAGAGAAAACCCGATGACATATCGAACACTCATGAACCTTCGACTTCCTCTTAGAGGTCGATGGACTAGAATAACTAGAACCGTGTTCATACGTATGTCGATTGTTCGATGCGGATTTAGGCGTCGGGAATAACTCCTCATGTGTAATAACGTCATCGTCGGGCACGTATTCATCCACTTGGTCTTGCTTGGCCGCGAAGCAACCCTTGACCTTCTTATGGCTCGCTCTATGCCCTCCCAAAGCTTGATGCGAATTGAACACCTTCTTACAAGCCTTGCACTCAAACAACCCTCTAGAAACCCCTTTCGATTTATCTATGTTATTGTTATTGCTAGGTCCGGATTGGTACACGAGAGGAGCGATGAAATTTATTGGCTTTCTACGATCCTCGTCTCTGCTAGCCGACGCACACGACTCCTCAGGCTCGACATTAGATGGCTCGACCGGTACATTTGAGTTAGACAACATCATCAAGCAATTTGCCAAGTCTTCTTCCTCGCTAGAAGGGCAAACTGCGTTTACATTATCGACTTTGATTCTCATTGTCCTCTTCCTTTTGGACCATCGTCGGCTTCTGTGTCCCTGACCATCATCGTCATCCGAATCATGCGAAGACACAAGAGACTCGACGTCCTCAGCGACGCATTTCCCATGCTCGAGAAAAGACTTCCACGAGGAGAACTCCTTCCCACAGTTCTCGCACGATCGAGTACTCTTGCATCGGTTCGGATTCGTGCGAAGAGCGTACATCCGTTTATTCGGGACGGATTCCGCGTTTTTGTCCTCCCAATCGCTCACCGGTTCCTCATCGTCGATCGGTCCACTTTCGTCCCCGATTCCATGGGCTCTCATGTGGCCGCCGAGGGCTCGGCCACACATGAACCCTTTCTTGCAAATTTTACAGAAATGCTTGAAGTTTGTTTGTTGATCCACAATCAGAGCCATATAATGTAAAAAAAAAAAAACAAAACAAGAAAAAGAAAATGACTGAAGAAGAGAAGAAAACAATAGGTAGAAAACTGTGGGAAGAAGTACAATCGTACAAATAACAGTGTAAACTTGGTATGAGATTAGATTAAATGGGGTTGGATAGTAAAAGTAGTTGAAAGTTTGTATGGCTAATAGTGGTGATAGTCCTAGTTTTAAGTTAGACATTTTGTGAGGATGAAATATAAGTAAAGAGAGAGAATGAATACTGAGATGACAAGTGGAAGGTGAAAGACAAGGGTGTAGACTTTTTCTAAAAGTCACGTTTTGTGTATGATAAAAAAAAACTCACGTTTTTGTAATATTAAAAACATTAAATTTAGAAAATGTATAAGTTTATAGTGTATATTAAAGGGTTTCTTTCATGAGATTAAAAAAATAATTATAGTCACAAGTTATTTATGTTAGGATATATGGTCTTGTTATTAATTACGTTTTATAGTGAATTTCCATGATATACTTAAAATAAAACGGTTTGTAAAATCTAAGTATATATATATACTTAAAAAGTTATGGATTTTTCTTTGTAATATTAAAATTTCAAAAAAATTGTAACAAATGATTTGAAACGAATTTATCTTAAAACAATATTTTATCGAATAAATAAATTCTTCATAAAAGAATTAATAATTCGAATTGACTCTAGCTAAGTACTTAGTGGTATGATATTGTTAATTTGAAAAAAAAAATGTTTTGACATTTTGGAAAAAAAAAATTCATGAGATGGAGTTAATTAAGTCAATCAAAATAAATAACAAATTTAGTTTGTTCTCAATGACTCAATGAGAAAGGTGTGTTCCTAACAATATTGTACATAATAACTTGTGACTAATTGTCAAGCGCGTTTATATATATTAGCTTATCAAATTGTAATTAGTAAGTCAGCTTGACCCAATATGAAATGAGTTAATTTGTTTTTAACAATTTAATTCTCATTCTTCAATACTTAATGGTGAACAAATTGGTGACATATGTGATCATACCAAACAATTTTTCAAGTTAGCAACTCAAATTTGCATGAAATTTTTTATTAAGAAAATGCTATAGATGCTTGATGATATATATTAAATATTCCTTTGTGTTTGAATAAAATAAATTGTGAAGGATTTGTGCTTATATTAGTTTTGCATGGCACGTCTATATTGATTTATTAAATTTACATGTCAATACTTTTTTCAAACTTTTAGGACTTTTTTTATTTATTTATTTATAAAAAATTAAAATGCATAGAGATAATAAAAGTACCTTATTAGTCTTTGAACTTCACTTAATGCTTTAAACTAAAGGAAGATAAAAGAGTGATTGAAGAGCACTAATGAATCATGGGTTAAACTCAATCACTAAAGAAACAATGTCACTATTGCTTAATTAAGAGATTACTGACTTGTTAATACACTAATTAATCTCAACTTAATCCATGTCCCACCTAAATGAAAGCCTAACCCTCATTTCCTTAACCTTATCTTGTCCAAATTACACTTACTTCAGTGTTAAGGTGACCACGACTCGCACCCGGTTTGCTTCAATCCAACCACTTTAATCTCAGCATCTCCATCTTGGTACTCGACCCCGTCGCGAAATATTTAAGGTTCGACTACGAAAAGTATGAACGTATCCATGAATTTAACTAAATACTCAATGGAAAAATATCATTACACAAACGGTTCGAGTGGACCACTCCGCTCGAACCAATGGTCCGTACGTGACCCTCCCATTTCTGACACCTTGACGCCCCAGGTGACCAAAAGTCACTCGGATATGTGAGAAGACGTCTTGTGTGAGTCGACATCGGCATCTACAAGAAGAACGACTCGTACCTCTACTTTGACATGTAAACCTCTTTGTCGCAAACAACAAGCTTACTATAGCTTATTCATGGATAACAAGGTAACTATCCTGGAATAACATTATTCTAAAAAGATTTAACTCCTATTCGAGAATAAGTATCTCAAATTCCTATAAATAATAATATTCACTACTCTTCATTTGAGATTAATCACTCTCTCTACGCACTTGAGCTCTCTATTTATCTCTCTATACATGATAACAAACTTGAATAGAGTGGATTTTATCAGGACATGATCCGATCTACCCATTCTTGGACAACAAACAGAAAGTTGACAATTGGAGAGCGGTTTGAGACCGACCAATTTACGTAGAACAAGACACAACAATATTGGAGGTCGACGTGGTGCGCTTTGACTCGCCGTCTATAAGAATAAGATCAAACTACTTAATGAAAAACGACGATGTGAAGCGAGTTCTTAAAGACCAAGATCTATCATTTAGCACGAGAAGATCAACACTCCCTACTCAAAAGTAGAAAATTATGAATAGAAGACGAAGAAAGACTCAGAATCAATCTCGGCATAATACATCGACCTATTACCCTTATCCAATGGTATATACTGTCAATTTAATGTAAATTAAAAAAAAAATAGGTTGATAATTGCGACCTTAGACTACCTCTACGTAATGTTCAATTCTCTCGTTCACGGTATAAAAAATTTCTAACCATACTTAATTACTGGCTTCCTTGTTAACGTAACCTACCATCAGTCTAATATAATTAAAATAACGGCTCATTAAACCCAATTATGCTCGCCTCTAATATTTTTACTCACCGAAATGTTCCAAACCTTGCAAAATAATACTTGTTGGGCCTTCTGGGCCGAAAAAATACTTGTTGGGCCTTTATTTCTTGCCATGGGCTTGTCCATTCTACATCAGACTAATCTGGTTCAAATCTGACGGCCGGAACAAAAATCTGGTTCACATCTTAATACGTGGCAGCTAATAATTGGCCATTGCAACGTGGGAGCAGCCGAGGTGGCGCGAATTGCCGAATTTGTATCCGTTTTTCTTCTTCTTCTTCCCCTCTCTTTGTTTGTTCAGATCTACTGCACCTGCGAAACCGAATCTCCTTCCCCTCCAGATCTATCATCGGCGATCTAGCAACAGAAACGACTCAGGTCAGTCAATGCGATCTAGATTCTGCAAGATATTTGCTGCAGAATCTCTAAATTTGATAGAAGATTCGTTAAATTCTCGGTCCCATGTGAGTTTAGGTTTTACCTGCATTTTCGTTGTGATTTAGGGTTCATAGGAGGCTTAGATTTTCCCCATTGGATTCTTTCAGCGCTTCTTAAATTTGAAATCGTTGGGTTTCGTCATATTTCTTGAATTAGGGGAGAACTGGTCTTTGGCTAGATTTGCTTGTTAATTCTTGTTAACGATATTGATTGAATTCGGATTAGTTTTCTGGATTTGTATTTCGTTCCATTTCCTAAAGATAGAGCCATTGACTTGTACAATCAGAATCGGCTACTTGTTATGATTAGTTTCATCGACCTGATTTGAGAATGTTTGATTTGTGTTTGCATGTCTGCATAATCATGTGTTTTACCTTTTACACACCTTAAATCATAAATCTCAGTATGTGCCGAATTTTCAAACCTCATTCTTACTGTTAGAAGTCTTAAGGATGAACTTTAAAAGCTATATATAGCCTATAGCCTTATGGACAACTTACAATTTTTAACAGCAAACAGAAGCTTTCCCTTTTTTTTTAAATCATGAGCTCCCTTGAAGAAAATCAAGCATGCAGTTCTTGTATTGTGACCATGATAAAGCCAGATGCATCTGGTACCATATATCCAACCAGATGCAGGATAGCATGTTGGTTTTTTCTTCATAGTTGCATATTATGTGTAAAAGGTCTTCATTGCATGAATTAAAGAGGGAGTCTATGACTCTATGTACTTCATTTTCTATATGTCTAATGCATACAGAATTTGCCAAAGCTCTTTATTTCGATTCACTTGTAGCTATGATCTCTTCTGGATGCAGAAAATGAAAATGCCACTGAATAACTCTATTGTTCTCATTTGATTGTATGCAAGTATTGGGGCGAACTTGCAGAATGCAGACTCAAGGATTTTTTACTTTTCTATGCTTCTCTTTGCCTTATATATGTACTGAATGGCGACCATAGCCAACCATTATGTCTCTGTATTTGATTCCTTCCTGGAATATACTATGATTGCATGATTGTTTTTTCGTCATAGTTGCATATTCTGGGTAAGGTCCTCATTGCATGAATTAAAGAGGGGAGTCTATGTACTTTGTTTTCTAAATGTCTAATGCGCACAAACTTTGCCAAAGCCCAATATTTAGATTCACTTGGAGCTAGCCTATGATCTCTTCTGGATGCTGATATGAAAATACCACTGAATTACTGTATTGTTTTCATTTGATTGTATGCTAGTATTGGGGCAAACCTGCAGATTCAAGGATTTTTTTATTTTTCTATGTTTCTCTTTGCCTTATATGTATCTATGGCAGACCATAGCCAACCCTTATGTCTCTGTATTTGATATCTTCCTGGAGTATACTATGATTGTTTTCTTCACATCTATGCTTAGTCTTATCAAAGAAAGTCAGTCACTTTTTCCTTCTTCCCGAACTGCAATGCACGATTTAGATCACTCACGAATTGATCATTAGGTGCTGGTTGTGGATGGTTGCCAAGATAACTGCTTGGATAGCCAACATGTTTGACCGAATGTGACTTTCAGTACAAGATGCATTTTTTATGTATACTTTTGGTACCAAACGTTTGAACTTTGCTTGCTTTTAGTTCCAAAATTTCAAAATCGAACCCATTTGAACCCAATTGACCTACTCAGACCTAGCCCTGTGCACTTTTTCCTTCTTCCTGAACTACAATGCACGATTTTGATTGCATTTCAACTGATCATTAGTTCTTTCTTGTGGGTTGTTGCAGAGAAATGGCTGTAGGTGGATCAGGTCCCCAGAGAGGAAGTGCAGCTGCTGCTGCAAGTTTAAGGCGAAGAAGAACAACTAGCGGCGGTGCAGGTGGCTCGGGAGGTGGTGCTGCCGGAAACATGCTCCAGTTCTACACAGACGATGCCCCGGGCCTCAAGATCTCGCCAAATGTCGTTCTTGTGATGAGCATTGGCTTCATCGCTTTTGTGGCGGTTCTTCATGTCATAGGAAAGCTTTACTTGGTCCGCAAGTAAAGATCGAAAGCTTTACTTGGTCTGCAAGTAAAGATCGATCGATAGACTGTTGGGATCCTTTTAGAATTTTGGATAGAGTTACAATGATGGGTGTTTTACTTGCAGTGTACTGATGAATCATTTGATGATAATCAATGGTTTCTTGTCATTCTGTTGTTGAGTACATCTATGAGAGACCGTCTTTGGTGAATGCTAGTTTTGGATTTGGAAAGTAACTAGTTTTTATACTTTATTTTCTTAAAATTTAAGGCTTTAAAATAAAAACTCGATTTTTTTTAATCATTGAACTTATTTTAGATATTTTAATCAGCTTTTTCTGTGGGAAATTACTGTTTTTTTTATGGGTTAGTAATTTATAATTGGATAAAAAAATTGTATAGCGATTTGATTATTATTCGAATTTGATATTTAAATATTGGTCGTATGAACAATTAATTGCATATTAAATTGTTATTTTTGTTTTAATTTTCTTTAAATTGGATAGAGCATGAGTATGTCCTTCTCACTTGAGGTTCTTTTGTGTGTTCAGTTAAACTTAAAATACATTAATTGAATGTATTTTGAAAATCTATCACGGTATAAAAATTCTTTACATAAACGATTCATGCTTATTTTCTGCCTAATCCTTAACGAAAATTATAACAATTTTATGAGTATTATACAATAAGTTTATTGATATATTCGTATTGATACGTACGATAACACACGCATATACATACAATTGTTACTTACCCGTTAACCTATTGCTTGTCATTGTTATTGGTGAAGCTTTCCAACTTTATGGCTTTGCTGGGCCTGCAAAGAATGTGAACGAAGCTTTATGCCTTTCACCTACGAAGAATTTATGCTTACGTGTATAGAATGATATTTCCTCATGAGAGAGAACATGGATTATGGATATGTGGTGATATATTTGTCCAAGCGTTTACCTTCAAATCCAAACAATATAATTAAATGGATTTTATCACTCTTTATACACCTATATAAGTATTTATACATATATATATATAAGGAATTTAATTTAATAAATATTTTAAAACCCACCATGTAATATTCGTATTTTTCCGCTCTCCTTAATTGTTAGTGTTCTGATCACGTTTTATGGTTTTTTCCGACCAGACTAGATGAACA
The DNA here is from genome assembly GCA_036873135.1 of Clarkia xantiana subsp. parviflora. Taxonomy (NCBI): domain Eukaryota; kingdom Viridiplantae; phylum Streptophyta; class Magnoliopsida; order Myrtales; family Onagraceae; genus Clarkia; species Clarkia xantiana. The sequence goes on from JAPTYO010000003.1 coordinate 17,377,790, forward strand.
ACTAACGTTCGTCTAGTCACATCCTAAGGGTTTTTTTTTTTTTTTTTTCTGATCAGACTTAATGAATAAACGATGCATGCACTAGTCCTGTCAACGTTAAGTCCAATTTTATCTGCTTCCTTCGGTTTTTCGATCAGATTTAGTGAACAACCATTACATGCACTAGCCCCATTAACGTAGCTCTATCAGCAGTCTAGAGTGAAGTGGTCGGTCTGTTAAGACCAATTCTAGCCCCGTCCTAGTATAGTCAAGATGTCAGACCGTTAAGACCGATTCTAGCCCGTCAACATACCCCCATCAGTAGCTAATATAGTCAAGAAGCCGGTCCAATTCTACTTATTTTTAAAACATATCACCGTAAGATAACGCTTCTAATAGGTTTTAAACCTGAAACTTCGGAACTAAACTACTTGGGAGTAAACGTACTTAATCGTTAGAGCATCACAACTAAAACCAAAATTTTACACAATGCAGGGGTTAATTAATGACTAATTTATAGAAATGTTATCAAAATCAAATTGTTGAAGACATTATTAGTAGAAATGACACCTGAAAAGATTTATAGCTGCATGCCTAACTATATGTGAGGCCTCACATGGATTCTGCATCATGTGTCACTCACATTGAACAAGATAAGACTCTAACTAGCTTGCGCATAAATGAGTCCAAACAATAATTAATGACATATATAGTACTATATATCTACTATAAAACCTCTTTTATTGCAAATCAATAATAATAATAATAATAATAATAATAATAATAATAATCTCTAGGCCCCATTGGGCACAAAACCAGTCGGACCCGGATTGATTCCGACCTAAACAAGAACTGTTTCAAACAGTTCCGGTTCAAATAGAATCGGTTTTTTTTTATATGGTTTGGTGTAAAAAAACTTGTATGTTTGGAACCTATTAAGAACTGTTTTGCCCAAAAAAGTTTCATATCGACTATAATTGGTCCAAACCGTTTTTTTATAAAGATTTACACTAAATTTTAAAACAAAAAACCTATTGAAAATCAGTTTAGTCTAAAATCAGGTCTAAAACAGAACCGGTTACACATAAATACAATAACGGTTCTTGGACAGGTTCACCTATTCTAAATTAGTCTGTTTGGAATCGACCTAGACTAGACTGATTCCAAATGATCCGATTCCCGACTATTTCCGATCCGACCGGACCGATTTTTTGCCCAACCCTAACAGACACTATATAGATTATCTAGAACCGATCATTGATAGAGTTTCCGACTTCTTATGATATGTTAACTGGTTTTCGATTTACATTGACTATCATTATAAAAGTAACATCAGCTCCTAAACCAACTAGGATTTTCAAAGGAAGCACATACAACCTTAACTAGTACTGTATTTAAATTGCACAAACAATTTTGTATTATAATAAGCCGTGGAAAAGGAACAAAAGAGATTACGAACATTTTTTTCATGATCATGCTGTAAAATCATCAAATTTGGCTAGGGTTTCATTTTTTATGACAAGTTTTTGGAATTTGATGCAGGTGGTGGTGGTTGTTGCTGATGTGCCATCTGTTGATACATTGCTGCCATTCTGCTGTATGTGTCCAATGTCATCGGCTGTCCATACAAAAAAGTAATAATAACATTTTGGTTATAACCAAATTGTTATATGAACTTTGAGCAATTTATAAATTGCTATCTAGAATCTAAATTTTTAAAGTTGGCTATTTGAACTTTTAATTTCCAAGCAAATTGTTACATCTGTTACAAATTATCATCAAGTTGGACTGAAAATAAGCATGTTTCCGCCACGTGGGATCTTTTCATATGTACCCTAGATGAATTCAAACATAAATTGAAAGTATTGCAACAAAATATTTTTAATTGGATGAACAATTAGACTTTCGCTCAATTTGAACGGTGCATTTCAATTGAGCATCCAATTAAATATATTTTGTTGTAATACTTTCAATTTATGCTTGAATCCATCTTGGGTAAACATGAAAAAAATCTCACGAGCGAAAACATGCTTATTTTATGTCCATTTTGACAAAAATTTAAATTGAGTAATTTGTTCAGAAATTGAAAGTCTACGTAGCTAATTTTAAAAAATTAAAATTCAGATAGTGATTAGATAAATTTAGGCAGTAATTTAGTTATTAACCCTAATTTTTTAAAAAAATAAATAAATAAAGACTTACTTGGGACTGACAAGCAAGGAAAGCAGCCATTGGATCCATCATCATGGCGGCAGAGGAGGCGGCGGCAGCTGCATGGAGGTTCCGGTCACCGACAGAGGCGCCGCCGTCCCAGGTGGCTGCCATGGGCGGCAGGAAAGGAGATGCGGTGGTGGCGCCGCCGTGGAGGTTGGGCATTCCTGGTCGGGCGGCAGCGAGAGCGTTCATGTCCATGACACCTGGCATCATCCCCATGCCCATCATCGGAGCCATCATCGACATCTGGAGTTGCTGTTGCTGCTGCAGCGCCGCCATCGGAAACATCATGGCTGCCGCCGCCGCTGATGGCGGCATGTTTATGCGGTTCACCATCTGAACCTGAGCTTGAAGCTGTTTCAGGTAGTCGATCGCTTCGTCTAGCACCGATGCTTTGTCCGTCTGTAAATTATTCATCAACCATGATAAAATTACTATTATTACACTATAACATTAGGGTTTTGCAAAAATAAATAAATTATATATAATATAAGAACATACTCATGAATATATGTTTTAAGAGAAAAAAAATAATATAAATATAGTTTTCTAACTCTATCAGAATTTTCATATTTGTTAGATGGAACTAACACCGGCTAACGATTTGTTCAACTACCCAAATCAACTATTACTTTGTTCGACCGTCCAAATATGAGCTAGCTATTTGTTGCGTTTTGTTCATCACGTGCTAGGCGACACGTGATTCATTCCATACAAATTAGACAAAAAATCTAACGGAGCTAGCAGCAATCTCTACGTATATGAAACTTGAACTAGTAAAATGTTCATAGAAACTTTTGTTAACAATTTGTTCAACTCACTATAACAAAAAAATTGATCATTTATAACGACCGTATTTTAAGGGAATCAATTCTTTACAAATTATAATAATTTTCTAGAAATTTATTAAGTTTTTAGGGAAATTCCTAAAACTCGAAATTTGTAAAAGATTTTTTACTCAAGTTTCTAACCAAGTTTTTTTGTTATGAATCATTTCTTAATATATTTTTTTAATGTTGTATTTCTATGAGATTAACATTTCTTTGCAAATAAACTTATATGTCTCTCACAAATAAATTCTCACAAACGACCCGATTAAACATCAACCAAACTCCAATAATAATAATAATAAATTAATGTTAATAAATATATATCATGATATTTAAGGTATATTGTGATCCCACGTCGACCATTGCCACGTGTCGTAAACCACAGTATGTGGAAATAGGTACAAGTGAAGTCAAGTCGACAAGGCTGTCCCAATATGCAAACAACTACTGGACAGACTGCGTGGACTAGGATTCATCCTCACTTTTCCAACACACAATCGACATTGTATATTATTTATTGCTAATCAAGCCGTGATGTTGGACCATGCATTTATTGTATAACATATCCATCAAAAAGTTCTACAGCTCAAAACTAATAGGTACCCGAGCTAAATTGATATTTTTGCTAATAGTTCAAGAAGAATTGGCATATAAGTTAAATTTTTTAAAACTAAATTGGTATCTAAGCTAACAGCTCAAGACGTGCATCGCATGTAACTCTTTCCGTCAATAACTAACGAAAAATTTAACGGTGCAACACTTAAATTAGCTCAGGTACCAATTTGTCACAAAATTTAGCTCGAGTACTAATTCGTCTTAGGCTGTTAGCCCAGTACAAATTTAGTTATAATCCCACAATTTTATATATACAAATTAATGTGTATATATATATATATACCTTGCTAGAGTTAGGGACCAGCTTCTGCAGAGTTTTCATCCTTTGGTTTATCTTGTCTCTCCTCTTCTGTAAATGACCATGCAGCAAATATTAATTCAATTGTTTTTTTTGTATCCCCTATATATACACACATAAATAATTAAAGATGGTGGTATTATAGCATATATTGCTCTTTGGAGAAACAACTATGAAACTGTTATTATATGTATAAGTTATAATGGTAATTACTACATGAAGTCATGAACATAATTTTTTTTTTCCTTTTGGCACCAAACTTTTTTTTTTACCAAAATAATTATTTAAAAAAAATATTGTACACACACGATTTGTAAATATCTCACTATTTTAGGTTTGGTTAAAATGCAAACGACTGTATTACAGTCAAATTCGTAAGCCTTGTATTACGATTGAGAAATTTGAGTCATATTTTAGGAGTGAAAAACTTAATCAGATCTTAATTCTTGCACAAATATCAACGTGTCTAATCTAATGACTACAAATTCAATTTCATTTTAGTGAAACTTAACTTTTAAAAACATTATTATACAACTTTTTCTCATAATGTTTTTTTCCTCAAAATTATATCATTAAAAACTACACATAATAAAAATGAAGAGAAATTACGCGTTCAGATTGGTTATGGATGGCCGCAGCGCGGCTCCTCTTGGTCGACACCGATGATTTGCCGCTTCTCTTCTTCTTGCCGCCTCCAACACCGGCGTGGCAGACAGAATCATGGTCGTCGGCGGTGGTGGCCTTGGAGCAAGGCAAGCCGGAGCTGGTATTATCCGACGAGCCCATGAAAGTCGAAGTGAACTGCAGACCAGTGTCCGCCGTCATCTGGAGACTGTCCATGCTTACGTCCCTCCCGGCGCTGACGCTGTGGGTCCTGCCGCTCCATTCAGCCGCCACACGCGCCTCCTTCACTCTCTTCTTCCTCTGCACAGGCGCGTCCTCGTCCTGCACGCTGCACGAAGCCACGCGCGTGGAGCACCCCGGCATACGCGCGCCTCCTCCAAGTCCCGGCACGCTGGGATCGTTGATACGGCGGCGCGTCGTACCGGATGCGCCCTTGTCATGATTACTACGACCGCAGGGCACGAGGGCGTCCATGGTTAAGTTGGCGGAGGCGGAAACCACACCCTGGTCGAACCACGCGCCGATGTCGTTGATCTCCGGCAGCTGCTTCTGGCTAGGGTACGCTTCCGTGGCTTGGTTGACTATGCACTCCAGAGTGCCGTTGCCTCCTGGCTTTACCGGCCACGTGGCGCCGGCGGCCATTTGCTGGGCTTTTATTGGCGGGCCGAAGGCGTTCATTGCTAACTGTCCGTTCTCCCATGTCAGCTCCGCCACTTCGTAGTCCAAACTGCACCCAGAAAAAAAAAATAACAGCTTAGAGAGAAAATCTAGAGAGAGTGATGCAGTTTAATAGAGAATGGACGCGCAGAAATCGAAAGGTTACAAAATAACGAAATCATACACAATATTTGCGGAAAAATATCAATTTTTTTCATATATTTTAAACTGAATGCAAACGACAGTTATTGCTGTCCTAAATAATGAAAACGAAAATCATAACCTAGAAAATAACCGAAAATGAACGAAAAAGTCCAAATAGAACGAAAATTACAACAAAAACTAAAATAACAATATAATGCGATTTTAATCCACGAAACGAAGAAATTTGGCTGAAAAGCAGCGCAGTCCACGGCGTAGCGGTGACTTTTGATCTAGACGCCGTTTTTGCATGAAAAATACTATTTACGCGCCAAAACCTGACACTTAAAATCCGGAACTAGAAATCGCCGAATTCTCGAAATTACAGAATTAATCAGTTCCGCACGCATTAGAGAGAGAATCTAGAGAGAGAGAGTTACACGGGAGGTTCTTGAGGAGTGGCAAAGGAACTAGGGCGGCGGGAGAATCGGGCGGCTGCCGGAGACTCATCGAGATTCCAGTTAGGGACGCACTGACTCATCGGAGATGACGTTGTTAGTGAATCTGTAACAGAAGTCTTCGTCTTCTTCTTTATCTGTAAATTCTGTTTCTTTTTCAATTGCAGAATATAGAGAGAGTTGGAAAAAATCTGCACCTACAAATAGTGAAGTCCACAAAATGTAACAGCCACAAGTTCTAAAAGTATATTTTGCAGGGAGGGGATTTCTCTTCTACTTTACACCAAAAAGTGAAGAGTGTTTAATTTTATTAATTGCAAATGCAATACAAGTTTATATGGGTAATTTGAAATTAATCAATTATGAAGAGTATTTTTTTATAGATATAAAGTTGGCAAGAATATTTTTCACCTATAAAACAAAATTAATGATCATCCGAGCAATTTAATAACCACCGGCAGTGGTGGTCTAGTGGTTAAGAGTGTTGGTGTTATCTTGCGTTGATCTGATTAAAATATTAGGTATCGGCATCTTTATAATTAATATTGGTGGGCTACGTTGACAGTGGCAGTGCACGCGTTGGATTCACTAAGTCTGGTTGGAAAAACCGCAAACCGTGAGTAGGAGAGCTGGAACGTTATGTAGCATGATAGGCATAGAGTCGTAATTACTAACTTATTCATTTTATTAAAATAAATAAATATATATATATAATTATACTTACTTAAATCTGTGGCAAAATCGGGAGAATTGGTAATGGAATTTAATTGTAGTACACAATACTACTAAAATTGAATTAAAAAATAATTCAGCAAAATTATAAGCTATTATTAATTATTATTGTAGCTGGAGTGAAAGAAGATTGATAGCAATGATTGACAGTGAATCAGAGAAAATAACATTTACCCAAACTGGCCAAACACACACACTCTCGTAAGATATTCATCAATCATCACTGACCAAAACGACGTCGGAAATTGCGAAACATATATCAAGTTATCAACCCACCCCTATATAGCAATCCATGTGCTGTATTATTGTATTAAGATTTACATGTAGCTTTTCCACTGTAATTATAATTACTTAACGGCGGGCCCTTTTTTAAGCATAGAGTCGTAATTACTAACTTATTTATTTTGTTATAAAAAATTAATAAAGATATATAATTATGCTCACTTAACTTTGTAGCCAAATCGGGAGAATTGGTTATGGATTTTAATTGTAGTACTAAAACTGAATTGAAAAAAATGATTTATCCATTTATTATTTCAATAGTACACAAATTAACCTTGCCATATACAACTATATCAGAAAATGTAAACATAAATGTTTTTTTTTTTAAGAAATAAATAAAATTTTAATTAGTTAATGCATACACATCTATCACTAGTGTCTCACATCATATAGTATAAGCCATCATCTCAAATAGCAACAATCCGGTACGCTGCATTGATTTCTGGTCATCTGTTCTAAGTTCTAACTTTTCCTCGATGGTTCAACTGTTTTTCGTAGATTCAACTCACGTAATTTCTTATTTTTTCGTCATTTTGTATCGTTTTCTCCGCTATATACATATGCATTCGTGTCGGTATTAAGAGAAAATGCATAGATTTGAGATAATAATGAGCTTACACTTGCCTTTTTCTTAATTGCCCCATATATGGAAGACAAGAGATGAGATATGCAACATTATCAAACATGGGGGTTGCAATCAGCAGCATGTAAAAGTAGGAGGTGTAATCTACTATTCGTTGAGGGTCCGGGTCAAAGCAATAACTTGGGCCGTGGATTCGTCTTCCTCGGGTCGGCCCAATAAGGAGTGCCAGGCTAAAGTGTAAACCCACCGGATTAGCAGCTCATTTTAGATGTCACGGCCTTTGGGACTCATTCTACTAAAGAAAATGATCAAATCAAGTTTCGTAGGGGTGAAATCAAAATCCGATTAGTCCAAAAAAATGACAAATACCGAACCGGACCGAACTGGAAAAATTGAGCTGATAGTTAGTTATTTAAATATATACAATATATATTATATTAGTTGATATTAATTAATATAATCAATTAATATAAGTAATATAAATGGTAAAAGATGCATTTAGGAAAATTGTTTTTTATACTTTTATTTTATTATTTATTTAATTATATTAATGAGTGTTATTTATTTATTTTTAGTTTGATATTTTCCATAAAAATTATGAGCATTTTAAAATGTAATTTTTAACTTTTTGGATTTTCGGTTTGAACCGAAAAAAAAAACTCAACCGAAAAATCGTACTACAAATAGACAGTTTATTTTTCCTCAAACGGTTTTTTGATCGGATAATGTTAAGGAACAAAATCGGACAAAAAATTTAGGCACCCGACCGAAACAAGTAAAAACCCGGTCTGACCAGTCCGGTTTCACCCCTTATGTTTGGTGCGTAAAATACAATAATATCAAAAATATTTCGTCCATGTGTTTTAGAGTTTAGAAACTATAAAATTATGTGTTAAAAAACTAAAAAAAAGTTTCAATTCTATGTCATATTTCTAACTGCTATCCCTGATTTTAAAGGTTAATATTCAGTGTCCCAACTATAATATTGATTGAATTCCACTATTTTATATTAAAATTGACAGAATAAAAATATATTTTTTAAGTATAAAATAAATTAAATCGTGAACAATAAATGTGATATTTCGAATGATTTTTTTTTTGAAAAATATCATGTTTTTATTGCTTAAAACCCTAATTTTAATCCTAAATCAATAAAAAAAATTGAAAAACAACAAATACAATAATTAAGTAACAAGTATTATCTGGCCAAAAAAATTAACAAATATTAGCATTTTAAATATGAAATAATTTTGTGGCGGGAACGGATGGAAGTGACGGTTATTACCGTTGTGGATTTGATTTCATATGCGCCACTCATCGATCCATCTAATATCCAAAACTACGAAATTGCCATCATCGTCTTTCTTCATCAAGCCAAAGAAAGACGACGCCATGGCCAGCTCAAGCTTTTTCTCCAATTACTCAACATTTCCCCGCCCTCCAACCCCCAAACGCGCTCACTCCACAATCACCTCCTCCTCCATCTCCGCCGCTCAATCCGCCTCGCCCAAGAGCCGCCTCCTCAGCCTCATCGCCGACCAGGACCGCGGCCTTAAAACCCAAAACGACCCAGACGCGCTCTCCTCCATAATCAGCGCCATAGACGACGTTGCTGCCGTCGGCCGCGGTACGGTCACCACCGGCACCTCTCTCTCGGCCACGTGGCGGCTCCTCTGGACCACAGAGAAGGAGCAGCTTTTCATAATTGAGAATGCGCGGTGGTTCGGCACCAGGGCCGGAGATGTGCTGCAGGTCATCGATGTGGAGAAGAAGGTCCTCAATAACGTGATTACTTTCCCTCCCGAGTCCCGATGGGGTTTTCTTCGTCAGATCCACGATTGAGATCGCCTCCGACCAGCGCGTGGACTTCAGGTACGGCAATTTGCTTCAATTTTAGGAATTTCTGGGCATGTGAAACCCTAATTAGCCCCCAATTTCACGTACTCTGCTCGATTTGTCTCCGATATGTGATTTTATGTTTACGAGTGCTGTTCTACGAGGAAAAAACTGGGAATTTCCTATTCCACCATTTGGCCAGGGTTGGTTAGTACTTGTTTCCTGTAATTTTATTAAAATTGAATGATCTTTCTATGCTACAAGTTCATCAACTGAATTTGCATCACTTGCCCCAGTTAACCTCAAGTTTATGGATCCATATACAAAGATCACATTGGTAGAGATAGAAACTGCAAGTGCTTTTGATTATTAAACTTTTTCGCAGAATGTATGATATTTTCTATGCTTCAAGCTTATCAAGTTAATTTGCATCACTTGCCCCAGTTTACTTCAAGTTCATGGATCCATATACAAAGATCACATTGGTAGAGATAGAAACTGCAAGTGCTTTTGATTATTAAACTTTTTCGCGGAATGTATGATATTTTCTATGCTTCAAGCTTATCAAGTTAATTTGCATCACTTGCCCCAGTTTACTTCAAGTTCATGGATCCATATACAAAAATCACATTGGTAGAGATAGAAACTGCAAGTGCTTTTGATTATTAAACTTTTTCGCGGAATGTATGATCTTTCTATGCTTCAAGCTTATCAACTTAATTTGCATCACTTGGCTCAGTTAACTTCAAGTTTAAGGATTCATATACAAAAATCACGTTGGTAGAGATAGAAACTGCAAGTGCTTTTGATTATTAAACTGTTTCGCAGAATGTATGATCTTTTCTATGCTTCAAGCTTTTCAACTTAATTTGCATCACTTGCCCCAGTTATTAACTTCAAGTTTATGGATCCATATACAAAAAGATCACATTGGTAGAGATAGAAACTGCAAGTGCTTTTGATTATCAAACTTTTTCGCAGATTCTACTCGTGTAGTTATTCATTGCATATCAGATTTGTTCAGGGAAGTATTGTCCTAGTGAATCATCCCTTGAAGGGACCTTTCTTTAAGAAAATTCTGCAAAGTTTGATGTTATCAAGTAATAATTTCTTGCTTATGGGGCCAGTAACCCTTCTAAAATCTTCTGGAATTGATTTTTTCTGAATTATTATCAAGTTAGTAAAGCATTCACTAAATCTCATACCAACCATGACTACCTTCAAGCATCACCTGAATAACTATTACCCAGTTTGTGGATTATGCAGCTTCACTGGTTAAGCTATAGTTTTAGGAAAACAATAAGCAAGACCAAATTTTGCATCAAACATAGAACGAAAACTGCATCTGTGAGTGTCTTGGATTTTCCAATTCATGTATTGAATCAAAAGTACAATTTTTCAAAGAAATTTGTCTTCTTTAGTACTCTGAATAACGTAACTCGTAGTTTTAATCATTTAACTAAGCTATGCAGAGAAATCATTTGTTTACACATGTTTATATCTTCTTCTGAGTTAGCAAGCTTATCTGTCACTGTATTCTGCTTTTGTTTTCTGGAAAGTACATCATTACCGATGGTCTTATTTACGCGTTCTTTATATCCATGTCATTTGCTGTAGGTTTGAGATTGTATATATCGATGATGAGATTCGAGTTGTTAAGGATATAAGAGGAGACTATCTAATAGTGGACCGAGCCCCGTATGCCTGGAAAGAATGAAGACTTCATTCCGGTTTAACCATATGGATCATATGATTGAATGGAAAGAAGCATCTAAAAGATAGAAGAATTTCTGGAAATTAGGATTATGCCTTTGTCAGATAAGGTATGTTGTATGAATATTTGTACATGATGAATGTCTAGCTTGTGGAAAATGTGTTTAACATGTAGGAAAAGCATCAAAAGCAATATAAGGTTGTATGATATCATGGAATTTGATCCATTTTTGGTAAATCTTTGAAGATCAATATGAGTATTTACATGTTTGGTTTGGTAAAAGTGATGATGTGTTGTTGAGGTGAAGGTGGTGAGCTGAAATGGACTTCTGCTTCTTTTGTTAGTGTTAATGGTAGGTAGGATTTGATTACTTTCTCTATAAACTATGTGTTAGTTGATTAATTTACTTTTGTTAATAATGTTTAACAATGATATCTACCAATGTGGATAGGTGATAGTTGAGTGGATGTTGATGTAGTATTCAAGGGAATAGAACCTAAAAACTGTCTTAATTTTGACCTGAGTATCAGTTAGGGCTGGCAATTCGTGCGGGCCGTGCGGGTTCGTGTCGTGTTCTGGGGGTCAACTCAAACACGGCCCAATCCAGCCCAACATGCAAAACTGGCACAAAAAACCTATAGTAAATTGAATAAAAAAATTAATTAATGCCGTGTTACTAATATCAAACTCAAACCCGTAATTTTCATGTCGTGTTCGTGTTGGCCCATCGTGCCGAGCCTAAATTGCCAGCCCTAGTATCCTAGTATCAGTTTGGTTTCTCAATTTTAAACTATTGATATTTAGTGTCCAATTTTCAGCTATCTTTTCTACACATATATTGATGAATACTCAAAGCATGGATATCATAATATGAATATATGATATAGTGGTTCTAAGCTTTATCTCTTAATTAGGAGTTTGGTTAAACATGTCACTTCTTAACTATTCTTAACTAAGATGTTAGAGGTTTAAATTCGGTTAATTTTCTGTATTCGTGTTATTATTTGACCTTTATAAACTAATTCGAGGCAAGTAGAAATTTATATAGTTTTTTTTTTCCAAAATAAACTGATAATTTACCGAAAATGATGTATACACATACATATGTCACTCATGTTTGTCATTTTTTACTAGCACATATATTACCCTTATCCCTATCACGTGATATTTTATTGATATTGAATTATTCACGCTTTTTGCTTTGCACGCGCAAAAGGAAGAGAAAACAAAATCAATAAACTTCGACAATACCAAGAAACTAAGAGATAATTAATTAATTAATTAAGGCCTTGACTAGCAAGAAAATGATAAAATATTATGAGTACATTAGTGTGCACTAAGCACTTTGGACGCAAAAATGTTAAAATAACCATCGTCACGTTGACGCATTAGTATATAATATGTATAATATATGTTGGCGGGCTAAGGAAAAGTTAATGAAATAGACCCCAACGTATAAAAATATATGTAGTGATGTAAAGGTTAATTTTTTTATTATTATCATACTATATTTTATTTTATTTTTAAAAAATATATATTATTTTATTAATGATAAAATAACCCATTTTGTAATGAGATTGATCTACGGTGTTGCTATCAGAAAGTCAGCTCCTTATACTTGAAAGTGGGTGCATGATGAGACGGTATTTTAGGTCATAATCGGGGTTAAAAATTACATTTAAATTTTCAAAAATAAAATGAGATTCAAACTTTATATTTTATTATGTACCATAAAATTTCTTATAATTATGTATTATATATTACAAAATATATCTAAGCCATAATTAAAACAAATGGGTAGCAAAATGTTCACCTATGTGACCCCATAACCATAGACACGAGAGAGTGGACACAACTCCTTTCACGTAAAATATACAACAAATTGAACGTGGAAAGCGCATTACATTATTTGCACGCCATATTATATAGAATATATACATGTTGCATGTATATATATATATATATATGTAATTATGTTATGTCTCCTTCATGGAGTTGTATATATATGTGTTTTAAGGGTTAAAGTCAATATGAAATGTTGATCCATAAAAGGATAACCAAAAAATGGGTGGCCAACAAAGCTAGGCTAGAACCCACCAAATGGGTGGACTAGAAAGTTGTACAATATGTATGTACATCACATGTACATGCATTATGAGAGCACGCGTATCGGTATTCTGCGAGTATCGGTATCAGATTCTGCGAGTATCGGTATCAGATTTTGAAGTGTTGGGTTTTGGCACGCGTGTACGGTTTTTTATATAGAAAGTAGAAACGGCTCTCTGAGTAATATTCATCGCTTTGACATCATCTAGAGGGTCAAAACTGCAGTTTATATTTCTTTAGGTTGTATTTGCAATTTGTCGGTTTTGTTAGGACCTATTTGCTATTTTCTAATTTGTTTTAGGGTTATAGTTTTACTTCCAGTATTTAAACAGCTATTTAGCCGTTTTTGAGAATTCAGCATTATTGATTAATGAAAAAAATGAAGCTTTCCTCAATGGCGTATTGAGTTCTAGGTATTCTCTTAAATCAACGAAGTTTTTGTGCATTCTATTTCTACCCTCATCTATAACATCACACCACATCAACAGCACACATAACACGCTTATTCAACATTTAGACTAATCAAAACTTATATCGAATCAATCTATAAGAGGCTTACTAATCAATATTTATTCATATTCTCATTATCATGGACTGACGTAGTTTGAATTTCTGAACTCTTGGTTAAATAACGGTGTGAATATCGATTTTTGGATGATAACTCACACTTAAATGTTGACCATGATGTGTTGACCATGATGAGGGTCTATGTAATGTATGTGATATGTTGTATATATATATATATAAAACAATAAGAAAGAATTTTGATGTAGCAATAATATAATAACATATAAAGTTGCTTTATATTAACATCATTCCATAGACCAGGACTCAAGCAAGCTAGAAACCAAAAAGGATTATCACCGAGACCTATATATATATATATATATATATATACATACACACAAAGCTAGTGCTAATAATAGTGAACGTACTTAATTATAGATTGCAGCCATGAACACATAAACTAGCTAGCACATGACATCCTTGAGCAGCTTGTACCTGCGAGTGGCTGTCCTAGGAGACGGCACGCCGCCGCCACTTCCACTTCCGCCGGCACCGGCATTATTATTCTTTGGCGTCATCGTCACTGTTTTGTCTACCATGTTGCTGTTGTCGTGGTCATGGTTCTTGTCAACAACAATGGTGGATTTCCTCGAGCCGGAGCTTCCATGTCTGTTTTTACTGCTTCTCTGCTCGCTACGGCACCAATCGCACTGCTCGATCGGTTCTGTTGATTCACTGTAGTAGTTACTACAATACCTATATATATATAGAGAGAGAAATGCAAACATTCAATCCATATATAAATGCATATATAGTTATATACTAGCTACAATATATATATATATATATATATATATATATATATATATTAATTAGGTTAAGAACCTAAAAACTGTTTCAACTGTACGTTGGGAATAAAATGTACGCTTTAACCAATCATCTCATAAGCTCGAACTTATAAGAGAGGTCATGTATACTCTTATTCATATTCTAAGTTGTAAAGTCATGTTGTTAATCGGAGTCCTAGATTTGAAAGTTGTTGTTTGGTATTTCAAGTTTCAACTATCATATTCGAATAAGAATATACCGAAAGCCTTCACTAAGAAGTTCGAGCTTATGGGCTGATTGGTTAAGGTGTACATTTTATTCCTAACAATTGGTATCAGAGCCGATGGTTCGAATCCTGGCGGTGACATTTTAAGAAAAAAATGTTGAAAAACCCCCCTTGAAAGACCAGTTTGGTCGGGCAAAAAGACCATGTGTACGGACCAAGTAAGGAGTCCAGTGTAAACCGATGTTCGCAACATCAGTTTAAGGGAGGGTGTTAGAGTATGAATAGGAGTATACCGAAGGTCTTCACCCACAAGTTTAGGTTTATGAACTGATTGGTTAAGGCGTACGTCTTATTCTTAACAACTTTCCAATTTTTTTTTTTTTCAATTGAGTTGGCATTAAAATCGACGTTTAAAGAAACAAAAGCATGTTTTTTGCAATTTGCAAAGTTTCATATTTGTTGCTATGATTTAATTTATCTAATACTTAAAAATTATGCTTTTATTTCTCTAATAATATTAATATTTTAAATATTAGACAGTAAATTAACCATATGAGCCGACTCTTATTAGATTATTATTATTAACCCTATATATTAAGCATATGTAACTAGTACAAATTTAGTACGTCTGAATTAGTTACAGGACCACGTGGGTCACGTTCTGTCAGCCAACCCTCGATGAGTTATTGACCACTACTTTGGTCTTTCTCTAAACCTTCATTCCTATACTTTATATACTTCTCTATATATACATAGAAACACAAAAACATATACGTGCATACATATATTAATAATATATATAGTCTTGCTATATATACCTATACAGAGTTTTGTTGGTGGCAGTGGTTAGCGGTGAGTGATGGCTTCATGGATGATGACAACATTATACTTAATGATGGCAAAAAGTGCAATCCTTATATATATATAAAAGAATTTAAATATTTAATATTTGAAGTCGGATCAATCAAATTCTCGAATTATACTCGGAGTTGGGATAATTATGTACATGTTATGTATTATTATCAGGACAATACTGCACGCGTGCATGCAGTACGATCTAGTATCTAGTTATATATATATATATTTGTGTTTATAAAACATATACATAATGATATATATATATATATAATGAAGGGGCGAAAGGAGAAGTAAACTTACGAATGCTGGAAGCGATTGAGGCATCCGTTGCATCGGAAAAGTTTGTCGGAGAAGCCAACGTCGCCGCACATGCAGCAAACCACCTGAAAATCCACCATTGTTGAGCAGCTTCAACAAAACCAGTTGCAGAGATATAATACCCCAGAAAAACTAGCAGATAGAGAGAGAAAATGAGAGAAGAAATGAGTAGAGAGGGAGTTTAATGGGGTTCGAGTCGGTGAGTCCGACCCTCTATCTCTTAAATAGACTCAATTTTATTTATTTATTTAATTTAATTTAAATCTATAAAATCAAGGGCTAATAGCAAAAAAATATTTGTAAAAAAAAAAAAGTTAGTAGTGACGACCTAAGTCAACCACTCAATCCGTTACGTAATGTTTGTGTTCTTATATTCATGGTCTAGGTTTTTTCCGACCAGACTTAACAAACAACAACGCATGCACTAGTATAGTCAAGAGGCCGGCTATTTAAGCCCAATTGTACTCGGCTCCTCATATGCCTGACACGGTAGTAGGCCAGACGGGACCTGATATTTTTATATCAGGTGATCACCGCGAGGTGATGCCCTTGAGGGGTTTCGAACCTGGGACCTCGGAGTTAACCACTTGGGAGTATACGCTCTTGACCACTAGAACACCACCACTAGTGGTGGTTATTAGCCAAATTGCTACCCGAATTTTGACCAATTTACAAATTGCTATCTGAATTTTAGTTTTTCTAAATTGACGATAAACTTTCAATTTCTTAGCAAATTGCTACATATGTTTTAATTCTCGTCAAATTGAACAGAAAATTAGTGTATTTCCACCACGTTGGGTCTTTTCATGTGCACTCAATATAGATTCAAACATAAATTAAAAGTGTTGTAACTAAATATCTTCAATTGGATGATATTCAATTAGACTTTCACCAAATTCGAACATTGTCTTTCATTTAAGCATCAAACTGAAAAGTTATTTCATTATTTTGGCTAACGAAGAATGTATTTGCCGGTTTATCACAAAGGTTGCTATTTGGCAGTCGTTTTCTCCTTTCGATTAATCTTATCATTAGTGTATGTGTCCAATACATTATGGTGTTCTTAGTATACATTAATTAATTTATTTTTCCCATTGTAGTATATATTAATTTACAAATAAAACTAGTCGATATTTAATATGGTGTTCAATTATAAATTTAATTATATATATTATATGAAAAAGATAGATAACCAAATTACGAACTTAAATCAAATAAGTTGAATTTCAACTTCCGAATTAACCATACACTCTGGATAATATAGTTTTGGTTCTAAATATCTGGCTCACAAATGTGTATAATAATAAATAATCCATTGTCATTCGTACTATATATTGTCGTAAAATGATAATACATTATGTAATCTAGCAAATTGCTAGTGGCAAAGTATTTGTAGCTTATGATACATCCATCACCGTGTAATATTAATATATAATTATAATATATATAGTACAATTATATACGTGTATCACCGTCATGGTATCATCATCATATATATTATTATGTTTCGTTAGTATTGATAAATAAATATTTTAAGGAACAGATTTTAAGGTAAGGTATCTTAATTCTATATATATAGTGAATGTATATATACATATGACATATATACCGTATATATGCATCATGTATAAATTGCCTGATTGGAGAACCAATCGGTATAAATTAGTGGCTAGGGTTTTTTTTTTTTTTAATTATTATTGGGAAGTGTAGCATAGCAGACCAACACAATAACTCGACTTTTTTTTTACGACGCCCATTAACTAGCCAATGGAAAATTGATTGTTAAATACAAAAAATAGCCCATCAAGTTACCTTCGTTTACAAGTTAGTCCCCTAAGTCGTTAATTAAGCGTTAAGAATCATTCTATAAATAGAATTTTAGTTTTCGGAGCCCCCACCAACAAAAAAATATAATAATATGATGGGTTCTTGACATAATAATAATAATACTAATGGAAAAATAAAAAGACAAAGCATACAATTTTTTTTTTTGTTACAGCGAATCATATATATAATTATTAGAGCATCCACAATGGTTTTACCTAAACTGTATTCTTTAAAGCTGCCACGTAGACATTTATGTACACTTTAAGTAATACGTAAATTTAAGACACACGTAAAAAATATTTTCTCTGCAATCGTATTACTTAAACATATTCCTTAAATATATTTTATTATTAAATTTTCCAACAACCACCAATAAGATATTAACATTAATTATAAAATGAATTAATTTATAATAAAAAATTGGTTACGTAATACATAGTGCATTACTTAAATTTAAGGAATGCTTTATGTAAAAACATAAATTTACGTGTGGGTCCCATCTTTAAGGAATGCTATGTAAAACCACTGTGGATAATTTTTGTTACTTTACTTAAATAAACATGTAGGACCCACGTTTACGTATTCTTTACGTAATACCACTGTGGATGCTCTTATATCTTCAAAATTTAAGTATTGATGATTCATTGTACACACACTTCATTGAAGCTTGGGGGCCGACAAAAAAACCGACATTCTTGTGAAACCCTAGACAGAATTATGTTTATTATTATTATTATTATTATTATAAAATAGAAATTATAATAATCCGAGAATAATTTAGTCTAAAGTGTATGTCAGTTCTGGGATTCATTAAAGTTACATATATATATACTCGTGGTACACCCTCCTTATATATAATAATAATATATATACGTGTCTATCACGTACGGGAAATTATTTTATGAACTTAAAAGACAGTTTTGTAAACCCTACATCTTACTATATATATATATATATATATATATATATATATCACGTGTATAGACGACATAGTGACACACAATTCTAAAAATATTTTTTTCAACGGCGTCGTTGGAAATATATATAAGTATATAACATATTTATTCTAGCTACTCTAAAAATAATCTTCACGTACAATAATTATTGCCTCATAACGTAAATTATAGGACATGAAATTGTTTCCATTATCAGAATTCAATGATGTTTAAATTTGATACATCGTTTTAAGAGATGAAAATGAAATATTGAATTGCGAAAAAATTGATGTTTAAACAAATCGAATTAATATAAAGAGGAGAAATGCGTTTTTTTGTAGTAGTCGAAAAAAATCTTATAAACTAAGCAATCGGTGTTAATAACATAATTCCAGGTTTATCATGCATTAATTAATTATTATTATATATAATATTTTGTCTAGAGACTACTAATTGTATTGGTTGCACGCTCAATATTTCGGGGCCCATTTTATACGTTGATTTCGTAAAAATCATGATGATTTTTATAATTTGAAAACAGCACCCGAAGAGTTTGTCAATAATAATTAATTATATGTGTTGAAGTAAATGTGACCGACCCTACTAAAATTAAAACTAGATTGTGGTGATCTTTACCCAGCAATTAATTAATTAATAGTGGAAGAAGAAAATGATTGAACACTCTATAACCAAGCAATTTGTAAAAGCGAACGAAAGGTAATAATTAAGATTAAAAAAATAGGTAATAAATATATTTACCCAAAAGCCCAATAAGAATTATTTTCCCCCAAAAAATGAGGCCTGGGTTGTGCTAATTATAAAGAGAAAATGTGTTAAATATATTTTTCATACAATTGGGCCATTTGGTATAAGTAATTTTTTATATATTTTTAGTACTAAACGTTTAAACTTTGCTGACTTTTGGTACAATTGTTAGTTGACAGTTAGTTTTGAACATTTAATAGCAGGTGCAAGTCACATGAACCACCTAAACATTTAGTTTTGTTTAATTTAGTCCCTCTTATACTTCCATAACTTTTTTTTAATTTAATTTAGTCCTTAAACTTCAAAATTAAACCCAAGGACTGAGTCGCCGGACAATTAGATCAATGACAAATATTTAACATCGGAACTATTAACAATTTAACCCTAACATAATACAAACTTATATCAAACAACAAATGAGACGATTCACACCTTCATTAGGCAATCAAAACTCAAACTTTGAAATGTAACAATCTCAAAACAACATAAACAATATAAACAGCAATTGCCCATTTATTGAGTGGTACCATATAGCAACCATTGAACCTTATTCTCCTCTGCAAAATTGTACACATCGACTAGATTCGAGTTTTTTCTGCCCATAAGTCGACTCATGGCGCCCGAGCCAACCGGGTTTACACAAAAATGGTTTCTTTTTATAACTCTTAACAAGAACAGCAATTTCTGCTTCATCCTAAAGAATAACCAATCTATACTACTATAGAGAGTAAAGGCAGTTACCAATAACACTTGTGTTCTATTCTATTCTGCACCCTTGGTTGCTTTGTGTTCGTTCACCAATTGCGTCTGAACATCTTGAGAAACCGATGAATGCTCCTTGTATTCCATCGTGAATTCGCCCTTCCCCTGTTAGTCAACAGATTGTGATTAAGCGAGTTTCGAGCAATAACTTGTCAGCCAAGTTTCAGAGAAAGACCGGATTTTGGTTTACCTGTGTCATCGAACGAAGAGAAGTGGAGTAACCAAACATGTTATTCAAGGGAACCTACAATACAAATGGTGGGTCAGTAGGTTCATTACTTAAACAGGAAAAAAAAAACAACCTTTAAATCTTGCAGTCCAAGCAACATATTAAATGTTCTTCGGAAAAAAATATGCTTACATGAGCTGTGATGACAGAGTCGTCTCCTTCTTGATCGTTCCCAACTATTATACCTTTTCTCCTGATGTAAACATTTGTTCGCACATATAAATACGTGTATATATATGAGGAAACGGAAACACAACTGCGGGGGAGAAAATAAACAAAAAGAGATTATCAAAGCACTAACTTGTTGATATCACCAGCGACGGTTCCTTGAAATTCTGTGGGCACCTTCAACTCCACTGTCATTATGGGTTCCAATATTACAGGTTTTGCATTCGTATAGCACTGCGTGTTCAACCATTTGTCAAATCAAATTATCATTGGAAATAAAACCAATGGTTATTAACTAAAAAACTGTCCAAGGTTTACCTATGCTGAAGTTTCAAATGCTAAACTGTAGTGTCCAATGTTTCAAATTTGTTAAAATGTAGTGCCTAAAATGGAAAACAAACGCAAAATGAATGACGCCGAACCTGTCTAAAAGCATAAATTGCAGCTAGTTTGAATGCCAATTCACTGGAATCCACATTATGTGAGGCACCATCTGTCAGAACTATCCGAATATTTTCCACTGGATGACCAATCAAAGATCCCCTATATAATAGAGAACAAATAAATGGTCGGCTTCTCTATAACCCACTTTACATTAAGCATAGTGATGATACAACACATAAGAGATGTGTGTGTATGTGTGTGTGTGAGAGAGAGAGAGAGAGATCCTACGAATTGGCAGCCTCACGGAATCCCTTTTCAATTGCAGGGATGAATCCGGATGGTATAGCTTGTCCCACAATCACATTCTCAAACTCAAACTTAACGGGTGATCCTTGAGGAAGTGGCTCCACATAGCTGCACATTCAAAACAAGAGTGTACGTTAGAACTTAGAATCCACATTGGACCGAGTCAAGCCCGGCGGGCTAGCAGAGAGCAACCATATATATGCAAGTGGGGTTCCATCTTAAAACCAATTGGTGATAGGAGGAGGTGGACCACTTGCTTATATACTGCTCTATTGTACAGATACCAACCGGTGTGGTACTCCAGACTCACAGTGTATGTCTATTTCAAAAGTGTACATATCTATCAACTACCGGGTTGAGTTTGAACCTGTAGTGTACTATATAGGATCGTACAAGAACATAAAAATTATAACAAAGTTTTGCAATTTATTTATTTACCCAGTCACTCGCCCATATTGACCCTGTCCACCACTTTGCTTTTTATGTAGGTAATCAAATTCAGCACGTTGTGTCACAGTTTCTCTGAAATTTACACGGGGCTTTCCAACTGTTGCATCAACCTATCACATGAACGGGATCAATTAACACCGATAAGAATATACTTAGTAGCTCATAAAAGAACAAAGGTAAAAGACCGGGTACCTTGTATTCTCTCCTAATGCGTTCAACATAGATGTCAAGATGCAATTCTCCCATTCCTGATATGATGGTCTATTCGAAAATAATGAGTTAGCAGTAGCAATAGGAATGAAGCATTGACCACATTTCCAGCAAAAATTACTCATTACACACCTGCCCACTCTCTGCATCCAAGCCAACGCGGAAAGTAGGATCCTCTCTTTGGAAACGATTCAAGGCTTTCGAAAACTATTGGGGAAAATAATACGTATTACGAGTAATGAATATTAATAACAACATATCCAGATCCATAATTTTCCTTAAAAAAAAGAAAAAAAAAAAGCTCACCTGTCCTCCTGCATCTTTTGAAACCGGTGAAACAGCCAATGACATAACTGGCTCAGGTACATTCATAGAAGTCATTGTGTATCGAACTGACCCGTCAGTAAATGTATCCCCTGAGAACATGCAACCATGGATGAGCCATTGATGGAGTAGAAATGAAAGATGTCAACTATAATAGTTCATAGTTACTGATTCACTCAAGGCCAATGTCAACTAACTATGTCTCACTCCTAGGTGTAACATGAATATATATATAGTTGAAATGAGCCAAATTCATTTAGTGGTCTCTACACTGCACAGATCAATAATAGTATCTAGCACTCTTCTAGGTGACCCATAGTATATTTAGTTCACACTATTCTTTAGATTACAAATGAAAGTACATGAATAGACCAAAATGAAGGAGGAAAGTGAAACCTGAAGCACAATCCACTCCAAAAACAGCAACAATTTGTCCAGCATGTGCCTCTTGTATATCCTGTTACATACTAAATTAAGTTAAAAGGGACACCTAAAAAGTAAAAAGGCATTTTAGTTACATTACTAAAAAACAAAAGAAGAATTGAATTATAAAGAATCTAGTGCTGAATAAATGTTTCACCTGCATATCATTTGAATGCATCCGGACAAGGCGGGGAACCTGCCAAAAAACGAAGAATGTGGAGTTACAACGCTAACTATAGTTGTAATGCCATTCAGTTTCACTAAAAAAAGTTAAGTAATGCTCATTTAGATGTAATGATTTGAGAACAGCAGCATTAGTTTCCATTATTAGATGCAATTCAACCTTAACCAGCCATTGTTCTCAATCTGACACACAATTGCATCTAATAACAGAAAAAACGCAACAGGGGGATTTAAGGTACAAGAGATGTCTTCAACAAACCTTTATCTTCTTCCCAGTGTTCACATTTATGATGAAATCGCCCTTTCGAATGACGCCCTCATAGATTCTTCATTACACAAAGTAAGCGTGAGATAGATGCACGTTATGTAAAGCCAGACTAGTAGGACAGGTCAATTATACAGAAATATACAAGCGCAACAAAAAATATAGAATCTAGTCAATAATATATATACACCTCAAATATGTCAACTGACCAAAGCGACCTTCCTCCAGTTTAAAGGCCAACGCTACCAGCGATCCATCAGGAGCTCCACTCAACAAGACCTGAACAATTTTAAAAGATATAACAAAAGCAGCCACATAATGGATCAACTAATAAAATGATTATAAGGTTAGCACCTTTTCTTCATTCTTGTTCTGATCAAGAGCATAGTTGGAGACTTCAGTTGGACAAGGCAAATATTTAAGAACGCCATCCAAGAGAGGTTGAACTCCCTGTGGTGAGAATGAAACAAGTCATTTCTGATTCTCTCAAAGAAGATAAGATAACTAAACAACATCTACTGAATTTTTAACAGAGGAAGAAGAAGTTTCCAGGCAAAGGCAGGCCTTATGTAACCCCAACCCAACCAAATATGTCCAAAAGGAATAATTAGTATGGTGGGGTTGGGGGAATACCAGTAATTCCAGGAATATATTAGACAAACTGGACAAGGGTAACAGTAACATTACGTTCCAACTATAATCCATATTCCATATGCAATAATTATGTTGCATTAGAAGCTAAAAGTGCATGAAAGGAGGGCTAAGCTTACAAAAAGAAGATGTAAAAATCACGAAAAAGTACGGTTTCAGTTTGACAAAAAGGGCGGGTGCAAAGTACAGCATATACACATACACAAAAAAATAGGAGAAGTTCGGAACCTTATTTCTGAAGGCGCTACCCATGAATACAGGCACAAAACTCTGTGCTACAGTAGCCCGCCGAATTGCCTCCTGCAGAAAACAATTAGATTCGTATCTCAGAAATTTACAATTTATATAGTGACAAAAACCTGACTGTGCAAGGAAGAACCAAAAAAGTTGTAACTAGTATGAGGTAAAATCGACTCCTGAAAATTTTATGCCTTGAAAAAACATATGCATGCAGTAGCCAAGTGGTACTTCATCAGGCTCTAAAAATACTATACCCGTCTGTTGAAAAAGGATGAATCAAACGAGACACAAAGAGAGGTTCACAAATAAAAACCAATGAAACATAGTACAGTACTATTTTTATTTAAGTGCTTCCATTAACATATATATTTCCAATCCCTGACTATGCTGGGCCTAGTAGAAATGAGAAATTTAGTGGCTAGTTGGTTACCAATTTGGTCAAGCATAGTAAATGCATTTTCTGACACTCGCATCAAAGGAGTAAGGACATTCCGTTTTTCCTCTATACATACCAAAGATTGATGCCAGCAAGGACCTTCCATTTTTCCTATATACATCCCAAAGATCGATGCCGGTAATATTTTAAGCAATTACTCCTCTTTCCTTATAAAAACGTCTTCTAATGCTTACAGGTTTTCCGAGAACTCCTTCAGAAATTGTGATAAAACATACCTCCAATTCGATAGATGATATTTCTTCATCACCGAGAAATGCTTCTGCAAGTTTATCATCAACTTCAGATACCGTCTCAATCAGTTCATGTCTCTTTTCAGCAACCAACTTTTCCAAATCACTAGGTATTTCAGCAGTGGTAATTTTCTCCCTGTACAAAGCAAGCAGTAGCAAAAGAAACTTAATCTAATTTCAATTGTATCTAAAATAAAGGGAAAAACATGTAACTGCAACATAAATTAACAGACCCATTAGAGCCATCGAAGTAATAAGCTTTCATCTCAACGAGGTCAACAAGACCCTTCAAATCCTCTTCCAAGCCAATTGGGACTTGAACAGCAGCACTATGGTGTCGGAGTTTTGCCCTTGCCTGATTTACAAGAAGACATAGTAACTTCAATCAGAATCACCAAGAAGTTGCTAAATAGTATTGAGATTCATCAAGATACTAATCATCAACAATCCAAGTGCTCCTCTTTATTAAGCCAATACTTTACCTGGCTAAGAACTTTCCAAGGATCAGCTCCCATTCGGTCAAGTTTATTTATAAATGCAACTCTCGGAACCTCATATCTTCTCATCTGGCGGTCCACTGTAATTGACTGACTTTGTACACCACCAACACTACATAGAACGAGAATCGCACCATCTAGAACACGCAAAGCTCGTTCTACTTCAATTGTGAAGTCAACGTGGCCTGGAGTGTCAATAATATTAACCTGTGACCAGCAACATGACAAAGTTAGCATATCCTACATAAGAATTACTCTTTATGCTTTTATGTATCATAACTAATGAAATAGATGGAGCTTGAATCAATCATAACATGTCAAAGTTACGTCTTTCTGGAAAATAAAATTCAAGAAATTGCAATGAATTATGGAAGATATGATCATTGAGCTCAATCTTAACTGATCAGCTAGTAATAGAATATACATACACGATCTACACCAAAATTATCATTTTTTTACCTGGTAGTCCTTCCAGGTACAATAAGTAGCAGCGGATTGGATAGTGATCCCCTTCTCTCGCTCCAAATCCATGGAATCCATCTTCGCCCCTACACCATCCCTCCCTCTAACCTCATGAATCTCGTGAATCCGCCCCGTATAGAACAAGATGCGCTCCGTGAGAGTAGTCTTGCCGGAATCGATGTGGGCGGAGATCCCAATGTTCCGAACCTTGTCCATGGACTCCTTCCACCATGGCTCCTTGTCATCCTTGGCTCGAGCGAGGTTCCCCGACGAGAACTCCCGGGTGGAGAGGAGAAGGGAGGTCAGCGGCGATTGAGGACAGCGAGTGGCCGCGGCGAAGGAGGAGGTGGTGCAGAGTCTGTAGAGCAGGCGCTGAGAGGATCGAGCAGCTCGCGCCATGGTTGGGTGCAGGAGCGGTGGTTAGGGTTTGCACCGCTACTGTAAAACCCTCCAAGACTAAACCCCCTCCCCAAATTAAGAATTTTTTTTTTTTCTTGTAACTATTCGAATTCGACTTGCTAAATTTCGAGTTTAGTTGAGTTTTTTTAAAGCCGAATCGTAATGAATTCATTGGTACTTCACTTGAGAGAATTCTTTTCGAGTTGAGTTCGAACTTTGTATAATATTATATATATATATATATATATATATATATTCAATTCAAATCGAGTTCGAGTCAATAGCTTAACTGAGTCGAGTTCGAGTCAATAGCTTAATTGAGTCGAATTCGAGCTTAGGCTCATCATTTATAATATATAATTGAGCAATTTTAAATTTGGCGAGCAAAATCAAGCTGAGCTTGAACTCATCAAGTATTGCACCTAGTCGATAAAAACACGAGTAAGGATGGCAACAAATATGAGTCTTACTCGTCATACGGATAAACCACACTAGTTTTTATTGCTTTAATTAATTTTTAGAGTGTATCAATTTTATGTTAATAAATTTTAAAATATAATATATTCGTAGTTTTTACTATGTGAAACTTATTAATTTCATATATATTAAAAGATTTCATATATACAATTAGTCAATACAATATGATAACGTGAAATTATGTGACGTGTTCGTATTTGTAAACATAATATAATAAACTTATTATGCGCTCGTATTTGGTATAAGTTTTCAACAAAATAATTTTATTAACACCGCAATAACAGATTGAGATTAGCCGCCCCTCTCTTCGTGCTTATATCGTGTCTCACCGTTAAAATTTTGACACGTGTCTTAAATTTAATATGCGGCAGAAATTGTCAATATCCATAGTCATGAATCATAATGACCAGATTCAAATCGGGTCGGATCTAAAGTCTATATCGTGGAATCGATACACCTTCTATAGGGCTGGCAATTTGTGACACGGCACGATAGCACGACACGAACACGCACGAAAAAAATCGTGTTCGTGCTAGCATATAACAGAACGATAACACGATAGCACGAACACGATTAACACGATATAACTTCCGTGCCGTGTTTGGGTATCATAACACCACACGCACGATAGCACGATAAAGTTGTCCTAATAAGACTAAATCTTAAGTATTTTTTGAGCAAATCTTATCTATTACATCCAATTAGTGGTTTAATATTTAGTGTTTGTAAACTCTATATTAATAACTTATGAATGGTAACATATTAATTCATGTTTTTTTTTTATATATGAAGTTCATTATTTTTATTTTTGCTCAAAGATCTCGTATATGGATATACAACTGAATATCCTTCACAACACGATAGCACGACACGAACACACATGAAAACATCTGTGTCGTGTTCGTGTTTGTAAAATGTGGCACGATAAGCTTATCGTGCGTGTTCGTGTTCAGTAAGTTTAGCACGACACCATCACTGACATGCACGATAGCACGCACGATAGCACGAATTGCCACCCCTAACCTTCTATGTTTTTTTATGGACAAGAACATCCTCAATTTTTTATTAGGAGATATAAATTAAAGGGTTAATCTTAATATGTCAAATGCACTTACTTAATACAATACATCCATCATCTATGTTTCTCATGGACAAAAACATCCACAATTTTTTGATTGGAAGTTAAAATAAAGGGTTAAATGTTGAATGCACTTAACTTCAGACAGCAACAACAAATCTGAAAAAAAAAAATTAAATTTTAATTACTAAAAGCTAAATAAATAAATTTGGAACTCCCTTTTTACTATATAAAACAACAAAATTAAATTGGAAAATAGCCAAGGTTAACAATTTGTCTTTTTAGAAAGAAAAAAAAATCTAAAGTATATTTTTTATACTTGAAATTTATCAAGGTGGAAACAATTAAACAACTAATGTAATCTTATGATGCAATTTAAATGGCTTGCAACTCCAAGTTGGTGTGGCTGCTGCTGTTGTGATCATCTTCTTCCTTTGCCGGTTCGTGTGGATGTTCGGTAATCGCCTTCGGTGGATCACCGGAGGTCATTTCTTGCGGTGGTGGAGGGTTGACACTTGTTGGTGTCGTGACATTATCCAACGAAAGATGGTTCCTCATTTCGCGGTGCTCCTGACATAACGCGCACCAGTGCATGCAGCAGTGCACCATGCACGGGTCACACGGCGAGTCCTACACGCACGTAAAAGTTAACAACTTAATCATCAGTACTGTTGAAATATAAAGGTTAAACCGTTCATTCACATAACAGTCTTAATTTCACAAAAAACTGCTTGATCAACTGTTTTAAAACCTTAAGGTCATAAGTGAATGAATAGTTTAATATTTATACTTAAACATTCACCATCACGTGTGGCTTGAAAAATTATGAAAGTTCGTCACATCAAAATTTAACTTGAGGCTGCGGAGATTTAAACGTTCGCGCTCTGATACCATGTAAATGTTAACACTCATAAGACCACATATAACCTTATGCTTTTAAGACGGTTGGTCAATTGGTTAGTCTTAACTTTCACAGGTACGTATGTAATAATTTTTTTCTTAGTTTAGCCAGCTATTTGTATAAAGAGCAATAAGCGTAATTTCAGTAAGATAGAGAATTTATGTATCCATTTATACCTTTAAGTGATACTTTCTTTGTAGCGATTGGCGGAATAAGCCAGTGTAGATCCCGCAAATCCACCATGCAAAAAACAAGCTCTCGCCGATGAGAAACGTCGTCTGAGGGTCGATCCCGTTGATCAGCGCGGTCAATGCGGCAAGAGCCATCCCGCCTTCGACGCACACCGCGTGACAAACACATGCGTTCCTCCAAGGAATGTCGTCGCGCAGTGTCTCGACATTTTGTCCGAACAAGACGCACGGACAGAACAGCCCGGTCCAACCTGCGATATAATGTTCAGTTAATGGTTTTATTACCTAAACAAATTTCGTAATAAAGAGAAGATGCTACAATAAAACAAAACTAGGCAAGAACTTAAAAACAGTTTCAGTTATATGTTATGTTGACAATCAATGTTGTAGATTTAAAGTGTATATTCAGTGTCCTAACGATCAAATTTGTTGATTTTCATTTTTTTCATCTTAAATTTGACGGAAAAAAATATGATTTTTAAGCATCAAATAAGTCTAAACCACGAGTAACAAACCTGATACTTCGAAAAATTGGATAATAACATGTTTTAGCTGCTTAAAATGCTAAATTGTAACACTAAAATTAGTCGAAAAAAATAAAAATCTACCATTTTGATAATTAGAATACCAAAAATATCAATATTTTAAATATATAACAACAATTAGCAAAATGACGTATAGTTGGAATTGTATTTAGGTTCTTTAACCCTAATTTAAATACGATAAAACTAGTTAAGGGATAATAGAAGATTACAACTCTCAGGATCTTCAATACAATTGCAGATTCCGGTCGTCCATTCCTCATCGGCCGGAGGCTGGAAGGTTTCCGGCAACGGTTGGCCGCACTCAAGGCATCTGTGGACACTTAACTGTCGATTGAAGTAATTAATTCACACATAAGTATAATTAAAACCACTTCAAATCATATTTTATTTGCAAATGAATAAACAAGTTTAAAACTTTGTAGTTGCTTGGGGAGTGGGCAACTAATCATTTCATTTCTTCACTGACAAGAAATAATTTTTCATGTCCGAAACAAAGAAAAAAAACGCGTTTTTTTTGGTGATTAGCACTCTTAGTATACTTACTGATGCAACGTGATGATGATAGATGGGCAGAAATTAAAAGTTCAACGAATATTGAATTCAGACGCAGGGTGTTGAAAGAAAATCTCGATTTTCTTATATATCATAATATGAATTCAAAACAACGAATACTATTGTCTTAAATAATGAATAACGGAAATCCTAACCCTATAAAATAAACTAAAATAACGAAAAAGTCCAATTAAACCCAAAAAAAAAAAATTGAAATAACATTAAAATGCGATTTTGAGTCTCGAAATAATTTTGGCCAAAAAAAAAGTCTCGAAATAATAAAATTATTGAGTCAAATGTCGTTTTCGCCCGAAAAACACTATACACACGCCAAAATCCGACAGTTGAAAGTCCGAGACTGTAAATCGCAGAATTCTCAAAATTGCGGAATTAATTGGTTCCGCCCACACCACTTACTCCGCACTTAGATGATCTCCTGATTAAGAGATGAAACACTGAACCGCTACACCATATTACATGATTAAAAAAAGGCACTTTTTTTTTTTTTTTTTTTTTTGTGGGGTGATATGCACTCTTAGTATGCTTACTCCACAACACAGATACTAATCCCCTGATTAAGGGATGAAAAGCTGAACTGTTACATCATATTACATGATTAAAAAATGCATGATTTTGATGAGGAAATGCGATAGAACCTGAGGAACATCAATGGGTTGGTTGAGTTCTCCGGGAGTGATATCCTCGACCGGTCCTTGATCTTTCGTTAGCCGCACATATCGGGAAGTTGCATCCCCGTCCGCCATTTCCGAGCCTAATCGGAAAACCGAATATGATTAGGGAACTAATTGGAGATTTGGTGAGTGTTTAGTGTTAAGTGAGGATCAACACTCCCAATAATTAAGGAGTGTTGCAAAATGAAATAGCTCTTTTTATCAAAGATGGGAAAATTGATTGTTGGTGTTCTTGGGTTGTTGATTGATAGTGATGTGAATTAACCCAAAAAGATGGCATTTGATGATGAGATTTGGCAATTTAGATGAGATAAATTAGGAGGAGAAGTAGCAATTTTTTGAGCAAATCTTCCGGGAAGGAATTTGTGTTTCTTTTTTGGTAATCAATTATATAAATTAGAAGTAAAATAATATACTTTTTTGGTAACTAATCAATATATGGAAAGTTATAGTTTTACTTTTACCATTATTCATTGATTTTTTTAACGTTTTTTTGGTCAAATTGGTTACTCTTTAATGAGATTTCTGAAATTTATAATATTTGAGTTTGGTTGCTTATTTTAGTAATTAATTAATTTTAAGAATTGTTTCCTTTTTTTCAATTAATTTTAAAAAACTTAGTATATGCACATTTTTCTTCAGGGTTAGTAATTAAACTAGGTTCTGTCCCCGCGCACCGCGCGGGGTGAATTTTTATGTGTTTGTAAGTAATAATTTACTAATATTTATAAAAACTATAATGATAAATCACATCACAGATAATATGAATCGAATAATAGATGAGTAAAATTAAATTAAATATACACAGAAGAATACATTTGATAATTGTTATTAGATTAAATTAAATATATGCAGAAGAATAAATTTGATAATTGTTATTAGATTTGTTAAATTGTTTTAATAAAACACCTATTATTAAAATGAATATTACTATAAATATATACAAAAGTGAAGCTTCCATCTATTGAGGATGTCAAGTGCCACATGAAGTATATTACCTCTATATATATGAGACTGACTTTATAAGTTTATGTATATAAATATTAATTTGTATTTGAATCATATAAAAATATTTTGTAAGAATATTAAGAATAATAATAATAATAAATAACGTCACCACTAAATTGAACATTATTAATATATGATACATAATACTATTTATCTAACCAGACACAAATAAAAAATTTATTATTAAATTTACAATAACTAAATGAAAAAAACAAACATACTTAATCATACAAAAAATTATAAAGAACAAAACAATTTTTCAGAAAGATTTAGAAAAAAGAGGTTGACAACATTTGGCTTTCCAGCTGTCCATGTGGTGAGTTTTTTTTTTTTTTTTTTTTTTTTTTTTTTTTTTTTTTTTGCTGAGTGTTCATGTGGTGAGTTGTTGATTGACATCATAAGCAAACAACATGTGGCCTGATTCCTGCAGCTTCGGCTCCACTACCTGCTTATGGGCTTTAATATCGGCCCACATTAAAATAATAATAAAATTAAACCTAGCTATCAAAGCAGAGTATTTTCAACTTCATAGCTCTCTGACGGAGACAGATCTCCTCCATGGCAGCCATGTCTAAACCCAAGCAGCCTCCACCCACGCAGTAGCATCCGCCCACACCGATTCCTCTCGATTCGCCTCCGGGTTTAATGCATGCAGTCCGCCTCCACCTCCACTTTCGGCCGGATGGAGATTCAAGGGAATCTTCAGCTTCAGTGATGTTCGTATCGGTTTCTCCGACTGCCCCCTCCTCATTTCAGCCGAGATCGATGCATGCAAGCCGCCTCCGTGTACACCTACAGCCAAGTGGAGATGCAATGCTGCTCCAGCTTCTCTGATTGTCATATTTGTTCATTCAACGACCCCCGTTATCGGTCATGTGAAGATCCTGAGGCACAGCGAGGCAAGGTGATAATCTGGGTAGGTATCGGCACCACAGATCATCTGAGTCCTAATCCAGATCTGGTATGTAGCCAGGTGCGTGTGAACTGCGTTGACGGACGTGCTTCGTCCATTGCCGGTTTTTAAGCCGTCTCAGTGGTAACATTGCCACGGTCGAGCTGCATAGATTGGTCTATATATGTATTTTTCTGAAGATGAAGAGGAATATGAAGGTGTTGAATTTCCCCTTTTTATTCTTTTATTATGGTTTAATGGAGAGGAGATTGAAGCGTCTCTGTAGCAGGAATTGTCTCAGGCTATGTTTATATATGATTTGAAATATCATCATGAAGGAGTCAATTGAATGTAGGAAATTGAATCGTTTCTTCTTCTATTCCATGTTGAAACTGACATTCAGAAGTTTCTTGAATTGATACTCAAGAAGAGCGCGTGTGTCTGAAGGAGAAATATGCGCGTAGCCAATATGTTGCTGATGTGTCATACAGAGAATCACTATTTAAGCCAATACCATCAGCTTTAGTAGATAGTTAGGTGGGAGAGTTTTCTGTTCTAAGAGAATTAATTGGACCGAGAGATGAGAGAAGAAGAAATTTAGGTGATGGTGATGTGTTAAAACATGATTCGCTGATGTGGTTGATGTGGCAGCCTCACATTGAGTCTTACCAGAATTAGTATAATATTTAGATAGATTTAGATTTAGATTTAGATTTAGATTTAGATTTAGATTTAGATTAGATTTCTACTTTAATTTTAATACAATTATAAATCACTACATGAACTTCGTTTTTTTTTTAATTGGCTATCCTAAATTTTGATTTTCGAGTAAATTTCTACATCTTTTATGGGTTTTTTGACCGTGCTTGTGGAGCACCATGCTTTTGCTTTTTTTATTACTAGGATGGACTCAATTGTAACATATGTAATAAAATTTTAAAAGTATGAAATTCTTTTAACCACGCCTAATATTTGCATCATACTATTTCCATCTAGGGTTCACCTTTAGGGTAATTGAGAAATACAAAAAAAAAAAAAAAAAAAAAAATACAAAAAACATAATGCTCTTGGAGGATGATAGAAAAACTCATCTTTTTATCAATTAATCAAATTGAGTAGAAAATGAGCATGTTTGGACGCCACGTAAAGTTTTATAAAGTGTAAATATGATGGTTCGACAATAAATTAAAAATACTGCAATGAAATACATTAGTTGAATGTTTAACTGGACATCCATCAAATCTCAACGTTGTCTTCGAATTGATCGTCCAATTGAAAATATTGTGCTGCAATTTTTTTAATTAATTGATGAATCTATTTTAAGTCACTGCAACAAATCCTAGTCGTTTGGGAGGATTTATTTGTAAGAGACGTATAATCTTATTTGTAAGAGAATTGTGAAAATCTCTTACAAATACAACATTCATTTTTTTAAGGAATGAATCCTAACTAAAAGTTTGGCTAAAAACTTACACAATTTTGAGTTTTGCAAAGAATTTTTCTCAACATAATAAATCCCTAGAAAATACTTATAATTTGTGAGAGATTTGATTCACTTAAAATAGTACCGTCACAAATTACCAATTTTTTTGTCGTGAGTAAACATCAAAAAATCTCATGTAACCGAAACATGCTCATTTTCTATCCAATTTACTTGAAATTGAAAATTAAGATAACAATTTGTTATTTGGTTAGTGTGTTCATTGAGTGATTTTAATATTATATTATATATTAACCATTTTATTTATGGGTTAGCCTTCACAATTAAACTGGGCCATATGGTTTTTCCTCCACAATTGGGCCTAACAATATATTTAAGTTATATATATATATATATATTTATTAATGTGATTTATTCATAAATTATCGTATGAACCGCCTTTCTAGCAAACCTATAAATATTGCAATATACAAAACCCTAGAGCAGAGTAGAGCAATCTCAGAGACACCGACTCACCGTTTGCTCCCGAAAACTCACCGTCTTTGCTCCAGTCGACGATGGCCAGAGGCAAGATAAGGACGTTGAAGGCGAAGAAGTTCCGATCGACGCTGGCCAAAGGCGATATAAAGAAGCCGAAGCCGAAGAAGATCCATTGGAAGATGGCCGGAGCCAAGATGAAGCAGAAGGCGAAGAAACCGTCGGCGGTTCCATACCAGGGCGGTATATCCTTCCATAAATCAAAGGGCCAGCACATACTGAAAAATCCTCTCATTGTTGATTCAATCGTCCAGAAATCGGGTATCAAGAGCACAGATGTCATCCTGGAGATCGGTCCAGGTACCGGAAATCTCACAAAGAAGCTTCTTGATGCCGGAAAGTATGTTATTGCGGTGGAATTGGATCCTCGGATGGTTCTTGAGCTCCGGCGCCGGTTTCAGGGATCTCCGCACGCCAATCGCTTGAAGGTATGATCAATTAACGACTATTCTTGGTAAATATAGTTATTTCCTTTTATTTAATGTTCCTTGTTTACTGCAAGCCCAACTGTTGGATTCTCTATGGAGCTGATAAGCCAATATTTTCAAGAATTTAAATATTGTATTTAAATTTATTGGGAGTGTTTATAAGGTTTGAACAAGTTTATGTTGTGTGATTTCCAGAATTTATCAATTTAAGGGGAATGAACTATACAATTCAATCTCAGTATTATCAACTATACTTGATGTTGCTTATTTTGTTATAGATTTAAAAGTGTCCCGACTATCAGATTAGTTGAAATTTCACTTTTTTAATGTTTTTTAAGCATCAAATAATCCTAAACTGCTACATAGCTAATATACTTATTTTTTTTTGGAAAACAACATGTTTCTATTGCTTAAAAAACGAATTTTAAATTTTAAAACCAGTCGAAAAAAGTGGTAACAGATTTGATAGTTGGGATATCAAATAGTAATATTTTAAATATGTGACCGCAATTAGCCACACCACATATTGTTAAGATGGCATTTAGGTTCTTAACTCTTATAATAATAATAATAATAATAATAGAAGCATCCTTGATTTTATTATTGCTTGCTAGATATGCAACTCTATATATTGCTACTAAACAATTCAAGCAGATTGCCTTCAAACCTTCTGTACATTGAAGCACCTGAAGTGGAATAGAATCCAAGCTTTTACTGATGCTCTCCATCTTCAGTGATGATGTAA
Source organism: Clarkia xantiana subsp. parviflora (assembly GCA_036873135.1). Lineage (NCBI taxonomy): Eukaryota > Viridiplantae > Streptophyta > Magnoliopsida > Myrtales > Onagraceae > Clarkia > Clarkia xantiana. The sequence goes on from JAPTYO010000003.1 coordinate 17,413,250, forward strand.
CAGTGTTTTTGACTGAAAATGATGCTTTTTGAAATACAATTGTCTGCATTGATCAACAATCTACTGATGTTTGGACATTCTTCACATTTTGCTATTTTTTTTCTTAATTCGGATCGTATGATCTTGAAATGCAAACAAATTGCATTGATCAACAGTCTATTGGATGTATGGACATTCTTCACATTTTTGCTAACTTTTTTTTTTCTTAATCCGGATCAGATGATCTTGAAATGCAATTGCTTGCATTGATCAACAATCTATTGGATGTTCTTCACATTCTTGTTATTTTTGTTTCTTAATTAGTATTAAATGATTTTCTCAATCTGGTCTTTATCTGATGCAAAGTTTCAATTTTTTTTTTATAGATCATCCAAGGAGATGTGCTTAAAACCGAACTCCCCTACTTCGACATATGCGTGGCAAACATCCCATACAAAATCTCATCTCCCCTTACATTCAAGCTACTGAATCACCAACCATCCTTCAGATGTGCAGTGATCATGTTCCAGAGTGAATTCGCAACGAGACTCGTTGCTCACCCCGGAGACTCTCTCTACTGCCGCCTCTCAGCAAACACGCAACTCCGTGCCCGAGTCTCCCACCTCCTCAAGGTCGCCCGAAACAACTTCCGGCCACCGCCCAAGGTGGATTCCTCCGTGGTCCGAATCGAGCCCAGAAAACCCGCTCCAAACCCGAACCTCGTCCAACAATTTGATGGGTTAATGCGTGTTTGTTTCAACCGTAAGAATAAAACCCTAGGTTCGGTTTTCAGGCAAAAATCGATTCTTTCCATGATTGAGGAGAATTACAAGACCATGCAATCTTTGCAGCAAAGTGTGGCGATCGAGGATTTAGGGTTTAGGATTGAAAGATTGGATTTTGGGGATGTAGAGGAGGATAAGGAAGATGATGATGATGATGATGATGATGAGATTGAGGTTGAAGAAGACGGTAATGGCGGTGAGCGGTCGGAGTTTAAAGAGAAGATTTTGAATGTTTTGAGGGAAGGGGATTTTGAAGATAAGAGATCATCAAAGCTTACTCAACAGGAGTTCTTGTTTTTGCTGGCTTTGTTCAACAAGGCTGGTATTTACTTCTCTTGATTCTCTCTACATGAAGTTGAAGATTTGGTGGTCTTTCAATATATATAGTATAATTCGGCAAACAATTAGGATGCATTTTGAAACAATTAGTTAGGTTTTTTTTTTTTTTTTCCCCCAAAATAAATTAGTTAGGTATGTTCAATTCGGCAATTTTTGAATAATTTGATGACTAGTGGATCTGCAAATTGCATAATTGTTGTTATTCGATGTTTTAACTATCAGATGGTGCTAATCGTTAATATTCGATGATTTAACCATTAGACTTGTTTATTTTTAAAAACATGTTTTTTAACTAGGGTTAAGAACCTACAAAAGGTCTGAACTATCACACATGTTAACCGGAGAGGTCTGAAATTTAAAAAGTTAATAACAGAGGTCTGAAATTTCAATTTTGTTGATTTGAGATTTTCCGTCCATTTTTAGGGTTAAATTTAACAGAATTGTGTGAAATGACATTTTTGCCCCTTTAATATTTTGTTTTATTTAATATCTTATTTAAGGAAATGTGAAATGACAATTTTACCCCTAAAGTCAAATTAAAACCACCTGACTCCGGCAACCGCCACCTGACTCCGGCCACCACCACCCGACTCCGGCCACCACCACTCGACTCCGGCGACCACCACCTCGACTCCGACGACCACCACCTCGGCTCCGGCGACCCGACTCCGTCCACCACTTTAGCAAAAAAGCTCCGATCGGGGCCAAAAAGCTCCGATCGGAGCCACAGAGCTTTGATCTGTAGCTCTGTGGCTCTGGTCGGAGCCACAAAGCTCCGATCAGAGCTTTTTTGGCTCCGATCGGAGTCCAATCGGGGCGGTGGCTCCGATCGGAGTCCAATCGGGGCCGGTGGCTCCGATCAGAGCCCAATCGGGGCCGGTGGCTCCGATTTTGGCCCAATCGGAGCCTTGGTGGTGGTCGTCGGAGTACGGTGGTGGTCGCCGGAGTACGATTGGTGGTCGCCGGAGTACCGTGGTGGCTTCAAGGGCATTTTGGTCTTTTCACTCCAAGCATGTGAGGGGCACACTTGATAGAAGGGCATTTTTGGAAATTTATTTTTTTCGTCACATGCCAAGCATGTGACCAACTTCCGTTAGTTTTAACGGAAAAAACTAACGGAGACCGCTGTTATCAACAAAACAGAAATTTCAGACCTCTGTTATTAACTTTTTAAATTTCAGACCTCTCCCGTTAACATGGGTGATAGTTCAGACATTTCATAGGTTCTTTAACCCTTTTAATATCAAACAAGTCTAAACCAACCAAACTATGAGCAACAAATTTAATACATTAAAAAAAATTATTGCTTAAAACACTAAAATCCATGGAAAATAACAAATCTTTATTGAAATATCGAAATCTAAGAGTGAATTTAGTAAAATGAGATATAGTTAAGGCTATTAATCTTAGTGTATTTCTTCGCCTTGAAAAAACTTCACATTAATTAGCAACATTACATATAATTAAGGCTATTAATCTAATAATTTTGTTCTACCTCCTAGAAAAATCTCAACTAATAAGATAGATTTGCACTTAGTTATTAGCCTATGACAGAGTAAAGATTAGCTTTCAAGTCACAATTTGTCTCATTTGTACTAATATCCTAATATAAGATATGAACAACATCATATTCAAATATCAAATGATTGACAATTTGAACACTAACACCAATATGTCTCAAAAGAAGTCATCTCCTTATACAAGATGAGCTCAACTTTAATGCAAAGCTAACATTACAGTTTAGATCATGATAGCCAGTACTTTGGAGCCATTTCTTGTTCTGCAGCAGAACCTTGCCCAGCAAGCTTCTGAATTCGGGACGAAAATTCCTCAGCCTGGATTTGATTTAAATGAGATAATGTAGAGTTAATGACATTTACTGCATAGTATAGAACCGAAACACAGAAGGCAAATTGCGCACATACCTTCTCATCGATCCACATTAACGAAGTTAGCTGATTGTTCAGAATACGAACGACAACATCCAACGGTGCCATCTCATCAATTGTTTCAAGCTCTCCACCCTAAAAGAAAATGAAGAAACTTTAGGTTGCCACATGTTAGGGATATAATTATCCATAGGATTAATTTAGTGATAAAGTTAGATTTATTAGATCTATTATTAGCGATACAGTTAGATATTATGTTTCATATTCTTATCAGTTAGAATATCTATCTACTTAGATTGTACTGGTCTAGTCCTATATAAGAGACACAATTATGAATAAAAACGATAAGCAGAAATTTATAGTTATTTCCAGTTTTTTCAATTATGTTATTTAAGTTATCTAGTTCTTAGATAGATTAGTTACTAGGGTTATCAAGACTCATAACATCAAACTCCTACATTTTGTGGGTACAGTAGCTAATATGAGCTTAACTCAAATGTGAAATATTGAATAAATTCAAAGCAGTAATATTTAAAGGACCTGAGTAGCATTCAAGGTTTGAATAATTGTTTTGATCTGCTCTGTCATCTGCTCCATTTCCCTTTCTATAAACTCGGCCTGCTCGTACCTGGATAAAGATCACAAGGATTTTTTTTTTATGCTTAATGAAAACGAGTAATTGCAAATTTCGTGAAAATAGTTCCAATGGTTCGAATAAAAATTGTAACTATAGTTCTGGGAATAGTTAATCCAAATTGTCATTAAGGTTATATGGATGATAATACATTTGAGTTGATTATGGAATAGCGAAATTGAAGATAACAAAAAAACATGCATTTAAGTCCAGCAATTGACATATAAGCAACACTTAGATGTAAATAGACTCACATTGCATCTCTTGTGGCTGAAGCTTCGTCATCAAGAAGTATAACACGCTCATCCTTATAAATGCGTTCAGCTTCTGCTTCAATGCTTTGCAATGCCTTGTCGACCTGGCAGTGTAATATAGTAGGACAATTAAGAAATTTGATGTGCCATTCAACCACACACATATATACATCACCCAAAGCAAAGTCGTGACTCATAATTGTACCTCTTGCTGATGAGTTTCAATCAACTCCAGCTGCCTTTCCAAATTAGCTTGTGTCTCAACCACTTTTGCCACTTCAATCTGATGATCAACATCGAATGATTCAGGTGACGGATAATAGAGTCTACTAACAGTGACAAGATTAACACGGTACCACTTAAGAACTAATTCTAACTCTTGTCATCAAGAATAAAAAGAGACAAGCAGTAACTAAAATGTAATACCCTAAAAACAAGGTTTTGAAACAACAATATACTTTCCCTAGGAATCTCGTGCCAAGCATAGGCTTCCCATTATTTTTTATAAGCCACATGGATCAAAAAGTCATTAGAATCTAAAGATGCACATATAGATGAGGTCCCACAGATTATATAACTTGATAAGTTAACCGAAGCCTACATGAGTTAAACCATCTCAAGGTAGAAAGATTAATTAAACTAAAACATCACCTCAAGCCTAAGAAGGACATCACGGTTCCGCAGAATCCTCTTATCCCAATCAGCTATTGCACTGGCTTGCTTCCTGAATTTCCCAGTTCGCTCTTGCAGTTCAGAGTTCCACTCTTTGATGATCTAACAATAAAAAAAACTGTTGGAGAAAATCTAATTTGACAAATTTTAGGAACCTACAGAGAAAATTTACGTTGTTTCTGCATGAAGGTGTACACCGAAAACTCCACATTTCCACCATTCAAGACAACGATTTCATAAATCTTAGATAAATAAATAGCAAATTGATTTTATGGCACAGCTTTCTAGGGGGAAATCTAAGCAGACCAAATACAACATGCAATTTGCTCTTTCAATATTTATCGGGCAAAAAGAAGATAAAGCAACTGAAATCCATCGCATATACTTCCGAGAAAGAACTTCTGTCAGTAAGACTATGCTGAACATCTGAAAGATCATGCAGGCCATGCTTTTAATAGTGGGAAGCACAAGACTAACAGTTTAATACAGTGAAATGAACTTTGATAATGGGAGAATTTCTAAGAAATTTCAATTATTCTAAGTGAACTCAATTGATAACATACCTCCTCAACAGTCTTTCCAGTTATCTCAGATGGCAATTTTGGAGCTGTGGCGGTCGCAGTGGTACTTGAAGTTGTTCTATAGGAAGCAAGGTTATCTTAATTTTAGAGCAGAATCAATCTAAAATCAATATCTTATGCTACAAAAAGAATTAAATGGATGTATTCTATATAGACAATTATAGGAGAATCATTTAAATGGAGTTCTACATCCATTTCTCCGGAAACCCCAAGTTTATATACACTCTGCTTTACAACAGAAATAAAATCTTTGGAGATAATAATGTGTACTGGATATAAGTAGCAACTTGCAAGAGGATATAATCTACCTAAAGAAGAGAACAAATGAGCATATAGCAAAAGAAAGGAGATGCTAGACTCATGGAGAATCAAAAGAAGACAACCCACAAACACTATTATGGGAATTATTTTCACATTTGTTAATAGTGTAATGGGAATTTATGCTCATAAAAATATATGCTTCTCCTTCAGCTCCTCAAAGGAAGCTTTCCTCCATTTCCTCCATAACACTTACAGACACGTTAGTTTGGTGTTTGTATTTCATAATATTAACGCCACCAGCCATTAACAAGGGTAAGAATACCAATCATCAAACTGATTCTTTTTCTGACCAAGCTGTTTGAAATGCTTCCTTCAAGCCTAACAAAGTGCATCATACAACTGTAGTGTGTATATGTACGTTAATGTATTTGAGTGTAAAGAATCGGCTATGAGATGTTGTATACATACCCACTGCTGGAAGCAACAACAAGAGCTGAGGTTGTCTGAGCAGCACTGGCACTTGCAGGAGTTGTTGCCGACAATGTCCCTACAAATACATTAATGATCATTCAAGCTAGAGATTAGAGAACTGTGCAAATAAAGGCTAGGATATTGCAGAGGATAACTGGGTACAAGGAATTAAATATTTCCAATAAGCATAATGAACAAGCAATCAGCAAACATCAACAAAGCAGTTCAAATACTTGAAATGACTTCCACTGACTACGTAATCAATATGCACTCCATCTGTGATTAGGGAACAAAGAAAATATGACAACCGATTAAATGAAACAAACCATTTCAATCAAGTTAGCCTAACCATCTTTGCAATATCAGGAAAGTTAAGAACTAACCTCATAAGATGTTTGGAAAAATTATTCAAACTTTAGTATGCAGGGAGCTTACAATCAACTTACTGATCATTGATTTTTATTGTTCAACAAAAGATCAATCAGATTAACTATACAAACAAAACAATACATCAGCTGTCAGATTATCAAAAACAGAAACCAGAACTCAAGGTCTAAATCCAACAGTTCCATTAAGCAAACTCACCAAATGATGGTGCCGAAACCAGTGATGGTGCTTGAGATGAAGCTGGTGCTGGGGCAGTGGATTTACTTGACAATGAAAAACTAGGAATTGAGCTAGTAGTCCCAGATGAAGCAGGAGTGGTTGTCACACCAAACCCAGTAAATGAGCCAGACAATCCTCCTGCACTAACGGTAGCAGCTGTTGAGGTAGTAGTGGCTGTAGACGAAGAAGGTACACCAAAAGATGGGAGCAACGTGGTCCCAGAAGAACCCAAAATTGGTGTGCTAGATGCGGTTACAGTAGCAACTGGCGGCGCAGCAGAGTTAGTAAACGAAAAGGATGCGGGTTTAGAGGCTGGCGCAGCAGCAGAGGTCGCCGCAGTTGACGAAGCAGGAAGACTAAAACCAAATGAAGATTGTGAAGATGAGGAACTGGGGGCAAATGCAAAGCTGGGAGTTGCTGCAGGTGCTGTAGTAGTTGTTACTGTTGTTGTTGAGGTTGGTGCACTACCTGAAGTGGGTTTAGCGAATGAGAAACCTGATGATGGGGCAGTTGAACTTGACAAGTTTAGAGGTGAAGCACCAAAAGCAGTTGTTGTAGAAGCTGTTGCTGGAACTGACACCGATGAAAACAAATTAGAAGTAGCTGTGGGGTTCAGGGTGCCGGAAGTGGTGGGGGTTGTCGAAGTTGTTCCAAATGGGGTGGTAGTCGACGGTGTTCCAAACATAGATGCTCCTGAAGCAGCTGCAGCCGGAGACGAGCCAAACAATGAAGAGCCAGAAGACGCTGCAGAGGCTGCTGAACCAAAAGGAGATGTTCCAGAAGCAGCTGCAGATGTTGGAGCCCCAAACGGGGTAGGAGTCGTTGCAGTACCAGAGGATGCTGTCGCAAATAAGGGAGATGCTGAGCTAGATGAGGAACCAAAAAGAGGCGAAGCAGAACTAGCAGCAGATGAAGCTCCCCCAAAGAAGGAAGTTCCCGAGCTTGCTGCAGCAGAGGATTGAGCACCAAAAAGAGACGAAGCGGAGCTAGCAGAGCTCCCGAACAACGGAGAGGAAGAGCTAGCCGATCCAAACAGAGAAGAAGCAGTGTTGGGAGCAGAAGCCGTCATCCCGAACGGTGGAGCACTAGTACCTGAGGTTGCCGCCGGAGTTCCGAACGGCGATGAACCAGCACCAGCTGCGGTGGTTGCCGTCATGCCAAACGCCGGACCGGTAGTCCCAGTGCCAAATGCTGAACCGGTACTTCCGGTGCCAAATGCTGAACCAGTAGTTCCGGTGCCAAATGCCGGTATGCTGAAACCTGTACTGGCTGCTGCGGATGACGCGCCTGAGCTTGACACAGCAGCGCCGGAGCCGAACGAGAATGGAGAAGCGGAGGAAGCTCCAAAAGCAGATGTGGTGGTGGTGGGAGGAGCTGAGGCTCCAAATGGGGACGCAGAGGCGGAGGAAGCGAAGGAGAACGGAGCAGCGCTGGAGGCGGCGGAGCTAGGGTTTGATGAAGATCCGAATGATAATCCGGTGGAAGGTGATGATCCGAATGCGAAAGTTGAGGATCCGAAGGCGAAGGACGGGGCGGATGAGGAGGAGGACGACGATCCAGAGGCGGAAGATGCGAATGAGAAGCCCGACATGGTGGTGGCCGTTAGGTTAAGTGATGGCCTCCGCTCTCTCAGTCGCCGCCGCAGTGGAGAGGTTTTGTGAAGGTCTGTGGGGTTTTGGGCGAATCGATCGATGGCGCCGATTTGTAAAAATAGCTAATTACATTATTTTGCCCTTAGGAATCGCCTAAGACTATTGCACCCTAAACTTTCTGTTATGTGAACTTACCAACAAAAATAGTTATCATTCAACGAGTCATCAGTCATGGTGGCGGGACGGGTTTCGCCAGCCCCGAATCGGCTTCACTGGTCGAAATTAACTCGAAATTGATAATTGGTTTCTCCACGGTGGGATATAATTATTGATTGAGACATGAAAATAGAGTTTTTTTTAGGGTGGAGCAACAAATAATGAGTGAGAAAGATAAGCGTTTAGCAACGCATATGAAACAAAGATAGAATGAGAGGAGCAGCAAGCAACGACCAGCGGCCAAGGAGAAATATAAGAATTTATGTACGGATTACGAGTTGGGTTCTAAGACCTGACCCTTTATGAAGTTCAGGTCGGGTCTGTTTTGACTGTAAATTGACTCACAAGTTACGAGTTTCAGGTCATAGGTCGATCCGGTTTGACAGTTGTTGAGTTACGATTATAGATGTAATACCCTGTAAGTTTGTACCACATCGGTTGGAATAAGAAGATTTAGAGCCTTAATAAGCAATAGGGGTACTACTCAAGTCCAATGAATTCCTCATTTTCAGGGCCCAAGTGAGGACAACGGAATCTGTTAGGTTAGGTTAGGTTGGGCTTAGTGGGGACAGTCGCCCGGCCTTAGAGGCGTGACAGAATGGTATTATAACCGACCCGAGACTGTGATCGGGCTCTCGGACCAATGGCTATTGACCCCGAAATTCTAATCACCTATCGGGGGCAAACGATTCTGGTTTGGGCCGCGACGAGGACGTCGCGCATTAAGGGGGGTATATTGTAATACACCATACAATAGAAGATAAGAAGACAACCAATAGATATTCACATTCAGAATGAAGAGACAAAGATAAATAGTCGACATGCACTTTTAGGTCGACAACATATGCGACATTTGAAGAATGACGACGCCACTCAATAAAAGCTCCTCATCTCAAGGCATGAGTCGAGTCGGCAGTCGAACCACCTTCAAGAAAACCCTCCATCTTAAGGAATGAGTCCATGTGGTGACCTGCTTGCCACCACTCACCGAGAAACCTTAATTTAAGGAATGATAAGGTGGCGACCTGTTTGTCACCTGCCGCCATGAAGAAACCTTCATTATTAAAGAATGGTGAGATGGCAACCTATTTGTGCCGACTCCGGAGAAAACTCTTCCTAAAAAGTAACCGCCACACAAAGTCGGTAAATTATCCCTTAAATACCCTTGAGTATTTTCATTATTTACATATACTTTTTACAGTATTACTCTCATATTCCATTACTGACTTAACTTTCAGAGTGGAATCAGGGGCAAATCCTCACTCCCTTTCCAGGTTAACGCCACTAAGACTCCACAAACGAAATTAAGCACCCCGCGAGGTCAAGATAGATACCTAAGAGAGCAAAGCGATGCGACATCCTTCAGTCAATTCCCGAAAGTTAGGGCCACAGAAACTTGGTCCCAACAACAAGCGTAAGAAAAATATGTATATATACTAATATTTATCATGATAAAGTTCAGGGACCAATCATTAATTAGTTTATTTAGAGCCCAGTGCACCTGGCTAGGGTGAAACTAAAATCCGGTAGGTCATAAAAACCGATAAAATCCAAATCGGACCGGATTGAGAAAATCGAATTTGAAGTATTCAGATTGGTTTTTGGTCGGATTTTTCTACTTTAGTCCAGTTTTCGGTTTGGTTTAGACTTTGAGGTTTGAGGACCGTAGTAACCGAACCGACCATTATGTTAACTAAATATATATAAAATAATTACGTTAGTTGATATTAATCAATATAATTCATCAATTAATGTAATATAATATAAATTGTAAAAGATGTACTTATATAGTTGTTTTTTCTATTTTTATCTTATAATAATTTATTTAATTAGATTTATGGATGTTATTTATCATTTCGGTTTGATATAATCCATAAAAATTGATGAAATTATAAATGATAATTGCTAATTTTTAGTTTAAACCGAAAAACCATTATACAAATGAACGGTTTATTTTTTCCATATTTTTTTATTTTTATTTTATTTTTTTAAAGTAGAAACCGAACCGAAAATATAGGCACCAAATCGACCGATCGGTCCGGTTTTACCCCTACCCTGGCCCTGGCAGCAAATTTTCTTGTCTCATCACTTCTCCTACTGAGGCTCCCCACGCTTCACCGAAGAAGGCAGAGAGATCATACTCTACCGATTGAACCCTTGCTGTCTTCCACAGACTGTACCGATACTTGACGCCAGATAGGGGGAAACTTTGATGTCACCATAATCTGTTTGCGATTGAGATTGTGTTTCTTCGAGGTCCGGTATAGCGGTTTTCTTTGCTAGGGTTTCAATAGACGTGTATGCAACAAGGTTGGCTCAGAATCGGAATTTCTTTGAGTTTTGCAATCTGCAGCACGTCGCCTTCCTCCTCTGTCGACGTTTTAATCCCATTCTGTCCTCTTGATTCCCCTCTCGTTACCTGAATCATTGTTTCAGCCTCTGTTATTCTGTTTCTGTATTGAGGTTCTACAATTAGTGTAGGTTAATAAAGGTACCGAGAGTGGTGAGTTCTGGTCGTCTGGTGTTCCATTCTGTGGCTTTGTGGTCTTGATATGTAGCTTGTAGGGATGTGGGTTTAGGGTTTACTTTTCGGTTAGGTTTATTATGGGGAGCACAGATGATGCAGACAGGAAAAGGCGTCATTTTTCGGTATCACCGACCTCGACTCCTCCTCCGAAGAAGCAGCCATTCTTGCCCATTTCCGAGGACAAGAAGGTATATACTCTATAGCTAGTGCAGGTCACTGTAGTGCAAGTGTCCCATCTTTATAGTTATTTGATTGATGAACTGATATTTTATTAGTTTTGTTTTGTAAATCGTATAATTTGTTGTGAATTAATAGCATTTGTATATGGCATATGCTTGTGCATCACTTAACTTTGAGTTTAGTGCATTAAAGAAGATGTTGATGATGATGAGACAATAGTATCCCCTCTAAACACACGGGTCTTGCATTATTTACCGCCTCAATTTAAGTTCGACAGATGGGATGCTTCCATACCATGGATACTGTACCGAGTAGAAATCTCCCTTCAATTTAGTTCCATTATGAGAAAACTAAAAGTACTTGTTCCTTGAATGCCCTTAACATAAACAATAATAGCTTCACAAATATACCTTGCGTATGTTTGTTTGCTTGTGTCTGGTAGGTATCACTGCAACCAAAGTCCTAATATCTCCATTTATTGTAGATGGATTCTGCAGTTTTGCAGTTTCAGAATCAAAAGCTTGTTCAGAAGTTGGAAGTTCAAAAGATTGAACACGCTGCTCTTGAGAGAACGTTTGCTACACTTTCAGCAAAGCAACTTCACAACAGCTGTATAGTCAAAGTGGTTGATAAATCTTGGAATGAGGTAGAACTTCTTCTTAGAAAAGCTGTTTCTGTATTGATCCGGTAACTTACAAAATTCACTTAATGAATCCCAACAGCTGCTCGATAACTTGGATTGTCATTTCATCGTTAGACAGGCAAAACTCAGCCATAATATCAAGCATGTACGTAATTTTGGAGGTAAAGGTAACTTATATATTTTATTAATTATTATTATTGTTCTTTTCTCATTCTTATTTTTCATGGTGATGTTCTTGTGCAACAGTATTCGTAATCATGGTATTGTCAACTGGTCTATCTTGATTTTTGTGGCATTACACTGACATTGTTAGTTGGTGGTGTTATGGCTTAAGTTTATTCTTTCTAATGAAAATGTAGAACCATTAGAGGTAGTTGTTATGGTTGGTAGTATCAAGATCCACCATTACTCTTGGATGTAATACCTGAGTAGCTTATATTGACTAGTTACTCCGTCCATTAGTCTGCTTGATTAGAGATTGAAATTAGTTTCTGAGCATATCAGCAAAGTACAAACCAACTGCTTTCGTCATAAAGAAAACGGTTCATCTTTCATTTAAGAAATTGTTACTACTTATCGGAATGATGACAAACCTTCTGTCGTATCAAACGGTGTGTTAGGCTTGGTTCATGTACATATGTATTCTATATGGTTGCACCGTTGCTAGTGTTTTTATCATTTAATAATGTTGATAGGAAAGATGCAATATGATTTCAAACTGTAGAGTACAATAGATCCTAGAAAAAGTACACAGTGCCATAGAAAGGTACACTATAAATTGATGCTTGTGATGAAATACCTTAAATGGTAACATGTGCTGATGATATTTGTCAATGACCCTGCAGATGAAATGCCATCTTCCCCCGAGTCTGCTCTTCTAGGCCGACTAACTGAAAACGGAGCAACTGAAAGTTCTTCAATGAACAATTGTCTTAATAACATTGAGGAGAATACTGTATCCAAGCCATTGAAGAATATTGAACCATTACTTAATGTAGAGAAGAAAGTGGAGTTATTACACAATATAGAATTAGTAATTGATGATCTACGACATGGCAAAGATAAAGTGTCTGCTGCAGTTCTGAAACTACTACCGCAAGATGGTACTGTTTTGTTGCTGCTGAGTTTTTTTTTTTTTTTCAAGGAAACTCTTATGATTGTTTACTGAACTTACTGTGGCCTTTCGTGGCTGATTTGGTCTATTATAGGTTCATCCGGGCAAAAGTCTTCCAGTGATATATGCACAGAATTGAATAACCTGAGACGTTTAGTAGATGGTCTACATGTCAAGTATAGATCGTCAGCAAGGGAAATACAGAGCCATCTAGATGATGACGCCAAGGTCAGGATCAAGCTTAAACATCTGAAAGGTAAAAGTTCGTCCTCTTAACGATTCTTTAGTTGTTTAGCTGGAAATAGCTTCCTTTTGATATATTATATTCACCTTGTTGAACTTGGTCAAACTGTTCCAGGAGTGTCAAGCTTCCAAGTTCTATTAGTTGCAATCCAATATTTATGCCATGCTTTTGTTTATTTTCTAGGGGAACTGGAGAAAGTAGTTGCTGAATTGGAAGAAACTAATAACAATGTGGCAGCTCTTAAAGCTGGTGTCGCTAAAGGAGTATTTTTTCCACTTCTCAACGTCGGAAATAAGCATGTTGCATGCGAGAAAGTCAGGGATAAGCAAGTTGATTTACAGGAGTTGGAGTCTATTCTGAAAGAGCTGCAGGTACTTTTGGCCCAGCTCATCTTTGATACTTGGGAAATATTTGATAATGCAAGGTTGAATCTGTTCTGATTTATGAGCGCCACAGGACCAAGCTTCATCCCGGCTGGAGGAAGTCATAGCTCTTCATGAAGACCGAGTTAAGATAGTACAGGAGCTGACTGTGTTGCAGGTTTGATTTGATACCAACAGCGTCTATACAGTGCCCATATATATAACTATTTGCCTTCTGTATCATGAATTTGAATGGAGATAATTTGTTTCCAATTGACAGAATACACTGAAAAACGTGAATTGCATCACCTCGTCGCAAGGGTATCTCTTGTTAAGAAATCAACTAGAGAACTCAAGACTGGAAGTTAATCGCCATCAGGGCATATGTGAGAAACTACAGGTTGTAACTGGTTGGGGGTACTATTCACGTTTGAGATTGCTTTCTAGTAGAAAGTCCTGTTCTAATCTTCATTTGCTATTGGAGATTGTAGATTGAGAAAGATACTATTGCATGGAGGGAAGTGGAGCTCAACATAAAAAATGACATAGTTGATTTTTACAAAAGATGCTCCGCAGTTGCTGATTCAAGGATTACTGATCTTGGAATGGGAATACAGAAACAATTGGACGAGAGAAAAGTCATAGAGGCAAAGCTGGAAGGGGCATCTCGAGAACAGGGTATCATTTGGTGGTTTCCCATATCATCCTTTCCAGAACCTTTGCTTTTAGGTAGTTATATTACGCAGTAATGATTTATATGGGCCTTCATTCTAGGAAGACAAGCAATCATAGCAGACTTCAAGGCCTTGGTTTCCAGATTTCCAGAAGAGATGGAAACGATGCAGAGTCAATTGAGCAAATACAAAGATGATTCTGTGGATATCCACTCTCTGAGGGCTGATGTGCAGTCTCTTTCCAGAATTCTTGATAGGAAGGTGGTTACTACTAAATGTTATTTAAGCCATATCTCTATGCAACTGGGTAGCTTAATACAGCCTTTACTAGCAGGTGAAAGAGTGTAAAACTTTGTCTAGCACAGCTGTGGAACAAGTTGCTGAAATTACAAAGTTGCAGGCTCTGGTATGCCTTCCCTTCTCTCTGATTTCTTGAGTTGCACAATTGTCTTTCTTTAAAGTTAATGGCTATTTATTTCTCTTTTTAACGTCTGGCATTTGCCAATCCTTTTTTCCTTCACTTCTCTGCCTAATTCACAGCTTGTGCAATCCTATTTCTATGTTTACAAGATTACTAGTCATGTTATCGATCAACCGAAATCTCCTTACGGGTGTCAGTAGGGAGCAAAACCATATCCAAGAAAATTACTGAACTTAGACAATAATGTATAGAGATCAGCTATGGTGATTACTATTGAAACCCATGTACGCTAAGAAAGAAGTCTCCAACCATCATTTTGCAGATTTGTCTCCAGGATCTAAACTTTTGTAAAAATATTTTCATTTTCCCCAAACAGAGTTGTAGTGTCCATAATTATTATTTAACACGATGAGATTGGGAGTCTAAGTAGTGAATCACGTGCTTTTTTAATTTAACTGTTACACTATGAGCATAACTCATGATGTTGGTTGACACAGTAATTTTGAATAGTGGTGCGAAGAACTGTTATTTAGTTTCACTAGAAGAAGATAGTATAAACTCCTGCCCTTATCGAGTCTTGGTTTGGCATCTCGAATATTTATGAGAATAGAGTGGGTTAACTACATCCCACCTTGGTTTGGATAAGAGAGCTTTTTGGATGTGCCTGCCTTTAGGATGCACATCAACATATCTCAATAGACAAGTGTTTTTGCTGTCGATCACGCGTGTCATTATTAACTGCAGGTTCAAGATTTGAATGAGAGTGATATGGAACTGAAACTCATACTTGATATGTATCGACGTGAATGTTCTGACTCTGGGTAAGTGTTTGTTCAGTAAATTGACTGTCTGAGAGGATGAGTTTGCATGAGATGATACTTCAACTCTTTCAGATTTACTTGTGATCGCAGGGAAATGATGGAGGCCAGAGACTCTGATTACTGGGCACGGGCTCGTATTGAGAGCCTGAAATCCTCTCTAGATGAACACACATTGGAGAGAAGGGTTAAAACTGCAATTGAAGCTGAGGCTGTTTCCCAGCAGAAATTAGCTGCTGCAGAAGCTGAAATTTTGGAACTGAGACAAAGATTAGAAGCTTCTAAAAGGTTGGCATGATGCTTTACTATCTGATCTTCACTTTTATTTGGAAATGGTGGGGTGGGGAAGGATGTGTTAGCTGTAATACTGAGTGAACCAACTGTTAAATTAGTAGATGTCAAAAACATATGTCCAGTTTTCTTATTAGACCATTTGGTTGCACCTAAGAAACCCTCAGCAGCTTGATCCTTCAACACTGCTGGAGAAATGGACCGTTAAAAAATTACCCTCTCATATCTATAAAAAAATAAAAAAATAAAGGAGCTAATAAAGGCTTTTGAGATGGTGCCAAATATTCACTCAATAGTTCATCATTTTCATTAGTAACAAAAATAGCAAAATTTTACTAGATAGAGAAATGGGTTAAGCTTGTATCGTATCTATATATGGGGAATAAAATTGGACATCATATATCATATTGGACACTAGAGATCTTTGTGTGTCTAATCTTCTATATACAGTTTTGCTTCTTTTTCCCTATTATGTACAGCTTGCATCTGCTGGCTATCTGACTAATTACAGTATTATCTTAACCATTAAATAAAGGTGCTAAATGCAACCACTTCAGCAAGCATCTCTCTCTTAATGACGTTCTTCCCTGCTATCAGATTAGGGGCTCTGCTTTCCTTACAATGTGTTTACTTGGAAAAATTTCTGCAGTCCATTTCTATTTTTTAGTAAAAGCTTTTTATGTAATAGAAAGATATCCATGCTTAAGCTTTTTATTTCTTCAACAGTTCTTGGTTATTGTATTGGATTTCTTTAAATCTGCTAGTTTATAGGGTTCTATTGTTACCAATGTTGTCAAAGGCGAGCGCCTCGGCGCCTGAGGCGTTCGCCTGAGGCGAAATCCGGCCTCCCCGCCTCAGACCTGTCTGGGGCGGCTGCCTTCCCTGAGGCGCCCGCCTCATAGCGCCTTAGCTGTGAGGCGTTGAGGCTCCGAGGCGCTCGCCTCCGTCGCCTTGATGGGTTTCGGATTTTTACTTAAACAGCGAGGGTGGAGGCTGATAGAGTAGCTATGAAATAGCCATGGAAGAAGAAGAAAAAAAAGTTAAGAGTACTTACCTTTGTGAAAGTGACGAGAGTGGTGGCTGCCAGGGGCTGCACTGGGTTAAAACTTAAAAGAGAGAGCTAGGGTTTTATTTATAAGTTTTAAAAAATTGTAAAAGACCCCTAGACTTATAATAGTAATTTAAATAGTTCCCAAACTTACTATTTTATTTATAATGTGGCCCAGATTATTAGTTTTTAGGATTTAAATGTCTAGAATAAAGAAAAAATATAAGAGTCTCTTATTTTTTCTTAAGTATTATATATGGTATTTGTATAAATATTATAACTATCTTAAGTAATCGCCTTTTTCAATGAGGCGAGCGCCTCGTTTTCGCCTCAAATTTGAGGCGATATTTGGCCTCCTCGCCTCATGTCGCCTTTCGCATTTGACAACATTGATTGTTACTTTGCTACTATATTTGTTTTCTGCTGACAATCTATACAGTTTGCTTGATATGCTTATTTTCCACACTACAATCAATTGCATTTAAGAGCTTTTATGGGACAATGATGTGATTTAACCTGGTGGTTTCCAGGGATTGGTCTCATTTTACTGATACTTTGAAGTCCAAAAATGAAGAAAATGAGACATATCTGTCAGAAATAGAGGTTATCTTTTCTTTTCGAAGTGTTTCAGTAATCTTGTCCTGTGTAGATATTAGATAGCTAAATGTGATTTTCGGTTATTTTTGTCTTTCATCATCAGTCCATTGGGCAAGCATATGATGATATGCAAACTCAAAATCAGCAACTTTTGCAGCAAATTACAGAAAGAGATGACTACAACATAAAGGTGATTAATTTAGCAGACTGCTTTAATTGCTTGCTGCTTGTGGATATCACTGCTTTTAGGTTTGTTTCGTGTCTGCTCTGTTCGTGGATTGATTCGTGCTTTTGGATAACTGCAGCTTGTTCTGGAGGGTGTCAGAGCACGACAGGTACAAGATTCCCATCTTATAGAGAGACAAGCTTTGGAGAAGCAGATTCAGCAGTCTAATGCCTCTCTAGACTTTTTCGACGTAAAAGTTGGTAGGATGGAAGATCAGGTACGTGTTCTCAGTTCGAGATTGTAGTCTAAATCTTAGGGCTGCGCACTAAAAAAATGGTTCAGTCGAATTGTACCTGAACTGTATCTGAACAGTACCTTAACTGCACCTATTTAAACCGGTTCTAAAGCCAGTAATTTGAACAAATAATAATAATAATATGGAGAGTTTTGAACCCACCATAAAAAGGCGATTCGGGCAGTCTACCATAAGTTTTTCAACTCTAATTTTACGCAAGTCTTAATATTTACTGTTGAATATTTCATGGATTATTGAATTGAAGTTGGGGACTTGCGGGACTTGCAATGACAAAAATTGTCGTCGTTACTAAAGTTTTATGTTTTATAACTTGAGTGTATGAAACGTGGAGTACTGACTTTTGTATTAGTGGTATTCCTTTTTAAACCTTTGTTGTTATTATAAATGGTATGGAGCGATTTAAACTGGTGTAGAATAATGTTTTAGAAGAGATATTAAATTTGAACAATTTTATGAAGCGATTCGGACCTATGGGGTGAACCGTACCTGAACCACTTTTTCGGTATGGTATGGTTCAGTTTCATGTCTACTCTCATACAGTGAAATTTGTTTGCAGTTGAAATTTCACTCGGAGAAAGTTCAGAGGCTTGTGGAAGATCGAGCTCAAAGGTCAGTCATGTTAGATAATACAAGGAACAAGCATTCCGACGTGATAGCCCTATCTCAGCGAGTAAGGGAATCACTGGAGGAACTGCAATGCAAGGTGAACCATAACCGAGATATCTTTGCTGCACAGCAGATAGAGCTGGATACAGAAAGGTAAGTAGAGCATGATTTATTCCACATTGACTAGATATGCAAAGTTGGTGTAGTATATAATTTTCTAGAAGTAATATAACAATTAGCTCGAACCTGTCTTTCGTGTCAAGTCTCACCTATGTCCTTTATTTCACTGGAAAAATAAGTATCCAGTTTGTCTATATAACATAAATATATAATGGCCAGTTGTAATTAGTTAAAAATGTTCCGAAATAAAAGGATGATTTTATATTAAACACCTCATGCCTATGATCTATGAATACTGCTATGGTTATAGTTACTGATCTACGAATGCTGCCTTACCCTAATTCAATCTTGTCAGAGAAACTTGCTGCATTCTCATTCCTCCAGTTTATTTCATTATAACTGCGTGTACATATATATGTATTGGGTTTTCATAGATATAAGCAGAAGAGGATAGAGGAGGACCTGGAAGTGGTAAAGAGAAAAGCTGCAGTGCTTGAAGCAGAAAAGGAGGGATCAATTGTGGGAAAGCTTCAAGAAGAGCTTAAAGAATACAAAGAGATACTTAAGTGCAAGGTCTGTCATGATCGGCCAAAGGAGGTAACTATACTCGTTATCGACCCTAGATTTTGTAGCTCTTCTCTCATATAATCCATTATCTTTGGGTTAGCATTGTTAATGCATCTTGCGTTGATGAAGATGAAACATATGGTTCTTGATTAGGCGATGGAGTAGGTTTTATGAGAAATTTAATATTCCAGTGCAAAATTGTGTTCTCGCCTTTATTAGATTTGACTCGTCTTCTCAGGTTGTCATCACAAAGTGCTATCACTTAGTCTGCAACCCATGCATACAAAAAGTAGTTGAAACCCGACACCGAAAATGTCCAGTCTGTGGTGCCAGCTTTGGAACCAATGATGTTAAGCCTGTCTACATCTGATGAAGTTTCAATCAATAGACACAACCTCTCTCTTTGTTAATATAGCAAGAATCAGTTCATAGCTTCATCTCTCTGGGTGGTAAAGACGCTACCAAACCCGAGCTGCAGTTACTCTTTCACAGGTTAGGCTATGTATTTTTTTTGCTAGAAAGAATTGTAATGATTATTAGAAAAATTCTAGTAACTTTTGATGATAGGATAAAGCTGTGAGATTCAGTGTCTCTCACTTGCAGATTCCTGTAACAAAATTTTCGGGTTGCTTTTACCGCTTTATCTTACTGTTTGTTGTAATTGTAGCTTTCAGAACTATAGTTTATATTTAATAGAAAACGTTTTGCACAAAAAGATTGGGTATTAGTATAGATCAGGTTAGTCATTGATGGCAACCTGGTTTATAAGTAGCCCTAATTTGGGTTGGGACTCTGATCTCTCTATTTGACGCATTCAATCCAGCAGATACTTATTTTTTGCTTAAAATTGGAAGGGAAATCAATTTTACAAACCATTGTGATATTTTTAAAAACTTTGGACAAAAAACTGCAATAATTAGGCAATGACGCATTTTCGTGAATTTATGTGATATATAAAATTTCTAACTATTTTTACTTGCCTTAAAGTCATTATTTTATTATTATTTTTGGCCAACCGTTATTTTATTATACTAAAACAAAAATAATAATAATAAATTCATTGAAAATCTGAGAAAATATTTAGGGTTAAATAATTTAAAAACTGTCTCAATTAATTATAGCCTTATAGGTAATGTTGTTAATTTCTGTACCAGGTAATATTGATATTATGTGTTTCTGACTTTTAAATTGGTTGTTTTTATTTTTTAAGCATCAAATAAATCTAAACGATTTTGGCTAAAAAAAAAAAACTAAACGATGATTAACAATATGATTTAAAAAAGTGGAAAACATCATGATTTTATTGCTTAAAACGTAAATTATAACACCAAAATCACTTGAAAATAATGGAAAACACCAAATTCAATAGCTAGCATTGAATACCAACATTTTAAATCAGGACAAAGATCACTTGAAAATAATGGAAAACAACATATTCAATAGTCTGAGCACTGAATACCAACATTTTAAATCAGCACAAAGATTGACATGACATAAACATGCCATGAAATTAAGAATGTTTTAGGGTCTTAAATCAAATATTTAATGTAGATTTTTATACTGAAAAATAACAAATTAAAACATTAGCTTTGTGCAGGGGATGGCATCATCCTCTTGGCTACAAATTCAGCTTCTACATTTTTACCTTGAGATAACAAACCATCTCTCAATTCCTCCAAGCAACTCAACTCCCCATAACTCCCTCTCTCCACCAACTCATAAAACAAACCAAATGCCTCCAAAACCCTCTTCTTCCCACAAAGCCCTCTCAACACACAATCACACAACTCACCACTAAACTTCTCATCCTTCTCCAAACCAAACACCACCAATTTATAACCCTCCATAAACCTTCTACTCCTACAAAGAAAATCAACCACTCCTTCCATTTCCACCACAAACCCTTTCGAATAAAGCGATTTAACTAACTCAAACGCTTTACGCTTCAATCCCCGTTTAAACACCAACTTCAGGGTATCAGTCGAAAGATCCCGATTTGGCCTAACATCTTTCTCCAACATTAATGTAACTAAGTCCATTGACTCTTCTGCAAATTCTTGTTTCAGAAGCTCGGAAAGAAGCAAATGGAAAGTCGATGTTCTTGGGCGGTGAGAGCTAACCAACGTCTTCTCTAGGGTTCTGAGGGCAAGAACAGGATTTCCTTTCGCCAAAAGACCGTCTATTAAGGAAATGTATGTTTCAAGGTCGGGTTCGAAACTTTTTCTCAACATTAAGACCAAAATCTCATACCCTGTTTCGAAAGAACCTTCTTTGCAGTGTCCTGTGATTACAGTAGTGTATGATGATGGATCTTGAACACCTCTCTTCATCAATTGTCTAAGCAATTTCTCTGCTTTCATAGTTTTCCCAGTTGCACAGAGATGGTGGAAGATCGGGTTGTATGCTGCAGTTAGAGGCGTACATCCCGATTCACTGATTAAGATCTCTTTTTCGAGTAGTTGATCAAGAAATTCCTCGGCTTTATCAAATTTACGGTTTTGACACAAGCTTCGGATCAGAACACTGTATGTTGCTGAATCGGGCGAGACCTGCAATTTCTGCATTCTTGAAAAACCTTCCATGGCTGCCTCTAAGTTCCCAGAACTGCAGTGAGTATGGATCAATGTATTGAATGTACATGTATCAGGGATGAAACCGTCATTTGTTCCATCGAGTATCTCTTTGATTTTATCGAACCTCTTCGCCTCACAGAGCCCTCTGATCAAGGTGTTATACGTAATCTCGTTCGGTTTTAATCCCCGGTGGACTATTTCTTGAAGAACAGATAATGCCTCATCAATGTCACCTTTTTTGCAGAAACCTCGGATCAAAGTTGTGTAAGTGACTATGTTCGGATTCAAGTCTGCATTTTTCTTAACCATGCCCTTGACCACATTGGATGCAATTTTGACCTTACCAACCCTACACAATCCATCAACAAGGGTATTATAAGTGATCACATCTGGGTCAAGATTGAACCTCGACATCTCCTTGAAAAACCGGAACCCATCATCAACCATTGCATTTATGCAGAACCCCCTGATCAAGATATTGAAGGTGTATCGATCCGGGGTTGCACCGTAAGTACTCAGCATCTCATCATACAAGCTCTTCGCCATATTGGTCCGACCCCGTTTCAGCAAAATCGAAAACAAGCTATTGAATGTGATCACTGAAGGTGACACCCCTGTTGATTTCATGGTCTCGAATAATTTGATCGATTCTTGGAACAAATCAGCTCGGCCGTAGCTTCGAATCAAGCTGTTGAAGTACTTATCTTTGATTCTGCATTCACCGCCGGATCTCGTGTCGATTGAGAATAGGAAATTACGAGCGGCGTTGAGGTTCCTTGATTTGCCCAGGATTTCGAGCATTTTGAAGTAAGTGTGTTCGTTGTGTGAAAAGCCCTGTTTTTGTTGGACCCAGTTGAAAAAGAACATGGCTTTGGATGGAGTCTTGATCAGCTGAAGAGTTTGAAGAACGGTTACATTGGACGGAGTGGTGCAGAGAGAAGACAAAGACGACTCGAGCTCAATGGACCAGGGTGTGGTGTTAATGAGTCTTGCCATGGATCGAGCTCTTTTGCTCTTGGATGACGTCACCTTCTTCGGTTCCGCATTTTTCTCAGAAATCTGAGAAGATGACGAACAGTAGTACCTGGAAATCAATCAATTAACTCCAGTTAATACATTAGAAAGCTGAGCGTCGACAAATTACAGACATATTAGGGCGAGAGCTACCTGAAGCATAAAGGGAGGCGGTTTCCCGACGGTGGCGCCGAAGCTCGACTCCGACGAACGGCGGTGGCGGCCATTAATGGAGATTTACCTCAGATTTTCAATTCGAGTCTCGGTTTTTCAGAAAACTGTGACATCCGACGTAAACTTGAGAAGTTTTTGATTGATCGGTGGCGACTGTTGCCAGGTTGAAGAACTGGCGCAGTGAGGAGTGGAGAAGCAATGTTCGTATTCGCGGTGGTTGATTGGCCATTAGAGCATGAAGCTGAACGAGGCCGAAATGTCGGAGCTTCGTCTACCTGAGGAGCAGAAAACTGAAAAGAGATGGTGAGAAGAAGCCTCAGAAATCGAAATAGGCCAATTAGGGTTCTTCTGTAACTTTAAAAAAGACCAAAGATGAATTTTTTGCTCGGAAAGATTCAAACTTTTTTTTTTGTTTTATATAAAAGATATATGCCATATATTAACTAAAGTTACAAAAACAGTACAAAAATCATGTTGCTAATGGATGTGCTAAATTTAAAATGTTAAATATTCGATGTTTTAATGATTAGATTTGTTATTTTCCATTATTATAAAATTAGTGTTTTTAAAGCAACAAAAACATATTATTTCTATTTTTATTTAAGAATCAGATTTATTGTTGATAATTCAAACTTATTTGATACTTAAAAAATATGGTTTTGCTTCATCAATTTTTTTTATTAAAAAAAGAAGAAAAAACAATCCATTCGATAGTTTAGACATCGAATATCAATATTTCAAATAATAATGGGTCAATAACTTGGGAGAGGTCTGAAGTTTGACCCTTGTTAATTTGAGAGGTCTGAAGATTGAAATGCTGATAACAAATGTCTGAAGTTTCGACTAGTAGATAATAGAGGTCTCCGTTAGTTTTTTCCGTTAAAACTGACGGAAGTTGGTCATGTGCATTGCATGTGACCAGAAATAAAATAAAATTCCAAAAATACCCTTCTTGCATCTCACATGTTTGAATGAAAAGACAAAAATGCCCTTAAGGCCACCACCCAACTCCGGCGACCACCACTCACAGCTCCGGCGACCGCCACCCAACTCCGGCGACCACAACCCGACTCCGACGACCATCGCCCAACTCCGGCGACCACAACCGCGGTCCCGATTGGACCCAATCGGGACTGGTGGCTCCGATTGGACCCAAATCGGAGCCACAAAGCTCCGATCAGAGCTCGGTGGCTCCGATTTGGGCCCAATTGGGGCCGTGGTGGCGGTCGTCGGAGTTGGGTGGCGGTTGTCGGAGTTGTGAGTGGTGGTCGCCGGAGTTGGGTGGTGGCCGGCCGGAGTTGGGTTAGGTTTAAATTATGGACAAGGGTATTTTTGTCATTTCATCTTTATATTAATTAAACTTTTTATTAACTCAAATATTACAAAAGGGTATTTTTGACATTTCACGCGGTTTTGTTAAATTTGACAGAAAATTTGGACGGAAAACCTAAAAATCACAAAGTCCAAACTTCAGACCTCAATTATCACCATTTCAATCTTCAGAACTTCAGACATCTCCCAAGTTATTGACCCATTTAACAATATGGTTAACACCGCTAAAAACTGCTTTAAGGTTCTAAAAACAAAAGAAAATGACTGTGGGCATAAAACTCAAATCTAAAAAATGATATGTAATACAAAATCAATAGGAGCTAGCATAGCAAGTAAATAGCAAAAACCCAATTCTTGATTCATCTATGAACCTCACTGAACCTACTACAGTTTAACTTTAACCCAAACAAACTGATCCATCCATCAAAAAGGAATCAACTTTATGTAGCTTCCTTCCTCTGTGGCACAAAATCACTAGGAGCTAGAATACAAGTAGAGAGCAAAAACCCAATTCTTGATTCATCAATCAACCTCACTTAAACCTACTATAGTTTAACCCAAACAAACTGATCCATCCATCCATCAAAAAACAAAAAAGGAATCAAATTTATGTATCTTTCCTTCCTCTATGGCACAAAATCACTAGGAGCTAGAATAGCAAGTAGAGAGCAAAAACCCAATTCTTGATTCATCCATCCATCAAAAAACAAAAAGGAATCAACTTTATGTATCTTTCCTTCCTCTGTGACACAAATCTCCTAAACCCCACTTGACCTTTCTACTGCTGGGCACACTGAACCTGAGGTGCGGACCCTTCATCATCGTCATCCTCATCATATGCCTGCTGTCTCTGCTGATACTGCTTCCGCCTCGTCTCCTCCTCCATATTGACATCGTACAAGGTTGTCTCCTCGCATTCATCTATATCCATGTCCGAAATGCTTTTGCTTGATTTCTGAGGTAATATCTTCTCCAGGGACTTGCATTTCTCCGGGGCAAGAGAATCTGGGAACTTCACATTGAAGTTGATGTAGAGGCGGCCCTTCATGAAGGGTCGCCCGTGTTGTGGCATGCCCTCATCATTGATTGCTTTTGATTGACCTGTGCAAGGAAATAAAATGTGTTCATGATCAAGCTTTGAATCACAGATTGTTAAAATTCCACATTTTTGGCAAAACTGTCATGCAAGCTAAAAAAATATGCTATTTGCAATGAGCCTACCTAATTTTAGAGCAACAGTACAAGAGAAATGATACTATATGGCAAAGTAGAATACTTTAAAGAAAAAACCGTTGATTTTCTCAACCGATCACTTTTTTCATGAAAAGGAAGGATTTTTATGTTCTTACAGAATTATCGACCCACACACTGTCAAGAATCCCATTTTTTAGGGGAACTGTAAAAAGTCCCTTCAGTATTTCAATTATGCAAGGGACTGAAGTTCAGGAAAAAAAAAAAGGAAAAAAAAAAGAGGTTTTTGCAATGAAATCAAGGACCGCCATCATTATATAGCAATGCTCTAAGATATGTTAGACTTTGTGGGAAAGTAGAATCATTTACTATTGTGTTAAGAGCCTAAAAACAGTCTCAACTATAGATTATGTTGCTAATCACTATTTCAGATTTAAAATGTTGATATTCGGTGTCCCAACAATCAGATTCTTTATTTTCTAATTTTTTTTGCTACTAATTTTGGAGTTAAAATTGGTGTTTTAAGCAAAAAAAAAAAAAAATTGTTTTCCACTTTCCCGAAATATCAGATTTGTTGCTCATAGTTTGGCTTATTTGATGGTTGAAAAACATGTTTTTGTTCCGTCAATTTTAAGAGAAAAAAGTGAAAATCAACCAATCTGATAATTGAGCCACTGAATATCAACATTTTAAATCTAGGACAGCAATTAGCAACATGGCCATTAGGATTGTTTTTAGGTTCTTAACCCTTTACTATTTCAGAAAGAACGATGCTACACGTCGATTGCTCAAGAGTTTCTCAACAAGAAATTTAAATTAAATTACTGAAGATTACAATACCTGGTTTGATTATCTCTCCAAGGTTCGATTTGATGAGAAGCTGACGCTCATCGAGATGAGTAAGAGAGAACTGGAACCCACAAAGAGCTTCGGTTAGATTGATCGTGTGCTCCACATAGAGATCATCTTGTTGCCTTTTGAACTTTGAGTGCTCCTGCTGTTGTATGATAAAGACGATGTCTCCAGTGATTGTATCGGGCTGCAATTTTCATAATGTTAAAAAACAGATTTTTAGTTCTTAAAGTAACAAAAGCGTAATTATCCGCATCAAACAAATAATCGGGACATACTGCTTCATCAGCTTGACCCTGAAAAACAATCTTTTGGCCGTGCTTCATCCCCTTTTCGACATGAACATCAAGCACCTTCTTCTCCTGAGACACCTTTTTACCACGGCACTGTGTACATCGATCCTTCTCACTGATAACCTCACCTGAAAAGAGATGAAAATTCAAGAACCGACACAGAGGAAGAGAAATAGAGAGATTTGGAATTGACAGGTGGATGGATTCGAATACCTGTGCCCCGGCATTCGGGACAAACATGTTGCATTTGCTGGATCATGAAACCGATTTGCCTTGTTGTAACCTTCATTCCTGTACCCTGGCATCCATGGCATTTACATGAAGCTCCAGACTTTGAGCCTTTTCTGCACAATTTCAAACCAATATTGCAGGCAATCAAATACTTAATCAAGCAATCCTTCCACAAGTATAGATTAGTAAGTTTCTTCAATAAGAAACCAAGAGGTTTAGTTCTGTATCTATAAAATAGAATAGAGCATCGAGAAAAAATGGAAACCCGTTTTTTAAATTTTGAAAAAGCATATTAAATGGTAAAAACTGTAGGCTACTGTAGGCTGCTTAGTCAGATATATGTCAGCCACTTCTGCATTTGAAGAAATGAAAATTCTACGAACTGTGAAATTAAGACTGATGCCTTGTAAATTCTACAAACTGTGAAATTCTGATTTTGAGTGAGTTTTTTTACCTTTTCAGTTAAAAAGTGATTGAGAAGTAGGAAAAAAAAAATCTATTTTTAGCTTTAGTTTCATACTTTGCAGCATTTTTCTTGAAGGGCATCATAAAAAATGTGGTAAACAAACATTCATACTATGTCCTTCCTACCCTTTGTATCTTAGGTAAATTTGAACAGTAAAGAGATAGCAATTCAACAAGAACACAACTCTGAACTTAGAGTTACAAATAAAATCTGTTCTTAAATAAAAGACGTACCCTTTGCATTTTGGGCAGATAATATTGCGCGAAAGAGAGAGCTTCTTAGTTGTTCCATTATACAAGTCCTCCAAAGTGGCTTGTAGAGTATGCACTACATCTTCCCCTTGTTTTTGCCTTCTTCCTCTTGAACTTCTGGCACCAAACCCACCACCACCACCACCAAAAAAAGTTTCAAAAATATCGAAAGGATCATGACCACCACTAGAGCCACCTCCTCCCATTCCTTCTTTAAGAGCATCTTCTCCATATTGATCGTATATTTCCCTTTTCGCCGGATCAGTTAGAACTTCATAAGCATGAGCGAGCTCCTTGAACTGCCCCACGACAAAAGAACCGAAACAAAATCAATATCAGAGAAATCTATTCACATTTATGACAGAGTATATAGATCAGGGGTTCAATCCCCACTAGTGACCGTGGGAATGAAAAAAATATTAATGGCCGTGACTTTACCCCTTACGGGCTGACCCGGTGCGAGTGGGGATTAGTTTAGGTGTGGAGCGAGCATGCTACAGGTGCTGCTCTCCTGATGAGGGCCCCACCCCGCGGGAAACCCAAAAAAAACTGAGTATATAGGTTTGAGTATTAGAAATCCAGTCCTCCATGTTTAGAAATCTTACCACGTAGTCCTAGGTGTTCCCTATATAAGGACACTACTTTCATTGTAATCATTAATGTTGAGCTAATACAATGTTTTCCATACTATTAGCTTTAATAATTTCTACTTTCTTTCCTACATATCTTAATTACTCTCAATGTACAGCTATTTTCTCCTCTGATAAATTTAATGAAATACCGAAATATGGGAGTAATCACCTTCTCAGGGTCCCCACCCTTATCTGGGTGATTCTTAATAGCAGATTTCCTGTATGCCTTCTTAAGTTCATCTTGACTTGCATTTTTCGGAACACCGAGAACTTCATAATACTTTGTGTTATCACTTGTTTTCCTTGGACCACGCCCGAACATGATTGAACTCTTTTAGATCAACTAACCTGAAAGACATGATTTAAAGAGTTCTGAGACATTCTAGCAAAATATAGAGGATACAACATTATATAAACTCTCTTATACGAATTCATACACGGGCTTGAGTTGAATGAAGATAGATCAAGCAAAGAGCAATCACATGGAAATCCATACAGCTTATAGATAGATTTCACATAAATGCCACAGAGGATCTATATAACTTTTTCTCCATTAAATATTACTTCTAATGGTAAGGAACTTTTTAAATACAGTGAAGGAAAACATATAAGAGCCATTCAAAAGAGTTAACTTTAATATCCAAACAGCACAATCTTTGTGCAGAAAATATATCAAAGTTTATAAAACAGTGCGCCAGAATAACAATCAAGAGCAATTTAACATCTAAATGCATTCTTTTTAGTTTTTACCATATTTCAGTAGCTAAAAACTCTAACTTGAAAGAACAAAACTGATTACGAAACCCAACCGAAAAAATAAAGACAACAAAAAAGAGCTTCAATTGGACAGAAATCCTTTCCACATTCCAGGGCGACAGAACAGTACCACAACAGTGATATACAACCTCCAGCAAAAAAAAAAAATACACGCAGACCCAGAAAAGTAAAGATCTCTATAAGCAAGAGCAGATCCTTAAAAACTAGATGCAACTAACTAAGGATGATTCACAGAGTATAGAGGAGACTTACGCAGATAGAAAAGATGAAATTTGAAGGAAAGTAGACTCGGGTGGCTGCTGAGGCGGAAGCAGGGAGGACTGTAGAGGCGGAAGTGGTTTCCCCGAGATACAATAATTATTATTATTAATAGTAGAATAACCAGAGAGGAAGTAACCTTTCTTTACTTTTTTATTATTTAAAATTTAAAATAATGGTTAAACTTAAAAGGTTTTTTTTAGTGTTATATTTGGCTAAAGTTTGCTTTTTATGTAATATATGTAGGGGTGAAACCAAAATCCGGTTGGTCCGAAAAACCGATGAAAACCGATCCGGTTCGGACCGAAAAAACCGAATCCGAAATATACGGTTTGGTTTTTGGTCGGATTTTTTTACTCTAGTTCGGTTTTTCGGTTCGATTCGGATTTTAATCTTTGAGGACCGTGGGGACCGAACCGACCGTTATGCTAACTAAATATATATAATATATATTATATTAGTTGATATTAATCAATATAATTAATTCATTAGGTTTATAAAAATTATGAAATAAGCATTTATGAATATTATTTTTTCTAATTTTGTTTTATAATTTATTTAATTATAATAATTGACGTTATTTTTCATTTCGCTTTGATAAATTCCATGAAAATAACGATTACTTTTGGATTTTCGGTTTAAACCGAAAATCGAACCGAAAAAACCGTACTACCAATGGACGGTTTATTTTTTCTCACATGGTTTTTTGGTCGGATTTTTTTAAGGAAAAAAACCGGACCGAAAATATGGATAACCGACCGAACCAAGCAAAAAACCGGTCTGACCGGTCCGATTTCACCCCTAGTAATATGTTTTTTCTTTAGTTTTTGATGTTATATGTTTGGGTTTTATAAACTTTTGGTTCATTTGTTAGTCAAATGTTAAGTTTGATTGTTAAATTATTTTATTTTATTTAATTTAGTTCATAATCTTCTTCCAGCCACCGTCCAAAGTATTTCAACATCCGCATAAGGCCGCCAGCTACCGCTTTAGGCCGACGGAACCTGTCGGCCACTATCCATGCCACCACTGACCACCAATCGGGGCCAGACGGCTCCAATTAGAGCCGTCTGGCCTTGATTATGCCACTGAGGGCCCATATCGAAATCCACAGAGATCCGACCTGGTCGGAAGAAGATTAGGTACTAAAGGAACAAAATAAAACTATTTAACGGTCAAACTTAACTGCTGACTAACGGATGCACTAGAAGTTTACAAAATGCAAAATCTTACACTTAAAGCCTATAGAAAGAAATCATATAGCACCAAAAGCTAACTTTTGCCAAACATATGACACCAAAAGACTCTTTAATAACAATGGCGGAACGGAAGTTATTAACAAAAGATGATGAATAGTATGGATACGAGAAAACCGAGCCGAATCAAATTTGAAAATATGTTATGAAATTATGCATGAATCCGATCGGTTGAGAATTTTCCTCTAAAGTCGGACTCAAACTTCTAATTCAAAATTGCAAAAGACTCGGTCCCATTCCTAGTTAAATTAATCATATTCTTTGCACATATTTATATAGTACTAGTCATTGATTCGCACTTTATGTTAAAAGCTAATCTATTTTTTTGGACATTGAATACTCTCTATACAGATCTTTGAGGATCAAACCTTTTCAATATCAAAATGATGTAAAAAGTTCTATGAAATAAACAAGCATCATAAAAGAAGCTTCTTAAATTATATCTGATACACAAACGAGATAAAGAGTAATGAATCACAAGCAATATCAAATAAGCTTATATTAACTAGAGGTGAGAGATTTAATCCCACATTTTTAATATTCACAGTATACAAATATATGGCAAAACATTGAATTAGATTTGCACATTAATTATAACTTTAAAATTTATAATTGTTATATATGGTACAACAATTAGATATATAAAGTAATATATTTTCACTAAGTTATAAAATGAGTTAACAAAATTCACTTTATTAAATGTATGTGGCTACTTTGTAGCTATACTACTTTCTAACTTTAGATGCCTAAACAAGAACAAAGTTGCAAATACTTATACTTCACAAATAAAATGCAATACACTTTTACAAAAATTGGCAAATCAACAATGCTAAAATTGCTAACAATATAAAAAAGACAAATACATTAACAATTAACAGTTCTATATAGCTAGACATGTCCCATTTCTCTACCTATCCTTTTCTTAACCCTAAAAATAACCAAAGCAAAAACTCTCCACACCATCTTTATATAGTCATTTATAATCTCCCTAAACCCTACATCAATAAAGTTTTCATGAATTAACACTTTATCATTTACAAACTGATCCGATAAAAGTAAAGATTAGTCTAGGTTTAAAACAAACATGTTACCCTCCTAACGAGGCCCTGCCTAAAGGATTCAGATCTCCTGCTGCCCTACTCTTCATACTCCAAATTGTACCTTACTATTAAAATTTTGACACGTATCTTAGATTTAATGCTTTCATTATAGGGTTCACAAACCCTAAAACAAAATTTACAATACCAAGACACATATCAATATCTTAATAGTTAAACACGATCTGAGATATAAATAGTGGGGCAGTATATCTGTATCCCCATCTAAACTACCCGCAAGAAACAAAAAAAAGTTCCTAACTAGTATCATCTAATACAACCCGGTTCAATACGGGGTATGCGAACCCATCCGAAGCGCAACCCACGGGTTGATCGTCGGTTCGGGTGCAACACCACCACCGGGAAGACGGTGTAGTTGCTCCGGGTGTACGGGATTTTGGCGAGCCGTGGTTGACGAAGAGACCCGCTCGCAAGATGGGCACATGGTTAGGGTTGTGGGTGGAGTCATTTGCATGTAGAGGTGTGGAGAAAGCTTTAGGGCTCGAAGCTCCTGGACTTCTTTGTGTAGCCTTGTGTTTTCTAGGGTTAAGTTTTCGCAGCATTTCTTTAGGTATTCACAGTCTACTTCGGTTTGCTTCAGTTTAGTCCTGTAGTATTTACAAGAACATTATTCAACATGAAGCATTATCTTAAAAAAACAAAAAAGTAACATGATAAATTAGGACTGGCGATTCGGGCTCGGCACAATGGGCCGACACGAAAATTCTGGGTTTGAGTTTGATATAGTGACAGGGCACGACACAATAACACGATATAACACGATGTTTTAAATTAAAATGGTTAGATATTAATATTTTTTATTCAATTTATTATAGGTTTTTTTGTACCACTTTTTCATGTTGGACCGTGTTTGGGCTGACCTCCAGAACACGACACAAACCTAACATGACAAGAAAACACGGCCCGCACGAATTGCCAGCCCTAATATTCTATTTCGGTTATGGTGATTCCACATAGCAACGTTACTCAAGCTCCCACGGCTTCGCTAAATTTAGGGTTAATAACTTAAAAACGGTATAAACTATAGGCTAAGTTGCTAATTTTTGTTACAAATTTAAAATGATGATAACATGCAACTATCAAAATGATTAATTATACATTTTTTCTCTTAAAATTGATAGAACAAAAACTAACATGTTTTTCAAGCATCAAATAAACATAAACAACTATAGGCGGCTATGTTGCTAATTTTTGTTACAAATTTAAAATTATGATAATCTTAATTATCAGATCGATTGATTATATATTTTTTCTCTTAAAATTGATAGAACAAAAACTAACATGTTTGTAAGTATCAAATAATAATTTATCATGCAATTTATATTATGATATGTATAAAATAAAAATAGAAAAACATATTATGGAAAATTAATAAATGATAATAATAAATATAGATGTATATTTTTTGGCATTTTTTCCCCATAATTTGGGGACATAGTATTAATATTTTTTGGCATTTTTTCCCCATAATTTGGGGACATAGTATTAATACTTTTTGCCATCATTAGGCAACTTATTACATATATAGATATTGTTTTGGCAATCTATCTATAATTTAAATCTATAGATATAGACATTAGAGAATAACTCCATACCTGGCCCGCCTATTTTGAAACCACACCTCCACTTGTCTGGGCCTGAGATTCAGCTGGCCCGCCAATGCTATTTTTTGCTTCTACAGAACAACATAAATAAATAATAAATAAATTAAAAATGAAACACCTGTATCACCCCCAACACGCACCCAATATTACCACCATGCCACCGTTCCAAACTACCCCTTCCCGCGAAAACTCACCGGATTCAGCGTACTATGCTCCTTGAACGTCTCTTCTAAAACCAGCGCCTGTTCCCTAGCCAGCCGGAGCTTCTTCCGCCCCTCACCCTCCCCGGCGCCGCCGTCCTCGTTGTCGCTGCCGCGGGAGCACGACGTCCTCTCTCCGTCGTTCTCGTTCTCCGCGGCGGCCTCCCTGTCGGCGCGCTTCCCGGCGCTGGAGACGGTGCTGTTCAGGGAGGAGGTCCAGTACTCTTCGTCCATCTCCGGCGGCGCGTGGTTGATCACGTCGATTGCTCCGATCAGAGATCTGGTCTCGACGTTTCTTTCTGCAAATAAAGATTTTTTTATCAAAACCCTAGCTTTGAGGGTCACACAGTTATTCACTTCTATAGAAATGCAACTGCACTGTATTAAACGCGACATTCTTTCATCAAATCCACAACTTTTCTAAAAAAACTATACTATAAACCTAAAGATACAATTCTTATATAAAAAGTTTAGTGCCTAAAAGTTTGGTATTAAAAAGTTAATTTTTTAGTCAAATTTTTAAAACAAACATCTAATAAACATATCATTAAAATTTAAACACACTGAAATATATATATATATATATATTAGGGTTTGCCCAGCTAGTACAAACAATGCAAAAAATTACTTAAAAAAAAAAAGAATATTTTGTTGCCGGTAGTTTAGTCGGCACGTAAGTATCTGCAGAACCCACATATATATAGCAACAAAAAAACACACAAAAATGGATTTTTTTTGTTAAAAAATTACATTTTCTTAATTAAAAAAATACATTTTTTTATTTAAAAATACATTTTTTTTTTAGTTTCTAGGATACTTACCGAAATGATTAGGGTTGATACTGAGGTCAAACGGAGAAGAAGGAGCAAGGCCCATCCTCAAGCTAAGCTCTAACTCGTCGTTTCTTCTTCCACTCATGACTTTCTCTCTCTCTCTAGTTCTTTATTTCTTGAACACTTCTGGGTGATTTCTCTAATTTCTTCTTCTATTCTATTCTATGTATGTATCCTGTGGATTTTTATGGGAAGCAAAATGGAGAGAAAGTGGTTGAAAATGAAGGGGATTGGTTTTTTGCAGTGTCGGGTCACAGCCACCCTTTTGTCCCCTTTATGCAGTAGAACTGTTCTGTCTTCTAGAGAGAGAAAGGATGGGACTGTATTATATGTATATGCAGTGCATAAATAACGAGCCGAGTTGAGACGAGTATCAGACAAGCTCAACTCGACTTGATATACTCGAGTTCAAACTCGATTGAGTCGTAATTTTTAAAGCTCGAGCTCGACTCGATTCAATACTCGGCGAGTTTAAGCTCGATTCGGCTCGATAAGGTTAAAAAATTTCAATTAATTATAAATGGTGCACCGTAACTCGAGCTTGACTCGATTAGGATTTTTGCTCGAATTCGAGCTCGAACTCGACTTGAACTAAATATATACATGTATAATATTATTATGTAAAGCTCGAATTCGAGTTCAATCTCGACTTGAATAGGCAAAACAAAAAAACTCGATTAGGCTCGCGAGCCTCTCGAGTCGAGTACCAATGAACTCGAAGTTGACTCGGTATCATAAAGAGCTCGATTCGAAATTTAGCGAGTCGAATTCAAATATCGACCGAGCCGATCTCGAATAGCTTATGAGTTGAATCGTTAACCTTAATATAGATACATGGATAGATAGAGTAGATAGAGACATGCAGCGGCAGCACAAAGACACAAAGACTATGACAGAGAGCTAATGATGGCTTGTGTCAGTGATGTCATTGGGTGAAAATAATGATGATGATGAAGAGTAGTAACTAGTAAATATTGATTGCCTTTTTATTGCCTTTTGTCTTCACAATTTCAACTCTAGTTTCTCTACCTTTAACCGTGGTTCCACTTTTACCTTGTGGTTAAATCTGTCCTAGTGGCCCTAGTGAGCCCTATATAGTACAAGAGTAATTTGAACCCGTTTATATACAAATTCGGATTTATAAGACATTTGGTTAAAACGCACGTATTGTTTTCTATATGGTATTAGAGTTCACGGATATCAAAAAGATGTTAATATAGTATAAAAGTGTATTGATATAGTTATAGAATAATCTCACTCGCACGGGTCAATCTATAAATGGTAAGGTGTTAACTTAAACTCCTATCATTTGATTAAAAATGAGATGCTGAACCGTCACACTGTATTACATGGTTTAAATCTATATTAGTTATTCCTCAAGCTTACATTTTTAAGTGTAAATTTGCATTTGTTGAAGAATGGCGTACATAATAATAATTAAGAAAAATATTCAGAATATGTGGCAGATGTTATTTAGAAGGGTTAAAGATACTTTTGATGCCACATGTTTGACCAGTGTAGGTTTTTTGTGTCAAGTTTTGTAGACTTTTGGTGTCTTGTTTGAGAGGTTGTATGTTTTTTGTTCTTCCGTTAGTCAACAGTTAGTTTGACCGTTAAATACTTTTATTTTATTCAATTTAGTCCTCAAAATTATATTTCTAAAATTTAATATTTACATTTTAGTCCATATTATTTGCTCAAGTCACCGACCACCACATACCACCTCCAAAGCCATATTTTGGAATCCATCATTAGTACATTATCGTAATTAATTTAGTTCATGTATTTCATTATTCTTTTCTAAAGATTGTTTGATTTCCTTTCCTTAAAAAAAAAAAGTAACTAGCTTTATTACTTTTTATATAATAAAAAGTTAAAAACGGTTGACTCTTTTGCTGTGTAAAGCTGACGAATTACCATTCAAAGCTTTGGTGAACACTTTTTTTTTTTTTTAAATTGCTATTGTGTGATATGGTCTTGATTATGAAGATCGTATTTATTCTAAATAAACTTAAGTCATATTCCTAAGTAAAAATCATTAAAGTATTTTTTCCGCAGATGATTATATGGCATATTTACAACATAACATTCACATATTTATTCCACAAAATAATTTATTTTCACTCTAATCGTATTGGCTGTAATAATGAATAATCAACAATTCAACAAATACACAATATTACTTGCCAAACCATCGTATTGCTTAACACGAGGTGTGGTTAACCATGGTTAGTTGGAGTTGACGTTTGACTGAAGGTAAAAAAGTACAAGTGCATTGGGCTACACGCGCTGTCAGTTTCAATAAAAATTATCAGATCATGATGAGAATTCTGTAAGAATCATTAGTTGTAGGTCCCATGTGCTAGCTTTTCTTTTCTTTCCTGTGCTGATTTTATTTTTCCTATAATTTGCTAATTATTTTTATTTTTGAAATATATTCAAAAAAAAATTATATATAACTCTACAGTCTTAAATTGGATTTTTAAGCTGCGAAATTACTGATTAATAAATTTAAAATTCATATAAAGTATTTGACATTATATATATATATATATATATCATTAAATAATATTATATAATTTAAACATATATAAATATTTGTATATGTGAAATTTTCGACCAATATTAAATGTTTATAATTTACCTTTACTATTATAATAAATCAATAATAAGACGTATATATCATTTTAATATATTAACCGCGGTATATTTTTTGCACAATAAAATGAATCAATAACGTAAGTTTTTTTTTTCAAAATGCAATCTCACATAATGCATTATAAAATTACTAATATGTCAAATTTATTCAAACACAATTAATTTTCAAACTATTTCTTGATAGTTAGAAAATATAAACTATTTATTAATCTAAACTTCTTTATAAACATAACCTAATTTAAAAATAGGGTTAATACGTAATAAGTTTGTTGATACAATATGTTTGATAACTGTTTACTTTTGGTGCAATATTTTTTATACAATTTTAGTGCAATACGTTTGCAACTTGTATACTTCTGCTGTATTTGTTAGTTTACCGTCAATGTAATACTATCTCCAAATTTTTATTTATCAGTTTAATCCTCAAATTCAAATTTACTGTTCTAACTTTGTATATTTTTACAATCTAATCCTTAAATGTTTTCAACCACATTTTAGATCTAATTTGATATAGTCATGGTCCGACCCAGCAATGAATGAGACCATAATTATGTTAATTTAACACTAAGTTTAATTATAAGAATTACTAATTATTATATAAAAAAGGTGAATATACTTTTAAAAAAAGAATTCACATTTTACGATGAGAGTTTACTTGTAGATTTATTTACCTAGGAAACACCGTTACCTTTCTTTCATTTTGACTAAAAAATTTGAAACCCTAAAAGAGAAAAAGTAATAATCAAGGTATCATAGGGTTGTGGACTGGAGCATTGATTCTGTTCAGAGACAGAATCACGAAGAATAGATTTTGTACAGTGTTATATGTATCAGCTTTTATGGCTCATTGATTATTAGAGCATGTAGTATAGGCCAGGTTTAGGGTTAGCGAGACTCCCTATGTATTGGAGAGTCACTAGTTAATTATGATCTGTATTTAGTATTTACTCAATAAATCCATTTTCCTAATTCACTATTTATAAAAAATACGGTAAAAACCCACAATATACTTATGTCTGACAGCAATTTTCACTGGCTAAATAAATGTTTTGTTTGAGATACTTTCATTTATGTAATTGTAAAAAAAATGAAGATATGATAGTCTGCTAGTATATTCTTCTAGTATAAAAAATAAGACGAGTAAGTCGTCTATCTTTAAAATATCGGTTTGAATAAAATCTATAAGCTTGGGTTCGTCTAGAAAATCTCTTATGCATGATCGTGAAAATTTGTAAAAACTATTTACTCACAGTTAGTTAATTAATATTTGTGAATTCTCTTTTCAACAATTAATGTATTAGAAAGCACATATCATTTATTGAATGGACTTTGTCTTTTTTTTTTTTTAATGGACTTATAAACTTTATGATATGCATGCAGGCTATGGGTCCATAATGAATATGGTCATAGAAAGATAGTCCAAAAGGAATAAATGAAGGTCTACCACGTAATTATTAAGTATCCTTATTGTCTCTCATATATTCAAATATTTAAGAACCAAAATAATATTATTTAAGAACCAAAACAAATACAAATACGATGAATTTTTCGGATTTTTCCACCATGCTTTTGGAGCACCATGTTTTTGTTTTTTTTAATATTATGATTGACTTAATTGTAACATAAGTAAAACTTTACAAGTATAAAAAAAAAAAAATTAATTTTTTTAACTACACTTAAAATGTGTATCATACTATTAATAATATCAATTTTCCATACTTCTTCTACTTTGTATTTTTAAATTTAGTCAACGGTTAAATTTGACTGTTCAATAGTTTTTTTTTTTTGGGTTAAAGGTACTTTTGATACCACATGTTTGACCGAATGTGGCTTTTAGTACTGGATGTTTAGTTTTGTATACTTTTGGTACCAAACGTTTGAAAAAATGTGGCTTTTGGTACATCAGTTAGTTGGCCATTAGTTTTGGCCGTTAAATGATATGTGCAAGTCACGTGATCGACTCTAAACTTTTAATTTTGTTCAATTTAGTCACTCAGGTATATTCCTAACTTTTATTTTGTTTAACTAATTAGTCATAACACTTCAAAATCGGACCCAATTAAACCAATCGAATTCATAGCCCCATTTGGGTCAAATTTACCCAATTGGAGATATGTCCCAATTGGGTTCGATTTTGAAGCTTTAGGACTAAATTAAACAAAATAAAAGTTATGAATATATTTGAGGGACTAAATTGAACAAAATTAAAAGTTTAGAGTCGATCACGTGACTTGCACATGTCATTTAACGGCCAAACTAACGGCCAACCAACGGATGTACCAAAAGCCACATTTTTTCAAACGTTTGGTACCAAAAGTATACAAAACTAAACATCCAGTACTAAAAGTCACATTCGGACAAACATGTGGTATGAAAAGTACTTTTAACCTTTTTTTTTTTTTTTTGTTTCCCATGGGGTGGTCCTAGGGGGCCCGTAATCAGGAGGGCACACCCATAGCATGCTTGCTCCACACCTAGACTACCTTACACTCGCACCGGGTCAGCCCATAAGGGGTAAAGTGCTGGTCATGAACAATTTTTCATTTCCATGGTCAATAGCGGGGATTGAACCCTGACCTCTGGTTAAGGGATGAGACGCTGAACCACCACATCATTGTTACATGGTTACCGTTAAATAGTTTTATTTTGTTCAATTTAGTCCCTAATATTTTCCGGCCACCACTCAAAGTATTTTGGCCACCACATAAAGCCGCTGAAACCCGCACACAAGGCCATGACCACCATCCAAACCCACCGGTGACCACCAATCAGGCCGGACGGCTCTAATCCTTCCGGCCCCGATTGGGACATCAACAGTCCAGATCTGAGCAACCTATGGCACAGATCGGAGCCACGGAGCTCCATATGACTCTGGTCGGAACTCCAATATCGACCACATATATGACACCAAAAACGTTTTAACCCACCGATATAGTAAATCATACTACGGCCACACAAAAAAGACATACAGAAATATCATAGACGGCGATGGCGGAGGAGGACCACGGTGGTGGTGGCTGGTGGGGGAAGAGGTCACGTGAAGGAAGTGGTGCAGGTCACGTGGGGCCAAAAAGTTTTGAACATGTGGACCCACGACACGAGCGGAGCACCACACGTGCGCGTCTACAATCATTCGGTTCTCACATTTCATTCCCTTGATTCCATGACTCATGTCGGTTTCCACGCGCCCCTTCTCGTACTTACCATCACGCGCCTCATTGCTTTTTCCTTGTCCAAACACCCAAGCATGATGATGTCTACCCAAATTAGCTTACTTTAATCCTTGTTTTTATGAGTGAAATTTATATAAATATCTAATTGAACTTATGATATATATATACATACCTTTTTTAATTCATTTTTGTAACTTTTAAATTCTTGAATTTAGAAGTTTTGTTCCCTTTATATGATGATTATAGTACGGGTTAAAGGTACTTTTCATACCACATGTTTGGTCGAATGTGGCTTTTAGTAACGGATGTTTGGTTTTGTATACTTTTGGTACCAAACGTTTGAAAAAATGTGGTTTTTGGTACATCCGTTAGTTGGCCGTTAGTTTTTTCCGTTAAATGACATGTGCAAGTCACGTGACCGACCCTAAACTTTCGATTTTATTCAATTTAGTCCCTCAAATATATTTCTAACTTTTAAATTGTTTAATTTAGTCCTAAAACTTCAAAATCAATTCCAATTTAACCATTGAACACAATTGACCTAGCCGGACCTAGCCTAGGGCTAGGTCCACCCTGGTTCGGGGTCGCTGGACCCAGCCAAACCTGACCCAAGGTCGGACCTAGCCCTAGGCTAGGTCCGGCTAGGTCCGGCTAGGTCAATTGGGACCTAGCCCAATTTGGGTCGAATTTGGGCTAGGTTCTAATTGACCTATCCGGACTTAGCCTAGGGCTAGGTCCGAGTCCGACCCTGGGTCAGGGTCGGCTGGGCCCTGCGACCCCAACCCAGGTTCGGACCTAGCCCTAGGCTAGGTCCGGCTAGGTCAATTGGGTTCGATGATTCAATTGGAATTGATTTTGAAGTTTTGGGACTAAGTTAAACAAATTAAAAGTTATGAATATATTTGAGGGACTAAATTGAATAAAATCAAAAGTTTAGGGTCGGTCACGTGACTTGCACATGTCACTTAACGGAAAAAATTAACGGCCAACTAACGGATGTACCAAAAGCCACATTTTTTCAAACGTTTGGTACCAAAAGTATACAAAACCAAACATCCGGTACTAAAAGCCACATTCGGCCAAACATGTGGTATGAAAAGTACCTTTAATAACAGATTCTTGATTTGAATTCAGTGTAAAACAAACTGATTGTAAAGAGTGTGTAAATAAATGGTTAAAATACAATCGAATTTACAAGTATATGTGCTTCTGCAAGTATTGATTCCTCGACGTTGTTAGGTTTGATTTCTTGTTCATGGGTCCGGGTTTATTTGGTGAAGCTAAGATGTAAGAAACATAAAAATCCAATTTTTCTTTGCATTATCTCATGGAAAAGATAGATGCCAAAATGTTGCCTGATTTCGAACACCGAATTGGAATAAAGCAGCAATTGAATTCTGAATACCGAGCATAAATTATATGTGCTTCTGCAAATATTGATTCCTGGAAATTGTTAGGTTTGATTTCTTGTTCATGGGTCCGGGTTTATTTGGTGAAGCTAAGATGTAAGAAATATAAAAATCCAATTTTTATTTGCATTATCTCATGGGAAAGATAGATGCGAAAATCTTGCCTGATTTCGAACACTGAGTTGGAAAAAAGCAGCAATTGAATCCAATTTCAGTATAAAACCCTACATTTTGAATGTCGGTTCCATCACTGGTTGGATCCGATCATTGCCAATTCTGAAAGTAGCTGTTACAATCTCTTTGATAATGAAACAAGGCCATTTCTTGTGTCATTGTAGGTCAAAGCTTGGCTTGTTCTGCTATGACTTCCTTCCAATTCAATCAGAAGCTGGTATATAAGATTAAGATCCACTGCATAAATCTTGGTGATGCATACAAAATCTCATTTTTATCGCGCTTACTGAATATTTTATGTATCTGATGTAATTGGTGGAAATAATGTAGGTGATATTTCACTACGTAGGGTACAATGAGTCGGGACGAAGAATCGACAGTACCTACATACAAGGCACTCCTGCAAAAATCCGACTGGGTACCAATTCATTGGTTCCAGGTGAGAAATGTCAATTCTTGAGCTTCTGTTAGAAAAGTAACCACAGAGATAACAGGGTCGTGCTAGCAATGTCAATTCTTGAACTTCCTCTAGAAAAGTAACCACAGAGATAACTGGGTCATGTTAGCAATGTGACAATTCTTGAACTTCCTTTAGAAAAGTAACCACAGAGATAGCAAGGTCGTGCTAGCAATGTCAATTCTTGAACTTCCTCTAGAGAAGTAACCACAGAGATAACAGGGTCGTGTTTGCAATGTCAATTCTTGAGTTTCCTTTAGATAAGTAACCACAGAGATAACTGGGTCGTGTTAGCAGGGTTTGAGGAAGGGCTTAAAGACATGAAGCCCGGAGGCAAGAGGAGGATCATCATACCTCCTGAGCTCGGACCCCCGGTTAGTTAGTTTATCTTATCTATCTGTGTTCTGTGAAAATGAAGTTATCTGTTAAGTTGGTTGGAACTAACTAACTAACCGGCAACTAACCGATGCAATCTGCAGGTGGGCCCATCAACATTTTTCAGCTCAAAGCAGTTCGAGGTGTTTGATGTGGATTTGGTCAGTATCCAGGACTGTCAGAGAAGGACGATAATCGGGTTCTACTCTGATGTCGTGTGCACTTGAAATTTGAATGAAATCAGGGTTTGGAATTCTACAAAAGTGTGAAAAGTGAAAAATGTCAACTTTTTCAAGAAATAAGTGATTTTGAGTTGAACAGCTTCTTGATATGGAAAAGATTCTGTTTTTACTTTAAGTTATCATTTTGTAGCATTACCCTGTCAAAATGATGAACCCTGCAATTGAATGTACAGGGTTTGGAATTCTACAAAAGTGCGAAAAGTGAAAAATGTTAACTTTTTCAAGAAAGAAGTGATTTTTAGTGGAACAGCTTCTTGAAATGGAAAATATTCTATTTTTACATTAAGTTATCATTTTGTAGCATTACCCTGCAGTTTGGGCATCAAAATAAGGAACCCTGCAATTTTATTGAACAAAACCAGTGTAATCAAACACGAACTCCGTCTTTACATTGCTTATTATGAGTTTTGGTGCAGAAAAGCTCGATATATGATTGTCTGTTGCTATATCAGGGCTGTGCAATAATGAACACAACAGGCAAGTACCATAAGCACAACACATCCAATAAACAGCTACATACAACAGACATCAGGCTACGTATATTTACCCTTCCAATCGATCGATGAACCCTGTACCAATCAAAGTCACAACAAAGCAGACGATTTTTGTTTCTCGAATCAACTTTTGACTTCTTCAGATACCTGATGATAGATGATGGACTCTTCGGAATTGGGGTTGGCGTGGTACTGCCCATAGAAGGCGTATATCGCGATTGTGATTATGCTAAGGATTACGAATCTCACCCATGCTTCATAGTGCAACTGTATCAAAAAAAGCGAAGATATGTCAGACATGTCCCGGTTTCTGTCTAAAACTCTAAAAAAATCGAACTTGTTGAGAGTCACCTGAGCAAACAGGAAGATATTGAAGAATATGCAAACTGTTGGTACCAGAGGGACACCAGGGCAAGAAAAACCTTGTACCTCTGCATAAATCTGCAGACAAAAAAGATGTTTTTGCTTATGCTTTTGTTCTTGTTTTTCTTTGAATTTATGGCAAAGAAAAATTCAGCTCACAAGAGGGAAAGGGTTTCGATAAATTCATATAATTGGTACTCACTTGGCGAAAATAAAGAGCAGCAGAAGCAAGGATTGCGATAAGTACAGCAGCTACTGGAAGAAAAATGGGTGCACTAACGCGGTACGAGACTCCAGCTCCAAACCCACTTAATGCAACTAAGATAAGGCAAAGAACTCCTTCGTGCCATCGGGAAATCCATCTAGAGGGACTGATAGTTGATGATGTCTTGTCTTTCCATCGAAGAACCACAAGACATGCAGAAACCACGGAGTATCCGGTCTGGAACAAAGCAAATCATGTTTTTTACAAGAAAATTAAATATTTTGATGTTTTGGATCATGAATGTAGGGTTGTCAACGGGGCAGGTCGGGCGGGTATCACTTGCCCCGTACCCGCCCCACGGGTCGAGATGGTCGACCCGTACCCGCCCCACACAGTTCGCGGGGCGGGCGGGTCAACCCGCGGGTCACCTATTAGTGGTACATAATATATTATTAGCAATTTAAACCCTAAATTCTATATTTACTATATACAAATTCAATTTAAAATTTAAATCACAAATAATAAATTTAACTTCAAATCCAAATACAAGTCACAAATCCTAATTATTTTAACTATGTATTATATTACATATATAGTTTTATATAAATACGTGTAATATATATATAAATTATCCACATACGGGACGGGTCAGGTCAACGGGGCGGGACGACCCAAAACCGTACCCGCCCCACGGGCCACGAATCGCGGGTCAACTGGTCAAAATCGGGGTGGGGCCCACGGGTCACGGATTACCCGTGACCCGTTGCCACCCCTACATGAATGTGATGAAATGACAATCTGGAACAAAGAAAATCATGTTTTTTTACAAGAACATTAAATATTTTGATGTTTGGATCATGAGTGCGATGAAATTACAGTTGGAGACATACCAATGAGCCGACCGAAAGGATGTGAGAGAGGTTATGGACATTAAACAGCCCTGCCAAGACACTTGCAACAAAGCCAACCCAAATTTGGGAATGGATTGGAGTATGGAGAGTGGTGTGTACTTTGGCGAAAATGTTGGGAAGCAAGCCGTCACGTCCAAGCCCGAGATATAACCGAGACTGCAAATTGTCAATTTTGTCACTCATTTGATTTGGCAAATGTCTATTTGGAGAGATAAAGACAGTAATTTTATTTTGTAATTTTAATGACTAACCTGAACATAAAGGCCAACTAAAAGGGTTGTTGTAAGACCAGCAACAGCACCAATACTAATAAGGATAGAAACATATTTTAAGCCTTTTGAGTTAAAAGCCTCTGCTAGTGGAGCATCTTCTCCAAGAAGCTTATAGGGAAGCATTCCAGTGATCACCAA
The DNA here is from genome assembly GCA_036873135.1 of Clarkia xantiana subsp. parviflora. NCBI lineage: Eukaryota > Viridiplantae > Streptophyta > Magnoliopsida > Myrtales > Onagraceae > Clarkia > Clarkia xantiana. Next base: position 17,458,149 of record JAPTYO010000003.1, read on the forward strand.
GCAAACCGCGATATATAATGCGGCACAAATGACAACGCTTGCTAAGATCCCTATTGGCAAATCACGCTATAAAAGTAATATCAAAATGAGAAGCGAAAATGTAAACAGTAAATTGATAGGGGAGCAAAAACCGAAGTTGTGGAGATTTTCAATTTAGCTTTACAATGCTTGAGTCTATAGAAACATGTACCTGTGGTCTTTTGGACTCTTCAGCAGAATTAGCTACTGCATCAAATCCAACATATGCAAAGAAGACGACTGTAGATCCGGTCAAGATGGCTTTCACTCCGTTAGGTGCAAAGGGAGACCAATTGGAAACATCAATCTCAAACGAACCAGCTAAGATGACAAAAATAACAATTACAACCTGCATAAGAGAACCAGTTACTATCTTCTGTACACACAACTTGATAAGGATATAGTATAAATGTAGATAAAGTTGAAATGGACTTCAATAACAATCACTTAGGCTCTTTGCTGTCAACATTCTTTAACATTATAACTTTTGTTTCCATGAATCAGCAAAAGGAATTTCATTGTATAAAAGTGAATAGCTCTTTTATTTACTAGAGAGAGTTCATTGCAAGAAATATGTAGCTTTATGTTACTAAATATTTGAAATTAATAGACAACAAAAAGAAATCAGCTATCCTATTGAAGCGAAAAGAGCAAAAGAACATTCCTTTAACCAGCTATTCATACCTTGGTCACAGTCATGACTGAGTTCAAAGTGGAAGATTCTTTAACACCGCGGCATAGAATTAGAGTCAGACCAAATAGGATTATAGGAGCCAAAATGTTGATGGAGAGAACCCCACCAAGAAACTCTTGACCACCATGTCCAATCCAACTGGGAATGTTTTCTTTGAAGAAAGGAAAGAGCTCCAATATTGTAACTACATAGCTTGACAAACTTCTTGCAATGCTAGCTGCTCCAATGTGATAGTCAAGCATAAGTTGAGCAAACACAAGGAATGCAGTGAGTTCATTAAAAGCTGTGTAAGTGTACAAATATGCTCCCCCAACAACTGCAGGAAGTCGAGAAGCCAATTCCGCATAGCACAGTGCATTTAGCACGCACGATGCTCCCGCCAGAATGAAACTAACCGTGACACCTGCATCAAAACAAAAGAGGAACCCGAGCAGCGTAAATTATTGATAAACCAATAAAATTATTGTTTTCAATAAAGATACAGGATAATCTTGGCTTCAAGTGATTTTTTTTTTTAAGTTTTACTTTCAGTCACAGAGGTTTCTAATTCTATCTGATAAATACTTTTTAATTTTCTACCTATCTATGAATTTGAAGTTTAGCTCCAGAAATGCTTCAGCTGGATTCAAAATTGAAAATTAGCAAGTACCCTTTTAAGAAAACCCTAAACTGAAGTTAGTGTTTGCCAATTCACTGCCAATACTTCAAGATTCCGATCTAGATTAATTCCGACAAGCCATTTGTGTAACAAGCTCACTGACCAGAAATTGCATACTGGAGCTCACTAACAATACTATCTAATCTTATCTTAAGTGTCCGAAAACAGTAAGTGCATACTGGAGCTAAATCAACAGCTCCGACACAAAAAAATCGACAAAGTACGAATTTTGATCCATCACTGACCAGGACCAGCGTCGCGGGCCACCGTCCCAGTAACGACAAATATGCCAGCTCCAATCGACGCGCCGACGCCGAGGAGGATAAGATCAAAGAGACCCAGACGGCGGACAAGGCCATCGCCGGCGTGGGTACGGACATTGGAGGACCCTGACGGAGGCGGAAGGGTCTTGGTTCTGAGAGCAGAAGACCAGAAATGCGAAGAACGCGAGGAAGAAGACGACGAAGACGCAGTGTAGTTCTTGTGGCCTCCCATTGTTGATCGTCAGCGAGACCAGAATCCGCAGGAATCGCTGGCAAAACAGTCTACCGCATTTGGTTATATATAGTATCTGCTGATTTCTTCAGTCAAGCAAATATTTTGAAAAGAAATAATATGTGCAATATTAATAAAATTAATTAATTCATTATTTTGGCCAAAAAAAAATTAATTCATTATTTGTACATATAATAATTACGTTTATTATTATTATTTATAAAAGTTTGGTAAGTAATCTAAACATATTTATTTAAATTTAATTATTAATTAATGATAATAATAATTAGTATGCCAAAACCTGATATTGTCCAAAAATGTGGTCAGATTCCCTTCCTTTTTTTTTTTTTTTTTTTTTTGGCCAGAAAGATTCCCTTCCTTAATTTAGACAAATAATTTGGAAGCTCACAAAAGATTTTCTTTACTTATTTCTCTATACTGTTGGCCAAAAAAAACCATCTTTCTCTATAGTCTATACATTTAATTATTATTATTACTATTTAACTTGTTACTGAAATACAAAATATTTTAAAATTTTAATATATATATATATATATATATATATATATATATATATATATAAAGTTATATTTATTCTATTCTTGATTAAAATTTTCACATTATAATGTACATAATAAGTTGAAATATAACATATCATATAAAAACGTAAATTCTCAATGTCTACTTATACATAAAAAAATATTTTACAAATAAGAGTTCCCGTTAGACCAATTACTAGAGCTCGAGCAAATAAGTTAAAAAAAAAAAGTATTGCAGTCATATGTTCAACAATATTTTATAATAGAAAGATCATCGATTGGATATCAATATCAATTTAAAGGCCAAATATTATTTGTCAACTTGATTGTTGCTTCTTCGGTCTTTGAGATGTTCAACAAATTCGAGTGGAAAATGAAAAGCTTCAAAACTTATGTTATTTCTATTCATCGTATAAAGTTTGCTGACTTGTTATCAGCAATTAAAACACTGGACTTATACGTTGGGCGTTTAGAACATGAATCAATTGTTTGGGTTGTTTCATTTGGTCATCTGAGAGTCTAATCGACTGAAAAAATACAAGACGTCATTATATAAGTCCATTAGAGTTACTGTTAACCAATTAAGAGTGTAACTAGGACTATTTTGTAGTTTTTAAAGAGGCAGCTAAAATGTTGATCGGTATTTTAAATTATTATTCATTTTGTGAGGATTTTTTATTATATTGATACTTTAAGAACTTTCAAACTTATCGAACTGTTATGTGGCGTTTGACTTCTACTTGTCAATCAAGTATTCCATCATTTATTACGGTGTTATAATCATGCTAAAGTTCTTGCTTCTTTAAGCAACAATTCAATCTTCATCCATCAGTTTCTGAAGCAAAAACTATTTATCGACATCAAGTTGCTAGGGTTAGTCTCACCTAGGTGGGAATCACATCAAGTCTCTATCATTTCATATACTTTTCTAAATTTCTTTGTATGTTATCTATTCACTAGGTCGAGAGTTCGAACCTCTCTCAGTCCTATATTTATTTATTATGTACTAGTTTAAGAGTTTTGGTGTGATTCGCTTAGGTTTAAGAAAACATTGACATTAATGAAAGTGTTTAGAGAATCTCAGAAAAGAGCGTCGTATCTTCTTATTCCGTATAAAAGATAGATAATCAATCATAATGGAAGTTAAAGAAGGTATTTATACTAATCATATCCTTTATATGGAAATAAAAGGGCAGTCCTTACTATGCATGACGACGCCGTTTATACTTTGCATGACATATAACGGTTATAACTTACATAATAATCGTTATAACTGTTTTATCATAACGGTTACGATCTATTAACAATAACTTATTAAGAGAGTATACCTAGCAGTCCTTACTATGCATGATGACGTCCTTTATACTTTGCATGATATGATAACAGTTATAACTTACATAATAACCGTTATAACTGTTTTATCAAAACGGTTACGATCTATTAATAACAACTTATTATTAGAGTATACCTAGATATTTGAATATCTATTCTTCTAGAAATTATACAGTAATTTAACTTAGAATTTACATTATACAGACAATAACGTATTTATTAAGATAATCTTCATGATCTACTAATCTACTAGTATGTTGCAACCTAAGCTTTCTTGCAACTCTACCTACAATTTTTCTCATCTCTAACAAATCTCTAATGTGCTAATCTCAATGATCAATTAGAAAGATAACTTATAACACAAACAAGTCACTAATGTATTTACATTACACTATATCAAATGCAATCTACCCTAATACAAAGTAAAACCACTTCAACATAAAATTCATTTTTGCAAGAAATATATGTTTTGGTTTTATATATATAGATATATAAATAATTAAATAAATTAATATTTATATACAATGATTAGGGAAGGTGTGTGTTTTGCTAATGTGTAATCTACACAAACAAATCCCCCGATCTTTCCTTACTACCTTGTTGTCCACATGACAAGGTGAAATCTTTCGTCTCCGCAGCCATAGCCCTTCTTCTCAATCTCTAACCCTTCTCTCGCTTCGATTACCCTCGTACCCATCTCCATCATTGCGCCGTCCAATACCTCCATCTCTGCCGCTATCGTGGATCACTTTTCTTGTCTCTTACACCACCTAGCTTGATAACCTCCTCGAACGAGCGATTACTGTCTTTGTAGAGGTCTGTTGCTGCGTTCGTGTGTCTTGTTTCATCAGATATTGTAGTAGATTGAAGGATTATTGTGTTCATTGTGAAATTCATCGACTTTGCTTGAACTTTGAGGAAATTATTCAATTTTAGTTGCAGTGTTGTATTGGTGCATTGGATTGTGCTGCTTGTTGCAGTTCTTGACTGTGGCAAGGATTGCTGGAGGTTTGTGCAATTGGGGTTGTATTAAAGAATTGGATATTCAGTGCAAGTGCTCATCTTTTCATTAGAAGCAGTTTTGGAATATAAGCTTGTCTAGGGCTTCCCTCACTTGATCACTGAAAATGAGCCGTAGGATTCGACGGAAGCTATCAAAGAAAGGGAAAGACAAGCTTATTCTAGAAAGTTGTCCGGAGTTAGAGGAAGATGCTTCAACATCAGAGCTTGTGATAGTTGATTGGACTAAGCTGCCTTATGACACAGTCATTCAGTTGTTCTCATGTCTTAGCTACCGGGACCGAGTTAGCTTATCATCCACATGTAAGACATGGAGAGCATTGGGGGCATCACCTTGTTTGTGGAACTCATTGGACCTTCGAGCCCATAAATTCGATGTTCAAATGGCAGTTGCCCTTTCTACTAGATGCATTCATCTCCAGAAGCTAAGATTTCGTGGAGCAGAATCCGCTGATGCAATAATCAATCTCAAAGCCCGGGACTTACGTGAAATCAGCGGCGATTACTGCAGGAAGATCACAGATGCAACACTCTCATTCATTGTTGCTAGGCATGAAGCACTTGAGTGTCTTCAGCTCGGACCTGACTTCTGTGAGAAGATCACCAGTGATGCTATAATGGCTGTGTCTATATGTTGTCCAAGTTTGAGAAAGCTGAGGCTTTCAGGAATTAGAGATGTCCAAGGTGAAGCAATCAATGCTCTTGCCAAGAATTGTCCCAATCTGATAGATATCGCCTTTTTGGATTGCTTAAAGGTTGATGAGACGGCATTAGGAAACGTAACCACATTGAGGTTTCTCTCAGTGGCTGGAACTTCAAACATGAAGTGGAGCGTGGTTTCGCTGTTATGGCATAAAATGCCTAACTTGATTGGCTTGGATGTTTCAAGAACTGATGTTGGTGCTGCTACTATTTCAAGACTACTAAGTTCATCACAAACATTGAGAGTTCTGTGCGCCTTGAATTGCCCCGTCTTAGATGGAGATACCGAATTTACGGCTCCCAAAGTTAAGGGCAAATCTTTGTTGTCTCTCTCCACTGATGTTTTCGAAGGTATAGCCTCCTTATTTGCCGATAACACAAGCAAAGGGAAAAATGTGTTCTCGGAATGGAGGCAGTCAAACAATAAGATCATGGATGAGATCATGACTTGGCTTGAGTGGATATTATCACATATACTACTCAGAACTGCTGAAAGCAACCCACAAGGCTTAGACACCTTTTGGCTCAAGCAAGGTGCACCATTATTACTCACTTTAATGCAGAGTGATCAAGAAGATGTTCAAGAGAGAGCCGCTACTGGACTTGCCACCTTTGTTGTAATTGATGATGAGAATGCTAGCATAGATCGTGGGAGGGCCGAGGCAGTGATGAGAGACCGAGGTATTCGTCTTCTTCTAGACCTGGCTATGTCCTGGAGGGAAGGACTACAAGCAGAGGCTGCAAAGGTGAAACTTTTACCAAAACTAAATCTAACAACTCCAGTTATTCTTTTTCCGTTAAGTTGAAAATCCTTAATGATGCACCAAAAAGATGATAAAAACAAAGGGTTAATAACCTATGAAAGGTCTGAAATTTGACCCATGTTAACTGGAGAGGTCTGAATTTTCAAAAGTTAATATGGAAGGTCTGAATTTTCAATTTTGTGCTTGAAAGATTCAGGAGAATACAAAGTATGATTTTTTTTTTTATAGTTTTCTATCCCATGTAAATACGCTTATGGAGATTTGCATGATCTAACTTGCTATTTGTTTTATAAAAGGTTCTATGTAGACACGCAAGATAGAGAAGCTCAGTTTTTTCTTACAGATACCTTTTGAATTTGCAGGCTATAGCAAACTTGTCCGTGAATGTTAGTGTGGCCAAAGCTGTTGCAGACGAAGGAGGGATCCAAATTCTTACTGGTTTAGCTAGGTCAATGAACAGGCTGGTAGCAGAAGAGGCCGCTGGAGGTTTGTGGAATCTCTCCGTTGGAGAAGACCACAAGGTTTATTACACTGTACTAATCTATCTCAACGATGTATTGTTCTTAATCTGTACACAATAGACATCGTTATAACTTCCTTCATGTTTCATCAGGCTGCAATTGCACAGGCGGGTGGAGTTAAAGCTCTGGTAGATCTTATATTCAAGTGGTCCGCTGCTGGTGATGGGGTTCTGGTACAGGTTCTTGCATATTTTATTTGTTTAATGTTCATTCAATAGTTCTCTCCTTTCTTTGATGTTATCATGATCTAAAGCATGTGATTTCTCTCCAGGAACGCGCTGCTGGCGCGTTAGCGAATTTGGCTGCAGATGACAAGTGCAGCATTGAAGTTGCGCTTGCTGGAGGAGTACATGCATTGGTTATGCTTGCTCGTACCTGCAAGTTTGAGGGAGTTCAAGAGCAGGTCATTTATATTTTCTACTTTGTCTCTTTTAATCAGCAAACATAATAATTGTATATAGATTCATTCCTAGATAGTGGGTTTTGGATGTAGACCATTATATTGTTTTATTTTTAATTGTAGTTGACATGGTATTAAACTCTCAGGGAACACTTCTCCCACTTTGCCTTATTCTCACACAATGGAAAATGTTAGAACTTAGAAGATAATAGTACACGAAATATCCAACATAACAAACATGGATTTATAATTGATGGTATTTCACCACATTAATTTTATAAGTACATTGTAATTCACAAATCATCATCCTTTTTAGGCATATTTATTTGTGACTTGTTAGCCGTGATATTCCTTTCTAAGCAAGCATGCTATCCTCATAGAAGAGTAGCGTCTTCAAAATTTGATTAAAGATCCGGAGATCATTTTGGTTATTTTTCTTTGTATATATATAGATGCATGTAAAATGACTCTTTAAACATCCCGCATAGAGTAACATTGGTAATTTGGTGAATTAATTTGAGTCTACTCTGACATGTATCAGGCTGCTCGTGCCTTGGCTAACTTAGCTGCTCATGGAGATAGCAACAGTAACAATGCGGCAGTTGGACAAGAACCGGGTGCTCTTGAGGCTCTTGTTCAACTTACAAAGTCTGCCCATGAGGGTGTCAGGTAATATATATCTGCTAAAAAAAGCACTCAATTTAATCACTTATTTGTTTCAAGATTAAATGACCAACTAATTGCAAGTCTTCTCAGGTTATTATTGCAGCCTTACAATAAATTGATTTTTCTACAAAGCGGAATGCATTTTTTGGAATTATATATATATATATATATATATATATATATCTTGTAATGGTTCATAACTTATGGCTTGCGGTGCTGTTAGGTCCAACGAAAGCAATATATCCAATATATAGCACCTATTATTCTACGGATAAGCTCATGCAGTTCAGCTAATTTTTTCTTAAGTGCATTTTTCTTATGCAGGCAAGAAGCTGCTGGTGCTTTATGGAATCTCTCTTTTGATGACAGAAATCGTGAAGCAATTGCAGCTGCTGGTGGCGTAGAGGCCTTGGTACAATTCCATTTGGTGCTTTCTTGATTAGTTACTTTTAGATGGCCTTCCTTTCTTAATAATTAGGAGTATGAGAGGATTGGGAACTTTAGGGTAAAATAATGGTTCATTACAGGCTTAAAGACATTTAACTAACATGAGCCATCATTTACCGGCATGCCACCAATCTTTATATGAGATAATATGATATCATTCTTCATATATCTTGAATCGGGACTCGGGAGGCATTTCTTTCTAGTAAATTACTTCAGTTGTATCGGGTCGGAACGTTTCTCAACTGATGTTTCCTCTACTTCACAACCCTGACATGTTAAAATGTATTCAGGTTGCCCTAGCACAATCCTGTGCAAATGCCTCTCCAGGTCTACAAGAGCGGGCTGCTGGTGCTCTTTGGGGGCTCTCTGTTTCAGAAGCCAATAGGTAAATACGTTTCTCATGCTCATTTGATTTGTTGAGCTCTTCTTTCAAGAGCAAGAGTACAACATTAAATTTTATTGTGATTTTTCTAGTAAGCTTCACAAGCACCATGCTTGTGCTATTTATTTACTAATAGGGTAGGTGGGCTTTATTGTAACTTAAGAAAAACTTTAAAAGTACGATTTTTTTTTAATACACTAGAGTTTGCATCATACCATTAATAATGTCGATTTCCCTATTGGTTCACTTTTAGGGCAATAGAAAAATGCAAAAAATAATTACCACAAATACAATGCTTGTGAAGCATATTAAAAACTAGAAAGGTCCATTTATTGGGAAAGTAGGATAGCATATGCACAGTTTAGAAAAATGAACACAACTTGCTTGAGTTGAAATATTTTCTTCTCATTAAATTTGGAAACCAGAGATAGTATGCCATGACACAAGATGCAATGAATTCGATTCAGGCTGTGATACCATGATTTGGTGGGAGTGATATTGGGTTATGTGATAATTAAATACAAATGAAAAAGATTATCTGAAAACAAACATCAAGGAGTTTTAGGTTTGAGAGAGAGGGTCAGTGTGTGTGTTGGGGATTGGAGAATGAGGAGATTAAGCTGGGAGGTGGGATATTTATCTCACCCTTCATTTCCTAATTATTGTACTAATACTTGTTCTTCTATCTTGTCAGCATTGCAATTGGTCAAGAAGGTGGTGTTGCTCCTCTGATTGCTCTTGCATGCGCAGAAGCAGAAGTACGTATTCAAACTTTCTTTACACCTCTGTGCAGGCAAATACATTTTTCAAAACGTGCTAGTTTATATTTGGAGTACAAGTTGATCTCATTAGCTTTGTACAATGTACAGTCCCATCCGAGGTCTCGTTTGGGCCTTGAGATAATCCGTGAAACACTCAAGTGATTGATGTGTTTTTGTTTGTTTTGTCATTTTGCAAGTTGGAGACTTGGAAGTGAACTATAGGTCATGTTGTTAATCGCTGTCCCAAATTTAAAATGTTGATATTTGGTGTCCCAACTATCAGATTTGTTGATTTCCACTTCTTTCTCTTAAAATTGACAGAACAAAAACATGTTTTTAAGCGTCAAATCAGCATAAACAATGAGCAACTAATCTGATACGTTGGAAAAGTGGTAAACATGTTTTTGTTGCTTAAAACACCAATTTTTATGTCTAAGTCAGTCGAAATCAACAAATCTATAAGCTGAGACACCAAATATCAACATTTTAAATCTGGGACAGTGGTTAGAAAATAATTTATTTCCGATAACTGAAACTGACAATGTTTGTGCTGTAGGATGTCCACGAGACTGCTGCTGGAGCGCTGTGGAACCTAGCTTTCAATGCAGGCAATGCTCTACGAATAGTGGAGGAAAACGGAGTTCCTTCTCTAGTTAATATCTGCTCCACATCAGTCTCGAAAATGGCACGTTTCATGGCTGCACTTGCTCTTGCTTATATGTTTGATGGAAGGTACTTCATGAGATCCTTGATAAAGACACTACTTTTCTCTTGACAAAAGATTTGTTCTTTATGCATTGATAACTTGCATAACAAGAAATTGATTATAATGTCATATTTTAACATCAGTGCCTGTGTATTTCAGAATGGATGAATATGCACTAATGGGGGCTTCATCCGAAAACGCATCAAAACTCGTGAGCTTAGATGGCCCCAGAAAGATGGCTCTGAAGCAGATCGAAGCGTTTATAAACACATTCTATAATCCACAAGCATTTGCAGCTGCAGCTGCATCTTCATCTCCTACTACATTGGCTGAGGTCACTGAAGGAGTCCGTATTCAAGAAGCAGGGCACCTCAGATGCAGGTTCGACTTTCATTTTCGCCTCATTGTGTTAATAAATTCTCATCCTTCTAACAAACCAAATAAATAAATAAAAACTAATTTATCTCCAATCTCTCTGTAATTATTTCACAGTGGTGCCGAAATTGGAAGATTTATTGCCATGTTAAAGAATCATTCAGTGCTCAAAACATGTGCTGCATTTGCTCTGCTTCAGGTAATACCTACAAAACACATGAAACTCACGCCATAATCGTTACTTAGGGTTAAGAACCTAATTACATTATTAAGTTTGCACCATGTTGCTTTTAGGTGTCTCAGGTTGAAATTGTTGCTAATAGGTGTTCCATGTTTTTTTTTTGTTGCTTTTTTATTTTACGCCCATTTTTCTGCTAAATTGGGTATGAGTTCTCTTCAACTCATGTATATTTATGAAAAATAAGTTAAATTGAATATCAATTTTGCATAAGTTCTTCAATTTCACTGTTAAAGGGAAGCAGTAGTGCCGTTTTGTTATTCTCTCTTGTTTAAATGCTCTTGCTGTTGAATTTTATTGAGCCATTCGACCAAAATCCATCAAATTTAACAGAAAAAATAGACGTAAAACCAAAACACAATGAAAATGAAACCTGGGACAGCTATTAACAACAATTTAAACCCGGCACACCTAAAAGCAACATGGTACAAGCTTGAAATTGTGATTAGGTTCTTAACCCTTGTTTTATATGACTCTTGCCTTCTGTTCTATATTATTGAGCATGTTCATGTCCAGTTACTTGTTAAGCAAGCAACATTCTTGAAAATTCTTTAAAAAATGTTGTTTTTTTGGGTTTCAGTTTACTATCCCGGGTGGGCGTCATGCATCGCACCACGCGAAGCTCATGCAGAGTGCTGGAGCCTCGAGGGTCCTTCGTACCACAGCAGCAGCTGCCGCTGCTCCTCTCGAGGCCAAACTATTTGCCCGGATCGTCCTTCGCAATCTCGAGCACCACAAAGACGAAACCGTTTAGAAATCGATAGTCCATCTTCGAGATGGAAAGGGAGATCATAGATCTAATCCCTATACAGTAGACAACAGACAGAGAGAGATGAACTGTGTAGTGTTTGTTCTAAATTGTGTTGCTGAAGTTGGTATGAAACTTCATGGTGAGGACTTGTTTTTGCTTTCCTAGGAAATAATATGTTGTAGTTGTGATATCTGTATTGTCTGTCCTTTTGGAGATCAGAATGTGTGGATCACAAAAAAGGTATGTTTACAACCTTGTACATTGCTGGTGTTGATGTTCTTGTTGTTGGATAGCATATGGACAAGTTTATACAGACTATAGAAAAAAAGTTAAATTTATTTGGGCTGAATGCTTATTTTGTAGTGGAATTAGTGTAGGCCTTTTTTTAAAACTAACTAGGACTAGTATTTTTCTCATGTTATTATTTTAAATTTTAAAGTAACCATATAGACTCTCTGAATTTTATTGAAATAAATGATTTTTTTTTAAAAAAAAAAATCAAAATAGTCATTATTCATGTTTTGTAATTTCGACCAAAAAAATGTTTTTGTAGTATACATTAAAGTAATGTATACATTTCATTTATTCACCCGTCTTTTTTTTCATTAATTTAATGACATAATAATAGTTTAGAAATAAATGATGTGATGCTATAATTAATTCACTAAAAATCCTTAAGAGTAGTAAGTTGAATAAAGAAAAAAAATATAGATATTAAGATAAATTGAAATAATTATTCTAGTTTATTTTAAAATTTTAAACTAATCGTGTGTTAAATGTTAAATTAATTAATTTTTTTTTATGCATTAGGGGATAGAATTAGTTTTAAACCTCCATAATTACTTACAGTGACACATATTATCCTTTAATTTAATCAAACATCATCGTATTAGACCTTGGAAATGAAAGAATTGGTTCATTAAGCATTGTAACCAAAATTAAAGATAGGTAACACCGTTACAGCAAAATAAAGTAATGTTTACTTTATATTCACAAATTATTATTATTAAACAATAACAAATAAAGTGCAAAAGTGGAGCTAAAATAAAGAACGGTCGTTATCCATCGAGACTCGAGAGTAGTAAGTTAGTAACCGACATGATTTTATTGCGGCTCTACTTTCATAAGGATAGGGACGGGGGAACCATTAAGGAACCGAATCAATCAATCAACGGTTCTGTTTATTTATTTGTTAATATTATTAAAAGGATTAAATGCTTTTTTTTGTACCATTTTGATGCTAATTTTTTTTTTGTTTAATATAGATTTTTAGTGTCATTAGTTTTATTTTGAGACTTCTGGTGCAATGCTAGTCAATGGTCAAGTTTACCGTTAAATAGTTTTATTTTGGACCCTAGGGTCCAATTGACCTAGTCATGATGAGACGTATGGTTGAATCGGACCACGGCTGGGGTCGTCATGTTTTTTTAGGGACTTAATTACAAAAATCAAAAGTTAGGTATATAAATTGAAGGACTAGGTTGAACAAAACAAATATGTTTAACGGTCAAACTGAAATGCACCAAAAGTCTACAAAATGTAAACATATGACACCAAAAGTCTACAATAAAACAGATGACAATAAAAATCAACTTTGATCAAACATATTGTACAAAAAAAAAAAAAAGATGTTAACCCTTATGCTTGGAGCTTGCTCTAATAAATGAATCTAGTGTAATATGTATATCTCACTTATATCCATCATCTATCTTCCTAAAGGTATCATATATTGAATACAATAAGCAGCAAACTCTGATAAGCTTCAGAATGCCATTGATGATGGATCAAACTCCATAATACCTTACTTCAAAGAAAACACAATGCAATTCTCAAGTACATAACCCAACAACAACAACACCTGTAATCCTTGATAGGAAATCAAGCTTAAGTTTTCTGCAGATTTTGAAGTAACAACCTTCAAATTGAGAAGGAATGCATGAAATATTGAACAAAATCTGTACTACTGATCTTTATCATGTATTGCACAATTTGCAACCAATGCTATTTATGAGATATTGATATTAAAAGAGAAACAAGGGTGGTCAATTTGCCTTGGCTTATCATATTTTCCTGATGGGATCTAAAAAAAACTTTTTTTTTGGGTCAAACTCAAAAAAAAAAAACTTGGCTTATCATTCTCCTCAAGCAAGTAGAACAAGCAACATCCTTGCTTGACTGAGAGATACCATTTGAAGTACAATGCAAAGAATCATTCCAAGACTAAGGCATAAAAATAAAAAAGAGCACCTTTTTTCATTGCTAGGATGTACAAGTTTTCTGCAACAATGAACAATGGAGGATATTATGCAAAAATATACAAAGTAATAATACACATAGAATTGCAGTTCATCAAGCACGTTAAAACCCGATAACAGATAGCAAACCGATTCCAGATAGTATACGAACAGGCAATTTGATGACAAAGTCATAAAAGAGCTTAAGTCATGTAAAAATGGGTGACAATTGATTCCACATAAAGATTTCATCTTAGAAGGATATGAGAACAAAGCATACAATTGAAGCTTATCAGGCAAAATTTAGTGAACCTCCTTATATAAAAATCTAATAAAGAAAAAGAAAGAGACTACCAATTTGAATGATCAGAAGCTCTCTCCAACATCACCTAAATAATCCCAAAATCATGGATAGTAGAAACTTAACTTACTCCTATTATCCATCTGTTAAGAACCAATTGAACCAACAACTACTGGACTACCCTACTTGTCAATCACTTCCACCCCGAGCTTTCCGGCCACAATCACAGTGGTCGCCATGTCGAGAAACATTCCATGCTCAACAACACTCGGCAACCGCAAGATTGCATCACTTGCAGCCAGCAAATCCCCCATATCCTTCTTGAAATACAAATCTACAATGTAATTAGCATTGTCTGTAACAAAAGGCTGCTCTTTTTCTCCAAAAGTTCGAAGCTTTGCAACACACCCAGAATCTATAAAGAGCTTCTGCAATTTCTGTGCTGTGTAGCTCCAGCAAAAGGGGACAACTTCGACAGGGACAGCAAGACCACTCCCTCCCAAATGCTTCACAAGCTTCGATTCATCGACGATTACGATGAATTTCTTGCAGGCTTCCTCAATCATCTTCTCCCTGAGCAGAGACCCGCCACGGCCCTTGACCAGATTGAGATGGGTATCGACCTCGTCGGCGCCGTCAATGGCTAAATCGAGGATTGGGTGGGATTCAAGATCCGACAATGGGATTCCGACAGACAAAGCCTGCTCGTGGGTTTTCTTTGACGTGGGGATTCCGACGATGTTCTGGAGCTTTCCTTGCCGGAGCAGCTCGCCGATTCGATCGACGGCGTGTTTGGCGGTGGAGCCGGTGCCGAGGCCTAGGACCATGCCGGACTCGACATACTCCACCGCCTTGTAGGCGGCGATTCGCTTGAGGTCCTCCTGGCTGAGCGCGACGGGTAAAGGCGAAGGCTGGGCCGTCTCCATGGGTGAATTCTCAGACCTTACGAGACAGGGGATTGGAATAGCCATGGCGGCGGTTTGAAGCTGATGTTATAATCGAAAAGGAGGCAAATTTGGATCGTCGAATTGGGATAAGGTATCAAAGGAGGCGATGAACGAAGAATGGAGGGAAACCCATGATATGAATATATAGATATAGATGTATATATCGAACAATATCTTGAAAAGGGAGATTTGTGGGGATTGGATTGTGTGGCAACGGAAGATTGGGCCGCAGCACGGCAGCTTTATATCCTCGATTTTCTGGTTTTCTTTTTCTTCGATTGGGGCCAAGTTTAGAGCTTTCAATTCAGCGAGACCATGGAAGAAGACGACAGGATGTTAGGGTTTGTGACGCGGCGGCGGTGTGGATTCTGCTCTCGATTTTCTAGAAAAGCAACGGTAAAATGAAAAGACTGTGGATTAGAATCTCTCTCATCTATTTACTAAAAAAAAAAAAATCAATCTTATCACAGAAAAGAGTTCGAGGAGAGGAAGACAATGGCCGGTGAGAAAAAAAACGGATTTTTTTGGCATATTTATTTAAGTGGTGATCCAATTATAGGAGTGGCTTATTTAATCCTTTACTCCTGTAAAGATGACTGATACATCACTATTTGTATCACTATTTCTATAGTTGAAACTCCGAATAATAATAAAAATAGTTAAGATTCCTAAGTGCAGTATTATTAGGACCGGTTTGGGTTCGAACCGACCTTTTTTAAAGAAAAAACAAAGAAACACATATATCAAACTAAAAAATAATACATAACACACATAGCTAGCATAATACAACACAATTTTAAATAAATACTCCATGACATAATCTCAACTCAAATCTTAATTGTTTTATTGTAAATTGTGATCTCCACCTTCATAATAAGCATTCATGGGTAAATTTGCTTTTACACTACGATTTTCATCATCTTGATTGTCATAACGAATATCTAGCTCATCAAGATTCAAGTCAATCCACAAACAAAGTTTATTATTGTTAAGTAAATATAAGATGATGAATGATTTCATATAAATGTTAAGAACTATGTAAGTAACCTGAAAAGATAGTATGTAACTATGTAAGTTATGCACCACCGTGAAATAACTTAACCACCTAACATAACCATTATTAAGTGCTTAATAACTCATCTAATAACACTACTTCGAAGTTCTTACAACACTGAGATATTCATTTGACACAAGCAATGGCGGATTAGGATGTCTCAAGCAGGTTCTCGGGACACCACTTCGTTCACGTTTTGTTTTGTTTTGTTTTTATTTTTGTTTTTTATTTTTATTTTTTTAATATATAAATTACATATTTCCAATAATATTTATCAAGAAATCCCGTTAATTTTAAGTGAAAACACCACTTGAATAAATTTTCCAAATAGCTCATTTGGTAAAGCCATCACCTTATATGTCCTAAGTCGGATTCCATTTTAAACCCATACTCAGAGAAGAACATTTGAATTAATTTTTTATAGAAAGAACACTAACTTTTTCCCCATTTTTATAACCAACCTCATTTTTAACTCTCCAACCAAAAACACTTTTAAGCAATTATTACATACATTTTACAGAAAAAAGTGGCAACCGATTCATTAGTTTTTTACTCTCTCTCTTCCTCGTATGAATTTTTTTATTTCTTCTCTCAAATCAAATATTGACAACTCGATCGTAATTTTGTTTCCTTTTTAACTTGAAATCCAAAGAACACTTTGCGCAACTTCTTTTTGTTCAAAAAGAGCAAATGCGTTGAGTGTTTACTTCATATTATTCCATGTACTATTTTTTTTCTTTTCAAATTAAATGTTGACAACTCTATCTTAATATTGTTTCGTCTTCTTCTTCAAATCCATTCCAATTTTCAAACCAGGTAACCTCCCTTCTTCTAACATTATTATTATATTATGATTGTTCATTTGTCTTATTGCTCTATTTAAATGCAAATATCAATTGTTTGTATTATGCAAAGGGAGTTGCTATGCTATAGCATGCGAATGGAGCATGCGAAAGCAGCATGTTACACACATATATGGCAAAGTTGTAATTAATAATAAAATGGAGGGTATTTTTTCTTTAAGAGACAGCCGCATTACAATCGCATGGGAAGAGCCGCATGATGAAGCATTTCTGTTATGCAAATATTCATTTACACTCATTATGAATAAATGGTATACCGTCAAATAAAATTTTGGTGTTTGAAAGATAATATATTTAGCACCGCTCTTAAATAAAAGTTGCATAAAAAAAACACGGATTAATAGTACCTTATTATTGTGAAAGTTTTATTCAAGTAAAATCCACGCGTTAAAGATACGAGTGGATGACTTGTGGTACAAGAAAAGAAAAAAAACATCATCAATCAATCCCTTAGATTAATTAATTATTCGACATGCACAATCATAATGCGTGCTCCTTAGATAAGAGGGATTTCTACGATTTTGACGCACGTGAGCTCCTCACCCGTAGGCAGCGACAAAACAATTTGATAGTAGAGCCCCTGTAAATGTGCAATAAATAAATTTAAGCAAGTTAATTAATAGAAAAATAAATAGATTGTAATAAATAAGTATTTTCACAAGTAATAGTTATCTAATCTGATCTAAAAAAACATAATTCACGAATAAACCGTGTCCAGCGCTTTTGTTTACAAGTTCAGTTGGTTATAGCGCACAACTTATTCTTGACGATCGATTCTATTTAGGTTTTCGATGACGATGCCTAACTTTTTTCGAGTCGTCGCCAAGCTTAGGTGTTATGACCTTTTAAGCATTTAGGGTCGACGTCGACCGGTTCCGTTTAGGTATTCGATGACGATGCCTAACTTCTTTCGAGTCGTCGCCTAGGGTTACGTCCGGCTAAGTCAATTTGGGTTAAAGGTTCGGTTGTGAAATTTTAGGACTAAATTGAACATAATAAAAGTTAATGATGTATTAAAAAGACGAACAAAATCAGAAGTTTTGGTCTACTCACATGCATGACATATAGCACATGGTCATTAATGGCCTTTTTAACGGAGTACTAACGGATGTATAAAAACGGTACAAAGTGGATACCCTTGATACTAAATTGATATAAAAAAATATATGATATAAACAATAGATTTTATGCAAACAAGTGGTATGAAGTTCACCTTAACCGATAATATTTACACAAAGTTTACATTTAGTCAAATAATTATTAGATAATAATAATAATCAATATTTGAACTTACCGGATATGCTACGGTACGTGCGATCCAATCTTTTGAAAGGTAGTGGACGATAGGATTTCCTTCATACGTTAGAGTTTCGTTCACGATGCTAATTACCTTACTGTAATTTCCACACAAAGCAGCAATAGTCGAGTGACCATACACAAATTTCGGTCTAACCCTTGCACAATCTACAATAAAGTTGGAATCATTTTCAATATCATACTTCTTTTATATTTCCAATATAACATGTTTTTTAAATTACTATATACGATTTAAATGTTCATGTTTAAATTTTAAAAACATAAACATGATCTAAAACATGAATGAGACTGGAAAATTTGACTGGTTTAATTAATTAAAAAACCGCGCAAAATAAAATATACACATTTGAGTGATGCTGTCACACCCCTAAGCATGAGCGACTGTCTCTACTAAGTTCAACCTAGCCTAACTAAACTCGTTGTCCTCACTTGAACCTAGAAAAGGAGGAATTCATGTTGGGCTTTGAGTAGTACACTCTTACTTATTAAGACTCCAAATCACGTCTTATCTCCGACAAATGTGGGGTATTTATTACAATGTACCCCTTAATGCGCGCGACGTTCTCGTCACGGTCCAGACCAGAATCGTTAGCCCCAGTAGGTGATTGGAACTCCGGGGTCAATAGACCTTGGTCCGTGAGCCCGATCACGGTCTCGGGTCGGCTCTGATACCACTCTGTCACACCCCTAAGCCCGAGCGACTGTCCCCACTAAGCCCAACCTAACCTAACTAAACATGTTGTCCTCGCTTTCGCCTAGAAAATGAGGAATTCCTGTTGGCATTTGAGTAGTACACTCTCTTACAGGCTCCAAATCACGTCTTATCTCCAACAAATGTGGGGTATTACAGATGCATAGTTAATTTTAAGTTAAATATTCAGATTTTAACTTTGACTGACGTGTATAGTCATCTCGAAACTCAAAACTCAACGATGTTACGTTCATAGTTCACTTATTTACCCACTATAATTTTTTTTTAATGAGATGGTAAAATATCATTGCATTTCTAATTTTGACTTGTAGGCACACGTAGGTATACACAGTAATATTAGATCATACTATTTTTTTTATTTATCATCGCAATAAAAATTAAACGAAATAGAATACGTAGATAATTGATTTAATATTGCAACCCTAGCGACGCAAACAACGTTGAGTTTTAATTTCTAAATGATCATACATGTCCTTTGGCCAAAAAAAAAAAATAATCATACATGTCGCTCTAAATTGCAACTTGAATATTTAACCATGATTGATTAACATTGACTATTAATTCATAGATAAAAAAAAATAGACCAAAAATTTTAGATTTCTTTCATATTAATAATTACATATTTATATATATATTTTCAACCTGGTGAAACTATGGTCTTCTCGAAATGAATACCATACACAAAAAGTGAACTCATCAATCAGACAAATTTGATCTATATTTTTTACTGACAAAATATAATTTAATCGATAAATACTATCTTTGGTTTAATATTGTATAAAATTATTTTGTTTTTTTTTCTATTTGTTTAAATAGGAAAAATAGATAAAAATAACATTAAGCTTAATGGGTAACTTAGTAAAATTATAATTTGTAGTCTATGAAAAATAATATGATAATCTAACCATAGAAGTTTCTATAGTTACTTTTTTATAGTATATATATAATACAGTAGTTAAGTTGGATAGACAATATGATACAGATTTTTTGTCCTACTATCCTTAGATCTTGTTTCATTGTTAAGATATTAACATATGTACTTGGTGTAATTAATTTTATGTTTTTTTTTAAAAAAAAATTACCGGGATTTGGTAACCGTAAAATATAAATATTAAATGTAATGACACGTGTTAAGATCTTAATGGTAATATACAATATATGATAGTAAAAAAAGCAGGACAGGAGATCTGAATCCGGATAATATAAATTGTACGTACCAAGAAGTTCGATATTGACGGTAGCAGCAGCCTCATTGTTCTCATGCCCAATTGGAGTGAGCACGCGTTCAATATCAATCTTCTTCACCGGTAACTTAACATCGTCCAATGGGTTGCATGGTAGCAAGATAAGCCGTTACGGTTGGTAAAATGTTGGTCATAACTATTTTTCCATTTTAAAGATCTTGGCAGGTTTGAGTTTAAAACATCTAATTAATGAATGAAACGTTCAATTATATGATTACATCCACATATAGCAAGAACTTAAGCGATTACAGACTGATAATTATTCAACATTTCATTCATTAATTAGACGTTTCAGGCTCAAAGCCCGCCCGAATTAAACATTTTCATCATTATTAGAGCATCCGCAATGGTATTACGTACTCAGCCACTATAAGAAAAATAGATTGTTGCGGCTTTAAAATTAATTTGTCGCGACGCTAAATTGTGTCGCAATGAAGCTACCGACGCAAATTGATATGTCGTTTCTGATCACCGTCTTAATAAATTCTACGGCGCTTTGGAGCAGCGTCGTTAAACTCTTAAAACACATGACGCTTTTTCTTGCGTCGCCAGTGCATGCAAGTGGCAACACAACTAAGCGTCATTACAGTACTTTTTTCTTGAAAATTGAATTACTTGAATCAAAACTTAATGACACTTTGAAAAGCGTCGAAATAATGCAAGAAAAAACGACGCTATTATGAAGCGTCACCAATAATAAATTTCCGATGATTATTGAGTGGTTTAAAAAATATAGTTAAATAAAAGTATTGAAGAGCAATTTTTAAATATTCGTGCTAGCTTTTATTAATCAATTAACCAATATATGTAGTTGGGAGATATATGAAATTTCATGCATATAGTATACATAATAATAATAATAATAATAATAATAATAATAATAATAATAATGTATGTATTGAAAAAAAGATACTGACTGCAGTAAGTGAATTGGACAGTGGCACCATGAGCCTGTAGCACTAGTAGAGCAACTGACATAAATAGAATCATGCAGCTGCTGGGAGCTATAAGACTAGCCATATCTCTCTGTTATGAACTTATGATTATGATTCTTTCTGGTATATATATACATATATATATATATATATATACATATATATATATATATATATGGAGAAATCAGCAAAGAGATCGAGCCAGGGAAGTAAGTTGACCCAAGGAAAGTGGTTGCTTAATTAATATGCTGGCTAGACTGTACTTTGAGTGACAACTAATAATAACGTGCGTAACTATGGCAAATATATATATATATATATATATATATATATATATATATAAATAATAACGTGCGTAACACGTTGATTTAAAATAATAACGTGTGTTATCTTATATTTGACTGTTTTTTACTTTTGGTACCATATGTTTTTATGTATAATTTTGGTACAAAACGGTTGAACTTTGTATATTTTTTTTACATTTGTTAGCTGACCGTTAGTTTTGGCCGTAAAATGACATATGCAAGTCACGTGACCCACCCTAAACTTTTGATTTTGTTCAATTTGGTCCTCTATCCGTAACTTTTATTTTGTTCAATTTAGTCTTAAAATTTCAAAATCGAACCTTGACCCCAAGAAGACCTAGCCGGATTAGCCCATTGCTAGGTCCGACCCTGGGTCGGTCCCTTGGGCCCGGCAGCCCAGACCCAGACGAACCCGACCCAGGGTCGGACCTAATAGGGGCTAGGTCCCAATTGACCTAGCTGGACCTAGCCTAAATTTGGTATTAAGGGTTCAATTTTGGTATTTTAAGACTAAATAAATAGAATAAAATATAAGTTAGGATGTATTAGAGAACTAAATTGAACTCAATCAAAAGTTTATGGTGTGGGCCATGTGACTTGCACATGCCATTTAACGGACAAAACTAATGCATAACTAACATATGTACTAAAAGTATACAAAGTTCAAACGTTTGACATCAAACTTATTAAAAAAAAACACACATGTACCAAAAATAAAAGATGATGAAACATATGGCATCAAATTTTTTTTTTTAAGGTTATATGATTATAATTATTTATTATTATTATTATTGATGTTCAAGATCCATGGAATTGGGATATTGCACATGCTTAATTATATATACTTTGTGAAATAAAACTTGCCGAACTGGCCTTCTTAATTTCTTCTGACATTTCATGTTTATTTTGGTTGAATCAATTCATATTGAGTTCATACTAATCCTCCTATCAATACTCAATCTAAAATTCTAATTTAGCTTATTGAATTCAAAGCACTCAGTCTAATCCTCCCGAACTCTATAACCCTTGGAATGTCAAATTTTATTGTAACGATACATTTTTGTTAAAATAGTTTAGTTTTGATATTTTATGATATTAAAATAAAAACCTAATAACTTTTGTTAATGTTATAATAGTTTACCGATTCGATTATGATTCAGTTGATTTTCAATAGACTGGAGTTTAATAGACTGGAGTTTGATTTGATTCAAATGTAACATTACTATAAGTCATAAGAGTTAGTGTGATACTTTAGGCCAATAAGTTATATCTTTCAAATGCCAATATGTCAGGGGGCATACAAGAGATGTTAGGTACTAGCACCCAATGACATTTTTTGAAAAACATTTCACACCACTCTGCTGAAAATATTTTCTTTCGGATGTTCAAGTTTTGAGAGAGATTTGACAATTTTATAAAAAGTAAAACTGATGGATTATGAGTGTATGAATGAGTCGATGAAAATGTTTGAAGGGAGAGGAAAAGACGCACGAAGACATCAAATTTCAACAAAAATGAAATTGGGACTGTCCATTTCGACATTTTAAACTTCAGACATCAAAATCTCACATGGAGCAAACTTTAGACAGTTTATAGGTTCTTAACCCTTTTATTTTTTTGTTGTGCAAGAATAAGACATATATATATATAGTTGTGTGTGCCACTTGTCTTTCTGGCTTTGTTTTGTAATCCTTTCATGTATTGATGCATGCGGAACCGTTTAGACTTCGAAGATTTTTTTGCCGTAAATAGTGTTTTTTCAGGCGGATTTTCGGATTTTGGCGTGTGAATAGTGTTTTTCGGGCGGAAACGGGTTTCCGGTTCAAAATCAGAGCAATTGTGTAATACTAGGCTTGGGCATAAAAACCGGTCCGGCCGGACTGGTTCGGAACTGGTCTGGAACCGGACCGTTTGGAACCGGTTCGGAGTGAACCGGTCCAAATTGGACTGGTTTATAACCCCTAAATTGGAACCAGTCCAAGGGGTATACCAAACCAGTCCAATAAACCAGTCCGGACCGGACCGGTTTTGAACCGTTTTTTAGTAAAAAAAAATGTTTTGACCGAGTTTTTTTTTTTTGTTTAAAAAACCAGTTTTTTGACCGGTTTTGACCGGTTTCTGACCGGTTTTGACTGGTTTTGACTGGTTTTGGACCGATTTTTATTGATAAAACCGGTCCGACATACAAAACCGGTCCAGAACTTGTTTTTTTTTTAAAAACAGTCCAAAACCGGTTCTGGACCGGTTCTGAACCGGTTCAAACCAGTCCAGTTTTTTTTAGACCAACCTAAGCCAAAAAAAAACCCTAGTTATTATTGGACCGGACCGTTTAAAACAGTTCCGGTCCGGTCCGGAACCGGTTCGGCCTGAACCGGTTCAGTGCCCATCCCTATGTAATACGCTGCTTTTTGGCCAAATTCCATCACCTGAGGCCTCAAAATCGCGTTTTATGTTATTTCGGGTCATTTTTGCAGTTTTCAATTTATTTGAGATATTTTCGTTATTTTCGGTTATTTCATAGATTAGTGTTTTCTATTTAATACATTGTTGGCCGAATTTTACAGTCAGTTATTTGATAAATCAAAAAATCGAGGTTTCTCCTCAATCCTGCATTCGATTTCGTATTGCTTTCGATTTCTGCACATCTATCCCACCATCACACTGCATCATGTATGAATGTAATCTTCCTTGTGAGAGAAGGTATTCAGGTGTGGAATGTGTGTGTGGGTTATCACATTGTCATTACCATCAGTTTCTTTCTTTGTTAAGTTTTTAACTGCCGCTTCTTGTTTGCTTCATATATGAACATGCTCTAATGAGGTCCATTTCATGACATTTATCACAAAATCCTATATTGTCTCAAGTTCTAATTTTCATGTCGGGTTTTGCTTGAATGCCAAAGTGTTGTTGAAGTATAAAAGTGTGCTAAATGCTTTCACCCATAAGTTCGGACATATGAGACGGTTGGTTAAAGCGCGCGTCTTATTATTAACAGTGGTATCAGAGCCGATGGTTCGAGAAAACATCAGTTTAAGGGAAGGTGTTAGAGTGCGAATAAGAGTATACCAAAAACTTTCACTCACAAATTCGAGTTTATGGGCTTTCGGTATACTCTTATTCACACCCTAACAAGTGCTATACTGTTATGAACTGAAACTACGATTTGTATGGTCTTCTTCCTTCTAAGAAATTTATTTATTCCTCAATAGAGTGGCATCCACGCAAATCTGCAGTACAATGAAGCTTCTTATAATTTGGGGTTAATAACTAAAAAACTGTCCAAGGTTTACCCTATGTTAAAATTAGGTGTCTGAAGTTTGAAATGTTAAAATGGACTGTCCCAAGTTTCATTTTTGTTGAAATTTGGTGTCTTTGTGCGTCTTTTCATCTCCATTCCATCATTTTCATCAACCCACCAACCCACTCATAATCCATCACTCTTTACTTTTCACAAAATCGTCAAATTTCACCTAATAATTGAACATTTAAAAAAAAGTTTCTAGAAGAGTGGTGTAGAGCCATTTTTCAAGGACAATAGAGCGAGATTTACTTTCCCGGATGTGACCAACTTTTTAGGTGATGGTCCCGGCAAGATGACGAAAATGGAGTGTGTTTGAGAGCTCGAATTTGACAGACGGTTTCGTCGGAATTGACTTCTCTAAAGTAATCACACCGAGACACCAAATTTCAACAAAAATGAAACTTGGGACAGTACATTTTAACATTTCAAACTTTAGACACCTAATTTCAACATATGGTAAACCTTGGATAGTTTTTTAGTTGAGTAATTCCTTAAAGTGTGAAAAAAAGAGTGAAAAAACCATAGAAAGTTAACAACTGCCACATGTCAGTTAACAATTTGACATAAATTGGAAAGAGAATCATGCAATGCATTGCCATGTGGCAGCTTTCTATGATTTTTTCACACTTTGTTTCACACTTTCTATCAAAGCCCTTTTTAGTTATTAACCCTATAATTTGTCCAGGATTGAAGAAAATCCGTAGTCAATAATTACTGGCACAGATTAAAATCATTGTACATTAACAACTATTAATCCTTTATTCATGTGTGTTACCAACTATTAATCCTGTACATTACAACTATTAACAACTATACTTGTTCAGCGGATGAAATTAAAATGCAGACTGCAAAATAGAGACTTTACTTTTTACTTGTTTAGAATAGCTTCATGCCAATAAATGACTCAATTATAGTTTAGTTTAAGGATCAGATTCAAGTTTGGTCAAAATCTCATTTTACTCGGGAAAAGTATAAGTTTCAAAGTTCAGAGTTTCGATTTCCATTTTCGAGCTTGGTGGGTAAATTGGATGATTGAAAGAAAATATAGAATGAGTATTTTAGACATTTATAAATGCAGTTAACTAAAAAAGTATATGTTTGAACCAAACGGTCATATTGACAAAGTTAAACTTAAGTTTGTATATTACATGCTTCATACTAGGGCTGAGCAGGAAAAACCGAAAGCCCGAAAAACCCGTCCCGAAAAGCCCGGTCCCGAATAGACCCGAGCCCGAGCGGGCGGGACTTTTATTTTCAATTCGGGCTCGGGCTCGAGCTTTTGTGACAAAATCCCGAAAAGCCCGAGCCCATCCCGATTTTTTTTAATACTATATATAATATAAAATTATATATATCTCCATTATTTGGTTTCTACGCCTCACTTTCTCGGTTTCTTCTTTTCCTCACGGTCTCCAAATTCCAGCACTCCGTCTTCCTCTATGTTTGAATTTTTTTTTTTTTTCAGATTTTTTTGTTAACATTCGGGCTAACCCGAGCCCGAGTCACGAAGTCCCGGTTCGGGCGGCCATTTTCCTCATTTTCGGGCTAAAAATTAGTGTCCCGAAAATTTCGGGCTCAGGTAAAAGCTCGCCCGTCCCGGCCTGAGCTCACCCCTACTTCATACTTTGGGTATTTAAGTATTTCAATATGACAGTTTGGTTCAAACATATACTCAACATTGATGATACAAAATACTGATAATGGAAAATCTATTTTATAAAGAAAAACAGGATAATATTTTTTTAAAATAAAAATTGTTTAGGTAAACTTTAAAATGAACTGTTAATTAAGATTTAAGATGCACAATTTATTTTTAATAATATTTTATATGGTAATTTGTGATATTTTTAATGTTTCAGAGTAATTAAAAGTTCACATTATGAAATTAGCATCCGTTTTAAGTCAGTCCGTAAATAATAAAGTGATCGACAGTTTAAATATTTTTCAAAGGTTTAACGATGGTTGAATTTGAAATTTTCAATTAAAGATGAAACGCCCAACCGATAAATTATATTTCATGGATAATATGTGATCTTACTCTAGTAGTGCTTCAACTACCTTAATTTACCGCCAAAATTAACTTATTTTTTTATTTAACTTGAACACAGTCGGCTGTATTTATACCCTTTAAATTAAACATTCTGAAATTTGTATAATTATTAAATTTTATTTTCTGAAAATTAATTAATTTTCTCTCGTAATTTTAATTTTAATATCTAAAATTTACGAATTCAGTCAACTCAATTTAAGCCAAGTAGATTTGGCCAAAAAAAATTTAAGCCAAGTAGCCAACCTTATTTTTTGTAAATAAACATGGATAGATTCCTTTTTTAACTTAATTATAAATATATAAGTAGTAAATAAAGAAAGAAAAAATAACAAAAGATTATCGTGTGCACATCACATGAATCAATAGAAATACTTTAATACCTCTGATCGGACAAATCGGTCATCTCCCAACCGAAATATGTTTCGCTCGCCAAAGAAATATTCAGAAATCAAATCAAATAAGAAGCAAAATTCTTCTCAACTTCCTGAAGAACTTTGATCGTGTGAATCGATTTTTCAGCTGTTCGATACTTTCTGTCATTCTTCTTCTGTAAGGCGTAATCGCTTTGTTCTAAGTGCATTCCACGCCAAACCGCGGAGTGTGAGGCAGAGAGAACCGCTTGGAAGAACGATGAAGAGTGGAGGTATTTTCGCCTAATACAATCCACCCAAATGGAGGAGGGGAGGTGAGGAGCCTCCAGACCTGTTTAAGGAGAAGGGCCTGATTAAAGATATGTGTCTCCCGGAAACCCAATCCGCCTGCTGCTTTGCTTCTAGTAATCTTGTCCCAAGCAATCCAACAGATACCAGATCTGTCCTTCGAGTTCTTCCACCAGAACATTCGGAATAGTCGATCAATCTGGTCCGTAGTAGTGCGAGTTAGGTGGATGGAGGACATTGTGTAAGTAGCCAAGGATGAGGCTGTTGTTTTAAGGAGAACCTCCATTCCCGCCGGAGATAGTAGCTTACCCATCCAACCCTGAACCCGCGAGTAGATCCTATCAATTAGATATGCCGATGATGAGGATTGAAACTTACACCAGTCCATAGGTAAGCCTGTTGGAAATATTGAGGGTAAATATGCAAATTTATAAAGTCCATGGACCAAAATGCAACTAATCAAATCTCGGTTACTTACAAGCAATTCCTCCAATTAACATGCAAGATATAGGCAACACCGAAATTGTACGTATACTTCGACACGAAAACGAATACGTATTTTTTTTTTATACTGAGGCCCGTGCTAATCACAGTCTCCTTAAGGCAATTTCGCCCCTCCCCACCTCCCCACCCTTGGGTTATGCAAAGGGGTTTATACAAGGGCGATCACCTCCAAGGATTCAACAGTGTCATCGAATCGTGTTATGCATGCAACACGCTCGACCGAACCGAACCCAATACCTGAACTCAAACAAAGAACAGAAATGCCGACGACAACGGCTAAAAACAACTAGAAAGGTTGAACACGACATAATTCGAAATCAACCTAAGAAGAACTCTGCAATTCGTCAACACGAAGAACAGAGGAGGAGAAAAATAACTTGGATTCCAAAAAATATGGATTCCGAAAATATTGGATACTCAACCAAAAGGAAGAGATCTCATTTTCTTCTACCAAAAAAGTAAAGAGGAAGACTCCTTTATATAGGAGAAGAGAAGGGAGGAGGAGAGCTCACCTATTCGATGTGGTACAAAATGTTTTTTCACAATTCCATTCACTCAAATTTGGGCTAAAAATAGTTGGGCTTAATTTAAAAATTGGGATTAAACCAATAGTCCAAAAACCAGCCCAAAACTAACTTTATAAAAAAAAAAAAGCCAAAATCCAACAATCCCCCACATGAATGGAAATTGGAAATCTAGACACGAAATTTGAGTTCAACGGTCAATACCTGCAAAGGATAGGTAGGGGTGACCCCTTTGAACCTATCCCTAGTGAGATCATGCCTTCTCTACTGACTGGTCGGTAGACTCGATGTCCTTGAACCGACTGTCGTTGGTGTAGATGACGACATAACCCACACAGGTACCTTCCTAGTATGGTTCGGTTCACGCCCTGTGATCCCTAGGCCCTGGATCACTCGCCTGGTTCTGCAAGCGTTTCTAAGAATTGCGCCCTCAACAATTCCTTTCGAAGCGGCCCCACTTCTCACTCGCATAGGTGATTCTATGTCTCAAGAGCATCATCACGACTCTGAGTTCTCCTTACGAATCATTAAAAGCTTTGCGTAAAAAATGATTTCAATTAAGTAATTTCTAATTACTGTGCTCGGTTTAACTGATTATTGAAGATCAATACCGGCAAAAGCTTAACCTCATCTCCATCACTGTTTGCATCATGGGAATAGGCTCGGGGTTTGATCCCCACAGTGATTACACTCACTCTTGTGATTAGGTTGTCCCATTGAACCAAGTTCTTGGGATCTCCAGTCATCATGGTTGGGTTTTCCTTCTCAAGAGTGTTTCCTCCACGGGCTTTAGCCTCATTCCCTTCGATGCTTGGCCAAATAACTCTCTGTTTAACCCTTTCGGGTAGCGGATCCGCTATTTATCTGCCGACTTTACGATATCGGGCACAATAAATATATTTGAGAGCAACTGTCTAATGGAATTATGACGTATATGTCTAAACATTCCATTATGCAGGTTATACTGTGTTATACCGTGTTATACAGATTGATCGTCGCAACGTTGCATCAATGTTCTCAAACCAACAAAGTCCTCAGACTATCATTTCCTGCAGGAATAATTTTGTTAATCCAACATCTAAATTTAGATTGATTCCTTTGTGGACTACAGGTTCGCAAAGTGTCCCATTTCCCAACCTTTAACAAATGTTTTCAGGCCAAATGGGGGGTGCACCACTTATTTCTGCTTTAACCTTGTCTCTTAAAGAAAATCTTCAACATTTCATTAGATTGGATTTAATTTGGATTAAACCAAAAACAAACTCATCAATCTTTGCACTAACACATGTTTTGGCCAATTAGTAAAATCCTCGAGAAAATGGCATAGTCATTCTGCATCTTCGGCACATTTCTCCAGTACAATAACTCAGACTTGATCGTCGATCTGGCTATGACTGTTTGTTTTGAGGATTTTCTACGACACTGTTGCACCTCGTAAGGTGAATACGTAACCCCTTATACTCAAGGTGGTAGTGTCTAATCGGATATCCATTTTGCATCACTATAACATTCTATCACATAAGGATATCTCTTTGTGTAGACCATGATTACGAATATGTCTCAGATACCAAAGTACCCTGATTACCCCGTTCTAATGGACAACACTAGGGTTACTCGTATATCGACTCAATGCACTTACAACGTGAGCGATATCTGGTCTAGTGCATGACATTAAGTTCATGTCACTTCTAATAATCCGAGCGTACTCAATTTGGGAAAGCCATTCTCCCTTATTCTTTGAAATTACTTACTCGTATCTATTGGAGTAGTGACCTCGTTCTTGTCCTCTTTGTTGAATTTATCCAAATACTTGTCAATATATGAGTTTGACTTAGAATGAGACCTTCTGATGATCTAATGAGTTTTAATCCAAAGATCACATTGGCAAGATCCATGTCTTTCAGGTCAATACTCAAATTCAACATAGGTCCAGTGGACCGGACCACCTCATCGTTATTTCCAACGATTAGTATGTCATCAACGTAAAACGTTTTTCATACTTATTTATTTTGAAACATTTCTCCAACAAAACGCTGTCAAATTTATAAAGCCATTATCTAGGCATCTGCCTAAGACTATACATAGATTTGACAAGCTTACAGACTTTCTTTTCCTGCTCTCGCGCAGAGAAACCCTCAGGTTGTTCCATGTAGATTTCTTCCTATAAATATCCATGTATGAAAGTTGTTTTCACATCCATTTGATTTACTTCTAGAATTTGCAAGGCTGCAATCGCAAGCACCATCCTTATGAATGTGATTCTACTTACTGGAGAATATGTATCAAAATAATTCCACCATTCCTTTTGTCTATAATATTTTATGACAAGCCGGGCTTTATAATTATCAATTGATCCATCTTCTTTCATTTTACGTTTGAATATCCACTTGTAGCCTAACGGTTTGTCTCCGGGCGGAAGATCCACCAGCTCCCAAGTGTTGTTCTGCAAGATGGACTCAATTTC
This sequence comes from Clarkia xantiana subsp. parviflora, assembly GCA_036873135.1. Lineage (NCBI taxonomy): Eukaryota > Viridiplantae > Streptophyta > Magnoliopsida > Myrtales > Onagraceae > Clarkia > Clarkia xantiana. The sequence goes on from JAPTYO010000003.1 coordinate 17,489,032, forward strand.
ACTATTGATTGCCTCTTTTCATAGAGGTCTCTCATAAGAGTTTACGTCTTCGTGGTAAGTCTAAGGTTCGGCTTCAAGCATATAGGTCAAAAAACTGGACCATAGGATTTTTCAATCCTCGCCCTTTTACTCATCATGGGCTCGACCTCAACATGCCCTCCATGTTCTCGGTCTTGACTATTTTTCCTCTATAGTCTCATATGCTTGCCTCTCCTCTAGACTTAGCCAAAAATACATTTTCCAAAGAAATATGCATTTATTGATTACATTAACGTATCTTTGTGTTTATTTGACACTTTCGATTCAAATCGATACACGTTACTATTCTGAGCAAACCCTATGAAAATGCAATCAACGGTTTAGGAAATGTATGCGTCTTTTCCGTAGAGGTATCATAATTTTTAGCAAGACACCCCCACATTCGAAGGCACAACTCAAACATAGTTTTATCTTCCTTCTTATGGGGTACCTTATTCAAAAGGTAATTGCTAGTAAAAATAGCTACCCCGTCATAACCATAAAATAAACATGGTCTCAACCATACTATTTTAATTTCTACCAGAAAAAAGTAATGTGTTAACACACGAGTTGGGTATGAAGTTATTACTAATTCTCAACCACATCATCATTGATCCTCGGATCATCCTTTTATCGTTGTAGATCCTCAGACCATTAACACATCAACATTTTTTTTCCAGACCGTTGCGTTTCTCAAACGATATGATCCTCAGACCAATAAAAGGCCTCGACACCGCAAGCGCCAAAACAACATTTTCATATTTTTATCTAATGCATGCCTAATGACAATCCATTCACCCACTAAGCCAAAACCTTGACCGTCGACAACGTTATTAATACTAATTAGTCCAAAATAAACATTCAAACGTTGTCCGGTTGGATCGAACCCGCAACCCAACTCTATCGGGGTTTTATGCGGTGTGCAATGACTTCACCGATTAAATCGTGTTTAAGTCAACATTCTCTAAACAGTGAATAATTGTTGCCGCATTTCTCATTGCGAAAACAATTAATAGTTGAAACTCAAGTTTTTGTTTATAAACCATGAATTTGTTAATTGTTTCATCTTTTCCTTCATCAAGTATACATAGCAATATTTCGTACTATCATCTACGAAAGTAATGAAGTACTTATTTTCCGCCTCGCGTTTGGACATATATTAAGTCGCAAACATCGCTATGTATTTAGACCAAGAAGTTCGGTAATCCTTTCGACCGAATAAGTTTCGCTTCAACGCAAACTTTACAATTAAGTTCTTGATCTATTTTGATTTTAGGAATAAGAACCATGTTAGATAACCTCTGCAAAGTATCGTAATTAACATGTTCTAAATTATTGTGCCACAAATTCAGCACAAGAAGGAACATTTTTATTTCATGTTCACTATAGGCACTACGCCCATGCAAAAACATTTTTATTCATGTTTACTTAAGGCACTACGGCCATTACACTTAAAGTAATTCAACTTCATCCAATCAAATTTGTCGTCTATCTGTATTTAACGTACAGTTCTTTTGACGATTTCGAGTGCTCCCAATAGGGACGCTTCCTCCTCTTTTTTTTTATTATTTTTTTTTTTCCAGAATTGTCAAAAAGAATTTCATCTTTTGACTTCAACTTCTGAAGTAAGTCTCGGCGACTTTCCCTGCATTATAGACGGCGGCCTAAACGAGTGTCCAACCTCGGTAATCAAGGCGTCGGTATATGGGATAGCATCACTTGCTAGAATAATAACATTTATAGACCACATCGTGAAGATGGCGGTCTTTCCCAATTTTAGAGTTGTCCGCCTAGTGTTAGCTACATTCGCATTGAGTAGCGTTCAAACATTAGACCTATGACCAACTCCTTGAGATTTTTTTTTTTAAGAAGTCTGAGTGGTTCGTACCCGACCCCACAATAGTAATCCGGGACATCAAATTCAGATTACTAAAATTCAAATAACCATTTGAATTTCTGATTTCAGTAATTAAGTTTAATCACTTCAATTACAAAAATCAAATTAAATTTTTTTTTTCCTGTTGGACAGAAAATAAACCTGGACACGGTTAATTTCGGTTTTGACAAAACCAAACCCACACGGAGCTAACCTTCTGAGTAAACACTCATGTACACATATCGCGGCGTACATACGTGCCAAGGTTCAGGTGTGTGCAATCGATTCGTTGATTCACACGTACATTTATATCAAATGTAATAATCAGTGTTTTAGACAAGGAAATAAAATTTCCACAACAATTGTCATACACTCTAAATCGGCTTTAACCGACTTCCTAATCCAATTTTCAACAATGGATTCAACGACTCCATAAGCCTCAACGGCTAAAGTGGGTCAAGTCACCAAAGCCTCCTTAGCAAACATATCAATTTCGGATGCCTTAATAGGTTTAACAACCTTGACCATCTCGATTTTTCATAGTAGTCTCAACGACTTAGCGACCTCAACGGTCCTAATAGCCTCAACGGCTTTTGACGACTTTACCAGTCTCGACGACCTAAATGGCCTTAGCGATTTTATCAGTCGCATGTGCTCTCGAGCATGTTCACATTTTCAACATCATTGTTCGACAATATTTGTGAACTTTTAGAGAATAAATAATTTTCTCCAAAAAAATTGAATCTCAAAATTCATAAAACCAACAAATAAAAAATTGCCTTAAGATTGTTGGAAATATTGAGGGTAAATATGCAAATTTATAAAGTCTATGGACCAAAATGCAACTAATCAAATCTCGGTTACTTACAAGTAATTCCTCCAATTAACATGCAAGATATAGGCAACACCGAAATTGTTCGTATACTTCGACACGAAAACGAATACGTATTTTTTTTTTTATACTGAGGTCCGTGCTAATCACAGTCTCCTTAAGGCAATTTCGCCCATCCCCACCCTCGGGTTATGCAAAGGGGTTTATACAAGGGCGATCACCTCCAAGGATTCAACAGTGTCATCGGATCGTGTTATGCATGCAACACGCTCGACCGAACCGAACCCAATACCTGAACTCAAACAAAGAACAGAAATGCCGACGACAACGGCTAAAAACAACTAGAAAGGTTGAACACGACATAAGTCGAAATCAACCTAAGAAGAACTCTGCAATTCGTCAACACGAAGAACAGATGAGGAGAAAAATAACTTGGATTCCAAAAAATATGGATTCCGAAAATATTGGATACTCAACCAAAAGGAAGAGATCTCATTTTCTTCTACAAAAAAAAAAGTAAAGAGGAAGACTCCTTTATATAGGAGAAGAGAAGGGAGGAGGAGAGCTCACCTATTCGATGTGGTACAAAATGTTTTTTTCACAATTCCATTCACTCAAATTTTGGCTAAAAATAGTTGGGCTTAATTTAAAAATTGGGCTTAAACCAATAGTCCAAAAACCAGCTCAAAACTAACTTTATAAAAAAAATAGCCAAAATCCAACAAAGCCAAGGTATTTCTCCCGCTCCTCCGTCTCCCGGACACCCATGTAGGAACAATAGTTATGTCTATCAACTGGTAAGATGTTGGGGCTAAAGAACATGCTTGACTTGGCGTAGTTAATAGATTGTCCTGATTCTAGTTCATAAGTCGACAGAAGGTTTCTGACGTTTGACAGATTAGAAGGAGTTGCTTCTAGAAATAGGAGGCTATCATCTGCAAAGAGTAAAGTTCAAAATCGTCGGTTGACACGTCTGTAATAATACGAATTTGTAGCAGAAAATTTTAAATTACTTTTAAATTTCAGAGTTATTAATTTCTCAACTTTGTAATCATCTAATTTAATTAAGCATTATTATATTATTTTTATATTATATACTATCGGAATGTAAATATCTAATTAAATAATAATAACTTTTTACGATAATAATTTTTTTTTTAAACTATATATTTTTAATGTAAAAATCTATATGAATACTTGCCGATGAAAAATATGGTGCAGCTTGACGAGGTAGATGGGGTAGAAGACGCAAATACTTGTTCATTTAAAAGCGTTCATTTAAGAGGATACTGAAATAAACAATGTATATATTCCTTTTTAATTATAATAATTATATATAGTAGTAAAAAAAGATAAAATAACAAGTGTGCACAGCACATGAATCAATAGAAATACGATAATACCCTCTGATCGGAAAAATCGGCCACCCCAACCGAAATCTGTTTCGCTAAAGAAATATTCAGAAATCAAATCAAACAAGAAGCAAAATTCTTCTCAACTTCCCGAAGAACATCGTGTGAATCAATTTTTCAACTGTTCGATACTTTCTGTCATGCTTCTTCTGTAAGGCGTAATCGCTTTGTTCTAAAGCATCATCATTAGGGGCGGACACACATAAGGGAAATGGAGACATTTTGTCCCCTTTTTATATATATATATAGTTAGAATCATACATTGGCATCAAAGAGAACTCAAGATGAAGATAACTAACTAGCAAATTTCATGATTATAAAGTAATCAAGTAGCAAAAGTAATAAAGTATGTACTGTCATTATTCAGTAATAAGATAAAAAAACTAATCGTAACCGATGAAATAAAGTTGTGGTTTAAATTTAGTAACTAATAAATTATTTGCAAAAATAAATTCGAACTATGAAATTGTCTACAAAAGAAAACTTGAGTTAATAAATCGTTTATAAAATGAAATATGAGTTAAAAAATTGTAAAAAATCAAACTAGCGATTTGTCTATCAATTGATACCTAAACTAGTATATTGTCCAAAAAACATCAATTTGTCATAGTGCTCAAATATGAGCTAACAATTTAATAATTAAAAATTTCCATTAATATCAAATTGTATAATATATTAAATATTATAATTTAATACATAATGTGATTTATAAAAAAAAAAATCATAATTTTTTTTCAAGTATGACTTTTTGTACACAATTTTTGTTATTAAAAACTGTCCCCTATTATTCAATTCCTGCATCCGCCACTGATCATCATCGTCTCTATCCAGCATCGTCAGTTCGCCATGGTCCGATTTTCGGAGTGGTTGACAAAAATAGGGCTACATGTACAACCAAATACCAATATAAGCTAGAAAAAAATTAATTACAAATATATGGCTGGCCGGGTCGGGGGAACCCGGCCAACTGAATTTTTTTTTTTCTCAGAAAACTGTAAAAAAAAAAAAAAAAATTGGAACTTTGTTTTTTTTTTTTTTAATAGAAGTTGTAAAAATTAGTAGTTTTGTAATTTTTTTACGAAAACTGGTAAACGACAAATGTATGTTAATTTTCTCTCTAGGTTCACCATGTCCAATATGTTTTTTAGAAAAATTTTACAAAACCATTAATTTTTACAACTTTTATTAAAAAAAAAAACAGAAAAAAAAATAAAAAAAAAAACATATTTGGCCGGTTGCCCCAACTCGGTCCGCCTATATTTCTAATTAGTTTTTTTTTTTCTAGCCTATTTGATTGTACATGTAATACTATTAGTAAAAAAAACTCCGATTTTCGCGTCCAAGGTGCGACCTTTCTTCCGCTGCGGGCGGGATTCTACCGCCTACCCCATTCAATTTTACAGCGTGATCACTTTTTCTTGATCTGGGTGTGGTATTAGAATTAGGGTTTTGCAAGATTTTGGGATTTCGTGGCATCGTTATACGCTTTTATCTTGATTCTGTAGTTACCGCTGAAAATTTGGTGCCGGGAATCAATTCAGTGCTATAGCAGCTTATGGGGCCTGAACTTGAGCAAGTGGAATGCACAAGTAATTACGATGGTGAGAATTTGGTGGTTGATGTAATAGACTGCTCAGAGAGAAATGATGCAGGGCAGGTCGATGAGGCTGTTGAAAGAGACACCACTGAGAATTCTAGTTCTTTTGGTGGAACATGGTCTGGTGCTGAGAATGGCGCCACTCTCAGTGATGATGAAGTTAGTTCACAGGGCATGGCTGTGGATGCAGATGGATTATATTGGAGCAGATGTCCTGATGAGTCCCAAGCAAGGTATTTTGGAATATCATGGATATTTTGGCTGCATTGTTTTCTTGATTTCATTTGGTTTATGTTATATTACTTGATTGATGGATATAGAGTTCAAATTTGCCCAACGAGTTGCTTGAGTGTGATTAGATACCATAGTTGCCAATCGTTTACTTTGAGAGTTGTTTGTAGTCATCAAGTTCGATATTAATCTATTTGATAAGTTTTTATTTCTGTTTCTCTGTTTTTTTTTTAAAAAAGTAGTTACTCGAGTGTGGTTAGATTAGATACCATAGTTGCCAATCTTTGACTTGTGTGCTACTGCTAATAGTTGAAGAGTGTCGTTACTGCGATTGTTTGTGATCATCAAGTTCGATATTAATAAATTTGATAAGTTTGTCCATTTTCTCTGTTTTGTTCAATGAATTGTAGGAAGAAAAAGTTGACAGATCATTGGAGGAAGTTTATACATCCATGGAGGTGGCCTTGTAAATGGTTAGAAATACAAAGAATAGAATTAAAGCGCCGAGCAGACGAGTATGACAAACTTGCAGAATGCGAACGACGCCAGTATTGTGCATTTGACAGCATGTCACCCGAAGGTTTTAATTCGAAGTCTCTTGCATTTAGCGGTCAAATTCAAAGAAACAATGTCTTGAAGAGAAAGAAAAGAAGAAGAGTCGAAGAAACTGTTGATCTAGATTCATACTTCTCGGAACATAACTTGTTCTCCCATTTCAGTAAGTTACTTGGAGGCTAATAATTCAGTTCCTTGTATTTTGATAAAATATAAACCGAATATTTTATTTCTTTTTGCAGAAAAGAAACCTGCTGCTGATAAGGGGTTAGTTAAAGATAGTAATGAAGGTATGCAGTGCTCTTTGTCCAGTTTTGTGTTTATATATTGTTGGCTATTTCATTCATTGAAATAGTTAGATTAACGAGCTCATTAGAAATGATACATACGCAAAAGCACGTTATTAACCATTTCTTTCTAATTCTTCTCCTTTTGTAGATACTCTTGCCTTGGGAAGTGAAATTGATAGACTAAACTTTGGAGTTGGGAGTGATACTTTGATGGAACAAATACTAGCAAAGATATACACCGCAAAATCTGAAACCCAGAAGCTAAAGACTCGAATAGACAAAGTAATAAGTGAAAATCCATCAAAGTTCTCTTCCATTAACAGATTAACGGTCGGGATGCAAACTTCTGCAGCGGCCAGTTCTGATCACAACCCTTCATCTCCCATAACACAGCTTCATCCAGATGGTGATGTAGTAAGAGATCTTCTTATGGGCAGTGATGCTTCAAATCAGGTAAACTCAATAGGCTTTATGGTATCTTTTTTTTTTTTTTTTTTTTTTTTTTTGTAAAAAAACTACTATTGTGTAATAATCTATTGTGTTTGATATGTAAATGCAGAGTGAATATGATGGGATTCTGATAAATAATCTGGCAGTGAAGGAAGAGTTGCTTACTTTTGAGAAGGTTGAACCCAAATATGATAATCATAAAGTGGAGGAGACAAATGCAAAAGCTACATTGCCAACTTCATCTCTTGAAGCTTCAATTGCGAAACCCCGACCACCTCTGAAGACTTATGTCTCGAAAAGGAGGCGGAAAAGACGGCCTTTAACTGGAAGGAAGAAGAGCAAGAAGTCGTGATTTGATTACGTGTCTGGTTGAAATAGAAAATTTGGAATCACTGAATTTGTGCAGTTATTAGTTAAGGGTAGTAGTACATGAGTCTTGGATGTAAAAAATAAGTGTCGAGTATTTTGATTTCTTCGTACAAATGGATCGGGTTGTGTCAATTCGTGTCGGTGGATACGTTTTTTGTTAGTTGGGAGTGTGTCTGGTTGTTGGATGAATATTGAATGGTATTGTATTAAGGGAATGGATTGATGAAGAATGTAGATTGGTGTATATGGCAACTGTGCTGAATTTTGCTTGGTATTATAAAATTGGATGCTTGCAAAAGTTGGTCTTCTCCACACCTGAATACCTTATCTCACACATGGAGGATTACATTCATACAAGAAAGGATTGCAAAACAAAGCCAGAAAGACAAGTGGCACACACATCTATATATATATATGCCTTATCTCACTCAGTTGGAATGGAGGAACCCAACCTGGCTGCTGCAAGTCAATGGACAACAACTTGTTGCTGCTAATGTCTAAGTACCTCAACCGCGACAAATTAGCAAAATGAAGTTGAGAGATTCCATGTCTGATCATAAGCTACCCGTGCACTACTCAGAATCGGTTCGGTTGATATTTGTATTCGACTCACTAAATTTCGAGTCGAGCTCTTTCTGGTACCGAGTTGAGTACAAGTTCACCGGTACTTGACTCGAGAGGCTCGCGAGCCTATTCGAGTTTTTTTTGCTTATTCGAATTCGAGTTTGAGTTTATTAGAGTTTTACATAATATATATATATATTCAATTCAAGTCGAGTCGAGTCGACTTCAAGCTAAAGTACGACACTTGTGATTTAATTGAACAATTTATATTTGATGATCCGAGCTCGAACTCATCGAATATAAGTTGAGCTTGAGTTTAAAAATTTAGGCTCTAAAATAAGTAAACTCGAGCTTGCCAAATATTCAGCTTAACTCAGCTCTTTCTCATGGACACACACCTCTTATATAAAAAGTTCACTTGTTCATTCTATATGGTGTATGTCATGGTGTGATATCCTCATGTTGAGGTATATTGTTTTTTTTTTACTGCGGGTGATTTTAGGAGAGGTCCCATCAGAAGATCATCACTTGTAATATGCTCTTTCCACGTCTAAACTAATCACCACTCGTACCAGATCAATCCGTAAGGAGTAAAGTATTGGTCATGAATATTTTTCTATTATAATGGTCACTGGCGAATATATTGTCAATTCTTTATAGGGATGGCTTATTCTACTTATATCAGCCAACTTCTCTTTTATTTTTAAGTGTGGAACAAATAAGTCACATATATGTGTTGTCTTCTTGATAAGCACCCCTAAAACACTTAGCGAATTTTTTTTCCTAAAAGTCTTTAAATGTTCTAAAAACAAATCAAATTTTAATGAATTTTGAGATTCAGTTGAGATTCGATCGTGTCCAACCACCAACTACCTTAGTTTGAATTAGATCAAATTGCTCATGTATAAAGGTACCCCATGCATTCTCACTTCAACATCTACAAGAAGAGCGACTTGAACCTCTCTGTTGCCAAACAAGCTTAACATAGCTTATCTGCGGTTGATGAAGTAATTATCTTGGAATAACCCTAGCTATTACGCGCATGATTAACTCGTATCCAAGAATAAGGTTCCAAGACTCTATAAATACTCAACTCTACTATTCGTTTAAGCTTAATCACTCTCTCTCTATATACACTTGAACTATATCTCTTTATCTCTATAGAATTGACAATAACTTAGACATCAGAGTGGGTTTACCGAACCCGGCAGCATATGGGGAAGTTGTAGTTCAAGCTTGATGACGACTTGTCCACCGGCAGCATATCACAGCTGACTCCTTTCCACTTGCATGATATGATATGTAACAAATAATTAATAATAGGTTAAGAACACAATAGGGGTCTGAATGTTTGCCAATGTTGCCAAAATGGGTCTGAATTGAAAAACGTATTATTAAGGGCTTGAATTTTGAGTTTTGTTGATAATCGAGTTTCCGTCCAAAATTGTTGTTAAATGTAACGGAAATACGTAAAATGACAGAATTACCCTTTTACAATTATTATACAATTTATCAGTTTAATTAATGAAATGTAAAATGTCTAAAATACCCATGCACACTAATTATGCTCTAAGGCCACCACGGCCACCGCCACCGACCACCACCCCAGCTCGGCGACCACCACCCCAGCTCCGGCGACCACCACTCCAGCTCCGGCGACCACCACCCCAGCTCCGGCGGCCCAAAAAAGCTCCGATCGGAGCTTTGTGGCTCCGAATCGGAGCTTTGAAGTTCCGATCGGAGCTTTTTGGCTCAAACGGAGCTTTTTGGGTCGCCGGAGGGGTGGTGGTCGCCGGAGATGGGTGGTGGTCGCCGGAGATGGGTGGTGGTCGCCGGAGCTGTGGTGGCTTAAAGGGTATTTTCGTCTTTTTAGATCAAACATGTGAGGGACACACTCTGGTCAAATGGCATTTTCGCTTTTTCAAATTATTTTCGGTCACATGCCAAGCATGTGACCACTTTCCGTCACTTTTAACAGAAAAAAATAGACGGAGACCTCACTTATACACAAAACTCAAAATTCAGGCCATTAATAATACGTTTTTTCAATTCAGACCACTTTTGGCAATATGGGCAAACATTCAGGCCCCTATTGTGTTCTTAACCCTTAATAATATGATATGTAACTAATTATTTTACTATATTCACAAAATACTTTCTATAACATATATTTTTTTTAACATTTTGTGTTGCACACATTACAATCAGTGTTAAAATAATATTCTTCACAGCCTTTTAACATTTGTAAAAAAGAACTCCATTTCTTCGTTGCAAATCAAAATAGCCCATTGCCTTCTGATATATGCGATATGATGGGCTCATCAAGCTAAAAGTGGCTTCTTTTGTCATTTAGATAATGGGAAAATATTATATTTGAGATGGTCCCTCCTTAACTTATAAATAAATTTAATTTTAATTATTAAAAGTAAGAAGAAAAAAGTGGAAAAAAAATTGTTGATAGGAACATCTCTTTTCTTGTCGATGAGTATCAACAAGAATCAGATACTCAAGCAATTTGTTAGTATTATTTACAAGATTGTGCAATTTGTTAGCTTGTGCTCGTCAAATTTGTTATTATTATTTACAAGATTGTGTTTGAAGTTATACCATTTAAACGCTTATATTACCTATAAATTTATAATATGATGATATATACAATAAATATATATCTACTATGATGGATATACGCCCAATTTGAACCCGTTGACTTCCGAACCGTTGTATTTTTATCGTCACATTTATGATTGCAAATCGAAACTTGCAAATCGAAACTTCAACCCGGACACTTCGCGAGAACATCGACGGCTCGGACGGGGCCGAAGCGCCCGTCCGGCAGAGACGAACTCACCTAGGTGAGGTTGGGTGGACCAACCCGATCTCTCCTAGGAGAGATCGGGTCGGCCAACCCGATCCCTCCTAGGAGAGATCGGGTCGGCCAACCCGATCCCTCCTAGGAGGGATCGGGTTGGCCAACCCCACCCTCCCTAGGAGGGGTTGGGTGCCCTCACCCAACCCCTACCCTTGGAGGTCGGATTTCTCCCCCCCAAGGGCCCCGACACCACCTTCGGACTCCCATGCTCGGTCCACTCCGCCTACCTCCTCCGAATCCTAAGGTCTTAATTATGTGCTTAAAGGTTAATTAATTGTGTTTAAAGGCTAACGATGTCATTAAGCCACCTTAATGACACCGTTGCCTATAAATACCCCACCTTCACAACTCATTTAGAAATCTTGGCCATTTGGACATTTTAGCTCTGACATCTCTCTAGCTTTATCTCTCTAGAAAAATACTGACTTAGGCATCGGAGAGGGTTCACCAGGCACCACCCCCCTCCGTGTCTGGTATTGCCCCTTCTGCAGGGTAGAAGGAGAGAAGAAACAAAGGAAGGAAGGAAGGAAAGAAGAAGATAAGCTAAGGCAGAGCAGCTCAGGAACATCGGATCACACACATCCCCCGTAAAGGAGTGAGATCAAAGCCGACCCCCCGTTGACCTAGATCTCATAACTTAACACTTGGCGCCGTCTGCGGGCTTCGGACAGAAAGCCTAACTATCACTAGCAAGATGGCAAGCGTATATGTCATCCATGGAGGTTATGGAGCTGGAGGAGAGTCAGCGAATGCCAGAGAAGCATATATGGCAGAGTTAGGGACTCCTAAGCCAAAAGAAGAACAACCAAAAGGAAAGAGAGAAGACATAATAGAATTTTCAAGAAGAGACATGGAGCATGTGTTACCAGACAACAAGGATGCCCTGGTCATAACAATGAAGATCACTGATATGGACATTGGGAGAATCCTAATAGACAGTGGAAGTTCACCCAACATCATTAGCAAGAAAGTCCTCAACATACTAGGAGTAAGGCCAAGTAGCATAAAACAAGTTCACTCCCCCTTGGTAGGATTTTCAGGAGAGCCAACATACCCACTGGGGGCAGTCACACTACCTGTGACACTGGGTACAGGCCAGAGGCAGCTAAAGATTGATGTCCCATTCTTCATCACAGAAGAAATGGAGGAGTACAATGGGGTCTTGGGTACCACTACAATCAACAAGTGGGGTATGGTACCATCAACGCTATATCAGAAAATGAAATTCCCCACAGACCAAGGGATAGGGGAAGTAAAGGGTAACCAGAAGGTAGCAAGGAAATGTGCAAGGATTGCACTAGGCAAAAGGAAGAAAACAAGAGAAGTCCTACTAGTAGACGAGGACCCAAGAGAAGATCATGGAAGACCAGCCCCCATGGAGGAACTAAAAGAGATACTCATAGAAGAACCCGATAGGAAGGCTAAAATCGGGACTGCCTTATCTCAGGAAGAGGAGAACCACTTAGTAGCTTTACTAAGGGAATACAAGGATCTGTTCGCCTGGTCACCAAGCGATATGCCAGGGATATCAGAAGATGTGATCTCACACAGGCTCAATATAGACGCGGCAACGCGGCCAACAACACAGAAGGTGAGACCAATGGGAGGAAGCAAAAAGATAGCTATCCAAGAAGAAGTAGAAAAGCTACTAAAGGCAAAGTTCATCAAGGAAATAAGATTCCAGACATGGGTGGCAAACCCGGTACTGGTGAAGAAGCCGGGGGGAAGTTGGAGAATGTGTATTGACTATCGTGACTTAAACAAGGCCTGCCCTAAGGACTCATATCCCCTACCAAGAATAGATCAGTTAGTGGATGCAACATCGGGTCATCAACTAATGAGCTTCATGGATGCATACTCAGGATATAACCAGATAAAAATGGCCCCTGAGGACGCCCCTCACACAGCATTCTATGCTGATAGTGAAATATACCATTACACGGTGATGCCTTTCGGACTCATAAATGCTGGAGCAACATATCAAAGAATGGTCAACAAAATCTTTGGAGACATGATAGGGAGGACAATGGAGGCATATGTGGACGATATGATAGTCAAATCCAAAGAGTAGAAGGACCATGTGGAGAACCTTCGCTCAACATTCGAGAGGATGAGGCAGTACCAAGTCCGTCTAAATCCGAAAAAATGCGCATTTGGGGTGCAATCAGGAAAATTTTTAGGTTTCATGGTAAGCCAGCGAGGCATAGAGGTAAACCCCGAAAAACTTCAAGCAATTGAAGAAATGCAGTCACCTACGAAGCACAAAGAGGTTCAACGACTGAACGGGAGGTTGGCAGCCCTTAACAGATTCCTATCCAAAATAGGAGACAAGGCATTACCCTTCTTTGAGGTACTAAGGGCAAACAAGAAATTTGAATGGACACCGAGATGTGAGGAAGCCTTCCAGCAACTCAAGCAACACCTGAAAACACTACCGCCCTTAGCAAAGCCTACACCAGGGGAGCCCCTGTACCTCTACATCTCCATGAGCAATGTGGCAGTAAGCTCAGTGCTAATTAAAGAAGAAAACGCTGCACAATTGCCGGTATACTTCGTAAGCAAAACATTGGCAAAGTATGAGATCAACTACTTGCCAATAGAAAAGTACCTCTATGCACTGATTATATCAGCAAGAAAGTTGAGACCGTATTTTCATGGGCATGAAGTAACAGTCCTCACAGACCAACCATTGAAACACCTCCTGCAGAGACCAGACACATCGGGAAGACTGACCAAATGGGCAATTGAGCTAAGTGAGTTTCGCATTCATTTCGCCCCAAGAACAGCCATAAAGGGTCAGGCTCTAGCAGATTTTATCGCCGAATTCACTGGAATTAATCCGGACGAAGACTTGGGAGAAGTCAAAACTACATGCGAGGCAAGTAGTAGTCAGGAGAAACAATCAGAAGAACTATGGGAGATGCATACTGATGGGTCATCCAACGGAGGAGGTTCAGGTGCAGGCCTCTTACTATACCCACCAAACAGCGATGCACCTATGCGCTATGCCATGGCACTTACCTTTAAGGCAACAAACAATGAGGCTGAGTACGAAGCACTAATAACAGGCTTGAGAATAGCCAAAGGAGTAGAGGCAAAGCATTTAAGGGTCAAGTGTGATTCTCAACTAGTTGTCAATCAAGTGAAAGGAATCTACACTGCAAAATCCGAAAACATGCAGAGATACTTACAGCAAGCCAAGGACCTGATAAAGAGCTTCCAAAGCTTTGACATTGAGTCAGTCCCAAGAGAACAAAACCAAGAGGCAGACGCCTTAAGTAAACTAGCCTTAGGGGCAGAAGCAGGCAAAGAAGTTCACTTCGTAGAGCAAAGAATGCAATCAGTGATAGAACAAATGGAGGTTCTAGCAATAGATGAAGCAGAAGCCTGGATGACTCCAATGCGACAATACATCATGGAAGGAAAGCTCCCAAAAGATAAGGTGGAAGCAGTCAAGATTGAAAGGATGGCCAGGAATTACGCAGTGATGGACAATGAGCTCTACAAGAAAGGATACTCCACACCTTTCCTCAAATGCATAGCATACCCATAAACAGAGAGGGTACTTGCAGAACTCCATGAGGGAGAGGCGGGGTGCCATGAAGGAGCACGGTCAATAAGCCGAAAGGTCTACAACCTAGGATACTATTGGCCATCATTGAGCAAAGAAGTAGCAGACTTGGTACAAAAATGTGATCACTGCCAAAGGTACTCCAGAAATATAACAGCCCCACCAGCAAAGCTAAGCTCCATCTCAGGAGCCTGGCCTTTCGCACAATGGGGGATTGATTTGATAGGCCCCCTACCAAAAACAAAGGGTCAGAAGACTTGCATAATTGTGGCAATAGACTACTTCTCCAAGTGGATAGAAGCAAAGGCAATGGGGAAGACAACAGACGACCAAGTCGTCAATTTCATCCAATCTCACATTGTCTCGAGGTATGGGGTGCCAAGAGCAATAATAAGTGACAATGGCCCACAATTCAAGAGCAAGAAATTGCAGTGGTATTGCGAAAGACTGAATATAGATCACCGCTTCGCATCAGTAAAGCACCCTCAGACAAACGGACAGGTAGAATCGGCAAACAAGATAGTGCTAGATGGCCTAAAGAAACGACTCCACGCCACCAAGGGAAGTTGGGTAGATGAGCTGGAAAATGTTCTATGGGCAGTGCGGACAACACCAAAGATATCCACAGGAGAAACGCCATTTGGCCTAGTGTACGGAACTGAGGCGGTGGCACCAGCATAAATAGCTGTACAATCACTGAGGACCAAGTACTTTGAGGAGCATGAGAACAACAAGGCAAGACTTTTAGATTTAGACATGGTGGAGGATAAAAGGTGGAATTCAGAAGAAGCACAGACACGAATGCGCCTTGTCTCAGCAAGATACTACAACCGCCAAGTCAAGGAGAGACAATTCCACGTAGGAGAACTAGTACTAAGAAAGAATGAGTTCTCACACTTAGACCAAGTCAGAAAATTATCTCCGAAGTGGGAAGGACCATACAAGATAGCGTCAGTTCCCTACGTAAACGCGTACCGCCTCGAAGATGGGGAGGGGTATATCTCCACAAACACCTTCAGTGGAGAGCACCTAAAGAAGTACTACGTATAAGAAGAAAGCACAAGCAAAAGACCATATCCTTAGTTTCATATTTCACATTTTGCGCGCTTCAGCTTCACAAGCTTTTCAAAAAACAACTTTTGAGAAGGAGGACTCACGAAGTTACTCCAACTCTACAACTATCTTTTATTCCTACAAAGGATGTCTTGGTGCACCAAGGCATCCCAAGTGTACAAAAACATGAATGCTCCTAAGGGAGTAGTAGTTATTCAAGAGTATCTTCCAGTGAATGTAGTGGTATAACCACGAAGTTATCCTTACACAGATATGACTTCAAGTCAATGACAGGTTCGACGCCCCCAAGAGCGTATCTTGAGAGTAGTTTTCATACTACGACATTCGACGCCCCCAAGAGCGTATCTTGAGAGTAGTTTTCATACTACGACATTCGACGCCCCCAAGAGCGTATCTTGAGAGTAGTTTTCATACTACGACATTCGACGCCCCCAAGAGCGTATCTTGAGAGTAGTTTCCATACTACGACATTCGACGCCCCCAAGAGCGTATCTTGAGAGTAGTGTTCATACTACGACCTTCGACGCACCAAGAGCGTATCTTGAGAGTGGTTTCCAAAAACTACGAATTAGACGCCCCCAGGAGCGTATCTTGAGGTAGATTTGCAACCTACCAGATTCGACGCCCCCAAGAGCGTATCTTGAGGTAGAAAAAACACTACCAGTTCGACGCCCCCAAGAGCGTATCTTGAGGTAGATTTCAAACTACCAGTTCGACGCCCACCAGGAGCGTATCTTTGGTCTAACCTGAGCCCTCCGGGAGCCTATCCTGTGAAACGTTAAGTGCCGTCCGAGAGCCTGTCTCGTGAACAGATTTTGACACCCGTCAAGAACGTATCGGTGGACTAACCTGTGCCCTCCGGGAGCCTATCCTGTGAAACGTTAAGTGCCGTCCGAGAGCCTGTCTCGTGAACAGATTTCGACGCCCACCAAGAGCGTATCTTTGGTCTAACAGTACAACGTATACCGTGTAAGGGGTATCAGAAGAGATCATCACACCATGCTTAGAAGGGTACCATACTCAGAAGGATAACATGAGAAAGAAATTTCTAAGTAAAGTATTGTGAAGAACAAGTAATGTTTTTTCTTTATGAAATGGCAGGTAAGACACGAAGGAAAGCACGAAAGAAGGATAAGTAAAGGAAACACACAAAGGAAAGGTTCCATACCCAAAGAGCCATACACAAGGCATAGGGAGACATCATGAGAAGAGATATAAACACACGGCCATATATACAACAAGTATAAACAAGTGTATCAGACAAAGATGGCAACACTAAGAAAGGTGGAGTTTTAAACTCTAAAGACAACCACAACTCACAAACACACGAGACTACCACAATAAATAGGGGTACTATTCCTTTATCTTCGCAATATGCTTAAGTGCAAAGTCTGACAAATCACCAAGACGAGAGAAAGGAAAGTCAGGAGCAATCATGTGAATACGCTCAAGAATCTCCTTAAAGGAAATACGTTTAGCCACAGAGCAGCGAACGTCCATAGCAGCCTGATAAGCGGAAGAGGCCTTATACTCAGCAATGGCACACTCCTTCGCCTCCATACGAAACATTTCCTCCAGAGAGACTAACTCAGCAGCCCGGAGTGTCTCATCACGATAAGACCTTTGTTTCAACGCCTCAACCTCTTCATTGAGAAGAGCAATGCGACCCTCCAAGTCTCGGCACCGCAAATCAGTAATACGACTATGCTCCAAATAGCTAATAAGACTGGAGTTAAGGGAGACACAAATGTCCTCGTACACCTTCCTCTCCTCAGCAAGATGAATAGCAAGGGTGGATAAATTAACAAGGTCGGCCATACCCTGCAACAAAAATAAAAGATGAGACGGATAACGCATGGAGAAGAAGTATGCCAAAGGATAAAACGGTTAATAACATTACAGGAGCATAACGAGCCAACACATCACGAGCCAACTCATAAGTTGCATCCGAACCTTTGGAGAGGGACACACGATCAGCAGGAGGAACAGCAGACTGCAGAACACGAACTCCAACCTCAGGAGTTTGCAAAGAAGATTGATTGTCAAAACGAGCCCCACGCCCATAATAAGGCGCCCACTCAGACCCAACAATTCCATCAACAGGTGGACGAGACAGCTCCTTCCGACTCAGACGCGGAAGACGAAGTCTACCTATAACAAAGCACAGAGTAAATACCAATATACACTAAGGAAACTCAGCTGCTCAAGAACTCACCAAACAGAGAGGAAGGAAAAGACGGCTCCCGGACCTTCGATTGGGGGGCATCAATATAGAAAGAAGATGGCACCCTAACGTCACCACCCTTACCTCCAGTTAGAGAACACCTCCCCGCACCATAGAAAACCGATCTTTTTGAAATCGAAGATCCGGTCCCGGAAGTAACCACTCCCACACGTACTGGCCTCTTACTCCTCATCAATCACCAGAAAGTTCTGCTGACCGGAAAAAACACAGGCTCAATCCGAGAAAAACAGAAAGCAAACGATGGACAAGAGACACGAACTCATTTCCCTAAAATGATAGATACAAAGTCAAAAGACAAGAATAGAAAGACGGCAAGAAAAACCCCACCAGCCAACAGGCAGAGGCAGGGGGCAGGGGGAGATAGTCATAACCCCCAGCATAAGGAGACCCCACCAGCCAACAGGCAAAGGCAGGGGGCAGGGGGAGATAGTCATAACCCCCAGCATAAGGAGACCCCACCAGCCAACAGGCAGAGGCAGGGGGCAGGGGGAGATAGTCATAACCCCCAGCATAGGGAAACCTCATCAGTCAATAGGCAGAGGTAGGAGGGCAGGGGGAGATAGTCATAACCCCCAGCATGAAGAGACCCCTCAGCCCAACAGACAGAGGCAAGGGGGCAAATAGAGATAGTCATAACCCCCAGCATGGAGAGACCCCTCAGCCCAACAGACAGAGGCAAGGGGGCAAACAGAGATAGCCATAATCCCGATGTAGAAAACCCCACACGCCAGTAAACGGAAGTATGAAAGCAAGAAGATGGAGGAAAGACAAATCAAGCATAACTATATTATCATGAAGACACGTAAATCGAAACGAGACAAGTAAGGAAACAACTGAAAGAAAAACAGGATCGAATTCCACAAGAACAATGCTTACACAAGAAGAAAAACGCATACCTCAATGCGACGCGTGCCTCGAGAAGTAAGCCCAACCAGAAATCCCACCGTCGAAAAGAAGAGAAAAGGACAATAAGAATGAGGTAATCACTTCTCCTTTTATAATACAAAGGATTAGGGTTTTTCTAGAGTCTCCAAATCAACACCGTTGATTTTTAGAAAGGAAAATTTCAAGGGACAGATTCAAAAACTAGTTCCTATTAACCACGGTTAAATCCACGCTCACCCTAGTTAACATCCCCTAAGGTTTATTTTCAAGTATCCCATACTTAGAAAATTTTTGGCCAAAACTAAATTTTTCCTCACTTAGATAAAATCCCGGCACGAATTTGAAGCATAGGTCATTTAATTACATTCGTATCACGCCCCTGTACAAGTGTGTATTTTTTGAGTAGGCACCTGTAACAGAGATAAATTTATTACTCCTATCTCAGGCGGACGCGTGCCTAGGCACACGTCCGTGCTAATCTGACGTTTACAATTCCTCTATCTCATTAGACAGGGGGCAGAGTCAGAGGCACGCATCCATGGGTAAACAAACATTCAGACAAAGAAGGTAAAACCCCGGTTTCAAATTGCGCGTGTCATACCATCCTAAAATAGAGTCAATCAAGGGTTAGGCCATTGGTTGACTCGGGGGCATGTGATGGATATACGCCCAATTTGAACCCGTTGACTTCCGAACCGTTGTATTTTTATCGTCACATTTATGATTGCAAATCGAAACTTGCAAATCGAAACTTCAACCCGGACACTTCGCGAGAACATCGACGGCTCGGACGGGGCCGAAGCGCCCGTCCGGCAGAGACGAACTCACCTAGGTGAGGTTGGGTGGCCACACCCGACCTCCCCTAGGGGAGATCGGGTCAGCCGACCTCCCCTAGGGGAGATCGGGTCAGCCGACCCGATCTCCCCTAGGGGAGATCGGGTGGACCAACCCGATCTCTCCTAGGAGAGATCGGGTCGGCCAACCCGATCCCTCCTAGGAGGGATGGGGTTGGCCAACCCCACCCTCCCTAGGAGGGGTTGGGTGCCCTCACCTTACCCCTACCCTTGGAGGTCGGATTTCTCCCCCCCAAGGGCCCCGACACCACCTTCGGACTCCCATGCTCGGTCCACTCCGCCTACCTCCTCCGAATCCTAAGGTCTTAATTATGTGCTTAAAGGTTAATTAATTGTGTTTAAAGGCTAACGATGTCATTAAGCCACCTTAATGACACCGTTGCCTATAAATACCCCACCTTCACAACTCATTTAGAAATCTTGGCCATTTGGACATTTTAGCTCTGACATCTCTCTAGCTTTATCTCTCTAGAAAAATACTGACTTAGGCATCGGAGAGGGTTCACCAGGCACCACCCCCCCTCCGTGTCTGGTATTGCCCCTTCTGCAGGGTAGAAGGAGAGAAGAAACAAAGGAAGGAAGGAAGGAAAGAAGAAGATAAGCTAAGGCAGAGCAGCTCAGGAACATCGGATCACACACATCCCCCGTAAAGGAGTGAGATCAAAGCCGACCCCCCGTTGACCTAGATCTCATAACTTAACATACTACATTAGTCACCTTACCTTGTTCAAATCATCATTTGATATAACTCACATTTTCACATTATATATGATTTTTACCACTTATATCTTATATATATAATATTGATTAATTAATTAATTAAAGTAAAATTACTTTCTCAATTTTGGTAACATTTTTTTTTTAAAAAGTTGCACGATCTTTAGGGTTTATTATTATTATTATTTTATTACATATACTTGAGGTATAAGTTCTGATTTTAATTCTAAATAAGAACAAAATAAAATGAGATATAAAGTCTTGAACAAAAGAAAAAAAAAGTATAGTTATTCTTATTTATTTCAAATACAGAATATTTTTTCACCGTCCAAAGGCACGACGTACAAGTAAAGGGCTTCTTTGCTTTGAGAATGTTAATTAATTAATTTAATTCAGTCAGATTTCTTATATTACACCCACAAAAAGTCTGAAATCAACTTTGTTCTTTAACTAATCCACTAACTAATTAATTATTATAACCTAATTAAGCATTCCCTTCAATTAAGGATCTGTAATTGCATTTGCATTGATATTTGCATTGATGATGTTACTATGCATAGTGGAGGACGTGTGGGCTTGTTTCAAATTTAATAGCTGAATTTTACAAATTAGAATTCTTCTTAAAATCAATTAGCAATAAAAAAAAGATAGTTAAATTACTTGTATGGTGCACTAAGTATTAATAACCTTTCTAATAGATCATGCGGTTCGGGCGTGATGTATCACGTGCTTCGAGTGTGCTTCACGATTCTCATATTGTGCATTTCTTCTCGTACTTCTTTCCTTGATAACCTGTAAGAGGGGTGAGTCGGAGTGTTCCCGAAAAACCCTCTCTGATACTTAAGTAAATCTCAAGTTGTTGAAAAAGAAAGTAGTAGTGTTGTAGTGAGGGAAGTGAATTAAATTTAGTTACCTTTGAAATGATGGCCTTCAGCTCTATTTATAGAGCTCATGGATATTAACCGGAATGATTGTACTAACCGGGGATAGCGCTTTATTCACGGATAAGACAGGTTTATCATGTTTGGCATCGGAGAGGTCCACAGTGTTCTGGTGGGGTCAGCATATTTTTCATACGGGTGTTGGTGTTTCAAAGTGGCTTCCAAGGGCATACCCCGCGCGTGGGTTGGGTCCGAGTGCGCGTGGCGCTCGGACCCCTTCGTGTCCAGGCGCATAGTCCATCCAGATTAGTTCGGGGTTCGGATGGGTTTTCTCCCATCCGTACCGTTTTTTGCCCGAGGGGTTCTCTCGGGTCATTTTTTGGTCCTTAGTCGTTTGGGGTCAATGTGTTTCGGTTTATAACTATGCATATGATCGACGTGGCGACTAAAATAAACCTAATTGAGTTCAAATTAGGTGTACATCCACCGCTTTCGGTGTCACTATTATTTTTGCCTTAAGCTCATGGTGGAGACCCTTCCTTCAACCGTTTCGAGCTTAATTTTTGTTGAAATAGACATACACCGTGAGTCTGGAGTACCACACCGGTTGGTATCTGTAAAATTGAGTAGTATATAAGCAAGTGGGCCGCCTCCTCCTACCACCAATTGGTTTTAAGATGGAACCTCACTTCCATATATGATTGCTCTCTGCTAACCCGTTGGGTTTGGCTCGGCCAAATGTGGAATCTAACATGGTATCAGAGGCCGGTGCGGGCCTGGGTCTGGAAGATGGTCTGTTGAAATCAGAGAGTCCTCACGGTGAATGTGAATGTTGAAATAGACATACACCGTGAGTCTGGAGTACCACACCGGTTGGTATCTGTAAAATTGAGTAGTATATAAGCAAGTGAGTCACCTCCTCCTATCACTAATTGATTTTAAGATGGAACATCACTTGCATATATAATTGCTCTCTGCCGGCCCGTTGGGTTTGACTCGATCCAATGTGAAATCTAACAATTTTTTTTAGTTTGGTATCTTTAAAGTTTTGTTTCAAATTTAACAGTTTCATACAATATTTGTCACAAATATTTTTTTTTACAAGAATATATATGATCTTTCTATTAGGGCCTTACAAGAACTTATTTCTGTTGACTAGATTGTTATTCGGCTATAATATGAAACAATAATAGATAATCATTTAGTTCTTATATTATGTTCGTATTATATGAAAGTTTGAATATTCCGTATAAAATAAAGTTGAAAAAAAAAAAGCAAAGGACTTTCATCGTATCCAATCAAACTTTTGCACCCACCACTCCCAATTCTCACTTCGGCCCATAAAGACCCACTTAATTTTAGGGAAAATACACTTTTTAGGGCATTTTGTACTGAGAGCTGGCTCATTATATTTATATATATAGGAGTTAATATATGAGTAAATAAGTCAAGCTACTCGTGACATACTTAGAATCAATTCAAACAAAACTCGGTTTGAAATAATTACAGTCGAGCCGAATTCAAGTTGAGCTTTTTGGTATGCCAAGTAAAGTTCTAGCTTCATAATGCTCGGCTCGAGTTACTCGCGAGCCAAAATGAGTTTCGAGTAGTTTATAAGTCGAGTCGAGCTTGATTCTTATTGTTATTCTTATTTAATAATAATTAATTATTATATAAGTCAATCGAGTTCGAGTTTAGTTGAGTCGGGTTTGATTTTTTTAGCAATGAGAAATATTAATTTATTGTGATATATAATTGACTAACGAGCCGAGCCGAGTTCGATTATGTCGAACTTGAATTCGAGTCAAGTTCGAGTTTCAATATCAGAGCTCGACCGAGTTCGAATTTAGTAAGTACTAATCGAGTCGATCTTGACAGATATTCAGTTCAACCATCAATACTAAATTAACAATACACAAAAAAAATTATAAATTATAAACATAATATAAAAAACAACATTAAACCCTAATATAAAAAATTATCAATTATAAACATAATTGAGTGGTGATACAAACCGTGAAATATGGTGTGAAATTTATATAGAAAGTGGTTTAGGGCCCCACCAATGACCAATACATTTGTTCCATTACATTCTCTTTCATACTTTCTCTTGAAATTTCACAGAAAATTTCACAGGTATAAAATTTACTCTAATTTAAAATAGTCGAGTCTATTTGCAATTTGTGCAATCTGGCAAAATATTAATCATTTTTCCAGCACAAAAATGTGGGCCCCTGTCAGATTTATGTTGTCGTTTTACATTTCCACCTCTGTCTCTCTTCTATTCCACTCTACTCATCACTCGTCTCTCTGTTTCACTCTACGGTCTCTTCTTCTTCTTCTCCTGATCTACCAGAACAAAAACAACAAACAGCAGCCTTCCCCCATTTTTTAATTCATCTTCTCCCTCGTTTCGTGTAATCCAAAACCTAAATTTTAAATTCCGACCACCGTATATATCTCCACTGCCGTTAATGGAGCTATAAGCTCCGTTCCTGGATCCTCCGATTCTCTGGGTCTGTACAGTGACGTCGATTCTTATTGGGCCAAGCACCACCGCCGCCGATGGGCTGCGCGGCGTCGCGGCTGGACAACGAGGACGTGGTGCGGCGGTGCAAGGAGCGCCGCCGATTCATGAAAGATGCTGTCTTTGCCCGCCACCACCTCGCCGGCGCTCACGCCGACTACTGTCGATCCCTCCGTCTTACTGGCTCTGCACTGTCGGCCTTCGCCGACAACGAGCCGCTTTCCGTCTCCGATCAGACCCCCGCCGTCTTCCTCCACCGTCCTTCTCCGTCCCCTGGCCCAGGCTCAGGCTCTATCCCCTCTTTTAACCACGTCCCGCCACGTGTCCCTTCACCAGCTCCTTCCTCAATTCACCCGCCGCCGCCTCCGCCGCCGCTTTCACCTAGCATCGCCAGCTCCAAGCTCCACCGTAGTATTTCGTCTTCCTCCTCAGCTAACCACCTGCCACGTGTCCAGACTCGCCATAACCAGCGCCAAAAGCCGATGAAGCTCCCACACATACTCTCTGAATCCAGCCCTAATTCCTCCCCAGGATCGCTAAAATCCGACTTCACCTCCGGCTACCCGGCGGCGTACGCTACGAATACGAACTACGCCACCACGCCGTCTCAGGCGTCCTCCGTCTGGAACTGGGACAATTTCTACCCTCCGTCGCCGCCAGATTCCGAGTTCTTCGACCAGCGCGCCCATTCGAAGGACAATCTCCGGCAGCCGCAGGATGCTCCGACATTCAAGCACCGCCACGAAGAAGACGAAGACGAAGCGTTTGAAGAAGACGCGTCGGCCTCGGACTACGATTTCTTCCAGAAGAAGGAGTTCCACGAAAGCGTCCATGGCGAGGCAGAAAGGGAGGAGGTCCAATGCAGCGACTGGGGCGACCATTACAGCACCACTTCGAGTTCTTCACACGAGGAAGACGATGTGCATTCCAGATCGGACATTGGGTCTCGATCGAATTTCGGCTCAGTTCGAAACAGCATGCCGAATTCCACCCAGCAGCAGCAGAGGCCACAACCGGCTCCATCGAACTTCACCAAATCCGATGATATATCGGAGCACGGTGCTGCATCTTCAACAATGAGCTATGGAGACATGAGGATTGTGTTGAGGCACAAGGATTTGAAGGAGATTGTTGATTCCCTGAAGGAGAACTTCGAGTTGGCTGCAGCTGCCGGAGACCAGGTCTCCGAGATGCTTGAGCTTGGAAGAGCTCAGCTCGATCGCAGCTTCAAGCAGTTAAAGAGTGAGTATAATACCAATTTACACGTAAAAATTCAAACTTTAGTGGATTTCATCAATGGAAATGCCAATTTCGAGTAATCTAGACGTAAAATTCCGAACTTTAGTGTCTTTGATTATTATTTAGGATTGAGGATGAAAAAAAGTTTTCGATCTTTGCACGATGCACTCCGGTCAAAAAAGGCATCTAAGGCAATCTGGGTTCATCAATGGAAATGCCAATTTTGAGTAAATATGAGTCAAAATTCGAACTTTAGTTTCTAAGCATCTAAGGTTTGAATTCGGCAATCTGGGTTCATAAATGGAAATGCCAATTTTGAGTAAATATGAGTAAAAATTCGAACTTTAGTGTCTAAGCATCTAAGGTTTGAATTCGGCAATCTGGGTTCATCAATGAAAATGCCAATTTCGAGTAAATTTGAGTAAAAATTCGAACTTTACTGTCTAAGCATCTAAGGTTTGAATTTGGCAATCTGGGTTTCTTTTTTCGGCTACTATTCTCCAAGAATATTGGAATTTTTCCTTAAATAGGATTGTAAATTAGGGTTCTTGATATAATTGCAGAAACTGTGTATCATTCAAGCAGTGTGTTGAGCACACTGAGCTCTACCTGGAGTTCAAAGCCTCCTCTTGCAGTGAAGTACCGAATCGATGCCGGATCAATCAGTGATCCGGCAGGTGGTTCGAAGAGTCTCTGCTCCACTCTTGACCGACTATTGGCCTGGGAGAAGAAGCTGTATGAGGATGTGAAGGTAAAGACTTTTCTTTTCTTACTTTGCCTTCATCATCAAGATTCCATTTTATCATCAAGATTCCATTTTTAACCCAATCAAAAGGTCTATGACATAAAAGTTCTCATAAAATGAACTGGATTTCCACCATAGCTTTGATTTGCAGCACTCTTGTGCAACGACGAATTTACCCATTGGTTGTGTAGACTGTAGACAATGCCTTTATGAATCATGAGATGGTGGAATCACAATGGCAAACTTTTCTCTCTTTAGCCCACCAAATCATTGGCTTCTCTAAGAAACATTTAGGAATTTTTAATACTTAATGCTCTTTGGTATGTTCTTGTTGGGAATTTTTGTGTGGAATTTGTGGTCTTGTTTAGCTTATGCAACCGGGTTTCAGTTTCCAAAGTTATCTATGGTGAATTAGAATAGAAAATTGGGTTGCTACACATTATTCTTAAACAATAAACATAACAGAAAAATGGAAAAGATTCTTCAAGAGTCTCAGGACGTGCATGATAAATAACGACAATGCTATAGATTAGTAATTATCGATCTTTTTTCTTTCGTGTATTTGGACATGGGTTGTTTTGTTCCTAACAATATGCTTATTTGGTATAACTAGGCTAGAGAAGGAGTGAAAATCGAGCATGATAAGAAGCTCGGGAACCTTCAGAGCCAAGAATACAAGGGAGACGATGAGGTCAAGCTAGACAAAACCAAGGCTTCCATAAAGAGGCTACATTCATTGATCATTGTCACCTCTCAAGCCGTTTCCACAACATCGACTGCAATTATCGGTCTCAGAGACAGCGATTTGGTCCCTCAACTTGTCGAACTCTGTCACGGGTAAGTTTTCGGTACTTCAACGCTTACAAAATTATAATTTAATACACTTGGGATGATAAAAATACAAACTTGGTTTTTTTTCTTGCCAAAACTACAATTTGGTAGGTGTGAAAATTCGACATTACAGTGCAACTTGCTCTGTATAAGATGTAAACATGTGCTCACAGTGCTGCAAACTCTTAATGCCATACACATTCTTGTGGCCCCATAACCTTCTTATATTATTAGCTGTAAAGACAATGGTATCTTTAAGTAGATCTGGTCCAATTTGACACCATGATTGTGACTTGTGTCATTTCTGTTCATACCGAATACCAGTATCTCTAACGGTCAAGCTTAAAAAACCCTAAATTTGGAATTTTTACTTCATTGGAACATAAGTTTACACTTAATCTATGAAAAAATGATTGTATGATCTGCATCTTAAATTGTTTGTACTTTTTCCCGACTTAAATTCCTGGCTTCTTCCCTGATCGTGTTTGATGAGAAATATTTGAACTTTGTGTCATTCTTGCCTAATGTTTCTCTCTGTTCGTGTTTCGTGCAAACCGTGTTTTTTAGGTTTATGTATATGTGGCGGTCGATGTATGAATACCACGAGGTACAAAACAACATAGTACAGCAAGTTCGAGGCCTTGTGAACCAAGTAACCAAAGGCGAGTCCACTTCCGAGCTCCACAGACAAGCCACTCGGGATCTCGAATTGGCCGTGTCTGGCTGGCACTCGAGCTTCTGTCGATTAATCAAGTTCCAACGCGAATTCATACGCTCCCTCCACGGCTGGTTCAAGCTCACTCTCCTCCCTGTCGAAAACACAAACAACGACAACAACAACAGTAGTAGGGCCCACGAACGGTCCAATGCCTACTCCTTTTGCGATGCATGGAAGCTCGCGCTTGACCAGGTTAATAGAGATACTAATATGTAGGGTTAAATAGTCTTTTGGTGTCATATGTTTGACTAAAGTTGACTTTTTGTGCCATATGTTTTGTTTTGTAGACTCTTAGTGTCATACGTTTGCATTTTGTAGACTTTTGGCAGTTGACTACAGGATGCACCAAAAGTCTACAAAATGCAAATATGACACCAAAAGCCTATAAAATAAAATATATGGAACCAAAAACTAACTTTCATTAAAAAAAAAAAAAAACATGGCACCAAAAGCCTAGTTATTAATAGTGAAGTTGGTTACAGACTGTACTTATGTTTATATAGTAGTGAAGTTTAGACAGTATGAACTATGGTACCTAAATTATTATAATTTTACTATTACGCTTCTACTTTGTAACATAGAACCTTGTGGACTAATACATATTACTATCTCTATCACAGGTACCTGACACGGTCGCCTCTGAGGCCATCAAGAGCTTCATCAACGTGGTCCACGTCATCTCCGCAAAGCAAGCCGAAGAACTCAAGATCAAGAAGAGAACAGAGACCGCCGCAAAGGAGCTCGAGAAGAAAGCTTCGTCACTAAGGAACATCGAACGGAAGTACTACCAATCGTACTCCATGGTCGGGATCGGTCTGCCTGACGAAAACGGGCAGGGTCTTGACGCCCGGGACCCGCTTTCTGAGAAGAAGTCTGAGCTGGCAGCGTGCCAGAGGCGGGTTTCCGATGAGATGGTGAGGCATTCGAAAGCGGTGGAGGTGACTCGAGCAATGACTCTGAACAATCTTCAGACGGGTTTGCCCGGAGTTTTCCAGGCAATGACTAGTTTTTCGTCGATGTTTAGGGAGTCGCTCGAGACGGTATGCACCCGGTCTTACAATATCTGATAGGTAATGCAGTAGAGATTGAATTAGTGAAGGATTTTTTTTTATAGGTGAAGGGACTTGAAATTCAAATTGCCACTTTTGTTAGACAAGTTTGTTTGTTATGTGTCATCATGTGTATATATGAAGGTTGAATTTTGGTGGTGTCATTAGTTATTGTGTTTGTGGCCTATGTACAGGAAATTGAATTGCTTTGATTTCTTGTTGAAGAGGAGATTTGATTTTTGAGCAGTCTAAATAAGAATGTGCCTTCTTTCTTTCTAGCTTTTGGCAGTTTATTTTTTTTTTTTTTTTTATCTTTTATAATAAATTAATATGTTTAAGAACATTTGTTGTCTGAATTTTCAGAATATTTTTTTGGGTAATTTATTTATCACACTAAAAACAAACTTTTTTCCCAAAAGATTAAGACTAAACTATTCTCCCATTTGCTCACAATAAATGGTTTAGATCCAATAATTGTGGCAAAAAAAAACAATTGTTACAAATTATCAACAAGTGGGTGTGTAATATCCAATAATGATCAACACTAATCAATATAAGACAATTCTTTTAGTTAATGTTATAATATCAAAAGCTTATTAGATGTATGTTTATGGCCATTCAAAAAATATTTTCTTAGAGTCTCAATTATGATATTTCATATATAAAAGGTTAATATTCAAGTGTTCAAACTATCAAATTTGTTGGTTTCTACTTTCTACTAATTTTAACGTTAGATTTGATGTTTTTAACCAATAAAAACACATGATTTAAACTTATTAGATGCCTAAATAATGTTTTTACTCTAAGTCAACCAATCTGATAGTCAGGATACCGAATATCAACATTTTAGCAACGTGACTTATAATTGTGATTGTTTTTAGGTTTTTAAGCCTAAAAACAATGAGAAAGTGAGTAAGAAACTATTGGCCTACACTGCCTAATAATCTTTGCTTTAGTAGATTATACAAGTGAGTGCTACATTTGACATGACCAAAACAACTACATATCTAATGCTATAATCCTATTAGTTAACTAATTAATAACCCAACCAGGGTCATAGCAAGAAAAAAATCAAGGGTTAACGAGTTTTTTGGTCTATAATGTTTGACCATTTTTGGGTTTTGGTCTATGATGTTTTTTTTTTCTAGTTTTGGTACCATATGTTTGCAGATTTTTTCTAGTTTTGGTCCGACCGTTACATTCCGTTCATTTTTTGACATGTACAAGTCACGTGATCCACCCTAAACTTTCAATTTTGTTCAATTTAATCCCTCTAATACTTTCCTAACCTTTTTTTTTGTTCAATTTAGTCCCGAAGTTTCAAAAATTCAATTGAACCTATTGTCCAACTGGGGACAATTTTGAAACTTCGGGACTAAATTGAACAAAAAAAAGGTTAAGAAAGTATTAGAGGGACTAAATTTAAAGTTTAGAGCGGATCACGTGACTTGAACATGTCAAAAAATGGACAGAATGTAACGGTTAGACCAAAACTAGAAAAATCTGCAAACATATGGTACCAAAACTAGGTAAAAAAGAAACATCATTGACCAAAACCCAAAAGTTGTCAAACATCATGGATCAAAAGACATGTTAACCCAAAAATCAAAGTTCATAAAGTTACCACCCTCACCTGAACTTCCACCTACACCCGGGCCAGGGCGACCACCACCCGGCTTCATCTCCATCCCTGCCACCTCAACCGCCGCCACACCTGGCCCCACCTTTATGTGGAGCAAGCATCCTACGGAGAGGTCGGAAATTCAAACTCAATTACTGACTTCGAGAATATAAAAATATTTTTGACCAGCACTTACTATTTATAAACTGACTTAGGGGAACGAGCCGAGTATCTGGCAAGCTCGACTCGATCGACCCAAATTTTTTAAGCTCGACTCGGTGTCATACTCGACGAGTTCGAGCTCGACTCGACTAAGCTAGATAAGTTTAAAATTGTTCAATTAAATTATAGATGGTTCACCTTAACTTAAGCTCGAACTCAACTCGATTAGGCTTTTAGCTCGAGTTTGAACTCGACTTGAATTGAATTATATATATATATATAATATTACGTCGAATAAACTCAAGCTCGAAGAACAAAATTCAAATAAGCCAAACAAAAAAGCTTAAATAGGCACGCGAGACTTTCGAATTAAATACAATCATTTTTTATTAAATTATATAATTACTAAGTCATTCACCGCTTTCTAATCGTGCCTTTGTTGGGTTTGGTCCATAGTTGGATCGGGGCTGGTTGAATATGGGCCGGACATTTTTTCTCCTCTTGATGGGCCCAAAATTCATTCTGGCCATCAAAGCTGTGGAATACAACTTGAAATGGACCAATTGGGCCAAAATCCCTCATGTGCTGCACGTGATCTATATCACCAAAATATATATATATATATATATATATGTTTAATTGAATTTTTTAAGAAAATACGGTTATGTTCTTGTATCATCCTAGGAATCGAGCCGATCTTGTATCATTCTCGGAGTCATTCTAATGATGTCATTACAACATTCTCAGGAAGACAACGCGCACACGCGTAGCGCGCGCAGGTATCTAGTATATATAAAATAAAGTTTAAATATGAAACAACTAGTCAATTAATTTAATAAATAAAATACTAAACTTCTGCATCACATAATTTTTTTGTTTTTTTCCTTCACGTCTTATCTTATTACTTTTGGACCGACCGACGGGCAAAGAGACATAAACAAAATAGTGTAATTATATATATTGAGTAGTGATTAGAGGTGAGCTCGGGCCGGGACGAGCGGACTTTTACCTGAGCCCGAGCCCGAAATTTTCGGGACACTAATTTTTAGCCCGAGCTCGAGCCCGAAAATGAGGAAAATGGCCCGCCCGAGCCGGGACTTCGGGACTCGGGCTCGGGCTAGCCCGAATTTTAACAAAAAATCTGAAAAAATAATAATTCAAATATGGAGGAAGATTGTTAGATACTAACTATAGTTAGTGGGGAATATATATAATTATATATATTTATATAGTATTAAAAAAATTCGGGACGGGCTCGGGCTTTTCGGAATTTTGGCACAAAAGCCCGAGCCCGAGCCCGAATTGAAAATAAAAGTCCCGCCCGCTCGGGCTCGGATCTATTCGGGACCGGGTTTTTCGGGACGGGCTCGGAACGGGTTTTTCGGACTTTCGGGCTTTCCTGCTCAGTCCTAGTAATGATATGGATCTTTAAAAATAATATCCAAACTCAGTATTATTTTGTAATTACTAGTCAATGAACATGTGCAACGCACGCAGTTTTAAAATTAAATTTTATTTTGTTACGCCATTAATTCATAGTTTGTTATATAGTTTTAGAAGGTTCAATATAAAATTATTTTATCACGGGGATATATATATATATATATATATATATTATGTTTATTTAATTTTTATAATAATGTACAAATAGATTACTCTGTATCAATATAAAATTATCTTGTCACAAAACCAGATGCCAGCCAGACTGCCGGTGTACATAAACATTATATAATAATAATAATAATAATAATAATATTGTAAACGTGGTGAAAGGAAATCTGGAGCTTTGTGGGTTTATTAAAGTTTAATGCAGATACGTTTATCTGGAGAGTGGAGACGCCTGCTGGACGCAAATCTCTAGGGCTTAATTACCTGACAATTATGGATTATAAAAGCAATTTTAGAGTTTATAAGATATATTAATTTAAAGATATATATTCTTTTAATATACAATTTAAAAGCGCATTATATTTTATCCAAGATTGGTTGGACCAACTGGTAAAGCGAGTTGTGTCCCATGTGGGCGACTCGAGGTCGAAACTCGCCGGAGACGCCGCATTGGGGAGGACTTTAACCTTAACGCTCCTGGTCCGAACTTGCGAAAGCAACATTATAACATCAATTTTTATTTACATAAATAATGCGCAACGACTAATAACTATTAATTACAGGGATAAAAGGTCTTTTAATACTACTATATGTTTAGACCGATTGTGGTTTTTGATACAATATGTTTCATTTTGTATACTTTTGCACTATATGTTTACACATCTTTGTAGACTCTTAGTCGTTAATCTATTAATTAACCGTTAAATTTGGTCGTTAAATAGCATGTGCAAGTCACGCAACTTGCTCTATACTTTTAATTTAGTTCAATTTAGTTCATCTTATACATTTCTAACTTATTTTTTTCAATTTAGTCATATAGAACCAAAATCGAGAAAATATGCTCGATAGACCTAGTTCTGGGCTAACTCAGGGGTAGGACGGTCAATTTTCTCTAATTGGACTTGGTCCATTGAGCCAAGTGATTCAATTTGAGTTATTTGGGACTAAAGTGAACAAAAAAAAGAGTTAGTGATATATTAAATGGACTAAATTAACAAATAAAAAATATAGGACAAGTTATGTGACTTGCACGTGTCATTTAACGGTCAAAAGTAACGGTCAACTATCAAAATGAAATTTTTTAACGGTCAACTATCAGATTGACCAAAAATATGTAAAGTGCAAACGTATAGTACTAAAAGTATACAAAAATAAATAAATAAATAAACCATGTTAAAATGGTGTGGTGTTTCAGCGCCACATCCCTTAATCAGAGGTCAAATGTTTAATTCTCGGTCATCACTTTACCTACGAGTGTTGCCCTCCTGATGAGACCCTCCTAAAACCAACCTGCGAGGAAAAAAAAAAACCACAAATATTCAATATTATTTCAACCTGATATCTCATCTTCAGATTATACATGTATGTATGCTGCCTTTTAGTAAGCACCTATATTTGAATATTTCTTGTTTTTTAAAAAGAAAAGACAAAATCATTCCCATTTCGGAATGTATATCCACTTGCAGTTATAAAACAAGCACATACACAACCCAATAAACTTACACCAATAGCATCGTAAAAAAAGTGGTGAATATGATTCTTGAGCTTCTTCTTCTTCTCTTCTCCATCCTCTTTCTTCTTCTTCTTCTCGCCGGTCGTCGACCAAATTCACCGTCGTCTAAGCTTCTGCTACCGCCGGGCCCACCGAAGCTGCCCATCATCGGAAACCTCCACCAACTGGTAGGATCCAAGCTTCTTCTACACGAGCAGTTGAGCAAGCTTGCTAAGAAACACGGGCCATTGATGCATCTGCAACTGGGTGAGGTTTCCACGGTGGTGGTTTCAGATCCAGACACGGCCAAAGAGGTGTTGAAGACGAATGACGTCATCTTCTCCGATAGACCCACTTTTGTAGCCAATGAGCTCTTGAGCTTCGGAAAGTCGACGTTTATATTTGCACCTCATGGAGAGTATTGGCTGCGGATGCGTAAGGTCATTGTTCTTGAGCTTTTGAATCCCAGGCGTGTTCGATCTTTCAGGTATATATATATATATATAATAGTAAATTGGTAATTGAAATGCTTCATTCGTGCTATTTCTTTCGGTATCTCTACCGAGTATCGATTATAGTGATATTGTTGAGGTGGTTTACTGATCTTGTTTAATTAGTTTAATCTATTTCAAATCAGTATATATATATATATATTGAGAAGTAAAATTTCCACCAACGATTGAAATCATTATAGTCAATTATGATATGAATAGTGATTCATTGATGGAGCTTGTTTGTATGTGTTGGTGAAGAAAAAAAAAAACTAAATTGTAGGAATTATTCATATTATGTTACTCTTCCTTCTCATGATTTTGTGTTCCATTATTGCTATCTGACATTGGTTACAAAGACTATGTATTCATATAATAAATGTAAGGCTAGGTATGTGTGTGCTCAATAAATAAAACTGAGAGCATATGTAAGTCTGAGAGTAATACTAACAAAAGTTGCATTTCTCCATTTCATTTTCATCTTATTCATCTACTTCCTCACATAATCTTTAATCTTTGTTATCTTATTTGTTAAGTTAATTCCGCTAACTTAGTTATTATATTCCAACCGAGTATTTTCTAACAATATATATATTGAAAAAGGTGCTTGATTTTGGTTATATATATATATATATATATATATATATATATATATATATATATATATATATATATATATATATATATATATATATATATATATATAAGGTTTTGTCCCTGAGCACCGTGTGTGGTAACTTCATACATAAGTATAAGTAATAATATATTATTCGATGAAATCATAATAGTAATTTTATTATGTATATTATGCTGACATACTAATTGAATTTTCGGAAATATTAAACACAGAAAAAACTTATTAATCCAAGATAACTTAAGATTTATATATTCCACGATGAAATATAATTTGGTCGGTAAATTATTTTACCAATAATATTACGTTAAAGACAAAATTTTGAGTTTGAAGTATGAGACTAAAATATAAATTAAAATTTTACCGATAGTATTTTGTTGGGAAAGAAAAAATAATAATTTGAGAGAGGTGGAAATTGATTTTATGCACATTCTTTTGTTTTACCAAGAATGGGGGTGCTGTTGTGATAACTACTATGTTGCTATACGTCATTACGAGCTGTGAGAAAAGCCTGTTCGATGTATTAATTAGGTGCTAAAACTTAGTATAATCCCGCTCACATCGGATTATTCTGTAAGGAGTAAAGTATTGACTATGAATGTTTCTCAATTGTCTTATGTTCAGATCAATACGTGAAGGGGAGGTGAAAAACATTGTGAACTACATTTCATCAAGACAAGGTTCAGTTTTCAACCTCACCAACAAACTGTTCGAATTTGCCAACGTTGTTACTTGTAAAGCTGCCTTTGGGGAACATCTCAAGTCTAATCAAACAGAAGAGTTGATTCAATTACTAGAAACGATTAGCCAACTCATGGGAGCGATTAACTTGGCTGATCTTTATCCATCATGGAAGTTTCTTCGTCACACTAGTGTATTCCTTAAGCGACGGATCGGAGTCGCCGATGATAAAATCAGTCGTTTGCTCGATAACATCATAGACAACCACCGACACAACAATGAAGATGTCGGCGCTAATGTGCAAGATTTGGTCGATGTGTTGCTTCGAATTCAGGAGTCGGATGAGGGTGGGACGTTTCGGATCACTACTAACGACATCAAAGCTGTCCTTTTTGTAAGTTCTACGTATCTTAACTATCAGTATGTGACTTTTAGGAGTCTTGATTTTTTTTATTATTGTTTGAAGCTCAACTAATTGAACTGTGACTTATCAGTCAGTCACGACTCGATTCCCCATTTTCCCTAGTTAGGAGACTATCTTGGTAAAAGCTCATACCAATCATGGTCACATGTTCTTTTAGACTAGTCCATGAGACTAGCCCGCCCAGACTGACTTTGACATGGTCTTTTAGACCAGGTGACTATATTTGGCTCACGAGCCATCTAACTAGACGAATTAGGTTATAACTAATTGATAAGTCACACTTCAAATAGTTGAGATTAAAAAAAAGTGATTCCTACAAGTCATATATCGATAATTAAGACTACTAAAAGTTTTTTACGGTAAAATAAATGTTTAAAAAGATTTCTTACCTTTTGTATTTTCTTTGATTTTTGAATGGCATGAAATAATGTGATGAGCAACTTTTTAATGGTTTTAATTTTTATTTAATAATGTGTTAAGAACCTAAAAACATTTTTTAATTATATGTTATGTTCTAGATTTAAAATATTAATATTCAATGTTTCAACAATCATACTGGTTGATTTCAATTTTTTCTCTTAAAATTGACTGAAAAAACATATATTTAAGTATCAAATAAACCTAAACCATGAACAACATATTTGATATTTCGTAAGGGTTAAATGTACTTTTCATACCACATGTTTGACCGAATGTGGCTTTTAGTACTGGATGTTTAGTTTTGTATACTTTTGGTACCAAATGTTTGAAAAAATGTGGCTTTTGGTACATCTGTTAGTTGGCCGTTAGTTTTGGCCGTTAAATGACATGTGCAAGTCACGTGATCGACTCTAAACTTTTAATTTTGTTCAATTTAGTCCATCAAATATATTCCTAACTTTTATTTTGTTTAACTTAGTCATAACACTTCAAAACTGGACCCAAATAAACCAAATGAATTCAATTGACATAGCCCCATTTGGGTCAAATTTACCCAATTGGGGATAAGTCCCAATTGGGTTCGATTTTGAAGCTTTAGGACTAAATTAAACAAAATAAAAGTTATGAATATATTTGAGGGACTAAATTGAACAAAATTAAAAGTTTAGAGTCGATCACGTGACTTGCATATGTCATTTAACGGCCAAAACTAACGGCCAACTAACGGATGTACCAAAAGCCACATTTTTTCAAACGTTTGGTACCAAACGTATACAAAACTAAACATCCGGTACTAAAAGCCACATTCGGTCAAACATGTGGTATGAAAAGTACATTTAACCCTATTTCGTAAAGGTGGAACACAACACATTTTTCTTGTTGCTTAAAACACCAATTTTAATGTCTAAATCAGTCGAAAAAAGTGGAAAGCAACAAATGTAATAGTTGAGACACCGAATAACAACTTTTTAAATAAAAAATTAACAATATGTAGTTTGGACTGTTTTTATTTTCTTAACCCTTTGATAATTAGTTGTGGCATTATTTTTATGTGCCCTAGGACATATTGGGAGCAGGAACAGATACTGCATCGACAACAATGGACTGGGCAATGGCAGAAATAATGAGGAATCCTAATATAATGAAGAAGGTGCAATCTGAAGTGAGGGAGGCCATGAAAGTGAAGAAGAAGCAGGAGCTCGAAGAATCCGACATTGAAGATCTTAAATATTTAAAGCTAGTGATTAAGGAAACTCTCAGATTGCACCCACCATTTCCATTGAACCATAGAAAGTCGTCAAACAAGTGCACCGTGAATGGTTACGATGTGCCTGATCAGTCTAATGTCTTGATCAACTTATGGGCGTTAGGGAGGGACCCACGTTATTGGGTGGATCCAGAAAAGTTCGAACCTGAGAGGTTTCTAGAATCTTCTGTAGATTTTCATGGATTGCACTTTCAGTTTCTTCCATTCGGAGTGGGAAGGAGAATCTGTCCTGGAATTGCATTTGCGAGTATAAACATAGAGATGATGCTTGCTACTCTGCTCTATCACTTTGATTGGAAACTGCCAGATTGGGAAGATGCTCAAGAAATTGACATGGCTGAAACTTTTGGTTTGGCTGTCAAGAGAAAGAAAGATTTGTGTGTCATAGCTACCAAAGTTTGTTAGTGTAAAACTTTCTACCGGATCTAGCTCGAGTGTAAGTTCGTGGTTCGAGTTATATCACAAACTCTTATAACAAAATAATCGATTTTTCAGTCGAATTTAAGCTTCATTGTTTTTTATGCATATAATTCTAAGTTTGAGATGAACTTTTTAAATTTAAATAAGGGCGATGAAATAAATATACAACACTTCTTGTTCAGTTTTATAATTAAGTAGAAAACATAGTGATACCGATAAAGCAATTACGAACACGGAATTAAAGCAATGATAGTTACAAACACCGAAGAAAGTTAAGCAATATTGCGTTAACAATCTGGTATAGTTAGCAATAACTATCGCGTTAACAATCTGGTAGTTAGCAATAATATATATCGTGTAACAATTAATTCATACTAAATATATCAAATAATTCAATAAAGAAACAATTTTGCCTTGAAAAGCAATTAACAATTAGGTCATGGAAATCAAAACTAATGTGGTTGATTTTTATGTCAAATTTGAAAGAATCCAAAGCATATAATTGAGATGTCAATTTTATTTTAAGTAAAACCAAGTCTAAGGTTGCCGTATGTTTTTGTTGGAAAATATAGCACGTAAAAGGGGAATTTAAAGAATAAATTTTTGGATCAAATGAACGAAAGAATTTTTTTAGCCGAGTTCAGTGCAGATCACAGCCTCCTAAAAACAATTTTTGTCTTAGTAATTAGGGTAAACCATGGAGAGAATGAAGAGAGCAAAGTAAGTATGAGGGAAAACATTGTATTGCTCAAAGGTAAGGTAATACAAGAGGGGTGGATCTCCTTATATAGTAGACTTTTGAGTATCCTCCAAGACACTAATACTTAGGGGACTATATGGTAAGACTCCTAAACATGGAGGACTAGTTTTATAATACTCAAACCTATACTACTGTATCATTCCCTATGCTTCTCCTTCCTTCTAGAAATGTCCTTGAAGTTTCAGCTTTCATAAACTCAGCCCATTCCTCTTGTATTCTCCAAAAACAACCCTCAAAACTTTTGAACTCTCTTTATTTTTGCCCTGGCACGTGCAAGTGTACTGTAACATGCATGATGCAAGTCACGATGGGTGCATGAGAGAAGGCTTAATGCAAGCTGCTGACACTGAATCAAGAATGGGACTATTGATGCTGCTTGTTTATCACCAAATCTGATCAATTCTTGTGTGAAATTGGATCTTCAGTCTTGCATTTGCTCTTACGTTAAGAATCAACAAAAACACTGAACTGAGACTTGAATTTGCAGCTTGCACATCCACATTCGAGCTGTAATTTCAGAATCCAATACCAGGAAATATGATTAAAGTAAGTATCACAACAGCATCTCACTTGAACACCACAGTCAGCAACCAGAAAACTTTAATGTGTCCTTAATGAACATATAATGTCACAGTCAACCACCAGAAACTCATGAACTCTGCTGCAACCAAAACTCACATAACCTTGCTGAATTTCATCCAACGAATCTCCAAGACTTCAGAATGCTGTTCATGGCGGGAAATGATCAACAAAAACAATGCAGCCGTGCAAAACTTGGCATCTGTCACTGCTTCATCAAAGAAAACGAAAAGGAGTCCATTCCTAGCATCGAAACCACATTGATCCTTCAAACTAATCACCAGCAAAGCTTTGTAGTATGTAATCGACAGCAGAAATTCCATACTCCTGGCCATAATCATCCCAGAAATTCCAGGAATCTTTATCCAAAACCAGGAAACTATGAACAACAGTAAAGCCTAAAAAAAAAAATTCAATTCGCAGGTATATTCCCCAATCATAGCTTCTAATCCATAGACGGGGCAGATCAATCGAAACGTCGAATCGTTGCAGCAACTTGAATCAGATTGCAGAGATTAGAAGATTCAATACCAGCTGAAGAAGAAGATGGACAGAGCTGCTCAGATGTCGATGGAAGAAGAAGACGCGC
The DNA here is from genome assembly GCA_036873135.1 of Clarkia xantiana subsp. parviflora. Classification (NCBI taxonomy): domain Eukaryota; kingdom Viridiplantae; phylum Streptophyta; class Magnoliopsida; order Myrtales; family Onagraceae; genus Clarkia; species Clarkia xantiana. Next base: position 17,528,579 of record JAPTYO010000003.1, read on the forward strand.
ATCGGCAAAGCACGGAGAAGAGGAGGTGCTTTGATGCCAAAGGAAGAAGAAAACACACAGTTCAGCGTATCTGATGCCGATGGAAGAAGAAGAGTCACAGATCGGCTTCTCTGGTGTCGATGAAAGAAGAAGAGGCAGATAGAGGCACAGATCGGCGTATCATGACCAGACGAGGATTTATCGATGCCGTATTCCTGATTGGATGTTCTGAGGTGACAGAAGAGATCAGATCTGATTACTGATTTGGTGATTGCCGTTGTGTTGTTGATCTGACTTGCTGATTCGATGTTGTTTATATTCACAGAGGATGACAACTGCTAGCTGTTGCATAAATGGAAGCACGAGGTGGCGTTCTGGAAGCATGAGGTGTCTCCGTTGTACAAGAACAAACAGTAAAGCTGATTTCTGAAGGAGGATGAAGCAGAAATGCAAGCGGAAATCTGAAACGAATCTGAAAACTAAATGAAATTTGCAGCGGAAAGTGGATTATCGAACCTGCTCTGATACCATCTTAGTAATTAGTGTAAACCATGGAGAGAATGAAGAGAGCAAAGCAAATATGAGGGAAAACATTGTATTGCTCAAAGGTAAGGTGTTAGGTTATAAAGTCTAGGTCAACGGGTCGTCAATCTAGAATTTATCTCCCGCTAATGAAATGTCGGGTTCAGTGTTCCTAGGACTAGTCATTCTGATACATGCCCTTCTGCTCCCTTGGGGTAGTCGTTCTGATATATGTCCTTCTCTTCTCTCCTTCTGATCTCCTTTCCTTCTCTCCTTCTGACCTCCTTTCCTTCTCTCCTTCTGACCTCCTGAGGCTTGTATTTCTTACCCCTGGGGCTTGTCCTACTGTTCTATGCTCTTCTGCTTCCTTGGCTCTCTTCTCCTTGCCACCCTGCAAGAGGGGCAATACCAGGCACAGAGGGGGGGGGGGGGGTGGTGCCTGATGAACCCTCTCTGATGCCTAAGTCAGTACAGTTTTAGAGAGATAAAGCTAGAGAGATGTCAGAGCAAAATTGTGCAACTTGCCAAGATGTCCAAATGAATTGTGAAGGAGGGGTATTTATAGGCAACGGTGTCATTAAGGTGACTTAATGACATCGTTAACCTTTAAACACAGTTAATTAACCTTTAAACGCATAATTAAGACCTTAGGATACGGAGAAGGTAGGCGGAGTAAGCCGAGTGTGGGGGTCCAAAAAGTGGTGCCGGGGCCCTTGGGGGGAAGAGAAATCCGACCCCCAAGGGTAGGGGTTGGGTGAGGGCACCCAACCCCTCCTAGGGAGGATGGGGTTGGCCAACCCCATCCCCCCTAGGGGAGATCGGGTTGGCTGACCCGATCTCTCCTAGGAGAGATCGGGTTGGCCGACCCGATCTCCCCTAGGGGAGGTCGGGTGTGGCCACCCAACCTCACCTAGGTGAGTTTGACTCGGCCGGACGAGCGCTTCGGCCTCGTCCGAGCCGTTGGTGTTCTCGCGAAGTGTTCGGGTTGAAGTTTCGATTTACAATCATTAACGGGGTGATAAAAATATAACGATTCGGAAGTCAACGGGTTCAAATTGGGCGTATATCCATCACATGCCCCCGAGTCAACCAATGGCCTAACCCTTGATTGACTCTATTTTAGGATGGTATGACACGCGCAATTTGAAACCGGGGTTTTACCTTTTATCTGAATGCTTACTTACCCATGGATGCGTGCCTCTGACTCTGCCCCCTGTCTTATAAGATAGAGGAAGTGTAAACGTCAGAGCAGTACGGACACGTGCCTAAGCACGTGTCCGTCTGAAGTGGGAATAATAAATCTTTCCTTGCTACGGACGTATATTTCGAAAAATACATGCTTGCGTAGGGATGCAATACGAATGCAACTAAGTGACTTATGCTTCAATTTCATGCCGTGATTTGCCTAAGTGGAGAAAAATTTCAATTTTGGTCCGAAATTTTTCTAAGTATGGGATACTAGAAAATATGCCTATAGGATGTTAACTAGGAGTGAACATGGACATATCATGAACATGAGGATGTGTACTAGCATACATGCAAGTAGGAACATAAGGATGGGAGTGAGTGGAGACATGCTGCGATTGTAGTCATGAATGTATGCATGAATATATGGCGGCCATGTGCATGGATGTCTAAATGTTTGAACACATGGGAGTGTGTACGTGGGCATGCATATGAGTGCAAGCATGAACATGTGTGTATGTATGGACGGGTTGTGAGTATAAGCATGAGTGATGACATTGATGTACCTGTAGATGTTAATCATGAATATGAGCATAAGTGCAAAGGTGAGAGTATAGACCTCTCCTTTACCTGAGGGTGAGAACTCTGCCACTCAATGGGACACAACGTTCCGCCTCCCTCGTACTAGCGCGGACATTGTCCATTAACCTCGTCCTTCGGCATGTGTAACATTTTTCCTTCATTCGTTGGAGCGTGTGTATAGTTCTTGACCGCCGCGAGCGAAGGGGTCTATTGACATGTGTTAAGGGTTGACCCTTCCTTCGGATGTGTTGGAGCGTTGCTCTATTTGGGGAAACTAAAAGTTCGCCCTCTTCCCTTGGTGTTAAGGTTGCCCCCGTAGTAGGTGGATCTCGCCCCTCCATGAGTAAGGGTCGATCTTTGCGTTGGTTGCTCGTATAGATGACTCACTTTTGGGAAGCTTTCTTCTTCAGACAGGGAGACCTTGAAGATCGTTTTCCAAGGTAGTCAGACCAAATCTGACTGTCCTGTGTCTTGGGTGTCCGCGGTGGACTCGTATGAGGCGGGGACTCGTATGACCCCTTGTAGGTTGACTTCATGGAGAAAAATATAAGGTGTAGGCAGAGCGTTCCGAATGTACCGTTGAATCGGATGAGAGGGAAGAACCCTCTAGTTCTGCTTATCAGGCCCAAAAATTTTCTAAGTCAGGGAAGGCTGCTAATGCTTCTAATATGCTCTCATTCCATTCTCTTTTCTTTGTGATATACTTATGATTGTTCCCATGTTGCTTCCTTCTTGTTGTTAGAGCGTTCTTCCCTGGTTACCGAATGGTTCTTGCGGTGGGCGAGAGTTCAAGTCAATCTAAATCCAAGGCGCGAAAACCTGACTCTGAGGTCGGGCCCTCGGCTGCCAAGGAGAAGGAAACCGCGAGAGGCTCTCCTTCCAGTGCCCCCTTGCTGACTCCCTCTCATGATAAGGAGGTAGTGGTTGAAGAGGCGCCCTCTTTGCTTGACAAAGGGAAACAACCTGTGGCTGGCGATGGGGTGATCATAGGTCTTGATGTCTCTTCTTTATCCTCTGCCCCCCAGCCGAGGGACCGAGACTCAGGTTCATTTCATCTTCATGTAGATTTGACGACTTTCGAAGGAGTCTTTAGCTTTCCTATGGGTTATGTTATTAACCCCTGCGTTGAAAATTTTTCTTTTGGTGATGGGTGTGATCATCGCCTTTCGTTGAGGTTCCTTTCTCTTGCCATGGCTCTGATTAAGATAGCGAATTCTTACTTGGGAGTTCGGTGGAGACTGTTCTTGAGTTAGCCTCTACTAGTATCGTAGTTGTGATCGTTGTGGGGATCGTTTTGTTATATGCCCTCAATAGTGCTTGTGGTGATTCTTTGCTTCATGGTTGATTTCATGAGATATGGAGGTTGTCTTCATAATGAGGACGTCTCCTACCTAGTATCCCCCAGTGGGTTGAAATATAAGTGCCTACCTTTGATGAGCGTATGAAGAGTGTTGTTTCTCCCTTTTTCTTGAACCTCCTCCTAAGGCTAGGCGTAGCCTTTTGATGTTCGTGGTCGGGATGGTGTCTTTACAATGTATGTCTTTGACAGATGTTTTATGATGTGCTGTCATGATAATCACTTCGGGGTATGTGGACATGATAGCCACTTCATGATGTGTGGGAGTGATAGCCCTTTTGTAGTGTGTGGACATGATAGCCACTTCAGGGTATGTGGACATGATAGCCACTTCTAGGTATGTGGACGTGATAGCCACTTCAAGATATGTGGACATGATAGCCACTTCAGTGTATGTGGACATGATAGCCACATCACGATGTATGGAGTTGTGCTTTAGTATTCCTTTCTCATTAGAGAGCCTTCTTTGCTATAGTTGCCTTTTGTTTAGGCTATGTTTGTTGGGTTAGGTCCCGATGTCTCGTCTTGTCGGATGTTGTATCCTTTATGCTCTTTAGATGTCTCCTTCATGAGTTGTGCTTGACGATGTTCAAGTCTGATACGAGCATAGGTCGCGTGAGGGCGACATGCAAGACAATAACGTTTGTCGGAGGTTGATTTGTGCGACTTGTAAGGCAATTCTCTTTTTGATGGGTCGAGTTTATTTTGAGAGCCTTGAACTTTGGATTTCATGTCTTTGCTATCCTCCTTGATGGTGTTGGGTTCCTTTGAGATACTTCTCTTGACTTGTGCTATGGATGGTAGGATAACTCGCTACTTTTCATGATAACCTCTTGTGCTTCTATGTATGATCCTTTGGTCATGGACTTCTCCTTTGTATATGCTTTCCTTTCCTTATCTTTCTTTTGTGCTTTTCTTCACATCATACCTGCTATCTCATCAAGAAAAAACATTATGTGTTCTTTATACAACTTTACTTTGAAATTACTTTTTCATGGAATCCTTCTCAGTATGGTGCGATGATCTCTTCTGATACCCTTTAAATGGTATATATGGTACTGTTAGACCAAAGATACGCTCTTGGTGGGCGTCGAATCTGTTCACGAGACAGGCTCTCGGAGGGCACTTAACGTTGCACAGGATAGGCTCCCGGAGGGCACAGGTTAGACCAAAGATACGCTCCTGGTGGGCGTCGAAATATGTTCACGAGACTGGCTCTCGGAGGGCACTTAACGTTTCACAGGATAGGCTCCCGGAGGGCACAGGTTAGACCAAAGATACGCTCCTGGTGGGCGTCGAAATCTGTTCACGAGACTGGCTCTCGGAGGGCACTTAACGTTTCACAGGATAGGCTCCCGGAGGGCACAAGTTAGACCAAAGATACGCTCCTGGTTGGCGTCGAAACTGGTAGTTTGAAATCTACCTCAAGATACGCTCTTGGGGGCGTCGAATCTGCTAGTGTTTTTTCTACCTCAAGATACGCTCTTGGGGGCGTCGAATCTAGTAGTGTTTTTTCTACCTCAAGATACGCTCTTGGGGGCGTCGAATCTGGTAGGTTGCAAATCTACCTCAAGATACGCTCCTGGGGGCGTCGAAATTCGTAGTTTTTGGAAACCACTCTCAAGATACGCTCTTGGTGCGTCGAAGGTCGTAGTATAGAAACTACTCTCAAGATACGCTCTTGGGGGCGTCGAAGGTCGTAGTATGAACACTACTCTCAAGATACGCTCTTGGGGGCGTCGAAGATCGTAGTATAAAAACTACTCTCAAGATACGCTCTTGGGGGCGTCGAAGGTCGTAGTATGAACACTACTCTCAAGATACGCTCTTGGTGCGTCGAATCTGTTCGCGGGATAGGCTCCCAGAGGGCACAGGGTTCGTAGTTTTAGAACTACTCTCAAGATACGCTCTTGGGGGCGTCGAATGTGTTCGCGGGATTGGCTCCCGGAGGGCTCAGAATATTACTTTACCTTGTGTTCCTTCTCGTGTAGGGTGCGTTTTTGATACGCCTTTTAGATCTTTACTTGAGTTTTCTTTCCATGATATTGCCTGTTACCACGCTTTTTCTTCAATGTGGGAGATCCCCTTTCGAGGGCGATGTTTGTGTGTTGCCAACTTAGGACGAGTTCGTATAGGGAGTTGAGGATGTTTTCCTCTTATGTGACCTCTTCTAGGAGAAGTGGTATTGCATGTTCTTGTGATCTTCTGCCTCTAATCTCTTCTTTTACACTTAGGTGGACTACCAAGCACTTATTCGTTTGGTGCCCCCCAAGTTGCTTGGTGGTCATACCGCCTTTCATATTTGGCCGTTGAAGGTCCCTCGTGCATTTTCTTGGTTGGGTACCCCTTATGCTCGGGGCTCCCTTGTCTGCTTGTTTGAATGCGATGAGTGTCCCTTGTAGGATTTACTCTTTCTCATGCTTGCTTGTTTCAGTCATAGGCATGGTTTGGATAATGCCTTTGTCGGATGTATCTTTAGAGGTTGGGTGGAAGAGCTTTTGCTTTGGGTGGGTGGGGTGGATTTCATTCTCTTGATAACTAGGATGTGGCAATGTTTGTATCCTAGGGTGCTTGTAAATTCTTTTCCCCCCCTTCCTTGTGTTTTAGGTTGAAAATCTCTCTCATAGAATGGCGTCTTGAGTTGTTAATCTCGTAGGTGTGTTTCAGACTAGTCAATCTGATCCATGCTCTTTGCTCATGCATGGGGGGGTCTGACCGGGCTGTGATAATCTTGGAGTGTTGTGGCACTTAGTGTGCGTTGCCTTTTCCTTTACATTGGAGTATTCTTCAATGCCTTTAGGGATTGTCACATTGGTCATGCTCCTCCCACCTTGAATCTTGATTATAGACTTCCTTTGAATTAGGACTTGAACCTAAAAAGGATGTTTTCCTTTAGGTTTGCAAGTGATGCTCCATGATTTTCCATGGGTTTGCCCCCGTATTGGCTATTCCTTGTTGGATAGCTTCATTAGAGACTGCATTTGTATTGCGTACGTATACGTGTTTGAGGTGTGTTGAACTGACAAGTCCCTCCTTTTTCATTTTGTCATATCCTTCATTCACCATGTATTCGGCGTATGGCCTTAAAGGCGGGATATTGTTCTAGTGTCCCTTTTATCGGGGTTCTCTTCTTGATGGGATGCCAGGGTCAAATGTCTTATCATTTGCAGACAAGGTGGTTGATCGGGATGTGCGTCTAGTGTGAGGGTCAATCTTGAAACCTTACTCCCCAAGCTTTAGAGCTCTTCTTTGGTTGATCTTGTAGAACTATTATCCTGCCCTAAGGTCTTGGTAGGAGATGTATCTCCTTTTTCATACTCTAGTTGTTGCACTATCTCTTTTGCTAATCTTGCATCTTTAGAGTTTCTCTCTTGGTGCATGACTTCAATGACCGGATTTTCTACCGATGTTTGTTTTGTTAGGACTTGTATCCTTGGCTGCCTTTCTTTCTTGTGCGATGGGAGGGAGTGTTTATGAACACTCAAATGTGTCGTACTTGGTAGAGGTATGCGCCTAATCTTTATGGCGCTGTCTTGAGTCTTCGTGTACCTATCTTTGATGAACATGTTATTCATTGCATATATGATACGGAGTCCAAGGATCTCCGGGTTAGGATCATATTTTGGGAACAGAGACATAGTCATCTATTAGATGACCTCTTTATCTACGGAGTTTATTTTTGCAAGGATAAATGCAAGGATACTTGTAAGGATACTTGTAAGGATATGTGTTCCATCCTTTTCCTGGTTCATTTGCAGTGTCGTGTCCCTAATGGGTGTGTTGATGTTCTGACCACCTTTACTAGTAGGGGGTCCCTTGGTATTAGGTATGCCTGACTCTTCTCTAGTATCATCAATGGTTGGTCATGGGAGATGTCTGACGGACTCCCTTCCTGTACTATGGTTCTCTTCATGTCAAAGTTGGTGATTCCCTCTCTTATGACTAACATATCATTGTGTGGAAATACTATGTTTTCCATATCCCTTTTTAAAAGCTTGATGATGGTGTCACCGTTCTTCATTTGCTAGGCTTGGTGTCCTTGAGGGTTTTTGATGGAAGTGTATTCCATTACCTGGGATGAGCTTTCTAAGTGTAGTTGTATTTCCTGCCTATTTTGTGAAATCATAAAGATCCGCTGGAGGTGTTTGCCTCTGATGGTTGGCGTTACCCATGTGATATGGTTTCCTCTATTTTTGGAGGGATGTGTTCGCGGCTACCCCCTCTTGTGCTAATGGGCGTTTGTGGGGAGGGCATGTTGTGACTGGTGCCCCCCTTGCATACCAATGCCAGATGGGATCCTTTGACGGGCTTGGCCCTAGGATGCTTAGTGGAAGGTTGTAGTAGGGGTAATCCTTTGTGACCTTCATGGTAGTTCCTCTATAGGATGTTGGGAGTGCTCAACTTATTTTTGTAAGTGAGCCTTCCATCTTGTGATCTTTCCCAGAAACTTGACCTTATAGGTGTTCTTTGGGATTGAGGAATCTGTTGCTTGTGCATCTCTTGATTGGCGACGGCCTTTTACTGATTCTTCTAGTGGTCCACCTGTGTATATATATATCACGGAGCCCGAAGGCGTCCGGTATGGTCATTCTTGGAAAACATGTTGATATCAAGTATCAGAATCTACCCCTTTTAGGGAGTTGACTTGTTATGCAGTTAAATTAAATAAGAGGATATGGGGAGGATATGGGTGTGGGGTGTTGATATCCCATGCTTCCTTGGTAATGTAACTGTTTTCCTCCGTTAGTCTGTGTGTATTTCTTCCACTTGAGGAATATAAGGTCGCATCCTTGCAAGGTGGACTATGTGGAGGTGTATCCTTCATGTATGCTATGTGCGATCTCACTCTACTATGTCTCTCCATGAGACTTCCCATTGTAGTAGCTATGTGCTGACGTGGTGTGGTACTCTATGAGTCCTCTGTTCAAATCCTTGTCTTTTCAACTCCTCCCCTGTCCTAGGGGGATGTGTGCCAAGGGTTGTCGTGCACAAGGGGTTTGGATCTGTCGTGCTGTATCATGGGTAGGTGGTTGCCTTATTGTGTTGTTGGGACTATGTCCCTCCCTTTGAGCTTTCCTTAGTGTGTCCCTTAGGCATGTCTGTGGTGATACGGACTGTATGTGTACATTGCCATGGTGGATGTTGGAACTCCTATATCCTTGTTGGTCTTGCATGTATGTCTTCCCTTAGTGCGGTGTATGTCCTTGTTGGGGTACTTGGTTGAACTCCTGCCTCCTTGGAGGTCTTGCCTGTCTATCTGCCCCCAGAGGGGTGTATGCCCTGGCATCCTGCTGTGTCTGTTGCTGCCTTGGAGGCGCAGACTGCTGCCTTCCCCCTGGGGGTGGGCTTTGGTTGTCTCTCCTTTGTTCTCCTCGCTGCCCTGTTCGAGGGTGCGAGTGGCGTTCTTCCGTTGGGATTTGCTCATCTTCATGAGCTTCTTCTCCTTCCTGTCGGTGTTGCCTTTCCTGCCTATTCCTTAGGGTCTCTCTGTAAGCTAGTAGCTCGTCCGAGGCGCTTATCAGCCCTGGAGTCACTGTATGTGCTCCCTGTGTGTATGCCGGCCTTGTGTTGGTTGTGTGGGCACGATTGTCGTTCCTTTGAGTCAGTATTCCATATGGATACCCTTGAGGTTGTGCCTCATAGTGGTATCCCTGTGGGGGTGCCGTGTATTGGGATGGCACTCCTTGTTGCCCCCTGTCCCTGTGGCTTCCTAGTCAATGGAGTTGAAGCTGTGGAAGCCTCCTAGCCAGCTGGGCGTGAAGGTTCTCCTCCCTGCTTGTTAGGCTGGGGTGCCTGTGGGGTTACCTGAGACTCTGAGTGTGCAGACTGTTTCTCTGGGTTAGGCAGCCTTGCTGGAGGTATAAGCTGTCTTTCTTGCCTATTGCCCCCAGGTGGGCGATTATCTCTAGACACTAAGTTGTTCGTCTTCGCTCTCGTAATTGTCAGGCTTTCTGTTCGAAGCCCACAGACGGCGCCAAGTGTTAGGTTATAAAGTCTAGGTCAACGGGTCGTCAATCTAGAATTTATCTCCCGCTAATGAAATGTCGGGTTCAGTGTTCCTAGGACTAGTCATTCTGATACATGCCCTTCTGCTCCCTTGGGGTAGTCGTTCTGATATATGTCCTTCTCTTCTCTCCTTCTGATCTCCTTTCCTTCTCTCCTTCTGACCTCCTTTCCTTCTCTCCTTCTGACCTCCTGAGGCTTGTATTTCTTACCCCCGGGGCTTGTCCTACTGTTCTATGCTCTTCTGCTTCCTTGGCTCTCTTCTCCTTGCCACCCTGCAAGAGGGGCAATACCAGGCACAGAGGGGGGGTGGTGCCTGATGAACCCTCTCCGATGCCTAAGTCAGTACAGTTTTAGAGAGATAAAGCTAGAGAGATGTCAGAGCAAAATTGTGCAACTTGCCAAGATGTCCAAACGAATTGTGAAGGAGGGGTATTTATAGGCAACGGTGTCATTAAGGTGACTTAATGACATCGTTAATCTTTAAACACAGTTAATTAACCTTTAAACGCATAATTAAGACCTTAGGATACGGAGAAGGTAGGCGGAGTAAGCCGAGTGTGGGGGTCCAAAAAGTGGTGCCGGGGCCCTTGGGGGGAAGAGAAATCCGACCCCCAAGGGTAGGGGTTGGGTGAGGGCACCCAACCCCTCCTAGGGAGGATGGGGTTGGCCAACCCCATCCCCCCTAGGGGAGATCGGGTTGGCCGACCCGATCTCCCCTAGGGGAGGTCGGGTGTGGCCACCCAACCTCACCTAGGTGAGTTTGACTCGGCCGGACGAGCGCTTCGGCCTCGTCCGAGCCGTTGGTGTTCTCGCGAAGTGTTTCGACCGAGTTATTGCGGGTTGTCCGCGGAATAACTCGTCGAAGTCTTCGGGTTGAATGCGAGCCAAGCCCGTCCTCTAAAATCACGAGCAGGCCCTAACTTCGTCCTCTGGATGGCGATGAATCCTTTGGGTTCTCTGGAAGATTGTCTATTTGCCCCTGCGAAAGGAGCGTTACCAAGCAGTCCCCGTGGAGAGGGGGGGGGGGGGTGCTTGGTGTGCTCACTCCGACGATCAACATTAGTCGATTTCTAGAGAGAGAAAGAGAGGGTTTTAGAGAGAGGTCAGAGCTTTTCCCACTCTTGCCCCAAGTGATTTTTTGAATGACTTGAAAATGTTTACCCCCAAGGTGGCTATTTATAGGCAACCTTGGACCGTAAACCGGTTTTGACCCGGTTCAATGTGGAAATGTGAACCGGGATGCAGGGGAGAGCTTTGGGAAATGGTCTCTGACGCGCGTCTCAGGCGGCTGTCCTGAGCGGGACGCGCGCGCCTCTGAAACTTAGGTCTCGGACACATAGGAGTTAGTTAAAAATCGGGTCTCCTATACGTCCGGGACTAAATGGGGGGTGTACGCGACACCCCCCGGGTGTTGAGCTTACCCGGAATTCCGGGTAAGCCCCCCGGGGATGCCGGGCAAGTTCGAAACTTGCCCGGTTTCCCCCGGTTAGCTTGCAATCGGGTTTCGCGCGTGTATGAGGTCCGAATAATTGAAACCGAGCCCGAATCACACGTATATCCATCACTTGCCCCCGAGTTAAATAATGGCTTGACCTTTGTTTAACTCTATTCTAAGATAGGGTATACGCGTGATTCGAGTCGTCTGCTCACCTCGAGTTTTGACCTATCAAGGGTGGATACGCGCGGCTCAGACGAGTTCCTTGCCTTAGTTTTTTGAGATGGTCATGCTTGGTAACTGCACAAAGGGTTAGTAGCACAACGGACTACGAGTAATATGATAAATGTGATCGTTTGGAGAATTAAGGCGCGAGCGCACATGAAATCTTTCGGGTTTGTACGACGAACAAATAAATACGGAACGTTCATACCACGACTAAACGTACCAAAATGATAATAAATCATGCAAGTCTTGATAAAATGCTTTTCATGCAGTGCAATAGTTTCCGGGAGCCCGTCGTCCGAGACGGTCGTCTTGACGGCGAGACGACGGTTTTGGGTGAATGAAATAAGGCCGGGTTTTGAAAAATCACATGCAACGGACGTGATACGAAAAATCATAAACACAACATTTTCCAAAAGTTGAGGACATTTGAAATGACTTAGTTAAATTTATCCAAGTCATTTGATGGTTAAAAGTAAAACCCAAGCCATCAACAATTTAAAAAATGAATGGTGGATAGGAATGTACCTCTTTGATGTATGGTACTTACTATGTTGTGTAGTCCACCTCCTCCATGATAGTTTATAAAACTATCAACTTTTGAATTGGTTGTGGTGAGAGTTTTGGAGGAGCTAAGGTAGTGATTTTAGGAATTCACTTTAGGGTGCTAGGGAGACTCCATTTCGGCCGGCCACCACCAGGAGCACCACCGGCGAGGTCAGGGCGGCGCAGCGGCGGCGAGGCGGCGGCGGCAGCGGCGGGTCCGGCGGCTGCAGCGGACGGCGGCTGCACCTCTTGCGGGCCGTTTTCGAGCTTGATTCGATCCGGTTTCGAGTCCTTTTTGTCGAGCATCGATTGGTAACGTCCTCCACTCCCTTTTCTTGAAGTTAATTAGACCTTTAGGGCTGCACATTTGAATTTCAATAAGGTGCATGGTAGGTGTTTGATGAAATGCCTAAGTGAAATTTTGGCTTGATTTTCAAAATTTGCTTTTGGCTAAGCTTTAAGTGTAGATAAATAGAGTTAAGGATAGCGAACTCCCTTTGTGAAGAGGTCCCTAGGTTCCGACCAACCGAGGGGGAATCGCGGAGGTTCGAAATCGGACTTTTTCAAGCGAAAAGTCCGACCCTTTGTATCTTGATACGGGTGACTTGAAATGATGTCCCCTATTGTGATAATGCCCCCTTGATTGTTTGTGAGTGGATAGCCATGCCCCCGGAGTTTAGGTGATTGCTTGGTAGTTTGCCTTCATTAGTGGCTTAGTTGACCCGAGTGTTCTTCGGGTTGCTCGGGGAGGGGTAAGTCTCCCTGTGGCATGTAATGGGCTTGCCTGAGTGCGTTTGAACTGCTTGTATGTGCCCCCGGGGCCTTGAGCCATTTTGAGGATAAAATTTGATCAAAAGGTGGTCGGATGGCATTTTGGTAATTATAACCAACTTTGTATGCCTTTGATTTCTTTAGCTCTTGAACTTGTCGCTTTGTAGAGTGCTTGAATACCTGTGTCACATTGCACAAATGTACGAAAATTTGATTAGTAGGTGACCTAGACCTTTGATGAGCGTAAGGATTTTTGACTCCCGAGCGGGAGGGTCCCTAGCTGTTTGCTTGCGGACAGTTGGTCCGTTGGGTTGGATATCCTTGCAAAGGACTTTGATGAATGTGGTTGATGTGTTGCCTTGGCTTTTGATTGGGCTTGTGTATGGTTTTTGCACGGCTTGGTTGACGGGCTTGCAGGCGCCCGACTCTGATACTTAGAGTATTCTTGATAGGAAACGGTTTCCACTTCTTCGCATAATGAGTAAGTCTCATCCTTTTGTTTCGGATAACTTTGAGGGTGAGGTTGACGAGAGCACCATGGATTCCGATTCTAGGTCTCGAAGTGGTGTACTCTTGGGACCGTCGGGTGACCGCGTGATATTGGAGAAGACTCAGATATTTTTTCCCAACAAGCTTCCACGTTCCAAGTTTGACCTCTATGTCTCGACCCGGGGCTGGTGTCCCGGCCTAGAGGTCTCGTATCCTTGGGATGTTGTGAAGGGAGTTGAATTTGGTCGGCTCACCGTTCCTCCAGCTGAGTATGAGGCGGTCTACCTTCCACAGTTTCGAGAAGGGCTGCGATTTCCCTACTGTCAGGATCTGGTCCGCCTTTGTCGATATTATAGGATTTCTCCTGTCTCTATTACCCCACCAGGGTTTAGGGCTTGGACGTGTTTTCGGGTGCAATGTCATCTGAATTCCTGGGACTACTCAATAGTGTTGTTTCGAGCCTTCTACCGCCTGGGTAAGGCGGATGAGTCTGGGATGTGCACCTTCAGCTTGCGTTGGCCTCATATGACCGAAAAGGGATTCTCTTCCCTTGGCTTGCGCAGGGCGGGGTGGAATACTGAAGCGCGATTCTGCGAACGGTCGGACACTTCCCAGAATAAATGGAAGTGTCAGTACTTTTTTGTAAAGGATGCAGGCACGACTTGGGCGACTTCTCACATATTGGATGCCGATCCCGTTCCACGATTTCAGGAGTTCTCCGATAGAGATAAGGTCGCTTTGAAGAAGATCCATGCGGCGAATAGGGCGGGGGAGTACAGCCCCCTTTATCGTGCTTCTGACGTCGAGCTGCTCGCGGCGGGCATTCACGTACGTCCTTCGGGGGAGGAGTTGGTATGTTTTGAAGTTTTGTAACATCTGCTCTTGTTTCCTTGTAGGTTGGTTTCTTAACAGACGCCCCTGTTTACAGGGTGGAGTTGCAGGCGGGTCTTCTCAGATTGTTCCCGGCCTAGACGATACTCTTCCTGTTGGCCCGGGTATGGGACTTGTGCCTTTTAAAGGTTTCGTTGAGATTTTTCCCATGTTAACATGCTAATGGTCTCTTTGTGGTCGTCTTTGCAGGCTTGGAATTTTCGACGGCGGGGGGAGTTGTTCCTGTCGGGGAGCATGATGCTGACGTCCGCTCCCCGAGCGATCCTAGGAGGTTGACATCTGACGGCATGCCTCTTGCTCCTTCCTGCGACAAAGGGAAAGGGCCTATGTATGCAGATTCGACCGTGCATGTCCCCCGGTCGGGGAGCGGGCGTTCAGAGGAGGTGCCTCCCTTGGCAGGTAACTGTGGTTGACTTCTTGTTGTATTAGTATGGTTTGCCTTCTCCTAATGTGTCTGCTTTTGATGTGTAGTTGTTCCTACTCCTCCGGCTCTTCGCAAGTCTGACTTGATTTGCCGGCCTGATCGGGATGTGTCTGGGAGTGAGTGGGTTCCGTATTCTCAGTCTGCTGTCCGTTTTCCCAAGGATGTTTCCTTGAGCACGCCTGCTGTTGGTGTGCGTGTGGTTCAGCGGTCTGTTCCGCCGGCTGACCGCAAGACGTGTCCCCGGGATCCTGAGGCTGCGTTGAAATGTGTCGATGAGTCACTCGCGCGCTTTGCTCCTGTACGTTGTTTTCCCTTTATGTTGGATCTATCATGTTTGTCTGACTTCTTTGTGTGTGATGTGTTTGTGTTGTTGTTGTAGGTGAATGCCGTGATGACCAACCTTTCCTCCTTTGTTGTTGAGCTTGTTGAGGAGACGAGGGGTCTGCAGGATCGTCACGAGCACTTGTCTCAGGATGTCGTTGTGTTGAGGGAGAAGGTGCGCGCGCATTTAGATGCTTCTTCCGAGGCTTCCGCTGATCTCAAGAGGAGTCAGGATTATGCGTCTCAGCTGGAGGCGGAGCTATTTGCCCTACTACGCCAGGAGAAGGTTGATGAGGAAGCACATGTTGTGGTGCTGAGGGAGACTAAGGAGTCTCACGTTGCCCTGGGTGATCAGCTTGGAATGATTGAGTTTCCTACTACAGCTGATTATCCAAAGCTTCTCGAGAAGGCGCGTGATGATCGCATGGAGTCCTTCTCTGTGGATTACTTCAGGAGGGTATACTCTCTTGCCCCCGATTTTCCTTTCCAGAGTGCTGGTCCATATGCTGGCTATGCCCTTGGGGCTATTGCGGGGATCCGAGCGAGCGGTGGAACGAGTGGATTGACGGGACATGTGTCCGTCCCTGTTGGTGATGATCGCCGTGGTGCTTTCAAAGGCCCAGCGCAAGATGTTTTTATGACTGATGCATTTGGTTCTGGTGCTCCTGACGTTGGGTCAGGTTGATCTTTCTTTGTTTTTCCTTGTGTATATATGGTTGCTCCCCTTGCATGGGTGAGATTTTGACGGGGTGCATCTTGGGCTTGACTTCTATGCTGGCTGGATGTCTTTACTTTTTAGTCCTGCTATATTATATATATATATATGCCTGACATGAGATGTTAGAAAGATATAATACTTAGTATTATTTTGCATCTTCCTTTATTGCTGTCGCAGTGACTTGTTCTGTTTTTGTAAGAGTGTTGCTCTATTGAATGGTCGATTTCTTTAATCCGATGGTTTTCCTTAGGAAATTGCATCTTTGTTGGTGACGGGTGTGGATGAGTTGGTATTACCGTCGCCTGTGGCTTTGTAAGGAGGATGATCCTTGTTGAAGTGGTTTTCTTTCTTTATGAGGATGTGAACAGACTAGTATGTTCACATACTTGATGCTGCGGCTAAGTGTGGATAGATTAGTACGTCCGACCCTTGCCTTTGTTTGCGAGGGAGGATTCCTAATGATTCGTATGTCCCCCGACTTTTTGCAAGGATGTGAATAGATTAGTACGTTCACATCCTTGTATTATGGCGAAGTGTGGATAGATTAGTACGTCCGACACTTGCATTTGTTTGCGAGGGAGGATTCCCCATGATCCGCTTGTCCCCCGACTTTTTGCAAGGATGTGAATAGATTAGTACGTTCACATCCTTGTATTGTGGCGAAGTGTGGATAGATTAGTACGTCCGACACTTGCCTTTGTTTGCGAGGGAGGATTCCCAATGATCCGCTTGTCCCCCGACTTTTTGCAAGGATGTGAATAGATTAGTACGTTCACATCCTTGTATTGTGGCGAAGTGTGGATAGATTAGTACGTCCGACACTTGCATTTGTTTGCGAGGGAGGATTCCCAATGATCCGCTTGTCCCCCGACTTTTTGCAAGGATGTGAATAGATTAGTACGTTCACATCCTTGTATTGTGGCGAAGTGTGGATAGATTAGTACGTCCGACACTTGCATTTGTTTGCGAGGGAGGATTCCCCATGATCCGCTTGTCCCCCGACTTTTTGCAAGGATGTGAATAGATTAGTGTGTTCACATCCTTGTATTGTGGCGAAGTGTGGATAGATTAGTACGTCCGACACTTGCCTTTGTTTGCGAGGGAGGATTCCCAATGATCCGCTTGTCCCCCGACTTTTTGCAAGGATGTGAATAGATTAGTACGTTCACATCCTTGTATTGTGGCGAAGTGTGGATAGATTAGTACGTCCGACACTTGCATTTGTTTGCGAGGGAGGATTCCCAATGATCCGCTTGTCCCCCGACTTTTTGCAAGGATGTGAATAGATTAGTACATTCACATCCTTGATGAGGATACTTCAACTCCTTGTATGCGTCAAACGTCCTTTGTTTTGGTTTGTAGTGATGAGCCTCGCTTAGTCTTGCTTTGATATCATTTTGATGGCTTTTCTTGTTGGTTGCCCTTTCTGCGTATAGGGTTAGGGCCTTTGTTGGTGATGTATGTGGCTTGTTCCTGGTTTTGGACCGGGGTAGCTTGCCATTACATAGTGATTTTTCCTACGCAAGGAGTGAACTTCATTAGTCTTCTTGTTTATTTACAAGGGATGTGCATGGATGGAGTCAACTGATCTCCCATCCTAAACGTTCTACTCAGCATTTGAGAAGTAAAGATAGAGTATGTGCATGTCATAAGGGAAGGGTTATTCCCTTAGTGACGGTTTGATAAAGCTGGCTTCCTGCATGCAATGTAGGAGCGCAGAGCTCCTTGTTTGATCAGTTCCTCGATTTTGTTGCGAAGAGAGGGGCAGCCATTCGTGCTGTGACCCCATTTGTTGTGATAGTGGCACCACATTTCTGGATTCTTCCCGAGGAAGGCAATCCGGATCTCACTTGGAGGAGGTAAAACATCCTTCAGGATGGTCTTGAACAACTCTTCCACCTCTATGTTTAGAGGTGTATATTCTCCATTTTGGTTGTTGTTCAAGTCTTGTCTTGCACGCTTGTGTTCGCGCGCCTCCTCTTGTTCTGCAAGTGGGCTGAACCACCCCAGCTCGTTTGCGACTTCGATTGCTGTCTCCATCTTCTCTTTTAGGTCAGCCATAGACTTGGTTGTTCTCCACCCTTGTGTTCGTCCAAATAGGAGAAAAGTGGGTGAGTTCATGTTCAGGAAAAAGGCATTGATCACGGCTGACTTTTCTGCCAAACTTGAAGTTGCGTTAATAGCGAATCGCTTGAAGTAGTTTTGGATGGATTCTGACTCTCCTTGTTTGATGTCCCATATGCTTGGGAGCATTGGGGTTTGAAGTGTTGGGAGTCTTTCTCCTTTGCTCATCATCTCGTCAAATCGCCTTTCGACTTCAGACTTGGAACACTGTCCCCTTTCAATGACTGCAATGTCCAGGCGGTTCTTGCATCTTAGGGCGTTGACATAGCATTTTCGTGTTGTTGTCTGATCGCCCAAGACTTCACCAATTCCTCCCCTTAAGCGGTATTTCAGCTTTTGATGTGCCGTTGAAGGCACCATCTCGTAGGGGTTTATCGTTGTTCTTCCGAGAATTCCGTTGTAAGCGCCAAGGCTCTCGACGATCACGAAAGTGATGTCGACTTTCATTGCGTTCCATCCCTCTCCTATCACAGTGGGAAGGGTGATCATTCCCAGTGGGTATGTAGCAGCTCCAGCAAAGCTTACTAACGGGAAATTTCCCGGCTTCAGGTCCTCTCTTTTCATTCCCAGCTGTTCGAGGACGTTGATATGGAGGATGTCTGACGAGCTTCCTCCGTCGACTAGAATTCTTTTGACATCGAAACCGTTGATTTCCATCGTTATTACTAACGCGTCATCATGTGGGTAGACGATGTGTGCCATGTCTTTTCTCAAGAATCCTATCACGGGGTCCTCCTCTTCCGGTTTCTTTCTTTTCCCATACTTGGGGAGTGTGCTTGCCTGCGCAGCGTACACATCTCTTGTGTTGGAGACTTGTCCTCCTGCAGCTGGACCGCCATGAATGACATTAATAACTCCCCTCTTTTTAGGAGGAGGGTTGTCAGTGGTCTTCTCTTTTGCTTTCTCCTTTGGCGTGAATTTTCTTTTCACCTTCTCAATCTTTCCCCCCTGGTCGACGTAGTGCTTAAGTCCGCCTTCTTGTATGATTCGATTGATTTGGAACTTAAGGCTTCTACAGTCGTCTGTTTCATGGCCGTGGACTTCGTGGCTTTCACACCACTTGTCTTGCTCCTTCCCTAGCTGACCCTTTCTGAAACCGAATGGCTCTCTCCAGAGATTTTGCTCTTTCATTTCTTTCAGTATGACACTCAGGGGAGCGTTCAAAGGGATCAGCTCGATGGTGTTGACGTCTGGATTCTTGTCTTCTTCAATGTTGAATGTTCTCTTCTGGGGCGGAGTCCATTGTTTTTGTTGGGGGGTTTGGTTCTTGTAAACACCTAATTTTGGACAGGGGTCGGAAAATACCGTGACGTGTGGAACCGAGCCGGGAATAATCGAGTTCGTAGAAAACCCAAAAAAATATTAAAATATTATTAAAAAAAAAAAAAAAAAGAACTAGGCTCTTAAAAGGCCACGTCCCCACATTTTCCTACACTCCACATCCATGCTTGTAAGTCTATGTACCATTATCTCTATTTATCTTCCCTAGAAGCTATCCCATCCCCTGTTCCATATTTGAGCAACCTTTATTAAATAATTAAAACAAAAAAGAAGAAATCTTGGTCTATAAAAGGAGACCATGAACCGAGAGGAGAAAGGGGGGACTCAGTATTACAAAAAAATATCACAGAGAGTCTCAGTGAGAGTGTAATCCATATATTGCTCGGTAATTGTGGTTTGGTTCCACACGTCACGACATTATACCCGGAAATAACCCAATGTAAGTACCGCTTAATCAAAAGTTGTATTTACATTTCAAGCATAAATAAAGTGCAAGTTGGTTAAAGATCCATCGCTTTCAATGTAGCGTTTATTTATTTTCCGTTATTTTATTTCGCACTATATATATATATATATATATATATTACGTATTTCTATTATCTACAAGTTTTATATATATCTGTTTTACTTATTTGTCATTTATATTATATATAAGTTTTATATATATTATATTACTTATTGTCATTTACTTATATGTTTATACATTATTAAGTCATATATCTGTTTATTTCACTTATTTGTCATTTATATTACCTTTAAGTTTTATATATATGTACATATTGCATATTTTTCATATTTTATCTATAAGTTTTATATGTGTTTGTATTACTTATTTGTCTCAAAACCTTAATAAGTGTTACAAATCAGTCCAGTGAAGTTCAGGGTCATTTTAACATGTTTTAAAAGTTGTTTGCAGTTTAGCCCCGAACTTTGCCGATTGTTACATTTTAACCCAGGATCTTTCCTAGTGTCCCCAAATCTTTGTTAATTGTTACAAATCATTCCATGAAGTTCAATGGCCATTTGAACACATTTTAAAAGTCATCTTCAGTTCATCCATGAAATTTTTGATGATTACATTTCGGCCCCTGAACATTTTGATAATTGCAAATTGGCCATTCATTTCCTGATAATTACAACTCGGCCATGAACTTTTGATAATTGCAATTCAGCTCTCAAAACGGATATTTTTTTGTGAAAAATTAAACAAGACAAGACAAGCCAAAGTACCGAAAGGGCGGATTTTTAGCTTGCGAGCTTTTAATACGTAATCAAACCCCCGGACCCAGACCATTCAAAGCCCTAGGATGTTAGTATCATGTACCCTAGGCAACTCTAGGATTCCGATTAGCCTTTAATTAATCGGTGGCGACTCTTTCTATTTTCCCCGGTTCGGTTGATATTTCCATAATCGACCGAACCCGTCGTTCGCCGATCCAAAAAAAACACATTTTCAAAACCCGCTCTTTTCCGAGAGCGCTGGCCGGAATCGACGTGCGACATTTTGGCGACTCTGCTGGGGACTTTTAATGTTCATAGGGTTTAAGCTTGTTGTGTTTTCTTGCTTTGTTTATTTTTTATTTTACCCTATCTGTTTTGACCGTTTGTTAGTGTGTGCAGCTTTTGTTGACCCGATTTAAATAAATTGAAATGTTTTTTTTCCCACACCACGCCCGGTTACCATTCCACGCCCAAAACCAGGGGTATTTAGAAACCTAGGGGGTTGAGTAAGAGAATACGGCCAGTAGCGGTTACAACCGCCGGCACGTCTCTGAAAGCCCAACTCGATGATCGAAAAGGGCCTGCGATCCCCTTCATGGGGTAAGGTACCTTTCGATTCGAGAACCTTTAGAACCCACCTTGATAGAGCAGATGCCCACACAATGCGGAGCCATCAACCAGTCGCATTAATTCCAGATATGCTATTTTGCATTTTTTTTTTATCCTGGTCATATGTATAGAAGGGGCATCCAGAAGCTCGCACACTTTTCTAAAATAGTCAAGGGGCATCCACAGGTCTGTATATCTCTCTTGATGCATTGGTTTGAGAAGGTAAGAAAAACAATCGTTGTATATATGCATGTGTACATGAATAAGGTGATTTCCTTTTTATACTGCATCACGAATTTCAAAGCTATTAAAGTCATCAATTGGGTCGGTTTTGAATTCATGAGTTATTTATCCTCCATTAAGTAAGGATTATTTGCCCGAGCATCATGATAAGAACCGTGAAATCAATTTGCAAAAAAAAAAAAAGACTTGAGGAAGATGATTGTTCAAATGACTCATTTTTATGAGACCCTAAAATACTCCTCAACGTTTTAATTTCAAGAGTTTTAAAATCTAGAAATTCACGGGTGTTGTCTCGATTTTGCCAAGCCAGAGGTAGCTAAGTCATTTTTGTGCCCAATTTAAGCGGTCGGTCGTCGGCCCGACAAATCAAACACCTGGTTTTAAAAAAAAAAATCTCGGGAAGCATCAAAATTCAGAACCTCAGGAACTGACATTAATCGAATGAGAAGCAAACCGGGTATTAAAAAAAACCTAATGGGTTAAGGGTTGGAAAATGAATAACCCGCGACTTAATTCTCCAAATTTTTTTTTCAAAACGTTGAGGATCCTAATCGGCATAATTGATGGCTGTATTTTCCAAATCATGCATCATTATTGCATATTCTCTATTCTAATTGTCATTTTCTCACAGGTACAACTGGCGCGAACAAGCCTTAAACTTTCTCTGTGATCTTGTTCGAATGGAACAAATGGGGCAACTAAAAAAGAGTCATTCGCCAGGGTTCCTAACTCAGGTTCCTAACTCATGTGATAACCAAAGGCACCACCAGCTCAAGAAAATAAAGAGTGGATTGTCCATCTAAAAGGGACTATGCGAGCCACAGCTTTCCGAACGGAACAATCTATCTTTGACGTGGCCTCCTAGTTAAAGCGCCTTGTCGCTAATGCCCAATCATTCATGGTTGTCGCAATCTCCCAGACTCGGCATCTCAAGTACAGTTGGCGCGAACAAGCCCCAAACATATTCGCAATTCCGTTCGAATGGAACAAAATGGGCAATCAAACCAGAGTCCTCCGCCATGGTTCTGAACCCATGTGATGTCCAGCGCCTCCGCCACCTCAAGAAAATGAAGAGGGGATCTGGGAGATGGGATCACCTAAAAAGGAACATTTCCTTGTCGACATGACCTTATAAGTCAGGCGTATCATCATTTTTTTTCAGCGCCCAGGCAGTCATGGCATCTGCAGTCTCCCAACATCTGGCGCAAACAAGCCCCAAACATACTCGTGACTTCGTTCGAATAGAACAAATGGGGCAAACAAACCAGAGCTCGCTATGGTTTCAAACTCATGTGATATATGACGACTCGACCACCTTGAATAAAGAGATGATCATTCAGCTAAGGGGGGTCTTGCGAGCTAAGATCACCAAAACGGAACAATCCATCACCGACATGGCCTCCTACGTCGGGCATCTCGTCGCTTTTCAGTGATTAAGCTATCATGGTTGCCACAGTCTCCCAAAATTCAACATCTCGAGACGAGAATCCACCGGCGACCTTAGTATAATTGATGGCTTATTTTCGTAATCATGCATCAATGTTTTGTATTTTGCATTCTAATTGGCATTTTTTACAGGTACATCTAGTGCAAGAAAGCTCCATACGTACATGTGATTTCATTCAAACAGAACAAATGAAGCAAGATGAGAAGATTCCTCCATTTGGGTTCCTAAGATCCATAAGATGTCTAACAGCTTCATCACCTCGATAAGAGACGATCATCCATCAAGAGGGTGCCAGGCATGCTATGATCACCAGAAGGAAAAAATCCCTCGCTAGCATGACCTCCGAAATTGAGCAGCTCATCGCTTTTCAGCGCCCAACAGTCATGGCCGCCGCAGTCTCCTAGACTTCGACATTTCGAGCGCGCCTCAACTTGCGATCTCAGCATAATTGATGACTATATTTTCAAAATATTCCATCATTATTGTGAATTTTCAATTCTAATTGTCGTCTTCTCACAGGTACACTTGGCTCGAACAAGCCCCAAACATACTCGTGACTTTGTTCGAATGGAACAAAATGGGCAATCAAACCAGAGTCTTCCGCCATGGTTCTGAACCCATGTGATATCCAGGGCCTCCGCCATCTCAAGAAAATGAAGAGGGGATCATCCAGCTAGAGGGGATTTGGGAGATGGGATCACCCAAAACAGAACAGTCACCTCGCAGACATGGCCTCATAAGTCAAGCATATCATCGCTTTTTCAACGCCCAAGCATTCATAGCGCCTCAAATATCTCGAGTCGCGCCTCCGCCTGCGACCTTGAAATAATTTATGACTATGTTCTCATGATCATGCATCATGATCTGTATTTTCAGTTCTAATTGACGTTTTTACAGGTACATCTGGAGCAAGCAAGCCCCATACGTACTCGTGATTTCGCTCAAATAGAACAAATTAAGCAAGATGACAAGATTCTTCCGTATGGTTCCTAAAACCCATGTGATGTCCAGCGGCTCCGCCACCTCGAGAGGATGAATATAGGATTACCAAGCTAGAGGAGTCATTGCGAGCAAAGTTCAGCCAAAACGAACAATCCATCGCCGACATGACCTACTAAATCAAGCGTCTCATCGCTTTTTCACCGCACATGCAGTCATGACCGCCGCAGTCTCCCAAAATTCAACATCTCGGGACACACCTCCTTCTGCGAAATCCGCAGAATTGATTGCTACATTTTCAAATTATACATCATTTTTGTGTTCTTTCAAATTCTAATTGTCATTTTTCTCACAGATAAGTCTGGCGTGATCAAGCCCCTTGCGTACCCATGACTTCATAACGAATGTGGCAACTAAAGCCAAACTCCTCTGTCAGGGTTTCTAACCCATGTGATATTCAATGGCTCGGCCACCTAAAAAAGAGGATCAACAATCTGGAGGAGACCTCGCAAGCTATGATCGCCTGAACCGAACAATCAATCCGCTGAAGTGGCCTCCCAGGTCGAGTGCTCACTCTTTTCGGAACCCAAGAAGTCATGGCTGCCGCGGTCTCTCGGAATTCAAAATCCCAAGCCGTGCCTCAACTTGCAGTCCCTAAAAGCAGGGAACAAACTGACCCTGATCAAGCTTCACACATTACTGATGTGTCTCCCAGTCAAGCTTCAAATCTGCAATGCATCACTTATCGGTCTGTCGCAAAGGATCCTGACCAAATATGTAGACATTCATGCTAGCTTGTCAAACTCTTTTTCAACAGTCATGAGAGCCCTTAATGATGAGGTCCCTTCAGAAGTTTCATCTATCTACTCGCCAGAAGAGAGAATATCACAAAGTGGATGAAAATGCTCGTTTATACGCTTTCTCTTCGTAACGAGTAGACAATATCCAGAAATGGATGCATTGCCCGTGGGGCAAATGTCCGAGCCCAGTATTTCTGGAAGAGGGAAAATTCTTCATGACCATAATGAGTTCCTTCTTTTGTCATTCATTGTGATCTCAATATTCTCTGTCATCATATGCATGATTTGACATTAACGTCAACATTCCTCTACTTCTTTCTCCAGGAACAATGTCTCTCCGGAAGAAGTGACATCATGATTTAGTCTTACACAAGGACCTCCTTGCCAAATCAAAATATATGCTTAAAGAGGAAGGATATGGCGAGGATGATGAGACTCGGCTACTTTTGGCCCACCAAGAAGACCGACTGCATTTGACATGTCCAAACATTGCAACTTATGTCAAGCATATGTGGGCTAAATCCATGCACCGCCTCATGAGCTTTATTTAATAATATCTTCATGGCTTTCTTTCAATACAGGGCATCGACGTGATCTTTCCAAAGGCATCAATGGGCCTCCAATTCATATTGGTGGCATTCACGACCTATAGGACCTCGATCCGAATCTCAACTGGGGCAAATCTATTTCCAAGTCTACATAACAGAAGCCTGTCACCAATTCGAGCGGAAAATGCGTTCACGTGGCTCCTTGTTAAGAAAAAAATGGATAAATCTGAGAGAGCAAAGCACATGCATGAGCAGTCAAGCCTCATCGACGAAAGCGGCTCCCTGCATTATTCCACGGGCACCTTTACCAGAAGCGCATGGTTCGAGCGTTCAATAAGGAAGAACGCTCCATAGAAACCAAGCGATCGAGTCTTTCAGAAATTCCCGAGCCAATCCAGATTCTCGGGGCAAGTTCATCCACAACTATGAAGGACCGTGTGTTGACATTAAAAAAATCTTAGTGGAGGAGCCACGATCATCACTGACATGGACGCACAAAGACTCCCTAGTCCAGTAATCATGGACGATGTCAAGAAGTATTATCCTTGAAAGAGCTTGCAACCAGAATGCGAGTTTTCGGATTTTGAGAGAAAATTCCCGCTAAACTGAAAACCCGAAAGGGCGGTTTAGGCAAAATTTAGGGAAGAGGGGCGTGATCGAAAATCCCTCAAAAGGGCGATCATGGCAAAAGGAGAGGAAATAAAATCCCCGCTAGGTTGAAAACCCGAAAGGGCGGCCTAGGCAAAAATTAGGGGAACCGAGAGGTGCGATCGAAAAAATGATCGTAGCAAAAGGAGAGAAATCCGAGAGCAAAACAAAAGAAAAAAAAAGAAAGAAAAAAGAAAAGAAAGAAAAAAGAAATTTTTGTGGACAAATGTAATTGTCACCAGATAGCGATGAAGAATCACAATGATCAACATTGTCTGAGCTGCCCCTACCAGCTCACAGAGATGCACCTAGGCGGGCGGACAACTAAATGCTCTAAAATTAACTCAATCAAGAGATGATTTTCAGTCAACCCCGCGAGGAATACAAGCATAAAAGGCTCGACAAAAGCAGCATCAACTGCATATCTCAGTAATGAAGCGAAAAACAATATGCAGCACATCGCTGAAAGAAATTCATTCATCAAAGAATCGGGCATTCTCATGGCCAGCCATCCAGAGCTATGCAAAATCGACAAGCTGGACTGTTACGGTCTGTTCTGGTAAGTCGCATTTCAATGGAGCATCATTTTTAAAAAGAACTTCCAAATTTGAGAGAAAATTCCCGCTAAACTGAAAACCCAAAAGGGCGGTTTAGGCAAAATTTAGGGAAGAGGGGCGTGATTGAAAATCCCTCAAAAGGGCGATCATGGCAAAAGGAGAGGAAATAAAATCCCCGATAGGTTGAAAACCCGAAAGGGCGGCCTAGGCAAAAATTAGGGGAACCGAGAGGTGCGATCAAAAAATGATCGTAGCAAAAGGAGAGAAATCCGAGAGAAAAAAAAGAAGCAAAAAACAAAAGAGAGAGAAAAACACAGCACATCGCTGGAAAAAAAAAAAAAAAAAGTTTATTTGTCAAGAATGGGGCGTTCGAATGCCTAACTTCCTAGAGTTATACGGAATCGGCAAGCGAGACTGTTACAGTCTGCTCTCGCAAGTCACCTTCCAAAGACGAGTAGGACTGTTACAGTCTGTTCCTACAAGTCAAACCTCATTGCCGCACCAATGCAGGCACCGCTATCCAAGACGTGCATTCACATAGCCGCCCAATGCTGGCATCACCGACAATCGGAACCTGTGGTCATCCAGCATTCCGAGAGTCACAACCCGACAGACATAGCCTTTAGGTGTTCAGCTCCGCAAGTCACCACCGACAATCGGAACCTGTGGTCATCCAGCATTCCGAGAGTCACAACCGACAAACGGAGCCTTTAGGTCTTCAGCTCCGCAAGTCACCGCCGACAATCGGGACCTGTGGTCATCCAGCATTCCGAGAGTCACAACCCGATGAACGGAGCCTTTAGGTGTTCAGCTCCGCAAGTCACCACCGATAATCGGGACCTGTGGTCATCCAGCATTCCGAGAGTCACAACCGACAAACGGAGCCTTTAGGTGTTCAGCTCCGCAAGTCACCGCCGACAATCGGGACCTGTGGTCATCCAGCATTCCGAGAGTCACAACCCGACAGACAGAGCCTTTAGGTGTTCAGCTCCGCAAGTCACCACCGACAATCGGAACCTGTGGTCATCCAGCATTCCGAGAGTCACAACCGACAGACAGAGCCTTTAGGTGTTCAGCTCCGCAAGTCACCACCGACAATCGGAACCTGTGGTCATCCAGCATTCCGAGAGTCACAACCGACAAACGGAGCCTTTAGGTGTTCAGCTCCGCAAGTCACCGCCGACAATCGGGACCTGTGGTCATCCAGCATCCCGAGAGTCACAACCAGACGAACGGAGCTCTTAGGTGTTCAGCTCCGCAAGTCGCCACCGACAACCGGAACCGGTGGTTATCCAGCATTCCGAGAGTCACCGCCAACGATCGGGACCTATAGGTGTCTAGCTTTCGAAAGTTGTATGTTTATTTTGTATGCAATATAAATAGTTAGTCGGGGAGACCCAAAATTAGTTGTTTGTCTTTGAACATACGTTCATTGGACCACATCCATGAACGCATGCTCAAAGAGGGGCAACTGTAAACACCTAATTTTGGACAGGGGTCGGAAAATACCGTGACGTGTGGAACCGAGCCGGGAATAATCGAGTTCGTAGAAAACCCAAAAAAATATTAAAATATTATTAAAAAAAAAAAAAAAAAGAACTAGGCTCTTAAAAGGCCACGTCCCCACATTTTCCTACACTCCACATCCATGCTTGTAAGTCTATGTACCATTATCTCTATTTATCTTCCCTAGAAGCTATCCCATCCCCTGTTCCATATTTGAGCAACCTTTATTAAATAATTAAAACAAAAAAGAAGAAATCTTGGTCTATAAAAGGAGACCATGAACCGAGAGGAGAAAGGGGGGACTCAGTATTACAAAAAAATATCACAGAGAGTCTCAGTGAGAGTGTAATCCATATATTGCTCGGTAATTGTGGTTTGGTTCCACACGTCACGACATTATACCCGGAAATAACCCAATGTAAGTACCGCTTAATCAAAAGTTGTATTTACATTTCAAGCATAAATAAAGTGCAAGTTGGTTAAAGATCCATCGCTTTCAATGTAGCGTTTATTTATTTTCCGTTATTTTATTTCGCACTATATATATATATATATATATATATTACGTATTTCTATTATCTACAAGTTTTATATATATCTGTTTTACTTATTTGTCATTTATATTATATATAAGTTTTATATATATTATATTACTTATTGTCATTTACTTATATGTTTATACATTATTAAGTCATATATCTGTTTATTTCACTTATTTGTCATTTATATTACCTTTAAGTTTTATATATATGTACATATTGCATATTTTTCATATTTTATCTATAAGTTTTATATGTGTTTGTATTACTTATTTGTCTCAAAACCTTAATAAGTGTTACAAATCAGTCCAGTGAAGTTCAGGGTCATTTTAACATGTTTTAAAAGTTGTTTGCAGTTTAGCCCCGAACTTTGCCGATTGTTACATTTTAACCCAGGATCTTTCCTAGTGTCCCCAAATCTTTGTTAATTGTTACAAATCATTCCATGAAGTTCAATGGCCATTTGAACACATTTTAAAAGTCATCTTCAGTTCATCCATGAAATTTTTGATGATTACATTTCGGCCCCTGAACATTTTGATAATTGCAAATTGGCCATTCATTTCCTGATAATTACAACTCGGCCATGAACTTTTGATAATTGCAATTCAGCTCTCAAAACGGATATTTTTTTGTGAAAAATTAAACAAGACAAGACAAGCCAAAGTACCGAAAGGGCGGATTTTTAGCTTGCGAGCTTTTAATACGTAATCAAACCCCCGGACCCAGACCATTCAAAGCCCTAGGATGTTAGTATCATGTACCCTAGGCAACTCTAGGATTCCGATTAGCCTTTAATTAATCGGTGGCGACTCTTTCTATTTTCCCCGGTTCGGTTGATATTTCCATAATCGACCGAACCCGTCGTTCGCCGATCCAAAAAAAACACATTTTCAAAACCCGCTCTTTTCCGAGAGCGCTGGCCGGAATCGACGTGCGACATTTTGGCGACTCTGCTGGGGACTTTTAATGTTCATAGGGTTTAAGCTTGTTGTGTTTTCTTGCTTTGTTTATTTTTTATTTTACCCTATCTGTTTTGACCGTTTGTTAGTGTGTGCAGCTTTTGTTGACCCGATTTAAATAAATTGAAATGTTTTTTTTCCCACACCACGCCCGGTTACCATTCCACGCCCAAAACCAGGGGTATTTAGAAACCTAGGGGGTTGAGTAAGAGAATACGGCCAGTAGCGGTTACAACCGCCGGCACGTCTCTGAAAGCCCAACTCGATGATCGAAAAGGGCCTGCGATCCCCTTCATGGGGTAAGGTACCTTTCGATTCGAGAACCTTTAGAACCCACCTTGATAGAGCAGATGCCCACACAATGCGGAGCCATCAACCAGTCGCATTAATTCCAGATATGCTATTTTGCATTTTTTTTTTATCCTGGTCATATGTATAGAAGGGGCATCCAGAAGCTCGCACACTTTTCTAAAATAGTCAAGGGGCATCCACAGGTCTGTATATCTCTCTTGATGCATTGGTTTGAGAAGGTAAGAAAAACAATCGTTGTATATATGCATGTGTACATGAATAAGGTGATTTCCTTTTTATACTGCATCACGAATTTCAAAGCTATTAAAGTCATCAATTGGGTCGGTTTTGAATTCATGAGTTATTTATCCTCCATTAAGTAAGGATTATTTGCCCGAGCATCATGATAAGAACCGTGAAATCAATTTGCAAAAAAAAAAAAAAGACTTGAGGAAGATGATTGTTCAAATGACTCATTTTTATGAGACCCTAAAATACTCCTCAACGTTTTAATTTCAAGAGTTTTAAAATCTAGAAATTCACGGGTGTTGTCTCGATTTTGCCAAGCCAGAGGTAGCTAAGTCATTTTTGTGCCCAATTTAAGCGGTCGGTCGTCGGCCCGACAAATCAAACACCTGGTTTTAAAAAAAAAAAATCTCGGGAAGCATCAAAATTCAGAACCTCAGGAACTGACATTAATCGAATGAGAAGCAAACCGGGTATTAAAAAAAACCTAATGGGTTAAGGGTTGGAAAATGAATAACCCGCGACTTAATTCTCCAAATTTTTTTTTCAAAACGTTGAGGATCCTAATCGGCATAATTGATGGCTGTATTTTCCAAATCATGCATCATTATTGCATATTCTCTATTCTAATTGTCATTTTCTCACAGGTACAACTGGCGCGAACAAGCCTTAAACTTTCTCTGTGATCTTGTTCGAATGGAACAAATGGGGCAACTAAAAAAGAGTCATTCGCCAGGGTTCCTAACTCAGGTTCCTAACTCATGTGATAACCAAAGGCACCACCAGCTCAAGAAAATAAAGAGTGGATTGTCCATCTAAAAGGGACTATGCGAGCCACAGCTTTCCGAACGGAACAATCTATCTTTGACGTGGCCTCCTAGTTAAAGCGCCTTGTCGCTAATGCCCAATCATTCATGGTTGTCGCAATCTCCCAGACTCGGCATCTCAAGTACAGTTGGCGCGAACAAGCCCCAAACATATTCGCAATTCCGTTCGAATGGAACAAAATGGGCAATCAAACCAGAGTCCTCCGCCATGGTTCTGAACCCATGTGATGTCCAGCGCCTCCGCCACCTCAAGAAAATGAAGAGGGGATCTGGGAGATGGGATCACCTAAAAAGGAACATTTCCTTGTCGACATGACCTTATAAGTCAGGCGTATCATCATTTTTTTTCAGCGCCCAGGCAGTCATGGCATCTGCAGTCTCCCAACATCTGGCGCAAACAAGCCCCAAACATACTCGTGACTTCGTTCGAATAGAACAAATGGGGCAAACAAACCAGAGCTCGCTATGGTTTCAAACTCATGTGATATATGACGACTCGACCACCTTGAATAAAGAGATGATCATTCAGCTAAGGGGGGTCTTGCGAGCTAAGATCACCAAAACGGAACAATCCATCACCGACATGGCCTCCTACGTCGGGCATCTCGTCGCTTTTCAGTGATTAAGCTATCATGGTCGCCACAGTCTCCCAAAATTCAACATCTCGAGACGAGAATCCACCGGCGACCTTAGTATAATTGATGGCTTATTTTCGTAATCATGCATCAATGTTTTGTATTTTGCATTCTAATTGGCATTTTTTACAGGTACATCTAGTGCAAGAAAGCTCCATACGTACATGTGATTTCATTCAAACAGAACAAATGAAGCAAGATGAGAAGATTCCTCCATTTGGGTTCCTAAGATCCATAAGATGTCTAACAGCTTCATCACCTCGATAAGAGACGATCATCCATCAAGAGGGTGCCAGGCATGCTATGATCACCAGAAGGAAAAAATCCCTCGCTAGCATGACCTCCGAAATTGAGCAGCTCATCGCTTTTCAGCGCCCAACAGTCATGGCCGCCGCAGTCTCCTAGACTTCGACATTTCGAGCGCGCCTCAACTTGCGATCTCAGCATAATTGATGACTATATTTTCAAAATATTCCATCATTATTGTGAATTTTCAATTCTAATTGTCGTCTTCTCACAGGTACACTTGGCTCGAACAAGCCCCAAACATACTCGTGACTTTGTTCGAATGGAACAAAATGGGCAATCAAACCAGAGTCTTCCGCCATGGTTCTGAACCCATGTGATATCCAGGGCCTCCGCCATCTCAAGAAAATGAAGAGGGGATCATCCAGCTAGAGGGGATTTGGGAGATGGGATCACCCAAAACAGAACAGTCACCTCGCAGACATGGCCTCATAAGTCAAGCATATCATCGCTTTTTCAACGCCCAAGCATTCATAGCGCCTCAAATATCTCGAGTCGCGCCTCCGCCTGCGACCTTGAAATAATTTATGACTATGTTCTCATGATCATGCATCATGATCTGTATTTTCAGTTC
This sequence comes from Clarkia xantiana subsp. parviflora, assembly GCA_036873135.1. NCBI lineage: Eukaryota > Viridiplantae > Streptophyta > Magnoliopsida > Myrtales > Onagraceae > Clarkia > Clarkia xantiana. Next base: position 17,560,333 of record JAPTYO010000003.1, read on the forward strand.
TAATTGACGTTTTTACAGGTACATCTGGAGCAAGCAAGCCCCATACGTACTCGTGATTTCGCTCAAATAGAACAAATTAAGCAAGATGACAAGATTCTTCCGTATGGTTCCTAAAACCCATGTGATGTCCAGCGGCTCCGCCACCTCGAGAGGATGAATATAGGATTACCAAGCTAGAGGAGTCATTGCGAGCAAAGTTCAGCCAAAACGAACAATCCATCGCCGACATGACCTACTAAATCAAGCGTCTCATCGCTTTTTCACCGCACATGCAGTCATGACCGCCGCAGTCTCCCAAAATTCAACATCTCGGGACACACCTCCTTCTGCGAAATCCGCAGAATTGATTGCTACATTTTCAAATTATACATCATTTTTGTGTTCTTTCAAATTCTAATTGTCATTTTTCTCACAGATAAGTCTGGCGTGATCAAGCCCCTTGCGTACCCATGACTTCATAACGAATGTGGCAACTAAAGCCAAACTCCTCTGTCAGGGTTTCTAACCCATGTGATATTCAATGGCTCGGCCACCTAAAAAAGAGGATCAACAATCTGGAGGAGACCTCGCAAGCTATGATCGCCTGAACCGAACAATCAATCCGCTGAAGTGGCCTCCCAGGTCGAGTGCTCACTCTTTTCGGAACCCAAGAAGTCATGGCTGCCGCGGTCTCTCGGAATTCAAAATCCCAAGCCGTGCCTCAACTTGCAGTCCCTAAAAGCAGGGAACAAACTGACCCTGATCAAGCTTCACACATTACTGATGTGTCTCCCAGTCAAGCTTCAAATCTGCAATGCATCACTTATCGGTCTGTCGCAAAGGATCCTGACCAAATATGTAGACATTCATGCTAGCTTGTCAAACTCTTTTTCAACAGTCATGAGAGCCCTTAATGATGAGGTCCCTTCAGAAGTTTCATCTATCTACTCGCCAGAAGAGAGAATATCACAAAGTGGATGAAAATGCTCGTTTATACGCTTTCTCTTCGTAACGAGTAGACAATATCCAGAAATGGATGCATTGCCCGTGGGGCAAATGTCCGAGCCCAGTATTTCTGGAAGAGGGAAAATTCTTCATGACCATAATGAGTTCCTTCTTTTGTCATTCATTGTGATCTCAATATTCTCTGTCATCATATGCATGATTTGACATTAACGTCAACATTCCTCTACTTCTTTCTCCAGGAACAATGTCTCTCCGGAAGAAGTGACATCATGATTTAGTCTTACACAAGGACCTCCTTGCCAAATCAAAATATATGCTTAAAGAGGAAGGATATGGCGAGGATGATGAGACTCGGCTACTTTTGGCCCACCAAGAAGACCGACTGCATTTGACATGTCCAAACATTGCAACTTATGTCAAGCATATGTGGGCTAAATCCATGCACCGCCTCATGAGCTTTATTTAATAATATCTTCATGGCTTTCTTTCAATACAGGGCATCGACGTGATCTTTCCAAAGGCATCAATGGGCCTCCAATTCATATTGGTGGCATTCACGACCTATAGGACCTCGATCCGAATCTCAACTGGGGCAAATCTATTTCCAAGTCTACATAACAGAAGCCTGTCACCAATTCGAGCGGAAAATGCGTTCACGTGGCTCCTTGTTAAGAAAAAAATGGATAAATCTGAGAGAGCAAAGCACATGCATGAGCAGTCAAGCCTCATCGACGAAAGCGGCTCCCTGCATTATTCCACGGGCACCTTTACCAGAAGCGCATGGTTCGAGCGTTCAATAAGGAAGAACGCTCCATAGAAACCAAGCGATCGAGTCTTTCAGAAATTCCCGAGCCAATCCAGATTCTCGGGGCAAGTTCATCCACAACTATGAAGGACCGTGTGTTGACATTAAAAAAATCTTAGTGGAGGAGCCACGATCATCACTGACATGGACGCACAAAGACTCCCTAGTCCAGTAATCATGGACGATGTCAAGAAGTATTATCCTTGAAAGAGCTTGCAACCAGAATGCGAGTTTTCGGATTTTGAGAGAAAATTCCCGCTAAACTGAAAACCCGAAAGGGCGGTTTAGGCAAAATTTAGGGAAGAGGGGCGTGATCGAAAATCCCTCAAAAGGGCGATCATGGCAAAAGGAGAGGAAATAAAATCCCCGCTAGGTTGAAAACCCGAAAGGGCGGCCTAGGCAAAAATTAGGGGAACCGAGAGGTGCGATCGAAAAAATGATCGTAGCAAAAGGAGAGAAATCCGAGAGCAAAACAAAAGAAAAAAAAAAGAAAGAAAAAAGAAAAGAAAGAAAAAAGAAATTTTTGTGGACAAATGTAATTGTCACCAGATAGCGATGAAGAATCACAATGATCAACATTGTCTGAGCTGCCCCTACCAGCTCACAGAGATGCACCTAGGCGGGCGGACAACTAAATGCTCTAAAATTAACTCAATCAAGAGATGATTTTCAGTCAACCCCGCGAGGAATACAAGCATAAAAGGCTCGACAAAAGCAGCATCAACTGCATATCTCAGTAATGAAGCGAAAAACAATATGCAGCACATCGCTGAAAGAAATTCATTCATCAAAGAATCGGGCATTCTCATGGCCAGCCATCCAGAGCTATGCAAAATCGACAAGCTGGACTGTTACGGTCTGTTCTGGTAAGTCGCATTTCAATGGAGCATCATTTTTAAAAAGAACTTCCAAATTTGAGAGAAAATTCCCGCTAAACTGAAAACCCAAAAGGGCGGTTTAGGCAAAATTTAGGGAAGAGGGGCGTGATTGAAAATCCCTCAAAAGGGCGATCATGGCAAAAGGAGAGGAAATAAAATCCCCGATAGGTTGAAAACCCGAAAGGGCGGCCTAGGCAAAAATTAGGGGAACCGAGAGGTGCGATCAAAAAATGATCGTAGCAAAAGGAGAGAAATCCGAGAGAAAAAAAAGAAGCAAAAAACAAAAGAGAGAGAAAAACACAGCACATCGCTGGAAAAAAAAAAAAAAAAGTTTATTTGTCAAGAATGGGGCGTTCGAATGCCTAACTTCCTAGAGTTATACGGAATCGGCAAGCGAGACTGTTACAGTCTGCTCTCGCAAGTCACCTTCCAAAGACGAGTAGGACTGTTACAGTCTGTTCCTACAAGTCAAACCTCATTGCCGCACCAATGCAGGCACCGCTATCCAAGACGTGCATTCACATAGCCGCCCAATGCTGGCATCACCGACAATCGGAACCTGTGGTCATCCAGCATTCCGAGAGTCACAACCCGACAGACATAGCCTTTAGGTGTTCAGCTCCGCAAGTCACCACCGACAATCGGAACCTGTGGTCATCCAGCATTCCGAGAGTCACAACCGACAAACGGAGCCTTTAGGTCTTCAGCTCCGCAAGTCACCGCCGACAATCGGGACCTGTGGTCATCCAGCATTCCGAGAGTCACAACCCGATGAACGGAGCCTTTAGGTGTTCAGCTCCGCAAGTCACCACCGATAATCGGGACCTGTGGTCATCCAGCATTCCGAGAGTCACAACCGACAAACGGAGCCTTTAGATGTTCAGCTCCGCAAGTCACCGCCGACAATCGGGACCTGTGGTCATCCAGCATTCCGAGAGTCACAACCCGACAGACAGAGCCTTTAGGTGTTCAGCTCCGCAAGTCACCACCGACAATCGGAACCTGTGGTCATCCAGCATTCCGAGAGTCACAACCGACAGACAGAGCCTTTAGGTGTTCAGCTCCGCAAGTCACCACCGACAATCGGAACCTGTGGTCATCCAGCATTCCGAGAGTCACAACCGACAAACGGAGCCTTTAGGTGTTCAGCTCCGCAAGTCACCGCCGACAATCGGGACCTGTGGTCATCCAGCATCCCGAGAGTCACAACCAGACGAACGGAGCTCTTAGGTGTTCAGCTCCGCAAGTCGCCACCGACAACCGGAACCGGTGGTTATCCAGCATTCCGAGAGTCACCGCCAACGATCGGGACCTATAGGTGTCTAGCTTTCGAAAGTTGTATGTTTATTTTGTATGCAATATAAATAGTTAGTCGGGGAGACCCAAAATTAGTTGTTTGTCTTTGAACATACGTTCATTGGACCACATCCATGAACGCATGCTCAAAGAGGGGCAACTGTAAACACCTAATTTTGGACAGGGGTCGGAAAATACCGTGACGTGTGGAACCGAGCCGGGAATAATCGAGTTCGTAGAAAACCCAAAAAAATATTAAAATATTATTTAAAAAAAAAAAAAAGAACTAGGCTCTTAAAAGGCCACGTCCCCACATTTTCCTACACTCCACATCCATGCTTGTAAGTCTATGTACCATTATCTCTATTTATCTTCCCTAGAAGCTATCCCATCCCCTGTTCCATATTTGAGCAACCTTTATTAAATAATTAAAACAAAAAAGAAGAAATCTTGGTCTATAAAAGGAGACCATGAACCGAGAGGAGAAAGGGGGGACTCAGTATTACAAAAAAATATCACAGAGAGTCTCAGTGAGAGTGTAATCCATATATTGCTCGGTAATTGTGGTTTGGTTCCACACGTCACGACATTATACCCGGAAATAACCCAATGTAAGTACCGCTTAATCAAAAGTTGTATTTACATTTCAAGCATAAATAAAGTGCAAGTTGGTTAAAGATCCATCGCTTTCAATGTAGCGTTTATTTATTTTCCGTTATTTTATTTCGCACTATATATATATATATATATATATATATATATATTACGTATTTCTATTATCTACAAGTTTTATATATATCTGTTTTACTTATTTGTCATTTATATTATATATAAGTTTTATATATATTATATTACTTATTGTCATTTACTTATATGTTTATACATTATTAAGTCATATATCTGTTTATTTCACTTATTTGTCATTTATATTACCTTTAAGTTTTATATATATGTACATATTGCATATTTTTCATATTTTATCTATAAGTTTTATATGTGTTTGTATTACTTATTTGTCTCAAAACCTTAATAAGTGTTACAAATCAGTCCAGTGAAGTTCAGGGTCATTTTAACATGTTTTAAAAGTTGTTTGCAGTTTAGCCCCGAACTTTGCCGATTGTTACATTTTAACCCAGGATCTTTCCTAGTGTCCCCAAATCTTTGTTAATTGTTACAAATCATTCCATGAAGTTCAATGGCCATTTGAACACATTTTAAAAGTCATCTTCAGTTCATCCATGAAATTTTTGATGATTACATTTCGGCCCCTGAACATTTTGATAATTGCAAATTGGCCATTCATTTCCTGATAATTACAACTCGGCCATGAACTTTTGATAATTGCAATTCAGCTCTCAAAACGGATATTTTTTTGTGAAAAATTAAACAAGACAAGACAAGCCAAAGTACCGAAAGGGCGGATTTTTAGCTTGCGAGCTTTTAATACGTAATCAAACCCCCGGACCCAGACCATTCAAAGCCCTAGGATGTTAGTATCATGTACCCTAGGCAACTCTAGGATTCCGATTAGCCTTTAATTAATCGGTGGCGACTCTTTCTATTTTCCCCGGTTCGGTTGATATTTCCATAATCGACCGAACCCGTCGTTCGCCGATCCAAAAAAAACACATTTTCAAAACCCGCTCTTTTCCGAGAGCGCTGGCCGGAATCGACGTGCGACATTTTGGCGACTCTGCTGGGGACTTTTAATGTTCATAGGGTTTAAGCTTGTTGTGTTTTCTTGCTTTGTTTATTTTTTATTTTACCCTATCTGTTTTGACCGTTTGTTAGTGTGTGCAGCTTTTGTTGACCCGATTTAAATAAATTGAAATGTTTTTTTTCCCACACCACGCCCGGTTACCATTCCACGCCCAAAACCAGGGGTATTTAGAAACCTAGGGGGTTGAGTAAGAGAATACGGCCAGTAGCGGTTACAACCGCCGGCACGTCTCTGAAAGCCCAACTCGATGATCGAAAAGGGCCTGCGATCCCCTTCATGGGGTAAGGTACCTTTCGATTCGAGAACCTTTAGAACCCACCTTGATAGAGCAGATGCCCACACAATGCGGAGCCATCAACCAGTCGCATTAATTCTAGATATGCTATTTTGCATTTTTTTTTTATCCTGGTCATATGTATAGAAGGGGCATCCAGAAGCTCGCACACTTTTCTAAAATAGTCAAGGGGCATCCACAGGTCTGTATATCTCTCTTGATGCATTGGTTTGAGAAGGTAAGAAAAACAATCGTTGTATATATGCATGTGTACATGAATAAGGTGATTTCCTTTTTATACTGCATCACGAATTTCAAAGCTATTAAAGTCATCAATTGGGTCGGTTTTGAATTCATGAGTTATTTATCCTCCATTAAGTAAGGATTATTTGCCCGAGCATCATGATAAGAACCGTGAAATCAATTTGCAAAAAAAAAAAAAAGACTTGAGGAAGATGATTGTTCAAATGACTCATTTTTATGAGACCCTAAAATACTCCTCAACGTTTTAATTTCAAGAGTTTTAAAATCTAGAAATTCACGGGTGTTGTCTCGATTTTGCCAAGCCAGAGGTAGCTAAGTCATTTTTGTGCCCAATTTAAGCGGTCGGTCGTCGGCCCGACAAATCAAACACCTGGTTTTAAAAAAAAAAAATCTCGGGAAGCATCAAAATTCAGAACCTCAGGAACTGACATTAATCGAATGAGAAGCAAACCGGGTATTAAAAAAAACCTAATGGGTTAAGGGTTGGAAAATGAATAACCCGCGACTTAATTCTCCAAATTTTTTTTTCAAAACGTTGAGGATCCTAATCGGCATAATTGATGGCTGTATTTTCCAAATCATGCATCATTATTGCATATTCTCTATTCTAATTGTCATTTTCTCACAGGTACAACTGGCGCGAACAAGCCTTAAACTTTCTCTGTGATCTTGTTCGAATGGAACAAATGGGGCAACTAAAAAAGAGTCATTCGCCAGGGTTCCTAACTCAGGTTCCTAACTCATGTGATAACCAAAGGCACCACCAGCTCAAGAAAATAAAGAGTGGATTGTCCATCTAAAAGGGACTATGCGAGCCACAGCTTTCCGAACGGAACAATCTATCTTTGACGTGGCCTCCTAGTTAAAGCGCCTTGTCGCTAATGCCCAATCATTCATGGTTGTCGCAATCTCCCAGACTCGGCATCTCAAGTACAGTTGGCGCGAACAAGCCCCAAACATATTCGCAATTCCGTTCGAATGGAACAAAATGGGCAATCAAACCAGAGTCCTCCGCCATGGTTCTGAACCCATGTGATGTCCAGCGCCTCCGCCACCTCAAGAAAATGAAGAGGGGATCTGGGAGATGGGATCACCTAAAAAGGAACATTTCCTTGTCGACATGACCTTATAAGTCAGGCGTATCATCATTTTTTTTCAGCGCCCAGGCAGTCATGGCATCTGCAGTCTCCCAACATCTGGCGCAAACAAGCCCCAAACATACTCGTGACTTCGTTCGAATAGAACAAATGGGGCAAACAAACCAGAGCTCGCTATGGTTTCAAACTCATGTGATATATGACGACTCGACCACCTTGAATAAAGAGATGATCATTCAGCTAAGGGGGGTCTTGCGAGCTAAGATCACCAAAACGGAACAATCCATCACCGACATGGCCTCCTACGTCGGGCATCTCGTCGCTTTTCAGTGATTAAGCTATCATGGTCGCCACAGTCTCCCAAAATTCAACATCTCGAGACGAGAATCCACCGGCGACCTTAGTATAATTGATGGCTTATTTTCGTAATCATGCATCAATGTTTTGTATTTTGCATTCTAATTGGCATTTTTTACAGGTACATCTAGTGCAAGAAAGCTCCATACGTACATGTGATTTCATTCAAACAGAACAAATGAAGCAAGATGAGAAGATTCCTCCATTTGGGTTCCTAAGATCCATAAGATGTCTAACAGCTTCATCACCTCGATAAGAGACGATCATCCATCAAGAGGGTGCCAGGCATGCTATGATCACCAGAAGGAAAAAATCCCTCGCTAGCATGACCTCCGAAATTGAGCAGCTCATCGCTTTTCAGCGCCCAACAGTCATGGCCGCCGCAGTCTCCTAGACTTCGACATTTCGAGCGCGCCTCAACTTGCGATCTCAGCATAATTGATGACTATATTTTCAAAATATTCCATCATTATTGTGAATTTTCAATTCTAATTGTCGTCTTCTCACAGGTACACTTGGCTCGAACAAGCCCCAAACATACTCGTGACTTTGTTCGAATGGAACAAAATGGGCAATCAAACCAGAGTCTTCCGCCATGGTTCTGAACCCATGTGATATCCAGGGCCTCCGCCATCTCAAGAAAATGAAGAGGGGATCATCCAGCTAGAGGGGATTTGGGAGATGGGATCACCCAAAACAGAACAGTCACCTCGCAGACATGGCCTCATAAGTCAAGCATATCATCGCTTTTTCAACGCCCAAGCATTCATAGCGCCTCAAATATCTCGAGTCGCGCCTCCGCCTGCGACCTTGAAATAATTTATGACTATGTTCTCATGATCATGCATCATGATCTGTATTTTCAGTCCCGTGCTGTCATCTTGTAATGCTCAGCATCGATGTACTCTTTAACTCTTGCCACGAGTTCTTCCATTGTTTCCGCAGGTCTTGTAGAAAGCTTTTGGCCTAAGTCGTACCCGTGCCTACCCAGGTTTCTGACAAAGGCATGGATGATTTCTATCTCTGCGATGTTCGTTTGGATTTCCGAGATGTTTTGATTGAATCGGATGTAGTAGCTTGCGAGGGACTCATTCCACTCTTGCTTGACGTCATCCAAGGCATTTGATCCTTTGATAATCGAACGTTCTCCCATGTAACGTTGGATGAACTTTTCTTTGAGGGACTGCCACGAGTCTATGCTTTTCTTTGGCAGGGAGAAGAGCCAGTGTGCGGCTGGTCCGCCTAACGTTTGGGGGAACGTCATGGCTATGTGGTGAGGGTTGTCTGTCCTTCCCAAAAGCATTACTTCATGCTGCTGCACATGCTCTATTGGATCTCCCTTGCCTCGGTACTTTTCTGGTCTTAGATTATACAGTGCGTCTGGGACGCGACTGTACACCAGCTCGTCAGTGAAAGGGTGGGATGTGGTGTCCACCAATGTGTTCATCCCTCTCATCTTCCTTTGCTTTATCTTCTTTTCGATCAGCTTTTCAAGCATCTCCTCCGTCAACCCGGTGACTGGGTTACCCTGATTTGGGGGGTATGCTTCTTGTCCCATGCTTGCGCCTTGTTGGGGAAATTGCGCCTGCGTCGGGTTGTACTGAGAATATCTACCTTGATATCCCTGGAATGTTTGAGACGGCTGCCTCCAGGCTCCTTCATTGAATGGCCCTGCTTGGTAGGGTGTTTGGGAGTGTGAGAGCTCCTGTCTTGTCCCTTGTTGGGGGAACTGCCTGTTTTGCTGTGCATTCCCATGAAAGGTGGGGGTTTTTGAGATTGTAGGGCCTCTCTGCTGAGGTGTGTTCATTGGAGGCACCTGCCTTGGTGGCGGGGGCATATTTGCTTGTTGCGCGGGAGGGGGTGGTGGCGCCCCGTATCCTTGGTTGCGCAGTGCCTCTCTTAGATTAAGCAGCTGTTCGAGTGCTGCCATCATTTCCGGGGTGACTGTAGGTGCAGTCTGTGCCCCTGGTGCTTGGTTGTATGCTCCAGCGTTTGGCTTTCCGTATGGTTGCTCCTGCGTGTTGAAGGTTTGGTGGGCGAAGCCTGGAGGAGCGTTGGTTTGCTGTGTGCCCCCTTGCGCGTTACTCCGAGAGTGTACGCTTCTTGTTGGCATAGACGAGGCGACTGAGGCCTCGCCTTGGCTTTGCGGGGGGTCTCTCTGCGGAGGAGATCTCATGCTTGACTCCGGAGCCGGAGTTTTCCTTGGACGTCCTGGTCCTCTTCTTTTCGTCTTAGTCGGCGGTGGCTGCTCGTTGCTTGCCATGCTGTTGGTTCTGTGGGTGATCCGCAGACGGCGCCAAGTGTTTCGACCGAGTTATTGCGGGTTGTCCGCGGAATAACTCGTCGAAGTCTTCGGGTTGAATGCGAGCCAAGCCCGTCCTCTAAAATCACGAGCAGGCCCTAACTTCGTCCTCTGGATGGCGATGAATCCTTTGGGTTCTCTGGAAGATCGTCTATTTGCCCCTGCGAAAGGAGCGTTACCAAGCAGTCCCCGTGGAGAGGGGGGGTGCTTGGTGTGCTCACTCCGACGATCAACATTAGTCGATTTCTAGAGAGAGAAAGAGAGGGTTTTAGAGAGAGGTCAGAGCTTTTCCCACTCTTGCCCCAAGTGATTTTTTGAATGACTTGAAAATGTTTACCCCCAAGGTGGCTATTTATAGGCAACCTTGGACCGTAAACCGGTTTTGACCCGGTTCAATGTGGAAATGTGAACCGGGATGCAGGGGAGAGCTTTGGGAAATGGTCTCTGACGCGCGTCTCAGGCGGCTGTCCTGAGCGGGACGCGCGCGCCTCTGAAACTTAGGTCTCGGACACATAGGAGTTAGTTAAAAATCGGGTCTCCTATACGTCCGGGACTAAATGGGGGGTGTACGCGACACCCCCCGGGTGTTGAGCTTACCCGGAATTCCGGGTAAGCCTAGGCTTACCCGGAATTCCGGGTGAGCCTAGGCTTACCCGGAAATTCCGGGTAAGCCCCCCGGGGATGCCGGGCAAGTTCGAAACTTGCCCGGTTTCCCCCGGTTAGCTTGCAATCGGGTTTCGCGCGTGTATGAGGTCCGAATAATTGAAACCGAGCCCGAATCACACGTATATCCATCACGAAGTGTTCGGGTTGAAGTTTCGATTTACAATCATTAACGGGGTGATAAAAATATAACGATTCGGAAGTCAACGGGTTCAAATTGGGCGTATATCCATCATAAGGTAATACAAGAGGGGTGGATCTCCTTATATAGTAGACTTTGGAGTATCCTCCAAGACACTAATACTTAGGGGACTATATGGTAAGACTCCTAAACATGGAGGACTAGTTTTATAATACTCAAACCTATACTACTGTATCAGTCGGTTGTGCTAGAGGATGTTAATGGGTGATTGTCTCCCAGTATAAAACGGCATTCCAGTGGCAAGCTAGTACGAAACCCCACCAGTCGAACAGAATCTTGCCTGAACTCCACCAAAACAGGAATTGAGGTCGAATACGACCTAGAAAGATGACAATCATCTCGAATATGAATGAGGAGAAATAACTATTCTAATTCTCCTTTTGTATCAGTAAAAACTCATAGAGAAGTCTATCTATTTATAGAGAGGTGGAAGCCGTGTATTAATGACACGATAATAAATAAAACAGAAATGTCTCTATTAATGAAGTCGTTATATAGATCATTAATTCGTCAGATTCAACGAATTTGGACGAAGTCGGGACTACTCTAACTAGGTGTACGTACTAAGAATAACAATTTCGCATTTACCTGATCAGAAAAATAGTAAGTCACCACCGACAATCGGAACCTGTGGTCATCCAGCATTCCGAGAGTCACAACCGACAAACGGAGCCTTTAGGTCTTCAGCTCCGCAAGTCACCGCCGACAATCGGAACCTGTGGTCATCCAGCATTCCGAGAGTCACAACCGACAAACGGAGCCTTTAGGTCTTCAGCTCCGCAAGTCACCGCCGACAATCGGGACCTGTGGTCATCCAGCATTCCGAGAGTCACAACCCGATGAACGGAGCCTTTAGGTGTTCAGCTCCGCAAGTCACCACCGATAATCGGGACCTGTGGTCATCCAGCATTCCGAGAGTCACAACCGACAAACGGAGCCTTTAGGTGTTCAGCTCCGCAAGTCACCGCCGACAATCGGGACCTGTGGTCATCCAGCATTCCGAGAGTCACAACCCGACAGACAGAGCCTTTAGGTGTTCAGCTCCGCAAGTCACCACCGACAATCGGAACCTGTGGTCATCCAGCATTCCGAGAGTCACAACCGACAGACAGAGCCTTTAGGTGTTCAGCTCCGCAAGTCACCACCGACAATCGGAACCTGTGGTCATCCAGCATTCCGAGAGTCACAACCGACAAACGGAGCCTTTAGGTGTTCAGCTCCGCAAGTCACCGCCGACAATCGGGACCTGTGGTCATCCAGCATCCCGAGAGTCACAACCAGACGAACGGAGCTCTTAGGTGTTCAGCTCCGCAAGTCGCCACCGACAACCGGAACCGGTGGTTATCCAGCATTCCGAGAGTCACCGCCAACGATCGGGACCTATAGGTGTCTAGCTTTCGAAAGTTGTATGTTTATTTTGTATGCAATATAAATAGTTAGTCGGGGAGACCCAAAATTAGTTGTTTGTCTTTGAACATACGTTCATTGGACCACATCCATGAACGCATGCTCAAAGAGGGGCAACTGTAAACACCTAATTTTGGACAGGGGTCGGAAAATACCGTGACGTGTGGAACCGAGCCGGGAATAATCGAGTTCGTAGAAAACCCAAAAAAATATTAAAATATTATTAAAAAAAAAAAAGAACTAGGCTCTTAAAAGGCCACGTCCCCACATTTTCCTACACTCCACATCCATGCTTGTAAGTCTATGTACCATTATCTCTATTTATCTTCCCTAGAAGCTATCCCATCCCCTGTTCCATATTTGAGCAACCTTTATTAAATAATTAAAACAAAAAAGAAGAAATCTTGGTCTATAAAAGGAGACCATGAACCGAGAGGAGAAAGGGGGGACTCAGTATTACAAAAAAATATCACAGAGAGTCTCAGTGAGAGTGTAATCCATATATTGCTCGGTAATTGTGGTTTGGTTCCACACGTCACGACATTATACCCGGAAATAACCCAATGTAAGTACCGCTTAATCAAAAGTTGTATTTACATTTCAAGCATAAATAAAGTGCAAGTTGGTTAAAGATCCATCGCTTTCAATGTAGCGTTTATTTATTTTCCGTTATTTTATTTCGCACTATATATATATATATATATATATATATATATATATTACGTATTTCTATTATCTACAAGTTTTATATATATCTGTTTTACTTATTTGTCATTTATATTATATATAAGTTTTATATATATTATATTACTTATTGTCATTTACTTATATGTTTATACATTATTAAGTCATATATCTGTTTATTTCACTTATTTGTCATTTATATTACCTTTAAGTTTTATATATATGTACATATTGCATATTTTTCATATTTTATCTATAAGTTTTATATGTGTTTGTATTACTTATTTGTCTCAAAACCTTAATAAGTGTTACAAATCAGTCCAGTGAAGTTCAGGGTCATTTTAACATGTTTTAAAAGTTGTTTGCAGTTTAGCCCCGAACTTTGCCGATTGTTACATTTTAACCCAGGATCTTTCCTAGTGTCCCCAAATCTTTGTTAATTGTTACAAATCATTCCATGAAGTTCAATGGCCATTTGAACACATTTTAAAAGTCATCTTCAGTTCATCCATGAAATTTTTGATGATTACATTTCGGCCCCTGAACATTTTGATAATTGCAAATTGGCCATTCATTTCCTGATAATTACAACTCGGCCATGAACTTTTGATAATTGCAATTCAGCTCTCAAAACGGATATTTTTTTGTGAAAAATTAAACAAGACAAGACAAGCCAAAGTACCGAAAGGGCGGATTTTTAGCTTGCGAGCTTTTAATACGTAATCAAACCCCCGGACCCAGACCATTCAAAGCCCTAGGATGTTAGTATCATGTACCCTAGGCAACTCTAGGATTCCGATTAGCCTTTAATTAATCGGTGGCGACTCTTTCTATTTTCCCCGGTTCGGTTGATATTTCCATAATCGACCGAACCCGTCGTTCGCCGATCCAAAAAAAACACATTTTCAAAACCCGCTCTTTTCCGAGAGCGCTGGCCGGAATCGACGTGCGACATTTTGGCGACTCTGCTGGGGACTTTTAATGTTCATAGGGTTTAAGCTTGTTGTGTTTTCTTGCTTTGTTTATTTTTTATTTTACCCTATCTGTTTTGACCGTTTGTTAGTGTGTGCAGCTTTTGTTGACCCGATTTAAATAAATTGAAATGTTTTTTTTCCCACACCACGCCCGGTTACCATTCCACGCCCAAAACCAGGGGTATTTAGAAACCTAGGGGGTTGAGTAAGAGAATACGGCCAGTAGCGGTTACAACCGCCGGCACGTCTCTGAAAGCCCAACTCGATGATCGAAAAGGGCCTGCGATCCCCTTCATGGGGTAAGGTACCTTTCGATTCGAGAACCTTTAGAACCCACCTTGATAGAGCAGATGCCCACACAATGCGGAGCCATCAACCAGTCGCATTAATTCCAGATATGCTATTTTGCATTTTTTTTTTATCCTGGTCATATGTATAGAAGGGGCATCCAGAAGCTCGCACACTTTTCTAAAATAGTCAAGGGGCATCCACAGGTCTGTATATCTCTCTTGATGCATTGGTTTGAGAAGGTAAGAAAAACAATCGTTGTATATATGCATGTGTACATGAATAAGGTGATTTCCTTTTTATACTGCATCACGAATTTCAAAGCTATTAAAGTCATCAATTGGGTCGGTTTTGAATTCATGAGTTATTTATCCTCCATTAAGTAAGGATTATTTGCCCGAGCATCATGATAAGAACCGTGAAATCAATTTGCAAAAAAAAAAAAAAGACTTGAGGAAGATGATTGTTCAAATGACTCATTTTTATGAGACCCTAAAATACTCCTCAACGTTTTAATTTCAAGAGTTTTAAAATCTAGAAATTCACGGGTGTTGTCTCGATTTTGCCAAGCCAGAGGTAGCTAAGTCATTTTTGTGCCCAATTTAAGCGGTCGGTCGTCGGCCCGACAAATCAAACACCTGGTTTTAAAAAAAAAAAATCTCGGGAAGCATCAAAATTCAGAACCTCAGGAACTGACATTAATCGAATGAGAAGCAAACCGGGTATTAAAAAAAACCTAATGGGTTAAGGGTTGGAAAATGAATAACCCGCGACTTAATTCTCCAAATTTTTTTTTCAAAACGTTGAGGATCCTAATCGGCATAATTGATGGCTGTATTTTCCAAATCATGCATCATTATTGCATATTCTCTATTCTAATTGTCATTTTCTCACAGGTACAACTGGCGCGAACAAGCCTTAAACTTTCTCTGTGATCTTGTTCGAATGGAACAAATGGGGCAACTAAAAAAGAGTCATTCGCCAGGGTTCCTAACTCAGGTTCCTAACTCATGTGATAACCAAAGGCACCACCAGCTCAAGAAAATAAAGAGTGGATTGTCCATCTAAAAGGGACTATGCGAGCCACAGCTTTCCGAACGGAACAATCTATCTTTGACGTGGCCTCCTAGTTAAAGCGCCTTGTCGCTAATGCCCAATCATTCATGGTTGTCGCAATCTCCCAGACTCGGCATCTCAAGTACAGTTGGCGCGAACAAGCCCCAAACATATTCGCAATTCCGTTCGAATGGAACAAAATGGGCAATCAAACCAGAGTCCTCCGCCATGGTTCTGAACCCATGTGATGTCCAGCGCCTCCGCCACCTCAAGAAAATGAAGAGGGGATCTGGGAGATGGGATCACCTAAAAAGGAACATTTCCTTGTCGACATGACCTTATAAGTCAGGCGTATCATCATTTTTTTTCAGCGCCCAGGCAGTCATGGCATCTGCAGTCTCCCAACATCTGGCGCAAACAAGCCCCAAACATACTCGTGACTTCGTTCGAATAGAACAAATGGGGCAAACAAACCAGAGCTCGCTATGGTTTCAAACTCATGTGATATATGACGACTCGACCACCTTGAATAAAGAGATGATCATTCAGCTAAGGGGGGTCTTGCGAGCTAAGATCACCAAAACGGAACAATCCATCACCGACATGGCCTCCTACGTCGGGCATCTCGTCGCTTTTCAGTGATTAAGCTATCATGGTCGCCACAGTCTCCCAAAATTCAACATCTCGAGACGAGAATCCACCGGCGACCTTAGTATAATTGATGGCTTATTTTCGTAATCATGCATCAATGTTTTGTATTTTGCATTCTAATTGGCATTTTTTACAGGTACATCTAGTGCAAGAAAGCTCCATACGTACATGTGATTTCATTCAAACAGAACAAATGAAGCAAGATGAGAAGATTCCTCCATTTGGGTTCCTAAGATCCATAAGATGTCTAACAGCTTCATCACCTCGATAAGAGACGATCATCCATCAAGAGGGTGCCAGGCATGCTATGATCACCAGAAGGAAAAAATCCCTCGCTAGCATGACCTCCGAAATTGAGCAGCTCATCGCTTTTCAGCGCCCAACAGTCATGGCCGCCGCAGTCTCCTAGACTTCGACATTTCGAGCGCGCCTCAACTTGCGATCTCAGCATAATTGATGACTATATTTTCAAAATATTCCATCATTATTGTGAATTTTCAATTCTAATTGTCGTCTTCTCACAGGTACACTTGGCTCGAACAAGCCCCAAACATACTCGTGACTTTGTTCGAATGGAACAAAATGGGCAATCAAACCAGAGTCTTCCGCCATGGTTCTGAACCCATGTGATATCCAGGGCCTCCGCCATCTCAAGAAAATGAAGAGGGGATCATCCAGCTAGAGGGGATTTGGGAGATGGGATCACCCAAAACAGAACAGTCACCTCGCAGACATGGCCTCATAAGTCAAGCATATCATCGCTTTTTCAACGCCCAAGCATTCATAGCGCCTCAAATATCTCGAGTCGCGCCTCCGCCTGCGACCTTGAAATAATTTATGACTATGTTCTCATGATCATGCATCATGATCTGTATTTTCAGTTCTAATTGACGTTTTTACAGGTACATCTGGAGCAAGCAAGCCCCATACGTACTCGTGATTTCGCTCAAATAGAACAAATTAAGCAAGATGACAAGATTCTTCCGTATGGTTCCTAAAACCCATGTGATGTCCAGCGGCTCCGCCACCTCGAGAGGATGAATATAGGATTACCAAGCTAGAGGAGTCATTGCGAGCAAAGTTCAGCCAAAACGAACAATCCATCGCCGACATGACCTACTAAATCAAGCGTCTCATCGCTTTTTCACCGCACATGCAGTCATGACCGCCGCAGTCTCCCAAAATTCAACATCTCGGGACACACCTCCTTCTGCGAAATCCGCAGAATTGATTGCTACATTTTCAAATTATACATCATTTTTGTGTTCTTTCAAATTCTAATTGTCATTTTTCTCACAGATAAGTCTGGCGTGATCAAGCCCCTTGCGTACCCATGACTTCATAACGAATGTGGCAACTAAAGCCAAACTCCTCTGTCAGGGTTTCTAACCCATGTGATATTCAATGGCTCGGCCACCTAAAAAAGAGGATCAACAATCTGGAGGAGACCTCGCAAGCTATGATCGCCTGAACCGAACAATCAATCCGCTGAAGTGGCCTCCCAGGTCGAGTGCTCACTCTTTTCGGAACCCAAGAAGTCATGGCTGCCGCGGTCTCTCGGAATTCAAAATCCCAAGCCGTGCCTCAACTTGCAGTCCCTAAAAGCAGGGAACAAACTGACCCTGATCAAGCTTCACACATTACTGATGTGTCTCCCAGTCAAGCTTCAAATCTGCAATGCATCACTTATCGGTCTGTCGCAAAGGATCCTGACCAAATATGTAGACATTCATGCTAGCTTGTCAAACTCTTTTTCAACAGTCATGAGAGCCCTTAATGATGAGGTCCCTTCAGAAGTTTCATCTATCTACTCGCCAGAAGAGAGAATATCACAAAGTGGATGAAAATGCTCGTTTATACGCTTTCTCTTCGTAACGAGTAGACAATATCCAGAAATGGATGCATTGCCCGTGGGGCAAATGTCCGAGCCCAGTATTTCTGGAAGAGGGAAAATTCTTCATGACCATAATGAGTTCCTTCTTTTGTCATTCATTGTGATCTCAATATTCTCTGTCATCATATGCATGATTTGACATTAACGTCAACATTCCTCTACTTCTTTCTCCAGGAACAATGTCTCTCCGGAAGAAGTGACATCATGATTTAGTCTTACACAAGGACCTCCTTGCCAAATCAAAATATATGCTTAAAGAGGAAGGATATGGCGAGGATGATGAGACTCGGCTACTTTTGGCCCACCAAGAAGACCGACTGCATTTGACATGTCCAAACATTGCAACTTATGTCAAGCATATGTGGGCTA
Organism: Clarkia xantiana subsp. parviflora; assembly: GCA_036873135.1. Taxonomy (NCBI): domain Eukaryota; kingdom Viridiplantae; phylum Streptophyta; class Magnoliopsida; order Myrtales; family Onagraceae; genus Clarkia; species Clarkia xantiana. Next base: position 17,578,459 of record JAPTYO010000003.1, read on the forward strand.
AATCCATGCACCGCCTCATGAGCTTTATTTAATAATATCTTCATGGCTTTCTTTCAATACAGGGCATCGACGTGATCTTTCCAAAGGCATCAATGGGCCTCCAATTCATATTGGTGGCATTCACGACCTATAGGACCTCGATCCGAATCTCAACTGGGGCAAATCTATTTCCAAGTCTACATAACAGAAGCCTGTCACCAATTCGAGCGGAAAATGCGTTCACGTGGCTCCTTGTTAAGAAAAAAATGGATAAATCTGAGAGAGCAAAGCACATGCATGAGCAGTCAAGCCTCATCGACGAAAGCGGCTCCCTGCATTATTCCACGGGCACCTTTACCAGAAGCGCATGGTTCGAGCGTTCAATAAGGAAGAACGCTCCATAGAAACCAAGCGATCGAGTCTTTCAGAAATTCCCGAGCCAATCCAGATTCTCGGGGCAAGTTCATCCACAACTATGAAGGACCGTGTGTTGACATTAAAAAAATCTTAGTGGAGGAGCCACGATCATCACTGACATGGACGCACAAAGACTCCCTAGTCCAGTAATCATGGACGATGTCAAGAAGTATTATCCTTGAAAGAGCTTGCAACCAGAATGCGAGTTTTCGGATTTTGAGAGAAAATTCCCGCTAAACTGAAAACCCGAAAGGGCGGTTTAGGCAAAATTTAGGGAAGAGGGGCGTGATCGAAAATCCCTCAAAAGGGCGATCATGGCAAAAGGAGAGGAAATAAAATCCCCGCTAGGTTGAAAACCCGAAAGGGCGGCCTAGGCAAAAATTAGGGGAACCGAGAGGTGCGATCGAAAAAATGATCGTAGCAAAAGGAGAGAAATCCGAGAGCAAAACAAAAGAAAAAAAAAAAGAAAGAAAAAAGAAAAGAAAGAAAAAAGAAATTTTTGTGGACAAATGTAATTGTCACCAGATAGCGATGAAGAATCACAATGATCAACATTGTCTGAGCTGCCCCTACCAGCTCACAGAGATGCACCTAGGCGGGCGGACAACTAAATGCTCTAAAATTAACTCAATCAAGAGATGATTTTCAGTCAACCCCGCGAGGAATACAAGCATAAAAGGCTCGACAAAAGCAGCATCAACTGCATATCTCAGTAATGAAGCGAAAAACAATATGCAGCACATCGCTGAAAGAAATTCATTCATCAAAGAATCGGGCATTCTCATGGCCAGCCATCCAGAGCTATGCAAAATCGACAAGCTGGACTGTTACGGTCTGTTCTGGTAAGTCGCATTTCAATGGAGCATCATTTTTAAAAAGAACTTCCAAATTTGAGAGAAAATTCCCGCTAAACTGAAAACCCAAAAGGGCGGTTTAGGCAAAATTTAGGGAAGAGGGGCGTGATTGAAAATCCCTCAAAAGGGCGATCATGGCAAAAGGAGAGGAAATAAAATCCCCGATAGGTTGAAAACCCGAAAGGGCGGCCTAGGCAAAAATTAGGGGAACCGAGAGGTGCGATCAAAAAATGATCGTAGCAAAAGGAGAGAAATCCGAGAGAAAAAAAAGAAGCAAAAAACAAAAGAGAGAGAAAAACACAGCACATCGCTGGAAAAAAAAAAAAAAAAGTTTATTTGTCAAGAATGGGGCGTTCGAATGCCTAACTTCCTAGAGTTATACGGAATCGGCAAGCGAGACTGTTACAGTCTGCTCTCGCAAGTCACCTTCCAAAGACGAGTAGGACTGTTACAGTCTGTTCCTACAAGTCAAACCTCATTGCCGCACCAATGCAGGCACCGCTATCCAAGACGTGCATTCACATAGCCGCCCAATGCTGGCATCACCGACAATCGGAACCTGTGGTCATCCAGCATTCCGAGAGTCACAACCCGACAGACATAGCCTTTAGGTGTTCAGCTCCGCAAGTCACCACCGACAATCGGAACCTGTGGTCATCCAGCATTCCGAGAGTCACAACCGACAAACGGAGCCTTTAGGTCTTCAGCTCCGCAAGTCACCGCCGACAATCGGGACCTGTGGTCATCCAGCATTCCGAGAGTCACAACCCGATGAACGGAGCCTTTAGGTGTTCAGCTCCGCAAGTCACCACCGATAATCGGGACCTGTGGTCATCCAGCATTCCGAGAGTCACAACCGACAAACGGAGCCTTTAGGTGTTCAGCTCCGCAAGTCACCGCCGACAATCGGGACCTGTGGTCATCCAGCATTCCGAGAGTCACAACCCGACAGACAGAGCCTTTAGGTGTTCAGCTCCGCAAGTCACCACCGACAATCGGAACCTGTGGTCATCCAGCATTCCGAGAGTCACAACCGACAGACAGAGCCTTTAGGTGTTCAGCTCCGCAAGTCACCACCGACAATCGGAACCTGTGGTCATCCAGCATTCCGAGAGTCACAACCGACAAACGGAGCCTTTAGGTGTTCAGCTCCGCAAGTCACCGCCGACAATCGGGACCTGTGGTCATCCAGCATCCCGAGAGTCACAACCAGACGAACGGAGCTCTTAGGTGTTCAGCTCCGCAAGTCGCCACCGACAACCGGAACCGGTGGTTATCCAGCATTCCGAGAGTCACCGCCAACGATCGGGACCTATAGGTGTCTAGCTTTCGAAAGTTGTATGTTTATTTTGTATGCAATATAAATAGTTAGTCGGGGAGACCCAAAATTAGTTGTTTGTCTTTGAACATACGTTCATTGGACCACATCCATGAACGCATGCTCAAAGAGGGGCAACTGTAAACACCTAATTTTGGACAGGGGTCGGAAAATACCGTGACGTGTGGAACCGAGCCGGGAATAATCGAGTTCGTAGAAAACCCAAAAAAATATTAAAATATTATTTAAAAAAAAAAAAGAACTAGGCTCTTAAAAGGCCACGTCCCCACATTTTCCTACACTCCACATCCATGCTTGTAAGTCTATGTACCATTATCTCTATTTATCTTCCCTAGAAGCTATCCCATCCCCTGTTCCATATTTGAGCAACCTTTATTAAATAATTAAAACAAAAAAGAAGAAATCTTGGTCTATAAAAGGAGACCATGAACCGAGAGGAGAAAGGGGGGACTCAGTATTACAAAAAAATATCACAGAGAGTCTCAGTGAGAGTGTAATCCATATATTGCTCGGTAATTGTGGTTTGGTTCCACACGTCACGACATTATACCCGGAAATAACCCAATGTAAGTACCGCTTAATCAAAAGTTGTATTTACATTTCAAGCATAAATAAAGTGCAAGTTGGTTAAAGATCCATCGCTTTCAATGTAGCGTTTATTTATTTTCCGTTATTTTATTTCGCACTATATATATATATATATATATATATTACGTATTTCTATTATCTACAAGTTTTATATATATCTGTTTTACTTATTTGTCATTTATATTATATATAAGTTTTATATATATTATATTACTTATTGTCATTTACTTATATGTTTATACATTATTAAGTCATATATCTGTTTATTTCACTTATTTGTCATTTATATTACCTTTAAGTTTTATATATATGTACATATTGCATATTTTTCATATTTTATCTATAAGTTTTATATGTGTTTGTATTACTTATTTGTCTCAAAACCTTAATAAGTGTTACAAATCAGTCCAGTGAAGTTCAGGGTCATTTTAACATGTTTTAAAAGTTGTTTGCAGTTTAGCCCCGAACTTTGCCGATTGTTACATTTTAACCCAGGATCTTTCCTAGTGTCCCCAAATCTTTGTTAATTGTTACAAATCATTCCATGAAGTTCAATGGCCATTTGAACACATTTTAAAAGTCATCTTCAGTTCATCCATGAAATTTTTGATGATTACATTTCGGCCCCTGAACATTTTGATAATTGCAAATTGGCCATTCATTTCCTGATAATTACAACTCGGCCATGAACTTTTGATAATTGCAATTCAGCTCTCAAAACGGATATTTTTTTGTGAAAAATTAAACAAGACAAGACAAGCCAAAGTACCGAAAGGGCGGATTTTTAGCTTGCGAGCTTTTAATACGTAATCAAACCCCCGGACCCAGACCATTCAAAGCCCTAGGATGTTAGTATCATGTACCCTAGGCAACTCTAGGATTCCGATTAGCCTTTACAAGATGCATCATGTCCCGTGCTGTCATCTTGTAATGCTCAGCATCGATGTACTCTTTAACTCTTGCCACGAGTTCTTCCATTGTTTCCGCAGGTCTTGTAGAAAGCTTTTGGCCTAAGTCGTACCCGTGCCTACCCAGGTTTCTGACAAAGGCATGGATGATTTCTATCTCTGCGATGTTCGTTTGGATTTCCGAGATGTTTTGATTGAATCGGATGTAGTAGCTTGCGAGGGACTCATTCCACTCTTGCTTGACGTCATCCAAGGCATTTGATCCTTTGATAATCGAACGTTCTCCCATGTAACGTTGGATGAACTTTTCTTTGAGGGACTGCCACGAGTCTATGCTTTTCTTTGGCAGGGAGAAGAGCCAGTGTGCGGCTGGTCCGCCTAACGTTTGGGGGAACGTCATGGCTATGTGGTGAGGGTTGTCTGTCCTTCCCAAAAGCATTACTTCATGCTGCTGCACATGCTCTATTGGATCTCCCTTGCCTCGGTACTTTTCTGGTCTTAGATTATACAGTGCGTCTGGGACGCGACTGTACACCAGCTCGTCAGTGAAAGGGTGGGATGTGGTGTCCACCAATGTGTTCATCCCTCTCATCTTCCTTTGCTTTATCTTCTTTTCGATCAGCTTTTCAAGCATCTCCTCCGTCAACCCGGTGACTGGGTTACCCTGATTTGGGGGGTATGCTTCTTGTCCCATGCTTGCGCCTTGTTGGGGAAATTGCGCCTGCGTCGGGTTGTACTGAGAATATCTACCTTGATATCCCTGGAATGTTTGAGACGGCTGCCTCCAGGCTCCTTCATTGAATGGCCCTGCTTGGTAGGGTGTTTGGGAGTGTGAGAGCTCCTGTCTTGTCCCTTGTTGGGGGAACTGCCTGTTTTGCTGTGCATTCCCATGAAAGGTGGGGGTTTTTGAGATTGTAGGGCCTCTCTGCTGAGGTGTGTTCATTGGAGGCACCTGCCTTGGTGGCGGGGGCATATTTGCTTGTTGCGCGGGAGGGGGTGGTGGCGCCCCGTATCCTTGGTTGCGCAGTGCCTCTCTTAGATTAAGCAGCTGTTCGAGTGCTGCCATCATTTCCGGGGTGACTGTAGGTGCAGTCTGTGCCCCTGGTGCTTGGTTGTATGCTCCAGCGTTTGGCTTTCCGTATGGTTGCTCCTGCGTGTTGAAGGTTTGGTGGGCGAAGCCTGGAGGAGCGTTGGTTTGCTGTGTGCCCCCTTGCGCGTTACTCCGAGAGTGTACGCTTCTTGTTGGCATAGACGAGGCGACTGAGGCCTCGCCTTGGCTTTGCGGGGGGTCTCTCTGCGGAGGAGATCTCATGCTTGACTCCGGAGCCGGAGTTTTCCTTGGACGTCCTGGTCCTCTTCTTTTCGTCTTAGTCGGCGGTGGCTGCTCGTTGCTTGCCATGCTGTTGGTTCTGTGGGTGATCCGCAGACGGCGCCAAGTGTTTCGACCGAGTTATTGCGGGTTGTCCGCGGAATAACTCGTCGAAGTCTTCGGGTTGAATGCGAGCCAAGCCCGTCCTCTAAAATCACGAGCAGGCCCTAACTTCGTCCTCTGGATGGCGATGAATCCTTTGGGTTCTCTGGAAGATCGTCTATTTGCCCCTGCGAAAGGAGCGTTACCAAGCAGTCCCCGTGGAGAGGGGGGGTGCTTGGTGTGCTCACTCCGACGATCAACATTAGTCGATTTCTAGAGAGAGAAAGAGAGGGTTTTAGAGAGAGGTCAGAGCTTTTCCCACTCTTGCCCCAAGTGATTTTTTGAATGACTTGAAAATGTTTACCCCCAAGGTGGCTATTTATAGGCAACCTTGGACCGTAAACCGGTTTTGACCCGGTTCAATGTGGAAATGTGAACCGGGATGCAGGGGAGAGCTTTGGGAAATGGTCTCTGACGCGCGTCTCAGGCGGCTGTCCTGAGCGGGACGCGCGCGCCTCTGAAACTTAGGTCTCGGACACATAGGAGTTAGTTAAAAATCGGGTCTCCTATACGTCCGGGACTAAATGGGGGGTGTACGCGACACCCCCCGGGTGTTGAGCTTACCCGGAATTCCGGGTAAGCCCCCCGGGGATGCCGGGCAAGTTCGAAACTTGCCCGGTTTCCCCCGGTTAGCTTGCAATCGGGTTTCGCGCGTGTATGAGGTCCGAATAATTGAAACCGAGCCCGAATCACACGTATATCCATCACGAAGTGTTCGGGTTGAAGTTTCGATTTACAATCATTAACGGGGTGATAAAAATATAACGATTCGGAAGTCAACAGGTTCAAATTGGGCGTATATCCATCATAAGGTAATACAAGAGGGGTGGATCTCCTTATATAGTAGACTTTGGAGTATCCTCCAAGACACTAATACTTAGGGGACTATATGGTAAGACTCCTAAACATGGAGGACTAGTTTTATAATACTCAAACCTATACTACTGTATCAGTCGGTTGTGCTAGAGGATGTTAATGGGTGATTGTCTCCCAGTATAAAACGGCATTCCAGTGGCAAGCTAGTACGAAACCCCACCAGTCGAACAGAATCTTGCCTGAACTCCACCAAAACAGGAATTGAGGTCGAATACGACCTAGAAAGATGACAATCATCTCGAATATGAATGAGGAGAAATAACTATTCTAATTCTCCTTTTGTATCAGTAAAAACTCATAGAGAAGTCTATCTATTTATAGAGAGGTGGAAGCCGTGTATTAATGACACGATAATAAATAAAACAGAAATGTCTCTATTAATGAAGTCGTTATATAGATCATTAATTCGTCAGATTCAACGAATTTGGACGAAGTCGGGACTACTCTAACTAGGTGTACGTACTAAGAATAACAATTTCGCATTTACCTGATCAGAAAAATAGTAATGCCATTAACATATTTTTTCCAACGTGTTCTTCGTGTACAAAAAATCTCGTAGGACAAATTACATAAAATACGTAATGAAAAGAAATCTGGTACAAAACATGGACAACATATATATTACGTACCAGATCTTTTCTTCTTATTACATACGTACTGTTTCTTCTTCTACAAGTAGAGAGTGGAAGTAGAAGAAAAAAATGATGCATTTCATCAAATTAACTGATGAAAAGCACATAGAACACAGGGAAGAAAAACTTAGAATTCGATTAAAAATAAGGGTAAAACTGTATTTTTACAATTATTTAATCAGATTGTGTCAAACATAAGTGATTAAACCATTTAATTATATTTTAAAACGTAGGTAACCAAACTATCACGTCAAAAAACAAAATTAACCATTTGATCACATTGATCAAATGTAAGTAACTAAACTATATATTACTTGTTCTTTTAATATACGTAAATTTTAAACTGAATTCATGTACGAAAAGCGCAATCCAGGTCAGTCTGTAAGTGTTAAGATGATGGTTATGAATATTTCTCAAACCTTGGCCCGTTCTTGGTTAATGGGTGACGTGCTGAACTATTACTTCATATTGACATGGCCAGCACCCGTAGCATACTTACTTCACACCTAGAATAATCACCACTCGCATCATGTCAGCCGTAAGAGTTAAATTTTTGTTTATAAATATTTCTATGTTCTCATATTCGCAGTAGAGATTGAACCACTGAACTGATATCTTAATTAAAGGATAGTTGATGCAGCGTGATGGGGTAGAAGGTACAAAAACTCGTTGATTCAAGAAAATACCGAGAATTTGACACGCAATTGAGGAGAATCTCGTTTGTTTTCATTAATAAATCAATAATACGGACTTCAAAAACGGCTAAACAAAGTTTAAGTACTGAAAGTAAAACCCTAAACCTAGATAAATATAAAAATAGCAAATAGGTCATAACAAAACCAATAAATTGCAAAACCGACATATTAAAATGCGATTTTGACCCTCTAGATGAATGAATTTTAGCCGAAAAACATCGTACCCATGGAAAAGCAATTAATGGGTATCACACAAACCGCCATTTCCGCATGAAAAACTATATACGCGCGCCAAAATCCGACACTTATAATCGCAGAATTGACGGTTTCACCCGTATCAGTAATATTTTTAACTACTACACCATTTGATATTGATATGGTTACGCAAGATAATGATATGCTTACGCAAGAGTTAGTTATGCATAGTTGTTTTTAAGAAAATACAAAATCCACTTACATTGTTTGTTGTGTACTAGGATTGCCCATACCCATGCAGTTATAAAACAAGCTCATACACAACCAATAATTACTTACACCAATATAATCATCTTAAAACCGGTGAATATGATTCTTGAGCTTCTTCTTCTTCTCTTCACCATCTTCTTTCTGCTAAAAACCAGTCGTCGAAAATCGTCGCTACCGCCGGGCCCACCGAAGCTGCCCATCATCGGAAACCTGCACCAACTGGTCGGATCCAAGCTTCTGATGCATGAGCATCTGAGGAATCTGGCTAAGAAACACGGGCCATTGATGCATCTGCAACTGGGTGAAGTCTCCACGGTGGTGGTTTCAGATCCAGACACGGCCAAGGAGGTGTTGAAGACGAATGACGTCGTCTTCTCCGATAGACCCAATTTGGTAGTCAATAAGTTTTTGAGCTTCGGAGAGTCTAGCGTTATTTTTGCACCTCATGGAGAGTATTGGCAGCGGATGCGTAAGCTCATAGCTCTTGAGCTTTTGAATCCCAGGCGTGTTCGATCCTTCAGGTATATATATATATATATGCAACTGCATATATATGTGTTGCTAAATATAAAAGTGTTGAAGTATATATATATATAAGAATCTTCACCTACAATACAATACATAGTCTTCAATCTTCACGCATCATATATATATTTTTTCATAGAATATATATTATATATATATATGACTTTGATAATTATATATTTCGTCGACGAATAATAATTTGGTTAGTAATATATATTATCAGTAATTCTGGATCAACTAACGTATTTTGGTCGGTAAAATGTAATATAATTGACAACCAAATACGTTTTTAGTGGTCAAGTGCGCTTACTCTCATGTGGTTTGGTTCCGAGGTCCCGGGTTCGAAACCCCTCAGGGACGTCACCTCGCGGTGACCTATTTAAAAAACATCACGTCCCGCCTGGCCCACACACCACGTCGGAAAAAAACCCAGATCTAAGCTGGAAAGCTCGAATATTACGTAGCGGGATGGGCCTAGCGTCGCCACTACTAGCTCATTCCTTCTTTTGGCAAAAAAAAAATACATTTTTAATAAACATGTAACCAATCTATAATACCAAACACAATTTTGTTATCAGTTCGATAAAGTTTAAAATATTTATGTTTCGCTGACGAAATATAATTTGATCCGTAAATACATTTTATGTAGATCAATACGCGAAAGGGAGGTGAATAAGATTGTGAAGTACATTTCATCAACCGGCCAGGGTTCAGTATTCAACATCAGCAAGAAGTTGTTCGAATTTGCAAACGTTGTTATTTGCAAAGCTGCCTTTGGAGAACACCTCAAGTCTAAACAGATAGAAGAGTTGATTCAATTTCTAGAAACGATTAACCAACTCTCAGGGCTTAACTTGGCAGATCTTTATCCATCTTGGAAGATCCTTCGTCGCACTAGTGTACTCCTGAAGCGACGAATCGGCATTGTCGATGATAAAATGAGTCGCGTGCTCGATAACATCCTCAACAATCACCGACGCAACAATGCAGATGTCGGCGCCGACAGAGAAGATTTCGGCGCTAATGTGCAAGATTTGGTCGATGTGTTGCTTCGAATTCAGGAGTCGGATGAGGGTGGGACGTTTCGGATCACTACTGAAAACATCAAAGCTGTCCTTTTTGTAAGTTCAACACCACGATTTTCCTTTTCCTTTAAGACTGACTGATAAGTCACACTTCAGATAATTGAGAATAAAAACAAATTGCGGCTGCTAAAAGTCATAAATCGATAGTTGAGACTGCAAAAAAGTTATTTTTCAGTTAAATATAAATGTTTAAAAATATTTTTTATCTTTTGTATTTTCTTTGATTTTTTAATGGAAGGTAATAAGGTGATAAACAACTTTTAAATGGTTTTAATTTAATAATGGGTTTAATGGGTTAAGAATCTATAACAACCTCGACTCTCTACTATAAATCATGTTGCTAATATATGTTCCAGATTTAAAATGCTGATATTCGATATTTCAACTACCATATTAATGGGTGATTTTCACATTTTTTATTAAAACTGACTGAACTGAAACATGTTTTTTAAGAATCAAATAAGCCTAAACCATGATCGACAAATCTACTACTCTGGAAAAATGGAAAACAACACGTTTTTGTTACTTAAATCTTGTAAAATCAACAAATCTGATATAAGTTGGAATACTGAATATCAATATTTCAAATCTAAGACAATAGCAACATGACTTATATTTGAGACTGTTTTTATTCTGTGCTCTAGGACATTATGGCAGGAGGAACAGATACTACATCAACAACAATGAACTGGGCACTAGCAGAAATAATAAGAAACCCTAATGTAATGAAGAAGGTGCAATCTGAAGTGAGAGAAGCCATGAAAGTGAAGAAAAAGCAGCAGTTCGAAGAATCCGACATTGAAGGTCTCAAATATTTGAAACTAGTGATTAAGGAAGCTCTCAGATTGCACCCACCATTTCCATTGACCATGAGAAATTCGTCAAAAAAATGCACTGTAAATGGTTACAATGTGCCTGATCACTCTAATGTCGTGACTAACTTATGGGCATTAGGGAGGGACCCACGTTACTGGAAGGATCCCGAAAAGTTCGAACCGGAGAGGTTTCTAGAATCTTCTATAGATTTCTATGGAACGCATTTTCAGTTTCTTCCGTTCGGAGTGGGGAGAAGGATTTGCCCCGGAATCGCATTTGCGAGTGTAAATGTGGAGATGATGCTCGCTGCTTTGCTCTATCATTTTGACTGGAGACTGCCGGATGGTGAAAATGCTGAAGAACTTGACATGACTGAAAGTCCCGGTCTAAATGGTAGGAGGAAGAAAGATTTGTATGTTATAGCTACCAAAGTTTGTTAATGTAAACCGGTCGACCGGGTCCGGGCTCGAGTTTAACTTTGTGGTTTGAGTTATATCACAAACTCTAATAGCAAAAATAATCGATTTTAACTTTAGTTCTATGGATGGGCCCAAAATTCATTCTGGCCATCAAAGGTGTGGAATACAACTTGAATGGACCAAATGGTCATGATCTCTATCACCAATATAATGTTGTGCATTTTGTTTTTAGGTTATAAAGTGGGGATAACTTAAAATCTATCTATAATGGCTGAAAACTCCTAAGATAAATCATATGTCATTTGGACATCATATTAGCTGTAGTGGGTTTTGTTTAGTGTGGTTCCACAATAATTTATTTTTGCTCTATAATTTTGTTATTTCAAGATAAGTAGGCAACTATTTTCTTCTATATGGTGTCTTTAGGCCACACAAAATGAAACATGTTTGTTTTACATTTAAAATAATAATAAATTCGTACAAAACGAGTCCATAACAGATGAGATAGAGCTATAAATATTCTTCAATTTCAGAGTTTTAAAGTTTCTGCAAGATTTATATATAAGAATAAGACATTGAACTACTTTATATTAAAAAAAAAAACTTGTATTATCTTATTCCTTTTAGAACGATTGAGGAGAAAAAAAAACGACTTAAAATTAAGGGGATTTTCAAAAAGTTTTTTTTTTTTTTAATCTTAGTCAAAAAGTAGTTTATAACATAAAATTTATGACTATTTAATTAAAGTATTAAAAACAAAAACTTTATGCAGAATCGGATTATGGTTGGTGGGATGCATTTATGGGAGATGCTCGACGCAAACGTAAGTCTTACCTAAGCAATTATGGGTTATAAAAACATTTTTTAGAGTTTAATTAATTATCGTCCCAAATGTATATTAATATTCTAACCTTTAAAGTTTAAATGTACTAGAAAAATTATATAATTATAGTCAAAGTGCCATAATATTTTAGTTTTATAGGATAAGTTGATTTACGAATAATTTTTTAAGATGAAAGTATATTTTTCCAACGAAAAATAATATCATGTATAATTCTAATAGATGTACATTACTATATAACAATAAACTAATCAAGAATAAGGTATATAATATTTTCTTTATTAAAACCGACTTCATGTACAAAAAGCCGTGATTCATAACACTATAACACATAACTTGATTTAAGTAAATCATTCACAACAGTTAATAACTAGTTAATTATATGTATTGTTAGAATTGCTGATTCCGTCGCGCATAATTATTGTATTATATATTTTTCTCTTAATTTTTCAAGTTTTTTAAAAAGAAAATACAAAATCATTTCCATTTTTATGTCGCCACCCGAAAATCCACTATTTCGGTATTTTGCTTTGTTCCGGCATGTATAAATTTCACTAATTTACCATTTTGTTCATGTTTAACTCCAAAAATAATGAATATTTTCTCGAGTTTAAATAGCAAAACAAGAGCAACAATAAAAACTCGGACCGAGTTGCAACATTCAACAAACTTTAACATAATAAGAAAATTAAGGGCTGAAATGTAAAAATTAGCAAGTTCAGGACTAAACTGTAAACGATAAGTCTTTTAATCAACTTGTATTTTACTCCAATACAACTTTGAATAAAAGACAAATTACCAAACTTACTTTCAAACAAAAATATCATAACATGCGGACCCGAACCAGAAATTATTGAGCACCAAAATAACTTTTCAAGATGGTGAAGAAATCATGAAAATGATATTTTGTAGATAGGGTTGTTGAGGCAACGTGGCCTCTAAATGACCTCTTAATCAAGTGTTTACACTTTACTATGTACTAGGAATCGGAAAAATCACACAAATAATTACGTATATAATAACTTAAACATAAAAATAATGTAGGGTGAATTTCGGGTACCAACGTATCTATTGGCGCACTTGACAAATGTGTTACGTTATGTTAATTTATGCAGTTAGCATCAATTACATAATTTTTGTAATTAAAGTTGCGAACTTATCAAGTGTGCAGCGGTGTTAACGGTCAAATTGTTGACCATTAACAGTCTGTGTCTAACAATACGGGTGTTGATGCGGGCATAACCGACTAGTTACGCAATTTCGAGAATTCTGCGAATTCTAGTTCCGGACTTTCAACTTTCGAATTTTGGCGCGTGAATAGTATTTTTCGGGCGGAACCGGTGTTCTGATCCAAAAACACAGCTACGCCGTGATTAGCGCTGCTTTTCGACCAAATTCCATCATCTAGAGAGTTAAAATCGTGTTTTTATGTTATTTCAGGTCTTTTTATAATTTTTCGATTTATTTGAGACTTGGTCATTATTTTCGGATTATTTCCTAGGTTAGGGTTTTTCGTTTTTCAGTGACATTGATAGCCGTCGTTTGCATTTAGTTTTGATAAAATATGAGATAAAATCAAAAATTTTCCTCAACCCTATATCTGAATTTCGGTATTCGTTTTGAATCAACAAATTCTCCGCATCTATTCTCATCACGCTGCATCAGACGCCAATATAGACACGTCTTTGTGTCGTTAGCATAGCGCACTTACCAAGTGCACTACGATTATTAAATTCGGATAATTTCCGAATGTTATAAAACAAGCACATATATACACCAAATTCATAGCTAAATTAAACTTGTGAAATTAAAACCGGTGAATATGATTCTTGAGCTTCTTCTTCTTCTCTTCTCCATCATCTTTCTGCTACTGTTGGTCAAATACTCAACGGCGTCTAAGCTGCGGCTACCGCCGGGCCCGGCGAAGCTACCCATCATCGGAAACCTCCACCAACTGGTGGGATTCAAGCTTCTTCTACACGAGCAGCTGAGCAAGCTTGCTAAGAAACACGGGCCATTGATGCATCTGCAACTGGGTGAGGTTTCCACGGTGGTGGTTTCAGATCCAGACATGGCAAAAGAGGTGTTGAAGACGAACGATCTCGTCTTCTCCAATAGACCCACTTTTGTAGCAAATGAGCTTTTGAGCTTCGGAAAGTCTGGGTTTATCATGGCGCCTCATGGAGAGTATTGGCAGCGGATGCGTAAGATCACTGTTCTTGAGCTTTTGAATCCCAGGCGTGTTCGATCCTTCAGGTATACATATATGTATATATGTATGCAACTGTATATAATATGTGTAGTGATATAATAAGATTAAAAAAAATGTTTTAAGTAGAAGCAATGGCGGATCAAGTAACTTTGGAAAGTGGGTTTCTATAATTAAGTTTTTTTTTTTTTTTTTTTCTCACTAATTATTATGTTGGTTTGTAAGATCGGTAACATGACTCGGTTAGATCCTGGTTATATTGAACCCTAGATCCAATTCACTTAGCCAGAATCTGATCTATGGCTGGGTCAGACCCTGGTCAGGATTTCTGAACTTGGGCGACTTTGACCAGGTATGACCCAGTCATTTGGACACTGGCTAGATTAATTGGACCTAGGATCTGAAATCGTTTATGGATCTAAATTGAATAAAAAAAAATACTTATGGATATAATTTGAATAATTAAATTGAAAAGAAATAAAAAACTAAAAGTATTTAACAGTTCAATTTGACAATTAACTATCTGATGCACTAAAAGTCTACACGTTGACACCAAAAGTTTATAAAAAAAATATGGCACCAGAAGACAACTTTGGTCAAACGTATGACACCAAAAGGCTATTTAACCGATAAATAATTATGATGATATTTGATATAATAATAAGGGTTAATTATCAAATTGCTATCTGAACTTCCTGTGAAAGTGCAATTTGCTAGCCTGATTTATTTTTGAAACAAATTGCTAGCTGGACTTTTTCTAATGTGCAATTTGCTAGCTCCGTCAATTTTTCCGTTAATTATGGAAGGAATATACTTCCTAAAATTGCTAAAAATACCTTAAAGTTCGACTATTATTGTAAAGAACCTCAAATTTTATATAAAAGCAAATATAAATTTCGAATAAAATTTATAATTATATATACAAAAAATATCTATAAGTTAAATATATAATACCAAAGTTCAAAAAATAAAATTAAATATTTTTAAAATTGTACGTTTTTATAATTTTTAAAAATATTTTAATAAATTATTTTTTTTGCATTTTTAAGGTGTGTTTTTTCTTTAATATATTTTTAATATTTATTATTTATTGTTTTGATTTTATATAAAACATCATGCCTTTATATTATCATACTAATACTTTAGGGTGTATTTAGAAATATTTGAAAGTATTTTTCATCCAAAAATAACGGAAAAATTGACGGAGCTAGCTTTTTGCACAATATAGAAAGTTCAGCTAGCAATTTGCTACGAAAAAAAGTGTAGCTAGCAAATTGCACATTCAAGTAAAGTTTGGCTAGCTATTTGCTAATTAACCCTAATAATAATGATTAATCAAAATCGGTGAATATTTTTTTTTTAAATATCATTGTAATTATACTTGGTAGAAGAAGAGATACTACAAAGAAGTGTGTCAGTTACCAATTTACTAGCTATAATCATAATTATAGCTAGTAAATTGGTAACTGACACACTTCTTTGTAGTATCTCTTCTTCTACCAAGTATAATTACAATGATATTGTTGAAGTGTCTTGTTGATAGTGCTTGTCTTGGTCTCTCCTTCAGTATTTGTCTATATATATACATATACGTATAGATTGATGATATCTAGGATGTTTTTCCTACACGTTGTGACTTCGTACATAAGTATACATAATAATATATTATTTAACGAAATCATAGTCATAAATTTATTAGGTATACTATGTTGATATATAATGATTTTTTTTCGAGAAAAAAACATATACCCAGTGTTTTTTTTTTTTGGCCGATATACCTAATGTAAATACCAAAAAATAAAAAATCAGTATATTTTATATTTTTCGCTTGATGAAATATAATTTGGTCAGTAAATACACTGTATACCAACAATTTTTTTTTTTTAATTTTGGTCGGAAAAATGTAATATAATTGCCAACTAAATTCATTTTTCCAAAAATATCTATCCAAGGTAAATACTAAACACAATTTTTTTTATCCGTCGAACAAATTTTAAATTTTTTTGTTTTGCTGACGAAATATAATTTGATCAGTAAATACATTTTTTATGTACAGATCAATACGTGAAGGAGAGTTAAATAACATTGTGGAGTACATTTCATCAAGCCAGGGTTCAGTATTCAACCTCACCGACAAGTTGTTCGAATTTGCAAACGTTGTTCTTTGCAAAACTGCCTTCGGAGAACACCTCAACTCTAAGCAGATACAAGAGCTGATTCAAATACTAGAAATTGGTAGCCAACTAATCGGAGGGCTTAATTTAGCTGAACTTTATCCATCATGGAAGTTTCTTCGTCATACTAGTGTGTTCCTGAAGCGTCGGATCGGAATCGCCGACGATAAAATCAGCCGCGTGCTCGATAACATCATAGACAATCACCGACACAACAATGAAGATGTCGGAGCTAATGTGCAAGATTTAGTCGATGTGTTTCTTCGAATTCAGGAGTCGGATGATGGTGGGACGTTTCGGATCACTACTGAAAACATCAAAGGTGTCCTATTTGTAAGTTCAATACCCTTTCTTTTTGTAAGGGCTTTCTAATAAGGTGAATTGAGTTATGACCGACAAATAAGTCACACTTCGGGTAGTTGATACTAAAAACAAATTGTGGCTCCTAAAGTCATAAATCGATAGTTGAGACTTGCTAAAAAAATATTTTTCGATAAAATAGAAATGTTTGAAAAGACTTGTTACCTTTTATATTTTCTTGATTTTTGAATGGTAGGTAATATGGTGATGAGCAACTTTTAAATGATTTTAATTTAATAATTGGTGAAGAATTTAAAAATAGTCTTAAAGGTCAGGTTGTTAACAGATATTCCAGATTTAAAATGTTGATATTCATTTTCCCAACTATCATATATTTTTCATTTGTTTCTTCTTAAAGTTAATTGAATAAAACATTTTTTTAAGTATCAAATCAGTCTAAACGATGAGCAATAAATCTAATAATCCGATAAAGTGGAAAACAACATGTTTTTGTTGCTTAAATTTGGAAAAATGAACAAGTCTAATAGTTTGAATACCGAATATTAACATAGTTTATAGTACAATCTGTTTTTAAGTTCTTAACCTTTAATTATTAGTTGTGGTTTTTTTTTTTTTTTGGCCCTAGGACCTGTTGGCAGGAGGAACGGATACTACATCAACAACGATGAATTGGGCACTGGCAGAAATAATGAGGAACCCTAATGTAATGAAGAAGCTGCAATCTGAAGTGAGGGAAGCTATGAAAGTGAAGAATAAGCAGCAACTCGAAGAATCCGATATTGAAGGTCTTCAATATTTAAAGCTAGTGATAAAAGAAACTCTCAGATTGCATCCACCATTTCCATTGATCCATAGAAAGTCGTCAAAAAAGTGCACTGTGAACGGTTATGATGTGCCGAATCAATCTAATGTCTTGATCAACGTATGGGCATTAGGGAGGGACCCACGTTACTGGGAGGATCCAGAGAAGTTCGATCCTGAGAGGTTTCTAGATTCTTCTCTAGATTTTCATGGACTACACTTTGAGTTTCTTCCGTTCGGAGTGGGGAGGAGGATCTGCCCCGGAATCGCATTTTCAGGTGCAAATGTGGAGATGATGCTTGCTGCTCTGCTTTTTCACTTTGACTGGAAACTGCCAGATGAAGAAAATGCCGAAGAACTTGACATGACTGACAGTTTTGGTTTGACTGCTAAGAGGAAGAAAGATTTGTATGTCATAGCTACCAAAGTTTATTGATGTAAACCAGTCGTCAAAGTTTGTATACAATCCAAATAATGCACTGAACCAAGTCACAGACCATTAATAGTTTATGACTAGTTTGATATTAATATATCTCTAACTTTTTATTTAGTTAAGTTTAGTCCTCAAACTTTTCAAATCAGACCATTGATGCAGTGAACCTAGTCACGGTCGAGCCATGGATTGGGTTAGACCTTGATTAGGGTCGCATGACCTGGGCAACTGTGATCGATTTGACCCAAATTAGACATAAGTCTCCCCGACCCTTGTTTAGGTCGTCTATGTCGGGTGACTCTAAGCCTAGGGCGGAATCTTGGTTAGGTCAATATTGAGACTTATCCAGACTCGAGCCATGGCCTACGTCTTACCTCGGTTAAGGTCATATAGGTCATGCGAACTTAAACGAAGTAGAACCCGGCCCATGGATCGTTCGTGGCTAGGTCTAATATGCTAATTGTTCGATTTAAAAATTTTAAAAAATACACAAAATAAAAAGTTAGAGAAGTATTATGATAGATTATTTTAGGTTGTAATAATATCGAACTAGTCCCAGAACTCTGGTAGTGAGTAAAATAAAGACATATAATTTTATTTTGTACATGGATCCGTATCTGTCTCTACTCAAATTAGATTAACACTAATTGATAAAATAATAATCATGAATTTTCTTCATTCCCGAAATTAAAAAACCAGATTTTTTATACTTTTATATATATATATATATATATATATATATATATATATATATATATATATATATATATATATATATATATATATATATATATATATATATATATATATATATATATATATATATATATATATAAAGAGAACATTATAAATGGACTTTGAACTTTTCCATTTTGTCATCTTTAAACTTGTATTATTTTTCATTAAGTTACTTGAACTTATCAAACCCATTATATTCTAGCCATATCATTAATATATGTTGTTAGTTGTGCTATATAGGCAACATTTTGCTCTTCCATATTCATCAGATGTTGCCTAAATAATACAAATAATACCATAAATTAACGGCCGACTATATTAGAATATATTTAATAAATTCAAATACTTCAATAAATAAAAAAAACAAAAATTTAATGTATAAAAATAAAAAAAAATGGTAACTTCACGTTGAATGCGACATGTAGAGGGGATGTTCCATGTTAGCCTAGCCGTGCCACATGAAAATGACTTATTATGTGTGCGCACCAATAAATGGAGTTTAAGCATGTTAAGCATGATATATCAAAAAAAAAAAAAACATTCCACCATCTTTCGGAAATTGCATTCACACCCCTGCCACTACTTTATACAACATTTTTTTGGGGTAAAAATACAACATTTTAAACATATATATATATAGGAGTATAGAACTTGTGTGGTTCTAGATCAATTGACATGAAGCAAAGGTGTTTGCTCCTCTTTGCTTACAATTTATTTGCCATATTCTTCTTCATTTTAATCTTTTTCATAATCTTCACCATTCAACTCAAATCTCTCAAAATAGAAACCCTAACCTCAAACCATAACATTACTCTTATCAATAAATCATCAAACAATAACACCAATTTCAGCCTCTTGATCGGGATACTAACCCGACCCGACACCTATAATCACCGCCACTTCCTCCGGCTCATCTACGCTGCCCAACCGTCTCCCCAACCAACAGCAGAAATCGACATAAGGTTCGTGTTATGCAATGTCACCAGACCAGAGGACCGTGTTATAGTATCACTAGAAATAACGCGATTCAGTGACATTATAATATTAAATTGCACTGAGAATATGAACTCAGGTAAGACCTACACGTACTTTTCCTCACTCCCAACCATCCTGGACCGCCGTTACGACTATATCATGAAGGCAGACGATGATATTTTTATCAGGCTCGAGCCTCTGTCTGCCTCGTTAAAACTGTTACCCAGGCTTGACTTGTACTACGGGTTCGTGATCCCTTGTTCAAGCACGAACCCGTATAAGGACTACATGTCGGGTATGGGGTTCGTTTTATCGTGGGACATTGTGGAGTGGATTGCGAGTTCGGAGATTCCTAGGAACAATATGTATGGTACCGAAGATAAGTTGGTCGGAAAATGGTTAAACATGGGCGGTAAGGCGAAAAACCGGTTCACGGATAAACCGGCTATGTACGATTATCCGGGTGCTAATAAGGGATGCTCCCATGAGCTTATTCCTCATACAGTTGCAGTTCATAAACTTAAGAGGTTGGACCAGTGGCTACATGTTCTTGAGTTTTTTAATGTTACTAAGGAGCTTAAGCATTATAAAGCTCACCATTTATAAGGAGCTTACCATGTTTGTATAATGTTGTTTTTATATGTTCCTGATTTAAGTTGTTGCTAATAGGTTTCTCGAATTTCGTTTTCGTTGCTAATATGTATTTCAAGTTTCGTTTTAGTTGTTTTTTGGTTTTCCGTATGTTAAATTTGACTGATTAAGGTATGAGTTTTTCTTTAATTTATGTATATTTATGCCAATTAAGTTACATTGAACCTCAAATTTGTATAAATTATTCAATTTCACTATGTGTACGCACTAATTGATATAAGTTAAATGAAAGAAGAAGTGACATTTTGTTTTTTTTTCCTCTTTGTTCTTATTGTTGAATTTTATGGACCATCTGTCAAATTTAATAGAAAAAACGGGTGGAAACAAAAAAAGCAACGAAAACAAAATTTAGGACATTTATTAGCAGCAATTTAAACCTAAGACACCTGAAAACAACATGTGCAAACTTAGAATTGTGATTAGAATATATAGTTTTGGATCTTATTGCGGTAAAGTGTAGAGTATATGTAGTTAACTACTAAGTTTTTAAGATGTGGATCATTTTTAATTACATGATATTCAGAGGACTGTGCAATATTTCTAAAGTAACAACGTCGAGGGTTTTGCGGTTTTCCAGTTCTTTACACAAAACACAACGCTGTTTGAAGTATACACTACTTACGCTTCGCGCCTTCAACAATCCCTCTTTCTACTTCCGTGGCTTGAGCTCCAGATTTTAGGGTTTGCAGGTAGCAGAAAGACGAAAGGATGCAGTCATCTATGCTAGTTCTGAGTAAGTTCTCTCATCTTATTTTACTGCTTGATCCGCTTGGTTAGTGGTGCTGCAAATGTCGTGGAAATCACCGCCGTTGGATTCTGAATCTGTGATGTTGGGTTCATTTTAGCTCAAACTTCGTAGAATGATCTCGTTATTGATGTATTAGTGGCGATTAAAACCTCGAAAGGAAATTAGTTTGTAAATTTGTGGTGGTTGAGATTGCTCTAGCTTCTGTCATTCCAGATCGTTTAATTTCTACCTCTATTTCTACTTTGTTGGAGCAGACGATTCGTTGAAGCGTGAATCTGGAAGCAAGGTGCAGCATGCGAACATCCAAGCCTCCAAGGTAAATGTGACGCTGTACATTTTGTATCATCGCGTCAAATCTTTACTTCAATCGATGAATTGATTCTGTTAACTAGGTTTCCCTGTGTAATAAGCAATGTATATTTGAACAGGCCACTTAGGAAGTATATTATGTGTTTGATTCGGCAGGGTGAAGATCATCTGAAAAGTTCCAATTGGAAGGAAAATAGCTTGTTGAATATCCTGAATATTAGTCCAGCAGTTAGATCAGCATAAATTTATTATTACATTAACAATTACAGCAGACTTACACATAGAAATCCCATCGAACGAGCTGTATCAGTAATATACTTATTGTGGAGGAAGTAATATATTCATTTTCTTTCCCCTCTTTGTCCATTTCCTGAATATGTTTGTGTTTTTTCGTGGTGACAGGCTGTTGCTGATATCATTCGAACAACGTTGGGTCCTAGATCCATGCTGAAAATGCTCCTTGATGCTAGTGGTGGTGAGTGTTCTGTTCATGCTGCCAACTTATGTCTTTTGTTTATATCATATTATGCATCAAAGGTTGCAACCAGAACTACTGATATGTGATCTTACTTGGAACATCCACTTATAAGCATCTTACTAGTTGAGGTTGTGTGTTTTCAATTCTATTATCTATTATTATTATAAAACTCGGTAAGAATTAACATATTTTCAAGGTTTCTGTTACTTATCAGGATTGCATTTTTTGAAGCACCAGTTTTTAATAATTACATGTTCGTACCTTTTTCTTATTTTTATATTGTTGCTAATGCTACCATTTTGATTGCTCACAGGAATAGTTGTGACAAATGATGGGAATGCTATCCTGCGTGAGTTAGATATTGCACACCCAGCTGCCAAGGTATGTTCCATGCTTGTAAAGTTATACTGATTGATTTTACTGTTTGTTTAAGCATTTTTATGTTTTGTATTCCCATCTACATCCTGAAAACTTTATTCGTTCTGCACCGTTGTCGTAATTGGTTATTTTTCTGCTCTCTAACGTATTCTGTGGGTGTCCACAGTCCATGATTGAACTTAGTCGTACTCAAGATGAAGAGGTGGGAGATGGAACTACTTCTGTCATAGTTCTTGGTGAGTTTCCCATATCCACAATTTGACTAATTCTTTGTACTGTATTATTGTCCATAAAGCTAGCCTTATGATGCATGTTAGTATGCGGGATGAACATTTTTGTTAATTACGACTACCTTCTCCTCATCTACTAGATGTATGTGTATATTAACTTAACTTGGAGAATACAATTAGAACCTTATGGCTAGAATCTTGTATATTCATCGTAGTAGGAATGTAGGATCAATCTTCGTTTTCCCAAATAGATGATTAGGATATTTGTCTCATTGTACATTATATTTGTAGTAGCTGTCGATGAGTCCAGGTCTGATGTCTGTTCAAGATGACATGGATTTGTTGTCTATTTCTAATTTTCATTTTTGTTGACTATCTTAAACATTACATTCTTACACTAAATATTTATTTTTTAAGCTGGTGAGATGCTGCATGTTGCGGAGGCATTCCTTGACAAGAATTACCATCCTACTGTAATTTGCCGAGGTTAGACTTATTATATATAGGTTTTTATGCTATATATATAGCCTCATTGGATTGCTTCTCTTTTACTGATGGAGATTCGTTCTTTATTTGTAGCTTATAACAAAGCTTTGGAAGATGCCATCGCTGTTCTGGACAAAATTGCAATGCCAATTGATGTTAATAATCGTAAGCATCTTTCTTTTGACCCATCTTTCTTTGATTAGACATCTGATGCTGACATCATTTATTTTACCTGTTCGAAATTTGGCTTAAGACCAGTGAATCATAGTTTCTATTCACTGCTATTTCTGAGGTTCCTGGTGTTGCTAAGAATCTCTGTATCACCTCTCTCATTTCTACCTAATTTTTCTTTTGTATTCTGATTATGTGGAAACAAGTTATTCTAGGTGATATCTTAATTCATGCATGTAAACATTTGATTTCTTATTGTGGCCGTGTCTCAGGTTCGACTATGTTGAGCCTCGTGAAGAGTTGCATTGGCACAAAGTTCACTAGTCAATTTGGTGATCTCATTGCAGTAAGTTTTTACCTGAAAAAATGTGCCCTCTAATTCGTTAAATAGAGAACACTTGATGTATTCTTTTTTCCCAAATTTAACTGAGCTCATGGCTTATCTTAAATGTTTGATGTGATCATCTCCTCAAATTCTATTGATGTGTGTCCCCGTTCTTCAACTTGCCATCCTTTAACCTCTCTAGGCCTGTTTCTCTCTTATGATGCTTGTTGAGCTCCGGTTGTTTCTTCTGATAGGATTTGGCAATCGATGCGACATCAACTGTTGGAGTGGACTTGGGTCATGGTTTAAGAGAAGTAGACATTAAGAAGTACATTAAGGTTGAAAAGATCCCTGGAGGCCAATTAGAGGATTCTAAGGTTCTTAAAGGAGTCATGTTCAACAAAGATGTAGTTGCTCCAGGAAAAATGAGAAGGAAAATAGTTAACCCACGTATTATTCTGCTCGATTCCCCCCTCGAATACAAGAAAGGTGAAAATCAAACCAACGCCGAACTGGTCAGAGAAGAAGATTGGTCCGTGCTTCTGAAGATGGAAGAAGAGTACATCGAAAATCTCTGCGTCCAAATACTGAAGTTCAAACCAGATTTAGTCATCACCGAGAAGGGACTCAGTGACTTGGCATGCCATTATTTTAGCAAGGCTGGTGTCAGTGCAATTAGGAGGTTGAGGAAGACCGACAATAACAGAATCGCAAAAGCTTGTGGGGCAACGATCGTGAATAGGCCTGATGAACTGCAGGAGTCGGATATTGGAACTGGTGCTGGTCTTTTTGAGGTTAAAAAAATTGGGGATGAGTTCTTTGCATTCATTGTTGATTGCAAAGACCCAAAAGCTTGTACGGTGCTTTTGCGAGGAGCTAGTAAAGATCTTCTGAATGAAGTGGAAAGGAATTTGCAGGTAATGAATTGTTGCATTTCTTAACACGAGTATGTGAAGATTAAATTTTATGTTGTCTAACGGTCTGCTCTAATCACAGGATGCTATGGGTGTGGCAAGGAACATAATCAAGCACCCAAAACTTGTCCCGGGTGGCGGTGCAACTGAGTTAACTGTTTCGGCTACATTGAAACAGAAAAGCGCATCAATTGAAGGAGTAGAAAAGGTGAATTTGTATTCTCTGAAACTGTTCGGTTGGTTCATTCTAATCGTCATTCCATGTGATAGTATAAGTATACATATAGTCCATTTTATGGGAGTTGACTGTGAGAAGAATGTGTTTTGATTATTTCAACAGTGGCCATATGAAGCTGCAGCCATTGCCTTCGAGGCCATCCCCAGGACATTAGCTCAAAACTGTGGAGTGAATGTGATTAGAACCATGACTTCTCTTCAAGGAAAGGTGACAACCAAACCTTTTATACTTTCTAAACAATGTACATTATTGCCTTTTTAATTACTGCTTCTGAACTTTTTTTATTACTAATGTTGTAGCATGCCGGTGGAGAAAATGCATGGGTCGGGATTGATGGGAATACCGGTGCTATCACTGATATGAAGGAGCGGAAGGTATGAATGATGGCTTCTCTACATTTTTCTTTTTTAGCATTGTGTTACTATTTCATAATCTCAGTACCATATTAAAAAAAGGATTAATAACCAAATTGCTACATGAATTTTGACTCAATTATAAATTGCTAACCGAACTTTAATTTTTTAAATTTTGCTACTCGAACTTTTATTTTCTAAGCAAATTGCTACATTCATTTCAATTTCGGTCAAATTGGACAAAAAATGAGCATGTTCCGACCATATGAGGTCTTTTCATGTGTACTTAAGATAGATTCAAACATAAATTGAAATTATTGAAACGAAATAACGTCAATTAGACACTCAATTGGACCTACTCCAGTTCCAACGGTGTTTTTTAATTGAGCGTCAAATTGAAGTTATTTCGCTGCAATCATTTCAATTTATGTCTGAATTTTCTTAGGTACACATTAAAAGACCTAACGTGGTCGGAACATGCTCATTTTCTGTCCAATTTTACAGAAATTGAAACAGAGGTAGCAATTTGCTCAAAAATTGGAAGTTCGGGTTAACCAATTTTAACAAATTAAAGTTCAGGTGGCGATTTGTAATTGGTCAAAAGTTCATTTAGCAATTTGGATATTAACCCTTAAAAAAACCAAATAAATCTTAGTATACATTAAGATGTAAACTATAGAGGAGAATAAAAATGTTGCCATTTTACCAAGAACAAGTCTAAACAATAGTTTCAGCTATTCATCCAAAAACTGTATTTGAGCTTGGATAACCTACTATCCCTTGTCTAGTGAGCTTGGATACCCTATCCCGTAAACTAATGTCGTAATTTCCCAAAATGGAAATATTCAGATATGGGATGCATACAATGTGAAGGCACAGACGTTCAAAACCGCCATTGAAGCAGCATGCATGCTTCTCCGAATCGACGACATTGTAAGTGGTATAAAGAAGAAGCAAGCTCCAGGAGCAGGTCCTCAAAAGCCGACTGTCCAGACCGAGGCCGATGCTGATTCCGAGCAGATTCTCCCTGATTAAACCCTAAAAAACTAAGGTCAAAATCTGACTTCTCTATCTGAGTTTTCTGTGTGCTTTGAGTTCTAGCTAGGATGAAGAGTTTTGGGGTGATTAAGTGCAATTTTTTCTCTTGCAAGTTTAATCTCCCAGTGTGTTTCTGTTTAAAAACCAACATTTCTGTTATA
The DNA here is from genome assembly GCA_036873135.1 of Clarkia xantiana subsp. parviflora. Taxonomy (NCBI): domain Eukaryota; kingdom Viridiplantae; phylum Streptophyta; class Magnoliopsida; order Myrtales; family Onagraceae; genus Clarkia; species Clarkia xantiana. Next base: position 17,604,500 of record JAPTYO010000003.1, read on the forward strand.
TATACATCTCCCAAACGGTCTGGTTTTGACGAACAATTAGCACTTGTTTATCCACCTACCGCTGCAATATAGTGGATATTGGACGACATACATGAGTTATACGTAAAATCAAATGCTATGTTTAGATACACTTCGTTAAGACAATTGAAGAGAATGGAGGAAAAAAGAAGGTTAGAGAATGGGATGAAATGAAACGAGATATAAATTGCTCAAACGACACCATAACATGATAGGAACACACGAAAAAAAACAGTGTTTGTATAAGTATATAGCAAAACGATAGCATGAATACGATTTACGTGTCAAAATTGCACCAACATGGCCCAATATGGCTGGGCTGAGCTACTTTTAATGGAATAGCTATTTTGTAAAGCACAAATGCTAAAATGTTAAATAAGCAAAAATAATTACCAATTTAGCCACCGGACTCTCTTTGAAATAGCGGTGATATCGTATTGGCGCTGTCTCAAAGAGCGGCATCATTTAGTGTCGTTATTTATAACGACAAAAAAATCGATCATATGTGCCATCATATAGTGCTGTTATTTGTATGACTGTTTAAAATAACGCAATAAATGCACCGCTTTTTAATATAGCGGCAGCTCCCTATCGCCACTATCTTAATGAGCCCGATAGTTAAATTAGTAATTCTTTTTGTTTCTTTAATATTTTAGTATTTGTGTTATGATTGGGTTAAAAATTAGTAATTCTATATTACTAATTTATGAATATTGACATATTATTAATTCATATTTTTTGCTATATAATGTTTATTATTATTTAATTTTTGCTTAAAGATATTGTATATAGATGTATAACTAAATAAATTAACACAATACTATAACACGACACGAACACACAGTAAAAATCTATTTCATATTCGTGTTTGTAGAACGTGCCACGATAAATTTAGCCTACGTGTTTGTCTTCGATAAATTTAACACGATATAATAACTATTAAAATTTAAAACGCACAATAAGACGATCGCCACAAGTGTAGGGCTGGCGATGGTGAGGGTATGGTGCGAATAGCACTAATACCATAACCATACCATATTTTTTTCACTCATACCATAACCATAACCACTGCGGTTATGATTCTTCATACCATAACCATAACCATGGTTTTTAACCACGATTAAACCATTTAACCACAATCATTCAAACTAATACAACATCATTGTTTCATACAAGAAACGTAAATACACATTCATTGTTTCATACACGAAATCCAAATTAAACATAACTTCATTGTTTTACTCAATTAAAAAAACACATCTTCAATTAGCTATCACTTGCGATCATCGATCCTCATTCGCCATCACTTACAATCGTGGTTACCTAATAATAAGAAATATAGACAAAAAAATGGTGGGTGGGAAAGAGAACGGAATAAGAATTATAATATTTGAATAATAATTAAAGTATAATAATAATGTATATATATAACAATATAAGTATTAGTAATATATATATATATATAGATGTGATGTTTATAACCGCGGTTATGGACTGAATACCATAACCACAACCATAACCATTGCGGTTACAAGATTCATCACCATAACCGCCCCTCACCATAATGGTGCGGTTAACCATTGCGGTAAATGGTGCGAATAACCATGGTTATTTGATTTTCACCGCACCATTGCCGGCCCTATTGATCTATCCCCATCAAACTACATCAAACGCCAACACCGACACATCTTTATGACGTCACCGTAGCGCACTATCTAGGGCTGAATTTCGGTATTCGATTTTAATCAACAAATTATAGGCATCTATGACAAGTGTGATCATAACCCAATGTTGCTGAGCTGGGCTACTTTTCACGTTCGCAATCGGTTGTTGATAATTCAATCAATAAAAAATAATTCTTCCAATGAGTGGAATCACACAATCAATAAAAACTAAAAAGCAATTCTTCCAATGAGTGGAATCTCATCATACATGCATTCAGCTGAATCATCGTAGCACGGCACTGTCTCCCTCCCACTCCAACTGCAAGAAGAACAATCCCTCTCAAATGGAGAACACCAAATCCAACGGAACTTCTGAAAATGGAGCCGTTCACGAACAATCCAACCAAACACGCGACGGCTCGATTTGCGGGTATAATTCGCTGCATCGACTCCTCACCAATAATCTCAAGCCCGAAGTTTTCCAGGTGATTCTTATATGTGATTCTGGAAAAATTTCGGATTTATGAAACGCTATTTAGGGTTCTTTACGAGCTTAAGTCCGTTCGCGTTGGTTACAGAATTTGCATCACTTGAGATTCAGCAAGTGGTTTCAGTTGAGAAAGGATGGGTATGATCGTCAGTAATTTGAAGATGATTTCTTTGATCCTAATTGATTGGCAAGGATCAAGTAAGGTGGAATTATTCGGAAAAATTGGTGTTTCATGAATTTAATTCTATATATTTTTAGACTGAAAGTTTGAGTTTGGTATATTCTAGTCATTAAATCTAAGCATGAGTACCCATATAAATGATATGTGGAAGATTGAATTAGGCAATTAGAAGAGCTGTTTAAGCTTTCTACTTTATATTTGACACCGACAAAGTTGGATCAAGATGCTCTGTAAAGGAGGAGTAATATTGGTTGCCTTTTGATGATGAAACTGCACCAACTATATTGGGCAACTGATAGTTAAATGTGGAAGTTTCATGTAATGATGATATCTGCAATTTATGCAACTTTCTTGTTAATTCAGCACAAACCTTGAACTGAGCTTGCTTGAGGACTTATTAGTCCACTAAACCTCCATTTATCCAAATGAAGAGAACCACAATTCTGTCTTCTGCAAGGATAAAGTGAAAGAAAGAAGTTCTGAGCTTATTGTGACATTAATGAACTAGAGAATTGTGTTCTTGCTGGAGCTTTGTTTCTGCACAAATCTTGAGTTTGGATGTCTATCATTTTTTTCACACTTCCTTTTGGTTCCATATGCTTCTTTCTTGGAGATATCCAGTAATTTGATTTTGCCTTTATTTAGACACCGTGAATTTTCAAGAATGTATACTTACAGATTTCTTGTGGGGTTATGAGATGCAAATAACTTGTCTACTGCAGGAAGTTACCCGCTTAATACTAGGACTAAATTGCGGAAAACCACTTGAGTCCATTGCGTTGCCAGAATCAGTTAAAGATTCTTCCTTGAAACACGACTTTGACCTTCAGGTAGACATTTTTTGTCATATTGCTGATTTGTGGACGAATAAAATCATGTAATGAACTAAATGATCATTCATTTATATTTTGATCTATCGTTCGGTTGAATTTCCTTCTAGCTGTTCAAATGATTGGTTATCTTAACATTCAAGTCAATACATTCTATCAGCTCCATTTGATAGGATCATTACTCTTTTCTTCTCTAAATATAGGTTAAACTGAATAGTGACCGTGATTTTTCTGAATCATTCTCGTTGAATTTATCAGGCTTTCCGCTTCAACGCTGAAAAAGAGTTGATAAGAGAGCCTAGAATAGTGAGGGTTGGTCTGATCCAAAACTCCATTGCAGTTCCAACAACCGCTCCATATCTAGATCAGAAGAGGGCAATATTTAAGAAATTGGAGCCGATTATTGATGCTGCAGGAGCTTCAGGAGTCAATATACTATGTTTGCAGGTGAGTCTTGCCACACTAATAAATCTAATCTATCATATATTCTAATCTAATCTAATCTAAATCACCTTTTTTTTAACGTTCAGGAAGCATGGATGATGCCATTTGCCTTTTGTACTCGGGAAAAGAAATGGTGTGAATTTGCAGAGCCCGTCAATGGGGAATCGACACAATTTCTTCAGGATTTTGCGAAAAAGTACAATATGGTGATTGTGAGTTCGATCCTTGAGAGAGACATCAATCATGGAGAGACCATCTGGAACACTGCTGTTGTGATTGGAAATAATGGGAATATCATTGGCAAACACCGTAAGGTAAAATTTTCAACTTCCATGCTCTTATTTCTCAAAAATCCCATTTTTACCTCAATAAGATCTTATAGAAACAATTTGGTGGCATTTTTGGCAGAATCACATACCTAGAGTTGGAGATTTCAATGAAAGTACCTATTATATGGAAGGTAACACTGGGCACCCTGTGTTCGAGACAGCTTATGGAAAGATTGGCATCAATATATGTTATGGAAGGCATCATCCTTTGAATTGGTTAGCTTTTGGTTTGAATGGTGCTGAAATTGTCTTCAACCCCTCTGCCACTGTTGGTGAACTGAGTGAACCAATGTGGCCTATTGAGGTACCCATAATTTAAACCTATTTAAATGTGCTTAGTCCATTTCACTGCCAGGATTTAATTAATTATGCGCATTGATCAATGAGTACGATTTTATTTTTCCATCATTATCATCTTTATTTTAAGGATATTGCACATTTTTGGAATGAAGTGCCAGAAACTAATCCATTTCTCAGACTTCAATCCTTGTTTTCAATTTGACTAGGGATCCTCTGCGTTAGGTTCAAAGTGGATTTAGTCCATTTCATGACCATGCTTTAATTCTGGACATGCCAAAGGGATGCAATTTTTTCACCCCATACAAAACCTTTTAAAAAATTGGAGTAAATACCAAATTGCTAGCTGAACTTGTGACCGCTGTGCTGATTCCTACCTTAATTATTTTCGCGACATTTCCCTGCTAAACTATTATGATAACTAAATTTGCTAGCTTATTCATTGTTTTTTAGTCTCTGGCGGAAAATCCAATTGGCGCACGTGTATCATCCAATTACAGGCGTCACAATAGATTTTTTGTCCAAGGTTAATATAAAAATGGACGGATCTAGCAAGTTGCACTTTAGTATTACTTCAGCTAGAGAAAACTCACACAAGTTCAGTTAGCGGTTTGGTATTCAACCATAATAAAACAGCCCATCATGATTTCCTCTTTACGTTTTGAATGAGTTGACAAAATCTCATCCATTGATCAGTCTCAGAATGCCTTAGACTATGTACATCTGATGCTAAACATAAAGTATACAAATTGTTGTTGTTTTTTTTCTTTTTGGTCACTATCCAGATTCTTGTTGGCTATCATGAACATGAGCTGAATATTTTTCACAGGCCAGAAATGCAGCAATAGCCAATAGCTACTACGTGGGGTCCATAAACCGGGTTGGAACCGAGACTTTCCCGAACCCCTTCACTTCAGGCGACGGGAAGCCACAACACTATGACTTTGGTCACTTTTATGGATCGAGCCACATTTCAGCACCCGATGCTTCTTGCAGCCCATCACTCTCTCGCCACAGAGACGGATTGCTAGTGTCTGATATGGATTTGAACTTGTGTAGGCAGTTGAAGGACAAGTGGGGGTTCAGAATGACGGCTCGGTACGAAGTTTATGCAGATTTGCTTGGTAAGTATTTGAAGCATGATTTTGAACCACAGGTGGTGACTGATCCCTTGCTGCACAAGAAATGCTAGATCTTTTTCGAGAAATTATTCTATGGCACAGAGGTAACACGTGGCGTTGACGTGTTACCCCTTCAGCCAATCAACATGTGACATATGGAGAAATTCTTCAGTAGCTCGGATGTAGTAGCTGGCAGCCAGTTGGTGGCACTCAGACCAATCAGAGGCTGACACCTGTCTTTGTTTATTCACTTTTGACAGAATTCTTCCACTTGTCAGTCTTTGATTGGTTTGAGTGCCACCAACTGGCTGCCAGCTACTACATCCGAGCTAGACAAGAATTTCTCGTAACATATGTCCATTTGTCAATTTATTTGTGCCATGTGTGACATGTTGATTGGCTAAAGTGGTAACACGTCAGAGCCACGTGTTACCTCTGTGCCTTAGAATAATTTCTCATATTTTTCTGTTGAGGGATGAATGTGTGGAAGAATGAATGTGGAGTGTGTTTCTGAATAATGTGAAAATAAATGTGCAGAGGTAGTTACTAGTTAGTTCTTTCTCTGCTGCTTTCAGTTCTCTGTAAATTATACAGTGTGGTGCAATTCAATGTCAATCTATTCTTTATGTTACATCTGATTTTTTGCGTGTGAATTCGTTATCGTGTGGTGCAAGAAATATTTTTCTTGATTAAGTTAGATAATGATACGTAGTAAAACCGACAATTTTAAATTCTAAGATTTACAAACATTTCTAGAGCTTTCTGCTTAAATTCAAGTTATTGTGTCATGTTGCACAACTGATGATTATCAGCTTTAAATACATCAGATAAATTCATATCATTAAATAAAATTTTAATAATAATAAATTATATTTATTTCTTTTAACTTATTATACTATATTATACACTCTTGAATATTTTTTTTGTGCAATATTTTTAAATACTGTAATTAAATAATGGATTAAATTTTTTTTACAGTGCTCTAATTTACGAGTATTTTTTTATTATTTGAAAGTAGAGAAAACTTTCCAAATAACATATAAAGTGTATATTTTTTAATTTAAAATATACTATCGTAACAAATAAATTAATAATATATTGTTACAAATTAATAATATAATGTATGTATTTTTTAAATATTATAATAAAAAATACAAAATTTTGTTATTATTATAACATAAGTTTTGATATGATAAAAAAGCTAGTCTGAGAAAAAAGAATTCTAGTCTGAGAAGTTTTAGGGGAATCGGGGATAACATGAAGACGATGGAGTAAGAAACGGCTAAGGTTTCTCATCACCGTCAACTGTGTCCAGTAATGGCCATCTTGGCTCTTCCATTGGTCATCTCCGTCCTAAAGCCCCATGCGTCCCACTTCTTTCTCCTCCGCCCCACCAGGGCCCACTTCCTCCGCCTCCGCCAGCCCCTCGCCGGCGGCAGCCGCCACTTTTCACGCACTCCCATTTCAGCAATCAGCGAGACATCTGCAGCAGTGCAGTATTCCTCCAATGAAGATTCCAAGAAATCCTCCACGCTTACTTTCCAACAAGCTATCCAGCGTCTCCAGGTTTGGTCATCAGTCCCTGAATTTGCATTGATATGTTATTTTCTTGGCGATTCTGTTATTTGAGATAGAATTAGGTTTAATCCACCAATTCAAGCTATGATTTTTTTTTCCTTCCAGCACTGTGAAGTAAATATCAGTTGAAATAATATTGAAGGGAAAAAGTTATCTGCAGGAATACTAGGTGCCTGAATTTGCATTGATATATTCTTTTCTTGGGTGATTCTGTTATTTAAGCTAGAATTAGTTTTAATCCACCAATTGAGGGTATAGTTTTTTTTATTTAAGCATGTGAAGTAAATTTCAGTTGAACTAATATTGAAGGGAAAAATTATCTGCACTTCTGCAGGAATACTGGGCTTCAGTTGGTTGTGCAATAATGCAATGCAGCAACACTGAGGTAATATTTCGTCACTCGCTTACGTTTAGTAGATTTTGTTGCAGGTAGTAGTTCTAGCTTGTAACCCCCCTTGCGTTTCTGCAATGAGCAAGAGATATGGTTGTTTGAATTTATTTACATGTTCACCATATATACATTATGCAATGGTTGGATATCATGTTTTCCGAATTTTAGCTGCAACGTGACATGCGATCTGTCATTTCTTTCCGTGAGATTGCATTCTAGTGTATTCGAATATCCACGATCTATACATTCTCTTATTGGTTCGAGGTTTTTCTGTTATGTCAAATTGGTAGATATGTCTGGGGATTGGACTTTAAGAATTTATATGGTTGTTTTCCATCCAGGTTGGGGCTGGAACTATGAATCCTCTAACTTACTTGAGAGTTCTCGGTCCAGAGCCATGGAATGTTGCGTAAGTTTCCTTCTTCTCAAATGCTTGTAAAATATACTGTTGCCGATTCCCATGCGTATACACCCTGTTATCCCATATCTACAAATTTATTACGGATCTCAAACTATGTTTGATCCAATCTTGCTACATTAGTAATTGTGTCATTACCCGATGTCAACGTAGTAAAAGGGAAATGTATTGTATCTTCTGCTAACTATACAATCTTTACCTGGGGTTAAGCTGCTCCATCAGTAGGTTAAGATTTTGAGTTGTGAGCACTACTAGGTTCAGTTTATGTATTATATCTTAATATTAACCTTTAGTGTGTGAATATAGGTATGTAGAACCGAGTATCCGACCTGATGACAGTCGATATGGAGAAAATCCTAATAGGCTCCAAAGGCATACTCAGTTCCAGGTCTGACCTACGCTTGAGTATGGCGTTTTACTGTATAGTTCAAGATGTTTCATGACAAATAATTGTTTCATCTACCATTGTTGAGAATATCTGTCTGATTGGTGTCAGGTTATCCTAAAGCCTGATCCAGGAAATTCTCAAGATCTCTTTATTAGAAGTCTTGCAGCATTAGGTAATGATCTGAACTCAGGTTGATGGTTAGTGCTTCTGTTGAGCTCAGATCCCGGACATATTTTGCTTCATATTCTTAGACGTGATAATGAGTACTTAATAATTGTAACTTATTAATACCATCGATACTCATAAACGAACTATTAGGATTTATTAAGCATAGACTTTTGACCTGAACAGAACACTTTTTGTGTTCAACTAGTACAGCATGGTTGTGTAGTGAAAGGCATCGGTACTTTCATTTAAAAGATAATGCAGAAGAAAGAGGAAAAAAGACCCCATGAATATTTTCTTTTGAATGGTAAGATTATAATATAATTAGTTAGACAATAAAAAGGTGTGAGGTGTACAAAATAGGGAAACAAAAAGTCCTCTAGATGCTCTTGAGAAATAGTTTAATTTTCTTTTTGCTGACAGGTATTGATGTTAGTGCACATGACATACGATTTGTGGAGGACAATTGGGAGAGCCCGGTAATAATTTCTATAGTGAAGTACATTCTTTCATATGAGTAACTCAAGTTTTAATTTTAATTTTTTAGAAAAGATATGAATTGATGGGTAATTTGGTATGCACACATGGAGAAGTGTCTTTTCTGATTCTATCTTCATTCAATTGTTTTTAGCAGCAAAAAGGGATAAAATTGACTATCACGAATAAAAATATATGCGGCGTATCTTTCTTTCTGGTGTGCTGATCAAGGTTGTTATTTAACCATTTTACTCTAAAATTACTGTAGGTGCTGGGTGCATGGGGTTTAGGCTGGGAAATCTGGATGGATGGAATGGAAATTACACAGTTCACCTACTTCCAGCAGGTTGTTTTTTAATATGGATCGCGACAAGTTCATGTTTTTGGCTAGAGATTTTTTTTTGATTGGCTCTTGTTATTTATTGGAATTCTGTATTGGCTGAATCACTTGACTAGCTGTCTTATTCTTTAGGCTGGAAGTCTTCCCGTGATGCCAGTTTCTGTCGAAATTACATATGGTCTTGAGCGTATCCTGATGTTGCTTCAGGTAACTGAACTGTCTATATACGTATACGTACAGACACATATATATTATATTATGTATACACACATATACATATATACCTATTTAAATAGACATGGGTGCCTTTGTACTTGTCTTTTGAACATTAATATTCATTGCCTCGTTGCTAATATATCCAGGGGGTTGATCATTTCAAGAAAATCAGATATGCTGATGGAATTACATACGGAGAGCTATTCTTGGAGAATGAGTAATTTATCAGTAAAATTATTTATTCCAAGCTGTTTTTCCTTGCGACATGATAGCTTATTTGAAAGATTAAATTATTGAATGTCAACAGTTGTTAAGACCTAAGATTAATTTTTTTATCTTAAGCTGACAAACAAATACTTTTTTTTAACTCTTTTCCATCAGGAAGGAGATGAGTGCATACTATTTGGAGCATGCAAGTGTCCATCATGTTCAAAAAAACTTTGATCTTTATGAAGAAGAGGCCCGTTCAATGCTTGCTTTGGGGCTTCCAATACCTGCGTATGTATATCATACCTGGCCCATAAGTTAACCTAAGAATCATCAGTATTCCTTATTTGATCTAAGTAACTAACTAGATCTCACTCTCCAACCTGTTAGGTATGATCAGCTACTGAAGACGTCTCATGCTTTTAACATACTAGACTCTAGGGGATTCATCGGGGTAACGGAGCGTGCAAGATATTTTGGCAGGATGCGGAGGTACATTTTTTTTTGTTTTTTTCCCTGAAAGTAATTATTACACTTTAAAATTGGCAAGTGTTCATACAGTTATATTTACTTTTTTTTTTTTACTGTACTTGGAAGCTATCCTGAAAATTCACTTGGTGGTTGGTATTGTTGGGCAAGCATGCAAGATGCTTTCTAGTATTTTGCTAAATGCTTCTCATGAGTCCGTAACTTTAACAAACTTGAATATGTGGTTTCACCAGTTTAGCTCGGCAGTGTGCACAACTTTGGCTAAAGACGAGAGAATCACTCGGATACCCACTGGGTATTGTTTCTGAATCAGTTCAAGATTCTTTTCCCAAAGAGGCTTTGGTGGAAGCTGCAAAAAGAGTGAGTAATATACTACTAGACATTTTCAGTTATTTTCGCCATTGACAATGTCTTTTAGATGTATGAATACATTTGGCAAAGAAGAAGAGGAGGAAATATGAATTCGGCTGTTTGTTTTCAGTTTTTTTAAATTATTTTTTTCATGCAGGTGCATGATGAACCAAGACTATTTGTGCTTGAAGTTGGGACAGAAGAGATGCCACCTCATGATGTAGTTAACGCAAGCCAGCAAGTAAGCATTTTATATGTCCTCTCCATTAGTTGGCTGCCATTTCAATCTGGAAGCTGTTCTTCTACCTGTTGGTTTTCTCAATGGTTTTTGTCATTTTCAACAGCTGAAAGATCTTACGTTACAATTGCTGGAAACAAAACGGTTCAGTCATGGGGAAGTGCAAGCTTTTGGAACTCCTCGCAGGCTAGTGGTATGGCTAACAGAAAATGGTTTCCTACCAGTGAATCTCAGTATTAAATAGAAAAAACCTGCCTATCACGAACTAAATTACTCGTTTGCTTCCACTTTTCTTTATAACAATTGACTATAGTGGAGTTTTTTTTTAAAAAAAAAAAAAAATCATCTTCTGGTCTCATTATTTTGTGTGTGGGCTTACTAATTGTTCTTCTATTTCTTTGTCTAGATTCTTGTGGAGGATCTTGGTGCTAAGCAAATGGAGAACGAGGTTGAAGTTAGAGGACCTCCTGTTTCAAAGGCATATGACAATGAAGGCAATCCAACGAAGGTCACACTGCACTTGCATTTGGATTCTGTCAGGGAGAATTGATGTCAATTTCTTAGGCACGGAACTGACATTTATGATTAATGCTTCTTCGGTAACACAGGATAAAGCCGAATCGAACACTAAGGATACTGAGAAAGTTAGAATAAATAGGAAAAAGCGAAACAAAGAGAATGAGTTATTTTCTTCATTGCTTGAGTTTATGTTGGCTACACATTCTTGTTGTGTCAGTGAAGTGAGTCAATTGTAGTTTAGGACTGCAAGGTGCACAAACTCCTCTTTAGTTAGCATGACATTGCTGTCTCCATGTTTCATCAGGCTGCTGAAGGATTTTGCCGCAGATATTCTGTTGACATTGCTTCCATATACAAAAAGGCTGACGGTGAGCATTAGTTATGATAAACTGTGGCAAGCATAACTTCTTTTATGAGAAGTTATATTCATTTCCGCTCTATTTCCAATTTACGTTATATAAACAGAGTTAATTCTTTTGTAAATGTACGTGTGTGTTGGAGACATTTTTTTCTTATTCCTAAAAAAAAGATAGCAGAATAATATGCATCTTGCAACTTTCCATTTTTCGAAGTGTTTAACAAGTGAACTCTATACAAGCAGCATATATTAAAAGGAATTTCCTTGTATTGCAGGGAAAACAGAGTATATCTATGCTTGTGTAAAGGAGTCTGCTCGACTTGCTGTGGAGGTTTGCTTCGGTTCTCTCTGCCTCTGGAGCTAGTTGAAAAGTGTGCAACCCTACCCAAACTTTTGATGAAGCAGAAACTCTACATTGGCACAAAAAAAAACATATCCTGCAAGCTTAAAATAAGAACTCATGGGCAAAACAGTGGATTTACCTGATCAACTAACAATCACGTACAATCTCAGTAAACTTGTCATTGGAAATCACGTAGAATCAGAAAACTTGTCTAGCTTCTGAATGGCTTTAGAAATTTGATGCGACTGGAAAGTGAATATCCCATATTTGTAAATTGACTTTTAGGAAAAATTAAAGAAATGAATCAAAGGGATCTTTTGTATTCTGTTAACACTGAAACGAATGCCCTCTCTTGACATACCAAGGTTTTATCCGAAGATTTAGCTGCTACAATAGCCAAGATATCATTCCCAAAGTCAATGCGCTGGAACTCACAGGTACTTACAGTTCTGCTGCTCCATAGCCATGAGAGTTCAAATCTAATGTTGTTCAGCCTTGATACAAATCATTTAGTCCCCATCTTCATAATCGTATATGGTCTAATTTTTATTGAACTCTGCAATGTGAAGTCCGTGGTTCTTGTTTTATTCTGCTATATCCAACCATAGTGGTGATTTTTTTTTGTTTTTTTGTAGCTGATGTGGTATTTAACTTTCCTGCACTTTGTAGATCATGTTCAGCAGACCCATCCGTTGGATTTTGGCACTCCACGGAGATGCTGTAGTACCCTTTACATTTGCTGGACTATCAAGGTACTTGTACTATCTTCCTTAACTGCATCAGATTCTCTCTTCCTTCCTTACCAATTGTAATATGGCACTCCGATCATAATAGGGTTCTCTAATTAACCGTAACACTGGGTACGATGTAGTGCATTTGACTTGAGAGTTGAGTCTGAAACAAGTCCTCATTACCATGATAAATTAATTGGGGCATGATGATCACTTAATTATGTTAAAGTTGGGTTTTCCTTTGTGCTTCATGTTCATCTCCTTTTTTAGTTCTTCTTGACTGCTTCTGATATTGCAGTGGGAATTTGTCGTATGGTCTACGTAATACTCCATCGGCTACTGTCACGGTAATGAACTATCCCACTTCATAATTAAGCTTCTTTATTATTATTATTTATTTCCCCGCTTTATGAGGTCTTGTTCTTGCTAAGAGATCTTCATTTCTAAAAAAACTGAGAAGCCATTCTCAGAACAATTACATACTGATGTTAATTAAGACATAAATGTTTGGAGTTGACATCATGATGATTTTTTAGTTTCCAAACAATTTTCAGGTTGGAAGTGCAGAATCTTATGTGAATTTGATGAGGAATGCTGGAATTCAAATTTATATTGAGGTATTAAGAAATGATCGTTACATTGTTGATTCCATTTGGTCCTGGACTAATTTTTTTTTGGCCAATTCCTGAAGTTAGCTAAAAAGCTCTTAAAGTACTGGTATGGCCGTTAATAGTGGCTAGAATACAACTATATCTATATCTTATATATCTTATATTAGGAATAATATTATTAGTATAAAACAATATCTCCAGATTATATTTATATCGTTTAGTATCTTAGTATATCCTTAGGGATCTTGTAATCCCTAAATATATCTTAGTATATCTTTTAGGATTCTTGTAATCCCTATATATAGGTTATTATTATCAATGAATTAATAAAGCTTCCAACAATTAATCTTAGTCTCCTAAAGAGATTAGGGTTGATTAGGAAGTAAGCTTCCCTATTTACATATATTCTCGTGTTCTTCGTGTTCTCAATATTCGGGCACGTATCAAGTACATAATTCTTTCTTTGCTGCAAAATCAAGAGTGTCGCTGTTGCAAAATAACGGGCCCCCTTGTTTTTTGGTAGGATCGCAAGAAAAAGATTTTGGATAGCTCCCAGGCATTAGCAGCCAGTGTGAATGGCCACATTGTTGTTAAGGAAGCTTTGCTCGATGAGGCAGGTTTTCTTTTTTCTTCCACTGCAAGTAATTAATTGGTTTTTTGTTTGGTTAGGCTAATAAATATCATATTAACTTTGATATCAGGTTGTTAATCTTGTTGAAGCGCCAGTTCCAATACTTGGGAAGTTCAAGGACTCGTTCTTAGAGCTTCCTGAAGATCTATTAACTATGGTATGTCAATGGAGAAGCTAGTGTAGTTACTAACCTTGCTGTAGCTATAATATTTTTAGCTGAACTTCAACTTATTAGACTTACCACATTATATCTTTCGAATCTAACAAAAATTTAGTAAAGTTCTTTGCATAACTATGCTTGATAAATATGCATTTTTTTTAATATTTATAAATATAAAAAAGTTACCCTGGTACAAGTACCTAAGTGCACACATGTTATTCTTGATAGTTAAAAGGTAGATAAGTTTATCAAAATATTTATGGGTTAAACTTGTCATTCTTGACATTTTAATAAATCTAAGTTGCTTCATCTTTGTGTTTGGTTCTGGCTATGCAGGTTATGCAGAAACACCAGAAATATTTTGCTCTTACCGATAACAATGGCGCTCTCTTGCCATACTTCATTGCTGTAAGGACTTACAGACTTAGCTATTTAATGGTGTAACAAAATTAAATTGCACTAAGTTGGGTTTACTTTCAGGTTGCAAATGGAGCAATTGATGAATCTGTAGTGAGGCACGGAAATGAAGCTGTTCTCAGGTACTTATCTTTCGGTGTGATAAAAAAAAAATTTATTGGTAATTCCCATATAATATATTCCAGCTTGCTTTAATACTTGATATATGATTTTATCTGCGCAGAGCTCGCTATGAAGATGCAAAGTTTTTCTATGAGATGGATACCCGCAAAAACTTAGCAGAATTCCGTGAACAACTAAAAGGCATTCTTTTTCACGTAAGTTCCCTGTTCCCTATAAAATGAGCTGCTACTCTTTGGTCATATTTACATTTAATTGACATTTTTTTTTAAAATTTAAAAATTTCTCTCGTCTTGATTTTGTGCTTTTCAACAGGAGAAACTCGGAACCATGCTAGATAAGATGGTGCGATTGGAGAAAACAGTGACCAAGCAAGGTCAGTGTTTAGGGGTAACTGAAGAGCAACTCAAATTCGTGCAAGAAGCTGCATCCCTAGCTATGTCGGATCTTGCTACAGCAGTTGTTACAGAGTTTACTTCGCTCGCTGGAATTATGGGACGCCATTATGCTCTTAGAGATGGCTATCAAGAGCAGGTTTTGAATTTACGCCCCTTTTCTGGTTGATTCTACATTTTTTCTCTCTTTATCTCGTTTTGACTGTTTATTTTACCACCTTGGTGTTGGCAGGTTGCAGAAGCATTGTTTGAGATTACACTGCCAAGATTCTCTGGTGATAAACTTCCAAAATCTGATGTGGGAATAGTTCTTGCAATTGCTGATAGGTGAAGTTGATCCCGCCGTTCAAAATTCAAGTTTTTAAAAAAAAAAGTTGCCACTCTTTATCACTTCTTTTTTAAAAATAAAATTCATCAGTAAAAAAAAAAGAACTTTTTTTAGTGACAGTGAGATTTTAAAAGAATGAGCTTCCTTTCTAATGGAAATAAATGAAACATGCAGGTTCGATAGCCTTATTGGGTTATTTGCAGCCGGTTGTCAACCTAGTTCGACTAATGACCCTTTTGGTCTGCGGAGAATTTCATATGGTCTTGTACGATATCTACTCTTTTAGTTAACTCACAAATATATATAATTTGCATTCAAAAATTGCATTTTTTCCAAAAAAATCATCGAAAAGTCCATTTGGAATGTAGGTTCAACTGCTTGTAGAGAAAGATAAGCATCTAAACTTGAAGGAGGCTTTACAGATAGCTGCAGCTGTCCAACCTATTGATGTCGATGAGGCTACACTACGTGATGTAAGATCTGTTGCTTCGTGAATCGTAATTATCTTACGGCATTTCTTATTGACTTGTAATTTACGTCTCTCTTCTAGGCATATCAGTTCATCATTCGAAGATTAGAGCAATATTTGGTAAGCTCCATGTCTTATATATAAATTTCTTTTATCTGGGTGCTGGCAATTATTAAGAATGCTACAAAAAAATGGTTGTTTTTTTGCTTTTACAGGTAGATAGAGGGACCAGTCCCGAAATTGTTCGATCAGTTCTTGCAGAACGTGCAACCGTGCCTAGTTTAGCAGCAAAATCTGCCGTCAAAGTAAGTCTCGGATCTTATAATTATTGGCTAATCGCTCTTATTTTAATGGCAGTTATCTTGGTAAAAGTCTGTAAAACATGCAACGTGTTTGAAAAAAATGGTTTTATGGACCAATATGTTTTAAAATGTACAACATGTTTGCAAACATGTACATTTTAAAAATACTGGTAAAAAAAACCATATTTTTTCAAATATGTTGCATGTTTTACAGACTTTTCCCCAATTATCTTTCTCTACTAAACTATAACTGCATTCTAGATGGAAACACTATCAAGAGGAGAGCTCTTCCCAAAGGTTGTTGAAGCGTATTCTCGCCCGACACGGATAGTCCGAGGCAAGGATGTCGATCCTAACATTGAGGTATATCAAATTGAATCATTGCTCTATCTCACTGTTAAAAAAAATTGAAAGATTTTGAAATGCATTTTCATTGGTGGATTGCTATTTGTATTAACTATGATAGTTTGACAAATTGAAATGGTAATGTTTGATACCAGGTGGATGAAGCTACATTCGAGATGAATGAAGAGAGGGAGCTATGGACTGCGTTCCTGACATTGAAAGACCAAATCAAGCCCGGTATTAACCGTTTCCTACAAAAATCTTAGATTGCGCAATTTTTATAGGTTGACAACCTAAAACAGTCTCTACTATAGGTCATGTTGCTAATCATTGTCTCAGATTTAAAATGTTGATATTCGGTGTTCCAACTATCAGATTGGTTGATTTCCACTTTTTTCACTTAAAATTGACGGAACAAAAACGTGTTTTTAAGCATCAAATAAGTCTAAACCATGAGCAACAAATCTGATACTTTGGAAAAGTGGAAAACATTTTTGCTGCTTAAAACACCGATTTTAATGCAAAAATCAATCGAAAAAAGTGGATATCAACAAATATGATAGTTGGGACACCGAATATCAACAGTTTAAATCTAGGACGGCGATTAGCAACATGGGACTGTTTTTAGATTCTTAACCCTATATATACTAAAAAAATATAATGATTGGTTGAATTTGGTGATTGAATACATCTGCGTTTTCCGGTCCACAGATATCGACGTTGAGACCTTTTTTGAATTATCAGCACAGCTTCTACAGCCACTGGAGAACTTCTTCAACAATGTCTTTGTCATGGTGGTAAGTTTTAGACTCGAATAATATTGTCGAAATAACAGACAAATTCTATTTGGAGATCACTAATTAATTTAAGTACCAGAAATTAGAATTTTACCATTCATCGTGTTGGTTTACGTTGTATTTTTCGTTGATGGTAACGTAATTTTACAGGAAGACGTAAAAATAAGGAATAACAGGCTTGCGCTTCTCCGAAAAGTCGCAGATCTTCCAAGAGGCATAGCTGATCTCTCATTATTGCCTGGATTTTGAAGCTTGTTAAAGCATTATAGTTGAGTAAGTCATGTTATTTATCATTGCGGGATAGATAATCGATAAACGAAGCATTGGATCGGGGGTTAATGAATTTTGAGATGATGTATGAGATTGTGCATGCTGATTTTAAAGATGAACAAATTTGTGATAGTTTCATAACTTGTTTTGAGGTCAATAAGTTTTGGATACTTGTGTAGAATGTGGTCTAATAGCATTACGCGTAAAAAGAGAAGAAGACTTGGTGGGTTTGAAGATTTCATTAATATATTATGGGGGTATTAATATTATAATTCTTTTAGACTTTTGGTGTTATATTTTTGCGTTTTATAGATTTTTTGTGCATTCGTTAACTTTCCGTTAAAGTACCACGTGGAAGCCATGTGATCTGTCTCATACTTTAGATTTTGTTCAATTTAGTCCATCTAATACATCTCTAACTTTTAGTTTGTTTAGTTTAATTCTAAAGTTTACAAATCAAACATATCGACTAGGTGGAGCTAGGTCCGTGTTGACCCTAATTGGCTAGGTCCGACCCTGGTCGATTCCACTGGGTCAGGGTACTATGACCAAGGCCGAATCTAACCATGTGCTAGGTCCACCGAGTTAATGAATTTGATTTGTAAACTTTATGATTAAATTGAAAATAATCAAAAGTATATGGCAATTGACAAGTCACGTATGCACTAAAAGTCTACAAAACACATATATAAACCAAATTTGGTAAAAAAAAATAATACTGTTTAACCCTATTCACTAAAGAGTAAAAGACAAACCAACCAGGTTACTTTATTTGTAATAATTTGTGGATACAACTCTTTTCCTAAAAAAAAAAAACCCGGTAAAATGTTGTATTTTCTCGATACGAAGCGCCGGGTTCGAACAATACCCAAACTTTATATTATCCGGTCAATAATATTCTGACCAATTAAAGGTCGTTTTTATATCCTCTTATTTGATTAGGTTAATATTAGGTGAGGAGAACATGGACTTTTTATGAAGATGGCATGTTCTTCTTGGAATGTATATACCTTATCTAGAGAGATTAGGTAATCTGTATATTATTTTTCTTTTTTAACCTTTTGAATTATACATATACATTTCAAATTTTAATTGTATTATTTGCCGGTCACGATTTAATTATGCCATAGTAGTTTATCGTTTTGTCGCACGACTTCATTGACGATGGGAATAAATATTGATTGACGTTCCGAATCCCTAATTCATCAAGTTCCAGATGATACGTGGAGTAGTTATTGCAAACGTTAAGTCTATTTATACAGATCGGAATGAGTCAGAACACATGTGTCAGATTTTTATATAATCTCTGATTGAGAATATGGTCCGAATCAATAGGACGAATGTGCGTAAAGTCGGTCAAAAACATGGTGCCGTTCGTAGTCAACGCGTATATATGAAAGAATACATATTTTTTTCTTTGGGTTATTATGAGTAATTACTGAATTTAAAATAGGTGACGATGAGGAATAGTGGGATCATGGGGCCACCTAATCTCTTCAATCTTACATGTGTATAATATAATAACAATATATAATATATATGTAGTGTTTTTATATTAGGTAGACGTAGAACATTATGTATATATATGTTTTTTTTTTTGCCTAAAGTATATAAATGATACATATGAAGAAACGAGTAGAACTAGGTTTAATAGATCAATTTATTAACTATACTAAGCTGCTTATATTAACAACGTCAGTGCATGCTAATTGTTCACTAAATCTGCTAGGAAAAAATAATTCCATACTAATCTGAACATTATGTAATAGAACCCATTTATGATCATCGCTACTTACTCGTTCATTAATCGAGAAAAAAAACTAAGACCCCCTCCCAATATATACTTCTCTAATATATATATACGATATAATAATGTATGTAGTATAAAAACATATTCATACGTACATTTAAGTAGAAGATGAAAAATAACACGGGAACCGAACCTTCGGTACTATTTCCAAGCTTCTAGAAAAGGGTGACAAAACAATTCAAAGACTTGTGCCATATGGAGCAAAATCAGTATTTTATATAAGCACAACCAAATTAAAGTTTATATACATATATATTGCATGTAGTGTAGTGTAGTATATAAGATAATGCAATGATGATATTAAATAAATTATGTAAAATAATATGATATAATATATAGTAGAAAGAAAGAAAAGCAAACCACTTCCATGTGGAATCATTGGGTGCTATTAAATTGATTAATTATTCAAATACCATCATCATCATAATTGGATACCAATTCTAATTTTGCTATAAAAGAAGGAACATGACAGAAGGTCTCTATTACAAACTTTGCTCATCATCTCTACTTGATATATCCATAGTGATATTAAGTTTTTAGTAATTAGTACGTAAAAACTGTGTAATTAGCTGCATTAATGGCCAACAAAAGCTACTTGTTTGCGCTTGGGCTAGTTGTCGTAGCCGCGCTGATCGCGGCTACTCCGGTGCTCGGAGCTACAATTCCGATTCCATGGGACCAAACCACCAACTACGGCAATTTTGTTAAGCAACTCGCCTTCAAAGTTGGGGATATCCTTGGTAATTAACTTATACTTCTTAATTTCTTATTATATTTTATAGTTTATAGTAAATGTCTATATGTTATTTATTTCTAAGTAACTAAATTTCAGACGAATTTATATCACTAATTTTAATTTTTTGCAATTTAGTCTTTAAACAAACTCAATCACACTCTAACCCAGCCATGGATCCAACCCTTATTTAGTTAATGTTCGACCCAACCATGGATCCAACCCTGATTGGGTCAGTTTTGGCATAGGGTACAATTAGATAATCGGATCCTAGGGATAAAATTGATCCAACCATGGGTCGGAACCCTAGCTGGATCGATTGTGTGTTAGGGTACTACTGGGTTTGTCTAGGGACTAAATTGCAAAAATTAAAAGTTAGAAATATTATTTGAAATGTTAAACTGAACAAAATAAAAGTATTTAACGGTCACGTTTAACGGATGCACCAAAAGTCTACTAAACGTAAACTTTTGATACAAAAGTTCTAAAAAAAAAAATATGGCACTAAAAACCAACTTTTGTTAAATATATGATACCAAAAGACCATTTAACCCTGTATTTTTAAACTTTACTTATGTTATTATAAAAAAATTAAATTAAAAATAAGATAATGTATATACCTTTCTAGAGTTTTATATATATTTAACAAAATTCCCGGTGTGTAGATTAATAACTACTATTGTCTATTGCATAGGAATTTCAATTTATTTATACATAAAAGCTAATTGTTTTTTTAAAACTTGAACCAGAGTTCGAGTATGGTTCGAGCCACTCGCTGTCCCAAGTCACCGAAGCCAACTACAACAGCTGCTCCGGCAGCTCTCCGATCAAGCACTACACCTCCGGCGACGACAAGGTCCCTCTTTCAACCGCCGGAGACTACTACTTCATCTGCCCAGTTGGCAACCACTGTTCAACCGGCATGAAGATCAAAGTCACCGCGGTGGCTACAGGCACCTCAGACTCGCCGCCACCTCCTCCACCTCCTCCCACCACGACTCCGGGAACCACCGACTCTCCGCCGCCGCCACCACCACCGCCCGGCAACGGAGCCGGCGGTATTAAAATCAGCAGCTTCGTGGTCGGAGCTTCGTTCGTGGTGGCTACTGCGATGATGGGGTTGTTGTGCTAGGAGAGAGTCGACGTGGCAGTGGGTTTGATGTGCCACGTGGCAGTGCTTGGCTAGGGAAGAGAGTGCATTTGATGATGATGTTTTTATTGTTTTTGCGTTTGTTGGATGTGTTGTCGGTGTTGTTGTTTCTGATCTTGGGTTGGAGAATTGATGGATGTACTTTTGGCAGCTTAATTAATTACTGGGGTTAATTTGAGAAAATGAAAAAATATAGTTCAAATAACTATGTTTGCTATATCTACAAATATAAGTTGAGTTTCAGAAATTATATATCCAATAGTGCATTTTTCAAATGCGCAACTGTCAAGTGCGCTATATCAAATAATAAGCAATAATTGTGTAGCGTATTTGTCAAGCGCACTACGTAATTAATGCTAATTAGTGTGTTACATCGATAATTAGCATTAATTACGTAGCACATATGTCAAATGCGTTGCGTAATTGATGCTAATTATTCAATTTAGCAGAAATTAACGTAATTTAACGCATTTGATGTTAGTAATAAGACGTGCGCTTTAACCAACTGTCACATAAGTCCGAACTTATGGGTTAAGAAATTTAGCACACTCTTATACTATATATCAACATCCTCCCGGCCAACCTCAATTGGGTTTAACACGACCACATCGGCCAACCTCAATTGGGTCCAAGCAACATAATGGGCCATCTCATCCAACCTGAATTGGGTCTATCATAATGGGCGTTAAACTCTATTAATAGGAGGGTAACATCTTTTTTTAGATTTAAAACGACGTCACCAAGACTTGAACCCGTACACTCTGATACCATATTAATAATAAGACGTGCGCCTGTCGGACCTAAAATCTGACCTATGGCGAATTACGTTTTGGAAACGTGCAATTTTGAAAAGAGTCGCCACTAGTTAATTATTAGGCTAACTAGAATCCTAAATTACCTAAACGAATAAAGAATTAAACGCTAGGTCTAAAATCGGTCCACGATCAGAAATCCAAGTTCGGGGGTTCTATTACGAATTAAGAAAAATTATTTTCCAATTGCGCCCTTTCGGTACTTAATTAACCTATTTTCCAATTTTAAAATTAAAATATGCATTACGTCGAATTGATCTAACGATATCAAAAACTAAACTAACTCTCATGCGAAAAATATTATCAACGACAAATATAAGCTCTAAAAAAACTATTAGACATCTAAAACTCCTAATTGAGATAAAATCTAATAAAATCAAGCATGCTCAAAATCATGATATAATTTAATAATAATACGTCCTACACATATATACATACAGTAAAACACGTTACCTAATTAATCTACATCTAAATTAACTAATTAACATGTCCTAATAACAATAATAATAATAATGATAATAAAAAATAATAAATAAAAAAAAACAGAAAATTAACAGAAAATAATATTAATAAATAATTAAAAAAAAACTGAACAGAGGGATTACCTGCAATTACCAGCAGAGGACAACGGCCAGCAGTGGTTCAGGTTCCGGCGACAGCGGCGGCGACGACAGCAGCAGTCCGGCAGGCTTCGGGTTCGGGCGACAACGGCGGCGACGACAGCAGCGGTCCGGCAGGCTTCAGGTTCCGGCGACAGCAGCAACAGCCGGCCGGTGGTGCAGGACAGACAGCGACAGCAGCAGCAGCTCGCCGGGGCGACACGGTCTGGCGGCTTCAGGCGGCGGGGCGGCGCGATCTTGGCAGGTCCGGCGACCAGGCGAGCGGCGGGGCGGCCGGGGGCGAGTTTGGCCGGTGGACCTCCGGGGGTTCCAGCAGCCACGGAAGAATGGAGAGGATGGGCTAGGAAAAAAACAAAATATGCACGCTTTACGAGAATAATAGTATTTTATTCGAATTCAATATTTCTGTGTGTTTTTTACATGTAATAGGCACTATTTATAGGTAAATTGACACCCAAAAATTGGAAAATCAATATTCCCTCAATATTCTCTCTATTAAATCCGAAAATATATATATAAATATATATATTATATATTTTTCTGATTTATTACATCATTTATTGCATATGTATTGTCCTAATTTAAACTGAGCCTATTTTTGGCAACCCCGTGACCTTCCATATTTAAATACTTCCTTTTTTAAACGCGTTACACATAACATTTTTGACATGTTACGTACGTGTCGCGCGTACCAAAATTTGGTGTTTACACATGTTAACCAAGGAGGTGCAATCGGCACAAATGCAGCCACATCGTCACCTGTTATCGAATCCGAGCAGGATCGCCGCTTGAAGAAAATGGAGGAAAAGATGAAGGTTTTGTCCGGACTTGAGCAGTATGGAGGCATTGGCTACTCCGACCTATGCCTTTTCCCCGACATGTCAAGACCGGAGAAGTTCAAAGTCCCCGACTTTGAGAAGTATGATAGCACCGGTAATCCCATTGTCCACCTAAGGATTTACCTTGCAAAGATGGGCCCTTATCGTCAGTATGAGAAGTTCTTGATCCAGACGTTCCAGGAAAGCTTGAAAGTAGCAGCTTTGGTTTGGTTCGTCAGCTTGAAGGCCGGTGATATCTCAACCTGGGAGGACATGGCTAACGCTTTTATTCGCCAATACAAGTTCAATCTGGACACTGCTCCGACTCGCATGGATCTTCAAAGCATGGAGATAACTGGCGGACAATCATTCAGAGACTATATGCAGGCGTGGAGAGAGAAGGCCGCCGGAGTCCGACCACCACTGGAAGACGCAGAAGCGGTGTCCATGTTCATCGGTACTCTTAAAGGGGCGTATTACTCCCATTTGTTAGGGCATGTTTCAGCCAACTTCGCTGATTTGGTGAAATCCGGAGAAATGGTAGAGCAGGGCATTCGGACTGGAAAACTTGAAGACCCCTCCAGAAGTCAACAAGAGGATATAACCAAAAAAGGAGGCTCCAAGAACTGGTCATCCAAAGACGCAACGGTAGGTGCAGTCTACCAGACACAAGCTCCGCAAACCCCCGCTGTGGGTGGACCTGAAAACCGGACTGTGAACAAGATGCGGGAGTCTAGAAAATTCACACCTTTACCAGTGTCGGCCACCGAAGTATATCAGAAAGCACTTGCTCAGGGTCTCATTGGTCCTGAGGTTTGGAAGACCACTTCAAAGATACCCAGCAATGATCCAAACTCGAAGTGTGAGTTTCACATGGGGATAATTGGTCATTCAACCGAGGATTGCTTGCGTCTGAGGCACAGGATCCAGGATCTCGTTGACCATAAGCTTTTGATTCTTAACGCAGTTCCGTCGGCCGACGCCAACACCCCTTCGGCTTCGTCCACATGATTTCTCTCAGCATTACATCCATTTTTTTAGCGATGAATAAACTTTTCAGTTATGTACTCCTTGCGCGGCAAGATCATGAGCCCCGCATAGGAAAGAGGGATATTATCATGATCTAATCAATATAAATAAATCCCTATATTTGAGTTTGTTTAATTGGTTTTCTTTTTTAGAAATGAAGCAAGTCGATTGACAATTCAGTCTTTTCTTGAGTCGATGTTCCTAAGTCATGGACTACCAAGCCCGTCAAGACGGTCGATAAAGGATTCAAATCACCCAGTGATCAAAATCTCCATACAGTGAATACATGCGCCTTCCCGAACCAAGCCGTACATCCATTATGCGGTGACGTCTAAACTGGTCAACAAAATGGCATATCCCCGTTCAGATCGAGCACAACCGCTATATGAAGAAAAAACGGAAGATGCAACAGATCCATTCATATATGGAGCAAATTTCCATTAAAGATGTCGGGCACCCAGGTAAGGGAAGTCGTGATCAATTATATCCCCGAAATTTGATTTTTTTTTTCCTTACTCATTTTGCAGCTCGGATAATCATCCAAATCAAAGCTCGTGAAAATCATATCTCGTGCATGACCATTTGCGACGAGTCTAACCCAATAGTGCTAGCCATGGGGCATCCCCAGACGAGATTGAGCAATAGCTGGGGCACTTGAGAAGCCGAGATTAGAAATCACTGTCTACGTCATCCATTGGTTGTAAGGTCCATCCAGGGCGTCGACACGATCGACATATTTTGACTCAATCAACTGAGTCCTTCTTTAGAGGATGTTTTGAATGAGAAATTTCAGATTTGCCACTAGGGGCATGTACATAATTGTTGTTGTTTATTTTCGTTAAATTTTCGTTTTCAAAAAAAAAAGCCA
The DNA here is from genome assembly GCA_036873135.1 of Clarkia xantiana subsp. parviflora. Classification (NCBI taxonomy): domain Eukaryota; kingdom Viridiplantae; phylum Streptophyta; class Magnoliopsida; order Myrtales; family Onagraceae; genus Clarkia; species Clarkia xantiana. Next base: position 17,629,768 of record JAPTYO010000003.1, read on the forward strand.
AAAAAAGCCCAAAAAAAAAAAGCAAAAAAAAAAACAATAAAAGCAAAAAAAAAAAAAAAAAAAACTCATTTTTTTAAGGGTCACAGCCGCCCTTTATTTGGCTACCGGTACAAATAAGGAGAGTGCTCATGCATATTTTGTGAAAGCGATGAATAAAAGGGTCACAGTTGTCCCTAAATCAACTACAGATACAAAGGGTCACAGTCGTCCCCAAAACGACTACAAAGAAAGGGCCACAGCCACCCTTCAAATGGCTACGGATAAAGAGCGCTCCCGCATCGAAGCAGGAAATAGGTGAAAGGGCCACAACCACCCTCAAAATGGTTACATACAGAGAGTGTTTCCCGGATCAGAGACGAGGAATGAAGGGCCACAGTTACCCTCCAAATGGCTACAAATACTCCCGCATCGAGGCGAAAAATAAAGTACGGGTCACAGCCACCGTTTAATCTGCTACCAAATAAAGAGTGCTTTCGCTAGGTTGAAAACCCGAAAGGGCGACCTAGGCAAAATCAGGAAATGAGAGGCATGGTTGCAAGTTCAGGAATTGCAATCATGGCGAAAGGAGTGAAAATAAAAAGTTGAGGGGCACGGTCGTAAATCTCTCAATCGGCCGTGGCAAAAGGAAAGAAAATGAGAGATTTTCAAAAAAAAAAAAAAAGATGAAGAAGAAAAAAAAAAGAAGAAAAAAGAGAAAGATCCCGCTAAGTTGTCGCGCCGTTCGCAATTTAGGCAAAAATTAGGGACAAACATTCATGCGCAACACAGCGCCTTCCAAAGTCAACTTCACGGCAAACGGGACGGTTACGGTCTGCTCTCGCGAGTCGCCATCCAAGGATGAGTAGGACTGTTACAGTCTGTTCCTACAAATCAATCGACGATCGGGATCTGAAGTGGTCCAGTTTCCTGAGAGTCAACCCCGACGAACGAAGCCTTAGTATTCAGCCTTCGCAAGTCACGCCACTAGAGGCACTTCTCCAACGGACGCCACTAGAGGCTCTTCTCCGACATACACCTCTAGAGGCATCGCCAAAGGGTCTCTGGTACGGTCTGACGTAGAGGTCTTCCGCCACCAGAGATATCACCAGAGGTTTTCCGGTACGGCCTGACGTAGAGGTCTTCCGTTACCACTCGCCACTAGAGGCATCGCCAAAGGGTCTCCGGTACGGTCTGACGTAGAGGTTTTCCGCCACCAGAGATATCACCCGAGGTTTTCCGGTACGGTCTGACGTAGAGGTTTTTCCGTTACTACTCGCCACTAGAGGCGTCACCAGAGGTTGTTGGTACTGTCTGACGTAGAGGTCTTCTGTTACCAATCATCACCAAAGGTTTTACTTTATTGCACGCCACTGAAGGCTTTTCCTTGTCGCTCGCCACTGGAGGCTTTATTTTCTGCGCTACTAATGGAGGCACCGCCAACAGGGGCACCGCCGACGGAGGTTCTATTTTTCGCACGCCAACGTAGGCACCACCAACAGGGGCACCGCCGACCGAGGCTCTACTTTTTCGCACTGTCAATAAAGCCAAAGGCCGCCTTGGAGACTTGAAGACCCGAAAGAAGATATACTTCCTAGCCAAAATTAGTGTTTACTCGTCTTTGGACAAACCCCCTCGAATGCATTCTACGGGAGTCCGTCCAAAGAGGGGCAAGCTGTAAACACCTAATTTTGGTACGCGCGACACGTACGTAACATGTCAAAAATGTTATGTGTAACGCGTTTAAAAATGGAAGTATTTAAATATGGAAGGTCACGGGGTTGCCAAAAATAGGCTCAGTTTAAATTAGGACAATACATATGCAATAAATGATGTAATAAATCAGAAAAATATATAATATATATATATATATTTATATATATATTTTCGGATTTAATAGGGAGAATATTGAGGGAATATTGATTTTCCAATTTTTGGGTGTCAATTTACCTATAAATATGTGCCTATTACATGTAAAAAACACACAGAAAAATTGAATTCGAATAAAATACTATTATTCTCGTAAAGCGTGCAGATTTTGTTTTTTTCCTAGCCCATCCTCTCCATTCTTCCGTGACTGCTGGAACCGCCGGAGGTCCACCGGCCAAACTCGCCCCCGGCTGCCCCGCCGCTCGCCTGGTCGCCGGACCTGCCAAGATCGCGCCGCCCCGCCGCCAGACTGTGTCGCCCCGGCGAGCTGCTGCTGCTGTCGCTGTCTGTCCTGCACCACCGGCCGGCTGTTGCTGCTGTCGCCGGAACCTGAAGCCTGCCGGACCGCTGCTGTCGTCGCCGCCGTTGTCGCCCGAACCCGAAGCCTGCTGCTGTCGTCACCGCCGCTGTCGCCGGAACCTGAACCACTGCTGGCCTTTGTCCTCTGCTGGTAATTGCAGGTAATCCCTCTGTTCAGTTTTTTTTTTTTTTAATTATTTATTAATATTTTTTTCTGTTAATTTTCTGTTTTTTTTATTTATTATTTTTTATTATCATTATTATTATTATTGTTATTAGGACATGTTAATTAGTTAATTTAGATGTAGATTAATTAGGTAACGTGTTTTACTGTATGTATATATGTGTAGGACGTATTATTATTAAATTATATCATGATTTTGAGCATGCTTGATTTTATTAGATTTTATCTCAATTAGGAGTTTTAGATGTCTAATAGTTTTTTTTAGAGCTTATATTTGTCGTTGATAATATTTTTCGCATGAGAGTTAGTTTAGTTTTTGATATCGTTAGATCAATTCGACGTAATGCATATTTAAATTTTAAAATTGGCAAATAGGTTAATTAAGTACCGAAATGGCGCAATTAGAAAATAATTTTTCTTAATTCGTAATAGAACCCCCGAACTTGGATTTCTGATCGTGGACCGATTTTAGACCTAGCGTTTAATTCTTTATTCGTTTAGGTAATTTAGGATTCTAGTTAGCCTAATAATTAACTAGTGGCGACTCTTTTCAAAATTGCACGTTTCCAAACGTAATTCGCCATAGGTCAGATTTTAGGTCCGACAACATGCCCATACATTACCGTCGGTTTCGGAAAGGCATGCGGCTTTGATGCAGATTGATCAGGAATGACCAAAACAGGGGGGTTGGTCATGAGGAGGTTCTATCGTGGCGTCGGGAAGCACGGTTGCAGCTGGTATTTGAGGTCCAGTATTCGCCACAAGTGTTGTGGAGGATTCTGGACTCGAGGTCGCTGTCAGCAAGGCCTGTTTTAGAGTATCGTTGGTTGATCGAGCCCCGAGGAGTTCCATGATGCGCTCCATGTTTGCCGACATGGATACCATATCCTGATGCATTTTAGCATTAGCAGTCTCGATCTCGGCTATTCGTTCCTCTTGTTGCTGGATCCTTTGAGCGTCCTCCATGTTAGTGGTTTGTCACGTGATGGCCAGTAACCTGCAATGAAAAATGTTATATTCAGAATATGGAACACAAGATATCATGCATGATCGTTTTCAAAGTAATGTGTCATTCAGCTCATCATCTTTTGAAAAAAAATGTTTTGTAACTAAAATATGTTTCTAAGACGCTTTACACAATTGCGAAACTTGGTCAAAACGTGTCGAGTGCTTGCCCAAAAATCCGAGCGAAGGTAATGCAATAAGCTCTTTTCAAAATGGTTTCACTTTTTACATTTGTTCGGAATTTGGAACGACACTTAACTCTGACGTTTCTATTTTGAACGATTGCAGCGCTCCACTCTACGCGGTATCCCTTCGATAGTCTCGCTCTGCGTCCATCACGCTGGTCCGAATCTGGTCAAAGCCAGCCTTGAAAAAAAGGAAGGGCCGTGATACAAAGGCAAATGCGCAGTTTTCTCACTCTTACCGAAAATGGCGTGTAAAGCGTTTTAGAAACGATGATTTGAATGACACATTTTTTAGGAAAATATGATGCATGCTTGTAACGTAAATTTCCATTAGTGCGCGTTGTACAATTACATATGGTACAAAATAAAGATTACATCGAGACCCATGTCCTATACATGAAAAGTTCTAGGGGTCGAGAACAATTAGAATAAGAACACACGCCAGTACGCATAGCGGCAGGATCGAAGCTTCAGGTGTGTGTTTTTGCTTTGTTCTACAAGGTAGGCTCCACCTATAGGTTCCCGACAAGGTGGTTTCCTCACCCCATCATAGGGATTATAGGACCTTCACAAGCGAGTAGAGTTTTTCCGAGTCGTACCAGCGGCCCAGCCGCTCCGGTCGTACCGTACTAAACCTCCGGGGTTCCTAGTCGCCCTGGGTTTTAGGCGTTTTGGTGATTACTCTAAAGTGGTGTGTGTGCGGTTTCAACAAAGAACATAAGTTAGTAAAATAAAAAGTTCCGCACATATCACATAAAAACCCAAAGTTAGAATAACATAGTTATACACAAATAAACTAAAAAAGGCAAATAAGAAAATATACAAAGCCCGAACCCTCTAAGTGTCCCCAGCAGAGTCGCCAAATTGTCGGACCTAATATCTGACCTATGGCGAATTACGTTTTGGAAACGTGCAATTTTGAAAAGAGTCGCCACTAGTTAATTATTAGGCTAACTAGAATCCTAAATTACCTAAACGAATAAAGAATTAAACGCTAATTCTAAAATCAGTCAACGATTAGAAATACAAGTTCGGGGGTTCTATTATGAATTAAGAAAAATTATTTTCTAATTGCGCCCTTTCGGTACTTAATTAACCTATTTGCCAATTTTAAAATTTAAATATGCATTACGTCGAATTGATCTAACGATATCAAAAACTAAACTAACTCTCATGCGAAAAATATTATCAACGACAAATATAAGCTCTAAAAAAACTATTAGACATCTAAAACTCCTAATTGAGATAAAATCTAATAAAATCAAGCATGCTCAAAATCATGATATAATTTAATAATAATGCGTCCTACACATATATACATACAGTAAAACACGTTACCTAATTAATCTACATCTAAATTAACTAATTAACATGTCCTAATAACAATAATAATAATAATGATAATAAAAAATAATAAATAAAAAAAACAGAAAATTAACAGAAAATAATATTAATAAAAAAAGCTGAACAGCGGGATTACCTGCAATTACCAGCAGAGGACAACGGCCAGCAGTGGTTCAGGTTCCGGTGACAGCGGCGGCGACGACAGCAGCAGTCCGGCAGGCTTCGGGTTCGGGCGACAGCGGCGGCGACGACAGCAGCGGTCCGGCAGGCTTCAGGTTCCGGCGACAGCAGCAACAGCCGGCCGGTGGTGCAGGACAGACAGCGACAGCAGCAGCAGCTCGCCGGGGCGACACGGTCTGGCGGCGGGGCGGCGCGATCTTGGCAGGTCCGGCGACCAGGCGAGCGGCGGGGCGGCCGGGGGCGAGTTTGGCCGGTGGACCTCCGGCGGTTCCAGCAGTCACGGAAGAATGGAGAGGATGGGCTAGGAAAAAAACAAAATCTGCACGCTTTACGAGAATAATAGTATTTTATTCGAATTCAACTTTTCTGTGTGTTTTTTACATGTAATAGGCACCTATTTATAGGTAAACTGACACCCAAAAATTGGAAAATCAATATTCCCTCAATATTCTCCCTATTAAATCCGAAAATATATATATAAATATATATATTATATATTTTCTGATTTATTACATCATTATTGCATATGTATTGTCCTAATTTAAACTGAGCCTATTTTTGGCAACCCGTGACCTTCCATATTTAAATACTTCCTTTTTTAAACGCGTTACACATAACATTTTTGACATGTTAAGTACGTGTCGCGCGTACCAAAATTAGGTGTTTACAGCGCCTTAACAAATAATCTCATAAATTCGAACTTATGAGTGAACACACTTTTATATTATATATGAACACTTGACAAATGCACAACCGCCGTTGCGCACTTGACAAGTACTAATATAGGTTCCTTTACATATTTGGAGCAATTGTTCTGTTTCCAAATGGGCTCCTCAGTGTTTAGGCCCATCGGGCCGAACCAATCGGGCCCCGTTTAATTTGTGCCGATCCAGAAGGCCTATAATCTCCCATCCCATATATATAGTCAAAGAAGTCCCAGAAAGTCAAGTTCTATCGAGAAAGACGAAAATGGCGCAGTTGGAGGACGACAACGGCGAGTTCTACCTAAGGTACTACGTAGGCCACAAGGGCAAGTTCGGCCACGAGTTCCTCGAGTTCGAGTTCCGCCCCGACGGCAAGCTTCGCTATGCCAACAACTCCAACTACAAGAACGACAGCATGATTCGCAAGGAAATCTGGCTCTCCCCCTCCGTCCTCCGCGAGTGCCGCCGCATTGTCTCCGACAGCGATGTACGTATATGTATACTGTACCTCTCTCTTTATACGTATATGTATACTGTACCTCTCTCTTTACTCTGCGATGCCTGTTCGTGCTGTTGTCATAGGTGATTTTGCTAGTCTAGGGTTTCGCCGCTTGATCGGGGAATTTTTTGTATAAATAGGAGTAATGGTAAAAAGAATGAGCTCGATGTTGATTACTGCGATAACCGAAAATTTATTGCGGTTTATAGAGATTTGAAGCTTCAGTTTTGCAAGCCTACGCGATTGGAAACTTTTGCAATCCAGTGTTGAGCTTGATGTATATGAAATATTAGCTCTTAAAAGGAGCCATGAAGAATCCGTTCGAGATGTTAGTGTCCTTAAAGTTGCATGTCAATGGTTTTGCAGAGGTGCAGAGTTTTTGCCCAGGGTATTCAATCTTTGTATTGACACAGGAATGGAGGTGCTCCATGTTTAAATTTGAGTGTGTTTTGGTGAAAGTTATTTGAAGCATTGTGGTTAAGTAATCTTAATCTGGCTTATGGGATGCATACAGTATGGAGATTAGTGCATTTTTTATGGATTAAAATGCAATGGAGTTCCAGAATTGTCATATCCTCAGGCAGGATATACTAGTGGGATTAGAGACAATCAAGAAAAGAAGTAATGCTTCAGTAGGTAATACTAATAGGAGTGATAGCACCAGATGTTGGTCGGTAGTAGGCTGAGCAAAAGCACGTGTTAAAAATGATATAGTAGCAGCTCTAACCGTAGGAGAAATATGTTTTTTACCAGTTCAAACAGCAATATCATCTCCCCTTATAAGTAGATTGTTCATTCTGTTGCTCTTGCTTCGGTTTTTTTTTGCTGCTGATAGTCAGTCCTCATTGGGAGGTTGAAAGTTAGTAGATTAACAATTTAACATGTTAAGGCTAGGCCGTGGAGTTATTCATTAGCATTTAGCAAGGTCTTGTCATAATGAAGTTTCTTTTCTATTTCTACGGAATGAAGTTCAAAACGATTAGTATTCACTATTCAGGTTGTCTATCTATTGGTAGTTAGAGTTGATCCATTCTTTTGCAGTGCTCCAGGCTCTCCTTGCTCAGTTGCAGATCAGCTGAAGTTTACAGTACTATTTGGTGGAATGAATAGTGTTTAGAAATCAATTCCTAATCGGTATGTGTTGTTTTTTTTACAGATTATGAAGGAAGATGATAACAACTGGCCAGAACCAGACCGTGTGGGTCGACAAGAGCTCGAGATTGTAATGGGGAATGAGCACATCTCCTTCACCACTTCTAAAATTGGATCTCTTGTTGATGTTCAGAGCAGTAAGGATCCTGAAGGGCTCCGGATTTTCTACTATCTTGTTCAGGTTTGTCATCTTCCACGTTTTATAGTTCGGTATTAACTATTATGATCACTCTCTGCTACCCATACAAATATGTCCGGACACAAAAAGGACACCCTCTATAAATACTATCCTGCTGTTTTGTGCAAATGTTGCATTGTTCTCATACCTTATGTGTTTGTGTATATACATACTGATTGTATTGGCTAGTTATTACTAGCATTCTTAGTCTGTTGCTAAAAGTGATATTTTGTATGCAGGACCTGAAATGCTTTGTGTTCTCTCTTATTTCACTTCACTTCAAGATCAAGCCGATATAAGTAGAAACATCGATGCCATGTTTCGATTTGACAATTGTTGCATTCGTTATCCAGCAGCGACCTGAACATTGTTGCTGTGTGACTGGGAAATCAATCGGTTGCGATGCTTGTTTATGTGATTTGGTTTGGAAAACTTACTCTATGATGGTTGAATGCCCCAGTGGGGAGTTTGTATGTTGTTTCTGTTTCTATTAATTTTTGGTCAGTTTTTTTCTTATCCAACTCTCAATTTTTTTGGCAAAGTAAATGAATGAGCTAGTAGTGGTGATTCTAGGCTCATCTCGCTATTTAATGTCCGAACTGAACTCTTGATTGTATTCGAGTTAGGTTTTTTAGAGCAAAATCATCAAATTGGAAAATGAGTCTGCCAAAAATAAGGGTAGGAGTAGGACCAAGGTGAAAATGATGTAAAGCAGTTAAAGTTTGAAAGGGCTGACAATTTGTGATATGAAACAATAACTTGATACAAATATTCAAAAAAAAAATTGTGTAAGGATATGACAGAATAATAACATGATATAATATTCGTGTCGTGTTCGTGTTTATGTACCACAATACGACATGCACGATATCACGTTAAAGTTGTGCTACTAAATTTAACGTTTGAGTAATTTTTTTGAATTTTTTATTATTATTTAATAGCTTTTATAAGTGGTTTAATTTCAGAGTTTATCACAAATATTACAAACTTAGGAATACTTATGTATTAATTCATACTTTTATGTAATATAAAGTTAATTATTTTAGTTTTTGCTTAAAGATCTCGTATAGACATATACAATTGAATAACTTAACACAATATGATAGCACGGCACGAACACGTACGAAAAATTTCGTGTCGTGTTCGTGCTCAACAAGTTTAATACGACACGATAAGCTTACCGTGTTTGTGTTTAGCAAGTTTAATACGACACGACTATTGACGTGCACGATAACACAATTTGCCACCCTAAATTTGAGGACTAAATATGAAAGTTTTCGAGGTTGAAGGACTAACAGAAAAGTTAAAATTGAATTATAGACAGCGAAAACCTCGAACACGAACTTTCCATTCTGCTCCAGACACACACCAATTTTTAGCAATGCAATCTCCGTATCTCCATCTCTGCAGACCTTTCTCCGTCGATTCTACCCGCCACTTGGCGTTTCGCCGCTCTCTTTCCTCCGAAACTCCATTTCCGTCACCTTCTTCCGTTGCTGTAGAGTCCGCGAACCCTAACCGGAAGTTTATCGTGCGATGCGTCAGAAGGCAAAATGGCGCCAAGCCGGGAAATATCAACGCCCAGGACAAGAAGCACAACATCTGGAGTATCGACAACGAAACGGCGGCAATGGAGCAGCAAAGGCCGAAGCAGCAGCGGCGGGGGAGGGGGAGGAGGGTGGTGAGAGGGAAGAGGAATCGGAATGGTCCGGTCCTTGTGTCCGGCGTTATGCTCATTGAAGTCGAGGATGTTCTTCAAACTCAGGTTTGTTTATGATGAATTCTGTGATTCATTCTCAATTCGCTAAACTATTGAATTGCAGTGTGTATTTGTTGCCTTTCATTATCATGAATAGTGGTAGAGACCGTAGAGTTCAACTTTTCCAATGTCTCCTAGATGAGGCAAAAAAAAAAGGTATCCTAGATAAAATCTGATTATGGATTTTTGGAAGAACTGAGCAGCCATGCTTAATTCTTGTCAGAAAGCAGCAATGATGCTTATAAATGATTTGTTTGATCGAGAATTGTAATGCTTGGGCTCGTATGCTTGTTAAAGATACAAACGAAGCCAATCGTCGTTTTTTCCGTTCTATCAAAGATGAATGTTAAAAGTCTAATATATTTCAGTGATCTGTGTTTTCTGATATAGAGACTGTATCATCCTTTTGCAGTATCTTCTCTACTTTGTGTAGTTAGTGGTGTTTGGAATTGGGAATTTTATCTTGTTTTTAATTTATGGCGTTGGTTTTCAGGAACCTGTAATTAAACCTGCATGGCATACATTTGCAAGCAGTGTCAGTGGGATTTGGAAGGGAGTGGGAGCTGTTTTTTCACCCATCACTGCTGAAATGGAGCCACTGGAGGTCGGAAAGAAGAACGAGCATCTCTATGACTGCTATATTGTGACCCATGTGAAGGCTGTTTCAAATCCATCTGGAGGACAAGCATCTGAAATACAAAGGAAGATAAACTGGGTAACCTTGAATCCATATGGAGAAGTAAGGAATAGTAAAGGTTCTAAACATACAGTCAACGAGAGTGCAACAAACAGAAATCTCCCAAGATTTGATTCTTTTGATTTTGGAACAAGTGATGTGATGGAAGAAGATGTTATGGGCAATGAACCTGGTCTCGTTTTCTTTGAGGTAACAATTCAATCGACTTGCTCTTAATTTTTAGACTGATCTCATTCCAGGTTTGAGATGGCTATTCGGATTTTGTTGAGGATTGGTATTATCTAATTTATATGATTCACAAATTCACCTGGGAATGTGCTTGCCTGCTTGGGTTCACAAGTAGGTGTGGTGTGGTTTCTCTATGTGCTCATCATTGGTCATTCAGTGTTGATAAACTGAAATAGAACTCAAGTAGTTGAAGGAGGATAAGTTAAATTTTGAGTTATTGACTTGAGGGTTTATGCTCAAGTCTAAGATGGAGAATAAGTGGATAAGAGACTCCGGAAATTGGTATGTCAAATTGATGAATCCTGCAGAAGTGGTTGAAAGTTTTCTCATCATAGATAAGAACTTGATAGTTGTGTATACGTGGATATCTATTTGTGGATGAACATTCACTAATGGTTGTATGCATATCTTTCTTCTGAACTTATTATTATTCCATATAAAGAAGTTAACCGTGTGCATCAAAATCAAGATTGCCAATTATTAAATGTGTACTTATCAGTGATTTATCGCATTTCTTAGGTTTACTTCCCTATTCTTACTTTTATGGTTCTTTAAGCACTTTGTATCTAGTGAGATTCATGCTTATTGCTGATTTGAAAATTAAGGATCTTAAATGATCAATCTATACTCTCAAGTTGCAAAGAAAAATTTTGGTGTTCCATCATAGCACACCGATGATAATATTTCTTTCACTGCAGGATGGATCTTACTCCAGGGGTCCTGTTGACATTCCAGTTGGTGATGTTGATGACTCGGAATATTATCTGTCTCCAACATTCAAGTTCGAACAGGTAAGTAGAGGCTTTATGTGACTATAACGATATTACACCATTGTCCCTCATAGTTTGAGGCATTTTCTCATTATGTTCTCTGTGTGACCTCATCATTGCAATATACATTTTTCAACTAATCTAATGAGATAAATCATAAATTATTGATGAGCTGCTCTTCATTGTCATAGTTTTGCATAATGAGTTGTATACACAAGAGATATTGCTAAGACATAGTATATTCATTGTACTAATTTGCACCAAAATCTTTTCCTTTTCTCAGTGTTTGGTTAAAGGCTGCCACAAAAGACTCCGTATCGTCCACACTATCGAGTTCAGCAACGGTGGTTCAGAAATACAAATCATGCGGGTTGCTGTTTATGAGGAAGAGTGGGACAGTCCATCAAATATTCAACAAGAAAGGTACCTCTTTTTTTTTATTGGAAAATGCTACAACTTTATATAAGCTCTAGGCTAGCTTTCGAGCCATCAGATGGCATCAATGAATAGAACTGCATAAATAGTTAATTTTAGGATTAACAACCAAATTGCTACCTGGATTTTGACTCAATTACAAACCGTTACCTAGACTTTGATTTTTTTAAATTGATTACCTGGACTTTTAATTTCCGAAAAAATTGCTACATCTGTTTCAGTTTTACTAAAATTGGATAGAAAATGAGTATATTCCGGCCACGTAAAGTCTTTTCGTGTATACCTAAGATGGATTCAGACATAAATTGTACGGATTGCAGCGAAATACCTTCAATTGAATTCTCAATTGAAAGGCACTGTTGATATCAAGCAGAGATCCAACTGAGCATCAAATTGAAGCATTTCGCAGCAATCCTTTCAATTATGCTCGTTTCCTTTATGAGTAAACGCGAAAAGACCCAACTCAGATCATGCTCATTTTATGTCCAAATTGACGGACCTCGAAACAGAGGTAGCAATTTGCTCGACAATTGAAAGTTTGGGTAGCCAATTTTTAAAAATTAAAATCCAGGTAACGATTTGTAGTACGATCAAAGCTTAGGTAGTTTTTTGGTTATTAACATTTAATTTTAAAGATCTAAAAGCCAAATTGTCATCTACCCATAAACCCCTGATCGTACCTCTAATCGTACCTTGTTGTTAGGGATGAGCATGGACCGGTCCTGGACCAGGACCGGTCCAGGACCGTTTAAGTCCATTTAGAATGGACTTTTCCATTTCGGTCCTAGACCGGTCCAGGACCATTAGGACCGTTTGAAACGGTTTCGGTCTTAACGGTCCTGGTTTCGGTCCAGGTCCGTTAGGACCGTTAGGTCCAGACCTTTTTTTTTAATTCAAGTTTTTTTATCTGAATTTTTTTTAGATATTAAATATGAATTTGTTAATATATTATATTTTGTAAATATTATTATATTAAATTCGAATTTTTTATTATATGATATTTTTTAAATGTTAATATATTAAATATGATTTTTTTAATACATGATATTTTTTAAATATTAATATATTAAAACGGATTTTTTTAGCTAAATCTGAACGTAACGTGAAATATATATTCTTCAAGATCGGTTCAGGATTGTTAAGACGGTTTAAGCAATTCTGATATTTTCATTCCCGGTTTTGAAAAAAAAAATTCTTATAATCCAATTATTTCATAGAAAAAATCTAAAAACTAATCCGAATTTTTTTATTCGTAATAGTTTTTATTAAATAACTAAAATAAAATTCTAAGAAATGAGATTTTTTTTTACAAATAAGTAAAATATAATAGTACAAAATAGTTATAAAATTTAAGATTATATATATATATATATATATATATATATATATATATATATGTATATATAGGCGAGCACTGCTACTGCTACAACACCTAGTCAAGTAGTCACCTATATACAAAAAGTACAGCAAGCAGCTCCTGGCTACACCTAGCCAACTTAGTAGTTATTGTCTTAACGGTCCAAACGGTCCGGATTTGGACTCCACGGTCCAAACGGTCCTAGACCGAAATTAAGTCCAGGACCGTTAAGGACCGAAATGGTAGGTCCATTGGACCTGGACTCAAACGGTCTTGGACTTTTCGGTTCGGTCCTGGACCGGTCCCGGACTGGACTTGGACTTTATGGACTTTTTGCTCACTCCTACTTGTTGTTATCTATATCTTGAGCAGCGACGTGGACTTTGATGTGATTCCACTCTCCCAACGTAAACGAACCCAGCCCTCGGATCTCAGTGGTTCATGGAAAGTGTTCGAAACGAGTGCTACCCCAATATACGGTGAGGAAGAAGACACATTGACGGACCAAACCGATAACACCGCACCATGCGTGTATCTCTGCACGGAAACCTTAAAGAAGAGGAGCTTGCCTGAGAACCACGTCTACTTCGGGGAAGAAGAGATTCAAGACATGAAGGACGTGACGATTCTTTGGCTTCCAGGTGGCGTCACGGCATACGTCGACATCAACAAGGACGGGATTTTGTGTATCGGAGTTGGGTGGTACTCTGATGAAGGCATAAACTTGGTGATGGAGAGGGACTATGGGTTGGATGGGAAGCTGAAGGAGGTGAGGACCAAGTCCGAGGTCAAGCGAAGGTGGTCGGGTCCTATGTAGAGAGGTATGTGTCTTAGAAAATGTTGTAAATTGATGTAAAAAAGATTGATCATATAATATGGGTAAAATTTGGAGAAAAAAACTTAAAATTTTGGTTTTTTTTTCCCCCAAATATTTCACCATGGTTGAGATGAGATTTGTTATTTTTTTAGTTAATTCTAGGTATTAAACTGTCTAAAATTTCACTAGGGTTGAAATTTGGTGTCTGATGTTAAAATAGAGTGTCCCCTGTTTTATTTTTGTTGAAATTCGGTGTCTTGGTGTGAATTGTGTGATTACTTTGGAGAAGCTAATCTCGATGAAACCAACTGTCAAATTCGACCTCTCATGCATGCTTCATTCTCGTCACTTTGTCAGGACATTTACTTAAGAAGTTGAACACATCCGTCTGTGCAAGTAAATCCCGTTCCGTTGTCGCTGGAAACTACTCCACGCTACTTTGCCGAAAACCTTTTCTTTTGGATGTTCTAGTTTTTGGGGAAATTTGACGATTTTGTGAAAAGTAAAGAGTGTTTGATTATGAGTAGGTTAGTGAGTTGATGAAAATGATTGAATTGAGATGAAAATATGTGAGAGACACCAAATTTTAACAAAAATGAAACGTAAGACTGTCTATTTTAACATTTCAAACTTTAGACACCAAATTTGACAGCATAAACTTGTTGAAGTGATCATTAGGAAGCATATGCAAATGCTTCACCAAGTGTTGTAGATTTTTTATTAGGCCAATAGATTAATGAACCAGTATGAGACTATGAGTAATCAACAAGCATCACATATTCACATGTCATGCAGATCTAGCCTCGACTGGACTATTAATTTATCTGGCAATGACTAATTAAAAATTAATTCTTGATTAACAGTACAAGTTAATTAAGATGTGTCCTCGTCTTGGTTTAATTTGTACATTTAACATTGTATATATGTAATAACAACAATACCACGAAATTCACCCCAAAAAAATATATATACCAAGAACCAATAATAATAATTCATAGAAAATATCTTCAAGCTCCAAGAAGGGAATAGAAGTTTCCCGCCGATTAAAATAATAATGAAATCGATAATAATAGGTTAATATCAAATTATTAGAATAACTAGCCACTAACCCCGCGCACCGCGCGGGAAAATTTGAAATAAAATTTAAATTAAAAAAAAAAAGGCTTTCTTAATATGTTGAATATGCAATATTATTTGAAAATGTTATTATATTTTTTGGATAGAAATTAATTAATAATAATGCGTTGGGTTAATTAAAATATTTAGTACTAATTATTATATCATTTTTATAATTGTGTTTAGCGTTTTAAAAAATAAATTAGTTAAAATTGGATTTGAGACATAAAAATAATTTGAGGATTTTCATAGGTATAATATTTAAAAATTTAACTATTTAAACAATTAACCTACCGTGCTAGGGAAAATTTCAAATAAAAAAATTTAGTTTTCTTGATTTTTGAATATGCAAAGTTATTTAAAAATTCTAATATATCTTTTCAACAGAAATTAATTAATAGTAATGCATTATTTTAACTAAAGTATTAAACACTAACTATTATTTAAAACATTTCATAATACTGAAATGATGAACATAGTATATATCATTTTTATAAGACTATAACTAAGATAATAGAAAATGAAAGTAAGAAAATGTATGTAATATATTTATGTAGTTGATTGTAGTAAGTTTTAATATTATATATATATATATAATATATTTCATATTTATGGTGTATACAACATTTTAATAGATATACTCAACAAATTCTTCTACAACATAAGACATTAGAAGAAATTTATCATATCTCTAAACGAATCTAAAAATATTGAGTATATACACAACAAAAATATAAAAGAGAAATCATATATTGAAATTGGCTTTTAAGTTCCCTCAAAATTTAGTAAATAAATAGTCATGAATATTATATAAAATATTAATGGACTGTTAAGATACGATAATTAATGTTCTACACGATAGCATTCTTATTTTGTCACCTTGTATCAAAGTCATATATTTTATAGGTAACAATTCATAGAAAAAAAAATTTGTAATATTACATGAAGTAATTACTCTCATGATGCTTTATTATATGTAAACAATAAATAAATAAATATATATATATATATATATATATATATTATCTTTAATATAATTACAATTATAAACAAAAAAACACGACTTAGCTCCTATATATTGAATTGCTACTATTTTATTGAGGGTAAATATTTTTTGTGAAATTATGTTTTAGAAAAAAATTTAACAATTTAAATTTATATCAATAATGATGTTATATTTAATATAATAACAATAATAAATAGCAAACTTACCCCTACCGGTAGGTCAATAAGGAAATTAATTACCTTTAACTCCAACTCATTGATGTTGGTTGATGATTTTTCAAAGCTTATAACGTCCCACTTGAGGACACTCTCTGCACTCTTAGACTTAGTCGGATAGGTCGAAAGTTCTTCTTGTTACCTTAAAAAACAGGTCGAAAGTTCTTCTTGTTACCTTAAAAATTGTACTATTAGATGATTTCATATGTAAAGAGTCGAAACAGCTTCAAGTAGCAAAGAAAAATATCAGTAAAAAGGAGACAACATGTACAATCGTTAGTAAGTCTGGGGAAGAATATAAACTATTTAGGATGATTATCCAAATAAGAATTTGAAATTTATTGCACGTAAAGACGAACCTTAACAGTGTTATTAAAGGCACAAGGAGAATTCATAGCCTCGATATACTGTCTTCTTGCTAAAGTCCATTACTCCTCTTGATTCATACTGTTGTATTTGTTTTGGCCTCCCGGTTCTTGGTCAAAATTTAAGGATTTCACAATTGCAATAATAAACACAAAGTATATCAATGGAAACAAAATTATTATAATACCTTACCCCATGTTAACTTAATTGGATTGATCTTTATGATTTGAATCGACTTTTTGTATTATTACCTCCCTCTGTGCATTAATATAATTTAGTAAATAATCTTAATTTTTTTATAGCACTGAAAATTGTAACCCATCCTCTTGAGTCTCTGATGGCTTCGAAAATTCTAAACAATAAATGCTTTCTCATATACATTATTAAGAAGCTATAAAACACATGTAAATTGAAAAATTAGTGGAACAATCAAATTTAACAATGTTAAAACAATATTAGATGAATCAAATTATCCGTTATACTACGTATAACAAAAAATGACGAACACTAACCACCACAGGGATCCCTCGGTCACAAGGGTGTTGAGGTTGAACTCTTGCATCTAGGAAATGAACGACTGATGAGCAAGTTCCCATTGGGGGATTAGCTTGTACATTTAAAGAGAAAATATTTTAGCCGTAAATCTCGTATTACCCTATGTTTGATTATTAAAGAGAATATATGTTTGATTATATATTTTACTAAAGAAAGACTTTGACGGTTTGACCTTTAATCAACATGTACCGAGATTAGACTAATTTTGCCATTATGTGTGGCCAAGTAAGATGAGAAATATTACCTGAGAGGAAATATGGCAAGAAAGAACCGCGAGTCTTTTTTACTGTACATCTTCTCCTTGTTGATTAAGATGCCAAACTGATCGATCTGTGTGTAGTCATGTTGGATTTCTGGAACCAACACTGTATCGAACACACCAGATCCTCCCGTGGCAAAGTTATTCCGTACTTTCTCCCCGCGGTTGCCGTCTTCCTCCACCGGTATGCCACCGGAGTTTTGAAGTCGAGGTGCTTTGCAGTCAGTGCGTTACATAATTATTCATCAGTGTGCGCGGATTTAAATAGAATTTTATTTTAGGGTTTAGAAGCGCCTCAAAAACAATTATATATAATATATGTATATATAGTATTTTGTAAACAATATATATTACATGCCCGATTGGTTGTAGTTTTTGTTATTTAATATATATATATAGCTATATATATTAGTTTTCTTAACCAACAACTATCGACAACAACCATAGATTAGAAAAGACATAATTAGAGGAATATGTAAATGGTTTATTTCTAAATTTGTATTGAATATTTTAATTAATAATTATTTACTTGCCGATCTTAACTTTTTATTATTATTATTCCATATATACATAATAACGTTTTACATATATATAAAGTGATTTACTATACATTATTTTATATATATTACGTAATTATTTTTATTATATATATAAAAATATTGCTTAAAACTAAATATTAAGTATATATTTTAGTGATGACGTGGCGGCCTATGATCTTCCGGTACCAAACTGTATAGATAATGAATTTAAAAGGAAACTTTTAATTAATTTGTTTCTTTAATTTGCGTAGAGACAAAAATAGGAAATAAAAATACTTCTTAATTTTCAATCAGTCAATATTATGTATCTAAATTTAGAGAACCCCTATTAAATTTTGATTAAATTAGGAAACGATAACTGCGTGGACTGTCTATGTGTCAATCAGAGAGCTTCCGATGCCGAATTAATATAATATAGTAGATTTTACTAGTATTTTTTTTTAAAGATGAGACCCTCTTATTTTTGTATAATATATATTCTTTAAATTTTAGTATGCACGATGTTTATTATTGTTATAGTGATTGAAGAATTTAAAAAAAAATATATGTATTGATAAAAAAACATGTAAAGGTTAGAGTTCGCTAAAATCATTAAAGAGCTAATATTATATTATCTAAATCTTACCTTTAAAATCATTATGAGGCTCGGTCGTTCTCATTAAAAGCGTTTTATACTTAGCAACCATCTTTATATCAAAAGTCCGTTGTCTTTATATTATAGATAGATAAAATCATCTTTTCTATGGACATTCCATGTTCGACACTCTTTTAATTTCAAATAATAAAATCTCTTAAAAAAATTCGGCTAAAATTAATCGAATTTACAATTCTTAAATTAAATATATCAATATTTATGGAATGATTAAAATTCTTAATTTCTATTTTAAAATCTGAATAATTCTTTTATGATTAATCGGTTTAAATTTCGATAACATTTTTATTTAAACTGCATTTTAAATAATCCTTAAAAAAATTGGACCGTGATATTATTATTATTATCTAATAAAAAACATTAAATTAATTCTCAAGTAAGTATAAAATATAAACAAATAAACAGTTATTGGAATCTTCGTATCTTCCAGAAAAATGGCAAATCCTACGAGAAATATTCAATGACTCGTGGAAGCCACTTGGTGGCACTCTAACCAGTCAAAAATTGACACGTGGAAGTAAGAGAGAGTGTGCAGTTGCTTTACAGAAAAATGAGGACACATGTCGTTTTTTGACTGGAGAAGTTCCACCAGGTGGCTTCCATTTCCATGTATTGGAATCGAGGCACCGAAAAATATCTCCAAATCCTACCATTTTCTTTCCAGGCTTTCCTTACCCACCAACTTTACTCTCTCAATCAGATCAACAACTTTACAGAAAGCAAGCAATTCCACACACAGAAGAGAAGATCTAACCTTGGGAGATAGAATCTCTCTCTCTCTAACTACTCGCAGATCTCGAAACCCTATTTATGGGAACCTGCTTTCTTCAGTGATCGTCAGCTCTGTACTGTGCTACTGCCGTCCGCATTCCGATCGCCTCGCGATTCATTTGAGCTGGTAAGGAGGCGCCGGCGCCGCCGGCAGCTTGTAGTTGCCGGAGGATAACATGGATGACAGAGGTGGCTCTTTCGTCGCTGTCAGAAGGATTTCTCATGGCATTGACAGAGGCAATACCTGCCATTCAACATCCGGTACCTAATTCTCTATATCTCTCCTTCTCTGTCCTCACGCGTGTTTCTGTGCTGACTGAATATATTCGCAATTATTAACTTTCTCTCCGGCTGCTTTCTCCGATTCTGATCTGTGAGTTGGTTGGAATCGAATTTGCTGCTGCTGTTTGATGTTACGGAATACACGATTAGATCTTCCCAGCGGAAGAAACAATGTACTGTATCTCTATGTTGATAGAGATTCAAAATTGTTTGGGTGCGTGAGGTTGGATTGGTGATCCGTTCTGTTGCATTAGTTTTTCAGACTGGTTCTTCTTAATTCGCTATCCATTGACTATCGCGTTACATAGAAGCCTGCTCCATTCTCATCTAGTTTAGGATCTGAGCTTAATCTCTTCACGGGGTATACTGTATATGATATAGGAAATTAAGGGATCTTGACCAAAGGTCTGAATGTTTGATATATTCTGTTATTCGGATTGCGTCTCCTCTTGTCTCTCTCAAATGACGGCTCCATCTGGTCGGGCTTTAAATGTTTTAGCTTAAATTTTTAAGTGAGCTTGAAATAGGTAAGTACTGCTTTAAATAGTTGGTTTGCTGCCTTGTTTTCAATTTGTCTATTTAAAGGTAGTTGGTACCAGGCTAGCATCCCTGTTATTTGTGGATATCTTCAGTTTGTTGTTTATTTTGTAAAAAATCCTTATCACTTGGACTGTTACCAATCTTTCTAGATTTTGTTGGGGGCATTTGAGAGTCTTCTTCTTGTTCATTTTTTCTTTAAAAAATATAACCTCTATAATTTTTTGTTAAGTGTGTTATTCATGGTTTCTTTTGTTTCAGCTGAAGCTGCGGCAGGATCTGCAGCATGGCTAGGTCGAGGTCTTTCCTGTGTTTGTGCCCAGGGGAGAGATAGTGATGCTCGTCCTTCATTTGATTTAACTCCAGATCAGGTAAATATCCAGAACAGTGGATTATTCTTTGGCTGATTGTTTTTGAGGACCAAGGAAAGTATTAAAGCATGGTCTTTTCGATTAGGATAGACATCAGGGTAGCTTGTATTCTACCAAAAAAAAGATATACTGCTAACTGAATCTATTTTGTATTTGCACTACTAGATTAATGACAGCACTATTTTGTACTTGTTACGCCTTCCATAAATTTTAGTGATTTATTCATGGTACCTTTAATGCGGAAATGAGTATTGTTGCAATGAATCTTGGTCAATATGTTCTTATCTCTTGTGTCTGTCTCATGTAAGCTGGTCTAGTGAGGCTGCTCCATGCAATATGCATTTAAGATATTTTACTACTTATATGTTAAGTTTCCTGCACTTGTATGTTGTTTTGTTTTTCGTCATGAAGAAGAAGTTATCCGTTTTGATATTTTCAGGAAGAATCTCTTCAGAGGCTACAAAGCCGTATAGATATTACTTACGACAGTTCAATGCCAGAGCATCAGGTTTGCTGTCTTATCGTTTATCTTTCCTCCTTTCGGTTTCTGTTTAGTGGAGTCGGTTATGTTAAAAGAATTAAAATGGCCAGTATGTGGAATTTAGATTACCAGGCAATTTATACATTTTCACACCTTCAATTGCTATATATATGTATATATAGGAGGCCTTAAGGGCATTGTGGAAAGCTTCCTTTCCTGGAGAGGAACTTCGTGGTTTAATATCTGACCAATGGAAGGACATGGGTTGGCAAGGAAAGGATCCATCCACAGATTTCAGGTAAATCCCTCTCTTTTCTTTTGGCAAATATTTCATCAATCCATTAGCCCCTCTTAAAAGAACAAATAGTGCAGAATTTGTTCTATAACCTCATTGCTAATATATTGAATGCTTTTTTATGTTTCAGGGGTGGAGGTTTCATATCATTGGAGAACCTATTGTTTTTTGCTAAGACCTTCCCGGTATTTTTTTTTATTCTGGTTTGGCTATATTAGTGCTATAAAGAAATAGTTTATTGATCTTTGAGTTTTCTAGTTACTTGCATAAATGATATGGTTATATCTCTTAGCTTTTGCTCTATGTTCCTCTTGGAGCATC
This sequence comes from Clarkia xantiana subsp. parviflora, assembly GCA_036873135.1. Lineage (NCBI taxonomy): Eukaryota > Viridiplantae > Streptophyta > Magnoliopsida > Myrtales > Onagraceae > Clarkia > Clarkia xantiana. Next base: position 17,651,233 of record JAPTYO010000003.1, read on the forward strand.
AAATTTGTGTTCATCAGAAACCTTTGCAGTTGATATTTTCGCTTTATAGGATCGATCATCTTTACTAAAAAAAATTGTTTTTTCCTTTTGTTAGTCATCTTAGGCATACATGCGTTGTATATTTGTTTTAAGGCTGGTGTATATTCTACAATACCTTCATCCATGTTACCTCCTTCATCTTGGTTGAATGAACTCAACGTTAAATTTACTGATTTCATTATTGTCCAGTTAATTTAAACAAACCTCTTTTTAAACCTTTAATGGTCATTATTGCAGAAATCATTTCAAGATTTACTTAGGAAGCAGGAGGGCGATAGGTCGATGTGGGAATACCCGTTCGCTGTGGCTGGTGTTAACATTACATTTATGCTCATACAAATTCTGGATTTGGAAGCAGGTTTGTCTTTTCATTTGTGCATTAATTTCTAGGTTTACTGCTATGACATGCACGATACAGTTGTATGGCCAAAATTTTATCTCGCTAGTTTTAATCAGTATGAGCTAGTTGACTTTTGTTGGTGCTGGGATTTACATGCTGTTAGAGATGGTGTACATGGGTGCATATAGTGTAGTCAATGTGATTATGCTGTATTAGTTGTTTGGTGAACATTTGACAAATATTGCATTTACTTTGCTGAGAAAGAACCGAGTACAGTTTACCTAAGGTACTGTGTACAATTTGTATGGAACCATGAATTTAACTAAAGAGCCGTGAAATCTAGTCTATGAAAGGATGACTACATAGTAAACTAAATCATAAATAACCCTAACTGTAGATGCTGAATGCACTCTTCATTAACAGCATTTATCAAATTTGCAGTTAAACCAAGGACATTTGTTGGAGCAGTTTTCTTGAAGTTTCTTTCAGGTAATCTCTGAGATTATGATTTTCCGAAAGCATATTGATACACTTATAGTCATTTGTTAAGTGATAACATGTGCTCGAAATTTGGAAGTTCAGTTCCTTGGGCTTCAAAAAGCAGAGGGGTTAGAGGCTCAATGCCATTTTGCGCCAACTTTTGGTGCAGACATTCATTTACACTCGTTTTGGCACCATCCAAACATCTTTACCAAGACTATAGCTTTTGTTCAGTAAGCTGTGGTATTGGAAAATTAAATGAAAAGGGTTAGGAAAGTGATTTGACTAAAAATATCCAAGTGGTAGTTTTTATCACGTAGTTTACTTTCTAAATATGGAGTTTTTGATGGTGGAAATGAATGTTCAAACTTCAAAGCAACTTCGTATTCAGTGAAATGATTTAACTCTGCCCGGATGCTTCTCTAAGGCCCCATATAGTGTTAAACAAGGGAGACTTGATTCTTAGTGGACTAATGTCAATTCAAGTGTCTGAACTAATTGACTGAAAATATATCCGCAACAAGTGTCTGAACTAAATTGTTGCTAGCTCCTCCTATTTTAATTTCATGAGAAATTGACTGAAGATATATCTGCTAACTTCATATGGCTTACTATTTTGTGTCCGCAGAAAATGACGCTGCCTTTGATATTCTTTATTGCATCACGTTCAAACTAATGGATCAGCTCTGGCTCGACATGCGTGCCTCATACATGGACTTCAATGTGAGTTTTCCAAATTAGAAATCCCTCGTAGAGAATAAGTGAAGCATCCATCCCCATTTTCTATAGATACTCTCAAACAAAGAAAGCCCACAATTCCTTTGCCATATAAACGCCCGTAAAACTGACATTCACCTCTCTACCAGTATTGCCCATCGATCCGTAAGCACAATCATCTTAGTTCAGTACGTGGGTTTGGTTACGACTTGCCTTTTCTTTTTGCACTTGTGGTTGAATTATGCTAGATGCCCTTATCTGCAAGAAAATACCGAACATTGCCAGATCAGTTCGGGATGGATGTTTGGTTCTTATCCGTACATTCTAGGCTTCTAGCTACTCTAGATATCAATCAGGCTAATGCTTTACATTAGATAGTCTTGAAAGATCCTGAATATCATTATGGCTTGCTCAAGATTTTGTGTTGTTTTTCAACTGAATGTGATTTATATGTGCAGGCTGTGATGAAATCCACACGCCGTCAATTGGAAAACGAACTTCTACGTGAAGACCTAACACGAATTGAAGATTTGCCTTCCTACAGCCTCCTTGTCCGATAAGTCCATACTATTACCACAACAACAGTACATTTTCCATGCAGAAATATTTCCTTGCTCTCTTTTAGTGTGTTTGGCGTTAAGGTCTCTACTAGTTTGTGTGCGTGTTTTGTGAGAATTGAACTTCACTTTCAAGTATCCTGAGTATGTCGATTTTAGCTTCCTAAGTGCATTGTATTTGCAGCATAAATCACAGCCTGCATTTTCTTGGTGAAAGTTGTTTATATGGTCACTGTTAGTCAGGAATGAAGATGACTTTTGCTTTGGGATTAGAAGTTTAAGCCATGATTGTCAATTTCTTGCAGATCAAGTTACTAGTTCGGTCGAATTAAACCGCGGTAGTAACAGTGATTTGATTATCCTATAATAATAGATCTTTTTTTCTTAGGATTTATCATGAACATGTTCTTGTACAATATACTGGCAATATTTTGGTGTCATATGTTTTGAAAATGTCATCATTTGGTACAAATTTCCGGGTTGATATCGGCTCAATTGAACCAAACATGTGATACCATCATATTTGTTAATAGCCATTATTAGGATATTAAGCAAAGTGGTTTGACTTAATTAGGAAACAGTATCCACCTCCATATCTATATGTATCTAATGCCTTTATTTAAGAAAGAAAAAAAAAAAACATATTTAGTGTCTTAGGTTTACTCTGTATGTTAGTTTGGTGATTCGGGATTAAATATATTTGGTGTTCCAAGTTTCGTTTTGGTTGCGATTTGATTTTTCGTCTACTTTTTTAGTTAATTTGACAGATTAAAATGAAAAGACAATTTTGTTCCTTATACATTTTGTTTCAAAGTCACCCGTCCGAATCCGGCCACCCACCTGCAATTCGAGCCGCCTACGTCTGATTCCGGGTTGACTTGATTCTAGCGATCCCGAACAGTACAAGACCAGTTTCTGTTAAATTTAATTTTAAAATTTGACGGAAACACCAAATAGCATCAAAATTAAAACATGAGCCCATAGTAACAATTTAACCTTAAGATTCTAAAAGTAACTAACGGTATTAAATCATAATTTTTTTTTGCCAAATCATAAAATCTGAAATATTGAACTGTTACATCATATTAGATACGATATTATATATTAATAAATAACTAACTCAATGTTGGTTGGACCAACTTGTAAGTAACTTGCGTTTATAGAGACGATCTGGGTCAATCCAGCTGCAGACGCCACCTTGGAGATTTTTAACACACAAACAAATAAATAGTTACTGGAATAGAGTCTCCTTATCCTCCAAAAAAATGGCAAATCCTACCCTTTCCTTTCCAGCCTTTCCTAACCCACCAACTTTACCTCTCCCATATAATCTTAATCAGCAGTGGATGGAAGATCAGATCAACTACTTTACAGAAATCAAGCATTTCTACACACAGAAGAGAAGATCTAACCTTGGGAGATAGAATCTCTCTCTCTCTAACTACTCGCAGATCTCGAAATCCTATTTATGGGAACCTGCTTTCTTCAGTGATCGTCAGCTTTGTACTGTGCTACTGCCATCCGCATTTCGATCGCCTCGCGATTCATTTGAGCTGATAAGGAGACGCCGCCGCCGGCGCCGGAAGCTTGTAGTTGCTGGAGGATAACATGGATGACAGAGGTGGTTCTTTCGTCGCTGTCAGAAGGATTTCTCATGGCATTGACAGTAATTCAACTTCCGGTACCAAATTTTCTACATCTCTCTCTCCTTCTCTGTCCCCACGCGTATTTCTGTGCTGACTAAAGATATTCGCATTTATTAACTTTCTCTCCGGCTGCTGTTTCCGATTCTGATCTGTGAGTTGGAATCTCGGTTTTGCTGCTGCTGTTTGATGTTACAACATACACGAGTAGCTCAACAATGTACTGTATCTCTATGTTGATAGAGCTGCAAAATTGTTTGGGTGCGTGAGGTTGGATTGGTGATCCGTTCTGCTGCATTAGTTTTTCGGACTGGTTCTTCTTAATTCGCCATCCATAGACTATCGCGTTACATAGAAGCCTGCTCCATTGTCATCTAGTCTAGGATCTGAGCTTAATCGCTTCATGGGGTATACCGTATGATATAGGAAATTGAGGGATCTTTGTGACCAAAGGTCTGAATGTTTGATTTATTCTGTTATTCGGATTGCGTCTCCTCTTGTCTCTCTCAAATGACGGCTCCATCTGGTCGGGCTTTAAATGTTAGCTTAAATTGTTAAGTGAGCTTCAAATGCGTAAGTACTGTTTTAAGCAGTTGGTTTGCTGCCTTGTTTTCAATTTGTCTATTTAAAAGGTAGTAGGTGCCAGGCTAGCATCCCTGTTATTTGTGGATATCTTCAGTTTGTTGTTGATTATTTCAAAAATCCTTATCACTTGGGACTGTTACCAATCTATCTAGATTTTGTTAGGGGCATTTGAGATTCTTGTGCTTCTTTTTTTCTATCAAATGACCTCTATCATTTTTTGGAACGTTTTATTGATGGTTTCTTTTGTTTCAGCTGAAGCTGCAGCTGGATCTGCAGCATGGCTAGGTCGAGGTCTTTCCTGTGTTTGTGCCCAGGGGAGAGATAGTGATGCTCGTCCTTCATTTGATTTAACTCCAGATCAGGTAAATATCCGGAACAGTGGATTACTCTTTGGCTGATAGTTTTTTGTGGACTAAGGAAGGTATGAAAGCATGGTCTTTTCGTGTAGGATAGACATCAGGGTCGCTTTTATTCTACCAAAAAAAAAAAAGATATACTGCTAACTGAATCTATTTTGTATTTGCACTACTAGATTAATGACGGCACTTATTTTGTACTTGTTAGGGAGGGATTCCATAAATTTAAGAGATTTATTCACCGTACCTTTAATTTGGAAACTAGTATTGTTGCAATGAATCTTGATCAATAGGTTCTTATCTCCTGTGTCTGCCCTCATGTAAGCTGGTCTAGTGAGGCTGCTCCATGCAATATGCATTTAAGATATCTTACTACTTATATGTTAAGTTTCCTGCACTTGTATGCTGTTTTGTTTTTCGTCATGAAGAAGAAGTTATTTGTTATGATATTTTCAGGAAGAATCTCTTCAGAGGCTACAAAGCCGTATAGATATTACTTACGACAGTTCACTGCCAGAGCATCAGGTTTGCTGTCTTCTCGTTCATCTTTCTTCCTTTTCTGTTTCTGTATAGTGGAGTCTGTTATGTTAAACGAATTAAAATGGCCAGTTTGTGGAATTTAGATTACCAGGCAATTTATATGTTTTCACACCTTCAATTGCTATATATATGTATATATAGGAGGCCTTAAGGGCATTGTGGAAAGCTTCCTTTCCTGGAGAGGAACTTCGTGGTTTAATATCTGACCAATGGAAGGACATGGGTTGGCAAGGAAAGGATCCATCCACAGATTTCAGGTATATCCTTCTCTTTTCTTTTGGCAAATATTTCATCAATCCTGAGCCCTTCTTAAAAGAAAAAAATAGTGCAGAGTTTGTTATGTATCATCATTGCTAATATATTGTATGCTTTTTTATGTTTCAGGGGTGGAGGTTTCATATCATTGGAGAACCTATTGTTTTTTAATAAGACCTTTCCGGTAACTTTTTTCATTCTGGTTTGGCTATATTAGTGCTATAAAGAAATAGTTTATTGATCTTTTAATTTTCTGTTACTTGCAAAAATGATATGGTTATATCTCTTAGCTTTAGCTGTAAGTTCCTCTTGGAGCATCAAATTTGTGTTTATCAGAAACCTTTGCAATTGATATTTCGCTTTATAGGATCGCTCATCTTTACTAAAAAAATCATTTTTTTCCTTTTGTTAGTCATCTTAGACATAAATCTGATGTATATTTGTTTTAAGGCTGGTGTATATTCTACAATACCTTTATCCATGTTACCTCCTTCCAACTGGTTGAATGAACTCAGATACCCACATTAAATTTATTGATTTCATTATTGTCCAGTTAATTGAAACAAACCTCTTTTTAAACCTTTAATGGCCATTATTGCAGAAATCATTTCAAGATTTACTTAGGAAGCAGGAGGGCGATAGATCGATGTGGGAATACCCGTTCGCTGTGGCTGGTGTTAACATTACATTCATGCTCATACAAATTCTGGATTTGGAAGCAGGTTTGTCTTTTCATTGGTGCAATAATTTCTAGGTTTACTGCTATTATATGCATTATACAGTTGAATTGCCAAAATTTTATCCCACTAGTTTTAATCATCCCATTTGTGCACAGTATGCAGTAGTTTATTCATATTATCTTGAGCTAGTTGACTTTTGTTGGTGCTGGGATTTACGTGCTGCTATAGATGGTGTACATGGGTGCATAAAGTGTCGTCAATGTGATTATGCTGTATTAGTTGTTTGGAAAACATTTGAAAAATATTGCATTTACTTTGCTGAGAACTGAGTACAGTTTACCTAAGGTACTGTGGACAATTTGTATGGACCCATGAATTTAACTAAAGAGCCGTGAAATCTAGTCTATGAAAGGATGACTACATAGTAAAATAAATCATAAATAACCCTAACTGCAAATGCTGAATGCACTCTTGACTAACAGCATTTCTCAAATTTGCAGTTAAACCAAGGACATTTGTCGGAGCTGTTTTCTTGAAGTTTCTTTCAGGTAATCTCTTATGTTTTTCTAAAAGCAGCTTGATTCATAAGTACCTTTTTTTTTTGGCTATCATAAGTACCTTTTACTTATAGTCATTTGTTAAGTGATAACATGTGATCTAAATTTGGAAGTTACTTTCCCTTGGGCTTCAAAAAAGCAGAGGGGTTAGAGGCTCAATGCCATTTTGTGCCAACTTTTACAATTTATTTACACTCGTTTTGGCACCATGCTAGCATCTTTACCAATAGCTTTCGTTCAGTAAGCTGTGGTATTGGAAAATTAAATGAAAAAGGGTAAGGAAAGTGATTTGACTAAAATTATCCAAGTGGTAGTTTTGATCATGTAGTTTACTTTCTAAATGTAGAGTTTTGATGGTGGAAATGAATGTTCAAACTTCAAAGCAACTTCGTTTTAGTGAAATGGTTTAACTCTGCTCGGATGCTTCTCTAAGGCCCGATAAGTGGTAAACAAGTGAGAGTTACTATTTGATTCTTAGTGGAGATAATTACGTTTGATCAAATCACTGGCTGCATTGCCTCTTTATTCAAGTGTCTGAACTAAATTGTTGCAAGCTCTCTCCTATTTTAATTTCATGAGAACTAAATTGTATCTGCTAACTTCATATGGCTTATATTTTGTGTCCGCAGAAAATGACGCTGCCTTTGATATTCTTTATTGCATCACATTCAAACTAATGGATCAGCTCTGGCTCGACATGCGTGCCTCATACATGGACTTCAATGTGAGTTTTTCAAATTAGAAATCCCTCATAGACAATAAGTGAAGCATTCATCCCCGTTTTCTATCAATACTCTCAAACCTAGAATCCTAGAAAGCAAAGAACAGAACCCACAAATGTTCCTTTGCCATAAAACACCCTTAAAGCTGTAACATTCACCTCTTTGCCAGTATTGTCCATTGAGTGGTTCTTATCCGTACATTCTAGGCTTCTAGCTATTCTAGCTACTCTAGATATCAGTCGGGCTAGTGTTTTTTCATTATAGATTGTCTTGAAAGAGACCGTTCCTTAATATCATTATCGCTTGCTCAAGATTTGCGTTGTTTTTCAACCGAATGTAATTTTATATTTGCAGGCGGTGATGAAATCGACACGCCATCAATTGGAAAACGAACTTCTACGTGAAGACCTAACACGTATTGAAGATTTGCCTTCCTACAGCCTCCTTGTCCGATAAGTCCATACTATAACCACAACAACAAGTACATTTTTCAGGCATAAATATTTCTTTCCTCTCTTTTAGTGTGTTTGGCGTTAAGGTCTCTACTAGATTGTGTGCTTGTTTTGTGAGAATTGAACTTCACTTTCAAGTATCCTGAGTATGGCAATTTTAGCTTCCAAAGTGCACAATATTTGCGGTATAAATCTCAGCCTGCATATTTCTTGGTGAAATTTGTGTTTATATGGTCACTGGTCAGGAATGAAGAGGACTTTTGCTTTGAGATTAATATAGGTTAAGCCATGATTGTCAATTTCTTGCAAAGCAAGTTACTGGTTCGGTTTGATTAAACCGCCGTACTAATAGATCTTTTTTTCTTAGGATTTATCATTAACATGTTCATGTACAATAAATTTTTGAAAATGTCATTTGATACAAATTTCCGGGTTGATATCGGCTCAATTGAACCAAACATGTGATACATAACTACCAATGTACTGCACCGAAACCGGTAAAAACTAAAAACTGAAAAATATGTGTTCAAGCTATATATTATATTTTTTTTTAAAGTCAAAGTGTCCATTATTTAACTCCTTGGCGTACAAGAAAAATAACCATAATTAATCATAAAAAAGTATATCAATTAATATATTTTAATCGGTAGTGTAAACAGGAAAAGTTATTGAAAACAGGAATTCTCTCTTCTTTTTTTTCTTTCTTTCTTTAACTGCTTAATTATTAATTAATATTTTGTTTCTGGGAACATTATAACTTATAAGTAACCTTACTAATTTTGATAGTCAACTTGGTGGATTTCCCTTTCGAATGGCTTGAAATAACTTTGATTTCCACATGTATATATTCAATCAATGTAGGAAATCAATGTCTTTTCTACAACTTTAACTAGCTAGCTAGTCACTTATTTGTGCATTGCACAAGATTCTAAAAAACGTTCATGACGGTAATAAATAATCAAGCATAAAAACACATTATTTTTTAAAATATATTAACTGAACACAAAATTTTCTAAGCAATTGCTCCTCATCTTGACGTGGCTTCGCCCCTGAGTAGAGAATAGAAAACGCCACATGAGCGAGTAATTAACATTTTTTTTTTTGTGAATCTTAATTGTCAAGCCAAATAATTATAAATTTAATAAATAAAATTCTAACACTTAGTACTTAAAGTCTTAAACTCAAAATCAGTGTATGTAAGAGAAGTTCAATTTATGAAAGTCCCCATCGACCAAGAAAGAAGCGAGAAAGGGAAAGAGGAGTTAGTTTCAAAATGGGAAAGTGGTTGATGAATGCAAAGTATCACCCAAAAACGCATAATAAATAGATACCATAATTTCTGATTGCGGATCTTTACTTAAATCGTTTACGCGATATAAATTTAGATATATTTATTGGAAAGTAAACAAAGTGACGGACCATCCAGCTAAATAAGTCGTACATCTGAAGCAACGGTTTTTGGACTAGTTCCATAAAAGTATAATAACGGTTTTTGGACGAGTTTAGACCTTGCAAACATGATCTGTTTGGAACCGATAGATTGAACTGGTTCCAAACTTTCTAATTCCAAATCAGTACTGGTCCAGTCCGATCCAATCAGAACGGTTTAATGCCCATCCCTATTCCTAATAAAGGGCTTATTAGGAGGTCAACATTTGTAAATATTTTTCCATTCTCAAAGTATTTGTTGTGCTTTAATTAATGACATATTGATTTAGGGGTGACGTATTAAACCACTGCACTATATAAAGAGTGTTTTGATGTCATATGTTTGATCAGTGTTGGCTTTTGGTACCATATATTTTTTTAAGGCTTTTGATGCCATATGTTTGCATTTTGTAGGCTTTTGGTGCATCCGTTAGTCAACAGTTAAGTTTGACCGTTAAATGTTTTTATTTTGTTCAATTTAGTCCTCCAATTTAGTCCATAAACAAACCCACTCGCACCATAACCCGCAATCGACCAAGTCAGGGTCTAACCCATGGCTGGGTCGAACCCTTGTCGGGGTCGGCCAAGTCAGACGACCCTAACCAGGGTCAAACTTAACTGTTGATTAACGGATGCACCAAAAGCCAACAAAATGCAAACATATAACACCAAAAGTCTTAAAAAAAATATACATGACACCAAAAGAACATTTAACCCCTATATTATATAGTTAAAACCTTACTAAATAGGAGTATATATATATATGATGTTAGAATTAATTAGATAATGGGTCGAGGTGGACAAAATAGTAGTAGGACCACAAAAAAAATGTGATACACTACTCTATCATCATGAGATTTAGAAGACTCTAGGAATTGATTGGAATAGCCATTATTATTGCATGGAATTCAGCTTATACACTGCCCACTTTACTCTCTCTCTTCATTCCCTTTAATTGCTTGGAATTGCAATCTTTTGATAAAGATAAATGAATTACACTTTTGAAATTTGACATTGCAAATCATTAACATGTCGTAAAACCCTAGCTAGCTAATTAGTAATTAACCAAGATTACGTACAAGTATATATATATATATATATACTCTTAAATATCAACACACATCAAATGTATTCACTACTATATATATATAATAAAATAATATCGAGTTTATCGAAAATTGGTTTCACTTCCAATACTAATATAAAGAATGTATATTCAGCATCTTAAGTGTGTTTTTTTTTTTAAACCAAAGATTTGAAGTGTTATGTTGGGCATAAGGTTGATCAATAAATTAGGTTTAAACTAAATTTTACTGAAAAAAAATAATTCAATTTGGTTTTTTCACTAATTCTGAGCTGCAATGTTTAAATTTCTAATAACTAATTTTTGGTATAATAAACCGGTTTATAACCAATTAAGTTGAACCAAGTTGTTTTAACTATACAAATTCTAAGTCGACAAAATGCGAAGGTCTAATCAATGTTCAATAATATAATGAAATAATAACTTAAACTTTTATAAAAACATTTAGGTTGACTTAAAAAATTATCATAAATATATATTTTTTTGTTCAGTATTAGACTAAATGGTTATGAAAATCAACCAGGATTATTCCTATATTGAAACGAATAAATTATGCATTGTCTTTAAGCAAGCTAGCTAGTCTATTTATAATCTGAGAAAAATCACATCAACCCACCATATAATAAGTATATAGATTCACTATATATATATGACATAAACTTTACTATTGTAATCACATGAACCACTCAACTACAAATTAGATATTCTATTTAATGATATCCTTTACTGTCTAATTATACACATTTTTTGTAAAAAAAAAAATAATTTTTGCATGCTAGCTCTATACATTTACTATATATATTATGGTATAATGATGAATATATAGCTTCTATAATGTTTTACATTTCCCTTCAAAAGATTCCCAATCCACATAGTACTTCTATTTCTTTCGGGGTAGTCTAAGAAGTGATGCAGCCGGAACCGACTAATTTCGAGAAATTGGCGATTTCTAGTCCCGGGGTCTCAACTTTCAGATTTAAGTACGTGAATAGTGTTTTTCGGGCAGAAACGGCGTTCCGGCCCAAAATCACGGTTACGCCGTGTTTAGCGCTGCTTTTTGGCCAAATTTCATCATTTTTAGGGGTTAAAATCGTGTTTCTATGTTATTTCGGGTCTTTTTGCAATTTTCAATTTATTCGGGACTTGTTCGTTATTTTCTGTTATTTCCTAGGTTAAGGTTTTCTATTTAAAACATTGTTGGCTGAATTTTACATTCAGTTATTGATAAACCAGAAAATCGAGGTTTTTCCTCATCTCTGCGTTCGATTTCGTTTTGCATTCGATTTCTGAGCACTTATCCTATCATCACGCTGCATCAAGAAGGAATCCATAATTAACTAATTCTCACTCTTATCATACAGTATACCTCTCCTTTTTTCCGTAGGCGTGGTCATCAGAATGACTCTATCAGATACTAATTTCATTCGTATTGAGTCAGTCGTAAAAAATAAAGTATTAATCATGAATATTTTTCAATTTTCAAGATTACTAATAGCATTTGAACCCGTAACTTCTGATTAATTAATCTTTTAATTTCTAAAACTAACGAAATTTGAACCACAGAATTCTAATTAAGAAATTAAGCGTTAAACAGCTACACTGTATTACATTACATGATTAGTACGTACGTTTCTCTCTTCATCTCCCACTGTATAGACTAGACTATTCGGTGTAAACACACAGAATCTATCTTTCTTTCTTTCTGACCAAATTAATATCAGAAAGACGAAGAAGAAGAAGAAAACAGATCGAATATGGAGGAAGATCACCATCATCATCGAAGTTTCGACCTTCATCACCAAGTTTCCTTCTCCAATGAAGAACACCACCATCATCAACATCATCACCATCATCAACAACCGCCGATCTCCGAGATCGGACGATTCATGCACTTCGACGACAATAACAACCATTTTCTTGCCTTTCTACCGCCGCCTCACTCCGACTCTCGTAATGGCCCCACCACCGCCACTGCCGCCACCGCCGGCTTGACCAACAACCTCGTCATCAGATCTTCTTGGACCAACCACCACCACGACCACTCACCGCAGGTTGCTTTCTTGCTTTTTTAGATCTTCATATATATATTAGGGTTAATAACTATGAATCGACTGTTCCAAAGTTTCATTTTTTTTTTTTTTTGAAATTTGGTGTTTCTATGCGTCTTTTCATCTCCACTTAGTCATTTTCATCAGCACACTCACTCACTTATAATTCATCACTCTTTACTTTTCACAAAATCGTCAAATTTCACCCAAAAATTGAACATAAAAAAAAGTTTCTAGCAGAGTGACTTTCCAACGACAACGGAGCGAGATTTACTTGCACGGATGTGGCCAGCTTCTTAGGTGACGGTCCCGGCAAGATGACGAGAGGAGAGTGTGTATGGAGAGCTCGAAATATTTGACTATCGGTTTCGTCGGAATTGACTTCTCTAAAGTAACTACACCAATACACCACATTTTAACAAAACTGAAACCATAGACGTAGTTTAACATTTGAAACTTTAGACACCTAATTGTAACATATGGTAAATCTTGGACATTTTTTTAGTTATTAACCCTATATATTAACCTGCAGAGTATATTAGGGTTTTTTTTCGTTCGAGAATATTTTCATAATTTCGAGCTCATATAGCTGCATTAGGGTTAAAACCCTAAAAAATGGTATCTTTAGTAGAATTCTACTGAAAGGTAGCATTTTTTTGTTAATTTATCTTAAAAAACCGTTAATCAGTTGGTTAAACCAGTATTTATGTTATTACTTATAACTGCTTAGTTAATTAGTTTTGATATTTTAGGGTAATGATGTCTGGTTTTATTTGATGTGGTCGTTTAGGTGGGAACTACAGTACTGGATCCCAGCAAGGTCTCTTCTCATAATGACAACTGCAGCACTGGAAATGCAAACGATCACAATAACTCCTCTTGGTACTCTCTCCAAATGTTATTTTCTCTAAGTTTTAATTCACAAAAAAAAAAATGTAGGGGATTTTGAAATGTCGGATTTTGGTGTGCGTATACACGGTTTTTATGCAGAAAAGGCTATCTAAGAAAGACTCATAGTACACTATGGGTTTGACGTTTTTCGGCCAAATTTCTTCGCCTAGATGGTTAAAAACGCAGTTTTATGTTTATTCGGGTCTTTTTCACAATTTATCAGTTTTGTTTGAAATTAGTTATTAATTTCGAATTTTGTTCTAGAATAGAGTTTTCTTTTCAGTATTTAAACTATGTTTAGCCGTCGTTAAGAGTCAGTATTGATTAAATTATAAAAAAATTAAGATTTTCCTCGACATCGCATCGAATATTCGTATTCTACACAATCAATTTCAGTGTGCAAAAACCTAGTTGAGTTGAGACTGGGTAAACACCATTTCCGACAGATTTTAAGGTGTTACCCACTTCACTTAGTGTTTGGAGATGTTTCAGACATCCACTTAATTCTAAGGTGGAGAAGAGAAGATGTCGTTTTCTATATAAGCAAGCCCCCACATGATTCACTCACCACAAAGATTAGATTTTAAAAAAAAAAAACTATAAACTGTATGAATTTTTACCAATATTAAAATTTGGTGTTTATATTAAAATAGAATGTCTCAAGTTTTATTTTTGAAATTTGTTAAAATATAGTGTCTCTGTGTGATTACTTTAGAAAAGTCAATCCCGACGAAACTAACTGTCAAGTTCGACTTCCCATGCACGCTCATTTCTCGTCGCCTTACCGGGACTGTCACCTAAGAAGCTGCGGGCACATCCGCGCAAGTAAATCCCGCTCTGTTTTCGCTGGAAATTGCTCAACACCACTCTGTTGGAAACCTTTACTTTTGGATGTTCAAGTTTTGGGGGAAATTTGGCAACTTTGTGAAAAGTAAAGAGCGATGAATTATGAGTGGGTGAGCTGATGAAAATGATTGAAGGGAGAGGAAAATACGCGCGGAGATATTAAATTTCAACAAAAATAAAACCTGAGACTGTCCATTTTAACATTTCAAACGTCAGACACCAAATTTCAAAATCGATGAAACTTTTATTTGTTCTTTAACTCTAGATTTTTCTATAGCAAAGTGAATGAAAATGTGAGAAAAATCATTTAAATCTCTAGCTATCTAGCTATGTTGTATATTATTAAATTAAGATTGGATTAATATATAATACAATTTAATTATTATCATTATTATTAGCTAGTGATGTACACACAAGAAATTGAATTATTAATTTTGCAGGTGGAAAGGAAAGATGAAGGTGAGGAGGAAGCTGAGAGAGCCGAGGTTCTGTTTCCAGACGCGTAGCGACATCGATGTGCTCGACGACGGCTATAAATGGAGAAAATATGGTCAGAAAATTGTCAAAAATAGCCTTCATCCCAGGTATATATATTATATATACATACATATACATTCTCTCTTCTCTTATCATAATATATATGCATGGGGTAAAATAGTACATTTCATCTGCAGTTAGTCTTAGTACTGTCTCTTCATATATATACATACACTTTAGTCTTTAGGTCATGATATATTATATATAAGATGAGCTCTGGCTGGGTCTGTGATTTTATTCCTTCTGGTGAGTCAGACTAGCTTTTTGTGTGAATATATTGGAATTAAGAGGAATCTTGACCCTAAAATTTGATCATTGCTACTGAAGTTGCCCTAGCTAGCTATAGCTACTTGCTCACTAGCATGGTGTTAAAAACAAATGGGCCAAAAAGAAGAAAAATGTAGTGCACAGATTTATATATACATATATATATGCATGATATATGATACTAAGTATAGCCATATATATTGCGATTTGGTGTCTCAATTTTTTTTTTTTTTTGATATTTGAAGTATCAGATTTGTTGCTTTCCATTTTTTTCCGTCTGATCTTAACGTGTTTAGGCAACAAAAAAATGTTGCTTTTTAGTTTTTCAAAATTACAGATTTGTGTTGCTCATATATGGTATAGGGTTCCTTATGCTTTCAAAATATGTTTTGGTTCCGTCAATTTTAAGAGCAAAATGAGAAATTTAATACATAAAATATTAAATATCAAATAAATAAATAAACCAAATTCTAACCTGACTTGTACTTGAAACTGTCTTTATTAGGTAATATATAGCATTCTTAGTGAATTATGGATTACTCATGAAAGTCCCATTTTGCCAACTTACGAGGATGAAATTCATAAAAATGTTTAAACATTATTAACTAATTAGTTATATATTATGTTTAAAATGTCTATATCGCTCGTTTGCTGTCTAATTAACATGGGTTATGACCTTTTCAACCACTATAGGTGGTCTAGTGGTTAAGAGTGCTTACTTCTATGTGGTTTGACTTAGAAGTCTCTGGTTCAAAACATCTTAGTGGCATCACCTTGCGGTGACCTGTTTAAAAAAACAGGTCCCGTCGGGCCCACATACCGCGTTATGCATATGAGGAGGCGGGTAGAACTGGGCTTAACGGGCCGGTCTCTTGACTATACTAGGTTGTTGGTGGGGTTGCGTGAACGAGGTCAGTGCATATGCTGGTTGTTCACTAAGTCTGGTCGGAAAAAACTCCAGACCGAGAGCACGAAAGCTTGAACATTACGTAGCGAGGTTGATCTAGGGTCGTCACTATCAGCTCATTCTTTTTTTTTTTAAAAAAAAAAAACTAGGGTTTCTATCTATTTATAGCGTACTCATATGATCGCAGAGGTTATTACCGGTGCACCCACACGAACTGCAGAGTGAAGAAGAGAGTGGAACGACTGTCGGAAGATTGTCGAATGGTGATAACAACCTACGAAGGCCGACATAACCACATCATCCCTTCCGACGACTCCAATTCCTCCGAACACGAATGTTTCAACTCCTTCTAGCCCGATATATATCGCATTCCGAGCCAACATCTTGAAGAAACACATTATCGACATCATTGAATTGTGTTAAGACATGTTTTGTTTATGTATATGATCATATATATAGCTGCAAGCTTAGGTAACTAGTTAAGTGTTTGGTTGTGTAATTATAATCGATGATTATGTTGGCATTTCTATCATAAAATGTACCATTAGGTGGTCCTATACAGTTAAGGTCCTCACCATATATTTAAATTACGCATATTTTTATCATTATTAATGTGGATAGGGTTAATTACTAATAAATAGTCTGAAATTTTCCCTATAAGTAATAAATAATATAGACTTTTTTTTTGTGAGAAAATAATATAGACATATCAAATTATCAATATAACATATTGTATATTATATAATGATGCACTCTTTATGCATTTAGGTGAGATAGTCAAAATTTCAGAAAAACAAAAGTGAGGGAGGGAGTTAAAACTTAAAAGATGGCTTAGTTCACTAATATATACACTATATCTATATGAACTACATGAATTTGAGGGTGCATAACTTCACCATTTTTATGTATTTAAGTAAGGAGGGCAGAGATGAGCATGTTTTTATCACATAAGGTCTTTTCATATATACGTAAGATGAATTTAGACATAAATTGTACGGATTGCAGCAAAATAACTTCAATTAAAATGTTTCCATCACGTGAATCTTTTCATGTGTACATAAGATGGATTCAGACATAAATTGTACAAATTGCAGCAAAATAATTTCAATTAGATGCTCAATTAGACCTACGTCTAGTTTCAACGGTGTCTTTCAATTGATCGTCCAAGTGAAGTTATTATTAGAGAATAAGATGTATTAAAATATATCTTATTCCCTTATAGTTATTTCCTGCAATCATTTCAATTTATGTATGAATTCATATTATGTACACATAAAAAGACCTCACGTGACAGAAACGACAGAAACATGCTTCTTTTCGATCAAAATTGATTGGAATTGAAACAGATATATCAATTTACTAAAAAATTGAAAACTCGGATATGCTATTTTAAAAAAGTAAAATTTGAATTGAAATTTATAATTGAGTCAAAGTTAAGGTAGCGGCAAAAAATTAATATAACATATTGTTGACTAAACTTTTTAAGTTACAATTTATCCAATGCTAGTGGCCAAAAAAATTAATATCCACCGAAAAATACCGACCCGACAGTCTTATCTTCTTAACCCGACAATACAAGCATCTTCCCGGCCGGAGACCTGCAAATTGAAAAACAAACGTCCCCACTCAGTAAACGAAACCTTCGATGCTTCTCCAACCATACAATTACAAACCTTCACTCTCCGCCAATCTTTCCAATGGCTACTCCCCTCTCCTCCACCCCACGCGCCCCACACTCTCCCTTCTCCCGCAGAGCACGAATTCCTTCAATGTCAAGCAAAACTCACAATCGTCCATCATTACATGCTCGATCTCGCAGATACACAGCTACGGCACCGTCGACTACGAGGAAAACCCGCCTCTCAATTGGACGGCTATATACAAGAAGATATGCATGATGAAGA
This sequence comes from Clarkia xantiana subsp. parviflora, assembly GCA_036873135.1. Taxonomy (NCBI): domain Eukaryota; kingdom Viridiplantae; phylum Streptophyta; class Magnoliopsida; order Myrtales; family Onagraceae; genus Clarkia; species Clarkia xantiana. Next base: position 17,669,068 of record JAPTYO010000003.1, read on the forward strand.
AGCCTGAATTGGGGGCTGCGTCTGTGTTGTACGAGCTTGACTCCAAGGGCAAGAAGCTCAACAAGTGGGAGCTCTGTAGGGTTGTCAAGGAGTTGAGGAAGTACAAACGCTTCAAGCATGCTCTAGAGGTATTGTACCGAGAAATGAGCCTAAAAATCTGATCTTTACTTGGAGTGTTGTAGCACTGGAGTACCTTTGACTTAATTGATGATTAACATTGTAATTTGGGTAGTAGTTCGAGTTTACGATACAGCTGGTTAAGTGGTGTTAGAGTTTCAGCTGTGCTGAATAATTGTTAAACCCCATTTGGTTTATTGAGGGGTAGTGCTGAACTTGCTAAAAATATGTTTTTTATTTTTTTATTTTTGAGTGAATACTTCATCTGATCTGAAGAAGTACAATAGCTACAAGCATGCTCTAGAGGTATTGTACTAAGAAATGAGCCCAAAAATCTGATCTTTACTTGGAGTGTTGTAGCATTGGAGTGCCTTTGCCTTATTTGATGATAAACATTGTAATTCGGGTACTAGTATGAGTTTACGATACAGCTGGTTAAGTGGTGTTCGAGTTTCAGCTGTGCTGAATAATTGTTAAATCCCATTTGGTTTATTGAGGGGTAGTGCTGAACTTGCTAAAAATATGTTTTTTTATTTTTGAGTGAGTACTTCATCTGATTTGAAGAAGTACAAGCGCTGCAAGCATGCTCTAGAGGTATTGTACCAAGAAATGAGCCAAAAAATCTGATCTTTACTTGGAGTGCTGTAGCATTGGAGTGCCTTTGCCTTAATTGATGATTAACATTGTAATTCGGGTACTAATTCGAGTTTATGGTATAGTTAGTTAGGTGGTGTTCGAGTTTCTGCTGTGCTGTTTAGTTGGTAAACCCCCATTTGGTTAATTGATGAACCTTCAAAGTGTGAGGGGTAGTGTTGAACTAATGTTGTGGTAGGACATTACATTTTGATTTCTCCTTGCTAAAACTATGTTTTTTATTTTTTGGGTGATGTATTTTATCATCAACTTGATGAATTAATTTCAAGATATAAGTTTTTCTATTATAGTAGGTTGTTCAATGGAATCCCAGTCTTTCATCAAATATTCTGCTTTTTCTTGGATACTCAGGTTCAAATAACCATGGATTGGACATTTGCTTACTGGCTTTTTATAATTTCCTATCTCATATCACTATTTGAATAAAGTCTTACAAGAATCACATTTGATCATCATAAAAATCATTTTTTGATAGACGCATAATTGATGGAATTCTAAACGGATTCAGCCTTACGAGTTTATTTTTAGGAGAAAGTCTCAAATATTTGATCTGAGGAACTAAATGTATCTTATTTCCTCAAAATTGGTTTTGTTTGTCAAGTTAATTGTACTCTCATTAGTGATTTATCCAATGAATAACTAGTCTTTGTAATCTTCTGCAGGTATACGAATGGATGAACAATGCCGGCGATAGATTCAGATTAACCTCAAGCGATGCAGCAATTCAATTAGATTTAATCAGCAAAGTGCGTGGTGTCCCCATAGCCGAACACTTCTTCGAGAACCTCCCAAAACCTCTCAAGGACCGAAGAATCTACGCGGCGCTTCTCAACGCCTACACTCACGCCAAAATGAAACCCGAAGCCGAATCACTCTTCTCCAACATGAGAAAAAAAGGCTACTCCAACCACTCACTCTCATTCAACGTCATGATGACTCTTCACTCGAACCTCAAAGAGTTCGAAAAAGTCGATGCTTTGGTCGCCGAGATGATAGAGAAGAATGTTCCGCTCGATATATATTCATACAATATCTGGTTTTCTTCATACGGATATCGCGATTCACCGGAACTGATGGAGAAAGCTTTTCAAAAAATGAAGCTTGATAAAACCATTGTTCCCAATTGGTCAACCTTTAGCACAATGGCAACCATGTATATAAAGATGGGTCTTTTAGAAAAAGCCGATGAATGCTTAAAAAAGGTGGAGAGTCGAATCACCGGTCGGGATAGAGCTCCGTACCACTACCTCATGAGTCTATACAGCAGCATAAAGAACAAAGACGAGGTTTTTCGAATTTGGGATAAGTACAAATCGAATTTCCCTAATATCCCGAATTTAGGGTATCGTTCGGTGATCTCTGCTTTGGTCAGGGCAGGCGATATCGAAGGTGCAGAGAAGTTATACGAGGAGTGGTTGATAGTGAAATCGTCTTATGATCCTCGAATCGTGAATGTCTTAATGACCGGGTATTTGAAAGAAGGTTTGTTTGAGAAGGTAGAGGATGCTTTTAACTACATGGTTGATGAGGGTGGAAAGCCGATATCGAGTTCTTGGGAGATTCTTGCAGAAAAGCATATTGCAGAGAGAAAGATCGATGAAGCTCTGTCTTGTTATAAGAAGGCTTTGTCGATTGATGAGTCGAAGACTTGGAAGCCGAGACCTTTGACTGTGTCTGGTTTCTTCGATCTTTGTAACGAAGAAGGTGAGATTGAATTGAAGGAGAAGTTGGTGGATTTGTTGAGGAAATCGGGGGTTCTGGAGGATAAAGATTATGCATCGGAAATTGGGGTGTCGGGTTTGAGCAGAGACGATAATGTTTCGGAACAGAACATTGAGGTTGTAATATTAAATGAATGAATTATGGTTTCTGTGGTAGAATCCTTTGTTGCAGCAGTAGAGAACTGCAAAATTACTGCAGATTTCTGGAGTTTTCTAGTATGATGATGATATGCTGTTATGTGCAGCTGTATTTTGCATTGTTTTTGAATCATCAAGATTGGTTCTGTTATTATTAAGGGAAATGTGCAGTTTATGATTGATGCCAAGAATGTTGTAGATGGAATAGTTGTGTAATGTATCAAGTATGTTTCATTCTTGAATGAAACAAGTTTTGTGCAGATTCTCTCTTGTTTGTAATTGGTATATCAACTTGGTTTTATTTTTGGTTTAGCGGTTCAGCATTTCATCCATTAATTAGAGGTTATGGGCTCATATTCCGCTAATAACCATGCGAATTGAAAAATATTAATGGTCAGTATTTTACCATATACGGACTAACTCGGTGCGAGTGATGATTAGTTTAAGTATGAAGTAAGTATGCTACAAATGCCGCACATAAAACTTTGTTCATCTTTATGATATTTTTTCTTTGGTATATTTAAAGTTGGGAACTAAAACTTGGTTAATCTTTATGATCTTTTTCTTGGTATATTTAAAGTTGGAGTGTTAGTTGTGTGGGTACCTAACGAAAAAAGTAAGTGCTCATTAACGAATGTATAAAAAATAATATGTTATAAACCTATTGTACAAAAAAAAATATGAAAAAAAAAGTTCTACTAAATAAAATATGACTCAAACATGCATAAAGATTCAAAATACCTATTAACTCATAATTATATTATGTACCCAATTGATTGATATAATATGCATAGGGGTGCAATATGTATATTTTGTAACTTAAAAATAAGATGATATTAGATCTTAATTAGTTTAAAACTCCATCACATGTTGAACTTTTCCATTTATATATATGTTTATTAAAAAAAATCATGAACACCGATCTAGGGATCTTACAAAACAAAAATTAATTCTGCGAATTAATAATGCAATATTCTATTTTGTTTATTTTGTTCATTTGATAACAAAAATCTTTGAAGATCCTAATAAAGTAAAACATTTATACTATTATTATACGGTTTTGTTTCATATTACGAGCACTACAAGAAAATGTTGAATTACAAACAAGAATCTTGCACACGGGAATAGATGTGTGTAATTGCATTCCATATCCACACCAAATCTACACTGCAAGTGTGTTTTTTTAGTCAAACACTAATTGCACACCGCATTACACACATGAAAAAATCGGAGTGTAATATGTGTGCACATTTTTATAATTGCATTCTGATTATATACGGATTTGAATTTGTGTGTAATTTTATGTGTGTAATCAGAGTGGAAAGTTTTGAATCTAGATTTTTTTTTGGCCATTAAGGAATTTGTGTAAAACAATTGTTCAATCGATTACACATTTGCCGCTAAAAATGTCAAATATTTTTAAATTTGTACTTTTGGCTTATGGCTTAAAAGGGCGGCAACTATTTTGAAAAAATATTCAAATATCCAACATCTTTTTTTTTTGTAATAACTAATATCTAGCATCTAGAAGAAACTAAGGGTGAGGGATAAATAAGTGTTCTCTCTATCTCTACTCTGAAGTCTGAGTTGTTCGCTATCTTCTACGAGGTCGAAGTCGAGGTCGGTCTCTACTAGTTCTACGACATCGTCTCGCCTTTTTCAGGCCACCATAAATCTGACCTCTAAGAAACCCGTGAATCATCCACCATCCCATCTCCGACTAGTTTGCGTTCAATCTCCTACTAGATCCACGACGCTCCAGCCCGACTACTTCTGTTCGACACAGATCTGAACCCAGCGACGGATCTATCTCTCTTCCCGTCAAGCCCGCCAGCACCGATTTGCTGTCAAGCCCACTAGCACCGATTCGACATCAAGCCCGCCAGCACCGATCCGGGAAGGATTGAAGATATTAGAGTGTGTTGCAAATGTGAAGATCTCATCTTAAGTGCAGCAGAGAGAAAACTTAAGCAAGCTTACAATGATAAACCCGTATTTTCCTGTCCTTAACATGAATTTTACACGGTTAGTCCTGCCTCTCGTGTCCCTTATCTTTATATGATAAGTTCTACTGTACAGAAGCCAACATAAAACCAAAACAAATAATTTTCGCTGATTTTTTTTTTGTATTTTAAAAAACATTAATATCAGTTTCGAAGACATGACTTGCAAACTAATACAGTTTTGGTTGCATATTGTTTCTCGTCATTATATGTAAGTGAATTTTGCAGGGATATAATTACTTTGAGATAAATATAGACATGCACAAATTCAGTTTCAATCTAATAAATGTTTTGGAGCATTCCTTGATAGACTTAGAATCTGCGAACTAGATGTTGGACTTATCATCCGTATAAGCTAGGCTCACTTTATTTCTCCAATCTAACAAAATTAAATGAAATTTTGTCAATAGTTTGTATGGTGGGTCAATGTGACTTTGTTTTCTGTGTGAATTTGTTTATATGTTTGAATAACAATAAGGAAACAATGCGGATGAGTTACTAGAGCAGATATCGTGCTCTGTAAGAGTCAACAAGATTGACTTTCAAGCACTACCAACTGGTATTAGAAGATCTGACATTCTTTAGCAAATATTCAGTTATGATCAAGAGTAGGTAGATTCTAGACTGATTACTACTAAAAATTCGATCTAATTGCTATTGTTTCTTTTATTTATGAGACTGTTACTTCACAATCTGGATATTGTGCTGAATGGTTCTACTAAGTTGATTTCTTAATACTGATATATATTGTCTGGTATTAGACGACTGGACAATTTTTAGCAAGAAATATATTGATAATTTTAGTAGTAATCAATCATGATTCTGGACTGATTACTGCTATAATACCTGACAAATATATGTTGATTTTATACTGGTTATTGCTAAAACTTGGATCTAGATTGCAGCAGCTACTGAGTTGATTTTTTGTTGCTTTTTTGAATGGTTCATTCTCCACTATTTAATTACTATGCATTTACTTTCTATTGGAATGTAATTAGGAAGGAGATGGTGATTAAAGTATGCTCATGGTTCTGGTGATTGGAGTATAATCAATCACTGATTGAAGAGGCTACTGTTTGGATGAACAACAAGAGCCAATTTCTCGTTATGGGTGCAATATGATTCTCAATTCTTTTTAAAGGTTTTTTTTTTTTTTGGTGACTGGGTCTCACTTAGGTAATTGTTAGTGTATGATATTGTTGTCAACACATGTGATAAACATATGTTTTGACAAGGTTATGATATGCCAACATAGGTTTAATATATGTTTACATATGCTCATGATAAGCTTACACTTTTGTGTACATAGGTTTATGATATGTTTACATTTACTTTAATGCTGTTGTCTACTGCATTATTTAGAAAGCTTGAATTGCATTCATAAACCTCTTTTGCAATAGGCTTGTTCTAGGATCTGTATTTTTCTATGTTAAATTATTTAATTATTTGTTTTTTTTTTAATATTACAGGTGGTAAGAATGACTTTGTGGAAAAAGGACGTGTTAAGAAGATGGTTGTCAGTTTCCATCAAGAAGTCATTGTTGTTTCAAGTCATGAATATATTGTATACACAAGTTTTAACATGTATTGAAGCCTATTTGATTGAGTTTGTTAATAAAGAATTATTGATGCTTATATTTTACAGATGAGTGTTTCTAAATAGAATTTGAAACTTCTGGAATCTGTTAAGAGAATCATTAGTATCAACATTATACATACACGAGTCCAAATAAACTAATGAAATTTATGAGTGGAATACTAAATGTCCATTAGAATTAACTTTGTCAATTACTAAAGATTATAAAAATTGCTTTTAAATTATTAGATACTAAATCCGATTTTTTTGGATCCGCAAATGCAATACTAAAAGTTCTAAATAGATTTTAAATTGATAGTTACTAAATCCGACTTTTTTGGAACTACAGATACAATACTAAATGCTATAAATAGATTTTGAATTGTTAGTTACTAAATCCTACTTTTTTGGAACCACAAAAGCAATACTAAATGCTCTAAATAGATTTTAAATTGGTGGTTACTAAATCCAACATTTTTGAAACCACAAATGCAATACTAAATGTTCTAAATAGAGTTTAAATATTAGTTACTAAATGTTACTATTTTGAAATCATAAATCCAATACTAAAGATGTACATTTGAAATGAGATTGGTGTTACTAAAGGGTTAGATATAGTATTAAATTGGGTAGGGAATGAAGTGACATCTCATTCGGATTGCACACATTTTTTCCGTGGGTAATTTGTACAACCCACTCGGTTTACACACAAAAAATTGTGCGTACCATTTACCATGTCTAAATTTCACTCAGGTTTTTTTTGTATGGAATTAGTATGTACGCTTGATTGCATACCACTTACACACCAGTTTAACTGTGTGCACTTTAGGATTTTCTTGTAGTGGAGATCGAATCACGCTGACTTGATTAAAATCATTTCTCTAAAAATAGAAAATTGGTGGCTAAATAGCCGACCTACTATTCTTGGCTGCCTATGTTGCTATTTTAGAATTAGTGTATCCGCTAATTGTTCAAATATATCATATAATCATAATTTAATATAAGAATTCAAATATCACATACGAAATAATTTCAGGACCGAACTATATTGATACATTCATAAATAATAATTAAAAGAAAAAAAAACTTTATATACTGAAACCCCTATTTTATAAAACAACACACTTGGAACAAATAAATTAGGGATGCAAATCACCTACTATTAGATCGTATTTTACTGTTGTAACTTGTAATATTGACAAATGTTTTTAAATTTAATATTTTCTTTTTAATATTCACTAATCCTAATAAGTTTTTTTTAAAAAAAATTATAAAATTAATTACATTTAATACAAGTGTCAATATCACACTCGATAGAACACGATCTGATATAAAAGAGGACATGGATCTGAATACCAAACAGGGATAAGACAACAGATATATATATATATAATATATATATATATAGCAACTTCTTGTTGCTCTCTTCTTCTTCTCCAATATTGTCTCTCTAAATAAAACCATAGCTGAAACTAGACATGGCGGCAGATCTTGAAAACCCTAATGTAATGCCGAAGCTCATAGAGTTCTTATCAACGTTACTAGAGAAAGTGGCGGAATCGAACGACAAAAACATCGAACATGCGCAGAAGATGTCGGTTTTCGACGGCATGTCCCTGCCGACCATCTCGATCCATAATTATCTGGACAGGATCTTCAAGTACGCTAATTGCAGCCCGTGTTGCTTCGTTGTCGCGTATGTTTACTTAGACCGGTTCGTGAAGAAGCGGCCGTCGATCCCGATTAACTCGTTGAACGTCCATCGCTTGATCATCACCAGCGTCATGGTTGCCGCCAAGTTCATGGACGACGTGTAAGAATTTTTTTATTTTTATTTTACAAAAATGTAAAATTTAAACCAAAATGCTCAAGGAATCGAAAGCTAATAGATTTTATTTCTCCCTCTTCCCTTGAGTATTTTGTGTTTAATTTTAATGTTTAATGTTTTAAATATAATATTTACTACATGATTTAAGTTAATTTTTTCTAATAAGGTTTACTCCCGAGTCGATTATACTCTTATATTATATTCGTTTCATTCCAAGGAAAATAATATGCATGAACATAGCGCGCATATATTTAAATTCGGCTATGCGGATATTTAAATTTGCGCGCTTTGATATTTTTTTCGGTTCATTGATTAACAAATAACTGAGAAGCAACGAAAATATAGTTGGAAAAATTAATCAGAATAAAAACTAGATATCTGCGTGCGCTATGCTCATGATTATTAGTTAAAACTGTGAATGTAGTAATAAGTGGTATATAGTTGAGACCGTTTTTATGTTTAAAGATAATAATTTGAAGCGGGACAACCTACATATAATCTTTTATATGGCACATATATGATTTAATTCGAATATATATATGGCTTCTAATCTAATCTAATATTCAAATTGTACGTGTTTGAAAATGCAGATACTACAACAACGCGTACTACGCGAAAGTAGGCGGTATAAGCATCGCGGAAATGAACTTCCTAGAGGTGGAGTTCTTGTTCGATCTAGGGTTTCACTTGAACGTAACACCGACCACCTTCCACGCCTACTGCGCCTACCTCCAGCGACTCAGAGAGATCGATAAGGCCGGTACCGTCACAGTTCAGTGAGGAAGAAGCCGAAAAATTTGCGAACTTGCCCTCCTAACAGTACCCAAATTGAAAAATTCATAAAGGGCATTTATAAAATGCCTCGTTCCGCATTTATTATCTGCAGGACAGTAGATAATACTAGCGGGATGGCAGTAAAGAGTTGCAGCGTCAGCTGCTTTTAACTGTTGTTGCAGTTTTTTGCACTTGTCTATATTAATTATTATTAGTTTTAATAATAGGTAGTTACTATTTTTATTTTTGGTGATGCAAATTAAAGCTGTATTCTAGCTTAGATTATTCTTACTGTTATCCACTAATTTTGTATACTTTTTTTTTTTATAACTCAATTTTTTCATCTAAACATAATTTATAACTTCAATTCTGCATATTATCAACATTCAATGTAATTTTGGAACCCTACAAGCGTTGCTAGCTAAAGCATAAATAAATAATAAAATATATAAACAGAAGGATAGGGCCAGTTAGATCTTCATCATCTACTGCATGATATGATCTTTTGGAGAGACAGAACAGAAGCATAGATGGACATCACCATGTGATAACTTTTTGTTTGGCTTTGGATTCAGGGGTCACGATCTTAATATATATATATATATATATATATATATATATATATATATATATATATATATATATATATATATAATAATAATAACAATAATAATAAAAGACAACACCCTTGTCTAGGTCCATCAAGGTTAGAAGTTCGATTTTGGTTCTTTGAGACTAAATTAAACAAAATAAAAGTTAGAAATGTATTAGATAAGATGGATCAAATTGAATAAAATCAGAAGTTTAAGGAGGTTAACGTGAGTTGCACATGTCATTTAACGGCCAAAACTAACAGTTTGATTAAAAGTATACAAAATTCAAACGTTGGGTACCAAAATTATACAAAAAACTACTTATAATACCAAAAGCTAAAAACGGTCAAACATATGGTACCAATGACAAAAGTACATTTAGAAAGAAAACAACACCTTATTCTATATTTTATTCTAGATATATATTAACGATACCGTTCTTCTCATTAACCCCTTACGACTATGTGGGAAACCAAAATAAATATTCTGCATGCATTTCAAAGTTACTCTAGTTATGAATTGTATATCATTTATTCTTATGTGCTTTGATTCCGAACTTTAAAATACAAAACTTTTCAGGGAGTCATCTCGTGGTAACCCGATTAAAATATCATATTCCACATAACTCACATATTGCATCAATTACAAAAGGAGGCGGGTAGAACTGGACTTAACAAATTGATCTATTTACTATAGTAAGCTGCACGTTGATGAGGTCAATACATACATAGATTGTTTACTAAATTTAATCATATAAAAACTCAAATCTTAAATAACAGAGTCTAAATATTTATTAAACTATTAGTATGATGAAATTAGATTTCGCGCCACTCATTTGCTTCCCAACGGGTCATAACTACACACGTTTTGATTATCGTTAATTCAGAAGGTAGAACCTATGTCGGAAATGACATTTTCGGCATGCGTTACTTTCAAATTTAACGGGTTTTTCTACCATGCTTGTGGAGTTCCATAAAAAAAATTTTATTACTAGAGTGGGCTTAATTGTAACATATGTAAAACTTTAAAAGTATGATTTTTTTAATCACATCTAATATTTTGCATCATACTATTAATAATATCAAGGGTTAATAGGTCTTTTAGTCCATGATGTTTGACAACTTTTGGGTTTTGGTCAATGGTGTTTTTTTTTACCTAGTTTTGATACCATATGTTTGCAGATTTTTTCTAGTTTTGGTATAACCGTTACATTTCGTCGATTTTTCGACATGTACAAGTCACGTGATCCACCCTAAACTTTCAATTTTGTTCAATTTAGTCCATCTAATACTTTCCTAACCTTTTTTTGGTTCAATTTAGTCCCGAAGTTTCAAAAATTCAATTGGACCTATTGTCCAATTGGGGTCAATTTTGAAAATTCGGGACTAAATTGAACAAAAAAAAGGTTAAGAAAGTATTAGAGGGACTAAATTTAAAGTTTAGAGTGGAACACGTGACTTGAACATTTAAAAAAATGGACGAAATGTAACGGTTAGATCAAAACTAGAAAAAATCTGCAAACATATGGTACCAAAACTAGGTAAAAAAACATCATTGACCAAAACTCAAAAGTTGTCAAACATCATGGACCAAAAGACCTGTTAACCCTAATATCAATTTTCCTCTAAGGTTCACCTTTAGGGTAATAGAAAAATACAAAAAAGTACAAAAAAAAAATATGATGCTATTGGAATATGATAGAAAGATCCAAATTTAACGGAACAAAATGCTATTTTCCTATTAAGTTTTCAAAAAAGTGGCGATTTGACAAAAAAAAAAAAAAAACTTAGAAATTAGAAGGTTATGTAAACCGGCGTTGAACCGAATTTCGGACCGGATAACCGGGCCCGGCCCTGACCAGAGTCATTGAGCTCTAACCAAAAAATAAAACTTGCTCAACCACAGACTGACGCCACCGCCGTCGCCAATTTCCCACCGCCAATTCTCGCCGTACTTGATGATTTCCTGGCTTTTCCCTAGTTTTTGACTCTCCCAGCTCCATCTCATTCTTTGAGGTACGTTCGCCTTTTCTCTTTCCGGTTGATCCCTTCTTTGTAGAGTCCTGTTAAGTTCCTGCAGCTTTATATGCCAATGCACATGATTTGTTCGATCAACTGTCGAATTTCGCTTTTTCTCTTTAGGGTTGATCCCTTGCGGAGTTCTGTTAAGTTCCCGAAGCTTTATAAGCCAATGCACATGATTTGTTCGATGAAATACCAGAATGAGTTTCTCAAAAATTATGCTGAGCTGTGTAGTGTAGTGTTTTCATTCATGAGTGTGAAAAGGTATTCAGAACCCTCTCACAATCTTGTTACTGTGTGAACACAATTTCGCAGTTCTACAATTTGAAACTGTTTTTTAAGATAAGCAGGTATTTTAAAATATTTTAAAAACCATATCTTATTTCGTGAATAACTTGATCCTGTTCGTTGTATTAACAATACAGAAGTAGTATGATATAATGATTTCAAATTGCAGAAGTTGGCAATATTACTTTTATGAGGACTTAAAAGTAGTATTGAAGTTCCAAATTGTGTATACTTTTTATGCTCAGTTATACTTTCTATGTTTTATAGCAACCTTTGTATTATTCGCCTTTGACTTGTCTAATGGGGAATGCTGATGATGTCAATCTAACAGTTTGAACTTTGAAGGGTGTTTTTTTTCATATGCAGCTGTCATTGTATTGAAAAAAAAAGCGGACCAATATAAGAGGAGTATGAGTTGGTTGAAGTGATGAATCGTAAATAAGTCGCGAGGGGCCATTTCTTTCGGATTCGGGAGAATTGTCGGCGATCTGGACACCGAATAAAAGATGCATTTTTTCCATTCCAAGCTGAGGGTGTTGTGTCATAGATCATCCATCATTCACAGGTAATTCATCTTAAATTTGTGTTAACTTGATATTTGAAATTGTATCTGCGTGTAATTTAATTTTGTGATTTGTAATAGTCAATCTGGATTTAAAAAATTATAAGTCTGCAAATATTCAACTTAGCCGTTCAATTCTTACTTCTCAATAATCTCCAACTACTTTTAAGGATAAAGAAATGGAAGTAAGAGGGCAGTTATCACACATCTCAGTCTATAAGTAGGTTTGGGGTTCGAAACAACAGCCATTTGCATTATGAGCTCGATACATGGTCTAGATAAGCCCGACTTTGCCATTTCTTCACTTTAGTGATAGTAAAGATTGATTCTACGCATATGCAAGCAATGATATACGTGATTACATATTCTTATTAATACATATATCATACATTGTTGGAACTCTCTCTTAAAATAAATGGTATGGACCCATAGTGCCAGTTGACATTGTTACACAGGTAAGAAAAATGCTTCGTCATCAAGAATGTCTCGTACCGTATATTAGTTACTGTACATTAGTTAAAAATGCTATGTTCTCGTTGCGCTTGGTTGTTAGTGCTTTTGGCTTGTTTGCTTCAAGTAGTAGTTGCCAACTTTGGGTTTTCAGAAAACTAATCTTGTCTAGCATATTATGTTGTCGTCATTATTATCATCATTATCTTACATGTTGTTTCACTGACTAGGATGATGACTAATAACACAATAAGCTATTCAAGAAGAAACACATTGTTGGAGATTGAGTCGACAACTCAGACATGGTGGAAAGAAGCCGACGTTTTCAAAGCGGATTCCTGTGAGGAGCCCCCTCAACTTAGGCAAAAGTTCTTTGGCAATATTCCTTTCCCTTATATGAACGGTGTCTTACACCTCGGACACGGCTTTTCAATTTCAAAGCTCGAATTTGCAGCTGCATACCATAGACTCAATGGTATGAATGTGTTGCTGCCATTTGCTTTTCACTGCACTGGCATGCCAATCAAGGCAGCAGCTGATAAAATTGCAAGGGAAATCCAACAGTATGGTGATCCTCCACAATTTCCGGACAAGGATAATAGGCCAAAGTTTCAGGGGGAGATTATGCAGGATCTTGGCATTCAAGACGCTGAAATATCAAAGTTTCAAAGCCCACAAAAATGGTTGAATTACTTTCCTCATGTTGCCATGGACGATCTTAAGGCCTTCGGTTTAGGTTGCGACTGGAGACGGTCCTTTGTTACAACGGATAAAAACCCATTTTTTGATTCATTTGTAAGGTGGCAAATGAACAAGCTGAAGTCAATGGGGAAGATTGTTAAGGAAGCTCGATATACAATATACTCTCCTTTAGATGGTCAACCATGTTTAGACCATGACAGAGCAATCGGGGAAGAGGTGCAACCTCAGGAATACACCCTCATTAAGATGGAGGTGGTGGCACCATTCAGTTCTCCGAAGATGAAAGCAGCTCTGGAGGGTAAAAGGGTATTTTTAGCTGCCCTGACTTCTAGGCCCGAGACGATGTACGGGTTGACAAATGCATGGGTGTTACCCGAGGGTCGATATGGAGCCTTTGAAATCAATGACACCGATGTTTTTGTGCTTTCCCATCGAGCTGCCCTTAACCTTGCATACCAGGGGATATCTAAAATACCCGAGCAGACCAGTTGTTTACTCGAGCTGACAGGGCATGATTTGATTGGGCTTCCTTTGAAATTCCCGATGTCATTTCGTCAGTGTCTTCACGTTCTTCCAATGCCGTCAACGACCACCACTCGGATTATTGACAAGGGGACAGGAATTTTAACCAGTGTACCTAGTGATGTGCCCCTCGATTACATCTGGTTGCACAATTTGAAAATGAAGCCTGACCTTAGGAATAAGTATGAATTGAAAGATGAATGGGTGCTTCCGTTGGAGATTATACCGATCATATCTGTTAATGGGTATAGTGATAAAGCCGCTGCCGAGAAAGTTTGCAAGGATATGGAAATTAATAGTCATAATGAAAAATTGAAGCTTGAAGAAGCAACAAAACTGATTGATTCACTTGAGGGAGAGCTGCTCGTTGGGGAATATGCGGGAAAAGGAATCAAAAAAGTAAAGCCACTGATCAGTAAATCACTGATTGAAACACAGCAAGCAATTCCATATTACGAACCGGCAAGTCAAGTCATATCAAGATCTGGTGATGAATGCATTGTGGCTTTGACAGAACAATGGTTTATCACATATGGAGAAGTTGAGTGGAAGAAAATGGCCGAGGAATGCTTGTCGAGCATGAAACTATACTCTGACGAAGCAAAGCACTGGTTCGAGCATTCACTAAGTTGGCTTAACAAATGGGCATGCTCACGTTCGTTTGGCCTTGGAACTCGGATCCCTTGGGATGAGCAATTTCTTGTTGAGTCACTTTCTGACTCTTCTCTATATATGGCTTACTACACTATTTCTCATCTTCTGCACGGTAGTGATATTTATGGTGCACGACCGAACTGTTCCATAAGACCCGAACAAATGACAAGTGATGTTTGGGACTTTATTTTCTGCAGCGGTCCATACCCGAAATCCTCTGACATTCCTTCCTCACTTCTCAATCAGATGAAACAAGAGTTTGAATACTGGTATCCTTTTGATCTCAGGGTTTCAGGTAAGGATCTTATTCAAAATCATTTAATGTTCTGCATATACAATCACACCGCAATCTTGCCCAAGCACCACTGGCCTCGTGGCTTCAGGTGCAATGGTCACCTCATGTTGAATGGTAAGAAAATGGCCAAGGGTACTGGGAACTTCATGACATTACGCGATAGTCTTGCAAACTACGGTGCTGATGCAATCAGATTCACTCTAGCTGATGCTGGTGATGGTCTAGATGATGCAAATTTCTCGTCCAGTGTTGCCAATGCTGCCGTTTTGCGGCTTACTAAAGAACTCTCTTGGATGAAAGAAGTCACGAATGCCGACAATACATCTATTGTCGATCGGGTTTGCAGTAAATATACATTTGCAGATCGGGTTTTCGCTAACGAGATGAATATTGCAGTAAAAGCTACGAAATTCAACTACGAGCATTACATGTTCCGTGAGGCTCTGAAGACTGGGTTTTACAATCTTCAAGCTTCGCGAGATGAATACAGATTGATGTGTGGTCCAACCGGTATGAACCGTGATCTTCTGTGGCGATTTATTGATGTCCAAATCCGTCTCATCGCACCTTTATGTCCTCATTTCGCTGAGTATGTCTGGAGGGTACTTTTAAAGAAAGAAGGGTTCGTAGTTAAAGCGTCGGGCTGGCCTTTAGCCGATGAACCAGATTTAAACCTCAAGTGGGCGAATAAGTATTTGCAGGACTTGATATCCCGGATGAGAAAATTGCTTCGTAAAAAAACGTCAAAGAAAGTAAACAACGAGGATAATCCGGGAGTTGTAATTGCAGTGGTGGTTAAAGAGGAATTTGATGGATGGAATGCAGAATGCTTGAGAATCTTGCGGCGCAAGTATAACACGAAAGAATCCCGGTTTGCACCCGATAGAGAAATACTCGATGCATTGGAGAAGAGCTCAATGTCTCAGAATCCGAAGCTTTGCATGCCTTTTATAAGATTCAAGCAAGACGAGACTTCTGAATTTGGCGTTCGAGCTTTGGATCTGAAGCTTCCATTTGAAGAGATGAAGTTGCTTGAAGAAAACTTGGAGTTAATCAAGACACAAGTTGGTGTCGAAAATGTGCATCTCTATTCGGTAAATGAACTCAAAACCCTAATCGAAAGAGCCGGTGATTTTGCAGATATAAATCCTCCTTGTCCTGGAAACCCTACTCCCATAATCATGTTTAGGTAAAAAATGTTCATTTTTTTCCATATTGTATTAGGGTTTATTCAGAATAGCCATGTTTTGTTAAATGCAGAGATTTTTTGCAGGAATTTGGAGCAAAAGATGACACTTTGATGTAGGGTGGGCAAAAAAACCCGGGAAAACGACTCGAGGTAAAAATGAGCCTGAATGGTAAATTCAGTGTTGCTTGGTGATAATCAGGATTAGTGTGTGGCTGTTTAGAATTATAGTATTGCTATGGTATTTTGCAGATGCATAGACAGGAGTAATCAAGATGAAGGCTTAGGAACTTATTGTAAATAAATTAATAATAGCTGATTTGTTTGTTCCTATTTGGTTCACCATTATTTAGTATGATTTTTTTTAAGACAGATTATATTATTATCAAAGAAATTTTAAAAAAATAATAATCTGAGACTTCAAACATTTTTTATATATATTTTCAGAAAATACAATAAATTTGAAGTTTCCAATTGAAATCATGTTATTGAATTGTTACAGATTATCTGCCTCACTTTCCCTACCTCTTGTATGACATTGAAGCGTAATTTTATATATTTTTTTTATGGTTCACTAATTCTAATAGATTTTTATAAAATAATTTACAAAAGTTAATTAATAAAATTTTATTAAGGGAAGTTACATTTTCAAATAGATTTTTATAAAATAATTTACAAAACTTAATTAATAAAATTTTATTAAGGGTTCAAGTGACATACAAAATAAATTTAATTAAGGGAAGTCACATTTTCAAATACAACAATTTTTTTACAAACGATTCCGCTAAGTAGAGAATAATCAGAAAAGATAATGGTAGAACATCAAAAAGACGGTCACCATCTCAGGAGTAATTAAGGATAAAGACTCCTAATTAAACGTGGTTTCGTAGATCCCTACAATATACACTACAAGAAAATCAGCAGTTTGTGACGGTATCTTTGTGAGGGATTTGATCCCTCAAAATTTAGTGTGTTTTGTAAGGAATTTATTAGGGTTTGGTGAGGGAAACTGTTTTAAGGGATAATCCCTTACAATTATATTTTTCCTAGATAAAATATTGAGGGATTTGCAAGGTAATATTTCAAAGGGATAATTAAGGAGTTTTACTAGTATTTCCGTAAAAAAAAATTTAACGAGAAATTCCTTACTAATAACCCTAGCTAATATGATATTTTGTGAGGGATTTAGATTCACTTACAAAAATTATTTTCATTTGTGAGGGATTATTCCTAAATAAAATATTTAATAAAAAAATAAAAATAAACAGAAAAGTAAAGATGGAGCGAGATGGAAAATAATCATTAGCTTCTTACAAAAAGAGTAAAATAACCTATGGTGTCTTACCTCCTGCCACACTTGTTACTATGATTTATGACATCTGTTCATTTCTCTTATATTAAATTTTAATTTTGTTTTATCAAAACAATTAATTAATTCTAACAATTCCTCTCTAATAACAAGTTAACCAATTAACTCTCCAATTTCCACTCATGCACTATTCTCTCTCTCTAATTATCTCTTGTCTCGGACTCTCGCCAAATGATTTACTCTTTTTTTTCTTATGAATTTAATTATACTATTACTACATCTGTAACTTCCCCCCAAACGCCGCATCCTCCTTCTCTAACCTTCTGCTACAACTGTGCTTGACAAACGACATGCATAACTTCTATTTATGCCGATTTGACTTCGTTAGAGGATGAGCAGTTGCAACATCGGTGGTCCCTTTTGACCTCCAGTTCGACTGGACTTCTTTCCAATGAAGAGTTGCTCCCCTCCGAACGGACCTCCCGTCCGAGTGAGACACGTTTGAGCGAGAGGATTTCACTCCAATCAGGAGAAATATCAGTCTGATCAAGAGGAATTCCAGTCTGATTGAGAGCATCATTCCGACCGAGGTGGATTTCAACCCGAGCGGCTCTTCGATCCGAACGGCTCTTCAAATTCACTGACCTGTGGAGAGGAGTTGGATCTTGAGACATAGAAACGGAGGAAGAATTTCAGTCTGATTGAGAGCATCATTCCGACCGAGGTGGATTTCAATCCTAGCGGCTCTTCGGTCCGATCGGCTCTTCAAAATCACTGACTGTGGAGAGGAGTTGGATCTCGAGACATAGAAACTGAGGTAAATCTAGGGTATGTACCCTAAATTCAGCAACGATGTTCAACCTCCTCCGCTTGTTGCTGATGTTGATACCCTAACAGACCAATCTTCACAGTTTCCTTCATTTACAATTTACCACGGTGCAAAACAGAGACGTATTCAACCACAGAGAAGACCAGCAAGCTCGCTCGCCGCGTCCGATGACGTTTGTGCAATTCCTCACTTCTCCTCGGTTCAGGTACTTGATCCAATAGCTTAGATATTTTGATTTATTTTGTTTCAGTTCGATTCAGGTGCCTGAGCCTAGGCAGGCCAAATCTGAGACTTATGTAGTCAAATTGCAAGCAATTTGGGATGTTCTGAAGAAATATCAGATTTATCGACTCCGCCTCCTCACTGCTGATACTCGAGCGCTACATGCAGAACAATCCGAAGAGCACCCCGCTCGCTGTACTGCTGGCCCGAAGAAATCTGTTGCCACGTCCGACATTCTTGAGGTCCATAGCTTTCAATTGGATTGATGTCGATTATTTGTATTGTTAGATTTTCGATTTTGTATCCCTAATATTGATTTGGTTAATTGGTTGCTGATCTCAAGCTCTCCGTGGACCATCTTGAAAAGAATGAGAATTCTACTTTACAAACCGAGGGACATGGAGAAGTTTGATTTAAGTTGAGATCCAAGGTAAGACTCATCTCTATCGTGTAGATTTTTTTTTATTAATTCTATACTCTATGGTGTTCTCGATTGGTTTCTCGTGCATGTATCGATGTTGACATCTTAGAGTAACTAATTGACATATTTCATTGCCTCATTTCATAGAAGCTTCAGTTTGGCTGTTGAATCTTGCAATGAGGAGCATAATAAAATCATATTCTTATATTTTGTCCGTTCACTATCTCCTGATGATTTAGTAATTATTGATTGATAAAATACAATATGTCTCTTAAATTCATATTTGAAGAATTCAAACCAGACTATGAATATCATGCAGGTTTGTGCACAGGATGTTATAGTGACTCTAAATTGCAAATAGTGGTTATGAAAATGATTCTTGCTTTTTAAGCTAGATAATCAGCTCCTTCAAGTATAAGATTACCACATTGCGGTAACAAGAGGATCATGATTCAGTGAGTTATTATTTGATTCAATTTGGGGGATTTTCACAGGTGCTTAAGAATTCTCCTCTTTTTATAACATCAAAAGGTGAGTGAACTTATATGTATCGCTTCTTTGACGCCTATTTTACTGATGATACTATTTGAAGAGATATAACTATTGGTCTTGTTGTATGTACTTATATATGATTTTACTAGCTATCACTTTACACAAACCTACATGTTTGAGCATCAAGATGAGGACTCTATTCAGGTCATGGCTATCATTTCCAGATTCAGTCAGGATTGGAATGGACTATGAAGAAGGAATGAACTCTTTTTATACAGCTTATATTGTATTTGGAAAAAGGTAAAAACGATTCCTCTTTTTCTAGCATTTATTACTGATTTCTCTTGAAACGATTCTCGCCTTAACTAACCAATACATGACAGATCTAACTTCATGTGAATCTGCAATGTAGACCGATCCCGACCTCTGAGCCTTCGGCCACACACTCCACCATTGCACCACTTGCAATAATGCTACCTTTCCTTTATCAATAGGGTTGGAGTATCCCAAGGGCAGTCATCCATTAAGGAGTTGCTCACATCTTTGCCTCATTCAACAAAACCTTTATCGTAAGAATTTGATTCGGTTGTTTATTTGATTATTATTGACTACTCTAGATTGAGCTGAGTGAATGTGTTTTAATTGCAGCATGTCACTGACTTGTCTTGGAGAGAAACTCTTGTCCACATTACTGGTAAATGAGCATCTTAACACTAAAATTTTAATATTTGCCTTTGGTATATATGTTTATTAATTCGTCATGTTTTGATCTTGATCTAATATTGGCTACTCATACGTCTGAAATAGTTAAATGCAGTTTATTAGCTTGGTTTCCATTGGGTTTTTCACTTTCCTAGCTGAGATGTGAATAACTATATGTACTAATGTGGTTATTATATGGAATGCTGTTTTATAGAATTTTTGTTGCTTGCTTCATGCTTGAGACATCAGGATCAACTTTAACTTGCTAGTGTATTTTTTTAAACCATCATTCTAGGATTTAAATAGGATTTAAATAGTGTTCTACTAGATGTATTTGTTGAAATTCATTTGTACTATTACATTCTTATCTATTCAGGTGGAATGAATGTGAAGATTGATAGGGATGAATCATCCCTATATGCAGCTATGCTTGCAGCTCATGATGTTTCACAGTGTTGCCCGGTATTTATTACTGTTGCCAAACCTCGTTATTAGTTCTAAAAAAATGCTTTTGATTGACGGTTCAAACAAGAATGTCCCTTCGTATTAACGATACTGTAAATATATTTTGCAGGTTGAATGGTGTGGTATGATTTTGAGCAGCTTTTGCAGGTTGAATGGTGTGGTATGATTTTGAGCAGCTTTGAATTGTAGAGTTATGTTTTGGTTATTAAAGCCTTGAATTGAGCTAGATGACTTAGCTTAATTCTGTATTTAATAATAGATAAATGTGTTATTTAGATATAATATTGCACTTGACTATGTAATTTTTTAAGTTTAATATTATATTATACTTTTTGTTGCAAATAAGTTGAAGGGTGGGTATGATTTTGAGCAAGCACTTGAATGTTGGTATGATTTTGAGGAGTTCTGAATTGTAGGTTCTGTTTCAGTTATTATAGCTCTAAGTTGAGCTTAGTGACTTAGTTTAATTGTGAATTTGATGTACAAATATATTATTTAGATATGATATTACACTTGACTATGTAATCTTTAAAGTTTGATGTTATATCATATTTTTACATTAAATATTTGTGTTATTAATCTTAATAATACGTATAATATAAATATAATAATATTGGATCAATATATATATATATATATATATATATATATATATATTCCTTGCAGAATCCCTCACAAATCCCTTAAAATATAATTCCTTACAAAAACCCTTAATAAGTTGATAATTATGAACCCTTAGAATTCTCTAAAAAAAACCCTTAAATAAGACCCTCGGAAAATCCCTTTGTAATTTATTACCGAAAATTCTAAAAAAATTCCCTAAATATTTTTTGAGGGAATTGATTTTTAGAGGGTTTGCTATGGATTTTTAAGGGAAAATCTCTCACAAACATTTTCAAGGGATTTCCCTTTAAAACCACAATTTTTCTGGCGAGTCTATTTGCTAGAAGCGTTCTCTTAAAAAATCCCTTACAAGATGATATTTGTGAGGGATTTCCGGAAATCCCTCAAAAAATCGACCCTCACAAATTGAAGAATTTCTTGTAGTGATATTATTACACATATAAAATTGAGCCTGTGTAACGAATTAGATTGCTACATGACATCAATCCTAGTCAAAGCAGCCGCAGTTATATTAATTAACTAATTAATAAATATATATGAGCTTGTATTGCTAAGATAATGTATATTATAAGTTGATATTAGTTTATGTCTGCGTTTATTATGTGGTATTCCTCTTTTCACATTAGTTAATTAAAATAATTATTTAGTATATCTAAATTATTATATACCCTTATATACTTAGGGTGTATATATATATATAATAATAGTATACATTATCATTTTAACCTATCACTATCACTACAAGTAATCCATTGACACGTAGCATAAACAAAACTTCATATTTTGACCTATAAGAAACCCTAAATATATATACCTTCCTCTTCATGATCAATTCACATTTATACTTATATACACCAACCATACCAAACATCATATAATAACTAACTAACCCTAGCTAATGGATCCGAGGCTGTTCGAAGCATCCCGAACCGGAAACCTCAACCACTTATCATCCCTGCTCCGAACCGACCCGCTAATCCTCGAAACCGAAACCCTAGAAACCGGCCAAACTCCCTTGCACATAACCGTTATATCCGGGCACCTCGATTTCGCGAAAGAGATAATAAAACTAAACCCTAGTTTCGCATCGGAGATAAACCCTAACGGCTTAACCCCGTTACACATAGCTTCGGCGAAAGGCGAGCTCGAGATTGCGAGGGAAATAATGAAGCTAGGGTTTCATTTATGTGGTTTAAAGGGGAGGGAGAGCATGATTCCACTGCACTATGCAGTGATGAAAGGTAGAGTTGAAGTGATTAAGGAGTTGGTGTCGGCTTGGCCGGAGTCGGTTTTAGAGGTGACGGCGCGGCGAGAGAGTGTTCTTCACCTGGCGGTGAAGAACAGTCAGTTTGGTGCGTTAATGGAGTTGGTGGAGAGGTTGAGAGATGTGAATAAGTTAGGGATGGTTTTGAATTGGAAAGATGGGCATGGTAATACTGTTTTGCATGTAGCAGTTGGTACCAAACAATTTGAGGTAAATAATTTATTAGTTGTTGATGTTTCTAAAATTTGTAAGTTGGGATTTTTTTTTTTTAAATTTAGCTAGTTAAGTCATGATTTTTTTTGGGTTAAACGGTATTTTGGTGTCATATAGGTGTATAAAGTTAGCTTTTTAGTGTTATATTTTATTTTTAGACTTTTGGTGTCATATGTTTGCTTTTTGTAGACTTTGGGTGCATTCATTAGTTAACCGTCAAGTTTGAGCGTTAAAATACTTTGATTTTGTTCAATTTAGTCCGCAGTTAATACCTCTAACTTTAGATTTTTACAATTTAATCTCAAAAAATTTCAAATAGAACTTATGTCGAAATTGACTGATTCTGAGTCTGATCCATGGCTAGGCCTGATCCTAGCTAGGGTCCTGACCCAGCCATGAGTCGAACCTTGGCTAAGGTCACCCAAGTTAAAGGACCTAGCCTGTAGGGTCTGATCCAAACATGGGTCAAATCCAGACTTGGTCAATTTCGGCATAGATTTGATTTAGAATCTTTGGACTAATCTGTAAAAATTAAAAGTTATGGATATTTAAATTAGATGACCAAATTGAAAATTTTTACGGTCAAACTTTACGATTGACTAATTGATGCACTAAAATCTATACGTATGTCACCAAAAGTCTAAAAGCAATACGTCACTAAAAATCAATTTTGGTAAAATATATGCAATACCAAAAGACTCATTAATTTTTTTGTTTTCATTAAATTTCCATCGGATAAGTATGCATGACTCAATCAAATGAAGTCAAATAAATAAATTAAAAATTAAAAGGATCACTATGATTGAATTAACTAATATCATAGTATATATTATCTAATCAAACTATATGTTAGTTTACATAATTTTTTTTGTTTAAACCTTTCTTTTTCTGAAAATACTTTAAACTAAACCTTACTATATAAATTAGGCAGGTGATTAATTAGAACCACTAGATAAGCTAACTATATATATGCTTCAAAATCAATATAAGCAGGTAATTGAGTTCATACTCAAGCAACTACCAAACCAAACAAACACATTGGAAGTGAATGCCTTAAACAACAATGGCCTAACTGCACTTGATGTCCTATCCACATTCCACAGCCAAGCCGGCGACCGAGAAATCAGCGACATCCTCGTCCGATCCGGCGCCCTAACCGCAACCTCAGTCACGGTCGATCAACAAAACACGTCATTGTCATCGTCATCATCTCAAACTCGACTTAACACCAATAGTGACCGTTGGATCGAGTACTTCAAGTTTAAGAAAGATCGGGACAACCCTGACAGTGTCAGAAGCGCGTTACTAGTCGTGGCGGCTCTTATCATCACCGCCACGTACCAAGCCGTGTTGCAGCCGCCAGGAGGGCTGTGGCAGGACACGTCATCATTTTCCGGTAATAATATTGTTACGGTATATCGTTTAATTTAATTGAAAAATTAATTACGTTGTGACACTATAAAAATGCCGTGAGTATTAAATAAATTAAAATAAAAAATCATTTACGCTTCAATAAAATGTGCCGCGACATAACTAATGCTAACTTTTTTTTGAGTCGCGGCATAATTAAAGATGTTTTTTTTAGCAGCAACATAATTATGCAAGGCTCTTTTTTTGGGATTCAGATCTCCTATAACTCACTATTTCTGCTACAAAACCGTTAAGATTTTGACACGTGTATTTAGATCTAATATTTTCCTTCTATGGTTTACCAGTCCCATTAGTTTTTTAGAAAAAAACTACAAAATTAATTATACACTTAACACGTGTCAAGATCTTAACATTGAAGTATGTTCTGAGACATAAGAGTGAAGCAGCATATCTCCATCCCATTTTTTGAGTTGCACCATAATTATTAACAACTCAATCATTTTATGTCAAAATAATCATCTCGACTCTTCATTTAGCGGCTCAACACTCTTAAATCCGTTTAATGCTCTCAGCCTTTTTTTAGCCGTTAACTAGGAAGAGTAAAAAACGATCCGACCGGATCGAAATCAGACCGTTTGGAACTGGTCCAGTTGGATCAATTCCAAACATATCGGATTTTTAATTGTAGAACCGGATAAAAACCGTTATATACTTCGTTCGAACTGGTTCTGAATTGGATTAGACTGGTTTTGGATTGGACCATAATGACTTTAAACTGGTTTGTTTTTTTAAATATATAGTGTACATCTGTATATAAAATGGCCCGGGCCGGTTCTAGATTGAGCCTGACTGCTTTTGACAAAACAATTCAGAACCATACTATTTTTTTTCACTTATACCTTAACAAATACAAAATTCGGGCCGGATCGAACCAGACTGAAACTTTTAAACCAATTCCGATCCGGACCGGACTGAACTCTTAACAAAGCTACCTCGTATAGTGAATGTTACAGACATTAATACGAAGAGTTCGCATCAAGCCGGGAAATCAATCATGGGAGACCTCGTACCGATAAGTTACGTACTTTTCCTGTTCTTCAACTCGGTCGGGTTTTTCGCGTCGTTTTTCTTGATCGAGAGCCTCACGGTCGGGTTTCCGTTCCGAATGGAGCTGAAGATCGCGCTGTACGCGTTGCTTGCGACGTACGATATCTGCATGGGAGCTCTCACGCCCAACACTTACGCCAACACTTTCTTTGTGGTCATGGCTGTGCTGTTGCCCATTGTGATTCCGGTTTTGTGTGGGTTGATCAGGAAAGTATGTGTACGTGGCTAGCTGGGTTTGTTTGTTTAGGGGGTTGTTTCGGTAGTGTGGAAAGTAGAAGGACGTGGTTTGGTTTTTTTAGTTGTGATTTATTTGTGGAGTGAGTTTCGTTTGTTCCGGACTTTGGGGTGTAAGTTATTATTACTTTGCTAGAGTTGTAGTATTTATTTAATAATGGTGACGATTTGTAAGAATATATTAGGAATTTTGGAATATGATGATGTTTTGTTATAAGTGTTAAGAACACAATAGGGGCCTGAATGTTTGTCCGTGTTGTCAAAAGGGGTCTGAATTGAAAAAACGTATTATTAAGGGCCTGAATTTTGAGTTTTGTTGATAATCGAGTTTCCGTCCAAATTTGCTGTTAAATGTAACAGAAACATGTGAAATGATAAAATTACCCTTTTGCAATTATTATACAATTTATCAGTTTAATTAATGAAATGTGAAATGTCTAAAATACCCCTGCACACTAATTATGCCCTAAGGCCACCACGGCCACCGACCACCACCCCAGCTCCGGCGACCACCACCCCAGCACCGGCGACCAAAACCCCCCTCCGGCGACCCAAAAAATCTCTGATCGGAGCCAAAAAGCTCAGATTCGGGGCCGGAGCTCTGTGGCCCCGATTCGGAGCCATAGAGCTCCAGATCGGAGCTTTTTTGGGTCGTCGGAGGGAGGTTAGGGTCGCCGGAGCCGGGTGGTGGTGGTCGCCGGAGCTGTGGTGGCTTAAAGGGTATTTTCGTCTTTTTAGGTCAAATATGTGAGGACACACTCTGGTCAAAGGGCATTTTCGGGTTTTCAAATTATTTTCGGTCACATGCTTGGCATGTGACCACTTTCCGTCACTTTTAACAGAAAAAATAGACGGAGACCTCACTTATACACAAAATTCAAAATTCTGGCCCTTAATAATACGTTTTTTCAATTCAGACCCCTTTTGGCAACATGGGCAAACATTCAGGCCCCTATTGTGTTCTTAACCCTTATTACAAATACGGTTTGAAATAGTATTTCAAAGGAAAATGATATGATTCTGACTTCGGATTAAGAAGTATTTCGAATTGTGCATGTGAATTATTTACCCATAAAGTTGCATTAAATTACATAGTGTGTCATTAAGATATAAATGGGCACACTTCAGAATCCAAAGTCGGATTCCGTATCAAGCCCTATTTCAAATTCCACCATCTAGAGTGGTGGTCTAGTGATAAGAGTGTTTACTCTTATATGTTTTGTCTCCGAAATTTATTGAAATCGCTCAGAGGCATCATTTTATAGTGATTTGTTCAAAAATATGTCTCGCTTGACTCACATACCGCTTCAAACTTAAGAGGAGGCGAGTAGAACAGTGGTTTAACGAGCATATATCTTGATTATACTAGGCTGCTAGTGAGCTAAGTTGACAGGGTCAGTGCATGCACCGGTTGTTACTAAATCTGGTCGAAAAAATCACAGAGTGTTAGCAGGAGAGTACGAACATTACTTAGCGGGATGGGTCTAGAATCGCCACTATTAACCCACTTCTACTTTAATTAAAAAAAAATATCAACCTTGATAAATAAATTTTAAACTATCTCCTAAGAATGTGTATTTTATTCTTCATTTTATATTACTCTTATTCATTATTATATTTTTCAGTTCTAATATTTAATTAACCAAACATACTATAAATAATTTTTTTTGGCCAAGTCAAAGGACAAGGCCACCTCAGCCACCAGCATGTCCGCTCTTCCTTGTGTGGCTAACGACCGCCACCC
Source organism: Clarkia xantiana subsp. parviflora (assembly GCA_036873135.1). Taxonomy (NCBI): domain Eukaryota; kingdom Viridiplantae; phylum Streptophyta; class Magnoliopsida; order Myrtales; family Onagraceae; genus Clarkia; species Clarkia xantiana. The sequence goes on from JAPTYO010000003.1 coordinate 17,696,149, forward strand.
ACCACCACCACTATGACGTGGGACCCGCTCAGCCCCCTCGTTTCACAGAGACGGTGCGCACGTTACCCTACCCGGCGCACGTTAACCTCACCGGTCCACCCTATGCGGTGGCCTCACACCATTCCCAGATCTCAAAATCAGCCGCACCCTCAACCACCGCCACCACCTCCACCTTCTCTGAGAATCATCATCCACCACATCTCCATTCTCCATCGAAATGGCCGCCGTTGAATCTCCGTCGCATTCCGACATCCCCTCCGGCATCCCGCTGCTGCAAATCAACCGCCAGCAGTCGCCTCCGCCGGAATCCGACCCGATCGAGCCCCTCGCACTCGCAGTAACCGCTCCCCGCAACCCCCGCCGTCCCCCGCCGCCGTGCTGGTCCCACGACGAGACGGTAGCCCTAATCGAGATATACCGCGAGAAATGGCACTCTCTCCGCCGATGCAGCCTCAAGGCCGACCACTGGCAGGAGATCGCCGACGCGGTGGCCACCCAATGTCCCGTCGCATCGCCGCCCAAAACCGCCATCCAGTGCCGGCACAAGATGGAGAAGCTCCGGAAACGGTACCGCTCCGAGCTCAGGCGAGCCGATTCAGTCCCCGGGGCGCGATTCGTCTCCTCGTGGGTTCATTTCAAGCGCATGGAAGCCATGGAGCGGTGGCCGTCGCAGACGGCCTCCGATAACGACAGTCTGGAGGAAGAATTTGGGGAAGACGATGAGGAAGAAGACTACGATCAACGCTTGTATCTGCAACGTAAAACTAAGAAAGCTCATAATCCTTACGGAAACGGATCTGTAGCTAAATCCGCCGCCATGGGAAACCTCAACCATGGATTGAAGATCAAAATCGCAACTGGACTGGCGTCACGGCCATCAAAGCCCAATTTTGGCTCAAACCCTAATTTCAAATCTGCTGCTGCAAGTGTTGCAGATCGGAGAGAAATAGGGAAGAAGGAGAAGCGAGCAGATCCACTGGAAGAGGTGGTGCAGTCAATTAAGCTGCTTGGAGATGGATTTGTGAGGATGGAGCAGATGAAGATCGACCTAGCTAAGGAGATCGAGGCGATGCAGATGGAGATGGAGATGAAGCGAACCAAGATGATTCTGGAGTCGCAGCAGCTCATTGTCGAAACCCTAGCACGAGCGGTTTCGGAGAAGAAGAAGATCAGGCGAATGCCTGCAACCGATGCATAGTTCGGGTTCGGGCAGGTAAAAAAAAACCCGAGTAATATTTAGTTTCGATTCGATTATGTATCATAGATCATGAGGAAGTTTGTGCTAATGTAGGTAGAAAATGGAGCTAGTAATTGATGACAAGATTGTAGCTTTAGTTTGAATGTTTAGTTCATGTTCTTGATTGATGATTTAGTTTGCATTGAGTATCTTGTTCTTCAATATTGTTGCATTTTGCTGTGTTCCCCCAGATTCACAGCAATGGCACCCTTGGTTAGGGCTCAAATTCAAACCCAATCTTACAAAACAAAAGATTATGTAATATAATAGAAGTTCTGTTCAACTACACTGCATCTTTTGCTAAGTAGTAGTCATTCTTGTTTGCTTTTTGAAGATGTATTCAAACGATAAAAATAAATTTACACAATCCAAAATTATATGCATTAACGATCTATTCTCAATTAATTTTTTAAAGATGAGATTAATTGCCTCATTAGCATCCATCTCTAAAAAAAATTAATTTTATGGACAAACTTCGGGCTAAAACTAAGCCTTTCTTAATACCAATTAATTGCCTTATTAGTGGCATTAAATCTGCAGAGCTAAATAATAAAGGACATATATGTGTTTAATTGATCAAATATTAACTATACTACATTGTACTAGGATGATGACGGTGTATATACTAGTTTGTTCATTAAATTTGGTCTAAAAAAATTTCAAACCAATCTAATTGGATGAGTTTAAAATTGACACTACTGTTTTATTCTTTATCCATAGTAAAAAAAGATAAATAAGAAACTCATTTTTTATGTACTATATGCATATATGTGTACCGAACAAACTATAAATATGGTACAATAGTTTAACACGTCATCCTTTAATTAAGAGGTTAATGTTTCTAAATCTCACCGAGATCCTAAAAATGGATAAATATTTATGACTTATGCGATGACGACTCTAAAAAAAAATATAGTGTGAATGTCTTTGGACCATCACTTGTTAATGGGCTTTTCTATCATGCTTGTGAATAGTTTTGTTTTTTTTTTTTTACTACTAGAGTAGACTTAATTGTAATATAAGTAAAATTTTAAAAGTATGATTTTTTTTTAACTACACCTAATATTTGTATCATACTATTAATAATTTTCATATGTGGTTGACATTTAGGGTAGAAAAAAAAAACTATCATCGTGGAGTATAGTAGAAATACCCGTTAATAGCTAAATTAACGAAAGGATACAATCAGATTGAACGGATAAATCAAGGACTAAATTTAACTTATCAAAACTATCTTAACATCCTGCATCGCGTCCACAGTACATGTATCATCGCTCTCCGTCGGATCAAGATGTGGGTCCAGTTAGTTCTCTAGCATCCGTCAGTCTTGATGACTCAATATCGTGGACTAAGACTCACTCTTTAATTAAATTAAATTATATATATATCTATATCTATATATAATATATTTATATATATATATACATGTATATATATATTGGCCGCTAGGGTTTCCATGTCTCTACCCGCCATTGGATTTGGTAATCGATTGTGATCTTAAATCTTAATTGCCATACTAGGGTTCGATTGAGGATATCTTTGTCTCTGCTTGTGATCCGTGACCTCGGTGACATTGCGATGCCTCCACGGACGGTGAAGAGAGGCGGAGCTGCGTCGGGAACGCGGCGGACGCCGAGGACGACCAAAAAAACTCAAAGCGAGCAGCAGGAGGCGTCTCCTCTTGTGGAGGAAATGGTCAAGGCAGAGGAAACTGCCCAGGATGCTGAAGTTACCGAAGAGGCCGAGCCAACAATTGAAGACAAACCTGTCGAGGCAAAACCGGTGATTGATGAGAAGCAGGCGGAAGAGGAAAGGAACGAACCTCAGGTTACCGCTGCTAATGGATTGGTTGCTGTGACAAGTAAGTATTCAATCACACTATGTGGTTTATAGCTCTTGGATTAATTCATAGAAAACAAGCTAAAGTTGTGTTGTTTGGCGCAAAATCATCATCTTGCTGGACCTTGTTAATCTGCTGGGCGAAGATCAGAATTTGACTTACATTCTAGGATGAATTGAATGCTTCTAGAATGAATTGCTTGCCCTTTAATCGTATGATTGCTGGGTGTTTTGTCTTGTTTTTTGAGTTTGTACTACTTAGCGCGCTCTGCAACTCTACGTTGTTGTTGAGTAATTTGGTTAATGCTGTCAGCTGTTTTTCTTTGATGGAACTTGCTAAGTTTCTTTGTTGGGACCATCCTCTTTCCTTTCCTATACCGTCGAGATATAAAGGCATTGTCGATCAAATTTTGCAGTTAAGACTGCTTTAATGAATTTTCCTAAAATAAATAAATAAGTGGCTCGCTGAAGGTGGTGCAATGGAAAGCTTGAAAAACGATAACTTATCTTTTGGCAGAGGAAGATGGGCCGAAGGAGTCAGTTGATGACTATGGGAGAGATGAACAGCTGGATCTTGATGACAATGATCCCGAATATGAGCCTGAAGAATATGATGACAAGGACTTGGAACAAGAGGATGTTGACTATGCTGGGCTTAATGGGGAGCCACAGCATGAGGACCACATAGTTGAGGACGAGTTGGAGGAGGAGGAGACAGATATGGTTGAGGAAGAGCTGGATGAGGGTCAAGAGGAACTTGAGGCTGATGAAGAGGAAGAAGAAGATGATCATCATGATCATGCTGCCGAGGATCGTGAGCATGAGCATCCTGACCTTGATGTCGAAGCTGAGCACCATGAAGTTTTCAAGGAGAGGCGCAAACGCAAAGAGTTTGAAGTGTTTGTTGGTGGCTTAGACAACAAGGCTACGGAGGATGATCTTAGGAAAGTCTTTAGTGCAGTTGGTGAGATTACAGAAGTGAGGCTGATGATGAACTCACAAACTAAAAGAAATAAAGGATTTGCTTTCTTGCGATTTGCAACAATAGAGCAAGCAAAAAGAGCTGTTGCAGAACTGAAGCATCCAGTGGTAATTTCTTCTTCTGCTAGTACATCTGGCAGGTCTTGATTTATAATCAGTTGTCTTACAATGAATGGTAAATTTCCAGATTAACGGGAAAGAATGTGGCGTTGCCCCAAGTCAGGATAGTGACACCCTTTTCCTAGGGAATATATGCAAAACTTGGACGAAGGAAGCTGTAAGTGCATACATCTGCGTAAAATCTTGTCAAAATGGTTGAGCGAAGATCATTTGTTGGTTCTCATATTTAGTCCTTATATTATTGTTGATTTTTTATCCAGTTAAGGGAGAAGTTGAAACACTATGGTGTTGATAACATTGACGATGTGACACTGGTTGAAGATAGTAACAGTGAGGGGATGAATAGGGGGTTTGCCTTCCTGGAGTTTTCATCTCGAGCTGATGCTAAGGATGCTTTTAAGAGGCTTCAAAAGAGAGATATTTCATTTGGAGTTGATAGGCCTGCTAAGGTTTCTTTTGCCGATTCATTCATTGATCCAGGAGATGAGATAATGGCACAGGTAACCAAGTTGGTAAACTGCTCTGAAGGGATTAGGAATGCCTGTAATTGATTTTTATTTTATTTTTATTTCGGTTTTCTCTGTCTGTGATGCTTCAGTAGTACTTTAGATTTGTGAATGGTGTTCATTTAATCCTCTTAATATAAGATTGTAATTCACTTATACTAAAAAAATTCAATATCTGGTTTGTAGAATAGGTAGGATATCTAAGAGCTCGCTTCCTGACTACGGAGCTTAGTCAACTAAAATTGATTTTCTTTTAGATTGGCAATCAGCTCGATTTCTCATCTAGTCAGTACATCTATGCAGGTTAAAACTGTGTTTATTGACAGCCTGCCTGCCTCATGGGATGAGGATCGCGTCCGAGAGCTTTTGAAGAAGTATGGGACTATTGAAAAGATTGAACTTGCCAGGAATATGCAACATGCTAAAAGAAGGGATTTTGGATTCGTTACTTTTGACACTCATGAGGCTGCAGTTGTCTGTGCTAAAAGTATTAATAATGCAGAACTCGGTGATGGTGATAGCAAGGTTTGTCCAGAATCTTTTTAATTATTGGTTGCAGTCGAGGTGCTAAGCAATACACAGTTTCTCTATTGCATACACAAACACGTTTTATATCAACCTTTTACATTATTGTTTAGTTTAATATTTTTTTTTTTTGCCGTTTGTAGGCTAAAGTTAGAGCTAGGTTATCAAGGCCTCTCCAAAAAGGTAAAGGAAAGCATGTCAGCCGTGGTGATATGCGCTCTTCACGCGGGAGTCGAGTTCCTGGAGGTTCATACCGTCGACTGCCACCACCACCTCCGCCACGTAACTATCCTCCGCGTCCTTTGAGACGTATTGGAAGCCGTATGCCATCAAACATTGTAAGGAGGCCCGTGGCGGTGAGAGATAGACGACTTGTTGCGCCACCACCACCTAGAGCTAGACCTTTGCCTCCTCCTACCAGATACTACGACAGAAGGCCACCTGGTATGTAGGCTCTACTGTTTTACTTTGATCTAGATGATGGGCTCTCCATAATTTTGATGTGCATCTTTCCCTTGGTCACAGTTCCGTCATATCCTAAGAGCAGCATGAAAAGGGATTATGATCGTAGAGAAGAAATGCCGCCACCAAGAAGCAGAGCCCCTCCTGTTGATTATGGTCCACGGGCTATGCCCGAGAGGCGTGTTTCATATAGGGAGGAATATCAGTCACGTGGATCTGGTTATGCTGACATGCCTAGAAGTGCACCTCGCTCTATGGCAAGGAGAGAGTATCCAGATGATGGCTACGATCATAGGTTTGACAGATCAACATCGTACAGAGAAAGCCGCGCCCGTAATTATGATTCTGTGCCAGGCTCAAAACGTCCTTATTCTGCCATGGTTCGTCTTATAATTAAATCTGTCATGTCATTATTATTCTGGGTTAGTTGATACATTTCAATGTGCATCCCAGTTTCGATTCCTCACTTATTTCTTTCGTTTGAAGGATGATGTTCCTCCACGGTATGCTGATCCTGGTCCCCGACAATCAAGAGCTCGTCTAGACTATGATATTGGCTCGTCCCATCAGTATAGTGATGGCTATGGCGAAAGGTGCTTTTCTGCCAAAATGTAATTTGCTCATGTCCTTAAGTAGCTATATTTACCAAACTTGCTGATTCTTGTTTATTTTGTTGTTATATATGTAGTAGGATGGGGAGGTCGAATATGTACTCAGGCAGTCGAAGTTCCATGAACAGTCAGAATTCACATGGAATGTATAGCAGTCGTAGTATGGAATATAGTGGTGGCGGTATGCTAAAAATTCTCTCTTTTGTGATTAGTACATTAATTTGTTGGATTAAATATTCTCACACCTTTTTTATTGAATTATTTTCCAGGTTCCTACAGCAGTGGAGATGTTGGAGGAATGTACTCATCAAGTTATGGGAGCGATTATATCCCCCGAGCGTCTAATGTATGTTTATGTTTCAGTAGCCCCACTTAATTACAGCACCAATTGTTCACACACTGAGAACTACTTCTTTTGTAGGGGGGCAGCGGATCATACTCATCCAACGTGTACTCCAGCCGTGGTGCTGGAGGCAGCAGCAACAGCTACATGGGCCCTGGAGGTGGTTCCGGTTCTTATTATTGAGGTAATTGAACTGTTTTAGTAATAGTAGAATCTAGTGTGGTTGTAGTCATTTAGAATAGTAGTCGTCAAAGGCATAGGATCCCGTTGCTTTCCAAGTGGCGTAGTAGGTGGATTCAAAAGGCTCGGCCATCACAAGTGAATTTGTCTCTGGAACAGATTTGGACATTCAAACATCGAAGCTAGCATAGTGATTCAGAACTTGGACATGATACATCCATGACTTTGGATCTACACTCCTTGGTTGGAAAATTGCTCAAGCTGCAGACAATGTGACCTGTTACAAGCATTTGCTGCTACTGGGCCGTTCTTCAATGTTGTAAGGAAACTACTTGAGTTATATGAGAAACTGAAGTGGATAGTTTTGTTGTATTTAAGTCGTCAAACACTCTTCTTTATGAAATAAAGCTTTGAGGCACCGTTGGGGTGACTTTCTCATGGACAAAGGGTTATGAGAGCTTGGTTGAATTTATGGCTCTCGTTGAGCGACACAAAGTGCATGGATAATTGGTGAAAGCTCAAGTAAGGAAATAACAGTTACCATTGCTGAGTGAATAGCAACATCTCAAGTTGCAATGGTCTTTTTTCATGAATATAAGTTGCAAGATGCATCTAAACTCAGACCTAAGCAGGAAATTAACAGTCTCCTTCCTGGTTTGCTCTATAGCCGCGTCTAAGTGACTGATATGGTAAGTTAGGTGATGTTACTTATTTCTAGTTCATATATTGCTGGAGTAAGATATGGACAAATGAGCTACACGTTGCTTGGTTTGCCAAAGGTTTTATTGCTCTGGATTTGGCTCTTTTTCATGAAGAGACACCCGGTTTGTGGTGGTTTAGCTTCTTGAGTCTTCTAGTGCCAACTCCTCCCTTATGTTTGGAAAGACAACAGTAAATCTCTTTCAAAGTTATATAGAGCTAGTACAACCCCTGTTGCCACTTGCTCTTCTTTAGCTGAGACAACAATGAACATAAATTTTCTGGTATGATAACTGAAGATCCAGCATATGGCATTCTTTTTTCAAATCTACATGGCTGCCAATAATATGACATGGATTGATTGGAACTTCTGTGAGTTTTGAGACTGGAACTTCTGCTACTTTCAAAGTGTGGATGTTCGGGTTTTGATTGATTCTGTTACCTTCTTGCCTGGTTCGTTCTGTTAGCTGTCCATTTTTACCTACCATTCTTGGATCTAGATTTCCTTCTGACAAGGAAGAAGATACTTTTGTGGTGTAGAAACCGTCTCATCGTTGTTTGTTACAGTTTTTATAAGCGTTTCGTATAGGATATTGCGGTTTTTCGTCCAAACAGGTAGAAAATAAGATGTTTCTGCTTATAGCCTCAGAGTTTAATGGTTTCTTGATAGAATCTCTTGAAGCCAATACTAGTAATACTTCATCTTGTTTTTGGTGCTTGAGTTGATTAGCTTGCAGGTAAAATGCTGTGGATATACATTTTACTTGGGGTGTGGGAAGTGGTTTGTTGATTTTGCAAAATAGTGTAATGAACAAAGACTACATTTTTGTTGTAAAAACTAAAAATCATGTAGTGTAGAACATTTGATTGTTTATTTGATCCTCAAGACATTGTCTATTGATTGTCACCCATCACATCCCGGCGATTTGTAAGCATGCAACGATTATGGCAACAAAAAACAAAAAAAAAACAACCAAAATGAAACGTTTGACACTTATTTGGAATAATTTAACCACGCGACACGTAAAAATAATATAGTATGTAATCTTGGGACTGTAATTAGGTTTTTATTTATGAGGTAAAAGTGATTTGAATGTGTCCGAATAAAAATATATGGATCCATTTTTTTTGCGTAGTTTAAGAGACATCATCAAAAGAGCAGCATGCTAATTCCTACTCTTATCGTGCGTACAAAGTAAAATGTTAATTATAATTTTGTTTTAAAAAAAATTTCAAAATCTTAACGAGGTTTGAATCTCTATCTCTAATTAAGAATTAGGATTAGAGAGTGTTTATTACTATACAATATTACATAATTATACAAAATTTAAATAACGCGATTTTCCCTAGAGGAGAATAACAGTGAAATGTCGGGTTACGGTATATCTAAACAAATTTAATATGAAATTTTAACGCTGTTAAATCAGAATTAACTAATCCAAACTTAGATAATTTTTTTATTATTATTATTTTAAGAATAAAATATTAATATAGTTAGGCAGTTCGGTAATGCAACATTTTCATATACAAACAAGTCCATGACGAACAGCTTTGCAAAGAGATCAATTGAAACGAAATCCAGTTCCCAACTCCAAAATTGAGCTGAGAATAAGAAAGAAGATCAATGGCTTCGAGCGCTCCAGCAACACCGCCATATCCCAGTGCTGCTAGGATTTCGGATTCGCCCTGCTTCCCTCAGTATTCTGCATCTCTCAAGTGTAAGCTTCTTCAACCTCCTGATAATTCGTTCGATCGAATTAGATATTTTCCTCTTTTTCATCGCCTTTATGTTCGTAGATCGTCAAATTATTCTCTTTTCTATACTACCGAAGATTTCTGCATTCCTGAATATGAACCCTAAAAATTGAGCCCTTCAATACATCGATTGATCACCTGAGATCTAATAAAGCGGCACGTTTTGATAATGCTTCTTCAATCATGCTTAATTAGTTAGAGGAATTAAGCATATCCTAGGCTGTTGGCGCGATGATCCATAAAAAAATTGATACTTCAGCATTATAGCTTTACTTTCTGGGTTATGTACAAATTGCAGTTACTGATGAGATTGCTTTTGGTTGAAATTCTTTATAGCTTATATATATCATTCAAATGTCACCATATCTGATGTGGGGTTTTCGATCAATGATATCGATGAAGTATCCGATTTGAATTATGTTTTGCTTAGATGATACAATGTTAAACTTGTATTCATATGCAGAACAAGTATGCAACTAATAATCTGATCCATTGAAACTCTGCAGGTCTAGAACAATTCAGTTCTGAGAAGAGCAAATGCCAAGAACATTTTGATGCATATAAAGAGTGCAAGAAAGAGGTAATTTTATGCAACCATGCAGATATACCATCATCATATATTTTAGGGTACCTAAAATCAGTCTCAAAGATAGTTCATGTTGCTATTGTTGTCTCATATTTAAAATGCTGATATTCGGTGCTCAATTATTAGATTGGTTAGTTTCCATTTGTTTTCTCTTATAATTGAAGAAAAAAACAATAATTGAAGAAAAAATGTTTTTTTAAATATTGAATAAGTCTAAACTACGAGAAAAGTAGAAAATATGTTTTTATTATGCTTAAAATACTAATTTAACGTCAAAATCAGACGGAAAAGTGGAAAGCAAAAAATCTGATAATTGGGATACCGAATATCAACATTTTAAACTTAAAACAACAACTAGCAATATGAACTATAGTTGATACTGTTTTTAGTTCTTAACCCTATATTTTAACAGTAAGAAACTTCGTAATTTGGTTTCTTTGGTTGACAGAGGGAAGCTCGGCTGGAACGTAACCGCAACAGATCTCTTTTCTCATGAATTAAAACTCTTGTAAGTTCAGATCTCTTGGATGAGATCAAACAAAGTGGGTTTGTTCGAGGATGAAATTCGAATAAATTGGTATTTGAGGACGATATTGTACATTTGGAAAAAAAAAATGCTACATGAACTCTGAGACTTGTAGTATACCAAACCGATTCATGCTATATCAATACTTATTACAGAAGAACTCCATACTTACCCAGAATTTTCCTCGGTTGACAAATACGAAAATGTTAAGAAATGTAATATAATTACGCATATAACCATCAGGACATTTGAAAGAGCGCTGAGCTCGCCACGTCAGCTCGCCGATCTTTCAAAGTGCGGCGAAATGACGTGGCTTGTAAGGAATAAATCGTTGCATACGTGCAGCATTCCTAGTTAATATTCCACGTCAGCTTGTCACTCTTTTAAAATGTCACGATGGTTATATGCGTAATTATGTTACATTTGCTAACATTTTCGTATTTGGCAACTATCAGATAACCATTGAAGAAAAAAATCAAATTTTCACAATTTCCTCATGCACAATTGAACTCCCGACCCGGGTTCAATAACGAGCCTAAACGCCGGCACATGCTTATAGTTCGGCGAGAGCGAGAAGCTAAATTTCGACAAAATGAGGGATAAGATCACCTTGAGCTCAGCCATTGCAAAGTGCTGCCCTGCACAAACCCGAGGTCCCGATCCGAAGGGGAGATACGCGTGGATGGAGTTGCAGGCTCCGGAGATACCTTGCGAGAATCTATGGGGATTGAATTCGTTAGAATCGGATCCCCATATTTCGGGATCGTGATGGAGCAATGATACTGGGATTTGAACATCTAAGCCTTTCGGAATTACGATGTTCTTGAACTCGATTTCCTCCATGGCTGATCTTACAACGAATGCCGCAGGTGGGTATAGGCGTAGCGTCTCTTGAATGATCATGTTCATCTGTAATAAAGAAGAATTCAGTACTTAAATCATTTCAAAATGGTTAATAATCAAATTGTTATCTGAACTTTGACAAATTTACAAATCGCTACTAAAACTTTATTTTAAAAAAAAAAAAAAAAAAAAAGGTTATCTGAACAGGGCAAAGTGCAATATAGGTTTCAATTTTCGACAAGATGTACAAAAAATGAGCATGTTTCCTTAACATTGAATCTTTTCATGTGTACCTAAGAATGATTTAAACATAAACTGAAATTATTGCAACGAAATACCTTCAATTGGATGCTCAATTGCTCTTCAGTCAAATTCGAACAGTATTTTCAATTGAGCATCCAATTGAAGGTATTTCATTGCACTACTTTCAATTTATTATTTACATTTGAATATTTCTTGTATACACATAAAAAGACCGCACATGACGAAAGCATGCTCATTTTCTGTCCAATTTGACGGTTTCCATCTCTTAACACTCACCGTCTTCATGCTCCGGAGCTTATCATAATCAACAACCCCATCATCACCAACAACTTCGGCAACCTCCTCACGCGCTCGATCCTGCCACTCGGGATATGCAGCCAAGAGCATCAACCCCCACGATGCCGTGACAGCGGTGGTCTCGTGTCCTGCAAAATAGATGTTCTTGCAGTTGTCTGTTATGAACTTGTCTCGGGAAATGACCGGCGAAAGGCCGTCGTTGCCGGCTTCAATCAACATCTGCAGCAAATCCTCGTCGCGCGAACCACCTTCTTGCCGTTGCTTCACCACCTCGAGAATCATGTCCCCGATCTGTTTGTCGAGCTTCCATATCTCTCTGTTGTCTTTGGTTGGCAAGTATCTATAAGTTTCATGACAACTTGTATGTTATATGATCATCAATACAACATAGTTTCCTATAGGGTTAACGTTAATTAGCACATTGCTAATTAAACTTTGTTAAACGAGTTAAAGGGTCTTTTGGTTCGATCAAAATTGGTTTTTGGTACATAATTTTTTTTTGGATCGGATCTGGCTAGGTCAATTTAGGTCTACGATCCGATTGAAATTGATTTGGGACTAAATTGTAAAAAAAAAAAAAGGTTAGGCGTATGTAAATTGGGGACTAAACCGAAAAAAATAAAAATTAGAGGGCACACGTGCAATGCACATGCTGCTTAATAGTCAAACTAACAAATAACCAAAAGTATACAAATTGCAAACGTATTGCACCGAAAATCTACACACAAAAAAACTTTGCACCAAAAAAGTCAATTTTGGTAAACCATGTTGTACTAAAAGATATTTTAATCCTTACTAAACTTGGGTTTTTCTACCACATTTCACATGCAACATGATACATTTTTTTGCAATTTTTTATTGTCCTAAATGTCAACTATATTAAAAAAAAAAAAAAAAAAGTCACTTTAAAAGTTTTACCTTTGGTTACAATTATGTCATCAACAGTAACAAAAAAAAACATAAGCATAATACTTGTGAAACATAAGCATAATACTTGTGAAACATGTTAGAAAATCCCTATTAATTTGAACAATTTGCTTACTGGTTTTAAAATTGTTATTGTTCTTTAAGCTAATTTTTGGGGAAATCCGAAATTCGCTCCCTAGAATTTGTAAAATATAGAAATTTACTAACCGAATTTTAACAACAAATTAGACAGAGCTATAATCTTGCAACTTTGCACAACTCCGGTTAGCAATTTGTCTAAAAAGAATCGTGTTTTGCTTGGATCCCAAGTAATGTACCTTGATCCCGGAACACCAATGCTGCCCTTAGACATAACTTGCTGGAGTTGCCGGAGCTTTAAGAAAATCTCTTTTCCAAGTGAATACTTGCTCCCGAAGCAAGCTCTCGAGATTATATCTGCAGAAAGGCTTCTCAAATCGTCGCCGATACTAATCTCAACTCCGTTTCCCTTACTTGCAACTGTGCTTTCCCAGGATTGCAGGAGAAGTTTTGTGGATTCAACCATGAGGTTCACCATGTTCTTCATAAAAAATCCAAAAACACAGCTTTTTAGTGATTAGAGAATTACCAGAAGGGTTAAACGGTTTTTGGTGTCATATGTTTGATTGAAGTTGAATTTTGGTGTCATGTTTTTTTAGAATTTTGGTGTCATACGTTTGCATTTTGTAAATTTATGTTGTTAGTTGACCTGTTAAGTACGTACAAATCACGTGATTTCTCTCTAAGTTTCATTTTTGCACAATTAAGTCCTTATTGTTTTCTCCCATCAGCCACTTTTCCTCCGGCCACCGCCCAAGTCCGTCAGTCAGCAACGCCCAAGGCCGCCGACCACTGTAGCCCAGATCAAGGCCGACCGTCCCCAATTGGTGGTGGCCGGCCCTGATTGGTGGTGGTCGACCCCAATTGGGGTGGCCAGCCTCGATTGGTGGTTGTCGGCCCCGATCTGGTGGTGACCAACCCTGATTAGTGGTGGTCCTCGACTTTGTGTGGTGACCGTCCCTGATTAGTAGTGGTCGTCGACTTTGTGTGGTGGCCGGCGGTGGCCGCAAGAAAAGTGGTTGACTGGAGAAAACAGTAGGATTAAATTGTGCAAAAATAAAACTCAGAGGGAAGTCACGTGATTTACACATGGATGCTTACAGTCAACTAACAGATGCACAAAAGTCTAAGAAATGCAAACATATAACACCAAAAGGCAACTTGATCAAACTTATGGCACAAAAGAGCCTTTAACCCTAAGAACAATGACTCATAGCAACTTCCTCACTTATGAGACATGCTATACTATTTTGTTCCTTTGACCCGGCCAGTTAACTTGCGTATCAAGAAAAGTGTGATTACCTTAACCTTGTCAAGATATAGCTCAGGCGCGATTATCTTCCTCTGGTGAGCCCAAACCGGGCCACTTGACGACAGAATGCCCTCCCCTAGAAGAGGTCCCCTATCCTTAGCCAAATACGTCGGCTTTCCGAGGCTCAACGACGTGCATAAACTCAGTTCCTTGACCATTTCAACATCTAGAACACACAAAAGGTGTATATTCCCCATTGAATACATGAATTTTGGCCCTGCAACCATCAAAGAAAGTTGACCATTGTATGATCAGTTCAACATGGATGAATAATTCAATTTCATCAATCAAGCTAATTTACCATGGTCATGTTACAACATATGAATCCATTGAATAAGATGAAATATGTGAAGTTTCTAATTATAGGTGAAGTCATGGTTTAACATTTATACTTCATCGAACAGTGCCCAGCACCGCCGGTGTGACTCATCGTTGTGATTAAATAGGAGCTTAACTTTAAAGAGCGCCGAGGTGATCCAAATATGCGAGCTCCAAAACAATTTGGGCTTTTTAAATAGTGGTTCATCTAAACTTTCATATAGCTATCAACATATTATTAAGGGTTTAGAAGTATTTTGGTGATGTATTTTAACTTTAAAATATGTAATTTTTCTCGACTTGGACTTTTAAAATCTTACATTTAACCCTAGAATTTGTTTACACTGATTAATTGTTTACCCCTAATTCAATTCTTGCACCCAAACAAAATTCTTAGATTCATTATTTGTAGTATTTTTTTTCGTCCCATGCGGGGTCTCCATCAATAAGAGAGCACCCGTAGCATGCTCGCTATACACTTAGACTAATCATCCCATTCGCAGATCAGCCCATAAGGTGTAAAGTGTTGACCATGAATGTCTTTTCATTCACATGATCACCTGCGAGTATAAACCTGACCTCTGATTTAAGTATGAAGTGCTGAACCGGTACACCATATTACATGATCCATTATTCATAGTATAACTTGCATGCAACTAATTTATACATTTTGGCACCTATATTGAAAACTCTAATTAGCTAAACTAAGCTACTCAATACCCATTTACCCAGATACCCAGGTCAACAAACAAAGAAAATTAGATTAAACATACCAAAAACAAACTAATCAAATTAAAATAGTACCGTATTCATTCCTCCACTGATGCAGAAACGGAAAAATCGTCTCCGACCAAGCATGAGACAAAGTATCCAGCTTGTCGGACGGTGGACGATGAGTCGCAACAGCAGCTCGATCCTTGTGGATTCGTTTAATGTCGGCGATGTTTCCGACCAAAAGTGTCGGCGGCGGCCCTCGGACTCCTTGCCTCTGCAGCTTCGATCTCAGCCTCCTGGGTTTCCACACCAGCGTATGACAAAGGCCAATCGCCGCCGTCACGAAACCGCCGAGAACGACGGCGAGGATCACCTCGGACGTTGTCGGGAGGCGGCTGAGTTCTGCGGTTTCCATTGGGATGGTTTCTCTCTCCTGGTTCTTGGCTGGAAATGGAGTTTGGAGATGGTAGTGAGAGAAATGCTGTGACTCTTCACTGTTTGGGTGGCTACATTTTATGTTTCTTGTTCTTAAAATAATATGGAGTGAGTGAGTTAGTGAGTGGAGTTGGTAAAAATAAAATACAATATTTTGGCGGGACCAAATTAGGACTGCTGTTCCTTACCAAATTAGGATTCCTTTTTATGTTTTCTTTTTAGCAAAAAAAATGTACTATATGATATCATTAGCTTTAATTTTATTATAAATATGCTCATACTTTGATTTTTTTTAAGCCAAGCTCAAATTTTGATTTAATAAATTGTTTACATAAACTTATAATTTCGACATTCATTATGATGTACATATTAAACTGAATATAAAATGAAATTGTTACAAATATATGAGATTTTTTATGTAAATCTAAAATAAATTAAATATATTAAATTAAAAAAAATTAGCCAAATTTTTTCTTAAATTTAAACAATTAGTATAATCTAATTGAAAATAGTTTTTTTTTCTTTTTTCATTTTAAGGTTGTCATATAGCTCTAATCTACTGTCAAGTCTAAGCTTGAGTAGTGTAAACTTTAGTATAATCTATTTGGTCGACTTGATGGATATACATTCAATTATTACTAACAGACCGTCTATAAATAACGGAAAAACAAGATTACAGTGTTGATATGTATAAAAATGCGACTGAACACTCTAGGTAAGTTTATTTTTCGAACCACACACGCACACATAAATAACACCAAAACACGCACCTAATTGACACTGTTGGACCAATCTGGTCGACACGGTTCTGCCTAGACTGTGTGAAGTATCTAGTCTGGTTAGACAGCACGAGCGCCTGGTATGTGCGGTCCAAAATGGTCGTTAAGTTATGATGCAGTTATTAGTAGAAATTCTATAATCGTATCATATTTTTTTAATTAAGTTTCATAACTATTCTGAATATATCTTTTAGTACCGTATTTATTTTTTTCACCATATTTTTACATGCATACCATTACCATATATTTTTAATGTGTTCATAAATTATCATAACATTGTAATTTTAATAAACAATAAAGAAATCAATACTAATCCAAATTCTACATATAAGAAATATAAATTTATATACAATACTGATACAAAGAATTTAAGGTTCAACGATTATTATAACATCAAGATTAAGAAAATTAAATGAGAGATGAGATTTACGAGTGTTATTTGGCAATGTATAATTGTAAAACTAATCAATAACTATGAAAGTGACTAATTTTCTACCATGCTCTTGGAGCACCATGCTTTTGTTTTTTTTCATACTATGGTGGACTTAATTGTAACATAAGTAAAACTTTAAAAGTATGAAAAAGTATGATTTTTTTTAACTACACCTAAGATGTGTATCATACTATTAATAATATCAATTTCTCTATGAGGTTCACCTTTAGGACAATAGAAAAATAAAAAAAATAATGGCAAAAACATGGTGTTCTAAGAGCATAGTAAAAAGATCCAAAAGAAAATGAATGGTTGTGACCAGTGTTATCAGAACCGGACCGGGGCCTGAACCGGCAGGGCCACCGGTTCCCGGTTCGGCCGGTCGGACCCGGTCCGAACCGGGTCCGACCGGTTTTAGTAAAAAAATGCAAATTTGCATATCCTCTTTGTAAGTTAACCCTTATGTAGGTTTTAGTCCGGATCGGGGCCTGCCTCTCTATAAGTTTACCCTAAAAATTTTTTAATTTTATTTTTATTTTTTTTTTTAATTTTTTTTAGTGAAAAGAGTCCGAACCGGCGAACCGGTGAACCGCCCGGTTCGCCCAAAACCGGCCGGTTCGGTGAAAACCGGACTTCAGAACCGGGTTCGCTTACATCCTCCGGAAATAAGCAAACCGGACCGGTGAGGGGTCCGGTTCCGGTCCGACCGCGGTCGGACCGCCGGTCCGGTCCGGTTCTGATAACACTGGTTGTGACTCAGAATGATACTAAAGTAGAGTTAAGTAAGTTATTATATTTTGTATTATATATGTTTATGAACTTAATACTATAATTGATAAAAGACTCATATTTATAATTACACTACACAATAATAATGTTATAATTGTAAATTAGAATGGGTTCAAATTACACATAGCACAAACATTTAGGATGCAATTAACCATCTACAACTTCTAAGACGTCCTTTTTACATTTTTATTTTATTCATTTCTGCATTTCTCCGTCTCCCCTTTCACGGCGAGCTGCCGGAGACCGCCATGACAGAGCTCCGGTGGTACTTCGGAGTTGCGACATGCGTGAAGCTTCTGCTGATCCCTTCGTACCACTCCACAGACTTCGAAGTCCACCGCCACTGGCTCGCTCTGACCCGCGCTCTCCCTCTCCGGGAATGGTACTCCGACGAGACCAGCCCCTGGACGCTCGATTACCCTCCCTTCTTCGCCTTCTTCGAGCGCATCCTCTCCTTCTTCGCCTTCCACGTCGATTCCAAGATCGTCCACCTCCACGACGGCCTCAATTACGATTCATCCACCGCAATCTACTTCCAGAGGATCAGCGTGATCGCATCCGATTTGACTCTTCTCTACGCTGTTCATAGATTAAGCAGGAATGTTGATCCCAGCAGGAGGAAATTGATGTGGATACTGGTTCTTTGGTCCCCGATGCTGTTCATTGTGGACCATATTCATTTCCAGTACAATGGGTTCTTGCTAGGGCTGCTACTGTTGTCTGTGTCTTGTTTGATGGAGGGTAGGGATTTGATGGGTGGGTTTCTCTTTGCTGTTCTGCTGTGTTTCAAGCATCTATTTGCTGTGGCTGCGCCTCTGTATTTTGTGTACTTGCTGAGACACTACTGTTGTGGGGGCGGATTGATGAGGGGCTTTTGGCGGCTTTTTGTGATGGGAGCTGCAGTTGTAACTGTTTTTGCAGCTGCCTATGGTCCATTCTTGTATCATGGACAGGTAAAAAAAGTTACTTTCTTCATGATTGTTCGAAATTTCGAAATTGCTCATACATAGTACTGCATTTTGGGTTCTTAGCTAGTATTTTGTCTTCATAGCCAGAAAAATTGGGAGATTCACCTTTAAGCATGATAGTTTGAGCTAATGGTAGTGACTAGTGTATAACTTTCAATAATGTAGCTTCGATGAAAGGCAGAATATGCCAAGATAATGCTGGTCTTGCTTGATTTGAAGATTTCAAGAAAGTGTTCTATGTGTGCAACCTTGTCGGTTTATAATAAGCTTCTGCTTTACCCATTAAGTTGTTGAGGTTACTGGACACGATCAAATTGAAATGTTTTGCTTCTTTGGGAGATATGATTGTTTAGTAAATTAGTGGATAATATTTGGTATATGATCATTGCATATCATTTTCCTGATAACATTTTTATCATTTATCAGCCAGCTAGGTAGTTCTCATCCTGAAAGTTCACATTGACAAAAGACAATGTCTTGTTTACTTCATAGATGAGGTGAATTCATAACATGTGCTTCTTGACTGGCAAATAACTGCACGACTAGACAAATCTGCCTGGCAATGCTTGCAGCTTCACCAAATCTTCTCAGTCCAAAATTTTGAATGTACTTCTAGGATTATTTTTGTCCAATACGAGGGTGTTCTTTCTTGATGGAAGCTTCTGTTCGAGATTGTTCTTATTTTGAGTGTTTTCGAACGGTTTAAATGGAAATACGACTCTTGGGTTGTATATATCATGCTTAGAGCATGATGGTCAATTGAATTTTGCAGATGCAACAAGTCATTCGCCGGATGTTTCCATTTGGCAGGGGTCTTTGCCATGCATATTGGGCTCCAAATTTCTGGGTTTTCTATATCATTGCCGATAAACTTCTAGCCTTTCTGCTCCGGAAACTTGGGTTTATCATTGAAACACCATCAGCTTCATTCACTAGTGGTCTAGTAGGGGACAAGTCACCATTTGCTGTACTCCCTCAGGTAAATCCTAGTTGCATATTTTTAATTAATCAGAAATGAGAATGAAGATTGGACCTTATGAAACTATGTAACATGCAGTAAATCTTTGGCTGTATCTCACTTCGGTATTCATCAATGAATTGGCAGGTTACACCCTTAATAACATTCGTCCTTGTCTTACTATCCCTATCACCTTGCCTCATTAAGGCCTGGAGAAAACCCCAACCTAGATCGATTGCAAGATGGGTTGCCTACGCTTACACATGCGGATTTCTATACGGGTGGCACGTTCATGAGAAAGCATCGCTCCACTTCGTCATCCCACTTGCCATTTCTGCAGTTCAAAGTTTGGAAGATGCAAACCACTACTTTTTCCTCTCAATTGGTAAGTCCATTGTTCTGACTGGGCATTTCATATATGTTGCATTCTGCTCTAATGCCTCCAAACAAGTACATCCTGTATAAGCTTAACTTAAGGAGGCAAACCGCAAATATAGACTATAGAGTTGGTGAATATTGGCAGCATATTTGGTCTTTGGCTTTCACCACATTGCATTATTCATATCTTAAAAGATAGGGAAATGGTCTTTTTGTGCAATATGTTTGACAAAAATTGGTTTTTTGTGCCATATCTTTTTTTTGGTAAACTTTTCGTGTCATACGTTTGCGTTTTGTAAGACTTTTGGTGCATTGTTAACTTTCTGTTAATTTGGTATGTTATGTAGCTCGTGCAAGTCACGTGACTTGCTTTATACTTTTGATTTTGTTCAATGTAGTCCCTCAAATACATCCCTAACTTTTTTTGTTAATTTAATTTAGTCCTAAAATTTTCAAATCGAACCACTTGACTCGATGACAGGCGGCACCAAAAGTCTACATAAAAAAATCGCCAAAAGACCCTTTTAACCCTAAAAATAATTAAAACGAGGTAATCCTTTGTTTTGCAGTGTCGTGCTACTCATTGTTCCCGCTTCTATTCGAATCCCAAGAGTATCCAATAAAAGTGCTTCTACTGCTGTTACACTCGATGCTGATGTGGCTAGGTTTTTCCGCGCTGTCCCGCAAGCAAGAAATGAACCCGGGTTCTGCTATCAATGGGTTGTTCCAAATCAGTCCAGTAGCAAAGGTTTACTTACTGGGTCTATTTATGGTAGAGTTATATGGACAGTTCTTGCACCCTTATTTGTTAGGAAATAGACTTCCTTTCGTGCCTCTTTTGATGATATCGACTTACTGTGCTCTCGGGGTCACATACTCGTGGTTTTGGCAACTGAGACGCATTATTTCTACACCGTAGTCTCTTCTAGAGGTTAGATTCTCAACTATTCTGATAATGTGGTGTCTAACATATGTATGTGTTTCTCATTTTTGACTGTTTGCTTTGTTAGTACACACAAAACTGTGGGTCCTGGAGGTAATGGGCCCCGAGAAATTATTCTATGGCACAGAGGTAACACTGGCGCTGACGTGTTACCTCTTCAGCTAATCAACATGTGACACATGGCAGAAATTAACTAGGGTTAAGAAACTATAAACTGTCTGAAGTTTGCTCTGTGTGGGGTTTTGATGTTTAAATTGTTGATATTGATTGTCTGAAGTTTTAACTTTGTTGTAATTTGGTGTCTCCGTCCAAATTTGCCGTTAAAATTGAAAAAAGTTGGTCATGTGCTTGTCACATGACCCAATGAAAAATAAATCAAAAAATTGCCCCTAATTGAGTGGTGGCCGGCCGGAGTTGGGTGTGGCCAGAGTAAACATAAAAGTATCAGGGACAATTTCAACTTTTCACACTATTATGTCAAAAATGGACGGAATACCAAAAATTTCAACAAAGTTGACACTTCAGACATCTGATATCAACAATTTAAACTTCAGACACCAAAATCTCACATGGGGCAAACCTTAGACAGTTTATAGGTTTTTAACCCAATTAACTAACACATAACCATGTGTCACATGTTGATTGGCTGAAGGGGTAATACGTCAACGTCAGCGCCACGTGTTACCTCTATGCCATAGAATAGTCAGACACTCTACGTGTTGTGGTTTTCTTGCATTCCTCAATGTTGCTGTTCTTGTTTTTGTTAGGTGTAATGGAAATGAATGCAGCAGTTGCAGAGGGAGGCAACGTCTTAATGGCGTGTACAGAGTAAGTGGAGACTATAGAATCAGATATAGAAAGAAAACACTGTGAATTCACAAGTCAGGACCGTATCACATTCACATAACTGGGTGTTGCTATGTTTTTTTCTTTTCCTTTTTCTTTTCCTAACAAGATAGTGGTGTTTCTAGAAAAGTTTTGTTGTTTGAGAGTAGATACTGCTATGGCGACCTTAAACTCATCATTGCTTACTGTTCGAGGTTTTTTCAGACCGGACTTAGTGAACAACTTCATCAACGTAGCCTAGTATAGTCAAGAGGCTTATATGTAAAGTTCACTGTTACTCACCTATTTTTAGGGAATAGAATCTAAAAACTGTCTCAATTTTGATCTATGTGTCAGTTTGGTGTCTATTGTTGAAATTCAATGTCCCAATTTTCATGTGTTGCTATTTGGTGTCTCCGTTAAATTTTGGGTTAAGTTTAACAAAATCTAGTCACGTGATGGTCACGTAGGTGAACAATTATCAAAATTCCAAAAATACCCCCTAACCAGAATTAGGGTTCCAACTGATTCCGGCCAAACCCTCCCTGATTCCGGCCTATTGTGGCCAAACCCACCCTGATCCCGGCCTATTACGGTTTCCGGCCAAACCCATCCTGATTCCGGACGATTTAGGGCTAAGCAACTCCGATTTAGGATTTAGGGTTATGGCTGATTTTGGCCAATTCTGACCGATCAGAGGTGGATCGGTGGTCGGAGTCGGAGGTGGGTGGCCGGAGTCGGGGTGGGTGGCCGGAATCAGAGGCTTTAAAAAAAAAAAAAAGCAAAATAGTCTTTTCAAGTTAATCTGTTATTTAACCCAAAAATCTAACGGAAAACCAAATAGCAACAATACTGAAAATTGGGACACAAAATATCAACGGTCTAAAATTGAAACACTAAACTGACACTCGGGTATAAATTGAGACAGTTTTTAGATTTTATTCCCCTATTTTTATGTATATAATATATCTTGCTAAATAATATACGGGCTCTCTTCTTCACGGTCTGGAATTTTTCGATAAAGAATTGATGAACAAGTCTTTCAACGTAGCTTATGGTAATTAAGAGGTCGGTCTAGTAAGTCTAGTGTTAGTTGTCTATTCTTATGTCGTTTAATTTAATCATGTAACCGCGAGAGGTTTAGAACCAATAGCCAAATCCAGTCTATTGCTTATTAAGGTTTTAAAACAAGCATATGAAGTATTACAAAACTATATGTGAGTATGTTCAGTTTTAACTATGTTTTTTTTTTTCAATAATTTTGCTGCGGTAATTGACTGGATGGTGAGAACGAAAAATATAATAATAAAGAACTATGGACCAACCTCTCCCGTAATTCATTTATGGAACGTAACACTTATCTTCCTTGTTGTCTTCCATTACGACTAACCAATAGTCTTTTCTAAATTGGTTGGTTCCAATTGATAACTTTTATGTCCTCCAAATATGAGTAATTTTTAAAATTACATTTTTTGTTTTAAAAGATGAAAAAATATACATTTGTTTCTTAAAAATGAATCATTTGGGTTCTTTTTAATAAAAAAAAAACTGTTTAAGCTAAAAATTAAATGGTACATAGATTGTTTTAAAATAAAACCAATTAAATTTAAAGAGTAAGTTAGTATGTATATTCTCTAACTTATATAATTTTAGTAATTTCAGTAAAAGATTCAATAAGAAGAGTATACATAATCTTGTTGATTAAACTGCATTCAACTCTAATTATAGTCGGATTTCCCAACATCATATATAAGATTTCGGAGAGATAATTTTAATTAAATTTTATGTATTGCAGGGACTTCGATGTGTCTAATTCAACTGTTGAAAATTCGATTATATTTGCAATAGATTGAATTTAATCAAATCATATACAACACAATTATAGCTGCTATATAAATAAATAAAAATAAAAAAGTGAATTTTGTAAGTTACAAAAAATAAAAACATTTTTCTCAAAACTTTACTATAAATTACATAACTTTTTAGATTTGCAGACTTATTCATGCAATGCATGATGTCCAGAATGCAGCCATTTCCCAACAACACAGACATCATCATCATCAACAATCAACAACACCATGAAAACCAGTCTTCTTCTTCTTCATCATCTTCCAATACCTCAAACCTAAACCCTAGCCTCCTCACCATCTCCTTGATCTTGCTCATCACTCTCCTCGCCACCGTCTCTCTCATTCTCCTCATCCGCCGCTCCGGCTGCCTCCCCATCTGCAACAACCAAACCTCATCCTCCTCCATATCCTCTCACCGCCACGTGTCTCCTCGTGCCGTCATCGACTCCCTCCCTCTGTTCAATTTCGCCTCCGTCTCCGCCCTCGCCGGAGACTGCTCCGTCTGCCTCTCCAAGTTCCAGCCGCACGACCAGCTCCGGCTGCTTCCTCTCTGCCTCCACGCCTTCCACGCGCCGTGCGTGGACTCCTGGCTCAGACTCAACCTCACCTGCCCTCTCTGCCGGTCAACCGTCATCGTCTCCGACGGTAGCAGCGGTAGCTTCCGCCTCGATATCGGCTCCGTCAGCCAGCGCGATCTTAACTCCGCCGCTTCCTCCGGCCGCCGGGGGTCGTACTCCGTGGGATCGTTCGACTACGTTGTTGAATCCGAGGTCTCCGTCAGTGACACCTCCGGCAAAGCACTGCCGTCGACTCCGCCGGAGGCGAGGCTGGCGGCTGACGTAGCGGAAGAGAGGAGCTGGCTGAGGGAATGCATGGACCGGGTCGCCGAGACTGTATCGTCACGAACTTTGTCGTTTCGGAGCTCGGGGAGGTTCTTCACTGGGAGCAGCCGCCGGAGCAACGTCGGCGACGTGGCGGAGTTGAACTTGGAGGCGGGAAGTATCGGAGATGAGATCAGTGAACTGTTTCGGTGGGCTTCAGGTGTGTAACGCCGCCGTGAACATCTCCGTTCTCCACCACAAGCCGTCATTATTATTATTATTATTATTATTATTATTA
Organism: Clarkia xantiana subsp. parviflora; assembly: GCA_036873135.1. Taxonomy (NCBI): domain Eukaryota; kingdom Viridiplantae; phylum Streptophyta; class Magnoliopsida; order Myrtales; family Onagraceae; genus Clarkia; species Clarkia xantiana. Next base: position 17,720,749 of record JAPTYO010000003.1, read on the forward strand.
TTATTATTATTATATGCAAAATGTGGGATTCTGCGCAGTAAAACATAAAATTTACGTATCCCACTGATACCACCCTTGGACTTATTAGTTATTAATTAGCAAATTAGAGTGATCTAGCAAAGTATCACTTTCAGCTCTATTTTATTTTTGGCCTTTATATATTTATTTTTACAACAATGTTTCCCATTAACCGTTAAGACATTAAAACGTGTTCTGACTGTATTTAATCTTGTAATTTTTTTTCTTTCTAAAACCTTATTAGAATTGGTGAAATCTATAGTAAAAATATTAAATCTAATGACATGTGTCAAAATCTTAACAGTGAGGTACGATCAGAAATAAAATAAAAAAAGTAGGGCGTAAGACCTAAACTGACATTCAAAAGAGTAAAACTGAGTCAAATAAATTGTTAATTAATATTAAATTATTCTGTTTTTATTGGTTGTCTTTAAATTGAGTGTTCAAGTAATTGAATGTATTTCGCTGCAATATTTTCCATTTTTTAGTGAATCCAACTTGGGTATCTATCGAAAGGCATCACGTAACTGAAACATGCTCATTTTCAGTAACAAATGTAACAATTTGTTTAAAAATTAAAAGTTTAGATAGTCAATTTTACAAAAGCTCGCGTGATAATTTCTAATTGGGTCAAAATTTAGGTAGCGATTTTGTTAATTATTATATATATATATATATATATATATATATATATATAATAACAAATATATAAAACCATATTAATTTCTTTGTAAGATGTTGTTTTTCCTAGGTAATTGAAATGCAAGCATTTATATAGGTGTACCCTATGAATTTATGAAGCCATGGAGAGGAGCTAGCTAGCTAGGGTTTTATTGCATTCAATTCAACCGCTATGCAACGAAAGTGCAAAGAGGATCAATACTACATATATAATAGGAAGAAACCTATATACTAATGATATAAGTAACTGCATTCTATACTGCCCAGAATCACGCGCGCATTAATGAAGCTTGAACGGTAACTTGTGGGCCAAGTAAGCAAATACCATAGAGTTTGTTTCGCCTTGTACTTCAAGTTACCATCTCAATTGTTGCGAAATAACTTCAATTAGTTGGTCATCAATTGGACCTACATTCAGTTTTAACGATGTCTTTCAACTGAACACTCACACTACAAGAAAACTCTTAATTGCACTCAGCTAAAGTGGAGTGGAATGGGTGTGCAAACAGGTATACATACTGGTTCCACACCGAAAAAACCGGTGTGGTATTTAGAGCTGGTAATTGGTGTGCAAATGACACACTGGAATTTGGTGTGCAATCTGAGTGTGTTTAAATTGGTGTACAAATGACACACTGAAATTTGGTGTGCAATTCGAATGAAATTCTACATCAATCCTACCATGTTTGATACTATTTGTTACCTTTAGTAACACCCATTTTAATTCAAATGTACTTCTTTAGTATTAGATTTATGATTTCAAAATAGAAACATTTAGTAACTAATATTTTAAACCCTATTTATAACTTTTAGTGTTGTATTTGTGGTTCTAAAAAAGTCGGATTTAGCAACTAACAAATTAAAATCTATTTACATACTATAGTTTTGCATTTGTTATTTCAAAAAAATCGGATTTAGTATCTATCAATTTAAAATCTATTTAGAGTCTTTACTATTGCATTTGTGGTGCCAAAAAAGTTGGATTTAGTAATTACCAATTTAAAATCTATTAAGAACTTTTAGTATTGAATTTGTAGTTCCTAAAAAATCGGATTTAGTAACTACCAATTTCAAATCTATTTAGACTCTTTAATATTGCATTTGCGGTTCCAAAAAAGTCAGATTTAGTATCTACCAATTTTAAATCTATTTCGAAATTTTAGTAATAGAAAATATTAATTCTAATGGATTTATTTACCTACAGTTATTTTAATTCTAGAAATGCATTTTTAATATTACTTTCATAAATTTGAAATGTTCTATTTAAACACAATATTTTTAAGAAAAATCATTCCGTAGAAAAATAAGCATTAATATGTTTTTATTAATAAATTCAATCAAATCCAATACAAGAGGCTCAATACATGTTAAGATTTGTGTAAGTACAATATTTGCTCGACTTAAGAAATAAAATAACAATGACTTGAAGAAAAGTGTCAACCATCATCATAATGCACCTTTGTATCTACGAATTGATTCTTCTCACCTGTAATATTAAAAAATAATGAATAGTTAAGTTATTTATCTATAGCAAAATTGATGAAAGATATACTGACATTGATGAAAGATATGTAGACATGGAATAAGTAATGTATTCACATATGCAAAAACAAAGTAATTTAAAACAACTTATGCATAAATGGAAGAAATATATGTAGACATGGATGAAGTGATGTAGTCACATATGCATACACACATAAATTTGCTGCAATTTATGCATGCATGGACGAAATATATGCAGGCATGGATAAAGTGATGTAGCCAATCAGATATATGTAGTGCTTTATTCAGATATATGTAGTGAAGAGTCCAAATTTTTACTTAGAGAAGAAGAGCACTCTAAGTGAACTCTGCATCTTGGATCTAATACCAACCTTAGTACCAGCCAATCTGACTATTTCAAACTTGAGAAAAAGCTGTAATCATGTAAAAGAACTGATAACTCTGCTGTAAATTGAAAACAATGGAAAACTCATAACCACTATTGATGATCTGCTAATTACATAATGAGGATGTTGCTTTTCGATTCTGAAAACATATACGAAAATTCACCATATTCGTTACAAAATATTAAGACTCAATTTGTGCAATGAAAGTAGAGGATAAGAGACCCATATAAAAAGATAAGATGACTCACTTGGGTTTCATGTCTGATATGTAATCAACGAGCAGTTGGATTCTTACATGTTATAATTCACCTATGCAATGCAAACATTAAACAATTAGACGTCATAGTATGAAATTCACCCAATTTTCAGTCATAACTTACCGACCATATAAAATGTTCTAATGATTAAGTTGCAGATAATCAATTGCATCTATTGAAATAACATTTATTCCATCATTTCGTTGTAAAAATGCATGACTAATTGACTCCAAACATCATCTTCCATAAAGCTTTTTGTGGAAGCATAATACCATTGCCTACAATAGAAGTTGTGCGATAACAATAAAAGAAATTCATGTAGAAAATAGATTTTTTTAAAAAAAATTCATGAAGAATCATAATATTATTAAAAAAACACATAAAAATGATTTTTTTTTTTTTTTTTTTTTTACTTTCGACTTAGATTAAATGACAACCGTGATATTGGAGATCAGTGAAACTTTTAATACCTTCCGATTTGAAACTCCAAAAGCGAAGTATGAGAAAGCCACTCGTGAGCTTCCTTATCTCAATAACTCTCTCTTTGAAACCAACTTGCAATCTGTCTAAAAATACTCTAATGACATGTTAAATTTATTAACTAATCAATTGATGCATTGAGATTTACAGTAACTGTAACATATATTTGAGTATGAAACTTATCTAATTTTCTTGTAGTTTATTAAGAACATTGAATATATCAATACCTTAAGAATATAATAAGTATTAAAAGAAGATGATAATTCATACCTACTCACACCCTCCAGAACTTCAGCTACAGAGTCAAATCCTTAACCTCCTTCACTGTTTATTGGAATGAAGTCATGAACTCATTCACATTCACTTAAGTTTATTTAAATGCAGAGCTGCTTTCTCGGCTTCATACATGTCAAAGTCCATACAAAACCTTCAAGAATATAAAATTGAACACATTAGTAGATGCATTCATACAAGCTAACTCCATAAAAAAAAAAAAAAAAAAAACTTTAAGAAAATCAAAATTGAAATCATTAACATATGCGTTCATAAAAGTACAACTCTTAGAGATGCTTTCCATCATATAATCTCTATAAAAACCCTATAGAAAGGACTGCACGACCAATGTTTCAATTTCTTTCAGTTTCCATAAAATCGTAAGGATATGGTATACATTATTCTTATGTCATAACTCAGAAAATCTGTCAATCTGTCCAACTAAAGGGAGTTAGTAAAATGGATGCACCACTCAAGACAATAAGTACAGTACAAATCCACAATTGTATATTTGGAGCAACAGATATCAATATTCTTCACCGCAGGAACCTTCACAAAATTTCTTTCAGTTAGAAACCAGATTGAATACTCCACAGAAAGCCCAATTTTGGTCAATTTGAAAACCTAATTTTAATTAGGATTTTGATCTTACCTTCTTCTTTGGCCGATTCATGCTTGAGGCCTGTGCAAGGATATGACGCCTGAGAACGCAACAGAGAGCAACGACAGTTAGGCGACGAGGCAGGAGTGCTGAAGAGATAAAGGTTCGACGGCAACGAGCGAGGAGGCAGTGGGGAAAGAAGGCGACTCCAGTGGGAACGACGGGCGAAGAATTTCCGTGGGGACAACAGAGAAGATGGGTGAAGACTTGCGGTGGGGACGACGAGGAAGCTGGAGGCGGAAGTGACAAAGAAAACTGAAGTCTTTGAAGAAGAAGAAGAAGAAGAAGAAGAAGAAGAGAAGAACATCAAATTTCTATAACTTACGGGAATCTCTATAGCTTTATTTTATAGTTTATTATTATTCTTTTTTTTTTCCCACCTTTCAAATATTTTAATTTGAATTTTGAATTTACAATTTGCCTCCAAGTTCTTACCTTCTCAAAGTTTTGATGTTTATCCCATTCGTTAATGTTTGAATTTGATTTTTAGTTTAGTTTTATTATTATTATTATCATAATTTTGTATATTATATAATATAATATATTTTATTATAAGGAATTTGCTAAAATATTTTACATACATATCAACGTTTTACTAAATATAATTTTTCTTCTAATATTTTTAATTCTTTTTTGTTAAGTAATGATCACTGTTCTCTTTTCTTTTCTTTTTTTCCTATTATGAGGTAATTGTTCAATTGTGGCTATGAACTTTTTTAGCCAACAGATATAAAGTATGAAAATTAATAAATTTGCTTTAGAAAATATATCAAAATGAAAATTGCGACATATTTTTGTAATGTTAATTAGATAAATTTAATCAATTAGAAAATTAATATATTGATAAATTTATTTTTTACAAATATATATTATATTTACTTATTAATTATTATTTTATAAAAAAGTATTATACCACATTAATTAAGATGGGTTTGTTGTATCTTGTATGCCTCCTACTAAAGACCGAACATAAACAACAATAAAGACTTATGTAAACATACCGTATGCATACATGTGTAAAAATTAAAATTTTACAAAAAAACTTACCGTATATGTAAACACATTATCCATGGTGTAAAACATACTTGTATGCATACATGTGTAACAATTGATATTTCAAAAATAATTATATCTTATGTCAATAATAATATAATACATGTTAACATGTGTCCATGGTGTTTTAGCGGTCTGATTCCACAAAAAATATGTTTAGTTTATTTGTACTCTGTTTACACACCAAAATGTACATATTGATTCCATACCGAGCTAGTTCAAAGCTTTCCATTCTAATTACACACCAACACAAACTCAAGTTGGTGTGTAATCGGGTCAGAATCTAAAAAAACTGCACACATATTAGACACCGACCTTTTAAGTGTGTAATCCGGTGTGTAATTAGTATTTACCCAAAACAAACATTTTTAGTGTGACATTGGTGTGGAATCGGAATGTCATTGCACACACATTTTGCCGTGGGTAAATTTCTAGTGTGTAATTAAACATTTTCTTGTAGTGTCAGTTGACGTTGTTTGACTACAATCTTTTCAATTTATGTGTGATTTCATTGTAGGTACACATTAAAATACCTAACATGACCGGAACATACTCATTTTATATCTAATTTTACAGAAATTGAAATACCGATATAGCAATTTGCTAAGAAATTGAAAGTTCGGGTAGCCAATATAAAAAAAGTTTAAATAGCAATTTGTAAATGAGTCAAATCTCAGTAGCAATTTGGTTATTAACTCAAGTATTATATCATATTCAGTACAGAAAATATCAGTGTAGTCCATATCAGGGAATGCATACATTGGCTGTTCGTCAAATCTCAGACCGTAATAAGAATATTGGATCTTTGAATAGCAGTTGAACCGTTACACACTAGATACATCACATGATTGAATTTTACAGAGTTAAGAGAATAATATTTTACTTTAGGTTTAAAATACTACTATTTCCACCATATATACATATCAATATCAACTTCTAAGATTTCGATATATTTTTCACTTAACTCATAATCTTTGGTTTAATAATAGTATAATTCCTCACCAAATATATATATATATCAAAGAGAATATACATAAAACAATTATTTATGAACTAATTAATTAAATGAGAAAACACGCATAATGTAATCAATCAATCAATCCAACAAACTAATCCTAATCCTTACATCATGCAACGAGTAATGTGTAGGTTTGTGATTACGTGCCTTGCCATACTACTACTAGTCTCTCCATTCAAAACGAGAGGGAACAATGCATTCACATCATATTTCAATTTGCTTTTACATGACCTACCTCATCTCATGCTTAATTTCCTCCATCAACAACTTTCCTATGATTAACCATGTAATATGGTTTAGTGGATTACGCTTTATTCATTAATTAGATGATAAATGTTTAATTAGTGATCATGAGAATAAAAAAACATATGTATCAACAGTTTACCAGGGCTGGCAATTTCGGCCCGGCACGATGGACCGACACGAAAATTACGGGTTTGATATTGATAACATAGCACAACACGATAGCACGATTATTTTAAAATTTTAGTTTAAAAATTTTTATATTTGAATTTTTATTCAATTTATTCTAGATTTTTCATGCTGAATTTTCATTTTGGGCTGGGTTTGGACTGACCCCAAAACACGACATAAAGCTAGCACGACACCAACACGCACGGATGGCCAGCCCTATAGTTTACTCTTTATAGGTTGCACTTACTCCATAATTATTATTTCATTTATATTTTGTTGATAAATATAAGGCAAAAACTACTAAACTACAATTTTTCTATCTTTGGAATTGTCATAACAAAAAAAACAATTAATTAATGCAATTTATTGAGATTGAAGGGACAAAATTAAATATTGATATACAACCAAAAAATATATAAATTCATAATTTCAAAATCAAACCGTATAAAATGGCACTTAACCACTAGACTACAATGTATTAGCAATTAACTTCTATCTATCTATAATATATCTATATAATATCCTAATATGCATACATGTCCGGTAACTACTTAGGTTTCTAAATTTCTGTCACCTAAACAGTTAATGTATTGATTGTACTGTGACCTTCACGCGACTTTAAAATATATTAAAACATGTTACAATAATTTTACATAATTTATTATTTTAATCTAAGAAATGCACTATGTATTACATAACTAATTTATAATTATAAATTAATTCATTTTATAATTAATACTAATATCTTATTGGCGGGTATTAGAAAATTTAGTAATAAAAATAATCAAGAAACGTAACTATTAGAGAGAAAATGTTGTTTGTATATATCTTAACTTTACGTATTACTTATAAGTAGAATTATCGAATTAATTCATTTATAGTTAATATTAATATAGCGGTTGTTAGAAAATTTAGTGATAAAATATAATTAAGGAATGTAGTAAAGTAAAACTATTGAAAAGAAAATATTATTTATGTGAATCTGAACTTTACGCATTACTTGTATATATAATTATCAGATTAGAATATATTATTACAAAGATTAATATTAATATTAGTGATATAGTTAAATATATTATTCATATAACTAGATAATAAAAAATTAGTTAAAATATCTTATATTTAGATTGTACTGAATTAGTTTATTAATTAATTTAAATTCCTTGTTTTGGAACTTTCTATATAAGTGGTCATTAATAATGAGAATGCAAAAACTTCATTCCTCCACAAGTAAAGACACGTCCAATAGTTCCAGTTGAACCACACCGTCCACCACCGTCCACCACCATGTACTTCCGCTTCTTCTTCCTGATAACCCTCACCGCCGCCGCCGCCGTCCACCACGCCACACCGGCCGCCACCCACGTCGACGCCAGCGACCACCTTATCCCCGACACGTGCAGAAAGTGCGCCGAAACCGACCCAAACATCCGCTACGGCTTCTGCCTCACCTCCCTCCAGGCGGCGCCGGAGGGCCCCTGCGCCGACGACCTCCACAAGCTCGGTCGCATCTCGATCGAGCTTCTCCAGCGCAACGTCACCGCCACGAGGTGCCACGTCAAGCAGCTGCTGAAGAACAAGAAGCTGGACCCTTTCGTTAGGGCGTGTTTGGACGACTGTCTGGAGCTGTATTCCGACGCGGCGGAGACGTTGAAGCAGGCGGCGAGGGATTACAAGGCGCGGCGGTACGTGGATGCCAATGTGGAGGTGAGCTCCGTCGCCGACGCCGCCACCACCTGCGAGGACGGCTTCAAGGAGAAGGAGGCCGTGGTTTCGCCGCTCAAGAAGAGAGATGAAGACACGTTTCTTTTGTCAGCGGTATCGCTTTCGATTATTAATATGCATCCACGCTAAGCAAAACCTTGTTGTTGTCTTGCGTCTTGTTTGCCTTGTCGGAAGTATCATTGTTGTTTGTTATAATTCGTTTGTGATAGCTGATGATAACTGTCTAATTCCAAGTGATTCTTTCAAATAAATAAATTCCAGATATATTATATATGAAATACTTTATCAATAATAGAATTTTTAATTATTGACTAGTGTATTATGCATAGTAATTAATATCTGTTGACTTTTATTAATAATAACTAGTTACATTTATTCTTAAATTATAGATATATAAAATCCTATGTTTTCAAATGAATTATTTACGCTGTATTTTCACATTAATAAAAGTTTTTAAGTTAGTGATGAAATTTATTATCTCTAATTCAATATTATTGGGTTACGATTCAAGATGATATGAGGTCGTTATTAGTTGGGAACACCCAGACGACATTTGAATGAAGGATGGCGACAAATCTCGATGACTCCCCCACTTAAGACATGAATCGAGTCGGCAACCAAACTTTATCAAGAAAACTCTTCCGCTTATAGAATGGGTACAGGTGGCGACCTGCTTACTACCGCCTCTATGAAGAAACCTTCCCCTCGAAGGAAATGTGAGTTGGCAACCTACTTGTCACATGTTTGTGCGCTCTTCCTAAATGGTCGGTAAAACTTTCCCTATAAATACCCTTGAGTGTTTTCATTTATTATTCTCATAATTTTAGTAACTTAAGTTTCAGAGTTGAATCATGGGCAAATCCCTATCCATATTCAGGTTTGCGCCACCAAAACTCCACCAAGGAAACTAAGTACTCGGTGATGAATATTCTGAAATCATTTCCCGATTGCTAGAGTCAAGAAATCTTGATCCAACAAATATAATATTTAAGCAAATATTATAATTATTATCTATGTAAATACTAAGATAATGTAACATTATTTATATATATATAGTTAAAAGGGGACTTCCTAGAATGCTATAAAAGCATCTATACTTTTGCAAAAAAGTAACATTTTATTATTTAGAATCGGATCTGTGCGGTCTATAATCGGTTATCCGAATAGTCAGTCAGAATGTAAACTTGTAATAACGCCGTTGGTTTTAAACATTTTTGTTTTATTTTTAATTTAATTAATTTTAACAATAATTATTTTATCTTTCTTTTTCTTTAGGCCGGTGGTCATTGGGCTGGGTTATGGGTTATTAGACTAATGGCTAAGAAATGTTATGTTATATTATTATACACGGAAGAGTGGTCAAACCAGAGATTCGTAGTATATTTTGTATATAATATATGTTATGTTTTATTGTTGTGAAAATATAAACCAACGATCAATCATATTTCATTCTTTAACCTTTTATATATGGTTGTTTAGAGTCTGAGAATAAGATTACATGATATCTATAAATAATAATATTTACTGATAATTAACATCATGAACGTACACTTCAAATATATTCATGACAATTATGACTCCATTTGACAAAAAAAATAAAATAAAAATTTCATACAGAAAATATCACTAAATAGTAAATATTGATGAATTTGAATTGTATCTTTAAATATTAAAGATAGGTTAAAAAAAGGAGTAGAGATAAAATGTAATTATTTCGTAGAAACAGTTACTAGCATAGTTTAGCACTTAAGCTAATTATGGTGCAAAAAAAATCTTTTATGATGGATATACACCCGACTGGACCTCATTAAGACTTGACATGGTCGCGCCATCGATTCCGAACACGGTAAGGGGCTAAGGGCTTTATTTTCGCACGCTAGTCCTCCTTTCCAGGCTAATTTGGTGTTGAAAACACAAAAGTAGCCCGGACCGGACTAGTCCGGTATCAGGTTACCGAAATCTGGTAACGTCGGACCGGTCCGGCGTCACAAGGTCGGCGCTTCCCGCGTCCGATCCCGAGTCCTTGGGTGACTGACACCCGGGTTTCCACCTATTTACGAAACTACCTTTTTACACGGGTCCCACCTGTACAATTCTCAAACTCTATAAATAGGAGAAGGCATTCTACATTTTAACGACTTGAATCCTTCAAGCTCTACATTCTCTCTACTTTATCTATCTAGAATCCGGCTCCGACTTTAGCATCGGAGAGGGTTCGCCAGAGACACCCCCTCTGGCGCAATCTTTCTTGCAGGTAATTGAAGGCTCGGGAAGTGAACGACAATAACACCAATAAGACGGGTAATACAAGAAGGTCGGAACTCGACTCGACGCAAGGCCACCCAGTTCGGAACCCCGACGAGCTTGTTCCACATATGTACATTAAAACTCTTTAAATGTAAAATGTCTAGACTAGGAATGCACCTACTTAAAAAAAATAAAGGATGCAGTTAATTGAATCATAATCTTAATACTGCAAATAATATTGAGTTTCAATTATCAGATTCATCTTACACTCTGCTCTATAAGATATATGAAAAAATCACGACTCTAATGATATTCGTCTTTTTAATTATTTATTAGTAGAGAAGAAATTAATATCGTAGTACGTATTTTTATTTACCTGCTTATAATAATAAAATTAAAGAAATTAGATGATTGAAGTAGTATGTACTTACAGATCTACACATATGATCATAATTAACTGAATTAAATAGATTTTATTATTTGTAGGCGGGTTGGTAGAAAAAACAATTTTGAGCCATGGACGAAAGTCTCTTCTGCAGAGTCTTCTATACCACATCTTCTTCGTCAAATATGTTGACATCTGTTAAAACAAAAATTAACGGTTTATATTTTCCGGGTTTTATCCGTTTTGAACCAGAACTAATTTGGTACCAATAATTCAAATCGGATATCAATCAAAACTTACAAATTGCATAGAAGTCCTTCCTATAATTACCTACTTTGTCTCTGTATCTCTCCTCTTAAGTAGGTCCCATCTCAAAAAGCACAGTTGCTTTCATATCATGCTAGGCAAACCGAGTTAAAAGGCTTAGTGAACTCTAGAAAATAAATAGAACATTAGTCGGATTCTGAATAATTTAATGTAATTGTCGAACTCACATAATATTTATTTTTTTTCCTTAAGAAGTTATGTTTTCTATAAATTTTAAGGTCATTTGCTTAGTTTTCTTTCAAGAATCGATTATTGAGGGACTAAAATTGTCTTAGAAAATACTAAGGTGACCAATCTAACAGCAAAATAGTTTAGGTGCCAAATCGTAATTACCATTAATGCGATGCATTGGAGTTTGAACGACAGCAAAAAAAAAAAAAAAAAGCGAACCGTATTTATTTATTTCGAAATAAAGAGAGGGAGATTCCAAGATCTCGATCTCCTCGGCGCCACTTCTACCGCTGTCAAGGAGGAGGAAGAAACGAAGATCTTCGTCTTCGTCCGATCCCTGCGCGCGATCCAATTTGATTACTGCGGCGTCTTCCAGATCCGATTCACATGGCTCCAGTTTCAGCTCTCGCCAAGTACAAGCTCGTCTTCTTGGGAGACCAATCCGTTGGCAAAACCAGTATCATCACTCGCTTCATGTACGATAAATTCGACAACACGTATCAGGTATTCCTCATCAATCGCCGCTTTTTGTGGCTTTGCTCCACGTGTTCATCACTGCTGTGATCTAGCAACAAAACTAAGTGGACTTCGAAGTGCTCATTTGCTATATCTCTAAATGTTTCTTCGCGCTGTCAATGCACGATGTTTCAGCTCGATCCGCAACAATAGTTGGATCTCGATTTTCAACTAACATTTATCCTCCTATAGTAGTGTTTTTATGTTCACTGTTCATGGAATCAGAGTTGATTTGATTAATATCATCGGACTGGCTCCACACTGAATTTACGATTAGTTCTGTCTTCGTCTATAGGTTTGTTGGTCTATGTCCAACTAACTAGCTGTTCATAGGATGTGGTATTCGTATTTCCACTAAAAACTGTCTAATCTAAAGTTGACGGATCATAGGATTTTTATGGTTGGCAATTCATCAGACGTTTAAGTGCTTTGACTGAAAAAGTGATGACTATGACTTAAGAGTTATGATGCGTTGCTTAGACTCCAGCCCTATTATATTTATGCATTATGTTTCTTCATGACAATTATAGGGAGTTAATTAAAGTTACTAGCAAGCTCAGATTGTGAGCTCAAATCTATAGCTATATTATCTCTTGAATTTTGTAGGACATATCATCAACAAGGTAATGGGGTTTAGCATAGAATTTTGCAAGTTTCAATAAATACTTCAAACATGTTTGATGAGCTCATTGAGAAAAACTTCTCATGTATATCCCCTTTTGGGTTTGGAGATGTTCCGTCACCATTGTTTTGCATATGTTATGTATGTCTCAGTTATGAAGATTGGACTAATTTATATAACTTGAAATGACATGTTGAACACCCTTTGTTCCTAGTTTGAAATGGTGTTTTATTATTATTATTTCTAGTCAAGTAATAAAGAATGGGCCTTCATATAGAACTTGACACTTTTTATTGAACTTATTGATATTGAACTAAATGAGTTTTTCTTGACCAGGCAACCATTGGTATTGATTTCCTCTCAAAGACAATGTACCTGGAAGATCGAACTGTCCGGTTGCAACTTTGGTTAGTGTTTTAATGTTGATGGCTTGATGCTCAAACTTGCTCATAAGATGTAGGAACTTGAGTACCAAACTACCAATTATTTTTCTGGTCTCAGACAAACTTGATAAATTAGAGATATAAATGCGCACTTCCATATGGATTTCTGTGAAAAGAATAATATTGACGTATCTAACTGTTATATACATCGACATATGTAATCCCTATATTTCATTCCTAGATTTAGTCTATTAGTGTTCTGGAAATCGCTACTGGTCACAGTGTGTTGACTGACCTTTCATGTATATATAAGAGTTGATCAGCTTCAGTTGACCTGATTCCTTGAGTCCTGATAATTGCCACTTATAGAATGTTTTCAAGTTTCACTGTCGGTAGTCCACATGATAATTACTTGAGAATTATTCAGACTACTGACTTTATTTTTCAAGATCCTCACAAACAATATCTGTTGGATATAAGAATGAATGGAAACTGTAGTGAGGACTTCAGGATGATGGTTCACAAATTTTATCATCGTATTTTTGTTAAGTGGATATGATGAGGTAGTTTCAGGATAATACTATTGTTAAGTGGACATGGTCAGGTAGTTTCAGGATAATTCTAATTATTAAGTGGGCACAGTGAGGTAGTTTCAGAATAATACTTGTAGAATGGCTTCTGCTTTTCCTGTGGATGAAAATCATACAACTCTTGAAAACAAATGGATATGTGTGGTAGTTGTAATTTACAGTTGCATGGTAATAACTGTTTGTGAGTTAACTGTTATAGCATTTGTCTTACAGGGATACTGCTGGACAAGAAAGATTTCGAAGTCTGATCCCAAGCTATATCAGGGATTCCTCTGTGGCAGTTATCGTATATGATGTTGCAAGTATGTTAGTCTTTTGAATATTTCCCACTTTAAGAGTAGTTGGTCTGATTTTTCCTGTCAAATCAAATTTCTTTAGCACAAAAGTGATTTCTGGGCAGGGTATGTCCCTAAAACTAATAATATTGTGTTTTTAGGAAAAAATAAGTTCTTGTCGAATTTGTAATATAACTTATGTTGAATGCGTTCTTTTTATTGTTGGTTTATGACGAATTTAATATTCTATTAGAATTTGAGGCTTGCCCTCTTGCTCATTAAGTTAATTCCTTAGGTGCTTCTCATATTGCAGTACATGTAATACATGGGTAGATATGAAGAATACTACACTAACTTTGTTATCCTTGCTCCCGTGTCAGGTCGACAATCTTTCTTTAACACAGCCAAGTGGGTCGAAGATGTCCGCAATGAACGGGGCAGTGATGTTATTATTGTACTTGTTGGTAACAAAACTGATCTTGTGGACAAAAGGTGAGATTCTGTTTCTGTATGAAATGCAATAGACTGTCCTGTTATACGCGAAAAAGAAGAATGCATGATAGTTTCTAACTTTCCATGCCTACATTTAAATTTATATAAAATACACCTTAAACTTTTATCCCGATCTAATTGGGATAAATATGAGTAAACCAAACTCTTTCTTCCTTCTCTTTTTAAGAACAGATAATAATTAGATAAACCCAAGATTTACATATAATGAGTAATATTTTCTTGTCAAACTCCAAAAGCCTTTCAAGAGATTTATTTCATGTTCCAGCTCAACAGATATTGGTAGGCTGGTGCTAAATTGAATTATTTATATTTCATTATTGTAACATCCATTCAGAAGATAGTTTCTCACATGTAAAAGTTAGGGTAATGGAATGCAATATTGAACTAGTATCATATCGGCCTTTCTTTTTAAGCTCGTGTTATTGTCTCTGTTTTCAATTTCCGTTGCTGAGCCGGGCATTTTCTTGTTGGTTGGACAATGAATAGGCAAGTCTCAATAGAAGAAGGAGAAGCCAAAGCTCGTGAAATGAACGTCATGTTTATCGAGACTAGTGCGAAAGCTGGTTTCAATATTAAGGTAAGTTTTACTGTGTGAAATTGCCAGTATATCGTATACCCTAAATCCCTGACTATTTCCTCGAATTTGACTGTTATAGAGACTAGATACCTGCGCCCGCAACGCGCGTGTGCGTTGTCTTCTTGAGAATGTTATAATGACATCATTAGACTAACTCCGAGAATGATACAAGATATACTCTTCTTGTTGATCAAGTTTTCTTTCGTTATTGTAGGCACTATTCCGCAAGATAGCGGCAGCTTTACCCGGAATGGAGACGCTCTCATCAACAAAGCAAGAAGACATGGTGGATGTGAATCTCAAGTCGAACAATGCAAATGCGTCACAGGCACAACAGCAGTCTGGAGGATGCGCTTGTTGATATATAAATCTACTTAAAAAATCTCATACTTCCGGTATGTTTCTTCTAAGCTTTTGCATTTCCTTGACTAGTTTGTCTGTAAAGGCCAGTCAGTCCATTGCCGTTCAGTTGTAGCGTGTGCTTTTCTTTTCTTTACTCATCAGTATTTTAGATTTCAGGATATTGAAGTTATTACTAGGGCTGAATTTATGTGTATCAGCAAGTTAAGTCTAGTGTTTAATTGTTGTGAACAAAAGATTGAATTGCTATTAACCATTTGATTTTAGGGATGTATTTGACCGAATTTGACTTTTAGTATTAGATGTTTGGTTTTGTGTACTTTCTGTATCAAACGTTTGAAAAAATGTAGTTTTTGGTACATCTGTTAGTTTTTCATTAGTCTTGGCCGTTAAATGATGTGTGCAAGTCACGTGACCGACACCCTAAACTATTTATTTTGTTGATTCCTAACTTTTATTTTGTTTAATATAGTTAAAGCTTCAAAATCTAGCCCAATTAAACCAATCTAACATAATTAACCTAGCCTGATTTAGCCTAGGCCTAGATCTCACCTCGAGTTTACGCGCTCACTTTTTATCCTAAACCGTACGTTGATTATTCATTCTAATTTCTAATCTTACTGTACCTTCCAGAATCCGTACTCTTTAACTACCAAATCTTATTAGAAACACTAATTGCAAAATTGAAAATTGGGTATAATTGCAAAAGTTTGTCTAATCAGATGATGATTAGGGTTAGGTGGTAGAATCATTTATGCTTGAAAATAGAACAAAAGCAACACTAATCATGATCACCTTCATCTCTCATAAATAAATTTTGAATTTTATTGATTTACAACTCATGAACAAGTCAGATATTTTTGTCCATCCATCTATACAAGTAAAAATATAGTTTTTTTTTGTTTGTTTGTTTCCCTCTAAAAATAATAAAAACACTGTGCGGATGTGGCGGGAAATTGAAGCACACAGAAAATTCGAAGACCTTCCCCTTGTATATAGCGAAATAAACATCTGTAAGAACAACTGAATGGCCCACTCAACTCAGTCAACGTCAACGGTCAGCACGGTCACCGGTTCAGGTTGGGCCTACCGAAATCCGCCAATTTCCTCGACCGGTTCGCGCAGAACCCCGCCGCCGTCGATATGTGCGGCTTCGGCGGGCCCCTCACTTCGACGGCGAACGCCGATTCTTTGCTCGGACCGCCCTTCTTCTTCCACTGCCGGCTGGGGCTCGGCCTTACGAGTGGGCTTAAGCAGAAAGCTAGGCCTGTCATGTTCTTCCCGAGCGGCCGCGTTCGTTTCCCGGCGTCGTGAGTCGGCGTGCTCCGCCACGTTGAAGAATATCCGCTCCGGGAAGGAGAGGAGTCGTCGTAATCGAGATCGGAGTCCGGTCCTTGCGTCGGCGACATTCCGCGGCCTGATACCGGAGGAGGCTTAGGGTGCGACGGTGCTCTCCGGCGACCGTGGAGGACCGACGACCAGTACGGCGAGGATAACGACGGGCGAGTCGATTCACGGTGCGGAGAAACCGAAGTGTGGACGGGGGACGGATCGTGATCGGAATCGAGTTTCTCGGATCTGGATCTGAAGAAGTAGGACAGGATCGAGAATTTGTGGTGCTTCTTCTTCTTCGTCGGTGCGAAACAGCCGATCGTGTCGCCTACCTGCGGCGTATTGTGGAACTGGCGGTGGTGGCCGTGGTTCCAGGTTTCTGCATCGTCGGCCTTCCGCCTTGAGACGTAGGGAGAAACAGAGCGCGGAAACACCAGCGGCGGCGGCGGCGGATGCTGCTGTGGTTGAAACTGTGGCTGCACTTGAGCCTGAGCCTGGGCGGCGAGGAGGAAGCGGAGGCGGTCACGGAGGCAGGAGGCGCAGACGCCGACGGAGCTGCTGAGGTCGACGGGATGCGTCTTACACCTCATGGAATCAGGTTTGATCGGACTGACGAAATGTCAAATCCGTGTTGAATGGATATATGGATATCGGTCAGCTGGAGGATGAGGGAGGAGATATCGGCGGCGGTTGTTGCGGCGGCGGTGGCGGAGGTTAGGAGAATGTTGTTGGTTCTGTGCTGGACGAGGAGCTCAGCTCGGGATCTGATGTGTGGAGGAAGTGGAGGCTTTGTCTTGTTGTGAGCGTGCCATGTCGAATGGAAGTGGGACCCATACGAAATTTAATTCGTTTTTCTTTTTTGGATGGATGGATTGTTTATTATTGTTTTTAGATGAATAAAAAAAGGAATATCGGTTGGTGGGTTCTTTAATTAGAAGTTTTTTTTTTAATCTTATTAATTATTAATTAGAAGTTAGTGAACATCCATACACGAGCAAAATATAAAAAGAAAATACCTGTACCTTACCTGTATATATTTTATGGTAAATTGGTATATGGTAATGTTTTGGTACTTTTTTACAATGTTTTAAAAAACGGTGAGGTGATTGTGGTTCACAGTTTTATTATGTATTTCGGTCTTTTACTTGAACCAAACCACATTTTTATGGTTGATTTGCGATCCAACTCGAACCGGTCACATGTTTAGTCCGGTTTGCAAAACCTTGTTTCTAATTTTTTTTTAAAACAATACTTTCATAAATATTTTTTTTAAAATCCCTAAGATGTGCGGACATTAAATGTCCGTAATTTACTTACTTTTTTTAATTTCTTCTAAGCTGTCTTTGCCAGGAAGACATGTCTAGGCAAGACGGTTGCCTTGGCCCTTAACGGAGTCAATGACACTAGTTGAACATTCCAACATTTGAAAGAAAAAAACACACACATGTTAAACCACAAATTCGATGTGTATCTATTAGCATTTCCTTAAAAAAGTGATTTTTTACGTTTTTTTTTAAATATATAATATATATACATTGTTAGGTATAAGAAGTCCATACCGGTATCGACCAATAGTAGTAGGTCTGCCATCAGGCACCAGTTGGCAATTGACTCGTAAGCACTTTAGCGTGCAATCGACTCACCAACACAGTAGCTGGCAACTTATTTGTCGTTAGGCAGTAGTTGGCAATCTGCTTGTCATCAGGCATTAACAGGCAACCTGCTTATCATCAGACACTAGCTAGAAACATGTATATCATTAGACACTATGCGTCGACCTGCTTGTCACCAGACACCAGCCGACAACCTATTTGTCATCAGACACTAGCTGGAAACATGTGGATCATCAGACACTAGCTGAAAACCTGTGTATTATCAGACATTTGGCGGCGACTTACTTGTCAGCAGACACTAGCCGAGGACTTACTTGTCACAAGACACTACCTGACAACCTGCTTATTATCTAACACTAGTTGACGACCTGTTTGTCACCAGAAACTAGTTGGCGACCTAATTGTCACCCCTAACTATCAATCTCGACAAATGACAGGTCAGTCGTCGCCTTCCAAATTGGTGGATCACGGTGGAACTCCGGCACGGATCTTGACGGCAATCCTAGCTCCTTCGCTCCACGCAATCCTGCAAGAGGGGATAGACCGGGCGATGACCCAGAATCCCTCTCCGATGCTTAAATGAGTACCTCGTCTGACTGGCAAGCAACAGATATCAAAAGTATTGAATTTCAGCGTAAGTGATCTGAGGTGACCTCCTGCCCTTTTATAGGCAAAGAGGTGCCTCAGGTACCTGGCGAACCGTTAGGGGTGGTTAGCCCGTATCCCGCTTATATCGTACACGATCTCGCGTATCTTAGCCATGCCCCGCGTATCTCGGCCACGATCCGTGTATCTTAACCACGTTCCGTATATCTCGGCCACGCCCCGCATATCTTGGCTTTATCCTCTGGTAACGAGTCCCGACTCCCGTCGGGGACTCCAGAGTTATCTCGTTGTGTCACCGCTCGGGGCCCCTCGTCATCGTGACAGGGCCAATCATTCTCAGGGATTCATCATCGGGGCCTACTTAAAGGCTTCTCGTCGGGAGCTTTTAGCTCCACTGTCGGGACCGACTCTGTCGGGACCCTGCTTCGTCGGGACTCCCTTCATCGGGACCCTTCTCCTAGGTCATCTTGACCCTTACTCTGGGCCTGGTGGGCCTGTTTTCCGTTTCCTCGCCGTTTAAAGGGCCTGACGGCTATAGTCGGACCCATCATTTGCCCCCAAGACATGAGGGACTTTTAGTTCGTCGTGTCTTCCAACTCCCGATTTTTCCAATACTAGAGTCGGGGATCTACTCCTTGGTTCAGTTATCGGTCTTCTCCTCTACGTTTCCTCAGGGTTTTATGGATAACTGTTATATCCCAAGGGTCTCTTCGGTTTTCTAGTGCATTAAATGCAGCAGATGATGGAGTGACGTTTTCGACCCACGTGCCTGATTTTTCGCGCCTGTCCTTTTCTGAAAAGTGCTTTTCAGGCCGTTTCATCATTACGCCCGTTGTCCTTCTGCACGTTTCATCTCGACGGTCCAGATTAAGACCTTTCGAATTTGACGACTCGGATCGAAGTGTCCTTTCAACTGTCTTCTTCGACTATAAAACCCTAGCCACAATCACAATTTAACTTTTACCGTCTTCGAATTCTCAAAAGCTCTCTGCGATTCTTCTGCAATTCCAAGCTCTGCGATTTCGAAGGTCTTTGGAGTCTTTCCGATCATCTTTCCGGCGACATCTCGTTCATCTCCTCCAACCTCTACTTCATTATGTCTGGTAAGGAAACACTCTTCGTTGCTCGTTCGTCTTTTCCTTTTTAATTTCTTCCAGAATCCCACTGTATTTTCTTGCCCTGGTTGCTTTTCAGACAGCGGTTCCAGCTCCGAGGGGAGAAAACCTTTTAAATTTGACTATGCTCCGAATGAAATTTCCACCACTGCTTACGATGCAGCTCTCCGAGAGGGTTGCATCACCCTCACCTGGGAACCTCGCTTCCCGTATGATCGACATCGTCCCTCGAGTGACCCTGAGGTTACTCGTCCCCAGAAAGGGGAGGTATTTGTCTCTACGGGACAAATATTAGCGGGGATCAGGTTCCCCTTCTGCGGTAACCTGGTCGAGCTGTGCCAACATTACCAAACACACCCTACTACCTTCTCTCCTCATGCCATCCGCATTTGGAACGCCTTTCAAGTCCTCTGTCTCCGACAGAAGTGGGTCTACAGCCTCCAGCTTTTCCGGACTTTTTACGGGCTGAAATGCAACGAGGCGGGGGTTTGCGCCTTCTACCCTCGGATGCCCAAATGGAGTAAGCAGCAGCTTGCCCGGCACGGTTGGACCAGTGACACCTGGAAGGTGGTCAAGGGTCGGGGACTCTTGATTGATACGGGGTCTGATAACAGTAGCTGGAAGAGGAGCTACTTCTTCATCCAACATTCTTCTATCCCTTGGCCTCGGTGGGAGGTGGCAGCAGACCCTCCGCCTGCTTTCCACTCCTATGCTGATGAGGACTTCGAGACCCTTCAATTGATCCAGCTTTATCGTTGGGGGGAGTCCTACACTCCTCTCAATGCTAACTCTCTGGTGGAGCGGGACCTGGTGCATACTGGGGTCCGACTCCTCAGTATCATCTCTGGGGGGCAGCTCTTCGACGGCCCTTCTAGCATGGTCCCTTGGGTAAAATTTCTAACTTTTTCTTCGTTTATTGTTTGCAGCCAAGAAGGTGTCTGTGCTGACCGATTTCTTCCTTAAGCAGGGGGAGACCGATGTTGTCCGCCCCTCGCGGAAGAGGAAGTCTGCCAAGAAGGCTGCTGCTGCCAGGTCGGGGTCTCCTTCAACGGAGCAGCCCAAGCGGCCGCGGGTGGATCTGGACCAACTCTTCGAGGTCCAGAATGCTGAAGAAGGTAAACAACTCCGACTCGCTATTAAATCGTATAAAAGGATGGTTCCGTCGGACTTGATTTCCTCGACCAAGAAGGGCCGAATTGCTGATGTCAAGAAGATCCTTCGAGGCGAAACTCCCCGAGTTTTGAAGGCGGGCTATTATCACTACCGTGGGAAGGATCAATACGTCTCCCGACGTATCATTTGGTGTAAGAATCCCGATGAACTTCCTGACTACCTATCTGAAGCTCTTCATCCTCCAGGTGCAGGTCGCTCGGGAGCTTCCTCGGGTGCTGCAGCTTCTACAGATGCACCACCTTCAGCGGGGGTGCCTCCCTCAGCTGGAGAGAAGGCACCATCTGGTGAACAGTTTCGCCAGGTGGAGACCCTGGACTCCTCCGAGGAGACCGGCGGGGTTGATCCCCCTCAGCAGCGTCGGAAGGCGGGGCAATCCCCCTTGAAACCAACCCCTCAGGGGCCGCTTCCCTCGTCTTCTCCACAGCAGCGGGAGCTCTCTCCCATCCATGACTTTTCTCCCTCTCCTGTCCGGGCTGAGACGGAGATGTGCCCTTCTCTTCCCCGTCCCATCTCTCCCATGGCTCTCGACGGGGACTTCTATAGGCCCTTCAACCCTTCGCAAGCCGATGCCCCCTGGGCTCCGATCCAGACGCTCCAGGGAGTCCCGCTCACACAAGGGGAACAGGACCAAGAGCTGGCCCTGCATCTTCTGGCGGGTTCCATCCTGCCTTCTATGCGACATCCGATTCACCTCAATCAGACGCATATGGAGCGGGACGTCAGGGATATGGCTGTGCGCCGCATCGAGGTGAAACTTCACTTTTTCCTTATTGATCAATAAATCGAGTCTTTTGTCCTTCTAACACTTTTCCTTTTGACTGCAGGAGCTCGGGGATTACAACCGCCTCATCGGGTATGTCATTGCTTACGATGAGGCCCGGGAGCGGGACCGAGGAGTCCGCGAGCAGCTTCAGGCGGATCTCAAGGCCTCCCAGTCTTCGCGGGGGAAGCTGGCCAAAGAGCTGGCTGCCCTTAATGAGAAGATTCGGGCCTTCAACAGCAGATTGCGGACTTCGAGGGGCTCTTGAGGCAAGAGCGGCAAGAGCGGGGGGCTCTCGTGGATCGGCTGACCCAGGAGAAGAAGGCCGCTGAGGATCAGCTGGTCCTTGAAAAGAAGGCTCGGGAGGAGCTGATCGCGGGGTTCCCGGCACGGCTGGCCGAAGCGGAGGCCAAGGGTCGGGAGGAGCTGATCGCGGGGTTCCCGGCACGGCTGGCCGAGGCGGAGGCCAAGGGTCAGGAAGACTATCGGAAGTCGGAGGGCTTCCAAGCTGACGCCCTGAAGTTCTTCGGCGCGGAGGTGGAGAACACTCTCTTCAACGCCGTTGAGGAGCTCCACCTGGAGTACGGGGACGCCATCAATTTCGACAAGTCTCCTTCCCTCGCTCCCTTTGCGAAGAAGTACTTCGCTCTTTCCGAGGAGAGTGATGGGGGGAGTACTCCGGTAGTTGTCGAGGATGCCTCTGAGCTTCCAAGTGCAGACGCCCCGATAGCCAATCCTCCCGAGGCCAATCCTGCGGACCCCTCTGCTGTTGCTGACAAGGACCAAGCTTGAATGCTTTTATCTTTTTAAAGTCCTTGTATCCTCTTCTTTTGCGTTGTTGTCGGGCCTTCGAGCCCTTTATCAATATTAGACTCTTTTAGTTCCGTTCTTTTGTTGCACTTCTCCGAGTGACTTTACTATACGCGCTTAGGTCGAAACCTCGACACTTAAGACATTCTTGTACGTCATGCCCGACGATTAATAACTTGCACCACTTAAGGCGACTTAACATCGAATGCATCACTTAAGACGACTTTAATAGTTACTTAGGATAGACCTAAAGATCACGCACCACTTAAGGCGACTTAATATTGTGCACCCTTGAAGGCGACTTTCGTCGTGCACCACTGAAGGCGACTTTCGTCGTGCACCACTGAAGGCGACTTTCGTCGTGCACCACTGAAGGCGACTTTCGTCGTGCACCACTGAAGGCGACTTTCGTCGTGCACCACTGAAGGCGACTTTCGTCGTGCACCACTGAAGGCGACTTTTATACTTAACATAAATCTAAGGACAACTCTTGTTTGGAGGCAACCTTTTTATTTATTGGCATAAAATAGGTTTACATCGAATTTAAACGATAAACAGCATACACCACTTAAGGCGATTTTACATCGGGCACCACCTAAGGCGACTTTATTGGGCACCACTTAAGGTGACTTTCTCGGGCACCACTTAAGGCGACTTTCTTCAAGCATGGTGTTTCTTCAAGTGTTCGCCACTGAGAATGCTTTATCGCCCTGCCATCGAGGTCTTCCAGATACTTCTTCTCCTGAGAGCCGTTAAACGGTGGGCCGTTGTCACTGGTCACCACCTTAGGAATCCCATATTTGGACACGATGTGGGTTTGGAGGAACTTGACGATCTGATTCCCCGTTATTCTGGCTAATGCCTTCGCCTCTATCCATTTTGAAAAAATAACCGATAACTACCAGTAAATACTTACATTGTCCTTGTGTTTGTGGAAGAGGTCCCCCCAAGTCGATGCCCCACTGCGTGAAGGGCCAAGCGCTCTTGATGGATGTCAGGTTGGCAGCCGGGGCCACGATATTCGGGGCGTACCTCTGGCACGCGTCGCATGATCGGACCAACGCTGTTGCTTCTTTGCTCATCGTGGGCCAGTAATAGCCCAAGTTCAACATACGAGAAGCCTTTTCCAGGAAGTGCATCTTCCGATGGTTTATCGGAGACTGCATTTCCTTGATTGCCCTCAGTTTCTCTGGGTTTACTTCAATTCCTCTTTGGTTCATCCTGGAGCCCAAACACTTCCCTGAATGGACTTTAAAGGCGTACTTTGTCGGGTTCAAGCGAACTTGACGGAGCTTTATCCGCCCAAACGCCATGGTGAGGTTGTGCATGTGATCCTCAGTTTGTCGGGACTTCACCAGCATATCATCCACGTAGGCTTCCACGGTTTCTCCCAACATATCTTTCAGGTCTTTTATGGGGACGGAACGTCCAAACTCTTCTCTGGGATCTGTGCCTGTCTGGAGGACAGTCATGGCCTCTCGCCTCCTCCTCCGGGTGGCATTAACATAGCATTTTCGGGAAGCCACCTGGTCGCCTTTGACCTCCCCGACTCCGTGGTCGGTCGGGAACTTCATCTTCTGGTGCACAGTCGAGGCAACTGCCATTAGTGGATTGATGGTTGTTCTCCCGATAATTGCGTTGTAGGTCCCAGCAGAATCGACCACGACAAATTCCACGTTCCTCCTTTCTGACTTCCACCCGTTACCAAACTTTACTGGTAAGGTGATTACTCCCAACGGGTTGGAAGTTGAGCCAGAGAACCCGACCATCGGGAAGTTTGCCTCCTTCAGATCTTTCTTCGTCTTCCCCATGGCTTCCAACGCGTCCATGAATAGAATGTCGGAGGAGCTTCCTCCGTCAATCAGAATTCTCTTCATCTCGAATCCGTCTACATCCAGAGTTACTACCAGGGCGTCGTCGTGTGGAGTCTCTACTCCTGTGAGGTCTTCGGACGAGAAGGAGATTACCATCTCTTCTTTCAAGGTCCAGGATCGGGACCTCTTACCCAGCACCCCCGCCGTGGGGATTCTAGAGGCGTAAACCTCTCGAGCGGATGAGGTATCACCTCCAGCAGCAAATCCTCCATGAATCACATTGATGATTCGTCCATGAATCCTCCATGGGTCAGTTCCGGGGATACCCAGCCCTGGCGAGGCGAGGGTGTCTATTAGGCGGGGAACGAAGGGATGAGTGGATCGATCCCTCAACTCCGACACCAGCGGCTTCTGTTCTCCCATACAGATGTTCACGATCTTTACCACTTGGTCGGGAGTGATGGGGCCATTCAGGGGAATGGTCCTGGGCTGAACTGGTCCTGGCCCATCAACCACGAACCTCTCCGGCTGACCGGTCATCTTACCTCCTTCCTGGCCCTGGGGTGGGGCTTCCTGTACGTTCCGACCCTCTGTTGGTAGGGTTGCTTCTTCCAGCGGGGGCATCTCCTCCTGCCTCCTTGTAGCCTCCCTTCGGTCTAAGAGAGCCTCTACAGCCGCCAGGAACATGGGCATGGCCTCCGCCACGGCCCTTGTCAAATCTGCAGTCGGGGGGGGGGGGGGGGGGGGGCCTCCTGCCCCCTGTTATCCTGGTGTCGAGGGGCAACTTCTTCGGGATGCGATCCATTGTGCCCCCCTGTCTGGGAGAGTTCAGCCGGGGGATGATTCTGGTTTTCTCCTTGTTCTGGTACTGAATTCAGGTTTGTTGCAGCAGGGTGACGAGAACCACCAGATTGTCCCCTTCTGTTCTTGCCAGCCACCATCGAGCGAGTAGAAGGCATATCAGCTTTTTGTTAGTTTCCCACAGACGGCGCCAATGTTGGATCACGGTGGAACTCCGGCACGGATCTTGACGGCAATCCTAGCTCCTTCGCTCCACGCAATCCTGCAAGAGGGGATAGACCGGGCGGTGACCCAGAATCCCTCTCCGATGCTTAAATGAGTACCTCGTCTGACTGGCAAGCAACAGATATCAAAAGTATTGAATTTCAGCGTAAGTGATCTGAGGTGACCTCCTGCCCTTTTATAGGCAAAGAGGTGCCTCAGGTACCTGGCGAACCGTTAGGGGTGGTTAGCCCGTATCCCGCTTATATCGTACACGATCTCGCGTATCTTAGCCATGCCCCGCGTATCTCGGCCACGATCCGTGTATCTTAACCACGTTCCGTATATCTCGGCCACGCCCCGCATATCTTGGCTTTATCCTCTGGTAACGAGTCCCGACTCCCGTCGGGGACTCCAGAGTTATCTCGTTGTGTCACCGCTCGGGGCCCCTCGTCATCGTGACAGGGCCAATCATTCTCAGGGATTCATCATCGGGACCTACTTAAAGGCTTCTCGTCGGGAGCTTTTAGCTCCACTGTCGGGACCGACTCTGTCGGGACCCTGCTTCGTCGGGACTCCCTTCATCGGGACCCTTCTCCTAGGTCATCTTGACCCTTACTCTGGGCCTGGTGGGCCTGTTTGCCGTTTCCTCGCCGTTTAAAGGGTCTGACGGCTATAGTCGGACCCATCACAAATGAATAACAGGCATTGAATTACCGTCAAATGATGGTAAAAATCTCATATAAATAGGAAGCTCTTGTATTCATTTTTAAATTACCAATTTAAAAAATACTATACTAGTTATATATTGTAAGAAAGGGAATCATAAATCAAATATTATTTGTGCAAATCTAAAAAGTAGCCAGCTGTTCCTATCCAACCTTGGATATTCATTAATTAATTTTAAAAAATACAACCAAAATATAAATTATACTCTACAACTTCATATTACAATTTACACCAACTTCCAACCACCACCTCATTTACTCCGATTACCACCCTACAATCGGGGCTAGAGTGTTGTTTGGGACATTTGGAGGCTGTCTAGTTAAAAATAAAATTGTACGGACATTTTGATCAATTTATACTCTTAATTATTTTTCTTATAACTAAACCACTTCATTTTATTTGCATTGCATTGCATTGACTTGAATTATTGTTATTTATTATTCGATATTTCGTTATTTTAATATATCAAGAATTTACCTTAGATCTTGAATTTAGCCTTATATATAAGTATACTAGCCTTAAATAATGCATTACAAAATCGATTTATCCATCATTTGGCTGAAGAAAAAACTAAAAGAAGAACAATACTAAATGATTAAGATGCAAATCTTGATATACAAATTTTATATTTCTAATAAATGAAATATACTAAAATATTATTATTAGGCTTGCAAGGTAAGGTTCTCCAAATAATCAATGAATCTTGAAAGGTAAGGTTGTACCGGTTAGTAAAACAAATTGTAATTATTATGAGCAAACATAATTTGAATCTACTGAAAATGCTTTATGACGTCACCTACCTGTTTATGAAATTGTAAATTTGTTTTCCATGTTCGTAAATTAATATACTATTGTTGGCCAAAAAAAAAATTAATATACTATTTTTTTTTTTTACCGACAATAAAAATTAAACAAAAATTATAGTAAATAAATATATTTAAAAATATTAAAATAAAAGGAAATATATATATTTAGAAATGAAGCCTTTTTATTAGAAATGGAGATGAGATGGGCCTTAATTAGGTCCATTAGATGGAGACGATGAGTGAGTGACAGACTGACAGTGATACAAAGGAGACTGTGTATTTGGCGGGAAAGTGAAAAAAAGCGCCAAAGATTGGATTCCATCATTCTGCAATTTCCCACTGGAAAACCCTAACCAGCAAATCTCCGCTTAACCTGAAGCTGTCTCGCCGTGTTTTCCTCTCTACTTATCTCTCTCAGTAAGTTTCCTCAGCTTTGATTCCTCTGCTGTAAGTCCTTCATTTCGTTGAATTTTGCGATCAAGTTTCTGCGCGCAGTAATTGAAGTAATGCAGTTCACGCTTAAGCTTATCCTTTGGTAATTCATCGATTTCATTCCAGAACCAGTGTTTTAGTTCGTTTTTCTAACTTCTAAGGATTCAAAAAATTGGGGCGCTCTTGATTTAGAGCCGAACAGATGAAATCGGCTGTGATTTTGTTTTGTTTTGTTTTTTGTTTTTTGTTTTGTTTCAGATACAGATTCTGGATTAGAATTGGATTTATATCTTCAGCTAGTATCTTACAAATTGTTAATCGGATCCGATCTACCAGAAAACACGGTGCTGAAATTCTGAGTTTTGTTTACTGTAGATGAACAAATTGGCTTGTACTGGCATTAGAGAGTTTGCTGCAACATTCAACAACGTTATGAACTCACTGGAAACTGTCTTATTTTGCTATTTTGAAACATTAGCATAATGAAATGAGAACTTACTCTGCAGAATATCCAGATAAAGATCAGGATGGATGCGCCTTTAATATGCTCCGGAGAAGGATCGGAAGCAGTTCTAAATCTTCAGCCAAGCGCTTCGATGTCCATTGCATATCACCCTCAATATGGTCCTCATGATGACCTAATTCTTCTAGAGCTCGACGAGAAACTTCTTCCTGAAGTCATGCACCATAGGTATATATATATATATATATATATATATATATATCTCAATCACCCATTATATATATAATCCTAGTCTTGTTTTGATTTTGATTTTTCTTTTCAACCTCTGTTAGAGTGTTCTTAAGAGGACATCCAGATGAGGAAGCTGTCCTCTGCACTCAATCAAAGACCTATGCCGTCAAGTTTGTCGGTACTTCAAATTCAGCATGTCTCATCCCTCCAGCAAATCAAAATCAGTTATTGATGACTGAGAATTTGGAAGATTGTTCCAAAATTGCATCAGTGATTAAATTGGCACCTGGAAACATGGAGCTTGTCGAGGTAGCTCCAAAGCTTGACAGGCTAAAGTCTCTTCTTTCAGAGAACCCGTATCGACTTGCAGATGCATCAGATATGGAGGTGGAAGGAGTAGCAATTGACAAAACAGGACTATACACTTGGGATGATTTGGTCAATGAGGTTCAAGCTAGTGACGATGAGATCAAATCCGGACTGGAGGCTCTTTCAGCTGTTGAGATTGATGGGTATTGGAGAACCATAGATGTTTCCTACATAGACATGTTTCTTAGGATGCTATTCCCCAACATGGTACTAAATGATTGGTCACCTGATGAACTCGACGAGGACAAAGTATTGGCTGCCCTAGAATCAGATGGATTTCCTCACAAGATCACACGCCACTGCTTATCTGTATATAGCGATTTGGTGAACGAGGTTGATGGTAAATTTATCCGGAAACTGAATGCTAAGCTTGTTTGTGTGCATTTTGCAAGAAATGTCCTTAAACAAGGGAAGATGAAGATGGATCGCTTCACCGAGCAGTGGATGCGTTTGATTCCCGAGGGAATACAAGCTAGTCTTGATATGCTTGAAGGAGAAATCTTGACAGAGAAGATTGGAGTAGAGACATGGGTACAAGGGTTTAGTGTAAATTCCTTGCCTTCAACTCCATTGGAGCGATTTTCGGCTCTGTTCAAGGAGAGGCCAAGATGGGAATGGAAAGATCTTCATCCCTACATAAGGTTTCACTTTTTTTTCACTCTCAATTTGTTTATGATTCAAACTTACTGTTCTAAAGTTAATGCAAATCTAATTTGTGCAGGGATCTGATCGTTCCCGGGCTTTCTTCAGACGGCTTGCTTCTGAAATACACCAGAAGAGTTCAATCTAATGCTAATGCAGAACCAATCTTCACTGCAAGGTAACCTCTAAAGTCTAAAAGCATCTAGAGATGTGATGTTTGTTTGACTTAAGAGCTTTTAGTAACTTTTAGTAACAAGGTGAAGGTTTGACATAATGTATGGTGCTCTCATATCACTTTGGATTGTTTAGATGTATGGATTTGATTTGAGTTTTGGTATATCAATAGTCTTTACTCACCAAACTCTGGAGTATTGCTGTGCTGAGACTTGAGACATGCATAGAAAACATATGCTCTGTTCAATGCTGATAAAGAACATGTAAACTACAGTTGCAGAGGAGATTGTCTAAGAAACAGACATCAATGATCAATATGAATTGTCTGTTTTCTTACACTAAAGGCAAAGGGTAACTTAACAAGCAAGAAAACTAGGAAAGAGTTGTTATTTGTACTACTATCTCTTAATTATTAATTATAGCTCACTTGTATCGGATCATCTCTGCATTAAGCATAAAGTGTTAGTCGTGAATATATTTTTCCATTTCCGAATAACAACTATGTTTGAACTCCTGACCAATTAGTGATGACTTTCTAATATAATTTTTGTAAAACTTCATTATGCTACTTTATAATAAAGAAGAGTACCTTTAAGATATTAAGAATTGTCTTCTCATTTGATTTTCCGCATTCATAAAATTAACTTGAGTTTCCTTTCCTCCCAACAAAAGAGAACGAAATTATACATAAAATTGCTAAATTAGTTTGAAAGTTATGAAATTTGTGAAATAAATTTAAAGATGAAATCGAACAAATATGAGATTATCTAAACAGATTGATTTTTTTTTTCTTGTTACCAGTATGGATTGAATTTTTTTTGGTAAGCAAAGGGGATCATTAGAACATTAAACAATCGTACAAAAGTCTAATACAAAGTGGTAGAAGCTACCAATCTAGTAAGCTTGTAGTGTAATTATAATCTCTAGTTATAAGATTACGAACAAAAGAAGGCGGATCAGCAGAATACGAACAAAAGAAGGCGGATCATCAGAATAACAAAGTATGTTATTCTGGTTAGCTCCTCTCCTAGCAAGGGCATCTGCAAATTTGCAACTGCATTTCCTTCTTTGTAGTTGTGTCTAATCTGACATCTTTTGACGCCGTGCCTACAATAAACTGGATCTTCACAAGCTTCAATCCTTCGGTTGCTTGATGCTGACAATGACGAGGCCACCGTCCTTTTTCCTTTCCCACTCTTCTCCTTTTCTCTTTTATTTTTTTTAAACTGAGACGGGTTTCACTTTTCCCGCCCTAGATTTTATGTTTTGAACAAGGGTAATTTTCACATTTAAGTGAGTGACCACGTGCCTGTCACGTTTGTGGTCAGCAAATTAAAAGAAGGGTAAATTAGTCATTTCATTTCATTCTGTTAAATTTAACCTCAAAATTACTAAATCACAACAAAGTTAAATCTGAGACGCCAAATATACAATTTTTTTTACATCAAACTTATACATGAGTATGTCTGAGTCAGAAATAGTTTAGTTTCCCTATAAACTATAAAGTAGTCTATGTTGGCAAAAAGAACAAAAAAGGAAAATGATAACCAGATTCTGAAACGATTGAACTGATATTGTGAGTGGAGAAGAGGAAGAATGGGCGGAGTGAAGACAGTAGCCCTTGCGAGCTCGAATCCCACGCTTTTTCATCATCATCTTCAACCAAATGGCGGCGGCGGCGCTCCCAGAAAACCTTCTTGGGTCGTCAAAACCGAGGCAACTAATCCGAATCGCTTTGTTTCTCGATTTCTGGTTTGTTTTTGTCGTAATTGATTGGAACAACCTTAATTTCTGTTTTCCAGTCCAACGTGAACAGAGAAGTCCGATCGAAGCCGGACCCGCCGTGTGTTGTCTGCGGCGGCTGTGGAAGAGTTAGGTGTCATCGCTGCCGCGGAAGAGGTTAGGTTTCTGATTCCGACATGATTGAATTGCAAGCTGTTTGATTTGGCGATTATTGGTCATTGTTTGTAGGGAGGACAAACTCTGTTCATCTTGTAATGCTTCCAAAAGGAGAATGGCCCCAATGGTGAGTGAGGTACCCAATATCATCATAATAAGGATTAAGAACTTAAAAACAGTCTACTATAGCTAATCGCAGTTCCAAAATTCGGTGTCTCAACTATCAAATTAGTTGATTTCTATTTTTTTACTGATTTTGACAATAAAATTGGGTTTTAAGTAACAAAATGTTATTTTCCACTTTATCTGAGTATGTTGCTCATGATTTAACCTTATTTAATAATGCTTAAAAAATATGTTTTTGTTCAATCTTTTAAGAGAATAGAGTGGAAATCAACCATGATAGTTCAAGATACAAAATATCTATATTTTAAATCTGGACAGCGATTAGCAACATGACCTATTGGCGAGTCTGTTATTAGGTTATTAACCCTTTATTATCATATTGCTAGTTAAACTGTATCATATTGCTAATCGCAGTCCCAAATCGGCGTCTTAACTATCATATTAGTTGATTTCTATCCTTTTTTATTGATTTTTACATTAAAATTGGGGTTTTAAGAAAAAAAAATGTTATTTTTCAATTTTTTCAGTATGTAGCTCATTGTTTAAGCTTATTTAAGGGTCCCCTTATTTAATGATTAATAAAAAATATTTGTTCGGTATGGAAATCAACTAATCTAATAGTTTAAGATACCAAATATATTTTAAGTCTGGATAACGATTAGCAACATGACTTATTGTTGAATCTGTTTTTAAGTTCTTAACCCTTGTAATCATACCAAAAAAGTTTTTTTTTTCATCCTGCAATGTTGGTCTAGCTGGTTAAGAACAACCCTGAGAATTGTCTACAAAAAATACCTCATTTTATGGATAAAAGTGTGAGCAAACAACTCTTATGTGTGATTGGGTTTGTATGGACTTAAAAAAACACATATCATCATCAAGATTGCAGCAGCATAATGAATTGGTTGTTCATGGCAGGTGCAGAACATGCGGAGGAAGCGGTTTCGATTACTGTTTGCGCTGTAAAGGTTCCGGAGAATACAGAAAACCTTTTGGCCTCCATTTTATGTATGATGATGATGAACCTCCTGCAACAACACCGCAACAAACTCAACACAACCTTGGAGATGCTTCTTCTGGTACACTTGCCTAGTACTAGTATAGTAGTGCAATCTCATGAACAAACATTAAATAGAAGTTTAGTTTGTTAGTTAGGTACTGCTAGGGTTTGGTTGCTTCAAGGGTTCTTGTAGCATTCATCTGTGTATTGAAAGAGATTATATTGTTGCATGATGTGAGAAACTTATATTATCTTGCAATAATATGAAATAATCGAAATTTCGATTACATTCAAGATAATAAAGGGTTAAGAATCTAAAAACAATTCCAACTATAAGTTCTTTTGCTAATCGTTCAAGATTTAAAATGTTGATATTTGGTGTTTTAACTATCAGATTGATTGATTTTCACATTTTTCTTATTATATTGCTAATCGTTGTTGAAGATTTAAAATGTTGACATTCGGTGTTTTAACTATCATATTGATTTTCACATTTTTCTTTTAATAGTA
The DNA here is from genome assembly GCA_036873135.1 of Clarkia xantiana subsp. parviflora. NCBI lineage: Eukaryota > Viridiplantae > Streptophyta > Magnoliopsida > Myrtales > Onagraceae > Clarkia > Clarkia xantiana. Next base: position 17,753,790 of record JAPTYO010000003.1, read on the forward strand.
ACGAAATAAAAATATGTTTTTTAACTATCAAATAAGTTAAAAACATGAGTAACAAATATGATACTATAAAAAGTCTCCTATAAAGAAACTTGTAAGACCCAATCCATTTAGAATTCCATCAATTACAGTCTTTAAAAAAAATGACTTAGTTCAGTCAATCCTTCCCTTCAACTAGAACTATTTTTGTCAACTATCCTTCCCTTCAACTAGAACTATTTTTGTCAACTAACAAATACTATATTGTATAGAATAACTAAAAAATCAGGACAGTACATTTTCACATTTCAAACTTCAGACACCTAGTTTACATAGGGTAAACCTTAAACAGTTTTTTAGTTATTAACCCATAAATTTAACTGCAGCAACATCGAATATCAACATTTTCAAATCTGAGACAACGATTCCCAACATGAACTATAGTTAGACTGTTTTTTGTTCTTAATAAACTACAAAAGTGAACAATTCATTCAAATGTTGGCAAAAAAAAAAAAACATTCAAACATCTAATGACAACGGTAATTCAGCAACATTTCACTCACTCGACCTTTACAGATAACTCAGCAATAACTTACAAGTACAACCCTAAATCAATCGATCTTCGTCTACAACATCATTAATCATCGCTACGGAAAGGACAAGAAACAGTGTCTGTGTCTTAGCTTGCTAATTTGATGGAGTTAGGGTTTAGTGGATTCTTCTGCAGGAACATCATCTTCATCATGGTAGATATTCTCAGCCATCTGCCATATTTGAAGAATGTTATCTTCCGCTACACTTGCCACAACCCAGTCTTCACATGGGTTCCATGAAAAATCTGAGATTTTGCTCGTATGGCCCCCGTGAATGAATAGCAACTCGGGCGGTCCATCTTCAGCATCATCTGGCGTCTGCTCCTCATCGATCCTACCCCGATTAAAAAAAAACAACATAATCCCAAATGAGTTAGATAAACGGTATGTTGGTGTCATATGTTTGATCAAAATTGGTTTTTTGGTGCCATATGTTTTTTTTTGTCTGACTTTTGGTGCCATATGTTTATTTTGATAGCAAAAGTTTAAATCTTGATAGCAAAAGTTTAAATTTTGATAGCAAAAGTTAAATTTTGATAGCAAATGTTACATTTTGATAGCAAAAGTTTTAAATTTTTACTAAAAGTTAGGGTTAAGATTAAGAAGTGTTTAGAACATACCTGCTAAGATCCCAAACCATAAGCCTTCGACCGAGGCAACAAGAAGCTAAAATCGTCTCATTCTTTGGATTCCATCCAACTTGGAACACCTCCTCCCTGCAGACCGCAAGGATTTATCGATATATTCTCAATATAATTAAAAAAGAAACGGAAATACGTCAATGTTGAGAAATTTTCTTACTTGTGAGCATCAAAAGTATGAAGAGCAGTGTTGATCTTGCGCAGATCAAACAATTTAACTGTCTTATCGGTGGAGCCAGTTGCAACAACCCATTCATTGAACGGATTGAAAGCTAGGCAGTTGACCTTTGCAAAAAAATATCAAACAGAAATGTCAAATTGGATAAAGCATATCCCTGCAGTTTATATATGACTGATATTCAACTTTCGTAGTAAAAAAAAAAAGATTATCTTAAAAGAATTTAGGACTATCACAAATCAGTACAGGATTATCCTCTTCTTTTTTCTGTCCCTCATAAAGATACAGTGTTAGAATTAAAGTCTTGCATTGCTTGTGACATATTGACAAATTAATTTATCTGTAATCTCAACTTTTTATAAGTGAGTATGAACATTTGTTGCTGAGTTCCTCTATAAGGTCCGGCTAGCAATCATGTGGCAAACTAATCTTCTTCCAAGTCCAAAAAATAATTTGACTAGCATGCATCTTGATAACAATCCATATCTCTACCAGTAAGAGTAAACAGCTCTAAATCTTGGCTTAGAAGAAATAAGTCTATGAGTATGACATCAGATATGAGTACCAGTCTTAGTGCGTAAATAATGAGATTCTTATCGTTCAACAATGAAAAGAGTGGCATTGGTTTTGGAAAGATGCATTGACCAGATTAAGTTAAGCTTATCTCGAGATAGTTACCTCGCTTTGATGTGCAACGACAGATTGGACAGGCTTGCTTGTGGACTGAGAGCGTAGATCCCATACATGCAGGTATTGATCATCACCAACTGAACCAAACAAGTATTCATGTCTCAAATGCCAGGCTACATCTTCCACCACACCTTCATGAACCTACAACAACAGCCACAACCACATCATGATACTGAATATTCATAGACTTGTAGTACTAAAGTATATTATTTGTAATTAAACTTTACAATGATAGAGTGCAAGAATGGCTTGTCAGGAGTAATTATTACTGGTACTACTGCAGAGCATTAGATTTAAGGCGAGGACAATGGTACAAAATCTGAAACTTAGTGAAATTCATGGTGAAATCAAATCTTGTCCATTTCGAGAAGTTGTTGTCACTTCTTTCTCAGAAAAGTAACATTTTTTACTATCACTCTATCTAGATTTCACTGAAAGTTTCACACTTATCTCAAAAAAATGCTTGCTTGGGGCTGAAAAGATATCATAAAGCACAGACCTTAAAAATATTCATGGCGTCCAAAGACTTGTTCCTAGGAGTTGCATTGATGTCCCATAAGCATATTTGAGCATCATCAGAACCACTCAACAGATGCCCTTGTTTGAACTTACTCCACGATAATCCATAGCCCTCAGTACTGTGGCCTCTCAACCTCAAATCGGGATTGCACGATCCATCCAATGGAGGCTTAGAAGGATGTTTGCTGTAGTCAAATACATATACTTCTGCACTAACTGTCTTGGTAGCAATAATGAAAGGGTTCTGAGGCATGTATCGAGCCCGGTTAACCTCTCCATCGTGATTTATCTGCTGGATGATTTGAACCTGTTGAGAACAAGTAATATCAGACAATAGACATTAGGAATTGCAACAGTGAAGTATTTCAACCAAACCTAGCCAAACAATTTTACAGTTCTTCACTTTTCTTCAGTAAAGTTAGATACTTTTGTCTAAACCGTATGATTTAACACTATGGAGCTTGAGTTAATATCTACGGATGACTAACTAGATAGAACATATGCTCAATTTCAGAATGCTTACAGTTTAATAACGATTAACCCGAGGCTTCATCCATATGAAGCCAGCAATTCCAAATCACAAAAGCACTATAACTGTCTAATCCTTCCAGGGAGTGACATTTCATCATCCTTACTCAAAGCTACTATACCCATATTTAAAGTTCATACATTTTCAGTACCTTAATAACGGGATCGAATCTTTTGACAGAAAAAGGGAAATGACTGGTAAAGAAACAAAATTTTCTTACACAAGAATTGAAGTATCTCAAGGCCTGCTACCAATATTTAATAATCAATTTGCCTTTCTTTAGCTTTCCCCATTAACAAATTGAATACCTTTGAACCATACTGCGAATCGGACAGTTTAACAACTCAAACTCCTAAGTGAATTTTCAAAATTGAAAACTACTAGAAAATAAAATCAATTGTGCAGAAATCCAGACCTTGCCGTTAGCGGATCCAAATCCACCAGCATCAGCACGATCATCATCATAATGGCGCGCATCGTTCTCAGCATCTTCAAGGGGAAGCTGGACTTGCGCAAGCATCAGGTAGTTGGGCTCATTCTCCGAGGTGTGAGTGCCCAAAATCAGCTTTTGAACGGAGTAGTCCTTGCCGGGAGGCTCCTCACGGTCCGGCAACCACTCCACGGTGAGCGACGGCCACTCTAGGGCATGCGTAATGACCAGATCGTACAGAAACGGCGTGTTCTTCTTCCATATCTTGTACTCTTCGTTGATTAGCCTCTCCTCTATCTCGCCTCGCATCTCCTCGTCGTCCTTCCCCATTGCGACGGACACGATTGTTCCTTACTGACTTGCTTCAGCTCCGATTCGGTTGAGGTCTCCTCGGAATGAAGATGTATTCGCCAAAGACTGGATTTTGGGGCTTTTCCTGGTTCCCGCCAAGAAGAAAAACCCTAGATGAAGAACACACGGTCAATAGATATAACTTCAGTAGTGGAGTGGAGTACTAGGAAATGAAAACTATCGGACCAAACAAAGCCGGAGTCCAACCGGATGAACCGACCAAAACCCGGTTTTCCATGGGTGTTATGAATCACTTATACGATACTCATAGCATACTTATTATATCACAACTAAAGAATTTCAATTCGAAACAGGTCTATCAGTAATTAGTAAATATTATGGGTTAATGGGCATTTTGATGTCATATGTTTGACTAATGTTAGTTTTTGGTGTCATATTTTTTATTTTATAAGTTTTTAGTGCCATAAATTTACTATTTGTAGACTTTTGGTGCATTTGTTAGTCAACTGCTAAGTTTGACTAGTAAATACTTTTATTTTATTCAATTTAGTCTTCCAATTTATACACCTAATTTTTAATTTTTACATTTAAACACTACGAAAACTTAATTGGACTCTAAGGTCCAATTAACATTGTTATGGTGTGATCATGGCTATGTCGGACCACAACTGGTTATAAGTAAACAAATCTTTAGCTCGATTACATTTTTCGTGCGATGAAATGTAAATGTATGTTATGTACAAATAAAATAGTGGGGAATTTAAATTGATAATGCTCACCTCAAGTTACTTACGAGTCTAAATCAGTTTCGAGTTTGAGTTTATAAGTCGAGTCGAGTTCGATTCTTTCAGTTGTGAGAATTTTAATTAATTGTAAATATAATTGATTAACGAATCGAGAGTCGAGCCGGATTCAAGTCGAGTTCAAATTTTAAAATTAGAGCTCGAACTCAAATTTAAACTTGAAAAATACTAATCGAGTCGAGCTTTACAGATATTCGATTCGACACGAATTAAAAGTCCTAAACCTGACTACCAAAATGGTAATTAACCCTTTCCTTTTCGCCGGCACGCTGATGAATCGTTGAGGCGTTTACTTTGTGCGTCACGGAGTATCTCTCTCTCGCTCTCGGACCTCAGGCGACGTTTCCTCCTACCCCGCCGCGTAGTTGCAGGTACATCTCTCTCTGTGTCTGTTTCTGTCTCTCTTAGATATTCTGATCTCCTTATTTAGTTCTACAATAGAAGCATTTCATCAAAATGGCCATCAGCCTTTCTCTCTGCTACGCTGTTCTAGGGTTTGCAGTTTGCTTCAATTTCTTGATTCCAATTTCTCATAGCCACTTGAAACCACGCATCGATAAATTCAAAAACAATTTGCCGTGATTCGAAACAGAATATGTTCGATCAATCACTGAAACTGCTGAAGCTTAGAAATTCTTAATCATGGAAATTGAATCTTGCAAGTAAGAACGTAGCCTAAATCTGAAGCTGAAGATGAACCCTAAGTCCCTAACTGCGTTCTAGGCTTCTAGCTATAGTTATTCCTGGTTGTGGCTGTATCGTATTAAGAGTCTGACTGTTAGTTCTGAAAATGCTCAGGTGAGATCAGATTTCCAGTGGTTGTCATTGAGTATGCATTCGAGCTTAATGCTTCCCCATCTTAATTCCAGCTTCTCTCTCAGGTGGTTCATCCAGAAGCATCAATATACCGGGCTGCGTAATTTTTCCGCAATTAAAGCTAAGGTTTGATCTAATGTAATGCTTAGCAAAAAAAGAGATCATTTTCCCCAATATTGTTGTAGATGAAACAGATGTTTATGTACAGCAGATGTCTTCAGAATCGTACAAATTCGGACCTTACAAGATAGATTCGAAAGAAGTGTTCTACTCCACTCCTCTTTCATACGCCCTCGTCAACCTGCGCCCTGCTGTTCCTGGTAATCTCTCATTCTTTACCCAATTTCATTAATGATCGATAATCGATATGCTATATGCTATATGTTAAGTTAATGTCAACAAATCCCGAATATGTGCTTAATCTGAAAAAGATAGTACTTTTATTGATGTATGGAAAAAAGATATGCTGCAAATGCTTAATTAATGCTTACTGATTGATTCCATGTCGATGACCCGTGTTTATCTGGTTGCAATTACAGGTCATATCCTTTTTCTTCAAGTCGATTTCTCTGCTCAGTTTATCTTGTTTACATTCAGAAGATTGTGTAGTATATCCATTGTCAAGTGGGAGTTCTTGCCTTGACATAAGTAGCCATACATGTCCTTGTTTGCCCAAGGCGTGAAGTTAAGCGCTTTCTGGATCTTACTGCCGAAGAAACGAGCGATTTATGGCTCACTGCAAAGAGAATCGGAACCGAGCTCGAGAGTTTCCACAAGGCAAACTCTTTGACATTCGCTATCCAAGTAAGACTTTTTTTAATAAACTTTTCGTTCTTATTCGAACTCGGTTTTTTTTGTGTGAGAAATGGATTGTATAGCAAGCAAATGATTGTTTCCTTCAGGATGGACCGGAAGCAGGGCAGACGGTTCCTCATGTTCACATCCATATTCTCCCGCGAAAAGATAATGATTTTGAGAAGAATGATGAAATCTATGATGCAGTAAGTTTTTCTTTTTCCCGTAAATTGATCGGAGATGTCATCTGCATTGCTTATTGCGGTAATGGTTCGGCTTGTATGGATTATGAACAGATAGATGACAAGGAGAAGGAACTGAATCAAAAGCTCGACTTGGATAAGGAAAGGAAAGACCGAAGCCTCGACGAGATGGCACAGGAGGCAGAGCAATACCGAAAGCTTTTCATGTAGTTGCATTTGAGCTTTTTGCATCTTTGCAACAATGGCTTTTAACAGAAAGAGATATTCCATGAAACTATAGTACCCATTTGAACTAAACCCAGGAATCAAGCTGTTATATGAAAGTATCTCTCTGTTAGACATTTTGTCAAACACCTTGCTGTTGTATTTTACAGAACCATTTGACTAAAATCTATCAAATTTAACACAAAAAAGATGAAAAACTAAAAAGTAACAAAAACGAAACATGAGACACCTGTTAGCAACAATTTAAACTTGAGTCATCTACCGAATAACCGCTGTATTAAGAAGGAACTCCATACGGAATAACCGCTGCAGCCACCACCCGACCTTCTTCGTTCAGTATGTTGTATGCTGAAGCTGCATTTCTCTGCAAGAGTATGTTTTTTTTTTTTTTTTACAAATTTTTAGTATCATAGATTTGCAATTTGCAAAAAATTAGTTACTTTAATGTGATGCCGTACCGAATCGAGAACCTCCAACTTCATGTCGGTTGACCTAACGAAGCTCCTTAGTTCGGGACTGACTGGCGCGATGTTTCTCCCACACCCAAGAATCAACATCTCTGAAATCCACCACAAAATAGCAATTTTGCCAATGCAAAGGGTCAGTCTATAGCAAAATGAGCACATTTTTCCATTATAGTGTCCATACAAAAGAGTTATAGCAGAAAGAGATGCAAAACACACCAGAACTTATTTCTCAAGAACATCTGGTTGCAAACTAAAGCACAATGTTGAAATGGCTAACAAAAAGGCAAATCATGACTAGTGCATTTGGTAGAAGAAGGAAGAATAACAAATACGCCTCTTTCAAGTTATAGTGTAGTTTGTTTACACATATGCAATGGCTTTACTGTGTCTACTACTCTATCCGACAATTTGTGTATTTAAAGCCATAACATCTAGACAGAACGGAAAGATAGTTAAGCGTTTCCATTATTCTCGTTATTACGGAAATACCAATTAACACGTAACAAGTGAGAAATCAAAATCAACAATTTATAGCAGTCAAATTGTTGCCAAGAGGGGTTTTATAAAGAAAAAAAAATGTTTAAGTTAAGGTCATTAGTCAACGGCAAGCAGGTAATTTCCATTTTTACAAAAGAAAAAAGGGAAAGTGGAATCAAAACAAGTACAGAAAACAAGATCCATGAACATGTTAAGAAATCTACTGAGTCCATAAATGCATGAAAGCCTCATCTCTACTCCCTACTAAAACCAAAAATGTAAAAAAAAAAATCAGTGAAATCTATTGCAGAAGTTTAAAAGAATCTAAATTCTAACAGTGAGGATTAAGGCTGATAGAAAGACAAGTAAACTCTCAAAGTTGATAGCAAAACAGAAGTCACCAGACCAACAAAATGATGGAGCAGTTTGGACAAGCAAAAGGAATTTTAGTTGTACAAGAAACAGTTACGAGTTGGTTGGTCGATATGCATCACCTGGTATTGGATGCATGGTCCGGAAGATGGATAAGCTGCAGCAAAAACCACATATACTTTAGTAAATAGAAAATCAGGATTGTAAGATTTATCTCAATAGCATTAGCATCTGTTAACAGAACCTGCAAAACACATCAATAACTATTCAAATACAAAAAAATTAGAAGGATTCTCCAAAACCCCAAATAAAGTTCTTCTTAATCAAACCCTTTCTTCTCTTCCCACAGATGACAAATTGACAACAGCATCCTCATCCTTAATCAAATCACCATATCTATGCACAGCTTGACCTCATTTTCTTTATTTAACCTGATACCGGAACAGCATTCTAGGTAGTCTTATACTCATCATTCGAATAAAAAAGGAAGAAAAATAAAAGAAAGCAAAGTAGGTACCTTTGGGGTGTAATTTCGGAAAATGACTTTGGACTCCAAGACATGAGCAAGTTCCCAACGCAAATCAAGCTACCTTCGTACTGCACTCCATTGACAGTGAACCCCGTATCAGTATACCTACCCAGCACGTACAATTGCAACCCAGTGAGCTTCAATTCGATTCAAATCAATCACAACAACGTAATTAATTCAATTCAAATCAATCACATCAGCGTAATTGATGGCCCAAATTGAGAATAATCGAAGTAATATCAAGAGTGAGGGAAGAACACTAACTGCTGGAAGCGTAGTTGGTCTTCGGGGACGTTGTCGATGAGATTGATCTGATCGTAGAGCGAAAACGCGCGCCTGAGTGAAGGAAGCGGCTGCCTGGTCGGTCGCCGGATTGTTTCCCGTCGTAGGGTTCGGATGAGCTCCGGCAGTTTTTGCCCCACCGCCATCGTTTTTCTCCCACACCCAAGAACCAACATCTCTGAAATCCACCACAAAGTAGCAATTTTGGCAATGCCAAGAGTCAGTCTATAGCAAAATGAGCACATTATTCCTTTACAGTGTCCATACTAAAGAGTTGGCAGAAAGAGATGCAAAAGAACAGAACTTCAAGCTCAAGAAAATCAGGTTGCAAACTCAAGCACAATGTTGAAGTGGCTAACAAAAAGGCAAAAAATGTAAGTTCTCACACAGAAGCCCTAAACTGACTTGTGCATTTGGTAGAAGAAGGAAGAATAATAAATACGCATCTTCATTATTCTTGTTAATTCGGAAATACCAATTAACACGAAACAAGTGAAAAGTAAAAATCAACAATTTATAGCAGTCAAATTGTTGACAATAGGGGTTTTTATTTAAAATGTTCAAGCTAAGGAGGTCATTAGTCAGCGGTAAGTAGGTAATTTCCATTTTTACAAAAGAAAAAAGGGAAAGCAGAATCAAAACAAGTGCAGAAAAAAGCACTAGAAAGTCCTCAACAACTGCACAAACCACTCAGACACAAACTTCACCTGAAAAGTTGGCTCGAAACCGGAATGATTCACACAAAAACGAGCAATAATGAATCGTCTCATAACCGAAGTACAATTATTACACATCAATCGTCGCACAAATACGAATTTCTGAGAGTTACCTCACCGAAACATCACAAGCTAATGAATCAAATGGTGAAACATCACAAGCCAATGAATCAAATCACATAATTCCAGTGATCACAAGTATATAGAAATATTTACCCTACCCAATATCCATCCTTAAGCAAACTAACCAAAACTGAACTCGAAAGTTTGCTCAAGAAAAACTTGATGAGCAAGAAACATTATTTATCAGTCAAAGATAGATTGAAAGGCGGTATCATTGAGAAGGAGCAGCATAAGATGGAGCAGGTAAGAAAGGAAATGGTGCATAAGAAGCATACGCTACTGGCGGTCGTGATTTAGGGTTTCTCCTTATTTTCCTATCGATTTCTTCATCTGGAACTTCAGATGATGACGAAATGAGAATCTCGGGTTTATTTTCTTGGCCTGCAAGCTTCTACTGCTGACGGTGCAATAGAATACCCGTCATGAACACTGGGAGATACAACAGGCTTGCATAGAACATCTTCCTCGCTTTCTGCATAGTCCGGTCTTTGTAGAACGAATATGCTGTGGCGCTTATTGCAAGAGTTAACACTGATGATTCGAGGCAGAACCAACCCGAAGCAAGGCCCCCTGAATCAACACACATTTTCAGTGACAAGCTAGGGGAATTTTTTTTTTTAAAAGGACAAGGGAACTCGTAACGTACAGTCATAAGCGAAGAACCCCAATGGGAACAGATACATGCAATTCCTCAGGGCAGCTAAGGCGGTTGACCGACCAGAGGTGTCGCCAAGGGACAACATTTTATATCTGTGATTGTGGATGTTGGAGAATCAAGTTAGTCAAGTGAAAGAAAAACATGTTCATATGTAAGTAGTCATTTGTCCCACAGATACAGGTGCTGACATGTAGATTTTGTTTTATGAATAATCAGTTCAAGTGGGGAATAAAAGCAATACCCGCCAGCAGCATAATCATCGCGACATAAATAAGCAAGCGCCATAAAATGGGGTATCTGCCAAAAGTAGAGTGCTGCTGGAAGAATCATCGAATTAAGAGTGATTTCCCCAGAAGCTGCAACCCACCTGAATGAAGTAAGCATATAAGTTTCATTTCAATGAATCCATGTTGACGAAAACATGGCTTCAGATATTCTGTAAGTATATTTTCATCAATACTAGAAGTAGCATAAAAGCATGAATATTCTTCCCTTACAACGGGTACCTTTAAATTTCAAAGGTGCCACTTGTGCACGGGCAGCAGTAAAATTAATATTATGTAGGGCAACATAGTAGTTAGTTCTTGGGATAATTCAATTCACTAAGAAATTAGATGTTCTAGTTGTTCCGTCTCCTTGTCAACTTACCACCTATTCTTTGACTAGCCAAAGTATCCTAAGTATAAGCAGTTTCAGTAGTTCCGTTAACTTCGCTTTGGATGGCAACACTATCTAGCAAAACAATCCGCTGAATGAACAGTCTTTTGAGCACAACTAAATAATTTCTGTTAGAACATTGATTACCCAAGAAGTGGAGGAATTGCACCCACAACGGCCCCAACCCATGTATTTACAGGATGAATCTGCTTCAACGGGGTATATACAAACGCATAAAGAATCAGATTTGAAGCTGCAAGTCCAGATGCCAACATATTAGCCTGCAAACCATGCCAGCAAAGCAACTATATTAGTATCTAATGCAAAATGAATGTCTTTGAAGCTTATACATTCTAGATGATGCTAATAACCAACTCAAGAAGGTAAAGTAGGGTGGAGAAAAAATTAATCCCATCACCTGGTACGCTAATATCGCAGTACCACCTACACCAACCAAAGATGCAAACGCTACAGCATGAGGTGCTGTCATCCTTCCTGAAGGAAGAGGTCTTTGCATTGTTCTCTTCATTTTTGCATCATTACTTATCTCAAAGACCTTCAAACAAGGATAACGAGAAGTAAAATTATTATAAATCCCTGGCTCTATCTTGTTTAAAGTAAAAGATATCTCTCCTTGCTATCTTTCTTAGGTGCTATACAACAAAAGCCGCAATTCTCTTGTTCTCCTTTTGGTCTTCATTGTCTAAATAATCCATTACGGGAAACATCATGCTCTTAAACACTTAATAACTTACATAAGAGATGAAACTATTCAATTAAAATTATTACATGAAGACATTGGAACCTATGAAAGGTCTGAACTATCACCCATGTTAACGGAAGAGGTCTGAAATTTAAAAAGTTAATAACAGAGGTCTGAAATTTCAATTTTGTTGATTTGAGGTTTTCCGTCCATTTTTTGGGTTAAATTTAACAGAATTGTGTGAAATGACATTTTTGCCCCTTTAATATTTTGTTTTATTTAATATCTTATTTAAGGAAGTGTGAAATGACAATTTTACCCCTAAAGTCAAATTAAAACCACCCAACTCCGGCCACCACCCCGACTCCGGCGACCACCACCCGACTCCGGCGACCACCACCTCGACTCCGACCACCACCACCTCGGCTCCGGCGACCCGACTCCGGCCACCACGGGGCCAAAAAAGCTCCGATCGGGGCCAAAAAAGCTCCGATCGGGGCCAAAAAGCTCCGATCGGGGCCAAAAAGCTCCGATCGGGGCCAAAAAGCTCCGATCGGAGCCAAAAAGCTCCGATCTGGAGCCCTGTGGCCCCGACCGGAGCCACAGAGCTCCGATCTGGAGCTCTGTGGCCCCGGCCGGAGCCACAGAGCTCCGATCTGGAGCTCTGTGGCTCCGACCAGAGCCACAAAGCTCCGATCGGAGCTTTTTGGCTCCGATCGGAGCTCTCGGAGCTTTTTTGGCTCCGATCGGAGTCCAATCGGGGTCGGTGGCTCCGATCGGAGCCCAATCGGTGCCGGTGGCTCCGATTTTGGCCCAATCGGAGCCTTGGTGGTGGTCGTCGGAGTACGGTGGTGGTCGCCGGAGTACGGTGGTGGTCGCCGGAGTACGATTGGTGGTCGCCGGAGTACCGTGGTGGCTTCAAGGGCATTTTGGTCTTTTCACTCCAAGCATGTGAGGGGCACACTTGATAGAAGGGCATTTTTGGAAATTTATTTTATTTTCGGTCTCACATGCCAAGCATGTGACCAATTTCCGTTAGTTTTAACGGAAAAAACTAACGGAGACCGCTGTTATCAACAAAACAGAAATTTCAGACCTCTGTTATTAATTTTTTAAATTTCAGACCTCTCCCGTTAACATGAGTGATAGTTCAGACCTTTCATAGGTTCTTAACCCAAACTTTTAATAGTCATTATTCTTTTGAAAATTATTCAGCTCCTTGTAATTCCAAACAAGGTAAAAACATTAAAAGCAGAAGCAAAGCATAGACTGGTTGGTTTATCAGTAAATTACTGAGATCCTTTCCACTTCTGTTACTTTGACAAGTATGATGATAAACGAGGTGGCAAAGACAGTTGGTGAGTTCTCACAAAGATTGATGAGAAGACTCTTCCGAATGACGGATCTGCGGCAGCCAAAATAAAGAATACTGTTTGATCCTCATCTTTCTTTTCTAAAACTGTTCTGCCCATTCTTCTGTTTTTCATTTCATTATGTGCCAACTATGTCCATAACTCCAAATTTATCCAATCATATCCTAAAAAATCACTACCCAAGTCATAATTTGGACGTACTTCAACTGTCCTAGATTAGCAAATGATATGCACGAAAAGCTGGAATATTATCTTTCACTTACCAATTTCAAGCAAGAAGTAGATATGAAATTGAAAACTCTTCATTCTTCGCATATTTATGTAAACAATCTTGAAAGACTAATCTCAAAGTAGAACGAAAAAGCTTCACATAGCCAAGTGATGAAGGAAAGAAGCAAGAACATTAATATACCTACAATTTTCACCCTATTAATCATCATAATTCATAGACTAACTTATGACCACATAGCTCTGTCTCGAGTCTCAACAAATCATACATTAACCAACCTGATTCAAGGAATTGGCAGCAGCTGCCACCATCATGGTGCCACAACAGGTCCAACAAAGTCCAGCAGCATCAACAGCAGTCCCACTGCCAAGTATATACCCAGTGCCTGACGTTGCAACAACTAGCATACTACAGAATAGCAAAAGCAATGCAATTAGATTCCAGTAGAACACTTATAACAGCATTCTGTTAGGAATAAAGGAACACTTTTTCTGCTGATTGTTCTTTTCAGTGAATTCCCACTCAATTAATGGCGATAAGAGCATCTCACAATTTTTTTATCCACTAGCTCAATGATGAAACACATTCAAAATTAACATCGTATAAGGTAGGAATTGGAACACCAAAGGATAATAAAAATTATTATTAATTCAAACCCGACCTTAGGCGAGCCTTTGAGAGCTCCCAGTAGCAACGACCGTAGTGGCGAACAAAGTCTATGGCATCTCTAGCTTTGAGGGAGGCAAGAGAGGAGAGATCTAAGGACGCAGCAGAGGAAGAGGCAGACGCGAAAGACCTGACAGCATTCGATACTCCGCTACCTAAACCGAGTCCTAATTTCAGTGAATCCGATGGGGAAGGTGAAGGTGCCGAAGGAGATGGTGATGCGGTGGAGTATAATTGAGAATTACAGAGAAGTCGCCAGGAAACGCCGCTGGCGGAGTTACTCTCTAACGAAGACAAGAGCTTCTTCGAGTAGTAGGCCAAAGAGGATCTCCACATAGCGGAGACGGCGGTGGCGATCGTCGTCGGACAAATGCAGATTCGACAGCTGCAGCTTCAGAAGCAGCCGTGGTTATATATATATAACTCCTTAACTTCATAGGTTTTCGTATCTAAAATGTAAACTAATTAAAAAATTATTAATTAAAAAATTATTAATATGACCGCCAGGACTCTTTGAGAGAGTGATAGTGAAAGTCTGGTGTTGTTCAAAGAGCGTCAAATAAATAGTGTCGTGACAGATTATACTGTTTATGGCAGTCTGTCACAACCGATACAGTTTTGTTTTGAAAAGGCATTTGCAATTGCCATTAGAAATAACGGCAATTACAGTCGCAACTCTTTAAGACAGTGACAAACCTTCGCTGCCTCTTTTTAAAAAAGCCCGGCAGACATTTTGATATTTTTTTTAATTAGTTAAAATTTTAGTATTTGAGATGTATAAGATGATAATGGGATAATGAACTCCAATTTTTACACATTCATTAGATTTTTTTTTTTTGTAAATAAGAGAAAAATAACTACAATGTCAGCTGATCTAGTCTGCAATCACACGTGATTCTGTTTGTCCTTGACAATCGAACAACAATGGAAGAGATATAAAATCTGGAGGCCTGGAGTGCACAATAAACACACTATCCATCTTCCCCGCATTGTACATCAGCTACTTTGTTAGCTTCCCGAAAAATGTGTCTAAACTTGCATCCTCTGAATGATTCAAGGAGAGTCCTGCAATAAAAAATTAAAGGCATTAAAAGTCTATCATCATTGGACTCGTGTAAGATTAAGTTTATGGCTTCTTTCGCATCTGATTCGACATAGAAGAAATTTATATCCAAATCTTTTGCTAATGTCAAGTCATCTCTGAGAGCCCAAAGCTCGGCAACAAGACTGTTTGTTATCCCCACCCTCCTTTGAAAGCCACTAATCCAGCCTCCCCATTCATTTCTTAGAACACCCCCAGTTCTAGCAGGACCTAGATTTCCTATGATAGAACCATCTGTATTAAGCTTGGTCCAACCATGAGGTGGGGGAGTCCAACACACATTAATAATTGATGTTGTTCTCAATCTATTGGGCTTTTCAAGGAGGGTGGACATATCTTTAGATTGAGAAACAATAAGTTGAGGCAAATTTTGACAAAAAAATAAATTTTTTGAAGAGAATACTGTTTCTATTCTTCCAAATCAGCCAGATAGTTGTAGTAAAAATGCAACTCCAGTTTAACCCCAAAGGGTGTTGAGAGATGTTCCTGCAATTAGAGTAAAGCCAATCAGATATACTACTTTCCGAAAAGAAATTATGAGTAGTATGATGAAACTCAAGAGCAAACCAAATGTTTTTTGCGACAAGGCAATCCCGAAGGACATCCTCCTCCCCTCGCTTACACTGAGAGCATTGAGGAGAAACATTAATGCCTCTACTGTTCAGGTGTTGAGCTGTAAATATCCTTCAATGGTTACAAAGCCATATGAAGGATTTAATCATTTGAATAGTTTTGCAATTCCAAATCCAATTCCAACCTCTTTGGTCAACATTCTGATACAAAAGGTTTCTCTCTTTTAAAAATTTGTGGAAAGGAACCAATCAAACTCTTTTATCAATCCTCTTAGAGCAATTGCTGATAGGAACAGCATAAATTCTTTCCTTAATGAAATCAGGAAGCTGAAAAGAAACACCAGACATATCCCAGATCCCTAAAGGGCTAAGAATGTCTTTAACTTTCAAAGATAGCTCAATTTCAAGGAGGGGACCATGCATAAGACTTCTTAAAGATGAGTCATCAATCCATTTGTCGTCCCATAAGCTTACTTGATCCCCATTCCCAATAATCCAGCCTAACCCTTCTTCAAGGGTTTTCTCACCTTCCTTAATCGCTTGTCATATGCAAGTACCCGACTTGGTTTGACCCCTTGCAGGGTTGCAGTATTTAGCTTTAAGAATAGAGAGGTCCATGGAGCCAAAGATTTACTCAATTTAATTATGAACAAAGAGTCTGAACGTTACATTGCAGGATGAACCTAGGAATACTAGTAGCGCATTTATTTATTGACTTTATATATATATATATATATAAACTCCAATAATAGACATTAATAAAAAAAAGTTTTCTTGAGCACTCTCAAAGTGGTATTTATTATAGAAGCAAAATTTAAGCCCACAAAATGATATTTTGCATATATTTTTTATTTTGTCTCTAGATCATAATACATATAAATAGAGTATAATATATATATATTATATATGTATATACATATAAGTTTACAATATATGTATGTAAAAAGTTATATAATATAATAAAGATGTCAGGTAGAAACATCATCAATCCTTAAAAAATGAAAAAAAATAAATGCATAATCAGCATTATATAATTCATTACAAACTGATTAAGTGTGAAAAAGATTAATTCTAGATGGTCAACTATGCCCTTTATTTTTTAGCACACCGGCGAGAAACCAGATGTAAACGTTATTGTTGCATATGATATGGAGCAAGAAAAGGACTGAAAGCGATGTCTTGACTATTTTTGGTAAGCATGTTCCACGTGTTTCCCTCCGAAATTAAATAAAATCGTTTCTTAAAAAAAAAAAAAAACTCTTATAAATATGGTGTATCATTTATAATTTAATTAAATAATTTTAGCCTTAATAAACCGAGATCGAACTTGAAAAATTAAGATTTGTCGAGTTCAAACTTGAGTAAAATAACTTGAGCTTGCAAAGTAACGGTCGGTTCGATTACAACCCTATTTATAAAAAATAAGGTGTAAATCCTCCAATTCGTAGTAAGTATAAATAATAATTATAAATGGCGTCGCGAATCAGCGTTTCATTCTTTAATTAGATGTTAGTATTATGTATATATATAATATTTGGCAAAAAAGAAAGATCTATATATATATTAAAGAATATTATTTTGCAGGAAAAAATATTTTTTATTATTTATTTTATTTTAGTATAGCTAGATAGATATATTTATTTATTTTAATTTAACTATATAATATTTATAGATTAATAATAAAATTCTACTACTACATGATATCTTTAACTATTTTACAAACGGTTACCCAAAGTTATATTTTGTTTTTAAATGTAATTGATCTTTTAACTTTCAATTTTATAAATAATAAAAAAAAATTGCATCATTCTCTTTTGTCCGTCCAATTAAATTGGACCGAAAACGTCATAGGGGACAATTGATATATAAGACTCGTGATATGTGCTTTTAATTAAATACATTCTCTCACTTATGTACGTTGAAGGGACGGACATCTCTTGCAACTTGCAAGGGACAGACATCTCTTGCTCTTCTACTTTTTCCTCTCTCTTTCTTTTTGTTTTGTTTTGTTTTTTTTTTTTTTTTTCTGTTTCCATCTATAATTAACTATTTTATTATATATTATCTACTATATTATATTAATTCGGCACCGGAAGCCCTCTGACTGACACGTGGGCGGTTCATCCAGTCACCGTTTCCTAATCTAATCGTCAATTAATTGGATATCTCTAATTTTAGGCATAAAATATTGATTGGTTCTATTATTATATTAATTCGGCACCGGAAGCCCTCTGACTGACACGTGGGCGGTTCGTCCAGTCAGCGTTTCCTAATCTAATCGGCAATTAATTGGATATCTCTAATTTTAGGCATAAAATATTGATTGGTTCTAAATTAAGAAGTATTTTTATATACTATTTTAGTCTCTATGTAAAATAAAGAAACAAATTAATTAAAAGTTTTTATTTAAATAGTAAATCTATACAGTTTGGTTCCGGAATACCATAGACCGACACGTAAGCGGTATATATATAGAATAATCATTAGAATAAACTTTATATATATATAACAATATTCGGTTATTAGGTATGTAATGGTGATAATTTAATAGTTACTGTAATATTAAATATATTTTGTTTGTGGCAAAAAATAATAATTATATCCAAGCAGCCAAAATATTATATGCGTATGCAAGTACATACTAATTAATTATTTAATTATGCCAGTTTTATTTTTGTTATTAAGTATGTAATGGTGGAGTTAATATAATTTAATAGTATTTATAATATATTTTATATGTCGTTTGTTTGTTGTCCAAAATAAATCTATGCAATCAATTATGCCAATTTCATTATTAACTATTAATTTTTTTTCAACTCTCAATTACTAAATATTTCGCTACCATAATATAATATTATCCATCAATACATACTGTATTATTTTATAGATTGATATTTCTGTAATATAATATTTATTATTTATATTATTCAATAAAAATAATATCACATTAGTCAATATATGTAGAATAATATAGCTGGCCAAAAAATACATAGAATTAATAATAAATATCATCCAAAATAAAATACTATTTATAATAATAAATTATATGAAAAAATAATTATATATAATCAGAATATATATTTTTGTAGTTATGTCGATATATAGACATTATATATATATATATATATATATATATAGTATATCATACCGTCTTCTTTCATGGTAATATTTTTTTTTTTTCTAATTAATGATATGTAACATATTTTATATACTATAATTTAGAATTGTTTAATGGAAATCTATATATACATACATACAATGCCTCTTAATATAAAGCAATTCCATCGTCAAGTGGTTAATTAACAAATTGAAGCCAGTTGAATCTAGCACCACTTACAAAATTGTGGCCATTCGTCTTCTAAACTAAGAAGTTGGTGAAGTTAAAACCCTAGCATGTTCGTGAACACTAATATCATCATCGTGTGACTAATCAAGGTGAATATTATGATTGGAAATTTTAATATTTAATGTTTTGATCCCAAATGGTTTGATGATTACTCTGAATTTGTGTTAATTTAATTATGTAATCTATATTATATTTTTTACATACTTACTAACGACTTTGGATGTACAGATGGTATTAGAATATTATTTTATCTCGGCACTTTAAAAATTGGCTAAGGTATGCTCAAATTTTATACTGGAATAATGTTTAGATTCTAAATGCTCTGATAGTCGCTCGAGTTTGTTTTCATAATTTAATTTTGTAATCATTTTGTCTCTTGATAGAAGTTATTATAATACATCGAGGCCATCCTTTGGAGTGTCCTGCTACGTACCATAGATTTGAGTGTCCTCTTGAACTTTAAAGGTTGGCTTGGGCATGTTGATATTGTATATTTATCACGTTTGATATTGTTTAAGATAAAAAAAAAATATCACATTTTTCCAAGTAACTATTAACTTCTAATGTTATATCAGATGCATCATCCATGTATGGCTATCAAAAAATATTATGATGTCTTTTATCTTGGCAAAATTTTGTAAGCTGTATATGAGTAAAAACAATATATTAAGAGTAATTTCAAGATCTATATGTATTGAAAATATTAGTTTCAATATAAATTGTTTATTTATTTATTCGTTTCACCTTGATAAGAAGTTGTATTTCAATTCAAATTATTTTGCTTATGTAGGGTTTATGGCAGAATTTACCACGACGTTGGATACAATGAGTTGAAGTCTTACTATGAGAACGCGTGTCACTTCCGACTTCATTTCTTGAGGAAAAGATCACTAGATTGAGTTGCTTTACAGGTACTTCAATGCTACTCAATTAATTGAATATTGAATACATATATTATGACTCTTAAATCTTTTATTCATGGCCATATTCGTGGATCAATACTCTAATTTATAAATTTGTAATGTTGTGTGTACATTTTTTATGATTACTTTAAGTTGCGAGTAAGACTAATATGACAATACGACGTGGAATAAATAAAAAAATACGTAGTTAAAAACGTTGTGTTTCCTATAGGAAGTTACTATAACTGCAATTAATTATAGAAATATGATATGCATAAAAAAAAATTATGATTTTTGAGTCCTAACTATATATTAGCTATGCCCGCTTTGGGTTGGACAAAAATGTGTATTAAAGAAGCAGCATATTGATAAAGTTTTATAACAAAAATCAGAGAACATGTTGATTTATGATGTAATTTTTTTAATAAAAAATAAATAACATTATCTAATGTCGTGAAAGAATAAACCTTAGGAGGTTTTCTTACAATTTGAAGAGCATGTGATTAAAGAGAAGACTGGAAATGCGCGGTGGACTGAGTGCAACATTGATTATACATAAGAAAATATACAACTTTATCAGGCTTATTTACACGTGCTTGGAAATGTTTAGATTGTTTTACTTCGTTTTCCCAATTTATCTGCACAGGACGAGGAATCAACACTCGGATGCTTTAGTTTTTTGGATTAATGTAATCCTATTATTCTAGCTAATCAAATTGGAGTTAAAGTCATTTTCAAGAATATAGTTGAATAAGATTTTGTTTGGTTTGATTGGTTTATATATATAGCACATTCATAATGATTATTATATACATATATTATTGATTTAATGATGTTGAATATGTTGGATCACGGTGGAACTCCGGTACGATCTTGACGGCGATCCGAGCTCCTTTGCTCTACGTAATCCTGCAAGAGGGGATAGACCGGGCGGTGACCCAGAATCTCTCTTCGATGCTTCAATGAGTATCTCGTATGGACTGACAAGCAGTAATCTCAAAGTGTGTATCTCAAAACGTAATGTAGTCTGAGGTAACCTCTGCCCTTTTATAGGCGGAGAGGTACCTCAGTTACCTGGTGAACCGCTGGGGTGGTTAGCCCATATTCCGCATATCTCGGGCACGATCCCGCCTATCTAGGCCATGATCTCGCTTATCTCGGCCACGCCCCGCGTATCTCGGCCACGATCCGCGTATCTCAACCACGCTCCGCGTATCTCGGCCACGCCCCGTGTATCTCGGCCTCAACCTCTGATAGCAAGTCCCGACCAATATCGGGGACTCCAGAGTTATCTCATTGTGTCACCGCTCGGGGCCCCTCGTCATCGTGACAGGGCCAATCATTCTCCGGGATTCATCATCGGGGCCTACTTAAAGGCATCTCATCGGGAGCATCCAGCTCACCTATCGGGACTCTGTCGGGACCTTTCATCATCGGGACTCCCTCTGTCGGGACCCTTCGCCTTGGTCTTCTTGACCTCCTTTTAGGGCCCAGTGGGCCTGCTCACCGTTTCCTCGCCGTTTAAAGGGCCTAACGGCCATAACGAAACCCATCAGAATATACATACTTATCATATTTTAAACTCTACGTAAAATAAATAATTATATAATTAAAAATTTCTATTTAAATTATATATACTTATATTGTTTACCAAAAACAATTACATTACTATAGATAACATTATACTTAGATTATATATATATATATAATAAAGTCAAAATAGTCTTGCTTTAAAACGTAATGTTTTAAGCTATCAAATATATTATTATATATAAAAAAATCCACATAATAATAATAATAATGTATAGATATACTAAATGAATTAT
The DNA here is from genome assembly GCA_036873135.1 of Clarkia xantiana subsp. parviflora. Classification (NCBI taxonomy): domain Eukaryota; kingdom Viridiplantae; phylum Streptophyta; class Magnoliopsida; order Myrtales; family Onagraceae; genus Clarkia; species Clarkia xantiana. The sequence continues at coordinate 17,775,500 of JAPTYO010000003.1, forward strand.
AATAACAACTTTGCGGTGCATCTATTTTTACCAAGAAAAAACTACATGTATAAAAGAAAGATATCTATAATTTTTTTAAATTAACATCCACTCATGTAAAATATATTTTTTGGTCACATCATGTAAAATATGTTAAATAATTAATATATCTATATTGACTAATTTAAATAAGAACAATTTAAAATTATTCAAAAAATATCAACAAACAAAATAAGTAGGTGTTAAAATTATAAGTCTTATATTATATCAGATATACATCTACTAAAAATATATAACGTTTATTATTTCACTACAAATAAATATTTTAATAATAATTATTATTAAACACTTTAATTAAATTAATGCATTATTATTAATTAATTTTCGATAAAAAATAGATTAAAACTTTCAAATAAATGTTGATATATTGTTTCATATTCAATAAATTAAGATAACTTTTTTTTTTAATTTAATTTTTCTCCTGCGCGGTGCGCGGGGTTAGCCGCTAGTTTTTAATAATCTAATAAGCTAGGTTACTTTTTGGTTCTTCTTCTAAACTTCTACTCTAAGAAGTTCGAACGACTCTTTATTTCTGTAAGCTTCCGATTCTGTAATTAGGTGCCACCAAAAGCTTATTATTTTTGTTCGATCAAACATCTCTAGTTACTTTTGAGTTCTAACTGGCTGCAATTCGACCAAATGCAGGTACAATCACTCTTTTACAATTTCGAATTTTTTCTGATGTCTGTGCTTAAGGTTTATGCTATAAAACCAACTAATCAAGTCTAATTTTATGTTTTCAATTCAACTATTTAAGTTATTAAAAAAAAATTAGTACGGATAGTTGTTTGCGTGAACTCCAGATTTTATTTTCAAGAGTCTTGTGAAAACCCATCACGGTTACTTTATGCTTGTTTAAACATTTGTGTTGATTCAATTTACAATTAAGGATTATTTCATGCAATTAGTAACTTTTGAGTGTGCTTCTTTTTTGAAATGAAATAGTATAAATTTGGATTTCATATTAGTATGAAATTGGTTTACACTTATTTACATATAGTAAATAATCGTATAATTTATTCATGTATAAACTTGAGCCAAATTTAAACGTATATTTTACTAATGTTTAGAAAATAAATCGTAATTTTTATAACAGTAGTAAAGAAAAGAAAGATTTTTTTTGGGTTAATAGGTCTTTTGGTCCAACATGTTTGACAACTTTTGGGTTTTGGTCATATATCTTTTTTTTCTAGTTTTAGTACCATATGTTTGAAAACTTTTGGTTTTTGGTCAATCCGTTAGTTGACCGTCAATTTGACCGTTAAATAGTCATGTGACTTGCACATGCCTAGTCCCAAAATTTTATTTTATTCAGTTTAGTCCTCAAAATTATTCTCCTAACTTTTTATTTTTGCAATTTTGCCCATAAACATTATCAACCGCACCCTAGGACTAAATTGACATAGCCATGGTCCGACCCATGGCTAGGTCGGACCATGGGTATGGTCGCCCAGGTCCGGCAACCCTAGCCATGGTCCGACGTAGCCATGGGTCGGACCATGACAATTTTGCCCAATGGTCCAATTTGATCAATTGGACCCAAATGCTAAATTGACCTAACCATGGTCCAACCCATGGCTAGGTCGTACCATGGTTAGAGTCACCCAAGTCCGGCGACCCTAGTCATGGTCCGACCTAGCCATGGGTCAGACCATGGCTAGGTCAATTTACTCTTAGGATGCGGTTGATAATGTTTAAGGGCTAAATTGTAAAAATAAAAAGTTATGAAAATAATTTTGAGGACTAAACTGAACAAAATAAAATTTTGGGACTAGGCATGTGTAAGTCACATGACTATTTAACGGTCAAACCGACGGTCAACTAACAGATTGACCAAAAACCAAAAATTTTGAAACATATGGTACCAAAACTAGGCAAAAAGAAATATATGACCAAAACCCAAAAGTTGTCAAACATGTTGGACTAAAAGACCTATTAAACTTTTTTTTTTTTTTTTTTTAGAATATATATAGTATAGAAAAGGACGATAATGCACAATATATATATATATATAGAATAGGAATCTAAAAGAAAAAAAAAAAACAAAAAGAAGTAAGAAAGAGAAAAAGAGGATGGTGTCAGTTAGAGCATTTCCAACGGTAAAAGACATTTTGAAGGACATTTGCCGCTACATCAGCGCCACATAGACTATGTGTCATAGAAGAGAGAGAAAAATGAATTTTGTCCAAAGTCCTCACAATGTGCAAAACTCATTTTGGACACATTAGACAAGTCATTTTGGATCTATATGGTTTTTATATGATTTAAATAAATAAAATGTATTTAATTATAATTTACTTTTTAATCAACTAATTATATTATTATACATACAAATAAATATTTTATTTAAGTAATTATCTATGAAATATATAAAAAATTCATTAATAATATTATAAAATAGAAAACTTTGTTGTATTAAATTTTTTATTAAATAATTAAGCTACATCATCAATCACTCATAGTAGACTTAAACGGAATTTGCACGAGTATTATGAAATTGTCAAATATGTTCGATCAAGTCTTCTTGTAGTTGTCGATGTGTCTGTTTATCACGAAGTTGGATATTATTTATGATATACCTCTCATAGTCACAATAATATAACATTTTATATACTACAAACATTTTATTATTATTTGTAAGTCATTTTTATTTTTGTTAAAAATAAATAAATAAATTAAATGTCTTGGAAACACAGAGGAAAGAGAAAAAAATTATGGAGGGACAATTAGTGGTGTGGACAAAAATTGTCATTACCTCTCACATCCACATAAGCAAATGTCTTGCAAAATTTGCCCACTGAAAGTGCTCTTAATCTCATCAAGTTGGAAAATAGGTGAAAGAAAATATTAAGTCAACAACACAACAACACATATCACGAGGGTCTTTAATCCGACGGCCATATATTCGACTTATGTATCAGTCGAGCCCAATATAGCCATCCCAACGTCATATACCCCCGCTCACACTTAGACTCCTTTTCCGACTGAATGAGTAGATTATAATATTTTTTATTAAAAAAATAAATACATATGCGAGATTTAGGCCGAATCATATTACCATACGATTGAAGCCTAATGATTTTTTTTTACTACAGGTTCGGCCGCACCGGAATCTACAAGGCGTTCATGTACGGCAACCCGAGCATGATCGTGACGACGCCCGATTCATGCAAGAAGGTATTAACCGACGGCGAAAATTTCACGGTCGGCTGGCCTATATCGACCGTGGGGCTAATCGGCCGGAAATCGTTCGCCAATCTCCCATCCGACGAACACAAACGTCTCCGTCGATTGACGGCCGCTCCGATCAACGGCTACGAAGCGTTGTCTGTTTACATGCAATGCATCGAGGAAAATGTCGTGTCGGCGTTGGAAAAGTGGTCGGAAATGGGTCGGATCGAGTTTTTGACCGAACTTCGGAAACTCACGTTCCGAATCATCATGCATATTTTTATGAGTGGCGAGAGCGAGCGGGTGATGGAAGCGATTGAGCGTGAATATACGACTCTCAATTGTGGAGTCCGAGCCATGGCGATTGATCTTCCGGGATTCGCCTACCATAAGGCTCGAAAGGTAAACTATGAAATTTTATACGGATTACTTAATTAATTGTCAATGATACTTGATCAATTCGTTACTTAAATTTTTATATTTTAGTTTAGTATTTCCCCTCACGTGTGGGTTAAAATATATCATTAGTCTCCAAAATTGAGTTTTAACTTGACGGTACGGAAATTTGAATATGTGTGCTTTGATACTACAATAACTTCCTATAATAGATACATGAGTTTTACAAATGAAAATTTCCGTCACTAAAGTAATATAATATAGCGATTCCGCGACAAAAAAAATTGTCGCAAAACTTGTACAAACACAACTTTACTCTAAACCCTAGCAAAGTTTACTCTTGGTGTACTTTACGAAAAGTTTCGTAACTAGACCATGTATTATAACGTAGCAGTTTAACACTTCAACTAGAAATCTCAGATTCAAGCGTCGAGACAATTTAAAGCGTCGAGACAATTTATCCAAAGGGTTAAAGGTACTTTTCATACCACGTGTTTGGCCGAATGTGACTTTTAGTACCGGATGTTTGGTTTTGTATACTTTTGGTACCAAACGTTTGAAAAAATGTGGCTTTTGGTACATCCGTTAGTTGGCCGTTAGTTTTTTTCGTTAAGTGACATGTGCAAGTCACGTGACCGACCCTAAACTTTCGATTTTATTCAATTTAGTCCCTCAAATATATTCATAACTTTTAATTTGTTTAATTTAGTCCCAAAACTTCAAAATCAATTCCAATTGAATCATCGAACCCAATTGACCTAGCCGGACCTAGCCTAGGGCTAGGTCCGGACCTGGGTTGGGGTCGCCGGGCCCAGCCGACCCTGACCCAGGTTCGGACCTAGCCCTAGGCTAGGTCCGGTTAGGTCAATTGGGACCTAGCCCAAATTCGACCCAAATTGGGCTAGGTCCCAATTGACCTAGCCGGACCTAGCCTAGGGCTAGGTCCGACCTTGGGTCAGGTTTGGCTGGGTCCAACGACCCCGAACCAGGGTCGGACCTAGCCCTAGGCTAGGTCCGGCTAGGTCAATTGGGTTCAATGATTAAATTGGAATTGATTTTGAAGTTTTGGGGCTAAATTAAACAAATTAAAAGTTATGAATATATTTGAGGGACTAAATTGAATAAAATCGAAAGTTTAGGGTCGGTCACGTGACTTGCACATGTCACTTAACGGAAAAAACTAACGGCCAACTAACGAATGTACCAAAAACCACATTTTTTCAAACGTTTGGTACCAAAAGTATACAAAACCAAACATCCGGTACTAAAAGCCACATTCGGCCAAACATGTGGTATGAAAAGTACCTTTAACCCTTATCCAAACGACAAATGTTACTTTCCTGATTAAACTCCTGGAACACCCCGTGAGAAAAATTGTCGCTAAAACTTTTAGCGACGCAACTTTACTCGATACCCTAACTGAGTTTATACTCTCGTGGCGTGCTTCAGGCGCGAAAGAATCTGGTGGCGATATTCCAATCCATTGTTGACGACAGGAGGAAGCAAAAGAAGAACGAGTATGTTTCGACAAAGAGTCGACAAGACATGATGGACATGTTGTTGGAGGTCAAAGACAAGAACGGGAAGACGCTGACCGACGAGGAAATCATCGATGTTTTGGTAATTGTACTTGAACGCCGGGCACGCATCGTCAAGCCATACCATGATGTGGGCAACCATTTTCCTTCAGAAAAATCCTGAAATCTTCGCGAAAGCTAAGGTATTATATATATAATAGATACCTGCGCGTGCTACGCGCATGCGCATTGTCTTTGTTAGAATGTTACAATAACATAATTAGAATGACTCCGTCTATATATTATCGAAAAAAGTTTAGTTCTGAGAAGTGTGACGATTAATCGTGTAAATTTAGGCGGAGCAAGAAGAGATAGTAAAGCGCAGACCGAATACGCAGAAAGGGATGTCGCTCGAAGAATTCCGCTACCCAAGGTACGTAATCTGTTGCACTAATTTACATTTTTTACATAAATGGATTAACAAATGATATAGTAAATTGCTTCGGTTTATGAAGGTAATCGATGAAACTCTTCGTTTGATTACGTTCTCACTAACAGTTTTCCGCGAAGCCAAAAACGACGTCACAGTAAACGGTACGTACTACAATCGACATAACACGAAAATGATTATATTTGTGCATGCATATATAAAAGAATGAAAATACTATAGTACTAACATGAAAATATATGTACCACGACACAATAAATTTATTAAAACATCAGCCATTTGTAAAATATGATATATATATATATATATATATATATATATATATATATATATATATATATATATATATACATATTAAAAAAAAAAACGTATTATGAAATGTTCGTTATTTGATTTTTGCGTAAAATTGTTACATCTCATCAACTTACTAATTTAATTTAAATTTTTTTCTTAAGTCACAACACCAATATATATATATATATATATATATATATATGAAAATTTACGTGTTCTTGTTTGTTTATTTAGGGTATATGATCCCGAAAGGTTGGAAAGTGCTGGTATGGTTTCGGTCGGTCCATCTGGATCCAACAATATATCCCAACCCTAGAGAGTTTAATCCGTCGAGATGGGATGTAAGACGCAACTCTTTCATTTATCTAAAATCATTATTATATTAAAAACTTAATTAAGGTTGTTAATCGCTTTTTGAAATTTAATATGTTGATATTTCGTGTTTTAACTATTTAATTTATTACTTTCTATTTTTTCCGACTGATTTTGACTGTAAATTATGATTTACGTAATAAAATATGTTATTTTCTAATTTTCCAAAGTATCATATTAAATGATTTGATTATTAAAAAACATGTTTTTCTCATCAATTTTGAGAAATAAAATTGTAAATCAACGTTGGTTTGAATACCATTATATCTTAAATATATGACAACGGTTAAAACATGACATATATAGTTGAGACAGTTTTTAAGGTTAAGAAGCTATTAACAGTCAAAGTTTGTCCAATGTTGAAATTTGGTGTCTGAAGTTTGAAATGTTAAAATGGACAATCTCAGGTTTCATTTTTGTTGAAATTTGATGTCTTCGCGCAGTATTTTCCTTTCCATTCAATCATTTCATCAACCCACTCATAATCTATAACTCTTTACTCTTGCCAAACTTCCCCCAAAACTTGAACATCCAAAAGAAAATGTTCCAGTAAAGTGGTGTAGAGCGATTTTCAATGACAATGGAGCATGATTTATTTGCGCGAATGTGACAAACTTTTTAGTGACAATCCCTACAAGGTGACCAGAAGGAAGCGTGCATGAGAGATTGAATTTGACAGCCGGTTTCGTCGGGATTGACTTCTCTAAAGTAATCAAACTAGACACCAAATAATTTCAACAAAATGAAACATAAGACTCTCAATTTTAACATTTCAAACTTCAGACACCAAATATCAACATTGTACTAAAGTTCTTAACCATATGTTTATGTAGGTATTGGTTTCTTAAACCCTATTTATTATGTATTGCAGAACATGACACCAAAAGCAGGAACGTTCATGCCGTTCGGAGCAGGGTCAAGAATATGCCCAGGCAACGATCTAGCTAAGTTGGAGATTGCAATTTTTCTTCACCATTTCCTACTCGGTTATCGGTAAATCTGGTCGGATTTCGCGGTAAATCATTTTCGATCAATTATTAATCGCGCTTAATCGGTATTAACTGTATATATCTTTCTAGATTGGAGCAGATTAATGCGAACTCTCGAGTGATGTACTTGCCGCACACGAAGCCCGTCGATAACTGCTTGGCGCAAATCAAAAGGATCGCGTAAATAAATCGTCACGATTAAACATATATCGGATGAATCATCGTTCGTCTGGTGTATTTAGTCATAATTAATGTTATTTGAAAATAATTAGATCGATTGATTTTCTAGTGTTAGTCCCACCGTCTATGTTATCATTATGTTACTGTGTAAGAAATTAGAAAAAACATTGCTAATGGTTTGTGTGCCTTTTTAATTGAAGATTCAAAATTAGTCGACGTTTGAATGAATGAATATTCTTTTCTATATGAATGAATTGTCTGAATTAGTTCTGTAAATTGGGCCTTATTTTAGGCCCAATATGTATACATTTTTCCAGGCCTAATACATTTCTGCATTCAGTTTCATACAATTCAAGGTGATTTCTGAATTACGTATTTATTTACCAAAAAATGATTTACGTATTGGTTCCTACAAAATCGATTTGAGGAAAATAATTCAAAACTAGAAAAACATCCTTCTACATCTTGGTCCTTTGTCTATGCAAAAATGTACTAGTTGGTCCTCAATCTTTAGTTTGCACCAACTCAATCCTTAACAAACCATACAGTTATAGCAATATAAATAGGGCTGGCAATTCGGACTCGGCAGGATGGACCGACACGATCATGACACAGAAATTACGGGTTTGAGTTTGATATTAGTGTACGACACGACACAATAACACGGTGTTTTAAACTAAAATAGTTAAGTATTATTTTTTTTATTCAATTTACAATAGATTTTTTGTGTCAGTTTTTTCATGTTGGCTGGGTTAGGGTCATGTTTGGGCTGACCTCCAGAACACGATACGAACTCGCACAACCCGCGCGAATTGCCAGCCCTAAATATAAATTATCTAGATATATGATCAGAACATATAAGCAATGACTTTGAAACCCGTGTAACTATGACAATTGAAAGATATTTATGATCAGCATATTATCCCTTACAGACTGACTGACTTTGGTGCAAGTGATGATTAATATAAGTGTTAAGTAAGCATGCTACAGTTGTTGTCATCATAATTAGACAGTATTGAGTCGTATTTGGACTAACCGTCAAAATACGACACGAACTTAGCAGGATACGAATCCTTACAGCCACACGAATTGCAAGCCCTAAATAAATTCAGTTAACAATTTATTTGATGCCTTAACTTCCAATTGGATCATTCATTAACCCTTATTATTTTTCATCTCCTTGTAGTATTGTACTTTTCTGCTATGCTCCAGAAGCAGCATGCTTCTGGAGTCATTTAGGGTGCAATTAAAGACTTTAAAAAGTAGAATGATCGGTTTGCAATACCCAGTATATTCTGTAAAAAAAAAAAAAAAACGGTTTGGGTTAGGCTATTATAGGCGACGCCGTTAAACTTGGGGTTTTAGAAATATATCTCACTAACAGCAGCCTCTCCAATCTCCATCTTTGGGCTTCTGTCATCCCGCATTTGGTCTTCATCGCTGCTACGCTTGCGACTGCGTCTCCATCTCAGGTAAAGCTCTTATGTCTTCATCTCCGCGACTTCTGTCTCTTCCCCGAAATCGGCTTGGTCGCAGTCATAAGAATTCTGCAGCCGATCGATAATGTGATTCGACAGATTTCAAATCGAATTTTCTGAAATTGACTGGTTCAGGTATTGAACTGAACTTCAATTTGCAGATTAATTGTCAATTATCATTGCCAATTGAGGGATTATTGATTTTTCTAGGATCGTAGCATAGGAGTTTTTGTTGGAATGTAGTTTGTTGTTCATATTTTGCTCATGAAATAAATTATCACTGGAATTTTTTATGATTAATAGGAAAAGTTGGGCATGTTGTGACTTTTTTTTTGTATGTAGAACCTCCGAGTTCATAAAGAATAGGATAAACATCTTGTTTCTAATTTTATTTTTATTTTTTGGAAAAAAAAAACTTGAAATCAATAAATATTGCTGGTTTTTGTTATCACCAAAACTATGATATTTGATGTATTTAGGGGAACTTTTAGCATTTTGTAGACACTTTTGGTCAACCATAGCAGTAGCACTTCAAGTAAAAAACAACAAAGAAAAAAAGTTACTTGCTAAGGGAAGCACATAGAAAAAAATTCTGAAGTGTCTTGGAGTTGCTAAGAACATTATGGATGCAGCAATTGACAGTTGTCTTCTCTGTTTTGATCCCAAGGTATTCAATTTTGGCCATGCATTGCAATTAGCTCCCAAATCTCTCATATTTGCTTAAATTTTTCCGATCTAATAGTAAAACAAAATCAAGTGAGGAAGATTTAGTTAATAGTGCATGTTCACTAAAAAGAGTTAGTGTCCAGAATGCAGGTAGGTCCATCTATTTGCATCAGTTAAATTAGGGGGACCAGACTTGGATGTAGAAACAACCAATTTTTGTTTCGAAAACAGTAATTGACTGGTATGTGCATATATTAGACTTTTTATATATTTGTAGAGTAACTTATGAGGCAGATGGGTAGTAGATAATCTAGAAAATAAATTAATGTTTAGCTGAATTTTGTTGTTGTGAGATTTTAGTTAAAACAGACAAACCATCAATTGATCGAGAGAATATGTTATTATTCTTGGACAAATATGTTATAGAGTAATTTTTGTATGGACCGTAGGTAGTTGCTCACATGTTGAACTCATTACAAAGAAAAGAAAGTCGGTGGCACAATTTTTTATATCTCCCAACATGGTTTCAGGTAATGCGAAATTAGATTCAAACGTGAGGTTGATAAAGTGAATGATATGATAGGCTTATAACGTAGAAGTAAAAAGTAATAAATGAATAAGATTCCACAAAACATTGTGGAAATAATCTCCAGTAATTTGTTTAAAAATTAATAATTTACATTCTTCTAGTATCTGCATTGTAGGGAGGAGCTTAATGGCTTGATATACTGAGTCTTATTGGTTGATTCCATATACTGAGTCTTAAACCCTTAGCTTTTAAGACTTTGTACTTTGTAGGATTTTATCACATTTATGTAGTTTAAGTTTTAGCTTTTATGATGGATGAATTTGCCAAATTATTTTAAGTTGCTGTCACTGCTTAGAAGTTCCTTGAGAATTTCTGAATAGATAAGTAATTAACTGTATTTTTTAAATGTTTCATCTGCAATAAGTATTTATGTACTGAAATAATTAGGAATTAATTTGCTGATATAATATGAAGTAAATAATTTGTACACTGCGTGATTACATCAGAAGAGAACAATCACTCTTTTATATATGGCTTTTTAGTGCCTTTGAAAGAAAAAAGGAGTAAGAAGACAATTGTTTGTTCTTTCTTGCAGATTGAGAGAGCGGTTTAGTGGCTGGAATAATCAAATACTAAAGTACTAACTCAAATATACAACATATATTAAGTTATGGTTCGAGGTGTTCATTGTGTTACCGAGTATTGTTGTTTCTGCAGATTCTGTACAACAGCCAATGGAACAACATTATGATCAAATGGCTGGAATAATCAAATGAATGAAGCACTAGTATATTGCAGTCAAAACTACTGTCGGGAGTCGATGCTGATGGAGTTGCGGCTCGACCAGAGGACAGAGGTGGGTCGGACCGATGTATCCCCAATGAACTACTATATATTATGTGACACAGGCATAGCGTTTGCACTCTTCTGGGCAGGGCTGTGAAAGTTTTTTACTTTGAATAATTGGTAAACGTGTTATGGATTTAAAGATTATGGTTATCTAGTTATCCAAAATCCAAATAATCAGTACAAAATGTCTATATAGCCCGTTTGCTAGTTTATATAGATTAATATTCTTGCAATAAATGTCTTCATTGGAAATTCATTAGAACATATAGATGACAACTTTGCTTTCATTTTGTATGATATAAAAAGATCAAATAACTATGCAAACCACAATTTTGGAGGCGGTCATGTCTAGGGGTGTAAATGAGTTAGGCTACTCATGAGTTACTCAAATTGGCTCGCTCGATATTTTAATTCGAATCGTTAAATTTCAAGTCGAATACGAGTTATATATATTCAATTTAAGTCGAGTTCGAGCCAAAATTCTAATAGAGCCAAGCTCGAGCTATGGTGCGCCATTCATGATTTAACTGGAAAACTCTGAACTTATCGAGCCGAGCTCGAACTTGCCGAGCATGAAACCAATTCGAACTCGATCTTGAAAAATTTAGGCTCGGTCGAGTCGAGATTGCCAAATACTCGACTCGGCTTGTTTACTAGACATTGTTCATGTGATGATGCACCCATAAAATCTGTAATATAATGCATTTCTCACCTCATATATATCCTATAATATATGACAAATATGTAATTGTCTCATCATGTAACTAACCATACAAAATTCATTATCTTTTCTTTTAAGAAAAAAATAGCATGGGATTGATTGGGAAGTGAAGCATGAATTCGAGTGAATGAAGAACATATTCTAAGGAGAGGTAAAGTCAGAATTCCTTGGTCCTCTGCCTCAACTCATTTAGCTCCTTTTCTACCTCTGATTCTTCAAAACTAAACTCTCCCTGCCAGAAGCTCTCCTTTCTGTTAGACGGCAGGAAAACGATTTACAGACTGTTATTAGGGCAACAACCAACCCAAATGAATGAATGAGCTCCTCAAAGTTCCTCCCTCCATTCATAGTACGTATATATATACACGTAGCAGAAAAGACTTTGATTTTTTAATTTCTTGGTAAATAGCTTTACTTAAAATTATAATCGATATTAATAAAACACCACTTATTAAAGCTTGCTTACAAACAACCTAGGAAGAGCTGACTTTTTGCTGCAGAAGCAAAACCAAAGAGTGTTGTAAACTCAAACATAAATCCTCGAGGAAAATAAGAAACTAGAGTGTTACCTTTCCATCAAGATTATCACTACTCAACTAACCAAGAGCCTCTACTTGCGATTTCATTTCTAACTGTAAAAGAGAGCATATAACATATTTTAGGAGATGCACAGAAAGGAAAAATAATAGACAACATCCAATCCTATTTTCATGTATAGTTACTTAACTAACTGCAATCAATAACTAAGAAAAGTTAACAGTCGTATATAACAAATATGAAAATCAACCCCCAGATGCAGGAATAAGCATGACATTCACAGGCACTGCAATGCCTTCATGGTGTAAGATAAAGGGAGAATCCGAAATTTCAATAAACAACCAAAACGAAAAACAAATGACTAGAGATAAGTACCTTTCTCTTACCAGATAGTTTACTCTAAAACATCCAACAAGCCAGCAGAACTTATGGTAATTGCCATGATCAGCAAGGTCTGATTCAACATAAGAAAATAAGTGAGACAAATGAGGTAAAAGCGTTGTGCAGAGAGTCAGAAAAAGAAAAACTAAATTGAAATGCATGTCGAAATTACGAGACAAAAAGAATAGCCTAAGCTTGGTCCAACCATGAGGTGGGGGAGTCCAACACACATTAATAACTGATGTTGTTCTCAATCTATTGGGCTTTTCAAGGAGGGTGGACATATCTCTAGATTGAGAAACAATAAGTTGAGGCAAATTTTGACAAAAAACAATATTTTTGAAGAGAATACTGTTTCTATTCTTCCAAATCAGCCAGATAGCTGTAGTAAAAATGCAACTCTAGTTTAACCCCAAAGGGTGTTGAGAGATGTTCCTGCAATTTGAGTAAAGCCAATCATATATACTTTCCGAAAAGAAATTATGAGTAGTATGATGAAACTCAAGAGCAAACCAAATGTTTTTGACGACACGGCAATCCCGAAGGACATGATGACATCCTCCTCCTCTCGGTTACACTGAGAGCATTGAGGGGAAACATTAATGCCTCTTCTGTTCAGGTGTTGAGCTGTAAAGATCCTTTCATGGTTACAAAGCCATATGAAGGATTTAATCCTCAGAATAGTTTTGCAATTCCAAATCCAATTCCAACATCTTTCGTCAACATTCTCATACACAAGGTTTCTCTCTTTTAAAATTTTGTGGAAAGGAACCAATCAAAACTCTTTTATCAATCCTCTTAGAGCAATTGCTGATAGGAACAGCATAAATTCTTCCCTTAATGAAATCGGGAAGCTGAAAGGAACACCAGACATGTCCCAGATCCCTAAAGGGCTAAGAATGTCTTTAACTTTCAAAGATAGCTCAATTTCAAGGAGGGGACCATGCATAAGACTTCTTAAAGATGAGTCATCAATCCATTTGTCGTCCCATAAGCTTACTTGATCCCCATTCCCAATAATCTAGCATAACCCTTCTTCAAGGGTTTTTTCACCTTCCGTAATCGCTTGCCATGTGCAAGTACTAACTTGGTTTAACCCCTTGCAGGGTTGCAGTATTTAGCTTTAAGAACAGAGAGGTCCACGAAGCCAAAGACTTACTCAATCTAATTATGAACAAAGAGTCCGAACGTTACATTGCAGGATGAACCTAGGAATACTAATAGCGCATTTATTTATTGACTTTATATATATATATATATATATATATAAACTCCAATAATAGACATTAATAAAAAAAAGTTTTCTTGAGCACTCTCAAAGTGGTATTTATTATAGAAGCAAAATTTAAGTCCACAAAATGATATTTTGCATATATTTTTTATTTTGTCTCTAGATCATAATACATATAAATAGAGTATAATATATATATATATATATATATATATTATATATGTATATACATATAAGTTTACAATATATGTATGTAAAAAGTTATATAATATAATAAAGATGTCAGGTAGAAACATCATCAATCCTTAAAAAATGAAAAAAAATGCATAATCAGCATTATATAATTCATTTCAAACTGATTAAGTGTGAAAAAGATTAATTCTAGATAGTCAACTACTCCCTTTATTTTTTAGCACACCGGCGAGAAACCAGATGTAAACGTTATTGTTGCATATGATATGGAGCAAGAAAAGGACTGAAAGCGATGTGTGTTGACTCTTTTTGGTAAGCATGTTCCACGTGTTTCACTCCGAAATTAAATAAAATCGTTTCTTAAAAATAAAATAAAAAACCCTTATTTATATGGTGGTCTTGATTCAATTATATGTATCCACACCCACAAAGTAAAAAAAAATAATAATAAAAAAGAAAGAGAATGGAGTCGTCGGTGGCCTATTATTCAGCGACGGTTGCTGCGGTGGCCGGTGGCTTCATCGTGGCTCTGCTGTGGCTGCTCCGGCGAGTCAACACTTACATTTACGAGGGGAAGTTAGGGGAGAAGCGCCACTTGCTGCCGCCCGGCGACCTCGGATGGCCTGTCGTCGGAAACATGTGGTCATTTCTCCGAGCTTTCAAATCTTCCGATCCTGATTCCTTTATGACGAGCTTCGTTTCCAGGTCTCACCGCCGCTCTCCCAAATCTATTTATAAACGAGAAAAACTACACGTGATGTACTCGAGATAGTTCGGTTGATATTCGAATTCGTGTCACTAAATTTTTCGAGTTCACTGGTACTCGATAATGAGGCTCACGAGTCTAATCGAGTCGAGTTCAAGCTCTATATAATATTATGTATATAAATATTTCAATTCAAGCCAAGTTCGAGCTAAAGCTCGAGTCAAAAGTCTTATCGAGTTCGAGTTCGAACTAAGATGTACCATTTATAATTTAATTAAATAATTTTAACCTTAATAAACCGAGATCGAACTTGAAAAGTTAAGATTTGTCGAGTTCAAACTTGAGTAGAATAAGTTGAGCTTGCAAAGTAACGGTCGGCTCGATTACAACCCTAATTATAAATAAGGTGTAAATCCTCCAATTCGTAGTAAGTATAAATAGTAATTATAAATGGCGACGCGAATCAGCGTTTCATTCTTTAATTAGATGTTAGTATTATATATATATATATATAATATTCGGCAAAAGAAAGATCTCTATATATATATATATTAAAGAATATTATTTTGCAGGAAAAAATATTTTTTTTTCATTATTTATTTTATTTTAGTATAGCTAGATAGATATATTTATTTATTTTAATTTAACTATAATATTTATAGATATAATCAAATTCTACTACTACATGATATCTTTAACTATTTTACAAGCGGTTTACCCAAAGTTATATTTTGTTTTTAAATTTAGTTATTTTAAATTTCAATTTTAAATAATAAAAAAACTTCATCATTCTCTTTTGTCCGTCCAATTAAATTGGACCGAAAACGTCATATAACCCGCTCACGACATTTTATTTCCGACTGAACATTATAATCTTTTGATTAAAAAAACAATACATTGCGATATTTAGCCCGAATTATATTACCATACGATTGAAGCTTATAATTTTTTTTACAACAGGTTCGGCCGAATCGGAATATACAAGGCGTTCATGTACGGCAACCCGAGCATGATCGTGACGGCGCCCGATTCATGCAAGAAAGTATTAATCGACGGCGAAAATTTCACGGTCGGTTGGCCTTTATCGACCGTGGAGCTAATTGGTCGGAAATCGTTCGCCAATCTCCCATCCGACGAACACAAACGCCTCCGTCGATTGACAGCCGCTCCGATCAACGGCCACGAAGCGTTGACCGTTTATATGCAGTACATCGAAGAAAATGTCGTGTCGGCGTTGGAAAAGTGGTCGGAAATGGGTCGGATCGAGTTTTTGACCGAACTTCGGAAACTCACGTTCCGAATCATCATGCATATTTTTATGAGTGGCGAGAGCGAGCGGGTGATGGAAGCGATCGAGCGTGAATACACGACTCTCAATTGTGGAGTCCGAGCCATGGCGATTGATCTTCCGGGATTCGCATACCATAAGGCTCGAAAGGTAAACTATGAAATTTTAGACGGATTACTTGATTAATTGTCAATGATACTTGATCAATTCGTTACTTAAATTTTTATATCTTAGTTTAGTATTTCCCCTCACGTGTGGGTTAAAGTATATCATTAGTCTCCAAAATTGAGTTTTAACTTGACAGTACGGAAATTTGAATGTGTACTTTGATACTACGATAACTTCCTATAATAGATACATGAGTTTTACGAATGAAAATTTTCGTCACTAAAGTAATATAATATAGCGATTCCGCGACAAAAAAAATTGTCTCAAAACTAGTACAAACACAACTTTACTCGAAACCCTAGCAAAGTTTACTCTTGGTGTACTTTACGAAAAGTTTCGTAACTAGACCATGTATTATAACGTAGCAGTTCAACACTTCAACTAGAAATCCCAGATTCAAGCGTCGAGACAATTTACCCTAACGAGCTGACCGGTCTACTATGGATTATTATAGGCATTACAAATGTTACTTTCCTGATTAAACTCCTGGAACACCCCGTGAGAAAAATTGTCGCTAAAACTTTTAGCGACGCAACTTTACTCGAAACCCTAACTGAGTTTATACTCTCGTGGCGTGCTTCAGGCGCGAAAGAATCTGGTGGCGATATTCCAATCCATTGTTGACGACAGGAGGAAGTAAAAGAAGAACGAGTATGTTTCGACAAAGAGTCGACAAGACATGATGGACATGTTGTTGGAGGTCGAAGACAAGAACGGGAAGACGCTGACCGACGAGGAAATCATCGATCTTTTGGTAATGTACTTGAACGCTGGGCACGAATCGTCAGGCCATACCATGATGTGGGCAACCATTTTCCTTCAGAAAAATCCTGAAATCTTCGCGAAAGCTAAGGTATTATATATATAATAGATACCTGCGCGTGTTACGCGCATGCGCATTGTCTTTGTTAGAATGTTACAATAACATGATTAGAATGACTCCGTCTATATATTATCGAAAAAAGTTTAGTTCTGAGAAGTGTGACGATTAATCGTGTAAATTTAGGCGGAGCAAGAAGAGATAGTAAAGAGCAGACCGAATACGCAGAAAGGGATGTCGCTCGAAGAATTCCGAAAAATGGAGTATTTACCCAAGGTACGTAATCTGTTGCACTAATTTACATTTTTTACATAAATGGATTAACAAATGATATAGTAAATTGCTTCGGTTTATGAAGGTAATCGATGAAACTCTTCGTTTGATTACGTTCTCACTAACGGTTTTCCGCGAAGCCAAAAACGACGTCACAGTAAACGGTACGTACTACAATCGACATGACACGAAAATGATTATATTTGTGCATGCATATATAAAAGAATGAAAATACTATAGTACTAACATGAAAATATATGTACCACGACACAATAAATTTATTAAAACATCAGCCATTTGTAAAATATGATATATATATATATATATATATATATATATATACATATTAAAAAAAACGTATTACGAAATGTTCGTTATTTGATTTTTGCGTAAAATTGTTACATCTCATCAACTTACTAATTTAATTTAATTTAATTTTTTCTCTTAAGTCACAACACGAATATATATATATATATATATATATATATATATATATATATATATATTATATATATATGAAAATTAATTACGTGTTCTTGTTTGTTTATTTAGGGTATATGATCCCGAAAGGTTGGAAAGTGCTGGTATGGTTTCGGTCGGTCCATCTGGATCCAACAATATATCCCAACCCTAGAGAGTTTAATCCGTCGAGATGGGATGTAAGACGCTACTCTTTCATTTATCTAAAATCATTATTATATTAAAAACTTAATTAAGGTTGTTAATAGCTTTTTGAAATTTAATATGTTGATATTTCGTGTTTTAACTATTTAATTTATTACTTTCTATTTTTTCCGACTGATTTTGACTGTAAATTATGATTTACGCAATAAAATATGTTATTTTCTAATTTTCTAAATATCATATTAAATGATTTGATTATTAAAAAAACATGTTTTTCTCATCAATTTTGAGAAATAAAATTGTAAATCAACATTGGTTTGAATACCATTATATCTTAAATATATGACAACGGTTAAAACAATATGACATATATAGTTGAGACCGTTTTTAAGGTTAAGAAGCTATTAACAGTCAAAGTTTGTCCAATGTTGAAATTTGGTGTTTGAAGTTTGAAATGTTAAAATGGACAATCTTAGGTTTCAATTTTGTTGAAATTTGATGTATTCGCGCAGTATTTTCCTTTCCATTCAATCATTTCATCAACCCACTCATAATTTATAACTCTTTACTCTTGCCAAACTTCCCCCAAAACTTGAACATCCAAAAGAAAATGTTCCAGTAAAGTGGTGTAGAGCGATTTTCAATGACAACGGAGCATGATTTATTTGCGTGAATGTGACAAACTTTTTAGTGACAATCCCTACAAGGTGACCAGAAGGAAGCGTGCATGAGAGATTGAATTTGACAGCCGGTTTCGTCGGGATTGACTTCTCTAAAGTACTCAAACCAGACACCAAATAATTTCAACAAAATGAAACATAAGACTCTCAATTTTAACATTTCAAACTTCAGACACCAAATATCAACATTGTACTTAAGTTCTTAACCATATGTTTATGTAGGTATTGGTTTCTTAAACCCTATTTATTATGTATTGCAGAACATGACAACAAAAGCAGGAACGTTCATGCCGTTCGGAGCAGGGTCAAGAATATGCCCAGGCAACGATCTCGCTAAGTTAGAGATTGCTATTTTTCTTCACCATTTCCTACTCGGTTATCGGTAAGTCTGGTCGGATTTCGCGGTAAATCATTTTCGATCAATTATTAATCGCGCTTAATCGGTATTAACTGTATATATCTTTCTAGATTGGAGCAGATTAATGCGAACTCTCGAGTGATGTACTTGCCGCACACGAAGCCGGTCGATAACTGCTTGGCGCAAATCAAAAGGATCGCGTAAATAAACCGTCACGATTAAACATATATCGGATGAATCGATCGTTCGTCTGGTGTATATAGTTATAACTAAGGTGATTTGAAAATAATGATCGATTGATTTTCTATTGTTAGTCCGACCGTCTATGTTATCATTATGTTACTGTGTAAGAAATTAGAAAAAACATTGCTAATGGTTTGTGTGCCTTTTTAATTGAAGATTCAAAATTAGTCGACGTTTGAATGAATATTCTTTTCTATATGAATGAATTGTGTGAATTAGTTCTGTAAATTGGGCCTTATTTAGGCCCAAAATGTATACATTTTTCCAGGCCTAATACATTTCTGCATTCAGTTTCATACAATTCAAGGATTCTGATTTCTGAATTACGTATTTATTTACCAAAAAATGATTTACGTATTGGTTCCTACAAAATCGATTTGGGGAAAATAATTCAAAACTAGAAAAACATCCTTCTACATCTTGGTCCTTTGTCTATGCAAAAATGTACTAGTTGGTCCTCAATCTTTAGTTTGCACCAACTCAATCCTTAACAAACCATACATTTATAGCAATATAAATAGGGCTGGCAATTCGGGCTAGACATGATGGACCGACACCAGGGCCGGCCTAAGGGTAAGGCAACTAAAGCTAGGGCTTTAGGCCTCCACTAATTGAGGGTCTCATATTCATAGGTATTTCAATAGTGGACCTAGATAAAAAAAAAAAAAAAAAAAATCAAGGTTCTAATGAACTAATAAAATAACGATTACCCAATAAATTAAAATCATTACTGTTGACCTCAGATTCATAGTTATTTCAATAGTGGGACTAATGATGACAAAAAAAAAATAATGGACCTCTATAGCATTTCTCTATAGCATTTAAGGTTGTAATGAAAAAATAAACTAAAGATTACTCATAAGTAAATAATCATTAATGTTGGCTATGAGATTTTTGTCATTTTCAAATTCTATATTGAAATGGTGATATTTTCTATGATAATATAATAAATTATTGGAAACAGTTTATCAAACACCTAAATAATTAAACATTAAACCCTTCTAATTAACTAGGGATAGTATTAATTTAAAATAGTATTAATTTAAAATAGCTTAAAATCTTACAACTAGATAGCATTTATACATTTTAATTTCTTATTCTCTTTGAATTATTCTTCTTATAAGTTACTGGCTCACTCCATTGACAATATTATATGATCTTTAAACTTATAATTCTTTCCACTTTGCAAATTGATTATTTATATTATCAATTGAAAACGTAATTTAAAAAAAAAAATTGAATATAAAAATTTCATTAGTGATTTTGTTTCTATAAAAGTTTGAAGAATATATTTTAAATAAAAATATACTAGTAGTCAATTTATTTATTTTTTATATTTAGCAAAAAAAACAAAATATTAGGCCCCAAATCGAAATGTGGCTTTAGGCCTCGATTTACCTAGGGCTGGCCCTGACCGACACGATCATGACACGAAAATTACGGGTTTGAGTTTGATATTAGTGATACGGCACGACACAATAACACGATGTTTTAAACTAAAATGGTTAAGTATTATTATTTGGGAAATGCTATACAGACAGAAATCCCGGCCGAAAAAAACAACGACGGTTAGGTAACTGTTTACAATTTCGCCGTAATAAATACAACAGTTAAGATTGCACTTTTCATCTACAATTTCATTATTTCTCTCTCCATCCCTATTATGTCACTTTCCCCTTATTTTGTCTTTTACCATTCTTAGACTCTTATTTGTGATTTTTATTTATATTTTTTTGCCGATTATTTTACATATACTGATTTTACATATAAAATTCACTAAGACCTGGTAATTTAATTGACAAACTCGACATGAGCGGGTCGAGATATTTTCAAGTAAAAACGTCCTTGCTGATTTATTATTTATGTAAAATCGGTAGAGACCTGCCGATTCCATAATGAGGTTGTGCGTGTTGATACTATTATAACTTAATTTTTTTTATTTAAGTAGAATTTAACACAAAACACAAGTCATTAAATTATTATATTAATTTACAAATAATGATATTATATAATTTAAGTTTTTATAATATAGAATTTCGCACGACACACGGAAACATGGGTCAAAACTGGTTGGACAAGTATCTATAGGGATGGCAATGAGGCGGGTCGGGACGGGTTTTCGCAGCCCCGTACCTGCCCCACGGGTCGGTCTGGCTAACCCGGCCCCGTTCAAGTGTACCTCCCGGGACGGGTCGGAGCGGGAAAAAATCCTGCGGGTTGACTTGCGAGGGCCGCCTCGCCGTGTGAATAATTTTTTTTTCACTTCTCAATATTAAATACAATTTTTTTTGCCAAAATATTACATTATATATAAATTTAAACAATAAATCTAACACCAATCCAATACAAACAACAAACACATCAAATTCATCACAAACTACAAATTAATTCAAACACCAAATCCAAATTAACAAATCGTAATAATCTAAATATATATCTATTTAAAATTTGGTCCATGTTATTTATATAGGTATTATATTAACCATATTGTTTAGTAAATGTTACATCATATTAACATAAAAATAATATATATATATATATATATATATATGGAACTTCGGGGCGGATTTGCGGGACCCCGCGCCCCTAGCCCTGGAACCGCCCGGCCCCGAACCCGCTCCCATGACCCGCGGGACAGGCGTCGTGACTCGTTGCCATTCTTAAGTATCTAGTTTATCTTTTCTACAATTAAATTAAATTATTATAACTTTCCAGAAATAAATAAGAGATATAAACATAAATTATACAAATAAGAGACGAGAGAGAAGTAGGGTTGGAGAGAGAAATGTTCCCTCATATCTATTATCTGTAAATGGAATGTTGAAAACGGCAGAAGCACGGCACCGTAACTGTCGTTATTAATTTCGGTCCGAATTTCTATTTCTATAGCATTTTCCTTATTATTTTTATTCAATTTACAATAGGTTTTTTGTGTCAGTTTTTTCATGTTGGCTGGGTTGGGTCGTGTTTGAGCTGACCTCCAGAACACGATACGAACTCGCACAACCTGCGCGAATTGTCAGCCCCAAATATAAATTATCTAGATATATAATCAGAACATATAAGCAATGACTTTGAAACCCGTGTGACTATGACAATTGAAAGATATTTATGATCAGCATATTATCCTTTACATACTGACTGACTTTTGGTGCAAGTGATGATTAATATAAGTGTTAAGTAAGCATGCTACAGTTGTTGTCATCATAATTAGACCGTATTGAGTCGTATTTGGACTAACCGTCAAAATACGACACGAAAATACGACACGAACTTAGCACGATACGAATCCTTATAACCACACGAATTGCAAGCCCTAAATTCAGTTAACAATTTATTTGATGCCTTAACTTCCAATTGGATCATTCATTAACCCTTATTATTTTGGGTTAACATGTCTTTTGGTCCATGATGTTTGACAACTTTTGGGTTTTGGTCAATGATGTTTTTTTTACCTAGTTTTAGTATCATATGTTTGCATATTTTTTCTAGTTTTGGTCTAACCGTTACATTCCATCCATTTTTTTATATGTACAAGTCACATATAAACATCGTCTCCTTGTAGTATTACTCTGCGACTCAAACTCAACAGTGAGAGCTCAATCTACTGTCCGATCATCGATTTGTCTGCTGAGGATTATTCCCGCGATCCAATTCGGTAATTGCAGCAACATCAAATGGAACTGCGCTTCGAGGAGAAGGATCTCCTTTCATGCTGCGGAAGCACCAAATTCGCCACGGAGATGGCCTTGGCTTCTCCTTTCCGCTCCTCCTCCGACGCAATCGCCGCCGCCAGAGACATCTGGTTCAATCAGGTATCAGTTCACGCTCTTCATTGTTCTTGTCCATGCGCCGAACTTAATTATGTCCAAGGATTATCTAGAATTGTCGTTATTGGTGTGTGAAGGTTGATGTGAATGGCTGGCTGGAGGCCTTCAAGGCTCATCCGCAGATCGGGGAGTCCGCTTCTAAACACAATACTAGAAGCCAGGCCGGTGCTCAGTTTAGTATCAATCTGAATTCCGTTATTTGTTCTCTTTTTATCGCTTTTCACTTAATTGAGTGCATTTCTTACTTGAATTTAAGTATCCTGTATTAGAAAGTAGGGATCCTTTACATTGGAATGCTAGAATTAGCTACTGGTGATTGAGCTATTGGATTTTAGAAATTAATCATATATCAAGTCCAATGGCTAAAAAACAAGGCTTTTACAAGCTCTAGCTTAGTGTCTGAATTATGTTTCTTGGTTGAGAGTTGAGACCAACATGTTTATAGCAGACACAGACAGAATCCTGATTCCTGAGGTGATTGTTTAGGATACAATAGGATATTCTTACTGTGGTAGTTTCAGTTTGTGTGTGCATATGAAAGTAGGAATCTTTTACATTGGGGAATGCTTGAATAAGCTACTGATTGAGCTATTGGACTTTAGAATAAGCTTCTGGATTGAGCTAGAATAGTCTCTGAATTGTGTTTCTGGGTTGAGACCAACATGTCTATAGCAGAAAGAATCCTGAGGTGATTCCTTAGGCTACAACATGATATTCTTACTGTGGTAGTTTCAGTTTGTGTGCACATGGATGAATTTTAAAATAAGTTTCAGCAAAGGGGATTGAAACAGCTGTTCAGAAGTTTCATATTTGGGATTTTTTTGAGGCATATGAATACTTGACACAATTGTCTTAGATGTTGCCCAACCCTGTGCTGTTTTGTCTTTCTCTGTATCACATTTACCATTTCTGTGAAATGGCCTAACCTTAGCTATTAACAAATCCAAATTTGTACACCTGATCTTATACGTACAATAGTTTAGTGCAGTTAAAATGGTGATATGGCCAAGCACGCCTTCACCAACATTACACGAACTTCAAATGAGTAGATCCTCAGTCCACCATCTAAAAAAGCTCTTTAAGGATTCGGTATACCTTAGAGAACAGTATATGATTTTGGCTAATTACGTTATCATCTTTATTGCCATACAATTGTCATTTTTTATGTTCATCTAAAGATAATTAGTAAGCCCCTCCTTCAAACACATTCATTAGGTTTATTCTAGTTGTTTGAGCAGCATTTGACTAATTAGTTTTATTTTAGGTGGAGCAAAGGAGAGCAATCAACTGCCTTAGCCACTGCCACGGGAAATACCTTGCAGGTTAGTGACTTAGTTTCAAGTTGGATCACAGTTAACCACTTCCGAGTTACTCCCTCCCTTTCTTTTCTAGACCTCAAATGCTTTTGATATTCTAGAGATTCTATTTTAAGTATTAGGTTTCTTGGAATAGATTTAGATGATGCAAATCGATCTTTGCCTCCTATTTTGAATTATCCCATAATCTAAACCCACTTTTCGAATTATTATCTTAAGCTATTGTGTTCAACTCGGTTGCAGGAGTTAGCTGAATGGAATATGCGGTATAAAGAAAGGTTTGGATTTATATTTCTCATATGTGCATCTGGCCGAACAAGTCCAGAAATATTATCAGAACTGAAGGTAAGCTGTTGAGTAGCTTATATTTCAAAGTTTTGAATTTCAGAAATGTTGCTATTTCGACAGTTTTTAACTAAATTTGTATCTTGTTCAATTCTACAGAACCGATACCTGAACAGGCACATAGTCGAGTTTCAGATTGCAGCTGAAGAACAGATGAAAATAACCGAAATACGTCTTGCAAAGCTCTTTTCTGACAAAGAAAACTCGGCTTCAGCAGGTGATGCAGATCTAGTTAAAGCAGCTAAGAAATCAGAAGGTACATCTAATTTTTTGCTGCTGCATACTCATCCAATTATGGTGTGATTACCAAACTACATACTGAGCTATAGACTAATTACAAAAAAACATAGTGATTTTTTTTAAGGGTTAAATAATCTTTTGGTACAACATGTTTGAGCAAAATTGACTTTTGATACAACATTTTTTTTTTGCGATACGTTTGTAATTTGTAGACTTTTGGTGTATCTGTTAATTTTGACCGTTAAGTGGTATGTATCTTGCACGTGACTAGCCCTTGAATTTTTATTTTGTTTAATTTAGTAACCAATTTATATTCCTAACTTTTGATTTTTACAATCTAGTTACTCAATATTCTTAATCAAACCCTAGGTCCTATTGATCTAGCCAGTGTCCGACCCATGCTGGTTCAGACCTTATTTAGAGTCGTCGGATGCAAGGTACATGCCACTTAACGATCAAAACTAACAGTCAACTAACGGTGCACCAAAAAGTCTACAAATTGCAAGCGTATTCTGCTAATAGTCTATATTTTTCAAAAAACTCATTTTTGTCAAACATGTTGTACAAAAAGACATTTTAACCTTTTTCTAAACACAAATAGCAAAACGAACTTAAGCTAGTTTTGCAAATCCCATACTCTTCATCACTTGTATGCAAAAACATGAATAATTCTCCTTTTGATGCATCCTACACTAATATCTCCTTCCCAATGTTCTAGAAGATCGAGTATCCATAATCAACAGACACTTCAAAGACTCTCAAACCATAACCCGAACCCGCCCACCAATCACGACCCACGTCTTGGACATTTCTCGAGGCCACCCTGCTTCGGGAATGGAGGTCCGGTTAGAATCATGGAAACAACATTACCCGCCTCCTAGGTTTGGAGACTCCGAGGTTGTTGGCGGTTGGGAGTTGGTGGGGTCATCGGAAACCGACAAGGACGGCCGAAGTGGGCCCCTGATGAGCACGGTCGATGGTGTCCACCCTGGCATGTATAAGATAAGCTTCAACACGAGTAAGTACTGCTCGGACGCGTTTTTTCCGTACGTGAGCGTTGTGTTTGCGATTAGAGAGGAGCAGAAGCTTGAGCATTTCCATGTTCCGCTGCTATTTTCTCCGTTTTCGTACAGTACGTATCGAGGAAGCTGAAGTGATGTGAAGGGTTGGTTCTTCTCGTTTGAAGGGTTGATGAACTTATTCTGCAGCATACTGTAAGTTGTGTTATGATTTGTTGATGTTGATGATTAACAATGTGGAATGATCTACGGAAGAAGTAGCAATAAGTTTAGTAAAATTTACCTTTTTTGTCATATTTGTTTTTTTTCCTCAAGTTTAAACAAAATTATATCGACTACAGTAGTAGTTTAGTGATTAAGAGCGTTTACTCTTATGTAGTTTGATTTTGAAGTTTCAAATTTGAAACTCTCAGTAACACTGACAGCACCTCGCGTTAGCTGAATGAGTTTAGGGTCGCCGCAAGCTCATTCATTTTCCTTTGCGAAAACAAGTTTAAAGAAAACTATGAAATGACTTTATAGTTTTTACTGACAAATGTAATTTATTTTTTTATAGATGATTTATATTTTTTAAAAAGTGAACACTAATCTGGGCTTAGGTTCTTAAAAAGAACTGTTACGTTTCCTTTTTAAAATTTACAATTATATTTTGTTTGAAACAAAATGTTTTAATATTCTTATTGATTATTTTTAATAATCTTTCACTAAAAAAAAGTAGCACAAAACAAAGGAATGTGACAGGGGATATATATGAATATGACTAAAATGATAAAGTTGAAATAATGATCGTACCTCTCTATATGCGATTACTTGATTAATTTATTAATTGAGTCTAGACCAAAAAAAGTTCTTGTGGGTTTCGACTCATGTGTCGGCCCACGGCCATCTAAGTTTATGTTCGAAAATCGAAAGCCCGAGGTTTCAAATGTTGCGGTTTACCCAAAAATAATTGTTGTAGTGTAAATTATGGATGTAATACTAAGTGGGTAGACGAGTCAAGCTACTTGTGAGCTGCTTGAAATCGATTCGGTCAATATTCGAATTCGACTCGCTAAATTTCGAGTCGAGTCGAGCTCCAGTCGAGCTTTTTCTGATACCTTGTCGAGTTCGAATTCTCGACTCGAGCTTTCTTGTTTTGCCTATTCGAGTCGAGTTCGAGTTTTTCGAGCTTTACGTAATAATATGGTAATAATATGATAAGTTTTGACTAAAATGATAATATTTTGGACTTTAAAGCAATTTAAGGCATGAGTGGGTTTCTTGTTCACCACACCAAAAGATAACCCTCTTCCCAAGTTTCAACCATCTGTTGAACCACCCCTAGCAAGCCCTAATTCACAAGTTCTTTTCACTTAAAAACCCTAAACATCTCTACTCAATGTATATCCCTCCATTAATTCGCCATTTTATTTATCGATCACGAAAAAAAAACACCTACCCCTTTTGATTAGGGTTACAAATGAAAAAAAATATAAATAAATAAGAAAAAAAATTGAAGAAGATGAAAAATAATGTCATTTTTGTATCTGTTACGTCGACGTTAGTTTTCAGTAACGAAAAAAAACTATAGTACGTCTCTACCAATGGAGGTAAAAAAAAAAATTAATGACCTTAATTAGATCAAATGAAATTGAAATAATTTACAACTCTCAAGATACAATTGTCTCTAACAATCTATCTATATTATATATAATATAATTCTAAAAGAAGTTACAATATCATGACAATTAATCTTTTTGAACTACTTTCTCTTTCACATTTGTTAAAATAAATACATTTGGTTGGTCCATCTCAATCTTTTGATAAGTTACAAAAAAATTATAATCATCACTCTTCCACATGGAGCTCTAAAATGAAGGCAACAATCCTCATTCACTCTTAATGTCAGTTTTAATGACAATTAATCATTTTGAACTACTTTCTCTTTCACATTTGTCAAAATAAATACATTTGGTTGGTCCATCTCAATCTTTTGATAAGTTACAAAAAAATTATAATCATCACTCTTCCACATGGAGCTCTAAAATGAAGGCAACAATCCTCATTCACGTCAGTTTTATTTTGAAATTGATCAAATTAAGTTTTACATCCTAACATAAAAATATTTAAATTTTACACCCCAAACAAAGTATTTACATTTGCACACAACATTAGAAAAATTAGTTTCAATTGCGCACTATATTGTTGATAGGATGGGTAATTTTTTTAAATGTAAAAATGGACATAAGATATTATTAAAGAATAATTTGAAAATCGATTATCGATTGCCCTAACAAAATTATTTACATCTGGACATACCTTAACAAAATTAGTTTCAATTACACTAAAATGTTAAAAGGACGGACAACTTTTTTTTAAAGAAAAAAATTGAACATAAGATATTATTAAAGAATAATTCGAAAAATTAATTATCCAATATTAAGAAATAAAGATAATTAAACAATTAAATATTTATGAATGAATATAGAAAAATAATAAGATAGATGCATTGTGGTTAATATATTTTTTTATCAATAAAACAAATATATAAATACGTAACTATACTTTAGTTTCCCAAATTCTTAATACATAATGAAAAAATATAGAAAAAAAAAAATTTGAATCTACAAAAGCATAATATAATCTAATTTATTTTTAATTTTTTTTATATATATATATATAATTAGTACAAGTAAATAGATCAATATAGTATATTTAAAAATATATAAATTAAGAAAACATGAGCAAATAGTTTGATAAAATATTATTAAGTTAATAACATTGAGAATAATAAACCTAAAATAAATCAATTTCTATTATGTTTACAAATTGATCAAATTAAGTGTTGCGCCCTAAAAATATTAAAAAAATGTAATTTAGATCTACTGCATGCTTAACAAATAATAATAAGATAAAAGTTACTTTACTTAATCATCACATCTATAATCAATTGAAAAAAAAGCACAAAACCTCTTCTTCAACATCCTCTATCTACAACATTTGCAACTACAAGCCCGCATTCTCATCCTCAATCGCCATCGATGTTATTCAAGAATAACAGTTGTGTGAGGTATACAATTAGCATAACGTTGTCTTCATTGCAACAACTTCAACAAACATGACACAAATTTCTAATATATAAGATTTAAAAATGTACAATTATGCTATTGAATGTAAATTTCAAATTTGGAATCGAAATTAAAATCTTATTTATTTATAGCTTCCATTTTAGATTAATTTAAAATTATTTGTCAAATTTGTGAATTTCATTACTCATATCAAATTTTTTACCTTATACATCTATTGTAATTAATACGATTTTTATAAATATTTGTCGTGAATTCAATACATTCCAACTTTGAAACAAAGAATAAGTTCTTCCTAAATTGATGATTTATTTTTAGCTTTAATTTTATATTATATTTTTTGGCCAATATTTACTATTAATTTGATAGTATTTTTTATTTAATTAAAGAATCGACAATGCATTCATGACAAATTTTTGTATATACAGCTATCGTTAATGTTATTATTAGAGTATCAAAAACACAATTAATTTTTAAAAACAATTTATTAATACATAATTATAATTATGTTGTAAATAATTCAATATCAAAATCGAAACATCTCATTGGTCCACATAAATTTATATATATTGCCGATGACGTGACATTGTCACGTGTATACCTATAGCGACGTAATTTTTTTTTCTCAAAAATCTCTCATTTAATATGTAGAACCGTTTCATTTTTTGTGAAGGTTTTATTTAAATATTAATACTAATTCTATTTATTTGTTACTATTAAATTATTTCGTATACTTTTCTTTGGTCCAAAAAAATTATATACTTTTCCTATTGTGTTTCCTACAATAATATATATAGATTGTATTATTTGTGTCACTACAGTTATTATTTTTTAATATAAAATTAATGAAAACATAATAGTTAATATCTAAGAAAATTATTTTTAGACTATTATAACAATCAACACTGTTTTTTATTCTATTGACATTCATTTTGTTGAAAAAAAACAATAAAATAAATTAACATATATATATATATATATTCCTATATATTTTATAAATTAATAACAATATTTCCACTTATATAATTAATTATTTTAGTATTGATGTATTCGACTTTTAAAAATTATAAAACTAAAGAAAATTATTACAATAATTAATCGTGTTCTAGATTTTTTTTATTTACATGTATTTTATGGAAATATCTATCAAATCTACTTTTTATTTTTATTTATCATATAAACAATTTTAATGAGCTTAAAATCAACAATTTAAATAAATATTCTACACAACGCGCAACGCACGGGTCTATTGTCTAGTAGAATAATATCTCAAGAAACATTACATTATGTCTCTAACAATAGAATAATATTTAGTATCATGATTTGGCTTAAACTGCATGCGACATCATCAAATTCCGATGAAGTGGCCTTGGTACAACCACTGTTATGTTTCCTAAACCAAACCCTATTTAAATATTTGAGATTAAAAACTTTAATCGCTATCAGTTTCAACACATATTATTATTTAATTTAATTAAACGAAATTATATTTCTTTAGATATCATGTGTATATTGCAATTATAAAACTCGATACATACATTCTAACTCGGTTCGCCTATAAAAATTGCACTTCATTTCACAATTAATGCCGTTGATTTATACATAAAATTAGATTTACAAACGATAATAGTATATAATCGTTGAGTTTCTATACATAAACCTAGCTAGAATATAAAAGAAGCAAAAGGATAGAAATTTCTGAAAATAACAAAAAAAAAAATTTAATTTACAGATAATTAACCTTTAACTTTAACTTCTGCTGACGTCATTATTCAAAAGCTTGCCTCCCGGCTGAATTTCCGACCAGCCAGCCGCCGTCACCGGCGATATGAGGCATGCTGTTCTGCGGCAGATCCAACAACGGCAGCCCTGATGGCGGAAGCTGGCCGCCTCCATGGAGCTCCGGCGCCGGCGTCAACTCACCTTCTTCCCCAAGCGGCAGCCTTTCATACGAAACGTTGGTGAACGACGACGCAATTACAATCACAGGACCCGACGCGATCAACGCGCCGACGACGTTCCCTCCGATCACCTGCCCCTGCGGGCCCGACAGAAATATCGTCAGGCTGGTGGCTCCCGGCGGCGCTGGCGGCGGCAGGAACGACCCCGTCAGAGACAGTATCTCGAACCGCCCCTGCAGTGCCGCCACCGCCGTCCCACCGGCGGAATTCGGCTGCCGGAGGCTGACGTTGGTGACCGTGCCGCTCCCGCTGAGCACACAAACGCCGCGCTGCCGCCGCCTGGCGTACGTCACCACCGAGTCGAAGATATCGCAGCCGGATGCGACCTCGAGGATGTGGGCTCGGAGATTGTTGCCGCTCTCGCGCGTGATGACCACCGGAGGCTTGGGCTTGTTCTTGGAGCCGGCGGGGCGGCCCCTCGGCCGGCGGATGATTACGTCTCCTGGACCGGCCGCGTAGCAGCGGCCGCCGTGGTCTAGGGTTTGATCGTCGGATTCAGATTGCTGGTTATAGGAGAAATGATTTGCCGCCATATATACACCGGTGAGTTAAAACTTGAAGAGAGACAGAGAAGCGCTGACGTCACTGCAACTGCTAGTTCTAGGGTTTGAAGTCTGCTACATAATGGAATTGCAGTTCGTGGAATTATTAATGGATGAAGGAGAAGAGATAGAGAGAGAAATTAGGGATCACAAATTGGTTTCTAGTTTCTTACGATTACGAAGACCAAAATATTCACTGATAAAATTAGGGCATAGATGCTTTTCTTCACGCGTGCCGCCATAAACCCACGCGCCAAGGAAAGTTGCTTCAATTTTATTTTTATTTTTACTATATATTCTATTTTTACTTGATTAAAACATTTTATAGCGAAATGAGGATTGGTGTCTAACATGTCGACATCTCGACTATACTAGATTATTAATAGTGTTACGTTGATGGGATCAGTCCATGCCTTGGCTGTTCAATGTATGATAATGATATGCTCGCAAATGAATACGAGAGTTTGGACATTATGTAGCGGGATACGTTTATATGATCGCTACTAGCACATACACATTTTTTAATAAAAAAAAACTATAATTATATACCGTAAAGAATTATAAGTTTACTCAATTAAGTTAAATAAAAATATATAGAGAAACCGATTGATAATGTTTAAAATGTATTAGAATCCTATATATATAATATTATTATTTATTTTTGAATATCGTAACGAAAAATTCATAACTTTTTTTTTTATAGTATATTCTGATTTACAAACTAATTTTTTCAATTTTTATATGTGAACGTATAGATAACAAAATCTTTTGGGTGACATATGATATTATATATTTCTACCTTAAGTGCGCCATAATATTTTACTAACACTTTATCTTATATAGGCTTATCCTGCGCGATTAAGAAATAATCTAAGTGTGTAGTAAGTATACTACAGATATATCTGTATCCTAAATTTTCTCGGAATCACCCTGCGATTTTTTTTTCAAACATCTATAATTTGTTAAGAATTCACTAGCTAGCTAGCTTGTATTCGTATCTTTATTGGGAAAGGTATGTAAAACATATAATATGTTTGAAAAAGATGATTTTTGGGACCAATATATTTTAAAATGTGCAGTATGTTTTAAAATGATTGTAATTGGTACTTCCTTCGATCATCCGTTCAAAATTATACATTTCAAATATACAAAATTAATAGAGTACTTTTCAAAGTATCATAACTAAGCTTTAATTGATTATACAAATGTTACAGTTGAGTTAAATCAGATATTAACTGATTGTGAATCTGTTGATTTTCAATCGATTCGGAACATTATTGGAACAATAGTATAAACTATTAGATATTGATTTTTATATATTGAAAAGTATTCGATTAAATTTGTAAATTTAAAAGCATTTAACGACAATTTTGGAATGATAAATAAAAAAAAGAATAAATTACCATCATTTTAAAACATATTAGTACCGAAAAGCATTTTTTTTAAATGTATTGTATATTTTACCTACTTTTTCCTTATTATTTTCTTAAAGTTGACAAGCGACAAGTTTGGTGCAATATATATTACTACCTAGTCATGAAATGTAAGTAGTAGCTTAGTTGTTCACTCTCTTAGAAATATAATTCTATTTGGATATAAATTAGACATTATACATACGATGTATACATATATTTTTAAACGAATTTCGATTGAACCCCTAAGTTAATAATATTATTATATAAGTTTTATTGAAGTAATTGCATGGGTAAATGACTAATTATTTATATATGAAATTGCCAAAAATTATAGGATATGAACAAGTTATTTTTTCGAATACTTCTCATTGTTCTAGATAGAAGATGGATACAATAGTCAATAATAAGGTTTTCTAATTGATTTGACATCAAGCAACATATCCAACCGCAGCTGTCTTTGGAAGAAATTTAGGGAAATAATCACCTGCCCCACTTTTTCGTGTTCTAGATCGTGCATCATTATTAAGATCTTGACACGTTTTATGGGTTGTAATTTTTATAAATATTATTGGGATTAGTGAACCCTAAATGAAAAATATTAAATCTAAAAACGTATTTAACTTACGGATATTAAAGGTCATCAGTAATTGATATCTGTTGCCGATGCTCTGTTTATGGAAATAAATTAAGGCGAATTTGACAGATACATAACTAAATAATTAAGTAGTAACTAAATAACGATTTACCAAAAAAAAAAAAAATAAATAATGCACTTTTTATTATTTCATACACTTATATCCAATTTTATACATAATTAAGTAGAAACGAAAACGATACATATATGTAACACATATATCTCTCTACTAATACAGCTTAACCAAACACCAATTTGCTAAGATTGCCTGCTACAATTAGTTAGCCACTTTTCTTGACAACATTTCATAGTAATTATATAGCAAGTTGTGTATTTTTAACTCATTATTTAATTAACCTGGCTTTTTTTCCTAATAATTGTGGACAAACATGTATATATAACTAATAGTTGCCATGACCAGCTAATTTAATTAATGATTTTATTGATTACAAGTGCCCCAATTGTCCCAACAACCTTTTACTTGGTCTTGTCTTGCCGTTGGGTTTAAACTAATCAATCACTTTTGTCATCTTAAGTACAACAAGAAAAGCCACAAGTTTCTTGTAAGTTGAATTTCCGGTTTGTTTTAGTGTTTGAAATTAAACTACAATATGACTAGGCATTTTATATCTTACGAAAGGAACCGTCCCTGCGAAGTGACCCAAATCTTATCTAACTGTTGCAATTAAGCCCAAATTCAGTGCTAATTACAAGTGCCCATTTTTTATTTAATTTCCCACAAGTGCCCCAAATTTCCCATACTTTATATAAGTGACTTTTGATCGTCATTACAAGAAATTAGACTTTTAGTGACGGCAAAAATCGCCACTAAACCTGTAGCAGCTATTTTTGTCAGAAAAATCTCATTCTAAAGACTTTGGTGACGAAATAGATATCGTCGCTAAGATCATTCACAATAGCTAATAAACTATGGAGATATAGTAAATAAATTAATAAAATAAAGAGAAATAGTATAAAGTTAAAAATGTTACGGACAACTTAGAGGAAAGAACCGATGGTTGGTTGGACTAACTGATAAAGCGAGTTGCGTTCATAAGGGCGGTCCAGCCTGTAGACGCATCTTGGAAATGGCTTTAACCTTAACGTTTCCGGCCCGAAAATGCGAAAGCAATTGTATATAACAAAAAAAAACTTAGAAAAGATAATGAAGACAAGTAGTGAAAAAGACGTCAAATGTATTCATTTCTCTCATTCAAATAAGTAATTGTTCATCAAAATTTGCTCATTGTAAGTGGTGTAAAGCCTACCGCCAATAAAAGTAGTACTTATTTAGCTAATGGACGACATTCAAAGCTACAACGTCAATTATGCGACGACCAAAGAAGCCGAACATTAACCTTAAACCCCCCAAAAAAACACATCTATCATCAAATCTACTATCATTATCGATTTTTATCCCTCGAATCGCCCGAGGCTTCCGGTATCGACTGAACCTCGCCGGGACCTGATTTGCGGTCGATTTCCCCGATCTGAATACTAGATTGGCCGGCGCTTTCGGTGCTAAGATCGCTTGCTGCTGCTGATCCACGTAGAATTTTCTTCTTCTTCTTCGCCTTCATCGCCCATCCGACGAGCCCCGCTTGAATGTGCTCGTCGAATATCGATTTCTTGAAAGTAGTACCCATTTGTGTTACAATGGCGTACAATGGTAGAGTGCTGTAGCTGCATAGCACTTGAATGAAAACCCTAAAACAAAACACCATCCAACATTAATTATATCAATAAACCATATGTCCTATAATGTTGTCGGGTTAATAACCGAATCGCTACATGAACTTCATTAAAATTTACTGTAGGAATTTTACTTTATTAAAATTGGCTACCTGAACTTTTAATTTCCGAGTAAATTGCTACATCTGTTACAATTTACGTCAAGTTGGACATAAAATGAGCATATTCCGTCGAGTTGGACATAAAATAAGCATATTCCGGTCACGTAAGTTCATCTGATGGGTGCTTGAGATGAATTCACTAATAAATTGAAAATATTGCAGTAAAATAAATTCAATTGGGCGTTGAACAAAAAACGCAGTTGCAAATGGGGAAGGTCGAATTGAACGTCCAATTGAAGGAGAATTTCGATGCAATCCTATCAATTTACTGTCCACGTGAGGTCTTTAGTTGGGTGTCTGAGATGGATTCTCGCTAAGAAACTGAAAAGAACGCAGTGAAATACCCAATTGGATGTTGAATTGAAAAACAAAAGTTGCAATTGGGGGAGATCAAAACGAACATCCAATTGAAGGAGAATCGACGCAATCCTTTCAATTTACTGTCTACTCCATCATAAGTACACATCTAAAGATTCCACGTGGCCGTAACATGCTCATTTTATGTTCAATTTAACATTAATTATAAGGGAGGTAACAATTTTTTCAAAAATAAAAAATTCAAGCTGCTAATTTTAAAAAAGTAAAAATTAGGTAACGATTTGTAATTTGGTCAAATTTAAGGTAACAATTTGATTATTAACCATAATGTTATGGGCAAAAAAACCGGCCCGGAACTGGTCCGGATTGTTTGGAACCGGTTCCAAACTGACCGGGTTTTTCAAATGGAAACCAGACCAAAAACCGTTAGTAAACTTCTAAAGGAACCGTTTTTAAATTGGACTGGACTAGTTTGGACCGTTTTTTTTTTTCTGACCCAGACTATTTTTAGGACATATTTTTTGTTTTTAAATTTTGGTGTAAATCTGTAAATTAAAACGGGTTGGGCCGGTTCTGGACCGGATTGGTATGCTTTTTATAAAGCAAGAACTGGCCCGTAACCGATCAAGTAACGTCCAGATTTTCTTGTGATAATATTAGTACATATTCGGTCCGGTCCGGGTCAGAACAGACCGTTTAAACCAGTTTCGATCCAGAGCCGGTCCAGGTCGGACCGGTCCAATGCCCATCCCTACATAATGTTATCTTGAAAACATTGAGAAATTATGCCAATGTTTTATGATTTTGGTACCCGATGATGAGCCTCGGAATGATGTATCGAGTTTCACCCATGATGCAGGAGTCGAACCCGAACTGAACCTGCAGAATTGTTCAAGGGAAATGCAGATATCATCAATATACCAGTTGTTAGATGATGTTTTTTTTGCAGGTATCATATTATGAATTTATACAACTTACCCATATCCAGAAAAAGAAGGCAATTTCGAAAGCGTTTTGAAAAAGGATGAAATGTATGAGGAAGAGCACGAGTCGGGGCTTCGAAAACCAGAAGTGTTCGTCGGACGGTTGAACTACGAGCTCCCCTTCGATGGCGATGTGCTTCTCTGCAACTTCGTGTGCCAATTGGGTGATTACGTGCTCAAGCTTGGTCCCCACGGCAAGTAGAAGCTGCAAAATTTACAGGGTTAATTAAAACACTACAGGATGTATTTTACCGACGCAAATTTCCATCGTTAAATGTCAATTTCGTCGTTAAAAAGTATTTTTCTTTGGTGAAAGTTAACTTTTGTCAGGTAAAGTTTCATGTCGGCAAATGTTTTTGCCAACAAAATCTGGTCAAACATTTAGTTGTTAAAAAATAGATTTTCACCGACAAAATTCTCAATGACAACTTTTTCGAAAATGTTGGACGTTCCGACTGAAACGTTCCGCCATGTTCTGAACAGTCCGGTCCTGGCCGAATTTGGAATTAGTACTTGAATATCTGAACCGGTTCTATACTGGAACAGTAAAAAACAGTCTGGCTCGGCCATAACTGGTCCAGTTTGGTTTTGAAATATAAAACCTGATATTTTTAGAAGTATACTAACATCTCTTGATCTGGTTGTCCACTCGAAGAACTAGTCTATTTGGAATAGGTCCAAATTGGACTGGGTTCAAACCCGGTCCGGCTAGACAGGACCGGTTTTTTTTTTTTTTTTTTTTTTTTTTTTTTTTATCCCTACTTTTAGTGACACTATTAACTACTCTTAGTTCTGCAGAAAGAAGAAGATATTACTTACAATGAAAGGAATGAATGCTATCCAGAAATACGTGTGCCAACCTGCACGATCGTAATTGAAATCGAATTACATCATCATCGATAGATCAAGTAGTAGTTTACGAGGTTCATGAGATCATACCGTATAGTTTGGACCAACTTACCATTAACATTCAGCAACAAAAATATGATGACAAATATCCAAAGATACCAGCTGCAGCAAGTAATTAAGATCAATGCACATAGAATCTCATTGGTAGAAACAATCATTAACCGATTGATTTAGTTCACTACTGAAAATACCAAAATCTCGGACAGAATTTTATTTCGTTGGCAAAAGAGTTGGTAAGAAAAAGTATATATACTGACAAACTAATATTTTGTTGGTAAAACCTAGTTTTGCCGACAAATTATATTCTGTCGGTAAAGAACAGTTACCTAATTCCGACGACTTTCTTGAAGTCATCTTCGAGGGCACGAAGCATGTACTTGTGGAAGTTGAACCTGGGATTGCTCTTGCAATGTGTCTGCCATAAAATGATTAATGAGAATATATATATATATATATATATATATATATAAAAGAAAGTCCAAGTAATTAAACGTGTTTTTTAGTAAAATCTTGATTAGTTACCGTGATGAAACCGAGCCGCAGTGTCACGTAATCAGCTTTAGTGACGGATGCATAAAACTGCTTCAGAAATGATTGCTGCATTGCAGGCATTTTGTAACATTATCTCAATGCATAAGGTGTTTAATTCGCGTCATTAGAATTCGGTTAGTATGTTCGGGTGAAATTGTATTTTGGTGTCGTATATTTGACTAAAATTAGTTTTGGTAAAACATTTTTCGTTTGAATTTTTTGGTACTATACGTTTATATTTTATAGACTTTTGGTGTATCTGTTAGTTGATCGTTAAATTTGACCGTTAAATACATACGTGCAAGTCACGTGACTTCCCCTAAGTTTCATTTTTGCTAAATTTAGTTCCCAAATTGTATTCTTAACTTTTGATTTTTGCAATTTAATCCCTAAAAAAATTCAAAACTCAAAATCGACCCAGCAAATTGCAAAAATTAAAAGTTATGGATATAAACTGTGGGACTAAATTGAGCAAAAATAAAAATTTAAGGGAAGTCATGTAACTTGCATATGAGTATTTAACGGTCAAATTTGAAAATCAACTAACAGATTCACTTAAAGTCTACAAAATGCAAACATACGGCGCCAAAGGTCTTAAAAAATTTGTAACAAAAGCCAATTTTGATCAAATAAATGGCACAAAAAAACATTTTTTTTCTTTCAAAATTCAGCTAGCAAATTGCAAATTTAACGTATCTCTCGACCAACAACAAAACAATTCTTCAGCATGATACCAAATAACTTGCAAATTTCTATCAGCTGGCAAATTATTCGAACCCGAGACTAT
The DNA here is from genome assembly GCA_036873135.1 of Clarkia xantiana subsp. parviflora. Classification (NCBI taxonomy): domain Eukaryota; kingdom Viridiplantae; phylum Streptophyta; class Magnoliopsida; order Myrtales; family Onagraceae; genus Clarkia; species Clarkia xantiana. The sequence goes on from JAPTYO010000003.1 coordinate 17,814,398, forward strand.
AGAACTTACTATCCATCCCAGAAGAGTGGAATGTGTATAGATGCCTAGAAACCGACCCTTGATGAAATCATGTTCATGAACATGCGTCACCTTTAGCAACACTGCATTAAAAATGAACACAAAAATAGATTTTTTTTGTTCATAACCATTCATACAGGATTACTAGGTATACGTATAAAACCGAGATCATGGTTTTAGTTTTTGATGAGCTTTTGTTACCTTTTTCAGAATCATAGTCTTCTTTAGCAATGGATTCCTCCCAGTGTTTCCATTGTTGTATCTAAAGAATCAATGGTGAAATATGATGATCAAGCAACCATAAAAACAGGGTTAAGAACGTAAAAGCAGTCCCAACTATAAATCATATTTTTAATCGTTGTCATATTTTTAAGGGTTTTTAAAATGTTGATATTTGTAGTCACAATTATCAAATATATGTTAGTTTCACTTTTTTCCGACTGATTTTGGCGTTATAATTGACGTTTTAAGCTACAAAAATATGTTGCTTTCCACTTTTCTAAAATACCATATTTGTTGTTGATGGTTTACGTTTATTTAATACTTAAACACATTTTTCCGACTGATTTTAGCGTTATAATTGACGTTTTAAGCCACAAAAATATGTTGCTTTCCACTTTTCCGAAATATCATATTTGTTGTTGATGGTTTAAGTTTATTTGATACTTAAAAAAATCTGACTGGTTTTAGTAAAATTGACGTTTTAAGCTACAAAAATTGTTGCTTTCCACTTTTCCGAAATGGTTTAAGCTTATTTCTTGGCTAAAAAAAGTTTAAACTTATTTGATGCTTAAAAACATGTTTTGATTCGTCGGTTTTAAGGGAGAAAATTGGAAATCAACCAATCTGATAATTGAGACATCAAATATAATTATTTTAAATTTGAGACAGCGATTATCAGCATGAGCTATAATTGAAACTATTTTTAGGTTCTTATCCCTAAAATATAGAAGGAATGTAAATGCATTTTACCTTAATTCCTCCGAAGATGACAGTACAAACACAGAAGGTTACATGGACGATAGCTAGCACAAATATGAAAATGTGCAGATGGTGCAATGCTTCTGTGGATAGAAGTGGCACCTTACCCTCCTGAAAACAAAGTACAGGGTCTATTAATCAAACTTTCCGAAGTTTCGAACAACTTTTTTTTAGGGTTTATTGGCCATCAAATAGGGCTGGTGGGATACTGGTTACAAAGAAAAAAAAACTTTAATTCTAATAATTTCATTTATTGTTACTTTTTTTTTTTCCAAAATTTATTGTTACTATTCGTGGAAAAAAAAATTAATATTATTTATATTTTGCATGCAATTCATATTATTTGAAAAAATAATATTCATTTACCTCGGCCGAGCAAGTATCAGTCGACGCCGATGATTCGCCGAGAAGTCGCCGTGCGGTTCCGAAAATGACAGAAGAAGGAGTTGCAGAGAAGGTTCTCTGAAAATGCTCCGTCGTATGATTCGAAGAAGAAGACGATTCCCCTTCCTCGTCAAAGTCGGAGAGACTACAAGGCAGATAATGCGTCATCAAATCACGCGACACGCACACCTTCGATATCGCCCTCTGGAACACAGTTAACAGCAGCGATATGAACCCTAGCAGCATCAATTCTGCAACAATAACGCAATCATTAACCCTAAATCGGAGAAGAATCGATCGAATCGAATTTCGAAGAGAGAAGAAACGATCGAATCGAATTTCGAAGAGAATCGAAGAGAGGAGAAAGAAATCGAACCTTCTTTGACCTTCTGGAGAGCTTCGAAGAGCGGTTTCTGGTTCTTCGCCTTGAGGTACTTGCCGATGTAATGCAGCAGCCGCTCCATCGCCAGTGAGATGGCGACGATCACCGTGCAAACCGCCGCCACCACCCATGTCGGCGTGAATTCCAACGATAGGCCTTCACCGCCACCACCGCCCATGCCAGAATTTCGGAATTATCGTCTGGACATGCAGAACGACGACGAAGAAGTGGAAATGGCCGCCTGAAACTGGAAATTGTTACAGTGGTTTGTAGCGGAGTGAAGCGGGATATGTATGTTGCTGCAGCAAAGAGAGATGACGGAGGTAAATCGGACTCCGATACAGATAAAGGAATGTGTGATTTGATTTGATTTGAGATTTGATTTGATTTGTTGAGTTTTGGTATGTAGTTCGCTTGGCTAAGCACTGGTTATGGCGTTGATAGCGGCAGAAGTTGACAAGCTCAAGCGAGGATTTGTAGAAGAAGGGGTAACCGTAATTCATATTATTTCAAAGTCCAAATTTCGTTTTAGTTTCCCCATCGGACCTTTTCAGCTTCTTCATCGTTTATTATCAAAATATATTAAATTGCAAAAAATAATATATTATTTAATTACTTATATTTATACGATGTTATTAAATTAATAAATTGTTATTTTGTGTTTTTAAGTGATAATTTAGATACCTACTTCCAAAATGTTATTAAATACATTAAATATGTTACACTTAATAATTTATGTTCGACCAAATACGATTCAATGACTTATAAAATGAATGTTTTACCATTAGATTTTTAATTAATTTAAGTGTTTTTCATCGTGTTTTTTTATTGTTTATCAATTTTTTCATTAAAAAATTCAAACTTTTAAGTTTTTTTTTTAATCGAATACCGGGTTCAATTTTGAATTAAAAAATTGAAAACTAATAAAATAATTATGAAATACTTGACGAAGAACGTGATGAATACTGTGATGAATTTGACTGAGAACGTGGTGAATAATTAATGTATAAAGGGTATGTATTTTGGACATTTCATTAAAATGCAAGTAAATGGCCACGTTTGCAAATGTAGATAGCTAAATGCACATATTAAAACCAAATAGTCTCTTTGACAAATATGAATAACCAAACTAAATGTATTTTTAACTCTTTCTTCATGAAGAGTTAAAAATCTATCAAACTATTTTTTTACATATATTAATTTTGATGGTGACATAAGAGTGTGAACCACATTTTCACACATGAGCAAGATAAAATATTATGAAAGAAGGTGACTTTTAAGTTTTAACACATCAACAAAAATACGTTACATATCTAGTTCAATTGGTTTAAGCGTAATTCCTCTATATTAGAGTGCATGAGACTGTTTCTCACCTTTCTTTTTTATTTTCTAACGAAATATTATCAGTCAAATTTTAAATTTATATTTTTTAAACTCACCTTTTTTCTTTAACGATAAAATGTATTTGTAAAATACTATATATATGGGAAGTTTTAATTTTATATTTTAGAAAAGTTGACCAACAAAATTATATTTTGTTAGTGAAAACATGTATAGTATAAAATTTGTCGGATTGATAAGTTTTTTTTTTTGTTTGTTTTGCATTTACCTTTGTAATACATCTTTCCAAAACAATCAGCATAATATACATAATGTCGTTATGATTTTATCAAATAATATATTATTATTTATACCATATATATATATACAAAGTAACTTCGCGCAATACTATAGTATATATAGCTATATCTATATTCTATACTATTTTTAAAAGAGAGACTAAATCAAACACCCTCAGCAACAACTCAACAATATCACTATAATTGATACCGGACAAAAGAATAGACTCATAATGAAACAATTTAATCACCAATTTATTAGCAATTATTTTGGGTACATAGTATATCTAATCTAAAGAATTTGAATTCTAATTTATCTCGATTAAGTTAAAAACGAAATACGACGAATCTGTAAATTTAAGTTTTAAAATCCACATGAAGGTGGTGTCACTTTCACATTATTAATAATATTTTATTATTATAATATATTAATATATATATATTTTTATTTAATATAATATTATTTACTATTAATTATCATAATTAAATAGTCATAATTTTTTTAATTTACTCTAATATACAAACGAGTTTTTTCATGCAATAGTAAAAATGAAAACCTTATAAATGACATATGACGTCTTATATGCTCTTTTAATAAATTAATCAACAATAAAATGAATATATTCTTTTAATATATATATATATTATATATAATTTTAAAAATATGTTTCGCAAGTTAATAATATTATTATAACTTAAATTTTATGTGTAAAATATTATGCAAAACAATAAACCACAAAATAAAAAGTGATGTACTAATAAAAATTATATTTTTTTTTTGTCACAATAAAAATTATGTTTTAGAAAGTAGGATTAGTTAAAAAAATAATACCAAAATAAACCAAAAAAAGTATTATTATTCTATTGCCAAAAAATAAAAAAAAAGTTCTAATCTAGTCCAACCAAAAAATATTTTATTGTAGCCTGGTCCCTTCCCCACATTACGTCTTCTTCTTCTCTATTGCTCCGGTAGAGGAGCCATTTCACGAACTCTCTCCGATGCGTTCATCTCCGACTTCACAAATTGGAGTATAATCGGAAAATCACCTAAGGATTCGTCCCTGAATCCGAATTCCGTTGATTAAGACGGCAAATTCAACGATGGCGGAGAAGCAGCTGATCGTCGCCCTGGAAGGCACTGCCGCCATGGGTCCTTACTGGCAAACAATCCTCTCCGATTACCTCGAGAAGATAATCAGGTTTTTTCCAGTTCATTTGAGCCTCACTAATTGCTTGTGCAGCCTGCAATTCTTGAATTGTTTACGAAATATTATCTGATTTATCATTTGATAGAGTATATATATATTGTTAAAAAGATGAGATTTCTCATGGGGTTTATGCAGGTCCTTTTGTGGGAACGATATGTCTGGTCAGGTATTGTTTTGTCGTTTCAGTTTCCGATTTCATGAGTTTAAGGAGGCATTTTGTTGTCTGCTTAGTATTCTGATTTCTGATGCTTATGTTATGATGTCTTATCCTTCAGAAGCCAGGGACTGTCAGTTTTGAGCTTGCCTTAGTCATGTTTACTTCTCATGGATCTTATTGCGGTACGTGCTCTTTCCCAAAGATCAAATCATGCAAATTTTATGTTGGATAGGCACAATCTGAATTGAATGACAGTGTTCTAGTGTCTGGGAAATTAAAATTTTGTTAAGGATATATTTACTCATATTAGTCATTGATCCAATTATTCTAAGGGTTAGTAACTTAGTATGTACCAGAACATTGCTGGTTAACTTCCTTATATGTAAATATTGCAGAGTACTTAGTGTATTCTGCTGAAGCACCATCACAGTGTTGCCAATTTTCGTAATGGGGTATATTTATCTACTCAAAATTCCCGATCTAGCTAAATGGAACAGTACCAGCCATTTGTAGCTTATTGTTGAGTGGAAAATGGATATGATTTGGATTGAACTACCAAGATTTCTTTCGACTTGTACTTATTGATTCAACCTTTTCTTTCCTGACAATAGCTTCTCTTCTCTGTGTCCTACTTTCTGCAGCATCTCTAGTTCAACGAAGTGGCTGGACAAGAGATGTAGATATTTTCCTGCAATGGCTTTCAGCAATACCTTTTGGTGGTGGTGGATTCAACGATGCAGCTATTGCTGAAGGTTTGTCGGAAGCTTTAATGGTATGCCATTTATTACTGCTGCATTTATGGGCACGTGTCTTGATAGATACCATATTATGATATTTTTAACTGGCTAAGAAGATATTGATGTAGATTAAGGGTGGTAATAGTCATGACCTTATGCTTATAAAGTTATATGCATTAATCTTCGCTCCTTCTACGTGAGGTTGCTTGAATTTTATAATGATTTTAGGGTCTTACAGTTTTGTAGTATGGCTATCCTTACAGTTTAGTCCTTTTAGGCTCTGATGAAAATTGCATAGTGTTCTCTGTTGTATGATACATTATGTGTCGTTGTAGTTGCTAGAGAACAGTTTTAATATCTCTGCATTTCTCAGATGTTTGCTCCAAACGGAACCCAAACCCAGCAAAATGTGGAAGTGAAGAAGCACTGCGTTCTTGTTTCTGCAAGTAATCCTTATCCATTACCAACTCCAATTTATCGACCAAAATTTCAGACTACAGAAAATGATAATGGGGAAACAGTAGCTGAAAGTCGTTTATCTGATGCTGAAACTATTGCCAAGTCATATTCCCAGGTATTGCTTTAGTCTTTCTAGCCAATACTATGGATTAATTTCCTTCAAGTGATTACAGTCCCATGAACTGGTTGTATTCTCTGTTGCAGGGCTTTGTTTCCCTTTCTGTCATTTGCCCAAAGCAGCTTCCAAAACTTCGAACAATCTTTAATGCTGTAAGGAGAATTGATTATATTCAAGTCACATGCTATATTGATTCTTAAATTTACGTTGTTCATTTTGAGCTGGACAAGCTGCTAACAGTTAGTGTAACAGGGAAAGCGTAATCCACGTTCACCAGACCCTCCCGTCGATAACAAAAATGCCCATTCCCTTGTTTTAGTATCGGAATACTTTATGGAGGCTCGAGCTGCTTTAAGCAGGTCTGGAGTTTCAACTTTGCCTTCAACTCAAAGTCCTGTAAAAATGGACATTGCTCAAGCCGTTTCGGTTTCTGGGGCTCCTCCAGCATCGGTTCCAGCAGGTTGTTATGATTCTTAATTTAACTGCTCTTACTCCATCTTCTCTTGGCCTTTTCCTTTTTTTTTTTGGTTTCCCACGTGATGACTTAAGTGTCAAAGCCTAGAATAATCCCCGTTCACACCGGGTCAGTCCGTAATGGGTAAAATGCTGGTTATGAATATTTTTCTCTTGGCCTTTTCTTTTCTTTCTTGTATTATATATATATATATATATATATATAAGAATTTTGTGAGTAGAAGAACAGTAGAATAGTTGAAAGTGAAGTAGTATTTCTCGTCTGATAGAAAAAAAAGACATTACTTTTCATCATTCATTTTTTTTACTACATTCTGAGAACGAAAAGCCTAATGTTTTTACTGCTGACATGACTAGTATCATAGTATGTTTCCAAGGAGAAAGCAACATCAATTCCCCAAGGTTTTATGCCATCACATCTCTAAATCTATTTTGAGTGGAAACAACATTTATTTTTTTCATCTCGTTTTTTTTTTTTTTTTTTCCGAAAAAAATATGTAGTTCATCCACGGATAAATATATGAGCAGTTAAAGAAAAATTCAGGATAGGAAAAAATTGAAAGTCTTGGCATTATAGCTCGGGTGATATCATGTCGTGTTATTCAAAATAGTAGAAAAAAATTCTGATTTTTTTTTTCCTGCAATAAACAGCAAATGGTGCTATCCTGAACCGGCAACCTGTCCCTGTTGGAAACGGTCCTACTGCTACCGTAAAAGTGGTAAGTCTTCTCTTTTCTCTAAATCTCGAATATAGTTTTTCACTAACTGATGGACTTATTATCTCAGGAGCCAACAACTGTTACATCCATGGCAGCTGCACCTACGTTTCCTCATGTTCAACCTATTCCACGCCCAACTGTCTTGCAGACATCATCACCTCCCGTTTCACACGAAGTATCCACAAACGCCGATACTGCACAAGATATGAAACCAGTAGTGAGTGTAGGGCTCTCACAGCAACCTGTGCGTCCATCCGGACCCGCAAATTCCAACATTTTAAACAATCTATCTCAAGTGCGTCAAGTTGTGAATTCCGCTGCCTTGAATGGAGGAACCTCTATTGGTCTTCCGACAATGAACCAAAACCCCATGGCCATGCATGTTTCGAATATGATATCGAGCGGGATGCAATCCTCTGTTCCTGCTGCACAGAACGTGTATTCGTCTGGCCAATCAGGTGTTACGTCAATGACTGGTTCTGGCACAGGGGGTGCACAAGTTGCTCAAAACCCGAATCTCGGTTCATTTGCTGCACCAAGCTCTAACGTATCTGGGAATTCGAATATAGGAGTGCCCCAACCTTCGGGAAATCTTCAGGTTCCTGCTAGTATGGCTCAAAATGTACAGAGCATGAGCCAAGGAAATCTATCAGGTGCTCAAATGGTTGGCATGAACCAGAATATGATGAATGGGATTGGACCAGCTGGTTCGTCAACTGGGAATGGGTCGATGATGCCTACTCCTGGAATGAATCAACAAGGGATGCAGTCGATTAATGGTGGAAATAATCCAGGGGCAAGCATGTCGTTATCCCAGCAATCATCTAGTGCGTTGCAAACCGCACAGTCAAAATATGTGAAAGTATGGGAGGTATGTCGTGCTAAAGAAAATCGCAAAAAACTATACCAAGACTGAATATTTTATACAATTGCAATAATTTTACTCGGATATACCTCTAGATTATAATAAGGGTTGATAACCAAATTGCTATCTGAACTTTAAGCGAATTACAAATTGCTACCCGCACTTTAAATTTTTAAAATTGGCTACTTGAACTTTCAGTTTCCGAGCAAATTGCTACCCCTGTTACAATTTTGGTCAAACTGAACAGAAAATTAGCATTTTCCGGCTACGTGAGGTCTTTTTCATGTGTATCCAAGATGGATTCATACATATATTGAAAAGATTGCAGCGAAATATCTTCATTTGGACACTCGATTGGACATCCAAGTGAAGATATTTTGCTCCAATCCTTTCAATTTATGTCTAAATTCATTGTAGGTACACATGAAAATCCCTAATGTGGCCGTAATATGCTCGTTTTCGATCCAATTTGACTGAAATTGTAATGGAGATAGCAATTTGCTCGAAAATTGAAAGTTTAGGTAGCCAATTTTAAAAATTTAAAGTCCAGGTAGCAATTTGGTTATTAACTCTTAAAATAACTGATAAACATACTGAATGCAGGGAAATTTATCTGGGCAGAGGCAGGGGCAGCCTGTCTTTATCACCAGATTAGAAGTAAGTTTTCAAGCTGTGCCTCTTATGTCATTATCCTTATGTGTTGAATGGACGAACCACTTCCTTTTTCTCCATTAGCTTTGTCATTTGCTGCATGCATAACTCGTAATTTTTCTATGGCAGGGCTACAGAAGCGCATCAGCCTCTGAGACGTAAGTGTGCTTACTGATTTATTCTACCTTTTGTAAAAATAATTTATATTCATCTAACATGCTGCATTTGTCACTCACCAACATTACCTGTCTTATTGTTTGGTTGCTTCTCTTTATCTCAGTTTCTGTATAATTCTTTCGAATTTGAGACTCCCTAACTAATCAAAGTCTGGTGAAACTTCACTGAAAATCTGTTTTCTAAAGCCATCACCAACTGAATTTTATTTTTTAAAATCAGTTTATAGAGGGTTACTAAGCTCTGAGAAAAGGGTATCTTGTTCGGTCATGGTCATGTTAGATATCTATATTGTCACGCATCAGATCATTTAATGTGCATTCTCCTTACATTTTCAGGCTTGCAGCAAACTGGCCGCCTATAATGCAAATAGTTCGTTTGATATCTCAGGACCACATGAATAACAAGTAAGTTACATATATGTAGTCTTTGGCAACCCCAACAACAATGAACTTGATTTTTATCGGTTTTGATCATACAAGCTATTTAAATAATTTGTAACTATATCCTGCTCTACTATCTTCTAAGTGTGTTGGACTATTGTGTAGGCAATATGTTGGCAAAGCGGATTTTCTAGTTTTTCGAGCAATGAACCAGCATGGTTTTCTCGGACAGCTGCAAGAAAAGAAGCTTGTATGTTTTGCTCATGTCCTTCTCTATACTTATCTATAAATACTATCTTATCCCAAACAGAGCATTCATTTATGTTTTCTTTTCATTATATGTAGTGTGCGGTCATTCAGTTACCTTCTCAGACATTGCTGCTCTCTGTATCAGACAAAGCTTGTCGCCTTATAGGGATGCTTTTTCCTGGGGTGAGATGAGATGAAGTTTATACTCAATACATAAACTTTCTAAAGGGTTAAGTTAAGAACCTATAAACTGTCTAAGGTTTGCCCTATGTGAGATTTTGGTGTCTGAAGTTTAAATTGCTGATATCGGATGTCTGAAGTTTTCACTTTGTTGAAATTTGATTTTCCGTCCATTTTTTCTGTCAAATTTGACAGAATGGTGTGAAAAGTCGAAATTGCCCCTGATACTTTTATGTTTACCGCCGGCCACACCCAACTACCGCCGGCCACCACCCAACTCCGGCCGGCCACCACTCTACTCCGGCCGCACATGACTAAATTCTGTCAATTTTAACAACAAATTTGGACGAAAACACTAAATTTCAACAAAGTTGAAACTTCAGACAGTCAATATCAACAATTTAAACTCCAAACATCAAAATCTCACATAGAGCAAACTTCAGACAGTTTATAGGTTCTTAACCCTTTTCTAAAAAGATTTCGTTTTATTGAAAAAAATTGTTTTTTTTTGGATTTTGTAGGATATGGTCGTGTTTAAGCCTCAAATGCCTAGTCAGCAGCAGCAGCAGCAACCGATGCAAATGCAGCAGCAACAACCCATGCAGATGCAGCAACAACCGATGCAAATGCAGCAACAGATTCAACAGATGCAGCAGCAACAACAGCAGCAGCAACAACAACAGCAGCAGCAGCAACAGCAGCAGCAGCAGCAGCAGCAGCAGCAGCAGCAGCAGATGTCTCAGCTTCAACAGCAACAAATGCCGCAACAGCAGCAGATGCAGCAGCAGCAGCCACAACTTAACCAAATTCAGCAACAGCAGCAGATTCAGCAGATGCAACAGCAGCAACAGCAACTTCAGCAGCAGCAAAAATCATCACAACCAATGGTTGGGTCGGGGATTGGTCAAGGAGGAGGCTATGGTCAAGGTCCTCGTGCGCAATTAGTGTCTCAGGGTCAAATACCTTCACAGGGACCCAATTCCTTGCCTGGAGGAGGTGGATTCATGAATTGATAGGTTGCGAATTACGGATTACATTAGTTGTGTTGTTTTCTGTGTTTGAGACATATTAGGATTGATCAACACCACATTGACAATAGTATTGTACAGTAAGTGTTATTGGCAGAAAGCTGAGTTAATTAAAGATGCATTGTTTGTATAGACTGTCATATGGTTCCTTGGGCTACACTGCTATTATATTATGGGTTTAAGAACCTATAAACAGTCCAGGGTTTGCCCAATGATAAAATTTGGTGTCTGAAGTTTAAAATGTTAAAATGGACAGTCTCATATTTCATTTTTGTTGCAATTGAGTGTCTCCACGCATATTTTTATTTCCTTCAATTATTTTTATCAGTTTATTCATAATTTATCTCTCTTTACTTTTTACTAAGTCGGCAAATTTCCGCAAAAACTTGAACTTTCAAAATAAAAGGTTTCTAACAGAGTGACGTGTAGCAATTTTCAGCGACAACAGAGGGAAATTTACTTGCGAATGTGATCAACTTTTTAGGTGACGGTCCCAACAATGTGAAAAGAAGAGAGCGTGCATGAGATGTCGAATTTGACAGTCGGTTTCGTCGGGAATAACTTCTCTAAAGTAATTATAATGAGATACCAAATTTCAACAAAAATGAAACTTGAGACCTTCATTTTAACAGATACCAAATTTTAACATTAGTGAAACTTTAGACAATTTATAAGTTCTTAACCGTACACATTTTGAAACATGCAAGGGTTGTGACAAACATGAGATTTTTTTAACATACTTCACAAATATGAATTTTTTTGTTACACTTAAAATTTGCATTGCAATGTCAAATTTCATTTAGAGTGACAATGCATAAAATTTAAAACAATGGGGATTTTAAAGCTGCAATAAAATGAACAAAGTGGTTTCTTTAAAAAAATCGGACAGAAATTTTGGTAGCCATCGATGTCTTGCTGTTCTTGATCTCGTCTTGCTCGCTAGACATTGAAGAAGCTCCCGCCCTGCATCATCATTCAGCGATCGATCAGACCTTCCATTCCATCAGTCCTCTTCTACTACCTCCAATCGATCGACGAAGCGCCTGAATTGCAACAACAATGGCGGAGTTCTTGGAATTGGAGGCCCAGGACGCCGTCCGGCTGCCGTGGAACGTGATTCCGGGATCGAAGCAGGAAGCCACCAACTGCGTCATCCCCGTCTCCGCAATCTACACTCCGATTAAGGATTTTCCCGGCATGCCTGCGCTCTCTTATACGCCTCTTCGTTGCCGCACCTGTCGATCTGTCCTGAATCCTTTCTGCACACTCGACTTCGCCGGAAAGCTCTGGATCTGCCCTTTCTGCTACCATCGGAACCACTTCCCTCCCCACTACGCATCCATCTCTGAAGAAAACCTACCTGCTGAGCTCTTCCCCCAGTATTCGACCATCGAATACGCTTCTCCTGACGATCGCCCTCCTTCTGTGCCTCCTGTGTTTCTCTTCGTCATTGATACGTGCCTCATCGAGGAGGAATTGGGGTTCCTCAAATCGGCTCTCTTGCAGGCTATTGGATTGCTGCCTGGGAATTCACTGGTTGGGCTCATTACGTTCGGGACTCTGGTACAGGTTCACGAACTGGGATACGGTCATATGCCCAAATCTTATGTGTTTAAGGGGTCTAAGGAGGTTACCAAGGAGCAGTTGCTTGAGCAAATGTGTTTCTTCGCCAAGAAACCAAAACCTCCTGTTGGTGTTATTGCGGGTGTAAGGGACGGATTGGATGCTGAGAGCATTGCCCGGTTTCTACTACCTGCATCAGACTGCGAGTTTGCACTCAATGCGGTAATGCAGATTCGAATGGATCAATGGATTTCATTTTCCACATTAATCTGACGGAGTTCTCTTGTGTTTCGAAATTGATTGGTGACAGGTTCTGGATGAGCTTCAAAAAGACCCTTGGCCTGTGCCTACTGATCAGCGTTCCACCAGATGTACTAGCACTGCTTTGAGTGTGGCTGCGAGTTTGTTGGGGGCTTGCGTGCCTGGTTCTGGTGCTAGAATTATGGCATTTATTGGTGGACCAGCAACTGAAGGACATGGTGCTGTAAGTGTGTTGCGTGAACCTCGTTGATTTACTATCTATCCTTTTTTCTACGAATAAGCTTTCATGGATCTTATTATGACCTCTCATGGCTGATGATGGTCACTAAGATAAAGTTATCAAATTATCGATTGAGTGATGTTGCTTGGCTGTATTTGATCGCAAGTAGAACTTTCGGGCAGTCTAGGTTGCTTTAAGCAAATCGATGAGCTACAAGGTCTATATCTGATATATGGTCCAACAAGACCAGTAGATGGAAATTGCGGGATGCTGTTTTTAATCATATATCTGTCGTATATACTAATAATGAGCAACGTCAACATAACTTTTTGCATTGGCATGCAACCAACTTTGCCCCGAAGAATAAGTGGCATCTGAATTATATGTTAGAAAATGTAGTTGAGGTTCTTGTCTGCAAGAGCTTGAGCATTCTTATGCACCAGTTGGTGCACAGCATAGTCCATCATGATAGTGCATCAACATATCAAAATTGATTCAGGGATCTGGTCACTTAATTGTTCAATCAGGCTTCACTACTGTAACAGATATGTGCTTGGATTTGCTGTTCAACTCTGCCAAATCTTTAAGTAGCTATTATTGCTTTGTAGATTGTATCAAAGAATCTTTCGGAGCCAATTCGATCTCACAAGGACTTGGACAAAGACTCTGTTCCCTATTATCACAAAGCTGTAAAGTTCTATGAAGGACTTTCGAAACAGCTGGTAAACCAAGGACACGTGTTGGATTTGTTTGCATGTGCTCTTGACCAGGTACTGAATGTTTGTTTACTTTTCATTTCTATTTTTTGACAATAATCATCATAAGATAATATGATGCTCTTTCTCTTAAAATCATCATTTATTTGTAGAATCAAGATTTTAATTGATTATATTTTTTGCTCAGTTTTGTCATTATGAGTAAAGTGAACTTGTGATTGGATTCAGTGTCTTTTATTTTTTCCAGGTTGGAGTGGCAGAACTTAAAGTTGCAGTAGAAAGAACTGGAGGGCTTGTCGTTCTTGCAGAAAGCTTTGGTCATTCAGTGTTTAAGGATTCTCTAAGACGCATTTTCCAGTCTGGTGAATTTGATCTTGGCTTGTCATCCAAGTAAATCTTCACCGAATTCTTCTTCATAGTCCCTTCAGCGTTTGAGAAAATTACACCGTAATCTTTTAAGCTCGCAAACATGGTTAAAAGATTTTATACATGTGCTAGTAGTCTCTCAGTCTTGCGCTTTTCAAATTAGATTTTTAATGTTTGGCATGAAACTTCTCCAGTCTCTCAAATACAGATCTGTTTGGTTATGAGGGAACTGCATAATTTGTAGCATGCTTCCATGTTTTTCTTTACGTGCTTCATAATTTTATCAGTTGGACTGAGCATAGTTCGTTCGAATTTGTCATCAATAAATACAGAAGCCTGTGTGGACAACCATTGATTTGTTTTCTGATTTGGATGATATTGTACACAGTGGTATCTTTGAAATAAACTGCTCAAAGGATGTCAAAGTTCAGGGTGTTATTGGCCCTTGTGCATCACTTGAGAAGGTATGATCATTATCTCTGCAAGTTGCTTTATCCATTCCTCTTTCTTTCTTTCTTTTTTTTGGGCAGGGGTTCCTTGGTTTAGTTTCCGTATTTGTTTGGTTTTTGCAGAAAGGTCCTTTATGCTCTGATACTGTTATTGGCCAAGGAAATACTAGTGCATGGAAGTTGTGTGGCCTAGATAAAGCCACGTCATTATGTATTGTGTTTGACATCGCGAAGAAAGACGCAGCTCAAGAGGCTAATGTGCAGTCAACAAGCACTCAGTTTTATTTTCAGTTCTTAACTTAGTACGTCCATGCCGTTTCCAGTTGGGTTCAGTTAATTTTGTATAGCCTTTTACCTCTCAACGATAAAAATTTGACTTACTGGGTGTTTTTGCTGCAGTTATCAACATGCTAGTGGCCAAATGAGATTCCGTGTTACCACGTTTCTTAGAAGATGGGTAGCAGGACCTGGAAGCAATCAGGCAAGCCACCTTCATTAGCTTAATCAATTGATTATGTCTCACCTAAACACTTTTTGTTGCTAAATCATAGACTTATTACAAATTCATTAGAAGGCACATTAACTGAAGCTAATAATTGTTAGAGATTCAGAGTTTTAATATCAGTTGGTAGCTTCACAATTTTCAAGATGTAGTTTTTAACACACTGAAAATGGTTGCAGGAATTGATTGCTGGATTTGATCAAGAAGCAGCTGCTGTTGTCATGGCACGCCAAGTTTCTTTCAAGATGGAAACAGAGGTAAATCAATAAATTATGTATATCAAATATAATTATTTAACCAATATATTAGTAAAACTACATTGAAATTTAACTGGTTGGTGCAATTGGTGTGAACTGTGAAGGCTGAGTTTGACCCGATAAGGTGGCTGGATAGAGCATTGATACAAATATGTTCTCGGTTTGGAGAATACCAGAAGGATAGCCCTTCTACCTTTAGTTTATCCCCGCGTTTTTCAATATTCCCTCAATTCATGTTCCATTTACGGCGGTCCCAGTTTGTACAGGTAAGTGATCAATTTTTATTTTTTACTTTTTTCTAACCTGCCCCATCAAATTGGAGACACATTGTTTATATTGTAATTTCAATCACAGGTTTTTAATAACAGTCCAGATGAAACCGCGTACTTCAGAATGATATTGAACAGAGAGAACGTAGCTAATTCTGTCGTGATGGTTCAACCCTCATTAATATCGTACTCCTTCAACTCACCGGGACCCGAACCAGCTCTTCTTGACGTGGCCGCCATTGCAGCGGACAGAATACTTCTTCTAGATGCATTTTTTACTATTGTTGTTTTTCATGGCATAACAATTGCTCAGTGGCGAAAAGCAGGTTACCATAATCTACCAGAACATGAGGTAAGCTTATTCAACTTGGGCCTGAACTATACAGTTTTTGCTCAATTGATATCCTTCTTAGATGCAATTTGACCCTAAACTTGACAAGATTTCAAATTGGCTCCTATAAATTTACAAGTTGTACACAGCGAGTTCGGTTCCTTATACAATTGAAGATGACGAAGATCTGGTTTGTATTTTGCGCCCCCTGACTTTATTACCGTGGCTTTCTATGTTCAGGCTTTTGCTAAGCTGCTTCAAGCGCCTCACGAGGATGCTGATGCCATAGTCAAGGAGAGGTTCCCGGTGCCTCGTTTGGTTGTCTGTGATCAACATGGCTCCCAGGTACTACTACTCTATCATTAATTGCAACGGTTAAGAACCTACAAACTATCCTAACTATAGCCATTGTTGCTAATGATTTCAAATGTTAATATTCGGTGTCCAATATCAGATTTGTTGCTTTCCATTTTTTTCCGACTGATTTTGGTGCTAAAATTGGTGTTTTGACAATAAAAATGCTGCTTTCCACTTTTTCGAAGTATTATATTTGTTACTCATAGTTTAGGCTTATATGATGCTTAAAAATATGTTTTTGTTTCGTTAATTTTAGGAGAGAAATGTGGAAATCAATAAATCTGATAGTTGGGACACGGAATATCAACATTTTAAATCTGGGACAGCGAATAACAACCTGATCTATAGTTGGGACTGTTTTTAGGTTCTATAACCCCTAAAAAAGCAATGGTTTTTCTACTCTAGAACTGACAGTTTGTGCTGAAATCAATGGTTTTTCTACTCTAGAACTGACAATTTGTGCTGAAAGCAATGGTTTCTCTACATGATGTAAAAGAAAAGATTGAATGATCTTCTGAGTTGGTTTTTTGTTGTCAGGCTCGGTTTCTTCTGGCGAAACTGAACCCGTCTGCAACTTATAACTCGGACGCAGCAGTGGCAGGAGGAGACGTGATCTTCACGGACGATGTTAGCTTCGAGGTCTTCTCGGATCATCTCCAAAGACTAGCTGTCCAGTAAGATTTCACATTCTTGAGCAGTTTTGTATTCTTCCCATGAATTTTTCTGTATAGTTTGGTTCATCATTGGTCCGAGGATCGTTAATACAACAGGTTGTGCAATGCTTTTTTATCAGTAGCATGTGTGTTGAATTCAGTCATGTTAAAAAGTAACAAAAATAGAGTTTTCATGAAACATCAAAGTTTTCGAATATTGCATGAACCAACCAAATTTATACATAATAATAAGGGTTAAGAACACAATAGGGGCCTGAATGTTTGCCCATGTTGCCAAAAGGGGTCTGAATTGAAAAAACGTATTATTTAGGGCCTGAATTTTGAGTTTTGGGTATAAGTGAGGTCTCCGTCTATTTTTTCTGTTAAAAGTGACGGAAAGTGGTCACATGCTTGGCATGTGACCAAAAATAATTTGAAAACCCGAAATTGCCCTTTGACCAAAGTGTGTCTCTCATATGTTTGACCTAAAATGACGAAAATACCCTTTAAAACCACATCTCCGGCGACCACCACCACCCCGACTCCGGCGACCACCACCCCGACTCCGGCGACCACCGCCGACCTCCGGCGACGACCGAAAAGCTCCGATCAGAGCCAAAAAGCTCCGATCGGGGCCACAGGGCTCCAGATCGGAGCCTCAGAGCATCGATCGGAGCTTTGTGGCTCCGGCCGGAGCTCCGATCGGAGCTTTTTTGGCTCCGATCGGAGCTTCGGAGCTCCAATCGGAGCTTTTTTGGTTCCGATAGGAGGCCGATGGCGATCGCCGGAGCCGGGTGGTGGTCGCCGGGCGGTGGCCGGAGCGTGGTGGCCTTAAGGGCATAATTAGTGTGTAGGAGTATTTTAGACATTTCACATTTTATTAATTAAATTGATAAATTGTATAATAATTACAAAATGGTATTTTTGTCTTTTCACGTGGTTCTGTTAGATTTAACAGAAAATTTGGACGGAGACTTGAAAAAACACAAAAATCAAAATTCAGGCCCTTAAAAAATACGTTTTTTCAATTCAGACCCCTTTAGACAACATGGGCAAACATTCAGGCCCCTATTGTGTTCTTAACCCTAATAATAACAATCCATTCTACCTAGTATATATGTCTATCCTACAAATAACTAATAACTTTGATACACATGAAATAGGGTTAAGAACCTATAAACTGTCTGAAGTTTGCCTCATGTGAAATTTTGGTGTCTGAAGTTTAAAATGTTAAAATGGACAGTCCTCGATTTCATTTTTGTTGAAATTTTGTGTTTCGGTGTGATTACTTTAGAGAAGTCAATCCCGATTACCAAATAAGAGCTCTCATGCATGCTCCATGTCACCTTGCCGGGTCCGTCACCTAAGAAGGTGGCCACATCCGCGCAAGTAAATCTCGCTCTATTGTCGTTGAAAATCACTATACACCACTTTGCTTGAAACCTTTTCTTTCAGATGTTTAAGTTTTAGGAGAAATTTGACGGTTTTAAAAAGTAAAGAGTGATTAATTATGAGTGGGTGAATGGGTCTGTGAAAATGTTTGAAGGGAGAGGAAAAGACGCACGAAGACATCAGATTTCAACAAAAATGAAACTTGGTACTGTCCATTTCAACATTTTAAACTTCAGACACCAAAATTTCACATAGAGCAAACTTCAGACATTTTATAGGTTCTCAACCCATGAAATATACTTATATGGGTTATAGGGTCTTTTGGTGCCATATGTACCTTTATTTTATAGACTTTGGTGTCGTACGTTTACATTTTGTAGACTTTTGGTGCATCAGTTAGTCAACCATCAAGTTTGACTGTTAAATACTTTTATTTTGTTCAATTTAATCATTTAATTTATATACCTAACTTTTTTATTTTTGTAATGTAGTCCCTAAAAAATCAAATTGGACTCTAGGGTCCTTGACCCAGTCATGGTTGGACCACGGCTGGGGTTGCCGAACCTGGACGACCCCAGATGTGGTGCGACCCAGCCGTGGTGAGGCCCAACCATAAGGTTCAATTGACCCAATTTAGTTTTTTTAGGGAGTAAATTGCAAAAATCAAAAGTTAGGTATATAAATTAGATGACTAAATTGAACAAAATAAAAGTATTTAACGATCAAACTAGACAGTTGACTAACAGATGCACCAAAAGTCTACAAAATGCAAATGTATGACACCAAAAGTCTAAAAAAATATATATATGACACAAAAAACCAACTTTAGTTAAATATACAGTACCAAAGTAGTTGAAAGCCAATCAAATCCTGAACACAAACAAAGCTTCCAACAATTACTTGCAATGCAAGTAAAACCATCTAAATGTCAAATATTTGCAGCCTCATAAGGCTATAGAGTACTAGATTAATCAAACATTAATCTTTATTTAGCATTAGAACGACCACACAAGGCGATTACTTGGTATTGTATTTCTGGGAATCAATCACTTCCATCTCTTGAACATCTTTCCTTTATGCTTCCCATAGAACCCATGCCCGTGCTTGAATTTTCCATGCTTGAACTTGCCATGCCCATAGCCATGTCCATAGTAACCCCCATGGCCATGGCCATGATGCATACCATGATGTCCACTGTGAGCTAGGTGGTGTGCACCATATACTGCTAGCCCACCAGCTACCATGGCCCCCATTCCTGCTCCATGGCTATGCCCTATGTATACATAATACATAGAAACAAAATAAAAAACTAATAACATTTTAAACAAAAGGAAAAGAACTTATTTAGTGTCTCAGGTTTAACACATGTGTCATTTTGGTATCTCAAGATTAAATTATTAATATTTGGTGTCCCGGGTTTTAATTTTGTTGCGATTTGGTTTTCCGTCCAATTTTGGGTTAACTTTGACGGATTGAGAATAACAAACAGTTTTGCCCCTTATATATATATATTATGTCCGATTTCGGCCACCCACCTCCGATCCCGGCGGGGCTAATTTGGGCATTTTTAATTTTATTCGGTCATGTGCTGGTCACTTGACCGAGTTCTGTCAAATTTAACCCCAAAATTTGATGGAGACACCAAATGACAACATAATTGAAACCTAGGACAATCGAAAATAGCATTTGAATCCGCTAAATCGACACATGTCATTTTCCTTAAACAGAAAATCAACGAAAATAAAATATGAGACACCTATTAGCAAGAATTTAAACTCGGAACACCTAAAAGTAGGGCTGGCAATTTGGGTTCGACACGATGGGCCGACACGAACACGACACAAAAATTAGGAGTTTGGGTTTGATATTAGTAACACGGCACGACACGATAACACGGTTTTTTATAATAAAACGGTTAAATATTAATTTTGTATTCAATTTACTAAAATGTTTTTGTGTCAGTTTTTCATGTTGCGCCGTGTTTGGGCTGACCCCCAGAACACGACACGAACCTGCACGACCCGCACGAATTGTCAACCTACCTAAAAGTAACATAATGCAAACTTGGGGATGTGATTAGATTCTTAACCCAGGTTAAACCGAGCGAGTTGTTTAGATTCAAGAATCACAAAGGACTTATTTTGCAGTTAGGGCCAATTTCATGCTAGCTTATATAAAATTACTTCATTTTGATTACCAACCATAGAACCATATATAGACAGTAAAAATGTGCATAACTAAATTCCTTGTCCTATTATAGTCCTACACTCATTCTACAGTAAGCTCAGCAAGGAAAAAACTAAAGGTTAAGAAACTAAAAACAGTCCAATTATAAACTCCGTTGCTAATCGATATTCCAGATTTAAAATAATGATATTGAGTGTCCAAATTATCAGACTCTTTAAATTTGGGACAACATTTAGCAATATGACCTATAATTGTAACTGTTTTTAAATTCTTAACCCAAAACTAAATTAGTGAATCAAGAAAATTTGCTCAATAGAAATTGTAATTCCAAGATTTACCTGAGTGAGCGTGGTAGCCAGCAGAAGGGTACCCTGAATGAGGATGATACCCTCCTCCAGCAACAGGGTATCCTCCTGGAGGGTATCCAGATACAGGATATCCGTGGCCATGTTGTGGTGGATAGCCATAGCCCTGTGGTGGATATCCATATCCGTGTCCTGCTGCACCCGGAGGAGGATATGAGTGTGATCCATAGTTGCACCCACCATACAGACTTGAAAATATCCCTTTGTTAGTTGAGTCTTTCATGATTATTATTCAAACTACAAAATCAAACCGTAGCAACAAGTTATCAAAAGTTGCAAATGTAATCCGGACACAAATCTGATACGTGGAGTCAACTAAGGGGACGTAAACCAAAAAACCGCTGATAATCGAAACTAGGCTTTGACTTTGATACATGTAAATAATAAGACGCACGCCTTAACTAACAGGCTCATAAGTCCGAACTTGTGGGTGAAGGCATCAGCAACACTCTTATATTACACATATTAACGGCAAATAAATCGAGACGATTCAAAATCTGCACCGAACAATTGACTAGTTTTTTTTTTTTTTTTTAACCTTAAAATATGTTAAAGTCGTAACTTAATCTTTATACTTCAATATTTCTCTCATAGGCTGAAACTTCTTTTATAGCTTAATACGTGAAACTTTAAGTAAATTAAGGTTTTAACTTCACGTCGCGGAAATTCAAACATACGCGCTCTAATATATACGCGCTCTAATATTAGAATTATTATCGAACCAGAAACAACAAAGGGCAGGTGAGAAAAGTTACCAGATCAGTTCAGATGAAGATGAAGAAGGTGAAGAAGAACGTAAAGATGGAACGAGTGTTAAATATGTTCAACTAGAAACATTTATATATGAAGATTTGAGAATATGCATTGACCGTAGTTGGGTGTGGCGGGTGTTTGGGCACAAATGCAAGAAATTCGATGGTCCCACAACTTTGTTTCAGCGAGGTGCATACACCGGGTATAGGAAATTCTCGCTTATTATACAAGGGATCATGTCGTCATTATATATTATTATATATAATATGTACGCGTTACGTGAACGCAAATTGAAAAATTAACTCATCAAGTATCAAATGCTCAAATAAAGTAGAAGGAACACCAAGAATAAGAATGGTTAGTATAATAGATTTATTTACTCTTTTTTATTATTCGATTCATATTCCAATTAGTTTTAAAAATAAAAATATTGTATATTGAAAAAAAAATGTTTAAATATGAATAAAACGTGTCTAAAATTTGAATTTATAAGTCCAGTCATATAATTTAATTAATTAAAGTGCACATGTTATTCGTGACATAAAATATACCTTATCCAATGGTTTAAAAAAAATCAACTTAATGTAGCAGCTGTGGAAACATCCAGGCCACGTCGGCTTGGTCTTATGATGTCAAAATTTCTGACTCGTACAAGAACGTACATATATTATATATAATATAATAATAATATAATTAAAAAAAATCAGGGGTGAAAATGGAAATCATTGAAAGAATGGGGTCAGTTTCGTCATTTCCCAAAATAAAAGGAAAATCTTTTAAAAAATTGGCAGCCATATATGAAAAGAATGGCGGGACCAAATCCTACAGTGAGCGGCTCGTCTTCTCCCCAAGCTCAGACTACGTTTCATCGTCTGTGTGAAGCGCCATGGCGTCGCTTCTCCTGCAACCTCCCCATTCCTTCTGCTGCTATTCCTCCGCCACAGCCGCCGCCGCCACTAACAGCCGCCGACCTGCCGTCATTCTTCCAGTTACTCTCTCTCTCTCCCAATTGATGTTCAATCGATGAATAAAGGAACGATTCAATGAACCGATTGGTTTTTACTTTTAGGGTTTAGGTAACAACACAGGCGACTACGGCAAGTTGCAGCGCGATCTACAGCAGGACTACAACGTGCCTTCCGTGGTGGCCAAAGTATCTCGCCTCGATTGGTTCAGGAATGCCGCCGGATTGTTGGATTCAAACTACTGGCGCGGCACTCTCCGCCCTCGCCCTGTCCTCGACTGGTACCTGGAGAGAGTGGACGATGCTGTTCAAGAGGCCAAGGAATTTGCCCTAGGTATGCTCTTCGCTCTCCCTCAACGTCAATTTTAGTGATAACTGAGCAAAGAAGTTGTGTTTTACTGAAATTGAAAGAACTGTTGAAAATTGATGTTCCCTATAGCAATTGTGCTCTTGAATTGGCAATAGTCATAAACAGGGAGGGATTTGTCTAGTTCTCTAGAAATCCCTAATTTTATCTGCAGTAGCTTCTGTTGCAGTTCATTACCAAGCTTTGATTTAGGTCTAAATTCTCGTTGAGGAACTTCAGAATTTGATGTTCTCTATAGCAATTATATTGAGCTCTTGAACTGGCAATAGTCATAAGCAGGGATGGAATTGCCTAGTTCTCTAGAAATCCCTAATTGTATATGCAGTAGCTTTTGTTGCAGTTCATTACCAAATCTGTGCATGAAGCGCAAAGCTTTGATTCAGGTCTAAATTCTCGTTGACGAACTTCAGAACTTGTTCTGTTTGTGTATTGGTGTTGTTTGTTGAGATTGTCACTAGTTCATAGTGTGTCTTCATACAGATGAAAGATGAGAATCTTTGTTTCTTTATCGCAGATTATGACAAATTTTCACAGTGATTATCCAGTTCATAGTGTGTATTCTTACAGATGGAACATTGTCTTTGATTGGACACTCGGCTGGAGGATGGCTAGCTCGTGTTTATATGGAGGAATTCGGCGTCTCCGATATAAAGCTGCTATTGACTCTTGGTACTCCTCACCTGTAGGTTATCGCATTATTCTGTTTGCTCCCATCATTTTCTTCCCAAAATTGTCATATTAATCTCTATGGAATTTGTTCAAAATTTTACTGATGTGTATCTGAGTCATTGTCATTCTGTAGCTTGAAATAAGATGATTTGATTCAGTCTCTGTTTATTATTATGTCAGACCGCCGCCAAAAGGTATCCCTGGGGTTATAGATCAAACAAGAGGTCTCTTGTATTATGTAGAAAAGAACTGCACAAAAGCAGTCTACAATCCAGAGCTGAAGTATGTATGTGTTGCTGGAAGGTAATTCAGAATCCAATATGTGTCTGATTCCTTTATGTGTTGCTTAAACAATAGGGTATTGCACAAAATAAGGTATTGCACAAAATAAGGTATTGCACAAAATTTATGCATGTCAAGAAAGTACTTGATTAAGCCAGTGATTTCTGTTCATCTTTAGATTAAGAATCTATGTCTAAACAGCTTTTCTGAATATGATGAGAGAATCATCTTATGTAATGATTATGGATTTGCAGGTACATTCAAGGGGCTCGATTACTGGGAGAATCAAATGTCGTTTCAGTTGACGAAGATCAGCTAATATCCGAGGTTGCTGTAATGGACAACCCGACAAGTAATCCCCCGACTTGGCGTGCCCGCTTTGTGGGACAGGGGTACAAGCAGGTGAATAACACAAATGAAACTCACAGTCTTACAACATTGTGCTTACTCTTTTTCGCGTATTGTTTAACCAGGTATGTGGCGAAGCTGATGTGTGGGGGGATGGAGTGGTGCCGGAAGTATCTGCGCATCTGGAAGGCGCGCTTAACCTCAGTTTACAAGGCGTCTACCATTCCCCAGTCGGGTCCGATGATACCTTGAGACCATGGTATGGTTCCCCTGCTGTTTTAGACAAATGGGCTCCTTATCTACTTGAGTAGTAATATGTTAGGTTCTTATGGGCATTCATTTAGATGAAAATTCATTCATGCTAGTACATTGTTTAGCTAAGTAAAACCTAAAGCAAAGATAACCTTTTAAGTCAAGTCAAATTTTGTTTTAACTTTCATTTCTTGCAAGTTCCAACCAACAAGAGTAAGAATTTGGAATGTCAGGCTGAAGAACTCAAAACACCCTATTCAACACTTAACATGTACCCAATAACTACTATCTAAGAAAAAATCAAAAGACAAAAAGTAGAGTTTTACTGAGAAACACCAAGCCACTTGGTGAAGACATCAAATTCGGTGTAGTCGCTGTCTGAGATCATGGTCTTATACCAAGACTTGCCTGCTGCCTTGATTGCTGATGCCTCTTCCTGGGAGTTGATACATACATGTAAATTAGTCAGAACAATTAGATGATATTCATGATTTCTGCAGCAAAATGAATGAAAACTTACCATATTCAATTGATCATGTTTTGTGATTCTTTCCAGGTTCAGCACAGTAGCATAAACTATATGACTAGATTTACGAAAAATCTAATACCTCTAAGAAGCTAACAAATTTTCAAGCAGGTACAAACAACCATTGAATCTAAGTAATGATCACAAAATCATGCAACAGTGTAATCATCAATTTCAGTGTACCAAATTCTAACAGTGTTAATGCGCATATAATGGTCAGGAAAATGAGAGCAAATCATTAACATGACTCATCAATAACCATCACATGTTTCATATTTGCCAAGCATCAGTTCCAATCTGCAGCATATGAACAAAAGTGGTGCAAACGAAGAAACATACCTTGCTAATGGGGGCCCTCTTCTTGTTGAGTTTGTCCTTCTTAGCCTGAACGCGCTGAGCCTCAGCCAAAAGAGCCATTCTCTTAGCAGTCTTTGCATATGGATTGAGCCTCAACATTGTATTGAGATTCTTAAGTGGATTCTTCTTCAAAGTTGCCCTCTTCACCTCCTTGTAGATCGGCCTAACCACCGACTGAACCTCATCGGAGTTGATAATCCTAGCAAGGTCCGAGTTCAACATCTTGGACCGAGGCAAGACATACCCCTTCTTCTCCGATTGCTTCTCAAACGATCCGTAGATTGAATCAAGCTTCTCAAATGCAGATTTAGTCCAGATCACAAACCGTCCGAGATGGCCGCCCGGTGCAAGCTTCAGCAAATTGAGCCTCTCAACGAAGGCGATCTCAACACCAGGTATGTTTCGGAACGCTTTCTCGAGACTCGATCCTTC
This sequence comes from Clarkia xantiana subsp. parviflora, assembly GCA_036873135.1. Taxonomy (NCBI): domain Eukaryota; kingdom Viridiplantae; phylum Streptophyta; class Magnoliopsida; order Myrtales; family Onagraceae; genus Clarkia; species Clarkia xantiana. The sequence goes on from JAPTYO010000003.1 coordinate 17,840,022, forward strand.
GGATCCAAACACAACCAACGGACCTTTCCGGTTGACATACCGGCGATTCCTCATCTTCCCCTTGCCGGAGCGAATTCCGGTGCTGTCCTTTGCTTTCTCGGCGTCAGTATATGCTCCGATCTTCTTCAGGATGTTGATCGCAGCTGCTGTCTTCTCAGCGCTTTCAGCAGAATCGCCGATCACGAGAGGCATCTCGGGAACGGACTCCACGCGGTGGCCGCGGGCAGTTACCAGGGAGGGAACTGCGGTGGCGGCGATCGCGGACACTACGGCGTACCGTCTCTGGTTGATGTTCACGCGGCGGTGCCAGCGGCGCCAGATCTTCGTCGGTGCGAACATACGCCCGCCGCGGCACATGTTGCCGAATGCGGCTTGGCCGGCGCGGTGTGTGCCGCCGCCTGGGACTCTAGGGATACGCGAAACGGCGCGTCCTGTTCCCCAGGACTCGGCTGAGGTCTGGTGACCGGCGCGGCGGGAGACGGCGTAGGGTTGGCGGCTGTTCTTTGAGATGTTGTCGTGCACGAAGCTGACAATGTCGGGGCGGATGGAGGACTTCATCACGTCGGGCAATGGTAGAGTGATTGCGCCGTCGGTTTCCATGTCGCCGTCGAGACATTGGACGCTGACGAGAGGTCGGGCGGCGGCAGCGGCCATTTTCGTTGTTCCGTATACTGCAGCGGCGAGTGTCAGTAACGACTGAGGAAGACGGTAAGGGCTTTTTGAAGAGCTAGGTTTTCGTGACTCTGCGTAGTACTTTCCTATTATGTATACAAGTTTGGACGTTATTTACGACAGTACCACTGGGCTGGCCGAGCCCAACTGTTAAGTAGACCTTAAATTGGCATGTGTTAATTATCATTTGAGCTTTGCCAAAAAAAAAAAAAATTATCATTTGAGACGATACAATACGAACGCGCATGAAAAAATTGTGTTTGTGCAACATATACAAAATGATAATACGATAGTATAAATACGATTAGTATGATATAATTTTTATTTCATGTTTGTGTTTAAGTATCACGACACGATAAAGTTATATTACCAAGTCTAACTTTGGAGTATTTAACAAAAAAAAAAAAATCAATCTTATATAATATAGCTTTTAAAACTTCAATATGTGGTTTAACTTTTAAATTTTGTCAATCATATATTACAAAGTAATGGATACTAACGTATTAATTTTTATTTTATTTTTTTGCTAAATGTAGTTAAATATTTTGATTTTTGCTTAAAAATCTTGTATGGATATATACAATTGAATAATTTAACACAACGCAATAGCACGACATGAACACGCACGAAAAATTTCGTATCGTGTGGGCACAATAAGCTTACCGTGCATATTTGTATTTGATAAGTTTGACACGACACAGCTATTAACACATGATAACGCAGGATATGACGAATTACCACGCCTATGAACATCTAGATTTTAAATCAAAAAAAAGAACATCTAGATTAAAAATTAGTATGTATAAAGTATAGGGTTCATGTTTCACAAGAGATTAAATTTAGGGGGCCGGTGCAATAATATAAGTATATTTTCACACAAACAAATGAAATTCGCCGATTGTCTGTTGAGACCGGATTGCTTCTTCGTCTCCCTCCCTTTCCCTACAAATCTCTTCCCTTATCTTCTTCTTCCTTATTCCTCTTATCTATTTACCTCCATCGCCATCGCCATCGCCATCGCCATGACATAGCTTCACATTCTACTCTGCATCTTGTCTCCCTCTCCACTTACTGGTGTAAGAAATCGAGAATCACCTCAACTAATTTACTCACATTTGCTGCATAATTTGAATGAATCCATTTGAAATTGCTGCCGCTATCATCCGCAGTATATGAATGAAGGATGTCTTGTCTGTTGCCGCAGTTCAAATGCCAGCCGTACACATTCTCTATCCAGTTAAAGCCTTTCTCCCACTCTTCCGTCTCCACCGCGAATATTATCACTCGTAAGTCGCAGAGTTGGATTAGTCAATTTCATTTTCGTAGTGGATAGTGACGCGTGAGATTCTCCAATTCCAGTCGGCAGTTTTGATGTCCTGTAATAATCAAGTGCCTGGATTAATTTCAGATGTTCAATGTATATTGAAACTGATTCTAAGATTGATTGGTCAATTGAAGTAGTCATTTCTACCTAGGGAGTTTTCTTCGGTGATCTATGCTGCCAGTAAGGTTGTATCAAGATTGATGCTTATTCTGCAATATCTATGAAATGAATGCACTAATTTTGTAATCTCAGCTGTGGTTTTTACTTGGTGATATGGTGAGATTTAGGCAAATGCAAGTCCTGTAGCGTGTTAATTACTTTGGTTGCTGAAATTTTGCAGATAGGAAAGACCATTCATATGTTCGTTTACAATGTGTACTGTCCAACACAGCAACGCTAACATTATCAGCAACATCTACTATCGTCCTTGATGTGGAGAAGCTTAGATTGCCTTCCTTAGAATCTCATTCTGATTCATTCACTGCAAGCAGATCAAGGACATACACGGTGCCCGTAGGTCCTCCAACAGAGGTGAAAATGCATTTTCTTGCCCAGATTATATATGTTTCACGAGATAATGATTGCATATACATATGTTTTTCTTGATTTGTTTGATTAAAATATTTTACTACTCAGGTTGAAATAATTGAAAGAAACTTCTATCATACTGAATGAAGAATCTTTGTATAGCATTTATCATTTCCTCACTTGTTGATGCCTTATATTCAGCAAAAAAAAATTAAAAAGTTATTGACATTGTTCTTTGTGATTCCATGGTTTTGTTTGTTCTAATCTACACTGCTTCCTCAGGCAGATCTTGAAGCAACATTAGCTGCAGAAACACTAGTTAAAAGTGGTGAAGCAGTAATTGCTGCTGCTGCTGCTGAAGAAGCGATTACACTTGCAAAGGCAGCTTTGAAATCTGCAAAGAATGCAGCCCTTGTGCTAAAAAAACTAGATTCTTCAAAAGCTAATACAAGAGCAAACAATTCATCCACAGATTCTTCACTGGAACTTTTGAAGCTAGACCAAGCTTCTACATCACAACTAACGGAATCTGAAGGCGGGCTACAAGAAGAAAATCTTATGCAGAACGACCTCAACGGTTTTGATGAATTGGAGCCAACAATTGAAGAACTTTTGCACCTGCAAGAACAACTTTCGGATAGCGTAACCGTCAAATCCCAACGCCAAGTGGAACGCAAAGCAAAGAGGGCAAAGGCAGCTGAAAAATCTGCTGCTGGCGTTGTTTCTCTAAAGTCACAATCTTCGGGTAGAAAAAAGCGTGTTTCTATACAAGATGTGGACTACAAGGATCCTTTGCGGTACTTTAGAGGAACAACTAATTCTTCCAGGCTTCTTACTGCCGCAGAAGAGGTGGAGCTATCCGCTGGTTTACAAGTAAGCTCTTATTATTTTCTGTAAAGTAAATGAAATTGTTCATTTCTATATATTGTCTAGAGAGATTTAGAAACTATTTTGCATAATACCTATAGCATTAAGTCTCATGCTCCTGGATTAGAAAATAACCTAGAAAATGTGAATTCAACCTTATTCTAATCTACAGTCTTGCATTTTGTATGATTGACTGCAACAGAATTCGACATGATTGTTTTCTGTTAAGAGTGCTGTAGTAGCGAAGTAAAAATAGTTACATGGTCTAAAAAATTTGGGTTGAGATTGGTTTCATCTTGTTTAGTAGTAGCCTATGGGTGATTAAGTAAAGCTAGAGTACCGTTCTCTTCTAGTTCTGGCAGTTCTTCATTTAAAGTTTTAAATTAAAAAAGGCAAACACAAAATGTTTTGAACTTTGCAAGTAGTGTTTGCTGCCTGCTCTGATACATCATTCTGATCAGGATCTGTTGAAGCTAGAAAGGCTCCAGGAGGAGCTTAAGGATCGGTGTGGAGGTGAACCAACAATTGGTCAGTGGGCTGCTGCAGCAGGTGTTGACCAGAAAACCCTAAGACACCGTCTAAACTATGGTGCACTTTGTAAAGATAGAATGGTTAAAAGTAACATAAGGCTTGTTATCTCCATTGCTAAGAACTACCAAGGATCAGGGATGAACCTCCAAGATCTAGTGCAGGTAACCTTTCTCCAAATCATCAAATTTTTGGTGCTTGAAAAGAAAACTATTAAGCAGTTGAGATTTTTTCAATTCATTAGGAAGGATGCCGTGGTCTTATAAAAGGTGCAGAGAAATACGATGCTTCGAAGGGTTTCAAGTTTTCAACATACGCGCATTGGTGGATCAAGCAAGCAGTCCGCAAGTCTCTCTCCGACCAGTCCAGAACAATTCGCTTACCTGTAAGTGTTTTCTGTAACTCTGTTCCACATCAGATACAAATGATGCATTTTTAAGTCCTTTTTATTGTATGGTACTATTCAGTTTCACATGGTTGAGGCAACATATAGAGTGAAAGAAGCACGGAAAAATCTGTTCAATGAAAATGGAAAGCAACCCAATAATGAGGAAGTTGCAGAGGCGACAGGGCTCACCATGAAGAGACTGAATTCAGTATTAATGGTTCCCAAAGCTCCAAGATCTCTCGACCAAAAGATTGGGATCAACGAGAACCTCAAACCATCGGTACTCCACTTCCTTTCATTCATCGGCTATTGTAATTGTGAAAAGGGTTATTTGCCTAATTGCATACCGAACTTTAGGTGATTTTCTGATCCAAAAAACTCGTATTTCAGGAAATTTTTGCCAAAAGGGTTATTTGCCAAGTTGCATACCGAACTTTGGATGATTTTCTGTTCCAAAAATCTCATATTTCAGGAAATTCTTGCCGAAAGGGTTTTTTTCCAAATTGCATACCGAACTTTGGATGATTTTCTGATCCAAAAATCTCACGTTTCAGGAAATTCTAGCCTATTGTAATTGCGAAAAAGTTTTATTTACCAAATTGCATACCAAACTTTGGATGATTTTCTAATCCAAAAATCTCATATTTCAGGAAATTCTAGCCTATTGTAATTGCGAAAAGGGTTATTTACCGAATTGCATACCGAACTTTGGATGATTTTCTGATCCAAAAATCTCATCTTTCAGTAAATTCTAGCCTATTGTAATTGCGAAAAGGGTTATTACCAAATTGCATACCGAACTTTAGACGATTGTCTGATCCAAAAATCTCATATTTCAGCAAATTCTACCCTATTATAACTGCGAAAAGAGTTATTTACCAAATTGCATATCGAACTTTAGACAATTTTCTGATCCAAAAATCTCATATTTCAGGAAATTATAGCAGACCCGGATGCTGAAACATCAGAAGAGCTATTGATCAAGCAGTTTATGAAGCAGGACCTGGAAAAAGTGCTGGATACACTAGCCCCAAGGGAGAAGCAAGTTGTGAAATGGAGATTCGGTCTAGAAGACGGGAGGACGAAGACGCTACAAGAGATTGGAGATACGATGGGGGTGAGCAGAGAGAGAGTACGGCAAATCGAGTCGAGCGCGTTTCGGAAGCTTAAGAACAAGAAGAGAACCAAACATTTGCAGCAGTATTTGACTTCATCTTCATAGTACAAGAGTGTTCTGTTCTGGTTTGCTTTGCTCACTGCAGAATGTATAGAGGATATTATTATGCATTGGAATTGGATAGGTCGGTTCTTTCTATGTATTTTTTTGGGGTAAATTAAGTGTATTTTTATTGGATATATATTTGAAGTGCAAATTTTTGGTTCATTTGAGGAACTATTTGCATCAGTTGGTCAAGTTTCTGAGTAATAATCACACATTTTATATTAGGGTTAATAAACTATAAACGATATGAAGTTTTACCAATGTTGAAATTTGGTGTATGAAGTTTGAAATGATAAAATAGATAGTTACAGGTTTTATTTTTATTGAAATTGGTGTCTCCGCACGTATTTTTCTCTCCCTTCAATCATTTTCATCAACCCACATTATCCATCATTTTTTACTTTTCACAAGTTCGCCAAATTTCCGCCAAAACTTGAGCATCCAAAAGAAAAGGTTTCCAACAGAGTGATTTGGAGCAATTTTTAGCGACAACGGAGCGGGATTTACTTGCGCGCATGTGACCAACTTTTTAGGTGAGGGGTCCCGGCAAGGTGACGAGAAAGAAACGTGCATAGGAGGTCGAATTTGACAGTCAATTTCGTCGGGATTGACTTCTCTAAAGTAATCACACCGAGACACCAAATTTCAACAAAAAAGAAACCTGGGACACTCTATTTTAACGTCAGACACCAAATTTCTACATAGATGAAACTTCAGACAATTTATAAATACTTAAATTTTTATATTAAGGGGCAGTTTAGTTATTAGTCTTGCTGTTCATTTGTCACTATATATGTATGGTTTTCCATTGTCGTATGGAACATCCAAATAATCCACGTCATGCATGCAAAAAATATAAGCAAGTCGCTATTATATGTGTATGTATATACATGTCAGATGTCACTATGTTAATAATAGTATTAAAGTATAGAGAAAGACATTTTCCAGGCCACTATGTAATAAAGACAACCTAATTACACCTTGTTTTGGATTCATTCTTTCTGTTTGTATATACAGACGTAGAATTTATATCACTATTATAATAAAATAGAAAGACATCTTCGTCGGTCACTCGTTAAAATAGAATGTAATATATAGTGGTTTAATGTTCAATCCATTATGCAGAGGTCTAAATTCTGATAAATTTTGGGAATAAAAATATATTTATTGTCAATATTTTACTTTTAAGTTATATTGCTAATTGTTGTCTCAGAATTAAAAGATATTTGGTATTTACCGTTAAAATGTTTGTTTTAAGTAAATTAAAAAAAAAGTTATTTTCTTCTTTTTCTTAGTATTAGATTTGTTATTCATGATTTATGTTTATTTAATGTTTAAAAACAATTTTTTGTTCCATTAATATTAAGAAATAACCCTATATCAACAAATTTGATTAGGAGTGGTGTATCGGTTCAGCGCTTCGTACTTATGTCAGAGGTTAAAACTCCGTCAGTGACCATGGGGATGTAAAGATATTCATGGCTAGCACTCTACCCATTACGGACTGACCCGGTATACGAGTATGATTAGTCTAAATGTAGAGTAAGCATATTGTGGGTGCTGCTCTCCTGATGGGGCCGGCTCTTCCTAGGACCACCCTGTAGAAAGAAAAAAAAAATTAGTTGAGACACTAAATATTAACATCTTAAAATAGAAATCAACTAATAAAATAGTTAGAATACTGAATATTAACATTTTAAATTTGAATTAGCTAGCTGACCTATAATCGGAACTATTTTAAATCTATTAACCATTTATTTTCATCTATATATTTATATATAACAACCACAGCACCTGAAAAGAGAGAGAGAAATGATGTCAATGGCATCAAGAAGAGGAAGACATGGACCATCTCCATTAGTACCATGTCTAATGGTAGTAACATTAGGGTTTATAGTATCATGGCCAACATTGTTGTCTGGTTTGGACCTATTTGTGCTGCCTCTGTTATTTCAATCCTCTACTGAAGAAGAAGACAGTAGTGATGAAGGAGGTATCTCTTTAATTATGCTTCTTCTCTGTGTTTTTCTGTTACTCATCATTTTACAGATTCCATCACGCGCTCCTCCACGCGCTCCTCCGTATTACCCAGCGCCACATCAGCAGCAAAGATTCAGATTCACCGCCGTAATTAGCCAACACGATCATCAAGGCGATCGCGGATTCGGGTTTGGAACCATTGTTATAATAGTGCTCTTCTTTCTGCTATATAATATTCTTGCATGAATATAATTCAGTTTTACTTGTATAATGGAATTAAACTCATGTACTAATTAATATATATGGTTAATTACTCTTTACTTCACTATGAATTATAGTTTTTTAATGTTGCTAAATGATACTCCATTAATTTTATTTACTGCACTATGAATTTTGAGTTGTCTTTTTTAGTTTTGTTGGTGTTGCTAATTGCTAAATGATAACTCCATTAACTTTCAATCTATTTTATTACATCAAAGGCTAGGTTAAGAATCTTAAAAGAGTTTCAACTATAGATTATGTAGATAAAAAAAAAACTATAGATTATGTTACTAATTGTTATCTCATATTTAAAATAGGAGAGGTCTGAAGTTTGGTCCTTGTTAATTTGAAAGGTCTGAAGATTGAAATTGTGATAACTGAGATCTGAAGTTTGGACTTTATGATTTTTAGGTTTTCCGTCCAAATTTTCTGTCAAATTTAACAGAACCGTGTGAAATGTAAAAAATACTCATTTTGTAATATTTGAATTAATAAAAAGTTTAATTAATATAAAGATGAAATGACAAAAATACCCCTGTCCATAATTTAAACCTAACCCAACTCCGGCCACGGCTCCGGCCGGCCACCACCCAACTCCGGCGACCACCACTCACAACTCCGACGACCGCCACCCAACTCCGACGACCGCCACCACGGCCCCAATTGGACCCAAATCGGAGCCACCGGCCCCGATTTGGGACCACAGAGCTCCGATTTGGGCCCAATCGGGGTCGGTGGCTCCGATTTGGGCCCAATTGGGGCCTTGGTGGCGGTCTTCGGAGTTAAGTGGCGGTCGTCGGAGTTGTGAGTGGTGGTCGCCGGAGTTGGGTGGTGGTCGGCCGGAGCCGTGGTGGTGGCTGGAGTTGGGTGGTGGACTTAAGGGCATTTTCCTCTTTTCATTCAATCACGTGAGATGCAAGAAGGGTATTTTTGGAATTTTATTTTATTTCTGGTCACATGCAATGCACATGACCAACTTCCGTCAGTTTTAACGGAAAAAACTAACGGAGGCCTCTATTATCTACAAGTCGAAACTTCAGACCTTTGTTATAACCATTTCAATCTTTAGACCTCTCAAATTAACAATGGCTAAACTTCAGACCTCTCCCAGGTTATTGACCCTTTAAAATATTGATATTTAGTATCTAAACTATTAAATTTGTTAATTTCCACTTTTTCTCTTAAAATTGACAAAATAAAAATATACATATTCAGCATCAAAAAATTATTAACCATGAGAAAAAAATCTAATAATCGAAAAAATGGAAAACAAACGGTTTTTTTAACCGTCAGTTATAACGCAAAATCACTTAGAAAAAATGGAAAGTAACAAATTTGACAGTCAAAACATCAAACATCAATATTTTAAATTTGGGATAGTGATTAGGAATATAATTTTAAACATTGGAAAATAATTTAATGCAGCCACAAACAAACTATGGACAGAGAGAAATAGGGAATTACATTGAGCTCGAGTAATATCTATTATTTGGTATTGGTACACTATTGAAGAAGCAGGCGTATCCAATAATGGCCCAGCCCAATTTCGTTACATTGTGATTAATAACCCACCAGGTCGACGCAGGGTATTAAACTATTTCGTCACTAAGTTTTTTTTTTTTTAATCTATCATAACTATTTGTATTAGTTTTTTTTTATTTATATATTATATTGTATAAAATATCTATATATATTCTTCATAAATCAATGTTCATCTTAATGTCATTTGCACTATACTCAAACGCATATAAGCGAGTTAAATGAGTAATACTTTTGGAAATATGATCCTAAGTCACAATTATAATAGATTGACTAGTTGTTCATCATGATTTGAGCTTCTTAAATAGGCGATCATGCATTTATTTATATAAAGTTTTTAAATAAGTTGTACTAATTTTCTTTTGTAGCACATCAGAAAATATAAATACCGGAATGTCCTTATATATTTAATTTTTCACGCATTGTCCCTAGGTAAGAATTAAGTCAGAAATTTTGTTTATGGACAAAAACTCGAAAAAAAAATAATTAGTATAAAAAAATTAAGGTGAAAAAAATGTGCAATTTTAAAGGGTGAAACTAAAAATAACTATACATCGTATAATAAAAATTGCACATTATAAAAAGTTATCCCCTTATCCTTTTTTTTCTTCCGTCACTGGTCTTAGGGGCCCTATTGTAAGAATAAATCTCATAAGATATTTTATATATGGAATAATCTAAATTTGCATCCGTACTCGAACAAATTTACTTTATAACTCCCATAAGAACTGAAACAAGCGCCGACAAGATTATCCAAGTGCGTTGGAAATCTCATTTATATGATTGGTGCAAACTAAATACTGATGACACTGCTATTGGAAATCCTTAACCGACAGGTTGTGAATGAGTCTTTAGAAATTAGTTTGGAGGGTGGATTAGAGGATTTCAAAGGAAATTAGGAATTTCAAATAGTGTGGTGACTGGACTATGGGCTATAAGAATGGTTTGCTTATTGCTAAAAACTTACACGTTAGTTTGATATTTATTGAGTCAGATGCAAAATAAGCAATCAACCTTATTGTCGAGAGTTCAAATAGCGATAGACCACTAATGTCTCTGATTTCTGACGGTAGATCTTTACTTGGGTTTACACGATACAAACTCGGACACATTTATCGAGAAGCAAACAAAGTGACGGATCATCTAGCTGAACGAGCCGTGGATTTGGAGCATCAATTTCTTCAACTACAAGAAGTACCAGTTGACCTAGCGAGCATTGTTTTATTCGACAATTGTGGTCAATCTAATAGTAGACATGTTCTGTCTAACTCCAACTCTTTGTAGTTTTTACTAGTTGTTATAGTTCCTTTCATTTACCCAAAAAAAAAATCTCAATTTGCATCGAGTTAGAATGTACTGAGTAAAATGATGACCATAAATATTTATCGATTCTCAATTTTTTCCGAATTCAAACTCGTAAGTTTCAGCAAGACTAGACTATGGGTGTAAAGGAGCTTATCCACTCGTGAGCTACTTAAAACCAGCTCGCTCGACATTCAAATTCTATTCGCTATATTTTGAGTTGAATCGAGTCTTTTCTGGTACCGAGTCAAGTACGAGTTCATTAATACTCGCCTCGAGTGGCTCACGTTTTCCCTTTTCGAGTCGATTTCAAACTCAAGTTTATTTAAGTTTTACATACATATATATTCTATTCAAATAAAATTCGAGCTAAAATCCTAGTCGAGTCGAGTTCGAACTCGAGGTAAGACGCATAATTTATAATTTAATTAAATAATTTTAAATTTGACGAGCCGAGTTAAACTGAGCCCTAATTCGTCCAATAAAGCACCGAATCTGGCTCGAATTTGAATGAAACTCGATCAAATTCGAACATGAATTCAAGTAAAATTAGTTGAATCAAATTCGTCAAATACCCCCTAAATTAGATTGGTGTAAGTTAAGAGAGAAAGAGAGAGAGAGATGTTTGACCAGTCATCGCCTTGACCGGTCCTCGCTCTTTTGGCAGTAGTAGTGTCAGTCATACAGTTCAGGCTCTACTTGTCAGTGCTTCACTACCAACAACACACCCTCTAATTAATATCCATGGATAACCTACTTTCCATATATATATACACACATGCATTTATACGTGCATTAAGCATATATACATTACCAACTATTGTGCCACCACTAAAAAGCCTAACAAAGTTTTTTTTCTTCTCAAATGTCTAAGGAGAACCATTGGATTGGATGGATAATATTTATAGTATATTTATTTCACACTTAGAGCTGGATTAAGGATAAACTGTTTGTCGTGAATATTTTTTCATTTATATATGGCTCCAACAAGAAACATTTAGTTACAAAATGAAGTATTAAACTGCTACATAATAACATGTAATTGAGCGGTTCAACGGTTTATCCCTTAATTAGAGATCATGGGTCAATCCCGGTAGTGATCATGGGAATGAGAGATATTCATGGACATCATTTTAACCCTTAATGGCTGACCCGTGTAAGTGGGAATTAATCTAGGTATAAAGTAAGTATATTACGGGTGCTGTCCTCTAGATGAAATCCCTCTAAGGACCATCCCGCAGAAAAAATAAAAAAATACATAATTAAGACGTGGAAGCTTAGTGTTACTGTTGCAATAAATAAAGTGAATTATAATTCTCTATATATGAACCAACTTGATGTCATTTGCAAGTAGAAATAATCCGAAATCCACAGAACATAAGAATCTTTCTTCCATAATTTCCTCAAGAAAAAGCTGCAAAATCGTACAAATGCTAGCAAAAAAAAGCCCACTACCTCATCAATATGGAATTCTATGTGTTGAAAGCATCTTATCATTTTCTAAATAATAAAGAAATATATTAATTAGCTCAACATAACATTCATTCATGACGAACAAATAAGCAAATTAGGGTTTGTTTTTGCAGAAACTAAAAACTGAGCACTTACTTAAAAGCAAATCAAGAAATGATGATGATAATCAATAATACAGTGAATATAATCCTCAATATGGTGAACTATATATAGCTCGCTACATCTCATCAATGGTCTAATGGATATGTATGGAGAAATCAATCGTAACTCAATCACCGACACTATATTATTATTATATATACATATACGGCCGCCGGAAAATAATCAATGGCGGCGGAGATATCTAGGGTTTTTCGTTCTGCTTACAGAGGGAGGAAGAAGATGAAGCGGCCAGAGCGTGGATGGAGTCAGCCAGTCTGTTGATGGCGTCAACAAGTCCGGTGACGCCTCGCCGGCTGATCTCCGCCTTGGACTCCTCCGCCTTCAGCCGCCGTTCGTGGAGGTTGAGGAGGTCGCGGTTGCGGCGCTCCGATCTTTGGTCACAAGCCTGAAGTGTGTCCGCGATAGTGGAAGCGCTTCTGGAGATGGCAGCGCCCACCGCTTCGTAGGAAGAAGCACTTCCACTCGCGGCGGCGGCGGCCGTGGCGGACGCCGATCTCCTCCGTCTCTTGGCTGGAGATGAGTCGGAGTAGTTCTCGTTCGTTTCCGAACCTGAGCTGCCACGTGTCTCTGTAGTATGAAAATAGATTAGGGTTAACACAACATAATAACGGATTTAAGCAATATTATAACCATTTACTTTAATTGGCATTGGCATATATGATATATATATATAAATTAAAAATCTAAAAACAGTTTTAGTTATAGGTTATATTTGCTAATTGAGGTCCTAGTTTTAAAATGTAACTTGTCAATTATTTCGACTCTAAATTGCTATTTTAAGCCATAAAAATATATTATTTTCAACTTTTTTCGAAATATTAAATTTGTTTCTCATAGTTTAACTTTATTTGTTACTTAAAAAAAGGTTATTTTTCGTCAACTTTAAAAGAAAAAAAATGAAAACAATCAATATGATAGTTGAGATACCGAATATTAATATTTTAAATTTAAAACATCAATTAGGGACGTTAGGCTCTTAACCATATATAGAAAATATTTATATTATAAATAACATAACCCATTAATCACCCTTAATTTGGGCCCAAAAAAATTAATCAACCTTATTCTTGCTTTTGCATAGTAACAAACCCTAAAAAACAAATTATAAGGCATTTTTCAAGTGTCACATAGTAGAGTTTTGCTGATCATATTCAAGTTATTAAACCCTAACCTAACAAATTAATTACACATAAAAACCCTAAAACTTATATTTTGCACTGCTCTCTACATTGTTTATTGACATACTAATATCGGGTATATTATTAGAAATGATATTACGGTCGTTAATATATATATTCTATAATTAAAATTATTAATTTAAAATAATTAATTTGGTAACTAAAAAAAGAGTGATGTTTCAGGGTATTAGGGTTCCGAACAATTACCTACTGCCGGAGGCCAAGACGGTTGAGAAAGAAACAGCTGAGGTTCGTTCACCGGCGGTGGAGGAGGCGGTGGCGGCGGCACCGGAGCTGGCGCACACTGCGGCAGCGCAACCAGAGAAGCTAAGACGGCCGCAGGATCCATCTTCCGAGAATCCGCCGGAACTGCGCCGGCGGCAGTCAACCCCAACGGCGGCGCTTGCAGTACCGTCGGAGCCGCCTTCTTCTCCACCACCTCCATCAGAGCGTCGTAAATCTCCGGCACCATATTTGTCGGCAAGTTCTTGTCTTTCCTCTCGTTCTTCTCCATCTTCCAGTACGACGGCCACCGCTCGTCGCCGGAGCGCCGCCGCTCGTAGTCGCGGACCTTCTTGTAGTCCCTCATGAGGTTGTCCCACTTGTCGTTGCACTGGTTCTGGCTCCGGTAGCAGGTTTTCTTCCAGCAGTAGTCCTCCACCCACTTCCACCGTGGCTCCGCCGGCTTGCCGGCGTTTTCGACGGTTCGTTTGTTTCTCCGGTCGTCGTCCATCTTCTTGGCCTCGATGAGAATCATGGTCTCGGTCAAAGTCCAGTTGCCTTTCCTGTAGTCTCTCATCATTAGCTTGTTGCCGCCTTGTTCCGCCATCACCATATGTCAGAATAGCTAGCAACACATATTCTAGAGAGAGAGTAGAGAGAGAAAGCTTTAACTATATCTTGTCGTGTTTTGATATGTGCTGCTGCTGCTATGTCTTGTTTCTTGGTGAAGATTGTTTGAGCTTTGGGAGGCTGAGACCAGTCAAATCTCTCTTACTGTGCTTTTTCTTATTCTGGCAAAGGATTCATTTATTGTCACCTCACAATTTTGAGTCTTAATTTTTGTTTTTCAATGATATATTGATTCTTAATCAACTATTTATAATATTTAAGTTTACGTAAATCTTTAAATTGCGAAAATTTTAGTGAAAAATTCATAGAAAGTTGTCACAAAAACATATATTAAATAACGGTTGTTTATAAAGTGGAATGAAAATGTTGTTATACATTTACATGTGGATCTAAAAGTCATTTTTATTGAAATTTAACTGTTTTTTTTCATATATTTTAGCATCGGTCTTTTAAGTTTTAGTAATTAGATAGCATGAAAAAGCTAGTTGCATTATCAATTTATAAAGGTGAATTGAGTACCAACCCTATACTTTCTTGGAGATTACTTTAACATAAAATGGAATTACATTAGTGAAGAAGATCAACGTGTAATCATAAAGAAAATTTCAATAGGAGGAATTTGTGTGGACTATAACTTATACGCGTCCCGCTACGTAATTTTATATTAAGATCAATTCTCTTAACACTCATAAATGATTAAAAAATAAAGCAATCGAGAAGACACAAAATTTAACGTAGTTCGGTTAGTTCGATCTGAATCTAAAGACAATTGTGGCTGGCGATTTTATTGATTAATTGTCTCATGGCTACATTTGATAGAAAATGCAACGCTATATATATAGTTGCGGAGAATAAACTTATAAAACCTAAAAGTTGGTTCGGCCCAAACAACGATAATTAGGAATCCATAACTCAACAGTTATGACTCTCCTATTTGCAGTCTGGAGTTTTTTCCGATTAGACTCGGTGAACAACTAGTGCATGTACTTGCATATCAACGTAACCCCACAACTACAAGCATCCTAGTATAGTTAAGAGGTCGGCCCATTAAACCTAATTCTACTCGCATCCTCATATGTCTGACGCAGTATGTAAGTCAAACGGGACCTATTATTTTCATCAGGTTACCGCAAGACGACGCTCTTAAGAAATTTCGAACTTGAGACTTCGGAACCAAACCATATTGAATATATACGCGGTATTTACCATCAGACTATCGCTACCGGTGATAACTATATATATAAGAAAAATATTTTATTTATCATTTATAATTACCTTTCTCTTGCTTATGTTATTTTTTCATACGACTATAACATTGGTAATATATTTACTCCACACTTAAAATAATATTCGTTTACATCGAACTGAGTTAA
Organism: Clarkia xantiana subsp. parviflora; assembly: GCA_036873135.1. Classification (NCBI taxonomy): domain Eukaryota; kingdom Viridiplantae; phylum Streptophyta; class Magnoliopsida; order Myrtales; family Onagraceae; genus Clarkia; species Clarkia xantiana. The sequence goes on from JAPTYO010000003.1 coordinate 17,855,671, forward strand.
TCCATAATGTTGTCTATGAAATTATAACAAATTGTGATTATATATATATGTAGACATAATTTATAGGGAAAAGTATGTAAAACATGCAACATGTTTGAAAAAGATGGTTTTATGGACCAATATGTTTTAAAATTTACAACATGTTTGAAAAATATGGTTTTATGGACCCTATTGGTGCTTGGTGGGACCCTATATCACTTTCTATAGAAATTTCACATGAAATTTCACACTTTGTAGCAACACCCCCTAAATATATTGAAAAGATGCTATTAGAGATGCTCTTAATAATTAGGTAGTCTCTTAAACTAGCTTAGCAATTACATGCACTAATCATAGGGCTTTCCTTGGTTCGTGGATATAATAAGTAGATTCGGATTTGACTTTATACTTTGAAGATTTTGAGGACTTTGAGGTAATTAATTATTAATTAATTTAACACTGAATATAATGAATAATAATAATAATGATGATGAATCAATTAGATTGTGCATGCAGCATATCTATCTACATGCAGATCAAATCTAAACCAAATCTCTTACATAAAGTTTTTGAGAGAATTAATGAAAGTTAGAGAGAGAAAGAAATGAAAGCTGCCTTTTCCCATCAGTATTCATTTGCCATGTATTATCTGAACCGAAGGAGAGGCCGGTTTAATGTTATCATGTCAAATTAAATCGTATAAATTAGGAAAAAGTATGTAAAACATGCAACATGTTTGAAAAAGATGGTTATATGGACCAATATGTTTTAAAACTTACATGTTTGAAAAAATGGCTTTATGAACAAAAATGTTTTAAAATGTACAACAATCTTACAAAAGATGGTAAAATGACGTATCGTCCACTTGTTGTCACTAGTCTCATTAAGTGGAAACGTGCGGATCACGTTTTTAAAATATAATAATAATTATTATTAGTATCTACTACATCCACCCATTAGTAATCATTGTTATGTATAAATTAACTTCTTGCTTTAATTATTATTTTTTTTCTAAAAATGTGTTCCGCACGTGTTTACTTAATGAAACTATTGATAACAAGTGGACGCTCAATGTTTTTTCCGCACGTGTTTTCACTAAATTTTATTGAAAAAACACTCCAATCGCAAGCAGAAAAAAATGAGAGACGTTTTGTGAGCATACTTAGGGGTGTAATTGAGTCAGACTACTCATGAGATACTCGGGATCGGATAAAACTCGAATTTGGCTGGAAAAAAATCGAGTCAAGCCGAGTTTTTTAATGCGTCGAGTCAAGCTCGAGCTTGATAATGCTTGACCCGAGTTACTCGCAAACCTAAACGAGTTTCGAGTTCAACTTCATAAGTCGAGTTTAGCTTTATTATTATTATTATTATTATTATTATTATTATTATTATTAAATAATTATTATATAAGTCAATCAAGTTTGAGTTTAGTCGAGTAGAGTCGAGCTCAATTTTTTTAGTTATTATAAATGTTTATTTATTTTAATATATAATTAACTAAAGAGTCAAGTCGAGCTTGAATTCGTTTCGAGTTCGAGTTTCAAAATTAGAGCTCGACCGAATTCGAACTTGGCAAATATTTATCGAATTGAGTTTGACAAATACTCAGCTCGACTCGTTTACACAGGTAAGCATACTACTAGTAGTGTAGTAGAAAGGATTGGGGAATTCGTTTTTTTTTTTTTTTTGCTGAATAGGGGAATTCGTTGAATACAATATAATAGCTCATAAATATTGCTTTCGCAAGTTCGAACCGGGAGCGTTAAGGTAAAAGTCCTCCCCAAAGCGGCGTTCCAACGGATTTCGACATCGGGTCGCCCACGAGGAACATAACTCGCTTTACCAATTGGTCCAACCAACATTGGGATAATTGCTCATATATATATAGTAGAATATATATAGTGGAAGGAAGGGGGTGGGGGTCCAATGAAAGCCCATGTAAGTGTACAGTCTCTTTAACTGCAGTGTATTGGACTTTAGCCTGTTTATGGAATGAGTAATTCCTTAAAGTGTGAAAAAAAGAGTGAAAAAACCATAGAAAGTGAACAACTGCCACATGTCAGTTAACAATTTGACATAAATTGGAAAGAGAATCATGCAATGTATTGCCATGTGGCATGTGTCAGCTTTTTATGGTTTTTTCACACTTTGTTTCACACTTTCTATCAAAGCCCTTATGGAATTGTTCACTGAAATAGAATCCACGTGTCATGTATTGATTCGAATCACGTCAATCTCATCTAATCTACTTATAATAAAAATATTAAAGGGTTAAATGATAAACTTTAGTGTTATATGTTTTATTTTATAGACGTTTAATATCATATATGTTTAGATCTTGTAAACTTTTGTTTTAAACGTTAGTCAACAGTTAAGATTGACTATTAAATACATTTATTTTGTTCAGGTTAGTCATCAATTTATATTATTAACTTTTGATTTTTACAATTAAGTCCCCAAACCAAAATCGAACCTACTTCGAAATTAACCAAGTCATTTTCCAACCATGGCTTAAAATATACAAGTGTGATATGTACAGTTTTTACTTTGCACTCTAAAATTTACACTATGCCACTTATAAACCTAATGCGAAATATAATAATAATACAATAAATGTATGATATTTCTTGTAAAAAAATTAAGAGATTTAATGTAAAAATAGAAATTCAAAATAAATTAATAAATAATTGAGAAAAAAATGCTAAAGATAAATCTGAAGTTAATAAATGACCCTATAAAGAAAATAGATACTTGTTATTGTTTTTAAAGTATGAAACTATAAATAAATAAAAAGAGAAGTGTACACCAAAAGAAACCACCTACAACTTATAAAATTAGTGATTAGAAAAAATAAATAATAAACCATACAATGGAAAAATCAATAAAATTAATTTAAAAAAAAATAATATTTGCATCATACTATATTTATTTCAAACTTTATTTAATTTTAATTTCAAATATTCTTGTTAAGAGAATAAAAATTAAACCTTAAAAAATGCTAGTCTATTTTGTATGTGCACTTTCATAACCTTTTTTAAAAATATTTCTTATATTTTCTCCTTGATTTTTCAAAATTTTCCTTATCTTTTGCATTATGCTTTAGATTCATTTGAGACATAATGGTAAAACGCGCACAATAGGATGGATTAAACCAACAATGCAGATTCAAGGATTCAATCAACTGTGAATCAAACTTACACTCAGATAGTAGTAAGACAATCAAATTCACAAGGCTCAACTCAGTAGCAACTCAATCATACAACCGACCCCTTGAAAAAGTCTAATTGTCTATAAACTTACCCCAATAGTCGACCAAAATTCTTCCAATGGGAGCCACAATCCTCTGCATAGAGCCAACACTAATTCAAAGTCAATCTTACATTTATTGATGGACTGACTGAAATTTGCCATTTTGATGTCTGGAGTATAAAATGTTGATACTGATTGTCAAGTTGAAATTTGCTTTTAAAATTGACAGAACTTGGTCATGTGCTTGTCACATGACCCGATAAAAAATCATAAAATTGCCCCTAGTTGGGTGGTGGCCGGTCGGAGTAGGATGGTGTCCTGCCGGAGTAAACAAAATATTATCAGGGGCAATTTCGACTTTTGACACCATTATTCAAATTTGACAGCAAAAATGGACGGAAAACCAAAGTACGATCAGACAGTCAATATCAACAATTTAAACTTCAGACACCAAAATCTCACATAGGTCAAACCTAAAACAGTTTATAGGTTCTTAACCCTTTTTGATTCTCCTCATCAACATTCAAGATAGAACTAACTAGAAAGCGATTTTGTACTGCGGTTCATCGTTTCTTACCGATAACATGCATTTTTAAGCATTTGAATCTTCAGGAGAGGCGAAATTCATGAATCATGACCATCTTATGCGTCTTAGTTTAGAGACGGTCAAATCAGCACCTCCGAAACCATCTATTACGGCTTTTGCTGATGGAAATTCTGCCCTAGCTGTCAAACTACATCATATATGATCAAAACAAAAAGTAATCTATGAGATTCTGAAGATTATTAGTAACAAGATTAGTATGTATCAGTAGAAGAAGGGTTTATATTTGTTCTGTGTTTCAAGCATAAAGTATCCAGCTTTGTGATATAAACTCTCTCAACTTGTATAGACCTGAATTGAAACTATTCCAAAATTTGTGTTGTTACAGCTGATCCACTTTTCTGTCCAAGATTTCCAGGAAATGCTGACAATGGCAGTCTAATATCTTTCAATTTTGCTGTTAAACTTTTAAGAAGTGTGGCTCAGTTTTAGCCCAATATGGATTTGAGCCCCAAATTTGGATAGAAAATTGACTTGGGAATAACAACATAAATCATGGGATAGTTTCAGGGTTTTGTACTAAACATAAATAGATAAGGGGTTTAAATAGTACACAGAATGGGATAGGCTAGGAAGTATTTTATAGGGTTAAGAATCTAAAAACAGTCTCACTATAGGTCTTGTTGCTAATCTCAGTCCCAGATTTAAAATGTTGATATTCGGTGTCCTAACTATCAGATTGGTTGATTTACACTTTTTTTCTCTTAAAATTGACAAAATAAAAATATGTTTTTAAAGCATCAAATAAGCATACGCCGTGAGCAACAAATCTGAAATCCGATACTATGGAAAAGTGGAATTTTTTTTGCTTAAAACGCCAATCTTAACGCCAAAATCAGTCGAAAAAAGTGGAAACCAACAAATCTGATAGTTGGGACACTGAATATCAACATTTTAAATCTGAGACAACGATTAGCAACATGACATATAATTGAGACTTTTTTTAGGTTCTTAACCCTTGTAATTAACCATTAAGAGTATTGCTTTGAGCACATATCAGATCATGTTGACAATCCTACAAATCAAACATAAACTTACCTGCTGCGGAGGACGACACAAGCCATTCCAGCCTGCTGCGCTCCAGCCACTCCAGATTGACTGCCTGCAACAAGGATACAGCTTTCCAGAGGAGCCCCAACAGCTTCAGCTCCAGCCCTAAGTGCAGCCACTATCTTCTCTAAGCTGCAATAAATCTAAACATGAGAGTTGAAAACTGAAACTCACATTCAACACAGTTGCACATTTGGCTTAGGTTTTGTGAGGAACGAATGCTATGTCGAATCACTCGGTTTCTCTACCAAAATGACCAACTACTTAAGCACTGAGACAGCCTTAGATTACAGCATGTCAACAGTTGGAAATTCAGATACTTGTAGTTGTAGATCCCCATTCAGCTTAATTAACCAAATAATGCTGATTGTCTCACTTTAAAGTGGAGAAAGTTTAAAAGAGAAACCGTACAGAGTAAATACATGATGAAGACCTAAATATACCTTTCAGATAAGCTAGAATCAAGCTCAACGCTCAATTTCAGCACGGATGCAACCTCTTCTGCTATTCTCTGTTTCTCTGCAGAAGCTGTTCCCAGAAATGGTGCCCTTCAGAATCCAGGGTTTTGCATCCACGAATAAAAACACGAATAAATGTGGGACAAGGTTAAGATGGTAATGAGAGGCAACTATAAACAACTTGGACCGATATTCTCGCATTCACAGATTTGCTCCACCTTTGGGGTTTGTCAAGAACAAATCTGACCCCATAGCGCTTTATTTATCATAATGATGCAAATCTTATCAAAAGAAATCATGAAATCAACAGCACGGAATCCCAATGAATGTTAAGCTTCTCAGGTTCTGATTAAACTTTAAGTTCTAGTTCTGTTTATGGGATTAAGATTAACGTTAGTAGGACCAAGACCAACAGCACGAAATCCAAAGAATGTTAATCTTTTCGGGCTCTGATTAAACGGGTTTCAACTAATCTTAAAGTTAAATTTATCGGATTAACCGTAGGAGGAGCTGGGGGCCCTTACATGAATGTGTAAGAAACCCATCAACGACAGTATAATATACCAGGTCCAGGTTTTTAGCCATTGAGAATTGAAATTAAGTGACAATAGAGAAGTTCATTATAGTTGGGTGGAAAATGTAGTTGAGGAAGATGTCTAACAAGTATTACAAATAGTTGGATTGAGAAGTTTACCTGCCTTCCTTACTTCTTTTGCCAGTTGGTCATCCACTCCAGATGGCACTAAACCGCCTAGCACAAGTTGGCCGTACAGACTCTGTCCAACCTCATGGGTACCAATAATCTTGATGTTTGATAGTCTTTCTTGTCCAAGCTTTTCAACTATAGATCTATCAAGTAAAACTAATTACTTAAAAAGGGAGCATCCGAAAATTTATGTAGCTTACATTCTAAGAGCTTGCCATACTGGCACACAAGAGGTTGATATAGCCTAGAGCCTGGTATAATTGAACAACAAGAGCAACCTCAAGCATAGTATAGAAACCTTGAAATACAAACAGAAATAGCAAGTAGAGATAATTCAACAGAATATCGTTAGATTATACAGTTACATCCCTAGCAAATTCTTCTTCATTATGAGAAAAAAGAGAGTTTGTTTCTTCATGATGGTAGACTTGTCAAGTATGTGAACAAAATGGCAAGTCGACAAACACTTACTACAAGCAAGTTCTAGCTTACAACTCTTAATAATCACCTGGCAACTTTTTCTCCACTTCTACTATAGGCAGTCAGCATGACCGCTGGAATTCCTCCCTCATGTGCATCATCAATAAATCTGAAGATGTCAAGAAAAATTAATCTCAATCCTTATTCTAAAATACAGCATGAAAGGTGCAGTTGCAATGTTAAGCATCAAGAACGGCTAAATTTAACGTAGAGATATAGGACGCGCAAAAAGCATCCACACTACAATTTGTCAATTTCATAGAAAGTATTCCATTGGTACTGCTTGTAATCCTTGGATGTGCATACAAGAATTTGCTTCTGACAAGCAGCACTTACTCTTCTACTCCGGGACGTAATGGTAAATCTTCTGACAGTATCAGTTCGTCCGTTGCAATTTTCTGAAGCAAAGATGAGACATTTATCATCAATAAGAATGGGTGACTTGATGTAACCACGTGAAAAAGACACAAACGCCTAACTAGAACATCAGTGCAGATTCTAAACTGGACGATGTCACTAAAGATGTAATTATACTACTGTAGATACACTCAACTAATATATATATAAACCAACTGGTCCTACTCCTACCAGAATATCATATGAAAATTGAAAAATAAATAATATTATCAATTTTTACCTTTTTCTCCAAGACACTTTTAACAAATGAATTCTTCTCATTTGTAGGTAAGGATGTAGGCCACCCGATCTGCAAAGTTTTGAATGTAGCATCATATTTTAGAGTAAAGAAGGAGAAAGTTCATAAGAAATTATCATCTTGAAGCTATTCCAACTTCCATAAAAGAAGCTGATAACTTACACGATTAAAAAACAGATTCAACATCTTCTCCTCATGGCCAGCACTCTTTCTGGAAATTTAAAAAAAAAAAAATGTGTTAGAAAACCTCAACTTAAAAAAAACTTTTCCAAAAATCAAGAAATTCAGTTCACTAATAAGTTAACCTTTAAAAACATGTCAATGTGATACTATGCTGCTAAACGGGCATTTCTAGAAATAGGTTTTCCCTAACTCTCCATATTCATTTGTTTTCTTAAAGCAGGTCTTAGACTAGCAACAGGCAAAAGATATGAGAGTCCAACCTGGTCACATTTCACAACCTGTAACTGGGAAATGGAAATTTTGGATGAGTACTTTCTAATTACTCATATGAAGTTATGAATGAAGAAGAAATCCGAGAATTTTTCACTTTGTAGGAATTTTAAATAGCTACTAGCTAAGCTTCACTCATGGCAAGGTAAGACCAACTTAGTTCAAAATCCACAAGAAAAAACCCGGTTAATTAACTCCATGTGCTACTATTTCAAACCTTACGAGGTCAAGATAGATAGGCTCCGTCCAGTTAGCACAGTCAAGCCCAAGCTTTTGAAATGCTGAAAGCCAATTAGCATGTACAATCATATATCAGTACCAGCAAAATCCTTGAAAATGAAAAAGTGGACATGCAATGCAGATAACCCAACCTTTATTGAATGCTTGACGGTTGCACAACCGATACGCATCCATAAGAACCCTAAAAATCCAACAAAAACGTGTGAAGAAAAGCAAATTGCAACGCGTTGAAGCAATTTCCGATAATTAGAATTTGAATCCTATACCCTTCGACTTCAAGGAGCAGTGCCAGAGGCGGAGACTGTTCTTGTTCTGTGGCAGAGCAGAAAGCGGCGAATCCGGAGTGGAAGCTTCTCCGGCGAGAAGCGGAGAGCGTCAAGCAAGCAGAGGTGGACGAAGGAAAGAGGAGATTCTTCCTGGAAAATGAGCTTCGACAGAAAAGCGTCATCGAGGTGAGACCTTGAAAGATTGAAGAAGGAGCAGCATCCAAACTGAGCGTCAGCATCGGAGCTCGCCGGAAAATGGGATGTTGGAAAGTCTACTAGGATTCTGCTGAGTGGCTACCTGCGAGCTTGAAAGCTTTTATTGTATTTTTCATTTTAAACTAAATTGAAAAAATTTTGCATGAATTTTTTTTTTTTTTTCGGAAATCAAATCTACGTAAAATATAATATATAAGATTTTACGCATGTGGTGACATTTTTATGTAATTTATAATGAGTAAACAGCCGCTAATATTTATTCTTTTAGACATAAAATCAAATTCAAGCGACGATATAATAAGTTTTGCGCGGTATACATTGAGTTCTCATGTTATCCATGCGTATAGTGCAATTGTCATAGTTTGCTGGTTGAAAAATAACTTTGTTCCAAGCTTGTCTAGTTTCTTCAAGTACTTTCAAGTCTCAACTCTCTAATTGAAACTTTTGTATTCTATAAAGTTGTGTTTCGAATTTTGCTTAACTCTTAACTTTATTGGCGAACTACTATTTTGGTGGTAACGCTGTATTTGGAATACAATAGTTGATTATTTATAATTAATAGGGAAATTTGTAATTTATATTACTATTTTAAACACTTACCATCGTCGTAGTGCAAAACCGCTTACAAGATCAATTTGTATTTTTATAAAGAATAAAAGTTGGTAGATGTTCATTTGAGAAGATATTAGACCATGTATTTTCAATAGTGATTTTAGTCATTTTGGTTTGAAGCACTATATTTTACCTCGTAAAATATATAGTGTATTGTTATTTATTACAAAAATATATATAATTTAAATTATAAAATATGAGATTTTAAGTCTTCATGAATGTATATGTTTGAGAATATAAATAGATATGTATTTTATTAAGGGTGAAAATGTTTGTATCATATTTTGATTAAAATTGACTTTGTTGCGATATTTTTTTTTTTAGACTTTTAGTGTCATACGTTTGCATTTTTAGACTTTTGACGCATCTATTAACTTTGACCGTTAAATACCAATATATAAATCACGTGACTTCCTCATAAGTTTCATTTTTGCACAATTTAGTCCCTATTTTTTATGTTAAGACATTTTTCTTCCTACCACCGTCCAAGCCCGTCGACATCCACCCAAGGTCGTCGACCACCACAAATAGAGACCACCCAACATTAGATCGGTGCCGGCCACCACCCCAAACGGGCCCGACCACCACCAATTAAGGTCGGCCAGCCCTGATATAGGATACAGAAGGATACGAATGAAACCTCAGTGGCTCAATCGGAGCCAGAGGGCTCCAGATCGGGCCGACCACCACTGATTGAGGTGGTAGTCGGTCTCAATTGGTAGTTGTCGGTTCCGGTTGGTGTGGTCGACGACCTTGTATGAGAACTGACCGAAGAAACAGTAGAGACTAAATTGTGCAAAATAAAACTTAGGAGAGGTACTTCACATTCAAAACTAACGAATACACAAAAAATATACTAAAAAAATGTCATCGAAATCCAATTTTGAGCAAAGATATAGTACCAAAATACTATTTAACCATTTTATTAAATATAATTATAAATATAAATTTCAAATATTTTATATTATAAAATATGAATAATCTATGAATAAACCACTATAATAATTTAAAAGAGCTATATTATGTTTAATTAATTTTTAACGTATGACATGTTTGATTACATGTATTAGCTAAGTATCGACTATGATATCATAATACATGCTAAGCTAATACAATGTTTGGTAGAATCATGTATTAGGATATCTTAATACAATGTTTGGATGAACTTTGCATTAGGATATCCTTATATAATGACTAAAAGACCTAAATGCCCCTAAATAGATATGTACATTTTTAATTATTATAATAATTGAAGTCCAACTGGTGGTCGCCGGAGTCCAGCCGGTGGCCGATGTTATGAGCCGAAGTTGGTGTAGTTATAAATTAAGTAAGGTTAGGAGTATTTTGGTCATTAGGTACTATGTATTAGCTAATACATAAATTTTTGAGTGTCTTAGCTAATACATGATTTACTATAGAAATGAGCTAATACTCATGTATTAGCAAATATACCAATACCAAAGCAAAATAACCAAAGTATTAGCTAAGACATGTATTAGTATATCCTAATACATGCAAACAACACATACCCGTAGTCACTTGTTTTATTCCCAAACGAAACTAAAATTACTTAGCCTAACATAGATTCACGCACAAACCTCAGTTTACGTGTGCAGCAAGTCAAGGAGCTTGGGCTTCAAATGAAGAACATCTCATTCTCCAAATGACCATGCAACTTATAGAACTGTTTATCATACGGATCCGCAGGCGATGCAGAAGTAGACGCTCTCGATGAAGACGACGAAGATGCCCTCGATGACAGAGGCTGATTCTCAATCAGCGCATCGTGGTAAAGCCGACCCCTGTAAGCCGCCAAGTCAGCATAGTACACTGGTGTCACGAGCGAGACCGGCTTGGTGCACCGAGCAAACGTGAAGCACAAGTTATATATGAGCTGCTCCAAATGGTCGGAACCAAACTGATGCTCATTCCAAAGAACGTAGTAATGTGTTGGCTTGCTTGTCCCTATCCCACCAAAATGGCTACACAGGTAGAAATCGAAGTCGAAAGGATGCACAATCGTGGTATCCACAACAGTTCCCGGAGCGACATTGCTGTCAGGATTTGTCTCGGGGAACAACCTCGTTTGGTGTCGCTTTTGGGCGACAATAAGCGTAATGGACGGGTTATAGTTATTCGTCTGGAAAAATTTCTTAACATCCAGTAGTTCCTTGTTAAGCACCATCTCAAACTGGCTCTCGCTGACCCCATCACGGAATATCACGATTTTATCCGGCCTGGCATTGTTGAACTGCGCGTAAATGTCAGCAAGTTCCAAACACATTGCACCAAATTCCACAATCCGTTCCTCTCGGTTGGCCTGCGGGACCACCCGAGCAGCGTACCGGTTAGCCGCCGGCCAATTCACGGATCCAACAACAGCAGAAATCGACGGGCTGGATTTGTTTCTCGACCCGGGATGGTTCACATCGGCTCCGATAAACATGACACTACTATCTCCAAATATCCCGAACCGATCAAAGAGCTCGACGTTACTCCCCCCGAGCTTCGCATTGATCTTGAGAGCGAGATTGGTTAAGTACTGGTCGTTGGCTCGGTTCGCATCGGTGGGTATACAGCATTGGGTGACAATACCCACTTTTGTCTCAGACAACCACTTCAAGTACTTATACCCAGTGTGTTTCTTGGACATCACGCAAAGAAGGAATTGCAAGTGACCTGTTTTACTTGCCCCTTCCAATATTTTGAGCAGACGACCACTGTTGGAGAACAAACCCATGTCGGTGTTCTGGTGGGATATTGGATACTCCATGGGAATGCCGAGACTATTGCATCTTTTAACGAGATTTGTGATGAATATGTTGTTTAACCTGGAACTGAAGTCGAGCACTGCCCATGTGTTTATGGATTTTCCCACTGGTACTCGCTTTCTAACGAGATTCCATTGACACTTGTTCATATCCACTTCCAATCTGAATGGTCTTCCATTATTAGGATTAACGAGCATCAACTTGGGTGGGCCGATAACACGGCCAGCCACCTTTGTCATCTTATCGTTGACCTGCATACCAAAGTTTATGCCAATATCTCCACTGCGAATTGAGACAGACAATATTTCAGTCATCAATATGAAAGTGTATGCAATTCTAAAGAGTTAAAATGGTGTAAATACATGCTTCATAAAATTATAATCATCAAAAGGATCATTAACACAACATGACAAGATAAATATCAAAATGAATGACAAATTTTCCAAATAATAGTTGTCACTAGGGGTGAGCAAATTACCCAGTTGGAACTGGAACCGGACCGGAACCGGTCATTTGGTAGGTTCCGGGTAGATGTAAATGGTTCTGGTATGGTTCTGGGATTAAATTTCAAGAACCGGTATTTTCGGTTCCGGTTCCGGGATAAGTTTTCGGGTACCCAAATACCCGGAACCGTTATATATATAAAAATTAAAAAAACACTAAACATTTAACAAATTTAAAATTGGTTTGTGGAAAATGTTATAATTATTTTTATGATTCACTTGGTATAACATAAATTTCAGTTTCAATTGGCCACCGAGAACCCGGTTCCAACTGGGTATCCAGAACCCGGTTCCAACTAGTACCTAAAATTATATTATTTAGTTTGAAAATTTGTAACCGGTTCCTTAACGGGTACCCGGAACCGATTGGCTTTTAACGGTTCTGGTACGGTTCCGGTTCCTAAATGTTCTGGTACGGTTCTGGGTAATAAAGTTAGGAACCGTTTAGTATTTGTCTGGTTCTGGGATACCCTAAAAGTACTGGGTACCCGGAACCGCTCACCCCTAGTTGTCACTAGTATTACACTATGCATTCTTTTGGCCTATTGAACTTTCTAAAATTGAACGAGGTTTTCTAATTCCTAGCAATTATTTTCAATTTTTTCTGCTAACAACTAGGAGTAAACAAATAATAAACGATCTTCGACACTGCAGTTATGTATATCAAACAATAGTGCTGGAAAAGTAGGAGAAAGTTTTCGTACCTGCAAGGTCCACCCCTAGAGCAAACCATTTCAAGTATCTGTTGCTGTCTTTGCTGAGGGGTAACTAATGATATCTCCTTCAACTTACGACCTGCATCCTTATCCAAATCCTCATTTGAATATCTCTGCCCCTCAACCAAAACACAGAACTCCATTGGAATCCAGTTCTTTTGATTACTCCTTCCAACATCCAGGCAAGGAATATCTTTATTACTTATTTCCCGCCTATATTTTTCCATGAAATACTCCACCAAGGTGACTCGCCTTGTTGCAGTCTCTTCTACAGCTTCGAACGACAACTCCCGGGTATTTTCATCAGTAAATCTTCCAATAGTGTACTTCTGCCTAGTCCTGCGGTGAGTAACAGTGACTTTCAGCCCCATCAATGCCTTTTCAGCTGCTGATCTGTACTTTCCAAAGTCAGTTATCGTGAACCCATTGATATGCTCCTCGAGGAAATCTAATACAGGCATCCGCTTCCGAAAGGCTAGAACTGAGCAATCCAAAGACAAGGCAACTCCTTGTTTGGTAGGCTTTAGGCTATGTTGAAAGCCTCTGTAAGCTGCAACACCACCTTGTAGACGATATCCGGGGAGAAAATCAATGTGATAGAAACTCCGGCCAAAAGACACCATATTCCTGGCAGGATTTTCCTTCATGACCAAATCCATTCCATGTAAGACTTCTCTTGGTATAGCCAAGACTTCCCCAGCTAGATAATCCCTTAGCTTTGAAAACTCGAGCTCATTCACAAGTTTAATTGTACATGTATATGATCGTTCCTTCTCACCGTCCCCATCAAACAACTTAACAGTAGATTTTTCCACTGGAAGTGGCACAGCACTGAATATATTCTTCTCACCATCGTATGCTGTCTTTGCTAATGGGAAATCGTCCGGATTGTCAGCAGACAACTTCTCCCTGATCAGAGAAAGAATTTGCTTTGATAATTTTGCGTGTGGATCGTTCTTGCGAGGCATATCTGGCTTATCTGGCTCGACATCAACATCATAATGGAAGATTTTTTTTCCAGGATCGAACCTAAGGGGGAAGTGATTGACAAGAAGGCTGACATTTCGAACGGACAGTGTACCACCATTATCTGGACGCCGTACAGCTACTAATTCTGTTCCTTGAACGTTTGAAGGCGATGGATCAATTTGGTCGACATTTTGCTTCCTAGGAAGATCTGCAAAATTGGGATACAATTCAGCAAGTACAATCACGAAACGAGAAGTAGTAGTCTAGTGAAACTGATATTGCTTAATTTTTACAAATTTGAAACTAAGTGCAGCAGTCTAACAAATGCCAATATGTTATCAGCAGTTGAGCATGAACTAAAATTCAAATCTAAATCCAAATGTATGATAGAAGAACACAATCACCATACAGAAACCGTCTTATTTCTCCAGCACTTCCATCACTTCGGAAGATAAGTAAACTTTAGATGAAGCAAACAAATCTAAATCCAAATGTATGATAGAAGAACACAATCACCATACAGAAACTGTCTGATTTCTCCAGCACTTCCATCACTTCGGAAGATAAGTAAAATTTAGATGAAGCAAACAGATCCAAATCCAAATGTATGATAGAAGAACACAATCACCATACAGAAATCGTCTGATTTCTCTGTCACTTCCGTCACTTCGGAAGATAAGTAAAATTTAGATGAAGCAAACAGATCCAAATCCAAATGTACGATAGAAGAACACAATCGCTATAGAGAAACCGTCTGATTTCTCCATCACTTCCATCACTTCGGAAGATAAGTAAAATTTAGATGAAGCAAACAAATCTAAATCCAAATGTATGATAGAACTACACAATCAACATACAGATCCGTCTGATTTCTCCGGCACTTCCATTACGTCGGAAGATAAGTAAAATTTACATAAAGCAAACAGATCCAAATCCAAATGCACGATAGAAGAACACAATCGCCATAGAGAATCCAGCAATCCAGTCAGATAAGCAAAATTCAGTTAAAACAAACAGAGAATTAGGTTGATCAATTCATACCGTCACCAGTCTGTCTAGGAATGAATGTAGTAGGCTCAATGATCACCGGCCGAGGAGGAGACGGTCTAGGGTTTATAGTGCCCCAAGACAGTCCAGCAGGTCGAATTGCTCCACCATGGCGAGGCTGATAATGATCGTGAGGACGACGGTCAACGCCACCACGTCCTCTGGCTCCACCGGCACCTAAATGCCAACACATTGTCAGCAGTTGAGCATGGACTAAAATTCAAATCTAAATCCAAATGTATGATAGAAGAACACAATCGCCATACAGAATCCGTTTGATTTCTCAGGAACTTCCATTACTTCGGAAGATAAGTAAGATTTAGATAGAGCAAACAAATCCAAATCGAAATGTACGCTAGAAGAAACAAATCGCCATAGAGAATCCGGAAATTCAATCAGATAAGTAAAATTCAGATAAAACAAACAGAAAATTAAGCTGGTCAATTCATACCGTCACCAGTCTGTCGTGGAATGACTGGAGTACCAGTCTGTCGTGGAATGAAATGAGTAGGATCCATGATCGGCAGCCGAGAAGGAGACGGTCTAGGGTTTACAGGGCCCCAAGACTGTCCAGCAGGTCGATTTGCTCCACCATCGCGAGGCTGATAACGATCGTGAGGACGCCAGTCAACGCCACCACGTCCTCTGGCTCCACCGGCACCTCGTCCTCTGGCTCCACCGGCACCTCGTCCTCTGGCTCCAGCGCCACCACGTCCTCCTCTGCCGTCCATGGTCGATGCTGATGATAATGCTGTACAATGTACGTGAAGAGGAAGTTGAATTTGGAGTGAAGGGAACTGAAAAGAATTTCAGGCTATGTGGGCGCATTTATAGGGGTCAACTGCAAAGAAAATCGGATATATTGAAAATGATTTGACTTGAAGTTGACGGCGCAAAGATACTCTTGCTGGGTGGGGTCCAAAAATAGAGATATTGACATATTAAAATTACATCAAAATAAAATTAGACTAATAATAACTTCGAAATCTAATCTAAACAAATATAATTGCAGTATTCGACAGATTAACAATACAATACGAAAAATTGTGAATTTGGTCAGTTATTTTTCGTGCACTGTCAAAATTAGGCCGTGCTAATTCGTTTTTAAAATTTCAGTGTTGCGTTTGATATTAGTAGTTTGATATTACTAATACGATTATGCATGATATATATGCATTAAATTTAATTAGATTGTGTATGAAATAATATGAATAATCACTAATAATCGTTATCATAAAAGTGAGTCACTAACCGGTTAAGAGTCAAGAGTCCAAATCGTATTCTAGAAGAGAACTCACATAAAAAAGGGATTAACAAATAATTATTTATATTGAAAAGGGAAAGATGACGAACATAAAAAATGGATTAACAAATAATATACTGAAAAGGGAAAGATGACGAACCTAAGTTTTAATACTCGGCTTATCCATGTATCTAATATGGTATAGTAGTAATTAAAAGGTCATCCTTAAATTGAAATTTTAGATTTAGATTTTGCTAGACCAATGAGAGTAAATAAATATTTATTATCAGTATTTTATTATTTACAGAGGTAAAAGTGATGATTATTATAAACATAGAGTAAACATATTAAGATTTAACTCTTAATATAAGTGAAAATTATTTTAAAAATTAATCAAACATAATTTATTCTAAGCGTAAATAAATATATTACAGATCACGTATATATACGGTATATATGTTGATCTCGTAATGGACTCTAAAATAACCCGTGAAAAAAAACTTGCCTTTACTAAATATATGTTTTGTATAATCATTGCATATTAGTACATGCTACTTTTATTTTAAATGGGTTAAAGAATATTTTGGTATAGCATGTTTGATTAAAATTGATTTTTAGTGCAACATTTTTTTAGACTTTTAATGCAATATGTCTGCAATTTGTAGGTTTTTGGTGCACTTGTTAGTTGACTGTTAGTTTTGACCGTTAAGTAGCACGTGACTTGTACGAGACTAGACTCTATTTTTCATTTTGTTCAGATTAGTCCCCCAATTATATTAATAATTTACAAATTAGTCCATAAACAATTTCAATCGGAACCTAGGTCCAATTGACCAAGCCGTGGAATCTTAACCAGGGTCTGACCCAGCCGTGAGTCGGGCCCTGACTAGTTCAAAAGGACTTAGGGTCTGATTGAAATTGTTTAGGGACTAATTTGAAATTTTTGAATATAAACTGGGGACTAAACTGAACAAAATGAAAATTAGAGTGTGAGTCATGTGCAAAGCAAGTGCTACTTATGGTTAAAACTATCAAATGCACAAATAATTTACAAATTGCAAACGTATACAACAAAAATTTTACACCAAAAGCCAAAAAATTTACACCAAAAGCCAATTTTGGTTAAACATATAATACCAAAGACTTTTAACCTTTTATAAATTAAATCTAACTTTTATTAAAAATAATCGTTTGTGAATTCATAAAATTCATGGGTATTTAAAATAATTTGGCTAAAATAAAGTCGATTGTAATTTAAATCGATTTTCAGTCGTTATATCATGAAAATAATGCATCAAATTTTAGAAAATAAAAATAATTAATATTTCTTATACAAATTACAATGTACTTAATCTAACAACTGAGAAATTAACTTTTGATTACATTCTAGTCACACCCTATATAAAATAATATTTTAAATACTTTGTGTTGAATTATTTGTCTGCCTTATTTGTATAAGAAAAAAATGAAAATATAAAGAGAACTCACTTTTTTAACCAACTTACATAAAGATTAAAGAGGAGTCACATTCATTACATTAAATGTGGTTATTCCTTAAAAAGAAAAAAGTAAAACTGTTGGACATTTACTCTTTTTCTTTGTTATTAATTATTATTATAATTCTAACAAACAAGATAAATTTGAATAAATACTTCTCAAGTCTCATATCTCCATAATTGTATGGAACAGTGAAACACACACATATACTTTCTTCTTCTCCATTATGAACTGAGTAGTGAATGAAGAGTGAGTTACTCTTTCCTTTACTAACAACAATAACTCTCTACTTACAACTTCACTGCTCATAATCTTCATATAAATCATCACTTATCACAGAAACAAACCTCTCCAGCCAAGGCAGCTGATGCAAGTCCTTAATCGCGTCTCCATACGAGTCTGTACACCGGGGAGGCGACTGATACGTCTGGTGGTCCCCAAAGCTGAATCCACCGGCAAGAAAGCGTTGAATCAGAGCCAATTGAGAGCGCTCTTGCTCGGAATACGCGTCTAGTGTCATCGGGAGCGAGTTGAAGGCCTCCCATGCCCATTGTTCCGATGCTTGTGCTGAGTGAGAGACTGAATCGTCCTCGGAGTCGTCTTCTTCCCAAAACGTGCAATGGCAGCTCGGTTGGGCGTCTCTGTACTCTGCACCGCACGAGAAGCAGAACTCGAAGCCACACCTGGAAAGATGAGAAAAGTATTCATTGACACATAGGACACCTAGCGGAAACCGAAAAAGCTAGTATTTTTGGGTGTGATTGGGTGCAAGAATCAAAGATTGGGGGAAAACTATGGAAAATGTAAAGATTTAAAGGGTCAAATTAAAAATAAGTGTAGCTTGGGGAGCAATTTTTCCATGGTTGTATGAAATTTGCTAGCTCAGTTCATTTTTCTGTTAATTCTTTGACGAAAAGACCACAAGTGTGCAAATGTTTCGTCCAGTTAGGATGCCACGTGTGCACTATACGAGTATACGTCCAAGGTTAACAGAAAAATTAACAGAGCTGGAACATAAGACACCTCGCGGGAAATTAAAAAATTAAAAAGAAAAGTTAATTACACAGTGATAAAGCTAGTATATTTGGGGTGCGATCGGGTGCAAGAATCAAAGATTGGGGGAAAACTACGGAAAATTTAAAGCTTTAAAGGGTAAAATTAAAATAAGTGTAGCTTGGGGAGCAACTTTCCCTCTATAGCTCCATACTCTGCTTGTATGAACTTTGCTACTCAGTACATTTTTCTGTTAATTCTCGGACGAAAAACCACAAGTGTGCAAATGTGTCACGAGTACACTATTACGAGTATAAGTCTAAGGTTAACAGAGGAATTAACAAAGCTAGCAAGCTGCATTTCAGTATTAGTTCAACTAGCTCATCAACCACAAGTTAAGGATAGTAGCCAGCTCATCGTTTGTCAAACACAACCCGAGTTATTTCAGGATGAGCTGTATGAAATTATCAATTCCTAACTGGCATGTTGGTGACAAAACATGATTTTTAATTAGTTGATAGACAGAGCAAAGCAAAGCAATCATACAATATGCATCAAACCCATGTTATGAATCCTAACATTATTCTTTTTTGGAAATCAAATCAAATCAAATTGCAGATATGCTTCATTTTCACTGAACTAATCTGTTAAAACTAAACCTAAGGCAGCTACAATACCTAACCTCACCTTGTATACAAGAATACGAACCGACTATCAAGAATCTGAGGTAAACTTGAGCTACAAGGCAAGAAATCACGCAACAGAAGTAAAAGAAAGTTTGATTTTGTTCATACCAGCATGTCATGTGATAGCAGCCTTGAGAAATTTCGGTCATTCTGTGGCACTGTTGGCAACGTCTCCACCTTTTCCGAGCAAGACGATGTAATGTAATGTCTGATGTATCTCTTTCATCCAATGGCAGGCTCTGAAACTCTTCGCAGCTCAAACCAGAGTGCCAAGGCACCCCACATTCAAAACAGATGTACCTCTGACAAGATGGACACTCGATGCAACTGCTGTCTGAATGGCTCGATGAACTTGCCTTGGCTGACAAGCATTCTTGTGGATCAAACAAAACAGAGCAGTGTGGATAAGGACAGTAGATTCTTTCCAGATCAATATTAGCTTCTGCAAGGACTTTTTCCAGAGATTCGTATGAATCGAGAGGAAGGAAAGTTTTGCATTCTGCTTTTGAGATGTAGTATTTGCATTTGGACTGAGGGCATTGGATCGGGACTTGAGATGAGTCGACTTTTTTGTCGATGAATGTTTTCATGCATTGAGAGCAGAACTTGTGTGAGCATTTCAATTTGACTGTCATTGGTGAAGGCTTGTCTTCACAGCAGATTGAACAATTGTCCCGAGATTTGATGGGACAAGAAGATACCACACCAATTGCAACTTGAGATAAACTAAGTGCTTTTTCCAATTTAGAACTCGGGACAAGATTGAGAAAGAAAGTTTCTAGGTTGCTTGTATGCTCTAGGATTCTCTCTCTTAGTGCTATTAGAAGCGGTGTCTCGAGCTTCTCTTCATGTTTCATCTGTCAAAACATCAAATGATTCTCATAAGGACTATGATATAATGCCGAACTTCCATTTTAACCTAAGCCCAGATATGCTACAAATATAAAAATAGAATCTTTTACATTTCTTGAAACTGTTTACTATCTCACTGAATCACTCTTTTCTTAAAAAAGTAACTTTTTTACTTTCACTCTCGCTTACACAGTTTGTAAAAAAATAAAACTAATACCGAATCTCTATTCTCTTCACCATCTATGTTTTAAATGTGGTGAGAATTCTACTATTTATAAAATTACTATAATTGTTATAATATATGTGCTAAAACATGACTTGTCAGTTCTCACCTGATCGTATAGAACCTGTGAATCGGTAAATGCATAAACATGGCGAACATTTTTCTCTACAGCCAACACAATTCCATCCATCAGAGCTAGATAGTCAGCCACGGAGTCTTCCATGTAAAAATCGAGTTTTTTCTGCACTTGGATTATGGGGAATTCTGCTGCTCGTTCCATGACAACGCCAATTCCTGAAAACCCATATCCAGATTCTCCAACTCCATCTATTGACGTGCCCTTGAAGAACAATTTTGCCGAAAATTCATCTAAGACGTGCTTATTGACGTCATCTTCCTTTATTACTTCTTCAGTATCCTTCCACACATCATCATCTTCGAAACAACTGCAGAAGTCTTCCTCGTCTTCCTCGTGTTTCGATTCCCTAACTATGTCTGTTGTAGAGCTAGGACAACTAATCGATTGGTCAGTCATCACAAACGCAGCTGATCCCAAAAAGACAGAATCTGACATTTTAAAGGATGAAAATGATGATACATGAAAAATCATACCAACAAAACTAGAAAATTAGAGAGAGTAATCCATACCAGAGTGTTAAGTTGCCTAAACAAACAATCCAGCTAAGAATAGTGAACTGAATAAGTAATACCACTTCTTCCCTTCCTGAATCAAGCAAAGATCAAAGTCAACTTTCAAACTCTGGATGTTTGGCATCAAAATAAAGAAGTTCCTAGCTTGCCTACCAAGAAAAACCCAAACTTTACTCGCACGACAGCTAGTCGAGCAAGACAGTAACATACCGACCAATTTTCCAGCCTAAACCACCATCTAGCAAAAGTTTCAAATTTCAATCTCCTAAAAACAAGATCAACAATTCTTGGAGAAGCTCAGCAGAACCCAAAATGAAGAAGATCAAAGTCAAGTTCCAAAATTTGGCATCAATAAAGGAATTCCTAGCTTGCTTAATGCCCTACCGAGGAAAATCCAAACTTTAACCGGCCAAGGCGAATCCAGCCACCATCAGAAATACCCAGTAAATATCCAGCCTCAGCCATAATATAGCAGAACTTCCCCTCTCTAAAAAACAAGATAACTAACTCCTGGAGAAGCTAAGCAGAACCCAGTACAAAGTCATTTATTTATTTTTTGCTAATACGAAGAAGACAAAGAGCAACGAAGAGCAAAAGAATCAAAGCAAATCGGAAAATGGAAAGAGAAGAGAGGCATTACCGAGAAATTGTGCGGTGTCAGCAGCAGCGTCAGTATTCAGTAGTAGCAGAAAAAGTGTGACCTAATCTTGAAGAATTCCCGATGAACAAAGATTCCGATGAGAGAACAGAACCCTAATCTGGCAAATTGCAGAGCCAGTGACAGAATCTGTTATTTCTTTCTTTAATTAATAAAAGCAGAGGTGGATTAAGTTCTGGAAGAGACAGAAGGAATCGCTGCAGCTGGTAATGGCGTAAGAGGAAAGTAAAAGGTCAGCAACTCCATGACTAGCATTGCTCGTCTTCTCTCATGACCTTCATATATTATCCTACTCGCTCAGTCTTTTGCAGTTCCTCCGACAGGAACCTCCTATTTTTAAATATTTTATTATTTATTTATAATTAATTAATAATAATAATTAAATAAAATACGATGAGGAAAGGAAACGGAAAATATTATTTTTAAAGAAAATATTTTATGTTTATTATTATTATTATATATATAAGGATAATGAGATTCTAAATGGGGTGGACATTATTATTTTGCAATTGTAGAAAAAAACCAAAGCTACCAAATGAAATGCCAACCTAATTTTTGGGTTTATAATAAACTTTTCACAGTTTGAGACCAATAATACAAATATTTTAGTTTTCTTCGAAGTGAAATGTTAATTTTATTGTTTGCAAAAAAAAAAAATGCTAATTTTATTGGAATAATATTCTTAATTTTTTATAATAATAATGAAGTGATTAAGTTAGATAACACTTTAAAAAAAATGAAATATTTCGTTTTTACATTAAAATTCACTTTAAGTCTCATCCTCTTATTGATTAATCTATCGAGTTATTTTAATTACTAAATTGCTAGTTCACATTTGGCACTTCGTCAAAATGTTATTTAAAGTTTTTTTTTTTATAATTGCTAATTTACGTTTAAGCACTAAGATAAACAATTCTAGCTAACTTTTTATTTTGGAGTATTTGTTAGTTAATGTTTCACTTTATGAATAAATTGCTAGCTAACAATTTGTCCACAAGCAGAACATAAACTAACAAATCATCCAACGAACGAAATATGAGCTAAAAATTATTCAAAATAAAATTTTAGCTAAATTTCCAATAAACAAATCCTGAGCTAAAATATTATTAAAAAAACATGAACTATTAGTTTATCTAAAAATTCAAACGTAAGTTAGCAATTTGTTAACTAATTCATAAAGTTTTAAAAAATACATTTTTAAAAATTTGCCTCGAGTTGAATATACATTGTACTGCTTTTATTTTAATGAAGTGAAATTTCATATTTCCGGTCATACTATTTTCACATTTCAGCCTTTTCCGATTTATATTTTGTTTCCAAATCTCTAGATCATAACAAAAGTGTACTACATGCACAATATTCCTTTTCTTTACAATACAAAATAAAATATATATTTAAATAATCTTCGAGAAGTATAGTAAATTAGTAATAAACCACATCTCCTTCACTAAAAAAAATAATAATAATTATATAAATTTTTACAAGATTGTTTATGCATTTTTTTGTTTTTATGCCGAGTATATTAAGATTAAAGTTCTCTTCAAGGCCTGAAATGTATAAAATAATATCATGTTCTATCATGCTCTTGGAGCACCATGCTTTTGCCACTATTTTTTTTATTTTTCTATTGCCCTATAAGTTAAACTCATAGGGAAATTGATATTATTAATAGTATGATACACATCTTAGGCGTAGTTAAAAAAAACATATTTTTTCATACTTATAAAGTTTTACTTATGTTACAAATAAGTCCACCATAGTATTAAAAAAAGCAAAAGAATGGTGCTCCAAAAGCATGGTAGAAAAATCCATTATATTTAACTATTATTAATTTACTCCATAAATGAGTATTAACTAGTACATAGATATTATGTATTACGACCAAATATGGATGAAAATGTGATTTTAAATGAGATCACGCATTAGCCATCAAGCAATCATAATTTCATAATTTAAATCGCGCATTAGTCGTCAAGCAATCATTCAACTGAAATCGTTAGCCGGTATACGGTCTGTGCATTTTGCCACTCACATATCCCATTCTCTTTGCAGTATTTGTACATTTCATATCTCATTTTACACATGCCAGTTTCAGAGTACGAACGAAGGTACGCCCGGATGTATAAAGTTATTATCCATTTGGTAAATGTCAAAATATTTTTTGTATTAGCCCTGAATGTATTAAATAATATCATGTTCTAAATCATATTTAGTTTATTATCAATTTACTCCATAATTGAGTATTAACTAATGCATAGATATTATGTATTACAACTAAATATGAATGAAAATGTGAATTTAAATGAGATCACGCATTAGCCAGCAATCATAATTTTGGAATTTATGTAATAAGTGAGATAACTGACATTTAATATTAATTGATAAAGACATGTCTTTTTTTCCCTAAAGACATAATGAGGTTAAATATGTTGCAAGACATATTCACATGCTTGAATCAGTTGATTAAACATTTCTAAAAAATCGTTGATCATACTATACCTCGTTTTGTTTTTATCAGAATTGAGGTCACATCAATTCTGACGTGAGAAACGAATATAAGGTATATAGATTTTACAATATTAGTACCAAACAACGAATAATTCCAAAGCAAACAATATCAAATGCAGAGTCTACTACATAATATGCACTATTCAAGTTTGTTTTTTAATAAAAGCAAAAATATTAACTTATTCTGATGTAGATTACTATTAATAGCCTCAACTCCTTCAGTAACACATCTCCCTTTCACCCCTTTTACTGAACTGTAACTGGTGGATGCATACTTTTCAAGTAGACCTCTACTTCTCATTCGAATCCTCTTTGGCGACATTTTCATAAATGTATTGTATGCAATGTCAATTTCTGCTTGAATAGACGGTAGAACCGACTCTATCAGGAGTAGACGAATTGGATCATAAAAAGGATTGAAATCTCTGCTGCTGACTGCTGACGGATGACAAATATACGTCGACGGTCCCTTCATTGTTCCAATATCTACCATATGAGTTCCAAAAAATTAAAAAAATCTGCATCCTACCACAATGCCTTTTCCTTTCGCAACCCGTAACCATAATATTATAATTCTCCTATGTATTTTCTTCACCACTCTTATTTCGCAAAACAAACAACTCGTCCCCTGACCATACTTCAAATTCTTCAACAAAAAAAGTAGAGATCAATTGTTATTGCTAGAGGTCCATACTTCAACAAACTCTCTACGATCCCCTGGTTAGTACATTCAATCTTTTCATAATCTTTAATTTTAAATAAAGCTTCGGTGTTTTCAGATTCACAATGACATTCATTCAACAGATCTCGTTCGCCTGTATACGTTCTGTGATTTTGCTCCTCACATATCTCAGTCTCTTTGCAGTATCCGTACATTTCATATCCTATCTTACATATGCCTATATCAAAGTACGATCGGAGGTACGCCCGTATGTATAAAATTATTATACATTTGGTAATGTCAAAATATTTTATTTATTAGTCTCTGAACGTATTAAATAATAACATAATCTAAATTATATTTAGTTGATTATTCATTTATTTCATAATGAATATTAACTAATACATAGATATTATGTATTACAACTAAATATGTACTATGGATGAAAATGTGAAAATAAATGAGATCACGCACTAGCGATCAAGCAATCATAATTTCGAAATTTTTGTTTAAATGGTATGACTGATATTCAATATTAATTGAAAAATACACGTCTTTTTTCCCTGAAGACATAATGATGTTAAATATGTTGCAAAACATATTCACATGATTGAATCAATTGATTAAACTTTTCTAAAAAAAGCTGATTAGGCTATACCTCGTTAACTAATTGATGTTAACAGAATCGAGCTAACATCAATTACGACGTGATAAACAAATAGGAGATACCTATATTCTACAATATTAGTCCCAAACAACGAATAATTCCAAAGTAAAACAATATCAAATGCAGAGTCTACTACACAATATGCAATATAAAAGTTTATTTTTGAATCAAAACAAAAATAATACCTTCTTTTAATGTAGATTACCATGAATAGGCTCAACTTCTTCTGTAACACGTATCTCTTTCACCCCTTTCACTGAAATGTAACAAGTGGATGCAGACTTTTCAAGTAGACTTCCAACTCTCATTCGACTCCTCTTTAGAGACATTTTATCTATATATTTGTATTGTATGCAATGTCCATTTATGCTTGAATAGACGGTAGAACCGGCTCTCTCAGTAGTGGACGAACTGGATCATAGAAATAATTGAAATCCCAGCTGCTGGCTGGCAGAGGGCAAATATACGTCGACGGTCCCGTCATTGTTCAAATACCTGCCATATGAGTTCTGAATAATAATAAAATTCTTCATCCTACCGCCATACATTTTACTTTTGTAGCTCGTAACCACAATATTATGATTCTCTTATGCTTCTTCTTCACTAATCTTATTTCGCAAAACAAGCAACACCCCTCGTCCCCTGTCCAGACTTCAAATCCTTCAAAAAAGTAGAAATCATTTGTTATTGCCAGAGGTCCATACTTCAACAAACTCTTTATGATCCTCTAGATAGTACATTAAATATCTTCATAATATTTAATTTTAAATAAAACTTCGGTGTTTTCAGATTCACAATGGCATTCATTCAACTGATATCGTTCGAGCAGTATATGGTCTGTGATTTTGCCGCTCACATATCCCAGTCTCTTTGCAGTATTCGTACATTTCATATCTTATCTTACATATGGCCGTTTCAGAGTACGATAGGAGGTACGCCCGAATGTATAAAATTATTATCCATTTGGTAAATGTCAAAATATTTTATTTAGGGTTTATAGGTCTTTTGGTACCCTATGTTTGCTCACTTTTGGCTTTTGGTACCACATGTTTGGTTTTGCCTATTTTTGGTACTATATGTTTGCCAATTGTATACTTTTGGTCCGACCGTTAGTTGACCGTTAGAGTTGACCGTTAAGTAGTCACGTGACTTGCACATGCCTAGCCCCAAATTTTGATTTTGTTCAGTTTAGTCCTCAAATTTTTTGTCATAACTTTTTATTTTTGTAATTTAGCCCTTAAACATTTTCAACCACACCCTAGAACTAAATTGACCTAGCCATGGTCTAACTCATGCCTAGATCGGACCATGGCTAGGGTCACCGGACCCGGGTGACCCTAACCATGGTCCGACCTAGTCATGGGCCGGACCATGGCTATGTCAATTTAACATAGGGTTCAATTGGGTCAATTGAACCCAATTGCTAAATTGACCTAGCCATGGTCCGACCCATGGCTAGGTCGGACCATGTTTAGGGTTGCCCGGGTCCGGCGACCCTAGCCATGGTTCTACTAGCCATGGGTCGGACCATGGCTAGGTCAATTTAGTCCTAGGGTGCGGTTGAAAATTTTTAAGGGCTAAATTGCAAGAATAAAAAGTTATGACAAAAAATTTGAGGACTAAATTGAACAAAATCAAAATTTGGGGCTAGGCATGTGCAAGTCACGTGACTACTTAACGGTCAACTATAACGGTCAACTAACGGTCGGACCAAAAGTATACAATTGGCAAACATATGGTACCAAAAATAGGCAAAACCAAACATGTAGTACCAAAAGCCAAAAGTGGGCAAACATAGGGTACCAAAAGACCTATAAACCCTTTTATTTATTAAATAATAACATGTTCTAGGAGCATCCACAATGGTATTACGTAAAGATTACGTTACGTAAACGTGGGCCCTATATGTTTATTTAAGTAAAATAAAAAAAACTATCTACAGTGGTTTTACATAGCATTCCTTAAAGATGAGACCTACGCGTAAATTTATGTTTTTACATAAAACATTCCTTAAATATAAGAAATGCACTATGTATTACGTAGTCAATTTTTAAATATAAATTAATTCATTTTATAATTAATGCTAATATTTTATTGGTGGTTGTTAAAAAAAATTTAATAATAAAATATATTTAAGGAATATGTTTAAGTAATACGATTGCAGAGAAAATATTTTTTACGTGTGTCTTAATTTTACGTATTACTTAAAGTGTACATAAATGTCTACGTGGCAACTTTAAAGAATACCATTTATGTAAAACCATTGTGGATGCTCTAAATCATACTTAGTTGATTATTAGTTTATTTCATAATGAATATTAACTAATACATAAATATTACGTATTATGACTAAATATCTACTATGAATGAAAATGTGAAAATAAATGAGATCACACACTAGCGATCAAGCAATTATAATTTCGAAATTTATGTTTAAGTGGCATGACTGACATTTAATATTAATTGAAAATCACTGAAGACATAATGAGGTTAAGTATGTTGCAAGACAGATTCACATGTCATTTGCATGCTTGAATCAGTTGATTTTTTAGTCGTTGATCAAACTATATCTCGTTAACTAATTGCTCTTATCATAATTGAGATAACAGAAATGTTGTCTTAAGAAGTAAATTGAAGGGTACCTAGATTCTACAACATTAGTCACAAACAACGAACAATTCCAAATAAAATTCATATCAAATGAAGAGTCTACTACACATTATGCACTATAAATTGTTCTTGAATAAAAAAAAAATATTACCTTCTTCTGATGTAGAGTAACATCAATAGCTTAACTGATTCAGTAACACGCTTCAATTTTAACCTTTTTACTGAACTGAAATGGTGGATGTAGTGTTTGAATTTTTTATTGGAGCTCCACCTCCTGTTCGACTCATTTTCACTTACAAACATTTGACTCCTCACTTTATTGAATGCATTATTCATTTTTTATTGAAGAGGCGGTAGAATAAGCTTCCCAATAAGTACACAAACTGGATCAAATAAATGATTGAATACGCTGTCGGTGGGGCAATACATCGACGCACTGGTCATTACCTATATCTCTACTCTATATACGAGTTTCAAATTATAAGAAAATTTAACATCATAACGTTTTCCGGCCGCCTTTTTCTTCCGCAGCACGTAACCACGATATTATGATGATCTTTTGCAGGTTGTCCACCTATTTTTATTTTTCTCGCAAAACTAGAACTTATTCTCTAGCCCTATCCTCTCCCCACCTATAGAATTCTTTCAGATAATAGAGGTCGATAGTTATTGACAAATGTCATTTCGTCTACCAGCTAGTTATATATAATATGGTCTACCGTTTTAATGCTTCATTTATTATATAGAGTGTTCAAATCATACGAGTTATGGAATATAAAGTATTCATTAATACAACATTTATAAATGGGTTTATAGGTCTTATGGTACCCTATGTTTGCCCACTTTTGGCTTTTGGTACCAGATGTTTGATTTTGCCTATTTTTTGTACCATACGCTTGTCAATTGTATACTTTTGGTCTGACCGTTAGTTGACCGTTAGAGTTGACCGTTAAATAGTCACGTGACTTGCACATGCCTAGCCCCAAATTTTGATTTTGTTCAATTTAGTCCTCAAATTTTTTTGTCTTAACTTTTTATTTTGGGTTAAAGGTCCTTTTGGTACCACATGTTTGCAAAAATTACACTGTTCATACCACTAGTATTTTTTCGTACCGAATTGGTACCATATGTTTTCAAACCTTACTGTTTTGGTACCTCCGTTAGGGTTCCGTAAAAAACAGCCGTTAAATGGCATGTGCCATGCACGTGACCAGCCCAAAACTTTCAATTTTGTTACAATTTAGTCCATCTAATACATCCCTAACTTTTATTTTGTTCAATTTAGTCCTAAAACTTCAAAACCAAACCATTTTCTCAAATTGACCTAGCCGGACCTAACCATGGGCTAGGTCCGACCCTGTGTCATGGTCGCCGGACCCAGGCGACCACGACCTAGGGTCGGACCTAGCCCTAGGCTAGGTCCGGCTAGGTCAATTGGGACCTAGCCCCAATTGAGTTAAATTGGGGCTAGGTCCCAATTGACCTAGCCGGACCTAGCCTAGGGCTAGGTCCGACCCTGGGTCGGGGTCACCTGGGTCCGGCGACCATGACCCAGGGTCGGACCTAGCCCATGGTTAGGTCCGGCTAGGTCAATTTGGGAAAATGGTTTGGTTTTGAAGTTTTAGGACTAAATTGAACAAAATAAAAGTTAGGGATGTATTAGATGGACTAAATTGTAACAAAATTGAAAGTTTTGGGCTGGTCACGTGCATGACACATGCCATTTAACGGCTGTTTTTGACGGAACCCTAACGGAGGTACCAAAACAGTAAGGTTTGAAAACATATGGTACCAATTCGGTACGAAAAAATACTAGTGGTATGAACAGTGTAATTTTTGCAAACATGTGGTACCAAAATGACCTTTAACCCTTTTATTTTTGCAATTTATAGCCCGTATACATTTTCAACTGCACCCTAGGACTAAATTGACCTAGCCATGGTTTGACATATGGCTAGGTCGGACCATGGCTAGGGTCACCGGATCCGGGCGACACTAACCATAGTCCGACCTAGCCATGGGTCGAACCATGGCTAGGTTTATTGGACCCAATTGCTAAATTTACCTAGCCATGGTCCGACCATGGATAGGTCGAACCATGGTTAGGGTCGCTCGGGTCTGGCGACCCTAGCCATGGTCCGGCCTAACCATGGGTCGAACCATAGCTAGGTCACTTTAGTTCTAGGGTGTGGTTGAAAATGTTTAAAGGCTAAATTACAAAAATAAAAAGTTAGGACAAAAAATTTAAGGACTAAATTGAAAAAAATCAAAATTTGGGGCTAGGTGTGTGCAAGTCACGTGACTATTTAACGGTCAACTCTAACGGTCAACTAACGGTCGGACCAAAAGTATACAATTGGCAAACGTATGATACCAAAAATAGGCAAAATCAAACATGTAGTACCAAAAGCCAAAAGTGGGCAAACATAGAGTACCAAAAGACCTATAAACCCTTTATAAATTAATTTAGTATGTGTTATTCTAAGAGTGAATTGAATATAATACATAAATTACATCAAGTTTAAGCAATTATTATTTTAAGTATGAAAATATAATAAACAAACTGATAAAAAAAAATGGTTGCACCAAGTAAGTAACAAGACTCGGTCAAATAGCCTATGAGGCTGGGGCTGGGCTAGTTGAGCTCACATGGTGTTTGCCACGTTTTTTTGACTTGCTTGTCGGACTTTATGATAATTAAAAAAATGTATTATTGTAAATTTGTAAGTAACCACAATAATAATATAATTAGGACTGCAGTCAATGAAAGGGAAATAATTATATAAATTAGCTACCAATGATTAGCCCACTGACTATGTCGTTTTTAATATGAGATGACAAGAAAACATATAATATCCTGAATTATATAATTATAACATAAATTCTGGCAAAAAGAAGAATTAAGTAAAAAATAAAAAACAAAATAATGAGGCTCGATAAATTAGATAACGAGGAATCTGCCAATTTAGTGGTTTTTACTTTTGAGTTGGATGTTCGTGAGAGAATAATTGAGGAATATGGAGTTCATGGTGGTTGTTCCATAGTTTATTTATTAATCGATGGTTTATTTATTAATCGTATTATGTTAGTCTATATAGGGTAAAATGTTATCAGTTAGGGATGGGTATAGAACCGGTTCCGGTCCAGATCGGAATTGGTTAAACAATTCTGAT
Organism: Clarkia xantiana subsp. parviflora; assembly: GCA_036873135.1. NCBI lineage: Eukaryota > Viridiplantae > Streptophyta > Magnoliopsida > Myrtales > Onagraceae > Clarkia > Clarkia xantiana. The sequence continues at coordinate 17,887,070 of JAPTYO010000003.1, forward strand.
CCGATCTGAATTTAAAATTAGTATTTGAAAAATTGGTTCGGTTCCAAATTGGAACTGTAAAAAAAAGTCTCGTTTGGTCCATAACCGGGCCGACTCGTTTTTCTATACCTATTCACACTATTAAAAAAAAAGTCAATATAAAACTAATCCGGTTCTGTCAAAACAGCTCCAAAATTGTTTGGTCTAGTTCAGAACCAATATTTAGAAAATTATACTAACCGGTCTGTTTGGAATCGGTCCAGTTCTCCAGCTCCGGTTCGGTCGGATCGAGTTTTTTGCCCATCCCTAGACTATAATTAATATATATTTTTTCATGTATTAACGATATTTAAACTCTTAACCTCTTAATAAACAGGTAATGCACTAAAGCAATGCATCATATTACATTGTTGTGGTTGTTGCGTGGTTGGTATTTGAATCTTTTGGGGTTGGCCATCCATTTTTAAAGAGACATAGCCAGTCATATTTAATCTTCATTTATTTGTAGTAATAATATTTTCCTTGAAAATCTACTCGTGATCAATTTATACCATGCACGTGAGAAAGTATCAGCGTTCAAATACTATTTTTATTTTTAAGGTTTAAATGAATGGCATATGATTATGCGATAAGGGAATTGTCTATATGTGCATCTTTTTATATAATATATATATATATATATATATATATATATATATATATATATATATATATATATATACATTAATTTAATAATTTTCAATATTAGTAATGAATTGAATTGAATTTAATATAACTATAATTATTACGCACTAAATGAGTCAACATCAATAATTAATAGTGATATTATGAATGTAACAACAATAGGTTTTTTTTTGCTAGGCATAATTATAGTTGTTAGAATTGCCATTAATATGTTTTGGCAAAAAAAAAGGTAGATTATAAATGAAATAAATCATATTGTCAAATTAATTTATAACTAAAACTAAAAATTCCTAATAAAGGAAAAACAATCAATTTTCCTAGTGAATTATTCCCTATAAATAATTGATTGTGATACCATAAAATTAACAATTATAAATTATAATAGTTCAATTTGCCAATAATAAGGCAACTTATTAATTATATTAATTAAAATACCAAATTAAATTACAACTAAAGCTAAATATTGATTAGTAATAAGTGGAAAAATAAATTTCATTTTCAAACTTTAAATGCATCAATTTTCATATTAAGTAAAATGAATTAATTGTAAACAATTATAGTAAAGCACTAATGAATAAATTTCAAAAATTAGTTTGTTTTTTAATAACACAATAGTAATAATTATAATACCATAAAATGTGATTATTTTTTTGTTATAAATAAGCTAATTCACTAATCAAATAATTATAATATCAAATTAATCTAAAATATAAGCTAAAATCGATTAAAAAAGTATCATATATTTCATTGCAATACTTTTAACTTACGTTTGAATCTATATTGGCTAAACATAAAAATATCCCACATGGCGGAAACATAATCATTTGCTGTCCAATTTGACAGGAATCGTAACAAATCTAGCAATTTGTTCAGAAATTGACAGTTTAGTTAGCCAATTTTTAAAAATTAATATTCAAGTAGCGATTCATAAATAAATTAATCAAATTCCGGGTAGCAATTGGATTATTACTCCTACATTAGAATGATTAACTTTAAAATAACTCATCCCGAAACTACCGAAACAATCTTGTATCTTGAGAAAATACAATATACATGCAATTTCTAAAACAATAAATCGGTCCCAAAGCCAACCTCTCCTCTCATTTCCCCCCTAACTAACAATTAAAGCCATGCAGGCCCCTCAACTCTAAACTAAACTAATAAAACCCAAAAAAAAACGGCTAAACCATGCACACCCCTCAAGTCTAAACCATTTTTTTTCCAAACCCCTCAAGTCTAAACTAACTAACTTATAAAACACAAACCCGAGCATTGTCTTTCAATTATTATCCAATCGAAGATATTTCATTGCAATACTTTTAATTTATGTTTAAATTTATATTGGCTATAAACATAAAAAAAAAAACTCACGTGGCAGAAACACGTTCATTTGCTGTCTATTTTGATAGTATTTATAAGAAATGTAGGAGTTTGCTTTAAGAATTAAAAGTTTAGATAGCCAAATTTCAAAAAAATTAAAGTTCAAATAGCGGGTTATAAATTGATAATATTTCGGATACAATTTGGTTACTACACCTACATTAGAATGATTAACTTTAAAACACTGGTCTCGTCCCGAAATTGCCGAAACAATCTTGTATCTTGAGAAAAATACAATATACATGCAATTTCGAAAACAATAAACCGGTCCCCAAAGCCAACCTCCCCATCATTTTCCCCCCAAACTAAAAATTAAAGCCATACACACCCCTCAACTCTGAACTACACTAATAAAAAACCCCAAAAAAACGGCTATAACACTAAACTAAAAAAAAAACCCTAAACCCGAAACCCTAAATCAAGCCCATTTAGCCATAAGCGACATGCCACCAGCGCCGATAAGCACAGCAACAAACGACTTCAACTGAAGCTTAATACTCGCCTGAAGCTTCGGCCCCATGAACTCCGCCGCCAGCAAATCTACCATCGCCATGTAAATCAACAACCCGGCTGAGGCTGCGTTTAGCGTCCCGACCGTCACGAGCGCGGTGGGGCTATTGTCTTTGTAAATCTTGGAAAGCCCTATCCCTACGGCTATTCCGAACGGCGTCGTGACGGAGAAGAAGAAGACCATCGCCATCTTTTTTAGTAGTTTGTACTCGGCTTGGAGGATGCAGCCTCCGAGCCCCATGCCCTCGAACATCTGGTGGAAGCAGAGAGCCGCCACGAGGCCGCGGATGGTGCATACGTTGTTTGATGCGCCGAGGGATAGTCCAATTACTACGGAGTGCACCACTATTCCGAGTTCTAGGACCTGCATGCAGGGATGAAGTTAGAAATTTTATTCAGGGGCAAAATTGAACAATAAATAATTAATGTATATAAATCTGGTGAAAAAAATAAGGTTCTAAAGTGTCAAGTCAAAAAAATTTATAATTTTTAAGGTTAAAATTATAAATTATAAAAAGTTGAGGGGACGATTGCCCCTCGTCTATAGGGGCATGCAATTAGGGTTCGTAAAAGTAATGACTAAAAACATAATCAGTGATGAAATTAATTTGTTCAGTGGTAAAATTGAATTAGGGGCAAACAATTATTGTACAATTTTTTTTTATGAATAAATATAAGGTTTTAAAATGTCAAATCGTAAAAATTATAATTTTTAAGATTAAAATTACACGGACTAAAAATTGAGGGACAATTGCCCCCTTATCCATGAGGCATGCAAGGGTTGTAGAAGTATTGATTAGAAACGTAATCGTCTCCAAATTATATATTAAAAAAACGATAAAACTCAGTCGAAAAAAACTGATATATTCTAAATAAGAAAAAAAAATCGGAATTTCTCGACACTTGAATAGGGTTGATAATTTAAATAGGTTGATATTTATTGGTCATTATTAAAAATAACTGAGATAGCAATTATATATATCATTATGGTCATGCTAATTGGTATTTAATAATTGTTATAATACAACGGATCCTAATATATTTATCTGTTTGGCCAATATATATATATATATATATATATATATATTATTTTTAATAATTATCAACCTATTTAAATTCTTCAGAGATTAAAAATTCCTCATAGATTTAATATTTTAACAATTTAATTAATACCAATTAGCATGACATTAATGATATATATAATAAATTAATTAGTGCATTAAGAAAAATAATTGAAATTCAATACGGGTAAGAAACAAAATCATACCATGGCAACAACTCGGTACCGGAGCAGCTGAGGCCCAGTTTCCACCGCCTGTCCATCTTTGGGAGCAACCACGTGATGGTGGCCGTGAGCGTGGCCGCCGTGGACGTGGCCGCCATGGAAATGGCCGGCCTCCCGATCGCCGTTTCCAGAGTTGTCAGACGTGCTTCCCGCCGCACTCACCTTCCGAGTGTAAAAGCTCGTGGCCATGGAATCCACCATCAGCGTCACCAATCCCGATAGCATGGCGACGAATCCGGTGAACGGAAACTTGTGCCACGGATTCTCCGCCAGGCACGGCGAGGTGAGCATGTCAAATGAATCTGGAAGCACATGCATAAAACCAGTCGCGAGTATAATGCCAGATGCGAAACTCTTAACGATCACGAATAGCTCTCGATCGGGATGTAACGCCGGAATCGACCGGGAGAAGAGCGGCGCACAGACTCCGACGACGCTCGTGGCCAGAATCGCGGCGATCGCGATGATCTTGAGAGGAAGCGCCTTCGATTGGTTGACGCAGCTTCCGGTCTCTCCGAGCTGGCATTCGGTCGGCGCCACGGCGGACGCCGGAACCGGAAGGAAGGCGGCGGCGATGGCGGCGATTGTGCAGAAGAGGTTGAGTGAGGAAGATGAAGAAGAAGAAGAAGCCATGGTTAGTCGTGAGAGAAGAGAGCGGCTGGTTCTAAGGTGCTGTTTGTTGGATTGAAGCGATTAAATGTGGTGAAGTGAAACTGAGTTTTATAGGGGGGGAGTGTAACGGTAGTTTTTTACTTAAGAGGGGTAAACGCGTGGGACCCACGTGCGAGTATCGGTCAAAGTGTGGTTTGCCCGGGTAGTTATGGAGGAGCAGCAGGAGAAATTAAGGTCAGGCTCAGGCTGTGCAGTATTGCTGATTATTTATACCAAGTGTCTAATTGCTAAAGGTAAAATTGCCCCAATATTAAAAATTAATAACAAAAATACCATCTGAATAATTTTTATTTTTTTAAATAAAAATACATCTGAACTCGACATCCAGAGATTTATGATGCAGCGTGATGAGGAATATGAAGTGTAAAAGTTCGTTGATTCGAAGAATACTGAAAGTTTGACGCGTAGTTGAGGAAAATCTTAATTTTCTTTTATTAATATTCACCTGAATGCAAATGACAGCTAATAGAATATTAAATACTGTAAACGGAAATTCAGACCCTAAAAAACTGAAAATAACGACAAAGTTCAAACAAATTAAAAAATTACAAAGACATGAAAAACACTAAAATGTGATTTAAACTGTCTAAACGATTGAATTTTGGCCAAAAAGTAGCGCGTTCGTGGCAGAGCTATAATTTTTGCTCTAGGCACCGTTTACGCGTGAAAAGCACTGTTCGCGCACCAAAATCTAACATTTCAAAGTTCGGGACAAGAAAATAACAGAATTTTTTGTGTCAAACCACAACAACGATCGTCAACAAATCACAATTTTTTGTTCTTGGTAAAACTGACGATCTAATAGTTAATTGTGTTTATGAGCATTTTTGTTAAAAGCTTTACTTGAAGATTATTTGTATTTTTTGGTTTTTAATATAGGGGTGGTTTAGAAAAATAATTCAAAATTTTACGTTAGTTTCGTTTCACTTTCCCATCTAAAATCGATGTTAAATTTGACGGAATGATATTACGTGACAATTTTTTTTTTTTTTTTAAACAAATTTGATACGTTGGACAATCAATCGCAATGAATTTGATACATTTGACAATAGACAATCGCAACAAATATTTATCACGTAGAGATCACAAAATCTCGTTCAATTAGTTTTAACCCTAGCTAATTTTTAGAGAAATTAGTGAAATACAACAAATTTTATACTTCTCAATCACAAAAAAAAAAAAAATGAAATATATAATCGCAACATGATTATGACGTGAGACTGCTTTTATGTTCATAAATCTTAACCTAAAATAAAAAGGAAAGTCCGAAGAACGAACATTGTGATTTTTCACTTTTAATCTTTTACAACAATTATACTTTTTATGTTAAAGGTTTTAATATAATTATAAATTTTTATGTTTCTATAAATAATAATGTAATATGCCTTAAATGGTAAAGAGGTAATTTTTTTTTATTTAAAGTAATTCAATATTCTAGGATTTTTGGAAATATCTTAACTCAGATGCTGATCCTAATGATTATAGGACCATTGAATGTAATTTCATGTTGATGTGTGTTCATTATGCAGAAAATTAATCTGATAAAGAAATTTACCAAAAAAATTACTTAGTATATGATTATTTTTTACCAAAAAATTATAGTATATGATGATTATTTCAAATTTATTTGTAAATTATATCATATTATTTAAAAATTATAAAAATTGCATAAATTCATTAAAATTATATAAAAATGAAGATTTAAAATCGTTTTATGCCGAATTAAACAAAATGAAAAAAATATTATTGGTAATATTATTTTAAAAAGAAACAAAAGCTACATTTTTTTTTTAATTGTGGGAAAATGAAGTGATTTTATGCAATACATAAGCAAATTTCTAAAACGAAAAATATTTATTTAAAATCTTGATTTAGTTTTTTTCTTATAATTTTATACAATTTATGCGTAAATATTATTTAAATCATTCTAATGTTTGTGCCCAAAAATTTAATTCCTTTTTATGATCTTTTAATAAATTTACAAAATTTTACGTTATTTTAGGACAAAATAAATCAATGTGGATTTAAGGTAAAGATGATATAATAGTTCAAATTGTGAATTTAAAAAGTAACGAGTGACCCTAAAATATCTGAATAATATCTGAATAAACAACGGCTTAGTTGTCAATCTATTCAAGTTTTGTTTTTTTTAGCTAAACTATTCAAGTTTTTGTTAGATGTCGATGTAAACATGGAACAATAAATTTCCTGAATTGGTTAGTTGAGGTTAATATTCACATAAAAATTAGGTATTATTCACATCAATATCACGTTTAACAAATTAGGTATATATATATTCACATCAATAAAACATCTCATCATAATTTGGCGGAAAAACAAACACAATTAACAAGTCACTATCTCTATAATATATAGTGTGTACTAGTTAATGATATACGTCGTGCAAAGTTTATTTAAATTAAAAGTTATATTTTAATTTTATTCTGGTAAATACATAACTTAATTTTAAATAAATAAATATTAAAATAATATATATATAATATTATTAATTTATTAAAATAATGTATTTAAGTTATAAATAGATGATATAATAAAGTGTTACTTGTAAAGTTGAAATGTTTTCACCTATATTTTTACATGAAAAAAATCTGTGTGTAAATAAGAATACCACATAAGAAATTATGAAAATAATTACAATATTAATATAAAAAAGTATTATAGGAAATAAAATCATATTTATAGTGATGGATTTGTTAGTATTAGCTATTACTTATTTATATAATAAATCATGTATTAGTTAAGCCTGTATAAATAATGTAATTACACTACAACAAATCATGAATTTAGTGACAATTCTTTGTGACATAATTTCAGTCATCACAAATAAAACATGCATTAGTGACAACTGATAAAATTTGTCACTCTTAAATAAAATATTAGTGACGAATATTTTTTTGTCACTGATGACCTAATTTTCAGTCACAACCATTTAAATAATTATTTAATACATAACGTCTAATGACCAAAATATCTTTACCATAATTTAGTGATGAGGACTCCGACGACTCATGCTCGAACTCCAGGTCCCTCGAACGCGACTATGGCAACCCATGGGCCAGACTACAACGATCCCTGGGCCCGACTTCGACGACCCGAGCCCAACTGTGGTAGGTATCTAGCGACTCCGGGCCCGACTCTATAGTTTTTTTTCCCCATAGTTTCTGTTTTTTAGCAACACTTTGTTCACATGTAAAATATTTTCACATTGAAAAATGTCTACGATAACATTTAGGTCAAACATTATATATTAACTAAACATCGACTAAAATATTATAATTGAATTTTTTTTAGCTAATATCATAGTCAATACTTAGCTAATATATTTGTATTAGTTAATATACTAAATCAAATATGCTCTTAGAGTTCTTTAAAATAAATAAAAATAAAATCTGAAGATCATTTTATTCAATTATTTATAAATTTTAAATATTTAGTCAAACGTTCAAATATTATTCATGAATTTTGTCATGCAAATCTCTACGAGGGTTTGCTCAAATTTTTTATCAGTTTTTCTAATTTATTTGTAGAAGTTTTTTTTTAATGTCAAATTTCAAGTTAAACAAAAGTATACATATATTTTTGCCACATGCCCTTTGATTTTGAGTTAGATTAGAATAGACGATAAATTTTTGAATTTTTTTTCTCTGATCTCAAATACTGACGAGACTATATAAATTGAAGGCATGTTCAAAATTTCAAACTAAAATTTCCATTTTCGAGCGCTCTTCTTCATCACTCTAAGCTCCCATTTGTGATTCTCTCAGAAGAAGATGTCCAGATGTGATTACCCAAGGCTGAGGCGGTCGGAGATCGTAGAGTTTCTGACGGAGTCTCAAATCGTCCCTTACATCTCCGATAACCACCTTACCAATCCGAGTCCCGACATAGTTTGCGATATATACTCCCGATTGATTACACACCTCTGTTCTCTCAAAGAGTACTTTCTTCTCAGAAACCCTAATTTCTATGAAATTCGGTCCTATTGAAGATTCCTCGGTTGTTTTATAGCGATTATTCAGTAATTAATCACTGTATTCATGTACTTCTGGCCTTATCCGAGATGATCTATTAGTTCTATATTGAAAATTGAATGCAGGGATGATATGATGGATTTTGATGCACAGGCACTGCTTGAGAATCCAGACTTCCATGTCGAGTCCATGTGCAAGATGAATCTCTACCGCAGAGTCAAGGAGGTCATATCTTCTCTGAAATGTCCGAAGAATTTTAATCTGAAGGACATTTTAAAGCCGACTGCAGACCGTACTGAGATTTTCATTAGTGCGATTGTTAATTTCTTTATCTACAAGTAAGTTTTCCAGGATTATGCCTTGTTCAAAGTTTTATTACTTGGTGAGCAATATATTACATAATAGCAGAACGTAAGAGCTTTACAGCATTTGTACTAGACTTGGAGTTTTTACCATTAGTCCAATATACAGTAGAATGGAATGCAAAAGCTTATTGTTGAAAGGAGATTTTATGCTGTTTTATTATATGTCTTTGTATGAATTGTGATGATTCAGTTGCTATACCTCTGGAGAAATTATGGATGCATAATGAGAAAGATTCATATACACAATCCTTTAATTTGATCTCTCTTTGTTCGTAATTTGATCTCTCTTTGTTCGCAGAGACAGTAGGATGATTGAATTAGTGCAAAAATTAGAGCCAATTATAAACGAGATTGTCCTTCTTTATGAGCAACAACAGGAGTGGGTGGCAAAGATTTCACTGGTATGTCTTAACATATAACTGAATACTTCTGAAGTTTTAATATCGTAGAAGTCACATTTAATTTGCTTTTTGAGAGACCCTTAGTTCAAGAGGTAGAAATCAAAATAAGGGAACTCCTGCAGACAGTATTGGAACTCAACAAGCATCAAGTGTCGCCGCGGACTTCTTATAGAACATTACAAGAAAAAAGTGCTGAAATGGATGCAAAGGTGAAACCGGATGTCCATGTATTTAGATTCATTTTCAAGGCTGTGATGCAGATAGGTTCAAAAATGATAAACTTAATTAAACAATTTTTTTGTGGTCCCATTTTGCAGATATCCAGTGCCGAGTTTAGATTGGTAGAGGCTGTTCAGGAAAACACGAATTTACGTTCGAAGATTGTTCAATCCCCTGATAAGCTTCAGGTCCGTTGGTAAAACACCGATCCTATTACAATCATTATTGTTATTGTTGCTCTTATACTGATGCTCGGAGTGTGGCTCTGCCTCACAGAAGCATGCCTCTGGTTTTAGATGTAAACTTAAAGAACTTGTATATCCAAATTTATTTGTATTGAGTTATAGTGGCCACAAAAACTCTTCCTCCTCCAAGCCATATTTTGTCATCATCATCTTCAACTTTTCGCACTGAACCTTCCCATGATTACTTGCAGAGGGCATTGGAGGAGAAGAGATCTCTTCGAGATGAGGCAGTGAAGGCTGAAAAATTAGCGAAGCAAGCCATGGAGGAGAAGAATACTCTGGTTGAAGTTTATTCAAAGGTATTATGGCTTCCATTCTGAACAGATCTTCTCTAATTTGTTGGTTGACTTCATTTGTCTTTTATTTAGTCTGAAATAAAATTGTATACTGATGAGGTGATAATGGTGCTACATTTTATGTGAAAATATTGTTGGGAATTGATTTAGATTTTGATGTGGCACAAAAAGGTGAAAGATACTAGTTATCTGATTGAGCACTGAAGTTCAAATATTATTTTGGCAGTGCACAGTGTACCTTATGACTACCTGTTACCTTTTTTCTATGATTTGAAGCAGAACTGATGTTCGGTTCTGTTTTCAGGCTCTCAAGAAAATGGGCAAGCATTTAAATCAGATGGAAAAGATCCAAGAACTGGTTCCATATTCTTGTCATCTAGTTGAATTCTGTTTCACTTTAAGTTAATTATGATCTGCTTCTAATTTCTATCAGATGGTCTGGGATTTGTTGTTAATAGATTGGTTCAGCAAAATCAATCGACCACGAGCTGAAGCTGTTGAAAGAAAAACTGACTGGTGAAGGATTAATAGATAAGCAACTTGATGCTAAGCTAATGGAACTGAATAGAAGAGGTAAATTGCTGCTTCTTCTGTAATCTATATGGTGATATCTCTTCATCCTTAAATAATGGGGAAAATTGACCCAAATATAAACTATCTCTAACTCAAATACAAGGGTCATTGACGAACATACATAATCGCGCACTTCCTAAGTGCGCAGTTTACCATTGCGCAACTCCTAAGCGCGCAATACCACCTTAATTTTTGTTACACATAATTAATACGTTGTGCACTTGGGTAGTGCGTAACGAACCGAAAATCAGACAGCTTATCGGTTCAGTCTTCGATCCGATTTTGATAACACTGTCTAAAACACATGATTTGAACATCGCTATATAAGTTGCAACGTTGATAAATATTATGTTGCAACGCGTAAAAGTTGCAAAATGCTTTTCAAACCATGTGTTTTAAGCAGTGTTATCAGAAGCGGATCGGAGACTGAACTGACAACTTGTCCGGTTTTCAGTTTGTTGCGCACTTCCAAGTTCACAACGAATTAATTAATATAATGAAGTAATTAATGCTAATTACTTTATGTAGCAGAAATTATTGTGATATTGTGTATTTAGGAATTGCGCAATAGCATTTGAAAAGTGCACGACTATATATTTTCATCAACAAAATTCATTGTCACTATATTTGTTTTTGAGTTACAAATAGTTTGTATTTGGGTCAGTTTTTTTAAAAAAAGTGGACATTTCTCTCCCGAATAAGCCGCGCGCGAGGCTGAAGCGGGACGCTGGCCAAGTTGTTTGTGTTCATGTCAATCAGTAGGCCATGGCTGCCAAATTGGAGCAGCAGGAACGTCTCCATTGCTGCATATCGCACGAGTTCGTAGCTGCAGCTTCCAGAAACCCCACCTCAATTGCCGTCGTTCATGCTTACGGCGGCTCCCGCCTCTCCCGCCAACTACGTGGCCGCGATGATTTCCGCGGCGACGCCTTCTGTTCCTTCTTCACCGACAGTGCGCGGTCTCTCTCCCCTCCTGTTTACGTAGGAGACGAGTGCTTCACTTTCTCCGAAGTCTCCCTGGCCGTTGATTCTCTTAGTCGTCGTTTGCGCGCTATCCTCGACGGTGGAGATGATCCCCACCTCTCCAGACCATCAGGTATGAGCTTCCTTCACTTTGATCATGTTTGATGTCACTGTTGAAGTTTTGGGGACTGTGGTGAAGTTGTGGAAGCAATCGCCTAATATTTTACTAACTTCATTTTAGGTCCAGTAGATGATTTCACCGAGCAGTTCTCTTTTGTGCTGAGCAACCGGAAATTCGCTGATTCGAGTGATTCTTATGTGCCAAAAGTAGTTGCAATTTTCATGCCACCTTCTGTGGATTACATTGTCTCTGTTCTTTCGGTTTTGAGATGTGGGGCTGCTTTCCTGCCTATAGATCCCTGGTGGCCTAAAGGAAGAATACTGTCAGCAATTTCGTCTTCAAAGGTGGAGCTCATAGTTGGATCCAGAACTACATTTGGAAAAAGCTATGACGAACACTGGATTTCAGAGTTCAGAAGTTCTCCAATATTATGGTTTTCTATGGATGATGGCGTTGGAGAGTTGAAGAGCGAAGGCAGTATAGTCTTTCCTTGTGAATATGACAAGAAGAGGCTGTTCTGTTATTTAATGTACACATCAGGATCAACAGGCAATCCTAAAGGAGTTTGTGGCACTGAACAAGGTACTCGTGAACTTCACTATTCCAACAAGAATCTCTTTGCAAGTAAACTCAGCAGAGTAGATGGCATTAAATCAAATTGAAGATGTTAAAACAGAGAAAAATGAAACACTAGTTAAAGATTGAGGAGGATTGTGATGCTAATGACAGTAGTTTAAATTGTATCATGTGCTCTTGCTATCTCATGGTATATCCCTTTTTTTCTTAAGAATGACGCACCTCTTTGTTTTTAGGCCTTTTAAATAGGTTTTTATGGATGCAAGAGAATTATCCCACACAAAAGGAGGAATATCTACTCTTCAAGACATCAATAAGCTTCATAGACCACCTACAAGAATTATTAGGGGCTATTCTTACTGCTTCCATGTTAGTCGTGCCTCCATCAAATGAGCTAAAGGAAAATGTTTTTGCTGTTGTTGACTTTTTGGAGGTCAGTGAACTTCTTTACTTATCCTTTTGCTTTACACCTTCTGTGTCTCTAAAGCAGCTATACTATGTTGCAATAATAGCTAGTTCACTAGAAGACACCCATAAGCTAGATATTCTAGTTCACCTAAAAGGAAACATTTTGCAAGTATTTTAGATTTGATGTTGTTAGATGTTGGGTTACAGTTATTTCTTTCTGAGGGTTTAGCCATAAGTGCATTTTTCTTTGTAAATGTTTGGATATGTTAAATTGGCACCAGACTTGGAGATGGTCTCTAATCATGTCTTGTTAATATGATCGACGCAGTTTTTTGGTTGAAGAGTTGCTTTTGTACGGCTTGACCTTTGTACACGGCTCTTTTTAGCAGCGTTGGTGGACCTTGCTAATGAAATTATTTATCAAGAAACAAATATTGGTCTTTGTTCTATTGGTTCTTTGCTTTTCTCGTTTAAACCTGGACATTTCTGGGATTATTCTTTATTTGAATAGCAGTACTAAGGAGTGGATTTTTTTTTCTCCTTGACAATATGCATGTAGAGCTTCTCATAGACCTGTTTTATATTGATTTAGTATTGTGTATGGACTTCCATTTTTCTGTTTCTTCTATGCACAGAAAATATTTCATTTGCTGTATTATGCGTGTTGGCTATTGCTTTTGTATACTATGTATTTCCCATGTAAAATTTGGTATAGGTTGATAATCTTGCATTTAAAGTATCTCTATGTGAAACCTAAATGAGGTGCCTCTTTAAAGTCGCTAAAGAATATCTAAATTAACATCTCCAGGCTTACCGTATTAGTCGGCTTACAGCTGTGCCATCAATGATGAGGGCAGTTCTTCCAGCTTTGCAAAGGATCGTTCAGGTTAAAGACTCACTACATTTGTTGGTGTTGAGTGGTGAAGACTTTCCTATCTCCTTGTGGAAGATGCTTTCAACTTTGTTGCCCAGCACATCTATTCTCAACTTATATGGCAGCACAGAGGTAAGAAGGCACTATTTGCATCCTATTTTTCATTGCTCTACCCATGCACCTTTTATGTATGTTGGATATGAACTGAGTTTTAAATTACACTTCCTTGAGCTGTCACATCTTCCAATTTACTTGGTACTACTACCTCTCTTTATCGTCTGGCATATTTGGAGAGGGGAGGTCCTTTGAGGTTCGAGGGTATTAAGGCTCCTGAGTAATTTGATCACTGAAAGTTGGATTATACATGTGATTTTTGGTATAAGGAGTACAACTGGGATGTTCATGCTTCCATGAACTGAATAGATTTGTTTGGGTATTTCATATCGCCACAATTCCAGGTAAAGGGTTTATGTTGCATAGTTTTCCCGAGCTTGAAGACACTACTTCACTTTTTAGATGTTAAGCACTGCCTCATAGACTGTTTAATTTGAAAAGAAAGAAGGTTTAGTGTAGATTTGTTTGTGCCGTAGTTTTCAATATTAGTGTTAATCAGTAATTGGCAATTTCCTTGCAGGTGTCTGGTGATTGTACTTGTTTTGATTGCAAATGGTTACCCTCGATATTGGATAAAGAACAGCAGATGTTAACAAGTGTTCCAATTGGTCAGTCCATTTCCAAATGTGATGTTGTACTTGTTGGTCAACCTGATATCAGAAAGGATCAAGGCGAGATACATGTTGGTGGTACCTGTCTATCCGTTGGATGCTTTTCTAATTCGGTGGCAGTTCAATCAGAGTTTGTAGAGCTGCATCAGGGTTCTGCTAATGAGTATTTTGGACAAGGAAGTTCCTTATTCTTTAGGACTGGTGACCTTGCTAGGAGGCTAAGCAATGGCGACTTGATATTTTTAGGGCGTAAAGATCGTACCATGAAGATCAATGGGCAGCGTATAGCTCTGGAGGAAATTGAAAGTACGCTGAGAGAGCATCCAGATGTAGTTAACGCTGTTGTGCTTTCGTGTAAAGGTCAAGAGGAACTTGTCTTTCTTGAAGCATTTGTACTGCTAGAGGAGAAGGAAAAGTCTCACAACATGAGCAAATACCTACGGCGATGGCTGGTTGAAAGAATCACATCTGTGATGATTCCTAGACATTTTGTCTTTTTGGAATCATTCCCCTTGACTCTTACCGGAAAAGTTGATTATGAGTTTCTTTCTTCTTCAGAAACAATACGAGCCAATGAAGAAACTTGCTGCGTTGAGGATGCTGATCTCTTGGAAGTTATAAAAGATGTATGCTCTTACTATCTCATGAAGAAAATAAGTGTAAATAAATAAGAAATCCTAGTTTTATAACTTACCTGCAGGTCAGAATTTTAACCATTTCAAGTATTTGCTAACAGGCCTTTTGTGACGCCTTGATGGTTGAAGAGGTTTCTGATGAAGATGATTTCTTCACCATTGGTGGCAACTCCATCACTGCTGCACACGTTTCCCATAATCTTGGAATTAATATGAAAATGCTTTATGCCTTCCCAACTCCATCAAAGCTGCGAGAGGCCCTTCTGCAAATGGAAGGATCAGACAATCTAAAACTTAAACTGGATACTTCTCCGAGAACAGGTCTTGGAGTTGGAAAGAGGAACTTTGTTGAGGTGGCCGATTCTGAAGCATCCGAACTACTTGATATTGAAGGAAAAAAGAAGTCGATGAGAACCATATCGGGGAACTGTGGAATCCGTGATGTTAATGCCAAGCACTTGAAAGCTGGTTTTGATACTGCTTCTACTTCTGGAGATATTGATCCAAGAAATGACTGTCCCTGGAGATTTCAGGCAAATAATTTGTATTTTTCACTAACCCGGTGCAATAGGGTTATGTATGAAGGCCGCCATGCTTTAAAGGATGGATACCAAGGTAGTGAATCTTTAAGTATTCAAGGAAATGTCAAAAGTTTCATCCAGAGATTGTGGAAAGTCCACATGGAGTCATGTGTTGATGCATCACCACTGCTGGTAGCATGGGACCAGGAAATCTATGCATTTATTGGATCTCATGCACATAAGTTTGTATGCATTAATGCCAAAAGGTAAGGTCTTTAGATCCTGAAATTTTTGGGCTATCCATTAATATTACAAGCCAATAGGGTGGTTTAGGTAGTTTTTGGTCTCTTTTTCATTTTTCTAGGTTGTGCTTGCAAGTCTCTAATTTGAAAAAAGATGGTGAACTCAAGACTTGAACTTGAGGCCTCTATGTAAATAAACAAAGTCGTCAAGTCAACGGCTCGTCAACACACTTGAATGATATGTGATATCTTTCATATTTATGGTATGTCTTACCAGGCAACCCACCTGAAAGATGAACCGTAAATACGATAGGACTGCGCAGTGCGCATAGCGTGTGACACGGGCCCCTATATTGTTTTTTTTGGGCCAAGGTCCCTATAGTATTTATAGTTGTCATTCTTGTCAATGTACCTTCTAATATACAGTCAAGATATTTAGAATGTTGTGAAATACTCAATTTAACATAAATTATTATAGTTGTTCAGTTCAGTGGGAGATTAATCTAGATGGTAGAATTGAATGCTCAGCAGCCATTACAGATGATTTTTCCCAGGTACTCTTGTTCTTGTATATGTTATTTTCCTTTGCAGTTGACATCTACAAATCATTGATTTCTTGAATCTGGTGTTTCAGATTGTAGTTGGCTGCTATAAAGGAAAAATCTATTTTCTGGATTTTTTTAGTGGTAAAATTCGGTGGACATTTCAAACTGCAGGCGAGGTAAGTGAGGCTTTTCTTCAGTATTACTCAGCCTGAATTTTTTTTGTTTTCCCATTATAAATATATTTAGGGTATAAATGTAATTTTGTATAAGCCAGAGAAACCATAATGAAGCATAACAAACGGGAGAAGAACTGAGGGGTGGTGAAGGTACGAGAGAGAAAAAAGTAGCAAGTCAAATGACAGTACTGTTCTTAAAAGATTAGTAATATAATGGTTTTTAGGGAAGTGAAGATAGATATCACTTCTCCTCCTACGTTCTTTTCATTAGTCAATATAGATTATTCAAGTGTTTAGGCTACATGTAGAAGTGGATAGTAAACAGAGAAGAATGATTAAGCTTGTAAGCTTTTACTACCATTAGTACCCCAAATAAACAAGTGTTTTTAGACAAGGAGGCATTTAAACCAAAAAATATGCCAATCACCTTTTTTTACTAGATTTTTGGACGAACTGGGCCAGTCCTTTGATCCCTTGACATCTCGTTTCCTACAAAACTACATCCGCACACTTTAAAATCCAGGTATAGTCAACCTCTTCTGGATTGAATATAAGTTTGCTCACTTTTGCAGGTAAAATCTCAGCCAGCTGTTGACAGAAACAGACAGTTGATCTGGTAACATTTCTGGCTCTCTTTCATTCCCTGTAAGTACTTTTTGTCCTGTCCAGCACAAAGTGGTAGAGGATCAACATAATTACTTTTTGTTAGCACATATTTTAGGTAGAGCCAGATTTCACTCCAAAATCTCATTCCATGACTTTTATCTACATCGGAGAAGCTAAAGACGTAATTTCTCACCATAAAATGAGCTAAAAGTCTTGTGATGTGATGAGAGTGTTTGGAAACAACAATGCCAGGGAAGCAAGTTGTAATAGAGTGAATTACTGAAGAATCAGTGCTTTTGTTGTTTTAGATAGGTAGATGTCGTTTGCGATTGCACTGTGAGTGCCAGCTGAGATTTTTTTTCTTATTGTGATTAAATTTACAGGTGTGGATCACATGATTGCAACCTTTATGCTCTTGATTACAAAAATTATCAATGCATTTTCCGCATTGCATGTAAAGGGAGTATATTTGGGTCTCCAGCAATTGATGAGGTGATTATAGTGATATTGTTCTGATTTATCTTATATAGTTCTCTTTACTGGTTTGTGCGTAGTTTTAAATCTTGTGAAACCAATACTTTTCACTCACTGATACAAGGAAAACTCTAATTCTTCTTTGTCTCCTGCAGTTGAACAGCACAATTTACGTTGCATCAACTGGTGGATATGTTACTGCAGTTTCAGTTAAGGTACTGCCTTGTTTTTCTCTAATAAAAGTTCATATGTTCTTATGCAAACCCTTATGAGTACATACTCTTTTTTCTGATAAAGACAAAAACTGTACGGTGCATATACATTTTCATGAGAAATTGGTGTAATATGAGGAACGTGACGGTTGCAGGGTACGCCATTTCAAGTTCTATGGCAAAGTGAAGTAGAAGTTCCAGTTTTTGGGTCTATTTGCATCTGTCCTCATTCTAGAAACGGTATTCTCCTGCAACATTTTATTTTCCTCCTTTGCATGCTTCTAAATTCACCCTTACATCTTCTTGATTTTTCCTGCATTTCAGTTATTTGCTGTTTATTAGATGGATCGGTCATTGCTCTGGACTCGAGCGGAGCCATTTCTTGGAAGGTACAAACCTACTGATTTCTAGTATGCTTCTGATTATTGTGTAGTTGCTGTTTTGTTTTCTGGATCATTCTCGCTCCTAATATTTTTTTTCTACGATGAAACTTTCTTGTGTATAGACAATAACCGATGGTCCAATCTTTGCTGGAGCCTGCATATCATCTGTTCTTCCTTCTCAGGTAAAACAGTTATTTAAGGAAGCATCTGTCTTTTCTTTTCTCTTGGTTAGTCCTCTTAGTCCCAAATAAGCTTTATTTGTTTCAAAGAGGAAGATATACGAAGAAATCTAGTGAAACAACTGGGCTTTAAAACTGAAGCTGTTGATTCAAACCAAAAATGGGATTCCTTTGAAGAGCCAAATCTAAACCAAACCTGTCCAGGACAAAGTCAAATAATACTTTGAAGGTGAAAGTCATACTAAACTCATATATTTCCAGTAGCACAATATTTCCTTATTTACCCAGAGATGATTTGTTTTGAGAAATAAATTCTAACAGCAGTAGAGATCACACAAGTCGTAGAGAGTAGTACGGATGGACCCTCGATCGAAACAATTCTTAGATAGTTTCGGTAAATCTTAACTGCCCAGTTTCCTCTTTTGGGTTTATTTATTAGAAAGATCATAAGTGATACTTGCTATCTTCTATAGATGTGTAAGTTGATTCATCAAGGGTTTTTGTATCTCCTATCATTTTCTGCTCAACTATAGGAGATTATAAATTTGGTATTGAATCACATTTAATCTAATGCACTGAACAAGCCAGGCACAAAATTGATGATCTATTTTACCGTCTGCTTACCAAACGTGGCCTTTCATGAATTTCAACTTCTCCTGTAGGCTCTGATATGTTCCAGAAGCGGAAAGCTATTCTCTTTCAACACGGTACGTTCCAGATTTCCATATTATCTATTTTTTTATACCACATAGTAATTCACATTTGTGCTAAAGCTTGATAAGTTCTTGAATTGTCATAACATTATCGACCGGTTCTTACTCCCCGTCCACTGATTCATTTCAGGTAAATGGAAACATAAACTGGGAATACAACGTTGGGGAACCGATGACTGCATCTGCTTACATAGATGAACACTTACAGTTAATGTCTGACAGGTACAGCCTGGCTAGGGTATATCATGCATTGAAACACCATTATATAACAATCATAATGTCCTGCCAGATTATTAATATTGTCTGCAATTAATTCAAGGTTTAAAATCGAATCACAGTACTAGGTATGCACCATGTTGTTTTTAGGTGTCTTAGGTTTAAATTGTTGTCAATAGATGTCCAGGTTTCGTTTTCATTGCTAATAGGCGTCCCCAAGTTTTGTTTTCAATGTTTTTTGGTTTTCCATCCGTTTTTTCTGTTGAACTTAACGGATTTGGGTACGGGTTTTCTTCATTTCATGTATATTTATGCCAATTATGTTAAATTGAACCTTATTTTTGAATACGTTCTTCAATTTCACTTTATGTACACTTTAATTGACATACGTTAAAGAGAAACAAAAGTGTCTTTTTGTTCTTTTCTCTTCTTAAATGTTGTTGCTGTTGAATTTTGGTTGTCATTGAACCAAAGTCTGTCAAATTTAACAGAAAAAACGGACGGAAAACCAAAAAACAACGAAAACAAAACTTGAGACATCTATCAGCAACAATATGAATTTGAGACAGCTAAAAGCAACATGGTGCAAACTTGGAATTGTGATTATGTTCTGAACCCCTAATTCAAACCCGAATCTTTGTTTCTCCATGTCACCTAACACAAATTTGGTCAGGTTGGTTTGCATCTGTACTTCATCGGGAACCGTCATTGCTCTACGCGTGAGACCAGATCCGGTCGATAATAAAATGGTTGAAGAGTTTGCTAGGTTGAAGCTAGACGGAGAAATCTTCTCTTCTCCCGTGATGTTAGGCGGGGTAATATTCGTCGGTTGTAGGGACGATTATTTCCATTGCCTAGCCGTCGAAACCCGAACTTTACCGTAGTAGAGAGAGTGAATCTCATTAAAATTGCAATACGCGTTGTGTATTTATATATGCAAATAATTGCGTACCAAACCTGAGAAGTTCTTGCATAGTGTATTCGCACGTCTATTGCAGGTTTGGTAGGTTGGTACAATTGTGGCATCCTAAAGCTTGTCCTTATCGAATGTACGAGGCAGACATGTTGGATATGGAGATGTTTTGCTGAGCGTTGACCTATGGGTAGTTACCGACCGTTAAGGTAGTTGTCCTAGTGATTTTGAAGTCATTTCTAAGTGGTTGGATGAAATTTTGATTTTGAATATTTGTTACTTTGAATATTTTTTTCCTTTCTAGCATCTCAAGCAGGGAAAAATTAGTGTAATGACAAGTGTCTTATGCTCATACCATTCTAGAGTTCATGAGTTCATTTTTAGTATTTTAGGAAAAAAAAAAAACCAATATAATAGTATGACATTTGTCATGTTTATATTGGTTTAGCGTAAACACCAAGCCTACATAAGAATTGCTTTTCAAGTAGTTTTTTTTTTTTTTTTAATCTTTTCGATTTGGTCTTAATTAAGACCCATTAAAAATGCATCATGCATAGCATGCTTTTTTATACATCTAGAGTGTAGATAGAATTTTCACTATATCAGTTCGTAATAAATAAAATACTTAGTATAAATATTTTTTTTATAAATAAAATTTCAATAGAAGTTTAATCCTTAACATTTTAGTTAAAGGATTATGTACTGAATCACTGCTCAATATTAAGTGATCTAAGTAGATATTGAAGACCAACTACTAATTTGCAGCCATTCTTTTTCCTTTTCTCTGAGAAATGACAGCAAAAGTATGTGAAAGGGAAAGGTGGAGACTCCACAATAATTGGCATCAAAATGCTCTCCTTATGGGGATTCGCACTGTTGCTGAACTCTTTTCATTGGCCCGAATTATCCATAATTTCTATTCGCGCCCCAGTTGTTTTTCAACACTTCCATGTCAGTCCAGTGGAGAAAAGTGATGGAGGTGTTTAGCAGAAGATTAGAAAAGGCAAGTGGGAACGGTAATGGCGCAGAGAGACAGAGCGAAGCAAAAAGGAACCAATTAGGGCTCTCCATCGGAAAAGCTAAAGCTTCCTCTTCGTCGTCTTCTTCTTCTTCCTCCTCTGGTTCGGTTGCGTTAGGGCTTTCGCAACTTGCAGTCTGGATGCTCGATCCTGTACCATGGAGCTGTTGAAGTTGGAACCTTTCCATAGCTGTCAATCCACGCGATGTTAATTGCTTAGTTCGTAGCTGGTAGCTAGGTACTGGGAGGAGTGGAAGAAATGGCGACGGAATCCAACGCCACCGGATTCCATCCCTCTGCGTTTAGCTTGAGCAGGCACGCCATTTCCTTCCAATCTGGCGCTGCGATGAGTGCTAGCTCAGAGATGGTTCCGATGATGCGGAGTAACTACTTTGGAGGCGCAGCTGGCATGATCTTCGCCGCTGGTGCAGGCGCCTCCACCGCGATTAGTCATAGTACAGGGTTAGCTCAGGCAGTGACGGCGACGGGAAGCTCTTCTGTGTCTGGTTCGGGTTCGGGTTCTGGTTCCTTCTTGCTGGATTCACCGGGTCTCAAGCATGACACTGGATTTGCGGTCGAATGGTCAGTTGACGAACAGTATAAACTCGAAGAAGGACTGAAGAAGTAAGTAGCTAGCTCATTCGTACTGTTGGGAGCAGTTTGCTGATTATCCAATTATTTGAGCTTTTCGCCTATGAACTGGGAAACTCAGAAGCTACTATAGTAAACAACTGTTGGGAGAAACTCGAACCTTCTTGAACTTAAGACTGCTACCATTGCTCCCAATTTAGAGATAGTTGTACACTTTTGTAGCTCAATTTAGAATATTTGACTATATTTGCTCTGCTCTCTAGATTGACTTCCTGTTTTTTTAGATGTTCTAGCTCCTGGTGAGTTTATCTGGTTGAGATTCCTATGTTAGTCATGTTTAGATAATTCTTGATATGTTTTCAGTCATTATTTAGCTTTACATAATCTAATTCTAGCTACTGATGTTACTGAATTACTCTGCAGATTCACAGATGAACCAAGCATTATGAAATACATAAAGATAGCTGCTTACTTGCACAACAAGACCGTACGGGATGTTGCCTTGAGATGTAGGTGGATGACGGTAAGCTTGGGTTCTGCAAAGGATCCCAAAATTCATGATTTTATGCTCGGAGTGTCCAGGATTTTATTCTACTGAAAACAGTGAAGTTTCTGCCTACAGCTAACCAAAAAATCTGATGGGATTAAGATGTTAACTTGATTTAGTTCGTCTTACTACAACCTGGAAGAATCAGTTAGGTCTGTCCATTTAAATGATCCATTGTGTAAACTCCGAGAATTTTCTGTGCTAGCAAGTTATCCATGAATAATCTCTTAAGCAAGTTCCTATACTAGCATTCCTTTTGGTGTTTGAAAAAAATGTGGTTATGGTTAGGGGACCTAAGAGAGCACGGACAATGGGGGTCTAAAATTACTTGTAGAATAGAAAGTTGATTTCAAGAAACTGAAAGCTACCTTGCAAATTTTAGTATTATTTGGATTTGCACAATTTTTATTTTTTTGAAAAAGAGAGTTCACTGTTGTCTTATAAAATTAGAAATGAACTCTCGATTATTGAATTTTCTTGTCAACTATATGAGGTACCTTGCTATTTTTTCTGAACCCAATCGAAAGCTCTCTGTTTTTTAAGTTAACTTTCAATATTTTGCAAGGTAATTAATCTCAAACTGTTTTCCGGAGCCTGCTTATCCAAGTATTTTTCATGAAATAAGCTGCTGGTATGTCTTCTTGCTGTAGAATTTACTTTATATGATTAAATTTGATTACATAGAAAAGATGGCTTAGAAAATATTTTGCATGTGAGCCAAGCAACCTTGTAAGTTTTCTTGCAATTTATTTTTTTCCTTACCAAGTATTATAGTTAAACTTTGTAACGATTTAGACAAGCTTATTACTTGTCTCTTTACTAGTAATTCTGTGACATGCATTTTTTATTCAACCTGTATCATGTGTTGTTTGTGTTGGAGTTTCTTGGAGCTTTATAGCTTAGTCCGCCCTTTATAGTTAATGCTTTTGTATGTTATGAAATCCATTGCCTTTTCTTATGGAAAATTTCTTGTAGAGGAAGCGGCGGAAATCTGAAGAGCGTAGTCCAGGAAAGAAAGCAAACAATAGGAAGGTCTGTATTGAATTTCTTGTTTTTGCTCAATTTTAGACTACCGTTTATCTCTCATTCTACGGAGGAAGAATTGCAGTAGTTTTAAGTGAAAACTAAAAAAATCCGTGCTGTTTAGTTTCCTTCTGTGTTCTCTTTTTCTTTTGTGACATTGTACATGTGTAGATATATTTCCAAAAATTTCTCCAAAAACCATATTGTTTGTGGAGTGCGATTATTTGGTAGGTTAGCTATTTGCATAAATATTGATTCTATATGAACGTACCTAGAGCTTTCAGAACTGATTAGAATGGGGATTCATGAACGTGATGCTTTTTGATTCCCTATTGATAGAAGAGATTCTATGATTTGTCCATGCTTTTCTATCTTAAGTGCTGATGGTAATGCTAAATTATTTTTCTAGGATAAGTCGGTTGAATCTGCCAAGGTCCCCTCAAATCTCCCTGTTGGAATTTCGGATTATTCTCCATTTATGCATCATATGAACCAAAAAGACCTGGCACCTTTTGAAGGTAAGTAAAAGTTTTTTGTCTTTAGCTTTTAACATATATATATATATATGTATATTGCTTCACACCATGCAAATGAGTATTATCTAGTATATACTCTGAGCCACAATTTCAAAAGATGATCATGGTGCACTAGCTACAACAGAAATACCATTTTGCTTCTTTCATTTCAGTCTTAATGTTAAATAATATTTGATTCATGAATATGCTGAATTCAACTTTTACAGAAAGAAGTATTATTTCCATGTGTTACGATTCATTTATTTCTCATTATTTTTCATTCTCGCAGACAGTTCTGGCATGTGGTTATTATTTTAGATGTAGGGCCTTGTGTTCTCTTTCCATCCATTTCAGTCTCGAATTTGTCATTTTTGTTAACAAACAATTCAAATTGTTCAATATCAGGACTTTGTGGCAACACGAGGCATCTGCTAGATCAGAATACCCAAGCATTTAGCCAAATCAATACCAATCTTCACACATGTAAGGTAAATCCTATAGCTCTGTTTCGGGATGGAACTGCTCAATGAAAGTAATCCCCTAAAACTCTTCGATTTTAATATTCGGGTTTGGATGTGTGGTGAAGAGGAGAGAAGCTAAATCATAAAGTTAAACGAGTTGCAGAGACATCATAGAGTCGAATTTGCTTGTCATCAGTACACCAAGCTTAAGCATTTGATGTTACAGTATACTTAGAGACTTTCTGATTGTGTCGGTCTATATGTAACCTAGTTATGTGAGCGCATGCATTTTTGTTCTTCAAACCAACCTCTTCATGTTATCATGTCTATTTTTCCTGCCTATTACTACTGCTCGGCAACTCCAGTTAATGTTTTCTCCAACAGTTGCAGGAAAATGTTGACCTATTCTGCCATGCAAGGAACAACATTTCTGCTATCTTGACTGCGTATGCACATCTGAACTTTATTTTTTGGCATAAATTCTAAGTCAACCTATTTATTCCAGCTTATTTTGTTGATTATACTGCAGGATGAGTGATACTCCTGGTATTATGAGCCAGATGCCACCACTTCCTGTGTCTCTCAGTGAGGATCTTGCAAACTCTGTATTGCCCAGTGGAAGCCATGTAAAATTCTCCCTTCTGCTCTAAATCATTTCTACACGCTTCATCCAAAATGAACATAATTAATTTGTTAAGACTCGGTTGCAACACTCAAAAGAGGTTCTGGGAGCTCAAATTAGTGTTATAATCAAGTCCTAACAAATTGCTTTCGTTGGAAAAAGTGGTAAATTTGTTTCAAAATGATATAAAGGAGCAAATTTGAAAAATTAAACAGACCAAAAAGGGAATTCCTTAAAAACACCAGAACACAAACCGGGTAAAGTTACATTTTTAGCCTAGAAACACGAAATTTCACTGTGCTGCTGCTCTATGTTGATAGATATAGCAGGTCGAGGCGATTAGCCCAAATAGTAGTGTTTAATCTCGAACCCATTATAGAGCTGCTCTTTTCTTTTCACATTCATCAATTACAAACACATTTATGCAGCAAAGTTGATATTTTTGGGGTTGTTCCTGCAGCCACTGATGTTTGGTTCGAGTAGCAGTGCCATGCATATGAAGCAGGAGCCAAGGTGCTGATCGATGAAGAAAGAAGCATAACTCATTGGATCGGCTACGACCAAGTAAAAATACCTACTTTGCTTGCTACTGTAAATGCATAAGCTTTCCCGGGAGCCACGACACGAATATCACCTCCCCTTTGCACAGAAATCTCTCTCTATCAAGTAAGTACACTGCTTAAACCTGCTTTGAATGAAGAAGAGGATGAGATAGAATAACTGCTGCTGATTATGACCGATTGCCACTTGCGATATAAGTCGGAGTCGTTTTGTGTATAAAAAATCTGTTTAATCGACTGTAGTACTCGGTGCTTGATTTGTGTCCCTTTTTTGTTTGATATTACGGCGTTTTGTAGTCTACGTGCTCGTAATCGATTGATCTCGTCATATGATTTCGCTTGAAGGGTCGTTTTACTTTTTTGTTTTCGCTGCATTGTTAGCAGGATATTGAGTTTTGATGAATCTATGATGTTTCTCTATTGCCATTGGTTTCCCAACATGATCCTATAGTGTCAGTCTTCAATCCAACCAAATTATGTTAGTCAACTGTTACTAAGTGTGGTTGGAAAATCTCATACCGTGAGTAGGAGAGTCAGAATATTATCTAGCGGGTGGATTTAGGGTTGTCTCTATTATCACATGAAATTTTTTTTATCTATGGCCCTTTCTATGGCATATGTCAACAATTTCATACTAAGCCCATGTGGATGTTTGTAACCAAAAGAAATGTAATTGGATTGGACTTTACAAATTTGCAAAAGTTTGGGATATTACCATTAAATACACATTTTTTAGACCCTTTACATTATTAGATATTTCAAATGTAAAATTATTATGATTTAACTAGAGATTACAGGTTAAAATTGTTCGAGCCTTAAAAATAGAAAAATATTCATAACTATCACTAGGGATGGTTGGCAACAGGACGGGTTGGGTTTCTGCAGCCCCGGACCTGCCCCGCGGGTCGGCCTGGCTGACCCAGACATGGGTACCTCCCAGGGCGGGTCTGCTATGGAAAAAAAATTCCGCGGGTCGACCTGCAGGTCTCCGCCGCGTGAACATTTTTTTTTTTCACTTCTCAAAATTACATATATATTTTTTATTGCCAAAATATTACATTATATATAAATTCAAACCACAAATCTAACACCAATCAAATACAAAAAAAAAAACACATAAAATCCTTCCCAAAATAAAAATCCAAATCCAAACACCAAATTCAAATTAACAAATCCTAATAATCTAAATATACATCTATTTATAATTTGGTTCTTGTTATTTATATAGGCACTATATTAACCATATTATTTAGAAAATGTTACATCATATTAACATTAAAATATAAAATAAATATATATAAGCACTTTGGGACGGGTCTACGGGGCCACGCCCCTAGACCTGGACCCGCCCCGCCCTGAACCCGTCCCGTGACCGCGGGTCAGCGGGCCCCGAGACTCGTTGCCATCCCTAACTATTACTTTATTTATAATAAGCCGTTTTGTATGAGCATGGACTATACTAAACTCTAATAATTAGTTTTTTTAAATAAAAAAAAAAACATTCATTGGTACCTCAATAGGCACAAACAAAAGCCTAGACAGGACAAAACTGAATGAGGCACTTAATACTACTTAATTAATTAGGGCCGATTATAGCATTTTTAGAAAAGCTTTGAACAATTGTGTCGGATGTGTAGAAAAAGTTGAGATGCTAATTATATTATATGCCCTATTTTGTACACTCTTAAACCCTATAAACACTTCCAAATACAAATGACAAAAAAAGATAAAGATTCTTCCAATTATAAATTGTTCGGTTTAGGTTATTGGAATCATTCAAACGTGAGGAAAAGGACTATCAATTGTGTAACTATTATATAAACTTTTATAAATAAATAAATAAAAATATCAAATCTTATAATAATATTATTAATATATATTAGGGAATAAGATGTACATATTAAATAACTTTTCCATAAACTCGGGCGTGTGAGTGAATATATTCAGTATATTCTGAACCATATTCTAGCAATGTATACGTAAAAAAGTGCTTAAAAATTAGCATTGAAAAAAATTTATTTATAATAGAAACCACTTGTTATTTTCTGATTAGCAATTGAATTATACATATAAGATCATCATAGAACCGTTATTAATTATGCAAACAAATTCATTTTGGTAGATGTAATTAAATATATTAAGTTTTACTTTGTTTCTAAGAAATGTATTAGCAATTAATTAAATACTCGTGTGATATGAATATTTTGACAAAGTGTGTATATATCTTTATATTAATGGAAATGATTTCGTAAAGCTGATTCCTCACCTCTAGGGCCGGCAATGGTGCGGTGAAAATCAAATAACCATGGTTATTCGCACCATTTACCACAATGGTTAACCGCACCATTATGGTGAGGGGCGGTTATGGTAATGAATCTTGTAACCGCAATGGTTATGGTTGTGGTGATGGTATTCTGTCTATAACCGCGGTTATAACCATCACCTCTATATATATAATATTAATATATTATATATATAAATATATTAGTAATACTTATTTATATATATATATATATATATACATTATTAGTCAAATATTATAATTCTTATTATGTTCATTTCCCACCCACTATTTTTTTTTTGCCAAGCAATTCCCACCATTCAATTTCAATCTAACTTAATTTGTTAAACTCCGTCTCACTCTCACTCTCAGAGACTCAAACTCTCGTTCACTTCTTCATTTGCCTAGGTCAACTGACAAGTGAGAGTAATTCAACAATTACATAAATATGCCTAATTTATGTCTATATTTCTTATTATTACGTAACCACGATTGGAAGTGATGGCGAATGGGATCGATGTTCGCAAGTGATAAGTGATTGAAGATGTGTGTTTTTTTTTTTAATTTAGTGTAACAATGAAGTTATGTTTAATTTGGATTTCGTGTATGAAACTGAATGTATGTTTATTTTTATTTTATGAAACAATGATGTTGTATTAGTTTGAATGATTGTGGTTAAATGGTTTAACCGTGGTGAAAAACCATGGTTATGGTTATGGTTATGGTATGAATAATCATAACCGCAGTGGTTATGGTTATGGTTATGGTATGAGTAAAAAAAATATGGTATGGTTATGGTATTAGTGCTATTCGCACCATACCCTCACCATCGCCAGCGCTACTCACCTCACGATAAAAGTTATTAACCAACTCAAAAAAGCAAATTTTTGTCTTCATCACGTTTCATTTATTATTTATTGGTTATTTTAATTTAATTATATATAAGAGTATATACTATAGACTCCACGGCAGGTACTTAGTTATTAAATTAATTATGAGAGTTAAACGCGTTTAGTTTCTTAATTAATGTAAATTCACAAAAAGGTTAAATGGAATGATGCCATCATCTACTCTACTAGCAATCTCATTTTTTCATTTCCGAGAATTGGCTTTCGGGTCAAACTTCCACTCTGCACATAGATTTGTAATGTTTCATGACATTGATTCTTTTACTTTATAATAATTATGAAAATGATATAAACCAAAAAGTTTTTTTTTTTTTTTTTTTTTTTTTTTTTTTTTTTTTTGTGTGGGTGGTCCTATAAGGCTCATCGTAGGACAACACCCGTAGTATGGTTGTTCAACGTCTAAATTAATCACCCCACTCACATCGGGATCAGACTGTAAAAGATAAAGTATTATCCGTAAATATTTCCGCATCCAATCATCCCATAAGAGGAAAAATAATAATTATGAATATTTTTCATTCTCAGAATATAGAGAAAAAATAATTGAATTTCTGATTTTTTAGTTATGGTTTATATGCTAAACAAATATACTATATTACATAATTATAAATCCAAAGAGAAATTGATGATGGAATAAAACATTAGTTGTTGCACATACTTCGATGAGTCTGATTTAACTACTGTAAATTTACAAAGAGAATTTGCAGCTATTAGAGCATCCACAGTGGTATTACGTAAAGATTACGTAAACGTGGGTCATACATGTTTATTTAAGTAAAGTAAAAAAAAAAACTATCTACAGTGGTTTTACATAGTTCCTTAAAGATGGGACGCACACGTAAATTTATGTTTTTACATAAAGCATTCATTAAATATAAGGAATGCACTATGTATTACGTAACTAATTTTTAATTATAAATTAATTCATTTTATAATTAATGCTAATATCTTATTGGTCGTTGTTGGAAAATTTAATGATAAAATATATTTAAGAAATATGTTTAAGTAATACGATTGCAGAGAAAATATTTTTTATGTGTGTCTTAACTTTACGTATTACTTAAAGTGTACATAAATATCTACGTGACAACTTTAAATAATACAATTTATGTAAAACCATTGTAAACGCTCTTAGAGAAAACATTAAAATTCAAAGGATATAAACTTAATAAGATCTTAAGTATTACACATATCCCGATAAGTCCAATTTAACAAGCGAAATCCCAATTTTGGTCATCATACAAACTCCAAATACTAGATTTTTTATTTTCTTTCATAATGTACTGTTAACTAAGCTATTAGTGGCCGTCTAATTAATTTTAGCATCCTTAATTAATTATGAATAATTATATTTTTGTTATAATATTTAATTATAGCTAAAGCCTGGACAACAAGCATGGAGCATCTCGTTCGGACATGTGTTTTGCATGTGTTGGACGGCAGTTGTTATTCAAATAAACTCCTTCGGCATGGAGGCAGCACGTAAATAATAATAATGATATTCATGGAAATTCTTCGTTATTACAAAATGTATTTATGTATTTAGGTCGAAGGTTTCTCTATATAACTTTACGATAATTATTTTTATATTATTCAAGTAACCAATATCAATGTTTATATTTTTTAGGTCAAATATTAATTTTTATATGAAATCATATGTTTTTGTGGTAATTTATTTTATTTTAGTCTCTTATTAGTTGTATTTTAAAAATATTTTCGTGCATGGTGAGGGATATATAATGTATATCATACTATTTTTTAAGTTCTACCTACTGCATTTGAAGAGCTATAATTTGAAAATGCATCATGCCAAAAATGACGATAATAACACCTGAAATATAGAACACAAGATAATCAATATTATCATAAACATGGAATTACCGACAATTAATTAATGATGATACAAGTAAACATTTGATGATGTCATCAAGGTCGGCATTTATATGTCGGTGAACCCTTAATCAGGTTTAGGTGCTTAGTCATAACGTTACTAATGAAGGATTAACATCAAAGAAATTAAAATTTCAATGATAAGGTTGAATTTGTAGGTTAAGATGTAGTTTTTCACATTATGTCTTTAATAATCTATCTTGCGCATGTATCGTAATTTACGTGAAAGTTTAGACTGACCACTGGATGAACTATGTTAAAATCGTAATGTGGTAGGTAAAGGTGAATATGTCGTTTAGTCTTTGGTAAATAACTAAAAAACTGTTCAAGGTTTATCCTATTTTAAAATTAGGTGTTTGAAGTTTCAAATGTTAAAATGGACTGTTCCAAGTTTCATTTTTGTTTAAATTTGGTGTCTCTGCACGTCTTTTCATCTCCATTGAATCATTTTTGTTTCTAGAATAGTGGTGTGGAGCCATTTTCCAAGGACAACAGAGCAGTGTTTTGAAAACCGGACTGGACCGGCGGTCGGACTGGGTCAGACCGCGAACCGGTGTATCAGCGGTCCGGATAATTTATAGGACTGCACAGCAGAACCGGTTCGGCATGATAAAACCGGGTTGGACCGGATAAACCGGTACCAGTCTGACCGTAAGAGAGAAAAATGTACTTTTTTTGTTAAGAAAAATATTAATTGAAGAGACTCAAACCCATGAGCTCCTTTGAGATTTATAACATGCTACCATTGAACTACATGACAACTTGTAAATATAATGACAGAATAATATCTTATAAATATATTTCTAAATTCTAATCATTTCAAGCAATAAAACCGGATTGAACCGGGTCGGACCGGTTAGACCGAGAACCGGTCATCTTTCCGGTCCAAGGCCGGGTCCGGTTTTCAAAACACTGCAACAGAGCGAGATTTACTTGCGCGGATCTGATCAACTTCTTAAATGACGGTCCCGGCAAGATGACGAGAAGGGAGTGTGTATGTGAGCTCGAATTTGACAGACAATTTCGTCGGAATTCGTTCTCTAAAATAATCACACTGAGACACCACATTTTAACAAATTTGAAACCTTGGACACTAAAGTTTAACATTTTAAACTTCAGACACCTAATTTTAACATAGGGTAAACCTTGAACAGTTTTTTAGTTATTAACCCATAATCTTTATACTTCAAATGTTCAACATCTCTCTACATGTGACCGGAAACATTTTGAATGTCCAACACGTGAAATTTTAATTAAATAGAGGTTTTAAACTCGGCAATGTGGAGATTCGAACTTGCGCATTCTGATACCATAAAAAACAGATAAATTGTATTATAAAAAATATATATGACTTACAAGTAAGAAAATAAAAAATAAATATATTATAAAATATAAAGTAATCTATAAAAAATATACTATAAATAAAATATAATTTCCTAACTTATATCCTCTTGTTGCGATAAACTAAAAAAAAAATTATATAATAATAATGTACAATAGTAAGATTCCTTAATTAGAACAATTATCATGAGAGTTTTCCCAAAGAGAATAAAGTTTAATGGAAATTAATTATTAAATGTGGTAAAAAAAAATGGAGAATGGTGTTTGGACTTTGAAGTTTGAAGCAATCCCATCCCCATACATACCCATCGATCTAAGCATGTGTAGGAAACGTAGCTACTGTCTGCAACTAGATAGCGGCTACAATTTTATAATATATATATACAATACCTTATAGGCTTAAATTAATTAGTTTGTTTTTTTTTTAATTATGTAATATTTGTAGCGGTTCAGTATTTCATCCTTTATTTAGAGGTTGAGACTTAAATCTCATTATTGACTTTGTAAATGAAAATATATTTATAACCAACATGTTACATAATGCGGGCGGAATTGAGTAATTTTGCGATTTTATGACAGGAATAGTGTTTTTCTCCGCCATGAATTACGCTATTTTTTGGCCAAATTAATAAATATATGTGTTTCCTATCCATATTACACTGCATCATTACACCTTATAGATTGATAGTATGAATAAAAATTAATTTAAATATGAAACATGTTTACGTGTTGTTCATGTATTGTTCTTTTGATGTTTTTTTAGAACATCCCAGAAAATAAAATAAAATAAAAAAATTGTCGAACACATGCTGACGACACATGCACTCGTGTTTCTGCTGATGTCCACGACTCGGTCTTCATTTCCATTACTTTACCTTTTCGGTGCATTGATTGATCAGACAATCTTGTCTCGACATTTGTCTCTCTCCCATTGTTTCTAGGGTTTTTTAACCACTAATCTTCATTTTAATAACCATAGGCTCTTGAGAGCACTTCCAATAGGAAGTGCCTAGTGCCTCCACATCAGCAGCCACGTCACTGCCAACTCATCAAAGTGGCACTGCTACAGTATTTGCTACAGTAAATGGCACTGTAAAATTGGCACTCTCTCCAGTAGTGGAGTCCAAGTTCCACTTCTACATTGGGACCCACATAATTTCATAATTCAAATATAATTTTTGCATTATATATAAATTATATATCATTATATATAAATTATATATTCATATTTTTTTACAAATACGGACATGAATAAATAATGAAATTCAAGTATTAGATGTTTTAATTAAAAAAAAATAGGGAAAAATATATACAAAATTGTAAAAATGTAATTGAATTTTTTAATAAAAAATTTACATTCTATAGGGATAAGAAAATAACCGGTCCGGTCGGTTCGGAACTGGTATAGACTGGACCGGTTCCAAACAGACCAATTATGCGAGAGGAGAACCAGACCAAAAACCAATTAATATACTTCTCAAAAAATTGATTTTTGACTGGACCATACTGTTTTGAACTGGTTTTTAACTAGATCAGTTTTGTCAGATGATCGGTTTTTCGTTTTTTTTTAATTAGGGTAAATTTGTATAGGAAAATGGGTCGGACCAGTTTTGAACCGAACCAGACTTTTTTTTACAGTTCCAGTCCAAATCGGTCCAGAATTTTTAGTGCTAATTTCAAATTCAGTCCAGACCGGACCATATTGTTTTAATTAGTACCAATCCAGTTCGGAACATATTCGGGCCCGACCGGTTCGTGCATATCCATAGTTCTCTATTGTCAATTCATTGCAATAATTATACGTTACTTGACCAAGGTAAAATTACTATTAGGTGCAGTCCCTATGAGGCATGCAGAATGATTGATAAGTATAATTGTTGATATAATAACATTGATCAATCAAATTCATTGAATCTATTATTTCACCATAATCAGTGTATATCTGTTATACTTTAATTGACATATATTAATTCAATATCATCAACATATTCACGTTTATGTACATCCATGATCATATTAGTAAATTGATTATTGCATTAATCATGTGTTTTTATATATGATTTTCAATATATGTAAATTAGAAATATATTATATATACATCATTCTAAAATTATAATTTTTATAATAATTTATCGTAAAAGATATATTTCTTTCATATAATAATATAATATAATATAATATAATACGTAAAATATATAAAAATATATATATGCATTAAAATAATATAATATTTTGTAGTAATTATTTTCCATATTTAATAATTTGAAATGTTATACTATTTCAAAATTTAGAATTAACGGTTATTCAACATGGTAACATATAAACAAATTAGATATGGAAATTTCGAAATTGATTCAAAGTTAAAAAGTAGTAATTTTGGTTCGTGTCGTTATTTATGTTACATAATATTCAAAATGACTGATTACGACTCTTGTCTATCTGACTTAGCGTAACCGAATATATATACAATCAAAGAGATGAGCAACACAATCGAATAAAATAATATTAAAAAGTTGGCACCGACATGAACAGTAACTTGGGAGTTCCTACTAGTAGGCACTGTCCCACTTCACTATTCACTCAATAATGGCAAAACAGTAATATTAGTGATCCTAGTCACGCCTAGTGGCGCCTAGTCAGCGTCCAGTGGCAAAAATTGGAACTAGGCACTCCCATTTTGGAACAAGGCACTCCTATTGAAAATGCAAGTGCCTATTTAATCATTACCAGTAGGGACCAACAGTAAATGGCACTAGACACTAGGCACTCTCTACAATAATAAATTTACAACATGGAACTAGGAACTAGGCACTTGGCACTACTATTGGAAGTGCTCTGATATCAGATTAATTTAGGGCCATAGTTTGGTAATATTTATCTAACAACACCACATGACATATAAATACATAATGTTAAATTGGTTAATTAGCCAACCGCACACATGTTTTAGTCATGTGACGAATGCACCCATATGTTTTTATGTGTTGCTAAATGCACCGATATGTACTGTTTTGTTGCTCAATACACCTTTCATCTAAGTTCCGTTTATTTTGTCGTTAGTTATCCACGTGTTACTCACATGCAAACATTTTTTTTATTTAAAAAATAAAAATATGATTTTGCTAATGACACATATGCCATCCATCCTCATATTCTAGGTCGTGATGAAATTAATTACCCTAAACCTAAATCTCTGTAGATACGCCTTTTTGTATCACTACTCGTCTTTATTGTGTATCTTGGTGGCTGGTCGTCTGCTACTCGCCCATCGCGGTGATTTGTCGTCGTCGCAGTAGTTGGTTGTCGTGGGTTGCATTCGGGTGCATGTGCATATGTATTTAACTAACGGTGTTGGAGCGTCGGGTGCATTCACCAACATAGCAAAACGTATGGGTGCATTCGATTGCATGTGTGGTGCATCCAGCAACATACAGAAACGTATGGGCGGTTCTTGGACCGCGAAATCTCTCCGATAATCTAAATAGTATAGTATTTTCGGAAGTGGTAATCTATATAATAAATACAATGAGCTTACTATTTATAGGTTATTTATAGGGTTATGGTGTATATCTCTACGTTCCTTTTGAGTAGAGCCCAACACATAATATGAAGTGAAATAAAAAGGACGGTTTAACCCAACTTAGCCTATTTAAATGAGTATTCTCGTGTTACATCACTACTAGAGACATGGTCTTTACCGACGAAATTATTGGTCGGTAAAAATATAATATTTTGTCGGTAAATACATATTTTCGTTGGGAAAAGGTTCATCGGTATAGGCGTCGGTAAATATTTTACTGACGAAATTTGCCCCAAATATTTCGTCGGTAAACATATCGTTTTTTACCGACGACACGTTCGTCAGTAAAACTATTTAAATATCGTCAAATTCAAACCATATTTACCGACCTAAATATATTTTAGCAACGAAACCATATTTGGTCTGTATAGATTATTTACCGATGACTTTATTTTTGTGGGTGAATATATTTTACCGACAAAATTGTAGTCGGTAATATCCGTTAACGACAAAAATATTTGAATATACGCAAAGCTATGAATAATAATAGGATCGGACATGAAGTAAACTAGACTTTATTTTAGCCGGTCCTAAAATAAAACTTATTAATTTAATGTTGTTACCAAAAAAAAAATGTTAAAAAAATAATATAAGTACATATCTAATCTAATCTAAATAGTTTACCGGCTAAACTGTACAATCAACTTAATAGAATTTTATGAAGAAAAAAAAACATAAAACTGCACAAAATCTTTAAATGAAAATCTAAAAAAATATTATAATTATAAATCTAACAAAGAGTTAAGGGTCTTTTGGTTCCATATCTTTAACTAATATTGAATTTTAGTGTCAAATGTTTTTTTTTTTTTTTTTTAAGTTTTTAGTGTTATATATTTGCATTTTATAGACTTTTGGTGCATCCATAGTCAACTGTCAAATTTGACCGTTAAATATTTTTATTTTATTCAATTTTAATCCTCCAATTGATACACCTAACTTTAATTCTTACAATTTAGTTTCTTAAAAACTATATTATACCCACTTTGAGTCCAATTGACCTGGTCATGGATCGCCCCTCGATAATTTTATAAATTAGTTCAAATTTTAGTGTTTATATTTTTTTTTAAGTTGATATACTGATTTTTTTTTTTTAAATCGATGCATTTTGTGGTAGTTTCTCTATTTTACCCTTGACTGCTTCCCTCTTTCTCTATAAATGCATGCATCTCCTCTTAATACATAACCTCCCGCTCTTCTCTACACTCTGCTCTGTTCTTCTCTTCTCTTCTCTATCATTATCCATCATCACCACTCTGTTTTTCTCACAGTTTCCTTCAATGGTTGACACTTCAAACCCACCGTTCCTCCGCCGCTACGGCACCCTCCTCCTCAACAAACCCAACCAATCCGCCGTCCACCGGCCGGAGTTCACCCCCCACAACGAATGCCAGCTTCCGTTGATCGACCTCAGCTGCTTCACGGCGACCGGCGGCGCCGCGGCGGAGGATCGCCGAGCGAGAGCCTCCGCCGCCATATGCAGAGCGTCGTCGGAGTGGGGGTTCTTCCAGGTGGTTAACCACGGGATAAGCTCGGAGCTGCTGCGGCGGATGAGGGCGGAGCAGGCGGCGCTGTTTGAAACGCCGTTTGGCCGGAAAGTGAGTTGTGGGCTACTCGATAACTCGTACCGGTGGGGAAACGCGGCGGCGACCACGTCTGCGCAGTTTTCTTGGTCGGAGGCGTTCCATGTTCCTCTCACTAAGATTTCTGAACCTGCTTGCTTTGGCGAGTTTACCTCTCTTAGGTACGTAGCCTGAAAAATATTTGAAAAGCCGTTTTAGCAATCGGTAAATTTGGATTAGTAAAGCGCTAAAAAAAAAAAAAAAAAAAAAATTTAAGCTAGCATAGTCCAATTGGTGAAAAGTAAGTCAGCAAAAATGTGTAATTAATTTTAATATGTGTAGATAAGAGTGTGCTGGTAACTTCATCTACAAATTCAAAATTATATAACAGTTGATTAAAATGCACGTCTTATTATTGACATAATATCATAACACATATCTTATTATTAATAATTAATCGTAAACTTAATACAATATAAAATTTTAAACGAACCAACCAAGAGTCTTAAATTCCTAAGTTAATACGTCGTTTAATCTTTATAAATTACATACTAATTAGTAAGTCCATCTAAATTTCAATTTTATACTAGTTATTGATCCACCTGTTATGCTAAATTTTAATTCTTTTTAAAACACTAAATTTTAATTAGATCTAGAGATATAATATTACAGTGTTACATGTTACATACTCATGATTTGAACCGAATTTTATTTATAAATTAATATATTAAAAAAATATGTATATTATT
Source organism: Clarkia xantiana subsp. parviflora (assembly GCA_036873135.1). Classification (NCBI taxonomy): domain Eukaryota; kingdom Viridiplantae; phylum Streptophyta; class Magnoliopsida; order Myrtales; family Onagraceae; genus Clarkia; species Clarkia xantiana. The sequence goes on from JAPTYO010000003.1 coordinate 17,924,798, forward strand.
GGTTTGTGTTACTAAAGTGTACGTTGAAAATATATAATATCATTATATATTATGAAAATATGTCTTAGCATTTAAAAATTGTCAAAATCAGAGTACCATAAAAAAAGTTAATTTTATTATTATATGTCATGTCAAGATTTTAAGATTAGATAATATTAATATTGCCGGTCAAAGTTATACAATATTATTTAAGAATTCCGTGTTTTTCTGATACTTTTTAAAGTTTAGAATCGTTAGTTGTTATATGTAACACTTACGTATTTAATGAAAAATGTTTTAATTTCCGAACACATTTTTTACCCTTCTCATTATCAAATTTAATATTATATATATATATATATATATATATATATATATATATATTTTTTTTTTTTTTTTTTGGCCAGAAAAATTATATTTTTTTTAATTAGTTGTTTTCTTTCTTAACGTGGACATAGAGAATAACTTTAACACAATGCAAAAAAAACAGGGAAGTGACGACGGAACTAGCGGCGGCGATGTCGTCGCTGGCGAGGCTGCTGACGGCGATCCTGGCCCAGAATCTCGGACATGAACCGAAAACACTGGACGACATCTGTCAGGAAAAATCATGCTTTCTCCGACTCAACCGCTACCCTGTCTGTCCTGTCTCGCCGGAGGTCCCAGGCTTGGTTCCTCACACCGACAGCGATTTCCTGACGGTGCTCTGTCAGGACCAAGTCGGAGGACTTCAACTTCTCAAGGACTCAAATTGGGTTTCTGTAAAACCTAATCAAGAAGCTTTAATTGTTAATATTGGTGATCTTCTTCAGGTAATTGGCTAATTTGATCCTAAACAAATTATATTTTTCAATTCTCATCCTATTGATGAGATATAAAAATGGGTTAAGAACCTAATCCAACTTGTTAATTGTTGTGTCAGATTTAAAATATTGATATTTTTTTTTTTTGTAGAAAAATGAAGGTATAATAAGAAATAAAAGATTGAGCGTCGGGTTAAACGATCGCAACAATCAGATAATCTAAAGACAAACTCTCCTAATCAAACGAGGTTCACATACCACATGTCTTACAAATCCGAGCCTCTCAGGTGTGGGACACTATGATAACAAAATTAGTTTGTTGAATTACTCCAATCTTAGTCATGGTATCCGCAATCGAGTTGGCTTCGATAGACATGTCTAAACTTGTATTTACTGAACTGGAGTAAAAGATTTTAAATAATAGTCATGAATTTCAAATTGAGATCAATGGTATCGTAAATAACAACCATATTGGTAAATTTTCGTTTTTTTTAATTGACGAAGAAAACATATTTTTATGCATTAAATAAGCCTAAAACATGAGCAACTAATCTGATATTTCATAATACTGGAAACTAATATGTTTATATTGTTTAAAACACCAATTTTAACGTTAAAATTAGTGAGAAAAAGTGGAAATCAACCAATCTGATAGTTGAAACACCAAATATCAGCGTTTTAAATTTGCAACAATTAACAATATGTCATATAGTTGAGCCTGTTTTTAAATTCTCAGCCTTAAAAAAATTAAAATCATGAATTTGTCTCTGTTTGTAGGCATGGAGCAATGATGTGTACAAAAGCGTGGAACACAGAGTGTTGGCGAATGCTGAAAAGGAAAGATACTCGATTGCGTATTTTCTCTGCCCGTCTTACGATTCTCTCATCGGAAGCTCAGAGGAACCGTCGATTTACCGGAAGTTCACGTTCAGAGAGTATAGGAATCAAGTTCAAGAAGATGTCAAGAAAATCGGGCACAAAGTCGGGCTTCCTCGATTCTTACTTTGCCCGCAAGTTACCCATTGAGTTTCTTACTTCATCCGCAAGTTACCCATTGATTAACACGTTCAAGGACCCGATATGGACTTTTTTCGACCGCACAATTTTCCAACAATACAAAACCGTTCATAAATCATAATACCGTGCACATCATATCTAAAGCATCAAAGAAACAAGAATATATTTTCATGCAAAATATCAACTACATTATCTTTAAATTATACTTTTTTTTAATTTTTTTTTTTTTATAGTCATCTTCTTCAGATCGATGAAAATGCTAACTGCATGTTGAAAAATAGTGCATACCTTAAAAGTGGATTCTGGGTTTCCATAACAAGTAAGGACTCTTTAATTATTCTGATTACCAGAATCTTTCTAGATATGGAAGTAAAAGTATATGGTATTTGACAATGTAGCAGAATCACATTCCAATGCACCAAAACAAAGAAATGCTACTCATTATTCTCCTATTTAAGGCTATTTATTACTTATATTAGACATGTTTTGAGATAGTGTTCTTGGAGTTTTTGACTAATATATGCCTATATGAACAACTAAATACAAATATAGACTATTTGAACAATTAATTACAAAAGTAGGTCAAACCGAGATTTCACATCTCGGTTTCAAAAAAAAAAAAAAATTTAATTCCAAACCGAGATGTGAAATCTCGGTTTCAAAAAAAAAAAAAAAAAAAAAAACCCAACAAAAAAGAAAAAGGAAAATCTGTTTGAAAAAGGAAAATCTGTTTTTTTTTTTTTTTTTTTTTGAAACCGAGATTTCACATCTCGGTTTGGAATTAAATTTTTTTTTTTTTTTTTTTTTTTTTGAAACCGAGATGTGAAATCTCGGTTTGACCTACTTTTGTAATTAATTGTTCAAATAGTCTATATTTGTATTTAGTTGTTCTTATAGACATATATTAGTCAAAAACTCGTGTTCTTGTGGTATACAATGTGTGGAATTTAAAAGTGAGAACTTTAAAAATCTTTTACAATTTATTTTATAACAATGTTATAAAATGTAAACTTTGAGTGGAATTTAGTGTCAAAACGGAATCGTATTTCAGAAAACTATTTACTTAACTCAGTCGTTTTTTTACCTGAAAATGTAACTTTTTTTATTTTCTTACTTAGTTTTGCTCTACTTTTTACGGTTTGTTGAATTCTCCTTTCAAGAAATTATAGAACGTGATACCCAAGTAAACTTTTTTTCCTGATAATGGAATTTCTTTACAGTTTCTCACTGATGCTATAAAATGTGAAACCATGCGTGAAACTAAGTTTTAAAAAAAAAGGAATATCCTTTAGGGTTAAGAACCTAAAAACAGTCTCACCTATAGACAATGTTACTAATCGTTGTCCCAAAATTAAAATACTGATATTTGGTGTCTTAACGTTCATATTTGTTCAGTTTTTTCGACTGATTTTTGTGTTAAAATTGACGTTTAAGAAACAAAACGCATGTTTTCCACTTTTCCAAAGTATCGAATTTGTTGATGTTTGAAAAACACGTTTGGTTTCGTCAATTTTAAGAGAAAAAAAAATTAAAATCAACCATCTTATAATTTTTTTTGGCCAAGTCCAATCTATAGTTGAAACACCAAATATCACATTTTAAATCCGAGACAACAATTAACAACATGTCATATAATTGTGATTGATTTTAAGTTTCTTTGCCATATATGTTAATTCAATCAACATTTTGCCCTGAAAATGTAGTCTTTTCACAAAGTTCTACTCAAAATTCCATTCATAGTTTCAAGAAACTATAGAATATGCCAACCAAATAACTTTGAAAATGTAATTTTCCAGTCTCTCATCAACAATTCACAATTTGCATAATTTCCCACAACGATAATACGATATGGTTCTATCTCATCAGGAGTAAACAAGATAAGGATAGGAAAGGTAAGGATGATCAATCTATTTATTTGCAGATTTTATTTGGGTGTGTCATGAAACCGAAAAAGCAACCAAAATAAAACCTTAGGCACTCAATAACAACAATTTAATCCTAAGACACCGAAAAGTAATATGGATTTATACTGAGACACTAAATAGGTTCTTAACCCTAAACAATATGATTTGCTGCTTATAACCGACACCAACAAAATAAAATACGGGGTTAAAGGTACTTTTCACAGCACATATATGATCGAATGTGACTTTTAGTACCAGATGTTCAGTTTTGTATACTTTTGGTACCAAACGTTTGAAAAAATGTGGCTTTTGGTACATCCGTTAGTTGACCGTTAGTTTTTACCGTTAAATGACATGTGCAAGTCACGTGATCGACCCTAAACTTTTAATTTTGTTCAATTTAGTCCATCAAATATATTCATAACTTTTATTTTGTCTAATTTAGTCCTAAAACTTCAAATCGAACCCCATTGAACCAATCAGACCCAATTGACCTAGTCATACCTAGCCTACGGCTAAGTCCGACTCTGGGTCGGGCCCGCCGGAAAATTTAACCCCGAAAATGGACGGAAGATTAAATCGCAACAAAATTGAAACCTGGGACACCAAATATTAACAAATTTATTTTAGATATCAAACTGACACATGACGTAAACTTGAGACACCAAATAAGTTCTTTTCCATACTTTTTAAGTCGTTCATATGATCTGGTTAATCGAGAGATTTTAAATAAGTATCCAGAATGAAATACATTTATGCATGGACCTACTTTTCAATTTCGATAAAATGGAAACAAACAATAAGCAAAACTAAGCTCTTTAGCTTCTGCCCTAATTGACAGAATCAATTGAATAAAGCTGTAAATTTGAAGTTTCTTTGCCTCTGAAATAGAATTTAAGCTCAAATTGAACTACACAATGCTTCTTTCTCTTGCTCAATACAATACAATCATAAATTTGTACCTATTCAGCCATATACACAAGCCTTCACAGTAAAGACAAATCTTAAAGTGGCACCCTTCATACAATAAATAATACAATGATAACTTATGGAAGCAGCTCAATTGCAGGTTTGTATACCCGTAAATTGTAAACCCTAAATTGGGATAGCAAAATATGTGAAGATTAAGTTGAAAAAGACTATTTTGCCCTTTTTCTAAAGCCTATGATTCCGGCCACCACCCGACTCCAGCCACCCACCTCTAATCGGTTGAATCGGCCGGAATTGACTGGGAATCGATCAGAACCCTAAATCCTAAATCGGAGCTGCTTAATCCTAAATCGGAGCTGCTTACCCTAAATCGGGCGGAATCGGGATGTGTTTGGCCATAATCAGCCGGAATCGTGGTGGGTTTGGTCGTAATCGGGCGGAATCGAGGTGGATTTGGCCGCAATCGGCAGAAATTGGGGTGAGTTTGGCCGCAATCGGGGTGGATGCAAATTGTTCACCCACGTAACCATCACGTGATTAGATTTTGTTCAACTTAACCCAAAATTTAAAATAGACACCAACACATATAAAAATTTGGCATTGAATTTCAACTTCAAACGCCAAACTGACAAATAACTCGTATTTGTTATTATAGTTTAAATATAAATTTTAGCAAAGTGCAAATTATAATTATACAATACTTATACTTTTATTATTATTATATTTAATTAAAATCTCAAACAACAATCAAAGCGGTCAATTAATCAGTTATTTTATATTTTATACATAATAATTTTTTTTTTGGTAATAGTTATACATAATAATAACAACACGGTTCTTATTTTTCAATTCAAATATCTCATATTATTATTATTATTATTATTATTATTTGCCACTATCTCATATTAATATTGAATCGTGCCAAATTTATAATATCGTGCCGCTCTCATAAGCCACATTATAGATCGGAGCTATCTTACTACAGACACCAGTCACCACCGCCGCCGCTTTCTGGACACACATCCCTCGCCGGCCATTTTCGGAATATATATAATTATCGCCTGAATTCAATTATTATTTATCAAAAATAATAATTGAAGATACATACTATACTATACAAACATACAAAAACAATAATAAAAAAAGAAAATTTATCTCTCCTTCCCTCTCTCCACCTGGAAAACTCGGGAAATCAATTTCGTGTTGTCCTTGCTGATTTCGTTAACCTCCCTCCATAGGCGAACTCGGTGGATTGTTCGTCCCATTGGGTTTGTTGATTAGCACCGTAGCGAAGGCATCACCGGAGCCGCAGTTGGGAGACGAGCGATGGCACCGTCGTCGGTGACGGCCTACGCAGCCGCGGGAGTCTATAGTTGGTGGAACGACGTGAATGAGTCCACAGGATGGCAGGATCGCATCTTTCATGTTCTTGCCGTTCTTTACGGCATCGTTGCTGTTGTTGCTCTGGTAATCCTTTTTTGTCTGTTTGTGATTCTGGCCTGATTGCTCTCTGCATCGTGATTGTGTTCGATTTCCGTGCATCCATGGATTCTGTCGTTAAAAGCGTAGGGTTTATTTTTCCTCCTGAAATAGAGCGTGCAATTTGTATGCGAGCATACAAAAATGGAAGCGAGTTACTAGGTCAGTTTTGTAGATTGATTGATTACTCTGGTTCCTGTTGCTTTCGGTATGAGGTTGCTTTGATTGAGCTTAATTTGATGGTTTGGGTGCATTGATTTCTTGTTTCTTGCTTCCTATATGCCTATTTACTGTTGGAGGTGATCCTTGTTTAGGTTCAATTGGTACGTATACAGCTGAGAGTTCCTGAATTTGGCTGGACAACTCAGAAAGTCTTCCATTTTCTCAATTTCCTGGTGAACGGGGGTCTGTATTTTCCAAATTGATTCCTCGTTTCCTCCTGTCATTTTAATTAGCTCGTGGAAGCTTATTCGTTTGTAAATTTTGCAGTCAGAGCATTAGTGTTTCTCTTTCGTCGGGATGTGCAGAATATACAACCTGAGGTTTGCATCTACAATCTTCTCAATTCAGTACAAGCATGCGTCAGTTTTCTTGTCGTACAGCTGAGCACTTGCTCTCTCGCAGATTACCAAGCATGTACTGCTTGATCTGCCAAGTCTTGCATTCTTCACGACTTATGCACTTTTAGTTCTCTTCTGGGCAGAAATTTACTATCAGGTAATGGGGTGTCTAATTGAGTTCTTCAATACTCTATCTGGTTTGCAGAAGAATGTTATGTCTGAACTGTTATTGTTTCCTAAACTTTTATCAGGCACGTACGGTGTCCACTGATGGACTTCGGCCTAGTTTCTATACAATTAATGCTGTGATCTATGCGATTCAGGTAATTGCGTGTCCATTATAGGGTTAGAGTGTCTTGGATTCTTTATTGGAGTTGATCCTATGTCGAGCTATTATTGTTTAATCTGAAACGGTCGGACTATGTGTAATTTCTGACTTCATGCTACGGATAAATCACATGGTGTTCAACTAGCTTTCACAAACTTGTGTTTGTGTATGGTGTACGTTACCTTGATGCAACATCGTTGAGAATTCTGTGTCAGTAATTGCTTTCTTTAGTGTGAGTCTCAGTTCATGAAGCTATCCTTCATGAATTATTATCCCATGCTGCGCGATTCAGTGAGATATTGCAACATATATTAAGATGTCATTAGTATTTTATTTGGAGAATGCATAAAATAAAGTAGTCTCACATCCGTGGTATTTTATGTATTTATTACATGCGTACAAACATATAAATATAAATCTGCCAAAAATAAAAGAATTAATATAGGTCTACATCACTATTCACTATGACATCATTACTTTTAAGGCAGGGCTACAAGTTACGGAATTTGTAAGAAAATCTCGTAGCTGATTGATACTAAGCATAAACATGCAGTTATAAACTTATATATCATAAATCTTGGCGACTAGGACCTTACATAACAGACAAGATTCTTGGAAATCTATCTTCTATTCCTCCAAACGAGATGCAGGATATACCCATTAATTGAAGGGTTCTGTATAACCTTTTCTAGACATCTCCTCAGCTTACTGTTCGCTTATAGAGATAAAAAGAGTTTGGTGCAGCTTATAGATCAAATCTGTCTATAAAGGTGCAGTTCATGGATTCAAGTGACTTGATGTCAAATTGCAACTCTTTTGAGGGTTTGTGGTGATCTGATCACATATTTTCCATGAGAATGGCAAGATAGTGATGATAGTCTATTATATGGCATATTTAAGCTGAAAAAAATATAAGGTTATAAAAGGGTTGGCTAGTTCATTTGACCAGTCTCAATACCAAAAATAGATTTTAGGGTTAATAACCTGGGAGAGGTCTGAAGTTTGGCCATTGTTAATTTGAGAGGTCTGAAGATTGAAATGGTGATAACTGAGGTCTGAAGTTTGGACTTTGTGATTTTTAGGTTTTCCGTCCAAATTTTCTGTCAAATTTAACAGAACCGTGTGAAATGTCAAAAATACCCTTTTGTAATATTTGAATTAATAAAAAGTTTAATTAATATAAAGATGAAATGACAAAAATACCCCTGTCCATAATTTAAACCTAACCCAACTCCGACCACCACCACGGCTCCGGCCGGCCACCACCCTCTCCGGCGACCACCACCCTCTCCGGCCGGCCACCACCCTCTCCGGCGACCGCCACCACGGCCTCAATTGGGCCCAAATCGGAGCCACCGGCCCCGATTGGGCCCAAATCGGAGCCACCGGCCCCGATTGGGCCCAAATCGGAGCCACAAAGCTCCGATCGGAGCTCGGTGGCTCCGATCGGAGCTCTGTGGCCCCAGATCGGAGCCACAGAGCTCCAAATCGGAGCTCTGTGGCCCCAGATCGGAGCCACAGAGCTCCGATTGGAGCTCTGTGGCTCCGATCTGGGGCCACAGAGCTCCGATTTGGAGCTCTGTGGCCCCAAATCGGAGCCACCGAGCTCCGATCGGAGCTTTGTGGCTCCGATTTGGGCCCAATCGTCGGAGAGGGTGGTGGCCGGCCGGAGAGGGTGGTGGCCGGCCGGAGAGGGTGGTGGTCGCCGGAGAGGGTGGTGGTCGCCGGAGAGAGTGGTGGTCGCCGGAGTTGGGTAGTGGCCGGCCGGAGCCGTGGTGGTGGCTGGAGTTGGGTGGTGGCCTTAAGGGCATTTTCGTCTTTTCATTGAATCATGTGAGATGCAAGAAGGGTATTTTTGGAATTTTTTTTATTTCTGGTCACATGCAATGCACATGGCCAACTTCCGTCAGTTTTAACGGAAAAAACTAACGGAGACCTCTATTATCTACAAGTCCAAACTTCAGACCTTTGTTATCACCATTTCAAACTTCAGACCTCTCAAATTCACAAGGGCCAAACTTCAGACCTCTCCCAGGTTATTGACCCTAGATTTTAACAAGTGGTTTTTGTAAAAAAAAAAAAATAAAAAAAAAAAATACTATGGACAACTATGTAATTGTCAATGGGCCCATAAGTTTTGAAGGATCAGCTGTCAGTTTCCTCATTGCTAATGGACCCACGGGTTGTGTTGGAGTGCCTCTAGCTGGTTTGAACTTTGACGACAGTCTCTGTGAAAGGAATATAGAGCCTTGTTTGATATTCAATACAATACAACTTAAAACAGTTAGGGATGCCCAACATAACCATGATTTCTTCTAGAATATCTTGAGAGATTTTTATCTCATAATTTTCCTAGAGTGAATATAAAAGGAGCTCTTGATGATACAAAATTCCCTGGTTGAGCTTTCTTTTGTTTTTGGTATGAGGGTTATAGAGATGGGGTGTATAGATGTTTTGAGACACTAAACTCGGTGGCCTGTATAGATGATTAAGATGCCTGTGTATAGTTTTTTTTATACATTTTTTTATTTTTTTTTATTTCCTCATCCGCAAAATGGAGAGCGCCCTCTAGGTGCTTATTGGTGATATTCTTATCTTCTAACATTCAAATGATAAACAATGGCACAAAATATCTGTTTTGACATAATTGGCTATTCTTTAAATTCCTGTTTACTTTGTTGTCCTACTTGTGTGTTGTTATACAAATGTTGCATACTTGTTAGCTTGAATCAATCATGGGATAGAAAAGCTTAGCATTCCTTTGATCTTTTTCCTTGCAAAGTTTTCCTGAGCATTCCTTTTGTTTTTACTTGCAAAAATTCCGTTCTTGCTAGATATGGTTAGCTTTATCTAATTCACCACTTTGTTCTTGCAGATTGTCATGTGGTTCATATTATGGTGGAAGCCAGTTCACGTGGTGATAGTGCTCTCAAAAATGTTCTTTGCAGGTTTTTGTTTGTGTACCTGCATTATTTTATTTTTTGTGTGACTAAATATGCAGTAACAAGCATTTATTTTGCTTTCGACTTTCTTTTTGCAGGAGTTTCCCTTTTTGCAGCCCTGGGATTTCTTCTTTATGGTGGAAGGTGATTATTGTCTCATCATATCTGTTTTGTGCTATTTACTTGCTTTCTTTGTGTTGGTATTTCAACATGGTCAAATTTCAAAGGTCTTCATATATTTGCAAAGCATGTTTAGCTCATTACAATATGAGAGTACATCTCAAAGTTATGTAAACAACTAGAGGTGAATAAAAATAAAACAGGGTTGGCTATCTATTAATGCTAAAGTTTGTAAAAGTTGGAATAAAGAAATATAGCTATGACTCTACCTAAGGAGAAACAAGTGAAAGAAACACAAATTATTGTCTTTTAACTATATTCAGCCAGCAGCATGCAACATCATAAGCAATATCAGGAATATGCCCTTGAGCCAATAATTTCAAACAGTAAGAGGTTTTGCCGATTTTTTAGAGAAGCAACCAGTTGAATTTTAGGTATCAAATGATCTAAGGTGATGGGAGAGGCTCCAGGAACTGTTGTATTTGGGAGACTAGTGTTACAACCAAATCTAAACTAAAAATAAGATTTGTCTTAGAGCCTGAACAAAGAAAGCAAGTAGCTAAATGTTTATTTGTATGAACTTCTCTATGTGAATTGTTATTAACACAATATATATGTACCTAAAATCTGCACATTGTGAAAATAGTCTTAACAACATAGATAATGCGTCAAGGCTTCAACTTTTGTTCATATACGATCTTGTAGCTGGATGCTTTCTTTCATGTGTAACATCTTCATATAACATATAGCATTTTTGTGTTTGGTTATTGTGTTTTCTATCATTTCTTGGGGTAGACTATTCCTGATGTTGCAGCGCTTCCCTGTGGAATCAAAGGGAAGGCGCAAGAAACTTCAAGAGGTATTATAATTCCCTAAAAGCAGTTGTCTTCGGTTCACCTTCAGTATGTTTGATCATAATGTGTTTCAACTTTGAAAAAATGCAGGTCGGCTATGTGACAACTATATGCTTCTCATGCTTCCTAGTCCGATGCATAATGGTGAGTTTCTCTCTTTTGACCTCTAAATACATAAGCTTGTCACATCTGTTCATTATAACCGTCTTGAATAAAATCCAACTTTCACTACTGACTGATACTACGATGGAACAAAATAATTTTACTCTTGCCGCACATTCTTAGGTCGTAACTGCTTGTGCTCATCAGGTCATTTGGCTGAATCTTCTACCTATTCTTAAGATTTTTTTTAATGTTGTAGATGTGCTTTGATGCATTCGATGCTGCAGCTGACCTTGATGTGTTGGACCACCCTATCCTGAACTTCGTGTATTACCTGGTGAGGTTTATGCAGTGCTGCTTGTGTATGATTTTGCCTTGACACTTAGGTTTAAGAACTTAAAAACAGTCCAAACTATATAGGCTATGTTGGTAATTGCTGTCCCTTATTTAAAATGTTGATATTCGGTGTCGCAATTATTAGATTGGTTGATTTCCACTTTTTTCTCTTAAAAATAACAAAACAAAAACATGTTTTTTAAGCATCAAATAAGTTTAAACAGTGAGTAACAAATCCGATACTTCGGAAAAGTGAAAAACGTGTTTTTGTTGCTTAAAATGTCAATTTTAACGCCAAAATAAGTCGAAAAAAGTGGAAATCAACAATTTTGATAGTTTTTTTTACCTTACAACTCTGATAGTTGGGACACCTAATATCAACATTTTAAATCTAGGACATCGATTAACAACATGGCATATATTTGAGACTGTTTTTAGGTTCTTAACCCTAACATTTAAGTAGAATCTCCAATTGCCTAGATAAGCACTTAGCAGAATCTTGGTCTGAATTGAATTCAGATTTGGTTAGCTCTCCTCTATAGATTTGGCTACAAGTTCAGATTGAAACAACAATTGATTTTGTTTATTTGAATTGACAGTTAGTGGAGATTCTACCATCTACTCTAGTCCTCTTCATCCTAAGGAAGTTGCCACCGAAGCGCGGGATCACACAGTACCATCCCATCCGTTGATCGAAAATTGAAGAATCATCAATCAAATCCATGGTATTTTGAGGATGTTCCTAAAAGAAACTGAGGAAACCATACTTCATCTAGTGTCTGTATGTCTGTGGCATACTTTATCATGTATTGGTATGGGGACAAGAAAGAGGCATATGCTGTTCATAAAAATGTAGTCTTTTTAAGTTGAAGAAGAGAAACAATAGACCACGAGTTATTTCCGTGTGCATGATTTTTTGTGAGAAATCTGACTTCTAAGTTACCAGAAGAGAGGTGTAATAAAGATCTCTGTTCTTTGTTCATGGATTTGGTACTCTTTTTAGGGCTAAGAACCTATAAACTGTCTGAAGTTTACCATATGTGAGATTTTGGTGTCTGAAGTTTAAATTGTTGATATTGACTGTTTGAAGTTTTAACTTTGTTGAAATTTGCTGTCTGCGTTCAAATTTGCTGTTAAAATTGACAGAACTTGCACATGACCAAAAAAAAATCTAAAATTGCCCCTAGTTGGGTGGTGGCCAGCCGGAGTTGGGTGGTGGCCCGTCGGAGTAGGGTGGTGGCCGGCCGGAGTAAACATAAAAGTATCAGGGGCAATTTCGACTTTTGACAGCATTTTGTTAAATTTGACAAAAAACCAAATTTCAACAAAGTTGAAACTTCAGATAGCCAATATTAACAATTTAAACTTCAGAAACCAAAATCTCACATATAAACCTCAGACAGTTTATAGATTCTTAACCCCTCTTTTTAATTTATGGTTTTGATTTTGATGGAGCTGACTTTCAATTTCCAGATCTTTACATCTTTGAAGCTTTATCTTCATATCAAATCTATACATACATGTTTAGATGATATATATATATATCAAGTAAAGAAAAACATACCAGTTCGGTGAGAAGCCGAATCGACGATGCAGTTGCTGCAATGAGAAGCTATGGTTCTTGAAGAAAAGGAGAGATGCTTGTTTTGTGAAGAAATGAGGTTCTGATGAGATGTGTACAATGAATGGTGTAGAAGAAGTCTTGGTGGGAAAGTTAAGGTTTGACTGTTTGGTCTTTGAATGGTAGGTTTTTCTGGTACTTTTGACTGACTTCATCATTGGGCCGGGTGGTATTGACCGGAGTAGTGAATGGTAGCTGGGCCGCCCGGTTCAGTAACGTTTGTTTCTGTCCTCTTATTGAGGTTAGTGCATCACGTAAAATTATCACGGAATGAGGGTAGTAATGATAATTGGTAATATGTAACTTCTAAACTAATTAATTTTTGCATCAAGTTAGCTTTTAGGGGTCTATGAATATTTTTTTTTATGGTTTTAGCGGTGTTTAAATCATGATTAATGAATAAATCGTTATACTATATTGTATAATTACTTTTATAATTGATCATCTTCATATTTTTATTAAATAAATGTATAGTTTAGCTTACCTTCTGTCTTAAAGTTCTTGAAACCATATAATAATATTATATGATGTAATTTTTTAACACATGTAACCATTTAACTAAAAGATTATGAATTTAAATTCAGTCGAGAATAGAAAAATGGGTAAGAATTTAAAAAAATATCAATTATAAATCATATTATTAAATGTTCTTTTATATATTTAAAATGTTAATATTTGGTGTCCTAAATATCAGATTTGTTGATTTCCACTTTTTCCCAATCAATTTTGGCGTTAAAATTGATATTTTGAGCAACAAAACATGTCTTCCATTTTTTCGAAGTATTTAATTTGTTACTCATTATTTATACTAATTTGGAATTAAAAAAACATATTATTATTTCGTATTTTTAAAATGTAAAAGTAAAAATCAATCGGTTTGATAACTGCTATTAGTAACCAAAAATGGTAAATCTTTTTTCGAGGTTGTGCTTTGCTAATTAAAAAATAATAATCTTTAATCATAAAAATGGTAACTTGATTATAAATTTATGACGATACAAAGAACAACAGTAACCGCAGAATCCGGGAATGGACGGTTGTCGTTGACTAGATGCCACGTCCGCTGGGTCCCACCGCTCCTCCGAGAACCATTCATTCTCTTCAGCCTTCGCGCCAAATTTTCAGAACAGTAACAGAGACGAAGAAGATGAAACCGCAACAGAATTCAATTGCGGCCAGCTAATAATCCATAAACGGCAGGATCAGATCATGTCGAGAGTCTCTGTCTTGCCTGATTGTCAGTTTTTAGACAGTAAATTCATTCATTGCAGATAGATTCGAACAGCAACGCATGACGTGTGTCTGTATCAATCCAAATCTTATCTCTTCAAACTTTCATGATTTCCAGTGAAGGACTTGTAAATTTCGCGGCAAGGACTCCGATCCTAAGAAATCTCAGGCGAGGACTCTCCGGCTGTATAAATTCCGCCCTCAAAATGCAACATTTCGCATCATTTCTATCTTTCAGTTCGCAATTAGGGTTAGGGTTTCAGTTGCCGGCGATTCAGGATGACGATCCTCATTGAGCAGCCCCAATTCGGTAATTTCTCTTCATTTAGCGCCCATCTGTTCACTGATCATCAAAAGGATGACATTTTTTTTGTGAGATCATTGGATTGTTTAATTATTAGGGTTTGCTTGTTTCGATTCGTTCTGCAGATGATGAAATCGAGCAGACGAAAGAAGCAGTTGAGCTGACTGAATTGGTCTTGGATGGGGGTTTCATTGTGCCTGATTCCAACGCTTTTGGCCTCAGCTTCAGGTATTTTGTTTTTCAAAGCCGAAATGCTTAATTGCATTTCTTATGAGATCATAATTATGATGCCGGATCCCATTGCATTGGGGAATTAATCAAAAACTATAAAAACATAATTTTTAAGAGCGAATTATTCGATGTATAGATTTCAAATTGAGAGGTTAAGGATTTGATTAAGAATTTATTCGATAATTCGTGGTAATTTCTGGGCAGCAACACGGAGACTATGATGCTGAGAGTGACAGAAATTGCTTTTCAAAGCCGAAATTGCTTAATTTCATTTCTTATGAGATCATAAGTATGATGCCATATCCAATTGCATCGAGAAATTAATCAAAAACTAAAAAAAAAAAAAAAAAAAAAAATTAAGAGCGAATTATTCGATGTATAGGTTTCAAATTGAGATGTTAGGGATTTGATTAACAATTTATTCGAATATTCGTGATAATTTCTGGGTTGTAATACAGAGACTATGATGCGGAGAGTGACAGAAGGAAGAGTGTGGAGCAGTTCTACCGGACAAATCACATTAACCAGACTTATGAGTTTGTAAGTCATCTGCATAAACATTTGGTTGAAATGATTGCTAATGAGGGAACAAGCCACTAACCGATGAAACTTTAAACTAAATTGCAGGTGAAAAAGATGCGAGAAGAGTATGGGAAACTGAATCGGGTGGAAATGAGCATATGGGAGTGCTGTGAGCTTCTGAATGAGTTTATTGATGAAAGTGATCCCGATTTGGATGAACCCCAAATCGAACATTTGCTGCAAACTGCTGAAGCCATTCGAAGGGACTACCCTGATGAAGATTGGCTTCACTTAACTGGCCTCATTCATGGTATTATTCTTATACAACACCATATATATAAATGATCAATGCATAGAATTCCATTTTAAAATGTTGGACTTAATTATCTCTGCAACTATTGGATTGTAGATCTTGGCAAAGTTCTTCTTCATCCTAGCTTTGGAGCTCTCCCTCAATGGGCTGTTGTTGGTTAGTATACTTTTTACTTAAAATAAAACCCGAAGTATTCGATGCCACCATAGTCTTGATTCTTGAATTTTACTTAAAAATCACAATTTTGAGTTGCAGGTGATACTTTCCCAGTTGGGTGTGCTTTTGATGAATCAATTGTCCATCACAAGGTGTGTTTTTTACACTTTTAACCACATCGATACCATGATTATCGTATATTTTGGTTCTCCATGAAAGATTGATAAAAGATTGATTCTTGCTGCAGCATTTTAAGATTGATAAAAGATTGAAAAATTGATTATTGCTGCAGCATTTTAAGGAGAGTCCAGATTACAACAACCCAGCTTATAACACTAAAAATGGTGTGTATTCAGAAGGATGTGGGCTCAACAATGTGCTGATGTCGTGGGGGCACGACGACTACATGTACCTGGTACCCAATCAAGAAACCTTAAAAAAGATCTGTTTTTTTATATTTTTCGATTATGTTGTCTGGTTTTTTGAGAAATTAAACCTTCAAAATGATGTTTTTATTTAGGTTGCAAAAGCGAATAAGACAACTCTACCTTCAGCAGGACTTTTTATCATAAGATACCATTCGTTTTATGGTATGTTTATAGCTACCCGCAATATCAAATCAGATTATACAGCATAATTTGATATGTAATAATCTATCAATTAATATTTTTTTTCTTCTAGTTGAACTCGTTTTAATCTAAGTATTACTCTTTTTATTGGTAAATTGTGAATTTGATTCGAGATATTTTGGAAAATCTACTTCTGCAGCTTTGCACAGGGCAGGAGCGTATAAGCACTTGATGAACGTAGAAGACGTTGAGAATCTCAAGTGGCTTCATATCTTCAAGTAATTAAGCAAAGTTACTGAAATTGACGATTTTTCAATAATTATAATTCGAACGTAATATCGTATGATTCTGCATTGCAGTAAGTATGATTTGTATAGCAAGAGTAAAGTACGGGTCGATGTCGAGAAGGTGAAGCCCTACTATTTATCCCTGATTAAGAAGGTAAGCAATGAAAAAAACAAACTTTATGTTCTGTTTTAATGGTTTGCCCTAATCTGGTCTCTTAATTGATGGTTTTGTTCTCTTAATCCACAGTACTTCCCTGAGAAGCTGAGGTGGTGAAATTTGGCGGGAAGAACAGTTACATTATCTGTGTTTGGTTTTTTTTTTTTTATTGGGTAAAATCTGTGTTTGGTTTGTATTAAAGCAATAATGGTAGTTTCTGGCCTTGTGGTTTTTACATTATCCAGTGTTGTTTGTATTCAGATTTCAGAGTTATATATATCTCATTATTATTCAGTTACTTTCGTTTACAATTGTAACAAATTTAAATATAATTTTATTGATTTTGCACGAAATATGTTAAATCTTTCATCGCCGCATCAGCATTCCCCCAGTTCCTAAATCGGTAAATCGATATGAAATTATGAAATTGACATCATCCAAATATATAATTAACAAAATTATATTCTAACAAAAGAAGCATTTCAAAATCTTTTTTGTGTGTGTGCAATTCCATCATTTTAGGTCTGGTTTTCGATTTTTCTTAAACATGTCATTCAATTGATTAATTATGTCCAAACTGGACTGAAAATACATCACTAGGAGTGCAAGATTGATCGATTTTTTTTAAAAGAAAATATTGCATATAAATAATAATAATAAATAAAAAGCCAATAAATAAACTAGATTCATTAAGATAAAACACAAACTAATTACATATTCTCTTACGAGTTTTCATACTTTGAAAATGTAACATAATAGACTCATTATCAATGGAGTCAAATACATCTTTCTCAATGAAAGTCACCAAGCAATCACTCATGAAATCATCTCCCATTTGGTTTCGAAGTCTTGTTTTCACAAATTTCATAGCGGAGAAAGCTCTTTCTACTGTAGCAGTAGTAACGGGTAAAAGTAACGCCAATTTTAAGAGCAAATAAACCAGATGATAGCACATACTTCTTTTCGTGACAACTAGCTTCTCTGCCAAGGTAGCTATCGATGTTATCCTTGTAAATGCGTCACTTTTTCGTACCTCAACAATGTACGCCTGAAGTTGATTATCAAGTGCCATCAACTCAATCCGAGAGAATTCACACGAATATAGATATAGTCTTTTTAGGTATATACTTCTACATACATTTTATAGTCTATATAATAATAATAATAATAATAATAATAATAATAATAATAATAATAATAATAAGGTAAATAGTAATATGTAATATCTATTCGTAATATTTTTATTTATATTTATTGTTGCACCATTTAAGCAAGGGATCAAGGGTGCAACATTTCATTTTTTGAGAGGGTGCAAAACTAACGCACTCAATAGTATATACTCTAAATTTATAAAAATTATACAAAGTTGAGCGGGTGCGACTGCACACCCTCGGCTCTACCTAGGCCCGCCCCTGCTTATAGTGCGGCCCATCCCTGAGTCTTTATGGGCCGAATCAACACTCCTGAGTAGGGTTGGCAATTTGGGCCCGACACGATGGGCCGACATGAACACGACAAGAGAATTACGGGTTTGAGTTTGATATTGATGACACGACACGATAGCACGATAATTTTAAAATTTTAGGTTAAACAATTTTATATTTAATTTTTTATTCATTTTATTCTAATTTTTTCATGCTGAATTTTCATGTTAGGCTGGGTTTTGAACTGACCCCAGAACACGACACGAACACGCACGACTCACACGAATTGCCGGCCCTACTCCTGAGTTGGAAGGTCTAGAATTAGAATAAGTAGTATCTATTGATATCGTCACTAGGCACGAAGACTGACGTCACTTTTTACTACACATGACCGACCTGAACAATGGTGGAGGGTTGGTGAGTCCTCGTCCTATTTGATCCACTATATAGTATCTATCTATTAGATACACAAATTGAGGCCCCATATGCTTGCTTTTTTAACTAATATATTATGGAATAAAATATATTATTAAAATATATATTTTTATATTCTAATAAAAGTATATTAAAAATATGAATATTTTTAATATATGTATATTTACAAGCCTTTTACATCGATCAACACGCTTGTATAATTCAAAGCCCCTGAAAAATAAGAATGTATATTAATTTATTTAGTATTGAACACAAGTACTCATATATATAATAAAATATATTTTACAAATATAGTTTATTCCCTGATACCTATTACATGTTTTTAACCTTCCATTGCTCATAACCTCGGGTTTTGCACGATGTATGTACTCGATCGATCTGACTACAAACATATATCAGTTAATAATCAATGTATTCGTATCGGTTACGATTTTTCATATTTGAGCAAGCACTAATTATTTGTATTCATTCATTGTGTGTTTGGTAGGAAATAGAAAATTAGTAAGTTGAAAGAGCTACACGCGTGATGATTTTGTTTTCAAAATATGGAATCATGGATGTAATGTGGCTCTCCATGTCCCACCATAATCATCTCCTATAGCTCCAAAACACAATGTGTATATGGAAGCCAAGTGGCACTCTTCTTGGTGGGATGTTTGTCTTCAATTCAATTCTTTTATCACCGACGTCACATACATTAGTTTCGAAATTTTAGGTTGAAATTTGTAGGAATTCAACTGGTTGTGACTTAATTATAATATACTATATCAGACATAAAATGAGACGAGTAGATTTAAACTTAAGAGACTAGATTATTGATTATACTTGTTTGTTGATAAAATTAAGACTACATTAATGGGGTCAGTGCATATGCTAGTTTTAATTATATGTCGACAATATAATTGCCTAGTGGTTAAAAACACTTATTCTCACGTGATTTGACTTCGAAATTTCAAGTTCAAAGCCCCTCTGCGAGTTACCTCGTGATGACCTGATTAAATATCATGTCTCGCTTGGCTCACAGACTACATCATGCATAAGAGGATGTGAATAGAACTGAGCTTGACGGGTCAACATCTTTACTATATTAAGTTGCTAGTGCAACTATGTTAATGGTGTCAATGCATGCACTGATTATTCACTAAGTCAGCTCATAAAAAATCATAAATAATGAGCATGAGAAACCGAATATTACGTGGTAGGTCAAATGAACCTAGTGCTCTTTTGTTCTTTATCTTCTTTAAATGCTTTTACAGTTGGATTCTATGGAGCCATTTAACCAAAATCCGTCAAATTTAACAGAAAACAGACGGAAAACCAAAAAAAAAAAAATATATGTGACGCGTATTAGCAACAGTTTAAACATAAGACATCTAAAAGCAACATGGTGCAAAGTTGAGATAACGTTATTAAATTCTTAACCTTAATAAATTTGCAAAATCCATCTGGATAACTGAAAAAAAAAAAGTGGGTGTTCTTTAAAAAGCACTGAAACCTAAGGGTGCAAAGTGATATTTCACCCTCCTTATCTACAATCTACAACACATATAAAAGCAGACGAAGCCACACAAAGACTTCAAAGAAATTATAAAAATGGCGAGAGGAGTCATACTAGCGATAGCGGTGGTGATATTGGTGGGTACTAAACTAGGGGCAGTGAAAGCTGACGTGGGTCAGGACACAGCGGAGTGCGCCGACCAACTGTCGAGCATGGCCACGTGTCTGCAGTACGTGCAAGGAGAAGCGAAAGCTCCTACGCCGGACTGCTGCACCGGGCTCAAGCAGGTGCTGAGCAGCAGCAAGAAGTGTTTGTGTGTGATTGTGAAGGACGGGAACGATCCTCAGCTGGGACTCAATATTAATGTCACTCTTGCTCTTGGACTTCCCAATGTGTGTCATGCTACTGCTAACGTTACTCAGTGTCCCGGTAAGTTAAAAAGTATTTTTTTTACTTAATTGCTTTTAGACAAGGGTTAATAAGGGTTAATAGCTAAATTACTATTCGAAGTTTGATCAGTTTACAAATCGCTGCATGAACTTTAATTTTTAAAAATTGGTTACCGGACTTTCAATTTCAAAGCAAATTACTATATGTATTTCAATTTCCGTCAAATTCGACAGAGAATAAGCATGTTTATGTCGGTGGATTTTTCAAGTGTACCAAGATGAATTGAAATATAAATTGAAAGTATTGTAACAAAATACGTTAATTTGGATACTCAATTAAAGACACGGTTTGAATTGGGCGGAAGTCGAATTGACCATCTAATTGAAAATATTTCGTTATTTGAATTCATATTGAGTAGACATAAAAAGACCCCACGTGACGGAAACGTCCTCATTTTATTTCCATTTTGACGGAATTTAAAACAAATGTAACAATTTACATTGAAACTGAAAGTTCGGGATGCCAATTTATTAAAAGAAAATTGTTAAATCCAAGTATGATTTTCTAAATTGGTCTAAGTTCGGATAGTAATATTATCCCTTTGTACGCATTACATTTTAGAAAGATAAATCTACACAATTAATGTTTCTAATACAATCTTGATAAAGATTTTATAACTTAAAAATCGACTTAAGTTGCTTCGTGGATCTTTTTACTATGTTCCACAAGCACCATGCTTGTGATATTCATTTTTTATATTTTTATATCACCCTAAAAGTGTACCCCGTATGAAAATTGATATCATTAATAGTATAATACAAATATTAGGTGTAGTTACAAAATTTCATATTTTTTTTCTTAATTTTAAAAATTTACTTATATTACAATTAAGTTCACCGTAATAAAAAAAATTAAAAGCACTTCACAAATATGGTAGAAAAACGTCTCCTTTTTATTAACCGTGTCGTGTTAAGTGCAGCTCTTCTACACTTAGATCCGAATTCAAAGGAAGCCCAAATATTCTATGATTTCGGCAAGACTAGCTCCACCCCGACTGCGTCCTCACCGGGTCCCGCTCCACAACCCGTTGGTAAGTTTCCCTCATCACAAACCATATTCACATGAATAATAATCATTTTTATTTAATTCTAATAATATATTTAAGCTTATCAAGATTTATTAGATCAACTGGTAAAATGAATTATGTTTTTAGAGGTGAATCGAGCTTGAATCTCGCTTAATTTTATATATATTATAGTGTGGAACCCTTAAAATCTAAGGGTTAATAACTGTCACAGGTTTGATGTATATTTCAATTTGGTGTATCTGGATTAAATTGTTGATATTTAGTGTCCCAAGTTTCACTATTGTTGCAATTTGGTTTTCCGTTAAATTTTGGGCTAACTTTGCAGGCTTAGTTGAAAATATTATTTTTGCCATTTTTTTTCCAAAGCCTCCGATTTCGGCCCATACCTCCGATTTCCGAGCCACTCACCGCTGATTCCGAGCCACCCACTACCGATTCCGAGCAGCCCACCTCCGATTCCGAACACACCCACTTCCGATTTCGGCCACCCACCTCCGATTTCAACCAAATTGGAGGTGGGTGGCCGGAATCGAAGGTGGTGGCCAGGGTCGGAGGGGTTATTTTAGGAATTTTCAAAATTAATCACTCATGTGACCAGCACGTGACCACATTCGGTTCAACTTAACCTCAAAATTTGACAGAGACACCAAATAACAACACATATGAAATTTGGAACATTCAATTTCGTTCTCAAACACGAAACTGAAACACGAGACAAATTTGGTGGTTATTAACCCATTGTTAAATAATATTATCATCTACTAGTTGGATTCAACGATACTATTTTATTGATTGAATCCATTTTGCATTAGCAGCAGGAGGGAGTGCGAGCAGTAGTACAGCAAGTGCTCCGCAGAAGGGCAACGCCAGGGCGAGCCAAGTACGAGGATGGAGCTCAGTAGCATTTGTTTGGTTCATCGTATGCTCCAATTTCTTGTTGGCGTAGGATATTGTTACTAAACATCTTATTTCTTCGTCACTTGTTGATTATTGCCAATAAATATATATTAAAATATTAGTGATTGGTTGGTAAGTTGTGCGCAATTTTTGTTAAATGCAAATTTATATTGTTGTTAGTTATTAATCTATGTTTCTGCATGGAAGTAATACACGTATTGTTATCGAATAATTAATTAATCACAAAGATATGTATGTAGCTTATAAAGTATATGTCATACTATATGTTATTAGAAAACTATTAATATATATATTTTTACATGAAAAAAAAAACCACTATTTATTTAAAGCATAACATAAAAAGTTATGCTAATAATTTATATTTATATATATTAAAGCATATATAAAAGTAATATAAATAAAATAAATATATCTATAGGTATTAAAATACTATATTATATTTAATAATAATATAAATATTTCTAATGCGTCGTAAAGTTTAGAATTGTAAGTTCATATGACAAAATATTATGTAGAATTCCTAATTTTTATATGATTTAATAAATTAAACTATATACTTTTTAGATTAGAAGTTCATTGAAAATATATTTTCTCTCTTTTTAATATATTTCCAATTTAGGCAAAAAAAAAAGATCGCAGTTGATAAATTACTATCTAATTCCAGCATGTAAATTGAATTCCAAATTGCAAGATATATTGGTATGAAAAAAAAAAAATCATTTTTTAAAGAACAATTCGAGTATGCATATGACACAAATCGAATATGGCGATTTTCTTACAATTTTGTTCTTTAAAAAAAAGGATCTAAATCTAATTGGTAAACCTTATAATGATGTTTTTTCTGCTAGACCCTAAAGAAGCATTATTGTCACCTTTGTGTTTAACCAAGTGACGAAGAACCTTCACGAACCGACCCACCATTCCCCCGAGCCGCGCCGCGTCGCGTGGCTTCGATCGCACCATTTGAAGCTGAACTAACTTCACACTATCTTCTTCTTCTTCATCGAAGCGTTGCTCGAGCGAGCTTCTCCCATCTCCATTAATGAGTTGCTTCAAGCTCTTACGGTCCGCACTTCGATTATTCCCGAATTCTTCGTTTTCTTCTTTCTCGAAAAGATCATGGAGATTCGATGGCGGTTTCCTTGTTCTTCTCGACATTTTGATGTCGTAGTGGCGTCGCTCGGTTCGTAATATCTCGGTTTGCATTGTTGTAGATGGTGTAAAGAGAAGATGAGGGGATGCTATTTTTTAGTGTTTATTTATGAGATTACTTGGTGATTAAGGAATGTTTTTTTAGTGTTTATGAGATTACTTGGTGATTAAGGAAAAAGGAGTGGTTCTAATGTAGGTTTAAGAGATGGGGTGTCGGTTTTCGGATTGTCAATCTCTTTCGGTTTATCATAAGTTTGTTCGAATATCGTTGTCTTCTTCAATTAATGATAAATGCTTAGTATGTGATTATTTCCATTGAAATGGATTGAAAATTGTTGGACATGGGCTTACAGTGGGAGTTGGGCCCAAGTCCAATTCAAGAAGAGTCTCGGCCCATAATTAATAGGGTTGGGCATTTAACTGGTCCAGCCGGACCAGTTCCAAACGGGTCAGGTCTGAAGAGAATAAAGCAGTGTTGCGAATCGTTAGTATATTTATGCAGAATCGGTTATGCACTGAACTGGAATCTGTTTTGGACTGGTTTTTTTTTTTTTCTTAATTAGTATAAACATTCATTTAAAAAACGGTATGGGCCGGTTCAGAACCGATTCGAAACTGTTTTTTTGCAAAAACAATTATGAACCGGTCCAAAACCAATTCTAAAGAGACTAATTCTTATAAGATGAACCGGAAAAAGGGCCGGGTCGGAACTGGACCGACATACATGGGTGCACCCTATAAATGGTAAGGTCACTTTGGGAAACTATGATTATGTTAAGATCCGCCATAACTAGAATCATAGTTATAACTCTTACCTATAAATAATATGTTCATTTTCTTCATATATATATATATATATATAGGACTATGACATTGATATTTCTCTACAATACATATTTTACCTCTACAAGAATTTGAATTCTCATTTAAGAATCAGAAAGAATTATAAACACAATAAACGCAATGTATGTGATTATTCCCATCAAAATGGATTCAAAATATTAGGCATAATATCTTCTTTTTTTTTTATGCCATCGAAAGGAATGGGTTAGTAGTGGCGACCCTAGACTCATCTCGCTACGTAATGTTCGAACTCTCTTGTTCACAGTCTGGGGTTTTTTTTTTTTTTTTCTGACCAGACTTTTTAAACAGGTCACAGCGAGGTGAAGCCCCTGAGGGTTTCGAACGTGGGACCTCAGAGCCAAACCACATGGGAGTAAGTGCATTTAACCACTGGTGGATTAGGCATAATATCATATAGTAAATTGTAAACAAATATTGATTAAGCATGAACAAATATCTCTGTATACTATATATATATATGTGATCAGTTGTTTGACATAAATGTACATAGTGTTTTCAAGCAGAAAACATACAATATTTAGATCATCAATCAATGCCTGTAATTAAGCAAGTGTGGAGGATGAAGGCTGATAAAAGTCCGGCACATCCATCGGCTTCCGGTTACTTTCTTTCTCCGGCGAGGAACTCTTCCTTGTCACCGCCGCGCTTTTCATCCCCGGACAGGATCTCATATGTTTGTGCATTTTCTCCGGCTTGAATGGCTTTCCGCATTGCCTGCAATTTGTATGAAAAAATGTCACTATTAGACCATTCATTTTAAATATTTTAAAGGGTTAAATGGTCTTTTGCTGCTGTATATTTGGTCAATGTTGATTTTTGGTGCCATATGTTTTATTTTGTAGGTTTTGGTGTCATATGTTTGCGTTTTTTAGACTTTTGGTGGATCAGTTAATCAACGGGTAAGTTTGACCGTTAACTATTTTTAATTTGTTCAATGATCTCTAATCTTCTTCTGGCCACCACCCAACATAACCCGCTCTGTGGCCGTCCGACCCTAATTGGTGGTCACTGATGGGCTTGGATGGTAGTCGGCGGCCTTGTGTGGGTTCTGGCGGTCTTGAGCGGTGGCCGACGACCTTGTGCAGTTGCCGGAATATGTTAGGTTGTGGTCGGAAGAAGATTATGGACTAAATTGAACAAAATAAAAATATTTAACGGTCAAACTTATGCACCAAAAGTCTACAAAATGTAAACATATGGCACCAAAAACCTACAAAATAAAATATATGACACTTAAAACTAACATTGGCCAAACATATGGCACAAAAAGACCATTTACTCTATTATAAATTTTATGTTTATTTTCTTAAAATTTATTTACTATGATAGTTAGATTTTTTTATTTTGTTTTATTTTTGCATTAGATTTTTCTGAAAATATATTGGTCTGTAAGTGTATGTAGGTCACTTACGAACAATTTGGCCTCGACGCGGGTTTGTAAGTCGCGGGGACCGCCTTTTGTGTGGCGTAATATGTATCATTCGCGTTCTTATCATTCCATGCTTTTTCCCTGCTAGAGCTTTTCCTGCGTCAAGAGGTAATTAAGTCACGATTGATAGAAAAATAAGAATTAATTTCAATTCTTCCTTTAGTATCGAATGTATACATACAGTTTAATTTACAACGCTTAGATTAGGTACATTAAGATTTGTGTCATAATCAAATCAGTAATCACTAAATACAATCAACACGAGTTAACTGAGAAATTTCCGATGAACAACTTAATAAATTGTCTTAAAAGCTAAAACCCTAAAAACCAGAACGAATGGTGACCAGGAAGGTGGCTGGTTTATGATTCGACCGGGTTCATGCTGAAAAAAAACCGGGTCTAATTTTCACCACTGAACCGGAAAAATCGA
Organism: Clarkia xantiana subsp. parviflora; assembly: GCA_036873135.1. NCBI lineage: Eukaryota > Viridiplantae > Streptophyta > Magnoliopsida > Myrtales > Onagraceae > Clarkia > Clarkia xantiana. Next base: position 17,951,169 of record JAPTYO010000003.1, read on the forward strand.
CGTCGGTTTTCATGGTTTATAAACCCGGTCTGAGCGCGGTTTAATTATTAGATTTAGTTTTGTTATTCATTTTAGTCTCTTACTTATTCTTTTCCAATCTGGTTCGACTGCTAATCGGTCAAATTTTCTTTTTGTCTAAAACTTTTAGGTGAAGACAGTTTAATATTTCAACATTCTCATTCACGTGTGATTTGAAACATTTTAAAACCTATTACGTGAAACTTTTAATTTAAATTAAAGATTTTATTTCCGGTACCATCTAAAATTTCAGACAAACAACAAGTAACAACTAGTTTGACCAACTATTAAGGTGAATACATTGTTTTAAATTTTATTCTTTTGTTTTTTCATTTTTAGTTTAAACTAAGATAAGGATATTTACTTTCACCAAAATTCATTAAAAAAAAAATGTAAGCGTATGATATTTGTCACTTTGTAGTTAGTTACCTAAAAAAACAATTCAAACCTACTTTTTGCAATTAATCCAAGATTGGTAATTACCGGTTGATAATATGACAAAGTCACTAATATCATAATATGAAATATGAATGGACTACAAGTTGACCCGTGACCAAATTCATAAAATAATTCAACTCATTTTCAATAAAAATAACCATAATAAGTTTGTCGTGTACCTTGCACCACCCTCTTGTGGGCGATCTCCATATTTAGCCGTCGCCGGCGACTCAGTCCTGCTCCCCGGCCGACGACTCATCACCACCAAGATCGCATCTTTCGTGTCAACTGCACCGCACGTGATTAGGTTCCGGAACACGTGAGAAGCTCCACTCGAATAACTCTTCCTCTTCGGAAACTGATCATTTCCGGACGACGGCCACGTAAATCCGCCGGAACCGACCGCCGCCACCACCGGCAGCACAATCGTGGAATTACTATCGCTCCTTCTGTCCATTTCCACCTCTGCGAGGCCGAATCTGGAGGAAGAATCAATTAGCGATGGCTTTTGTTCTTGAAAATCGAGCTCCGGCGAGTCATCGTCGGTCAGAATCGAGCTCTCCGGGCTCTGAGAATCGGTCGATTCCGATCCTGCTTCTTCTTCTTCGGGTGCTTTGGAGTGTTTTTTCTTCATTGGGGAGTTAGGGTTACCATTGAAGGAAGAAGAAAGCTTTGAGGATCCAAGGATGACATATTCGTTATCGGAGATCGGGGTGAGTAGATCGTCATCGACGAGGTCTTGCCATATATAACCCGACCGGTACTTCCTGCGCGATCGACATTATTACCGTAATTGAAACAATTACAGAATATCTATCAGATTCGATTAGTTATGCATGTTGCATAACTAAGTCGAACTTTAGTGAGGAGACATTAAAAATATGCATGTTGCATAATTAAGTCGAACTTTAGTGAGGAGACATTAAAAACCTCGTATACACTCACGCAAAGTCGTTCGGTATGTCTTTTTCCCACAAATCGGCCAGCCACCGCTTTATATTGCGTAAGGCTCGCGACATTATTAACACAATTACTATTATCAAGTGATCAAACCCATAATTGCAATCACTATAGGATGTCTATCAGGCTTGATTAGTTATGCATATTGTATAGTTAAGTTGAACTTTGGTTGGATCAATTAAAAGTGATGAGACATAAAAACCTCTTATACAATCACGCAAAGTCCGGTATGTCTTTTCACCGCAAATCGGCCAGCCACCGCTTTATATCGCGTAAGGCTCGCGACATTATTACCACAATTACTACTATCAAGTGATAAACCCACAATTGCAATCATTATAGGACGTCTGTTAGACTTGATTAGTTATGCATATTGTATAGTTAAGTTAAACTTTAGTTAGATCAATTGAAAGTGAGGAGGCATTAAAAAGCTCTTATACAGTCACGCAAAGTCGTCCGATATGTCTTTTCCCCACAATTCGGCCAGCCACCGCTTTATATCGCGTAAGGCTCGCGGCATTATTACCACAATTACTATTATCTAGTGATCAAATCCACAATTGCAATCATTATAGGATGTCTATCAGACTTAATTAGTTATGCATATTGTATAGTTAAGTTGAACTTTGGTTGGATCAATTTAAATCGCGCAAAATGTGAAGAAAACTAAGAACCTCTTATACGACCACGCAAAGGCGTTCGGCATGTCTTTTCCCCGCAAATCGGCAAGCCACCGCTTTACGTCGCGTAAAAACACCCCAGCGCGCGACGCATGGTGAACCTTAAAGAAATGCGGTTGCACGGTTTGACCGCCGTAGCTCAGAAAGTAAACCACGTGGACCCGCCTCACTTCTCCGGCGACGATAACTCCACCTTTGGCTTCCATGGCCGCTTTCTCTGTTCAAAACGGCACCGTTCTCGTTAGCATCGATTTTACAGGTAGGAGACAATTCTCGAAGCATGGTTAGTATTATAAGGGGAAAAGAATCGTGGGAATCCACGAAAGTTCATCGTTTTCTGTCCCTGACCGGACGGCTCTTGTATATATTATATAATAATATAGTTATATATATAATATATAATATAACTATATATACATGCATTATGTGTATATAAAATTTGTTCGGTAACAAACACGAAGAATTGTATAGTATATAGAATTGGGTTTACGAGGGAAGTGCTATATTAATTGGCTTTTTTGTTGCATGCTCTCTTCTCAGTGTTCTAGGGAAGGACTATATGTACATTGCATGGGAGGACGAGTAAGACCCAATTTTTCGATACTCGAATATCGCGATAATAAGTCGCGCACGTACAAATGAAATATTTTGAAACCCTAAATGTATATACACTAAGAACATAATTAAATGAGTTAAGATCCTAATCACAATTACAAGTTTTGCATTTGGTTTTTGAATTTTCATGTTTAAATTGTTGCTAATATGTGTCTCATGTTTCATTTTTATTGCTTTTTAATTTCCTATCAGTTTTTTCTGTTAAATTTGATGAATTTTGATTCAATGCTTAGTAAAATTCATTAGTAAAAACATTTAAAGAAGAGAAAGAACAAAATGACACTTATGCTTCCATTTAACTTAATTATGTCTATTAATGTGTCAATTCACTGATATTGCAGAATTTATGCAAAACTGAAGTTCAATTTAACTTAATTGACGTAAATATACATAAATTGAAGAAAATTCATACCCATGTCCGTCAAAATTTAACAAAAAAAACGAACAGAAAAAAAAAATCAACGAAAATGAAATATGAGACACCTATTAATAACGAAAATGAAATCTAGAATAACTATTATCAACAATTTAAATATAAAGAACCTAAAAGCAACATAGTACAATCTTGTATTTAGGTTTTTAACCCTAATTAAAGCAAGTGATTTTCGAAGCTTAATTTACTTACAATGAGGTGATTAGGCAAATGCGGAGCTTCGGGTGGGGGTTTCGAAAGTCGGGTATGTATTAAGAAGTGGAAGATCGATTAGGGTTTATATAGAAAGGCGGGGGTTCGATTTTTTTGGTGTATAACCGAAGCAAGGAAGGATTTTTTGTCCCATTAAATAACGTGCCGTCTCATTTAATTAGAAGGTTGTTAAGATTAATAAATGGTGTGAGATGCCATAGACATCCAAGAGGAATGAAGCTTAGGTTGTCTTGTTGTTTTTCTAATCCTATATTTGAAGAATGTGACATATAATGGTTGTCTGTTGAGACATGATGATCCCCATTGGCATAGATAATATGTTTTTTTAAGGTAAATTTATCAGTATTTAGAAGTCTATTAACTAATGGCAGTGGTGATCTAGTGATTAAGAGCGCTTACTTTTATATGGTTTTTATTTCGAAGTTTCAGGTTCAAAACATCAGGGAGTTATCTCACGGTGACATGATTAAAATATTATGTATGGCCTGGTCTATTACCGTGTCGGACATAAGAGTAGGCGATGTTAGTTGGGTTTAACAGACCGACATCTTAATTATATATATACTAGGTTGTTGCTAATCGGAAAAAAAAAATCAGAATATAAACATGAGAGACCGAATATTACGTAACATGATGTGACTAAACCCGCACTATTAGCTCATTATTTCTTTTGGAAAAAGAAACCGATTAGGGTTTTAATTATATACACTAGCTGAATATATTAACTTAATAAACATGTTATATAACATAGAATACTCTACCGTAACGTCCCAACAAGTAGAATCTAATCTGCATGCAAATAAAGGAATGGAGTTTAATTGAAGCGACCATTTGGCACATCTTCGAATTTGTGTTCATTAATTAATCTAGTTGCTACGTATTTATAATCTGAATGCGATCGGACAGCAGTTCGGAGTTAAATTCATCAGATAATTTAAAAATAAACGAATAATTGCATGCATTGATAATTTTGAATATTTAATATTGTAATTTATTTTTATTTTTATGCATGATAAGAATAAAGAGAACCTAACAAGTAGATATTTGGCCAAAAAGAACCCAACAAGTAGATAATCGGCGCCAAAGAAAACCTAACAAGCATACATCATCGAATCTAACTTTAAAAAATAAATATAATTCTAATCGGTTAATTGAATTAAATAATGATATATAGTGAAATCAATTTTTCTATGGCGTTTTAAAATCAATTTTTGAGTTTATGGTGTGAAATGCGTAGTATTAGTATTGTGATATGCACAATCAACAATTTTGAATTTTAAAACACTACATAAAATTTATGTCATTAAATAATGTTATATGATTTTCTATAACATATACAAATCAAACAATTAATAAGAACGAAAGCTTCTTCAAATCCAGACATGATTTAGGGTTAGCCAATTGATCTTAGTTGAAATTTAGGTTTGAATTCACTGCACCGTGATTTTCATGGGAATATTAATCGAATGAAAGTGAGTAGTGAGTTTATGCCGCGTAAGGATAATGTGAAACTCTGTTAGCCCGTCGCATAGAGGACCATTTCGGTTCAGAATCAGGCGTGGTGCTATTGATCTGCAGAGAAGTATTATGTGAGAATAAATTGTTTCGTATTGTAACGCTTCTGCAAGTGATTCTTAAAATAATGTTTCTGGAATTGATTCGTGGAGTAACACTTTTGCAATTAATTCTTAGAGTATCACTTTTTCTGCGATGCGTGAGAAGTGCTACACTTTTAGGACGCATATTGTGCATGCGCGCATAACAAAGAATGCTGACGTGTCGTCATCAGATTAATTCTCTTTATAACGAGCTTAATATATATTGATAGATTTTCCATCTTGAAGGGCCATGGCCCATACCATGGGCTAGCTCATATACATCTGAGTAGCCTATACTACTTGGACCCAACAATTTGGGCCCAGATACAATTTTTATATGTATGTACAAAATTATTGGGTTTAGTCTTGAACCAACTAATGGCCGAACAAAAAGGGAAACAACTAAAAATTGTAAAGTTTAATTAAATTAAAACCTATTGAATTGAAGTGTTAGGTAATTAAATATTAATCTATTATAGATAATTAAATTTAAAATATTGCTTGTTAGGGCCAACCAGATTGGAGAATGTAGTCTAAGAGCACTTCCAATAGGAAGTGCCTAGTGCCTCCACATCAGCAGCCACGTCACTGCCAACTCATCAAAGTGGCACTGCTACAGTATTTGCTACAGTAAATGGCACTGTAAAATTGGCACTCTCTCCAGTAGTGGAGGCCAAGTTCCACTTCTACATTGGGACCCACATAATTTCATAATTCAAATATAATTTTTGCATTATATATCATTATATATAAATTATATATTCATATTTTTTTACAAATACGGACATGAATAAATAATGAGATTCAAGTATTAGATGTTTTAATTAAAAAAATAGGGAAAATATATACAAAATTATAAAAAGGTAATTGAATTTTTTAATATAAATTTACATTCTATAGGGATAAGAAAATAACCGGTCCGGTCGGTTTGGAACTGGTATAGACTGGACCGGTTCCAAACAGATCAATTATGCGAGAGGAGAACCAGACAAAAAACCAGTAATATACTTCTCAAAAAATTGATTTTTGACTGGACCAGACTGTTTTGAACTGGTTTTTAACTGTATCAGTTTTGTCGGAGGATCAATTTTTCGTTTTTTTTAACTAGGGTAAATTTGTATAGGAAAATGGGTCGAACCAGTTTTGAATCGAACCATACTTTTTTTCCAGTTCCAGTCCAAAATCAGTCCAGAATTTTTAGTGCTAATTTCAAATTCAGTCCAGACCGGACCATACTGTTTTAATTAGTACCAATCCAGTTCGGAACATATTCGGGCCCGACCGGTTCGTGCATATCCACAGTTCTCTATTGTCAATTCATTGCAATAATTATACGTTACTTGACCAAGGTAAAATTACTATTAGATGCAGTCCCCATGCGGCATGCATAATGATTGATAAGTATAATTGTTGATATAATAACATTGATCAATCAAATTCATTGAATCTATTATTTCACCATAATCAGTGTATATCTGTTATACGTTGATTGACATATCTTAATTCAACATCATCAACATATTCACGTTTATGTAGATCCATGATCATATTAGTAAATTGATTATTGCATTAATCATGTGTTTTTATATATGATTTCCAATATATGTAAATTAGAAATATATTATATATACATCATTCTAAAAGTATAATTTTTATAATAATTTATCGTAAAAGATATATTTCTTTCATATAATAATATAATATAATATAATACGTAAAATATATAAAAATATATATGCATTAAAATAATATAATATTTTGTAGTAATTATTTTCCATATTTAATAATTTGAAATGTTATACTATTTCAAAATTTAGAATTAACGGTTATTCAACATGGTAACATATAAACAAATTAGATATGGAAATTTCGAAATTGATTCAAAGTTAAAAAGTAGTAATTTTGGTTCGTGTCGTTATTTATGTAACATAATATTCAAAATGACTGATTACGGCTCTTGTCTATCTGACTTAGCGTAACCGAATATATATACAATCAAAGAGATGAGCAACACAATCGAATAAAATAATATTAAAAAGTTGGCACCGACATGAACAGTAACTTGGGAGTTCCTACTAGTAGGCACTGTCCCACTTCACTATTCACTCAATAATGGCAAAACGGTAATATTAGTAATCCTAGTCACGCCTAGTGGCGCCTAGTCAGCGTCCAGTGGCAAAATTTGGAACTAGGCACTCCCATTTTGGAACAAGGCACTCCTATTGAAAATGCAAGTGCCTATTTAATCATTATCAGTAGGGACCAACAGTAAATGGCACTAGGCACTCTCTACAATAATAAATTTACAACATGGAACTAGGAACTAGGCACTACTATTGGAAGTGCTCTAATAATTTATAAGGTCATACATATATAATAGACTTTCCAAGCCTTGGCCAACAACCATTGGGATGAGTTTAGAGTCGGCGTCGATACCAAACTAGGCGTGCGCCTTCAATTTATTTTATTCTTATTATTATATTAATTAACCTTAAAAATATTAAATTAATATTACTTCTTTATTTTTTCAACAAATTAGTATTAGTTTTCTTTTTGGCCAAGAAATAATAGTAGGTCAAACAACTAAATTTAGAACAGCCATTTTCATATGATATGAATATAAATTATCATATATATATATATTATAAAAATTGGTATTATATATATCTATTTGGCCATTATTTTATATATACATTTAAAAATCTGGTAAAAATATATAAAACATTCAGATATACGATGTGCTTAGTGCTTTTAATGTATTTGATTTGATTTAAAAAAGTTAATTAATAACAACAACAACAATAATAATAATAATAATAATAATAAGAAGGGGTAAAAATGAGAGGAAGTCAAAACCGCAACTGCCAAGCTTTCGTTGTTTTGGGTCAATATTTCTGTTCGGGAAAAAATGGTAATATATATCGGAATTGAGAGCAAAGAGTGACAGAGAAGGGATCGTTGGAGAATTTCGCCACTTCACGGCATTCTGGTATCCATCAACTAGATCAACGCTTTCTCATCTACCGGTTCGTCTCGAGACTCTGATTCCATTTCTTCGTCACTCAGTGCGCTGATCTTCTTATTCTTGATTCTCGATTTGGATACATATGTTCGGTTTGCTCATTGCTTTGTTTTGCTATTGATCTGGTGCTGAGCAGAGGCATAGGCAATATCCAGGAGAAAAAGAATGGTGTTCTTCAGAACTGTATCTGCTCTATCGAGGCTGCGTTCTCGTACTGTAAGTTGTGTTAATCTTTCCTCTTCTTGTTCTTGTTCATCGGTTTGCGTTTTTCTTCCGCGGTGCTATCTTCAATCGCGATGGTTCACATCAACGCATTTTGCAGGGCCAGCAGCATAACCTTCAAAGTACAGTCCGATGGCTACAAATCCATAGCTCTTCCGATCCAGTAATCTCTCTCTTTCTGAGCACGAATTTAGTTTCATGAACGTGGTTCCTTTTCATTCTATTATTTTTGGTACTTAATTTAATTCTTGAAAATGACCATAAATTATCCTGTGCTGATAGACACAAAGGAGCTTTCAATTCCTTCAGTTTGTATTGATTGAAGTTTCTAAAAAGTGAAATTTACTTATGCAGTATTCAATGGTTATTATGGTACGGTATATCTGTGTGGTCATGGTATAGAACTCTCCTCTTTAAGCAAAAAACCCTTACTTTGGCTCTAAATGAGCATTGGTGGTGGTGGATGATTTTCAACATCTTTATGACTTGTAGGGTGAAAGTTTATAAGACCTCCTTGTAGTGATAAGAAGTACTATAGATTTATCCTTGGGGCTTGATCTTTGTTGGCTGGACTATTGGCTGGACTATTTCACTGTTGAAACTTGAAAGAAGTTTTAGAGAGAAGCTATTATCTATCTTAACAATTTGATTCTTGTTTTCTCATAATGAGCTTGGGTTTTGTTCTATATTATTCATCAGCCAATTGTCAGCATTATCAGTTTCGATACATTTTGCTCAAGAAATGCTGCTCACACAGCCTTTGTCTTCTTCCTTACAGGATCTTCAATCCCAGTTGAGGGAACTAATTCCAGAACAACAGGTTATTTTCCCCTCCTTTCACGTATATTTTTTTCACTTACAGTTATGATGCTATACATGTATCTTTTAGTCTGTGGCATCTTTCATGTCTCCTCCACTTTGTTATGATAATTGAAAACTCGAAAACCTATAACAGTATAAAATCTTGGAAAAGCTTCTTACCCTTATGTTTGCTCTTCTTACAGGAAAGATTGAAGAAACTGAAATCTGAACACGGGAAAGTTCAACTGGGTAATATTACCGTTGATATGGTAAATACTGAACCTATTGCCCCTTACCTTTTGGAATGAATAGGCACCCTGTTGGTACATTATTAATAACATCCTTACCTTTTGACATTAAAAAAATACTTTAAATGGTAAGTCCGTTGCTGTAATAGTCAGCTGTTCTGATGTGTAAATGCAACGAGTCATTCTGGATTGATAATTTTCCTTCTACTTGCTATAGCATGTTTTTGCACTATTGATTTACCTTTCTTCATGGCATAAAATCTGCTAAGGTACTTGGCGGCATGAGGGGAATGACAGGATTATTGTGGGAAACATCACTGCTTGACCCAGATGAGGTTTGTGTTTTTCTTTAAATATATAGGATTAGAGCAAATAAGAAAAAAAACATATGTATGGTTAATATTTATATATGTATAAGTATGGTTATCTTCTTACATTTTGATCTGAATGTTGGCTCTGCTGATTGCTAGGGAATCCGGTTTCGAGGTCTCTCTATTCCTGAATGCCAGAAGCTATTACCTGCTGCAAAGCCCGGTGGTGAGCCTCTTCCAGAGGGTCTTCTCTGGCTCCTATTGACAGGAAAGGTTGGTAATTTTATTGTTAATTTTCTATGTGGAGATCAGTACATTTGAGGTATAGCTTGATTCAAACTGTCTGTTTGTATGGAATATGAGAACTGTTTTAGCGTTTGAGTTTCCAGCAGTTTTTTCAAGTACACTCAGGGCATAATCGTTAACCATCTGGCGATGAATGATGATATAAGTAAAAACTCTGCATAATTTTGAATAAGTGTAAAATTAGATGGCACATGCTTGAATAATTTGAACCATCAGTGGCAGTAATGCGATGATTCGTTTGACCACAATTTGTACCTCTTGTCCAGGTTCCAAGCAAAGAGCAAGTAGATGCATTGTCTAGTGATCTGCGGTCTCGTGCAACTGTTCCTGGTCTCTCTTCTTTTCACTCTCAGTCTAGCTAAAATTATGCGCACTCTTACAATTGTTCTCCTTGAATCTCATTGATAGGAATGAGGATATATATAGATGTGTGGCTCCACTATATTAGGCAACTGAATATCTCTTAATAAATAGAGAATATATCTAACACGTACTATTTTCTATATGTTACGAAACTGTGAAATTGATTTTGAGGTTAATTTTTGAATAGGCCATTCATATATGTGTTCTGATTCTGAACTGCTTCTGCAGATTATGTGTATAAGGCAATTGACGCTCTACCTGACACAGCACATCCAATGACTCAGTTCGCTTCAGGGGTTATGGCCCTTCAGGTTGATAAATGATTCTTCAATATAATTATTGGTCACTCTTGCTGGATTGATCTACTCTTCCTCTCCCAATTCTTTAGAGGAGTGGAAATAGTTCTCAATCCCCATTCTCTTAATGTAAACATATAAAAACTAGAGTAGGTTTTTTGTAAGTCAGTGAAGTAGTCATTATCAGATTAAGCAATTTGGGATGTCATCTTCAGCTTTCCTGAAGTAACAATCATTCTGAAGAGATGGTAGTGTCATTGCTACTGGTCTAGAGAATATTTATGCAACTGTGGGGTAAAAGTACTGCAGCTTCTAAGAAAGGGTGAATAGTTTCAGACCTTTGGTGGTTGTTTTATGCTCTGTATGTGCTGCACAAAATGAACATGTTTTAGCACACAATGGTGTTTAGAAGTTATAATGATTGTGCAAATTTGTCTTTCATGCACATCTCGAAATATTGATGGTCTTTTCCTTACAGGTACAAAGTGAATTCCAAAAGGCGTATGAGAAGGGCATTCATAAATCCAAGTAAGAAACTTTCGTCTTTAACTCTTGTTAGGCAGTTAGATGGGACCACTTCCCGAACCCTATTCAGATGGAATTTTGCTCATTTTGTGGTTCTAAAATATACTAACATGTATAGCTGTTATTTAGGTACTGGGAACCAACATATGAGGATTCTCTTAATCTAATAGCCCGTCTTCCATTGGTGGCTGCTTATGTATATCGCAGGTAAGTTTCCAATACATATATTTATTCACTCGCGCAGTTCATCTTTTTTTTTTTCAAAACTGATCATATTTGTTGTTATTCAGGATATACAAGGGCGGTGAGTTTATTCCCAAGGATGATTCTCTAGATTATGGAGCTAATTTCTCCCATATGCTTGGGTTTGACAGTCCCAAAATGCATGAGCTAATGAGACTTTATGTTACAATTCACACGTATGTGTCTAATCATCTTGGATTATTAGTGTATATTATATATAAAATACATGTTTCATTCAGAAAGTACGGTTATTTGGACTGATACTCTGCGCTTTCCTTTAAAGTGATCATGAAGGTGGAAATGTCAGTGCTCACACAGGTCACCTAGTAAGTGATAAATTATCTTTTTATTTATTTATTATTACTTTCTTTCAGGATGGTCTTATTTCTTTTATGGTTGTATCACCTGCATAGAATCTAATATTTTTATTCGGATAGTAAAATGGTTACACGGTTACGTAGAGTATGCACTTTATGTGGTGATAGTATGTTTTGTTCCATCTTTGAGTTGTTTCCATTCTATGCAGGTCGGCAGTGCTCTTTCAGACCCCTATCTTTCTTTTGCAGCAGCATTGAATGGTCTAGCTGGACCACTTCATGGGTTGGCTAATCAGGTATATGTTATACCAACCCTATTCATAACAAAAGTATCCAGATATGCTTTTGACAGAGCGTGCATTACTCTAATTGCCGATGACATTGTCCACTGTTTTTAGATTGACTTTTACTCCATCAATTGGTTTATGTTCATACATAGGTTCAGTAATATTTTAATATGTCTTGCATCATAATATCTCAAATATGAGAGGCACCATTAGTACACAGTTGTTAGTTGAGGACTCTATTTAAGCATCAGCTTGTATCTAACTTCTTGGTTAATTTCACTGGCTTTTGCAAAATCTGTGAATTTCTTTGTTCTTCTTGCTATTGTAATGACAGTTTACCCAAATTTCTTCACTTAATGTCCATGTTACTGCAGGAAGTTCTGCTCTGGATTAAGTCGGTTGTGAATGAGTGTGGAGAGAACATATCGACAGAACAGTTGAAAGAGTATGTGTGGAAGACATTGAATAGCGGCAAGGTTTGTCCCTTCACATAGTACTATAATTTGTTCCTTCTCATTAGTACTATAATTTGTTCCTTCATATTAATATTTTCTAAATTGGTGGGTACTTGTTTCTCACACATCGATTATTTTCCTTTTTTGGATAAAAAGGTTGTCCCTGGATTTGGTCATGGTGTGTTGCGTAAAACAGATCCAAGATATTCTTGCCAGAGGGAGTTTGCATTGAAGCACTTGCCCGAGGATCCACTCTTCCAACTGGTTAAAATTTACAACTTCACAACATTAAAACCAATAGCATTCCTTGCTCTATACTCTTGTATAATTTGTATGTGGCAATGATAATCATTTTTTGTATTGTCAGGTCTCTAAGCTCTACGACGTGGTGCCTCCTATTCTTACAGAATTAGGAAAGGTATTAAGATATAATCTCAATTTATCTGGATAATTCAGAGAACATAGCCCATACATGTATACAACCTTAAAATAGTGTCCTGTTACTGATTGTGTGCATTCTTGCCAATTGGTACATATATATATACAGGTTAAGAACCCATGGCCCAATGTTGATGCACACAGTGGAGTCTTGCTCAACCATTTTGGTCTAACCGAAGCAAGGTATGTCCTTTTTCATTTCTTTCTTTCCTAGATCCGTATTCCACTTTGCTAGTACTACTGAGTAATAGATTTTGAATGCCTATAATGCTGATGATCCAATAATATCTAAACAGATACTACACGGTTCTTTTTGGCGTGTCGAGGAGTATCGGGATCTGCTCTCAGGTACTCTTATAAAACTAAAAAGAAAAAAAAAAGTTCAGAACTTATAAACTGTCTGAAGTTTGCCTTATGTGAGATTTTGGTGTCTGAAGTTTGCCTTTTGTGAGATTTTGGTGTAAGTTTAAATTGTTGATATTGACTGTCCGAAGTTTCAACTTTGTTGAAATTTGCTGACTCCATCCAAATTTACTGTTAAAATTGACAGAACTTGGTCATGTGCTTGTCACATAACCCGATAAAAACATAAATCTCAAAATTGCCACTTGTTAAGTGGTGTCCGGTCGTAATAGGGTGGTGGCCGGCCGCCAGTGTTGTGGTGGTGGCCGACCGGAGTTAGGTGGTGGCCGGAGTAAACATAAAAATATCATGGGCAATTTTGACTTTTCACACCATTCTGTCAAATTTGACGGAAAAAATGGACTAAAAACCAAATTATAACAAAATTGAAACTTCAGACAGTCAATATCAATAATTTAAACTTCAGACACAAAAATCTCACATAGTCAAACCTCAGAACAGTTGGTTTCTTACCCAAAAAAAAATGCCAGTTTGCTATGCCTCTCTAGTCTCTAGATAACTCGATTTTGTATTGTGTTATTTCAGCTGATATGGGATAGAGCTCTTGGTCTGCCACTCGAGAGGCCGAAGAGTGTAACCATGGACTGGCTTGAGAGCCACTGTAAGAAAGCTGCAGCTTAATCCTGCGTGCCTTTCCTTGAATTTGATTACATAGAGAGTGAATAAACTGAGCTTTGTTGGTTTTACTTTGAATGGCAGTTTCTTCATAAGCCAACCATTTGTTTTATTAGATGCGCAAAACTAGGCACCGCGATTTTGTTACATCTTTCCCTTGGCCATAAGGGTAATTAATATTCTTGGTTGTCATAAGCCATGCTAATTTTATTTTATTAATTCAGTTGCAAATTATGCTTCACTCTTGTTGCCTTAATTTCCCAGTGCTTCCACGCTTTGATATGTACTAGGCTTAATAATTTATTTAGTATCTCAGGTTAATCTCTTGTTGTTTTATGGTGTTTTGGGATTAAATTGTTGCTTTTAGATGTCTTGTTCTTTATTTTAGTTGTTTTTCAGTGTCCTCGTGCGTCTATTTAGTATCTCAGGTTAATCTCTTGTTGTTTTATGGTGTTTTGGGATTAAATTGTTGCTTTTAGATGTCTTGTGTTTTATTTTAGTTGTTTTTCAGTGTCCTCGTGCGTCTTTTCATTTCCCTTTAGTCACTTCCATCTGCCCACTCACCTATTTATAATTAATCACTCTCTACTATTTACAAACTCACACAATTTCTCCTCAAACTTGAACATCCAAAAGTTAGGATTTCCGTTTTCGACAGAGGTGTGTGATTCTCGGCAACATAGTGGGTTTTCCGATGCGGACGTGGCCAACTTCTTAAGTGACGGTTCCAGCAAAGTGACGGAAATAGAGCGTGCATGGAGCTCAAATTTGACCGTCAGGCTTGACTTTCCCAAAGTAATCACATCGAGACACCGTAAAACAATTAAAATGAAACCTGGAACGTATCAACAATTTAATCATGACATACTAAAACATGACATAGTAAATCTGACACACTAAATTGCTTATTCACTCTCTACATTCTCTATGCGCATTAATATCACTTACTCTCAGGAACTATGCAAAGCAATGAATGAGGCTAAACTCTGTGTCATTATGCAAGAAAATTTCTGCATCTTTACAAAATCTGTCGCTCAGGAAAGATTATCTTGCTTATTCAACAATACACAAATGCAAATACATAGTAAAGATCTAATTCGGCCCAGGAGATTCATCGTTCGGTTTAACTAACTCGTCTCCTCCAGCAGAACCTGTGAAATTAACGCGTTCTTCGGCATTAGCGGTTATTACAGGCATCCATAGATCAGCCGTTCCGCTCAAGAGTGATTGCACTTCTGGTTCGGAGTTGATAATCTTTGCACTCACATTATCCAACTTTGCTGATAATTTATCCAACTCGGTCGCTATCTCGTCCTGCATCAATAAGTCGAGTAATTATAACTGAAGAAGCTCTGTATAATCAAGATTCAAGAAGTGTGGATTATCTCTAACACTGTTTATTTCACCAAAAAACTACAATCTGGAAAAGACTTTACCTCATTGAGATGTTTTGCTGACTTGGAAGGAACTTTGGTAACCTCAAACCCGAGTGCTTTGATTTTGGATCGCAGATCGACGTCTTCTTGATTGGTCAGTGTTTCCACCTACATAGATGCATACATAAGAATAACAGTTCCATTTATCATGTATGTGATAATAGAGTAGTCTAAAAATTTCCAACCAACATCAATCAATCAAGCAAGCAAGCATCTTTAACCACTCATTTTTCAATATTCAAATACATGATTTTGCAAATTAGGTCATAAATCCGTAACCGAGTGAATAAGTTTATGCAAGAATCATCTCATAATGAAAGTGAGAATGATGCATCTGGCTTCATAAACCACAGATAGTTAATTAGCATTCTTTCAGTTAAACAGTCAATAAAACAATCTGCAGTGTCCTGCTATCCACCAAACTGATTGAACAAAAATGTATGAATCCTGCAATCTAAACCCTAATCTTATACAATCTAAATTGCGAATACTAATTTGTTCAGAATTAATCGGATTGAAGCTATATCGACATCATTTGCTGGAATCGAAATATCTGCAAGATCGGGGTAATGCCTTAATAAGCATTTGCTATCAAATGACAGAGAAAGATACCTGAGCATTCAAAATTCCTCAAAAATTCATCTCACTCATCATACCTCAATACGTTAATCGTGTTTTTCAGAAAATTTTAGATTCAGATAAGCTTTAACCATACAAGCTAAATCAATGAAGGGCGCACAAAATCAATTCCGCCACGGCGACAGATTCAGAATCGATCAGTTACAAACGACATCCAGACATGAAACAATCGATTCTTCAAACCGGAGTGAAATTGAGGAACTTGGAGTAGTCGTCTGCATCGGTGAAATTGGAAACGGAAGAAGTAGATGACGGATTATGAATAGAGATGAACCTGATGGAGGAGACTGTTGAGGAGCTCGAAAAGCTGAGTATCCGAAGCTGTACCTCCTTGATCTGCCATTGTTGGTGGTGAACTGATTCAAGGCTCTTCCTCCCACTTCTGATAGGATGTTTGTCTTTTTGCTACCTTTAATTTTATATATTTTTTATTATTATTAGAATATAATTATTAAACGTTTTAATTATGAGTATAAGATAACTCAATTAGCTTGATTAGTGAGCTTGGCTGAATCAATTTAGATTAGGTGTGGTTGTAAATGTTTAGAAGCTAAATTGAAAAAAAAATAATAATTTGAAGATTAATTTAAACAAAATAAAAATTTGGAGCTAAACATGTACAAGTCACGTGACTATTTAACGATTAACTAACGAATGGACCAAAAGTGTACAAGTTGCAAACTTATAGTACCAAAAAAAAAAAAAAAAAAAAAAAAAAGAGTACCAAAAATAAAAGTGGTCATACATATGGTACTAAAAAGACAAACATTATATTTAACAGTAAACTAACGAATGGACCAAAAACAAGTTTATGATACAAAAAATACAAAAAAAAAGTACCAAAAATAAAAGTGGTCAAACATATAGTACTAAAAAAATAAACATCCTAAAGCAGCACTGAATTGAAATGAGTACTAGAGTACCATGAAGAATTTCTGAGTTCTACACTTTAAAATTGATAGTATTGAGTTTCACAATAATTACTTTTCCAAATTTAGAGCTAGATACTCAAGCAGCAGCCTTTATAAGAGAAACCAAAATCACTTCATAGGAGAACATGACAGATTAGCATATCATAAAATTGATGACAGACAATAATCATAGGTTTCACCTTGTTACATTGATCTCAAAACCCTAGACATTAAAAAATCAAAACTACAAGCCTAATGAAAGGTATAGAGCTCATCAAATAGCTAGCTAGTTAAACTGCAACAAATGCATCAACTCTAACATGTACCATTTATATGAGAAAAAAGAGCCCATCTTCTTCCTCAGAACACGATCAAGCCTCGGCGAGGATCAGGTTGCAGTGGCTGCAGCATCACTCTTGAACTGCTCCACCTCCTGGGGAAGAAGCAGTGCAATCCTAGTCCTGAACCTTGAGATTCGTTTCATTCGTTCTTCTTTTGCTCTGTAAAACACCCATAAAAAAAAATAAAGAATCAACTATGATGTTGAGAAAATGATGAAAATAGCATTGGGTTATCCCGAGAAGGAAAAAAAATGAAGCTAGTTCATAGAACCCGAACAGAGTCAATTTCATATGCTCTTATCCAAGAATTCATACGATATGATGTTATCACAATGAACTAGATCTATCAATTCATGAACTAGATTATCGAAAAATATGATGAGAAAGATAAAAGATGGATTACCTTAATCGAACCCTTTTAGCACGTTGGATATGGCCTTTTAATAAATCTTTAGCAGATATGTCCTCCACATTCTCCTCCTACATAACCAGCAAAGCTAGTTATATAAATGGTTGGCAATAAAAATATTTACTGGTTGATGATAAAGACTGCTTTGGATATAGATATTATCAAGCACTCTTATTAATCAAAGCTTTCAGGATGAATATAACGTACTTCAACAAGACATTGATGGGATTAAGCATTGATGCTTCTTTTATGGAAAATACCATCTATGAAAGAATGTGAATTACTATGTAGTAGATTAAATGAACAATTAAGTTGACAATCGGTTTAGAGACATAAACTTTAGAACCATCCAGTACAGAGTTTCTTAGTCACAAAGCAACAACTGATTACTAGAGTTATAATCTAATGATGGTAATGGTATAGCACTGAAAAAATGTAGCAGTTAAGAAACAAACCTTGTCCTCGTGCTCTTCTTGTTTATCCTCTGATGTATGACCATCAGCGACTGGCGATGGTCTAGGGAGAGTTTTAGAAAAGTCACCAAATTGTGGCTGCCAGTTCTGCACAAACTAACAACAGAAACATCAAGAAGTAGGCAAAGATAGAATACAAATGCATCATAGAAGCATAACTATACTTCACAAGATATAAGACCTGTAACTAGTTTAGTGTAATTGTACCATAAGCAGCTAAAGAACAAATACATACCACAGAGTATGAAGGAGAAGGAGAAGCAAATGGGTCTAAGTCTAACCAGCCCGAAAGTTAGATAAAAAGGCATACAAAATGCTACTCAAATTTTTTAAAAATAAACTTCCCAGTCAGATTTAGTTTCTAACAAATTTAATGAAAAAGTCTATGCCATTTTTTCAAGCCATGCAACTCGGCGTTTCGTGAATTAGAGGTAAGAGTATGTAGCTACTGACTCTCAGCTCTACTTCTTTTCAAGCCATTTAAAAGAAGACTATAAAGACTACATGTTTTTCCTCCCAATGACTCTCAGCTCTACTTCTTGGAAACCTTGATACTTTAAGGTAATTGAAAGATAGATGGAGTTGAGATGTCTACCAGGTGCTGTTCAGGAAAACCATTCCTTAACCATGAGCGACCAAGCCCGTATAGAGATTCTCCAGCCGACAACCGGACCTTCAGATACAAAAACATTATTTAGTAAACAAGAAAAACATCAAAAAAATGAGGGATTTAAACTTCATCACAGATCAAGAACAAACTACTCTTGATTTAGGAGCCACAGATAACTCAGATTAGTTGAATTAATTTACAGAAGATGAGATGGTTTGAGTTCCATTATAGGCCATTCAGAAGACGAAAAGCTCAAACTCAAAGACCATTGGAAATCAAACATATCTTATGGATATAACTACTTCTTTGAAGTTGTAATTCACATTTGGTCCAAGAACATAAACATGACCCAGTAAGCTTACTTTTCTATCTTGAACAACAATAACTGAGTCATCCTTGATTCTGTCCCTGTAACATTGAATGAACGGTAAATGAGGTTTACCAAATAATGCTCGATACGAAAAGATTGCTAGAACCATAGTACCTCAGATCTTTGTAGCCATTACCAGCAGGTTTTGGGGACGGAGATGGTGCTGTCGCAACCTAACCAAAAGGCGAAAATGCAAAATTATCAAACAAAAGCTCCATCCACAAGTCTCACGATAAACAGTAAACACAAAATTAGTACCTTGGAAGAAGTTGGAACGGGAAGGCCCTTGATGGAACTCATCAGATGCTGCTGCTGCTGGGAGAATGGTAGAACCGATCGAGAGGCGATGGTGACCGCTGATTGATCGGGAGGACGGCTTGCTTTGGAGCTGTAGCCGCGGCCGGAGGAGGCGACGGGGTAGGGAACGCCTTGGGGAGACCTCGGCAGTTGAAGCGGAGCCGTGTTAGGAGGTCTAACAGGGTACGAGTATGCAGGTTGATGCTTAGAGAGGGGTTTAGGGTTCGGAACCATGAGATTTGACGGTGGACGGAGCGATGGAGCGAACGGCATGTCGGGGATGGGGGGAGAAGCAGTGGTGGATGGTGGATCCGGTGCCGGCGGCGAAGTCATTGGTGAATAAGACCGTTTCTTTCACTTTTATCTTTCTGAAATCAAACAAAATTCACAAGAGGCGTCGGAGTCGGAAGAGACGGCGGTGATTGGAGGGCGAAGATGAAGGCCGCCGCCGTAAGAGATGGCGGTCTTTTTGTTTTCTGATTGGCGGGATTCGCTCCAGGAAGCAGACGCCGCCACTCTTTTTATTTTTCTACTGGGAGAAAATGAATTTATGTTAATTTGAAATTTGGAAAATATAAAGAGCATGGGGTGCAGCACGACCAAATCCCAAACATTGGGGGCAATTTTTCTATTACCCAAGAATTTGGGACCTACAATACTATAATTTTCATAATATTTTGGATAATTCTATATCATAAAATATTGTTTTTTTGTGATATATAAAAAGATTCAAAACCATCATTTGTTAGTTAAAAAGTATTCATCCAAAAAAAAAAATTATAAAGTAAATATAATAGCTTAGAAATCTTACTAATTTAGCATTTAAGTTATATTGATCTTTTATTCTAAATATAAAAAAAGGTAAATTTATTTAAAAACTATCCATTAAACTGTGTTTTGCGCGGGATTCTACTCATATGAAAACTTAATGTTATTGTCATAACTCATTTTGAAAATTAATATACTTAAATAACATATTTACATTATTGTTGATTAAATTTTTACAATTATGTAGGTACATAATTTAAAATATGCCATACACCATTTATAGAGTTTTTATTTTTACTTAAACATAAAAAAATATGTTCATGTATTAAAGCATTGTAGAAAAAGTTTTGACTTTTTATTAGGATATTCAAAATTAAATTACATTATAATAAATTAATCGAAATAAATATATTTTATAGATATTAATATTATTTAATTATGTGAAAGCTGACGTAACAATAGTGTTTGATTCTTGTACATTTTTAAAAAAAAATATTATTTGTACTGAATTCTATTTTTTAACCTAATGAGACAAATTAAGCAAAATTATAACTCTTTAGATTTTGATTTTTTTTTTTGTTAAATCCAATAGTATTCCAATTTTATTATGTAAAATGTTTCAATTCCCAACCCAAAAAATTTCTTCATCTACAAAATATTCCAATTGTCAAACATATGTTTGTCACCTATAGACTCGCACACTTGATATCAAAATATATGTTGCTAAATCTGAGCTAACCGGATATATCATGATATTTTTTAGAATTGGGCAGTTAAACAATCGAAACCAAATCTGTTTAGTATATATATTAATAATTAAATATTTAATTTCAAACAGTTATAATACAATTATAGGTAATGAATGTTAAGAACCGTTTAATACCGATATAATCTTAAAATACCTTAAAATTACAGGTACATGGCACCACTCGCACATAATTCTATGTAACAAACATTATGAACAAATATGTTATTAGGTTAAGAATATAAAAGCAGCGATTTAATGTTATTTTTTTTTTTTGTTGCGATTGGATATTTAATATATTAAATTTGTTATTTGTTATTTATTTATTTTTAATGTTAAAATTAACGGAACTAATTGAAGCACAACATATAGAGCCGACCAGGATCCACGCAATTATTCGGTATTATGTGAACTTAGGGCGTGTTTGGATGGATGTATTACGTCTCACATAACATCAACATTACGTTGTTTGGTTTGCCAAACTACATAATGTGCATTGTAATTTCAGATTACCTCCAAACTTCATTTAACGTAATGTGAGATTACATCAAAAAACGAATGTAATGTGACATTACGGAGTGTTATTATTTTATTAATATTTATTAAATAGACAAAATACATTGTATTATCATTACAACTTATTATGATAATAATTATGTTATTATTAGTAATTTTTTTGTTGTTTTTTATCCACTTGATAACTCATTATTATAATAAATTATAATACACATTGTAAAGTCTTTTCAATGCAATCTTTATGAGAATTATCTTATAAAACTACATATAATGTTTTTTGCATATTGAGTTTACATAATTTGTTTTTAGAATTCATAAATTACTATAGTATTAACCACAAAACATAAACTTTAAGAAGTTAGTTGTTGTTAAAATATATATAAATTAATATAATAATAATAAAGTCATATTACAACACATACCAAACACTGTAATTTAACATTACACTCTACTTTACAGCACAACAAAACAGTGTAATCTGATATTATATTACGTAGCTCACATTACTTATATCGTTCAAATAATTTTAGATTATGCCCATCAAAACGCCCCTCATGATTTGTGAATGTGTGGCCTGCCCAATCATAGTTAGGGGTGAGCTCGGGACGGGACGGGCGGGCTTTTGCCTGAGCCCGAGCCCGAAAATTTCGGGACTCATATTTTTGGCCCGAGCCCGAGCCCGAACCTAAAGGAAATGTCCCGCCCGAGTCGGGACATCGGGATTCGGGCTAGCCCGAATTTGAACCCAAAAAAAAAAAAAAAAAAATCTTAATATGAGGTCCATCCATTTCAAATACATGCAAGTTCAACACGTCAATACAAAATTCAATAAGTCAAACATCATCCATAGTCTAATTCTATGATTTTTTTATTTTAACTATCGTAAAGTTACTTAAACTATAGTTAGTAGACTTAGGTTAAACTTAAATATATATACATATATTCGGGCGGGCTCGGGACTTTCAGACTTTTTAGAAAAAGCCCGAGCCCGAGCCCGAACCCGACTTGGGAAAAATCTCGCCCGACCGGACTCGGGCTACATCTCGGAACGGGCTTGGGTCGGGATATTCGGGCCTTAGGGCTTCTTGCTCAGCCATACCTAAACCTGCTTCATAGTTATACCGATTTGTTGACCGTACGATAATGCAAAAGCAATGCCTCGATAAAAAGAGCCGACTAATTCACCACACATTAAAAATCCAAGGCCCACCCACTTCTTTCATTTCTGACCTGAATTTCCTTTGGAAAATTGGCAAAAAAATCATATGGAAAGAAAGAAGCAAAAAACAATACAAATAAAATTTTGAGATAAGCATAATAATTATATATATATATATTAAAACATGGGTCGCTCGATAGTGGGAGTCTATTAATATTGGTTAGGAAATATATTAATTATTGTTAAATATACTATAGAACATAATAATTCCTTATGATTTTGTTAAATATATATATATTTGTGTAATCATTAATTATAAAAGATAAATATCAAGAATATATATAGTTGTTTTTTGGTAGAAGAATATATATAGATTATAATGCTATACAAACATTGGAAATATTAAATATTTATGCCTCAATAATATATATATACATATATCTTATCTTATGTATAATATGTAGGAGCTTTCACAATTATAAATCCCCATATAAAGAGACTAACATCTTGCTAGAAGGAGGCTCAAACTGGCACAAATAGACGGACTTCCTAATCGAGCCCAATTAGTATCTCAGGCCCAAAACTAAGAACGAGCCCAGTAACAGGCCCAAATATGTGGGTACACATTAAAGTGTTACATAATTTATCTTACCTAAAATAATAAAGCCGAGCCTGAGTGGAGTCGATTGGATGATCATCGTCTTCCTCACATATATAAACAGAGTAATCCACAGAGGCCGCGAAAAGTAATAATAGGATCGTGATAAGGAAAAAAGAAAACTATTGCAGAGAAGCGGACTTCTTCTTTTTCAAAAAAACCCTAAATCAACCTCAATTTATCGTCGTCAATAACTTTTTGAATTTTCATGAAACTATGAATTATGCTATGGAGGTATGAGATTTAGATTTCTTCTCCATGGCGAAACCTAATACCGCTTCCAAGACCAACCACCACCACCTAGCCGCCTGGGGCACGTTCGAGGAGCTTCTCCTCGCATGCGCTGTCAAGCGCCATGGCCTCCAGGCATGGGACTCCGTCGCTATTGAGCTCCAGTCCCGGACCTCCCTCCCTCCGCCGTTCACATCCCCTCACCACTGTGAGCTCAAGTACCGCGACCTCCGCCGCCGCTTCTCGTCTCTCCAAGCCGCCACTGCCGCCGCCTCGGAAGGCGATTCCGGCGAGAAGGTCGATTCGGTCCCCTGGCTTGAAGACCTACGCAAGCTTCGTGTCGCCGAGCTGCGTCAAGGAATCCAGCAATCTGACAGCTCTATCATGTAAATCTCTTCGTTTCCGATCGTTTTTTTTTTTTCGTTTTTTTTGCTCGATGGAGATCGACGGATTTCTACAGATTTTTGTTTCTCCGTGTTCTGATCTGCGGATCTGAGAGCTAACCTTGTGTATTTAACGAAGGTCTCTGCAGACGAAGGTGAAGGAATTGACGGAGGAGAGAGAGGAGAGTCTGAGGGAGGACCGGACGAGCCAACAGGAGCCAGATCTGGTGGTGGAATCCGAAGAGAAAAGATCGGAAAACGACAACGCCGCCTCCGGCGGACAGCCGTTGGTTTCCGTCACGGAGAAGGCCGCAAACGCCGCCGCGGAGGAGGAGTCTGACCGCGAGAATCGGTCCGTTAACGGATCTAACTCGACCGGAGTGAAGAGCGAGAAAACCGGTCCGGAAGCAGAACCGAAGGTAGAGGATGAAGAAGACGAACCGTCACGGCCACTTTCCGGGTCGGACAAAACGGATCGGGTCTCAAACGAGTCGAGACCCGAGGGGATGGACTCGTTCAACGGTAGCTCGGAGCCGAACCGACGCCGGAGGTTGGCGGAGTCCGAGGAGCCGCCGGAGTCGAAGGAAAACAGCAGCGACGTCCAGAGCTCCGCCAGCCTCACGAAGAAGAAGAAGAGGGGGAAGAGCCGGCGGCGGGTGGATGATATTTCCGTTTCCGGTAGGGGCGGCGAGTCTCAGGTGACGGCCAATTTGGCGGAGGCTAAACCGCAGCCGTTGGTTGATATATTGAAGATGATCCGTGCGCATGATAACAGCTCATTGTTCGAGCGACGGCCCTCCGTCCAGGTAAAATCCGTAATTCTATTTTCGCCAAAATAAATTATTTTCCACGTGGCAACTCATGCAAATTGGCGGTAAAAAACTAAAATCTGAATATTATTCCCTCGGAGAAAAAGAAAGTATCACGACAAATATGAGTTGTTTTTAAATATTTATATAAACATTTTTTTAAAAGCTAGTTATACACGGATATCCTATTTTAAATTAATTAATATTTTAATCCACGTCAGTTAATTAATAACACATTTTTTTTTACATATATAATGTGTCAGTTTTGGTAATATAGTATTATTATTCCAAGCAAGACCAACTTTAATAATAGAAAAGTTTAATTTTCCACATTTAGCTTAAATGAAATATAATTTTATTATTTCATGAAAATAATACGGATGAATGTTTAAGCGGACCCGTCTCGTTTCCTAGTAATCTATGGAAATATATGGTATTATTTTTATTTTCAATAAGAAGACAAGGAAGAACATCAAACACAAACCCCCAATATTAAGTATTACCAGAAATAGAACTTCATGTATCTACCAAAAGAAAAGAGTGTCTTGTTCACTTTTCTTATTGAGTAGATTTATTCCCCTCTCATCCAATTATTATTATTATTATTATTATTATTATTATTTTACCTTTAGATTTTAATCTTTAGCTAAAATGAAATAGATTATAGTTCAAATCAATTTCTAATTTAAGAGATACTACATCATATTTTAAGGAAAAAGATATTAAAATTAATATTTTTTACAAATCTAATAACTTGAATTAAATTGATTTAATATTAGGCAAACCCTGTTTGATAATCTGATTTATGAATTTATTTATTTTTTTACCAAAGCTTTAAAGTTTAAACTGTTTGTTTTTAGTGCGGATGTATGAGGTCCACTCACAAATTCATATATTTATTATATAATAATTAAATAAATTTTAAAAGTGTGAAAGATTGTCTTTTTGGGTGACGTGGACCTAGATTTGCCAAGTAAGAGTACACATAAAGTCCTAACTCCTAACTAATATCATTAATTAGTTTTCAAGTTGGGCCTAAGAACCAACAATCCTCCCCGTCTTCAAAGTAGGCCCAAGTCCAGTAATATATTTGGGCCAGGCTCAACAATCATTATAAGCAAAGCCCAATAACAGACATCCTCTTGTACAGGAAAAAGATAAGTACCAAAGCATAGTCCGACAACATATGGATCTCGAAACCATACACTCAAGGCTCCACAAAGGCTCCTACTCCACGTGTCTCTTCTCCTTCTACCGTGACCTCCTACTCCTCTTCTGCAACGCCGTCGTTTTTTACCCCAAGTCATCGCCGGAGTCCACCGCCGCCCGCGAGCTCCACCGCCTCGTCTCCACCGAAATCCAGAAAAACACCGCACCGACCCGAACCACAGAAACCGAACCCGACACAAAACCCGACTCTCTCTTCTCCAAGCACAAATCGGCGGCCCCCATCGTGGTGTGCCGTAAACGCAGCTCCATCACCGTCGAGACGAAGCCGCCGGTAAAATCGTCCACGTCGAGCTTTGATGATGTCGTCAAGGTTAAGGAGAAGTCGGTGACCGGAGCTAGGAGCTTGAGGCGGAGTAACAATAACGGGAAGAAACCCGTATCCGAACCCATTGAGAACCCCGAACCGAAAAAAGGCGACGGGTCGGTTTCGGGTAAGAAGCGGAGCGCTGCGGATTTCTTGAAGAGGATGAAGAATTCTCCGGCAGGGAAGTCTAAGGAGGCCGTACCTGCAGATTCCGGCGGCA
The DNA here is from genome assembly GCA_036873135.1 of Clarkia xantiana subsp. parviflora. Classification (NCBI taxonomy): domain Eukaryota; kingdom Viridiplantae; phylum Streptophyta; class Magnoliopsida; order Myrtales; family Onagraceae; genus Clarkia; species Clarkia xantiana. The sequence goes on from JAPTYO010000003.1 coordinate 17,977,505, forward strand.
ATGGCGGAACTGACCAGAAGAAGACGACCGGAAAGGTGACGTCAGAGAAGCTCAGCGGCGGTGGGAAAAATGCTGTTAAGGAAGAAAGTGGAAGTCCGTCTAAGCGTAGCGTTGGCCGGCCGGCCAAGAAAGTGGGTGGAGGAGGAGATACTGTGGCCGTTGGATCCAAGCGTGGCCGAGATTCAGCCACCAAGGAGGCGGCTGTATCTCCGGCCACCGCTCCGGCCGCCATTAAGCGGCCTCGGAAACGGGCTAGGAGGTGAAAAATTGACACTTTAGTTTATTCGTAGGGTTGGTGATTAATTTTGTACACTTAGTAGGTGAAGAAGAAGTAGCAGTTAGTGGTTTGTGTCCCTTGTTTTGGTTTTGGGCCATTTTGGTCCCAGTGTAATGATATTGTTACAAAATTGCTCCTCTTTGTGTCTCACATTTTGTATCTTTTTCCACCAACTTGGACACAATATATAAGATTAGTTTGATACCCGGAATGGGGTAAAAGTGAAAAAAGGCATTGAAGGAAGATGAAGATATATAGCTAGCAACTACTTGATGAGTAAAGCTCGAAACCGGATCGTCGTAGTTTCTGTTAACTTGTTGTCATCGGAAAACTTTGCCGCTATCTGTCGGTTAACCGCCCTCGCTGGAACCGATCCCCTCTCCCATCTGTTTTTTTGACACAACCAAGGATAGTAATTATTGACAGTTAAAAATAGCATTGCTACTCCTTAAGTCATTGTTATGCTGAACAAATAACACAAACAAATATGTATATGCTTACATTATAGCAATCTTAAAGAAATCATACACTTACCACTTGCAATCCAACATACGCTAGCTTATTAAACTTGCTAATTGTAAAACCAATCTTAACGCCTCATGGTATTAACTTTTTTGGGTTAAAGTGTCTTTCGGTGCCAGATATTTGACCAAAGTTGACTTTTGGCGTAACATTTTTTTTTTTTTTTGTATATGGTGTTATACGTTTGCGTTTTGTAGATTTTTTGTGCAACCGTTTAACTTTCTGTTAATTTGTTCTATTAAGTGACACGTGCAAATCACGTAACTTGCCTTATACTTTTGATTTTGTTCAATTTGGTCCCTCTAATACATTTCTAACTTTCATTTTGTTTAATTTAGTCTCAAAGTTTCAAAACGAACTTGACTTGGTGGAACTAAGGATAGGTTAATTGGGAGCTCAGGGCTAGATCAATTGGATCTAGTCCAATTGATTGCCCCCAATTAGATTAGGTCCAATTAGACCTAGCCCTGACCTATCCGGTCAGGTGACCCCAACCAGAGTACCACCTAGCACTGGGCTAGGTCCACCGAGTCAAGTGGTTCGATTTGAAAACTTTATGACTAAATTAAACAAAATAAAAGTTAGGGACGTATTAGAGTGGCTAAATTCAACAAAATCAAAAGTATTGGGCAAAGTCGCATGACTTGCACGTGCCACTTAACTGACTAAATTAACGGATTCACCAAAAATCTATAAACGCAAAATGTGGCACCGAAAGGCTAAAAAAAAGATGTTGCATCAAAAGTTAACTTTAGTAATACATATCACACTAAAAGACTTTAAAACTTTTTTGGTATATATACAGCAGCTAAATCAGACAATCTTACCATGATCCCCATCTGAAATATCGCCTAGCCTTGATATTGCATCCACAAGAGCATCTTCATGCTCCTGAAATCGATGAACAATACACATTTTAACGCTACACATTACTACTCACAGGTGAAAACCCAAATACCAAAAACAAAAATATTCCTCTTACCTTAAGCATTTTCTTCGCTTCTTCAATTTCACGAGGATCAGCGCGATTGCTAGTGAAGAACCTCTCCACCTTCAAAATTATCATCAAAAGTTGATCAAATAAGAAACAAACTTCATCAAAAGTTGATCAAAGAAGAAACAAACTTCATCAAAAGTTTCATTTTTTTTTGCTGGGTCATGCTTACCTCTTCTATTAAAGTGTCTGTTCTGCGTAATCTAATATCTGGGACTGGAATCTTCTTGCCAGATCCATTTTGTACCGGAAAATGCTCCTTTTTAAATTTTGGTTTGGAGATTTTTGGTCCGACTTTTCCTGAGCCGGGAACGTTATCACGAGCAGGAACTCCCGGTGGTCTGTTCTTGACTTGACTCCCTCGCTGAAGGATGGCTGGTTCTCCACCAATCCATTGTATATCTTCAGGGGAAATCTACAATTTCACATTCACAATACATACTTATTAGGATGTTTCAAATCTTAATAGCTGTATCTAATCTCACCACACTCAACTAGAACATCAACTATGCAGATTAATGGAAAAATAAACACAAACCATTTGTCTACTTGAGCTTAGAGTTTAAAATCCAAAGCTTCTTCAAAGAAAATTAAGATACATAATAAAAGGGTTAAGAACCTAAAAACAGTCACAATTATAGGTCATGTTGCATATCGAAGTCCCAGATTTAAAATGTTGATGTTCGGTATCCCAACTATCAGATATATTGTTTTCCACTTTTTCGACTGACTATATAACGTGACGATTGGCGTTTTAAGCAGCAAAAACATGTTGTTTTCCACTTTTCCGAAGTATAAAATTTATTGCTCATGGTTTAGGTTTATTTCATGCTTAAAAAAGTGTTTTTGTTTAGTCAATTTTAAGAAAAAAAAGTGGAAATCAACTAATTTGATAGTTGGGACACTGAATATCAACATTTTAAATATGAGACAACGATTAACAACATGATATGTGCCCTTCTAGAATGTTGGGACTGTATTTAGGGTCTTAACCCTACATAAAATATGCCCAACTAGAAGTTCTTATAACGATCAATTCAATGATGAGAACTAAAAGCATCATTAATTATATCAAAAACAAACAATAATGTAACCTTCTTAATAAAACACCACTCCTGTATTATTCACTATATAGTAAGGAAATGAGTATCGACAGTGGAATTCATGCAACAAACGAGCCATAAGGGGTGGTAAATATCAGATTTTTACCTCAGCAAGATTTACCCATTCCCATGTTTCACTTGGAGTGCCTTTATCATATACCAATGCATGCAGTCCCTGTAATAGAAGAATAATATTGCCAGGTAAGTAGTATTAGTGTTCGCTGAACAACTATTTTAGTGTTTCATTATCAAAGAACATTTTCCTTTCTATAATGTGTAGGTGGGAAATTTTAAGATGTTCCAGTAAAACAACTCTGATCACATAAGCAATATCATGGTAACTGGCACTCAGTTGGAGTTCCATAAATCTGAAATTTACCTTGAAGAACCCTTTAAAATCTGCTCTTTTACATCAGTTTCTATATACCATTTATCATCCTTAGTAACTTAAAAGCATATCCTTGGGCTTTCAGCACCCAAAACAAACTCTCTTTTGATCAAATGATTAACGAAATTACCTTGTTATCCATGAAGCTGATGCAAACAAGTTACCAATGTTTTTTATCATCAAGATTCTCTCAGACTTGCATAAATGTCCTGTATCTCTACTATGAAGGTCGAACTTGCAAAGATAGCACCTATGTCCTATGTTAACATATGCCCTTAACACCTAAAAGATAGCACAAACCACCTAAACCTTATGAATTCACATTTTCGGCCCAAGTTTTTCCCTGATACACTGAACATAAATCAAGATACGTGTTTTAACTTCCACGTTAAAATTCAAAACTACCTCAACAGGGTTAAAATCCTGTATAACGGCTTCGTAGAAGTGATTATCCTCTGGCCATCTAGTCCTCACTTTTTTCCCAATCAATGAATCAACACTTGCTTTTTCAGTAGGCTCGCTTGCAAGGGCACCGCCAGGTTTCCTATCAATTGGTCCCCTTCCATTTGTAGCTACTGGAGGATATTGACTTTGACTGGGCTTCATTGACGATGCACTAGGCAATACCTTTCCCTGCACAGTAATGGAACAGTAACCTAAGCATTTCAAAAAGTGTAAATATCAAATCTTAATACAAAGTCCATACTGTGTTCTTTTATCTTACAGAATTATGCTTTTTGCCCTTATTACTGGATGGTAGAGAGCCTCGCTTAACAGATGATATAAATGGCTGATGAGGCGCATTTACAGCCTGTTGGTGAATAGGTGGAGGCGGGCCACCATGGGATTGTGAAGGTGCTGGTTGACTCGGTTTCTGTTTTTTTCGAGAGGCTGAGACAGATGGACTGGGCAATAGATCCTGAAAGCCTTGCCCAGAACTGGGAATTCCTTGCTGGACACCATTCCCTTGTCTCCACTCTCTACAAGAAGCATGAAACTTCAATGTTCAAAATATAGTCTAAAGGGTCAAGAACCTATAAACTGTCCAAGGTTTGAACCTTGTGAGATTTTGGTGTCTGGAGTTTCACTAGTTGATATGAGGTGTCTGAAGTTTCAACTTTGTTGAAATTTGGTTTTCTATCCATTTTTCAGGTTAAATTTAACAGATTTGTGTGAAATGACACTTTTGCCCTTTTAATATTTTTTTTTATTTACTACTTTATTTGATAAAATGTGACATGACGAAATTACCCATGGAGTCAAACAAGGAGGATGAGACTGATTTTTTTTTTCTATGAGGGGTATTTTTGACTTTTCATTCGAGCATGTGACTGTTGAACAATGGCATTTTTTAGATATATTTTTTTGTTCAGGTCACGTGGTCATCACATGACCAATTTCTGTTTGACTTAACACTAAAAACAGACTGAGACACCAAATTTCAACAAAACTAAAACCTCAGACAGTTCATATCAACATTTGAAACTCCAGACACCAAAATCTCACAATGGCCAAACTTTGGACAGTTTATAGGTTCTTAATCCTAGTCTAAAATAAAAAATAAATAAATAAATAAAACTTCAAAGCTTCTTCAAAAAAATCAACAGACCTTATTTTCCGTATAGCCTCATCTGCATTAACCTGAGATAGAAGTTCTTTGTGCTCCTCATTAGATAATCTCAGTTCTTTTCTAAGCTCTGTGATCACACTTTCCTTTTCCTGAAGAAAATAGATCTCATGTAGTGGTCACTTAAACCTGATCAAAGAAAGTTAAAATTATGCATTAGATTCAAAGAGATAACAAAGAATATCCAATATACCCAAGTGATGGCATCGGCCTGAGCTTTAAACGCTCTTAAAACGGAACTGTATGCTTCTCTCTCAAGTTGGTGAATTTGGGCTTCCATATCATTCTCGGCATACATCCTTGGGTAAGACGGAATGGAACCTCCAATTGCAGATCTTCCATTACCAGTAAAACGGCCACCTCCGCGAGGTATTCTATTTTGATGTGGCGGAGGAAGATCATCATCAGTACCTGCAAAGCACAATCCAAGATCAATCTGATTTCAGCAACATGGTTTAAAATTACAAGGAAGCAGCCTCAAAAGACATACATTTCCCATTTAGAGTTACAAAATGGATAATGACCAGCATAGACTTTCAGTCACCACATAAATTCCAAACCAATATCTGCTTTAGATTCAAAATGACTATTTGGTGTATGCTTAGGACTTGCATAGGGAAAAATACATAAGATAATCAGATCCTCCATTCATATGCTCAATTTTTGGTGTAACCTCCATTTGTCACCTGGCATCTTTAACCAGCAGTAGAAAGTGCAAATTCAACACAACGTGAGATTCAAACATTTTACTGCTCAAGGCCAGTAAAGAGCCACTTTTAGCTAGATCGAAGTGAAAGCATATCCAATCAAGGACTGAAACGAGCAATGGCACATTGATCGATTGCTTCTTAATCCATCAGATTAAGAAGAAAATCGCAACATTAAACTTTCAGCTTAAGATAGCAACCCTAAATCACTTTTCCAACATCAAAATTCTATCACGAGCCATATCCCCAACCAAGGAAGCATGACCGATGCCGGAACCCTAGTGTGGGAAAAGCAAGAAACCTCCAGCAACAAGATTAAGCCGGATCGGCGAGAAGCAACTCACCGCTGCTATCAAACGACTCGTACTCCATTACTGCAATCCCGTGGAAGCTTCGAGAAGGAAAGCGGAAGACCGGAGGGAGACGGAGCGAAGAAGATGCTGGTAAGGTCGAAATTTGACTTGGAAATGCAAATCACAGAGTGACGCTCAATTCGAGGATTGGAATTGGAAGGGATTGCGGCGGAGGAAGGCGTCGGAATGGAGGAGATTGGCCGCTTCTTTGTCAGTTCAAATCCCGCCGTCGCAGCTGCATCTCCAGCTCCAACTTCAAGACCAATATCGAATAGAATATGATTTTGATGAACGTTGATTGAATCCATTTTTGGCTAAATTAAAAGCCTTTTTCTTTAACCAAATCTCCTCTTTTTACAAATTGATGAAAATGCAAGGTAGTAAAACCGTAATATAGTGGTATTTATATTTAGGATAAATTGTAAATTCGTCCCAAACTTTATTAGTTCCCCAAAGAATGTTATTTTTCAAAAGTCCCCCAAAAGTTATGCCCCACAATATGAATTTTTTTCTCAAGTGACCATTTGACAGTTGTAAAATACAAAATTGCTAACAAATGTAACATATAACTATAGGGCATTTTGAAAGAATGACGAGCTCGCCACTTTAGATTGCCGCTCTTTTAAGTGCGGAGAGATGACGTAGCTTGCAGATAATAAATCGTTGCATCAGTCAGTATGCGATGTCAGCTCGCTGCTTTTTCAAAGTGCCCCGATGGTTATATGCGTAATTATATTAGATTTGTTAATCGTATTTGACAACTGTCAGATGGGCATTTTTTTAAAATAATAAAAATCTCACAATTTCAATGTCGTGTTTTCAGTGTACTCATACTTCATTCGTATATGAGAATTACCACTCATTTTACTAGTTCGTTTTATTATGAACTTTTTCTAATGAAATCTTAAAATATTCTTAACGTGTACCACCAATATGAAATCTCTACATTTGTAGTTCTTACCAAATTGGGACACGATTTTGTGTCCACTTGCCTTTGTTGCACTTATTAAATATGGACTCACAATGGGTTTACTTTTTTTTCAAACACAAGTACACAACACAAAAGAACTTCATTTGTGTTCAATTCATGTTGAGATATAAAGTAAATAGGGTCAATAACCTGGGAGATGTCTGAAGTTTGGCCCTTGTGAATTTGAGAGGTCTGAAGATTGAAATGGTGATAACAAAGGTCTGAAGTTTCGACTTGTAGATAATAGAGGTCTGAAGATTGAAATGGTGATAACAAAGGTCTGAAGTTTCGACTTGTAGATAATAGAGGTCTCCGTTAGATTTTTCCGTTAAAACTGACGGAAGTTGGTCATGTGCATTGCATGTGACCCGAAATAAAATAAAATTCCAAAAATACCCTTCTTGCATCTCACATGATTGAATGAAAAGACGAAAATGCCCTTAAGGCCACCACCCAACTCCAGCCACCACCACGGCTCCGGTCGGCCACCACCCAACTCCGGCGACCACCACTCACAACTCCGACGACCGCCACCCAACTCCGACGACCGCCACCCAACTCCGACGACCGCCACCACGGCCCAAATCGGAGCCACCGGCCCCGATTGGGCCCAAAAAGGAGCCACAAAGCTCCGATCGGAGCCACCGAGCTCCGATCGGAGCCACCGAGCTCCGATCGGAGCTTTGTGGCTCCGATTTGGGCCCAATCGGGGCCGGTGGCTCCGATTTGGGCCCAATTGGGGCCGTGGTGGCGGTTGTCGGAGAGGGTGGTGGCCGGCCGGAGAGGGTGGTGGTCGCCGGAGAGGGTGGTGGTCGCCGGAGAGGGTGGTGGTCGCCGGAGAGGGTGGTGGCCGGCCGGAGCCGTGGTGGTGGTCGGAGTTGGGTTAGGTTTAAATTATGGACAGGGGTATATTTGTCATTTCATCTTTATATTAATTAAACTTTTTATTAATTCAAATATTACAAAAGGGTATTTTTGACATTTCACACGGTTCTGTTAAATTTGACAGAAAATTTGGACGGAAAACCTAAAAATCACAAAGTCCAAACTTCAGACCTCAGTTATCACCATTTCAATCTTCAGACCTCTCAAATTAACAAGGGCCAAACTTCAGACATGAATCTCTTGTTATGACCAAAAAAGACCACGTCATTAGTTAACATTAATTAAAATGGAAAAAAATCAAGTCATACATCTGTTTGTTTGAAAAGTGGAGAAATTACAGTATCTACAGGAGCGGTCTTTGACATATGACGAGATTGACGATAAAGCAAGGATGAATCAATAGGTCCTCTTTCTAGCGCAGTCCGGTTGCCAAAAACGTTAGACGAACTGCCCTCTCCACGATCCATTTTCTACAAAATAGAGTAAAATATAAGAGTTGTATATGAATTTGTAAATTATATGTAGCTATGAAAAATATTACTCAACACACAAGTATATGCACTAGTAAGACACTAACTTACATCAATTTTTGCAAGATCTTTTATTATGCCCTGGCTGGGCACATTTACCACATTTTCTCTTTACACGTCCCTCTTTAGAGTCCATCTCATTGTGTATTCGGGTTTTCTTCCGTCCACATTTGGAGATTAACTTGTCAGGATGGCATTTGACCACAGGCCCATTCCACCCAGGCCACCACTGCTCGTCCGGGAGGGGATGAAATTTGGGACTATAAGTTTGTCTATACGCATCTAGACTATAAACTGGGTCGACCAATGTAGTCAAATCCAAGTTAGCCTCACGTATTACACACATAGCATGTGCACATGGACGATGAAATAATGTCCATTCACCGCAATCACATGTCTTATGTATGACATTAACAGTGTAACGTCGTCCTCCACGGGTCGTAACTCCGTATTCTTCACCGTACGAATAGGTCATTGCCACCATCGTAAGAGACATCTCATCCGCATTTGCCAACAATATCCGCAATTTTCTTGGCCATGCATATCCCTTGTCAACTTGTTTTTGATACAGCTTACGACGGTCAACAAAATACGTGTTCAACCTATTAAAGGTTAGTTCTACCAATGCCGTCACAGGTAAAGAACGTGCTCCTTTCAGAACCTTGTTCAACACCTCTGATTGATTAGTATTCATGACACCATATCGATAACCTGTATCGTATAACTGTGCCCAAGTACTGAAATCACCGCAATCAGTAAGCCACTTTCGATATTTCCCATTGTTCAAGCTCATGAAATCTTCATACCACTTGTCAAACTTCTTCACATAGGTTGTCCACGCCATTTCAGACCACTTAGTCTTCAGGTTTAGATCCTTGAAGTGTGTGTTAAAGTTGCTGGCCATATGACGCGCACAATACCGATGCAAGCCCCAAGGCTCCGGAAACACTTTCGCAACCGCACTTTTTATTGCAGCATGACGATCTGAGATGATGCAGACCATCCTCTCATCCTTTGTCACGTTATGTCGAAGACGCTCTAAAAACCAAGTCCAGCTATCGGCACTCTCTGAATCCGCAAAAGCAAAACACAATGGGTAGATAGCGTTGCTCGCGTCGTATGCTACTGCAATAAGCAACTTGCCTGTGTATTTTCCGTAAAGATGGGTGGCATCGATGCTGATTAATGGCCGACAGTGTGGAAACCCTTCAATAGAAGCTCCGAATGCCCAAAACCACTTGCCGAATATTGCTCCATCTTGAGTTGGTATCCCCTTCCACTCATAATCAAACACCGTCCCTGGATTTGATTCACGCAACGCAACCATTAGATGTGGCAACCTTTGAAATGCACTCCCATGCGTGCCAAACATCTTTTCAAGAACTTTTTGTTTGGCGTACCAAGTCTTGCGGTAAGACACTTTCTGTTTGAATTTATCTTTCACAACCTCTTGCAAATCACAGATTTTTATCCCTGTGTGATTATACACGTATGGATAAATTAAATCTGCTATAACACTTGAATCTAGTTGTCTATGCTTCTTCCTAGCAGTAGTGTTCTTACATGTGTGTGGAGCACCAACTGTTGTAATCTCTCAATTCCCTAACTTTTTCAGAGATCCTCGTAGGGACCACATACAAGCTACTCCACCCACATTACGACACTTGAAATTTACTGTTGATTTTGTTGATTTTTCAGTGTAGCAATCTCGACAATTCTTAATATGCCACAACTTCACTTCAGTCTTGAGTACAACCTTGTTCTCAAAAGAAGCACCCTTCTGGAAATGATCCGCGACAAATCATTATTGCCCTCGGTTAACCTCTCAATCATTGCAGTTAAATTTACGAATCCAATCACCTGAAACATGCTCCGGGAGAGGTTTCCTAAAAGTAGTTTGTTGGGATTCACTGGATGAGCCAATAACCACAATTGATTGATTATGTTGTGTGTCACCATCACCATCACCACCACCACCACCATCACCATCACCATCACCATCCTCTGATGATGATACTTCAACATTCCGGATAGTATCAACATCCTCTTCTTCATCATCATTTGAATTTTCTTCATCTTCATCTTCTTCTTCGTTGTCGGCAGACATATCTCTTTGCATCACAGGTTCACGCCCAGATTGAACGACTCTTGTGATCACGTAGATCTCTATAAACTTGTCCTCACATGTTTCAAAAACCGCATTCATTGCGGCTTGACTATTAATTGGGATAACTTTATTGTCATCCATCTTCCACTCAAGTTCAACATCAACATGAGAACTAATCAACCGACACTCTTTGATAACAATATTCTTCAGTTGGAGCAATGTTATGTCTTTTGGTGTCTGAGCTATCACCAAACTACCATCGACATATTCAACAACTCTTCCATTACGTGTAACTCTCCCACCGTACTGGCATAGTAGATTCACCATGTCTTAAAAAAATGAAAACACAAAACTTAGCTTATTGAATTGTCGAAATATCATTAACTATGAATTTTTCAATGAATTAACTTATTTACAATCTCATTAACTAAATAATCTAACAAATTACTATTTTGGTACGGTTAAGGCAATCAATTTATGAAACCAATCAACAATTAAACACTAAAAATGTTCATAATTAAAAAAAATTAGCATCAAATTATCTCAATTTGGGTAATTGCCCTAATTTGTTAGTAATATCTCAATTTATGAAACCAATCAACAATTAAACACTAAAAATGTTCATAATTAAAAAAATTAGCATCAAATTACCTCAATTTGGGTAATTGCCCTAATTTCTGAAATTAGGGTTTCAGATTGGAGTTGATACTCCGGCGAAGGGCCGGCGGACAGAGCAACCACGGGCGAGGCTACTTCGGGCGGAGCAACGACGGGCGGATCAACGGCGACGGAGAAAGGAAGGGCGGAGCAGCAGGGACGGGAGCAGCAGCGGGACGGGCGGAGCAGCAGGGACGGGAGCAGCAGCGGGACGGGCGGAGCAGCAGCGGGACGGGCGGAGGAGCAGGGGTTGGGCTGGAGACGCGAAATTTGGCGAGAAAACGGAGTGACGCGGAATTTTTTTTTTTTTTTTTTTATTAGTGGAGGCTGAAGCCCGGTTTGACCAAAATAGTGGTCAAACCCTCGACTCCCATTCAAGGGTATGCCTATTTTTATATTTTTTATTTTTACATGCTCAAATTAGTATTTTAAAATAATAATATGCTTATTTTGGTAAATTTCTCCAAAAAATATCTTATAACAAGACTTAAGAATGTATCATATGAATATGCAAATATTTAATGTAAAATTTACAAACTCTCAAAAATAAAATCCCCCTTGCAATTTTTATTTTTATTACATGGATACTTACGAATAACTATCAGGATGAAATATTCCTTTCAATCTTACGCACTTCACCGCTCCACCATATTTTTTTCTCTACCCCTACTGTACTCCAACTTTATGGTTTCTACAGATTAAATGTACTTTCACACCGCATATTTGACCGAATGTGGCAATTATGTAATTTCAAGTCAGTTTTCTGATTTTTCTTTAATAATGTACAAGCCAGAAACCAATTATATCCAGATTAAATGTAATATATTTGATAGAGCTAACAATTTATTAACAAGAAAACCTGACCTACAGTATCAAAGTAGGGTAAAATAACAAGAGAATAAATGTCTAAGTAGACCTCAGTTTGTGCTGTTCTGTCATCTCCTGCATTGTTACCAACCTTCCTTTTATAGGACAATTTGCAGTGACATAAATCCACAAATCCGCGCAGTTTCTATCACAACAACCTTAAAAAACCGTCTCACCAATATATGTTTCATTAAAAAAAAAATGCACGAAATAACCGAAACATAGATATACGGCATCACTAAGTCGAGTTTAAGTTCAAAAACCTGCCCATCCAGCAGGCTGGGAAGCATTAGAGTTGGCCTCCTTGGTCTTCGGCTCACCAAACCGCTGAGAAGCACCGTCTTCTCGGGTCGACCTGGATATCTGCGAGCCGCTGGTTGGTGTTGCTGTGAAGCTCTCTGCTCCAAAGCCCCAACTGTCAAATTCCGGAACCTTCTTACTATTCTGACTGCCACTGCTCCTAGTTCGAACCGACTTATTGCTGCTTGCAAGAGGCTGCTGCAGTTGTGGCTTCGGTTCCTCGGGAAAAGCTAGCCATGATTTCGAATCGGTTTTTGGTGAAGATGTGTTTCCACCGTATTTCTCTCGGTGCTGCATGAGTAACAAATGGAAAAGACGTTAGTAACGCCAATCAATAAAGAAACTGATACGTGCCTGAATATCGATAGTAAATATGAAAGCTAACTTCCTAATCAGCCCTGATCTCTCTTGGAGACTGAGATTAATTGTTGAAAGATTGTTCTATTCTCATTAATAATAACCTATATATAAGGATATACTAAGAAACTAAAGGATATAGATATAATGTAAAGATATTGTGTATCCTAATAATGATATTATTCATAATATACGATATAGATATAGTTGTATCCTAGCCACTAGTAACGGCCATAACATAAACATGCAAACAAAGGCAAATGACCAACCATGCATCTTCTCTCTTCAACTAGACTAACCATGTCCTCTTCAAACAGGCAAAGATTTATAATAAATTGCTAACCAAATTTCTGAACAATGTGCTGGTTGATAGCTGCACTTTTTTTCTTTCTGCAACATTTGGCAAGCTATACTAACACAACATTAGTGCATTTTGCTAGCTCCGTCTATTTTTTCTGTGGACAGAAAAATCCAGTGATGCATGTGTGTTATCCAGTCAGGGTGCCAAGTATAAATTTTCCGCCTTAATGTAAACACAAAATGGAGCTAGCAAGTTGCATTTAAGTATTAATTCAGCCATTAAAAAAAAAGTTCAGCTAGCAAGCAGTACATAGGCTGCAAGTCCTATAGGAGTCAAGATCTATATTTGGAGATTACACGAGAACTTACCATGGTTGGAGGGAATGATCCAACTCTAGAAGCTTGGGTGGCCTTAATGGCATCAGTTTTGGGTGAAGAAGCTGCTACAGCAGCAGCAAGAGCTTGCTTTAGTTCCTGTAATTCCTGCCTCTGAGATCTGCAGATGGCAGATAGCTTCTCGTACTTGGAAGAAATCTCGGACTTCTCAGCATTTGCCTGCTTCAGTTGTTCCTTTAGCTTCTCCACTTCAGCCTCTAGAGCATCTTTGTTACTAGAAGAGCTGAGCTTCGCATTATCAAAGTCAGCAACAAAGGTACTGAAAGCTTTATCCTGGAATGCACTGCTGTTTGTGCTGCTGACGGAGGGTTGGGACACTTTCGGCCTTTCAATGCCATTTTCTGCATCTTTCTTGAAAAGGTCAATCTCAAAATCCTTGGCATGTGATTGTGGTTGGGTATTTCTTCTACTAGCAGGAGCTGGTAGATTATCTAGTTGGCTCCAGTCGATTTTGGTTGTTCTATTGCTAGTTGATTCTTCATCGAACTTTGGGTATGCAGCAGTGTCTTCAGAAAATAAGGAGCTTTTTGCATGCTGAGTAGACCAGAAAGCACCAACCTGACCGGCACCTCCCCCTTTTGAAGGATTCACTGGTTCATTGGCCGAGGGTGGGGGTGGCGGACTTCTACGTGGCGCTGGAGTTGCTTTATTTGCAGGCTTTGAGATACCTGAAGTAATACATAGCTCTGTCAACAACTTCTAACCTTTATCGAACACAAGTATTACCCTCCAAATGGGTCCTTATTGGGTATATTTGGTGTTCACAACCAAGCATATCCCGACTCGTTAAACCTACTATTAAATATGAACGATTTGGTGTGATAAGTGTGCATTTCTTTACCTTCGGGTGTATCTGGTGAAGGCATTTCTGGAGGCCTATCAGGCAGTGACTTCTGTGCATTGACAGGTAATTGCTCATTTATACGGAACCAGACCTGCCAACATGGGAAAGAAATCCCAGAATCGGTAGGAAACACTGTTAGGACCTCTGTACCACAATCGCATGGACACTAATTATCTAAAACTAACCTAATTTCATGGAGATGAATGGCCAATCAAGCAAAGCGGCTTGCCTGCGTGATGTCTGGTCTGGAATCTGGAGATGATTGAAGCATGTCCTTGATTAGGTCTGTCATCACCGAGCTGTATTTCGGCATCTCCGGAATACGGTAATTCCCATTCAATATTTGAAGCTTTGATTCTCCATCGAATGCAGATTTGAAGTAGCATATACGGAAGAGCAGGCACCCAAGAGCCTGCGAGGAAAAGTAACTTTAGTTCATCTTCCAATTGCACTCTGAGTAATTTCACTGAAAAGCAGTGTTGACTTACCCATATATCAACCTTCTCATTTATCAGCTCCCTCCTATATAGATCCCACATCTAGGTTCAAAATAATAGGAAAAGGCAGGATTAAATATGCTTGCCATTGATACAAGAAGTTTACTAAAAGTATAATTCTCCATTCAACCTCAGGGGCCCTATATGCTGGTGTTGTGTACTTCCTGATGTTGTCCTCTTCTATACCCATTTCTTCAGGCCGCTCAAAGCGGCTGTGATTGGTGGATGTGCTTCCAAAATCACACAACTTCCATGACCCATCAGATCCCACTAAAAGATTTTCAGCCTTCAGGTCTCTGTAAAGCGTAATTGAGCATCAAAAAAGAAATACTTTTTTTTTTAATCTAGGACACAACAGGCGAACTCCATCATAATTATCATGATGGTCAAGAATCAACCCAACACAATTCTATTCAAGCAAAACACTTAAGATTAAGCATGCGTGGACATCTCAAACCAAATTGGCAACACTAGGCTTCAATCAGTCCTAGTCTCTCCAGACCAACAAACCACTACATTATAACTTCTTCAACTCTCAACCACTAATTCATCAAGATTTTATCTGAATAATAATCTCCTTGTATGATATACGGAATTAAGAATGTAACTAAAGCTTGGTAGGCCAATAGTGATTCATTGGATTAATTGCTACACTTCAAATCCAACACAAAATAAACTTTTTAAAGTATTTTTGTAGTATAATATGAGAACCCTCTGGATCCAGCTCAAAGAAAACTATTGTGTCTATGAGAATCTGAAGTAGCCCCTTAGTGATTACAGGTCTTTCAACGAAAGACCACATGATTATAAATATATTCAACTGTCTGTTCCACTATAAAACTCAACATACCAAAACTTATCTTAAAAGATTAAGCAGCAGAGTGCCTGTGAATAGACAAGAATGAGGAGAGGGCGGGGACTGGCAGTATTTATTACCTGTGTGCAATGGGCGGGGACTGGCAGTGCATTGCAAATACTGCATTGCAGACATCCCTGAAGATCATACAAACCTGTTTCTCATCAAAATATCCAGCACCCCTGCTCTCAAGAACACTAACCAGGGACTTCTCACAACATTCCATCACAAGTAATGCTTCTTTTGTTCGTCCCATGTCAAAAATAGTATGTGCATAAAGAGTGACAACATTGGGATGTCCTTTGAGGGACTTCATCACAGAAATCTCCTTCATGACAATTTCCAGTGACTCCTCATCATTGCAGATCATATGTTTCAAAGCATACTGCTTAGACGGGTTTACAGCATCCCGAGCTAAGTACACACATGAGAATCCACCCTCAGCTATGGCATTTCTAACATGAATTTTAAGATTTCCAACATCTACAGCACGGCCTTCAAGTCCATTTTGTTCTTTTTGCATGAAAGGTTTGAATCTCCACATGATTATGAGTGGCAAACGCTACGCTGCAGACAAAATAGAAATGAATCAGTACTTCCATTAGCTGCTAACTGCATTCCAGAAGTTCTAAAAGAGATTATGTAACAAGTTTATTCTGATCAACCTTGAAGTAAAGCCACTAGTACAACTTAGATAACACTAATAATTTCATCACATGATCCACAGAAGAAAAATTATAAATATTATTGCAAGTTAAGGCATCTGAACCAGACAGTAGCAAAGAGCCAGCTCATTAGCGAGGCAGCTACAAGGCCATCCGGTTCTGGACTGAAGGTATATAATGAACAACCAATTTTGATCGGAGAGTAGATCTATAAATGGAAGCTAGTACATCCTGTTGAAATGATGAATCTCCCAAAAAAGTAAACACTGAAACTCCTGACCGAATCCACAAATAGAAGAAGATTGCTAGGTTCGTTATCATCACAATTCACAACAATCGATTAAAAAGGGGCAGATCAAGGGCCATAAGAAGAAACACCAATGTCTTTATCTGGAGCCAACAGATCATCCATAAATCAAAAAGTTAACATATAAGCGCGCACAATTCAGCCTCATATGCATATATATTACTAAGTATATCAGAAATAAGCTTAAGAAAACACAATCCGCAGATGCCAGCACTAAGACACTGATCGGATCCGTACCTGATTGCACCAAAATCTAAGCTCGATCCAGATAGATCGAAGTTGATGAGAGCCGATAGAGATGATAAGTGTCCGCCACTCTCCGTATAAAGCGGAGATCTGCGGGGGTGGGCGATTGAGCTATTGTATCCTAATCGGGAGATGCCGTCTCTCTTTCTGACGATGATGCTGCGTCGCCGTCTGTTTCTGATCTTGCTGCCGCGTCGCCCTCCGTCGAGGCTTGGTTGGACTGGTAGCAGGTTTCAGAAGGTAAGCAGAAGATGAAAGAAAATGCCGGTCCTTCTCTTCTTTCTTGGTGCCACACCAGTATTATCATGGCATCAGCAATTGCTTTTTAGCCAACGCGTTTTTTTTCACCGTGCATTTTTTAATTTAGTAAATTATTATTATTATTAAATACAAAAATGTGACATTACAAATAATATTGTTCAACACTATCAGTCTAATTTAATTTATAGATGTAGAATATATATATACATAAATTTGTATCTATATATATCTTTTTTGTAGTTTTGTTGTGAAATTAATTTTCATAAATAAACTTATATATATTTAGAAAGGGTAACAAAAAAGTGACATGCTACTTTTTCGTATTAAGAAATGATAGATTTCAAACATGTCAATGTTAATGTTATATAGTATAAAAGTGTGCTGAATATCTTCATTTGTAAGTTTGAACTTATGAAACATTTTGTTAAGACGTACGTCTTGTTATTTTATAATATTAGAACGCACGGGTTCAATTCTTGATGACGTAAAAAAATGTTAACCATATTAAATAGAGTTTGAAGTCCATCATGTTAGACCCGACTGAGGTCGGCCGAGGTGGCCGGGCAGAAAAACTCGACCCGAATGAGGTCAAAAGACCGAGGTGGCGAAAGGATGTTGATATAATATACGAGTGTGCTGCATATCTTCACTCCACAAATTCGGACTTATGGACATAGCTATTAAAGGGTATTGTAGTCAGCCAGTCAGGTTAGGTTCTAAGTTGACAATGGACATAGCTGATGGATATACGCCCAATTTGAACCCGTTGACTTCCGAACCGTTGTATTTTTATCATCCCATTTATGATTGTAAATCGAAACTTCAACCCGGACACTTCGCGAGAACATCGACGGCTCGGACGGGGCCGAAGTGCCCGTCCGGCCGGGGCGAACTCACCTAGGTGAGGTTGGGTGGCCACACCCGATCTCTCCTAGGGGAGATCGGGTCAGCCGACCCGATCTCCCCTAGGGGAGATCGGGTGGACCAACCCGATCCCTCCTAGGAGGGATGGGGTCGGCCAACCCGATCCCTCCTAGGGGGGATTGGGTGTCCTCACCCAACCCCTACCCTTGGGGGTCGGATTTCTCCCCCCCCCCCCCCCCCAAGGGCCCCGACACCACTTTCGGACTCCCACGCTCGGTCCACTCCGCCTACCTCCTCCGAATCCTAAGGTCTTAATTATGCGCTTAAAGGTTAATTAATTGTGTTTAGAGGCTAACGATGTCATTAAGCCACCTTAATGACACCGTTGCCTATAAATACCCCACCTTCACAATTCATTTGGGAATCTTGGCCATTTGGACATTTTAGCTCTGACATCTCTCTAGCTTTATCTCTCTAGAAAAATACTGACTTAGGCATCGAAGAGGGTTCACCAGGCACCACCCCCCCCCCCCCTCCGTGTCTGGTATTGCCCCTTCTGCAGGGTAGAAGGAGAGAAGAAACAAAGGAAGGAAGGAAGGAAAGAAGAAGATAAGCTAAGGCAGAGCAGCTCAGGAACATCGGATCACACACATCCCCCGTAAGGAGTGAGATCAAAGCCGACCCCCCGTTGACCTAGATCTCATAACTTAACACTTGGCGCCGTCTGTAGGCTTCGGACAGAAAGCCTGGCTATTACACGAGCTATGACGAACAGTAGGGTGTCCAGGCCCCAACACCCACTCGGGGGCAATGGGCGGAGAAGAGAACCCATACCCCCAGGGAGGCGGCCTAACCCTGGGAAGCAGCCAATGCATCCAGAGCCCCAAGAAATACCACAACCTCCTCAGCAACAGAACAACCAGGAGGGAGGACCTTCACGCCCAGCTGGGGCTGAGTCCTCCACAGCCTCCACCCCCCGGACAAGAAGGCCACAGAGAGCAAGAGGACAACAGGGAGTGCCTTCCCACAACACGGCACCCCCTGAGGGATACTATTATGAGGAGCAACCCCAAAGGTACCCATATGGGATGCCGGCACGAAGAAATGATAACCGCGCCCACACAGCATATGCAAGGCCGGCATACACCCAAGGGACTTACACTGAAGCTCATGAGGAGGAGCAGATCCCGACAGAAGAGCACTACTCGCACCCTCGAGCAGGGCAGCGAGAGGAGCAAAGAAGATATTACCAGGAGCCACCCCCAGAGGGAAGGCAACAATTCGTGCCTCCTAGGCAACAGCAGAACAACAGGGCTTACACCCCGCTTGGGGAGGAAAGACAAGCAAGACCTCCAAGGAGGCAGGACTTCTATGAAGCACCCCAGCAGGCGTATCAAGAGTACACCTACAGTCCATACCAGCAGGGACAAGGGAACCCAGTAAGCCCAGTCTACAACTACAATGGATATCAGAGGGATTATACTCCGGCACAGGTGATGATCACCCCGGAGGAGATAGAAGACATGATAACCCGGAAATTGAATGAGTCAAAGAAACCCAGCCTGCATTGTCTAAGTGACAAGACGAACCACCCTTTCACAAGGGAGCTGGAGATGAACAGGGTGCCAGACTCCCTGCACACTGTGCAAATTGCAAAGTACAATGGGAAGGGAGACCCCCTAGAGCATATCCAACAGCATGAGGCCTCTCTATTCGGGAGGACAACTGATGAAAGATACAAGGCACTCCTTTTCCCAAACACCCTATCAGGGGTGGCCTCACATTGGTTCTTCAGCCTGCCCTCTGAGAGCATCCACTCATGGGAACAGCTAAAAGCTAAGTTTCTGCAGAGATACCTAGGGGAGAGGAAACTCCTCAAGGGAACAGGCTCCATTGATGACGTAAAACAAGAATACGATGAATCCCTGGCCAGCTACTATACTAGGTTCAACCAGAATATTGCAGACATCCAGGGAGACATCACTGAAGGGGAGATAATCCGAGCCTTTATCAGAAACTTAGGTCGCTTTGGGTCAACATTGGCTGAAAAAATGGCCAAAAAGCCAGCAAGCACCTTGGGGGAGCTTGCAGGGAGAGTTAAAACGCATATTGACCTTGAGAGGCACAGGGCAAGCAAGAAGGCCAAAATTCAGGCAGCCAAGGAGGATACTCAAAGGCCAAACAAAGGAAAGCCACCCCAGGCACCACAGCATGCAAGGCAGCAGGAATGGCGTCCGCCACAGCAAAGAAACCAAATGGGTGAACCCTTAAAGGCTAGAGAAATAAACGTCATTAAGTTCATCCCACTAAACGCCACTCCAGCCACCGTACTTAGAGAGATGCGGAACCAAAAGCTTTGGTCACCCCCTGCAAGGTGGAGAGCCCCAATGGTAGGAAATCACAAGGATAGATGGTGTGACAACCATGAGGCTTATGGTCACGACACAAATGAATGCTTTAGCCTAAAGCTAAGCATAAACAACATCGTCCAGAGGGGAGAACTGAAGCAATTCGTAGACCATGGGGGCAACAGTATGCAACTAGGGCCATCACAGAAGGACAAGGACAAGGGCAAGGGAAAGATAGACTACAACCCTCCACCCAACAAAAGAGGAGTCATAAATATGATACATGGGGGAGTAGCATCGGGTGGCCCAACTGCTAACGCAAGAGAGGTCTATGCATCCAAGCTAAGCTCAGTGCCAAGGTGGAGAAAAAGGCCAAGAGAAGGAGAAGAAGTGAAGATCGAGTTCTCGGAGAAGGACAAGAGCCACATCGTCTTTCCACATGACGATGCTCTAGTTATTACTTTAGATATTGACAATTTTGATGTAAAGAGAATTTTGGTGGATGGGGGCAGCTCAGCTGACCTCCTAAGCCTGAGAGTGTTGGAAGAGATAGGGAAAACCAAAGCAGACATCAAACCGGTCAACTTCCCTCTAGTTGGCTTCTCAGGGGCAACAAGTTACCCCCTGGGAATGATAACCCTACCAGTGACCATGGGACAAGGATGGACCCAGCTGAAGGTAAATGTCAATTTCTTGGTGGTTGAAACCCTGGGAGCCTACAATGGGATCCTAGGAAGGACAACCATAAACCCATATGAAATAGTGCCATCCACTGTTCACCAAAAGTTGAAGTATATCACGGAGAACGGAGTTGGAGAGGTCCTGGGTGATCAACGCACTGCAAGGCAGTGCTACGTCAACTCAATGAGACATGGATCACACAGGACAGACACAGTGGCTGTGGTCATGGTAGGAGCCAACCAAGATAGAAGAAGGAGGGGAGGGAGACAAAAGCAAGGAAGGAGGAGGAGTGGAGTGACACTCCGTCTGAGCAGGCAGTTTTTTCAAACAGTACCTACAAGGAGACACAGGAGCAAGGCTGTGAAGGTGACACCCATACCCTGGCAGCCAGACACCATAATAGGGAACAGAACAAGGAAATCCATCCTAAGAGGCTTCCGCTACATAGATGATATCAAGCAAATGCCGCAGGAGTCTATATCAAGCTATTTCCAGAGATTCTTCAATTATGGTTCCAACATGGACATCACAAGGGGAGAAGCAGTTAGAGCATTCATCAGAAACATGCATCCAAGCTCATTCGAGGCCTATGGAGGGCTCTATGAGATGGTCATGACGAGCACAATGAGAGAGCTCAAGGCGAAGCTGGACAGGGCATTTGAACAAGAGGCGGAACAGTTGGATGAAGTTCCAGAAAGAGGAAGAGAAACAGACACATTGGGAGGAGGTGTCAATTTCACACTCACACCCCTCACACTCAGCATAGAAGAAATTTTCCACAAGCGCCTCAAGCAAGAGCTGCCAGCATGCAGGGAGGAAGGCAAGGCCTTCCTAGGTAGAGATGCACAGGGTTGGTGTGAGTACCATGGGACCTGGGGCCATCAAACCAACAACTGCATGGTATTGAAGGTGGAAGTGGAAGAAATGATCTACAAAGGAAGCTTCAAGGAGTACGTGGCAACAGACACAGTGATCACCCCATATCCTTAGTTTCATATCTAGCATTTTGCTTGTTTTAGCTTTACAAGCTTTTCAAAAACAACTCTTGAGAAGGAGAACTCACGAAGTTACTCCAACTCTACAACTATCTTTGATTTCCTACAAAGGATGTCTTGGTGCACCAAGGCATCCCGAGTGCACAAAAACATGAATGCTCCTAAGAGAGTAGTAGTTATTCAAAAGTATTTCCCAGTGAATGTGATGTTATAATCACCAAGTTATCCTTACACAGATATGACTTCAAGTCAACGACATTCGACGCCCCCAAGAGCGTATCTTGAGAGTAGTTTTCATACTACGACATTCGACGCCCCCAAGAGCGTATCTTGAGAGTAGTATTCATACTACGACATTCGACGCCCCCAAGAGCGTATCTTGAGAGTAGTTATTATACTACGACCTTCGACGCACCAAGAGCGTATCTTGAGAGTGGTTTCCAAAAACCACAAACTTCGACGCCCCCAAGAGCGCATCTTGAGAGTAGTGTTCATACTACAACCTTCGACGCCCCCAAGAGCGTATCTTGAGAGTAGTTATTACACTACGACTTCGACGCACCAAGAGCGTATCTTGAGAGTGGTTTCCAAAAACTACGAATTCGACGCCCCCAGGAGCGTATCTTGAGGTAGATTTGCAACCTACCAGATTCGACGCCCCCAAGAGCGTATCTTGAGGTAGAAAAAACACTACCAGTTCGACGCCCCCAAGAGCGTATCTTGAGGTAGATTTCAAACTACCAGTTCGACGCCCACCAGGAGCGTATCTTTGGTCTAACCTGAGCCCTCCGGGAGCCTATCCTGTGAAACGTTAAGTGCCGTCCGAGAGCCTGTCTCGTGAACAGATTTTGACACCCGTCAAGAAGGTATCGGTGGACTAACCTGTGCCCTCCGGGAGCCTATCCTGTGAAACGTTAAGTGCCGTCCGAGAGCCTGTCTCGTGAACAGATTTCGACGCCCACCAAGAGCGTATCTTTGGTCTAACAGTACAACGTATACCGTGTAAGGGGTATCAGAAGAGATCATCACACCATGCTTAGAAGGATACCATGCTTAGAAGGATACCATGAGAAAGAAATTTCTAAGTAAAGTAATGTGAAGAACAAGTAATGTTTTTTCTTTATGAAATGACAGGTATGACATGAAGGAAACCACGAAAGAAGGATAAGTAAAGGAAACATACCAAGGGAAGGGTCCATACCCAAAGAGCCATACACAAGGCATAGGGAGGCATCATGAGAAGAGATATATACAAAAGCATGAGAAGCACTAATATAAAGGCAAACAAACCACGCAGTCAACGACACAATGCGGCAAAGGAAAGTAACAACAAACACCATCACAATCTCAAAAGACACTCAACCCGTACAAGGGGAGAAGGAGTGTAGTTATATATACAAGGATAACATGAGATAAACACGTCAGTCAGAACCTTCGGGGGAGTCACCCCCACCCCCTGAAGCTGAACCGCCAGCGGAAATGGATGAAGAGGAGGAGTCTGAGGTACCAATCTCCACAGGTGTAGCATCCACCTGGGCAGGGGCAGGCTCGTCTGCAACGGCAGCCTGACCCATCAGAACAGTCGCGTAGCTAGTGGCATATGGCCCAAAGTCACCAAGGTCACCAAACGGGAACTGAGGATCAATTCGGTAAATGTGATCAACCAGATACTCACCGAACTGGTTCATCTCCTGAGTGAGACGCACGCTATAATCGGCAGCGAAGGCAGATGAGGCCTTGTACTCAGAAACCGCAACAGTCCTCTCCTCAGCACGACACTTAGCCTCCAACTTCCGTAACTCCTCAGAATGGAGCGACGCTGCAACCTCAGCTTCCCGACGCAAACTGCCCACAGTGGTCTCAAGCAAGGACACCTGGTCCTGGAGCTCCTGCATCCTCAAATCAGATAATCGCGCCTTCTCAGCAGCAGTAGCGACCTCCGCCTTAAGAGAGACCTGGCTGTCCTCAAGGGTCTTCCTCTCGTCAGATAACTCGAGCACGAGCGAGGACATGTTCACCATGTCAGATATACCCTAACAATTCAAACAAGGGATGAGTAACCGAAAGATAGACATTATGAAAGAAATAAGAGGAAAGCAAAGAACAACTCACAGGTGCATAACGAGAAAGTACCCCTTGAACAAAGCGCCGAGTCTCCCCAGGAGACTTAGGCGGAGCAACACGATCGCCAGGGGGAACGACATCGCGGAGTACGCGGACACCAACCTCAGGAGTCCGCAAAGAGGAGGTGCTATCGAAGTGGAACTCCTTCAGACCAGCGAAAGGAGTCCACTCAGACCCAATAACATCTTCATCAGTGAGACGGGCGAAATCCTTCCGACTTAAAGTCGGAGGCCCACCTACACAAGCAAAGCAAGTCAAAGGAGAATATAAACATAGAAAGATCAGCAACAAGGTAGAGATCATACCTGAGGACCGTGCCCTCGGCTGGGGGGCAGGGGAACCACCACCAGCAGGTCGCTTCCCTTTGTCAGCCAGGGAAGGCACCTCTTCGACCACCATCTCCTTATCACGAGATAGGGTCGGAGGACGAGCAGTAGGCGAAGCAGGATCCACAGCTTTCTTTCTCTTAGCAGCCGAGGCCCCGGCCTCAGAATCAGATCTCCGCGGTTTGGACTTGGAAGGTCCAGAATCTCTGCCAACGGAGACGACCCTCTCAGTCACCAAGGGGGAGCGCCCTAGCAAGGTAAGAAAAACAAGATAAGGAAAACATAGGTTATACCATAAAGAAGCAAATAGGAGAAAGCATACCAGAGGCCCCAGCCTTCTTCCCAGGCAGGGGAGATTTCTTCAAAGCAGAACTAGAAGGAGCCTTCCTCTTGCTCAGATCAACAGGGGCTCCCTGCATGTTATAGGTTTTTCCATGAAACCAACCTACAAAGGAAGAGCAGAAGGTAAATAAAGATGGAAAGACCAAGTGACATACCGAACCCCCGGAGTCAGGAGTCAGACTGATCCCGGCCTCGTAAAGATCCGTCTCAGTCACTAAGGACACGGGACAGTACGACCGAGTCCTGTTGCTCTCATGAATGATCTTCATAGTCTTCAAATCAACTGAAGAAAACTCTCCAAAAGCAGGCCAACCATCGGACCGATCCTCATTCAAGACCGACCAAGTGACGTATCGGTCCGTAATGAAGAAGTAATGCTTAGCCCAGTGACTGGCCGAATTGTCACTCTGGGTCACGAAACGGAGGGAGGTATCCCACTCGACCCCACTCAACCCGAAATCGGCGAATCGGGGATCTTTGAAGGTCGGATGGCGAGTTACGAAACTCGCAAACCCCACCTTCGTCCGGTACTGGAACCGATAGAAACATCGGAATAGAACGAGAGAGTACTTCCAGGAGTACCAATGGCACAATACCCGGAAGCCCACCCAGACACGAAGGGCACTGGGGGCAAGGTTCACAGGAGAAATCCTGAAGAACCTACTCAACTCTACAAGCTCGTCACAGTAAGGCAACCTCAGCCCGAATCGGATCTGGGAAGGGTACACGGCGACCTTCCCTATAGGAGGCTCCGTCACCGTCTCGCGAGTATTCCCCAAGGAGGGGAGAAAAGGATACAGAGGCTCATCTAGGGGACAGATATCTCCTAGGGTAACATGTTCATTGTAATCGGACCTAGTGAGATGGTTCTCTGACAGGATAGCGAAACCTAAGGCAAAGGTAGCAGGAAACCCCAAAGCACGAATCAAATTTCGACTAACACCCCAATGAAGGTCACGGTACTAAGCTAGCAATAGGAAATGAAATAATGAGACCGAAAAGGAAGAGAAAAAGGAACTCACTCATCCTTCGGAGAATACGACGTCTCTGAAAAGTCTGCGTACGCGGACACCACCAGGAGTATAGTACCTGCCACGACACGACAAATATCAAGACAAGGAAAATTTCCGAAGAACCGGAAATACTCCGACACCCGACCAACGACAACAATCAAAGATCCAAAGACATCCAGCAAAGATAGTCAACATGAACCAAGAACACCACGACAACCAAGTTGAGTAATTTATCCGAGCCTAAGGTCGGGTTTTGGAAAAAATTACCATTATACCCTCCAACAAAGATTAACACACCAACGGCGGTACGATATCAAATTCAAGACCGGGATAGCCCAATCGGATAAAAAACCATATCCGGACGACCGGCAAACATTTTTTCCCAAAATCCACAATTATCAACGGCTATCTACGACAATCCCACATTCAATTAAATTTCGGCAATCAAGCATCGGCAATCAAGCATCGGCAATCAAATATCAACGATTCAAAAATCGACGTGTTGTACGGTAACGGAAAGGAAAAGAATGGACCTTCGGAAAACCCGACCCGATGTGATAAACGGGTCCGGAATTCGAATTTCGAGGCCGATTGAAATCAGCCCCTCGCCGGAGTTGGCCCCAGATCACGCCGGAGCTCCCTGGTCCCGCCGTCGACGGTCCCGGCTGGATTCGAAGCTGCCGTCGCCGGAGAAGAGCCCGCCGTTGAAGTCTCCCGACGCCGCGTCGCCTTCGCCTGTCAGCCGCCGCTGGAGAACAAGCCGCCGTCTCGAGCTGCTGGTCCACCGGTCGTCTTCGTCCGTGCTGGTGGCCACCTCTCGCCGGTCTTGACTGAGTTGCCGGCTGGATTTCTGCTCCTTGGTGGAAATTCCGGCCGGCCCTTACCTTGGGGGTGCTCTCCAACCTTTCTTGCTCTCCAAGGGTAAGTGAAGAAGGAAGATGGTGGCTAGGGTGACTCTTGGAGGTATTTTTCTAACTCTCCTTTTTTATGTTAAAAGGATGATAGGGTTTTCTAGAGGGTTTTAATCACCACCATCCATCTAGCTTTAAATAAAATCTAAAGGTCAAGGAAAGACCATCATTTTTATCCCTTTCACCTATAGCTAAGTATATCTCTACACTTAGAAAACTATCAAGTTAGTTTTATTTTTGGAGCATTCCATACTTAGGAAAAATTTTGGCCAAAATTAATTTTTCCTCACTTAGATAAAATCCCGGCACGAATTTGAAGCATAAGTCATTTAGTTACATTCGTATCACACCCCTGTGCAAGTTTGTATTTTTTGAATATACACCTGTAGCAGAGATAAGTTTATTACTCCCACCTCAGACGGACGCGTGCCTAGGCCCACGTCCGTGCTACCCTGACGTTTACAATTCCTCTATCTCATTAGACAAGGGGGCAGAGTCAGAGGCACGCATCCATGGGTAAGCAAGCATTCAGACAAAGAAGGTAAAACCCCGGTTTCAAATTGCGCGTGTCATACCATCCTAAAATAGAGTCAATCAAGGGTTAGGCCATTGGTTGACTCGGGGGCATGTGATGGATATACGCCCAATTTGAACCCGTTGACTTCCGAACCGTTGTATTTTTATCATCCCATTTATGATTGTAAATCGAAACTTCAACCCGGACACTTCGCGAGAACATCGACGGCTCGGACGGGGCCGAAGTGCCCGTCCGGCCGGGGCGAACTCACCTAGGTGAGGTTGGGTGGCCACACCCGACCTCCCCTAGGGGAGATCGGGTGGACCGACCCGATCTCTCCTAGGGGAGATCGGGTGGACCAACCCGATCTCTCCTAGGAGAGATCGGGTCGGCCAACCCGATCCCTCCTAGGAGGGATCGGGTCGGCCAACCCGATCCCTCCTAGGGGGGATTGGGTGTCCTCACCCAACCCCTACCCTTGGGGGTCGGATTTCTCCCCCCCCCCCCCCCCCAAGGGCCCCGACACCACTTTCGGACTCCCACGCTCGGTCCACTCCGCCTACCTCCTCCGAATCCTAAGGTCTTAATTATGCGCTTAAAGGTTAATTAATTGTGTTTAGAGGCTAACGATGTCATTAAGCCACCTTAATGACACCGTTGCCTATAAATACCCCACCTTCACAATTCATTTGGGAATCTTGGCCATTTGGACATTTTAGCTCTGACATCTCTCTAGCTTTATCTCTCTAGAAAAATACTGACTTAGGCATCGGAGAGGGTTCACCAGGCACCACCCCCCCCTCCGTGTCTGGTATTGCCCCTTCTGCAGGGTAGAAGGAGAGAAGAAACAAAGGAAGGAAGGAAGGAAAGAAGAAGATAAGCTAAGGCAGAGCAGCTCAGGAACATCGGATCACACACATCCCCCGTAAGGAGTGAGATCAAAGCCGACCCCCCGTTGACCTAGATCTCATAACTTAACAATAGCTATTAAAGGGTGGGCTTTTCTACTATGTTTATGGAGCACCATTAACATAGTATTTTTACTATTATGATGGACTTAATTATATCATAATAAAATTTTAAAAGTATGAAAATGTATGATTTTTTTTAACTACACATAATATTTGTATCATATTATTAATAATGTTAATTTCTCTATGGGGTTCACCTTTAGGGCAATATAAAATTAGAACAAAAGAGTATCATAAACATGATACTTGTGGAGCATAGTAAAAAAACTCATTAAGGATTAATGAGTAATTGTCTATTTAATTTTTTGTGATGTGTAGTTTTTAACTTTAAAATTTGTAATTTTTTTATATTTAGGTTTTTAAAATCTTATATTTATCTCTTAACTTTTTTTTAAAAAAAACATTATAGTTTGTCGTAGTTTAAGCATATATCTAAGACTTTAGGGTGTAATGATGAACTACCCATCACGTTAGGGTGCAAACTCATCAGAAATTGAAATACTTTTTAAATGAAACCCTAATTTAATTTGCCGTATTCATCCAGACAGAAAACCCCCGCCATTCCAAGCGTCCAGTTCAGTAGACACCTCTCCTCTCCCTCCGCCTACGAGATGGCGGAAGAAGACGAAGTAGCCCCACCGGCGCCGGCCGCAGCTCGGAGCTCTCAACCAGTAACGTGCCACGAATGTGGAGTTAACCCTTCGAAGTATAGGTGCCCTGCATGCTCCGTCCGCTCTTGTAGTCTCCCATGCGTCAATGCTCACAAGCAGCGCACCAGCTGCACGGGGAAGCGGAATCTGGCCCAAATTGTTCCTATCTCACAGTTCGACGATAATCTCCTAATCTCAGGTACGATTATTGTGTCAACAAAGTTTCGTCGTGAAATTCGAGTTGTGAATGCTTGATTTGATTGTTTAAACATGCAACTGATTGGATTGATTGGATCTTAGATTATAATATGCTTGAAGAAGTGAAGAGGTTAGCTGATTCTGCCAAGAGAAGGAGAACTGAGATGTGTGGATACTATCCTGATTTCAAGTTGCCGTATTTTCTCCTCGACCTTCAGAAAGCAGCTGCTAAAAGGAAAACGAAGCTCCTCTTTCTGCCCAGAGGCATGTCGAAAAGAGAGAGGAATCGGTCTCGATTCGTTAAAAATAAAAGGTATTGCATATCGGCCAAGGTTGTTCTGTTCATCATAGCATTTATCTTCTCTAGTTGAGATAATTGATTCAAGCACGATGAACTTTGGTGAATTGATGCTCTCTCTGTCAAAACTGATGGAGTTCTTCAATTACACCTCTTGGAACCCACCAAGGAGGGGTTTTGTTATCTATCTATTTGCAGTAGTTGAGCAAGAGAAGAGGGTACTATATTTTGGGTCATTATCTGACTGTTGTGTAACATGATCAGGGAAATTTACTGGACGATTGAGTGGCGATTTCACTCGACAAATGCTGTTCTATATGACCACGAGTGAGTAACATTATAACATTTCATCTTGAGGAAAGTTTATTCTCTAATGCAGAAATATGCCATTCTTTCCAGTTTAGCATTCGTAGATAGAGGGTACAGGGAATAAATAGCTTTTAGCTGTCGTTGAGTAATATTGTTCTGGAAGCTGATTTAATGTTGTTTTGTCACAGAGTACATGAAGACACGAACCTTAGTACCGTAATTAGTAAACATCTCCAACCTGGTCCATGGCATCATCAACTGCGTCCATTCTGTGACGTGCAGCTTGAGGATCTCAAGTTTTTTGTGCGTACATGTGCCATGGTATGTTTCTAATTCTTATTTATTGTGATCTTTTAACATTATATGTTCTTTCAGTTTCAGTGCAAAAGCAAAACCATTTATGCCTGGACAAACTTGTGAACATAATCTTTTGCTTCTTGATTCTTTATTAGCCAAGATGCTATATAATATAGCAAATGCGATGTTTGAGGGAACTTCTGCATAAGCAACTACATTTTTAGGTTGTACAATTACCAATTTGTTACAGATTGACTTGAGAGAACCTGATCAAATAATGCTTAATTAGAAAACCTTCCGAGTAATTTAGCATTATACTTTCGACTAATACTAAATGTGTTGGTAATTCGGTAGAGTAAATCTTTAAACTGTGAATTTTTTTGTGAAAAATACATAGAATGTTGTCAATTGACACATGTCAAGTAATGATTGTTCATAAAGTGGAAAGAGAATGTTGTTATGCATTGCCATGTGGACCTAGAAGTGCTTTCTATTGAAATTTTACAGTTTTTTTTAACATGTTCTAGCATCACTCCATTCAGTATATTCTTTATACACAAGATTTTATAGGATTTATATGCCTTTCCATTTCTCATTGGAATACAGGGGCCAAAGTCATCTTTTCAGGAACTCGACATAAACGCCCCTCTAAGGAACCAACTTGCAAAACTTGTCATGTTGGAGTATCCTGTCATATATGTCTTTCTTCCATCACACAAGTGTCACTTTGAAATTGTCAAAGCTGCCAAACCGGTAACTGAAAACCGAGCAACTGCTAATGCTGCCATGGATGATAGCTCGAGCATGAACGGTGTCTGCTTCAAGGAAGAGGAAATTCCGGACCCAGATAACTTGGAACCCAAGGTTTATGATTTGATGATGGATCCATCAAATGTGGCTCGGGTTGCAACTGGAGATGAGGTTGAACCGGAACACGAGTTTGCTATGGATTTTGATTTCGATCAAGGACTGATGGATGCGTATTCGGACATCATTGCGCATATAAATCCTGATGAGTTCCTTGATTTGGAAGGAGGAGTTGGTGATGAATTGGAGGAAGGGGAGATTGCCTAGTGGATCAAAATGAATCCATCTTGTAGTAATGAGAAGTTCTTGTATACATCGGATCTACCATATGGCGCTGACGTGTTGCCCCTTCAACCAATCAGATAGTGACACGTGTCTTTGCCCACACTCTCACTTGCAACATGACACGATTTGATTAGTTGAAGGGGCAACACGTCAGCGCCACGTGGTAGATCTGATTGTATACAAGAATTTCTCATCTTGTTATGTACATTTATTTTTGACCTTGTAACACTATCTCGTATCGGAATTAGTTATTAACTCGTGTGTTAAACGAAAATTTTGTTTTAAATTATAATGCGAAAAGATATGTGTTGTCACTTTCACATTGCAAGTACATTTACATAAATAACTGATAAATCGTAGTAATATTCTAAGTCACTGCTTTTGATTGTGATATGATGTTAAAAAAATGTACTAGTAGGTAAAAGTAAATTAATAAATCTATTTTAGTTCAATTTGAAATTGTGCAATTAAGTTGGAAAAATACATGACATGATTGGTGAATTGAGTTTTTAAAATGTATCAGGTTAAAAACTACATCAGAGTAATTAAAATTTAAAAGTAAAACCAAGAAACTGTAAGTGGTTATTAATAGCTCACTTTCACTTTACAATGGCAACTGAGCTAAGATATACTAGGAAAAAGACTTAATTATTTCTATTCATATTATGATACAAAAATGAATTTCAACTTATTCGATAAATTAAAAATATCAAATGTCACTATAGAAATTCTATAAAAACAAACATTATGTGACAAACTATAGATGAAGTCTAAAGTCGTCACTACAATCGCGAGATCTGTGAATTAACAGGAAAATAAGACACCACTATGGGAGCTCCTTTTGACGATGGCGATTTCTTGCTCTTATTGTCGTACGAACAACTTCCTGCTTCGATAATACGACTCTCATTATTCGAAATTTGTGTAGTATCCACGCCGAAGCAACTAAGCAGATGTGAAAACATCTTTAATATATAATTATACATATATGAATATGATGATGTCTTTCAAATGAGCCTTGCAATACAATTTAAGGCTTTCTGGATTGAAGAAGAAAAAAGGGTTTGGATTTGAGTTTAAGGTTTAGGGTTTAGAGAGTTTAAGGTTTAGGGTTTCTGCAGTAGTGAAGTGGAATGAAGAGTGTTTGATGGTTATATTAGTGTGGAGCTGAAGAGCTCCATTTTATATTAGTCTACTTGGTCCTTGGAGAAGAAGTAAATATACTACTTGTAGTACATGGAAATATATATATATATATATATATATATATATATATATATATATATATATATATATATATATATATATATATATATATATATATATATATATTATTTATATGAAAAAAGGAAGACCGCAGGAAAGTTATTAAATACATACGTGGCATGCATTTTAATTATAATTTGTCTAGGAAGATTATGATGTTGATATTGTGACGGCTCTTTTGACCATTGTGTTATAAAATTTGGAACGTTACTATCAGTCTAATGTAGAGGAAACCTCCCACTTGATCCCCTCAAATTTCACGGGTTTTAAGTTTCTTTCTTAATGTTTAATAATTATTTTTAAGTTTTTTTTTTATCTATATATATTTCGATAGGTTTGAAATTTAACTTCTTTTAATTACTTCCTTCGTTAATTTACTTTTATTCTCCTAATAATTATTTCTAAACAAAAGTTTATATTCTTAAGTTGTAATTTTTTAAAACCAATATGCACTTTACTTCTTAACTAAAGTTCTTAACTAAAGTGTTAATTTTATTAATATAAAAAATATGCGTAGGGCCACAAATTGGGGTTAAAAATGGTAAAGTCCATTAGAGTAGTAATAGACATCTCCAATACATTTTTCTTTTGTATGATTTATAAATTAGGTGACGCTAATATGACATAAAGTGGAATATGAGTTAGCGTCTTGCATTAACGATGCTCTTAATGAGAATCCTAAATAAATTATATAAAATTAATATTGTCCTAGACCACACAAATTAAATAGTTATTTTGGTTTACTAATAATAATTAATTATTTTAATTAATGATCTTCTTGGTTTTGCTAGTTGGAACTACTTCAAGAACTTAAATGTTATCTTGTTATGTAAAGCCATTACTTGTCGAAGGCCGGGACGGAGCTACAATCCTAAGCTTTTAATCTAAAATAGGATTTTAGATTAAAAGATATAATTATTTTATATTTATTTTATAATTTATATAATTATTTACTTGGTGTGGTCTTGGACAATAATACTAATTTATATTTATTTTATAAGTTTTATAAATAATTTTTAACTTTTTAATTCTTGCTCACAGTGACATAAAATTCCTACTGTCATCCAGGCTTTAGTATTGCATGCATGCAATATTTTTAAGAAAAATAGCACCACCGTGACATTAAATAAAACATCTATATATATTTATATATCCAAATTCTATTGTACATATGTAATTAATGTAATGAATTTATATATCGAGCGTGAAACATTAATTAATGATGGCTAGAATTACAAACGTGAGATGTATGAATTAAGTGGGAAGTAAGAAACGACTATAGGAGCTCCATTACTGCCTTCTGATGATGATGAGTCCTTTGATTTCTTCTTTTGTTTCTTTTGGTCCTCAAACTTTTTGGCAGTATTTCCAGATGAACATGAACTTCCTTCTGCGATCTTACCGTCGTTTGAAACTCGCGACGAGTACGAAGGCACCGCACCGAAGCAGCCGAATACACCAGAAAACATTATATGTTTGATGTTTGTGTTTTTGAAGAAATGGGTGAATGATTATTTTTTGTGGATGATTATGAAGAAGTTATTTTATAGGGAGATATATATGGTGATGAAGGTATAAAAGTCAATTTACTTGGAGAACAAGGAATATTCTAAATATAGGAAGACCACAGGAAACTTATCAAAAACACATGTGGCCGGTATTATAATATAACATCTACTTTAATAATTGTTCCATGAAGAATACGATGTTGATGTTGATGTTGATATGATGTTATTAAGGATAATTTTTCCCTCCGAATGTCATATTTCACAGTTGTCAGATACAAAAATGTTAGCAAATGTCATTTCACAGTTGTCAGATACGAAAATGTTAGCAAATGTAACATGATTATATATATAACTATCGTGTTATTTTGAAAGAATGGTGAGCTCACTACGTCATAGCTTGCCACGTCAGCTCGCCGCTCTTTCAAAGTGCGGCGAGCTGATGTGACTTACAGAAAACATGTAGCATTTTCAGACAGCTTGCTCTTTTTTTTAAGTGTCCCGATGGTTATATATATAATTATGTTATATTTATTAACATTTTCGTATTTACAATTGTTGGATGACCATTTGAAGAAAAAATTAAGGTTACGAAGATAATATTAATTATTGTGATACTAAATATTGACTTGGGTGTTATATTATTTGATTCGAATGAAAATTTATGTTCTAAATGTTATAAACCGTATTTTGCACATGAATATATTTTTTAATAAATGAACCTATATAACAGAAGAAGATATTGTTATTGATTAATATGTTACAAGTATATAAATGAAATATATATTATATTAATTATATATGATATTCAATTTTTTTTCACATCTACGGTCCCATATAAACACTGTTCACGAGTATTGTAAAAAGTTTTATAATTCATCACAATACTCAAAATATATAAATAGTGTAAATGTATATATATATATATAATAAGAAAAAAGAAGTGGAATGTATGTACCTTATTATTGGTCAATTGTTGACTGAGAGCGACAAATCGCCCCTGAGCCGCCACATAGTTGGTCTTTCTTTGATATAATTCCGTGGTCCATTTTTATTAGTATTTATAGTAATTTTTTTTATCTTATAGTATTTATAGTAATATAATCTAAATGTCTAAAGAATATGACTGGTGCTATGACGTGGTTAACCGGACTTTTACACTAGCTACCAGCATACCTTTTCTGTAATTCAAACTTACATATGACATTTTTATTATATTATTATTATAATTTGAATGACTATATTTTAACAATTCTTTTGGTTCATGATATTTAACGTCTTTTGAGTTTTGTTTCATGATATTTTTTTTTCCACTATTTATTTCATATGTTTGCATATTTTCTAGTTTATGTATTTCCGTTACATTCCGTCCATATTTTCCGATAAGTAACATGTGCAAGTCACGTGATCCACCCTAAACTTTTAATTTTGTTTAATTTAATCCCTCTAATACTTCCCTAACTTTTTTTGTTCAATTTAGTCCCTAAATTTTAAAATTGACCACAAATTGGACAACTAGGTCCAATTGACACAGCTCATGGCTGCACCAACCATGTTGATATCGCTTCAAATTTTGTAGAGACATCACTAGTGGTACCAAAAGCATCTCCACAAATTTTCACGTAATTATCTCCAAAATTGTTATTTTTCTTAATTTTCTAAACTAAAAACCTAAAAAATTCAAATATTCGTAAAAAATCATCAAATTCGCCGAACAGTTACACACATCTAACAACACGTATGCATTAATTACATCAGTAAAAAGTACTATAGACGTGAAGCGTAAGAATTAACGGGGAAGTATGAGACAACAATGGGAGCTCCTTTGCGTGCCGAACAAGATTCATCCTTCTTCTTCTTCGTTCGAGTGTTGTCGGAAATTGGTTTCTCCGACGACTTTGCTGCATCGGAGACACGAGAAGCTGCCGGAGATGACTTGAAACAGCTCAGCATGCTTAATTAATTAATCTAGAATTGTCTCTTTATAGTTTATTGATCTGTTGAAGCTGATGAAGATATAATTACAAGTTTAGGGTTTGATATAAAGGTGTGGTTTCAGGTGTGTGTATTTATAGTGAGAAGAAGAAAATGGAGACTAAGTTTAAAAAAGCATAAGCTTGCAGGGCACGGAGAAGACTAGAAACGGACAATAGTGGTTGGGGTCCTTGGGGACCATATTGTCTAATTAATTGTTTTAATTAATTATTATTGTTCTTCCTCATGTCACTTGGAACTTGCACTGCAAGCTTGGGTCTTCGGAAAAAAAGTCAAGAATAGGGGGTGGCAACGGGGCGGGGCGGGTATCGTCAAAACCTGACCCGCCCTGCGAGTCTAGTCGACCCGCCCCGTACATCTTTCGGGGTGGGTCGATCCGCT
Organism: Clarkia xantiana subsp. parviflora; assembly: GCA_036873135.1. Classification (NCBI taxonomy): domain Eukaryota; kingdom Viridiplantae; phylum Streptophyta; class Magnoliopsida; order Myrtales; family Onagraceae; genus Clarkia; species Clarkia xantiana. The sequence continues at coordinate 18,013,604 of JAPTYO010000003.1, forward strand.
GATCACCCATGTAAATAATTAGTTATTTTTAAAAACTTTAAATTTTAAAATTTATGTTTGTCGTATCAAAATTCGAATCATATATTACAAATTTAACTTAACATTCAAATATTAGTCACCAAACTCGTTAAAACTCTAGTTATTTTGACTATGTATTATATTACACTATAGTTTTATATAGTATACAAATGTTATATAGATATGTATAACACATGTACGGGGCGGGGCGGGTTGGCGGGGCCCCGCGATCCCAAACGCGGACCTGCCCCACGAGTCGCGGGTCGGCGGGCGAAAACAGGGCGGGTATCCGTGACCCGTTGCCGCCCCTAGTCAAGAAACAAAACATGTTATATTTTGTCATACTTTCCCCTTAAGTTGATGCATCTATTAAGTTTATATCGATCAAACCTTCATCAAACCATGTAATATCATGTGGTGATTCAACGTCTCATCCATTAACCAGATGTCAATAGTCGCTAGTAACCACGGGAATGAAAAAATATTCATGACCAGTACCTTACGTCCTTACCTCTTACGGGCTGACCCCGGTACAAGTGATGATTATTCTAAGCTTGGAGCAAACATGTTACGGGTACTGCCCTCCTGATGGGGGCCACCTAGAACCACCCCGCTGGAAACCAAAAAAAAAAAAAAATCATTAAGATTTTATTAATTATAACATGTGATTATTTGAAGCGTGAGATTACAGGAAATATGAGTTAAGAAATGTAATATTAGATTGTAATATTTCATTGTAATGCAGCATGTGTAACATTATACTACATTATTTGATATATAATATAGTATCTCATCTACAATTCTACACTCTAGTTGTGACTTAATTATTATATTATATTGTTAATCTCAAGTCCAATAGAAATGGATCAGAAAATATGAGAGCAGGCCTTGAGCATGACCCATTTAACTAGGTTCATCTCCTAAACCGAACCAGGTGGAAATTTCGATTTACATAGGAGGGGCATTTCAGTGATCCAACTGCTGCTTTAAGAAAACGCTTCCATCTGCAGTTATCAACTTGATCGATCAGTTCACTAGTTCTCCAAGAATATCAATACCCGAAGATGCCGCTGAAATTGGTCGACGCCACCGTCTCCAGCTTCGACGCTGTTTTCCAGAAGTTCAGGGCGGAGGCCCCTAAGCACAAGGCCAATCTCATCCTCTTCTTAGCCGACAAGGATCCCGCTACTTCCCAAAGTTGGTGCCCAGGTACTCGCTTCATTTCTCCGCTTCTTGTGCTTCCAATTGATCGGAATTTTGAGAGGTTCGATTCATCGCCGTTTGGTAGGGGATTAATTTGAGGAAGGATGGATTTTCAATTGTTATGATGATGTCTTGTTCCAACTCCGAACTCAGAGTAGATTGATTGATTGGTTTGCTGATGCTTTCTTAGCCTTATCTCGTGTGCTCGATTTCAGTCGTCCCATAAAGTGTCAGTTATCTGCTTTACAGTGTAGATAATGAATGGATTGTTCATGATTTTCCTTTAAAACACTGGATTGGAGTGGTCTATGTTGCATTTCAAGGTACCATGTTAGCCTTATCTTGTTGAGGTTTCACTCAACAGCTGCTGGTTTTCAATCTTCCAATAAAGTGTTGGTTTTCTGCTTTACAGTGTAGATAATGAATGAACTGTTGATGATTTTCCCTTAAGACACTGGATTGGAGTGGTCTATGCTGCATTTCAATGTTCTATGTTAGCCTTATCTTGTTAAGGTTTCACTCATCTGCTGCTCGATTTCAGCCGTCCCATAAAGTGTCGATTTTGCTATACAGTGTAGATAATGAATGAATTGTTCATGATTCTCCTTTAAGGCCATGGATTGGAGTGGTCTATGTTGCATTTCAAGGTTCTATGTCAGTCTTACCGTGTTGAGGTTTCATTCATCAGCTGCTCTATTTCAATCGTCCCATAAAGTGTCGGTTTTCTGCTTTACAGTGTAGATAATGAATGAATTGTTCATGATTTTCCTTTAAGACACTGGATTGGAGTGGTCTATGTTGCATTTCAAGGTTCTATGTTAGTCTTATCTTTTTGAGGTTTCACTCATCAGCTGCTGGTTTTCAATCGTCCCATCGAGTGTCGGTTTTCTGCTTTACAGTGTAGATAATGAACGAATTGTTCATGATTTTCCTTAAAGACACTGGATTCCTATGTTGCATTTCAATGCTCTATGTTAGCCTCATCTTGTTGAGGTTTCACTCATCCGCTGCTCGATTTCAGTCGTCTCATAAAGTGTCTATTTTATGCTTTACAAACTTACAGTGTAGATAATGAATTAGTTGTTCACGATTTTCCTTTAAGACACTGGATTGGAGTGGTCTATGTTGCATTTCAAGGTTCTAGGACTATGAAACTGCATTTCGAAGTCCCAACTTCCATTCGAGGTCGCTTTTATCGCTAATCTTTATGCATTTGACTGCCCCATGTTTTGTAAGCTTCAAAAAGTCTTGTATGTTAGCAACTTAGCATTACAGCCCTTGCCTATTTGCTGATTGCGATAGTTTTGTCATAGGTTTACCTAATAGCTTGCAATTAGATCAATTACTAGATTCACTAGCATCGAAACTACATTGAATAACCCGAGATATGATACCTCTGCATCCACCATCTGCACTAATTGTCATGGCAACTTAAGAGTTACCCTTCCATCAAGGCAAGGAATTGCATTTCTACTGAATTTTTCCTTTTCAGCAATGAAGCAACATTAACAAATCGAGAATCTAATTGTAAAAGCACTAATTTTAAGTCAATGGCTCAATGCACATTATGTTCTGTTGTGGCGATCATTGTAGTCTTGTAGATAGACGTTCTAATTTTCTGCACTCATCTATTTCTTCATTAGAGGAAAAACCATCTTCATTTAGGATATGCAGCATGCTGTGGAGAGTTTTCTTTTGGATTTCCTTTATGTATTGGATTCAACTGCTGAGTTCTTATAGAAATATGTGTTTCTTTGTACTTCGTGTATATGCAGATTGTGTGAGAGCTGAACCGGTTATCTACAAGAAGCTCGAAGCATCACCTGATGAGATATCTCTTTTGTGTGCTTATGTTGGAGATAGACCTACATGGAGGAATCCTCATCATCCATGGAGAACAAACCCTAAATTCAAGCTCACTGGAGTTCCAACACTCATTCGCTGGGAAAACGATGCTGTGAAGGGCCGTCTTGAAGATCATGAAGCGCATATCGAACGTAAGATTGATTCCCTTGTTTTTGGGGAATGAATCGATTCAGTTGCTTTGCTCTCTTAAGCTTGATCCTTAATAAATGGTTTGAGGTTGTGCAAGGTCTGTTTATAACCTTTGAATATGAAAGCAATGAAACTGCTTATTTTGGGTTTAGGGTTTAGCAAGGTCTGTTTATAACTTCTAGAACACAATAGGGGCCTGAATGTTTGCCCATGTTGCCAAAAGGGGTCTGAATTGAAAAAACGTATTATTAAGGGCTTGAATTTTGAGTTTTTTCAAGTCTCCGTCCAAATTTCCTGTTAAATCTAACAGAATCACGTGAAAAGACGAAAATACCCTTTTGTAATTATTATACAATTTATCAATTTAATTAATAAAATGTGAAATGTCTAAAATACCCATACACACTAATTATGCCCTTAAGGCCACCACACTCCGGCCACCGCCCGGCGACCACCACCCGGCTCCGACGACCACCACCGGCCTCCGGCGACCGCCACCGGCCTCCGATCGGAGCCAAAAAAGCTCCGATTGGAGCTCCGAAGCTCCGATTGGAGCTCCGAAGCTCCGATCTGGAGCCCTGTGGCTCCGATCGGGAGCCACAGAGCTCCGATCAGGAGCCCTGTGGCTACGATCGGAAGCCACAGAGCTCCGATCAGGAGCCCTGTGGCCACGATCGGAGCTCCAAAGCTCCGATCGGAGCTTTTCGGTCGTCGCCGGAGGTCGGTGGTGGTCGCCGAAGGCCGGTGGTGGTCGTCGGAGTCGGGGTGGTGGTGGTCGCCGGAGCTGTGGTGGCTTAAAGGTATTTTCGTCATTTTAGGTCAAACATATGAGAGACACACTTTGGTCAAAGGGCATTTTCGGGTTTTCAAATTATTTTTGGTCACATGCTTGGCCTGTGACCACTTTCCGTCACTTTTAACAGAAAAAATAGACGGAGACCTCAATTATACACAAAACTCAAAATTCAGGCCCTTAATAATACGTTTTTTCAATTCAGACCCCTTTTGGCAACATGGGCAAACATTCAGGCCCCTATTGTGTTCTTAACCCTAACTTCTATCCTCTTCATTTTGGGTATTTAACTTTGTGTGGTATTGGTACCTTAAACTCTTATTAAAAAAATATAATTCTGCTTCATTTAATTTTTTATAATAACATGTGGCCAAATGGTAATTCAATGTTCAAACAATTCTAATGTTTCCACAAATGTGTGCTATTATTGTTTAATGTGGCACAACCATCAAATTTGAGCTTTAAAATGTGTATGATTAATCAATGTCATTAAACTATATTATTATATACAATTTAATGCTTAAAAATGTTTATTTACTTTTATTTAATATATAGAATATATATTATCTACTTTTAATCATTAATCATTGTAATTAGAGAGTTATAATTTTATTTTACTACAATACTCGAATTTATACGAAGTATGGGCGGTAATATTTTGAATGACAATGTCATATCAAATTTATAACTCAAATTTCATTTATAGTAAATCCGTGGATTCATTTTAGGGTTAAAATATTTTTGGTGTCATATGACCACTATTAGTTTTTAGTGTCATATGTTTGCATATGGTAGACTTTTGGTGCATTTATTATTCAATAGTTAAGTTTGACAGTTAAATAGTTTTATTTTGTAATTTAGTCCTAATTTTTTTTCGGCAACCACACAAACCCACGGGCACCTCTCAAGGCCGCCAGAACCCATACAAGGCCGCCGACCACCATCCAAGCCCATCGGCGACCACCAATCGGGGTCGGACGGCTCAGATTAGAGACATCCGGCCTAATTGGGCCACTGAGGGCCCAGATCGAAGCCACAGAGCTCCGATCAGAGCTTTGTGACTAGGGCTGGCGATGGTGAAGGTATGGTGCGAATAGCACTAATACCATAACCATACCATATTTTTTTCGCGCATACCATAACCATAACCACTGCGGTTATGATTCTTCATACCATAGCCATAACCATAACCACGATTAAACCATTTAACCACAATCATTCAAACTAGTACAATATCATTGTTTCATACAAGAAAAGTAAACATACATTCATTGTTTCATACACGAAATTCAAATTAAACATAACTTCATTGTTTCACTTAATTAAAAAAAATACATATTCAATCGTCTATCACTTGCGATCATCGATCCTCATTCACCATCACTTCCAATCGTTGTTACCTAATAATAAGAAATATAGACAAAAAAATGGTGGGTGGGAAAGGGAAAAGAATACGAATTATAATATTTGACTAATAATTAAAGTATAATAATAATGTATATATATAACAATATCAGTATTAGTAATATATATAGATGTGATGGTTATAATCGCGGTTATGAACTGAATACCATAACCATTGTGGTTACAAGATTCATCACCATAACCGCCCCTCACCATAATCGGTTAACCATTGCGGTAAATGGTGCAAATAACCATGGTTATTTGAATTTCACCGCATAATTGTCGACCCTATTTGTGACTCCGATTATAGCCACAGAGCTCCGATCTGGGCCCTCGGTGGCCCAAATCGCAGCCGTCCGACACCGGTTGGTGGTCACCAATGGCCTTGGATGGTGGCCGACGGTCTTGTGCGGGTTCCGAAGGCCTTGTGTGGTGGCCGGAATATTTTGTGCGGTTGCTGGAAAACGATTAGGGACTCAATTAAACAAATTAAAATTATTTAACGGTCAAACTTAACCGTTGACTAACGAATCAAAAGTCTATAAAATGCAAACATATGACACCAAAAACCTAAAAAAAATAAAATAAATAGCATTAAAAACCAACATTCATCAAAGTATATATGGTAAAAAAAACCTTCAACCCTTAATTTTAAGATAAACTTGAACGGCGTCTATGGGCTTTTCTGCAAATTCAAGTTTAATTGGTGGACCTAAATGCGGCCGAAAAATTGATGGACCTAAAGCCCACAATCTGAGGGGTAAGGCCCAGCCCAATTTAAGCTTTCTAGCTTTAGGGTTTTTGGCATACAAAATCAGCAAGCTCGCCGTTTGCTTTCTCTCCCACCAGGCATCAAAGGAGAAAACCAGAGTCTGCGCCGATCAGCGACTTTGAGCAGAAATGGCGCCGAAGCAGAAGATCCCTAAGGTCAGCCGCAACCCGGAGCTTATCCGCGGGATCGGCAAGTTCTCGAGGTCCAAGATGTACCACAAGCGAGGTCTCTGGGCTATCAAGGCCAAGAACGGCGGCGCTTTCCCCCGCCACGAAGCTCAGCCTAAGCCGGCAGCTCCAGCTGAGAAGGCTCCCAAGTTCTACCCCGCCGATGATGTGAAGAAGCCTCTCGTCAACAAGAGGAAGCCCAAGCCTACCAAGCTCAGGTCTGGATACACAGATAGTGCGCTTTGATTCATGTAGCTGAGTTTCCTAATTCGATGAATTTGTGCATGAGCAATTTCGTTATCTGTATGTGTGATCCTGGTATATTTGTTTATATTAATCAGGTTATCGTAATCTCTTGTGATAATACTAGCTTTTGTGTTTCAATTTCAGTTAGCCTTCAACTTTGTTTAATTTGATTGATTTTGAAAGTTGAGCTGTTAGATCTTGATGTGCTAGTCTAATATGCTACTTTTGATTGGGCAGTATAGTGTGCTTTAATCTCATCTAGCTGAGTCATGAGCAATTCGTAATGTGTATGTGCGATCCTGGTATATTTGTTTATATTAATCATGTTATCGTCATCTCTTGTGATAATACTAGCTTTCGTGTTTCGATTTCAGTCATCATAGCTTCAACTTTGTCTGATTTGATTGATTTTGAAAGCTGAACTGTAAAATCTTGATGTTCTGTTCTAATATTCTACTTTTGATTTGGCAGTATCATATCGATGTATGCTTGCTAATGAAAAATTATGCTTTCCTATAGGACTGCTGGATAGATTCTCTCTGGTTAACCTAAATCTGTTGTATAGAAACTAATAGAATAAGAATTTATCTGTTTAGGGCTAGCATCACTCCTGGAACTGTGCTCATTATCCTAGCTGGGAGATTCAAGGGCAAGAGAGTTGTGTTTCTGAAGCAGCTCTCTTCTGGCACACTTCTGGTTACTGGTAAGCAGTATGAAGTTTACACAGCTAGTTCATCAGATACACATTTAGGGTTAGGGTTCATCAGATAATCATTTATTCAACTTGACATTTTGCCCTAGTACACTATACTTGGTGGGTTTTTGTAGACAAATTGTTCTGCTTTTGAAAAGTTGCTTTAATCTTGCGCAGGCCCCTTCAAGATCAACGGTGTTCCGTTGAGGAGGGTGAACCAGTCCTATGTCATTGCCACTTCCACCAAGATCGACATTTCCGGCGTTAATGTCGAGAAGTTTGATGACAAGTACTTTGCCAAGAAGGTTGACAAGAAGAAAAAGAAAACCGAGGGAGAGTTCTTTGAGGCCGAAAAGGAGGTCAGTATAGAATCTAAACCCAAAACCCGAAACAAACATGTTTATACAAAAACATCTACATAGTCATGTTCAATGCATTTTTGAACCTTTTTTTGGTTGTGGGTTGTATTATAGGAGAAGAATGTGGTTTCACAAGAGAAGAAAGATGATCAAAAGGCAGTGGACGGTGCGTTGATCAAAACCATCGAGGGAGTTGCGGATCTAAAGTCGTATCTTGCGGCGAGGTTCTCTCTAAGGTCTGGAATGAAGCCTCATGAACTTATTTTCTAAAGTAAGATTGTCGTTTCGCATGTGTTTGCTATTTGTGCTTTCTTTTGGACACGGGCTGCATGATATGTGTACTTTAGGCTGCTAAATTTTGGTGTTAATGTAGCTATTGTTCAACATATTGTCAGTTTTGATTTTCAAATGTTGCTTTTTAGTTTGGATTTGCCATCTATGTTTTATCTTGTTTGGATGAATGTAATGTGAGATCACATTACGTCTAACATTACATCAACATTATGTCGTTTGGTTTGCCAAACGACAGTATGTGCATTGTAATTGACGATATGTGCATTGCAATGTGATGTACATTGTAATTTGAGATTACATGCATGGGGTGTATGGATGGATGTAATGTGGGGTGTAATTTCACTTTACGTTCCACATTACGTTTACATTATATTGGTTGGTTTGCGAAAGGACGTAATGTGTATTGTTCAATGTAATATGACATTACGTCTAAACCTCCTTCAACATAATGTGAGATTACATCTAAAAATGGATGTTATGTGAGACTGTCAAAAGTTATGCAGTGTTATTATTATTTGACTAATATTTGTCTAGGGCTCGCAATTCGTGAGGGTTCGTGTCGTGCAAGGTTCGTGTCGTGTTCTGGATGTCGGCCCAAACACGGCCCAGCATGAAAAATTGGCACAAAAAATCTACAGAAAATTGAATAAAAAAAAATAATATTTAACTATTTTAGTTTAAAAATCGTGTTATCGTGTCGTGTCACTAATATCAAATCCAAACTTATAATTTTCGTGTTCGTGTCGAGCCGAATTGCCAGCCCTAGTGTTTAGTTCATGTTTGTTTCTTTTTTTTTTTTTTTTGTTAATCAACAGGGCAACAATTGTGGCATAAAAACTCGAACAAACTAAATATAAAAAACATTGACATTTTATAATAAATAAATAACTAAACATTACAAAAATAATTAACATAATTTTTGGCCAAAACATAAAATCACAAAAAAAAAAAAAACCAATGTAGTAATTACTAATTAATTAAGTAGTAACACATCATTTCTTGTAGGGCAAGCAACTGTCCATCATCTTCCATAACGCCTTCTCAAACTGACCCCACCTCTGTTCCAACGTCCCCAAATACCCAACTTAAAACCCAAACAAACCCGTCCGACATCCCCGTCACCGCCTTCTCCTCCGCCGTCAAGCCTCAGCCCGGAACACGTCAACAACGTTTCATAATGCCCTAAACTCGCAGCCATGAACCCGAACCGCGAGGGGTCGAATAAGGTAGTAGTTCATCAGTGGTAGACAATGTTAAAGATCAAACTACCAATTCATCCTTAAACGAGGAACATTCGAGGATTAGCATATGTTAGGGAAAAGAAAATCCCAGCTTCTCTTTAGGTAGAAGAAGTTTACAGGGTTCGGTACGACTGAAACCATATCAAAAAATTAAAAGGTAGGAATAGCGAATCATGTGGTTAATTGTGTGAAAACTGGACCAGTGATTCTGTAGAATTTGGTCCACTACTAGAATGTGTAGATAATAGCTAATAGTGGTCAAGATTACAATAAAAGCCCAGATGGAGACCCAATCGAAATTGACATCGACGAAGACAACTGATGGAAGATCGGAGTCGAACAGGGAGGCAGGGTTAGAGCAAGAACATGAAAACTAAATGACCAGTAAATTAACTTTCTGAATACCACCAGCAGTTGTGGTCTAGTGGTTGAGAGCGTTGACTCCCATGTGGTTTGACTCCGGATTCACGAGTTTGAATCCCCTAGCGAGGATTCATAAGTAGGCTGTTGGTGGTGTTACGTTGACGGAGCTAGTACATGCGCTGGTTGTTCATAAGTATAATATGCTCGCAAACTGAATACGAATCAATGTGGGCAGGCGAGTTGCGACTTGCGACTATTAACTTGTTATTGGATTTAAACAAAACTTTATGCTTTTACGGATGTGTGTAAATTATTTAAATGAACATGAATGACGAATATGGGCTTTTCTGCAAGTGCAAGTTTGAGGGTAAGGCCCAACCCAATTTAAGCTCACAAGCTTTAGGGTTTTTGGCAACACATACAAAATCATCAAGCTCGCCGTTTGCTTTCTCTCCCACCAGGCATCAAAGGAGAAAACCAGAGCTGCACCGACCAGCGATTTTGAACAGAAATGGCGCCGAAGCAGAAGGTCCCCAAGGTCAGCCGCAACCCGGAGCTAATCCGCGGTATCGGCAAGTTCTCGAGGTCCAAGATGTACCATAAGAGAGGTCTCTGGGCTATCAAGGCCAAGAACGGCGGCGCTTTCCCTCGCCACGAAGCTCAGCCTAAGCCGGCAGCTCCAGCTGAGAAGGCTCCCAAGTTCTACCCTGCCGATGATGTGAAGAAGCCTCTCGTCAACAAGAGGAAGCCCAAGCCTACCAAGCTCAGGTCTGGATACACAGATAGTGTTCTTTGATTCATCTAGCTGAGCTTCCTAATTCGATGAATCTGTGCATGAGCATTTCATAATCTGTGTGTGTGATCCTGGTATATTTGTTTATATTAATCATGTTATCGTCATCTCTTGTGATAATACTAGAATTTGTGTTTCGATTTCTGTCATCATAGCCTTCATCTTTGTCTAATTTGATTGATTTTGAAAGTTGAACTGTTAAATCTTGATGTGCTGGTCTAATATGCTACTTTTGATTGGGCAGTATAGTGTGCTTTAATCTCATCTTGCTGAGTTTCCTAATTCTATTAATTTGTGCATGAGCAATTTCGCAATCTGTATGTGTGATCCTGGTTTATTTGTTTATATTAATCATGTTATCGTCATCTCTTGTGATAATACTAGCTTTTGTGTTTCGATTTCAGTCATCATAGCCTTCAACTTTGTCTGATTTGATTGATTTTGAAAGCTGAACTGTAAATTCTTTGATGTTTTATTCTAATATGCTACTTTTGATTGGGAAGTGTCATATCGAGTTATGCTTGCGTAGGCAAAGTCATGCTTTCATATATGACTCCATGAATGATTCTCTCTGGTTAACCTAAATTTGTTGTATAGAAACTAAGAGAATAAGAATTTATCTGTTTAGGGCTAGCATCACTCCTGGAACTGTGCTCATTATCCTAGCTGGGAGATTCAAGGGCAAAAGAGTTGTGTTTCTGAAGCAGCTCTCTTCAGGCACACTTCTGGTTACTGGTAAGCAGTATGAAGTTTACACAGCTAGCTCATCAGATAATCATTTAGGGTTTGGGAATCATCAGATAATCATTTATTCAGCTTGTAATTTTGCCCTATTACACTATACTTGATGGTGGGTTTTTGTAGACAATTTGTGGTGCTTTTGAATAGCTGCTTTAATCTTGTACAGGACCCTTCAAGATTAACGGTGTTCCGCTGAGGAGGGTGAACCAGTCCTATGTCATTGCCACTTCCACCAAGGTCGACATTTCCGGCGTTAATGTCGAGAAGTTTGATGACAAGTACTTCGCCAAGAAGGTTGACAAGAAGAAAAAGAAGACCGAGGGAGAGTTCTTCGAAGCCGAAAAGGAGGTCAGTATAGAATCTAAACCCTAAACCCAAAACCTGAAACAAACATGTTTGTACAAACAGGTTTTGATCAATTCATTTTTGAACTTTTTTTGTTTATGGGTTGGATTATAGGAGAAGAATGTGGTTTCACAAGAGAAGAAAGATGATCAGAAGGCAGTGGATGGTGCGTTGATCAAAACTATCGAGGGTGTTGCGGATCTCAAGTCGTATCTTGCGGCGAGGTTCTCTCTAAGGTCTGGAATGAAGCCTCATGAACTTATTTTCTAAAGTTAGATTGTTGTTTCGCATGTGTTTGCTATTTGTGCTTTCTTTTGGACACGGGCTGCGTGATATGTACTTTAAGCTGCTAAATTTTGGTGGTAATGTAGCTATTGTTCAACAGATTGTTAGTTTTGTTTTTCAAGTTTTGCTTTTTAGTTTCGATTTGGCATCTATGTTTTATCTTGTTTGTATGAATCTAATGTGATTAGTCTCGCATTACGTCTAACATTGCATAAACATTACGTTGTTTGCTTCGTCAAACGACGGTATGTGCATTGTAATGTGATGTATATTGTAATATGAGATTACAGGCAGGGGGTGTTTGGATGGATGTAATGTGGGGTGTAATTTCACATTACGTCCCATATTACGATTACATTATATTGGTTGGTTTGTGAAAGGACGTAATGTGCATTGTTCAGTGTAATATGAGATTACGTCCAAACCTTCATCAACATAATGTGAGATTACATCTAAAATGTGAGACTATGTCAAACGTTATGAAGTGTTATTATTATTTGACTAATATTTATACTTTTAAAACATCGGAAATTGTCTAGTGTTTAGTAGGGCTTGCAATTCGTGAGGGTTCGTATCGTGTTCTTGGTGTTGGCCCAAACACTGCCCAACATGATAAATTGGCACAAAATATATATAAATAAAAAATTGAATAAAAAAATTAATATTTAACAATTTTAATTTAAAAACCGTGTTATCGTGTCGTGTCACTAATATCAAATCCAAACTCGTAATTTTCGTGTTCGTGTCAAGCCCGAATTGCCAGCCTTAGTGTTTAGTTCATGTTTGTTTCTTTTTTTGTTAATCAAGAGCGCAACAATTGTGGCATAAAAACTCGAACAAACTAAATATAAAAAAACATTTGACATTTTAATATATAAATAAATAACTAAACATTACAAAAATAATTAACATAATTTTTTGCCAAAACATAAAAACACAAAAAAATAAAAATAAAACCAACGTAGTAATTACTAATTAAGTAGTAACACATCATTTCTTGTAGGGCAAGCAATTGTCCATCATCTTCCATAACGCCTTCTCAAACTGTCCCCACCTCTGCTCTAACGTCCCCAAATACCCAACCGAAACCCGAACAAACCCGTCCGACATCCCCGTCACCGCCTTCTCCTCCGCCGTCAACCCGGAACACGTCAACAACGTTTCGTAATGCCCTAAACTCGCAGCCATGAACCCGAACCGCGAGTAATTCTGCAACAAGTACATAAGCTCGTTAGCCTTCTCGACGCTCCCCATGTCGACCCCGATGAGCCCACCAAACCCGTATCCTTTATTAGCCATGGACTTGAGGAGCCCGTGTTGCGGGTGGTCTACTAGACCCGGGTATATTACCCTAATGCCCGCGTTTCGTAGGCGGGTTGCGTAGGTTAGGGCGCGTTTGGAGATTTCTTTTATTGTTAGGGGTAGGTGGGGGACCCGTTCGGATAGCTCGAAAGCGATCTTCGGGTTCATGGTTGGACCGAGCAGCATCAATGGACCGTGGTGTGGGTCCATTAGTGAGTTCACGAAGTCCGATGTCCCACATATCGTACCTGTCGTTGCCAAAGTAGCAAATTGTTATCTCTGTTTTAATTTCTGTTAAATTAAGCATTGGCCACATGAGTTTTTTGGTGCGTACTCAAGAATTCGTTAGGGATTGTAACAAAACACTGGATTTTTCTATCATGCTTCAAAAGCACCATACTTTTGGTTTTTTTATTACTAGGATGGACTTAATTGTAACATATGTAAAACCTTAAAAGTATGAAAAAATATGAAATTTTTAACCACACATAATATTTGCATCATACTATTAATAATATTAATTTACCTCTAAGGTTCACCTTTAGGGCAATAGAAAAATACAAAAAAGAGTAACAAAAGCATGGTGTTCTTGGAGCATGATAGAAAGATCTCAAAACACTTTTAGTTTTTGAGTAAATTAAAGTTTGCTCAATTTCAACTCGGTACATGAACTTTGCTTTTTAAAAATTGACAACCTAAACTTTCAAATTCCGAGTAAATTGCTATTTCTGTTGTAATTTTGGTTAAATTTGATAAAAATGAAGTAAGTGCCGGCAATGTGAAGTCTTTTGATGTTATCCAATATGAATTCGCGACAAAATTGAAAGAATTATAACAAAACACTTTTAATTGAACACTCATTTGAAAAAAAAAAACAAAATTATTAAATTTGTGTGGTATTCCAATTGAGCATCAAATTATAAGTATTTTATTACAATTTTTTCATTTTAACTCCTTTTAAATACATATCAAAAGAACCATATGACCGGAACATACATATTATATATTATACGTCATAGAATAGATATATCATGTAGCAAATTTTAAAAAATAAATTCAAGTTGAGGGAATAGCCCACCCTCGAGTATGTATGGGTCCAGGTCCACTCTAAGAAAAAGTTTTTTTTTTTTTTTTTTTTTTTAAAAAAAAAAATTGCTTTCAGATATTAAGCCCAAATAATTAATGTTAAAGCATTTCTAGTGAAGTGGTTTTAATAGAATTCGAATTTGTTCGCCCTAAATTCTAAATTTAAACCTCATCTTATTTTCGGTCCAAAAATAATTTTCAGCCAAAAACATTAAGATTAAAGAATACTCTATAAGCTATTTCTATCTAATAGGTTTTAAATCCCCTAACTCCTTTTATCAATTGATCCACAGATTATCTATCTAACACGTTAAGATTAAATATTATTTTTAAAGCTATTTCTAGCTAATAGGGTTCGAATTTATTCATTTCATAACTCGTTTTATCAGTTCGTCCAACTAAAATAAATAAACATATTAGCATACCTGCAATTATGTCGCCCGCACCACTAATGAACTTGGACACGCTGTGTACGACCACGTCAGCACCGAGTCGTGCCGGCGACAAGATCATCGGCGCGAATGTGTTGTCAACGAACACTGTCACGCCCTTATCGTGGCCGATGCGGGCCAATTCCGGTATGTTAGCCACCGTCATAATCGGGTTGGACATGGACTCGAAGTATAACACCTTGGTCTTACCCTCCACAATCGCCTCGCGCACCGCCGCGTGGTCGCTTATGTCCACAAACGTCGTCGTTATGTTGCACAACCGAGGGATAAACTCGCTTAGCAGAGTCACGCCCTCGCCGTATATCGAATCTGCGGCCACGATGTGGTCACCGCTGCTGCATAAGCGCAGTAGCACCGTCGATATCGCAGATATACCTGGTCGGATAATTTAAACCGGATTTAGTGTTCAAATATTTCAAATTAAATATTTTTGTTATATTTTTTTTCCCTAGTCATGTTGTTTATTAAATTAATCAAAATTTTCATATCAGACCTCAGATTTGATTCTGAACACTAGATGCAGGGGCAATTCGTGTATAAACTTGGTGTTTGCATTAAACTAGTATAAACATGAAATGTGTCCCACAATTTAGGCTATTTAGCCCAAAAAAATAATTTAAAATGCGTCCCACTTTTTTCAAGTTTTTTTAATACACCGAGGATAAATACGTGTTTGAGTATAATTAATTTTGTAGTTTTTTTCTTTTTCTAAAACCCTAATTAGTGAACTAGAAGAAAAATATTAAATCTAAGAACACGCATGTCAAAATCTAAACGGTAAACACTATTCGAGACAGAAAGAGTGAGCCGGAAAATCTGAATCCCAATAAAATAATATATGCTTTCTCATCAAGTAAAATGAGTTAATAATAATTAATATAACATTTCATCTAATATCTATATATTAATTGAATATAATTTTTTTTTGTATAAAAAGCAAATTAATAAATATTATAAGTTCATTTACAATAAATTTTGCACATTTGGTAATGACTATTTAGATTGATTAATTATGGGTCCAATCACGTTTCTCATTTTTTTATACCTCTGAGGCTTAGATTTAGGTATAATTAATTTTATTTTTTTTCTTCTAAAAATCTATTGAAATTGATGAACCCAAAAGAAAAATATTAAATTTAAAGACATAAATTAAGATCTTAATGTTAATGTACAATTTGATATATAAAAAATGAGACATGCGACATATATACTAACCGCTAGCGGTGCAGTAAGCGGCCTCAGTGCCTTCTAACGCGGCCATCTGACGGCCGAGATTCATGACGGTGGGGTTGAAATGACGGCTGAGGAAGAACAGCTCGTGGTCAGGGCCGAGATCCCCTTCCATCATTCGCCGCATCGCCTCCGGCTCCAGCACCCTGAAAGTAGCCGACGCCTCGATTGAGTTATTGATACCGCCATGCTCGCTAAACGCGTGTCGTGCACTCGCCAACGCTGTGGCCGGATCGGTGACGTCATCTTCGGGTTCCGATCCCGGCCTCTTCCTTATAGGGATAAGGCTGGTGGTTCTCCTGGTTAAGCATAAACTCCTTGTTAAGCTAGAAGCCATGAGTGAAGGTCAACTATCATAAATTCATAATTCATGTGTGTATTTATTAAGAGGATCAAGTGGGTAAATTAGTGATAATAAAGTATTAGGGTTGTGATAATGGTGGTGATTATTTAATGATTGTTGTTTGATTGGGTTGATGGATGTATGTTAATAAAGAAGGGAGTGGTTTGATCTACAGCTATGAATGAAGATTGTTAAAATCGGGATCCTAATTAGATCGGATCGGGAGACGTAAGATCTTACAAAATTTTACTAATATTTCGTATTATAAATAGCTACTATTATTTAAGCGAATAAATAACACAGTATAGTATTAATTCACTAAAATAATATTCAAAAACTTCATAGAAATTAAAATTTAGTTGTAGAGTTCGAAATAAACATACAAGTTCAACAAAGTATTAAAATTCGTATATAAATTTAAAGTTAAAAAATTATAACTAATAATAATTATATATAGCAACTTCATCAACTATATTTAAGACTTATTAGCTCCAAACCATAAGCATGCGAAATCTAATTAGGTTGAGGGTCAGTCGGCAAATTTTATGAAGATGTTTGATTGAATTTATTGAGCACGTACATTTTATGGATGTATTTTGACTTAAAATTGAAATGTTTGATTTTATGATTTTATTATAATGTTAAAATCAAATTGATAGAATATATAAAGTCGCTATTATGATTATATTTGGTGATTAATAAAAATAACTAATATAGGATATTTTGCTTTTTTAAATTGTAAAACCATTTTAGTTTTTTCAGTTAGCTATTTTTAGAACACTTGGGGAAAATAATAATAAAAAATTATAGATTCAACATATCTCTTACCTAAAAAAATAAGGATAATTAACATATATATATATGGTAAGAAGAACAAATGAAAAATATCAACCATCATGAATATATTCATGGATATAATAATCTATTACGAAATAGTTTACTCAATTTTATATGCATGCATATTAGGTCACTTCATATTATTCAATTATTATTAAGTTAGCAGCATCATCACACCACAATATAATAATTTTGGAAAGAGATATCCTTATTATGAAAATATCTATCTTACGAATAATATGCCATGTTAATTAATCGATCATGTTGCAAACGGTGTAATATTTTACCGGCTTGTTGCTGTCGATATAATTGTTGTACGGGTACGGGTTAATTAACTACTTGGTCGAATAAATTACTAGCTTGAATTATTTTTTAAATATTTAATTAGTTTAAATTTACTATGTGTATAAATTGTTATTTCTGTTTTTTTTTTGCCAAAAATTGTTAGCTCTTTTTCTTTTTAAACGAAAAAAAACTGTTAACTCTGTTAATACATATTTTTGTTTACTTAAATGAAATTATCCACGTGTTGAGCATATATAATAAAGAAAATAAATATTAATTTGTTTGAGAATATAAATGTATTGCCATTTGCCCCTACTATCTGACTCTATATAGTATATATATATATATATATATATCAGAAAAATATAATCAAGTCAAAGAGTAGGTAAAAATGGGTTTTATCAGTTTTATCTTCATTTTTATTAAATAAGCAAAGGTGGTTTTTAACCTACCATCTAAAAAATAAACAGTATTTTTTCAACAAAAAAAATTAAGAAGAAGAAAATATAATAAATAATTTTAAAGAGATAATTTTATCTCATTCATTATATATATATATAAGCTAATTAGCTGGATTTGACATTTTAAAAATAGCATTCATATTATATTAATAATATGACTGACACCATAAAATGTGGTTGTTATATACTCATATTTTCTTTTACGAATTATATTATAGTATATATAAATAGATAATGGTCACTGATTCATCAGTTCATATATAAAAGAAAAATATAAAAAACTGAAGTGATGCTGTATTTAGCAGAAAAAAAAATGTGCTCATATAAGCAGTTGTAATTTGTCTGCTATACAATAATACACTTTAAATAGCACTGGTACTTCAGTTAAATACATATCATGAAAGACCTAATTATATGCAAATTGAGTGTTATATTTGGAGATAAAGAACGTTTATCCAATTACAAACTGATCAATTTCCACTACAAGAAAATAAGTTGTAGGTGGTATTTTAAAGATGACGCTTGCGCAAGTGTTATAAATATCTTAATGCTATTGAAATTTTCATAATAAAATTATTTTTTCTTGTATTATGTTGAAACTTTTTATAAAGTTACTAACTATGTCATCGCTATTGGTCGATTTCTTACTACCCAAACCTTAATTTAATTTTTATTACTTGAATTTGATTTTTTCGTCAAATTTACTACATAAATTTTCAATTTACGAATAAATTACTATCTCTATTATAACTTCTGACATAATTTAACTGATAATAACATTTCGTTCTAATTGTTTCCTTTTTTTAAAAAAAAAATGTTTAAGTACCTCTTACTCTTAGAGCAGGTCTACTCTTACAACAACGACTTTCGAATGTCCTTATTGTCCTGGACTTTGTATTTTCGTTTATATATACTAATATAAATATCATTGACAAGGAGGTCGGGATGCCGCCTCGCCTTGCTCTTTTTAAAGAGAGATTTCATTAAGGGATGTCGCTCTTGTCTTTTAAAGTCGTCGTGGTTGTCGTCATTCTTAGGAAAGAGTTTCGACTATTTGTCTTTTTGTCTCTTCATTCTGAACATAAATATCCGTCAACTTTTATTTTGGAGTTTCGACTTTGACTGTCTCTATTTACCAACCTACTGTCGACCTCAAACTATCTTAAATCGTAATCCAACACGACCGATTTGCTGGCACCGTTCTGCGAATCCCAAACTTATCATCATATTCATAATTTCTCAAGTCTATACCTAAATTAATCTTCAAACTCAAATTACAAATTCAATTTCAAATCCAAATACAAAAAAAACACATTAAATTCATCATCATAAACTTAATTTATATTTTAATCTTAGTGTTTTGGGTAGGTGTTACATTAGTCCTATCATATTATTCTGTAAAATAATATATATATATATATATATATAATGGATGGGACGGTGCGGATTCACTAGACACATCGACACCAAACCCGAACCGACCCACCTTGTGAAAATTAACCCGTACCGAATCGGCACGGCAAAATTGTAACCGCCCCGCGGATCGGCAAGTACCCGTAACTTGTTCACCCCTATTTCATCTGCATCCTAGTTCGAAACATTATTTCGGCCAGTCTTTCGAACTTTCCAATCGATTAGGGTTTTCCTGAGTGGTTCTGTTCTAAAACCCCAGTCAAGTCAAAACCTTTCTTCATCACCATCATCATCAACCTGCTAACTCTCAGAACTCTGCAAGCTTCAATGGTTCCCTCTAATGGCGTGAAGTTCATCCGCTGGTTCGGCCGTTTATCTCGCCATGGAAATTCCTTCCGCGCGGTAAACTAAACTCTCCCTTCTCTTTCATCTCTCCATATCCCGTCTGTGTGTAGATTCTGAAAATCTTGTTCTTGAAGATGCAGATGTACGGCTCTCTGCGCAGTAGAGACTATACTACGATTCTGGGCAATGATTATATCTCATCCAGAGGTATCCAATATATGCATTTCGAGTTATTGATTATTATGATCCAGATACTGGAAATTTGAGCTGATTTGCTCGATAAATTAGTGATTAATGATGATAAGCTGCAAAAGTACTTAGCAATGCACGAAATATAAGTGATTTCTGATCGAGTGATCTGATATTCGATCCGAATTACTGATTTCGGTATTCGTATATGGGAAATTCAGGCTGGTTTTGCTGATTAATCAGTGAAAAGTGATGATCTACTATCAAATCACTTCTAAAAGGAACTACTTTTACCAGAATTCATCTAAATATAGGGTTAACAACCTAAAAACAGTCTCAACTATAGGTCATGTTGCTATTCGTTGCCTCAAATTTAAAATGTTGATATTTGGTGTCTCAAATTGGTTGATTCCACTTTTCTTAACTGATTTTGGCATTAAAATTAGCATTCTAAGCAACAAAAACATGTTATTTTCCACTTGTCTAAATTATCAGAATATGTTGCTCATTGTTTAGGCTTAGTATCAAATATGTTGCTCCTGGTTTAGGCTTATTTGATTTTGGTGCTTAAAAAATATGTCTTTGTTCCGTCAATTTTAAGATAAGAAGGTGAAAATCAACCGATGTGATATTTGAGACACCAAATATTTTTTTGGCCAAAAAAAAAAAAATATCAGTATTTTAAATCTGATACAACGATTAGCAACATGTCTTATAGTTGAAACTGATTTTGGGTTCTTAACCCCCAAATTTAAGTGATTTCTTGATTCGTTTTCTTGATCTATATGTATTGGCATGTACTCATTAATATAATGGCCTCTCTCAGGTGCAGGTGGTATTAAAAGGTTCTTTCTTTTAGGGTCTACAAATGCTGGTTGGGGTGCAGTAAGATCAATTCATGGCACTGGTATAACATTTTTATCCATCCTGGTTTATCGGTCTCCATTGGTTCGGTTTATGAGTTGTTTAACCTTAAATTTTAAAAATTAGTTTAAAAATCAGCCTCTGGCATCTATTTGAATTCTTCCTATAAGTGGTTATTTGACATCTAACTGTTAAATATGGTGCAGCATCCATGGCTTCCCGAGATTATTACGATGTTCTTGGTGTCAGCAAGGGTGCAAGTGCATCCGAGCTCAAGAAAGCATATTATGGGGTACTGTCTGTATACCCGTTTCCAAAGTTTACAATTTGGTTACATCCGGTATTCAAATTTTGTTTTTTCTTCACCTCAGCTTGCAAAGCAACTGCATCCCGATACAAATAAAACCGACCCCGAGGCCGAAAAGAAGTTTCAAGAAGTTTCTAAAGCATATGAGGTGTGTTCATCTTGATTCTTAGTAAACTCGATCCTACAAATACAAGCATAATGACGGAAAATCAAATTACGGTATCTGCTTGACAAGTATTATGAGTTATTATATATTATCTAAAATGGCGCCTACTGTTTTTTGAAGGTGTTGAAAGATGAGGAGAAGAGACAAATTTATGATCAGGTATTTATGTCGGAGATCCAGGATCTCCGTTAACCCTTTCCTCTGAAGTGAATAGTACTACACTGTATACTTTGAAAGAGTTGGAACACTATATACGTTTAATTAACCAATTAGTTTTGATAATGAACCTCACTGGGCTATCTGGTGGGTCTAGACTCGCTTCCCAGATTTAATCTCCCAACAGAGTATACATCAAGTTTCTTATTTTCTACAAGATCCGTACTTGTTTTGGTGATGTAATAAACAACTTGTAGGTTGGCCATGAAGCATTTGAACAAGACGGTCCGTCTTCAGGCCCTGGATTTCATGGATTTAACAATCCATTTGAAGATATCTTCAATGGCGGCGGTGATGTAATTACCTCTATTATTAACCAATACATAGCATTATTTTTATGGTCCATATTAACTCATTTAACTCCTTATTGTGACAAAAATGCAGATATTCAATATGTTTAACCAACGATTCGGTGGTCAAGATATAAAGGTATTCATCCTTCATCATCTAATAATTTGTATTATTCTTTGATTGGTTATTTTATGAAATCAACTTTAATATTTGTACATACTTAATAAATGTTAGGCTGCTCTTGAGATATCCTTCATGGAAGCCATCAACGGCTGCACCAAAACAGTTACATTTCAAGCACCCCTGACCTGTCGAACTTGTGGTATATCTTATCGTAATATTGTCTCTCTGTTTTTTATATTTACCCGATTGAGATTATCAATAAAGTTTTCAACTGTTTCTTGTGTTCTATTGTCTGCAGCTGGAAGTGGCGTGCCACCTGGTACTAAACCCGAAACTTGTATACGCTGTAAAGGGGCCGGAGAGGTTACCTTCTGCAAGAGTCTATCTTTCACTTTTTCCATTTTTTTTGTTTTTTTTTAATTTTTTGTTTATTAAGTTGTGAGTTTATTTTTAATCCAGAAATTCATGCAAGCCGGGATGTTCTCTGTTCGGCAAACTTGCACTGCGTGTGGAGGTTC
Source organism: Clarkia xantiana subsp. parviflora (assembly GCA_036873135.1). Taxonomy (NCBI): domain Eukaryota; kingdom Viridiplantae; phylum Streptophyta; class Magnoliopsida; order Myrtales; family Onagraceae; genus Clarkia; species Clarkia xantiana. The sequence goes on from JAPTYO010000003.1 coordinate 18,035,745, forward strand.
TGGAAAAATAGTAAAGGTATGTTCTGTATGTGAAGCATCAATATGTCAGCCCACAATATTATTATTGTAAAAGTTTCCCTTCTTTCTTAAAAGCAGTAAATAGCTAACATAGTTACTTGAATTTGAAAAATCTTCTTAAAAAAACTTGATTTGTTCTTCGGGTTTTCTCATGTGGATGGTGCTGTTGTTGATTTCAGAGTTTCTGCAAGTCATGCAAGGGAAAGAAAGTTGTTCTAGGATCTAAGACGGCCAAAGTGAACATCATACCAGGTATCTTGCTTTTTTATGATCCCAAAACCCTAAACATGATAACAACCACCTCCATTGAGCAAGGGTTTAGGGTTTAGGGTTTAGCGTTTAGGTTTTTTTTTTTTGCTTAGTAGAAGTTTGTATTATTGCAGGTGTAGATAACAATGAAACTATCCAAATCCATGGAGCAGGTGGAGATGACCCGGAAGCTAATCAACCGGGCGATCTCTTTGTTGCGCTTAAGGTAAGGTAGAATTTTCTGTAACACATTTATACTACAAGTGTTTATGTTAATTCATACCTTATCTTAAATTAGACTAATGTCTAATCAGACTTCCTTTGATGTATTATATATGATTGACATCCCATTTATCAAATTCCTAATTTAGGTTCGTGAAGATCCCATTTTCCGTAGAGAAGGTGCTGATATTCATGTAGATGCTGCTTTAACCGTCACTCAGGTAAAAAACTAAAAACCTTATCTTTTATGGTCCAGATTCCAATATTTTACCTTCATTTACCCTAACTTCAAATATGGCTTGTCTTATGAACAGGCAATGTTGGGAGGAACAATCCGAGTTCCAACATTAACGGGAGAAGTTGTTGTTAAGGTATGTTTCGTTTTACTGATCATAAAGTTCGCATTATCATCAGTTGGAAAATTAGTCATTTCTGCAGCCCCAACTAAAATTATGATTTTATTGTTTAGGTCAAACCCGGAACACAACCCGGTCAGAAGGTAGTTCTGAAGAAAAAAGGTAAGAATTATACTCTATTTTTTCTCCTCTATAGTAAATTTGTTTTGTTGAAGAAGAACATGACTCTAAAAATAATATTTTGGCAGGAATTAAACCTAGACAGTCTTACATGTACGGTGATCAATACGTGCACTTTAACGTCAGCATCCCTGCGTAAGTTATTGATTTTAAGAACTGGGAAAAGAAAATCATTTACCCAAATCAATATTTACATCATTGAGATGAGAAATTACTTATTTTTACCGATACGTGATTCTTTCTTGTAGGAACCTAACTCCGAGACAGAAGGAACTGATTGAGGAGTTCGGTAAAGAAGAGCAAGGTGAAGATAGTAAGCCTCTTGCAGCAGCAGGGGCCTCAAGATGATTAGTAGCTGCTCTACTCATCTGAATGACCAAATTTGAACATTGGTCTTGGAAATTTTTGTGTGTCGGATTATTTTTACCTTCACATTCTATGTTGGTCACATGATATAATAGGCTATAATGATGTAGTGTTTGTTCATTAGTCTTAGGTTGAGATGAACTTGTTGTCTTTATAGTGTACATGTATTGTTTGGTTTTAGATGTAATGGGATGATATGCCACAATTTGAATGTGGTGTGGCTATTTTTGGTATAATAATAAGAGATCTACATTTGATCTTGATCAATTTGTAATTTCGATCTCAGGAGCATGCCAATTAGGCAACTTTAATCTCCCTTACAGTTGTCAGTTTTTCTACGGTTGTGTTTGTATAAAGATGATATATTTAGCAAGTTTTTGGATTGGTGTCAATATAGCAGTCATAACCAAGAGATACCAGTTGCCCAATATAGAAATAAGCAAGTTCTTGGATTAAGGTTGTCTAGACCAAAAATTTCATCATATACCTATTTACTTAACCTCTGGCCAAGTTGTTATTGACAGCATTTCACCTAGTGGACTTGATGCTAAACAAAACTAAAGAAGTAAAAGCTTGACAGTTTGGTATCCAGCTTATAGGAAAGTAATGAATGTAGGGAGTCTATTATGAGAAATCACCTGAAGCAGCAGAGTAATGAATTTGATGGAGGAAGGAGTAGATAGATCTTCATGAGGATGAACAACAACAGTTGAATCTTCCTTTCTGAGGTGCAGGCTGCTCCTGTCCTGGAACAACGAGAAGGGCGGAGTCTGCAGATTCAACTTCATTGGCGATAAGGGTCTTCTTGGTAATCATCTTGTAAATCTCTGTCAACACTGTCATGAATGCTGATTCGACATTGATGGACTCGAGGGCTGATGTCTCCATGAATAAGAGGTTTTCATTCTCTGCAAATTCTTTGGCATCCTCAGTTAGCACAGCTCGTATGTCCTCAAGATCGCTCTTGTTTCCGACAAGCATGATCACGATGTTCTTCTCTACTTGTCCTCTAAGTTCTCCCAACCATCTGACCACATGGTCGAAGCTTTCGCGCTTGGTGATGTCGTACAGCAACATAGCTCCTATTGCATGTCTGTAGTACAAACTTGTAATTGATCGAAACCTATAAAGATATCAAAGCATGAGGAAACCCGAGAACTGTAATGTATAATCTATGTGAGAAATACTCTACGCCACTTATATGAAATTTAAAGTAAGGAGCATTGTTGAACTACCACTGAAACAGTAGACAGCCTCACATTCAAAGGAAGCTATATGCTGCTTTTACAAGATAGTATAGCTATATGCTTTTACAAGATAGTAGAACTATAGCCTCACATTCAAATACACTCTACTGTCAGCTTGAGCAATCACGATCAGGGGATCCATAAGGGGAATTTCATCATATGATCATCTATCAGCACTTCTTTCAGTAATATATGAAAACCATAGGCAGCTATATCGAACCTGCTTTACTGTAAACTCAAACTATCAGATCTGGGCGATCCATAAGGAGAATATCAAGCATATCAGGATCCAGAAGCAGTTTCAACAGAATACGAGAACAAAGAAGCAACAAGATTCAGTCCACTTTACTTTCAACTCGAACAATCTTAGCTGAGTGATCCATAAGGAGAGAATAAGTATATCGTAATCTAGAAACGGAAACAATAACTCATCGAAATTGTCTTCAATACGGAATAGAAAACGTAATAGCCGGATACACCTCCATCTCAATTTCAATTCCAGTTCGATATTAACCCTAATTTCACTGTCATTCATCTCTCATCCAATTCCATCGCACAGATCACCCAAAGCAGATCAACAATCAATCCAGCTCTAAAACATCTGTTAGTTGACTTAACGGAGTACCTTTCTTGACCGGCAGTGTCCCATATCTGCGCCATGATGATCTTGCTATCAATCGGGAGTATCTTCGTCAGAAGCTCAGCTCCGACGGTTGGTTTGGAATCAATACTGAACTCTTCCTTCGAGAATCGCGCTAGCAGCTGCGACTTTCCGACAGAAGAGTCTCCGATCAAGATGACCTTGAAGACGTAGTCAATTCCATGCAGGTTGTCCATCTGAACAGGAATTCGAAGCGATCTCACCCTAAGCCTCGATCGCCGGAGATGAAGAAGTTAAACAGAGTTTTCTTGAGGAGATTGAAATTACGGAAATGAGCGGGAAGCAACTTTCTTGTGCGGGGCTTTATATAACGGTATTCCAACTAATTTCACTCCAAACTCCAGGCGCATACACCTGGCTGACGTGGCCATAATTTTTTTTCAAAAAAAAATTAGGTAACTTTTGTGAAGTCCTACTTATCAGTCAGTTATAACAAGTAGGAGTCGCAGTAATGGTGCAGGTACGAACGATCATGCACGTAATGTTACATTAAATACAAAAAACCGCATTATATTTTTCATTCAGATATTATAATTTTAAAAGAAAATAATTTAATTACTACATCACTAATACGTGAGTCGTGGTGTGTCATCTAAATCACTTATTTTTTTTAAATAATATATTTTATGCATCACATATTTGAGTGTTTTTTTTTTTTTTTAAACGTTCATTTTACTGTCAAAATAAGTATGACATATTAAAACAAATATTGTAAGTAACAAAACGACACACATCATTTAAGCAAGGCTATTAATTGTGTTATTTTTACAAAATTTAATCATAAATATTTTGTGTATTTTTTTTTACTATAACGTATTCAAAACCACAGTTTTTAATTATAATTAATTTATACACCCATAGTTAGAGATATTTTTTTGGCCACCGAGATTTTTTTTTTTTTTTTTTTGCTATGAATAAATAATGAGCTAATAGTGGCGGCCTATTAAAATTGAAACATGGGGTGTTTTTACAGTTTTCATAGACAATGAGGACGATTATGAATAGTAGTATTTAATTACTCTGGTCGGAATTCGGAACGTCAGGTCAGGTCAAATTCGTTACTTTTTCTATCCCGAGTCGCAACAGAATCATCCAGGAGCATTACCAACAATGGAGACGACCAGTCTCTTCAAGACGTTAAACCCTATTTCATTGGCGCCACTTCACTTCCACTTCCGCTCCACAACCGCCACTCTCCGCCGTTTCTTAGCTCCGTTCCGGCCGAAGCGCTACCATTCTCTCCGTTCATCTACCCTTTGCTCTCTCTGTAATTCCCTTATCCATCCACCTCACCTCTATATGTAAAAACCACTTCTCTTTATCAATTCGATGCTCGAATTGTCTTAATTCCTGTTGTTTCGATGCGATTGCAGCTGAACCTGAAGTGGTTGAATCCCTAGTTCATGGCAACGGCGTGGCAGTGCCAGTGAGTGCGCCTCGTCAGAACAAGTTTCTGCAAGTAGTGTTAGTTTCTCCCCAGGTACCGTTCAAATCTTGAATTTTCGATGGTGGAAATGAAGTCTGGATGTAGTGGTTCTTTGATTAGTTAGTGAAGTAATCAGTTCAATTTTTATATCTTGCTTAGGTTTTCTTACATGATGTAATTGGAGTAGTTCATTTGATTATCGGATCAATGCTACTAAAGAAAGAAGTATCTGCCATTGATTCTTATGCAATTGCAAAAACAAATTTTGTTTATAGGATTGATTCAAGTAGCTGCGATAATTTTGTAGCTGTGATAATTTTGTTTATAGGATTGTTTATAGGAAGCTATCAGGTTTATAGGATTGATTCAAGTAGCTGTAGCTATGATAATTAACTAAGCTGCCTCTGCCTTGTTTTAAATGAAATCAAACACTTTTGACCTTGTTCCTCTAGCTTATGAATGAATCTATTTGACCCAAGTCATTCAATTAGTCCATCTTTGGTGGAAAATCTGAATGCGAAAAATGTATGTTTTCAAGGTTGTGAGGTTCCTATTTCTGCATTACTTGAGTGTACCGGCTTTATTAGAAATTTAGCGGTTAAAGGCTATCTAATGGATCAAACTGAAGGGAAATTGGCAAAAAAAAATGTAATTTATGAATTATTATTCGATCGGTGCCTGAGCTAGTTAACTGATTAATTCCATGGTGCTCCATTACTATTGTCTAGTTTCTAATTCTCATCATGCTCTGGCCAAAAAAATATTTCATCATGCTTGTGGTTGGCTTTCTAAAAAGTTTGATTAACGAGATGTCAAATTTTCATATGCTGAGTGCAGTGTCTCCTCATGCATTTGCATTTACGGACTAAGTTTTGGACTTTGGAGTGAGTCACTAGACCTGCATTTGCTTCTCAATTTATTCGGGTTCACATATTTTGAACAAAGTGCACATAAAAGGGAAACAATATATATGGTCAACATTGGATTATAGCAGCATAATGTATAGCAACATTGAAGACTAAATTTTACAACTCTAAAGGAGAGTCTTTAAATTTCATTGGATCGCGTTGCAGATTCCTGGGAACACGGGTTGCATGGCAAGAACTTGTGCTGCATCAGCAGTTGGCCTTCACCTTGTTGGGGTACTTGTCCTCTCTATTAACCTGCAATTTTCTTGATTATTGTTCTGCATTTGCTTTATTGTCCAACATTTGGCAGAATGATGTTCTTTGCTGACTATCATGTTGTAGTCTTGTAGTCACTCTCTTTTTGTTGTTGTTTTTGCCCCTAAATCACATGCTTAGAGAATTTATATTCTGTCAAGAAAATGTATGCTCTATTAAAATAATATATGGGTTGATGTGGTGTAGTGGTTATTATTTAGTCTTACACATAAAGGTCTTCAGTTCGATCCTAGAATACATGTAGCCTTATAGACACTCTTTTTGCTGTTTTTTTTGCCCCTTAAATCACATGCTTAGAGAATTTATATTCATCAAGAAAATGTATGCTCTATTAAAATAATATATGGGTTGCTGTGGTGTAGTGGTTATCACGTTAGTCTTACACACTAAAGGTCTCCAGTTCGATCCTGGGCAGCAACATGTCTTATAGACACTCTTTTTTTTTGTTGTTTTTGCCCCTAAATCACATGCTTAGAGAATGTATATGCTAACAAGAAAATGTATGCTATATTATATTAGTATATGGGTTGCTGTGGTGTAGTGGTTATCACGTTAGTCTTACACACTAAAGGTCTCCAGTTCGATCCTGGGCAGCAACATTTGGTTGTAGTCATGTAGACACTCTTTTTGTTGTTGTTTTTGCCCCCTAAATCACATGCTTAGAGAATGTATTTGCTATCAAGAAAATGTATGCTATATTAAAATTTTTGCCCCCTAAATCACATGCTTAGAGAATGTATTTGCTATCGAGAAAATGTATGCTATATTAAAATAGTATATGGGTTGCTCTGGTGTAGCGGTTATCACGTTAGTCTTACACACTAAAGGTCTCCAGTTCAATCCTGGGCAGCAACATTTGGTTGTAGTCTTGTAGACACTCTCGTTTTGTTGTTGTTTTTGCCCTTAAACACTAAAGGTCCCCAGCTCGATCCTGGGCAGCAACACTTGGTTGCACTTTGCAGTCTTGTAGACACTCTCTTTTTGTTGTTGTTTTATGTATATGCTATCAAGAAAATGTATGCTATATTAAAATAATATATGAGTTGCTGTGGTGTAATGGTTATCACTTTAGTTTTACACACTAAAGGTTGCCAATTCAATCCTTGGCTGAATTTTTCCGTATTTTTTTCTCCAACTTTCAAGCATCGTTGACATTCTAATTATGGATATCCTTTCGCTGTCTGCATGGTTCAGCCATTAGGTTTTCAGGTGGATGATACGAAGCTTAAGCGTGCAGGACTCGATTACTGGCCGTATCCTCTACAATAGATGTTATTTACCCACGCTTCTATTTGCATCATTGTCGGAAAATCCTATTTCACTTCAGTGGGCATTCCAAAAGGGCCTTATTCATCCAGATCTGTTTCTCTTTACTGAATTGAATGCTTTAACTGCACAAACAGATACGTGGTCGTTAAAATTCATAGCTCTTGGGCAGACTTCAGAGACTACTTCACGAAACAGGTACCACAAAAACTCAACGAAAAGACGACCCATTATTCCATTTGTCCATTCGATGTGTTTACTCTTCTGCTCCAATGCAGGAAGGTCCAAAGAGATTGCTCGCATTCACCAAGCGAGGAACAGAAATACATTCAGTGAGCTTCTCAATCTTTCTATGTATTTGCCTGGCCTTACATGTCAAAATCTATATAATCAGGTTAAATAGCAGTATTTCCTGCTATTGGAATCGAACTTCTGGATTCTTAGGGTTAAGAACCTATAAACTGTCTGAAGTTTAACCTATGTGAGATTTTAGGTGTTTGAAGTTTAAATTGTTGATATTGACTGTCTGAAGTTTCAACTTTGTTGAAATTTTTGGTCTCCGTCCAAATTTACTGTTAAAATTGACAGAACTTGGTCATGTGCTTGTCACATGACCCAATAAAATAAATAAATCACAAAATTGCCTCTAGTTGGGTGGTGGCCTGTCGGAGTAGGGTGTGACCGTAGTAAACATAAAAGTATCAGGGCAATTTTGACTTTTCACACCATTCTATTAAATTTGACAAAAAAAATGGATGGAAAACTAAATTTCAACAAAGTTGAAACTTCAGACACCAAAATCTCATATGGGGCAAACCTCATACAGTTTATAGGTTCTTAACCCGGATTCTTATATAGAGTTTCAACTTCAAAAAACATGATTTTTAAAAAAAAAGGAGATTGACTCATTTATGTGTGGCTCAGGACTTCTCCTATCGAAAAGGAGATTGGCTCGTGTTCGGCTCAGAAACTTCCGGACTACCACCGGAAGCACTACTCGATTGCAAAACCGAACCATACGGTGGAGGCACGCTTCGGATTCCGATGGTTGAGACGTACGTCCGTTGTCTAAACCTATCTGTCAGTGCAGGCATTGCCTTGTACGAAGCGTGTCGGCAGCTGAACTACGAGCAGATTCAAGAGATTTCAGAAACCCAGACCGACTCCGAGCATTCGCTTATCGCCGAAGATATTTTCGGCTAGTTGATCCAAATCCAACCACTCAACCAGCAGAGCCCTCGTTTAAGTATCTTCGGCTCGCGCGATGAAATTGAAATCGATCTACATTTGAATCAACATCGAGTAAAGTTGGAATTCGAGATATCCGTGTGGTCGGATAGATAGATCTCTTGTATTTGTGAAAGATGGTCACCAATGGTGAATGAGTTATGTACTTTGCGATGTTCATTATATTTGCCTGACTGGTTGAAGATATAAGGTGCTATATGTGAGTGATTTCAAATGGCTAGGGCAAAAATAGAACTGAGAAGGGAGTTCTGGGTACAATTTTGCTTAAGGCAAAGTTTAGGGTGCAAAGTTTGCACCGAGCCCACCTGTCATGCAACTTAATTTATTATCTATTTATAGAGGATTTTTCTACTATGCTTTGGGAGCACCATGCTTTTGGTTTTTTTAATACTATGGTGGACTTAATTGTAACATAAGTAAAACTTTAAAAGTATGAAAAAGTATGAATTTTTTTAACTACATCTAAGATGTGTATCATACAAGTAATAATATCAATTTCCCTATGGGGTTCACATTTAGGTCAATAGAAAAATAAAAATATTAGTAGCAAAACGTGGTGCTTCAAGAGAAAGGTCCAATTATAGATGAACTCTAGAAATTGAATTGTAAAATATTCTTCCCTTTCTAATGATAGTTAGCATCATCACATGGGGCACTCACTCATCCAATGGCAACGAAATTGATGGGTGGTGTTATAACTTTTTCTTTACCGATAATGAGGGGAGGTAAAATCCATCAAATTATAACTACTTAATTATGATTTTTTTTTTTTGAACTTATAAATTGTTTGAAATTTATTCATATGAAATTTTAGTATTTAAAGATTAAAATGTTGATATAAAATTTCTGAAATTTCACTTTTATTGTATAGAATGTCTGAAATTTCACTTTTATTGCTATTTAATTTTAGAGCTTGGCTATAATCAAGTCGACTGAAAAATCAGTCGAGTTAAGAATGAAGATCTGTTAATCTTCCGTCACTCACTTCTTTTTCTCTCTGTCAAATTCACGTCCCAACTCCCAAGTCTCCTATGTTTACCTATTTATTATTTTCTTTACTCTTCTCTCTCCTCTCTCTCTTCTCACTATTTTTTTTTCTTTATTAATTATTATTACTAAACAGCACACGTTTTTTTGCAAAAAAAAAAAAAAAACAACATACGTTAATTTCTATGTTTTTTTTTACAATAGCATTACTCTAATTGGCCAACAACAATAGTATTATGCAATAATAATATTTTAAAGTATTAAACTTAATTTGTTGTATTATTTAACTAAGTTGGTAGTCATATAAATAAATATGATTTTGCTTTATTAAATTAGATAATTATACGCAGTAAAATCAACCATTTTAATATTTAAAATAAATTCTAAAGTTTATAGCCTTATATGTGTAGTATTCTGATACGAAGTAAATCATCGACTGAGCTTTAAAATACATCAGTAAAATCTATGTCACTAAATAATATTATTAGATTTTAATATCTAAAAATATATTTATTTCTTTTAATTTATTATAATTTATTAAATATTGAATATCGTAATCAAATACTCATAACTTGAAAATAGATATTATAATGTATAAATAATATTATTTGATTACGATATTCAACAGTAAATATAGTAAATTAAAGAAAATAAATATATTTATATATTTTACAGTCAAATAATATTATTTAGTGAATGAATTTATATATAGTGTTCTTTAAAGTTGAGAATTATAAATTGTACTTCGTAGCACAATACTAAACATTTGAGGCTATAAACTTTACAATTTATTTTAAACATTAAAATTGTTAATTTCACTATCGAATTTAGTCAAGCAACATTATATTTCGACTACCAACTTAGTTAAATAATTCAAAAAATTAAGTTTAAATTTCAAAATATTACTATTGAATAATACTATTATTGTTGGTCAAAATATAATTGAAAAATGATGTGGGTTGATAATAAAGTAAACAAAAATATTTAAAAAAAAAAAAACAAAACAAAACAAAATTGAGAGAGATTAAAATATTATTATTGAATAATACTATTATTGTTGGTCAAAATATATAATTGAAAAAAATGTGTGTCGATAATAAAGTAAAAAAAAAATATTTTAAAAAAAAAGTAAAAACAAAATTGAGAGAGAGAGAGATGAGAGAGAAGAGATAAGAGAGATGTGTAAGGTAAAAGAAAAATAACGGGAAGTGACGAAGAGACAAGTGAGTAAGAGAAGAGTGTAGCAGATCTCGAGGTTTCTTTAATCCAATGATTCAGAATTCGACTGATTTCTCAATCGACTTAATTATAGCTGTTCCCTTAATTTTATTTCCAAATTTACTTTTAAAATTGTTAGAATGGTGTGAAATGTTCAAATTGTCCCTTCAGGATTTCGAATTTGTCATAATTTATGCTCTCCTAATATTTAGAACTGAAAAGGCAAGCAATGTGGGATTGTGGGCCACCTTGCATTTCATGTTTTCAATGTTACATGATTACATCATTTCTACTGACATCATTGAATCAATCTGTCAGTTGTAGATTATATCATTGCTTGGATTCGGCCAATATAATAATACTAGAAAGTATTAGTTTAGCAGTAGCATTTTATTTAATACAATTACATTATTAATTATTATTAAGAATAATTTACTTTTATTCTGTGAATTTTTTTGCTTATATATAATGTCGGTATTTTAGGCACGTGAGTGTGGGTGATTAACTAACGAATGTGTAGTATTTATTAATAATACATTTTAATAAAAAAAAAATTGTTATATATATAAAGTCTTATCAATATATTATTATAGGTATATAATAAATATTAAACAACCTTATTAAGGATGCTACTTTATTAATACTGATCCCCCGAAATTCAAAATACCTTACATTTTTATATCACAATTAACGAACAACAATTATATAAACTACATACAGCAACTAAACCCGGTTCGGTCTCATTCCGGTGAAAAACCGGTTACAGAACCGGAACCTAACGACCTAGCACGTCCTCAGCGGGTTACCGCAAAGGCAGTCGTTATTAACAAACGACGACGCATCGAGGTGCTCGAACGGTTCACCCATCGGGATCGAACCGCATAGGTGGTTGTTGCTCAAATCCAAGTGACCGACATATTTAGCCGAAGCTAAGGTGGTCGGAATTTTGCCTTTAAGGTTGTTGTACGATAAGTCCAACGCCATAAAATACGTGTTCGACCCAAAAACATCGGGAATATTGCCATCGAGACCGTTCCGGCTCAGGTTCAGTATCCCGATCCCGGAGTTGGTTAGTAAACCGGCCGGGATTTGGCCGGTGAGGGCATTCCCGTCCAAATTTAAAGTCGAAAGAACCGGCATTTTCCCGAGATTTGCCGGGATCGAACCGGATAACCGGTTCATCGATAGGTCGAGATCTGCGAGCCGGTTCAGGTTCGAGATCGAGCTCGGGATGGTTCCAGTAAGCTGGTTCTTACTCAGCAATGCCCGGCTCAGCATCTTCAGCTTCCCTATATCCGCCGGAATCTCGCCGGAGATCCGGTTGCTTCTCAGATCGAGGTGCGTGAGGCTCGACATCTGGACAATCGTGGCCGGAATCTCGCCGGAGAGATCGTTTTCCGCTAAGTTGAGTACCGTCAGCTGGCGGAGGTTCCCGATCGACGGCGGAATCTTACCGGAGAGCTTGTTTCCGACGAGGTCGAGGACGCGGAGCGACGGGAGGGAGGTGAGGCAGTCGGGGATCTCGCCGGAGACGGCTTTCCAGTCGGCGAGGACGAAGTTGGTGAGGCGGTCGAGCTTGCAGATGGACGGGCTGATTACACCGGTCATGTATCCAGTCCGGCCGGCCTTTTCGAACATCGGATCCTCGGATTCTCCTCGGAGGTTGACGTCGGCGACGCGGTGGTTGGACTCGTCGCAGCTGACGGCGTACCAGTTTTTGCAGCAGTCGGTGCCTGTCCAGGTGTTGAAGATGCCTAAGTAGGGCTCGTGGAGTGACGCCTTGAAGGAGATGAGAGCTTCCCGGTCGGACGGCGGGCAGGCGGTGACGGCGGCGGCCGACGCCAGAAGAAAGGTGGCGGCGATGTGGAGAATGGTCATCTTTGATGAATGGCAGTGTAGTTGTGGTGTGGGTGATGGAATGGAGGGGTCTCTGATATAAATTGTGAGTTGGTTTCATTACTAGTAGAGTCAAGAGTGTCAGTCTACACAGTTACTTCAACTATTATTATTTAAAATCAAATTTTGAATTAGGGTTAATTATTATATAAATATTTTGATGTTTATTTAGTAGAATAAATTACTAACTTAAATCTTACTTTTAAATATATTATTACTGCTGTAATTAATTGACGTGTACCTTTTATTAGTTCTGTTAGAAATTCTATCTTTCTTAAACGGAATTATTAACTACCCAAACATCCATTAGCATTTTGATAGTTATCTTAAGAATTTAGGGTACTTTTGGATGGACGTAATGTGAAATTACTTGAAATGTGAGATTACAAGTAATGTGAGACTTAATGAGATTACTTGTAATTTCAGGTTACAGCGTTTGGTTGTGCTGTAATGTGGAGTTAATGTCAGATTACAGTGTTTGATATGTGTTGTAATTAGGGGTGAAACTGGACCGGTTTTTTGCTTGGTTCGGTCGGGTACCTATATTTTCGGTTCGGATTTTTTTTTATAAAAAAATAAAAATAAAAAATCCGACCTAATACCGTGTGAGGAAAAATAAACCGCCCATTGGTAATACGGTTTTTTCGGTTTTTAAACCAAAAATCCAAAATGAACAATTCCCATTGAAAATTCTCAGTATTTTCATGGAATTTTATCTAACCGAAATGAAAAATAACGTCCATTAATATAATTAAATAAATTACAAAACAAAATTAGAAAATATGCATAAGTGCTTATTTCATAATTTATATTAACCTAATTAATTAATTATATTGATTAATATCAACTAATATATATATATATTGTATATATTTAGTTAGCATAACGGTCGGTTCGGTCCCCGCGGTCTTGAAAACAAAAAATCCGAACCGGACCGAAAACCGAACTAGAGTAAAAAAAATTCGACAAAAAATCAAACTGAATATTTCAGATTCGGTTTTTTCCGGTGGGGACCGGATCGGTTTCCATCGGTTTTTCGGACCAACCGGATTTTGGTTTCACCTCTAGTTGTAATGTGCATTGTAATGTGACTTTATTATTATTATATTAATTTATATGATAATATTTAAAACAATATATATTTTGACAATAACGAACTTCTTAAAGTTTATGTTTTGTAATTAATTCTATAGTCATTTATGAATTCTAATTATTAAATATTTAAACTAAATACACACAACTATTAAATTTCTATTAATTGAAACATTATATATAGTTTTATAAGATATTTAAAAAAAAAAAATGTCACAAAAAAGATTTTGCTCATTATATAAAAACATTATGAGCATTATTATTTATTATAATAATAAATTATGAAGTAGATAAAGAATAAAAAGCTAATAATAATAACAATATTATTATCATATTAAACTATAAAGTTAATAAAAAGTATTTCATCTGTTTATAAATAATAATAAAATAATAATACTCTGTAATGTTGGACGTAATCTCACATTACATCCATTTTTGGATGTAATCTCACATTACGTTGATTGGACTTTGGACCTAATTTCAAATTACAATGCACATTACATTACAATGCACATTACATCGTTTGGCAAACCAAGCAACATAATGTTAATGTAATATGGGACGTAATGTGAGATTACATCCCACGTTACATCCATCCAAACACCCCCTTAAGGTCAAATTGTGATAGCTAAACTATTTCGAAATATCTTTTCCGAGTCAATCATTTCTGATTATGTACCGTTAGAAAAGTAAATGACAAGGGGGACATGCATTAATAATCCTCTGTTTCCGTCATGGGCTATGGGCATGCATTAATCGTTAGACATGTGAATCTTTTCAGACATTATAATAGTATATACAGAAACAATTACATATACAGAAGTAAAGTGAGAAGAAAAAAAAACGAATGTACGTTTTGTGAAAGCCAATACAAAAAAAATTATTCTGTGTAAAATGAATTAGTTATACAATTTATTTGTAGCTTGCTTCGGCTCTGTCGGATCGATTCGGCTAGCTTATTGAATATAACAAACATTTAAGTATGGAAATAAATAGACACGTGGCGAGCTATGAGGATAATGTCGAGACTGCATTAATGTCGTCAACGGTGGGAAATAAATACATCCGTGACTAGAAGCAGTCGGCCGGGCACAAGACCACGTGACTATGTGTTTCCATTATTAATGTTCTTCTGTTATTTCAATTCTGGAACAGCCTAGCCAAATTAATTACTCAACAATATAGTATATGTCTTTTTTCTTGAACTTTATCTTTTTATATAAGGTTTTATATAAGGGGATTAAGTACTTTTTTATACCACTTCTTTGCACATAATTCACTTTTGGTACCACTTCTATTTTTTTATATACTTTTGGTACCAATTCTTTCAACTTTGTATCATTTTGGTACCACCGTTAAGTTTCCGTCCAAATTGGCCGTTAAGTGTCATGTGTCATGCATGTGACCGCCCTAAACTTTTGAATTTGTTTCAATTTAGTCCATCTAATACATCCCTAACATTTAAATTGTTCAATTTAGCCCTAAAATTTTAAAATCGAACCCTTGATCCAAATTGACCTAGCCTAGGATAGGTCCGATCCTGGGTCGGGGTCGCCGGACCCAGGCAAACCTGATCCAGGGTCGGACCTAGCCCTAGGTTAGGTCCGACTAGGTCAATTGGGACCTAGCCCCAATTGGGTTCAATTGGGACTTAGCCGGACCTAGGTCCCAATTGGGGCTAGGTCTCAATTGGCCTAGCCGGACCTAGCCTATGCTAGGTCCGACCATCCCCAATTGAACCCAATTGGAGCTAGGTCCCAATTGACCTAGCCCTAGGCTAGGTCCGGTTAGGTCAATTTGGGTCAATGGTTCGATTTTGAAATTTTCGGGCTAAATTGAACAAATTAAAAGTTAGGGATGTATTAGATGGACTAAATTGAAACAAATTCAAAAGTTTAGGGCGGTCACATGCATGACACATGACACTTAACGGCCAATTTGGACGGAAACTTAACGGTGGTACCAAAATGATACAAAGTTGAAAGAATTGGTACCAAAAGTATACAAAAAAATAGAAGTGGTATCAAAACTGGATTATGTGCATAGAAGTGGTATGAAAATGTACTTAATCCCTTTATATAAGCGTTCAATAGTTTCCGACGAGGTATTTTAAGCAGTCTTATCAGAACCGGAGGACCGGCAGTCCGGCCAGGTTTGAACTGAAACCAGTGCATCTAACGGTCTGAAACAAGTAAATCCAAAGGACGTAAACGAAAGCCGGTTTTTTAACGAACATTACCATCTATGGCTCACCATGTCTTAGAAGTTTTTAGAAAAATATAAGAAAATACTCGTATTATATTAATATGTATATATATGAAAAAATTATTTTTATTTTGTAGAAGTTATTTATACTAGATAAAAAAAAAATATATATATATATAGATTAATTATGATAAATTATTAAGTTGGTGTAATACAGTGTTAACCAAACATATTTATTTAGTGTGCAATAATAATGTATTTTCATTTATTGGTTAGTTTATTCGATAAGGTGAAAGAGTAGGTAAATTCTCCATATGTTTAATTAATGTTTAATGTTGACTTTTGATGTCATATATATTATTTTATAGACTTTTTAGTGTCATATGTTCTTATTTTGTAGACAGTTGATGCATCCGTTAATCATCGGTTAAGATTGACCGTTAAACAATTTTATTTTGTTCAATTTAATTATTAATCTTCTTCCGGTGACTGCCCAAAGTATTCCGGCCACCGCCCAAGGCTGTTGACAACCGCTCAAGGCCATCAGAACCCGAACAAGGTCGCTGGCCATCATCCAACTCATCGGTGACCACCAATCGGAACCGGACAGCTCCGATTAGAACCGTTCGATCCCAATTGGGCCACTGAGGGCCCAGATCCAAGCCACAGAGCTCCGATCAAATTGATACTTCTAAATCTCCCATGATTCCAATACCGACAAAACCAATTGTAAATTAAAATTCCCTGCACGCTCTCTTCCAATCACTTTGCCTAGCCTAGACTCTATTTCCTATGCCTAACCCAGTCACCAAATCTAGATTAGCCATAGCTCATGAGTCAACACATGGCTCAGCCAATCAAACCAAAATTTACAAAAGCCAATGTGGAACTAAGCACGATTAACCTAGCCATGGGTCAATCCATGGGCTAGGATTATCAAGACCAATGCAACCAACACCAGAAAGAAAAACACAACCACAATTGACAGTCATAAAAGAAGATGATCCAGCAATAGGTTTCAAAAGTTGATTCATTGTTAAACTACAAGAAAAATCAACTATGGCCGAATCGGAGTCTGATAACAAAATTAAGCTCAAAGCAGATAACTTAATCTTCCTCATCGATTACCTTAGTGCCGAGACCCTTAAGACCTTCAGCAGGGATCTCTGCAACAGTCACGAGCGAGTAGAACTCCTCCTTGGCATCCTCCTCGTCGTTCCTCTTACGTGCGATTCTAACACGGACTCTTCTGGGCACGCTGCGGATACCACGGCTCCAGATTTGCTTGTTGAGCTTCACGTCGACTCTAACATCGGTTGTGCCCATGGCTTTCTGGGCAAACTTCCTGAGTTCCTTGATGGCCTTTGGTGCCTTCTTCTTGAATGTGCTGCAACACAACAAGATGGTTGCATATTCAGTTTAAGAACAAGTTATTAATTTAATCCTGCAATCTTCATCCCAATTCTAAAATCAAGGATACAGCTATGCACTACGATTCGAGTATATGGAAAGAACAAATATTGTTCTTTTAGGGTTTTGGGGCTTGGGTTTAATCCTGCAATCTGCATCCCAACTCTAAAATCGAGGATACAGCTATGCACTTAAGTTCGAGTTTATTGAAAGAAAAATTAGTATTCTAGTCCAAATATGCATCTACATATATGCTACTTGGGACTAAAACCAGAAGACTGAAATGCATATAAGAACATCATCTAACAATGATGCAATAATTAGTGTCCAAAAGAATACCATGTTTTGCTTTTACTTGACTGTAAAACTTAAGAATTTCAAATAAGTGTGTCCATTTAATCTATATCATGCCTGTAAAAAATTCATCCGCTCATTCAAACTTCAGAGGAACCGATCATATGAACTATGAAGATAAAATTATGAAATTTAGTTGGTGAAAAAAGGTCCTAAATCTACACTTTAAAGAAAAAACTACAATACAGTTATTTTAGTTAGTGTTACTGCATTAACATTTAACAGATCAAACTGTTTGCTACTAGAAGTATGCTCTTCAAAAAATGACTGATGAACAGACATTGTCAATCTTTCAGAGTAAAACAACTAAGCTCCCAGTATTCATCAAGATCACTGATGAACTTCAAAATGCACGATTACAACTTACTAGCAAACTAACATTCGGACTCAGCTTAAAACCAATCAGCTGTCTCATTTAGCATTACTTTAGCTACGATGCCATAAAACAACTCTAACAACAAGATCTGATCTAAGGTTCTACTTCTAGGAGAGCTAACCATAAGGAATATCATGTAATCCAAACAACATAAACACTCCCGATAAAGAAAGCATCAAAACTAGAGTTGTAGATCAAACTGTTCAATTCGATATGCAGAGCAGATAGAAGGAGCCGTACCATCCATGGAGGCGCCTGTGGAGATTGACGGTGTACTCTCTTGTCACCACCTCCTCCTTCCTGCCTTTGCTCTTCCTGTCGGCCATTGGATTTTCTCTGCCTCTGGTATCTCCGATGACGGCTGCCGCAATAATATAACTGCGTCTGCAACTGGAGCCCTAGATTACGAAGGAGGAGCTGTTTATATAGAGGTTATGTATAAGGAAATTACCCCTGGCTCAAGAGGAATCCACGGAAGTGCCACCAATTTTGGGCCGAATCGTGTCATTCCCTAATGGGCTTAATTTCTTGGGCCCAAAAGTGTGTTAACTATTTCTTAGGTGCAACTTTCATATATCTATAATCTGAATTATAGTATAGGTATAAGTGTTGTAACCATATTTGTTTGGGTTATTCACCAAATGCTATCCGAACTATGATGAATTCACATATTGTTATCTGCATTTTATTTTTTTAAAATTAGCTACATGAACTTTCAATTTCAGAGTAAATTGCTACATCTATATAAATTCAAGTCAAATTGTATAGAAAATGAGAATGTTTCCGTCGGATGAGGTCATTTTGTGTACTCAAAATGAATTCAAACATATATTTAAAGTATTATAACGAAATACATTCAATTGGATGCTTAATTGGACTTTCGTCCAATTCGAAGTCTTTTAATTGAATATCAAATTGAAGGTATTTCAACATTGCAATATTTCCAATTTATGTTTGAAAACATTTTGAGTACATATGAAAAGATCTCACGTAGTGGGAACATGCTCATTTTTTGTTCAATTTGATGGGGAATTATATCATGGTAGCATTTTGCTATAAAACTGAAAATTCGTTTAATTAATTTTAAATAAATAAAGTTCAGATAGCGATTTGTAAATGAGTGAAAGTTTGGATTACAATTTAGTTATTAACCCTAATTTTTTCTATGGTATTCTCCTTGCATAACAGTGACTCTCTGAGTTTGACTTTATCTCTTATGTCAGATACATTTTATTTTGCCAAGAAAATCTTAGACTCAATTTTCAATTTGAGCTTATATTCAACAAATTCCACCCTCAAAATTAAATAGCAGAATCTCTGAATGTGTCCACCTCATTTCCACGTCACCTTAGAACGAGATCCAAGCTGGCATCATCCACGTTGCATCTGATTACTAGGGGAAGCAATTTTGACGGCTTTCCATATTGCTCAAAGGTCGAAGCAAGACGAAACATTTCGCTTTCGCCTCGTATCAGCGGGACCCACATCCACCCAACCTAGTGTTATGCAAATGTCGAAACTCTGTAGTTGTCACGCGCTTGTTACTCGCGTCTAGCCTCTATCATTCCCCAATTATTCATATTTTTTTATATATATATAATAACTAAATAGATAAAGGATTAATTACCAAATAGCTAGCTGAACTTTTGACAGAAGTGCATATAAATAGCTGAAATTTTTTTTAGACCGAATAGCTAGCTGAACTTTTTAAAAGTAGCAATTAACTAGCTATGCTAATTTTTTGGTTAAAAACTAATAAAATTTCTAACATGAGGAACACGTGATGACACATAACCAAAAAAATCCACATGTCGTACACCATGATTGTTGAAGACGGTAGAGAACTCCTCATTCAAGAATTTCGTAAGATAATTCGCCTCTAGGAAGCGAATTGATTCGGAGAAAATAATATTGCAGTATTTCGGAAAAAAAACGACACTCATCCAAAAGAAATACGGAGTGTATATTTTGGTTACGGAAATATGTTGGCACCAATTTCAGTCGGTCAACTGCTATTCACGTGAGGAATTCCATTTATTTTTAATCAAAAAAATAACAAAGCAATCTAATCGCTACTTTAAAGAAAGTCTAGCTAGCTATTTGCTCTAAAAATAAGTTTAGCTAGCTATCTGCACTTTTAAAGAAGTTCAGCTAGCTATTTGGTATTTAACCCATAGATAAATAATTTTAAAAAGATGATCCTTCATTCTCAGCCGTTGGATATTTTATATTTCTTCAATTATTGGTTACATATATTTAATATTATTATATCGTCGCCATTATTTTAACGCCGCGCAACAAACTCAACTCACATACGCAAAGGTACCCATCACGCCCACTTTGACAGCCGCGACGCCCTTACGTGGCACCACATTATTGGTTAGGCGGCTCGCTGGTTCGACCGACAGTTCCTGGTCCGATTAAATGTCAACAAACACCTACTATTCCTCTCAAATTTACAGTGGATGCCATCGCAACGAAATAGATAAATAATAAACAAAATAAAAATAAAAATCGTGAAACACAAATCATTATCACACCACCTGCAATCCACAATAATCTATTAATTTTTTTTTTCGATTATCCAAATAAATATTAAAAAGAAAATAGAAAAATAAATAATAGATAATTGATGATCGGACGCCAAAGAGCACAATGAAATTTGTTGATCTGAATTTCTGGAAATTTTCTACTTTGCCGGATCTTCTCTGCTGTTTGATATATAAGGCGGTATCGCCATCGGAGGAGGCGGCGATTCGGACTTAGATTTACCGGAAACTTCCAGATTCGTCGTGTTTTGTTTTGGCTGTTGAAGAATCGATCAAACTCTAACGATCTTCGCCGCCTTAACCACCGGATTCTCCCTCGCGATGGCTTCACGGCCGGCGGCCTTGTAGTCGTAGCTGCAATCGTGTCTATCGGAGTAGCGGTGTTCGGCGCAGAAGAGCTCGCCGCACCGGCAACGGAATCCGGTGAGACCGACCTTTCTGCGGCATCCGGAGCACCGGTTCACCTCTCTCCTCGCTGTTGACTCCACCGGAGGAGGCGATGGCTGAATCGGCTTCCGAGTCGTCGCCGGCTGCGTAATCATCCGCCTAGGGGACGTGGATGCGGTAGATCTGGGGATCTTCTCGGCGGAGAAATTGAGGACAGCAGCGGTCGAAGCTGCGGATGCAGAGATGGCGGCGGAGGCCGATGAGGCTGAAGAAGAGGCGGCGGTTGTGGCGTTGAAGCATTTCTGGCACATGTTGTTGGTGGCAGGGTTGCCGGTGACGCCGCAGTTGTTGGCGCAGAGGGACAAGGTCTCCGGGACCTTGAACTCCGTTTCTTCGTTTTCGGTTCTCTGCGCCATGTTTGTTTCTCAGATGCCGATCACGTAGTCGGAGGAACTCCGGTGAGGGAGGGAGAGAGAAAAATGGAGGATTTAAGAGAGAGAAAGGCGTGGGTGAAGTGCGGAAAGAGAGAGAAATGGGAATTTGAAGGAATCAAGAGGTTGGTAATGGCAATGGAATAAGGGCCTCATAGAGACGCGTCTCAAATTAATTTGCTGGTTCCGTTTTTACGAAAATGTCCTCCTTACTTAAATTATTCTAGATTGTTGCTTTTTGCAGCTTGCTAATTCTGGGGAAAAAATAATTTTTTGGCCAAAATTTATTAATTCTTTTTTTTCGGTACGCAAAATTTATTAATTCGTTATTAATAGATTGCTAATATGCAAAAAGAAATAATTTTGATGATTAAATTATATATAATTACATAAGGTGAAGTTAACAATTCTAAAATCAATTATATAGTTTCTTTCTCCATATTAAATCAGTTTTTCGTTACTATAATTTGCAATTTTAAACTTTAAATTTAGAAATAAATTGACTTTATTAAATAATGTTATATAAATTTAATATATGTAGTATATAAATACATTTTGAATGACATATAATATAATATATTTCTATTAAAGCATAGTATTTTAATAATAATTATAACTTAACTGTTCATCGAATTAAATTATGTATCGTGTACATGGGAATTAATAATATTAATAATAATATAAAAATTGGAGACATATATTTTTCCCACTACGTTCTTAAAATATTAACTAAGTCCCTGTATTTATGGAAAAAATCAATTAATTATTAGGCTAACGCTCTTAAAATAAATCAAACTATCATTTGAAAAATGTGATTTATCATTTATTACTTTAATAGTGATTTTTAACCAATTACTTTAATAGTAATAATTGAGTTGAATACTTTGTTGTCTCTTAAAGAGTCAACTATGCTATTTCAGTTAGAATATTATAAATAAAATTTTTCCTCATTTTGTAATTTAGTTACATAGCACGACATATTCGTATAACTTGATCCTTACATTACTTTGTATTATTTTTCACAATATGATCTTTGAAAAGCCTATCAAAAGAATAATACATTAAGAGATTTACTTCACATTTAGATTAATTATAATTTATACGCACAGTGCACTCTACATGGATTCATATTTTATGTCTCACTCTTACTGTCTTAGTTCGTGTCTCACCGTTAAGATTTTGACACGGGTTCTTAGATTTAATATTTTCCTTTTAAGATTCACCAATTCTAAAAGAATTTTTTAAAAAATTACACAATTAATTCGTGTAAAGATTTTAACAGTGAAGCACAATCTGAAATATAAAAACCGTGGCAGGTGATCTGTATCTACTCTACATGGCTTATCATTCTTATCTTTGTTAAGAAGTTTTACACTTTAATATGAAATTAATTATTAATGAACTAATTAAGAAAAGAAGACGGATTGGGATTTGGGAGGGTACAATGGTAAATAAGTCCTCAATGAAGGGAGAATTAAGACAAAAGGGGGGCTTGTCTTTTGTACCATTGTTTGTTTCTGTGCACATAGGCCGCCTCATCTGACTGACCGTCACCACCCACCAACAATAAATTAATTAATTAAATAAATGAGAAAAATATTTTTGCTTTCATTTTCTCAACTTTCTTTTCGCAAGGAGTCACTTTCGCTCACTCGCGGTGACGTGCACGAGTGACGCACACGCGTCTCCAGCTGCTTTCCGGCCAGTGGCCGGTTAACGACTAATCACTGAACCACAGCAGCAGCCTACGGCGATTCCGGTTCAACTGAACCACACACATGTTCTTTTCTAGCCAAATAAATAGTATTTCGGTCAAAATCCAAATTACCTAATGTAGTGAAAAGTTGAATTTGAACGTTCTGATTTCATGTCAATAAGAAGACGCGCATTTTAATAAACCATCTCATAAGTTTGAACTTGTAAATTAAAACGTTGGATGCACTCTTATTCATATTTTATCAGCTTCCTCAAATCTAATCTAATTATAAATTATTATTAGAATTTTAATTTTCAAATGACTAATTAAACTTTTAATATATAACTCAATTGTTGCAATAGATATAATTTCTCTCAAATTGAACATAAACGAACCAAGTGCTACCTACATAAAGTCATTTGATGTGTACACACGATGGATATGTCAATAAATTAAAGGAGTGAAATATCTTCAGTTAGACTCAATTGAATATACGTTGGGTAAACTTCAAAGGAAAATGATTGGGGTTCCGAAACCCAACCTCCTAAAACCTCCGAATGTGAGTATGCTGAAATTATCCCCAAAGTTGTTAAATATTACCATGTATGCCACTTAGAAACCTTTCGGAAGTTGACGGAGGTTTGCTGTCGGACTCCCTATCACTATCCAACTTCAAAAGAGACCATGTTGCGTGAACATGCTCATGTTCAGTTCAATTTAACAAATATTAGAACTTCATATAATTAATTATTTGTAGTTAATTCAAAATTCATGTAACATTTTGGTTATTAACTCAAATTATTTAATAGTTAGAATTTTTTTTTTTTTTTTGCTCTATATTTGGAATACTATTCAATTGTCCGTAAGAGATAAAGTGCTAACAAACGATATAAATCTTGATAGATATGTATGGGTCTGGAGTCTGGACCAATCCAGAATTCTTACTATACAAAAAATAAATGTCAATAAACTCTCAATACGAATTAATTCAATTGTGATTACGTATAATCAAATGAGAATCATCATCTTCAAAATAAGCACACACAAACAAAAGTTAAACTCATTTCATTAATTCAACCAAACCGATCCACAAAGAAATTACAAGGTTCATTAAATGTTAACGAGTTCATTTATTTTATTTTATTTTTCTTTTTATTTTTTCCGCTGCTGGGCAAATAATACGAGATCTACTGGAGGAAGTAGGCGACCACGGACATGAGGGAAGCTCCGACGACAAACGGCGTTGTGGCAGCGGCGGCGCTAGCGGGATAGGCAACTGGGGCCGAGCCGGGGGTGCCGACGGCGGCGGCGGCGGGGGTGTCAGCGACGGGGCTGACAGAGGATTCTGCGGCCAGCACCGCACTGACGGAGGCGGCGGCGAAGATGACGGCGCAGGCGACCTTCTTCATCTCCATTTTGATTTTACTGCGTGTGGTAAGAATAATCAGAAGAAAACCACACGAAGAATTTATTGATTTACTGCAGCTTGAAGAAAGTAATTGGGGATGATGGGATTTTATAGGTGGTAATTTCTGTTAGATCTTGAAGTTTTCCTGTTTTTTTTTTTTTTTTCCGAAATAGTTTCCTTCTTCTTAGGGCTTGAATGGTGTTAGGGTTTCGTTTACCCTAAAAATATGGTTTTTAGTTTTAGCCATTGTAGAGATGACGCTTCCTCATTAAGCAGCTTCCCAACCATACTTTATTGGTTAGCATTTTAATCCAGTGTGGTGGGATAGAAGGCATAAAATTTAGTTAATTTAATAAAATATCGGTAATTCGATGCGCAATTGAGGAAAACCTCGTTTTATCATTAATCAATAATATTAAAAATTCGACGAGAGCTAAACATAATTTAAATACTGGAAGTTAATCCTTGAACAAATTCGAAAATAGTAAATAGGTCATACAAAACCGAAAAATTACAAATATGACTTAAAGATATTTAAACTGCGGTTTTGACGCTCTAGAAGAAGGAATTTGACCAAAAAACATTGTACGACATGACAGAGCTATGGGTATTAGTTATTACTTATACCGTTGTTTCCGAAACTTCGCTTGAAACTACATTCGTGCGCCAAAATTCGACAGCGGTAATCGCAAATTGACAATTTCACCCGGATCACATTGACATCTATAAGAAAAAAAATTATGATAAAATAAAAATGCATTGGATTACATTTGTAGTCAAATTTACAATTATTTTGATCAGATAGTCCAAATTTATGGATCATTTAAGAACTAATTAAACTATTTTTGTTTTGAAGTTGGTTCAATTTTGTATATGATCTAACAACTATAAATTTGACTGAATATACAATCGACTACATTTTATAAGGAAAAAAATATAAGAGTTTATGCATAGAGTAAATAACATTAGTATATATAAACAATGTAATATGGTTTGTTGGTTCAGTGTCTCATCTCTTAATCAGAGATCAAAAGTTGAAATTCCAATAGTGATCATGAAAATGGAAAAATATTCATGATCAACCCAGTTCACTAGATCCATTTATTTAGAGTGAGCCCAAACGATGTTACCCCATAACGTACTATTGTATGTTCCACAGTTAAAATAGATTAGTAAATGCCCACATAGATCATAGATTTTGATACATGTTTGAAGAATAAGAAAAAAAATAAACTAATGTGTCGAATTTAATTTTAGAGTTTAGTAGAAAAAAACACGTTGTTATAAATAAGAGTGAATAGTTTTTCTGCGGGTTAAAAGTTGAGAGATATAGAGAGGACTAACGATTAGGAACTTCAAGTTGATCGAAGACCACAATGCGTCACAGCCATATCCACATTACATACATAAAAATGCAAACCATTATAATGAGCACAACTCAACGTACGTACGTATCGTTCATCCAATTCATGGGGGTCGGAAGTGATAAGTTGTTCGGTATGATTGGTTGGCTAAAACCATTTCAACTCCATTGCCGATAAATAAGACATAAATGAGAAGAAACAGTGAATTATTAGAAGAATAAGAAACTATCATACTTCTACAAAATTTAGGGTTTATATATTAATATTCATCACGAAAAGACCTGTCTTTTTTATATATTCCCTAATTTTGAAGATTAAGGGAGAAACAAATACGACTTTACATTATAGAGATGAAACTTCCTTCTTATGGCATCAATATAGTGGTCACTTTTTCTCTTCAAAGATAATAAATATGACTTCTCAATCCCTATCTTCCATTGGTATAATTTTAGTGAGAGAAGTAATCGAAAACAAATTTTACAAATATGAATTTTTTATCTGACTTATGCTGAATGGGTCGGGTCGCAACGCACGATAAACAAAAAAAACATTAAATTTTTAAGCAGAATCAAAGCTAACAAATTCTACATATACGCATAAAATAGCCGAGATTATAAAAATATTCAAAAAAACAAACTGCAACAAACTCACCTTCTCATTAAGTATTTACTATTTACAAATTTAACTCATCTAAATTTTCTCTAAATCCTTCCAGCTGTCCCACGCGTCGTGGGGCCTACGCGCTCTCCCTTTCTCTTTCTCTAAACCCTATAAATACTCTTTCCCTCTCTAAATCAAATCATCAACACACCTCAAATTCTACTATCAATCTACCTCCGATCTCAGTTTCTTCAACAATGGCCGCTATTTCTTCGACCAAGTCCGTTGTTCTTGTTTTCGTAGCCGCAATGACGATAATGTCCTCTGTTGTGTCGGCTCAGGACTTCGCCACGTCACCTGCGCCCGCCCCTGCAAGCGGAGCTGCTTCGATCGGCCTCTCTGCAACTCTTCTCAGTTCGTCCTTGATTTTCGCGGCAATCACTCTGCTTAAACATTAAGTACATTGTCGGTGATGTAAATGTTCTTTTTTTTTTGTTTTTTTTGTGTTTGGTCGATTCATTCTTTTGTTCTTCATTGATGTATCGGCCGAGTTCGGATTCATATCTTATAATAAAAAGAGATTTATTGAGAAGTTTGCTCCATGTTCGATTTTGGTGTCTGAAGTTTAAAATGTTAAAATGGACAGTCTCAGGTTTCATTTTTGTTGATATTTAGTGTTTCAGTCTAATTACTTTAGAGAAGCTAATCCCGACGAAACCGACTGTCAAATAGGACCTCTCATGCACGCTCCCTTCTTGTCACCTTGCCGGGACTGTCACCTAAGAAGGGACTGTCACCTAAGAAGCCACATCTACACAAGTAAATTTCGCTCTATTGTCGCTAAAAATCACTACACAACACTCTGCTGGAAACATTTTCTTTCGGATGTTCCAGTTTTAGGAGAAATTTGACGATTTTATAAAAATTAAAGAGTGATGAATTATGAGTGTTTGAAGGGAGAGGAAAAGACGCGCGAATACACCAAATTTCAAGAAAAATGAAACCTGAGATAGTCACTTTCAATATTTTAAACTTCAGACACAAAAATCGAACAAGAAGCAAACTTCAGACAGTTTATAGGTTCTTTAACACTTTATTGAGTGAATTTCCTAAATCCAAACACAGCCTTAATTCGAAAACTTACAAAGAAGAGTTTACTTCAGCACCAAGAAACACATTCTTACATAATAATCCCCAACAGGGGCATTGCCTGTACCATGTTTGTTGAACTAACATCTATATTACATTAATTCGGTCCGATAAATCGAACCGTATTTCACTAATTTATTCAAACAATCGAACTTTCACTTACAAGTTTATGTACCTTGTTTACAAAACAACACTATTCGACAGTAATATTTAACATATGTAGTTACCCAGTACTCCAAAAGGAACGGCATTGCTCACCTTCTCCTCCATATGGCCTTTATCTTTCCCGGTTTCGCTATCCATCATCTTCATCATGTATAGAGAAGGGAAGTGATTATTGTTGATGTTTAAGAGGATGGAGGGAATGCTCTTCATCATCATCTTATTTACTCTGTATATGCATCTTATTTTTTTGGTGCAACTCAACAAACCGAGTCGGGTTTTCTTTTTCTGTTTTTTTGTAGCGATTTTGAATATGTCCGCAGATTCCGACGTCTTAAATTAGGATATCTGCATCCAGACAAACAATTTACATCATCAAGAAGCGAAATTTATACCATATCTCAAGAAGATGCATAACACAGATAGCTAGAAACCGAAAAAGGTTGTTAATTGACACAATGTTATTGTGAAACTTACCATCTCTGTGGTATGCACAGTTTATCTGAGGCGCAAATTGCTGAGGAAGTCTGTTAGCCTGAAGGTACCGAGAAGACGTATTAATGAACATATGAATATAAACTGAGGGCTTTTCTTGGAGATGAAAATAAAGGGTCTGGCTAAAACGCAGTCGAGTTTATTTCAACTCAATTTCTCAACCGTTAGATCATAAAAGAGAATCAATCAGAACTCAAGAGATATAAAGTGTTTCTTACACATGTATAATCTGATGGCTAAGAAATCGAGTTGAAATAAACTCGAGTTTATTTTATCCGAACCCGAAAATAAATGATAAATAAAATGACCTTATGTTTTTAGTTATCACTGTTTCTCCATCTTCAGCGTTAAGATGGCGCAGAACTACTTCCTCAAGCCGTCCATCTCGGTAAGCATGCTGTGGAATGGCAGCATGCATAATTAGATGGACTGCCCGATATTCAAAACACTATTATACATACAATCATGAAAGGCTATTGAAGGAAGGAACTGGATGAACTTCAAATCCTGCTTGATATCAATAGTGAATTGCTATTCTACTAATCTGACTGCTACCAGAGAACAAAAAAAAAAAAAAAAAAAACAGTTTTTGGCAATAAAAGTTAATGCAACAGACATTTTCCGGGTCGATTACAGTTACCATATGAAATACAGCTCATATATAATGGGTCATCATTTTAAATAAATATAGTTTATGTAGGCATGGTTTGCAAAGAACACCATTGGCAGTTTAGGGATTTAAATAAAGAATTGCATACTAACCTTGTAGAAACAACTGGCGCCAAAAGGACAACCACCATTTCCGAAATCAAAATGCTTACAGTCAATAGACCTGCAAAAATGCACCAGCAAAATTCAATAACATGGGGGGGGGACAAAAAGTAGCAACTAACAACATCAGTTTTTCCACAGCTAAGACTTATAAAAATATTAAAGGCTTATATATTTTCAGGTAATTAATTGCTTCCAAGTTCCAAATAAAGAAATCAAAGGATCCTTGATATGGAAGATAGCAGTGAGATCTAGAACTGTCCTGAGTCCTGACAATGGAATGACCATTCAAATTGGAATTGCAGCACATGAATATAACAAAAGTTTATGCAAGTTACGCATAAGTAAGATGTTCCAAATGATCGATCACTTACTTGAGTTTCGCCTTGTAAGTGTCAATGATTTCTTGCTTTTCTTCTTTTGAGGTATACCAAATCACACTTGGAATTATAAAATAGGATAGCTTGCGACAAATTGGACAGGCTCTCAAAGCATTCTTGACATCCATTCCAGGTGTAGGAGAGCTACTTCGCCAATTTCTTATACAAGTGATGCAGAAAGGATGATCACATTCCGACAGGATCCCAAACTTTCTCTCTGCAGCAGTAGGTTTCGAAAGGATAGCTTCTAGACATACACTGCACTCAATGTCTTGACTAAGCTTCAATGCTTCAAGGTGCTTTTGCTTTTTTTCACACATTGCCGTATGTGCTTCCCTCTCTTGGGGTCTAAATGGATGCAAGCAATGTTTTCCACAGGTAGCGCACAAGTCGCCGTGAATATGAGTACATTTTTCCCCTTTAGGGCAATTACCCGCAGCAGCAAATGAACAAATCGAACGTTCAGAAGATTCAACATTTCTAGACTCCACAACACCACCATCACCAAAATCATCTTGCCGCTGAAAGGCATCCAAATTCCATGGAGGTGTTGTTGAAGGAATTAGAGATCTATAAGAAGTCAACTCTTCTTGACTGGGCAACAAGTCTGTTCCATTGGATGCAATTCTATTAGACGAATCTTGACGAACCAAATCACTGACTAAGGATGAGCGAGCATTGGATGGTACCGATGGTGGACATGTCTGTGGCTGATGAGGTGCTTTAACATGTTCAAATCTACATCGATTACCGTACAAGCAGGTACCTTTTTGATAGAACGTGCATATCTGCAGAAAGAGAACCGATAAGAGTCATTATCAGGAATTGCTAATGTGTTCCTAATGGCTGAACAAATGACTGAACCAGATAATTACATTGTTGGCAGGTGTATTCCAGTCATGTGAGAACTCACAATATTCCCCTTTAAAACAAGCTCCATGAGCAAAGAACTTGCAAAGAACCCTGCAAGCAATTCAAGTTATGAACAAGCTACAAAGGTTCGCAATTTATCCAATATAAAGACTCTTGAAGAAAATGGAACATGAAATGCAACTGCCAATCTATCTTTTGTGGGATTTTAGATCTTAAATTATTAAAATGAGTAAATCCTTGTTGTACAGCAAAAGAAACGCACTAGAATAACAATATTGTCCTCCCAATAGAAATGCTGAAGAAAACTGCTTTCCCTCGCTTTAGAAAATCATTTCACCATTGAGTTTGTTTTTTTCTTTTCATTTTCACAAGTAAAATCCAAATTTCACACTGTATCATGCTAGGATTAGTTCCCTCCTGATTTTGTTTCCCTCCCATTAATTCAACTTTCACGTGTACGCCTTAAATGGATCATGCAACCCAATCATCACGACGATTGCAATTTGCAGAGCCTTTTGTACTGATTCACGGTTTCATCCCTAATGTGAAGACATTCACGCGACGAATCAAATCCTATAGCTCCCTCACTCCACCAAAATCAATTAAACCAAGAACGGAACCTCGGATCGAAAAGATCGAACACCAATTCATCTCCACATCCAAGACAACAACCAATAACTAAGAACATACACACAGATGGTTTGATCCGACAAGAAGATGGAAATCCACGCACCTTTTAGACATGGAGATGCAAGGTAGCGAGCGATTGATCAGAAGGTACGATTAAGTGGAACTAGATTACGGTTTTGTTGGAATCGAGAGCTCAATTTCAGAAAGTTGGGAGTTTACTGATAATAGGATGGAGAATTGACAACCAGAAGAAAAGAGGAAGAGACGGCAAAATCCGATTTAGCTCAACAGACGGCCGTCACTGTAGAGAGAGAAATTTTCGTCGCTTTATCGTCCAATTAATTTGCTCGGTGCAGTGCTCCCGGATTTTGCTGTACCCAACAATTAGTAAATTTTGGCAAAAATATTAACTATTCACAAAATCTACTATATTATATTAATTCGGCACCGGAAGCCCTCTGATCGACACGTGGACAGTCCACGCAGTCATCGTTTCCTAATTTAATTGGAGTTCTCTAAATTTAGATACATAATATTGATTGATTGAAAATTAAGAAGTGTTTTTATTTCCAATTTTTGTCTCTACGCAATTTATAGAAATAAATTAATTAAAAATTTCCATTTAAATAGAAAATCTATACAGTTTGGTTCCGGAAGACCATAGGCCGCCACGTAGGCTATACATAAATAGAATAATAAACAATTATATAAAGCAGGATAATAATAGATAATAAACAAATAAGTCAATTTATCACGTTAGGTTTTAATATAGCTTTAATTTGTAAAGAGAAACAAAGAAAGGAATCGATTCAGTCTAAATCAAGCAAAAAACCTTGCCATAAATAATATTATGAATTCCATAAATCTTCTATAAAGGCCAAATATATAATGAACGAGCAAACTTTTTTAACAATCTTTAAAAAATAAAGTATTTAAAACAAATACAAAAAAAGTATTTGAAGAAAAAAAAAACCTATTATAGCACAATATTTACGTTATTGTATATGTAATTACCAAAAACCCTAGAATATATAATATTTTATATAATATTATAATGTACAATATATTATTAGTGTTTAGCGTAATAATACTTAATGAGCTTCGTACAAATACACTTGCCTAAATTCTCGCCTGCTTCTATTATAAATATAAGAACACAAGATAAATATCTGGTAGCTTCAAAAAAAATTATCGTTAGAAAAACTTAGGTCGATATTATTAACTTCATCCTTTTTGTTATGTAGGGAGAAATGTGTTATTGAAGGATCGAGAAAAGTGAGAACTGTACTTAAGGTATGGTTTCAAATTTATGCGTCTATATCGTATTTCTTCTAACTGACACCTTGGTTGTTCTCAAACTATTTACTAATCAGCATATTATATAGCATTGGACAGTGAATATCACAAGAGACTATCACATTTGGATCAAAGGATGCTAACTGAAGTGATCGGCTTCAGTTTCGATGGCTAGGAGTTGATTGGTTTTGTTTCTCCTATCTTTCAGGTGAGCAAATTCGCCCTCAAGCAAAACTGCTCTCCTGACCATGTTCAAAATCCTAAGGGTCGAGCTAAATAAGCGGGTGATGGGTCAAACCGTAAAAAGGCGTCACAGTTAAGGGTTGAGCTAGGGCCCGAAGTCGGGTAACAACCGTGACGCCCAAGTTCATTTGAGGGCAGGCTCAAGATCGATGATAAAATATATGGGAGACATAAGCATTATTTTTTAATAACAATCGATCCAATCTCATCGAGTCGTAACACTTTTGAAGTTTTAAAGTTTATTTTAATGAATTTTTTTAAGTGAAAGTGGGTTCTTCTTCTTACTCGATGCAGTTGATGATGGACTGGCTAGAGAGGGAGTTCACGGTGGATTTGAGCGAGCAATATCAATATCAACATTAATATTGACGTGGAAAGCTTGAAGAAGTTGCTTTAATATGGGACTTGGACATATAGTTAATTTGCTAACGCCTTTTAGCACCATAATACTGCAAGAGGTATGCGCTTATATTTGACAATATTTAAATATTAAACTATATATATATATATATATATATGTTATATAATAGAAAATTATTAAAATAACATAT
This sequence comes from Clarkia xantiana subsp. parviflora, assembly GCA_036873135.1. Taxonomy (NCBI): domain Eukaryota; kingdom Viridiplantae; phylum Streptophyta; class Magnoliopsida; order Myrtales; family Onagraceae; genus Clarkia; species Clarkia xantiana. Next base: position 18,068,691 of record JAPTYO010000003.1, read on the forward strand.
ACAAAATTTACCCGAATAAAATAATATACTCTAAATAAAATATCATCATCGTCGTATGTATCTAGCTATGTTTTATTATTCTACCAACAAAGAAGATAAGTTTTATTATATTATACTAACTATAATTAAGTATGTCCACTTTACTATTATAATACTATATATATATATATTGTCAAAAAATCTAATACTATATGTATGTAAATTATTTTTTACGAAAAAATTAAACATTAATATTTAAAAATATATCATTTAACATGTGCACGAATATATTTTATTATTATATAATATTAGTTCCTTTTTTTAAATAATTTCTTTCAGTAGATAATAATAGATATATATTCTTAGGAATGAATTTTATAGTTGTCTGGGGAAAAATTTATTAATGTGCAAAAAAAAAATCCATTTATAAATATTTTATAATATTGTATACATATTACATACCGTCAATTTCTAAAATCTTCACCCTAAAGAAATCGTAAACAGTAACAATATTTAAAAATATATTATTTCCCGTAAAGGTGCATATACATATATTTTTATAATCGTTATTATATATATATATATATATATATATATATATATATATATATATATATATTATCATCTAAAACGACTATATGTTAGCTTATTTTTTATATATATGTATATTATAATATATATATATTGTTATTCAAAAAATAGATTTGTTAGAATTGCATTTAAATAATAGTTGCGCACAATTGTATCTTTCATTCTTAATGTATGTATGTATGTATGTATATGAACACTATTTTCAAATTTTATGTGCTCACATTATTGTCATTTTATGTAGATGCGATAAATTAGGAGAATGGATGGGTCAAGTGATCAAAAACATATTTGTTAAAGATTTGGAGCCGCACAAAAAAATAGTTTCTCATCGTGTTGTTCCTTTTTGTTTAAGGTAAATTTACTATTTCTTAATTATATATGCTTATGTTAGTTGTTAATTATATTTCTTTTAGATTATGGAATGGATCGAGTAAAACTTATACACGAATAAACTAAATGATAATTTATATGATTGATTGCGCATTTCAACTTTGTTATATGATAATTTATACGAAATGATCGGAAAATTGAGGCTACAAAGTAAGAAGGTAGTGTTGGTTCTATAGTTAGATATGTTATATATGAATCATATGACTGATTTGATTTAAAAAGTTAAATTGTAGATTAGAAGACAAAATCACCTCGAAAACCGATTGAAGTTGAAAATGAATATGATGCATCGGGAAACGGAGGAAAAATCATAATATGGAAGCACATTTACAATCATATAATAAATAATTAGAGATTCGTTGCCTAAAGATACCACTACGACAAATCGTCCAATGTAAGCGGTATTTGAAATTTCAACTAGATGGGTAAGCATTGCTATGTAATCTTAATTGCATTGTATACATCTTTTCTTATATGATGTGTGAATGTAACACCTACTTTGGATGTTTGTAGGGAATGCATTGCTAATGTAACATTTTGATGAAATATTATTTCTCAAGCAGAAGAGTTAAAATATATATATATATATATATATATATATATATATAAATGCAACTGATAACTATATATGGGTATCAAATGTATAATTTCATTTTATTACTTATTTTATATGACTAAAAGTTCATTGCAATTCTGATTTTGAAGTGTTATAGATAGTTAGTCAAATCAATTATCCATGAAATATATTATCCATAAGACCCACAATAAGCACACTCAAATCTATATATCTTTTCTAAAAAAAAAAAAAAATCCTCTATATCTTATTTTCCAATATGTTATTGATAATTTTCGGTGAAATATTTATATACTTATATTCCATTCAATTAAAGATTTAACAATACTAATGTTGTAGGAATTCAACTCAATGCTGAATTTGATGACGCTGTAAAAGAAAATCTACTATCCGTAATTTTCTTTTTTCAATTTTCAATTTTGTTATTTATAGTCTTATAAAAATTATGTATAGTACTGATAATTTCACTACTATGAAATATTTTAAATAATAATTAGTGTAAATACTTTAATTAAACTATACATTGCTATGTTTGAATAAAAGATCAAATATTTGCGTGGAAAAAAAAAAACTATACATTACTATTAATTCATTTCTATAAAAAATAAAATTAAGAAAACTTTTTTTTAGTTTTAATTTTATTTGTAATTTTCCCCCATGCGGTAGGGGTTAATGGTTTAAATATTTAGTTTTTTTAAATATCATATCTATAAAAATCCTCGAATTATTTTTAACTTTCAAATTCAATTTCAACATTTGGCAAAAAAAAAAATTCAATTTTAATGATTTTATTTTTTCAAACTTTTTAACTAAACTTTTTTTAGTTTAATTTTAATTGCAATTTTTACCCGCGCGGTGCGCGGGGTTAGTGGCTAGTCTATTATATTCTATTATATTATATTAATTCGGCATCGGAAACCCTCTGGATGACATGTGGACGGTTTGCCCTGTCACCGTTTCCTAATTTAGTCGGAATTTAATAGGGGTTCTCTAAATTTAGATACATAATATTGATTGACTGAAAATTAAGAAGTATTTTATATCCTATTTTGGTCTCTACACAATTTAAAGAAACAAAGTAATTAAAAGTTTTCTTTTAAATAGTAAATCTATACAGTTTGGTTTCGGAAGACTATAGGCCGCCACGTAAGCAAATTATATATAGAAAAAAACATTCTAGGGGTTTACTATAATAATAGCCATCGATAAAAATTAACTTAATTAATATATGTATATGATATTCTATATTTAAATATAAATATTCAACTTAAACATTTAACAGAATGTAATATATATATATATATATATATATATATATATATATATATATATATATATATATTACGAAACTTAGCTTAATATAATATTAAATCTTATTATATTCTATTTCTATATTTAAAATATTCAATTTACAACGGAAGGCATATGTTATTATATTCTATATATAATAATATTATATTCTATAATATCATATTCTGTATAACAATATTATATTCCATATAGCTATATATATATAATTAGAAATTCTAAACCCGTAGTTAAGCATAGTAGACCTCGAGAAAGTTTGTAATATATCATTAGGGTTTTACATATTGTTGTTATGTGTGGCTAATTTTGGTTCATACTTAAATTTAATTATATATAGCTTCCCTCACTACTGTCGATGTTTTGAAGCTAGGGTTTGGGCAATGAGATACATCCATGGAAGACATTGTGTAAGTTGATCTCCTTTCTTAATCCGTGCGTACAATAATTAAGCTAATATTTGTTTAGCTAATATTTGTTTTTTGTTCATCTCTCGGTCTTTAGAAACTCTAAGCAATTGTAAGTTAACGGAGAATGTGTAGCATACCACCAAGTCACACACTTAGCCGAAAAAACCCCACCAAGCCACATCAGTTAAAGGACGTAGGAAATTGCTTGAATATAAAAGTAAGACTTTGACCCTTTAATGATACAACTTTATTGTTTAATTTTATATTCTTAGTTAAATGATATAAAAACTTTGAAGCTATTAATTTAATACTTTTTTCTTTGGATTGGTTTGATTTGTGTAGAAATTAGACGACAATAAAAAGTTGGCTATGAAGGATGCTAAATTTGCAAGAGGGTTTCACTATTCAATAGGGATCTTGCAAGATGGGTTTGCATTTCAATTTTCTTATATGTAATATGTGGTTTTATAATTCATGCATATTATAGTTGGGGTTTGAAACTTACCAATATGATGTTCGATCTTTCTGTTGTAAAATGAAAAATCATTGTAAGATAATTTATTGGAGTAATGAGTGCAAAAAAATTGGTAAGTCCGGATTTAACATTTTTCAGTCAGTTATAGGGTTCAGCTAATTAATTAGCTTATCAATAGAGAATGTTCATTCATTAACATTACACAACATTATTAATATATATATATATATATATATATATATATATATACATAGATTAGTACATTATATTGTGTAATGTTACTGATTGTGTTATATCAAAAACTTGATAATTACCATTCTCTTAATTACAATGCAGAAAGAGGTCTTGGTACAACTTCTTATTTACATGCATGTTATATATATAAGCCTTCGTCAAAATTAAACATTGTAAAAACTAATTCATGGACTCAACTGTAAGGTTTTATTTTATTTTGGTGGTCAAGATTGCAAATTAATGAATTCCTAGGGTTATTTCAGGATTTACTCAGTTTTATGGGAATGCAACAACTATATTTTCAATATTTGGGGTCACAAAGGAAGTTCCGGACCAAAATCGAAGTAGCTAGACATGTAAAATATTTAACACTTGATCTGTTTAATCGATGTTAAGTGTAAATTAAGTCATGTAGCTGTATTGTTAGATGTGTTGATGACGATGGGTTGGAAATAATGTACCAATACATGTTTCACTACGATTTTCATTCACTTGAATATCTGGAATTTTTTTACAGGAAATGCTTGATGTAAAAAATTTATATCAAATTATGTATGTGTTGTCTAAATTTGTAATATTTTATTAATTGAGAAATACTAATATTGTAACACTTAAATCTCATAATTTTGTAGTCTAAGGTTCTAAGTGTTTATTTTATTTACTCTTTCATACCATCCTGATGTTTTCACAGTAATTACCGGTCTGAAATTCATCGTGCATTTGTGTTTACCTACGGAAAACTACATTCTATGAATTTGATGATCAAAACTATGGTCAAGAGTCGGGGATTAGAGATTCGTAGATTTCACACATGGTAAAATTACTATATAAGTTTAATTGTACAAGTTATGGTTTTAGATAGTAAAATGACTTATTTTCATACAGAAATTCCTAATAGAATTTGTTTTTTTTTTTTGCTAAATTTAATAGAAAATGTTATTACTTAGGAATTTATTGAAACTAAAAGAGTTTTCTCAAATAGAAATATATATATATTTCTTATTTAATATATTATTATAATTAGATTTTTTTTTACCAAAATATATTATTATAATTAGATACTTAAGAAAGGTTGCGTAATTAACAATTACTTAGTTATAATCTATAACTTTTTTATTTACTCTATCTAAAATAAGAAACAAATAAGTAAAATTTTTCATTTAAATTTATTATTTATATAGTTTGTCCACGGAATATTCATAGGCCGCCACGTAAGAGTTCTATTTTTATTATTAAATCTAACTTAATGGCAAGTCTCAAGTTCAATATATGTACCAAATTAAAAAAACATTAAGTAATTAGAAACGACGGCTTAAATAATTAGAGCAAGTAGGAACTAATAAGGCTCACTTTTTTTTTTACAAATATTAGAGCCGATTATTAGAATATTAAAGTATAAAATATTCGTTGTTACGGATTTTAAAACAAAAAACACGAGCAATGCTATATTTATCTAATGCGATGTGTGTGAATTTTTTTTTAAAATTTAAGTTGCAAACAAGGTTAATGATGATAGATTCTTAAAGGATAAAAGAATAAACGAGACAAGATGGACAATGAAACAACATAAACAAATAAAATATAATAACGTAATAGTGTGAAGAAATTTGTGGAGCTATTTAAATCATTAATATTTTAGTGTAACGAGGTCATAGTTAATATAAAAAATATCTTAACTGCAATTAAATATAGAAATAGAATAACATAAATATCCGTAAATATCTTGAGCCTTTTTAAATAAATAAAATTATGCTATTAAAATTAGTGTCTGCTTTTGATATATTTTTTTTTATAACATAATATAATTTGTTATATTATAAATATATATTTACAAATTACTAAAAAATAATTTGTTTCTTTATTATAATATGAATTTATTTCGGTTATCTTTCCCGCGCGGTGCGCGGGGTTAGTAGCTAGTTATTAATTATCTTAAAAGTATATATTATTAATTAATTTATTATAATAGTATATGTAAAGTAAAATATATGACATAATATGAAATTAAATACATCTTTAATTATACTTTCACATAAAAAGAAACTGTTTGTAAACTAGAGCATATTATTTTAATCTATATTATAAATTTTTACTTATACTTTTACATGAATAGAATCTTCTGTTCTTAAGTAAAATTAGGTGATTTTAATATATGTTGTAAATGTTGTATAGTTTAATCTTTATTTTGCTTAAAACAATTATTTATAAAGCTTGTGAATAACTTTTCTAATTTATGATAATATCTATAGACATGAACATCTAACCACCCAAATTTTCGTGATTATTAATATTTAACTTAAAATTAATCAAACAACAAAAAAAAATCTTTTGCAAATATGACAGTTAAGAGGTGTTTGGACGGATGTAACATCCACATTATGTCTTACATTAAATTCACATTACGTTGTTTGATAAACCAAATAATGTAACGTTCAAATTCTATTAATTGTAATGTGAGATTACATTAAAAAAATATAATGTGATATTAATGTTCCCTCATGTTCTCGTTTTTATTTTTTTGGAAAAAAAAGTAATGGGCCGTGACGATCCAAGGCTAATCCCGTTACGTAATGTTCAGATCTTCTGCTCACGGTCTGAATTTTTTTTTTTTTTTTTTTTTTTTCAAATTAGATTTTGCAAACAACCCGCACATGAACTTTGATTGATTTATAAATTATTAGCTGACTTTTTTTTTAATCATTGTTTCAACTTTCAATTGCAGACCAATTATTACATACATTATAATTTGGACGTAAATGGGCATGTGCCAACAACGGAAGGTCTATTTGACTTGTATCCATGATAGTTTTGAAAAAAAAATCAAAATAATTATATTAATACACATTATAATAATAATAGATATTCAATTGAATGTATTTCGTTGCAATCTTTTCAATTTCTCATTAAATCTATTTTGAGTGTGCGTTAAATAGACCACACAAAATAATTATATTAACATATATTATAATAATAATAGATGTTCAATTGAATGTATTTCGTTGCTATCTTTTTAATTTTTCATCAAAGAGTGTGCATTAAATAGACGACACCCGGCTGGCACATGCTCATTTCCGTTAATCTGACGGAAATATAATGGAGGTAGCAACTTGATTTGCAATTAAAAACCCATGTAACAATTTCTACAAAAGCAATGTTCGGATAACAATTTATATATATCGGTTAAAGTTTAGATAGTGATTTATAAAGGCAATATTTGAAAAAACAAACATAAATGAGGAATACCCCTATTACCCTTTAGAAATGGGCAACCATTTCGACCTAGAATGATAAGATCACATACATCAACAATGCAAGGCTCTGGAGAATCAATAGAACAAACAGCATTTCTGGGTATTAGCACAACAAACCTAAGGATACAAATCAGTGTTTTTAGCAGTCTTTCACAGTCTGATTTCAAAGAACAGAGCATCATGCAAATTGCAATCACTTTGGATTTCTAGAGAGAGGGAATGAAACTCTCTGTGGAGTAGTATTACTCTGGGAGGGTACCTCTGATGGTGGAACTGGTGGTGGTGGGTTCGGAATCGGGTCGTTTCTTTCATCATCCTCGGTTTCTTCAAGAGCTGCCGCCGATTGCCTCTTCGGAATTGCGAGCTGATAGTTCGGGCTGACCAATGTGTCCTGATCTGGCGGAAGTGGAATCCCGGGCCCGGATATGGATTTTGGCAATGGAATCTTGTTCCTGCTTCTTGCTAGTTCCAGTAGCACCTGAGAACACACAGCATTGATCATCAATTGAGTGTAAAAAAGTTGCCTTTGATAAGGGAAATTCTGGAAAGTGTAAAACTTTGAGTGAAATTCGTAATGAAAGTGAAAAAATGTTATTTTTTTAAGAGAGACATTACCAAATGGTATAGTCAGCAGCTTTTGAAATGGGAAAGATTGCATTTTTACTATGAATTTCAGTAAGTTTCAATGAGGGGAGGATAGTTCCGGGTTGGATGATCAGCACATAGCCAACTCAGCATTGATCAACTGAATAGGCGAACGTTAAAGAGAAGAGCATAGTAGAGCAGTAAAAAAAAGTTGTCTTAGATAAGGGGAATTCCAGAAAGTGTAAAACTTTGAGTGAAATTCGTAATGAAAGTGAAAAAATGTTATTTTTTTAAAGAGAGACATGATCAAATGGAATAGCATTAGCTTCTTAAATGGGAAAGATTGCATTTTTACTATGAATTTCAGTAAGTTTCGATGAGGGGAGGATAATTTTCACTCCGAAAAGTTCAAGGTTGGATGATCAGCGCATACATTTGGTAACATCTCAAAAAGATTGCCAACTTAGCATTGATCAATTGAATAGGCGAACGTTAAAGAGAAGAGCAAAGTAGAGCAGTAAAAAAATTGTCTTAGATAAGGGGAATTCTAGAAAGTGTTAAACTTAGAGTGAAATTCGTAATGAAAGTGAAAAATGTAACTTTTTTAAGAAAGACATGAGCATATGGAATAGTCAGCAGCTTCTGAAATGGGAAAGATTGCATTTTTACTATGAATTTCAGTAAGTTTCAATGAGGGGTGGATAACTTTCACTCCGAAAAGCTCCAGGTTGGATGATCAGCACATACATTTGGTAACACTCAAAGAACATTGCCAACTCAGCATTGATCAGTTGAATAGGCGAACGGAAAAGAGCAGAGCATAGTAAAAAAAAGTTGTCTTAGATAAGGGAAATTCTAAAAAGTGTATACTTGAGTGAAATTCGTAATGAAAGTGAAAAAATGTTATTGTTTTAAGAGAGACATGATCAAATGGAATGGTCAGCAGCTTCGGAAATGGGAAAGATTGCATTTTTACTATGAATTTCAGTAAGTTTCAACGAGGGGAGGATTGTTTTCACTCCGAAAAGTTCCAGGTTGGATGATCAGAGCATACATTTGGTAACATCTCAAAAAACATTGCCAACTCAGCATTGATCAATCGAATAGGCGAACGGAAAAAAGCAGAGCATAGTAGGGCAGTAAAAAAAGTTGTCTTAGATAAGGGGAGTTCCAGAAAGTGTAAAACTTAGAGAGAAATTCATAATGAAAGACAAGAATGTTAGTGTTTTAAGAAAGACAAGACCGAATCGAATAGTCAGCAACTTCCCGAAATGGAAAGGATCGCATTTTTACTATGAACTTCAATATGAGTTTCAATGGGCGGAGGATCCGAAAAGTTCCAGGTTGGATGATAGATATGAATCAGTGCATACAATTGGAAACATCTGAAAAGACATTACCAACTCAGTAAAAGCATATTACCTCTCGTGGAGGCGGTTGTGAGAAGCTGAAGTTAACTTTAGACTGGATAGCAAGCTTGACATCATCGCTGTCGATTATACTCTTTCCAGCATGCTCGGAGTAGACTTGTGCATCACTGAGCACATCAACAACGTAGCGGTACCATAGCTCTAAGAATTGGTGGATCACACGAGGTTCGTACTCCTCAACACCCATTGATTTTAGCAATGTTTTCACAATTTTAGCATCCCTCGGCAAGTCCTCTTCTCTGTCTGCCATTTTTATTTACCACTCAGCTTCCTGAAACAATGCATACTCAAATTCGATATGAGGTTCATACTTCATAGTACTTTGATTTGATGCATACTCCACAGATTAGTTCATTTGATTGAATTTTGCAACTTCCATTTAAGTTATGAGGCCGACAGCTAATTTACTTACTCATCATGAGCCTAGAAATTTCTGGGTTATCAATCTAGCTAGCCTGAAATTCATCTTATAACTTATAAATCCAGATCCAAAACCCCTTAAAACCACATGATTATAAACATCAACTCACTAAAAACAAAATATTCCATCATGAGCTGGTCATAATTTTGAGGTAGCTCAGTGATAAGATCAATCTCGAAAGTAAACGAAGAACTAAACTAAACACAAAAGCAGGCAACAATTTAATACAGTTTCATTAGAATCAAAAGTCATAAGAATTAGGGAATTAGGATAAGCAGCTCAAGCCACTGAATAATTTCTTCACTATAGTAAACTTGGAATTCCAAGCTCATCAATTGTACTAACGTAAAATAGAAAGAGTCAGATAATGACAAAACTCGAGCAATAACAAGGGAAAGAAAGGGATTGCAAATTCATATTCCAAATTTATAGAATCAACGTCGAATTGAGAACAAAATCAGAATGGAAGTCCATTATTAATAAGAATATTCGTAAAAAATCAGTAATTTTTACATAGCAATTCAATAAATTACTAGACGTTGAAGAGAAATTACCCAAAAATTCAAAATAAGGGTTTCGGATTAGGAAGCGAGGCCTCCGGCGGTAAATTTGAGCTGGGATCCGGCGAGACAAGGGGAAGCAGGCAAGTCGGAGCAGCACCGGCAGACCAGCCGACAGAATCAGCAGCAATGGGGAGGCGGACGGGCGCAGCAGATAAGAGGAGAGAAACACTATTTTTAAATAAGATATCAGTCTAAAATTTAAAAAAGTAAATAAAATACTAAAAATTTTGAGCCATAAAATACAATTGTGCAAATTCACAGATAAATTTTAAATGTCTGTACCGCATGCTACCTTTGGTCGTCGGATCTAGGGATGGTAACGGGTCTCGGGGCCCCACTGACCCGCGGGGCCCCGACCCGGTTTTGACCCGCGGATCACGAGTCGGGTCCGGGTCGGGTCGGGCTCGGGGCGGAGCGGGTCCGGGTCTAGAGACCGGGGCCCCGTAGACCCGCCCCGAAATGCATATATATATAACTTTTTTTTTTTAAATTTTTTTTATGTTAATATGATCTAACATTTACTAAATAAAATATGGTTAATATACCTATATAAATAACATGTACCAATTTACAAATATATGTATATTTAGATTATTAGGATTTGTTAATTTGGGTTTGGATTTGAATTTGTATTTATAATGAATTTGATGTGTTTGTTGTTTATATTTGATTGGTGTTAGATTTATGTTTTGAGTTTATATATAATGTAATATTTTGACAAAAAAAAATTGTATTTAATATTGAAAAGTGAAAAAAAAAAAAAAAAAAATTGTTCACATGACGGGGCGGGTCGGGGCCCCGCGGGTCGCCCCGCGGGATTGCTGACCCGACCCGACCCGGAAGGTCCAATTGGCCGGGTCAGCCAGGCCGACCCGCGGGCCGGGTCCGGGGCTGCCAAAACCCGCCCTGACCCGCCCCGTTGCCATCCCTAGTCGGATCCGTGTCAAGCGTCTGTTCTTCATTAGATATGGCTTCGATGACGGCGATATCTCGCCGGAGATAGAGATAGCTCTACCACTGAGACTGTTAGCCGCCCGTACCACCTGGTATCTTCGTTCGCAGGCTCCGCATCAAGCGTCTGTTAAAACAACGGAATTTTAATTTCGATTAATTACATACATTGAATCTTGAACGGTCCGAGATTTTAATTACGATTAATTGCATATATTGAATCTTGAACGGTTCAAAATCAGAGAAATTTTAATTGCGATTAATTGCATACATTGAATCCTGAACAATCCGAAATTTTAGTTGCGATTAATTGTATATATTGAATCTTGAACGGTTCGAATTCAACGAAAATTTAATTGCGATTAATTGCAACTTAAAAACTTCAGCTCCCTAGTGCAATCAATGTTATGGAGTTAATGACTACAAAACTCTTAGCTCAATTGTCATAAATGCATCAATTAACGTAAAAAAAACAAAATCATCCGCTCCACATTCTGTTATTATCTTTCCTTCGGAATTTATAATATATATAGATATTTTTTTGAATAAATTGTTAACCAGATAATTTTTTTAAATAAATTGCTAATTATTTTTTAACTTTGAAAAAACTGCAAACTAATTTTGTTTTGTTTAATAATCACGCTTTGTGAAAATTTGCTAATTCAGATTTCATATTGGGAATAACTTACCATCATCAGTGGTGGTCTAGTGGTAAAAAATGTTTACATTCATATAGTTTGGCTCTAAGGTATCAGGGTTGAAACCCCTTAAAAACGTGAGATTAACTTGTTTAACAAATATATAAGATTGTATCTAAAAACGAAATCTAAACTACATAATCGTTAAAAAAAAATAATTATTTAGCTATAAAGCGAAATCTAAATTAATAAATTGTAAAAAAAATTAAATTATCAATTAGACTCAAGCTACAAACAAAATAGAGATGCATAGTCGGCCTTTTTAAGTGTTTCCGCTATTCTTACAGTAAGCCAGCCCGCCAAGCCCAAATTAGCAATAGAGAGCACATTATTATTTATTATATTATTATTATTATTATTATATGTCCACTTTTGTGATATATAGGTTCTGAACTATGGCCCAAAAAAAGATATAGGTTCTGAACTGATACCTCCTTATGTGTTCAGTCGAGCCTTAGTTAGTTTACAGTTTAGTTATAAATATTTAAACAAAAAATAAGATTGTTTAGAACAAAAAAATTTGTGCATGAAAATAAAATAAAACACGTAAGTGAAAGTGATAGTGAATGGTCCAAATATAGCGTCCAAATATGTACTTCTCATGTCATATTATGTGTCAGCCTGGTTTAGAATTATTATCTCTATATAATAATATTATACTTATCAATTAAATAAAATATGTTAGAATATTATAACACTATTATTTTTATAAAAATAAAAAAACATGTAGGATTTTTTTGGTAAATGCATAGTAGTAGCAAACTTTGTTAATATTGTTATCACTCATTAATTTGTGTTTATTTTATATTTAACAGTTATTTTAGAGCAAAATGATATTATTTTGGTAGAAAAATAAAATTACAACTAGAAACAACATGTTGTACATCGGACTAAACGATTGCAACAACTCGAGAATCTAACTAAGGACATACTCTCATAATCAAACGAGGTTCACACACCCAGACATATTTAAAAGTACATATTCGAGCCTCTCGAGGATTGACACTATGAATAACAAAAAAAAAAAAAATTGTTGAAGAACTTCAATCCTAGTCATGGCATCCGCGACCGAGTTAGCTTCCCGATAGACACGTCTAAACTTGCATCTATTAAACTGGAGTAAAAGACTCCTGCAATCTGAAATAACATGCATGAATTTCAAATTGAGATCAATAATATCAGTAATAAGTTTCTGAACAACCAAAGCATATGTTTTAATATGTAATGACTTGCTCTCTAACCGATGAGTAAGGGAAAGATCATCCCGAATGTCCCAAAATTCTGCGAAAAGACTATTAGCAGTGCCCAGGCTACGAGAAAATCCTAAGATCCAATTTTTTGCAATTCAACTCCCACAATTTAACTATGTAATATGGTGTAATGGTTTAACACTTTATCCTTTAATCAGAGGTTCAAACTCTGCGGATGAATATGAGAATGTAAAGATATTTATGATTATAATTTTTCCCCTTACGGGGTTGACATCGAGAGCGATGAATAGTTTAGGTCTGAAACAAACATAATATGTCGCTGCACTCTTAATGGGGGGGCCACTCATAAGACCACTTCGTAGGAAACAAAACAAAATAACAATGCACATCAGAACGTGATTTATAATAGGTTCACTATGGCTAAGGAATCATGATACTCGAATTAGTGCATTCATTAACAGTTCAATGCTTCATCTCTTAACTAGAAATTGTAAAAATAAAAAATATTAATAACTAACGTTTTATCTCTTATGGACTGATTTAACGTGAATAAAAAGAATGTAGCTAAGCTTGTTGGGTGTTTCACATTTTTGTCTTTTGACCTGCTTTTGAAATTCCTTAGACTGGACCGGATCAGACCGGACCAGACCAGACCGTATTTCTAGACAGACAGTCCCACTAGAAGAGAAGGATTCTTATTCTTTGCTTGTTAAGGAGAGCATTATCCTTATCTTAGTCCTTAACTCATCTTTTTTATCCACCTATTAAAGTCCAACACTAGCCTTTTACTTTATCATCGTAATGAGACTATTTTTTTGTTTAATTTGGCCAAATCGTTATGAGAATACTTCAACAATTCACTTTGTTTAAAAAGAAATACGAATCATTTCGATTTGGCCAAAAAAAAGTGCATTGTTGAAGAATTTTTAGTCATTTACTAGTGGCCAAAAAAAATACTTTGTTTACTAATTATTTTATTAAAACAAATTAATCTAACAAAAGACTTAATATTACTAATTATGTAATAGGGTTAATGGTCCACTTTGTACAATTTATTTGCAGAAAATCCACTGTTTATATTGGATGTTTTTTTGTACCAATTTGGTACAAGAGTTTCCATTTTGTATCGTTTTCATACATTTGTTAGTACTCCGTAAAAAAAGTAGTTAAATGGTCATGTTACATTCACGCGAGTAACCCAAAAGTTTCGATTTTGTTCAATATAGTCATTTTAATACATCTATTTTGTTCAATTTAGTCATAAACTTTTAAAACCGAAGCCTGAATTAATCGGACTTAACTATGGGCTAGGTCCGACCCTTCCATTTTGTACCGTTTTCATACATCTATTAGTACTCCGTCAAATAAGTAGTTGAATGGCCATGTTATATGCACGTGAGTAGCCTAAAACTTTCAATTTTATTCAATTTAGTCCTTTTAATACATCATTAACTTTTATTTTGTTTAATTTAGTTCTAAAATTTTAAAACTGAAAACCCTTCACTCAAATAACTTAATCAGACTTAACTATAGGATAGGTCCGACCCTGAATCAGGGTTGTATGGGTCGGTCAATCGGGGGGCTAGGTCCCAATCCTCAACTCTAGGAAGCAGTAGCAGACTTCTTAATTACCTGACAAAGACTGAGCTAATAATAATAGTAATAATTATAGGAAATAAATTGGTGCAGTAAAAGTCTAAAACACAAAACTATATATATATTATCTCTTATAAAAGTGTCAGAAAAAAAACAGAGATTTCATAGCATATCGTTGTTCAGTAGAAACAGCCATAGTTACCTTACCGTTTGATCTGCGATGTTTCTTCAATAGTGGTAACTTGTAAGAGTAAATGCTGCCAAATGAGTAAAAGATAAGTTCAAAGTTTGCTATAGAAATGTTATTTATTAGACTAGAGATAATATGTTGTAACAATTCCGCGCTTCATTTTTTAATAAGATGTCATTAGTTCTGATGGAAAAATATATATTACTTACTAAGATTACCCCGCGAAAAAAAAAAACAATATATATGTTGTCTAACCATGTCAATATACTACAGTAGTTCAACACGTCACTTTTTAACAGAAATATTCAAATTCCGCTGAATCTCTAAGAATAGAGAAATATTTATGATTAACAATTTACTTATTACGAACTGACCAATTTTCATAACATGACAAAATTCACAATTGCGAGACTTTAAAATGCACATAAACATGATTTATTTTATTAAAGTATAATATTTTACTATTTTAATATTTATTAAAAATATATCTTTTACTAGAGTATTTTTCTAATTTTGAGCATTCTATTTAATTTATGAAATAGTTATAATTTTTATGGGGCCTTTCTTTTACGAAATATATATATATAGATGTAATATATTTCTAACATAGATATCACGTAGAATGTACCTAAGAATAAGATAGATAAGTTTTATTTGTAGAATAATTCAAAATGCAATTTATCCACAATTTGTAAATTAATAAGACCGTAAGCGATAAGCCGGAGGAAGGTGAGAATCACGTCAAGTCATCATGCCCCTTATGCCCTGAGCAACACACGTGCTACACTGGTCGGAACAAATGGTTGCGATCCAACGAAGGTGAGCTAACTCCAAAAATCCGTCCTCAGTTCAGATTGCAAGTTGCAAAATCATAATACAAAATAAAATAAAATAAAATTTCGATCTATACGCAAATCATTATTTCATTAATCAAAATGTAGTTTCATAAATGTAGGATTTAAATTTGGTATGTGTCCAAAAGACCTTGTTGTTTGTTGTTGGTGTGGTGGTTCTAGTTTGGAAAATAATGTCTTGTCTTAAAAGGTAATAATGGTAGATCAACTTTTTCTTACCAATAAATATATAGCTCAAGTCCACCAGTTGGGTGAAGTGGTTGGATCATTATATATCACTGCAAAGTGCAATCACATTTACAATTAATGTTTTTGTTTTTACTACACTTTTAGTTTTTACCGCTAACTATTATCCTATTTGCCTTGTTAACTTGTTATTACTCCAACAATGTCATTGGTTGGGGGACCAACTATCTTGGATTGTTATGGTAACCTCTTTGTGGGTCGTTCTTCTACTTTGTTTTATCTACTTTTTTACTCAGTTTTCAGCGTACAATAAGGTAGAGCAGAGTAGTAGACTGTCACGTTTAAGATTTATTTAATTTTATTTAATAAAAAAAATTTAAACAATAAGACAATTATATATAGAGACTATAGAGTAACTAAAATTCAATCCTCCAATAATAATAAAATGCCACAAATAAGCTTAATAAATCAATAAATATACCCAATTCTATCTCTCTTTTTTTTTCTTTTTCTTTTTAAACCATTTAATAATGGTTAGAGATTAAATGTATCATCCCATAATTAAAGATTTCGAGTTTAAATTATGTATATATACGAGAAAAAAAATAATTATGGCGTCAACTGCCATGATGAAGTCAAAAATTCTATTAAAAGACAATAATTGAGTTATGAGCAAATAATTAATACAAAAAGTTTTAAGTGGCAAATTTAATATTTTAAATGACGGTTAGACCAATTGGTAAAACAATTTGTGTTCTTAGGAGCGGATTGAGTTCGTATCTCGCTAGAGATGCCAACTTGAGGAGGACTTTAACTTTAATGCTCCCGACCCGAAACTGCGGAAGCAATCTTGCATATATATATATATATATATATATATATATATATATATATAATTAAATTGACAAATTCTTACAAATTTTATGGTAAAAATTACAAATAACAAAAATTTAGGAGGTAATTGCTCGTCGTCCCATAGTGACTTCGTCCCTCGACCAGTCATTTACCCTTTATGTAAGGATTTGATACGATTATAGATTATTTTAAGCGCATATCAAACATGCTATGAATGTTATCTTCCTAATACATGATTATTTTAACTTTTTAAGTATGAAGTGAACATGCTACGTGTGATTGTGATGTCCCTTAACGAGCATTTGTATAAATAAAACTCTTCTAATAATAATAAGAAAAAAAAACAAAATAAGTATTTTTATAAAAAAATAGTCTAAAAATCTGTGAAGAGCAAATTATTTTAATTGTAAGATACTATTATATTTATATAGTATTTAGTAACATAGAAAATGGGGATGTTTAATAATAATAATAATAATAAATAAAAGAAAATGGGGATGTAAAGGTGAATGTATTTTAGTGGTATATATATATATATAGAGTTGGTAGGGAAGGGGATAATGGCAGTATTAAACAAAGGTAACGTGTCTACAAAACGCAGCATAAAGCGCCACCAAATATGCATCGGTTAGAGAGAGAAACTTGGATTAAGAGATCAGAGGAGAGAGAAACACACAGACAAAAAAACAAAGTAGTGAGTGTAGTGTAGAGTAGAGTAGAGGAGAGGTAGCAGAAACAGAAGGGCAAAAGCACACACTCTGCAAGGCCACCACCACCACCACTGCAACGCTGTAGTACGTCGTTACCTTTCACTTTCCGAGCTTTCTCTGGTCTCAAAGATGGCGATAGCAGCTTCGATTCGACGTGTCTGAGCTCCTCAGCTGCCAATGTGAGTTGTTTCTCCGCCGTCTCGCGTTACTTCTATTCTCGCTGATTCTTACGGTTTCTCTTCCTGTCTCAGCTGCTGCGGACCGTCTCCGTTGAATTCCGGTGAATGCACGTCTCAATCCGGTGAATATCTCGTCGCCGCCTGATGGTCCGGTGATTGCGGCGGATAATCTCACGGCAATGTGATTCTGATTCTGCCTACGAGGTAGATGCTCTTGGTAACCTCTTCTTCTTGCTCAATCGAGACTCCGTTTTTATCTAAATGACTATGTATACGGACTGATGAAGAAGCTGAACTTTGAGGACTTCCGATCCGTGTTTATCAGTAGTAATGCTGAGTTTCACGAGAGGCTGATTCAAGCAATGTATATATTTACTTTAGGATGTAGTGAAGAGGTATTTAAAAATATGTGAAGTTTTTTGGCGGAAATTGGTTCAAATCTGGGGAGTTGAGTACTTCATCTTGGTGCTTCTAGTGGTTGTGGTTGCAAGTTTTGGTTGGAGACTCTCAGTACACACTGTGAGTCTGTGACAGGTCCCTCAATCTGTTTTTTGCTCAGTGTCAAGATTTGATACTACACTCTGTAACCAAGTACACTGATGCTCACACTCGGGGTACCGTTAACTGATTTCAATGTTCAAAACTGGCCTGATAGAGGAAAATATTTGAGGGACCTGAATATTTTTGGGTCATTTCCATGAATTTGATACTCCAAACCTTACTGCTGCAAAGAAAAAGGGAAAGACAGCACGAGGTGTGGTGGGGCCTTGGTGCATTGGTTGAATAACACTGTTGAATGGTTAAGTCTGAATCCCTTGCTTATATCTTTAGAAGCTGTTTGTAAGTCCATGACCATTTATGGTTTCCATCTTATTCTCCTGTTTCACATTAACTAGCATTGTTGTGAACATGTTGATGCATTAATATCTATTAGTTTTGGACATTAATGAGGTCACACGGGTACAATTTTTACTAAGCTTTGCTTTTATGTTTATAGATGAGTTAGATATGAACAGTTTCTTGACTTGAATAATACTATCCTTCAGCAGTTTCAAGCACGCCTCTTTCAACCATTCAAGAAAACTGTTCTTTTCCACTCGTAGGGCCTTATTTTGGCTGTGTGACTGTTGATTGATTATGATTGAAGCTTCTGTGACATGGTCAAATCAAACCAACCCATTGACCAGTGATCTTCAAGGGTTCACGTGCTTATATTGCAATCTCATCTTTTATTGGGCTCCGAGCTTCTATGTTTCCCTTTTCCTAAGATTTAGGAAAGAAGTGCAACTCTAGCTTCTTTTGAAGTAAGAATTTCCTGTATGGCCCCCAAATATTAAAGTTTTATCACACTGCTTTATCCCATTCGTTTTATTTCATCAGGCATTCTAATTTCTATCCCTTTGCATTGTATTTACTGACTTTTTTTTCCTGTTTATTGGATGATTGTGGTTCAGATACCATAGTTGAAGTCAAATCGGCCTTTCGAGATGAATGGGAATGGACACATGGAGATACACTACATAAACACTGGGTTTCCGTACTCTGCTACAGAAAGTTTCATGGATTTCTTTGAAGGCCTTACACACGTTCCAGCAAATTATACTAATTTTGCACCAATGCTTGATCAGGTTGGTTACTTCTTGATATTTATTGATCCACATGATGTTTTTGTCTTGAAAACACGGTATGTTATGTGATATTTGTAGGATTTGATGTTCTGTTAAGGTGTGAAATAGTATTTACGTATTACATCTCTAAATTGTTGAGTATTACTCGGATCTACATTGTTACATGTTCAAGTTAGAGAGTAAAAAACTGATATCTTGACATTAGATCAGAAGGTACTCACTCATTGAACAATGAAAGGAGACCCATATATGTGATACTGAACGAAGTTGAGTATTCAGTATCCTGACAGTTCTGGCAGGGGTGATACCCCTGTGCCTTGTTGAGGATAAAAATGACCATTAGAGAAAATGGGTTGATGTCCTTATTTTCAACGCTTATTTTAATTTTGTACCTTGCAGGATAATGCTTACTGGTCCATGAATATGAATCCCTACAAATTTGGGCCATCCGGCTACGGGAATACCTCCTTTTACTGTCCTTATGAGGTGAATGATAATCTCCCAAGATTGGATGCTAGCAGGAGAGCCTGGGTTTACCCTACAAGTTCAACCATTTGTGTTGAAGAACCCATGGTAATAGCTCATCGGTCAGGGGAAAACGCAATGATGGTTGGGGATGCTATTATTGAAGAGAGTAAGTTACTCTCTCCATAAAATATAATTCAAATGTTCTATCTTCTGAAGCTTACTTCCTGGTTCTGTCCCAACTGCATTTTGGTTGTGTTTTTCATTGTGATGACTTTTAATTACACCATAAAGTAGTTTCCAAGAACTCTTGCTGAGCAAGATATCAAAATTGGTCATGCTTGATTTGAAATATGATGTTTAAAAGTTATCATTCGTTTATGCTGCAGGTAGCTCTGATAATCATAATGCGAGTCCACCAGAGGAATGTGTGCTACCTGCTGAAGCATCTGTATGTACTTGATCTTTTGAAGTTTTCCGTCTGGAAATTTAGCTTATTTGATTTCTCATATGCACATGTTCCTCGATTATTATCAATAAATGGGATATATTTCTAACACCAATGTGGCTTTCATATCTGGTTTACCAGTCAGTATTTTTGTTATTTAGTTCTTTTTTCAGAAATTAAATATTTGATGAGATGCATTTCTGCATTTATATATCCCTCCTAAAGCTGCTAAAGTATTCTGTACACCTACTAATACAGGTTCCTTGGCAAGACAATATTGATCCTGATAACATGACCTACGAGGTTTGTGTTCTTTTTAGTTTATTCATCTGAGTGCACTTATGCAGCTTGTTCATTATCAGTCTGATTCCACTTCTTCGTTCTGGATGATTTTTCTCTATTTCTTTGATGACGTGGAATCTTGACTTAGGTTAGAACTTAAAGTTGAGACCATGAAATAGCCACTAGAGCTACAGACCAATCACACCGACCCCAGCCATTTATTTTTCAGGAATGGTAGATTTATCAAAATATTGTTTGGATTAGACACATGCCTATTTCTTTTAATAGTTCAGTAAAGTTCACTAAACCATAAGACTTGGACTTTGAAGTTGCATTTCGGGATCAGTAGACTTTTGTTATATTTCAGACTTCAATGTGTTTTCAGTTATTTGATATGACTTGTTTATGTTAATGACTTGTTGCATTCCCAGGAATTGCTTGATCTGGGTGAGGCAGTTGGAACTCAAAGTCGAGGACTAAGTGAAGAACTCATAAGCCTTCTTCCAACTTCCAAGTACAAGTTTGCTGACTTTTTCGCTAGAAAAAAGTTCGGGGAAAGGTTACATACTCTGACATTTATAGCTTAATAATCTTGTTAATCGAAGCTCAACTCCAAAAACTAATCAATGTTCCAAGAACTATTAGATTTTGCAGCACCTGCATAAATAGTTCCAGTTATTTGGTTTCAAGAAGAGACAATAATGTTATTTGCAGATGCCGTTGCTTACAGACTTTGTTTTTTTTTTTTTTTGCGAACGGCAGGTGTGTGATTTGTCAAATGAGGTATAAAATTGGGGACAAGCAAATGAAGTTACCATGCAAACATGGGTATCACAGTGAGTGCATCAAGAAATGGCTCAGCATCAACAAGGTCAGTTACTTTCTGCAGTTAAATCGCCACATTTTGGTGATGTTGTATTTAGTTTGGGTTAAGAACACAATAGGGGCCTGAATGTTTGCCCATGTTGCCAAAAGGGGTCTGAATTAAAAAAACGTATTATTTAGGGCCTGAATTTTGAGTTTTGTGTAGAAGTGAGGTCTCCGTCTATTTTTTCTGTTAAAAGTGACGGAAAGTGGTCACATGCCAAGCATGTGACCAAAAATAATTTGAAAACCCGAAAATGCCCTTTGACCAAAGTGTGTCTCTCATATGTTTGACCTAAAATGATGAAAATACCCTTTAAGCCACCACAGCTCCGGCGACCACCACCCCAACTCCGGCGACCACCACCGGCCTCCGGCGACCACCACCGGCCTCCGGCGACGACCGAAAAGCTCCGATCGGAGCCAAAAAGCTCCGATTGGAGCCAAAAAAGCTCCGATCGGAGCTTTGGAGCTCCGGTCGGCGCCACAAAGCTCCAATCGGAGCTCTGTGGCTCCGATCGGAGCCACAGGGCTCCAGATCGGAGCTCTGTGGCTCCCGATCGGAGCCACAGGGCTCCGACCGGAGCTCCAAAGCTCCGATCGGAGCTTTTTTGGCTCCGATCGGAGCTTTTTTGGCTCCGATCGGAGCTTCGGAGCTCCAATTGGAGCCTTTTTGGCTCCGATCGGAGGCCGGTGGCGGTCGCCGGAGGCCGGTGGCAGTCGTCGGAGGCCGGTGGCGGTCGCCGGAGCTGGGTGGTGGTCGCCGGGCGGTGGCCGGAGCGAGGTGGCCTTAAGGCATAATTAGTGTGTAGGGGTATTTTAGACATTTCTTGTATAATAATTACAAAATGGTATTTTTGTCTTTTCACGTGATTATGTTAGATTTAACAGAAAATTTGGACGGAGACTTGAAAAAACTCAAAATTCAGGCCCTTAATAATACGTTTTTTCAATTCAGACCCCTTTTGGCAATATGGGCAAACATTCAGGCCCCTATTGTGTTCTTAACCCATTTAGTTTTGTTCGGCTTCATCTATCAGGTCTGCCCAATTTGCAATACTGAGGTATTTGGGGAGGAATCAAGGGATCGTCATCAAGAAGAAGAAGAAGAAGGCAAGTAGATTGAAGAGAAATCTCCGGGATATGGATCGGGTGAGTTCTGAGTTCGTTTGTTCCACTAGTTTTTAAGAGTTTTGCCTCTTACCTGGATTGATGGATGGATTATTAGCTAGCAGCTCTTACAGTGAATCAAGTGATCAGAAGTATAGGCTTTATTTATTTTATTTTTGTAGAAGTTGTAGATTTATTTTTCCTAAGACTACTTTTAGATGATGATGATTATTATGAATATGGATGGATTTCTATTGGGATTCTGATGTTGTTCCTCTTCTCTGTTCCTGTTTCCTTGGACTCCAAGGAATCCAACAATGCTGTGATGATGATTTTACAGTGCTGTGAGGTTGCACTGTAAAATTGAACAGTAATTAGTTAAACTCTGTTATTTGGTTAATTAGCAACTTGTTGGATGGATTTTAGAGGTGTGGACAATTTGGCTTTTCTTTCGAACAAATTGCTAGCATACTTTATACAAAAAGTTGTAAATTTTTTTTTCTTCCCTTTATTAAACTTCAACCAATGCAATGTTCAAGGAGGTAAATCATTACCATCATTCAAAACTAAATTTAAAAGAGGGGAAGGTTGTGAAATCCATTCGTTAAGATGCATTTTCTTTTTGGCTTGCCTAGCAATTAAGTTCGCGTATTTATTAGCTGTTCTAATGATATATCTCCACGATACGTTGTCAAAATCTTCAGCTAGATGTATGATGTTTCTAACCAAATAGCTGATTTGTCAGTTAAGCCGCTTATTATCGGATTGAATTTGTTTGATGTTCATCTCTGAATTCGATTCTATGACCACCTTTTTTCATTGTCGGTTGCGAGCGAGTTTAATATCTTCAAGAATAGCTCCGGCCTCGATTGCATCAGCTTATCGTAGATGAGTTTTTTCAATTTATGATTAAGCCACTACTATTCCTAGTGATAATATCATAGTAGCCCATTTTGGCTGTCTCATTCCAAGATGTATCACAATTAATCTTGATTATTCGTTATTTCGGTTTCTCCCATCTCGATCATTTAAGCACACTTTGTGCAATCGCCCACGTCCTTCCAAAACATCATGCTCGAACACACCTCGATTACGTCCCCTCTATATGGCCCAACAAATCGTGTTTTAGAGCGACCACCTTTTCTAACGTATTAACTGTGTAAATGGAAAAATATTCACGATTAATACCACGTGAATGAAAAATATACATAGTCAACATCTTACCCATTACAACTTGATCCCAGGGTAAGTGAAAATTATTCTAACTGTGAAGTAAGTATGCTAATGATACTGCTTTTCTAACGAGATACTTAAATGAAAAACACAATTGGAATTGAGGATGTCATATTGAACGTCATTTCGCTGCAATCATTTTAATTTACTAGTTAATTTATTTTAGATACACATTAAAATATCTCATGTAATAAAAAAAATATATCATTTTTGCCCAATTTATTAATTGTGTTGAAAAATTAGCCAAATATAAAAAATTAAAATTTATGTAGTTGGTTTACATATCTAATTATTTTAACCTAAAAAAGTAGAAGAACATGCAAGCTCCCAAATCCCAACGGTCAGAAAATTAATTGACCGATAACGTTCAGTGCAGTGAACACTTCCCTCCTTTCTCTCGTGCAACGGTTACATCTCCTTCCCTCCATTGTTTCTCTCTAACACTCACTCACCTGTCACCACTGCTCTGCTCTGTTCTCTCTAACTTTGAGCTTCAATTCAGTCCTAGGGTTTCAGTTTTCCGTCCATCTCCAAAACCTTCTTCACCTTTCTTCTCCAGAGCCGCATGGAACCCGCCAAAATCGACTGGAAGAACCTGACCTGGGTGTTCGTTGAAGATGAGCGATACGAGCACATGAAGGCTCCCAAATGGTTCGATCTCTCCGGCGGTGAGGACACCGTCGACGACGTCTCCTGGTTCTGCAGGCCTGGTAAACTAATTGATCGTCTCTTGTCGATTGATGTGTCGTGGTAATTGATTTGCGATTCCGATCGTAATTGAATTTTCGTTGCTCGCAGATTGCAATCATCCACAGACAGCTGACGATTTCTTGAAATTAACGCCGCCGTCTAAGGTATTGCATATTTCTTCCATTTCTTTCTCTCTAGTTGAGCTAGAGGAGAGGAGTTCTAAGAGTAGCAAGATCCACGAAGCAATTATAGTAATGATTGTTAACTAAGAATTTGGAGATAGATTAGCATATCTTGATTGATTTCCATTGATTTTACAATCCTTGATTCTCTTTCTGGATGTTCACTTAAATTTGAGAATACCATCTTTCTGATTTACAAAAAAAAAAAAAAAAAAAAAAAAAAAGGAATGCCAGTGACTTATGCTGGTAGATGTGTTGAATAGAGCAGCATATTTTGAAAATAAATAGGAGATTAGCATTGCTTGGTTGATTCCTATCGATTTCACAGTTCTCAATTCACTATTCAGTCGAATTTGGAAATACCATCTTTCTGATTCTCAAAAGGAAAAAAACCCAGTTAGTTCAGTTGATAGATGAACTGAATGTGATAAATTTGGAAACTGTTATTTCATACTGATTACTGATTAGGTACTAATTCATGATTGCTGTATTTTGTGCTATTTGTTTTAATGCTGATTTTGATGATTTGCTTGTGCCAGAAACAAGCCAATGCCTACAAAACCCTTCTATTGGGTGAAATGAATTATCAAAGGTACTATTATCATTATCATCATTTATCTTGATTAGTCCGAAGAGTTCATAATTTAGTAACTATTCCGCTAAACTCATTAACCATATTCTCTCTGTTCTTTCAGTGATTCAAGTATAAGGAAAAGAGTGATCACTCCTATTGAGGATAGCGAAAATCAGAACCCAAATTTTTCGACTCCACTGAATCACCATACCAGGACCCTGAAGGCAGCCGTTAAATCGAGCGGCGAGAATGAAAACTCTAATTTGTCAACTCCGGGGATTCCCCAAACTAGGACCCTGAAGGAAGCCATAAAATCGAGCAGTGACAAGAAGAAAGCAATGAATGAGCCTCCCAGGCTGAAGAGCACGCTTTCAGCTAGGAATTTGTTTGGAGGGCACAATATTTTCAATCAGATAACTGAGTTTGTTGGTGAGTTGAAGAATAAATTGGCTTCAAAATCATTCAAGGAAAGAGGAGAAAACATGGAGCAGTTAAATGTAGAGAAGAAATCTAATTATTTGAAGGAAGGTGAGGTTTTGGTTGAGAAGGAGAGGAAGCCATTGCTTCAAGTCAGTGAAACAAGATCAGACCGCTCGCCCTTCGGTGTCGTCAAGGAGAAACAAAAGCTTAAAAGGTAAATATCCGGTTCGAAGACCATTCAACTAAAAATGGAACCAAAATCATGAATTTGAAAGTTGGAAAAAATGATTCATTTTGCCTATAAAAATTGGATTTTTATTTTGAAATGCACTTCTCTAAGCTTGTGCATAGTGCAATGACCAATAATGGTGATAGTTGCTCTATGGAAATTCAGAAAAATTAAGCAGCCAGAGTTACATTTGCAAAGTTTTTGTTGTTTGTTGTATAACTAAGAGTGATTTATGGCATTACATTGCAGAAAATCAAATGATGGTGAAAATACTCCAATGCCTTTGAACATGGAAAAAGTGAGGCCAAAGCGGCAGGAAGTTCTATCACAAATTCGGACCTCTCCTCCAACTCCACAGGGCTTTTCTGCTCCTCGAGGTCCGGCAAGATCCACTCCTCAGAAAGCAACCAAATCAAAGCTCACGGTATGTTCCTTTTCTTTAAAAATCTCAACTTGACGAAGTTTTTGCAAACCCGATTGAGAATTTTGACGAAAATCAATGTCAAAATCTGAACTTGGTTACTTGATAGTTAATATGATGAGCTCATGGTATGTTCCTTTGTCTTGTTAAAATCAGTGTAAAAATCTCATCTTGACTAAGTTTTTGCAAACCCGATTGAGAATTTTGACGAAAATCAATGTAAAAATCTGAACTTGATTACTTGATAATTAATTTGACGAGCTCATGGTATGTTCCTTTGTCTTGTTAAAATCAATGTAAAAATCTCAACTTGACTGAGTTTTTGCAAACCCGATTGAGAATTTTGGCGAAAATCAATGTCAAAATCCGAACTTGATTACTCGATAGTTAATTTGATGAGCTTCTTTCTCAACAGGAGAGGCAAATCCTTCAAGAACTGAAACCGAGCAAGGTAGTGCAAGAAGACGATGAGGCTGAAAACAGAGCACCCCTCTCCAACTTCGACACAAAAGAAACAAAACCGCTCGATTTGTTTTGGTTACTGAAGCCGTGTGCTCCGACGAGCTGAAAGACGATACCATCCAGGACATGAAATAAAAATGCCATATAGATAAGTTGAAGAACAGTACACAAAGTACCTCACATGCCATTCTTTATTACACAAAGTACCTCACAGGCCATTCTTTATTAGATTCTAGCTATCCATTCTTTTATTCTTTGATTCCATGATCCTTTATCTATTGTAATTCTGCAATTGGATCAACAGTAGTAGTCTATTTATTTGGCTCTTGATTCTTTCTTGTTGATAAAGCTATCTTGTACACAAACCTCAACATTTACTGAATAAATTCATATAAGCTGCAGAATGTTATCCGCAGAATGTCTTAAAGGTCTTTCTTCAGGCAGCATCCGTAGCATACTTTTAAATGGACAATTGTACAACCGAAGCATATGACTATAAAATATAACAATGATATTATTTTTTATTTTGTTTCTCGCGGGTTATCCTAAGGAGTCTCCAAGGCAGCACTCGTAGCATAGTTACTTTGTTGATAAAGCTATCTTGTACACAAACCTCAACATTTACTAAATAAATTCATATAAGCCGCAGAATTGTATCTGCAGAATGTCTTAAAGGGTTTTTCTTTAGGCATCATCCGTAGCATGCTTTTAAATGGACAATTGTACAACCGAAGCATATGACCATAAAATATAACATTGATATTATTTTTTATTTTGTATCTCGCGGGTTATTCTAAGGAGTCTCCAAAGCAGCACTCGTAATATACTTAATTACTTTATACTTAGATTAATAATCTTCATTCGAATCAGGTCGGCGCATAAAAAGTGTTGAGTATGAATATTTTTTCATTCTCATGACTTAGTGTTAAGGGATGGAGCCACATTAAAACGATAGGTGCAATTGCTCCTCTCAATTTTTTATGATGTATACTTTTTATTTAAAAATTTGTAATTATTGTTAATTTGACTATTTAAATTTAAATTTCCTCCTTAAAAAAATATACTAATTATTTGTACGTCACTCAATTCTTACTCTTACCTCCCTAGCCCTACAAATATTGGTCGACACTTTAGTTCGATGGCCATTTATAAGACATGGAGCAGTGCTAAAATGATCGGCAATTTTATACGGCGATTTTGTTCGATTCAGGATAGCTTGCCACGTGGATATGTATAGGCGATAAACATCTCTGATTCACAATCGGCATAAATGCTTGCTTTGCCTCTTTTCCATTTTTGTCCTCGTAGAGTCAGTATTTACTTTTCTTTTTTTTTTAGAAGTAGACGGTCTTTATTTTCAAAAATGAAGTTTAAATTGTTATATTATAATAACAATGTCATACAAATGAGACAGTTTCAATAGTTTGTTATTTGTATAAAATATAAATAATTAATATTTAGAAAATTGGACAGGATCGTTGGTTGGATTAAGTTGGAGAGTGAACTGATCGCATATTTAGCCGCCTGGATTAAGTAAAAAAATTAAAAATTAAAATGCACAAAAAAATCCAATTCAACTAGGGAAAATTAGATTCAACCAGATAAATTGGTACTGATTCGTCGATTTAGATTTAAAAAAAAATAAAAAATTAAGGAATGGACTAAACTTGAAGGTTTAAAAAGACTGAATTGGGCTGCATTTTCCTAAAACATGCTACAAGAAAAAACACAATTCCACACGGTCAAAGTAGTATGGAATGGTATGCAAACAACTATACACACCGGTTCCACACTAAAAAACCCGTGTGGAATTTAGAGGTGAAAAATGGTTCGCAAGATTGCACACCGGAATTTTGGTGTGTAAAATGTATACACTGAAATTTTTCTAGGACCCTACGTTATCTACATATTTACCGTTCCCGTTGTCTTGACCCGTGCAAGTGATTTTTTTAAACCAGCCCCCGAACAACCACACTATGCCCGAGTTGTATATTCCCAAACTTAAACATGCATGAATGTGTTACCGAGCTCACCACTTTGTGGCTTCCCAGACCGAGTAACCAGCTCTGATATTAGTTTGATGGAGAAATTATAGGACGAGTCCAAACTCACTACGTTAACTTTTAAATGTCTCATCTTTTAATTCTTTCAAAATGTCTGATATGATACTATTTACTGACACGCGAACTATACCATGAAAATGTCAACTAAGTTGGTTATAGAGTTGAAACTTTAACTCATGGATCATATGGGTTGTATTTCTGTCGGGAAAAGAATAAAAAACATAACGGTTGACATATCTAGTTGAATCCTTTAAAATTTGTGGTAATATATTTTAAAATTGAGCACATGGATTAATCGGTCGACAAATATAAATATACCTAAATTAAAGAAATATAGTTATGCTCGATTGATGGGTTCCATTTATTTTCCATCGATATCTTATGGGCTTATGGGTTGACTTATCTTATCGAATCTCTTAAAAAAAATTCTATACATCTATATATTTAGAAAAAATATTGGTAAAAATATATTGAGAATTTGAGCACATGAAATGATTGGTCTACAAATTGAAACATATATCTAAATTAAAACCCATATCGAAATATAATTATGTTATTTTTGCCAACATATAATTATGTTCAATTATTATCAGATAAATACACAATAAAATTGATAATTAAGTTTACAAAATTCTTTTTTAACTTTATAATAATATTTTGTCACGCTATTCATAGCGGTGGGATGCATGATTTTGTAACTGGAGGTGCATTATATAGAGAATTCAACGTGGTTAGTTTGGTCATATATATATATATATGTTTATGATTGGCATTGAATGCATGGCAGATTTACTTTCTATATTTTGTTGAAAATATGAAATAAGATATGTTTCATTATTCTTGTAAGGGAAATGTTTGGGATTCCGAAAATGGAATCACACCAATCTCCGATTGTGAGGGGTTCAATTAATGTCCAAGGAGTTGGTGTTATTTACTACCCTACCACTTAGACTATATTTAGAGGTTTAGGGATTTCAATGTCGGAATCTCTATCACTACTCTTCTTTTAATTACAACAAATATTAGGTTCTTGTTCATTTGCGAACGTATATATTAGATATTTGAACAACTATCGCAAAGCCTTTATCGCATGGGTTGCCCTGTCACCAATAACAGAAATTAGTGCTCTCTTCTAACTACTAGACCAGCAATGGTGTTCGTAATAATAACTATAATCGAGTCGAGTATTTGGCAATCTTAATTTTGTTAATTTTACTCAAATTTGAACTCGAACTCGATCGAGCATAAATTTTTCTAGCTTGACTCGGTTTGCCAAGTTTAAAATTATTCAATTAAATAATAAATGGTGCATCTTAGCTCGAGCTCGACTCGATTACGCTTTTGGCTCGAGTTTCAACTGAATATATATATATATATATATATATATATATATATATATATATATATATATATATATATTAGGGTTAATAATTAATAAACTGTCTGACTTTTGACCCATGTTGAAATTTGGTGTATGTCGTTGAAACTGACTGTCACAGATTTGGTGTTTGTTGAAATTTGGTATCTCCGTCTATTTTTGGGAGTCAAATGGAAGTGTATCACATGACTGTCACGTGAACTCGATAAAATGAATATTCCAAAAATGCCCATTCATGAAAAATCTGACATTCCATTATCTAGTAAATTGACGAAATTACCCCTCCTAGCTAAATCAACAACTATAGGGTTTTTGGGTGGTGCCCGGCCGGAGTAGGTGGTGTCCGGAGGGGTGGTGGTCCGCCGGAGTTGGGTGGTGATTGTTTTGACTCTATAGGTAATTTCGTCACTTCATATTTTGTAGAAATGGTAATTCTGACTTTCCACAACATTCTATCAAAATTAATAGCAATTTTGGACGGAAAATCAAATTTCAACAAGGGTTAAATATCAGACAGTTTATCAATTATTAACCCTATATATTATGTTCGAAGAAACTCGAACTCGACTTGAATAGCAAAATGAAAATAAATAAATAAATAACTCAAACAGCCTCGCGAGTCTCGATTACTAGTAAATTCGTAGTCGACTCGATATCAGAAAAAACTAAATAAAGCTAGACTCGATTCAAAATTTAACAAATCGAATTCGAATTTAGTATTGTTTTAGAAATCACAATTCACAACCCGCTTACGATGGAGTTTGTCCAACCACCTTAGAGTTTCTATATATAACTTGTAGTCAGTCATTCAACCCTAAATCTAAGAGAGAGAAACTAGAGAGAGAAACTAAGAAAGAGATGAAGACGAAGGGTCATGCAGTGTGTGTCCCTGGGCCGTACCAGAGCCACATCGCCGCCATGCTGAAACTAGCCAAGCTTCTCCATTCCAACGGCGGCTTCCACATAACCTTCGTCAACACAGAATTCAACCACCGCCGCCTCCTCAAATCCATCGGCGGCTTCCCCGGATTTCAGTTCCGATCAATCTCCGACGGCCTCCCTCCCTCCGACGAGGATAAGACCCAGGATGTCCTCCTACTGGGTGAATCCGTCGAGAACTACATGTCTGTTCCGTTCACTGAGCTTCTCAAGGATCTTAATGACGAGAGCGCGGCGGCGGCGGCGGCGCCGGACAAGGTGGGTGTTGTTCCGCCGGTGTCGTGTGTTGTGTCGGATGGGTTCGTGTCGATTGCGACGGATTTAGCGGCGGAGAAACTTGGTGTCCCGGTTGTGTATTTCTGGACCATCTCTGCATTTGCTCACCTGGGGTTCAGGCAGTTCCGCGCGTTGAAGGATAGGGGACTAACGCCATTGAAAGGTAGGTACATGCTTCTTTTACTTTTGTTTTTCTGACTAGTTTGTCGATTTTTTAATATTTTAATTTTAATTTTTTTTTATATCACCCTTATACTAGAAAGTGGAAACCAATAACACAAATAACTAGGGGTGAAACCAAAATCCGGTTGGTCCGAAAAACCGGTGAAAACCGATCCGGTTCGGACCGATAAAACCGAATCCGAAATATACGGTTTGGTTTTTGGTTGGATTTTTTTACTCTAGTTCGGTTTTTCGGTCCGGTTCGGATTTTAATCTTTGAGGACCGTGGGGACCGAACCGACCGTTATGCTAACTAAATATATATAATATATATTATATTAGTTGATATTAATCACTATAATTAATTCATTAGGTTTATAAAAATTATGAAATAAGCATTTATGAAGATTATTTTGTCTAATTTTGTTTTATAATTTATTTAATTATAATAATTGACGTTATTTTTCATTTCGCTTTGATAAATTCCATGAAAATAACGAGAATTTTAAATGATAATTGTTACTTTTGGATTTTCGG
The DNA here is from genome assembly GCA_036873135.1 of Clarkia xantiana subsp. parviflora. Classification (NCBI taxonomy): domain Eukaryota; kingdom Viridiplantae; phylum Streptophyta; class Magnoliopsida; order Myrtales; family Onagraceae; genus Clarkia; species Clarkia xantiana. Next base: position 18,100,692 of record JAPTYO010000003.1, read on the forward strand.
TTTAAACCGAAAATCGAACCGAAAAAACCGTACTACCAATGGACGGTTTATTTTTTCTCACATGGTTTTTTGGTCGGATTTTTTTAAGAAAAAAAACCGGACCGAAAATATGGATAACCGACCGAACCAAGTAAAAAACCGATCCGACCGGTCCGGTTTCACCCTTACAAATAACCTTTAAATAAAGCTAACCCCCGAGCCCAACATTCACGGAACACAAATACAAAGACCAAATTTAGCGAGCAACCAGTGCATATACTTGCTTCGTCAACGTAACTCCACTAGTCAAGAGGCCAAACTCACCTCCTTATATGCCCAAAACTGTGTGTGAGCCATGTGTGACTTGATATTTTTTAACACTGTGTGTGAGCCAGGCGTGACCTGATATTTTTTAAACAGCTCACCGCGAGGTGACCCCCTAAGAGGTTTTGAATCTGGAACCTCAGAGCCAAACCACATGGGAGTAAACACTCTTGAACACTAGACCACCACTGCTGATAGTTTAAAAAAATGAAAATTATAGCTTACTACTTACCGGCCAAACCTAACATACTACTAACAATTTTGTTCAAACATATTGTATCAAAAAAATCTTAAACCCTTATAGTTTTCACTCATTCATAACTATATATATATTTTTAAATTTTTGAATGCATTTAGATATCAATGACTTCACCCACGAGTACTTGAACACAACAATTGACTGGATCCCCGAACTGCCGAACATCAAGCTCAAGGATCTACCGGACTCCTTCCAAATCACTGATCCGAACAATTTCCTTTTCAACTTCACGATGAAGGCATCAGAACGATTCCGAGCATCGGCGGTCGTGTTCAACACTTTCGACGCGTTGGAACACGACGTCCTAAATGTTCTGGCATCAATCTACCCCAAAGTCTACGCGATCGGTCCTCTCCAATCACTTCTCGATCGAACCGGCAGCGTCGATGATCAGTTGAAGACGCTAGGGCACAACTTGTTGAAAGAAGACACTGAGTGCCTCAAATGGCTCGATCGTCAAAACTCTAGATCTGTTGTTTACGTCAACTTTGGAAGCTTAATTACGTTGACTCAGGTATTAGGGAATAAATATAATTATTATTTTAAGAATAAATATAATATCCGATTATATTTTTGGGAAAAGTCTGATGCAACTTGTTTGAAAAAGATGGTTTGATGGACGAATGTGTTTTAAAATGTACAATTACTACAAGAATTCTTAGTTTTTTGTGAGAGATTTATTTGTGAGGGACATATAATCTTATTTGTAAGGAAATTGTGAAAAATCCTTATAAATACAACATTCATGATTTTTTAAGGGAATGACTCCTAATAAAAAGTTTGGCTTGAAACTTTCTTGAAAATCCCTTACAAAAATCTGAGCTTTGTAAGAAATTTCCGTCAAAACATAATAAATCCTTAGAAAATGCTTATAATTTAAGAGGGATTTGATTCTCTTAAAAAAATGCCGTCACAAATGACCAATTTTCTTGTAGTGAACATGTTTGAAAAAAGATGGTGTATGGACCAATATATATTTTAAAATGTACAACATATTTGCAAAAGATGGTAAAATGACATTATGTGGAGTTGCTGTCAACTGTCATGATAAATTGACACGTGCGGTTCACGTTTTTAGCAAATAATAATAATTAATACAAGAAATTAATAGGTCTTCTATATTATCAGTTCTTCTTCTCCATATTTCTCCACCTCCTCTTTGTATCTCCATTGGTCAGCCACGCTCAACATCAATTCATCCATTCTCAGTGTATCGTCCAGTCGAAAATGAATCGATGTTGAGCGTGTCTGACCGATTGAGATCCAAATAGGAGGTGGAGCAATATGGAGAAGAAGATTTGATGTTGATAACAGAATACAAATTAATTTATTGTTTTAATTATTATTATTATTATTATTATTATTATTATTATTATTATTATATTTTCTAAAAATGTGACCCATACGCGTCAATTTAACGGGACAATTGATAGTAAGTCGACAAAATGTCATTTTACAATATTTTACAAACATGTTGTACATTTTAAAATATATTGTTCCATAAAATTATTTTTTTTTTCCAAACATGTTGCATGTTTTACGGACTTTTTCATATGTTTTTCCTTATTATATTATTATAGATTTAGTCATATACCTATATATGGATACTTGTACTCAACCCTAAATAAGATAATATACGTTCCTATATATCAGGAACAACTGCTTGAGTTCGGGATCGGGCTAGCGAATAGCGGGAACCCGTTTCTGTGGATAATTCGGCCCGACGTAGTTGAAGGGGACAAAGATCTTCTGGACAGTGGATTTTTCGAGAAAACTAAGGAAAGGGGAATGATTGTTGATTGGTGCCCACAAGAGGAGGTTCTGAGCCACGCGGCGGTGGGTGTGTTTTTGACGCACTGTGGGTGGAACTCGGTGTTAGAGAGCATCACGGCGGGGGTTCCGATGATTTGTTGGCCGAAGATTTGGGACCAAAGATCGAACTCGAGTAGTTGTTGTGGTGATTGGGGAGTTGGGGTGGAGATGGAGAGTGAGGTGAGTAGAGATGGAGTTGAGAGGGTTGTGAGGGAGGTTATGGAAGGAGAGAAAGGCTTGGAGATGAAGGAAAGAGCTAAAGAATGGAGGAAAATTGCGGAACAAGCAACCGGTGAATACGGATCGTCATCAGGGAATTTGCAGCGGTTGATTAAGGATGTTTTGCTTGTGTAGAACAATGATGACTTGTGTTACACGGTACTTGAATGGATGTTCAGCTTATGTAAAAAAAGGATGACTTGTGTTACACGGTAGCAGAATGCATGTTAATCTACCGGTTAAAATTTACAGTTATTCAAGTCTAAATAAAGGTGTTAAATTTGTGTATGTAAATTGCACTTTAATTTTCTTTCATGTAATGTTATAACTGTTGTTCATAATGAGTGTATGCAGTCTGACTCTATATAAAACAAATAAACTCAGCTCTTGTTTTAGTTGATTGAATCAAGGTTTAAAGCGAATTATGTCTTAGTAGTAAGTCGAGTTTGAATTTTGCTAAAGACACCTCCTTGAAAAGGGCTTTTAACTTATTGCAAAAATTTCTACTAGAAAAAACTGAACATTTTGCTATCTTAATCTTCATATGTGTACATATGCCTAACTCCATTATGATTTCCATCTAATTTGGTTGAAATGAGTCATATGTTCGATACATGATACATGACAAATAAAAAATAAGAAATTGATAGTTGATGTTTGGGTAGTCGAACAAAATGCTAGCTGATATCTGGCCAGTCGGCCGAATTGCTAATTATATTTTATCAGGTGCCCATTATGTCCAAATTAGACGAAAATCCTAACAAAATTAGCGATTTGTAAAAATGTGAAATTTGAGATATCAAATGACCCTAATGATAATAATATATGTTTAAAAATGTTTAGTACCTAAACCAAGTATACACATGTTGCAATTTATGTCTAAGTTTTTTCTTTTGATATTCGATGTTTGAAGTATCAAATTTGTTGATTTCCACTTTTCCTCTTAAAATTAACGTAACAAAAACATATTTATGTATTTAAGTATTAAAGAAACCTAAACCACAAGTAACAGATCAGATACTTTTGAAGAGTGGTAAACAACAAAATGCCAATGTTAACTCTAAATCAGACTGAAAATGGAGAGCAGCAAATCTGATACTTTAGAGATCGAATATAATAAAGTGACGAGACAACAATTAGCAACATTACCTATACGGATAGAGGAATGCATAGAGTTGAACATAGTAAAATAAGAAATTGAAAGATTTCGTTGAAATTGTTCGTTTGGAAATTTCCTTAAAAGAGAATCCTAAGTTCTTCTCTCTATCGGAACAATAGGGTCGTTATGCTCATTACTAAACTTATTGAAGAGAGGTATATCTGTTTGATCATAGGTTGAATCGATCATCAGAAGAAGAATTATGCAAAAAATGAGGATACATTATGGGAAAATAAAACTTAGACTTTTGAAAAGTCGAAAGCAACATGCTTTTGTTACTTTAAAACGTCATTTTAACGCCTAAATCAGACGGAAAGTGGAAATAAACAAATACCATACTTTGAAAAATGAATATCAATAAAAATATTAATAAAAAAATTGCAACATGATTTATACTTAAGAGTGTGTTTAGGTACTAGAATAATTAAAAAAAAAAAAAAAAACTTAAAGAGTGTATGTACAAATTATGTTTATAATTCAGGGTGCAATTGCAACACCCGTAGTGCAACTTGCAGTATCCTGCAAACATTAAGGTGCAATGTGCCAGTTATCCCCCATTAACAAACCGTCGGAAAAAAAAAAAAAACAATTAATATTTTTCAGGTCTGATCAAAATTTGCCGCCAGTTGCTGAGAATTGAGATTCCTTCAACTGTTCTAGGCTGGAATGGCGGCAAGCAAAGCGAATGCAGTGATGAAGAAGAGTTGCAGACGGGACTTCCATGCAAAATCCACTTGTTTTGCCGCGGCGGAGATGCGAATATTCGCTTCTATTGATCCATCTCCCTTCCACGAGTCAATCGAACTTCTCCCTTGATTCTGACAGAACCCTACAGATGTGAACCCTAATAAGTTGACGAACCCTAACCTAATCCGACGATCCTTTGTCACTTCTGCTCTGCCTGCCGGCTCGACTCAATTGCGTTCGCGTGTTTGCCATCGCTCGACAAAGCAACGAAGCTCTTGTAAGTAATCGCCATGGAAGCTTGTGACGGCAGCTATGAACAGAGATTGGGGTCTATCTGGTGGAGTATTGCTTCCGAACAGGTTCATCTATCTTTGATTAATTTTTATTGCTTTCTCGAATGAATTGCGTGCTACCGGCCAAATCATGGACTGTAATTTGTAAATTAATCCGGATGTTTATGCAGGACACTGCACTACGGTGCTGTATTGCGTTGATTTCTATGTAAATGACGTTGATTGGGGATTTCATTTGTGTACTCTAGTGAAGGTGGATACGCTTAATCGGTGTTATAAAAATGGTTTTTTGCTTTTGATCACCATGAAGTGTACAGGTGTTCATTTCTTCCTTGTTTTATTTGGATTTACTCGTTTGTTGTCTAGTCTGGTTTGATTTTTCTGCATTTCCGATACAATTGTTTATTGAACCAATAAACCAGGATTGGATTAGTTTAATGGTAGATGAGTATTCATCTGAGGAAGGAGGTCGCAGAAAAAGAATCATTGTTGTAGTACAGTTTCAGTACACATGGACAGAGGTCTTATTTGATAATTCTTTATGGATATTTGATCATTTTTAAAAGGTAGGCCTTAGACTAATCTGGAGACTTTACGTATTATTTGAGGGAATTTCGAACTAAGGGAGGTTTGAGGAGAAACTTCTTGTACGATTTCTTTTGCTGGTTTGACTGCCTTGATGACTTATTCCTGAAGTATTAGTTGGTGCATCTACTGTCTGTGATCTTTCCCGTTTTCCTTTATTATTATAATCACAATCTAGCTAGCTCAGCAAACACTTTATTATTGACAGCTACGCGTTGAACACACTTTAGCCTAACTCTTTAACTTTTAGCTGAGTATTTTAACAGCAAAGCCACATATTTAACTTGCATGCGCTCTTCTTCTCTGCATGGATATGATTTGGTGAACGTATTCATGATTTAATTACACTATCGTATTATAAATAAATAGTACGTATTTACTTTAGAAATGGATACTCGTTCATGCATTGACTTTTATGCTTCGTTCCTATTACACGGTTTTGGCATTTTCTAAAAAAAATGATGGAGAACTGGCCAAAGGTGGTATGAAACTTAATGCATGCAATGATGTTTAGCAAAATCCTTAATTGGTAGAAAAAAATCAGGTACCAGTGGTATAATTAGCCTATATTCCTTTATAATTAAGCATCTGCAGTTTTCCCATAAACGATAAGCTGCCTAGTCTGTTCAGTTTTAAGATAAAAGCTTAACCTTCTTTCTTCCCTTTTTTCTGGGCAACCCCATGTATTTTGTCCTGACTTGTAACACGTAACTATCTGGTGGAGATCAAAAGAAAAGGCGTTATCTGCATAAGTAGAGTGGTACTGCCTTTTTGATTGGTGTTTCTTTCCCAAGGATTTAGGGGAGGTAGCAACTGTTAATTATTTCCCTTTACTGACTACTGACTTATTAGTAGAGGAATCTTTTGTCACATTGCTCCATTATTTTTATCTTCACAATGACAAAGGTGGTCATTGTGAAGTTAAAAAGTTGGTCCTACAAACTAGAAGAGTTGTCCCCTCTCAAGATTTTATGATGCTACCACCCAGTCATTGTTCCCATATCATTATTACCTTAAATACTAACTTTGTATTTAGGGTGAGCTTGCAGGCCTAGTGCATTTTTTTGTTGAAATAAGACCTACCATATGTTTGAAGATGATTAATTACTTTTGCTACCTAGAATCTACTATTTTAGTTGTTGGAATGTAGAAACTAAACATAACCTATAAATGGTATTAGCCTCTTAAAATTTATACATGGCTTAGCTAAATAAAAGTACTATGAAAGTAAACAAAGTTAACCAACACAATACTAAGTATAAAACAATTAGGTTAGTAGGTTCTTGTTCCATGTAGGCTGTATTTACCAGCGAAAAAAGTAGGTTGTATTTTTATTTTATTTTTGGGTCGAATTAGAACCTCTTTTTTTTTGCCAAAATTTACTACTCTAAAGCTAGCCTGCTACAGTGGTTTGCTCTATAATATCTCACCCCTATATAAGTATAACCATCAATAAGCAGGAGCTATATTGTTCTCTTTTCAACTGAGGTTTACTCGCCTCTCGGAAGCAGTATCATCCACTCATTTTCTTTCTTCCTGTCCTGTGAGTCTCGGGTTTGGAACATTATCATTCTTCAACTCCATTGATCTTAAAATCAGCTGAGGATTCTTTCACTTTTGTGAAAAGTTAGTTAAGTTAGTTCATGGCTGGGGATAATGATGTGCATGGTCCTGAGATCATTGTCGTCGATCCAGAAGCCCTGGTTGAGAATGGTGATGTATGTAAGGTTGATGAAACTGCCGATGTCTGTGGTCAACATTCAAGTACAAGCAAATGGAAAATGCCATTGTTTGTGTTCTTCAGAGATGTGAGGTAAAGCAGCTTGTTGCATTCTCTTCTTTTGAATCTCTGGTTATCTGCGACAATGTGACGAAACTGAATATGATAGTCTTTTTTTTTGGCCAACGAATATGATAGTCTCAAGACTCATCATATACATGTTATTATCATTTGGAGATAGCGAATAATATTGAACTGTAGTATCCATACTTTATTAGCTTAAAAGGTAGATAATTGCATGTGCTTTTGTGATCTTACCGTACGTGAAATTGCAGGCTTGTTTTCAAGATGGATGAACTTGGTTTAGAGATTCTGAGGATCGCATTTCCAGCGGCCCTGGCATTCGCTGCTGATCCTGTTGCTTCCCTAATTGACACAGCATTCATTGGCCGTATAGGTACAGCTGCAATGCTTATGATTTTGTACTTTATGTTTTGCTTTCTTCTATCATATTTTCTGTGGCATATGGTAGTTTTTTTTCTAGACAAGTTTGAAAGACATCATCTTTTATATTAACCTTTTTACCACTGACTAATCAAAGGGAGGAGACCAAGTTTAAGCTATTGAAGCTTGACAATGGGAACTTCTAAAATGTCCAGCAATTTGCCTTTCTCAATTAATACTTTTGAGGATCTGTTTAGTGTTTACAGCATCCACATTTTTCTGTAAAAGCCCACTTAAACTCTCACCTTCTAAGATGAGTGGAGCGCTTCTTGTTTTCTTTATACATCTTTCTTTTATTGATGTTCATGCTCTTTTATCTAGTACTAGTAGTTGTACTCCATCATCACTAACTTGATGATAGAGTTCCTGTCTTTCTGATTCCGTAGGTCCTGTTGAGCTGGCTGCTGTAGGAGTTTCAATTGCAATATTTAATCAAGCCTCGAAGGTAACCATTTTCCCTCTTGTCAGTATAACAACTTCTTTTGTTGCTGAGGAGGAGACTATTGCAAGAGCCAGTGAAAAACTTCGTGAAAAAGCTGAAAAAACAGAGAAAGGTTCTTTTAAATGCCTTGAAGAGAAACAGGTGATGCCCAATGATGAAACACTCGAGAACTTGGAGAAAGGGTCTGCATCAAAAGGTATAGCCCTAGAGAAGGTTACTCTATCTCTCTTGCCCGGAACATTTCTACAGTCATTAAGCTTTAGTGCTCTAATGTAAATTGTGGATTTGATAATAACTACATGTGATGTTCAATGTCAGATCTTTCAACCACATCTAAGTCTTCATCTAGTGCTGGTAGCAACAGTACTAAGAATAAATTGAGCAAGGGGAGAAGAAATATTCCATCTGCATCAACAGCTCTACTTCTCGGTGGAGTTCTTGGTCTGTTACAGACTATATTCCTTATCTTTGGAGCTAAGACTCTCCTCTCTATCATGGGTGTGAAATCTGTAAGTTATTCAGCCATGTCTCTTTCTAAAATTCCCGTCTGTAGTTCTCCAGTATACGGGCTTTGTGAAATTCATGACGTTATGAATTGGAAGTTTTCGTTGAGATATTTGGATTTGCAAATAAATATTTTGACCATATGCACCGTTAAATGGATTCTTGAAAATTCATTTAGCATAAGTTGGTACTTCTACTTCCTAACAAAAAAGAGCCAGACCCTCTTGAAATTTCATGCCTAACCCTCTGTATTATTATTTTGGATTATTTTCTGGACAGGGTTCACCCATGTTAAGCCCAGCTCTGAAGTACTTGACATTAAGGTCACTTGGTGCTCCTGCTGTTCTGCTTTCTTTGGCAATGCAAGGGGTTTTTAGAGGGTTTAAGGACACAAAAACTCCTCTTTATGCTACAGGTAGATGGAAACATCAAATCTACTCTTTGGATAGTATATATGTATACATATAAGCTATAAACAGTAAATAACCTATAGTTTACCCCTCTCTGTGAAGGAAATTTGAAATTTCAAAGATGGGCTTTATAATAAACTATAAAAATAGTTTAATACCCTATTGAAAAGTTATTTTAGAAACCAAAGCAGAAAGATATAGCTATTGGTTGCATATAATTTAGCCATAGTAACCCCATTATCCATGTATGAACGTACTTATTTCTGTTGAATGTCCTTTGAAACCAAAGCAGATTTTCTTCATTTTTTATTTTACAATTACTACTCTTCTATTGACTTTGTCATGTATTTTCTTCTATCTCAACAGTTGCAGGTGATGTAGCAAACATTATTTTAGATCCAATTCTCATATTTGCCTGTCGTATGGGTGTCAGCGGTGCAGCAATAGCGCATGTTCTTTCTCAGTAAGCCGCAAATTCCTTAATCACTAAATATACTTTCCTATTGGATTGCTTTTACTATTGATTCCTGAAGATACTATGGGGCTATCACTGTTATCATTGCTAAATTTTGATCTCTTTAGGTACTTGATTTCACTTATTCTCTTACTGAAGTTGATGCGACAAGTTAGTTTATTGCCTCCGAGCATGAAAGAGTTGCAATTACATCGTTTCCTGAAAAACGGTACATTACTAACCATTTTTTTAGCTTGGTCACCTAATTTGTTACGAAAATAGCTTATAGATTGGTAAATCCGTGGAATCCAGGTTTTCTACTGTTAGCAAGAGTGATAGCTGTTACGTTCTGTGTTACACTGGCTGCAGCAATGTCTGCACGGCTGGGCCCAACACCAATGGCTGCATTCCAAATTTGCTTGCAGGTTTGGATGACATCTTCCCTTCTTGCTGATGGTTTAGCTGTTGCTGGCCAGGTGAATCTTCTTCTTCTCTTACCATTGCCGAATGATCCTGTAATTCTAATGCAACCATCTCAAGGTTAACTTGTATTACCCTTTTGTTTGAATTAGGCAATTATAGCATGTGCATTTGCTGAGAAAGATTACAACAAGGCAATTGCAGCATCCTCCCGTGTTTTGCAGGTATATACATAATGAAACATATCGGCGTTTGACATTAATTCAAGTGCGCACAGATTTAAGTCCTTTTGATACTATTATGGGTTAAGAACTTAAAAACAGTCCCAACAATATGCCATGTTGCTAATCGTTGCCCCAGATTTAAAATGTTGATATTCAGTGTTCCAACTATCAGATTGGTTGCTTTTCAATCTTTTCGACTGATTTTGGCGTTAAAATTGGTGTTTTAAGCAACAAAGACATATAATTTTCAACTTTTCTAAAGTATCAAATTTGTTGCTGTTTAGGCTTATTTGATACTTAAAAACATGTTTTTTTCTGTCAATTTTAAGAGAGAAAAAAGTAGAAATCAACCAATATGATAGTTAGTAAACCGAATATCAACATTTTAAATTTGGGACATCGATTAACAACATAACCATAGTTGGGACTGTTTTAGGTCCTTAACCCTACTATTAATCCAATTAAGCCTCCAGAAAAGCAGAATCAAAATCACTTTTATGTGCTGAAACTGAAATGTAGAACCATTTGTTTGTGGTAGATGGGTTTTGTTCTAGGTTTGGGTCTGGCTGTTGTGGTTGGCCTTGGTCTGCGTTTCGGATCGGGAGTCTTCTCAAGAGACATGAACGTCCAGCATCTCATATACGTCGCCATTCCGGTAAATACCTTCTTCCCTTAACCACCACCCCTTGAGATTCATTTCGAGAAAACTACATTTCAACACCATTGCTCTTCTATTTCCGGGTTGATCAGTTTGTTGCAGCTACACAACCCATAAATTGCCTGGCTTTTGTATTCGACGGCGTTAACTTTGGAGCACAAGATTTTGCATTTTCTGCATACTCCATGGTAAGCTAATTCATCTCTTATCTAATTTACACCTGAAACACACAAACATATAGTTTATCTCGGGATTTGTGTAGGTTGTGGTTTCGATAGTGAGCATTGTGTCGGTTCTGCTTCTCTCTAAAAGTGACGGATTTATCGGGATCTGGGTTGCACTGACTATCTACATGGTTCTCCGAGCCCTCGCTGGAGTTTGGAGGTACGTAAACTTTTTTTTTTTTTTTTTTTTTTTAATTTCTTCATTCAATTCGTGGCTTCGAGTAAATGAGCGAGCATCGTTCTTATGTATGTCTTTGTGTTTCAGAATGGGAAGTGGAACAGGACCTTGGAGCTTTCTTAGAGGTGGAGCACATGCACATTGTCCATCTCCACAGGTTGCTTAAAGATTGGGATGAGACATCATTTTCAGGATCGTTGGCTTTAGTTGTTTCCTATATAGGTTCGGGTCAGTATTTATATTTGTAGTACTGGCGCATGTAATATATTATATATGGAATGTTTTATATGGATATTAAAATATCATTGATTGCGAGTTAGTTTTTTTACCGTCTTACATTATAGGTACTGTTCTGATTTTGATACGTATACTTAGATATTATTAATTTTATGTATTCTTTTCTAAAAAAATATTGAAATTAGTAAATCCTAGTAAGAACGAAGTCAAGAATTAAGTTTAGGGGCAAATAACTAATATAAAAAAGTTTAGGTGCAATTGTAAGATTTTAAAGAGACAAATTGAAAATAATTACAAATTTTAAAATGAAAATTACACAACATCATAAAAAAATTAAGGGGGCTTGCCACCCCTCATCCCTATATGGCTGTGTCTCCACTAGTAAGAAAATACTGAATCTAAATAACACATCAAAATCACAATAATGAGGCGCGAACAATCTGGATTCGGGTAAACAAAATAAGATAAAAAGTGGGGTAGTTAGCATTTCCTTAATTGAATGGTTCGATTTGAAAATTTTAAAATTAAATTAATAAAATTAGGGATTACTAAAATCACGTGTTACTAAACGGATATCTTTAAAAGAAAATTGACGAATACACAAAAAGTTAAAAAAAACAAACATATAACACTAAATATCTTTAAAAAATATTGCACGAAAAACCAACTTTTATTAAACCAAGAAATCATGTATCCCTTAATTTAAGCATAAGCAGCCCTACTAAGTTAAAGCTGGTTACTTTCATGCAGTTTATCTATAACATAAACCAACCCCTTAATAAAGAATTGAACTTTTCCTTAGGCATAACCAAAACTGAATACAACTTCCACGAAACAAAACCATTGAAACAGGGTTTGTCCACATCGCCATACACGACGCCGTAACTACACAAATCCTATACTGTTTCTTCTACTACATACGCGAAATTATGCTTCTTCACAAATATAACAATTCCCACGTAAACAATGAACGAACGAATCAGCAGTTTATACCACACTCCTCCGCAGCCGGCCCCACGACCCGAGTCGTAAACGGGTCGACCCGGACCCACAGCAGCGAGAATATCGAAGCCAGCAGAATCGACCACACGACAACAATCGTGGGCGTCCGGTTCTGCCTCCCCATCAAACCCTTGAGAAAAGGGTACAAGTGGACAATCACCCAGAAAGCAAAGAACAGCTTCCCGAAAAGTGGGCCCCACGACTGGTACCCGGAGTTGATACCGTACGAGATTCCGGCCACCACGCCGATGATGTTGACGATGAGAAGAGTCATGGGAGGGATGAGGAGTGTGGTCCATTTGAACATGTAAAGCTCGGCGAAATCACCGTCCTCGTCGGAAGCTTTCGAGGTGACGGTGAAATTAGGGTCAATTCCGGCGATGACTTTCAGAAGACCCTGGAGGACGGCGAAGAAATGGGCGGAGACACCGCCGATGACCCAGAACTGCTCGTTTCTCCACCACTCGTCGATCCCGACACCGCTCCATCGCATTTCGAGGATACCCGTCGCGAAGATGGAGAGAAAGAGGGAGATAAACCATATGCTCGCGAGGTTACTGATCTGTAGAGTAGTGGTGGTGAAAAAGTCGTTAGTTAATGAGCGTTTTAAGTACCAAATACAGTAATCTAACATTACGCTTATACTAGATACATGCGTGCGCTACGCGCGTGCGCATTGTCTTCGTTGAAACGTTACGATAACATGATCAAACTGACACCGAAGATAATACAAAAACAAAATCGACCCGACTCCAAGAATGATACAAAAGTAAATAATACAAAGTTTTTTTTGTAACTTTTTTGTTTTCCGTCTGTTTTTTCTACTAAATTTGACGGGATTTTGGTCTAATGACTTCATAAAATTCAATAACAAAAGCATTTAGCATACATATACATGAATTGCAGAAAACTAAAAAAAAATCCGTCAAATTTAACAGAAAAAACGGAAACGGGCTGAAAATAGAAAAACAATGAACACGAAACTGGGACACCTTTTAGAAATAATTTAAACCGAGGACAAACTAAATGTAACATGGCACAAACTTGAAACTATGATTATGTTCTTAACCCATTTGCAAATTGGTCCTCAAGGTCTACAAAACATCAAATCAACCACCAAACTTCAACTTAAGAGATTCGAGCTAGGGGTGGCAACGGGTAATCCGTGACCCGCGGGGCCCCGCCTCGATTTTGACCCGTTGACCCGCGATCCGTGACCCGTGGGACGGGTACGGTTTTGGGGCCGCCCCGCCCCGTATGTGGATAAGTTATATATATATTAAACATATTTATATAAAACTGTATAGGTAATATAATACATAGTTAAAATAATTAGGATTTGTTACTTGTATTTGGATTTGAAGTTAAATTTATTATTTGTGATTTAAAATTTAAATTGAATTTGTATATGGTAAATATAGAATTTAGGGTTTAAATTGATAATAATATATTATGTACCAGTAATAGGTGACCCGCGGGTCGACCCGCCCCGCCCCGCGAACTGTGTGGGGCGGGTACGGACGACCATCTCGACCCGCGGGGCGGGTACGGGGCAAGCGATACCCACCCCGTTGACAACCCTAATTCGAGCCCCCATTTGGTCTCCAACCCAAACTAGGAGGCACGGACCAAAGACCCACCTCCGGTCTAGGTTCGAGACTCAATTGATGCCTCAAATCTCTTAACAGTATGAGCTCATTATAGAACTCGAGAAACAATTCGAAAACCGATAAGTGCCACGTCAGCAATCTCCGAGCTGTTGAAAACACAAAAGGGCATTGTAAAAGTAAGTGCAATGGAGAAGAAACAAGTACCTGAGGCATAATGAACTTGTTTGTGAGGAGACAGATAGCAGGCAAAGTACAGTACATCAGAAGAGGAATGGCGGTGATCGGATAAATCGTGGTATTGACATAAGCGAACCTCTCGAGAAACTTGAGCCGTCCACCATAACCGTACCAGATCGGACAATGCCGACTCAGAAGAATCTCGACAGACCCGAGAGCCCACCGAAGCACTTGGTTGAGACGATCTGAAAGATTGATGGGAGCAGATCCCTTGAATGCGGGTCGCTTTGGCATGCAGTAGATCGATCGCCATCCCCGTGCGTGCATCTTGAATCCTGTCAGAATATCTTCTGTGACCGAACCGTAAATCCAACCAATCTGCAATTGAAGGAGACATGACATCCGAGGTTGTTTGAGATAATTGCTTGGTTTTAGACCAATGAAACTAAGTAATCATAACTCTATAAGCATCGAAGGTCTACTATGATCATAAAAAATATGAAACTCAGACAATTTTATCACTTATAGAGTGAAACATTGTAAAAAGATTGAATTTTTTCCATTTCAAGGTATACATTTCTTAAAAATATCCTTTTCCCAGCTGAAAAATGGAGCTTTTTTCACATTCTCACTAAGTTTCACCCTAAATTTGACATTTTGTATATTTTAACACAAAGGTCTCATAGATCTTTTCTCACTCATTAAATTTGACATTTTGTCGATATTTTTACCGTTGGCCAAAGAAAAGAAGATATTTTTACTAAAGAAGCCTAAAAAATAGAGTGAAACTTGGTAAAAAGATTGAATCTTTTCCATTTCAAGGTATATATTTATTAAAAATAACCTTTTCCCAGCTAAAAAAGGAAGCTTTTTTCACATTCTCATTAAATTCCACCATAAATTTGACATTTTGTAGATATTTTTACTAAAGAAGCCTAGAAATAGAGTGAAACTTGGTATAAAGATTGAATCTTTTCATTTCAAGGTATACATTTCTAAAAAATAATCTTTTCCCAGATTAAAAAGGGAGCTTTTTTCACATTCTCATTAAGTTACACTATAAGATTTGACATTTTGTAGATTTTAACACAAAGGTCTTGTAGAACTTTTCACACTTCTTAAATTTGACATTTTGTAGACTAGAAAAGAGTGAAACATGGTAAAAAGATTGAATATTTTCCATTTCAAGGTATATTTCTTAAAAATAACATTTTCCCAGCTAAAAAAGGGAGCTTTTATCACATTCTCACTAAGTTTCAGCATAAATTTGACATTTTGTAGATTTTAACACAAAGGGTCTCATCTAAATCTATGATTGTGATCTGTTAAAGAGCAACAACATCGGTTTAATACTACAATGCAAAACAAGAGACCAAAGTACTATAAAACAATGTACCTCCATTCCCCAGTCTGTCTTGTCCTCGTATCCGCAACTGATGACATGAATAGCCTCCTTGAGTAGGTTTTCTGGAGTTGCAGATGGAGGAACACCGCCATTCTCCATTAACGTAGAGGCAACAAACACAGCTGATTGCCCGAATCTCTTCTCCAAGCTCATTTGAGACATCAATAATGCCTTCTCATCATCAAATCCAGCACCTTTGAGAACAAAGATAATATTAGATTGTGATTTTTTTGTCCCACAAGAAAATATTGATGAAAAAATAAAAAACTGATGCAGATGCAATTTGAGAAGTGTTTATGCAAATACCTTCGACGCCCTCCTCTATATCCTCGAGACTAAAAATGGGTACAGTGGGGTCCACGTGTTTGCTAGACTTCTTCTTGTCCGAGCTCTTCTTACTGGATTTTGAGCTCTTCTTTCGCGACCCACCACACAGAGATGAAAAAAATCCTTCCTTTTTACGCTTCGGCTTAATTGGAGGATCATAACCATATAAAGCTGTTCTATTGAAGACACATCCAGTACCCACATAGACGGGTCCTTGAATTCCGTCCAAACCTCTCAAGTTAATCTGTTACAGTTCAGAATAGAAAGATTATTCCACAAAGAAATAGAAGCAAAACTTAAAGTCGGTTCATTTATAATGAAGAAGAAGGGCTTACGTCGAAGAAGACAGTGTTTCTATTAGCATAACGATCGTTCTTATCAATACCATCAAATCTCTGAGGAAACTGCACGTAACAGACTTGTTTTCCGAGGTTAGGATCCATGAGGAAGCACATGGATTCCCTCAGAGCCTTGCTGTTATTGATGTAGTGATCACAATCGACATTCAACAAGAAAGGTCCGTTTGTAAGAACAGCAGACACTCGAACCTGACCAAAGATAACTTTGTTTAGAAGCAAAAGGAAATAAAGCCACATTTATATAGTTATAATTTATTGGCCAGTAAAAGAACTTACAAGAGAGTTCATAGCCCCAGCTTTCTTGTGATGTTGGAAACCAGGACGTTTTTCACGAGAAACGTATACCAAACGTGGAAGCTCGTTACCATCGTCATCAAGCCCTCCGTTTTGCCCCAAGAAAACCTGCAAAGGATTGAACTTTGTTCACATTTCTTGCAAACCTACTTAAATATGAGACTGCTAGTCTCTACTATATCTCAAAACTATGGTCTCATTATCTTCCTCCTTTAACCAAAACAAAATGAAAGCAACAAATTAACTTTACAAAGAATTTCTTTTAACAATCTTTTTTTCCTGCTAAACACACAAAATGTTGCTGCTAAATACACAAAATGTTAAATAGTTCCACATCGACCAAAATTAGGTCGGCATGGCCAATTTTCACCTTACAAGCTAGCTTTTTTGCTTGACCAAAGCTCACATCCATTTCTTAAGACAAAAAGACAAATTCAAAAACTTGATATGACCCTAATCCATATTGTGGAAAAAAAACGAACTCTAAATTTACCTGGATCATTCCGGGATGATCTCTTGTGTTGTTACCAGGCCAAGGGGTACCATCTTGCATTAACCATCCTTCCTCAGGAACCTTTGTTGCCTTAGCAACAAGTGCATTGATACGAACTTTGTACTCTTCATATTCTCTCTGTAACAAAATAAAAGTTAGTAAGTCAAAAGGGAGACGAAATCAACACTGTTTCTTGCTTTATCCGGAACACTTGCCTTCATAGCTCTACGATCTTTGACAAATGAGGGGTGCAGTGTATCCTTCAAATAATCAACTTTCTGAGTGAAGTACCACTCGGGTGCTCGAGGCTCAATACTGTACTTTTTGGAGAACGGAACCCATTTTCTTGCAAATTCTGCTGTTTCGGATAGAGCTTCGAAAGTCAGCATGGCAGCTCCATCGTCAGAGACATAGCAAGAGACCTTGTCAACTGGGTAGTCCACTGCAAGGATGGAAAGCACAGTATTGGCTGTCACGAGGGGAGGTTCTTTCATGGGATCCACTGTACTGACAAAGATGTCAACAGCAGCCAACTGTGATGGCTCTCCTTCTCTATCGTATCTGCAAAATATAATATAAAATCACTTCCACTGATATACATATTTCACTTTTGGACAGTAATATATATAGAGTTGAAAAAATGTAGTTATTCTACCTCAAGGCTAGCCTGTCGAGGTATGTTTCACGGTTCACAGGGAACCATTTTGGGAACTGATCGAGAATCCAGGAAATGGCGAACCAAATCTCACATATCACAGATATTAACCAGAGAACATAGGCATTTGGGACAGGGTTTGTTATTCTATAATGCAAGAAAATGCATAGAATCACGAGACGCAAGACGATAACCATTCTGTAAGGGTTAATTCTAGATGATGGGATAGAAACCTTCCTTGAAAGTGGTTGCCGAGCTTCGTCATTCCTGCAAAAGAACATGATTTCTATGAATATAAGACAGTGAGACATATTCAGTGAAAAAAAATACAAAACAAGCTTCTCAGAGTCTAGAAAAGTGTCACTTTTCAGTCTAGTCATAATTTATACAATTATACTCACAGTAAAGCGTCATCAACAAGTATATCAGTGCTGGCATCAATATCTGCACCTCCCCTCTCAGAAGCAGGGTGGCCTCTTTCAGATGCGGGGTGTCCAGTGCTCATAGGGATAGCGTTTTTCTCTTGTTTCATTTTCCATCCATCAACTCTCTCCTTCCAAGCTACATTGCTCAACCCAGAAGAGCCGAATTCGCGAGCATCCATGACCCTTATGTTTCCTACAAGTGAATAAGCAATGTCAGAAATAGAAAAAAGATCGATTAGAATGAGGCATTTGAAGTGGATTCAGATCACATGCCCCACTATTCATGCCTCGGATCGTGCCTCACCGTTCAGATCTTGACACGTGTCATTAGATTTAATGTTTTTCTTCTAGGGTTCACCAATCCCAAAAGGTTTTTAGAAAGAAAAAAAAACCACAAAATTAATTACACACAGTACACGTCTCAAGATTTTAATGGTGAGGCATGGTCTGTGGCAGGAAAAGTGGGGCAGGTGATATGGATCCATTTGATGTAGGGGATGGATACCCTTCAAGCCACCAACTTCAGGGGACGCCATAGAGAGACGTTCGGGTGAAGCAGCAGACAATTCCCCAGAAACCTGAAACCATTGCAACATCAAGAGCATGTTCAAGTAAAGTTTAAGAGATATTAGGGTTGGTTTATCTTTATTATTGATCAACCAACCTCTTGTCCACTAGTGAGTCGAGGAATATGGTTGTGAGGAACTTCTTTGTCATAATTAGGTGGAGGAACATCCTCGTTCTGTCCACCATATCTCGTGTGCCAACCCAACATGCGTTCGGATGTCTTCTGCTTCTGGTTTGTCTGTTCCAAGTAGCTGTCCTCATCCACATCAGCTTCTTCTCCATCCCCAATTATTGCAGGACTTCCTAAATCACAATCAACGATAATTACCACAAGATCTCAAATGAAACAATGATTATGAGGATGGCATTGCAAAGATCTATACAAACAGAAACTAGGATTCATGTCATGGCATCTAACAAATTAACAGTCTATAAAGTACAATGCCCTTACATAATCGAGGTTGACTAAAACAGAACACATCTAATTGAGGGACAACCTTTTTGTCTCTTGTATCTGGTTTTACACTGAGGGCAAGATTGGTTGCCATCTTTCCTTTCGTATTCGTAACAAGGTCTGCAAACCGGAAATGCACAGACATTACAAGCAACGAACGGAGCTCCATCGGCGCCTTTTCCAACATTATCGCCACAAATCTGACATGCTTGGCTGCCCAGTGTCTTCATGGACTTTCCCTGATTAGATTCCACATTTCACAAAATTGAGATCCCTCATATATATATAAACATTAAATTCATCCGAAATCTGTAATTCTTCTTCTCGAAAGACATCGATAAGTACTTACCGCAGATTCACCTTCGGACTCCATTTGAAGATTCTAGCAGCATACGCGTAAGATCAGGGGTGAGGATTAGATCTGCCTAGTATCAGTACTGAAGAACAATGAATTGAGTATATGAAGTCAACATTGGCAGTCAAAGGGAAGCAATTACGATACTAAACTACTAAACTTGAGCTTGCAAAAATCATATGAAACATCTAAATCATGTTTTTCTCAGACATTAACAAAATCCGACATCATCAACAGATCAGGAGAACAGGATCCAGAGAGATCCAGTGTTGAGTGGAAGAATCACCTCAAAAGCACATCTCGAACTGGTGATTCACAACATCCGCAACATTGGCTTCAGATCGATGCGCCGACAGTGAAGTCAGCGACAAAAACAGATAACGAAGCTGTCCCGCCGTCTCTCTCACTACACAATCACATATATAAGAACAGATATGAAGAGAATAGAGTAGAAATTAGAAATAGTGAAATGACAATTAAAGATTAGGACAGACCTCCTCTCTCAATCAGCACCTCCAAATTAGCTGTTTCCTGTAATATTATATCCTGATAAATTAATTAAAAATTTTTTTTTTTTAGCATTGACGGTGACAGAGCAGCTGTTAGAGCAAAAATGCCGCCGACACTCCCTAACCCAGTTAGATCCGAAACGTTTTACCTCCACGGAAGCGGCTTTCATGGTTATTGAATAAAGAAACGATTTTTATAGGTTGGGTCATTTTTAGACACACTTTCTCTGAAATTTGCGGTAATGATGGCAAGGCTGGGTGGAATGGAAAGTAGAAAGTGAAGAAACCAGCTGGACTGGACAAGATACGAAGAGTCCACAGACAGCAACTGGTTTGGTTTACTTACGTTTACGGTCTCGTGATCCGACACCGACACGTTACGGTGACTGAATAATTGCATTCGAGAAATCATGTCGTAGGCCGACAGATGGGCCGAGATGGAGTAGAGCCCAATTATGTTCTTATCTCTGAGCTCTCGGGTCTAGGGCTCGTCTTGTCGTCTCACCTTGAGCTCTGTGTCTCGGTTGTTCACCGTTGTTGCGGAGATTGATTTGCACGAAGAGAAGGAATTCGTGGCGTCTTTAGGATCTCTGAAGTCCCGAATTTGGGACAGAGAGGAAAGGAAGCAGTGGGTTTCCTCTGGTTCATTCTCCGTTCGTTGATCTCTCTGAAATTCGAAGCAGTTGTTGACGGAATCCTTTGCAGGCAGTACCAAGCGCACATTCGAGGACTCAAAGCGTACGATCGGCACAAGAAGTTCTTGAATGATTACGTTTTGTAGCTGAATCGCAATTTCTTGATTTGTGAATGGAAAGCCGACACTGATTGCTCATGTGTTGAAGATAGTTGATGATGTCTAGTTAGTAAACATTATTTCTACGAAATGGTGCTTATTTTTCTATTATCTCTAAAAGAAGGTGTTTTTGGCCGAATAAGCAAGATCTGGATAGCAGAAGAAGCACAAATACTGAGCTGAATATTTGTGTTATACTGTTGTCCTATATCAAAAGGTTGATGAACAGTCCCCTGCAATGAGATAGATGCCTGGGGGCTACAGTTAGCCTCACATTTGTCCATTAAATTTACAAAACAACTAGAACACCTGGAGATCTTTTGATTGATTGATAAAAAGCACAATAAGCAATACTTAACCTTGATGTTGTTTTTTCCTTGTGCTATGTTTATAGTTAAAGTTAAAACTGAATAACTGATTTACAGATCTGTTAAATTATTCTGTAACCACCTACTTTGGTGATTTCTCCCTCTGTTTGATCAAGTGTAGCAGTTATTGAGAAAAGAAAAGTAGTGCATAATTGAAAAGCTTCTATTTTTTTTTGAAAAGCTTCTTTTTAGAACTTCTATTTCATTAAGAAGAAGAGCAGATAAAGATCTGATGTGCTTCTCTGACCCTAGAGTCAAGAAATTTTGAGAATAGCTTATATTTGCAGGTTCATGGTATATTATTAGGACTTGATTTCTAGGATCATTGGGGACAGATCTATCCGAACAGTTTAAATCTGCAGCAACTTGAAAAATTGTCAGATACTCGTAGTAATTCGTCTGACCTTTGTTTAAAGAACTTACTGTTTCTGCTCATGTAATCAATTTTGTTGTTCTTTTACTTTTACATGTCAAAACAAGGCCTTGGCTTGGACGTTTATATGGTAAATCTTAACCTATATCATGCTGTTAAATAGATGATTTGTATTCGCAGTCGACTTCTATGGCAAGGAGAAATCTCAGACCGTTACTTTGCCTGTTAGAACAGACCAGGATACTCTGAGAGAAGGATACAGGCTAGTTCGATATCTCTTTCATAGAGTTCTATCATACTTTTTCTGTCCTATCTGTCCATTTCTCTTATAGTCTTTGTGCATTGATATAAATGGGACTTACATGTATTCGTGGATTGGTAGATTCTTTTTAAATTTTCATAGTGTCCATGAATCTTCTATATACATTTATTTTCTGCCCAGATTCTGGAAATTAATCACACTTTTGTTCATACGAACTGAGGAAGATGATATCAATCCATCCTGGGAGCAAAGACTTGTGAAACGCTATTACGACAAGCTCTTCAAAGAGTATTGCATATCTGACATGACAAAGTACGAGAGTGGCAAGGTTGGTCATTTCTTTCTTCGAACACTAAAACCTGTGAATCTATTGACGTGCAGGCGACTCAACAAATTTCCTCGTAACATTTTGCTTCTATTTTTTTTCATTTCATTTAGATTGGACTAAGATGGAGGACAGAGAAAGAGGTGATATCTGGGAAAGGTGATTAAACTCCCTGGCTAGATGACATACAGAAGTTGGAATAATTATATGTTCATTAGTTGTTTTCTCCTCTTTAAGTATTTCAAAGTCGCATAATTTAACGTGAGTGTAAAAAAAATCTTGAGATTTGACTTATCCATTGCCAGCTATGAGGTTGGTTTGTATCTCAGTACTTACCTTTCACTCTTTAGTAATGAAATTCTTGTTTTTTTCTTCTTAAAATAACCACTTCATCAAAAGATTATTTAACAAAATAACAAATGCTTTATTTTTTACCAAAATAACAAGGGATGGTACACGATTGGTTATTTTGGTCGTAAATGGTTATTTAAGATAAAATCCAGAAATTCCCGAGTTGAATAAAATAATCCCATGTCGAATAGATGATTTGTGGTTGAAGTATCGTATGCCATATGGTTGTTAAGGACGATTCGGATTGAGCCTTGCTTCTGGCTGTTGTTCTTTAGGTAAACTTTTCTTACTTTGAAGCTGGGGAAAGCAAGCAAGCCTTGGTGATTGGTGAAGCTGGTAACTTGTGAGAGGTCAGTGAATAATGAACTAGCTTCTTGATTAGAGACTTGACTATGCTCTTGCTGATTGATTATATCTTTTGGGTGAATGGTTTAAGATGTGTAGATAAGCTTAACTACAAAAGCGTAAAGTAAAGGAAGAATTGGAGAACCTGGAGAAAGAAAGACTAGAAAATCTTCGAAACGTGATCACAAACGAAAGCGGTACCAATCATATCCATGGCCTATCTTCTTCTGCTACTTCATACATACCATACAACACTCTAATGCATCATATATCATCTTTTGCTGCTTCCAGGGACCGATCCAAAAGCAATGTTGATCGAGATAGTGGTGATGACACAAGCAAAGAGAGAAGGAGAAAAGGTACTTGTTTTTTTTTTTTTAAGAATTTTTTTTACTAATTGCTAGTTGAATTTATACAAAGCTGCAATACACTACATCTGTCTAATTTGCTATTAAGACAATGTTTGTTGTCTTGCTTTATTTAAACTTGTTTTTGGGCGAATTGCTAACTGAACTTTGGGAAATTTTGCAACTTGCTAACTGAACTTTGAGGGGATTTTGCAATTTGCTAGCTGATGGCACATATGCATCTTTATTTAACAAAACAAATTGGTAGTTGAATTTATACAAAGCTGCAATACACTACATCTGTCTAAATTGCTATTAAGACAATGTTTGTTGTCTTTCTTTATTTAAACTTGTTTTTGGGCGAATTGCTAACTGAACTTTAGGAAATTTTGCAACTTACTAACTGAACTTTAAGAAAATTTGTAATTTTTTAGTTGAACTTTGAGGAGATTTTGCAATTTTCTAGCTGATGGCACATATGCATCTTTATTTAACAAAACTTTTTTTTTTTTTTTAATTACAGATTGCTATTTGAATTTATACAAAGCTGCAATACACTACATCTGTCTAATTTGCTATTAAGACGATGTTTGTTGACTTTCTTTACTTAAACTTGTTTTTAGGCGAAAGACTAATTGAACTTTGGGAAATTTTGCAACTTGCTAACTGAACTTTAAGAAAAAATTGTAATTGTTTAGTTGAACTTTGAGGAGATTTTGCAATTTGCTAGCTGATGGCACATTTGCATCTTTATTTAACAGCAAACTAGACAAAGCTAGCCTATTGCAACTTTTGATAACTTAAGCTATCAAATTGTAAATTAAAAATCGCTCAACTAAGCATTATCAAAATGCACTTTTTTGCTAATTCATCATTTAATCTCACATTCTTGTTCTGAAGAATAGTAATTCGATAATAGAAAGGGAATCGCGATACTGAGAGACTATCGAGTTATATCTTATATGCTTTGTATTGTATACTTGCAGGGAAGAAGACTTCAAGCGCAAGTTACCCTGATGACGAAGATAACTTTAATGAATACCTTGAAGGAATGTTCTTATGAATGTGTATCTTGCTGATGATGTGTTGTAATTACCAGATGATATTAAGCTATTATAAGAAATAACTCTTATAATGTAATATTATTTAATTAACTGTATTTTTCTAATGCGGTTTAGTGTTGCACAATGTAACAAAATAATGGATTTTTGACCCAAATAACCACTTTTTATAAGTCAAATACATGTACAATAAACGGTGAGTTTTGTTTATCAAAATACATCGTGAGGTACAACGCTATTTAGGATAGTGCTATGTTTCCGTAATATAAAGGGTTTAGGCTCAGACCGAGTAATTATGGATTTTTATCACCGTGCTGTTTCGAACACCGCAGTGGACTAATGGTCAATTTTCTGACCGTTAGGTTTTTAATCACCGCGCTGTTCGTAGTAGCGTGGTGGACTAACGGTTAAAAAATTAACTGTTAGTTGCCGTGTCTGACAAATGTATTGTCATACACGACTTAAAAGTACTGCGTTGTTCCTGCAAACCCTGAATTTACAACACAGTTGCGGTGCTTTTAAGTCGTGTCTGACAACTAACACTCAACTTTTTTAACAGTTAGTCCACCGCGCTACTTCGAACAGTGCGGTTGTTAAAAACCTAACGGTAAAAAAATTATCTATTAGTCCACCGCGCTGTTCGGAAAAATGCGGTGTAAAATCCCTAATTATTTTATCTGAGCCTAAACCCTATATTAAGGAAACATATCTATATCCTGAATAGTGTTGTACCTCACCGTGCTACTTCCAATTGTACGGTAAGTTATTTTGGCGAATCAAACTCACAATTGGTTATATGTGTATTTAATAAATAAATTAAAAAAGTGGTTATTTGGGTAAAAAAAATCCAAAATAATAGACTAAGTCTAAAAACTTTATTATTATTAATTTTAAATCTCTAAAATCAACACTGTTTAGAGTTGTAGGATAAAAAATTGTACCCCAGATCACGTGACAAAGTATTATACAATTGCATCTCGAAACGAAGGTTAATTTTGTTACCTCGTATTATGTAAATTACTTGTTTCATAAACACGGACATAGACTAGAGTCAACAAAAGTTACGTCGTTTTTCTTGTCTTGCCAATTTCTTTTTGACCATGATGGCAAAAAAAAACTATTTTTGACCAAAAACAAGAAAGTAAAACGCTAATTCATTTGGAACCCATTTTAGAAACTGGATAATAGGATTTGCCAAACTGTGCCTAATTTGTTAATTAATTTAGATCATACCTATTTTTTTGCAGACATTTCCTTATTGACTTGCGCATTATTTCTGCTAAAAATGGAGAAGTCTTCTTCACCTTGTTGACAAATAATAAACACGTGACGCACCAAATTTCAGTCTAGACCAATGCACTTAAATTCGAAACGAAATACATTTTTATTTTTCACCATTTAAATTTGTAATTTCAACTCTATATTTAAGATTGACAGGTTTTTTTTTTCTATATTTTGCATTTAATTTTTAAACAAAAAAAATATGTATCATTTTCAGAAATATAAATTAAAATATCCATCTAAAATTTGATCATAAATAGAATTAAAATCATAAAAAAAATCATTAGTGAACAAATAAAAAAAGCAAACATCAGTCTCAATTATATTTAATTTTATTGAACTTTTATATATTTATATTTATTATTTATATATATGATTTATATGTATATACTAGACTCTCTGTAACTATATATACAGTGCTTGTTTGACGCATTTTAGAAGTCAATAAATTATTAGAGGCAATGTCAAAAGAAAATAAGAGAAGACCAAACAAACCCTAATATTATATATAGTAGAAGAGAAAAAGGTCATGCAAATTGCAATGTGTGTTGGCAAACCAGCACCAGGAACTAACTTTGAGCCAAACAGTTGAACAGCTTTCTTAACTCTATTTAATTACTTAATTAATTGTATCTCTTCTAATTAATCATCCTTGTTTTGGCAGCCACCAATTAATCAAGTTGTTCTAAACCCACTTTCTAATCATACATACATAGAAGAAAAAGGCAAACAAGCCTCTACTTTGTCTTCACTACTATAAATAAGGTACTAACTAGCTAAGTTTGCTTAATATTCACACATTCACCATCAAACACATAATCAAACTCGAAAATCGATAAACCCTGAACCTTAAACCCTAAACTATGGGTTTCAGGTTATCGATGAGCTTAACATCAGCAACATTCATCATCTTCAATCTATTTTTCATAATGAGCTCCACTTGTGCAGCAAAGATCATCAATTTCGACAATTACGGTGCCAGAGGTGACGGAAAAGACGACTCTCAGGCATTTGCGAAAGCGTGGGGTGAAGCGTGTTCTTCGGAAAATGCAGTCCTTGTTGTTCCTAAGAACAGAACATATCATCTCAACCCTATCACTTTCTCTGGTCCTTGCCAATCCAATTTCACTTTTCGGGTATTTATGATACATTTTACGCACGATACGTATTTTTAAAAATTTATTTGATGATATATAATGTCGGGTTTATCGAGTTTTTATGTTGTGATTAGGTTTTTGGAGTAATTAAGGCATCACCAAAGTTATCTGACTATGAAGAAGGCACTAGACACTGGATTATGTTTAGAGACATTGATAACTTTACAGTTGATGGTGGTGGCAGAATTAATGGAAATGGAAGAAAATGGTGGCTTAGGTCTTGCAAAATCAACAAAGCCATGGTATTTGAATTTATATATAGATATAAATATGGGTGTATATCATACACACTTTATATATATACTTAAGTTAATGATATTCTAACTTGGTTCATTATCTTGCATGAAATGTGCAGCCATGCAAGTCAGCACCAACAGTAAGTTCTCTCTCTCTATCCCTTTAATTGTCTTCTAAAGCTTGTTATATTAAAAAAAAAAAAAAAATCGACAACTTATTTAGTATCTCAGGTTTAACTCATATGTCAATTTGGTGTCTCGGAATTAAATTGTTACTATCGATTGTCTTAGGTTTCAACTTTGTTGCTGTTTGGTGTTTCCGTCAAATTTTGGGGTTAAATTTAACATAAACTGGTCATGTGCTGGTCACATGACCAAATAAATTTGAAAGTTCCTAAATTACCCTCAAAATGCTCGTAATTGCCGGAATCGGGTCACCCCAAATCGGAGGTGGGTGGTCGGAATCGGACGGTTGGCTTTGATAAACTAAAGTATAATGGGCAGAATTGATATTTTCATCACAATCTGTCAAAGTTAACCTAAAATTGGACGGAAAACCAAATCGCAACAAAATTGAAACATGGGACACCAAATATTAACAATTTAATCCTGAGACACCAAATTGACACATTGGGTAAACCTGAGACACTAAATAAGTTATTTCTCTATAAAAGAATTACATAATTTATGTCATTTTTAATATTCATTTTTCTTGTTTTAACACATATAGGCTGTGACATTCTACAAGTGCAACAAATTGAGAGTAGCCAACATAATCATCCAAAATGCACAACAAATGCATCTTACCTTCCAAAAGTGCACCAATGTGTATGCTCTTAACTTAATCATCTCAGCTCCTGCAAAAAGTCCAAACACCGATGGAATTCATATCACTGACACTGAAAATATCCTTATCAAGAATTGCATCATTAGAACAGGTAAAAGAAACACATATATAAACACATAATTCTATAATGTTTTTTATTTTAGTAAAACAAAATGAATAACCCTAATAATGTTCTTGATTATTTCAGGAGATGATTGCATTTCGATAGTAGACGGTTCGAAGAACGTTCATGCAACCGATATCGTTTGTGGCCCGGGTCATGGGATTAGGTACGTACGATTCGAACAAAAAAATCGATTAATTTGATGTAAAATTAACAAAATTCGTGTTTATTCATATTTTCATGACTATATATGTGCACAGTATTGGAAGCCTAGGAGAAGATAACTCAGAAAACTACGTCTCAAACGTGCTAGTAAATAGAGCTATATTTACAGGAACCACCAATGGTGTAAGAATCAAGACTTGGCAGGTAATTATATATCTAAGGTTTACCCTAAAATAATATATATATATATATATATATATATATAATGATAATAATAATATAGGGTTAAAGGGCTTTTGGTGTCAGATATTTGATCAAAGTTTGTTTTTGGTGCAAAATTATTTTTATAGATTTTGATACAATATGTTTACATTTTGTAGACTTTTGGTACATCTGTTAGTTGACCATTAAGTTTGACCATTAAGTACACAGTGCAACTCACGTGACTTCCCCTAAGTTTCATTTTTGCTCAATTTAGTTACCAATATATATTCCTAACTTTTGATTTTTACAATTTAGTCCCTAAAAAAAACTCATTCGGATCCTAACTAGGTCAAAATCGACCCAGACAGGGTCTGACTCATAGCTGAATCGTACCCTGACTGGATCAATTTTAACTTAAAGTCCAATTGGGTCAAACCATAATTAACATTAATTTAACGGGCATCTATCGATTTTTCAGGGCGGGTCGGGTTATGCGAAAAACATCATATTCCAAAACATCTCGATGCGCAACGTAACCAACCCGATAATCATCGACCAGAACTATTGCGACCAAAAGGGACCATGTAAAGAACAGGTAATTTAATTTACTAATTACAATTTACATATGCATGATTAATATGATTAGCAAATGTTTAATTATATCTTATATAATTGGATGTTAATTATATTAGGCATCGGCAGTGCAAGTGAGCAATGTGGTGTACAAGAACATTAGAGGAACGAGCGCATCGGAGGTTGCCGTAAAAATCGTATGCAGTAAGAGCCGGCCGTGTAAAGGGATTCAGATGCGCGATATTCGGTTTTCTCGGGTCGGGTCGGGTGAAACCGCTAAATCTTCTTTGGCTAATGTCAAGTTTACTGCAAATACAAATGTAGTTCTCAACTAGTTTTATCAACATTTAATTTGTTTGTTGGTTGGTTGGTTACTTAAGAATGTATGTAACTTTGTTTCATTTCATAGCTATAGGGAGAAAAGCTCTCACCTTGTAGTAGTCAACTTATAAGGTTCTCAACAAAAAAAAAAAAAAAAAAACTTATAAGGTTGAAGAGACACATTCCTTTGTTTATTACATTTTTGTTATATATTATTATTGCTTTTTATTTTTATCTAAAGTTATTTAATTGTTCCAAAAATATTTTAAGTATATATCATGGGTCCACTTCCATATAATTGTGAAATACCCAAATTACCCCATGAATACTCACTTTTTACCAAACCTGCCATTATCAATATTCCCTTCCGTTCCAAATTCCTATGACTACTTCCTCTGATCCCTTCTCCAAAATTCCTAATGACATCCAACTCACCAGCCGCTCATCGCAAATCCGCCAACACCCACCCCCAAAAACCACCGCTCTCCGCCAACATCAATTCCGCCGGCCAACCTAAACAACAAAATCAACCAGACGTCCGACGAACCCAAAACTGCCCGCCCCCCAACCCTCCCGCACTAACGACGACCACAACAACCTCAACTACGGCCACACCCCATATTCGCCCGACCGGCGACCCAATATCTGCGCTCCACAGGCCCATCCCTCCCCAAACTCCGATAGATCCGTACAATGTGTCGACGGTCTGTACCTCCCCCTCTGCCGCCATCCTCAACTCCGACGACATGTACCCAAACGTTCCCACATACTCTCTAACAGTCGCACCTCCTCCCTAAACGTTACACTCCTAACTGTTTCTGTTCAGATGGAATTTCTACTCCACCTTCCCGTTTTCCATCAATTCTTAATTTACCCTTCAATAGTTCGTCCATATGCTGGGGAAACAAATGGCCCCTCCATTACCAGTTCAACTACCACCTACACAGCCGTAATTTGTGCAACTGTATATACGGTCTGTGTTTCAGATACTATTCTCTACAGTATGTACTCTACTGAAAACTACACATCCAATTTTTAGAACAAAGATTTATGTGCTTTTGCAGAAATTGTCTGCTCATTTGCTATTACAATCAGATTTATACGATTCCAAAATGACTTTCCTACATTGTGTTTCCCACATTCTGTTTTCTCCTATGTTGATGAATTAGACTTTATATCCTCCAACATTTTTCCATCAGTCTCCACTCAGCATCATTTAACTGGCTTCATAGTCTGTTGTTCCAAATCTCCAATTTGCAATTCTCGCCAGCAATTTTTTCCTTTTATCCATAAATCTCTTTGTTCCCACATATATACACTTCTATTCTCAATCATATCAGTTAACAGAATATAATATCAATTAGAATCCAATTACTTTGGAACCACAAAAAAACTACTCAAAACTTAACATGTACTAAATCATATTTCCTATTCAGTTGTAGTATAGTTCTATACTAATGTTATCTTTCATAAACAGAATTTAATCTTAAATAGGTTTTTGCTATTCAATTATTCATACAGTACACATTATAGTTTAGTCATAATTTTGCTCATATACCTCCAAATTTGCAGAGAGTAACCCAGCGTGCATACGACCAGCAACGCTATGCAAACCTAACCCCTCTCCAACGAAGTAGGAAACGCGCTTCTGACAAAGTGTACCTACAAAAAAAGGGTTGCCCGCCTCAGGAACAACTCAGCATCCACCTTAAATGCAGTTCACGTCACTGATGTTCTCGGCCTTTGCCATCTCATATGTCTCTCTCTTACTTAGACCGCCCGTACTATCCATCCTCCACAGGTTTGTCTATGGTTACTTTCGCTTTTAAAAAATTAACCTTAAACAATCCCGTGGTAAACTTAATTTCAAATTAAAATTCTAACAAACTAACTACATAAAAAATAACTTTTACAATTACTTGATAGGTGATAATGCAGCTCCAGCCTCATATTGTACACCTCATGTACTTACACCTCTAACAACATGTACATACTGTGGTGCCCGTCGATTCCAGCACGAACACCCATCCTTCTGTTGTAGCTCTGGAAAAGTCCAACTATTCCAACAAAATGCCCCTCCTTCACTGCAAGCATTGTTTTCGGATAATACGGACGACTTTAAAGAATTCCGTTCACATATAAGGAGTTACAACAACATTTTTGCTTTCACATCATTTGGTGTCACAATAGATCGCGACCTAGCTTCTTCAAGGGATGGTGTTTATACTTTCCGTGCTCAAGGACAAGCATATCATGATCTTCCTTCACTACTCCCGGCTGATAATATCCCAAGGTACTTCCAACTATACTTCTTTGACCTAACAACTTCACCAGATTACTCCCTAGGTACGTCACTTAAAAATGCTCTCACGTAACTGTTGCTTTTTTTCCTTCCACTTCTATTACGTTCTCTAACGAAAGAACTCAGATCATATTGCACTATTTTTGTTCACAAATTTATAATTTACTAGCTTAGTACGTTTTATCATACTGACTTTATCCAGTTAAAAATATTTTACTTACTTTTAACTACTATAACTAACTTTCTCTCTTGAAGAACATAGTTGTACAGTATGAATATGTAATGCCTGGAATTCATGATGACATACAACCAATACTTGATAATTTTGAATTCCAATATTGTCTCTTTAATATGGTTCAAGTTCGTTACTGGGTTACTCATATAATCATCCAGATCACTTATTCATTCATCCATGTACGTACAAAGTATCCTAATGAGCGTTAATTAAATTAAATCCAGTAGAAAAAAAATCAAAATTTATTATTACTAATATTAATACATCTCTTTGTCAATATCTCACAACCCATTTTCTTTAATTTTAATTCACACTGTGTTGCATCTTTTAATCAGCATTATAGATTATCCTCACTTGCCTTTGTCTTGTTCTTCTCATTATATTTGCTTCTTTACTTAATAGATTTATAAAATAATTTATACAATTCTCAAAAAATTTATTCTTACCAAATGTATGGTACTCCGTATAGGAAAGGGTAAAAGAAAACGTGTTGCTCCTAATATATGAGCATTTCATTTAGGGTTTCATTATTCAAGTTGTGTTATTTAATGATATTACCGACAAACTTGAACATTCGCTGTTGCTGCACTCTACCTACTACATCACTAATGGCAACGTTAACAATATCAACTCTGCGTATGCCAATGATCATCAGCAAATTGAACTCACACTGAATTCTAACACCCGCATTGAGCTAGCTTCTGAACCAGTTGATTTGTGTGCCATGTCCTACAAGTTCATCTCTTTTGATGAGCTTAATTCATATACAGCAAAAGTTGTTGTCATTGGTAAGATTTTCACATATATATTGTCATTGATAAAATTTTCAAATATTTACCAAAATAACTAACTGTTTATCTAACTTTGCAGATATTCTTGGAATCGTTAATGAGGTTGGTGACGTAAAAACATGTACAAAATCAACAACTAGGGAGGTACTTATGAGAAGACTCACTTTGACAAATTCAATGTAAGACATCTGTTCTACTTAACTATCCATTGCAGTTAATTTTAACTATCATACCTAATTTCATAAACTATTTTCAATAGGTTAACAACCATTTATTTGCAACTTTGGGGGGATTTAGAAACTGAACAAGGGAAAGCACTAGAAGATTTACTTCCCCATGCACCCGGTACTTGCAATATTAAAAGTACAAGTCAAAGAGCGCGATGGTAAGTTTCAAAAGAGGAAGCATAACGCAATCCATAAAACTCACTTTCACATCTCAATAAAAATCAGTACCTAATTGCTTTTGATTTTTCTACTACAGGTTTTTTGTCGTTATCCTCTATGCCATTTACGACTATTCTAATTGATCCATCTATTGACGATGCTTTTGAAATTAAACAATGGTAATATTTCAAATCCAATACTGAACACTAACTCTTAGTCTTAGAATTTCCTACTATACATTATTTCACACAAATTACAGGGCGAAAAAGCAAGACAACATGGTGAAGCCTTCTAAGTTCATCCAACCACATCACAAAGGACCAGAAATGGCTGCTCTCTCGGATTTGTTAACTAGGGTAACATATACAATCATCCAATATATATATCTAATATCATTTTTACAATATAAATATTAAATGTTAAGACACTAATTTTTAAACTATTATTATATGATAGACTCAATATTGCTCATTCAAAGCTACAATTGTAAGTGTTGATAATGCCACCCAACTATGGTATGAGGCTTGTAAAGATTGCACCAAGTGGGTCAACCTTGATGAAACTACTATTGTAGCAAGTGTAGAAATTCAAATGCATCACATTATAGAAGGTTAGCCATGATAATATATTCATTCTTTTTCCTTGTTATTAACTATTTTAATACAAAAGCATATTCAATTTTAAATAGGTACATGCTAAAAATGGTTGTCATGGATGGAGACAATCGGGCTTATGACACCATGTTTGAAGCGGCTCAATACCTCCTCGAATGCCCAACCGATGAATTATGTGCACTGTCAATTGTAAGTATTTATATTTAATTTCCAATTAACTGGCTTGTTTTATATATATAACAAAATGACTTATCTTACAGCAAGATCAAGAAGCAAAATTGCAACTTTCAATTGGAAGACTTATTGGATAGTCATGCATTTTCCAGCACTTTCATTGATA
The DNA here is from genome assembly GCA_036873135.1 of Clarkia xantiana subsp. parviflora. Classification (NCBI taxonomy): domain Eukaryota; kingdom Viridiplantae; phylum Streptophyta; class Magnoliopsida; order Myrtales; family Onagraceae; genus Clarkia; species Clarkia xantiana. The sequence continues at coordinate 18,134,396 of JAPTYO010000003.1, forward strand.
AAATATCGGAGAAAAATTGGACAGTGGGGCGATTCATAGACAATTCTGCAAGTATAGATATTTAGCTTGCATAATGTTTCTTTACATAAACATGTATAATGTATGTGTTCTTTTTATAAATATTTGTTTACTTGTAACATTTGTGTTATTGTATTTAGTCGCACGTGCAGTGCTCACTAGTATATATATAAAATCCAACTTATTATGTTATGTCGAAAGTTTCAAATACAAAAAAATACGGATATATCTACCTTTAATTAGTGTATTATATAGGAGGCTTAATTAATCAATTATTGTAGAAACTACACATAATATTGATGGTTCTATCTATTGGTGGCCAAAATAAAAAAATACAACTATAGTTACTTAAGTATAAGTTATAATAAGGTATAATATATATATATATACATTGAAGTACGCTTAGTTTAGTGGTTTGACGTAGAAATCATGAGTGTAATAAGTTTCAGATTTATTATTGTTTTGTTAAATTTATTCATTTTATAGTGACAAAATAAAAATAAAATGGGGCAAAAATAGTAATTTACTACCTAAATTTAGGGGTTAAATAGTTTTCTAGCTATACTTTTTTTTGAATAAATTTTTAGTAAACTAAAAAAAAATTATAATTTACTAACTATATTGAACTTTCGGTTAATTCTAAATGGAACATGAGACTTAATTAGAAGCCTAATAAATTTGAACGAGTTGAACTCTCATAAGTTCTAAATGTCTAACTTGTTTTTAAATTAACCAAAACTAATTAATAAAGTGAGCTGTATTTTTTAGAGATTAAAGCTTTAATTTCAAAGCGTCCGAAGTGAGTGTAAATAATTTTAAAGGTTGACACTGATTACACTTCGCGAAAAAAAATACTCCCTAATCTAATGCCCATATATATGGTTTAGAGGAGATATTTTTCTATGATTGTACTTACTTAATAATATAATAATAATATAAATTTGACTTAGTGCTTTGATGCCCCATTATATTTTAATTTAACTAAAAAAACTAGATAATAACGACCCCGAGCCGCCAGGTGTTGTTCGGTCAAATATTGACCAAAAGACCACCAACTCAGCAATTTTCTTTCACTTACTTTTTTGGCCAAAACCAACTCGACAATTTGGAAATATTTATTATACTAAAAATAAATAACATGTTTCGTACGTTAACATGGACAGTAGTCAACAAGTGTCCGTTTTACGTTATTTATAAATTTGTCGTGCCAATAGGCAATATGTCTTTGACCGACCGAACAAAGTAAAAAAAAAAAAAAAAAAACTTAATGGATTTGGAACCCATCTTAATTACATACAGTTTTAATAATAGGTATTGCCAAACCGTGCCTAATTGGTTCAGCAGTTTTAACTAGTCGTTAAACATTTCCTAATTGACTTTGCCAATCAAATGCATACGCTCATAAGTCATATATATATATATAAAAGTCAAATAGCTGAAATATAACGTCAAAGGGTTTGAAAATATAAGAGGACCAAACATACCCTAATAAGGTCATGCAATCTACGTTGGCAAACTAGCACCACAACCTAACTCGACCCAAATAATTTACATTAACCAGCTAATTACTAGCTAGTGTATATATATATTATATATATATATAATAAAATATGATACCAAACTCAAATTTGATTATCACTGATGGTTGTGATCTAGTAATTAAGAACGTTTACTTCCATGTGGTTTGACTCCGAAATTCTAGGTTTTAAAAACCCCTCAGGAGATGTCATTTCGTGCCGCGGTGACCTGATTAAAATAGCATGTTTTGTCTGATTCATATACAGTGTCAGACATATGAGTAGGCGAGTATAACTGGCTTAATATGTCAGCCTCTTGACTATATACTAGGTTGTTGGTGGGGCTATACATTGACAGAGACAATGCGTGCGTTGATTGTTCAATAAATTTGGTCGGAAAAAACCTAATTAGCGGGCTGAGTTTATGATCGTCGTTAATAATTCATTATTTTTTTTGGCAAAAAAAATCAAATTTAATGATTTGAAAAATGTATATCAAAGATAGTGAGATGTAAATACTTAAAATATTGATTCAAATTTAATTATAAATATCATAGTTATATATTATGGAAATATCCACACTTTTTTTCAAATCTTTATTTTCAAATTGTGTATCACTTTTTTAATTGAAAGTCTCCCTTGTAATTTCCTCTCCCTAACTATACACATCAGAATTAGCACCCATTTTGTTGTTCAAACCCCACTCACTCTCTAGTCTCTAGTCTCATAGAAGAAAGAAAGGTTAGCAAATCCTCCACTTTGTGCCTTGTTCTATAAATCAGAAACAAGAGTTTCTTCATTGCTTCACAACAACATCATCATTCAACAATTTCAAACACCAAATCATTTTCGAACCCGAAAATCGAAAAATGGGTTCAATCAAAATCATTCAATCAATGAATTACCTTCTATCAGTATCCACCTTCATCATCTTCATACTCTCAACTTCAGCATCGTCGAAGCTCGTAAACGTCGACAGTTACGGAGCCACAGCTGACGGAAAAGACGATTCTCCGGCATTTACGAAAGCATGGAATGAAGCTTGTGCTTTGGAAAATGCAGTTCTTGTTGTTCCTATAAACAGAACATATCATCTCAACCCTATCACTTTCTCTGGTCCTTGCCAATCCAATTTCACATTTCGGGTATTTTTATTACGCACGATTTTTTTAAAAATTTATTCGATGATTTATAATGTCGGGTTTGATTTAATATTTAGTTATGTTGTGATTAGGTTTCTGGAGTAATTAAAGCATCACCAATGTTATCTGACTATGAAGAAGGGAGTAAACACTGTATTATGTTTAGAGACATTGATAACTTTACAGTTGATGGTGGTGGAAGGATAAATGGAAATGGAAAGAAATGGTGGCTGAGGTCTTGCAAAATCCACAAAGCCATGGTATATGTTTATTATATTTATTTATATTTATATATACAATGCTTAAAAATCTATAAATTGTATGAGATTTGACCGATGTGAGATTTTGGTGTCTAAAGTTTAAATTGTTGATATTGACTATTTGAAGTTTCAACTCTATTAAAATTTAGTTTTTCGTCCATTTTTGCCGTTAAATTTAACATAATAGTGTGAAAAGTCAAAACTGCCCCTAATACTATTATGTTTACTCCGTCACCACCCAACTCCGTCTGTCGGCCCCGCCACAACTCTGGTGACCGACCACCACCCAACTAGGGGCAATTTTTGGATTTGTTTTTTTATCTGGTCATATGACAAATACATGACCAAGTTCTGTCAATTTTAACAGCAAATTTGGACGGAGACAGCAAATTTCGACTAAGTTGAAACTTCGGACAGTCAATATCAACAATTAAACTTCAAAATCTCACATTCAAACTCCAGACAATTTATAGGTTTTTAACCCTATATACAATATATATCTTATATTTATATATATACAAGTTAATGAAAGTCTAACTTAGTTCCTTCTCTTGCATGAATTAATTTGCAGCCATGCAAGTCAGCTCCAACAGTAAGTTCCCTTCTAAATTTATAATTTAAAAACTATATATATTTATATTTTATGTCCTCATTTTTTTTTTTTCATAATTTGGTTGAATAATAGGCTGTGACATTTTACAAATGCAACAACTTGAGAGTAGCCAACATGATGATACAAAATGCACAACAAATGCACATTACCTTCAATAAGTGCACCAATGTATATGCTCTAAACTTGATCATCTCAGCTCCTGCAAAAAGTCCAAACACTGATGGAATTCATATCACTGACACTGAAAATATTTTGCTTACAAATTGTGTGATTCGAACAGGTAAACATATATAAATAAATAAATACATAATATTATGTTATTTGCATTCTTATATTTTATATACATAAATTAATTCTCTAATGTTAATTAATCTGGTTGGTTTCAGGTGATGATTGCATTTCAATAGTAGATGGATCAAAGAATGTACATGCAACTGATATCGTTTGTGGACCTGGCCATGGGATCAGGTAAATTGCCATTTTACCCCCAATGTTTGAGCGTTTTTAAGTTTGCCCTTTATACTTTTCTATGTGAAGTTTTACCCCTTATTTTTTATAACTTTTTCGATGTTACGATTAAGTCCAACACTGATTGTTATATTATTGGGTTAAAGAACCTATAAACTGTCTGAGATTTTCTCTATGTGAGAGATTTTGGTGTCTGAAGTTTAACTTTGTTAAATTTTGGTTTTCCGTCTATTTTTGCTGTCAAATTTGACAGAATTGTGAGAAAATTCAAAATTGCCCCTAATGCTATTATGTTTACTTCGGTCGGCCACCACCCTACTCCGACCGGCCACCGCCCAACTAGGGGCAGTTTTGGAATTTATTTTTATCGAGTCATCTATCAATTTTAACAGTAAATTTGGACGGAGACAACAAATTTCAACAAAGTTGAAACTTCAGACAGTCAATATTAAGAATTTAAAGTTCAGACACCAAAATCTCACACAAGTTAAACTTTAGACAGTTTATAGTTTTTTTTAACCCTATATTATATTGAAGATGTTTGAATTGTCATAATTTGCAGTATTGGAAGCTTAGGAGCTAATAATTCAGCAAACTATGTCTCAAATGTGCTGATAAATAGAGCCAGATTTATAGGAACCACAAATGGAGTCAGAATCAAGACTTGGCAGGTATTTAATATATAATAATATAACATAATCTAGTTAATATATATATATATATTATATATATATATATTATGTAAGAAAATGATGATATATCTAACAAATTTTTAATATTTTTTGCAGGGAGGATCAGGCTATGCAAAGAATATAATATTTCAGAATATCTCAATGCGCAATGTGACAAACCCTATAATTATTGACCAAAACTACTGTGACAAAAAGGAGCCATGCAAAGAAGAGGTGATTAATGGTGGTGGAGTTTTTTTTAAATAATGTTGGTTTTTGATGTTACGTATTTTTTATAAGTGTTATATGTTTGTAATATATAGATTTTTGGAGCATTTGTTAGTCAACTATCATGTTTGACTGTTAAATATTTTTATTTGTTCAATATAGTCCTCCAATTTATACACCTAACTTTAGATTTTTGCAATTTAGTCCCTAAAAAACTCAATTGACTTCTAGAGTCCAATTGACTTAGTCATGGTAGGACCCATGGCTGGGTCGGACCACGGCTAGGGTCGTTGAACCATGGCTAGGTCCAATTAGGCCCAGCATGGGTCGCAGCATAGCTAGGTCAATTGGACCCATGGCTAGGTCAACTGGACCCTAGGGTCTGATTGAATTTTTTTAGGGACTAAATTGCAAAAATTAAAAATTAGATTTATAAATTGATGACTAAGTTGAACAAAATAAAAGTATTTAATGGTTAAACATGAAAGTTAACTAATAGACGCACCAAAAGCCGACATTGGTCAAATATACAGCACAAAAAACCATTTAACCCGCATATATATATATATATATATATATATATATATATATACATGTTCTTTCCCTACTATATATATATACACATTCATGCATAAAGTGTATCTAAATAATGTCAATGTTATATATATATAGGCATCGGCGGTGCAAGTTAGCAACGTAGTGTATAAGAACATTAAAGGAACGAGTGCTTCGGAAATTGCTGTGAAACTCGAATGTAGTAAGAGCCACCCTTGTAACGGGATTCAAATGCGCGACATTTATTTGGCACGTGTGTCGGGAGGAGGTGCCAGATCTTCTTTGGAAAATGTCAATTTTACTACAAAGACAAATGTTGTTCTTAGTTAGTTAGTGAATTAGTTGATCCAACATTTCATTAGTTAATTGGTTAACTAGTTGTGTATGTAATTGGTTTACTAGTACTAGAGATAAGATAGCTAGTTAGATAAGGAGAAAAGCTCTCACCTTGGTTACATGCAAGGTTGAAGAGAATTCTTTTAGTTTGTTTCCTTTTATATTTGTATCAAAAGTTATTTGTTCCATAATTACTTGTACGAGTCCTTAATTAAATTCTCAAAGTAAATTACATATGTTAGTATTAATATTGTCGGAGATTTGGCACATGTTAAAATCTGGTGTCCGTCTTTAAAATTGACCGTTCCAGGTTTGGTGTTTGTTAAAATTTGGTGTCCCCGTCTATTTTTTGGGTTAAATCGAACAGAAGTGTATCACGTGACCATCACGTGAGCTCGAAAAAATGGATATCCCAAAAATGCTCATCCGTGAAAATCTGACCTTCTATTAAGTATTACCTAGCGAATTGACAAAATTACCCCTCATAGCTAAATCAACAACTATATGATTTTTTGTGGTAGTGGCCGAAGTAGTGTGGTGGTCGGCCGGAGTTGTGTGGTGGCCGGCATGAGTTGGATGGTGGCCCGCCGGAGTTGAGTGGTAGTTGTTTTAATTTGACTTTTGAGGTAATTTCGTCACTTCATATTTGGTAGAAAGGGCAATTCCGACATTTCACAACATTCTGTCAAAATTAACAGCAATTTTGAACGAAAAACCAAATTTCGATAAAATCCAAACCTCAGACAGTCGATTTCAACACTTAAAAGTTCAAACAACATATTTCAAATTAGGTCAAAGCTCAGACAGTTTATTAGTTCTTCATAGGAACATAATGTGTGATGTAATTTTACCTTTTACGGAGTGACCCAATCGTGTCCCATAATCTATTAGGACTCAAATAATGAGTTCTTGGTTTGGATTGTGGCTTTATACCAAGGACCCTCTAGATGAATCTCAATCGAGTCGGGACACAATTTTATCACTAGTAAAAGTTATTAAGACTTAATTGCAAACAAACAGAACTTAAGCTGATAAACAGAATCAAGTAAGTGCATTTGGATTGCAGCAAATACCAGCAGGATACACATAAAAGTAAAGGGTTAAGAACCTATGAAAGGTCTGAACTATCACCCATGTTAACGGGAGAGGTCTGAAATTTAAAAAGTTAATAACAGAGGTCTGAAATTTCTGTTTTGTTAATAACAGCGGTCTCCGTTAGTTTTTTCCGTTAAAACTAACGGAAGTTGGTCACATGCCAAGCATGTGACCGAAAATAAAATAAATTTCCAAAAATGCCCTTCTATCAAGTGTGCCCCTCACATGCTTGAAGTGAAAAGACCAAAATGCCCTTGAAGCCACCATGGTACTCCGGCGACCACCAATCGTACTCCGGCGACCACCACCGTACTCTGGCGACCACCACCAAGGCTCCGATTGGGCCAAAATCGTAGCCACCAGCCCCGATTGGGCTCCGATCGGAGCCACCGGCCCCGATTGGACTCCGATCGGAGCCAACGGCCCCGATTGGACTCCGATCGGAGCTTTTTGGCCCCGATCGGAGCTTTTTTGGCCCCGATCGGAGCTTTTTTGGCCCCGATCGGAGCTTTTTTGGCCCCGAGTCGGGTCGCCGGAGCCGAGGTGGTGGTCGTCGGAGTCGAGGTAGTGGTGGCCGGAGTCGGATGGTGGTGGCCGGAGTCGGGTGGCGGTGGCCGGAGTTGGGTGGTTTTAATTTGACTTTAGGGGTAAAATTGACATTTCACATTTCCTTAAATAAGATATTAAATAAAACAAAATATTAAAGGGGCAAAAATGTCATTTCACACAATTCTGTTAAATTTAACCCTAAAAATGGACGGAAAACCTCAAATCAACAAAATTGAAATTTCAGACCTCTGTTATTAACTTTTTAAATTTCGGACCTCTCCCGGTAACATGGGTGATAGTTCAGACCTTTCATAGGTTCTTAACCCTAAAAGTAAAACAACTCTTTCCAGTAATATCAAATCTTTCTCAGAAACAGCAGATGGTAATTAACTTCTTACAATCATAATCAAGCAACCTAAAGCACCAATTAGAGTATAACAAGGCACTATTAAGATCAAAGGCGCACCTAATTAAGGAACAGAAATCAGAAGCATTTCCTGTGAACAATGGAAGGTCCGGTTTCGTCGTAGTCGCCCTTGGTTACATGTTGGTTCTGAGGGAAAACCACCTTGGCAAGTATGGCTCCACCTATCCATGCTGAGTAAAGTGTCAAATTCTCTGGCATGTATTCTGGAGGCTGTGGTGTTTGTTAGGAGATATAATCAATATCAGTATCATCTCAAGTATAAATATTTATGAAAAAGATGAAAACTTCAACATTTGCTTAGCTCAATCCAAAAGTTTTTTAGTTTCTTATAAAAAATCCAGTAATTACCTTCACCAATGATGGACGAATAGCAGATGAGCAAAAGTTGGATTCTTTCTGGAACCGATCTTCAAATCCTGAAAAGTATAGTCCCTTGAATATGGAGATGAAAGTATACAACCGTAACAAATAGAGAAAATAGCTTGTCGAGATTTTATATAAAAATAGGATTAAGAACCTATAAACTGTCTGAAGTTTTTCCTATGTGAGATTTTGGAGTATGAAGTTTAAATTGTTGATATTGACTATTTGAAGTTTCAACTTTGTTGAAATTTGCTGTCTCCGTCCAAATTATCTGACTATGAAGAAGGGAATAAACACTGGATAATGTTCAGTATGAACGGAAAAATTTGACAGCAAAAAATGGACGGAAAACCAAATTTCAACAAAGTTGGAACTTCAGACAGTCAATATCAACAATTTAAACTTCAGACACCAAATTCTCACATAGTGCAAACCTCAGACAATTTAAAGGTTCTTAACCCATAAAAATATCCTCAGAGATTTTACTTTTAAGGGTAAAAGAACTTGAAAAGATTTTTATTGAGACAAGTTCATCTGCAAGCAGGGTGCTATCCTAATTTTAATAAAATATCGAAACTTCCAAGCATTCTGCAGATTATAATATCAGGCAGTACTTTGATATATGTAGTCCATACCTATCATAGAAGAAGTGGCACCACATAGGACAGTGTTTTCTAGAAGTACTTTGTGATTATCAGATGACACGGGTGTAACACTTCGAACTAGTTGCTCAACAATTCCATGCGACTCCAAACCCAATATTGATGGTTGAAACAGAGCCTCCCCAACAGTGTATTTCTCTTTTCCAATTCTAATGACCTGTATAATGAGAAACTAATTAAGACTCTTTCCAGTAACTAAAAATAACAGAGACCAAATATACATTGTTGTCCCAACTTGAACTAAAACCGAGCCACAGAATAAGAAACTGCTTCAAAATCAACAAGAATCTCTGGTCGACTTTTTTGTGCATTATATGTCAAATTCTGAATATGATCCAGAGAGGCAATTGGATAAGAGGAAAAGTAAGCAGTAAAGTGACGTACCTGGCCATCGGGAAGGGAATGTTTCTCCTCAATACTACTAGAATTTATGATCTTCCCGTATGAAAATTCATCAGCAGCGCAACACGAGTACTTCTCTTTGATTTTCTCGACATCAGCTATTGTTAGATTGATCCCTGGGTTGGATTTACTGAGTTCTTGCATGAGTAGCTTAGTCAAGTCACTTCCTCCTAATTCTATTCTCCTTGATGCGATGTGTTGGACTGCACCTTCAATAACCGGAGCGATGTCTGGAAGAGAAATTTAGGATACCACATCATTCAAGAAGATACCGAATTACAGTCATCTTCATATCTTATAAAGATCAGGAAAGAATCACATGTCTATGCAAATATTATACAAGAGACATGTTTTGTATAACAGGAAGTTATGTAACGCGTATGAGCAAGTCTTTATTGTGTTGAGAAATGTGAAATGTGAACACGCAACATGACATTACCTATCTTCCCGTGACCAATATCAACTGTGCATCCTGATATACGCCCTACTGCATATAAAGATAATACGGCTTGCTCTGATGCATAGAAGCCAGAGACATTGAATGTTTCAAACATCAGTTGCACCAACTGTTCTCTCGATGCCTGGAGAAAGAGATGCATATGAAGGGAATAAGGAACTAGATCAATTTAGAAGAGATTACTTGTCCAAGTACCAACTGAAGGTAGATACACTGAAATAGGAATGGCATTCTATTCTACTGTGAAGAAAGAAAAGAAAACCTTCATCATACGGTGAGCAACCCTACGAGACCAAATTTAATAATGTTTTAACACCCGAGTAGTAGAATCACTAAACCCACCAAGCACCAACACAAAGAAATATAAAGAAATTAATCATCTTTTATTTTTGGATGGCATGGCACTACGGCAAACTGTCAAAGGCACGGAACAAATATAAGATAATGATAACCAGAAGGCTATATAATCACCAGAAGTCCCAACAGAACAAGTATAAGATAATGATAAATGATCAACAAATTAAATCTCACAATATTTGAAATAAGGTAAGAGATGTTGCGTATAAGGTATAGGGATCATTCTAACTGAGTAATGGATAGGTAGGAGCTATTATATAAGTTAAATTATGTGAACTTGCTCACCTTGGGAGTACAGAGTGGATCTGTGAATAATATCTGCCCTTCATTCCCCAACTCCCATCCCAAACCTGTATACAGAATATGATTTAGCAGATCTTCCATGGCATCCCAGTCCTTGACAATTCCCCGCACGACTGGGTCAACAGAGACCTCTTCAAACAGTGAATCTGTAACGGATCCATCTTCAGGAACGCATTTCATTTGTGTAGGGATGACCTGTTCATGCAAAGCTCATTACTTCAACTAGTCCCAGTGTCCGTCGAATGCATCATTTTACACTGAGATCATCATCAATGTAACCGAGTTTGCAAAAAATCTAAAGTATGAAACCTATCAATCAACTCCAAACACTATAAGGGTGCACATCAGTATCTGCTTCAACTTAACTATACAATCTCTTAATAAGTGTTGCCTAGTTCAATTCAAACAACTGAAAAGTTCCCTATTGACACAGACACCAAATTGTCCTCTAATTATCCAACACATCTAAAACGAAAACCGAAAACCCTTCTACTTCTAATTATACAGAAATGAGACTAGTCCCAGTGTCCCTTGAATGCATCATACTACACTGAGATCATCATCAATGTAAAGTTTGCAAAAAATCTACTCTACATTATGAAACCTATCAACTCCAAACACGATAATGGCGAACATAAGAGCTTCAACTTAACTATACAATCTCTTAATAAGTGTGGCCAAGTTGTTTGATTCAAGAAACTGACAAGTGACAAGTTCCCTATTGAAACAGACACCAAATTGTCCTCTAATTATCAAACAAATCTAAAACGAAAACCGAAAACCCTTCTACTTCTAATTATACAGAAATGAGGCTATCCCCAGCTTCAGCTTAGAGTAAAAAACAATCGAGACGGTCTCACAGTAACCCTAAACCCTAAAACTAATTTCGCAAGCAAAGAGATAGTACAAACAAGAACCTTAAACCAGTTGCTATCTTCATTACCATTGCCGGGTCCTGATCAGGAATTGCAGGGCCTGCCTTTAGGAGCTTCGAACCAGCGTCCACCACAATCGCCTCCATAATTCACAGCCAGAGAACTCTACAAGGCGGAACAAAACCTAGCAACCGTAAACTGCAAACTCTCAGAGATGCAATTGCGAGCAAAAAGGCTCAAACTCTAGGGTTTTGGGAGGCCTTCAAGCAAAAGAGGAACCTTTGACAGGGAAGAGACACACTGCAGTTTGAAGTAGACGATCAGCTCCCCGTCGGTGTTAAGAGCGCGATGTTTAAGAGTTTGAAATCTCCGGCATTGGCGAGATGAAGAAACGTTGGTCTGAAAACTTTGAGCGGAAATGTACTCAACTCGGGATTTTCCTCTCAGCTGCCGATTCTCAATACAAGATTGTCATGCGAAACTAGCCGCCGAAACTTCATGCGAATATATTGCCAGCAAAAAGCCTAAAACCTTCGGCCAAAAAAAGCCTAAAACATCCAGTGTATTTAAATACATTTCGTTTTGGTATTTTTGGTAACATTTTTGTTTTAACATGTATATTTTAAAATTAAATAAGTATTATTTGAAAATTTATTTTATATAAAAAATAATATCATTTTATTCCTATAATAAATAGTAAATGAAAACACTACGTTAATTTTAGCAATTTTTTAAAGTATTTTTCGTTTAAAATTAATAAAAAGTGGATGAAATTAATATTTTGCACAAGATAGTTGATAGAAGTTCTGAATCACAAGTTTCGATTCATTCTGAAATAGTCATAGTGGTATTGCTTGTAAATTATCTCAACTTTTAGGGCAAATTCAAATTCACTCACATTCAGACTTTATCGGACTCCCACAATCAGAATTTGTATCATTTATGTTTGAACAATAGCAAAATGTCAACTAGAAACAAAATTCAACTAAAAAATTGCACAATCAGATAAAGTTGAGTAGCAATTTACTTTTTAATCCAAAAGAAAATGAACAATTATGTGAGCAAATTGGCCGCAATTTTTTTTGTATAAATAATAATGGAGTTGGCTAAAATAAGAGAAGCCGGTGATTTTAACATAAAATGAACCAAAATGTTTAGGGTTAATAGGTCATTTTAGGGAAAGGTATATATTTTAGGGTTAATAGGTCTTTTGATCCATAATGTTTGACCATTTTTGGGTTTTGATCCATAATGTTTTTTTTTTCCTAGTTTTGGTACCACATGTTTGCATATTTTTTCTAGTTTTAGTCCGACCGTTACATTCCGTACATTTTTTGACATGTACAAAATCACGTGATCCACCCGAAACTTTCAATTTTGTTCAATTTAGTCCATCTAATACTTTCCTAACCTTTTTTTTGTTCAATTTAGTCCCGAAGTTTCAAAAATTCAATTGGACCTATTGTCCAATTGGGGGTCAATTTTGAAACTTCGAGACTAAATTGAATAAAAAAAAGATTAAAAAAGTATTAGAGGGACTAAATTTAAAGTTTAAAGTGGATCACGTAACTTGAACATGTCAAAAAATGGACGGAAAATACCTATTAACCCTATATTTTAACATTATTAGAGCTCTCGTATTCAAATTTCACCCTAGCCTTGTAAATAAAAAAATATGTATAATCAACTGCTTTTGAGCAAAGATAATATATACCTTTAAAATAGCAGTATATCATTCAATTAAGGGTTAACATGTCTTTTGGTCCATGATGTTTGACAACTTTTGGGTTTTGATCAATGATGTTTTCTTTTACCTAGTTTTGGTACCATATGTTTGCAAATTTTTTTCTAGTTTTGGTCTAACCGTTACATTCCGTCCATTTTTTGACATGTACAAGGCACGGGATCTACCCTAAACTTTCAATTTTGTTCAATTTAGCCCCTCTAATACTTTCCTAACCTTTTTTTGGTTCAATTTAGTCCCGAAGTTTCAAAAATTCAATTGGACCTAGTGTCCAATTGGGGTCAATTTTAAAACTTCGGGACTAAATTGAACAAAAAAAATGGTTAACAAAGTAATAGAGTGACTAAATTTAAAGTTTAGAGTGGATCACGTGACTTGAACATGTCAAAAAATGGACGGAATGTAACGATTAGACCAAACCTAGAAAAAATCTGCAAACATATGGAACCAAAACTAGATAAAAAAAAAACATCATTGACCAAAACACAAAAGTTGTCAAACATCATGGACCAAAAGACCTGTTAACCCTTCAATTAACTCTAGCTAGCTCTTTTTAAGATTTGACAGATTTATTCAAAACTTCCAACAATATGAGAAGTTCAAACACCAAAGGGAATTCAACTAGCTACTACTACTCTATGACAACTATAGTACAACACTACACATTGCAGTCAAACCCAGTCCAAGCAGAAAACTTGAGGGTTCATCCTTTCTGCAGTTACACATGATCCAAACTCGACAAACTACCCGCTATTTCTACGCCAACTTTACATCGAACGAACTAAAAAAACACGACTTTTGCTGCAAATATCCGCCATCTCCAAGCCAAAAGAGTCGGTGCATTTGCTATATCTATCTCATTAGTCATTGGTGATGATCTAGAGCATTGATCAGCAGTGCAGCAAAAACTTTACATACAATACCTGGCTTTTGAAACCCACCTCTTTGGCAATTTGCAGCGGTCATGTCTTTGATCTCTTTTGCTTTTGAGAAACAAAACGAACGCCTTGCTTCCCGAGTTCTAGAGTCTTCATTCTTCCATCATCGAGATCAACTGACAACGTGCCTTCAACTATGTCTGTGACTACTCCCTTGTGCCTGCAAAAGGAAATACAGTTTGAACCATGGTGATCTTAGACAGCTTTCAAAACCAGATGATTATTACGAAATAGATTATCAAATACATCAAGTTCCTGTCGGAACAAAATATAAAAATGGTTAATAACTAATAAACTGTCTGAGGTTTGGCCCATGTTGAAATTTAGTGTCTGAACTTTAAAGAGTTAAAATGGACTGTCTGAGGTTTGGACTTTGTTGAAATTTGGTTTCCATCCAAAATTGCTGTTAATTTTGACAGAATGTTGTGAAAAGTCGGAATTGCCCTTTCTACCAAATATGAAGTGACGAAATTACCTCTAGAGTCAAAACAACCACCACCCAAGCCCAACTCCGGCCGGCCACCACACAACTCCGGCCGGTCACCACCCAAAAATCCTATAGTTGTTGATTTAGCCAGGAGGGGTAATTTCATCAATTCCCTAGGTAATGGAAGGTCAAACTTTTCATGGAGGGAGATTTTTGAAATATCAATTTTATCGAGCTCAAGTGACGGTCACGTGATACACTTCCGTTAGACTTAACCTAAAAAATAGACGGAGAAACCTAATTTCAACAAACACAAAATCTGGACAGTCAATTTCAACGACGGACATCAAATCTCAACATGGGTCTAACATCAGACAGTTTATTAGTTATTAACCCATATAAAAATGTGAAACTTAGTAAAAGAAATGGGAAAAAAATCCATTTTAAGCAACCTTTTTTTCCCAAAGAAATGACCTTTCACTGTAAGCTACATTTCAGAATTTTCCAGAACAAAACTCACCAAGAATTGTCTGATGGCTGTTGAACTTCCACTCTCTTTCCAATGGCATCTTTACCCAGTTTCTTCAATATCCAGTTAGCATCCATTATTTCATCCAATAGATTGTCTTGGTGTCCTCGATTGCCATCTTCATCTCCATCAGATGAAGTCTTGCCCCCGAGGGGAGATGGCCGCTTCCTTTTGGACCTCTGCCCCTTGATGGAACTCTTCTCTTCATCAAGAAGAGGGAGCAGGGACTGCTGGTTTTCCCTGTTAACATTTTTAAATTTAAGTTTCAGCAACGGTTTGGAATCTTTGGCCGGCTCTGAAGTGGGTCCCGCAACATGGTCATTCTTGATCCCACTGTCCGCATTAAGCTTTCGTATTTGCTTCCCCAAAGATGACTTCCCCCGACTGTATGTCTGTATGGGAGGTGCAGGGTCGGGTGATGCAGGGATACCTTCTGTGCTTCTTTTTTTGAACACTAGCCGCCGTTGATCAGGAGTATTAGTTTCGACATCAGCCGTGCCTATTCCAAGTCTTGAGTTTACATCTGATGCCTCTGATCTAACTTTACCCAGCTTTATGATATTACCTTCTTTAGCCACAGAGTTGGCAACTTTTGATTTTCCTGATGAAATGACTCCTCCTGCAAGTAGCAGAAATCCGAATGTTTACAATCAATAAAAGCATGGAACTATTTTGTATGAATATACCCATCAAGAGCATTAGATTAACTCACAAAGAGATTGAGTACTTACCAGCATCTTCGGGTTTATCCTCCATGGATTTATCATTGGCTCTCTGCTCAGCTATGTCTGCATTGCCTAATCATACACAAAGCAGTTGATAAGTCAAGAATCCAAAAGTTAAATAGTGGAAGGAGAGGAGATGGTTGTTGGAACCCAAAAAAGAAATGGTTAGCATCTCTTAAAAACATGGATTTTTTAAGGACATAAAAATGCTACATTTCCTAGCTAGATTCAAAAACCCATGTGTACATTAATGTGTTTCCAGCTAACTAGGAACCTCAGTAACAGCGTTGTCTGTATTGTGCATAATAAGCAGGTGGCAGAAGCGAAGAAAGTTGGCTTACCATTAGGGATCAGTACATCATGTTCTCTTTGGCAGCTGGACCCACCATCAGATCGAGGGGAATTGTTAGCAGTTTTATTTCGACCGCCTAAATGGATAACCAACTTCTTTTCATTCACATTCTTTGACTTGCTGCTGGGCTTCCCAGAATCAACTCCGTCAGCATTGGTAGGTTTGTTGCTTTTAATATGAACAACTTTAGATTTCTTATCCTCTGCAACCGCAGTGATGTCATCGATTGACTTGTGCTTCAGAACCCCCGGCTGATTTATGGAGCATATCCCTTCTGAAGGGTCAATATGTCCACTGAAAGAAGAAACGTGGTCACCTTGAAGAAGCTGCTTATCATTCTTGCCATCATCAATCAAGATAACTGTCGAGGATTCTGGCTTCATGGAAGATGCATGACGTTCATTTTTCTTAGATTTCTTTTTCTTTGAGCTTTTCTTCCCGTCCTTGGCTTTTGTTGGAGATTTATCAGTTAAACCTTTGAACGATAGCTTCAACTGCCGCCCAGAGTCGCTTTTCACTACAGCTGGACCATTTTCATCATCATCTGAATACGGTGAGATAGACAATATCTCCTCTTGAGTAGGCAACCCAGCAGCAGCACGCAAGCTTGCAATAAGATCTCTATCAGCAGTATCTTTTCTTCTCCAAAGCTCTTGGACAGCATCTTCAAGATCCTTGACCTGGTAATAGTGAATTTCACTGAATAAAGTTAATCCCAAAGTTTTTCAGTCATTTTCAGGAATACAAAATATATATATATTCAAAACTTAACCTGGTAGCTCTCTCCGCGGCATGTTGCACATACATACTGAAGATTTCCATCAACTTGAAACTGATGATACTTCTCATCACTGGGAAACACGTAACATCTTAGTGTTTGACATCTTTTAATGTGATGGCCTAAAACTATTCCAATTTAAAATGAAAGAGAAAATAAGGCCAAGAATCCACAGATGAAGCTCGGATACAAGGCTACCATCATGTATTGCTAATTTAATGGCAGTACATTGTTCAGACTATAACTGCTAATTAAAATCTCTAGATCAATAAATTCAGCCTTTAACAGTTTAATGCCTGAAGAAGGTACAGGCAAAGATGAAAGTAACTCTTTGAACCAATATGAATAGCAATAACTCAGTTCTTAAAACTAGAAAACCAGAAAAAGTGAACCGATCTGGGTTACACAATTGTGTTTTCCCAAAAGATGTACCTGATCCCATCACAATCAGTATGCACCCAACGCTGGCAAAGATCACAACAGACCATTGGTGTTGCCTCTGAGTCTCTGTAAACCTGCAATATGATCAAGCTATCCAGTAAAGATATATAAAACATGGAGAGGTTTTTCATTGCTTTCCATATCGTCAAAAGATGAGTTTATTCAGAGCATAAATTATACCTTTAAACAAACAGGGCAATAATTCCCCTTCACAAACAATCTTCCACATGCGTCACAACAAGTATATCCAAGAAACCACCTGGCATAAATGGAAAGATATTCACATTGAATCCTCAAGTCATCACAAAAGAGATACCCAATTGCTCATTTCTTGAGACAATAAGAAAATTGTAAGCAGATGGAAGTGAAATCTAAAAGTAATTATTTTCAAATGATCTCATATCCAGGATGTTAAGGTTAAGACAAGTCCTAGAAATTTAAACCAGATCCCTATGGCAAGAAATTATAAGTCTGTATAAGCAATAGGACAGATCCAAATCATATGCATCTAGAATCCATATGCATAATGCATAACCACAGAAAACAAATATATCAAATTAGAGCTCCCTCACAGTTCTACCCTCGCAATATACTCCACTGGAAAACTGCCCCTTCCGTAAATTTCAAAAGTCCATCACACCAAGAAAATCCAATTCCAACATAGAAGAAGTTACTTTAAAACGAGATCCAATGGGTGGGAACTGGGAACACAATGTTATAAAGTGAATGATGGACCTAGCCACCTGGGACTAGGAGTTGCAGGAAAGAGTCTTATATAATAACTAATTGTAATGAAAAATACAACCATCAGATATGAATGAGAATGACACAGTACCTCACACTCAGGCCATTTCCAGGTACACTAGATGCACAACTGTGGCATTTTGTATGTTTAGGGCACAGATATGGTCCAGTGCTAACATTCTGCAATATCAAGGACAAAAAAGAATCTTATCAGATAACAAATATTCCTTTTAATTTGATGCATGTAAACATACAAGTGCACGCCAACCTTGTGAGGAGGATGCTGGCAGTAGCAATGATATGCACCATCACATCTTTTGCAGAACATAAACTTTTTAGGATCCCCAGTTCGTCGGCATATCTTAAGTGAAACAATATTGAAAGAAAATGATCAGCAGTAAGCACTCATAACAAAGAATAATAACAATCTGAAATGAATGAAGGGATAGATGACCATCTAACTGAGTAATAAAATTAACATGGTGAAGCTACTGAAATGTCATGGACTATGTGACATTAATATACATTAAGATGATTTCATATCGAACTAGCATCAATATCATACTGAGACTAAAATGTTATCTAACATTGATAAATCATATCCTCCCGTCGGTTAGATGGCAACTGTAAGAACTTGAAAGTACGCCCCCAAAAAAACTAAACTAAACTAAACAAAACCTTTTCTTTACCTCACACATACGACAGGATGGACACGTCCATGAGCTCCAGTGAAAAAGATCTGCAGCCATATAACCAAACATATATGAGAAACATGTATTTACCAAGCATCCACTGCATCTCATATCACGGATAGTACCTCTATTCTGAGACCAGTTCTTCAAGCAGCTCCTATGGTACTTCTTCCCACAGGTTTTACAAGGAAGCATCTTCTTTGCCCTCTCGCTCCCTTCACTCTCTCCAAAGAGGCACATCCGACACAATATTTTGGAGTTGGATAGACCTTGTTCTTCAACAAGATCTCCAGATTGATCCTGCAAATGAATTAATTATCAATACATACACAAAATTATAATGCAAGTGTCCCGTATTATGAAAATGGAAGTCCATTCCCAACCATTTACTCGTTTAATCAACAAGAATCAGATTTGGCATTCAAAAGTAGGCAGCACCAAGCAGTTCAACCAGAAATCTCTTCTTAAGAGACACTACAATACTTTGGAAAGCTAAACACTATATGTGTTTGGTTCAGATTATACAAACATCCACTTCGAGCTTGCAAATTCACAAGAATCCTGAAGTGCATGACCCTAGTCGAGCTAAAGTAAATCTTTCCAGGAACTAGCACTAGAATTAGCTAAGCACACATATGGTTCATTCATTACGTTGAAACCAAACAAGCTCAACTGAAACTAAGTCAGCATTTTAAAACATGGAGCCAAACCCCAATTCCACTAAAAACAGTGCAGTGACAGAAGACAACACTCACCAGCAAATCACCAGACTCAAATCGCCGGGCATAATCTTCAGCAGCCTCCATAGCAGCAGCCGCCTTCTTCTGCAAAGCAACTCGCTTCGCCTGCGCTGACACAGCAGCCAACGAATCATCCCCTCCATCAGACGCACCAAGCGCGTCCACAACCGCAGCAGGCGGCGGTGGAGGAAGCGGCGGAGGCTCAACCTTAGGCACAGCAACCTGAACAGTCCCCGAAGCCTCCCTAACCCTAATCCCCCACGGATCTGTCAAGAACTCCTCGAGTGCCGAAACCTCACGCAGGAAGTCATCCCTCCGCGGAAACCCTAGCGAGCAATGGCAGATTCGGCGACTGCAGCAAAAACCACACTGAGAGAAAGCGCGGAAGAGAGAGATAGAGAGAGAGTGAAGGAAAACAAGGAAGAGAGTAAACGTACCATGTAATTGGGCAAGCTACGTGAAAGGCCATGGAATTTGGATTTGAATTATTTTGATTTTGAGGCTGATGGATTCATAATTAGCGGATCGTTTGCCTTCATTTCATTTAATTTATTTTTAATCAATATATAAATCAACAGACGAAACAGGTAAGAGACGATATTTGTTTTCTCAGAGTTTTTTGTTTTCTGGAAAATAATTTTCGGAAATTCGGAAATAATCTCACCGGTGGCGTCGTCTTCTTCTGTAGCTCCGCTTCGCTAACAGTCGTCTCGTCTGGGCTAAGTTGACAGTGGATGGATGCCGCCAAGGATTAGGAGAGCCAATGATATGTCGCCACGTGTCATACCTCTCAAATCTGTTTGGACTGCTATTAGGCCTTTTAAGCTAAAATTTAATAGTTAAAAGTCATTTTTTGTGTGCGAATAATTTGTATCAGTTGTACTAATGTATGTCGTCATCGCCGTGTAACAACAAATTAAACCGAGCTAGCAAATTGCAACTTTACACAGGTTGATACTACCCACCTGCTCTACGCACTGTGGATTATCATGCCCAGTTGCACAAACGAGCATACTACTCATCTACTCAAACATTTGCGCCCGCAAGAGCCTATCTTCGCAACCACTATATCACGCACTGCGGACGTCGAGCCCAGTCGTGATATATTCAACTATCTGCGCCCTCGAGAGCCAATCTCTACGGTACGTAACATATACAAGCCATGTCTTGTAAAACTTTAATTGGGGGTACCCAACTAACGACTCTAAAACTCGCCAAATTAGCAAGTTGAGTCTTGCCACAACGTCGCCTTGGAATGGACCAAGAGACGAAAAAAAACTACAAGCCGCATCGCGTGCTTCGTTCCACCCATTGGAATACCCAAGCGGAGGTGCAGTAGCATCACAAGTCCGGTACACGGACTAGCCGAGGAAAGACTTGTCATAACGTCATGCGGGGGTACCCAAACAACGGAAACAAAACACATTAAATGAGCAAGTAGTGTCTTGCTACAACGTCGCCTTGAAATGGATTACGAGACGGGAAAAACTACAAGTCATATCGCACGACTCTATTCCACCCCTTGGAATAACCAAGTTGAGGTGCAGTAGCATCGCAAGCCCGGTACACGGACTAGCTGAGGAAAGACTTGCAACAACATTACACGGGGTGTGCCAAAGTAACAGATGGAAAAACGCACCAAATTAACAAGTAGTCGCATCTTGTCACAACGTCTCCTTAGAGTGGACTAAGAGACGGTATAAACAAGTAAGTCGTAGCAATACGATTACACTTATCGCTTATAGCGAACTACAAGTAAAGTCTTGCGCGTTACTACCCATGAAATACGGCAAGCATACGGCCCATCTATGACGTCCCGCTTATTACATACCACATATATACATTGCTAATGCCATGGAAGTAACCAAGAGGAGGCGAATAACTACATACGTCCCAAGGGAATCGTATCGATGACAACTACCTACGTTGCATCTCTACACTCTGTGGATATCACATCCTATCATGCAACGAGTAACAACTCTACAACTTAGTCCAAATCACATGGACAATTATCAAACAGAAGGTATGCAATACTTCCTACTACTTATCATGCATAACATCAAAGATGCATCCACAGGTCTAGCAGAGTTCTGAGACGGCATAAGTCATAAACAAAAGTGCAAAGAGGGACATACCCCACGAGGAACCTCAACCCGACACGGGGATCAATAGTCATATGTACAGAACGAAAGGCATATGTAATCAACGTGATGACACATCAGGAGCACCAACATCAACAGGTGCAACAGCTAGCATCACCCTCGCCATAAGCAGTAGGCGCATCCACCCCGTCAATCTGGATGATATCAACAAACTCTGCGGGAATCCCATCCCGAGCTCGCAGAGCAACGACATGACCTACAGCGAAATCGGCAAAAGCACCAAGCCGATCGAAAGCAAAGTCTGGGGCAACATTGAATACATGTTCGACAAATTCTTCACTGAGGTCATACATCGCCTGGTCATTCCCGGCCAGCACATCATCCTGAAACTCCGGCGACTCCCTGTAATCAGCAATAGCAGTAGCCCGACCCTCAGCATAGGACTAGTTCGACCCCTCGGGGTCGAACTAGTTCGAATGTCTCTCGTCGGTGTGCGTGTATCCCCCGTCGATCGTGACTCTACACACCTCGTACACACTCATTCGTAAGATTGCTCAAAACCATCTCATATCACGGTTCAATGGTTTTCCAATCAAAACCGGGTCCAATGCCAAAATGCTTATAAATAAACGCCAAGGCTCTCATTTTATACATTCTCTCATTTGGGCAATTTTACAAATAAACTCTGTCTTCTCTCTAGCTTTATCTCTCTAAAATCTGATACTTACTTAAGCATCGGAGATGGCACATCGAGTACCACCCCTCTCCTGGTACTCGTTATTGTCCTTCCTGCAGGTCTCTGACGGCGACGTACTCGCAGAGCGACCCGCAAGCGTTCCAGAGCTTCGAAGAACCTAAAAATTTACTACGTACACACCCGCACTAAGTACTGAACACCCGCTACCCGACAAGTTCAGGACTTAACAATGTCTAGCTAGCTCTTCTGTTGTTTTTTGTTTCTAATTATTCCAGAATTCAATAACACCATTCATTCTGCTTGAAATCTATATGTGACTGGTTGGTTTAGGTAAACCTACCGATATTGATGATCAAGTGGTTGTTGAACAGCTACTTGATATCATGGATATAATGACTATTTATACGTCCATAAACGTGTCAATATACCTCCAACTGACAGACCCGTTTGGCAACAAATGTACTTTGAAGATACAAAAAGAACCCTTAAGCGTTTGATAATGCATTTTACACCGTTTAAGATTCCTCTACATACTTCTTCTTCTGGTGAGATTCCAGCTCTACAGTAATTTAGGATCATAATGTTGTATTTGGTTTCATTCATACCTATAATATATCTTATCCCATCATCATCTAATGTCCTAGCTATTCCATTAGTGATGACATGTATGTATGTTTAACAACTTTTGCAGAAGATTCATCATGGCTTAATGATCTCAACTTGATGACCATTGGCTCTTTGTTCAGCTGTCACCCCTCTCATATATTGTGATAAGATTATTACCTTCCATATCGGTGACTGTATCAACTCCGAAGAGTCTCCAATTTTTCATATGTTAAACACAAACACACGTTTAGCATCTTATGCTTATGCAAAATCCTCCTCCATACTTGTTTATGCAGGAGAAGCATCTATTTCTGAAAAGGCGGCAGACACGCTAAAGGAATATAACTGCCACAAGTTTAAATGGAGCCGTTGAGCTCATCATCCACTCCAGTACCACTCCTCCGTCGGTCATTTATCTTGACGGTTGGCGAACAACTATTTGTATTTGGAGCATATGAGTCTATCCTGGTAGTGGTGCCCAACTAGTGTAACCTTCAAACGGGTGGATGATTGGAGTTTGCAAATCCTAGGATATGTTTGCAAAGCAAAGGACAGTTGCTTCGTGGCATTCTGTCCACATGTGCGAAAATAATTGGTGGAGCCCATCATAATTTTATGATAGCTATTATGGCTTTTTGGGTATAATGATACTCAAATTTGGGTATTATAATTTGACAAAAGTCAAAATGTCTTTCAAATTGTTGTTCATAGAGGATATGTTTAGCCAAAATGAAAGCCATTTTGAATTTTCCAATCAAATTGGACACCATACTAGAAGGCTGGAGCGTTTGAAATTTGACTCATTCAATTTCGAGTTGAGACGAGTTTTTTCTATTACCGAGTCGAGTACGAAAGTATTGGTATTCGACTCGAGAGGTTCGCGAGACTATTCAAACTTTGTCTATTCGACTTGAGTTCGAGCTTCGTTTTTTTTTTTTATACAATAATATATACATATACATAGTTCAAGTTGAGTTTGAACTCGAGCTCGAGTTAAGGTGCAACATTTATGATTTAATTGAACAATTTTAAACCTGCCGAGCCGAGCTTGAATTCGTCGAGTATGACACCGAGTCGATTTTAAATTTAATGTTGTTACCAATGTTGAACTACTTCTTTGCTTATCAGCTCGAACTTTTATGACAAGTAATTTGTATCAACTTCACAACTAACCAACTTAATTTAGATTTAAGTTGGACCAATTTGATCAAATTTGAACAAAAATAAATGTAGATGGGGCTATTTTGGCAAAATATAGTGGTCAATGTCATACACTTCCAAAAAATCTTAGGGGTAGATTTGGGAATGTACTTTACGAATGAAAAATCAAAATTACCCCAAGTTTAGTAGAAGTAGCATTTTTCCTTAAAATTAATATAACCTCAAATTGCTTGTCTAGTAAGATTAGGGTATATCAATGCATTTACTCAAACCTTATAACATCTTATTTTGACAATGAAACCAAAACTTAAGTAAAAATTATCTCCATTAATGATCAGAAATGAAGTTGTTTATAATGCAGATGTGTTGTTCCAACATCAACAAATCTAGCCCTAAATATGAACCCTAAATCCTAAAACTTTAAATTCTTACTTATATTTTACTGTGTGAATTAAAATACAGTTCCTAACTGTCAGTTCTATTCATCTATAAAAAAAGTCAGTTCCTATTATAACTCTTTCTTGTACATGAAGCTACTGCAATTAAACTCTACCATTTCCTCCTATAAATTGATCAAATTCATGATTATCTTACATAATGGTGAAATCTTCATCAAGTCCTTCTAATTCTCCCTTTAAACTCGGTTGCTGAATCACCAAAATCGACGTCATCACCGAGAAATCCGACCCCGACAAAACGTCCCCTACCGGACCGAGCTCCGGGCACTGCTCCAGGTCATTCATCCCCATTGTCAGGAACGAATTTACCCTATCACCCTTCCCCACGATGATCAACGAGTACTGCCCCTCCAAGGACTTGAGGGTCGAAAGCGTCTCTGAGGAATTCGCGAGGTGCTTCTCCATGTACGCCACGGGCCCACCCGCCACGTAGTTTTCGTAGAAAAACGCAAAGCACTCGTCGTCGAGCTTCATCTCTGCTTCCACCTCAGCAACAGTGTATCGGTAATTGTTGGGTCTTCGGTTGGAGTTTTCGCTGCCCTTCTCTACCAAGAACCTTATCACGGTCAATTTGACGCCGCGGTGGCGGGCCACCCGACCTGCGTATGCCAGTGCTTCTCTATCGTCCTTGCCGCCGATGAAGATGACAGCCACGGTGAGGGACACGGATTGTCTCGATATCTTCTCTATGGAACCGAACCCTCGGTCCACAAGGATTCCCACAGAACAAGGAGCATGTCTCAACACCTATTGTAGAATGTAACAATGTTATGACTCTTATAAGGTTAGTTATTGATTGTAAATGTTATATATTAGCCTATTTTTTGGGTTGGGCTAAGTTCAGCATGTAACAAATGGTATCAGAGTCAGTCTTAGATAAAACTAAGGTTCAGTGCAGTTTAAAAAGGGTTAAGAACCTATAAACTGTATGAGGTTTTCCCTATATGAGATTTTGGTGTCTGAAGTTTAAATTATTGATATTGACTTTCTGATGTTTCAACTTTGTAAAAATTTGGTTTCCCGTCCATTTTTTCTATCAAATTTGACAGAATGGTGTGAAAAATTGAAATTGCCCCGATACTTTTATGTTTACTCCGGCTACACCCAACTCCGGCCACCACCATACTCCGGCCGGTCACCACCCAACTCCGGCCGGCCACCACCCTACTCCGGCCGGCCATCCTACTATGGGCAATTTTGGGATTATTTTTTTGTTGGGTCATGTGATAAGTACATGACCAAGTTCTGTCAATTTTAGCAGTAAAATTTGACGGAGACACCAAATTTCAACAAAGTTGAAACTTCAGACAGTCATTATCAACAATTTAAACTTCAGATATCAAAATCTCACATAGGGCAAACTTCAAGACAGTTTATAGGTTCTTAACCCGTTTAAATACCTTCCGTTTAACGTATCTGAACACCTCAACACCTATGTAGAATGTAACAATGTTATGGCTCTTATAGAGTTAGTTATTGATTGTAATTGTTCTATATACTAGCCTAGTTTCTGGGTTGGGCTCCTAAGTTCAATATGTAACAAATGGTATCAGAGTCAATACAATTTAAAAATCGCGTTTTTCCTCATATGGTTAGCTCTTGGTCTAGTCCATCAAACAGAGTACCATGCCTTCAAACACTATGTTTTAACAAGCAGATTCTACATAAGATTGTAATGTTAGCAAATTTCCAGCCCCTTAATTCAACTAGCAAGTGGCTTTTTTTCAGGATATGAGAGGATAATGAAATAAATACCTTCCGATTAACGTATCTGAACCCCTGTTGGCCTGCATCCAACGTTCCATCAGCTCGTTGGCTCTTGTGAAACGGCAACACGATGAGTGAAATCAACAAGTCCTCAGCATGAGTGCATATATCCCGAGGCATCGCACTAAATGCCGATAAAGCGAGCAGCCTTCTCAGTGTGATTCCACCACCACTTTCCTTCTCAAAATCTTGGAAAGCATTGGTTATCTGTTCTCTCATCTCATTGACATCTTTGTCACCAACACTGACTTCATTGTCTTCCCCACGAACCACAGTGGGTGCAATTTTTTCAGTGAGCTCTATCAAGTCAGTGGCATACACCACAATACCGGGCTCAGCTGCTCCTCGGGAAATCTCCATGAAGTTAATGTTGGAAGACACGTTTTGGGGCCCGTGAAGGCATAAGATCATTCGAAGCTCATTCACGGGATCCAGCCACTCAAGTGCCAATCGCTGAGTTGGGGAGTGCTTCCTTGCACGTCTGATGATGTTTGATACCACAAACGGGGCTTGCACGAAGGTAAAGAACATCACCAGGATCATCACGAAGCTTGTGGATGGAGATATCTTGTTGGTCTGCAAATATGCCAGGGTTATGGTTAAACATTTACATTTTCTTTGTCACTTTCCTTAAGAATGTGAATCTTATGCGAAATTTAGTATGAGAAAAAAAAAAAGGAATATTTTCCATTGTCGGAATCTGTTCATAATCTCACTAAATCTCTTTTTCCTAAAAATGTACAAAAAAAAAAAAAAATCACTTTCATCTAAGTTGGCACTTGTAGAATTCTTATTAGTAATGCTCTAGATGGGACAGTACCAATCATATATCTTAGCATGCAGCTGAGATAGAAACATAAACTAGCATGAAATTATTCAAAATGAACACTAACCATATATCTTAGCATGTAGCTGAGATAGAAACATAAAGTAGCATGAAATTATTCAAAATGAACACTTTGTTCAAGTTAGAAAGAGATGATTCTTACTTCTTTTGCAACAACAGCCAAGAATATGTGGAAATGGCCTTTGACAGTCAGAAGCAGCCCGATCATAATCGAATCGGGCCAGTTAAACCCAAGGATTGCCCCGGAGATGATGATCCCAGCCATCTTTCCAAGCATGCCTATCGCTAGTAGGAGTAGTAATCTTGCCCATGTCATGAAATGAGCAGGTTGAAACTCGCAAAATCTCACATTGAATCCCATCCAGACAAAGAACATTGGGTAATAGAGAAGAGCGAGCGAGCAGTTGATCTTGCTAAGCAGCCATTTCGACACTCGCCCCTCCCTAGGCAAGAAAACCCCTGCCATGAATGTGCTCAGGATCGGGTTGTAACCTGACATCCACGAGGAACATGCTATGAGCATAAATGCAAGAGACAATACCATATGCGAACCTTTCATCGGTTTCCCTTCAGGATTTTCATTGTTCACCCAATTCAAGAAGAAAGGAGAAATTGTCGCCAGAAATAACGACTGGGCAAACAAAGAGATGCTCTGGAACGCCATATTCTTGATGTGCTCCGAATCGGTAGTGTCTTCATCTTGAAACGCGATGTAGCCAACAGACATGATGAGAGTTGAGACAAAATCTGAATGCATTCCAGCAGCAATGACAAGCTGCCCTATGTCGGATTTTCCAACCTTCTGGCTTGTGATGATACGAGTAAGCAGTGGAGATGACGTCCCACACAAGGCAGTTGATAGGGAGAGAGTATATAGTATGCTCGGGACTTTGAAGAACTTGAGTAAAGGGGTCAGAGCAGTTGCAAGAATGAAGGTGGATATCATTCCTGCGTAGGCAACTTTTGCAGCACGGTTCGGCCACCGGAAAAGGACATAAGGGTCCATTTCTAAACCTAGCACGAACATGTACAACACCATACCGAATCTAGCTACCAAATCCAATGTTGATGGGACCGAAATAAGCCACTCCCGTATTTCAGGAATGTTCCCCAGTATTACCCCAAGCTGTACAAGATACAAGGAAATCGAAATCATTCAAAGTTTGCTTGGATGACTATGTGCATAATACATAAACTTTTAGTACAATCAAATGTAACGAAATTGTCATAAATAAGAGAATGCGATTCAGATAGAGAAAAATCTCATGAGAATGACCTGAAATTGTTTTCACCATCAATTCTAGATTACAAAACTCGGGTTCTGTCTCACAAATGACTCAAATGCTTGTTGTATGTAATTAATACAGTTTTGCAGTATCAAAATATCAATTTCTAATTCTTCAAATTCAAACCACACATTAACTGGTCATAAAATAAGAGAATGCGATTCAAGTTCTCATGAGAATGACCTGAATTTTTTTTCACAATCAACTCTAGATTACAAAACTCGGGTTCTGTCTCACAAAGGACTCAAATGCTTGTTATATATAATTAATACAGCTTTGTAGTATCAAAATATCAATTTCCAATTCTTCAAATTCAAACAAAACATAACTGGTCATTAGCCCGAGATTTAGACAGCGGGTGGTCTTTTCTCCCAAAATGTATTTTTTCTATGTGGCATTTCATCGAACACATGCGGATGATATTTTTTAAAATAAGAAGAAGCTTACTATGCTGTCGGAGGTGATTCTCGGCTGAAACCACGGCCTCAAGATATGGTGAAAGAGATTGCATAAGCAAATGAAGCCATAGATAACCCCGACTCTAAGTCCTGCATCGACGGCATTCTCCCTAAGCCGCTTCTGGCACTCTAGATCAAATGCCGTCTCGGAGTCGAAGATTCCCGGCATGTTATCGGAAAATTGTACCCTCTTAGTTGACGAAGACTCGCATTGAAAATTGCAAGTCTGGTTTCAAGATTTGTCTTTGTGTCTTGAAATTGTTTTCCTCTTTGTTGTTCATGCTGTGTCGGCAAAGAGAAAGGAACTACCTTTGATTTCAACCTATTTGCATGGGGAATTGATGGTCATGTACATTGGTCAAAGTCTTCCACCAAATATTGCCTATAAATAAATACAACTAGTCAAATGTTAGACAACAAACAATGCGTCTTCATTTGACAGTTAAGTGATAGTTTATACTATATGTTATGTTAGATAGATTTAGATGTTAAAAAATAGGGTGAATTCCCCAAATTTTAACAAAATTGAAAGTTTATGGTGGATTACGTAATTTGCACATGTCACTTAACGGAAAAAATGGACAGAATGTAACGGTCGGACTAAAAATAAAAAAAATATCACGGACCAAAAGACTTGTTAATCCTAAAAAATATAAAAGATGGATGTGGACCAACTAAAAGTAGCAATAAATAAAATTGATTAATAAAAGCATTAAAAGGTATTGCAATAACATGTACTTAAAAAAACAAGAACAAATTAATTAAAATGTGTTTTTCTAATTACCAGTAAGATTTCAATTCCATATGAATATAACCGTATATATATATATATATATAGTTTTGCTTGCTAGATATATATTTTTGGCCGCACTTGCTAGATTCAATCTAATCATTTTCGTGTACTAAAATTATTAAATTATTAGATTATTAGATCTCATATTACTAGATTCAATCTAATCACCTCTTCGTGTAAAGGGAGGTTATAAGTAAAATTTGCGATATCATGATATTCACCTTTACCTTTATAAAAAAGTGTGTCGTTTTAATGCTTCGCTAATCTTTTGTCGTTAAAGGCGTATAGTGGGAGACATCGTTTAACAGGCTTTCCATCTTCATTGCTCGTTCATACTCCAAGGTATTGTCCATCATGGATCGTGCATTAGGTTTCCACCTTATGCTCGTAAAATCTTTTTGAGAATTTTATATGAATAAAAACCCTTGAATGGGTGTTCGTGCAAATGAAAATTTATTTCAAGCATTAAACCAAGAACACGCTCTATACTGAATTTTGTACTTCGAATCGATGTGTTCCGTCTCTCGAATAACATATGCGTTGCGTGCGCATCACCAGGTGTAACCCATGGTGAAATAGTTTCGTTTTCGAAAATTCAATTTTAATCGGTTTCGTGCATGTTCATCATTACAATTATAATTTTATAATTTCATAAAAATGGATTACTAACAAATAATGATCAAATATCGCGCTCAGATTAGCAATGTAATGGACCGTAACCATAAGATCAAGCAGCACGAGGTGAATTAAATTAATAATGTCATACTCAATTCAAGCATTCATTACATGCTCAAAATAAAGGTTCCCGTTAGAAAGCCTTATTATTCAAGAGTATTTATTACTGAATAGAAAGAAAATAGAAAAAGTCTAAGCAACTAAGGACGGTTTTGACATTTGGTCCTTATTTATTTGGGGCATCAACTTCATCCTTACGTTCATTCCTCTTCTCGGTCTTGTAATTCAAAAAGAGGAATTTAAATTACTCTCGAGAATTTAGGAATGTGTTGAGAATATATGACTTTCATCATTCTTTCTCTGAACGAACCTTATGAGGGTTAGTACATGCAGCAGCCAGGTGGCCTTTACTTTAACACCACACCTAAAGCATGTGCGAGATTCCTCTCGACGTACGCGCTTTTTCTGCATGTTCTTACCACCAATTTTCTTAGCTTTGAACATTTTATGTTGGTTCGGATCAAACTGTTTGTTAGCCTTCTTTTGAAGGTCTTTACCCTTTCTCTTGCGCTTACCCTTTTGCACAGCTGGAGAGGATGATGCAACATGCATCTAAGCTATAGAATTCTAAGCCTTGAGTCGGTCCTCTTCCAGCTCGAGATGAGCTCGCACCTTCTCGGGTCGAGATGGGTTGCATGGGTAAGGTGCATTTTCATGCTGCTCCAAGATTCTGGTAAAGAGCAGATGACAAACTGGACTTTCTGTTCCTCAGACAGGATTTCTCCTGCCTCTTTGAGTTCAGCTAGCATGTTAGACATTTGTCTAATGTGCTCCTGCATCGTATGCTTATGATTCATTTTATACGAGTCAAATGCGATGTTTAACAATCGCTTTTGGGCTATGGTGTAAACACCAAACCCTGCTTTAAGACCATCCCAGAGGTCTTTAGCAGACTCGGTATGATCATACTCATAGAGTATGTCATCCTCTAGCATCGACATCAAGGCGGAACGAACTTTCAGGTCTTTGGCATTCTATTCGTCATAGAATGTCTTATGTTCATCCGAGAGGTCTCCCTCTGGTCTAACATGTTTAGTAGTCAAGTGGTCCAACCCTTTCATTTCAGTAATCACCATCTTTGCACGCTTGTTCCATGTCTTATAGTTCTTACCATTCAATATCACCCCCCTTATTCAGTTGGGAGACGACATTGCTAATCACAGCCATTCGAACTAATACATTGATAATCATGCATAAGTGGGAAGAAAAAAAAACACATTTTGAAAAAGAAATGCGTCCATCGAATATCTATTAGATAGAAGATAACTGATAATGATTCCTCAGACATCTGACTCAACCGACCGATAGTAAACCGAGGGAAGGGGGGTCGTGAAAGAGTTCACATTACCGTCGTCTCCTTTCTAATAGATCAGTCTTTTAAAACGGTTTAATCGCTCTAACCAGAACGGGAGGTTTTAAAACACCTGATCTTGGCTTTCCCAATGCCCTTTTTTGAAAATATTTCTAGGAACTCAAGTTTGCACATATAATTCTACCTCACAAGTAAATCATCATGTGCATGTAATATCCAATAAATCATACATACCTCATGCATACGTGTCATGCGTCTAATGTTTCGAGGAACTCATGATCAACATATATTATTCTACTGTTTAGGTAAATTATCACATGCTTATCCAACCATGCATATTTGGCGACTGATTACTGTTTTAAAACATTTGGGGCTGACTTGCAATTCATACTATAAAAAATCATGCGTACTTCTAGACATGTATCCTAGGCAATTTCAACAATCACAGCATGTCTATCCTAGTGCGCAACTCATTAATTGAAGTCCAGGACTCAACCCACAACATGCATAATCCAACTAGTTTGACGAAGTCAAGACGACAGTTCTAATCATGCAATAATATCAATTAAATGGAAATTGCAATTCATCTCACTAAATGACTAGACATTAGGTTTAAAATTAAAACGCGAATAATTTAAACATTTGAGCACTGTGTAGGTAATTTAGCGTTCGAAAATATTTGGATTTAAAATTTGACCATCCTATTTTAATAATTAATTCAGTTCGAATTAATTTGGTCCGGTTCAGTTCATACCGGTTCGGACCAGTCCGGTTCTGTTTAAAATAGTTCGGTCGGACCAGTTCGGTTTAAAATAGGATTCGGTTCATCACTCAAACGGGTCAGTTCGACCCATATTAGTTGCCTGGTCCGACCTGACCCGAATGGGTCGAACCGGTTGAGAAAACCCGGCGGTTGACCCGCTCCGACTCAATTCGCGTAAACCGACCCGGTTCGGTGTAACACGTCCGGTCCGGTTCGGTTCATTTGGTGTTCCAGGTTGGTAGTCCCGACCCGGATGTGCCAAAATTGGACCGGTCCATAACCCATAGGGTTCGGTCTGAATTATTACTTGTGGGCCAAGTAGGGTTTTAAAGTCCACTAAAAACTTAACTTGGCCTCAAAGTAACAATTAATAATTAAATATTGTCCAATTTTCTGCACATATATATATATATATATATATATATATATATATATATATATCGGCCAAACCATTTATATATATATTTATTGTCAATATTCTATATTTACAAATATATAATCAATCAACAATATATATATTAGAAAATATATTATTATCTATTGAATATTTAGGGATATATTTTTCATCAATAATATATATTTTCTCAATTTTTTAGGCAACTATATTATCAATATTATCTAGATCCCTAATAATACTAGATAAATTGATAGTTAATACACACAATTGTCTTGTGAATATTGTCTTAATTTTGACATCATCCCTAACCTCAATAATTTCGGCCGAATATTTTGTGAAAATATCTTCAATATTTCGGTCACCTTTAGGTTACTTTTGGACTAAGAAATTAAAATTTTCACCTTGAACACCAAAATATGGTTCGGCCGAAAACACCAAAATTAGGGAAAGTGGTCAAATTTCAAGATCAAATCTTTCAAAGATCAAGCATCCAAAGTTTAAACTTGATAAAAGTCTTGTTTTTCTTGAAGATCATGAACATCAAACTTTACTATGAACATCATGAAAAACCATGGCTAATCCGAAAATCACAATGAAATCCGAAAATTTCAAATTCTAACAAATTTAAAATTTTCGATTTCTGTCAAGAAAGCCAAGAACACCACTTTATCAAAAACAAGAACTCTCTAAAACAGACTCTGATACCACTGTTAGATTTAGGGGATTAATCATACGAAGACGAAACCCTAGTACGTGCTTGGTAACTAATACGCAGCGGAATAATATGCACATACCTCTAGTCGTTTCTTTTCGGCCAAGAACGATTGCGTGAGTTCACGATCCGCCGGACGGTTCCGGGTAGAGGTTCCTGTTAGAGAATCCCTACGCGTATTGGTCTCCACAGCAAAGCCTTTGTCGATTCGAGCGGGATGGATCTCCTGGAGTAAATTGCTCGTCGCAATTTGGCAACTCCTTATTGGTAGCTAGTCCGGCCGAATTTTCTAGTTTGGGGATGAGGGTTTTCTTTTAATCTCACAATTTGGGAGAGAATAACTAGCACTTGTAAAACACCTCACCCCTTCCCTTAGGTCCCTATTTATAAGAGTGGAGGTGGGATTAAAAATCTCACATCCTTACATCAAAGTCGGCGCCGACCATGTATTTGGGAGGCCCAATTTTGGGCCTCTCATGTCAATTGGGATTTTAGGCATAGTCCAACATCCATAATTAGACTTTACCTAATTTATTAGGTACATGGACTTAATTAATGGGCTCCCAATTACGGCAGCTCATAGTCCAAATGCTAACATAATTAGTTGTGCAGACAAATTTTGTCATATTCTCTCACTTTCAACTAGACCTGTCAAAACGGGTCAACCCGTGACCCGTAACCCGTGACCCGCGGGTCATCGACGGCTCGACCCGTGATTGACCCGGGAGTCACCACGGGTCAGGGTCACAAACCCGTACCCGGACATGCGGGTCAACGGGTTGACCCGGGTTGACCCGTGACCCGGGTCAACAAACAAATGCCATTGCTGCTAGGCCTGTGTATAGAGATAAATATTACACACAAATATATTAGATGAAGGATTTTGGTTTTTCTGTCAAGATGGTGATGATAATGGCATTGCTCTCGCAACAGCACGCAGCAGCCACTCCAGTCCGGGTCTTGGCGTCAGCATCCAAATCCAAGCAGTGCATCCAAAGATCCCAAACTCCATATTACCAAGTTGGGTTACTTAAATACAAATCAATCAACAGATTTGTTGGAGTAATTGGAGCACCGAATATCCCAGATTTGTTAATTGATTTTTGTATATAATTACTCCAATTATTACTCCAACACAATGATATTCGGTGCTCCAAGTTGGTAAAATGGTTAGTATTAACAGATTTGTACCATAGTTACTCTCAGTCTGTCTACACCTAGGGTTAGTGGTGGTAAAAAAAAAAAACTAAACTTACCTAATTTCAACGGGTCACGGGTCGGGTACGGGTCCTAACTATAAACCCGCACCCAGCCCGGCCTCAACGGGTCATTTACGGGTCAACCCGTAAATGACCCGTTAGCATACCTAGGTTACCCGGACCCGACCCGTGGACGGGTCATTTGCGGGTCATTCGCGGGTCACGGGTAAAATTGACAGGCCTACTTTCAACTAAGCAAATGTCTTAGCAAACTTGCCCATTGAAAGTGCTCTAAGCTTAAAGCAATGAGTTAAGTTTTAAAATGCATCAAAATTAACGATGTGTCATATCAGTTTCCACTTCATTCAACAATATTTTCTACTTTTAATATCTATAAAAATATATTTATTTTCTTTAATTTATTATAATACTATTTACATTTGATTATTTTAATTAAATATGCACAGCTTTTTATACGGTACTCAGATTTACAAACATATTTTTAATGTAAAAGTATAGATGAAAACACTATAAATGATATATGTCATATATTTATAACTTACGTATAACATTATAAAGAAAACAGTTATAAGTTGAATATGTTATTGTGATACATTAATTTATAGAAACATTTACGTGAATCAATAATAATATAACTTAAGTTATTATATGAGTAAAATCTCATATTTTGCTAGGAAAATTTTACAAACTAAATTTTGTCCACCAACTAAAAATTATAATTGTTTACCAAAAAAAACTAAAAAATATAGTTAAATACGGACACCAGATCTCAGCAGCGCCTCGGTCGGGCCTTTTCACATTGATTTGGGCTCGGGTCGGCCCGAAACTGGAATATTTAGAGGACTAAATTATCCTTTAGTGGTAGTTAGATGACTAATATTTAACCCATAAATTTGTCTTCTTCGTTATCAAGTCAAATCGATCATACTTCTGCTTCAGTATTCGTCTTTCTCCGGAATCTTCTTCGATATCTACAAAGTGTACTGCTTTTATAAACAAGTGAGTAGTTTTTTCTCTGCTGTAAACTGATTTGTATGCATGAGATCTAGAAACTCGGAATTTTGTTAATGTTTATTGGTTAATTTATTTAGCAGTAAAACATAATTTTTATTTGATTTCTTCGTGATTATGAATTAATTTGATGAATTATGTGGATCGACTCAACCTGTGTTTGTTCATTACCTGAGGATTTGTTGTTTGTGCACCAGTGGCGGACCCAAGACCCGAGCCAAGGGGTGCAATCAGTGGTTGAGTCAGGATCAGAAATCAAGGGTGCAATCCAAAGTAAAATGGTGCAAACCAAAGTAAAATATACCAATGATTAATAGTACGACCGGAGGTATGACTAGAGGTGCGACCAGAAGTCACTAGAGTTATTATCGAGTAAAAAAAATGGTTATTAGTCATCCTATATATTAAATAATATCATATTTTAAAGTATATTTAGCTCATTATTAATTTACTCAATAAATGAGTATTAGTTATTACATAGATATTATGTATTACCACCAATTATCTACTATGGATGAAAATTTGAAAATAAATAAGATCACGTGTTAATCATCAAGCAATCATAATTTTAATTTATGTATAGGAGGGATGACATTAACTGAAAAAGACATGTCTTTTTTTTTCTTCTTCTTAAAGACATAATGATGTTAAATATGTTGCAAGACAGATTCACATGTCATTCGCATGTTTGAATCGGTTGATTAAGCATTTCTATAAATAAAAAAAGGGTTGCGGGCGATCGATATACACCCGACTGGACTTCATTAAGGCTTGACATGGTCGCGGCGTCGACCCCAAACATGGTAAGGGGATAAGACCTTTATTTTTCGCACGCTAGTCCTCCCGTCCGGACTAGTCCGGTGTCATTGACACCGTACCGGTCAGGCGTCACGGGGCGGACGCGTCCCGCGTCCGCCCCCAAACCCTTGGGTGACTGACACCCGGGTTTCCGCCTATTTGCGAAACCACCCTTTTTGTGCGGGTATCACCCGAAAAATCCCAAACTCTATAAATAGGAGAAGTCATTCTCCATTTTACTAGACTTGAATCTTTTGAGCTCTGCATTCTCTCTACTTTATATCTCTAGAAACCGACTCTGACTTTTGCATCAGAGAGGGTTCACAAGAGACACCTCCTTTGGCATAATCCTTCTTGCAGGTAATCGAAGGATCAGAAAGGGACAGTAACACCGCGAAGACAAGTAGTAACAAGAGGATCGAAAATCGACTCGACGCAGGGCCGCATAGTTCGAAACCCCCGACGAGCTTGTTCCATCAGCGGGATGATGATGTTGGTCTTGAACAAAAAATGGAAGATCACATTAAGTTAATTTGGCACAACAACTCGTGCTTCATAGATAAGGACAATAAGACTATGTTTGTTCGTGGTTACACGAGTCTGTGAACAACTGGTGCCAAAAATATTATAACGAAGCAATTAAGCAGAGAAAGACGACAAATAATGAGTGTTTATAGACTTGGTAGTGGAAGATTGTAGGAGGTCTACTCAAGTCAATAGCTAGTTAATATTGTAAATTTGAAGTATTTGGATTATTTTTAATTAATTCTAACCCCATCTATTACAAATATGGACATTGGTATATCCATGAGGGCCTTGCACCAGAATGGAGACTACCATTGGAATTTGCTTCATGAAACTTTTATTGGAAGACATCATAAGGAGAATAATTCTTCTGATGTGGAAATTACTTTTAACATTAATCATCCGAATGTAAATGATTGTAAGTGTTTGCATAATTAATTAATCAGTATGTATATATATATCACTTTATACATTCGTTATTTGCAAACCAGTGAACTAGCTTTTTGATTTTGATTTAATAACTTTTATGCTAATAGTAAAAGTCAACTTAGATTTTATGACTGGATACATTGGTAATTTTCGGAGACATGATGAGCAAATATTAGCAGGTTCGTCCTTGTAATTATTATAATATATGAGCTTGTAAATATTATGATCTTGAAATAATATATTGTTGAGTTGGCTTAACTTGTTTGAATTATCTGTTGAGGATTACCAGGATGTTGATCGAAGTGCATTCCATAAACTTATGGGGATCCCAACTATGATTACAAGCGGGTGATGAGTAATGCGAAAACAATACTTGATAGAACTCTTCTAGACGATCTGCGTTCTTTTCTCCATTGCTTGTCAGATGTCACTTATTGAGGAAGTCTGGGTACGTGTCTAGCTAACTAATTAATTGATAATATATTGGATCATATATATATATATATATATATATATAGGGTTAAGAACACAATAGGGGCCTGAATGTTTGCCCATGTTGCCAAAAGGGGTCTGAATTGAAAAAACGTATTATTAAGGGCCTGAATTTTGAGTTTTGTGTATAAGTGAGGTCTCCGTCTATTTTTTCTGTTAAAAGTGACTGAAAGTAGTCACATGCCAAGCATGTGACCGAAAATAATTTGAAAACCCGAAAATGCCCTTTGACCAGAGTGTGTCCCTCACACGTTTGACCTAAAAAGACCAAAATACCCTTTAAGCCACCACAGCTCCGACGACCACCACCACCCGACTCCGGCGACCACTCGACTCCGGCGACCACCACCGACCTCCGGCGACCACCACCGACCTCCGGCGACCACCACCGACCTCCGGCGACCACCACCGACCTCCGACGACCACCACCGACCTCCGGCGACGACCGAAAAGCTCCGATCGGAGCTTTGGAGCAGGAGCCACAGGGCTCCAGATCGGAGCTCTGTGGCTCCGATCGGGAGCTACAGAGCTCCGATCTGAAGCCCTGTGGCTCCAATCGGGGCCACAGAGCTCCAGATCGGAGCTATGTGGCTCCCGATCGGAGCCCCAAAGCTCCGATCGGAGCTTTTTTGGCTCCGATCGGAGCTTTTCGGTCGTCGCCGGAGGCCGGTGGTGGTCGCCGGAGGCCGGTGGTGGTCGCCGGGCGGTGGCCGGAGGTGGTGGCCTTAAGGGCATAATTAGTGTGTAGGGGTATTTTAGACATTTCACATTTTATTAATTAAATTGATAAATTGTATAATAATTACAAAAGGGTATTTTTGTCTTTTCACGTGGTTCTGTTAGATTTAACAGAAAATTTGGATGGAGACTTGAAAAACACAAAACTCAAAATTCAGGCCCTTAATAATACGTTTTTTCAATTCAGACCCCTTTTGGCAACATGGGCAAACATTCAGGCCCCTATTGTGTTCTTAACCCATATATATATATATATATATATATATATATATATATATATATATATATAATGTGAGGATGGTCATCACCCCAATGGACACCTATCTTCACCGTTATTGGACACCTACCTTCTAAATATATACCATTGAGATGGTCTTCACCCCGAATGGACACTTATCTTCATTATTATTGGACACATACCTTCTAAATGGTATCACTTCTACTTACCAGTGGCGGACACAAGACCCGAGCCAAGGGGTGCAATCAGTGGTTTAGTTAGGATCCAGAGTCAATTGTGCAATCCAAAATAAAAGGGTGCAAGCCAAAGTAAAATATTCTAATGATTTATAGTACGACTAGAGGTATGACTAGAGGTACGACCAAAAGTCACTAAAGTTATTATCGAGTAATTTTTTTGGTTATTAGTCACTTTATATATTAAATAATACCATATTTTAAAGTATATTGCTCAGGGACAGTCACACCGCGAAGACAAGTAGTAACAAGAGGATCGGAAATCGACTCGACGCAGGGCCGCATAGTTCGAAACCCCCGACGAGCTTGTTCCATCAGCGGGATGATGATGTTGGTCTTGAACAAAAAATTGAAGATCACATTAAGTTAATTTGTCACAACAACTCGTGCTTCATAGATAAAGACAATAAGACTATGTTTGTTCATGGTTACACGATTCTGTGAACAACTGGTGCAAAAAATATTATGACGAAGCAATTAAGCAGAGAAAGACGACAAATAATGAGTGTTTATGGACTTGGTGGTGGAAGATCGTAGGAGTTCTGTTCAAGTCAATAGCTAGTTAATATTGTAAATTTAAAGTATTTGGATTATTTTTAATTAATTCTAACCTCATCTATTACAAATATGGACATTGGTATATCCATGAGGGCCTTGCACCAGAATGGAGACTACCATTGGAATTTGCTTCATGAAACTTTTATTGGAAGACATCATAAGGAGAATAATTCTTCTGATGTGGAAATTACTTTTAACATTAGTCATCCGAATGTAAATGATGGTAAGTGTTTGCATAATTAATTAATCAGTATGTATATATATATCACTTCATACATTCGTTATTTGCAAACCAGTGAACTAGCTTTTTGATTTTGATTTAATAACTTCTATGCTAATAGTAAAAGTCAACTTAGATTTTATGACTGGATACATTGGGAATTTTCGTAGACATGATGAGCAAATATTAGCAGGTTTGTCATTGTAATTATTATAATATATGAGGTTGTAAATATTATAATCTTGAAATAATATACTGTTGAGTTGGCGTAACTTGTTTGAATTATCTGTTGAGGATTACCAGGATGTTGATCGAAGTGCATTCCATAAACTTATGGGGATCCCAACTATGATTACAAGCGGGTGATGAGTAATGCGAAAACAATACTTGGTAGAACTCTTCTAGACGATCTGCGTTCTTTTCTCCATTGCTTGTCAGATGTCACTTATTCAGGAAGTCTGGGTACGTGTCTAGCTAACTAATTAATTGATAATATATTGGATCATATATAATATATAATGTGAGGATGGTCATCACCCCCAATTGACACCTATCTTCACCGCTATTGGACACCTACCTTCTAAATATATACCATTGAGGATGGTCTTCACCCCGAATGGACACTTATCTTCATTATTATTGGACACATACCTTCTAAATGGTATCATTTCTACTTACCAGTGGCAGACACAAGACCCGAGCCAAGGGGTGCAATCAGTGGTTGAGTCAGGATCCAGAGTCAATTGTGCAATCCAAAATAAAAGGGTGCAAGCCAAAGTAAAATATTCTAATGATTTATAGTACGACCAGAGGTATGACTAGAGGTACGACCAGAAGTCACTAGAGTTATTATCGAGTAATTTTTTTTGTTATTAGTCACTTTATATATTAAATAATACCATATTTTAAAGTATATTGCTCAGGGACATTAACACCGCGAAGACAAGTACCTTATAAATATATACCATTGAGGATGGTCTTCACCCGAATGGACACTTATCTTCATTATTATTGGACACATACCTTCTAAATGGTATCATTTCTACTTACCAGTGGCGGACACAAGACCCGAGCCAAGGGGTGCAATCAGTGGTTGAGTCAGGATCCATAGTCAATTGTGCAATCCAAAATAAAAGGGTGCAAGCCAAAGTAAAATATTCTAATGATTTATAGTACGACCAGAGGTATGACTAGAGGTACGACCAGAAGTCACTAGAGTTATTATCGAGTAAATTTTTTTGTTATCAGTCACTTTATATATTAAATAATACCATATTTTAAAGTATATTGCTCAGGGACATTAACACCGCGAAGACAAGTAGTAACAAGAGGATCAGAAATCGACTCGACGCAGGGTCGCATAGTTCGAAACCCCCGACGAGCTTGTTCCATCAGCGGGATGATGATGTTGGTCTTGAACAAAAAATGGAAGATCACATTAAGTTAATTTGGCACAACAACTCGTGCTTCATAGATAAAGACAATAAGACTATGTTTGTTCATGGTTACACGAGTCTGTGAACAACTGGTGTCAAAAATATATGACGGAGCAATTAAGCAGAGAAAGACGACAAATAATGAGTGTTTATGGACTTGGTGGTGGAAGATTGTAGGAGGTCTGCTCAAGTCAATAGCTAGTTAATATTGTAAATTTAAAGTATTTTGATTATTTTTAATTAATTCTAACCCCATCTATTACAAATATGGACATTGGTATATCCATGAGGGCCTTGCACCAGAATGGAGACTACCATTGGAATTTGCTTCATGAAACTTTTATTGGAAGACATCATAAGGAGAATAATTCTTCTGATGTGGAAATTACTTTTAACATTAGTCATCCGAATGTAAATGATGGTAAGTGTTTGCATAATTAATTAATCAGTATGTATATATATATCACTTTATACATTCGTTATTTGCAAACCAGTGAACTAGCTTTTTGATTTTGATTTAATAACTTTTATGCTAATAGTAAAAGTCAACTTAGATTTTATGACTGGATACATTGGGAATTTTCGGAGTCATGATGAGCAAATATTAGCAGGTTTGTCCTTGTAATTATTATAATATATGAGCTTGTAAATATTATGATCTTGAAATAATATATTGTTGAGTTGGCGTAACTTGTTTGAATTATCTGTTGAGGATTACCAGGATGTTGATCGAAGTGCATTCCATAAACTTATGGGGATCCAAACTATGATTACAAGCGGGTGATGAGTAATGCAAAAACAATACTTGATAGAACTCTTCTAGACGATATGCGTTCTTTTATCCATTGCTTGTCAGATGTCACTTATTCAGGATGTCTGGGTACGTGTCTAGCTAACTAATTAATTGATCATATATTGGATCATATATAATATATAATGTGAGGATGGTCATCACCCCCAATTGACACCTATCTTCACCGTTATTGGACACCTACCTTCTAAATATATACCATTGAGGATGGTCTTCACCCCGAATGGACACTTATCTTCATTATTATTGGACACATACCTTCTAAATGGTATCATTTCTACTTACCAGTGGCGGACACAAGACCCGAGCCAAGGGGTGCAATCAGTGGTTTAGTTAGGATCCAGAGTCAATTGTGCAATCCAAAATAAAAGGGTGCAAGCCAAAGTAAAATATTCTAATGATTTATAGTACGACTAGAGGTATGACTAGAGGTACGACCAGAAGTCACTAGAGTTATTATTGAGTAAATTTTTTTGGTTATTAGTCACTTTATATATTAAATAATACCATATTTTAAAGTATATTGCTCAGGGACAGTAACACCGCGAAGACAAGTAGTAACAAGAGGATCGGAAATCGACTCGATGCAGGGCCGCATAGTTCGAAACCCCCGACGAGCTTGTTCCATCAGCGGGATGATGATGTTGGTCTTGAACAAAAAATGGAAGATCACATTAAGTTAATTTGGCACAACAACTCGTGCTTCATAGATAAAGACAATAAGACTATGTTTGTTCATGGTTACACGAGTCTGTGAACAACTGGTGCAAAAAATATTATGACGAAGCAATTAAGCAGAGAAAAACGACAAATAATGAGTGTTTATGGACTTGGTGGTGGAAGATTGTAGGAGGTCTGTTCAAGTCAATAGCTAGTTAATATTGTAAATTTAAAGTATTTGGATTATTTTTAATTAATTCTAACCCCATCTATTACAAATATGGACATTGGTATATCCCTGAGGGCCTTGCACCAGAATGGAGACTACCATTGGAATTTACTTCATGAAACTTTTATTGGAAGACATCATAAGGAGAATAATTCTTCTGATGTGGAAATTACTTTTAACATTAGTCATCCGAATGTAAATGATGGTAAGTGTTTGCATAATTAATTAATCAGTATGTATATATATATCACTTTATACATTCGTTATTTGCAAACCAGTGAACTAGCTTTTTGATTTTGATTTAATAACTTTTATGCTAATAGTAAAAGTCAACTTAGATTTTATGACTGGATACATTGGGAATTTTCGGAGACATGATGAGCAAATATTAGCAGGTTTGTCCTTGTAATTATTATAATATATGAGCTTGTAAATATTATGATCTTGAAATAATATACTGTTGAGTTGGCGAAACTTGTTTGAATTATCTGTTGAGGATTACCAGGATGTTGATCGAAGTGCATTCCATAAACTTATGGGGATCCCAACTATGATTACAAGCGGGTGATGAGTAATGCGAAAACAATACTTGGTAGAACTCTTCTAGACGATCTGCGTTCTTTTCTCCATTGCTTGTCAGATGTCACTTATTATATATATATATATATATATATATATAATGTGATGATGGTCATCACCCCAATGGACACCTA
The DNA here is from genome assembly GCA_036873135.1 of Clarkia xantiana subsp. parviflora. Taxonomy (NCBI): domain Eukaryota; kingdom Viridiplantae; phylum Streptophyta; class Magnoliopsida; order Myrtales; family Onagraceae; genus Clarkia; species Clarkia xantiana. The sequence goes on from JAPTYO010000003.1 coordinate 18,178,212, forward strand.
TCTTCACCGTTATTGGACACCTACCTTCTAAATATATACCATTGAGATGGTCTTCACCCCGAATGGACACTTATCTTCATTATTATTGGACACATACCTTCTAAATGGTATCACTTCTACTTACCAGTGGCGGATACAAGACCCGAGCCAAGGGGTGCAATCAGTGGTTTAGTTAGGATCCAGAGTCAATTGTGCAATCCAAAATAAAAGGGTGCAAGCCAAAGTAAAATATTCTAATGATTTATAGTACGACTTGAGGTATGACTAGAGGTACGACCAAAAGTCACTAGAGTTATTATCGAGTAAATTTTTTTGGTTATTAGTCACTTTATATATTAAATAATACCATATTTTAAAGTATATTGCTAAGGGACATTAACACCGCGAAGACAAGTAGTAACAAGAGGATCGGAAATCGACTCGACGCAGGGTCGCATAGTTCGAAACCCCCGACGAGCTTGTTCCATCAGCGATATGATGATGTTGGTCTTGAACAAAAAATGGAAAATCACATTAAGTTAATTTGGCACAACAACTCGTGCTTCATAGATAAAGACAATAAGACTATGTTTGTTCATGGTTACACGAGTCTGTGAACAACTAGTGCAAAAAATATTATGACGAAGCAATTAAGCAGAGAAAGACGACAAATAATCAGTGTTTATGGACTTGGTGGTGGAAGATCGTAGGAGGTCTGTTCAAGTCAATAGCTAGTTAATATTGTAAATTTAAAGTATTTGGATTATTTTTAATTAATTCTAACCCCATCTATTACAAATATGGACATTGGTATATCCATGATGGCCTTGCACCAGAATGGAGACTACCATTGGAATTTGCTTCATGAAACTTTTATTGGAAGACATCATAAGGAGAATAATTCTTCTGATGTGGAAATTACTTTTAACGTTAGTCATCCGAATGTAAATGATGGTAAGTGTTTGCATAATTAATTAATCAGTATGTATATATATATCACTTCATACATTCGTTATTTGCAAACCAGTGAACTAGCTTTTTGATTTTGATTTAATAACTTTTATGCTAATAGTAAAAGTCAACTTAGATTTTATGACTGGATACATTGGGATTTTTCGTAGACATGATGAGCAAATATTAGCAGGTTTGTCATTGTAATTATTATAATATATGAGCTTGTAAATATTATGATCTTGAAATAATATACTGTTGAGTTGGCGTAACTTGTTTGAATTATCTGTTGAGGATTACCAGGATGTTGATCGAAGTGCATTCCATAAACTTATGGGGATCCCAACTATGATTACAAGCGGGTGATGAGTAATGCGAAAACAATACTTGGTAGAACTCTTCTAGACGATCTGCGTTCTTTTCTCCATTGCTTGTCAGATGTCACTTATTCAGGAAGTCTGGGTACGTGTCTAGCTAACTAATTAATTGATAATATATTGGATCATATATAATATATAATGTGAGGATGGTCATCACCCCCAATTGACACCTATCTTCACCGCTATTGGACACCTACCTTCTAAATATATACCATTGAGGATGGTCTTCACCCCGAATGGACACTTATCTTCATTATTATTGGACACATACCTTCTAAATGGTATCACTTCTACTTACCAGTGGCGGATACAAGACCCGAGCCAAGGGGTGCAATCAGTGGTTTAGTTAGGATCCAGAGTCAATTGTGCAATCCAAAATAAAAGGGTGCAAGCCAAAGTAAAATATTCTAATGATTTATAGTACGACTTGAGGTATGACTAGAGGTACGACCAAAAGTCACTAGAGTTATTATCGAGTAAATTTTTTTGGTTATTAGTCACTTTATATATTAAATAATACCATATTTTAAAGTATATTACTAAGGGACAGTAACACCGCGAAGACAAGTAGTAACAAAAGGATCGGAAATCGACTCGACGCAGGGCCGCATAGTTCGAAACCCCCGACGAGCTTGTTCCATCAGCGGGATGATGATGTTGGTCTTGAACAAAAAATGGAAGATCACATTAAGTTAATTTGGCACAACAACTCGTGCTTCATAGATAAAGACAATAAGACTATGTTTGTTCATGGTTACACGAGTCTGTGAACAACTGGTGCAAAAAATATTATGACGAAGCAATTAAGCAGAAGACGACAAATAATGAGTGTTTATGGACTTGGTGGTGGAAGATCGTAGGAGGTCTGTTCAAGTCAATAGCTAGTTAATATTGTAAATTTAAAGTATTTGGATTATTTTTAATTAATTCTAACCCCATCTATTACAAATATGGACATTGGTATATCCATGATGGCCTTGCACCAGAATGGAGACTACCATTGGAATTTGCTTCATGAAACTTTTATTGGAAGACATCATAAGGAGAATAATTCTTCTGATGTGGAAATTACTTTTAACATTAGTCATCCGAATGTAAATGATGGTAAGTGTTTGCATAATTAATTAAGCAGTATGTATATATATATCACTTCATACATTCGTTATTTGCAAACCAGTGAACTAGCTTTTTGATTTTGATTTAATAACTTTTATGCTAATAGTAAAAGTCAACTTAGATTTTATGACTGGATACATTGGGAATTTTCGTAGACATGTTGAGCAAATATTAGCAGGTTTGTCATTGTAATTATTATAATATATGAGCTTGTAAATATTATGATCTTGAAATAATATACTGTTGAGTTGGCGTAACTTGTTTGAATTATCTGTTGAGGATTACCAGGATGTTGATCGAAGTGCATTCCATAAACTTATGAGGATCCCAACTATGATTACAAGCGGGTGATGAGTAATGCGAAAACAATACTTGATAGAACTCTTCTAGACGATCTGCGTTCTTTTCTCCATTGCTTGTCAGATGTCACTTATTCAGGAAGTCTGGGTACGTGTCTAGCTAACTAATTAATTGTTAATATATTGGATCATATATATATAAGGGTTTATAGGTTATTTGGTACTCTATGTTTGCCCACTTTTGGTTTTTGGTACCACATGTTTGATTTTGCCTATTTTTGGTACCATACGTTTGCCAATTGTATACTTTTGGTCCGACCGTTAGTTGACCGTTAGTTTGACCGTTAAATAGTCACGTGACTTGCACATGCATAGCCCCAAATTTTGATTTTATTCAATTTAGTCCTCAAATCTTTTATCCTAACTTTTTATTTTTGCAATTTAGCCCTTAAACATTTTCAACCACACCCTAGGACTAAATTGACCTAGCAATGGTTCGACTCATGGCTAGGTCGGACCATGGCTAGGGTTGCCGGACCCGAGCGACCCTATCCATGGTCCGACCTAGCCATGGGTCGGACCATGGCTAGGTCAATTTAGCAATTGGGTCCAATTGACCTAGCCATGGTTCGACCCATGGTTGGGTCGGACCATGGTTAGGGTTGTCCGGGTCCGGCGACCCTAGCCATAGTCCGACCTAGCCATGGGTCTAACCATGGCTATGTCAATTTAGTCCTAGGGTGCGGTTGAAAATGTTTAAGGGCTAAATTGCGAAAATAAAAAGTTACGACAAAAAATTTGATGACTAAATTGAACAAAATCAAAATTTGGGGATAGGCATGTGCAAGTCACGTGACTATTTAACGGTCAAACTGACGGTCAACTAACGGTCGGACCAAAAGTATACAATTGGCAAACGTATGGTACCAAAAATAGGCAAAATCAAACATGTAGTACCAAAAGCCAAAAGTGGACAAACATAGGGTACCAAAAGACCTATAAACCCTATATATAATATATAATGTGAGGATGGTCATCACCCCCAATTGACACCTATCTTCACCGCTATTGGACACCTACCTTCTAAATATATACCATTGAGGATGGTCTTCACCCCGAATGGACACTTATCTTCATTATTATTGGACACATACCTTCTAAATGGTATCACTTCTACTTACCAGTGGCGGATACAAGACCCGAGCCAAGGGGTGCAATCAGTGGTTGAGTTAGGATTCAGAGTCAATTGTGCAATCCAAAATAAAAGGGTGCAAGCCAAAGTAAAATATTCTAATGATTTATAGTACGACCAGAGCTATGACTAGAGGTACGACCAGAAGTCACTAGAGTTATTATCGAGTAAATTTTTTTGTTATTAGTCACTTTATATATTAAATAATACCATATTTTAAAGTATATTGCTCAGGGACATTAACACCGCGAAGACAAGTAGTAACAAGAGGATCAGAAATCGATTCGACGCAGGGTCGCATAGTTCGAAACCCCCGACGAGCTTGTTCCATCAGCGGGATGATGATGTTGGTCTTGAACAAAAAATGGAAAATCACATTAAGTTAATTTGGCACAACAACTCGTGCTTCATAGATAAAGACAATAAGACTATGTTTGTTCATGGTTACACGAGTCTGTGAACAACTGGTGCAAAAAATATTATGACGAAGCAATTAAGCAGAGAAAGACGACAAATAATCAGTGTTTATGGACTTGGTGGTGGAAGATCGTAGGAGGTCTGTTCAAGTCAATAGCTAGTTAATATTGTAAATTTAAAGTAATTGTATTATTTTTAATTAATTCTAACCCCATCTATTACAAATATGGACATTGGTATATCCATGATGGCCTTGCACCAGAATGGAGACTACCATTGGAATTTGTTTCATGAAACTTTTATTGGAAGACATCATAAGGAGAATAATTCTTCTGATGTGGAAATTACTTTTAACATTAGTCATCCGAATGTAAATGATGGTAAGTGTTTGCATAATTAATTAATCAGTATGTATATATATATCACTTCATACATTCGTTATTTGCAAACCAGTGAACTAGCTTTTTGATTTTGATTTAATAACTTTTATGCTAATAGTAAAAGTCAACTTAGATTTTATGACTGGATACATTGGGAATTTTCGTAGACATGATGAGCAAATATTAGCAGGTTTGTCATTGTAATTAGGGTTAAAGGTACTTTTCATACCACATGTTTGACCGAATGTGGCTTTTAGTACCGGATGTTTAGTTTTGTATACTTTTGGTACCAAACGTTTGAAAAAACGTGGCTTTTGGTACATCCGTTGGTTGGCCGTTAGTTTTGGCCGTTAAATGACATGTGCAAGTCACGTGATCGACTCTAAACTTTTAATTTTGTTCAGTTTAGTCCCTCAAATATATTCCTAACTTTTATTTTGTTTAACTTAGTCATAACACTTCAAAATCGGACTCAATTAAACCAATCGAATTCAATTGACATAGCCCCATTTGGGTCAAATTTACCCAATTGGAGATAGGTCCCAATTGGGTTCGATTTTGAAGCTTTAGGACTAAACTAAACAAAATAAAAGTTATGAATATATTTGAGGGACTAAATTGAACAAAATTAAAAGTTTGGAGTCGATCACGTGACTTGCACATGTCATTTAACGGTCAAAACTAACGGCCAACCAACAGATGTACCAAAAGCCACATTTTTTCAAACGTTTGGTACCAAAAGTATACAAAACTAAACATCTGGTACTAAAAGCCACATTCGATCAAACATGTGGTATGAAAAGTACCTTTAACCCTTGTAATTATTATAATAAATGAGGTTGTAAATATTATGATCTTGAAATAATATACTGTTGAGTTGGCGTAACTTGTTTGAATTATCTGTTGAGGATTACCAGGATGTTGATCGAAGTGCATTCCATAAACTTATGGGGATCCCAACTATGATTACAAGCGGGTGATGAGTAATGCGAAAACAATACTTGATAGAACTCTTCTAGATGATCTGCGTTCTTTTCTCCATTGCTTGTCAGATGTCACTTATTCAGAAAGTCTGGGTACGTGTCTAGCTAACTAATTAATTGATAATATATTGGATCATATATATATAATATATAATGTGAGGATGGTCATCACCCCCAATTGACACCTATCTTCACCGCTATTGGACACCTACCTTCTAAATATATACCATTGAGGATGGTCTTCACCCCGAATGGACACTTATCTTCATTATTATTGGACACATACCTTCTAAATGGTATCACTTCTACTTACCAGTGGCGGATACAAGACCCGAGCCAAGGGGTGCAATCAGTGGTTTAGTTAGGATCCAGAGTCAATTGTGCAATCCAAAATAAAAGGGTGCAAGCCAAAGTAAAATATTCTAATGATTTATAGTACGACTTGAGGTATGACTAGAGGTACGACCAAAAGTCACTAGAGTTATTATCGAGTAAATTTTTTTGGTTATTAGTCACTTTATATATTAAATAATACCATATTTTAAAGTATATTGCTAAGGGACAGTAACACCGCGAAGACAAGTAGTAACAAAAGGATCGGAAATCGACTCGACGCAGGGCCGCATAGTTCGAAACCCCCGACGAGCTTGTTCCATCAGCGGGATGATGATGTTGGTCTTGAACAAAAAATGGAAGATCACATTAAGTTAATTTGGCACAACAACTCGTGCTTCACAGATAAAGACAATAAGACTATGTTTGTTCATGGTTACACGAGTCTGTGAACAACTGGTGCAAAAAATATTATGACGAAGCAATTAAGCAGAGAAAGACGACAAATAATGAGTGTTTATGGACTTGGTGGTGGAAGATCGTAGGAGGTCTGTTCAAGTCAATAGCTAGTTAATATTGTAAATTTAAAGTATTTGGATTATTTTTAATTAATTCTAACCCCATCTATTACAAATATGGACATTGGTATATCCATGATGGCCTTGCACCAGAATGGAGACTACCATTGGAATTTGCTTCATGAAACTTTTATTGGAAGACATCATAAGGAGAATAATTCTTCTGATGTGGAAATTACTTTTAACATTAGTCATCCGAATGTAAATGATGGTAAGTGTTTGCATAATTAATTAATCAGTATGTATATATATATCACTTCATACATTCGTTATTTGCAAACCAGTGAACTAGCTTTTTGATTTTGATTTAATAACTTTTATGCTAATAGTAAAAGTCAACTTAGATTTTATGACTGGATACATTGGGAATTTTCGTAGACATGTTGAGCAAATATTAGCAGGTTTGTCATTGTAATTATTATAATATATGAGCTTGTAAATATTATGATCTTGAAATAATATACTGTTGAGTTGGCGTAACTTGTTTGAATTATCTGTTGAGGATTACCAGGATGTTGATCGAAGTGCATTCCATAAACTTATGGGGATCCCAACTATGATTACAAGCGGGTGATGAGTAATGCGAAAACAATACTTGATAGAACTCTTCTAGACGATCTGCGTTCTTTTCTCCATTGCTTGTCAGATGTCACTTATTCAGGAAGTCTGGGTACGTGTCTAGCTAACTAATTAATTGTTAATATATTAGATCATATATATATATAATATATAATGTGAGGATGGTCATCACCCCCAATTGACACCTATCTTCACCGCTATTGGACACCTACCTTCTAAATATATACCATTGAGGATGGTCTTCACCCCGAATGGACACTTATCTTCATTATTATTGGACACATACCTTCTAAATGGTATCACTTCTACTTACCAGTGGCGGATACAAGACCCGAGCCAAGGGGTGCAATCAGTGGTTGAGTTAGGATTCAGAGTCAATTGTGCAATCCAAAATAAAAGGGTGCAAGCCAAAGTAAAATATTCTAATGATTTATAGTACGACCAGAGGTATGACTAGAGGTACGACCAGAAGTCACTAGAGTTATTATCGAGTAAATTTTTTTGTTATTAGTCACTTTATATATTAAATAATACCATATTTTAAAGTATATTGCTCAGGGACATTAACACCGCGAAGACAAGTAGTAACAAGAGGATCAGAAATCGATTCGACGCAGGGTCGCATAGTTCGAAACCCCCGACGAGCTTGTTCCATCAGCGGGATGATGATGTTGGTCTTGAACAAAAAATGGAAAATCACATTAAGTTAATTTGGCACAACAACTCGTGCTTCATAGATAAAGACAATAAGACTACGTTTGTTCATGGTTACACGAGTCTGTGAACAACTGGTGTCAAAAATATATGACGAAGCAATTAAGCAGAGAAAGACGACAAATAATGAGTGTTTATGGACTTGGTGGTGGAAGATTGTAGGAGGTCTTCTCAAGTCAATAGCTAGTTAATATTGTAAATTTAAAGTATTTGGATTATTTTTAATTAATTCTAACCCCATCTATTACAAATATGGACATTGGTATATCCATGAGGGCCTTGCACCAGAATGGAGACTACCATTGGAATTTGCTTCATGAAACTTTTATTGGAAGACATCATAAGGAGAATAATTCTTCTGATGTGGAAATTACTTTTAACATTAGTCATCCGAATGTAAATGATGGTAAGTGTTTGCATAACTAATTAATCAGTATGTATATATATATATATATATCACTTCATACATTTGTTATTTGCAAACCACTGAACTAGCTTTTTGATTTTGATTTAATAACTTTTATGCTAATAGTAAAAGTCAACTTAGATTTTATGACTGGATACATTGGGAATTTTCGGAGACATGATGAGCAAATATTAGCAGGTTTGTCCTTGTAATTATTATAATATATGAGCTTGTAAATATTATGATCTTGAAATAATATATTGTTGAGTTGGCGTAACTTGTTTGAATTATCTGTTGAGGATTACCAGGATGTTGATCGAAGTGCATTCCATAAACTTATGGGGATCCCAACTATGATTACAAGCGGGTGATGAGTAATGCGAAAACAATACTTGATAGAACTCTTCTAGACGATTTGCGTTCTTTTCTCCATTGCTTGTCAGACGTCACTTATTCAGGAAGTCTGGGTACGTGTCTAGCTAACTAATTAATTGATAATATATTGGATCTTATATAATAATATATAAAGTGAGGATGGTCATCACCCCCAATTGACACCTATCTTCACCGTTATTGGACACATACCTTCTATATATATACCATTGAGGATGGTCTTCACCCCGAATGGACACTTATCTTCATTATTATTGGACACATACCTTCTAAATGGTATCATTTCTACCTACCAGTGGCGGACACAAGACCCGAGCCAAGGGGTGCAATCAGTGGTTGAGTCAGGATCCAGAGTCAATTGTGCAATCCAAAATAAAAGGGTGCAAGCCAAAGTAAAATATACTAATGATTTATAGTACGACCAGAGGTATGACCAGAAGTCACTAGAGTTATTATCGAGTAAATTTTTTTTTTATTATTAGTCACTTTATATATTAAATAATAGGGTTAAAGGTCCTTTTGGTACCACATGTTTGCAAAAATTACACTGTTCATACCACTAGTATTTTTTTGTACCGAATTGGTACCATATGTTTCCAAACCTTACTGTTTTGGTACCTCCGTTAGGGTTCCGTCAAAAACAGCCGTTAAATGGCATGTGCCATGCACGTGACCAGCCCAAAACTCTCAATTTTGTTACAATTTAGTCCATCTAATACATCCCTAGTTTTTATTTTGTTCAATTTAGTCATAAAACTTCAAAATCAAACCATTTCCCCAAATTGACCTAGCCCCAATTGAGTTAAATTGGGGCTAGGTCCCAATTGACCTAGCCGGACCTAGCTCCGACCCTGGGTCGGTGTCGCCTGGGTCCTGCGACCATGACCCAGGGTCGGACCTAGGCTAGGTCCGGCTAGGTCAATTTGGGAAAATAGTTTGGTTTTGAAGTTTTAGGACTAAATTGAACAAAATAAAAGTTATGGATGTATTAGATAGACTAAATTGTAACAAAATTGAAAGTTTTGGGCTGGTCACGTGCATGGCACATGCCATTTAACGGTTGTTTTTGACAGAACCCTAACGAAGGTACCAAAACAGTAAGGTTTGGAAACATATGGTACCAATTCGGTACGAAAAAATACTAGTGGTATGAACAGTGTAATTTTTGCAAACATGTGGTACCAAAAGGACCTTTAACCCTAAATAATACCCTATTTGAAAAATAATCGAGATCACGTGCTAATCATCAAGCAATTATAATTTTAGAATTTATGTATAGGTGGGATGACATTAACTGAAAAAGACATGTCTTTTTTTTCTTCGTAAAGACATAATGATGTTAAATATGTTGCAAGACAGATTCACATGTCATTCGCATGTTTGAATCGGTTGATTAAACAATTCTATAAATAAAAAAGGGGCGCGGGTGACGGATATACACCCGATTGGACCTCATTAAGGCTCGACATGGTCGCGCCGTTGACCCCGAACATGGTAAGGGGCTAAGACCTTTATTTTTCGCACACTAGTCCTCTCGTCTGGACTAGTTCGGTGTCGAAAACACTGGACCAGTCCGGCAACACCGGACCGGTCCGGCGTCACGGGGCTGACGCGTCCCGAGTCCGACTCCAAACCCTTGGGTGACTGACACCCGGGTTTCCGGCTATTTACGAAACCACCCTTTTTGTGCGGCTCCCACTCGTAAAATTCCAAACTCTATAACTAAGAGAAGGCATTCTCCATTTTACTAGGCTTGAATCTTTTGAGCTCTTCTTTCTCTCTACTTTATCTATCTAGAAACCGACTCTGATTTTCGCATCAGAGAGGGTTTACAAGAGACACCCCTCTGCATAATCCTTCAGGTAATCGAAGGCTCAGAAATGGATCTATAGTAACACCGCGAAGACAAGTAGTAACACGATGATCGGAACTCGACTCGACGCAAGGCCGCGTAGTTTGAAACCCCCGACGAGCTTGTTCCATCAACGGGATGATGATGTTGGTCTTGAACAAAAAATGGAAGATCACATGAAGTTAATTTTGTACAACAATGTACTTACCCGTGCTTCATAGATAAGGACAATAAGACTATGTTTGTTCATGGTTATACGAGTCTGTGAACAACTGGTGCTAAAAATATTATGACGAAGCAATTAAGCAAAGAAAGCCGACAAATAATGAGTGATTATGGACTTGGTGGTGGAAAATTGTAGGAGATCCGCTAAAGTCAATATCTAGGTAATATTGTAAATTTGAATTATTTTTTATTAATTCTAACCACATCTATTACAAATAGGGACATTGGTATATCCATGAGGGCCTTACACCAGAATGGAGACTACCATGAGAATTTGCTTCATGGAACTTTTATCGGAAGATATCATAAGGAGATGAATTCTTCTAATGTGGAAATTACTTTTAACATCAGTCATCCTATATTATGGTAAGTGGTTGCATAATTAATTAATCAGTATAAATTTATATATAATTTTTTAGAATATATATGGAATTTTATATATATATATATTACTTCATATCTTCGTTATTTGCAAACCAATGAACTAGCTTTCTAATTTTGATTTAAAGACTTTTATGTTAATAGTAAAAGTCAAGTTATATTTTATGACTGGATACGTTGGGAATTTTCGGAGACATGATGAGCAAATATTAACAGGTTTGTTCTTATAATTATTATAGTATATGAGCTTGTAAATATTATGATATTGAAATAATATATTGTTGAGTTGACATAACTTATTTGAATTATCAGTTGAGGATTACCAGGATGTTGATCGAAGTGCATTCCATTAACTCATAGCGATCATTATGTTTGCTAATAGTGATAGTCGTCGTGGGAAATCGAGTGTCAACTATGATTACAAGCGCGCGATGAGTAATGCAAAAATAATACCTGATAGAACTCTTTCAGACGATCTGCGTTTCTCCATTGCTTGTCAGATGTCATTTATTCAAAAAAGTCTGGAGTACGTGTCTAGTTAACTAATTAATTGATTATATATTGGAATATATAGTGTGGGAATAGTCCTCACCCCAATGGACGTACGTGTCTAGTTAACTAATTAATTGATTATATATTGGAATATATAGTTTGGGCTCATCCATAGACAATCTTCACCGTTATTAACGAGTTTTTGACCGATATAAGCCTTCGTGGACAACCAAATACAAATATAGACTGCATGAAAAAATAATTACAAATATGAGGCAAACCGAGATTTCACATCTCGGTTTGGATTTTTTTCATCCAAACCGAGATGTGTCGGTTAGGATTTTTTTTTTTTTTTTTTTTTTTTTTTTAGGTTTAGGGTTTTTAGTGCCCTAAACCCTAAAAAAAAAAAAAAATCCTAACACCTACCTTCTCAACTGAAAAAATCCAAATCGAGATGTGAAATCTCGGTTTGCCTCATATTTGTAATTATTTTTTCATGCAGTCTATATTTGTATTTGGTTGTCCATGCCTTATATCGGTCAAAAACTCGTTATTAACACCTACCTTCTCAACTGTATCATTTCAAGTAAACCGGTTTGGATATGACAACTTGATGATTCAACAAAGAGCCAGTTTTATTTTACAAAAAAACAAAAACAAAAACAAAAACAAAACAAAACAAAGAGCTAGTTTTCCCATTACGTTTCGCTACCTTCTTGAAGAGTATTTCAGATTTCAGCAACTGTGCACTCTTGCAGAAACTACTGACCTCCTAGTTGGTGGAAGTGAGATCGAGGAGCCAATTCAAGATCAGGCCCAGCCAATTGGTGACATACTAGTTGGTGGAAGTGAGATGGAGGAGCCAATTCAAGATCAAGCCCAGCCAATTGGTATTGTCTTCATCGCTATCTCATTGCACAATGGTGTCGTTTTCGGATTTGGACTAATTTATGTGAGCTTCTTTCAGTTGTTGAAAATTGATCAATCTTGCTGTCATTAGAGTGATATCAGTTGATGGACATTAAGATGGTCTCCATTTTTAGGGTTTATGCCCGCTATTCGTTAATTTGGTTGACTTTGAGTCTACAATGCAGAGCTATATCAGAATTCATTGAAATTTTGCCACTTGCTTTTTATTGGATTACTTACCTTGTGAACGCATGATCAGTTACTTAGGTAGATAAAGTGAGTATCCTAAATTCCCCTTAAGATGGAGATGCTCGGATTTTGTAAAGCTCGATTTTAACCTGCTCTGGCTATTACATCTTAATTAATCTTTATTAACTCTGAACAGAAGTTGCATTTCAGGTGGGCTGTAAGAAATTATAACATTTTGTGCCTCATTTTAGCAAGCAAAAACTCTCCTTAAATGATTTAAGTAAATGTACTATTGAGGTAGGATTTATATAAATTGATTAACTGTTGTTCAAGTTTGAGCATTTAGCACTCGTAATACGTTAGTCTATTGATGGATGTGTGTGTATAATGATATGACCTGAATTGGGAATCATCTGGGTTATAATAAAGAACCATTTTATATTGAAAAAGCCCGAGATGCAGGTGAAGATGAGGATAATGAAATAGTCACTGAAGGCGCTTCGTTTGTGCATGGTGAGCCTCGTCAAGATGGTGATGATAGTCCTCCAAAAGCTGACTCTGAGGTGGAAATTTTACACGAAAAAGTGACCAAGCAAATTATTAAGGAAGGTCATGGCCAAAAGCCATCTAAGTATGCGACTTGCTTTGGTACGTCATGAACACTACCTATTAAATCTTTTGAATTCTGCACTTGAATAGTTGATATGCCTAGAAAGAGATTATGCTGCATGACATGAATGAAGCCTAAAACAATTTAAGTAGTTCAATGGAGTTTATGTTAAAACCCTAGCGGGAGTTAATCAGCTTCGGTTACCTAAATCTAAGTTTGTTTGATTGCCATAATTTTGGTCCAAACCCAGTGCAGGGCCTGTACTTCTCATATTATATAAATCAAATACCTTTTAACAGAACAATTCATCAATCTGCTTCCTTCAATCCTATATTTATCTGAGAGATTTCCACCTCTCTTTCTCGATGGTTTCCTTTTAGTTCATTTGGAAGAATTAGTTAATTTAGTGCATTCACAGTGGTTGAGATGATACCGAGTCTTCATATGAGATCTCATTTGCTGTATGAGAGTTATTCGGTTACCTTGTATCAATCTTTTAGCCAATATCATAGTCTGATGGTGATTGCATATGATAAACTTAGACCATTTCCTGGATGATGTTATCTGAAGCATTTATTTCCACATAATAGTTCATTACAGGGCATGGACAGAAAGCACCAAACACAAATTTGAAGACACATGGCACGAACAGCAACCTTTGGAACTCGTTCTGGGAAAAGGTGATCTTTTTATTTTTGGTTTGATGATATATAACTTACTGGTTCGATAGGAAATATATCCTATATTGAACAGTACAAATCTTACTTGGTAACGTCACTTTTATATGACAGAAAAGAAAGAGATGGAAGGTTTGGGTATTGGAATATCCAGCATGAAAGCCAAAGAACGAGCTTTATTACGTGTGGGTTGGGAGTTAGGCTATGGAAAAGAGGGCAACTTTTCTTTTCCAAATGTTCCTCCCATGGCTGATATCATCTATGAAGTCGAGCTTATTGGCTTTGATGAGACCAAAGAAGTAAGTTTTCATGCATTAATGATTATGTCTCAAATCCTTCAATCGTAAAATAATGCGCAGAATCAAAATTATTTTTCAGGGGAAAACTCGTGGTGAAATGACTGTAGAGGAAAGGATTGGAGCTGCTGATCGAAGAAAGATGGATGGAAATGCTTTGTTCAAGGAGGAGAAATTGGAGGAAGCTATACAGCAGTATGAAATGGTTTGTTACTCCAATCCCTTTTCATAGATTGCTGAAAAAATCCATCTTTTCTGGTGAATTGAAAGCTAATTTATAAGAGAAGACACAAATATATGTCCAATGTTGCCTTAATTGTAAGGTATGGAAAAATGTTGACACCCTCTTAAATCTAGGTTTGTGATTAAGACTTGGAGCAATTTTTGCCAACCAATTAAGAACAACAAGACAATTTGAACTTTGAAGTCGATATGGATAAACTTTCAATTGGAATTTGATATTTTTCTCTTTACGTTCAGGCTATAGCGTATATGGGAGATGATTTCATGTTTCAGTTATTTGGGAAGTACCGAGACATGGCTTTGGCTGTTAAGAATCCGTGCCACCTTAACATTGCAGCATGCTTGATAAAGCTTAAGCGCTATAATGAAGCTATTGGGCATTGTGGCATTGTAAGTAGATACCTACTTGCTATGAAATTCTAAATTTATTGAGTTGACGTATTTATTTATGCTAACGATCGTTAATCTTCGGTTAATCATGTTTGAACTGGGCCGGGCAGGTTTTGACAGAAGATGAAAACAACGTCAAAGCGATGTTCAGAAGAGGAAAAGCTCGGGCGGAACTCGGGCAGACAGATGCTGCCCGGGAAGATTTCTTGAAAGCCAAGAAATTTGCTCCACAAGACAAGGCTATTGCAAGGGAGCTGAGGTTGCTTGCGGAACACGACAAGGCTGTATACCAGAAGCAAAAGGAGATTTATAAGGGACTGTTTGGCCCCAGGCCAGAACCGAAGCCGCAGAGAGCGGCTAATTGGTTAATCATCGTATGGCATTGGATCGTATCATTGTTTTATCGTCTCTTCAAGCGCGGAAGAGAGAAAGACGAGTAATTTGAGGTTCGGAATTGTTTTAGTTTGCACCCAAAAGAAATTATGTATGCTTTTGCAGATGTGTGATTTGGTTAGTGTCTAAGACTACTGCTACTGTCATGTACACATTACAATTACTTGGGGATGGAGTTACTATGGGGTTTGTTTGACTTGGCTGATAAATCTTACTCTCTTTTTTTTGGCCAATAACTGATAAATCTTACTTGATTGCCAAAAAAAGCTGATAAATCTTACTTATAAAGGTCAGTGTGAGGCAAGATATGAGAATAAAGTTGAGTATAGGGATCAAAGGAGCAAAAAGAAAAGTTAAAGGATTGACCCAGCGTTCCAAAAAGAATCAGCATTTTTTTTTTTTAAGAAACAACAGGTTAAGCATCAGACAATTCAAACGTGAGAATCAACGTGGCTAACTAAGGACCAACATTTCTATCAAACGATTAAGTACAAATCAGAGAGCCTCGCGGGACATTATGAATAATAAAATTAAATTGTTGATTGACACCAATCCACAATCCTAACCATGGCATCCGCGATCGAGTTAGCTTCTTGATAGACGTGCCTAAACTTGTATATGCTGAATTGGAGAGGGACACTATGAATAACAAAATTAAATTGTTGATTGACACCGATCCTAGCTATGGTATCCGCGATCGAGTTAACTTCCCGATAGACGTGTCTAAACTTGTATGTGCTGAATTGGAGTAAAAGATTCATGCAATTTGAAATAATAGGCATGAATTTCAAATTGACATCAACGGTACCATAAATGAGTTTATGAACAACCAAAACATTAGTTTCAATATGTAATGACTCCAGCTGGAGAGCAACTGAAAGACCATCTCAAATAACCCAAAAGTATACAAGCAGATTATTAGTAGTGCCCAGTTTACGAGAAAATCCTTAGATCCAGTTTCCATTCTTATCATGGATGACACGTCAACTCCAGCTTTCACCGGGTTCCCATGAGAGCCCTATCTGTGTTGAGTTTTCCCACCCATGTTCAGGAGGAGTCACTTAACATGTATGGCCGTATAAGGTGTTGTCACTGACTTCTTCTCCATGGGCTCTTGGCAGCATCTAGCTTGCATAAAATAGACACTAAACACATCATCAGTAGAGGGGTTCCCCGAAAGATAAATGCAATCATACTTTTCCACACGATGGACAAAAGTGCCCTTTAGCGTGCAATTGAGCTTAACCTGTCAACTGTCCCAATTCCTCTTAGCTAGTCCACACACACGAATATGATCAATATCCTCTATATCTCTAAATCAAACCTGACAGATGGAGGAAACGTTAAACCCCTGTGGTGAGTAGTAAAGCAGTTGCAAGTCTACCTCTTAAACTAAAACAGACGAAGTAGTGAACTCGGTGCACTATAGGAGTTTCCCAAATCCAAATCCACAAAGAGCTCCATATGCAGAAAAAAAAACATTAAAAAAATAGCCAGAAAAAAAGACCTCCCAGCCATAGAGGGCCTCATATGCAGAAGTCTTAGAGAAACCTCATGCATAACTACAGCTATGTTACCGGGGATGCTCGTAATAATATCGATGATCTCAGGAGGAAGATAAATAGAAATTTACTCAAAATTTTAAAGTCCGTTTTGGAAAGTGTCTCTGACTTTCATGGAGAGTTCATGTACAAAGAGTGGACTCTACGCAACTGATATCGGAAAATTGCTCTCCAATCAGCTATCATTCCAAAAATTAATAAAGTTTTCATCGACAATAGACCAACACAATCCGAATGAGAGGGTGTTAAAACCCTCTTAAATAGCTTTTCACTTACAAGATGTCTGGAGGGAATTTTTATTGTTTTATAAGAAATTTGACCACATTGTATCAATATTTTTAAGTTTTCAGGTCAATCCTTCAACAAGGGTCTTATTCCTCATTTTAGAGGATTTGATGCTTAAACTCTAAAAAATAGGTTTCAAAATCTCTTCTCAATTAAGTGCATTCTTTTTTAAAAGAATCATCATCATTATTCATAAAAAAAGTGATTTTTTTTTTTCAACATAAAAAAAGTGAATTATTAGAATTAGAAAGGTAAAATTCGCATTGGGCGCACGATAGCAAACATCCACAAAATGCCTTCCACGCATACCGAAAGTCCAACTACCAGTGCGCTTTGCGCACTTTACGTATTCGAGTCGTCTTCCTCACTTGTCCCTCTCTCTCTCTCCTCTGCTCCACCAGTAGATACATCTGCGTTGACTGAGGGACACTGCAACCGAATCACTTTCCTTTTTTCAATTCTTCTGTGTTGAAATTTCGAGAGTTTCCATGTTGGAGTTTGACTACACCTAGATTCCGTCATTTTCGATCCCCAAATTTACTGCGACGACGAAGCAACAAGCAGCAGTCAAGCTCAACAAGCAAGCAACTTCCTCCATCGTCGATCCGGATTCCGTCATTTCTCCTCCTCCTCTCTCTGGTAAATTCCAATTTCTTAATTAATTTCAATATGAGTCAATGAGTAGGAACGCCATGTCAGAAACGTCCACTGTGCTATTCGACCTATGTTCCCCACTTTTAGCTTCTTATTATTCTTCTTCTTTTGTTCCTTTTCTCCCTGGTTTTGAAGATGTGGAAGATTGGGGGTTGGGGTTTCTCATCTCTATGCAATCCCAAGATTCGATTTTGTATATTGGGGAGTTAGATTGCTTTCTAAGTTAGACTATTGGAAGAAAGATTGTTTTTTTTCTACTTATCATCGGACAAATCATGATTATATGGCAGAAATTAGGGTTTCTGAGCTAGATTTACTGTTCTGTTGATATCTTCTGCTTGTTTTTTATTTGTGGGTTCAGTGGCTTCGAAGTATGAAGAGATTGAGATCGAGCGATGATCTCGAATCTTACGGAGAGAAAAGCTTGAATCGCTCTTCCTCACACCGGAGCTTCTACTACAACAAATCCAACGAAGTTCTGCAGAAAGTTCTGCCTTCGTCCTCTTCCTCTTCGCGCTATGATCGAGATCGGCCTGTAGATGATGAGAGCAGGGAGAGCTCGAGGATAGTGAGGAAGCGGCCCGACCATGATTTAGATGGAATTGATCGGAGGAAAAACCTAGGGTTTGATAGGTATACAGAAAGGAAAGGATATGGTGGTGATTTTGCTGATAGAGATGGGTACAGTGGATACCGAGGACTGGTTCACCGAACAGAGAGCTTTTCTAGCTCGAAGAGGGAGTTTCCAAAGGGGTATAGATCTCAGCGGGATCGATCACGGCATGAAGGGAGTGTATCGTCTTCTTCATGGCAGAGGATCGGAAGCATGGGGAGAGATTTCGATGAAAGCAGAGGAACCAGAGGTGGGTTGATGGAGGAAAGGGAGAGGAAGGTGTTGAGAGATGTTAGATCGCCTTCTTTGTCGGGAAGCGAGCAATCAAAAAAGGGTTTCAGAGATAGTAAGGCTAGAGATGTGGAGAAGGAGAAATCTCCTAGTTTGTCCAGAGGAGATTCAGGTAATGAATATCTGTCGAAATCAATATCTCCCTCAAATAGATTGGCAGATCGGAAAGTTAAGGAGGAGAGATCACCGAGTTGCTCTAGTGAACGGTCCATGAGCTTAGAGCCGAAGAAAGCCGAGGATGCTCCTCTTGAAGGTGGTGGCCATAGCAGTGAAATGGAGGAAGGAGAGCTCGAACCCGAAGCCAAAGATGTGTCTGATCCCAATCCTGGAAATTGCACAGGAGAGAACATTGTTGATGTGGATTCTAAGAATGTGGATCGTGTTGAAGTTGTGAAAGCTTTCGACAGTGTGGATATTGATAGGTCAAATGCAGTGGAGAGTAATAGTGTAGTGAAAGATGAGAAGGAAGTTCAAGATAGAGCTAGAGAAGATCAATTAAACAGTAGAAGTGGTAGCAGAAGCAGCAGCAGCAGCAGCAGTTGTGACACTAAGTCTGTAACTGAGAAGGAAATAGAGACTACTAAAGGAACTACTGAGACTTTTATAACCGAAGCACCAACTGAACAAGAACAGGTTCAGAATGAACAAGAACCGAAGAAAGCAGTGGAGGACACGACTTTACCGGTAGTTCCAGAAGAGAAGAGGGTTCCTGTTCTTGAAGTTCCATTAGAGGACACAAATGTATTCTTAAGGGAAGGCTCAACCCTTAATTTGATGGATAAGGGTAAGAGTGTTGCTGAACCAATTGATATTCTTGAATCTGCAGAAGTAGGTTCATCGATTAAAGAAAAATCAAGAGATGTAACTTCTAGCAAGGAAATTTACACAGAAGGGCCGAGCTCAAGAGGGTTTGAGTTGTTTTCTAGCTCTCCTGTGCGAAAACCCGAGAAGTCTGACCATTCGGGTCTGAAGAAGGAAGAAAGGCAAGTTCTTGAGCCACTTGATTTGTCTCTTAGCTTACCAAATGTTCTATTACCAATTGGTGCTCAGGAAACATCTGCAGCTCCTGGCTCACCCAGTCAAGCCAGGAGCGTGCAGTCTTGGTCGACTTTTCAGTCCAACTCGGAGGGTTTCTCCATGTCGATGTCATTTTCTGGGTCCCAGTCATATTTTCATAACCCTAGTTGTTCTCTGACTCAGAATTCCATGGATTACGAGCATTCTGTTGGAAAATCAGTTGGAAGTCGCCCGTTATTCCAAGGAGTCGACTGGGAGGCACTAGCTCAGAACGATGTGAAGCCAAAGGAAGTTCCTTTGTACCAGAGAATCATGGCAAATGGTAATGGTTCTCACCAACATGTAGGAGAAGCAGGTAATTCCAATGATCATATATTTCAAGGTCATAGGGCAGCGGAAGGAACCTCCAAAAGTTCGAAATTATTAGAAAGGCAGCTGATTTTCAACAAACAGATTCAAGGGGGACAATTGAAAGTTCATGAAGATGTGAAATCTCCTGCACAAAGTGTTGGGTCTCATGAAATCGGTCCAAGCTACAGTTTTGAAAGGAAAAGGTCAATGGTAAGGGAGAAGCATGGTGGCAGCAGCTTATACCGGAGTCCTAGCCAGAAGGAGGAACAAATTTGGTTTGGTGAGGCGGACTTTGTCGAAGCCATTGTTGAGAAGATAGTAAAAGAGCCAATTCTTGACATGACTCGGAAATTCCATGAAATGAGAGGAGATTTGGTAGCAAAATTGAAGGAGGGTGTTCGTGAGATCATGTTGAACTCTGATAAGCGCGGACAACTTTTGGATTTTCAAAGATCGCTTCAAAGTAGATCGGACATAACTATAGACATGTTGCTGAATTCGCATAGATCTCAGCTGGAAATTTTGGTTGCTTTGAAAACCGGTTTGGCAGAATATCTCCAGGCAAATGGCAGCACCTCACCGTCTGATCTAGCTGAGATCTTCCTAAATCAACGGTGCAGAAACCTCAACTGTCGGTACGCTCTCCCCGTGAATGACTGTGATTGCAAGGTTTGTGGAACCAAGAACGGATTTTGCAGCGACTGTATGTGCCTTGTGTGCTCAAGATTTGACATGGCATCGAACACATGTAAATGGGTGGGTTGCGATATTTGTCTCCATTGGTGCCACGTGGACTGTGCGTTACGGGAATCGCTCATTAGGAACGGACAGAGTAAAACCAGTGGACAGACCGAGATGCAGTTCCATTGTAATGCCTGTGATCATCCTTCAGAGATGTTTGGTTTTGTAAAGGAAGTGTTTTTCAACTTTATAAGGGAATGGTCTGCTGAAAGTCTTTCAAGAGAACTCGAATATGTGAAGAGGGTGTTTCGTGGCAGCAAGGATATGAGAGGGCGGCGGCTTTTTGAAGTTGCTGATCAGTTGCTGGTGAGATTAGGGAACAAGAACAACCTTGCTGATGCTCGGAACCTTATTATGAACTTCTTCAATGGTAAGCTTCATATATCAATTATTCCATTGAATTCTGGATATGATGCTTCATATATCATTGTTTTCATTGTTTTGCATTAATTTCTGGGAAAAAAATGGTGTTTTGGCCCCTCACAAGTGACATGTTTCAGATTGTTTCAAGAATAACACAGTACTTGGGAAAATCTCATTGTTTTTTCTAGGTTTAAAAACCTATAAACTGTCTGAAGTTTGACCCATGTGAAATTTTAGCATCTGAAGTTTAAAATGTTGATAAGGAATGTCTGAAGTTTCACTTTTGTTGAAATTTGATGTCTCTGTCCAAACTTGTAGTTAAAATTGACAGAATAATGTGAAACTGAGACACCAAAATCTCAACATTTTATAGGTTCATAACCCTTTTTTCTATCTTAACCAAAAAAATTGGTGGGTTCAATTTTTTAGTTAAAATTTTGACTTTTTGGACTAGTGAATTATTTTTTGAATTTTTTACTGAATTTCAGATAAACACTTGTAAGAAGAAGAATCAATGCTCACATTGGCACAAAACACCTTTTGCCCTTAATTCTACTAATTTTATGTTTGAAATGTTGCATTTGTATAAAGTTCTGATTTTTGACTTTCCATTCGCACATTTCATCGAAGAAATCACTGCATTAGCTGATTCATACCTTATACAATATAATTTTTGACAAAAACTTAAATTTTATGTTGGTTTCACCATAGCTGATGTTAATGTTCTGTTTGGGTTGTGTTGATGAGGATGTTAAATACATGATTATGAGATTTATGCAGAAAAGTTCGGTTTTTTATTTGCAGAAAGCGATCCTGCAAAATTCAGCAGCACTCATCTCCCATCTGGTAGCTCTGTTCAACCCAAAGCAACCACCACAGGAGTTACAAAGCAGAAGGACATGCCATGGATGAACTCAATCCCGAGCACTGCAATCCCGAGCTCCAGTATCGAAACTAACCCTAAACCCATTATTCCAGACACAGATTTGCAGAGACTCACTACTCAAAAACCTCTTTTTGACGAACTTGACAGTATTATCCGAATCAAGCAAGCCGAGGCCTCTATGTTCCAGTCCCGTGCTGACGATGCAAGGAGAGAAGCCGAGGGCCTGAAACGAATCGCTATTGCAAAGAACGAAAAGATCGAGGAGGAGTACTCGGTTCGTGTTGCTAAGCTCCGTTTGGGAGAAGCCGAAGAGACGAGGAAGAAGAAGTTTGAAGAGCTCCAGGGTTTGGAGCGCGCACACCGCGAGTACTTCAATATGAAGGTTAGGATGGAGGGGGATATAAAGGATTTGTTGCTCAAAATGGAAGCTACCAAACGGAACCTTGCGATTTGATTCGGGTTTTTCTACGGTTAGATGTTTAAATGTTGTGGTGTTGTAATTTCAGTGTTTTGAATTAGATTTGTAGCTTTATTTTCCTCAGCTAACAAGAAGATGGACAGATGGTCATTGTACAAGCAAAATCAGATATATATATATGTTAGTCTATTTTCCACAGCACTTCTGTTTGGTGTTTTGTTTTACTTGCCTGTCAAGACACTCTAAGATAAGAATACTTAACTTCAAACCAATATGATACACAAATATTGTCGTATTCTGGAATTCTTCGCCAAAATAGTATTTTTTGAACAACTAAATACAAAAATAATCCACTCTACACAGTTAATTATATTCGAATATCCGATTCTAGGCATAATACATTATGTAGGCACAATACATTATGTGTTGTGCTTGTGCCTTGCGTGGATATAATTTTGTTTTTGTTTTTTAGGTTGAATAAATTTAGGATTTATTCTAAAATCCTATTATAAGGTTAACAATTTGGAATTGTGAACTTATGAGATTAAAATTGGACAAATTGTTTAACCGGGTGACTCTAAAGGGCTAAAATCATATTTTAAGTAATTTTAGAGTTTATATAATTTTAGGGTCAATAACCTGAGGTCTGAAGTTTGGCCCTTGTTAATTTGAGAGGTCTGAAGATTGAAATGGTGATAACTGAGGTCTGAAGTTTGGACTTTTTGATTTTTAGGTTTTCCGTCCAAATTTTCTGTTAAATTTAACAGAACCGTGTGAAATGTCAAAAATACCCTTTTGTAATATTTGAATTAATAAAAGGTTTAATTAATATAAAGATGAAATGACAAAAATACTCATGTCCATAATTTAAACCTAACCCAACTCCGGCCACTACCACGGCTCAGGCCGGCCACCACCCACTCCGGCGACCACCACTCACAACTCCGACGACCGCCACCCAACTCCGACGACCGCCACCACGGCCCAAATCAGAGCCACCGGCCCCGATTGGGCCCAAATCGGAGCTCTGTGGCCCCAGATCGGAGCCACAGAGCTCCGATCTGGGGCTGTGGCTCCGATTTGGGCCATGGTGGTGGTCGTCGGAGTTGGGTGGCGGTCGTCGGAGTTGTGAGTGGTGGTCGCCGGAGTTGGGTGGTGGCCTTAAGGGCATTTTCGTCTTTTCATTCAATCATGTGAGATGCAAGAAGGGTATTTTTGGAATTTTATTTTATTTCTGGTCACATGCAATGCACATGACCAACTTCCGTCAGTGTTAACGGAAAAAACTAACGGAGACCTCTATTATCTACAAGTCGAAACTTCAGACCTTTGTTATCGTCATTTCAATCTTCAGACCTCTCAAATTAATAAGGGTCAAACTTCAGACCTCTCCCAGGTTATTGACCCATAATTTTATGATTATTTTCATAAAACTCTAATAAAATAGTTAAACAATTTAACCGAATAAAACCTAAAGATCTAAATTGGTTGTATAATTTTATGGGCTTTTGAATTTCGATAAGAGTGAAGATTCTAGGGTTTTGAATTTTTATGGGCTTTAGAGCACTTCTAATAGTAGTGCCTAGTGCTTAGTTCCTAGTTCCATGTTGTAAATTTATTATTGTAGAGAGTGCCTAGTGCCTAGTGCCTAGTGCCATTTACTGTTGGTCCCTACTGGTAATGATTAAATAGGCACTTGCATTTTCAATAGGAGTGCCTTGTTCCAAAATGGGAGTGCCTAGTTTCAATTTTTGCCACTGGACGCTGACTAGGCGCCACTAGGCGTGACTAGGATTACTAATATTACTGTTTTGCCATTATTGAGTGAATAGTGAAGTGGGAGAGTGTCTACTAGTAGGAACTCCCAAGTTACTGTTCATGTCGGTGCCAACTTTTTAATATTATTTTATTCGATTGTGTTGCTCATCTCTTTGATTGTAAATATATTCGGTTACGCTAAGTCAGATAGACAAGAGCCGTAATCAGTCATTTTGAATATTAAGTAACATAAATAACGACACGAACCAAAATTACTACTTTTTAACTTTGAATCAATTTCGAAATTTCCATATCTGTTTTGTTTATATGTTACCATGTTGAATAACCGTTAATTCTAAATTTTGAAATAGTATAACATTTCAAATTATTAAATATGAAAAACAATTACTACAAAATATTATATTATTTTAATGCATATATATTTTTATATATTTTACGTATTATATTATATTATATTATTATATGAAAGAAATATATCTTTTACGATAAATTATTATAAAAATTATACTTTTAGAATGATGTGTATATATAATATATTTCTAATTTACATATATTGAAAATCATATATAAAAACACATGATTAATGCAATAATCAATTTACTAATATGATCATTGATGTACATAAACGTGAATATGTTGATGATGTTGAATTAATATATGTCAATCAACGTATAACAAATATACACTGATTATGGTGAAATAATAAATTCAATGAATTTGATTGATCAATGTTATTATATCAACAATTATACTTATCAATCATTCTGCATGCCGCATGTGGACTGCACCTAATAGTAATTTTACCTTGGTCAAGTAACGTATAATTATTGCAATGAATTGACAATAGAGAACTATGGATATGCACGAACCGGTCGGGCCCGAATATGTTCCGAACTGGATTGGTACTAATTAAAACAGTATGGTCCGGTCTGGACTGAATTTGAAATTAACACTAAAAATTCTGGACCGATTTTGGACTGGAACTGTAAAAAAAGTCTGGTTTGGTTCAAAACTGGTCCGACCCATTTTCCTATACAAATTTACCCTAATAAAAAAAAAAAAAAAAAGGAAAAACCGATCCTCCGACAAAACTGATCCAGTTAAAAACCAGTTCAAAACAGTCTGGTCCAGTCAAAAATCAATTTTTTGAGAAGTATATTACTGGTTTTTGGTCTGGTTCTCCTCTCGCATAATTGGTCTGTTTGGAACCGGTCCAGTCTATACCAGTTCCGAACCGACCGGACCGGTTATTTTCTTATCCCTATAGAATGTAAATTTTTATTAAAAAATTCAATTACATTTTTATAAATTTGTATATATTTTTCCCTATTTTTTTTAATTAAAACATCTAATACTTGAATCTCATTATTTATTCATGCCCAATGCCCGTATTTGTAAAAAAAATATGAATATATAATTTATATATAATGATATATAATTTATATATAATGCAAAAATTATATTTGAATTATGAAATTATGTGGGTCCCAATGTAGAAGTGGAACTTGGCTTCCACTACTGGAGAGAGTGTCATAGCAGTGCCACTTTGATGAGTTGACAGTGACGTGGCTGCTGATGTGGAGGCACTAGGCACTTCCTATTGGAAGTGCTCTTACGGTTTGGATTATTTGAGCCGTCAAATCAACCTATTTTTGTGAATCAGATCCTTTAACTTCGATACATAATTTCTTTGGTCCCTATAAAATGAAAATTTTGTGTTTGGACCCTATGATTAGCTCATTTGTCAATCATATTGAGATTTTTCTACCATGCTTATGAATCACCATATTTTTGTTTTTTTATTAATATGATTGACTTAATTATAATATAAGTAAAACTTTAAAAATTTGAAAAAATATGAATCTTTTTAACTACACCTAATAATTGTATCATATTAGGAAAAAAAAAGTGTCACAATTGATTGACAAAAAATGAGTGTCCTTTGCGGTTTACCTTGTGGAGCATAGGTCCCAATTGACCTAGCCGGACGTAGCCTAGTGCTAAGTCCGATTCTGGGTCTGGGTCGCGTGAGTCCGGCGACCCCGACCCAAGGTCAGACCTAGCCTTAGGCTAAGTCAATTTGGGTCAATGGTTTGATATTAAAATTTTAGGACTAAACTGAACAAATTAAAAGTTATGCATGTATTAGAAAGACTAAATGACACGTGCACGACACATGACTTTTAACACCAAAATGGATGAAACTTTAACGGAGGTATGACTTTTTAACAGCCAAAATGGATGTAACTATATAGCAACTGAGAGACGACTGACTACTTTAGCCAAAAAAAAAAAAAAAAAAAACTGAGAGATTTCTGACTGGATTCAGCAAGAACAGATACCCAGCAGCAGCAGATAACCAAGAACAAGAAACATACCTCATTTAGCTACTTACCTGCCACATCAGAAGAAAAGTTTTGAGTTTTCATTTAGTAATACATGTAGTGTACATTAATACGATGATGTTCCATATCGGTGTCCCGAATTAAACTTCTAAATGAATAATTCTCGAAGATCTTCGTCTCCACAGAACAAAAATTGCTGCAGAAACATCTTCTCACGGTTTTTCCTGATCTAGTATCCCCACAAGGCATTTCTCCAACAAGAAATCAGCATTTACCCAGGCATGATATTTATCTAATAAACAACGTTAAGGAGTAGCAAGGCGACAATCCGAGATTAATTATGCAAAATAAGCTAGTTTCATCCAAAAAAAAATTGAATTTTTTTTCCTAAATAGCAACTTTACAAAGTCCAAATACCAAAAAGTGATGAAAATTTTAGAAAATACCAAAATAACTACTGAAGCTCTTTAAAACAGCGGCAATGGGTAAATGCAATGTGAAGATAAAGTAGAAGACTTAATTAAAATGCGACCATCTGAGGATAAAGTAGAAGACTTAAGGATACTGAATAAGGATGTGCAGTCTTTCCCCACAGCTTTCATTAGTATATCATCACCTGCACGATTAGATCAGTTGGTCGAGGAGTTAGTGCATAGCTCATAAGTAAAAAAGACTCATCTAGATAGATGATGTCCCCTGAGCCCGGGATATGTACCTCCAGGATGAAATTTCATGTATGGAGATAAATTGTAAACACGCCCTTTCAGAACTGTCCACATCGATCCTTCTGTTCGATGTTGTTTGACTTCGCTCATACCAATGAGCCTTCTGTTAGATTGACCGTTCAATCCTGAAACACAAAAATAACCCAGATACGAATCCTTGTAAGGAAAAATGTATTTAAAAGTGGCATATTTCCTCATATATCAAGAATAAAACCTGCTATGATTAACATAAATGCAACTAACTCTTCACTTTAGTAACATAAATGCAAGTAATTCAGCTATAATTCCATACCAGTGCAATCCCGGGTTAATTCCATTACTGCATTACATTCATATATCCATAAATAAGTACCTGCAAGATCAGGGTGTGTTCGAGTCAGCTTGAGCCAATCCATCTGGCTATATCCTTTTTCAAATGGAACCTTGGTCCTTGATGGTGCTTTCTTAACCTCCTTCCCATTCTTTACCGCAGTCTCGACGGTATTTTCTTTGGGCATTTGTTTTGGTACAGACCTATCAGTAACATTGAATGACAAAGAACCAACTGTAGCTTGCTTCGTTGAAGTGGGGTTTTCTTGTGTTTGATCCTTCCAGGTGAAATCTGCTGAGCTATTGTTCATTGATCCATCATCAATCTTTATGCCACTGATATCTGAAGCAAGATTCTTCCCCCTGGAGTCATCTTCACTATTCGTTGAGGCCACCTATAATAAAAATCATCCCCAGTATCTATTAGTATTGGAAGCTTGAAAAAAAAAAAAAAACCAAACTCATACCAAAAAGTGAATCAAATGATTGAATTATAGCTTATATATCACCTGATGATATTAAAACGAAGAAGAAATATTGAGAAGTGTCATTCTTGATGAAATTAGCTAAAATTACCACAAACTACTGTTATGCATCTGTACTTGGAGTCGTGGATACTTTATTAATAATGAAATCTACCTTGCTTAGCAAAAAAAACAGTTGAATAGATTAAACTTGCCTTGCAAAAGGTGAAGTCATTGTCATTATCCATCTGAAAATGCAAAGGGCAACAGCAGTTTCTTCTTACAGCAAAATAAAGTTCGATTCCAAGACCGTTTGCCTGTTCAAGAAGCTCAAGTTAGACAAAGTAATCAAACAAATAATGAAGAGCATCAAAATCGGCAAATATCAAAGGCAAGAAGCCCTAGATTAGATATTTTATCAAAGAACTGCAACAAATCCCGGATTACAATTTTTTTTTGGAACTTCAACGATTATGCATCTACCACATATTTTATGACCAAACTAGCCTGATTTGTCAGAGAATTACACAAATCTGTGACCCCAAACCTAAAATTTGAACCCAAATCTTCAATTTTACTTTCTGGAATCTAAAAACAGGTTAAAATAACACGATTAAGCAATAATAAGACAGCCAAACGAATCGGAAAGCAGAAGGGAAGCACTGCACCTGTGCCAAAACAGGAATCTGATCGCCAGCGATCAATATGGCAGCTTAAGGAAGCAGGTCGAATTGGAGATAAATTTTCCGATGAAATGACGCTAGTTCCTCTGCAGCAGAACCAATCGATGTAAAAGATGAAACTACTCTTTATATGCTCTTCAATTCGAATCAAACTTGATCACAGCGTTGAAGAATATGGAACTAAATTACGCTATGAATGAAGATGACGCCAACCAAGTTTGAAGACCATGACTTCTTTTTCTTGGCCAATCGGACGGTAGGTAGTCTGTTCTCTTTTTCATTTTATTTTTTAATAAATTAATGGTCATTAATAATAGGGTTAAAATCCAAATAGCTATTTGATTCAATTATAAATTATTATTTAAATTTATTTTTAAAAATTAATTAACTATCCGAACTTCATATCTAAGTAAGTTGCTACATCTGTTATAATTTTTATTAATTTGAACAAAAACAAATTTAAGAGGAATCCGCAGATTCTATATAATTTATTTACAACCCTTATTCTGAAGTCGCGAAAATTATTTTATAATAAATATTAGCCATTGAGTATGTTGATGTGAATCTAATTAAGATTTGATAAGAAAATGATTTTTATTACAGTATTATATATAAAGATATGAATTTTTATTACAATAAAATAATATTAAGAATAATAATATTATAGTAAATTAAAAAAATATATGCAAATATTATAATTATAAAATATTTTTTAATGATGTAGATTCGATATTAAACTATTCTATTAAAATTGAATGTGTCAATCATTTTAATTTGAATTTAATTTAATCTAATCGACTAGAAATATATTTAGTTAGATTAGTTTTTATTTTATATATATATATATATATATAATGTAAAAACACAGATACAACCTGGGCCTTAGTCGGCCGAAAACATAGACCTCCGCATGTTCAGGCTAGTTACCAATTTATGGGCTCTTTGCTTCTTCTTCATTTCTTAGTGGGCTAATGAATTTTAATTTCGTTGTATAATTTATATTTTTGTAATATATTATATAATTTAGATTGTTAACTAATAATAATTAATAACATCTACTTTAATTAAAAAATTAAATTAAATTTGGGCGGGACTTGAATTTAAGGATGACAATTCGTACCGGGATCAGTCTGTAAAAAGTAAGGTACTAGTCATGGCTATTTTTCCATACTCGTAATTACGACGATTAAATCTTTGATATATATGATTAAGAAATGAAGAGTTCATATTTTTTTTTTATCAAAACCTTAATCAGATATTATGTATGAAAAATAATGGTATTGTCCTTTCTTATGAAAATAAAAACAAGGTCAGCTGACATTGCCTGACAACCCATCTAGTCCACGTGCGTTTCAAGCACACACATCTTTGTCGTTTACGAAACCAATGCGCTGTCTCTCACTTCCCATTTTTCTTCACGCTCGCCAACTCCTCTCTCCAAGGAGCTTTCTTTGTATAACTAGGTGGTATCTTAGTTTCGTATTTTGGGTCAGTCCAAAATACATGAAAAATCTAAAATAAATTGAATAAAAAATTAAATATAAAAATTAAAATTATTATGTATATCGTATCGTTCCTAGTCATTAATATTAATCTCAAATTCGTAATTTTTGTATCGTGTTCGTGTCGGCCATCCTCCTGGCCCAAATTGACAGCCCTAGCCATGCCCCTGATACTCACAAGTTATGATAGTGTGAGTCGACTGATTTTTTCTTTGAGATAATTACGAATTTGTTAATTGCTATTTCATATTTTAACATTCAACTGTTTCTTACCTTAAATTTTATCGGTCGGACAGTTTATTAATCCAAGTTTTACTGATGGGACGATTCGCCAGATCGATTTTTATTTTTTTACTGTGTTTCGCAAGTTCAAGTTTAATCCATCCGTAATGTACTTGTTATGCTATATTTTCCATCATCTTTGATAGAAATTTATATATATATATATATATTTAATGTGGCAAATATTTAAAGGAATGATTAAAACATTGTTAACTATTCAGTTTCTAATATTTATTCATTTTAGGAAAAACAACATAAATGGTCCTCGAACTTTACACATTTTTTTATTTATATCCTTGAACTTTAAATTTTTCTATTGAGGTACTTGAACTCATAAACTCATTCTGTTATAATCCTGCTGTTAAATTTTATTATTAATCGTGGTGATAAAGCGCTAATTAGACGAAAAATTGATAACATGGACAAGCCGAAATGACATGTTTAGGGTCACATCATATTTTTTTAGTATATATCAATAATTAGAAAATAAATAAAGAAAAAAATTTAAAAAAACAAAAACAAAAGAACATGAAACGGAAAGGCACCAAACATGATGTGACCATAAACAATGACACACCAGCTTATCCATGTCAATATTTTTTGCTTAATCAACATCTAATCACCACAATTAACAAAAAAAATTATCGACGGGACTATAACAGAATGAATTTGACGAATTCAAGTACCTCAATAGAAAAAATTAAAGTTCAAGGGATCATTTATGTTGTTTTCCCTTCATTTTATAAGATAAGTTTATGATTTTTATTTTTCTGTTTTTTTCATTTCGCCATCTCGAAGGCATAACAATTGAAATCAGACTACATTAAAATCAACAAATTGCAAATATAGGCGAGACAGAATCAGGTTAACTAAAATAGAGATGCATCTGATCATGCACTTGATGTCACAGCTCTATCTCACTTTATCTAGCTCTAATAAAATTCAAATTAAAAAGTAATGTAATTATGAAAGAAGTGGAAGATGAAAAAGAAGTTAATTAGTAGGTACTAATTGGTTAACTCATACCGACAGTCACCCATGCAATTTAATGTACCGAATTTACCATATCCATTTCAGATCATATTAAATACGCTAAGGGTATTTCAATAAAAAAAAATTAAGAGTTTGCCACATATGATGAAACTTTATGAAATTTAATTCCCGCAACTAATTATATCTTACCTTCAACGATGTATTATCATGTAATACCCATATCTACGTACCATATTGCCATATTGTTTTACACATCATGTATTAATAGTTCACTTAACGGATTTTATATATATATATATATATATATATATATATATATATATATAAAAAAGAGGTATAAGAAAAATCATAAACCATCAACAAATAAATTTGTAATGTTTAAATCCTACGTGGCACTTACCAAAATTGCTTGCTTTCTTTCGTTAGAGTAACAAGCTAATAAAGTCTAAGCCTCATGAGTTACGAGACTCACGACTAGGGCTGTAAACGAGTCGAGCTGAGTATCTAATAAGCTCGACTCGACTCAATTTACTCGAGCTCGAGTTCAGCCGAGCCTTAATTTTTCGAGCTCGAATTCGACTCGGTGCCATACTCGACTTAAGCTCGGCTCGATAATGTTATATTTTTTCAATTAAACCGTAAACGGTGCACCTTAGTTCAAGCTCGAACTCGACTCGATTAGGTTTTTGGCTCGAACTCGACTTGAACTCAATATATACATATATAATATATTATTTAAAGCTCGAAAAACTCGAACTCGACTCGAATAGGCAAAAATAAAAAGCTTGATTAGGCTCGCGAGCCTCTCGAGTCGAGTACCAGTGAACTCGAACTCGACTCGACTTCAGAAAAAGCTCAAGTCGGCTCGAAATTTAGCGAGTCGAATTCGAATATCGACCTAGCCGATTTCGAGTAGTTTGACTCGTTTACACCCCTACTCGCGATCTCAAAGTAATTTCCTTTTGGCAGAATTTTATTTTTTAATTTCCTATCTGGCATGGCCTATAAAATGTAGGGCCATCACGTGGGCGGATCCTGCAAATGCCTTTCCTCTGATAATTGCATAAGCCAAAAATTCACAGTACCCGATTCGAATCTCTGTCTGCGCTTCCTCTCGTACTCACTGCTCCAGGTCCAGCGTCCCTAAGCTTCGGTATCATCGCCGTCTCGCTTCGATCATCTGCACTTCACTTTGATGTAACGATCCTAGCTTTCTTTCTATTTTTTTCCAGCAAAACACGCACTAGAATGATCTGCTGCTTAGTGTGATAGTAGGATGCATTGTTTGATTTTCTCTCTGTTTAGCTAGATCTTTGGCCGTGATTAGCGATCTCGACATGTCGAAGACTAGCGCAATCGATCTGGCTACTGGACTCGGAGGAAAGATCGAAAAGGACGACGTTCTCTCTGCAGTTGATAGGTACAACACTCAATCGTCCTCGTTCTGCTCAATTGCTTGATTCTTCTGTTTGATTGCTGGAATAGCTAGCCTTGCGGCCGCTTTTGTCAATGCCATGCAGCTGTTTCTCTCTACTACAGCTAGAATTATTTAAATATAATTTATATATCTACTTATAGTCAATATGCATAAATTCATCGTCGACATGCTGATTGCTGATGTTTGGGTCTACTTCTTGTTTATTTGATCTGCATTTATTGTTATTTACCTTATTTCTGACGCATTGACTGAAAATGAAGCAACTAGTCCACATAGACGTCAGATTGTGACGGTTGCTGATTTCTTGTACTAAATTATGCCAGACTGGTGAATGATGATGATCTGTGGTAAAACAATGAAGTTTTATGGTTCCTTTACTTTTTCACGTTAACGAATACATAAGCAAAAGGATTGTGTCTTAATGAATGTACCAACAGTGTGAGTGTGACTGTGTGACACTGACTGTAGAAATAGGTAGCTGTTGAATGGTGGTTGAGCTTATTAATTCCATATCTTCAATATTTTATCTCTTCGTTTCATCAATTTCCTTGGCTAGCTGGCTATTTCCTTAACCTTCTGTTCTCGTTTGACTGCTTATTGCTGGCGGTTTCCTTAATCAATTTCTTCTATTCTCGTTTGACTGATGACAAAATTGTTTGCTTATGATAGAGTTGTCATTAGAGAATGCACTAAGAGTATCCCCCGTATATATACATATCTACCATGCATATGTATATAAAAAAATTGAAAAATTCCATTAAATTAATATCAGTATATATATTGCATCTGTACCTTTATTATATTAAATTTTTAAAAGCTGTCGCGATATTGATGAAATTGGCTTGTTTATGTCCATTTAAATCTTGTTCCTGTCTTAAACTTAAAATATATCAATATCCAAGAAATATTATGTTTAGTCTTGCACATTTTGCTTTAACTTTTGAGGTGAAAGCAGATAGCATCGGGTTTTCATTAATTTGAAAAGCAGCTTCCTGAAAGCTTTTCAAGGAGAAAAATTCATTTCTGTTAACTGGTTGCTTAGTGCTAGTACGATCTGGGGTGATAATTACAACAAGTCATATTCCTTTTTAATTTTTAGCAACCTTTGATTTGCTTAAGCATCATCTTTTATGGATCTTGTTTGTGCTTTTTGTACCTGTTTCTCAGCAGCAAATGTATTGTATATTTGTTCAGGTATGAGAAGTATCATGTTCTGCATGGAGGTGAAGAGGAGGACAGGAAATCTGGCTATTCTGACATGGTAAGAAGCTTATGTTGGAAGCATATTCAGTCAGCTGAGATTGGGTCCAATTCCAAGAACTGGGTCTTGTAAATTGTTCCATCTCCTTTGTGGCCCATTTCTGGTGATGATTAAACTGAATGTGATCAATTCCTTCATTATTGCTATGTTACCTCAGGTGAATAAATACTATGATCTTGTTACAAGCTTCTACGAGTTTGGCTGGGGGGAGTCCTTTCATTTTGCTCCAAGGTGCCCTTTTCTTAGTCCTCTGTATTTACTGTCTGCGATATTCTGCACGTAGTGCTTTTGCCCTACTGAGATGACCGTGTATATCATTTATTTTAATGTGCAGATGGAAGGGTGAATCACTTCGAGAAAGTATTAAGAGGCACGAGCATTTTCTTGCTCTACAACTTGGCTTGAAACCAGGACAAAAGGTCTATTTAATTATATAAAGCCTTACAAATTGGTGTTCAGTTCATTTGAGTCAACTGGCCGACTAAACTTGGTTCTACATAATCATGGCTCAGGTATTGGACGTAGGCTGTGGAATTGGAGGACCACTAAGGGAAATTGCACGTTTCAGGTTATCCCTCTCTGCAAGCACCATAAACCATTGAAATTAAGATATATATCATTCTAATGGGTACTAGCCTTTTCTATTTTAACATAACCTTGCTAATTGCAGCTTGAAACTTAAGCCTTAGTTATTGTCATTGCACCTGACAGTTCCTCTTGATAATTGTACTATATTAGCTGGACATTTTGCATTGGACAGTTTGACTGATTGCATTCACGTGTTTGTAGCTCCACATCTGTTACAGGATTGAACAACAATGAGTACCAGATCACGAGGGGAAAGGTATCCTTCTTCTCTACCTTTCCAAATCTCATAGAACGTTCTCTTATGATCTTCAAGTCTTTAACTTATTAGTGGTCTATCTCGTGTAGGAACTAAACCGCGTCGCAGGAGTGGACAAGACCTGCAGCTTTATCAAGGTTAGTCAAGTCCCTCAATAAGAAAACAGATATTAGGAATCATTGATATATTATCTTTAACGATTATTTACATGCGAGCCCTGAAAGTGTAGTGTTACAGTATTTTTCTAATTTTTTTATTGACGAATGATATAAAGAATATGTCAAAACTATGTTTCTTGGTAACACAGGCTGACTTTATGAAGATGCCAATTCCTGACAATACTTTTGACGCTGTCTACGCAATTGAAGCTACCTGCCACGCACCTGATGCTGTACGTTATTCCCATAATTGAGCTACATTTAAATGAAACTTGTTTTATGCAGTCATATTTTCTCCATTTATACAATATAAATATATATAGCAGTTTATACTGGAATTCAACTTTTGTTTTTTCTGATCTTCCACTATGGCTGTATAGTATGGTTGCTACAAAGAGATCTACAGAGTGCTAAAACCCGGTCAACATTTTGCTGCATATGAATGGTGTATGACTGATTCTTTTGATCCCAGCAACAGCGGACACCAGAAAATCAAGGTCCTCCATCAGCGTATTTCTTTTCTAATTCCATTTCGCGATCCTATCTCACTTCATAGCACTAAAAAAATCAATCTGAAAATCTCTTACAGGCCGAAATTGAGGTTGGAGATGGCCTGCCCGACATTAGATCGACTACCCAATGCATTGCAGCTCTAAAACAAGCTGGTTTTGAGGTGGATATCATATTTAATTCTACACTGAATGTTGATGTTTTAATGTAACGAAAAGTAATGATGCAGTGTTTTCTTTCTGCTAGTTGTTGTGGGAGAAAGATCTTGCTATAGACTCACCTATCCCTTGGTACATTCCGTTGGATAAAAGCCATTTCTCCTTGAGTAGCTTCCGTCTAACTGCTGTCGGGCGTTTCCTAACCAAAAACATGGTAAGCTTTTTCCTAGTGGTGTCCCTTCAGTCTCCTTGCATTGACTGGAAACAGCAGTAACTAACTTAAATCTTTCCATTGCAGGTCAAGACTCTTGAATATGTCGGTCTTGCTCCCAAGGGAAGCCAAAGAGTTCAAGATTTTCTGGAAAAGGCTGCAGAGGGATTAGTTGAAGGTGGAAGGTAGGATCTCTTGGCCGAGTATCATAAACTTAAGGGTTAAGAACCTATAAATTTGGTATCTGAAGTTTCAAATGTTAAAATGAAGTGTCTGAAGTTTCGATTTGGTTGAAATTTGGTTTTCCGTTCAAATTCACTATCAAATTTGACAAGAGAATTTGGTATTTAGGACACGGGTCGTTTTGACATTTCCTTGCGGCACATGAGGGGCACAGTGACAAGAAACTTTTTAAGCGTATCACGTGACAAAGTTCTGTCATATTTAACAGCAAATTTGGACGGAGACGCCAAATTTCAACAAAACCGAAACCTTGGACACTTCATTTTAACATTTGAAACTTCATGCACCAAATTTCAACATGAGTCCAATTTCAGACTGTTAATAGGTTTTTAACCCTAAACTTAATAACAGGACAATCATGGACTTATAATTAGCTCCTGATGATATTTGTTCTGTTGATAATGTCTTTCAGGAAGGAGATTTTCACGCCACTGTACTTCTTTGTGGCCCGGAAGCCTCTCACTGAGAGTCAGTAACGTGTTGATGGTTTGGTGCTACATGTTCGTGGTATCTCGGGGATTGACTGGTCGGGAATCTGGAAGTTTGATTAATAATATGGTAGAGCCACCAATAATGGTGTTATCCAGGTAACTCCCGTGGTTTCGTGCTAGGTAGATGTTGTTTAGTGCAAATTGCTGGACTTGATTGTTTATCGTTGGTGGCTAGTTTCTGTTTTACTGCTTTTTTTTTCATCTTTCAAGAAGGAAACAACTTGCATTTACTGTAACGGTCGTGGTGATTCAGGCAATCTAGCTAGTGTGGTGTTTGTTCCTTCGGTTACACTGTTTTTGCAGTCATTGAGTTTATTTTTCTATGGAGAGAGATCAATATATACTAGATTAGAGAGGGACTGTAAGGGATGTGAGGTTCCTAGAATTGCTGAGTTTAGGTATGAGAAATTATTTCATAAATCAGAGCAACAGTTGGCTTCCGGCTGATGACCCGCCAGCCAATGGTAGAATGACAGGTTGAAATTTCTGGACAAATGTGAAAAAGCAGTGACACATGTGGCGGGTCACCACCTAAGTGACATCTGTTAGCTCTGAGGTATGTAATAATTTCTCGTTTATGTATAGAAAGTTTCCAAGTTGATATTGCGTGGAAGTCAAAGGTTGACTAGACTGACTATACTGCAATAGAACATTATTTATATGCTGGCCGAGTCATACAATCTTGTTCACATTTATTGGTCTGCTTTTTCAAGTAGACGGGTTTTATGGACTTGAGCAAGAGCAACTAATCCATCCTATTTATGTTGACTATACTGAAGAGATATATATATATATAAATGGTTAACTAACCTAATCAAAGTCTCAAACATTGCACTATGCTGTTTTTAGTTGTTCATGTTTAATTAAATTGTTGATAATAGGTGTTTCATATTTCATTTCCGTTACTCTTTTGTTTTCTATCCGTTTTTTCTGTTAAATTTGATGTATTTTCTACCAATAATCCATTAAATTTAACAATAAGAGCATTTAAAGAAGAAAAAAAAGAACAAAATGGTGTATGCTTATCTTTAACTTTATATTTTTGACCTTATATAAAGCAGTCAGGACTGGAGAGTAGGCTGTCATGAAGGCTCTATCCGGTCCGTGTTCTACCAATTCCGGACCTAATATTATAATAATATATACCAAAAAGATGTCACTGAACAGATCTCATATTACTGCATAGCCGATATCATGGATCTAGAAGGCTTTAGAGGGATTAGTTTATGCATATATATATAACTTAAGTGTGAAAACAGATGTTCTCAATTTTGTGTTTTATTCACTCAGCCAAAAGAAATGCAGAATCTGTTCGGCTTTAACCCTAACTCTTTTGGTGGAAACATACGTGTTAACTAAAAACCTTACAGTTCACCTGTATTTACGGTGTGGTTCATGTGTTTAATGTTTATCATGCCGACCGAATATGTATCATATCAGTCGAATATGGTTCGAAACGGATCTTTTTTCAGGACATACGCATAACACTATATTATACGATGCCTTTTCTTTTCCATTTCCTTTTCGGCTGCGTCCAAATTACAAAACAAATTTTAAGAGGACGGACCACAAAAATGCTAAAATCTTCCATGTTGAAGTATCTTTTCCTTTTTTTTTTTTTTTTTTTTTTTGCCACTATTGTGATAATTAATGAGTGATGGCCTGCTTTTCTAATCAATATTGGGGCTCCCAATTTCAGTGGTCATCACTCATCACTTGGCAAATTGCCAAAATCCTAACATCTTGATATTAGTTTGTAAGGCGCGTGTATGCCATGCTATCTAAGTCTTTACAAACAAAACATCAATTCATTTCACATTAAACATCAACCATAAGTTTGTACCTACCTAGCTAGACGTAATTGGTCCACCAAATTAATGAATCGTTTGAAATATCGGATGTATTTGGAAATTTGTATTTCATAAAGTTGGAATAATATTATATGCAATTAAAATGAAAGCTTCCTACTATTTTTTCCCCAATAAAAGGAAAGATTATTAACGGAAATTTAGGTTCATTTAGTTACGTAATTAGTAAGGTTCTTCTACTTGTAATTTAAGATTTTTTCTGTTTAATTGTAATTTAAGATTTTTTCAATTAAACTTAACAACTAGCGTATATACCAACTCCATCAACTTAGCAACTAACAACCTTAGTATATAGTTAAATGTCGGCTCGTTAATATTAGTTTCACATGCATCTTTTTATTCTGACACGATATGTGAGTTCGACGTCACCCGATATTTTAACCAGTGATTAAAAGGTAATTAGGGCATAAATAGTATTGTGGCAGATTTTTAGGCAATTAGGGAAGGCATAATAGTCGCAATGGAGTTGAATCATATGCCTAATAAGTCATAATCTAACTGTCCAAAACTTAAATAACTTAAATGAGATAGAGCCCTAATATCTCTAATTGCTAATTGCATGAGCCTATTGTACTCATTTTAAAAATACAAGATTTGTCACATTTATCAAGATGTGAACAAAGTTACATATCTACTTGCAAATGACGTAGTTAATTTGGAGAAAACTTTGTTTATCTTGGAAGGAAATTTAAGAAATTGCGATGTAGTTTTTAATTTTTTATTTAATACTCTAATTTTTTTTTTTTTTTTTTTAAATACAGGACGTTACATCCATTCAATTTCAAAGACAAGGTGGGGTAAAAAAGCACTTAATATTGACCTCCCGAGTCATGGTTGTCAAAATATCTTATACTAAATTTTCACATTCAATTCACCAACTAATTTTCATCTTTTTGAAAGGGGTTGTTTGGTTGGGACAAAAAATAATTCACTTTTTTTTTGTGTGTGTATATATATATATCTGTTGCATACATATGAGCTCATTCATCCAGATTTCTTGGATCTTCTGATTTTTTTTTTTTTACGAAATTACCATTCACTTTAATTTTGAAGTGCTTCATGTTCATTGTTCTTCCCTATCTACTCATATTTTTTAATTCATAACCTTCAATTGGTATCGATAGAGTACGGATCTAAACTCAAATAACGATATAAAGCAAAAGACTAACAGCAATTAGTAAACTCGAATCAAGAACACAGCAATAACAATCCCTATAATCCAATTCAATCGAGAAAAATAGCATTGCATCCCGATTTCTTCTCCATCTAGTTCGTTTAGACGAACAATCAATCAAAGAGTATAAAGAATTAAATCAGCACCGCCACCAAACGCCGCCTTGTCCCCGCATCCCTTCAGAACAGACACTTGGCCGGCTCTGGTCAAATCGCCGCCGCCGTGGTGCTGCTGGTGGTGGTCGTCGGCGTTCGCCGGAGGGTGGTAGTACATCCGAGCCGTCTGAGGGCAGTGCGAGTGGAACCTCGCGGCGATCCTCACTCCGGCATCAAGCAGCTCCACGTACTTCCCCATTCTCACTACAAAATTGATGAATCAAATTCTCTCCCTCTCTGAAAATCTGGATAAACGAAGAACAAACGATCGAGATGTGGAGAGAGAAAGTGATCGCCGATCGGTGCTAGAAAAAGAAGCCGCCGTCCCAAACGTCCCAAATGTAAGAACCCATGAAATTGAGATTCGAGTGTGTTTGGCGTCTGTGTTAGGGTTTCTTATATAGTGGTGTCTTCCTCTTCAGCTTCTTTGAACCTGCTTCTCCGGGGATGTGAATTTCCGTGTTTACCCCTGTACGTTTCAACTTATTTCGGTTTCATATCCCAATTTTATTTTATTGTTTATTTAATTAATACTGAATTTTGGATTCTAATCGTAGTCTAAACTCTAAAGTCTAAACTATACTCTATAATAATGACACGTGGTACGGTGGTAGGCAATTGAGCCAAACAATTTTATTGTGGTTAGACTTGTGGTTGGGCCAACTTAAACTAATTAACTGTTATAAAAAAAAAATTACCATTCGTGCATTTCTAAGGAAAAATCAATTAAAGGCAGCCTAATCAATTTAGGACCTAAATTGGAATAATTTTTTTTCCATACGTATAAGTGAACAAGAAATTGATTTTTTTACCAACATTAAATGGAATTTTATTCCAATTAATCTTTGTGTTTATGTAATTCATATTTCATAGTTTATCTATCCTAAGATATCGGATCTAGCAATCTCTTCTTCACAATTTTCAATATGGTTATTTATCAAAATGTTAGGAGATGTGTGTTCTTGATGCCTTGTTGTGTTAAGTTTTACGTGTGCAAATTACAAGCTTTGTTAAAACTTCCATCTAAATTGAACGAAATGGGTCATATGCTACTCATGTGGTTAATAAAAACACTGTAAATTACTAGCTGTCTTTTGTGCTGTCTAATAAATTACTAGCTAATGTTTGAGCAGTAAAACAAATAGCTAGATATTTTTTTAATCACGTACAAACCGTGTGACAAATTTTATTGGATTATTATACATGATATTTGACGAAGTTTGCAATTTGTTCAAAATTTAAGCCTAGACTAGCAAATTATTCAAAAAAAACTTTCAATTTGTAGGAATGTTAGTGGCCAATTTTTTTTTTTTTCCGAATGTTCAAATTTACTAACAATTTAATAAAATTATTAATTCTTATAACTAAAAGGGCTAACAATTCCTTTTACCAAAAAAAAAAATAAGGGCTAACAATTGAAGTCAGTATTGGATTCATGAATGTGAGACTTAAAAAATCCTAGGAAATCTTTTTATTTATATTTTATATATGCGGTCCTTCCTCCTCCAATCCTAGGAGATTGGAAAATTCTGGAAGAAATCAAGAAAAAGCGCGTATGACTTTTGACAAAATGTATGTATAAATAAAGTAATGGGTCGCCGCGTCTGTTTAAACGTCAAAAGCGAATCTTCAACCCTGATTTTCCATTTTTGCCCCTAATCTTGTCCAAATTCTCTCCCAATTGCCCTCCCAAGTGGTGGGATTCCGTGTTATTGTGCGTATTAATAACCGTGTCGTTCTAAATTTATTGGAAACAAATACGCACAATAATGCCATAATTTACAAATATGAACATGGCACGAAATTTGCGTGCGTGTTTATGTCATGTTACTGTGTTGTATTAAATAATTCAGTTGTACATCTCTATAAAAAATTAAGAAAAAATCAAAATAATAAAGTTCATATAGAAAAAAGTAATGAATTATTATGTCAGTGATGGATATACACCCAATTAGGCTTCACTAAAACTCGACTTGGCCGCCCCGTCGGCATCGACATGGTAAGTGGCCGAGACCTGATAAACCACGCGTTAATCCTCGAGAAACCTCTCCGGACTAGTCCGGACGGAGCGACCCTCGATCGGACTAGTCCGATCATAACAGGGCCGGCATGTTCGGCCCCCGACGTCTGGGTGATCGACACCCGAGTTACGCGCATGAGACACCTATATTCCCACCCGTAAATGTGGGCCCTTCTGATGCCAAGATCACAATCCCTATAGATAGGCTCTTATATATTTCGTTTAACACTTGATTTCACTTGAATACTCTGATTTCTCTTTAAAACTTTATCTCTCTAGAGCCGAACTTTCATTTTAGCATCAGAGAGGGTTCGTCGGACACCCCCGGCTTACCCCTTGTGCAGGTAAGCGAGGCAAGGAACGGAAAGAGAGGAATACGAGTAAGGAAAACGATCTGGACTCGACGAAAGACCGCCAAGACCGGAACCCCGACAAGCTTGATCCATCAATCAGTAGTATTATTCATAAGGTGTGATATATAGGACTCTCAAAATTAAACTCTATTTTAAAAATAATTAAATCGGATTTGTTAAAAAAAAGTACAGTACTCAATAATTATACTTATTAGCACAATTTTACCATGTTATGGTAAGTAATATGTCACAAAAATTATATCATACTAATCGTATTCATATTTTATTGCTTACACAAATACAATTTTTCCATATGTGTGCATATAGTGTCTTATGAGAAATTGCTTGCCCAACTCCCAAAGAATCTAATCACTTGACGTGCAACGAGAACCATCAGTTAGATCTCATCATATGAACCGTCAGAGGAAACCGTGGCGTGATGGTAAAGTAAAGTAGTTGCTTGTTAAACAACTAACACCTTAATACCATTTTCACCTCAAACTATCACATGTTATTACTTTAGTCCTTAAACTATTATTACTACTGAGTAATTATTGGGGTAGCTCTAGGTATTGTTCAAACATATGATGAATTTCGATAGTATTTTAACTCCCGGTTGCTCGAGCATTTGAATTTAAATTTTTAAAATTTGAAGTCGGGTAATTACACCCTCATATTATATACTAGGAGTCGTGTTAATCATGTCATGTATGATCGTCAAGATAGTACTGCGCGCACGTGCAAATATCTAGTAATTTATTAAAATTGTTAATTTCAGCTACTAAAATTGCACAGTTACTGTCAAGTGAAGTATTTAGAGTATAAAGTAGTGGCAATTTGCAGGGCATCTCCCTTGGCTTTAACAGGGTATATCTCATCTCCATTTTGCCATTTGTTGGAGTAAGCAATCCACACTCTTTCCCAATCCTCAATCACAAACTCCCTCTCTTCTTCCAAGCTCTTCGACAAATACCCGAAGTAGCTCGCCGCTCGTTGTAAGTAGTAGTCTTCTAAAAGCCCGCTCCAAAACTTGTTTGCTGCCCAAGAAACGTAAAAATGATCAGCAGATCATTACCGTAGAGAAATATAAAGAGATAGAGAGATTTACCGTAATCATGCAAAGGGCTCTGTAGAGTTTCCGTGTTATCGAACCACATTGTCACTTGTGTTCTTGCATTCCATTCATACTTTACCAGAACAAAGAGCAATGCACAAGTCAGTCGTGTGACTTGTCACCCAAGTAACCGTAAAAAATCCCAAAGTAATTTAATGGGGTAGATCATGAATTGCCAATCTAAGCATCACACGAATTATTTGAATTTTACCGGGTTAAAAATCTAAAAACAGTTTCAACTATAGGTCATGTCATGTTCTTGCAATCTGTTCATGCTTTACCAGAACAGAGAACAAAGAGCAATGCACAAGTGAGTCGTGTGACTTGCCACCCAAGTAATCGTAAAAAAATCCCAAAATAACCGAATGAGGTAGATCATGAACTGCCAATCTTAGCATACCACGAATTATTTGAAATTTACCGGGGTTAAGAATCTTAAAACAGTCTCAACTATAGGTCATGTTGCTAATTGTTCTCCATAATAGTCGAAAAAGTGAAAAACAATAGATCTGATATTTGAGATATCGAATACTAGTATTTTAAATCTGAGACAGTGATTAGCAATATGACCTATAACAAAGGGCTCTGGACAGTTTCTGTGTTATGAACCACATTGTCACTTGTGTTCTTGCATTCCATTCATACAGCATACTGAACTAGAAGAGAGAACGAAGAGCAATGCACAAGTCAGTCGTGTGACTTGTCACCTAAGTAATCATAAAAAATCCCAACATAATTGAATGGGGCAGATCATGAACTGCCAATATAAGCAGATCACGGATTATTTGAATTTAGCGGGGTTAAGAATCTAAAAACAGTCCCAACTATAGGTCAGGTTGCTAATTGCTGTCCATAATAGTCGAAAAAAGTGAAAATCAACAAATCTGATAGTTGAGATACTGAATATCAGCATTTTAAAACCGAGACATTGATTAGCAACATGGCCTATAGTTCAGACTGTTTTTGTTTTTAGGTTCTTAACCCATTTTGCCGGCTTGAATTACATATACAACATGGCCTTACCTGCATCATATCAGTAGGATTTTGTGCAAGTGATTTTGCACTTTCAAGCCATGTCCCCAACAATAAATTGTCATCAGCAGCAAGTAGCTCATCTATATCTTTTATAAGTTGAGTGAACTTCTTGCTATTAC
Organism: Clarkia xantiana subsp. parviflora; assembly: GCA_036873135.1. NCBI lineage: Eukaryota > Viridiplantae > Streptophyta > Magnoliopsida > Myrtales > Onagraceae > Clarkia > Clarkia xantiana. Next base: position 18,222,984 of record JAPTYO010000003.1, read on the forward strand.
GATGCAGAGAGGTCGCATCCTTTTCAATATAAGCATTCAATGCGTCCATATAGACTTGATTCGCAAGTTTTGACAGCACTTGCCGTGTCAAGTCCACCAAATCATACCTAAAGCGACGATTTTTAGCATACGATTCATGAATATATATATTTTACGAAGTATATGGAGTTTACCTGTATGTTAGACTTCCATTGAGTTGAATTCCAGCATCGATGAACATCTTTAAAGCACGTATCACATCCTCAGTCTCGTACCATAAATGTGGCTGAGGAATATCGGGAGTTGTAGCTTCGAACAGAGCACGTCTATTTTGGGACAATGTGGATGGAATCTGCAGATTCTGTCCTTGTTTTGATGGGCTCCACTGAGGAAACTTGACGATGAAGTCAGTGTTATGATTCTGCAAATGAAAGAAAGAGTTTTTACACATGTAACTTATGGTTTGCTTGTGTTCCAAGTAACTTGACTGAAAAAGAAGACGAATCTGGTAGTTTTCAAAGTGATATACCGCAATTCCGTCTGTACAATTGTAAATAGTCTGATATAGAATCTGCCAAGCTGACTCAAGCTCATCAATAGATTTACCGTATCGTCTTCTGGAGTAAGATTTTATCCACTCCTACAAAACAACATCAGAACCGACCCAGTTCCATGAAAATCATTTTCTACCTTGTGATGCAACAATTTACCCAAAACTAATTTTTTTAAAGTTACCATAAAACCAAGTACTGATTTTTGTCTTACCGAGACGTGAACTCTTTCATTACGAAATGCCATTTCAGACATTAGCTCATAAACAACGGGATTATGCTCGATTCCTTCCATACACATACCAACACCCACCTATGCATACATATCATGTCATCAATAAAGAACACAGTTTTTTTTTTTCCTTCCAATAACGAACACAGATTAGATTGGACCAAATTCACCGACTGCTAAACATTTACGGCAATTACCATGGTTGAATTTTCACTGGTTCGGGCATCTATAGGCCCAGAAGCAACAGAATCGAGCAGGCCATACATTTCGATATTTCCACCAAAATTATGCAGAAGGCACCTGAAGGAGAGTTGGCATTATAAGTAAGGGCATTGCTTGTAACATGTTCGTTAATTTCGGACAACGATATTACCAGATATAAGGAGTGCCGTAAAACTGAGAGGACATGTTCCATATCGGTTTGACATCAGCAAATAGGTCGAGAACTATCATTTTCCCGACCGGAACAGAATGCAATAGTGCCTGCATTTGAGGTGGCTTCCAAAAGTTGGAGCTTGAATAAAAGAGCCAACCCTGCATGTTACGGATATAATTATCCGATTATAATGTATTAATATTAGTGAAGTTAGATATTATATTTCATATTCTTATCAGTTAGAATATCATATCTTCTTAGATTGTACTGGTTTAGTGCTATATAAGGGGCAAAGTTGTGAATAAAACGATAAGCATAAATTTATACTTATTTTCAGTATTTCGGGTCTTTCAATTTTTTAGTTTATTTCAGTTATCTAGTTCTTAGGGTTATCAAGACCCATAACACTGCACATAGAGGGAAAACAAAAGCTAGAAATCATATCATGGATAAAAAAAATCTCAATGGACAATATGAATGAATGTCTGCAAAATGTCGGATATTAAGCATAAGTAGCATTTGTAGTAGTTTTAAAAAAGAAAAATTCTAATTTTTTTTTTGAATGAGGATTGAAGGTTCGGTCGGACTTACTTGCATCAACCATATTGCATCTTTATCACCTCTCGACATAGCTTTGTAAACTGCAGCACCAAGAGATGAGATATATGTGGTGTCATCTGTAGGAGGTAAGTTTTCATTGAACGTATCGCTGCATTTACAAAATTGCAATATCATTACACGGCTGAAATTTTAAGCATATCGAATATCAAATACTCGGGGAAACAATCCATTTACTAAAATGATAGTTGAGGAGAGAAGAATGAATTACCAGTTGTATATGTCTGTCACATCTCCATATTCTGTCAACAACAAAAACTGCTAAATCAGCCTCAGAAAAAATTTAAAAAAAAATTAATAAATTTATATTCTGGGAAATCTAAATGAGTTCTTGATTTTTTTTTTTTTATATAAAAAAAAAGAGTTCTTGATGCAGAGATGATGGGTTCACCTTCAACTTGTTTCTTGATAAATGCCTCTCCTATTTCAACAAATAAAGGGTCTGATGGATTGAGGAGGAAGGTGCAGCACCAGGTTTTATTGCCATTTACGGTGTTCCTAAAAGAGAAAATAGGCTCGGTTTTATGACGGATATGAATACTGATCTGTTCTTACTTTAAACCCATAAACTGATTTTATTTTTATAAAAAAAAACAAGCCAACTTAAAAAAGTATGTTTTGGATATGAGAGTATACCATTCTCCAAGTCTAGTTATGTTGGCTGAAGGATATATCACAGTAAGTGCTTCTGGGACATTTCCAGAGAAAGAGGGGAGCACTGAAACAACAGTGAAGTACATACTACCATAAGCAAATTTCAACTGAATAATAAGATCAAATGTTGAGAATCGCTCAATTTCAAGCAGTCTTTTAGTTTCTTTCTTAATACATTGCAGTTAGAAGTTATCTCATGCTTAAAATGAATGGTTAATTACCAAAAAGCAAACTCAATTGTTTTGCAAAAAACAAACTGAACTTTTTTTTTTTTGCAAAAAACAAACTCAACTTTATGAAACACAGCAAAGTGCAAACTACATTGATTTTTTTCATTAAAAAGTTATGGAAATTGAACATGTAATATCTATATAATGTATTTTACGCGAATCTATGTTGATTTATCCATCATGTGTAACGTGAACAAGCATGATCTGATTCTCATGTGTGCGGTTTTCGTAACTTTTTAATATAAAAATCAACTCAATTTGCACTTTGCTAGGTTTTGTAGAGTTGAGTTTGTGTTTTGCAAAGAAAGAAAGTTCGGTTTGTTTTTTGCAAAACACTCAATGTTGAGTTTGCTTTTTGGCAATTAACCCTAAAAAGAAAAAACAACAAAAAATCATTAACCTTAGCAAAAGTAAAGCATACCGGGAGTCATTCCCAGCTCTAACATCCGAGTCAAAATCTGTTTTTGCAGTTTCAGCTGTTGATCTAACCAGTTTTGTGATAATGGACCACCCCACCTGAATTAGTACAACATAACTTTATATTTAACAGTTAAAGGAAGGAGATTTTTTTAAAAAAAACATCTTTTTTGTATTCCATCTTCACTGGTTTGGGTTAAAAGTTAAAACTATAATAGCATAGTTCCAATTTCCAAATGGTTAACCACCTACCCATGTAAGTTTCCCATACGAGCCCAAGCAAGAAAAGCCGGTCCACCGAAGAAATTATTCAATTCTTTCGAAGTAATATTGAACTCCTGCAAGAAAATACTATTATGTAGTCATAGCAAGAAAAATAGTTGAGTAGTTATTACTAGAAAATAGGCCTTATATGGAACACCTAGCAAATGATATAACACAAGTTTAACAAAAAGTAGCTAAAAATATTAAGATAGAAAAATAATCACCATGAAAACTTTCTGCCAGATGGCTTCCTGTCCTGTGAATGCCAAAGGCAGATTAATACCTTGCAAAGCCATCCAATCTATCTCCTTCTCCCATCTTGTCCAGTCCCACCAGACATAAGAATCTGCATGAACAATGAACACATAACAAGAATTCTTAAACATTAGCTTAACAAATGCTTTAGCTTATAAAATTTGAATGTGCTAACCGACTGTAAAATGAATAGGTTTAAGTACCAAAAAGCAAACTCTACTTTGAGTGTTTGGGAAAGAAAAGAAAAAAAGAATTTTTTTCTTTGCAAAAGACAAACTCAACTTTATAAAACATAGTAAAGTGCAAACTTTGTTGATTTTTCCATTAAAAGTGATGAAAATTGAAAACATAACACCCGCATAGCGTATTTTAACAGAAGCTATGTTGATTTGTCCATCATGCGTAGCGTGAACAAGCATGATGCTTTAGTCTAGTGACAAATGACATCACTTGCACATCTACACTTGAATCAATAGAAACATTGAAGCTTACAACTGGATGTGACGACATTCTGGTAATAGTTCCAAGGAACAGGCCGTTGAATCATAACACCTCCCTCTTTGATTTGTGGCAAAGATCCTGCTTTTGGGACAGAAGCTACTTGTACACCTCCAGTCTTATCCCAAGAAACATGAGCTCCACACCAGTACTTCAAGTACCAATGCAGACCAGATGCTAGTTCAACTGCTGTGTTCCCTGAGATCCTACAAGCAATATTGAGATGTGTAAATTGCTTATTACTATTTTTGTTGCATATCTAACACAAAGAACAGTCAGTGTCTTTGCTGTACTCTGAAAAAATGAAAGGTAATAATCTTCCCCAGGGTTGCCAATATCTTGTCTTTATAATAATGTGCATAGTAATTATAATGTAACAATGCTGGAAAAAAGAGAGAAAATTGATTTGGTTTGCAAATCCAAGAACTTCAGTTTGGGGCATACAGTTGCATAATACCTACATTATCTCAGGCCCATCCTCACTTGATGAATTGTAATTGCTTATTATGAAGCAGCTCACTCCACCACAAGCATCCTGGTAATAACAAGCTGAAATAAGGTCCACAATATGCATCCAAATTGCCAACAACTATATGAATTATGTACACGGCTAAAACGGAGTAGACCAAAGGTTGGATTTTCAAGCATTAGGAATGAGCATCACTGAGAATAAATAATTTTAATAAAAATAAAAAAGGAATTCAACAATCGTTCCTTTTCCAAATCCAAAAAAATGAAAATTCAAGCTCAACAAAGGGTGTCCTCACTTAAGCGGTTAAAATGAAGGGTTAACTGTCTGGAGTTTGTCTCATGTTGAAATTTGGTGTCTGAAGTTTGAAATGTTAAAATGGACCGTCCAAATTTCATTTTCGTTGAAATTTGGTATCTACGTGCGTCTTTTCCTATCCCTTCTATCATTTTCATCAACCGACTCACCAGTTATAATCTAACCCTCTTTACTTTTCACAAATTCTCCAAATGGAGCGGAATTTACTTATGCAGGCAGTTTAGTCGGGATTGACTTCTCTAAAGTAATCACAACGAGACACTAAATTTTAACCAAAATGAAATTGGGACACTCGATTTAAACATCAGATATCAAATTTCATCATGGACAAACTTTAGACCATTTATAGGTTATCAACCATAAAATGAATTTACGTAGGTATCAATGAATGAGATTTCCATGGCCATTTCAACCGCAAATTTTCCTAGTACATAGAGACACCCATTATTATTCAGAGAATTCTCAATCCCAAATCTTGATCATTTCCAAATTAGGATTTCCAAAGACAGTACCTTGGAGATAATCTTGAACTCAAAGCTTCGTGCGTGGGAAGGAAGCAGTCTCTTAAGCAGGCCTTCAGCGGCGGATTCTTGAGCGGAGGCGGAAACCCTTTTGGAGTCCAAGCGGGTCACTACGGCCTGTATGATTTCCTGCGTCGATGCCGGAGTAACCGCCGGCCGCGACAATGCTAGTGCCACCGCCAGAGTCAGTAGGATAAGGTAGCGCGAGCAAAACATGGTTCATGAGCTATACTGTATTTCGTTAGTTCCCGTATAGTATTTGCTCTTTCGGACGAAATGACTAGCTTTGAAATGTTTTTTGATTTTGATAATATCAAGAACAGCGCCAAAAAACAAGAAAGTAAATTTCTCAGAAAAAGACGATTTTGCAAGAGGCAAAAAGGACAAGACAGTTATAATTATGAGTTAATTACTAAATTGCTGGCCATGTTATGAATATACATGTATGGATGTTCAATATTGTGTATATATTATCTTCCTTACTTAGACTTTCCTAGTATTGATTTTACTTCCTTTCCAAGTCTATGTAATCCCTATATAAGGGCTCATGTGTGATAATAAGATCATCCTCAAGTTTCCTCTTCTATTACCTCTCTACTTCCGTAACACGTTATCAGCACGAAATTGCTCGATCTTAAATTGTCGGACATTCGAAGCAGACGATCCGAAGTGAGAGAAGACGATGGCGAAAACAAAAATCCCCTAACGATCACTTCGAGTTCGAGCTAGGTTGAACGGAAATAAATTCAAAGAAGATGGAAGGGGGTCTTTGAGATTAAAGACGAGAACAACACCGAAAGAGAACAATATCGGGAAAAAAAATTGAAAAGGGAGATTTTTTTTCTTACATTAATTTATATTAATCGTCTCAAATCTTAAGTTTTTATTATTACTATTTGATATTATGTTCCTAATACTGTTGTTATTTGATAGATGCTAGATTTATTGGAATCAATCTATGTCGGATCATGCGTGAAACGATTTTAGGGTACATGACAACATCACGGTAAATATCAGTTAGTTATTTTTATAAGTGGAGATCAACTCTATGTGTTAAATATTTGTTCGTATATGAAGTTATATTTGTATTGATATGACTCCACCCCCTAAAGCGAGTATATGGTATATGATTTATCACAAGAAAAACAAATAGTGTGGCTAAGCACATGAGTGCTCGATGCTGAAATATATCAAGATACAAAGAGTGTTGCATCGCCCACTAGATATGCTCGCTCCCTGAAGTGAGTGTTGCAATATTTATTATAATGAGGATATACTCCACTCCCCGAAGTGAGTGTTATAGTTTATATGATTATAACGTTATACTCCCTGAAGTGAGTATTACAATTTATGATTGCAATGATAATATCTTGCACTCCCTGAAGTGAGTATTGCATATTGTGATTACAATAAAAATATTTGTGACTCCCTGAAGTGAGTACGGCAGTTTATGATTGACTTTGAATGAATACGATTTTACTATTGTTATCATGTCATGGTTGACTTTGAAAAGGATAAAATAATTAGCATCATCATGACGATATCGATAAAGAACGATGATGCCTCTTACAAATAAAGAATGCACGAAAAGAATGCAAAGATGAATGATGACGTTGAACATCGTGGTTACGCTAACAAAATATAATTATATGATTCAGCGCGGAATTCGATCATATGAAGCGCGGTGACACTACGCAAAAATTGGCATTAGTGAAAAAAAAATCCTTGCGTATATTATTGTTAATTCTTGGATCTTACGATTAAGAAAAATGCATTCTTTATGAATATCGTATCCCGAAGATCCGATATTACGATCCTGAAGATCGATAATTATGAATTTATAGTTCCCTTAATTTTTATATTTATATTTACATTTTTGCACTTTATTTACATATACTGTTATTTTTTTTTTATTGCATTACATTTACATTTATATTTTTATTTCTTGCACTGCATTATATTTATTATATACATATATTATTACGTTTATTGCATTTTACTATAAAATGATCCAGAAGAACATGAGTTATTCAAAAGCTCAAAAAATTGATAATTTTAGGATCCGGAAGATCCTAAAATGTATGAAAAAAAAAGGATCTGAAACATTGTATTTGTGAATTAAAGATCGTCTTGTATAAGAATGAATCATGTATATCATGAATTATTATAAATAAGGGATCATGAAGATCCTAAGAGATCATGAGTCTTGAATAAATGATCATGAAGATCCTAGAAGAAATATGTCTCTTGCGGATAATGAAAAAAAAAATTCAGGTAAACCAGAAGTTTACCGCCAATATTGGCATGATTGATTATATATTCGGTAAACCAGAAGTTTACTGATTCATATAGAGGTAAACCCGAAGTTTTACCCATATAATATGATATTTGGCGTGACCGGTTACAGACCATTCCGGATCACTTAAGATGCGCAGTACATTATTTGGAAGAACTTGAAGATTCTCCATAAATCATTATGATAATTGCTCTCAAAGGAAAATTCATTATGTGATCATCATCAACTAAGTTCGGGATAAAATTCCATTATTTATGAAAAATTATAAAAGGTGAATATGGGCCCGTTCACCTGCCATGTGGACCGATATATTATTTTGAAAGATGCATCTACAATATGGTCGCATGTGCATTAATTATCACGAATTTGCAATAGCAAAATTTCCAGATTATGCAATAAAGAATGATGATGATATTGAAAGTTGATATTTACTACAAGATTCAGACGATTATATGTCTAGATTTGCAGTTTAGCATGAAAGTTAAAAAGATCCTCCAATCAAATAGCTAAAATGCCACTAATTAGAGCAAATTGAGTGTAAATGCATGTTATTATGCAAGCAGCAGTATAATTGCGCATCAAGCCAATTTTAAATGACAATTCTCCCCATTACAAAAACTTTTAGTCAAGAGACTAAGTCCCCATTTATGAACTTTATAAAGTGCGATATATATTTGAACTGCTCCACCGCAACGCACTAAGATGAGTCTGGAATGTTGGGTAAAATATGTTGGATATAAATCAATTATTTGAGAAAAATGACTTATATATATATAAAGCAAGAGTGTTGATTGTCATTGTTGAACAACTTTTCCCAACATTAGGGGGAGAAAAGAAGCAGCTGGCAGAAAAGAGATTGACTGAAAAAAAATTGTTTTTATCTCATTTAGATCCTCGCACAATGATATTATGAACCTGAAGTTCAAAGAGATAAACATTTTCAAATACTGCCAATAAGTGACTTTATGCGACCCAGAAAGTCATAAGTCAAGTAACAGCTGCAAATGCTCCAATTTAAATGTCCAGATTGGACAATTTATAATGAAAAATAAGTCACGCCTGAAACGTGCGATAATGGTTCCACGGAAATTTTTGAAAGAAGAATGGAGCATGGAAAGAAAAGAAATATAAATATGGTCTTATTGTGGAGGTGATTTCCCAAAAGAATTAAAAACATAACTAAATATGAAACCCCAGAAGTGGTTCAGGTACCTGAAAATAATTATAATAAAGAGATCTCGATGAGTTATGTCGTTAATGGGAAAATGATGGAACCGAGAATATCAAGTTGTCGACAACAGTTTTGAATATTATTCATGAGTGCAATCATAAAACAAGACGAGGATCTTGAGCTCAATATGTTAAACAAATATTATGATTGGCCAAAGTTTGAAAAGACGCAAGTATTAATATGAAAAATGCAGAAGGTGGAAGCCAGTGGATACAAATTATTTCCCGCATAAATAAATTGTGTCGTAAGATATATACGCACAACCTGTGGTACAAATTTTATATGCAGAATCCTGGCAATTATTATATGGATCATTTAGTGGAGCAATCACCTTCAAATATATTATTACGTTGGCAGTACATAAAAAGTTTTGAATGTGTCCCACATATGAATTATTTATAGCCTTTTTGGGTGGCTAATTTGATAGCAAAATTAAAGTGAAAATCCTAGAAGGATTGAAAATGCTAGCATTAAATTTTTTCCAACAATGTTGGATAATAAAGATATTGTACCATTTAAAATAATACATGCGGATTATGTTATATTCTCCACAATGTATAGCTCATTTGAGCTAAGATATATCAGATGATATTATGCGAATTAAGAAAACTGATATTTTGATAAGTTGAATTGATCATGCTATAGCCGAAAAGGGCATCGCGTGAGGGGGAGAATTTAAAGATATTGAAACTCGTGAAGAGTTTGTAAATACAATCAATTTATTGATGATGTTAAATTCAGACAAAATATATTGAAAGGACAAAGGTTTGGCTCGGCCTGAAGATCGAGTACTTAATATATTGATTGATAATATTATTGTCCAATAAGAAAAATGTCTTAAAGCTATTTTGCATAGCTACACATCTATTGAGTACCTTAATGGATGTAAGAATGATAGATTTGAATAAATATATTTTTCGTCCTCGTGAGATTGATGAAGAACATAATGGTCCAGAAGTACCTTATATAGTGCTACATTAGCACTAATATATCTTGCTAATTAGAAGGAACGTAATGTATTATTGGTTATAAGCAAGATTTAGTTCTTCTCCAATATAGTGAAGTTTTAACAATGTTAAGAAAATATTTGTGTATCTACGAGTGACGAATTACATGAGTTTATTATCGGATAGAATCAAGTCCTAAATCAGTTGGCTATGCAAAATGCAAGTTATATTGTGAAATGTACCATTATTTTGTATATTTAAAGATAATGCAGGTTATATAGCTCCAGTTGAAGAATAATGTTACATCAAAGGAGACAAGACAAAACATATTTTCCCAAGTTATTTTTCATACACGATGTTTAGAAGAAGGCAACATAACATCCAACAAGTATGTGCGGATTTATTCCTGAAGGTTTATCGACTGCGAAATTTGAAGACTGGTGAACAATACTGAATTGCGTCGATTTAATGAAATTACGCGATGTCAACATCAGGGGGAGAATCTACACCGCTGCACTCTTTTTCCCTTAACCAAGGTTTTATCCCACTGGGTTTTCCTGGTAAGGTTTTTAACGAGGCAGCTTACAAAAGGGATCCATAATTGTGTACTCTTTTTCCTTCACTAGATTTTTATCCTAATGGGTTTTTTCTAGTAAGGTTTTAACGAGGCACAATTCCCTTATGAACATCCAAGGGGGAGTGTTATGAATATACATGTATGGATGTTCAATATTGTGTATATATTATCTTCCTTACTTAGACTTTCCTAGTATTGATTTTACTTCCTTTCCAAGTCTATGTAATCCCTATATAAGGGCTCCTTATGTGTGATAATAAGATCATCCTCAAGTTTCCTCTTCTATTACCTCTCTACTTCCGTAACAGGCCAAACTTATAAGAAAAACCAAATTGCTAGACTTTTTTTTGGTAGCAGCTAGTTAGATTTTTTAAATTGTATAAAACGCTAGTTCCATTAGTTTTAGATTGAAGATACTTTAAAAAATTGCTAAAACCACACTAAATTTTTCTTTATAATAATATAATGATATGAAGTTTTATAGAAAATCAAATTTCTAATAATACAAATTAAGAATTATATTAAATGAAAAAAATTAGCTTTAAAATACAAAAAAAAAAGTATTAAAATAATTTAAAAATTCTATAAGAAATAAACTTTTAAAAATATTTGATTTTAATTTTTGAATTTTGAGGATTATATATTTAACTTATATACATTTTTTTTTGTATAATATGTATCAATCTAAAATTTTATTCGAGATTTATATTTGCTTTTATATAAAAGTTGAGTTTATTTTAAAATCATAACAGAACTCTGGAATGGCATCACTGGGAAATTCATTGCTGCTTTTCGAGGACACGTTGGGCCGGTTTATCAGATCAGGTTTCGAAATCAATCAATCTTTGTATTCATGTTTCTTCTTTGAGTTTTCACTGAATGAGAATGTTGAATTGTATGTGGGTTTCACAGCTGGTTAAAGACTCCACTCTGAATCTTAGTGATAAAATGTTGATATGAAATGTCTGAAGTTTCGATTTTGTTGAAATTTAGTTTACTATCCAAATTTGTTGTTAAAATTGATATAATGATTTGAAATGTCAAAATTGCCCATATATTATTATGTTTATTTCGGCTAGCCACCCTACTCCAGCTGGCCACCACCCAACTCCGACTGGCCACCACCCAATTTCGGCCGGCTACCACCACTAAAACTCCAGCCACCGCCCCATAAAAATGATGACCGGCCAACACCACCAAAACTCCGACGACCATCCACCACAACTCCGGCGACCGGCGACCACGCAACTAGGGCAATTTTGAGATTTTTTTTTTTATCGGGTTATGTGACAAATACATACCTAAGTTCTGTCAATTTAAACTGCAAATTTGGATGGAGACATTAAATTTCAACAAAAGTGAAATTTCAGATATTCCATATCAACATTTTCAATTTCAGACACCAAAATTTCACATAAGTTCTTAACCCAAATATTTAGTACAAAAAAATCTCTGCAAGGACTTGAATTGCCAAATTTTATTTTGTGATTATGGATAATCAAAGCCGGGTTAATGTGATTCAGATATGGGATATCCGAACGAAGAAATTGAAACAAGACCTTCCCGGTCATGCAGATGAGGTATTTTAGAGCCTTTTGATCTAATTTAGTATTTTTCTTGCTCCATATGCTTATTAGCACAATTTGGCCTGCAATTTAGGCTTTTTCGGTCGATTGGAGTCCTGATGGTGAGCAAAGTAGCTTCGGGTGGTAAGGATAAAAAAAAACATGGATTGATAGTTAAGGTAAGTATCAGAAGAGAATCGCGCATTGTGATGAAGTTCGTTTCCTCGAGGCGTATGAACAAAATTTTCGACCATTTTTGTATATCTTATGATTTGGTATATGATTTTGTTGAACCATGACCTTCTGGGTTTGTATAATATAAGTTTTGAAAATGCCAAATTGTATGAACTGAATTAGTTTTTGCTGTAAAAATCTTATTTTGACGGAAAATAACATATTTAGTGTTTCGGTTTAACTCATGTGTCAGTTTGTCGGTTTAACTCATGTGTCAGTTTGGCGTCTCATGATTAAAATGTTAATATTTGGTGTCCCAGATTTCAGTTTTGTTGCGATTTTGTTTTCCGTCCAATTTGGTTAACTTTAACGGATTGAGATGAAAATAAAATTTTGACCATATATATATATATATATATATATATATATATATATATATATATATATATATATATTTGCAAAGTCACCCGTCCGATTCCAGCCATCCACCACCGATTTTCGGCCACCCACCACCGATTCCAGCCACCCACCTCTGATTTACTGCTCATCTGGGCCGCTCTATCTCTCCTCCGGCAATATCTAATAGGTCGAGGCCCCAGTTTCCGACCAATTAATGGAGGTGGGGCTGATCACAGTGGTCGGAGTAGTAGGTAGAGTGAGCTCCAGCGGAGAACGAATGTGGGGCTAATCACGGTGGTCGGAGAAGCTTCTGAGCAGGTACGGCAGTCGGACGGTGGAGCAGATGATGAGGGCGGCGACGAAGCTGCTAGAGCGGGTACGGTGACCTGATTTAGGGTAGGGGTCATTAGGGCATTTTCAATTTTATTTAGTCATGTGCTGGTCACATGACTGAATTTTGTTAAATTTAAGTTTAACCTTAAAATTTGGCAAAGACATAAAATAACAACATAATTAAAACTTGTGACACCAAATATTAACAATTTAATTCCGAAATACCAAATTGACACAAGAAGTAAAACCCTATATAGTTTATTTTCCCTATTTTGACATTGTAACAAGTAGCAGAATGTTATTAATTGTTTCTGCGAAATGAAGAAGATGAAGATGAACACTCATGAAAACAATACAAACTAGAATTCAATTCAAGCATTTATCTGAGTTTGAAGAAGCCTTTTGCTCTTAGACATTCCACAGTGTCTCTTAGAGTGATCTCCAATGGAGTAAACTCCAATCCCAACTCCTCTGCTTTCTCCTTCGATACGCTATACACGTTCGATCCGAAGAAACCGTCGCCTTCAACCCTGCATTTCGAATTTCCGAATCAATCAACCAAAACCGAGTTTCATCAGTTTGTTCTTCAAATTATGACATAACTGTATCGAGCGTATCACGCTCCCAAAACCCGAGTGACTGTCCTCACTAAGCCCAACCCTACCTAACAGAGCCCGTTGTCCTAAATTGGGCCCTGAAAATGAGGAATTCATGTTGCACTTGAGTAGTACCCATCTGACTTATTAAGGCTTCGGATTTCTTATTTCTAAACGATGTGGTACACAAATATGGGGTTTTACAGAGCGGCTTACTTCTCAGGAAGGGGAATGGAAGGGTACAACGACCGGATAATTGCCAAAACCTCGACGCAGAGTATGACTTTCCCGACTAGACAGAATCTACCACTCGCCGTAGGGTTTTCAAAGGCGAGAACGTGTGCATTTGCGACGTCTCTCACATCAACGAGTCGGTAAGTTGAGTTCGGATATGTCTTGGCTCCTGTAAAACATGTTCGAAAAACATGTTATATAAGAACATTCTTTGTTGAGTTGATGCTTTATTACCATTTATGAGGTCCAGCATCATGTTGATGGTGAGGTTCACAGTAGGTTGCAGGAAAGGACCGATCACCAAACCCGGGTTTAGAGTTACCAAGTCAATCCCGTTTTGTTTCGCAAAGTTGAATGCTTCCTTCTCTGCTAAAGTCTTAGATAGCATATACCATAGCTGCAATATCAATATCAAATCCATAGTCATTGATTTCCAAAAAAAAAAAAAAAAAAAATAGAACCTAAAAACTGTTCCAATTTGGTGTTTGATGTTGAAATTCAATGTGCTAATTTTCATGTGTTTCTATTTGATATTAACGTTAAATTTTTGGTTAAGTTAAGCCGAATCGGATCATGTGGGTGGATAATTTTCAAAATTCCAAAAATACCCCTGATCAGAATTAGGGTTCCGGCCGATTCTGGCAAAACCCACCTCGATTCCGCCGATTACGGTCAAACCCACACCGATTACGGCCGATTCCGGCCTAATGCGGCCAAACCCACCCCGATTGCAGCCAAACCCATCCCGATTCCGGCCGATTACGGCCAAACCCACCTCGATTCCGGCCAAACCCATCCAGATTACAGCCGATTTAGGGTTCTCTCTTCCTCTCGTGGCAAGGAATCGGAGATTGGTGGCTCGGAATCGGAGGTGGGCGGCCGGAATCGGAGTCATAGGTTTTTTAAAAAAAAAGAGGGCAACATAGTCTTTTCAACTCAGTCTGTTAAAAATTAATCTAAAATATAACAGAAAACCAAATAGCTAATAATATTGAAAATTAGGACACTAAATATCAAATAGTTTTTAGTTCTATTTCAAAAAAAAAAAAAATCGAAACTTTTTTATGCTATTATGAAACAAAACCTTTGATTTCTCGCAGAAATCTGGATCGGAGAACCAAGACTCCTCGACAACCACATCAGGCAACAATGTCCTTCCATTGAATGAGACTGCAGCCATGGAAGAAGTCATAACCACTCTCTTGACAGAAGAAAACTTTGCACATGATCTAAGAACATTGAGTGTTCCTTTGACAGCAGGATCAAGAAGCTCGGCCTGCGGATCGGAAACGGAGATCGTAACCGGAGATGCAGTGTGGAATACGCCTTGGCAGCCATCAATGGCTGAATCGAAAGTTCCTTCTTCGGTTAACTCGGCTTCGAAGAGATGGAGTCTCTCGTTTGCGCCATTGAGAGACAGTAAGTGTTGTGTTTTCTGGGGATCAGCTGCATGAATTTAACATTAGTTGCCCAGAATTTGAATGAAGATGATAAATTGAAGGATTAAAATACATTTTTTTAAGCATCAAATAAACCTAAATCATGAACAATGAATTTAATAGTTGGAAACAATGAAAACACCATATTTTTATTACTTATTACATTAATTTGAATGGAAAAAACAATCGGAAAATGCAGAAAGTAATAAATTTGATAGTTAGAACCCAGTAATTAATGTTGTGTTTTCTGGGGATCAGCTGCATGAAGTTTAAGATTAGTTACCCAGAATTTGAATGAAGATGATATTTTAAGCATCGAATAAACCTAAATTATGAACAATAGTTGGAAAAAATGGAAATAACCTATTTTTACTACTTATTACATTAATTTTAACGAATAACAATCGAAAAACGCAGAAATTAATTAATTTGATAGTTAGAATGGAATCTAAACCCTAAATTGAAAATTGAAGAGATTAGAGGAAGGTTTGATTTACTGAGATTGCGAACTGTGGCTCGAACGGTGTAGCCGCGGGTTAATAGCAACTTGACGAGCCACGAAGCGATGAATCCAGAAGCTCCGGTGACGCACACCACTGTATCTCCTAATTTGCTGCTCATGATGTATCTCTATTATCTTGATGGTTTCTGGAATGAATGAAGAGCTAGAGTAGAGATCATATTACTACTCAAGTAGTGAGTTTAGAAAATGTTAAAAAAAGAATCTTTTCATTTTTCGATGTAAAATCAGTATAATAAGAGTAGAAGACAAAGAACATGAGCTGGATCTGAAGAAAGCTAATGGTAAAAATGGAGACTGTTGGGAAATTTATTTATATATATAGCAAATTATTTTTGAGTTTACTAAATTATTCTTTGAGTTTTATTAGTTTTTTACTTCCTCGAACGAAAAATGAAATATCTGTTGTGTAGAGAGATAACCTCTCCTGTTCATGTGTATTTGGCGGGTAGCGGATCTCGTCTCTTTTCAAGCTCTCTGCAACTCCAATGGCGTTCTACTGCTACTCACCCACTGCGTCGATGCTCTCTGTGTCCGCACATTTCAATCGACCGTCAGCAGTGCGTCGTCGGTTTCTGAATATCTCTGCATCTCTGAGCTCAGCACCAGCTTCGCCTGAGTCTTCGTCGTTGAATCCGATAGGGAATGTACTTTCCACCAATCATCCGCCCAAGGCCTTCGCCGAATCCAGCCGGAAAAATCATGATCCCAGCTCGATGCTCGAGAGCCCAAACGGAAATCCTTTCTCTCGGTTCATGCAGTCCGCGGAATCGACAATTGAAAGAGTACGTCGCTGAAACTAAGCTCCATTGCTGTTCTTCGTGATGATTACTGTTTATGATATGATGTGAAGATGATATGAGCTCTCTATTTTGCTTCAATTTGCCGCATTCGATTTCTAATTAGTAGATCAAAGTGAGGGTTGATCTTAAATTACCCAATTAGTCAATTACAGTTCATAGATCATGAAATTTCACCTAGGATTGATCGATAGTTGATGCACAGACTTTAAGCTTAGATTGGAAATTTGAAAACTCAAAGAAGCATAGGTGACATTCTTGAATCTGCAGCGCTCTAATGGTGTTTAATGACTTTAATCCATGAACATGAGACTCTTCCTCTATTTAGAACAACAAATTGTGTCTTTTGATGCCAAATCTGAAAAGAGCACAAAGGAGACTTCTCCCAGTTCTAGCCCTTTGTCTAGTCGCAGACGAGGATTGGAAGGTAATTTTTTTCCATACTATATGAATGAGAAATCTGGGAATCAATGGCATGGGAAGGAGAAGGATAGATATCTTTTAGAAAGAAACTGAAGATGGAAATCTTGGTGCACTTGCATTTTGACAGAGATGTTATATTTCCCTTCATAGAGTCCATCACTATAGTCTATACTAGTTTATGGATACTTTTCTGATGATGTATTTTTCTGTCACTGAGCAGACAATCTTTGATTTCCGATTCTCGGCGCTTTTGGCCGTTGGAGGTTCTCTAGCTGGTTCAGTCCTATGCTTCTTAAATGTAAATTCTTCTGCTATCACAAAAATGTCTTTAAATCCATTAATTCTTGGATACATATCACACAATGTACTAATCATGTCCCATGAGTCATGGTGATTCCGAGTTCCGAACATTGCAGGGTAGTGTTTACATCATCGATGCCTACAAGGTTTACTGGACAAGCTGCGTTAAAGGAGTCCACACCGGACAGATGGTTCTCCGCCTGGTTGAAGCAATTGGTGAGGTCCTAATGCTCTTAACTCTATTTGCTCTTACTCATGCTCTAGTGTTAAAATTGTTTCAGAATATTTAGGCATTTGCAGTACTATTGAACATGGAATGCTGTAAACTGGGATAATTTACATATAGCATACACTTTTCAAATGCAGATGTCTATTTAGCTGGAACGGTAATGCTAATATTCGACATGGGTCTATACGGATTGCACTTAACTCTATTTGCTCTTACTCATGTTCTGGGTTAAAATTGTTTCAGAATATTTAACATCTGCAGTACTATTGAACATGGAATGCTGTAAACTGCGATAATTTACCTAAAGAATACACTTTTCAAATGCAGATGTCTATTTGGCTGGAACGGTAATGCTAATATTCGGGATGGGTCTATACGGATTGTTTATCAGCAACGTGTCTCCTGGTGCAGAACCGTCAAGGGACCACCGTGCCCTCACGAGCTCTTCTCTCTTCGGAATGTTCATGCTAAAAGTAACAACTTGTTGATATCCTTGAATACTATAACTTATCTTTACAAGGAAAAGTGTTTGAATTTGATGATCGGGTTGCAGGAGAGGCCTAAATGGATGCAAATAAGTTCTCTAGATGAGCTGAAGACGAAAGTTGGGCATGTGATTGTGATGATCTTGTTGGTGAAGATGTTCGAGAGGAGCAAAATGGTGACCATTGCAACGGGAACCGATCTTTTGTGCTATTCGGTCTGCATTTTCTTGTCATCGGCTTCATTGTACATTCTGCATAATCTGCACAAATCAGATTAGGTAATCAAAACACTCATTGTTGTAATTAATAGCCAATACTCAGATGAGACAGAAGCTAGATGCACTTCTATGTAATGTTCGATCTATTTGTTTAGAAATGTACGCTGAACAATTTGTATCGCAATTCAAGATTCTTAGATTATGCATATTGAAATTTGTGCAACGTCAAATATGTCTAGTTAGTTTGTTGGGTTAATAACATAGGAGAGGTCTGAAGTTTGCCCATGTTAACAGAAGAGGTCTGAAGTTTCAAATGTTGATTTAATGTATGCTTAGTTCTGATTTAATAGTTGCAAATTCGACAGCAATTTGCAATAGACTAAAGGGTTAAGAACCTATAAACTGTCTGAAGTTTGCCTTATGTGAGATTTTGGGGTCTGAAGTTTACATTGTTGATATTGCTTGTCTGAAGTATTAACTTTATTGAAATTTGATGTCTCCGTCCAAATTTGTTGTTAAAATTGACAGAACTTGGTCATGTGCTTGTCATGACCCGATAAAAAAAATAAATCCCCAAACAGCCCCTAGGGCGGTGGCCGGAGTTGGACGGTAGCCGACCGAAGTTGGGTGGTTGCCGGCCGGAGTAGGGTGGTGGCCGGAGTAAACATAAATGAATCAGGGGCAATTTTGACTTTTCACACAATTCTGTTAAATTTGACAGCAAAATTAGACGGAAAACTAAATTTTAACAAAATTGAAACTTCAGACAGTTAATGTCAACAATTTAAACTTCAGACAAAAAAAAAAAAAAATAGAAAACAGATACACACGTACATTTTTGGAAATTAGATGAATATCCGTCCAAAATTGTTAAATGGTTTGGTGAAATGACATGATTAATGCACTATAAAATATAAATCATCTTGTTGGAATTACCATGTTTAACAAATGTAGTAACTATAATTTTTAATATGTTATTAAGTTGGCGGGAACGTAATTAAAAATAGGAGTAATACAAACTAGAAACTATTGTGAATGAATGCTCTAAGCTGTAACTTTGACCAAGTCAGCGCTAAGTGTGTTTACCGTTTTACCCTTGTAGTTGATGCTCTGTCTTGTCTACAGTCTACAGTCACTCCAGTGCTCCACCCATTAGACTACTCTTTCCCGCCAAATCTCTACAAGCCCTAGTTTTATCTCCCCACGATGCCATAATATCGATTACAATCGTCAAGGGTTTTGATTTTCCAGGCTACCCAGTAACTTGCGAGTTCATGGACGAGCGTCCAGCGAAACGCCCCAAACTCTTCAGGTGCGTCATAATTGTCGTCATAGCAATTCGTTTACGAGCTCTTGCTTCCACCGCTGCGATTTTACTGCTTCTGTAAAGCTCGGGCTTTTCAGTTATCCTTGTTGTGTTCATC
Source organism: Clarkia xantiana subsp. parviflora (assembly GCA_036873135.1). Classification (NCBI taxonomy): domain Eukaryota; kingdom Viridiplantae; phylum Streptophyta; class Magnoliopsida; order Myrtales; family Onagraceae; genus Clarkia; species Clarkia xantiana. The sequence continues at coordinate 18,242,556 of JAPTYO010000003.1, forward strand.
CGTGGAAGATTTACTGGGTTTTCGGTAACATCAGTGGCCGATAATTGTTTCGTCTGTCTCGACAATGTGTAAAGTAGTTCAAAATTCAATTTTTTTCTAGGCTTTTGAACTCGGTATTGGTTTGATCAAGAATATTTCTCTGAGTGAAGAAGTGGAGAAAATAAGCAATTTGGTGCTTGGTTCCTGTTTCTTAATTTTCTAACAAGTACAATACAAGCTTCTTTTGTTTTTCAAAAATATTATGTTCTTGAGTTGAAAATGGCGCATTATTTATTCTCAGTTTGTCATTTTGCATAATTGGATTCTTATTTTGAACTTTTACTTTAAAGAATTCTGGAAAGTGATCTTTAAAACGTCTCTTACTCTGAAAAGTAATCAAGGAAATTCAGATTGTAGTTACCGTTTCATGAGTATTTCATTTATTTTCTTTTACATAATTTCGTATTGAAGTTTAACTTGTGGGTGTTAGCAGATTCTCAATCTGCATTTTTTTAATCTTCGTTGGAGGTATCATGGATGCTTCATTCAAGTGTTTTTGTGTTATTTGAGTATTCTGGATATACTCCTTTATTTTGTGAATGAGGGTATGCAGTTTGCTAGTCTACATTCGTAGAGTATAGCTATATTACCTTCTCCATACATTTTCAATGTCTGGAAGTGACAGCAAGTGACTTAGCATCAACTTGTTTACACGCATTTGTCACTTTTTGTTATTAACAGCAGGGGAGAAGATGATTATTTACCTGGCAACATCATTGAAGTTGAACTTCATAATTTTATGACTTTTGATCACTTGACATGCAAACCATGCTCGAGACTGAACCTTGTTATTGGTCCCAATGGTTCTGGAAAGAGTTCTCTTGTTTGTGCCATTGCTTTGGGTCTAGGGGGCGAGCCTCAGGTTAGTAACATTATTTGAAGCTGAAATTTTAAGATTGTTTTCCCTCGATGCCCTTATAAATATAGATGGTGGTATTCTGTCCCTCAGCTGCTAGGGAGAGCAACAAGTGTTGGAGCATATGTGAAGCGAGGAGAGGAATCCGGATACATAAAAATTTCCTTGAGAGGGGATACTGAAGATGAGCCACTTGTGATTACACGAAAAATAAATACCCTCAACAAGTCTGAGTGGCTGTTTAATGGTAAGACTGTCTACATATTTTTTGTTTGAAGTCTTATAAAGTCTATATATAGGACTATTTATGAATCTTTATATGCCTTGGCTCACCATGAATATTTTCCATTTTCCATTTTTTTTTTTTTTTTTTTACATTTTCTCTTTAAATATCCCCTACTATTGTGAATGAGTAGCATCATCTTGGCTGCATTCTTAATGACATATTTACCCGTTAACTTAAAAAAGAAGTTGTATTTGAAGTGTTTTGGGTCTCTACGGCGTTATTCATATTGGATGAAAGTTAACATGTCAGGTCAGTCATATTTACTAGACTCTAGACCACATTAATGTTGTTGCTCCTTGCAGAATGAAGAGTGCTTGTGACTGTTTGTTTGACCTTGGTGGATTTACTTACACTGTTAAAAAATGTCACATCACAGAGAAGATAATAGTATAATTACGTAGCCCTTATACTTGGTGAATCTTGTGACAGGCTTCTTTCCCATAGTTATCATTTTCGTTAAATTATTACCATGATGTGATATAGAGTTTTTTTGGAGGAAAAATTCAAAACTTTGACTTGTGCACCGGAAGATAATTTAAGATTTACTTCATTCTAAACACTCTTGAATTGTGCAGATGTCTATGTATTGTTTTATTTATAAGTTTTTCTTTACTGTGGCATAGTAAATATTCAACCTTATTATTACCAGCATGGCTGATTCATTGGACTCGGGTTTCAATTCCTTTTGGGTATTTTGTTTGTTAGTTTGTCCACTGATGTGGAGATAGCTTTCCTTGCCAAGGTTTTAGGATGTCATACTGTGGTTCTTACTTTTGATGTATGTGTTAATTCGTTTGGTTTTGTAGTAACATGCTTAATCCTTTTGTTTTCTTTTATGGATTACACTAAACTGTTTGTTTTTCTTGTATGCACCATGTTCTAGGGAGAACGGTCCCTAAAAAAGATGTTGCTGAAGTTATTCAGAGGTTCAACATTCAAGTCAATAACTTAACTCAAGTAAGTATTAGAGGTCGTTTGTGCTAATATTCTTTCTGATTTCAGTTGTTTTTAATCGTATGAATAGACATGTTGATAAAGACGCTGTACTGATGATGTGATTGATTCACTTTTCACTGTTTTGCTAGTATGACCACTGAAAGAAAGTAAACCTACATGATAGAATTAATACATTTCTACTTCTTAGAAAGATTATGGCCCAAGAAAGAAACTAGGTTTATAGGATCCGGATTATTTTTTGAAATGCCCAACCTCCTATAATGGCTTACCATTGTTGTTATCTCCGGCTACAGTGATTCCTAAAATCTTGCTTGTCATGAACTTGGATTTAAGATATCTATAATTGTTGTATCTGCTTTTGTTGTGGTAGACTGCAATAAGGAGAGACATTTCTGTTTGAGAGACATTTTATCATCTGCAATTTTATTAAGCTATTAATTTCTGTACTTTATGGGTCCTTGGGCAGTTCTTACCTCAAGACAGAGTTTGTGAATTTGCTAAGTTAACTCCAGTGCAACTTCTGGAGGAGACTGAGAAGGCTGTTGGTGATCCTCAACTTCCTATAGACCATAGTGCTTTAGTGAAAAGAAGTCGTGAATTAAAGGAAATTGTCCGGGTGAGTTAATAAAGGCCCTATCCTCATTAGCAATTTCGATACTGTTTTCTTAACTGTTTAATTATACCGCACAGTCCGTTGAGAAAAATGGAGAAACTCTGAGTAATTTGGTGAAACAAAATGCTGAACAAGAGAAGGATGTGGAGCGTGTGAAGCAAAGAGATGAACTTCGTCTAAAGGTTTGTGCGCCCGTTTGTGTAGTTATGAATTGCTGTTTTGATGAGAATATTTACTTTTTTGCTGATGAAAAGAATTCTTCATAGTTACTTGCTTGTCTTGTCCTTGCAGGCTGAAAACATGAAGAAAAAGTTGCCTTGGTTGAAGTATGATATGAAGAAAGCAGAGTACAAGGAGTCCGAAAAGCAGGAATCTGATGCAAAGAAGAAGTTGGATAAAGCTGTGAAGACTCTAAATGATTCTAAAGCACCAATTGAGTATGTCTCTTCAGTGAACTTCCCCGATTCGTAATTGTGTGACTGCATGTTTTTCTGTGTTCCTATGTTACTCTTAATGTTTACATTTCGTATAAATGTTTCTTCTTGTTAAAAGGGGTCTTTCGCATTGAAGCTAGCACATAAGTCTCTCTTGTTATAACAGGTTCACTAGAAATATCCTATCAGAAGTACAACAAAGTTCATGAATATCTTAACATGGTGGATATTTCTAAGTATGAAACCCATACTATATGGTAGTTGTATGTACTGTTTTTCCGATTTATTTAGGCTAAAATTGGCTTCTGAATATTTTACAGGGAGAAAAAGAGGGAGAAAGGGAATCTTGACAATCTTCGTGGAAAACTTAAATCTCTTATGGATGGCAATGTTGAGAAGCGCAGAGACACCTTGGATAAGGATAGCAATTTGGTATGACAGCCTATCTATTTTCCCATGTCCTTTTTATTTTTCCTCTTTTCTCTTTCCAAATTTCTTCGATCCCCCACCGAGTAGTTTGAGCTGGAGATTTATATATCCAAGAATTCCTCCTTCTGTGATAGGATTGTCATGGAGTCACTCATTTGGTGTTGATTAAGACCTTATAGCATATTATGCAACAGTAGATTGTCTTTGTATTTCTGAAAGTACTTTTTATACTCTATCTATATGTACTTTTAGGAAGTAAAAGTTCGGGGGAAGCACAAAGAGATTGCACATTTGAGGAACGAAAAAGCATCACTCCAACAAAGAATTGCAAAAGCTAAAGAAGACCTTGCAACAGCTAAACAAGAAGAAAAAGACCTGCCTCCCTTTGAACCTCCAAAGGATGAACTTGTATGTTACTCTTTCTTTGCTAATTTGACACATCTGTCTAAAGCTAATTTGATACATCTGTATAAAGCTAATTTGGCATCCTTCTATTATAATTTCTGATGATTGATTCATTTCTAGGCTAACAAGGGGAGGGTTCACAAACAGGGTAGGTGAAATATGTTGAATAAAGAACAGGATGGTGCCCTTTACAATTTAGTAATGCAAATAGGAATGTTCTAAATAGATACCAGTTGACAATGCATAGGTTCTGTTGAAACTAGTCTTTCATTTCCGTGTTGTTGGCCCCTTGAAGTTCTTATGGGAAATGCAGATCAATGTCAAGGCCGAAAAGTGCTAAGAGAAAAAAAAATGAAGAAATTTATGTACCTCACCTTTCAAATGATGGCATGATTCTGATTTTTTTGGCTGAACTGTTCATGAGCTTATGTTAGTGACTGTGTAAATGGGTCTTTATCTTGGATTTCGACTCTCTCTCTCTCTGAGCCAGTGTGTTTCCTTCTTCTTAGAAAAGACTAGGTGAGTTGATCACAGAGGCACAGTCCTTATCTAAGCAAAAGAGAACAGAGAAGTCAGATTTGGAAAAGGACTTATACCAGCAAAAGTTGAAACTGCGCACTTGTGAGGACAGGTTCGAATAAATAAATTACATTAGTTTTCTTGTCAAATATACAATTCTAAATATGTTATCTTATGATTTTGTAGGTTAAAAGGGATGGAGGGTAAAAAAAACAAACTCTTACATAACCTAAAAAATAATGGAGCTCACAAGATACATGATGCATACAATTGGCTGCAGGAGCACAAATCAGAACTAAGAAAGGAAGTATATGGTCCTGTACTGCTAGAGGTACGTATAACTGTTTCTTGCATATGAAAATCCATGGCACTATAGATCTGCATGGTATCCTCTGATAGTCTGATTTGCGTTTCACTTGCATTCCCAGGTCAATATCTCCAATAAAGAACACGCTGATTTCTTGGAAGGTCATGTCTCGAATTATTTCTGGAAGGTTTTATTTTTTCCTTCTTATTTCTTGGTCAATATATTTCCGCTTGTAATTTTCAAGTTTCAAGAAATGAAATTTCTTCTCCAGAAGTAGTGAGTTTTATTTGGCCCATCTGTAACTTCTGCCCATCTTTTGCCCGGTTCGTTTTGTTTACTAATCTGTCCGATTTCAGTCATTCATTACTCAAGATTCTGGGGATAGAGATTTTCTAGTTCAAAACCTGAAGCATTTTGATGTCCCTATTTTAAACTATGTGGGCGACGACAGACATCAGAGAGAGCCCTTTCAAATTTCGCAGCAGGTACATGACATATACTAGGTTAGGGTTTGATGTTTTTAGATCTCTGGATTTTCTAGTTTGATGTTTTTAGATCCCTGAATATACTAGTTTGATGCTTTTAGATCCCTGAATTTTCTAAAGCTTCTTGTGATTTTTTTTTCTTGAGCAGTGTAAGGAACTTGGCATCTATTCCCGGCTTGACCAAGTTTTTGATGCTCCTAATGCTGTCAAGGAGGTTATGATTGGCCAGTTTGGACTGCAAAATTCTGTATGCATCTTTCCTATATTATACTACATTGATTTGCCTCAACTGACTAAAAAGAAATAAAACAAACGAGCTGTTAACAAAAAGCAAGCTTCACTGAAGTATACATGGTCACTTGCTTAGAGTGGTTTAATTAGTATCTTTTCTCTATGTAGTATATAGGTACAAAGGAAACTGATCAGAGAGCTGATGAGGTCTCCAAGCTGGGAATTTTCGATTTTTGGACACCTGAAACTCATTACCGGTGGACAAAGTCTAGATATGGTGGCCATGTTTCAGCGAGTATGGCTACAGTGTCTCGCTCCCGGCTTCTCTTGTGCAGTATGTTTTCCTATCTTGATTCATTTGCTTTAACTTGACTAATTTTTTCTCCATTCGTGGTGTTGATTGTTTTAGTCTAATTTCCTCTTACTAGGTTCTGATGTCGCGGAGGTTGATAGGCTCCGTAGTCAGAAAAAGGATCTGGATAGATCGATTAGTACCATTGAGGAAAACCTCAAATCTAGACAGATTGAGATAACACGTCTGGAAGATGAGGCGGCCAGTTATGAAGCAAAGCGGGTAAATAGAGCAAGATGTCAACTTTCTGATTTGTGTATTGCATGTGAACATTTATATTCACTTGGACTGACATTCCATTCAATTTGCTATGTCATCTAATAGGAAGACATTCACAAGATTATTCGATATGACAAGAATAAACGGCAGACAATTCAATTCAGTATAAGTAAGAAACGATATGTCATGACATTTATTGGAAAAATACCATCTCTATCTAGATACTAATGTTTTTTTTTTGCTTTATTAGATCAGAAGAGAAAAAAGTTAGAATCTTTGGAGAGAGAAGACGATCCAGAAATTGCTATCAGAAAGTTGAAAGATAAAGTTGCTGAGCTTCTTACTGAGCGGTGCAGAAATGCCCTCGATTTCAAGGTAAATCATGTCAGGCTTGAGCTTTCTACCTTCTCTAGTTGAAATGTGATATTCGCAACTAGTCTGTTATGGCCGTTAATAGTGGCTAGATTCAATTATATCTATAACTTATATATCTTATATTAGGAATAGTATTATTAGGATAAACAATATCTTTAGTTATAATTATATCTTTTAGTATCTTAGTATATCCTTAGGGGTCATGTAATCCCTAAATATCTATATCTTATATCTTAGTATATCTTTTAGGATTCTTGTAATCCCTATATATAGGTTATTATTATCAATGAATAAATCAAACCTTCCAACAATTAATCTTAGTCTCCTAAAGAGATTAGGGTTGATTAGGAAGTAAACTTTCCTGTTTCCATACATTCTTTGTGTTCTTATTTCTATCGATATCCGGGCACATATCATAGTCGTAATGATAAAGTCTGAAACAGCAAACATGAAAATCACAGGTTTATTAGTTGGGTTGCCTATTCAAGTTAAAATTTGTTGATTGCATTTTATGCACATCTTTTATTCCTGTGCAGAAATTTCTTGTGGAGGCAGTTCGTCTTAAGAGAGAATTTGCTGAAAAACACATGGAGTTAATTGAATTTGACGCCAAGGTACTTTGCTCTGATAAGCTCATTGTGTGGATTCTATTCTCTCGTTGAACTAACTGGCTTTCTACTTTTTAATCGATATATATATATATATATATATATATATATATATATATATATATATATGCAACCAATGTACCAATTTGTGGGACTATGGAAATTGTTTTTGCCCAATTGGGCAATAAATATATATTGGGCAGAGTGAGAGACATTGAGCAAATGCATCTATCTGTTAATTTTTAGGATTATGACCATAAAACAACTCTGCTTGTTACTAGTAATGGTGGTTTTGACTTTGGGATTGGCATTTCGTTTAATGGAGAAGGATGTCAATGAATTTAGCTCTCTATTTTAACAGTTATTGGAAAATGAAAATTCTAAAGTTTAATTTTTTCCTCGAACAAATTTTAATTGCTCAGTTCCAACCAATATTAATTGCTTAGTTCCATTGTTTCTGCTATGTGTACCTAGGATGTTATCTTCCATTCACTCTGTAGTGTACTCCTTGTTTAATCCGTCCCATTTCTTATCTCCTGCTCTAATGATATCAGATTAAAGAAATGGAGCTCAATCTTAAGGAGAAAAAGGAGGCGGCAGAGGAAGCGCTAAAATACTTTGATCACTGTGAGTGCCAAATGTTTGTTTAATTTGACAGAAGATTCTTATTAGACAAACAAGTTCAATGCTGATATTTATATAGAACTAGAAGTACTAAAGCTAAAGAAAGAACTACAGTTATGTGGTGGCTAGCCCTATACCTTATGGAAGATAACTGCTCATTTTGACTTGTCTGTTACACAAAACAATTGGCTGCTGGGACCATCAAAGCAGCAGTTGCATCACTTGTTAAAAGCTCCACATGACATTAATGTCTAGGAAGGATGTATTGTAGTTATAGAAGCTGAGTAACTTTTGCTATAGGGTTAAAGAACCTATAAACTGTCTGAAGTTTGCCATATGTGAGACTGGTGTCTGAAGTTTAAAATGTTGATATTGAATGTCTGAAGTTTAACTTTTGTTGAAATTTGGTTTTCCATCCACCATATTTTCTGTTAAATTTGACGGAATGATGTGAAATGTCGAAATATGGTGGATGGAAAACCAAATTTCAACAAAAGTTAAACTTCAGACATTCAATATCAACATTTTAAACTTCAGACACCAAAGTCTCATATGGGTCAAACTTCAGACAGTTTATAGGTTGTTAACCCTTTGCTATATGGCTAAAAAGCTATTTGACTAGTTTTTTTTCTCAATTATGAACTTCTGGTTTGGATGTCATTGAGTAAATTTAAAAAATTGGTAAGGGATTTATTTTAAATTGGTGCCTTTGGGATGGAAGTTTAGCTTGTAAATATGTATGCACTTTTTACTGTACCTTTAATCATGAAGCAGAAAAGTATAGCAACAAAAATGCATCCTTGTGAAAGTTTAGACTAACCAAGTCTATCACGTGAAACTTATTTTTCGTGTGGGTTGATAGATTTTTTGAAAGCCCATCATGTGTTTGCTTGACCATATCGCAAACATATAAAATTGGGGTTTAACTTGGCGCTGCGGAGACTCGAACCTGCGCGATCTGTTACCATGTGAAATTTTAGACTAACCACTTGATCAACTGTCCTAAAACCTTAAGGTGTTAGGTGAAGACGTGATTTAATCTTTATTTCAACACTTTGGATATATAAATATTATTTGTGAATAAAATAGTGACTTAAAGCGAACTACATTTCTCTGCACCACCAGGTCAAAAGGAAGTTGAAAACCATCGAAGACGCCTGAGAGCTGCTAAGGAACATGCAGAGTCAATTGCAATGTTAACTCCAGAACTTAGAGCGGCTTTTCGTAAGGTAAGTATTGCTTTGACCTCTTTGTTGCTTTTCCTTACTGTATGCCATGGATGCTATGTTCTTTTGCCCCCATTTTCGGAACCGGTATTGTTATTTTTGGCAAATTTAGAAGTTCCTTATGTGCATTATTCGTAATAAGAGGGTTAATAACTAATACACTGTCTCATGGCCAAAAAAAAAAACTAATACACTGTCTGAGGTTTGACCCATGTTGAAATCTGTCGTTGAAATTGACTGTCCCAGGTTTAGTGTTTGTTGAAATTTTGGTGTATGCGTCTATTTTTGGGTTAGTTCTAACGGAAGTGTCTCACGTGACCTTAATGAAATTGATATTCCAAAAATGCCCCTCCATGAAAAATCTGACCCTATGTTACCTAGTGAATTGACGAAATTACCCCTCCTAGCTAAATCAACAACTATAGGGTTTTTGAGTGGTGGTCGGCAGGAGTTGGGTGGTAGCCGGCCGGAGTAGGGTGGTGGCCGGCCGGAGTTGTGTGGTGGCCGTTTTAATTTGACTCTAGCGGTAATTTCGTCACTTCATATTTGGTAGAAGGAAAAACAAATTTCAACAAAGTCCAAATCTCAGACGGTTAATTTCAACACTTTAAAGTTCACACACCAGATTTCAACTTGGGCCAAACCTCAGACAAATTATTAGTTATTAACCCGTAATAAGATGATTTATGCAATTTGTGCAGATGCCTACAACAGTTGAAGAGTTGGAGGCTGAAATTCAAGATACTATATCTCAAGCCAATTCCATCATGTTTCTAAACCCGAACATATTAGCTGAGTACGAAGAACGTCGGCGCAAGGCAAGTCTTGTTCTCAGTATCACATGTTATCAAAAGTTCTGCACAACTTCAACTCTAACTGCTGTCAGGTTGCAGATAGAAGAAATTGGAGGCACGCTTGAACGTAACAAAGCTGCCCAGGAGACATGTTTAGCTGAAATCAATGCTCTAAAGGTCAGGAAACACAAGATCTTCTTTTAAAAAAAATAAAAAATAAAAAAATAATCGTCTCTTGTTATTGGTGCTCAGGAAAAATGGCTCCCGACTCTCAGGAACCTCGTAGCTCAGATTAATGAGACTTTCAGTCGAAACTTTCAAGAGATGGCTGTTGCTGGTGAAGTAGCTCTAGGTGCGCTTATATATATTGCTGGTTTTTGCGTTAATGCTCGTCTTTGCCTTTCTAACATTAACACGAGTTCCTTTACAGATGAACATGGAACAGACTTTGACCAATATGGAATACTTATAAAAGTCAAGTTCAGGTATCTCTATCTAAAGTTTGAATTTTTCACATAAGAAAATGTTAAATACTAATGACCTGTGCATATTCCAAGAATATCTTAAAGCTTAAAAGAGAAAACTAGGAATGATGAACTTATTTTGGTTGATTAATTCTCTATATTAACATCCTGTAGGCAAACAGGACAGCTTCAGGTTCTCAGTGCTCATCATCAATCTGGAGGGGTACTACCTCGACTTTTTATACTTTTTATTATTATAATATCATATGAAAACAACGTTAATCTATTCAAAATCTCATTTTTATTTTCCGAATGGTAGGAGCGGTCAGTGTCGACTATTCTGTATCTTGTTTCCTTGCAAGACCTAACTCACTGCCCATTTAGGGTGGTTGATGAGATAAATCAAGGTTTGTTTGGTTTCATTCGTCATTTCTGCAGTGTCTGTATTATGCTTGTTGCTATTTAGCCGGATATTGTATCGTATTATGATATGTTGTTATTCGGGTAGGAATGGACCCCATAAATGAAAGGAAGATGTTCCAGCAATTAGTCAGAGCTGCCAGCCAACCCAACACACCCCAGTAAGAACACATTTTTATGTTTTCTCCTAATCTTAATTCGATTTTGCGACTAACCGTTTTTATGGGTTAAATGTACTTTTCATACAACATGTTTGACTGAATGTGACTTTTGGTACAATATGTATTTTTTTGTATACTTTTGGTATCAAATGTTTGAATTTTGTTGGCTTTTGGTCTATCTGTTAGTTGACTATTAAATGACATGTGCAAGTCACGTGACCCACTCAATTTGTTCAATTTAGTACCTCAAGTACACCCCCTAACTTTATTTTGTTTAATTTAGTCCTGAAATTTCAAAATCGAACCCAATCTAATATAATTAAACTAAATAAAAGTAAGAGATGTATTTGAGGCACTAAATTAAACAAAATCAAAAGTTTAGGGTGGTTCCCTCGACTTGCACGTGTCATTTAACTGTCAAAACTAACTGCTATCTAACGGATTGACCATAAGCCAAAAAAATTCAAACGTTTGGTACTAAAAGTATATAGAAAAATACACATTTTATCAAAAGTCATATTCGGTCAAAATATGTTGTATGAAAAGTACCTTTAACCCCGTTTTTATTGATCTCTAGAACTGAATTGTGTCACGCATGGTAAAAATGCAGGTGTTTTCTGCTAACTCCAAAGCTGTTATCTGATCTGGAATATAGTGAGGCATGCAGTGTCCTCAACATAATGAATGGACCTTGGATAGAGCAGCCTTCACAAGGTATTAGTAGTCTAATTTCTCTTGGAACATTATTTTGTTGGTTGGCCAAAAAAACATTATTTTGTTGGTTGGCCAAAAAAAAACATTTTTTGTTGAGTTTACATACATGATGTAGAATAGTGTAATGATGATTACATTATGATTATGTTGTTATTTTTCAGCATGGAGCGGTGGTGAATGTTGGAGGACGGTCACTGGGTTTGTTGGAGAGAACTGATGATGAGCAGCAAAGTAATTTCTTGTGATCCAAGAAACCAACAATATCAAGTCTTTTGCAGAGTATTAATTAAGTGGTTGTTAGTTGTTACTGTACCTACTTATTACTGCAGTAAGATAAAACCTGGTGTATTATTATAACTAACGGTGCAGTAAGATAAAAACCTGGTGTATTATTATAACTAACAATGACTATGTTATAAGTAAGGGCATAAAAAATAAGTATGAATTAATAACAAAATTTCCTATAAATAAGGTTAATTTAGACGGTATTTTTTTTGTTTTATGATACGCTCCTAATTAAATTTTAATCAAATGCGCTTTAATTGGACAAATAGTTACCATGCCATTTTTCTTGACGTTTTAATTTGTTAATAATTACCATGACCATAAAAGCTTCTATGATATAGTTTATTTAACTATGATAAGTTTATGAGTTTGTCATATCACCTATTAGCAAAACAATTGGTTTCATTTTCAAATTCCGCAGATGTGTTTGTGAATTGAAAAATATTTATAAACTCTGATACCTAAATACTTGTAAAAAATTAGTATTTATTTATTTATTTTATTTTTATATAGTTTTTCGTAGGTAGTCCTAGTGGATCATCAGGATGGCATCATCAGTAGCATATTTGTTCCCTTAAAATGTAAAGTGGTAATTATAAATATTTTTTATTTTCCCCAAAATATTAGCAAAATTTAAACTCCTAATCTCTAATTAATAGTGAATCAATGAACAATACCTGTAACATACTTGTTCCACATATAGCTTAGTTCCCGCTCGCACTGGATCAGCCCATAAAAAATAGTTCCACACATAGCTTAGTTCCCGCTCGCACTGGATCAGCCCATAAAAAATAAAGTATTGATCATAAATTTCTTTATATTCTCATAGTCATAGCGGAGTTTGAACCTCTAATATCTAATTATAAAATGAAGCGCTGAACCGCTACACTATATTATATGGTTTAGTATTAGTTATTAGTAACACCATATGGACACCTTAACATGTTTTTCTTTTCCTAGGTAAAACCAGCGCTTATAATATTTATTTTACTCAAGTAGCAACCCTACTAATTAAATTCAATTTTAAAATGTAACATACACCAAAATAGTCATCATCGCTCTTTGATGTCAAAAAAATTATTTGGTGTCATCGCTCTTTTAAAGAGCGGTTATAATTAATTTGGTATTTTTTAAATTTTTATTTTATAACATTTTAGAATTTAGGCTCTGTAATTGGTATTTGAGTAAATAATTCTATAATATTAGCATGTGTTACAAAAGTATTCGAGCAAAAAAAATGTGTTACATAAGCTAAATGCTATCATCGAGTGGGGCCCGCACTGAGGCAAGCTAAAAGCTAAAAAAAACATCATCCACAAACATCGCCACCAGCCACTACACCACATAGCAGCTCCAATTTCCCACGACGCTCGTCTCCAGGCACAACCGCCGTCTTCCCCGCCGCCGCCGCCGTTGTTCTTACCGGAGACCATCTTTTGAGCGGCGCCATGGGCGCCGCCGACCCCGTACGACCTCAATTCCACCTTGGCCTTCGCATTTCTGCCGTTATTCCACTCAGTTACTTACTTTTCTTGAAACTGCTCTCTGTTTGCTAGGTGATAGAGAGAGAAAATGCAGAAGTGGAAGATGAAGGAGGGAGAATCAAGGAAAATGAAAAGATTCAGAGATCAGATGGAAGAGATGATGAAGTGGGGGATTTCGAAAAAAGTGGAGTGGAGAATATTCAGAATGTTCAGAGAGAATACAACACCCATACCGCAATTTTGCAGAGATTGAACCCAACGAACCCTCTAAGGATCGCCATTAATGGCGGCCGAACCAGAGCGGCGGGGTCTACTCCTCCACAGCCGTCGATTCCTCGCTCTTCGCCGCCTCAGCCGTCGATTCCCCGCTCTTCGCCGCCTCAGCTGTCGATTCCTCGTTCTACACCTTCTCGCTTCACGCCTCCTCAGACTTCTATTCCTACTGAACAAGTAAGCTCAACCCCAGTCTTTACAAAATTGCATGCTTTTTGGGTAATTAGTACATTTTGAGCTCTTACTCTTCCATGGCAGTGTAGAGAGAGAAATCCTTTCCAAATTTTGCAAATGAAAGAGATGAAGATACCAATTATGTGTGGTGTTAGAAACTCTCTTTCCTGAAGATTATACAAAAAAGGCAAAAATCTGTTCTTGATCAGGAGCCACGATCTGTAACGAAAACGTGATTTTTTCATATTCATCTGCTATATCTTTTACAAAAAAAAAGACTTTTTTTTAGATCTTTAGCATCTCTTAATTCGATTATTCAGCAAGTTTGGTGGTAGAAATCATCATTTTTCTTAAAGAACGTTTCAAATATAAAAGTGTAGAAAGATTGGATTTTTCCTCATTTTCTATTCTGGGTTTCTGCAGCCATCTCTAGCATCACTCAATTCAAGAAGCTACACCAACAGAATCTCCCTCTTCTTATTCCTTATCCACACAGTTGCTGCAATTGGACTAGTAGGGTTCCTCCTCTTCAAGGGAGTCCAAGGCCTTCTAGAAGGATCAAGCAGCAGCATCAAAACCGAAGAGAAGAGGCTGCTCAAGTATTACCTCCCACAAGTCGAAGCCGCCTCACTCTTGAGCATCACCCTCGCCTTCGCATGGCAAAAAGCCGTGCGCCACTGGCCGATGCTAATGGTCCACGTAATTCTATGGAGTAGCTTCTTAATGACTTTATCTGCAGGGATTCTCCTCATTTGCTTCCAAACCCCTTCGACCGATGGAGTCGGTGTTTGTGCAGTCGCCTTTGCCATCTGCAATGGACTTTACGCTTGCTGGGTCTCGCCCCGAACCAAATTTTGCTGCAAAATTTTGGTAAAATCCCTCGAACCCACATCGAAATTCCCCGACTTGAACCAACCGACATACTGCATGCTTTTTGCTGGGTTCCTATGGATGTCATTGTGGATCCTAGCTGTGTTTGGAGCACTTAATTTCTACTTCCCACCATTGGTGATCATTGCACTGGTTTTTAGCTTGGCTTGGACTACTGAAGTGATGAGGAATGTAGCTAACTTGACTGTTAGTAGAGTCATCTCTCTTTATTACCTTAGGGGAATGCAATCAAGCACCCATTTTTGCTTCCAAAGAGCTCTGACACATAACCTCGGAAGTGCTTGCCTCGCCTCACTCTTTGTTCCGGCTATTGAAGCTCTGAGGATTCTTGCAAGGGGGTTGAATCTGTTAGAGGGAGAAGATGAGTTCATGTTCTCTTGTGCACATTGTTGTTTGAGAGTAATGAACTCGATCTTTGAGTACGGCAATGGCTGGGCCTTTGTGCAGGTAACTATGAATCTTCCATGTTTTCTGCAGCATCTTCATGAACAAGGCATAAAAATCTGTGCTTTTTGCCCAAGAAAACATCAAGAACAGTGAATCTAACTCAGGAGGCTAAATACTAATATTATAAGATGCAGACTAAAGTATTATTCAAGAAAGGGCTATACTTAAACTAAATCTCAAGATTTAGGGTGGCAAAACTTAAAATCTATTTTTAAGTTTCTAAATGAAGGATTTTCAATCTTAGTTGAATTCATTTCTTAACATTTGAACTGGGTTTTTATTTTTCTACAGATAGCTGCATATGAGACGGGATTTGTGAGAGCATCGCAAGACACATGGCAGCTGTTTGAGCAACGAGACATGGTAACGATTGTGGATTCAGACATAACAAGCTCGATTTGCTTCCTAACGGGAGTCTGCAGTGGCTCCATCTGTGTCATTGTTGTGGCTGCTTGGACATACACTGTGCACAAGAGCTTCGTTGCCACCATTTCACTTCTCGCTTTCTTCATCGGATACCTAATGGTAAGTCACAACATCCACCCCTTCACCAAACCCTAGTGTTTCATTACATTTCAATGGTATTGGTAAATTTCTATGAGAATGCCATACTTTTAGTAACTTTTACGGTGTTTCGGTGCTTATGTCCAATTACCACCTTATCTTGCAGATGACATGCTAGAATTAGTTGCTTGTTTCACAAGAAAACATTTTTTGTCTAATCTTTTTGTTACAAGGTTGAGAATATGAGCCTTTGGAAAATGACCCACCAAGACCAAATATATAAGATTTAAAAAAATAATTACTTTTTCAAATCCAGTAACTTAAAAAACTCAACTTTATATACCCTCTACCTTATTTCACCAACCCCTTGATCTAAAAAGAAGTTGGCTAAGGAAAATTTTCAAGAAATAGTTTATTGAAAATAATGCCCTTATAAGTTAAGGGCAACCTTATTCAATCCCATTTCCAAATCAACCATGTGGGGCATCTTGCATTAATCTTAAGACCAAATATATAAGATATAAAAAAAAATCATTACTTTTTCAATTCAGTAACTTAAAAAACTAAACTTTATATACCCTCTACCTTACTTTACAAACCCCTTGATCTAAAAAAGAAGTTGCCAATGGAAAATTTTCAAGAAATAGAAGTTTATTGAAATAAGTTAAGGGCAACTACCTTATTCAATCCCATTTCCAAATCAACCATCATCATCGTCGTCATCATCATCATCATCATCATCTTGTTCTCTTCTAATATTCCTTGATGAACTGTTTTTTGCAGACTAGGATTGCAATGGCACTGCCTCATGCTTGTGTGAGCTGTTACTATGTTTGCTATGCAGAAAACCCCGAAAATCGTCTCTTTGACAAGACGATTGAGGATCGGCAAAATATGATTAAGGCGGGGAGAGACGTGGTTGTGCCAACTCCGCGTGTTCCGCCTCGGTTCATAAGACGAGTTTAATGCAGCTGAGGTTTATATTTACCTCAATTAATGTACAGATTATTTGATGTGTAGGTAATGTATTCAACCTCTTAACCTAATAGGTGTTGGGGCAATTCTTTTGTTGGGTATCTGCTAAAACTGTAGCAGAGTACTGAATTTCAGTTTTGGTTAGGGTTAGAATTAGCCTTGTGGATTAAGTTGTATATGACTTGTGGAATAATCTAGATTTCTGTACAAATTAAGCTCAAGTTGATCTTTAATTAACTGATTTAATAAATTGTATTATTTAAAGTTGTTTTCTACGATAATTATGTCTTCTTTAAGTAATAATTAAATGATTTAAATAATATTTGTTTTCAATAATTTTATTTTCAAACTAATTGTTAAATATTTTATTATAAAATTCTTGAAACACTATTAGCATTAATTACGAAGTGCTTATTTTGAGTTAAAACTATGATTAGGTCACTCATTTTCACATTATACTTAAAAGCAATATTTAAAAAATAAAAAATAAAAAAAAATTGCATACTTGGGTTATGGAAATTGGTCAGATGAGAGCTTGTAGTGGGAGAGCCCCTACTTATGATTCGGATCCACAAGGCTCCAAAAGGAAAAATACCTTCTTTTTTGTATCCATCTATATTTTATTTTGGTAACTTTCTCTCTATATTTGAATATTCTTTTTGGATATATATTCTGTTTCTTTTCTAATCTTATTTTATTATTATTTAGTAAATCCGTTCGGAATTAAAAATATGGAAACGTTTATTTGTAGGTCACTAATTACTTGTTGAATAAATTGTAAAGTGTACCAACTACCAAGTTACTTTTAAGCATTATTATTTTTTCTTTTTAAAAAATAAGAATATGTTTAAGACTATGTTTAAAAAATAGAAATTAAATTTCAAAATAAACTTTATTAATCAAAATATATTTTGTTAACGAAAAATAATAATTTTATAAAAATAAAATTCCACTGATTAGATTTTTTTAAATAAACATACACTTTTATTAGTTCGATTTTAAATTATTTTGTATAAAATATTCTAATTATTTTTTATACAAAATAAATTAATTATTTTTTTTTACTATTTTTAAAAATTAAATAAGCAATATTATTTAAAATTAATAAATTTTCCTATTAAATATTTATATTTTTAAAATATTTAATGAGAATTTATATATTTAAAAAGTAGTTAATGATGTAAAAATAGAAATTTCATTAAATATTAGTTAGTAAAGATATCTGTTTTTTTTTTTTTTTTCATTAGTTCGCATTTGGGCCATTACCAACATAAGTATTTAGATTTTGTAACGAAACAGCCCAACTGATTGTAAAGACGACGAGGGTGAAGTTTAGCATTGCAGAATACAACGATGTCAATTATGTGTATAATTGGTTTTTTTTTTCTAAAAAATAATACATATTTTAGTTAATAAATATTTTGGTTAAATGATTTTTTGGTATGATCGATTTTGAATTTTGGTACAAAATATTTCTTTTTGTATATTTTTGGTATCATACAATTGCACTTTGTAAACTTTTGATCCATCCATTAGTTTACCGTTAGTTTTTGTTGTTAAGTGTCACGTGCAAGTCACGTAACTTGATATATACTTTTAATTTTGTTCAATTTAGTCTCTTTAATACACCCCTTAACATTTTTTGTTCAATTTAATCACAAAGAACCCAAATCTAACCACTAAACACGATGGATCAGGGCTGTTCCAATTGGACCTAGTCCAATTGGGTAAAATTGACCCTGGACAAGGTCCAATTGACTTAGCTCTAGGCTCCATCGAGCCTAGTGGTTCAATTTGGATTCTTCGGAACTAAATTGAACAGAAAAAGTTACAAATGTATTAGAGGACTAAATCAAACAAAATTAAAAGTATAGGGGAAGTGATCACGTGACTTGCATGTGACATTTAACGGAAAAAACAAACGATCAACTAACGGAAGGACAAAAAATATACAATTGCAAACATATGGTACTAAAAGTATACAAAAAGAAACATCTTATACTAAAAGCCAAAACCAGTCAAATATATGATACCAAATAACCCTTTTAACCCGAAATATTTTATTAGTCTCAACACTTTTTTATCCAAATTAGGGATAGAGGTGTAATGGAGTCAAGTATCCGATAAGCTCGATTTGTCTCAACTATTTTATTCGAGTTCGAGCTCAAATTCGATTGATCCTATATTTTTCAAGCTTGAGTTTGGTTAGGTGTCATACTCGAAAAGTTTAAGCTCGGCTCAGCTCTCCAATTTTAAAATTATTCAGTTAAATCATTAATGATGCACCTTAGCTCGAACTCGACTCGAATAGACTTTTATAAAAAACAAAGTTTAAAAAGACTTGTGAGTCTCTCAAGTCGAATATAAATGAACTTCTAATCGACTTGGTACCATAAATGTTGAAGTATAAAGGTTAAACCATATCATCACCTATCAAATTAAGATTCTAGAACAGTTGGTCAAATGTTTAGTCTAAACTTTCATATAAAAGCGTGTATGTCCGAATCTTTGCAACTTCTAATTGAAATTCCTAATTAAAAAGTTTAAGATTAATTCGAACAAAGTATAAAGTATAACAGTTTTTCATTATATTCATGGTATGGAATAGCGATCCTTTCACATTATGCAATAAATATGCAGTTACACACGGCTATATTATATTTATCAAAGAGAAGGTTGTTTAAACAAGAACTCTTAATCTTTCCTTTATGATGATGAATATATAAAGGTATGTGCAGTTGTCAAAACTCGAAAGTCCATTGATGCTATTCCACATTTTAAATGGATTAATTACATATGCACGATGATGACATAAATAAAATCTGTTATCTCTCCATGTCAACATGTCACATCTGCAAAAGATTCTTTTTACAACAACTATTGGAGTTGATGCTACTATACTATGATGTGGATCGGATTACCACGTGATTCTTTTTATACTATGGATCGGATCTACAACGTGACGCTGATGTGGTATTCTTCAATTAATGAATTCGATTTATGTATAATATTTCACTCTCTCTCTTAACACATGACATGAATTTATTGATCGAAAGTCTATTACGTCTGCGCCACGTGGTAGATCCGATCCATAAAATAATCTCTCGCTAGCTAACTATCTATATAGGGTTAATAACCAAATTGCCAGTTTACAAATCACCACCTCCTCTTTAAATTTTTAAAATTGACTACCCGAACTTTCAATTTTAGAGCAAATCACTACTCTATATCATTTCCCGTTAAATTAGAAGACAGGAAATGAGCATATTTTCGCCACGTGAGGTCTTTTCATGTACCCAAAATGAATTCAAATATAAATTGAAAGTATAGTAACAAAATACATTCAATTTGATGCTCAATTGAAATGCACTGTTCAAATTGGCTGAAATTCCAATTAAGAAGCATCTAATTGAAGGTATATCGTTGCAATACTTTCAATTCATGTTTGAATTCATCTTGGGTACATGAAAAAACCTCACATGACGAAAATATGGTAATTTTATTTTTAATTTGACAGAAATTGATATTGAAATATCAATCTGCGTTGAAATTGAAATTTCAGGTAGCCAATCTATATATATATATAGGACGTCCATATATGTATATTTATAACTTGCAGGGACGGAGAATTATATTATCATCAGTTGTTGCAATGATGAATACAAAGCAACTGAGAGAGGATTCTCACAAGATGGTGGATTTCATTGCCGATTATTATTCCAACGTTGAGTCTTTTTCTGTGCTCAGCCAAGTTAAGGTGCACATTTTCTTCAGTGTTCAAATCTCATTTTCTATACTATAATTTAATTATATATAATACATATATTATAGAAAATGAAGGTTTTTTTATAACATTTTTTAGAGTACTAGTAACTGGATTTTAGCTAATAATTTTGATTTTAACAATAAATTAATTAATATTTGTGACAACACAATTACACAAACCTTACTTCATTTTTGTTACTATGTATGCATACAGCCTGACTATCTACGTAGCCTTCTTCCGGATTCTGCACCTCATCTCCCAGAAACCCTAACCCATGTTATGGAAGGTGATCATACTCCATGAAATAATTAAAGTTACAATTTTTATTTTATTTTTAGGGTTAAGAATCTATGAGCAGTACAATGTTTGACCAATGTTAAACTTTGGTGTTTGAAACGTTAAAATGGACATTCTCATGTTTCATATTTGTTGAAAGTTGGTGTCTCCGTACGTATTTTCCTTTCCCTTCAATCATTTTCATTAACCCACTAACCCATTCATATTCCATCACTCTTTACGTTTCACAAAGTCACCAAATTTCCCCCAAACGTGAACATCCAAAAGAAAAAATTTCCAACAGAGTGGTGTGGAGCAATTTCCAGCAACAACAGAGCGAGATTTACTTGCGCAGATGTGGTCAACTTCTTATATGACGGTCACAGCAAGGTGACGAGAAGGGAGCGTGCATGGGATGTCGAAATTAACAATCAGTTTCGTCGGGATTGACTTCTCTAAAGTAATCACACCGACACACCAAATTTCAATAAAAATGAAACCCGAGACACCCCATTTTAACGTCAGACACCAAATTTCAACATTCAGAAAGTTTATAGATTATTAACCCTTATTTTGATAAGTTGACACTAAAATTAAATTGAACGAAAATACATACGTATAGATGTGGAGAGGAAGATCATGCCTGGAATGACTCACTGGCAGAGTCCCGGATACTTTGCGTATTTTCCGGCGAGCAATAGCGTGGCGGGGTTCTTAGGGGAAATGCTATGCTCCGGTTTAAATGTGGTGGGTTTCAGTTGGATTACATCTCCGGCCGCCACAGAGCTTGAACTTATCGTTCTAGATTGGCTTGCTAAGTTGCTCCAGCTTCCCGATAACTTCCTTTCTAACGGTACATATATATATATATATATATATGTATGGTTCATGTGTTTTTGGTTTTAGTGGCATATAGTTTTTATCTTTTGGTGTCATATGTTTGCATTTTGTAGACTTTTATTACATTTTTTAGTTGACATTTAAATACTCTTAGTTTGTTCAGTTTAGTTCTCCAATTTATATTCTTAAACTTTGATTTTTACAACTTAGTTTCTATTGTTTTTTGTGGTCACCGCCCAAGTCCGTCGGTCACCACCCAAGGCCAGAAGCCACCACGAATCGGAGCCGGCAACCACGAACAGGGCCGGGCACGACGAATCAAGGTCAGCCACCACCAAATCGAGGCAGACCAACCCCAACAGGTGGCCATCACCCCAATCGGGGCCGGCCACCACCAATTAGGCTCAACCGGCCCCGATTTGGACCACAGAGAGCTCCGACTGAGCCATATGTAGCTCAATCGGAGCCAGAGGACTCCAGATCGGGGCCACCTAGCTCTGATTGAGCCATTGATGGCTCGGTTGGAGTTAGGGGCCCCGATCTGGAGCCCTCTGGTTCCGATTGAGCCACAAAGGGCTGAGTCAGAGTCCTCTATGGCCCTGATTGAGGTGGTTTCCGTCCCCAATTTGCGGTGGCCGGTCCCGATTTGGTGGTTTTCGACTCCGATCTGTGGTGGTTGGCGGACTTGTGTGGTGGTCAGCGGCCTTGGGTGGTGGCCGGCGGATTTGGGCCGGCCACCACTCAAAGTCTACAATTAAACGGTCAACTAATTACTAGATGCATGAAAAGTCTACAAAATATAAACATATGACAACAAAAATCTTACAAAAAACATAAGACACCAAAAGACGTTTTAATTATATATATTTCATTATTCGTATTTTTCTTTCTCAATATATATTCATTTTTTATTCTAATTGGTGTTTTAGGAAAGGGATGTGGAATAATACAAGGAACAGCATGTGAAGCTGTTTTAGTAGTGCTAGTAGCAGCTCGGGACATGTTCATAAAAAAATTCGGTAGACGTTCTCTCGAGAAGTTTGTTGTTTATGTTTCTGATCAGACACATTGTTCGGTTAAAAAAGCATGTCAGGTTAGTATTTCATTTAAAAATTACTTATTTTTTAACGTGAAAAAATATATCATATCATTAAAATATATATTAATTTACATAGTTAAACTATTAATTATTATATTATACACGATAATAACTAACGTAGCCAATTTTTAACAGATTGCAGGAATATATCCGGAAAATTATAAGACTCTAAAAACGGATGCTTCAACGAATTATTCACTTTCTCCCGATTTACTTGAAGAAGCAATATTAGATGACATATCTAATGATTTAATTCCCATATTCTTCTGTGCTACAGTAAGAGATAAATATATATCATCATATCATACTCTTAATTATTCTTTATTAATTTATTATATAATATCATTTTGTTATGCGCTATTGATGCGTGTTATAGGTTGGTACCACATCTTCAACTGCTGTTGACCCTCTATTGCCTCTAGGAAAAATTGCCAAGGTAGTTAAATATATCTACTACATCAAATATATATATATATATATATATATATATATTTCCAACATTACACTGATAGTAGTGATTTAGTAGTTAAGGACATTAAATCTCTCATGTGTTCTGATTTCGAAGTTTTATATTCAAAATCTCTCAGTTAGTTAAATATACATAACGTGTGTATAAAGTTCGAATATATATATACTAGAACTTTATACGCACATTATGTATATTTAACTAACCGAAGATTTCGAATTTGAAATTTCAAAATCAGAACACATAAGAGATTTTATGTCCTTACCTACTAAATCACTACTACCAGTTAGGATTGGGCATAAAAACCGGTCCGGCCGGACTGGTTCGGAACTGGTCTGGAACCGGACCGTTTGGAACCGGTCCGGAGTGAACCGGTCCAAATTGGACTGGTTTATAACCCCTAAATTGGAACCAGTCCAAGGGGTATACCAAACCAGTCCAATAAACCAGTCCGGACCGGACCGGTTTTGAACCGCTTTTTAGTAAAAAAAAACGTTTTGACCGAGATTTTTTTATTTTAAAAAACCCGATTTTTTACCGGTTTTGACCGGTTTCTGACCGGTTTCTGACCGGTTTCTGACTGGTTTTGACTGGTTTTGGACCGATTTTTATTGATAAAACCGGTCCGACATACAATACCGGTCCAGAACTTGTTTTTTTAAAAAACAGTCCAAAACCGGTTCTGGACCAGTTCTGGACCGGTTCAAACCAGTCCAGTTTTTTTTAGACCAACCTAAGCCAAAAAAAAACCCTAGTTATTATTGGACCGGACCGTTTAAAACAGTTCCGGTCCGGTCCGGAACCGGTTCGGCCTGAACCGGTTCAGTGCCCATCCCTACTACCAGTGTATACACCCACGAGGACACATGGGTACGAGAGGGTGCCATTGCCCCTTCTGACTTCTATAAATTTTACTACTATTAGTGCTAAGTATCAAACAACACTATAAAGATTGAAGATAGCTATTTTCCCCATTTAGAGATAATTTTCACCATTTTTTATTAGATAAGATATACTATTAATTCATATTTGTTCAACTTCAGTTAATTATTTTTTAATAACTAGAAAAGATTCTGCCATGAATAATTAGGATATGAAGATTTGTGTGTTATATTCCGATAGTGCTATTTTTTTTATTACTATGATTATTATTATTATTATTAGTTTTTAATGTTATTGTTATATATTTATTAATTTAAGAATATAAAAAAATAAATGGACTTATATAATTGTGAGAGAAAAATTGAAGCGAGTTAGATTTTGTTAATGAATTTTGAAATTCTTGAGGTTATAAATTTTACTAATTTTTTATTTTGACCTATTGATGCTAGACAATTAGTAAGCAGTAGTTTTTTTTTTTTGTTTCTAAATAGATGTTAATTATAATTCAATTTTTTTCTACATTTTAAGAATTAAAACTTTGTTGTGATCGATTTTAATAAATATCAATAAATTTGACACCTAAAGAAAGTGAATAAAATAAACGATTTCAATTAAAACTATTTTGATTTGCTCGAAATAAGATGAAGAACTTAATATTAACTGTATTTCATTAGATATTGACTTAAGAAAAAAAATCACAAATTTTCATCTAAATATCTAATACAGACCGAAGATAGCAATTATAAAACACTTACTTAACAAATATTGTTGATTTTTTATAATAAATTCATAGTGTATATAGTGTATGATTTTTTGTTTTTTATTTGTTGTATAGTTAATCTTAATTTGCCCCCTCTAACCATTTATTCTAGATTCGTGCCTGAGTGTATATATATATAGTTCCAACATTACACTGGTAGTAGTGATTTAGTAGTTAAGGACATGAAATCTCTCATGTGTTCCGATTTTGAAGTTTCATATTCGAAATCTTTCAGTTAATTAAATATACATAACATGCGTATAAAGTTCGAGTATATATATAAAATTCCGACATTACACTGGCAATAGTAGTTAAGGGCATGAAATCTCTCATGTGTTCGTTTCGAAATTTCATATTCGAAATCTCTCAGTAAATTACCTCGTTATGACCTGATTTTTTTTTTTTGCGCGTACTATAATGTTTTTTTGTATTTGTAGAGACACAATATGTGGTTTCATGTGGATGCTGCATATGCTGGAAATATGTGTATATGTCCGGAATTTCGTCACCACATTAATGGTGTTGAACAAGCTGATTCATTTAACATGAATGCACACAAATCTTTATTTACTGGTGCTGAGTGCTCTCCTCTATGGGTTAAGGTATGTACTGCAATGCACTATAAAAATGCATGGTTTGTTGGAGAATATCAGTGCTTAATTGTAATTATGGATAAAAATGATGGCATTTAATTTCTTTTCTTAGGATAGAATTGCTCTAACTCAGTCCTTGTCCACTGATGCGGAATTCTTGAAGAACAAGGTATATCTTTTATCATGGCTCCTAATTATCAAGTCAATACGTCAGCACGGGTTTAGCTTATGATGTGTTACATATTTTATTGAACAAGTGTTTTTTAAGACTCGTACCTTAATCAACTGTTCTATAAGCTTGAATTTGTGAGTAAATGCGTTAGATACGTTCTTATTCATACTTTAACATCCTCCATGAAACTGATGTTTTATGAATAATAGTATAGCCATTGACGATGACTGTGTATTGTCGGAAAACAATATATCTCTAATTGACAAGAGAAATGTTGACATTTTAAATGTAGTCACCATGAGTAGGGATGGCAATGGGGCGGTTTTTCGCAGCCCCGGACCCGCACCACGGGTTGGCCCGGTAGGCCCGGACAGGGTACTTCCCGGGGCGGGTCAGCTGGGGGAAAAATTTATGCGGGTCGACCCGCGGGGGCCCGACCCGCCTCGCCGCGTGAACAAATTTTTTTTTTACTTCTCAATATTACATATATATATTTTTTTTGCCAAAAACATTATATATAAATTCAAACTACAAATCTAACAACAAATCTAAACACCAATCAAATACAAACAACAAACACATCAAATTCATCATAAAATACAAATCCTAATAATCTTAATATACATCTATTTATAACTTAGTCATTGTTATTTATACAAGTACTATATTAACCATATTATTTAGTAAACGTTAGATCATATTAACATAAAAAAAAAATATATACATATATAGGCACTTCGGGGCGGGTCTACGGGGCCCCGCGCCTCTAGACCCGGATCCGCCCCAACCCAAGTCCGCCCCGCCCGAACCCATCCCGTGACCCGCGGGTCATCGGGTCAAAACCGGGCCGGGGCCCCGAGATCCATTGCTCTCCCTAACAATGAGTTGAACCTGGATGCTCTATACCATGTCAAGAATAAAACTCATACTTAACCAACTATCACATAAGCTCGAACTTGTGAGTAAATGCATTAGACACGTTTTTATTCGTACTTTAACGGTACATAATTATGGTGTTTTGCAGGCCTCTGAATCGAACATGGTTGTAGATTTTAAAGATATGCAAATTCCTTTATCACGTCGTTTTCGGTTAGTTGTCCATAAACAACATCTCTAGCTAAGTCATGGTTGTTTTACTTTGAGTATTGGCGTTTTGATTATAGCTAGTAGTGTAATTTTGTCTATATATATTTGTAGATCACTGAAGTTGTGGATGGTGTTACGACTTTATGGTTCAGATGCTCTTCAGAACTCCTTAAGGGGCCATGTCAACTTAGCTAAACATTTTGAAAACCTTGTTTATCAAGATTCTCGATTCGAGGTAATTAATTAACATCATAATACCATGTCAGCGTCGTGTTAATATAATAATTTTTGTTTAAAATTCCGTTTATATAATAAAAGTGGCTTTTAAAAAAGTGTAAAAAAAAGGAAAAGAAAATTGTATAAAAATTTAGGGTTAAGAACCTATTAACTGTCCAAGGTTTGACCATTGTGAAATTTTGGTGTCTGAAGTTTTACTTGTTGATATAAGGTGTCTGAAGTTTCAATTTTATTGAAATTTGGTTTTTCATCCATTTTTCATGTTAAATTTAACAGATTTGTGTGAAATGACACTTTTGCCATTTTAATATTTTTTTTTTATTTACTATCTTATTTGTGAAATGTTGAAATTACCCCTAGAGTCAAACAAGGAGGATGAGACTGATTTTTTTGTTGCTATGAGGGGTATTTGTGACTTTTCATTCGAGCATGTGACTGTTGAACAAGGGCATTTTTGAGATTTTTTACTTCAGGTCACGTGGTCATCACATGACCAATTTCTGTTTGACTTAACAGCAAAAACAGACGGAGACACCAAATTTTCAACAAAACCGAAAAATCAGACAGTTCATATCAACATTTAAAACTCCAAACATCAAAATTTCAAAATAATCAAACTTTGGATAGTCTATATGTTCTTAACCCAAAAATTTATGTAAACTCATTGTGTTAAACACGCACAAATAAACAAACTATTAAGGCATGATGGGATAATTGCCCGTGTATTTTATCTTTAAAAAAGGGTAAATTTTTAAACTGTGAATTTTTTAGTGAAAAATCCATGGAAAGTTGTCAAGTAACACATGTCAAGTAATGGTTGTTCATAAAGTGGAAAGAGAATGTTGTTATGCATTGTCATGTGGACCTAGAAGTGCTTTCTATTGAAATTTCACAGTTTTTTCCACATGTTCTAGTATCACTCCTTTAAAAAATTGTAATTTTTCTCGATTTGATTAAAAAAAATTACGTTTGCCCTTAATTTTCTTTACATAAATTATTGATCAATTTCTTTTCCGAACAAAATTTATTATTTCGTAACTGCCCACAAACATTTCAGGTGGTGACTCCTCGTTATTTTGGATTAGTTTGTTTCCGACTTGTGCCACCTAAAGGTGACGCTAATCATCACCGTGGAAATGAGTTGAACAACAAATTGTTAGATGCTGTAAATACAACCGGCAAAATCTTTCTCTCTCATACTGTAAGTATTATTGCTCATATGTAACTATAATAGGAATAATACTTTTTTAAGGGTTGACTGTTCTTTTGGTCTAACATTTTTTTACAACTTTTGAGTTTTTGTTCAATATTTTTCTTGTCTTGTTTTTGTATTATATGTTTGACTACTTTTGGTCCATTTGTTACTGACCGTCAGTTTGACGGTTAAATAGTCACGTGACTTACACATGCTTAGCCCAAAATTTATTGTCATGACTTTTTACTTTTACATTTTAGCCCTTAAACATTATTAACCGTACCCTAGAACTAAATTAACCTAGTCATGGTCCGACCTAACCATGGGTCGGATCATGAGTAGGTCAACTTAGCATTATGCTATAATTGACTTAGATCTTTAAGGGCAAAATTGCAAAAATAAAAAGATTGGACAGTAAATTTGAGGATTAAACTGAATAAAATAAAAAATTGGGGTTATGCATGTGCAAGTCACGTGACTCTTTAACGGCCAAACCGACGGTCAACTAACGAATGGACCAAAAACCAAAAGTTGTCAAACATATAATATCAAAACAAGACAAAAAAAAAAATGTTGGACCAAAACTAAAAGTTCTCAAAGATGTTGGATAAAAATACTTGTTAATCCTATTTTTAATTATTATTATTTTAATAATAGCAATAAGACAATATTTTATTAATTAATTTGACAGAAATTAAAATATATGATTTAATTCGTAGGTTTTGTCGGATAGATTCGTTTTGCGGTTTGCAATTGGAGGTGTGTTGACTGAAGAGAATCATGTGAATGAAGCATGGAAAGTAATACAAGAACAAGCTTCGCATATTTTGTGTCGTGTTTGTCTTTCTGATATTATTCATGAACAACCCATATTGCAACATGGGAGTGCTCAAACAGTTGCCTCAGAAGATCAGGAGATGGCATTTAGCATGCTTAGTAAAGATATTAAGGTTTGTAATTGAGTGATTAAAAGCATGCTTAATAAATATATTAAGGTTTGTAATTGAGTGATTAAAAGTCACTTCATGAATAAGTCATGACTATACGGGTTCTTTAGCATCTGCCTATAACCCGATTATAGTTTTGTGTCGGTTCTGATACCATTTGTAATATTGTATGTATTTTCATTTTTATTTTATATTATTGTTGTGTGTAAGTGTTTGTTTATTGTGCATTTGCTTATTTAATTTAATGTGGTGTGCTATTAATGGGTATCTAAATAATAAATGTATATTTTTATTGTTTGAATATTTTATTTTTTTAGCATGAATCAATTAAAACTTTGTAAATTTATAAGTAAATAAGTATAATAATTATAAAAACATATGCACTAAACAAATAGGATATGGATGATCTAATACTTTTTCGGAGATAAAAGAGAGATATTTGGATCCATAATATAGCTAAATAAAGAGAGACATGTATGTGACTATAAGAAATAATAACAATCTTTCATTATTAGAGTGGTTATTGTATCCTTATATATTTGAGTAAAAATTGATGTTAGATAAAGCAAATGAAACATTGAATCACATTCAGAAAAATAAATATACAATTGACCATATAAAATTTCTTATAGTATTATTCGATCATATAAGTCAAAATTAAATGTGAATTAGACTTATCAACGTAACATTTACACACATAAATGCTTCCATGTTTCTTAAATTGTTATCAAATGTTTTTTTTTACCCGAATGTAATATGTTTTAATCAAGCACTCAATTGTCTCTACTATACCTACTGTCCTCACAACAACTACATCACCTTTCCATATCGTTGGATTTGCTTCCCTCCACTGTTCATTATCCATCACTTAGTTGGATTTCCATATCCATCACTTAGTTGTAATTTTTTTTACAATAACTGTATACATAAAAAGCACGAAAAATGAGAAAATATATTGAAAAATTATATTTTTACTTTTAGTAAAACTAATATGTGTAGAATTATTTATTTTAATTTTTTTAAAAAAATATGTATCATATTTGTTTTTTTTTATAAAATTTATTTTCATGTTATAAATAAATTTATCTATCTTTTTAGAATAAAAAATAATAAAATTTAAAAAATAATAATATCGGAAAAATTTACAGTCTGTAGTTTGCAGATCTGTAGTTATGCACGTTTATGAATATAGTTACCTACCATTGAGAGGCAATTTAGATTATAATATTAGTTTTCTTCAAAACTGAAGAATGATTGCAATGACAGTTCATCTTACTCTAGAGCAATCTATCATCAATGATGTGTTAACTATTATGAATACAATAATGCAATCTATGGTTGTCTATCACCAGATTCACCACGACATCCTTTACGTTCCCGGCGATGACATGGCAAACGCCACCTCAGCCGTTGTTACCAACACGACCGGTCTTGGAAACTACTTCTTCGGATCGATCGTAGTATTTGATGACCCGGTAATCCTAGACCGTAACTTCTCGTCTCCTCCAGTAGCTAGAGCTCAGGGGTTTTATTTTTACGATAAAAAGACGGAACTTAATGCGTGGTTTGCGTATACACTTGTGTTTAACTCGACCGAGCATAAGGGGACGCTAAATATTATGGGGGCCGATTTGATGTCGGAGAAGAAGAGAGATTTGTCGATCACGGGTGGAACCGGAGATTTCTTCATGGCTAGAGGAATCGTGACGATTGAGAAGGATAATCCAATATTAGGGTTTTCTAAGTATCTTCGCTTCAAGGTTGATATCAAGTTGTATGAATGCTACTAGCTAGTTAATTAAGCTAGCTACATATTCATATTGCTTTAATTAATCTCCACGTAATTCATTTCCTTTCATATTGTACCACCTACATTTCCCCTTTCATGTAATTTCATTTCATTTCATGTATTAATATCAAGATGTTGTATATATGAATAATAAAAATAAAACAATGTTTGATAGAATTAAAGTAATCTATTAATTATTATTTGTATGATTGATTGACTAATTTGTATTTTGTCTCGGTATGTTGAGAGGTTAATTAGTTTTTTAAAAAATATTTGAAGGAATTCCTATATATATATATAGTATAGTATAAGTACAGGCTGCAACACATTTGGTTATAGTAAATAATATTTTAGCATAAACTGCAACAAACAAGATAATGATAGTGATTGAAAAATAATAAGATTTAATTATTGCGTAACATGCTTCATATTATTATTATTGTTATTATTTATTATTATGATATTATGTAATTGATGAAGCTGTGATCCAAGTCCAACACGATGCCGATTGGTCGAGTCATATGATATCCCCTTTTTGGTAATGTCTTTTCGTGAGCAAGCTTAGGAAATTAAACAGCAGATTGTAAATGAAGAAAGAATAATCATAGACTGCATATTTCGGTGCCCACCTCAATAGGACACAGATCCTCTGCCGCACCTCCCTGCCCCATTTCCTACCTCATAGCTACGATGCTAACACGTGTTCCTTCATATCAAAAATTTAATTCTGTTTGTTTTTTATATTATTTTTTTTTTTGCCAAAGAAAAGCTCTCCCACGCCCTAGATAGACTCTACAAAACTCTTCAACTTTTTACGCGCACATACAAACAAATACTTATATGATTAATTACCTACATAGATAAAATAAAAATACTAATAAAAGTAATATAAACAGATATTTTTTTTTTAACTTTTACTATTTGGTTATTACTGACACATTTTTATCTTATTTTTTTATTATTTATATTTGGACAAATATAATATTATTCTTGTATTTTTTTAGTTGTTTTAAAAATTAATAAATCAGAGCATAATAATCTAAATTTTGTATGTATACCGTAGTACCTACAGTAAAACTAATATATATTAAATGTGACTAGTGTCAACATCTATTAATTTTTTATCTTAGATAAAATTATCAATTAAAACTGTGAAATAGACTTAATCTTTTTTTTGGTCAAGAAAAATAGACTTAATTGTATGTATTTTTTTTTTAAACATTCATTGACCTTTTATAAATTATTATTATTATATTATTTTACTTGATTAAATAAGATAATAACACGTGTTAAAATAAATTATGACGTTTAAATCAATTCGAAAGCTTCAGTGTCTAATGTTTTAATATTTGATCATGTGATATAACTGACCGTCTGAATTTACATATGAAAATTTCACCTAGTTAAATGGAATTATTTATTTGCATTTACTATTATATTTTTAAATTTATGTATTATTATAGTTAAAAATCGTGACTTTTTCTAAAGTACTCTTATCTACTAATTGATTGATCCATATAAAATAGATACGAAGAACCTATTAGTTTTACCGTAGGCGTATATATATATATATAATATTACATTATTATGCTCTAATTTATTAATTCTTAAAAACAAATAAAAAATACAAGACTAATACCATTTTTATTCAAATAAACATAATAATCAAATAAGAGAAAAATGTGTGTCTACAATAACCATATAGTAAAAATTAAAATAAAATAGTCATCAAGCCAATTATGTATGTATATTACTGTTTATTAGTATTTTTATATATTTAATATAGATATAATCATATAAGTATGTTTGAGTAGAAAAAAATATGGTTAATGGGCGGGCGCGTAAAAAGTTGAAAAGCTGTAGGGAGGGAGAGAGAGATTCAGCTTTTTTTAATACAAAAAATAAACAGTGTTAATTAATTTTTAGATCCGAAGGGACACGTGTTAACATCGTAGCTATAAGGTAGGAAATGGGGCAGGGAGGTGCGGCAGAGGACCTGTGTCCACCTCAATAATCATCTTTAACCAACTATCTCATAAACTAATTACTAAGTATTAGAGAATAATATAATTTTCTGGAATGGTATAATGAATATTTCTTTCCTACCGACCCAATGATGTAGGAAACATAAAAAATGGCTAAGTGTTTTTAACTATTATATGTATAATAGAAGGTGTTACTTTCCTTATTGATCGTAATTGTTGGTAGATCGAGATCGTGTCACGTTTGGATTGTGATTATTGACTGAGTAGTCTTGTATCGTAGTTGTGTTGCTCAAATAACCACTTTTAGATCGAACAGTGAAGTCCATGTCATGACTTGTGTTGCATTAAACCTTGTATGCGTGGCGTAGCCAGGAACCGAAGGCAGGGGTTGCAGATTGATTAGGGTTTTTTTTTATCCATATAACAACCTAATAAAGACCGAATGTCAAAAACTAAAAAATAAAATTAAATAAATACATGAGTTTTAGAAGAAAAAAAATTCATAGAATTAAATAAATCTGTTAAAAAAATTTAAAATTACATACACGTCAAAATGAAAAGAAAAAAAAATGGTTGTTGGGCGCCAAATTTTTTTAGTGGAGCCTATGTTTCAAACAACAACAATACGGTTATTTTGGTAATTTGCTAAATTTTCGGCACATTTTGATAATTGAACTTTCTTAGGTTGCTATATGGGTAAAAAATTCAAAAATATTGTATACAAACACTTAATTAAAAAATGAAATACGTGCCAAAAAAAACATATGAAAAACTAACAAAATATAGTCTAATATTTTAGAATTAAAACAACAACTAATTACTATGACTATTAAGAGTTTTCATACTTTGAAATTGAAACATAACATACTCATTATGAACGGATTCAAATACATATTTCTGTGACAAACAATCATTTCCACATTTTTTGTAATACTTTTGTAGATATTTATTTAATATATATATATACATATATATATATATATATATATATATATTGTATTATTGTCACTTAGATAGTTAGATATAATCTTAGATATGTACTTGTACAAAAAAACTATATATAGATTAAATATAATGAATTAAATGGTATATACGTATACATAACATGCATATATAATGTTACTCAACTTTCATTTTTGAATGCGAGGTGCAACATTTATTTTTTCATTTAGTGAGGGGTTGCAAATTTACATATGCATTAATATATACACTAAATTCTATAAAGTTGAGGGGTTGCAAATTTACATATGCTTTAATATATACACTAATTTCTATAAAGTTGAGGAGTTGCAGTTGCCACTACAAGAATACATAGTTTTCCTGAAGAATATTTTGTGACCACGGTAAAAGTAGTCACTAAATATTAAATATTTAATGATAGCATATAAATTTAGTCACAAAGTGATGTTTCTGTGAAACTATTCAGCGACAATCTAATATTTGGTCACTAACCTCAATTATTTAGTGACCATACTAGAGTCTTCACATGTATTTAGTAGCTTAACACATTGAGATGATTATAATTATTGACAATATATTAGTTTAGACACAGTCAGTACCAAATATATGTGATAATTTTAATTTTGTTGCACAATAATTGTGAATAGTGTCCACGCAAGTATAATTTTGAGGAGTAAATGCCATAAGACGTTCTCCTTAGTTGATTCTATAATTATTGTCCTTATCACCACTTTTCCAAATCTAACCATTTATATCTTTTGACTTATGTAAGTTGTTTGTAGTCAGCTATTTGTGTGATTTGTTATTTTGAGCTATTTGTGTGTTCCTTGAAAAAAAAAACTAGTTTTTGTGGCCAATTAAAAAGAACTATCCATTTTGAAGATATATAATATTATGTGGCCATATAAAAAAAACTGGTTTTTCTTTTTTGCAAAAACATAGATTTTAAGCTAATTATTAGTCAAAAGATAAATTATAATAATATTTTCGGTTACCTTTAACTATGGGAGCCCAAACTAATAGTGATTTCTTGGGAAAATTAATTGCGATTTTAATTTTGTTACTGGTAGATTTTATCTAATTATTTTAATTTTTTTCCTAATATTTTAAATTGCTATTAATACATCTTATGCATTTTATTTATTCTAATGATTTTTAGTTTGCTCATGATAATTAAAAAAAACTGCAGCATTTTTTCATCCAAAAACAAAACATTTAATGACTAATACTAAATAAATTTTAGAAATAAAGAGAATAAGAAAAGAATAAATAAATTTATGAATAAATTTATTTCGCGAAACAATAATAACAATAACAAATAATAAAGAGAATTCCACGTTCTCAATCTCAACATCCTCTCATCTCCATAACCAACTCCTCTCATCTCCACGATTTCTTTAAAAAAATCTGATATAATTATCTCCACAACCTCCTAAAATTTCTCACCTATATCTCCACACTAAAAAACTACTAATTTATCTCCATGATTCCATATAATTAGGGCTGGGCATAAAAACCGGTTCGGGCGAACCGAACCGGAACCAAACCGGAACCGAACCAATACAAACCGGTTCTGACTGAATCGGTTCTTAAATGGTTCGGTTTTGATAAGGAATATATGGAGCGGTTTTTGACTGGTTCAAAACAGGTTCCGAACCGGTTCTGAACCGGTTTTTCAAAACCACTTTTGTTACCTAAAGCCTAAATTGTTAGATAGTAATACACTCTTGCATCATTTTTTTTTGTAGAATAAAGAGCTATAAACAAGCCGAGTATCCGGCAAGCTCGACTCGACTCAGTTTATTCGAGCTCGAACTCGACCGAGCCTTAATTTTTCAAGCTCGAGCTCGACTCGGTGCCATACTTGACATGTTCGAGTTCGGCTCGACTCGGCTCGATAAGGTTAAAAAATTCAATTAAATTATAAATGGTGCACCTTAGCTCGAGGTCGAACTCGACTCGATTAGGCTTTTGGCTCGAGTTCGAACTCTTCCTCGACTCAATATATACATAGATAATATTATTACGTAAAGCTCGAAAAACTCAAACTCGAACTCGACTCGAATAGGCAAAAAAAAACTTGATTAGGCTCGCGAGCCTCTCGAGTCGAGTACAAGTGAACTCGAACTCGAATCGATATCAGAAAAAGATCGACTCGACTCGAGTGAGTCGAATTTGAATATTTACCAAGCCGACCTCGATAAGCTCACGAGTAGCTTGATTTGTTTACACCCATAGGGTAGATCCTTCACTATTTGAGTTTGGTTCATATTAGATATATAGGTGGTCGTAGCAGGTTTGTTTACTTATATGTAGTTATTATATATTATGTTAGCCCAGATCAGTTCTACAATCAATTGAGTTCAGTTTTGAATTCGAAACTTAACTCATAAATAGTTCTATATTTTAACTGAGATTATAGATTAACTCGCTTAATATACAAATTTTCAACCAGATATTTGCTGCACTTTTGAAGTTTGAGCTACGCCTCTTGACGTCGCTTAAAGTCTCGATTTATATTTTAAATATTTGACTTTTTTATAATTTTAGATTGTTTCTAATTTAGATTTTGATACTCTCTCCTCTGAAGGGATCAATTGTGTTTATAGTTTGTATTTTGCAAAATTTTTGATTGCTTATGAATTATCAACTTGGGTGTGTATTTTGAATTTTAGTAAAAAAAATGAAAAAAAGGTTCAAAACCGGTTCGAACCGGTTCAGAACCGGTTTTGGTATGGTTCGGTTCTAGGACCTAAAATCTGGTTCGGTTCTTACGTGGTACAGAAAACCAACTGAACCTAAAATTCGGTTCCGGTTCGGTTCTGAACCGGTTCGGCCCAGAACCGAACCATACCCAGCCCTACATATAATCTCTCTCGTTAACCACCTAAAGTCTTATATCTTTCTATTATATAATGGCATAGAGGTTAGAACTTTCAGGTTTTCCTCCCTTCGTACTGCAATTCTAAATATGTATATGTACCAAATGTCCAAATACATCATCTTATTCTATTCGAAGCTGCTTATCATTCAATTGTTTTTTTAATTTCTTACTAATTCTTACTTTTTTTTTTTTTTTTTTTTTATATTTAGAAAAAATTGCTACATGGAGTCACAGAAGTGGATACATGAAGAGATATAGAGGATCAATGGTGCTATCACAATGACTTGACAATCGGTAAACAATGTAACATAGAAGAATTTTTAGGGTAGTTACTACATGAATATCTATTACGTGATTGATAATTTTGTAATTTTTTCAGGTCGTCCCTCAATTATAAAGAAGACTCCAACAACTCCTCGCGATTTTGCCATAAAAATAAGTAGAGGATGTGTGGGAACTTAAATCATTAGTGAGCATTAACAAATTTGTCATCACTCGTTAGTTGTTATATGCAATTTATTGCAGTTTCAAAGTTAATTGCATTAGTTTATATAAAGATATGCGGGTTGTTTTCTAATGTTTATTTTTTATTTTTTTTGCAAGTCAATGAGATGAACGAATATATGACAGAATTGAATATTATAGCCGGTGGATGAAGAAATGGCAAACACCGGAACTAGAATTAGTTGTTGTTTGGAATTTACAGTTTTTATATGGAGGGATTTACTTGTTTTTATAGGCACTTGCATTTAGATGCTATAGTTTGCATTTTTATATATGTTTGTTTCTGATTTTTTATATGTTAGGTTTATGTTATTTTTATTTTTTAGTGCCATTGTAAAACACATTTTGATGATATGAGATTATTGGAACATTAACGAAAATTTGATGAAATTATAAATAAAAAATATTGTATTATATTTTAAAAATGACTGGAATATTTAAAAATTTCAAGAGGATTTTATTACTACTTCTTATCACAAATTATTAAATTTTTTAGTGACAAATTAGAGTTATCACAAATCATTCAGCTATTCAGTGATTATTTATTGTTATCACAAATTCTTCACGTATTCAATGACTATTTTACTATTTGGTCACTATATCATTTAGCAACCTTGTCTATTGTGACCAACGTGTGACAAATATTTTTTTTCGTCACTGATTTATTCAGTGACAGTTTTGTGGTCTTTTGTGACCATTCTAGCAGTCACAAAAAACATGTCTTGGTGTAGTGTGCAACCCATCAGCTGTATGTGGCTACGCCCCTACTTGTATGTATGTGCTCGCTTGTACGATAATTTGATAACTTTAGTTGGGCTTGTATTGCTCTAATCGAGTATACAAGTAAGCGTGTATGACCTGCAATCTTTGAATACTATATACATATAGGTGTTAGACCTATAATCGTGTTTGCACCATTACCCTGAGTTGTTGTGTTGGGCCGAGTGGGCGCACGTAGGGCCGTATAGACTTTATAGGTTGTATAAGTATTGGGACGAGACCCTTAATGACATAGAGTTTCCCCCGTATATAGGATGTTATCTATGTAGTAATTTGAACTTATAAGTTTGTTGGTGTAGAGTTGCCCCCATGTAGAGGATATTCACCACATAATAATTAGTAACATGACTGTCACATGTATACTTGCTGAGTAAATTGTCTTTTACCATTGCAGGCTTTGTGGTTTAGGTATTGCAGAGCAATTTGTTGACTCTGTGTGCTATAGATGGCGCGTCCCTCACTAGGACTTCCTTCCGACTTGCAGGATTCAGAAAGATGAGTAAGTTCTTCATTCCTACTCCTGGCGTTACATATTGTCCAGACTCTGGTTCTGAGTCCGAATCGAACTCCTCCTCTAAATCGGGGTCCGACTCAGAGTTAGAACACATGCTTCAGACATTTTCTGGCAACCAGCTGTGTCGGAAGGAGTATAAGATTTATATCGAGCTGTTTGGACTCTGTCCTCTTTTAGAAGCCGCGTATCATTTTGATGTATTTACAAATACAGTTCGGGGATCGCCTACCGTGCCTCCTACTGAGATGGCGGCGGTTAGGTTATGTCGTTATTTCAGGATCTCTCTGACCGACATTGCACCTTCTGGAATAAGATCTTGGATTTTTTTTCGCGTGCTGTGTCACCGGGAGTCGTGGCACTACTCGACCTTTCTTTTCCGATGTTTCTTTCAACTCACACGTCAAGATGCGTCTGGCTTGTCTTCTATAGCCATTCGTTGGCCTTCACTGAGGGAGCGAAGCTTCGCGAGTCTTGACTTGGGAGAAGTGAAGTGGAATTTTGCGCTTCGGTTTGTGGCAGCTTCTGACCGTTCTAGCAGTCATTGGAGGAATCACTATTTTTTCATCAATGACGTTGGGGTGACTTGGCCAGTCGCGCATGTCACTCATACTGACCCCGTGCCCACTTACTCTGAGATTTCTACTTCAAATAAGGAAATTGTGAAGTTGATATACCGGAGTCACAAGGCGCGCCCCTATCGCCATGTGTCTCGCGTTTCGGAACCGGATTTGCGCGAAGCTGGAATTCGTATAACTTCTTCGGGAGGCTCTTTAGTATGTTATGAACCTTTTTAACTTCTATCATGTTGTGATGTAGGTTGGTTCCATGGAGAAAGCTCGCGCTTGCAGGCGGGTCTTCCGGGCAATGTTGCTGCCCCCGAGCGGAGTACTCATCATGTTGCCCCGGCGGCACTCAGAGTTTTGAAGCCTGGCCGAGGGAAGGGATCTCTGGGTAAACCGCTTTCCTGCCACTTCGTCCCTTCTTATTTCCACTGAGTGTTATTGTTCTTACTTTGCCTTGCTTTTATTCCCAGGTCGTTCGCCTAACGTGACCGATTGTGTTGTCTCCGTTGATGACATCACGCCTCGCCCCAGGATGAAGAGGTCCGACTGCGAGGTTCGTTCCTCGAGCAATCCCAAATGATCTAAGTCTACTCCAGGTGGTGAGTCATCGAAGACTCCTTCCCGTGACAAAGGGAAGGACGTTGAGGTTCGGACTCGAGCATCTGCCCTTTCTGCCCTCGGGTCGAGGGACCAAACCTCGGAGGAGGAACTGATTGGAGAGGGTACATTGTTCGCGCTGTTGATTTTCGGTTACACTTGTGTTGTTTTATCCTTCCTATTTTTCTATCTCTTCTCGTGTAGGAGTTGCGTTACTCTCTGCGCTTTGTCGCACTGATTTGGTTCGTCCCCTTGAAGGTGACGTTATGGGATCCGAATGGGTACCATTTTCCTCTGCCGGCCGGTGGGCATCATTTCGTGAAAGAGTCTTGTTTGGGCACTCCCGAGGTAGGCGTGCGTGTGCTACACAAGGTTGTTACTCCTAGGGATCGGGTGCTAAAAAGGCTTTTTGTTGGGCCAATTCTGAAAAAACTTCAGTTTGTTGAAAGAATAATTAAATGTAACTTCTATTAATAACTTGTTAATTATTTATAATTGTCTAAAATTTATGATTAGTTCAAATTTGTGGCAAAAAAAAATTATCCTTAGGTTATATAATTATTTAAAAAAGCTGAAAAAGTGTTTTTTTTTTTACAATAATTGTATGCATAAAAAGCACGAAAAATGAGAAAATATATTGAAAATTATATTTTTATTTTTAATAAAACTAACATGTTATGAATTATTTATTTAAAAAAATTATTTTTAAAAAAATATGTATCATATTTATTTTTTAAAATTTATTCGTATTTATTTAAATGATTTTATCTATTTTTTTAGAATAAAAAGTAATAAAATTTAATAGATAATAATCTTGGAAAATTTTACAATTTGTAGTATGCATAAAGTATAGTTATTGGTTTATTTTCTACCATTAAGAGGCAATTTTGTAGTTTTCTTCATGGAATTCAAAACTTTGCAATGGACAGTTCATCATTATAGTGTTATGATCATGGTGTGTTAACTATTATGAATACAATAATGCATAAATGTCAACTCATCCAATAGTTAAATTAAATATATATATATATTAGAGATTAAAAAAA
Source organism: Clarkia xantiana subsp. parviflora (assembly GCA_036873135.1). Taxonomy (NCBI): domain Eukaryota; kingdom Viridiplantae; phylum Streptophyta; class Magnoliopsida; order Myrtales; family Onagraceae; genus Clarkia; species Clarkia xantiana. Next base: position 18,283,048 of record JAPTYO010000003.1, read on the forward strand.
CGCATGACTCTATATCGTTTTGTTTTATATATTACCACATGGATATATAATAATAATAAAATATAAGTATACCCATCCACAAATCTCTATATAAAGAGAACCAATACTCATTACAAAACACACACCAAAGCTAATAATAAAAAGCAAAGATGAGAAACCACCATAGTAGTTGCCTCCTTATCTTTTTTATCCTCCTCATTACCTCCCAAACAATCTGTTGTACAAAAACAAAGTCCCTCAACAAACACAAACCCTGCAAGAGAATGGTCGTCTATCACCACGACAACGTCTACCTTGGTCCCGGCGATGACATGGCAAACGCCACCTCAGCCGTTGTTACCAACACGACCGGTCTTGGAAACTACTTCTTCGGATCGATCATAGTATTTGATGACCCGGTAACCCTAGACCGTAATTTCTCGTCTCCTCCAGTAGCCAGAGCTCAGGGGTTTTATTTTTACGATAAAAAGACTGAATTTAACGCATGGTTTGCGTATACACTTGTGTTTAACTCGACCGAGCATAAGGGAACACTAAATATTATGGGGGCTGACTTGATATCGGAGAAGAAGAGAGATTTGTCGATCACGGGTGGAACCGGAGATTTCTTCATGGCTAGAGGAATCGTGACGATTGAGAAGGATAATCCAATATTAGGGTTTTCTAAGTATCTTCGCTTCAAGGTTGATATCAAGTTGTATGAATGCTACTAGCTAGTTAATTAAGCTAGCTACATATTCATATTGCTTTCCTTTCCTTTCCTTTCATATTGGTACATTTCCCCTTTCATGTAATTTCATTTCATGTATTAATATCAAGATGTTGTATATATGAATAATAAAAATAAAACAATGTTTGATAGAATTAAAGTAGTCTATTAATTATTATTTGACAAGACACAATAACACGACACGAACACACACGAAAAAAAAACTGTGTTCGCGCTAGCATATTAATTCATAGTTTTTTTATATTTGAAGTTTTTTTTTTTTTTTTGCTTAAAGATCTCGTATAGAGATTTACAACTGTATATCCTTACCCAACATGATAGCACGACACGAACAGATACGAACAGACACGAAATATTCGTGTCGTGTTCGTGTTTGTAAAACGTGGCACAATAAGCTTACTGTGCATATTCGTGTTCAGTAAGTTTAGCACGACACGATCTTTAACACACGATAGCATATACGGTAGCACGAATTACTACCCCTAATTATAATTTTCAAGGATGTCCATATGTTACTGAAAAAGATGGTGATGAATTTTTTTTTTTTTTTTTTTAAACGAAAGGGTTATTAGTAGAAAAAAAAAATAAAACGAAAGGGTTGCCTTGACTTTTGAAGGAGGTAAAAATTCCTATATATATATTAGTATACGTACAGTCTGCAACACATTTAGTTATAATAAATAATAATATTTTAGCATAAACTGCAACAAACAACATAGTGATAGTGATTGAGAAATAATAATATTTAATAATTAGTGCGTAACATGCTTCATATTTGATTTATTTATTATGATTATAGATATAGAATTTTCAATGACTCCACTTGCGCAATTTTACATATTTAAGTTAAATGAAAATTTATATTACATTAATTAGTTCATGTTTATACACATTTTTATTTAAATTTATATTTAACCGTTGTTCCGGAACCACTCATTTTCTCTTTTAGTGTTCTAATAATAAGAGCTTGAAATATGCATTCCCTTTCGTAGTTCACAAACTTGTTATGTGATCACGTTCGATCGCTAGAATATAAGGGTTGTGAATTTGGGTATAATTTTCATAAGATTATCCAATTTTAATATGATTACACATCACTAATTGAAGTTTAAATACCAAGAAAAATCCACGAATTTAGTTTTATGCAGCGCAACCACGTTATCATTATTAATTAGCAGTACCACGATCAGATCAGATCATATTATTATTATTATTATTATTATTATTATTATTATTATTATTATTATTATTATTATTGAATTTTGGAGCATTATGAAAATGCACATTACCATACAACCCATCTTAATACCCTCGAAAAGGTGCGAGCACATCTCGAGCTGGAAAAGGATCGACTTAAGGCTGAGAAACCTAGAGCTGAGATGCACGTTGCATCATCCTCTCCGGCTGTGCAAAAGAGTAAGCGCTAGAGAAATGGTAAAGACCTTCACAAGAAGGCTAAACCATTTGGTCCAAACTCACATAAAAATTTCAAATCTAAGCAAATTGGTAGTGAGAACATGCAGAAAAAGCGCGCACGTAGAGAGGAATCTCGAACGTGTTTCAGGTGTGGAGTGAAAGGCCACCTGGCTGCTGCCTGTACCAATCCTCCTAAGATACGTTCAGAGAAATAATGACGAAAGTCATATGTTCTCATCAAATTCCAAATTCTCGAGAGTAGTTCAAATTCTCTTTTTAAATTACAGGACCGAGAAGAGGAATGAGCGTATATACGGAGCTGATGCCCCAAAATAAATAAGGACTGAATGTCAAGACCATCCTTACTTGCTTAAACTTTTTCTATTTCTTCAGTAATAAATACTCTTGGATTATAGGCTTCCACGTGACAAACGGGAACCTTTATTTTAGGGCATGTAGTGAATGCTTAAATTGAGTATAAATTATTCATTTAATTCACCTTGAGCTGCTTGATCTTATGGTTACTATCCAATACATTGATAATCTAAGTGCGATGTTTTTCTAATTCATTATCTGTTAGTACTCCATTATAAAATTAAAATCGTAACGAACAAAACCGATTAAAATGAATTTTTGAAAACGAAACGATTTCGCCACAGGTGAAGCCTGGTGATGCGCGCACTATGCACGCGTGTGCCTCGAGAGATGGAACACATCGATTCAAAGTACAAAATTCAATACAATGTGTGTTCTTGATTTAATGCTTAAAGTAAATTTTCATTTGCACGAACACCCATTCAAGTGTTTTACTCATACAAAATTCTCGTAGAGAATTTTAACGAGCATAAGGTGAAAACCTAATGCACGATCCATGGTGGATAAAACCTTGGGGGTATGAATGAGAAATGAAAAGGAAATCCGTTAAACGAAGGCTCCCACTATTCGCCTTTAACGATAAAAGATTGGCGAAGCATTAAAAGAACACACAATTCATAAACAAGGTCAGTACCATGATATCGCAGTTCAACTTATAACCTCTCTTTTAAAGGAAAGTTATGGTTAAATACAAAATCATGTGGTGTGCCTAGTTAATGTATAAATCAGTTACACAATCAAACTTTATAATGTATCTAGGTTACTATATATAGTGCTAAGTAGTAAATAACTTAACTAACTAGTCACTATACAAAACATTAGGTAAGCACTAGCCAACATATGCTAAGCACGGTCCAAGCATGCTATGAGCATGGTAGTAGGTGATGGATAAATGTCCAATTCGGGTTCGTATTTACACTTCGGGCCTCGCAAACACGTCAAAAATTACATCTCGGCTCCGAAAAACACCTCCCACGGTATCAAAACGGTCCGGAGGCGCGTTTACGCGCATCCGGACCGGACCTCCGGGTTGCATAAAGCAACCCGGAGGTCCGGGTTGCAAAGCAACCCGGACGTCCGGATTGCCATGCAATCCGGACGTCCGGATTGCAATGCAATCCGGACATCCGGATTGCATTGCAATCCGGAGGTCCGGGTTGCAGCAACCCGGACCTCCGGGCTGCAGCAACCCGGACCTCCGGGTTGCAACAACCCGGATCTCCGGGTTGCGGCAATCCGGACCTCCGGATTGCCCGCAACCCGGATGTCCGGGTTGCGTGACAATTCGGACCTCGCCGAATTGCCCAAGTCCGACGAGGTCCGGATTGCCTTACGGGTATCGCGCTATTACCGTACTCGCGATCGCCGTTACGTGTAGAGAAGTCAAGTTCATGCATTACCAATGTTGATGACGGTTCCCGTTTGTCTCCTTGAACCGTCGTCGAACCGCTCTAAAACCGGGTCCGGTCTCAAGGAAGCCTATAAATAGGAGGCCTTGGCCACCCATTTTCACTCACTCTCTCATTTGCCCAACTTTGGTATTTTGAGCTCTGACTTCTCTCTAGAACTTTCTCTCTCTAGAAATTACCCTTTTGCCACTATAGTAACTTAGGCATCGGAGAGGGCTCCGCTAGCACCACCCCCCTCTCCGTGCTAGCATTGGTCCTTTGTGCAGGATCCGACGCACGAGACACAGATTTGCCGGGTCACAACCTCGCCGGGTCACAGCCTTGCCGGGTCACAACCTTGCCGGGTCACAACCTCCGACAGAAGGGTCCTAACCCGCACAACCTCAGACGCGTCCTCGTGACCTCAGTCGTCCCGGACGCAACATTGGCGCCGTCTCCGCGATTCGAACAAAAAGCTACAGTACCACAGGAATCATGGCGGGTGATCACAACCCTCCCGAAGAGGTGAAAAACCCAAGGAAAGGGCCCAGACATCCCAGGAACTCCCCGACGAACAAAAGAACAGGATGCCAAGCTCCAGCTGGGAGCCAGTCAAGACCCTCCCGCATCCCAAGAGCTACTTCTGTAGCCTCATCCATACCAATTGACAATGTGCCCGGCGCACAGCGCAAGGAGCCGAAAAACAAACATCACGCACCTCCACCTAGTTTCAAACCAGAAGTTGAATCCCAGGCAGAAATGCTGCAGGACAAACAAAGAACGAGGGTAAACTCGATGCCCACCATTACTCCAGCAATGATGGCAGCACTAGAAGAGTTTCTCGCATTCAGCGAATCTCTAGAGAACCAAAGATGTGCAGCTCACCCACCTCCGTCCAACCAAAAAGCCTTCCAGTACAAAGGTGTCACCCTATCACCTCATTTGCCTCCATTCAACAAACAAGCTGAGATGATAGGAACAATGTCTCGAGTCATAAGTCACCAAGACACACTGCACCAGAGAAAAAAGGGGCAATGCATGAAAGATACCTTCCAGTACAAGCAGCCAAAGCAACCTCTTCAAGGAGGTTTCGAGAAGCCAAACAAAGTAAACACCGCCGACCACATTCCTCTGAATGCCCCACTATCTGTAATTTTGAGGGAAATGAAGAACTCAAATATGTGGAAGGAGCCACACAACTTCGGGAAAGGCCAAATGGGAAGAGACAAAGACAAGTGGTGCGACAACCACGAGGTCTTCGGTCACGAAACAGACCATTGCGTCAGCCTACGCAACCGCATTAACAACCTCATCCTCAAAGGCAATTTAAAGCAATTCATTGATCAAGGCGACAACCCTCCAAAGAAGACTCAAGCAGAGTCATCAAAAATACACAAGAAGGGTCCTTCTACAAGGATAAGCCAAGACGACGACATACCGATCACAGGATTGACAACAAGAACCCTAAAGGCAATAATTGAAAAAGAGATACATGTCTCCTGGGAAAAGAGGCAACCGCGACAGAAGAGGCCATTCCAGTCAAGTGCCCAAAGGAACAAAGAGTCCAATATCACCAAATGGGTTCCATTAAACACATCGTTATCTATCATCCTGAAGGAAATAAAAGAAACCAAGCTATGGAAGAAACCCTCCAAATTCCGCAAGGGACCATTGGGAGAAGATGAAAGCAAATGGTGTGAAAATCATGAAGTGTACGGCCACGAAACCGAAAGATGTGTTGGGCTAAGATTTCAAATAAACAATTTGATCTTAGAATGAAAAATGAAAAAGTATATCGACCATGGCAATAGGCATCAAATGAGTCCTCGCGTCGAGTCTTCAGGAAAGGGCAAAATGATGGACGATAATCCACCTATCGCCAAACGCCAGAAAAACAACGTCTCTTATGGAACCAATTGTGATGACTCGTACAATCTTTGGAGTATGGCAGCATTCCCAGAAAACAAACCTCACCGCCAACCTAAGCCAACAACTGCCTTCCTTGACAAAGATGTTGAAGAACACAAGCAAAGTAAAACTTGGGTACATGACGTCAACTTTTGTCCATCCCCAAAAGGAGACATTGAAGAGCTCAACACGCTAGATGCATTGAGAAACTATGTGGCACGTGGCAGAATCAACTAGCCAACAAATCACCTACGGGGACATCAAACGCATCACAATCCCTTTATTTTCCCTATCTCCTTTTCGCATATCTATGTTAAATCCTTTAAAGTTTAAGTACAACTCATGCTTATTAGCCTCAGTAATTTTCAAAAGAAGTGATCACTAGTCACTTTCTTGTAATCCGTCGTGAGAACTCTAAATATCTAATAAAGGATAAATCTACTTTTGTAGGTACATTATTATGACGCATATTACTTGGGAATAACGCTAAGTAACAACTACACACATATTCCTCGCGTCAACAACATAAAGTCTCAAGCATTTTATAAAAATCATGTCGCAATAATAGACAAGCCGGGGGCATTACACAAGGACAGGTCATACACTATTAGAAGTCAAAGCAATATAAACAATCAAGAAACAGCGATACAACCGCCAAACAACTTGGGAGCACCAAGCTGAGGAGCGCTCGACAAGTCTACCTAACATATGCTTACCATAACCTACACTCATCATGTTTACCATCAGGGAAGTTTCCTACACAAACAAGGAATCCTCGTATCAAATTCCTTTACTTCATTTATCATATGAAAATTTCATCACTTTATACTTTTGCAAACTTATAAAAATTGCGACTATCTAACAAAAGCAACTCTACTCGTAGGTACATGTTACACTACGATTGTTACTCGGGAATGATGGCAAGTAGTAACCTATGCACAAAATCTACTTCAACAATACAAGCTAAGCATTATATGCAAGGAGGGAGCTATGGGCATCAACCACAAACAACGTCTCGGATCAACACCAAGACCTATTATTAAAACGACGACTATTCAAGGCGTCAACTACAAGCAATACCTTGGAATAACGCCAAGGCCTACCGTCAAAATGTGCATGTCGAGGTATCCTCTTTTCAAAAGACAAGCCCCATGTTTACTCTTTTAATGACATGTTGTGACATCTCTGGTTAAGAGGCAAATCCTCATGTTCATAAGCCATTCCCTGAGTTCAGAACAGGATGGGCATACAGGGCTGATCACCCTTTAAGTGACGGAAGTTCTCTCTTTAGACAACGACCTCACTCTATAACAAGTGCGTATATCCGGTTCAGGGTGCACTCTTTATGGCGAATGTCCTCTGTCTAGTCGGCATTCCCATATTACGAACGCCATCAGGGTTCGTGTAATACGGCGGAAGTTCTCTCTTTAGACAACGACCCCACTATATAATAAAGTGCGTATATCCAGTTCAGGGTGCACTCTTTATGGCGAATGTCCTCTGTCTAGTCGGCATTCCCATATTACGAACGCCATCAGGGTTCGTGTAAAACGGCGGAAGTTCTCTCTTTAGACAACGACCCCACTATATAACAAGTGCGTATATCCGGTTTAGGGTGCACTCTTTATGGCGAATGTCCTCTGTCTAGTCGGCATTCCCATATTACGAACGCCATCAGGGTTCGTTTTATAGGTTTTCAAACCGTGTTGCATGGTTCCTGGACGCAGAAAGCAGGCATCACAATTCATACTCTCAAAAAGTGTTACATGGTCCCTGGACGCAGGAATCATGTATCACAATTATTTTCTCAAACACTTTACCAAAAACTTTGCCAGAATCTTATCAAACATTTTTTGTATCAAACACCCTTCAAAATTTTTTATCAACATGATTTTTTGGATGTATCACTTTCAATAACAAAATATTTTCCCAAATATTTTATCAACAAGCTTTTTAGATTTCACAAAATGCTTCTTCAAAAACTTAAATGTTTTTATGTATGCTTCCCCAACGCGGGTTCATACACGCTGTCAGGTGCGTACCCTGTATAAAACTCGTAAAATTTACAAGTCGAGTCTTGTACAACGTCGCCTTAGAGTGGAACTAAGAGACGGTATAAACTAGTATCTTGCTTAGTCAAGTGACAAGCTATTCAGGAACAAAGGGCAATATGCATAAGGCATCAGGCAGGCAATCAGGAGGACATCTCAACTTGTCAATCAGGAAGTGGCTATCGGTCACGACCGCAGGAACTATGTCTGCGTTACGAGTCATCCGCATTCAATAAACATATTTAAAGCGGACAAGTCGGAAGCAACAACTAAGGAACAAATGCAACAAGTCTTCAAGCATGGAAGCCGGGGGGGCAAACAGACTCAGAAATGAGTTCAACATATCCAAAAGACGGCAAAGATTAAAAAATGCCATTATCTCTAACAAGACTCGACGGGACAAGCAGAAGTTGCCGCCGTTTTCTCCAAGCAAAATCTACAATGCGCAGGTCACAACATCCTATGCTCTACTCATGCCATGCCTTGGAGTCTAGCCAAGAAGGGCAATCACAGTACTTAACAATGTCCAGGTGACGAAATGTCATGCAAGCAAAAGCATGAACAAAGAATTATAAACAAACACTTACCTCAGTAGGAGTAACGCTCCTCCTTGGACCGGTCCCTCGACCGGGGGGCAGAAGACGCCACTACACAACCCTCAACTCTATTTCTCTTATCACAAGAAAGAGTTAGCACGGTCATGCTCAGCATAAAGAACCAAGAATCGCTCGAGGAACACGCCCCTGCGTCGGATCTTTTGAGAATTATGCTAAGGACAGAAACTGCAGCTGGCAATAACTGGGAAAATCAACAAGATCTAATATCTTGGAAAGTGCTATCAACAATACAGTCAGTGCGCAAGCGCACACCAACACTTATTCAAGCACTCATGCGACAGACTCTCCGTGTGAAAACAACCACAAACTTACAAGACTTATTAAGCCTTCGTGCAGCAAGTAACCAACATCGCGCAAGGGGGGCAACCTCTTCAACATATCAACATCAATGCGCGTATCAGTGTTAACGCGTGTATCATCCATACATGTCGACAAGGTTGCTCGTCGACAAGGAGAAAATATTTTCTAAGTGTTTCCATGTACGTACATACATGTCGACAAGGTTGCTCGTCGACAAGGAGAAAATATTTTCTAAGTGTTTCCATGTACGTACATACATGTCGACAAGGTTGCTCGTCGACAAGGAGAAAATACTTTCTAAGTGTTTCCATGTACGTACATACATGTCGACAAGGTTGCTCGTCGACAAGGAGAAAATATTTTCTAAGTGTTTCCATGTACGTACATACATGTCGACAAGGTTGCTCGTCGACAAGAAGAAAATATTTTCTAAGTGTTTCCACGTACGTACATACATGTCGACAAGGTTGCTCGTCGACAAGGAGAAAATATTTTCTAAGTGTTTCCATGTACGTACATACATGTCGACAAGGTTGCTCGTCGACAAGGAGAAAATATTTTCTAAGTGTTTCCATGTACGTACATACATGTCGACAAGGTTGCTCGTCGACAAGAAGAAAATATTTTCTAAGTGTTTCCACGTACGTACATACATGTCGACAAGGTTGCTCGTCGACAAGGAGAAAATATTTTCTAAGTGTTTCCACGTACGTACATACATGTCGACAAGGTTGCTCGTCGACAAGGAGAAAATATTTTCTAAGTGTTTCCATGTACGTACATACATGTCGACAAGGTTGCTCGTCGACAAGGAGAAAATATTTACTAAGTGTTTCCATGTACGTACGTACACGTCGACAAGGTTGCGCGTCAACAAGGGGAAAATATTTTCTAAGTGTTTCCATGTACGTACGTACACGTCGACAAGGTTGCGCGTCGACAAGGGGAAAATATTTTCTAAGTGTTTTCATGAACACACACATACATGTTAACAAAAATGGATTGCATACAACGAGTAGCTATGCCCCTTAGGCACACCTACGACGCTCATCGACAAAGCTCATACGACGACATCTATGGTAACAAGCTTTAGATATCGTCTAAATATTTTCTAAGTGTCTTAGCATACTTGCAGGCAATAACCAACAGTTTATACCTGACGCTCAACATCAACACACATATCAACACCGGTGGACACTATGTCCAAACGAAGAATTCTACCTCAACTACCTACGGGAGTGAAAATCGTCTAAGTTATGAACTAACGGCGATAGTAACGGCAATCAATCAGCAATTATTCAACATACAAGCATCCACAAGCAGTTCCATACATCAACAACGAAAAATGGCCCAAACGAACAACAATCCGGTGACATTGTCATTCAAGTCGAAGCAATCTGTTAAAATTGGGTTTCCAAACTACCTCAAAACGTGACGAAAAGTATCCCAATGGATTCCCCTCGTCGAGACGATTCCGGGAAGGTGTGGACCGAAACGAGGCGAGCCCGGGAAGGCGGCGCGTGGGACTCACGCTCCGGCGAAGCTCCTCCACTCGCGGTGGCGCGTGAGGGCGCGTGAGACGTCCCTTGGAGAATCCGAAGGTGGCGCTGGAATCGTTGGGACGAACCGGGTCGATTGGTGGTGTCAATTTCCAAAAACAAGCAAAAAATCAGACTCGAAACTGTCAAAACGTATTTAAGCTCCACGACGGCAAAGAAACTTTGAACACAAAGGTAATTCCGGGAAAGGGTAAGTGAATTACCTGCAAATGGCTGGAATTTGGAAGCTCCCAAGGTGGTGGAAGGACAAATGAGAATATGTGTGTTTACTAATCCCTAAGAAGATGCTTTGTGGATAAGGATCAAGGATTAGTTCACCTACACACGAGACTAAACCCCTACGGTATACTCTATCCTCTCCTCTCAAGATATCTACTCTCATACGTATCTTGACATCATTCGCACGTCACGCTCGCATGATTCATGATTTGGAAATCACTTAACCATTTTAGAAACATACAATTTCTATTTTCTTGATTTACGTAATTACGATCTTGCCACGTCCTTTATTCATACTTACATGTTGATAGACGCATTCTTGCATAAGTGCATTACCACTTGCTCATGTCTCCGACAATAACCATGCTTGCACGTCATATATGTATTTCCCATCGCACTAACCATAGTGACAGGAAATAAAGTCGTTCGGCCGAAAAATCAAGCGACGGACGGAATCGAGATGTCTGCACCCGACCGACGATCAAAATTAAAAGGTTAGCGTCAGACTCAAATTGGACAAGTATCCTAACTTAAAATAGAGTCAAGAAAGGTTCTAAACCGTTTCTTGACTCGGGGGCAAGTGATGGATAAATGTCCAATTCGGGTTCGTATTTACACTTCGGGCCTCGCAAACACGTCAAAAATTACATCTCGGCTCCGAAAAACACCTCCCACGGTATCAAAACGGTCCGGAGGCGCGTTTACGCGCATCCGGACCGGACCTCCGGGTTGCATAAAGCAACCCGGACGTCCGGATTGCCATGCAATCCGGACATCCGGATTGCATTGCAATCCGGAGGTCCGGGTTGCAGCAACCCGGACCTCCGGGCTGCAGCAACCCGGACCTCCGGGTTGCAACAACCCGGACCTCCGGGTTGCGGCAATCCGGACCTCCGGATTGCCCGCAACCCGGATGTCCGGGTTGCGTGACAATTCGGACCTCGCCGAATTGCCCAAGTCCGACGAGGTCCGGATTGCCTTACGGGTATCGCGCTATTACCGTACTCGCGATCGCCGTTACGTGTAGAGAAGTCAAGTTCATGCATTACCAATGTTGATGACGGTTCCCGTTTGTCTCCTTGAACCGTCGTCGAACCGCTCTAAAACCGGGTCCGGTCTCAAGGAAGCCTATAAATAGGAGGCCTTGGCCACCCATTTTCACTCACTCTCTCATTTGCCCAACTTTGGTATTTTGAGCTCTGACTTCTCTCTAGAACTTTCTCTCTCTAGAAATTACCCTTTTGCCACTATAGTAACTTAGGCATCGGAGAGGGCTCCGCTAGCACCACCCCCCTCTCCGTGCTAGCATTGGTCCTTTGTGCAGGATCCGACGCACGAGACACAGATTTGCCGGGTCACAACCTCGCCGGGTCACAGCCTTGCCGGGTCACAACCTTGCCGGGTCACAACCTCCGACAGAAGGGTCCTAACCCGCACAACCTCAGACGCGTCCTCGTGACCTCAGTCGTCCCGGACGCAACAGTAGGCACTGAGCATGATATCAGCAGTGCTTTGTACTGTACATCACCTATGGTTGAAGCACGAGTGATGCATGGACATAAGCACGGTACTAGCATGATCGAGTAAAACTTGCAGTGCAAATTAACTGTTTTTCTTAATTGTATGAAATGGGTTTTCAGTTAATTTTTTTCTTCTTCTTCTTCTTCAATCTCTTGAGTGTTTGTGAGTTAATTACATTGGTTTTGATTAGCAAATCAAGATCCATTGTTTACAGTTTGTATCAGCCGAGGGTTCGATTCCCGACAGCGGCATTAAAAATAAAAAAAATGAAAAAAATAAAGAAGTTAAGGGAATATATATGAAAACCTCCCATAATAACATCAGTTTATAACCAGAACCGCTCGCCACTATATATAATAACTAATAATAACATAGAAATAACGAGAATATTATTATTCCACTTAATTTGCATTGGACACCAAACGACATAAAACCTAAAATACGATCAATTAATTATATGTATATAATTCCGGTAGAGGAGTTCCGGTGAGGAAATGGGTAACAAGCGAAAGAGATCTCTTGGGTTGGTAGCTCGGAACTTGATGCCCCGCCGCTCTCACCGTCGCAAAAGTCAATTCGCCGTTGCCTTTATAAACTTGCGAGAAGCCTCCGACAACCTCGTCAACGTACCACGGATACCATGCAGTTGTTGTGTTGAGATTCATTGAGTCAATGGAATACCTAGTTGATGTTACAGGTATTCTTCCATCTGTGTCACCACTGCATTTTCACAAATACATATATTTTTTTTTAGATTAATATGATGTAATATTTATATTTATTTATTTATTTATATTTCGTAAATATTATGTATTTTAAACACTTGTTTTACTTTTCTTATATCAATTATTATATTTTTTATTTTACCTTTTATGAAACTAAATATATTATTTACTAAATGTAAATACGACATATGTGTAGTTTTATTTTGTATATTCATTATAGTATTATACGTTATTATTATAATTTGGAGAGTATGCTATTATTATTCTCCGTTTTTAATCTTATCTTATAAAAAAATGGAGAAACAATGAAATAGTGTATATTTACATATAAAGTATAAGCATTTATACAAAATGTGTGTTTTAGGTTAAACTTAATCACTCTATATGTTTTTAAGCTGAATTTTGTTCTAAATGTTTGATTTACGGGTAAACATAATGGCTATAAATGCACATTTTAAGGTCAATAAAACTTAGTGATTCTAAATGTGTGTTTTAGATGCAAATATGGTGACTCTGATTATTCGTTTTAGGAACAATTCTAAATGTATGTACAATATATATGCAAACTTTTAATAAAGAAGTGAAATCATGCTAGTAAATTACATATTTTCATTGTATTTATATTAATTCGGTACTTATTTACTTAAATATTAATTTAGTTTGGTGGCAGCATATTGTTCAACTAATGAAATTTAGGTCACGGGTTCAAAGCTTTTTACTCAAACTTTATTTTGATAATATATGCATATTATTTGCCTCGTGTCTAATGTGAATTAAATGTCGTGTCAAATAAATATCATTTCACGAATTGCACACGAACTAAGTACGGTACAATTTATATGTGTCAGAATCGTGTTAAGGGTCGTGTCAAATTGACACGAGGAAAAAGGACGTGTCAAAGTTCGTGTTAACTGAAAGGCCGTGTCAAATTTGAGTATAATGTTGTGTCAGTTTGACACGAGGAACTACCCTGTGTCAAAGTTCGTGTTAATTGACTATGTTTTCTTGTAGTGTAAATAGTATGGTTAATATAGTACTTATATAAATAACAATGACCAAATTATAAATAGATATATATTTAGATTATTAGGATTTGTTAATTTGGATTTGGTGTTTAGATTTGGATTTTTTTGAAGTGTTTGTATTTGATTGGTGTTTAGATTTGTGATTTGAATTTATATATAATGTTATATTTTGACAAAAAAAAAATTATATGTAATTTTGAAAAATGAATAAAAAAAACAAAACAAAACAAAACAAAAATTGTTCACGCGGCAGGACGGGTCGGGGTCCCGCGGGTCGACCCGTGGGATTTTTTTCCCGGCTGACCCGCCCTGAGAGGTACACCTTTCCGGGTCTGGGTCTGCCATGCCGACTCGCGGGGCGGGTCCGGGGCTGCGGAAACCCCCCGTTGCCATCCCTAGTCTAGGTGTGAAGATTATGGGAATGGAAAAATCTTCACTTTATCCATTACAATCGATGACCCAATACAAGTAGATATTATTCTAAAGGGTGGAAGACAGGAATATGGTTCAGGGGGCTAAGAATTGAACTAGAAATATAAACAATAAATGCAAAAAAAATTCAAAATTTTAAAGGTTCAAATTGAAATTATTTACATTTTTAAAGTAATAAAAATGCATATCACGAAAAGTTGGGAGAACAATTGCCAACTTGAGCCCACACCGGCTCGTTCCTGGATGGAACCCTAGGACACTCCGCGGAAAATCAGAGAATAAAAAGTTTTGCTATTAGTTAATTAGGTTTATCATTGGATGAACTAAATTCAGTGAGCCGTACTGTGAAAGTGTAGACGCTAAATAATTGACTATCTGTCCTAAAATCTTAAAAGGTCCAACATGTGAAACTTTAGTAATTAAACAGAGGCTTTAAAACTGGCGCCGCGGAGATTTCGAACTTGCACGCTCTGATACCATGTAAAAATCTAGACTAATCATTTGACCAACTGTCTCAGAACCTTAATGTGATAAATGAAGTCATGATTTAGTCTTTATACTTCAACCGTTACAAAGAGTTAAACGACCAGTTATTAATGGGCTTCCAATTAGGTTAAGAAAGTACCTGTAAACCCAAACCCTAAGACCATTGGCCATGAGCTCTTTGAGGAGGGGGATGGTACTTGAAGCCGAATCAAGCCAACCATGAATCTCACTAGAGCAGGGTTTCCAATCGTAGCTCAATTTGGTTACGTTTGCATGAAGTGCTTCTTGCACTTCTGGTCTATTCAAATATGCATAGACATAGTTGTCACTGCATGGATCGAAGTGCCTAATCTGCACGTAAACAGAAAATATCAAAATGTTATTTTTTTAGAGTTAAAAGAACGTATAATTTACAGTCTCAAGTTTCACTTAATGTTGCGATTTTGTGTCTCATGATTAAAATGTTAATATTTTTGTTGATTCTTGGTGTGATTACTTTAGAGAAGCCAATCCAGACGAAACAAACAGTCAAATTCGAGCTCTCATGCACACTCCCTTCACGTCACCTTGCTGGTACCGTCACTTGAGAAGCTGGCCACATTCGCGCCAGTAAATCACGCTCTGTTGTCGCTGGAAATCGCTGCACACCACTCTGCTAGAAACCCTATCTTTCAGATGTTCAAGTTTGGGGGGAAACTGGACGATTTATGAAAAATAAAGAGTAATGGACTATGGCTGGGTGAGTCGGTTGTTAGAAATGACTGAAGAGAGATGAAAAAACGCGCGAAGACAGCGAAAGACAACCAAAATGAAACTTGTAACTGTTTATATTAATATTTTAATCTGAAACACCAAATCGCAACCTAGATAAAACCTGAGACTGTAAATATGTTATTAACTAATTAAATCCTAATAACAACTTACAGAAGCTTTGTTTGGTGTGGCTGTGAGGTTGGAGTTGTCAGGACAAGAAGGGTAATAGATGTTGTAAATGTCCATTCCAAGGATTAAAACCCAAGCATCATCAATTGCATAGATGCACTTTTCCGACACGTTTTCCTTTGGTCCGAAATCGCATTCCGATTCAATTACTTGATGAAGTTCGTCCGAAATCACTGCGTGCGTCCACCAGTAGTCGTACATTCCCTTTCGATCCGTCTCGCGATTGATAATCGCATTACCGATCTACAAACAACATGCAAATATGTCGAATATTTTAGAAGTTGATTATTCAAATGTTATATCATGATAGATAATGCATCAGATTTTATAAGAAATAATAAAAAAAATGTTTCTTACACGGATTTTAATCGATTTTTTCGATTACAAGAGATAATGCATGAGATTTTATGATAGAGAAATAAGAAAAATTGTAAAATTAATGTTTCTTCTACATGAGAGATCATATTTTATGACAGAAATAAGAAAAATTAATATTAATATTTCTTCTACGGGTCTTGATGTGCTTGATTTAAAGGTTGATAAATTCAAATCAACTTTTCAGTTGTTAGATCATGAGAGATAATTCAGCATGTTTTAGAAGTAACAAATAAAAACAGTAAATAATTTTTTATACAGATCTCAATGTTCTTAATCTAGAAATGACAAATTGGCTTGAATTACTATTGACTTCACTTTAAAATGTCTTATATTTAGAATTTGACTAAAATGAAGTCAACTGTAATTCAATCAGATTTTTCACATGTTAGATCATGAGAGATAATGCATCAGATTTTATGATAGAGAAATATAAAATTAATGCTTCTTAACCAAATCTTAATGTTCTTGATTTAAGGGTTAATAATTCAGCAATTCAAGTTGATTTTTCAACCGTTAGATGACGAGAGATAATTTAATCAAAGAGTTGGTCTGTTTGGAACTGTGTCCAGCCTGGACCGGTTCCAAACAGTCCGATTCCGACCAATCCTACACATGGAAAAAAAAAAGCGATAAATTATTCCAAGTAAAAACAGCAACTATTAGTATACATATCTCGATGTTCTTGATCTAATTAAGGCTGATAAATCGAGTTGAATTAAAAGTTGATTTCGGTACTAACCATGATGCCTTTGAGGTTAATGACATTGCGGTTGTTGACCCTCTTGTTCATGGCAAGTACAAAGTGAGCCAGTTGAGGTACGTAATTGCCTGCATAGCTTTCACCAGCAATGTAGAGTTCACGGTCCTTATATTCTGGAAACCTCTGTAGCCAGTTGCGTAGGAACCAGTAGTTGTCAGCAGCTGTTGTTTTGTCTCCGCTTGACCTTATGTCGGACGTCGTGTTTGAATATGAGAATCCAACTCCAGCAGGAGATTCTACGAACAGGACATTAGCCGCTGATCCAACCAACCAAACAAAATATTCAATTTAGGGTTTGTGTTATATCTCGGATTCAAATATCTGAAAATGAAAAAATATTTATATGAAACGTATTATCTTTTACGGGTCGGTTAGCATTTCTGCGGTAGGCAAACGATACTGATTTTTTTGTTTGTAGTGGCATGTGATATTAGGGATGGGCATAGAATTAAACTGTCCGGCTCGGATTGGAACTGGTTAAACAGTTTTGGTCCAGCCCGAATTTGAAATTAGTGCTTGAAAAATTGGATCGGTTCTGGATTGGAACCGTAAAAAACATGCGGGTTTGGTTTAGAACCGAGCGGACCCGTTTTTCTATACAGATTTACACTTTTGTTTAAATAAAATTAGTCCAAAACCAAATCAGGCTATCACTACCGAAAATACCTGAATATGCGACAGAAATTGTTTTCGTCGATGAAAGTTCGTCGGTAGTTTGCCTATAGCGACGGAACTTGTTTTTCCTCGATAAATTTAATTTATTGCGACGAAATATTTTTTAGTCGCCAAAACAAAATTTTACCGACAAAAATATAAAATTTCGTCGGGAAAAAAAGTGACTCTCCCCTCGAAAAGTTGGTCTGTTTGGAACTGCAACCAGGCTGGACCGGTTCCAAAGACTCCGATTCCGACCAACCGTACACATGGAAAAAAATGATAAATTTTAATTACGTACCATTATTCCAAGCAAATTTGTTTCTGAAAAGAGTTTTTCCGTCACTGTAAACGCGGAATGGTCCAAGTTCTTCCATTGCTCCATAAGCCAAGGAAGAGCAGCCCGGACCTATAGGAACCATATAAATATACATAACAAAAAATAAATAAAAAAACAAGATTTATGAACAACGACAATAATAACGGATTCAAATTACTTGTCCAACTCATTCGACTCTGATTATGTTTCGTCGTTGTGATTTTAATACGTGTACTTAATGTAACTAGTTTTGTGGTTTTTCTCTAAAAGAACTATAAACTATTGGGATTAGTGAACATTAAAAATGAAATATTAAAACCCGTGTTAAAATCTTAACGGTGAGACACAATCTGAAATAAAAAGTGTGGTACAAATTATCTGAATTCAATAATTAGTGAATTATGAACATAAATTGCAAAATTGATTAGAAAAATTAAACCTCAAATCACAATAATTAATATGCGAAAAACACAACAATTGCACATACTCAATTTATTTAGAAATGATAAAGTCATAAACAAATTAAATATTTAAGATACTAAATATAACTTAGAATCTACAAAACTTTGTTTAAAAATGGTACCTCCATTAAGCCATAGAAGAAGAGGCAACTTCTCAGGCCCCTTATTCTTAGGTGCCTCAGTGAAGTAGTAGAACAAAGCACGACCATTCCACTTGTCCACCGTGATATAACCCGAATATTGGTCGAAATTGACACGTGGCTGCCCCGGAAGCTTCGTAATCTTGTCTGCCTTCTTCAACCCTTGTTGAAAAGAAATCCTATTGCTGGTGCTATAACCTATTAAGAGCATCCGTATTAGATAGTATTAATTAAATGTGGGTTTAACGTATTTTTTATGTAAAATGAATAAAAATGTGCTATAATGGTTTTATATAGCATTCTTTAAAAGCGGAACCCACCTAATTTTACGTAACCTATTTCTCTAAACTTAAGGAATGCACTATGTATTACGTAAACAATTTTTAATTATAAATTTGTTCATTTTATAATTAATGCTAATATCTTATTGCTGGTTGTTTGAAAATTTAATAATAAAATATATTTAAGTAATACGATTGAAGAGCAAATATTGTTTACGTTTTAATTTTACGTATTTCTTAAAATGTACATAAATGCCTACGTGACAACTTTAAAGAATGCAATTTAAGTAAAACCATTATGAATGCTCTAATGAGTAATAATGAATAAATATATATTATAACATAATCTGATAATATATTAAAAAAATATATATATATATATATATATATATATATATTTCTAATATAACTGAATTAGTAGATAAAACCTCTCATCGAAAGGTTTTCTTCGAACAATGCCGTGTTTATTGAGTGATCGAAGTCGTTGGTCGTATCGACACTTGGCGACAACCGATTCGCCCGGTAGAGTTTCTCGAGAGCCTCGGCTTGGTTGGTGAGTCCATTGGCTGGTCTGAGTGTAAAGAGTGATATCCAGAACGAAAAGCAATGTTGATAATGTGGTCTCCATAACTAGAGAGAATGAAAATAAAGAAAGAGTATAGGAGTTGGGTAATTTGGCTAGTGGCTTTTATACAGAAAATAAATAAATAAATGGTTTTTTTTTTATTTAAAATAAAGAATAAAGCGATGTGGTTTGATTTGTACGTACTATTATTATAGATAGTATCACGAAATATAACGTTTCTATAATCGTTTTCATGGCTAAACTCAATTGGTATGAAAATCTCCTACCTTACTTTCCTGTCTTACTCTCTGTCTTACTACGTACGTAAAACTTTCACGATAATGAATAATTTTTTTTCGTATATCTTATACAATATAATACAAGCGTTACTAGTTTTTTTATTTTTTTTCTAAAAACCTATTAGGCATAATGTACGGTTGGGCGGGGTGAACCCTTGAAGGAAAATTGACACATTTTAGCCATTTAGGGTTCACCATGCCCAACTGTTTACTAATCCTAATAGGGTTTTAAAAAAAATCATAAAACTAATAACATTTGTATTATATTATATAATGTATACGAAAAAAAATTATTTATATTCATATCGTGAAAGTTTTACATAGTAAGACAGGGAGTAGGGGCATGAGATTTTCATCCTCAATTTCAAGCCCGATTTTCAGTTCATTTTACTGTTAAAAGAGTTGCAATATTTTAATAAGTAAAAAAGTTACTTATTATTATAATTATAATAATAATAAATATGTAAAGCACTTATTAATTATATTAACCCTATTGATTAGCTACTTTTTTATATTATTAAAACATGGATTTATTTGTATTATTATCAAAAAATTATTATTATCTACATAAAAGAATCTTTAAGAAAAGATATTATCTTTTGTGTATTCAGGTAAAAAGAAGCTGTGGTAATATATATTCGTAGAATACATGGGATCCTCAAGAAAGTATAATAAAAATAAAAGACTAAAACTATATTATATATAGTGTAGTAGTTTAGTACAACTAACTATAAGTTACAATTCACATTCAGGAGTTCAAATCCTACTAAAATTCTAAGAATAAAAAAAATGTTTATGATAAGATTTTACTTATTCCCTTACTAACAGACTTGATGCGTAAAAAATATAGTCTAAATATAAAGTAAACATATTACGAGTGTTATCCTCTTGACGAGTCCTTAAAAATGCGCACTAACTCTATGAAGTTTGGGTTTTCGGTTTAAAAAAAATATGCATGGTAAGTATTTTATCCATTCCCTTACTAACTGACTCAGTGCGTATAAAAAATAGTATAAATATAGAGCAAATATACTATGATTGTTGTTCTGGTCCTAAAACATGCAAATTCTATAAAGTTTGGGGTCTGAAAGTATCAACCGTCTTAAAATGTTCAATCTAACCGGCCATGTTCTTCCATGTGATTCGTCCAATTTATTAGAGTGACCCGATTTGGAAACATGTGTAATTATTATCTTCATTGGATGGAGACATGTCAATTGCTCGAGTTGAAATTAACAACTTTTGTAATGTCTTTTCGTGGAGTTTAAAGGAAAGGGAAGTGGGGATTGTAAATGAAGAAAAATCATCAAAACTTATTTAAATAGCTATAAGTTTTTATAAATTCCAATTTATAACCAAAGGTTGTTTAAGTATGAAAAATATATATATATATATATATATGAATAACTTTTAATAACATATTAATAAGTTCATAAGCTCAAACTTGTGAGTGAGAACTTTTGATATACTGATGTGGGAGATCTTGAAGTGTCGGATTTCGCCGTACGAATATAGGTTTTCAGGTGGAAACGATGATTTGAGAAAAACCCATAGTATATACTATGGTGTGTTTGATGGTTTTTGGCCAAATTACGTTGTTTAGAGGGCTAAAATTGCATTTTTATATTACTTCGGGTATTTTTCGCAACTTTCGGTTTTAGTTGGATTTAGTTGTTAATTTCGGAATTTTAATAGGGTTAGGGTTTTTGTTTTATTTATTTAAGACTCTCTTCGTTTATATTCAGTTAATTGATATATGAAAAAATTGAGATTTTCCTCTACTCTGCGTCAATTCTTCGGTATTCTTCTGAATCAACGAATTATTGCGCCTCTATCCAACAAATTCTCGGTATTCTATTTGAATCGGTGAGTTTTCGATCCATCTATCTCATCACGCGCTGCGTCATATACTCTTATTCGTACTCTATCAGTAAATGAAGAAAGAATAACCATAAACTGCACTTTTCGGGGTGCCCACCTCACTATCTATATAGTTTAGCTTAAATTTCAATAAAACGTGCGTCTTATCTAACTATTTAATAAGCTAACTAGCTATTAGAAAGTAGATAGTACCAATATAATTCTACATTATTTTGTGGAACGCCATAACAAATATTTCTTTCATACCGACCCGAAAACGAGAATGTATCATTAAATTCCGGGGAGGGGAATGCCGGAGAGGAAATGGGTAATAAGCGAAAGAGCCCTCTCGGGTTGGTAGCTCGGAACTTGATGCCCCGCCGCTCGCACCGTCGCAAAAGTCAATTCCCCGTCGCCTTTATATACTTGCGAGTAGCCTCCGACTTCTTCGTCAAGGAACCACGGGTACCATGCAGTTGTGGTGGTTAGATTCATCGCGTCAATGGAATACCTAGTCGATATCACAGGTACTCTTCCATCTGTATCACCACTGTAAAAAAAAGTTAGAAATGTATTAGAAACACTAAATTGAACAAAATCAAAAGTATATGGTCAAAACTAACGGTTAACTAACAGATGCACCAAAAGTCTACAATTGCAACTGCGTCATATTTTGAAATATGTCATACTTATATAATGTAGCAATATTATTAAAATTACCTAAAAACCCAAACTCTGAGACCATGAGCCATGAATTCTTTCAATAGGGGAAGGGTACTTGAAGCGCTGTTGGTCCAACGTTTGATAGTGTCACTACATTGTTCCCAATCGTAGCTCAATTTGGTAACATTTGCATGAAGTGCTTCTTGCACGTCTCTTCTGTTCATATACGCTTTCACATAATCATCACTGCATGGATCAAATCGCCTCACCTACGTCCACACAAAACATTCATAAAAAAAACTTGATAAATAACCGAAAATAAACCCAACAGACTAAGCCAATAATTTTTTTTTCGGAGGATAAGAATTGAATTATGGGTATATAATCAATTTTAATAAAATTTCAGGGGTAAATGTAAAACTATTAAGAACCATATTAAGAACTATAACACTTTTTAGGGTCAGAATTACAGATCATTAAAAGTTAATGGGGCAAATTTCCCTGCGACAAAGTAACAGACAGGGAGACAAATGTTTTTCTATCATGATTGTGAAATACCATATTTTGCTTTTTTAACTAATATGGCGGACTTCACTGTAATATAGGTAAAACTTTAAAATTATGAAATTTTTTAACTACACATAATATTTGTATCAAACTATTAATAATATCAATTTCCCTAAGGGGTTCGCCTTTCAGGGCAATAAAAAATATAAAAAATGAGTATCATCAACATGGTGCTTGTGGAGTCTTGACGAGAGTTACTAGAATGACGAGAAATTATTCAATACATTGAGGTAACAGGTGGATCCTACCTACTACCACTTCACTCAATCAATATGTGACATTTGTCCATGTGTCAGGAAATTTCTGTCACGAATTACATGTTACCTCAGATGTATTGAATAATTTCTCCTAGAAAGACTCCGGGGATAAAGCCACATAGGGGCGAATGGGATCAATTGTCTCATCAACCTTTTGTGATGTGCAATTTTTACCCTAAAATTTATAATTTTTGTCAATTTGACAGTTTGAAATCTTACAATTACACTTTAAATTTTTTGTATACTAGTTATTTGTCCCTAACACAATTCTTACGCATAAAATTAATTCTTAACTTCTTCCCTAAATCTAAAGGTGAGCCAAATAAACCCGACAAAGAACCGAATAAACACGAATAAAAGTTGATAAAGAACCGAAAACCCGACAAAGTACGAGAAATATTACTATCATGTATATAGTTATAATTACTCACAGAAGCTCTCTTGGGGGTGACTGTGAGGTTGGAATCGTGGCAGATAGGGTAATAGATGTTGTAAATGTCCAAGTATTTTACAGCCAGGCTCCATGACTCGTCGGCGGCTTTTAAACACGCGGCTGAATTGTTGGCGTTGGGACGAAAATCGCATTCCGTTTCAATTATTCGGTGATTCTCCGACGAACTCAGCGCGTGTGACCACAGGTAGTCGTAAATTCCTTTTACGTCGGTCTCGTCGTTGATAACCGCATTTCCGATCTGCACATGTTGGAAGTAACCTAATTAATGAAGTGCAATATTGTAGCATAAAAGTTGACAATCTTTTGAGTGACAGGAAAAAAATACAGTCGACTGCAGATACAGTTAAATTTACAATTAACGGATCGAGGTTTGAAATTTGTTTAGAGAGAGAGGAATAATGTTCGTTATGGGTGGAGACGCGGATCTCGAGATTCGAAATCGAATGATTGTTATTAGTTAAATTTAACTGTATTTGCACTCGAGTCGTCTTAAGGATAATAATAATAGATATAGTTTAACACTCCAGCCATGAACTTAGATAAAGGAAAATGATTTAAGAGTTGAAAATATCATCAATTTCATAAGAAAAAAAGTTTAAGAATCTAAAAAAAATCCCAACTATATAGATCATGTTACTAATCATTGTCTCATATTTAAAATGTTTATATTTAGAGTCCCAACTATTAGATTGATTGATTTTCATTTTTTTTCTATTAAAATTGACGGAAAAACATGTTTTTTAAGTATCAAATCAGCTTAAATCACGAGCAATAAATCTAATACTTCCAAAAATTGAAAAACATGTTTTTGTAGCTTAAAAACACCAATTTTACAGTCAAAATAAGTCTAAAAAAAGTGGAAATCAACAAATCTGATAGTTGAGACAGCAAATATCAACATTTTAAATTTAGGACTGCGATTTGCAACATGATTTATAGTTGAGACTATTTTTAGATTATTATCCCGTATTGCAAATAAGGATATATGGTTTTGGTATACGTACAATCATTCCTTTGATATTGATGAAATTGTTCTTGTTGACCCTCTTGTTCATGACGAGGATAAAATGGGTGAGCTGGGGCACGTAATGGCCGGCGTAGCTTTCGCCGGAGATATAGAAGTCCCGATCCTTGTACTCCGGAAACCTCTGCAACCAATTTCGGAGGAACCAGTAGTTGTCGGCTGCGGTTGTTCGGTCTCCGTTCGACTCTGTGTCGGACGTCGTGTTGGAGTATGAAAACCCTACTCCTGCCGGAGACTCTACGAACAACACATTCGCAACTGATCGGAAAAAAAAATAAAGGTTAAAATTTGGGAAATGATACAGATTTCGAAATCGAATTCCGTGTTGTTCTGATTTGTGAGTGCGTAAAAATTGACCCAAAAGTTGACGATATTTACGCACTATGTCGTTGTGATGCGTTCGTGACTTTTCGGATTCTTATTTTCGGAATCCGTATCATTCCTCTTAAAATTTTGTTATCTGATAGAAGTTACGAAATTGGAATGTCGAAATATTCTGAATATAAGAAAAAATGTGGAGAAGTTATTAAAAAGAGCATTGCTACATCATGCGACTCTTTTCGTGCGAGTGGCATGCATGCGACTACTCAAATTATACCTAAACATTTTTTTTTAAATTGGTAATCTGAATTTTCAGTTTTTAAGAAAATTGTCCGCCACGTGTGATCTTTTCATGTGTACATAATATGAATACAAACATAAATCGAAAGCATTGCAACGAAATACGTACATTCAATTGGATGTTCAATTAAACTACCGCTCAATTCGAACGGTGTCTTTCAATTGAGCATATGGTTGAACGTATTTTATTGCAATTCTTTAAAGTATATCTGCATCCATCTTGAGTACACATAAAAAAACCTCGCTTAGCGGAAATATGCTCAGTTTCTGCCCAATTTGATGAAAATTGAAACCAAAATAGCTATTTCCTCAGAAGTTGAAATTTCAAATAACTAACTTAAAAAAATTAAAGTTCAGATAGCATTTTGTAAATTAGTCAAACTTTAGGTAGAATTATGACTATTAACCCTAAAATTAGTCCTATTGCCACTAGTACTCAATCGGATATCGTCGGACTATTTCAGTCGGACGGGGATATCAAGGCTCTTTATTTAAAAAAAAAAAACATGTCATGATGTGAATAGTTAGTTAGTTATTACCGTTATTCCATGCAAATTGATTTTTAAAAAGTGTCTTTCCATCGCTATGCACACGAAACGGTCCAAGTTCTTGCATTGCTCCATAGGCTAAGGAAGAGCAGCCTGGACCTGAAAATTCAGATAGAAAAAGGTATATAAAATGCATTACATTAATTAATTACTAAAATTACGCTATGATCACATATAGTTTTCAAATTATATCCAAGAGAAATGAAGGTTGATGCAATTACTATAAGGGTTAAATAGTAAAATGGTATCTAATCTAAACTTTATAAATCTGTGCAATTTCTGAGCTGACTTTTTTATTTTTAATAAATTACTAAATAAAAGTTTGCTATTGTACAAAAAGTTTACTTTGTCGGGTTTTTTTTTTTGTTCATGTTTTGTAAATTGGAAAAAGTATACTAAAATTTTAGTATGGTTGTTATAAAACAAAATTGCTAGAAGCACCTAGTTCTAATCAGATAACTAATTTCTCAAATAATAATTTAACTAAGATTAAAAAACACAATAAGTTTAAGTTATATATTTATATTTTACTTTAATTGCTTAAAATGATTTTTTTTTTTTTGGTGTTTTTTGTAAGCCTTAAATATGAATTTCATAATACGAAGGCCCAGGAAAGGTGGGTAAGCCGAATATTAATTAATTACGTTACTGTCGAGACTTTATATGGACAATTTTGTTTTTCTAATGTGAGCACCTTCAGTTTTTGTCGGCTCCTTTGGAGTCGTCGTTTCCTTTTTTTTCTTTTGTTATTATTATTATTATTATTAAGTAAACCTAATTTTATAATTTATTTCTGGGACTACTAAAAAAAACTATTTGCCACGCCTTAAAATCCAGGTCAATGGAACAGTTTGATTTAGAATTTCGATGCCCCTTAATAGTAGCGAATAGCGATATATCAATGTACAATATTATTTACAAATTAATAATAATAATTTATAATTAATATAGAGTTACTATTTATTTAAATGTATAGTAACTCTATTAATTATAAATTATAATAAACCCATAGGTACCATCAACACTTATATTTTTATTATATTATATATAATGGTTAAGTGCATTCACTCATATACAATTTTATTTTGGAATCATGAGTTTGAATCCTTAGATGACTTTATTAAAATCATTTATGGGTGCCTAATGGGTGACCTCTTTCCTATACTAGATTGCAGATAATGCTACATTAAGAGCACTCGCAATGTGTAAAGATATTTTAGCTTCCATTTGAAGCTACGTTGGTGTCATATCAACAATGTGTCATAGTATAAAAATAAAAAAGTAATTTAATTAAAAATCTCACAATGGACAAATCCATTTTAAAGACAATTTGCAAAACTATTTTGGACACATGTGATTTTTATATAATATATGTAATATAAACGTATAAAGAAATAAGCAAATGTCTTGAAAAAGTAAATGATAAATCTTTAAAGTGTAAATTTTTTTGTGAAAAATCCATAAAAGTTGTCAAGTAACACATGTCAAGTGATGATTGTTCAAAAAATGGAAAGAGAATGTTATTATGCATTGCCATGTGGACATAGAAGTACTTTCTATGGATTTTTCACAGTTTTTTTCACAGCCTTTAGCATCACCCAAAAGTAAATGAGAATACCCAAATTAGAGGAAAGAGAAAATGTTTATGGAAATACAATTAGTGGAAAGACACAAAATGACTTTCACGTAGACAAAATATTATAACATAATGAGTTTATGATCGTCATTATTAGTCCATTCCCGTATTTTTTTTTTTAAATCCAGGAGTTCCTACTTCCTATCATATATCTCAATTATCTACTTCACTAAAAAAAAAAACATTTTTTAAATCTTAAAAGTTGCCTTTTCAACTAAATAAAGGATCATCAAGTCAACAAATATTAATAAAGTTGACACTAATCTACTAATC
Source organism: Clarkia xantiana subsp. parviflora (assembly GCA_036873135.1). NCBI lineage: Eukaryota > Viridiplantae > Streptophyta > Magnoliopsida > Myrtales > Onagraceae > Clarkia > Clarkia xantiana. The sequence goes on from JAPTYO010000003.1 coordinate 18,310,502, forward strand.
CACATCATTAACCATAAAGTTACAAAACTTTTCTTATCTTATTAAAGAATATATAGAAGAGTCCCACACGTAAATACATACATACCTCCATTAAGCCATAGAAGCAGCGGCAAATCATGAGACCTCTTCGATGCCTCGACGAAGTAATAAAAGAAAGCCCTACCCTTCAACTTATCCACCGTGATATACCCCGAATACTGCTCGAAATCGACACGTGGCTGCCCCGGCAATTTCGTAATTTTATCCATCTTCTTCAACCATTCTTCTTCTTGCATAGTATCGTAATCGATACCGTCGATTAATGCCGACGCCTCAACCGTTGGATCGAAGTTATCGGTCGTATCGATAGACGATGAGGATCGTTTCGCTCGGTAGAGATTTTCGAGAGCTTCGGCTTGGTTGGTGAGTCCATGGCAGTGGACTGGAATTAAACACAGTGAAAGAATGAGGAGTAGTTTGGATCTGAAGAAGAAGTTGTTCATTGTGTTTCTCTGTTTGTGAAGTGGAGAAACTAAGAAATAGTTTGGATCTGGATTGGATTGGCTAGCTATTTAATAAGCAGCGCGAAATTCGCAATCGAGTCAATAAATTAAATGCGTTTGTTTAAAGGTTAATAAACAAATGGATGGATACAGATTTCGTATCGTATCAGATCGTGGCTCACTGTTAAGATTTTGACACACGTATTTTAAGTGTAACTAGTCTTGTAGTTTTTTTTTTAAAATCCTATTGGAATTAATTAATCTTAAGAGTAAAATATTAAATATAAAAATATGTGTCAAAATCTTAACAGTGGGGTATGATATAGGACAGGAGGTCTGAATTGATACATGAACTTTGATCAATTTACAAATTTCTATTTGAACTTTTAAATTAACTATTTTTATTTTTTATTTTTGAGCAATTTTCCGCCACATGGGGTCTTTCATGTGTACACAAGATAAATTCAAATATAAATTGAAAGTATTGCAGTGAAATACCTTCAATTAGATACTCAATTGAAATGTACTATTCGAATATGGCGGGAGTCCAATTGAGTATCCAATTGAAAATATTTCGTTTCAATACTTTCAACTTATGTTTGGATTCGTCTTGCGTACACATGAAAAAAAAAAACTCACGTGGCGAAAACATGCTCATTTTCTATTCAATTTGGTGAGCTAAAATTGAAACAAATGTACAATTTATTCTGAAATTGAAAGCTCGAGTAGCTAATTTTTAAAAATTAAAGTTCATGCAGTGATTTATAAATTAATCAAAGTTCAGATAGCAATTTAATTATTAATCATTTGTTTAATTGTTTAAATTAATCAACGATGAATGATTTACATTCCGATAAAAGCATTCTGATTGTTTCTGTTAATAAAATTGCCCAAAAAATTGAGGAATATTAATTCACCCATGCAATCCAGACTACTTTCGGAACTGCTCAGAATGTTTGGTTGGAATGTGTAATATTTCTCTTAATCAATCCTAAAAGGAAAATATTAAATCTAAGTACACGTGTTAAAATATTAACAGTGAGGCATGATCTGGGACAGGAGATCTGAATTGATACCTGAACTTTGATCAGTTTACAAATCACTATATGAACTTTAATTTTAAATTAGTTACCTGAATTTTTAATTTTCGAGAAATTTCTACCTCTATTTCGATTCTCGTCAAATTGGACGGAAAATGAGCATGTTTTCAACATGTGGAGTCTTTCATGTGTACACAAGATGAATTCAAATATAAATTGAAAGTATTGCAACGAAATACATTCAATTAGATACTCAATTGAATTGTATTGTTCGAATATGGTGAGAGTCCAATTGAACATTCAATTGAAGATATTTGATTGCAATACTTTCAATTTATATTTGAATTCGTCTTGTGTACACATGAAAAGAACTCACGTGGAGAAAATATGCTCATTTTCTATTCAATTTGGCGATAGAACTGAAATATATGTAGCAATTTACTCAGTAATTGAAAGCTGAAATAGCTAATTTTAAAAAAATTAAAGTTTATATAGTGAATTAATCAAAGTTCAGGTAGCAATTTGATTATTAACTGTTTGTTTAATTGTTATATCAGGGTAAATTACAAATTTATCCCTAATGTTTAGAATTGTTTGGATTACGCTCCTTATTGTATAATTTTTTTGTAATTTTTCCTCCTTTTTTGCTTTATATATTTATAAAATTGAATGTTGCCTATTTTGAATATTTTTTTCATCAATTTCAAAAGAAATATTTTTCGCCAATAAAAAGAATGAAACATAAAATGTTCGGTTTCTTCTGTATAATGCGCGGTTTGTATCTATATATCTATTATTGTTTCGGCTTCCCAAAAGAATCGCAGGCCAAATTTTGTCCTGTCGGTAACTTTGCCAATTTATGCTTCGGATATACAGCCCAAATAATAAATAAATATAGATTATATGCAAAACACAAATTTGCCGCCCAATACCAATTTTTTAATTATCATCTTAAAGCTTGTTTTTGTATTTTAAGTTCTGCCATTTATGATTAGAAACAAAATCGGATGTGTCTTCCTTTTCATCCATTTTCTTGTCCAAATTTAATGAAATAATAATTTCTTAAAATTATAAAAATAATAATAACTTTTCAAACATTGTAAAACAAAAAACCTTAAAATAAATCTTTAATTTATTACAATTTAGATCCAACTCAATCGAACTCGACTGAAACTCAATTTAAGGTGTCATGGGTTCTCATTAGGACAATAACTAGACCAACTCTATGATTGAATCAATTCGGATCAGACCGGTTTTGAAACTGAACTGGTAGAACTATTTTTCTCTCAATTAGAATAGTTCCAACCAATTCAATTCGCTTGGAAAATTCTTATGTAGTTTGATGTTACATCGAATCTATATAAATATGACAAGTGTCTTTAAATGGGGATTGATAGTTTAGTCATTCAAGATTGTAGTTGCACATAGAGTGTAAACGAGTCGAGTTAAGTCGAGTATTTGCCAAGCTCGACTCGAATCGATTAGTATTTGCCAAGTTCGAACTCGGTCAAACTCTAATTTGAAAGCTCGAACTTGACTCAAATCCAAGTTCAACTCGACTCGTTAGTCAATTATATATCACAATAAATTACAATTTCTCTTAACTAAAAAAATCGAGTTTGACTCGACTCAAGTAAAGTCGAACTCTATTGACTTATATAATAATTAATTATTATTAAATAAGAATAATAATAAGAATCAAGCTCGACTCGAGTTATAAACTTTAAACTCATTTAGACTCACGAGTAACTCAAGTCGAGTATTATCAAGCTTGAACTCGACTCAAATTTTTTAGCTGAATACGAGTTTTATCTGAATCAATCCGAGTAGCTTACGAGTTGCTTGACTCGTTTACCCAGGTTGAACACATATATATGTAACATGTCACTACAAGAAAATCTAGTTATTTGTGAGGGATTTGTTTGTGATGGACATATAACTTTATTTGTGAGGGAATTGTGAAAATCCCTTACAAATACAACATTAAATTTTTTTTTTCTAAGGAAATGATTCTTAACAAAGAGCTTGGCCAGAAAATCTTTGAAAATTTCTTAAAAATTCCCTTGAAAATCCCTAAAACATAATAAATTCCTAGAAAATTCTTATAATTTGTGAGAGAATCAGTTCCCTTAATAAAAATATCGTCACAAATAGCCAATTTTCTTATAGTGTGTATTACTAGTTATGAACTTCCCAATCAATAAACTTCTCATGGATTTCGACAATATAATTAGAGAAATTACCAAATAAATATAATTAGACTTTTATAAAATGAATTCAATCATATTATTATTATATATATAAAAATGAATATTCGTGTGCATCAAATATACATGCATAGTGCATTTTCATCACGAAATTTACACATGGAAACGTTAATCGGATGTATCCGGTTTACTGAAGGGCTTCTTCGGAAGGGGAGTGTTGGCGAGGAAGTGGCTAACAAGCGTAAGAGCTCTCCCTGGCTGATACGACGGCACTTGGTGGCCGGCGTTTCTCACCGTCGCAAAAGTTAAGTGCCCGACTCCATCGTATATTTCCGCGTATCCTCCCACCTGCCCACAATAACATCGCTGTTAAGATTTTGACGCGTATTCTGGGTGTAATTAATTTTATCGTTTTTTTTTTAATTTTATTGGGATTTGTGAACCCTAGAATGAAAACAGTGAATCTATGTACACGTGTCAAAATCTAGACGGTGGGACACGATCTGAAACAGAAAGAGTGGGACGGGAGATCTGAATCCATTAAAAAGCGCCGTCTTGCGCAAAACATTATATTGGTTAAAGGAAAATAATAAAGATTACGATTGTGAGAGGCTTCGAATAGAGCCTCACTAGGGTTGGGTATTAAAACCGATATGAGTTGATCAGGCCGTTTTGAGCCGGTTTAATCCGGATGAGTTTCAAATAGATCAGGTCTACAAAGAGTGAATCAATATTAATAATCGTTTTTATACTTATGTGGAATCGGTTTTGTACTGGCCCAGAATCGGTTTCTGGATCGGTTTTTGTTTTTTAATTTAGTGTAAACCGTCATTAAAAACGGGCCGGACCGGAATTGTTTTGCAAAAAAGGTCCAGAACCGGTTACAAAGAGTAAATCGGTACCCAATAATCGTTAGTATACTTACGTGGATACGGTTTTGTGTTGATCTGGAACTGGTTTGGACTGGTTTTTTTTTTAGTGTAAAATGTATTAAAAACGGTCCAGACCGGAACTGTTATGCAAAAAATGGTCCAGAACCAATTACAAAGAGTAAACCCGTATCAAGAATCGTTAGTATACTATATATAAGTTATTAATATATATATATAAGTAAATAAAAACCATATATATACCTCGCCATCATGTTCCCAAGGATACAACGAGGTCTTGATGTACACGTTCATCCCTATGCTAATGGAGCTTCGAGTCGACACGAAAGGCACCACTCCATCTGTATCACCACTTTAGGTTGCACGTCGCGTGCTATAATTAAGTCAACATAAATAAAAAATATAAACGGAGCCATAGTGGCAACCGGTGTAATTTTTATTTAAAAAATTGTAATTTTTCTCCATTTTAAAATCTTATATTTACCTTTTTTTTTACAATAATTGTTTGTTCATAGCAGGGGCCGGCCCAAAGATAAAGCCACTAAAATAAGAGCTTTAAACAGTTTAAACTCCTAATTTTTTAAGAGGTCTCAAATTTGGTAGTGACCTTTTACATTTTTCGTTTTGGATTGAAGGTCTTATGCAATTAAGATCATAAACATAAAGAAAAATAGAACTGAAAGCTCAAAAAAATGATTTTTTTTTAATAAAAAAAATTACGTTTAACGTCAATTTAATGTTTAGACACAAAAAATGCTTTCAACAAAAAGACCCTGATTTAAAATATAGCTTTAGGCCTTGAATTTTCTTGGGTCGGCCCTGGTCCATTGTTCAATTATCGCCCGTGAACAAAATTAATAATTTCGTCATTGACGGCGACATGTATTTCTAACCTTAAAAATGTTTTAAAAAAATATCATTTTTTCAATTTAAAATCTTCTATTAGACTCTGAATTTTTTTTGTAATTAGATTTTTTTTTCATAATTCAATTATTGCACCCATTTAAGAAAATGATGTAAATTATTACCTGTAAATCCAAACTTTGAGGTCACACATGATTTGGCTTTCAATAAGGTATAGGACAGAGAAAGGGGACGCTCCCCATTTGAGTTTCTTATTGCAGAGTTGCCAATTATACTTGCCTCTACTGGTAGTTTCAATTGCATGCATGGCTAGTTGCACTTGAGGGTTATTTAGATACGCTTCCACGTAAAACTTGCTGCAAGGATCAAAATCCTTCTATACATGCACAAATATCAACAATTACAACACACATGTTACTAGGGTTAGATAATTAACTGTGTCCCTAACTATCAGATTTGTTGATTTTCACTTTTTTTTTTTTTTAAATCGACAAAATAAAAACATGTTTTTTTAAGTATCGAATGAACATAATCCACGAGTAATAAATCTGATACTTCGAAAAAGTGGAAAATAGTTTTTGTTGATTAAAACGTCAATTTTGCACCGAAGTCAGTTGAAAAAAGTGGAAAGCAATAAAACTAATAGTCTCAACTATAGGTCATGTTGCTAAACGCTATCTCAGGTTAAAAATGTTGATATTCGGTGTCTCAAATGTCAGATTTGATAATTTTCATTTTTTTTCTATTCAAATTGGCGAAACAAAAACCATGTTTTTTAAAGTATCAAGTGAGCCTAATCCAGGAGCAACAAATCTAATATTTCGAGAAAAAAATGGAAAACGTGTTTTTAAAACGTTAATTTTAACACCAAAATCAGTTGAAAAAAGTGGAAAGCAATAAAACTAATAGTCTTAACTATACGTCATGTCGCTAAACGCTGTCCCATGTTTAAAATAATGATATTCAGTGTCTCAACTATCAGATTTGATTATTTTCATTTTTTTTTCTATCAAAATTAGCGAAACAAAAACCATGTTTTTTTAAATATATCCATGAGCATCAAATCTGATACTTCGGAAAAGTGAAAAACTACACGTTTTTATTGATTAAAACGTCAATTATAACACCAAATCAGTTGAAAAAGTGAAAAGCAACAAATATGATAGTTTGGACACCAAATACCAACATTTTAAATCCGGTACAGTAATTAGCAATATAACCTATAGTCGAGACTGTGTTTAAGTTCTTAAACACATTCGTTTTCCACTTCAGAAAAGTGGAAAATGACATGCTTTTATTCATTAAAACGTCAACTTTAACACCAAAATCAGTTGAAAAAAGTGGAAAAACAACAAATCCGATAATTTACACACCAAATATCGACATTTCAAATCCGGGATAGTGATTAGCAATATAACCTATATTCGAGACTGCGTTTAACTTCTTAAACCTTATAACTTACCGATTGCTTCTTGGGAGTGGCGGTAACGTTGGGGGACTTGCATTGAGGGTAATAGATGTGGTAAAGATCAATAGAATAATCAGTTAGGGCATCAATTTGTTCGACTGCACTTCTGCATGTTTCTGGATTTTTAGCAAAGGGTGTGAAATCACACCATTTATGCACTTGTTGGTGCAATCGATCTGATATCAACCCGTGGGTCAAATAGAAGTCGTATTCACCTGGCTTATCGGTCTCCTGGCTAAGTACCGGGTTCCCAATCTGTATATAAACCACAAGACAATATATAGTTACCTAATTAAGTAATGTGGCATTGTTAAGAAACTATAGAGTCACATGTTTACTCTATGTTACTTTTTGGTGTCTTAAGATCGTATTGTTGCTTTTGGGTGTCTTCTGTTTCATTTCGGTTGCGTTTCGGTGTTGGGATAGTCGCCTGAGAAGCTTATCGGAAAATCCCGCTTCGTTGGAAACTGCTCAACGCCAGTCTGTCGGAAACCCTATCTTTTGGATATTCATGCTTGAGGGGATTTTGACGATTTTTTTTGAAAAGTAGAGAGTGAGGCATTATTATTATTGGGTGGGTTGATTGAAATGAGTGAAAGGAGAGGAAAAGACAATGATGAACAACAAAAATGAAACATGTGACACCTAAAATGAAACATGTATCAGTTATTCCGCTTTATAGTCGCTGGAAATTGCTCAACACCAATCTGCTTGAAACCCTATCTTTTGGATGTTGAAATTTGGGGGAAATTTGACGATTTTGTGAAAAAGTAGAGAGTGAGAGATTATGAGTGGGTGAGTTGATGAAAATGACTAAATGAAGAGGAAAAGAGACTGATGGACAACCGCAATGAAACATGTGATACCTTAAAGCAACAATTTGATTTGGGACACCAAAAAGCAATATAGGGTAAACCTGGAACACTAAATAGTTTCTTGTTGGAATCACATGTTTACTCAATGTTGCATATTGATGTTTCAGGATCAAATTGTTGCTTTTGGTGTCTCGTGTTTTATTTTGGTTGCTTTTCGTTGTCGGGACCGTCACCTGAGAAGCTTGTCACGTCCGTGACGGTTATTCTGCTTCGTAGACACTGGAATTCCTCAACACCAGACTGCCGTAAACCCTATCTTTTGGATGTTCAAGTTTGAGGGGAATTTGGTTATTTTGTGAAAAGTGGAGAGTGAACCATTATGAGTGGGTGGGTTGACGAAAATGACTGAAGAGAGAGGAAAAGACATCAGAGGACAACCAAAATAAAACATGTGACACTTAAAAGCAACAATTTGATCTGGAACACCAAAAAGCAATATAGGGTAATCCTAGAACACTAAATATTTTATTGTTAGAATCACATGTTTACTCCATGTTGCTTTTTGATGACTGATGATACAAAATTGTTGCTTTTGGATGTCTCATGTTTCATTTTGATTACTTTCGGTGTCAGTACCGTCACCTGAGAAGCTTGCCACGTCCGTGCTGGTAAATCCCGCTTCGTTGTCGCTGGAAATCACTCAACACCAGTCTTCCGGAAACCCTATCTTTTGGATGTTCAAATTTGGGGGTAATTTGACGATTTTTGAAAAGTAGAGACTGAAAAATTATGAGTGTGTGGGCTGATAGAAATGACTGAAGGGAGAGTAAATGACACTGAATGACAACTAAAATGAAACTTGTGACACCTAAAAACGACAGTTAGATCTGGGACACCAAAAATCAATATAGGGTAAACCTAAAACACTAATTATTTTGTTTATTAACATTTTATATAACGTAATATAGTTAAGGAAAACTGAAGTATATGTATACTACATACCATAACACCCTGTAAGTCGATAATGTTGTCATGTTTGTTTTTATAGTTCATGTGGAGAATAAATTCACAAAGTTGAGGGATGTAATGCCCGGCATAGCTCTCTCCGGCTAAGAATATCTGGCGGTCCCGGTATTCGGGGAACCTTTCTAACCAGTGTCGTAAAAACACGTAGTTGTCGACTTGTGCCCTAATGTCGCCGGATTCGTGCATTTCGTCCGACGAGTTTGAGTGAGAAAACCCAACTCCGGCGGGAGACTCTAGGAACAACACATTTGCAACTACATCCAATATATACATTCGTATAAATTAATTACGATAAAATTGAACACTTTTCGTCACAGAAATTGAATAATCAGCGCATGCACCGTATATAGTTACCTTTATTCCAAGCATATTCGTTTCGATAAAGTGTTTTTCCGTCACTGGCAACCCGAAACGGTCCGATTTCTTGAAAGGCTCCGTAACCCAAAGAAGAGCAGGCCGGACCTGAGGTTTATGCACAATAAAATACAATCTATGAAGATTCGAAAGAGAGATTAAAGAAATGACAGATCTATTCACTAGATCAATAATTAAGGCGAATTTGGTGTATTAATTATAAGGAATTTTTTTATTGATTCTTCCGTATTGGATCAAAAGTAATTATTGGCTGAGTTATTCAACTTCAGATGAATTAAAAAAAAAAAAATTATTGAATCTACCTCCTGTTTTTTATGAAGATAATGAAAACAAAACCCTAGAAACCTTGTAGTAGAAACCCTAGAAAGACATAATTGGTCCACTTGTATTTGATTTAGAACTTTTTCCCTAACGTGCATTTGAAATGAAAAGTAAAATAAAATTGTTTCCAATATTTTTTTATCAAATTTTTTTTATCGAAATAGCACTATTAGTATAAGAGGTATTCCCGATTTTATCCGTGACCTTTTTAGCATCACAAAAATTTTTATTTTTTATTTTCTCCATGTGAAATAAAAGAGTAAAAAACTTTTGTGATTGAAGTATTTTGTACATGTTTCGAAAAAGTAAGGATGGTAATTAGATGATTTGCCAACCCGAATCTATGAAACTAATTATATATCTAATATATATTATTCTTTCTTTCTTTATTGTTTTAGGTGACAGTTTTTATAATAATTTATGTTCGCATCAAATCAGCCAAATGAATAAAGTTTACTCTTATAAAAAAACCGTGAATTTACCTCCATTGAACCAGATCAGAAGAGGCAAATTCTCCTTATCCTTAGAAGCCTCGACGAAATAATAATATAAAGAACGCCTCGTTTTCGCGCTGACCGTAATATAACCTCCGTACTGATCGAAATCAACTGGTGGCTGTCCCGGAAGCGCCTTAATCTTATCACTTTGCCTCAGAAGTTCTTCGGGATGCTCGTACTCCCTAAGTTTCCGGTCACGGAAATGTGCACTTACGGATTCGATTAGATCGTCCTTGCATGTATCGTCGACATTCGAAGTCTTGTTGCCATTGAACCACCTTTCGCGGGTGAACCGCCTTAGAACCGCGGTTTGATCGGAAAGGCCCAAATCGATGCTCAAACATAGTGAGAGGATGAAGAGGAACATTGGAGAACAAAAATGGCTTCTTCTCTTGTTCTCCATTATTGTGGGTTTTTTGCTTCTCGATGTGGAAGCGGATTTGTGCATGTTTAGTTAGCTATATATGCCTAATTTTAGCTCTTGGGATTCAATAGAAGGTGTTTACTAAAAAATAACTGGATAAACGATAAAATCTCTGGAAAAATGCATGCTTTGTGTATTTGTGTGGTGGTCAACTTTTTTTCGTGGAATACGAGATTACAAGCCGTTGAAATGCGATGGTTTTGCTCTACCGACAGATTGGTTGATTTTAATACAATTGTTGTCAGAATTAAATGCGTGTCCTTGTCTTTTTGTTTGATTTAATTACATGGTTATTGACCATTCTAATTAATCACTGCATGTTTCGGTGTATACAGATATCCTGCCCCACTCTTTGTTGTCAAATGGTGTCTCACTATATTAATATGTTTTGAGTATAATTAATTTTGTAATTATTTTTTTTTTATAAAATTCTATTGGAATTTGTGAACTCTATAAAGAAAATATTAAATCTAAGGACATGTGTTAAAATCTTAACGGTGAGACACGATCTGAGTCACGAATGGTGGAGCAGGAGATCTGAATTTTTTCCGGGTAGACTCCTTAGATGGTTCATTATTATATTGTAGTTAATCTTCAAATCAAATATATTATTAGTGCTGATTAAAGCATATGACAACAGAAATGATGAGATCTATATGTATATTATACGTGCTTAAATATATGGATTAATTACCTAAAATAAACCCAACTTTGGGTATTAGTGCTAAAATGTTATTTCGGGTTACTTTTGTAATTTTCGGTTTATTTGGACTTGATTGTTATTTTTGTGTTATTTCCTAGGGTTAGGATTTTCGTTTAAATAGTAGTCGTCGTTTACATGCAGTTTATGATATATAAAAAAATTGAGATTTTTCCTCAAATTATACGTCTGATTTCGTTATTCTTTGAAGTTCTGATTTTTGCGTGTCTATCTCCTATCACGCTGCATCACTTTCTTGGAAAAGAAGCTCCGGTTTCGAAAGCTCTGATTGTGATGGACAGTGTTGGATTATGGGTTTGTGGGGTTGTGCTGTCTGCTTTGAGTGGAGACCCGAACCGGTACACCGAGATGCGAAAATGGGCAGTCGGGTCTGAAATTGGTTCTTTGATTGATCTTGATTCGAGGGTCGAGGAGGTAATGTTGCAGAAATGTGGAGTCTTTGTGATGGAAGTTGCAGAGATCAATGAGTGTGTTGGTGTTCTTGTTTCTGCAATTGGAGGTGAAGAAGAAGAAGAAGCAAGTTGTAGAGGCAGTGACTTGGGGAGCAAGTGATTAGAGGGATTTCAGGTGATGGTGGAGGAGATGGGGAAAGAAGTTGATGGTCTCTTGTCTGAAGTTATGAAAAGCAGAAATGAATTGATAGATTGCTTGAGAATAGACGATCAATCATGGAAGCAGCTTTGAACTATCTATTGCATATATGGTTCAAACTTGTGAAGAAGAAACAATTACATCACATGTAATTTTGTACAAAAGAAATGTCATTTTGTATCTTTTGTTTGTTTCAAGTTTGAACTTTACATGGGCAGGTCACAGTGTAATTCATTTCCATATTTTCCTTTGATAAATTTCAATATATATGATTTTTTTCAATATTTTTTAAGGTTAAGAACCTAAAACAGTCTCAACTATATGTTATGTTACTAATCATTATTCTATATTTTCTATTCAATGTCTTACTTATCAGATCGGTTGATTTCTACTTTTTTACCTTTTAAAATTGATGAAACAATCACATATTTTAGGCATCAAATAAGCATAAATCAAGCAACAAATCTGATAAATTAAAAAAAAAAACATGTTTATATTGCTTAAAATATCAAATCATTTATAAAAAAAAAAACTGAAAAGTAACAAATCTGATAGCCGGTACCGAAAAAAGAGAAAAAAAAACATTTTAACTGTGAACAACGATTAGTAACATGGACTATAGTTGTAACTGTTTTTAGGTTCTTTAATCCTCTTTTCAATGCACATATATAAATCTCATTTGCAGTTGTAAGAATTAAATAAGTAATAGCAAATATGTAAATAACCAATTTCCTCTTGAAGACATCACAACACAAAAAATACTAAGATTGTGACTGTAGTTTTCCAGTTTCTTTCACATTAGCAGATCATGATCAGCTTTCCTTTGTATTCCCCAATACAAAAATACCACCACCACCAAGCAACATCTTCATCTACTATTACACAACACAACTTTTACAATCTGAACCATAAAAACATCCAAACCGATATTCATTTGAGCGATCGACCATGAATTCATGATATATGTATGCGTTGAATAGAAATAACTACCTTGTATTGTGTGCCGTTATAAGAGGGTGTCGGTGATTAACGGGTAGGTCGGGAGACCACTTACTATTACGTCTGCTTTATCGGTCTTCTTCTTGCACACGTATATGAAGTGAGAGTCGGGATCTTCCATCACAAAACTCGGTAGAAGCAAACCCTTGTCGGTTAGAGGAACTGGTTCGAGTGGTGATCTCTCCAAGGCAGTGCCATCAACTTTCTTGAACCCAGGTCTAGCTGTAAAATGATGGAAGATTAGTGTCCGAAAAGAGTCATATCTCTTAGGAATAGTGATCAAATTAGTTACTAACAAGAAAGATTCATAGGCATGCCAATATATCTAACCATTTTTGTATTAACATATCATTATAAGTGTAAAAAAAATATTTTTTTCTTTTGCCAAAATCAGAAGTACCACCTTAGAAAGCTTCTCTATTCTTTTCCCTCTATAAACAATCAAAAGTTTCAAAGTGCAATCATCCTACAAAGTTTATGGTTTCTATTAACATATCATTAGAAGTGTAAAAAAAATATTTTTTATTTTGCCAAAATCAAAAGTGTCACCTTGGAAAGCTTTTCTATTATTTTCCCTCTATAAACAATCAAAAGTTAATCATCTACAAAGTTTATGCTTTCTTGGCTCTAAGCAGTGACTATTTTTCATTAAAATTAGACAGGAAGTAGTCATGTGGAGAGTAAGCACTGAACTAACCAAAATTCACATGCTTAGTAAAAAAAAAATTATTATTTTTACAATATTTACAAAATGTTTGTGTGTGTCCACCCAAAAAATGACATTTTGGTCAATTAGGGACTAGGACTGAAAACATGAAAACTTCCCATCCAGTTTTAACTGAAAAATGGATGTGGCAACAGTCTCCAAAGTTGGACTACCAATATGTCAAAACAAAAGGCAGTAACCAATCTCACTTTGTCTATTATAAGAACCAAACCTTAATCTTCAAATATATTATGAGAAATTATTCTAAGAAAGAGGACATACGTATAATGTATAGAAGAATCTGCCAGTTGTACCCAGGTCGGTTCAAATGAGGCATCCTCACACTTGGATCGCCGTATGTGATCTGCAATAAGCAATATAAGTAAGTACATTATGTATTTTCGAGCTTCAATAGCTAAAGAACAACAACAGGAGTGATTTCATATTTGGGCAGTTACCAACATATAGATCCCTCCGGGTTTCAAAAGCCTACAATGCATGAACAAGAAGATTAGTTGGCAAAACAGCAGCTAGAATAGAACAACTGCGATTAGAAGAGCACATATGTTTAGATTAATATAAGGTAGTGAATGACAAACCTGCTGACTTCGCTCAGCATCTGAGCAGCGCTAATTGGGGCATCAGTGCCGCACTAACAAAACCATAAACAAATACAACATCAACAATTTGGTATTTCAGGAAGTATAACAAAGGACCAGACCGATTAGTAGCATACCATCAATGAATCAAGAGTCCCTGGATCCAATTGTAGCAACTCAGAACCGAAGAATTTATCAGGCAATGGATAAGAATTAGTAGGATATATTATCAGGTTAAATATCCTCTATATTAAAAGGAGTACCTTTATCAATGACACCATCAAACGACTCATTAGAGAAGAAGCTCATGTCTCTAGCATCCATCTGCATGTCTATTGAGCTCATCAAGGGATAATAATGATTGAAGTTTGGGCCATTAAGGATACAAAGAAGGGAGAGTATTAAAAGGTATATTTTTTGCCTTTTGGCCAAAGGATACACTTCAGCTGAGGGATGCATTCGTATTTTCTTCGCATCATGTCAATGGCCACCGATGAAATGTCGGTGTTCATTATATCTTGATACCCATCCTTCACCATGTCCTCTGAAATGACTGCAGAGTAGGATAAAGAATCTCCATTTCAAAAGATTTATTAATAATCTACACAAACAGAGTGGACCAAAGTAGTTGAATTATCATAAAATGGACTAAGTCCACTCGAAACATAAGTTGGAAAGTGCAAATTCTGGTAATAGAAACTTCAAAAGATACCCCAAATGCAATAAAATCCCCATCCTCATTCTCCTTTTTTACTATATATATATATATATATGTATATATAATTATAAATTCAGAAATAACAGATTCACTTCGATCCCAACTTCTAGTTGGTGACTCAAGAAATGAACTCACTGTTTAAGGTTCTTTTGTTTTTGGCCGAAGTTTAAGCCTCATTTTTTTCCTTGTAAAACCTCTATATCGGTTTTTGTCTTTAAGATACATTTTGCAAACAAGAAAAAAATGAAACTTTTTTCATTACAAGCTCTGCAGACAAGCTAAAGCTTCTTCACCTAATTTGAGCATCAACAGCGACAATGCTAAATAGCACATGCCCTAATTACATAGCCCTAATTGAGCTTGTTCTAGGCATCCTCTTCTCCTAGATTCACATCCTACTTCAGTAACCTAATATTCAGCCGAATTCTATCACCAACTGAAACAATTTAAGCTCAATCCCAACCAAATCAATTCAAAATCAACCACAAGGCCCAAAATTTCAGAAAAAAGAGGAACGATCACGTACGGGCGTTTCCGCAGCCAACCATGAGGAGACGAGAGGAGAAATTGGGGAGGTGCATATGGATGAAGGGTCGGAGGGCAGAGTAACGTTGGTACCAATCGAAGTTGCCGATCTCTGCCTCTTGAACGTATCGAGCGTCCCAGTACATGGCATCGCCATAGTTGTAGGAATTGCAGAACGAGACGTCCCTGTACATCTCGCCTCCGTCGTTGGTGAAGGTGGTTGGTTGTTTTTTCTTCAGTAAAGGGATTCTTCACCTTTCTGGGTCGTGATTCCTTATATGTGACGCAATTAGGGTGTGTGAGTGTGAATTGTGATTGTGGAGGACGAAGAGTTGTAAAGGAGTAATTTTGGGAAATCGGAAATCGCCTGCTTTCTAACTGCCAATGATGCTTGTTTCGTTTCTACTCCGACTTTACTAGATCGAGAGATAGGTTACAATGAAAGGAACAACTTCTAGTATGCAAGGTTGGTTGCGTTGGATATATGCCTAAATTATTGTAAACTAGTTTCGACATCGATATCAAATCAAACCATAATCGGTTATAGATCAAAATTTTGACACCGGATATCCCGAAAGTCCAAAGTGCAACCCAAAAGGTTCGCCGAAACAAGGCCAGCAACATCCCAAGGGGCCAAATCCACTCGGGATACTCCGAGTGGTAAAAACCAATTGGAGTACCCGAGTGGTGCTCCCACTCGGATAACCCGAGCGGCACAATCGGGGTACCTGAGTGATATGTAATACTCGGGTACCCCTTTCTTCCGGGTGAGTAATGCTCGTACGGGTCCCGAGCCCGGCGAAATATTGTCCGGGGAACACCTTTAGGGGTTATCTCGCAACACTCAAAAACTGTGTGGGCCCACTTGTTACCGAACCCGAAACGAACCCATCATACGCACGGTTCATATTGGTTTTTTCATATTGAACCGTCATTCTGGATCGGAATTATCCGGAACCGGGACGTTTCTCAGGGAACTCTATAAATAGAGTCATCCCCTCTTCTTTCAAAGGTTAATCTGGACCTCTCTCTACCTTACACTTTCTCTCTCTAAAAAGCACATATGTGACTTAAGCACCGGAGTGAGCTTACCTGGAACCTTCCTTTTTGTAGATACACGATGGATATATTAAGAAAATAAGCCAATAAGTTAAGCAAAAAAAAAACTTGATTTTCATCACCTTAGGGTCCAATTGAGTTTTTTTAGGGACTAAATTGTAAAATTTAAAAGTCAATTGTCTAAATTGAACAAAATAAAAGTATTTAACGGTCAAAGTTAACCGTTAACTAACATATGCACCAAAAGTCTACAAAATGCGAACATATGACACAAAAAGCGTACAAAATAAAATATATGACACCAAAAATTAACATTGAACTGATACTAACATAACCTTTAAGCCGATTTTATTACATAACCTTTAACCCGATTTTATTACAAAAACATTCACACGTAACATTTATGTTTGTACACATGTCACTTTCTAATTGGTTGAGCAGAATCACCACCATTATTAAGAAGAATCGTTAAAAATCCTTCACATGTTCTGTAGAGAATTCTCCCATTCCGTCACCTTCTCTTAACGGTAGCTCTTTCTTTTGGCCACTAATGCTAACGGCAGTCCTTCGTAAGAAGAAGAAGAAAATAATAACGTGATTTCATTTCATATAATTTCATCTCCGTCTCTCTCCCCTCTCTGTCTCTCACATGAACCCTAGGAGATCCGATCACCATTTGCCGCGAATTCTCTGATCACGGCATTGGAATTACAGTGTGCATATACTCCGATTCATCTGTCAATAGATACAATACAGATTGATACGATCGAGGTTGAATTTGGCGATGGCGTCGATAAAGGGAGTGAATAGATCGGCGTCTGTGGCGCTGGCGCCGGATGGCGGGTACATGGCTGCCGGGACGATGGCCGGCGCCGTTGATCTGTCCTTCAGCTCCTCTGCCAGTCTTGAGATATTCGAGCTTGATTTCCAGTCCGACGACAGGGATCTGAAGCTGGTCGCTGAGTCGCCGAGTTCCGAGCGGTTCAACCGCCTTACGTGGGGCAAGAACGGATCAGGCTCCGATGAATTCTCTCTTGGATTGATCGCAGGTGGATTCGTTGATGGTAACATTGATGTCTGGAATCCGCGTTCTCTGATTCGGTAATTCAGCACTTTTGCTTTTATCTGGTCCGGAGTGGAATGAGATCTGGTGAACACTTCGTTGGATCAGTGATTTTGTAATGCTCGGATGTAGTTCTGTCCTTTAGATAAGATTCTTGGAGATTCAAAATTTTGAGCCAATTAATTAGGATATTGGCCTGAATGTATCAAGTAATGTAACAAGAGGGTGCAATTCATATAGTCCCAACTGTTAATGCCGACTATCCATCAATTCTTCTACTTAACTTGTTGATCGGAGACTGGTACTTTACTGCTGAATGTCATTTTTTCGTGATTTAAATGAAGTAGAATGAATTTGCTCGCTGCAATGTCTTTTATTGCTTACGGGTGTGAAAGAAAAGTCTATTAGCTGATATCAAGTTTCTTATAAACAAAGTGGAGTTGGATTTTTTTTCTCTTCGCCGTATTGGTTTGTTAGTTTTAATTTTGTTTTTGGTTCGTCTGACTTTATCATGCTAATAAAAAAGTAAAAAATTGACATGGGTTCGTATCTCCTTCAACAATCGTGCATGTGGCTGGCTATTTTCTTGATAAAGTGGTTACTGTATGATTACAGGGATTGGTTTAACTTATTGTTAGTTTTTCCCTTTACTTTTGATCTTGATGAAGTGATCAACTTGCTCTATCAGCTAAGTGTTGGGTTAAAAGTATGAAGAATTGGAAACTCTAGCTCTTCTTTTCATAACTTGCTTGTTATATTGTTTGTGAAATATATTTTGGGGCTTATTAATCTATTTAGGGTATAAATATAGTTTTTTTGTTCTTTTGTTGGTGCAGCTCTGAGCCTGGTGACAAGTCACCTATAGCACATCTTTCCAGGCATAAAGGGCCAGTAAGCACTTGTTATATGTATATATGTTATTCTGTTACTCACTGTTGCATCTTTTTGTTCTTATGGATCTTCTGCCATGCTTGCCTTCACTTTTCAACCTAGGTCCGCGGTCTTGAATTTAATACACACTCACCAAATCTGCTTGCTTCCGGGGCTGATGATGGTGAAATATGCATTTGGGACTTGGCTAAGCCAGCACAACCTATTCATTTTCCTCCTCTCAGGGTACACAGCTATACCAAGTGGAATACCTTTATGCATTATATTTTCCTTTTGCTCTAGTCTCAATCTATAATACTTATCCAATTTTCCTTCATATTTGTTTTTGTCAATAGTCCTTGTAAAGAAAATCGACTCAGTTGACCTTTATTTATCTTTTTCTCAATGGTCCTCGCGATTGACCATAAAATGTTATAATGTTTTCCTTCTATTAGACGAGAGCCTGACCTACTCTTTCTTAGCTCGTTTGGTACAACACTCTCATTTTTATCTATCAGTACTCAGTAGAATACATCCACTTGACTTTCACTGTTCTCTTTTAACTTCTTGACATCCTCAGGTTGTTGGATGGTATTATACTGATGGATTGTTTTAGTTCTAGCAATTGAATCCTTAGGAACTTTTACTATCCCCATTCACTAAAACATTATATACAATTTTATGTTTCTCCTTTACAAAGAATAAATTACTTCATGAGATACCACATACCATACACCTGACTCACTTACCGACTACCGTTCCCTTCTTCAGGGCAGTGGTGCTGCTGGACAAGGTGAAATATCGTATTTATCATGGAACAGCAAGGTTCACCATATTTTGGCATCAACTTCATATGATGGC
The DNA here is from genome assembly GCA_036873135.1 of Clarkia xantiana subsp. parviflora. Lineage (NCBI taxonomy): Eukaryota > Viridiplantae > Streptophyta > Magnoliopsida > Myrtales > Onagraceae > Clarkia > Clarkia xantiana. The sequence goes on from JAPTYO010000003.1 coordinate 18,329,623, forward strand.
ACAACTTGTGAGTAAATAATATTATGGTACTAGTTTTTTCACTTGTGTGATATTTCATATTTGTAATGAATATCGATTAATTCCTTCTTTCAGTTGTATGGGACCTGAAGAAGCAAAAACCAGTAATAAGGTACTTACTCTTCTAGTCAGACTTATTTTTGTATATGAGTGGAATGCGTGCTGACATTATATGTTTTTGTGAATGACAGTTTTTCAGATTCAGTTAGAAGGAGATGCTCCGTTTTGCAGTGGAATCCTGATCTTGCAACTCAACTTGTTGTTGCATCAGATGAAGATGGTTCACCATCACTAAGGGTAAATCCTTTGTTTTGATATCTTTTTACTGGTTACAACTTCTTGGCCTATCTTAACATACGTCAATTCTACAAGCAGCTTTGGGATATGCGAAATGTCATGTCTCCTGTTAAAGAGTTTGTGGGGCACACCAGAGGTAGGCAACTTTAATTTATGTTGTTAAACTGAAAATTACTGGATAATTATTGAATACATTTCCAGCTTATTTTAGGAGAGCAAGTTGATTTACAAATTATGTGTTAGCTTGGCTGCTCCTTCTGATTTCTAAATTTGAGCATTATTTGTATATGAAAGTTGCATCTGTGTTTGCCCAGGTGTTATTGCTATGGCTTGGTGTCCTACAGAGAGTTCCTACTTGGTCTCATGTGCTAAAGACAATCGCACTATTTGCTGGGATACCGTCAGTGGAGAGGTATGAGAACATATATTTTGCTGCCTTTCTCCTTGTTTTTCCTTAGGGTTATTTTGCAACTAAAAGAAGTGGAATTTATAGGATTCTCTCTAGGTGTTTATAATCTCACTGCTGCATCTATGCAGATTGTTTCTGAATTACCAGCTGGCTCAAATTGGAATTTTGATGTGCATTGGTACCCAAAGATACCAGGTATCATATCAGCATCTTCGTTTGATGGAAAGATTGGCATCTACAACGTTGAGGTAATTTCTCCATGTACAGACTACCATAAATTGGTGCTACAGTTACTTTGTAATCTGCACTCACTCATTGTACAAGATCGAAGGAAATATGTAATTCTGATTTTCACCTACTGTGCATCCACTTGAGAAGTTCGACATTAGCATTGTTACTCAAGATCTTTGTCTTGTCGCTCCGTCATGTATCATATCTGATTTTTGTAGGGATCCAGACAACACAGCGCTGGGGAAAGCGAATTTCCTACTGGTAATGCAGTGCACAGTTTATTCCCTCTTTATGTATATGACGGTTCAATTTTTAATCAATTTGGTTGTTGATTCCTTGAAGATCAAGATTCTATCAGTAGTTGTTCTCTCACATAATGGTCTCTGTTTAGTTATATATTTGTAAGTGGTAAACAAGTCCATATGTAGTTGTTTAAATAATATGTTATTTCCATCGATAAATGGCCTTGATGTACATCTAAAGTTTTGACTGCAAACTGTAATATTATCAGTTGAGGAATTGAGTAATGGATTCACAACCCTTAGGAGAAATGGTGCTCATTATATGTTGTCCAATTCATTAGCTGAAGTATATTAGCTTCTCTGTTGTAAGAACGTACATCCTTGCATTTCTATTAGTTGACTATGGACTGTAGGTGAGCTTTTCTAGTTTTCATTTGATACTAATTTTGCTATCTCTTATTTCATTAGCAGCACCATTAAGAGCTCCAAAATGGTTGAAGCGTCCAGTAGGTGCAACTTTTGGTTTTGGAGGCAAGCTTATTTCTTTCCACCCGCGAGCATCTTCTGGAGGTGCTCCTGGTTCATCGGAGGTTTGCTCTTTTCGTGGTTTCTGAAGTTTTTTTGTCAACCTCAATCTTTTTTTCTCTTTGTGTGGTTTCTGAACTTTTTGCTCGTACTATTTATTAATTGCTGCTCTTTATTTGTCAGATTGTTGTGCGTAGTGTAGTTACTGAACAGACATTGCTAAACCGTTCATCGGAATTTGAGGCGGCAATACAGAATGGGGAGAGAGCATCTCTCCGAGCTTTATGTGATAAGAAGCTTCAAGAATGCGAGTATGTTTGTCTAACTGGAGAGCTGCTTTTTCACTCTTGTTGTAAAAAGGGCTAACCAAATAGTACTATGCAGATCTGTAGATGACAAAGAAACTTGGGGCTTCTTGAAGGTTTTACTAGAAGATGATGGAACAGCAAGGTCTAAGCTGCTTACACATCTAGGTTTCAGCTTGCCGGCAGAGACAAAAGATGATCTGCAAGAGCAGCAACAAACCCAACAAGTAAATGCCCTTAGCATTGAAGATTCAACGGAGAAAGCTGCATATGAGGAAGACAACAACTCGGCCACGTTTCCTATTGATAATGGTGAAGATTTCTTTAACAATCTTCCAAGTCCCAAAGCTGATACCCCTGTAGCTAAAACTACTAGTGAGAGCTTTGGTGCTGAGGATGTTGTTGCTGAACCACCCTCAGAAGATCAATTAGATGTGTTGGAGGAGAGCGCTGATCCATCCTTTGATGATGCTGTTCAACGTGCTCTGGTTGTTGGAGACTACAATGCGGCTGTATCCTTGTGCATATCAGCAAACAAAATGGCTGATGCATTGGTTATTGCTAATGTTGGAGGTGAGTCATTATGGAAGAGTACACGCGACAAATATTTGAAGATGAGCCAGTCACCATATTTGAAGGTACTTGTTCAATCTTGATCTATTTATGAATGCTAAGGTCTGATTGTAACTTCAGTTAAGTGGTTGCTCTTGTTAACTCGATGCTCCTTTTCCTGTTTTTTATATTTACTCAAAAACCGGAAATTTTGATTCAATTAGAGAAAACATTATATTGTCCTTTTCTTGGATATGATAGAACTGTGACTTTTTTAAGAATCCAAAATGCACATATCTGTGGGTGTGGAGCTTCTTTTCTTTTTCCATTTGTTGAATCTAATCGACGTCCAGTGATGAGATTGCCTAACAAATTGATTATTGGGAGCACTTTTTTTTGCAACTCTAAATGAGAGAGCTGTTATCTTCTACATGCATGCCTATGTCTCTACTTATCTCTGCATGCGCAGGTGGTAACCTTACAATACTGCCAGAAGCGTGTAATAGGAATCATATCTCTGCATGCTTCTCTATTTTTGGCTTAAGGGCAGCTTCTAAGCTTTCTATTATATGCCATCCGATTAACCTTATTTTCCTGAATCTGATTCTGTAACACACCTGCACTAGGGGACGGCAGTGATATTAGAACTTGTACAGATTGTTTATACCACTTCTTTTGTCATTTAGGTTGTTTCTGCAATGGTGAACAATGATCTTGAGAGCGTTGTGAAGACCAGACCCCTGAAATCCTGGAAGGAAACACTTGCTCTTCTTTGTTCTGTAAGTCATTAAACCAAAAGTTTTGGTCATTTTGAGGCTTCACTTCTGTGTATTTCACTTTTACTATTCAGTTCATATATACACATTATATGAAGCCATTTGAAAGGGAACTCTACTTCGATTATTTAGCTAATTTTATGGTCAGATATTCTTTTGCCAGTTTGTGACTCCTTTCAATGGAACTTTCTTATAATCCTTATCTGTTTATTCTTTATAATGATCACTTGATATCTCCTTTTCCCGAGTGATGACTTGATGTTCCCTTATTATTATCAAAACAGTTTGCTTCAGAAGGAGAATGGATTACGCTGTGCAATTCATTGGCATCGAAACTTCTTAGTTCTGGCAATACATCGGCTGCGACTCTCTGTTTCATCTGTGCTGGAAATATTGACAAAACAGTAGAGATTTGGTCAAGGAATCTGGCGGTTGAGCAGGGACAATCCTCTATGGACCTTCTTCAGGTGGTTATATATTTGTCGTGTTGGGTTTTATTGCTTTGTTGGAGATTGCACAATTCAGACATTCAAAATGCTTTCATATCTTTTATTGTCTTAGGATCTAATGGAAAAGACTATCGTCCTTGCGTTGGCAAGTGGCGAAAGAAGATTTAGTGCTTCTGTGTGCAAACTTGTTGAGAGATATGCTGAGATTTTAGCAAGCCAGGGGCTCTTGAGGGCAGCAATGGAGTATCTGAAGCTTCTTGGCACAGAGGAACTATCCACTGAACTTGTAATATTAAAAGATCGAATTGCTTACTCCACCGAAGCAGGTATACTAGGGATCATTTTAGTTTGAACATGTGAGAGCAATATAAGCTATGATTAATTTTTAATAGAGGCTTTGATTTGTTGGGTTTAGTTTCAGTTTTGTTTTTCTTATGTCATGATGGTTGGTTTCTGTTCTACTAACAGTATTGAAATAATCGGTTAGTGCCTTTGATGTACAGAACACTCAACTGGGTCCTCTTTCATGCTTAAAACTTAATTTTGATTACAGATATGTAATTTACATTGGTAATATGGAAGTATTCTTAACTGAGGGAATGTATATGCTGCTATTCTGTGCCTTATGATTACATACAAGTTATTGATACAATTATTCTTTTCTTGTATTTGTTGCAGAAAAAGAAACACCTGATTCTTCTGCTTCAGTGTCTTGGCAACAACAGCCAAGTTCTGTCAATGCATATGAAGATAATTATCAGCAGTCCTACAACCAACAATATATGGCAACTGACCCTGTTTCTAATCAATATCAAACTCCTGCCCAATATCAGCCAGCTGCAACCCCATCCCAAATGTATCAACCAGCTGCCCAATATCAGCCGCCTTCACCCCAGCAGCCTCAGATATATCAACCCACTGTGCCCCAACCTAGCATGTTTGTTCCATCTCAACCGGCTCAGGTTCTCCAGGTATTTCCTACAACTTCTCTCATCATAGGCAAATGATCAAATACTTCAATTAATTTCCAACAACTTCTCTCTTCATAGGCAAATGATCAAATACTTAATCTCATCATAGACATTTATGCTGTCATCTCTACATTCTGCTTTCATCAGTATTTATAAGTTTCCTACTCTTTTGTATGTCATTCCAGCCAAATTTCGCTGCACGCCCTGCACCTCCACAGCCAACGGTAAGACCATTTGTGCCAGTAGCTGGTCCTGTGCTGAGAAATGCTGAGCAGTATCAGCAGCCTGCAGTCCCTAAACCGACGCTGTCTTCTCAGCTATATCCTGTATGTAGTTATATAAAGTTAGCGCCTCTTAATTTCCCAAGAGCGTCAATCTGTATCATTTACAATTGTTTTGTACCGTAACTAAGACCACGTATCTTTTTCTCTAACAGGGAAGTAACCCTTCTTTTCAACCAATGGTACCTCCAGCAGGCCCAGTTGGTCCTATGCCAATTCCAGCACTTCCTAACAATAGCATGCCACATGCTGCTGCTACTCCTGATACTGCACCAATGGGATTTACACCGGCCAATCTCTCGGGAACTACTGCACAAAGATCCAGTGCCCCTCCGGCAGCTGTGGCTGCCCCACCACCCACAGTCCAGACTGCTGATACTAAAAATGTGCCTGGTAAGTTTCTCTTACAATGTCCATACTTTAAGTGTGTCAATTACATGTCTGTTTATTTACTTGTGTAAATGTAGGGTTAAGAATCTAAAAACAGTCCCCAACTATAGGTCATGTTGGTAATCGATTTCCCAGATTTAAAATTTTGATATTCGGTGTCCCAACTATCAAATTTGTTGCGTTTCACTTTTTCGACTGATTTTGACGTTAACATTAATGTTTTAAGAAACAAAAGCATGTTTTTTCACTTTTCCAAAGTATTAAATTTGTTGCTCATTGTTTAGGCTTATTTGATGCTTAAAAAACATGTTTTTGTTTCGTCAATTTTAAGAGAAAAAAGTGGAAATCAACCAATCTGATAGTTTTGACACTGAATATCAATATTTAAATATGAAACGGCGATTAGCAACATAGTATATAGTCGGGACTGTTTTTAGGCTCTTAACCCATAAATGAAGTTTGGACTGAATATCAAAATTTTAAATTTGAAACAACGATTAGCAACATGGCCTATAGTCAGGACTGTTTTTAGGCTCTTAATCCATAAATAAATGATGTTTTTACTGATGTAACATCTTCTGCTTCATCTCTTGGTATGCACATGATCTTTTTTTACAGAAAACCAGAAACCTGTGGTTGCAACCTTGTCAAGACTCTTCTATGAGACATCAGAAGCGTTGGGAGGTGCACGTGCAAACCCTGTTAAGAAGCGGGAGATAGAAGACAACTCGAAGAAGATAGGCGCTTTGTTTGCAAAGCTAAACAGTGGAGATATATCCAAGAATGCTGCTGAAAAACTTGTTCACCTCTGTCAAGCTCTAGACAAGGGCGATTATGCTTCTGCCCTTCAAATACAGGTAAGTAATAGTATCCATCCATCTTTTGAGTCCAGTCCAGTTGGAGAAGTAGGTTATGAATTTGCAAATTTATGAATGTGATTGTAGGTAATGCTTACAACTAGTGACTGGGATGAATGCAACTTCTGGTTAGCAACACTGAAGCGGATGATAAAGACGAGGCAGAATGTTAGGCTATGATGCACCTTTGCTAGGTGTGTTTGTGACCTTATGTGTTTTTTAAAAATAGGAGCATTTTTTTTATAAAATTTTATATTGGCTCCTACTTTAAAACTTCATCAGCTTCATTCATCTCTTCTGTAGAGTGTCTTTTGGTGGTTATGAGCACACATTACTACTGGGGGGAGGATAGCTAGCTAGCTAGCTAGCTTTCTGGTGGGTCAAAACAGTGGAGTTTTTTTTTGTTGTTGGATGTGATTGAATTTCACATGTTATATGTAGTAGTTGCATGATTTTAAGGAGGTAGATTTTGCTTTTTTGGAAAATTGTTTAAACTACATTTTTGGATCCAAGTTTATGAATATTATAGGACTGTTATTATGTTACAAAAACTATAGTCTGCGCTTCTTTTGATGGACTTTTTCAAGCTTTGTTATTATTAGAGTTAAAAACCTAAAGACAATTCACAATTATATAAATGGTTAATAGTTCTTTTAGTACAACATGTTTACGATTTTTGCCTTTTGGTTAACATCTTTATTTTGTATACTTTTGGTGCAATATGTTTGCAATTTGTACACTTTTGGTGTTGACCGTTAGTTTGACCGTTAAATAGTTACGTGACTTGTACATGTCTAGCCTTAGGGTGCGGTTGAAAACGTTTAAGGGCTAAATTGTAAAAATAAAAAGTTAGGATAATAACATTGAGGACTAGACTGGAAAAAAAATTAGAAAATTGGGGTTAGGCATGTGCAAGTCATGTGACTATTTAACGGACAACTAATGGTTAACACTAAAATTGTATAATTTGCAAACATATTGCACCAAAAGTATAAAAAAAATAAAGATGTTACATCAAAAGGAAAATATCGTCAAACATGTTGTATTAAAAGATCTACTAACCTTTATATAAATCATGTTTCTGTTTGGATCTTGGTTCACAATAGCCTTTTCATTAATTTTGACGATTAGATCTCTCTAATAAAGTCATTCAAATCCGGAGTGCGATCAGGGCATTTCAGGAAAAAAAAAAAAAAATGTTAATCGGTCTTTTAGTCCATAATATTTGACATAGTTGAGATTCTAGATGTTAATAGATATATAGAAAGTACTTTTAACTCTTAATAAACTCATTTGGTACAAGTTTAAATATGAAAGAAACATGTTACGGGTCTGCTCTCTTAATTTTTGTTTTAGGAACACAATCGGAATATATATATAAGCAAGGAAAGAACATTAAATCAACATCAATTTTTTTAATAAAAAAATAAGTTGACCTTAGTATAAAATAGTACACAACTGTCATTCTGACATAATATGAGTTGGATACGTTTTTAAAGGTGAAAGAAAGATACACATATCTCGATACCAAGAAATCAAAACGATACTATTTAAAGAAATATATGATTTTTCTTATAATAATATTACTATTATTATAATTATAGACTATAGTGCAATAATACGGAATAAATTGATTTAGTAGTAATCAAATATCTTCTCATATTATATCTACCTTCAATCTGACGCCAACCTTTAATAAAAAAAAAATCTGACGCCAAGAACTCCAATCATCATTAATGGCAATTTATACTCTTCAAAATTAAATACTTTATTCCAATTAAATAATTATGTGAAGGGAAAGGAAAGACTTGTTCGTGAACAATAATGAATGAGGTGCCATATTTAAAGCACCCAATTGGTGGCAATTAAATAATTGGATCATATGAAACTTGAGTTTTTTTTTTTTTTGGCCAAGATATGAAACTTGAGTTTGATTCCTCTTCTTTTTTTTTTTTTTTTTTTTTTTTACTTTTTTTGTTGAAGTAGAGCAATTCATGATTCAACTAACAACCCAAACTCAAATAAAGTAATCAATTTGATCTATCAATCAATATATCTGTTTGAACATCTCCATCTCTATTTGAACAATTCTTGTATTCCATAAAAACCAATAAAAGAAACACTCAACAAAAGAGTAACAATATTTCCATTAACAATTCTCAACCAGAAACCTCATCAAATTACATATCTTTGCAGCATTGAGATGTCAAAGACAACACAAGAGTATCATCACAATTCATATCACACCCTAGCTAGGGTTATGAATGAAACACCAGAGATGATTCAATAGAACAAAGAAGAACAATGCAACAACAATCTAAGTAACAACAGAGAAATGGAGAAAGTAGCTGACCAGAAGATATCTAATTTCATGAGGTTCTGTCTCTCTAAGCTCCAAATTATTCAACTTTTCGTAACATCCCCGCCTTTATTCGTCGATCCAGATGGTTTTTCTCTCTTATTCGAAGAAGAAATTGCAGCATTGAGGTATCTCGAACTACCGAATCTTGAACTGAATGCTCGGTTCATCAAATTACTCGTCTTCTTCTCCGAAACACCACCACCCTGCACTTCCAACTCCTCATCAGCAGCATCATTCGCCATTAAATCCATCAAATCTCGCCTAAACGCTAAATCCGAATAAACCCTCCTATCATTCTTCATCACCGACTTACCAAAATCGGATCTTTCAACACCATTATTATCCCCTTCACCTTCACCTTCAACTTTACTAGGGTTATCGTGATGATCATCATTGGATTTCAAACCCAATCGGGATTTCCTCGACTCTACAGGCCTCCCAACAGTCTCCACCATCAAGCACGGGTTGTTAAACCCGTTCCAGGAATGGAGTGGCACCAATTTGGTCAATCCGGTTAACCATTCAACAATGTCTCTCATTGAAGGCCTTCTTTCTCTACAAGATCTCACACATTTTGCAGCCATGACTGCTAATTGCTTCCTCACAACTGGGTCTTTAGGAGGAGCAAGCCTGGGATCATAAACACAGAGAAGCTTCCCTTTACGAATCAATGGAATCGACCAATCCACAATAGATGGAGGCGAATATCCGATATCAATTGCTTTTCTACCACTGATAATCTCCAGCAACAATATCCCAAAACTAAACACATCAGTTTTAGTACTCAGATTATCAGGAGTCACATAGAGTGGATCTAGGTATCCGATTGTTCCGGCAGGTGGAGTCGACAAGAACCTTCCATCACTGGCATGGCATCTAAGAGCTAACCCAAAATCGCCTAACCTAGCATTGAAACTCCTATCAATCAGCACATTTGCAGATTTTATGTCTCTGTGGATAATTGGGGGATTCTGGGCATGAAGCGTTTCCATGGCTTTGGCAATCTGCAGAGCCAACCTAATTCTCCGGCCCCAACTCAGAATTCGAGCGTTAGAATGCAGAATTTCGTAGAGAGTACCGTTGCTCATGAACTCAACCACCAGGATCCGGTTTTTGGAGTCGCTGGAGAAGCCGACCAGATTGACCAACCTAGGGCTCTGGATATTGGAGAGGATCTCGATCTCGTTATCGACTTCGGTGACCAATTCGAGGGCGGCCTTGGAAGGCCGCTTGACGGCGACGTGGCGGCCCTTGAGGACGGCCTTGTAGACGTAGCCGTGGCTGCCTTTTCCGAGGAGCTTCTGGTCGGAGAAGCCATTGGTGGCGGCCTCGAGGTCTCTGTAGTGGAAATGCTCGATCTTTTGCCGCTGAGAGGTTGATGCAGCTTGGGATGAGTTGGAGACGGAGACAGAGGACTCAGCTTTGCAAGAGAGATAGCCCATTGAAGGTTTAACTGCTTCGAGCTAGGTGATGATGATGGCTGCGAATCTTGCGGAAGGATTTATGGTTTGTCTGAAACTATTTTTCTTGCATTCAAGGAGACAAAAGAGAGACTCAGGCGCGTGTATGTACGTGCTGTATACTCGTGAAGAAAATAAAATTTATTACTTAGTAAGTCAACGCGGCTCTCCCTACTTTCTAGTTAAGTTTTATGAAAAATTACATCTTGTATTGGTTTCATTAATTGTTGATCCCATTGATGGAAAGTTATGAATCTCAATAATAAATGTAAAATAACTTGAGTGAGCTAACACATTATAATTAATAATAATTGACTACTTAAAGAAATATATTTATAATTTTTAATTAAATTTGAGAATGACACGTGACAAAATTATCAGTTTTAAAATTTAAATCAGTTAATTTTTACATTTATGATTCCAAATATGTAGTATTGTGTCATGTGCTATTTATTGATTTTGAAACTAAACACAAAATTAAAAAAATATTATTATTTAACTTTAATATTTGTAAATATATATATATATATATATTATTATTATTATTATTTACTTTTGAATATTATAATCAAATTACAATAAATCAAGGACCAATAGCATTTTCCTACGGTATTTCAATTTACAGATGAGTATTTTCCTTATAAAAGTAGAAGCGAAGACTTTATAGATAATATAATATTATATATTTATATCTTACTTATATTGTCGTAATAAAATAATCAATAATAAAATAAATATGTTTTGTTAATTAATTAATTAAATCAAAAAAAAAACAAATTTGTGTCATTCAACAATACTATAATATGAGTTTTTGTTAGGTGGAATCGCACAAAATGTAGATCATTGACTAATGTGATATAATTTTTCTAAATATTATGAGTTGTAACTGGATTTCTATTTTTGTTTCATAAAATTTATTATTTTTCCAATATTCCATTGACTTAATAATAATAAATTTTGCTTTTTTTATAAATACTCTACTAATGTGTAATATGGTGGCTGACCTAACATAATGCATACCGCCCTTAAAAAAAGTATAAATCAAGATGATAGCAAATAATATATAGTTAATAAACGTGATTTGAATAGGGCTTTCAATTCCGTTTGTTAATACTTCTCTTTCTGTACCCAATGTTTTGAATTTTAGCTTCTAATATATATATATATATATATATATGAAGTCCATGCTTTTGTATTAATTTTTTCAAATAAAAAAAATGCTTCGTTTGCTAAATATTATAAAAAATAATAATCTATAATTTTAATAATTATAGGTTTATTTATTTACTTTACGATAATATTTTCTAATTTTAAATATTATAATAAAAAAGTCACAACTTACTAAAACAATCTGATTTATAAACTGTTAATTTACAACCAAAACAGAAGGCTTTCTAGTGACTTTGATATCATTTATAAATTACGTATTACTGTAACAAAAGTAATCAAATATATAATATATAAGTTCTTTCGTATAATAATTCAAAACAAAATTCCGACTCAAACATGAGTTAATGACTATATAAAATAAATTCACACTTAATTATAATCTTGCGCAATTCACATGCCAATGACTAGTTAATCATTTTGGGTCAACTTTTAAGAGTATATTGTGATGCGACGTGTTGAAAAACCATGTCATATTACAAGAAACAACGAGATTTAAATCACTGTATCATATTTTTCATTATCAGAATTTGACAGGATTCATAATCTTTTAATTTCGATGAAGGGAGGTATTGTTGAACTACTATACAATATTACATATTTTTTCTTAAATTTAAAGGAATAGAACCTATTTATTGTCTCAATTTGACTCATGTGTCAGTTTGATGTCTGAGAACGAAATTGAATGTCCCAATTTTCATATATGTTGCTATTTGGTGTCTCCGTTAAATAAAGTTGAATGGAATCTGGTCACGTGAGAGAATAATTCTTAAAATTCCAAAAGTACCCCTGACCAGAACGATACTTTGATTTGGGACTTAGGGTTCCGGCCGTATTACGGCCGATTCCGGCTTAATTATGGTTCTCTCCAGCTGTAGCTACAATGCCGTGGCAAGGAATCGGAGGTGGGTGGCTGGAATCAGAGGCTTCCCAAAAAAGGGGGACAAAATAGTCTTTTCAACTTAATCTGTTAAAATTTACCCCAAAATCTAACGAAAAACTAAATAGCAACAATAATAAAAATTGGGACACTAAATATTATTTAATATATTAAATTTAAGACACCAAACTAACACATGTTTCAAAATTATAACTGAAAATAGGTTTTTTTCCAAAATTTAAAACCCTATCTCATGACTTTGTTCCAAAATGGCGGCATTAATTACCATGTTACCTACTGATGAAGTAGACCACATCACATACAGAGATGTCACTGTTAATACACCTCACCACCGCGAAAATGGCGCATTCCAAATGTAGCGTCGGTGGCCATTTAATTGAATGAGTTGTAAATCAAACAAAAGCTCTGTAAAGTGTAAATACTTTTGACTCAACTCCCTTAAAAGGAAACGATAATGATAGAGACTCAAAGCACATTGCATTAGAGTGAATGACCAAACTAGGTCACTTCTCGAAACTAATTTCCAAACTAGGCTTGTTCAGAAACTAATTCCCAAAATAGGTCTTTTCATATTTTTAATAATATCTATTATTTATTTTGCATCCTAAAGTTTACATTATGTTACAAATGAACCCTCAATTGTAATATAATACAAGAAAAAATTAAAAAATTAAGAAAATTAAATATATAAAAAAAAAAAAGAAAATAGTTAATTAATGAAATGATAAAAAATACACATTAAAAAATAATCAAATAAACATTTTTTTGTAACTATTAATTTTTAAAAAATATATGAAATTAAAGGATACAATTTACATATAAAAATAAATAAGTTTTTAAACAACTTTATATTGGCAAGAAAAACAACATATAATGATATAAAAACTATTCATCAAGAGTATGAAAAAAAAAATATATACAAACTGAATTCATTCTTAAATTTATTCTATTAATTTTTCAAATTTAAATTAGTTTTTCTGTTTTTTTTTCCAGACACTAATTTTATAAATTTAACATGTTTTACTTAGGGTTTATGTACGCTTTCATTTTTATATTTTCATACTTAAAAAAATACGAGTATTTAGTTTCTTTACATTTTATATCACAACTTTTTTTATAATTTATATCCTTTAGCATAATTTATTTTCACAATTTTTTCACAATTAATAATTTATTATTTTTTAGTTTTTAACTTTTACATATAATTACCTTATTTTTTTTTTTCAATTTTTCTAACATATTTCTTGTATTATTTCGGTTTAGGGTCAATTGTAACAAAATATAAACTTTGGGGTGTAAAGTAAAAAATATATCTTATTAAAAAAAAATAGACAAACCTATTTTGGGAATTAGTTTCGAAAGAAGCCTAGTTTGGGAATAAGTTTGGCAATCAAACCTATTCTGGGAATTCACTCATTGCATTATCATATTCTTTGCTTAAAGAAGCATTCTATTTAACTTTACGCTTCATTAGATTTCATTCTAATTGGCCAAATTGCAGCACCTACTAGCCACCATGGATGGACCACAGACGGTTTAGGGGCAAAGTTGGTATTTCACATTCGACATCCGACCTGAGGTCCCGGACTATAAAAAATTTACATCTTCCCTTAAACTGATGTTTACGAATATCTGTCAGACTCCTTACTTGGTTCGTACACTTGGGTTTTTTTGTCTGACCCAATTGGCATTTTCTCAACATCTTTTTCCTTAAAACGTCGTAACCGGAATTTGAACATTCGGCTTTGATACCACTGATAATGAAAAAACGTACGCTTTAACCAATTAGTCAATAAGTTCGAACTTGTGAGTAAATCTCTTTATTATACTCTTATTCATACACTAACGATCACCGCCATGATATATTTCAACCAAGAAAATATGTATTTCGACATGTATGTATATCAACCAATAAGAGATTGCCACGTGTCTTCCCCCACCAATCAAAAGGGAAGAAGGATATATTATAGGGAAGATATAAAAGTTTTGTAAGATAGTGTAGCAGATCAGTGTTTCATCCTTAACCAGAGGTTACGGGTTTAAACTCCGCAGGTGACTATGAGGATGAAAATATATTTATGGCCAACACTTTACCCCTTAAGGGCTGACCCCGGTGCGAGTGAGGATTTGTCTAGGTGTGGATCAAACATGATAATGGGTGGCCTATTAATGAGATATAAATTTAGGGACTAAACTGAACAAATAAAAATTTGTGGCTAATTGGTTAAGAACCTATGAAAGGTCTGAACTATCACCCATGTTAACGGGAGATGTCTGAAATTTAAAAAGTTAATAACATAGGTCTGAAATTTCTGTTTTGTTGATAACAGCGGTCTCCGTTAGTTTTTTCCGTTAAAACTAACGGAAGTTGGTCACATGCTTGGCATGTGACCGGAAATAAAATAAAATTCCAAAAATGCCCTTCTATCAAGTGTGCCCCTCACATGCATGGAGTGAAAAGACCAAAATGCCCTTGAAGCCACCACGGTACTCCGGCGACCACCAATCGTACTCCGGCGACCACCACCAAGGCTCCGATCGGAGCCACCGGCCCCGATTGGGCTCCGATCGGAGCCACCGGCCCTGATTGAGCTCCGATCGGAGCCACCGGCCCCGATTGGACTCCGATCGGAGCCAAAAAGCTCCGATCGGAGCTTTGTGGCTCCGGCCAGGGCCACAGTCGGGGCCACAGAGCTCCGATCTGGAGCTCTATGGCCCCGACCGGAGCCACAGAGCTCCGATCTGGAGCTCTATGGCCCCGACCGGAGCCACAGAGCTCCGATCTGGAGCCCTGTGGCTCTGGTCGGGGCCACAGAGCTCCGATTTGGAGCTCTGTGGCTCCGACCAGAGCCACAAAGCTCCCGATCGGAGCTTTTTGGCCCCGATCAGAGCTTTTTTTCTGTGGTGGTGGCCGGAGTCGGGTCGCCGGAGCCGAGGTGGTGGTCGTCGGAGTCGAGGGGGTGGTCGCCGGAGTCGGGTGGTGGTGGCCGGAGTCGGGTGGCGGTGGCCGGAGTTGGGTGGTTTTAATTTGACTTTAGGGGTAAAATTGTCATTTCACATTTCCTTAAATAAGATATTAAATAAAACAAAATATTAAAGGGGCAAAAATGTCATTTCACACAATTCTGTTAAATTTAACCCTAAAAATGGACGGAAAACCTCAAATCAACAAAATTGAAATTTCAGACCTCTGTTATTAACTTTTTAAATTTCAGACCTCTCCCGTTAACATGGGTGATAGTTCAAATCTTTCATAGATTCTTAACCTTATTTAATAGTCCACTAACGTATACACCAAAAGTATAAAAAAAATGTTGCAGTGAAAGTCACTTCCATTGTAACCGATGGAAAAAATGGTGCAAAATTGTTATAAAATTACTAATAACTAACCTTATAGGAGATGCTTATTTTTATTTTTGCCAAACAAGAGATCCCAAATAGGCAAATATAATAATAAAACCTATCGATGTGGAAGTGTTACTATACATTCAAGAGATCACTTAGCAACAACTTTGGTTTTGTATACTAAACACCAAACCAATATTGCACCATACTGGAGAATCTACACAATGCAACTACATGTACAAACTAAAGCTTCAAAATCAGGCTTTGAGCTTCACTTTTCCAAGACTGGATCTAATGAAAGAGCTTATCTTTTCAACAAGGAGCGATCCCGAACCGACGAACTTCACCTTGACGGATTTCTTCGCACCTTCTCTAACAAACTCCAAGTCTCTAAGAACACTATCATCTTCATCTTCAGATCCGTCGAGTAGAGGCAGTGTAATCAAACCACCCGATTCTCGGTTCTTTATCCACCCCCGCAACAAATAGTTCACTACCTGCATTACAGATACAAACTGAGTTAAAATCTTAAAGTGTTAGGTGAATGATCAGTTAGTTAAGAACCTAATCACATTTCAGGTTTGAACCATCTTATTTTTAGGTATCTCAGGTTTAAATTGCTGCTAGTAGGCTTAGATTTCGTTTTCGTTCTTTATAGGTATCCCAGGTTTCGTTTTCGTTGCTTTTTGGATTTTGGACAGTTTTTTCTATTAAATTTGACGAATTTTGACACGGGTATTCTGCAGTCCATGTTATTTATAAAAATTAGGTTAAATTAAACATTAATTTTGCATAAATTCTTTAATTCAGTGTATGTACACACTAACTGACATAAGTTAAAGGGAAGCAAAATTGCTCTTTTATTCTTTTTATCTTCTTCAAATGATCTTACTGTTGAATTTATGGAGATATTGGAACAAAATGCGTCAAATTTAACAGGAAAACAAAAAAGCAACAAAAACGAAACTTGCGACACATATTAGCAACAGTTTAAACCTGAAACACCTAAAAGCAGCATGGTACAAACTTCTGTGATTAGGTCCTTAACCTTTATTATATCATCTTTGTACAAACTTAAGACTGTGATTAGTTACATTACCTCGGGAACCTCGTCGTGAGGGCAGTGACCAGCAGGGCTAATTTCGTAATACGGCGCTTCGGGGATCTGTCTTTTCACATCAAGCCCCCAAACTGGTCTCACCCAAGGGTCTTCCTTTCCATACATGAGGCACACCGGCACGCCATTCGACCGACACCTACAAGAAATCAAACCATAAAACTTCAAAAACACCAAAGAACATGTTTTTCAATGATCCAGAAATGCAGCAGTAGTGTTACAGGGACAAGGTCTCGCTGAAGGACAGTTGAGCGCGAGGAGCAAACATAATCGAGGCAAATGAGGCGGCAGCAGCAGGGTGCTGTGTAGTTTCCAGAATTCGAGAGAAGACTTTGTCGATGTTTGTTGAATGATCTGCATAAACCTGCTTCAGAATCTCCGCGATGCTTTTCGGGTCACTAATCTTCAGCCAACTACAATCAATAGAATGTTATAATTTGAAAAAATAACTGAAGATTGAAACTTGGATAGCTCTCAAAATGGAAAAGTATCAATCTGCATGATTATGCTTGCAAAATGTATCAAATTCACCAAAATACATTGTCAAAGTCACTAATTCCATCAATATATGTTTAAAAAATGTGTTAATAGAAACATGTGTACACTTTCCGTTCAAAAGTGTCGTTAAATACTTTTCAAACTTGCAAAATTAACCAGATACATTTTCAAATGTAATAACTACTACCCCTCAGTCACCTCAAATGAGTAAGTTTAGATTCTACCCAATCAAGAGCTCAAATTGCAGCCCAGATGAGCTCGAACCCAGATCGAGTTAGGACTCAAATGTAACAGCAGCAAAGTTATTGTGATATTTGAAAACAAATGTCTCTACTTTTGTTAATTTGAAAAGTATTTATATTTACCGACACTTTTGAATAGAGAATATACCGAAGGTTCAGTTATCGCGTTTTTGTAAACATTTTGGTGCAATTAAACATGTTAGATTAAACTACTACATTCTGCAAAAACATACAGGTTACTGCAGTTTCATGCTTTTCCAGTTCTCATAATTTAGTGTAAAGAAAGAATATCACTTACACAAGTTCTAGGAGCTTTCTAACTCTGGGAGGCAGTGGAAATGTTCCTGCCCATGGAAAAACTTTTGCCAGTCTTGGAGATTTTACGGGATTCGGAAGAAATCCCCAGAAAGGGGTTGCATTTAACAGTGTGATACCCTTCACCAAATGTGGGTTGCTTGCTGCAAAGTACAATGCTACAAATCCTCCTAGTGAGTTCCCAACAATATACACTGGTTCACCTATAACCTGAACACACACAAAAAAAAAAAAAAAGGGTCATTCAATAGGGCAGAAAACAAGACTCTAAGACTGACCAGAAAATAGACATTATTGCATAGTAAAGTTTTGAGCTTTCTCAATTCATACAACTATAGACATTATTGCATAGTAAAGTTTTGAGCTTTCTCATTTTATACAAATATTGTTCATAAATTTTTCACTTACCCGTCTCATAAACTGCGAGTGAAGCCATGAAAGCTTGGCTAAGTATGTTATTTAAGCAATTAACGAGGCTGCGAAAAGTTCTTCATTCATTGCATCTACCACAGGTGTAATTCCTTAAGTAGAGTTAAGACTCAGCAGAAATAGTCAATGCATGGTAAAAATAAATTGGGCTTTTTTGAGCCAATAAGACTATTATGGAGCAGTTGCTACTTGCTACAGAGTGCGAAACTTAGTAGAAAAGAACCGGATACAGATCTCCTGCCCCATTTTTTCTGCCTCAGATCATGACACGTGTCCTGGGTAATTTTGTGGTTTTTTTTTTTTTCTAAAACCCTATTGGGATTGGTGAACCCTAGAAAGAAATGTAACTTTTTTCGCTTTCTTACTATGTTCCACTGTAAATTTCACAGTATGTAAAAGTGTGCTCAAGTAGATTAGCAGTATGCATATTTCTATATCAAACATGAACAATAATATGATGGAGAAACATGATAAATGAGATGTATACCTCTTCAACAAAGTATTGAACTTGATCGCGCCATAAATCCATGGAGTAAACAAGTTCATTTGCCCACGGTTCGGTTTCCTCCCCAAATCCCCACACAGAACTCTTCTTCACTGCATCAGTTTCTGCATCTATTCGAGGGGTAGGATCCTCATTAGGCAAAGACCGACCCTGCCCGAGAAAATCAAGTGCCCAAACCCTAAAATCACGCCCAAGATCCTTCAGCTGCTTCTCGTAGTGAAACGAACCGACCCCAAAACCAGGAAGGAACAACACTGCAGGAGATTTTACATTCTCCATCCCTGCTTTCTCATAATGCACATTCAATTTAGGCTTCCACTCCCAAAACCCACTACTTATCGGAGCCCCAGAATCACCGTTCGGTTCTTCGGGCAGTCCCGGAATCAAAACCTTACTCAGTGATTTCGCATCTTTGGTGAGAATTTTCGCATCTTCTTCACCAATCACATAGCTATCATAGCTTCCACTCAAGACCTCAAAAGTTGGCTTTCTTGAATCCTTCTCTACTGAGGCACTGG
This sequence comes from Clarkia xantiana subsp. parviflora, assembly GCA_036873135.1. Lineage (NCBI taxonomy): Eukaryota > Viridiplantae > Streptophyta > Magnoliopsida > Myrtales > Onagraceae > Clarkia > Clarkia xantiana. The sequence goes on from JAPTYO010000003.1 coordinate 18,348,785, forward strand.
AATTTCTCTTGTTCTTGAAATTGTTCGAGCCAAACTGACATATAGCTCGATATCGTAAAAACCCAGTTCCTAAATCGATCCGAGCAAGTAAAATTCCATAACTTTTAGCATAGGAATGCTTTGATTTCTTCAAACCCAGGTGTTGGATCGAATTCCGATTTACAACCCGGCAGTAATTCGCAGAGTTGTAAGAAAGAATTTCCATGCCCAGTGCCCAGTTTCAGAATCAAATTGACTAAGAAGAATTGCGATCAACTGTATAATCCACAGAAATGGACAGCGGATGCAATAACAGGCAGCTCTTTCAGAAACCTAACCATAAAAAGCTATGAATTGAAAGATCTGGTAATGGAGATTTCAATAGAAATTGAGAAGATTTACCGTTAGTGTGCTGAATGAAGTATCATCAGTGTTGCCGGAGCTGGGCAATCTCCAAAGGATTAGGAGATGTGATCAATTTCTACAATTAAATAATCAGAGAGTGAGATTGGTGTTGCTTGAAGGCCTCTTCTTCCACTACGCGCCAGAATAAACACAAAAATTCAAGAAAAATCGGTAAATGACTGTGACAAATAACGAAAATCTGGTTAAATATATAAAATACAAAATACGAAAAAAAATGTTTTTTCGGCCAATTAAAAAAAGTTTTCCTTTCAAATTGTTCTTAATTAGTAGCAAAATCCTTTAATTTTTTTTCTTTATTTCTGATTATATTTTACATTTTCATATTTTTAATTCCCGAATAACCTAATGAAATTTAGGGGTAACTTCTTACATTATATCAAAGCCAAAAATTATTGTTATTGTGCATATAGTTTGTTATAATAATACATGATTAGAAATAATACGTATATTTAGAAATTAATATCAATTATTATTATTTGTCATAATTAAGGTTTAGGGTTGTGGACCATTTGATATATATTTTAAATTTTATAATGGCGTCAACTAAATAAACCAATAAAAGAAGTGTATTTCCATTTGCATGCCTCGTGTTATAAAGAGAGGTGTCTTTCATGCAAGAGTTACAATTCAACACGCCAATCTTATTTAGTCCTAATCGCAAGTTTGAACCAATGTTCTTGTTTTATTCCCATATCTCACATTCACAACTATTGAGTGAAATTTAATTCTTCGTTACTTGCTATAGTAGGTAACCCGTTTTATGATTTTAGTGTTCCATAACTAACTTTCCTTTTTAATTAAAAGATTCTATTTTAGAAATAGAGCACTATTCCGTAACGGAATATAAGAATTTTTTATGAGAAATGAAAATTAAAATTCGGAATCCGAAAACTAAGGAAACAGTTCCGGTTCTATCCGAACAAATCAAGTTCAAATGGTCAGGTTTTCTTTAATCTAGAATGTGCCCGAATCCAAACTCTGTTTTAGATCGAAAACTCGTTATCTGAGCTAACCCGCTTGTTTGTGTATCATCTAATAATATTTATAGAATTGATAATTGTTTGTTGATATATTGGTTTGGTGACATATTTTTAGATGTACAAATTTAAGGAATGATTAGATTTTGAATGATTGAAATTGGATACTCAAAGTTAGGGCTGGCAATTTGTGACACGACACGATAGCACGACACGAACACGCACGGAAAAAACCGTGTTCGTGCTAGCATATAGTAGAACGATAACATGATAGCACGAACACGATTAACACGATATAACTTCCGTGTCGTGTTCGTGTTTGAGTATCATAACACGACACGCACGATAGCACGATAAAGTTGTGCTACTAAGACTAATTCTTAAGTATTTTTTAAACAAATCTTATTTATTACCTTTAAAAACTTCAGTAATTAGTTATTTAATTTTTAGTGTTTTTATACTCTATATTATTAACTTATGAATATTGACATACTAATCATAGTTTTTTTTTTTTTTTTTTATATAAAGTTTATTATTTTTATTTTTTGCTTAAAGATCTCGTGTCGGGATGTACAACTATATATCCTTACACAACACGATAGCACGACACGAACACGCACGAAAATATCCGTGCCGTGTTCGTGTTTGTAAAACGTGGCACGATAAGCTTACCGTGCGTGTTCGTGTTCAGTAAGTTTAGCACGACACAATTATTGTCACGCACGACAGCACGCATGATAGCACGAATTGCCACCCCTACTCAAAGTTGTTAAAATCTAAATTTATTTGTTATTTGAGATTTAAATTATATATAATATATTTTTGTGTGGAATTTGATAAAATAGTAAAATTATTTTTAATGTAATTAGAGTGTTATAGAATATATATATATTTTGTTTGGATTCTGATTTTTGGTCGTGTAACGAGTTATTGTTTGTTGTGATATAGATTTTTTTTTAAACGAAGAAGGTATGCAAAATTGATTTAAATCTGACCAAGTCACTAAGTATTTCTTTCTTCACCACTCTATCTGATTCTCCACACAACAGAAGTCAGAAAGCTCTGCTTTATCTCTCCCACCTCCAAGTTCCGATTCTCACTGCACCATCAAAGATGTCAACTTTATGCTAGATTTAGCTTTCCATGGCGGAATTTTCATCTGGGTATTCTTTATTTTCGCACAAAACGAAGTTTTTGATGCTCCTTCTAATCTAGGGTTCATATCGCCTGCATATATTCTCTGTTCCCCAATTGACCTCTCTTGCCCTAGATAATTAACACATCAAATTCCTCAATTCGCTTCAATAAATCTCCCTGCTCTGAATTCGAATTCGAATTTGGAGTTTGAATTGCAATTGGATCGAGTTATGGATGCTGGAGAGCCATTGGCTCGCCCTGATGACGACTCTTCTGCAAATTTCCAGAACTCTGATGAATTTCATGACGAGTTATTGAAGAATAATTCAAGAACTTGCACCCACACACACACCTGCAACTTACCTGGTCCCGACACGGCTCACACTCACACCTGCTTCCACACCCACACCAAAGTTTTCACCTTTTCCGGCCAAACGGCCGGAAAAACCTCGAAACGGCCGTTGGGGAATCGAGAGGCAGTTCGAAAGTATCGGGAGAAGAAGAAGGCACATAGTGCTTACTTAGAGGAGGAGGTGAAGAAACTCAGGGCATTGAATCAACAACTTGTTAGGAAACTGCAGAGGCAATCGGCTCTTGAATCCGAAATCTCGAGGCTGAGGAGCCTCTTGTTTGAAATCGGGGGCAAAATCGACGATTACACTTTTCAAAAGCAGTGTGTTGATGTGAATGGGTGTGGGGTTCAGTGTGATTCGCCACGATTACAATCCAACATCATAGGATCGTCATCTCAGATGCAGATGAATGGTAAAGGTCGTGTTTTGAGTTCGTGGGACGATCAAGATTGCCAAAATGCAGTTTTAGAATGTCGAATTCAAGGTTCGAATGGAGCAATTGGGTGAATGCTTGTAGATTTTGTTGTGTTTTTTATGTTTGGTTTGGTGTTTCATCAAATGTTGCTAACTTGCTGTAAATTGCAGTGATTACTGTAATACTGTATATTATTGTTAGAGATTTAGATCAGTGACTGATCATGTAAATATACAAGTTTCTTGTGAATAAAGCAAAGCTTGGGGAACAATTTTTTTTTTTAATGATTTAGCTGCTTTGGCTTTGGCTTTTATTTTCTTTTTTCTTGGAAGTCAACGATCTTAACTGGGTTACCGAGAAAAATAGAGATGTCTCCTACGTTACTCGTTTTCAAATACCAAACTTTTATTTGTTTAGAATCTCATTAGGAGACAGTATACATATTATGTTTGTTCAAAACTTTGATTAACCATCATTAACACTCGATCAGCTTGTAATAGGTAAAATATTGACTATGAATATTTTTTTTTATTTTCAGAGTCACTAATGGTATTTAAACCCTATCATTAGGTGATTAAGAGTTGAACAACTACACCCTATTGTGTTTTTCAAATACAAAACTTCACTGTTAATGTATTTGTATTGTTATATAAAAACGTTTCCACATATAAACTTCTCTATTGATATTTAATTGTGTGATCCATATAGCCGCAGCTAGGCCCCTCTAAATTATATATAACTTATCCAAAATGAATAAGCCCAATCTCAGATCGGGCTAATTTAGACGTAATAAAACGAAGGCCCGTTAAGACGGCCCACTAACCTGGGCTCCTTCAAAATTTTAATGGGCTAACCCGAGCACACTACAAGAGCACGATACAAAAAAAATAAAAGGGTTAATAATCAAATTATTACCTAAACTTTCTTTCTGATTACTAATCATTGTTGAGCTTTAATTTTTTTTTTAAGTTAGTTATTTAATTTTCAAATTTTAAGCAAATTTCTATTTACGTTATATTTTACATCAAATTGGAAAAAATACCATGTTCTGATCATGTAGTACTCAAAATATATTTACATACCGAAAGAATTGTATTAAAAATACATTTAATTGGATATTAAATTGATAACATTGTTAGAATTGGGCAGAAATTTAATTAAAAGTATTACACTGCAATCTTTTCAATTTAAGTATTATAATTCACCTTCAGTACATGAAAGACCAACATAGACAGAACATACTCGTCTTCCCAATTTGACGGAAATTACAATAAAAGTAAACAGTTTGCCGTAAACTGATATATTGGTTAATGAATTTTAAAAACTCAAAGTTTGGATATCAACTTGTAATCGAGTTAAACTTTATATAGCAATTTGGTAATTAACCACCCTATTAATATGACTCCTTTTTATATACTTTTAGTAATAATCCAATAATTATTAGATAGAAAAGTGGCTACAAAAATAATATTTCAGAGAGAAATATACAATACCGTACAGTTTGCATTTGGCATACATAATTCCCATTATATATATATATAATGAAAAATTATTGGTCTGATACTAAAAATGAGACTAATGATCACTGCCCATTCTCTGGCACATGTTTCATTATATATATATATGACTTAATATTATGTTCTGGAGGTATAAATAATTATATGAAAATAAATAAATATAGGAATAATAAATATAATATATGAAGAAAATGCATGCATCAGGCCAACAATACTCACTGTCTGCCATACCGCAATTATAATACGTTCAATTTTGCATATATAATACGACAGAGACAAGCATTGACGATGACACATGGTTTTATATAAGACATAATTATAAAATTGGCCCCTAAGTTGTGATGATGATACAAGTATTCCTCCTTTTTTTTCTGAAATGTTGCAAACTCGCCCTTAACTAACCGAAACTATTGTTAAAGTGCGGTTTTACACCAACTTAATAGAAAACTAACTCTAATTGCCAAGTGTTTTTAACTCTCACTTTTAGAACTTATTATCTTTAAGTTTTTTCAAAAATAAATACATAAAATAATATGACACTTACTTTATTGACGCTTTGCATATTTGCATTAGTTTGATATAAATACTATATTTACACAAGAATTCACCGCATATGGTCGATTATGAACGGATAAAATGGTCGATTAGGAATAGAAAATAGATTTTCTATTAGATAAAATATAGCTAGCAATAAGAAACTGCTAAAATATTTGTATATAATAGATAGATTTTTTTTTTTTTGCAAACTATTAGATAGATAATAGTAGTAAAGTTTTTTTAGTTTTTTTTTTCTTTGTAAAATGGTGTTATGGATTATTAGAATGACAACAACCGTAACATGTTCATTTTACTTCTAAATTAATTATTATTCGCAGTGGATAAGTTTTTAATATTATTCTTTTTTGTTTCACGTACGATGGTGCTAGGGGTCATTAGTATGTAATGTTTTTTTTCGTGGGTAGTGTTAAGAGGTCATCAGATTTCAGAGGAAATCGTACACTTAAATTAATATGCACTTACACCGGGTCAATCTATAATTAATAGTGTTTTTTTCAGAATTAATATAGTGTTAGATATAAATATTTTTCATTTTCATAATTTAAGTAGAGCTTTAACCTCTAAAGTCGGTTTAAAAGATGCAATGTTTAATTAATATAACCTTTAAGATACTAGCTTGCAGTTTGATCAACACAATAAAATACTGACCTCATAATTCAAATTTCACATTGATTGATCGATTATTATTTGAATTGGTATAATATATAAGACAATATCTTGTCGGATCTTAATTGGTGTCTGACCTTTTTCAAGTCCACTTGTCATGAACCCCTCCCAAGAAAAACAGAACATTATTAATCATTCATAATAAAGAAAATAATAATAATAATAATTAATTGATTAAAAAAAGGAAAACCCGTTTGAATATTTTATAATTAAAGTGAGGAAGGAAGTGACAAAATGGAACAGTGTCGAGTCACATCCACAACTCACTGACTCGGACCCATATGGGTCGGATCCCATTGGCTCACGTAATCGGATCGGATCCATTGGCCCGATTAATCGGGTCGGTTGTGGTAGCACATGGCTTCCCTTTCATTGCGTGTGTGCCGTGCCGTGAAAAAAAAAACATTTTTAAACTTACTATTAATAGTAGTTAATTAATAAAATATATTTTTCTTGGTAGAAAGTAAATCCACTTTTTAATAATGCAAACTATATTAATTACTCCATTAAAATGTGACAAAAACCGTATACATAATTATTACGTGATACATTTTAACATAATATAAACAGGGAAATATCAATTTATTTTCGTTAAAATATATTACATTCGTGTTACATATTTTATTTTGGTTACATTTAAAAAAAAAAAATATATCAACTAATGTTGCACTTTTCTACATAGTTGAAAAGTCAGTTTGTTGTTTTTTTTTTTAAATCTATTTATAAAAAAAGTTCATCTTGTTATTAGTAACATTCACTATTCTCTTAGCACAAAAACTCAAAGGTTTTGAAATCATTCCAAATAAGGGATTTGGACTACTAACTAATTGCGCGTTGACTATATATATTGCACTATTTTTTTTACTATATATATATATATATATATATATATATAGCAATGTTTATTTAATGATAAAAATAGCGTATAAAACAACAATAAAATGATAGTTTGTAATTAAGTAGCAAAACTTATAACTAACTATACTTAACTAAAAGGTAAAATGTTCAAACCCGCTAAAATTTAAATAATATTAATAGAAAAAAAATTTAAAACTAGTATTTTATTACTTACGAATTGACCTAACACGAGTGATAATTAATTTAAACGTAAAGTAAATATACCACGAATACGAATATTGCTCTATTGTCCTCTAGGACCATTAAGAAAAAAAATCTTATCCAATTATATTGTTGTTTAAGGTATAAAATTAAACTATTATTTATTTTCTAAATTAAATAAAATCTAACTGAAAGTAATGAATATCTACCTTCACGAGTTATTCTTATGATGATCGTCCATCTCATCTCATTGTCATCGATTTTGAAAGCCACCCAACTTATTAAATGTAGCTCGATGAGTTGAAACCTTTTTGGGTTAAACATGCAAAAGAAATCAAAGTTTGGGGTGTGACTTATACTAAAATAAGGTTTTTTCTACTATGCTCCACAAGCACCATGTTTGTGGTAGTTATTTTTTTCGAAATTTTTATTGTTTTAAAGGTGAACCCTATAGAGAAATTGATATTATTAATAGTCTAATATAAATATTAGGTTTAGTTAAAAAAAAGAGTTTATAGGTTTTTTTGGTACCCTATGTTTGCTCACTTTTAGCTTTTGGTACCACATGTTTGATTTTGCCTATTTTTGGTACCATACGTTTGCCAATTGTATACTTTTGGTCCGACCGTTAGTTGACCATTAGAGTTTACTGTTAAATAGTCACGTGACTTGCACATGTTTAGCCCCAAATTTTAATTTTATTCAGTTTAGTCCTCAATTTTTTTGTCATAACTTTTTATTTTTGCAATTTAGCCCTCAAAAAATTTCAACCGCACCTTAGGACTAAATTGACCTAGCCATGGTCCGACCCATGGCTAGGTCGTACCATGGCTAGGGTCATCGGACCCGGGCGAACCTAACCATGGTTCGACTTAGCCATGAGTCGGACCATGGCTAGGTCATTTTAGCATTAGGGTCCGATTGGGTCAATTGGACCCAATTGCTAAATTGACCTAGCTATGGTCCGACCCATGGCTAGGTCGATTTAGCCCTAGGGTGCGGTTGAACATGTTTAAGCGCTAAATTGAAAAATTAGGATAAAAAATTTGAGGACTAAACTGAACAAAATCAAAATTTGGGGCTAGGCATGTGCAATTTGCGTGACTATTTAATAGTCAACTTTAACGGTCAACTAACGGTCGGACCAAAAGTATACAATTGGCAAACGTATGGTACCAAAAATAGGCAAAACCAAACATGTAATACTAAAAGTCAAAAGTGAGCAAACATAGGGTACCAAAAGACCTATAAACCCAAAAAAAAATCATACTTTTAAAGTTTTACATATGTTACAATTAAGTGCATTCAAATAGTAAATAAGGCACAAACATGATACTCCATAAGAATGACAGAAAATCCCGAACAAAATTTGCTGTGGATAGCAGTGTTATCAGAACCGGACCGGACCGGCGGTCCGACCGGGTTCGAACCGGAACCGGACACCTTGACGGTCCGGTTTGAGGAAAAGACCGGTAATGAAGCGAATCCGGTTCAAAGGGCCGGTTTTTAAAGAACCGGCCGGTTTTTAAAGAACCGGCCGAGTCACCGGTCCGCCGGTTCAACATTTGAACTAAAGGAAAAAAAAACCTAAATCAAGCAATCCTAAGTCCTAACAACAGAACACGCAGCAGCTCCCGAAGTGGAATGGAATGGAATGGAGCTGCGGATCTTGTCGCGCCACCTGTGGAGGAGGTAGTACGCGAGGGAGAAGAAGAGTGTAAAGAAGACGGCGTTGGTGAGGTACAGTGGGAGAGGGAGAGCGTCTGAGGCCTTGGGAGATGGCGGAGAGCGATGATCGACAACCGTTGAGGTCTTCTGGCTGTGGAGGTGGTGGTGGATGGTGGCTCCATTGCCAGTGGAGGTCTTCTGGCTGTGGACGTGGCGGCGGATGGAGGCTCCATTGCCAGTGGAGGTCTTCTGGCAGTCGTTCTGAAGTTGAACACCAAGGTTTGGTGAAATCATGGGCCTTGGCCCATTGAGAATGAATAGCAAATTCAAAGCCCATGATTTTAATGGCATGACTCTTTATCTGCTGCTACTTGAGCACTTTCTCATTAGACCGGTCGGACCGGGTTCGAACCGGTTTGAACCGGACGAACCGGAAACCGGTAGCCTTGCCGGTTCGACCACCGGTCCGGTTCTGATAACACTGGTGGATAGTGTGTTCAACCCCTAAAGTTAGGTTGTAACATAAGACTTAGTAATCATGTAATAAGATATAGCAGTCCATTGCTTTATTATTATTATTGTTATATGTTTTGAATTTAAATACCGTTTAGATAGGGATGTCCAAATTATAAAAATGAAAAATTATTTAAAATCAGCACTTTACTTTTTATAAACTGACTTGATACGATTATAAATTATACTAAACATTGACCCATAAAATGCTTTGTAAAAAAAATAAGCATGTGATATTCACTAATAGGGGAGACACAACACTATTGTTACATTCAAACCAATCTCTGAAAACATATTACGAAATAGATTTGTAGCTATAGTAACAAAGTTAACGATAGTAATAGTAAATTGATTATTTTTATTTTTTTATTGGTAAACAAATGAATTAGATTTGAAGGCCCACTCTCATTTAAGTCATAGTAGTAAGCAAGACTCCTCCTCTAGGCTCTATATATACACACAAATATATAAGAAAATATTCTTAAAAATAATATCAAATCTCTAGTATCTATATCTAAGATAATATTATGATAATAGAAACATAACAAAAAAAAAAAACAAATGTATCTTTATTTATATATAAGCATTAAAATAGCATAATATTATTTATTAACAAAAAAATCAGCATAATTTTAAAACATTGAATTGTCAGTTATGTGTTTAAAAAAATAGAAACTTTGATCTAAAAGCTTCAAAATTGATTGCAAATTATAAAAATAATGATTTCATTACGTGTTATTATTTATTTAAATTATATTTATTTATATTAAATTATATTAGAATAATTAATAATATATATATTGTGTTTTTGAATCATTATTTGATATGCTTGAGACAATTTCAGGACATTGTTTTCTTGGATTGATGAATTCAGTTAGTAGGAGAAAGAGAAAGCCTTATCATGCAAATCCTATAATAAACCTACCTATAATAATAGAACATGATAACCATAAGCTTTCCTTTCCTAGGATCATGTCTCAAAGCATCAATCCTATATTTGCAATTGGCAAGATCAATCTGTTAGAAAACAAACCAAAATTTCAAGTGAGAACATGTTAATTGCAATTGATAGGCATATATATATATATAGCAATTATAGAAAAATGAAATTGTAAAATAAGAAACTTGATAACTAATACGTAAACTAATGAATCAATATTCTCTAGCCCTTAATTAAATGTCACGAATATAAATCTCGTTGAACACTATAAATAAATAAAAAATATTCATAACCAATACTTTAGTCTTTATGTATTGTAGAACGATCCGGTACAAATGATCGATGATTATTTAAGAGCGGAACAAAAATGTTATCATTTTGATAGTAACATAAATTACACTCGATGGAGGGCTTAAATAAGTGAATTTACACTTTTATCCCCCTCTCCCTCACCCCCATTTTAAAAACTTCATTACAACCCCACAATCATTTTAAAGAAAATTATAAAATGAACCTCCATATTTTCATACTTTTTAATAATACACATTCAAATTTCTCAAACTCTTGTTTAGTTTCGAATTTTCGATTATGGATTTTTTTAGTGGTTTCAAGTTTCAACAACATGAGGGTGAAACGACACACGCATAGACGTTTCATGCGTGTCGTTTCGCCCTCATTTGATTCCTAATAAGAATAAACATGGTAATTATTAGTTGAATTTCTAAATTAAGAGTGATTAGCAAATAAAGCGACGATTATTCCAAGGTTAACTTGCATGTTTTGCTATAGTAAGTTAACGTTAAAAGGAATCTAACTACTAATCATGGCTCTAATTAAATTACTAGATATTGCCGTATATAGACAAAAGCTTCACGATCTCAAAAAAAGTATTCATGTATCAATCCTTCGGCCGACACGTTCCGATAAAGAAAGTTGCCTTCATGTCGTTACTACACATGCATGCAAGATAATATATAATCGGTTCAAAATATTCGCGGACCTAATCGAATTTTATACTAAACGTAATTTATCATAGTTTGAGTGCAGAAATAATAATTGTATCTTATTTATAATGAGCTTACGAGTCGAAGCTAACTTATTGTAATGTATAAGGGGTTTACGAGTCGAACACTCGAGCTCGATTATATCGAGCTTGGATGCGAGTCGAGTTTCATAAATTTAGCTAGACCAAGTTCGAACTTGGACCCGAGCCGAGTTTCAGAAATATGAGTAGAAATTTTGGTCCAGCAACCCTAAATAGGATCTGACTCAGCCATTTGTCGGACCCTGGCTAGATCAATTGTGATACAGGGTTTAACTGAGAATATTTACATACTAAATTGAAAAATTAAAAATTAGAGATATAAATCGGAGCTGAACCAAATAAAAATTTAGAGCTGATCAAGTGGGTATTTAACAGTTAAAATTAACGGTCAACTAACAAATACACTAAAATGATACAAGTTACAAACGTATTAAACCAAAAATCAAAAGTTGTCAAACATGTACTAAAATATCTATTAACCCTATTATATTATATATTAATATATATAGTTTATTAATACCCCTTAAGATATATATGCACAAATATAATATATTATTATTCAAATACTTATGTATGCATCTGTTGTCTACTAGTAGTTTAATATGAGGGTATAATTGGATTCAAGTGAACTGTTTTTCTTTTATGATGTTGCTTTTCATATTGACTCGTGCAAACAGTGAAAGGCCAACCAAGATAATAATTTATTATCTTAGACACAATTAAAAAAAAGGTTTTATTAATTAATTAACAAACATAAAAAACAGTGCTTAAAAATAATGAAATCACTATTTCACAGCAAAGATTTTCACCTCTTTAATATTTTGATGATTATTACTGAGTAAAATCGATGGATCGACCGACCAAACGACCGCATTCCATAGAAACGACGTGGCATTTAAAAAAACACTAATTGGTTTTTTTTTTTTTTTGGCCACTGGGTTTAAAAGTTAAAACATACACTAGATCAGAAGTATGAAACAGATCAGCTGTTGCATCAATTAATTGATTGATTAGGAAAAAATGAATCACCTAATTATGGTGGGGAGCAGAAAAGTAATTAAAAAGGAAATATAAAGAATTCAATTTTTCGAAAGAAAAAAAATGAAATATAATAAAAACTAAAATACAGTTAATGAATGAAATGCCCTTGGCCCTAGGTAAGACCATGCATGCCCATTTCTATTATTATTATTAAAATGAAGTCAATTTAATTCAAAACGATTTATTAGCTATTAGATTAAGCACATCTTAATTATATAAGAAATATCAATTATGTTTATTTCCCTTTATTAAAATTAGATACATTCTCTTCCATATTTAACGGTTGAAAAATTGATTTGAATTATAATCAACTTTATTTTAACCAAACAATTTCTATTATTATAAGGGAGTTGATACACATTCCGACATCGGAATGGAATGCTAAATCCTCCTCACAGTGGCAATGCTGTAATAACAGTCAAGATTTAGGGCATTCATGTTTTATCTAACGGTCGGAACATTTCCTTATGTCAAAATCGGAATATATATCTTTTCCCTTATTATAATTATATATGCTAAGTTATATTGGCAAACATTGGAAAAAATGCACCATATTTTGTTAACTGCACTTTGTAATTTCAAGAAAGGATCATCAGTCTGTGTAATTGACTGGTCAAACAAATAAATGTTGCACAACAATTATTATATTATTAAAAATAAATGAGCACATTACTCACAAAAACAACCATGTAGAGGGTCTCAAATATCTCAACTGCAATCCAAACATAAATAATTTATGAGACAGAGAACTTTGCCATCCATTCCATTGGGTAGTTTCAAATTGATTGCATTACCTAAAAAACAAAAAACTCATAATGCTCACCATGTGAAGAAAATGCCTTTTTAGCTCCCACTTCTTTCTAAATTACTATTATATATTATTGTAAATACATCAAAACTAAAAAAAATTGGAAATTTATATATAGGGTAAAAGGTTCTTTTGATGACATATGTCTGATCAAAGTTGGCTTTTGGTGTCATATGTTTAGTCAAAGTTGGTTTTTGGTGCCGCCAAATTCAAGTTTGGCTAAACATACGGCACCAAAAGACTCTTTAACGCATTATAATAATATCAACATTTTAATGGAAAAAATAATTCCTAAATTTTCTGCACAACTATTTGTTTCTTTTTTTGTTACTAAAACAAGATAAAGAAAAAAGTTATGCAAAAGAGAAGAAAAACAATAGTGAAAGAGACTTGCCCTTACTGCTTTTGATAGAAAGATAATGAAGTTAAGAAAAAGGAAGAGAAAAGCAAAAGGAAAGGCTCCATTTGGTTTTTCTTTATCTTTATTGGGGTTCAGTAAAGATTAGCATTAGTAATGGATTCAGAATAGTGTATTAAAAACATCATTTAAGGGTTCAACTAATTTAAATTTTAAAGTCGTGTCTAATCCCAATCATAATCTAACTGCTGCAAATTAAACTGCATTTTAACGATAAATTTTTTAAATGGGGTGACATAACTTAAAAAATTTGAACTCATCGAACACTTACCAATTATTCTACAAAGATGCACCATCTATTTGATCGCGCGAGTCCTCGAGCTATGGTTAGATCAGCTGTGATTCCTTCTCCATATTGCTTCATTTGGTATGGATTGCAAAAGCTGTAAGATGTTGTTGCTTGTGTTGGACATTGACCTATAACCATAAACCCACATAAGAGAGGGAAAAAATGTTCTAAAGGCAGCATAATCTTATAAATAAACACACTAATTAATACATTATAAGTCTAGAATGGGAATAGAGAATTTGAATAGAAATTCAAAAAAGTATGAAATGTTACACAATGACATACAGGGACAAAGCCAGAAATTCGGTTCAGTAAACAAGAATTGAGTTAGGGACAGATAACTAGTATAAAAAAATTCCAGGGGCAATTGACAATAATAATCAATTTTATAATAAAAACTGCACATCACAAAAAATTGAGGGGTCAATTGACCCATCATCCCTTGGTAGCTTCGTCCCTGGTGACATGGTATGCAAAAATTATGAACTTTCTAAGCGTTCTCTATATATCGAGACTTTAGTATTCGGAATTTGTATCATTTCTGATACGCGTACAAGGAAACGAGTTAATAAGTAGCTATTGATGTGAAGCTGTGTAACAGAATGATGGGAGACTCCAAGTGCAATAATAAATTATGCTAAAGGGATCTCTTTTAGTTACTTTATGCTATTTTAACAAAGAAAAGATACCTGCTTTTTCCCCCCTCATATGTTATGATGAAATCCATCATTATAATGTCAATTATTTACATGGGAAGGAACAAGAGTGAGCCCATTAGTAGGGGAGAGGAGCATAAGTTGGTGGGGACATCAGCAAAAGGTGCTCCCATTTATGTGCTTAATAGAATACATATAGCGAAAGCAGCAAAACATCAAGTACTTTACCTGTATTCAAGGGATGCCAATTGCCAATTTCCATGGCCACATCAGTCGGGTCGGGTTCTATGTTGTATCAATTCTGAATTATTCATCACAATTACATTGCCTGCATAAGAAGATATTGTGTAGTCATAAATGTGTTGGAAAGTAGAATCGGGTTAACATATAATGTTCTGCTAAATTACAATCGACTGTAAATGCAGTCAAATTTGTAGCTATTGGATTAGGATAGAATGAATCAAATTTCACGAGATAAACTTAATTAGATCTCAGCAAATTCGAATACATTTTAATCAAAAGCCCTAACATATAATTTACTTTCCATTTGCTAGTTTTCACTAGCAGTTAGAGAGAAGTGCACCCTCTTCCAAAAACACATCACTCCGTGGCTCATTGTCCAATTGCTAGCTAAATACGTACATGTGTACAGACATTTTGGAAACAGGGAAATCAACAAGAAAATAAATGCCAGCAATTATATAATTAAAAAAAGACAAGAAAATGTACTGATGAACTTCAAAAAAAAAAAAAAAAACTTCAATAGTGAACCTAGGAGGATTTGGTAAGGTTCAACCTTGTCTTGGATTAAGGTAATGATTCTTTGGATGTCTGGGTTTTTTAATAGTTTTTTTTTTTTTTAAATACACTTCTATCAGTACAGTAGTAGTGACTAGTGAGTGTGCACTTAGAAAACTTTATCATTGTAGCTTATTAGTAATAGTCTAGGTAATCTAAAGTTACCTCTATTATGATCTCAATGGTCTTTAAATTGAATCACAAGGTCATTATTGAAACTTGAATCGGGACCGATCATACCAGCAAGATTACACCAAAACATATGAAATCTTAGATCACGGTCAAGATTCAAACATATCAAACAACGCAATCTAATATTACTTTTCATACAGATGCTGGAGATACCACTGCACAACCCTAACTAAAATATTCCATAATGGTGTATCAAACACTGCCTTACTACATGCTTATGTATTTTTTGTTGTTGTAAACATAAAAATATTGAGTGGCCAAAAAAATATCAAAATATTGAAGTTATTTATTCTTATGCATTTCTTCTCTAAATTTAGGACATGCATTATTTGAAAGGTGGCTAAGCAATGGTTTCTTCATTCACATTTGCACTAACAAACCATAGAATTCTGCATGAATTTGTTGAAGTTGATGTGTAAAAACGGGTTTAAACTTTAATCTCGTTAAGAATTATGCTGAAGATATAATGGTATGAACTTAAAGTTTTAAACATCCATGAGTCATGTATTAGTAAATCAAAACTTTTCTACGGTACCCGACAAGCGAAGGCCTCCTACAACCTCAACCACAAACAAAATACCAACGATGCAGTTTAATAATTTACCATAATAGCAATATACGTAGTTGCTGATATACATCTACTGATGCTTTTAACTTTTATTTATTTTCCGGATATGGCTAAAACCTCGAGTTCTACTCGTACCTGCTAAAGGCGACGTCTTCAATGCGGCAGTTGATAAATAAGCTGTCCAAATCCATGTTGATAAAGTAATAGTTCCTTTAGCAAGGACAAAGTCATCACCGCATCATAGCTGAATAAAGATTAGAAGGAAATTCAGTGATCCAATTCACAAAAATTCAAATTAAACGTCACAAAAGTCCCTGAATTCTGTATTAGTAAGTGAATTGGAGTGATTGTGAGGGGATGTATAAAATGTCACTATCATTATGTGAAATTGTCATGTAAGTTATTTTACTGACAGTCAGTTCGGGAATCATTTCCGTTACCAACTTCAGGTAATAATCATTTGGATCCAGCAGTCAAGACCCAAGAAGGGGAAGCATATTAATTCAACAAAGCTATAATAACACTCATCATATCGTATCTTAATTAAGATCATAAGAGATTTAGTATATTAGAGATTAATTAGGGAAGAGAAAAAAAGAACGTGCACTATTTGAAGGCGCAGATCTGGATCACCACACCCAACTCCAACTCCTCCCCGCATAAACAAACACAGAGACAGACAGCCAGAAAGAGCCATCACTCTACCACTGCCACAGTGGCCACTCCCTATCTATCATCAATCAAAAGGTATTTTGTTATTATATTTTCAAAGCAGAAAGGGTCTTCTTCTCCACATATCATAGCATAGCTCTCTAGTTCTTCTAAGTTCTAGTGAGAGAAAGTAAGTTTGAGTAGCTTTTTTCCTTCTCCGTTTTCTGTTATCTTTTTTGGCGCAGCAGAAGCTGGGTGAAGCAACCGATGCTACTTCTGCTAGCTTCTTCTTTAACTAGCAGTAACCTAGGAAGGAGGGCCTTGTTTGGCTTTTGCCGTTGAGGTTTTGACTAAGGAGTAAATTCAGGCAAGTGTATTAATGACCCCCTCTGTTTTGTTCTTAACAGGTAGGAGCCAAGACCATATTTCTATATTTACGGGTAAGAACTAAGAAGAGAGAGATAGAGAAGAGAAAAAAAAATCTGTTTTTTCAAAAAAAAAAAAGTTTCTGCTACTTTTTGCTTGCAATTTCAACTCAACCCCCTCAAAGTTTTAGCTTTAAGGTCTCTCTGCTTTTAATCCATCTCCACACGAGAGACAAGAGAGAGTGGAGTAAGAGCGAGTACTAGTCCTTTTAACACCTCCCTTTTCTTCTTTCTTTTGTGGTTTTCCTTTTCTTCCTAACCATCTTTCTTTGGTTCGTCTAGGGGCATGAAAAAGATGGAAACTTGAGTGATTACCCATCATCGGAGGTTGGTGGTAGGTAGGGTTTCTGGTTGAGAAACAAGTTTTTACATAGCTTTGGCTATCTCAAACTTCTTCTTCAACTCAAGAAACAGAGCAGAGGAAAACAGAGGAAATCTGTAGGTAAAAATTCAACCAAGGCTCCAACATGGATGGGTATGAAGCAACAAGGATGGTTTTGTCCAGAATCCAAAACATAGACCCTGAAAATGCTTCCAAAATCATGGGTCTGCTCCTAATCCAAGACCATGGTGAGAAGGAAATGATAAGGCTTGCCTTTGGACCAGAGGCTCTGCTCCACTCTGTTATTCTGAAAGCCAAGAAGGACTTGGGGCTTCCTTCGAATTCCCCAACTACTCCCTCCACACCTTCATCTCAGTCCCCTTTCCACTCCACCAACCCCATCGCCATTTCCCGACAGAGCTCCGCTGCGTCGCGGCTGATGTCCTCCACCGGGGCCAGTTTCTCACCCACCATCTCCAGCCCTTCTTCCTCCGCTCTGTCAACTTGGGCTGCGTTGTCCGATCTCCAGAACAGAGAGGACCTAATCGATGCAAATGGCTTCGGGTCTTCTTCCTCAATTTACGGCAACGGAAGCAACGACTCCATGATTGATGAATTCCAGCTGCAGGACCAGCTCTCTTTCCTCAACGATGGGTCTCCTCACATGGGGGCCGCGAATTCCGACTTAATCTGCCCACCACCAGCTGATATGATGTCCTCTCCAACTGCTTGGGGCGGGTCTGTACACAGGAGGAGCTACTCTGTCAGCGATGCATGCTTGGGTTCTGAAGATCCCAGCTCAGGAATCGGGTGGAAGCCATGTCTGTACTATGCAAGAGGCTTCTGCAAAAACGGAAGCACCTGCAGGTTCTTGCATGGCGGCCCCGGTGACACCGTCGCCATCGACGGTGGAGCACCGGTGGTCGGGTCTCCCAGTAAGATGGATTTCATGGGTCAGTGCCATGAATTGCTCAGATCCAAGTCTACTCAGCAGCAGAGACTAGCAGCTGCTTCTCAGCTCTTGGGTTCTACTAATTTTCCTTACTCACCCAAGTCTCTGAACTTACTTCTGCAACAGCAGCAAACTGATGCTCAGAGGTAAACAAACCTTAAACTTCTGCATGGAAAACCTCTCCCTTATTTCAAAAATTATAAATTTCTTTTAAATAATCATGCAGAGCTGCTGCTGCGCTGATAATGGGTGAGGATACGTATAAATTTAGTCGATCGAGGCTGGAAAGGAATGATTTTGCAATCAACGGCATGGTTAATCCAGCTTCAAGGCAGATTTACTTGACTTTTCCTGCTGACAGTACTTTCAGAGAAGAGGATGTCTCCAACTATTTCAGGTGCATGTTCATATACTGAGTTCCTTTTGCAAGTAACGGACTGAATTAGACTTCAAAAAACTGTTTTTTATTTACCAAAAAAAAAAAAAACTGCCATTTGTTGACTGTGTTGTTTGTGGTGTGGCCTTCTGTTGTGTTATGAAGCATCTTCGGACCTGTGCAAGATGTGAGAATTCCATACCAACAGAAGAGAATGTTTGGTTTCGTGACTTTTGTTTACCCAGACACAGTGAAGCTCATATTGGCCAAAGGCAACCCTCACTTTGTTTGTGATGCGAGAGTTCTTGTCAAGCCTTACAAGGAGAAGGGCAAAGTTCCAGACAAGTACAGGCACTCTCTCTCTCCCCCTCTTTTTCTCTCACTATAAGTCTTTGGTTGTAGCTTCAAGAAGGGCAAACTAATGGGTTTTCTTTTCTCTAATGGTTTTTGCAGGAAGTTGCAGCAACCTATGGAGAGGGGGGAGTTCTCACCATGTGGAACACCAACTGGGCTTGATTCAAGGGGTGGAGGACCCTTTGATCTCCAGCTAGGTAAAAAATCAGAGTCCTATGTTACTGCTATTTTAGCTAATTTGACAGCCTAATCATTATAATTGGATGTAAAACAGGGGCAAGGAGTTTTTACAATTCCCAGGACATGTTATGGAGGAGAAAAATGGAGCAAGAAGCAGATCTGCAGCAAGCAATTGAACTCCAGAGCCAAAGATTGATGAACTTGCAGCTTCTTGATATGAAAAAGCATCACCACCACAGAGCACTTTCAACAGGGTCTCCTGTCCCCTCCCCAACTAGGCCATCAAACTTGTTTAACCAAGCCTACAATGGCTTTCTAGAGGGTAAGTCTAACCTCTTGTTAATGTCTAATGTTTTTTTTCTATTTAATATTAATATTTCTAGTTGAATTTAAGTTTCTAGCTGCCTCTAAATTTGGGACTCTGTTGCAGAGAATGGCATGACCCCAATCCTCACTGCAGGAAATGACTCAACCAACAAGGAAAGGATTGGTAGTGACAAAGGAAGCTACCATTCAGATGATGTTGACTTTCCTGAGAGGTAATTGGTGATGTTTTTCTGGTAGTCTTTTAATTTGACAGCTATTTTGATTAAATTTTGAACTAATTTACATGAACATGCAGTTTGGAGCATAATTTACCAGATAGTCCCTTCGCGTCCCCACTGAAAGCCTCTACAGAGTATGCTTATGCTTTCTCCAGTAAGATGGTTGAGACTGAGGGGGATAATAAGGATGCTATCTCAGCATCTAACAATAACCTGGCAGCTGTTCCATCTATTAACCCAGCCACCTCAGCAGTGGACATGGCAGCCTGTAAATCTTTTAACTGCCAGATCCCAAGGTAAAAATATTTACATTCACCATTAACACATTTCCTAAATTCACCTAACATTCCTCATTCACCAATTTATATCTTAATTCAGTAGATTTTCCTCCACCCATGGAGCCATTGGGATGTATGCTGGAGCTAGTGGACCAACGTATCCAGTCGGTGTATAGATTAGCTCAGGTATCGTATCCCCCTCAGAAAGTTAGCTCCTAGTGATTTCCATGAAAATGTGGTTTTTTTTTTGGGGCTGTAATTTTTTGTTGGGTCTTAGGGGATTTTTCTTATGCATTATTCGCAGGAACAAGCTAATGACCAAAGCAACTGTTGGCATCAAATCAGATCAGATCTGTAGGGAATCACCAATACCACCAGAAAATACTACTTACTACCATACAAAAATGCATACTGAAGAAAAGGCAGTAAAGGAAGTGGGTCACCGTTTTCTTTGGTTTATTATTTGTACTCTTTTATCACCACTTGTTTTATTTTTTATCTAGTAGTAGCCAGAGTAGGGAGTTTGGACCACAGGAAAAGTTTCACAGTAAAAAATCACAGGGCCATGTGTAGAAGTAAGCATTAACTCAGGGAGAAAGTGTAATGAGTCTTCTTCTCCTCACCTCACCTTCCCTTTTACAGCTGGTTAGG
This sequence comes from Clarkia xantiana subsp. parviflora, assembly GCA_036873135.1. Taxonomy (NCBI): domain Eukaryota; kingdom Viridiplantae; phylum Streptophyta; class Magnoliopsida; order Myrtales; family Onagraceae; genus Clarkia; species Clarkia xantiana. Next base: position 18,369,542 of record JAPTYO010000003.1, read on the forward strand.
CTTCCTTTGAGGGAGCAGAGCAGTTAAGAACCCTAATTAGCATAGTCTATTAGTTTGTGTTTGTTAGGGAACAATCAAAAATCAGATCTTGTACAGAGGATTCATCAGAATCAGATCAGAAGCCAGAGAAACAGTGATGAAGGCAGGCATGTGTAACTACAAAGCTGATTTACTTCCCATAAGCAGTAAAAGAGAGGGCTGGAGATGGAGAGGAGGATCCGAAGATATATATATGGTAAAATAGTAAAACTAGTCAACTGAAGTGAAAGTACAACCTATATTGAGAAGAATGATATATTATGTTTATTGTTGTAGCTGTTATTATTTATACACAGTAATGTCAACTACTACTTATGTCATCAAAGAAACAAGGTAGTGAAAGATCAGCAACAGAAAAAAGTTCTTTATCTTACACAAGTGGCTCCATTTTATTTTTATTTTTCCTCTCTCTCTCTCTCTAATCAGCAAGTTTGTGTCGTTTCCTTTAACTTTAGAAAAAGATTGTCTCTTTGTTGGCACATACAATATCTATCTCAAAGTGCATATGTTTTTGTGGGGTCAATCTCCTTTTATTCTGCCATTCATGGTGGCCAGAGTCAGTACAGTGATCTCACATGGGCAGCTGACAGACGAGGGGTAGTGGGGTCCGAGTTATTTAACTATTTTGCCAGGTTGGGTGGGTCTCCTCCTCCACCAACAGCCATGTGAAGTAGGCTGCTACTTTCTCTTTCACTGTAAAAACTAAAAAAACGTAACACTTTTTTTATAGTAAATAAAAAAAACATACCACTGTCTTCAATCTTAGGGTTCTTGTTAAAGGAAAGGACATGCACATTATCTAAAAGTCGATGCTCTGCCACACCTATGAGAGAAGAACACGGTGAAAGAATCTTTGGGTCCATTGAACTTTGAGAAATTCTTGGATACCACCGCCTTAACACGTGTCAAATAGGTGGTGGCCCTTCGGCCAATGAATTGCTGACATGTGGCAGAAAGAGACTATTACTTTGCCACTGAGAAATTCTTGGATACCACCGCCTTAACACGTGGCAAATAGGTGGTGGCCCTTCAGCCAATGAATTGCTGACATGTGGCAGAAAGAGACTATTACTTTGACACATGTCAGCAATTCATTGGCCGAAGGGCCACCACATACTTGCCATGTGTTAGGGCGGTGGTATCCAAGAATTCCTCTTGAACTTTGTAAACTGTTTTATGGAGGATCCCTCAAAAGTAGTTTGAAACCTATGAAGTAAAAAAATTTTTTTTTTTTTTGAAGCAACTGATAATATATTCAAGTTTCTAACTAAGTCTCAAAACTTCTTACTATAGTTTTTTCTACATTTTAACCCAAGGCCACGGAATTACCCCCTTCTATGGCCTTTTTTGTTTCAAAGCTGACATCGGACTACTGGAGTATGCAATAAAAGCTAAAGTAAAGCGAAAGAAAAATGGAAGGAGAACAGGCTGGCAAGTTTGATAATAACCTAAAGTCTTATGCAATCCCTTGACAGGGGGAATATATATACATAAATATGTATATACATAGCATTATAGCTTTTGAAAGGTGGAAGTTGATTATTCAAAGAAAGGCATTTAATATTCAAACCCCCTTGCATACTCTGTGAGGAGTTGATGATGCTCACAATTATTATCAATTAATAGTATAATAATAGTGATGATTACGTTAAACAGAGCGCTGCAAACACTAAACTAAAATATCTGGAGAACTTATTCAAGCTCAACTCCAATATAGACAAAAGGACTTGTTAAAGCTTAAATCCTAATTATAATGACTTTAATAAAGAGAATATGGAGGAAATCTATTTGACATTAGTGGGAATTTCAAAGAGGGCCAGGTGGTCTCTCCCAATTGGAAGAGGACGCTTTTTAGGGACGAAAATGTATGATTAGGGTTGCCACAATAATTGATCAGAGGATGATACCATCCATTTCTGTAGAGACTGATTAACTAATAGATAATGATCATGGTCCTATCAGAAAGAGACGTTTTTGTCTCAGCTAGGTGAATATATAAATATAGAAAATGAAGTTCTGATGCATAGTCTCAATTGCTTACGGGAGTAAATAATCATAGCTCGGGTAAGGTTGGGGGGTCACATTACATCTCAAGTGGTATAAAATTAAATTTTAGCTCTAATGCAAAAGTTTTATCAGCAGAAACACTAAGCACAAAGCCGCAAACAACCACGAATTTGGATACCCACTTACGCAAAACCTATCCTTAACTAGTTCATGATATTATTAGGACCTTCATTGCTCCATGTTTACTTGGTGAAGTCAAGTTTCTTGTTAGCAATTTTATTAAAAAAAAAAAACACACACACACACACAATAAAAATGAAGTAAATCCCCACATCACAGTAAAAAGCTTTTCTAAGACTAATCACTGACAATTGCAGAAAACAACTACATATATAATTTGTCAGCACTCAGCAGTCACGTCATATATGCTTTGGTTCAAAGAGAGAAACAACCCCAAATCATATGCATAACATGCAGTTGAAGTTGGAAAGAGTCAAATACTTTAAAGAGAAACAGCAATCTCAAAACACCAAATATACCTACGTAATACCAATTGCTTGTTCTTGACATCTTGTAACTCATATTCATGGGCAAGCAGAGCTAATTCTCAAAGAGTTTGAAGACGTACCAAGCATGATACTTGCAGAGGTATTGTTAATTATGCCTGTTGAGTTCCAATTGGCTGTGGAAGCAACTTGATGGCAAATTTGAGATGCTTCTATCCTGCTCCCAAGACTCGAGAGTAGATACTACTCCAAACACTAAAACACAAATGATTATCTTTAGATTGCAATATTGCATAAAGAGAAACATATGAGATGATCTCACAAAGCACAATGGACATGTCAATCTGATAGGCTGTAACATTTTCAAAGTATGGTGTTAATAATTCTACATGAAACAGACCTCATAGTTTTATTTTACAAATATACTACAACAGATAATGAACCAGTCTCTTCCCGAGGTTACAACAACGAAGAGAGGGATATCTTGGCAGATCACTAGTTCACTACTGAGATGAGCGATGTGTTCTTTGTACAACAAAAGCTTGTTTATGTTCAGTGACAATGTTAATCTTGGAAAAGCTAGACCATGTTATGACAACCTAATTCTGAATGTTCTATTCTGCACAACAGAAGAGGCTTTGAATTACAAAAGAAACCAAAACAGTAAATTCACCAGAAGTTAATTACTAAATTGTCTAAACAGAAAAGGAGAAAAATATTTTGCTATTGCAGGAGAAGATGAATGCAAATTACTTGTATAGTACTATGGTAGACCCGGCAGGATATTATTGAATATAATTTTTTCACTGCATTAGCAATTAAAATCCCTCTTGGCCTAAGGAGTAGATTAAAAAATAATGGCTGAAATTCTAGCACTGTATCTCTGGCTCTAGACTAGAATACACAAGGAAGCTATGAGAAGACGGCCCTGTAATTAGAGCCTTCTTACTCAGGACAATTATCTGAGTTTGTAATAGCTTGCTGAAGACGACCACAAAGTCAGAGGCAGTACTGACCAATGCAAACAACTACCACTACAATTTGGCAGCTTCAGACATTTAGGTCTAATATTAATATGTGTGTGATAGTGTGTAATAAATAAGTACGCATCCAGTCTCACAGTCATACTTTGTCAATGATCTCCATTAGGCATGGAACTAACATACCAACACTTCGCAAGACATTCTTAACATTGGGCAGAGCCCATGGAAACAGCATTTTTGGATTCTTTTCATGACACATTTTCAGCCACGGCTGCTACAACTCAAGAAGCATGGATAGGAAGTTTTCTAAATTTAGACAATTGCCTACAAATGAAATTTAGGACCATACACATCCATGGGCTATTTGAAGTCTGGCGTGTCAAAAAAACAAATAAGGAAAGACCACTAAACTATTGAAGCGAAAAACCACATAAACCATGCATTTCCGTTTCAACTTCATTCCATTGAATTAAAAGTTTCAAGCCCTCATCCTAAAGTAGTCCTCATTGAGGTCTAAGTGACAATAATATATAGCTGAGCTGAAATGAACTCTGACATAAAACAAAGAAATCCGAGTTACGTTACGCTCCCACCATGTGGTACAGACTGGAAACATTGGAAAATTCCAGGGCACTTTAAGGCTCAAATTACATCTTTGTACGTGAATAAATTAAAGACGCAATTCGTTAAACATCTTATCGCCATTTACATCCACAGTCCTTGCTAGAGTTTTCGACATCTAACTGACCCTAAAAAGTGTTTCCTGGTTTGAAGTTTGAAAGTTTAATGCCCTTCTCAGGTTGGGTTAATGGACATGGGATTCAAACTGAAGAAGACATAGTATCCAAATTCCAAAGACGAACTTCTTTAGTTCTAATTCAGTTGTTAATCAAAAGTTAAACTAAAAACAGACTCATAAATTGGTAAGAACTCTCATTCACAAACGAGTTCGGCAATCACAATTTCAAGATCCCAATTGTCTTGAAGACAATACTTACTGATCTATAGACCAGAGGTCGAAGCTAAATAATTAACCGTTCAATGAGACTCATAAATCACAATCCTATAAACGAACTGTAACTACTGTCTGAGCGTCACCAGATTCATTTCAACAGGAGCCACGATCTCCGAGTTCCATACAGTAATATTATCAGGGAATAATCTACACTATCTTGGCATCCATATTTCCATGCATTATCGATAAACCCAGCTCATAATCCTTGAACACTCTAACAAGACGAAGTTCATTGGAAATGCATTATGCTATACAGATACTCGTACTTTGAAGCAGGCAATCTCCATTGAAGCAGAAATATGGTACATTGTCCAGCTCAGTTGACTGATGCGGCATCCATAGATTCATAAAGTGAGATGATGGAAAGAAGCGCGGGAAACATACCATTGTTGAGTAACAGCTAAAGGATGTGTCGGCGGCTCGGGTACTGGACCTTCTTCTTCACGCGCTTTTCATCTTCTACTTCTTTAACCTACAAGCTACAGATCATCGTCGTCACCACGACGCGAAGTCTACCAGAGGCAGAGACATCTCCCTTCGGCGCTCTGTTACTCTCTCTCCGCTGATCTCTCTCTGGAAGAACAAGTCACGGGCCTTTGGGCCGTTAGGATTACTGGGCCTTTGGGCCGTTAATATGTAGATTTTAACGGCCGTTAATATGCTAAACAACTTTGGGCCGTTATCATTACTTTTAGCTAATTGTATGAATTTTATAGTATCCACATACTCAAAAATATTATAGTACATGATAATATGTAGATTTTATTTTTATGTTCACTAATAAATATATATATATATATATATTAAAAGTTGTTTAAATTAAATATTTTCAATATTATTTTTAATTAATATTGGTAATGCTAAACATTTAGAAGACTATTATTATTACCTTTAGCTGATTGTATGAATTCTAAGAGCAGAAGAAAGATGTGTTGAAATCTCCAGCAAGTTGGTCATAAGTGTTCATCTTCAATCTAAGAACCCTCTAGATTTTTATACATTGTTAATATTATAATAAGACAAAATACATAATTTCCTTACTATATTACATATACAATTATCTTTCCTAATTATCCGCAATTAAGTTTGGAAATTCTCTATATATTTAACTTAATCATACATACTATAGTATATATCCTTATAATTATTAATAATAGAATTTTCTCAAAAATACTGATGTGTGAATTATTGAGATATAAAATTTATTATATCAAAATCATTTTTTTTCAATTAATTCATGTTCGGAAAAAAAAAAATGATCCATGTTAGTTCTGAAGTAAAAAATATTGATCCATGTTAGTTTGCCAAAATTTCATATTAAAATACAATTTTTTAATGACAAATAATTGTATTTAAAAAGTTGTAATGATTAAGATTTATATTTATTGCTCATTACTATATATATATTAATTCAAAACTAACATAAATAAAGTTATTAATAAGTTTTGAATAGCTTTTTCTTCGTTTTGATTATTATAAAAATATTGTTTAGCCAAAAAAATCCGCATTTATTTATTTGTACGTACCAAACATTTAATTACGAGCCATAAAATTCTGGCCAATTAACCAGTTGTTAACCAATTCATTTAATGATGGTAAAATGAATCATTAATTATATACATTATTTTACAAAAATATTATACTACTGATCGATAATATTTATTACATGTATGGTCGTTTATATTTAATACCAAATAAGAGTTTATACCTGTGGGAATATTTTTTTTCCAAACAATTTCATAAAAAATGTCTGCATATTTATTTTCACAAAAATACAAAATAAAATCAGATTTACTGTGAAATAAATAAAATAATAAGATTATTTTTAAATATTAACAATTCATTGCAATACCATTTAAAGTATTACAAATAAATAAATAAAATACAATATATAAGGTGTAGTTAATATGTCTTTTACTGAAACAATATGTGCATAACTATACTATGTTTCATGAATTCATTAATTACATGAATTTATAAAAGTAGGAACAAACGGCGAAATAAGAAAAATGAACCACTTGTTTAAAAAAATTAGAAAACACAATTTCTTTTTGTATTGGTTGTCGATAATATAAACTATTAAATTAGTTGATCAATTTTTTTAAGTTACAAATCACTAAATTATATAGCCAAATATATATAATAAAGTTATGTAATTACTCAGAGTTCTCTTTCATCACGTGTATAATATATATAATGTTTTAGATACTATACTATAAGAACACTTCCAATGGTGAGTTTCTACTCCACCTCACCCACCACGTCACTGCCAACTCATCGAAGTGGGAACTGCTACAGTAAACGCTACAGTAAAATAGTAACTCTCTCCAGTGGTGGAGACCTAGTTCCACTTCCAAATTGGGACCCACATAATTCTATACTCACAATATAAATTTTTGTACAAAAAATTCTATAGATAAATTAAATATTTATAAATACAAAATTATTTTTGTATTTAAACAGTTGTATAAAAAGTACGAACATAATATATAAATAAGCACGTAATTTTTAAATATCATTGTCATAATTTAAAAATCATATTACAAAAAAATACAAATAATATGTTAAATTTGTCAACTAAAAATGAGTATATGTTATATATATACATATTTGAGACAACATAGAATTAGCACATGTATATTAAAATCTGATAGATGTTCGACCAAATTTTTTAAGCATTATATATAAATTAAATATTCATATTTTTAAAAATACAGACATGAATAAATCAATAAATGATATTTAAGTGTTATACTGAATTAATTAAAATAAACTTGGAAGAAATATGTACAAAATCATAAAAATATAATTGATTGTTTAACGAAATTTAAATTTTTATGAACTTGTCAAAGTTTCAATATTAGATCAAATATTTGGGTTTCAACTTTGATCGACGTGTATTGTTAATTATACTTAGCTAACATGATGATTGATAAATATAATGATTGATATAATAATAGTGATTAATTAAATTAATTGAATCAATATTATTTCATCATATCAGTGTATATTTGTTATTCATCTATTGATATGTCTTGATTCATCGTCGTTTGCAGAATTACGCTAATGCACATTAATTAGATACATATTAGTAAATCGGTTAAATGTGAAGCCCTCATGTGTTTTTACTAATGATTTTAATATACATAAAACAAAAATATATTGTATATCATCCTAAAAATATTATTTTTATATAATGTATCATAATAAAAAATATATTCATTTTATAGAAGATTAATATAATAAGTAGATTATATAAGAATATATATGCATTAAAATAATATAATATTTGTTAATAAAAAAATTACTTCATGTTTAACAATATGAAATTCTATACTATTTTTCAAAATGTAGAATTGATGGTTTTGTTACATGGTAAAATATAAACAAATTAAGTCTGAAAACTCGGAAATTGATTCGAATTTAAAAAGTAGTAATTTTGCTCCGTGTCATTATTTAACTTATTTAATATTAAAAACGACCTATTACGCCCGTGTCATTGTTCGACTTAGTGTAGCATAATTATATATATAATAAAGAAGAAAAGCAAAACAATTGAATAAAATAATATTAAAGAGTAGGAACCGACATGAACAGTAACATGGGAGTTCCTACTAGTGGGAACTGTCTCACTTCACTGTGTTGGATTACGGGGATGTAATACTACGGAATGCTAAACGTGTACATGCAAGTAATCTAACTACGCAGCGGAATAATGTACACATACCTCAATAGTTTTCCTGCCCAAGAACAATGTGGAGGGAGTTCTGATCCTCCGGTCGGAACCCGTACAAGTTATTCGTGAGAATAAGTCATACGCGGTATAAGCTCCACAGCAAATCCTCTGATCGATTCTTCAACGGGGCAGAACCTCGGACTGAGATGATGGTGCCGAATTTCCACTACTAAGGGGTGAAAGAGTTTCTCTCAAGTTCCTCAATGGAGGTACTTCTTAATTAGATTGATGTGTAAAACCCCTTAGGTGAGTCCCCTATTTATATGATTGGAGGAGTGGACAAAAGTCCACTCCAACCAAAGTGGGACTAGGTCCGGCCGAACCACACATTAAGGAGGGGAGGCCCAATTTTGGGCTTCCCATGTCAATAAGGAATTAGGTCAAGCCCAATTAACCTAATGTGACATTTACCCAATTATCTTGGATAATATCCTTAATGTTAACAGACTACCAATTACGGTGCCACGTCACCATATGCTAACACACTATTCACTTGATAATGGCAAAACGGTAATATTAGTAATCCTAGTCACGCCTAGTGGCGCCTAGTCAGCGTCCAGTAGGGATGGCAACGGGTCACGGGTACCCGCCGACCCGCGGGTACCCGACCCGATTTTGACCCGATGACCTGCCGACCCGCGACCCGCGGGGCGGGTTCGGGTTTGGGTTCACGGCGACCCGCCGACCCGACCCGAGCTTTCATTTTACATATATATTTAATATATGTATATTACATAAAACTATACGGGTAATATAACACATAGTCAAAATAACAATTATTCTAATGAATGGGGTGATTTATATTTGGATTATGAGTTAATTTAATAATTTATGATTTAAATTTGAAGTTGAATTTGGATACGGTAACATAGAATTTAAGATTTAAAATGATAAATTATACATCACACGGGGCGACCCGCGGGTCGACCCGAACCGAAAGTGCATGGGACGGGTCCGGGTCGACTATATTGACCCGCGGGGCGGGTCCGGGTCTGGCGATACCCGCCCCGACCCGCCCCATTGACATCCCTAGCGTCCAGTGGCAAATCTAGGAACTAGGAACTCCCATTTTGGAAGAATGAACTCTCATTGGAATGCAAAGTTCATATTTAACCATTATAAGTATGAACCAACAGTAAGTGGAACTAGGAACTAAGAACTCTCTACAATGACAAATTTACAACATGGAACTAGGAACTAGTAACTGCCATTGGAAGTGCTCTAATTACAAGAATATAATTAAAATAATATTTAATAAATACATTTTTTTTGTTTCTTTTAGTATTTTGATTATTTGTAATGATTATACAAAAAAAAAAACATCGAATGCGTAAACTTAACTAACAAATAGATCATTTTTCACTCATGTTAAAATAGAATTATATAAGTTTCTAGATACACCTTAAAAGTGCAGTAATGTTTCATTTGCATTGGCTACACTATTTCAAATAACAAAAACGAATTAAATTAAATATCAATATTAAATTTTAATTTTCTTAATATATTAATACTTATATAAACAAATCACTGCCGCGCAACGCGCGAATGAGTCGACTTGCTACTATTATAATATAGTGACATGACGTTTTATATATAAAATTAATTTTTTAAATAATACATGTTATGAAATATATAAAAGAAAAAATATATAGCTTAAAAATACAAAAAAAAAAAAAAATTATTTCTATTTTATAAATTTATGTACGACATAAAATTTTAAAAAATATTTAATTTTAAGTTCTGAACTTTGAGGGTTCTATATTTAACTTATATTTTTTTTTTTTATATAATATATATCATTCTAAAATTTCTTTTGAGATTTATATTTTCTTTTATATAACAGCTGAGATTATTTTAGAATCATGGTAGAACGTTAAAGTACTTTTAATAATTTTAAAAATATATATTCCATGAAAAATTTTATAAAAGTAGAGAATTGAAAATTAGAGGGCTCTATTCATCTGTTTTCAAGTGGACCTTCTTTATGGCTACAGCCCAGTAGCATGCTTTCTCATGATCATGGGCCACTCTCCGATCTCCAGCATGTAGATTCTTTACTCGACTTGGAATCGAAACGTGTAGTAGTAGAACAATTATATGACAGTAAGATGAGATGAATTCAAAGAATCAGCAATATACAGCAATCCTTGTACTCAAGGTCCTAGTTCTGGGTGTCCTAGGAGGTCTATCAAAAAGACAACATCGTAGCATGTCTGATCCATACCTAGACTAATTCTCACCCGCACCAAGTCATAAATAGGGTCCTAGCTAGTTTCATTTCATCCAAACTACTTCCTACATAATTGCATCTCTTGCCTCGATTTTCTGTGGGTCAGTTGACAATTGAAGACAATATGTGTAGAGCAGCATCTATGGTTGTTTTCAGTAGAGCAGCATACGTTTTAATGGGTGTTTAGAATGACACGTAGAAGTATATAAAGTGAAAGGTACCCATGCGAGCATCTAAAATAAAATAAAAGAAGGGCTAATCACTCAACTTTGAATATAGATTATAGATAAAGAGGAATTTGTTCTGGAACATAGTTCAAGATTGAATATTTTAGTTGTCTCTTATCCAGTAATCAGCTTTAAAAGAGTTTTCTCTACTCATGTTTGTTCTTAGCATTTGAAATCTGACAGTACTAGTGACACCTCTTGTTAGGATAAACTGGCTTGAAGTGATTATACAGATGCAGTACATGAATAGCACCACTATCCATGGACCCATTAAGTCTAAATATACATAACTTTTCTTTTCTTCCTTCTTTTTTCCAATGTATCATGACATGCTATAGGTAAGGTTCATAGAAGTTGCTGTTTGCATAAAGTGGCTCATTAGGTAACTCATTGAAGTTACTGATAACATATACATAAAAACTTGAGTAACGGATAGGGCTGCGCATAGAAACTGATTCGGGCGAACGAATCGGAACCAAACCGGAACCGAACCAATACGAATCGGTTCTTAAATGGTTCGGTTTTGATAAGGAATATATGGAGCGGTTTTCGACTGGTTCAAAACAGGTTCTGAATCGGTTTTGAAACGGTTTTTCAGAACCACTTTTGTTACCTAAAGCCTAAATTGTTAGATAGTAATACACTCTTGCATCCTTTTTTTGAGTTAGAATAAAGGCTATAAACAAGCCGAGTATCCGACAAGCTCGACTCGACTCAGTTTACTCGAGCTCGAACTCGACCGAGCCTTAATTTTTCAAGCTCGAGCTCGACTCGGTGCCATACTTGACATGTTCGAGTTCGGCTCGACTCGTCTCGATATGGTTAAAAAATTCAATTAAATTATAAATGGTGCACCTTAGGTCGAGGTCGAACTCGATTCGATTAGGCTTTTGACTCGAGCTCGAACTCTTCCTCAACTCAATATATACATATATAATATTATTACGTAAAGCTCGAAAAACTCGAACTCGACTCGAATAGGCAAAACAAAAAAGCTTGATTAGGCTCGCGAGCCTCTCGAGGCGAATACAAGTGAACTCGAACTCGACTCGATATCAGAAAAAGCTCGACTCGACTCGAGTGAGTCGAATTTGAATATTGACCAAGCCGATCTCGAGAAGCTCACAAGTAGTTTGACTCGTTTACATCCATAGGGCAGATCCTTCACTATTTAAGTTTGGTTCATATTGGATATATAGGTGGTCGTAGCATGTTTGTTTACTTGTATATAGTTATTATATATTATGTTAGTCAAGATCAGTTCTACAATCAATTGAGTTCAGTTTTGCACTTGAAACTTAACTCATAAATAGTTTTATATTTTAACTGAGATGATAGATTAACTCGCTTAATATACAAATTTTCGACAAGAGATTTGCTGTACTTTTGAAGTTTGAGCTACACCTCTTGACGTCGTTTAAAGTTTTGATATTTATATTTTAAATATATGACATTTTTTTTTTATAATTTTAGATTGTTTCTAATTTAGACTTTGATACTCTCTGCTCTGAAGCAATCAATTGTCTTTATAGTTTGTATTTTGCAAATTTGTGGATTGCTTATGGATTATCAACTTGGGTGTGTATTTTGAATTCTAGTAAAAAAAAGGAAAAAAAAAAGGTTCAAAACCGGTTCGAACCGGTTCTGCTATGGTTCGGTTTTAGAACCTAAAAATTGGTTCGGTTCTTACATGGTACAAGAAACCAACTGAACCTAAAATCCGGTTCCGGTTCGGTTCTGAACTGGTTCGGCCCAGAACCGAACCATGCCCAGTCCTAGTAACGGATGAAATATTTACTTAAAGACCCCACATTAGAAAAAATTGTCGTAGACTGTAGTAGATAAATTTTAAAAAGGTAGGCAGTGAGTCAAATGCTGTTCTAACTGGTTAAATTAAATCTAAGTAGTAGAAAACTTCACCTGCCAAGTATGGTGCAATTGGTTGTTGATGGTTTTTTCTGAGTTCTGACATCTTGAAGCTGAAAGCTATGCAATGAACAACACCACTTTGACTGATGTATGCATCAAGACATTTTGAACAAATTTATTTTTGTCTTGCTCTTTTGTGTTCTAATAATCTGTTAAGCTTACATTAGGAACCAGATATGATTATTTTCTTTACATGAAAGAATTGTGATATTTATGAAGAATTACGAATCTCCAGGTGAAACTAGAAATTAAGGTGAGCAGCCATAAGTTTCTTGGGACTACAGGGTTACTGGATGAGAGGGTTTTGAGTTCTGTATTTTGCTAGTGATGCATATAGTCTATTCACGTGTTATGTTCGGAAAAATGTATCGAAGGAGGATTAAGGGATATATTCATCATTAAGGGGTAAGTTCGTTGGTAAGGGGTATGATACTAATGAAAGCATCGTCAAAAGTATTATTCGGCAAATAATATATTCTAGGAGGTCTTGTAATCTCTATATAAAGAATATGACGCTAATGAAATAAAATAAGCTTCAACCAATTAATCTTAGTCTCCAAAAGAGATTAGGGTTGATTAGGAAGCTAGCTTTCATATTTTCAAATATTTTTATGTTCTTTGTTCTTTCAATATTCGGGCTCGTATCATCACGACTGAAACAGGTATGGGGGATTTTTCTTTCAGAGAACCTGTGGTGAAGGAGTCCAGTAAAATATCAAAGACAGATATACATCTCAATGAGTAGGTTAAATTGGGAATCTCGCTTTCAAAAGAGGGAGGTATTTGTATTTGAAAAAAAAAACATTAGTATAGAGCTAGCTTGAGTTAATACTATGTCCTTATCTTTAAGTTTTAAAGATAAGTCTTACTTCTAAAAGTTAACTTTCAGATCTGGAAACAACTACTAAGTTTAGAAGTTATCTTTACATGTCGTGTTTCAATTCTTATTCCCAAATCCATAAAGAAATTACTTTCGATAAGTAAACTTAAGCTTTTTATTTATTTCCACTTTCTCAGAGTCCCTCCCTGCATCCAAGAGGGACCTTTCTATGATGCTTTGGGAGCATTATGCTTTTGGTTAGGTATAGGGGTGATTAGCATCATTAAAAAGTTAAGGAGTAACTGATACTTATTAGTTGGATCGGTTAAGATTTTATCATTTTATTCGGTTTAAGTCGGATTTTTTTTCATCTCAAATTACCGTACATGAGAGGATAGTAGAATTTCTTATCTAATTCCACAATTTATCCCGCGCCGCTGAATGCTTCTTCTCCACCATTCTCATCCCTCTTTTCATCGGACCATTTTCATTCCACCGCCTGTTACTTCTTCAGACGAGAGACAATAGAGATATGTAAGTAATTGGACTACTACTTCATGCATGGTAGATTTTTTCATCTTACGTAATTTGAGATGAAACTCTCGAGAGACAATGGTAGTTCAATTAAAACCTAGGTATCATGGTAGTCCAATTAGTTTGAGATGAAACACTCGGAACTACATGTATACTCCCGCAAACTATATTCGCAAACCTAGGTATATAGCCAATTAGTTCATTTTGAGATGTATCTATTGAGAGTCCAAGCCTTATGCCATTTGGGTCATGATTGTTTGGGTCTGTTTCGGTTGGGCTTAGACTGTTGGGCCCGGTTTTATTTTGTTGTCTATGTTGTAACTGTTGTAAAAGACTTGGTCCACAAAATCTGTTTTTAAAACCTTGGGGACCCTAGTTTAATTACTGGGGACCTCACTAACTATTTTAGGGGAGAACTGGCCAGATGAAGGACCCCAGTTCAATGAACCGCAATTCCTGTGTCTCTTCTCCTCCCACCCGTTCTAGGGTTTTCGTTTAAGCTCTTAATTCTTCGATCTTATGATGGTATCAGAGCGATTGAGGATTCTGTGCCTCAGTTCTCGATCTTGATTACGCTTCCTTCCATGAGGACCTTTTGATCTGGCCATTTCTCACCTTACAGTCATCCGACGATTCGTATTACGCGATATTTTTCCTCGAGGAACTCTTCTCGACCTGTCCTTTGATTTCTTCTTCTCTGGATGTCTGGAGAACCTGACGATACGGACGGCGGAAAGAAATCGATTCTTCTTGGCGATTCTTCTGCAACCAATCTGATGGAGTTACTCGACCTCGGTACGGAGATTCACGCTTTTCATCCTCTGTTCTTGCATCCGTCGGATAATCCAGGTCAATCTCTTCTTTCTATGAAATTGACTGGATCTGATAACTACCGTAAGTGGAGTAGAGGCATGCAAATCATTCTCCTAGGAAAGAACAAGTTAGGGTTCATTTCTGGAACTTGTAGACGTGATATGTTCGAAGAAAAACTGCATCATCTGTGGGACAGATGTAATGCAGTAGTGTTTGGGTGGATTATCAATTCAGTGTCTGATGAGATATCTAGCAGTATCATGTACTCTGACAATTCTTGCATTGCTTGGAAAGATTTGGCTGAGAGATTCGAGAAGATTAATGGTTCTAGGATCTACCAATTACATAGAGAAATTGCCACGAGCAGGCAAGAGTTAGATTCTATATCTGTCTTTTTCACGAAACTCAGGAATCTGTGGACTGAGTATGACACAGCCTGCGCCCTGCCACATATTGAGGGAGATGATTTCAAAACTCATCTGAAACACAGAGATAATGTCAGACTCTTCCAGTTTTTGATGGGTCTCAATGATTCTTTTGCCAACATAAGAAGCAACCTGCTGCTTTGGATTCCTCTTCCCACATTGAACCAGGCCTACAATGCCTTGTTGCAGGAGGAAAGTCAAAGAGACATTACCTCAGTTATTAACAATGGTTCCAATTCTTTTTCTGGGAATACATCGTTTGGTGGAACTGCTGATAGGCAGAAGAAGACTGGAATTATTGAGTGTGGCTTCTGTCATAAAAAAGGCCACTCTACTGATCGTTGTTATGCAAAAGGTTGCGAATTCTGTAACAAGAAAGGACACTGTAAGGACAACTGCTTCAAATTCAAGGAGCTTCTCAAGCCCAAAGCCAACCTGACTAAAAGCAAAGTTGGTGCCTCAGAGAGTTGTGATGATGCTGAAGTACAGACTGAACACAATGAAGGTTTGGGAAGCTCTGTTCATGGAGGGGTTATCTTCACAGATGCTCAATTCGACAAGCTTCTTCAGAAGGTTGGAGGTAGTGGAAGCCTAGCTGCCACTGCAATCACCTCTGGGAACAGCAGCTTGGATTCTGCTGGTATGATTTCTATCTCAAAACCTTTTACTGAAAACATTTGTTGGATTTTAGATACCGGTGCAAGCAATCATATGACTCATAACCTGAATTGGCTTAGCAATAAGAAAAGTTTTCAAGGTTCAAAGGTACAATTACCAAATGGTAGTTTTTCAAATGTTGCTGGAATTGGAGATTTTCATTTTTCTAAAACCAGAAAGTTGGAAAACGTTCTTTATGTTCCTGAATTCAAATACAATCTTATCTCAGTTTCAAAGTTAACCAAAGATATGAATTGTTCTGCTATCTTTTTACCCAACTCTGCAATACTGCAGGACCTCTCAAATGGGAAGGTCTTGGCCAGTGGAGCTGAGGATTCTGGTTTATATCTTCTCAAATCCAGCAAAAATAATTGTACCAATTCTGTTGCTTTGATTTCTGCCAATAATGATAGTGCTAGTCTTTGGCACAGAAGATTTGGTCATGCTTCTGTCAAGTCTTTGAAAAATTTGAATTCCATTGATTGTTTTAGAAATAAGAACCTTGATGTTCATGATTGTTCTATATGCCCTTTAGCTAAAATTACAAGATTGCCTTTTCCTCTCTCTGATTCACATGCTGATGCTATTTTTTATCTTGTTCATTGCGATGTTTGGGGCCCTTATCACACAGCTACCCTTGATAACAAAAGATTTTTCCTTACAATAGTTGATGATCATTCCAGACTAACTTGGATATTTCTTATGCAATTTAAAAGTGAAGTTGCAATTTTAATAAGGAATTTTATTGCTCTAGTTCAAACCCAATTTAATAAAACCATCAAGATTTTCAGAACAGATAATGGGGGAGAATTTTTTAATGAGCAATTAGATTCCTTATTCAAACAACATGGAATCATTCATCAAAGTAGCTGTGCTTATACCCCTCAACAAAATGGGAGAGTTGAAAGAAAACATCGACATATTTTGGAAATAGCTAGGGCTCTGAAACTTCAAGGTTCCATTCCAAACAATCTCTGGGGTTTTTGTGTTCTGACTGCTTGCTATTTGATTAATCTTTTACCAACATCTGTTTTAAAAGGAAAGTCCCCTCTGGAAATCTTTACTGGAAAAGTCCCTCAAATTCACCATCTGAGAGTTTTTGGTTGCCTATGTTTTACTAAGAATCTGATGGTTTCAGACAAATTTGCTGCCAAAGGGATTAAATGTGTTTTCTTGGGATACTCTGACACACAAAAAGGATATTATGTGTATGATTTGGGAAATAGAAAAATTTTTGTAAGCAGAGATGTTCGATTTTATGAACACATTTTTCCCTTTGCTAATAGTGGCAAAATTGATTTGTTACCCTTATTCTGTGATGATTCTGATCCAATTTCCAATGATGATGACACCTATCCTAATGTTTCATCTGAGGATTTTAGTCCCTCTGATGTGGTTCATGCTGATATACAAAACTCAAATGATGGAATCCTGTCTAAACCTGATGAGAGTATTGTAACAGATGATGACTCTGTAAATGAATTTGAGTCTGATGTTGTTATTCCATCTACAAGGAGATATCCTAGTAGAACCATTCGACCCCCCATTTGGCATGGTGATTATGATATGAGCAATTCTGCTGCTATTTATCCCCTCAAGAGTATTTTAAACTACAATAGCATCTCCCCTGATTATCATGTTTTTTTAACCTCTGTTTCCAAGTTAGTAGAGCCAACTTCTTTTGTTGAAGCTGAACAGGATCCCCATTGGATAGCAGCCATGCAGGAAGAAATTGCTGCATTGGAAGCTAATCATACGTGGGATCTTATTCAGCTTCCCCCAGGTAAAAAGGCTATTGGGTGCAAATGGGTTTTCAAACTCAAATTTAATTCTGATGGTAGTTTGGAAAGATACAAAGCAAGATTAGTAGCTAAAGGTTACAAGCAACAGGAAGGAATTGATTATCATGATACTTTTTCACATGTTGTTAAGATGAATTCAGTTAGAACCATCCTTGCTTTAGCTGCTATGATGAACTGGCATTTGTATCAGATGGATGTTCATAATGCTTTCTTGCAGGGTGACCTTGAGGAGGAAGTCTATATGTCTGTCCCTCCTGGATTTGGTAACCAGAGGGGGAATGTGGTTTGCAGGTTACGCAAATCCCTATATGGATTAAAACAAGCATCACGACAGTGGAATTTTAAATTGGCTTCTGCCTTGCTTAATGCTGGTTACTTGCAATCTAAGCATGATTATTCTATGTTTACTAAGTTTGATGGTGATCAATTAGTTGTATTGCTTGTTTACGTTGATGACCTTGTTATTACTGGAAATTCCTCTCTGCTCATATCTGAATTAAAGCATGTTTTGGAAACCAGTTTTAGAATGAAGGATTTAGGTGATTTGCAGTTTTTCTTAGGCATTGAGATTGCTAGGTCTGAAAAGGGCCTTGTTCTCTGTCAAAGAAAGTATTGCCTTGAACTTATTTCTGAGTTGGGTCTTTCTGCGTGTAAACATGCTGTGTCTCCTATGGATGTTAACTCTGGGCTAACAAGCAGAAAATATGATGAGTTTGTTGGTATAAATGCTAATGATCCCATCCTAGATGATGTTACCTCCTATAGGAGACTGATAGGTAAGCTGTTGTACCTAACTGTTACAAGGCCTGACATATCATTTGCAGTACAGCATCTTAGCCAATTCCTTACACAGCCAAAAAGGTCACATTATGATGCTGCTCTAAGAGTGGTGCGTTATGTTAAAATGGAGCCAGGTAAAGGTTTGTTTTTCCCTTCCAATTGTGAAAACAAGCTTGTTGGTTATTGTGACTCTGATTGGGGCAATTGTGTTGAGACTAGGAGGTCTATTAGTGGTTATTGTATCAAACTTGGAGATTCTGTGATTTCTTGGAAAGTCAAGAAACAAGATGTTGTTTCTAGGTCTTCTGCAGAAGCTGAGTATAGGAGTATTGGCAAGGCCATATCTGAAATTGTTTGGCTTAAGGGTTTGCTTGCTGAATTAGGATTTAAACAAACTGAACCTGCCACTCTCTTTTGTGATAACCAGGCTGCAATTAAGATAGCTGCTAATCCTATCTTTCATGAAAGGACTAAGCACATAGAAATTGATTGTCACTATGCAAGGGATCAGATTTTGTCAGGAGTTGTTAGAACTGCGTTTATTGGTACTAATGATCAAGTTGCAGATTTATTTACAAAGGCTTTAAGGGCTCCACAGCATAGGCACTTAGTCAGCAAGCTTGGAATGAGGAACATTTTTGCAGCTGATGGTAGTCTTGAAGATGTGGTTACAGAGAGAATGGATAAGCACAATTCAAAACTGAAGATAGGGGGAGCTGTAACTTAGTTCTTTTATTCTGTTGTTGTGGTTTGTGGCATTTTGGCTTGAGGGGGAGTATTGAGAGTCCAAGCCTTATGCCATTTGGGTCATGATTGTTTGGGTCTGTTTCGGTTGGGCTTAGACTGTTGGGCCCGGTTTTATTTTGTTGTCTATGTTGTAACTGTTGTAAAAGACTTGGTCCACAAAATCTGTTTTTAAAACCTTGGGGACCCTAGTTTAATTACTGGGGACCTCACTAACTATTTTAGGGGAGAACTGGCCAGATGAAGAACCCCAGTTCAATGAACCGCAATTCCTGTGTCTCTTCTCCTCCCACCCGTTCTAGGGTTTTCGTTTAAGCTCTTAATTCTTCGATCTTATGAGTATCTTCACAGTGTATATACCATAGGTTTTATCCCGCAAACTCTCGACAAACAATGGTAATTCATCTTCAACATGCTCCAGAGTTTGAAGATTTTTTCGCGACTTGATGAAATGAATTTGTTCATCTCTGTGCTGTCACGACTCTACCGAAATTTGTCCAATTTCTTTTCACTCAGTTTGGTTCTTAAGGAAATGCTGGTGAATTGAAAAATGGATAAATTTCCCCGTAGATTATGCTCAAATACATAGAAATAGTAAATAAAACTAATATATTCATGAAATTCATGGCTACGATTGATAGATTGTTGTTTTTTTCAAGGTATGAATCGGTCCGAACCGGCCCGAATGTTGGTTTTTTTCAAGGTCTCGTTCGATTTCTGGTTCATCCGGTCGAATCGGCCCGAATGCGGTCTGACCACTTGTTCAAATACAATAAAAGAGTAAAAAAATGCTTTTGACAAAAAAAAAATATCTTGGCAGTCTTCTTGGTTTTAACAAACGGATGATATGTTTTTTTTTATTATAAAATTTAGATGTTCTTTTTAAAAACAAAATTAAGAAAATTTGGTTTTGACAAAAAAAAAAAATTTATTCTCGTTCGATTTCTGGTTCATCCGGTCGAATCGACCCGAATGCGATCTGACCACTTGTTCAAACACAATAAAAAGGTAAAATAGTGGTTTTGACAAAAAAAAAACTTGGCAGTCTTCTTGGTTTTAACAAACGTAGAATATGTTTTTTTATTATAAAATTTAGATGTTCTTTTTAAAAACAAAATTAAGAAAATTTAGTTTTGACAACAAACAAAATTATTCTCGTTCGATTTTTGGTTCATCCGGTCGAATCGACCCGAATGCGATCTGACCCCTTGTTCAAATACAATAAAAAAAAGTGGTTTTAACAAAAAAAAAATATCGGCATTCTTCTTGGTTTTAACAAACGGATGATATGTTTTTTTATTATAAAATTTAGATGTTCTTTTTAAAAACAAAATTAAGAAAATTTGGTTTTGAAAAAAAAAAATTATTCTCGTTCGATTTCTGATTCATCCGGTCGAATCGGCCCGAATGCGGTCTGCCACTTGTTCAAACATAATAAAAAAGAAAAAAAAAGTGGTTTTGACAACAAACGGATGATAATTTTTTTTATTATAAAATTTAGATGTTCTTTTTAAAAACAAAATTAAGAAAATTTAGTTTTGACAACAAACAAAATTATTCTCGTTCGATTTCTGGTTCATCCGGTCGAATCGACCCGAATGCGATCAGACCCCTTGTTCAAATATAATAAAAAAAATAGTAAAAAAGTGGTTTTGACAAAAAAAAAATATCGGCACTCTTCTTGGTTTTAACAAACGGATAATATGTTTTTTTTAATTTTAAAATTTAGATGTTCTTTTTAAAAACAAAATTAAGAAAATTTGGTTTTGACAAAAAAAAAATTCTCGTTCGATTTCTGGTTCATCCGGTCGAATCGGCCCGAATGCGGTCTGACCACTTGTTCAAATACAATAAAAAAAGTAAAAAAGTGGTTCTAACAAAAAAAAAATCTCGGCAGTCTTCTTGGTTTTAACAAACGGATTATATGTTTTTTTTTTTAATTTAGATGTTCTTTTTAAAAACAAAATTAAGAAAATTAGGTTTTGACAAAAAAAATTCTTCTCGTTCGATTTCTCCTCATCCGGTCGAATCGGCCCGAATGCGGTCTGACCACTTGTTCAAATACAATAAAAAGTAAAAAAGTGGTTTTGACAAAAAGAAAATATATTGGCAGTCTTCTTGGTTTTAACAAACGGATGATATGTTTTTTTTATTCTAAAATTTATTTGCTCTTTTTAAAAACAAAATTAAGAAAATTTGGTTTTGACAAAAAAAAAATCTCGTTTGATTTCTGGTTCATCCGGTCGAATCGGCCCAAATGCGGTCTGACCACATGTTCAAATACAATAAAAAAGTGGTTTTGACAAAAAAATATCTCGGCAGTCTTCTTTGTTTTAACAAACAGGTGATATATTTTTTTTATTCTAAAATTTAGATGTTCTTTTAAAAAAAAATATTAAGAAAATTTGGTTTTGACAAAAAAAAAAATTTCTTCTCGTTCGATTTCTGGTTCATCATCTTGTCGAATCGGCCCGAATGCGGTCTGACCACTTGTTCAAATACAATAAAAAAGTAAAAGTGTTTTTGACAAAAAAAAAATATCTTGGCTGTCTTCATGGTTTTAACAAACGGATGATATGTTTTTTTTATTATAAAATTTAGATGTTCTTTTTAAAAACAAAAATAAGAAAATTTGGTTTTGACAAAAAAAAATCTTCTCGTTCGATTTCTGGTTCATCCTGTCGAATCGGCCCGAATGCGATCTGACCACTTGTTCAAATACAATAAAAAAAGTAAAAAAGTGGTTTTGACAAAAAAAAAAAAAGCAATCTTCTTGGTTTTAATAAAAGGATGATATGTTTTTTTATTATAAAATTTAAATGTTATTTTTAAAAACAAAATTAAGAAAATTTGGTTTTGACAAAAAAAATTCTTCTCGTTATCAACCGGATGAACCAGAAATCGAACGAGAATATTTTTTTTGTCAAAACCAAAATTTCTTAATTTTGATTTTAAAAATAATATCTAAATTTTTATAATAAAAAAACATATCATCCTTTTATTAAAACCAAGAAGATTGCTTTTTTTTTTTTTGTCAAAACCACTTTTCTACCTTTTTATTGTGTTTGAACAAGTGGTCAGACCGCATTCGGGCCGATTCGACCGGATGAACCAGAAATCGAACGAGAATAATTTTTTTTTTCAAAACCAAATTTTCTTAATTTAGTTTTTAAAAAGAACATTTAAATTTTATAATAAAAAAAAACATATCATCCGTTTGTTAAAACCGAGAAGACTGCCCATATATTTTTTTTTGTCAAAACCACTTTTTTACTCTTTTATTGTATTTGAACAAGTGGTCAGACCGCATTCGGGCCGATTCAACCGGATGAACCATAAATCGAACGAAACCTTGAAAAAACCAACATTCGGGCCGATTCGAACCGATTCAGACCTTGATAAAAACCAACAATCTATCAATCGTAGCCATGAATTTCATGAATATATTTGTTTTATCTACTTTTTCTATGTATTTGAGCATAATCTACCGGGAAATTTATCCATTTTTCAATTCACCAGAATTTTCTTGGGAACCAAACTGAGTGAAAAGAAATTGGACAAATTTCGGTAGAGACGTGACAGCACAGAGATGACCAAACTCATTTCATCAAGTCGCGAAAAAATCTTCAAACTCTGGAGCATGTTGAAGATGAATTACCATTGTCTGTCGAGAGTCTGCGGGATAAAACCTATGTTATATATACTGTGAAGATGCATCTCAAATTGAACTAATTGGCTATATACCTAGGTTTGCGAATATAGTTTGCGGGAATATACATGTAGTTCCGAGAGTTTCGTCTCAAACTAATTGGACTACCATGATACTTAAGTTTTAATTGAATTACCATTGTCTCTCGAGAGTTTCATATCAAATTACTTAAGCTGAAAAAATCTACCTAGGGATGGCAACGAGGCGGGGCGGGTATCGTTTGCCCCGTACCCGCCCTGCGGGTCGAGATGGTCGACCCGTACCCGCCCCATACATCTCGCGGGGCGGTGCGGGTCGCCTACGAGAAGCACATACTTTATTAACAACAATTCTAAACCCTAAATTATATATTGATATATTCAAATTTAGCTTAAAATTCGAATCGTAAATTATAAATTTAAATCCAAATTAAAATACAAGTCACCAAACTTATTAGAATTCTTATTATTTTGAAAATGTAGTATATTATCTATATAGTTTTATATAATATATATGTAATATATATACAAAATGATACGTGTACGGGGCGACGGGGCGGGTCGACCCCAAAACCGTACCCGTCCCACGGGTCACGAATCGCGGGTCGACGGGGCAAAAACGAGGTGGGGCCCAGCGGGTTGGCGGGTACCCGTGACCCGTTGCCACCCCTAAATCTACCATGCATGAAGTAGTAGTCCAATCACTTACATATCTCTATTGTCTCTCGTCTGAAGAAGCAACATGCGGCGGAATGAAAAGGGTCGGACTAAAAGAAGGATGAGAACGGTGGAGAAGAAGCATTCAGCGGCGCGGGATAAATTGTGGAATTAGATAAAAAAATACTACTATCCTCTCATGCACGGTAATTTGAGATGAAAAAAAACCCGACTTAAACGAATAAAATGATAAAATCTTAACTGATCCAACTAATAAGTATCAGTTACTCCTCAACTTTTTAATGATGCTAATCACCCCTTATACCCAACCAAAAGCATAATGCTCCCAAATCATCATAAAAAGGTCCATCCAAGAGTCTACTTTGTCTATTCTATATTGTATCTGATTTTATTTATTGTTATAAAGGGTTAACAGGTCTTTTGGTCCATGATGTTTGACAAATTTTGGGTTTTGGTCAATGATGTTTTTTTTACCTAGTTTTGGTACCATATGTTTGCAGATTTTTTCTAGTTTTGGTCTGACCGTTACATTCCGTCCATTTTTTGACAGGTACAAGTCACGTGATCCACCCTAAACTTTCAATTTTGTTCAATTTAGTCCCTCTAATACTTTCTTAACCTTTTTTTGTTCAATTTAGTCCCGAAGTTTCAAAAATTCAATTGGACCTATTGTCCAATTGGGGTCAATTTTGAAACTTCGGAACTAAATTGAACAAAAAAAATGTTAAGAAAGTATTAGAGGAACTAAATTTAAAGTTTAGAGTGGATCACGTGACTTGAACATGTCAAAAAATGGACGGAATGTAACGGTTAGACCAAAACTAGAAAAAAAAATCTGCAAACATATGGTACCAAAACTAGGTAAAAAAGAACATCATTAACCAAAACCCAAAAGTTGTCAAACATTATAGACCAAAAGACCTGTTATACAAATGATCCTTGATAAGGTAGATTCACTTTGCGTTGGTTAATATTTAATGTCTAGAAAGATTTGAGGATTCTACTTCAAAGAAGAGATACAACTTAGGGCTGAGCAGGAAAACCCGAAAGCCCGAAAAACCCGCTCCCGAATAGACCCGAGCCCGAGCGGGCGGGACTTTTATTTTCAATTCGGGCTCGGGTTCGGGCTTTTGTGCCAAAATCCCGAAAAGCCCGAGCCCGTCCCGAATTTTTTTTAATACTATATAAATATATATAATTATATATATTCCCCACTAACTATAGTTAATATCTAACTATTTAGTTAGTTGCCATCTTATCTAACTATCTAGTGGGTACTAGTTACTAGTATCTAACCATCTTCCTCCATGTTTGAATTTTATTTTATTTTTTTCAAATTTTTTGTTAAAATTCGGGCTAGCCCGAGCCCGAGTCCCGGCTCGGGCGGGCCATTTTCTTCATTTTCGGGCTCGGGCTAAAAATTAGTGTCCCGAAAATTTCGGGCTCAGGCTCAGGTAAAAGCCCGCCCCATCCCGGCCCGAGCTCACCCCTAGATACAACTGATGTCATACCTTTTTCAGACATTTCAAATATACGAGAATGTAGGAGGAAGTAATTATACTAGTATAGCGTAAAATATACAGTATTAATAACTACCATTGCCCCCACATTTTGCAAGGGTATGGTTTTACTCTTCTTTGACAAAAGAAGGTTAATAATAAAGGAACAAATAAAAGTCAGGTGTCACAAGTAGGGCACTGCCTTCTGAAATATTCGTTGCCCTGGAGCAAGTATAGCAAAAGGGTCATAAATAGATTTTCTCTGTACAAAGACTTCCCAGCTCCGTCCATAGTGGGCCTTCCAATCTTGCTGGTTAGTGTAGTGTGGAAGATATTGCTTCACTCCAAGATTTGCTGTTGCACAAAAATCTAATATTCTTTTATTCTGAGTTAGTATGTGCTCTAAACCATCAGTTCCCGTGGAAGAAGGGACTGCAGAGGAAAGGAACGCCACTAGATAGAATATTTCTTCTTCTGGAATTACAGCAGATGTTCTGTTATCCCACCTGTAGAATAAAAATATCAACTAATGAGTCTTAGTCGGGTGGTTTTCAAAAATCAAAGACGCAGATTGATAAGTTATTACTTTGTTTTGTTTACTGGGTAGATGAGGACGGGACCATTGGTCGTGTCTGTTAGGATTCTCCCAAAGACTTGTTCGGCGAATACGTGTATTTGGGATTTTGGGACAAGAAGATTGAGCCATGGATGTGGGACTTCCCAAAGACCTTTCGCCCGTAGCTTCACCTCGGATACATGAACTCTGTCCAGGAACTCCATGTAGGAAACCTCTGATAAGAAAAGTGTCGATGAGATGTAACTTAACTGAGATAGTAGCCTCTCAACTTCCTGAACAAAAAAAATAACAACTATCATTTTTTACTTCACCAGTTGCAGTATTAATCTACTCAAGTTGGGCTTACCTCATCCACTTGAGCTGCTGCTTCATTGAACTTGAAGTACTTTGCCATTTCAAGACAGTAGAGGGTTATTCCATCTGATTTGAACTGGCTGGCTTGAAGCGGGTCTTGAGGACTAAAGGATGATCTCCAGTTGTTTAGGAGGCCTGTTCTGTTTATTATCACAAATCCTTCGATGTAGTCAAATGTGTTCTCTGCAGATATCAGATACTCTTGATCTCTGGTAAATGTATCGAAATCCGAGTACAATACTCGAACCCATTTCACCTGTCGGGAAGAGGCGTTCGTCTCAGAGTTGTACTTTCAACAGCAGAACATGTGGAGAATATGAAATTTTCTTTTAACAATTATGAACCCCAAATGTGTTTTTGTTGTCTATATGTTTATAACACAGCTATAATGTATATAGTGATGTTTTTTCATGCATGTAAGAGTTTATCCTTACCATATTGGGTGCTGGTTCCAGAGAAATTCTAGCTTGGGTTATGATGCCAAATTGTCCAAGTCCTCCAAGAACGCCATGAAAAAGGTCTTCATTCTGCCTCTCACTGCACTTCACCACCTCTCCCGTTCCTGCACTCAAAATTTTGATACAGTTACGGCGGACACGTATATTTATTGCTATGCAGTCAAAAACGAATTTCTAGGCAGAGACGGAAATATAAGGTAAAATCGAGTCGTAAAAACATAAGTTTCTATGAATTTTCAATGATTATCAAATAAATAAGAGTGTAAACGTTTTATTAGTAATGGAATTTGATTTTTAATGATAATTAGATACAGTATATGTATCTAAATAATAAATACTAGCCATAGGTGTCTAAACTTAAACTACAGAAGACATTTCTATTACTTATTATATTAAGAGTTAATGGCGTTGGCCAAATAAAAAAAATAAGGATTCAGTTAATTCATATTATTTTATTGAAAGAAGAAAATATAATTTCTCCCGATTCATCATCCTCTCTATCTTTCAAGTTTCAACTTTTCTTTCTGTCATCGTCATTTATTCCCAAAATAAAATTGCTCTTTCTCTAAGAAATCATCCAGCCCTACAATGTCAAGCAACCAGATGGAAGACTCAACGGTAAGGAGAAGATTCATCTAATTTTCTCATCGGTTGGGGCAAGAGAGTATCTGATCAACAACAGAGCTAAAACACTGGACAAGCCAAGCTAGATCGAACACCTCGACATCCACTACTCTCATAGGACAATCAATCTTCAATTTTTTTCTCTTGATTCAAATGCAGGTTGACGTTAGAGAGGGAGACGACGTGAGGTAGAGAACTTCAATTAGGTTTTTACTTTTTTTACGTACAAAAATCGCGTTTTCATCCGTTTTTTACGTCTTCACCAGCGATTCTATCCGTCTCTACACAATTAACAATCCCAAGTACGAGTCAAGTCGTTTTTTTTGTTAGAAACGTACAAACTCGTACGTTTCTACGAGTTGAAAACGCGAATTTAACTACATAGGAATCTATTGTACCTGTAACAACCTCCAGCTGATGCACATTGCTGATCTGGGGTCCATGACGAAACGCCTGACCGCTTATTCCTGCATTTGATAGGGTTCCACCAACCGTGAGGTGCAGATAGTCTGTCCATGATTTTGGTGCTAAACCATATTTCAGGCTTTCCCTGAGGATGTTTATCCACAACTCTCCTCCAGAAACATCCACATATGGGAATTTCCCGCCCTGGATTTGCATTACAGGACCCTGCAGTGACTCCATATTGATCACCACTCCTTGGTGGGTTTGTGCTTGGCCTTGAAGTGAGTGGCCATGACCCCTGGCTGCAACTGTGAGTTCTGAAAAAGGACCCATCTGCCAAATATGTTTTACAGTGTGGGCTATATCAGAAACCGACGTGGGATGCAACACAGCTAGAGGTAGAAAATGGAATCGGTTCCCGAAATCTTTGGCTGCATGGTGAACCTCATTGAAACTGAGGTACCCTTCCAGGGGAAGAGTTGATAGTGAAGAAGGGATAATGGATATACAAAGAGCCTTTCTGAGTGCTATATGAGTTAGCAGCAATAGAAGGATGCTCCTCTTCACTAGAATGTTATTCTGTCTGGGTAAACTACTATATGCTCTTCCCATCTTTTCGATTTTCAGTTCAACTAAGAAGCTGAGGATAGAACTCTGTTTCGTTGCTCAGATGAGAGTAGGAAAGCAAAAGGAGAGGTATGGAGAGCACCAAAGAAATGAAGAGTTGAGAAGTGAATTTAAAGGTGAAAACTTGTGGTCAGCTCTTCATTAGCAAAATACGTATGAAGACTGCCTGCTGTTGGTGGGAGTGTTTCAGGATTTTCCTTTTCGTTCTTCTTTTTGGGCTATTTCTTTCTCTAGAGAGAGAGAGGGGAAGAGACACATAAGCAAGTTGATCAGAAAAAGTCACAGCAAGGAAAGATTGCACAAATCTCTGCACTTTTTTGAACAGTTGCAACCACAGTGCAGCCTTTTGTATTAAAGGCAGTATGCTGCCAATGGTATCTTTCTTGTTAACGCTGTTTAGGATACTTTTTTTCCCATATTTAGTAAGTAAAGTTAAGTGGTACACTTGCAAGAAGAGGCTCCTATTCTGCCTTCTCTTGATAGCCAGGCGTGCCCTCTGTTTGGTTGAATGAATTCGGACGTAGTCAAGTTCTGTTTCTAGATCCATTGTTGTACCACCACCCGAATACGTGGTGTATGTATCTGATTGGCTGATTTGATTAGATAGACGGCTGGGATGCATATAATTGAGCAGCAAGCCTTAAGACCAGCTGGGTCCATACGACACGTGAAATTCTAGTTAATGGTGTGCTCTGTGGGGGGCTTTAGAGGGTTATGATTGGTTTTCTCTGGGACCCCTTTTGGCCCCTCTATGGGAGATTCAGGAACACATTGGTTTGACAGCTTCCGTTGGAATTAGCCCTGAAAACACTAATAGTTCTTCTGTTCTGATATGCTGGTCTTAGAGATTCATTTCCACCAATTGGACAAGTTTGATTTGCAAATGATTCTATTGTTTCTCTGTCTAGGTATTTTTGATACTGCTTGCTATTTTTTGGTCAATTATTGCTTATGACCCTGTTTTCTTCTCTATTGACAACTTGCTCAATAGAAATAATCAGAAAAATGTGTAGCTCCAATCTTACCACATCATCTCCTCTTCTGTTTAGGATTCCCAATCGGCCCCGTGACATCTGCACTAGTTGCATTCTTGTTTGGATGAAAGGAGTACCTGTACATTCTGTAGTCTCGAAACCAGGTACGTGTAACAAACCTCTTTCTTCTCCCTTTATAACTGTTTTAAATCTTTCTTGCTAAGATAGTGGTGACATCATATGAATGCTGCCACTAACACAACAGTTCCTCTGATCATTGTCTTTGTTCATACCACAGATGACAAAATTCTCATTAAATGGACTCATCTTGTCTAGGATTGAACAATAACTAACATTTCTTTACCATTGTAGTGTCTCCTAATCAGGACTCAACTTCAATTTTAATATTACATCCACTCTTCTATTTGTAATGGGGCACCACCTTCTAGTGTGAACTAACCAGGGGAGGATATACAGTCTTGTACTTCATCAGTGGTGGTGAAAAACCTAATTTTTGTTGACATGCTTTCTAGAAGAAAACCGACCATTATAATTCTTAAATCTAGATCAGTTCAGAGAGGTAATGATTCAGCTCAGAAAGCAACCCCCATTACACGTACTTGACCTTCCCTACTGTGGGCCTCTATTGTTCCCATGATGCCATGTTTGTGGAACACATAGATTTAAACAATAAGTCAACAGTTATTCAACAGATTATTTTTTTTTGGCCAAGAAGTTATTCGACAGATTAATTACCTAAAAAATTGTCATTCGGGTCCCACGGGCGGGAACCCTCCCAAGAACACACCCATAAATTCAGCACTTATTCATGCCTTGTCGATTTCGGGTCGGTATGACACCTATGATTGGCTTATTGAATATTTACTATTAGCTAAATGCAGTGCATCACAATACATGTTTAGAGTAGGGGAACTGGTGAGATGACATGTCGTCTTGTCATGTCTTAATTGCAGCTCCCGTCGTTAATCAAAAGGATTTGCGCTTAGATGGGTTAGTAGGATGCAAGACTGATTTAAGATTTGCAAAAAAAAAAAAAAAGAAAAAGAAAAACTATGGGAGAATACATAATCATGCTTATCATGTTTCTTATCTCACTTTAATCAGTGTCTGCTCGTCTCTTCCTTCTGCTGAAAATCTAGTAAAGTTAGAGTTGTTTTGTTTTGTTGTATGTTTTCCTGACACCCTTTTCTTTTAAAGTTCCCATGAGGTTAAAAAACAAATTGCTCATGACATGTCTGAATGAGACAAGAAGATCAATCTAATCTGGTAAAGTGGTAATAGCTGAGCTTGGAATTGTTTGTGGTTGTGAACCAGCCATGGATTTGTAATTCAAGCTTATTGTCGAATATGGCCGACTTATCTTGCTGATACTTAACGGTTATATGTTTGAATCATCTACGGGTGAAGTTGTAATGTTCGAGCCTATGAAACACTCGGTGAAAAAAAATGGGGTGAATATTTGAGTACTTAAAGTATGAAAAAAGGAAAAATAGGTCATTTTGTGTTATGGTGAAGCTATAAGGTGTAGGGACATACAAGATTTTGGATTTGGTGTCTGTCTTGCTCACTCGGTTACAATACATGTATGGTTGCATGATTATCAACGCCAAAAGCAAAAGTTTTCTGCCAAATAGGAACTGTTTCTTTTGTGTAAACTTTACTTAATAGTTGCTGCCAAATCTTCAATTTTTATTTACATGGATCCACATCACAAATATAATAGGGTAAGAAATCACACACAGAGAGCACTAAGTGTCACTAGTGGGGATGGGAATGAATGGAAGAATATTGCACTTTACAAAAGCCAAATTTGGTGAGTCCTTCATTTGGGAACAATGAAGATTAGAAAACCCATTTACAAAGAAAGCTAGAAACCCTCTTCTGAAGAATGCTTGTTCACAAGAAGGGTGAAATAGCAAATTGAGTAAGTACTTTATCTTTTGCAAATGAGCTTTTAGTATCATCATCCATAATGGAACATTGTACAAGTCTATTAATTTTCATCTTTTTAGATTAGATATAGGTCCATAGCTTCTAATTCAATAGTAGAGATAATTCAAAATTTGCCAAACTTCGCCGACCACACATATCAATATGAGATTTGGTTAATGATTATACATACAAGCATATTTCTTGAAAATCATCATTAAAATTTGCATTGATTAAACATTGCTATTTGATATTCTTTATTCTTATTTGCTTTAGGCTGTCTGAACATCTCCATGATCTTCTATTCAAGTGAAATCTCTGTTTGAAGGTATGTGCCTGGTTAGCTTAATAACTCTACCATGTGTTTTATATGTTGAAGAACCAAAGTGATTTGATCACTGATAATGTCATTATCGGACATAACCGTGTGTAACATATGGCTAATATAACCTTGTGTAGAAACTTCACACGATAAAAGATTTGTTGAATCTTTCAACAATGTGAAAACGATCATTAATGACACTTATGTTTCGTTTGACAATGATTCCATTGCAATTGCAGTGTGTGGACCTAGAATGGGGCCTTTTCCTGGAGGAAGATGGAATCTCCAGTAAGGCAAATAATATGCTGAGACTGAGAAAGGAATACACCAGAAGTGTATCTGAATTTGTACATGTTGTAAGGGGGCGTTTGGATGGACGTAATGTGAGATTACTTGAAATGTGAGATTACCTGAAATGTGAGATTACAGTGTTTGGTTGTGCCATAATGTGGAGTGTAATGTTAGATTACAATGTTTGGTATGTGTTGTAATGTGCATTGTAATGTGACTTTATTATTATTATATTAATTTATATGAGAGTATGTTATATCTTAATATGATAAGATTTAAATGAATATATATTTCGACACAACTAACTTCTTAAAGATTATATGTGTGGTTAATACAATAGTCGTTTATGAAATCTAAAGAATAAATATTTAAACTCAATACGCAAAACTACTAAAATTCTATTAATTAAAACATTATATATAATTTTATAAGATAATTTTTCATATAAAAAAATACAATGAAAAAAATTTACTCATTTTATATGAATATCATGTGCATTATTATTTATTATAATAATAAATTATGAAATATCTAAAAAATAAAAAGCTAATAATAATAAATATATTATTATCATAATAAACAATAAAGATAATACAAAATAATTTATCTATTTAGTAAATAATAACACTCCGTTTTTGGATGTAATCTCACATTACGTTGATTGGAGTTTGGACGTAATCTCAGATTATAATAGTTATTATAGTGCACATTACGTCATTTGGCAAATCAAACAACGTAATGTTGACGTAATGTGAGATTACATTCCACATTACATCCATCCAAACACCCTTAAGTGTCCATATCTCAAGACTAGTAGATAATGGCTGGTAATGGTATGTTTCTAATGCCCTATAGAAGTTGAAGTGTTTGACTAGGAAGCCACTTTGTGTGTTGCTTTGTGATAACTAGATATTGTGACGAAGCTACTTTAGAACAAACGCCAATTATATGATAGGATGCTACTAATCGTTGTTCCAGATTTTAAACGTTGATATTCGGTGTTCCAACTATGAGATTGGTTGATTTTCACTTTTTCTCTAAAAATTGACGAAAAAAATTATGTTTTTTAATATCAAATAAGCCCTAAACCATGGGCAAGAAATCCGAAACTTTGTACAAGTGGAGAATAACATGTTTTTATTGCTTAAAAGTAAACAACAATCTTAACATAAAGTCAGCCGAAAAAAGTGGAAAGCAGTAAATATGATAGTTGGGACACCGAATATCAAAATTTTAATTCTGAAATGGCAATATGACATATAGTTAGGACTGTTTTTAGGTTATTAACCCTAAAATTTTACAATTTTGCTTTTCTTTTCAACTTGATGTCCTTACTCTAATTATTGTCCTCACTGAAACGAATTATGGTTTCGTCTCTGAAACAAATTATGGGTATGTCCAAATTATAGTCAAAATTCATGGGTATGTGATTGTGAGTTGGTCTTGGTCATACCATATCTATAAAAAAAAATCTACTGATGCTGATTCATTGATATGTTTGTGACAATTTCATCTTAACTAATACTGTAAAGTCTGAATTTTTATGGTAAAACTTAGTGAAAAGGTATCTCATTTTTCGCACTA
Source organism: Clarkia xantiana subsp. parviflora (assembly GCA_036873135.1). Taxonomy (NCBI): domain Eukaryota; kingdom Viridiplantae; phylum Streptophyta; class Magnoliopsida; order Myrtales; family Onagraceae; genus Clarkia; species Clarkia xantiana. The sequence continues at coordinate 18,402,819 of JAPTYO010000003.1, forward strand.
TATTTTGCTATTTTTTTTTTTTTTTTGTGGAATTTGCATTGCATTTTAACTATGGAGTGAATTAATATTTTGTGTATAATGACTAGTAATGAAGAAGGTAATGGTGGAAGGGCTGGGCATGGTTCGGTTTTTGGCCGAACCGGTTCAGAACCGAACCGAAACCAGATTTTAGGTTCAGTTGGTTTTCTGTACCAGGTAAGAACCGAACCAGATTTTAGGTTATAGAACCGAACCATAGGAGAACCGGTTTTGAACCTTTTTTCATTTTTTTTTACTAAAATTCAAAATATACACTTTTTTTTACTAAAATTCAAAATATACGGCCAATATAGAACTATTCCTAAGTTAAGTTTCGAGTTCAAAACTAAACTCAATTGACTGTAGAACTGATATGAGCTAACATAATATATAATAACTATATAGTAAACAAATCAGCTACGACCACCTATATATCCAATATGAACCAAACCCAAATAGTGAAGGATCTACCCTATGGGTGTAAACGATTCAAGCTACTCGTGAGCTTCTCGAGATCGGTTTGGTCGATATTCAAATTCGACTCGCTAAATTTCGAGTCGAGTTGAACTTTTTTTGATACCGGGTCGAGTTCGAGTTCACTTGAACTCGACTCGAGAGGCTCGCGAGCCTAATCGAGCTTTTTTGTTCTGCATATTCGAGTCGAGTTCGAGTTTGAGTTTTTCGAGTTTTACGTAATAATATTATATATGTATATATTGAGTCGAGGAAGAGCTCGACCTCGAGCTAAGATGCACCATTTATTATTTAATTGAATTTTTAACCTTATCGAGCCGAACTCGAACATGTCAAGTATGGCACCGAGTCGAGCTCGAGCTTGAAAAATTAAGGCTCGGTCGAGTTCGATCTCGAGTAAACTGAGTCGAGTTCGAGCTTGCCGGATACTCGGCTTGTTTATAGCCCTTTAATCTACCAAAAAAAAAAGATGCAAGAGTGTGTTACTATTTAACAATTTAGGCTTTATGTAATAAAAGCGGTTCTGAAAAACTGGTTCAAAACCGGTTCGGAACCTGTTTTGAACCGGTTGAAAACCGCTCCATATATTCCTTATCAAAACCGAACCATTTAAGAACCGGTTCAGTCAGAACCGATTTGTATTAGTTCGGTTCCAGTTTGGTTCCGGTTCGGTTCGCCCGAACCGATTTTTATGCCCAGCCCTAGGTGGAAGTCACTTTCTATGAGTTATTGTGGAAGAAGCAAGGAACAAAAGAAGGTGTAAGTAGTGATCCACAAGCTTCAAATGGATGAGGTGTGTTTTCCTTTTAGACCATCAAAATCTCAATCCTCCTAGTAATTTAAGGATAAAGTATTTTTTTTTCAATTGAGATATGTCGATTTACGGTCTATGTGTCTATAGAGATTATATGTTCATGGAATAACGAAAATGCACAAAATACCTATTTGTCTAAACCATTTTATGAGTCTCTTTCATTTTGCGTATAGTATCGTTACCTGCAATTAGGGATAAAGTCGCCATGGGATGACAGTTGTCCCTTAACTTTTGGTGATATACAATTTTTACTTTAAAATTTATAATTATTGTTAATTTGCTCTTTAAAATCTTAAATTTTCCCTCTAATTTTTTTATACTAATTATTTACTTCAAACTCATTTTTACCCATTTGGACAAAAAATTTGGTTTCATCACTGACACGCTTTTTTAACATGATTCACAAACATTATGTTTGTGCTCTTTTTACTACTAGAGAGAACATAATTGTAATATAAGTAAAACTTTAAAAGTATATAATTTTTTATAGTTATAATTAGATTTTGCATCACACAATTATTATATTTTCCTTATAAGATTCACTTTTAGAGTAATAGAAAAATATAAAAGAAAATTAAAAAAAAAAATAAATAAATAAATATTAGTATTTGTGAAACATGATATAAAACACTCATTACTAACATAGATCATTTTTTTTGCCAATATAGATCAATAATTTGGTATATCTATACTCTATTGGTTGTTGATTATTATTTAATTAGGTAATTATTGTCCGGTGAATGCCAGTAGGTACCAGATGCAGGATGGTAAATTATTATTTTTTTACATTACCTTTCTCTAAAGATAGCACAGGATGGATATTGATTGTATTTGATGTTGTACGAGAATGGTTGTTTTAACTTTTATGAATTGAGTGTTATAATGACCAAAGTTTCTTTTTGTTTGTAATTTGTAAAAATACAATCATGACGAGTGAAGTTACAGTGAGACGTGTCACTTTTTGGAGCTATAAAATTTATTTTGGACCTTTATGAGCTTAAATTCATTTTAGGTTAAGAACAAAATAGGGGCCTGAATATTTGACCATGTTGCCAAAAGGGGGTCTGAATTGAAAAAAACGTATTATTAAGGGCCTGAATTTTGAGTTTGTTGATAATCGAGTTTCCGTCCAAATTTGCTGTTAAATGTAACGGAAATACGTGAAATGACAAAATTACCCTTTTGCAATTATTATACAATTTATCAGTTTAATTAATGAAATGTGAAATGTCTAAAATACCCCTGCATACTAATTTTGCCCTAAGGCCACCACGGCCACCACCACCGACCACCACCCTAGCTCCGGCGACCACCACTCCAGCTCCGGCGACCACCACCCCAGCTCCGGCGACCCAGAAAGCTCCGATCGGAGCTCTGTGGCCCCGAATCGGAGCCACGGAGCTCCAGATCGGAGCCACAGAGCTCCGATCTGAGCTTTTTTGGTCGCCGGAGAGGGTGGTGGTCGCCGGAGCTGTGATGGCTTAAAGGGTATTTTCGTCTTTTTAGGTCAAACATGTGAAGGACACACTCAGGTCAAAGGGCATTTTCGGGTTTTCAAATTATTTTCGGTAACATGCTTGGCATGTGACCGCTTTCCGTCACTTTTAACAGAAAAAATAGACGGAGACCTCACTTATACACATAACTCAAAATTCAGGCCCTTAATAATACGTTTTTTCAATTCAGACCCTTTTTGACAACATGGGCAAACATTCAGGCCCCTGTTGTGTTCTTAACCCTTCCTTTTATATGTTGACATGCTCAGTATTAACGGTTTTGGAGAATTACATCTTTAGTAAATTTTAGGGTAAGCATAAATTATTTTAGTATATATATATATATATATATTATATGTAGGTAGTTTATTTAATTTAGAGTAAAATTATATTATTTGAATCTTTATCATACACTGGAGTTTACTAAAAATATAAGATGTATTTTTATTTTGAGTATTGTAATTAAATTATTATATTTTTTAGGATATTTTGATTTATGTATTAATATAAGATAGTGATGAAGAGTTTTTTTGGTATATGATATGATATGATATATTTTAAATTATGTGAATTGAAGAAAAAATATATTATTTTAATTAATTAATTTTGAGTCAAACTAATACACAAAACAAACTACTTTTTCATAATTTAAGAAGGGATGGATAATTAAATTGAACGAGTTGATTGATTAAATTTCTATACGATGTTTACATAGTCGAAAAATTTGTTAGCTCTAATTTCTTTTTTAACATTTTGTTAGTTCAAATTTCACATTTGCACAAATTGTTAGCTTTTTAGCATTTCTGTCCAATTAGCATCAAATGAGAGCACGTATTGAAGAAAATACCTAGTATTACAAACTCCATTTAGCAATTTGTCATATTTTTATATCACATGCTCGACATTTGATTATTCCGTTTAAATTAGATATAAGTTCTCATAAAAACAATTTGTATATATATATATATGAAACTAGCAAAATATTAATTAATTAATTAATTAACAACTTATTCAACTGTCTAAACATAAAACCTTAAATTGAACCCTTGCAAGTATAGAAGGGGCAAATTAATTAAATTAAATAATAGAAATATTGAAATTGGGGGACAGAAAATACTGATCTCTATCATTACTTATGAGGATTATTTGTAGCCTCGTAATAATTAAAGTATGAGACACTTATGTATGTTCCATCACGATCCAACAGAAGCAGCATGTCTCGGCTTTGTTTAAATTGGGTTCGTAAAGTTGACAAGTCCCGGTCGGACCATGTAACATGTTTCCTTACACCAACTATATAATAGATTTTTTAATTTTCGTTAAAATGAACATATACAAAATAGCATCTCGTCGGCCACTTAAAGATATATATATAAATTTGATAATAAATTAAAATTATTATAATAAAATATATTTAATTAGACGGTTACATAAAGACATCGTTAGAATTAGATGGAGATCTAATTAAATATATTTCAGTGGAATCATTTTAATTGAACGATGAATTAGTCATTAGTACATTTTCTCGGTGAATCAATCTTCGATTCATAAAGTTTTATGATTTTATTTTTCTAAAATCATATTGAATTTGACGAACGGTTTGAACGAATTGACTCTAGAGGGAAAATTGTTTTTTAAATAGTTTTATTTTTTAATGTTAATCCTACAAAACCATTACCCAACTCAATATTTAAAAAAAAAAATATCAGAAAACTACATAATCTCACCATAAAACTACACAAAGCCAAATAAAACCAATTTTTTTTAATTAAAAAAAAACAGTTGCACCGTAAACCCTACGCTATTATTTCATGTTTTTCATTTTATTAAACTAAATCTATGAGTTCGAATTTGCTATAATGATAATTTTCTCAAATTTAATTACGAAACAAAATATTTGTAAATACTATAGCATATACGACAACACCTCAACACACGCAGACGCATATGAAAAGTAATTAGGTGAAAACGAAAAGAATCGCTCTAGCCATGATAAACACTGTCTCCTTTTAATTAATTAATAATTAATTATTTATTAAATACAATTTGCAACTTAATCAGTCCATTTTGATTTGATCTGTTGAGTCCAAATTTGAGTCCAAGTGGCTGCGTCTTATAAGTTACAGATAATGGTTTTGACCGTATTTCATAATTTACGTATATATTTAATTAAACCTTTCAATTTCGAATTATTTACTCTGACAAGCTGATTATTGAAACTTTATATTTAACCGATCTTAGAGCATCCCACAGTGGTATTACGTAATGGAAACGTAAACGTTAATCCTACATGTTTATTTATGTAAAGTAACAAAAACTATCTACAGTGGTTTTACATAGCATTCCTTAAAGATGGGACGCATACGTAAATTTATGTTTTTACATAAAGCATTCCTTAAATTTAAGTAATGCACTACGTATTACGTAACCAATTTTTTATTATAAATTAATTCATGCTAATATCTTATTGGTGGTTGTTAGAAAATTTAATAATAAAATATATTTAAGGAATATGTTTAAGTAATACGATTGCAGAGAAAATATTTTTTATGTGTGTCTTAAATTTACGTATTACTTAAAGTGTACATAAATGTCTACGTGGCAACTTTAAAGAATACAGTTTAGGTAAAACCATTGTGGATGCTCTTATAATTTGGTAACTCACATTTTCATTTTTCCAATTTAAGTATAAGTATTTAAGACTATTCATGAAACGACGGGTGATTATTTTCTTTTCTTTTTCTTTTGTCAAAATTAAAAAATGAGATATTAATAGCGACCCTTGTCTTATCACATTAAATAATGTTAGGGTTCTCATTTTCATTTGTAAGCATATCATATATTCAAACAATCAACATATAAACTGATATTATAAACGTAACACCACTAGCAGTCTAGTATAGTTTAAAAATTGACATGTTTAGCACTAATTACTGAAGAATTCAAACTCGTAACTATAGAGCCAAAATAGCCTTTAACCCTTTGGTAAACCATATTTTCATGTTTCCAATTTAAGTATTTAAGATTATTCATGAAACGGATGCACCAAAAGCTTACAAATCGCAAACGTATGATACCAAAAGTCTACAAATATATATATATATATATATATGAGACACTAAAACTCAACTTTGGTCAAACATATGGTACCAAAAGATCCTTTAACCCTTTGGTAAATCACATTTTCATTTTTCTAATTTAAGTATTTAAGACTATTCACGAAGCAGTTGGTGTTAATTTTACTTTCTTGTTTTGTCGAAAATAAAAATGGAATATTAATTTCGACCCTAGTTTTATCACACGACATAATATTCGGATTGTCATATTCATTTATAAGCATATCATTATCATACATTTGAATAATTAACACATAAACTGATTTTATAAACGTAACACTACCGGCAGTTTAGTATAATCTAAAAATTAACCCGTTAAGCACTAGTTATTATTGAATAATTCAAACTCATAACTCCGAAATTAAATTATTATAATTGTCGGTTGTGATGTTAATTTCCGCATGCTCAAATTCTATACTTTATATATATATATATATATATATATATATATATATATATATATATATATATAAAATGAAGAATTTAGAGAACATTATAAAAGGAGTATGAGATTTTATTCGGTCCAAGTCCAATGGAGTCAATGAAGTTATTACGTGCGTCCGTTTTTAAGAGCAGCCATCGCTTTACGAAAGCAACGCCTATTCTTATTATTTATGGTGGAGACTGGAGAGTACCCACGCATACCGTGTACTCGCTTTCATTACTTGGAATTTTTAGGTGTTTCACTTTGACCATTGACTCTAAATCACTTGCATATCTTGACTTCATTCCTTGTATCCTAACCTACACTATATACTAGGTTGCTATCACTCGCCAATTTTATTTAAATCCCAAATTATATAAAAAAAATATAAATTTCAATTTGTAATTGTGATTTAAATTTTAAAAACTTTGTGTTTAACTTAAGTGAACACAAAAATTATGATATTAGACTATAAGTCTCTCGAGACGGGACCCAGAGAGATTTTTTTAAAACGATGATCACCCCGCGTGCTTTACGGGGCGGGAATGGGAGATGAGTTTCGTCTTGCGGGTCGGTAGGGTTTGGTTACCCCACCCGCCCCATTTATATTCTAGGGATGATCATGAAACCGGTTCGACCCGAACCTGCCCAGTTTTATTCAGTTTTGATCCAACAATGGATTAGGTTTTTATTCGGTACTAGTTATGAACTGTTTTGTAAATAAAAAAAAAAAGGTTATAATACGGCTTCGAACCGACCCAGACAATTCTTTAATGAAAGTTTAAATTAGTTTCGAATAGGTTCTTTAGAAGTATACTCACAGTTCTTAGTCTGGTTTACCTATTGTAAAACTGGACTGTTTGGAACCTGCCCGATCTCGATCGGTTCCAAATAGTATTGTTCATAACTAGTTCCAGACCGGTCCACCCGGTTTGGTTTAAATGCCGAACCATATTAATCCTTAGTTACTTCCATACAAATAAACAAAGTAATTTACAACATATAGGAAACAAAAAGGAAAAAAAATGATTAACATGGGCTTCGGTTGGGCTTTCATTCTATAGTGGTATTAAATCAAGGGCTTTCATTGATACTAGGCCCATTTATAAACGTCTATCTGAATTCTGAAGCCCAATCGCCACACGGGCCATAAAGCGGCGCCGTTTCGTGTGCATCAGTCTCCGTTTGAGCATGTTCATGCACTGCTTGTTGCAGCAACTACAACATTAGCTCAGTTAAACGGAGGTGAAGTCCATATGACTTAACAGAAAATCTCCTTTAAAATCTGGATAGAGTAGTGAATTGGGTCAAGAAAAAGATAATAACTTAACTCGATTTGAATCTGGATAGAATCACTTAACTCGATTTGAATTTAAGCAACCACACATACCTGTTGGAAGAATATTCTTGCAGCATGTGATGCAAAACAGGCCAATATGCATCTTTGCGTCGTGGACTCGGTGATCACTGGTTGAGGAAGTTAAAACATGAATGTGCAGAGAGTTGAATGCAGCAAGATTGAATAAAAACTGCTTTGAGTAGTTTGTTATGCATTTGTGCAAAGTTAGTAGTGATTTACCTTTCAATGCCACTGTAAACACCCGATTTTGGACAGGGGTCGAAAAATACCGTGACGTGTGGAACCGAGCCATGAATAATCGAGCAATTAAAAAAAACCCAAAAAATATAGTAGTAAAATACTATTAGAATAACTATTATTAAAAAAACAAAACAATGTTAATTAAATAGACTATTTATATATATATAGTATTATATATAATATATAATAAAAACAAAGGATTAGATAAGCTTACCATCTTCCATTACTCCCCCCTAGGTGTACCCATCATTCTTCTCCATGCCATGCTGCAAGTTGTGGTTTTATATGATTAAAAAATATATAAACCTCTCTATAAATAGAGGAGGCGATCAGTTGATCAAAGGGGGGGGCCTGAGGAGTTAGAGTAGTATAAATCGACAGAGGAGGTCTCCATTTTGAAAGAAAAAAAAAACCAAATAGTTAGAGAGTGAGTTAAGGTTTAAATATATTGCTCGATAATTCGTGGTTCGGTTCCACGTGTCACGGCATTTTACCTGGAAATAACCCAATGTGAGTATTACTTAATCAAAAGTTGTATTTACATTCCAAGCATAAATAAAGTGCAATTTGGTTAAATACCCATCGTTTTCAATGTAGCGTTTTATTTATTTTCCGTTCTTTCATTTTGCACTATATATATATATATATTACGTATTTCTATTATCTACAAGTTTTATATATACCTGTTTTACTTATTTGTCATTTATATTATATATAAGTTATATATATATTATATTACTTATTGTCATTTACTTATATGTTTATACATTATTAAGTCATATATCTGTTCATTTCACTTATTTGTCATTTATATTACCTTTAAGTTTTATATATGTACATATTGCATATATTTCTCATTTTCTATAAGTTTTATATGTGTTTATATTACTTATATATCTCAAAGCTCTGTTAAGTGTTAAAAATTAGTACAGAGAAGTTCATGGTCATTTTAACATGTTTCCAAAATTATTTTCAGTTCAGCCATGAACTTTTCGATAATTGAAAATTGGCCATGAATTTCTTGATGATTGCAACTCGGCCATGAACTTTTGGGTACTTGCAGTTCAACCCTCAAAATGGATATTTTAGTGAAAAATTAAACAAGACAAGACAAGCCAAAGTACCGAAAGGGCGGATTTCTAGCTTGCGAGCTTTTAATACGTAATCAAATCCCCGAACCCGAACCTCTGGACGCAGACCATTTCAAGCCCTAGGATGTTAGTATCATGTACCCTAGGCAACTTTAGGATTCTGATTAGCCTTTAATTAATCGGTGGCGACTCTTTCTATTTTCCCCGGTTTGGTCGATATTTCGATATTCGATCGAACCCGCCGTTCGCCGATCCCAAATTAATATTTTCAAAACCCGCTCTATTTCCGAGAGCGCTGGCCGGAATCGACGTGCGACATTTTGGCGACTCTGCTGGGGATTTCCATTCAGAGGGTTTAGGCTTGTTGTGTTTGTCTTACCTTGTTTAATTGGATTTTTATACTATATCCGTTTTGACCGTTTGTTCGTGTGTGCAGCTTCTAATCTCATATTTTGAGTCATTTAAATTGCTTTTGCACACACACCAGATTCGGTTACTATTCCAGGCCAAAAACCAAGGGCATATAGAAACCTAGGGGGTTGAGTAAGAGAATACGGCCAGTAGCGGTCACAACCGCCGGCACGTCTCCGAAAGCCCAACTCGATGATCGAAAAGGGCCTGCGATCCCCTTCATGGGGTAAGGTACCTTTCGATTCGAGAACCTTTAGAACCCACCTTGATAGAGCAGATGCCCACACAGTGCGGAGCCATCAACCAGTCGCATTAATTCCAGATATGCTATTTTGCATTTTTTCTTTATCCTGGTCTGAAGTATAGGAGGGGCATCCAGAAGCTCGCACAATTTTCTAAAATAGTCAAGGGGCATCCACAGGTCTGTATATCTCTCTTGATGCATTGGTTTGAGAAGGTAAGAAAAACAATTGTTGTATATATGCATGTGTACATGAATAAAGTGATTTTCTTCTTATACTGCATCACGAATTTCAAAGCTATTAAAGTCATCAATTGGGTCGGTTTGGAAGTCATGAGTTATTTATCCTCCATTAAGTAAGGATTATTTGCCCGAGCATCATGATAAGAACCGTGAATTCAATTTGCAAAAAAAAAAAAAAAAAAAAGACTTGAGGAAGATGATTTTTCAAATGACTCATTTTTATGAGACCCTAAAACACTCCTCAACGTTTTAATTTCAAGAGTTTTAAAATCTAGAAATTCACGGTTGTTGTCTCGATTTTGCCAAGCCAGAGGTAGCTAAGTCATTTTTGTGCCCAATTTAAGCGGTCGGTCGTCGGCCCGACAAATCAAACACCTGGTTTTAAAAATAAAAAAAATCTCGGGAAGCATCAAAATTCAGAACCTCAGGAACTGGCATTAATCGAATGAGAAGCAAACCGGGTATTAAAAAAAACCTAATGGGTTAAGGGTTGGAAAATGAATAACCCGCGACTTAATTCTCCAAAAAAAAAAAAAATTCAAAACGTTGAGGATCCTAATCGGCATAATTGATGGCTGTATTTTCCAAATCATGCATCATTATTGCGTATTCTCTATTCTAATTGTCGTTTTCTCACAGGTACAACTGGCACGAACAAGCCTTAAACTTTCTCTGTGATCTCGTTCGAATGGAACAAATGAGGCAACTAAAAAAGAGTCATTCGCCAGGGTTCCTAACTCATGTGATAACCGAAGGCACCACCAGCTCAAGAAAATAAAGAGTGGATTGTCCATCTAAAAGGGACTATGCGAGCCACAACCTTTCGAACGGAACAATCCGTCTTTCACGTGTCTTCCTAGTTCAAGCGCCTTGTCGCTAATGCCCAAACATTCATGGCCGTCGCAGTCTCCCAGACTCAGCATCTCGAGTCGCGCATCTTTCTGCGAACGCGACATAATTGATGGATATATTTTCAAAATCATAATTCATTATCGTGTATTCTTAACTCTAATTTTCGTTTTCTCACAGGTACACTTGGCTCGAACAAGCCCCAAACATACTCGTGAATTTGTTCGAATGGAACAAAATGGGCAATCAAACCAGAATCTTCCGCCATGGTTCTGAACCCATGTGATATCCAGGGCCTCCGCCACCTCAAGAAAATGAAGAGGGGATCATCCCGCTAGAGGGGATTTGGGAGATGGGATCACCCAAAACAGAACAGTCACCTCGCCGACATGGCCTCATAAGTCAAGCGTATCATCGCTTTTTCAACGCCCAAGCATTCATGGCGCCGCAGCCTTCCAAAGCTCAAATATCTCGAGTCGCGCCTCCGCCTGCGACCTTGAAATAATTGATGACTATGTCCTCATGATCATGCATCATGATCTGTATTTTCAGTTCTAATTGACGTTTTTACAGGTACATCTGGCGCAAGCAAGCTCCATACGTACTCGTGATTTCGCTCAAATAGAACAAATTAAGCAAGATGACAGGATTCTTCCGTATGGTTCCTAAAACCCACGTGATGTCCAGCGGCTCCGCCACCTCAAGAGGATGAATATAGGATTACCAAGCTAGAGGAGTCCTTGCGAGCAAAGTTCAGCCAAAATGAACAATCCATCGCCGACATGACCTACTAAATCAAGCGTCTCATCGCTTTTTCACCTCACATGCAGTCATGACCGCCGCAGTCTCCCAAAATTCAACATCTCGGGACACACCTCCTTCTGCGAAATACACAGAAATGATTGCTACATTTTCAAATTATACATCATTTTTGTGTTCTTTCAAATTCTAATTGTCATTTTCTCGCAGATAAGTCTGGCGTGATCAAGCCCCTTGCGTACCCATGACTTCAAAACGAATGTGGCAACTAAAGCCAAACTCCTCTGTCAGGGTTTCTAACCCATGTGATATTCAATGGCTCGGCCACCCAAAAAAGAGGATCAACAATCTGGAGGAGACCTCGCAAGCTATGATCGCCTGAACCGAACAATCAATCCGCTGAAGTGGCCTCCCAGGTCGAGTGCTCACTCTTTTCGGCACCCAAGAAGTCATGGCTACCGCGGTCTCTCGGAATTCAAAATCCTAAGTCATGCCTCAACTTGCAGTCCCTAAAAGCAGGGAACAAACTGACCCTGATCAAGCTTCACACATTACTGATGTGTCTCCCAGTCAAGCTTCAAATCTGCAATGCATCACTTCTCGGAAAAACTGCTATCCGGAACAAAAATGAGCATCGTCGTGATCGACATGTCTCTCCAAAGACATCCATTCGTCACGGATTCATACCGGTGGCCATCGAATACTTCACCAAGTGCGCCAAAGCCATTACATTGGCATCAGTTACGGCAAAGGTGGTCGAACGTCTCATCAAGTGAGGCATCATCGTGCATACGGTGTCCAATGTCAATTGAAATTGACAACATCGAGATCTGAACATCAAGTTAATCGACGAGTTGTGCGACCAATTCAAGATCAAGAACACGAACACGTCCCCATATCGCACATTGATGAATGGTGTGGTAGATGCAGAAAATAAAGGAAGATCATTGAGGAAATGATTGTCATACAAGGATGGGCACGGCAAGCTGCCTCAGGCATTCGCGGCCTATGGGACCTCGATCCGAACATAACCTGGGGCAACTCCAGTATCCCTGTCTACAAAACAGAAGCATGTCACCGATTAAAGCTGAAAATCCGTCATCTTGGTTCCTCACTTAGTCATAAATGGACGAATATGACTGGGTGAAGCGCACTTACATGAGCAATCAAGCCTCATTGACGAAAGCGGCTCCCTGCACTATGCCACGGGCATCTTTACCAGAAGCGCATGGTTCGAGCATTCAACAAGGAAGCGCGCTCCAGAGAATTACACCAAGCGGCATAGTCCTTCAGAAATTCTCCCAAGCCAATCCAGATTCTCGGGGCAAGTTAATCCACAACTATGAAGGACCATGAGTCGACATTAAAAAATCTTAGTGGAAGAGCCATGATCATTAATGACATGGGCGTGCAAAGACTCCCTAGTTTAGTCAACATGGACGCAGTCAAGCTATATCATCATCGAAAAAGCTCGCAACCACTAAATGAGCTTTCGAAATTGAGAGAAAATTCCCGCTAAACTGAAAACCCGAGAGGGCGGTTTAGGCAAAATTTAGGGAAGAGAGGCATGATTGAAAATCCCTCAAAAGGGCGATCATGGCAAAAGGAGAGGAAATAAAATCCCCGCTAGGTTGAAAACCCGAAAGGGCGGCCTAGGCAAAAATTAGGGGAACCGAGAGGTGCGATAAAAAAAATGATCGTAGCAAAAGGAGAGAAATCCGAGAGAAAAAAGAAAAAAAGAGAAAAAAAAAAAAAAAAGAAAAAAAAAATGAGAAGAAAGAAATTTTGTGGACAACTGTAATTGTCACCAGGTAGCGATGAAGAATCACAATGATCAACATTGTCTGAGCTGCCCCTACCAGCTCACAGAGATGCACCTAGGCGGGTGGACAACTAAATGCTATAAAATTAACTCAATCAAGAGATGATTTTCAGTCAACCCCGCGAGGAAGACAACCATAAAAGGCTCTATAAAAGCTGCATCATCGTCAACTGGATATCTCAGCAAAGAAGTGAAAAACAATATGCAGCACATCGCTGAAGGAAGTTCATTCATTAAAGAATGGGGCATTCTCATGCAAAGACGGCAAGCGGGACTGTTACAATCTGTTCTCGTAAGTCGCATTTCGAGGAAGTACCATTTTTGAAAAAAAAAAAAAAAAAAAAAAAGGGCTTCCAAATTTTGAGAGAAAATTCCCGCTAAACTGAAAACCCGAAAGGGCGGTTTAGGCAAAATTTAGGGAAGAGGGGCGTGATTGAAAATCCCTCAAAAGGGCGATCATGGCAAAATGAGAGGAAATAAAATCCCCGCTAGGTTGAAAACCCGAAAGGGCGGCCTAGGCAAAAATTAGGGGAACCGAGAGGTGCGATCAAAAAATGATCGTAGCAAAAGGAGAGAAATCCGAGAGAAAAAAAAAAAAGCAAAAAAAAAGAGAGAGAAAAACACAGCACATCGCTGGAAAAAAAAAGGGTTTATTTGTCAAGAATGGGGCGTTCGAATGCCTAACTTCCCAGAGTTATACGGAATCGGCAAGCGAGACTGTTACAGTCTGTTCTCGCAAGTCACCTTCCAAAGACGAGTAGGACTGTTACAGTCTGTTCCTACAAGTCAAACCTCATTGCCGCACCAATGTAGGCACCGCTATCCAAGACGTGCAATCACATAGCCGCCCCAATGCTGGCATCACCGACAATCGGAACCTGTGGTCTTCCAGCATTCCGAGAGTCACAACCCGACAGACGGAGCCTTTAGGTGTTCAGCTCCGCAAGTCACCACCGATAATCGGGACCTGTGGTCATCCAGCATTCCGAGAGTCACAACCGACAAACGGAGCCTTTAGGTGTTCAGCTCCGCAAGTCACCGCCGACAATCGGGACCTGTGGTCATCCAGCATTCCGAGAGTCACAACCGACAAACAGAGCCTTTAGGTGTTCAGCTCCGCAAGTCACCGCCGACAATCGGGACCTGTGGTCATCCAGCATTCCGAGAGTCACAACCCGACAGACGGAGCCTTTAGGTGTTCAGCTCCGCAAGTCACCGCCGACAATCGGGACCTGTGGTCATCCAGCATTCCGAGAGTCACAACCCGACAGACGGAGCCTTTAGGTGTTCAGCTCAGCAAGTCACCGCCGACAATCGGGATCTGTGGTCATCCAGCATTCCGAGAGTCACAACCTGACAGACGGAGCCTTTAGGTGTTCAGCTCCGCAAGTCACCACCGATAATCGGGACCTGTGGTCATCCAGCATTCCGAGAGTCACAACCGACAAACGGGGCCTTTAGGTGTTCAGCTCCGCAAGTCACCGCCGACAATCGGGACCTGTGGTCATCCAGCATCCCGAGAGTCACAACCAAACGAACGGAGCCTTTAGGTGTTCAGCTCCGCAAGTCACCACCGATAATCGGGACCTGTGGTCATCCAGCATTCCGAGAGTCACAACCGACAAACGGGGCCTTTAGGTGTTCAGCTCCGCAAGTCACCGCCGACAATCGGGACCTGTGGTCATCCAGCATCCCGAGAGTCACAACCAAACGAACGGAGCCTTTAGGTGTTCAGCTCCGCAAGTCACCACCGACAATCGGGACCTGTGGTCATCCAGCATTCCGAGAGTCACCGCCAACGATCGGGACCTATAGGTGTCTAGCTTCCGAAAGTTGTATGTTTATTTTGTATGCAATGTATGTGGTTAACCGGGAAGACCCAAAATCAGTTGTTTGTCTTTGAACATACGTTCATTGGACCACATCCATGAACGCATGCTCAAAGAGGGGCAACTGTAAACACCCGATTTTGGACAGGGGTCGAAAAATACCGTGACGTGTGGAACCGAGCCATGAATAATCGAGCAATTAAAAAAAACCCAAAAAATATAGTAGTAAAATACTATTAGAATAACTATTATTAAAAAAACAAAACAATGTTAATTAAATAGACTATTTATATATATATAGTATTATATATAATATATAATAAAAACAAAGGATTAGATAAGCTTACCATCTTCCATTACTCCCCCCTAGGTGTACCCATCATTCTTCTCCATGCCATGCTGCAAGTTGTGGTTTTATATGATTAAAAAATATATAAACCTCTCTATAAATAGAGGAGGCGATCAGTTGATCAAAGGGGGGGGCCTGAGGAGTTAGAGTAGTATAAATCGACAGAGGAGGTCTCCATTTTGAAAGAAAAAAAAAACCAAATAGTTAGAGAGTGAGTTAAGGTTTAAATATATTGCTCGATAATTCGTGGTTCGGTTCCACGTGTCACGGCATTTTACCTGGAAATAACCCAATGTGAGTATTACTTAATCAAAAGTTGTATTTACATTCCAAGCATAAATAAAGTGCAATTTGGTTAAATACCCATCGTTTTCAATGTAGCGTTTTATTTATTTTCCGTTCTTTCATTTTGCACTATATATATATATATATTACGTATTTCTATTATCTACAAGTTTTATATATACCTGTTTTACTTATTTGTCATTTATATTATATATAAGTTATATATATATTATATTACTTATTGTCATTTACTTATATGTTTATACATTATTAAGTCATATATCTGTTCATTTCACTTATTTGTCATTTATATTACCTTTAAGTTTTATATATGTACATATTGCATATATTTCTCATTTTCTATAAGTTTTATATGTGTTTATATTACTTATATATCTCAAAGCTCTGTTAAGTGTTAAAAATTAGTACAGAGAAGTTCATGGTCATTTTAACATGTTTCCAAAATTATTTTCAGTTCAGCCATGAACTTTTCGATAATTGAAAATTGGCCATGAATTTCTTGATGATTGCAACTCGGCCATGAACTTTTGGGTACTTGCAGTTCAACCCTCAAAATGGATATTTTAGTGAAAAATTAAACAAGACAAGACAAGCCAAAGTACCGAAAGGGCGGATTTCTAGCTTGCGAGCTTTTAATACGTAATCAAATCCCCGAACCCGAACCTCTGGACGCAGACCATTTCAAGCCCTAGGATGTTAGTATCATGTACCCTAGGCAACTTTAGGATTCTGATTAGCCTTTAATTAATCGGTGGCGACTCTTTCTATTTTCCCCGGTTTGGTCGATATTTCGATATTCGATCGAACCCGCCGTTCGCCGATCCCAAATTAATATTTTCAAAACCCGCTCTATTTCCGAGAGCGCTGGCCGGAATCGACGTGCGACAGCCACTACATTGGATGATAAAACAAATCCATCAATGATGAATACCACAGAAGATGGAAATTCCCAGATCTGCAGATATATGCAAACAGAGTTCACTAGCGGTTAATCAAGTGATTTCGGTAGAGGTAACAACAAAAGAATCCAACTATGATGCTCCAGTGATGTTAAGACGTTGTACCAACATAGCAAGCAGAAATATCTTCCACGAGCTCGAAATAAGGACTGCAAGGACGATGTCTTTGCACCTACAGTTCAAAATACAATGGGGTCCATTCATCATAACTCTAAAAACTAGCACCATGTTTGAAGAATTAAATCAATTCCACTTGTAAACTCTACATATGTAAGATGTTTAAAGCTCTGTTCTTTCATTTTATGCTTGAGCTAGATTGTATCTAAAAGTTCAAAAACCAACCCACTCCACGGAACCACTGCTTAGTGTGGCATTCTCTTACTAAT
This sequence comes from Clarkia xantiana subsp. parviflora, assembly GCA_036873135.1. Classification (NCBI taxonomy): domain Eukaryota; kingdom Viridiplantae; phylum Streptophyta; class Magnoliopsida; order Myrtales; family Onagraceae; genus Clarkia; species Clarkia xantiana. Next base: position 18,420,006 of record JAPTYO010000003.1, read on the forward strand.
AATACACTTTAAATTGAGTGTATTGCAAGACTGACGTTGCGAGAATTATAGGGATAGGTATTAGTTACCTATACATGTTGACTCTGGTTAAGAGATAAGATCTTGTGACCACTAGAAAGATGGAGAAAAGGATGAGGTTACCCAGGGACGGAGCCAGCATCTTTTTTCAGAAGGGGCAAGATTTGTTTGTGTGTGATTGAAAGCAAGAATTTAAATTGATTAAATAATTTAAAAAATAAAGACCTAAATATAATTTTTTATAGATCGAATCGATAACAATTACATTTTTAGAGTTAAAAGTATACAACGTCAAAAAGCATAAGGAGTAAACATGTTTTTTAGTAAAATTTAATAATTTAATTTACTTATATTTTAATAATTTACACCTTAAATTTACGTATAAATTATAATAAAAATATAAATATAAATCAATAAACTTAAAAAGTATGAAAAAAAACTTCTATAAATATTATAAAATTTTATCGAATCGTAATGCATACATAATATAAAATTTCGTTGAATTTGTTATTATTTATCTCTTTTTTATTGTTAAGTTTTATTATATTGCATTACTTATCTAAATTATGTATTATTCAATATTTATATACACAATAAATAAATACCTTAAGTACAAGTGAGCAAGAAATAAATAGAGAAATTACTAGGTGACTCGAATAATAATTGAGTCTTTGAAAAAAAAAAATTGAACAAATTCTAATAACCTTAATTATCAATCTTCTGTATTAGGCTAGCTAGTCGAGTAGTTAGGCTAGTATAGCAGTTAGCACAGTGTAACTTTTTTTTTTTTTTGGTAAACCAGTGTAACTTGTAACTAAGAGTAAGAACTAAGTCATTTATTTTATAAATAAATAGAAATAAATCAAAAAAAAAAAAAACAAACAAAAGAACAAAAAGGAAAGTAAAAGGACAGAAGAGAAAGTTATCTCTCCTCTCTCTCCTCACTTCATCTTCTTCCTCATTCATTTCCTTTAGGAGTAAACTATGAAACGGCCGCTGTTTGATGCGGCCTAATTTCCACCAATCAGAGCCCTGTATTTAATGGTAAACTTGTAATTTCGTTTAAAAGTGAAAAAATGCGGTTTAGTGGTTCTTGTCACATCATATCACATCACTTAAGTGAATTAGACCACGGTTCGAAGATTTATCCAGACCGGATGTGAAGTTTTAACAGACGTTTGAACTTGCCGTTTACTATACGTTACGTTTTGGGTCTGTAGTCTAGTTCGACGGAGCTACCCCTTATCCTTCTTCACCCGCCTTCCCTTACCTCCTTCCCTACCTCCATTGCTGAATCATTCCGCTGCGCTGCGGTCGGTTCTCGAAGGAGGGATTTGAATGTGGTTGCTCCATTTCACAGGCCAGACAAGTCCATTCTGAAGCTTGTTTTCATCTTGCAGTATGAAGCTTCAATTGTCTGTTTGTTGATATTTATGAGACGTGTTGTTGGTTGTATATGGATACGGGGATAGTGATACTGATGAATTGAACATCTATTACTGTTGTATTGTGTTAATTTGCTGTTCAATACATCCATAGCCATTCATTTTCGAACATTACATTATGTTTTAATGCAATCCTGATGAATTGAATGTTGTTTAACAAGAAACAGTTTTTGAAAGTGTAGATACATACATTTGTGTTTCGTGCAAAAGGATTTTTGAATCAGTTTAGGTTAGATTCAATTTATGGTTGAGTGACTATAAAAATTCCAGCGAAGGAGATAATTGGTTGGACACGTTTTGGTTATGTAAAATAATCTGCAAGGTTAACGGGAATGTGAATGATACAGCAGGTGTGTTGAGCAGTATATGAAATCACAAGTTGGTTAATTTCGATAAGAGCGGAGGAAACTGAAGAGTGGGTAGTAGGCTTCCTTTCCGGACATATAGCTTAACGGTGGATCCGCATCATTCTGCCCAGTCAATTTCTTCTGTATCATGTTTAGGTAGTTGTTTGAAGGAGTCTTATCGAGGTATGTGTATCAAGGAGTGTTATCGAGCTCTAATGCTTGGTAAATACCAGACACCAGAAGCCGTTGAGATAGCTGATTTTGATGTATCCGTTTGGGAACGTGCACCCGGTTCTGGAACAAACAAGGGATGGATATACGGGATAATTCAGAACAGGAAAAGGGACAGCCATACAGGCGTTATAGGAAAGGAGTGTCAAGTTGGTCGATCTGAGCAGTTTAATAGACAAGGCAAACTTCTGATGGTTTTATTCATGGTTCCTGCAATATTGAATGATTTTTATATTAACAATCTTTGCATTCAGATTCTAGCTAATAGATATGTATAAGCATAATGTGCTCCTGCTGAATTATTACTACTGGATTCAATATCCTCGATGGCTCTTTTATAGTCGTTATTGCCTTTTATGAATCATTTTTTAAACATCCACACAAGGGGACACATATATCCCCATTAAGAAGAAAACCAGGAAATAAGTTTGATGAACACCCATTGCAACATTCAGTCGTACTTATTGGGAAACATACATCCCTAATAGTTTGTAAACCCCAAAAAAGTCATAATACACGCCCATTGGGCTCCAATGTTGTGTCATTTAACGCCGTAGATTTTATTAGGAACGTTCCACTGCCACAAACACCATGTCTTCACCAGCAAACACAACAGTCAGCTCATCTGATTCCTTTAGTCCAGCTCTGGTGTAAAATTCTGCCCACCCATTCCTTATGATGTATTGCCATGGGTTTGGACCCGATGGTTCGCCATTAGTGACGTAGTGTTTAGCAAGCCGCATCGGCGCTACCAGCTCAGACCGGTCAATTAAAAGGAGCGTTCGACGGTTTTCCAGACGTGCAGCTTGGATAAACCCATTGGGGATAGGCTACATTAATTCAGTTAAAGTACAATTTAATTGAATCATCAAACCAACAACAAGTATCCAATCCACTGAGCCAGTACCATGACAGCAAAAGATGAATTGTTGAATTCACTTACTAATTTTGTTTTCGTGCTCTCATCTACTCTTACTCGAAATGAAATATTAGTTCGAGACAGGAAATAATCCAACATCTGAAGCTCATCTGCAAGTCCCATTTTAAACTGCTTGTTTAGTAAAGGCATATCAATTTAAAAAAAAACCACAACCAATAAGAAAGACAAGTTGTTACCGTCGAACTTACCGAGATCAGCCATTATTATATCTGAAACACATCGAATCGTAGAAGTATTAGCTATTTAACAAAAAATTAACAGAAACACATGAATTCCGAAAAGAATTACAGTTTGATTTATTCAACTGCAGTAATTGTAGCCTAAAATCGATGAAGTGCAAAGACGATTGACAATTAGATGATGATATTGAAAATGTAACCTAACATAGAACAATTATATTACCTAGAGATGCAACAAAAGACAGTTGAGTCGACGCGACGAAGCCGATGGAGCTGTTGTCTTTCGCAGTTTCCTTGATGTGTCTTCTAGGGTTTTCTGCAGAATGGAGAGTAATGGACGGCAAGGTCCAAATTATATTATAGACAATCCAAACTAGCAACTATAAACCAATTATTTGTGTATTTATTAAATGTATACGATATTAGACTAAGTTTTCAATTCAGCCTAGTGGTAGCACGCTACTTAATGGGTGACACGTCCTAGGTTCAATCCGTGGTAGCTGCATGTTAAATAAATGTTTTTCCTCCCCTACAGGATTTTATTTGTTGTGATGATAAATCAGCAGCCTAAAATAACAGGTCCAACATGAATTTCAATTGTGTCCGTCAGCATGTTGATTGATAAAACATGTGTTTGCTAAGAAATTACAAGTTGGTTAATTTCGATAAGAGCGGAGGAAACTGAACGATGGGTAGTAGAAATTTGGATTGTTGTTCACCGACCAGACAGAAGTATAAGGGCTGGCGTAAATATTGTGCACATCAGTAATTATGTCTTCTTGGCTGGGTGGTATGTCAGTTGTGGTTTCTTCTTGGGTGTTAGGTACATCAGTTGTAGTTTCTTCTTGGGTGGGTAAATCATCATAGTTGTCATCAGGGGGAACTTCATTTCTGTTGGGTAGATGATTAGAGCGCAGACCAGTATCTTCTTTACCCGTATCCTTATTGTCTGGTCGTTTACGACTATATTTATTCTTCCTGGCAGTTCGTTTCTTAGTTGAATTCCTGGGATTTTCAGCAGTCTTCTTTGGCGATGTTGTAGTCTGTCGAGGTGTATGACGGGGCAGGTCGCCTAGATTGTTCAATTCATGCAGTGCCTTTTTAAACGTGGCATCATCACCTGCTGCTACTGCTGCTGATAAAATCGAGGCGTAGTGAGAGTGTATGCTGCGTGGGGCCTCGGACGGAATGCCTGTTGGTATACTTGGACTATTGATTGGCCTCATCGTCCATCTATTGTTCACCAAATTGTCGGGAATTTGCTGCAGATGCTCGTATTTCATTACTGCAAACGAGTGTTCACAAGGCAAGCCGACAGTCTCAAAATACAGGCAATCACAATTGAGCTCGGATGTGGCTTCACAATATTGAACCGTCCATTCACCTATAAAAAATTTGTCGTAGTCTTTGACCGTATACACGGTGGTTGTCTCTGATCTCACCGGGCCGTTGACTATCGTTGCACCCACCAGTCCGATCAGTTTGACTATCCTGACCATCGAAGCTGGAGTGTAAATCTTGCGTGCATTCTTCTCAATTTGTTTTAGGACTGTTACAGAACTCTGCACTAGTGTCGATATTGCCGTATACTCGGCTTCAAAGTTTGTCTGCCTTGACTTTTGCAACAGGATGTCGGCATACTTGAGCAACACTATCAGGCGCATCGATGTCCCCCTGACTAGCTGGTTCTTGAATTTAGCATTGAGACCTTCTATACGTTGCGTCGTCCTAGCCTCACCGCAGAAAACTCCCCTAAAGAAAGTTGCTGCCCATTTCGAGCGACGACGGTACTGGGCCCTCAGCCACCTCTTTGCTTTCTTCAACGGGTCCTTCTCAAACCCCCCCTCTCCTTCCTCCAACCCCCCCCCCCCTCCTTCCTCCAACCCCCCCTCTCCGTCCTCCAACCCCCCCCCCCCCCCCCACCTCCCAACTCCCCATCCAACCCCCCTCTCCATCCATCCCGTATTTAGCTAAAAATTTAAGCCACTCATTTTCGAAACCCATTTCTGTCATAGGGGTATACACCAACTGTTGGAACTCCTTTTGGAATCCTGGAATTTTTATATGGTTGTCTGCGTTCCGGCTTAAGTGCCATCCACACAATCGATGTCTCGTCTCAGGGAAGACCTGTTGTATTGCCAACGCCATTGACGTGTCGCCGTCTGTTATCAGGCATTTTGGGGCAGAGTTACCCATACCTTCACAAAATTTTTGCAAAAACCATACATAACTGGCTTCTGTTTCGTCATGCAGAAGACCGGTCACAAATATGAGCGTATTGTGGTGGTTGCTTACTCCGCCGATTACAATCAAGGGTTGGCCATATATGTTTGTTTTGTAGGTTGCATCCATTAGAGCTACATCGCCGAAAGATGCGTAGTCAGACCTACATCCACCATCCATCCAAATTAATCTGGATAGCTGCTGTTGTTCGTCCAAGTCGATGGCGTAAAAGAATTGAGGGTGACTGACCTCCTTTCCGGACATATAGCTTAACGCCCGATCCGCATCATTCTGGCCAGTCAGTTTCTTCTGTATCATATCTAGGTAGTTGTACAAATCCCGCTTCCTATACCCCAACTTCTCGTATCCACCCTCCCTAACTACTAGGAAATCGAAGACTCTGGTAGCGGGTATTCCTACCTGTTTCATTGTCTCCGTTAGTGAAGTGTCAGCCGCTGGAACGCGTTTGTTAAAACCGGAGATGAACTGACTGTAAGTATTCGGAAGTAATTCATGGTTGTGGTCATTGTGGAATGCGTCGATACACCACTTCATATTTACTGGTACTAATTTACATGATAGCCTTGCCTTACAACCGACACGTGTTTCTGTTGTGGCTTGTCTCTTGCGGTCTGGTCGATTTTTGTACACCTCTCTACGTTTCCCCTCCCGGTTGCAAGCAAAGACACAGTGAATTACTGCTCCATTTGGGTCTTTATGACTATAGTGCCTTCTTACCCTAAACCCACATTCCTGACCGTATGCAGTGTACCACGACAGTACATGATCAAGTGAGTCGAAGAATTTTGGCGGGTCATCTTCTTTGCTTGGGGGAATCGGATCATAGAACTCGTCGAAATGTATAGGGTTCTCGTACTGCAAACCTATAGTCATACCAATTGTGTCAGGACCTCAGTCAGGTTCAGTCTACGAATCCGACTTAAAAATCGAGTACATAGTCTGGGCCAACTCACAATCAAAGCAATAAATCGAACATACAAGTTATCATCCAGAAAATGAGGCCCGGCTTAAGGCCCAAGCCAACAAGGGCTGGGCTTTGGCCCTCACAATTTTGTAGGCCTCGTTTTAGCTTGGAGGACGTTATAAACATTTAACAAATATGTCGTAATTATAACCAGATGCATTTGTATGTCCGTCAGTGGAACGAGATTGTGTTTTTTCGGGAAGTAGTCACGGTGTCGATTCCAGTATGTAACAATTATTTTCATGTTTTATCTTTTTTATTTTTTGCTATATATCCAGAACAAATTAAAATTTTGCACAAAATTATATTGCAGTTTTCGTCGAATTGAATTTTAGAATCTAAAGTTAGTCAACGATTTTATGAATTCAGTCATATGAAAACAAAGTTAGTTCAAAAAAATAGCGAACAGTTTCACCAATGTAACAAGAAAACTTAAATGAACTACTGTTATTTTTTACTATATTTATCAACTAAAAATGAAATTTTATGAATGAATATTTTATAAGATTCCTTTAACTAGGGACTCCATGTATACGTATCATAATTTAAAAAAAAAAAATTTAACAAAAAAAAGGAACAATATCAAAAAGCCTAAAAATGTATGAACAGTCAGTGGGGTAAAATTATATGAACACGCAGTACTGAAGCATTGTCAAGTTAAAACATGCTTGAGGGTGGAAACAAGTACATGAAAACAAGGGTTTGGAGCTAACCTTCAGAGTCTCCGTTTCCAGGTTGTTTATCGTTGGCTGACATGGTTGAGACGACCAATTATCAAAGGGTATTTTCCTTAAAGTTGAAGGTAGATACTAGATAGAGAGGAGATGAAGGGTTCGAGGATACAAGCTTGGAATTGACGATGAAGATTAGCTGTGCCAGTTCCCTTCTTGTAATGTGCTGATCTTCCCTTGGCCTATATTCAACAGTACAGTGTACAGTATAGGGGTCGGAGAAGTAATTATATACTAAAGAATTCACTAGTTGGTGCTTTTTGTTTTTAGACCGCTAATAATATGATAGTTTGGCAAAAACATTCACATAATAAAATCAACAAATATTTTGTGTTAAGTAAATTTAGAAAAACAAATTCCATGAAGAAACAATTATACTTAATAAAATCACTGTAAATGTCACCTATATATTTAAAAGTTGATGTATTGTATTAATTTGTAAGGTCATCACTCATATACACAAGTGTTTATATTTAAGGAACCTTAGATACTTATTTATATGTGAAAACCATTAAAATTTTACTATATAAATATAACTGTCGTGTATATATAGTTCATATAGTACATTTGATTAGTTCATTCAATACATATATTTCCATAGCTGTTAAACATAGAATTCCATATTATAATTGTATAATTTTTTTTTATGATTGGTCCGAGAAAAATTATTCATAAAGTCATAGTCTATTTCTCTTTCAATTACATCACCGTTCCCCAGCTGCAACCACGTCGGCTAGAGTGCTGCATGCAAGTTTAATCATATGTTTATGTCAAAAATCTTGGTTAAACGGCAGTCCACTGCAATGTGTTTGCCTTCACTTTTAGCTATGTAGCATTAATTTCATCCGGTAGATTTTTGTTCTCAGACAAAGATACGGTATAGTTTTTTTATTATGTGGACAGTATTAAGTCTACCATGTGGGATGTGGTGTAATTCATTAAAAATGTAACTAACATTTTATCCACATGATGTTATTAGTTAGTCCTTGTATAGTTCAATATAGTCCAGTCATCTAACTGTAGTCGGTGTAACTAATAATTTGTATGATCCTTATTTTAGTCAGCGATGAACTAACAAAACCACTGTTAATCTCTAATCTATGATACTTATGTCAACAATCTCTCATTAATGTGTTGTCAATTTGCAAGTTTTTCGGTATACGGTTTAGTCATTTGGGTTCAGTGGTTTGGGTTTAGGGTTTATTTATTTCTCATTATATAGGGTCATCTTTAAATAGCTAGTAGGGATTAATTTAGTTGTCAAAAAGTACATACATGTTATGTCCCTCGAAATGGTACACACAAGCCCTACAGTTTATGTCGATTTATTTGGATAAAATAATGTGTTTATTATAAGAAAATATTTATTGCGAATGAATATTGTACAATTTTATTGGTCAATTATTAAGTGCACCTACTATAATAACCACAAGTGAGTCTCTGTTAACAAATTAATAGTACAAACTGATGTATCATTCTTGGACTGCTCTCATTATAATACATTGTTTCACCTTCATTATAATACATTGTTTCATATTCATTAAAACGAAACATTAATTTGAAATACAAATTTTTTTGAATTTCACTTTCTGTAATTGGACTTCGAATGACATATATTTAAGGCCTGATAAGACATGAATAATCATATCTTTATCCCGCAGTAGCATTTAATGCGGGGTTGCAGCTGTGATACAAGTGACCCCTATCGGGAAGTTAGCTCTGCAAGTCTACTAACCATACCCTAAACCTTAAACCATAGTCAGATTTTAACTTATTGGACATCAAATAATTGAAGTAACTTGTGCTTTAAAATATTACATACACAGCAACTGGAAAATTACTTCACAGTCACGTCATAACATTTAGAACAGACATACTAAAATTAGAGTAAATCGTTAAAATGTGAAATTTCTTGTGAAATTTCAATAGAAAGTAAGAAAGAGAAAGTAAATGAACAAATGTATCGGTACTTGGTGGGACCCTATTTCACTTTCTATAGAAATTTCACATAAAATTTCACAGTTTGTAGCAACACCCATAAAATTATACACAGCATTGTAAATGATTTAACCACTAGTTATAGTTGAACGAAATAACCCTCGTCAACTATAGAATAAACCTTATCCATACCATAACTCATAAGGAGAAATTATTTCTTGGACCAAGTCCACCAACTAGATGATGTGGACCTAACCAATTAAAAATTGACAACTCACATATAATATGGTAAAGATCAATACCACAAAGTAGATGATCATATACAATTTACTAATTTAGATCATACACCATTTTACTAATTTGATCTCTCACATTAATTATTTGGAAAATTTTATTTTATTTTTTTATATTTAATTCTCTGCACTCTCTTCATATATATATATATATATATATTATTATTTTTTCTTCTAAAACCCTATTAGACATGGTGAACCCTAGAGGGCAAGGTGAACCTTAGAAAAATAGACACTTGCCCTATAGGATTCACCATGTCCAATAGGATTTTAAAATAAAAATAAAAAAACAATATACATTATTTATTTAAAAAGGAAGAGAGTGATAAAATTAAATGTAAGAAAATAATATAACTTTTTTTTTTCCAACTAATTGGTGTAGCAATTAAGATTGAGAGAGCAAAATTACTAAAATGGTGTATGATCCTAATTAGTAAAGTTGTATATGATCTTCAACTTCGTGGCATAGATCTTTACCATATTATTTGTGAGTTGTCAATTTTTAATTGGTTAGGTCCATATCCTAGTTGGTGGACTTGGTCCAAGAAATAATTTCTCATAAACCGTAAACCGCAGTTAGTTTTGAACTGTTTGGACATTTAATATTTTAAGTAACTTGTATGTACTACAATCATAATGCAGTTGAAATCCAAAATAATTTCATGTTTACTAACTGAACACTGAAGGGGGGATTCAAAAACGTGTACTACTAGGGATTAATTATGTCCTGAAACATTACATATACCCTATGCATCTCGAAATCGTACAAACAAGACCTACAGGTTATGTATCGATGATGCCTGATAGAGTAATCCCAATGGCCTCCTGTTGGGCCACGTGAACAATAACCCATGTCGCCCAACCAACCTTGTTCCAGTAAAGCGTGTAGAGTTATCATTTTCATGGCTGTTGCTCGGGTCTCTAAGAACACCCGTTCCTGCTCTGTTCCTATTTCTAGTGAAACATCAGACGGATGCATCAACGGTGGAGGTGTGCAGAGACTCATCCTCGCGAGTATGTTAGCAGTATACTCGGCGAGTGGGTCATCATTTATCACAAACACCTTGTTCAGCAACAGAACACCTCCTTGGACATTACCTTGGTACAGGCCTTTGTGCACCCCGATCATGATGCCAGCATCAGGGTTGTTAAATGTTCGCCACATTTTCTCAATGCTTCCAAGCAACTTGGGAGGCATGTTGGGAACCCTTACAAAAAGGTGTTTCAGAGACAACATTGGGTATAATCTTCGTGCGACCACAGCAGCCCCCCTAGCGCTGCATAAATGAAAACAACATGCACCACACTAATATGCTTGAACTCTGAATAAATATATATAATGAATGTGTTTCTTTCAAAATCAGTGTTAAATAATAATTGATTCTGTGCGTTATACCAGCAGCCGAATGAACCGACCGACGAAGGGTCTGTTCCAGCAACCCTTGCTAACACTTCGTCCCACATTTCTTTCGGCAGTGGGGACCATTCAGTTTCATTGAACAATCTGGCAAATAGCAGAGGAAATTCAGTTATAATAATCTATTGTTAATATAACGAGCTGAACCTTAAACGATCTGCTTAATAATGTAGTGAATAACATTTGCCTTTTGGTGGCAGAATCCCTGAAGGCATGACGAGTTGCCTTCAGTTGGGGGGTCAGCGGACTTGTCCTAGTATGGGAGGTAGATGAACCCTTTGACGGGGTCGCTGAAAGTTGATTTGTAGCTTCAGATGAACTCTCGTCTTTGGAAAAAGACGTCACCTTCTTTATCCATTCGTATGAGTCTGCCTTCTTCTGCTGCTTGTCTTGTTTGCTCATTTCGGAAGATAGCTGTTTTTGATATTTGTTTTTTTGTTTAATATATCTCTGATGAGGTTGTCGATATTTACCCCCTTTATATAGGACAACATGGTGTACACATTCCCGCGTGGATAGTTATTTTCCCGCGGCAACGAGGTATATAAACCTTGTGAATTGGATTTCCGAAGTATTCCGATATTAGGGCGTAATTCAAAAGGTCAACAAACTACTCGAATTTACTATCCTGCCATATCGTTATTCCGAATTTTTGGTCGAATAAGTTCCAACAATCACTTGATGGCAACCAGCGTAATTTGTTGTCAACTTTGGGGGCACTCGTGTTTCCCTCACAGTACGCAGTAGCAAATTGGACATTTACATATTTAATTAAATGTAGGGAATCTAATTATAATGCAACTACAATAAATGAAGTTACTATTTATTATATTAGATAAAATTAAATTAAAAAAAATAATTACATTTTATTAACAAACTGTGTTTGGTTGAAACCACTAACCCCTCTCCAACATTCCCTGTAAACCTTATCCATACCCTAAAACTTAACCCACAACCATAGTTACAGTCAAATTGGACATTTACATATTTAGTTAAATGTAGGGAATCTAATTATAATGCAACTACAATAAATGAAGTTACTATTTATTATATTAGATAAAATTAAATTTAAAAAAAAAATAATAATTACATTTTATTAACAAACTGTGTTTGGTTGAAACCACTAACCCCTCTCCAACATTCCCTGTAAACCTTATCCATACCCTAAAACTTAACCCACAACCATAGTTACAAGCAAATTGGACATTTACATATTTAATTAAATGTAGGGAATCTAATTATAATGCAACTACAATAAATGAAGTTACTATTTATTATATTAGATAAAATTAAATTTTAAAAAATAAATAATTACATTTTATTAACAAACTGTGTTTGGTTGAAACCACTAACCCCTCTCCAACATTCCCTGTAAACCTTATCCATACCCTAAAACTTAGCCCACAACCATAGTTACAGTCAAATTGGACATTTACATATTTAATTAAATGTATGGAATCTAATTATAATGCAACTACAATAAATGAAGTTACTATTTATTATATTAGATAAAATTAAATTTTTTAAAAAAAATAATTACATTTTATTAACAAACTGTGTTTGGTTGAAACCACTAACCCCTCTCCAACATTCCCTGTAAACCTTATCCATACCCTAAAACTTAACCCACAACCATAGTTACAGTCAAATTGGACATTTACATATTTAATTAAATGTAAGGAATCTAATTATAATGCAACTACAATAAATGAAGTTACTATTTATTATATTAGATAAAATTAAATTTTAAAAAATAAATAATTACATTTTATTAACAAACTGTGTTTGGTTGAAACCACTAACCCCTCTCCAACATTCCCTGTAAACCTTATTCATACCCTAAAACTTAACCCACAACCATAGTTACAAGCAAATTGGACATTTACATATTTAATTAAATGTAGGGAATGTAATTATAATTCAACTACAATAAATGAAGTTACTATTTATTATATTAGATAAAATTAAATTTTAAAAAATAAATAATTACATTTTATTAACAAACTGTGTTTGGTTGAAACCACTAACCCCTCTCCAACATTCCATGTAAACCTTATCCATACCCTAAAACTTAACCCACAACCATAGTTACAGTCAAATTGGACATTTACATATTTAATTAAATGTAGGGAATCTAATTATAATGCAACTACAATAAATGAAGTTACTATTTATTATATTAGATAAAATTAAATTTTAAAAAATAAATAATTACATTTTATTAACAAACTGTGTTTGGTTGAAACCACTAACCCCTCTCCAACATTCCCTGTAAACCTTATCCATACCCTAAAACTTAGCCCACAACCATAGTTACAGTCAAATTGGACATTTACATATTTAATTAAATGTAGGGAATCTAATTATAATGCAACTACAATAAATGAAGTTACTATTTATTATATTAGATAAAATTAAATTTTAAAAAAATAATAATTACATTTTATTAACAAACTGTGTTTGGTTGAAACCACTAACCCCTCTCCAACATTCCCTGTAAACCTTATCCATACCCTAAAACTTAACCCACAACCATAGTTACAGTCAAATTGGACATTTACATATTTAATTAAATGTAGGGAATCTAATTATAATGCAACTACAATAAATGAAGTTACTATTTATTATATTAGATAAAATTAAATTTTAAAAAATAAATAATTACATTTTATTAACAAACTGTGTTTGGTTGAAACCACTAACCCCTCTCCAACATTCCCTGTAAACCTTATCCATACCCTAAAACTTAATTTTTAACATTAACATGATAGCATTAGATTTACCGAATATAATGTTAAGGCACTAAATATACTTATAATTAATATGTCATATATTAGATACCAATACAAATGTTTTTAATACAGATCCATATATGTGTTATAATTATAGACTGAACGTTGCCTTATTTCTTAAATCGGAGTATCATTTAGTATCCGAGTTAATAATGGGAAATTATGGGTCCGGCTAATGGAATTTCAATTTTCAGTAAACCTAAAATCTGAACCATTGGTTATCACTATTTAATATGAGGGTTCATCTTGATATATGAGATCCCATTCAGCTGGTTGGATCTAACCCCGAAAAAGTATTCGAAGGATCCAGATTGTAGGTTACTATACACTCGAAGTACATTAGCTGGCAAACTACGTTAATTGGTGGCTCAGAGGATCCGAAATGGCACCTTTTACAATATCACAAGGAGATATTTGGCACTGTATTAGGACCCACAGGTGTATCATATGACGGTTCCCGATACACGGAGAGATAACCATTTAAAAGACTGTTTTTTGGTTTTCATTAACCTGTCTGTTCAAAAAAACCTTTTTCATCTGGGTCCATCTGCTATATCTTCATCACTGCAACTGGGGATACATCTAACTGTCTGCCAAAGTTCCACTAGTAAGCTTTCGAAAATTTTGGTCGTTAATATAAACCATTGATTATCGTCTTATGTTTCTAAAAATGTATTTGGATTTTTATATATCTTGTGTTTATAATTTGTTGGTTTGCAGGAACAATTCCTTAGTCATGAATCCATCTAGGTTGTTGTCACTTCTTGTTGAGATGATTATGCTCATAATGGTTGCCGTTATGTCTGGATCGATCGCGGACTTCATAAGGTTCAGATCATGGTACGAATGAACAATTTCATTGTCTAGATGTCCTTATTTAGTATGTGTTAAGTACATTTCTAACATGAGATGATTTTCAATGTCCAGCTGCAGAAGGCTTCACGGGATAGGTTCAAGCACAGATATGGTGCATACCCTGGTACCACGTGACATCGTACCCCGCACTTTGCCGGTGTTATGTGGACCTTTTGTTGACATCTTCATGGACAAACGTAACCCAGATGCCCTGTATCGGCTTGGAATGCATACCTTTTTCAGACAATTACCCAGGCAATTAAATCTTGGTCTTGCCCAATTGACGGCAGCAGCATATCGGGGACATGATGTAGCTAAATATGCTGTAGCAATGATCCGTATCTTCAATTGGCCAACCGATGAAAATGTGCTGGACGACGCGTTCAACATGCTGGGATTAGTGGTCGCTACGAGACGCGCGATGAATGTCCGGACTGTTTTCATCGATGCTGTTAGGAGGTTAACCAGTTACCGCCAAGGTAGGCCATCACACCCGCCGGCCCCTCGACGTCGATGCAACCAACACGAATTAATTGTGGTTTATCGTATCAACGAGGTCCGGATTTTTTTTCCGGTCCAGTGGTGCTTTAGATGTTATTGTGACGCTGAAGTCATTCGTTTTCGCTACTATAACTGCTGGGCAGCTTTTCCTCACCAGAAACCTGGCTAGTAATGTCAGGAATAGGGTTTCTGGGTTTAGGTTCTCCCTTCTTTTTTGCATTTGTATATCGAAAAAAGTAGTAGTTAAATTAACTTCATTGTGTGTGTTCATTTACATTTTATCACTAACCCCTTCTGTGTCTGGTCCAACAGTTGAATATAATATATTAAGCTGTCCATGATATACATCAGAAAATCAATGTTTTTATCACTTAAATTTCCGCTGAAGTTGTTAATTTCTGGTAATTTATGTGCTGTTGAATATGAAGCTCATCACAGATTTATAGACAAGAATTAAAACAATTCATATGCTGTGTGAAAACAGTTGCAGAGACATGGCTTTGGAAGAACAAGTAAAATGAAGAAGATGAATAGTACAGCCTTGAACTACAAAAATATAATTAAACATGTACCCTGACAACTGACAAGCATTAATCATTTCTATTTACTATTATATATAGCAATATTGAGAGACAGTCCTAAAACCCCTATATACATACATACACACACACACACATATATATATATATATATATATACATTTGGATAGAAAGGTGATAGTGTCCAGTTTTTACTAATATATGTGGGCTATATTATGTTTTTTTTTTTTAAACAGAAAAGCAATTTTTTTTTTGCTATAATTCGCAGTTAACAAACTGTACGTTCAGTTTAAAGTAAGATGAATGTAGGATTACTTTAATTTTTTGTACGTCAACAATTGCTAAGTATATTTTGTTTTAATAGTTGTGTATTTTAATTTTTTTACTACAGATTATATGTTTGTTTTTTACTCACTATTATATAAATATAGCAGGATGTAATAGTTCAACTATGAATAACTGGTTTTTTTTAGACACTATCATGTAACTGAACAGTGTGCAGTTACTAGTATATCAACTGTAATTATTAACTATATGTAATTATATTCTTCAATTTTGTAATATATCCAGTCGAAAGAAATCTTCAAACTTAACCCTAGTTTGTTTAACTCATTGTCTTGCCCCTTGTTAGCCAAATTAGTGGCCGCGTGCTTGACAAGCTTCATCCATATCCACGTCCTGTCATAAATCTGTCACTTTCCACTGAGTTCGTACTGTTCCAATGAACTTTATTTAATTTGTTTGTTTTGTCGAACAAATAACTTATAATTAAAAATAAAATGCTAAGTCTGATAATAAAGTAATTTTATCGTAGAAACGGTATCATATATTGGTACATTTGATTGAAATTAGCTTTAATCCAACTCAACATAGGGTTACACAGCTGACGTGGCTGATATAATTTATTAGGGTTTTGCACAGTTTAATGAATCATACATAGTTGTGGGAACTACTTGAAGTTTCAACTAATTGACAAATCCCTACATTTTGTATGTCAACAAATACAACGTTAGCATATGCAATTGTCAAATCTTGAACTCATGCCCTATTGATACTGACATCACGTAAAAGTCTTAAGCAAAGAAACATTGTATTACTTCTAACAGGTATATACACATTCCAATAAATAAATATAAATGTGTGTAAGCCATCTCCGTTTTTAGAAAAGTTTGTTCAAAGGTAGCTTCACATTCCCGGCTACGGCTCTGCATATCCCATCCTCTATATATCCTAAAGTAAATGTGCTCTGTACATAGGAACCCACGTCTTTCCACAACCAGTCTATTATCATGTAATATTTGTCTCTGTTCTATTTATATACGTTAGGTTCTGAATGAATTGATTATAATAGGCGGTTGATCGCGCATTGCGCAGTGTGTGGTACAAATTACCTGTCTAGTTAATGTAAATTAAAGTTATACATCATGGACGTCAACATCTACTAAATAAATAACGCAACGATGAAATAATAGATCACTCGACATCCGGTTTAAGGTTAGGGAATCAGCTTGACACAAACATAACGAATTAAGGGTTGAAACTATGGTGGCCAAGCTGTATTTGTCAGTTGTAATCAAAAAAGCATAATCTTATTCATTTTCACAGTAACTGAATATAATACTACGTTTGAGTGTATTTTCTTATTTAAATGAATGCTTTACTGTAAAGCAGTCCTGTGACAGTATAGTATAATTTCTACACATTCCTATTTGGACCAATAAGAATTGGATTCCTTACACATACCAATAACAACTGCATATCATGCTTGTAAGGGGGTTCAGTACACATAACAAAATGCGTCCACCATAACTGTGTCATCTACACATACAAAACGGCACCCTAACCTATTTTCCTGAAAATACAAAATAAACCTACAACACCTACTATATATGTAGAAATCCTGATCCCAAATCTTAATTGTGCATTCTCCAGATCCAATTTTTCATGCTCCATCTCCAACAGTGCAATCTCGGCCTTCAATTCAGCAATATCAAACACAAAATTCTCATTCGCTATCTCCAGGGATGTATTATTACTCTTCAGTTCAGCAATGTCAACCACAAACAACTCATTCTCCATCTCCAGGGTTGAACATCTGGTACCCAGTGTTTGGTGCAGTGATTGGAATACATGTATTGCTCTATTTCCGTAACCACATATTAACGGATCTTCCCACTCAAAAAAGTTACATCCAGTCTCTTCACCAACCTGTATGCATTGCCCACAATACAGACAAACATAAGAGTAATCAACATATTTCACCTTAATTGAACATGTACTTACTGTTTACCATTCCAGACATATAAATGAGAAAACATTATATAATCCAAGTACAATCAAAGCCAAATTCTATTAACCATCCTTGAACAGTTAATTGGTATATACTAACCCTTATTTAGAAAACTTAAAACCTAATTCAATTCCATATTATTTCGATACAGGAAACCCCAAATCAGCAGTAAATCAAATCCCTAATTGAATATTGGACAGCAATATCGTTAAATAATTGAGTTATTCACCATGAAAGTCGTAAAAGCCGTAAACACTAAGCAGAAATACCTTCCAGTAAGGGCACCGATGAAACCTCATGGTAAAATTCTCCCACGTATATGACATAACCATTGTGGAGACTGCTCCGCAAAAGCACCTCCGTAATTCAGTCGGAGGAATATCGCCCGTGTTTTGGGAATGTGGTGGGTGCGACATCAGACAGCTCCCGTTCATCTTTATGGTCTTCGAGATTGTAGCCGGGAAGAAGGGAGACAGAAGAGGTTCAAAATGGTGTAATATCGTATCTTGAAGTTTTGTTTTTTTATTCTACACAAACAAAAAGAGTCACGTGCTGCGCACGTCGCGATTTTTTTTTCGATTATAATACACGAAGCATTAACGGAGGTATAATTACGTTACAAGTTGGGAAAAATTGGCCAGGATTAAAACTCTTCACAGTATCATAATTTAAATATTTGTTTGAAAATATATATTTGGGAATTTCAATTACAAATAAGGTCAAGTGGGATAATTCAATTAATTTACGAATAAAATTTACTTGTCAAATATTAATAGCGCGTTTAATTAGCGTATTTTGTCGAATATATTTCATAGAATGTGGGATTAATTAGGCTTTACAAATGGAACATGTCCTACTTACGCGCTATAATATTTCCGGATATTTTCTTCAATGGGACCATCCCAACAGATGGCACCTGAGTATATAATTTGAATTTCATATAATAAATAACTGTCGACTTATTTCAAATAACTAATTTAGTTAGATGAAGACACATAACTTCTATGTGCATAGTATACTTTTATTGGCCAATTACAAAGTGCAACTACTATAATAACCAGAATTCAGTATCTGTTAACAAATTTAAAAATACAAAATGATGTATCTTTTCATAACTGGTGTCATTATGAAACACTGTTTCGCCTTCATTATAAAACATTGTTTCATCTTCATTATGAAACTGTTTTCTCAAAAAAGGTAAACCGAAACAGTTATTTGAATTACCCTTTTGTTGGAATGTAATCTTATTAAGTAAAATATAATTCACATATATATGGACTGATAAGACATGGACAATCATAGCTTTGTGCCGCAGTAGCATTTAATGCGGGGTTGTACCTTTGCCAAAACTGACCCCAGTCGGGAAGTTAGCTCTTCAACTTTACTCTAAACCTTAACCATACCCTATCCCTTAAACCACAGTTAGATATTAACTTAGTGGACCTTAAATAATTGAACAAATTTGTACGTAATATACTATTATAATGCAGTTCAAATGAAAAAAATTAGTTCATACTTATTCCATAACATTTAGAGCATATATATAATAACATTAAACAAACATTTCAAGTGATTTAACAACTAAGTATGGTTGAATGCAATAAACACTCTTCAACTTTACTCTAAACCTTAACCATACCCTATCCCTTAAACCACAGTTAGATATTAACTTAGTGGACCTTAAATAATTGAACAAATTTGTACGTAATATACTATTATAATGCAGTTCAAATGAAAAAAATTAGTTCATACTTATTCCATAACATTTAGAGCATATATATAATAACATTAAACACAACATTTCAAGTGATTTAACAACTAAGTATGGTTGAATGCAATAAACACTCTTCAACTTTACTCTAAACCTTAACCATACCCTATCCCTTAAACCACAGTTAGATATTAACTTAGTAGACCTTAAATAATTGAACAAATTTGTACGTAATATACTATTATAATGCAGTTCAAATGAAAAAAATTAGTTCATACTTATTCCATAACATTTAGAGCATATATATAATAACATTAAACACAACATTTCAAGTGATTTAACAACTAAGTATGGTTGAATGCAATAAACACTCTTCAACTTTACTCTAAACCTTAACCATACCCTATCCCTTAAACCACAGTTAGATATTAACTTAGTGGACCTTAAATAATTGAACAAATTTGTACGTAATATACTATTATAATGCAGTTCAAATGAAAAAAATTAGTTCATACTTATTCCATAACATTTAGAGCATATATATAATAACATTAAACACAACATTTCAAGTGATTTAACAACTAAGTATGGTTGAATGCAATAAACACTCTTCAACTTTACTCTAAACCTTAACCATACCCTATCCCTTAAACCACAGTTAGATATTAACTTAGTGGACATTAAATAATTGAACAAATTTGTACGTAATATACTATTATAATGCATTTCAAATGAAAAAATTAGTTCATACTTATTCCATAACATTTTGAACATATATATAATAACATTACACGCCCTGGATTAATAGAATTAATTACGCTTTACAAATGGACAAATAATTACGCCATATACTTGATTCAGAGTAATTATTAAATGGAACGGACCGTACCAACAGATGACACAGTGTGGTGCCTCGTGGCGGAGAGTAAAAATGCTATAAAACATGCTATCAAACCATTCGCTAAACAGCCACCACATATTTGCCAACTGTAAACACGGCTGTAGAGAATCATTTTCTCCTTGATTCAACGGACCATTGTCAAAACTTACTTTATTTTCCCAAATTCAACTATCTTCTTCCTCAAGTCCGAAGCAGTTTTCCTCCGACATCTCTCTAACTTCCTTCTGCGCGTAAATCGTCTGTATCGACGGTGTTCTCTCAGATACTTTGTTCAAACAGACAGTCAACCTTTTTTTACAGGTACGTTTCCTTTACTGCTATACTAACCACGGTGAACCACTTACGTTTAGTAACTAATTTCTTCCTCTTTCTCCAAGATGGCTGCATGCACAACAATTCTAGACCTGCCCGCGGATGCGGTATGGTTTATCATGATTTGTGTCGGAGCTTATTCGACCCACGATTTTATCAAGCTGAAGCTATGGTAAGTTTCTGGAAATTCCCTATATAAATTTAAACCTTTCTTCAGTACATGAATTAGGAGTTTGTTCACTGATTTCACTGCTTTCTCTAATTTTTTGTCTGATTTTCCATCGACATTTGTTTTATTTGTGATATATACACAACTAGGACTGTGTATATATATATATATATCTTTTGCCAGAAAAACAAAAAAGCTAACATATCTGCTATATATATATAGCAGATATGTACTTTTTTTTTTCCTGCCAAAAGATATATATATATATATGTATATACATATACATATATTATATATATTTGTTGAGAAAAAACAAAAAAACGAACATATCTGCTTTAAATATTGTTAGCTATATGATAGCGTTACACATCTTTGTTTTATATATTCGTCATATTTCTGGTAGGTTATACATATAGAAACGAATGAATGCATTTGGAAAAAAAAAAAATTTAATGCTATTAGAACCAATGTTGTTTAAATGAGTTAGGGTTTATATGCTTGGGCGAAAATCAGATTCACCACCATACAGTATTATATCTTGTCTTCAAAAACCCTTGTATTAAACTTTTGAACTGCAAACTATGTGTTTGGGTTCACAATTGCTTCAATGTATGGAAATTATGGTTAGGGTTAATACTAACCAGAAATACTGCAGTTCTGCGGAACAAATATGCAATTCTGCAGGACTGAAAACTTAGATATTCTCCGTATGTTGTGTGGTAATGAACATTGAGGAACAATTTTATGATGTTATATAGTAGTTACCCCTCATAAACCATAACTTGTTCATAGCATAAAGATTATGCTGTGGTATACTCAACTAATGACTAACTTTTATAAACTGTTCGTGTACCCAATAATTACACGGATTGCGCGATATAATAATTAACTTTTATATATAATAAATGTTTCAAAACTATTCGACTTTGCTTGAATGATAACTTTTTTCTAAATACAATTGTTCCCCGTTAAATCAGCTGCAAAAGGTTCAAGGAACTAGGAGACCATCCTTACATTTGGCGGAGAATTTCACTCCAGGGGATGAGCTATCATTTCAATACCGGGAAACAAGCTTCGTTTCTCCCGCAATGCCTGGCTAACTCCAACCCCGAAGCTCTATACAGGGCTGGAGTAGGCAATTTTGTTGGAGGATATTATGCAATAGATGATGGAGGTGCAGTTGGTTTGGTACAGTTGAAGGCTGCTTCAGATGCGGACTATCTCCTCGCTACTTACACTCTAGGATTCATCAAAATCTTTAATTGGGACGGTGATGTTCCATTAGTGGAAGAAGGCTACAGCCTCCTCGGAAAGGTTTGCAGAGCCGGCAAGGAGCTAGAATGTCGGAAAAATTTGATTGAGCATATGAAATGTTTCTGGCCTGCGAGAAAATCGAGGGATCCACCACCGTTACCTGAAGCACAATGCAGGAAAAACCACTGGAAGGCCGTATATAACTGGTCGCAAGAATATGAGTTCTTTGAAGATCGAACTTGCATCGACTGTCGATGCGATGCTGAGGTTCAAAGGCTGTATCAAACATTCGACTGGTCCAGCATACCTGTTCATAGTTATAAGTAGAAATGACAACATGTTTAGTTTTGAACTTGTGTGTAATAATTTTTTTGCTTGCCTAAATACTTTTGAACTTCTGTTTATACTTTTGAACTTCTGTTTGGAAAGACTAAACTGTGTTATCCTTCGGTTCTGATAATTAGAACAGGTCCGGCCCAACTGTTGGCCACTAAGCCTAGGGTTTTAGGGCTCATGTTTTGGGAGGCCTCATTTATGATACTAGTCCTATATATTTGTTGTGTTCAGCGTCGTGTATTTATACAATTAAAGTCATCTAAAAGGCCCCAAATTCAAATGAGGCTTTAACCCTCAAATTCTCTTGGGCCGGACCTGGATCTGAACCTTTAGCTCCCTCAAATTCTCTTGGGCCGGCCCTGGATCTGAACCTTTAGCTCTTTCTTCTCATATCATACGCATGTCCCGTTTTTTACAATGTGTTTTACAATTTTTCTCCCTGAAATTCACTTTTAATGGGACAAAACTACGCCTTAACCTATATGGACTTCATCGAAAATCACCGTTCTTCCCTCCATTTTCAGGTACTGTCCTCTGCGCTTTCTCTTCTTCTAATCCTTTGCTCTACTCCCCTTACGAAGCTAGCTGGACCAATGCACTTGCAAACAAGTTAGGTCTTCAACCGGTCCTCCGTACGAACCTCGACGATGCAACAGCGATGCGATTTGCACAATCAAACAGGCTTATTCGTGGAAGGACTTCTCCGGGATGTACCGTGGGTGCCCCTATTTCCGGGTTATTTTGCCTATTTCTTATTATTTCATGTGTGGGCGTGTCGAATTGGATAGTAATTACTCCAATTTTGTAATACCGGTCTCTCCATTAAAATTAAGGTTTACCTCAATAAGGGGTTCTATTAAAATTGTAAATCAACGTCCAATTGATGTGTGGGTGTGTCGAATTAGACAGTTATTAGTCCAATGTTTTAAATAGGGTTTGTCAATTGAAAGACGGGTTAACATGAATTAGGGGTTTAATTCAAACTGTCATTTAACGTCCCCATACGCGAAAATCGTGGTTCAATATGTCAAATAAGTTTCCATGCTGTAAACCTTACGGTTTCTGAACTGGACTAATTTCTATTTCCTGAATTAGGGTTCTTATAATTAAGGTCTAACACAACGAATTCCTCTTTCTTTTATGTTCAATTAGGCATTACATCAGTCAATTAAGGTTCAAATTAAGTATACTTGTAATTGCTGTAAATTCCGAGAGCTTGAGCCGGATTGAGGATGTAATTTATTTTACAGGGAACATCCGGCAATGTGTGGTTATTGGATAGACACCAGTGGATAAATTCAAATCAATGTACCAGTATTTGACCAGCAACTGTTCAAACTTGGAGATGGGGGTTGTGGAATTGAAGATGGACAGTGCAAAGCATGATCTCGAGAATGACAAATTCAAGATTCAGAATGCAAAGTTTAAGCTCGCAAATGTCAATTTCACGATGCAGAAGGATAGTCTTGACTCTTGAGGTGGAGAATGGAACACTGCTGATGGGGAATGCTCACTTAGACAGTGAGTCAAGGTTGTGGTGGTTGTGTCCACTAAATCAATCACAAAGCATCAATGTGTCGTTAGTGTATACCGCATTACACTTTAAGCAATTGGTGATCCTGTGTTTTTTTTGTTTTTTTTTTTTTCCAAATCAACGCAAGCTAATACGACATAACTGTGTTAAATGAAGCCATGTTATATAACAAAACAGCATTATCAATTCAACGGAGACTTGGCCATTTAGCTTTCAACCCGAAAAACAACTTAAACCACCAACGCACGCGAATTCTTCTGTACATCAGATCCAAAACATGGATCCAATGTGCTGAACTATCAACTAATCGGAATCCGACGTCTACCATATATAGGATCTAAAATATCTACTGTATTCCACAGATCAGTCAGAAATATAAGTCTACTATACAAACACGCACAAAACGATAATTACAGATTTCTTAGTTTTTTTTGTTCCTCATCCACACTTCGTTCGCAGCCAACTCAAGTCTAACTGTCCCGTGGATTAGATGGACGCCAAAACACTCCTACACCACTGCATCATAATAAAGACAAAACAACTTACATTGCCTCAGTTCCTTCGTAGTTCCTACTACTCCAACAGTTTTTACAGCCACAACTAACGACAGTATATACGTGCTCGTCCTTCCACGGTAAATCTCATCGTGTTATTCTTCGCTAGTATCAAAGAAGCAATCATCGACAGCCGATGTCTTGGGGTTAAAACCTGTAGACAATATTCAATTGGATAACTTGGAGATTTAAATATACATCACAATCTACCAATATTGAGGGGACGATATGACCGTTCGAGGTGTTATGTTTGGAATTTGATCGTGGGCGGTCATGAAATGCATAACGTACATGCCACAGTTACTCCTGAATAATAAAACTGCATTAACACATCTTCATAATATGACGACTCAATCTTTCTAATTATGCGTTAGTACTGGCCAATAAAAATAATTCTTCAGCGCTCGGTACAACTTTCTCACTCATCACCCAAATATGCTTGATTTGGTACGTTCTCAGGAATTTTAATCTCCCATTCACACGGCCTATAGCGGGTTGTTGGATTGGGAATGCTGGTCTCAAGCAGCAGAAAGTATTCCTGGATCCAATATACCTGCTCTTCCCTATGTTAAATCTTAATAAAATACTTAGGGTATATCATAAATGACCTTACAATGCTACAAGTTCATTTACTAACCACTCGGGCACACTCATCAATCCTTTTACTTGAATTACCAGGCAGCGTATCGACATAATAAACAGCTCCCTCTTTTAGTAATATCACCACTAAGTACCAGTGTGTTGAATCTTCATTCATTGGAATGTATATCTGGATATATATATATATGTCCATAAAACACTATCATCACCCTCATCTCTAACTATAACATAGCCTATACAATGTCCCAAATCATATAATCATCTTACCCGTTCACATTTCGCAATACCAAGTCCCAACCAGGATGGGCTAAGTGATGTCATCCTAGATTGACGTCCGGCATCCATAGCAGCGAATTGCTGTAAATTTAACATTGAACAACATTGGATCCTCCCGTTAATGTTACATTACGCACTACTGCAACGACATCCACTAGTTAATCAAACCTGAAACCACGTGGGTAGGCACCAAATACGCCAGTTATGTTCTGATCTTTGTTTGCAGTTCACAATATTCGCTACACTGTTGATTACCTGCATCAATCAGATAGACATACCAACGCATAATCATCACTTCGTGTACTACTACAAACAAATCCAATCTAACGGAAACTTACATCATCAATGATCCATGCTCCGGGACGAAGCGTCAACATAAAACGACGACTGACTGATATCACCGCGTTCTGCGTGAGCACCTCTCTGTTAAACACAAACCACTACTCAAATAACGAATTTCACTTTTCGAATGAAACTTTGGCTCCCAAAATTCTCACATTTCATATTCTTCTTCGCTTACGCCACTCGGAGCTTGGGCAAAAACATAATTTAGAACCATTTGCTCTTCTTTGTTAATCTCAGGACCCCTACAGGCGTCCATATACCTTAACACTGCTACTTTCCCATTGACATCCTATTCATTGTTTTTTTATAGCCTCGTTACAGGATGAACATTATGCACGCCAATATTAGCTGTAATACTGCAACATACCTGGACCCGGTTCTCGTGTTTCAACCACTCGTCATACCAAGTCTACAAACATTATAAATCATCAACCTATCAACGGTTACTTCTACATTTAAACTGAAATGAGCAGTTACACGTTATAAAAAAACAGACCTTCTGACTTGTACTCGAAGAGGTTTGTTCTCTTAAAGGGTTAGCCATATTCCTGAGATTCGAGATCCTGTTGCTTTGAAATGGTTAGTCATAATCCACCGAATAATATTCAAATTTTATACTGTGCTAATCACCATTGCAAAGGACTCTTGCAAGAATGTCTCGTTGAGGAATTTCGTAAAAAATGTTAGATGCAACAGCTAAATACACTCGTAACATCAGTGCAGATGACGACGGATACAAAGACACCCACGAGATAAATCCAACCCCAATGAACAAACGACTGAATTATCACATCGCTACTGCAGGATTAACCTAACTACGAAGAAAACCGATTCAATCAATTAAACAAGAAGAACCATACCACAAATGCACTACACTAGATACATATCCGACCGTAAGAGCGGACTTGGAATATGAAGGGAAGATGATCCTTCACTGGCCATCAATGGAGCTTGAGACGAAGAAAAACGTCGGGATTTTATGTGAAGGTTGAAAGGTGCGGCCACTACTATGCTGTTGAGACACGGTACATCCAAACAACATTTAACGGGACTTCCTAACGCTGTTAAACCGGAATTACTCGAACCAGACCAGGCCGAAAATGATTAAACCAGAAATTCAGATTAAAATACATTATTAATACGCCGCATGAAACAGCGGCCGTTCCATAGTTTAGTCCTTTCCTTTATACTTCTATATACAAGGAGAAGACATTGTTAAGAGCACGGTAAGAAAACCAAAAAATCATACTTTTATCACTTAATTTTCTTGTTTTTTCTTTGTCAAATGAAACTTTAGATCTGGGGCAAGCAATTATACTTATGTTTTCCAAAAATTTCAGAGGGGGCAAGTTTAAATAAAACCGATTTTTTTTCAAGAAGCTTGTAAGTATGTATTGGAACTTGTATGGAAGTCAGGAGGGGCAATTGCCCCCTCTGGTCTCTATACAACTTCGTCCCTTACCTACCAAGACATCCAATAATATCTACATTTCAATAAGGCAAGCCATTTGTTAAATATCTATTGCAAAATCTATTTACTCTATCAGAGTAGATAAAGAAAACAGACCTTTTTGCACATCCAAATGAAAGAAGAAAAGCACATTGAAGAGCCCCATCCATCTTGAGCAGCTCCTAGAATTATTGACCTATCTTCAAATGATAAGGTAGACATGTATACAACTTTGCTATAATAACTATCTCCAATTAAAATGTGAAATTATCTCGAGATCAAAGATACAAGCATCCAAAGAAAGAAAACAAAGTGCAGATTTCCACAGCAACCCCTGCATAATTAGACCTGAAGCTGAGAATTTTCCCAGCTCGAATATCCAATAACGCAGTCAATGTAAAAGCTATGTATTGAAGTTTGAACATTGTGACAACAAATCATGCTGATCAGATCACGTTGGCACGAGTTTAAATCCAGAAAATTCGCTCTTTGTGTCTCGGTCACACGATATTCCGAATCATAATCACACAGTTGTTTCATTGAGCACTTATTTTGGAAATAGTGACAGTTGAAATATCAAATGAAGCTAAGAAGAGCATGTAATACCTGAGCATCTACTTTTGGTTGAAAAGTGATATTGTAGAGTAGATGCCGATACGCTTTAGGCTTGTGGAAGATCAAATCGATCAATAGAATCTATAACCAAATAAACAGAAGCAAAATCAAACACAACTGACTAAAAACAAATCCTCGAGGAACTGTACACTAAGGAACTACAATCTATACCACGAGTTCGCATTCGATATAATCGTCGGCGGCCATTCTGCAGCGCTTCTGCAAATCGATTCAGCGATTGTTGTCAGGCCATCGGCCAGCAAATCAGTTTGTGAAGTGTAATTGGAGGAAATAGAGCTCAACTAACGCATTTCATGAGGCGAGTGTTTCCAGGAGAATACTGGACGTACAGCGTCTTGATGCCATATCCACACTGCACGCTTCTGTAGTCCGTCGCTTCGGTTTCCATTTGCTTTGCTTCGCTGATGTCAGGGAGACGGTGGCGGAGATTAGAGTTTCTACCGAGCTACGGCGGAGGATGCGAATAGACGACGGGGCGGGGAATCTGGGCCAAAACATGGGTCTTATTTCAATTTTTCGAGCCTTATGGGTTTTTTTGTTTAATAATTAAAAGCCTTATGGGTTTAGAACTGGGCTCAATGGCACTTTTTTTTTCTGAAATAAATAAATTCAAATATATATATATTTTTTTTAAATACTCATGGGCAGTGTTATCAGAACCGGACCGGACCGGCGGTCCGACCGGAACCGGACCCCTCCACGGTCCGGTTTGCTCATTTCTGGAGGATGTAAGCGAACCCGGTTCTGAAGTCCGGTTTTCACCGAACCGGCCGGTTTTGGGCGAACCGGGCGGTTCGCCGGTTCGGACTTTCCTTTCATTAAAAAAAAACAAAAAAACCAGGTCGAACCGGCGGTCTGGATTAGATATTATATTATATGGACCAGCAACCGAACCGGGTCTGACCGGTGAACCGGGGACCGGCGGTCTGACCGGTGAACCGGGAACCGACACCCTTGCCGGTTCGACGTCCGATCCGGTTCTGATAACACTGCTCATGGGTATCTCAGTTTTTTTTTGTAGTAATTAAGGCATGGGTCAGTAGCCTCCATCATAAACTCATCTTGCTACATAATATTTGGAGTTAATTAGCAAATTGCTAACCAAACTTTACATTAATGTGCAATTTGCTAGCTAGACTTTTTTTCGTAGCAAATTGCTAGTTGAACTTTCTATATTGTGCAAACAGCTAGCTCCGTCAATTTTTCTGTTAGTATTGGATGGAAAATACTTTCAAATATTGCTAAAAACACCCTAAAGTTTTAATATGATAATATAAAGACATGATGTTTTATATAAAATCAAAATAATAAATGTTAAAAAAATATATTAAAGAAAACACGCACCTTAAAAATGCAAAAAAACTAATTTATTAAAATATTTTTAAAACTTCTATAAAAACATACAATTTTATAAATAATTAATTTTAATTTTTTGAACTTTGTGATTACATATTTAACTTATATATATAATATATATATATATATAGTATAATATATATAATTATAAATTTTATTCGAAATTTACATTTGCTTTTATATAAAATTTGAGGTTATTTTACAATAATAGTAGAACTTTAGGGTATTTTTAGTAATTTTAGAAAGTATATTCCGTCCATAATTAAAGGAAAAATTGACGGAGCTAGCAAATTGCTTATTAGCAAAAGTTCAGCTAGCGATTTGCTACAAAAATAAGTTCGGCTAGCAAATTGCACTTTCACAGAAAGTTCAGCTAGCAATTTGGTAATTAACCCTAATATTTGAATTTTAGTGTTTATTTGCAAGTCATATATATTATATGAGGAATGATACAAATTCTGAAACAATGTTCCTACATATTCCGAGCTCTGTCAATGTGGCATGTCATGTAATTTATTACAACTTTTGAGTCAATTTGACTGCAGAAACCATCGGAACATGTCGGATCGTTCCACTCGGAATGTCTAGCATTTCCGTTATTATATATACAATCAGTGTAGAACTTGCCTCTACATCCTTCCTCATTTCCTGTCGCCCAAAAAATAATGAGATTCAAACTCGTAAAACCGAAACCGAAGAAAAACCATATAAGAGTGAATAATCTCAATTTCTAAATCACAACTGTTAATGGTAATATATCAGTGATACTTGATAAGAATCATTAATAGTGATAGACATTTCGAGCATAATTCCCTTTAGAGTAATTCCTTAAAGTGTGAAAAAAAGAGTGAAAAAACCATAGAAAGTTAACAACTGCCACATGTCAGTTAACAATTTGACATAAATTGAAAAGAGAATCATGCAATGCATTGCCATGTGGCATGTGGCAGCTTTCTATGGTTTTTTCACACTTTGTTTCACACTTTCTATCAAAGCCCTTCCCTTTAATAGCAAATGTGTAATAAATGACAATTTTAAGAGCATTTTTGTTCAAACACATGATGAGTCGGAACCTATGCATACCAGTGATTAGATGGTTAAATATTTCCCAGGAAATGATAGACGTTATGACACATAAGTGCTGACACCTAGGGATGGCAACGGGGCGGGGCGGATTTTCGCAGCCCCGGACCCGGCCAAATGGACCTTCCGGGGCGGGTTGGGTCGGGTCAACAATCCCGCGGGTCGACCCGTGGGGCCCCGACCCGCCCCGTCATGTGAACAATTTTTTTTTTTTTTTTTTCACTTTTCAATATTAAATATTTTTTTTTTGTCAAAATATTACATTATATATAAATTCAAAACATAAATCTAACACCAATCAAATATAAACAACAAACACATAATTACAAATTCAAATCCAAACACCAAATTAAAAAATCCTAATAATCTAAATATACATCTATTTGTAATTTGGTCCATGTTATTTATATAGGTACTATATTAACCATATTGTTTAGTAAATGTTAGATCATATTAACATAAAAAAAAAAGTAAAAAAAATATTATATATATATGCATTTCGGGGCGGGTCTACGGGCCCCGAGTCTCTAGACCCGGACCCGCCCCGCCCCGAGCCCGACCCGGACCCGACCCGTGACCCGCGGGTCGGCGGGTCAAAACCGGGTCGGGGCCCCGTGAGTCAGCGGGGCCCCGAGACCCGTTGCCATCCCTACTGACACGGAATGAAAATATAAAATTCTTGAGTGTTGTTATACATGTAGAAATTTCCAGTGAAAAAAAACACTGAAAGCACTCACAGTGGCAGTGCTAGTATTTTTGTTTAAAAATCAGTGGCCATTAAATTACAGACACAGTCATCAATTTTTTCACGGGATGTGTCGGAGGTTGAAACATTGTTGAAAATTCTTTTATAGTTGCTTAAATTTACATTATTTGCAACTACGAGAGAAATCGAAATGTATTGGTATTGAACGTTGGAATTTGTTTAGCTCCGATGTCATGAGTACGAATCCCCCAGCAACTTGATTAAAATCATTACCGGGAAAATGAGGACTCGTGCCTAACAGACAGGCCGCTCGACTATACTAGATTGTTGGTGAGGTTACGTTAGCATAGCCATTCTTTAGAATGAGAGACATGTTGTCCCTCATTCTTGGGCTTGGCTAGTGCTTTTTTTGTTTATATATATATATAATCTTGTAATCAAGTCATGTTATTTAGTTATCTTATCTATAGCTATGTATTTGAACTAATATATTTTCTATATTTCCTTTACTTTATCTCATTCGATTTTCAATCCAATTTTTTATATAAAACAAATTTATGTGTTTGATTTAATTTGATTAAACAATAAAAGTACTAATTTGATGTAATTAATATATAGTATTTGATTTTTTATAGTCAAATTATATAATGCATATCCTATTACATTTTAATTTATAGTACGAATTTTTATATTTTTCAATTATAATTTTTTTACGTAAACAAAATATTATTTTTTCGGGAAAAGTTATCCTTTTTGTAGAATTTTTCTAGTGTATAAAAATGTCCCTCATTACGGATTTTCTGCCTCCGCCACTGGCATGCGCTGCTTGTTCATAAGTATGGTATGCTTGCAAATGAACACGAAAGTCCGGACATTACGTAACGGGATGTGCCTATAGTCGTCACTACTACTAGCCCATTCCTTTTTGCTTAAAAAAAAGTCTGGAATTTGTATCTCTTATCTTATTTCCCTTAATTAAATAATAAACTTTAATACACATTCCAAAATTAGGAGCCGAAATACATTTCGATTTCCAAATAATGACATGAAATGTAATTTCTGCAAACTAAATCATTCTATTGTCCCTTCACAATCGGACTGTCGGAATGTAAATCGGTCGGACCGTATATCTTTTCCGATACCTCATCGATCGATCAGCCGCCACACTTGAATACAGGAGGCAGCGGGTTGCCGCAAAACTGAGCGACGTAGCCAACCTTGCCCGTATCCAGCATCTGCTCTATATCCTGTTGGATCGCGGCGGAACTCCGGTTACGGTGACGGATTCCTTAGCTCCTCGCAATCCTGCAGAAGGGGATAGAGGGCAGTGGCCCAGAATCCCTCTCCGATGCTTAACGTAAGTATGGTGGCCAACAGCGCAAGTAAGCAATAAATGTGTGTGTAAAACGTAACCCTAATCTGTGGTAACTTCCCTCCTTTTATAGAGGAAAGGTTACCCCAGTTACCTGGTTAGGCCGTTGGATCGTGATCCGTTATCCCACATATTTCGTCGTGTATCTGGCCATGTATCTCGTGCGGTTATTCGCATCCCCCAAATCTCGCCCATTATGCCATTACTGTAATCGTGGCGAGATTTCCGGGATTGTGCTTTTACTGGCGAGCCTCGATCGTTATCGGAGGCTCCCAAATTAAGTCGTTTAAGGATTCGGTTTCGGGGAGTGGCTTCAACTCCCATATCGGGACCGACTACGTCCAGGTCCGATATTTTCAGTGCCCTCCCCTATCGGGGCCATACTTGCTCGGGGCCTTTCGATGTCGGAGCCTCCTTCTGTCGGAGCCCTTAGCCCTCCAGCTCCTAGCCCAACGGGCCTAAATGCCGTTTGTCAATCGTTAAGGGGCCTAACGGCCTCCGCCGGGGCCCATCATCTGCCCCCAAGACGTGAGGGACTTTTAGTGCGTCGCGTCTTCCAACATCGGGCTTTTCGTATTTTTATCGGAGGCCTTTGTGTGGAATGTCGGAGGCCATTGCCTTGATCTTTTCGAGATCTTCTGGGATCTTGTTTGTACTCAAAAGGATTTCTTGATCAGACCAGCATTTAATGCTGATGGGAGGTGAGGGAACGTTTCGGACTCTGCACGCTTATCTGCTGGAAAAGCACGTTTCAACCGTTCCAATGCGTCATTATTTCTTGTCTTATTCGTCCCATGCGTCCTGACGGTTCAGATTAAAACCGTTCGCATTTTCCGAATTCGCACGTTTCCCCTTGGACGATCATGATCGAATCGTTTCGAATTCTGTGGCTCAGATTGCCCACCCCTTCAGTTCCCTTTTTTCTTATAAAACCCTAACTCTACACACTGTTTTACCTTTCTTTTACCTCCCGTTCTTTGCGATCCCAAGAGCTGTGATTCTCCAGATTTCAAGTTTTCACCGGCGATTCAAGTTTTTACCAGTGTTTCAGGCACTTCAAGCTTCTTTGATCAGGACCATTTCAACCACTATGTCTGGTAAGGCTTTTCATCCTACTACTCTGCTTCTTTTTATCTTCGGTTTCCTTTAGGTTTCAATTTTGTCCTTCTTTCCTTCCTTCGACGATTTTCAGCCGAGGGATCTGCTACTGTCGGCCAACCCTTCGTCTTCAAGTACCTCAAGAACACCCTCGCCCCCATTAGCTTTGATAGGGCTCTTAGAGAGTGTGGCATTTTTGAATCCTCCTTCGGGGCCCGCTACCCCTATGACAAATTCGATTCTCGTGAGCCTGAGATTACCCTCCCCAGAGGAGATGAGGTCTTCATCTCCCCAGGGCAGATCAGTGCAGGAATTCGACTGCCCTTCTGTCCGAGTTGGGTTGAGTTGTGCAATCATTACAAGACGTACCCTACGACCTTCTCTCCACACGCAATCCGTACATGGATTGCTTTCCAAGTGTGGTGTGACATTAATAGGGAAGACTGGAGCTATTCCCTGGAGCTTTGGCGGGTTTTGTACAAGATGACCTGCAACAAGGATGGAATCTGCTCCTTCACTCCCCGCCAGCCCGAAGGGACCGAGGAGCAGTATAGGGAGTTAGGCTGGGACAGGAAGACGTCCTGGAGGCCCTGCAAGGAACGGGCCGTCATCTCCGACAAGGGGAATGATAATGCTAACTGGAAGGGGCAGTATTTCTTCATCCAGCCTGGTCCCATCGAGTGGCCGAAGACTGTCGTGGAGGCTGATCCCCCCGTGCCTTTTCGTTCGTGGTCGGAACAGACCAAGAGAGCCTTGATGCTTATTCAGGCTCGCCGCTGGGAGAAGGGTTACCAACCCTTTGAAGCTACCTCCGTCACCGACCAGCAGCGGCTCAAAGTTGGGGTTATGCTGATCGACCCTACTTCCGGAGGAAAAATTCGCGACGGTGTTTCCAATGTAATTCTCTGGGTAATTTTCTAATTGTTTCTTTTTCACTGCTTACAGCTCCTCGAGCATCGCTGACTGCCCGTCTATTTCAGGAGGACACCGATGCCTCCCACTCACTGAAGCGTAAGAAGAAGTCTTCCCACCGGAAGATTTCTGCCCCATCGGGGCCATCCAAGAAGAGGGCGAGGACCTCGGAGGCTCCTAGGTCTGCCCCCACCTCCGAGGGGCGGACTAATGCAGACGTGGTCAGGACCGCCTTCGGCGTTCGCTCCGAAAAAGAAGGTAAGGCAGTTTTTCGTGCTATAAAGAGATATAGGGAGTTAGTACCTCGGGATCTTCAGGCCTCCGATATGGAAGGACGAGTTAGGGATGTCAAGAATATCCTTCGAGGGGAGACTCCGCATGTCCTCGAAGCGGGCTATTATGATTTTTTCGGCAAGGAGAGATATATGGAGCGTCGTCTAATCTGGCACACCGATATCAAACTAATCCCTCGATTTATTCGCCCCGCTGCAGGTCCTGCGGACGTCGCCCCTGCTATGCCTGCCTCAGACTCCGCGCCTGCAGCGGAGCCGGTGGTAGAAGATACCCCGACGGAAGCTCGGGGTGAGTTTGGTCGGGTGACCAGTCTGGAGGACTCCCCTTCGGATGACCGAACTGAGGAGGAAGGTCTCACCCTCCGAGGGAAGTCGAGGCTGACTCCCGTGAAGTCATCTGGTGGGAAGGCTTCTCCACTTCCTACCACGCCAGCGTCGTCTTCCGCCCCGCCATCTTCGCCACCACCATCTTCGCCAGCTAGGGGTGCAACCCCCGAAGCTCGAGTGAGTGAGGAGGCTGAAGAGCCTCGCCTGGTAGTACCCCCGTTCCCTTTGGACGGGGACTACTATCGGGCCTTCTCTTCGGACCAGGGCTCCGAGCCTTGGAGACCGGTGGAGTCCCTCCAGGGGGTCCCTCTACATCGGGGGTGCCAGGAGAAGAACCTGGCCTTGCACTTGGTGTCGGGTTCGGTTCCGCCCTCTTTGAGGCGTCCCCTTTCTCTGGAAGGGGACGACATCGACGCTGATATTCGGGCGATGGCTGTTCGTCGGGTAGAGGTAAATGAATTTTTCTTTTGTTCATCTGGGGGCGTTCCGATTTATGAGTACTAAGCTACTTTTTCTTTTCAGGAAATCGCGGACCAGGATCGTTGCTTCGGCTACATCCTGTCTTTGCGAGAGGCTTTGGAGCGAGAGCGGGCCCACTCCAACCTCGAGAGCCTGACCAAGCTCCAGGAGGACCTAGCTGCCTCCGAGGCGTCAAGGCTCAAGGCGGAAGAGGAGAAAAGGCGGGTCGAAGAGAGTTGGCAGCGGGCCAGAGAGGTTGGTCAGCAGGCCGAGGAGGGCAGGATTAAGCTTGCTGGAGAGGTTCAATCTCAGCAGAGACAGATTCTAAGTCTTGAGAGTTCGCTCAAGCGGGAGCAGGAGGCGGCCATGGCGGATCGGGGCCAGTTTGCTTTCGAGAAGGCAGCATTGCAGGAAACTGCGGAGCGGCTGAAGCTCGAGAAGCAGAGGGCTATCGCGGAGCTAGAAGAGGCGAGGGCGGATCACTCCGCCCAATTAACAAGCGCGAAGGTCCAAGGCCGCGAGGAGTACCGAAGCTCGGAGGACTTCAAGGAGGATGCGGCGAAACATTGCCAAGAGGACTTACAGAACGCCATCCTTGATATCGTTGAAGAGCTTCATGAGATTTATGGGGACTCCATCGACTTGAGAAAGTCCAAGACTCTCGGTCCAGCCGCAGAAGCGTATTTCAACCTTCCTTCCGAAAGCTCCTCCGAAGACGCCGATGAGTCTGCCCCTCCAAAGCCTTCCGAAGATTCAGCCCCTGGTGTTTAAAATCTTAAGTCCTTGTATTTCTTTTTTATTGTCCTTTTTGTATCGAACCTTTTGGGCCTTCGAGCCTTTGATGAATGTTTTCTTTTTCGGTCATGCTCTTCGTAACTCTTCTATCGGACCCTAAGAACTTTTAGGCCTTCCGTCGTCCTATGACGCTTTTAAATCGAACCTTAATAATCTAAGGATTTTTGGACGTCCAAAGACGCTTTTTAATCGGACCTTAAAAACTTAAGGATTTTCGGACGTCCAAAGACGCTTTTTAATCGGACCTTAAAAACTTAAGGATTTTCGGACGTCCAAAGACGCTTTTTAATCGGACCTTAAAAACTTAAGGATTTTCGGACGTCCAAAGACGCTTTTTAATCGGACCTTAAAAACTTAAGGATTTTCGGACGTCCAAAGACGCTTTTTAATCGGACCTTAAACTTAAGGATTTTCGGACGTCCAAAGACGCTTTTTAATCGGACCTTAAAAACTTAAGGATTTTTCGGACGTCCAATGACGCTTTTTAATCAGACCTTAATAACTTAAGGATTTTTGGGACACTTTGATCAGAAGTAACCTCTTTATTGATTGATGTCTTTAACATGGCATGCACCACTCAGGGCGACTTAATTACATCGTTGCGCCGCTACGGACGACTTATTTGTCAAACATGACATTTCTTTAAATGTTCACCACTAAAGGTGTTTCGTAATACTCTTCCGTCGAGGTCTTCTAGCTTGTAAGCATTTGAGGCTGGCATGCCCACGATCTTGTAAGGCCCTTCCCATTTCGGAGACAGCTTGTTGATCCGATCTTGGAGAGTGAACTCGTTCCGTCGTAGGACCAGCTCCCCCGAATAGAACTGTCGCGACCTGACCTTCCGGTTATAGTACCTGGCCGTCGCCAGACGCATCCGAGCTTGCGTTATGTCGGCCTCTAGCCGTTTTTCCTCTAACAAGGATAACTCCAGGCGCCTGGTTTCGTCGTTCGTCAGAGGCCCTATCTTGGCTTTTCCTGGACTCGTCGAAGGCTCATAGCTTCTGGTTCGATGGGACGCCACAGCGATTTCCACAGGAGCGACTGCCTCCGTCCCGTAAACAAGTGCAAACGGGGTTTCGCCTGTTGATCGTTTGGGTGTCGTTCGGACCGCCCACAACACGTTCTCCAGCTCGTCTAGCCACTTTCCGTCCAAAGCGTAGACCCTCTTCTTCAAGCCCTCCATCACGATTTTGTTGGCGGCCTCTACCTGCCCATTGGTCTGGGCGTGACGAACGGATGCTGTTCGATGCTCAATATTGAACTCGTCTAGGAATCTCTCCAACTGGGCCCCATTAAACGGAGGGCCGTTGTCGCTGATGATCACCTTCGGCACCCCATATCTTGACAAGATTCGGGTCTGGAGGAACTTAATGATATGTCCCGCTGTTGTCTTGGCTAGGGGCTTAGCCTTGATCCACTTCGAGAAGTAATCAATCGCAACCAGCAGATGTGTGCACTGGCTCTTTGCTTTCGGAAGGGGTCCCACCAGGTCAATGCCCCACTGTGCGAAGGGCCAAGCACTCCCAATGGGCGTCAGATCAGCGGCGGGGGCTGTGATGTTCGAGGCGTATCTCTGACACGCGTCACAGGATCGAACAAGCGCTGTTGCCTCCTTATTCATCGTAGGCCAATAGTATCCCAAGTTCAGCGCCTTTCTCAGGATGGATCGGGCGCCTTCGTGACAGGCTGCGACTCCTTCATGCAGTTCTCTTAGAATTCGGGTCGTGTCAGGTTCTGCTACGCATTTCAGGAAAGGTGTCGAGAGTAAACCCTTCTTGTACAACTGGTTATCCACCATCGCGTAGTTAATTGACATTCGTCGCAGTCGCTCTGCTGCCACTTTGTCTTCAGGCAGTGCCCCCGTAGTTAGGTACACAATTATCGGGGTCATCCACGTGGGCTCTTCTTCTGACCCTGTCCCGATAGTGCATACTTCCGATGGATCGGTCGTCGACAGAATCACCCTTTCCAAGAAGTGTACCCTCCGAGTCTCTTCCAAAGGTGCCCCCAAGGCAAATTTGCTCAAGGCATCGGCCTCCACATTCTTTTCTCTTGGGATTGCCTCTATATCAAAGCTTTTGAAGCTCTCCTTTAATGTTCGAGCCTCCTGAAGATATTTCTTCATGATTGGATTCTTTGCCCCATACTGTCCCCGAATCTGGTTTACAATCAGGCTTGCATCACACTTCACCCTCAGATGTTCGATTCCAGTGCCCCTAGCGATCTTCAACCCTGTTATAAGAGCTTCATACTCTGCCTCGTTATTGGTGGCTTTAAATGTCAGGGCCAATGCATATCGAAGCGGCTCCGCCCCTCCTGGTGGAATCAATACGAATCCTGCACCCGATCCGTCTGAGCTTGAGGAGCCATCTGTGTACAACTCCCAGGTGTTCTTCTTATTTGGCTCTTCCGTCGGGACCTCGTCAGTCTTCCCGGTGGTTGCCCCCTCTACTGTTTCCGTTACTTCAGGATCGGGAATAGTAGATTCAACTATAAAGTCAGCCAATGCCTGCCCTTTGATAGCTGTTCTCGGAGCGAAATGAATTTGAAACTCGCTAAGTTCCACGGCCCACTTTACTAGTCTCCCCGACGCGTCGGGTCGGTTCAAGAAGTGTTTCAATGGCTGATCAGTCAACACCGTAATTTCATGCGCATGGAAGTAGGGCCGTAACTTTCGAGCAGTAATAATCAACGCAAAGAGATACTTCTCAATCGGAGGATAATTCATTTCACTCTTGGCAAACGCCTTGCTTACATAATAGACAGGAATCTGATTGCCTTTGACAGCTTTAACTAGAACAGAGCTTATTGCAAATGCAGAAATGGCCAAATAAAGATAGAGCGGCTCGCCTGGAGTTGGCTTCGCCAGTGGCGGGAGGTCGCGGAGGTGTTGTTTGAGCGTTTGGAACGCCTTCTCACATTCAGTAGTCCATTCGAACTGTCGGTTGGCCCTTAACACCTTGAAAAATGGCATCGATCGGTCACTGGCCTTGGATAAGAAGCGATTCATGGAAGCCAGTCGACCGTTCAACACTTGCACCTCCCTATGGTTGGTCGGGGACTGCATCTCTTCTATCGCCCTCAGTTTCTCGGGATTCACCTCGATCCCCCTCTGGCTCACCATGAAGCCTAAGAACTTCCCAGAATGGACTCCGAAAGCGCATTTGGCTGGATTCAGACGGACCTGGTGGAGCTTCATCCTCTCGAAGGCCATAGCCAAATTACCGACATGATCCGATGCTCGTCGAGATTTCACCAACATGTCATCTACATAAGCCTCCATAGTGTCTCCGATCATATCCCCGAATAATTTGTTCACCATTCTCTGATAGGTCGCCCCCGCATTTACCAGGCCAAAAGGCATGACATCGTACTGGAAGACCTCGCTGTCAGCGTAGAAGGCGGTGTGTTGGGCATCCTTCTCCGCCATCTTTATCTGGTTATAACCAGAATAAGCATCCATAAAGCTCAGCAACTCATGCCCCGATGTAGCATCCACCAGTTGATCGATCCGCGGGAGCGGATAACAGTCCTTCGGACAGGCCTTGTTTAGGTCGCGGAAGTCGACACACATCCTCCACTTCCCGTTGCTCTTCCTTACCAGCACTGGGTTGGCAACCCACGTCTGAAATCGGATCTCCCTAATGAATCCGGCGTCGAGCAGCCTGCCCACCTCTTGCTGAATGGCAATCCTCTTATCTGCCCCCATCGGACGTCTCTTCTGCGCTATCGGCTTGATTACAGGGTCAATATTCAGTTCGTGCTCGATCACGTCTCGGCTGATTCCTGGCATATCACTCGGGGACCAGGCAAACAGCTCCTTAAATTCTTGCAAGAGCGCAATCAACTCCTGGGCCCTTTCGTCGGACAGGGCAGATCCGATTTTTACCTTCCTCTCGGGCCCATCTATCTCGACTTCCTTTAGGTCCTCTATGGGGGCGGGACGTCCAAACTCCTCTCGAGGGTCAGTGTCTGTCTGGAGCACTGACATGGCCTCCTTCCTTGATCTCCTGGTGGCGTTGACATAGCATCGTCTCGACGCCACCTGGTCGCCTTTCACCTCGCCTACCCCATTCTCAGTCGGGAA
The DNA here is from genome assembly GCA_036873135.1 of Clarkia xantiana subsp. parviflora. Taxonomy (NCBI): domain Eukaryota; kingdom Viridiplantae; phylum Streptophyta; class Magnoliopsida; order Myrtales; family Onagraceae; genus Clarkia; species Clarkia xantiana. The sequence goes on from JAPTYO010000003.1 coordinate 18,460,296, forward strand.
CTTCAGTTTTTGGTGGACGGTCGAGGCTACCGCCATTAGAGGGTTGATGGTGGTTCTTCCAATGATTGCATTGTACGTTCCTGTGGATTCGACCACCACGAACTCCACATCTCGCTTCTCCATTTTCCAGCCACTGCCGAACCACACGGGCAGTGTGATAACCCCTAACGGATAAGAGGTTGTGCCACAAAATCCTACCATCGGGAAGTTAACCTCCCGCAAATCTTTCTTCTTCTTTCCCATCTGCTCCAGGGCGTCGGAGAAGAGGATGTCGGAGGAGCTCCCTCCATCAATGAGGATTCTCTTTACCTCGAACCCTCCTACATCCAGCGTTACTACTAGGGCATCTTCGTGGGGGGCCTCCACTCCCTCCAGATCCTTCGCCGAGAAGGTGATCTCCATCTCTTCCTTCGGAGTCCACGACCGCGATCTTTTTCCCAAAACCACCGCGACTGGCACTTGTTTGGCATAACGCTCCCGAGAGGCCGACGTGTCACCTCCCGCAGCGAACCCTCCATGGATCACGTTAATAATCCTCTTCTGTCGGGACCCTGAGGGACCTTCCGGAGGCTCTGTGGCAGAAGACCTCCTTTTTCTTGGGGACCTCGATCGAGACTTGGACCTTGACCGGGAGCGAGAACGGGGCTTGCAGCGTGAGTCTCCCACGAACTCCTTTAGCTTTCCCCTCTGGATAAGCTTCTCTATTTCCTTCTTCAACTCCCGACACTGGTCGGTGTCGTGTCCGGGGGCCCGATGGAATCGGCAGTATCGGTCGGTGCGAGAGCCCAACTTTTCTCCTTCTTTCTTCTTGGGGAAACGGGCCAGGCCTTGTTTCTCCATTACCGCCAGGACTTCTTTTAAGGGTCTGTTGAGAGGAGTAAACTCCTCCTTCTGACCATCCCTCCGGTTCGGACGCCTATCCTCCCTCCGATCAGAGCGTCCACGACTTCGGCTGCCTTCGGAGCTATCTTTTTTGTGTCGGTTATCCGATGATTTGGAGAACTGCTTTCCTTCGCGCCCCTTAGGAGGAGCCAGCTCTCCGGCAGCGATTTTTGATTCTTGGACGTCGATTTGCTGCTTTACCCTCGCCTGGAGCGCCTCCATGTTCCAGACGCTTTTGGCCGCGACGCTGTGGAGTAAGTCGGAGCCATAGGGAGGGCTGAGGTTATTTATGAAGATACGAATGGCCTCGCCCTCCGATATCTCCTCGTCTAGCTCGGTCATGTTAGCCGTGTAACGCTGGTAGTACTGAGCTAGCGACTCGTCAGGCTTCTGGACCACCTCGTGTAGGGTCCTAACACTCTTCAGTAATCGTCGACGCCCCTGGTACTGAGCGATGAATCGCTGGTGCATGTCCTTCCAACAGGTTATACATCCAGTGGGCAGACTGTAGAACCATGTCATCGCCTTTTCTCCCAAAGTACTCGGGAACAATGCACAGATAACGTCTTCGTCCGGGGTCCTGCCCATGCAAGCTGTCAGGTGCTTCTGCACGTGGCGGACCGGGTCCGCAACTCCGTCGTATTCATCTATCTTTGGGATACCCAAGCCTGGCGGGGCCAGGGTGTGGATCAACCTGGGAACGAAAGGATGGGTTTCCTGACTTCCCAACTCTGACATCATGGGTTTCTGATCTCCCATACAAATACCCACAATCTTCACTACCTGGTCGGGGGTGAGGGGACCATTCAATGGGATTGTTCTTTGTTGCACGGGCCCTGGTCCATCGACCACGAAGTTCTCCACCGGTGCTGGGTTAGGGGGAACGGGCTGTTCTCTCCTCGGAGGGGGCGGTGGCAGGTTGTCAGCCGCCTCCCCTCTAGGAGCATCTCGCCGCGGAGGGAGTGGTGGCAGGTCGGTTTGCCTTCTAGCAGCTTCTCTTCGATCCAGGAGGGCCTCCATGGCCTCCATGAATAGGGGCATGGCCTCTGCCACTACCCTGGCCAGTTCCGGATTCGGGGGAGGTGCTTCGTTCCGGCGAGTGCTGTCACCTTCATCTCTCAGATCCTGATGCTGGGCAGCATCCTCCGGGTGGGTGCTGGTGGCCGGCACCTGCTTGCCTGAACGTTGTGGTCTGTTGCCAGCCATGATATGGAATCAGAGGAAAGCAAACTTACTTTTGACTTTTTGTTGCGTTTCCCACAGACGGCGCCAATGTTGGATCGCGGCGGAACTCCGGTTACGGTGACGGATTCCTTAGCTCCTCGCAATCCTGCAGAAGGGGATAGAGGGCAGTGGCCCAGAATCCCTCTCCGATGCTTAACGTAAGTATGGTGGCCAACAGCGCAAGTAAGCAATAAATGTGTGTGTAAAACGTAACCCTAATCTGTGGTAACTTCCCTCCTTTTATAGAGGAAAGGTTACCCCAGTTACCTGGTTAGGCCGTTGGATCGTGATCCGTTATCCCACATATTTCGCCGTGTATCTGGCCATGTATCTCGTGCGGTTATTCGCATCCCCCAAATCTCGCCCATTATGCCATTACTGTAATCGTGGCGAGATTTCCGGGATTGTGCTTTTACTGGCGAGCCTCGATCGTTATCGGAGGCTCCCAAATTAAGTCGTTTAAGGATTCGGTTTCGGGGAGTGGCTTCAACTCCCATATCGGGACCGACTACGTCCAGGTCCGATATTTTCAGTGCCCTCCCCTATCGGGGCCATACTTGCTCGGGGCCTTTCGATGTCGGAGCCTCCTTCTGTCGGAGCCCTTAGCCCTCCAGCTCCTAGCCCAACGGGCCTAAATGCCGTTTGTCAATCGTTAAGGGGCCTAACGGCCTCCGCCGGGGCCCATCATATCCTTCGGGATGTGCTGACACACGCACATGACGTCACTCCCTCTGATGACGTCACAGCACCCTGGGCTGGGGTCCACCACCGGGCCCGCCTTCTTTACGTACCGTCCACACATCATAGCTAGCTCTCGCAGGTCTCCAACTTGGCAGCTTTGCTTCTTAGCCCTAACCACCATAACGACCGCCACAACTGCCACCGCCACTAGCAGCAGCGCCACCGCCACGGCCGCCGTTATTGATGCTCTCACGCAGCAAGTTTTACTACCAACCATTTATATGTTTTTTACAGTGTATATATAATTTAGGTTTAGCTATTCTTATTATTGACTGGTGATCATATATATATATATAGGCGGCCAATAATTGATGACGGGTCATATATATATATATATATAAGGTAGCTCGAGGATAGCTAGGGTTTTGTGTGTAGCGAGAACGTGAAAATTGTGATGTTTGTGTTGAAGGTGCGTTTTTTTTCCCCTTTCTTCCATGCAAGCTCCATGTGAGTGTTCAATGTGAGAAGTTTTTTTTTTCATTAATATTAGGAATATTTTGTATAAAAAAATATTAATTGTTTTTAATTTTCTCTCTTAAGAGCTTGTACATAGTATCTCATAATTACGGTTTGAGAAATTATTTGAAAGAGCTCGATTTATATTATATGGAGCGCACAAGGTATGTGTGAAGGCACCAATCAAATTTGTCTTCAAAAGGGGTAAGAATTAAATTATAATTAAATAATCAAAATAATAATAATAATAATAAATTAGGGGAGTAAATGTGAGATTTTATAAGTTCAAATTGACATGTTATCTCGGACATGATTTGCACGTTACCCCTTACGAGCTGAGACGGTGTGAGTGAAAATTAATCTAGATGTAGAGTAAGCGTGCTACAACTGTTGTCCTCCTAATGGAGGCCCTTCTAGAACAACCACGCAAAAAACAATTCAAATTGAGAATAATTACATTTTTTTGGATTAAAAGTGTACATTATAAAAGTAATTGAGGGAGGCAATGTCCCATTGACCCTAACGTGGCTTCGTAGGTGTACGTATGCACATATAGTCTATTCGATAATGATCTACATTTCAATTTTTTTTTTTTTTTTTGCCAAGTAAAAGGAATGGGCCAGTAGTGGCGACCCTTATGCCCATCCCATAATGTAATGTTCGGGCTCTCATGTTGATAGTCGGGATTTTTTTCGATAAGACTTAGCGAACAACCAGCGCATGCACTAGCCCCGTAAACTTAACCCAACCAACAGCCTAGCTAGTATAGTCAAGAGATGTCGACCCGTTAAGCCCGGTTCGCCTCCTCAAATGCCCGACGCAGTATGTGGGCCAAACGGGAGCTGATATTTTTATATCAGGTCAATGCGAAGTGCGCCCCTAAGGGGTTTCAAACTTGGGACCTTTGAGCCAAATCACTTAGGAGTAAGCGCTCTTGACCACTAGACCACCACTGTTGGTGGTTTTTTGGTATCGAGTAGCTAAATGGGAAATACAGACTTACAGTATCCCTAATGTTATATAAAAAATATCTTGCAAATTTTAATTAAGTTAAATACTTGAGGGATTCACCACTTTAATAGATATTTTGCTTCCGGTCTTTCAAGTATTTGACTTAAACTTTTGCAAGAATAAATATCATACATAATTAATTTTGAATTATTTTTATTTTTAAACATATACATTCAGATATCTTAAACTCAATCATTCATATTCTATAATATAACTATATAATGTAAACACCATAACGAGTAAACTATTTCCGTCATTTCGCGCGATCTACTTACAAGTTACAATTATTATTTTTCAAATAATTTAAGCAATTTTGCATTCCGCCGATGATAAATATTTATAAATTAATTTCAAATATACACAAATTATATATTTTTAATTAGAATTTTAACTAATTATGTAATATTTTCATTTTCAATATTATAAGTATATGACAGAGTAGTGTCGGCAAAAGAGAATTTTGAGAAATCGAGGAGTCTGTTCGTTCCGTTGTCGTCAAGGAAAACAACTATTAGGCATTAGCTTAGCTAAGCTAGCTAGCTAGTCTATGCTGCATGCATGCAGCTGCAACCTGCATGTAAAAGAATTTCAAAGCGATGAGAACAATATATATATATATATATATAGTTGTGTTTTTTTTTGGCCGAACCAGTTGTGATACTGAAGGAGACAAACATGGCAGCATGCAGGATGCAGCAAGTTTCCAAAGACCTTCCTGCACAAAGTTGCAAATTTATGAAATTTCATAGAAATTGTAGAAAGACAAAAATAAAATAAAAAAATCTAGCGTTCAAATTCAAAATTTTCATGTTGCGTTTCAGATTGAATTAAGTAGCGATGGATAGGATAAATGGGTGGAATGGTGGATAGTTGAACTTGTTACAATATGCGTTAGGCCGAGCCAAACTGGTTTTAGAATGAAACCTCACTTGCATATATGATTGCTCTGTGCTGGCCCGTTGGGCTTGGCTCGGCCCAATGTGAATTCTAACGGAACTTATCAAGAGGAGCACGGATCATGTATCTCATTAGAAAGAAACTGATCTTTGTATTTCGTTAGAGAGAAAATCTGATGTTTAAAACATAATTTTCTAGTTGATCTCTTTAAATAAGATTTAGAATACTATGAAATAACAAAGATAACATTATTCATATAGTCGAGTCATTAGATAATAAAAAATATAATTCTCTCAATATTTATAAATAAATCTTATATTCAGTAAAAATGAAAATGTTACTGAATTTTTATTTTTTTATTTTTGATAATTTGCTAGTTCTTTTTTTTTTTTATAACTTTGTCAAATATTCCTTTTAATCTGAACAAAATTGCTCGTATATATTGTACATGAATAAAGAAAACCCAAAAAACCTAAACTTGTAAATTTGAGATCATTCAAATAGTCATTTGCAAGCATCCACATAACTAAAATGTTGGAAAATTAAAATTGGGAAGCGAATCCAGACACAATACATAATGTCAATGAGGTTCCTTACTAAAACTAATTGGTAATTTTAAGAGTAGCCCACCAAGCTTATATGGTGTTTCAACTCTTCATTCTAATCGATGTGGTACAGTTTACTCACATGTACACTTAACACGAAATTACAAAGTTCTATCATAACAAGAGAATCATCCTAAGAGTCGTCTTTTATGTGAGAGAAATTCCGTTATTTAAGATTTGGTTCCCGATTTTTCTGTAATCACGTGACCAAATTCGTCCAAATTAAATACAATATTTATCAGAATTAGAAATTTATCCACAAACAATACATGAATTAGCAAATTATCCAAAAAAAAAAAAAAAAGCATCAGCAAGTAATTTATTGAGTGTGTAACTAAACTAGTAATTTGTTAATTAAGCCATTGTTTTAAGAAAAAAGAATTGAAGTTTAACAAAGAAGAGGCTCCCCTGCAATTTAAAGAGAAAGAGAAAGGAGTCCAACCAAAACCAAACCAAGAATCCACCGTTTAAGTTAAAGCTTGAATCCACTTTTTGGAAGTTTGCAGAAAGCTAAGACTCAGAGTGTTCTTAGCAAAGAAACTAGCAAGTGGCTATACTCTGCTGCAGAACAGAGTGTGTTTGTGTGTGAGAGAGAGAAAGAGAATCCATACAAATACAGATTTTGGAGGTTTTCCTTGCAATTCCCACTACCCAACAACGCCATTCCTGTCTCTTCTGTTTTGTTACGACATGCTTGGATTCAATGCTCTTGTTGTACATGTACTATAATTCCATTTTCTGTCCACCTCTTATTCCCATCCACTCTACATCTTGACAGAACTAACCCATTCACTAGAAACACTTATCACAGGCAATTCAATCTTTTTTTTAGTTCAAGTAATTAATATGGTGGGTGGTTGAACGTCTCATTCCTTAATTGGTTCAGGAGTTCAATCCCCGCTAGTGTCAATGAGAATGAAAGATATTCATAGCCGGCACTTTATCCCTTACGGGCTAACCTAGGTGTGGAGCAAGCAAGGTACAGGTGCTGACTATAAGTTAATAAGATATATTAGAGATAAATATACTTTATTATATTCAGATAAATCTAGATTATGAATAGATATATTCTTAGTATATTATCAGATTATGTTTTCCTTATTATATTGTTATAGATTCAGTATTTGTTATAGATATAGTATTGTATTTATATATATAGGTACATGTACTCAACCATAAACAACATCAATATACAATTCTCATTCTTCTATACTGACCTCCTCATGAGGGCCCTCCTAAAACCACCCGCGGTAAATTTAAAATATAAAAATATTTGTTGTTTGGTGGAGCGGATCAAGTTTCGTCCATTAACTAAAAAGACCAAGTAATAGAAAAATATTTATGGACATCACATTACTTTTTTGGGTTTACTTGCATCATACTAAAAAACAAGCTAATTCTTGTACTAAATGAACTGTTTTTATGATGACCAAATTGAGTTGAATGATGCATCTTGTTCATGTATACCACCGAAGAACCCTTAACTGCTCCATTTTCATCACGTGGTTTTATTCGATTTGTCTTACAAGTGCAATTTTGTGCTAAAGAAAGTTCATTCTTTTACTATTTTCTCCACCTCCTCATCTATGTTTATATGTGACCGGGTCCGGGTCTTCCAGACTGGCATACTTTTTGCTGATGTAGTCAAATTGGCTATTTTAGATTCACAAGCGATCGATAAATTATACTCTACCTCAGCTGTAAAAGGTGTCATCCACCTAGTGTTTCTATCTCCATTCATAAAGTAACAAGTGTTAAAAATGAAGAAAGAGAGAAGCATGCAATAACACATATAATGTGCTAAGTAGTAAAAGGGCTATCAAGTGCAGGACAACTGTTAGCTCCGAGGTAATGAATAATTCATCAAACGATCTATCCTTGTTATGTCACCTCTCTACCATCTCACTTACGTCCTTAGTTTGTTTGCGTTCTTTCTCTTTTGTTGTGTTGTACTTTCTAAAGATGATTATTTCCCACTTTTCTCGTTGTAGTTTTTTTTTTTTTTTTTTTTTTTTAAGGGTGATTCCAGGAGGAATCTCATTGGGAGGACAATATTCGTAGCATGTTTGATTCACACTTAGATAAATTCCAAATCGCAAAAATCAACTAATTCTAAAAGGGGTCATTGTTAGCGGAGTCTGAACTCAGAATTTTAATTAATGAATGAAACATTGAATTATTACATGTCATTACGTGTGGTTAAATAAGTAGTAGTTAAGAATATATATTATATGATATAAAAATAATGGTGTGAATCCACCATTCATGGTTTTGGTGGAGAATGTGCATTTACAGAGGTGGTAGAGTAGAGCTAGAGCTAGAGCTACTAGAGACAAAGAGATGGCTCTGTATTTCAAAAATTCTATTCCTCTGTTCCTAACAAAAGACAACAACGCCATAACGACAAACACAACCCCTTGTATTGTCTGTCACGTTAAAAGTCCTCCAGACAAGAGCCTCCTTTCTTATTGGCTGCCTCTTAAAACCCTAGGATAGGACCTCTACACGTAACTGCTTAACCTCTCATCATCCACACCAAAAGCTTTTCACTTTTTTTGTGGGTTTGCTTTGATTCATCTCCAATTTCAAAACCCAGATGGGAATTTGAAGCTCCTGCTCCCATTCATCACAACTCGAACAAGCAAGATCGCCTTACCTGGTAATTTCGCTTAACCTAATCGACAACCGCGAGAAAATGTAATTGCTTTTCGTTAAATTGTCGTAGTTCTTGTCTGGATGTTTGATTTAGGGTTGATCTTGATCAAGTGTTTAGTATTTCCTGGCTTAGGGTTTAGGATTTCTGTCAATTTCTGCTTAGGTGGATATTCGAACTGTTCTTGCTCCGTGTTTGAATCCTGATTGCGTTAATTTCATACCATTTGGTCATAAACTGCGGCTGCGTTTGTTAAAATCGAATCGATTTGTCTCAACTTGAAAAACCCTATTCCAAAATCGAGAAATCGATCGAAACCTGTCTGAAAAATGATTTTTTGTTCTATCTTGTTTCAGCAGTTCAGGAAATTTCAGTGAAAATGGCAGGAATGGCGCTAGTGTTGATCAAGTGTTTAGTATTTCTTGGCTTAGGTTTTAGGGTTTCTGTCAAGCTCTGTTTAAGTGTGTATTCCACCTGTTCTTAATCCATGTTTGAATCCTGATTGCATTAATTTCATACCATTTGCTCATAATCTGCGGCTGCGTCTGTTAAAATCCAGTCGATTTGTCTCAATTCGAAAAACCCTATTCCAAAATCGAGAAATCGATCGAAATCTGTCTGAAAAATGATTTTTTTGTTCTGTTTTTTTGAGCAGTTCAGGAATTTCAGTGAAAATGGCAGGAATGATGCAAGATGAAGGATCTTCATCAGTAACTTCATCCCCACTCCAGTACTTCTCCTTGATGTCACTTTCCCCCGGGATCGTATCGCCATATCCATGGGCAGCAAGAGAGCTCAAATCCGAAGAAAGGGGCTTTTTTTTGCTCCACCACCTCCTAGTATGCGCCAATCACGTCGCCTCAGGCAACATCGAAAATGCCAATATCGCCCTCGAGAGAATCTCCCTACACGCTTCACCCGACGGGGATGCGATGCAGCGGATCGCTGCCTACTTCACCGAAGCCCTTGCAGATCGAATCCTCAAGAGCTGGCCGGGGCTTCACAAGGCCTTAAACTCTACCAAAATCTCTTCAATTGCTGATCAAATCATTGTCCAAAAGCTCTTCTTTGAGCTCTGCCCATTCTTGAAACTATCCTATGTGGTCACAAACCAAGCCATATTGGAATCCATGGAAGGCGAAAAAGTCGTCCACATCATCGATCTCTATGCGTTCGAGCCCGCTCAGTGGATCAATCTCCTCCAATCGTTGAGTAACCGGCCGGGAGGCCCACCGCACTTGAGAATCACGGGTATTCACGAACAAAAAGAAGTTCTTGAGCAAATGGCGCTAAGATTAACCGAAGAAGCCGAGAAACTCGACATCCCATTTCAATTCAACCCCGTTGTGTCAAAACTCGAGAATCTCGACATAGAAAGCTTGCGGGTCAAGACTGGCGAGGCGGTGGCTATTAGCTCGGTTCTTCAGCTTCATTCCTTACTAGCCATTGATGATGAGATGCAAAGAAGCCCTAACCCTAATCATAACTTGCAGAGGGTTCTTCAAATGAAGCAGAAGACTCTAGGCGAATGGCTCGAGAAAGACGCGGTTTACACAAGTCCAGACTCATCATCCTCCCCCGTTTCATTGTCTCCTAAAATCGGAACCTTTTTATCCTCTCTATCCGGGCTTTCCCCAAAAATAATGGTGATCACCGAGCAAGAGTCGAACCTAAACGGGTCGGGTCTAATTGACCGGGTTCTAGAAGCACTGAACTTCTACGCGGCGATTTTCGACTGTTTAGAGTCGACTAACCCGCGAGCCTCGTTTGAAAGGCAGAGGCTTGAGAAGATGCTATTCGGTGAGGAAATCAAGAACATCATTGCTTGTGAGGGTATTGAGAGGAAAGAGAGACACGAGAAGCTTGAAAAGTGGGGGCAGAGGCTCGAGCTAAACGGGTTTGGACGGGTTGCTTTGAGTTACAGCGGGATGTTACAAGCGGGGCGGTTGTTGCAGAGCTACGGGTTTGACGGGTATAACATTAAGGAAGACAATGGGTGTTTCTTTCTTTGTTGGCAAGAAAGACCGTTGTTTTCGGTATCGGCGTGGCGGTGTAGGAGGTATGACTGATTTTTACGATGCCGGGTTATTGTAAATTGAAGGTGAGAAAAGAGTTTGAAGAAGAAGATGTTTAAAGCAGGTTGCTTTGTTTGAATGTCTTGCTTCTGCATTTTCTCTTGTTGTTGGTTGTTGTTCATAGGGTAACTATATTTTGTACTGAACTGATCTATGAGAGATCCTTTGTGGGTTTTCATAGTCTTTTTTTGTAAGCGGCGCAGGTGACTTTATTTCAATGTCTGGCTTCTGCTTTATGAATCAGTTTCATCAGGTGAGTTATTCACATAGCTGCATTAGCATTATTTATTCTTGTGTGGCTAGCCACACAGCTCCGGCGACCACCACCTAACTCCGGCGACCACCACCTAACTCCGGCGACCTCCACCACAGCTTTGGATGGGCTCAAATCGGAGCTACCGGCCCCGATTGGCCCGTGGTGGCGGTGGCCGGAGCCGTGGTGGCTCTAAGGGCATAATTAGTGGGCAGGGGTGATTTAGACATTTCATATTTCATTAATTAAATTGCTAAATTGTTACAATAATTGCAAAGGGGTAATTCCGACATTTCACGTGGTTCTGTTAAATTTAAGAGAAAATTTGGATGAAAAACTGAAAAACAACAAACATGATAATTCAGACCCTTGATATCAACATTCGAACATTCACACCTCTCCCGTTAACATGGGTCATTATTCAGACCCTTATTGTGTTCTTAACCCTATATTACACATAGCAAAGAATGTAAGTTAACATTATGAACAACTAAAATAAACTCCATATTACTCAAATATTCCAAACACCCTCTTCCACTAGTTTGCAAATAAAATATACATGATGAAACAACATAAGAAGCATAACTAACTATATATGAAGTATGGTTGTATATTGATTACAATAACAAAGTCCCTTCTAGTAGTATATCAACAATGTTGCTTCTGCAAAAATAATATGTTCTTCTATACCAATTATTCATATGATCTTCATTTACACCAAAACTGCAGAGTATAGAATCTCGTTCCACGTGTCGGGAACTCCGGCGATGCACCAATGGGTGCAGTCCATGCCCTTGAATGCATTGTATGAGCTCGGGTGCGCGTCTTTGCGTAGCTGAGAAAGAGCCGTGATGTCGAGCAAATAAACCGGTTTCGTGATGCTACTCACCACCTCTTTCACCACATGGGATGCTTCGAGCAACCCGAGCGAGCCAGTCGAGCCGGTGATGGGTTCGGTTTCTCTAGCGCAGTTCTTTATGGTTGGTTCACCCCATTCTGTACCACTATTGCAGAAGAACAAAGCAGAAGCAAGTTAAAACTAGTATATCATTTTGATGGTTGTTGAGATATTTCTATATGGTCTTATTATTACAACAACCAAGTCAGCCAATCACTGCTTTTTAACTATGTTCAGGGTCTTAATTATTAATTATTAGATTTGTTAATTTCCATTTTTTTTAAATATGTTTTTTAAAGTATCAAATAAGTCTAAACCATGAACTACAAACCTGATACTTCAGAAGAGTGGAAAACAATATGTTTTTGTTATATAAATCGCCAATTTTAACGTCTAATTAGTCGAAAAAGGAAAAAGCAACAAATTCAATATTTCGAACATCAACTATTAATATTTTAAATTTATCACAGCGATTTGCAACTTGACAAATAGTTGAGACTGTTTTTAAGTTCTCAACTATAATAAAAAAAAAAATAGGGTTATTAACCAAATTGCTACATGAACTTTGATCAATTTACAAATCATTTTCTATCTGTATTTTTATTTTTTAATATTGACTGCCTGAATTTTCAATTTTCGATCAAATTGCTACATTTGTCTCAATTATCGTCAAATTGGACAGAAAACGAGCATATTTTCGTCACGTTGGATCTTTTCATATGTACCCAAGATGGATTAAAATTTAAATTGTAACTATTGCAACATAATAACTTCAATTGGATACTTGGTTGGACTTCCGACCAATTTGAATGGGTGTCGTTCAATTTAGTATCCAATTGAAGTTATTTTGTTTCAATTTATATCAGAATCATTTTGGATACACATGAACCCCATGCGATGAAAAATGCTCAGTTTCTGTCTACTTTCACATAAAATTAAAATAATAGTAGCAATTTGTTCAGAAGTTAAAAGTTTGGATAGTTAATTTTTTAAAAAATAAAATAAAATTCATGTAACGATTTGTGAATCGGTCAAAGTTTAGGTACTAATCGAATCTCAAACTATGATTACTATTGACTCAAACATTAGAAAATGAACTTACTTGTAATGAGAGGTGGTAATTCCTTGATAAATGACCCGGGTTCGAGTCTCATCTACGTCGGATTCAACCCACTTAGCCCATCTCATCAAAGCTTTACGAAACGCAACCATTCGATCCATGTCTTTGAACACCTGATCTCCCTCTTGTATATAATCCCATCTGCAACATTACAATCCTCAATCTGTTCACTTTTCAAATTCAACAAAAAAAATCGAGTTTTCTGTAAAAAAATGATTTTTTTTGTAAACTTACTGCTGTTGAGGTCCCCTGCGGTACCACCATTGCCATGTATTAAAGATCAACACATCCATATTCTTCCAAATTTCGCCATTCTTCAAAGAATCGAGTTTCATCACCCGACCGATACTCTCATCTTCGATATCCACCAAGTGCAGTGAATGAAACAACATAATAGACACTCTGTAATCCTGTAGAATATTCGATGTCAATAATATCGATCGCATTTTTGTTGGAAATTAGATTTTTTTTTTTTAACGATACCTCGAATGTGATTGAGGAAATTGAGGCATTGGATTGTTGTGTGATGTTCGAATCCGGGATAGCAGCATGAAGGAGACATATGAGAGACTGCCAATTGTTTAGACTAAGGGAGTCTCCAATGTACATGATCTTCTTCCCCTGCATTTTTTTCAAGAACCCTAGTGCATCGAATCTGCAGCATTTCAAGATTCACTGAGAGTGTCACTAAAAGAGTTTAATATCTACTTGTTTGCCTGTAACTTGATTCAATTTAGTTTTTTTTTTTTAATCGGACATTGATCAGGGTTAGCCCGGGGCGGATCAGATACTCAATAGATGGTGTAACGGTTCATCGTTTCATATATTAAATAGAAGTTAAGAGTTACATCATTGATAAGACCTTGGATATTTAAAATTTAAAAATATTCATAAACAATATTGTATTATTTACGGACTGAGCTAATGCGAGTAAAAATTAATTTAGGTAGCTACGGTTGTTGCCGTTTTAATGGGGCTTCATAGGACCGCCGGTCGAAAAAAAACTATTTAGCTCTACGAGTTGATCTGGTGCGAGTGAGTATTAGTCTAAGTGGTTACGACTTAAACTCTTGTAAAACATTTGGGTACCCCATATAATGAAACGATGCACTATTCATAAACAACAATTTACCCCTTACGAATTGATTTTGTGTGAGTGAAAATTAGTTTAAATGTCTACAGGCACTGCCCTCTTAATATGGCTTCTTAGGACCATCTGCGGAAAAAAAAAATACACTTTACACCTAATGAACTGACCTAATCCAAGCGAGGATTCGTCTAGATGATTACAGCTTGTAAAAATTTGAGGTATTCTTCCTAATAAAAGGATGGATTACTTATAGAGAACACTTTACCCATTACGAAGTGATTCAATGCAAATGCAGATTAGTTTAGTTGGCTATAGATAGGGTGTAAACGAGTCGAGTCGAGCAGAGTATCTGTCAAGCTCGTCTCGATTATTATTTTCCAAACTCAAACTCGGTCGAGCTCTAATTTTGAAACTCGAACTCGGTCGAGCTCTAATTTTGAAACTCGGACTCGGTCGAGCTCTAATTTTGAAACTCGAACTCAACTCGAATCCAAGCTCGGCATAATCGAGTTCGGCTCGACTCGTTAGTCAATTATATATCACAATAAATTAACATTTCTCATAATTAAAAAAAAATCGAATTCGACTCGACTAAATTCAAACTCGACTGACTTAAATAATAACTAATTATTATTAAATAAGAATAATAATAAGAATCAAGCTCGCATCGACCTATAAACTCGAACTCGAAACTCGTTTAGGTTCGCGAGTAACTCAAGCCGAGCATTATCAAGCTCGAGCTCAACTCGACATACCTAAAAGCTCGACTCGAGCTCGAATTTTTTTGAACTGAATTCGAGTTAAGTATGACTTAACTCCGAATTGCTCACGAATAGCTTGACTCGTTTACACCTCTAATTACATGTGATATCCTTTAGAAGGACCTCCTAGGACTAGAAAAAAAAAAAAAAAAAAAAAAAAAATCTAATGAGTTGACCTTGATACGAGTGATAATTAATATAAGTCGTTACGTCTTAAACTCTAATAAAAATTGAAGGTACCCACCTAATAAAACGATAGATTTGGTTATAGTAGAAGTTGGAGATGTACTGGACAGCATGAAAAAGACACCTAAAGAGAAGAGTTGTAACTTTCAATCAATCAATCTAACAACAGCTGCACCAAAATTACCCAACTTCAGTATTCTATGGCGGTGGAACACATATATATATATATATATAGTCCCATGATTGCCCATCAACAAAGCAGAGACCAGAATTATGTAAGGAACAGACAACCCTTCACATGTCACACACCTCTGCTTCTTTGCAGTGGCAAAAAAAAAATGAGGTCTTTTTCTTGGCACTATTATTACTTTGCCATCTACTTTACTCAATTAACTATTGAAACACCTATATATATAATTTAGTTCATGGTAAAATAAAATGTAAGTTAAACTGTTAAAGTAAGTGTTAAAAAAAAAATCATAACATCACTTTTTTGTAAATAAGGAAAACAAAATTGAACTTTTTAAAGGACGCAATTCTCAATTATTAAGGAGTTGAACCTTTTTTTTTTTTTTTTGGTTTAAAGGAGCAGAATTTTTTATTCTTATAATATATATATCTTTAAAGTAAAAAAAATTAAAAATAAATTTACAAAGCAGTTCCCAGTTGCCACTGAAGAGATGACATTTATGCTATATGATCAAATGGTACTTTTTTATATGATTAAATTAAATATTTGCTATGCTTTAAAATTTGGATTTTTTTATCACTCATGTTTAAATCAAGAATATTAAATTATTATAAAATTACAATTTTATCATTACGTTCGGTACTTTCATCTCAATGTAACCAAACGATTACATTAACAAATATAACTAATTATATTAGATATTGACCATTTTTATAACAAAAAAATTCAAGATAGTCTTTTAATATATTTCAACCCATCCATATGAAAATATGAATAGTTATCTCATTATCGCGTAAGGTTTTAGAGCAGTTAGGTCAGTTTAAATTTAGTATAAATAAAATTTTATAAAAAATAAGAAGTTAAATTTGCATAAATCTAAAATTCAGACATAACAATGAGGTTGACGAAAGGAGAGATTTTTAATTTATTACCGTGGTAAATCGCAGTTCTTGGGCTGCCATCGATACCGAAGGTAGTTAAGATCTGGACGGCCGTACTTGAGACAGTTGAATTCCTTGCGAATGAACGGACACGATGAAGAGTCGTAGAGTGGGTACGAAGTATCGTAGACCCAACCTCCTTGATAAACATCACAGTCCTCTTGCTCTGTTTTCCCTTTCATGTTTCCATTGGAATGCCTTGCTCTGTTTCTTCGTCTTCCTGGTGTTATTGCGTCTGCAGAAAAAACCAGACACAGAAACAATACGATGAAGAAACTGAATTTCCGACAACCATTTTCCATCTTAGAGAGAGAAAGAGAGAGTGAGAGAGAGAGAGATATGCAGATTTGGTGTACTGATGACTGGCCGTTTTATAGTGTTGTTGGCTGCAGTTATTGGTATTTATTTATTTTGACTATGAAGTGTGCAGTTACTGTTTTGTTTTAATGGATTTCTTTTGTTTTTTTTTTCTTTTTTTTTTCGCATAAAAAAATGAACACGCCGGGTTTAATCGCATCATGTTACGTATTGTTCGGGTTTATTATTTAAGATCTGAGTTTTTTCCAATTAGACTTAGGGAATAATCAGTGCATGCATTGACTCTATCAATGTAGACTCATAAGTAACTTAGTATAGTCAAAGAGACAACAACCAGTGATGCATTGACCCTATTATAGACACACCAGCAACCTAATATAGTAAAAAAGTCATCTGTTAAGTTCGGTGGTGTGAACCAAGTGGAACTGATATGTCAGATCAACGCAAGGTGACGCATAGGGGTGAAACCGGACCGGTCGGACCAGATTTTTGCTTGTTTCGGTCGGGTATCTAAATTTTCGGTCCGGTTTTTTCCCTTAAAAAAATCTGACCAAAAAACCGTTTGAGGAAAAATAAACCGTCCATTGGTAGTATGGTTTTTTCAGTTCGGTTTTCGGTTTAAACCGAAAATCCAATATTAACAATTATCGTTCAAAATTCTCTTTATTTTCATGGACAATATCATATCGAAATGATAAATAAGTTCCATTAATATAATTAAATAAATTATAAAATACAACTAGAAAAATTAATATTCATAAGTGACTATTTTACAATTATATTAATATAAATAATTAATTATATTAATTAATATCAACTAATATAATATATATTGTATATATTTAATTAGCATAACGGTCGGTTCGGTCTCCACGGTCCTCAAAGCTTAAAATCCGAACCGGACCGAAAACCGAATTATAGTAAAAAAAATCCGACCAAAAACCAAACCACATACTACGGATTCGGTTTTTTCGGTCCGGACCGGTTCGGTTTTCACCGGTTTTTCGGACCAACCGGATTTTGGTTTCACCCATAGTGACGCATGGTTTTAAACTTGGAATTTCAAAATCAAATTATATAAGAGTAAACGTTCTTAACTAGTTAACAATCATTGTTGATGGTGATTTCTTTTGGATTAATATATTTTTTAATACAATAAGTTTGATCATATTGACTTTTGTATAACCGATTATTTTTATCATATTTTTGTTGCAATTGAGACTTATTGCGTTTTGGTACATCTTTTTATGAGAAGTTAATTTTATATGTTAAGTACCCCAGATAACTTGCAAGTAAAAATTTCGAGTCTTTTTTTATTAATGAGTCATGTGCAAATCACGAGGGCACTTAACAGACAAAATTAACGTATCAATAACAGATGCATGAAAAGACAACAAATCTCAAACATATTGCACTAAAGGTATGGAAGAAAATAAACACATTGTACTAAAAGACGATATGACTCAAATATGTTGTATCAAACAACCTATGAACACTGCATTAAATGGGTACGTTCCTTTTTTTTTTTATGTAATTAAACAATTATTTATATTTCAAATGTGATTGATGGATCAGTTTTATTTTATTTCATCACTGATTAATTAATTAAAAAATAATTATTTTGCTCTTATTTTCAATCAATACAATAATCCTTCACCAAATTTATCAAAATTGTCATTATTATTTTTAAAATCCCCCAATTTAAACCTTACTGAGTTCGATAAACCAACAAAACTATTTACTTCTTAGAAAGTTCGTTAAATTA
This sequence comes from Clarkia xantiana subsp. parviflora, assembly GCA_036873135.1. Classification (NCBI taxonomy): domain Eukaryota; kingdom Viridiplantae; phylum Streptophyta; class Magnoliopsida; order Myrtales; family Onagraceae; genus Clarkia; species Clarkia xantiana. Next base: position 18,478,362 of record JAPTYO010000003.1, read on the forward strand.
TTATTTTTTAACCACAGATCTTATCTTTTCTTGTCAAGTAAATCTCGTGTTCATATAATTTCCACTTCACTTATTCATGTGAATTCGGTTAAAGCCCTCTCCAAATAAGATATTTTTAACGGGATTCGAATTCGGATCGCCCTGAAACAATCTTAGGTATCAATCAATAAAGTTAACACGTAACGTTTTGTCGTTTTCATGATAAAGATGGGACGGTTTCTTGTAGAAACTGAGACAAAAATTGGAGATATCAGTTTCTAATTTGTATTTGCAGTGGCAAGATTCGATGGAAGAAGAGAGATCTATCTGTGTGTTGATTTCCATTGTTTAGTTCTTCTCTTCACATGCTCCACACATGGTTAACAACTCATGTAAGGTATCCATCCCTTTAGATTCTTCTTCAATACACGTGTCTATTCATAGTGCGACTCTCTCAATCAACCATCCAACATGAATATTAAATGTTACCTAGCAAAAAAAAAAAAAAAATCAAATATTAACACAAGATTTAGGGTTAAATACCTATAAACTTTCCGAAGTTTCATTATTGAAACTTAGTGTTTGGAGTTTGAAATGTTAAAAAGAACAGTTTCAGATTTCGTTTTGTTAAAATTTAGTGTATCCACGCTCCCTTCAATTATTTTCATCGACTCACTCACCCATTCATAATCCATCACTCTTTATTTTTCACAAAGTCGCCAAATTTTCCCCAAAACTTGAACATTCAAAAGAAAATATTTTCAACAGAATGACGTGGAGCAATTTCCAGCGACAACAGAGCGGGATTCACCAGCACGGATGAGGTCAGCTTCTTAAGTGACGATCCCAGCAAGGTGACGAGAAGGGAGCGTGCATGGGAGTCGAATTTGACGGTCGGTATTTGTCTCTCTAAAGTAATCTCACCGAGATACCAAATTTAAAAAATAAATAAATAAATAAAACCCGTGACACTCTATTTTAACTTTAGACGCAAAATTTTAATATTAGTAAAAATTCAAATAGTTTATAGGCTCTTAACCCAAAATTTATAAGGTATCGACAAGACATAACATAAGGTATTGATTCGGCTCTATTCCCTAAATAAAACTATCTTTTCTTTTTCCTAAATGCTGGGTTTCTAAAGAGAGATTATTTAACACATCAGTGCCAAGTGAATGTTTACCCATTTAGAAACTGATATGTAATACTCTGTATTCATAAATTTACCACATGTCAGTCCCTAATTGGATGAAAGTTCACCATATCGCAATACCACTTATTGGCGCTGATGTATTGAATAATTATTTTTATAAAACCAAAACGGTATCGATGAGAATTTGAGCGCGTGGAATGAGCACAATCTATTATAAAGTGTATTTACAAAAAATACAAATATTAGTTATAAAGTGTGTTGTTTTTTTGGTACAAATTCAAAGCATACACTCGAGTGTATTTTCGTGTACAGCTGTATCAACAAATCCCTGACCCAACAAAATATCTATTGCATGGACAACTGTGTTAAACTGAGATCATGTGTATTTCACTATGTATTAATATAATTAATTAAAAAAAAAATTGACATTTCTTCTGTGCGAACTTAATTTAAATAATAATTCTAATCTTAACAATCACGATTTAAAATTGCGGAAGCAGTTTTGTATAGTAAAAATAATTTAAAAAAAAAAAAACTTAAACTATTGAAGTTTTCGATTTTTGCTTGCATGCTTTTTTTAGTTTATTGGTATAAAAAAATATAATATTTCGAAAACAACAGAGATTATATATCATAATATAATCTAATTTAATAGATGGTATGGAGTTGTGAATTGTGATAGTAATAAAATTAATTGGTTATATATCACAATCGAAGCATCTTAATCAGTCCAAATCAATTTACATTTCTTAAGGATGGTGTAGATTATAGAATTGCTTCAAAGCTTAGCATTCAATCTTAAAACCATTTCATTCTTTTGTTTAAGTTTAAGTTTAATCTAATAATTAATAATAATTCTATTTATTTATTAAATTAATATATATACCTTGTTTAATTGTATTACCTACAATATTATATTGGTGTATTATTTGTTTCATGTAATTATTTAAAAAAATGATAAATTTTATTAAAATATAATAGTTGATATATATTTTTTAACTATTATAACAATCAATTACGCCTTATATTTTTCTATTAAAATTTAGTTTGTTGATATATATTTGGGTTAACAGGTCTTTTGGTCCATGATGTTTGACAACTTTTGGGTTTTGGTCAATGATGTTTTTTTTACCTAGTTTTGGTACCATATGTTTGCATATTTTTCTAGTTTTGGTCTAACCGTTACATTAAGTCCATTTTTTGACATGTTCAAGTCACGTGATCCACTCTAAACTTTAAATTTAGTCCCTCTAATACTTTCTTAACCTTTTTTTTGTTCAAATTAGTCCCGAAGTTTCAAAATTGACCCCAATTGGACAATAGGTCCAATTGAATTTTTGAAAATTCGGGATTAAATTGAACAAAAAAAAAAGGTTAGGAAAGTATTAGAGTGACTAAATTGAACAAAATTGAAAGTTTAGGGTGGATCACATGACTTGTACATGTCAAATGGACAGAATGTAACGGTTAGACCAAAACTAGAAAAAATATGCAAACTTATGGTACCAAAACTAGGTAAAAAAAACATCATTGACCAAAACCCAAAAGTTGTCAAACATCATGGACCAAAAGACCTGTTAACCCTATATTTTTTTATTAATATATTATATGTATATATAGATATCATATATCTCAACTTAACCACATCAATTCTTATTTTTACAATTAGTATTAATTTTATTTTATTTTTGTATTGATCAAATTTTTTGGCCAATCAATTAAATTTGATAAAATTATTTAGAAAAATGATAATAAAACTAATAAAAGTATAAAATTTATAAATAAGCAATTCATTTATACTACTACAATAATCGCTTATTATTATTATTTTTTTTTTTATATTTCCATCTATTTACAGGAAAAATCAATTAAATCTACTCTAATTTTTTCTTTATAAATAAATTTAATGACTTCAAATCGCAACATTTTAAATAAATATAATGTGGGAACAATTATCTAGTATATATATAACATAAGATAAGACATATATAAATTGTTTAATCATTATGGGATTTACTTTAGGGTAGATAGTCTGATTTCATATATATAAATATAAAATTAAATAAATATAAAATTTAGAATACACGAACTTTTAAAATCAATGTTTTTTTGCCAAAAAAATTAATTTAAAAAAAAAAAAAAAAAACATCTTCGGGTTGTTAGTTTTTTTTTTTTTTTTTTTTTTTCCTAATCAAAGGCCCAGACCAAAATCAATTGCACCATCACAATTCAACTTTAATAGCCCAAGAACCCTAGAAAGGTTCTAAGTTTCTTCTTCTTTCTTCTCGAAGCTGCTACAAATTATCTTCTACACGCCACCGGACCTCCACCGGCCACCGGACCACCACCGGCCACCGGAACTACTAATTTGACGGCGACAGAGGTATAAACATTGATTCTCTGCATTCGCGTAACAATGGATGGAGCTTCTTATTTGAACAATTTAGTTTTGAGAAACATTTAACAAATTGAATCTGTTAATGCAGATGGATCATAAATTTGCCGAAGAGCTTTACCCTGGAAGTGTACTGCCACCAAAATCAGATCCGATTTTGGATTCCGTTCCCAATGGTATTGCAAATTGCTCCTTCTATTATGCTCGTTAAAGGAATTTGAAGTGTTGCTCTTTGGTGCTGCTGATATCTTGTACCGATTAGCTTCAATCAAATATTGTTTCATGGTTCCGTTCATTGTCAGTTCACTAGATATACTTAATCGGAAATGGCGTAGTAAGTATTGGCCTAAATTATGCTCAATATTCTGACAAGAGAGCCTAGCTATGAATCTGGAACTTGTTATTGAAACACAATTTGTGTATATTGCTGTCTTTTATAAGAAGCTGCTGCCAAATACTGCAACAATCTGGAGATTAAGTTGTTTTTCTTTTTACATTTAGTATTGAGTCAAAATGTGAATCCCAATTTTTTTGGAAGTGTAAGAGAGTGTATCTCCTGAAAATTGTTGGTCTATAGCTTCATAAAGTCCTGATCATCTTGACAGGTACATAATTGGATTCAAATCCAAACCTTTTTGCCAATGCAAGTTACAATGCAACCAGAGCAGAATCAAAACCTCTATTTTTAGCACTTAAAAGTTCATTTGTAGCTATTATATGTTTATTTTCTAAAACGATGCATTTTTGCTTTGTAATCACTAGATGGAGATGATGTGTGGGGTGAAGATGGAGATGGAGATAATTTTGAATTTGAATCAAGGAGCAGATATCGTCATTTTGTCACGGTAAAAACGCTCTCAACTCTGAGTACTCGTGTTTGCTTCAATTTAAGGTCAAAATTAATCTTCATCTTGTTTGATCTGCAGATTGGTTACCGTGACGGAGTCATAGCTGGGCAAGAAGCTTCTGCACAGGAAGGGTTTAATGTGGGATTTAAGCAGTCTGTTCTTACTGGCTTCAGCTGGGGCCTTGTTCGAGGCGTTACAAGGTAGGAAATCCATGACTAGTCCCAAATGTTTTCATTTTTCTTTCTCAGGTTAAGAATCTATAAACTGAATCTATAAACTGTCTGAAATTTGCCCTATGTGAGATTTTAGTGTCAGAAGTTTAACTCTGTTGATATTGACTGTGTGAAGGTTCAACTCTGTTGAAATTTGGATTCTCGTCCATTTTTGCTGTCAAATATGACAGAATAATGTGAAAAGTCGAAATTGCCACTAAACCCTGCTCCAGCCACCACCAACTGTCTGAAGTTTGCCTTATAATGTTTACTCCGGCCACCACCCTACTCCGACCAGCCACCACCCAATTAGGGGCAATTTTGGTATTTATTTTTTATCAGCAATTTTAACAGGAAATTTGGACGGCAATTTTAGAAGTATCAACAATTTAAACTTCAGACACAAAAATTTCACATAGGGCAAAAAACTTCAGATAGATTATAGGTTCTTAACCCTTTTTTCTTTAATCATTAGCAATGCTTTAATCATTAGCAATGCTACAATATGAGAAAGTAGTGTGTTTTTTGCTATTTGATGTAACTATTGATTACTTTCAGTGAATCAACTTTTTTCCTGAAAAGATTAGTTTTTCAAAATTCTCGTGAACTGTTTCATGCTGTAGCATTTTTTTTTAAATCCGTATGCCATATATATAATAATTCTTTGCCCATTTGCCACTGAGTTTTGTGTAGTGCACTGGCTTTCCTACCTGATGAGTTGAGACAGAAGTTCACTGAAACTCAAGAAACAAGAGACAAATTCCAGAGCTTACATGAGTCGGTTCATTCTCTTTCGAGTTCAGATGCTTTTAAGTCATTTGGCGATGATCAGAGCAGTGACCCATGTTTAGAGTCTAGTCGTATCGGAGGTTACATTGGAGAACTCAAATCTCTACTGCTTGAATCTCCCAAAATTGACACTCATCTCGGTGCATCATCGCCATCATTAACGCAGTGAGTCCATCTCCACATAAACATAATACTCTTAAAAGTTTTACCCTGTTATATTACCACCATAGTTGTTGATGTATCCATTCATCAAAGCAGCAATCTTGTGGTACTAGTTTTGACATTATGAGCTAGAAATTGTATATGCTGGGTTCTTGAAATGTTATGAGCTAGAAATTGTAAATTATGGGTTCTTGAAATGAGAATTTTTGCTTGGATTGTGCTCTTGTGGTTTGATATTTGAATATAGACATGTCCCAATGTTGTTTTTTCCCCTTTTCTTATTGGGTTGAACCTATAATCTGTCTGAAATTTGCTCTATGTCAGATTTTAATGTCTGAAGTTTAAATTGTTGATATTGAATGTCTGAAGTTTTAATTTTGTTGAAATTTGATGTGTCCGTTCAAATTTGCTGTTAGAATTGATAGAATTTGGTCATCTGCTTGTTACATGACTCAATAAAAAAAAAAAAATTCAAAATTGCTCCTAGTTGGGTGGTGGCCGGTAGGATTAGGGTGTGGTCGGAGTAAACATAAAAGTATTAAGGGCAATTTTGACTTTTCACACAATTCTGTCAAATTTGACAAAAAAAATGGACGGAAAACCAAATTTCAACAAAGTTAGAAACTTTAGACATCCGATATCAACAATTTAAACTTCAGACACCAAAATCTTACATGGGGTAAATCTCAGACAATTTATAGGTTCTTAACCATTTTACAGCTGCTTATACAGTAGAAACCATACAAATAGATTACAAATACAGACCCAACTAACAGTAACATGTTCCAATATGGCTGATTCCCAATCTGATCCGATTAATGTCGTCACTAATTCATTTTGTTGGCCAAAATAATATTACTATATATAAGGTGCCATCTTCGTTAGTTATTATCAACTAATTTATCGTTTTCTTTTTGTCAGGCTATATCCCTTGATTAACCAGATTTGTTATTTTTAAGATTATTAAATATAGGGTTAACAGGTCTTTTGGTTATATTTGACAACTTTTGAGTTTTGGTCAATGATGTTTTTTTTACCTAGTTTTGGTACCATATGTTTGCAGATTTTTTCTAGTTTTGGTCTAACCGTTACATTCCGTCCATTTTTTGACATGTTCAAGTCACGTGATCCACTCCAAACTTTAAATTTAGTCCCTCTAATACTTTCTTAACCTTTTTTTTGTTCAATTTAGTTCCGAAGTTTCAAAATTGACCCCAATTGGACAATAGGTCCAATTGAATTTTTGAAACTTCGGGACTAAATTGAACAAAAAAAGGTTAGGGAAGTATTAGAGGGACTAAATTGAACAAAATTGAAAGTTTAGGTTGGATCACGTGACTTGTACATGTCAAAAAATGGACGGAATGTAACGGTTAGACCAAAAGTAGAAAAAATCTGCAAACATATGGTACCAAAACTAGGTAAAAAAAAACATCATTGACCAAAACTCAAAAGTTGTCAAACATCATGGACCAAAAGACCTGTTAACCCTTAAATAAATCAGCTCTTATGCCATCAAATCAAATAATTCCCTTACGAAATCAACTTCACTAAACCATTCTGGGCACGGCATAAGATAAAACAGAGTACAACTGCATATTCATCATCATACTCTAAACTCTAATAGCAGATATATATGCCTTGCATCTATATAATCATATCACATTAAATAAATAAAGATCAAAAGCAATACATGTAATATTGAGGTAGCTGATTTCATTAAAAAAAAGGTAGCTGATGAACCTCGATTATGCGCTGGGTCGTACCTGAAGCTCGGATAATTCGTTATAGCTTTGGTCATCATTTCACTTGCTTGATGATGAAATCACCTATCATACCAATAACTAATTATATAAATGATCTTCTCATCAGAGAACTCACACAAGAAATAGTACAAGAATACGTACAAGGTACGAGATATGAGCACATCATTCCCCGATATACGTGCGCTTCTTCGAGGTATTCATGAACGGTCGTATAACCCATTCAGTCTGTGCTTCGGTTTGATCAACTGTTCCCAACTTTACCTGCAGGGATTCACCACATGAGTGTACATAGCAAGAATATGTATTACAATTACAACTCATCAGCATTCAGCTTAAACTATCAGCATCTAATATAGACTTCAAAGCAGGACATAAATACATACAGAAAGGATGCAAAAACTTGATCAATGTTTACATAAAGAGACATCACCCAACAATATCCTAGACCCAGAAATTCTTTCACTTCCTTAACAGAAACAACTTGAACATTCTAACCATTTGTGGCAACTGGATTGACAAATAAAGTTGGTAAGGCTGTTATGCACAATATGCAAAGAAAATTCCCCACTTGTAGTATCCAAATTACCTGATAGAGGCGCAATTCAAATCGAGGGCCGATTTCCTTTAACTCAAGTGACTTTGGACCCCCATGCTTCTCATAAATATGATGCCTACATGTTAACCAACTATTAGTAGAGGAAAAGAAAAAAAAAGAACAGGTTTCTTCCCATGAGCTTGTTTTTAATTTAATTTTTTAATTAAAAAAAACACTTGACCAGAATGTATTATTTTCCTTCAGCCAAAAAAAAACCAGAATGTATTTATAACTTTACACATAAGGTTTCCCCAGTTGGCATGCTTTCCATCATCAAACATAATACACACATTTCTTAAGAAGATAGTTGTAAGTATTGTACAGAAATGAGAATAATTATTGTATCCCACTACAGTCAAGTATACATACATGTACTTGGTACCTTTGTGATGCAGGTAAAATTTGCAAATGCTTATTAAACTGCCTAACCTTGTTTAGTACGGATATAAATATAAACAAAAGAAAACACTACCTGAATGATATGTAATCAGACTTATTTGCGAAAGTCACAATGCGTTTGGTGTCATGTTTAGGCACGGGAAAGAGATGCTTTAGAATGTTTGCAGTTCTCTGCCCCAACTGTAATAAGAGTAAAGGGCTTGTAAATAACAGCTTTAATGCATTCTCTTTCAGGTGAATGGAAACTTGAAAGGTGACCCACCAACTGAACAATTCAAGATATAACTGGAAAATAGCACGTCCGTGTGACATTTTAAAAAAATCGGATACAAAATAAACTCAAATGACCTTGGTTGAGAAGTTGTCAAGAATAATGTGCGGGTAAGCCTCAGGCATCGTCCCTATTGCTTTTTTATCTTTGATATCATGCCTTGTGACCTACAAAAAGATATTGCACTATTACATTTACGCACAAAGTAGGAAGCATAGTAAACAATAAGATGCCAAGGTACATACCACATTGAGCAATCCAAAGTATGCAGTAGGACCATAAGGTAGATGGCTTATGATTAACCCATCTGGAACACCACGATGCTCGTGAACCAGAATCACATCAGTGAAATCATGTGAACGACATGTTTCAATTATTTCGGATATAACCTGCACAAATGGGAAATATGAGTGAACTCACCAAATGTATCATAGTTGTAGCTGGAAAAACAAAGAATAACCAGTATGCATCAAAAGCCTAGACATAAAATGAATGAAATGATAAACAACCTGACCACCACGATTCATTCGCTGCGCATTGGGGAATACAATTTTCAATTCCTGCAATGCAAGGTCATGAGATGAAACTGTTAATTGCCAGAAAATCAAGCAGCAAGCAACCTTAAACATGAAATAAACTAACAAAAGGATGAACCAACAAACCTTAACAAATTGAGTCAGAGGAGCACTGGGATCCCTAGAGGTTGTAATCAAAATCTTAGGATCTTTTTCAGCTGCAGTTGCATACTCATCATCTATGTGAGTTCTGGGGACTGTATTTCATTACAGCACACGAAACAAACATGACCAGAATCAGTAATCAAGCAAGGTCTAGTCTAGAATTAACACAAAAACTCATTATCTTCTCTCAGCACCATTTTCTTATCCAATTTTCTGCAGCAGCATATACTTGAAACTGAAATACCTGCAGTGTTGTCGTCCTCAAGGTTGATTTCTTGGCGAAGAGCCGCCTCTTCGTTCCTCAACTCAGTAGGGATAGGTTTGCCCTCTGACAAAACAGAAACCAAAAATCAATACAGAATAAAGGCGAGGAAAATACCGCCATGAAAGAGACTGCAACGCGATTAACATAGATGGATGACCTTCTAAGGCTTGCTTTATCTTCCGTTTCTTCTCGTAGAGAAGTCGCTCTTTCCCTTCGAGGTTTTTTCTGTACAAGTATTCTCTACGCAATCTTATGTTTCTACGATACATCTTCGATTAACAATAACAATCAGGGAGATACAGGCGGAGCAGAGGAATGGAAGCGCTTTAGCGCAGTGAAGAATTGGTAACGAAGTGCAGCGGTAGCTCAGTGAGAAAAAGTGGATACCTTTAGCACAGTAGGGTTTTGTATAGTTTTAACTTTTAACTTTAAGTAGGGTTTTAAGTAACCACAGGGTTTTGTATAGTTTCCTTCCTTTGCATATATTACTACCTCAATTTCTAATATCGATATCTTGGTTATGAACTTTTAAAGTTTTTGCAAACATGAAGTCTAAATTTTTGCAAATTATTTCACTTATAATTTTTGTATAGATGATCCTAACCGTGGTCGGATCTAGCCCTAGGCGAGGCAAAGTTCAGAGACTAAATTAATAATAATAAAAAAGTTAGTAATATAAATAGAATTACTAAAATGAACAAAATAAAAAAATTTAAAACAATCACGTGCAAGTTATATGACAATTTAAATTTGAGTTGAAATTATTTAAACGAATTATTAATTAATTACGCTAACTCACATATTTCTTTTTTTCCCCACTAAAATGAATGAACTAGCGCTAAATTCACATAAAAAAATTTCCACAAAAATAAATGAACAAATAGTAGATCATCACGAGTCGTTAAGTGATGTTCTAAGGAGTTTCAAATTTGAAAATTTAGAGTCAGACCGCATAAGAATAAGCATTTTTAACTACTATACCACCAGCAGTCTAAATTCAGAAGGAGAAGACACAATTTCCAATAGGGCTGGCAATTTGTGACACGACACGATAGCACGACACGAACACGCACGGAAAAAACCGTGTTCGTGCTAGCATAAAGTAGAACGATAACACGATAGCACGAATACGATTAACACGATATAACTTTCGTGTCGTGTTCGTGTTTGAGTATCATAACACGACACGCACGATAGCACGATAAAGTTGTGCTACTAAGACTAATTCTTAAGTATTTTTTAAACAAATCTTATTTATTACCTTTAAAAACTTCAGTTAGTGATTTAATTTTTAGTGTTTTATACTCTATATTATTAACTTGGGTTAAGAACCTATGAAAGGTCTGAACTATCACCCATGTTAACGGGAGAGGTCTGATATTTAAAAAGTTAATAACGAAGGTCTGAAATTTCAGTTTTATAGATAACAGCGGTCTCCGTTAGTTTTTTCCGTTAAAACTAACGGAAGTTGGTCACATGCTTGGCATGTGACCGGAAATAAAATAAATTTCCAAAAATACCCTTCTATCAAGTGTGCCCCTCACATGCTTGAAGTGAAAAGACCAAAATGCCCTTGAAGCCACCACGGCTCCACCAACCGTACTCCGGCGACCACCAACCGTACTCCGGCGACCACCACCGTACTCCGGCGACCACCACCGTACTCCGACGACCACCATCAAGGCTCCGATTGGGCCCAAATCGGAGCCACCGGCCCCGATTGGGCTCCGATCAGAGTTTTTTTGGTTCCGATCGGAGCTTTTTTGGCTGAGGTGGTGGTCGGAGCCGGGTCGCCGGAGCCGAGGTGGTGGCCGTAGTCGGGTGGTGGTGGCCGGAGTTGGGTGGCGGTGGCCGGAGTTGGTTAGTTTTAATTTGACATTAGGGGTAAAATTGTCATTTCACATTTACTTAAATAAAATATTAAATAAAACAAAATATTAAAGGGGCAAAAATGTCATTTCACACAATTCTGTTAAATTTAACCCTAAAAATGGACGGAAAACCTCAAATCAACAAAACTGAAATTTCAGACCTCCGTTATTAACTTTTTAAATTTCAGACCTCTCCCGTTAACATGGGTGATAGTTCAGACCTTTCATAGGTTCTTAACCCTATTAACTTATGAATATTGACATACTAATCATAGTTTTTTTTTATATATAAAGTTTATTATTTTGTTTTTTTGCTTAAAGATCTCGTTTCGGGATGTACAACTATATATCCTTACACAACACGATAGCACGACACGAACACGCACGAAATTATCCGTGCCGTGTTCGTGTTTGTAAAACGTGGCACGATAAGCTTACCGTGCGTGTTCGTGTTCAGTAAGTTTAGCACGACACGATTATTGACACGCACGATAGCACGAATTGCCACCCCTAATTTCCAACATAGAAGGGGAAAATCTGAATAGCGGTTTAATTAGTTGCTGCAGATGACAAATTTCCCGCCCATTAACACCACCCAAATCAATCAAACCTCTCCTCTCCACAAAAAATAAATGTAAATGTTCATCGTTTTTTTCTTAAGCTCCTCAAAACTAACCATCTCTTCATACATCTCTCTCAACTCTCCACTCCAAAATCACAAAATTGGATCCACCATTTGGCAGTATCTATCACATTCTAATGATACCCGTTCTAAATACTTAGCAGCTTCACCGGGGGTTCCAATTCCCAAGAGCAGCTCCTGCAATTACATTTTGCTTCATTAATGACAATCTTAGGGATCTAAATACAGAATTATGATTTCTCCATGCCGGCGGTATCATGAGAAACAGAAACGCGTATAATAAACAAACCCAAACCACGAGAAACACGTATAAATTTCTTCAAAGACTAGTCTAAGGTATGTATATAGATTTTCTCAACTTAGGTCAAAATAAGGATATATCAAAGAATATGCATTGTATGTATTCTTACACAAGGATCATCAGAAGATAAAGCAAGGGGTAATCTATCTATTCTAACTTACTTTCCAGGTTAAAAAAAATACCTCTATTAGTCTTCTGCAAGCAAAAGAATCTGATTCTTACACTGGTGAATGCAACTTGCAAATGATGTGCAGATACATAATCATGCATATTCATTTCTTTTCCTTTATAAGCAAGCATTAGTGGCTGCATATGTTCTTTCTTTTTTTTTTTGGAATATAATTTTTTATAGAACAGAGCTGTTCATAGATATACATATCACTGAAATATCGAGAGTAAGAGATAAGTACTCACTCATATTCAGCAGGAGTATTATTCAGACACCAGAAACAACTTTTCTCTGCACAACTAGATCAGCAGCAGAATAATATTCTGCAATAAGTCGGTACATGTATGATGGGTTGTGCCCTCCCCTGCAGCCAAATTAAAGTAGGAGTCATGATAGGTTTGTTTGGATTTGACAAATGGTGGAAAATTTTACTTGATCCTGCAGAGTCAGTACTTACGTATCTGTGATAAATAGACTAACGAGCTTTGGAGGAACAAAATCGAATGTTGGATTGACGACATGAAGCAGTGGTGAGCCCATGCCACTTCCGTAGCCCATGCAATCTGAGAACTCTCCAAAATCAAGGAGCTCTGAAGGTGATCTCAACTCATTGAGTAGAACCTCTGGATTGTGTGGATACAAGGGGCACAACTGAATACAAAATAATAGGACTTAATAACTGCAATCATTCAAATGATAATGCAAGCCAAAAATTATAGAACCTCAGCACTACCCGAAAGAATAGTTAAAAAACGTAAGGAAAGTATATGTTACTTTCTTTACGTTGAGAAATTAAAGATTTTTTAGAGGCTGGAATCACTCCCTATCTTCTTCATGAGCTAAACAAGATAAGCCCAGCTAGGTTCATTATTCATATCACTGCCACTCCACAGAAACATCCATCTTCCTCAGACTTTTAAAGAAAATATTGACCTTCTGTTTTGAGTGACAAATTTGATTTTGCTTCCACTGGATCGACTGTTCAGTCTCCCAAAATTAAGTGTTCGCTCTTACCTCTGAAACGTATGTTTATTAGGCTTCATTAATACTAGCTAACATTTTTTAGGAGCTCTCATTATTATGTACTAACATCTGGAAATAAAAAATAAAAAAATTGATGCAGTGAACATGTTGGACTTGAGTCTATAATAGGAGGCTAAAAACATCCCCGTCAGTGAGACAATGGCTAACTACATGGTATTCAAACTACCCCTATATGTAATCTACAGACTACGAGGTCGGCCATTAGAGGTAATTGGTGCTCGCATATAAATATATTGTGCTAACAGACAAATAATACTTTTGTCACCTTCAGAGTTACCTTGTGACTTCCAGCAAGTACCACAAATGGAACAGCATGTCTTTGAGCTGCAAGCGCAACCATATTTAGGCCAACTGGTGCTATAACCCCGCCATTTGCCATCACAGCATGAGCCCCAACTATGACCTTTCAAAACAAAACATATTAAAGTGAACCATACATGATTGCTCAAGCAAAAACACGGAAGGATAAAAAGAAGCCCATTAACACCTACCATGTTTACTCGAGAAATCATAGCAAATACAGCAGAATCTGTAATCAGTGTGGTTTGTAAACCTCGCGAGGCTAATTCTTTCGCAAGAAGGTGTCCCTGGTATCTACATGAATCAAGGTGCAGAAGGAAAGAAAGATTCATTCAAAAGATACATAATGTTGATAGCTGATTGAGGCACTACTAAACATACCTGGGAGCACCTTCTGCAACAAATACCCGAAATGATCGTTTCTTCTCCTTTGCAGCACAAAGGAATTCTATAACTGTTCTTGAACTGCCTAGAGTAAGTATTACCTCACTGAAAATGCATAAAAGGTTTGCTTAGTTTAAGGTTAGGACACTGGAACTTTGAAGCGATAAGCAATCTAACAGTACAAATTGCAGGATTATTTAGATAGAGGCGCGAGCAAAGTTAGAGGAGACTTCTTATTGTATGTAGCCACAATCTGTGGAAGCTAAGAGTACATGGGAACCGGAAGCCCAATAAACTTTATTAATTTCTGGTCTTTTGTTGTTCTACATTTGAGCTAGTAAGAACCACACAGGATAAGCAATGAATGCCCCATGAACCCAGCGCCTCTTCAGTTGCAACCTTAAACTGACCTCATTTTGAGTGTTTCAACAGACTGAAGTGTAGATTTCTAACATATTAGAAGACAGCAATGAAATCCGAACCCTAAGGGTATCTTGTTATCGAACAATATGGTGAAGAACTCTCCAGATGGGATCAAATGATGATTCAACTTTGTATAGTCGTTTTCTGAAGGAGAGTCTTCCAGGTAAGAGAACCTTGCTACTTCTGCCAAATGGTAAATCAAGGGAACCACTTCTATTCTTTTGAATGAGGAAAAATTTGTAAACGAAGATAAAAATAACCTAGATAATACGACATGACGTGAAAACCAGGTTCATATAAATGTTCCACAATTCCTGAAATTCATTAATGTTATGAGCAGATAAACCTAAGCCAAGAAGAGGCTGTGGACTAGTCCAACTTAGAAAACCATGAAATATTAAAAAGGAAAGTGAAATCTGGCAAAAAGTTAGGCAAGTACTTGTGATGAATGTGCTCAACTGCTTGCTCCGCAATCTGCTCATGACATGTGTCAATATCTTCAATAAGCTCATTGACCGCTTCAATGACATCATGCTTCAGCTTTCGACTCCTTGAATTTTTATCAGCAGCTGTGAATACAATTAAACCAACTATTAAACTCTCATTTTGAAGTTTAATATGTAGATAACTAGTATACTAAATATAATATTCACCGGAAAGAATCGACCAGACTTATTTGCATCAGTTTCAAGCATTGGACAACTGAAAGTATATCTATTACCCCAAACATAAATGAAAGGATCGGGTAATTGCGCTCACATTTACTCTTTCCTTCTGAATCACCCCCAGATGAAGAAGGGTGGTGAACTGTAGCTGCTTCAGGCGTATCCTCAAGAAGAGTTTGCAATGAAGGTGGCCGCAAAGTGCTCCTGGAAGCAGCAGCAACAGCAGCAGCAGATAAAACTGGACGATCCTCTCGATCAGAATCAATTTCATCATCACTTGCAGCTGACAAGTTTATTCCCGCCACTGCAGCATTGGTGATAGAAAGATCCTCTTCTCTAATGATATGCAACGTACGTCTGACAATGTTACCAACAGCAAGCTCTGCGTTCATACATATCTATCTTTAACAGTTTATTAAAAAGAATAACCTTTTTACTACCAAAAGGAAACGCATATATAAGCATGATGAGTAATCTTCAACGGAAAGACGTTCAGAAGAGAGACAGAATCTAATAGTTCAAAATTTTCTTGCCAGTGATGATAAGACAAACAAAATAAATTAAGTATGATGACTGATCAAGCATGAAAATTAGAAAATTGACCGTATTTGGTAACACTAAGACAACATTCATACTGATGTTTAATACTATTTTGTAAAAGAAAATTGTCAGAACTCAGTGCTCAAAGTTAGCAAGTTAGCATAGATTATCATGCATGAACAAGCTACCTTAAGACTAGCACTTCAACTTATTGGGACACTGAAAGCAAAAAGTTACTCAGCTACAATGGAGGATAGGTTTTCTGATATTCATGAAAAAATGGGCAGTCCTATGATGACAATCCCTAAAAGTAAAACAATTACAGAAAAAAAAAAAAAACACATACCAACAGGGTTAGCAGCAATCAGCTGCTCACCGACAGCCTTAACAGCATCAGTCAGAGCACCAGCCTGATTCGTATACGGAATCCGCTGCTGTGAGATGACTGAACGAAGCAGTACAGCCGTCTGCCTCGCCGTAGCCTGCGAGCCTTCAATCTTACTGCATCCAAAGAACTAACTGAAACCTTAATTGCTCGACACCGATTCTTCAACATAACAAAAAACTAAAAACCAGCGCCAATCTCACCGTTTCTTCAACTTGAACAGAAACTCGTTCACGAGAGCCTGAACCGGCATGATTCCAATCTCCTTCCTTCACCTGAAGAACGCAATCACTCACTTTAGTCGGGGAAATAAAATGCAACATACGCTACGCTCGCATTCCGTTCCATTTGAATTAGAGCATACAGTGCAGCAGAACTTGATAGAGAAAGAGAGAATTACAGTGAGGAAGCTCGCGGCAGCTTGATTCCGAACGATGGTAATTCTGATCCCTTGTAGAGCTCGCGTCTGATACAAGCAGGGGAGCCAGTTGCAGAAGAGAAACCCTCTTGGTTCAATGCTGGTGGTTGTGGTGGTGGAGCAGGAGAACCGGAAGAGCTGAGAGAGTACGGAATCAGAACAATTATGGTGGACGGAGCCCATGACTCGACTGGAGGAGGGAAGATAAACATGGCCCGAGCCCAATCTCAGGAACAAGGTCGAGGACGATCAGACAGTTCACAGTAGTAAAAACTAAAAAAGATTCTATTTAAAAAAATAATAATAATAAATAAATAAATAAATAAAAACTTCTATTTCGCAGATTTTACCCAATTGTTAACTTTCACCGCAGTCCAACCCAATAGTAGGGAAAATTGCTAAATAGTAAATATCATAATCAAATAATGTTACATTTCTCACGTAATTATGATTTAAGATCAAATTTTATTTTCACGCGATACTAAAAGTAAATGTTATGCTTGAAGATTTTTTGAATAATATATAATATTATATATTTATAATTTACATACACTACTTTAATAATTTATTTATTATACATATATTATTTTGATATATCAAATTAAAAAACGAATTTATGCATAAAACGCACAAGAATAATAAGTTTTGATCGAAGTAAAATTCTGCACAATACTAGTAAATGTCTAGTTATATTTTAATCGTGTTAATAGTGACATTCGTTTTCAGGTTTGTACCATTGTTTTGAAAATTGGACCTGATCGAACGTGAATTGATCGCACAAACGGTCTAAATATTGGTTGACTTGTGAAAATTGGGTTGAGCTGAATCAAACCAATTATGTCGAGTTGAACTGGATCGGACAAAGAATCAGTCGATTTCTCGTTTCAAGGACTGAACCAGATTTTAAAAAAAATAGTTCATTTTGAAGATTAGAATACCATACACCTTCAACGTCAGAAGCTCTAGAATTAATTTATATCATCATGTGACATTTTCTAATTTAAATAAACGAAACAAATCAACCAAAATTATATTTCTTTCAAGTATACATATAAATACCGTGCTACATTTGCTTCAAGAGACCAAACAAGCTTGCTTATCAATACAACAATTAGTCCCCCTACCCTTTGAACATTTATTTATCTGATTCTGCTTCTTTGCTGGGGTACTCTCTTTACAATTACATATCATTACTAACTTGACCCAGTAAATTCACAATGAGGATACAAGTGGTTGAACCGAGCTCGAGTCTTGCCCTGACAACTTCACCCGTTGAAGAAAAGGAGGCTGGTATGCATTCTTAGCCGTCTCGCAGTTCACTTCCAGCTGGCCACTCTTCTTGTCGAGTTCATCATTCTCCGTTACATTCTGCCACATTGAAATCCAAACCCGATCCTCATTACTAATAACAGTTCCGGTAATTCCAGAAAAGTATGGTGCTTACCAAGCATATATATATACCAGAAATGTAATTACCTGGACAGTATAACGGCAAAACGAAGGGTAAAAACGCATCTTGCAGTACTTGTCAAACAGCAGCGAAAGCACAAGAAGCGGAACGGTGCAGATAGAAGCTGATGGCTTCGATTTCCACCCGAATATTCCAACCATGGTGATTTGCATTAGAATAATGGCAACAAGTATGTAATGGTGGATGTATGGCCAATACTTCCCACACGTCTCGTATACTATCTCATATACATCACCAATCTGCAAAAACAAAAACACTTCAGAATTGCAGAGCATACATGTCTTCAAAGTATCTGATAAGCAAGAACCTGATTTATGTACACAATGTAGCCTAAGCAGAAGTAGCAGATGAGAAATGGCAGTAACAATGGAGCAACTACTGAATACACCATCCCGATCAAAATCGCCAAAGAGGCCACGGGAATGACACGGAAGTAAGGTAAAGAGTAAAGGTAAGGTTTTTTCTCCTTTCTTCTGAAACAAGAAAGGGACTTCAAGGCATCCCAGATAAGAAACCCGGGTTGAAGTAATTCCAAGGAGAAGGCGGAGAGCCCATCAGCCAAAATGTATGTAGTAAAAAAATCTCCCTGTAAAAACGGTATATGAGTTAACTTAACAATGAGTCTCGAGTAGAGTAATGTTCTTACTTACTTGAGCAGAAACAGCACGAGCAAGGTGGCTCGGGAAATGCTTTGGATGAAAAACTGAGTTGCCTATTTCCTCGAGCAAGGATCCAGAGAGTAAACTCAGGAAGAAGACGTTACCCACTAGGAAGTAGAAAACCATGTTGCAAGCTTTTAACTCTTGCTTACTCTTTGATATGGACCCAGATAACTTAGCCATTCCAACCATTGCAAAGGGGACAATGTATATAAAACCGTTGAGGATGACACTTGGGAGATACCCTGTCATAACGGAGCTCAATCCTGGTCTGCAGAACGAACAATAAATAGAGCACAAATGGAAATTAAGTGTCCATACAATTGATTCATCTAAAAATATCATATAGCAAAGGAAAACCGTTGATCAGCTTTTGCTTTTTGTGTTGGATATGAATCTCAGTGTTATTCATCGTGATATCATGCCAAAAACAACCACCACTTATTAACTTAGATGTGACTAAATACCATCACAGTTAACTTAAAATACTGAGAAATAGAGAGAGAGTTGGTATCTCTTACATCCTTCAGTGCAATTTTAAGTCCTTTCGTATTCCTTGCATGAACTTGTGGAACACTTGAACAAAAGAACAAGATGCTTACATCAACTGAACAGCCATGGCAGGAGGAAACCATCTCTTGAGCTTCTCGAACTTTGCTATTCCTTGGACAGCAGTTACAGGAACCGTAAAAAATATGGTCAGGAGTGATGCTGCAAGAATCACCAATAATTTGTTAAGTGGCAGGATCTTATATGGAATAGCTAGGTTTCTCCATGATATATCCTGTGGTTCTGGAGCCATTTCTGTGGTCCATAGCATTGGATTTGGATGCTGCTGGGACTGTGCAGCTAATGAAGCACCCCACCGAGTTTTGAAAGTAACAAAGGCAACAGGTAACTCCTACAAGAATAAGTATAGAAATATGTAATTTAATCACTTTTTAGGCTGCAACAACCAAGACAAAGTACCTTCGGTTTTAGTTCACTTTCACTTTGCAATAGATGGATTTTGTGTGAATATTCTTGAAGCTTCTCCTCAAGCAAGGCTATTTGGGTATTAACTTCCCGGGTTCCATTTGATAGTAAGGGTTCCCGACCATGTTTTGTTGGACTTGATCTCCTTCTAAGATCCTCTATATTTTTTTCTACTGATCTTACCTCATCCTACACCGCATACATATGCTTGTGTTGTGAGACAGGAAGACATGCTTCAACTTCAAGAGAACAGAGAAATTAGAAAAGCACCCCCAAAAAATAAAATCTTACCAGTAGATCCTGAATTTCTCGCCCATCATACAACATTTGATAGGAATGATAAGTGTAGGGATGGTGTTTGGAGAAAAAACCATCAACACAACAACTCCGTGCCTTATGCTCTGGGCATAGGGGAATTGCCCGAACTAAAATAGTGAACATATCGGATCGATGCCGTACGCTTTGAAGCCGCTGAATCCTGATAGTCAAGATCTCTTTATACTCCTGAACACGAATCCAACCATTTAGATCAGCTTAATCACTGATATCTAAAACCAAAATTACATGGTACACACATAATTAACACTCCCCACTTTCCTGGGTTGATGTTAGCAAAACAGACCTTGTATAGCAGGTATAATCCATAGAAAGATATGAAACACATGCAACCAAAATGCACCCAAAGCCTGAAAGACAAGGAAAAAAGTGATATAGGTACAATTTCAGCAATGCATGGATTGGCCACTGAGATAAGTATACATGGTAGCAGATAACAAATATAGCCATCAACACTTAGTTGATACTGTCAGATGGTGTTGCATAATCTCCTCAAAACGTAAGTTAATGCATCATCTAAATGAGTTTCATACACTAAATGGTTCCATTAAGACCTCATGCTATACCACGGTAGAAGATAATTACGAATATCTCTTACTACCTTAAGAGGTCAGTATCAGTAGCAATTAACAGTTCCCGGAGAATTCATGATTAAGTAGTTTGTGGCGCAATCCTCAATCAGGACATATCTTATTCTTCTCAGAGGTCAATAACTAACACTTTCTGAAAACCCAAAATGCACTAAATGAACTAATCTTTAACCAACGAAAGATTGGAATAACATCACGAACTACGCTGTTGCAGGATGTGATTCGGGGACAAAATATATATCCTACACAATCAAATCCATCAATCAGATACTTGCGAGGAGATAGGTCAATCTCGAGTCTCACCTGTTTGAGCCTCTCCGGATATTTAATATCGTAAATGCGTCCATGGAAGCAGAGCTCGGAGGAGGACCTTCCTGGCCATTGTAATTAACTGGGAGAAGAAGCACCACGCCAATGAGAGAGCAAACCACAAAAAATTTGATTCTGAAGAATTGATACAACATGTTTCAGAACTAGCCCCCACGCATGACCAATCCACTGAATCGGACCATGAAAATCAGGATTCCACGACAGATCGGGAGAAATTAACTGATACTGACCCGAATTTGAAGAGTCTGATGACGATTAAAGCGTCGAGGCCGCTGGAGTCGAGAATCTCGTCCTCGGTGACGCGAAATGCCCTAGTGATCCAGGATACGGAAGGTGCGAATCGACGGACGGTGAGAGGAGGATCGAAAGGAATGCGGTGGCGCTCCGAGAGGCGGCGAGCGTAGTAAATGGGAGCGACGGATGGCTGTTTCTTGAAGATGGAGAATAGAGAGATGATGACGAAGGCGAGACCAATGTTGATGCAGGCCGATGCCAGAAGGCTGTGAGGATCCATCGCCGGAACGTCAACGAAGAAGAAGATTGAAAATTGGGAGTGTAGTAGAAGAGAGAAGAGGTGAAGATCGCCAGTTTTGCCGCCTTTTGCTGGTTAGCGGTTACGTGGCGGTTGTCGTAAAGTAAAATACCGTTACGACAAATATAAATTAAACAGGGATCGAGAATTTGAGGATCCAAATTAGCACAATATATAATAAGAAGACCATCATTGAGTTCATAAAATATTTGAGGAACAATATGAGTGAATTTCTGAAACTATTGCAGAAAATTGGGCTTTAATAAATTAAAAAAGTTTTGGGCTTAAGTTTGCATCATTGAGTCCATGAACTTTTAAATGTATATTGTACATGTAATAAATTTGTACCAACTCATTTAAAAAAAAAAAAAAATCTGTTGTTGCAGTCCTAGGAGGGTCCTATCAGGAAGATAGCATTTGTAGTATAATTGTTTTAACGAGATAGTCTGTCATTGAGACTGTTAGCCGCTCGTACCGCCTGGTATCTTCGTTCGCCGGCTCCGCGTAAAGCGTCTCTTAAAAATAAGCTAAATTTTAATTTCGATTAATTATATACATTGAATCTTAAACGGTCCGAAATTTAATTGCGATTAATTACATACATTGAATCTTCAACGGTTTGAAATCAGAGAAATTTTAATTGCGATTAATTGAATATATTGAATCTTAAACAGTCCTAAATTTTAATTGTGATTAATTGTATACATTGAATCTTAAACGGTTCGAAATCTTAATTGCGATTAATTACATCTTAAAAACCCTCAGCTCTCTAGTGCAATTAATGTTATAAAGTTAATGACTACAAAATTCTTAGCTCAATTGTCATAAATGCATCAATTAATGTAAAAAATAAAATCTTCAGCTTCACATTCACTCTATTATTATATTTCCTTCAAAATTTATAATATATATAGATATATAGATCATAACTATAGATCTACAATCGAATTAGTTTCCTAATAGACTGATTATTTGCCATTTGTCAGGTATATAAGAATAATATGTGTATATTAATAATTTTAAAAGTAAAATTAAAAGGTCTGAACCATTTTAAAAAAAAAAATCAACCCTTTACTATTTTGTTAGTTTTTTTATATAATAAATTTTGTATTCACCATTTATAAAATTTTGAATCTACCACTGCCTTTAGGCTGAGCTTACATGACATTTTACCTGATCATGAAAAAATTGTCAAGTAGCGCTAGCAGACATAAACTAACCTCTTATAGATATATATTATAAAATGATTGAGACATCATTATATTATAACTAATAACTATTATTTATGATTGAGAGTCTGCTCTTTTTGAAGTCTCCATTTCCTCTCTTTTTCAGTGTAATTAATAACCATTCTTTTTTGTGTCAACTCAACTGTCATATATGCTTTCCATTTTTCTCTCCTTTAAAAATAATAATAATAAATCCTTAAAGAGAACTGCTTCTTCATGAAGGAACTTCTTTTTCCTTTTTTTTCCCTTTGATATAATAATTAACAAAAATATAGCAGTAGTTAACTAAAATTAGTTGCACCAATTGACAAATATGTTGCAATACTAATAATAAACAAACTTGAATACCCTAACTTAAAATAATTCTAATTATAGAACGATCTCATCCTAAGCTCTAGTTGAGAACGAAATAGTGTAGTAGTTCGGTACAATCCTCATCAATTTCTTTCAACTAAAATTTATCTTCTTATTTAAATTTTAAATATTAATAATAAAAAACTTAATTTATTTTTTTTGTACTACCTTAAATTGCATCGTTCTCTTTATATATATACATATGTTCCTTCATTTAATGCGTTTGTCATAATGCTCCCGTAATATATAATATATATAAAAAAACGCGACAAATAACGATAATGTACACACATTTGCAGAGGCTAAATTCGATATTAATACTAAGAAAATCCATATAATTTATATTATAACTTGAAACAACTTAACAAGTTTCCATTAATTTATGCACTACAAAGAAAAAGTAAAGGTTGATGGCTTGATGCCACCCTTTTATTATTTCCGTGTGATCAACTTTAGAAAATGAACAACCATTACACAATTTATAAAGAACAAAGACTAAATAATAAAAGAATGACTCTAAGATTACATAATTTCAAACTAAAACCGTTAAATAAAAATTCATCCCAATTAAACAGCGTATTCTAAGATTCTATATTTCTAATTATTACTCTCTTTTAATTATATCCATACATATTTCGAGTATCGTCTTAATTATAAATATATTCATTTTTTCTATCGTTTTCTCGTAATTATTGTTTGGTTAACCCTACAGATTTAATATTGCCAATCATCTTAGAAATATTTGCCTAGTTAATAAGTTTATTTAACATGTAACATTAGTTTCACACTTTAATGATAATTAATGTTAAAAAACTATTTTGTTTTTATTTTTGTTGTTGTTGTTTTATTACATAACATAATTGAGCCTATTAATTTATTTATGGTAAAAAGAACCTATTATTAATTAAGACATGTAATAATAGACCGGCAAAAAAAAAATTAAGACATGTAATAAGTACCATTATTGATATTTATAGGGGATTGGCTATTTTTAAGTCGAGTTGAATTTCAATCGATTTTTACACCGTTGGATTAAGTTTCTTAAGATTCGCGCGCCCCACTATCTCTCCATCTTTTCACGCCGTTTTTTCCATTGAATAACTCCGGTTACCGTGTCAATTTATTTATTTTCATCTCTCCTCTCCTTTTTACTTGGACTTTTTACTTTCTTTTTTTCATGAGAAAATAAAATACTATTTTAGTATGGTGACAACTGACAAGACACATATATATACACACACTAAAAAAAAAACAAGTGCATCCATTCACTCATAATTTTCTTGAAAAAAACAACAACTGACCGTATGTTAATTGGACCAATATATATTCAACAATAGTATTTTAAATTTTTAAACTTAATTTAATTAAATTTATGAGATTATTGTCTTGATTTTTATTTACTAAATTACATTATTTTAAAATTAAATACACAGATACTATTTTTTAAACGTACTACTAAAATAGCACATGTTGTGACTGGCAGTTGCGACAAACTTTTTAGGGTTTAGTTAGTTTTATCGATTTAGAGTTTTAGTAAATTTATGATTTAAAAAAATATATTTGGTAAGTTATAATGTTGGTTTTAATATAAAACTCATAAAACTAAGGAAATGCATTTTTCCTCTAAGATTCACATTAAACCGTTTTTAAAATTCAATAAGTTGTTAGAAAAAAATAACTTATAAAACTACCAAGGCACATTTACTATCTAGGTTTATTCCTAAAACGTTTAATGTGCACGACATGTGATGACTAAAATGCCCACAGCTCATCAATTTCTAATATTATTGACCCAACCTATGTATGTAGTGTTTTAGGTTAAACAAATTACCCACGTTTAAAATTAAATGATCACAATTAACAATGAATAGGTTTTAAGCATTTTGGTCTCTATAATATTAGAAGATGATGAGTTGAGACATTTTGGTCATTTCTCATAATTATATGCCACGTACGTCCCGATTCCGTTAAAATAACAGAAAAGTAAACGTGAGTTAATCATATATTACTTAAGGACACCAGTGCTATTTATTTGTCCGAAAAAGAAACTTGAATTAGCAATTTGTTCGCGAACTCAAATGTGGAATATCAATCTGATAATTAACACTTATTTTAATTTATAATAATAGATTGTTGAATATATATATATATATATATATATATATATATATATATATATATATATATATATATATATATATTGGTCTAATTCACATACGGTGAAATTCTATCTTTTTAGGATATATATATATATATACAAATATGTGTGTCTTGTCTTTTGATAAAAGTATGTGTCTTGTCACCCTTCTACAAATAGTATTTTTTATATATATATAATAATGACAAAAAGAAAGTAAAAAGGACAGGAGAGAGTAAATTAAATGAAGATGGAAATCAGAGTTATCTAATTTTAGTAACGGCGTAAGAAGACTGATGAGATAGCGTGGGGAGCGCGAATCTCAATGGACTTAATCCAACGGTACACAAATCGATTGAATCTCAACTCGACTTGAAAATAGTCAGCCCCTATTTATAGCTAAGTAAATTTTTTAACTACACAATAATCACTTGTCTATAATAGCATTGTTGCTAATTTACAGTCAAGAAAATTATTTCTTACATAAAATAATAACATTTTATTGCTGTTTAACTATTGGCATAATAATTTTTTTGTCGTAATTATATAATGTTTCACACAATGGAACCGTTAAGTAAACGAAATATATATTTTATATTAAAAATAAATATATATGGGACTTTTCTATAAGCTCTCTGAGATTTATCATCTCAGGGACTAGACGTAAAAATACTATAGTTATAAGAACTAAATAACAATTATAATAAAAGTTTATTCTTCGTTATTTCAAATTAACTTATAACACTAAGATACTAACATAGTATGGTACTTCCCAAACAAATTATTATTTTTTATTATTAAAAGTAAAAATTTGATCTCAAGTTTAATAAGGGCCGATCGAAGTCCTATTCATCTAGCAGTAAAATGTTTAGCGTATTAGTTTCAATTTTTTTTAGTTTTGTATATATCATAATATATATAACTTAAAATAATTTATATTTGATTTTTTTTCACAATAATTTATTTTATCAAATTACAATAAACTTAATTAAAAACAGTTTATAATATTGATTACTTTTATTATCCAACAAAAAAATCATATTTATTCACTACATTTATTCGTGTTTTTATTTTCTATATTAAAGATACTTTAGTTTTATATATTTTTTAAATATATTTTCATGTTACTTAAAAATTAATACCAACGCAAAAATAAATTATCAATATAGTTGATGTATCATCACATAATATATTTGTATATATAATGATAATAAGGGAATTCAATATTTCGATGCACTGTTTAATACTGTGGATAAATGGTTTACTTACTATTTTTTACCTAATAATTTGATAAGATTTCATAGTTATCCTCATATTTAATTCAAAAAAAATATTATATTTAAAGAAATATCATTTTGTTTAATTAATTCAACTAGTGACAGATGACTAAATTTGTAATTTATAGTTCCAAAATAAATTTTAGAATTTGTGGGTTCTATTTTCTAATGTTTCACCTTGTGTCATAATTGAATTTTATGAGCATTAAAAATTGTATGTCATTACATAGGGTTATATTTTTTTAAAAAAAATATTCATATATTTAATTTTTACTTATTATGATATGTTGTAACTATAATTATTGTAATTAAATACTCATAATTTTTTTTAACAACACTCATATTTACGAATTATTTTTTTCATCCGAAATTAAACGTGAGGAACTTTTTAATGACGTATGATAACATATTTTAACATACTACATACATCTAATAAATTAATAAAAATACCACGTTTAAGTTCTTTATGTTGCCATTTGGTGAATGAGTCGTCGTAATATGAGTCATTTTAATATAAGCCAAATAGTTAAGGTTAATGAGTTAATGTCACATTCAAGATTTTTGGCTAGGCCTAAATTCTTGCTCATTATGTGGCCGACCGAAATTTAGAGTATGGAGGTGTGATTTATCCCACCTCCTATATAAATATGGAGTGTGAGGGATTTATTCAAGGTGAATTCACTCATTCTCCTAAGTGTTGAGATTAAAGAAATTCCTTCTCCCTCTCTCTATAGTTTCGGCCGAAACCTCCTAGAGTATGTGCCAAATTGCTTTACCCCAAGATCCGTCCATGCCAAGAATCGACAAGAGGTTTTGCTGTGGAGACTATTCCGTGTAGCGATTCCTTCACAAGAATCCTTACAGAAGCCGACCGGTGATCAGAACTCCCCTTTGAAGATCTTGGAGTCTTAGGACTGCAGAAACCGGGATAACTGGTGTGTGCCTCTTTTCGTTGCGTAATTAAATTACCTGGCATGTACACGTGTTTATGTTTTTGTAATATTATGCCCTCGAAATCCAACACTTTATATATATATAAAACAAATTTCCATGCAAAAAGTACATTAATAAATATTATAACATAAGCAATCATTTATATTAAATTTTAAACAACACACATTTAAATGAATAATATATATAATATTATGTTAGTCTTAAGATTTTTAATGGTTTGCTTATAATTATCATTATCTGGGTAATAATATTACTAAAACTCTATCACGGTTGAGAAAATTAAGACCAAATTTTTTTTTTTAATAGAGAACCAAGTATAAGTCATATGTGATTTTGTACATGCTTTATTAAATTAATGTCACATATATGTGTAAATAGAATACTTGTTTAAAATAAATGATATATATATATATATATATATATATGTATATATATATATATAATATAAATAGTTAAACAAATGAAAGATCTAAATGTGAAATAAAATTATACTTTTTTAAAACATAGAATTAATTTATTTAACATTACACAATAATTTGAATTTTTAGAAATATAAAACATGTAAAATATTGTACTTAAAGTTCATTTAAAAATAGGGGAAATATAAAAAAAAAATTGGCCGAAATGGGGAAATATAAAATTTATAAAACACTTTGTATAATATTATTTTTACTTTTCTCAATCTTAAATTAATAAGTATATAAGTGGCTCTTCCTTCATTTGCCAACTTTTTTTTTTCCAAATCCACTTGCCAACTTAATTCTCTAACTTTGTATTGAGTTCTAATTCCATCACTAATCATAATATTTTTTTTCTCCTTGAAATTATAGGTGATCCAAACTCAAAAAATTGGCTAAGTGAAAAATTATTAAAAAAAATGAACTATACAAAAAATGATATAACAATAATAAAATATTAAATTTACTATATATATATATATATGCAAACATCACAAAACATTAAAATAAAATGAAATGTTGTTTTGTGGAATTGTGATATGGATTAATAAAACACATATATAATATTAAAAACATTTTAATAGAAAAACTTAAAAAATGTGAAGGAATATGATTAGTGCATTGGCACTCGAGCCACTATAGTATGAATATTGAATAGTATGAATAATAAATATGAGACATTATTATTCTGTCGGAACATATGATCAAAATAAATGCTAATTTAACAAAGTAAAACTTGACAAAATATCAAGAACTCATAGTCTGAAAAAATAATAATATGAATTTTAACATTTATCATGTAAATTAATTGCATAGTGTACCTAACGATGCACATAACTTTTAAGTAATATATATAAAAGTTTAAATTCGGTAGAAATCTATTACCAAAAATTTAAGATAAAAATACAAGCACAAAAAATGAAACAATTAATATTGAAAAATGGATTGATATTTAAGTTTATTTAAATTGTCTTGATTTTATTACGGCATAAATATTATTGTGTAGGCAAAAAAAATCAACAATACACATAATTTTTTTTTGTTTTAATTATATAATATGAGATTATATAAGTCTTATGATTATATATATATATATATAATATAATAAATGTTAAAACTAAAAAGTTCGAATTACTACGTGAACATATAGATCACACCCAACGAAAAGATGATTATAGACTTATAGTGTATTTGGAGAGATTTTTGTTGAAGAAAAAAAAAAGACTAGAAGATTCGCATGAAAGTTAATGTATATGTTACTATGTTATTATGGATTGAGAATATTATTATTTAAAACAATAATGTTAAGAAGTATGATACTATGTTAGTGTTGTAGCTTATTCGAATTTACCGAGGTATATAATCTTGTTATTATTATTTAGTCCTTAAAAATGATAATTTTTATTTACGGGTCCGTGAGATGAAAAATCTCAAAGACCATATAGAAACAAACTAAAACGAGCATTATATACTTTTTTTTTTAAAGCATATACCTTATTATTATTATATACCTAAAAGTTAATTAACAGTAAAAAAGCTAAATCAATATTACGGTTGTTATCAGTTTATCACAATCATGTGATATCATATTTTATGTCTATCTAACACATTCTAATGGTAATGGTTGACCCAGGAAGCAGCCGTTTTAGAATCCATATACAAAGTCGTTTACCAAACATAATTAATTATAAGATTAAAAAAAAATTAATTACATAGGCGCACCATCGGTTTTTGCTCTACAATACTAATTGAACTATGATTTATTTTGCATTCACATTTAATCAGTTTTATATATTTGCAATGATCGGTTTTAGAACATAAGATTGCATAATTAAACCCTTCTACCTTACTTTTACTTGTTTTAGAGCATTGACCGTTATATTTTATATTCAAAAATCATATTTTTATTATGAAAACTCAGAGAATTAATCAGTTAAATTTATCGTTTCTCTAAAGAAATACGATAAATAAATGACTCATTAGTAATAATTTTAGCTATGCTAAAAAATGGTTAAATCATTTAGTATCTTGAGAACAATACAGTAGTTTTTTTTGGTAAACAATACAAAAGTTAGTGTTATTAAAATTTAGTTTAATTTGTGTATAATGATGTTACATTAAATTTAATCAATTCTTTAAAATTTCAAATAAAATAGTATAGGGATTAAGTGCAAAAATTCAGATAGTAAACTATTCATTAAAATTCAACTAATTAACAGAAAATAATATATTTATTCCAAAAGAACTGAGAAAAATCAAATAATAAATTGTACATTTTTATAAAGTTCAACAAATTAAACTATAAATTAAAATATATTTATCCAAAAAAAAAAAAAAAACTGATGCTGACGTGAATGTAAACGCAAAATAAAATGACGAGATCTATCGCATATATTATGCATATATACATATACATACAGGGAGATGCAAACAAAGAAGTTTGACTCCGTCTTCTTCACTCTCCTCCTGTCAATTGTCATTACTCCATGGATGACGACGAAGCAGAGGCAGCAAGAAATTCTCAGTGCATTTTACCCGCAGAGTCAGAGCAGACTGACGCTGACTCTTTTCACCACTAACCTCCAACTTTTCTGTAACTTTTACCTCTTATTCCATCTCCATTGATCTCCGTAACAAGACGTCTGAGTAGAAGAAACCATAACCTCTGTTTCTTCTCCATTTTCATTGTATAACGCAGTCTCGGTCGTTGGATTTGGTCTCAGTCTCTGCTTTTTATTTCCCGTCCAACACGAAGTTGGAGTTTAAATGCTGCTGATCGTTATCATTGATGTGATTGAGTGACTGGTGAAGCTTCTGATCGTTGTTGAGATGGATACGCGGAGCTTCTCCGAGCTCACGTCGGAGCTTCAAGCATCAGTCGATGATTTGGTGGTTCTAGCGAAGGCCTCTGAGAACGAGAGAGACCTTCTCTCTGATTTCGCACCTCTGCTGCAGAAATTCTCTCCAATTTTGGCCGATTTGGTGGACCGCTGTAATGTCGATGACGGCAGCGTTCCCGTCAGAAAAGCGGTGGAGTCCCTAGAGAGAGAAATTCACCGCGCGGGGACGTTGATTAAGAACCCTAATTCTAGAGGCTTCGTGAAGCAGATTGAGGATTTGACTCATGATCTTGGTAGGTCGTTAGGGCTTGTTCTCTTTGCTAGCCTTGACTTGCCCACAGACACCAAGCACAAAATTGGTTCCTTGCACAAGGAACTGATGGGTGCCAATTTCAGTACTAGTCAATTCACGACTGCAAGCCCGAGCACTACCTCGCGGTTTAGTAGTGAAATAGAAATCGAGGAGGAGATGGAGATCGTAGAAGAAGAGAGGATAAGTCTTGATAAAGACGATGTGGTTTTGCAGATCAAGTATGGTAATGATGATGAACTCAAGCTTGCCATTTTCGAATTGCAAGATTTGGTTACCTGCAAGAAGGTAACTGATGAATGGATTATCGATCAAACAGTAGTTTCTGTACTGGTTAATCGGCTGAGCTCGTGTAAGACCAGCAGCCGCCTGAATTTGATCCGAATGTTGAGAATTCTTGCTTCAGGAAACGTGCAACACAAGGTATTTGATGCCTTCTTTGAGTAGTTTTAAGATAAAGCATATTCTAATTAGCATCTTGCTGGAATTTCTAATTATAGTAACAGCAAAAAGAATACTCATTATAGCTTACTCTTAATTTGGACCCAGATTTGAGTCTTAGTTACCCATATTCCTGTTAATGGTTATTGGTTGTTGGATTAACTCTTGCTGATTGTCCACTGCAAAACTTCAAAAGTCATCTAGAAACCTTGAAGAAACTTTAAACCGATTCACTATTTTCGCTTTCTAACCAAAGTTCTGAGTTTTCCCACTATGCAGACTTTTAAGTTGAGTTATGCTTTCAAAATTAGTAATGCTGAAGTAATTTGTACAGGCGAAAATGGCGGATGCCAATTCATTGTCGGTGTTGGTGAGATCTCTGTCACGGGATGCCGATGAGAGACGGGAGGCGGTTGGCTTGCTACTGAGTCTCTCGGATCTCTCTGCAGTTAGGCGGCGAATCGGGAGAATCCAAGGGTGTATCGTAATGTTGGTAGCAATTCTTAATGGGGATGAAGACCCAGTGGCATCTAGTGATGCTGCAAAAATGCTTAATGCTTTATCGAGCAATACCCAGAACGCGCTTCATATGGCCGAAGCTGGATACTTCAAGCCACTGGTACAGTACCTCAAGGAAGGTGAATTGCTTCTACCTAGCATTGTTGAATCCTTATTTCTAAAAAAATCACAAATTCCTACATGATTGAACTTCACTACATTTAGAAAGTTTTGTTCGACAAATTAATAATACAGTAGCAGTAGGCTTGTCAATCGAGTCATGTTGAGGCATACTTATGCACGAAAAACTCAGTTCTTCCATTCTGAACTTAGCTAACCAAAATTATAACGTAGAACTTAGGTTCTGAATCTATCAATTCTATTAACAGATTTCAGGTCAAAATTTTGCAGCTTCCTATATCATTAATATGTTTTTTCAGGCCGCCTTGAAGAAAAGCTTAATCCTTTAAAAGAATCTCAGTCTGAGCTCAACCTGCACAAATTTAACTATAGAACTTCAATTCATAACCTATAATACTTCGAATCGGGTTTTAGGCAAAATTCTGCAGATTCCCACATTGATGAAAAACTGTGGCTTTCCTTTTTGTGCAAAGAGCCTTGCTTTTGGTGTTGAATGACTATGCTTCAAATGTAGAATATCAGTTCTTGGAATAAGGGTTTAGGCCAAAATGTGCAGATTCCCACATGGTTATTATTCTTTTCCTACAAAAATTCAAGTTTTTTCTTTTGTTGAATGCCTGTGTTTCAAATGTACACTTAGGTTCAAATCAATCCCTCTAATCAGGTTTTAAGGCAAATCCATGGAAGGCAAAAATCCATTTGTTTCATTTTGATGAAAATGTCCATGTTTCTCAACAACTGTTCTTGAAATGTTTTCCAGGTTCCGACATGAGCAAGATCCTTATGGCCACCGCAATCTCCAGAATGGAGCTCACCGACCAAAGCAAGGCCTCTCTCGGAGAAGACGGCGCCATCGACCCCTTAGTCCAAATGTTCAACGGCGGAAAGCTCGAGGCCAAGCTATCTTCTCTAAGCGCATTGCAAAACCTCTCCACCCTCACCGACAACATCCAACGAATGGTCAAATCCCAAATCATCACTCCCCTTCTGCAACTCCTCTTCTCCGTCACCTCCGTCCTCATGACCCTCCGCGAACCCGCATCCGCCATCCTCGCCAGAATCGCCCAATCCGACCGCGTCCTCGTCAGCTCCGACGTAGCCCAGCAGATGCTCTCGCTTCTCAACTTCTCAAACCCTAAAATTCAGCACAACCTCTTAAACGCTCTCAACAGCATCGCCGGCGCCACGTATCCATCTGCATCGAAGGTGAGGAGGAAGATGAAGGCGAACGGCGCGATGCAGCTCCTGCTGCCATTCTTGACAGAAGGCAGCTCAAAGGTACGGACTTATGCACTAGACTTGCTCTACACTCTTTCGAAAGATTCATCAAACGAGCTAATGGAAGAGCTCGGTGAGATCCAGATATGTAACATTGTTCACTTAATATCGTCCCCATCAACGTCAGATAGTGAAAAATCTGCAGCTGTTCGATTGCTTGGCAATATACCAATCACTGACAAGAAAGCAACTTCGATCCTAAATCGAGCAAAGCTGCTTCCGATTCTGATCTCACAGATGAACGCCAGTCTCGGCGAACTGGATTCAACTCTAGTTGAAAACATTGCAGGTGTGTTGATTCGGTTCACAGTTCCTTCTGATAAGAAACTGCAGCTTCTTGCTGCTGAGCTAGGTATAATTCCTCTGCTAGTGAAAACAATGGCTGCCGGGTCGCCTATTGCAAAATCCCGAGCCGCCATTTCCTTAACCCAACTGTCTGAAAACTCTGCAACTCTCAGTAAATCGAGAAAATCAAGGTGGGTATGCATCTCACCTTCGCACGATTCAATCTGCGAGGTTCACAACATCCACTGCATTGTCAAAAAAACATTTTGTTTGGTCAAATGTGGGGCTGTCCCTCCGATGATCCAAACCCTAGAAGGGAAGGAGAGGACAGCAGACGAGTCGGTTTTAGACGCCATTGCTACTCTGTTGCAGGACGAGGTTTGTGAGAACGGGAGCAGTTTCTTGGCGAAGAAGGCACCTGGAGCTGTACAGGCTATAGTAAAAGTGATTGAATTGGGGACTGTTAAAGCTCAGGAAAGAGGTCTGTGGATTCTGGAGAGGATATTCAGAATCGACGAATATAGGCAAGAGTTTGGTGATTCGGCTCGTGGGGTTGTTGTCGATTTAGCGCAGAGTGGGGATGAGAGGTTGAAGGGTTCGGTTTCGAAGTTACTGGCTTTGCTTGAGATTGTGCAGGTTCAGTCTAGTTACTTCTAAGGAGTAAAATGTTAATAGTTTCTGAAATGGAAAAACACATTACTTTGTTACAAAGCTTATTGGTTAGGTCTTCACTGTATCATTTGTTTATATGTATATTTATGTGCACAAATTCCACACAAAAAGCTAGATTTTTTTGTTTATACAATCATTAGAAGTTGCATTAAGGTTTGAGATTGGTGAAAGATGTCATTTTGCTTTATTTGATGATGTTGAATTTTGATGATATAGAAAGATTGCATTTACATATATATATTGTGCAAATTATATATTTGTGTGTTAAGAACCTAAAAAATGTCCAAACTATAAGTTATGTTGCTGATCGTTGTCTTATATTTAAAATGTTGATATTCGGTGTCACATCTATCAGATTTGTTGATTTTCACATTTTTCTCTAAATTTTTTTAAAATTGATGGAAAAATATATTTTTTAAGCTGAAAAATAAAACTAAAACATGATAATTCGGAAAAGTGGAAAATCACTTAATTTTAGAAACGTCAATTTTAAGACAGAAATCAGTCAGAAAAAAGCGAAACGCAACAAATTTGATAACTAAGACACGGAATATCAACGTTTACTGCAACAGTGATTAGCAACCTAAGCTATACCTATACTTAGATATTGTTTTACACCTTAATACACTACAAAGATTACATTTTTCTATATATATATATATATATATTCGGCAAATTATTATTATTATTATTATTACTGCAAATTATTGAAAGGAAAAAAGTGCATTAACTGTATAGAATCTATAGATAGACTATGGCCAAAAACACTGTATAGATATTTGTTTTCCATTTTATATGTCATTTACACATTTAGTTTACCCTTCAAGGTCACCAAAAAGCCGCTTTCTCCTTATTAAAAACCAAACATTACAATCACATCCTAAAACAAGAACACCTACATTAAATATCACGAAACTATACAATTACAAGCAGAGCTGTAACCATAACAGGTGACATTACATGACAACTATGTTACACAAAACAACAGGGTACATACCTTAAAACTACCCCTGGCATTCAACTTGGAACCAGAAGAAGAGAGATGTCCGGGCGTAAATAACCCGAACCTGCTGCAATGTCAAGTCCCCGCTCGTCAACACAGCTTTAGCACCACCTTCGATCCTGGTTCTGGAAACCGAGACACTATCCGATGATGCAGAATTGATTTGATTTTGGGGATTGGTCTCTGCTGTGCTGACAATCGGGTAAGAGAGGTAATCGAGAGGGTTCGTCTCGCACTGAAGAAGACAGTCATCGATGATGAGCCTGCCGCTCCGATGCAGCAAACAACAACCCAGTTCGGCTTTCACTGTCAGGTTTGAGAGTTTGCAGGTGGATAGGAACTCCAGTGCACTGCTCCAACATTATGAACACTTTCAGCTAAACAGCATAAATACGACAAAGCAGATCGTATGCAGGGACGAAACCGGGAATTTTGTTCTGGGGCAAACAATCAATGTAGAAAAATTTCGGGGGCAAATGAAAGATCTTTTGGTACAACATGTTTAAGCAAAGTTGGCTTTTGGTACGACGTTTTTTTTGGTAAACTTTTGGTGCAATACGTTTGTATTTTGTAGATTTTTTGTGTATCCGTTAGTTGACTATTAGTACCATGTGCAAGACACGTGATTTCTCCATAAGTTCCATTTTTTTTCTCAATTTAGTCCTCCAATACCGGCAACCCCAATCAGGGTCCGATCCTGCCTTGGGTCGGACACTGGCTGGTTCGATTTTGACCTAGGGTCCGATTAGGGTTTTTTAGGGTCTAATTGCAAAATTCAAAAGAATTAGGGGAACTAAATTGAGCAAAAATGGAACTTAGGGGGAAGTCACGTGATTTTGACATAATACTTAA
This sequence comes from Clarkia xantiana subsp. parviflora, assembly GCA_036873135.1. NCBI lineage: Eukaryota > Viridiplantae > Streptophyta > Magnoliopsida > Myrtales > Onagraceae > Clarkia > Clarkia xantiana. The sequence continues at coordinate 18,514,641 of JAPTYO010000003.1, forward strand.
CGATCAAACTTAACGGTGATTTTGACATAATACTTAACGATCAAACTGAACGGTCAACTAACAGATGCACCAAAACTCTACAAAATGCAAATGTATTGCACCAAAAGTCTACAAAAAAAAATGTTGCACCAAAAGCCAACTTTGGTCAAACATGTTGTACCAAATACACTTTAACCTGATTTTAAATGATCATATCGAGAAAAATTATAACTTTTAAGGTTAGAATTTCACATCAACAAAAGTAGGATCATTTTTTACCAAATGCATCTGCTGCAAAACAAGTCCACTGTCTTTCTCGATAAATTAATGGCTTGTCAAGTTCATGCTTCAGACTGGGGTCTAGTGGCATCTAACTTGATATTGCAAAACTCAGAGAAACTTTTGAATGATGGAATTACATAATAAGAAAGGAAAAGTGAAAGTCATGCATACCTCTCTGAACCTCGTGAACAGATAAGTGTTGTCTCATCGGCTAGCTCGCCACCACCAATCTGAAAAAGGAAGTTGTGGTAATACAATACCATGATGAGAAAAAAGAAAAAAAACTGAAATATTGTTCATTGTTCCCGGACATTATGGAAATAATAGCATTTTGAACATCAGTTTCTAAAAGGAAAAAAGAGTTTAGCTCAGGAAATCCATTACTAATAAGTAATAACCTATAGGGTTAATAACTAAAAAACTGTCCAAGGTTTACCCTATGTTAAAATTAGGTGTCTGAAGTTTGAAATGTTAAAATGGACTGTCTCAAGTTTCATTTTTGTTGAAATTTGTTATCTCTGCGCGTCTTTTCATCTCCCTTCAATCATTTTCATCAACCCGCTCATAATACAAAACTCTTTACTTTTCAAAAAATCGTTAAATTTCAACCAAAAGTTGAACATAAAAAAAAAATTCTAGCTGAGTGGTGTGGAACAATTTTCAAACGGCAACGGAGCAAGATTTACTTGCGCGGATGTGGCCAGCTTCTTAGGTGACGGTCCCGGCAAGATGACGAGAAGAGAGTTTGTAAGGGAGCTCGAAGTTGACATTCGGTTTCGTCGGAATTGACTTCTCTAAAGTAATTACACCGAGACAACACATTTTAACAAAATTGAAACCTTAGACACTACAATATAACATTTGAAACTTCAGACACCTAATTTTAACATAGGATAAACCTTGAACAAAATTTTAGTTATTAACCCTAACCTACAAGCCATGGTTTAACCCAGCTAGCCTCTAAGTTTCCACTCAATTTTGTATGATAACAGGCAATGTGGATATGAGTAAATCTAACAATGATTTTGGAGTCTTATTTGAGATAGTCCATCAACCAACCACTCATAAACCAACAGATATTCATGAAAACTCTCTAATTCAATATAAATTGCATCACTTTACCTAATGATCAAAGTAAAGACTAGACATACCAAGCAAAGAGGTTTTTGTATTTGTATATTGGAGGCAAGGTAGCTGTCACCAGGTGCAATCAGAATTGTGTCACCAGGCCTGAAAGGAGTAACCCAGATCAAGTCTCCATAACGGATAGTTCATAGTTTTGAATTAACTCGACAAACCTTGCAGCAGATACAGCTGATTCAATGTCGGAAAAAACGCCAGTTTCGGTTGGGTCTTTCAGAGATCGGTCCACTCGAAGCCATAAGCGAGGGTGGCAAGCCAAGTGACACCATCTGTGGCAAACGAGCGCGGTGTTATGCCTATCTGCAAACTCAGTGACAATTCGTGACGGAAATGGCGCAACCACTGAACCATTACTCTATTCGTGCATTACATAGTATTTCCATTTGGCATATTTGTAATTTGATAGCACAATTAGGTCAATTCAACTAACAGTGCCATGTCGGTTTCCGATATTTTGAATTTTCCTAATAAAGATGCTTCTTTTTTTAGATGTTCATTTGCTCAAAACCACGAAAATAGACGTTCCAAGGGAACAAAATCCAAATTTAACACAGCCAAGAAGCTCAATGCTCAGCACATAGCTCAAAGAAAGAACAGCACAACCAGAATAAGCGTGTCATGCAAAATCAAATAATAATGAGTAAATAAAAAACTGAAATTTCTATTGTAAAAAGATCAAGCTACTCAATCCCTAAAAAACCCTAATCCCAAATCAGTGAATAATCCGAGCGATAAAAAAAATGGGAAATTTCTCAGAGAAGAGAGCCAACGAGAAATAATGGACTTTTTTTTTGCTCAAAACCATGGAAACAGACGTTCCAATGGAACAAAATCCAAATTCAACGCAGCCAAGAAGTTCAATGCTCAGTACATAGCTCAAAGAAAGAACAGCATAATCAGAATGAGAGTGTCATGCAAAATCAAATGATAATGAGAAAATAAAAAACTGAAATTTCTATTGTAAATTGATCAAGCTACTCAATCCCTAAAAAACCCTAATCCCAAAATCAGCGAATAAACAAAAATGGAAATTTCTCAGAGAAGAGAGCCAACGAGAACCGATTTCAATCAAAATTGAAGCGAGGTGAGGATATATAGATTGAATTAAATACCAGGTAGCGGCGAGAGGAAGCTGAAGATGTGCATAAGGCAGCCGTCATCGAGATTGTTGATGAAAGCCGATTTGAGCTTCCTCCTCTTATCGTCTGAACATGGAATCAAGGTTTGCTGTAACCCATCTTCTTCCTCTGCAACTTCCATGAGGAGGAGGAAGGTAGCTGAGCTCCGAAGCAGCCGATCTCGACGACGCACGCAAACGCTCTTACTGATCAATGATCCTTCAGACAACTTAAGTGCTTGCTATTGGTTGGCGAGTTGGTTTGTCGGTTCTTGATTCCGACAACTCACAATTTCATTTGTAGGTCCAATGCTCACTACTTAGGGGAGCCACTTCGGTGCACTAGCGAAATCCTCCCGCCTTCTAAAAATAGTAATGTTTTAAAGCGGTTATAAATGTCTTAAACTATTAAATATTAAAGAAAAAACAAATTACCTATCCAATAAGTTGCAAGTTACTAAACTATATATATTAATATTTTATTATTTACTTTTATATAAATAATATTATTTAATCCTTAACAATAAAAACAAATTATCCAATTTTTTTTTATAGTATTACAATTTTTTATGCTAAATAATTTTAGTACTCTTATTATATATATATATAAAAACTTATTTTTGGCCAATATATATACATAAACTTAAACACAAATAAATATAGTGTTTTTTTTGCCAAACTAAATATAGTGTTAGATTTTTAATTAAGTTTATCAGTTAATTTCAATTAAATAAAAGTAGTATGTTGCTTCAGCTACTATTTTTTCATTTTAAGTACAATGTTATTAAGTAAATGCATTTTTTTTTGTTTCCGTAAATGCATTCTCTTTATATATATATATACATATATATATTGCTAAAAAAAGTATGACCTAATTTTTTTATGAAAAGTAATAATATCTTTGTATATAATCTCATGTTATTAGAATCAAACCGAAAACTAGAGAACCAATTTCTACTTCGTCCGGTCGAACCGGCTCGAATACGGTCTGACCACTTGTTCAAATACAGCAAAAAAAAGTAAAAAATGGTTTTGAAAAAAAAAAAAATCGGCAGTTGGCAGTTTATCCCTTTCGCAAATGGGCAAACGTTTTTTTTTTTTTTTATAAAATTCTGATTTGTATTTTAAAAGAAAATTGAGAAAATTAAAATTACATGTTCTCTCTCTTTAACCTGCTATAGCAGGTCATGAATTTATAATTTTTAATGTTTTTAACTAACTTTCCTTTTTAAATTGAAACTTTTAGGAAATGGCGGTACCATTCCGCGGCGGCATATAATAAATTTCCCACTACTTAGGCTTCGGGGAACAAATATTTCTCTGGGCGTTTGGGCCTAAGTTTAGTTAGTTCCTTACAAAGATTTCAGTCTCCAGAACATTATTTTTATAATTTATTATAAGCTACTTAATTTAAAAAAAAATACAATATTTTTTCATTATTCTTTAAAATCTGGTCAACGGCGCTCTTATATCATCTTTGGAAAGTCCCCTTGAAAGCATTTTTTAAAATAATTTTAAAAAATATCATACAATTAATATATATTATAGTGAATGTTTCATTTAAATCTTATTACTTATGTCATTATATTTTCTGCATTTCTATTTTGTTTCATTATCAACTTAGCAGTATATCCTTCTGCATTTCTTTTATATTCCTTTCAGATGGATCAAGCACGTCGTAACTAATTAATGTAAAATGGTTATTAAGCCTCAGTTGAGCCCCCAAAAAAAAAAGCAATTAAATAACAGAGCAATTTTATTGTTCCGTTAAATCCTCTGTTTCTACTTAACTTAAGAACAAACACAGTAGAGTATCCTTCAAGGTGAGCAAGGAAAATCAAATACACACAGCACAGATACACAAATTCAAGGTCCTCTGCATAATCAGTTGCTCTGATTCAAATGCAGGCCCAGAATTCACAAGACAGTAACTACGCATCGGTTTATTAACAAGATGGTGAGTGGCAGGGCAAAACAGAACAGCTTCAATCTTCTTCCCATTGGAATGTATCTTCATTTGGCTGACAGTTAAAGCAAAACTCTTGGCATTACCAGCAAATCCGTAAAACTAAACACCGAAGATTCGACAATAATGGTGAAGAGATAAAGGAAGAAATTACCCTTACTGTAAAATGTAGAAGCCTCTATCTCCATGGTTCCACTGTATGAAGTCCCCTCAGAAGTGCTGGTTTTGACAAAGTCCGCATTTTTGCAAAGGCTCGGCATTTTTGGTCCTTGGTAAGAAATGCATGGCTCGGCTTCGATGCTACCTTCTGGCAATGCTCTACTTGACAAGTTCCCGGAACTTGATGCTATGTTGTTTTCAGGAGGAGGGAGCTTTGAGTAAATAGGAGAGGGTGGTGTTGAGAAATGGTTGATTGTCGAGTCCAAAGGTCTGTGGAAGAGCAAATGAGCAACCACTCGGTCTATTGGGTTGGTCTTTGTTTCACCATCCAGCATTTTCACCTCTCTGCAACACCAAAAGCGTTACTCTTTGACAGAATCTATATATATTCTGGGTTAAGAACCTAAAAACAGTATTATAGGTCATGCTGCTACTCATAGTTCCAGATTTAAAATGTTGATATTCGTTGTCTCAACTATTATATTTGTTACTTTCCACTTTTTTCAACTATTTTAGCATTAAAATTGGCGTTTTAGCTTTTAAGCAACAAAAACATATTATTTTCCACTTTTCCGAAGTATCAGATTTGTTGCTCATGGTTTAGGCTTATTTGATGCTTAAAAAACATGTTTTTGTTCTGTCAATTTAAAGAGAAAAATATGAAAATCAAAACAATCTTACCGTTGGGACACCGAATATCAACATTTTAGATATGGTACAACGATTAGCAACATGGTCTATAGAGTTGGGACTGTTTTTAGGTTCTTAACCCTATATTTATTCCTCATCTTTCTTTTTGGTTTAAAGTTGTAGAAAGAGCAATAACCCTTTTGTCTATTTTTTTGGCAAATATTTGTCTATTTCTTTTAGAAAATCCATCAAACTTATAGGAAAAAGAGACTGGAAGTGTTAAGAGTATGCTGTTAGCAATTTAGTGCAAGTTCAGCTTGTTTTTTGTCAAGAAAAAAACAATTTTCTTTACAATCACTCTAAAGTTGAGTATATAAATGAATCAAGTACCTGCTATTGCTTTCTGTGTCTTCCTTGTCAACTATCTCCTCGTCTCTTACCCTTGTCGTACTTGTGCTGCGATTGTCACCAGTACAACGCCTCTGTACAGCACTTTTAGCAAGTCGAAACAAGCTATCACGAATACACAGTCTTATTCTGCTGTCCAACTGCATCATAACGAAAAAGTTAAAGAACTCTAAGATTGCATACCTGGAAATGAAGCCACTAGAAAGAGAAACATACTTTAGCAATCACGTCTTGGAGCCGACTTAGCACTATTTCCTCAGCAGAGTATTTTCGAGAAATGGAATACTCATTGGTTCGTGCTTGCATCTGCGATGAGTTAAGTTTGAATGAAGGATCGTCTTCATGCGCTATTTTCGAATTCACTTGCAGAATCTCTGGAGTATCTGTTAGGGTTTCTGAACACGAACTGGGAGACCCCGAATGAGAAAAGGATCTAATTGAGCTGTCTGTTACATGCTTAGAAGACCATAGCTCATCAGCATTACCAAGAATGTTGCCAAATGGATCTTCATTACTGCAAGATTAACACATGGGAGTTGATTCAGTCAGATTGATACAGACAGAAGAAAAAAGGGTTAAGAATCTATAAAGTCTAAACTATAGGCCGCGTTGCTAATCACTGTCCTGGATTTAAAATGTTGATATCAACTATTAGATTTGTTGCTTTCCACGCTTTTCGACTGATTTCAGTGTTAAAATTGGCGTTTTAACTTTAAAGCAACGACAACATGTTGTTTTGCACTTTTCCAATTTATCATATTTGCTGCTCATGGATTAGGCTAATGCTTTAAAAACATGTTTTTGGTTCGACAATTTTATGAGAAAGAAGTGAAAATCAACCAATCTGATAGTTAAAACACTGAATATCAACATTTTAAATTAGGACAACGATTAGCAACATAACCTATTGTCAGATCAGTCTAGGGGCATTCAAGAAAATGCAAATGTAGATGAAAATTACGACAATTAGCACCTTCTCAAGAGATGGATCACATTTTCAAAATGATATTTTTATAGCATAAGCTTGAACAAAGAACTAGCACGAACTCCATAATGGGGATCACTTACCCAAAGAACCGATCAAGGTCATCAAAGCTTCCAATATTTTCCCATCCATAGCCAAGGAAATCATTATGCTCTTCCCCTTGAGGATTTTCAAAGAGTTGATAATCTCTATCAGGATCAGATGTCTCTGGCAGTAAGATTATACGTAAAATTAGAAATACCAATAACAAGATAAATTGTAGAAAAAACGTATTAAAAGAAGGGTTTGACAAACATGCAGACAACTGTATTTGCAGTCGAATTTACATCCGTTAGATCTTGAGAAGCGTCTGATTTCAGAAGATATGAACTTAATCAGATCTCAACTGTTACACAAATCTTGATGCGTCTGATTTAACAGCTGGAAATTCGATTGCATTTACAGTCACTGCAATTCATCCAAACTCTTAAAAGAATATTTAATTAATAAATACTGTCATCACCTTTTTCCGGAACATTGTCAGCTACTTCACAATTTTTGAATTCCTGATCAGTTTTGACAAAATCCATGTCAAGCCATGAATCCATGCCGAGTCCAGATGATGAACTCTTTCCATGTTTTCCATAGTTGGAAGTGCTCTTGAGCTTTAAATCAAAATATCCATGATTTACTTCAAGTGTCTTCTGTGCAGATGCCTTAGTTGCAGAAACTTCTCCTTTCTGATCTTTCTTGCTGCAATCATCTTTGTTTCTATCCGGATGAGGAACTATATGATCTTCACCTGCCTCATCCCATATTATGCTTCCTAGCTGGTAAATATTAAGGTAAGATTGTTGGCCTGATATTAATGAGAAGTACAATTTATCAAAGATGAAGAATAAGGCAAACCAAGTTATTCGCGAAAAAAAGAACTTTATAGCTAAAATTAACAAACACGTATTAACTCGCAACGAATGCATGCTGTATAATCAACTTTTCCGATAAGAAAGGTTGAAGTTCGTCGAACAATCCTTAGAGGGACTGAGCAACAGACATGTAACCAAATGCATTTTGCTTTTCTGCACAAAAGTCACAACAACTTACCATACACTCCACATATGGGATAATTGGTGTGATATAAATATAACTTTACTAGTACCATACACAAATTATGTTTTGATGATAACAGTGCAAAATTAAGTAAGATAGGGTTGAGATGAATGAATGCTAAAAAGTCTCATGAAGTAGCTTGAACTATCGGTCTCAAACAACATTAACTAAGGGGTTAAGAACCTAAATACAGTCACAACTATAGGTGATGCTGCTAATCGCTGTCTCGAGTTTAAAATGCTGATATTATGTGTCTCAACTATCAAATTTGTTACTATCCACTGATTTTAATGTTAAAATTGGTGTTTTAAGCAACAAAAAGATATTATTTTTCACTTTTCTGAACCATCAGATTAGTTTCTCAAGGTTTAGACATATTTGACACTTAAAAAACATGTTTTTGTTCCATCTATTTTAATAAAGGAAAAATAAAAATCAACAAATCTAATAGTTGGGACACTAGTAACATGTTCTATAGTTTGTAATATTTTTAGGTTCTTCAATCTTAGCTGAGGCAAACTTAATGAAACGACGAATGACAATACCGATTACCGGCCACCAGCAAGTCAGCAACAATGTCAATATGGTATTACTTCAACACGTAACCCCTTAATCAATAAGTCGTAGTTTCAAACTCAACTGAGTGATGAAGCGTGGAAATGGAGAAATATTCATAGCTAGCATTTTATCCAGGCTGATTCTACTTACAGATCCATTCATAACACGAGTAGCTACGAAAATCAAAACCATGAATACAACTGAAATCTTCCACGAAACCACTTAATGGTTTTCTATGACTATTCTAAACTAAAGCTGGACACACAAACAGTAGACCCAAAACAAAACTCGAACTAAAGCAAACAAATAGTTACCTCCTCGTCGTTCCAATCAAACATATCAAGCAAAATTACGGTAGCAGCTCTCCACGGCGTTAAAATAGTCAAATTTGGGCACAGAACTGAAGCAGCAGATGAATCCAAACATGGTAGGGTCGAGAAGAAGAAGCGATACCTTAAATTGAAGTAACGCAGAAGAATGACGACGTCAAAATCGAAAAAGAGATCACCAGAAAGACGAATTAAGGAGGCAAAAGTTACAGCAGGGTATGGAAATAAACCTAATTTCAGAGCAAACACATTCAAAATCAAATTGAACTAAAGAGAGAGCCAGAAATCTAGAGAGAGGGATGAAGAAGAGGAGAGAGAGTTAACGTGACGTCACGTGTGGGGAAAAGCAGTCTTCGCATTTAGACACGTGTGACTTATGAGAGCCGTATATTTTTCTGTTCTTTTCTTTCTTTTTTTGTTATTATTTATGAGAGCCGTATCTGAAGACTGAACTTGTGGTTTGGAGAGGCCGATCTGTTGCTGCAATCTGAATGGCTGGAGCAGGTAGATTCTTTTTTCTTATTTTGGTAAATAGGTAGATTCTTGATTATTTAATTTTCTTGAATTTGATATTGTTAGTTTTTTTTTTTTGGCTCGTTAGAGCACTTCCAATAGTAATGCCTAGTTCTTAGTTCTATGTTGTAAATTTATTATTATAGAGAGTGCCTAGTGTAATTTACTGTTGGTCCATACTGGTAATGATTAAATAGACACTTGCATTTTCAATAGGAGTGCCTTGTTCCAAAATGGGAGTGCCTAGTTCCAATTTTTGCCACGGGACGCTGACTAGGCGCCACTAGGCGTGACTAGGATTACTAATATTACTGTTTTGTCATTATTGAGTGAATAGTGAAGTAAGATAGTGCCTACTAGTAGGAACTCCCAAGTTACTGTTCATGTCGGTGCCAACTTTTTAATATTATTTTATTCGATTGTGTTGCCCATCTCTTTGATTGTATATATATTTGGTTACGCTAAGTCAGATAGACAAGAGCCGTAATCAGTCATTTTGAATATTATGTAACATAAATAACGACACGAACCAAAATTACTACTTTTTAACTCTGAATCAATTTCAAAATTTCCATATCTAATTTGTTTATATGTTACCATGTTGAATAACCGTTAATTCTAAATTTTGAAATAGTATAACATTTCAAATTATTAAATATGGAAAATAATTACTACAAAATATTATATTATTTTAATGCATATATATTTTTATATATTTTACGTATTATATTATATTACTATATGAAAGAAATATATCTTTTACGATAAATTATTATAAAAATTATACTTTTAGAATGATGTATATATAATATATTTCTAATTTACATATATTGGAAATCATATATAAAAACACATGATTAATGCAATAATCGATTTACTAATATGATCATGGATGTACATAAACGTGAATATGTTGATGATATTGAATTAAGATATGTCAATCAACGTATAACAGATATACACTGATTATGGTGAAATAATAGATTCAATGAATTTGATTGATCAATGTTATTATATCAACAATTATATTATCAATCATTCTGCATGTCGCATGGGTACTGCACCTAATAGTAATTTTACCTTGGTCAAGTAACGTATAATTATTGCAATGAATTGACAATAGAGAACAATGGATATGCACGAACCGGTCGGGCCCGAATATGTTCCGAACTGGATTGGTACTAATTAAAACAGTATGGTCCGGTATGGACTGAATTTGAAATTAGCACTAAAAATTCTGGACCGATTTTGGATTGGAACTGTAAAAAAAAGTCTGGTTCAGTTCAAAACTGGTCCGACCCATTTTCCTATACAAATTTACCCTAATTAAAAAAAAAAAAAGCAAAAAACCGATCCTCCGACAAAACTGATCCAGTTAAAAACCAGTTCAAAACAGTCTGGTCCAGTCAAAAATCAAAATTTTTGAGAAGTATATTACTGGTTTTTGGTCTGGTTCTCCTCTCGCATAATTGGTCTGTTTGGAACCGGTCCAGTCTATACCAGTTCCGAACCGACCGGACCGGTTATTTTCTTATCCCTATAGAATGTAAATTTTTATTAAAAAATTCTATTACATTTTTATAATTTTGTATATATTTTCCCTATTTTTTTAATTAAAACATCTAATACTTGAATCTCATTATTTATTCATGTCTGTATTTGTAAAAAAATATGAATATATAATTTATATATAATGATATATAAATTATATATAATGCAAAAATTATATTTGAATTATGAAATTATGTGGGTCCCAATGTAGAAGTGGAACTTGGCCTCCACTACTGGAGAGAGTGCCAATTTTACAGTGTCATTTACTGTAGCAAATACTGTAGCAGTGCCACTTTGATGAGTTGGCAGTGACGTGGCTGCTGATGTGGAGGCACTAGGCACTTGCTATTGGAAGTGCTCTTAGATATTGTTAGTTAGATGGTTAATAACTATTATTTTATGTAGCAATTCAAACTTCGAGAAAAATAGTAATTAAGTAGTTCTGTTAATATTTTGAATAAAAACGAATTGATTTATCATGTGAAGAGAACTTGAACGACTGAAATTGGTTACAACATCATAATCATAATATATTTGCACATTTTTTATTTTTTATTTTGCTAAAAACCTCATTTCTATCAAAAAAATTTAACCATATTTTCTCCAAATCGATTTGCTCCGCCAAAGGTGGATTCAGATTCTGAAATGCTCGAATAAGTAATTCTCTGTTGTTCATCAGTAATAAAGGGTACGACATAATCAATTTGTTGGTTATGTGACATCACGCGCTTCTTACGTGAGGAATTTCGTAGTTTTCAACAAAAACACTAATAGAGCTACCTAATTCCTAGTATATCAACTAGTGGGACCTAATATTTTAATCGGGTCACCTTGAATCTAAGACTTTGAAGTCAAATCACACAAATGTAAACATTATTAACCACTAAATTACCAATGTCAGTGGTAAAACCGCACTCGAATCATGAATATATAAATTGAATTTTTTATTAATGAATTCTCTCTTGGATGGAAAACAAGATCCAAACATATCCAAATGAAAGTACATCCCATCCATCAAACAACCCCAAATAGGAGAAGTTAAGAAACATGATGAAACAAACTACATGAACAACAACAAGGGTATGGAAAACATCATGGTTTGTTCAGACAATTCATTAATCCTTTGCAACAAGAGTAAGCAAGAAATCCTTGTAATTCCCGTTAGCTGTCTCTTGGATCTTGTCTACAAGAGACACACCGTACGTTTCTCCATACACTTCCTTGATCTCCTTGATATCCACGTCAGCTCTGCTCACAATCACTCTTGTAAGTGCCTTCTTCTGCTTCTTGTGTGCATCGCTCTTCAGTGAAATATCCAGAATCTGTAATAAAAAAAACAGTTAGTGCATGATTACAAACAAATTAGAACGAACACTAGGAGATTAGACACGAGTGGAAACAATTTGACACGAAAAGTAACAAAATAGACACGAAACTAACAAATTAGACACAGTATGAGAGACCTGAATTGTTTTTCGTGTCTAACCTGACAGAAGTATTTTTCAGGAGTGCACAAGCATTGAACTGTCTCCTGCAGCCTCAGATCAGCACCAAATTCCTGAACCAGAACAAAAAACTCAGCAACTTAATATCGAACACCCAATATCAATAAAGTAAAGGGGTTATTTTACCCAAAAAAAAAATTAAGTAAACGGTTAAGAATCTAATTACAGTCTCAAGTTTGCATCATGTTACTTTTAAGTGTTTTAAGTTTAACTTGTTTTAATAGGTGTTTCAGTTTTCATTTTCGTTGTTAATAGGTGTCTCAGGTTTCGTTTTCGTTGTTTACTGCTAAATTTGACGGATTTTAGTATGATTTTTCTTCAATTATATATTTATGTTAGTTAAGTTAAATTAAACTTTAATTTAGCATAAATTTCTTTAACTTCACTGTATGTACACACTAATTGACATAATTTAAATATAAGCAAGAGTGTCATTTTTTTTCTTTTCACTACAGAAATTCCTAGAATTACTGATAAAAAATATTGTCGTTAAAAGCTGAATTTTCGTCGGCAAAAAAGACAATTACATTGGCAAATCATAAATTTCGTCAGTAAAAATAACGTTATTGAAAACGGCGTCGACAATTGTATTTCCCGACATAAATTTCTTTTTTAACGATCTTGCTCTTGAATTTTATGGAGCATTCAACTAAAAACCTGTCAAATTTAACAGAAAATACGAATGGAAATCAAAAAGCAACTATAAAACCTGAACACCTATAAATAACAATCTAAGATTCTAAACACGGATACCTAAAAGCAACATGGTACATTTTGCATACCTCATCGAGGTTTCGACCAATGGCCTCCTTGTAATACTTGAAGACAAGTTTGAGGTGGTTCCAGCTCCTGGTTGATAGTATCCCTACAACTTGTTCATCATCAATAAGCTTCTTCTTCTCAGAAATGGCGTGCGAAAGCACTTTTGCGTCTTTCTTCGCTGCGTCTTCTTTCGTCTTCGGCCCTTCGTATCTATAAGCACTTACTAGAGCCACCAGTAGCTGTTCAAATAACACACATAATGGATCAAAAATATATTTTTGGATTAAAATGTTTTTGGTGCCATTTGTTTAACCGATGTCTTCAGGGACGAATCTAGGAAATATTTTTAGAGGGGGCAAATAGGAATATGAAGTTAAAAAAATTTAAGAGTAAATAGATTTTTATAATACAAAAATTATTAAATACGTTACAAGTAAGTAATTTATTTACTTTTACCAGAATATCTACATTAATATTAAATACGAATAACTATTTAAATTGTTTAATATCCATAAATTTCCAAATATTCTTAACATTTGAAAAAGTTATTATTCTAAAATGTGTATATATATTATGACTATTAATTAAACCGTTACCAACTTTGATTTAATTAAAAATTTATGCCTGGACTTTAATTTTTTCAATTGGCTATTCGGATTTTCAATTTCTAAATATATTTTTACATCCGTTAAAATTATTGGATTACAAAAATGAGCATGTTCCAGTCAAGTGGGGTCTTTAATGTGTACCCAAAATGAATTCAGCAATAATAAATTGACCGAATTTTGGTAAAATAAATTTAATAAAACAATTAATTAGATGATATTTTACTATAATTCTTTCAATTTGTTACCGAATTTATCGTGATTATATACATCAAAATACCACAGCTCAACCGGGAAGTAAAAAAAGTAAGGTCTGATCAATGTGTTAGGAGCATAAATCACGACAAAATATGCTCGTAATATATATGTAGTATTTATGTACCGTGTTAGATGTTTTTTCACTTATAATAATAAAAAGAAAATAAATAAAAAATGAAAAGAAAAGAAAAGAAATATTGAAATAAAAATAATTATTGTATATTATATTTTTCATATCTTTATCTCTCTTCTTTTCTTCTCATCTTCCCCAGACTTCATTTTTCCTTTCACTCAGAACAAAAAGCCTAATTCTTTATTCTCCATTTCTATTATTATTCTTCTCGGTCAAATCTTCATCTTCTTCGAGATCAAACTCTCTAAATACTTTTCCTAAGTGGGACAAAGACTAGTCACAAACCATTTACATATATATCAGAGGGGGCAAATGCCCCCTCTGAGCCTTCATTTAGATCCGTGCCGGGATGTCTTAATGATATAATGTTTCTTTTTGTAGGCTTTTGATGCCACAACTAACTAGGGTCAGCAATTCCGAGCGATCTTAACCGTGGTTTGATGGTTTGCACCATGGTCTGACCCTGAAGTCCAATTAACAGCGACTCTAGCTGTGGTCCGACTCATCCGTAGGTCGCACCATGGTTAGTCAATTGGACCCTAAGTCCAATTGAGTTTTTTTAGGGCTAAATTATAAAAATTAAAAGTATAAATTAGAGGACTAAACTGAACTGAATAAAATTATTTAACGGTCAAACTTGACAGTTGACTAACAGATGCACCAAAAGTCTAAAAAATGCAAATATATAGCATCAAAATCTGGAAAAAAAAAAAAAAAAAAAAAACACATTGACACAAAAGATCAACATTTGTCAAACATATGGCACCAAAAGATTTTTTTTGCCAAAAAAAAAATGGAGTAGTAGCGACCCTTCCCACTACGTAATGTTCGAGCACTCCTACTCACGGTCTGAGTTTTTTTTTCGATCGGACCGAGCAACCAGCGCACGCACTGGCCTCGTCAACGTAGCCCCACTAGCAGTTTAGTATAGTTAAAAGGCCGACCCGTGCCCAGATCTACTCGCATCCTCATATATCTGACGCAGTGCGTGGGTCAGGTGGATTTCAAAACTAAGACATCGAAGCCAAACCACATTGGAGAGCACTATTGACTACTATACCACATCTGCTAATGGTCACTAAAATACCTTTTTAACCCCTATCTATTGACATAAAACATGCAAATGCTTCTTCAAACCAATAAAAAAAATGCATTTTTTTTTTTTTTTACCTTGCGTTCATCGCCGGTGACGTGAGAAACAACGTCTTCTTCAATGGATAGGTCAAAGAGGGAGTGGTAAGCTCTTCTTGCTCCCAGGAGTTCTTCGGAGGAGCGGGTGCAAGCCACCTCCACGATCACGCCGTAAGATTCATGGCCTTTCTTCAACGCCTTCTTCACCAACCTTGCGTCTCTTTCCCATGGATGCATTGCCCATTGAACAATAGCATTCTGCAATTCACAGTTTCAGACACGGTGGACTCAACCAATAACAGTTCGAGATTTAATTAGGTCCGTGGGGATACCTAAATTAGCGACCAAAAGCAAAATTCATAATTTTTTTCTTTTGCTGATGAAATTATTCGTCGGGGATTACTATATTTTTACCGATGGTACAATTGTTTGGTCATAAAATACTTTGCCGAGTAAATTGTTTTTTATCGGAAAAAATTATATCTTTACTTAGGGGTGTCAGTGGAGCGGATATCGCCAGTCCCGGACTCGCCCTGGATCGACATGGTCGACCGGTACCCGTCCATACAATTACAGATCGGGTCGTAAAGAGAGATTTTACCTAAGGAAATAATTCATCAGCAAAGATGTTATTTTTTGACGAAATCGTATTATATCGGCAAAGATAGTCAATCCCGAAAAATTCAATTTTTGTTAGAAAAGTTGAATTTCTTAGTTGGCGAAATTCTATTTTTCTTGGCAAAACTTAAGTTTCTTACTGATAAAATTAAATTTTAGTGGATAAATAGTCAGGGCCAACAGTTTGGGTCTTTCTACTATGCTTAATAAGCATCATGCTTTTTTTATATTTTTTATTGTATTAAAGGTGAACCTAGATGAAAATTAATATTATTAATGTTATGATATAAATACAAAGTATAGTTAAATTTTTTTATACTTTTAAAGGTTTTATAAAAGTTACAATTAAGTTTATTTTAGTAATAAAATAAACACAAACATAATACTAGTAGTAGAAAAATTCTAACAGTTTCATTAGCAAAGATGGATAATCCATTTTACCGGTAAAATATGAGTTTCGTGGCAAATGTTGAATTTTTATGAAAAAAGTATTTTATTTTATCGCAAAAGATACTTTTTCCGACCAACTCCTTTATGTCGTAAAAAATGGGTTTTTGAAGAAAAATCTTTTTTGTCAGTAAAGACACTTTTAATGACGAAATGTAACGACGGAAATAAATTTGGTCGCTGCTTCTAGATTTTCCAGTAGTGCATCTCAAAATACTACCTTGAAACGCATGAACTCGTGCTTGAGCAGCTTGACTCTATGATCGTCCCATCTCTCAAATTGCCTCTCATCCTCCTTAAACAAATGAGGGCTCGATTTCCGGAAACTTTGTCGTTTTTCCGGATGCGATGTCCCCAGAATTGCGATCAGCGATCTCTCGTCCACTCCGTGACCTGAAAATCAAAAAATTCATCGGCGACATGATCATCAGTAAAAAAAACATGTTCTTCCCTTCGTTTTCAGACAAAAAAGATTGTAAAAGACAGCGAATTCTAGACTCGGTGTTGTGAGAACTTCGAAAACGGCCAATTTCCGCCGCCCACGGCGGCGGGGTCCATTTCCAGCTCCGGCGAGGTGAAATAGCGGCGAAGAGTACCTGAGAAGGCTCTGGTGAGAACATCGAGTTGCTCCGGTTGCGCCATTGTTGATTATTTAATTGGATTGGTGATGTCGTTGACGGAGAAAGAAAGGTTACGACTTTGGACTATGTCTGAACTTCGGTGGTGGTGTTTTGGTTTATCTGCGGTGGCAGATTTATATGGTCCGACAAGGTCATTTATGTCTTTTTACCAACTTCTTTCTGTTTTTCCCATTTTTAAATTTAAATAAATTTCCGTTTTTTGGTTAAAACCTCCACCGGTCCTTAACTTTTACTTTTGGACCAACTTCATCCCTGAACTTCTGAATAAAATTAAATTAAATGATTATTTTCATCCCTAACCAAGGTTCAAACTACCAAACTAGGTTAAAACATTTATAAAATAATAATAAAAAAAAAGGTTAAATAATATGTGCAACAAAAAAAAAAAAATCGAGGTTGGTTGGATCAACTGGTAAAGTGAGTTGCGTTCACAGGAGCGGCGTGGGGTCAAATCTCATTGTAGACACCACATTGAGGAGATTTTTAACATTAACGCTCTCGGTCCGAAATTGAAGAAGCAATTGTATATAAAAAAATGTGCAAAAAAAATAGGGAAATATTTGGGCCCCTCGCGAGGTACGGAGATTTCAGTTACACTACAGTATATCTAAGTTATGTTCATAATATAGTATAATTATAAAATACGTTTGGAAAAATTGTCTATCGTGAGGTACCCAAACTGCTCCTAAAAAAGTATCATCGGTAAAAAAAATTGACCCTTACGTCATTCTATTAGGGACTCGAACCTTCTAGTCTCGCGACTATGAAGTGTACTTTACTTTTCGGGTTCTCATTAGCCAAGGACTTGGATTTTTTTTTTTTTTAAATTTTCGGATACTTAAGTTAGTTGTACAACTTGGTACAACGAGTTACAATTCTGAGAAGTGAACGAAGTTCGAATCCGACTGAATACGCTTCATTGTGGAAGGTTTTAACAATAACACTCTTGTTATACTCTTGTTATATTGTGTACCAAAAAAAAATTAGGACCCAATGTACCACATGGCTAAAGTTAAGAGTGCACCTTTGTAGTTTTCATAACTTTAGTCAAGGGCAGTTGAGAAAGAGTAGTAATTAATTATTAAGATATGGATGATTAACTGAAGTTTTACCAATAATTTCCCTTATAGTCCACAACAATTAATCATTGTAACAGAAATAAAACCTACATTGCCAAAGTTAATGTTCGAGAAAGGCAGTTTTTAAGTTAATTGCATCATAGTATCATGACTTTGGCAAGTTCCATAATTGGCACACAAAAATTTCCCTCATTCCACATAGTCATGAAATGGACATTCTTACAAATTATGATTTTGTGTAAATAATGACTAACACTTAATCCTTATTATTTAACTGACTCGGAGTAAGTATAAATTATTTTTTCAGTTTAGCACCTAAAACACATCGTTAGAAAAAAAAAAAAAAAAACATTTTGGGTAGATAAGTTAATGAATGACCAAAAAGTTTGAAGTCCAAAAAACAATTGTACCTAAAGTTTGCAGACTGTAACATCAAAATCAACGCAGAGTGTGATAAACGTGACACATTTATGTATGTGTTGTAAACTTGTAATAGTGGTCGGTGTGGTAGACCATCAACAATTTGCAGAGTGTGAAATGTGAATAATGAACTGCCCTTTGACAATTTTAAATATATATACATCATATATCACGCGCTCGGAAAACTTCATCCCCTTATTTTCTATAATAAATCAATATTGAAATACTACTTTTTCTTGGCCATCTATTGAAGTTGAACACTAACTTAAAAAAATTGATTTTAATTAATTAATGCAGCTAAGAGTTATACTAAGAGTTTTCTTAGTGATTTAATTGTGATGATCATATGTTCATTTCCTTACGTAATGTTCAGATTTTCCTGTTTATAGTGTGACGTTTGTTCGATCAGACTTAATGAACAATCAACACATAAACTAATACCGTCAATGTAACTCCATCTACATCATAGTATAATTAAGATTCTGACATGCTAAAAAGGTTAATTCTACTCATCTTCTCGTATATCCAAGGAGTTATGTAAACTAGAAGAAACTTAATATATTAATCACTTATTAATAACTTCGCTCCAAAATGTCACACCAAAAAATTTTAAATTTAGAAATTTGGAATGAAATCATATTAATTTAAGCAATCTCACTTAAGTATTAGATCAGGTTATACCAAGAGTTCGCATGAGACAAATATTTATCTAAGATTCATTATATTTGTCCATTATATATATTGGCCAAGTCCATTATATTAACAGAACGAATTATTGATTGAAGTCAATTTCGAGTTTCTAAATAATAGGAAGTTAGAACACAAAAAAAAAAAAAAAAAAGGAAACATTTTATTTATTAAGATAGATGATAATTAACAATGAATCTACTCTAAACATTAGAGGTATTAATTCTATAACATAGACGTGCTTCCACGTGGGAAGATATTGGTTGTTGGTTGAGGAGTCTATCATCAAGTATTAAATTAGTCGATTGTGATCCATAAAATGTGACATTTAATAAAAATCTTAGGTACATATATGTTTCCATTTATTTGAATATTGAGAATTATATACTTGGTATGATCTCTTGGGTAGATACATATCTACTATATTATATTAATTCGGTACCGGAAGCCCTCTGATCGACACGTGGACAGTCCACGCAGTCACCGTTTCCTAATTTAATCGAAATTTAATAGGGTTTCTCTAAATTTAGATACTTAATATTGACTGATTGAAAATTAAGAATTATTTTTATCTCCTATTTTGGTCTCTACGCAACTTAAAGAAACAAATTAATTAAAAGTTTCCTTTTAAATTCATTATCTATACAGTTTGGTACCGGAAGACCATAGGCCGCCACGTCATCACTAAAATATATACATAATATTTAGTTTTAAGCAATATTTTTATATATATAATAAAAATAATTACGTAATATATATAAAGTAATATATAGTAAATCACTTTATATATGTAAAACGTTATTATGTATATATGGAATAATAATAATAAAAATTTAAGATCGACAAGTAAACAATTATTAATTAAAATATTCAATACAAATTTAGAAATAAATCATTTACATATTCCTCTAATTATGTCTTTTCTAATCTATGGTTGTTGTCGATAGTTGTTGATTAAGAAAACTATATATATATATATATATATATATATATATATATATATATATATATATATATATATTAAATAACAAAAACTACAACCAATCGAGCATGTAATATATATTATGTAATATATATTGTTTACAAAATACACTATATATACATATATTATATATAATTGTTTGTTTGAGGCGCTTCTAAACTCTAAAATAAAATTTTATTTAAATTCGCGCACACTGGTGAATAATTATGTAACGCACTGGCTGCAAAGCACCTCGACTTCAAAACTCCGGTGGCATACCGGTGGAGGAAGACGGCAGGGGAGAAAGTACGGAATAACTTTGCCACGGGAGGATCTGGTGTGTTCGATACAGTGCTGGTTCCAGAAATCCAACATGACTACACGCACAGATCAACCAGTTTTGCATCTTAATCAACAAGGAGAACATGTACAGTAAGGACTCGCGGTTCTCTCTCGCCCTATTTTCTCTCAGGTAATGATTTCTCATTTTACTTGGCCACACATAATGGCTAAATTAGTCTAATATCGGTACATGTTGATTAAAGGTCAAACCGTCAAAGTATTTATTTAGTAAAATATATAATCAAACATATATTCTCTTTAAAAGTCAAACATATTGTAAGACGAGATTTACGGCTAAAATATTTTCTCTTTAAATGTACAAGCTGATCCCCCAATGGGAACTAGCTCATCAGTCGTTCATTTCCTAGATGCAAGAGTTCAGCCTCAACACCCTTGTGACCGAGGATCCCTATGGTGGTTAGTGTTCGTCATTTTTTGTTATAGTACGTACTACGTAGTATAACGGAGAATTTGATTCATCTAATATTGTTTTAACATTGTTAAATATGATAGTTCCACTAATTTTCTATTTACATGTGTTTTATAGCTTCTTAATAAAACTTCTTAATAATATGTATATGAGAAAGCAAGATATCATTTATTGTTTAGAATTTTCGAAGCCATCGGAGACTCAAGATGATGGGTTACAATTTCCGGTGCTATAAAAAAATTAACATTATTTACTAAATTATATTAATGCACAGAGGGAGGTAATAATACAAAAAGTCGATTCAACTCATAAAGATCAATCCAATTAAGTTAACATGCGGTAAGGTATTATAATAATATTGTTTCCATTGATATATACTTTGTGTTTATTATTGCAATCGTGAAATCCTTAAATTTTGGCCAAGAACCGGGAGGCCAAAACAAATACAGCAGTGTGAATCAAGAGGAGTAATGAACTTTAGCAAGAAGTTAGTATATCGAGACTATGAATTCTCCTTGTGCCTTTAATAACACTGTTAAGGTTCGTCTTTACGTACAATAAATTTCAAATTTCAAATTCTTATTTAGATAATCATCCTAAATAGTTTATATTCTTCCCCAGACTTGCATACGATTGTACATGTTGTCTCCTTTTTACTGATATTTTTCTTTGCTACTTGAAGTTGTTTCGACTCTTTACATATGAAATCATTTAATAGTACAATTTTTAAGGTAACAAGAAGAACTTTCGACCTATCCGACTACGTCTAAGAGTGCAGAAAGTGTCATCAATTGGAACGTTACAAGCTTTGAAAAATCATCAACCAACATCAATGAGTTGGAATTAAAGGTAATTAATTTCCTTATTGACCTACGGTAGGGTAAGTTTGCTATTTATAATTGTTATTATATTAAATATAACATCATTATTGATATAAATTTAAATTGTTAATTTTTTTTCTAAAACATAATATCACAAAAAATATTTACCCTCAATAAAATAGTAGCAATTCAATATATAGGGGCTCGGTCGTTTTTTTTTGTTTATAATTGCAATTATATTAAAGATAATATATATATATCGTTTACATATAATAAAGCATCATGAGAGTAATTTTTTTCTTTTTGGCCAAACATCATGAGAGTAATTACTTCATGTAATATTACACATATTTTTTTTTTCTATGAATTGTTACCTATAAAATATATAACTTTGATACAAGGTGGACAAAGTAAGAATGCTATCGTCTAGAACATCGTCCTATCTTAACAATACATTATTATTTTATATAATATTCATGACTATTTATTTACTAAATTTTGAGGAACTTAAAAACCAATTTCAATATATGATTTCTCTTTTATATTTTTGTTGTGTATATACTCAATATTTTTAGATTCGTTTAGAGATATGATAAATTTCTTCTAATGTCTTATGTTGTAGAAGAATTTGTTGAGTATATCTATTAGAATGTTGTATACACCATAAATATGAAATATATTATATATATATATATAATATTAAAACTTACTACAATCAACTACATAAATATATTACATGCATTTTCTTACTTCCATTTTCTATTATCTTAGTTATATAGTCTTATAAAAATGATATATACTATGTTCATTATTTCAGTATTATGAAATGTTTTAAATAATAGTTAGTGTTTAATACTTTAGTTAAACTAATGCATTACTATTAATTAATTTCTATTGAAAAGATATATTAGAATTTTTAAATAACTTTGCATATTCAAAAATCAAGAAAACTAAATTTTTTCATTTGAAATTTTCCCTAGCACGGTAGGTTAATGGTTTAAATAGTTAAATTTTTAAATATTATACCTATGAAAATCCTCAAATTATTTTTATGTCTCAAATCCAATTTTAACTAATTTATTTTTTAAAACGCTAAACATAATTATAAAAATGATATAATAATTAGTACTAAATATTTAATTAACCCAATGCATTATTATTAATTAATTTCTATCCAAAAAATATATTAACATTTTCAAATAATATTGCATATTCAACATATTAAGAAAGTTTTTTTTTTAATTTAAATTTTATTTCAAATTTCCCCGCGCGGTGCGCGGGGTTAGTGGCTAGTATGTGCTTAATTAATTTGTATGGTTATCATTATGTTTAATCATGTTTTGAGCGAGTCAAACACAACTCATCCAAACAATTCACATTATTTATGACTGGAAAAGAAAACATGATTATTAAACTTTCGAAAATTTAGAGATTTCTTATGTGAATTGATATTTTTTACTCCAGATTAATCAAATATAATAGATTCCTCGAATTTTTATAAATATTTATGAAAATATAAATCTTATTTTATCCAGGGAAGAAGCCATGATTTTACTGCAGATATAAATTATTGGAAATTTTTAAGAGCAGTAAATATAAGATGTTAAAGCGTTAAAAAAATAAAAATAAAAATTCAACTTTTAAGGTGTTGAATGAATCACAAAATGGTAGGAAGTTGATTGGGACTTGGTTATGGTAGCAGATTGTGCGGACATATATATATTTATAATATTATTATTATTATTATATATATTGATGATTTGATTGAGAAGGATTTGTGATGCAGCGTGATGACGGTGTGATAGATGGACGCGCAGGTACTGTCCCAAACGTCTGTCTCCATCTCCTGTCCCATGTATGTAAAGCTTACACGTGTAAAGCTTAAGATTTTTCAGTTTTTCCTCTTTAATTTATTATTATCTTATTGCGTAACGAAGATTTCATCAGAATACACTCCACGCGCTGTACTATCTACAGCTTCTAGTCACCTACCATCCATATACAAACAAAAGTGGCAAACATTTTTATGCATTATATAATAGAAATAGTATATCATTATTATTTATCTTTATTATTGATATAAAATATTATAATAATTATATATATATATATATATATATATATATATAATAAGAGTATAATTATATATATATTTACCAAAGTTGTGGTCGACAATTTTTTTTTTTTTTATATTTGCTTCTTCAAGCTCCTAACGATGAAATATAAAAGTAATAACTACGTCTAAGTATAATAATAGCCAAATAGCAATATTCGTGAAAATAAAGATAAACATTTTATGATATTACCGACTTAAATATATTACTACCTTCACATTAGTCGGGGTAAATCACAAAAGTTAAGGTACAATTATGTAGATATCTTGTTGACCTACCATAGTACGTCATTGTTATATCTTGTTTTTTTTTTATAATTATTATACCATGTTTGTTTTGACATTTAGGGCATGTTTGATTCCATGTATTAGAATTTCATACATATCTTAGAAAATACTTAGTATTAGTTAATACTCACTTGTATAAAGAATTTGGTATTAAATTAACCCACCTAAAACAAAAGCATTAGTTAACGAATCTCGTAATGACCCATTTACCCATGGAATATGTCAAACTCTCACCGAATGCACCGATATTACGGGTCGAACCCCGAAGGGTCAGGCAGAGTCGGGTCAGGTTGGGTTAGTTCGGGTCGGGTGGTGCTGTGTTGGCTGCGTCACTTCGGGCTGAGTCTGGTCGACCCGAGTTATGTCGAATCGGGCTGTTTAGAGCCGGGTCGGATCGGGTTGGGTCATAACGGAGCGCACTAGGTCGGGCTTATCACTTTTTCAATTTTTTTTATATTACTTTCTTTATATATTTATATAGACATTCATACTCATACATTAAAAAAAGTAGTTTTACTATTTATTTATACATAAAATTGATTATTATTTATATTTATTTTTTTAATGAATATATTTATTTTAATATTTTAAATAATTGAAGTTGCTTTTTTTTTGTTGTTAAATTTTCTCTTTACTAAAAAATTTAATCATATATAAAATATAATTTCATTAAAAAATGCAAGTAGGGGTATAAGTGTTTTAGTCATTATATTAAGATATCCTAATAGAAGTTCATTCAAAAATTGTATTAGGATATCCTAATACATAGTTTAACCAAACATTGTAAAATATTTTAAGTCATAGTTTATTAATTTTTTATAATGTGTTCAATAATTATCTAAGGGTGATTTCAACTCAAACTTGAGCATCCTGGCTCCAACCTTCATTTTTGAGTATTCAAGGATTACTTATACGATTAATGTATACTAAAAATATTACATATTATAACAAAAAATAAAATAGTTTGTTTATACAAATAATTAATTTTAATATTATATAATAAAAAAGTTAAATAATATATATATATAATGCATGTATAGAAGGTGTGCCACTTGTTAGAAAAATAATATTTTGCCACTTGTAGAAAAAGAAGGTGCTACCATTTTTTATTGGATGTGGTGAATAGTGAGAGTCGGTGTATTTCAGTATAAGCGCGTGGAGTCGTTACATAATAAAATAATAACAAATTAAAGAGAGGAAAAACTGAAAAATCAATAACTACACGTGTAAGCTTTACATAGATGGGACAGGAGACAGAGACAGAGGTTTGGGACAGGACCTATGCGTCCGTGATAGATGCGCAGAAATCGAAAACAATACGAAATCGAACGCAGAGTTGAGGAAAAACCTCGATTTTCTGATTTATCGAATGTAAAATTCGGCCAACAATGTTTTAAATAGAAAATTTAATCTATGAAATAACCGAAAATAACGAACAAGTCCCGAATAGATTGAAAACTGCAAAAATGACTCGAAATAACATAAAATGCGATTTTGAGGCCTCAGATGATGGAATTTGGCCAAAAAATATCGTATTACATGGTGTAGCAGTGATTTTTAACTGGAAACTCGTTTCCGCCCGAAAAACAATATTCACACGCCAAAATCCGAGCGTCCGCCCGAAAAACACTATTCACGGCAAAAAAAATCTTTGAAATCTAATCGATTCCGCCTGCATCAATTTGAGAAGTTTATTTGCATACGCGCATTTATTGAAGCAACTAATGGTCTCTCTATGATACGATCGATCAATCATGCACGAGAGAAAAATAAAAACGTGTCTCCACTTATATATGAATGCATGTTCTCTTCACATGGGCGTCATAATTAAGTTGATGCATCAGTAAGTAGTTGTCACGTACGTACTTGTGGAAGTAAGTTTATGGTGTGAAGTATAGTCAACTTTAGTTCGGAGCCACAGAGCTCTAAGAGATCGGAGTTATGTGGCCGATTTGAGCCACAAAGCTTCGACCTGAGCTATAGAGCTCTGATCAGAGCCATAGAGTTCCGATTTGGAGTATGTAGTTTCAATTTCGGCCACCGGTGGCCCAATTAGGGCTGGACGGCTCTAAGCCTTCCGGCCTCAACCGGTAGTTATTGTGGGTTTGGATAGTGATCGGCGGCCTTGTGTGGGTTCCGGCAACCTTGAGCGGTGGCTGGAAGAAGATTATAGACCAAATTGAACAAAATGTAATTATTTAACGGTCAAACTTAATAGTTGTTTAATGGACAAAAATATACAAAATGCATATATATGACACCAAAATATTACAAAATAAAATATATGACACCAAAACCAACATTGGTCAATCATATAACACAAAAAAAAACTTTTTAACCTTATACAAATTATTCTCTTAAAATGCTGAACTAGTATGATTAAACTTTTTTTTTTTTTTTGGGTCTGTTGGCCAATAGTGCAGCCATTTTAAAGTTTAGGGTGCAACTTATGAATATCTATGTTCCCTCCTTTATTTACAAATAGCGCGTTAAAAACGAAGAAGGGTATATTGGTCAGAAAAACAAAACGTCTTCTTCCTTTTCCAGCGAGATTTCAAGCTTAACTGATAGTCTGATACCAACCGAAAACCAGAGTGGAGCCTAAAAAGAGAGAGAGTCAGGGAGGGAAGAAACTGAAACCCTAACGGAAAAACTCACCTCAACCATTTCAGTTGATAAAGAGAGCAGCAAATATGTCTCGTTTCTTATCCTGCTGTTACTCTACGGGGAAGTTCACAAACGACGGCGAAATGGCCACCCTCCGAGTGCCGGCGATCGTCCCCTCTCCTGCCAACGACTGCGAAAAGCTGAAGAAAGCGTTTCAAGGTATGCATCATCTTACATTAATGCGAATTGACTTCCCGATTACTGAATTTGAGCTGAAATTCTGGTTCTCCAATGTTGATTTGGTTTGACAGGATGGGGAACGGACGAGAAGGCGATCATTACGATCTTAGGGCACAGGAACGCGAACCAGAGGAAGAAAATCAGGGAGACTTACGAGCAGCTTTACAGTCGATCGCTCATTGCAGACCTTGATTCGGAACTTTCCAGTCATTTTGGGGTACGTTCTTCATTGACTTGACGAACTCCTTTTAAATTGCGATGATTTCTGAATTACGGTACAATTTGATTGAACTGAATGGAGAATTGGAAACCTTAATTGATAATCCAGTTCAATCGGAACAGACTCTGCTGTTTGCAATTCCGATTATGCACTTCCATTGAATTTGCTTGATTTTATGCAGCAGATAATCAAAGCAACTGAGATAATCTGCAGAAATTAGGTCTTTTCAGCCACAAGCCTTTTGATTCTGGAAATTCAAAGGGATTTAGAATCCATAACCTCTTGACTTTCAGGCTACTATTACTGAATCCTTCAAAAACTCAAAAACTTTTCTCATTCTTTTCGTGTTTACATCAGAAAGCAGTGATCTTGTGGACTTACGATCCAGCTGAGAGGGACGCCAGACTAGCAAACGAGGCCTTGCAGACAAAGAGTACTGGCATTCAATACCTGTACCCGATCATCGAGATAGCCTGCGCTTCATCTCCTCACCATCTGATTGCAGTGAGGCAGGTTTATTGCTCCCTCTACGACTGCTCGTTAGAAGAAGATATCGAATCCGCCATTCCATGTCCCCTCAGAAAGGTAAATCAACAATATCGTCGCTAAAAGATGGAAATCCATTGCCAAACTATGGAAAATCTGTTGCTAAAAAATGGAAATTCTGTTATTTGCTTGTTTCTTGTAGATCCTTGTGGGTTTAGTAAGTGCCTACAGATACGATAAACAACGAGTAAGCACTGATGCAGCTGATGCAGAGGCGGCATTGCTGCACAGAGCGATCGAGAAGAAGCAGCTTGATCATGACAATGTTCTTTGGATTCTGGGCACCAGAAATGTCTTCCAACTAAGAGCAACTTTCGAGCGTTACAAGCAAAAATATGGAAATCCTTTTGACGAGGTTCGCCGTTTGTTCATTTAATCTGTGTTTTAACCGCTTTGTCGATCAGGCTACTCAAACATGGATTAATTTCATTGACAGGACATTAAGAAATGTGGTACCGATGATCTCGAAAGTCTTCTGAGAGTGGTAATTTGCTGCTTAGACACCCCTGAGAAACACTTTGCCCAGGTAAAAATTGGATTAGAGTGAAATTATAAAAAAGATTCATTCTCTTCGTAAAAAACAGGAGGTAGAACCACAGTGCATCTTTCGTTGCATACTAATTACAATGTTTTAACAGGTGATAGGGGACTCGATTATAGGGTTTGGAACGGACGAGGATTCATTGACCCGAGCAATCGTGACCCGAGCCGAAATCGACATGATGAACATTAGGGGAGAGTATTTCACTACATACAACACTAGCATGGATAATGCAGTTATTGGTGACACATCTGGAGATTACAAAAAGTTCTTGATGACATTGCTTGGAGCCAAAGTTTGAGTCCTTGCCTTATATTTGCTTAGGAGCCAAGTTTCTAACTCGTGTCCGTACCTTATATTTGCTTTTCTTTTCTTTTAAATTCAAATTGTAATTGATATTATGCTATTTCGGCATTTCCTTGTGTGAAATACCAAGTATTGCATGTTTAACACGCTAATACTCGAGTCCAATAAAATATATATTTTTTTTTTTCTCAAGTGAAGATAACGAGCTTAAAAATACTCTCGGTTGAATTTTTTGGGCCTACTTGGCCCAAAAAATTGGGCCTAGAAACTCGGTTGGATTTGTCAGCCCATAAAGTAACAGGATTTTCTGCCTATATGATTCCACGGCCCTCTAGTATAATGATACTGGGGTGTCAATGGTGTCTGGTTGATCCGTGCCTATTTCATACATCTCGCATGACGGGTCGGATATAAAATATAATTAATTTCACAAAGATATAATCTATTATTATAAATCTTAATCTTGAATTCTATATTTATCGTATTCAAATTTAACTCCAAATTTAAATTAAAAATTTAATTTAAAAACCAATTACAAATTATGAAAC
Source organism: Clarkia xantiana subsp. parviflora (assembly GCA_036873135.1). Taxonomy (NCBI): domain Eukaryota; kingdom Viridiplantae; phylum Streptophyta; class Magnoliopsida; order Myrtales; family Onagraceae; genus Clarkia; species Clarkia xantiana. The sequence continues at coordinate 18,543,599 of JAPTYO010000003.1, forward strand.
TCATTAGACCCTTGTTTCCTCGTTTATTTAACTATGTGTTATATTACACATAATTTTATATAATATATATATATATATATATATAATACATGCGCGGGGTGGAATGGATTCACGGAGCGGGGCGACCTATCATTATATAGGTTCACAATGATTTGCAGATCTAAAAAATTATTTCATTTTTATTATGAATCCTAAAAAGAAAAGGAGAATTTTATATCTTTCAAGCCATGAGAATTGCATTTCAAGAACGATGGCACAAGATAATTGTCGAATCGGACGCTAGGGCACTTACGAAAGACTCGCACCAGGTCCATTGGCAGTTAACGACCATAATAGAGAATATTCTCCACATAGCTTCTTGTGTATCTGAAGTTAAATGGCGTGCTGTTTCAAGAAAAGTAAATAAATGTGCAAACTGAATCGCGATATAATTTAGAAATAGATCGTGTATTGATAATTGAATTTTGCAACCCCCGTCCTCTCTTTTATATTTAATTGATAAGGATCGAGAATTTATCCCGCCGTAGTTTTATTGAATGAATTCCTTTGAAAAAAAAAATTATTTATCCATATAATATATTTTATCCATATACATTAATCCATTAATTAGAAGTTTTGATTTCAAACTAATAAATTTTAGGATTAAAAATATATTTATAACTAAATTTTAACTCATACATTTGGCCAAAAAAAAAAAAAAAAACTCATACATGTTGATTCAATGCAAATAGATAATATTTTAAATGTGGAGTAAAAATGTTATAAATGTTATTTTGATTAATAAAGCCCCGTAATGACACTTTATGGGAACAATTATTTTGGATCAGATAAAAACTTAATTACAGTCTCAACTGTATTGTTTTGCTAATCATTGTCTCGTATTTAAAATATTGATAATCGATGTCACAATTATTAATTTTTGTTGATTTTCATTTTTTTACTAATTTTGGCATTTAAATCAGTATTTTAAGAAAAAAAAATTATTTTGGATGGATTAAAAACTGTCTCACCCATATTGTTTTACTAATCGTTGTCTCGTATTTAAAAATTTGATATTCAATTTCACAATTATTAGTTTGCGGTGACACCTTGAGGAATTTTGAACCAGAGACCTCGGAGACAAACCACATTAAAGTAATGTTACTGACCATAGACCACCACTGCTGGTGGTTAATTTTGCCTTATTTAATACTTAAAAAATATATTTTTATTCCATCTATTTAAAAAATAAAAATCAATGATATTTTGAAATATTAAAGGACACAATATGAGCTTGAATGTTTGCCCATGTTGCCAAAATGGGTCTAATTGAAAAAACGTATTATTAAGGGCCTGAATTTTGTTGATAATCGAGTTTCCGTCCAAATTTGCTGTTAAATGTAACGAAACCACGTGAAATGACAGAATTACCCTTTTGCAGTTATTATACAGTTTATTAATTTAATTAATGAAATGTGAAATGTCTAAAATACTCCTGCACACTAATTATGCCCTTAAGGCCACCACGGCCACCGCCACCGACCCAGCTCCGGCGACCACCACTCCAGCTCCGGCGACCACCACCCCAGCTCCGGCGACCACCACCCCAACTCCGGCGACCCAAAAAAGCTCTGATTCGGGGCCACAGAGCTCCGATCGGAGCTTTTTTGGGTCGCCGGAGGGAGGTTAGGGTCGCCGTAGCTGGGTGGTGGTCGCCGGAGCTGGGTGGTGGTGGTCGCCGAAGTTGTGGTGGCTTAAAGGGTATTTTCGTCTTTTTAGGTCAAACATGTGAGGGACACACTTTGGTCAAAGGGCATTTTCGGGTTTTCAAATTATTTTCAGTCACATGCCAAGCGTGTGACCACTTTCCGTTACTTTTAATAGAAAAAATAGACGGAGACCTCACTTATACACAAAACTCAAAATTCATACCTTTAATAATACGTTTTTTCAATTCAGACCCCTTTTGTCAACATGGTCAAACATTCAGGCCTATTGTGTTCTTTAACCCAATATTAAATATCAACATTCTAAATACCACACAACAGTTAATAAGAATTAACAACCTGAGCTGTACATACATTTAATCTGTAATTAAGTTGTTAACCCTTTTCTATACTTCAAACTAACAGAACCTTCAAATGAAAGCTGGCTATGGCGGGCAAAGAAACCTATCTATCTCTTTCACCCCAACCGCTTTCTTCAATTACATGGCATCCACGTATATCCTTAAACCTCTGCCTGCTTCATCTGATAATTCCAGCACATTCCCTTTGTATCTTCTGTTTCTTTAACAGCTCTTCCCTCAAAATCACTCACCAAGTTCTTGTTAATTAGGTTTATCGCCATTCTTCTACTTCTTGTTCTTCAGGGTTTTGCAAAAGTTTGCATTTTTAGCTCTCCGTCTGAAATTCAATCGACTTTATTTCGTTTCAATACGTAAATTCACCAACTAAAGAGTACGAGTTTGTAGAAAAGGATGGACAAGCCTGGTTCCGAGTTAGAGCCAGGTAAATTCAATTTTATCGATTTCTCTGCAATTAATTGTTTCCTCAATTATGAGTTTAGGGTTTCGATCAAATAGCTCGTAATTTTTCGGAATAAATGAATTGTTTCCTTTTCCATTCATATTACTGCTCTGTGGCATTTGTTTAAGTTTAATGGAAGCTTTCTAGTCTGTCACAAGCTACAATTTGAACATTCATCCAAGTAGAATGAGTATACATTTACAATAGAAAGAAAAGCCCTAAAGAATAAGACATGCCCGACACACTATTATACTTCAACATCTTCATCACCATCTGAGCACAATACATAATTGGTTTCAACACGGACACCTCGGTCTAATGGGACAATTGGTTAAAACACATGTCTTATTCTTTACAAGAGCACACTGAGGAACTTCCCATATTTGATAATTCACAGAAACTCTACAAAATATGAGATTCGATTGCTTAGATAGTCTCCCGACACTTGCATTGTTTTGTGATGGAGAGATTGAATTTGTTCGGTTGTGGAAAACATTTCCCAGATTGGAATTTGACTGATGCAAGAAAAAGATTGAAAAAAAAACCTACCTTGAGTGGGAGGATTGAAGTCATATAGATTATTCACTGAATTATATTTGCAGTTAATTTTGCCTCAGTTTTCATGGATGGTCTGACTGTTTTCTCCGGTACTTCAAAGTTTCGTGCTTTTGCAATGCTTTTCATAGCATTTGCCTCAAAATAGAGGAAAAGCTTCTCATCTAGTGCATATATCTTACATCTGACTTTTTTTTTTTTTTTTTTTTTTTCAGTATCTGGGTTTTGCTTGTTGGATCTCTTACAGGAAGAAAACCCGTATTGGAGTTGCCAAAGTGGTAATTATTCTTGCGGTACGTTTGAACGTTAACTGTGCTTTGGTAGTTCATTTCAGTGGATGCATTGTGTTTGGTAAATTCTATTATAGTATCAGTGTCCATATTTATTGGTATAAAATGGATTAAAGGAAGTGCAGAAGAAGATAATTTGAATATTACTATAACATCATTTCATATTAATCAAGCCAGATGGTACATCTTGATTTTTTTTCTTCATTTTTGCAATAAACTTTGGTTACTGATCTGATGCATATTCATTCTTGCTGCTCATAGGACCAAAACAGAGGCTTGATATTCTCTTATCTCAGCCAGGAAACAATATTTGTGCAGATTGTGGGTCCCCAGATCCAAAATGGGTGTAAGTATCATCATCCATAATAAACTCCAAAATGGATACACTTATTTCACCGTTATCATTTTTATTTATTTTTTTAAAAATAAAAAAATTGATAACATTTTTTCATGTTTATCAGATCTTTGAGTGTGGGAGCATTCATATGCATCAAGTGTTCTGGAGTCCACAGAAGCCTGGGAGTGCATATCACAAAGGTTTAGTTACTAAACTCTATAGTTTCCGATTAAACCGCCATTTTCTTTTAGGCCTTGTTTAAAGTGAATGCCATATTCACATAATAAGTTCATTACAGACCTGATTTTCTGAGTTTCAGTGGGAATTAAACTATGATATCGACTAAATTTGCTTACTGCTTTGTTGTGCCAGGTTTATTCTGTTAAGTTAGATGAATGGACACATGAACAAGTTAACTCCTTAGTGGATTTGGGAGGAAACACTGCAGTGAACCTAATATACGAAGCTTCCATTCCAGAAAACCTAAGAAAACCGACACCAGATTCCTCCGTGGAGGAGCGTTCGGATTTTATCAGGTAATACTCTTAGTCCATGTAAGATCAAGACCATGGTGACATCAAAGCTAACATTCACTGTCAAAAATAGGGTTAATAACTAAAAAACTGTCCAAGGTTTACCCTATGTTAAAAGTAGGTGTCTGAAGTTTCAAATGTTAAACTATAGTGTCCAAGGTTTCAATTTTGTTAAAATGTGGTGTCTCGGTGTGATTACTTTAGAGAAGTCGATTTCGACGAAACCGACTGTCAAATTCGAGCTCCCATACACACTTTCTTCTCGTCATTTTGCCGGGACCGTCACCTAAGGAGCTGGCCACATCCGCGCAAGTAAATCCCCGCTCCGTTGTCGTTGAAAATTGCTCCACACCACTTTGTTAGAAACCTTTTCTTTTGGATGTTCAACTTTTGGATGAAATTTGACGATTTTGTGAAAAACTAAGGAGTGATGGATTATGAGTGAGTGAGTGTGTTGATGATAATGATTGAAGGGAGATGTAAAGACGCGCATAGACACCAAATTTCAACAATAATGAAATCTGAGACAATCCATTTTAACATTTCAAACTTCAGACACGCACTTTTAACATAGGGTAAACATTGGACAGTTTTTTAGTTATTAACCCTCAAAAATATTATTTTTACTGCAATTGGCCAAATTGATAGCATTCTAAAAAAAACTTTTCTGTATTCAGGAGTAAATACGAGTTGCAGGAATTTGTGATTCCTGACCCTGATGGAAAGCAACTGTTGTGTCCTTTCCCTGGTAAGGTTAACCACAAAAAATCAAACTCAATTCCATTAGTACAAGAAAAGAAACACAGCTCAAGGCATCGAATCGGAATCTTTTACGGACGAGGCTTAAGAAAAGATTCGGAGCACAAAGGTTCTAAGAGGACAAAGTCATTGGTAACTAACTATTTTCCACAATTTTTGTCACTCCTAACTCATTTTTTATTTTCTACCTTTCCGGTTCTTGAAAACTTACAGTTGGGACTTCAATTTGCAGGCAGGGATGATCGAATTTGTCGGGTTGATAAAGGTTAATGTCGTCAAAGGGACAAATCTAGCTATTCGAGATGTAATGAGTAGTGACCCGTATGTGATACTCTCTTTGGGTGAACAAGTGAGCTCAATTCATTCCTTTTCAGCATGATTTGCTTCTATGGAAGAAAAATGAAATTTTGATTCAATTCTTGATGATTAATTTTTTGCAGTCAGTTAAAACACGGGTAATAAAGAACAACCTCAATCCAGTTTGGAACGAAGAGCTAATGCTGTCGATTCCTGATGACATTCCACCTTTAAGATTGGTAAGTTCTTTAAAAATTGCATCTTTTCCATTTCTCAAGCACTGTTTTCCTAAAAAGATCCAATTTTTATCACCACAATCTGTTAAATCTTCGAACTTTCACTTGAAATAATCGATTTTAAAAGTTGGTATGTGATTGGTTCGGGATTTGCAGTTTGTATATGACAAGGACAAATTCAAAGCCGACGATTTCATGGGAGAAGCTGAGATCGATATCCATCCCTTGCTCTGCACGGCTAGAGCAAACGAGAATTCAGTTGGTAAAGAATCGATTATGATCGAGAAATGGGTGGCGAGCAAAGACGATTCCATCATTAGACAAAGCTGTATCAGATTGGTTGATGGCAAGGTTAGAGAGGAAATGACTCTGAGACTGCAGAATGTTGAGAGAGGGGAGCTTGTTCTTGAGCTTGAATGTGTTCCTTTGACTCAGTAATGGTTGGTTAGTCCTCTTAGCTAAGTTTGTAGAATATGGGTGGTGAGTGAACAAGTTGTTGAATGCCAATTTGTTGTATAAGTGTGTGCTGAATGTATTCACTCGTAAGTTCGATGTAATGGTGTACAAATACACAATTGGTGTCTAAGAACTCATGGATCCCTGTATACTGATTGTAAATATAATTGTTTCATCATTTTATTCTTGATGATATGGGTGTATTCTTACCCACGTTTGTACATAACTAATAACTACATATATGAAATTCAAAGGTTCTAATAAGCATTTTTATTTTATTTTTAATTCTCATTAGGACAAAAAAAAATACTTTTATTGGGATTAAATCATAATTTTTGACAGGATAACAAAATCAATGTAAAAGTAATAAAGGGTTGGTCTTGAATATTTTTCTTAAAATTTTCATTAAGAATAACAGTCATAACATGCTTTCTTTATATGTTGAATAATTATCGATTAAAATCATCAACAGCCGGTAAAGAATAAAATGTTGATATTAAATATATTTTTATTTCAATGTCTTGCAAAGTTAAATATGAAAGAAAAGTAAAAAGATCGTTATGTAGACAAAAATGAAATATTTGTAAAGTTTGAGGGCCTCATAACAATACCCACCACTTTTTTTTTGGGTTAATTCATTCATTTTGTCCGGTGTGACTTGATGGTTACTTTCGTTTTTTAACGTAATTGTTTAGTTACCTAGGACCTTTCTACTATGCTCTTGGAGCACCATGCTTTTGCCTCTATTTTTTTTATTTTTCTATTGCCCTAAAGATGAACCCCATAGGGAAATTGATATTATTAATAGTATGATACACATCTTAGGTATAGTTTAAAAAATTCATAATTTTTCATACTTTTAAAGTTTTACTTATGTTACAATTAAGTCCACCATAGTATTAAAAAAAACAAAAGCATGGTGCTCCAAGAGCATGGTAGAAAAATCCCGTTACCTATGTCATAAAGTGATTAAATTGTTATAAAATGATAATTTTGTCATTTAATAAATTTGAGTGGTCTTCATCATGTTCTTTTTATTTTTATCGTATTCTTCAACAATATCATCAAGTTTTTAACAATTCGTTTTTTTAAATAAAAAAACTAAAATTCGAATAATCCAAGTGTAGCACCTGGATTCGAATTCGAACTCAAGCTGCAGCTGTGCTCAGATACGAACCCAGCTACAACACCTAGATTTGAATCTGAACTCAAGCTACAACTGAGTTCAGATCCGAACCCAATTGCTGCAATTGGGTTCGAATTTGAACCTAACCGCAGCAGCCGAACCTAAACCCAGGCGACGTTCTACATCTGGTTCAAATAAGAATCCAGTTTTTTTTTTTTTTTTAAACAATTTGAATTTTTTTTAAGATATATTCGACGTAATAAATTTAATGAAAAATATAATGAATTAGATGAAAAACATGATGAATGTAATGATCATATAAGGGTGTTTTTAGAATTTTCATTTTAACGTAATCATATATTAGAGCATCCACAGTGGTATTACGTAAAGATTACGTAAACGTGGGTCCTACATGTTTATTTAAGTAAAGCAACAAAAACTATCTACAGTGGTTTTACATAGCATTCCTTAAAGATGGGACCCACACGTAAATTTATATTTTTACATAAAGCATTCCTTAAATTTAAGTAATGCACTATGTATTACATAACCATTTTTTTATTATAAATTAATTCATTTTATAATTAATGCTAATATCTTATTGGTGGTTGTTGGAAAATTTAATAATAAAATATATTTAAGGAATATGTTTAAGTAATACGATTGCAGAGAAAATATTTTTTACGTGTGTCTTAAATTTACGTATTACTTAAAGTGTACATAAATGTCTACGTGACAACTTTAAAGAATACAATTTATGTAAAACCATTGTGGATGCTCTTACAAACATAAATAACTAAAATGCATATATTTGAATTAAAAAGTCATCTTATAAAGCATAAGTTAAACTATTTATTAATTTGTTCTTATTGCCAATCACTTTTCTTTAGTTTTCGACTTCTCAACTCAATAAGCCTAACCAAACCCTGTCTCTGCCGTTGCATTGCCCAGCCTCAGCCGGAGTTGCCTCCCTCCACCGTCGATCACTCAACTATCTGGCATTGTCTCCGTTTTTTGCCGCCGGAAAAACTCTTCTTCACTCTGTAACGCTGAGCTTCCAAACTGCTTCGCTCATTATCCGTCGGCCACACCTCTTGCCGCGCCGCCGTCGCTGACCAGGACTCATCACTGCCTCACCAATGCACCGCGTAACCCTAAATCTCCATTTCCGATTCTCCGCATGGTTCCCGTGATGCCGATACAATGGCTACTCCTCCGCGACTACCGAACTCCGAGCTCACCAAGCTTTTTGCTTCTACACTCGGATCGCCCACCCCCAAATTCGAGGCTCTATCGCCATTAGCATCGCAGCTCACTCCCTGTATCGTTCTCCCAAGCCTCAAAACCCTAACCAAGAGCCTAACCCCTACCAATCTCCTCTCCTTCTTCAATTGGGTCCGATTTCACTCCCCGCTTCTCTCCGCCTCGCCGGAAGTTCTCCTCTGTACACTCCCCCCGCTCTTCTCCCACAACAAGTTCTCTGATGCCAAGTCCCTCCTTGTCTCCTTCATCGCCTCCGACCGCCAACAGCAGCTCCACCACCTCATCCTCCACCCTAGCTGCGCTGTCCCGCGGCCATCCAAGGCCCTGCTCGATACCTCCATTGGAGCCTATATCCAATGTGGTCGCCCACACCTTGCCACCCCTATCTTCTACAAGATGCGCCGCTATCGCCAACTCCCCAATCTGGTCACCTTCAACAACCTCCTCAGTGCTCTTGTAAGAGACCCTTCCTCTCACTCCATATCCTTCGCTTACAAGGTGTTCGATGATGCGTTGAAGATCGGAATAGTCCCCAGCACAACCACTTTCAACATATTGATTCATGGATTTTGCTTGGGGAACAAGTTTGATGATGCAAAATCATTGCTTGATAAGATGGAGCAGAAGTTTCAATGTCCACCCGACCAAATCACATATAACACGATTCTGGATGGGTTTTGCAAGAAGGGGATGTTGAATGAGGTTAGAGATATGTTAAAAGAGATGAAGGATCGGGGTCTGGTACCGAATCGGAACACATACAACTGCTTGGTTCATGGGTACTGCAAAATGGGTTGGCTAAAGGAAGCAGCCAAGGTGGTTGATTTAATGTCTCAGAATGATACAATGCCTGATATTTGGACTTACAACATGTTGATTGGTGGATTCTGCAAAGGTGGCAAGCTCAGCGATGCATTACGGCTCAAGGATGAGATGAGTAAACTGAAATTGTTGCCCGATATTGTGACCTACAATACTATGATTGATGGGTGCTTCGAATGGAAGCTTACCTCGGATGCACTGAAATTGATGGAGGAGATGAAGGAGAAAGGGGTGAAGCTGAATTCCATCACTTATAACATAAAGATAAAGTGGCTGTGCAAAGAAAATAAGATGGATGAAGCACATGCAGCTGTCAAGGAAATGAAGAAAGACGGATTCTTCCCCGATTCTGTAACATACAACACTCTGCTGAATCATTACTGTAAGGCCGGGAAAATGGAGGAAGCATTCAAAATGATGAATGAAATGGGGAAAAGAGGGATAAGAATGGATCAATTTACATTAAACCCAGTTCTTCATACAATGTGTTTGGAACAAAAGGTTGAAGATGCATATAAGCTGCTTTGTGATGCAGAAAAACGTGGATACTTAATCGATGAGGTGAGTTATGGGACTTTGATTGCAGGTTATTTCAAGCAGGAAAAACCCGACATAGGTATGCAATTATGGGAAGAGATGAAGGATAAGAAGATCATTCCAACTGTTGTCACTTACAATTCTGTGATTGCAGGGCTCTGTCAGTGTAAAAGAACTGATGAAGCCGTGGAGAAGGTGAACGAGCTTCTGGGAAGTAAGTTGTTTCCAGATGAAACAACGTACAACACGATCCTCCATGGTTACTGCATGGAGGGTGAGGTTGAGAAAGCTTTCCAGTTTCACAACAAGATGGTGGAGAATTCATTCAAGCCCTCTGTTTTTAGTTACAACATTTTGCTGAATGGTCTTTGCAAAGAAGGGTCTGTGGAGAAAGCACTGAAGCTCTTCAACACTTGGAACTCGAAAGGGAAGCAGTGTGATGGAGTTACTTACAACACACTGATATGCTCTTTGTGTAAAGAGGAGAGATTTGAAGAGGGTTTGGATCTTCTCAAGGAGATGACTGATAGAAACATTGCTCCTGATAAGTATACATATAATGCTGCTATGTGGGTTTTGGGTGCATTGCCTGATTCGGGAAGGTTTCGTGAAGGTGAGGAGATATTGTTGAAAATAATTGGAGATGGGAGTGTTGGGGATTACTTGTTGGCCAAGAAAACCGATGCGTGTACTGAAAAAGTGGATGAAACTGCGAATGAACGAGCCAAATCGAGCTATATTGAGCATTCAGAGAAGATAAATGAGTTGTGCTCACAAAATAGGTACAAAGATGCAATGGAAACTTTGAAGGAGTTGAATGAAAAGGGTATTGTTGTGAGTAAGTACACTTACATGAACTTGATGAATGGGCTCTTAAGAAGAAGAAAAAGCATCTCTAGGGTTGAAAGATAGTATTTATTTCAAGTTTTTTTCTCTATCTTTTCTTTGGAGCCACTTATTTAATGAAAGGTCAATGAAGCATATTTTCTTTCTGTTTGGATTTGCTCAATTTACTTTAATCATTTAAAATTGGTGCAGTTATTTGCATCCAATATGTGGGTTAAAATCAATATGTGGGTTATAAGGTTTTTTGAAGGGTTAAGAACCTATGAAAGGTCTGAACTATCACCCATGTTAACGGGAGAGGTCAGAAATTTAAAAAGTTAATAACGGATATCTGAAATTTCAGTTTTGTTGATAACAGCGGTCTCCGTTAGTTTTTTCCGTTAAAACTAACGGAAGTTTGTCACATGTGACCAGAAATAAAATAAATTTCCAAAAATGCCCTTCTATCAAGTGTGCCCCTCACATGCTTGAAGTGAAAAGACCAAAATGCCCTTGAAGCCACCACGGCTCCGGCGACCACCACCCGACTCTGGTGACCACTAACCCAGCTCCGGCGACCACTACTAAGGCTTCGATTGGGCCCAAATCGGAGCCACCGGCCTTGATTGGGCTCCGATCAGAGTTTTTTTGCTGAGATGGTGGCCGGAGCTGGGTCGCCGGAGCCGAGGTGGTGGTCGTCGGAGTCGAGTGGTGGTCGCCGGAGTCGGGTGGTGGTGGCCGGAGTCGGGTGGCGGTGGACGGAGCTGGGTGGTTTTAATTTGACTTTAGGGGTAAAATTGTCATTTCACATTTCCTTAAATAAGATATTAAATAAAACAAATATTAAAGGGGCAAAAATGTCATTTCACACAATTCTGTTAAATTTAACCCTAAAAATGGACGGAAAACCTCAAATCAACAAAATTGAAATTTCAGACCTCCGTTATTAACTTTTTAAATTTCAGACCTCTCCCGTTAACATGGGTCATAGTTCAAACCTTTCATAGGTTCTTAACCCTATTTTGAAACTGAAACTTTAGAGCTAAATCATATCAGATGAAACTAAGTACTCTTAACCACTAAACCACTATTGTTGATAGTTAAATTAAAGGGTTAAAGGTACTTTTCATACCACATGTTTGGCCGAGTGTGGCTTTTAGTACCGGATGTTTGGTTTTGTATACTTTTGGTACCAAGCGTTTGAAAAAAATGTCGTTTTTGGTACATCCGTTAGTTGGCCGTTAGTTTTTTCCGTTAAATGACATGTACAAGTCACGTGACCGAACCTAAACTTTTGATTTTATTCAATTTAGTCCCTCAAATATATTCCTAACTTTTAATTTGTTTAATTTAGTCCTAAAACTTTAAAATTGATTCCAATTTAACCATTGAACCCAATTGACCTAGCCGGACCTAGCCTAGGGCTAGGCCCGACCCTGGTTCGGGGTCGCTGGACCCAGCCAACCCTGACCCAGGGTCGGACCTAGCCCTAGGCTAGGTCCGGCTAGGTCAATTGGGACCTAGCCCAATTTGGGTCGAATTTGGGCTAGGTCAATTGGGTTCGATGATTCAATTGGAATTGATTTTTGAAGTTATGGGACTAAATTAAACAAATTAAAAGTTATGAATATATTTGAGGGACTAAATTGAACAAAATCGAAGTTTAGGGTCGGTCACGTGACTTGCACATGTCACTTAACGGAAAAAACTAACGGCCAACTAACGGATGTACCAAAAGTCACATTTTTTCAAATGTTTGGTACCAAAAGTATACAAAACCAAACATCTGGTACTAAAAGCCACATTCGGCCAAACATGTGGTATGAAAAATACCTTTAACCCTAAATTAAATTATTTAAAATTATATATTTATCCATATATTAAATTATTTTCTATTATGTTTATTTTTTGGGTTTGGAAAAGTGCGGAATTTTACACATATGAAATTTGAGAATTAATTTATAAGAGGTAAAATATTAATTATTGAAATTTTTTTCATTTTTGAAAGCTCGATGAGATTTGAAATTTTGAACCCAAGACCTCTGAATATATGATACGCCCGCCAATGCGTGACCATATTACATAGAACTATTACATAAAATGCTGATTTATAACTAATTTTTTATTTTTAAGATTTTAACGTTCTTTAAACTTCTAACATTTTAGTTAAGTTCTAACATTTTAGTTAAGTAGTGACGTGTTTAATTACTATATTATATTATAATTTTTTCAACGTATAAATTGTTTACTAGCTAGAAGATCCATTCTTCATTATTTCATGTATATATATTGATAATTAGCATACAAACCAACTTGCCCTAGCTTGTAGATTTTCTCATTACAAAATTTTGTATAAGATAAAAAAACTTCTAGGACTAAAACGTTGTCCCTCATTACTAATTAATTCTAACTCCTTAATATCTTTCGCATTTTCGCCAAACCGGACGAGTATTCAGAACCACCTGCGATGACGGCAGGTGCGCCTATCGGGGTTGAATCTACGTCAACAATTTCATCAAATACGTCACTAACATCAGGCGCGTCAATAATTTCATCGAATATATCGCTAATATCAGGCGCGTCTACTGGGCTAAAATCTTGTTGAACTTCACCATCGTCAATAACGATACCACCTACATCAGGCGCGCCTTCTGGACTAAAATATTGTTGAATTCCATCATCGTCGATAATGATATCACTTGCGTCAGGCGCGTCTTCTGGGCTAAAATCACCGACCTCATGATCGTAATTAGACGGCGCGTCTGCGTTTCGAGGAAGGTCTAAGATTGGGTTAGGTACATAGTTTGCAAGGGCAGTAGATAGCATTGGCACGATCACGACAGTTGATAGAAGAACAAAAATTATGTCGGATCGTGCCATGGTTAATTAGACTAAGTTTATTATTTTGAGGGGTAATTGATGAGAATGGCATTGATTAATTTGTTATTTATAGAGTGGGAAGAGAGTGATTTAGATCTATTGTGCATCCGTTATTAACAATCAAGTACTATAAAAACGTCTGGGATTAATTAAAAGATGATTGCAATTATTAGATGGCCTTTTTTCAGTCATTGTGAAAACTGAAAACTAAGGAAGGAGTTTTGTTTTAGAAATATGTTTTTTTTTTCTTAGTATTTTGTTAAAATTACATTTTAATTTTTTTTTAAAAAAATAACTCTAAATCCATACGGCAAAAATATCGGAAAAACGAAGAAGAGTTAGAAGACTAAAAATGTCAGTTCTTTTAAGTTAAGCCGTTATAAATGGATGCAGATCACCTGCTTCACTATTCGTATCTCAGATCTTGTCTCATTGTTATGATCTCAACATGTGTTCTTAGATTAAATATTTTTCTTTTAGGGTTAACAATTCCTAATAGGTTTTTAGAATAAAAAAAAAAAAAAATTATAATGCATCGCTTTTCTGAAAAACCGGTAAATCCGATCACCGGTTTACTCATTGGACCATATTTAATGGCCAGGCCATCGGCATCACTTCCCAGTTCGTCCGTTCAATCCGGTTCACACCCTGTCCGACCAGTTATAGTGCAACTTCAATAAAATTACAGAAAATACAACATAGATTCATATTGTGAGTTTCCAACATAATAAACTTCAATAAAATCACATAAATACAAACATATTGTTTTTTTGTTACAAAGTCCGTACCGAAAAACCGGCGAACCAGACGGTCCGCTCAAAACCACAAAAAATTCAGACTTTTGAACCGGGCTCGCATACATTTCCCGATTTTGCTTAAAACGGACTGTTGGAGGCACCAGTTCCGGTTCGATCCTGGTCGGACCGCCAGTCAGGTCCGGGTTTGATAACACTGATGTTTAGGGTCTGTTACTCGAATCGGTCTGATGGTTTGGTCGGTTTATGGTTCGATCATTTTTTAAAAAAAACATTGGTTGAAAGTTTCCCAGGCCTAGATGGATTATGTTAAACCAGATTTTGGGCTCTCGGCCTTTAGGCCCTAATCATGGATGATAACGACTACAACTCTTTAAAGCAACGAACCCTATTTTTCCGCGGCAATCCTCTGTTCGTTAGGTAATTTTGTCGGAGCTCTCCATCGGGAGAAGACCAGCAAGGTGCTACCGCCAAATCAAAGACGAACCCTAGATTCTGGTAATCATTTTCCTTGTCAACTTCTGCAATTTCTATCTTCAGCATTGCGATCGAATTGGATGAAGCTGGTAGTCTAAGTAGGGAAAACGAGGCTTCGATTGATGCTGCTGCTAACGCCAAGACACTTGACTGGGATTCCGTCTCTCGGTTCAGATTCATTATCCTGCCTGAGCTGAAATACTAGCTGCAGTGGCTGAAACAGTGAGTTCCAACGGATAAACTCCGTCACTTTTGGAAAGAACCTGATTCTTTAATAGAAGTTAGTAGGTGCTTCTTATTTTGAAATTTAGGGGTTCTTTGGAGTTTCAGAATTATCTTAAGCTGAAAAGATTTCGGATTCATCTGTTTTCTTTTGTTATTTCCTCATTGGTATGATTCTGCTTTTTCATTACAGATTGACGCAAAAAGATTGCACTAAGATTCTAGAAGATGATATAAAGAGCAGGCAAATGAAGCAGTAAAGCAAGAGATGAAGCGGAAGGGTAAACGTCGAGGATTGGGCTCTCAGGGTCCGAGTTCGATGTCTGAACTCACCAATCTTCATCAAGAGCCTAGTGAGCTACTAGTGGAAGGCCAAGTAGCTGAAGTTATATCAAGGTAATTCCTCCTTTTTAATGCATTCTGAACTGTTCCGTTACACTCTCGCTGCTTAAGAATTGAGACCTGTCCATGGGAGTTTCTGAACATGTCAATTTTTGTAATTGCTATATCTCTCTAGAATTACTGCACTTGTTTGTATCTAATTACTAGCTGCATAGATATCGTTGCTTGCCTCTACTTGTTTTTGTGAATGTGCAAATCCACCAACAATAGTCACCCTAAAGGACACTAGATTATTGGATTAGGACTCCTCTGCAGATTCTTTGGTTCATACTTGATTTCCATTTTCGCTGACATTGCCTCTGAGATAGAGATATGGGTGACTGATTATCAGCTGGGTTTACCTTCTTGATCCCTCTTGTGATAGTATTCTGTTCACCAATTCCGTATTGTAATTGCTTAACCAGTGATTGATCCTCATTGCTATTAAGTAAATCAACACTTAACTAAAAGATGAACTGGTTGAAGAAGTGAAAATCTATTCATTCACTTAACTTTGAACAACCAAACAAAGTTTCTTCTTATACAAGCATTCAACGAAAACTAACTTCAACTGCAAGTAACTGCTCCTAACACTACTCTTAACTCCTCCACAACTAAGGACACTCTAACATATCATAATCAATTTAACTTGTCTTAAACCAGACATACAACTCAAGTAAACATCAACTGGACTCGACTAAACCAGTAAAATTGGACAGCAAGCTTCATGACTTCAGCTGCAAGTTATTTCATGCTCTTTGCTCTTTTGGCCTTGATTTCAACTCTGCAATCTTGCTCCTGCAAGTAATCACCATTAGCTCATCTTCACCAACACGTACTTAGTCTAGTATAATGCATGCAGAAGTTCTGGGTAATCCATGAACATTGAGGTAATTTTATGTTTCTTTATGTGCCTGAGGTGAGGGAACTTTTCGGAGACATGAAGTTGGGTCTCATTTTCTAACTGAGAAATTTGACAGCTTATATAATCTGATAAATGTGACACCATGGTAGGAAGAATTGTAGAATGCTCAATCAATATCTTGTCCATGAATATTTTCCTGTACTCTATTTTTCTCCCTCATTTTTAAATGAACTGCACCTTCTGTTGCATTATGATATATCATAACCCTGGTCATTCTATTCCAGAAAGGATTGAATGTCAAGAAATGCTTTCATAGCCTCAATTTCACTTTAGCTTTTTAACCATATTTTGTGTGATATAATTTATAGCCTCAACCTCACATAAGTTCATAAATCTAAATAATGTATTTTTGGCCAAATCCCCCTGTTTGATTAGCTTCTTATGCTTAGGTTTTATTGGTAATGTCAGCTGCTATAATATCACACTTGATTTTTACCCGGGTTAAGAACCTATAAACTGTCTGAGATTTGACCTATGTGAGATTTTAGTGTCTGAAATTTAAATTGTTGATATTCATTGTATGTAGTTTCAACTTTGTTAAAATTTGATTTTCCGTCCATTTTTACAGTCAAATTTGACAGAATGGTGTGACAGAATGGAAGGAGACAGCAAATTTCAACAAAGTTGAAACTTCAGACAGTCAATATCAACAATTTAAACTTCAGACACCAAAATCTCACATAAGTCAAATTTCAGACAGTTTATAGGTTTTTAACCTTTTTTACCCGGTTAACGACTGACATTACTTTCTTCCTATATATGAGCAGTCAAAGTAGAATCGATGACCTTGCAACCGCTTCAGAAGAAGAGTGGACAGTTGTTCATCGAGGTCGTGGCAAGAAGAAGGGACATCTTCCAGCAATCATTAAACCACCCGAAGAAAAACTACCACGGTCACCATCCGACACTGAAATCAACCCCGAAAGAATCACCAAATTGACCCGAAAACTCGACCTTTCCACGAAAAAACTCGAATCCTCTCAATTCTACCTCACCTTCATGGACCAAATGCAAGAACACAAAATCTCCAGTTTCTTCCACAAGGTTCTGGGACCCGAACCAACATTCCAGATGGTAGTATACGGAATCGGCAGCATCGAATCGTACGAACCTCCACGACTGCAGCTCAGCCTCGCACTATCGATAAAACGGAAGTTCAATTGGATCGGAGGAATCGAAGTTTTCGACCCAGTGCTCAATGCAACTGAATCCCAGGTATTGGAATCTCTTGGCTGCTCTATTCTCAGAATCAATGAGCAGGGACGAAGGAAAGCAGAAAAACCGACGATTTTCTTCATGCCGCACTGTGAGGCCGAGTTATACGATAATCTTATCGAATTGAATTGGAAAGAACGGTGTTTGGATCGGATCGTGTTGTTTGGGAATAGCTTTGGGGTTTATGCTCGGAATTGTGAGTTTAAGGGATCGGTTGTGCTTCGTTGTGGTAAGAATGTGGTGGCTGTTAGCAAGCTTGCGGATGAGTTCGAGATTGTTTCGGATGATCTTTTCGCGGCTTTTCATGACTCGAGCTGGCATTTTTTTGGCGCGGTAGGTGATGCCGTAGCTACTCTTGGTTGAATTAGTTGACGTTATACCTATGTGCTATTCAATCCTCAACTTATGATTTGAAGCAATTTTGTCCTCAACCAAATGATTGCTATTATTTATTTAGATATATATACTGGTAATATTGTTAATTCTATCAATTTCAGTATTCGCTAGGTTGTGCAAGAAAATATTAATACTTTTAAAAAATTGTGAATAATATAGTCTGAATGTAAAATCTTATTGTTGCATTGATTCTTAATAGCGTTACTATACACATACATGTTACACATCACTCTTTTATAAAAAAAATTATTTTGCAATAGCTCAGATTAAAATGTAGGGGGTTATAAAAAAAAACATCGAACTTTGACTATTTTGTAATGAAAAAAAAAATTGGCAAATGTGTATACCCAAGGAGCAACTTACATTAGTTTATCTATCAATTAAAAATTGAAAAATATTATACACTTAACAATTACATCATGCATTTTAAAGTTACATGTGATAGACAAATTTTAATATTGTTTATATTAATATACTATATGTACATTTCACATATTGGATTTTCAACAATTTTTAATTAAATTAATTATATAGTTTAATAATGAAACTTTACTTTCGTTTTTGAAAAAAAAAACCGTTATATATATATAATTTGTTCACGTGTGTAAAAAATCTCTAGAAAATAGAACGTGCGTGATTTGTCAATTGTCATCCGCACGACATCGACAACGCACTTTCTCGCACGTGCATATATGGAGTTATCCTCTCTGTCCGCAATTAACACGATTTCAAACCTATAAAATATATGATTTTTTTTGCCACAATAATAAAATATATGAATTTGATATATTAGTTTAATACGTATCCATTAAAAAAACAGAAATTCAAATATCATTGACTTTTTGAGACCCTAACAAATGAATAATAGTCAACACACGGAAGAAAAAAACAAAAAACATACTTGGCAAAAATAATTTAGACGTGGAGAAAATATAAATGTCATTGTAAAGACTCATAATAAGACTTCCAACAAAAAAAAGACTCATAAATAATAAGACTATACTGCCAGAAAAGAAAAAAAAAAAAAAAAACTTGGTAAAACAAAACAGACGGTTATTCTGGTTTTATCGTTGTATCGGGTTCAACAGCCAAGCTGTGTCCCCTCTGTGTGTTCTTGATTTGGCCTCCTCCGCCACGAAAAAACCTAACCAATTCATACACAGCTCACCGCCACCTTCATTCTCGGCCACCCGCCGCAACAAATCGCTCCCCAACCTCGTTCTTTACGACCCAATCCAATCCAGACGAACGTTTCCACTCCCTAATTCCAATCTCCAATCAATCTAGGGTTTCGAAAAATCCCAAAGCAATGCCGATCGCCAACCCTAATTACCGCGATTACTCCGGCAAGCCCCACCGCCCCTTCTTCGGCCGCTCCGTCTCCTTGTACCCAGACCTAGCCGCTGCTCCGGTCAAGAAACCCGCCAGCCCAACCGAAGCCCTAAAATCCGGCGGCGGCAAGGTGAGCAAGCTCCGCAGCTTGTTCGAATCGTCGAAACCGAAACCGCCGTCGCCGACGCACGGCAGGTCGAAGTCCGTGCCGGAATACAAGCTGAAACCGACCAAATCGTGCGTCCACGCTAGCTCGGCGGTCCTATTGCCCGGCACCGAGGACCGGATCGTGGTCTACTTCACCAGCCTGCGCGGCGTTCGCCGGACCTTCGAGGATTGCTACGCCGTGAGGATGATTTTCCGGGGATTCCGGCTGTGGATCGACGAGAGGGACGTTTCGCTTGACGCGGCTTACCGGAAGGAGCTGCTGAGCGTGCTGGGGGAGAAAACGGTGTCGCTGCCGCAGGTGTTCGTCGGAGGGAAGCATGTCGGCGGCGCTGACGTCATCAGGCTGCTTCACGAGACCGGCGAGTTGGCGGAGATGCTGGAGAGGTTTCCGAAGAGAGCGGCTGGGTTTGTGTGCCGGTTGTGCGGTGACATCAGGTTTGTGCCGTGCGTTAACTGCAGCGGCAGCCGGAAAGTGTTTGATGACGACGACGGGGTACTGAAGCGGTGCTGGTGCTGTAATGAGAATGGGTTGGTTCGGTGCAGTGAATGCAATTACTACTAATTAACTAGTGAGCAAGTGGGCCCGACTCGGGTTTGAAATCGTTTCTCCAAACAAGTTAGTGAAGATAGATATGGAGATTTAACTGAGATGCAGTAAATACAGATGCAGATCGTCTACCTTACTCTTGTTAACAATATTGTGTCTTGCCACTATGATCTAACACGTGTTCATACATTTAATATTTTCCTTGAATTCATCAAATGGACCCGACTCTATCGCGAGATATCGTTTTTCCAAACAAGTTATTCATATTTGTGAAGATAGATATCGAGATTTATTTGAAATGCTGTAAATACATGTGCAGATCGTATACTTTATACTCTTGTTATCTCAGTCTATGTTTTATAACTGTAATCTTAACAGGTGTTTATAAATTTAATATTTTCTTTTTGAAATTTACCAATTTCAATAGAGTTTTAGAAAGAATCCACAAAACTAATTATATCAAATATAGATGTATAGTGAGATACGATCCGTGATAAGAAGAGTGGAGCAGATGTTCTGAATATTATGTTAATATACGTATAGATACAAAGATTTATTTAAAATTCAGTATAAATAAATGTTATTATGGTATATGTAAAACTCCATTGAATGAACAGTCTCTCGCCGCTAACTTGAGTAATATGACGATGATAATGAGATTCACGTGTTGTTTGGGTGGTGGTGTATATATTCATTGTCTTTCTTCTTCTATATATATATGTATATAAGTAGCGGCGATAGTAGATACAGTGATGGAACACGATCTCATGTTTCGAATTTGGTCGTGTTCTTTCATTGGGACAAAATTGTCTCCTATAAAGAGACAAGGTAAATATGCAATGTCAGATGTATGCGCTATGACTCATTACTTGAATTAATACATACATGATGATAGATAGAAAGCAAAATTCCGGGGTTCAAATTGAACTAGTTGTAGCTAGTTTAGGGTTATATTCGACCCTGTGTCGTGGTTAGGTTTCGGTAATTCTGATTTAGGGTCTGATCTAACTCTATGCTAATCTAGCTAGGTTAATTGGGTTCGATTGGATTTAATTCGGTTTAATTTTGAAATTTTAGTATTAAATTCAACAAAATAAAAGTTAGGGATATATTAGAGAGACTTAAATGAACAAAATAAAAAATTTAGGTTGAATCATGTGATTTGCACATGTCATTTAAAGGTTAACTAACAGATGCACTAAAAACATACTTTATTGAAACGTTTGGTACCAAAAGTAGACAAATAAAAATATATGGTACCAAAAGCGGATTTCGGTAAAATATTGGTACCAAAAAGTAATTTTTACCTTTCTAAAATTAATTTTTTTTAGATTTTTTTTTTGTTAATAATTTTTAACAGTGTTTCTCTTTCTCGGAGAAAAGAGAACATTAGAATTTGGAAGTCATAACATTATCGGGCTATTTTCCTGAATCTCAAAATCACTGCCGCCCGCGGGCCAAGCCCACTACCTTCTACTTCTATATTGTAAAGCCCGATCCTGCTCTCCCCGTCGATCCTTTCCCGCTCTTCTTCTCCGTCGACGGAATTGGGGTTTTAGGTCCAGACGGCAGCTCGGCGGCCTCGTCTTCGAATTCTGAACTGGATAGCGAATCGTATTCAGGATCTACTGTAGGACCGCCATTCCTTCAACATGATGTACGGAGATCCTCAACAGCAGCAGCAGCATCAGCATCACCAGCAGCACCAGCCACCGCCCGGCGAGTTCCCGAGAGGCCCGCCGATGCCTCCGCCAATGATTCGTCAGCCTTCTGCGTCATCCACTAACATGGCGCCGGAGTACCATCACCCTTCCGGCCCTCCGCCCCTTCCCTACGAAGGTACGCTCAGTCAGTTCAGCTCAATACTGCAATTGCCGCACTTAATTCACTTTTCTCATTGAGTGGGTAAAATTGAAAAGTTTAATAGTCAAATGCTGTGACCTGTAGTTTACGAGGATTGAATCCTATTTGTTGCTCAAAGAAACGAGCTTCTAATACGTGAAACATGATGTCTTTGTGTGTGTGGTTTTGGGTGCGTTTGTTTATTACAGCACTTGGTGACAACTTTGGGGCTAAAAGAATGAGAAAGCTTAACCAGAGGAAGACAGTTGACTACACGAGCACAGTCGTCCGATACATGCAGGTTGCTTCTTCAGATTCAATGCACATTGCTAATTTCATTCTGTGACATCTCTATTCTGTTCTCTACTTTTTAGTCATATCTGTTAACTGGTTACCTGCCCTAATACCATGCTAGCATTTATAATTAGAGCTTTGAAACGTTACTATGAGCAAATTTTTACCTTTTAAAAATAGCTCTCATTTTCTTTTGCATTATGTGAATCGTTCATCTCATTTTGCAGGCTCGTATGTGGCAAAGGGATTCAAGGGATAGGACTACTTTGCAGCCTACTCTAGCAGCAGCCATTGATGTCAGTATGCAGAGAACTATATACTTCCGTTGTAGTTTATATAGGTACTTAATCCAAAATTAAGACCATATATCTTTCTAAAAAAATTATTTGTAACTTTGTTTTAGATGTTACCAACCGCTGCATACTCAGACAATCCATCCACTAGCTTTGCAGCAAAATTTGGTCATTCCTCTATAAATAAGAACCGATGTTCAATCAATCGGGTTCTGGTAAGATGACTCCCTCTCCCTTATGTTCATGAACTTTCATTTGAGCCTTTCGTAACAGGGTATGGTGTTTTTTCTGTTAAAACCTGGATACTGATGACATTTTGAGGCTTAGGTAGTAGATGATTAGAAAATTGCTACACTAGAAGCTTCATGCTTTCAGTTCAACTTTTAGCTTGTCTGCTCCATGTCATGTGGTATTTTTTGTTTGATTTGGTGTAACTGCAATAGGGATCCATAGGTATTCTTATTGTAAATGAAGTGGGTTTAAAGTTTAAACTTGCTATGCTAATAACTTTTCTTTGCGCTAAGCTTATTATTTCTTTATCTTTTCTTAGTGGACTCCCACGGGAAGACGCCTCATCACAGGTTCTCAAAGTGGTGAATTTACTCTCTGGAATGGGCAGTCCTTCAATTTCGAAATGATTCTTCAGGTATACACTATTGCTGCCTGGACATGTAGATTTTCATCTGACCACTTTAGCCAAATACATCATTATTGAATTCATTCCTTTTTTTTTTTTTTTAATCTCGAGTTCTCTCAATCAATCATTCCCTGCTTGTCATCAGAAGCTTTAATCCCTATCCTATCTATTTCTTTTGCTCTGAATTTTGATGAAAAAAGTTTGAAGTACAACATTCTCTGACTTTATTTAAGGGTCACACCGTCATGGTTTCTAAATGACTTAGGATTCCTTTATATACACCTGACCTGTAACTAAAAGTATAGTGATAGTTGGCCTTCTGTTTGTTTGTGCGTTTAAGATAGTTTGAATTGGTATTATAAGCGGTTCTTGAAACAATTTCTATACGGCAGGCTCATGATCAGGCAATCAGGTCTATGGTCTGGAGTCACAATGACAATTGGATGGTGTCTGGTGATGATGGAGGTTCTATAAAGTAAGCTTCTCCTAACTAGATTATTCTAAGGATGCAATCTATGTATGCGCTTGATATTGTGAGGACTCTGTTCCAGGTATTGGCAGAATAATATGAACAACGTAAAGGCAAATAAATCTGCTCATAAAGAATCAGTTCGTGACTTAAGGTTGGTTAACTCTGTAGAACTGTTTGTCTCCTCCTGGAAGCATTGTATAATGAAAATCTTTGAACAGCTTTTGTAGAACAGACTTGAAGTTCTGCTCCTGCTCTGATGACACTACTGTTAAGGTCTGGGACTTTGCTCGGTGCCAAGAAGAGAGTTCATTATCAGGTAATGTAGTATACATCAGGAGCTGATGGTCTGTGAGATATGGTTGATCTTGTTCATGACCTAGATTTCACTGCTTTTTTCATTCTACTGAGTTCGAACTGGAGCTTTCAGAGTATGGTTACCTCTTCTGAGAAAGATTAAAAAGTATGATCACGGTTGTGGTTTTAGGCTCCCAATGTGATTAAGTCCATCGCATACATATCTGATGTTTTATATCTCTTACACTAATACCCAAAGTAAACTAAATTTTGCTTTTGTCTTTGTGCTGGATTCAACCCAGGCAGGTCACGGTTGGGATGTCAAGAGTGTTGATTGGCATCCTACAAAATCCTTGTTAGTTTCAGGTTTTATTCATCTTTTCAATACCATCTCCTTTCAGCTGTTTTTCCTTGAGTGACTTTTATCTTATCATAATGCTTCTATGGCGTTTCTTAGGTGGCAAGGACAACCTTGTGAAGCTTTGGGATGCTAAAAGTGGAAGAGAGCTGTCCTCTTTGTGAGTGCACTTTCTTGCGATTTACCGGGATTGGCTTTGAGTTATTTTTCTCTGAAATTTTAAGTATTTCCTTGGCTTTGCAGTCATGGTCACAAGAATACAGTGCTTTGTGTCAAGTGGAATCAGAATGGAAACTGGGTGCTAACTGCTTCCAAGGATCAAATTATCAAGGTGCATATTCTGTCCTGATCTCAAGCTATATTGTTGGATTCACCCACAAGTTCTGATTTAGTTTTAGACCTTCCTAGGAATTTTCTGACTTTTAAGTTGTACTGCACATTGCAATTGCAGCTATATGACATCAGAGCGATGAAGGAGCTTGAATCTTTCCGTGGGCATCGAAAGGATGTTAACTGTGAGTACATATGGACAATAAGATGCAATTTCTGTGGTTCTATTTATATGTTTTTGAAAGTTGAAACTCTCAAGTTAGAGATTGCTACAAGAGTTCAAATTTGCAGCTTAGAACCGATCAGCACGGAGTAGGGGCTTACAAACAAGACAATTCTATGTCAGTCTGAAATTTTAAGTGGTGTAGTCAATTCATAAACCCATGTTCTATCTTTTCTAGTTTGATATACTTTTTAGTTTTTACTAGCACCTGCCATCTTGCCAACATCAATCTAAATACTCAGTTAATTGATGAGCATGTATGCAGTTACTACTACGATAGTGTAGAATTGGTGTAATATTTTGCTCAATTATCATGCAAAGGGAATTCTTGAAGGATTGTGACAGAAAATATGTTTCCCCTCCCTCAGAAAAGTGCCCAAGTGCTAATAAATTATGTTTACAAGAAATGCCAAATTAATGGGTCACGGTTCCTATAGACTCTTTCCCATGCCTATTCTTCATACGAGCCATATTCCTTCCTGCATTTGTTTTTTTCTTTTTGGAGTTAGATGGCGATCTCCCATGATACAGTAATAAGTCAACGTGTATTTACGTTTTACCCTCTTAAAGTATGTTTGAGTCAGTAATTTTGTTTTTTTTTTTTTGTTATTGTAATTCCTTTGTTTAAGTTGTGCTTATGAATCTTTTTGCTTTTTATTCCTTTAGCATTGGCTTGGCATCCATTCCATGAAGAATATTTTGTCAGTGGCAGTTACGATGGATCCATCTTTCATTGGCTTGTCGGGTAAATCATGCTCTTTTTATTCTCTTTGGAGATTCTTAATTGAAGTGTGAAGGAAGCATATCTTCCTGAGTAGAAAAGGGAAAAGCTTATTGTAGTGTATAAATATAGCGATGTTTGTACATTTGGTTCGATTGTCTGAATATATTATTATATTTAATATTATAGTAGGACAACATGGGAAGGACAATTTTAGTAATTTTGAAAGTTAAAGGACAGTCAAATGAATCTATTTCGATTGGTGAAGTCCTTAAAACTGGAATAATAGATACCTAAACTAAATCTATGATCTTCCTATAATTAAAGATGGTGCTGACTGCAGATCAAAAGGATCTACTGCACATCTCAAAGTGAAAAATAACAAAAACAAGATTCCCATCTGCAAAAACCCTGTATGTTTAGAACGATGCCACCTCTTATGTAACTCTATTGCACTCTCAATGGAATTACCTTGTTCGGTTCAGATTTTGCATCCGTAAGGTATACCACATGTTAGACAGTAGAAGCAATGAGTTGGATATATCATAAAACGATTTTTCCTACCCGGCAATTTGAAGCTTTTCACAACTCTCTTCTGTTAGAGAGATTGACTTAACATCTGACTAGTGTTGTTTTTATTGTATTTGTTGAAGTCCCATAGATTTGCACCGTGAGTATAATCCCACACCGGTGGTGTGTGGAATAATTGAGCACTATATAAGCAAGTGGGCTACCTCCTCCTATTACCAATTGGTTTTAGGATGGAACCCCACTTGTGAAAATGGTTGCTCTATGTTGGCCCGTTGGGTTTGACTCGGCCCAATGTTGAATTTAATATTCATAACGAAAATTAGATTTGGCCATGGTAGTTGCATGTATCGTCAATTTTCTTATATTTTTCTAACGACAATAAATGATTCTGCAATAGGCATGAAACTCCCCAAGTTGAGGTGGCTGGTGCACATGATGGCAGTGTCTGGGACCTAGCATGGCATCCAATTGGTTATCTACTTTGCAGGTGCACTGTCTAAACATGCATTTTATTTGTTCATATAGTCAACTATGATCAAATATATTGAGCTATCCACTGCTTCATCTGTTTATCTTTGTTTTCCCTATTGCTTGCAGTGGCAGCTACGACCACACAACCAAGTTTTGGTGCAGAAACAGGCCAGGTGATACAGCTAAGGATAAGTTCACTGCCGCCCCAAATCAAGGTTTTAACCTTTACTTAATCATCATCATTATGTCTGGACCTTTCCTCCTATCTATGCTTCTAAAGATTTCATTTTTACGTCCGTGGTTTGGTTTGGTTTGGGTTACCAGGATACGGTGATCAAAACCCTGCTCTTGCTGGTCGAATCCCCGGGACGTACCCTACACTCGAAGGCCCAGCACCTCCCAGTCCATTTACTGGTGGACTGTCTCGAAATGATGGAACCATACCTGGTATTGGAGCTGCAATGCCACTATCGATTCCGGGTCTTGATTTGCCCTCTCAGGGAGACCAAAAGCAGTCATTTCCCGGTTCAACGCCTTCAGGGGCTCCACCTCTTCCACCTGGACCACATCCCTCTCTTCTTTCTAGTCAGCAGCAGCATTTTCAACAAAATCCTCAGCAACACCAAGGATTTCCGCAGCAAATGGCTCCAATGTCAATGCCGCCTCCAAATATGCAACAATTACAGCCTCCATCACATATGCCTATGCTTCCTCATCCTCATATGCCTCGTCCTCCACAGCAGATGCCCCCGCTTAACATGCCACCTCATCCTAATTCAATGCCTGGTGGTCCCTTGCCATCTGCTTCACATCCAATGCAAATGCCTGGCCCTATGGTATGTCTGGTTTTGCAGCATTAAGAAGTCTGTCTGAATTTGATGTTCGCTGCTAGGCATGGGTAGTCTTTTATATTGCAAAATTCTTCACAAGTATGAAATTTAGCATTAATTCTTGTTTTAAGAACTAATAAACTGTTTGAGGTTTGCCCTATGTGAGATTTTGGTGTCTGAAGTTTAAGTTGTTGATATCGACTGTCTGAAGTTTCAACTTTGTTGAAATTTGCTATCTCCGTCCTAATTTGCTGTTAAAATTGACAGAACTTGGACATATGCTTGTCTCATGACCCGATAACAAATAAATCCCAAAATTGCCCCTAGGGTGGTGGCCGGAGTTAACATAAAGGAATTAAGGGCAATTTTGACTTTTCACACAATTCTGTTAAATTTGACCGAAAAAATGGACGGAAATCTAAATTTCAACAAAGTTGAAACTTCAGACAGCCAATATTAACAAAAATCTCACATAGGGCAAACCTCAGACAGTTTATAGGTTCTTAACCCTTAATTATTTTTGGCTATACATGTTATTCTGAGGGAGAACACAATTGATTGCCTAGCATGCCATTAATAGCTTCTTGCTCAGTGAAATTCATGCAAAAATACATTTAGCTTAGGAAAAGTGTTTGAGTAGATACTAAACAGTTTCCTGGAATAGTGAAAAAGTGAACAGTTTCCTGGAATAGTGAAAAAGTTTCACTATCTCACTGATCTCTGCTCGAGCTTGTTGCTGTTTAATAATTTTGCTTTTACGAACAACATTGAGATGTGTTTGGTATGTTGATGATTATACGGAATGCAGGGATCGATGAACCAGATGATGCCGCAAGGACATTACATGGGTGGGATGAACCCGATGCAGCAGCAGCATTCAGGATCCATGCCCACAAGTGGTGCTCCTCCTTCAGGAGGCGGTTTTCCTAATATGCAAGGGGGTCCTCCTAATTCAAGCGGAAGCCAAATGTACCCTCCTCCTCAGGGTGGTCCACCGTTCAATCGACCACCACAAGGTGCTCAGATGCCAATGATGCCTGGAGGCTTCAATCCCTTTCAGCAGGTATAGTAACATATAGGGTTAAAAACCTAAAAACAGTCTCAACTATAGTTCATGTTGCAAATTGCGTCCCGGATTTAAAATGTTGTTATTCATTGTCCCAACTATCAGTTTTGTTCCTTTCCACTTTTTTTCAATTGATTTTGGCTTTAAAATTTGACGTTTTAAGTAACAAAAACATGTTTTCCACTTTTACGAAGTAACTGATTTGTTGCTCATGGTTTAGACTTATTTTATACTTAAAACATGTTTTTGTTTCGTCAATTTTAAGAGAAAAAAAATGAAAATCAACCAATATGATAGTTGGGACGCTGAATATCAACATTTTAAATTTGGAATAACTATTCTTAGGTTCTTAACACTAACATATATGATAATGCAAAATTCTATGCTGGTTATAAGACCTGGAAAGTTTGCTTTTATGAACAACATTGAGATATATGTGTTAGGTATCTTTATGATTACGAACAACATTGAGGAGAGATGTGTCCCGGATTTAAAATGTTGTTATTCAGTGTCTTAACTATTAGTTTTGTTGCTTTCCACTTTTTTCAATTGATTCTGGCGTTAAAAATTAAAATTAGCATTTTAAGCAACAAAAACATGGTTTCCACTTTTCTAATGTATCAACATCTTTTTGTTTTGGCAATTTTAAGAGAAAAAAATAGAAATCAACCAATATGATAGATGGGATACCGAATATCAATATTTTAAAATATGGAACAACGATTAGCAACATAACTTGTAATTGTGACTGACTGTTATTAGGTTCAATCCCTTTCAGCAGGTTGGTTTCAACTTTTTTTTATAGGGTCCCAACTGTTAGATTGGTTGCTTTCCACCTTTCTCTCTTAAAATTGTCGGAACAAAAACATGCTTTTCAAAAAATAAATAAAAGTCTAAACCATGAGCAACAAATATAATACTTCTCAAAAATGAAAAATGATATATTTTATTGCTTAAAACGCCAATTTTAACGCTAAAATCAGTCGAAAAAATGAAAATCAACCAATCTGATAATTGACCCTCCAAACAAACTATCAACATTTTAAATCCGAGTACTTTATTAGCAACATTGCCTAAGTTGGGACTATTCTTAGGTTCTTAACACTAACATATATATGATAATGCAAAATTCTAAGCTAGTTAGAACTGATGTTGCTGTAGGTTTTCTGCCATTGTTCATCTTATATGACCTGGACATCTAAAAGTTTGTGTTTTGATTTTTGCTTTGGTGATCCAGTCAAGTGGGCAACCGGGACTGCCGCCACCACCACCACCAGGGCCGCCGCCACACGGCCAACAGCCTCAGCAATGAGAAAGGCGATGATGTTTTATTCTGTCTCTTTAGTTTCATTATTCTTCGGCTGTGTTTGTATGAGTAACTTCTTTTTAGCTGACTGTTTTTCCAGACTGAATTACTGGATAGATACTGGATCTGTGCAGTGACTGGAAGAACGCGTTGTTGACTTAAAATGGATTTTGGGGAAAAAGTAAGATGCCTTGAAATCAAAGTCAATAGATAAACCAGACATTCTTTGTCATTTCTGTTGGATGGCTGGCATTTTTCTTGATACTTATTGAAGTGGTGGACCTGTAGTGTCAATAATGAATCCGACCTAAACATTGACTTGTGATAAAAATAAATTTATGACTTTTAAATAGTAATTTTTTTTAAATACCTACAAAAAAAAGTATTAAGTAAAGTGACCAATTTCTTTCAAAGAGCACTGCTGGTGCAGTCCTAATCCTAACTTTGACATGTGTATGGTCATTTTGAAAATTGAAACTCAACTATGGTTTTTCATAGGGTTAAAAGGGTCTTTTATTCACATATGTTTGGTCAGTGTAGATTTTGGTGCCATATGTTTTATTTTCTAGGCTTTTGGTGTTACATGTTTGCATTTTGTGCATCCGCCAGTCATTAGTTAAGTTTCCACCGGCCATGGTCCGCGATCACCACCTACTACCGGCGACCAGCACCCATGGCCGCCAACCACCACGAATCGGAGCAGACAACCACGAATAGGGGCCCGGACGACCCCCACGAATCGGGATCGGCCACCACCAAATCGGGATCGGCCACCACCAAATCGCGACCGGCCGGCCACAATTGTACCGGCTAGCCCCAAACAAGGCCACCACCCCAACGGTGGTTGCCGAACCCGATTGTTGGTGGCTACTACCCAAATTGGGACAGCAGCCCCCAAATTTTATTGCTCTCAAAGTATCTACTATATTATATTAATTCGGCATCGGAAGTTCTCTGGCTGACATATGGACAGTTTGTCATGTCACTGTTTCCTAATTTAATTGGGGTGCTCTAAATTTAGATACATAATATTGATTGATTGAAAATTAAGAAGTATTTTTATCTCCTAATTTGGTATCTACGAAATTTAGAGAAATAAATTAATTAAATGTTTCCTTTTAAATAGTAAATTTATACAGTTTGGTTCCGGAAGACATTGACAATTAATTTTTAAATCTAAACTAACTACGGCTAAAAGAAGTGTCCCAATAAAACATGATTGTTTAAAGGAAACTAAATTTAATATAGACAATATTGTTGAAAATATAACAATATCAATATCGTGGAAAAATAAAGTACTTAAATATGTCTAAGAATCTGAAATTTTAGAGAACTATTTGTCGGATTTGATTGGAGCAATCTATAGAATATGCAAAAATAAATACGATAATTAATAATAAATAAACATATATAAGGGTTTAGGTATTATTTTAGTTTGGATATTTTTAAACTCTAAATTTTGTGGTAAAAAACCTTAAAATTTAGATTTTAACAGTTTTATTAATTCATACTAACACTATTAAATATATTTTAAAAGCCAATACTATACAAAAATATATGTACATGTACAAACTGAACAAACTAAAGACGAGCCAAACCCTAGAATTAATAATGGCAAGTCACAATTAAAAATAGATTAACAACGTATAGAAAGTTGGGAAAAAAAAAGGATAGAAAGCATATAATAGCAACGTATATTGGGCAAAAAAATAGCAACCTATATAACATATAATAGGAACATATATAATATAAAATCTTATATAGGAACATATATTACATAGCATATAATATAATATAATAATATATAATGACAATCACAACATAAAAAGAGCTAACCGTAGCAGATCTACGCCAGCAACGTGAGGAGGGCAATGGTCACCGGCTCACCGCGTCCGCTCGGTTGAAGGAAGAGTGCATGAACAAGCGAAGCGGGTTCAAAAGAGTAAGATATTTAACGAAACACATTCAATTCGGCTAAACTTACAATGTTTTCCATTTATATATTAACACAGGCGATTGGAATTAGGGTTCAGCTTTTCATCATCATCCTTATGTCGACATCAGTTTTGTTCGCTTCCAATCTCCCTTGGTAGGCAAAATTTCAAATTTGTTGATCTAGATTTTCGTTATTTTTTCTGTAATTTGGTTCTTTGGATGGCACACTTAAGTATGGAGAGTTCCTTTGTGATGAGCAGTTTGACTTTTCCGGACTGACGGATGATGTGCGATTGGTTCTGTTAATATATGTCAATTAGTTATTACTTCATATTTGTGTTCAGATAATTATCGTCGTGTATATACCTTTGATGTGCTTACTTTTTTTTTTTTGCAGAGTTCTACATACATTAAAATTATTTATTTAATACGTATTCTCTAAAACTTGGTAAATTGTACAATTCCCGATGAGTAATACAATTTTTTTTTAATGAAAATAGATATTTATATTATCATGCTTCAGATAATGTGCATTCATGATCAGTTTCGGTTTTTTTTAGCTACAATTCATTCCAACTATTTGTGGACTTTAAATCTTTAATAAAGGGTTTCACCAGATTTTTAGGTAAACATAAGTTGTTTATTTGATTATGAGGAGTCTAGATATTGTTTATTACGATTCTACATTATCAACTAATTACTTGCAATTTGTGTTGACGACTTACACAAAGCTATGTTAAATTTAAGGTTTATTAGAACAACTGTTATTTTTTTTTTTCACTATGGAGATATATACTATTTAAACTTTCGAAATTCCTTTACAGCACTTGATATAATTATTAAAAAAAAATTGGACTTTTTTTTTAACATCGGACAGTTTTTTAGTTATTAACCCTACCTTAAATTAATGTTGGCAAAAAATACTGATATTATTTAGTTTCTTTTAATAGTTTGAAAATTATAAATACTTCTAGGTAATAGGTATCACCAAATTACCGAAATTGCAAAATATGAATTTTTCTCTTATCAATAGCTATATCTTAAAAAAGTCTAAATACTAGAAGAATATCAACATTCATATTTTCTACTATAATTTGTTTCCTTTTATTACATGAATGTCTTCACGTATATGTTCACTCTCTCTTCCTATATATACATAATTTTATGTTTAATTATGATGAGATCTTTATGAGATTTTATAATAATGTAAAGTTTATATTTTGTTCTTGAATTGCAGTTTATAAAGGGATAACCAAAGCATGTCATCATAATATAAGCTTATATCAACTACGTTTTTACTTTTTATTGTGTTATTATTTCTCGAGCATGATAATCAATTTTAATTCATTGATATTCTTAGCAGTAAAGCTTTAAATTATCAAAACGATAAATGTCAATATTACACATATAATTACCTAACAAAATATTAAGCTTATTAGCATATTTTTTTTTTTATGATTTTATTTAAAAATTATGATAAATTAACTATTAAATATTATCTCGATATTTATTTACCCTACTTTAATTAAACTAATAATTCATTTCCATAAAAAAAAAAAAAAAAAAGTAAGAATTTTTTTTTGCAATTTTTCCTCCTGCGGTAGGGGTTAATGATTTAAATAGTTAATTTTTAAAAATATCATATTTATGAAAATCCTCGAATTATTTTAATTTTTCAAATCCAAATTCAACGATTTTTTTAAAAAAAATTAACACTAAACACAATATTCTTACTTCCATTTTTATCATACTAGTGGTCAGCGCATGCGTTGCACGCGCGACGGGCGTTTTTAAGTAAAAAAAAAAAAAAGCTAAAGTTAGTGAGTGATACAAAATATACATTGTTTACAATAAATACTTAAACACAAATGAAACTGTGGCGAGAACTTAACCCTAAAATCAAATTCTCCAATAATAAAGAAATAAATGAAGAATAATGAAAGTTAAAGTCTATCGAAAATGGGAGATTACAAAGTAAGGAAAAAGAACATAAGAGAAATTTTCTCATTTCCAACTTTTAGATCCACCCCTTCAACCTCATCACTTTCTCTTATGAAGTCATGTTATGAAAAAAAAACTGAAATAAGAGCTTCCATTAATAGATGTATAGATTGAAGTCTGGTTAGCATGGTAGAAGTGTTTGCAGCAAATTTGGCTCTACGCTATGACAGACTCTTCAATGCCACGAGGTATTGTCATAGTTAGTTTAGGGAAATCCTTGAGCACCTGATCATGGATTTTTACAAGTTGAAATCAGTTTCAGATTAAAAAAATTATCAAAATTCTAGGAAGACAAACCTCTGTCATTTCATTTCGTCACTCACAACAACCGTAGATTACTGCATGTACAAGTAACAAAATAATAGTTACCTGTAATAAAAGACAAACTTTACCGTAAAAGAGTAAAAGGCGGTAGACTCCTAAATTAATAACTTCATCTTTGATAGAGCGTGATTGATGACATTTTTCACACAGCCCAAAGCCTCTGGAATAACGAATAAGCCCTAAGAATGGCAAATAGTTCCACCAAGAACAATAGGAAAAAAGGGCATCAAACAGACATTGCCAAGTAAAATAACTTTAATCACCAAAAATTAGAGGTCATATATGAAACACTAAAGTAAATTTCAGGGCAATTAATTACCTGACCAAATAATAATGGAGTATGAGCAACACATTTTGATTGTGGTGTACGTACTGGCCATGTTTGAGAAAGGTGCAAACACGTAAAAAAATTCGAATTTTACATCAATTATGATCTTGCCTCATAGACAATTAAATTAACATCTTGACACAGACCTCCATTAGAATAGCTTAGAGGTTCTGCGTGCTAAGTCAATATAACGACCTGATGAATACAAGTGAGAAAGAAAACAAGCGCAGAGCAGGATGTTTGGTGGAAGTAGAAAGTATTTGTTCTCACTTAAGAGATGTGTTTTTTTTTTTTTTCCAGTTAAACATTCGAGCACCTTGCAGGCATGTATTAGGGTGTAAAGCAAGGAAGTGTGTTAGGCATTTCGTCGAGCATATAGAGGGCCACCCACAGTGCATGACAGAAAAGGAAGAAAAGTCTAATTTGTGCGAGTTAAAAATTATGACATACATAGTTACACCATCGGTCCGTGTCCTTCTGTCTGCCTACGATTTCCACCACCTCCGGGAACCGCCACCGTCGTTAGAGCCATTTGAGGCAAATTACATTTGTCTTAGGGCACCCGCCGAAGGAGTGGTGAGAAAATCAAATTTGGAAATCGTAACCCACAATATCCGTCGAAACCCGAACCATGCGTCTGCCTGTGGTGGAGGCACCACCGCGTCTAGAGTCTCCACCGTCGTTGGAGCCGTTATCGCCGATGGGATTGGACGGTCACCATAAGGATAAATATATATGTGTGAGTTCTGTCAATGAAATGAATGAAGTGGTTTCTGATAAGTGAAGCGGTGAATGGGAAAACATGGGCCCGGTTGTGTTGTGGCCGTTTTCTTTTGAAGCTTTGTGTCTATTGTTTATGAGGCCATTAGGTATTTCGATAAAATATAATAGTTATAGATATAATATAATATAATATAAAGATGGTAGAAGTAGTTTTTTTTTTTAAGAGCACCGAATGGTTACCTTAAAAATGGAGTCTTTTCATAGTGAGGACACCTCTAACTTTTATTATAGGTAGTAGATATATAAAAGTTATAATAGTCTTATAACAATAATATATAATGTTGATTATTTCACTACTATTTTAAATAATAGTTAGTATTAAATATTTCATTAAACGAATGCCTTAATTTCAATTAGTTTATGTCCAAAAAAATTATTACAAAATTAAAATAATGTTGCATATTTATCAAATTAAGAAAGCTTTTTTTTTTTTTAAATTTTATTTGCAATTTTTACCCGCGCGGTGCGCGGGGTTAGTGGCTAGTATATTCTTGTTAGAATAAATGTGGTCGCTCCATGCCTTCTAAGTGAAATAAAGTTTTCTATTATTTTGATTGTTTACATTTTATTTTATTTTTATCAATTTTATAATTTGTTGTGTTAAACCGGTTGAACACTTAATCACATTCGAGGTCATTGCTAGAATAATTCTTTGAGAAAATCATAGCAAGGAATTCTGTTTTTTCGCCACGGCTTGTATATAATAATCATCATCAGCTGATAAACAAAAAATACAATACACGGGCACACAACTTCATCTTCATCTACTACTTCTAAAACCACTGCAAGTAAATCTTCAAACTACATCACAACGTTACAGTAGTCCGATCTCATCCTTTTCTCTTCCAGTAATCTCGGCCGGAGCTTCTTCACATCCGATAATCGAACCGGCTTCAGAAAGAACTCTTCTGCTCCATCTTTCAAGCATCTGAAAACGAAACACAATCCTCATCAATTTCAAAAACCAATTTTTACAATGTCTTGCATAATTGAGAATCTGAGCAAAAAATTGTCTTTTGAACTTACTGGTTGATTCGGGACGGGACGTTTTCCGACGACATTATAACAACTGGTATGTCTCTGCAAGATTTGGATCCCTGCATATCGAATCAACAATCTCCATTAATAGATGTTTCTTCATAAAGAAATTGCCAGATTGAGGAAAGGAAATTAATTAGGGAATTGATTCGGTTGCATTACCTTGATCCGTCTCATGAGATCGTAGCCGGTCATTCCAGGCATGAAGTAATCGGTAATGATCAAATTAACATCTGAATCCTGCAACAAGAATGAATCAATCCAGAAGATCAGATAATCGAAATTGCGATCCAGAATCTATTTTAAGAGTGATTTAGAGTTCGAATTGAGGATCTTACATTACTGTTGCAGCTGGAAGAGACGGACGGAGTTTCTGCATCGTTCTCGATCTCTTCTCCATTCAAACCTAGAAATTCCAGAGCCTTGCTCCCAGAATCTACTGCAGTTACTGTCGAAATCAATAGAAGGAATCAAAATTAGCAAATCAGTAATCCAAATCCAAATCAACATCCGAAATCGAAACTAACACACGGACTAATCCAAATCCAAATCCAATTCCAAATCAGGATCAGAAATCGAAACCCTAGGTGATGAACCCTAAATGAGTTAATCATTACAATTACCTTGAAAGGACGAGGTTTTGAGGAGGCGCTCGATCAATTTCCGATCGATGATGCTGTCATCGACGGCGAGAACATGGAACTGCGTCTCCGCTGCAACTCCCATTCCGATAGCGATGGATCCGAAGAAAAGTGATTGGTGATGATTGAGGATGAAGAAGAAGATGGAGAATGGAGGTGAATTTGAAGTGAGAAAGACATGGAGAAGAGAAGGGGATAAATACAAGGAAAGGGGAAATCTTGACAGTTTGGAAAGCAAGATCCTGGGGGATTTCGAAAGAATCTTCAAGATTTGGTCTGAACGGTTAATCTTTGAATTGAATGTGTGATCGAGGAAGATGGTGTCTGAACTCTGACCCAAACAAAATAAACACCATATCGAGGAAGATTTTCTTCCCACTTGTGTAAGTAAGTAAGTACTATGAAACTTAATTGGGTAAGTAAATAATAATAGTAATAATTTTTATTTTTTGCTAAATTATAATAATAATACTAATATAATAATAAATGATTCAATTACCAAATAATAGTAGAACTAATAAAAAAAATTAAGGATTACTAAAACTAGTAAAAAGGTGAGCTTAAAAATGCTGGGTGAATAAATTGCTAGTCCACATTTAAGTCCGTGGATAATTTGCTAACTAACGTTTCTTTGAAAACAAATATTTAGCTCATATTTTTTTAAGTAAACAAATAGCTAGCTTAAGTTTACTTTTCGGTTATTTTTTTAACGGAATTGACATGTACACGACATGTGATTATACGAAATGACTCAAATATCCCAACCCATCATCTTCTAATATTATAGAAGCTAACATGCTTAAGACCTATTCACTATTAAATATGATCATTTGATTTTGAATTTGTGTATTTTGTTTTAACCTAAAACATTACATACGTATGTTGAGTCGTTAATATTATAAGATGAGGGGTTATCACATGCTGTGCACGTGCCGATTTCGTAAAAAATTAGCGGAAAGTGAACAGAGTTAACTATTTATTCACTTAAAAACATGAGCTAGCTATTGTCCAAAAAGAAACATGAGCTAGCAATTTGTTCGCGGATCCATCGGTAGTAATTTAATAATTAGCCTAAAAATGTAATAAAGGGCATGTATTATAATGATTATTACTTTATAAAAATATTAAGCACTGTTAATGAAAGCTAGATGTTGACTATAGTGATTTGGATAGGTTAACCAATTACTTGGTTTTATAGAATTACATTTGTTAGTTTATGATTTTTGTAGTATCCTATGATTCTCTATCTAATCCATTTACGATATGATTTTATCCGTAACGATTTTAACGACCTTAGTTAAAATTAGATATGGCATTTAGGGTCAAAACTCTAAACAATTTCACATTTTTTTTTCTCTTACTTTTCTTTTAAGTTTTGAGAAAAGTTTTTTAAATTGAGTTATGTTTTTTTAGCTTTTCCATTGTTTTATTTTTGTTTACTATATATGTTTCGACATTTATTCATTTAACTAATAACGTTTTTGTGCTATCATATAATTTGCTTAGCTAACATTTATTTAACAGTCAATTTGAAGACAAATCTAATATTGGCTATTATATTGATCTTGGTTCCTACTTTTTAGCTAAGTTTACACACAAAAATTATGTAAGTACATAGCTATTCACAATTTAATCTAAATAAATAATATAATTTTTTTTTTTTTGCCATCAAATAATATAATTCAAAATACAATTGCGTACACCAAACTATGTTCGAAATTGAACACGTAAAATATGAACCAGTCATATATCTATATTATTAAAGAAACAGAAAATTATAGGTTTTTTTTTTTTAAATTTAACTTCCAGTTATAATTAAGGGTGCACGGCCACGGCCACACTCGATAAGAAATTCAATTAAAATATGTCGGTAAGTTTATCAATAAAAAATTAGTTTTGACTTTTGGCCCTTAATAATTTTGAGGACATGAGAGCTGTGGAATAATTATATTTAATAGATAATATATAATTCCATTTCATTAATGTACGAGAAAGACACCAATAAACTTTAAAAATTTAAGTTCTATCAAAGAAAACTTAGAGCATCCACAGTGGTATTACGTAAAGAATACGTAAACGTGGGTCCTACATGTTTATTTAAGTAAAGCAACAAAAACTATCTACAGTGATTTTACATAGCATTCCTTAAAGATGGGACCCACACGTAAATTTATGTTTTTACATAAAGCATTCCTTAAATTTAAGTAATGCAGTATGTATTACGTAACCAATTTTTTATTATAAATTAATTCATTTTATAATTAATGCTAATATCTTATTGGTGGTTGTTGAAAAATTTAATAATAAAATATATTTAAGGAATATGTTTAAGTAATACGATTGCAGAGAAAATATTTTTTACGTGTGTCTTAAATTTACGTATTACTTAAAGTATACATAAATGTCTACGTGGCAACTTTAAAGAATACAATTTAGGTAAAACCATTGTGGATGCTTTATATACATAATAATTAAATATTTGTCTAAAATACAATTGAAAATATTTAAATTTAATTTACCAACCATTTAAACGGATATATTGTGATGTATATGAGTAAAAAACACATTCCCTTCTTTTTAATACTCATTCATTATCTCCCGTACTAAAACAGCTGAAAAATTAAATTAAAATAAACTCGATTATAGATTAATCTATCTATAAAATCAAAGAAGTACACGAATATATTAATTATATTATAATAATATAATGTCAAAGTGAATCAATGAACCTTCCGACAATATAATTTTTTGGATAATGTATATTATATAACCGTCTAATTGACCCTTGATAAGGGCAGAAGGCAACTGTTTAGCTTTAGATGGAGTCATTTTAGAGCGGCCTTTCAATCGTTATGAGGCTACAGTTGTGTTTAATTTTAATTTTAATAAATTATTATAAGAAAGAATGTACCCACTAAACTTGGTATCATGATCATATTATTATTATTATTTACAAATATAGCACAATAAATAAAATATTTTTATTATTCTTTTTCAAGTTCCCCGTATGATCTTGTTAACGTGCATATATAGAAAAATGTATTTCTGTTGTTAAGGCAGATAATAACATGTTATTATCGATAATTGTAGTGTGGCATAATGTATACAAAATTAATATTGTTAAATAAGCTACAAACTATTCACTATGTGAAAAAAATATGGAAAGATTTAAATTAATAATTAACACATCATACTAATCATACATAAGATGGATAAAATATATTTATGTGGAATGATTTCTACATGATACCAATCAAACAATTTTAGTATATATATATATATATATATATATATATATATATATATATATATTTATTAAAAATACCTTTTCCCCATAGTTTTTAATATAAGTTCTTACTTAAGTTAAAATGCCATGATATTTGTGAGCTAATAAGTAATAGCTAGTACATAATATATTACAAAATGTACATAAAAAGTATGGGTTAACTAGGAGTGTTAGAATTAAGCTTTCTCATTAAATGGTATATTTGAATTCGAATTTTACTCGTCACTAGAAACCACAAATATCTACATTGCTAGTACCAATTGATTCAATCATCGGTGGCAAAAATCAAGTAAAATCCAATCTTCATTGGTTTTTGTTGATACATATTACATTATTATTATTATTATTTGTCCAAGATCATTATTTTCATTTATTTATAATGAATATTTTATATATATTATTATAATCTGCCACCCCATACACATGTTTCCGTTTTTGGAGAAATACCCCTCTCTCTCTCTCTTATGTTTCACGTGGTAGAAAGATACAAAGGGCAATTAAAGTACACTCAAAGAATATATCTATGAATATATATGATCATCAAATCTTAATAACATCTTTGATATATGTGAAAGCCGAGTGGAATTATAATTATTGTATTGCGTGCAATCGTAATAAATAGCAATAAAATCGATCCGTATTAGATGATCGTGTCGTGTGTCATGAACTATCATGATCATGATTTTTTTTTTTAAAAAAAAAAAAACTATCATCATCATCAGAAATAATAAGAAGAACACCCTGCCTAAAACAATATGTATTATAAAATTAAATCTCCTTAAGTGGTAGATACGTGTATACATCTCTATC
This sequence comes from Clarkia xantiana subsp. parviflora, assembly GCA_036873135.1. NCBI lineage: Eukaryota > Viridiplantae > Streptophyta > Magnoliopsida > Myrtales > Onagraceae > Clarkia > Clarkia xantiana. The sequence continues at coordinate 18,584,254 of JAPTYO010000003.1, forward strand.
TATTCTATTCTATAATATAAACGTGGTGTACCAAACACCTCCTAAACGTTTATAGGTGGTGGTTCAACTTGGCTCTTCATATTAATTTAAGATATGTTCCGTACATACAAAAAGAAATTCCTATACATAATAATGTGAGCAACCCAATAACGAACATAGTTGAAAATGATCGAAAAAAGTAGATAAAAATATGAAAAACACTTTTTAAGACTAATGTGATCTAGTTTGTTAAAATTGTTTTTCAACTATTAATAAGTTGAATTTTATGTATTAGCCGTTTAGTACATAAGTCAATTATTTGTAATTGTTTGATTATATCATTTAATAGTTCATAAGTGTTTCTTTTAGTTAATATGGTTAGTTTACAACCTTTAAATAACCACCTTAAGAGTTGGCCGAATTTAATCAAGTTTGAATTCAGTTTTTGTGATAAAATTTTATTCTCTTGGTTCTTTGAACACTTTCAAACTTGTTAGATTGTTCCTTGACGTTCGACTCCGACTTTTTAATCAAGTATCTCATCATTGATTGTAGCGTCATCACCGTACCAAGGTTCTTGCTTCCACAAGCAACAATTTAAGGTTATCCATCCATACCTAAAGTATAAACGGTCCAACAACATCAGCTTGCTAGGGTTTTCGTCTCACATATAGGCAAGAACCATATCATATAATAAATAATGATGTGTTAAGTATAATTTTTTTTTTTAGTTATAAACACTAAAAATTAGAAAATAAAAAAAGAACTTAACAAACTACCACTAAAAGTTAGCTCCACATTAGACCTCTTTAATTTCGATTTTAAGTGTTAAGTGGTTCAATCGGAATTATATAGCCACCTCACATTTTCTTTCTACGTGATGTTCAAGACGTTAGAGTTTGGTATAGTCCATATTAGTATCGAATTTCCATTTTGGGTTATTATCCATTTATATTATTAAACTTAGAGTGATGCTACACATATCGAAATTTTTGGAGAAAAATCTTGCGAAACACTAATAGGGGTAATTTCATTTAAGTTTAATGGCAATTAATACATTAGAGACAGTCGGTGATATTTTCATTGGATGATTCATAGATGTCTTTAATTAGATGGACGAAGAAACTTAATCATATGTTTATATAGTGTTCCGAAAATATTTATAGGTCGAGCGTACTTCACGTACGATATACGTACATGCAGTCAAGTCTTCTTAGTAATAAAATAAAATAATAAATCGAAATACACATCTAGAAGCTCTATTGTGGCAATTTCTTCGTCAATGGCACGACCATAGATGAAGAATTATTAGTCATGGAAAAGTTGGCTGCGTTGACGAGTACGATATGTTTCTTTACTTGTCTTTAGTATATTTTTTTTATGATCTTATCGTATATTATATATTTCATCTATACATTTGTCCGTCTGATTGTTTATTAATTACTTGATTTATGATTACACTTACAAAATCCGGTGAGATAATTACATTTGGTTAAAAAAATTATAATCTTAATATATTATACTAATTCTGGTTATGGGCTATTCTAAAGCTGACACATCAGCTTTTTTAGCCAATAAAAAACCGACACGTCATTACCCCTCCTTAAACATTCTTCCTCTCTCTAGGAAAGAGAAAATGTTCTTCATTAATACATCCATTAGAATCAAAACGTTCAACAAGTATCTAAACATCAAAGCAAAAACGACACTGCTTTATCCATATACATTCTAATACCGATGGTCCTGTGCACTATGAGCTCGACACGTCATGCTAATATTTAGATTAGCATCAAAACGTTCAACAAGTCTTAACTAAACATCAAAGCAAAAACGACACCGATTTATCCATATACATTATGATACGGATAGTCCCGTGCACTATGAGATTGAAACGACGCCGTTCCTTTTTTTTGTGTGGCCATAAACGCCGCTCCTCTCTTCAAAACGACATCCATTGTACGTACTACAAGTTCGTAGCAACCTAGGGTTCTACAGAGCCGCTCGCCGCTTTAGCAAAACTGTAAATCGACTGTTACGACTGTTACGCACACATATGCAACCGAAGGAGAGCGACTTTTGTTCTTCCAACACTCTGTTTCATTCATTTAATTTTTACCAACTCAATGAAGGACCTATAAAAGGAACAGGGAATGCGTGAAGCATGATCCAAAAGTAAAATTAGTACGATTTTTTTACAACAAAAATTATTACAATTAAATCACCTTTTTCAATCAGTCTCAGGTCTTACTCACCTTTGATCGATCATGGAATCATGGCTCGACATCAATGACGCGGACATCAAAAGGGGAAGAAATCATCAGAAAACTTCTGCATGCATGGAGAAATCAAATAACAGAAGAACAGTTTTTGAACCTAGATCTGCGGATTCGAACCCAGATCTGAAGGTTCTACTAATGTCTCCACTCGATCAAATGCATCCGCATGTGTCTCAATCTCCACTGCATGATAGAAAGAAGAGATTACAGAGTGAATTCGGGGTTCGTACCCAGATGAGGATGCAGAAGATGCCGCAGGAGAGGCCCAGTCTCTGATGGAGCTAGCTCACCGATGGAGGTAGATGCGGCCAGAAGAGTGTCGACAATGCTGCTAGAAGAAGGTCTACAATGCGGACATAATAGGGTTGACGAAGGTGGTGGATTTAGGGTTGAGGCGGTGATGTCGGGTGGCTCTGATGACCTGGAGGTCGTAAAGGCGGGTGAGGGTTTCTTCTTGAACATGAAGTGAATTGGGAACATATTAGTAGTGTATCAGTCAGGTTAAATGCTTTGAGACTGCGGGAGGTTAAAAGTTAGTATATCCGTTGCTCTACTAGGGTTTTATGTTATACTCCAATTCAGTTCAGTGGGCTTGATTAAACCAAAATTTGTATAAATAAGAATGATACCTAAGGCTAACCAAGTTTTCCCAGCCCAGTGGGCTTGATAAACTGCATATAGATTTTTTGTTTTAGTAAGAACTGCATATAGATAGATAGATATATATATATAATAACGTTTTTTCAACTATTTTATTTTTGTAGCGAGTAAATATTAATATTAAAACCAAAAAATTCAATATACGGTAATAGTTTTAATTTTTTGACGTTAGGATTTAGGTACACTATGGATTTTTAGGGCATTGGGCCAAATTAATATCATAATCGTAATAGATGATAATATTAACACCGATCTTAACTGAACTTTACAGTATTTTACGTAACATTATTATATTTATACCTTAAAGTAAAATAATTAAATTACAATAATACACATAATATATTTTGCTTAATATCTTCTTTTAAATATATCACTATATATTATAGGTAAGTTTTTAATTTTTTTTTTAAGACTACTTTTATATTTAATCCCGCGCTCCGCGCGGGAACAACACCTAGTATGAATTAATTTATGAGAAATGAATTTAAAAAAAACAAAACCTTAAAAGGGAAATATAAAATGTGAAAATGTAAAATTATGTACAATTATAGTTTTAGATTAAAATTGTATATCTCAAATAGTTGAACCTCTTATAATGGATCTAGATCATCTGCCCTATTTTTCTTTCTCCGGATGGTGTTTCGTCGTTCGAATTTTGACACGTGTACTTGGTATAATTAATTTTGTATTTTTATTTTTTATTTTTTATTTTCTAAAAACCTATTAGAATTGATGAGTCCTAGAACGAAAATATTAAATCTAAGGATATGTATTGGAATCTTAACAGTGATGTACGATATGTGGTAAAAAAAATGTGACAAGTAATCTAAACCTCATTAAACACCCCACGAAACAATAAAATAGTTAATAAAATTAATTTAAAATAGTAACTGATAAAATAAGCTGCTATTCCTAAGTATCATGAATCGCATTTAATTTCCTTCATATAAATCAATATGTACCTTGAGATCTGTTCACTAAGTCTGGTAAAAACAATTAAGTCTGGTGAGAAAAATATTAGAATGTAATTAGAAAATCCAAATGTTGTAGTGGCCAAAATAAACTTGAGGTCCATGCCCGGGAAAATGATGATCCATTGGATCGGCCAATTAATTGGGCTGATGTGGGACTCGCTCCGAGGCCGTAGCCACGGCCACCACCGCAGTCACGTCGCCGCCGTGGCCACGCTGCTTGGCTTGAATCTTCAGTTAAGCCCAGAATTGGAAATGGAATATTGGAATCTCATCCCGTCACACCGGCGTGCAGCACTGAACTTACCTCTTTCGCTGCTTCACTTGCTCAGTGAATCCGAGCTGACTTAGGCGTCTCGATGAATATCTCTGTACTCGTCTCCGCTGCCGTAGTTCTCGTCCTCGCATCTCTGTCGGTTCCGCTTCTCAACTCCTACTGTAAGTCATTCATTCATCCATCTATGTCGAGCTTGAGCATCGGTTTCCGTGTCATTGAGCTTGGTCACCGTGGCAGGCTGGTCAAATATCCGCTCACTGTTGCCGTTCACGACGGTTTCTCCGGTGGCGGATTTGATAGTGAGAAACGCCACGATATACACCAGCGATGCTTCTCTTCGATTCGCTGACTCCATGGCAATTCGCAGTGGCAGGATCCTCCGCGTTGGCTCCTATTCCTCTCTCCAGGTTCTTGCAGTTTCATTGCCGCGGCATATCTACTTTTTGCTTCCATGTATTTTTAGCTACCTATATTACCTGCATGTTGTTGACTTCTTCATTTGTAAAACGAAGATGAGCTTTGGGGGAAAATAAAGGTTCATTTGGAGAAAGGCTTATGCAATCTTCATGTAGGACTCTCTGTACTCTGCAAACGATCTACTACGACTAGATACACTTCTTGTTATACAATGAAGTGGAACTTTGATGAAATTGATAAAGTTGATCTATAGCACGTAAAGGCTTTAGTCTGTGTGTGTGAACTTCCAGTTACGTCTTTGTTTATGTAGTAACATGTCAAAGTATGTTACTCATTTACAAAAGAAGCAAATCACTCTCAGAAACAATCCAATAAGATAATCTTAGGCTGGCATGATATAATTCAATGGTTCATTTTGTAGTGCCGAGTCACGGTTACTAGATTATTTTCATTTTCATTTTCAATTTTTGATTATGTAGAATCTACTCTGACTTAGTCTGAAAAAATGAGAAAAGAAAACCCCCTTGAGATATCGTTGTGAAGTGTGGACGATAAGACACATTCTAGTATCTCGGGCTTAAAAAGTCAATGATCCTCATCATATTGCATTGTGTTATTGGCTTCATTAATGCTCTTCTGATGTTAATTTTACAATTAAGCTTTAGCGTTCCAGCTCATGTAATGAATTTGATGAAAAACTTCAACCAAAGATTGATACTGTTTCTTCTGCTATTACTGCAGAGCTTGCTTCATAAGGGGACTAAAGAGGTGGACCTTGGAGGAAAAGTTGTGGTTCCTGGATTCATTGATTCGCATGTGCACTTGATTTTTGGAGGACTTCAGGTCCAAATGCATTCCTATTCAAATTTGGAACTGTTCACCTGTATTGCTCAATTGCCTCTAGTTCTGAGATTTTGGTTGGATTATCATAAGGATGTCCTATAAGAATATTATATGGTTTAGTTTATACTCTACTTCTTGAATGCTGCGCCCTGATGTTACTGCATTTCTTCAATCATGGGCTGCTGCCTTTTGTAAATCAACGTATTCTGTAATAACACTTGATTATTTCTCTGAAGCGTTTTCGTACTGTATATAGATGGTCCGAGTGAAACTCCGTGGCGTTACCCAGAAAGATGAGTTTGTGAGAAGAGTGAAAGAAGCATCAGACAGTAAGTTTTACTTCATTCTCTTTCAGATTGAAGTGGCATTTATAACTATGACTGTATACTGGCATTGTTTCCAAACAAATATCGGTTAAGCGGTTATTTTGTGCAAGCCCATCAAAAACAAAAATCCCAACCATATCCAAATTGACTCCTTGTACTTTTGCAGACAATATGTTGGAAGCTATCTGGCTAAACTTTATATACATTTAGGCCAGTTAACTTGCTTTACAAGCCTAAATTCAATGAGTGATCTTATTCATCTAATTGTGCATCAAAGCCAATGCTGAAATTCCAATTCCTGGCTGATACGGTAAGCAAAATTCCTGCCTAAGTTAGGATTGCAAAATATTAAGGTTAAGCAGCTAAACTCTGATAGTTTATACAGCTGGTGGATTTTTAGATACCCATTTCAAAATGTGTTATTGTGCTCTAGGAAAAATAGTTTCTAGCAATATGTACAGTCAACGAGGCAGGTGAGTTTGCAGCTAACGGAAGTTCTATGAAATGATTAAAGGCGACTAACTGCTGGTTGTCTGATAGTATTTATCCTAGTTTTAGGGGTATTATCATTTATCCTAATGAGAAGTGGGCCTTTTCCCTGAAAAAAAAAAACACATTAGGCGTACAACCTGGTTCTTGGATTTTGGGTGGTGGTTGGAACAATGATCTATGGGGTGGAGAGCTGCCGCAAGCATCATGGATTGATGAAATTACACCTGATAATCCTGTAAGATAATGGTGTTGCCTGTAAACACGCATATTATCTTGCTCTAACTTATACTGAAGAAATCTTGATATGAAGGTCTGGTTAACAAGGATGGATGGTCACATGGGCTTGGCAAATTCAGTGGCACTAAAGCTGTCTGGCATCACAGAAGGGTCAAAGGATCCAAGAGGAGGAGCTATCATAAAAAATCCTACAGGAGGTAATGTTGATCATTTAATTAGTTTCTCTTAAAGATGGCATACGTAACGTTCAGCGCTAGCTTGTGTACTTGACTTGATCTAACAATTCGGAAACCATCATTTTAGATAATCCATTTACATTGAATGGAGTCTTCTCTAGGCTTATTACTAGGGTAATATCGAGGGGTGCTTATCCAGTAGAAAACCTCATTTTGTCACTAGTAATCATTGGTAAAATCTTAAATGAAATGTGCTTTTATGAACATTCACCATTTTGGGGATGAAAGCTATCACCTTCAATGGATGTCGTATTTTTCTTGCTTATAGTGTGCAAGCACTGATCAGTATGGTGTAGGAGAATACAAGATGATTCAAACTGGTCCTGAAAATTATTAAAGCTCCTTAGTATGGTAAACAACATGGCACATATCCATTTTTTTCCCCTTTGTATTGGAATGAGATGCAAACATGCCTCTAACTACTTTATGTAGTATTAAATGGCGCTGCTACTATCCTCTGGGAGTATTTGGTCAAGATTCAGGTTCTACCTGAAAGTATTAGATGTAATCCTAGGCGTTAGTAGTAACTTGTTCATTTTGCGTTGTACGGAAACTGATATTTTGGAGACACTGTCGATATAAATTCTGTTTGAACATTTTTGTTATGATGTTGTTCAAGACTTATTAGCTGAGTCAAGATGATCCTATGCAGATCCTAGTGGACTCTTGATTGATTCTGCTATGAAGCTTCTTCTACCATCGATACCTGAGGTATCTGTGGATGATAGAAGGGATGCTCTTCTAAGAGCCAGCCAATATGCTTTAACTAGAGGTGTGACGACTGTCGTTGATGTTGGAAGATACTTCCCTGGGGCAGAGACAGAGTTATCTTGGGAAGATTTTTCAGGTTGGTGAAGAAAATAGTGATAAGATTCGTAACCTGATTGTTCTTATATTCCCAACTGAGTCTTTCTAGCGGTTGCTTCTATTATTAAGTTCCTGAGAATTGCAAAGTTGCACTCTTATGCTCGAATACATTAGCCAAAGTTGAACTTGCCTGATATCTCCTTAAGTTTGTATGCACCCGTCTGAGATTAAGCTTTGTGAAGCTGGTCATCTTGATCAAAAGAATCTTGTTACTTTTGTAGATGTCTATCAATGGGCGGATTCTTCAGGGAAGATGATGATTAGGGTTTGCCTATTTTTCCCAATGGAAACATGGTCACGTTTAGTGGTACGACATGAGAATCTTTGGATTTTCTATGTTGAAGCTCCTCAGCTGCAATTTTGCAAGAGATCTTTCATTGGTCTGTTAGAAATTTTATGCGGTTCTTGGAGATGATATTTTTATATCCCGGGAAACATATATGTGATCTTCTTGTAAATCCAACGCCTGTTCTCCATTTATTTTCCTGCTGCTTTTCTAGTTCAAGTCATAGTAGAACTAGTCCCCAGCTCATAATAGTGGACTGCTTATTGTTTAGGAGCTGACTCAAAAAATTGGCCGTGCCATGAGCAAGTGGATTTACTTGGGCGGTATCAAGGCTTTCGCTGATGGATCTTTAGGGTCTAATAGTGCACTCTTTGATGAGGTCAGCATAAACTCCGGCATAGATAAGATTTTGCAGAAGATAAAGATCTATAAATGGGTTTGTATACTTGGTACTTCCCTTTTTCACTGATACATAATTGTTCTTTTTTATAGCCTTATGCTGATGATCCTCTCAATCATGGCTTGCTCGTGACCGATACTGAAATGCTTCTCAATATGACAGCAGCAGCAGATAAACACGGCCTCCAAGTAAGTAGTTTCTCATCTTTTTACATTGCATTTATCAATTGATGATAACATTTTTGGAAAATTCAGGTCTCTATTCACGCAATTGGTGATAGAGCGAATAGCTTGGTCCTGGACATGTATGAATCAGTTGCATCCACCAATGGAGCACGAGATCGAAGATTCAGGGTATGCTACAACACAACCCATAAATATTCCTCTTGACTAAAATCTTGCCGCAGAATCAATTCTCTTGAATGTTTATGCACATTTATTTTTCCAGATTGAACACGCACAACATTTGGCGCCTGAAACAGTAGCTCGGTTTGGAAAACAAGGAGTAATTGCTTCAGTTCAGGTTGGTTCTATTGTCCTTTACAGTTTCTAACCAAACTAGATTTGAATAGCTAGCTCGGGAAGCATAATCATGTTTTCTCTGCTTGCCTGACCGCACCCTAATTGAATTTAAATGTGTAGCTGAAATGTTTGAATATTATTGCCATATTTCCAGTGAAGTGATGCAACTAGAGCCTTTATATAAACCGAGTTCTCTTTGCTACATCATCTGTTTTGTCAATGGCATTAAGGCTGCTCATTGCTTTTTGCAACAGCCAGACCATTTGCTAGACGATGCTGGTTCTGCCGCTACGAAACTCGGCAAGGACAGAGCTGATGGAAGCTCTTACTTGTTTCACTCACTCCTAGTATCCGGTGCAAAACTGGCATTCGGCTCTGATTGGCCCGTAAGATTCGTTATTACATTTAAGCACTACTTGAATCTCCATGAGAGCATAAATGATAACCTTTTGCAAAATTACGGTGATGAATTGATCGATTTAGGTGGCTGAGATTGACCCGCTAACCAGCATCAACACAGCAATGAAAAGAATACCACCCGGTTGGAAAGATGCCTGGATTCCATCCGAACGAATCTCACTCACAGAGGCCTTAGATGCGTAAGTTTGATCCCGTATTTGGTTCAACAACTCGATACATGGATAATGAATGGTATCACTGTCACTGCAGGTACACGATTTCAGCAGCATACTCGTGCTTCCTAGACCATGAGCTGGGCTCTTTATCGGTTGGTAAAATGGCGGATTTTGTGGTACTTTCAACCGAATCATGGGAAGATTTCGCAGCAGATGAGTCGGTCTCGGTGGTTGCTACATATGTTGGTGGCATCAAAGCCTACCCGTGAAAACTCCAACTCGAACTCGACCTATCACAGGTATGTTTGTTACATGCCTGTTTTGTATACAAAGCATCTTCTATAGTTGTAGTACTTGAATCATATTGCTTAAACACATAAGATCATATATTCTATTTATACACACACTTTAAGTCGAGACAAGGTAAAATGTGAGTAATATTTTGGTCTCAATTTTTTTACTTTTAAGATTTTATTATTATTATTAATGCACCACTAATTGGAGAGATTTTTTTTTTTTTTTGGAGAGATGATAATACACAAAATTTTGATAACGTGATAATGCATTTCTTCTGGGAAAAAAATAAATGATAATGCATTTCTTAAAAATGCTAACGTCAAGTGTAGTTTAGCATTAGCCTAACCTATCTATAGAAACGAAAGGGACATAGGTCATGGACTGGCCATACAAATACTCCACAATGCACAATGTAGTTCCTGTTATTGGTAAATGATTTTGATGTGATGGCGACCTTCCTCATCCCATACAAAGACTTTTGTTTAAGGAATTGTATGTTAGAGCACTTCCGATAGTAAGTGTCTAGTGCCTCCACATCAGCAGCCACGTCACTGCCAACTCATCAAAGTGGCATTGCTACAGTATTTGCTACAGTAAATGGCACTGTAAAATTGGCACTCTCTCCAGTAGTGGAGGCCAAGTTCCACTTCTACATTGGGACCCACATAATTTCATAATTCAAATATAATTTTTGCATTATATATAAATTATATATCATTATATATAAATTATATATTCATATATTTTTACAAATACGGAAATGAATAAATAATGAGATTCAAGTATTAGATGCTTTAATTAAAAAAATAGGGAAAAATATATACAAAATTATAAAAATGTAATTGAATTTTTTAATAAAAATTTACATTCTATAGGGATAAGAAAATAACCAGGCCGGTCGGTTCGGAACTGGTATAGACTGGACCGGTTCCAAACAGACCAATTATGCGAGAGGAGAACCGACCAAAAACCAGTAATATACTTCTCAAAAAATTGATTTTTGACTGGACCAGACTTTTTTGAACTGGTTTTTAACTGGATCAGTTTTGTCGGAGGATCGATTTTTCGTTTTTTTTTTTTAATTAGGGTAAATTTGTATAGGAAAATGAGTCGGACCAGTTTTGAACCGAACCAGACTTTTTTTACAGTTCCGGTCCAAAATCGGTCCAGAATTTTTAGTGCTAATTTCAAATTCATTCCAGACCGGACCATACTGTTTTAATTAGTACCAATCCAGTTCGGAACATATTCGGGCCCGACCGGTTCGTGCATATCCATAGTTCTCTATTGTCAATTCATTGCAATAATTATACGTTACTTGACCAAGGTAAAATTACTATTAGGTGCAGTCCCCATGCGGCATGCAGAATGATTGATAAGTATAATTGTTGATATAATAACATTGATCAATCAAATTCATTGAATCTATTATTTCACAATTATCAGTGTATATCTGATCTGTTATACGTTGATTGACATATATTAATTCAACATCATCAACATATTCACGTTTATGTACATCCATGATCATATTAGTAAATTGATTATTGCATTCATCATGTGTTTTTATATATGATTTTCAATATATGTAAATTAGAAATATATTATATATACATCATTCTAAAAGTATAATTTTTATAACAATTTATCGTAAAAGATATATTTCTTTCATATAATAATATAATATAATATAATACGTAAAATATATAAAAATATATATGCATTAAAATAATATAATATTTTGTAGTAATTATTTTCCATATTTAATAATTTGAAATGTTATACTATTTCAAAATTTAGAATTAACGGTTATTCAACATGGTAACATATAAACAAATTAGATATGGAAATTTCGAAATTGATTCAAAGTTAAAAAGTAGTAATTTTGGTTCGTGTCGTTATTTATGTTACATAATATTCAAAATGACTGATTATGGCTCTTGTCTATCTGACTTAGCGTAACTGAATATATATACAATCAAAGAGATGAGCAACACAATCGAATAAAATAATATTAATAAGTTGGCACCGACATGAACAGTAACTTGGGAGTTCCTACTAGTAGGCACTGTCCCACTTCACTATTCACTCAATAATGGCAAAACAGTAATATTAGTAATCCTAGTCACGCCTAGTGGCGCCTAGTCAGCGTCCAGTGGCAAAAATTGGAACTAGGCACTCCCATTTTGGAACAAAGCACTCATATTGAAAATGCAAGTGCCTATTTAATCATTACCAGTAGGGACCAACAGTAAATGGCACTAGGCACTAGGCACTCTCTACAATAATAAATTTACAACATGGAACTAGGAACTAGGCACTACTATTGGAAGTGCTCTTAAGATGGATAAAATAATATATGTTAAAAAATAATCAAAAAATAAATTTATTAAAATATTTGAAAAATTCAGTTAAACACAATTATTTTAAAAAAAAAATATTTAGGTTTAATTTTTCAACTTTGAGGGTTATATATAGAACTTAAAAATATATTTTTAATATGTATCATTTTAAATTTTATTCGAAATTTTAATTATTTATATATAAAAAAAAGATTGTTTTAGTATCATAGTAGAACTTTAAAATGGTAAAGACAGTCAGCAAACTGACGTTAGCAAAAGTTCGGTTAACAATTTGCTAAAAAAATTAGCTAGTATATTACTTATTTATGTAAAGTTTAGATAGCAATTTACTAATTAAATTAAACTATAAAAAATGGATTTTTGTTGATTAAAATTAAATTGTTCTGATGTAGTCTAATGACAGATATCATGCGTTCTCCGTAGAGAATATTTGTTTCGCCATTGTTGTAAAAAGTCGTTAACGACAATAATCGTCTAGAAGAAAAACTCGTTTGGCAAATGAATAGAACAACTCGATTTACTAATTGAAATGATTAATTTTATGGTAACATATATAATGCATAAAATAAACTGAAATTTAAAAAATAATAATTTATTTTCCTCAAAACATTTTCACCATTGTCATGGACAGGTTTCTTCTAAGTCAATGCCAATAATTAGATCAATCAAATTGAAACCTCATAATTGCAGACCCACTAAATAGAAATCTGAACCTTAATTTACTTTGAAGGAAGAGTTTACTCAATTAACTATGTTTAAACAATCATTGTTAAGTTTCATTTTATTAATCATAATAAGTTTGTCATGGTTTATGGATAATTTTAAATAACTATTCTATTTAGACCCGTCCACTTATATAAAATATGAAAGCTTATAAATTCATTTACTTTGGATAACTTCAAACTTTCTTAAAAAATATTTAAAAAAATGATTTTTTTTAGGAATTTAGGGAAACTATAAATAGGGTTAGTAACCAAATCACTACCTAAACTTTCAATTAAATATCTGGACTTTAATTTTTTAAAATTGGCTGTTTAAACTTTTAATTTTGAGCAAATTGCTACCTATGTTACAATTTACGTCAAGCAGGCTGAAATGAGTTTGTTTCGTCAGATGATGTCTTTTGATGGATACCGAATACTCATTCATTACAAACTGAAAAGATTGTTATGAAGCACTTTTAATTCGACGTTCAATTGAAAGACACCGTTGAATTTAAAATATATCAAATTAAACGTTTAATTAAATATATTTTTCTCCAATTTTTTGTTGTCAAATTAATCTTAATTATAATTTTGAAAAGTTAAAAATGGGTAGAATTTGGTTATTAACCATTTTATTATCATAGTCATAAGATTAAGAAGTCTATGGCATAGGGGATAGCATAGCAGGTTGGGTAGGGTAGAGTAGCCAAGGCCACTATCCCTAGGGCCTACATTTTATAACTGGACCTACTACTACTAGGCCTAACCTATACCCTATAGTCTATAACCTATGCCCTAATCTACTTTACTATTCCTTCTTCACCCACTAATAGTGACACCCAAAAAAAAGGTTATAGATTATATTTATCTATATCCACATTTTTTTTTTGTTTTTAATTAATAACTATGTGTATCACGTGAAATTTTATCAAAATATTTTCTTGTTAATAGTTATTACCAGAATTTTTGTTATGAAAGAATATATGTACTTCTTGTTGTATATTTTTTTTTAGATATATATATATATACATAAAGTAGAAATATAGGATTTCATTAAACAAAAATTTATTATATATAAAAAGTGTTGTGACTTTCGGATTATAACAAATAAATATATGGATAGATATCATGGTAAAAATTAATTAGTAAAATAAAATATGTATATATAATTAATAAAATAAAATAATATGATTTAATCATTAATGTTAAGAAATTTTTTTGTCGTTTTTTTTATAGTTTCAGAATTACTCTTTGTACTACAAACTTTAGAATTAATTTGAAAGTTTTAAGATTGACTTTGGAATTAATTTCAAATCTTTAGATTATGGTATTATCATCTGTCTAATTATATCATAAAATAATTATGTTTCATTAGATTAGATTGGCATTGTCTTTAAAAAAAAGTTAAACTAATCACTGTACTGATTTTATACTCTGTTTTGTGAAAAAAAAAAAATGTATGGGAAAATTAAGACTAACCTTTTTTTAAGTTGGAATACTATTGAAAAATCCCCAAAATAGATAATAGGGTAATAATTGAGTGAAACCGAAACAGTACGGCGGATAATTCGTGCACATCATAACATGTTTATGCAGTGAAAGGTTCATGTTGTGTTTCAATAGTATTTTTACACTTTTAATTTGTACCACGTTTAATAGAAAAGACTAATTATGTATTAATAAGTAAAATTAGTATTATTCAAGTCTAATAAGAATTTATCATTTTCAAAGCTTAATTGAGGTTCATACTAGACTAGATTAAAATCGTGAGCAATGCGAAAAAAAAAAAATCAACTCAAAACAGAAAAAATGGCATAGAACATGTAATATAGTCGTGTTACTGAGATCAAATACGATTACAAGATAAAAATGATTAATCAAAACCTATAATTTTCATGTTGTATTCGTATTAAACCATTGTGCTGTGCTAAAATTGACAGCACTATTCAAAAAGCAGGGGCTATTTTGCAATTAAGTAAAGTAGAAGGACGACTGCACAGTTTTGCCACTAAAAAAATGTCTAGGGAGACGATAGTGGACTTGTACTGTAAGTGAGAGACATGGTGCTCTGTTCTGTTCTGCTCTGCTATCGTCCTTCTTCTTCTTCCTCCACCACTCTACTCTGTAATTTACAGAAATATAGCCATTGAATTGAAAACCCAAAGCTTCAGTTTCAGTATATACATACAAAACAATACATACATCTTTGTCATTTTGAGTAGCCTCTCCATCTAGCTTCTGCATCTCCATACCTGAATTGAGAACTTGACCTCTCTTTCTCTCTCTTCTTTCTCTCTCTTACCAATTATTATTGCCTTCTCTTAAATCGAGAAGAGATTATCCAGTATCCACCTTCCGTGACTTCCGCTTTCTTCTAGAAACCTCTACGAACCACCGTGCATGGCGGCCACCCACCACCACCACTTCAATTACGCACCTTCCACGGCGGGGGCTTCCGCCTCCGACCAGCTCAGCATGCTCAGCTTCCGCGACGTCGTCTTCATCGCGCCCCCTTCTTCAATGCACCCGCAGAACCCGCCGATCCATTCCTCCGCCCCCGCCGGCGCCGACCACCACCACCTGTCAACCTCCGCCGCGCTCGGCGTCGGGGTCAGCATATTCCCCCTCCTGGCCGCCAGCTCCGCCGTCGAAGTCGTCGGCAACGACCAGCAGGGGTCGAATTTCTTGAGAATTCGCGAGGATCCGAGTTTCGCGAAGGACGTCGTCGGAATCGGCGCCGGCGACGGCGGCAGCTTGAGGGTTTGCCGCGATTGCGGGAACCGGGCCAAGAAGGAGTGTGAGTTTAGGAGGTGCAGAACTTGTTGTAAGAGCAGAGGATACGATTGCGCCACTCACGTGAAGAGCACTTGGGTTCCGGCCGCCAGGAGGAGGGAGCGTCAGGTGGCTACCACCACCTTTGGCGGCGGCGGCGGCGGTGAAGGTGTTTCTTCTGGGTCGTCCTCCGGCGGGCCTAAGAAGCAGCGAATTGAAACTGGGTCATCACAGAAAGCACCCACCAATGCTTCTTCTACCTCTAACGCCGCCACCCCTAGAAGCTTCGACGCCACCCGTTTCCGACAAGGTTTCTCTCTCTAGAAATTAGAAAAATGCATGTGAAATTTCTCTCAAATTCATCAATTTCGAGCTTATAATATAGAAATCTGCTCTTAATTGTGCAAAAAATCTCTTCTTTGTTATATAATGCTGAAGATTTAATGTTAAACTGCTAATTCAACTCATAAGTTCAGTTTCTGGATCATGATATTAGTCTCTGTGGGTTAAATTAAATTACTTACTATATCTTGATTTACAAAGTTTCAATTTTGAACATTCAGATGCGAGTTTCAAGCAATCTTTGCCACGGCAAGTTCGAGCTCCGGCGATATTCCGGTGCATTCGAGTCACTGCAATTAGTGACGACTCAGCCGAAGTGGCCTACCAAGCAACAGTTAGCATCAGTGGACATGTATTCAAGGGATACCTCTACAATCAAGGATCTTGCGGAAAGAATTCGGTTTCTTGCACTTCACAGCTTCGATTCGAACAAGGAAATGACAATGTTTACCCTGCAGATTGATTGAAGGTACCTTTGTTTTATTTTTTATGAATCTTGTTTACGTTATTGCTTGGCGTGCAAGTAATTGTTATGAATTTGTTGCATATGGATAGAAAACAGGATTAAGTACTTAATCATAGTTGAAGACTTGCACCATATTGCTTTTAGTGTCCCATGTTGTTATTAATGTGTCACAGTTTTTGTTTTCGTTGCATTTTGATTTTCCGTCAGTTTTTTTTTTTTGATAAATTTGATGGATTTGAGTATGAGTTTTCTTCAGCTCATGTATATCTATGTCAATTAAGTTAATTGAACCTAAAGTTTTGCAAAATCTTCAATTTTACTGCATGTACATTGACATAAGTTAAAGGTAGCAGAAATGTCATTTTGTTCTTTTATCGTCTTTAAACGCTTGTTGTTGAATTTTATGAAGATATTAGACCAAAATTTGTTTAATTTAACTGCAACATGGTGCAACCTTAGGATTGTAATTAGGTTATTTAATCCTAGAAAATAAGGTTCAATTGTTTCTTGAAATTCCGACCTTGTATCATTACTCTTTCAAATTACAAGTTTGTTAAGAACTTATTGAGTGAGATTCATGCATATGCAGATTGTCGAACTCAATATAATTGGATATCTAACTTTCTGAATTGAATCTGCAGGTGAAGATCGAAATCAGGGAGTAGAAGGAATCGACAAGCAAGCAAATTAGTTGATTTCGTGAACCGATCAGTCGAACGAGTAAGGAAATTTGTTTATAGATATGGGTTTAGTATAGAGTTTAGTAATTAAGGGACATATTAATTAAGTAGAACCCTGATGTGTTCATAGCTGGATTCTATGCAGAAATCTGTGGCTTCATTACTTACTAGTTACTACTACAACTTTCATCTGTTACTATGCATTTCAAAGTAGATAAAACTTTAAGTTTAGTTCAAATTGGTCCTCAAACATTCACAAGCTTGATGTATGCCCCTATCTTCTATATTCAATGGAAACCATGTCTACGAATAGTCAACTTACCGTCTATTAAGATTTTTTTTAGGAAGTGCCTTGTAGAAAGAAGTTGAATAGGAGAGGTTTAGTTCCATTGTACAACTAAATATAAAGTAATGATATATATATAACATAGAAAGCCAACAAATTTTTACTATATGGATATATTTTATATTATATTATTAAAGAATTTTTGTATATGCAATATACTAGATAGTGCAGCCACCTTAACCTCAAATAGACAAACACTGTAATCTGTCATCTCAGCCACTCATCTTCTGATTCTGAACCATCCAAACAAATCTCAGAGTTTTGTTTTCGTTAATTGTTTGGAGTGCAAGTAATTGTTATGAATTTTTCACGTTTGGGATCAGTTTTTTTAATGATTATGGATAGAAAACAAGATTCAAATGTTTGTAGTGAGGGAAAAAGACAACCTTTGTGGACGCCACTGAGACAATTTTTGCCATTTCTATTGTTTTCATGGAAATAGGAAAAGGTGACATTTTCTTGGTGACATGAAACTTCTCTCAACTATCTTTCTTTGGCCACCATTTCTATTTTACAGAAAACCAATTTCTGCACATACTTTAGAAGAAAAACACAGTTTATTTATTCAGTTACTGGCAGTTTACGTTGATATAGTATAAGAATGTGCTAAATTTCTTACCATAAAGTTTGGATTTATGAAACAATTAGTTAAGACGCACGTCTTATTATTAACATGGTATCAAAGTGCACGGGTTTGATTCCTGGTGATGCCATTTTAAATGGGAAAAAAAGTGTTAACCTCCTATTATATAGAGTTTGAAGCCCATTATGTTAGACCCGATTGAGGTTGGCCAATGTGGCCAATTATGTTGTTAAAGACCCAATTGAAGTCGGCCGAACTGAAAACTCAACCCGAATGAGGTCAAAAAGGTCGAGGTGGTCGGGAGGATGTTGATATATATAGTATAAGAGTGGGCTAAATATTTTCACACATAAAGCTCGGACTTATGAGACACTTGGTTAAGGCGCACGTCTCATTTCTTATTATTAACACGTAGTTGATTTCCAATTTTTTTTTTAAAAATTGACAGTACTAAATTATATTTATTAAGAAATAAATAAGTCTAAATCACAAGTAACAAATTTGTTATTTCAAAAAAGTAGAAAGTAACATACTTTTTTTCGCGAAAACGTCAATTTTAACGCTAAAATCTGTTAAAAAAAACATTAGTCAACACTATAAAGTATTATCAGAATTGGTCTTCAAACATTGACAAGCATGAAATTATGCCCCTACAAAGTACAATATATCTACTACCTATAATAAAAGTTAGAGGTGTCCTCACTATGAAAAGACTCCATTTTTAAGGTAACCATTCGGTGCTCTTAAAAAAAAAAACTACTTCTACCATCTTTATATTATATTATATTATATCTATAACTATTATATTTTATCGAAATACCTAATGGCCTCATAAACAATAGACACAAAGCTTCAAAAGAAAACGGCCACAACACAACCGGGCCCATGTTTTCCCATTCACCGCTTCACTTATCAGAAACCACTTCATTCATTTCATTGACAGAACTCACACATATATATTTATCCTTATGGTGACCGTCCAATCCCATCGGCGATAACGGCTCCAACGACGGTGGAGACTCTAGACGCGGTGGTGCCTCCACCACAGGCAGACGCATGGTTCGGGTTTCGACGGATATTGTGGGTTACGATTTCCAAATTTGATTTTCTCACCACTCCTTCGGCGGGTGCCCTAAGACAAATGTAATTTGCCTCAAATGGCTCTAACGACGGTGGCGGTTCCCGGAGGTGGTGGAAATCGTAGGCAGACAGAAGGACACGGACCGATGGTGTAACTATGTATGTCATAATTTTTAACTCGCACAAATTAGACTTTTCTTCCTTTTCTGTCATGCACTGTGGGTGGCCCTCTATATGCTCGACGAAATGCCTAACACACTTCCTTGCTTTACACCCTAATACATGCCTGCAAGGTGCTCGAATGTTTAACTGGAAAAAAAAAAAAAACACATCTCTTAAGTGAGAACAAATACTTTCTACTTCCACCAAACATCCTGCTCTGCGCTTGTTTTCTTTCTCACTTGTATTCATCAGGTCGTTATATTGACTTAGCACGCAGAACCTCTAAGCTATTCTAATGGAGGTCTGTGTCAAGATGTTAATTTAATTGTCTATGAGGCAAGATCATAATTGATGTAAAATTCGAATTTTTTTACGTGTTTGCACCTTTCTCAAACATGGCCAGTACGTACACCACAATCAAAATGTGTTGCTCATACTCCATTATTATTTGGTCAGGTAATTAATTGCCCTGAAATTTACTTTAGTGTTTCATATATGACCTCTAATTTTTGGTGATTAAAGTTATTTTACTTGGCAATGTCTGTTTGATGCCCTTTTTTCCTATTGTTCTTGGTGGAACTATTTGCCATTCTTAGGGCTTATTCGTTATTCCAGAGGCTTTGGGCTGTGTGAAAAATGTCATCAATCACGCTCTATCAAAGATGAAGTTATTAATTTAGGAGTCTACCGCCTTTTACTCTTTTACGGTAAAGTTTGTCTTTTATTACAGGTAACTATTATTTTGTTACTTGTACATGCAGTAATCTACGGTTGTTGTGAGTGACGAAATGAAATGACAGAGGTTTGTCTTCCTAGAATTTTGATAATTTTTTTAATCTGAAACTGATTTCAACTTGTAAAAATCCATGATCAGGTGCTCAAGGATTTCCCTAAACTAACTATGACAATACCTCGTGGCATTGAAGAGTCTGTCATAGCGTAGAGCCAAATTTGCTGCAAACACTTCTACCATGCTAACCAGACTTCAATCTATACATCTATTAATGGAAGCTCTTATTTCAGTTTTTTTTTCATAACATGACTTCATAAGAGAAAGTGATGAGGTTGAAGGGGTGGATCTAAAAGTTGGAAATGAGAAAATTTCTCTTATGTTCTTTTTCCTTACTTTGTAATCTCCCATTTTCGATAGACTTTAACTTTCATTATTCTTCATTTATTTCTTTATTATTGGAGAATTTGATTTTAGGGTTAAGTTCTCGCCACAGTTTCATTTGTGTTTAAGTATTTATTGTAAACAATGTATATTTTGTATCACTCACTAACTTTAGCTTTTTTTTTTTTTTACTTAAAAACGCCCGTCGCGCGTGCAACGCATGCGCTGACCACTAGTATATATATATAGAATAGAAGACCATTTTCATTCATTAGTTTGCTGTACATCTGTAGTTTGCTTCCTCAGACCAACCCCCCTCATATATTTCTTTGGGAACAAAAAATTTCTGGGTTACCAAAATAAAATTGAACCCCTCCAAAATGGTTAGTGCATTTTACTTACAAACCAAATTTGGGACCTTAATAATCTATGCCATGTCTCTTTGAGTCTTCCATCTATGGAGTCACCAAAAATTGACCCTTTCAATTAGCAAATGTCATTTGCCAAAATTTACTCCCCACAAAATCATTAACCCGACCCGACCCGTTAGTTATCGTCGATGAAAGCTTTGAATATGAAGTCCCGAAAACGTCTTGCATACTGCTTCGGGTCGACCGCTGAGATCGAGGACCCATCGTATTGCATCGCTTTGTAAACGTGCTCGAGCTTCTTGGTGATATCGTAGTCCTGCAAGATGTCTATTATGCCGAAGTACATGATGACGTCGTACATTTCTCCAGTCTGTTCTCCGACTGAGCTCGAGTCGAAGTCGGTTTTTCTGACGGTTCGTTCGGCCCGAGCCGGCATGTTCATACCCAACTTTATCGAAGCCCACCTATCAATCGTAATCATTCAGATATAAATAAATAGGATTAAAGGGTCTTTTGGTGCCAGATGTTATCGAATGACAAATCGTTCATGTTAACGAATTCCTGCAAATTTAACCCACAATCTGCATTGTACTACCTACGAAAAAAAGGTTAAGAACCTAATTACAGTCTCAAGTTTGCAAATTTAAGACTGTGATTAGACTTTTCACACAGAAAAAATCCCGAATTTCGATAAGGGTCGGACTTACAAACTTGAGACTCTGATTAAACTTTTAACACAGAAAAAATCCCGAATTTCGATAAGGGTCGGATTTATTACCTCGCAGGATCCAAAAGATGTTTATCCATTGTGATGCTACCTACACCTTCTAGACCTGAATTCCCTGAACATAAACAGCACGATAAATCCGCAAGAACGAACCCGATTCCAAATTCAACAGCAAGAATACGAACACGAAATTGAACCTGTAGGAGAGTGCGGTGTGCAAGGCTCGGGTACTAAGCAATCCCTGTTGTTGGATACTTGCCTGAAGTGAACACCAACCAGAAGACTATAATCCATGATCCTTTCTTGTTCCAGAAATTCACAATCTCTTTCAACTTGTCTGCAAAAAGAAATTTTTTTTTTTTTTGTTACGTATCGATCGGTTTGGAAGAACCCTATTGAAGAATTAACTGCGTGAGAAGATTGATTAACCTGGAGAACTCCTGAAACCATGATTTCTGCAGTCTAAAGACAAAGTTGAGATCAAGATCTTTAAGGGTCGTGCCTGTATCTACTTCTGCTTCGGGTTTAGAAGTCGTTCGGCCCTGTGAAGAGCCTTTTAAGTCGAACCGTCTGTGGATTGTGTACTCCGAACAGAACAAGTTTCCCATGATCACAAATCGAACTTTTTTCTGAGATCCTGTTAGTTTTACGCAGTGCAGGCCGAAGAACTTGGTGACGAGCGTGTTCTCAAATGCCCGGACATGGTTGTAATATGCAGGAAGCATCCTCAAAAGCATCTGCGTTGTGGTTTTCTCATAAAGTTACAATTTTTCAATCAAGAAGAAGCATCTGCATTGTGGTTTTTCTCATAAAGTTACAATTTTTCAATCAAGAAGAAGCATCTGAATTGTGGTTTTTCTCATAAAGTTACAATTTTTCAATCAAGAAGAAGCATCTGCATTGTGGTTTTTCTAAAAAGTTACAATTTTTCAATCAATAAGAAGCATCTGCATTGTGGTTTTTCTCATAAAGTCACAATTTTTCAATCAAGAAGAAGCATCTGCATTGTGGTTTTTCTCATGAAGTTAAAAAGAAAAAATCAATCAAGAAGAAACATCTGCATTGTGGTTTTTCTCATAAAGTTACAATTTTTCAATCAATAAGAAGCATCTGCATTGTGGTTTTTCTCATAAAGTTACAATTTTTCAATCAAGAAGAAGCATCTGCATTGTGGTTTTTCTCATAAAGTTGCAATTTTTGAATCAATAAATGTTCGAACTTAGCATCGCTATTTTGAATAGATGGACAAGAAATGATTTTTTTTTACCTTGACTTCTGCTTTCTTGAGGGTCTTGATCATGTATTTATCGTCGTTGGTCAAGTAGAAGAAGCTTCCGCTTTTCCCAGGAGACGACAGCTCTCGAAGTGCATCGTCCCCGCACAAAGAGATCATGTAATCTGCTGCATCCACTTTAAACAATTTCCTTAGTGTCCTGCAGTTAATATGACAAAATCAGCACAAATAGATGAGCAACAACCTGATTCTCAACCGACCGGTATAAAAAAAGCTGCAGAAATTAAAGGTAAAGATTTGATTTTTCTTTGAGGGAGAGGATGTAAAATTGTTAACAGGGGCTTGTTCTTGTTCTTGATATACAAGGCTTCTGACCTGAAAACAACTGGGCAATAATCTTTCCACTTAAACTCCGACGATTGGTGAGGTGGAGTATGTTTCGATCCTTCAGTAGGAAACTTTGTCCAGATCTTCTCTCTCGGATCGAAAGCCGAAGCCTTCAAATCGAAGGTTGTTGCCGGAGCAGGTCTTGCAACAGAATGTCTGCATCTCAAAAACATAAAAGTAAAAAGCTGTTATTGAGCTCATGAAGTTCATTCTAAGCTTCAAAAATACCAAACCACAATGAGCATCAAGTTAGCTACCTGATTCCTAACTGCAGATTGAGCATCAAATCATAATTCTTATGACCCTTAGAAATAGTTTCCCCTTGTCTCTTCACCAACTGCTGAAACCTCAATTGCTGCTGCCTCGGGGTAGAAACCGAACTCAAACCCAGATCCTCAAAACTCCTTATACACTCTTCATCATCACCATTTCCATTCTGGCTATCACTGTTTCCATCAGAATCCGAGGTATAATTATACACCCTTCCATTATCGGCAGACATTCGCCTCGTTTTCCCAATATCGGACCCTCTCAGAAGCTTCTTTTGCGACGGCAACACCGACAAAGCCACCTTCTCACCGTTCGAAATCTTCATATCACTCAAATCGAAAGCAAAAAGCTTCTGCGAGTCGAAGTTCTCGAAACCGATGCCTCCGGTGAGACCAGACGGATAATAAGTCCCACTTTGTTGTTCACCTTTGCCCCATACACCGACATAGAAGCTTCCATCTGCCCATTGGAAGGTTCCGTCCCCCTTCGGCAACCCGTCTTCCCAAAACCCGTTGTATCGGTTACCGTTGCTCCACACCATCGTCCCGTTGCCGTTGATCGTCCCGTTAGTCCATTCACCAATGTAATGGTTCCCATTCTTCCATTGGTACCTAAAGTTTCGAAATTTAATCAAGCCACAATCCCGATTCAACAAAAACACAATAACAGCTCAAAGAATCCTAAAGAAGATCGAATTTTTAGTACCAAGAGCACCTAAAGTTTCGAAATTTAATCAAAATCCTACTGGAATCACATAATCATAACCCCGATGTGACATAAACACGATAAACGATCGAAGAAACCGAAAAAATATAGAATTTTTAGTACCAAAAACACCTAAAGTTTCGAAATTTATTCAAAATCCTACCGCGATCACATAATCATAACCCCGATGTGACAAAAACACGATAAACAATCGAAGAAAACGAAAAGGATCGAATTTTTAGTACCGAGGACACCTAAAGTTTCGAACTTTAATCAAAATCCTACAGCGATCACATAATCATAACCCCGATTCGACAAAAACACAATAAACAATGGAAGAAACCGAAAAAAGATGGAATTTTAGTACCAAGAACAGACCTGCCATGTCCATGCTGCACCCCAAGCTGCCACTCACCATCATAGTAGTCACCATTGGGGTAGTTCTTGGTCCCTTGGCCGTGCTTCAAGTTCTTCGACCACTGTCCTCTATATGTATCCCCAGATGGACCAGTATAAGTGCCCTTCCCCTCCATATTGCCGTCTCTGAACTCGCCTTCGTAGGTGGCCCCGCTCGGCCAGCAGAACTTGCCGCTCCCCATCGTCGTCCCTTTCCACCACTCTCCGACGTACATACAGCCATCGGTCCATAGATACTTGCCGTAGCCGTGGGGGAGATCGCCGACCCACTGGCCGGTGTAGAAGTCGCCGGTGTTGAGGACCCTTTCGGCGTGGTAGACCTCGCCGTCGCCGGGGCTGGGTCCGACGTCGTCGTCGACCGACATTGTGCTGTGGGATTTTCGCTGTGATTTCTTCTCTCTGCTCATCGGCTACGTTCTGCCACTGTTACATTCATTCCTTATGTCTGTAATTTGTTGACACTGTGCGAAACTCTGTTTCCGAAACTAGTCCGACAGAGGCGGAATCGCAGAGACAATTCTGAGAACAAAAAAAGCAACGAATTTATGAAATGGGTTTTTTTTCTGCAGAAGCAGAGAAGACGCTGGTGCTAGAAAAATTCGATTTTGATTTTGGGAAAATAGGCAGTAAGGGGTTGTTTGGTTGGAATTAATGAATGAAGCTGTGCGCTTCTTCTGCTTGAGTTTTCTGTGAGAGAGAGGGAGAATCAGAGTAATGGTGATTCGGTGCTTGGATTCTCTGTGAATTGCCCCCCTGGATCCATAGCTCTAACATTTGGAAAGATGAGAGAGAAAGTAATGGTGGTGCTGTTATGTTTTTGCCATTTTTGGCATCACCATCTAAATTTCAAAATTGTAATTTATTTTGGATTAGGACTTTTTATTATATACATAATAATTATATTCATTAAGTAAACTGTGTAATATGGTAGTGTTTTTTCTTTTGCAGGTGGCTTACTATAGTAATTATTATGTCAAGCTCAAACTATTCACCACTCACATAAACTTCATAACTTGCACTAAAAAAATAATAACATTAACAAAGCAAAAAACATAATTTTAAGCATCTCTTCTAATTCTAAGGTTATTGTCTTACTAACTAGACCGCAACGGTTACATATAAATAAGAGTGTGAAAACTCCAAGTAATTACAGTTGAGTAAAGAAACACGCTATAGTAGAAACATCAGTTACTAATACTACCCTAATTTATAAATACTCAACTACATATTTCTTTACCAGATACATGAACATCTTTGTACAAACACTTTATATCTATAAAAGTATACTAACTTAAACATCGAAGGGTTATCTTTGTACAAACACTTTATATCTATAAAAGTATACTAACTTAAACATCGAAGGGTTACCCTATCACGACCCGATTCATCATTTTTTACAAGTTTTGATGCGGTATGATACCGAAACTCAACTGAAAATCATTCAGCCAGATCAAACATCAACCGAATGCTTTTAGGAGTACGTTGGAAACATCAAATTCCTATCATAAAGCAAATTAAATATCATTAATTACTCGTAGAGACACACTTAAACATTCATTAACATCTTAGTTAAGTCTCTCATAGTTCTAATGAGCATATATGTTCATCACTACTAACTCATACTCATACTTAAAAAAAAAGATAATGAGCATAAAGTTTTGACCTTTTCACTAAATTCATTTGAAAACCCCCAATCTTTTTCACTAGTATCCATCCCCTAAGGCAAGGAGGGCTTATATGATAAAATCCAAAAAAGGAGGGTCAAGAATGGAATAAAGGATTATCCAAGAGACACAGAGAGATTAAATATGAATTTCCCGCGGTAATGAGATTCGGTTAGCATTTACTTAAGTATTAATTATTAATAAATGTATTGCTATTATTATTAATTTAATTAAATAATAATAAATGAAGGACGGCGTCGCGCGTATTGGAGGACACATCGTGCCGCCTGCTAATGTAATAATAGTGCAGCAGACCAGACAACGTCAAATTCCTGCAAACCTAGATCGGTGGGACCCACACTCAAAAAATGCGTGTGTTGGCAATGGCTGCATTAAGTGTGACACGTGTCGACCCCTCAGACATGACAATTGCTAATGTCCGATTAGCGGCTATATAAACGGTCGTCGATTAGCAGCAATTAGCATGACGTTGACACTCATTTGCAACTGTATTGGATAGTGTACTTACTTTACTTGATTAACTGCGATAATAGCATGTATTGATATTAGCGATTCACAGATTTTATTTAAATCAGTTTAAAAACTAATTTCCAGTCTATTTGGTGCTTAAGTCTATTTTCATTTATCATGATATAAAACTGGAAATTTTAAGGCTCTAAAATGTACTTGTAATTTTAATACCTATAAATATATTTTCTTCTTTTATTTAAGATATTATATTTTTCTAGCAATATTCTTTCTATATGTCAGGTTTTAGAATTATTTTAGTTTGTACTGAATTAATTTAGGAGTAAAAATATTTGTTCATAAATAAGATTGTATACAATAATAAATAGTTAATCATGTTTCCTTATTTTCAAACTATGACTCCAGCTAGATGACAAAGATATATATTATAGCAGACCAATCTGCATAAATTGTTGAAGAAAAGCTGTCAAGCTCATCATTCCTTATACTAAATTTCCTATCTTGAATGGACATATTTAAGGAATATTATTATGTACTTAATGAAGAAGTTATTACCAATAATGATTTTTTTTTTTATATGTAGAAGAAGACTACTAAAATGATAGATTAGGAATATAAAATAATTTATTTTCTTGATTTACCTCGTCTAGCTATATGAATGAGTTAATTTAATTGATTTCTCTTTATTAATTTAGTTTTTTGGTCTCTTCAAGTAAGTTGAAGGAGATATCTTATTGTGTTAGTATGGAGCTTTATATAATTAGATAGATGAATAAATAAATAATATTGTTCATTGATAGATTTAGCCATGGATTAAAGAAAACAAAACATGGTCACGACTCACGAATGTAATGACATTTAATCGAGTCAAACAAAGAAGTTGGGCTCACGAATTATATTATATATATATTTATTTATTTAGGTTTCATTCATTTTATAAAAAAAATGTTTGGTAGCTAATGTTTGATGTTTCGGCAAATGCATTTAATTTCAGTAAATGCAATAATATTTTCTGGCTAAATTAATGAAGTCATAAATAATTAACACGAGCAAAGGAAATAAAAGAGGGATTAGGGGAGAGATTAGGGTGAGTTTACCCAATCAACGTACGGTAATATATATTCATTTTTGGATTACACGTATTGACCTTTCTAGAGAAGGCTTTAATTTATTTATTTTTTAATTAGTTTTGGTCATGTCTTTTTTCAGACATTTTTAATGTGGTTAACTGCATATTCGATTAGTTATATTTGTCAATTAGATTTTAATTAAAAAAAAATGTGTGATATTTGGTAACCTATATTTCAAAAATTGTTACGAAAGTATAGAGCTAATGGAATAGAGAATTTAGAGATGATCTTATTATCACACATATGAGCCCTTATATAGGGATTACATAGACTTGTGGAGGAAGTAAATTTAATACTAGGAAAGTCTAAATAAGGAAGATGGTATATACACGTAATATTGAACATCCACTAAATATATTCATAACACTCCCCCTTGGATGTTCATAAGGGAATTGTGCCTCGTTAAAACCTTACTAGAAAAAAAACCCAGTGGGATAAAAATCTAGTGAAGGAAAAAGAGTACACAATTATGGATCCTTTTTTGTAAGCTGCCTCGTTAAAAACCTTACCAGGAAAACCCGATGGGATAAAACCTTGGTTAAGGGAAAAAGAGTGCAGCGGTGTAGATTCTCCCCCTAATGTTGACATCGCGTAATTTCATTAAGTCGACGCAATCCAATCATGTTCGCCAATATTCCAGATGTCGCAGTCGATAAAGCCTCCTTGAAAAGATCCGCTAGATAGTCATATGAACAAATTCGTTGGATGAAGAATAACTTGAGGCGAACGTGTTTTGTATGTCTCCTTTGATATAAAAATCTTCAACTCGAGCTATATAACCTGCATTATCTTCATATATATATATACAATATAATGCTACATTTGAAAATTGTGCACTTCCATGTTATAACTTACATTCGTGTAGCAAATTAATTTAGGTCTTGATTCATCATGATATTAAACTCATGGAATTCTTACAATCATTAAGGTACTCAATAGATGTGTTTATCTATGCAAAATAGCTTCAAGACATTTTTTTATAGGACAAGATTATTTTCAATCTCTTAAGTACTCGATCTTCAGGCCGAGCCAAATCTTTGTCCTTTCAATATATTTTGTCTGAATTTAACATCATCAAAAAATTGATTGTATTTACAAACTCTTCACGAGTTTCGATATCTTTAAATTCTCCCCCTCACGCGATGCCCCTTTCGGCTATAGCGTGATCAATTCAACTTATCAAAATATCAGTTTTCTTAATTCGCATAATATCATCTGATATATCTTAGCTCAAATGAGCTATACATTGTGGAGAATATAACATAAATTGCCTGTATTATTTTAAATGGTACAATATCTTTATGATCCAACATTCTTGGAAAAATTTCATGCTAGCATTTTCAATCATTCTAGGATTTTCACTTTAATTTTGCTATCAAATTAGCCACTCAAATAGGCTATAATTAATTCGTATAATGAGACGCAAAGTAAAACTTTTTATGTACTGCCAACGTAGTAATATACCAGAAGGTGATCGCTCCACCAAATGATCCATATAATAATAGCCAGGATTCTGCATATAACATTTGTACCACAGGCTGTGCGTATATATCTTACGACACAATTTATTTATGATTTGTATCCACTGGCTTCCACCTTATGCATTTTTCATGTTAATACTTGCGTCTTTTCAAACTTTGGCCAATCATAATACTTGTTTAACATATTGAGCTCGAGATCCTCGACTCCTCGTCTTGTTTTATGATTTCACTCATGAATAATATTCAAAACTGTTGTCGACAACTTGATATTCTCGGTTCCATCATTTTCCCATTAACGACATAACTCATCGAGATCTCTTTATTACAATTATTTTCAGGTACCTGAACCACTTCTGGGGTTTCATATTTAGCTATATCTTTACTTCTTTTGGGAAATCACCTCCATAAAAAGACCATATTTATCTTACTCCATTATTTTATTAAAAAAAATCTTTGGAACCAATATCGCACGCTTCAGCCGTGAGTTATTTTTCATTATAATATGTCAAATCAGGACATTTCAAATTGGAGCATTTGCAGCTGTTACTTGACTTATGACTTTCTGGGTCTCATAAAGTCACTTATTAATAGGCAGTATCTTGAAATGTTTATCTCTTTGAACTTCAAGTTCATATTATCATTGTGCGAGGATCTAAATGAGATAATAATAATTTTTTCAGTCAATCTCTTTTCTGCCAGCTGCTTCTTTTCTCCCCCTAATGTTGAGAAAAGTTGTTCAACAATGACAATCTACACTCTTGCTTTATATATATAAGTCATTGTTCTCAAATAATTGGCTTATATCCAACATATTTTTCCCAACATTCCAGGCCCATCTTTGTTCGATGTGGTGGAGCAATTTAAATATATATATCGCACACCATAATATTAATATATGGAAAATTTGTCTCTTCACCAAAAATTGGTTGTAATGGGGAGAACTGTGATTTAACATTGGCTTGATGCGCAATTATATTGCTGCTTTCATAATAGCATGCAGTTGTTCTCAATTTGCTCTTATTGGTAGCAGTTTAGCTATTTAATTGGAGGCTCTTTGTAACTTTCATGCTAAATTGCGAATCTAGACATGCAATTGTCTGAATCTTGTAGTAAATATCAACTTTCAATATCATCATCATTCTTTATTACATAATCTTGAAATTTTGCTATTGCAAATTCGCGATAATTAAATGCACATGCAACCATATTGTAGATGCATCTTTTTTTAAAATAATATATCGGTCCACATGGCAGGTGAACGGGCCCATATTCACCTTTTATTATTTCCATAAATAATGGAATTTTATCCCGAACTTAGTTGATGATGATCACATAATGAATTTTCCTTTGAGAGCAATTATCATAATGATTTATGGAGAATCTTCAGGTTCTTCCAAATAATGTATTGCGCATCTTAAGTGATCCGGAATGGTCTTTAACCGGTCACGCCAAATACTGTATTATATGGGTAAAACTTCTGGTTTCCTCTATATGAATCAGTAAACTTCTGGTTTACCGAATATGTAATCAATCATGCCAATATTGGCGGTAAACTTCTGGTTTACCTGAATTTTTTTTCATAATCCTGATAACACAATCCGCATGTTTTTTTTTTTTTTTTCTTTCATCTTCATCATAATAATGATTGCGGAGTATTCACATTCTTTATAATAATATATACTGTATATGTAAGATATAAATAACAATAATAAAAAAAATGTAAAGAAATAAATAAATAACTTCGTATAAATGCTCAATTTCATGATCTTCGGGATCACTTATAGCTCAATATATTAGGATCCTTGTTTGTAACTCAAAATCTTTAAGGATCTTTTGTTCATATCTTAAAATCTCTTAGGATATTCATATACCATGTTCATCATTCAAGATCATTTATTCGAAATATTTCAGGATCTTTAGGATCTTCATTCATAATTCAAAATCTTTAGTGATCTTCAATCTCCTTAATTCACGGTCTCAGATATTTAGGATCTTCAGGATCCTTTATGTATAACTCATGCTTTACATGATTCACTTTTCATATTTGAAGATCTTTACTTCGTGAAATCATTTTCCATAGATTATAGGATCTTCTGGATCCTAAATGTTAATTCTTGAGTTTTTGAATAACTCTTGATCTTCTTGATCATTTTATAATAAAATTCAATGAGCATAATGATATATGTATATAATAAATAAAATGCAGTGCAAGAAATAAAAAGTAACTGTAAATGTAGTGCAAGAAATATAAATATAACTGTATATTTAAATATAGTGCAAGAATCATAAATATAAATATAAAAAT
Organism: Clarkia xantiana subsp. parviflora; assembly: GCA_036873135.1. Classification (NCBI taxonomy): domain Eukaryota; kingdom Viridiplantae; phylum Streptophyta; class Magnoliopsida; order Myrtales; family Onagraceae; genus Clarkia; species Clarkia xantiana. Next base: position 18,615,706 of record JAPTYO010000003.1, read on the forward strand.
TAAGGGAACTATAAATTCATAATTATTGAACTTCAAGATCGTAATATCGGATCTTCAGGATCCGTCATTTATAAAGAATGCATTTTTCTTAATCGTAATATCCCATATTTAATAATAATATATGCAATGACTTTTTTTTTTTTTTTTTTCATTTGAGGCTAATCTTTGCCTAGTGTCATCGCACTTCATATGAACGTGCTGCATAATATCATTACATTTCTTTTTGCTAGCGTCACCACGCTTATCAGAATTATCTTTCTTCCAAATCAATTGGAATTTGCATTCTTTATTTGTAAGATGCATCATCGTTTTTTATAGATATCATGATAATGCTAATTTTATCTATTTCAAAATCAAAATCAAGTGTTTCCATGACCATGATGATTATAACATATTTGTATTTGTACTCTTAAAAGGTCATTATAAATTTTATCACTCACTAGGGAGTGGAATATATTGTAATCATAAACTCGCTTCTAGAGTGGAGGACTTCATTGCTATAATCGTAATCTGCAACACTCGCTTCAGGGAGTGGAGTATATCCTCGTTATAATCATAATTTATGACGCTTACTTCAGGGAGCGTAATATTTGCCTCTACACTCGCTTCAGGGAGTGGAGGATATCAATACATATAACTTTATGTATGAAATAATTTTTCACATGTATGTGTATTCAATATATAGATACTACAAAAATAAAAAAAATTACCGACGTGAAAATTGATACTCTTTCTTTTCCACGACTTTATGTTGAATGTCATCAATATTAGCTCGAAGATAACTCTCTTGTTTCTTTAACCTCCATCACAATATATAATATCTGACATAGACGTTGGAAAAAAAAATCATAGTTAGCACACGTAGAATATTATGATGAACATAATAAATAAATCAATATAAATCATTCTTATCCTTTGCGTATTTGATATTGTCGTCGTAGTAATATAGCAGATGATCGGAATCGAATTCATGTTGTCTCTTTCTCGTTTCTCTCGCTCTTTAGATTCTGAATCGTTAGTCTTCTAATGTTTTGAGACAACAAGCACACCAAAATCGTTGTGAGCAAATTCGTGCTGATAACGTGTTACGAAAGTATAGAGCTAATGGAATAGAGAATTTAGAGATGATCTTATTATCACACATATGAGCCCTTATATAGGGATTACATAGACTTGTGGAGGAAGTAAATTTAATACTAGGAAAGTCTAAATAAGGAAGATGGTATATACACGTAATATTGAACATCCACTAAATATATTCATAACAAAAATGTATTATTCAGTCATTTTGATTTGAAAGTTGGCTAAAAAATAATTTGAACTTTGAAGGGTAAAAAGATGACGTTACATCCATTATTGACTAATGTTGTATATTCTATATTTAAAAAGTCACATAATAATTTATCTAAATAAGGTTCCATGTCAATTTTATAACACCTTAAATTCTACCAAATCTCTTCAATAACTCAACGAAAGCATCTTTATTGGTCCTAAGAGTTTGGGCCCAAAGCCCATAGGGACCCCTGATAAATTGGGAAATGAAGCATTATAAGTAAGAGGCATCTTGATGGGCCCTGAGAGTTTGGGCCCAAAGCTCAAAGTGACCCGTGGTAAATCGTGCTTATAGCCCAACCCAACTACGACGTCCTCAGACCATTATTAATGTGGTAGTATTTATAATAATAATAATATAGAGTTTGGCTAATTTGTATTAACGGTAAATGTAATCAAATTTGTAGCCGCTAAATTGATAACAGTTAAAACTTAAAATATGATCATGTTAATTATTCTTGAAATTTAATCTATTCCCTCTCATAATTTAATGGTTGCAAGTTTTAATATTTTTGCAATCGATTGCCACTTTAACAACATCATATATATATAAAATAGCGCAAACCAATACAAATAATAAAACCTCATGCAGCGTGACAAAATGTCTTACGTAAATATAAACCAATACAATACACATAATAAAACTTCATGCAGCGTGACATAATGTCTTACGTAAATATATATATCATGTGACGTACAATTTAACACAACTTGTTAATACTTAATAGTTGTCGTCACTTTTAGAGAGAGAAAGATAATTTCTAGAAGCACACTTATGCATCATTACAGAAAGTCGCCGTCATAACTTTTTCTTAAAGCATCTTCCCTAAACCACGGCTGAGCTAATCCACATGTCTGCATACTATAATTAGGACGGACTATTACTATTACGATGTGCTGATACGAACTCGACAAGAAAATTACGAGTTTAGTAATGATACTGTATGAAGTTTAAATTGAACTCTCTTAATTGAGTTAATTTTTTTTTTTTAAATTATATTGGGATGAGTTTGGGCTGACCCCCAGGACACGACACGAACCTGACACGACACGAACCCGCACGGTCTGCACGAATTGCCAGCCCTAAAATGCAGTCAAATTTATTTAAACTTGATTTTTCAGCAATTAGATCATGAGAGATAATCAATCAGAATTCATGAGAGATTAAAAGTGTTCCTTATACATACCACAATATGCTTATTTAATGGCTGGTAAATCGAGTTGAAACAAATTCGACTTTATTTTAGCCGAACCTAAAAAAAAAAAAAAAAAAAAAAAAAAAAAACTCAACAACCAAAACTTTACAAGGAGCCAAAAATCCGAGTCGGAATGATTGGGCGGTCAAATAAAGCCTCGTTCTTTCGGCCAGTTCGGTCAGTTCAGTCGATGTTCAAGTCAGTCAAGTCAGGCAGCAGCCTACGAATATCTTTTTTAAGGAAATAAAAATTAAAAAGAAAAGAATTATTGGTTAAATCTCTTCAGTCTTTTCTATATTTAGAGTATTATTTATTTATGTAAAATCATATAAAACATTAGTTCAAACATCATATGATAACATTAACATTGCACTTCAGCAGTTCATCAATTAACAAGATTATTTGAATTCGAGTTTTGAAAGTATATATATATATATATATATATATATATATATATATATATATATATATATATAATTAGCATTTTACTTTACTTATTATGAACTGTTTTGGTACAAATAAAGATTATTATAGAAACGGGCATATTGGACACATAGATCTCCTATTTTTTAAATTAATTTTTATTACACCCTTTTTGATAGAAATGAGCTTTCGAACATACAATAAGTTGTTGGTGACTTCAATCCAATATAATTGATTTTTTTTACTAGAAAATGATTCAACTATTACGGGCAACCTATGATTAGCTGTACCACTCTTCTTACTCCAGATCGTACCATACTATTGTGGTATTGACAAGTATCTATAGTTTTAATATTAATTTTTTAGGGTTCATCGTTTCCGGTAAGTTTTTAGAAAAAAAAAATCTATATAATTAATTACACTAAGAACACGTGTCAGGATCACAACGAAGTATGATCTGATGTAAGAAAAGTGAGACAGATGATATGGATCACCTACACCTATCCCATAATATAATGTTTGTACTGCTTATAGTTTTTTTTTAATACGATCATATTTTATGAATAAACATATGTACTAATCCGTCAACTTAACCCTATTAGAAATTAATATAGTCAAGAGATTTACTTGTTAAATTCCATTCTATTCTACTAGACTTCTATGTCTTTTGAAAAATAAAAAAAAATAAAAAAAAATCTATGTGAATAGAATTCGAATTTCGTTTTTAATATTTTTCTCAATGTTTGAGTTATATATATGGGACTCCTCTCTGTATCTATATATACGTATCTTTCCCACTCGTATCTCCAACGACCATCAATTCATTCACCAACCTAAATCAACTCCATTCTTTCTCTAACTCAGCTCCACAGTTTCAGAGACTCACCATTTCAATGGCGGCACTAAAACCTATCAAGATCGCCGCACTCTCCGGTTCTATCCGTAAAGGTTCCTACAATCACGGACTCATTCGTGCCGGTACGGTTGATCAATCTACTTTTGCTAATCCATTAATAATCTCTCTGTATAGCAATCCGTTGATCGATATCTATTGTTGTTTTCAGCGATTGAAATTAGCCAGGAGGCTCTGAGCGGCGTGGAGATCGAGTTCGTTGACATCTCTGATCTGCCGATGATCAACACTGACCTCGAGAGCGGCGGCAAGTACCCGGAGCCGGTGGAAGTGCTCCGTCAGAAGGTTCTCAGAGCCGACGCCATCCTATTCGCTTCTCCGGAATACAATTTCTCCGTTGCCGGTAATTTCTTCTTAATTGTTCGACTGCATTTGAGTACGTGCCGTTGATTGATTCTGATGAATGATACTCAGCGTGATTCTAATCTTCGAAAAAATCAATTTCAAATCTAGGGTTCATAAATCCAAAATATAGGTGTAGGAAGTGCGAATTCATGGTATTATGAAAACTTCTACTCAGTTGTGTCTCCAGATTCAATTTTCTTTTCATGTTCATGTGCTGAATGGCTTCATCGTTGAATCGGAGAACCATAAACAAAATCAACTAAAATTAGATCTCCTGGATGCTTATCTAGTCAAAATTAATTCCCAAATTAATGAAATATTAGATTCTGGGCTCCTGTTGTTTTCTATTGAAGAACAAAACATCAATTTGGTAGGATAGGAGAACTTTTGCTAATTGAAACAAGAATGTACTAGAAGAAGAAACATCTCAGGATTGTAATTCGTAATTACAATAGCATCTATCTGAAATCTCTCAGCAGTATATCATATATGCTTGGTAGCCTACATTGCACAGATGATCGATTTCGATGTCTCAGCTGCTCAATTTGATAAATAGCATGAACTTGACAACTCTGTTCTGAAATGCTCATCCTTTTTCTGTGCGATTTCAGCTCCTTTGAAGAACGCGATCGACTGGGCATCAAGGCCACCAAATGTGTGGGCAGATAAGCCAGCAGCAATCATCAGTGCTGGAGGAGGATTTGGCGGTGGACGATCACACTACCATCTTCGCCAAATCGGAGTGTTCCTCGATCTCCATTTCATCAACAAGCCCGAGTTTACAGTAAACGCTTTTGCCCCACCTGCAAAGTTCGATGCTGATGGCAACTTGATCGATCTCGACACCAAAGAGAGGCTAAAGTGTGTTATTCTTTCCCTGCAGCAATTCACACATCGACTCGGCAGTAACTAAGAAAAATCGACATCGATTCGTTCATCAATAAAGCTCAATGTCTTCTTTATCGGTATTGTTTGTTATAGATGAAACCAGGATGCAGAATTCTTCGTGTATTTTGAGCATTGTATTGTTGTTGTTTTCGTGCTATGTCATTGTTGTGACATTATCGTATACTTGTAAAGTGTATGCCTTGTATCGACTTCATATATTAATAAATGTTAGAATGGTGTGTTGTGATTCGGAATGTTACAAATAGCACGGTCCGATTTTCACAATTTTCGGGTTTCATTAGTATATGATGGAGATGCATTTGGACTTGAATTTAAGGTTCTCAATCCGAAATTGCCGAATAAAATTTAGTATTAAAAAAAAATTGTGTCCAAGAAGTAATATTCTAGATACTTTGCAACTTAAGAGATTCAATCTCAATCTGCTGACAATTAAGACTACAGGGTTACCTAGGAGCTGTTGACGGAATTTAAGGTAAGAAGTCAAATGAATTCTGAATTCTGCAATGAATACTGTCCAGATGCATCCCCAATGCTGCATTTGGATTAATTAATGAAACAATAAAATATGATGATTCCTTTCATCTTCAATTAATCAATGCTTATGAGCCAAAAAAATCTAATCAATTGCTATAATAATGGTTATATTGAAAAGAATCATATGAATCTTTTGACAAAAAAAAATCATATGAATCATGCAGGTCGATTTAGTTAATTAAGAAACAGTGTTTCTCGATGTGAAAACTAATGTAAATTGCCCATTTTACCCCCTTTTCGTTTAATTTATTATTATTTATTACTCTAAAAAAATTAGAGAATTTTTTTTGGCCACTAAAATTAGAGAACTTGTTGAAGGGATTCCAACAACGTGGATTGTCCCTGTTGCAGGACCACTCGCTGATAAAAAAGAACCCACAGCTGACGCAAACGAAGACCAACTGATTTCCTATTGGTCTAATTCCTCACCTTAAACTTATAATAAAGTATATAACACATGTTTCCTTTGGTTTTAAAAAAAAAAAGTATAATAAAGTATATATATTTATATAAATCCAATTTCCGGTAGAAATACCAACTCCGGATTCAGATAATGACAGTTTTTTTTTTTTTTTTTCAAAATAATTCTTAGTCGGTTTTAACTGTCTAACTTAACCTTAATAAGTTTAAGCTACGTTAAATTATTGTAACGATTGAACATTTCAAGATTCTGGTAATTCTTTCATCATAGACTTATGCTATTTTAGTTTAAAGTGGCGTTACACATACATAGTTAATATATCATCTTTGTTATTAGTATTACCTAATACAATGTATTAGTTAATATTCATTTCAATAGTAAATTATGTATTAACTAAGCTTCTAAAAAATAATGCATTAGCTAATACACTGACTAATGACCGAAATACATTTACATTATTTAATATATAATAATCTCATCGACTTCGGGCCTGATCCGACGTTTTCAGGTGGGACCTCAGTAGGTTCAGGTTTGGACGCCGGCGGGTTCGGGTTAGACCCCGGCGAGTTCCCAACGCCTTAAGGCCAGAGTCCGTCGACCTTGGACCCATGGTACTTTTACATAAGTAATTTTTTAAAAGTATTCATACGTAAAAATATAATCTGATTAAAAAATACGTATATATGTATTTTAATATTTTAGTCATTGTATTAGAATATTATAATACAAAATCCATTCTAACATTGTATAATGGTATCCTAATACATGGTTCGTCCAAACGTAATATTAAGTACCGACTAGAATATCGTAATAACTCCTTAACTAATACATGTATTAGCAAATAATTTGATCAAAGTTTATTAAAGTGACATCACCAGATTTGATCACAACATAAAAAAGAGTAATATTACGTTTAAAATATATAAAAACAAGAATTTGATATTGTTATTTTTTTTTAATTTACTATTCCATGAAAATATAATTGTTGCAAATTTTAAAGTATTTTAAAAATGGGAAAATAAAAATAGAAAATCTGAAATACTATTTAAAAAAACAAAAGATATTTTAAAAAAATGAAATATTAAATTAAGATTATAATAACAATCTAACAAATACATGATTTAGCTTTTTATTAATTAAATCACAAAAAAAGGACAATCGGCTCTGGATCCAAGCCTTGGGCTGGGCCCAAATTATAACCACTCCAAGAAATAGATCACTAAAAAAATAGTTGTACTTTATAAATTTCCCATGGTTTAACTTTAAATCTAGAACCATATCTACTATATTATATTAATTCGGCATCGGAAGCCCTCTTGCTGACACGTGGACAGTTTGTCCAGTCAGCGTTGCCTAATTTAATCATAATTTAATAAGGGTTCTCTAAATTTAGATACATAATATTGATGGATTCAAAATTAAGAAGTATTTTTATATCCTATTTTGGTCTCTACGCAATTTAAAGAAACAAATTAATTGAAAGTTTCCGTTTAAATTCATTGTCTATACAGTTTGGTTCCGAAAGACCGTAGGCCGCCACGTAAGCACGATATATATAATAATAATAATAATAAATATTCAAAAAAACATATACTTATATCAATAAGCATGGCCGTATGTGATAACTGATATGTATATACAACCAGTGTTATCAGAACCGGTCCGGACCGGCGGTTCGACCGGGTTCGAACCGGAACCGGTGCCTCTAACGGTCCTGTTCAATTAAATCCGGAGGATGTACGCGAATCCGGTCTGATATCCGGTTTTTTGACGAACCGGCCGGTTTTGAACAGACCGGCCGGTCAGCCGGTCCACCGGTTCAGTACCCAGAACAGAAAAAAAAAAAAAAAAAAAAAAAAAAAAAAAAACCCTTAGAGCAATAGAAATCTGTGAAGAACAACGCAATGCTTGCTCCATTGAGAGTAACGCGAAGCTCCGAAAATCGAGCATACAAATGAAGAGAGAAAAGCAGCTACTTTGTCTTCATGTTTATCATTTGCTTCCTTCCCATCAAGACAGTCCACACTCTACTTGACGTTAGGCCATATTTTACGTTCCTGCATCATAAGGCACAAAAGCACCATCTCCTCCCATATATAGTACAATAGCTCCATCCCTATACTAAGATCCAGATCCTTAAATTAAGCAACCTGGCAATCATCATTTTTTTTATGAAAATGGAAAAAATGTTTAAAGTTGCGAAATCAATTAAAGGGAAGCAAATTTAGGAAGAAACTCACCATGAAGTTTGAGAAGCGATTATCGACAGAGTCTTTAACATCGGTTCTTCAAAGTAGCAACCATATCCCAAAAGTCTCCATCAAAATACAAAGTTATAGCTGAATCTCCATGGCGAGAGGAGGGGAGAGAGAGGGAAGTGACAGGAGAGGAGAGGGAAAGAGTATAGAGAAGAGGGAGAGAGGGGAGAATGGGGAAAGGGATTATTTAGGGAGAGAGAGGAAAAGGTAAAGGGAGGAGACGTGAGGAGGTTAGAGAGAGGAGAGAGGGAAAATGTGCAGAGAGGATCGGAGAGGAGAGAGAGGGTGAGGTGAATGTGATTAGGGATGTCAATGGGGCGGGTCGGGGCGGGTATCGCTAGGCCCGGACCCGCCCCGCGGGTCAATATGGTCGACCCGGACCCGTCCCATGCACTTTCGGGTCGGGTCGGGTCGACCCGCGGGTCGCCCGTGTGAGGTATAATTTATCATTTTAAATCTTAAATTCTAAATTTTATGTTACCGTATCCAAATTCAACTCCAAATTTAAATCATAAATTATTAAATTAACTCATAATCCAAATATAAATCACCACATTCAATAAAATAGTTGTTATTTTGACTATGTGTTATATTACCCGTATAGTTTTATATAATATACATATATTAAATATATATGTAAAATGAAAGCTCGGGTCGGGTCGGGTCGGCGGGTCGCCGTGAACCCAAATCCGAACCCGCCCCACGGGTCGGCGGGTAATCGGGTCAAAATCGGGTCGGGTACCCGCGGGTCGGCGGGTACCCGTGACCCGTTGCCATCCCTAAATGTGATGTTAAACATCGAACCGCGGTCGGATCCGGTTGGACCGGACGAACCGGAAACCGGACCCCTCACCGGTTTGGTGTCCGGTCCGGTTCTGATAACACTGTATACAACACATTCAAAGTTTAGTAAAATAAATATTGTTATATATAAAACGATAGAAATATAGAAATTATTAAAATAATATATATTCCTTAGTTATATAAATATTTTATATAAAGGCTTAGCATGTATAGTTGGTACACCACCGCCTGCTTTTCTTCGTTTCTCTCTATGTACCAAAGTCTCCTTTTTCTATCAAGATTGTGTGGACAAATCGAAAAAAAAAAAAAAAAAAAGTCAATCGTTAATAAGGTGCGTATAGTTTTATATATACTCTCAATATATTTAAATTTTAATTTAGCTCATAACCTAACACTAATGATTTTATTTTATTTTCAAATTCTAATTCGGATCGATTTTTTAAACAGGGAGATGCAGTAGTTATTATTTATCCGAGATTAAACGAGCAAGTTTAAAATTTCAATCGGTAAATTAACGATTTAATCCTTTATTAAAGCTTTACGTTGTGTTGTTTTTAGGATTTTCAAATTCTAATTCGGATCGATTTTTTAAACAGGGAGATGCAGTACTTATTATTTATCCGAGATTAAACGAGCAAGTTTAAAATTTCAATCGGTAAATTAACGATTTAATCCTTTATTAAAGCTTTACGTTGTGTTGTTTTTAGGATCTAATCGAAAATAATGTGTTTAAACGCATAATAATCCTTTATTAAAGCTTTACATTGTGTTGTTTTTAGGTCTAATCGAAAATCAATGTGTTTAAACGCATAATTAGCTTCTATTAGTTTCTCTTTATGTATCCCAGTGTCCTCTTCTATCAAGATAATATATGTGTGGACAAGTCGTGAAAAAATTCAATCTTAAGGTGCGTATGGTTTCATAATCACTCTTAATAAATTTTAATTTAGCTCTTAAACTAACACGAATGGTTTGAATTTATCTTCAAATTCTAATCCGGAATGATTTTTTTTCCCAGGGAAATGCAATACTTATTATTAATACGAGGATCAAACCAGCAAGTTTAAATGTCTACTCGATAAATTATCGATTAATCTTTGATTATAGCTTTGCATTGTGTTGTTTTTAGGGTCTAATCGAAAATCAATGTGTTTAATTTAAATTTAGCTCTTAAACTTACACTGATGAATTGATTTTATCTTCGAATTCTAATTCGGTTCGACTTTTTTTTCTCAAGGAGTTGCAGTGCTTATTATCAACCCGAGGATCAAAAGAGTAAGTTTAACAGTTTAATCCATACATTAATAATTAATCCTTGATTATAGCTTTATGTGTTGTTTTAGGGTTTAATCAAAGATCAATAATTAAGGTTGATTTCGTGGTTCGGTGGATTATTTGTAGGTTGATGTACGACAAAGAAACGTATATATTTCATGAAATTAAATAGCTGATATCCACATACTTGATCCTCATAATGATTTATAATTTTTTTTTAGGTATTTGAATATTCTTCTACCTCTAATGTTAATGATGCGAAATTCAATGATAAGCTCAACATAGTAGGGTTTGACTTGCTTGAGACAATTAACAATAAAATAAACATATCATTCTTAAAGTTATTTATTAATGTGACTACCCTTACAGCACGTCGAACGAGATCTAGGCCCCTCAACAAAAGTTCGTCAAATCTCAGGTACTGTTCTTACTGTATTTCGGTAAAGAAAAAAAAATCTCTAGCCTACTTTGAGAACATTGTTTATGACTTCATGTTAATTATGTATTAGGAGGCAACCTCATAAAGATGAACCACATTGTCGAATATACAGTGAAAAAGAACCTAAAATTCGTGCACCACACATATTGCCTCAATCCTTAAAGATACCAAAAACAGCTCTATTAATGGCTTCAATTAGCTCAACCGACTCAATCCCTAAAGTGGTGATCAGAGCTCTTATCAGTGGGTGTGCCCTTCCTTTATGAGACATGTGCATATAAAAATTGTAATAATTAAGAATAATAATTGTAATTAAATATAAAAATATATTATATAGTGCATATTCTTTATAATGTATATATAACGTAATAATATATAATATATATAAACAAGTATATATATTATACACATTTTGTATTATATGTAATTAAGGAATAAGTGCCGAGGCAATAAGCACGTGAGAATCTATTATATTATATATTATATTAATTCGGTATCAGAAGCCCTCTGACTGACACATGTGCAGTCTGCCCAGTCAGTGTTTCCTAATTTAATCGGCATTTAATTGGAGGTCTATAAATTTAGATATAAAATATTGATTGATTATAAATTAAGAAATATTTTTTTCTCCTATTTTAGTCTCTACGTAAAATAAAGAAATAAATTAATTAAAGATTTCCATTTAAATTCATTATCTATACAGTTTGGTTTCGGAAGACTATAGGTCGCCACGTAAGCAGTAATTAATAAAAAATAATTTACAAAACGTATAACAATATATATAATATGAAAAAATATAATAAAAATAATTTAGAAAACTTAGATGGCCGAATAAGCCAAATAAGGTAGTTAAACAATTTAATGCTAACTTTGTATTCGATGTATATACATATATTATGAACAATATATCCGTATAATATAAAATAAATATCTTTACAACTTTAGTATCAATTTTGGAACACATACAATAATAAAGAAATATATATATAATATATGTGTATATAACCGAATCGTTTCCATTTGGGTGAGATACAAGCCATCGTCAGATATATAAGACAAACATATAATAATTTAGTAATTAAATATTTTAATATACATATAAATATTACATATTTGAGGATTCAAGTTAAACGTGGTATATATAGACATCTCCTTCTTTAATCTGTTAGAAGGTGAGGAAGGATGCATCAATAATGGCTGACGAACAAAATTGAACGACAACCCTCTGAGTCACTCCGCTTCTTCGTATCCTTCACGTCGCTCCTTATTAATCTCCTTACACCGCTCCATAACCCTGAACACGTACGTTAACGCTGCTTCATCACGTCGTTGTCCTTCCTTACGCCAATCTTTGTTGTCCGAGTAAGTATTGAGTGTGTATATATTTATTGTATTTAGCTATCGTATAATAATTTATGTTTCTGACTTATTTATTTCGGTTTTGAAATTTATTTGTTGGTAGATTACTAATGACAAGATCTATTTCTTTCTTGGGTGATTTACAACTTGGTTTTTGTCAACATGTGATTCGACTATTTGAGTTCGTGTAATTCGTATTTGGGATAATATCAAGGTTAAGACAAATGAGTTATTGAATGTCAACATGCTATTATTGGATGAGATGGTAAGTATTTTATACTTATCTATATTTATTTTTAAATAGGGACATGCTTTCATGCATATATGGATGCGCATCTAGCTGAACAAAAGAAGACACAATTTCTACTTATAAACTTGTTCCCGGTGGACTAAAGCTTCAAATAGTTTGTATCATTACATTAACTTTAATTTGGAGTTTTTACTTATATTAGTCATGCAACACTCTAGGTTCCTTTTTTATAGCATAATACTATTATTTATAATATCGTTTAGCTTAATTATGAATGAAGTGACACTAAAGATCCTTTATTTAAGTAGCATTGGATGAAGTATGATAAATTTTTTTATTCGGCTCACACATATCTGAGGTTTAACAATTATATTTGAAATATAGCGTAATAAAATTGGTTTGATTCTATTTCATTAAACGTTACCATGATTTTAATAGTTATATTATTTCGATATTATTGTCTTTGGTGAATTAATTCACTACTGATGAACTCTAACAAATTTGTTGAAGGGATACTGAACCAATATTAATTCTGATTCAGGTGCTGAACCAATAATAATAGGGATGGTTATAGTAACCTAACAAGGTAGCAGATAACTCTTCAATTTCTTCTTTTTTATATATATATCTATATATAGATAGATAGATAGATTGTTATTTTTTAGTTCAATGCTTTCACATCTACGTGCTAAATATTTTGTCAATATACGTAATGAGCATGCACATTTATTATGGAATAACAACCCACGAATTATATGTAGGTGTCGCTCCTAATGCTTCTCCTCCGGACACACAGCAGCCACCTCTCCTTAGAAACCAATTACCGAGAGAATCGGTCGGAATCCCAAATATTGAATGCTTCTGATGTATGTGAGAAAATGCACTTCTTTTACTTGCCTAATTATAAAATTCACACGCCAAATTACATTAAACAACAAACATGATATTTATTCAGTAATTTTTTTTTATAGGTATGTATATAAAGAGTCGGTAAACAATTTAAAATATATTATATTTTGTTTTAGATTATATAAAATAACTTTCTTAAAAATAAAAGATATTTTGCATATAGATTTATATATAAACACGTATATAATGTACACATACATATATAGAAAAACTAAAATAAATAATTAAAAAAAATACTATTATGTATTTATAACTCTTTTGTAACTATACATATTGCATTATTATTAAGTAACTTATTAAGCATATGTGCTTTCAGGACTGGGTCCCACTGGATAAGAGAGAGACAGATACAATGTCTCATTTTTCGGAGGGACCTATCTGCAAATAAAGATTTTTTTTTTGTTGTATTCGGATCTGATATCGGGTAGACATTTAATCGGGTATATAAAACCGGTACAATCCGAAAAGTGACGGTGATACGCTCTCTGTGTGCTTCCGTTCGTTCTTACTGGAAGAGGAAGCCAATCAGAGATCGTGAATTGCATGCGAAGCATTCACTTGCAGTTGTAGAGGACCAGAGAACGAAAATGGCAGCGGCGTTTGCTGAACAGGAAGCACTTGTAAATGAGGAGGAAGCTGGATCGGCAGCGGAAGAGGAAGACGATGAGCTTGATTCCAAGGAAAGAGTGCTGCAGAGGTACTCTCTTCAGGAGTGGCAGCTAGTCAAGTCTCTTCTTAACGACATCCTCTACCATGGCCGTGTCTGCGATTTCTCTTCCGTCCGCAAGATCATATCCATTGTGTTCTATCTCTCTTTCTCTCTCCCCATTGCGAACTTTTGATGTTTCTATGTATGAATTCTTTGTTTTTTCTTCCATTTTGTGTGAATCCTTTTGTTGATACTTAAGCTAGCTTCTGTCTGGAGCAGATCGGAACTGCATTAGTGATAGTGCAATATCGTATACGGAGTTAGTATTTCCAGTTCCAAGACTGGAACTTATGTTATGTATTTTAAGTACCGCGAACAAATTTTTCCTTATGTTATGCGTATGCCCCTTCTTCTATCCATCAGATATTACAGGGAAGATGTATCTGTGCTCCAGCACAGTATTCTCTTGTCATTGGGAGTGGTTACAGTAAAGGTGATTCGTTATAGAAACTGCTGCTTCCACTTAATCATCTTGTCTTGCATCTAATTGGGTTGCACTATGAGCTTCTCAGGGAACTCATTAACCCCAATCCAGTTGAGGGTTTGCTGTGAATATTTACACCATTGGCTTGTTTATAAGTAGCTGGAATTTTATTTTTAGGCCAAAAGTAGATGGAAAATTTAGTACTTGATTTTTGTTCTGGTTTCTTTCGGCGTTTCAGTGTAAAGCTAGTTATCAGCTGCATAAAATTTGGCATGTTGGTCATTGTTATATGCTTATTTTGTTATTGTATAAATTTCCCTCCTTGCATCTGTCATCCTACGTTACCAATGATACTACAATATACCTTGAGATTCAGAGGTTACTTAATTGGCTTTGCTCTAGTTATACTTACTATTGCATTTTCTAAGATATTTGAAAGTTTTTAACTGAAACTTTTTTGCACTCGTTATGATATTCTGTAATATGGTTTGTTTCTTACAGATGGATAAGTATCAAGAACAGGGTCAGCTGCTGGAGCCTTACCTAGAAAGCATAGTTTCTCCTCTGATGAATATTATCTGTTCTAGGACAGTCAATCTCGGTGTTGTTTGATGAAATTATTGAAAATATCAAGCCGATTTGTATCATCATTTATTCTCTTGTTACTGTCTGCGGGTACAATGCTGTCATATAGTTCTTTCCGCATCAAGATTCTGATTTAGAGCTTGCAGTTTCTCTTCTGGAGATATGGCATAAGGCAAACTCAGTGTCATCACTGCGGCAAGAGAGTACTGGAGAGATGGAAGCGCAGTGTGTGATGCTTTTATGGCTCTCCATACTCATCTTGGTTCCTTTTGATATCTTCTATGTTGATACCAGCACTGCGCATATTACTGATGTGGAAAAATTTGAGCCAACCCCGCTGGTGTTGAGAATATTGGATTGCAAGGATTATCTTTCAAATGCGCAACTATGTCTGGATTATTTCTTTCCAAGATTCTAACACGACCAGATATGCCAAAGGCCTTTATTAGGTTTAGGTTATTCCTTACATTCTCTGGCCTACATCTTTTTTTTTTTTGCAAGTCACGTACATATATACTAGCTAAAAGACAGTGCAAATCCCTCTACTTAGCACGTGATTTCTGCTGGAAAAAAAAAAAAACATGTGAGTTTAGTGTTACTGCTTGTCACCGCTAAGTAAGAGTGATCATTCTAAAGTTTCTGCTGTAAGTTGTGGTTTTTATCTAATATTCTATAGTCTGTGTCACTGCAGAATCTGCAGATATCTCTTTTATATCATACAATATAATGTACTGAAAATTATCCATATTGGGGCACCTTTTCAGATTCATTGACTGTATACATGAGGTGCTAGCTTGTATTTTCAATGTTTTCCTTGTTGGTTACTTTGTATTGAATTCAGTATTCATACACATCAATTATATGTATGGTATATGTCAAGAGGTACAGTAAACAAGGAAGCTACTCCCGTTCTCATGATTGGCAATTAAGCAGTGTGGCTGTGGTAGTTTACAACAGTGCAAGGAAAATAATAAGAAAATTACCAACTTGTAGATGCAGTACCATTGGAGTCTTCTAAATCAGCGATCTAATAACTGACAACAATATATATTTAAAATAAGCGTTTCTAAACATGGGCAATTTAAACTTTTGAAGGTTGTATTTTTATCTCCTTCAATATTATTTGAATAAGTTAAAATTGCTCAGTCAAATTTTCCTAACACATGTTGTATGCTTGTTCTTATATATATATATATATATATATATATATATATATAAGCAAATTAGACCCGGGTAATAACAAACTTTCAACTTGACCCGGGTAACAAATTAGACCCGGGTAAAAAAAAATATTATCCACTAAACTATTTCTTTCAATTCAAATGCCTAGCAAAGTGAGCAGCTTCATTAGTAATTACAGTGTCAATTTACTTGATAATGTTCTTCTTACGCAGTTTCTCTTTTATTACCTTTCCCTTTTCGTTTTCCATATGTCTAATTGTGTTTTCTCAAATATTAATAGCCAGGGCCAGGCTAGTGGTGAGAAGCTGTAAGCTGATGTAGTTAATCTGCTGTGGAATGACATCTCCAATTTGAGCAAGTCCCGAAGTCCTCTACTCGACTACTCCGCAAGCTTTTGGTCAAGTTGACACAGAGAATTGGGCCCACCTGTCTTCCTCATCGCACTCCATCGTGGCGTTATGTACTCCACCGGTCCCTTAAGAGTGTGTCATACTAGACTACCAACTGGAGTTTGGAAGGTGAGCAACAGATTAATGAGACCGGAGGAACCCAAACATCGGATGAAGGAGAGCAGCGGAGGAAGACCAGCAACAGATAAAAGAGAGCGGTACGGTGGTTTTGTTGTTTTAGAAACACTTGACGACGTCAATTGTTTCCGTTACAAAAATAAAGTCGGGTGGTGAAATTCGGATACCCACTTCAGTTTTAGACCGATCCGTATTAAATTATTAATTTTTTTTTTTTTGCAAAAGCATGTCTGCTTTTAAATGATCATAGCAAGTCCCCAAATTATGATAACATAATTTTTCGTTTTTACTTTATTTGGAATTTTTCCTCGCGTGGTGCGCGGGGTTAGTGGCTAGTATTATTATATAAAATAAAAAATGCAATGGTCCACCTAAATCGCTCCCAAATGGGCCTATCGCCTCTACATGCTGAATATGGGTTGGGTTCTGAAAATGTAACTATAGCATCTAAAATTAGCAAATATTTAGTATCGATTGTGATCTCAATTTTATAATTTTCATCCTGTTAAATCCACTTGGCCGAAAAAAATATTGTTAAATCCACGTGGCCAAAGTCGTACTAAATATGTCTTGTAATACCAATTATGTGAAATTGTAAATTAACTACCATAAAATATTAAAAGAATAATATGTGAATATATGGTTTAATCTTTATTTACTTCAACATTCACTGTTACGCGTGAACCGAACACTTTTAAATATTCATTACGTGAAGTTTTAATTCATTGATATCTACTTTGGTAATGTGGAGATTCTAATATACTGATGCAACTTGATAGGAATAAAAGGCACAAAACTCGTTTATTCTAGAGAATGTTGAGAATAAATTCGCTGATTTAAGAGAATGTTGAGAATTTAACGTGATATTGAGGAAAACCTCAATTTTTCATAAATTAATCAATAACTGAATGTTAACGATGGTTAAACATAGCTTAAATACTGAAAACAAAACTCTAACCCTAGCACAAATCTGAAATTAACAACTAAGTCCAAACAAAACTAGAAATTGCAAAAAAGATCCATAGAAACGTAAACAACAATTTAATCCCCTAAACGAATGAATCTGGCAAAAAAACGTAGGACTCTTTTGCAAAGTAATAGATATTGCTCAAACTGTCGTTTTCGCATGAAAAACTGTATTCACACGCCAAAACCCGACATTTCGACCGTATCATATACACTCTCTAGCTAATAACACATGAAATTTTAGACCGGCTACCGTTTTATCTTATATTTTAAGGTTAATAACCTATAAACTATCCGAAGTTTCACAAATGTTGAAATTTGGTGTCTGAAGTTTGAAATGTTAAAATTGATAATCTCAGGTTTCATTTTGTTGAATTTTTGTGTCTCAGCGTGTATTTTCACATCCTTTCAATCATTTTCATCAACTCACTCACCCACTCATAATCCACCACGCTTTACTTTTCACAAAGTTGCCAAATTTCCTCAAAACTTGAACATCCAAAAGAAAAGGTTTCCAACATAGTGGTGTGGAACAATTTCCAGCGACAACGAAACGATATTTACTTGTGTGGATGTGACCATCTTCTTAGGTGACGGTCTCGATAAGGTGACGAGAATGGAGTGAATATGAGATGTCGAATTTGACAGTTGGTTTCGTCGGGATTGACTTCTCTAAAGTAATCACACTGAGAAACCAAATAAAAAAAAAAAAAAAAATCCTGAAACACACTCTATTTTAAAGCCAGACGCAAATTTCAAAATTGGTGAAAATTTAGACATTTTATAAGTTATTAACCTTAAAGACTATACAAATATTGTCGGTGAAAGAAAAGGGTGGAAAGTCAGAGATACCCATAAACGAGGGTAATCCAATATTAAGGTTGTATGATTCGGTCAAGATTGCAGGAGATGGCAGAAATAGGATAGGACGCCCGTGAAGAGGAAATCGTACTCTGTCACCTAAACTTAGCTTAGCCTTACAAGAAAGGGAAAAGTCAGGCAGTCATCTGATATAGAAACAGACAAAACAAACAAAACCAACAAGATAATATAAATACATGTGTCGTCTTTTGCTTTGTATATATCAAACACAAATGTTGTACACATATTTCTTACCTTATTAAGAGCAATGTTATCAAAACTAGACCGGTTTTGTTATTAACCCACTAATATAATAGTAATTTAAACTCAACATCTACTATGATCTATTTTATAGAAATACTTTTAAGCAATGTTTTAAAAACTAGACCTTAAACTTGCAAAATAACCATTTGATTCTAGTAAAAAATACCCTCATACAAAGTGAATCTACTTTTTGCAGTTTAACAGTAATAATATTACGGACATTGATGGAAAGAATCGTGAAGAAGCTATGCAGTTGGATTTCGAGACATCTATCGTATGCGGACCGAATGCAACTTGTTAAAGTTGTTTTATGCTCATTGTCAAAGTTCTGGTGTTCGGTTTTCATTCTTTCCAAGAAAGTTACTCGGTCGGTGGAACATATGTGTAAGGCTTTTTTTTTTTTAAAGGAAAAAACCAAACGCTAAAGGGATGGAAGTCAGTTGGGATATTGTCTGCTTACCTCGAAGAGAAGGTGGGCTGAGAATCAAGAATCTAGAAACATGGAATACATCTTGTGGTCTCAAATTCATTTGGCTACTATTTTAGAAGGTGAGAAATCTTTGGGTAGCATGGATACATACCAACATTATCCGAGAAAAGAATATTTGGAGCCTTAAACTCCCTAGTGATTGCTCTTACTCTTGCAGGAAACTGTTGTGGCTAAGAGCCGTCACATACCCCCTTATAGATTATAAAATCGGCAATGGAGAATCAATTGACTTCTTGTACTATAATTGGCACCCATCTAGCCCGCTCCACAAGCTTGCTGAACACTTTATGCCGTCTCTGAAATCCCCATAGGAGGTAAGGTTTCTTCTATTATTCGGAACGAACTATGGGTTATAAAGGATTCTCGATCACCATGCTTACAAAGTATCAATGAGCAACTTGTCGAAATTGCTAACCCGATTCAACAAGCTGAGGACTGTGTGGTCTGGCTACCCGACATAAATGATATCTTTTCAGTGGCCAGTGCATGAGACTACCTTAGGGCTAGGAAAGATATTGTTTCTTGGTTTAAGGTAGTTTGTTTCGCAAAGTATATTTCAAAACACTCCAATATTCAGAATGCTAACTGTGTTATGTAACAAGGTATTGGAAAGTCGTGACCACTTGTTCTTCGACTGTCATATCGTCAATGAAGCATGGTCAGAAATTCTTAGAGTGTTTGAGGTTAGCAGACCAATTGGTGGGTAGGAAGTTGAACTAATTTGGGGTGTCCAAAACCTTAAAGGCAGAGGGATTGACAAGTTGTTACTAAAAGTGGCTTGGAATGCAATTCTCTACTTCACTTGGAAGACGTGGAACGATCACATTCATTCAAACAATAATACATCTGCAAGTGGGATCTCACAACAAGTTATCGAGACAGTTATGTACAGAGCGAAGGGATTTGACTGTGTGAAAGTTAGTCGAATTAACATACAATTAAAGAAGAAATTGAGAATAACATCTTGTAAAAATTAGTATAGGTCTCATTTGAGTATAAATAAATAAACAGTACTCACCGATATAAACAAAACAGTGAATAATAATAATAATAAAAATAAAGAGTAATTCCTTAAAGTGTGAAAAAAAGAGTGAAAAAACCATAGAAAGTTAACAACTGCCACATGCCAGTTAACAATTTGACATAAATTGGAAAGAAAATCATGTAATGCATTGCCATGTGGCAGTTGTTAACTTTCTATGGTTTTTTCACACTTTTTTTCACACTTTCTAGCAATTAGTAGAGAAAGATCTGATTTGGAATCAAAAGCATCACATACTATTCACACATCATCAAACAAAAACTTGCATAATACAAACGACAATAATACAAGTCGAAATCATAATAATTAACTTAGTTTCTTTTCGCTGGCTGGCTAGCTGGTGGGGTTGCTTCCCACTGTCGGACGATTTACATGCTTCCCCATCATCATATACCAACTACAACACATAACAACAGCACAATTGCTCTGGACAGATCCAGATTTAAAACTCAATCCCTCTGTTTAAGTGACTTGCTCCTTAATTTAAGTTAATAAATTTGTTTGTTTATTTATATCAGTTCCATAACGGTTATGAATTGAAAATATAATAACTTTACCTAGGTTAAATTGCAATAAATACTATTGAAATCATTAGATCAAGTAATAATGAATCGTTCAGAAAAAATAAATATAATCAAGTTTTCACTGTTATATAAATCTCAATATATATAATCTAAGAGTTGTAAATTCGTCAACAAATAGAGTCAACTGCTTTAATTAGTAGGTGAATCATAGAAAGTGAATCATCTAGTAACAATTGGGGGACACATATTCCAAACAGATTCATAGAAAGTTAATATGGAAAGATAAAAGTGTTAATAGGGCAAGGGTTTAATTTTGAAATTTTAGGATTAAATTGAATAAAATAAAAGTTAGGAATGTATTAGAGGGACTAAATTGGACAAAATTAAAAATTTAGGGTCACCCATGTGCACGGCACATGACTTTTAACGGTGAAATCAGACATAAATTTAACCGGGGTACTAAAAAGATATAAAGTGCAAACGGTTGGTACCAAAAGTGTAACAAAAAATGATATGAAAAGTGGATTCTGGTTACATTTATCCATTTTTTTAATAACCATTATTTTTAAGTATATCAACTTTTTTTTTTTGCCAAAACTTTTTTACTCTTAGGCATCTTAAATTGTGATTATTCAATGATACATAACTCGATTCACCTAAGGTGCTGGTCTTAGATTGTGCTTATGATAGACCTAATCACATAGTCCAGGAGTCTATGATTAGCACAAGCTCGGGACAAGTCGAGTCATCTAACTCAACCAAAGTGAGCCACGAAGACCGATCTAGAGTTTTGGTTGGTCAACTGTCAACGGGGTGGGGGCTAGGGGCTCGACTTGGCCCAGATTTGTGTTACACATGATCTCTCATACTAGATCATCAGGTTTAGTATTAGTTCAAATAAATGCAAACTCTTAACTCGGCATTGAATAATCCCACTTTAAAAAATTAAAATATAAAAGAAGTTAATAAGTAATAGTTGAAATAATAAAAAAGTAATTTCTCTTTAATAAAATAGTCAATAGGTTCAATAGATTACTTTATCCTCACAACTTACTTTAACGCGGTATTAAATTACTCTAAACGTAGAGTAACAATAATATTAGTTTTAAAGGGTTATATGTTTGGCTAATATTGTCTTTTGTGTCATGTGTTTTATTTTGTAGGTCTTTAGTGTCATACGTTTGCATTTAGTAGATTTTTAGTGTATCTGTTAGGCAACAGTTAAATTTGACCGTTAAATATTGTTATTTTGTTCAATTTAGTCCTCCAATTTATACACCTAACTTTTGATTTTTGCAATTTTATTCTTTAAAAAACTCAATTGGACCCTAGGGTCTAGTTGACTAACCATGGTGCGACCCATGGCTAAGGACGCCGGACCTGGGCGACCCCTACCGTGGTCCGACCCAACCATGAGTTGCACCAAGGCTGGGTCAATTGTACCCAAGGGTTCAATTGACCAAATTGAACCCTTGGGTCCAACTGAGTTTTTTAGGGACTAAATTGCAAAAATAAAAAATTAGGTGTAGAACTGGAGGCTTAAATTGAACAAAATAAAATTATTTAATGATCAAACTTAACTGTTGACTAACGAATGCACCAAAAATTTACAATTGCAACTGAATGATACCAAAAGCCTACAAATTATAACAAATATATTATTATAATATAAAAAGACAACATTGGTGAAATATATATATATATATATATATATATATATATATATATATATATAACCATTTTAATATATAATGTTACGAATGTTATCTCCTAAAACGCTAAAACACTCTGTTGAAACAAACCAAAATATACACATTGTGTGATGAGAAATGGGCAAAAATAGTGGACAGCTAGCTATAGAGGTATGATGAAAACCACGATCTGTATTTATTAATTAATGGCATGCCCATATATGACCGACATTCCCCTCCCATCAACCTATACATAAAGCATGCATGATATTCATATTACTCAAGGCAAACTATATATTTTTTAAGATTAAAAAAAACTATATATTTTTATTAATAATAATGCGCCCTAGCTAGCACAATAATTTGTTTAGCACGAATATTAATTAACATGAAGATATCGTCAATTGCTTAAAATTTATCAATGAACTCATTTATTTATACAGGATCTAATGCTACTTATGAGGTGATATATATATATTAATTTAGAGAAATAAGATAAGATATTTTTTCCATGGATGTGAGTTTTTTTTGGTGAAAAGTATGCGAGTTTATTACAGATGTATCTAGGGATAATGGTCTAAACTATAAAGTAAAGTGGGCCGTAGCTCCGGTATTTTGTGGTGCCTCCACTATAATACATTTTAGAAGAAAAGAAGTATATTCGTTTCTATATATGCGTCCACTAACTCGGCAATTATTCATTTACTAATCATTGACGCATGCAAACTATCCATATAAAAACTTTTACTATAGTGAACATAAAAATATAGATTAGAGTACCGTTGAGTTGAACTTATTTGTTAAATTAATACTAAAATAATATATTAATTATTATGTTATTATATTGGATGTATGTAAGTTAAAATATATGATATCGTAATTTAGAAAGTTTTCATCTATATTTTTATATGAAAATTTATGTTTATAAATCAGAGTATCGTAAATTATACTATAGTAAATTAAATGAGATAAATGTGTTTTATAAATATTAAAATTATAAAATATTATTTAACAATATAAAAACCGATACGACATCCTCATTTATTATAATACGATTTTAAGTTTAAATGCATAGGTTTACCGCATATTATTATTTGATTTAATCTACCATAATTATCATTCTTTACATTTATGTTGACAATATTAGTAAATTCAATGTGTGTGTATTGTGGATAGTTTAAAGGTTAACAATTCGATAATTTAATGACGTATTCTTGCAATGTTTAATTCCCGTTAGTTCAAAACTATCCATTAAATATGACATGATACAATTTGTTAATGTGTTTTATTTGTAATAAATTGCTAATAAAACTTGGCAAAAAAAATGCTAATAGAACTTTTTTTTAATGTATAATTTATCATCTCTATCAATTTTCGTTAAACATAGACATAAATAAATTTTAAAATAACTAATACACCTTAAAGTTCTTATATAATTCTAAAATAAAATCAATACTTATTTATATAAAAGTAATTAAAAATCTCAAATAAATTTTTTGAATGATATATATTATAAAAAAATTATAACTTAAATATATAACCACCAAATTTAAAATCTAAAATATTATGAATTTTTAAATTATTTTATTATTTTCTGGTTATATATATATATATATATATATTATTATTTTTTGGTTTCCCGAGCAGCACCCGTAGCATGCTTGCTCCACACCTAAACTAATTCCCACTCGCACCGAGTCAGCCCGTAAGAGGTAAAGTGATGACCATGAACAATTTTTCATTCCCATTATCACTAGCGGGGTTTAAACCCCTGACCTCTTGTTAATTGATGAGGCGCTGAACCAGCGAACCATTGTTACATGGTTATTTTCTGGTTATATTTGTTATATATATGTATATATATAATATATATATATATATATATATATATATATATATATATATATTTCTTATTATTTTAAAATTAAAATCTATATAAAACTTCGTATCATTGTAATAAAACTTTATAATGTTTTAGAAATTTTTAAAAGTATTTTTTTATCTAAGATTAACGGAAAAATGAATGAAATTAAAAAGTTCACCGGCAATCTGCGTCTCAACTCAGATTTCGTTTCTTTTCGTCGAGCATTTCAACTTGGGGTCGAGCTTTTGAGTTTAGAAATCTAATTTCTAAGTTTAATCTGAACCAAGGAACAAAACTTCATCTATCAACACATTTCTTTGCTCAAATTGAACTTATATATAGAAAAAAACAAATCTAAAGACGGAGAAGAATTACATATATAAAAAAAAATTATTAAAAATAATATATCTTCTGACCACCAGATTTTTTTTGTAATTTAGTGTTATATCAGCAAAATTGTATCGTGCCCGTATAAATTTGGATGATGAGTTTATCCATTAACATTTTATCAATATTCTCAAACATAATTTCGTTCTGCCGACATTATGCACGCATAATTGTCTTTGGCCGACATTATGCACGTAGTTAATTAACCCAAAGACATCTTTAAACCTTTCCTTTCATAATCTCATTAGACAATGGAATACCCTTTAAAATAAACTTTATGGGTGTTGAGCACGTGTAATGTGAGATATATAATTGGTAATACTGTTAATTATTTGATAGATTGAGTCATAATTATCGATGTAATTTGGACAGTAATATTATATTATCATTATCATATTATATTTATCCCTAAGTTCAGACTTATGAAATAGTTGGTTAAGATGCACGTCTTATTTTCTAAATGGTATCAGAGCGCGCAGGTTCGAGTTTCTGCAGCGCCATTTTAAAGAAAAATTAAACCTCCTATTAAAAATGGTGAAACCCTTTATATTTGACCCATAGATGGTCAATGTCAATGCCGAAGTGGCCAGACTAATATCCATAGTTGGGACCTTAGGTTAAGGTGCACGTTATATTTTCTACAAAATTTACAATTAAACTCCTTTATTACAAAATTATATTGTTTGATTTAACAAATAACATAATGTGTTTAAGGATATATGTTTTTTTTTTGCTAAATAAAAATTATAGGCTAATAGTGATAAACCTATAAAAATAAATTTCCAATATTTTGTGGTCTATCAATTATAGCATTCGCAATGATAATCCTTAGTTTGTATTCCTATTTTTGCTATATATGCACTAACTAAACAATATGTCATAGAATATTTGAACAAAAAAAAATCACTTTTATAATGGTTATCCCTAGTTACACCTCATATTTGGATTCCACATAATTCATATCATTTTCAATTATTTAAAAATAGTTAACCTATAACAACATAGTTTTATCAATATTACTTTTGAGTATATGAAAAATCATGTCAAATGACAACGCAAATAAAATTCATGCTCTTAAATTTGTTTTTGTTTCGTGCAATCTGGTCTCAGGGGAGCACGATCAGGAATGTCACATCACATTATGCTTATTTTATATTTAGACTAATTTACAGTCACGCTTAGACTAATTTACAGTCACGCTTGATTAACACGTAAAAGATAAAGTAACGATTACATCCATTTTTTTCATTCTCAAATTCTAACTGGGTTTTGAATATCCGATCTCTTCGTAAGTGTTATACGGACCAGATCGGAGTTCGAACCTGTCAGGCCACCAATTTCCGATTCGGCCGGTTCAACCTGATTCGAACCAAGTCCGACCGGTTCTAGTACAACCAGTGACGGATGCTTTCATAATAATGTGGTTACGAACGTAACCACATTATCGAGTATTTTTATTGAGATCCTAGGTTTATTCCTGAAGAAAATTATATCCCGATCCTCATTATTTTGTTATAAGATCCACATTATTTTAGTGTGAGAGAATGAGCCCTCATTAATATTTTGTAAGACTTCATTATTATTTTGTAACATAATTATTATTCAATCCATTCGGAAAAAAAGTTCATCAATTTTAAATTTGGGTCTTTTCACTTAAATAGTATGTTTGTACGTTTTATTAATCATCACTCTTTTGTTAAACTATAAATTTTAGTTACTCTAGCCTAATGTATTATAATATGAGGTTCAATAAGAACAAATATATAAACCTTAAAATATGTTTGAAAAATATGATTTTTAGTATCAATATGTTTTAAAATGCATAACATGTTTCAAAACAATTATAATTGATACTCTTTTCAATCACTCGTCCAAATTTGTCGTCAAATATGTTTTGTAAATAATATTTTGTAACACTATTATTCAATCCATTCGGAAAAAAGTTCATCAATTTTAAATTTGGGGCTTTTCACTTAAATACTATGTTTGTACGTTTTATTATTTATCACTCTTTTGTTATAACTATAAATTTTAATCTAATCTAATGTATTACAATATGAGGTTCAATAAGAACAAATATATAAACCATAAAATATGTTTGAAAAAATGGTTTTTAGTACCAATATGTTTTAAAATATACAACATGTTTCAAAACAATGGTAATTAATACTCTTTTCAATCACTCATCCAAATTTGTCGTCAAATACGTTTTAAACTTACAAAATTAGCCAAATATTTTTCTAAATATCTAAATCAAGATCTAATAACTTATATAAGTTTTATAATAGTGTATTGACTCGATTGAGAGTTAATTGACCCACAAATGGTTCTAGTCTAATTTGACTAAATTGTAACATTTGCACAAGCAAGTACGATTTATTTGTGCTTAGTTAATATTGTTCATTTGAAAAGTATTTAACGACAATTTTGAATAAGAAGTTGAAAAAAGTACTAATTTTCATTATTTTAAAACATGTATTTTTACCAAAAAAAAAAAAAAAACGTAAAGAAGTTGTCAATTTTAAAAAAAAAAAATTTGCATAACGTAACCACATTGTGAACCTTCTAGATCCGCCACTGAGTACAACGTTAATAAATTTCAACAAAATTATTAAAAATATAATATAAATTCGTATAGTGAGTTTCAAACACAATAAACTTCAATAAAATTACAGAAAATACAACCCGAATATATCTCTTTTTTCATTCTCAAATTCTAAGTGTGGTTTGAAAATCCGATCTCTTGGTAAGTGTTATCAGGACCGGACTGGAGGTTGAACCAGTCCGGCTACCAATTCCCGGTTCGACCGGTTCAATTCGGTTAGAATCCGCTCCGGCCGGTTCTAGTGCAATGTCAATAAAATCACAAAAAAATACAATATAGATTCATATGGTGAGTTTCTAACACAATAAACTTCAATAAAATCACAGAAAATACAACCCGATTAATTTATTTGTTATGGAATCCGAACCGTCGAATCAGTGACGGTCGATACGCTCAGAACCGACCCGTTCGTCGAAAACCAGACTTTCAAACTGAACTCACTTACATCCTCCGGTTTTATTCGAACCGACCATTGGAGGCACTGGTTCCGACCCAAACCCGGTCGGACCGCCAGTCCGGATCTGATAACACTGCTCTTCGTTAATGGTGACACTAAACCGTTCTCTTAAACCCTATATAAACAACAATATCTCACTCACTCTCTCACTTCACTCTCCACAGTAGAGCCAAGACACCGCCATTTCTGCAGAAACCAAAGCTCCAAAAATGGCTCACATTTTCCTTCTACTCACCACCACCACCCTCCTCCTCCTCTCATCTTCTCCATCACTAGCCCAACACAACCTCTGCAACGCACCAGATCAGGGCTCAACCCTCAAAATCTTCCACGTGTCGAGCCCCTGTTCACCCTTCTTCAAGCAGCAGCAGCGCCTCTCATGGGAAGACACCGTCCTACAGACGCAGGAAAAAGATGCCGCCCGGCTAGGGTTCCTGTCCAGCCTCGTCGCCGGGAGGTCCGTCGTGCCGATCGCCTCCGGCCGCCAGATCATGCAGAGCCCCACCTACATTGTCCGGGTCAAGGTGGGGACGCCGCCGCAGAGCTTGCTGATGGCGCTTGATACGAGCAGTGACGTGGCGTGGGTCCCATGTGGCGGATGCGTTGGCTGTGGTTCCGCCACGGTGTTTGCGTCAAATAAGAGCACCACGTTCAAGCCGATTGGCTGTAAAGCGACTCAGTGTCAACAGGTAATAATAACTATTAGATGAATTTAGATCCAGTTGATTTTTCTCAAGGGAGTTGTTAATTAAATAGTTGATTAAAATGCAATTGATGGTAAATGGTAAAAATTGAGTTATGTGTAAATAACCCGTGTAAAGAAGTGTCAAGGTAAATAATATTTTAGAATGTAAAATTGTAATAAATACAAATTTTAATGTATAAAATGCAAGGCATAAAAGATGAGTGTTTCTTCATCGTATCTCACTGTTAAGATATTGACACGTGTCTGAGTGTAATTCTCTTACTGTCACAGATTGTATCTCACCGTTAAGATCTTGACACGTATTCTAAGTGTAATTAATTGTATGTTTTTTTTCTTCTAAAATCCTATTGGTATTAGTGAACCTTAAAAGAAAAATATTAAATTTAAGGACATGTGTCAAAATCTTAACGGTAATGCACGATTTGGAATACGAATGGTGGGACAGAAGATCTAAATCCCTATTCGCCTCCGTCTCTGACTGTAAACGCGGTCGAATTTACTGCCGTTGAATCGGTAAAAATGAATGAAACGGATTTCAAGAAAATTAACATTAAAATTTGATATCAATTGTTATATAGATGTCGATGTACCTATCTAATGGATGCAAATTCAATTACATTTGGAGTCTACTTCATATTTTTAGTAAATATGGTTGATTAGAGAGTTGATATTCATTTAAAGACATGTCTCGTTGAATGAGGAAATAAAACTGATTTTCAAATCTGATGATGATGATGGGCATAATAAGTACTCATTGTGGCAGATCTCTATTTTTGTAGTGGGAAAAACAAATTATATAATTGGTAGGAAATTAAAAAAAAGGTTAAATAGTATTTTGTTTGTTTATCTTTTGAAATAATATGCTGATTTTTTATTTTATTTTTTATAGAGCGTTAATAGCTACGTTCAACTTTCGGTTTGTTTTAGATGGAAAAGTTCACATGCAAACTACGTGAAACCTAATTTGCCCCGTCAACGGTAACTAAGTGTTACGTACATAAATCGGTTTAAACGAATTGATTTGGTTTAGTACAAGTTTTACATATATCAGTTTAATAACCAAATCTACGATTAGATTCTTACATAATGTAGTTAAATACTATATAAAACAACTAAACTAGTAATTACCGAATTGTATTAATTTTAAATAATACTAATTGAATTTATTAAATATTTAGTCTAATATTTGAAAAAAAAAATATTTATTAAAGATACTTTTTTAAGCCGACCTAAATATTTTTACAAAATTCTAAACTATTTTTCAATTATCTCCTGGAACCTTATTTCACCACCGCATTTATAAATTCATATTTATTTCCCAATTTGACTATCAATTTTTAACAGTTAAACCTATTTAAGTTCAACTTAAATTGGTTAAACATTATTTTATTACCATATTAATTATTAGAAATTTAAATTCATCAATAGTTTATTAAGTTTTTTTTAATTAAGATTTAAGATAGTTTATTAAGTTGAAAACTGAATTGATTTTTTATTCAGTGTCATTATATTTAAAACTAGTGTATGACTGTAGTCCTATCCCTGATTCCCACGCGCCAAAAGACGTTCAATAAGTCCATGGGGTCGGGGACAAGTATTATGTTCTCCCGTGATTCGCGATTGTCGTAAACTCTCTTTTTTAATCTTTCCCGTCAACTCAATCCCAACGATTCGCCGACAGCGCGCGTGTCATTCCACCCGCACCGCCCCCAATGTGTCTCTCTTCTCAGTGTACACTGTACAATGACAAAACCTCAAAGCCATGAAACTGTTCCCTAATTTAGAAAGTTTTATAACTTTTCGTCAAATGCTAACCACCAACCACGTGATCCTTGCAGGTACATAACCCCACTTGCAGCAGCGGCGCGTGCACTTACAACACAACCTACGGCAGCTCGACGATCGCCGCAAACCTCTCAACCGACACGTTCAAGCTCTCGACCGACCCGATCCCTAACTACGCATTCGCCTGCATTGTGAAGGCGACCGGGAGCTCGGTCCCACCGCAGGGCCTCCTCGGTCTCGGTCGGGGCCCACTGTCCCTGTTGTCCCAGACGCAAAGCCTGTATAAGTCGACGTTCTCGTACTGCCTCCCGAGCTTCAAGTCCCCCAACTTCTCGGGTACCCTACGGCTCGGACCAATGGCTCAGCCGCCGCGGATAACGTACACCCCTTTACTTAAGAACCCTAGCAGGTCGTCACTTTACTACGTTAACTTAATCGGGATCAAGGTCGGCCGTAAGACCGTGGTTATACCTCCGAGCGCACTTGCATTCAACCCGAATACCGGGGCCGGAACCATATTCGACTCTGGTATTTTTCGATCTTTGTCGCAGTTTATGAAGATTAACAATTTTCAAACGCGAAGTTAGGGATGAAGTCAGAAATTTAAATGGGAAGATAAAATTATTTAAGATATAGTCGTAAAATATTAGATCTTTTTAAAGAGAAATGTGAAGAAAAAAAATTTTTAAACAAAAAAAAAATCTAAGGGTTAATAACCAAATCAATAACTGAAGTTTGATCCATTATAAATTATTACCTAAATTTTAAAATTATCTATTTGAACTTTTAATTTCCGAACAAATAGCTACATTTGTTTCAATTTTCGTCAAATTTAGATATAAAATGAGCATGTTTCCGCTACGTTGGGTCCTTTCAGTTGTACTCAAGATGGATTCGAACATATATTGAAAGTATTGTAACGAAATACCTTCAATTGAATGCTCAATTGGACTAACGCCCAATTCGAACGGTGCATTTCAATTGAACATTCCAATTGAAAATATTTTGTTGCAACTCTTTCAATTTATATCCGAATCAGTATTTGTTACACATGAAAAGACCCACATGGCAGAAACGTACTCATTTTCTATCCAATCTGACGAAAATTGAAACAGAGGTAGTAATTTGTTCGGAAATTGAAGTTCAGATAACCAATTTTAAAAATCAAAATTCAAGTTGCAATTTTATAATTTATTCAAACTTTAAGTAGCAGTTCAGTTTCTAACCATAAATCTAAATATATACATTAGCAAAACTCATTAATTGTACATATATTTTAACATTTTCCATTAAAATGTTGTATAACAAACTAAAAAAAAATAAAGATGCATATATATATATATTGTAGGACTAGGACCTTATATAATTTAAACACCCATTTAACCCACAAATATATCTACACCTAGGTACGGTCTACACCCGGCTAGCCAAACCGGTCTACACAGCGGTCAGAGACGAGTTCCGAAAGCGTGTCAACGTCAAAAACATCACCTCCTTGGGCGGGTTCGACACGTGCTACACCGTGCCAATCGTCGCACCGAACTTGACCTTCATGTTCAAGGGCTTGAACATGACCCTATCGGCCGACAACTTATTGATCCATAGCACGGCCGGTTCAACATCGTGCCTTGCCATGGCAGCTTCACCGGATAACTACAACTCGGTTCTGAACGTGATCGCCAATATGCAGCAACAGAACCACCGGGTGCTCATCGACGTGCCTAACTCCAGGCTCGGTGTTAGGGCCGAGAAGTGCACTTAATTGGCTAGGCCGGTTCGATGAATGGGCTCGAGTTATGAGTATGGTCCTATGGTTTGGTTTAATAGGTGTGTTCATTAGTCCATTTGCTTTATTATGAGTATTGTTTTGATGGGCTTTTAGTAAGGATTTGGGTTTATGGAGTTGAAGGATGAGTTGAATTAGAGGTGATTGACTACAAGCCTTTGCTATATGGATTGTTGGTTGCGACTTGGTTGGAACTTATGTATTTCAGATAAAATATAGCGTATGTCATTTGGGCTTTGGCTTGGGTAAAATGCAATCAATCTTGATAGCTACGTATGAAGACTTACTTCTTATCTGTTAAATAAATGTACCTGCCAAGTACCAAGTTTGCTACCAAGAAAATCAGTACATGTAATGGACCAAGAGATATAACATCAGCATATATTCCATAGTAAAATCATCACAGTATGTAAACTCGGTTGGAAATTATACGGCTGCAATATTCTAAAATATTAATTATACGTTGAATTAGTCACAATACGGTTGTTAATATACAATTATGACAAATAATATGTATGAATTTATAAACTGAAATTACAACAAAATGACCAAAAGAAATACAATTTTGTTATTGATAATCGTACGGATCACGGTCTTTTTAAGAAAAAATTGAACCAACTAACACTTAGTCCGTGCAACGATCACGGAACAATCACTTTCAGCATAAATAAAAACGGAGCTACCAATTTGTATATATGTATGTAACATAAACAACAAAATTTTAAAAATAATAATTCAACTCAATTTGATAAGTAACACTAAAAAATGAAAAAAAAAAATTAATTAAGTGGATAACCTTTTCTTGAAACTACAAGTCAAATGAGATCAACAAAGCCAAAAAGTCAAGCTTACCGATTGGAATTATTATTCATCGCACTCGTTCTTTAATGAATTAACTCTAGACGTATCTTACTATTAGTCTGAATTCTTTCAGCTTTTTATTTCCTTATTATTGTCTATGCTTCATCTAGTTCCTATAATGTTGTTAGCTTCTTTTATTCATCAATCTCTCACTTTAATAAAAATAAATGGTTAACAGGTCTTTTGGTCCATGAGGTTTGACCACTTTTGGGTTTTAATTGATTCATTATATTTTTTTTTTCCATAGTTTTGGTACCATATGTTTGCAGATTTTTCTATTTTTGGTCCGACCGTTACATTCCGTCCATTTTTTCCGTTAAGTGACATGTGCAAGTCACGTGATCCACCCTATACTTTCAATTTTGTTCAAATATGGGGAATTGACACCCTAAACCTAGTTCAATTTGGCGAATTGAACTAGGTTTATGGGTCAAATTTGGGGGAATTGATATCCTAAGCCTAGTCCAATGGGTCAATTCCCTCCAATTTGAGTAAAATTGAAAGTTTAGGGTGGATCACGTGACTTGTTAATGTCGCTTAACGGAAAAAATAACGGAATGTAACGGTCAGACTAAAATTAGAAAAATCAGCAAACATATAGTACCAAAACTAGGTACAAAAAACATTATGTACCAAAATCTAAAAGTAATCAAATATTATCAAAATAATCAAACATTATAGACTAAAAACCGGTTAACCCAAAAATAAATAATGATGGTGGTGACTGGTGATGAAACGGTTTGAACTTTGAAGGGGAGTGGACTCTGTAGTGTGTAGTGGGTGGGGCAGACCCACGTGAGTGTTCCACTACCACCTTTGACGGTGGTGGTGGGTCTTTTTGTTGGCTTCATATCAACGCAAATAACCAACATACAAAAATAAACCGAACATCAAATATGCAGAAAACCTTTTCCTATAAAACTTATATTTCCTTTTGCATGCATCACTAAAATGCGTGTAAAAGTTCTTAAGGTTACACTATGATTGACTCATTTCACAGTTTTTAAAAATAATTTTTTTTTTGTGGAAGTGGCTCTAAATTCATTATATTATATAAAATTCAGACTCTCTTTATTGGAGTTTAGAGTTTGGGCTCATTTAGTATTGCTTTCATTTGTTGCAATCTGGACTTGTTTTGGGCCTTTGTATTTGCTTTTCTTGGCCCAGTCCGTTTGTGGACTTGTTTGTATCATTTGTTGCTCTTGTGGGTAAGTTTCCTTCATTTTGTAAAACTGTGGGGTAAAACTCTGATTAAGTTCGGAGTTTCCTTTAGTGTTAAAAGGTGATCGGGGTCCAAATGAAGGAACACCCCGAAATGACCCGCAATTGTTTTCCCGTCTTTCTCTCTTCTCTGAAACGGCGATTCTAGGGTTTCGTCTAGGGTTAGCAAATTCCACATGGTATCAGAGCTTCAAGCTCTGCTTGATACACGATCCGACCTTCGTTGTTTTCGCTGCGTGGTTCTGTTTCTTCTGGTGTGCTGGTTATCACATCATTCATCCGAAACGATTCGTCTCCCTTCCGTCGATTGAAGATCTTCTGCTCCTGACTCTTGCAATCCTTTTACCACCATGATGGAAGAGAAGAAGCAGACAGAAGGCGAGAACTCTCAAGTTTTGCCAACTGATTCGATGCCTCTTGCTGATTTCTCCTCTGAGGTTCATCCTTTTCATCCTCTTTATCTTCATAGTTCAGATAATCCTGGACAAAGCCTGCTATCATTAAAACTGAGTGGTCAAGAAAATTATCGCAAATGGAGCCGCGGTATGCAGATTATCCTTCTTGGAAAGAATAAGATTAGTTTCATCACTGGTTCATGTGTTCGTAGCTCTTTTGACAAGAAACTGCATTTCCTTTGGGATCGCTGTGACGCAGTAGTTCGTGGATGGATCATTAACACTGTGACTGATGATATTTCTGATAGCATCCTTTATTTGGAAAATGCGTTTCTGGTTTGGAAGGAACTCAAGGAGAGATTCGATAAAACCAATGGCTCCAGGATTTATCAGCTCCACCGTGATGTTGTTACTTGTAGGCAGGGATCTGATTCAATCTCTGCCTTCTTTACCAAGCTGAAAAATCTTTGGATTGAGTATGATGGTGCTTGTGCCCTTCCCCACATTATTGATGATTCTTTTAAGCCATATATCGATCACAAAGAAAATGAACGCCTGTTTCAGTTTCTGATGGGGCTCAACGACAACTTTGCTAATGTTCGAAGCAATCTTTTGCTATGGACCCCCTTACCCACATTGAACCAAGCATATGGTATTTTGCTTCAAGAGGAAAGCCAGAGAGATATCTCTGCTGGCCTCTCAGCCTCTGATGGGGCTTCCCTCAATGCAAAGATGTCACTCCCAAGTGAAGCCAAACTGAAGAAGCCTTCCAATAGCAATTTGGAATGCGATTTTTGCAAAAAGAAGGGACATACCATTGATCGTTGCTATGCCAAAGGCTGTGATTTCTGTAAAAGAAAGGGACATTGTAGGGAAAACTGCTTCAAGCTCAAGGAATTGGTCAAGCCCACGGCTGCTATAGCTAAAGCTCAATCAACTCTTGCTGGAAGTTGTGATTCTGATCTTGATGGTGCTTTGGTCTCTGGAGTCCCCAACACATCAAGTTCCCAAGGAAGCGTGACCATCACAAATGAGATGTTTGATAAGCTCCTTCAAAAGGCAGGAGGTAATGGCACCATCATCAATGCTGCCACTGCAACCACTTTGCTGGAGAATGACACTCAAGGTGCTGGTATGGTTACTTCTTCCCTTATAAATAATAAGACTGATTGTTGGATTTTGGACACAGGGGCCAGCAACCATATGACTAAGAATCTATCTTGGTTGACCAATTTCAGAACTTTAGCCAACACTAAAGTTCAGTTGCCCAATGGTTTTTTTTCTGAGGCTGTTGGTATTGGAGACTATCAATTTTCTAAAACTCAAAAGTTGAGAAATATTTTATATCTTCCTGATTTCACTTACAATTTAATATCAGTTTCTCAACTTACAAAGGACCTGAATTGCTCTGCCATTTTTTTTAAAAATTCTGCTATCCTGCAGGACCTCTCAAGTGGGAGGGTTTGGGCAAATGGTAGGCTTGATTCAGGACTATATCTCCTCTCTACCAACAACAATGATGAGAAATCTGTTGCTTTGAATTCTGTTAGTGATAATAAGACAGCTTTGCTTTGGCATAGACGTTTTGGGCACGTTTCTGATCAATCTTTAAAACATTTGGAATCTCTGAAATGTTTTAGGAATAAAACTCCTGCTATTGATGATTGCACTATTTGTCCATTGGCAAAACTTACTCGTCCATCTTTTCCCATTTCTGATTCAAGAGCTGAATCTATTTTTGACCTAGTTCACAGTGATGTTTGGGGCCCTTACAAATCAGTCACGCATGACAACAAAAAATATTTTCTAACCCTAGTTGATGACTTTTCCAGAGTTACCTGGGTTTTTCTGATGCAATTCAAGCATGAAGTGACTGAATTGATAAAGGCCTTTATTTTGATGGTTCAAACTCAATTCAACAAAACCATCAAAACTTTTAGAAGTGACAATGGTGGAGAATTCTTTAATGATGCTTTAACAGATTTTCTTAAAAGAAAAGGAATCCTCCACCAAAGTTCTTGCTCTTATACTCCTCAACAAAATGGGAGAGTGGAACGTAAACATAGACATCTATTGGAAGTTGCTAGAGCTTTGAAATTGCAAGGTTTTATTCCTAACTGTTTTTGGGGAGAATGTGTGTTAGCTGCTTGTTATTTAATCAATCATATGCCTACAAGGATTCTTCAATATAAATCTCCTTTTGAGGTTTTTTCTGGAAAACCTCCTTCTATTAGCCACCTAAGGGTTTTTGGATGTTTAACCTTCGCAAAGAAATTGGCAGTTTCTGATAAGTTTGTTGCTAGGGCCATTCCTGCAGTTTTTATGGGGTACTCTGAGTCTAGAAAGGGCTACAAATTATATAGTTTGGAGAGCAAAAACTTTTTTATCAGCAGGGATGTCAAATTCATTGAAAATATATTTCCTTTTTCTAGCAACAAACAAAACACTCTACCTTTCTTTTGCGAAGATAATGCAACCAGCCAAGTTCATGATGATGTGGCTATCCAGAACACATCTGAAACACAATTTCTGTTTGATACATCTGATTCCCATGATGATGAGGACACTGCCTCTGTCCCTGATACTGGTGATGATGTTGATCTTAGCATTGCACATGATGATGCTTTTGATATCCCAGCATCTGATGCAACTCAGTCTGTTGCCCCTCAAACCGTTTGGAGGTCTACCAGGACCAAAAAGGCACCAATTCACCTGAATGATTATGTTGTGTCTGTGAGCTCTACCAACTATCCTATCTCAGACTATCTCTGTTATGATCATGTCTCTTCTGCATACAAATGTTATCTAACAGAATTTTCAAAGTTGGCAGAGCCCACCTCTTTTGCAGAAGCTCAGATGGATCCTGGATGGGTAGCTGCAATGCAGGAAGAAATTGCAGCCCTTGAGGCAAATAAAACTTGGGATTTGGTTTCTCTACCCCCTGGAAAAAAGGCTATTGGCTGTAAGTGGGTATTTAGAATTAAATATAATTCTGATGGCTCCCTTGATAGATATAAAGCTAGACTTGTCGCTAAAGGTTTTAAACAAAGATATGGGATTGATTATTTTGAAACATTTTCCCCAGTAGTGAAAATGAATACAGTTAGGGTCATACTATCTCTGGCTTCTATTCAAAATTGGCCCCTTTTTCAAATGGATGTTTCAAATGCTTTTTTACAAGGAGACTTAGATGAGGAGGTTTATATGTCTCTTCCACAAGGATTTTGTAATCAGGGGGAGTATCCTCATAACACTGTTTGTAGATTACAAAAATCCTTGTATGGTTTAAAACAAGCTTCTAGGCAATGGAATCTCAAATTAACTAAGTCTCTTTGTGATGCTGGTTTTAAACAATCTGCTCATGACTATTCCCTGTTTACTAAATCAAAGGGGTCTGAAATTGTGATTTTATTGGTTTACGTTGATGATTTAGTAATTACTGGCAATAGTTCTGAGCTCATATCTGATCTGAAACATGTTTTACAATCCCATTTCAAAGTTAAAGACCTTGGTGACTTGCAGTATTTCTTGGGCATTGAAGTTATCAGATCTAAAGAAGGTATAGTATTATGTCAGAGGAAATATGCACTTGAGATGATTGCCGAGGCTGGTTTAACTGGTTCTAAGCCAGCTAAAACCCCTATGGAAGTCAATCTCAAGTTGACTAGTAAAAAGTATGATGATCTATTGGCTGTTAATCTTAGTGATAAACTCCTAGATGATGTTTCAAAATATAGGAGACTGATAGGAAAGTTATTGTATTTGACTCTTACTCGGCCTGACATTGCCTTCACTGTCCAGCATCTTAGTCAATATTTACAGGCA
This sequence comes from Clarkia xantiana subsp. parviflora, assembly GCA_036873135.1. Classification (NCBI taxonomy): domain Eukaryota; kingdom Viridiplantae; phylum Streptophyta; class Magnoliopsida; order Myrtales; family Onagraceae; genus Clarkia; species Clarkia xantiana. The sequence goes on from JAPTYO010000003.1 coordinate 18,654,230, forward strand.
CCAAAGGAATCACATTATCAAGCTGCATTACGTGTAATTAGGTATATAAAGCTTGAGCCTGGGAAAGGTATTTTCTTATCTTCTAGCAGTTCAGTTAATCTGTTTGCTTATTGTGATTCTGATTGGGGATCTTGCTCAGAATCTAGAAAGTCTCTTACTGGTTATTTTGTTATGATGGGAAGTTCTCCTATTTCTTGGAAAGTTAAAAAGCATGATGTTGTCTCTCTTTCTTCAGCAGAGTCTGAATATAGGAGTATCAGACATACTATTTCTGAAATTGTTTGGTTGAGGGGTTTGCTTGATGAATTAGGTTTTTTACAAAATTCTGCTACCTTATTGCATTGTGATAATAAAGCAGCTCTTCAAATTGTTTCAAATCCCATTTTTCATGAGAGAACTAAGCATATAGAAATAGATTGTCATTTTTCTCGTCAGATGATTCTAAAAGGTTTTGTGGAGACTTCGTATGTTAGAACAGGTGAACAGATTGCTGATTTATTCACGAAGCCTTTGCCAGTTAAGCAGCATTATTACTTAGTTGGGAAACTGGGAATGTTGAACTTGTTTCAAGGAGCACGAAGTTTGGATGGTTCGGAAGTTTGAAGTGCTATGTGTCCAGATTGAGGGGGAGTATTGGAGTTTAGAGTTTGGGCTCATTTAGTATTGCTTTCATTTGTTGCAATCTGGACTTGTTTTGGGCCTTTGTATTTGCTTTTCTTGGCCCAGTCCGTTTGTGGACTTGTTTGTATCATTTGTTGCTCTTGTGGGTAAGTTTCCTTCATTTTGTAAAACTGTGGGGTAAAACTCTGATTAAGTTCGGAGTTTCCTTTAGTGTTAAAAGGTGATCGGGGTCCGAATGAAGGAACACCCCGAAATGACCCGCAATTGTTTTCCCGTCTTTCTCTCTTCTCTGAAACGGCGATTCTAGGGTTTCGTCTAGGGTTAGCAAATTCCACACTCTTAACAATTAGTACCTGCATTTGTGTTAGAGGGATTCAAACTCTTAACCTCAAAATTAAATCGTATTAAAATGAGCGTAATAAATCACTAGATCCGATGGTATTTGAGAAAATTAAACCACGCTCCTTTCCCTATCCTCCACTATGCTTGTGTAAATGTGGCTTGTGCACTATGTGGGTCGTGCTACCAATATTCAGATTCACGATTGCGACACATACATAATGAATGGGCCCTTTTATATCTCATCAACTATTGTTGGACTTCATTAAATACGGAAATCACAACTCCTAAACGTAACTAAAACCGCAATTGTAAAACTTAAGCTCTACCTAATGTATCACTGAGTTGCGAACATTAAAATTTGTGTCCGTATACGTGATGTAGCGTGATGGAGATAGAACGGGGTAAAATACATAAAAAATCGTTACTTTAAAGTATGTCGAGAACTTGACACATGATTGAGAAAAAAACTCAATTTTTTTATTAATCGATCCATACTTAATAACTGAATGTCAACGACGGCTAAGCATAGCTTAAATTGTGAAAATTAAACACCAATCTTAGTACAAAACCGTTAACTAAAACGGCAACTGTAAAACTTAAGCTCTACCTCTACCTAATTTATAGTTGCGAACATTAAAATTTGTGTCCATATCTGCATAATAATACATATAAATTTGTCCATAATTTGTGTCCATATGAATTTAACCATGAGATTTTTTAGGTTAAAAATCTATAAACTGTCGGAAGTTTAACATAAGATTTTGGTGGCTGAAATTTAAATTGTTGAGTTTGTTTGTCTGACGTTACAATTTTGTTGAAATTTACTGTTTCCATCTAAATTTGTTGTCTCCATCTAAATTTGCTGTTAAAATTGACAGAACTTGTTCATGTGCTTTTCACATGATCCGATGAAAAAAAAATCAAAATTGCCCATAGATGGGTGGTGGTAGGCCCGTGTAGGATAGTGGCCGGAGTAAACATAATAGTATCATGGACAATTTCGACTTTTCATAACATTCTGTCAAATTTGACAGCAAAAATGGACGAAAAACACGTTTTAACAAAATTGAAACTTCAAACAGTCAATATTAACAATTTAAACTTCAGACACCAAAGAAATTTCAGAGAGTTTATAAATTCTTAACCCATTTTTTTAATTTAGTCTTCTAAAAAATTGCTCCATTTGAATATATTTGTATTACTTACACCATTGTTGTAATAATGCATGCTCCCTGAGTAAATTTTTAAAATGTGAAATTGATTGTGAAAATTGTTCTGAAAGTAGAAAAGAGAAGATTGGTGTACTGCAAATATTGTGGGGCCCATTTCATTTTTTATGAAAATTTTAAAAGAATTTTCACATTTTGTAGCACCCATAAAATCAAATTCTGACATCTATAAAGAGTAAATACATGCACATATACAACATGAAGTATTTGTATTAAATGAAGAAGATGAACTTTACCTTTATTTTGTTTGTGTTGGGCAGCAATAATGCTAGTGGTTCCATCTCCCTTTCCATGGTTGGCCACTAATTCAATAGACTCCATAGCCTTTTAGCTTTACCTTTCTGCAAAAAAAAATGCTAGTGGTTGTCTCATTCTCCTTTCCTCCACAACACCTTTGTCCTTCCATCCACCACTTCCACTTGGCTTGATGTTAGCAGCTAACAGTACAATACAATGCTCTGTTAAACTGATTATCCACACTTCTTCTCCTTCTCTATTATGGGGAGAAGAAGACATGGACAAGGACACTTCTTCTTGCCAAGATCACCAAATTAACTACCTTCTTCCCCAATCCGACTCTCCTCGCAAATCTCCCACCCTCAACGCCGCCGCCGTCGCCGGAGACAGACTCAAGAGAGATGAATGGAGCGAGGGAGCAGTCTCCGCCCTTCTCGAGGCCTATGAGGCCAAGTGGATCCTCCGCAACAGAGCCAAACTCAAAGGCCATGACTGGGAGGACGTTGCACGCTCCGTCTCCTCACGCGCCAACTGCACTCGCTCCCCTAAGACGCAGACTCAGTGCAAGAACAAGATCGAGTCCATGAAGAAGCGATACCGGTCGGAATCCGCCGCCGCCGAAGGCTCCTCCTGGCCTCTGTACCCCCGCCTCGACTTGCTGCTGCGCGGAAGCGCCACCGCTCCACAGCTTCTCCCACCGCCGCAGCATGTCTCAACCGTGTCTCCGAATTTGGTGCTGCTGGATCCAGCGCCTTTGCTACAGCCGCCGTTGGCTCTTCCACTGGCAATTACTCTTCCGCCTCCTCTGCCGTCTCTTCCGCCTCCTCTGCCGTCTCTTCCGCCTCCTCTGCCGATCGGGATCGTGCAAAACTCTCACGGATCGAACGGGATTGACAGAGCAGCAGTCAAGGTCAGAAACTTAACCTAATTCCAAATCATCCTCCGATTTCTAGGGTTTAGAATATACGCTGTGTTTCTGACAGGAAGACGGAGTGGATGCGAAGCACAACCCGCCGGAGACGGACAGCAGCACGCCGGCGCTGTACAGCGAGAAATCGGACCATAAATCGAAGAAGTTGAGGACAAAGAAGAGCAGGAAGAAGATGAAGAAGGGAGGAGGGGAGGAGTGGGAGATAGCGGAGAGCATACGGTGGCTGGCGGAGGCGATCGTGAGGTCGGAGCAGTCGAGGATGGAGACGATGAAGGAGGTGGAGAAGATGAGGATCGAGGCGGAGGCCAAGAGAGGGGAGATGGACCTCAAGAGGACTGAGATCATTGCTAATACACAGTTGGAGATTGCTAGGATTTTCGCTGCTAGTAATTCCAAGGGAGTCGCCATTGTTGATCCTTCGTTAAGGATCGGAAGAAACTGAAGAAGAAGGTTTAGGCCATTGATGGAGTGTGAGCAGTCAGTCAAAAGTGCACCGTTTTGGTGTAAAACCTGCTGCCTCAGTTGAAGTGTTTAGTATATAGTAGCTTGTGAACTTCTATGGTTAATTAAATCAACCATGTAATAATTAATTAGCTAATTGAAGTGTATTTAAGTTAGATTTCTGTTTAATTGTATCTCTATCTTGTAGAGGATAATAATAGAGTTCTTTAATAATCCATTTGGAAAAGTTCATACCTAACCCGATTCTTTTTGGCCAAATACCGAACCCGAATTTAAAAACAAATGCCCCGATCGTTTCGATCCAAACACAATTTCAAAACGAGTTTTCCGGAATTTCAAGGCGAATTTTAGAAATTTTGGATTTTTCCTCAAATCTACTCATTTGGAATTCATATCAAATATCTCATTTTTAAGTCACGGATCGTGCTTCAAAATTAAATTATTAAAACATGTTCTTATATATAATTTTCGGTTTAGTATTCATCAATTTCAATAAGGCTAAGACACGTGTCAATATCTTAAGGGACTAAAAATATGATGAGCGGAGCAGTTAAGGCAACTCCACCTACATAGGCCCACATTGTTCTCTATTTGGGTCAAAGGCCCATATTCTTCTTTTTCAAGCCTTGCTATATACTTAGCCGAAGATAGTAAGCCCACCCAAAATCAGTGTACCTAAGTTATCGGGATGACTTAAATTTTTAAAAATAATAATAAATTAGTATCTCTTCATATGTGGATTAAAAACAATACGTGCATTTTATTGGAGTTCATATTTATATTGACTGGATTAAAAGATACACTCGTAACATTTTTCCATCTTTAAGTTATGAGAAATGAAAAGCAGTTTATAAAAGCAACATTTATAATAGTCAATTTCAATTATATAAATATTTTGCCACGAATTTCAATTACATTAAAATAAAAAGAAGTTACTAAAAAGACACCGATATAGTTGGGACGTCCATATATCGATATTAGAATGGATTTAATTGTAACATATGTAAAATTTTGAAGAAAAAAAAATTAACTACACCTAATATTTGTATTATACTATTAATAATATCCATTTTTCTGTACGGTTCACCTTTGGAACAATAGTAAAATGTAAAAAAGTTACCATAAGCATGATGCTTGTGAAAAGACCCAAAAAATTCTCTCTGATGTCGGTAATGGAAGGTAAAGGTGCAAGTTTACCAATGTAAAAAGTTGAGGATGCATTTTAGCAATTTCGTCGAAGATTTTGGCGAGAAACATTCATTTCATGTGTATAATAAAACAAATCCAAATACAGTGTGTTAGACGAAACATAATCTACTGAATCAGATACATTAACAAGATTCTCTGCACATTCTTCTACCATAAATAATATATCCCAAAAAAAAAAATACAAAGCTATTATAGATCCGTAAATATTACGCATCTCTTTAAATTCTTTTTTTAATAGTATTTATATTTTTCCAAGTAGAAATTATATAAATATAGACCCGATGTTCCGCTACATTTGACTCACTTTCGGATTTTGGCGGCACGTGCCATTCGGGTCTTCTATCATTAGTACAGTAAGCGTCACTTTGGTAAACCCTAGGCTACTACACGGCGATGCTCACCGTACCTCCGATGAGGTGGGAGAGAAAGCGAGGAACATGAGAGCCGCCATAATCCCGACCGGAAAGAAGAGTAGCAGCAATGGTGGCGGCGGAAGTGGCGGCAGCACCAGTGGCAGAACCACCATGAACGCAGCTAAAGCCGCCAGTGCGATAACCATTCCGACGGAGCTCATTGATCCCTTTGCCTTGCTACTGACGAATCCGATCTCGCTCTTGCTGTACCTGTAATTCGATCTTCTCCTGTCATACATATCTCGCGGCGGCGGTAGCGGCGGCGTTCGGTCGGAGTTTATAAGTCGGACTGTGGGTGAGGCTTTTTGAAGCTCAGTATGAGAGAGATAGGTTTTATCTGGGTTCTTGGCGGCAGATATATATATAGGACAGTTAGAATTAGAAACTTGGAAATGGGTACCCACATTTCTTGGACTAATAAAATATAAATATTAAATTGTAAAATATATATTAATTAAATATATTATATATTAGCCATAGTTATATACGTATCCTATTTATATATATCATCATATATCATGTTTTTGTTTCTAATAAACTCATTTTTGAATTGCGTGTGTAAAGTTTTTGAAACTTTTTATGACTTTTTAAATATGATGAGTTTTTAATTGAGGATCTCATTATATTATATCAAATATCCACCAAACACATTGGTACTTTGCTACGGAAAATGAGTATATATATATATATTTATATATATAATATCAATGAATGTATTTTTTTTTTTTTTGTAGAACAATGAAAGTTGAGTGTTTGTAATTTTTAAGATAACATAATTTTTTTTCTTTTTATATATAAAATGTAATGTTAGATTTGTAAAGGTTAGTTTACACAACAATAATATATATAGAATATTTATAAGACATTTGCATAGTACATTTGTTTCAAGTAGTAGCAGCATATTGTTTACCAAAAAAAAGTATGTAGCATATTTGCATTACTCTTATAATAATTCTCACTCACATCAATTAAGTTTATAACAAATAATATGCTAGTTATAAATAATTTTTTATCATAAAATTATCATTTATGTTGGATCACGGGCGAAGCTCCGTTACGTCCTTGACGGAAAGCGTGGACTCCTGGACTCCGCATAATCCTGCAAAAGGGGATGACCTGGGTGGTGACCCAGAATCCCTCTCCGATGCTTAAATGAGTACGGTGATCAATGGGTGGTAAGCAAAGTATATGTTCGTATTAGCATAGATGGTTTTCTGAGGTAACTTCCTCCTTTATATAGGAGGGGAAGTTACTTAGTTACCTGTTACTGCGTCTGGCAGTTTTGTCCATGATTCCGTGTATTTCGCCACGATTCCGCATATCTCGGTTGGGATTCCATATATCTCGCCCCACGCTCCGCGTATCTTACCCGTACTTCCACGTATCTCGGGCACGCCCTGCGTATCTCGGGGGAGATCATCTATATCTTAACCGTCTTCCCACTACTCTCCTCTAGTAGGCGGGTTTCTCGGTCTTATCCTCTGATTACAAGTCTCGACTCCTGTCGGGGACTCCAGAGTCGTCTCATTCTAGATCACCACCCAGGACCTTCAGTCTCCGCGGGACAGGTCCAGCCTCTACGGGGCTTTATTATCGGGGCCTTTACTAAGGCATATCGGGGCCTACTCAGAGGCTTCTCATCGGGAGCATTCAGCTCCTACATCGGGACTATTAGAGTCGGAACCCTTCGTGTTGGGCCTCTGGGCCTTCTAGGCTTTTACGAGGCCCACTGGACCTACTTGCCGTCCATTGGCTGTTAACGGGGCTAACGATTACATCGGAACCCATCATTTGCCCCCAAGACATGGGGGACTTTAGTTCGCCATGTCTTCTAATTCATGCTTTTTGACCTCGTTGTCGGAGGTTTCCGTTTTCGCACCCTCCGATACCACCGTCGGGGGTTTCCGTTTTCGCACCCTCCGATACCACCGTCGGGGGTTTTGACCTTTGCAATTTTTGATGTCTCAATTAGAGGCTTTTGTCTTCATATCTTCCGATACCACCGTCGGAGGTCTTGATCTTCGCGTGTGATCATTACGTATCAGAGTCTCTTTCTTATGATTGTCTTGGGCCCACCAGGCCCCATGGGCAGTTGCCAAATCCGAGAAGACTCCTCGGTTACTGCAGCATTAAATGCCTGAGGATAGAGAAACGACGTTTAAATCAGCGTGACTGCTGTTTTCTGAAAAGGTAACCGTGACATCACACCCGTCCTTTCCGTGCCTATAATCTCGTCGATTAAGATCGCGTCGTTTCCTCTTCAACGGTGCAAATCCAGCCCATCCAGCTGTCCCCTCTGTACCGTCTCCTTAGTTCAACGGTCGTGATCAAATCGTTTCGTCTTCAACGGTCACGATTATATCCCTTCAGTTGTCCTTTTGGCCTATAAAAGGAAAGACCTCGGTCTCATTCACTTCTTCTACACTCTCTCGCTTTCAGACCTCCTTGCATTCGAAATTCTCTCCTAGCTTCTCCTGGTGTTTCAAGTGATCAAGGCCACTTCAACTTCTCCGATCTTCCCTTTCCTCACCTTTTGACCACCGATCATGTCTGGTAAGGACCTCTTTTCCACGTTTTCGTAATTTGATTACTGTTTACCCCTCTTTTCTCAATTCTCCTTGTCTGCAATTGTTTTAGACGAAGCTAGTTCTGAGGTTAGGGCTCCCTTCTTCTTTGAGTTTGCTGTCAATGAAATATCCGAGGGTTCGTATGAGGCGGCCCTTAGGGAGGGATGTATCACCTCGGATTGGGAGCCTCGTTTCTCTTATGAGTCCCACACTGCTGGTAGGAGGAGGCACATTATCACGCCTCCTCGGGCCGGGGAGGTATTTGTTTCCGCTGGACAGATAAGTGCGGGGATTCGGTTCCCCTTCTGTGGAAACATGGTGGAGATGTGCAATTTTTACAAAACACATCCTTGTACTTTCTCTCCACACGCCATCCGCGTGTGGAATGCCTTCCAGCTTCTGTGTCATCGCCAGCAATGGACATACAGTCTTTTGTTGTTCCGCACTTTTTACGGTATGAAGTGCAATAAATCCGGTGTCTGCTCCTTCTCTCCCCGACTCCCCAAGTGGACAAAGGAGCAACTCTCTCGTTTCGGCTGGGACAGCGAAACTTGGAAGTTTCACAAGGATCGGATTCTGATCCGCGACTCGGGTTCCGACAACAGTGGCTGGAAGAAGTATTACTTCTTCATCCAGCATAGCTCCGTCCCCTGGCCCCGATGGGAGGTTATGGCGGACTCTGCCCCCAAGCTTCAAGATTATTCCGAGGATGACCTCAACACCCTTCAGATGGTTCAACTTTACCGCTGGGGGGACAACTTCATACCTATGGATGCCAACAAGCTTCAGGAGCGGCATCTGATTGCCATCGGAGTTCGACTCCTAGATTCCGTTTCTGCGGATTTAGTCGTCTGGGTAATATTTCTAACCATCTTATTTTTACCTTTGCAGCCAAGAAGGCTTCTCTGTTGACTCATCTCGTTATGAAGCAGGGCGAGACTGATGCCATCCAGGGCGGTTCCAAGCGGAAGCGCAAGTTGGTGAAGAAAGGGGCTTCCTCCTCCACTCCCCTAGCTGTTGCCCCTCCGACTGAGGAGCAGGTCGTGGCCAAGAAGGCCAGACGGGAGGAGATAGATCAGGCCTTTGGGGCCACCACCGTCGAGGAAGGTAAGCGCGTTCGTCGTGCAATTACAAAATATAAAGAATTAATTCCCAAAGAGTTTATCCCCGCCGATCGGAAGACGCGGGTTCAAGAGATTAAATTCATCCTTCAAGGAGAGATTCCTCACGTTATTGAGGCGGGATATTACAACGTCCTTGGGAAGGAACGATATTTCGATCGCCAAATCATCTGGTGTCCTAAAGGTACTCTTCCTAACCTTATTCGTCCCGCTACCGCAGGTCCCTTGGAGGCTCCTATCCCGACGGAGGATGTCAATCTAGCGGGGACTGCAGCCCCGCGAGAATTGCTGTTGGAGGACATTCCGGCGGAAGCTCGGTTCCGCCCAGTAACTGACTTGGAGGCTTCTCCATCTGCTGAAGAGCCTGAAGAGGGAGGCCTGGTTCCCCGTGGCAGGTCGAGGTCCAGGAGTGCACGGCCTGCTGCTAGGGACGTGTCCAAGAGTCCTCCTCCTATTTTTCGCACTCCAACTCCCGAGCCTCCTACAGAGGTAGTTCCTGCCACCCCCGGGGCCGAGCCTATCCCCCGTCTTCCGATGGACGAGGTGTACAAGATTTACACCTCCGACCAGGCAGCGATTCCCTGGCGTCCGATTGAATCCCTCGCTGGGTTTTCGATCCGTCGGGACAATCTTGAGCCCGACTTGGCCCTACACTTGCTGTCAGGGTCAATTCCTCCTGCTCTGAGGAAGCCACTTTGTCTGTCGCGGGAGGATATCGAGGAGGAGTTCCGTTCCATGGCCGTCCGTCGGATGGAGGTAATATCCTACCGCTTTATTCTCTTCTTTATTCCTTCCTTCAATCTCTGAGTTTTTATCTTTTTCTCTTCCATCCTAGGAAACTGCGGACCAGCAGCGTAGCTTCGCCATCGCCTTGGCTCTAAAGAGCGCCTTGGAGGAAGCAGAGGCCCGGGCGGACCCTGAAGCCTTAGCCAAGCTTCAGACGGAGCGTGACGAGGCGGTGGCGGCAAAAAATAAGATGGCCAAGGAGAAGGCTCTCCTCGATGACATGTCCACAAGCCTGCTCAAGAAGGTCCACGACCATGAGGCTGTCATGCGTCGAGAGCGGAAGATGGCCCAAGTGGATCAGCAGAGGAATGAGGGGGAGAAGCAGCAACTCATTCGTGAGAAGAACGTCTTCGCGGATCTTCTGACGGAGGCCAAAGCCAAGCTTGAAGCGGAAATGGCAGAGTTCTCTGCCAAACTGGCTGAGGCAAAGGCTCAAGGTCTCGAGGAAGGCCGCGAGGAGGGTCGTCTTCAGGGCCATAAGGAGTATCGGGACTCTGAAGAATTCAAGCTGGCTGCTGTGGAGTTCTGCAAGTCCGAGGTGGAGGACACTTTATTCAACGCTGTCGAAGAACTCTACACAGCCTATGCGGATTCCATCGACTTCAAGAAGTCCGAGACCCTTGCCCCCTTCGCGGAGAAGTATTTCAACCTCCCTGCGGAGAGTGAAGAGACTGTTGCTGTGGACCTGACTCCGTCAGTCGCGGAGCCTTCCGCCCAAGCCCTTCCAGACCTTGCTCCCTCCGATGCTGCTGAGGATCCACCTTCCAACAAGGGCCAAGTTTAATGCTTACTTTTTAGTCCTTGTTATCTTTTTGTAGTGAACCTCCTTGGTCTTCTGGCCTTTATATGAATATTTTCCTTCCATCTGTTTTGGCACCGATACTCGTTTGCACTTTATTTAAAGTGGCTTTAAACTTGTTACTCAGAACGTTCCGATACATCGTTTGAGATGACTACATACGTCTTTCCGACGTTTTAACTCGGGACTTTGCCATTTAAAGTTTCTCGTCCAAAACCGGGACTTCACCACTTAAGGTTTCTCGTCCAAATCCGGGACTTCACCACTTAAGGTTTCTCGTCCCAATCGGGACTTCACCACTTAAGGTTTCTCGTCCAAATCCGGGACTTCACCACTTAAGGTTTCTCGTCCCAATCGGGACTTCACCACTTAAGGTTTCTCGTCCATGCCTTTTAAGGTCATTTTCATATCCCTTAAGGCTTCCATTGCGTCTCTACTGGACGGCTTAGTCGTACCCGTTAAGGCTTTTAGCCGCATCATATAGACGACTTACGCGGATCCATCAGGATCTTTTCATACCTAGGCTTTTGGTTGCATCATATAGACGACTTACGTGTACCCCGTAGGGCTTTTGTCCGTACCTATTAAGGCTTTTGGCCGCGCCATATAGACGACTTACGCGTCCCCCGCGGGGCTTTCATCATACCTCGGAAGGCTTTTGTCGCGTCACTCAGGACGTCTTATTAACAGTTAGAATAAATTCGAAAGCAATTTGATCGGAAGGCAACTTCTTTTATTCACTAATAATTCAATTTAGGCTTACATCGGATTTTATTGATAGACAATTTGCGCCATTCGTGGCGGCTTCATATCAAACATGATACTTCTTCAAGTGTTCACCACTGAAGGAATGCTTCAACGTCTTGCCTTCGAGATCCTCTAACTTGTATGCATTGGGCACTGGCATCCCCACGATCTTGTAGGGTCCTTCCCATTTTGGTGACAGCTTGTTGATCTGATCTTGATGAACAAACTCATTCCTTCGCCAGACAAGTTCTCCTACGAAGAATTGTCGGGACCTGACACGCCGATTATAATATCGGGCTGTTGCCAGACGCATCCGGGCCTGGACTTCGTCGGCTTTCCACCTCTTTTCCTCGAGCAAGTCTAAGTCTAGACGTCTCATTTCCTCATTTGTCAGAGGCTCGTAGTATTTCGCGCGATGGGATGCCACCGCTATCTCCACGGGAGCAACTGCCTCCGTGCCATAAACCAGGCCAAACAGAGTTTCTCCTGTTGACTGCTTGGGTGTCGTTCTCACAGCCCATAGCACATTCTCGAGCTCATCCAGCCAATGGCCCTGCAAAGCATAGTCTCTCTTCTTCAAGCCGTCCATCACGATCTTGTTGGCTGACTCTACCTGGCCATTGGTCTGGGCGTGACGGACTGAAGCGGTCCGATGCTCAATGTTTAATTCTTCCAGGTATTCCTTCAACTGAGCCCCATTGAACGGAGGGCCGTTGTCGCTGATCAGCACTCGCGGGACCCCGTACCGGGATATGATCTGAGTCTGAAGGAACCTGAGGATCTGCTGCCCCGTCGTTCTAGCCAATGCTTTGGCCTCTATCCACTTTGAGAAGTAGTCGATAGCCACGAGTAAGTACTTGCACTGACCTCTCGCTTGGGGAAGTGGTCCCACCAAGTCGATTCCCCATTGCGCGAAGGGCTATGCACTTCTGATGGGCATCAGGTCCGCGGCGGGAGCCACGATATTTGGGGCGTACCTCTGGCATGCATCACAGGATTGGACCATCGCGGTCGCTTCTTTGTTCATCGAGGGCCAGTAGTAGCCTAAGTTCAATGCTTTCCTTACTAGTGATCGGGCTCCTTCATGGCAGGACGCGATTCCTTCATGTAGTTTCCTTAGGATTCGATTCGTGTCGTGTTCCGCTACGCATTTTAAGAAAGGTTTTACGTATCCTTTTTTGTATAATTGGTTGTCCACCATCGCGTAGTTATCTGCAATCCGCCGCAACCTGACAGCTGCCACCCTGTCATCGGGGAGTACCCCCGTAGTCAGGTACGTGACCATCGGGGTCATCCAAGTGGACTTCTCTTCTTCCTCCGATCCTGTCTCAATGGCACAGATCTCCGCCGGATCAATGTTTGAGATAATCACCTTCTCTAGGAAATGCACCTTCCGATTCTCCTCGGGGGCCACTCCCAAAGCGAACTTGCTCAAGGCATCTGCTTCCGCATTTTCTTCTCTCGGGATCGCCTCAATATCAAAGCTTTTGAAGCTTCCCTTCAAAGCCTGCACCTCATGCAAATATTTCTTCATTGTCGGGCTCTTTGCTTCATAGTTCCCCTGGACTTGATTTACAACCAAGCTAGCATCACACTTCACTTTTAGATGGTCGACCCCCGTGCCCTTGGCAATCTTGAGGCCTGTGATGAGAGCCTCATATTCTGCTTTGTTGTTGGTGGCTTTGAATGTCAACGCCAGGGCGTATCGTAAAGGCTCGCCTCCGCCGGGCGGTATCAATACGAATCCTGCCCCCGAGCCTTCTACACTTGATGAACCATCAGTGTACATCTCCCACGTATTCTCCTCATTTGGCTGTTCCGGCTGCTGTTCTGTTGTCGGGACTTCCTCCATGGTTGCCCCCTCTGCGGGACCCGTTACTTCCAGATCGGGTGCCGTGGACTCAGCTATAAAATCTGCCAATGCCTGGCCCTTAATAGCGGTTCTCGGAGCGAAATGAATGCGGAACTCCGTCAGCTCGATGGCCCATTTTACCAATCTCCCCGACGCCTCCGGTCGGTTCAAAAAGTGTTTCAAGGGCTGATTAGTCAATACTGTGACTTCATGGGCATGGAAGTAAGGTCGTAGTTTTCGAGCGGCAATAATCAACGCGAAGAGATACTTCTCAATAGCGGGATAATTTATTTCAGACTTGGCAAATGCCTTGCTTACATAATAGATAGGCACTTGGTTGCCCTTGACAATCTTAATCAAAACAGAACTAACAGCCACATCAGAAACAGCCAAATAGAGATAGAGCGGCTCGCCTGGAACTGGTTTCGTCAACGGCGGAAGGGTGCGGAGGTGCTGCTTTAGTGCCTGGAACGCCTCCTCACACTTGTCGGTCCACTCGAACTTCTTGTTGGCCCTCAGCACATCAAAGAATGGCATAGCTCGATCGCTCGCCTTGGACAGAAAGCGATTCATCGCGGCCAACCGGCCATTCAGCACCTGGACCTCCCGATGATTCTTCGGGGACTGCATCTCCTCGATTGCTCGCAGCTTCTCGGGGTTCACCTCGATTCCTCTCTGGCTCACCATGAACCCTAGGAACTTCCCCGAGTTCACCCCAAAAGCACATTTATCGGGATTCAGTCGGACCTGATGGAACTTCATCCGTTCAAATGCCGCCGCCAAATTCTGGACATGGTCTCCTGCCTGTCGGGACTTCACCAGCATGTCGTCCACATATGCCTCCATGGTTTTCCCCAGCATGTCCCCGAACAGCTTATTCACCATCCGCTGGTAAGTTGCTCCGGCATTGATCAATCCGAAGGGCATCACATCATAATGGTAGACATCACTGTCGGCATAGAAGGCCGTATGGGGGGCATCCTTCTTCGCCATCTTAATCTGGTTGTACCCAGAATATGCGTCCATGAAGCTCAGCAGCTCATGTCCCGATGTGGCATCCGCCAGCTGGTCAATCCTCGGGAGCGGGTAACAGTCCTTCGGGCAGGCTTTGTTCAGGTCACGGAAATCGACGCACATCCGCCACTTCCCGTTACTCTTTCGCACCAGCACTGGGTTAGCCACCCAAGTCTGGAATCGGAGCTCCTTGATGAATCCAGCATCGAGCAGTCTGCCCACCTCCTGCTGGATCGCGATCCTCTTGTCCGCGCCCATCGGACGCCTTCTCTGCGCGATAGGCTTGATCGCGGGGTCTATCTTCAGCTCGTGCACTATCACGTCGGGGCTGATCCCTGGCATATCACTTGGGGACCAGGCAAACAGCTCCTTAAACTCCTTCAAGAGCTCGATCAACTCTCGGGCTCTTTCATCTGACAAAGCAGAGCCGATTTTCACCCTCCTCTGAGGTCCATCGATTTCTACTTCCTTCAAATCCTCCATGGGGGCGGGACGCCCATACTCCTCTCGAGGATCAGTATCCGTCTGAAGGACAGTCATGGTCTCCCTCCTTCTTCGTCGGGTGGCATTAACATAGCATTTCCGCGACGCCACCTGGTCACCCTTGACCTCTCCAACTCCGTTATCAGTCGGGAACTTCATCTTCTGGTGGACCGTCGAGGCGACTGCCATAAGAGGGTTGATAGTGGTCCTCCCGATGATCGCGTTATATGCCCCCGCAGACTCCACCACGACGAAATCCACGTTTCGCCTCTCCATCTTCCAACCACTACCAAACTCAACTGGTAAGGTAATCATTCCCAACGGGTAGGAAGTGGAGCCAGAGAATCCCACCATCGGAAAATCCACCTGCGTCAGGTCCTTCTTTGTCTTTCCATGGCCTCCAGAGCATCCATGAAGAGAATGTCGGAGGAGCTCCCTCCGTCTATCAGGATCCGCTTCATTTCGAATCCATCCACATCCAGAGTCACGACCAGGGCGTCGTCGTGAGGGCTCTCCACACCAACCAGATCCTCCGCTGAAAAAGAAATCACCATTTCTTCTTTCAGGGTCCACGACCGGGACCTATTCCTAACACCACCGCAGCGGATATGCGCGAAGCATAGTTCTCTCTGGAGGCGGAGGTATCACCTCCCGCTGCCATTCCTCCGTGGATGACGTTGATAGTTCCCCGCCTCTCCTTGCGAGCACCTGATCCTGAAGCCTCATGTTCGACCTTCTTTTTCTTCGGGGATCGGTCGCGGGACTTGGAACGGGATCGGGACCGACTTCTGGAACGGGATCGGCACCGTCCCTTCCCGACAAACTCTTTCAGCTTACCCTTCTGAATCAGCTTTTCAATCTCCTTCTTCAATTCCCGACAGTTCTCGGTATCGTGACCATTAGCCCGATGGTAGCGACAGTAACGGTCCGGGCGGCCTCCTAGAAATTCGCCTTCTTTCCTCGGGGGGTACCGGACGAGACCCTGTCGGTCCATCACAGCTAGCACAGAGGTCATCGAGCTGTTGATGGGGGTAACCCGACCTTCACGGTTATCCTTCTTCGGAGGACGCCTGTCCTCCCTCTTCTCGGGGCGACCACGGTTCCTACTTCCCTCCGTCTTGTCGCTCCCCTTGCGATCATCCGCCAGCTTGGACGACGGCTTTCCTCTCCCCGACCTCGGGGGATCGAGCTCTCCAGCAGCAATTTTCGACTCCTGGACGTCGATTTGCTGTTTCACCCTCGCCTGCAGGGCTTCCATACTCCATATAGCCTTCGCGGCTACACTGTGCATCAGGTCGGAGCCATATGGAGCACTCAGGTTCCGCAGGAAAGTGCGGATCATCTCTCCCTCTGAGATTTCTTCATCAATCTCCGCAGCGCTGGCAGTGAACCGTTGGTAGTAATACGCCAACGATTCGTCGGGTCTCTGCACCACCTGGGTTAGGGTCCTCACGCTTTTCAGGAGGCGTCTCCGACCTTGGTACTGTTTGATAAAGCGGTCGTGCATATCAGCCCAGCACGTGATACTCCCTGGCGGAAGGCTGAAGAACCAAGTCATGGCCCTTTCTCCCAGAGTTATCGGGAACAACGAGCATACGAGATCTTCATTTGAAGTCCTACCCATGCAAGCCTGAACATGCCTCTGTACATGGCGGACCGGGTCTCCTTCCCCATCGTATTCCTTGATTGTCGGGATGCCTATCCCAGGCGGAGCGACGGTGTCGATTAATCGCGGTACTAAAGGATGACTGGACCGATCCCTCAACTCGGACGTCATCTGCTTTTGGTCACCCATGTAGATGCTAACAATCTTTACTACCTGGTCAGCGGTGAGTGGACCATTCAGGGGGATGGTCCTATTCTGCACTGGTCCTGGGCCGTCGACCACGAATTTCTCGGAATGCATAGGCTCTTTACCCTTGTCCCGGGGCGGAACCTCCTGCATCTCTTGTCCTTCTGGGGCCACCCTCGGCGGGGGTGGCGGCAACTCCTCTTGCGGGGGCAACTCCTCCGCTCTCCTGGTAGCCTCTCTTTTGTCCAGCAAGACTTCCATGGCAGCCAGGAACATCGGCATGGCCTCTGCTACTGCTTTGGCCAACTCCGAGTTCGAAGACGACCCTTCTTCCCTTCGCGGGACTCCTCCAGCCTCATGGCCCACCGGGTTTGGTGGAGCTTCATCTCCCTCCCTTCGTGGGACATCCTGCCTGTTCCTCTCTACGTCTCGGACTGAGACTTCATCATCCTGCCCCCCTGTCTGGGAAAGAGCAGGGTTCTCGCCTTGTTCAGCAACGCGTTCTGGCAACGGGGAGTTCACAGTTCCTGCGGGACGAGAACTGCCAGCCTGAACTTGCTTCTTCTTGCCACCACCGGCCATTGATCTGGTAGAAGCTATTTTGGCTTTTCGTAAGCTTCCCACAGACGGCGCCAATGTTGGATCACGGGCGAAGCTCCGTTACGTCCTTGACGGAAAGCTTGGACTCCTGGACTCCGCGTAATCCTGCAAAAGGGGATGACCTGGGTGGTGACCCAGAATCCCTCTCCGATGCTTAAATGAGTACGGTGATCAATGGGTGGTAAGCAAAGTATATGTTCGTATTAGCATAGATGGTTTTCTGAGGTAACTTCCTCCTTTATATAGGAGGGGAAGTTACTCAGTTACCTGTTACTGCGTCTGGCAGTTTTGTCCATGATTCCGTGTATCTCGCCACGATTCCGCATATCTCGGTTGGGATTCCATATATCTCGCCCCACGCTCCGCGTATCTTACCCGTACTTCCACGTATCTCGGGCACGCCCTGCGTATCTCGGGGGAGATCATCTATATCTTAACCGTCTTCCCACTACTCTCCTCTAGTAGGCGGGTTTCTCGATCTTATCCTCTGATTACAAGTCTCGACTCCTGTCGGGGACTCCAGAGTCGTCTCATTCTAGATCACCACCCAGGACCTTCAGTCTCCGCGGGACAGGTCCAGCCTCTACGGGGCTTTATTATCGGGGCCTTTACTAAGGCATATCGGGGCCTACTCAGAGGCTTCTCATCGGGAGCATTCAGCTCCTACATCGGGACTATTAGAGTCGGAACCCTTCGTGTTGGGCCTCTGGGCCTTCTAGGCTTTTACGAGGCCCACTGGACCTACTTGCCGTCCATTGGCTGTTAACGGGGCTAACGATTACATCGGAACCCATCAATTTATTTAAAAAATGAGTGGATGAACCAATTCACCATATTACTTAATTAGTTGTAATAATTTGATTGATCTCACATGCTTACCCTTTTAGTTTATTATTATTATTATAATAATAAGAGAAATGAACATTCTATTTTTATTAAGTTATTATTATTATTATTATTTAGTATCGGATATCTTGTCAAATTTATTATTTTGTAATACGAAATTCAGCCACGAGCCAACTTGGAAAAATAATTCTGCGGCGACAGATCCACTGTGCAGTTCATCTGTAAATAATTTGAAAACGGTATGCATCTGCATGGGCTCATAATTATATGTCCCTTTAATTTCATTTAGAATAAAATAAATTAAACACCAAGTTGGTATGATACGTTTGGTCTATATAGGAAATTAATTAATAAAATTTCTCGAAATACAAATACGATACAAAACAATCCACGAACGAGACCAAGGAAAAATTTAAGATAAAGTCAAGTAACAGTAAAAATACTAAAATTTATAATAAATAAAATTTAGAAAAAAAATGATTCCATTTTTAAAATTTATTAATACTTACTTGCCTTTAAGTTTTAACTCTATTTGCATCAAAAAATAATGATAATATATAATATTTGTTAATTTTTTTCTATATATGGTAATTCAGAAGGAAATAAAATAGGAATTTACACCACATTTCACCATAATAGCAATATTAATAATAAATTAAATGAATTTTATTTTAACAAATATATAAAATTACATTAAACTATTTAGTCAAGTTGATTTGAACAACGAAATAATGTTGATCAAATTTTAATTTTATATTTATGCATTTACACACTTCATCCCTGAATTTAACCCGATCTGAAAAAATAGAATGGTACTAGTAATTAGTTTGAGTTTAAGACGGAAAGTGAAATTAAAAATAGTCAATTGCAGAATTTTACACGCACCTCTTTCGTGTGCGCATACTTTAGTTTAATCAGTCGAATTGAATTGACTACTGCGCATTCATTACCTTATCATGAACCTAAACCCTAGAATTAGCAATCTTACTAATCCAGTAATACTCATTAGAAATAGAAAGGCAAGTCTTTGTTATAAGACATTGATAA
Source organism: Clarkia xantiana subsp. parviflora (assembly GCA_036873135.1). Taxonomy (NCBI): domain Eukaryota; kingdom Viridiplantae; phylum Streptophyta; class Magnoliopsida; order Myrtales; family Onagraceae; genus Clarkia; species Clarkia xantiana. Next base: position 18,673,328 of record JAPTYO010000003.1, read on the forward strand.
CCGCTCACAATTAGCTTAGATAAAATTATTGCTAATCTATAAGCGGAATTTCAGCTTAATATTATATTAGCGGTCGATACTTGCTATAATTAAACCAATTACAGAATCTGATAGCTAAAAAAATTGGTAGTTAACTCTAATCACTAATGTGAGGACCACGTTAATTACACTGTATGTGCACATTTAGTATGCATGGACAGAAATCAGATTAATATACTTTTGAAACTCCATACATGAATACTAATTTAATGAGAGACAAAATATTCTCATTCTCTACAAAATATCTATAATATGTGATGCAGCTTGATGATAGGAAGCAACGATTCGTTGATTCTAGGAGAATGTCGAGAATTTAACGGATAATTTAATGGATTAATGGCACAAAAACTCGTTGATTCAGAAGAATGCTGAGAAATTGACGCATGATTAAAATCTAGATTTTTTTCATTAATAATTCAACTGAATGTAAACGACGGTCAACCGGGTTTTAATACTGAAAATAAAAACTTTTAACCATATGAGAAATTTGATATTAAAAACCAAATTAAAAAAAAAAAAAAAACAGAAAATTGCATAAAAGACCCGGTGAAACATAAAATTACGATTTTGACCTTCTAGACGAAAGAATTTTGCAAAAAAACATCATACCCCATAGTATTCTATGAGCTTTACTCACATTACCTTTTCCGCATGAAAAACGGTATCCGCACACTAAAATCCGACATTTCGCCTAGTGTATGTATTTATTATCTATTAATATATAATATAATAACAAATAAAAAGTAAAATGAGAGATTTGAAGTTATTAATTTTTTTAAAAAGTATATAATTTTTATTTATTTATCTAAGTTTTATAAAAGTGTTCTTCCATTCTAAAATTCTGAATCTGTCGCTATAATGACACTATCTCGAACAAGAGACCTCAATTCTCAAGAGGATTAATAAATAACTGATAGAATTAGTGTTGATATATACAATTAGCAGCTAGCAGAGGCGTAATCTTTTTTCTTTTTCCCCAAATCAACAACCATGACCACCAGCGAGAAAAGCACTAACACATTACAAAAACACGTAGCAAAATGGAATATAAAAATGGGGGAGAGGAATTCAAGTACAAGGAAAGACGCACGGCAGAAATGCCCCATTTGACTGTCTGTCCTGTCAGACTGTCTGTCCTGATTCAGTGCATGAATGGGAGAGCGGTAAAAGCAAGCCACAAAAGATTTGATTCAATGTAATGGAATGAATGAGTGATAATCTAATTATCATGTTTGATGTATTAATATAAGAGTGTAAAACTGAATGATTTGTGCATAAATTTGGATTTATTAACAGTTGGTTAAATCAGACGTGTTATTATTATAATTATATATTAGAGCGTGTAAGTTCTAGCTCTAGTGACACAAATCTAAAAACTAACCACCTATTAAAAAGTGGTTTTAAGTCCATTATGTTTAACTCGTATATGATAAAGTTTGAGGTGGTCAGACTAATATCCACAACGGGGCGGGTCGGGGCGGATTTCCGCAGCCACGGACCCGCCCCGCAGGTCGACCTGGCTGACCCGGCCCCAGCCAAATGCACATTCCGGGTCGGATCGGCTCGGGTAAAAAATCTCGCGGGTCGACCTGCGGGCCTCGACCCGCCCCACCATGTGAACAATATATATATATTAAATACAATTTTTTTTTTCCATTTCTCAATATTAAATACAATTTTTTTTTTTATCAAAATATTACATTATATATAAATTTAAAACATAAATCTAACACCAATCAAATACAAACAATAAACACATCAAATTCATTACAAAATACAAATTCAAATCCAAACACCAAATTCAAATTAACAAATCCTAATAATCTAAATATACATCTATTTGTAATTTGGTCCATGTAATATATATAGGTACTATATTAACCATATTGTTTAGTAAATATTAGATCAAATTAACATAATTTTTTTTAAAATATTATATATATATGCATTTCGGGGCGGGTCTACGGGGCCCCGGGTTTCTAGATCCGGACCCGCCCCAACCCGACCCTGAGTCGACCCGGACCCGAAACGGGACCCGCGGGTCGGCGGGTCGGGGCCCCACGGGTCAGCGGGGCCCCGAGACTCGTTGCCATCCCTAAGTATGACCCAGAGTTGGTCAAGGTCGATGTGACCCAGAGTTTGGCCAATGTCAAGGTGACCAGGAGAATGTTAAAGTATTAATATAAAAGTGTGTGTTAAATGTTTTCAACCACAAGTTCGAACTTATGAGACGGTTGGTTAAGACACATGTCTTATTATTACAATTTAAATCACAAAGTATCATCCTGTAGCACGATTTTAGAAATAGAGAAATATTCATAATCAACACTTTACGCTTTATAGACTGATTCAGTGCGAGTGAAGATTAGTTTATGTATAAAACAAGCATATTAGAGATGCTGCCATTTTGATGTTAGTCTCTGTGACCACCCCTAGGGGTGAGCAAATTACCCAGTTGGAACCGGAACCGGTCATTTGGTAGGTTCCGGGTAGATGTAAATGGTTCTGGTACGGTTCTGGGATTAAATTTCAAGAACCGGTATTTTCGGTTCCGGTTCCGGGATAAGTTTTCGGGTACCCAAATACCCGGAACCGGAACCGTTATATATATATAAATTAAAAAAACACTAAACATTTAACAAATTTAAAATTGGTTTGTGGAAAATGTTATAATTATTTTTATGATTCACTTGGTATAACATAAATTTCAGTTTCAATTGGCTACCGAGATCTCGGTTCCAACTGGGTATCCAGAACCCGGTTCCAACTAGTACCTAAAATTATATTATTTAGTTTGAAAATTTGTAACCGGTTCCTTAACGGGTATCCGGAACCGATTGGCTCTTAACGGTTCTGGTACGGTTCCAGTTCCTAAATGTTCTGGTACGGTTCTGGGTAATAAAGTTAGGAACCGTTTAGTATTGGTCTGGTTCTGGGATACCCTAAAAGTATTGGATACCCGGAACCGCTCACCCCTAACCACCCCGCCAAAAAAGAAAATCTATTCAAAGCACAACTTCATCTCGCAATTAAAATTTTGTGCTTAAACTCTACTAGTTTCCATGAATAAAAAAGAATATTTATGGACAGTACTTTAACTTTTACCGGTTAATCTTGTGCGAATAAATATTATTATGTACGTGAAGTAAGCATATTTCAAGTGTTGTCATCCTGATTTGATTCCATAAAACACCATCTGAGAAAAAATAAAAATTATAATATATAATATTATAATATAACATAGTGATTCAATACTTTTGTTAATAGACCCACATGAAAAATACACAATAGAAAAGTATTCAAAGCTACAAAATAATAATAAGATTGAAGATCATATGCAAAGATATGGGCACATACTATTACATTTACATGGATCCATTCCATCCCTTGCTTTTCTCTTTCAAAGATATGAACAGTGTACTACAAGTTGATATACTCTCTCTCTATCTCTCTTACACAGTTGGTTTAGTTTTGTGATCTTGATTGAATTCTTTATTGTTGGTGGGGGTGGCAGTGCAATGTATCTGAGCCATTTTGGGAAAGACAACAAAGAACCACTCACTAGCTAGCTAGCTAGGCTTCTTGACTTGTGGGGAAGGGTAATTTATACATGTGTTTTGAGGTGTCCAATGTTGATTTCTTTTTTTATCTACTGAATGGAAGAAAAATCTCTTCAATTCTTGATCTTCTATCACTCCTTTATTCTAAGATCTTGGATTTTATTGGGGAGTTTGCAATTATTATTAATGAAGAAATGCATTTGAAGATCTTGGATTATGAGATAAGTTAGTTTGTTGTCCATTGAAATGTATAAATTATATTTAGTTCATTTCAATATTGAGGATGTAAAGGTTACTAATTTCATCTAATACTAGTTTATCTATTTTAAAATCAATTAATGATAAGAGAAATAATCTGTTAAATTTATTTTATATTTTATTTACTCTTTCAATTATTTCGGGTCGTACTCTAAGAATTTCAACTCACATATGAATTCACCGTATTGAAAGTATAACTAATTAGTAGGTCATGATACCATTAGATCACATGACTACTACTCAATACATTTGTAAAAATAATAATAGTATTTTCAAAAAAAAAAATTCGAATTTCCAGTAGAAATAGACTTCACTAACGAAAAAGCTTTCAACGCTGCCCAATATGCTATTTTTTTCCAAATATTTTTACGAATACGTTTTTTTATTAAATTTACATACCCAATTCTCAGAATGGCCTGGCCCATTAGCCTAAAAAATCTTCAGAAAGGCCCAATACCAAGAGGCCCAATACTCAGAAATGCCTTTTCTGAGGATTTTTTGGCTAATGGGCCTTTCTGAGTATTGGGTCTGTAAATTTAAAATCCTCATAAAGGCCTCATCGGTTTTAAATCAGCAGAGAATCTATGTTATAATATAATTTTATTAATTTAATACATATGCATATATTTATTTTATTTTATTTTACTGTATTTTATTTAATATATATATATATATATACATTTATTTACATGAATTTCGTAACTAAAAATTCATAAGTTTTTTAAGTATTTTAATTTACGAACTATTTTTTATATAAAATATAACAAAATTATTTCCTATAAATATATGGTATCATATATTTCTAGTTTATATATATTAATATAATAAATTAATTAAGATTAAGAGATATATTTTTAGTATATAATTTATAACTTATTATAACACAAGTTACTACTTCGATTTTAATTATTAAAAAAACTTCCATTTTACTTAAAGTGCAGCCAATAAATAATTATTTTATTTTTACTTTGGCTCAATAAATTAACTAAGTAATTTTACTGTGTAGGTTAAAGTAATTTTACATTGGGTGAATTATATTGTTAACCAAAGAATCTATTGGGCCATAGTTGAGGCCCGCATTTGACCCGAACCCACGTGTGTTTGACCACCTTTCCTCTTTTGATCCGCTCTCTCCGCCTCTTTTTCTCTCTCTGTAACCAATCGCTCTCTCTTTGCGTTTCTTCTCCATCAGATGATGTTGTTCAGTAGCAAACTGTAAGAGATAAACATTGTCTGCAGCAGGTCGCGATTTGTCACCATTAAATGCAAACGCAATGATGATTAGATTGAGAGGAAAGGACCAATTGATTCATACATAGTTTGATTCAGAATTTCCGTTTCAGTGATGTGTGATTTGGTTGCCCGCACGGGTCGGCATCAGCAGCGGTATGAAGCTGGTTGTCGCCTTGTCGCCGGGTACGTAAATCTTATAGCATTGATCTGTTTAAGCATGCGTGTACGTTGTTCATTTGTTGTAATTTATTGCGTTTAGATCGAATTGTCTATTGACATAGACTTTCTGGTGATTTAGTTCTTTTGTGATGTCGTTGTCAATCTAGTATTAGAGTATTAGTTTGCTTTTCTGTCATTGTCGATCATGTAGCTGATTGAATTGTTTGATTTTGTGCTTCTTTTTCTCACCAATAATAATTAATTACCTGCAATTTTTAGATTTATGATCCAAAATACAGGGATCTGGAAATAACGGTTTGTACTGAAGTAGTTTGGCAATTATGAATTTTCTCTATATTTGTAAAATCTGGAAAAGATGCTTGTTCATTCCTCAGAAAGAAATTTCATGTTTTTTTCCACTCAATCTAATTTAGAGTAGAGTTTATATCATACTAATTTAGAATATATTCTTCTTTTTTTGTATGCAGATCTCATTTTTTTATTGTCATACTAATTAGGATATGCTTTTATTGTTTTGTGCAGGGTTTAGGGTTTGTTGTAATTTATTGCTTATAGATCGAATTGTCAATTGAATCAAGAGTTTCTGGTGATTTAGTTGTTTTGTGATGTCGTTGTCAATCTAGTATTGGAGTATTAGTTTGCTTTTCCGTCATTGTCGATCATGTAGCTGATTGAATTGTCTGATTTCGTGCTTTGTGTTCTCACCAATAATAATTAATTACCTGCAATTTTTTAGATTTATGATCCGAAATACAGGGATCTGGAAATTACGAATTTTTTCTATATTTGTAAAATCTGGAAAAGATGCTTGTTCATTCATCAGAAAAAAAATTCATGTTTTTTTCTTATCAGTCTAATTTGGAGTAGAGTTTATGATACTAATTTAGAACATATTATTCGTTTTTTGTATGCAGATCTCAGTTTTTTTTTCTTGTCATACTAATTAGGATATGCTTTTATTGTTTTGTGCAGGTGTATTCCGTTTAGGTATATATCAAATGATGATGGGGAGAAGACTATTGAGGTGCTTATGATCAATTCGACAAGTGGACCTGGTCTTTTATTTCCAAAGGTATGTCTTTTACATATGATGTTAGTTTGTTTTGTTAATCATCTGGGATATGTATTAACTTATCATTGTTCTTAGTTTTTACATATTGTTCTAAGTTATGCTTTCATTGAACTATTTAATGCATCATGATTGTTGCACTGCAAGCATGTTATCTTTCTGCATTGTACTTATGTATCGTTATACACGATCACTTTGTTGATGTAATTTTGGTCGCGCAGTTGGCTTGTCGCATGTATTAGAAAATGTAGTGATTGGAGAGCTCATGATTTATTGATGTTGTTAGCTTGAGTATACATCTTAAATATAAACAAGTTTACTGTAGAGCAAGATCATCATGATTGTCTAATCTTAGTTGTGTGAAATTTAATGCTTGCTTGCCCGTGCATTTTGTTACGTTATCTTTTTATTCTATTGACTAGTCTTTAACCTTAAATATGGTTTGAAAATCACAACCAGTGGACTAACTGAATCATAATCGATTATAACTGTGGTGTGGTCATTCTTTTGGAAACATTTTTCTAATATAAGAACTATACAAGATATAGGGTCTTTCTAAGTAAGATAATATCAATTTGAAATTACGCAGGGAGGTTGGGAGAATGATGAAACAGTGGAACAAGCCGCTGCTAGAGAGGCGATTGAGGAAGCTGGAGTAAAAGGAGTTTTGAAGGTGATATTCAGTTCACTTTATTCGCTAATTGTATTTCGATTCTCTTAATTACTTTCATTATATAATTTTCTTAATACAACTATATTATGTTCTCATTCTAGTTATGAGTGATATGTTGTGTTTTGGTTATGAATGATATTCTGCTCGTTCTCAGGATCTTCTAGGCCATTATGACTTCAAATCTAAGACTCACCAAGATGAGTTTTGTCCCAAAGGATTGTGTAAAGCAGCTATGTTTCCGCTCTTTGTGACGGAGGAGTTAGACTCGTGGCCAGAGCAAAGCGTCCGGAATAGGACTTGGCTCACCATCCCTGAAGCCACCAAGAGATGCCGCCATCCTTGGATGAGAGAAGCCTTCGAAGACGGCTTCTTGAAATGGCATGCTGGCTACAATGGCAACTCTAGTCCTTAATTAGTAGTTCTAGATCAATTCTGTTCAAATTTCATTTTGGTTTTATTTTGGTTTAGGGCATAGAAATTTCAATGGTTCAAATTTCAATTTGGTTTTAGGGCATATAAATTTCAATTGCCCGAATAGCAACTAATCCTATTTTTATGTGACAAGACGTGCAATTTTTTCGTTTCTCCAATGCGGTATGAGCAACCTAATGAATGACCTCACTTAACTAACCAGTAACTATCTTCATGTCTTTTAACTCCCGAGTAATTATCTTCGTTTCTGTATTTACCATTATGTTTGTATTGGTCATTGATCTTGTGGTTTTAAAAAAGGGTTGCAGACTCTTGGCGCAACATTTATTTAGACTTTTGATTGCAGTTTGTAAACTTTTGGTGTATTCGTTAGTTAACCGTTAAATATTTTTATTTTACTCAGTTTAATTATCCAATTTATATACCCAACTCTTAATATTTACAAATTAATCTATAAACAATTTCAACAAAATTTTAGGTCTAAATTTAAATGTTTACAAATTAGTCTATAAATAATTTCAACAGAAATTTATGCTAAATTGACCTAATCAAGATCCGACTCTTAATTGGAACAAACCCTCAGGGTCACCGGACTTGATCCACCCATGACTAGCAATGAATAAATTCCTCATTATTACATATGAATAAAATATCCCACAAACTACAAATACATAATCATATGTAAAGATCCAATCAATTTTGTATAAACACTATATACCTAAAAAAATTCAGAATAATATCAATATGCTCAGCTAAAGATATCAGTATCAGTCAAAGTACAATAAGCCTCCTGCATCATCATCTTCCCCCTTCCCCTTCAACTCTCCCATAATCAGATCTTACAACTCGGTCCGGTCGATCCCAAACCCAGTCGACTATCTCGATCGAACAAAGAGTCGAGATTCGCATCGTACAATAAATCATACTAACCCGAATTTCAATCATCGAGGACTATATCAGCAGGGTCCCCGATCCAAGGCCGACCTTCCCTCCACTGAAACCCGATCCTCAACTTCCCATTCGCATCGACACCCACGACCCGCCCTTTACTCGCTTGGGTCTCCATCCCCCAACCCCATCGCGGGGTAGCTAACCCGTCCTTAATCTTAACCTTGTCCCCGACTCGGAACCGCCGAACTTTCTCCATTTCGTGCGGTTTTGATATCCATAGCTTGTCGATGAAGCAAAACGAAACCCAAAGGTCCGAGTCGTCGATTCGGTGGACCACACCAATGCTCGAGTGGTTCACGTCTCCCCAGTGGTGGGTCGGGATCGAGACCGACTCCTTGACCCTGACCCAGTCTCCGATCCGAATCTCCTCTTCTTCGACAACCGCCACCTCTGACGGGTCAACCATCCACACCTTGGAACCGACGGGGGTGTATATTCGGAGCTTAGCATCGGCATCAATGGCGGAGATGGTCCCGACGCTCATGTGGTTGTGGCCTGACCACCCGAACCGCGGTTGCTTCACATCCGGTTTGACTCTAACCCTATGCCCGACTATGAGCCGGTCGGATATTTCGATCGAGGAAGTGGGACCCACCCACGGTTCCTGCTCCCCGCAGAAGCCGACGTAAGTGGACCCGTCCCATTCGTCTTCTACATACCCCAACGCCTGAACAATCCCGACACTACCGGGTCCCACGGATTTCCACGTGGCGGCGTCTTGTTTGAGTCTCACCCACTCGCCCACTTCGTAAACTTGTTCTATCACGAGATCTGCAGGGTCGGCTCTCCATAGCCCGGCCAAGCCCGAGAATGCAACCCTAAGTTCGCCATCAGCATGGACACTGGTGATGACCCCTAGTGATTCGGGCAGGGCCCCACGCCATCCCCATCTCGGTTCGGAGAGTCCGGGCCGGAACTTAACGTGGTGGCCGACTTTGTAGCTAGGGACCTTTTCAACATCGGTGTAGTGGGTGGGAATTTTACCTTTGCGGAAACAGCAGGCGAGTTCGAGGTTACTAAAATCTTGTACACTATGGACAACAGCAAGGGCGTCTTTTCCTATGTTGTTCCAGTCGTAACTTGGGCGGGTCCCGAAGCTTGGTTTGGAGCGGACCCAGTCACCGACTTCGAATCCCGGAAGCTGTTCGGCGTCTCCGGGAGAAACTTTCCACAAGCTCGGCCGACCAGCCACCTTAACCTGCAACGATTTATCAAAAAGTTCGTAAAATTTATCAACGACTAAAATTGTTTTTTTATGCCATATTTTTTTAGACTTTTGGTACATCCCTTAAGTGGCGTGTCAAGTCACGTGACTTGCCCTGTACTTTTGATTTTGTTTAATTTAGTCCCTCTAATACATCCCTAACTTTTATTTTATTTAATTTAGTCCTAAAGTTTCCAAATCGAACTACTTGACTCGGTGGATCTAGTCCGAACCTAGCCTAGGGCTAGGTCCGGCTATGTCAATTTGAACATCGCCAATTGGACCCCATCCATCCATACACAATGGATGGGGCCCAATTGGACCCAGATACACAATATGACCCGGTTAGGTCAATTGGGAACCATCAATACATACACAATGTAATAGATACTTACATTGAGAGCTCCGTCCATGTCGATCTTCACAATTTTGCCGATAGTAGCAGGCGTTTCATTCGACCACCCAAGCCGAGGTTGAGGTGACTTCATACGAATCTCTTGCCCTAGTTCAAATGGAGGGACCTTCTCCACATCAGTGACCGAGCAGCTAAACGACTTGCTTCTGAAGCAGAACCCAACTCCCATTTCCCCATCATCTTCTAAACAATGAATTATACCAATGCTAGTTCGAGTTATGTCCTCCCACCCATATTTCGGCGATGGCACCGATGTCTTCACCCGAACCCAGTCTCCAACCTGACAAGAAGACAAAAATTTACTTAAAAGAAAAAAGATCTACCTTGCAAGTTGGAACTACTCTAGTTCTGTCAATTTTAACAGCAAATTTGGACGGAGACATCAAATTTCAACAAAATTGAAACTTCAGACATTTAAACTCCAGACACCAAAACCTCACATAGGGCAAACAGTTTATAGGTTGTTAACTCCGGTAAAAAAAGAAACTTTAAAAGTAGGTAAATATGTAGCTACACACAGCATTTGCATCATACACTTGCAATTTTTACAACTAGGGTGGACGTAATGGTAAAAAAATCTTTAAAAGTAGGTAAATATGTAGCTACACAACACACAACATTTACATCATGCTACACTTTTGCAATTTCTACCACTAGGGTGGACGTAACGGTAAAAAAATAAACTTTATAAGTAGGTAAATATGTAGCTACACAACACACAGCATTTGAATCATGCTACACTTTTGCAATTTCTACTACTAGGGTGGACGTAATGGTAAAAAAATAAACTTTATAAGTAGGTAAATATGTAGCTACACAACACACAGCATTTGCATCATACTACACTTTTGCAATTTCTACTACTAGGGGGACGTAACGGTAAAAAAAGAAAAAAACTTTAAAAGTAGGTAAATATGTAGCTACACATAGCATTTGCATCATACCACACTTTTTGCAATTTTTACTACTAGAGTGGATGTAAAGGTATAATTTTTTTTAAAAGTAGGTAAATAAGTAGCTACACAACACACATCATTTGCATCATACTACACTTTTTCAATTTTTACTACTAGGGTGGACTTAACGGTAAAAAAACCTTTAAAAGTAGATAAATATGTAGCTACACAAAGAATTTGCATCATACCGATATAGTTAGTCAATTATCCAACAGATACTAACAATCTAGTTTAGGGTAATTGTAAATAGAAGGAAACAAAAGATGCACAAGCACGGTGCTTAAGAAGCAGACTACAAAGACCCGTAAACTCGAGCCACAGCAAAAGATAATTGACAAATTACCTTAAAATCTTCCACCTTTTCCATATCGGATGGATCAGCCTTCCATGTTATACTCCGATTCGGTATTTCGATTATCAAGAGTCCATCACTTCCTATATCAGTGACTTTGCCAACACTGTGATGGGTTTCACCACCCCATGCGTATCTCGGTTCTGCAACTGACCGTTTCACACAAACTCGGTCCCCAATCTGCACCATAATAATAAGATGTAATTTTTTTTACCCTAATTCAGTAACTGAAAAAAAAGTAGGAAAAAAAAGTTTTTTTTTGGTAATACCTTAATGGGGATGACGTGCTCGACTTCTTCGGGTTCACAATGCCATCTATGGTTAAGGTAGCTTATTTCCAGCATTAAACTACTGTCGGGTCTAATACAATATACAATACCGATGCTGCCCGGTGTAACTAAACCTAACCCATGCTTTGCTGTTGTAAGAGAGGGGCGAATCCTAACCCAGTCCCCAACCTTGAACTCTTCAACTCGTTCCATTTCAGCGGGATCAGCTTTCCATCCTCTAGAAGCTCCCGGAAACCCGACTCGTAGGATACCATCGTCATCTACACATAGAACAGTTCCAATGCTCTCTCGTGTCTGGCCACGCCATCCAAACCTGAGCACAATGCGGTATATTTGTCTATCAGCTATTGGGAATAGAGCAAGAACGGATAATAACACCGGGAAAAGCAACTAATTTGAGCGACTAATTTGCTGCTAACTTTTAAAAAAAATCTTTCAACATAGAACTAAATATAAATATTGATGAGTTAAGAACCTTAAAACAATCTCAATTATAGGTCGTGCTGCTAATCGCAGTCCCGGATTTAAAATGCTGATATTCGGTGTCTCAACTATTAGATTGGTTGGTTTCAACTTTTTTCTCTTAAAATTGACGAAACAAAAACATGTTTTTGTTGCTTAAAATGCAAATTTTAACGCCAAAATTAGTCGAAAAAAGTGTAAAGCAACAAATCTAATAGTTGGGACACTGAATATCAACATTTTAAATATGAGACAGCGATTAGGAACATGACCTATAGTTGAGACGGTTTTTAGGTTCTTAACCCTACAAATATTGCTAGTTTCTGTCCACCCATTTCAAGAAGATAGATGAAATGGGTAACCAGATATGTGTCCATTATACCAAATTTTGTATGAGATAAAGGAGTGTCCCAATTTTTTTTAATAAATATATATATGAGCCAAATATATCATCTATGACCCTCTTTCCTTTTATTTATATATATAATACATAATGACTAGCAATGAAAAAAATTGACAATCAGCAAATAAGGGCAGACAGACCTGGGCTCTTTAACATCATCTCTGAGTTTCACATGCTGTCCTCTATCCAATGGTATCACTTTTACAACTTCCCTTGCCAATACATGAGCCTCTCCAGAGCAAAACGACACAACGACATTGTCTCCATCAATAACATTTTGTACAAAGCCAACACTCTTATGGTTTGCTTCTTGCCACCCGTAAGTAGGATTTGAGATACTTCTTTTGAATTTCACCCAATCTCCCATTTCATACCTAAATAAATATATTATAGAGGGAAAAGTAAGAAAAGATCCAAAATACAGTCGAATTCCAACAAATTCAAGCAGCAAGTAATCCTTCTTACACTGTGGGTGATAGATGAATTCCCCTATTACTGAGAGCTTCCATGAGATCTTCTGTAATCCACTCACGGGGTAGCGCCTCCATGAAATCACGTAATGTCTTACCACTGAAACCACGAGCTAATCCAATTTAGTAAGAAAAATTGAGGAATCTTCAAGGATTAATATTTGATCTGCCTATATCAATATAAAGTACTTCCTTCCATCCATATTTTAAACACCAATCTACATAGCAAAGCCTACAACTGTGAAAAATTTAAAATTTAAAAAGAAAAATGGTTTGTGTGCAAATAAAGGAGATTAGTAAGCTCTTGCCTGTGGTTTCTTGCTTCAACATCAGCATTTGGTTTCCCAAGCATTATCATAAGCCATACAAGATTTTCTCGTATCATTTTTGACGATTCAGCAGCTATATGAAATGCATTATCGCCTTCATCATCCTGATTTAAACACAAGTGGTTGAGCAAATTAGAGAGAGTTTTTCATTCCATCGTTAATGGAAAATCTAGCAATCAAGATACAAGCTTAACTTGCAAATCACAATTAAAAGAATTAAGTACAGATAATAAAGATATATCGAGATGAAGCCAAAGAACCTGCAAGTTACAGTTTGCTCCAGCCAACAGCAGCAACTCAATACATGCTTTTGCCCCACGGAGCAATGCCACGTGAAGAGGTATTGCCTTATGGGCATTCCAGATGTTCACATCGACACCAGTAGCAAGAATAATCTAACACAAATATCAGTTGAGTTAGTTGGACTAGTACTTTGCACTATCCAGAAGATATAGGAGATCAAATAGTTACGTTTCGGACATTACCTTCACCAACTCAACATCATCAGCTATTGCTGCAGTATGCAGAGCTGTTTGACCATTGGTATCTTCTGCAGATGGGTCAGCTCCAGCAGCAAGCAATATCTGCACTAGCTCTCTACCCTCTGCAATAAATGAGTAGCACAATCCATTAAGCATACATGGCCGTACCAATAAAGTAACTAATTATAAAAAGGAAATCTAGAATGGTAGAGCCTCAAGTCATTGTACAATACTATGATCACAAATGTATTAAATAGTTAGATTTCAACATTGGGCAGAGTCAAGCCCAACGGGCCAACAGAGAGCAACCATCTATGCAATTGGGGTTTATAGTAAAACCAATTGGTGATATGAGGTAGTCCACTTGCTTATATTATGCTCAACTATTTCAGAATACACCAATGTGGGAAAGGCGGTGGAGTTCACTTTAAAAATATCTGTATAGCTAATAGGAGATACAAAATAGAGAAGTGTGTGGATCTTTGTCAAGAAAACAAGGACGGAACAGACAACGGATCTCATCTTAAATAAAACAATATTTTGGCATTACCAATTTCATGGTCTTTCTTCAAGGTAGCTGCCATACATAAAGCAGTCCCATCAGGGCTTGAGATATTGATCGCATTAGCTATGTCTTCAATGTTTGCAACTTCTACCCATCGTCTCACTACCGTAACATTATACGTGGCAACACAAGAGTGCAGAGGTCTGTGTCATAAGAAAGTACAACTCAACAAACTAGAAACACAGGAAAATGTTGGATAAAACAGAGGTGTGAGTCATAAAAGAAGTACAACTAACAAACTAGAAATCATGGACCAAAACATCACAACACAACCTCACTAAGTTTTCGTTTATTTGACTTTGTTCTTAAATATTGTTGTGCGAGTATAACAATCTTTCACAAAGACAATAAGTAAACTCTAGAAAGATAAAGAACGGATACATATGGATGGAAAAAAATGCTCACTCACGTCATATCTTTTGAGTTCCTAATGGACATTGACTGACATCCACCATTTTCTAAGATCACAACAGCACAATCTGTATATTTTTTAGCAACTGCTCGATGTAAAACAGATTCACCTTCATCATCAACGGCATTGGGGTCAGCTCCAGCCAAAAGCAATTCCTGTCATAGACAACTTTTTGTAAATTACCAAATATTATAAGTGGAAGTGGAACCAAATTAAGTAATTGAAAACTTACACGCATGCAATCGGGTTGACCATGATAGGCACATACATGGGCAACAGATGGCCCCAAGCCATCCCTCAATCTAGATCTAACATTAGCATTTTTTCTAATAAGTGCACGGACGCATTCTGGGGATCCTGCTGCCAAAGCAAAAACAAGAGGAGGATCCCTATCTTTGTCTAGAACATCTACATTTGCCTCCCTATACTCCAAAATGGCTTCTACCAGTTCTGCACTACCACGTCTACAAGCTAAGTGAAGAGCCGTTTGACCATCAGCATTTTGCGCCTCTAAAAGCGAAGATAATGAATTGTTGATTTTTCTTGATGCAGCTGAGTCAAGCAACTTTCTGCAAGAAATAGGTGAAAATGAGTTACTCAATACTTACATAGCGGGAGCAAAAGGTAGATAAGAAGATTCAGACTAACCTGACACCATTAGCATTTCCCTCTAACACAAGCTTATGAAGGAGGCTATAATTATCTTGAACAATCTTGCGGATGGAACCGGGATGTGTATCTACCGTGTCTGATCCAGGACGTTTGCCAAAATCAGTGTAAGCACATGCACTGAAAGAAGGATGTCATCAGAAAAATAGAAAATACGTTAGACAAAAAAACATGTCAGATTTCTAACATGATTATCAATGCGGCTATGCAAACACTATCATAAACAAAAATCAGAACGAAAATTCTTACTTCTCAGGACTTGTTGGGGGACTACGTGGTATCTCTTGCAAATGTCGTAAAAATATGCCCAACATTGAGCTGAACGATGGCCTTTTGGATGCCTTAAACTGCAGGCAGTCACCAATCATCTTCCACAAATCTCTAGGTATTCCAACACCAACAACACTAGCATATTGTGGAGGCAATCTACCAGACTTGACAACAGCACGGTAGATTTCTTCCGCACTAAGACCTGCCCACCTACACAAGTGTACAAGTTTAGTTAGCCATTTACAAAAATCCATAATCTGTTGTTGAACTAGTCAAATAAAAATGTGGAAGTCTACAATCAAATCAACATACGGCGTAGAACCAGTGCACATTTCCACCAATGTACAACCAAAACTCCAAGAATCAGATTCTGGCGATATTCCAATTGCATCATCCCAAAACTTTAATGCTTTCTTCACAGGCTCCCAAGCCTCAGGTGCAGCATGTTGTGGGCTAAGCATCGTGCAGTCCATACAAGAATGAGCTCTTGTGGAATCACATTCTACGCGAGCTTTCCTACATATAGGTTTCTTCAAAATTGCAGCAAGTCCATAATCAGATACCACGGCATGTCCAGAGTCATCCAGCAACAAATTTGATGGCTTTAAATTCATGCAAACTACTCCTGCTGCATGGAGCTCAGCCACACCTCGTGCAATATCCGCACCATATCTATTAAGGCAAAAAAAACGTGTTTATATACAAAGACAATTTACATCAATTATGAGCTACAAACTGAAACAATTAATCGTGTTAATTAGCATTGATTGTGTTATAAATAATAGCACAACTGATTCTTTTGATTTGCAAGAACAAAAAAGGTAAAGGACTTAAGATAGTTGGTAGTTCTAAAGAGCAAGATCAGTTTTTAAGGTAGAAGATACAAAAGAAAAGCTAATCCATAACCATGTCAAATCGCCTTATTCTAAGTTCACCAATTATATCTTTTCAAGTGTTTACTCTTACACTAAAGAGAGAACAGCTTGAAATCCATTCTCAATTTCATATTCTTATTAGCTGCAAAATCCAACTTGAACTCTTGAAGTAGGGGCAACTTCCTCAGATAGCAGAAACTTCTTTCCTATCTCCTCACTTGTTCCAAGTTCTACACTTCAATTATCAACCAACTGCTAAATAAAACAACAGCAAATGAAACCGCCCAGCAGCTGGATACTAAGCACAGATTTTCTTATGATCGCCAAGCTTGATCAGAGTACTAAACTACTCAATGTCCATCATATAACACCAAAGATGCTCTTTTCATTACGTTATAGAATCTATCTAGAACCAGTAAAAAATACCCCTTCCTGAATCAAATAAAAACTTTCTAAAAATGACTTCCTTTTTTTTGGCCGAATAAGACTTCCTTAGAAAAGGAAAAATGAGGACAAATTTGTATGAGCAAGAACCTCAATATCTGTTCCAGAGTAAGCCTGCCCTCATTACGCTGCATCTCGGATTGCACGGATCCATAACACCTATCCATTACAAGGCACAAAGTACCATCTTCGCCTTTCACAGCTCCGTGATAAGTGCAGACATTTCTACACCACATTGAACTGCGTCTCAAGTTCTCAAGCTGATTTTGCATCCAATCGATGTCCGTGGACCATTCCTCCACAATTGTAACCTTCTTCACTGCTACACGATGCTTGCACCGACCCCCTCCAGCCCCAACCATAGCTGCCCATACTTCAACTCCAGTTCGTCTACCCTCACCAATCTTCTTCAGAAACTTCATCTCTGGATGTGCTCCCAGCTCCATTCCCGCACCGCATCCTGAGATCGATGCCTGGATTTTAAGATCAGCAATATTCAGAATTGGAGCAAGAATCAACAAAAGTTGCAAATTTTGGAACTTCAACGCAACCCGAATTTGGTTAAGAATAGATACATCATCTGAGCTGCTAAGAACTAAAGAT
Organism: Clarkia xantiana subsp. parviflora; assembly: GCA_036873135.1. Classification (NCBI taxonomy): domain Eukaryota; kingdom Viridiplantae; phylum Streptophyta; class Magnoliopsida; order Myrtales; family Onagraceae; genus Clarkia; species Clarkia xantiana. Next base: position 18,690,924 of record JAPTYO010000003.1, read on the forward strand.
TAGACTAAGAACTTGTTGAAACTCACTTGGGAGCTACGCTTTGGCCTCAAGTCCTCATCTTCGTTCTCATCACCATCGTCATCAGTGTTTTCATCATCAAAATTAGAATTTGAGTTATCGTCGATGAGACCGACGACAGTGTAGTTCTTGCGGAGCGCGTGTACAGAGTTGCCGACCAACGAGGTGGTGCGGCACCTGGGACAAGGAAGATTGATGTCGGTAGATGCAGCAAACATACGGGAGAGACAGTCTCTGCAGAATCCATGGCCGCATTGGAGAAGGAGAGGAACTCTATCTTCTTCGTTGTATCTCGACTGACACACCGAGCAGTAAGGGACCCTCATTTCCACCATCGAGCTCTCACTTTTACAGCAACTCGGACCAATTAGAGTGAATAAGCCTGAGCCCGCAAGAGTCAGACGAGCTGGCGCCGATTCAGATAGATCAAAACTGAAGAGCTCAGCAGATCCATGGAGGAAATGATGATCAATCGAGCAAATCAGCAAAGAGGGGTCTAGAGAGACAAAGACAAGGGTTTTATTGAGAGATGAACCAAAAAATCGAATTTTTTTCTTCTTAAATTATTGGGTTAAATTATTTGTTGGTGTTAGTGTTGTTGAATGTTGATGTTTGTTGGGCATTTTCTTTCTTTCTTTCACCATTCTTCAGATTTTCAAAGGTAGGCTACTTGAATGAATATATGCGCGCATAGCGCGTGGTGCATTGTTGATTGTAAGGAAAGTAAGTAATTGGTCCTTACTTTTTGCTCGGTACATAAAAAGTCATCGCTATTTAGAAAAGTTAAAACGAAAAGAAAAAAACAAGACCGTCGTCCGTGTTCGTCCGGACTCCGGAGATTGGGATGAATCCGAATGTCACTCTCACTCTCTCTCACCCCTCTTCTTGGCAACAGTAATTCTTCATCATCACCATCGTCACTAAGAAGAAGCATCAGTATCGTAATAATCAGCTAACGTCGGTATCGCAGGTGGGTCTTCACAGCTAAAGCTCTCCCTTTACTGTTTCAGTGTAAGAACTTGGAATGGAGGCGAATTTTGATCTTCACTACTGAAATCTAGAGACCCTGCAGTGTCCCTGATTTCTGGGTTTCCCTTTTTTTGTTGGATTCTTGTCTTGGACTGTATCGTAACTAAGACTGCGGTTGTTTAGTGAGAGTCACTCGTTTTGAGCTTTCTATGCGGATTTACCAACTGGGTAAGTTTTGGAATAGTTCTGATTTTATTTCGTCAATCTGGGTTCTTAAGCCTCGGTTCTTGAGAATTGTTTGATTTTTCGAAGCTCATCTTGTTCGGTTATTCTGGATTTGGAGCTCTTTTGTTTTTCCTGGTAATTTTCATGATATTAGACGCAAGATGCCAAATTGACGTAATTACGTAACTTTGGCGGATCACCTGCGATGGGGTTTGTTGATTTAACCCATTTTCTAGTCATTCTTCACGAACTGATTCTGCTTTGGGTTGATAGTAGTTGTGTTCTGTTCAGTTTGAGCTATTTGAAGATCACAGTGTTAATCTTTCTGTTTCCCTTGATTGAAATTGATTCTAGCACTGCTCTTTTCTAGCTGAATTAAGAGGAGTTAATGATAGTGGTCTGTCAAATGTAGAACATCGCTGACTGCTGTGAAAAGGAAAATGGTCTTTTGAATGGGATGCCGAGTTTTCATTTGTTTGTAGCTGATGGTAAATTACTAAATTCTATTTGAATCGAAGTTATCCTCTCCAAAGATCTAAACCCCGAGCCAATGAATTCCCCACTAATCCCATGAGTCGATCAGCCACAGTTTTTTTTGCTTATCGTAGTCTCGAAAGTGAAAAGTCCTCTGTAAAATCTGATCTTGTTAAGGGCTAAGATGCATGAAGAAGTTAAAACACAACATACTAAGTAGGAAACTCGAACGCCTATTGCTATTAGTTAAAGCATTTGGTTATAGGTACGAGCTTGTCTAATATGAGACCCTTTGTTGGAATTGTCTTTTGGCCAGATTGATCTTGATTGCTATTTCTCATTATGAAAAATTATCGTGATTTTACTATATGTCATCTCATATATATGATTTTATGAAATTTAACTGAAACAGTGTAGTATATCTTTCAGCTTTCTATTTAGCTTTCTATTCAGCTCGACTTCTCAGTTGGCGCAGTTGCAAAGGAGTCAACCATCAATTTTGGTTTATGTACCCAGCAATAACAATATAGAGAACTGGGGTGAGTCCAGCATGGCCGATGCTAGTCCGAGGACTGATATATCAACTGATGACACCGATGAAAAGAATCAGAGGGTGAACCCACTCTCCTTTCTTTTTAGCATTTTATCAGGAGGGTCGAGGAATTGGGTTAAACATGAAATGAAGCTCAAAACTCAACTTTGTTGTTCCGAGATGCAAATTCAATCTATTATTCTAGGATTGTGATTTTATTATTGTATTTTTTGTAAAATAGTATATGATTGTATGTGATAGATATTTCGTGTGCAGTTTGGTAGAGGTAAAGAGGTAGCAATGGCTGCATCTGATTCCAGCGACAGATCGAAGGACAAGTCAGATCAGAAGGTTATGAACACTATCAATATATTTATCTGATTTTTTTTTTTTTAATTTATAATATATATTCTGATTGTTTCTACTTACTTTACAATGTGTAGAGTCTACGTAGGCTTGCTCAAAACCGTGAAGCAGCAAGAAAGAGCCGTCTAAGGAAAAAAGTATGTGCTTCCTAATACTTAATTTTGATTTAAATACGCTATTTTCACCTTCACTTTTCGAGGTTCAGAATAATGAAGCCAATTCAAATGTGCAATAGGCATATGTACAACAACTGGAGAGCAGTCGGTTGAAGCTAACCCAGCTAGAACAGGAACTCCAACGAGCAAGACAACAGGTAAGGTTGAATTTTTCAGTTAGCAAGAACAAATAATAAAAGGGTTAATAACTAAAAAACTGTCCAAGGTTTACCCTATGTTAAAATTAGGTGTCTGAAGATTGAAATGTTAAAATGAACTGTCCCAAGTTTCATTTTTGTTGAAATTTGGTGTCTTTGTGCGTCTTTTCATCTCCATTCAATCATTTTCATCAACCCACCAACCCAATCATAATCCATCACTCTTTACTTTTCACAAAATCGTCAAATTTCACCTAAAAATTGAATATTAAAAAAAAGAGTTTCTAGAAGAGTAGTGTGGAGCCATTTTCCAAGGACAATAGAGCGAGATTTACTTGTCCGGATGTGACCAACTTTTTAGGTGACGGTCCCGGAAAGATGACGAGAATGGAATGTGTATGAGAGCTCGAATTTGACAAACGGTTTCGTCGGAATTGACTTCTCTAAAGTAATCACACCGAGACACCAAATTTCAACAAAAATGAAACTTGAGACACTTCATTTTAACATTTCAAACTTCAGACACCTAATTTTAACATAGGGTAAACCTTGGACAGTTTTTTAGTTATTAACCCCAATAATAAAATGTCGTGTGAAGTGAAGAGAAGAATATCTTAAGGAGTCCCTCGTTGGAATTCTAGAATTAAGATGCTATAATAATCTTTACTGCATATAATATGTAGCTTTTGGTCCCACATAAGGATATGTTTAATGCAATTTTATTTTACAGTTTGCACCTTACACTCTCTGGATTAGACGGCTAAGCTTTAGCGTATATATAGTCGATTCTTATATCAGATCGGACTCAATTTGCTTTCTATTCTTAGTAAATGATGTGTGTGGAGAGAAGGTTGAGAGCAATGCAACACTAATCTTGAACATTTATTGATTGCTAAGATGATGAATACAAAGAGGGAGAAGTCCTATATATAGGACTCTCTAGTCTCTAGGACTAGAATGACACAATACAAACCATAAGGACTATCATAGCATATACTACTATACTACTCTATCATCTATATCCTAAAGGTATATCGTTTTGCTTGTTTATGTTGGTTGTTATCAATCTGTTGTCCCATCCTCTAATATATGTTCACTGTTTAAGGGTGTGTTTATTTCAAGCGGCTCTGGAGACCGCGGTAATTCAGTTGGTGGAAATGGTATTCTTTGATATCTTTTGGACGTAATGATGTTTGAAATTATGAGAAGATTGAGAGCTAAAACTTATTTGCCAATTGTTGGCTTTTTGTAGGAGCGATGGCATTTGATGCAGAATATGCTCGTTGGGTGGAAGATCAGAACCGTCAAATCAACGAGCTGAGAGCTGCAGTGAATGCCCATGCAAGTGACACCGAACTCCGAATCATAGTCGATGGTGTCATGGCACATTATGATGAGGTTTTCAGGTTGAAAGGCAACGCAGCAAAGAATGATGTTTTTCACTTGTTGTCTGGTATGTGGAAAACACCTGCTGAGCGGTGCTTCTTGTGGCTTGGCGGGTTTCGTCCATCCGAGCTCCTCAAGGTGTTAAATTTTAATTTTTTTCTTAAAAAAATGGTTTTTTTTCTTAAAAAAATGGTTTTTTTCTTAAAAAAATGGTTTTTTTTCTTAAAAAATGGTTTTTTTCTTAAAAAAATGGTTTTTTTTCTTAAAAAAATGGTTTTTTTTCTTAAAAAAATGGTTTTTTTCTTAAAAAAATGGTTTTTTTTAAAGTTAGTTATAACTAGAGGACTCAACATCATAAAACATTTGAGAACTTATATTGCAGCTTCTGATGACCCAATTGGAGCCTCTAACGGAGCAGCAGCTAGTGAACATCGGAAACCTGCAACAGTCATCCCAACAGGCAGAAGATGCGCTGTCTCAGGGGATGGAGGCATTGCAGCAATCCTTGTCAGAGACATTGTCAAGTGGGTCCCTCGGATCATCGGGTTCTTCGGGGGACGTAGCGAACTACATGGGCCAAATGGCCATGGCCATGGGAAAGCTCGGGACTCTCGAAGGCTTTATCCACCAGGTGATGATCTCTACCAACCTTCATTTTTAGCATTGGTTGAGGAATTTTGCTTAAAAATGCCCCCGGTCTAATCAAAATAAGGGTAAAGAAAGAACCTAATCACTGTATCAGGTTTGCACTATGTTGCTATTAGGTTTTCTAGGTTTAAATTATTGTATTTAGGTATCCAAGTTCGCACCATGTTGCTTTTAGGTGTTACAGGTTTCTTTTTCGTTGCTTTTTGGTTTCTGTCCGTTTTTTCTGCTAAATATTCAGTTTCACTGTATCTATACACTAATTGACATAAGTTGAAGGGAAGTAGAAGTGACATTTTATTATTTTCTCTTCTTTAAATGCTCTTGCTGTTGAATTTTATGGAGCCATAAACTAAAATCCGTCAAATTTAACATATAAAAGGATGGAAAACCAAAAAGCAACGGAAACGAAACCTAAAACACCTACTGGCAACAATTTAAACCTGAGATACCTAAAAGCAACATGTTGCAAAATTGGAACTGTTATCTCGTATATCTGATTTGCCAACTAGAATTTGTTAGCCGGGTCATAAAAAAACGTGGCTTTCAATGTTCATCGAGTTTGATTAGCTATTAATGTGTGCTTACTAGGCTGATAATCTGAGGCAGCAGACGCTGCAGCAAATGCAGCGAATACTGACGACTCGCCAATCAGCTCGAGCACTCCTTGCCATACATGATTATTTCTCAAGACTACGAGCTCTCAGTTCGTTGTGGCTTGCTCGTCCCAGAGAATGAGGTCCCGATCCATCGGGTTTGAGATGTACATTACTAATAGTGTGATTGCAGGGATTGCTGAAGAAGCTGCAGCTATATGTACCATAACTGCTAGATGATGACATTAGAAAAGAGTTGCAGTTAATAGATGTGTTGTATTGTGTGTATCAATTGTTATGATAGAACTGATTCTTTTCCTTTTTGGCACAGTATAGAACTGAGTTAATTAGCTTCCACATTTCTTTACTTATTATTATATAACTGGAAGAATAATTGTGATGTGTTTCAAAGAAAGTCCTTGGTGTTTGCTCTCTATTGCTATTTCATCCACTATAAGTTTTCCTTTTGAAGTATAACTCCACTATAAGCAGTAGTGGTTTGGTTTTTAAGAATGCTTAGCTCACATATTACCTCTGATTTAATAGGATGTGATTAGAGCTGATTTTAACGAGTCGGTCTTGTCTATTGTGGTGAGGGAGTCGGTGTGGATCCAGGATAGGTGTGTAATCGAACCGAGTATTTGGTAAGCTCGATTTGATTTGGCTCATTTTACTCGACCGAGACTATAATTTTCAAGCTCGAGTTCAATTTGACTCGCCAAGTTTTAAATTATTCAATTAAATCATAAATGATGCATCTTAGCTTGAGCTCGACTCGACTAGGTTTCTGACTCAAAATCGTCTCTTCATCTGACTCTATCAAATTTAACCCCGAAAAAGTTGAAACTGGGACACTAAATATCAACAATTTTTTTAAGAAATCAAACTGACATATAGGGTAATCCTGAGACACCAAATATGTTCTTTTCCCATAATACTATGTAAACCTCAAAAAACTCAAGATCGATCTCGACTCAAATAGGCAAAACAAAAATGGTCGATTAGGCTCGCGAGCCTCTCGAGTCGAGTACCAATAAACTCAATCTCGAGTAACTCACGAAAGCTTGACTAGTTTACACCCATAATCCATGGGTAATTGCCCCTCAACTTTTTCATGATGTCGTTTTTTACTCTAAAAATATAAATAATCTCGGTTTAGGGTTTATAATTTTGCATTTGCCACCATGGATTTTTTTATATCGATTGTTTATCACAAGTGGCGGATGCTTTAATGATAATGTGGTTACGAACGTAACCGCATTATCGAGTATTTTTATTGAGACCCGATGTTTATTTCTGAAGAAAATTATATCTGATCCTCATTATGTTGTTGTAAGATACACATTATTTTAGTGTGAGAGAATGAGCCCTCATTAATATTTTGTAAGACTTCATTATTATTTTGTAACATTATTATTCAATCCATTCAGAAAAAAAAGTTCATCAATTTTAAATTTGGGTATTTTCACTTAAATAGTATGTTTGTACGTTTTATTAATCATCACTCTTTTGTTAAACTATAAATTTTAGTTACTCTAGCCTAATGTATTATAATATGAGGTTCAATAAGAACAAATATATAAACCGTAAAATATGTTTGAAAAAGATGATTTTTAGTATCAATATGTTTTAAAATGCACAACATGTTTCAAAACAATTATAATTGATACTCTTTTCAATCACTCGTCCAAATTTGTCGTCAAATATGTTTTGTAATTAATATTTTGTAACACTATTATTCAATCCATTCGGAAAAAAGTTCATCAATTTTAAATTTGGGGCTTTTCACTTAAATACTATGTTTGTACGTTTTATTATTTATCACTCTTTTGTTATAACTATAAATTTTAATCTAACCTAATGTATTACAATATGAGGTTCAATAAGAACAAATATATAAACCATAAAATATGTGTGATACCAATATGTTTTAAAATATACATGTTTCAAAACAATGGTAATTGATACTCTTTTCAATCACTCATCCAAATTTGTCGTCAAATACGTTTTAAATTTACAAAATTAGCCAAATACTTTTCTAAATATCTAAATCAAGATCTAATAACTTGTATAAAAGTGTTATAATAGTGTATTGACTCGATTGAGAGTCAATTGACCCACAAATGGTTCTAGTCTAATTTGACTAAATTGTAACATTTGCACAAGCAAGTACGATTTATTTGTGCTTAGTTAATATTGTTCATTTGAAAAGTATTTAACGACAATTTTGAATAAGAAGTTGAAGAAAATACTAATTTTCATCGTTTTAAAACATGCATTTTTACAAAAAAAAAAAACTTAAAGAAGTTGTTAATTTTCAAAAAAAAAAAAATTGTATAACGTTACCCCATTGTGAACCTTCTGAATCCGCCACTGTTTATCACACTTCAATTCTTGCCCTGACCAAAATTTCTGAATTGTAGAGCAACATTAACAGGGAAATGCATGCATTGATTATTCATTAAATCTGGTATAAAAAAAATTCAAACCGTAAAAATTACGTTACGTAATATGATATTATGATGGTACTACCTTGCCACTATTATCTATTCCTTTATTGTCTTAAAAAGTTATTATAGCCTGATTAAGACTTGGCTGGGCCGAATATTGGCCCAATTTCCGTTGAGATGAAACTGTAGCTGCATATTAGTTAAGAATCTTTTGCGTTCAGGGTAGGTTTTTTCGAGGGTTTAAGACTGCAAAGTGAAGAAGAGACAACACCGTCGTTGTATCAAAGCTTCAACCTTCAGTTGCTGCTTGCCTCCCGTTCTACTCAATTCGATTCACCATTTCCGCTCATGGAGAAGAACCCGGAGCAAGACATCCCTGAGCTCGACCATGAATCCGAAGAAGATTTCGAAGATGAAGATGAAGAGAACGGGGATTGGGATGATTGGAATGCCGAAGACGGAGAAGATGAATCGAGCCCAGACCTTCTTTGCTTGTTCTGTGACACCAAGTTCACTTCTTGCGATTCACTCTTCGATCATTGCAGTTCAGACCACCACTTTAATTTCTCCAAAATCAAGAATGTATTGGGCTTGGACTTCTACGGCTCTTTCAAGCTCATTAACTATGTCCGATCTCAGGTCAGCTTCAATCCTGAGGGTTTTTGTTCCTATATATTTTTCTGTTCTGGATGCTGCATATGAACGAAAGTTTGAGCTTTTTGTATATCGGCTAACTGGAGTTAACTGGTTCTGCGTATTTCGAAATTGAACCGAAAGAACAAAAACTGCTTGCCGAACAATCACTTCATTAGAAAGTTTTTTTTTTTTTTAATATAATCGCGTATCTGCCTAAATTTTTTGGGTTGTAAAAATTTGACGTTGGTAACTTATGTAATAGAAGAAACACCTATGCTTCTAATTTTGAAGAATTTAGTGAACAATGGCTTGCCTAGTGTATATGCTAAAGCAAATCTAGAGCCAATTTTGAATAAGGCGATTTTGAACGATGCTTTTGGTATAAACTCAACATAATTGTGTTGAATGTGTTCTCAAATAAGGCTCGTGACCGAGAATACTACATGGATGATGTTATTTGACACCACCCTCTTTACATGCTAGGTGGCAGCAAACAGATGCTGGAGTTGTGGTCATAGCTTTGCATCAACTGAGGATTTAAGGGTCCATTTACACGAAACCGAAGATTTTGCAGATATCAAGACCTTTATAGACAATGATAAGTACTTGAAGCCTTTCCTTCAAGAGGACCCGCTCTTATACAGTTTTGATGAAGAAGAAGCTGGGGATGGTGATTATCCGGTGCTTGTTGATGGAGATGACCTTGTCACGGATTTTAAAAAACGTGTTGAAATAAACGGAGATATCGAGAAGCTAGCATCTGTCTCAGAACCCAGTAGTAATGTAAATGGGTTGAAGGAGATTGTCTCTGGATCCACTAGCAGTGTGGATGCTGGAGGTTCGTATAATAATGCAATAGTAAATGGTATCGATGAAAGGACACAGCTCGATTCATCTAATGGAAGCTATGAAGATCATAAGCAACTGAAGAATTGTTTTAAAAATGTCACTGCAAATAATATTCGGAAAGTGAATGAAGGTTATTTTGGTGCATACAGCTCATATGGCATCCATAGGGAAATGCTCAGTGACAAGGTTTGTCCATGCAAGTATAACTGTTGATTGTGAAACCGAAGTATAAGTTTTTGCTAAACCATTGTTGATATCGTTCATTGTGTTGAATACTGTAGGTGAGGATGGATGCCTATAGCCAAGCCCTATTGAGGAACCCTTCCCTTCTTAATGGTGCTGTTGTCATGGATGTAGGCTGTGGAACTGGGATATTGAGGTATGAAAGGAAAAGCAGTATTGATCTCTGGGTTAAGATTTAAGAACCTAAAAACAGTCCCAACTATAGGCCATGGTGATAATTGCTGTTATAGATTTAAAATGTTGATATTCGGTGTCCCAACTATTAGATCGGTTGAATCCCATTTTTTCTCTAAAAATTGACGGAACAAAAACATGTTTTTAAGCATCAAATAAGCCTAAACCATGAGCAACAAATCTAATACTTCGGAAAAGTTGAAAACATGTTTTTATTGCTTAAACACTAATTTTAAACCAAAATCAGTCGAGAAAAAGTGAAACGAAACAAATCTGATAGTCGGGACCCCGAATATCAAGTTTTAAATCTAGGACAGTGATTAGCAACATGATCTATAGTTGAGACTGTTTCTAGGTTCTTAACCCTCGATCTTTTGTTGAGACCTGTAGTTGTGTAACTCAGTCTCTTGAATCAACCCTCTGTAACTTTTGACAATAAGGAGAACCGCGTCTTGCAATAATATAATCTTCTTCATTATTTAAGTTTAAAAGTGATCATGGTGTAGCTATGTCTTACTCATTTGTCACCGTAATAAGCTTCTTTTGTTGAGACCTGTAGTTGTGTAACTCAGTCTCTTGAATCAACCCTCTGTAACTTTTGACAATAAGGAGAACCGCGTCTTGCAATAATATAATCTTCTTCATTATTTAAGTTTAAAAGTGATCATGGTGTAGCTATGTCTTACTCATTTGTCACCGTGATAGCTTATTTGCTGCTCAAGCTGGGGCCTCAAAGGTGATTGCAGTTGAGGCTAGTCAAAAGATGGCAGCTGTAGCTTCTCAGGTGAAGTATCTGCTCTATTCTCTCTTTGGTCCCTCAATTTAGTCGTAATTTTCGTCATATTTATATACATATGTTGCTGATAAAAAAAAAAGTAAAAAAAGTTGATTGTTTATATGACCCTTTTCAATCCGTACAATTCTAGATTGCAAAAGTCAATGGCCTCTTGTTTAGCAATCAAAGCAATGGTCCAGTGGAAGTAGTAAATGGAATGGTTGAAGAGCTGGACAAAACCATCCAACTCCAACCTCGCAGTGTCGATGTATTAGTCAGTGAATGGATGGGATACTGTTTGCTTTACGAGACAATGCTGAGCTCCGTGCTTTATGCACGGGACCGATGGTTAAAGCCAGGAGGCGCCATCCTTCCTGACACAGCAACTATTGTAAGTTCCCCAATTACTTGAAACTTAATACATTTCCATTTGCATGCTTGGCTCACAATCTTAATCTTGGTATTTAATATTTATGGCATTTTCTTCCTCAGTATGCTGCTGGATTCGGAAAAGGTGGTACCAGTCTTCCATTCTGGGAAAATGTGTTTGGATATGATATGTCTTGCATTGGCAAGGAAATTGTTGAAGATTCTGCACAGGGTCCAATCGTCGATATCATGAGTGATAAAGATTTAGTGACCGATGCTGCCATTCTTCAGGTCAGCATTGTGTTCTTCCTATAATTTCTTGAGTTGAATCATCATTGCTTAAGGGTTAAGAACCTAAATCAACTATAGGTCATGTTGCTAATCAATATTCGGTGTCCCAACTCTCAGATCAGTTGATTTACACTTTTTTCGACTGTTTTTTGCGTTAAAATTTCCGTTTTAAGCAGCAAAAACATGTTATTTTTCACTTTTCCGAAGTATCATCTCAAGGGAATAGCTTTCTTGTTGTCTGCTAGCCTGATCAAATTAGACCCTATACAACAGTCCATTTGTTGCTCATGGTTTCGACTTATTTGATGCTTAAAAATATGGTTTTGTTCCACCAATTTTTAGATAAAAAATGAAAATCAGCCAATCTGATAGGTTGAGACATTGAATATCAACATTTTAAATCTGGAACAACGATTAACAACATGATCTATATTTGAGACAGTTTTTAGATTCTTAACCCTTTGCATAATCCAAATTATCATGATAAGTGGTATAAGCATTACTATTCCACATATTGGTGCTCTAATGTCAAAAGTAGTGATTTTTTTTTCAATACTCATATTGCTGACTTGGAAAAAGCTTCTTTTTTTCTTTTAGGGTTCATTATGGATCATAAACTAAGTAGTTAACGTAAATTCACACAATTTTCCATCAACATTCTTTCCAAATATTGACAAAGTTTTCATTTTTCAGACTTTTGACCTAGTGACCATGAAACCCGAAGAAGTAGACTTCACTGCAACAGTCGAGTTGGAACCGAGTTCAGCTAGCGAGGCAACCACATGCCATGGAGTGGTTCTGTGGTTCGACACGGGTTTCACAACCAGATTCTGCAAAGAAACACCGACCGTCTTGTCCACATCGCCATACACTCCTCCAACTCACTGGTCACAGACTATCTTAACCTTCAGACATCCAATCTCACTGTCACCGAAAAGGGCTAATTCCGACATTTCACCACCAGGTGAAGACGGTCCGGCCGAGAGAATCCGTCTAAGAATCAGCATTGCGCGGTCTACGCAACATCGTAGCATCGACATATCAATGGAGGCGAGCTGTATTTACGGTGGTGGTAAGAAGAGGACTTACCCAGTTCAAATATTTAACTTATCTTAGGGTTCTTTGAGTTGAAATGACTAGAGGAAAGAAAAGGAAGTAGTGAGTTTTGATCTATATGTATCATGGTACTAATGTATGGATCAGCTATTTGATTTAAAAGAGATTTTGCTTATACCTTGCAAGTCTGTTTAGAAACGGTATCAATCCTTTAGAGATATTTAGAATCAATTTTAAATCTAATAAATTCTTTATATGTAGTTTAATTTTAATAAAAAAGAATTATATTTATTTTAATAAAAGAAACAAATACTTACCAACCATTACAAGCATTAAAATATATTGGATTATATGGATACGTTATTTTATTAAGGGTTAATAAACTAAAAACAGTTCTAACCTATATTGCTAATCATTGTTCTAAATTTTAAATATTGATATTCGGCTCCAACTATTAAATTTGTTGCATTTCACTTTTTTTTTATATCGATGATTTTATCATTAAAATTGGTGATTTAAACAATAAAAAATTGTTATTTTCCACTTTTATGGAATATAAGATTTGTTGCTCATAGTAGGTTTACTTAATTCTAAAATACTATGTTTTTATTCCGAAAATTTTGTAAGGAAAATGTGTTAGTCAACTAGTCTGACAGTTGAGAGTCGAAACATCGAATATCAATATTTTAAATTTAGAACAATTAAAAACATAACCTATAGTAAGCTCTATCTAATGTTTCAGCCTATAATATAGATATACTTATTTTGAAGAGACTCTAAAAACCCATGAAAAATATTAGTTCTAGATGTTTATGTTAGCAAAACTTTCAAATCATCTGATTCAGATGAATCAGTATCATGGTTTAGTGACCTTAGCAACAAAAAAAAAGGTTTCATGGTTTACTGCAAACTTAACCAATAGATATATAGATTAGAATATTGCATTTGTCCACACAAAATTGGTACCATTCTATCCTACAAGCTCTGAAGCAGAAGCAAACCTATTAATACATGAGAAGCAACAAAATTGCAACAAGACCAAACAATTGAAGATTCATCATCATCAAGCACCAACTCCACTGCTCAACTGAAGGGTCATTTTGATGTTCATGGCAGCTAACTCAGCAGCCAAGTACCTAAACACATAGGGCATTGCCACTGTCTCCATCCCTTTACTAGATTGGCAAGAATGACACATTACCTTCTTAGGCGCCCGAGCAGGCGGGAGCCTACCAACCTCTCGTACTAACCGCTTCGGGGGTTGAACGAATGTTGTTGTCAGGATGCCTCCACATAAAGAACACACATCAGCTATGTGGTAGTCAGAACACGTATGGAGCCTATCGTGCAGTAAGTAAGCCGCCCCGTGAGCAAGCATGGAGTCCCGCTCCATTTCACCAAAACGGATACCTCCACCCCGCTTTCGTCCCTTGATTGGTTGTCGAGTCACCTGGTCCATTGTCCCGGTAGATCGAACCTGTGTGTGGGAATCGGTTCAAGGTATCACATTTACTACTTATTGTCTCAAAGTTTGTTACTTTAGAAACTAGGGTTAAGAATCTAAAAATAACTGTCATGTTGCTGATCGTTGGACCAGATTTAAAATGTTGATATTCAGTGTCTCAATTATCAGATGAGTTGATTCCTAATTTTTTCTCTTAAAATTGATGGAACAAAAACATATTTTTTAAGCATCAAATAAGCCTAAATCATGAGCTACAAATCTAATACTATCATAAAAGTGGAAAACACGTTTTTATTGTTTAAAATGCCAATTTAGTATCAACATCCGTCAGAGAAAATGGAAATCAACAAATCTAATAGTTGTTGGGACTATTTTTAGGTTCTTAACCATAGAAACTATGAGTTGAGAAATAATGGATTGAAAAATTGAGTCTTTTAGCTTCTAAAACAGTAAGTTACATCAATATACAGGAGGGATTAAGTTGGTTTATCCAATACTTTTTTTAATCTGGTGATAAACATACACTCTACATAAACAAATACCCAAATGTCAGTCAGATTTAAGTGTATGCCAGGATCGTTTAACAACACTAGAAAGCATACAAAGAATATTTTTTTCTTTAGAGCTAAGAAGAGCAGAGAATGGGAGATGCAATCTTGCCTGGAATTTATCAGAGACCATGTGTCTCAAACGTTGATAATACACAGGTCCGATGAATATCTCACATGTGAGTTCCGTCCCATAGAAGCCACTGTACAATACTTCAACACCGTGGTAATTAAATCCCTTTGCTCGTAATTTGGCACCAATTTGATCAACAAGCGACTCGTCAGAATCAGACCCTTCTTTTCCATCAGCACCTTTTACCGAGCCTGCAAATGGAGTTGCCTCAACAAATTCACCATTTAAGCTCCCCACCTGCAAAATACAGTGAATGAGCATTTTCTGTGGTGTTGTTTTCAGAGAATAAGGATTTAAGTACATACCTTTGCAGCAACAGACTCTAAAAGCATAGCAATGGTCATTCTAGAAGGAAATGCATGTGGATTAATGATCAAATCAGGTCGCATTCCAGTTACTCCTGAAAATGGCATATCGATATCTGGCCACAACTGTGAACAAACACCTTTTTGTCCATGCCTACTGCTGAATTTGTCACCAATTACGGGATTTCTGGGATGCCGAAAACGTATATTCGCCTATCCAGAAACAGAGAAGTGAAAAAAAAATAATAAAAAAATTAGTGTTTTAAATGGAATAAATTCAAGCAATCGAAAATATATCACAAGTTATGCATAAGAAAATGGGTTAAGAACCTATAAATTGTCCAAGGTTTGACCCTTGTGAGATTTTGGTGTCTGGAGTTTCACTTGTTGATATGAGGTGTCTGAAATTTCAACAAAATTTGGTTTTCCATCCATTTTTCAGGTTAAATTTAACATATTTGTGTGAAATGACACTTTTGCCCGTTTAATATATTTTTTGTATTTACTAACTTATTTGTGAAAATGTGAAATGACGAAATTACCCCTGGAGTCAAACAAGGAGGATGAGACTGGTTTTTTTTCTATGAGGGGTATTTTTTACTTTTTCATTCGAGCATGGAGCATTTTTTGGGAAAAAAAAAAAATTCAGGTCACGAGGTCATCACATGACCAATTTTTGTTTGTCTTAACAGCAAAAACAGACGGAGACACCAAATTTTAACAAAACTGAAACATCAGACAGTTCATATCAACATTTGAAACTTCAGACACCAAAATCTCACAATGGCAAAACTTTGGACAGTTTATAGGTTCTTAACACTAAGAAAATAATGCAGCTACCAACTAACCTTTTGAAGATTTTTATTCTTATTTTTCACATCAACAGCAACGAAGTCCACATAGACAGACTCTGTGCCTTTCTTCACAAGGTTTTTGGTGGTATTTGTGTCCTCATTATAGACTGTACAGTAGGGCTCACCGGGATGTAGCATCTGAAAATGAAGTCTCCATCAATTTATTATCAAATAGAACCAAACAGCAAAAAAACAGCAAAAAGAACAGTAGAAGCTCCCAACCTGGCCAACAAAAGGAAGTCCATCAGAATCGATATGAGCATGACTCGATTTATCAAGAACACTTCTTCTAAACGACTTCTTTGGCCGATCTGTTCTGCTTCCTTGCTCAGCCAAGTCAATTGTGTCTGTCTGCATTCATAGTTTGAATTTAAATTCAATCAAGCAACAAAAAAAAAAAATTATTGATGCGAAATGTAAAGACCAAAACTAAAAAAATATTTAAAGAAAGCTCTAATCTTTTAGTAAATTGTGCGAAAATATTGATCATTTCAATAGTATGTAGAGCTGATGGACTTTTAAAAAATGTTAAATACAAAAATGGACCTGGTAAATCTGTCCATGGAACATCCCTCGTTCTACTGCTGATTTGTTCAAGATCATAGCGTCCTCCATGTCGTACCTGAGAGTAGGAGATTAGAAGGGAAACCCAAAAAGTATACGACAATAATAACGGAACAACCAATTACCCAGAATAAGCCAGCACAGCAACAATTGCGTTTGTCCCTGTTGGGAACTCATCTACGCAGAAGTCTGTATATGTCTTTGTACGTACTATGGGAGTTTGAGGAGTCTGAAAGAACACCAAAGAGTCGTTTACACCAATAGGGACCAAGCGCATAAAAACTAACACTACAAGAAAATTGGTAATTTGTAAAGGCATTTTTCTAAGGGAATCAGATCTCTCACAAATGATAAGCATTTTTTAGGGATTTATTATGTTTTGAGGAAAATTCCTTACAAAACTCAAATGAATTTTCAAGGAAGTTTCTAGCCAAGTTTTTTGTTAGGAGTCATTCCCTTGAAAAAAAAAAATATTGAATGTTGTATTTATAAGGGATTTTCACAATTCTCTTACAAATAAAGTTATATGTCCCTCACAAACGACTAGAATTTCTTGTAGTGTAAACAAATAATTTACAGTTATGGAAACTTGGAAACATTTTTTTACAGGATTGCAGTACATTCCAATTGGCTCAAATCCAAGATGATCATAGAAACAAAAGAGCAAACCTGAAGATGATACATCTTTTGATCTGCACGGTAGCGAATAGCCTGTGAAGAGAATGCCATCGTTTGCTTTGCCATCTGGAATTAGGATAAAAAAAACAATGAAATGAGAATTAAGCAAAATCACCAAGGATAACGAGTATTGCATATGTCTATTTAGTTATTAGAATACAGGAATGAAGAAATAGCAACCTGACACTGGTACATATTTCGAGGACTCTGATTATGGTCCGACCAAGGTGTGAGATTCGCAACTACACTAAGCATTACTGTTGGATGAATCTCTTCATGAGTTGCAGGAAATTCGCTTCGTCTTCCACCATCTCCACCATCAGGACATCTAATTTCCATAAAGACCTAGAGGAGGTTTGAGATTTGAGAAAGAGACTATTAATACCTATGGCTATATATATTAGGGACTAATGAACCAATCATAGTGCAGCGAGGATCCTTTAGTAACCTGCTCAAAAGGACCAATAAGCTCAATATTCCGACTTCCATCAGTATTTATAAGATTCTTCACTGGCCGTATGAATCTCGAGGGATTTGTGAAGAGATACAGGCCAGGATATGCTCCCCCGTAACTAACAGGAACATATCCTACCTCCAGATCGTCAGGAATCTGCAAAAATTCGTTATCTCTATGAGTGAGCAATGTATGGACTAGCCGAGATAAGATGATTCATGACAGACTCCAAAAAAAGACGTACCGGCGAAGTAGCAGAAAGTTTCAACCTTCGAAGATGACTGACGATGTTTTCAACTTCAGAAGACGTAACGTAACCAACAACACGCCCATCCAGAAGAACCGAGAGGACTTCTGGTGGACCAGCTTGCACGAGTTTTGGCAGTGAAGTTGCCATTCCAACCTCAACAAGAACTTTCAAAATAGATCTTTTTATGTCAAAGAAATCCCGGATACCTCCTTTTGAATCAAAATAGGATGTGATCCCTAACACAAATAAACCAACATGGTTGTAACATTAGTTCACAGTTACTAAATAGTAATAATGAAGTATCTAAAAAAGTAAAAGCTAATACTGATTTTAATCAATCTCATCTCATAAAAAAATAGATCGAGGTTGTAACATGAATAGATGAACATATGGCTAGAATAACTGTTTCGACGAGCAAAATGAATGAAGAATTCCTTTCGGAAGGACATTCAACACATTTATTCAAGTCAAACAAAAGTATCGAAATCTTCTGCTTAAGCTAACTGCTACTGTTTCAATGTAATATCCAATATCATTACTGCCTACATGAGATGCAGATGCCAGGAAATGCCACCATTGAAAAGTATTTTACTGGTCTGCACAGATTTAAGGGATAAATATACTTTTCATACCAGAATCCACTTTTCATACCACATGTTTTTGGGTAGGTCAATTTGGGTCAAGGGTTTAATTTTGAAATTTTATGACTAAAATGAACAAAATAAAAGTTAGGGATGTATTAGAGGGACTATATTGAACAAAATCAAAAAGTTTAGCGTCACTCACGTGCACGGCACTTGACTCTTAACGGCCAAAATGGACGGAACTTAACGGAGGTACTAAAAGGCTACAAAATGCAAACGGTTGGTACAAAAAGTGTACAAAAAAAAAACAAGTGGTATGGAAAGTGGATTCCGGACAAACAAGTGGTATGAATAGTACATTTATCCTTAGATTTAATTATATTAATTTCCCTACTAGGCTACTACAATATTGAAAGATACTTACGGCAGGTACGAGCCATATGATTCAGCAAACCACAAGGTTCACCATCAGGTGTGTGAACTGGACACATGAAACCCCAAGATCTGCAGATAAGATTAAACAGTTAACTAGGAAAAATGAGAAGTAATGTTAAAAATAGAAGCTTCCATGACAGCAGACTGCTTACTCAGGCAACAACTTTCTGACACTTGTGGTACGCAACCCAGCAAATGAAGCTCCTCGATGCACAGCACGGAAATGTGAAACAAATCGAAGGAAGTTGAGCCTTTCTGCTTGCACTGTGTAACCTGCTCTCTAACAAAACATAAAATAGCTTATTAGTTGGTTTTTTAAATTCAAGCAGCCAAAGTAGTAAATGAAGAATCAAATACCATACAATGATCATTTAGCACAAACATAAAGAACCGATATAACAATAACGGCTGTAGCTAAGTACCTGCTGCAAATCTAAACCAGTTTGTGTGACCAGCCTTCCAGTCTTTAACAAGTTCTCTATTGCTGTACCAATCTGCCTCCTAGGGTTCTTCTCCATGACTTTCTTCACATCTTGCACTGGAAGAGGTACAAGAAACAAGTAAATAGTGAGCACCTAAGGCGTACGACTATCCTTTGTGACAGGTGTGCATTTCCAATTCATAAGAAACAAATATAACCACTGAGATAAAAAACACAATGTAAAAATCTAACCAATTTTTCTACAATCCTTTTGTCCCATGTCTCATTTCATTGAAGGATCTTCAAGTTTCACATGATCCAAAAAGACAAACTAAACAGTGATCTGATTGAACGTTTAAAAAGATTCAGGGTAATGAACTGGCATTACCTATATACCTACTTGAGTTAAATTGGATCGTAAGGAGTTTTCTGAGTGAAATTTACAGCCAAAGGAGATTGGAAAATAAAACAAGATACAACATAAATTGTCTCAGTGAAAGAAGTATACTTACAACTGCAGAAGTCAAATTTTTTGCTTTGGTTGTTGATCTCATCTTCCAGAAGTTTTTTACCCTTTTCTAGCCACTCTTCAAGTTTTTCCTAGGGACAGAAAACAAATTAAAAATAAATATCGAAACTCAGTAGAGAATATAATAGTACAAAGACCAATACCATATCATGTTTACACCAATAGCAGTAACTAGTGGCACATCAGATTAGACATCAAATTTCAGACAGAAGGCAAAAGGAATGCGACACATAAGGAAAGGCATTCGGCTAATGTTCTCCATCCTTCTAAAATAAATCTCAGGTGAATATCACAACCTATAGCATAATGAACAAATAAAAGCATTTCAAACAGCCTACCTTCAGATAAATAGTAATCAGGTGACCAGGAAGTAAAACTTCCTGATTCTGCAAAGAATCTGGATTGTCTGGCACAGAAGTTTGATCAATGAGGGAAAACAGTTTCTGCACCATAAAACTGCAGCAAGAACAAAGAGAGAATAATGATATTTCTCCTTTCACTACAAAAAATAAGAGAATATAGAGCTCTCTAGGACAACTGACAGAATCTACATCTGGCAACTCACATGAGCAGATTGAATTTATCCTCATTTTTATCAAGGTGCACAAAGATGTACTTGCTTAGAACAGCATCAGCAACCTAGTAATAAAGTGAAAGGGAAGGGAGTTAGAGGTCACAAACATGAAAAGTAGGCCACGTCAAAATCAATCATGGGGAACATTAAAGCTATAAGAACACTTACAACAGAGTAACTTTCTTTTTCCAATCCAGCCATGAGGAGCTGAAAGTGCTCGCCTGAGTATAAGCAAAAGGTCAATAAATAGAGACAATTACAAATTTTAAAAGGAAAAAAATGTTCTGATTAATAGTGTGAATGGAGACAATGACAACTGCCAAGTACCCAGATGTTGTTTGCACTGATTGCGAGTGAAAAGGCCCAAATCTCGAAGTTCGTCAAGAATGATCTTTGCCCTCTCTCCGACAAGCTGAGTTCCAACCGCACCCCTCACCCTCCCATGTTTCTCACTGAAGCAGCTAGTTAAACTAGCATATATTTCGTGATCAGAGGTATCAATAAGTGCCTGTAATTGCAGCCGATAAACAGACAATAGCAATAAATCAGCAGTACAGGTAGTGAAAAGCCACCACTTAAGAAACAAAAAAGTGTTTCTCCAAATAATTTGAGGAAAGCGCGAAGGGCAAAAGGGAAAATAAAAAATCACAACCTTCAAAACAACTCCAACAGGAAGCAAGTACTCCCTACCCTGAATCCTGCAAAATGAATACCTGAGGTGAGTTTACTCAAACTTCATGTATGAATGGTTTCAAACAAGTTATCCAATTTCCATTTTTGACTCTGCAGCCAGCTTGACCTAAGAAGTATTTTTCCAATTCCAAAAGTTCACATATTTAGTATCTACATATTCTTGTTTTAACTTGTATCATGAAAATAAAAAAATAAAATTATAATGAGTTATTCAAGAAGACAGGTCTGATCTTTTCCTTTTCACTTCAGTTGGAAACAAGGGAAAACCTTAAGAGCTTCAGCTTCGATAGTTATTATTTATTTAATAAAACTAGAGAAGTAGAATATTCATCTTACTAAGTGGAAAAGCAAAGGTCCGTAGAATTATTTTTCCTGGAAAAAGGAATTTGAGAGGACTCTTTTAATAGAAAACACAAGAGTCTCTTACCAAACCCCAAGTCTAGCACTTCCATTCTGAAGATAATACAATTTCACTGAGACAGATGACTGATCTTCTCTGACACATCTAAACACAAATCGGAGAAGACAACCAAAAGTTAGAAAATGAGTAACAGAGAACCTTAAAGATCCACAAACTAAAAGGCATTGATGCAAAATGAGAAAATAAAACATATCATTAGTTACTTATAAGGATTTTATTTATACAAAGAGAGAAATAGAGAACCTTATTACAACTGCTTTGTCAGTGTATCCTTCCCGCCTGTCACGAAATGAGTTCCGGACCATGCTCATTGGCTGAAATTAACATTGTTTATTCAGATACAAGTGTGGGGAAAAATGTTATGTTTGCTGTCCAAGAAGCATCTGTAAATTCATTGATCTTTACTTTCCTTCTACCTAAGATGTAATCTTTCACAAATATCTATGGCTCAATTGTATTAAAATTTCTTAGCATAAGTTCAACTTACATAGTTACGCTTCGGCAAAATCAGAAGACGGACAACTCTTTCAAGGCCATTCAAAATAAAGTAGCTGCATAGACAGGACAAAAGAGGTTATCCCAGTATGAATACTTTCATACACAACCAAATGAATTAGCATATACCTAATCACAGACACGTACTATCAGCTCAATTGGACTATAAATAGTAAAGAGAACTTACCCACCCATCTCTGAAGCCTCCTCTTTGCAAGCTACCAACTTTTGAGGGCTTGCACCATTTAAATGGCAAAGTTTTGACTGCATTTTCCCAACACCTCAATAGTAAATATTTGCTTCAAAGAATACAAAATACCAACCAAAAGACTACTATAAAGAGGATTTTCTATGTAGAAGTATCCATTTCACTCTATGATACAAGCACACTAGAATACAAGAGGGCTTGTACCAACAAGAACAAATCTTCTCACCAATGATTAAAAAAAACCAAGAACTGACCTTTAACATTATAGGGAAATTCCCAAAGTCCACATTCTCTCGTATATCTGGTCCACCGTCATATTGAAAGATCATTTCAGCACAGAACTTAGCCGAGTAAGAAATTTTTGCTTGTCTACACTATAACAATTACGTAGAAGAAAACAAAAGCTGGGGGTCAAAACAAGTGTCACAAGAAAAATAGAATCAACAGGACAAACGGCAAACTCTGTTACCTCATAAGGAAACAGTGAATCACGTATTTTTCCTGAAGAACCCCCTTCCTTCAAGGGTTGGTGTACCTCGGGCTTGCCTAGCCTAAGTACAACAATGGTCAAGGAAAAACCTTGTGGCAACCAGAATGAAGTAAAAGTATCTAAAAAAAATCCAGCTTTAGGCGCCAAAATGAATGTGATTCTAAACATAGAAAACAATATGCACACTTCGGAACTTAGAGAGTCACTCACAGCTAGCTATATCAATTTTCAACTAAGTTTGATCGTAAAGGCGCCAAAATGAGTGATTCTAAACATCGAAAACAACATGCACATTTCGGAACTTAGAGAGTCCCTCACAGCTAGCTATATCAATATTCAACTAAGTTTGATCATAAAGCCGAATTTTTCAAATTCAAAAACTGAACTTGAATAACGCCCATAATTAGTCCAACTGTGCGACGTGAATAATAGTGAAAATAACTATTTCAATTCAGTGAAAGAAGATAGACAACAATGGTGAGAAGAAACATTGACATTCACAAAATGTACAAAAAGGATATTCCTAAGCTTCTTGTTGGTGAATGGATCGAAAATCTCGACGGGTTTGACACGTTCGAGCATTTTTTCCAGACCAGCTTCAACCATGTAATCGAACGACTCTATGTGGTGGCTGAAGAGTTCGCGGAGGTTGTCGTAGTTCGGCGTTGCGCCGGGTTTGTAGCCGGCCATGTTGCAGCTCTCACGGAGATTGCACAATACCTTCTCTTCCAAGTTTCGTCTGGAGTTGCTGCCGGTGGGGAAGGGTTTAGGACAGGTTTTGCCGCAGTTGAATTGAACTCGCTAAAATTTGGCCAAAAAAAAATTGAACTTGCTAATTTGATGTACGTAGGTTGTCGAGGGTTTTCTTTTCTGGTCCAATGTCAGTCTCCTTGTTCTTAAGGGTTAGGCTTGGGCTTTGGGCTCATAGTCATATAAATTGGAATTTTTTTTTTTTTTTGGGAAACTTTTACTTTCTTTTTTAGGCCAGGCATTTTGGGTAACTTATATATTCTAAAACAATGGTCTTTATTTAGATTTTATTAGATTAGATAGATACAATAATAATCTAATGTAAAGAAATATAATTTTACTTGATTAATCCGGATAATTATACGTGACAAAATAAGTAATTTTGAATTTTTTTTATATACATAGTATAATATAAACTATTGAATCGGGTGTTGCACAAACTAAAAAACACACATCCATCGTATTATTGATTATTTTACTACATTAGTATATATAAATTATAAATACATATATCATTTATAAGGACTTTACCCCTACTTTTACATAAAATAAATGTTTGTAAATAATAGTACC
The DNA here is from genome assembly GCA_036873135.1 of Clarkia xantiana subsp. parviflora. NCBI lineage: Eukaryota > Viridiplantae > Streptophyta > Magnoliopsida > Myrtales > Onagraceae > Clarkia > Clarkia xantiana. The sequence goes on from JAPTYO010000003.1 coordinate 18,714,715, forward strand.
TTATAAAAAATTATGACTATTTTATTATAATATTCAATAACACGTTATCTCTCGGTTTTTTTTTTTTTTTGCTATAGTCAATTATTCTTTTTGTTAACAAAAAAGAAATAAATTATTAATAAACAATTAAAAATTCGTTATGTTACGTAATATTTAAGATCTTATATATTTATTAATAGTGTATCACACATTTAAACCAAACATATGCACTCATATATAATCAATTAATCATACAATTTATATATTTTTTAAAAAGTCTCGTTATTGGTCGATCGTTTTGGTCGATGGTATGGTACACTATTATTATTTTTTGCCACTAATATTTTTTTATTTAAAGTTTTGGCCACTAAATTATAATATGCACATGTACCAAGCTACCAACTGACAGCCCAACTGGATGGAAACATAAAAAAATATCTAGAATAACTGCGCGCCGAAACCCTCTCCACGTGTCACACAAAAATCCCATTCACCGTCACAAGTCTTTCTTGGGCCCCACTCTTCTTCCTCTTTTCCAAACCGTCTCTCTTCGCCGTCCTCATAAATCTCCGGCTCTCTCTCTCTCTCTAAATCACAGCAGGTCAGCATCTTTCTCTCTCTAGATATCTCGCTGCCGGCTCTTCACAGTTCCTCGACCGATTTTGTGTGAAAAAAAGAGAATTTTTTATTTGTTTTGCAGGGGCGGAGTGCAGAGGAAGATCTGATGTACATGTTGGTGGATCTAAACTGCGAATCGGATCGCCACCATGGACATTGAACTCAAAGGTACTGTTTTTCCAGTCAATTGTCTCATCGCGTTCTCAGTTCAGCTGCTAGATCGTGTTATCATAGTGTCAATTCGCTGTTTTCAGTTTGGTATCGGATTTAGTGCGGTTAATTTTGTAACGAGCTGCCAGAACTTGAATCCCTTATTTGTCTGCTTACTATTTTTAACGGAAGCAGATATGGAATTTTGCACCGGGATTAATAATCGTGATGATCAATTCGATCAATATTTGAATTCTCTCCGACACATCTGGGTAAACCCGGTCATACTAATGCTCAGCTTTAGCTGTTCGACTCCTCAAAACCCGATTTTGAGAAGTCGAACTAAAAAAAAAAACTGGATTTTGCATCAACTTCAGCTCAGGCCTTAAAAAATCGTAAAGCTCGAATTTCGTCTTGATCTTGAACGATCTGGCTAAACCCAGTCATACTAATGCTCGGCTTGAGCTGTTCGACTCCTCAAAATCCGATTTTGAGGAGTTGAACTAAAAAACCTGGATTTTGCATCAACTTCAGCACAGACCTTAAAAAATCAGCAAGCTCGAATTTGATCTTGAGCACTCTGACCCCAATTTTGCTTGGCCTTCATTTTTTTAGGTGTATCTGATTATGATTCTGCTGTAAGCTGTGGATTTATTGCTATCCTGGTTAGTTTGGTTAGTCTTTGAATTGATTAAGCTATTCAATCTGGTCTTATGAAGTGTTAGCCTTTGGTGGAGTTTGATTACCGGAGGAAAGGCAATGTTCTTCAACTTTTTGACCACATGAAGAGAAAATAGTAGGTTGCAACCATAACTGGTGTTTGCTGCTAAATGATCTACTGCAATTGCATTTAACCCGACTTGCCCGACTGGAATGTTCCGTTTAACATTCATATTCTTCTCTTATGATTCCGTCCTTGTTTCAGTGTTGGTTTTTGCTGTTTATTTTTATTTTTAATTAAGAAAGCCAATATCGTCATTTAGGGTTTAATAATTTCAGTCTCCTTTCTTAATAGGAAATGCACAACAGAACATTGAGGCATCAGTCAATGGCCTCTCGGACAAGGGATTTCTCTTCAAAGCTCAATTTCATGAGAATTCAATTGAAAAATTGCCTGGACTAAAAAATGTAATCGAGGCACAGCAGCAAGATCAAGATGCTATCAAATTGGTTACTCCACTAAGCAACAAGTTGTCTGATAGTTTCAATGGATATCATACTAAAGCTGCATATCGGCATGACAGCTTACCCTTCTATCCAGAATCTCAAAAGTTATTACAGTGCTTACAAATAAATCCTTTCGAAAGAAGATCATACCCCTTACATCCGGGCAATGGTTATCAGTATGTGCCGTTTAACGGGTACGCTCCAGATAACCATCTCCAAGATTTTCACTACTTTGTGGTCATTGACTTTGAGGCAACCTGTGACAAGGAAAAGAATCCCCATCCACAGGAAATCATCGAGTTCCCTTCTGTGATAGTGAATAGCATGACTGGTCAATTAGAAGCATGTTTTCAAACATATGTCCGACCGACTTGCAATCAAGTTTTGAGTGACTTCTGCAAAGATCTCACCGGCATCCAGCAAATTCAGGTTTGTAACTTATTATTATTATTATTTTGGGTAAATTGTTCTTATAATTTTCGGTTAAGAACCTATAAACTGTATGAGGTTTGCTTTGGTGTCTGAAGTTTGAATTGTTGATATTGGTTGTCTGAAGTTTCAACTTTGATGAAATTTAGTTTTTCGTTCATTTTTTCTGTCAAATTTGACATAATGGTTTATAGGTTCTTAACCCTATAATTTTTTTCATTTATACTTACTACATATGGTGCACGCATTATAGGTGGATCGAGGTGTTACTCTTAGTGAGGCTCTTCTGAGTCATGATAAATGGCTAGAAAATAAGGGAATCAAAAATACAAACTTCGCGGTGGTCACTTGGTCGAATTGGGATTGCCGTGTGATGTTGGAATCAGAGTGCCAGTATAAGAATATCCGCAAACCAACTTATTTTAACAGGTCAGTTGCTGTAGTAAATAGTATATGTTATGCATATTCAAGTATTGGATTTCAAAGAAGTACCCACTTTTTATTTTCGTATTCATGCATTGTTGGTCCTGTTTTCAAATTTGATAGTTGAACATCCAAATTGAACTAAGATCGCCCTCATTTTAGCAGCGCATATCTTGCTTTTGTTAAACCTGGGAAAAAAGTAGGGTTAAGAATATAAAAATAGTCTAAATATAGACTAGTTGCTAATCGCTGTTCCATATTTAAAATGTTGATATCCAGTGTCTCAACTATCAGATTTGTAGCTTTTCACTTTTTCGACTGATTTTGGCGTTAAAATTGACGATTTAAGCAACAAAATCATGTTACTTTCCACTTTTCTAAAGTATCAAATTTACTTTTTTTGGTAGACAAGGGAAAATAACAAAGAACAAAGATGGAACATCAAAAAGACAAACCACCAAAGTACTAACTAAACAAGATCTCTCCTAATCAAACGGGGTTCGCAGACCCTGACCATATCTTTAACCGTACAAACTCTAGCCTCTCTAGAGTTATACTATGTATAACAAGACTAGACTGTTAATAAAGTATCAGATTTGTTACTCATGTTTTAGGCTTATTGGATACGTAAAAACAAGTTTATTCCGCCATAAGAGAAAAAAAATTGAAATCAACAAATCTGATAGTTGGTACACTGAATATAAACATTTTAATTTTAAGACAACGATTAGCAACGTGATTGTGAGACTGTTTTTAGCTTCTTAACCAAAAAACTATCCAAAGTTCACTCTATGGGTAAAAATGTTCTTTTTTGTTTATTTATCAGGTGGATAAACCTGAAGGTCCCATTCCATGATGTTTTCGGCGCCGTGAGGTGCAACCTTAAGTCAGCAGTGGAGATGGCAGGGTTAGTTTGGCAAGGCCGAGCACATTGTGGATTGGACGATGCAAAGAACACAGCGCGTCTACTCGGCATCCTCATGCACCGAGGAATCCGGTTCTCCATCACAAACTCACTGACTGGGCAAGAAACCAACCAATCAGCACTGCACCAGCAGTATAATCCTTACTGTTACTGTGGAGTGAAGAGCAGCAAGGGATTAGTTAGGAAACCGGGGCTTAGGCAAGGAAGCTTCTTCTTCGGGTGTGGGAACTGGACTGCTGCTCGAGGCGCTTGCTGCCAGTTCTTCGAGTGGACTTCATGACTGCAAATTTCAAAGCTTTTCTCTGGTGAACAGCTTCTATGGAAAACTGAACTATTTGAGAAAGGAATGATCATTTAACTTCAACTCAATTATGTGATGTTGCTTTGGTTAGGTTAGGATGGTGTTTCTGACATGGTTAGACATGCTGCATTGTTAATTATCAATCTATCTATTTGGAAAGTGTGACTGAAGGATGAGACTTTGTCATTGTTACTTGTTTTCGAAGATACTGTCAGTTTTTACAGTGTTGAAAGGGTTATAAATGATAATACTCATTGTGAACTATATTAGCATATCTAAAATGAGTTTTTTTTTTTTTTTTCAATGTATAAGATTTTACTAATTAAATTGGGAAAAGTATGTAAAACATGCAACATGTTTGAAAAAGATGGTTTTATGGACCAATATGTTTTAAAACGTACAACATGTTTGAAAAAGATGGTTTTATAGACCAATATGTATTAAAATATACAACAAACTTACAAAAGATCGTAAAATGTCTATCGTCCACTTGTTATCACTAATCTCATTAAGTGGACACGTACGGATGACTTTTTTTTTTAATAATTATTATTATTATCTACATCCACTCATTAATAATCATTGCTATGTATAAATTAATTTCTTATTTTAATTATTATTTTTTTTAAAATGTGTTTCACACGTGTCCAATTAATGAAACTATTGATAACAAGTAGACGGTATGTCATTTTAACATCTTTTGCAAGCTCGTTGTACATTTTAATGCATATTGGTCCATAGAACCATTCTTTTCAAACATGTTGTACATTTTAAAACATATTGGTCCATAAAACTATCTTTTTCAAACATGTTGCATGTTTTACATACTTTTCCCAATTAAATTTAAGAACCTATAAACTCTCTGAAGTTTGAAGTTTGTTTCATGTTCGATTTTGGTGTCTGAAGTTTAAAATGTTAAAATGGACAGTCCCAGATTTCATTTTTGTTGAAATTTAGTGTCTTGGTCTAATTATTTTAGAGAAGCTAATCCTGATGAAACCGACTGTCAAATAGGAACTCTCATGCACGCTCCATTCTTGTCACATTGCCGGGATTGCCACCTAAGAAGGTGGCCACATCTACGCAAGTAAATTTCGCTTTATTGTCCCTGAAAATTACTACAAAATACTCTGCTGGAAACCTTTTCTTTTAGATGTTCAAGTTTTAGGAGAAATTTGACGATTATAAAAAGTAAAGAGTGATGAATTATGAGTGGGTAAATGGGTCGATGGAAATGTTTGAACGGAGAGGAAAAGACGTGTGAATACACCAAATTTTAACAAAAATGAAAATAGTCAATTTCAACATTTTAAACTTCAAATACCAAAATCGAACATGGAGCAAACTTAGACAGTTTATAGGTTCTTAACCCTAAATTTTATTTAGGGTTAATAACTAAAAAACTGTCCAAGGTTTACCCTATGTTAAAATTAGGTGTCTGAAGTTTGAAATGTTAAAATGAACTGTCTCAAGTTTCATATTTGTTGAAATTTGGTGTCTTTGTGCGTCTTTTCATCTCCATTCAATCATTTTCATAAACCCACCAACCCACTCATAATCCATCACTCTTTACTTTTCACAAAATCGTCAAATTTCACTTAAAAATTGAACATTTAAAAAAAAGTTTCTAAAAGAGTGGTGCGGAGCCATTTTCCAAGGACAATAGAGCGATATTTACTTGCCCGGATGTGACCAACTTTTTAAGTGACGGTCCCGGCAAGATGACGAGAAGGGAGTGTGTATGAGAGTTCGATATTGACAGACGGTTTCGTCGGAATTGACTTCTCTAAAGTAATCAAACCGAGACACCAAATTTCAACAAAAATGAAACTTGAGACATTCCATTTTAACATTTCAAACTTCAGACACCTGATTTTAACATAGGGTAAACCTTGGACAGTTTTTTAGTTATTAACCCTTTTATTTATCAAACTTGATCTTATAGTGTTTTCTTTTTTACAGATTCGTTTGTATAATTTTTATTTTTTAATTCACATTTAATTCATCTCGATCATTGCAATCTCAATTTTATGTCTTTACAAATAAATTATTACATAAGTGAAGAAATAGACAGCCTTTTAATTATACAACATAGATAGACTCAGTATATCTTTTCTTACTATTGTAATGGTATGATTACATTTTGCAATTAATCACTTGCATATGAAAAAATAAGAATTTGTGATGTATAATAAGTTGATGAGCAGAATCATGTTAAAGTTCGATTATGTCGAGTATGGATATAAACCGAGTTAAAAATTAAAAGTTTGAGCTCCATCAATGTCAACAGTGTCCAGACATATATTAGTTAAGAATGTTTTGCAAGCATTTCACTGGATCACCGCGAGCCAAAACCAGAAACTTTATTACACTTATAGACTTTACTCTAAAGAGCGTATGAATAAGGGCAGAGGTGAAGGCAGGGGCAGCTATTAAAAACTAACTCACCGCTCAAATTCCCCCTATATAGTAACATCCAGTATAGAAGAAAATAGATGGAATATACAAAAAGGAAACACCACAGCGTTCATCAGCACTATGAATCGGATTTTTCGATCTTCGGGGTGGTCCCGGCATTTTGAAGATACAGACTGCTGGTCACCATCGAATCACTAACCAAACCCACATCGAAATCGAACTGAAGTGCAGCCTTAACCTTCCGAGGACTGGAGAAGTAAAATCAAGAACACATTTTTACTTTGTAACTTAAAGTTAATGGTATATGAAGATTATATGGAAAAATTTAACATTAGCTACCCGTTCAATCGGTTGTTGATGGCTGCAAGGTCCTTTGAAGGGCTTTGATAAGCGTGTGTGCTCTCGCCAACACATGCATAGTAGCTTTTCGCACTGTGGGATATCGAAGCATCCATCTAGAAACCAAGCAGAACAAAGAACTCGACAAAATCAAGAACAGTCTTGACAAAAATCGTTAATTTTTAGTGATAATCGATGCTATACCTTAGAGGATCGCATGGGAGAGACATAGATGTTATGCGCAGGCGACACCTTTTTAGGAGACATGTCTGGCACGGCTGGAAACTGAGATATCTTAGGCGGCGATCCATGACATTGACCTTTTCAACAAAACAACATAGATTCAGGATTCGTTTTCGTTGTTTTTTTGTTAAATTTGACGAATTTGGGTATGAGTTTTCTTCAATTCATGTATATTTACGTCAACTAAGTTAAACTGAACCTCAATTTTGCATAGATTCTTCAATTTCACTGTTAGCAACAATTCAAACCTAAGCCATCTAAAAGCAACATGGTGCAATCTTGAGACTATGATTAGGTTCTTAACCCAATAAATAATGAAAAATTCTTAGACATGTCAGAAGCATACCATTGTCGGCGTTATTGCTAACTTCAGGAGCACGATCGGTTCTTGGAGGAGCTCCAGCAGGGCCAAGCTCCACCAAGAATGGCTTGACAGAAGGAACAAATACTTCATTGTAAAATGTAATGATATCAACATGTTCATGTCCAGCTCTCTGTTATGAATCAATTTACAGTGTCAGTAAAGTCTTTTTAGCAGTAATAGAAAACTGAGTAATTTAATGACAGGAGTACCCCGTTTCGCCGCACTGATGAAGAATCGATAAAAACCGTACGGAATACTTGAGGTTTGCAATGTGGTTGCTTGCGGTAGTTGCAAATGATGTCCCGGAAGGTGAGGTTTATTTGAGAGATCTGCCCGAAAAAAAAAAGAAGAAAATAATAAAAATTGCAATTTAGAAGAAAAATAGAATGTTTTGTGCAGGTTGAGACAAACCTTAGCCACTCCGTAAAAACAGCAGAGAATGATTTGGTCAATGTGTCGATTGAAGAAGAGACTTGTCTGCAGATTGAGTATCTGTTGGAAAAGGCGGTAAATGTTCTCCTTCATCTGCTGGGGAAGTTGTAACCGTTCGAGCATCCCGTTGATGCGCACTGCAGCTAGTTTCGTGATCTAAACAGACAACCATGCTAAATTAGACAACCAATACATGAAGTTCGAACATTTTGTAGCAGGGAGATTATGGGTTGTCACAGAACAAAAGAAAACAGTGTCAGATCACAGAACAAAAGAAAACATTTCTCATTACCTTGCTAAAGAAAATATTGATCCCAGTTTCGGCACATGTTTCACCCCCACCTCCTGGATTTGGTCGATTAGGACTGCATAATTTTTAAAAATGAAAAGCTATCACCTTCAATATACTTGACACAATATGTATACCCGTCCCTTCATATTTACCCTAATATTATTACCTGGCAAATGCTGATTGCAATGGAGGTGGTGTCATTTTCGACTTCAAATTACTGAGGGCCAAAAGACGATCCTTTACTGGTGAAGTGAATGAATTTCGTTCAACTAATACACTTCGGAAGTCGATGTTTGGTCTTTTCGGTGACCTCATTTCCCCATTTTGACCTGAATCATACAATGTGATGAGCAATGGATCCAAATTTCAAAATGACATGGAAAAAAATGAGCAATAACCCAATTTCTGGAGTCCATTACTTAAATGGCCATCTCACATATCCCAACTACTAAAATGTAAACTAATTAAAAAAAAAAATACCAAAATGTCCGTCGGGTCTCTTTGAAAAAGAGGCGGTGAAGGTCTGTTGCTCTTTCAAAGAGTGGCGGATGAACAGTACCGTTATTTCCAACGACAATTATACAAAATAGTGCCGATGTGACGGCACTGTTCATCCGCCGCTCTTTGAAAGAGCAACATACCTTCACCGCCGCTTTTTCAAAGAGCCCCGGCGGACATTTTGGTAATTTTAATTAGTATACATTTTAGTATTTGGGACATATGAGAAGACAATTTGGTAAAAAATTAAAACCAATGCATATGATTAGAGAAAGCAAATTGAGAATACTAGGAAGAATATCAAGCTTCTGACCAGAAGTTGTTGCAGGCAGTCCACTGGGAGAGAAGTTAATATGCATGGCAATTGCATCCAAGGATGGCATCGGTTCTGCCAACAAGACCAGTCGATTGATATCAGCTGATAGAGCTGGTCTTGCAACAATCAAAGAGTTGTACATGGAGGAACCTTTCTCCCACACCATGCTCTCCAACAGTCTCTCTTCTAACGAATTGAGATGCCGCTTCAATTCCCTTGGAAGAGTCTCCTCGTGCCTAATGAAGCTCTCTATCACTTTGCTTAGATCAAAAGCCGTTATCCCCGTTCTCTCCAGAACAGCAGGGAATAACATAGTCACGGTTTTATGAGTCGCCAGAACGAGTTCAGCAGAGCATGCAAGCATACATCTATGAAACCTCTCATTGGTCAACAACGAGGTCAAATTGTTGGAGTGCAAAACTTGGACTTCTGCCCTACACATTGCTTCTAGAACCCTGTAATATAACTTGCACGCCTCGAGCCTTCGTTGTTCAGCCCATATGTTGTCCATTACAGAGCGGTCTCCTACAGTGCTGCTAGGAAATATAGCTTCCATAATTATTTGGGCCCTGCGAACCACATCAGTGGTTACATCACGGTCACATGATGTCATGAATCGATGTAGTTCAGTTGATGGGTTTGAGGGAAGTGGAGAGATGACAGTTCGAAGCCATTTTGCAGTTGTCATTGCAGTGCTGACAGGGGTATTGGCTATCCTTGAGGTGGAACCACCAATGATGCCATTAACATGAGATGTAGGAGACCGGTAAGGAGATAGTGGACTTGTAAAGGACTTTGTAGGAGAGGCAAATGTTTCAAAATTTCTCTACATGAAATATCAAGTAACAAAGGTTTAAGAAACAAAAAATTCATTTATAACAAAAAAATAGGGTTAATAACTAAAAAACTGTCTAATGTTTACCCTATGTTAAACTTAGATGTCTGAAATTTGAAATGTTAAAATGGACTATACCAAGTTTCATTTTTGTTGAAATTTTGTGTCTACGCGCGTCTTTTCATCTCCCTTCAATCATTTTCATCAACCCACTCACCTACTCATAATCCATCACTCTTTACTTTTCACAAAATCGTCAAATTCGGTCCTGGCAAGATGACGAGAAGGGATTGTGTATGGGAGCTCGAATTTGATAGTCGGTTTCGTCGTAATTGACTTCTCTAAAGTAATCACACCACATTTTAACAAAATTGAAACCTTGGACGCTATAGTTTAACATTTGAAACTTCAGACACCTAATTTTAACATATGGTAAACCTTGGACAGTTTTTTAGTTATTAAACCCCAAAAAATAATTTAAATTTGTGTCGAACAAACCTTGGCGCCAGTAATGTTGAGATTTCCCCCTGATAAACTCCCAGACCCAAGTATGCTGTCTTCCTCATTAGCAAACACTTCCAATTCACCTATATTACTTACTGCATTCTTATAATCCTTCTCTAAAACGCTGAGGCTATATGACAAAGACGACTCCTCCATAAGGTCCACAAAATAGACCAAACCATCTGTATAAAGCAGAGTAAACAGATTATAAACTCAAGCATTTACCGGAGACTTTACTTTTCGTATTAGTAAAAAAGAAAGATTTGCCAACCTGGGTTTATATTTGCTAAACTGTCTGCTGAACTTTCAGAAGCTGATTTAGGAGTTTTGTGTAAAAGATCAATTATTAATTTATTGGTGCTATCCAGTGTTTGCCTCAGAGCTTGTTCGGTTGTCTCATGAAGATCACAAAGTGATCCAATCAAGTCCACACCCTTGTTAGTTTTCCTAGCTGAACAAAACATCGCTTTAGTGGGAAATCTCAAACTACGAACACAATGAGAGAGCTTTAAAAAAAAACAACAATAACATACGAAAAAAGGAGCAACATTATTACCAAATCGTGACTTATCAGAAATACTGAATTCCCTGAAACGGATTGGCATGTGGATTATCAGGATTGCCTGCCATGGAATAGTGATCATCAGAAATTGAAAATCAAAATCAAAATATACAAATTACTCAAGCTGCTAAATGAAAAGAAAGTGAGAGAGAAACTGACCAATACAGAAACCAAACCATTGACGCAAGTTACAAGGTCCTTAAAGCGCCCAAAAGTGTGTCTCCTAAGTGCCAAGAACAGAACCCACCCAAACCGCTGGTAGTCTATCCCAGGATCAGTTGTGCTTCCCACAGCTGGCTTCTTATCTCCGCTTGTAGAAAATAATTCACGGTATGTTCGTTTATAGTACCTTGAAATATAAAATTGCTCCTAAATATTAACCATGTGGAACATGGACTGATAAAGTTACTGGAAAAATATAAGAATAACCATTCAGCCCACTGAATCATTTAAATAGAAGCAGAGATGCAAACTTATCCAATATATTGTTTTTGACCATAGCCGGTAAAGGACTAGTAAGAGAGATCTAGAATAGTGCGACTAGGATAATACAAGGAATCAACTGATGAACTGAAGCACAAAATAGTGTGAAAATAGTATCTTTATAGCTACGACAGTAAAATCTCAAGGTTTCAATTTTCTTCACTTAAGCAACATATGTTGAATAAAAAAACATAATATTTTGCCTTATCAGATTAATTTGAAAAGATGATAGATATTCCAAGTTTCTGAACATGCAATTGCTTCCTTGGGGTAAACATTGCCACAAAGAGCTGGACAAGAAACAAATAAATTAATTTTTTTAGCTGTTATATAAGAAACAAATAAACGACATGATTTTAGTTGATTCTTGATTCTTAGACCACATATCAGAATGCCAACAGTTATGAAATATGCAAAACTGAAGAAAGAAAAACTGAGGGTCATACAGATCAAAGAGATTATGTTCATCTGCTTAGTTCAAATCAATACAGATGCAAAAGAACTTACTGACTCAACAAAATTAGGTGGACAAAATTTGCTTGCATCTCCTTCATCTGCGTAAAATTACAACATAGAAAAGTAATAACAAAATCTTTATTAAATAATACTGAGACACTGAGACTGACTAGGTAGACATGAATGCAAAAGCAGAAATAAGAACCACAAGTTTGAAACTCTCCATCATACCTCAAGCCTACTCTGCCAGTCTGTCCCATACTTGCTACATAAGATTGATTCTGCCTTGATGATATATTGGGGAAGCTCTTTAAAGAAATCCACAATACTGCTAGAACAATGACCAGTTAGTAAAAATTAAGTGGAGTAACAGTTTGGGTCAGAGGGAAGACTTAAAAAGTATGTACTTGAGCTTTGCAAGTCGAAGTATTCCGCATAGTGTGAAACCATCATTCTCAGCTTCTTTCTGCTCATTATCAGTATTCTTCTTGCTTAACCTTATGACGGAGTACAGTACAAAAGCAAACCAATAACGTTCTGATTCTTCAGCCTATAATAAAGAAAGGAAACCCCCATAAATATAAGTAAACATAGGAGAGATAAACATAACCTAATTACACAAACTTTAACACGTACCGTGACACTTCCAATCGAAGAGGTTTGCATCAGATGCAGGGTTTCCTTAAACAGCTCCATCGCTTGCCGACACATGCTCTCATCCAATGATGGCATATTCTGTTATATAACACTCATAAGAATCTCAATGATAGCTCAAACTTAATCAATAAAGTCAGATGCACCTCAGAAAATAGGCTCATGTTTATAATACCTTGCAGAATTCAGTGAACCTTGATTCAGCAGCATCTTTGTCACCGCTAGTGGTGAGGGACTGACTTGAACTCAAAAGAAAAGGCTTAACTTCCTCCATATCCTTCAATTAAACTAGAACCAAGAAGATCTGATTACCATTACCCAAATAGCTGATTACGATTCATACCAACAAATACAATCCTCCGCTGTTAACTTGAAGTTAACAAGTAAAACTACCTGATATGCTATCAGTTATAATATAGAAAAAAATCTAGTGTAACCTATACCGATAGGCAATAATCTAATCAACGACAGAAAGGTGCTCAAACATACAACAACAAGTCAAAAATCCATGGATTGAATGAACTTTAGCTTCCGTTTCACTCGATCTGCTATACTATAGTTTACGAACTCCATCAAAAGACAGAACTGCTTCAAGATTAAAGAATATTGTGAAACTAAAAGTAGCTAGAATATTCGAGATAAAGGAAGTAGAAGGGTGGAACTTTATCTGAAACTACGAACTCTTTACACAAGATAAGTGGATTACACAACGGAAAATTCAAACTCAATCCATGAGGTTTTCAGATCATGTCCAATCTCAGAAAGAAAGAAAAAAATATTTCAATTTAGTAAATCAAGACGAGCTCCTTGCCACAAAATTTGAAACGGAAGAACCGCAGCAGAACAATGGAAATGAAAAACACGACACTTACAGCTGAAATCCAGGTCAACAACACTTCTCCAGTCTCCAGATCTGAACCCACAAAACCCTAGATTTCAATCTCCAATCGGGCAAACCCACAGCATTCAATAGCGGAATGCGAGCTGAAAGAAGCTCCGAAGATGCTGAAGAGAAGAAGCCCTAAAGTCTGATCCTTTCCCTCTCTTCTGTTTCTCTCTCTAAAATCTGCTTGTTCAAGGCGGAAAGCTTTCTGTGGCAGAGCGCGGGAAAACACACATGGATACATACATGCATGATGGGCCTACCATACATAAAATACATGCATATACATGGGAAACCATGGTTAGTCGACGCGTGGCAGCTGTTAGGTTTATTTTACCGCCAATTTTATCACCGTTACGATATGAGCGGGTCCGCCGTTACAGCGACAAGGGCCCTCGTGTGGGGACTGGGCCCCACTGGAATTTTTTTTTTTCATTGTTCTTACTTCTTAATTCTTATAGAGGCTGGGCTTGCCTGTGGCCAGGACTGTAAGTTTGGGCCTATTAAACTACAATTATTAAGATAAAATAAAACAATTATTAAATAATATATAAAATTATATAATTATTACTTTTATTTATTTTTTATATTAATATTATTATTATTATCTATTTGTATTATTATAATAATAATAAAGCAATACATTTTTAAGTGTTGTTTTTTTACGAGTGAGATTTTTCAAATGTAGAAGTGAGATCCTTCAAAGTGACATATGATATTATATATTTATAATTCACGTACATCATTTTTATAAATTATAATTAATAATAATATGTTTGTTTGATATATGGTGAATAACTCTAATTCTTATGTATGTTTGGATCATGTTATTAACTGGTTCAATAAGTTTTTTTTTTTTTTTTATAGTTTTGGTCATACATATTACAAATATTGTTTGATTATAAAAGATGACGATTTTGTCATTCCCTTGTTAATACTAATAGTAAAAATAGAAACAAATGTAAAAAAAAATTAGAAGTAAAATGTAAAAAAAAAAGTGTTAGTAGATTTTGAAATAATCTTAAAATTTTCAACTTTGTATATGTAGTAAATAAAATTTAAGAATTAATTAAATTCTAATAATAAATAAAACTAGAAAATATACTTTTAAAAATGAAAAAAAAAACATAAAAAATTAGAAACATTTAGTTAATAATTTATATATAAAAAAATTATATTTATTAAAAAAAAATATGTGATATGCTTGATCCACAACCGGGTCGACTTTGGCTCAAATTGATCTAGTTAGGATTTGATCCGTACTTAGTCCGACTAAGACTACGTCGCCAAGATCTAGGCTCAATTTTTTTTTAATAACAAATTAGTTTTTTATTTAAAAGAATGTTTTTTATCAGAATTGGAATTTGGAGCCCATAGTGCAGGTGACCACGTAAGAGGAGCGGAATGCTATTCGGAGTATTCACATGAGAAGAGGAGTCGGCATACGTGACAAGATAGTGTGGCCATCATCCAAAACTGGGATTGCCATACCAAAATTGGTCTACCATCGAATTCGCGAGAAAGAGCAATTGAACCATTCTTTACGTCCCTCAACCTCGATGATTTTAAAGGGGGTTTGGAAATGTATTTGGAAAGGGATACCCCCAACCAAGGTCAAATTTTCTTTGGAGGAGTTGTGCGGATGCTTTACCGACTTTTGACGAACTTAACCGGAAAGGAGCCGCGTTGGAAACAAATGCCATTTTTGTCATTGTGTTGAAACTATTGATCATGTTTTATTACATTACATATGGACTTCACCGGTTTGGTTCGGATGCCTTGGGATGAGATGGAATCGAGGAGATGAGCTAACATGGGTGGTGTCACAGGGGTTAAATTCACCTAGATTTTTCGCCTAAGTAAAGCTCCCTGCTGGCGTAATTGCACCTCCAATCACCAGCCAAGACAGAACACGAACACAACTAGGAACGTTTTCGACGGCTAGTCGCGAACAAACTTCACAAGATCGCACTAAAGGACACTTCAAGGAACCAACGAGTACAATGCAGCCAATAATATGAAGAAGAAGATTAATCAAAACATAATAGAAGTAGTGGAACACTTGTCTTTATTCATTAACAAATGCTTGGCGCCTGATTACAAAAACGCCTCACTAGCACTCAATTTCGGAACTTCGCTCCATTCAGCCCTCGCCCACGAGTTCTGCTCACTATTACTCACTTCACTTTAGGTCACCTCTAAATCATAACCAAGCACCCGAAACTCAAAGGGAGAGGCAGCTCATTTTATAACTCAAGTGCTGCCACAAATCTCTCCTAGACATATCTATCTAGATCTATATATAAATCTTATCAAGTAAATATATATATTTGGCCAGCTTTTATATATATCTATTCCCGCATAAATATGTCTATCTATATCTAATAATATATACTTATAACATATATATATCCTTAACATACAATCAAACCAAACATATATATCTATATCACCATAAATCTCTCATTCAAGATATATTTCAGCATAGATCTTGATCTCCAAGTATTGGGGGGTTTTGATCTTGCTTGGGGGGCTAAGGCATCATATTAGGTCGGAAAAGGAGAGTAACTTGCCGTCCAAGAAAGCTCCTAAGTCGGTTTGGGGCGGATTCCCTCCATTTGAACATCAAATGACACATACCCTTAGTCACTAGGCTCTTCTTTTGGCTTGGGGCAGATTGTGCTTGCATAAGGGCAATGACATACCTTGGGGTAGCCATCAAGAACGTTTCTTACACTCCAAGATTGCTTCTTGATCACTCAAACACGGACTTCAAACCCTTGGGCCAGCATCATTCCCCATTTCCTTGACTACGCACACTAGACAAGGTACTTGGCGGGACACTGCTGCTGCACTAAGGATGCACCTTATTGGGCATTTACAGCAGCACTTATTTGAGCACGAACTAAGACATCACGACCACACTTCCATCACTGGGACATCCATCCTTAAAACATTAACATCCATTCATTGTCTTCACCCATAAGCCAACATCAATCCTTCACGAAATCACCCGCACATTGCTATGATCCACCGTGTTCGCTCTCCAATTGCTCGTTGAGCTTGGAAAGCATGCTCTTCATAGCTAAATACATGCTTTCCAATATGTGTGACTTCTAAGGGGCTAATAGGTGGGATGACTAGAGGAGGCGATGGAAATGGCTAATCGAGAAAGCGAGTTCACTGATTTTCTGAGCTTAAAGGTTAAGATGAGTGCGTGGAAAATTTGGAAGGAACGATGTAGAGCCACTTACCAAAGAGACCGTCCTAATCCACACAAAGTATTGAAACGTATTCAACATTTGCAGGTGAATTGTGGGCAGCGGAGGATCGCCCATACGCTAGACAACGCATTGATAACAGGAGCACAGACATAATTTCATCGGGGCAAAAACTAGCACCGAGAGCAGTCTCCATATGCCGTGACAGGAGCTGGCTGAAGGAAACTAGCCGGGCCGGAAATGGAATTGTGGTCAGGGATGAGTTCGGCAACTTGGTAGCGGGTAGACATACTCGAGACAGGGAACCCAGGGCAGTCATGGCGGAAACAAAATCAATTTTATAAGGTGTCGAACTTGCAGTTCATAATCAATGAAGGGAAGTCGTCATCGAGTCGAATACAGAGTACATAGTACACCAAATTCGACATACAACGACAAACCTCGACTGGAGATTCGACGCCATTATTAGTTCTATTCGTCAGGTTGCGGGTATGTTCCAAAATGTCATGTAGAAGGTTATTCGACACGTCAGTCAGTGTTCAAACTGAGTTGCAATCCAATTAAGAAATGAGATGTGCCCGATTTATTAGGTTGTAATACCCCATTCTCCTCTTTTATTTATTTTACTACTAGATTGTAATCCAGGTTGAACTTTGTCAATTTCGTATTAATGGGCATTTTTTTTTTAAGAATGGTCCGCTCAAGGGAATTGGGCTTAGCCTATCATGCGTTCATGAACTCAACTTCAATTCAATTTGGTCCATCATCCACCAAAGCCCGTCCGCACATTCATTCTGCCGTCTCCGCTCCCTCCGGCACGACATCGCGCTTCTCTAATCACCGAGTGAAGCTCAGCTGAGCAAATTTTCCTACAGCGACTTACTAGAGCCAATCTCGTCACCGTCGGCGTTGCTGACTACTGCTGAATCTGCTCGCTCGATCGTTTACCATGGTAAGAGCTGTTTTTAGTTAGTCATGTCTCTGGCTTCATCGTTTTATACAAGGGAGGTGCTGTTTTATTCTGTTGCTCTGATTGCTGCAGTGCATAGACTTCTGTTGTTTGTATTTGTTATATCTTTGTGTTTTAACTAGTGGCTACATATGCTAAACTAACTGGTGATTGTAATTGAAACAAGACGGGGATGGATTATCCAAAATTCCAATTGCAATTCGTGGGTGGGAATAATGGACTATTGTGCGAAAGAACGCTGGGGAATGGCTCATATTATCCTTATGATGTTAAAAAAAGTTTCCTTTTGGAGTCTTAGCTTTAGGTTTGGTGTCACTTGCATTTGCAGCCCTATCTAGACTTTAGGCATTTGACAAGGTCGAGAGCTACATCAAATCATGTGTCATAGTTTCTAAAATGCTGCAAAAGCTACTGTGATGTTGCGTCCTTGGGATATTAGGCAGAGTTCAGGTTGTGACATTTCTCGTTAGCTCCATCTCCTAGCTAATTGTGATTTTGTCTGCAGGAAGCATTTAGAAGGCTTATTCTGGAGCCTGGTCCACCAGAAAATTTTGCTCTCCAGACTGTTCAAGAAGTTATAAAACCTCAGGTAATTTCCACTTGCATGTTCTATCGGATTGGAGACATTTTTTTTTAATATTATACCGGTTGTAATAAAGAATCTCTTGAATTTATGTGGCACCTATTGTTGGACAAAATGGACTCAATCAGTCTATCTTGCGCTTAAGCTCTTTGCATATGCAAGAAGATATTTATTCACTTGTAGCATAATAAATGGATACATACCATTTTTTATTCAAATGAAGTAATAGAAGACATAAAGTGGCTCCTTCTCACGATTAGTGAAAGGATCTTATCTCTTGATTGGCTGAAAACTGCTATTTGGTGGAAGTTCTGTAAGTCCAGGCTCCACGCTCTATCACATGGATCTGTTCAGCTAATAGTCGCAATATATTTATTGACATGTAATATTTGATGAAACTTCATGGAATCTCTTGCACAGTCAATTGAAGATTTAGAGTCACATATAACTGAAAAGCAGTGGGAAAGTCATTATTTGATGATGGCAAGCCTATTAGTGAAAATAATTATATAGTACTCTCTTTTGAAAAATAAAGCATATCAGTGAAAACACATTTCTGGTACTGTCGGTTAAACTTGATGATGCTCTTTCCTATCTGATAACTCGAAAATATGAGGATGTTCTGACAACTCTGCATACCTACTAAATGGTTTCCGATGGGTTAATGACTGGTCAATCAGCCTTAACATTTTGCTGGAGTATTGGGGCATTCCTTTTCTTTGCTGATTCCGAATGAACTTTTGACATATTTGTTGACATATCTTCTCTCCTTTCCTTGCCCAGAAGAAAACAAAATTGCTACAGGATGAGAATCAGCAGCTTGAAAATATCCTCCGGTCTTTGCTTCAGGACCTGGTGGTACGTTCAGATCTGTGATGCTTTATGAAAGAGTTCAGTTTGTTAAGTTCAAAGTAAAGACTTGGAATTTAAGATTGCTCCTGCCATCCTTTAAATTCGGGATTGAACACGGACCTGCACATGTTATTTACTTCCTTTGAGATTTGGGTACAAGATACATATATTTTAATTGAAGTACTTATTTGAAATGTCAGACTTGATTGCAAAGTAAGTTGGCTTAGTTTAGTTTGGTTATTTACTATAATCCAACACCCGGTTTTTTTTCTTTCTATTATTGAATGTTGGACCTCTATACTAATAGGAAGGAAATTCGTGGTTCAGTAAATAAATCCTGGTTGTGAATTTTGATGAAAAGAATGCTAGTCAAGATTTTATATTGGAATTTTATTCAAGTCTCTTAAAGTATTTATGCATCTTGACATATTCTTCTATTTTGGCTTAATTAAAGTCAGCTGCTGTAGAATCGGGAGCGCCTATTATGCAAAATGGACAATCCATTGATGATTCAAAAGCTGCTCAAGGACATATTCCCAGACTTCTTGGTACTGAAGATTTAATATCCTGAAAAGACTTATTTTCCTTACTGATTTTGTGTAGTTGGTTTTGGGAAGCTACATTTGGATTTTTGATAGTTCTATCAGGAAAGAGATATCAAAAGAACTCTTAAAGTAATGCCTTGATGTTTAATATTATATGGTATTGGGTGAATCTCAAATTCAGTTTCTTTTGCAAATGATATTTCATCATCATGGATGGACGAGCCCTCTGGGGTCTCAAGGGGTATAGTTCTGGGGTAAACATTTATAAATAAGTTCCTTTTGTTGCACGTTTAGACACTGTTATTATCAAATAGGAGCTTTCATAAATACGATGCTCCCTTTAATGGTCAAAACAGAATTTGATGTTGACCATCTTAACTTGTCGAACCAACTTACAACTTGTGAGTTCCATAGTTTTCAATTCTTTCTACGTATAAGCGTACACTCTTTTACAGATATCTGATGTACTGCAATGGAACAACAAGAAGTACAAGTATCTGCTTTCCTGTTGTTTTGTTTGAACCTTTTTTTGTCTCGTCTTCTGTAGACATTGTGCTGTATCTTTGTGAGAAAGAGCACATTGAGGGTGGGATGATCTTCCAGCTGTTGGAAGACTTAACAGAAATGTCTACAGTGAGAAATTGCAAGGATGTATTTGGTTATATTGAGAGTAAACAGGATATCCTTGGAAAGGCAAGTAATATTTTGTTGATCATACGTCTACACGCATTTTGTTTGTGTGCGAGTACTTGTAGACTATCTTCTAACTGAAAAATTCTGTTAATGGGTGAACTATCTACAGCAAGAGCTATTTGCCCGAGGAAAGCTTGTGATGTTGAGAACATGTAATCAACTTTTACGTAGATTGTCAAAGGTAATAGACTGTTTTCCCCCTTGAATGCAATGTTTTGAAAAAAGGCTATATATGTTGTCGATTATTGTTACACTTTTGATGCAAAATTCAGTATCCGCAAACGTTAGTTGCTTCAACCTGGATATTCAGTCCACTCAATAAGTGTTTTTGGAACTACTTTCTTTTGCCAGTGGGTCATTTAGCATTTGGATTGTGCATTTAGAACCTTTGAGATGGAAGCATTAATAATATATTTTCCTTAGAGCAAGGTACGGGAGAAACATGGCTGCATCCCTAGAGAATGTTGGACATGAAAATGTGAAGGTTACTCCAAGGTCTAGCAATATGCGGTAGTATTTTGATACTCTTTGGTCAGCTTAAGTAGTGCCCTATTACTTGGACCATGTCTTGGATCAAGGTTCTTACTATATAGAAAGTAAAGCATACCATTGGTGGATCTCATTTTGAAGGAGATGCTTTCTTCCTTCGAAGTTGAAGCGCTTCATACTTCATTTTGTCCTAAATTGTTGAGGTGCTTGTAAAAGTACATTTTGTGCACCCTTTCTTTCTTTCCCTATTTGCTACAGCTTGCACCTTCTTTAGGTCTGAATCATGCGACTACAAACATGTCGATAACAATGTAGTTTTTTGTGAGTTGTAATATATTTGGGTATTTGGCCATTGTGAATTTGGATATATGTTTGGTTAGAAAATAAAACTAGCATTCTTGTAATACCATTTCAGGTACCTTTTATCTGAATTGCTGAATTATGATGAAGTATTGTGGCATCTTCAATTTCAATGAACATCTATCAATGATAAGTTGTTTGGTAAGGCCAATTCTCATGGACAATTTTTTTTTTCAATTTTCAGGCAACTGATGTTGTTTTCTGTGGACGTATTCTTATGTTTCTAGCTCACTTCTTCCCACTTTCCGAGCGATCAGGTATTCCTTCTTTGACCCAGAGTTATGGCTTAATGTGATTACCTTTTGGCAAATAGTTTCTGAGTTTCTCTTGTAAACGCTGCCAGCTGTGAACATCAAAGGAGTGTTTAACATATCCAATGAAACAAGCTATGAGAAAGAACCTCCTGCTGGTATGGTATATGATACTCTAATTATGTTTTAGAAATTTGTGTTTATAGGCCTTTTTTTATTGATATTGCCAAGTCGCTTTATGTTTTTTTTTTTTTTTTCCTTTTACAGGATTTTCTATTGATTTCAACTTCTACAAAACCTTCTGGAGTTTGCAGGTACAGATAACCTGTCCATTTTGGTCAGCAGTACTTTCCTTCGACCGAGCAGAAAGTCTGTTTTTGTTGAAACAAATTTATTCTATAGAACGATTATCTTTTATTTGGTTTAGAAAACTTTTGGAGAGAGTCAATTGTTAATGTGGAGCCCTGCATTTGATTTTGTACATCTCACAACTTCTTCATGCCTAGTTAATGATATTATAACCTTAAAAAATGTACTTATCTGCATTTTGCAAGTGCTTCCCCATCATGCAGCCAGCTTGAGCTTCGAGATTCAGATTAGTTGGACATTGATTTTACCAGCAAGGCTTAGAGGATCTTATAGTGCTGCAAAATTTTCATTGACTCTTTTATTTGGATATTCAGGAATTTTTCTGCAATCCTCCTTCCAGCGTTGCGCCAATGAAGTGGCAGAAATTCACATCCAGCTTGACGGTATAGGAATGAAAACATGGGAATTTTTATACATTTGCTAGTACTCTCATTTGGTACTGACTTTACTTCATTATATGCACAGGTGGTTTTAAACACCTTTGACGCTCAACCATTGAGCGAAGAAGAGGGGGGTGCGATTGGTATGGAGGAAGAGACAGCAAATTATAGTATAAAGTATCTAACTAGCAGTAAACTTATGGGCTTGGAAGTGAGTGTTCGAGTTTGAATTTTATATGATACAGAAGTCTTTTACCAGTTATTTCATTTTGTTGAAAATCATTTTATTGTCCTGCAGTTGAAAGATCCCAGTTTCCGTCGTCATATTCTTGTCCAGTGCCTAATTTTGTTTGACTATCTTAAGGTAATAGTTGTCGAAAGCCTTCCTGCTCTGTTACATCTCTAATTGGTTTATGGAACTGCTTTAAATCTCTCGTTGGGTTGATTTTGTTTAACATTTTTTTGCCTAGAACCCAGGAAAAAGTGAGAAAGATTTGCCGTCTGAAACCATGGTAGTGCCTTTTCTTTTCTTAAAGTTTGGGATTTTAATCTTTGAGCTCTTACTCTAATCAGAGATGATATGAATGCTGAACCATTGTAAGCTACTCGTTTATGCTAGAAAGAGGAGATTAAATCTTGGGAGGATCGTGTTAAGAAGATGCTTGAAGTAACTCCACCAAGAGGGAAAGAGTTTCTTCTTAAGATTGAGCACATAATGGAGCGAGAGAAGAACTGGGTGAGAATTGTGTCCAACCAGTCCTCATGTGCATACCAATATCTTTTTCGTGTCTGAATCTTAATGTGTTGTAAGCATCCATTTTACTAGGTCTGGTGGAAGAGCCATGGTTGTGCACCTTTTGAGAAACAACCAGCTGATAAAAGGACCCACGATGGCGTGAAAAAACGGTATGTTGATAATGCTTTCATTGGTATTTCTGTTTTAAAAAGGAGAAAATACTATTGAAATTCACCAAATATAGAGTATACTTCTCCACTGTGAAGCTCCAACCAGTAGCTACCTGACTTCACAGGGAAACATAATAAGGGAAGAGGTTATACAACAAGATAAACAATTTAAGCTGCTAATAAGACAGGAATGGGTCATACAGTTTGAAAGTAACCTAATTAGCTGATAAGAGCACTTTTGGTACGTCGCTGTCTAATATTTAGATGCGTACTGCACAATTTCAGCAGAAAATTTCACTAGGTGCTTCACTTGTAGAATCACGTAAATAGCTAGTATGCTCTACTAGTAAATGCACTGCATTGGGATATGAGCTAATGCACTTATTTAGAGTTGAGTCTCACCGATAAAAACTTAGTGGATCTGAAGCACTTCCCTCACTTTCTCTATGTGCTGTTCAGCTTATACAATTGCTGCTCATGTACTTGTCATGATTTTTTTATATAATAGTTTGGTGCCTTTTGTTTTCACCAAGACCCTTCCTTATATGTAAAAGCAAATGCGGTTTCGTTTCCCTTCTCCCACAATTCTCATGATTATGTCCAGGAAATAGCTGTGTTTAGAATCCATCTTGATTGATCTTATAACAAGCTTTATGGTTTATATATTTCAGAAAACCAAGATACCGATTGGGGAATAAAGAACTATCACAGCTTTGGAGGTGGGCAGATCAAAATCCAGTATGTCTTGCTTGTTTTGCTGATTCTACTTGTCTGTGTTTCTATGTTTTAATATGTACAGTCAAAAAGAGGCATTCTTCTAAAAGTGCTTTCATTAACAAAATCATGGGCAGTTCGAAGTAGTAGAATGAGATAAGAACAACTGACATGTAAATATAAGTGTGGCAAGTTCAAGTTAATATCCTTCAGATTGTCATTAGTTCTATAACCAATGAATTAACTGTGTTTCCTGTACTCTGGTAACTTAATTGCCCCTATACTGATCTTGTTGCCCTGTTTTATAGAATGCATTGACTGACCCGAAACGAGTTTGCACTCCTTCAGTTATGGATTACTGGAAACCCTTGGCTGAAGACGTAAGTACTCAATTGCTAGATGGCTCTTCTAAGTATCCTCAATCCAGTTGGGTTTTTTATTGTATGAACGGTTTCTCTGTCAAGTTGATATAATCCATTTGTTCATGTAATACAGATGGATGTAAATGCGGGAATAGAAGAAGAATACCACCACAAGAATAGCCGGGTATCTTTCTATCCCTGAATCTTACTCATTCCTTTTTGACATACAAGTTTACCTGGCTTGTTGTTTAATAACCTCCTTGGTTCCTCTGTTCGATATTTTCATTTAAAAAAATCAATTCTTAGTTTATGCAAGCTTCACATGAATAACCGAGACTGGATTATTATATATGCAGGTTTATTGTTGGAAAGGTCTAAGATTTTCAGCACGACAGGACTTGGAAGGGTTTTCTCGAGTACGACTTTCAACCAACACATCAGTTAATGCCCATATTGCCATATCACGTCTTGAATGAATAAATTGTATTTCTTGCAGTTCACGGACCATGGTATTGAAGGGGTTGTCCCATTGGAGTTGTTGCCAGCAGATGTTCGATCCAAGTATCAGGCTAAACCAAATGAAAGGTCTCAACGTGCTAAAAAGGAAGATACGAAAAGCTCTACTCCTCAAGTTGAAGAAAATCAGGTATTCTTATGAAACTCTGAAACAATTGATTGATCTTAGGGTTAAGAATTTATAAACTGTCTGAAATTTGCCCAATGTGAGATTTTGGCGTCTGAAGTTTAAAATGTTGATATGGAATGTCTGAAGTTTCACTTTTATTGAAATTTAGTTTTCCATCCAAATTTGCTGTCAAATTTGACGGAATGATGCGAAATGTCAAAATTGCCCCTTATATTGTTATGTTTCGATCGGCCGGCCACCACCACCCAATACCGGCCACCGCCACCACGGCTCCCGCGACCGGCCACCACCCAACTAGGAGTAATTTTGATTTTTTTTTTTTTTAATCGAGTCACATGACCAAGTTATGTCAATTTTAACTTCAAATTTGGACAGAGACATCAAATTTCAACAAAAGTGAGACTTCAGACATTCCATATCAATATTTTTAAACTTCAGACACAAAAATCTCACATGGTGCTAACTTCAGACAGTTTATAGGTTCTTAACCCTTGATCTTAATGTGATTGGGTGTTACATTCATATCAGTTTTGTGATCCGTTTGTTTAATTTGTTGCAAAGAACGGTACCTCTGCAAATGAGGCTCAAGCTGAAGGTGGGAGATGTGATATTGAATCCTCACCGGCCCCCATGGAGACAGATGCAGTGGCTGTGGGTGGAAATGGCTCCCAAGGCAATACTCCAACACCAGAGGAAGAAGATGAAGAGGAAGAAGAAGAACAGAAGAGCCCGGAAATGGAAGAAGCCGGTGGTCCCGAGGCAGGGCAGTTGGATGAAGCAGATGGTGAAGTTGAAGAAGGTGGGCTGATAGATGGAAATGCCGATGCCAGTGGCGACGGTGATGGTGAGTTGATTTAAAGAAGGTGATTACTCAGTTATCATCAGATCAGATGGGTGATTAGGGTTATAAGTTCATTCAGGTGACAAATATTTGATTCTTGGAACATGCTCATTTACCATTATGCCAGTTTGTGTTTAACAGTTAGGTTTCTTTATTGTGCAACTCAACTAGGCAATCCATACTTTGCTACATTCTCTCAATAACTTATCCATTAGTAAATCTAACTTTTCACACAACTTCAAATTGTCAAAATATAGCTGCATTACATATGAAATTTGAGATGACTGAATTACCCTCAGGTAGGGACAACTATGAAATATTACATAACATGACACCAACTGAGAATAACTTTTGTAGTCTTGGCCTAATCCTGCAAAGTTAATTAGTACATCTCTACTTCCTCTAGTTTGATTTCATCATAAACCATTAAGCCAAATGCAACAGACTCATGTGTCAACAATGTTGGGCTGATTCCTGAAGCACATCCAACTATTTCTGCAAGAAACAATACAAAACCATATGTAAGAACATCGAATGAGCAAGCCAGACATAAATGGGTCGAAAATCTGTGGTGAGGATCAACTTTATTTTACCTGCTGCTGCATTGGGAGGTAGATTTTGAACTCTGGAGGCAGTTCCTCCTCAGAGTAGAGTCGATCGGCAAAGTATATTCTCCTGAGGCGGCAGTTGGCGTGCACCTGAACTCTCAGAGTTTCAACGTAGTTGGTCCCGTATGCTCTCCTTGTGAAATCAGCCAAATTCAGCTGTATCTGATTCCATCCTTCATCCATCTTTAGTGGCATGGTGCATATATATGGCTTCACCCTAGTCATAGACTGCCACCAAACAAAAAACACCAATCAAGCTCTAGAATTTGCATTATTTGTCAATGAGACGTGCAACAGTGCAGAAATGTTCTTAAAATCAACAGTAATTTATGAACCGATGATGTTAGCAATAAGGAGAAATGATCAAAGACAATTGCCAAAAGGGATGCTTAATTTAACAGCTAGATAGTTATCCATCATTTATCCTATTAATGACACAGATACTAGGCAATCTTGATATGAAAAAATCAATCTCCAATACCAATTACTCAGGCTATTACATCAGTTCATAATGTCCCTTGCTATTCAACTAGTGGGTTTATTGATAGAATGCAAAATGCAAATATCAATTCAATTTTATGGGGAAGAACAAGACTATATTCGTTCAGTATCAAATCCAATTCAACAGGCACACTCGAGGCATAAAGCAGCAGATAGAAGAAGGAAAAAGAAAAGGGAAGACTTACAGACTTGAAAATTAGAAGATCTGAAGCGCCTCCTCACATTCTTGTCGTCCAGCACTTGAATCTCAAAAGTGAAAAACTTTTTAAGATTCTTTACGACCAAAACCAAGAATGGTAGTTTAATACCGAGAGTCGCGGCTGGATCAGCTGGGCATGTTATGTAGGTGGACTGTACATTTGAGCCAACTATTTCCAGGACATTCGATTGAATGTCTTCATCTTGAGGTCTTTTAACATGCCCATTTAACACTGCAAGCAAGAGATGCCACCATGTATTAGCAAATTTTCGGCCCTATGCATCCCTAAATCTTACTTATGCATGAGCAAAAGCCTAACCGTGCCAAGTATTCTAAGAACCACAAATGACAATGGATTGATAACAAGTATTGCATTTCTAATTCTACATCCTAAATACTGAAATTGGATGGCAGGTGGATCACTTACCTTCTTTATCCCATATCTGCAAAGGTTTGCTCCTGATAAAAAAAATACATAATTTTATTAAGTACACAAGCTAAAGAAGACAGATGAACCAAAATTTGTCGATTCATAGTGGATGGAGACAGAGTTTTATTGGACATACCCAAGACTGTAAAGAATGGACAAAAATCCGGATTGGAATGTGTTCTTGAACATTCTTCTCTGCAGAACCAAAGCTAGGTGACCTGAGATACACCGATTGCAAGGTCCATATAAGAATCAAACCAACAACTCCAATAAAACTCGACGGCAATAATCTAAACGATCGAGTTCAATATTAGAATCAAAATAACGGATGAACAAGCGGGGGAGATTACCTCGCCTGATCTAAAGTGGTTGTCGGTGTCGTCGGAGCCAAGTCGTTCTCTTCGGTCGAAGAAGAAGAAGAAGAAGAAGAAGAACGAAAGGGTTTCTGGCCCAGAAGAACTCGTCATATATTGGGCCTGGTTGCATCTTATCTTGGCCCAATTATCAATCAGAATGGCCCATAGATCTATATTGGTAAAAAACCCTTTTTTATACCCTCCCTAAATCCTAATACTAGAGTAGAGATTATTTTAGGCAGGGACGAAATCACTATCACTATGTAATAAGTGGCTCAATTTTGTGATGTGTAATTTTTATTACCCATTGATAAGTATATCCCCTATAGTTCCCGATATGTATATCTCTCCCCATGGTTTACACTTTACAACAGAAAATTTTCGTTTTAAAAAAATATTTTATTTGGATTTTTCTACCATGCTTTAAGAGCACCATGCTTTTGATTTTTTTATTATTACGGTGGACTTAATTGTAACATATGTAAAACTTTAAAAATATGAAATTTTTTAACACACCTTATATTTGCATCATACTATTAATAATATGATTTTTCCTTTAGGGCAGTGTTTTGAAAACCGGAGCGGACCGGCGGTCGGACCGGGTTGGACCGCGAATCGGACATATAGACGGTCCGGTTTCAGAAAATATAGGAAAGCAAGTCGAACCCGGTTCTATCAGAAGAAACCCGGTCTGACCGGTTTGGACCGGAAAAACCGGCACCGGTCTGACCGGGATAAAACAAAAAACAAATTAATTTTAATTCAATTAAATTTAAACCTAATGCAAGGCGGAGGGTTTCTTCACTCTTTCCAGCCGTCGCTCACTAAGGAGGAATCTCGCGGCTCGATCTCCTTAGTCCTCTGCTCCGATCTGGTTAGGGAAGCTGTAGAACCTGGAATCGACCCGACTGGGTGGGAACAAGGACATTTCAGGTCCTATCCCGGACAACATCGGCAACTATCGGAACCTGCAAGTACTAGGTTTAGCGTACCAAGGTTTCAGGTTCGATTCCGGGATCTTTGGGCCGGCTGAGCAACCTTCAGACGCTTTCGATCTATAAGACTGATATCGGGATCGATTCCGCACGATTTAGGCAACTGCACAGAGCTTGTCGATTTGTACCTGAGAAGATTTATCGGGATCTTTGCTGCCGGAGCTAGGGAAACTCTAGAAGATGCTGATGTGGCAGAATAAGCTCTGTCTGGAACCATTCCTAGAAGCTAGAACCCTAGGGAACTTGTCTAACCTCGAGGAGCTCATGCTTAATAACACCCCTATGGAGATGGACATGGAGATGGTGTCTAGATAATGAAGACCTATAGATGATAATTGGTAGTTCGTGTCTTATCTGATGCGGCTGAACGACATCTGAAAGACTTACAAAGCTTTGCACACCTCTATACCGGTCTGAACCGGGTTCAACCGGGTTGGACCGGTTAGACCGTGAACCGGCCGCCCAGCCGGTTCAAGGTCCGGTCCGATTTTCAAAACACTGCTTTAGGACAATTATAAAATACAAATTTTTTAACGAAAATCATGGTGCTCTTAGAGAAATGTCTCATTTGTATAAAAAAATCAGAATTTTTCTTCCATTTTTAATAAATTACTATTCAATGGCAAACTTAAATAATAGGGTTAACAACCTATATAAACCGTGAAGAAAACGTTAAAATGGACACTACAAAAAAAATGATAATTTGTGACGCCATTATTTTAAGAGAATCAAATCTCTAAAAAAATTATAAGCATTTACTAGGGAGATTTTTAAGAAAGTTTCTAGTTAAGATTTTTTGTTAAGAGTTATTCCTTTTTAAAAAATTTGAATGGTGTATTTGTAATGGATTTTCACAATTCCCTTACAAATTAGGTTATATATATATCTCACAAATAAATTTCTCATAAACGACTATGATTTTTTGTAGCGGGAGTGTTCCATGTTTCTCTTTTGTTGAAATTTTGTGTATTAGTGTGATTACTTTAGAGAAGCCAATCTCGACTAAACCGACTGTCAAATTCGACCACGCATGCACGTTCCTTCTCGTCACCATGCCGGACCGTCACCTAAGAAGCTGACCACATCCGCGCAAGTAAATCAAGCTCCGTTATTGTTGTAAATTGCTCCACACCACTCTGTTGGATACATTTTCTTTTGGATGTTCAAGTTTCGAGAGAAACTTGGCGACTTTGTGAAAAAGTAAAGAGTGATGGATTATGAGTAGGTGAATATGTTGATAAAAATGATGAATTTTTCTACCATGCTCCAAGAGCACCATGATTTTGGTTATTTTATTACTATAGTGGACTTAATTGTAACATATGTAAAACGTTAAAAGTATGAAAAAATATGAAATTTTTTAACCACACATAATATTTGCAGCATACTATTAATCATATCATTTTCTCTCTAGCATTCACCTTTAGAGCAATAGAAAAATACAAAAAAAGTATTAAAAACATGACGCTTTTTGAGTATTATAAAAATATCTGAAAATGATTGAAGGGGAGGAAAATACACACAAATACAAAATATTTTAACAAAAATAAAATATAAGACTGTCCATTTTATCATTTCAAACTTCAGACGTCAAATTTCAACACATTTATATTTCTTAGCCATAAGTTGGTAGAAACAATTTAAAGTAAAAATTTATTGCCATTCTAGGTGACGGAAAAGTCAACTATTAGTTGACTCGGTCTAAAGACATGCACAACATGTCAGAAGACAGACCAAATACGTACGTGCAACCCACAAACACGCCTATTCATATACTTATTCCCAGGAAAGGAAACCACTACCCAGTTGCCGTCATTCATTTCTCCACCACCATGTCTACACAGCGGCTGCCGCCACCACCGCCGTCCTCCGCCTCACCACAACTCTCCCCGCCGCCCCGAACCCCACGAATAATCCCCGCCTCATCCCCCACCTCCGGCCACGCCACGCCGTCCCCGAACCGCTCTCCGGCCGATCGAAAGAAGGACAAGAAGAAGAACTCCAAATCGTCAAAGTTCTTCCGCAAGTTCCGTTCAGTTTTCCGATCATTCCCGATCATCAACCCTTCATTCTGCAAGATTCCGGTGTCTCTGTCACTCAGTAGTACCCGGCCCAACAACGACGGCCACGTCCACGGCGGGACACGTGTCACCGGGACGTTGTTTGGGCATAGAAAGACGAGGATCAATCTGGCTATACAGGAGTCGCCCAGGAGCGTCCCGACGCTTGTGCTCGAGCTCGCGGTCAACACAGGTATGGGTGTAATCAACCGAGTCAAGCCGATTATATCTTTCAAGCTTAACTCAAGTTTAAAGTGCATTAAAATTATAAATAGTGTACGTTAGCTGTTAAAGAGTTTTTTTTTTCAATAACAAAACATGCGCCTTAACCTGATATCTAAATAGGAGGTAACATTTTCCGTACATTTAAAACGATGTCGTCGGAAATAGAACCCGTACGCTCTGATACCACGCTAATAACAAGCACGCGCGCCTTAACCAACTGTCCCATAAGCCAAACTTACATTGAATATATTCAATACACTCTTATATTACATCAACATATTTTGTGTCAGATGATTGATCAAAGTTGACTTTTAGTTTTAGTGCAATATTTTTTGTAGACTTTTGGTGTAATTCATTTGCAATTCGTAATTTTTTTGTGCGTTTTTTAGTTGACCGTTAGTTTTAACTGTTGAGTATCCATGTGCAAATTACGTGACTTCTCCCTAAGTCTTATTTTTGTACAATTTAATCCCTATTATTTTATCCAGTCCCCGTCCAAGTCCGTTGGCCACCAGCCAAGTCCACCGACCACCACCAATCACGGTCACTATTTATCAGGGCCAGCAACTCCCATTAGGGGTCGGCCACTACTTATTGGAGTCACCCGGCCATGATCTAAGCCACAAAGGGTCCAGATCGGCGCTTTGTGGCTCCAACTGGAGTCATATAGAGCTTCGACTAAGAAGTAGCTTATAAGTAGTTTGATTCGTTTACCAGTAGCTTGACTCATTTATACTCCTGCCTACAGGGAAGATGCTTCAAGATATGGGGGCGGGGCTGGTGAGGATCGCACTCGAGTGCGAAAAGAAGCACCCATCGGAGAAGACGAAGTTAGTAGACGAGGCCATCTGGACAATGTACACTAACGGACGGAAAGTCGGGTACGCGGTGCGGCGGGACCCGACGGAGGATGACCTTAGCGTGATGCAGACCCTCCACGCGGTGTCCATGGGTGCCGGTGTTCTGCCCAGCGGCGATGCGGATCTTCCGGACGGGGAAATGACGTACATGAGAGCGCAGTTTGAGCGGGTCGTCGGGTCTAAGGACTCGGAAACTTATTACATGATGAACCCGGACGTAAACGGCGGACCCGAGCTCAGCATCTTCTTCGTTAGGGTCTGATCAATTCAAGGCTCAAGCTGTTGAAAAGAGGAACACCAATGTCAAGTTGTGAAACTAAGATATTATTACTAACATTGTATACAATTCTTTATAGATATATTCAAAAAGGAGTAAACCCACCACTGGTGGATACACATTACTGAAAATCAAACCCAGCTGCAGCACTTGAGTTCGAATTCGAACATGAGTTTAGTTTTTATTTTATTTTGAGTTAAAAAAAAATTGTTACAAATTTGACGAAATCGTTGAATAACCCGATGGATAATAAGCATAATGCAACAAAGAACACTCATATTTATTTAATGTAATGGTAAAATTGTTATTTTACTACCATTTAATTATTTTCTAAAATGTAAATAACCAAACAATCACGTCAAAAAACAAAAATAACCATTGATTCACAACAGACAAATATAAATAACTAATAGATGAATTAACCCTTAATACTAACAAAGCGTGATTAAAAAAATTAAAGATATGTATCTTAATGTTGTAAAATGTCAAAAAAAATCTTTAATATTAAAATTTGAATGCTAGAGAGATTGGAATCCCTTTAGAGGATTTGGTACTATTGTAATCTTAATTTTAATGTTGATGTATTCCTTTAAAATTTTACAACGCTATGTTACATAATTTTTTTTTCATCATCTTTATATTAATTTGGGTTTATTAAAAATAACTATCCAAAGTTTACCCTATATTGAAAGTTGGTGTCTGAAGTTTGAAATATTAAAATGGACAGTCCTAGGTTTCATTTTTGTTGAAATTTGGTGCCCCGTGCGTTTTTTTTTATCTCATTTCAATCATTTTCATCAACCCACTTATAATCTCACTCTTTACTTTTCACAAAAACGCATTTCACCCAAATGTTGAACATAAAAAAGAAAATGTTTCTAGGAGAATGGTGATGAGCAATTTCCAGCGACAACGGAGCAAGATTTACTTGCGTAGATGAAGCCAGGTTCTTAAGTGACTATCCCGGCAAGGTGACGAGAAGGGAGCCTGCATGGGAGCTCGAATTTGACAGTCAATTTTGTCGAAATTGGCTTATTGGTTTATCTAAAGTAATCACACCGAGACACCAAATTTCAACCAAAATAAAATCTGGACACTCAGTTTAAACGTTAGACACTAAATTTCAACATGAACAAAACTTCAGACAATTTATTAGTAATTTACATTATTAATTTTGTATTATCTTTAAGTCAGTGTCTATTATAGTCTTATATCATCATCAGAGTCGCGCTGTTCAATTCAGCTATCTTCATCCAATTTCACTTAACTTGGTCCTCTGACTCTTCAATTAGTTAAATGCATCCCTAAAATTAACACCATGAAGAAAGTCAAAGCCACGAGTGGCTACTGCTTTCCATGTCCATACATATGTACTGTCAAAACAAAGAAGTAGACACCGTCAAAACTCATGAAGATCTTAAAAAACATCTCAGAGAATCTTTAATCTTCTAAGAAAATTTCCATTCACAAGATTTTAGCACTTCTTTACGACCCGTTCTTCGCGACCGCATGAAATAGATGACGATCAAGGAGAACCAAATCACCCATTAATCCGCCAAGCTTAGACGAGGAACGATATTCATCGATTGCAACTCCTAACGAAACACCAAAGAAATTGTTCAATTTACAAGGCACTAATCATTATAGATATGAAACACAAATATATTAACAAGAAATCTGCAACTATTATGATCTGCAGTTAAAACCTATAAACTGTCTGAAGTTTGTCCTATGTAAGATTTTGGTGTCTGAAGTTAAAATTGTTGATATAGATTGTCTGAAGTTTCAGATTTGCTGTTAAAAGTGACAACTTAGTCATGTGTTAGTCACATGACCCGATTAAAAAAAATCTCAAAACTGCCCCTAGTTGGGAGGTAGCCGGTTGGAGTAGGGTGGTGGTGGCCGGAGTAAACATAATAGTATCAGGGGCAATTTTAATTTTTCATACCATTCTGTCAATTTTGACAAAAAAAATGGACGAAAAACCAAATATCAACAAAGTTAAAACTTCAGACAGTCAATATCAACAATTTTAACTTCAGACACCAAAATCTCACTTAGGACAAACCTTTCACAGTTTATATGTTCTTAACCCGCATTTCAACCCAAAAATATATTTATACCTGAAACAGAAGTTTGCAGGCATAAGGGAGTCTCATTGTGGAAATGTTATCCCCCTTTCGACACATCGAGCATATTGCTGCTTTCAGCTTATGGTTGTAATAACCTAGCAATCCACAACTTCTGCATACCTGTATCCCGAGAAAAAAAGGCATTAAATTGTTATTTATCTGCATAAAACTCTCTAATTCAACGATAACCTATTTATAAATTGCTATGATTGAATAAGCAGTACAGTTACACTAGTGGATTGATATTAATCGACTTACTTGCACTTCAAAGGGATCACTAGAGAGGAGCATCCGTTCGTATATAAGCATGCTTGCGCCGTAAGCAATCAAGCAATCGCGTTCCATTTCTCCTACTCTCAACCCTATTTCATAAAACCGAAAAAAATAATCCAGAATAAACAGTCAACTAACTGATGCGCCAAAAGTCAACAAATTGCAAATATATTGCACCAAAAGTCTATAAAAAAAAATGTTGCACCAAAAGCCAATTTTGGTCAAACATGTTGTGTACCAAAAGGCCAAACTTATCGAGTCAGATAGGACATAGAGATAGACAAACCTCCATTTCGAGCTCTTCCTTCTGTGGGCTGCCTAGTTAGCGTCACACGTGGTCCGTTTCCTCTAGCATGCATTTTATCCAGGACCTGTGCATAAAAAAGTTTTTTTTTTTAAT
Organism: Clarkia xantiana subsp. parviflora; assembly: GCA_036873135.1. NCBI lineage: Eukaryota > Viridiplantae > Streptophyta > Magnoliopsida > Myrtales > Onagraceae > Clarkia > Clarkia xantiana. The sequence continues at coordinate 18,749,484 of JAPTYO010000003.1, forward strand.
AGAAAGTGCATAAGAAAGTTCATCACTCCAAAATTCAAGAAATAAATGTTTTTTTTTTGCCAACCAAGAAAAAATGGTTAAAACCTCAAATTCATACAAAAATGTGAAGATTCTCGCGTAGTGACCAATTTGCAGCATTTTGAAACGTAACAGTGAACAATTTGTAATAATAAAATGGAAGTTTGCATATGGTAGAAGTTTGGCATAAATTTGCTAGTTAATTAAAGAAAGAAGTCTGGAAATATCCAGAAACACGAATGGATTACAACCGGAGTAGCATTAACTCACCATGTGCTTCAACTTTTGATAGTAAATCGGCCCCATGAAGATATAAGCTTGCAACGGGGCGCCAGTTATACCTATAGAACCGTCACCATCGATATAAGTAAATCATTAACGAGTAAAGACAGAATACAAGAATCATCAACCACTTCAAATCAAGAATGAAGAAATGGGAAAAAACCTGAATATAGAAAATCTTTCCCGTTGTAGCTGAAGCCGCTCTTCACTAGAGTTTCACTGCAGAAAAACAAAGATAAGACCAATAGGAACCAAAAGATACATATTTTTAAGAAAACACTAATTAATAAAAAGTACAAAAGTTTAAGATTTAAGTTTGGGAACCTAATCGCATCAACTCTGTCTGCATGGCCACTGGGTTCACCAAAGGCGCTGCCATAGTGAAACCGCCCACATGAAACTCCGGCTTTGCCACCAAGAAGCTCTATCATCTTCCCAACAGTCATTCGACTGCTCAAAACAGTAAATTAGTGTAAATACAAATATTTAAAAATAAAATATAGACCATGAAGAAATATACTAAAAGTGCGTTATATAGAAACTATAAACACCACTGCATGATTTTTAAAATGTAGGGCAACTGTTGTCCCTACCACAAGGGACATAAGTCCCATATGAATCTAAAAAAAAAAACAATTGGTCATCTATACATGCTGTAAAACAAAAGCCAATAGTTTTTCAAAACCGTTAAAGCTCAAAAATTACTTTTCTTTGTAATATTTATTTGTTTTATTGTTGTTGAAATAGACATACACCGTGAGTCTGAAGTACCACACCGGTTGGTATATTTCAACCGGTGTCTTAATACAGAAAAAATGCCTCTACCTGGGAAAACCATGAGGGTTCATAATTAAATCAGGGCAAATCCCGCGCTCTGAGAAGGGAAAGTCTTCTTGTTGAACGATGGTTCCACAAACACCTTTTTGTCCATGTCTGCTACTAAATTTGTCTCCCAACTAAGTCCACACAAAAATGAAAGTTAATCTCAAGTCTAATCTTAAATCAATATTAGGTATGAACAGGTAATATCCAATTTTCTTACCTCTGGTCGACGAGTATGCCTTATGATGAACTTGATGCTTACATTATTGTGCTTGTCATTTGAAAGAGTCACTCTGTCCACTACACAAGACTCACCCTCAATGTACTTCAGTGTTACTTGACTGGGCTTGTAGTCACTGCTCAAGACAAATATAGTAATGTTAATTCAAAATGTGAAGAATAACAACAGCGTTGTCGAATTGGACTTAGTTTCTGGAGCAAGAATTGATTTGATTTGACTAACCTGTCTCTTAATGCAGACATTGTTGGAGCTCCTCTAGTGATAATCGGGGATTCCTTGTTAACTAGTATATCACGGTGCCTAATGATTTCACCAGGTGCAGCTATCCCGTCATCATCCAACATCTAGACAAAATAATTTACTATTAGTGATTTATAACGACATTGAAAAAATGCATATTTAACTGTTTTAAGTGCAAAAATTATTGTTTGGATACGAAAATATTCATTGTATTGCTTCGTCTGTGATAAGATCTAAATAACAATATTAAGTACCTGCATCTTCTCCCAATCATGATTCTTAATTTTGTCGTTTCTCCTTGGCGGCCTGAGGATTCGGTCGGATGTCTTGTTTTCATACTTCTGATTGAGAGCAGAATACCTGGAGATTTTGTGGATGCTCATAAGCAAAATATTAACTGTAAACCATATAACTAAACATTTTAAAAAAATTATAGTCAGCTAATACATTGAAGAACAGTACATACTTTTTCAAAACTATACAACGACCAAAACCACGATCCAGAGATGATTTGTTCATGACAATTGCATCTTCTATGTCGTAGCCACTGTAACTCATCACTGCAACAGTTGCATTCTGCCCTGCTCCAAGCTTATCATATCCAACCTAAAACCACATAATTTTAGAGCTCATAACATGTATTTTTGTCTTTTCATTAGGATCTAAAAAACTTCATCATGCTTACCAACTCAATTGTTCTCGTCGTCAGCAAAGGACGTTGAGGATAGACCAGCAGATACAGAAGGGTGTCATTTCGATATATCTGCGGTATAAAAATCATTATTATGAAACACTATAAGAAAAATGTACCTAAAAATGTATCTATAAATCAGATAGTGAACATAATGCATCAGTAATACCCAAGATATATATATATATATAGAGAGAGAGAGAGGACTGACTTGATTATATGCAATATTTCCCATAGCTTGCTTTCCCATAGCACACTGTGTAATAGAAGCATATAAAGGTAAGATTTTGCTCATGGGTCTGAAGCTGTATAAAAAAGACACCTTGTGGGTCCTAAAGTACTTTTTTGGCACAAAATATACGGAAGAAAATAACCTGATAAGTATTTCTTGGAGACTGATTATGATGAGGATAAGGGATTAGCCCAGCAATAACTCCTAAGATGGTGAACGGCTCGATCTCTATATGGGTCGTCTCTGGTGTAGCATCAGATTCATATAGTGCAATCTGAAAAGAAAAAAGTAGACAGTCTCGATCAAGTAACCGGATTTCACATAAAATCTCAAAATCGGATAGAATGCGTTGGATAGAAAACCAACCAGTGCATTGTTCTCCTCGTTTACATCAAGATACTCAATCAAACCTTCCCGCAAAAAATCATCAAAAGTTCGGACTCCATCCTTCAATCAAATAATACCAGTACAAATTAGTACAAAAAGAATAAAAAAAATGAAAATTGGTGGTATGGGGTAAAGGCATAAAATTTACACTTACTACCAGTTCATCCATATGATGTTTTTTAATCCTTGATACGCCACTGTCAGCAATAACAAGTGGACGAACAACTCGACCTCCATCAGAAGCGATGTGGACACTACGCTGTCGATTTTTCCAGCAAGGGTCAAATTGTAGAATAAACGCAAGGAAAATTAGTTTAATTGAATTATATATTAGGATACATGCTAGTAGTATGCTGAAAAAACCATTCTTCAAAAAAAAAAATTACGAATTGAAGCCAAAAAGGGCTGAAATGTCTAGAGAGTGTCAAACCTGCGTCTCATTCGCATATATACTGACAAACTCGCCAATTTCTCCAGCACGCCGTAACCTCCTCATAGCAGACACAAATCTCTGAATGACACAAGAGAACACAGATCAAAAAATGCTAAAATTGTTTCCGAGAGAGACTACAAAGAGAGCAGATTGAACGGAAGTGAAACCTGTGGCTTTGTGTGCTTGCCCAAGATGGTCCCATTCAAATAGATTAAGAAAGAATGTGGAGTGTGCAGCTCTTCAGCAGAGAGATGTTGCAAGGCTTCAACACCCAAAAGATAGCACTGAAACAATTTGTATCCTTTATCACTATCCGGTCTTAGAGATTAACATTGTTTAATAAAAAAAATGTTTCGTTCATAGATGATGGGGTGTGAGATTTTTTTACCACAAGGAATAAAGATGAAATAATAAGATTTAGAAAAATGTAAGATTTATTACCAAGGAAATCAGCGGACCTTCTTCTTGATCGGTAGTAACATGAGTCATCAAAGCCAAGTTCTTAACCAGCCCACAGGCTTCTCCTTCAGGTGTGTCGCATGGGCAAAGCATACCCCACTACAAAACCAGATCTTCAGTTCTTTTACTTAGAACAAAACATCACACGCACACACACACACACACACAAGAACCATATACAATACTTATTCTACTAACTAGCTGATAAGGGTCAAAACTCAAAAGTAGGGATTTCAGAGTAAGTGGAAAAGCCAGTCACCTGACTAGGTTGCAAAGCTCTCGGTCCACTAACTTTCCTTGACTTCTCGAATTGTGGCGCAACTCTTGTCACGTGGCCCATGAACCCTATAAACGATAGCCTTTGCAGTACCTTCAAATATTCGATTCATTTATCAGGACAAGCCTTTAAGGCCTAAACAGCAAAAATAATTTGAGGGAAAGGAGAAAGGACCTGTGACACGCCCTTCCTGTGCATCTTGAATCGTTTAACATCCCAGTTCCCAGTTGAAAGTGCTCTTTCTAAACCAAGTGTTATACTATCTCGAAGAATTAACTGCAACCAAAATGTTCAACTTTACTTTGTGGCTGGAGAAACAGATATGTGGAACATGTTACCAAAATTACTACAAATATGAAGAGAAGAAAGAGAACCATAACTTTTGCCTGATAAATTAGAATGTAAGCTAGAAAGAACATCTATCTACCGAGAGTGGACCATTAAGACGCCTATACTGAGTATTTACCATTGAAAAGTCGAGTTGGCTAGACCTGCTAGCTTTTGATAAAGCAACATCCACATGCTTCTGGACCTCGCTAATCATAGTTTTGAACAAATCCTAGAAAAATATCAAAGCCAATGAAGCATTAGGTAGCTTCTACAAATAATAAATCTCATAAAGCTCCATCAAGAAAAATACCTCAAAAAGTAGAGAAATTAACTGGCCAGACAACTCCAGTCGCTTGTTCCCCACATAATCCTGCAGATATAATCAAGATAGCACAAATGACTTATTAAAGAATCAGTTGAAAACTCCTGAAGACAAAACTAGCCTAAAGCAGAAATTATCTAACTCGAGTTTCCATCCAAATTGAAGCTACCTCCACATATATGGAGCTAGCTTCATGTTTGCAAAAAAAAAAAGGGGGAGCTCTACTATCCCCTCGTTTTACTTTTACAAAGGAGAAGAGAAGAAACCACAAAGCAAGATTTGAACATATATATATATATATATATAATGAAATGACAGTCATACTTTGTCATCCATTGCGTCCTTGTTCAAAATTGCTTCCATCATACGTCTCAACATTACCGCAACATACATACACTTCGGGCGGTAATTATCATCAATAACCTATATATTAAGTCAAAATGAAAAGTTAATTTTAAATTAAGTCACTAAATCAAAATACACCATATACACACACATGCATAGTATAGTCATTAAAGTAGTACATACCCGAACATTTGCAAGAAGTACATCACGCAGAATGAGTAGAGCTCTCCCTTCCTATTAACATGGTATAAGAAAGATCAATTAAAAAATTATAACAGAAAGAAAATATATAATGATCAGGTCAGTAAAGATGAGTAAAACCTTAGGCGGATCCCCACTTGAGAACGGCTGTTTCTTTACCTGCAGCAACAATGAAACAAGTATTAAAGCATGCCACAGCATATTCCTTAAAACTATACAAGTAGACCGGGAAACTAATATCTAACTAAATGGGTAGTTTAAGTTATCCAAATCTCATTCGCATGAAAGCTCTAATAATATCAGAAAATCAGGTATCAGTTACCCTGTCATTTATACCACTAACACCAAGTTTTGGGTAAAACGCAGGAGAAGCTGGACTAATAATCTAGCGTGGAACTGTTTGCAACTTGTTGACATGCTTATCATAGTTTACTACCAAGTGTAAGCAAGCATACATTTCACACATGGAGATGCCTAGACACAGTAAAGATGGCGGATAATACTTCGGAAATAGTGTCTTTATGTAGGATAATACTTCGGTAATACTGTCTATATGTTAACTGTCAAATTAAGCTTGAAATAATGCATGTACGCTGAAATCTGGTCCTCTTTGGTGTCATCACACTATAGAAAGCAGATATAAGGACTAATCTAACCTTCCCTTCAAGGTGCGCAAGAGCTTGAGCTTGCGTGTATATCCCAAGTTCAGCACATTCCTAAAAGAGACGTAGTATGAGGTCAGAGAGGGCCAAAATACAATAACATCAACACCCAACTAGTCCTTGGAACATGTAATCTAACCAAAACCTCCTGTTAGGAACCTTAAAAGTTACCTCAATTGATGGGAGAAGTAAAGCACTATATCTAGGATCCCTTCCAAGCATTTGAACTACCTCTTGATCACTTTCCATTCCCATAGCTTTCATAACAACCATAATGGGAGCACTCTGCCAGATGAAAGGTACATAAGTCAATAATATCCTTTAATCAACTGAACTAAAATAAGTAGATTATATAAATTAGTACCTTTGTAAATTGATTGAGTTGCAAGTACAGTTTCTCCTTCTCCATAACTATAACTGTCTTACTCTTTATTTTCTCTGTGCTGTTTGTAACAGCTGCAATTATACTAAAACAGAAAACAAGTAGGAACATTTACTGTGAAGTTCATGAGTACACAGGAAACAGACATATAGAGAGAACAGAGACGAGAAATTTGGAGATTACTTACTTCCCTTTTTTGTCCGTGTCAAGAATTATTCTGTTCTTTGACAATTGTTCGTGCATTAGAATCACCTGCAGAAGAGCATAACATCTCAATAACAACAAAACTAAAATGATGTATATTTAATCAAACGTCTATTTGCTTTATCACCAAGTCACACTAAAACATGTGTGAAGCAACATAAGATATTGGTACATTTGTTGCATGAATGCAATACTTATGGAGATGATGGAGAAAAATAAAGCAGTCACATGACACGCAAGGCTACTCAAAGGAACATTTTCCCAATCTTAATTTAGAAAATTGTTTATGAAGAGCAATTTTGGAAAGATGAAGTAGAGACAAAGGCATCTTGGGGCAGATGTCTCTTAGTACTAACCAAAGCTTAACAAGAATGACGGTTGTAAGTTTTAAGAAAACACAGAAAGTACTCTAAGCTGCCTTGGACTTAGAACACAGTAATTTGCGAGTACATGATTTCAACATTTTATAACTATACCTCCTCCTTAAATAGAGAGTATGAATCCCAAGTAGTATTAAAAAGGAATCCAATGTTTGATGACTGTTGTCAGGACAATGATATACATTGATAGCCTTTGTAATTATCAAAGTGCATAATGTTGTGTAATATGTTACCTTCTCATTTCCTTTAACAACGAAATACCCTCCTGGATCCAGGGGACACTCACCTGAACTCAACAGCAGATTAGAGAATATCAATAAGGAATCTTCATAGAGAAAAAAAAATTCAAACCAAAAAAAAAACGAAACAACATATTGAAGCTACATATAACAAACCATATCTTGCAAGTTCTGCCTCATCTTTTCCGTATAAGACACAGCAGCAACTTCGGAGCATGATGGGCATTCTCCCGATCATTACATCAGTCTGCAAATATTTTCTTAGTTGAGAAGAATGTGCAAAGCAGGTGAATAATAATTATTAATCCTGAAAAGGCAAGCATAATATTTTGGAGTTGGTTGTTCACTATACCTTGGCCAGAGTTGTATATTCCCCATGACTTCCTTTAGTATGCTCTATGTCAACAAAGATTGGAGCAGCATACCTAGAAATGAAAAACAAGCCAATGTGATCGCCACTTGTTGATGCAACAGCATGAATCTAAAAAATATAAAATGAAACTACTCATCAAGTAACTATGAAGAAAATAGAATCTGGAAAACTGAAAATCAAGCAGCAACTCCACCATGAGGGCCACTATTACGCTTCAATACAACATCTACTAAGACAGCTAACTTTTTCATTTAAGATAATAAACTTCAATCCAAGATCTCATCTTTGAAGATCTTGTAGAATCTTGTTCTTGTATCGAGAAAAGAAAATGTCCAACATGCATTATCTCCCTAAAGAGGATTGAGGTACACACAAACCATGGTTTCAACTTACTTTATTTAATAAGCGTAGAATTCATAATTAGAAATTTGCAAAATATCATAAAAGAGAAGCAGGAACAAGTACATACGTCATGTCAGTTAAACGACATTTTTGGGGAGTGAGATTCTCAACAACACCATCTCCCATTGAAACAGCAGGCTTTCCAATTCTAACATCCTTGAACCTACGCCAAAACAGAAGAATGATACATGCCTGTTCAAATTACATAACTTCGGATAATGCTCCCAAAAACAATAAGCAGGAATGATATCATCCTGCAAATCCCGATGATGATGGTGACTATTTTCTCATGAAAAAGACTTGCAAATTGCTTTCCAGATAGAAAACCAAATCAAGCCCAAGAAGGGGAAAGACAAAATTGATTTTTAAATACTTAATCCACTGGAAAAGTATAATGAAAGAATTACCTAAGATAAAGCTTAGGATCAATAGTCGACTGGATTCTGTCATTTGCTTGGACAATCTTCTTTATGTCGGTATTAACAAAATAATTGAATGAGTCCAAGTGCTGCTTGACGAGCCCCCTTACCTGCAATTCCATTGAAACAATGGCATTGTTAAGGTGCAATTGTCTCAACATTGTACTTCTTCAATAAGCAGCCAACTTAATTCAGAATTCCAAAGCCCTCAACTATAATTTCCCTAAGTAAAATGAAAAAAGAAGAGATCTTTAAAATCTTCTCATGACTAGGCCAAAAGCAAAATGACAATTTTAGCACCTTCAAGAACTCAGGTACAAGCTGGAACTTGTCAACAGCCGATTTAATGGGCGCTGCTGCCTTCCGATAATCGATGTCCGGGTTCCTGAACAAAGGCAAACCTATAAGAGATGGAACTCCAAATTTGTAAATTCAAATTCAATTGAACATTAACGGATGGGACAAGTGCTTTACTCTGGAATACGCATCTCGGTTCTTCTTTATCAATGCACGGAAGAATCTGACAGAAACTGTAAATGTTTATCCAGATAAAAAGTCAGCAACGCACATCAATGGAGTTGAGGGAGAACAAGTTGATCAGAGTACGTGAGGTTTCTTAAAGTTGCAGACTTGCAGTTACCCACTCTTAAACCGCCCTAAAACCCTCGAATTTCGGTTCCGATTTCGGAGGGAGAAGAAAGAGGCGACTGGCGAGCTCCTTTCTTAATGTTTAGTCCTCAAACCTACTTACATAGCAATTTTGTCATAACTTTAATTTTAAAGAAATTCAGTCCTCAATCTTTATGCCAAACAAAATCAAGTACTCACTAGCGTTGACCTCGGGACGGGCGGGCTTTTTTAATAGCCGAGTCCGAAATTTTTCGGGCTCACTATCTATTAGTTCAAGCTCTAGTTGAGATTTCGGGCTAACTCAAAAGTTAAACAAAAACATGAAAAAACAACCTTTCAAACGCAACATACTTGAAAAAAAAAAAAAAAAAAAAACATATTTCAAATACTATTAAACTTAGAACATCGCAATTATTCAAGTCATATATATATAAACTAAATCGTAACAGACTCGATCCTTTCAGGTTTTTGAGTAAAAAACTCGAATCTGACCTTAAAGAAAAAAATCTCAATCTGATTCATGTCTGTTTTCGAGCGGGACTAATTTGCTCTTTTTATACGCTCTAGAAGGAGACAAGTTACCACCAACAGTGGTGATCTAGTGGTTAAGAGTGCTTAGTTCTATGTGGTTTGACTTCGAAGTCCCAGAATCGAAAACACATCAGGGGCGTCACCGGTAAACTATTTAAAAAACAAATCTCGCGTGACCCACATACTATGTCAGGCGTATGAGAAGGCGAGTAGAACTGGACTCAACGAGCCGACATCTTGACTATACTAAGCTGCTGGCGGGGTTACGATAGCAAGGTCAATGCATGCGCTGCTTGTTCGCTAAAATTGGTAAGAAAAATTATTGACCGTGAGCATGAGAGCCTGAACATTACGTAGCAGGATGAGTCTACGTTCACCATTACTAATCAATTCTTTTTCTTTTTTTTTGGAACAAAAAAAAGGTGGGTTCCTTTCTTACTGTTTAGTCCTCAAACCTACTTACATTACAATTTTGTCATAAACTTTAATTTTAAAGAAATCCAGTCCTCAATCTTTATTGCCAAACAAAATCAAGTACTCACTGTTATTTCCGGTAGTTTGAGTGACGTGGGCATGATACGGATCCGATTCTTCAAAGAAGGGCGCGTATCGAGGAAGAGGTCAACCACCATCGTTCCTACTAGGGGTATTCGACAAGGTGATCCTCTTTCGCCCTACCTCTTCATCCTAGTTGCGGACGTCCTATCGAGGAATATTACAAGAGTCGTTAAGGAAGGGAGCCTTCAAGGAATACAAGTTAAGCGTAGTTGTCCAATAACACACCATTTATTTTTTGCTGATGATGCACTATTTTTCATGAGGGTGAACACGTCCAATATCGCCCACTTGAAACACATCCTAGCGAGGTATTGCGATGCATCTGGCCAACGCGTCAACTTTGACAAATCGAATCTGTTTTTCGGCAAGAATGTGTGCGAGCAAACAAGAAGGGAGGTCGGGCACGAAATAAGCATAAAGGAAGTACAAAATCCGGGAAAATACCTCGGATTACCTACTTTATGGGGCCGATCAAAAAAGGAAGCGCTCGGTTTTCTCAAGGAACGTATCCTAAACAAGATTATCGGGTGGAAGTCCTTGCTTTTAAACAACGCAGGAAGAGAGGTTCTTATAAAGGCAGTAATCACCGCTATTCCTGCATATGCGATGAGTCTCTTCCTCCTTCCGAAGACATGGTGTGCGGAGATTAACGCTTTGATAGCGCGATTTTGGTGGGGACAAAAAGAGGGGGAGAGGAAAATCCATTGGAGGAGTTGGGATCACCTCGCCAAGCCGAAAGCAATTGGTGGGATTGGTTTCAAGGAATTACAAACATTCAATATGGCTCTCCTTACGAAGATGGCGTGCCGACTCGATCAAAACCCGGATGCGCATTGGGTACGTACGTTGAAAGGTATATATTTTCCTTACCGTGATTTCCGTCATGCTACGAAGGCAGGTCGTGCCTCCTGGGCTTGGACTAGTTTACTTGCAGGACGAGACGTGCTTATGGAGAATGGTATGTGGGTGATCGGGAATGGTCAAAGAGTCAATATTATTGATGATGCGTGGGTCCCTGAACTGAATGAATACAAAATGCAAGCCTCAGCACGTTTAATGCCTTTAGTCGGACAAAAAGTTGCGTCCTTGCTAACACCAGACGGAGATGGAATTAACTTGAGCAATATCCAGCACCTTCTTACCCATGAGGAGTTGAGAGTAGAGATGTCAATGGGGCGGGTCGGGGTGGGTATCATTGGACCCGGACCCGCCCCGCGGGTCAAAATAATCGACCCGAACCCGCCCCACACATCTTTCGGGGCGGGTACTATAGGTCTGAAAAATTTCACGGGGCGACCCGCGGGGCCCCGCCCCGCCCCGTGATGTCTTCCTCTACTTGGTAGAATTTACCACGAGATTCACGGCAGCTAGACAGTCTACATTTAATTCTCAGACAAAAAGGGCTGCTTCTTTACTATCTTTGGATGAGAAGTTTGAACAGGAGTCTAGAGGCGTGCATTAATGAAGCATGCGTTAATATATAATAATGTCCAAATGAGTTTAACGAAGCATGATGCATTAATGAAGGCGAGCAAGACTGCAAACAAACAACTTGGATTGAAAAAAATATTAATGAAAGCGTGCAAGCAAATTTGGATTCAACCAATCATTAATGAGGTGAGTATTAAATTTTATTTACACTTTACTACTTACTGTTTTAAATATGTGGTATATTAACCTTATTATTTTTATAAAATAACAAAAAAAAATATATATATATAATATACGGGGCGGGGCGGGTTTACGGGGCTCAGCGACCCCAGACCCGAACCCGACCCGCCCAGTGGGTAACTAGACCCGGACCCGTCCCATATCCCACGGGTCGCGGGTCGGCGGGTCAAAATAGGGGCGGGGCCCCACGGGTCAACGGGTACCCGTGACCCGTTGACACCCCTAGTTGAGAGCAATACAAAATGTCCAACTAAAGGGCCCCTCGTCTACAGATTCTATTATTTGGCCCCATAGCAAGTCAGGCCAAGCCACGGTAAAATCGGTGTACCGTAGAATAATCGAGGCTCGAGATCATGGCGCACAAGTAGAAACCCTAGCCACCACCCGATGGAAAGATCTGTGGGCTATGAAAACAATACCGAAGGTTCGCTCATTTATGTGGCGACTTAACTCGGGAGCGTTAGCGGTAAGGCACGAACTTAAACGTCGAGGTATGGACATAGACCCTAAGTGTCCGTTTTGCGATCACAATGAGACCTTAGAACACATGCTCTTCGGCTGCAGTTGGACAACACCTGTATGGTTTGCTCTTCTTAATGTTCGTTTCCATGATCCGAATTCTTTATCCATGAAGGAGTGGTTTGAACACCTTAGAAGCACAAATGGATTATCGAAAAGAGAAATGGATGAGAGATGGTCACTTGTCGGGTTGACATCGTGGTTAATCTGGAAGGAAAGATCTCGAGCCATGTTCAATAGCGACCAACCAAACCCGTGTCAAACGGTGACTCAAGCTAGTGTCACACATAATGAGTTTTGGGGAAGTCGCTCTACCTATACCCAGAATGAACAAACCGATCAAGAGGTGTCTGTACCAGTTACATGGACAGCTCCCGGTGAAGGAGTGATAAAAATTAATTGCGACACGTCATGAGAGGAACGAACAAAGACCGGGGGTATCGGAATCATTGCTCGTGATAAATATGGAGACGTAAAGGGAGGTTTGAACCGAACGTCTACTCGACATGGAGCCCTTGTCTTGGAAACCCTTGCGATCCATGAGGCCCTAAGACTCGCTATACAAGAAGGATGGTCCAATATTATCATAGAATCGGATTACAAGGAGGCTATCTCTCCGTCGAGTCAGACTTGTGACTGGCGAATTAGGCATTTTGTGGACAAGATTCGAAGCTTGATACTTGAGGTCCAGTTTATACAATGGAGTGTAGTGTCAAGGAAAGCAAATGAAGCCGCTAATTGGATTGCTATCCAATCTAGAAAGAGATCGTGTTTAGATAATTGGGTTTTCGAACCCCCTCCCTCTCTAAGCATTTTACTTCGAAATGATCAATATTGTAATCCTCCTTGAACCTTTGTTTTGATTACCTTGAATAAGATTATCATTTGGCCAAAAAAAAAAAAAAAAAAGGGCGCGTATCAGAAGGTGACACGTATCCTTTCAGCATCCACTGAATCATCAGCGAGACAAACCATAGAAATTCCGCTGAAAAAAGGACAGAAAATCCAGCAACCAGAGATTGGGCGCCGATGAAGATAGCTCGTGCTTCGCCGGCTCTGATGAACACCATCATATCCGCAAATGGCTCCATCTTCAACCCTTCGCCGAGGTTTTTCTCCAGCAGACAACAACTATCTCTGAAGACGCATCCAGCTAAGCTCTTCTCGGTTAGAGCTTCCGCTGCCGACGATGCGGATTGCAATGAAGAAGAGTGCGCTCCGGAGAAGGAGGTAATGATGACGTTTTTCGCATTTCTTGTCTGGAATCTTGTGTTAAAATTTGAAGTTGTTGATGATTATATCGATTGTTGATTGTTAGATTATGGTAGGTTTTCTGATTTAATTTCTAGCTTGAATCCTAGCTCGATCTGCTCTTCGGTTGTTAAACTGCCAATTTTTCATGTCAATTCAATAATCATTGATTCAACTGTAATTCAGTGCCGCGCGGCTTGACCTGTTCTCGAAATAGGACTTAGAATCTCCTCACTGAAAAGAAAGAATGACTTTGGTTAAGCAGACCAGGGGGATGTTTTTTAGGGCAAACCGGGAGAAAATTGACGCCATTTGAGAGGGAAAAATTAGATAAGGCACATCAACACACATTGAATTACAAGTGGTAGTTCATATTGAATCTTCTGGCAAGTGCCATTTTTTGTGCTTGGGTTAATGCTCTAGCTATTCAAGTGTCATGGTGGAGCTGTTCTTTTCTCAGTTTTAAGGTTTTCAAATTAAGTTCTTCATAAATTTTATGATCACAAGGCAGTGCGGTATGGATATGAAGAGTGATGTTTGATGTTTCATTTGTGCATGTACTGTTTTTGTTAACAGGTAGGAAAGGTGAGCATGGAGTGGCTAGCAGGAGACAAGACCAAGGTGTTGGGCACATTTCCTCCTACAAAGAAAGGGTGGACCGGCTATATTGAGAAAGACACAGCTGGGCAAACCAACATATACTCGGTCGAGGTTCGTTTCTTTACTTTTTGCTCAGCTTTGAACTGTGTCTTCTGCTATTTCTACTTGCTTCCCAGTATAATACTTTGAATGTCTTGTTGCAAATACTGTATTGTTTTACTAGTAAAAATTTGCAATGACAACTTCAGATTCTGCTAAGTGCAACAAATTGTAGTAGATAGATACTATGCTGCTGCTTAGCTAGATTCTGTCCTCTTGATCTCTATGGAGACACAAGGGTAGTATCAATATCTTCAAAGTTCATTGATATTTCTCCTAATTCAGATATTGCTCCATTCCCTGATTCTTTAATTGCATTTGGGTAAAAGTACATGGCTCTAATATTTTGAATGTCTTGCAATTACTGTATTGTTAAACTAGTAAAAACTTGCAATGACAATTCCAGATTCTGCTAAGTGCAATAAATTGTAGTAGATAGCTAATATGCTGCTGCTTAGTTAGATTCTGTCCTCTGGATTTCTATGGAGACACAAGGGTAGTATTAATATCTTCAAAGTTCATTGCTTTTTCTCCTAATTCAGATATTGCTCCATTCCCTGATTCTTTAATTGCATTTGGGTAAAAGTACACGGCTCTAATACTTAGAATATCTTGCAATTACTGTATTGTTAAACTAGTAAAAACTTGCAATGACAACTCCAGATTCTGCAAAGTGCAATAAATTGTAGTAGATAGCTAATATGCTGCTGCTTAGCTAGATTCTGTCCTCTTGATCTCTATGGAGACACAAGGGTAGTATCAATATCTTCAAAGTTCATTGATATTTCTCCTAATTCAGATATTGCTCCATTCCCTGATTCTTTAATTGCATTTGGGTAAAACTACATGGCTCTAATACTTAGAATATCTTGCAATTACTGTATTGTTAAACTAGTAAAAACTTGCAATGACAACTCCAGATTCTGCAAAGTGCAATAAATTGTAGTAGATAGCTAATATGCTGCTGCTTAGCTAGATTCTGTCCTCTGGATTTCTATGGAGACACAATGGTAGCAATTAGCATTAATATCTTCAAAGTTCATCGATATTCCCCCTAATTCAGATATTGCTCCATTCCCTGCATTTGGGTAAAAGTACGTGGCTCTAATATTTTGAATGTCTTGCAATTACTGTATTGTTAAACTAGTAAAAACTTGCAATGACAACTCCAGATTCTGCTAAGTGCAATAAATTGTAGTAGATAGCTAATATGCTGCTGCTTAGGTAGATTCTGTCCTCTGGATTTATATGGAGACACAACAGTAGCAATTAGCATTAATGTCTTCAAAGTTCATCGATATTCCTCCTAATTCAGATATTGCTCCATTCCCTGCATTTGGGTAAAAGTACGTGGATCTATTATTCTGAATGTCTTGCAATTACTGTATTGTTAAACTAGTAAAAAACTTGCAATGACAACTCCAGATTCTGCTAAATGCAATAAACTGTAGTAGATAGCTAATATGCTTCTCCTGGATTTCTATGGAGACACAAGTGTAGTATTAATATCTTCAAAGTTCATCGATATTTCTCCTAATTCAGATATCGCTCCATTCCCTGATTCTTTACTTGCATTTGCTGCAATCTTCAGCCCACAGTGTACATATCAGAGAGTGTGATAAGCTCTGGAACAGCCGGTTCTTCTTCAGACGGTGCAGAGAACACAGCAGCATTAGTTGGTGGATTTGCCCTAATCGCTGTTGCTGCTGCTTCATCTATTCTCCTCCAGGTAGGTAAGAACGAGCCCCAAGTCCAAACCGTCCCATACTCCGGTCCTTCTCTTAGTTACTACATCGACAAGTTCAAGCCACCAGAGATTGTTCCGGTATCAGCCCCGAGCGTAGTAGCTGAGGAGTTAGTAGCTTCTACTCCTGAGCCTGAGGTTCCAGAGATTCAAGCTGCACCTGAGGTTCAGACCGAGGCTTCGACCTAAATACAAGGTAGTTTTCTTTTCCACTGCAGATCTGATGAATATATGTATAATGCAGCTTGTACATGTGCAATATATACCCAGATGAGTTACTGATTTGAAGTAGTAATACATACCCAGATGAGTTATTGATTTGAAGTAGTACCATAATCAGTTTATTCTATATGCAATTGCAGTTGATAGAGCTATTCTGCAAAGCCCTTTCATTTCTATTGCCATTGGTGATGATAATAATTAATCTTGGCATCTCATAGCTAATTGTTGTGTGTATCCATAACAGTTGAACTGCAGTTTTAAACTTTAAACTAGATTATAGGGTTAAGAACCTATAAACTATCTGAAGTTTGCCCAATGCGAGAGTTTGGTGTCTGAAGTTTAAATTGTTGATATTAACTGTCTGAAGTTTCAACTTTGTTAAAATTTGCTGTCTTCGTCGATATTTGCTGTTAAAATTGACAGAACTTGGTCATGTGCTTGTCATATGACCCGATAAAAAATTAGATTCTAAAATTACCCCTAGGGTGGTGGCCGGCCGGAGTCGGGTGGTGGCCGGAGTAAATATAAAGGTATCAGGGGCAATTTTGACTTTTCACACAGTTATGTTAAATTTGACCGCAAAAAGGACGGAAAATCAAATTTCAACAAATTTGAAACTTTAGACAGCCAATATCAACAATTTAAACTTCAGACATCAAAATCTCACATATGGCAAACCTCAGACTGTTTATAGGTTGGTTCTTTAACCCTAAATTATATCAGTTTATTTTCGGTTCCAAGCACAAGTATATTGTGATTTGGTAACTTTTCTCTGCACTCGGAAGTTTAACGAATATACCAAACAACAAAATCTCGGGACATTCTACAATGCTCTTGGAGCACCATGCTTTTGCCACTAATTTTTTTTATTTTTCTATTGACCTAAAGGTAAACCCCATAGGGAAATTGATATTATTAATAGTATTATACACATCTTAGGTGTAGTTAAAAAAATTCATATTTTTTCATACTTTTAAAGTTTTACTTATGTTACAATTAAGTCCACTATAGTATTAAAAAAACCAAAAGCATGGTGCTCCAAAAGTATGGTAGAAAAATTCAAAATCTCGAAACATGTGGTACTATTTGACAATACTAATATATTATGAATTCTACATACACAAAGTTCATCATTTCACAGCTGCTTGATAAACTCCACAATGACCTACATAACAGCCTAGTCCAGTCCTTATTAAATCTTCAAGACATTGGACTCAATGTGCTATAATATAAAGTGTGATGTTAGATTACAGTGTTTGGTATGCTTTGTGATGTTCATTGTAATGTAATTTTATTGTTATATTAATCTATATGATAATATACTATAGATTAATATGATAAAATATTTATTTCGAAAATAATTAACTTACTTCTTAAACTTTATGTTTCGTGTTTAATAAGTATAGTCCGTAGATGATCCATAAAAATCAAATGTTAAAATTAAATGTGACTATTAAAATTCTATTAATTGAAATATTTTTATTACAAAAATTCACGGAAAAGACTTCACATTTTATAATCGTCTAGCTAACTAACTTGATTGATAAGTAAACCTTCTATCATAAATATAAATATATAATATATCTGAAGAAATAAAATGCTTGATTAATGTCAATTTTAGTAAATGAGTATTATTGTGTCATGCACAACTTGCGATTTTAATTTTTAGAACGCACCAGATTAATCAAGTTATTAATAATATTATATAATGTAATGTTTAAAAATATATTTTGTTTACTTTTATTTATTATAATATTATAATAAAAAATCATAATATATTCTACATTATTATGATTACGAACATATTTTTATATATAAAAGTATATATGAAAACATTTTATTTTACATATGATATTATGTATTTTTAATTTAAGTATATATTTGTAATAATAAAGTAATAAAAAAAAGTAAATGAGTAGTTATATATAATAGCTAATCTAGGCTCGTACGTATAAATTGACAAAGATGGACTCTCCAACACATCATTTGCTAATTGAGTCAAATCAAGAATAACTATATCTTTTAATTGGTCAGGGCCATATTATATGTATATATATACACTGTATAGTCAAGTCTTTTGATTAAGACATAAGTAAAGAAGAGTCCGACAACATCGTGGAAGTTCACACGAAGGGATTATATTCCAACTCCACACTTGCATGCAGTTCACGACATTGATCATTCATGAATCATGATTTATATTAAAATATAATAAATTTCTATTTACTTACAAATTCTCCTACATACAATTTCGATACAACTTCATAGAAAAAGACGATTCCATCTAGCTCTTTAAATAGTCAATACTGAATTTTCGTTACACTTTCCTGAGATTTTGACGAAAACACACCATATTTTAAGAAATAAAAATTATAAAAATTTATATTATATATATATGTATCGATGTAATTAATTTTAACAGTTAAAAAATCGACTTAAATTACTTTTCACTTATAACCATTATAAGACAAACATGGTACTATATTATTATTAGAAATAGAAAAAACAAACTATTTCAATTCGGATTATTGCAATCTAAAAGCAAAAGGAAAAATATACAAGATGATTGTATATATGACGTTTATCCTTTTTAATTAATTATTATAGGTATTACAAATCAGTTGATGCATTGATTTACGTTTCTTCAACTAAACTAAAGAAGTTATAGAGTTTCCACGCACACTTACTTAAGTGATGCAGCGTAAGTGATGTAGCGTAGGATAGAAGTGCATAATTTGTTGATTCAAGGAAAATTGAAAATTTGAACGCAAGAGTTTGAAGAAAATCTTAAAAAGAAATTATAAAAATTCAACTAAATGTAAATGATGGTTAAAAAAAATTTAAATATCGTAATAAAAATTCTAACCCTATGACAAAATCCGAAATTAACAACAAAGTCTCAAACAAACCGACAAATTACAGATTAAAATAAATATAAAACTGCAGATTTGACCTTCTAGACGAAGAAATTTGGTAAAAAAACATTCACCCAAATCCGACACTTTGCCCGGATCACTAATTCTATCTTATCAAGCACCATATATATAATATATATCAATCATCTACCTAATCTCTAATAATTGTCAAAGTCCTGCTAGTCTTCACTTGTCGAGTAAACACGAAGTCGACGGCAATTTCATAGAAATTTGATCGTTCACTGCCACGTCATCACTTTCTCTGTATATATAAGTAGACCTTATATATCTCATAAAAAACCCACCACTACTAAATCAAAATATCTCAACTTCTTACACTTCGATCAAAACATAGTAACAATAATATGGTGTTCCAGAAGAGAGTCGTCGATGAAGTCTCCGGTTGGCTCCGAGTCTTCAACGACGGTTCAGTTGACCGTTCATGGACCGGACCGCCCGAGGCCAAGTTCATGGCCGAACCGGTTCTGCCCCACGAGAACTTCATCGACGGGGTTGCGACCCGCGATGTGGTGATTGACGAAAAAACGGGGCTTCGTGTTAGGTTTTACCTGCCCGAACTGCCCGAAAATCACGAGAAGCTGCCGATCATCGTCCATTTCCACGGGGGCGGGTTTTGCATCAGCCAACCCGATTGGTTCATGTACTACAACATTTACACCAAGCTAGTTCGACGGGCCCGGGCCATATGTGTGTCGGTTTATCTCCGGCTAGCTCCCGAGAACCGGCTCCCTGCCGCAGTCGATGATGCCTTCTCGGCTCTAATGTGGCTCGGAGGTGAGTCTATTAGGGATATAGATTAGGAAATAATAATTTTCTTCTGTTATTATATCTTCTTAGATTATAGACCAAATTGCTATTTGAATTTTGACTAATTTACAAATCACTGCCTCAACTTTAATTTTTTAAAATTGATTACCTGAATTTTTAATTTCAGAGCAAATTACTACATCTGTTTCAATTCCCGTTGACATAAAATGAACATAGTTTTTTCCATATGTAACCAAGATGGATTCAATTATAAATTGAAAGTATTGTAACAAAATAAATTCTATTAGATGCTCAAGTGGACTTCCGCCCTATTCGAACAATGTCATTCAATTGCATGTCTAATTGAAGATATTTTGTTGCAATATTTTCATTTTATCTTCAAATTTATATTTGGTATACTTAAAAAGACACCACATGGCGAAAATATGCTCATTTTCTGTCCAATTTGACGTGAATCGGAACATATGTAGCGATTTGCTTTAAAATTAAAAGTTCGGGTCTCCAATTTTGAAAAATTAAAATTACGGTAGCGATTAGTAAACTGATCAAAGTTCGGGTAGCAACTTGATTATTAACCCTATATTATATTGTATATATTGTTTATTCCTAATATATTTATTCCCTAATAGGATCGACCGAGCCATGTCTAGACAGCCACATGGCGAAAATATATTTGGTATACTTAAAAAGACACCACGTGGCGAAAATATGCTCATTTTCTGTCTAATTTGACGTGAATTGAAAAAGATGTAGCGATTTGCTTTAAAATTGAAAGTTGGATATCCAAATTTGAAATATTAAAGTTACGGTAGCGATTTGTAAACTGATCAAAGTCCGGGTAGAAACTTGATTATTAATCCTATATTATATTGTATATATTGTTTATTCCTAATATATTTATTCCCAAATAGAATCAACCGAGCCATGGCTAGACAACCACGGCGATTTCGCTAGGGTTTTCCTAATTGGCGATAGTTCGGGAGGGAACCTTGTCCACGAAGTGGCGGTTCGGGCTGGAAATTGCAATAAACCCGTGAGGCTAGCCGGGGCAATCCCGATCCACCCGGGTTTTGTCCGGTCAGTTCGGAGCGGGTCAGAAATGAATAACCCGCAGTCCCCGTTCCTAACCCTAGACATGTTAGACAAGTTCTTGAGCCTGAGCTTACCCGCGGGTTCGGACAAAGATGACCCGATAACGTGCCCGATGGGTCGGGCTGCCCCGCCGCTCGGCGGGTTAAAGTTGCCGCCATTTCTGTTGTGCTTAGCGGAGAAGGATTTGGTGTGGGATACAGAGATTGAGTACTATGAGGCTATGAAAAATGCAGGGAAGGAGATTGAGTTGTTCGTTAGCAATGGAATGATGCATAGTTTTTATCTTAATAAGATGGCCATTGAGTCCGACCCGGAAACAGCGGTTGAAACCGACCGGCTTTTCTCAAGGATCGTGGAGTTTATTCATCAACACTGAATTAGTATTTTGGAGTTTGATTTGATTATATTTTGTATGGTTGATGAATTTGTAAACTACTGAACTTGATTTGCTAATCAAGTGTTGTTCTATATTCAAGAAGAAGTAGAAATCAAGAGAAAACAATATAATCGGAACTTGATATTTTTGATTAAAAAAAACCAGATTTCTTGTCCATCAAGATACAACAAACTTAAATACTTGTGTGTCAAGGAAATAACCGAAAACATTCAAAATTCAAACTTAACTAATCTAACTGCCCTAAACAACTGCTCCTACTAATTAGGGATAAGGTTTATCTCAATGTACATCACCAAACTTAACCAAACTTAACCCCTAAGTAACCTAACTACCTAACTAACTAATGCTCTATGCGTGGTGCTTGATCATCTGCTGGTTGCTTGATCTGCTTCTTCTTCCAATATCTGCTGTCATATCCTCCCCTAAACTGAACATTCATGCATGAAGGATCAGTTTAAATCACTGACAACACTCCTAACCTGGATCTAAGGAACTCAAAAGCAGAGATCTTCAAAGCTTTGGTCAGAATATCAGCATAGTTCATATCAGTCCTGCAATAAGCAATTGACAGGTCTGGACCTTTGCAAAGGTCACGTAAATAATAAAATTTCACATCTATATGCTTAGACCTTCCATGTAAAACTGGATTCTTAGCTAACTTGATTGTTGAGCTGTTATCACACAATAATACTGTGGGACCAGTCTGAGCACAATGCAGAAAGGCAAGTATTCGTCTAACCCAGAGTATATGCTTGGCACATTCAGTGGCAGCAATGAACTCAGCTTCAGTGGTGGACAAAGTAACAATCTTCTGTTTTTGTGAAAGCCAAGAGACTGCTGCTCCAGCAATCATCAAAACAAACCCACTAGTACTTTTCCTATCATCTTTGTCCCCTGCATAATCACTATCACTATAGGCAAGCAACTGAGAAGAGAGACCTTTAGTGAAGACTAAACCATAGTTCCTAGTTCCCTGAACATATCTCAGTATCTTTTTGACAGCATAAAGATGATTTTCTTTTGGATTTTCCATAAAACGAGCCACAAAACTTACTGCAAATTGCAGGTCAGGTCTTGAGGCTGTGAGATACATCAGACTTCCAATAAGCTGCCTATAGAGAGTTTTATCCACTATACCACTACTGTCACTCTTGACCAATTTGCTATTGGTTTCAAGAGGTGTTCTGACTGAGTTACACTCAGACATATCAAATCTAGATAAGATATCCTTCACATACTTTCTTTGACTGACAGTTATTTTTTCTGGTGTTTGAGAGATTTCCAGACCCAAATAATAGTGCAAGAGTCCCATATCAGTCATTTCGAATTCAAGTTGCATCTGAGATTTAAACTCTTTAAACATGGAACTGCTGTTCCCAGTATAAACAAGATCATCTACATAAACACACATAATGAGATATTGACCTTTAACAGAGTTCTTGATAAAAAGTGTGTGTTCATAGGGACATTTAATAAAACCTTGAGAGATAAGATAACTTTCTAACCTGTGGTACCAGGCTCTGGGAGCTTGTTTAAGTCCATACAAGGATTTTTTCAACCTTAGGACCTTCCTTTCCTGTCCTTTAACTATAAAACCTGGTGGTTGATCTAAATATACCTCTTCATCTAAAGTTCCATATAAGAATGCTGATTTAACATCAAGTTGGTATAGATTCCACCTATTTGAAGCAGCTAAGGCAATAACCATTCTAATGGTATCTAACCTAGCAACTGGAGCAAACACCTCAGTGTAATCTACCCCATACTCCTGCTTATATCCCTTAGCCACTAATCTGGCCTTATACTTATCAATGGTCCCATCTTCCTTTAACTTGGTCTTAAATACCCACTTAACTCCTATGGTTTTATGACCCTTAGGTAAATCAACTAAATCCCAAGTTTGATTCCTTTCAATGGAGTTAATCTCAGTTTGCATAGCCTTAACCCATTTAACATCTGTACTAGCTTCTTTATAACTGGTGGGATCACAATCAGCAAACAAACAAAAATGAGTATAAAAGGAGGTATTCCTTCTAATGGGAACTGATCTGACCTCGAATTCATCAAGATGTCTTGGCCTTTTGATGGCTCTTCTTTCCCTAGCTTGTGAACTTTCAGGACCATCCACATGTTGAGGTGAGTCACCTACTGCTGTAGGGGAGTGCTCATAGTCAACAACTTCTTCATCTTCTTGCTGTTCCACCACCTGAGGTTCTTCAGTTTGAACCTCTTCTGTGTGTTCTTGATGATCACCTCCTGCTCCATCATCTTCTGTATTACCCCCATGATGCACCTCAATTTCATCAGAATTACCATCAGAAAATAGCTGGATCTTTTGTTTCTCCTTGCTTAGACTCCAATCCCATGACTTTGATTCATCAAACCTGACATCACGGCTAGTAATAATCTTTCTAGTAACAGGATTATATAACTTATATGCCTTAGCATCAGTACTCAAACCCAAAAAGATGCACTTCTCAGATTTGGGATCTAACTTCTTCCTGTTTACATCCTGTACACGTGCATAAGCTATGCATCCAAATACCTTAAAATGTGACACATCTGGTTTTCTTCCTCTCCATGCTTCATAAGGAGTTTTCCCTTTAACTGAAAAAGTGGGGCACCTGTTGAGTATATGGACACTCCACAGCACAGCTTCTGGCCAAAATCTCTTTGGCACATTTCTGGCATTCAACATGCTTCTCAACATGTTTTCTATGGTCTTATTCTTTCTTTCTGCCACTCCATTCTGTTGTGGAGTGAAAGGAGCTGTGTATTCTCTCTTGATTCCATGTGCCTTGCAATAGTTTTTGAACTCATTGCTGGTGTACTCTCCTCCATTGTCAGTACGAAGCACCCTGATCTTCTTTCCAGTCTCATTCTCAACAGAGGCCTTAAACAGCTTGAACTTAGAGAAAGCCTCTGATTTTTCACCTAACACAGTAATCCAAATCTTTCTGGTTAGATCATCAATAAAGGTTATAAAAAATCTTCTTCCACCATTAGAAGTGGGACTTATTGGCCCACATATATCGCTGTGAATCAACTGCAGTTGATCCTTGGCTCTCCAGGCTTGCCCCTGAGGGAATGAATCCCTTTCTTGTTTGCCAATCATACAGTCCTCACATACTTCGTGTTGTATGCCTATATGAGGCATTCCCTTCACCATTTGCAACCTGCTTAGTGTATTTAATCCTGAGAAGTTCAAATGCCCAAAACGCAAGTGCCATAACCAGGCCTCTTCTGTTTTCTTCTCAGTAACAGCCAAACTGACTTGAAGCTTCTCCACTTCCAAAGGAAATAACCTGTTTTGACTCATAGGAATCACTAAGAGTGATCCTTTATTCTCCTCAATGATCTCACATTTGTCTTTATCAAACCATATGGAGAAATTCTTCTGCAACAGTTGTCCTACACTCAATAGGTTAGTTTTGAGATTAGGCACATATAAGACATCAGATATGGTTTCAGTGAAACCATTTAGTGATTTGATCATAATATCTCCTCTTCCCTTAACCTGTATAGAGGAATTATCACCAAAAGCTACTCGTGATTTATAACTTTCATCTAGACAAGAAAACACCTCTTTACATCCACTCATATGGTTGCTGCAACCAGTATCAACAAACCAAACATCTGCTGATGTGGTTGTTCCTTCTTTGGTTGATTCCATGGTCATGAGTAGTACTTCCTTCTCCTCCTTGTCACTCTCCACATTTGCAAAATGCATTTGCTCATCTCTTCTCCTTGAATGCTTTGCTGTACATTCATATTGAAAGTGTCCAAATCTCTGACACCTATAACACTGAATACTTGCTTTGGAGGGATAATTGCTATTATGGCCTCCACGCATATTCCTTCCTTGATTGAACTCTCCTTGATCATTTCTCCTGAACTGAGAACTTGATTGAGGCTCTCCATGTGGAACCACAGCACTTTGAGTGCTGTAACCACCTTCTCTTCCTCTTCCTTGAGGTCCACTTCTTCCTCTTCCTCTGAACTGATTGAATGGTCCTCCCCTAGTTCTGTAAGAATTGCTTCGTCCTCTTCCTCTGAAATGACCACCCCTTGAATTGGATGAACCTTCTGCAACTGCTTTCAAAGCATGATCTTCATTTGAGGAGTTCCTGTTAACTTTCAACTCATGCACAACCAAGGAACTCTGAAGTTCATCTAAGGTTAGAACAGTGATATCTTTAGACTCCTCAATTGAGCATACAACAAAATCAAATTTAGGACTCAGAGTTCGAAGTATCTTTTCCACCACAGTGGTTTCAGAAATGGCTTCTCCATATAGTTTCATCTTATTACTGACCTCAAGTGTTCGTGTGATATAAACCATTGCTTTCTCCCCATCCTTCATTTGCAAGAGTTCAAACTCTCTTTTCAGTGCTTGAAGATGTGCTCTCTTCATGCGATCTGATCCAACACCTCTTGCCTTCATGGAGTCCCAAATCTCTTTTGCAGTGTCCTTGCTGGTAATACTCTCAAGGACAGACCAATCCAATGCTTGAAAAAGCATGTTCTTGGTCTTCAAATCAATCAGTTCTCTGGCTCTTAGTTGCTCTTGCGTTTGATCAGGAACTTCCACTCCTTCTTCCACAACGTGCCAGTATTCTTTGGCTCTTAATAGATTTCTCATGATCAGACTCCATTGATCGTAGTTCCCTGTGAATCTTGGTATTGCTAACCCTACGAAAATGTCTTGATCAGCCATTCTGCAGAATGCTTGCTGTTCGTGGATTGCTTCGTTCAACCAGGAAAGCTCTGATACCAAATGTAAACTACTGAACTTGATTTGCTAATCAAGTGTTGTTCTATATTCAAGAAGAAGTAGAAATCAAGAGAAAACAATATAATCGGAACTTGATATTTTTGATTAAAAAAAAACCAGATTTCTTGTCCATCAAGATACAACAAACTTAAATACTTGTGTGTCAAGGAAATAACCGAAAACATTCAAAATTCAAACTTAACTAATCTAACTGCCCTAAACAACTGCTCCTACTAATTAGGGATAAGGTTTATCTCAATGTACATCACCAAACTTAACCAAACTTAACCCCTAAGTAACCTAACTACCTAACTAACTAATGCTCTATGCGTGGTGCTTGATCATCTGCTGGTTGCTTGATCTGCTTCTTCTTCCAATATCTGCTGTCAGAATTTGTGGTGTGTTGAATCTTAATTATTAGTATTATTATTATATTATTATATATGTGTTATGAATATATTTAGTGGATGTTCAATATTACGTGTATATACCATCTTCCTTGTTTAAACTTTCCTAGTATTAAATTTACTTCCTCCACAAGTATATGTAATCCCTATATAAGGGCTCCTTATGTGTGATAATAAGACATCCTTAAGTTCCCTCTTCTATTAGCTCTCTACTTTTGTAACACGTTATCAGCACGAATTGTTTATTTATTTTATCGGGTTGAGCAAACCAAACTCCCTTTCCACGAAGCATTATCGGGTTGAGCAAACCAAACTCCCTTTCCACGAAGCAGCCTTGTAGCCAAATTTCTTAATCTCTACAATCCCTTTCTCAATACTGAACCCTGAATCTTTCTTTAATCTCTACATCCACCACACCAAAATCGCCTCTTAATTTTTAATCCTTCATCGCTCATAATTTTTGGATCAACTCTATTAATTTTCTTGTCAATTATGTTGGTATACAACGCAGGACTAGGACAACTCTCCACTCTAAATGCATCCTCCCTACTGCCCTGCTCTGATTCGTACGTTCCAAGATTCAAGTCGAATTTAGGCTTCGTGCCTTCGTGGAGTCAGCGTCCGATTCAAGGCAATAATTTTAATTTTACCGACGGCGGGATCAATCGAGTCAGCACTATGATGAAGCTCTTCACTCAACATAAAAAATAGGGAGATTTTTTTTTCTTACATTAATTTATATTAATGGCCTCAAATCTTAAGTTTTTATTATTACTATTTGATATTATGTTCCTAATACTATTGTTATTTGATAGATGCTAGATTTATTGGAATCAATCTATGTCGGATCATGCGTGAAACGATTGTAGGGTACATGACAATATCACGGTAAATACCAGTTAGTTATTTTTATATGTGGAGATCAATTCTATGTGTTAAATATTTGTTCGTATATGAAGTTATATTTGTATTGATATGAATCCACCCCCTAAAGCGAGTGTATGGTATATGATTTATCACAAGAAAAATAAATAGTGTGGCTAAGCACATGAGTGTTCGATGCTGAAATATATCAAGATACAAAGAGTGTTGCATCGCTCACTAGATATGCTCGCTCCCTGAAGTGAGTGTTGCAATATTTATTATAATGAGGATATACTCCACTCCCCTGAAGTGAGTGTTGCAATATTTATTATAATGAGGATATACTCCACTCCCCGAAGTGAGTATTACAGTTTATGATTGCAATGATAATATATTGCACTCCCTAAAGTGAGTATTGCATCATATAATTACAATAAAAATATTGGTCACTCCCTAAAGTGAGTGCGGCAGTTTATGATTGACTTTGAAGGAATATGATTTTACTATTGTTATCATGGCATGGTTGACTTTGAAAAAGATAAAATAATTAGCATCATCATGATATCGATAAAGAACGGTGATGCCTCTTACAAATAAAGAATGCATGAAAAGAATACAAAGTCCAATTGATCTGGATGAATGATAATTTTGATATGCGCAGTGACGCTTGCAGAAAACTAGTGATATTATGCAGCGCGGAAATTGATAATTTTATAAAGCGCAATGAAATTAGACAACGTTTGGCCTCAATAGCAAATATTATTTGATACTGGGATATTGCGATAAAGAAAATTGCATTCTATAATAATATCGTATCCCGAAGATCCGACATTATGATCCTAAAGATTAAGATTATGAATATTCATATTTAGTTTTAAATTCTGCATTTACAAATTCCGCATTTATATTTATATTTATATTTCTTGCACTGCATTTTATTTATTATATACATATATCATTATGCTCATTGAATTTTATTATAAAATGATCAAGAAGATCAAGAGTTATTCAAAAGCTCAATAATTACTACATTTAGGATCCTGAATATCCTAACAAATCATGAGTTATGAATAAATGATCATGAAGATCCTAGAAGATCTTGAATGAATAAAGGATCCATGATCCTGAAGATCCTAAATATATGGGACTATGAATTAACGAGATTGAAGATCTCTGAATATCTTAAATTATGAACAGAGATCCTGAAGATCCTTAATTATTTTTATGAATGATCTGGGATCATGAAAATAAGATCTGAATATCCTAAGAGATTTTGCGATATAAACAAAAGATCATTAAAGATTTTGAGTTACAAACAAGGATCCTAATATATTGAGCTATAAGTGATCCCGAAGATCATGAAATTGAGCATTTATACGAAGTTATTTATTTATTTCTTTACATTTTTTTATTATTGTTATTTATATCTTACATATACAGTATATATTATTATAAAGAATGTGAATACTCCGCAATCATTATTATGATGAAGATGAAAAAAAAAAAAAAAAAACATGCGGATTGTGTTATCAGGATTATGAAAAAAAAAAAATCAGGTAAACCAGAAGTTTACGAGCCAATATTGGCGTGGTTGATTATATATTCGGTAAACCGGAAGTTTACTGATTCATATAGAGGTAAACCAGAAGTTTTACCCATATAATACAGTATTTGGCGTGACCGGTTAAAGACCATTCCGGATCACTTAAGATGCGCAATACATTATTTGGAAGAACCTGAATATTCTCCATAAATCATTATGATAATTGCTCTCAAAGGAAAATTCATTATGTGATCATCATCAACTAAGTTCGGGATAAAATTCCATTATTTATGGAAATAATAAAAGGTGAATATGGGCCCG
This sequence comes from Clarkia xantiana subsp. parviflora, assembly GCA_036873135.1. NCBI lineage: Eukaryota > Viridiplantae > Streptophyta > Magnoliopsida > Myrtales > Onagraceae > Clarkia > Clarkia xantiana. The sequence continues at coordinate 18,778,752 of JAPTYO010000003.1, forward strand.
TTCACCTGCCATGTGGACCGATATATTATTTTAAAAGATGCATCTACTATATGGTCGCATGTGCATTAATTATCACGAATTTGCAATAGCAAAATTTCAAGATTATGCAATAAAGAATGATGATGATATTAAAAGTTGATATTTAATATAAGAATCAGACAATTGCATGTCTAGATTCGCAGTATAGCATAAAAGTTACAAAGAGCCTCCAATTAAATAGCTAAACTGCTACCAATAAGAGCAAATTGAGAACAACTGCATGCTATTATGAAAGCAGCAATATAACTGCGCATCAAGCCAATGTTAAATCACAGTTCTCCCCATTACAACCAATTTTTGGTGAAGAGACAAATTTTCCATATATTAATATTATGGTGTGCGATATATGTTTGAATTACTCCACCGCAACGCACAAACATGGGTCTGGAATGTTGGGAAAAATATTTTGTCTATAAATCAATTATTTGAGAACAATGACTAATATATATATTTAAAACAAGAGTGTTGATTGTCATTGTTGAACAATTTTTCCAACATTAGGGGGAGAAAAGAAGCAGCTGACAGAAAAGAGATTGACTGGAAAAAAAAAAAAATTGTTATTATCTCATTTAGATCCTTGCACAATGAGAATATGAACCTGAAGTTCAAAGAGAAAAACATTTTCAAATACTGCCAATAAGTGACTTTATGAGACCTAGAAAGTCATAAGTCAAGTAACAGCTGCAAATGCTCCAATTTTGAAATGTCCTGATTGGACAGGTTATAATGAAAAATAACTCTCGTCTGAAGCGTGCGATATTGGTTCCAAAGAATTTTTTAATAAAAGAATGGAGCAAGATAAATATGGTTTTATTATGGAGGTGATTTCCCAAAAGAAGTAAAGACATAACTAATTATGAAACCCTAGAAGTGGTTCAGGTACCTGAAAATAATTGTAATAAAGAAATCTCAATGAGTTATGTTGTTAATGGGAAAATGATGGAACCGAGAATATCAAGTTGTCGACAACAGTTTTGAATATTATGCATGAGTGAAATCATAAAACAAGACGAGGATTTGAGGATCTTGAGCTCAATATGTTAAACAAGTATTATGATTGGCCAAAGTTTGAAAAGACGCAAGTATTAACATGAAAAATGCAGAAGGTGGAAGCCAGTGGATACAAATTATTTCCTGCATAAATAGATTGTGTCGTAAGATATATACGCACAACCTGTGGTACAAATGTTATATGCAAAATCCTGGCAATTATTATATGGATCATTTAGTGGAGCAACCACCTTCAAATATATTATTACGTTGGCCGTACATAAAAAGTTTTGAATGCGTCCCACATATGAATTATTTATAGCATTTTTGGGTGGCTAATTTAATAGCAAAATTAAAGTGAAAATCCTAGAAGGATTGAAAATGCTAGCATGAAATTTTTCCAAGAATGTTGGATAATAAAGATATTGTACCATTTAAAATAATACAGGCAAATTATGTTATATTCTCCACAATGTATAGCTCATTTGAGCTAAGATATATCAGATGATATTATGCGAATCAAGAAAACTGATATTTTGATAAGTTGAATTGATCACGCTATAGCCGAAAGGGGCATCGCGTGAGGGGGAGAATTTAAAGATATTGAAACTCGTGAAGAGTTTGTAAATACAATCAATTTATAGATGATGTTAAATTCAGACAAAATATATTGAAAGGACAAAGGTTTGGCTCGGCCTGAAGATCGAGTACTTAAGAGATTGAAAATAATATTGTCCTATAAAAAAAATGTCTTGAAGCTATTTTGCATAGATAAACAAATTTATTGAGTACCTTAATGATTGTAAGAATTCCATGAGTTTAATATCATGATGAATCAAGACCTAAATTAATTTGCTACACAAATGTAAATTATAACATGGAAGTGCACAATTTTCAAATGTAGCATTATATTGTATATATATATGAAGATAATGCAGGTTATATAGCTCGAGTTGAAGATTGTTATATCAAAGGAGACATACAAAACACATTCGCCTCAAGTTATTCTTCATCCAACGAATTTGTTCATATGACTATCTAGCGGATCTTTTCAAGGGGGCTTTATCGACTGCGACTTCTGAAATATTGGCGAACATGATTGGATTGCGTCGACTTAATGAAATTACGCGATGTCAACATCAGGGGGAGAATCTACACCGCTGCACTCTTTTTCCCTTAGCCAAGGTTTTATCCCATCGGGTTTTCCTGGTAAGGTTTTTAACGAGGCAGCTTTCAAAAAGGGATCCATAATTGTGTACTCTTTTTCCTTCACTAGATTTTTATCCCAATGAGTTTTTTCTAGTAAGGTTTTAACGAGGCATAATTCCCTTATGAACATCCAAGGGGGAGTGTTATGAATATATTTAGTGGATGTTCAATATTACGTGTATATACCATCTTCCTTGTTAGACTTTCCTAGTATTAAATTTACTTCCTCCACAAGTATATGTAATCCCTATATAAGGGCTCCTTATGTGTGATAATAAGACATCCTTAAGTTCCCTCTTCTATTAGCTCTCTACTTTTGTAACAATATGGGGTTTTTAAGTTTTTGTTAATATGGGTTAATAACCGTATGAAATTTCACCAATGTTGGAATTTAGTGTCTGAAGTTTGTAAAGTTAAGATGGACAGTCACAAGTTTCATTTTTGTTAAAATTTAGTGTTTACTCTTGTTATTTTCTCTTTTTTTTTTTGGCAAGACTCGTATTTTTCTCTTCGTTCAATCATTTTCATCAACTCACTCACCCACTCATAATCTATCACTCTTTATATTCCACAAAGTCGTCAAATTTCTTTCAAAACTTTAACATCCAAAAGAAAAGGTTTCCAACAGAGTCGCGTGGAGCAATTTCCAGTGACAACGGAACGGGATTTACTTACCCGGATGTGGCCAGCTTCTTAGGTGAAAGTCAGGCAATGTGACGAGAAGGGAGTGCGCATGGTAGGTCAAATTTGACAGTCGGTTTCGTCAGGATTTGCTTCTCTAAAGTAATCATACTGAAACACTAAATTTTAACAAAAATTAAATATGAACCACTCAATTTTAACACCAAACACCAAATTTCAACATTGATGAAACTTCTTACAATTTTTAGGTTCTTAACCATATTAATATATATATATATATATATATATATATATAATATTTAATAATATTTCCGAGAAGGCGCTAAAATAATAATAATTAAAGAAATATTGAAAAGATTAATTTACTTAATTTAAAGTTTGAGAAATGAATATATTCATATAGTTTACCTCTTATTAGGAATGTTATTAATTATGCGGAGTGGGTTTGGTCAAACTCGATCCCAACCTGTGTAGCTTGCGGGATAAAAATTGTGGACTTTTCTACCATGCTCTTGGAGCACTATGTTTTTGTCACTAATTTTTTTATTTTTCTATTGCCCTAAAGGTGAACCCCATAGGGAAATTGATATTATTAATAGTATGATACACATCTTAGGTGTAGTTAAAAAAATTCATATTTTTTTCATACTTTTAAAGTTTTACTTATGTTACAATTAAGTCCACCATAGTATTAAAAAAACCAAAAGCATGGTGCTCCCAAAGCATGTTAGAAAAGTCCAAAAATTGTAAAAAAATAATAATAATAATGATATATGCTCTCTTAGAGTTTGTAATCACACAATTTCTTTATTCATTCAAATGTAATTTCAAAACACAAATTATGGATTTAAATCACAAATACAAATATAAATGCAAATCCAAATTTATATTCAAATATTTAATTGCCAAATTCATATAATCTTTAATGCAGACAGACCGTACTATAATATTCGGTCAAAGTTTAAAGACAAATGCAAATATACAAGTTAAAAGAGGGGAAAAGACGAAGCAGCCCCACTAACGTTTCATATAATATGGTGCACATGAAATGGATGCATATTGGGGCCTTGACAATAATAATATGACCGAAATAGAATCATTACTTTCACATGGAATCAATGGTGTATCTAGAATTTTCACAATGGCGTACACTTTTAAAAAATGAATAAAATTTAAAAAAAATACATATTATAAGCTAAACTATAATAAAGTCATAACACATTTTGACGATAATCAGTATAAAAAAAAAACTAAATACTACATTCTATAATTGTTTCCTACGAGATTTCATCTTTTGAAAACAATCCAAAATAGCATCATTGTTAACCTCTGAAAATATATCTAACTCTATTAGATTGACTTTTGTTAAAAATTAATTTTTTATATTGATTTATTACCCCTCTAATTTTTCAAAATACTGATATTGACCCCTCTAATTAATTAAATTGGTTAAAACTACCTAATAATTAATATTACTAATAAATATATATATAAAATCCCTCCATTGTGTATGCTAGATAAGCCCATACTTGGAATATGGAATACTATTTTCCAGAGAAATTATTGGTTACTATCGTGCTAACATGTGGTGCATGTGTGGTAACATTTCTTCCAATGAGAAATTGACATACATGCATTGTATATCTCTTTTTTATATATGTCAATTTCTCATTGGTTGAATGTCTATCATATGTATATGCCACGTGTTAATACAGATAATTTTCCTTTTCTGGGCGATGCGGAGCGACTTGTTAGGACAACTATTGTAATACGATTATTCTTTATTTAAAATATTTTTTGTTCTTATTGGATCTTTTTGTAATGGTAAAATAATGTGATTATAAATATGTTTCTATTTTTAAGATCCTAATGAGATTTAACTTATAACTAGGGGATGAAACGATAAAACATATAATCATATATTACATACTTTGGAGTTTGGAATACATTTAATCCGATCACATGGCTGCTTCGAAGCATTTTTCTTTTCAGTATTTTTTTAACACGTCGATGTAAATTTTCACATTGAGATATATTTACAATATACAGCTACTTTAATACATCAAATGGTCATTGGTAAACGTTATTAGGAATAAAAAGCTTTTTAGCGTTGGACCGGATCTAATTGGGTCCAACAACCTAAGCTCCTCCCACACTTTTTTATATAATAATAATTTATAATATACATTTTCAAAAATATAAATTCTAACATATTTATTATAATATAAATTTAATATTTATGTTTAAAAAAAAACCATATTAAGGCTATGTTTAGATGTTTGGTTTAAATAATAAATTTAAAAGCTATTACGGAATGATTATTACAAATATATATGTAATAAAATAAATAATACATATTCAACACGTAAACAAACAAAAGGATATGTATTACTTATGGGGCGTTTGGATGGAAGTAATGTGAGATTACTTGAAATGTGAAATTACAAGTAATGTGGGTTGTAATGTGAGATTCTTAAAAATTGAAATGTTAGATTACAGTGTTTGGTTGTGCTGTGATGTGGAGTGTAATGTTAGATTACAGTGTTTGGTAAGTGTTGTAATGTGCATTGTAATGTTACTTTATTATTATTATATTAATTTATAGAGAGTATATTATACCTTAATATGATAAGATTTAAAAAATAAAATATGTTTTGACAACGACTAACTTTTTAAATTTTATATTTTGTGGTTAATACTATAGTCATTTATGAATTTTAAAAACAAAATATGTAAACGCAATATGCACAACTATTAAAATTTTAATAGTTAAAACATTATATGTAGTTTTATAAAATAATTTTCATAAAAAATGCGTTGAAAAGACTTTACTCATTTTATACGAACATCCTGTGCATTATTATTTATTATAATAATGAGTTATGAAGTATATAAAAAATAAATAAAAACAACTAATAGTAACAAAATTATTATCATAATAAGCTATAATTATAATACAAAGTATTTGGTCTATTTTATTAATAAAATAATAACACTCCGTAATTTTGACGTAATTTCATATTACATCCGTTTTTTGATGTAATCTCACATTAAGTTGAATAGAGTTTGGACGTAATTTGAGATTACAATGGATATTACATTACAATGCACACTACGTCGTTTGGCAAACCAAACAACGTAATATTGACGTAATGTGGGACGTAATATGAGACATCCCACGTTACATCCATCCAAACACCCCTTAGTATCATTTTGTGGCGCGTCAATCCACAAAGTATCATTCCATCATATATATTAACCCTAATTTTTTTTAGGCCTTGTATAATTAAGCTTCGGCCCGAAGAGTAGTATTCCTGGGCCCTAATTGCAGCAACATTTTTCATATGGGCTTACTTTAATACATGGTTTACAAAATCCATATTTTACAAGTGGAGCCTTGTACAAAATTTTACTTAATGGAAATATATTATAAAAATTACTATTTTTTGCTTTATGTGAATTTTTATATAGATTAATATAATAACAAGACATCATTGTCTTATTAATTATTAATTTATTAAAATATTGTACGTAAATTATATAAAAAAAAATTAATACATGATATTATTATATATCAATATACTTTATTACTCCACCACTATTAAACCATTATCATAATTATTATAATATTATTTACTGTTATTTAAATGGAAACTTATATTGCAATAATAGACTTGAGATTTTTAGGGGAAATTGGTTAATATATTAAAAGACCCCTATATGAATTTTATGTTTAATTAATTTGTTACAATAATATATGTTGGTTAAATATATATAATATTACATGTTATCATAAAAATTATTATATCTAATTCTAATTCCGTATTGATAAAACCTAATCATAAATTGAAGTAACATATAAAATTTATTGGTATATGCATTTTTAAATAATCCAATAGTAGATAAAAAAAAGTATATATACCTATATATATTGAATTTATATAATACTACTTAATAATATTGAATATTCGTATGCGTTGTAAAGCTCAAAATTGACGGTCATGCTATATGGAACAATAATATATGTATTTAGAGTTTTTTTAGCCAACATATGCATTTGAAGCTAGAAATTCTAAATTATATTTAATATTTTCATTTCTCAAATGTAAATGTAAATGCAAATCCAAATTTATATTTCAAAATGGATTACTTTGAAATAACACATATTGAAATACTTACTGGATGATGAAACACACTAAACAAAATTTCTTTCATGGATAGGCAATGAAAATAAATAAATAAATAAGGTGTAGTGTGCTTGGTCAGATGCCATACAATGGAATATCATGCACTAGCACTATTTTGTCCTTTGGCAACGTCATGCTAATTTATATGGATGAGGTTTCTCCTAAGTATCTCTAGAGATTCATTTTTCGATTATAATATTATATATATAATGTGTTAATTGAAAGGCTAGAGTTCAAATCATTATCTGAATTTTAATTTTTTAAAAGTGGTTATGTGAGCTTTTAATTTTTTTAGCAGATTATTATTTTGCCATCTATATTAAATTAAATAAAAAATAGCATATTTTTGCTGCGTGAGATTTTTTTATGTGTATCCAAAATAGTTTTGTTAGCAAATTGAAAAGATTGTGACGAAATACATTCAGCTGGATGTTCAACTGAAAGACACACAATTGAAATTGAAATTGAGATCAAACTGAACGTCCAAATGAAGACATTTTAATGTGACCATTTCAATTTATTGTATAATTCATCTTATGATACGGTATATATCAAAAGACCATATGCGGTCGAAATATGCTTATTTTCTATCTAATTTAACGTAAATTATAACCAATGTAGCAATTTATTAGGAAATTAAAAGTTCATATAATCAAATTTTAAAAATTAAAATTTGAGAGGAGATTTATTATTGCTTCAAAATTCGGATAAGAATTTGATTATCAGCCCTTAATTAAATATAAGGTTGCGAATTAATTTCATGTTTTCTAATTAAAGAAAGATGCAGTTCGGATATTTTTGTTAATTGAACATAATATGTATGGCTTGAGAGTTAAGGATATCCATCATGTATAATAATGATTAAAATGATATAATACTATTTATATGGAAACATTAATTAGTGGCTAAGATGTGTCTATGAAGTATCTAATGATAAACTAAAATCATTATTGGACGTGTTTCCATGTAGAGTAACATTTGATCAAAGATAATTAGTGGGGAATTAGGACAAAGTTAATAATTTATCTATATATCTATATATTATATAATTTAGATAATATATAGACTAGCTGCTAATTAGCTGCCACCTAGGCTATTTGAATTTTAATTGGATCGTGATACACACGCTCCCTCCTGTTCTCTTTCTATCTTCTAACGAGTCTTTATCTTCTCCAATTAATGGTTTCATCCTGGGTTAAGCGTTTCAGATTTTAAAGAGATTATTGTTTCATCTTAAACGTTTCAAAGGTGGGATTTCAAGTCTAAAAGCGTTTTTGTGCTTTCTTTCTATCTTTTAGCGGTTGTTTATCTTCTCCAATTAATGGTGGTTTCATCTTGGGTTAAGCGTTTCAGGTTTTCTAGCGATTAACGTTACAAAGCTGAGATTTCAAGTCTAAAAGCGTTTTTTTGTTTTTGTAAATTTAATCTCTTTTTCAGATCGGTTCTCTCTCGCTTTCTCTTCTTTATTTGACCTTCAAAGGTCCGATTCTTATTCTTTATATAAGCATATAGATGTCCAATTGTATTGAAGTTTAATTATATGTGTAATTTCTTGAAGTTCAATTGTCTGTGCAAGCCAGCAGTCTTGCTCAAAGCTCGGTCGCAATACTCACATTGAAGGTTTCAGTTCTCTGTTTGAAGGTATGTTTCTCTATTTCTCATCGTCTTCAATTAGTTATGCTTCAGTTTGGTTGTTCCATCTCGAATTTGCTAATATCGCCCCTCCCTTCGTCACACCTGGGCAGTTCCTTGGCCTGCTTTTCTGTGTCCAATTTTTTTTTTATTATTGGATAGCGATTTTCACGCTCCAAATTGTTTGGATTTGCTGTACCTCTTCTAATGCGTCATTTACCTTTCTTTCTTTTTAAATCGTTTCCTGCACTGTTATTACATAAAAGGTGGCATATTAAGCGACTAAAATATACATCCTTCACTGGGCTTTTGTTTTTTTTTTTTTTGTTTAATGGTTTAAATTGAAATGATTCATACTTTGACTTTTATGAAGAAATTATAATCTAGCGGGACGGAGAAGTAAATGTGGAAAAATTAACCACTAAATCACTATAACCAAACAAGATGCATATTGCAATTTGCATAGTGTTGAATCAAATTCACATGTTCTTTACTTTTGAAGGGAATGATAAATCCTTTCGGAGCCCCCAACATTGAAAGGTCTTGAGAGACTTTCCTGCAATTTTTATTAACCGTTGGGTTCCTACTGCTTGCTTCTTGCACCTTATGAGCATCCAGGTCATTAAAAGAACTAAGGTTGTTTTGAATTTTGATGTCTCTCCTGTTGAATTAAGGTTGTTTTCCCCTAAGTCAAAAGAAAGATGCTTTTAAATTAAGGTTGTTTCCCCTAAATTAAAATAAAGATGCTCTGAATTTTGCTGAGGTTTCAGGAGATGAAAGAGATGCACGGGAGAGGCATCCGTGATGATCGGCAAAAGAGAGAACAACAACACATAAAGAGAGATGGCTAGAATGTATAAAATCACCAACTTTGTTCTTACATTTTATTTAACTGATGATATTATGGTTGAAATTGTGGATAAGGCCCAACAAGAGGATCCTGTATCTTGCCCACCTCCTTCTACAACAAAGTTGCCTCTATAATTGCTAATTAGAATGAAGAAAGACTTTTAAGGTTTGGATTTTCTTCAAAAGGTGGCAACTCCAATGAAAAAACTCTCAGTTTTGCTATTGTATGGAAAAAGGTCAATTTTCCTCATTAGTTAGTGATTCTCCTTCTCTCAGTTGCAGGGTTTACTCAGAGTGCTGCGAAGAAGTGTAAAGTGACAGTGATGTCAAAGCAACTTAACTTGGTTAATGTATTTTGTCGGGTTCCTGATCTTCACTCTAAACTTGGTATATATATTCAGTTTCACTTTTATGTTGTCTACTTTTAGTTTGTTGTAATTGATTACCCCTATAATCCAATACATTTTTCTTCAAGTAAAATATGGCTTTATAAAAAAAAAAAGTAACTATGCTTCGATGAACTCATTGCTTTAGTTATGGCTACCTGTCGGAATTTTTGACCAAATTATGGTTACATGGACAACTAAATACCAATATAGGCTAGAAAAAATGTTAATTATAAATATAGGGCAAGCCGGGTTGGGGGAATCCGGCCAACTGATTTTTTTTTTTTTTTTTTTTTTTTTTTTTTTTTTTTTTTTTTTTTTCGGAAAACTGTTAAAAAAAAAATTTGGAACTCACTTGGCCGGGTTGGGGGCAACCCGGCCAAATATGTTTTTTTTTTAATAGAAGTTGTAAAAATTAATGGTTTTGTAATTTTTTTTCTTCTAAAAAACCTATTGGACATGGTGAATCCTAGAGGCAAATTGACAGACATTTGCCAATAGGTTTTTTAAAAAAAATTATAAAACCATTAATTTTTACAACTTCTATTAATAAAAGAAAAAAAACAGAAAAAAAAAGAAAAACATATTTGTAATTGTAATTTGTGAGTACCTCTCTTAAAAACAAGTGAGTTCCTTTTTTTCCGGAAAAAAAAAATAAAAAATAAAAAAAATGAAGTTGGCCGGGATGGGGGAAAAATATCTCAGCTTACGTGATGTGCTGGGGAAAAATATTATTATTATTTTTTATTATTTTTTGTTATTATTTATTGGAAAAACCATAACTATATTATACCTCTCTTAATATATATAATAATAATAATAATAATAATTTAAACACCATTTCTCATTAGTAGGTGTACATATTCTCTCATGTGCTAATTGGATTGCAGTTCAATCCAGAAAAATACCGTATTTTTATAATTGGGTCTATATACCCTACCTTCTCTTTTTATTTGATTGTAGAGGATCGGAAATTTATCCCGCTCTAACTATTTGATTGCAAAATTAATAAAATATATTTTTACAGACAAAAAAAAAATTCTTCCTTATAATTATTATTATATATTGGAGAAACTATAATATATTTATTTCCTCTAAATATCTATCTATCTATATATCTATAATAATTTGGATACCATCTCTTATTTTCTATTGTGTCCTCCAATAATTTTCTACTAACTAAGATTTGTGAGCTTTCTATTGCAAACCCCGCGCATTGCGCGGGGCAAATACCTAGTATAATATAATTTAGGTGCAATTTGGGTACTTAGATTTATAATTTGCTGCCACATCACCAGTCTCAATTCTGATTGGTTACTGTGTTTCACGCTCTTCCTATACTTCGAGCTGGATAACGCCTGTTAATCCTCCAGATCTGTTTCTCTTCCTCTCCTTCCTTCCGTTGCTGCATTTACTCTCTTAATAACGCCAAATCGTAACTGTTGTTTCGTCGGTTGAAGGTTACAGATTGTGAATCTACCTTTAATTCAAGGGCCTTAGATCTTAATCCTCATGAATCATGTTCGTGCCTTCCCGCCTCCGATCATCAACTCTAGATTCCACAATCGCAACCCTTCTTCAGCCTTCTCAATCTCTACTGTAGCTGTTACTTCGTCCCCGTTGTCGCTGCCTTGGACTCCTCTTCTGCCGATGTTGGTCGCTCTTACATTGACATCGCCTACCCTTCTTCAGCCTCATGCATTTGTTGTTTCGTATCCGACGATGCCTCGGGCCCCTGCTCTTCCATCGTTGGTTGCTGACGTTCTCTTCCGAGCCTAAGACATAACAGGTAAATTAATTTCAATTCCCCCAATTCCACGCTCCAATAGCTGTAAATCTTTGGGAAAAAAAAAAGAAGCTATAAATCTATATGGCATCTTCTAATTACTTGATATTACATGTTTCTATCTGTAAAAATGGACAAACTTATTAAGGTGGTCAGATCAAAACAAAAATTAAAGAGCTCACATTTTGACAAACCACGATCTTGATCAGTCTGTCATCTTCATATCAAAGGATACAATAGCAGTGACTATATGCCAGCAGCAAGAAGTGCATCAAACCCTGTAATAATCAAGACTAACAACATAATGAATTCATTAGCATCATTCATCATTAAGTGTCCCAGAATAACTAGAATTTATTGTATTGGCGAGTTCCTGACATGCTAATATCACTTCATATAATTCTTGGGTGATTTTCTGGAATTTATATACATTTGGATGGTATTAGCTTTAGCTGAACATTAGCACCTTTATGCAGCTGGTTGTTAATCCCTTAATAAATATACTGATACACGATGACCTTTTTTTAATTAATTATTCATCATTACAATTGCTGGAGGGAGAATACTAGACTACTGAATAAATGATGGTTTTTTAAGAGCAACAAGACCAGATCGTACTTCATCAATTAGTCTTTAATATTGTTTGTTTGAAGAAATTATATATATATATATTGTCTTAATCTGAAATTTCTCACTATAAGCAACTTTATTATTCCCTGCATTGTTAGATGTAACAGGTAGAAATTGGGCAGCGACAATTGGCTATATATCTGTAAGTCATGGAATTGCAAATGATATATCTGATTTGTTCTCTGGTTTTGCAACTATTGAGGGATAAACTTAGTGAATTCGTAGACTACACCCTAATGAATACTGGGATTTGGATGAATATGATGACGTTGGATACACGGGAGAGCCTATAATTGAGGATGAAACCTGGTTTCTAAGTGGCTATGAGAAGGTAACTAGAAATGGTATAGCTAGATCTCTCTAGATGAACAAGACTTATTTGCAAGTTGCTTCAAGATACTTCGCTTAAAGTTCATTATTTTCTTGAATTCTAGGATATCGGAGGATGTGACATTCAGAAGCAGGAAATTCGTGAAGCTGTGGAGTTACCACTCACTCACCATGATCTTTACAGACAAATAGGGATTGACCCACCGCGTGGTGTTCTGCTCTATGGCCCTCCAGGCACTGGCTAAACTATGTTAGCCAAAGCTGTTGCTAATCATACAACTGCTGCCTTCATATGAGTTGTTGGTTCAGAGTTGTTCAGAAGTACTTGGGCGAGGTAACACAAAACTATTTGAAGGATTTAATTTCGAACTTTAAGTTAGTATTTCTGTTAAATCAAGTTATACATATTCATCATGGTTTTAAGGTTTCTTCACCAAAATATGGTATTGAGATGCATGCTCATCCTTTATTTACTGATGTATTTAGTCATAATTTCAAAGTGAAAGCTTTCTACAGTTACTTTTGAACAACAAAGGGTGACTAATGAAAATTGATTGAAATATAAAAATTCAGGGTCCAAGAATGGTCAGGGATGTCTTCCGCCTTGCTAAGGAGAATGTTCCTGCTATCATTTCAATTGATGAGGTAGATGCTATCACTACAGCAAGATTTGATGCTCAAACAGGTGCTAATAGAGAAAGTTCAACGTATCTTGATGGAACTCCTTAATCAGGTTCGTCTAGCCTTCAAAATTATATACAGATACCTTCGTTTTGCTTAGTGGTGGCAGTGAGTAACATCTTGCACCTTTGATTTCCTTTAGATGGATGGATTCGACCAAACCGTTAATGTCAAGGTCATTATGGCCACGAACACAGCAGATACTCTGATCTCTGCTCTTCTCCGTCCTGGAAGACTAGATCGAAAAATCAAATTTCCTTTACCAGACAGAAGGCAGAAGAGGCTTTTTTTTTTTTTTTTTTTTTTTTTTTTTTTTTTTCTTTCAGGTAGTGCTCCTCCTAATTATTATGTGATCTATTTAAAAAGCATCATTTGTACTTGGAATTATTGCTAAAATTTACTATTGAATGCAGGTTTGCACTTCTAAGATGAGCCTGAATGATGAGGTTGACTTGGAAGACTATGTGTCTATGCCAGATAAGATCAGTGCTGCTGAGGTTAGTCAAATTGATGTCTTAATTAATCATGTTATATGAATGCCTGCATTAGTCTTGGATTATGTATATATAAATGAAAAAATCTACAGAAGTGTGGAACTTAATGAGAAACTAACATTCCATGAAAAAAAAGTGGTAGAGTTTCCTGACTTAGTAAAAGATTCTTCGTAATTTATATAAAATAAAAAAGGAGTTTTCTGAGTTGGTCTGTTGTAAAAATGGTTTGGTTGTTTGTGAAGGAGTTGCATATGGTGATATCATGTGGGTGCATATAATGTTTGATAAGATGATATGGATTGTGGAATAGGTTTTTTTCTCGGTTACTCAATCAAGCATGTGGTGTGATTGGTGCAGATTACAGCTATCTGTCAAGAGGCTGGGATGCACATAGTTAGGAAGAACCGATATGTGATACTGCCTAAGGAATTTGAGAAAGGGTACCGTGCGAATGTGAAGAAAACGGATACCGATTTCGAATTCTACAAGTAGGTAATTCCGGGTATCAGAAGAAGGAAGAAGACAAGGATGTTGTTGGGAGGATCTGAGTTTTCTTTGTTTCTTGAGTAATCTAGATTTTTTTAGAGGACAGAAGATGGTGGAGGGTGTTGGTTCATAAGTTCATAACACCTTCCTTAAAAAGAGGTTTATCTTATATGCATCTGTAATGAATATCTGTATTCTTAAGAGTAAGACCACTTACCTCGAACTAACTTTGGTTCAGAAGGCTAACTTTGGATCGATTTCGTACTAGATGTAAAACTTGGATAATGATGAGAAATTTATCTTGCTTCCGCTTACGAGAAGAGTTCTGAAAGATCCAACTGAGTCTAGGTCAGTGCAAGTTAGGAGACGTACTGAGATTCAGAAGGCAACTAAGACACCTGAGGAGCGTCTGAATGAGGATGAAGTTCAGGTTGCAGCTATTATACTCTTACAACAAGAATCTGAGACACGACAAAACCACAAAGTTCAGGTGGCGACATATTTTTGGATTCTACGTTGTTTTTCTCAAGACCATGTAGATGAACTAAAACCATTAATGAGAGGAATGAGTATGAAAAAATAAATGAATATGAAACTTCTCCGATTAAGAAGGGTATTGTATACGGTAATACTTATACTGGAATTCTCTTACTATGAGAAGAGAAAAGATTGGCTTAAGACTAGGATTTCTAAGATGATGTTGGTTTGGAAAATAATATGTTCTGGGATCCATAATGTGGGAATTTACACTGAAAACTTTAGGCATCAGAGACAGAAATTTTGACAAATACTCTATCCTTATATTTGAAGAAGCAGTCTATTATTACACAGTTTTGTGCTACTTTAAAAGCGAATATATAGAGATTTACAAGATTTTTGTTGATACTTTTTACACAGAAAATGTGTTTGTACTTTGTACATTAATACAATAATACAAAAAAATATTAATTTATTCTCATACATTTTATGATTATTTATATACACATATTCACTTGGCCAAAAACAATATATACACATTTTCACAATTACAAATAAATAAAAATACAAATGAATAATTATATTATATATCCAACATTACACGTTGCACAATTATATATATACTAGCTACAAAACCCGCGCACCGCGCGGGTAAAAAATATTAAAATACATATATGTTAAAATATTTTAGTTTTTTAAATTTTAAAATAAAAATAATATGAACAACTATTTTTATATAAAGTTAATATATTTTTAACGCAACTATATGATTTATAAGTTAAAATTATTAATTTTAAAATGAAGTACTGTAGCTGCACTATGTGAGTAAAAAATGTTATGATAATATCTTACTCTTACCCAATAAAAAATCAAATGAATTCAGCATTTAAAAAAATTTTAAAAATTGTAAAATGGGTTGAAAATGGTTTGATAAAATAAAATAATTTAATATTTACAATAGACACAATATTGAGAAATTAAATTATTTTCCATAGATTAGAGCAAATGCATTCATAAAATACTCGAATATATCTTTATATTTACCAATATAAAAATGTATTTGGGTTCTTCGGCTAACACAAAGCTACACAGCCAAATGTATCTATAAATTATAAATAAACAACTGAAGTTGAATGGCTTGGGGGTCGTCTCAGTAATGGCCGTAAAAATATGCAGAGGCAAAAGAATTGGTAAAACGTATATAATTAGTAGATAGACATTCAACCATTATTTTTCTTTTTAGATATATTTTATATTTATATTTTTTAATTTGTAGGTTATTATAATAAAAAAAAATAGAAAATTGATTTATCATTTAAATAGAAACTTTTTATATGTTATTGGCTTTATTTATGTAGAAACTAAAATAATTAGAAAAATATTTTCTAAATTTGAAGTCAATCAATTAAATTAGGAAACATTGACCGGTAAAACACCTACATATACTTCAGAGAAGTTATCAATAGCCAAATTAATAGTAAGAAACTAACAATAAGCGTTTTTTTTTCTTTTTGGCCAATTTTTTTTCTTACATCACTGTTATTATATGAATTACAAAATCTATATTAATTTTACCCAGTGCTCTAAAGCTGAATGATATTAATATTTTTCACAATATTCTCTATAATTGTTTTCTGAAGAAGATGAGACGGGTGAATAAGCTAAATTAATGTACATATACATAAATATATTCGAGAAAAATTCTCACGTAAAAAAAATATACATAAATTAATATACTAATTGCACTGACTTGCGGAGAATTAATTTTCGATATCAAAACTCAAGTCGGGTGTCTTTCAGGCGACAATTCATGTTCTTACGGTTACCCTATAATTTCAAAAAATAACTTTAAAATATATTATCAAGAACACAAATTATAAGAATAAGAAATTAAAAAAAATCAAATATTTTGCTCAATTCAAACCTCACATCATTAGTATTACTTAAATGATGTGCTGATATTGGAATTTCATGATCTTTTTCTTCATAATTTGTAGTGAAAAAAAAAATTGTCAAAACAGCATGAACAAAATTAAAATAGATAAAAATCTAAACGGCGAACGAAGAAGATTTCATCTATATATGTTTCCTAATATGAGGCATAATCGATTGATCAACATTAAAAAGAGCAATATTGGAATATTCAGTATGTAAACTACTTTTGTCTTCAAACCATAATTATGAATTCAATCTCCCACTCTCTACTCCAGCAATCTTCATAAACGATTTCGAGTATGTTAGTCTTATTATATATACACAATAATATTATAGGTATATATAATCCTTCCGTATATATTATTCAGAAACTTCTCCATCTTCTCCTCTGTTTCGAAGATCTTTCGGTAAACATCGCATCCACAAGAAAACTTGATGAAGGCGGGATGATCTCTTCTGGACATGAATTGGGAACTGCACTACATCGCAAACATAAAAATAAACATATATAAACATATTGCTTCATAACAACCCACAACCGTATTAAAAAACATATAAATGTATTTGGTTTATAATTTTGAAAAAAAAAAGTATTAGCTATTTATAAAAATATATAATTTATAGGGATAATGTATATACAAACATGTTCCTCGGAGACAAATTTTAATAACCTATCGGATGTGTTGTTTGTCTCCTCTGCCATGTCAGTTAACTTCATTAATCTTCTTCTCCAAGTGCAACCCTAATATTGGAAACTTGAAGAAAAGAAACTTAATAAGCATTGCAGTTAATCAATATTAATTTTATATTTAAATTTATAGAACACATTAAATAAGAAAAAAGTGACTGGAAAAAATGTACACGTGTCATCCAAAGTTACATTAATATATTATAATAGACATTTCCTCCTATCGATTCAACTGTCTTCTTTCTCCTCAGCAATGTATAAAACATTTATGAACATATTATGGCATGATAAATATATGTTGAAAATTAATATAAAACATGCAGATACGGGATACCTTTTTTCAAATAAATAGAGCACTTGAATATCAAACATTTACTTCAAGTTAACAAAGAACTTAAACATCATACATTCGTCTTCAAGTTGGATTCAGCGCTGTCATCAAAGAATACACCGGAAAGCATGAATGTATATGGTATATATTATATATGTTTATTTTTCCAACTCTTTTAATATTTGAAAATCTGAAAATATTTTTATGTGTATATATATAACACAGTATAGCCGTATGTAATTTATATTTTATATGTTAGTTTCTATATATCGATATTGCTTTCTTTATTATATATATATATACATTCATTGTCTGTAATATATATATAGCAACGTTTGAATGGCAAGTTGGCAACTACGGATTAAGAGCTTTTTAAGGATATAATAATAATATATATTTTTTCATTGTCCGTATATTTTAAGGTTTTTTATTATTATTATTCTATATATTATTAGCTTATGTGTCGGCCTACGGTGTTCCGGAACCAAACTGTATAGACAATGAATTTAAAAGGAAAATTTCAATTAATTTGTTTCTTTAAATTGCGTAGAGACAAAAAAAGGAGATAAAAATACTTCTTAATTTTCAATCAATCAATATTATGTATCTAAATTTAGAGAACTCCAATTAAATTAGGAAACGGTGACTGCGTGGACTGTCCACGTGTCAGCCAGAGAGCTTCCGGTGCCGAATTTATATAATACAGTAGATATATATATATATATATATATATATATATATATATATATATATATTAAAATTATTTCCATAATAAACATACAGTAAAAAAAAAATACAAAATGATATGCAACATAATTACAAAACAAGTACTACACATAATATCCAACCCCGCGCGGTGCGCGGGGAAAATGTCTAGTAATTATATAATAAGTAACGTCTATACGTGGGGAATCGTTAGTGGATTTCCATGCAGAAGTTCAATAACATCTTATCTAGTTTCTCAATAATAACAAAATCCAATTTTAAAATATTCAATTAGCTAATCGTTGGTAATCTTTTATTGTTAGTTGCTAGTATAGTGCTAGTTATTACATTTGGAGAAACAATGCACTAATAAAGGTAGTATTAGTTGTTCAATAAAATATATATACTTTTATAAATTTTATAGATGCAATTTGCGAGACCTTATATGTCGGTTCACATGCTGGACCCGTTTATTTTACATGATGCTGGACACAACGTGCATCGTCGATCTTTTAACTGAACTTAGCCTATGCTATGGCTGGATCACGTTCCAATCCGGTTCGACTGCCGGTCCAAGACGTAAACCCACCTTTTAGCATATTTTCTGGTATTTTATAAAATAATAAGGACTAAACTATAAATAAAATGATTAATATGTTTTTTGGTCCATAATGTTTGACCACTTTTGAATTTTGGTCAATGATGTTTTTTTTCTCTTAGTTTTAGTACCATATGTTTGCAGATTTTTATAGTTTTTGTCCGACCGTTACATTCTGTCCATTTTTTCCGTTAAGTGACATGTGCAAGTCACGTGAATCACCCTAAACTTTCAATTTTGTTCAAATTTGGGGGAATTGACACCCTAAACCTAGTTCAATTTGGGTGAATTGAACTAGGTTTAATTAGTCAAATTGTGGGGGAATTAAAAGTTAAGGTGGATCACGTGACTTGCAAATATCACTCAACAGAAAAAATGGACAGAATGTATCGGTCGGACAAAATTAGAAAAATCTGCAAAATATAAGTACCAAAACTAAAAAAAAAAATAATAGACCAAAACTCAAAAGTGGTCAAATATTATGAACAAAAACTTGATTAACCTAAGTAAAATTTAAACTGACCTAACACCTAATCTCGTCCCTATCAAGCAAGCAGCCATTCATTCACGCGACAAGCCGCAGCGCTTGAGACAGACAGAGCCCAGAGCTAGAGACCAGCGCATCAAGCCGCCACCGCCTGCCACGACCAGCCGACCACCGCTTCCATCGCCATCTTCCTATGGCGGGACAGTCTTCTTCTCAACCCGATGTGAGTTCAGTTACTACGATATTTACTGTTAATTAGGGTTTCAACTTAATTTCCTCCTTTAATTTACTAATTAATTATGGCATAATTGTTAGATCATCGACACCTTGAGAATCTGGGTTGACAAGCACAGCAATGATGAATTGGAGTATATTTTGAAGGAGATTGATACAATTAATAAGATTGTGTATAACTTGGAGAAGATGAGGATGATTGAAGGTATGTATGTACACTACATTACAACACAACTAATTATAATAATGTCTCTTCTGTTGTTTTTGTTTCTATTTCACAATTCAATCACTATTCTGCTTGATTGTTTGATTTAGGTAATCCCACCGATATTGATCAAGTGTTTGTTGAGCAGCTACTTGATATCATGGATAGATTGACTGTTTACGTCCATAAATGTGCCAACATACCTCAAACTGACAGACCCATTTGGCAACAAATGTACCTTGAAGATACAATAAGAACCCTTGAGCGTTTGATAAAGCATTTTGCATCGTCTGAGATTCCTCTACAGTCTTCTTCTTCTTCTGGTGAGATTCTTTTACAGTAATTTAGGATCATAATGTTCTTTCTTTCATTCATACATATAATATATCTTATCCCATCCATTATCTAATGTCCTAGCTATTCCATTAATGCTGATATGTATGTATGTTTAACAACTTTTGCAGAAGATTCATCATGGCTTAATGATCTCAACTTTGATGACCATTGGCTGTTTGTTCAGCTGTCAAAACCACATTGCGAGAAGTTTATTGCTATCCGTATTGGTGACTGTATCAACTCCGAAGATTCTCCAGTTTTTCATATGCTCAACTCGGACACAAATTTAGCAACTTACAGTTATGCAAATTCCTCCATTTTCGTTTATGGAGGACTAGTATCTGTTTCTGGAAAGGACACGCTAAGGGAATACAACTGCCATCAATTTGATTCACTTGAATCTCCTGAATGGGTGCCGTTGGGCTCATCACCCACTTCACCACCTCCTCCACTCCTCCGTGCGCCATTTACCTCGACTATTGGCAAACCTGCCAAAAAGATTTTTTTTTTTGGAGCATATAAGTCTATCCCTGGTACTGCTGCGTACTTTTGTGACCTTCAAACGGGTGAATGGTTGGAGGTTGCAAACCCTAGTATAGTTGATTGGTTCGTGTTAAATATCTTTTCCTGGACAAATCTGGAAGGTGAAGAAGAGATAGTAGCTGTACTAAAGAAGCGCGTCAATCAGGAATATTTCGACAAGTTGCAACTCCGTTCCTACAACTCTAAAGAAAACCGATGGGATTTATTCTCATATATCAGTTGCTCGCATTATAATGGAGTACAGCAGTTTGTAGTGGTGGGTAGTATTTTGTTCCATATACGTGGAGCAAAATGGCGTGTGTATGATTTGATGCGGAAGAAAACTAAAGGATTTGTCCAAGGATTGAGTAGTCTTCTGGAGATTCCCGGGATCGACATATTGAAGGATGGCAATAACATTGGACTTACATGCGTCGTGAATTTGAACAAGTCATATGATTCACACCTTAAATTTTGTGTGGGTTGGATGAACTCTGAGTCGACCCATCTCCATTTTGCCCTTATTGGTATTCAGGGAGACCAGCTTTTGGGAAAGATTATATCATTTGGTCGTGTCAAGCTCGATTCAAATTACTTATTTGGGCGATGCATTGGACTGTGAGTATCATCATTATTATTGAGTATATATATATATGTTACTTATAAATTATATATTTTTTGTGTTTTCTATGCAAGGTGTCCACTAAAAGAGGGGTCTCTACTAGACAAGGAGTCAGGGCAGCAAAGCAAACGCAAGGGCAAGGGCAAGGGAAAGGGCAAGAAAATACGCGTGATAAGGAATCCTGTGAATTCTGTGAGAGGCAGAGAGGAGGTGTTCAAGGCGCAGCAGGAGAAGCTCAAGTGGAAACAGGAGACGGTCAAGGGGCGGCGGGAGGCGCTCAAGGAGCGGGGGGAGGCAAGGCCTGACTCGGTGCAAGGTGGAGAGGGCAGTCGCCCCTTTGGAAGGGGCAGTTTTATCTGACCTCTTTGAAAGAGTGAGTGGAATTTAACAATCAATTTAATATTAGAGTAATTATATATATATATTAAGTAGAGATAAAACTTTAAATTTTGTATGGGTTGGATCATTGATGAGTGGTCCTGTTGTCTCCATTTTGCCCTACCCTAATTGGTATTAAGGATCGGGGAGATTGCTGTTATTATGCTTAAAAAAACTGATAATGTCGGTTTTTAGACCAATGTGTAATATTTTGAGGTCACTTAATTTAATACTGTTGTTGATTATACTGGGAATGTTTTGGAGACAATGTGGATATGCATATGTGGCACTAAACATAGAATAGATGATGATTCTCCTATCTGCCTGCAGATTTTATTTTCCTTGCTAGGTCTAGATGATGAGTTGAAGATCCTGAATCTCCAGGTAGTTTGTCAACTTTGCTAGTAGTACATTGAATGGGGATGATTTTATACTAATTTTGACCCATATGCTATGTGCAAAGTTGGAATTTTTACTGCTATATGCTAGGAAGTTGGTGTTTTTGATCAAGCTGTCAAAATTCCTGCAGCATGCATAATCTTGTAGAGATGGGGATCTGACTGGTATTCAAGATTGTTAATAAAAAAATAGGGAGTTTCTTATTGCAGCATGATATGACTGGTATTCAAGTGTGCACCTACATTTGCGAGTAGGGCTGTAAACTAGCCGAGTCGAGCCGAGTATCTGGCAAGCTCGACTCGACTCAGTTTACTCGAGCTCGAACTCGACCGAGCCTGAATTTTTCAAGCTCGAGCTCGACTCGATTAAATACTCGGCTAGTTCGAGCTCGGCTCGATAAGGTTAAAACATTCAATTATATTATAAATGGTGCACCTTAACTCGAGCTCGAACTCGTCTCGATTATAACTTTGGCTCGAACTCGAGCTCGAACTCGATTTGAACTCAATATATACATATATAATATTATTACCTAAAACTCGAAAAACTCAAACTCGACTCGATTAGTCAAAACAAAAAAAAGCTCGATTAGGCTCGCGAGCCTATCGAGTCGAGCACCAGTGAACTCAAACTCGACTCGGTATCATTAAAAGCTCGACTCGAGCTCGACTAGACTCAAAATTTAGCGAGTCAAATTCGAGTATCGACCAAGCAGCTCACGAGTAGCTTGACTCGTTTACACCCCTAGTTGCGAGAACGTGATCTCGGATACGACAGTCACGAAATTGGGTCTCACTGTGGAAAACCACCCGAAGCCGTATAAGCTTACTTGGCTCTAGAATGTTATGGATATCTGCTCTTGTGCAGTTTTCTATTGGTACTACTTATAATGATCCTTGTGATGTGGTTCCTATGGATGCTTGTCATTTACTTCTTGGTCGTCCCTGGCGGTATGACCTTGATGTGCATCATAGCGGTCGTTCGAACACTTATTCATTTATCTTTTATGGAAAGAAGATAGTGCTGGTTCCGAGCAAGCCTCGTATTATGCCTGTCGCAGGCGAACTCAAACAAAATGCACTGCTGTCACGTGTTCCTTTTCAGGCTGCGATGGAGGACTCAAAAATAATGTTTCTATTATTTTCTCATTAAATTGCAGCTAATCATTCTGTTGATGTGCCGGTAGAAGTTCAATCTTTACTGCAGGAATTTATTGAATTGTTGCCCCCTCTGCGTGATATCCAGCACCATATTGATCTAGTTCCTGGCGCGGCTCTGCCTAATCGGCCACATTATCGTATGAGCTTGCTAAGGGCCACATTCTGAGAGCCTTAGCCATTGTGCTGTCCCAGCCCTCATCACTCCCAAAAAAGACGAAACCTGACGCATGTGCGTCGACAGCCGAGCAATCAATAAAATAACGGTACGGTATCGTTTTCCCATTCCTCGTTTGGATGACTTGTTGGATCAATTGGGTGGTGCTTGCGTATTCAGCAAACTGGATCTAAAGACTGGTTACCATTAGATTCAGATCCGTATTTGAGACGACTGGAAGACAGCTTTTAAAACTCGTGAAGGCTTATATGAGTAGCTTGTGATGCCTTATGGGCTTTCAGATGCGCCTAGCACTTTCATGTGTGTGATGAATCAAGCTCTCCGTCCGTTCATCAGAAAGTTTTTTGTCGTTTATTTCGACGACATCCTGATATATAGCAGTAACTCGGAGGAACACCTCAACCACTTGAGGGAAGTATTATCGGTCATGCACAAACACAAGTTCTTTGCTGCTGTTGCTAAATGTGATTTCATGACCTCTTCAACCAAATTTTTGGGTATGTCATCTCTAGCGAAGGGCTCCAGGCTGATCCGAGTAAAATTAGCGCTATCGAGCAGTGGGTGCAACCCACGTCAATCACAGAATTGCGTAGCTTTCATGGGTTGACGTCCTTTATCGGCGTTTTATTCGTCATTTCAGCGGTATTATGGCTCCTATCACGTAAATTAACCTCTGTTCTTATCTTGGTGCTCTCGGATTTTTCCCAGCCTTTTGAACTACACTGTGATGCTTCAAAGACTGGTATTGGCGCGGTCCTTAGTCAGTTGGTCGTCACGTGGCTTATTTTAGCGAGAAGTTGTCTGGTGCTAAGCTTCGATTCAACACTTATTGATGGATATACGCCCAATTTGAACTCGTTTTATTTC
The DNA here is from genome assembly GCA_036873135.1 of Clarkia xantiana subsp. parviflora. Classification (NCBI taxonomy): domain Eukaryota; kingdom Viridiplantae; phylum Streptophyta; class Magnoliopsida; order Myrtales; family Onagraceae; genus Clarkia; species Clarkia xantiana. The sequence goes on from JAPTYO010000003.1 coordinate 18,803,212, forward strand.
GGACTATCTTATTTTGGTCACCTCACTTACGATTGCAAATCGAAACTTTGGCCCGAACACGCCACCCACGAGCTAAAACGACACGGACAGGCAAAATCGCCCGCCCGGGCCATCGACCGCCCAATTTTTGCTTGCATGCAAGAATGGATGTAAACATCCATCCTTGCATGTAGAGATCGGACGTGGAAGTCCATCCTTGCATGCAAGGATGGATGTTTGCATCCATCCTTACATGCAAGTAAGGATCGGACTTGGTAGTCCGATCTCTATATGTAGAGATCGGGCTACCACACTCGATCTCTACATGCATGGATCAGACTACCTAGTCCGATCCTAAGCTTCTGGGGTCTGATTTTCGTCCGACCCCGGAAGTTCCGAGACCATTCCGAGATAATTTCCACCTCTTCCAGCAACAATCTGACCCTGACTTGCAGTAGCAAACTGGTTATAGGGAGGTGGAGGAACTGACATAGGAGGAGGTTGTTGATATAGCATGGGAGGCGGAGCAAACATCATGGATGGTTGAGAAAACTGTTGATGTTGAGAGGATTGAGAGAACTGTTGAGGTTGTGATGACAGATGCGGAATTTGATTCCCTTGAGACGATCCAACACCTCGATTTCCTGAACCATTGATATTAGTACTAGAAGCAGACCTAGCACCAGCCACAGAAGCATTCAAAGCAGCATAACTAAGTGTAAGAGAACCTAACTGATCCAATGATTCTAATTGGCGTGCCTCAGTATCTAGAAGAGCAGAAGAGACAGCTGCCAAATCATATGGTTCCTTCAAAACTGAAAGCGTAGAAACAATATGATCGAAATCAGAAGGCAAACCAGCAAATATGATACTTATCGGCCGAGTCTCACAGATTGTATATCCTGAGCTGGCCAAGTTATCAACAATCTGTTGAATACGTGCCAGATAATCTCTCATGGTGGAGTCTCGCTTTCCCTGAGAATGAAGCAAATTCATCAACTGCATAACTCTTGTCCTGGACCTGACAGAGAAAATTTCCTGAATCTAGTCCAGATCTCCCTCGCTGACGTACACTTGACAAGGTTGTCAAGAATGACCGGTGAAATAGATGAGAGTAGCAACGAGGAAAGCGAGCTATCCACCTGAAGAAACTCTTGATAAGCTGGATTCGCAGATCGAGTTCCATCAGCAGCAATGATGAACTCATGAACGTCAACAGCTTGAGCATCAATATGATGTTCAAGACGATGACCTCTAACCATAAACTCCACCTCCTGTTTCCATTGCAGATAGTTTGAATAATCTAGCTTAATACTGATGGTTTTGTTTCTGAATTGTGTCATAATTGAGGATCTGGACGATGAAGACAGGAAATCGAGATATAAGGTGACTGGAGAATCGAAGAAGGTGATTGAAGACTAAGAACTGAGATTTGAAGATAAAGACTCGCAGATATAGATCAGATCAGAACAGATCGATACTGCAGGAGATGGATAGCCTGAGCTTTGATACCATCTAAGTATGTGAGGAGAGAATGAAGAGAGCAAAGCGAGTATGAGGAAAAACATTATATTGCTCAAAAGGTTAAAGATTACAATGGATATGGTGTTTTTATATAGAGAACACCTAAGGACTACATGGTAAGACTCCTAAACATGGAGGACTAGATTTATACTACTCAAACCTATATTACTCTAACATTGACCATAGTTGAACAGCGTTGACCACTAGTCTTTGATTGTAGTAATCGCTCGACCGAGCGGGTTTCTTGCAAATAGTCGCGTCCTGACTAGCACAATAGCTTGATAGAGTCTTAGCCTTGACTATGATGCGTGAATAATCCCATTCTGCTTGAAATAAGTGCTCAGTCGAGCAAGTATTTGTGTAGATAGTTGTGCTAGACATGATAGCTAGATAGTGTTCCCCTCTTGGCTAGATAGAAGTGTGAACCGTCGTCTGGTTTGATCAATGTTGGCTATTGGAAAACTCTAACTTAGTGTAGGAACACGATGGTGAAATTCGTGTATTGAGGACGACAATCCGGAGTTGGTCCAGACCGTGTTAACATAGTGTGGACCTCCGGATTGTGCACAATGGAGCTGGTCCCGGATTGTGTTAACACAATCCGGAGGTCCATACCGTGTTAACACGGTCTGGACCAACTCCGGATTGTCGCCCTCAATACGCGTATTTCACCTCATGTTCCTACACTAAGTTAGAGTTTTTCAATATCCAACCTTGATCAAACCAGACGACGGTTCACACATCTATCTAGCCAAGAGGAGAACACCGTCTAGCTATCACGTCTAGCACAACTATCTACACAAATACTTGCTCGACTGAGCTCTTATTTCAAACAGAAGGGGATTATTCACGCATCATGGTCAAGCCTAAGACCCTATCAAGCTATTGTGCTAGTCGGGACGCTATTATTTGCAAGAAACCCGCTCGTTCGAGCGATTACTACAATCAAAGACTAGTGGTCAATGCTGGTCAACTATAGTCAACACTGGTCAACTATGGTTAACTCTAGTCAACTCTGGTCAACATTGGTCAACATTGAGCAGTTTTACTAAACTTGCCTAACCGAAAACTTATCTTGGTCGGAAAACAATTATCTATGATGGATATATGCCCAATTCGGGTTCGTATATATATTTCAGATCTCGCAAACACATCAAACTCACGAAAATGACTCAAAAATGCTAACACACAAGTTAGAACAATCTGAACGGGCAACACGCGCGTTCGGACCGGACTCGTCCGGATTGTGTTAACACAGTCCGGGACTAGCTCCGGATTGTGTTAACACAGTGTGTGGACCTCCGGATTGTGTTAACACAATCCAGAGGTCCATACAGTGTTAACACGGTCTAGACCATCTCCGGATTGTCGCAAACAATCAGGAGATGGCCTGGTCCGGATTGTGTTAACACAGTCCGGGACCAGCTCCAGATTGTGTTAACAAAATCCAGAGGTCTAGACTGTGATAACACAATCTGGACCAACTCCGGATTGTCGCCCTCAATACGCGTATTTCACCCTCGTGTTCCTACACTAAGTTAGAGTTTTCCAATAGCCAACCTTGATCAAACCAAACGACGCTTCACACCTCTATCTTGCCAGGAGGGGAACACTGTCTAGCTATCATGTCTAACACAACTATCTACACAAATACTTGCTCGACTGAGCATTTATTTCAAGCAGGAGAGGATTATTCACGCATCATGGTCAAGCCTAAGACATTATCAAGCTATTGTGCCTATTTGAAAGAAACCCGCTCGGTCGAGCGATTACTACAATCAAATACTAGTGGTCAACGCTTGTCAACTATGGTCAACACTGATCAACTCTGGTCAACATTGGTCAACACTGAGCAGTTTTACTAAACTTGCCTAACCGAGCACTTATCTTGGTCGGAAAACGACTATCTAAGATGGATATATACCTAATTCGGGTTCGTATTTATATTTCGGACCTCGCAAACACGTCAAACCCACGAAAATGAGTCAAAAACGCTAACACACGAGTTAGAACGGCCTGAACGGGCAACACTCGCGTTCGGACCGGACTCGTCCAGATTGTTAACACAATCCTGAGCTGGCCTGGTCAGGATTGTGTTTACAGAGTCCGGGACTTGCTCTGGATTGTGTTAACACAATCCGGAGGTCCACACTGTGTTAACACAGTCTGGACCAACTCCGGATTGTCGCCCTCAATACGCGTATTTCACCCTCGTGTTCCTACACTAAGTTAGAGTTTTCCAATAGCCAACATTGATCAAACCAGACGACGGTTCACACCTCTATCTAGCCAAGAGGGGAACACTGTCTAGCTATCATGTCTAGCACAACTATCTACACAAATACTTGCTCGACCGACCACTTATTTCAAGCAGAAAGGGATTATTCACGCTTCATGGTCAAGCCTAAGACCCTATCAAGCTATTGTGCTAGTAGGGAAACGGCTATTTGCAAGAAACCCGCTCGGTCGAGCGATGACTACAATCAAAGACTAGTGGTCAACGCTGGTCAACTATGGTCAACACTGGTCAACTCTGGTCAACACTGAGCAGTTTTACTAAACTTGCCTAACCGAACACTTATCTTGGTAGAAAAACGACTATCTATGATGGATATATGCCCAATTCGAGTTCGTATATATATTTCGGATCTCGCAAACACGTCAAACTCACGAAAATGGCTCAAAAACGCTAATACACGAGTTAGAACGATCTGAACGGGCAACACGTGCGTTCGGACCGAACTCGTCCGGATTGTGTCAAACAATCTGGAGCTGGCCTGGTCCGGATCGTGTTAACACAGTCCGGGACTAGCTCCGGATTGTGTTAACACAGTGTGTGGACCTCCGGATTGTGTTAACACAATCCAGAGGTCCAGACAGTGTTAACACGGTCTAGACCATCTCCGGATTGTCGCCCTCAATACGTGTATTTCACCCTCATGTTCCTACACTAAGTTAGAGTTTTCCAATAGCCAACCTTGATAAACAAGACAACAGTTCACACCTCTATCTAGCCAAAAGGGGAACACTTTCTAGCTATCATGTCAAGCACAACTATCTACACAAATACTTGCTCGACTTAGCATTTATTTCAAGCAGAAGGGGATTATTCACGCATCATGGTTAAGCTTAATACCCTATCAAACTATTGTGCTAGTCGGGACGCGACTATTTGAAAGAAACCCGCTCGGTCGAGCGATTACTACAATCAAAGAATAGTGCTCAACGCTGGTCAACTATGGTCAACACTTGTCAACTATGGTCAACACGGGTCAACATTGGTCAACACTGAGCAGTTTTACTAAACTTGCCTAACCGAGCACTTATCTTGGTTGGAAAACGACTATCTATGATGGATATATACCCAATTCGGGTTCGTATTTATATTTCGGACCTCGCAAATACGTCAAACCCACGAAAATGGCTCAAAACTGCTAACACACGAGTTAGAAGTTAGAACGGTCCGAACGGGCAACACGCGCGTTCAGACCGGACTCGTCCAGATTGTGTCAAACAATTCGGAGCTGGTCTGGTCCGATTGTGTTAACACAGTCCGGGACCATCTCCGGATTGTGTTAACACAATCCAGAGGTCCATACTGTGTTAACACGGTCTGGACCAACTCCGGATTGTCGCCCTTAATACGCATATTTCACCCTTATGTTCCTACACTAAGTTAGAAGGGGATTATTCACGCATCATGGTCAAGCCTAAGGCCCTATCAAGCTATTTTGCTAGTCGGGACTCGACTATTTGCAAGAAACCCGCTCGGTCGAGCGATTACTACAATCAATGACTAGTGGTCAACGCTGGTCAACTATGGTCAACTCTGGTCAACATTGGTCAACATTGAACAGTTTTACTAAACTTGCCTAACCGAGCACTTATCTTGGTCGGAAAACGACTATCTATGATGGATATATGCCTAATTTGGGTTCGTATTTATATTTCGGACCTCGCAAACACATCAGTCCCACTAAAATGGCTCAAAAACGCAAACACACAATTAGAACGGTCTGAACGGGCAACACGCGCGTTCGGACCGGACTCTTCCGGATTGTGTCAAACAATCCGGAGCTGGCCTGGTCGGGATTGTGTTAACACAGTCCGGGACCAGCTCCGGGTCCAGATAACACAATTTGGACCAACTCCGGATTGTCGCCCTCAATACGCGTATTTCACCCTCGTGTTCCTACACTAAGTTAGAGTTTTCAAATAGCCAACCTTATCAAACCAGACGACGTTCACACCTCTATCTAGCCAGGAGGGGACTGTCTAGCTATCATGTCTAGCACAACTATCTACACAAATACTTGCTCGACTGAGCATTTATTTAAAGAAGAAGGGGATTATTCACGCATCATGTTCAAGCCTAAGACCCTATCAAGCTATTGTGCTAGTCGGGACGCGACTATTTGAAAGAAACCCGCTCGGTCGAGCGATTACTACAATCAAAGACTAGTGGTCAACGCTGGTCAACTATGGTCAACACTGGTCAACTCTGGTCAACATTTGTCAACACTGAGCTGTTTTACTAAACTTGCCTAACCGAGCACTTATCTTGGTCGGAAAACGACTATATATGATGGATATATACTCAATTCGGGTTCGTATTTATATTTCGGACCTCGCAAACACGTCAAACCCACGAAAATGGCTCAAAACCGCTAACACACGAGTTAGAATGGTCCGAACGGGCAACACGACGTTCAGACCGGACTCGTCCGGATTGTTAACACAATCCGGAGCTGGCCTGGTCTGGATTGTCGCCCTCAATACGCGTATTTCACCCTCGTGTTCCTACACTAAGTTAGAGTTTTCCAATAGCCAATCTTGATCAAACAAGACGACGGTTCACACCTCTATCTAGCCAAGAGAGGAACACTGTCTAGCTATCATGTCTAGCACAACTATCTACACAAATACTTGCTCGACTGAGCACTTATTTCAAGTAGAAGGGGATTATTCGCGCATCATGGTCAAGCCTATGACCCTATCTAGCTATTGTGCTTGTCGGGACGCGACTATTTGCAAGAAAACTGATCGGTCGAGCGATTACTACAATCAAAGACTAGTGGTCAATGCTGGTCAATTATGGTCAACACTGGTCAACTCTGGTCAACATTGAGCAATTTTACTAAACTTGCCTAACCGAGCACTTCTCTTGGTCGGAAAACGACTATCTATGATAGATATATACCCAATTCGGGTTCGTATTTATATTTCGGACCTCGCAAACACATCAAACCCACGAAAATGGCTCAAAAACGCTAACACACGAGTTAGAATGGTCCGAACGGGCAACACGACATTCGGACCGGACTCGTACGGATTGTTAACACAATCCGGAGTTGGCCCGGTCCGGATTGTGTTAACACAGTCCTGGACCAGCTCCGGATTGTGTTAACACAATCCGGAGGTCCAGACTGTGTTAACACAATTTGGACCAACTCCGGATTGTCACCCTCAATACGCGTATTTCACCCTCGTGTTCCTACACTAAGTTAGAGTTTTCCTAGCCAACCTTGATCAAAGCAGACGACGGTTCACACCTAGGGCTGACGATGGTGAGGGTATGGTGCGAATAGTACTAATACCATAACCATACCATATTTTTTTCACTCATACCATAACCATAACCATAACCACTGCGGTTATGATTCTTCATACCATCACCATAACCATAACCATGGTTTTTAACCACGATTTAACCATTTAACCATAATCATTCAAAATAGGGTTAAAGGTCCTTTTGGTACCACATGTTTGTAAAAATTACACTGTTCATACCACTAGTATTTTTTCGTACCGAATTGGTACCATATGTTTCCAAACCTTACTGTTTTGGTACCTCCGTTTGGGTTCCGTAAAAAACGGCCGTTAAATGGCATGTGCCATGCACGTGACCAGCCCAAAACTTTCAATTTTGTTACAATTTAGTCCATCTAATACATCCCTAACTTTTATTTTATTCAATTTAGTCCTAAAACTTCAAAATCAAACCATTTCCTCAAATTGACCTAGCCAGACCTAGCCATGGGCTAGGTCCGACCCTGGGTCGGGGTTACCGGACCCAGGGGACCCTGACCCAGGGTCGGACCTAACCCTAAGCTAGGTCCGGCTAGGTCAATTGGACCTAGCCCCAATTTAACTCAATTGGGGCTAGGTCCCAATTGACCTAGCCGGACCTAGCCTAGGGCTAGGTCCGACCCTGGGTCATGGTCGCCGGACCCAGGCGGCCCCGACCCAGGGTCGGACCTAGCCCTAGGCTAATTCCGACTAGGTCAATTTGGGAAAATGGTTTGGTTTTGAAGTTTTAGGACTAAATTGAACAAAATAAAAGTTAGGAATGTATTAGATGGACTAAAATGTAACAAAATTGAAAGTTTTTGGTTGTTCACGTGCATGGCACATGCCATTTAACGGCTGTTTTTGACAGAACCCTAACGGGGGTACCAAAACAGTAATGTTTGGAAACATATGGTACCAATTCGGTAAGAAAAAATACTAGTGGTATGAACAGTGTAATTTTTGCAAACATGTGGTACCAAAAGGACCTTTAACCCTTCAAAATAATACAACATCATTGTTTCATACAAGAAAAGTAAACATACATTCATTGTCATACACGAAATCCAAATTAAACATAACTTCATTGTTTCACTTAATTAAAAAAACGCATCTTCAATCGCCTATTACTAATGATCTTCAATCCTTATTCACCATTACTTCCAATCATGGTTACCTAATAATAAGAAATATAGACAAAAAAATGATGGGTGGGAAAGGGAACGAAATAAAAATTATAATATTTGACTAATAATTAAAGTATAATAATAATGTATATATATAACAATAATAATAATATAAGTATTAGTAATATATGTATTAATATTATATATATAGAAGTGATGGTTATAACCGCGGTTATGGACTGAATACCATAACCACAACCATAACCATTGCGGTTACAAGATTCATCACCATAACCGCCCCTCACCATAATGGTGCGGTTAACCATTGCGGTAAATGGTGCGAATAACCATGGTTATTTGATTTTCACCGCACCATTGCCGGCCCTGAATCACACCTCTATCTAGCCAAGAAGGGAACACTGTCTAGCTATCATGTCTAGCACAACTATTTACACAAATACTTGCTCGACTGAGCACTTATTTCAAGCTAAGGGGATTATTCACACATCATGATCAAGCCTAAGACCCTATCAAGCTATTGTGCTAGTCGGGGCGCGACTATTTGCAAGAAAACCGCTCGATCAAGCGATTACTACAATCAAAGACTAGTTGTCAAAGCTGGTCAACTATGGTCAACACTGGTCAAGTCTGGTCAACATTGGTCAACACTGAGCAGTTTTACTAAACTTGCCTAACGAGCACTTATCTTGGTCGGAAAACGACTATCTATGATGGATATATGCCCAATTCGGGTTCGTATTTATATTTCGGACTTCGCAAACACGTCAAACCCACGAAAATGGCTCAAAAACGCTAACACACGAGTTAGAACAGTTTGAACGGGCAACACGCGCGTTCGAACCGGACTCGTCTGGATCGTTAACACAATCCGTACATCTGGATTGTGTCAACCAATCCGGAGCTGGCCTAGTCCGGATTGTGTTAACACAATCCGGGACCAGCTCTGGATTGTGTTAACATAATCCGGAGGCTGGACCAACTCCGGATTGTCGCCCTCAATACCGTATTTCACCCTCGTGTTCCTACACTAAGTTAGAGTTTTCCAATAGCCAACCTTGATCAAACCAGACGACGGTTCACACATCTATCTAGCCAAGAGGGGAACAATGTCTAGCTATCATGTCTAGCACAACTATCTACACAAATCATGGTCAAGCCTAAGACCCTATCAAGCTATTGTGCTAGTCGGGACTCGACTATTTGAAAGAAACCCGCTCGGTCGAGCGATTACTACAATCAAAGACTAGTGGTCAACGCTGGTCAACTATGGTCAACACTGGTCAACTCTGGTCAACATTGGTCAACACTGAGCAGTTTTACTAAACTTGCGTAACTGAGCACTTATCTTGGTCGGAAAACGACTATCTATGATGGATATATGTCTAATTCAAGTTCGTATTTATATTTCGGACCTCGCAAACACGTTAAACCCACGAAAATGACTAAAAAACGCTAACACACGAGTTCGTATTTATATTACGTATATGTACATACATATATACCCGTCGTTCTGCGTATATCTATCGCACATATGCGCTTATCGTACTAATGTTGACAGCAACTACGCCCTCCCTCACTAACATAAGGAAGGAGGTGCAATACCACAACCTACGCGCCTATCGACCACGTGTCAATCTCTGAGGTATTTCCCGAACACATATCGAACGTTATCCTATCTGAAATAGAGTTAAGCAAGGGTCAAGCCGTTACTTGACTCGTGCCACCGCCTCCCGCCTCGCCGGATTCCCCTCCCTTCACCGGAAAATTCGGCCGGCTACACTCCTTAGTGGGTCTTGAGGTTTTTTCTTGGTCCCTAAGAATGTGATGTGAAGAGGAGAAAGATGATGGTGGCTAAGTGAGGTAATCTTCTCACTTTACCTTATATTTAAAAAGGTGTAGGGTTTTTTAAGATGACACAATCACCACCATCCATTTAAATTAGAGAAGATCTAAGGGTTAGATGGAAAACTATCATCTTTACCTCCCTTAGACTATGGTTAGGCATATTTTTACCCAAGTTAGCATCCTATAGGCATATTGTCACGCCCCCAAGCCCGAGCGACTGTCCTCACTTAGCCCAACCCAGCCTAACTAAGCCTGTTGTCCTCACTTGGGCCTAGAAAAGGAGGAATTCCTGTTGGACTTGAGTAGTAAAACTCTTGCTTATTAATGCTTCAAATCTTCTTATTCTAACCGATGTGATACAAACTTATGGGGTATTACAATCTACCCCCTTAATGCTCGCGACGTCCTCTTCGCGGCCCAGACCAGAATCGTTTGCCCCCGGTAGGTGATCGGAACTCCGGGGGTCAATAGCCCTTGGTCCGCGGGCCCGATTACGGTCCCGGGTTGGCTCTGATACCATTCTGTCACGCCCCCAAGCCCGATCGACTGTCCTCACTTAGCCCAACCCAGCCTAACTAAGCCCGTTGTCCTCACTTGGGCCTAGAAAAGGAGGAATTCCTGTTGGACTTGAGTAGTACAACTCTTGCTTATTAAGGCTTCAAATCTTCTTATTCTAACCGATGTGATACAAACTTATGGAGTATTACACATATACTCTATTATCCCATACTTAGAAACTTTTTGGACTCGATTAAAAAAAAATTCAACCTGACCTATACTTACCCCGTAGGAAATTGAAGTATATAGACTCATATCCATGATTGCATTGCATCCCCATGCACGTACGTATTTTTAAAATGCATACTTGAGGAAATCGGATTTTTTATGATTATATCCATATTCCACGGATACGTGTCTAACACGTGTACGTCGGTTCTAACGTTTACAATTCCTCTATTTTTGAGAAACAGAGGACAAGGCCCGAAAAGCACGCCTACGGACAAGCACATGTCTCATCAAGAGGTAAAATCACGGTTTCAAATTGCGCGTTTCATCCCATCCTAAAATAGAGTCAACCAATGGTCAAACCATTGGTTAACTCGGGGGGCAAGTGATTGATATACGCCCAATTTGAACCCGTCTTAGTTCGGATTATCTTATTCTGAACACCCCACTTATGATTGTAAATCGAAACTTTGACCCCGAACATTTCGCATAAAACACTCACGGTCCGAACGAGGTAAAATTACTAGCCCGGACCATCGACCTAACCTAGGTGAGATCGAGTGACTTCACCCGATCTCTCCTAGGGGAGACCGTGTGAGCTCACCCAACCCCTCTTAGGAGGGGTTGGGCATATCCACTCGGTGTCAGGCCTTAGGGGTCGGATTTTTTCCCGACCCCAAGGGTCTCGACCTCTTTTTCGCATACCCGACACTTAGTCTTTTTTACCCACCTCTCCATGCTTTAAGGGTTTAATCTTCCTATTAAATGGTAAACGAGGATGTTTAAGGATTAACGGTGTCATTGAGTCACCTTAATGACACCGTTGCCTATAAATACTCCACAAGTTCTATTCATTGCACACACATTTTTGCTTGCTAGTTTTGCTCTGCATTCTCTCTAGTTTATCTCTCTAGGAATATTAGACTGACTTAGGCATCAGAGAGGGTTCACCAAGCACCACCCCCTCCGTGCTTGGTACTGCCCCTATTGCAGGTCAGTCAGAGGAAGGAAGATAGATGATAAGAAGGATACGGATCAGACAACCCAGCAGACAAAGAGTCGGATCGAATTTTTTACCCGTGAGGAGTGGAGCTCGGATCGACAACCCGTTGACTCGAGTCACACGAGTTAACACTACGCACCTCGTACACACTCATTCGTAAGATTGCTCGAATCGAACCGGGATACGGTTTTCCAATCAAAACCGGGTCCAAGGCCAAAACGCTTATAAATAAACGCCTTGGGCTATCATTTTACACATTCTCTCATTTGAGCAATTTTACAAATGAGCTCTGCCTTCTCTCTAGCTTTATCTTTTTAAAATTCGATACTTACTTAAGCATCGGAGAGGGCGCATCGAGTACCACCCCCTCTCCTAGTACTCGTTATTGTCCTTCTTGTAGGTCTCTGACGGCGACGTATGCGCAGAGCGACCCGCAAGCGTTCCAGAGCTTCGAAGAACCCCGAAAATTTACTACGTACACACCTGCACTAAGTACTGAACACCCGCTACCCGACAAGTTCAGGACTTAACAATGTCTAGCTAGCTCTTTTGTTGTTTTTTGTTTCTAATTATTCCACAATTCAATAACACCATTCATTTTGCTTGAAATCTATATGTGACCGGTTGATTTAGGTAAACTCACCGATATTGATGATCAAGTGGTTGTTGAACAGCTACTTGATATCATGGATAGAATTGACTATTTACGTCCATAAACGTGTCAATATACCTCCAACTGACAGACCCATTTGGCAATAAATGTACTTTGAAGATACAATAAGAACCCTTGAGCATTTGATAAAGCATTTTGCACCTTCTGAGATTCCTCTAAAGTCGTCTTCTTCTTCTGGTGAGATTCCAGCTCTACAATAATTTAGGATTATATTGTTGTATTTGGTTTCATTCATACCTATCATATATCTTATCCCATCATCATCTAATGTCCTAGCTATTCCATTAGTGCCGACATGTATGTATGTATGTTTGACAACTTTTGCAGAAGATTCATCATGGCTTAATGATCTCAACTTTGATGACCATTGTTCAGCTCTCACCCCTCATATATTGTGATAAGACTATTACCATCCGTATTGGTGACTGTATCAACTCCGAAGAATCTCCAATATATATTATTATTATATATCGAGCAAAATATAATCCAATAAGAAATAAATTACTGTTTTCCACCCAATCAAGACTCGAGTAATGATATACGTTCTGATTACAATCCTACTATAAAGTCCGACATTCCATTAAAAAACTGACACGTGTGTAAGAAAAATAGGTGCAGCATCTTTCTTGCTTTTTCTACGGTTTGGACCAAACTAACCTCATGCCAGTTACTCCACTTTTCTCTTTCAAACATTCTACAAATATAATACTATATATATATATATATATATATATATATATTATGTATAATATTAATATACTCACATTCTCCATAACCGCCATCAATTTATTATTTATTAGGGTACTTTCCCCGCGGAATGATATGTTATATACTGATAATTAATAATATAATTTCGATAATAGCAGTGAATATATATACACTTGATGAGCCGTTTTGTAGGTACTAAATCAGTTGTGATCAGATATCTTGTGTTAGCATTAAAGAGCCTGCAGCAATTGCTCGATGGAATCATCAAATGTTTTTCCAGGTTTCTTTGTCCATCATAGAATCAGCAAGAGACCTAATCCTAATTATAAAGAATACCAAATTCATTAACAAAAGACACCTAAACCAGTAAGCATCCTGCAGATATTAACACTCAAGTAAATCCACTGTATACACATTTTCACATTTGAAGCATGCACCATTCTTTCTTCAGCGGACTCTCAAAATTAAAAGAGAAGATGGCAAATTTATTGGTCTCTTCAACAGGAAGAACTGGATCTCAATTGATAATATTTTCTTTATGGTTTTCCGAATCAACTGAAGAATCGTTAAATGATTCGAGTCCGGACCCTATTGACTGAATAAATTGAATGGCTTTAGGAATCATCTTCCTGGTCTCCATTAAAGAAGCTCTAGCTATGTAGCTGCTAACCGTAGCAATCTCTAGTGCATGAGCTGCCTTCTCAGCTTTAGCAACCAAAATAACCTGTAGAAAATGCATCAATTTTCAGATTCAAATTACTAAATTGCATACCTAATTTTGGAGAAAGTGATAGAGGATGGTGTTTTCAAACTGTGTACGAAGTACGAACATAGTTAAGTATTTGTATTATTCTTCTTTATGTCAAACATGAAGCAGAAGGCGTCTTTCTAGCTATACGACGAACAAACCTTGCTTGTTCGATGACTTCGGTTTCATTAGTTCCAACAGCTGCTTTTTGAGCTCTGATGTTCTTAATCATTTCCAACTTTGAGCTCGCTATAGGATCCTTAAACAATGGAGTTTTGCTTCTCTTCGGTTTTATTTTCTGAATCAAGTCGATCTTAGGTTTTGGATCCGCATACCGGGCTTTTCTCTTAGACGAACTACGTGGTTTTCATTTTTGAAATGCTCGTTGGTCTCTTCCCCGGCTTTCTTTCCCCTCTAACTGCAACTCCGTGGAATTTGGCTATTCCAGACACAACAGTAATTAATACCATCGTTAAATAAAAGAACAGTGACTAATGCTAATAAGTAATAACTATATATAAATATTTGTATAATTAACCAAAGGAAGGAACAATCATCCAAGCACCCATCATCTGGATGACTTCTTTCTCCACTGGAAAGTGATTCTCTACTTCTTCAGAACTTAGAGAATACACGTCCTGGATAAGCTTGGTGCCAAATCTCTTATCACATTGCTTTAGGAGTCCACGACATTGCCTTCAAAATTTTTCATACTTCTTTCTGTGCATAAGAGCAGAAAGAGAAGTAAATAATGTACTTCTAAAAGACTGAAGCCTTTGAAAACCTATGAGCCATTCAGCAATTTGAGCACCATAAACTAAGGACTTGCAGCCTCAACTCAAAAGCAGAAACCAAAAAGACAAAGATATGTCTAGGCTTGAAGGAGTGGCACTTGTTCTGAGAATAAAAATTAGTAAAAAGTAAAAGGATCTTCTGTTTACCTGTTTGTTCCCTGCAAGACAGTTCCTGGTTATACTTATAGCTCATTTTCCATCAGCATTGGGTCGTTCCACTGCAACATAAACTGACATCGTCTCACCTTCCTCTACATAGCCACTGCATGCCGTAACTCCGCGACAAACACCTAGTTTGTGCAATATGGAAAAGTTCAATAACACATGTTCAACCAAATTGAGAAGCTATGTCTCTAATCAGATATTTCTTCATAATAGTATTAATAAAATAAAGTCTTCTAGATAGCTACCTGAAAAATCAGGTTTTGGCAAATTTGATTATTGCTGCTTTATTATACTTTTTTGGACAAAATCATCATCATCATTTGAAAGGTTTTTGCTTATTAATGATACATCCTTTCAAAAAAAGGATTACTCTTTCGCCTTCAGCTGAAGCTAGAGCTTGGATCTATCAACTCTCCAGTAAGTTATCAAATTTAGTTAATCAATTGAAATCACATCAGAAAATTGATATTTTTTTATTTTCTGCATAATGCTAGGGCTACACAATTGATGATCTTAAAGGCACAAATGGATCATAATCTTTTTTTTTTTGCGCACTCACAAATGGATCATAATCTAACATGTCGTGAAAGTAGAGAATAAAAATTAGTAAAAAGTAAAAGGATCTTCTGTTTACCTGTTTGTTCCCTGCAAGACAGTTCCTGGTTATACTTATAGCTCATTTTCCATCAGCATTGGGTCGTTCCACTGCAACATAAACTGACATCGTCTCACCTTCCTCTACATAGCCACTGCATGCCGTAACTCCGCGACAAACACCTAGTTTGTGCAATATGGAAAAGTTCAATAACACATGTTCAACCAAATTTTTTACCAGCACACAATAATTGTAGCAGCAATCACAAAATGTTGCATAAGCACCAACATAAAAGTAGTAAATTCTAATTGCCATTTCCTCAAACACCTTATGGGCGAAGGTTTATTTACCCCAGGAAAAATCAAACCAGAAAATATATAAAATCAAATCTTACTGAACAAACCAAACCAGAAAATATAATCAACTGAAGGTGGTACCTTAAATTAACAAACCAACAGCAGAAAAGATAATACAGATACGATACCAAACCAGAAAATATAAATGCAAGAGACCAAATAATGCAAAAAGAAACAAATGAAATTTGTACCTCATATGAAATATGAACCAACGGGCGACTCTCCAACAGACGATGAATCGATGCTATGCTTTCGAATGGGTCGACCTAGAGCTCTGAAGGAGGATGTCTTGGAACAGAGCAGTAGGCATTGTGAAGAATGATTGAAGCGGAGACCCTCTTTTGATTACTCCTATCTCGTCATCTACTGTGAATTGAATTGATGCCTCAGTGAATTGAATATATAGGTCTCTTAAAACCATAAACTGAGGCAACCACGACGTTCATAATCTCAATAGATTCATAGATAAGAGAGACTCACCTTGGGTAGATGAAGAGACCAACCTTGGGTAGACGAAGTATGAATCACTGATGTTGCTAAATTTGTAGAATCTGATGAAGCTTATTTTGGTTTAAAAAAAAAAAGCTCATAGTTCCATTCCGATCAAAATAATACATCCGATCAAAAAGCTTTTTTTTGCTCCGATCGGAGCTTTTTGGCCCCGATCGGAGCTTTTTGGCCCCGATGGTGGCCGGAGTCGGGTCGCCGGAGCCGAGGTGGTGGTCGTCGGAGTCGAGGTGGTGGTCCCCGGAGTCGGGTGGTGGTGGCCGGAGTCGGGTGGCGGTGGCCGGAGTTGGGTGGTTTTAATTTGACTTTAGGGGTAAAATTGTCGTTTCACATTTCATTAAATAAGATATTAAAAAACAAAATATTATAGGGGCAAAAATGTCATTTCACACAATTCTGTTAAATTTAACCCTAAAAATGGACGGAAAACCTCAAATCAACAAAATTGAAATTTCAGACCTCTGTTATTAACTTTTTTAATTTCAGACCTCTCCCGTTAACATGGGTGATAGTTCAGACCTTTCATAGGTTCTTAACCCTTGAATTTATCCAAAATCTTGTCAATATATGAGTTTGACTTAGAATGAGACCTTCCGATGATCTACTGAGTTTTAATCCAAAGATCACATCGGCAAGATTCATGTCTTTCATGTCAATACTCAAATTCAACATACGTCCAGCTGACCGGACTACATCATCGCTATTTCCAACGATTAGTATGTCATCAACGTAAAACATTTTCCATACTTATTTATTTTGAAACATTTCTCCAATTAAACGTTGTCAAATTTATAAAGCCGTTGTCTAGGCATCTGTCTAAGACCATACATAGATTTGACAAGCTTACAGACTTTCTTTTCCTGCTCTCGCGCAGAGAAACCCTCAGGTTGTTCCATGTAGATTTCTTCCTCTAAATCTCCATGTATGAAAGTTGTTTTCACATCCATTTGATGTACTTCTAGAATTTGCAAGACTGCAATCGCAAGCACCATCCTTATGAATGTGATTCTAGATACTGGAGAAAATGTATCAAAATAATCCAGTCATTTCTTTTGTCTATAGTCTTTTATGACAAGTCGGGCTTTGTAATTATCAATTGATCCATCTTCGTTCATTTTACGTTTGAATATCCACTTGTAGCCTAACGGTTTGTCTCTGGGCGGAAGATCCACCAGCTCTCAAGTGTTGTTCTGCAAGATGGATTCAATATCACTGTTGATTGCCTATTTTCATAGAGGTCTCTCAGAAGAGTTTACGGCTTCGTGGTAAGTCTAAGGTTCGACTTCAAGCATATAGGTCAGAAAAACTAGACAATAGGATTTTTCAATCCTTGCCCTTTTACTCATCATGGGCTTGACCTCGGTTTCAACCTCGGTCTCGACCTTAACATGCCCTCCATGTTCTTGGTCTTGACTATTTTTCCTCTATAGTCTCATATGCTTGCCTCTCCTCTAGACTTAGCCAAAAATACATTTTCCAAAGAAAAATGCATTTCTTGATTACATTAACGTATCTTTGTGTTTATTCGATACTTTCGATTCAAACAGAAGAAATCGATACGCGTTACTGTTCTGAGCATATCTTATGCGATCAACAGTTTAGCGCATGTATGCGCCTTTTCCGTAGAGGTAACATAACTTTTAGCAAGACACCCCCCACATTTGAAGGCACAACTCAAACAGAGGTTATCTTCCTTCTTATGGAGTACCTTATTCAAAAGGTATTTGCTAACAAACATGGTCTCAACCACATTATTTTATTTCTTCCAGGAAAATTTTAACGTGTTAACACACGAGTTTGGTATGAAGTTATTACAAACTCTCAACCACATCATCATTGATCATCAGATCACCATCGTATCAATGTAGGTCATCAGACCGTCAAAACATCAACATTTTCCTTAAAAAAAATATGAGATCTAATTTGGTCATTAGACCGCCACATTTCTAAAAATGGTATAACCCTCCGAACAATAAACGACATCGGCCCGTTGCACCGCAAGTGCCAAAACTACCTTTTCTTTCTTTTTTTTTTTTTTTTGAAGGAAAGAATGTGGTTGGATTCGATCATTTTTACCTAATGACAATCCATTCACCCACTAAGAAAAAAAAACCTTAACCGTCGCCCGGTGGTATCGAAACCGCGACCCAACTAAATCGGGGTTTTATGCGGTGCAATGACTTTAGTTGAAACTCAAGTTTTTATTTAGTTGAAACTCAAGTTTTTATTTGTAAACCATGAATTTGTTATTGTTTCATCTTTTCCTTCATCAAGTATACATAGCAATATTTCGTACTATCATCTACGAACGTAATGAAGTACTTATTTTTCGCATCGCGTTTGGACATATATTAAGTCGCAAACATCGCTATGTATTTAGAACAAGAAGTTCGGTAATCCTTTCGACCGAATAAGTTTCGTTTTAACGCAAACTTCACATTTAAGTTCTTGATCTATTTTGATTTAGGATTATGAACCATGTTAGATAACCTCCGCAAGGTATCGTAATTAACATGTTCTAAATTATTGTGCCACAAATTCAGCACAATAAGGAACATTCTTATTTCACGTTCACTTTAGGCACTACGGCCAATGAAAAACCAATTTTATTCATGTTTACTTTAGGCACTACGCCCATTTCACTTGAAGTAATTCAAAATTCATCTCAATCAAATTTGTCGTCTATCCGTATTTAACGTACAGTTCTTTTGACGATTTCGAGTGCTCCCAACATGGATGCTTCCTCCTCATTTTTTTTTTTAATTTCCAGATTTTTTCAAAAAGAATTCCATCTTATGACTTCAACCTCTGAAGTAAGTCACGGCGACTTTCCGGCAACATAGACGGTATCCTAGACGAGTGTCCAACCCCGCGCCGACATCTGCGATATCATAACTCGCAGAATAATCGTATTTATAGACCACATCGAGAAGATTGTAGTCTTTCTCAATTTTAGAGTTGTTTGCCAAGTGATAGCTACATTCTCATTGAGTAGCGTTCAAACATTGGACTTATGACCAACCCCCTTAGATTTATTAGAAGTCCGAGTATTTGGTACCCGACCCCACAATAGTAATTAATCCGGAACCTCAAATTCGGATTACTGAAATTCAAATAACGATTTGAATATCTTATTTCAGTAATTAAGTTTCATCACTTCAATTACAAAAATCAATTTTTTTTCCTCCTTATGTTGGACAGAAAATAAACCTGGACACGGTTAAATTCGGTTTTAACAAAACAAGACTCACACGGAGCTAACCTTCTGAGTAAACACTCATGTACATTTATCGCGGCATACATACGTGCCAAGGTTTAGGTGTGTACAATCGATTCGTTGATTCACATGTACATTTATATCAAATGTAATACTCAGTGTTTAGACAAGGAAATAAAATTCCATAACAGTTGTCATACACACTCAATCGGTTTTAACCGATTTCTTAATCCAATTTTCAACAATGGATTCAACGACCCCATAAGCCTCTACGGCTAAAGCGGGTCAAGTGACCAAAGCCTCCTTATCAAACAGACTCAATAACCTTGACCATCTCGATTGGTCATAATAGTCTCAACGACTTAGCGACCTCAACGGTCCTAATATCCTCAACGGCTTTTGACGACTTTATCAGTCTCGAGGGCCTAAATGGCCTTACTGATTTTATCAGTCGCATGTGCTCTCGAGCATGTTCACATTCTCAACATCATTGTTCGACAATATTTGTGAACTTTAGAGAATAAATAATTTTCTCCAAAAATTGAATCTCAAAATTCAATTAAGCATCCTCTCATAAAACCAACAAATAAATTGCCTTAAGATTGTTGGAAATATAGAGGGTAAATATGCAAATTTATAAAGTCCATGGACCAAAATGCAATTAATCAAATCTCGGTTACTTACAAATAATTCCTCCAATTAACATGCAAGATATAGGCAACACCGAAATTGTACGTATACTTCGACACGAAAACGAATACGTATTTTTATACTGAGGCCCGTGCTAATCACAGTCTCCTTAAGGCAATTTCGCCCCTCCCCACCCTCGGGTTATGCAAAGGGGTTTATACAAGGGGCGGTCACCTCCCAGGATTCAACAGTGTCATCGAATCGTGTTATGCATGCAACACGCTCGACCGAACCGAACCCAATACCTGAACTCAAACAAAGAACAGAAATGCCGACGACAACGGCTAAAAACAACTAGAAAGGTTGAACACGACATAAGTCGAGATCAACCTAAGAAGAACTCTGCATTCGTCAACACGAAGAACAGAGGATGAGAAAATATAATTGGATCCCAAGATTATGGGTTCCGAAAAATTGAATACTCAACCAAGAAGGAAGAGATTTCATTTCTCATGGTGCAAAAAATGAGAAGGGGGAGACTCATTTAAATAGGATAGGAGAAGAGAGGAGATGCTTGAAGTGGTCGATGTGGTACAAACAAATTTCCACATTCACTAAAACAAATTGGGCTGGGCTAGAGTAAAAACAATGGGCTTGAACAAAAATAATTTAACTAAGCCCAAAAAAACTAGCCTTAGTAAAATTTAATATAAAGGAGCCCAAATTTTCTAACACTTAGTTCCTACATTGAGGACAATGATGTATCATGTATGTGGCTTTAAACTAAAGGAATTGTACTTGGCTCTAAACTACATTAGAACTGCATTTCCCATTTAATTATTATTATCATTTTTGTGCACTTTTCAAGTTTTTCAATCTTTATAATTTTGAATGCTTTATTTATACTTCTTACATCTAATTTAATTAACTTTCAACTTTTCTTTTATATTTTTATATTATATATATTTTGCATTGGTTTATTTGCAATATAATTTAAAGTTTATGATGCAAAGTAATAAACATAGATAATAAAAATTTACTTTTTAAGTGAGATGGATGCCACGTAGGACAGAAAAACCTATTTTGGGAAATAGTTTTTGAAGTAGCCTAATTTGAAAATTAGTTTGCAAACTCAACTTACAGTTGTAAGTAAATATATCGACATATACTTAAACTCTTAAGTATTCTTTTAATGTAATAACATACTCTTCATTAAATGATATTTTGTGAACAACCGATTACACATTGCTCATCACTTAGCTTAGTCCATAATATGTGTATTTATGCACCGAATTTTTCCCTATATAGTCGCTAACGTAGGCTTCCAAGTGTCCTGTCTTTTCATTCGACGGTATATAATGATTCCCTTTCAAAGAGACAATGCAAAAGATTCCCTTATTGATTAGCGTATCAGGAACAATTCTTTCGGATTAGCTACACGACGAGGGACATACTGTGTTGTACAGACCTTGCTGTCGAAAAATTGTCCTGTTGCGTTTAAAACCCTTAAGCTGCCATTTTTTTGCTCATAACACAACATAGATAAATACGTCCAAAAATGCATCAGAAAAGGTCGAGAAATCAGAAACAAACGAGAGACTAGATGAAATCAAAAGCAACTTCTATGACTTTTCAAGAGACCTAGATTAAGAACCAATGTTGGATTTTAGGGAGCAATTATACTAACATTCAAACACAAATACACAAGAACCAACACACATACAAATCTACCAAGAAATTGGCTTTGTTTGCCATTCTTTCCATTACGAGCGGCGCCATTCTTTTCATCCTCCTAACACACATTTTCATTTCCCCTCTCTGTAAAATAATATAAACCTAACAGAGAGCATCACGTTTTCTTCCAAAACGAACAGCTTAACTAGGATAGTAAAGTTCTGCATAATTACGAAATTGACACTAGCTAATTAATTAAAACCAACACATTGGTTTTAACGACCAAACCAGATATAATACTGTTTTTTTCTTTCAAAAAAGAATATATTACCTTATGTAGAAATTGGGTTTAGATGTGGTCACATATGATGGTTTAATTCCATTAAACAGTCACATTAACCTGATGAGAGGCAAGTAGAACCTGACTGTGAAGATTAACAACACCAAAAAGAACCATATTTACTAGGTATAAGTTTTTTTTTTTTTTTAGAATAAACAATGACTGAAAGAGAAGAAAGTGTTTTGGCCAAAAAAAAAAAGAAAGAGAAGAAAGTGAAAGACATGTTTCTCTCCATTTGAAAAAAAATGAACCTATTGTGTTGAAGGTGTTTTCAGTTTCTGATGCGGCGGCAAGGAGAAAATCCAACCAATAGTTAAAGAGGAGTGAAAAAAAAATATATATATATGAGGTTTTAGAAGAAAAACAACAAAATGGAGAGGAGAGTGAGATGCGAGGAGGAGTAAAGCTAGAACCGTTTTAACCTCACAATCCACCTCTTTAAAATATTGAGTTATTTTATTGAAAAAAATAGTTTTAACTATAATAATAGAAAGAATTGGACCTGATCATTGCCCTCTTCTCCTCCAGTTGGAAGCAAATCAACAACGGTCGTTGAAACCTCTCTTCCGTTTTGAACATATGTAGATTTCCCATGAAACTTTTCTCCCGACAGTCTTTCATTCTCGAGAGAAACATCTCTGTGGGCTGTCTCCCCAATGTACCCTGGCTACCAAACTGAAACGCCTTAGTTCTCCCTCAACATTGGAGCAGAAATGTTTTCGGGAACTTCAAAATGGAAATTGCCTCTCTTGTGAATCAAATAGCGACCCTGCAAGCCTCGTACTCGGGAGATTCTTCTCCCGCCAATCTTCTGGAGCAACGCTTAGATGAGCTATATAAACAGCAGGAAATACACTGGCGTAAAAAATCAAGACAACTATGGCTCTTACAAGGTGATCAGAATACCAGTTTCTTTTATGCCTCGGTCATTTTACGAAGGGCTAGGAACAGGCTGGACTGGCTTAAAAAAATCAGATGGCCTCTGGATATCTACCCCTCATGAAATCCAAGAACGAGTATTTCTCAAATATCTTCCAAGCAGGATTCCCCCTCTACTATATGACCTACCTGATCTACTTCGCAATAGACTCCCCCAAACAAAATCCTCCCACCTTGGGGCTATAGTCTCACACTTTGAAATCCACGCCTTCAGGGACATGCACCCTGAAAAAGCCCCGGGGCCAGACGGGTTCACAGGTAAATTTTACCAAGCAACTTGGGATATTGTCTCCTCTGATCTTATACGGGCGGTTCAATCATTCTTCCAATCTGGCCACCTATTGAGAGAACTAAACCAGACTCACATCGTGCTCATACCAAAGGTGCCCCATCCACAGTGCCTCACTGACTGGAGGTCTATCAGCCTATGCAACTCTTCATATAAGCTCATTTCCAAGATCCTGACTAACCGCATTAAGTCCATCCTTCCAAAGGTGATATCCCCTTCCAGAGCGCCTTTGTCCCTAAACGGCTTATTTCGGATAATTGCCTCCTTGCGCAAGAACTATTACAGGTTATGAAAAATCGGAGAGTCGGGAAGATAGGTCTTATTGCTCTCAAACTAGACATGAGTAAAGCTTATGATAGAGTGGAATGACCTTTCATACAGCAGATTATGAACGCATTACTTCTTCCAACCCAATTCCAAAAACGGATAATGCAGTGTATTTCCACTCCATCTTTGGCAGTTCTGATCAACGGAAAGCCGACACCACCCATACCTTCCTCCAGAGGCCTTCGCCTAGGAGACCCACTCTCACCTTTCCTTTTTATCCTATGTGCATAAGCATTGTCTTCCAAACTATCGTGGGCTCAAACAACAGGACTGATTAAAGGTATCAAACCGAGCTCCATCTGTCAACTGATCAATCACTTGTTTTTTGCGGATGATAGTTTCCTCTTTTTTGAGGCATCAGATACAAGCGTCTCAGCTGTTATTGACATGCTCTCAAATTATGCGAACGAATCATGCCAATTGGTGAATTATTCCAAATCCAGCATTCGTTTCAGCAAGAATGTTCCCCCGAGATCAAGATAGATACAGAACTAGACTCGGTGTTCGGCTAATGAAAGATGAGGAACTGTACCTAGGCCTCCCTATCGACTATCGATTGGTCAACACAAAAAAAGAATGTTGGAAACCGTCTCATTGACCGAATCTCCGTACGTATCCAAGGGTGGATGAGCTCTCTCCTCTCCCCCGCAGGGAAAGCAGTGTTAATCCAGCACACAATAACAGCCATCCCCACATACGTTATGTCTTGCTTTCAAATTCCCGCTGGCTCTCTTGATAAAATGGAACAACTAATTCGTGCTTTCTGGTGGCGAACCTCCTCCCGAACCAAAGGCATCCCCTTGATTCCTTGGAACAAGATCACAAACCCCAAGAGAGAAGGCGGACTTGGTTTTCGTGATCTCCGCACTTTTAATAAGGCTCTTCTTCTTAAACAACTTTGGCGTACTCTCACATCCACCGACTCCATTTGGGCCTCCTCCATACGTCAGAAATACCTCTCCCATGAGCCTTTCTCTACAACTTCAGCTTCTTCATCACACTCCCTCCCATGGAGAACCCTCATTGCCCTTCGCCCAACTTTATTTGATGGGAGCCGGTGGCGGATTGGTACAGGATCCACTATTAACTTCTGGACTGATCCATGGGTTCCCAATCACCCGACTCTGGCGACATGGGAACTTTTTCCCTAGAGTTCCTGCCCCCCTCTCGGTTTCACAAGTTATCCACCCAGACTCTGGAACATGGAATACGACCCTCCTTGATTCACAAGTGCATCCCATTATAGTAAATCTTATCAAGGATCTCCCTCTCTCTATGTTTCCTGTCAGAGATAAACTCACTTGGACGCATGCCACTAGCGGTAACTACTCCGTCAAATCTGGATATCATCATCTTTATCAGAGCTCACACAGCTCCTCAACGGCTTCTACCTCTACTTCCCCTAGGATTGCTAGTCCTAATTTCTGGACACGACTTTGGTCCCTCCGAGTCGTCCCAAAAATTAGGATGTTCATCTGGAAGGGATTGTGTTAACGGCCTCCCCCTTGGTTCTTCCTTAGTCCAGAGAATACGTGTAGCTGACCCATTCTGCTGTCTTTGCAATCTTGCTATGGAAACTTGGGATCACTTAATGTGGAACTATCCCTTTACACAACGAGTTTGGTTTGCTAGTCCCCTGATGGTTCGACCGAAGGCCCTACCCTTCCGACGTGCTCAAGAATGGCTAGCGTTTGATCATAGTCTAGTTGTTAATGACGGATTGTCATCCTTATTTAGGCAAAAATGTATTGTAATGTGGTCTATCTGGTTAGAGAGGAATTTGGTCATTTTTTAAAAGTCTATTCCGTGTATCGAGTCTGTAATTTATCGTTTTACTCTGTTGTATGCTGACACCATATCCACTGCTTTATCGGCTACAGGCTCCTCCCGATGTTTTTCCGCCCGGGCCCCCGTACTCGGGTGCCAATTAATGGAGCGACGAACCTATCCCCACCCATTTTGCTTGTATTATTTCAGATGGTGGTGTGTATTCTGCTCGCGGAATAGTATATGGTGCTGCATTTTGGGTAGACAGGGAAGGACGGATCAAAGGAGCGGTGGTACACACCTACCCGGGACGGATCCTTTGGTTGCGGAAGCTGTTGCGGTTTGGGCAGGTTTGGTTCTCCAAACCCATTTTCCCGATACGCTCTCCCTTTGGACGGATTCCCAAATTTTGGCTCAATCGATTGCTTCACCAAACGATAGTCCTGTCTCTCATTTTGGTGTTTTATCGGATATTTGTAAACTTTTATCAGATGCGAATGTAATAGTTAGTTGGGTCCGTCGAACCTCCGTCTGTTTAACTCATGACTTGGGGAAACGAGCAATGTTGTTAGGAATGGAAGGTCTTTGGTTGGAACCTGACATTCCCGATACTTTGCTCCTTTCTGCCATATATGCCATATAGGTTGTAATGTTGTTCTTTAATATATGCATCTTCTACAAAAAAAAAAAAAAAATCAATTGATGTTTTTCTAGACAAAAACAGTTTTTTTTTTCAAATTTTAATGCTAGATTTGAGAATAGATTTTAATTATTAAAGTTCAAAAATTTAAAAATTAATTTGTTTATTCATAGATCTTTTAGTATTGTATAGTATATCTTGACTAAATTAGACCTAAACTTAGCTCGAGTTGAGTCAACATTAGGATTGTCCAGGTAAGGGAATATTAACCAAGATCAAGATACGAGTTAAAAAATTTAGGGACTACAGTAAAAAAAGGTAGAAAATATATTAAATGAATAAAATAAAAAATTAGAAGATAAATTATGTGCAATAAACGGTTCAAATAAATGATTCATTAACAAATACACTAAAATGTAAGGGTTAAGAACCTATGAAAGGTCTGAACTATCACTCATGTTAACGGGAGAGGTATGGAATTTAAAAAGTTAATAACGGAGGTCTGAAATTTAAGTTTAGTTGATAACAGCGGTCCCCGTCAAATTTTTCCGTAAAATGTGACGGAATTTGGTCACGTGCCAAACACGTGCACCACTTAAAAATGTAACACCAAAATTGCCCCTCCATCACCAGTGTGCCTGTCATGTGCCGAGCTGAAAAGACGAAAATACCCCTGAAGCCAAATTACTCCGGCAACCACCACTCCGACTCCGGCAACCACCACCCGTCTCCGGCGACCACCACCCCAGCTCCAGCGACCACCACGCAACTCCGGCGACCGCCACCACGGCTCCGATTGGGCCCAAATCGGAGCCGTGTAATTTTGTCTTTTCACATTTTCTCAAATAAGATATTAAATAAAACAAAATAATAAAAGGGCAAAAATGTCATTTCACACAATTATGTTAAAGTTAACCCTAAAAATGGATGGAAAACCTAATTTCAACAAAATTGAAATTTCGGACCTCTCAAATCAACATTTCAAATTTCAGACATCTCCCGTTAACATAGGTCATAGTTCAGACCTTTCATAGGTTCTTAACCAAAAATGTAAATATGATCAAAACCTATTTAATAAAATATTTATTAATTATGAGCTATATATTAGCTGAATCCCTTCAATCATACTCTATGAATTTGCATTCAATACCTTTGCCAAAAAGAATTACGATCAATGGATATTTATTATAAGAGAGTTAGGTTACTTAATTTAATCATAATTAATTTTTATTTTTCTATCTATTTCTTCCTAAAGAAGAAACATATAAAAAGTTGTCTTGTCCTATCAATCATGTACCTACCCTACAAGGCTATAACTAGGCCGACAATTTATGACACGGCATTATAGCACGATACGAACACGCACAAAAAAAAACTGTGTTCGTGCTACTAGCATATGGAAGAACGATAACATGATAGCACGAACACGATTAACACGATATAACTTCCGTGTCGTGTTCGTGTTTGGGTGTCATAACACGACACGCACAATAAAGTTGTGCTACTTGGACTAATTCTTAAATAATTTTTGGACAAATTTTATTTATTACCTTTAAAAACTCCAATTAATGGTTTAATTTTTAGTGTTTGTAAACTTTATACATTAACTTATGATTATTGACATATTAATTCATAGTTTTTTATATATGAAGTTCATTATTTTTATTTTTGCTTAAAGATCTCGTATAAAGATGTATAATTGAATATCCTTACACAACACGATAGCACGACACGAACACACACGAAAACATCAGTGTCGTGTTCGTGTTTGGAAAATGTGGCACGATAAGCTTACCGTGCGTGTTCGTGTTTAATTAGTTTAGCACGACAAGATTATTAACACGCACAATAGCACGAATTAACACGCACTACAGTTAAGTGTGAACTGTACAGCACCCTTCATTTTCTGCAATTGTCTATTCATGATTTTTTTTTTCTTCTGATAATGGGGTGTTGCGAAATATCATGATTCCCCATCCTTCATCCTTCTTATTTATTTTCTACACACGTATTTTCCCATAAATAATTAATTTATATAACCCAAATGCAGAAATATCGGATTTCAAGCTTCATATACTCAAATTATCGATTCTTACTTACGTACAGGTTATACGTGATTCTCACGGAAACCTTTCTATGATGCTTTGGGAGCAGGCACGGATGTACCATGAGGCGAGTGAGGACATCTGTCCCACTGAACTTTTTTCTAATTACCAGATATATCCCATATATAAAAATTTAATAATTTTCAGTTTTAACTCCCTTAGCTTCAATTTGCCCCATTTTCTGGGAAAATTTGTTAAAATGCCCTCCCCTAAAGGATATTTGTCAAATTGCCCCGTGCCCAGCTGTCAGCGAGACGCTCCAGCTGGTGCTTACCGGCCTGACCTTAAGAGTAAAGAACAATTTTTTTTTTTAAATAAAATATTAACTGAGTGTAGCTGGACTCGAACCCAAAACTTACATTAGAAACACTATCACCACACTACAAGCTAGAATGTTGATAAAATAACAGATAAAAATATTTTATTTATAATTGTAAATTCTATTTAATCAATGGAATATAATTCTAAATTCTATTTAAATAAAAAGATTTTATTTCTAAATTCACTTTTTACATCTATTAATATTCACTAAATTCAAATTTACAACTCAAAATTCAATGAAAATCGAAAGTTAGCGTCTTTATAACGTAATAAACAATGTGCTATTTTTTAAAATTTATTCTAGTAATTTCGAAAATTATTGTTTTCATCACTGAATGGTGTTATACCCCCATAAAACCTAAATTTGAAGCAAATCTCATTTTTTAGAAAATGTTCTCGTATAATTTTTTTTTTCCGAATTGTCACGTATTAGTAAAATCCAATATCGAAAACGGAGCCTAATTTGAAGTCCGGTAATAGATTTTTTGAACATTCCAAAAAAATAAGATTTACTCCAAATTCGCGTTTTATGGGGGGGTATAACACCATTTGGTGATGGAAACATTAATTTTCGAAATTAATAGAATAAATTTTAAAAAAACAACACATTGTTTATTACGTTAAAAAGACGCGAACTTTCGATTTTCATTGAATTTAGAGTTGTAAATTTGAATTTGGTGAATATTAATAAATGTAAAAAGTGAAAACAAAATAACCGCAGGGTGGGGGAACCCGACAAAAAAAAGAAGATTTTTTTGAACATTTTCTAAAAAATGAGATTTGCTCCAAATTTAGGTTTCATGGGGTAGAACACTATTCGACGATGAAAACATTAATTTTCGAAATTACTATAATAAATTTTAAAAAATAGCACATTGTTTATTACGTTATAAAGACGCTAACTTTCGATTTTCATTGAATTTGGAGTTGTAAATTTGAATTTAGTGAATATTAATAGATGTAAAAAAGTGAATTTAGAAATAAAATATTTTTATTTAAATAGAATTTAGAATTATATTCAATTGATTAAATAGAAGTTATAATTCTAAATAAAATCTTTTTATCTGTTATTTTATCAACATTCTAGCTTGTAGTGTGGTGGTGTCAGTGTTTTTTAGTGGAAATTCTGGGTTTGAGTCCAGCTACAATCAGTTAATATTTTCTTTTAAAAAAAAATTGTTATTTACTCTTAAGGTCAGACCGGTACCGATTTATAGGGTCCGGACCGGTCCGGTCCGACCGGTTCGGGGTCCAACTGTTATTAACAGCTCCGGTACGGGGTCCAGCTGGAGCATCTCGCTGACAGCTAGGCCCGTCCAGCTGGTATTTTTAGGCATTTGAACAAATTTTCCCATTTTCTGACTGCCCATTGAGCTTCAATTTGTCCCCGAATTATCAATGCTAAAATGAAATATTCACACTTTAAGAAAACAGAAACAGAAAGAATTCAGTGCCAACAGATATAAATTTCTTGAAGAAATAACAGTTACACTAAATTAGAAAGTCAATATTCAGAAGAGATATCACACTATAATTACATAATTTTGGATGTACATATTCACAAGATTCAACTATACCACAAATAACTTCCTCATATGAAGAGAGAAAGAAATTTGTCTAAGTGTGAAAAAAGAGAGATTTGAGCTGAAAACTTAATTCACAGTAAAGAAATTATAATTTCAATTCCAAAGCAGAGAAAACCCTTGAAGCTGCCTCAAAATCCAATTTCATCATATTCAAGGGTTAATACATCACATTTTGCAGCTATAATCGGCCGGAACTTACCCATTGAGACCAGATTGAAGCAAGAGATAATGCATAAGCTCCGAAAAATTGATCTTCAATCTTGAAATGTACTTTTTTTCATTTTTAATCTTGTCGTTCAGATGCTTGATTCTCTTGAAATCGCAGAAATTGAACGCGTGATGATGTAATTAGTGATATATAGCTCCAATTTGATGGTATATCGAAACCATAAGTAGAATGAGAAGAAAAATGAGATTTAGAAATAGGGTTTGTGGAACAACAAAGCTGCTGCTGCTGCGGCTGCGGCTCTGGCTTTCTCTAAATTCTAATCTTGGCTGATTGAAGATTTCAGTTTATTAGGGTTAGAAAATGGGTTGGGCTTAATATATACTAATTAACTGGCAACCCATTAAAATAGTCTATAATTACTTTTTTTTTTTTTTTTTTGCCGATCTAGTATTATTTACAGATTGAATTGATTAATAAATATAGTGAATTTAGCTGGATTCATGTCGGTGGAGACTTGTCTAAATTTATAGGTTTAAATTTTAATAATAATTAATTAGAATTATGCTAACAGTGAATGCAGTGCGGATGCTACTGTGTGGATCCATAAATTCGCTTCATAATTAATTAGTTATATAATTATGTTTGAATAGTAATGAATGAAAATTAGTTTATGTATTGATAATATTTCATTAAATCTTTTCATTAAATATGATAAATGGTATAATTGCAATGGTGTCGTAGAGTGAATGATAAAATCTTGTTTTTAATTTTATTAATAACGTTATGTGGTAATATTTTAAATTTTATAAAAACCATTAATAATTAATGAATTGTGTATTTTATAATAAACTAATAGATATTTATATATTTTAATAGTATATAATTAAATTCTACTGAAAAATTATATTTTTCAATTTTGCCTCCTCTGAATTCTGATCCTAGATTCGTCTCTGTATTGAGAGCATTATGCTTTTGGTTGGGTATAGGGGGTGATTAGCATCATTAAAACGTTGATGAGTAATTGATACCTATTAGTCGGATCGGTTAAGATTTTATCATTTTATTTGGTTTAAGTCGGTTTATTTTTTCATCTTAAATTACCGTACATGAGATGATAGTAGTATTTCTTATCTAATTCCACAATTTATCCCGCGACAGCTGAATGCTTCTTCTCCATCGTTCTCATCCCTCTTTTCATCATACCCTTTTCATTCCACCGCATGTTGCTTCTTCAGACGAGAGACGACAGAGATGTGTAAGTAATTGGACTACTACTTCATGCATGGTAGATTTTTTCATCTTACGTAATTTGAGATGAAACTCTCGAGACACAATGGTAGTTCAATTAAAACCTAGGTATCATGGTAGTCCAATTAATTTGAGATGAAACTCTCGGAACTACATGTATATACCCGCAAACTATATTCGCAAACCTAGGTATATAGCCAATTAGTTCAATTTGAGATGCATCTTCACAGTGTATATAACATAGGTTTTATCCCGCAAACTCTCGACAGACAATGATAATTCATCTTCAATATGCTCCAGATTTTGGAAGATTTTTTCGCGACTTGATGAAATGAATTTGGTCGTCTCTGTGCTGTCACAGTCTACCGAAATTTGTCCAATTTCTTTTCACTCAGTTTGGTTCCCAAAAAAAATGCTGGTGAATTGAAAAAGGGATAAATTTCCCCGTAGATTATGCTCAAATACATAGAAATAATAGATAAAACTAATATATTCATGAAATTCATGGCTACGATTGATAGATTGTTGGTTTTTTTCAAGGTCTGAATCGATCCGAATCGGCCCGAATGTTGGTTTTTTTAAGGTCTCGTTCGATTTTTGGTTCATCCGGTTGAATCGACCCGAATGCGGTCTGACCACTTGTTCAATACAATAAAAAAGTAAAAAAGTGGTTTTGACAAAAGAATAATATCTCGGCAGTCTTCTTGGTTTTAACAAACGGATGATATGTTTTTTTATTATAAAATTAAGATGTTCTTTTTAAAAACAAAATTAAGAAAATTTGTTTTTGACAAAAAAAATAAAAATTATTCTCGTTCGATTTCTGGTTCATCCGGTCGAATCGGCCCGAATACGATCTGACCACTTGTTCAAACACAATAAAAAAAGTAAAAAAGTGGTTTTGACAAAAAAAAATATATCGGCAGTCTTATTGGTTTTAACAAACGGATGATATGCTTTTTTATTCTAAAATTTAGATGCTCTTTTGAAAAACAAAATTAAGAAATTTTGGTTTTGACAAAAAAAAAAAAAATCTTCTTGTTTGATTTTTGGTTCATCCGGTCGAATCGGCCCGAATGCGGTATGACCACTTGTTCAAATACAATAAAAAAGTGGTTTTGATAAAAAATATATAATATCTCGGCAATCTTCTTAGTTTTAACAAACGGATGATATGTTTTTTTTATTATAAAATTTAGATGTTCTTTTTTAAAAACAAAATTAAGAAAATTTGGTTTTGACAAAAAAAATTCTTCTCGTTCGATTTCTGGTTCATCTGGTCGAATCGGCCCGAATGCGGTCTGACCACTTGTTCAAATACAATAAAAAAGTAAAAAAGTGGTTCTGACAAAAAAAAAACATCTCGGCAGTCTTCCTGGTTTTAACAAACATATGATATGTTTTTTTTATTATAAAATTTAGATGTTCTTTTTAAAAGCAGAATTAAGAAAATTTAGTTTTGACAAAAGAAAGAATCTTCTCGTTCGATTTCTAGTTCATCCGGTCGAATCGGCCCGAATGCGGTCTGACTACTTGTTCAAATACAATAAAAAGTAAAAAAGTGGTTTTGACAAAAAAAAAAAAAATATTGGCAGTCTTCTTGGTTTTAACAAACGGATGATATGTTTTTTTATTCTAAAATTTATATGCTCTTTTTAAAAACAAAATTAAAAAAATTTGGTTTTAACAAAAAAAAAAAATCTTCTCGTTTGATTTCTGGTTCATCCGGTAGAATCGGCCCGAATGCGGGCTGACCACTTGTTCAAATACAATAAAAAAAATAAAAAAGTGGTTTTGAAAAAAAAAAAAAAAATCTCGGCAGTTTTCTTGGTTTTAACAAATAGATGATTTGTTTTTTTTATTCTAAAATTTAGATGTTCTTTTTAAAAAAAAAATAATAAAATTGTCTTTGACATTTTTTTTTCTCGTTCGATTTCTGGTTCATCCGGTCGAATCGGCCCAAATGCGGTCTGACAACTTGTTCAAATACAATAAAAAAGTAAAAAAGTGGTTTTGACTAAAAAAAAAATTATCTCGGCAGACTTCTTGATTTTAACAAACGGATGATATGTTTTTTTATTCTAAAATTTAGATGTTCTTTTTAAAACAAAATTAAGAAAATTTGGTTTTGACAAAAAACAAATTCTTCTCGTTCGATTTCCGGTTCATCCGATCGAATATAACCGTATGCGATCTGACCACTTGTTCAAATACAATAAAACTTTGGGATGAAATCATAGTGTACAGTAAGAGAAATGATAGGGGTTCCGACGTCGGAACCCCATCTCATTCCAACAAGTGTTAGTCAAAAAGAAGAGTTTTCTCTCTGTAACGTATAGACTATAATACCCTCATATACAGTGTATAATAAATAATGTTAACTACTTTTTTTTATTCTTTCTCATCTCATTTGCATTTTAGAATTTAATATTAGTACTACTGCTATTGAGGCATCATAATCTATCTACTGAAGTGAAAGCCATGTGAACTTTTTTTTTTTATTAATAATACTTTCCGTTGGTTTGACTTGGTTCTTCTTCTTTGCCTACATTTTTTTTTTGCTTACTTGAATTTTTTCAAACACAACAATATAATTGAACAAAATTGAAAACCTATCATTTTTAATACCTTGTTTAGTTTAGTGTATTGAGAATTTGGTTTAAAATGTATAGTTATAAATAACAGAAGTTTTTCATATGATTTTTTATTATATATTATTTCATTTTTACTTTTTATTATGAATATTATCCTTAGATTATTTTATTTTTCGTGTATAGCTAAAATTATCATATGCTATTGGATTAATTTTTCAAAGAATATTACATTGAACAACAATATTTTATAACTGTATATATATTTAAATAAATAGTAAATGTTTATTTTTATTATGAATATTATTTTTAGATTAATTTTTATTTTTCACGTGTAACTAAAATTATCATATGCTATTGGATTAATTTTTCATATAATATTAAATTGAAAAAATAAATTATTAATATTTCTTAAGTAAATATTAAAAAAAAAATCTTTTGTTAGGAAGAAGAATTGTTTAGAAAACTAAAATTCTACTGTAAGTTAATTATCGAGAAAAAGTCGATTGTTCAAAAAAAATAATTAAACATTCAATTGTCTTTTGATTTCATCTTCATGGTCAGAATAAAATTTTTTTGTAGCTTACATGAAAATAATTACAAATAAAATAATAAAACATGAGAGAGAAGTGTAATGTACAAGTACAACAAACTTCAACGGACACAGATTACTAGGAGACAGAGGGTAGTATCGTCCATAGAGTAATAAATAAACGAGAGAAAATATCAGACTTTATAGGTCACATGTGTCAGTCAATGGTTGGATTGTCGGAATGTAAAGGGGTTCCGACGTCGGAACCCCTATCATTTCTCGTACAGTAAACTCTTAATTTGTTACTTTTTACAGTTATAAAGCTATAAGGGTCAATAAATAATAAGTAAAAAGTTATAACATATTATGCAAATTAGGGTTTAGATACACAGCTCCAAAACTTCCATTTGAACTCGATTCTCTCTCAAGTCGCTCCAACTCCAAGTCGTCCAAGTCGCTCCAAGTCTACCATGTCTAGGCGTAGAAGAACGTTATACAACGGTCATCCAATTTCATTTCAATTTTTTTTTTTATATCTGAGATATTGTTTTTTTTTGTAAAGATCTGAGATTGACTAGATAAGCGGCTCAATCTTGCAAAAACCAAGTCCAGATCGCGAGACCAGTGTTATCAGAACCGGACCGGACCGGCGGTCCGACCGGTTTGGGCCGGGAACCGGACCCTTGAACGGTCAGATTTGTTAAAAAGACCGGCAAGCCAACGAACCCGGTCCAAATAGCCGGTTTTTATCGAACCAGACGGTTTTCAAAGAACCGGACGGTTCACCGGGTCACCGGTCCAAAACTTTTCTTCATCGGGAACAAAAACGTTTCATCTCTTCTCCATACACTCAAATCTTCTCTTCGCTGATGCACCAGAAAAATCAAATTGTTCACCAAAACGGTTCCAATTAGAGAAGGGCAACTCTAACAAAGGCTATTTAATCGGACAACTGAAGCAATCCTGCCAATGATGTAAACCATAAGCAATCGTCATCATTGAGGATCGTCTTCTCAGTACCGATAATTTCTGGATCTGGCTTCTATTCATCATCATCATGAGCATTAAGACCGTGTAATACTTCGGAGATGGAGGCGGCCGAAGATGGGGAAGCCGGAGATGGAGGCGGGGGCGACTGGAGGTGATGGTGTGGGGGAAGCCGGAGATGGAGGCGGGGGCAACTGGAGGTGGAGCAGGGGCTATTCGGTCGGAGGTGGAGGGCTTTAGGGAGGTATGGGAAGTGGAGGGCAGATGGAGAATAAATGCTTGGCAGCATTAAATGCAGAGCGAGGCACCATTCAATGAACAGAGGTAACTGCAACTGATGCCCTTTTAACCAAAAAAGAAACGCATGCCATTCAAAGCAGAGTATTGGAATTTAAAAAAAAAAAAAAAAAACTTCTGGAGGGACGGTCGAACCGGGTTCGAACCGGTTCGAACCTTTCGAACCGGGAACCGGACACCTCTCCGGTTCAGTGTCCGGTCCGGTTCTGATAACACTGCGCGAGACAATGCATATTACCTTTCTCCGAAGCCCTAGACCGGCGAACTGGATGACCGGCCGGCATGTAGAACCGGGTTCGCATTCTTACCTGTCTTTTCACCAGACAGGGACGGTTAAGTATCCGGTTACCGGCCCAAACCGGTCGGACATCCGACCCGGCCAGTTCTGATAACACTGATTTCCACACATTCTACTTTACCTAAGTTGGAAAAAATCTAACTCAGCCAGCCGTACGTTTCCTCACTCTCTCTCTCCCCAATCGCGAACTGTCTTCGTGTTCGTCTTATCTTTTGAGAGAGGAAGCAAGAGAAGAGTTCTCGCTGCTTCCGAGCTCATCCAATTAGGTTACTCTTTCCTGTTGTTCCGCATATTGATCGAAAGCTCGACTTCAAATCAGGTAATTTTCTTCTAGTTCTCGTCGATCTGATAAACTCTGCATGATTCGTCCGTCTCTGTGTCCTTTCTATGCCTGCTGATCTCTGATTTGGGAGATTCTTAATTTTACTCTGCATGTATTTTTTTTATTTTTATTTTTATTTTTTTTCCGTTGGTTCGAATTTTGTGCTTTTGAGGGTTAAAAAGAACATTGAGCTGAAATTAGGTTGTAAAGGAGGCAAATGTGTGATTTCTTCTTTATCTGGTAAGAACGTAGCCTGGATTAAACATATATTCTTAGTATGACGGTTATCTTTTTGGTTAATCTTGAATTAAACCAACTGAAGAACAAATTACTTGCTTGATAGTAATTGCAGAATATTTTGTTGTATACGGAGAAGGTTTATAAGATATGGAGTTAGATTTATAGGGTACTAGTTTATGCCTCATAGACCAACCACATCTATTCTATTAAAGCATAAATACAAAGGAAAGTTGTATCATTAGTACTATTAATTCGGGTTCGGATTATGAAGAAGCGAGTTTTCTGTGTTTTAGAAATTGGATCATCATACATACACTCACAAACTCTGCATCATCCTCTGAAAAATAATTTGACAATCTTACGGATATGATTTAAGCTAAAGATGCTTGTTGCTAGTAATCTCGTTAAAAGAAGTCTGAGGGTATACCTTTTGTTTAACAAGAACTTCTTTTGGTATCTTTTCCTTCATTTCTCTTTTGAATTCTATGGTCCAAGGCGTTGTGTTGGAAAAAAATATTTTTACAATTTCTAACCAAGATATGTTTGAAGTCATTAATGCTTACCCGTGCATCTTTTTGTAGCTTTTAAGCTCTCTGGTTACTGGACTCCTCATCCAACAGCCAAAGTTCATGTCTGATCTCGAAGTTCACATTCCATCTGTTTTTGGTAAGTGAAATATTATAACCTCAGCCTCATTCTTTTAACTTTAATTTGTTTAGAAGGAACATTGAGCTGAAATTAGGTTGTAAAGGAAGCAAATGTGTGATTTATTCTATATCTGGTAAGAACGTAGCCTGGATTAAACATCTTACGGATACGATTTAAGCTAAAATGCTTATTGCTAATAATCTCTATAAAAGAAGTCTGAGGGTATACCTTTTGTTTACCTTGTTTAACAAGAACTTCTTTTGGTATCTTTCCTTCATTTCTCTTTTGAATTCTATGGTCCAAGGCTTTGTCTTGGAAAATTTCTTTTTGCAATTTCTAACCAAGATATGTTTGATGTCATTAATGCTTACCCGGGCATCTTTTTGTAGCTTTTAAGCTATCTGATTACTGGACTCCAACAGGCAAAGTTCATGTCTGATCTCGAAGTTCACATTGCCTCTGCTTTCGGTAACTGAAATATTAAAACCTGAGCCTCATTCTTTTAACTTTATTTCGGTTATTCAAGTTTCTCATCACATGGCTTCAGATCCTTTTGCTGATGCAAGCACTGAGGACTCTGGTGCTGGATCGAAAGAGTATGTCCATATCTGCATGCAACAGCGGAATGATCACGAAAACCTGACAACCTTGCAGTGTCTGAAGAAAGAATTTAGGTTGTAAAGGAGGCAAATATGTGATTTCTTTTTTATCTGGTAAGAACGTTGGCTAGATTAAATATATATTCGTAGTATGACGGTTATCTTTTTGGTTAAATCTTGAATTAAACCAACTGAAGAACAAATTACTTGCTTGATAGTAATTGAAGAATATTTTGTTGTATATGGAGAAGGTTTATAAGATATGGAGTTAGATTTATACGGTACTAGTTTATGCCTCATAGACCAACCTCATCTATTAAAGCATAAATACAAAGGAAAGTTGTGTCATTAGTACTATTAATTCGGGTTCGGATTATGAAGAAGCGAGTTTTCTGTGTTTTAGAATTTGGATCATCATACACTCGCAAACTCTGCATCATCCTCTGAAAAATAATTTGACAATCTTACAGATCTGATTTAAGCTAAAGATGCTTGTTGCTAGTAATCTCTGTAAAATCTTCAACAATAGGAAGTCTGAGGGTATACCTTTTGTTTACCTTGTTTAACAAGAACTTCTATTGGTATCTTTTCCTTCATTTCTCTTTTGAATTCTATGGTCAAAGGCTTTGTGTTGGAAAAAAATTATTTTTACAATTTCTAACCAAGATATGTTTGAAGTCATTAATGCTTACCCGGGTATCTTTTTGTAGCTTTTAAGCTCTCTGTTTAGTGGACTCCTCATCCAACAGGCAAAGTTAATGTCTGATCTCGAAGTTCACATTCCATCTGCTTTCGGTAAGTGAAATATTAAAACCTGAGCCGCATTCTTTTAACTTTATTTCGGTTATTCAAGTGTCTCATCACATGGCTTCAGATCCTTTTGCTGATGCAAGCACTGAGGACTCTGGTGCTGGATCGAAAGAGTATGTCCATATCCGCATGCAACAGCGGAATGGTCACGAAAACCTGACAACCTTGCAGGGTCTGAAGAAAGAATTTAGGTTCTAAAGGAGGAAAATATGTGATGTCTTCTTTATCTGGTAAGAACGTTGGCTAGATTAAACATATATTCGTAGTATGACAGTTATCTTTTTGGTTAAATCTTGAATTAAACCAACTGAAGTACAGATTACTTGCTTGATAGTAATTGCAGAATATTTTGTTGTATATGGAGAAGGTTTATAAGATATGGAGTTAGATTTATAGGGAACTAGTTTATGCCTCATAGACCAACCTCATCTATTAAAGTATAATAAATACAAAAGAAAGTTGTGTCATTAGTACTATTAATTCAGGTTCAGATTACGAAGAAGCGAGTTTTCTGCGTTTTAGAATTTGGATCATCATACCCTCACAAACTCTGCATCATCCTCTGAAAAATAATTTGACAATCTTACGGATATGATTTAAGCTAAAGATGCTTGTTGCTAGTAATCTCGTTAAAAGAAGTCTGAGGGTATACCTTTTGTTTAACAAGAACTTCTTTTGGTATCTTTTCCTTCATTTCTCTTTTGAATTCTATGGTCCAAGGCGTTGTGTTGGAAAAAAATATTTTTACAATTTCTAACCAAGATATGTTTGAAGTCATTAATGCTTACCCGTGCATCTTTTTGTAGCTTTTAAGCTCTCTGGTTACTGGACTCCTCATCCAACAGCCAAAGTTCATGTCTGATCTCGAAGTTCACATTCCATCTGTTTTTGGTAAGTGAAATATTATAACCTCAGCCTCATTCTTTTAACTTTAATTCGTTTAGAAGGAACATTGAGCTGAAATTAGGTTGTAAAGGAAGCAAATGTGTGATTTATTCTATATCTGGTAAGAACGTAGCCTGGATTAAACATCTTACGGATACGATTTAAGCTAAAATGCTTATTGCTAATAATATCTATAAAAGAAGTCTGAGGGTATACCTTTTGTTTAACAAGAACTTCTTTTGGTATCTTTTCCTTCATTTCTCTTTTGAATTCTATGGTCCAAGGCTTTGTGTTGGAAAAAAATATTTTTACAATTTCTAACCAAGATATGTTTGAAGTCATTAATGCTTACCCGTGCATCTTTTTGTAGCTTTTAAGCTCTCTGGTTACTGGACTCCTCATCCAACAGCCAAAGTTCATGTCTGATCTCGAAGTTCACATTCCATCTTTTTTTGGTAAGTGAAATATTATAACCTCAGCCTCATTCTTTTAACTTTAATTCGTTTAGAAGGAACATTGAGCTGAAATTAGGTTGTAAAGGAAGCAAATGTGTGATTTATTCTATATCTGGTAAGAACGTAGCCTGGATTAAACATCTTACGGATACGATTTAAGCTAAAATGCTTATTGCTAATAATCTCTATAAAAGAAGTCTGAGGGTATACCTTTTGTTTACCTTGTTTAACAAGAACTTCTTTTGGTATCTTTCCTTCATTTCTCTTTTGAATTCTATGGTCCAAGGCTTTGTCTTGGAAAATTTCTTTTTGCAATTTCTAACCAAGATATGTTTGATGTCATTAATGCTTACC
This sequence comes from Clarkia xantiana subsp. parviflora, assembly GCA_036873135.1. Classification (NCBI taxonomy): domain Eukaryota; kingdom Viridiplantae; phylum Streptophyta; class Magnoliopsida; order Myrtales; family Onagraceae; genus Clarkia; species Clarkia xantiana. The sequence goes on from JAPTYO010000003.1 coordinate 18,843,821, forward strand.
CGGGCATCTTTTTGTAGCTTTTAAGCTATCTGATTACTGGACTCCAACAGGCAAAGTTCATGTCTGATCTCGAAGTTCACATTGCCTCTGCTTTCGGTAACTGAAATATTAAAACCTGAGCCTCATTCTTTTAACTTTATTTCGGTTATTCAAGTTTCTCATCACATGGCTTCAGATCCTTTTGCTGATGCAAGCACTGAGGACTCTGGTGCTGGATCGAAAGAGTATGTCCATATCTGCATGCAACAGCGGAATGATCACGAAAACCTGACAACCTTGCAGTGTCTGAAGAAAGAATTTAGGTTGTAAAGGAGGCAAATATGTGATTTCTTTTTTATCTGGTAAGAACGTTGGCTAGATTAAATATATATTCGTAGTATGACGGTTATCTTTTTGGTTAAATCTTGAATTAAACCAACTGAAGAACAAATTACTTGCTTGATAGTAATTGAAGAATATTTTGTTGTATATGGAGAAGGTTTATAAGATATGGAGTTAGATTTATAGGGTACTAGTTTATGCCTCATAGACCAACCTCATCTATTAAAGCATAAATACAAAGGAAAGTTGTGTCATTAGTACTATTAATTCGGGTTCGGATTATGAAGAAGCGAGTTTTCTGTGTTTTAGAATTTGGATCATCATACACTCGCAAACTCTGCATCATCCTCTGAAAAATAATTTGACAATCTTACAGATCTGATTTAAGCTAAAGATGCTTGTTGCTAGTAATCTCTGTAAAATCTTCAACAATAGGAAGTCTGAGGGTATACCTTTTGTTTACCTTGTTTAACAAGAACTTCTATTGGTATCTTTTCCTTCATTTCTCTTTTGATTTCTATGGTCAAAGGCTTTGTGTTGGAAAAAAATTATTTTTACAATTTCTAACCAAGATATGTTTGAAGTCATTAATGCTTACCCGGGTATCTTTTTGTAGCTTTTAAGCTCTCTGTTTAGTGGACTCCTCATCCAACAGGCAAAGTTAATGTCTGATCTCGAAGTTCACATTCCATCTGCTTTCGGTAAGTGAAATATTAAAACCTGAGCCGCATTCTTTTAACTTTATTTCGGTTATTCAAGTGTCTCATCACATGGCTTCAGATCCTTTTGCTGATGCAAGCACTGAGGACTCTGGTGCTGGATCGAAAGAGTATGTCCATATCCGCATGCAACAGCGGAATGGTCACGAAAACCTGACAACCTTGCAGGGTCTGAAGAAAGAATTTAGGTTCTAAAGGAGGAAAATATGTGATGTCTTCTTTATCTGGTAAGAACGTTGGCTAGATTAAACATATATTCGTAGTATGACAGTTATCTTTTTGGTTAAATCTTGAATTAAACCAACTGAAGTACAGATTACTTGCTTGATAGTAATTGCAGAATATTTTGTTGTATATGGAGAAGGTTTATAAGATATGGAGTTAGATTTATAGGGAACTAGTTTATGCCTCATAGACCAACCTCATCTATTAAAGTATAATAAATACAAAAGAAAGTTGTGTCATTAGTACTATTAATTCAGGTTCAGATTACGAAGAAGCGAGTTTTCTGCGTTTTAGAATTTGGATCATCATACCCTCACAAACTCTGCATCATCCTCTGAAAAATAATTTGACAATCTTACGGATATGATTTAAGCTAAAGATGCTTGTTGCTAGTAATCTCGTTAAAAGAAGTCTGAGGGTATACCTTTTGTTTAACAAGAACTTCTTTTGGTATCTTTTCCTTCATTTCTCTTTTGAATTCTATGGTCCAAGGCGTTGTGTTGGAAAAAAATAATTTTACAATTTCTAACCAAGATATGTTTGAAGTCATTAATGCTTACCCGTGCATCTTTTTGTAGCTTTTAAGCTCTCTGGTTACTGGACTCCTCATCCAACAGCCAAAGTTCATGTCTGATCTCGAAGTTCACATTCCATCTGTTTTTGGTAAGTGAAATATTATAACCTCAGCCTCATTCTTTTAACTTTAATTCGTTTAGAAGGAACATTGAGCTGAAATTAGGTTGTAAAGGAAGCAAATGTGTGATTTATTCTATATCTGGTAAGAACGTAGCCTGGATTAAACATCTTACGGATACGATTTAAGCTAAAATGCTTATTGCTAATAATATCTATAAAAGAAGTCTGAGGGTATACCTTTTGTTTAACAAGAACTTCTTTTGGTATCTTTTCCTTCATTTCTCTTTTGAATTCTATGGTCCAAGGCTTTGTGTTGGAAAAAAATATTTTTACAATGTCTAACCAAGATATGTTTGAAGTCATTAATGCTTACCCGTGCATCTTTTTGTAGCTTTTAAGCTCTCTGGTTACTGGACTCCTCATCCAACAGCCAAAGTTCATGTCTGATCTCGAAGTTCACATTCCATCTTTTTTTGGTAAGTGAAATATTATAACCTCAGCCTCATTCTTTTAACTTTAATTCGTTTAGAAGGAACATTGAGCTGAAATTAGGTTGTAAAGGAAGCAAATGTGTGATTTATTCTATATCTGGTAAGAACGTAGCCTGGATTAAACATCTTACGGATACGATTTAAGCTAAAATGCTTATTGCTAATAATCTCTATAAAAGAAGTCTGAGGGTATACCTTTTGTTTACCTTGTTTAACAAGAACTTCTTTTGGTATCTTTCCTTCATTTCTCTTTTGAATTCTATGGTCCAAGGCTTTGTCTTGGAAAATTTCTTTTTGCAATTTCTAACCAAGATATGTTTGATGTCATTAATGCTTACCCGGGCATCTTTTTGTAGCTTTTAAGCTATCTGATTACTGGACTCCAACAGGCAAAGTTCATGTCTGATCTCGAAGTTCACATTGCCTCTGCTTTCGGTAACTGAAATATTAAAACCTGAGCCTCATTCTTTTAACTTTATTTCGGTTATTCAAGTTTCTCATCACATGGCTTCAGATCCTTTTGCTGATGCAAGCACTGAGGACTCTGGTGCTGGATCGAAAGAGTATGTCCATATCTGCATGCAACAGCGGAATGATCACGAAAACCTGACAACCTTGCAGTGTCTGAAGAAAGAATTTAGGTTGTAAAGGAGGCAAATATGTGATTTCTTTTTTATCTGGTAAGAACGTTGGCTAGATTAAATATATATTCGTAGTATGACGGTTATCTTTTTGGTTAAATCTTGAATTAAACCAACTGAAGAACAAATTACTTGCTTGATAGTAATTGAAGAATATTTTGTTGTATATGGAGAAGGTTTATAAGATATGGAGTTAGATTTATAGGGTACTAGTTTATGCCTCATAGACCAACCTCATCTATTAAAGCATAAATACAAAGGAAAGTTGTGTCATTAGTACTATTAATTCGGGTTCGGATTATGAAGAAGCGAGTTTTCTGTGTTTTAGAATTTGGATCATCATACACTCGCAAACTCTGCATCATCCTCTGAAAAATAATTTGACAATCTTACAGATCTGATTTAAGCTAAAGATGCTTGTTGCTAGTAATCTCTGTAAAATCTTCAACAATAGGAAGTCTGAGGGTATACCTTTTGTTTACCTTGTTTAACAAGAACTTCTATTGGTATCTTTTCCTTCATTTCTCTTTTGATTTCTATGGTCAAAGGCTTTGTGTTGGAAAAAAATTATTTTTACAATTTCTAACCAAGATATGTTTGAAGTCATTAATGCTTACCCGGGTATCTTTTTGTAGCTTTTAAGCTCTCTGTTTAGTGGACTCCTCATCCAACAGGCAAAGTTAATGTCTGATCTCGAAGTTCACATTCCATCTGCTTTCGGTAAGTGAAATATTAAAACCTGAGCCGCATTCTTTTAACTTTATTTCGGTTATTCAAGTGTCTCATCACATGGCTTCAGATCCTTTTGCTGATGCAAGCACTGAGGACTCTGGTGCTGGATCGAAAGAGTATGTCCATATCCGCATGCAACAGCGGAATGGTCACGAAAACCTGACAACCTTGCAGGGTCTGAAGAAAGAATTTAGGTTCTAAAGGAGGAAAATATGTGATGTCTTCTTTATCTGGTAAGAACGTTGGCTAGATTAAACATATATTCGTAGTATGACAGTTATCTTTTTGGTTAAATCTTGAATTAAACCAACTGAAGTACAGATTACTTGCTTGATAGTAATTGCAGAATATTTTGTTGTATATGGAGAAGGTTTATAAGATATGGAGTTAGATTTATAGGGAACTAGTTTATGCCTCATAGACCAACCTCATCTATTAAAGTATAATAAATACAAAAGAAAGTTGTGTCATTAGTACTATTAATTCAGGTTCAGATTACGAAGAAGCGAGTTTTCTGCGTTTTAGAATTTGGATCATTATACCCTCACAAACTCTGCATCATCCTCTGAAAAATAATTTGACAATCTTACGGATATGATTTAAGCTAAAGATGCTTGTTGCTAGTAATCTCGTTAAAAGAAGTCTGAGGGTATACCTTTTGTTTAACAAGAACTTCTTTTGGTATCTTTTCCTTCATTTCTCTTTTGAATTCTATGGTCCAAGGCGTTGTGTTGGAAAAAAATAATTTTACAATTTCTAACCAAGATATGTTTGAAGTCATTAATGCTTACCCGTGCATCTTTTTGTAGCTTTTAAGCTCTCTGGTTACTGGACTCCTCATCCAACAGCCAAAGTTCATGTCTGATCTCGAAGTTCACATTCCATCTGTTTTTGGTAAGTGAAATATTATAACCTCAGCCTCATTCTTTTAACTTTAATTCGTTTAGAAGGAACATTGAGCTGAAATTAGGTTGTAAAGGAAGCAAATGTGTGATTTATTCTATATCTGGTAAGAACGTAGCCTGGATTAAACATCTTACGGATACGATTTAAGCTAAAATGCTTATTGCTAATAATATCTATAAAAGAAGTCTGAGGGTATACCTTTTGTTTAACAAGAACTTCTTTTGGTATCTTTTCCTTCATTTCTCTTTTGAATTCTATGGTCCAAGGCTTTGTGTTGGAAAAAAATATTTTTACAATGTCTAACCAAGATATGTTTGAAGTCATTAATGCTTACCCGTGCATCTTTTTGTAGCTTTTAAGCTCTCTGATTACTGGACTCCAACAGGCAAAGTTCATGTCTGATCTCGAAGTTCACATTGCCTCTGCTTTCGGTAACTGAAATATTAAAACCTGAGCCTCATTCTTTTAACTTTGTTTCGGTTATTCAAGTTTCTCATCACATGGCTTCAGATCCTTTTGCTGATTCAAGCGCTGAGGACTCTGGTGCTGGATCGTATGTCCATGCAACAGCGGAATGGTCACAAAAACTTGACAACCGAAAGAGTTTTGCTGCAATGATACTGTTGTGTTCAGGATCCAGAGCTAGGACAGGATCTCTTTCATTAACTCGGGATGGTTGCCAAAAAAATATATTTGATTTGCCTTGTCCCAATTTTTAATTGAAAGATTTGTGTTAAATGTTGATGGAATGGAGGATAAAAGTAGATGAATACAAAACTTGGGGATGAAATCATAGTGTACAGTAAACTCTTAATTTGTTACTTTTTACAGTTATAAAACTATAAGGGTCAATAAATAATAAGTAAAAAGTTATAACATATTATGTAAATTAGGGTTTAGATTCACAGCGGCACAGCACTCTCCAAAACTTCCATTTTAACTTTATTCTCTCTCAAGTCGCTCCAACTCCAACTCCAAGTCTACCATGTCTAGGCGTAGAAGAAAGGAAAAGGAGGAGACTCAAACAACGGTGATAATTTTCCTTATTTAATTATGAAAGCGGTAGTACAACGGTCATCCAATTTCATTTCATTTCGATTTTTTTTTTTTTTTTGTACAGATCTGAGATATTGTTTTTTTTTTTTTTTTTTTTTTTTTGTACAGATCTGAGATATTGATTGCTTACTTGACTAGTTTTTTTTTTCCAGTTTAACAAAAATAAACTTGGTTTAGTCAAAATTAAGAACTCCTCATTTGAATTATACAAGATTGATACAAGTTATGTGACGGTATATATCATGCAGATAGGTTATTGCTTTTATTTTTTTTATAATAAATTACCTACCTATTGGATTTTTAAAATGGTTTATCTATTAATAAGTGTCTTGCTCTGGAATGTTATACTATCATGATGCCAATTACGAAAGTTGAAGAAGATGGTATTTGAATTAAAAAAGGAAAATCAATTTTATGTGATGATGTGGTAATATAGTGCTTTTTTTTTTTAATATTTATTTAAGGAATGTTTTATTTAAAATACACTGTGTCTCATTTTTAAGGAATGATACATTAAAACCATTATAAAAAATATGTTGGGTACACATTTAATTTAATTAATGCTATGTAATACGATTTGTGCAGATGTCATTAGCCTACACTTCTAAAGGTAAAGACCACCAAACAACACTGTCCGGTACTCCTCCGGCTGATGACCATTTCAAGATGAATATCCACGGGGTGAATTATGATCATCTTAGTATTAAACGTTCAATGAAAGATCACATGGATTTTTTTTGGCAAAGCAATGTTTTGACTCCATGCTTCATCGACAATGATAAAAAGATTATGTTTGTACATGGTCATTACGAGTCTGTGACCAACTGGTGCCAGAAGTTGTATAGCGCAGCAAAAATTCAGGCAAAGCCGGGAGCTAGAGAGTGTAAATGGACTTGGTGGTGGAATATCGTAGGGGATCCACTAAAGTCAATAGCAAGGTGATATTGTAAATTTGAAGTATTTGGGATTTATTTTTTATTTTTTTTTTTTAACTAAACAATTTCTAACCAGATCTATTTACAAATAGGGACATCGGTACATCTATAAAGGCGTTGCATCAGAGTGAATCATACCACGGTAATTTGTTCAGGGGAAGTTTTATTGGAAGAGACATTAAGGAGGTGAATTCTTCTCATGATGAAACTAAATTTGTTATCAGTTCTACGTGTGGTAGTGGTAAGTATTATGATGGGTATACATTTATATATAATTTTTTAGAATACATATGGAATTTCAAAATAGAAGTCACATTCTCTATTTGCAAACTAGTGAGCTGGCTTTTTGATTTATTAACTTTTATGTTAACAGTAAAAGTCAAGTCGGACTTTATGAGCGGATACATCGGAGATTTTAAGAGGCGTGATGAGCAAAGTAAAACAGGTTTGTCCTTGTAAATATTATAATATATTAGCTTGTAAATATTATGATTTTGAAAGTAATATGTTGTGTTGTTTGAATTATTAGTTGAGGATTACCAGGCTGAGGATCGTATTGCGTTCCACAAACTTATGGGTTTCATCATCACGTTTGTTGATAGTGGTGGGAAGGCGAGTGCGGAGTATGATTACAAGGGGGTGATGAGGAATGAGAAAATACTTGAGAGTCTTCTTCCTTATGAGTTGCATTCTTTTCTCCACTGTTTGTCCGACTCCACATATTCAGGAAGTCTCGGGTACGTGTGTCTAGCTAACTAGTTAGTTTATTATATATTAGATAATTACATTAGAAAGTATTGAATCATATACACACATTGCTCTTTTGTGGTGCAGATCACTTCCGAAAGGATGGGTTTTTGGTCACCCTTACTTGCTGGATGAGATGGAAGTTGTCCATTTTATCAGCACCCTCCACCATCTTTTGTTCAATGAACTTGAACGAAAAACCTTGGCTGAGGTGGACAAATGGTATCAGCCGACAGCATTGGTTAATTGGCAAGATAAAGCATTCAGAAGCACGGTGATGAAAGAAGTCTATTTTTTCACTGTGAAAAGTACGGCCGATAGGATCATCACCAATATCCCCAAAAATTATGCTACCACCAGTTCTTGCATATTGGCATTTAGAAACGGTGTGGAACATGGTTTCGAACATCTGGTATTGAAAATAATTTTTGTTTTAATTATTTAAAATATATTATATCTTCTATTTGACAATATTAATTATCTTTTTCAGCCTAACAATCTTGAAAGGTTCAAAAAGATGGTGGTTCAGAATATATTACTAGATTTCAATATATTGCCGGATATCTTTGAGTCGATGGGAAAACTCATTCATGCTTTGGATCTAAGTGAACAGTGAGTATATATAAATATAAATTACATGATTAGGTAGATAGAACACTTATGTGCCTTTGTTTATGTCTAATAGGAATGTTACAACATCAATATCGATATTGGCGGATCGTTGTAGCATGAACCTCTCCTATAAGGTGGAGCTCTTTAGAAACTTAGGCTGGAAGTTGTGACAAGCTGTGGCCTCGGTAAGATTTCTAAGTTGAGCTGAGCAAATATTGTGAACTAGCATTTGATGGGTAGATGGATATATTATCAAGTTGTGATGAAAAGGTGTTTTTAGACGTGTAGTTAGGTGTTTCAACGGTATGATTTTGGCTTGACTATGGAATGATATATATTATTATTAGTAAGAAACGTTTCTGTAATTAAATGATGTGGAACTATCATCTATATTGAATTTGTTAACTAAGTTTAGTGATTGAAGGGTAGCTAAAATGACTCTGTAGAGTTTGAATATATGCCTGCCTGATGTTATGCCTTTGTATCTATCTTATTACGTAACAAAGTTGTAGTCTGATGGAACTATCTATCTACATTTGGATTCAGGAATGTCTTGAGGAGGAAGACCTGAGTTGGGATGGACGAATGAATTATCCTTCATTTTGTTTGTGGAATTTTTTAAGTTATTATGGCTGAAGGTGACATTGCCACTTACTTAATGTTGTTTTTCACTTTCTTTGTCGAAGACACATATTATGCGGATATGGAATGATTGATGTGGTGAATGACAAAGTCAAAAGTGTGTTTATGGTTTTGGATGTGTGGTTGTATGGGGATATGCTTTTTGGCATTCACTGCACTGCACTGCAGCAAAGATGGACACATACACAGATGATTAGTATCCATCATCTCCTTACCTTGCTCATTGTCAACTGGAGGTGCAAGAGAAATTAATATATTTTGAGTAGAGAAGAGAAAGATGATGAAATTTGCATTGGCCCACAGAACAGAACATGGCCATTGAACCGAGGGACCCATACACACCATCTTCTCTTAATTAATTTTCTTGGTATTTTAGTGATTACCTACCTTACTTCAGACAGCTTAAATAGGAAAGCATCTGTCGGTGCATGCTTTCGTGGCCCCACGTACGTGTCAATTTAATCCCATGCACTCCTTCTCCTGTTACCACGCGCTCTAATAGTAATTGCACTCATTTATAAACGGAAATACTTCCTCTATGTACGTAGCGTAGGAAAGTAGTAAACTTAGCACCACAACTATTTATTGAATCAATCAATATATATACGTCCGTCCAAATACTAGTTTCAGTCACATACCAATATCTTGGCTCTCAACAACAAAAGTATGATTGTTGGAACAACTACCAATTGGTCTAGGCTAGGTCAAACAAAATAACTCCACCCCAAAAAGTAGTCTTATCAATATGAATGCTTCTCAAACATCTACAAGGTTGCCAATCCCTTGCTTATTTATATTAGTATAGCTGAGCCTTTTTTCTAGATGGTCTCCACTCGGTTTTGTTGTCTGACTGATGAAATGAAACTACATATGTTCTGGTGCCTCATGTCGGTTTCCCCTCTATGGCTGGAACATTCTTTCTTCTCCTCTGTCCACCATCAGGGACATCCTACCTCTTCCTTCCATCTTGGAACTCTCTTAATTTGACGAACCTGGACAATGGAGTATGATAAAGTTTCTACAAGGGAAAACATGTTGAGTGAAAAACAAACATTTGCAAGCTTCTATCTAACTACAGCAATGCAACAAGCTCTCACATAAAAATTAGACATACTTAAGCATCAAGGAAGAAGATTTTTGTTTTTTGCTAATTAGATGAACATCTGTTATGGATAGACAAATATATATAATTTGATAAATTCCTTCTTTTGCTTGCTGTCGCACGAATGATTGAGCATCCTTCAAGCTTCCTACTATTTCTAAATCAATGTTTTTTTTTTTTTTTTCTCCCACAGTGTGGAAGAATCCAAGAGTAGAACATAAAGGGCCGAGACAACGGGCAAGTGTTGATGTCAAGAACCTGTCTAAGATGGAATATTGCTCATGCTAGTACTTCTATAGAACCTGAAGTACTCTTCCACACCTTCTCCACAAGTTTCTTTAATAGTTTCTAACAAAGACTTCAAAGTTTTGATTTTTGACTCATGTCAAGCTTTGTGATCCACCGAAGATGATTTTCCAGTGAATGACAGATGCGCTTCCTCCACAAGTTTCTTTATTAGTTTCCAACAAAGACTTCAAAGTTTTGACTCATGTCAAGCTTTGTGTTTCAAACATACTTTATATGTTTGATGAACTAGCAAGAGATTGGCACGTATAAAGTTGACAGACTACCTGGAGAATCAGGATCTTCAACTCATCATCTAGACGGCCTGGCAAGGAAAGTAAAATCTGCATGCACATTTTCAAAGACAGGGTTTTTACTGAAGATAGGAGAATCATCATCTATGTTTAGTGCCACATTCTCTCTGATTTGAAATTGATGGTGCTTCTCCACAGAAAATCACTGAATACTCTACAAACAGTAACTTCAATATTTCGAGCTTTATTATCATCTGTTTAGATTTCTCCAAAACATTCCCAGTATAATCAACTACAGGAGTAAAAAGTGACCTCAAAATACTACACATTGGTCTAAAAACACGATATTATCAGTTTTTATTAGCATAATAACAGCAATCTAGAGAGCAATATTATCGAATCTATTAGCATTCAGTGATTGCTCAACTGATCGGTGCATCATTCATCCCACTCCCTCCCTATGCCTAGCATCAAACTACTCCAACAGTCTATTCAATATGATAATCAAAATACACATGCTTACTTAAAGTTTTATCTCTACTTACCATAACATGATAATGCAACAAGATACTATTTTTGCTTACACCTAAACAATCTTGATATATTAAATACCAGTCAGATCCATCTCTACAAGATTATGCATGCTTTGACAGCTTGATCAAAAACACCAACTTCCTAGCAGATAGCAGTAAAAAAAAATTCCCAACTTCAATGTAGCAGATAGGTTAAAATATAGCAGATGCGTCAAAATCCCAACTTGTATAAAGACATCCCAACTTCTATACAGCACATGGGTGAAAATCACGACTTTTATATACCAGATGGGTCAAAATCACGACTTTGCACATAGAAGATGGGTCAAAATCAGTATAAAATCATCTTCATTCAATGTACTAGCAACAGATTGGCACGTATAAAGTTGACAAACTACCTGGAGAATCAGGATCTTCAACTCATCATCTGACCTGGCAAGGAAAATAAAATCTGCAGATTTTCAAAGACAGGGTTTTTACTGAAGATAGGAGAATCATAATCTATGTTGGAACTCTCTTAATTTGACGAACCTGGACAATGGAGTATGATAAGTTTCTACCTATCACAAGGGAAAACAACATGTTGAAAGCCAGCCAGTGAAAAACAAACAAACATTTGCAAGCTGCTATCTAACTACAGCTATGCAAGAAGCTCTCGCATAAAAATTAGACATACTTAAGCATGAAATTCACTACTTCACTTGAGGAAGATTTTAGATGAAGATCTGTTATGGATAGACAAATATAATTTGATATTGATTTACCACGATCCTTGTTGTCACACGAGCATCCTTCAAGCTTCCTACTATTTCAAAATCAATGTTTTTTTTCAAACGCTTCCTTTTGTGCCATTAACTGGGAATATATCACATAAAGAGGAGGTGGGAGTAGTTCTGTCTGCCAAGTTGTGCTGCTTCATCTTATTTGTGTGTTCAATTCCTAACTGATTCTGCACTGGCAAGGAAGCCTTCCTCAGGGACTTGAGGTGTGAAGGAAGGAAGGCTCGATAACAACTATTTCCTCCTCAAGCACTTTTGTTCCAGTTGTTCATGGAGCTTGCACAATTCTTTGCGCTGATGACTACGAAAGCATCAGTCGAGAAAATTCATTGTAGATAGAGAATAATATATATGGCAACAATTAAAATGACTGCCTACTAGAAGCAGCAAACAATCACCTGGAAAAGCTCCAAGTTAAGTCTCCTTAACATGAGATCATGAGCTGTATAACTGAACCTTTGATCTCTTCAGGTGCATATCCTGAAAGAATTGCATGTCTTTCCTTCTTAATAACTTTAGTTTGATCTATCGCGTTCGATTTATCATGAGACAGATTTCCAGAGAGACCACCTGGAAGCTTTGGCACAAGAAAGCTAGCCATTGCACCAAATGCGCTAGGGGTTGGAGCTGGCGGCGTCTCATTTTCTTTGTCCAAAGACACTTTCTATTTGAGAGACTATCCTATCCTTGGAATGTTTATCAATGTCACCCACTATGTACAAGGTTGCATTTGCAGGGAAGTACCAACGCTCATGGAACTTCCTTATTTTATCAGCATCCCATTTCTTGATCTGCTCCTCCAGTCCAATTGGGAATCTCCTGCTAAGCTTGTTCTCAGGATGAAGATGTTGCAATAACTGCAGTGAGAAGGAGAGATACATAATTGATTCTGTCTAGAAGTACAAGAACACTGGACGGCTTTATCTTTTTTAAAAATAAATACAAAAATGATTGCGAGAATAAGTTAAGTTACTCCATTTTACCTGACAATCAACACGGTATTCTATCGTGTTCATCATATCTGCAGCTCCGAGAGTATAGCTCGCCGTTCTTTTTCAACCCTAGAGGCAAGAAACTTTGGGTGGAAGGCAATCTGCATTTGTTTAAGAATACTAAGTTGATGGACTATCTTAAATGGCACAACTTTATATTCATATAGCATTTTCACTGAACAGGGAGGATCAGGATACGAATTTTAGATAGAGAAAAACAGGAGAATATGTATAAGGAAATGTGGTGCAGATTTTACCTCATTAAAAGCATCCAGCACAGACGGAAGCAGATCTTCTCCGGTGTCCTGGAAAAATAATATCATCATACAGTCAAAACATCTAGTTGGCATTCTTTTAGTTTTAGATGCAAGATAATTAATTAACAATAGAGAATGCAAGAGAAACTGTTATTTAGGAACAGATTAGATACTCCAAGATATCAAATAAGACAAGACTATGTATGCTTGCTTCTGGATGCATAGATTAATAACAGAGACCATAAGATCGATCAATTAGTAAAGCGAGAAAACCAACCTTTGCACTGATTGGTGAATGAATGTGAAACACTGTATGGTGGAAATCAGTATAAGCATTAGAGCGTGCCCCTGTCCCAATGTTCAATCATATGGGCAATTCCTTGTTCATCTTCATCCTCATCAATAGATCCTGCATGAACTTCCATGTGGGCTTCGAACCTGAAATGCCAGGAGATTGTCATTACATGTAGCTCAATATTGCGTTGTTTATATATTCGGGGTAGTGACAACATTATTGTCTTTTATTGATTATTATTATATAAAGGAAAATGATAAAAAGTCCGATTTCAGCGTTCCTATATGTTCCGACTAAGAGAGGTTCACTGTTTGCCCAAAAAGTTCGACATATTTACTTCCAATGCCACTCCCTCACAGTCGGACTGAATCGGAATCCCTCAGTCGGATTGTCTATCACACTCCTTATATAAAATATATGCTGCCTCTACTGAAACTACAATTGATAAAAAGAAACACCTGGGTTGCATTTCCCTAAGAAGCATTAACAAACTTACCATTGATCTTAGCGTACCTGCTTGGAGGAACCTTATTAGGTAAAATAAGATATCGAAGCCCATTCTTCAACTGTCCACGATGTAACTTTGGGTGAGACGGGAGTTTGGAGCTCAAAAAGCTGTCTAGCTCTGCCCTATCAAATTCGTAATTCTCGGAATCTAGCTCTTGTTTCTCAAGAACACTATCCGGCCATGTAGTGCTAGCAGCATGTGGCTCCTCTGGACCAGCAGTGGCACATGAAACATGTGAATGCTTCACCTGGAAACCATCAGAATTTTCAAAGGAGCAAACTTCATAAACATCTGGGTAAAAAATAGTACAGCACTTCCAAAAGAAGGAACTGTGTACTAAAGGTTTTAACCGTTTTCTCACCAAGGGATTGTCCAATCTGGACAAGTGAAAACCAGATCTGTCGACAAAAGCCCTAGGAATACATATGCCAATGCCCTGATGGCTTTTTCGATGTTTAAAGGAGCAAGAGATGCCATTCTTTAACTCCTGAGCATGGAACTGAGACATCCGTCCTTATTCTTCTTTTTAAGAAATCTTGACCCACCACCACCACGTACAGCATCATATTGCCACCTTACATCAATAGGTGAAAACCACTGGTTATGCTAAATCTATCTCTCGTACAAAGTGACATCATACTAATTAAGAGTAATTAAACTGCAAAAGGTTGTTGTCAAGACAATAATTAGGTCCACATATAACTTAAACCCACAATCAAGTAAAAATCCTTCTCTTAAAATTCCGGTGCCTAGTCAAGTAAATCCTACTAAGCTCATAATAATAAAATAATACTAAGAGAAACTTTATGGGGTAAACACCTTGATCACGTATTTGTACATCTATGATGAAAGTCATGATTTTCTTAAGAATCTATATTTTTGAATGAATAAGTAAGATGTAAGTTGATGACAAGACGGTTTGCCCAAAAATGACATTTTTTTCCATAGTTAATAGAATGAAACCATCAAAAGGGCAGAACTCATTTACAAAACAGGGGATCAGATGTAGCCAAGCTCTAAGTTCACATCAAATGGATCACAATGATAACCAAGCGACGGAGTATGAGTACAATTTCACGCATAGACATAAATAGCTTATCTGCAGCCAAGCCAAGCCAATCCTATGGTTTTGTATTGACACGGCACATTCTAATTCTACTAACAATCAAAACATGTTCTAGAGTATCAAACTCTTTATGAAAGGGGTATTGGTACTTACAGATTTGGTTATAGTACAGAGCCTGTACAGGACTTGGAGGCAATGAAAACAAGAGCCACCGACTAAAACAGAAAGGCATCTCTCTACTATAAGAAGCTAACTAACAATTTATATATATGACTTCACTTTCGAAGCAAAATCCACCTCCTTTAAGTTACTAAGCTCTCTGTCCTCTCAGTGCGCAGAAATGCAATTTTGCGTGCTAAGGGACTGTAAAAACAATTTCCCTACATCAAAAACTCTCTCATCATGTTCATCACTCCATAGTTTCTCAATCTTTAACTGAAAAAACAAAAATTCATCCTGACCAAATCTTACGCTGAGCAGAGATACACAATTCTCTATCTTCCCACTGAACGATGAGCTGAATTTCGATTCCAAAATCACGATATTATTAGCAACTATCTTCATCCACGATAATTAGTTAAAATTTACCGGATGTTCCAAGATAAAAATCAAGAATTGCAAAAGAAACAAGCTACAGTGCTCTGCTATACTCAGTCAGCCACCGCCAGAGCAAACACTGCAAGCTGAATTGAGATTGAATATCGGATTGGATTGAAGATAATTACCTCGGGGAAGAAGAGACGGATAGACGCCGTGAGCTGAACCGGGTCATCGAGCTGCAAACCGGGTTCAACCGGGTATTTGGGTTTCCGTCGCCGTCTCTTCTAGAAGGCGGAGATAGCCGGAGCTGTGGAACGGTAGCCACCAGAGAGGTGGAGGTGGGCAACTGGGCATTGCTGTTGTGGATGGTGTGGTTGTTCGTTTTGGAGGAGAAGCCAACACAACACAACACGAGAGGAGACTACGGCCGCTGATTTTTTCCTCTATTCTTCGTTTTCGGTTGCTAGATTTTTTTCCCTATTTTCATTTTTTTTCTGTTGTAATAATTTCTAAATATAATTAATTTGTCCTTGAAGTTCTATTGTAGTTATATTTGAGACTCAAACTTTGCCTGCATCTTATTTTAGCCAAAATAACCACACAATAACATCAAAATATTTATAAAAAATATATTTAAAAAACAATAATAAATTATAATATATTCGAAGATTTTATTCAAATTGGTATGGAGATATTTAATTAATTGTTGATAATTTGTTAAATCGACTAACCGAAGATATAGAAAAAAAAAAATGAAGTGGGATGAAAAGTTAACATGAGAGTGGGATTGTTGATCTTCATTATTATTATTATTATTATGGTATATATATATATTTAGTAAAAGGCTAATTAGGAACTACATGTAGATTAATTACAATTTATATTGGGACAGTCTGTACAGGGTAAAGTGGCGGTCATTTGTCCATTCTCATGGTTATTAGCGGAGTTTGAATTTCTGACATTTAGTTAAGGTATGAAACACTGAACCGCTACACCATATTATTAGTAATATTTTATGAATAAACTTTAGTTTCATATTTGGAAGACAAAAATATTTATTAATTAAGAAGATGACTAGCGGGCAGGAAAAAAAATCCAGTGTAAAGGAATGAGCTAGTAGTGGCGACACTACATCTACGTAATGTCCGGATTCTCCCACTCACGGTCTGTGGTTTTTTCCGATCAGACTTGGTGAAGGGCCAGCACATACACTGACCCCATCAACATAGCTCCACTAGCAACTTAATATAGTAAATAGTGAGTTTGTTATACCCAATTCTACTTGCATCTTCATTAAAAAAAACGAAGTAGATAGCTAGAATAATTTGTAAGAGAAAATACATAAGCCAGGCCCACAGGCCGAGTATGACACGCAGGCCGCATACACGTTTTCATATGTCTTAATAAACTTAGGCTTAAGTAAAAAACCAACGCCCTCAGCCGAATAAGCCCGTGAGTTTAAACTTTATTTATAGTTTAGTCTTTATTATTTTATAAAATACCAGAAAATATGCTAAGAGGTGGGTTTACGGTAGGGATGGCAACGGGGCGGAGCGGGTATCGTCATATCCGTGCCCGCCCCGTACATATCACGGTGCGGGTCTGATGGGTATAAAAATCCCGCGGGTCGAATCACGACCTCCGCCCCGCGATTTCCAGACAACCACATCACTCATCAGCTCTGAGTATGTAGTATCTACAAATTCTGATGAAAGTGTCCATTACCTTGATATGTGGATTCGTCAATCGAATCTGATGTAGTGGTCGCAGCAATACCCGACTCGCAGCTACGAGAACGATTAGCGGGCCGCGGTGTCGACTGGTGGATGCAGTAGTCGTGAGACACAACTCTGGAGCTTGGACTGGTAGGTACGGTCTCCACTCTCGTCTCTGACACAGTCAATAGATCAAACCCTATGAGTGAAGGAAGCGGCGTGAATATTTTATTTTTTGTTAGAGCGGCGTGAAGATGAGTTGGATGATGGATCTAGCTAACCCTACGTATGAGTGAAACTGAAAGGAAGGAGTTGAAGCGGCGTGAAGATGATGAATAGTTAATTAGCATTATTTATAGGTTTGTCCTTATAGTTTTAATATGAGTTATATTAACTTTCTTTTTAAATAACATAATATATATCATATATGTATGTTGCGGGGCGGGTCAACGTGGCCTATTGACCCCAGACCCGGACCCGCCCCGTGTATAAGTAGACCCGAACTCGCCCCAAAATCCACGGGGCACGGGTCAAATTCGGGGTGGGTACCCGCGGGTCAGAGGGTATATGCGATTGCCACCCCTAGTTTACGGGACCCCCGCGACCTTGGACCTAGACCGATCCCATCTCGTGGGTGACTATACTCGAACCTGTCCCACGTAGGGGGTGAAATCGGATCGGTCGGTCCGGATTTTCACTTCATTCGGCCGGAGACCGAAATATTTGATCCGGATTTTTCCACACAAAGAAAACAATCAAAAAACCGTTTAACAAAAAATAAACCTTCCAAAACTAATTCGGTTTTTCGTTTTGGATTTTCGGTTAAAACCAAATATCTGAAAATAAACTTTTGCATAGTCAAAATCACATAAAATAATTGTATTTATCCCGTATGTAACTATGTGATTTATAAATGGAGTTTGGATTATAAATCTTCGTTGAATTAATTACGGACCATTGGAATGATGGAATCTGAATAGCTTTTTGTCTCCATCTTTAAGTCCGGAGAAGCGTAAAGTCATTTTTTATAGAGGACAAGTGTGGAGTCTGAAGAGAGTTAATGTCATTGTAGAAGAGACTCTTCATTATCTCTATATTATGTAGTCTATTTTTTATATATATATATATACATTGCTTTCGCAATTTCAGACCGAGAGCGTTAAGGTTAAAGCTCTCCCCAAGGTGGCATCTCCGGCGGGATTTGACATCGGGTCGCCCACGGGAACACTACTCGATTTACCGTCCAACCAACCTTGGGTGTATCTGTAGTCTATAATATTAGGTTTATTAGCGGTCTTCTTATTAATTATTATATTAATTAAGGGTCTCATTAAATATTAAATAAGTAATAACTAATATAGCATTTAATATATTACAATATTTCGGTCGGTTCGGTCTCCATGGTTTTTTGGTGTGAGAACCGAACCAAATCGAAAATCCGAACTATACATGTAAAAGCCGACCATATACCGAACCGAATATTAACATATCAATTTTTCGATCCGGACCGGTTCGATTTTGACCGGTTTTTCGATTCGGCCGGATTTTAGTTTCACCCCTAGACTCTCACGGGGCGTGGGTCAACAGTCCAAAACTAGACGGGGCCTCGTAGGTCAACGGGTGCCCGTGACCCGTTGACACCCCTACTAAATAACATCAAACTTTTTAATGAATTCCAAACCAAACAACACCTAGTTAGAACAATTAATAGAAGCATAATTATTTGTAAATAAAATAAAATTAATTATTGATAATTTAAAATATTGATATATTTTTGTCATTTACTAAATATATTTTAATATTTCTCTTTTTTGTGATAGTTGATTTTTACTAGTTTAAAATTTTGACATATTGTTTTAGTATAGTATTATTATTAATTTAAATATAGTAGTAAAATTATTTTGCAAGAGTGCAATCAAGTAATCTGCTATTAGGAATCAAAGGAAATGAGAGTGTTTTAGAAAATTAAATTCTTACACTACTCTTTTATTTTATCTACATTTAATTATCCTAGTTATTAACGTGTGCGTTGCACTTGCACGTGTATCGATCGTCTAAATTTCAAGATACATAATTTATCTTGAGTTTTCTAAATATGATCATATTTAATTAATACATGGGCAAGTCGAGGGGTTGCGAGAAATGAATATGTGTGATAAAGAAGAACGATGTTAGATCATAATTCAAAAAAAATCTGAAGTCGACGACTGGTGAGTCAGAACCATCAAGGTCGGGATCCGGAAAATTCAACGGCCTTTTAGGTCCAAAATAAGAAGAAAAAGATAAAAGGCCGGCACTTTTTTTTTAAGAGTTGACGCCAACCAAGATGACATTCGAGATAGAGTAGCGCCCCTCATCAAAGCCCTTTCCCCCTTAAGGAAAATAGAGAGGCGTCAACTCAAATTCAAGAGTAAACCATTCCTCTTAAGGAATGATGAGGTGACGACCTATTTGCCACATCACTGAAGAAACTTCATCTCTAAAGAACGGTGAGGTGAAAACCTGCTTGGGGAGACCTTCCTCTTAGGAAAGTTGAGGTGGCAACCTTCTTGTCAGCTACTGACCCACTACCGTCTCTCCCAACCAATCACAATGGGTGGTCGTTGCCCTTAAAAATAGCTAATCAAAGCAGGGCTACCGCCGTTAAAGTCGGTAAAACTCATACTTATAAATACTCCAATGTTTTTTTCATACTAAAGGTACTATTCATACAACATGTTTGACCGAATATGGCTTTTGGTACAAGATGTTTTTTTGTATGAATTTGGTACCAAACGTTTCAAATTTTACGCCTTTTGGTACATCTGTTAGTTGATCGTTAGTTTTGACCGTTAAATGGCATGTGCAAGTCACGTGACTCACACTAAACTTTTTATTTTGTTCAATTTAGTCCCTGACATACATCCTTAACTTTTATTTTGTTTAATTTAGTCCTAAAATTTCAAAATCGAACCTAATTGAACCCATTTGACCTAGCCGAACCTAGCCTAGGGCTACGTTCGACACTCGGTCAGGGTCGCCAGAGCCAGCCGATCCCGACCCAGGGTTGGACCTAGCCCTAGGCTAGGCCTGGTTAGTTCAGTTGGGACATAGCCCCAATTGACCCAATTGAGGCTATGTCCAAATTGACCTAGCCGGACCTAACCTATGGCTCGGTCAGACCCTGGGTCGGGGTCGTCGGACCCCGACCTAGTGTTGGACCTAGCCATAGGCTAGGTCCGGCTAGATCAATTGGGTTCGATTTGGTTAAATTTGGTTCGATTTTGAAATTTTAGGACTAAATTAAACAAAATAAAAGTTAAAGATGTATTTGAAAGAAAAAATGAACAAAATCAAAAGTTTAGGATGGGTCACGTGACTTGCACATGTCATTTAACGGTCAAAACTAATGGTCAACTAACAGATGTACCAAAAGTCATAATATTTCAAACGTTTGGTACAAAAAAAAAACATATGGTACTAAAAGACATATTCGCTCAAACATGTTGTATGAAAAGTACATTTAACCATTACCCTACATATTATTATTTACTCTCATAATCCATTATTGACTTAAGCTTCGGAGTGGAATCAGGGGCAACTCTCCACCCTTTTTCAGGTTAACGCCACAAAGCTCCCAAAAGGGAATTGAGTACCAGTTTGAAGTCAAGATAGAGACCTAAGAGAGCTGCCCAATGCGAATTCCTGAAGTCCATTCCCGAAAGTTAAAAGCCAGTCGATTCTTGATCTAATATTTGGTGCCTTCTAAGGGAAGGCGGTCAAGAAGTCATGACACCACCATGAAATCGTTCAAGACGATGCATCGAACCTGTTAATCCCATTTTTCCTTAATAAATATGTATTTCAAGCAGTGTTATCAGAACCGGACCGGACACCGAACCGGTGAGGGGTCCGATTTCCGGTTCGTCCGGTTCGACCGGGTCTGACCGCGGTTCGATGTTCAGCCCAGCCCAGAGTTTCACGCTAGGTAACAGAAGTCCAAACAAACTCACCCTACCTTGGACTTTGGACTAAAACGTCCTCTCACCTCTTCTCTCTCCATCTCTTCTCTCTTCTCTCCCTTCCTCTCCATATATTCTCTCTCCATCTCTTCTCTCTTCTCTCCCTTCCTCTCCATCTATTCTCTCTCCAATCTCCATCTCTTCTCTCCCTTCCTCTCCACCCACCTCCCTTCTTCTCCACCCACCGTCACAAGCTTCGCCTCCATGCCAGCTTCCACGACCACCCACCGTCGCCACAGCCATCTCTACAGGTGGGGATTAACGAAGATCATACACTGGTCGTCTACGACGAGCCCACCGGGATGCTCTCTGAAATGTTCAATTTCCCGGCGGCCGGAGGTGGAGCTGTCACCCGATTTCTGCACCATCAAGCCTCGATGAACGCGCCATCAGACTACATGCGACTCTTTCTGATGAATCATGCGGCAGTTTAAACCAGATCGTCGCCGTCCCCTCCTAATTCCGCCGCCGCCACCACATCCATGCTTCTACCAAGCCCGAACTCTAAGCCCACGCTTCTCCTCCTAGCTTCCCCCTCTCCTTCCCTGCTGGTCTCGCGGCAAACCGATGGCCACTTTCTCCGGATCCGGTGGCCAATTAAAATTTGTGACCAACCTAAGAAAGATCCGTCCTAGCGGAGGAGCGGCCGCGTCGGAGTGAAGTCGGACTGTCTGAGCCGTAGCCATTTCTATTAAGTTTTTTTTTTTAAAAAAAGTTTGACCCGGTGAACCGTCCGGTCCGCCCAGAACCGGCCGGTTCGTCATAAAACCGGTATTTGAAGCGGGTTCACTTACATCCTCCGAAAATGTTCGAACCAGACCGTGGAGGGGTCCGGTTCCGGTTCGAACCCGGTCGGACCGCCGGTCCGGTCCGGTTCTGATAACACTGATTTCAAGGACCAGAATAAACATTAACTGGTTACTACGGTCGGTTCGTTTGAATTCTTCATCAGGTCACTGGGAAATTCTCCATCGGTTTTCTTTAGAGTTGTAAGAGCGGAGTGTAACTTGTCAAAATATTCTGGCTTGGTGCGCTTCTTTAGTACAACTACTTCTTCACCAGCTTCCAAATTTGCCCAGGAAAAGAAATCTAACACGATCCAATCATATCCTAGGGTTTGCAAACTCCAATCATCCACTCGTTTGAAGGTTACACAAGTTGGGCACCACTACCAGGGATAGACTCATATGCTCCAAATACAAATAGTTGTTCGCCAACCGTCAAGGTAAATGACCGACGGAGGAGTGGTACTGGAGTGGATGATGAGCTCAACAGCCCCATTTAAACTTGTGGCAGTTATATTCCTTTAGCGTGTCCGCCGCCTTTTCAGAAATAGATGCTTCTCCTGCATAAACAAGTATGGAGGAGGATTTTGCATAAGCATGAGATGCTAAACGTGTGTTTGTGTTTAACATATGAAAAATTGGAGACTCTTCGGAGTTGATACAGTCACCAATACGGATGGTAATAATCTTATCACAATATATGAGAGGGGTGACAGCTGAACAAAGAGCAAATGGTCATCAAAGTTGAGATCATTAAGCCACGATGAATCTTTTGCAAAAGTTGTTACATACATACATACATACATACATACATACATACATACATGTCATCACTAATGGAATAGCTAGGACATTAGATGATGATGGGATAAGATATATTGTAGGTATGAATGAAACCAAATACAACATTATGATCCTAAATTACTGTAGAGTCACCAGAAGAAGAAGTATGTAGAGGAATCTTAAACGGTGTAAAATGCATTATCAAACGCTTAAGGGTTCTTTTTGTATCTTCAAAGTACATTTGTTGCCAAATGGGTCTGTCAGTTGGAGGTATATTGACACGTTTATGGACGTAAATAGTCATTATATCCATGATATCAAGTAGCTGTTCAACAACCACTTGATCATCAATATCGGTGGGTTTACCTAAACCAACCAGTCACATATAGATTTCAAGCAGAATGAATGGTGTTATTGAATTGTGGAATAATTAGAAACACAGAAGAGCTAGCTAGACATTGTTAAGTCCTGAACTTGTCGGGTAGCGGGTGTTCAGTACTTAGTGCGGGTGTGTACGTAGTAAATTTTCGGTTTATTCGAAGCTCTGGAACGCTTGCGGGTCGCTCTGCGAGTACGTTGCCGTCAGAGACCTGCAGGAAGGACAATAACGAGTACCAGGAGAGGGGGTGATACTCGATGCGCCCTCTCCGATGCTTAGGTAAGTATCGGATTTTAGAGAGATAGAGCTAGAGAGAAGGCAGAGTTCATTTGTAAAATTGCCCAAATGAGGGAATGTATAAAATGAGAGCCCAAGGCGTGTTTATTTATAAAGCATTTTGGCCTTGGACCCGGTTTTGAGTGGAAAACCGTAATCCCGGTTCGATCGATCGAACCGTGATACGAGATGGTTTTGAGCAATCTTACGAATGAGTGTGTACGAGGTGTGTAGAGTCGCGATCGACGGGGGATACGCGCACACCGACGAGAGACATTCGAACTAGTTCGACCCCGGAGTTTCAGGATGATGTGCTGGCCGGGAATGAACAGGCGATGTATGACCTCAGTGAGGAATTTGTCGAACATGTATTCAATGTTGCCCCAGACTAAATACAATTAATTCGTAATAAATACAATTTAATTAAATAAATATAAAATTTTAATAACTAAATATGCTCACCGCCACGTGTTGATGTTAAATTAAGCTAGCAAATTTCAAATATGCTTAGGAATTTGGAAATTGAGTAAACAAAAAGCGCAAGTTTCCGTCACAATTTAAAACCAAATTAGATGGAGCGAGCAGATTTTGTATAAGTGCAGTTAACAAATTTGTCCAAAAAATTCAAGCTAGAAGAGGTGGAGAGATGGCTGTGTTGGACCTCAGGCCGAGACATTGATGCCCTCGATGCTTTATTAGATGTAAGCTTTGTTATTTTAGAGAAAGGGTACAAATTAAGAAAAGATGGTTACCGTAATTAAGAAAAGACCAAATCCTCCTCCTAGTATAGTAGGTTCTTCATTATAATCTCCACTCCCATCTGAATTTTGTACATGATCAACCTACCTTTGATTCGAATTCTATGGTGCAATTTCTCAAACACACACTGAACAAACCCCGCTTTTAATTCCAAGTTCAAACCACAAAAAGAATGAGCATCATAGAACCCATTAAGCATACTCATCTCTCACGAATTACCATGCAATAACAAACTCCCTTAACAATCTTGAATACCAGTCATCTCTACTGCAGGAATTCTGTCAGCTTGATCAAAAACACCAACTTCCTTCTTAGCATATAGCAGCAGTCAAAAACCCCCAACTTCTTCTATACAGCAGCACATGGGTCAAAATCAAGACTTTTATATACCAGATGGATCAAAATCAAGACTTTTATATACCAGATGGGTCAAAATCATCTTCATGCCGCCCCTAGTAAATGGGATATTACTATGTGTTGAAGTAATATCCCATTTCCGACGGATTAGAATTCGCACGATTCCTTATCACACGTTTTTTCTTGCCCTTGCCCTTGTGTTTGCTTTGCTGCCCTGACTCCTTGTCTAGTAAAGACCCCTCTTGTAGTGGACACCTTGCATAGAAAACACAAAAAATATATAATTTATAAGTAACATATATATATACTCAATAATAATGATGATACTCACAGTCCAATGCATTGCCCAAATAAGTAATTTCCATCGAGCTCGACACGACCAGATGATATAATCTTTCCCAAAAGCTGGTCTCCCCGATCCTTAATACCAATAAGGGCAAAATGGAGATGGGTGTTCATCCAACCCACACAAAATTTAAGGTGTGAATCATATGACTTGTTCAAATTCACGACGCATCTAAGTCCAATGATATTGCCATCCTTCAATATGTTGATCCCGGGAATCTCCAGAAGACTACTCAATCCTTGGACAAATCCTTTAGTTTTCTTTCGCATCAAATCATACACACGCCATTTTGCTCCACGTATATGGAACAAAATACTACCCACCACTACAAACTGCTGTACTCCATTATAATCCGAGCAACTGATATATGAGAATAAATCCCATCGGTTTTCTTTAGAGTTGTAGGAACGGAGTTGCAACTGGTCGAAATATTCCGGCTTGACGCACTTCGATAGTACAGCTACTATCTCTTCTTCACCTTCCAGATTTGTCCAGGAAAAGATATCAAACACAAACCAATCAACTATACTAGGGTTTGCAACCTCCAACCATTCACCCGTTTGAAGGTCACAAAAGTACGCAGCAGTACCAGGGATAGACTCATATGCTCCAAAAAAAAATATCTTTTTGGCAGGTTTGCCAATAGTCAAAGTAAATGGCGCACGGAGGAGTGGAGGAGGTGGTGAAGTGGATGATGAGCCCAACGGCACCCATTCAGGAGATTCAAGTGAATCAAATTGATGCCAGTTGTATTCCCTTAGCGTGTCCTTTCCAGAAACAGATACTAGTCCTCCATAAACGAAAATGGAGGAATTTGCATAAGTGCAAGTTGCAAAATGTGTGTCTGAGTTGAGCATATGAAAAACTGGAGACTCTTCGGAGTTAATACAGTCACCAATACGGATAGCAATAAACTTCTCGCAATGTGGTTTTGACAGCTGAGCAAACAGCCAATGGTCATCAAAGTTGAGATCATTAAGCCATGATGAATCTTCTGCAAAAGTTGTTAAACATACATACATACATGTCAGCATTAATGGAATAGCTAGGACATTAGATAATGGATGGGATAAGATATATTATATGTATGAATGAAAGAAAGAACATTATGATCCTAAATTACTGTAAAAGAATCTCACCAGAAGAAGAAGAAGACTGTAGAGGAATCTCAGACGGTGCAAAATGCTTTATCAAACGCTCAAGGGTTCTTATTGTATCTTCAAGGTACATTTGTTGCCAAATGGGTCTGTCAGTTTGAGGTATGTTGGCACATTTATGGACGTAAACAGTCAATCTATCCATGATATCAAGTAGCTGCTCAAGACACACTTGATCGATATCTGTGGGATTACCTAAATCAAACAATCAAGCAGAATAGTGTTTGAATTGTGAAATAGAAACAAAAACAACAGAAGAGACATTCTTATAATTAGTTGTGTTGTAATGTACATACATACCTTCAATCATCCTCATCTTCTCCAAGTTATACACAATCTTATCAATTGTAGCAATCTCCTCCAAAATAGACTCCAATTCAGAAAGCTCATTCCATTGCTTGCCAACCCAGATTCTCAAGGTATCGATGATCTAACAATTATGCCATAATTAATTAGTAAATTAAAGGAGGAAATTAAGTTGAAACCCTAATTAACAGTAAATATCCTAGTAACTGAACTCACATCGGGTTGAGAAGAAGACTGTCCCGCCATAGGAAGATGGCGATGGAAGCGGCGGTCGGCTGGTCGCGGCTGGCGATGGAGCGGTGTCGGCTGGATGCGCTGGTCTCTAGCTCTGGACTCAGTCCGTCTGAAGTGCTGCGGCTTGTCGCGTGAATGAATGGCTTGCTTGATAGAGACGAGATTAGGTGTTAGGTAAGTTTAAATTTTATTTAGGGTTAATTAGCAAATTGCTAGCCAAACTTTACACGAATGTGCAATTTGCAGGCTAGACTTTTATTTCTAGCAAATTACTAGCTGAACTTTCTATATTGTGCAAAAACTAAGCTCTGTCAATTTTTCCGTTAGTTTTGGATGGAAAATACTTTTAAATATTGCTAAAAACACCATAAAGTTTTAGTATGAGAATATAAAGACATGATGTTTTATATAAAATCAAAATAATAAATGTTAAAAAAAATATATTAAAGAAAAACGCACCTTAAAAATGCAAAAAATTAATTTATTAAAATATTTTTAAAAATTCTATAAAAACATACAATTTTAAAAATATTTAATTTTAATTTTTTAAACTTTGGGATTATATATTTAACTTATATATATATTGTATAATATATATAATTATAAATTTTATTCGAGATTTATATTTGCTTTTATATAAAATTTTAGGTTATTTTACAATAATAATAGAACTTTAGGGTATTTTTAGTAATTTTAGAAAGTATATTCCGTCCATAATTAACGGAAAAATTGACAGAGCTAGGAAATTGTACATTAGCAAAAGTTCAGCTAGTGATTTGCTACAAAAATAAGTTTGGCTAGCAAATTGCACTTTCACTGAAAGTTCAGCTAGCAATTTAGTAATTAACCCTTTTATTTATAGTTTTGTCCTTTTTATTTATCTATACTAGGTATTTGCCCCGCGCATTGCGCGAGGTTTGATATTTTAAATTAAATAAATTAAGAAATGTGTAATGGATGAAATCGGATTAAGCTCATCTCCTGAATCGATTCATTATCTAATTTTTGAAATTTCAACTACATTTGCAATCGACAACATTTTAGCACGTTCCGTAGATTAATAAAATAACATCTTAAAAAAATGTATTGATAAATGTCATTTGAACTTGAGTTGAAACACGTTCCAACTTGAACGGAAATTCAACCTTGAATATTAATGTCTCGCTTAATTCGCATGTCTTCTTCGAGTTTAAGAAGTGCAGCTAATAATTTAACTTTTCTTGGGTTCTCAAATATATCATTACCGATTCAACTTGAAGCATCCATCTTTTCCAACAAATGAAATCACTTATCAAACTTGAATACATATCTTGCCGGACTTCTCTAAATCAAAGAAGAAACAATGCTACCCCACTGCGAATATATCATAAGTCGATGGTTCTTTTCCAAGTAAGCAGATGCAATAATAATATTATAAATTAACTTGTTGCCTATGTAATTCGCAATAATTTGGCTAGCAAATTTTCGAGCCTGCAAGGAAATTTATCAATTGTCATCAGTACACCAATATATGTGTTTCCAAGACTTTTTAAGTAATTTTTTTTTGGTTGCGTCCTCTGTAATCACAACTTACATGACAATCAAGAAAGCTCATGTAAAAATAAATATTATCACCAACATCCAAATACAATTTTGGGAGACACCCTTAGTTTGTTACATATTATCTGATGTTTAATTTGAGTGGCAGAAAAAATAAGTACATGTGGACATGTGGTAGCCTCCATTAACATTCCACAAAGAGTCAATCATCAATTTTTTTGTGGGACTCAATATATGCTTCAAGTTATTCCGTATAGTTTCCTTCTTGACTGAGTTGCTCTTTCATGTCTTCCTAGAGTTGCATCAGAGCAATTGCAACTTCCAATGGAAATACCAGATATTAAAGTGATGGAAAAATTGAAATCAGAATATGTGAATATTAATACCTCAACCCTCTGCTCGGCAATTGCCTCTCTCAGCTGTATTCGAGGCCGAAATTTTTTTCCTCATCCTCGAAAATTTTCAATGAATCACAAAGTCTTGCAGCTTATGTATAGTCCTAAAACCATAACGATTAAGGTAACAAATTAATTTTACATACTTATAACTCACTACTATTATTTCAGCAAAAAAAAAAAAAAAAAACTCACTACTATTGGAGGACATGGTTGGTCTTAGAAAGATTGTCATCTATTCATCTATAATCAAGCAAGATCATGTTTTTAGTTGCATGTAAAGAATAACCAACCCCTATAAATCTCATATCAACACCATTTCTTGTTTATATTATTGACGGTTTCTAGCAAATACCCAATCAATCTACCAAACCCATTTAATCCAAGAGAGCTTCCTTAAAACCTATCCATGTAATAAAAGATTGCCTTTAATTTCCCTATAATCTGCTGGTCAAGAAAAAAATCCCTCTAACTTCATCATGCCCTCTCCAAGATCCTTAATGAGGATTTTGATCATCCTGCAATTAAGTAAAAATCGTTATCCATCTAGTGATCTGCAACTAAAAGAAATCAGTACTTCCAAATCTTAAGCAAGACATGGTCATTCGCAGCAGTTTTTTTGAACATCACACTCTTCATGTAGATCCTTTTTAAATAGCAGCAACTATTCTTCTAGCATTTTTTTCATGCTCTCGAAACCCTAGTATCCAGCAAATAAATTGAGTCTCGATTCGAATTCCATAAAAATAAATTATTTTCAAATAGAAAGGTCCAATTTGCCTCGAGATAATACCGAATATGAAGTCGGTGTCGATCTGTCGTCTCTTCTATTTGTTCTTGTTCAAATTAGAGAACCAAAGATGACAACCTTCAATCGAAGAAACGGGAAGCAAACATAAATTAGAGAATAAAAAATGGTAACCTCAAATCAGAGAATCAAAGATGGCAACCTTCAATCGAAGAAACATGAAGCAAAGATGGTAACCTCAAATCAGAGAATTAAAGATGGCAACCTTCAATCGAACAAACGAAGTAGTGCAAATAGCGAGGCGCGTAGAACTCACCAACCAATTAGAAAGCCATTAGCTGACATGACAGAAAATTAGCAACCTAATTAAAAACCTAAGGTAACCCAATTATATAATATATAGATACTAGTTACTAACGTGTGAGTTGCACGTGTATCGATTATTTAAATTTCAAGATATATAATCTATCTTATGTTTACTAATATTTATAATTAATCAAAGTAATATATGGGCAAGTTGATTCGTTGTGAAAAACGAATCGATGTGATAGAGAAGAGCGACATAACGTAATTCAAAACATGAGAAAGAGAAGAGGATAATTAAGTACAAAATTAACTAATGTATTCAGTTACGGTACTAAGTTAGCCTTATAGTTAGATATATAAATGAGTTGGGTCGAGCATTGTCATTAACTGCTCAAATTGTATCTAACTCATCAACTTAAGGTGTCAAGAATGTAAACTTGTTCTTAACTACTTAGAGTAATCAATGGACAAATTTGACCTATACAAACGTAATTATATACAATATCACAATACCAAAAAAATTTGATTTAACAATAAAGATAAAATTAAATCATAAAAATATAAAGTTTAGACTTGAATTTACAAAAATATTTAGTTAACATAATCAGGTCGTACACAATGTGATTGGATTAACCAATAGAAGAACTAAATTAATAGTTTGAGTCCATAAATATTGGACGATGAGTAAAATGTTATTTGTTCGAGGTCAAACTTCAAGAACCACATTTCACCTATATTTTGACTTGTTATATATATAATTTGGTAAGTGGTTGATCGATGTGATAGAAAAATCTCAACAGACGGAATATATATCACTCGATCTATATAATTCGTTGAATAAAAAAAATTACATGTATCCGAAATTTGAACGGAATGAGTATGATAGGCCTGACTTAAATTGATATGAATATTGGATTGTAAGTTAATTATAATTACTATGACATGCCAACTAAGCAACTTTAAAAAAATAACAAAATTTATATAATGATTTAGTAATAATATTAAAGATAAATAAATGTTTCTCGAATATAGTAATGACTAAATTATTAATTTTATAAAATATAGGAATTAAATATAATATATTTTTTGTTAATAAAATGAAAATGTGTTAAAGATGTCTATTGGGGGTGAGGACCCAACACAAATAATATATTGGAATATATATATATATATTATATGAACCAGTTTTTTTTTTTTTTTGGGTAACTTATATGAACCATATGGTTAATAACCTAGGAGAGGTCTGAAGTTTGCCCCATGTTAACGGGAGAGGTCTGAAGTTTCAACTTTATTAATTTGAGGTTTTCCGTCCATTTTTAGGGTTAAATTTAACAGAACTGTGTGAAATGACATTCTTGCCCTTTTAATATTTTGTTTTATTTAATATCTTATTTGAGTAAATGTGAAATGACAAAATTACCCCTAAAGTCAAATTACTTCGGCCACCACCACCTCAGCTCCGGCGACCACCACCGAACTCCGGCGACCACCACCGACCACCAACACGGCTCCGAATCTGGAGCCACAGAGCTCCGATCGGAGCCGTGTTGGTGATCGGTGGTGGTCGCCGGAGTTCGGTGGTGGTCATCGGAGCCGAGGTGGTGGTGGCCGGAGTGGGGTGGCCGGAGCTGTGGTGGCTTTAAGGGCATTTTCGGTCTTTTCCTTCAAGCATGTGAGGGGCACACTTTGATAGAAGAGGATTTTTGGAATTTAATTTTTTTATGGTCACATGCCAAGCACGTGACCAATTTCCGTCACAATTAACGGTAAAAACAGACGGAGACCGTTGTTATCAACAAAGTTGAAACTTCAGACATCTCAAATCAACATTTGAAACTTCAGGCCTCTCCCGTTAACATGGGGCAAACTTCAGACCTCTCCTAGGTTATTAGCCCTATTTTATAAGGAAAATGATATTCGGTGTGAAATGCCAGCCGAAACACTTAACGAAAGTGTATTTTTTATCCACGTCAGTTTGTGTTTCCAATAATCGTTTATAGAAAATATTCTCACTCATTTACTTCCATTTATGCCCTTCACATCTTGTTCTTGAACGAAGATAAATATTTATATATACTAAAAATTCGACGGCGCATGCGTTGCACGCGCGACGCTCATTTATATCAAATAAACTTCAAAGATTTTAATTACTAAAGTAACACAACAATATTCCATAATATAAAAATCTCAGTGAAAAATAAGTTATACAACAATATTCATATATCGAACATGTGAATGACTCAAAATAAAACTCATCATCACACAATGAATCTGTATCATAATCCAAAAATAACCTAGATGTTCAGAATATTACCTTAGAAATTGCATTCACTTAGGCAACACTATTGGACTTAGTCAATAAAAATGTATCTACTCTTCCCAGTGTTACAAATCTTGAAGAAGAAAAACACATCAAGAGAGGAGAGTTGGTATTCTTACGATGAACCTATTGGATGACTAAGGCATCTTATGTTTTCTAGTGGGCTCAAGGGTGATATGTATTGGATTACTTGAAGATCCACGGACCACTTCTCGGAATAACCCTCCACTGTTCCTGCAATTAAATTAACAACGAATCAGATATTCTTTTGTTGTACGAACATTACTCTATGTAGACATATGTATAGTTGATCCAGATGTTCAAAATTTAGCTAACATAGAGATATTTAGAAATCCCAGATAATTTTAAACCAAACATAGTGATCGATATGTTGCCATGAATAAAAACCATGTAGAATCTGGTTTGTATTTGTGTATTATCATGAAAATTATATATGATAGTATGATATGATTAACCTTCGAATTAGCTCTTACTAAACATAGTCTTTGGCAATTGTTCCACCGTACTCCTTTTCTTCATCTCTCTAAGTGTCGGCCTAAGGGTAAGACCACTAAAACTAGAACTTTAGGCCCACAAAGAAATAAATAATTATATATATATTATTATATAACTAAACTTACATAAGTATATGACCAAAAATATGTTCAGTTCAGCAAAAAAAATAAAACGGTTTTCTATTATTTTTTCTGCTTGATTAGATTATCTCTTTTCAAATATTAATCATAGGTTTTTTTCAAAAAAAAAATGTCTACTAAAAAAAAATGTGAAGGCCCTGAATTTTATTTTAGCTTTAGGCATCGGTCTCTCTTGGGCCGGCCCTGCTCTAAGTTGCAAATCGATCTCCTACACAAAGATGTTCAATAAAGTAAATACAAAACATTAAATTTTATTCTATGTAGTTCCTATTATGAGTTGAATAATTTTAGTAGCAATGGAATAAAAGAGAGACACACTGTTACAAAAAAACTTTCTCCTTGTAAGCAGCAACATGGCATTTGAGTAAAGAAATTTGTTCAACAACATGACATTTGAGAAAAGACATTAATTCAAAGTTGACCAGCGTTGACCACTATTCTTTAATTGTAGATAGTGTTCCCATCCTAGCAAGATAGATGTGTGAACCGTCGTCTGGTTTGATCAAGGTTGGCTATTGGAAAACTCTAACTTAGTGTAGGAACACGAGGGTGAAATACGCGTATTGAGGGCGACAATCCGGAGTTGGTCCAGACTGTGTTAACACAGTTTGGACCTCCGGATTTGTTTGACACAATCCGGATGTCCGGATTGTTACACAATCCGGACAAATCTAGTCCGAACACGCGTGTTGCCCGTTCGGACCGTTCTAACTTCTAACTCGTGTGTTAGCGTTTTTGAGCCATTTTCGTGGGTTTGACGTGCTTGCGAGGTCCGAAATATATATACGAACCCGAATTGGGTATATATACATCATAGATACTCATTTTCGACCAAGATAAGTGCTCGGTTAAGCAAGTTTAGTAAAACTGCTCAGTGTTGACCAATGTTGACCAGAGTTGATAAGTGTTGACCATAGTTGACAAGCGTTGACCACTAGTATTTGATTGTAGTAATCGCTCGACCGAGCGGGTTTCTTTCAAATAGGCACAATAGCTTGATAGGGTTATAGGCTTGACCATGATGCGTGAATAATCATCTTCTACTTGAAATAAATGCTCAGTCGAGCAAGTATTTGTGTAGATAGTTGTGTTAGACATGATAGCTAGATAGTGTTCCCATCCTGGCAAGATAGAGGCGTGAACCGTAGTCTGGTTTGATCAAGGTTGGCTATTAGAAACTCTAACTTAGTGTAGGAACACGAGGGTGAAATACGCGTATTGGGCGACAATTCGGAGTTGGTCCAGACTGTGTAAACACAGTCTGGACCTCCGGATTGTGTTAACACAAACCGGAGCTTGTCCCGGACTATGTTAACACAATCCGGATCAGGCCAGCTTCAGATTGTTTGACACAATCCAGATGTCCGGATTGTGTTAACAATCCGGACAAGTCTAGTCCGAACACGAGTGTTGCCCGTTCGGACCGTTCTAACTTCTAACTCGTGTGTTAGCGCTTTTGAGCCATTTTCGTGGGTTTGACGTGTTTGCGAGGTCCGAAATATAAATATGAACCCGAATTGGGTATATGTCCATCATAGATAGTCGTTTTCCGACCAAGATAAGTGCTCGGTTAGGCAAGTTTAGTAAAACTGCTCAGTGTTGACCAATGTTGACCAGTGTTGACCATAGTTGACCAGCGTTGACCACTATTCTTTGATTGTAGTAATCGCTCGACCAAGCGGGTTTCTTTCAAATAGTTGCATCCCGACTAGCACAATAGTTTGATAGGGTATTAGGCTTGACCATGATGCGTGAATAATCCCCTTCTGCTTGAAATAAGTGCTAAGTCGAACAAGTATTTGTGTAGATAGTTGTGCTAGACATGATAGCTAGTTAGTGTTCCCCTCTTGGCTAGATAGATGTGTGAACCTTCATCTGGTTTGATCGAGGTTGGCTATTGGAAAACTCTAACTTAGTGTAGGAACATGAGGGCGAAATACGCGTATTGATGGCGACAATCCGGAGTTGGTCCAGACCGTGTTAACACAGTCTGGACCTCCGGATTGTGTTAACACAATCCGGAGGTCCAGACTCTGTTAACACAATCCGGACCAGGCCAGCTCCGGATTGTTTCACACAATCCGGACGAGTCCTGTCCGAACGCGCGTGTTGCCCGTTCGGACCGTTCTAATACGTGTATAAGCGTTTTTTAGCCATTTTCGTGGGTTTGACGTGTTTGCGAGGTACAAAATATAAATACGAACCCGAATTTAGCATATATCCATCATAGATAGTCCTTTTCCGACCAAGATAAGTGCTCGTTAGGCAAGTTTAGTAAAAATCCTCAGTGTTGACAAATGTTGACCAGTGTTGACCATAGTTGACCACGGTTGACCACTAGTCTTTGATTGTAGTAATCGCTCGATCGAGCGGGTTTCTTGCAAATAGTCGCGTCCCGACTAGCACAATAGCCTGATAGGTTCTTAGGCTTGACCATGATGCGTGAATAATCCCCTTCTGCTTGAAATAAGTGTTCAATCGAGCAAGTATTTGTGTAGATAGTTGTGTTAGACATGTTAGCTAGACAGTGTTCCCCTCTTGGCTAGATAGAGGTGTGAACTGTCGTCTAGTTTGATCAATGTTGGATATTGGAAAACTCTAACTTAGTGTAGGAACATGAAGGTGAAATACGCGTATTGAGGGCGACAATCCGGAGTTGGTCCAGACCGTGTTAACACAGTCTGGACCTCCGGATTGTGTTAACACATTCCGGAACTGGTCCCGGACTCTGTTAACACAATCCTGACCAGGCCAGCTCCGGATTGTGTTAACAATCTGGACGAGGCCGGTCCGAACGCGCGTGTTGCCCGTTCGGACCGATCTAACTCGTGTGTTAGCATTTTTGAGCCATTTTTGTGGGTTTGACGTGTTTGCGAGGTCCGAAATATAAATACGAACCCGAATTGGGTATATATCCATCATAGATAGTCGTTTTCGAACAAGATAAGTGCTCGGTTAGGCAAGTTTAGTAAAACTGCTCAGTGTTGACCAATGTTGACCAGAGTTGATTAGTGTAGACCATAGTTGACAAGCGTTGACCACTATTATTTAACTGTAGTAATCGCTCGACCGAGCGGGTTTCTTTCAAATAGGCACAATACCTTGATAGGGTCTTAGACTTGACCATGATGCGTGAATAATCCTCTTCTACTTGAAATAAATGCTCAGTGAAGAAAGTATTTGTATAGATAATTGTGTTAGACATGATAGCTAGATAGTGTTCCCATCCTGGCAAGATAGAGGTGTGAACCGTCGTCTGGTTTGATAAATGTTGACTATTGGAAAACTCTAACTTAGTGTAGGAACACGAGCGTGAAATACGCGTATTGAGGGAGACAATCCAGAATTGGTCCAGACTATGTTAACACAGTCTGGACATCTGGATTGTGTTAACACAATCCGGACCAGGCCAGCTCCGGATTGTTTGACACAATCCGGACAACTCTTGTCCAAACACGCGTGTTGCCCGTTCGGACCGTTCTAACTTCTAACTCGTGTGTCAACGTTTTTTAGCCATTTTCGTGGGTTTGACGTGTTTGCGAGGTCTGAAATATAAATACGAACCCGAATTGGGTATATATCCATCATAGATACTCGTTTTCGACCAAGATAAGTGCTCGGTTAGGCAAGTTTAGTAAAACTGCTCAGTGTTGACCAATGTTGACCAGAGTTTATCAGTGTTGACCATAGTTGACAAGCGTTGACCACTATTATTTAACTGTAGTAATCGCTCGACCGAGCGGGTTTCTTTCAAATAGGCACAATAGCTTGATAGGGTCTTAGACTTGACCATGATGCGTGAATAATCCTCTTCTACTTGAAATAAATGCTCAGTCGAGCAAGTGTTTGTGTAGATAGTTGTGTTAGACATGATAGCTAGATAGTGTTTCCATCCTGGCAAGATAGAGGAGTGAACCGTCGTCTGGTTTGATCAAGGTTGACTATTGGAAAACTCTAACTTAGTGTAGGAACACGAGTGTGAAATACGCGTATTGAGGGCGACAATCCGGAGTTGGTCCAGACTGTGTGAACACAGTCTGGACCTCCGGATTGTGTTAACACAATCTGGAGCTTGTCCCGGACTGTGTTAACACAATCTGGACCAGGCCAGCTCTGGATTGTTTGACACATTCCGGACAAGTCCAGTCCGAACACGTGTGTTGCCCGTTCGGACCGTTATAACTTCTAACTCGTGTATTAGCGTTTTGAGCAATTTTCGTGGGTTTGACGTGTTTGCGAGGTCTGAAATATAAATACGAACCCGAATTGGGTATATATCCATCATAGATACTCGTTTTCGACCAAGATAAGTGCTCGGTTAGGCAAGTTTAGTAAAACTGCTCAGTGTTGACCAATGTTGACCAGAGTTGATCAGTGTTGACCATAGTTGACAAGCGTTGACCACTAATATTTGATTGTAGTAATCGCTCGACCGAGCGAGTTTCTTTCAAATAGGCACAATAGCTTGATAGGGTCTTAGGCATGACCATGATGTCTGAATAATCCTCTTCTACTTGAAATAAATGCTCAGTTGAGCAAGTATTTGTGTAGATAGTTGTGTTAGACATGATTAGTGTTCCCATCCTGGCAAGATAGAGGTGTGAACCGTCGTCTGGTTTGATCAAGGTTGGTTATTGGAAAACTCTAACTTAGTGTAGGAACACGAGGGTGAAATACGCGTATTGAGGGAGACAATCCGGAGTTGGTCCAGACTGTGTTAACACAGTATAGACCTCCGGATTGTGTTAACACAATCCAGACCAGGCCAGCTCCGGATTGTGTTAACAATCCGGACAAGTCTTGTCCGAACACGCGTGTTGCCCGTTCGGAACCGTTCTAACTTCTAACTCGTGTGTTAACATTTTTGAGCCATTTTCGTGGGTTTGACGTGTTTGAGAGGTCTGAAATATAAATACGAACCCGAATTGGGTATATATCCATCATAGATACTCGTTTTCGACCAAGATAAGTGATCGGTTAGGCAAGTTTAGTAAAACTGCTCAGTGTTGACCAATGTTGACCAGAGTTGATCAGTGTTGACCATAGTTGACAAGCGTTGACCACTAATATTTGATTGTAGTAATCGCTCGACCGAGCGTGTTTCTTTCAAATAAGCACAATAGCTTGATAGGGTCTTAGGCTTGACCATGATGCGTGAATAATCCTCTTCTACTTGAAATAAATGCTTAGTCGAGCAAGTATTTGTGTAGATAGTTGTGTTAGACATGATAGCTAGATAGTGTTTCCATCCTGGCAAGATAGATGTGTGAACCGTCGTCTGGTTTGATCAAGGTTGACTTTTAGAAAACTCTAACTTAGTGTAGGAACACGAGTGTGAAATACGCGTATTGAGGGCGACAATCCGGAGTTGGTCCAGACTGTGTTAACACAGTCTGGACCTCCGGATTGTGTTAACACAATCCGGAGCTTGTCCCGGACTGTGTTAACATAATCCGGACCAGGCCAGCTCCGGATTGTGTTAACAATCCTGCCAAGTCCAGTCCGAATACACGTGTTGCCCGTACGGACCGTTCTAACTTCTAACTCGTGTGTTAGCGTTTTTGAGCCATTTTCGTGGGTTTGACGTGTTTGCGAAGTCCGAAATATAAATACGAACCCGAATTGGGTATATATCCATCATAGATAGTCGTTTTCCGACCAAGATAAGTGCTCGGCTAAGCAAGTTTAGTAAAATTGTTCAGTGTTGACCAATGTTGACTAGAGTTGACCATAGTTGACCGGCGTTAACCACTATTCTTTGATTGTAGTAATCGCTTGACCAAGCGGGTTTCTTTCAAATAGTCGCATCCCGACTAGCACAATAGTTTGATAGGGTATTAGGCTTGACCATGATGCGTGAATAATCCTCTTCTGCTTGAAATAAGTGCTAAGTCGAGCAAGTATTTGTGTAGATAGTTGTGCTAGACATGATAGCTAGATAGTCTTCCCCTCTTGGCTAGATAGATGTATGAACCGTCGTCTGGTTTGATCAATGTTGGCTATTGGAAAACTCTAACTTAGTGTAGGAACAAGAGGGTGAAATACGCGTATTGAGGGCGACAATCCGGAGTTGGTCCAGACCGTGTTAACACAGTCTGGACCTCCGGATTGTGTTAACACAATCTGGAGATGGTCCCGGACTATGTTAACACAATCCGGACCAGGCCAGCTCCGGGTTGTTTGACACAATCCGGACGAGTCCGGTCGGAACACGCGTGTTGCCCGTTCGGACCGTTCTATCTCGTGTATAAGCGTTTTGAGACATTTTCGTGGGTTTGACGTATTTGCGAGGTCCAAAATATAAATATGAACCCGAATTAGGCATATATCCATCATAGATAGTCGTTTTCCGACCAAGATAAGTGCTCGTTAAGCAAGTTTAGTAAAATTCCTCAGTGTTGACCAATGTTGACCAGAGTTGACCATAGTTGACCATAGTTGACCACTAGTCTTTGATGGTAGTAATTGCTCGACCGAGCGGGTTTCTTGTAAATAGTCGCATCCCGACTACCACAATAGCATGATAGGTTCTTAGGCTTGACCATGATGCGTGAATAATCCCCTTCTGCTTGAAATAAGTGCTCAATTGAGCATGTATTTGTGTAGATAGTTGTGCTAGACATGATAGCTAGACAGTGTTGCCCGTTCGGACCGTTCTAACTCGTGTGTTAGCGTATTTGAGCCATTTTCGTGGGTTTGACTTGTTTGCGGGGTCCGAAATATAAATACGAACCCGAATTGATTATATATCCATCATAAATAGTCGTCTTCCGACCAAGATAAGTGCTCGGTTAGGCAAGTTTAGTCCAGTGTTGACTATAGTTGAACTGCGTTGACCACTAGTCTTTGATTGTAGTAATCGCTTGACCGAGCGGGTTTCTTGCAAATAGTCGCGTCCCGATTAGCACAATAGCTTGATAGGGTCTTAGGCTTGACCATGATGCGTGAATAATGTTTTAAATAAGTGCTCAGTCGAGCAAGTATTTGTGTAGATAGTCGTGCTAGACATGATAGCTAGACAGTGTTCCCATCTTGGCTAGATAGAGGTGTGAACCGTCGTCTGGTTTGACCAAGGTTGTCTATTGGAAAACTTTAACTTAGTGTAGGAACATGAGGGTGAAATACGCGTATTGAGGGCGACAATTCGGAGTTGGTCCAGACCGTGTTAACACAGTCTGGACCTCCGGATTGTGTTAACACAATCCGGAGCTGGTCCCGGACACTGTTAACACAATCCGGACCAGGCCAGATTCGGATTGTTTGACACAATCTGGGCGAGTCCGGTCCGAACGCGCGTGTTGCCCGTTCAGACCGTTCTAACTCGTGTATAAGCGTTTTCGAGCCATTTTCGTGGGTTTGGCGCGTTTGCGAGGTCCGAAATATAAATACGAACCCCGAATTGGGCATATATCCATCATAGATAGTCGTTTTCCGACCAAGATAAGTGCTAGGTTAGGCAAGTTTAGTAAAACTCCTCAGTGTTGACAAATGTTGACCAGTGTTGACCATAGTTGACCAGCGTTGACCACTAGTCTTTGATTATAGTAATCGCTCGACCGGGCGGGTTTCTTGCAAATAGTC
The DNA here is from genome assembly GCA_036873135.1 of Clarkia xantiana subsp. parviflora. Taxonomy (NCBI): domain Eukaryota; kingdom Viridiplantae; phylum Streptophyta; class Magnoliopsida; order Myrtales; family Onagraceae; genus Clarkia; species Clarkia xantiana. The sequence goes on from JAPTYO010000003.1 coordinate 18,883,738, forward strand.
GCGTCCCGACTAGCACAATAGCCTGATATGTTCTTAGGCTTGACCATGATGCGTGAATAATCCCATTCTGCTTGCAATAAGTGCTTAGTCGAGTAAGAATTTGTGTAGATAGTTGTGCTAGACAGGTTAGCTAGACAGTGTTCCCCACTTGGCTAGATAGAGGTGTGAACCTTCGTCTGGTTTGATCAAGGTTGGCTATTGGAAAACTCTAACTTAGTGTAGGAACACGAGGGTGAAATACGCGTATTGAGGGCGATAATCCGGAGTTGGTCCAGACTGTGTTAACACAATTCGGATCTGGTCTCGGACTCTGTTAACACAATCCTGACCAGGCCAGCTCCGGATTGTGTTAACAATCTGGACGAGTCCGGTCCGAACGCGCGTGTTGCCCGTTTAGACCGTTCTAACACGTGTGTTAGCGTTTTTGAGTCATTTTCGTGGGTTTGACGTGTTTGCGAGGTCCGAAATATAAATACGAACCTGAATTTGGTATATATCCATCATAGATAGTCGTGTTCCGACCAGATAAGTACTCGGTTAGGCAAGTTTAGTAAAACTGCTCAGTGTTGACCAATGTTGACAAGAGTTGATCAGTGTTGACTATAGTTGACAAGCGTTGACCACTAGTATTTGATTGTAGTAATCGCTCGCTCGACCGAGCGAGTTTCTTTCAAATAGGCATAATAGCTTGATAGGGTCTTAGGCTTGACCATGATGCGTGAATAATCCTCTTCTGCTTGAAATAAATTCTCAGTCGAACAAGTATTTGTGTAGATAGTTGTGTTCGATATGATAGCTAGACAGTGTTCCACTCCTGGCAAGATAGAGGTGTGAACCGTCGTCTGGTTTGATCAATGTTGGCTATTGGAAAACTCTAACTTAGTGTAGGAACACGAGGGGAAATATGCGTATTGAGGGCGACAATCCGGAGCTTGTCCTGGACTGTGTTAACACAATCCGGACCAGGCCAGCTCCAGATTGAGTTAACAATCCGGGCGAGTCTGGTCCGAACACGCGTGTTGTCCGTTCTAACTTCTAACTCGTGTGTTGGCGTTTTTGAGCCATTTTCGTGGGTTTGACGTGTTTTCGAGGTCCGAAATATAAGTATCTGACATTTCGTACGATGTCCTTGGGGGGCTGAGGGTCGCAACTGTGCTCTCGAACGAACCCAAATTGAGTATATATCCATCATAGATAGCCGTTTTCCGACCAAGATAAGTGTTCGTTAGGCAAGTTTAGTAAAATTGCTCAGTGTTGACCAATGTTGACCAGTGTTGACCATAGTTGACCAGCGTTGACCACTATTCTTTGATTGTAATAATCGATCGAACGAGCGGGTTTCTTTCAAATAGTCGCATCCCGACTAACACAATAGTTTGATAGGGTATTAGGCTTGACCATGATGCGTGAATAATCCTCTTCTGCTTGAAATAAGTGCTAAGTCGAGCAAGTATTTGTGTAGATAGTTGTGCTAGACATGATAGCTAGATAGTCTTCCCCTCTTGGCTAGATAGATGTATGAACCGTCGTCTGGTTTGATCAATGTTGGCTATTGGAAAACTCTAACTTAGTGTAGGAACAAGAGGGTGAAATACGCGTATTGAGGGCGACAATCCGGAGTTGGTCCAGACCGTGTTAACACAGTCTGGACCTCCGGATTGTGTTAACACAATCTGGAGCTGGTCCCGGACTATGTTAACACAATCCGGACCAGGCCAGCTTCGGGTTGTTTGACACAATCCGGACGAGTCCGGTCCGAACACGCGTGTTGCCCGTTCGGACCGTTCTATCTCGTGTATAAGCGTTTTGAGACATTTTCGTGGGTTTGACGTATTTGCGAGGTCCAAAATATAAATATGAACCCGAATTAGGCATATATCCATCATAGATAGTCGTTTTCCGACCAAGATAAGTGCTCGTTAAGCAAGTTTAGTAAAATTCCTCAGTGTTGACCAATGTTGACCAGAGTTGACCATAGTTGACCATAGTTGACCACTAGTCTTTGATGGTAGTAATTGCTCGACCGAGCGGGTTTCTTGTAAATAGTCGCATCCCGACTACCACAATAGCATGATAGGTTCTTAGGCTTGACCATGATGCGTGAATAATCCCCTTCTGCTTGAAATAAGTGCTCAATTGAGCATGTATTTGTGTAGATAGTTGTGCTAGACATGATAGCTAGACAGTGTTGCCCGTTCGGACCGTTCTAACTCGTGTGTTAGCGTATTTGAGCCATTTTCGTGGGTTTGACTTGTTTGCGGGGTCCGAAATATAAATACGAACCCGAATTGATTATATATCCATCATAAATAGTCGTCTTCCGACCAAGATAAGTGCTCGGTTAGGCAAGTTTAGTCCAGTGTTGACTATAGTTGAACTGCGTTGACCACTAGTCTTTGATTGTAGTAATCGCTTGACCGAGCGGGTTTCTTGCAAATAGTCGCGTCCCGATTAGCACAATAGCTTGATAGGGTCTTAGGCTTGACCATGATGCGTGAATAATGTTTTAAATAAGTGCTCAGTCGAGCAAGTATTTGTGTAGATAGTCGTGCTAGACATGATAGCTAGACAGTGTTCCCATCTTGGCTAGATAGAGGTGTGAACCGTCGTCTGGTTTGACCAAGGTTGTCTATTGGAAAACTTTAACTTAGTGTAGGAACATGAGGGTGAAATACGCGTATTGAGGGCGACAATTCGGAGTTGGTCCAGACCGTGTTAACACAGTCTGGACCTCCGGATTGTGTTAACACAATCCGGAGCTGGTCCCGGACACTGTTAACACAATCCGGACCAGGCCAGATCCGGATTGTTTGACACAATCTGGGCGAGTCCGGTCCGAACGCGCGTGTTGCCCGTTCAGACCGTTCTAACTCGTGTATAAGCGTTTTCGAGCCATTTTCGTGGGTTTGGCGCGTTTGCGAGGTCCGAAATATAAATACGAACCCCGAATTGGGCATATATCCATCATAGATAGTCGTTTTCCGACCAAGATAAGTGCTAGGTTAGGCAAGTTTAGTAAAACTCCTCAGTGTTGACAAATGTTGACCAGTGTTGACCATAGTTGACCAGCGTTGACCACTAGTCTTTGATTATAGTAATCGCTCGACCGGGCGGGTTTCTTGCAAATAGTCGCGTCCCGACTAGCACAATAGCCTGATATGTTCTTAGGCTTGACCATGATGCGTGAATAATCCCATTCTGCTTGAAATAAGTGCTTAGTCGAGTAAGAATTTGTGTAGATAGTTGTGCTAGACAGGTTAGCTAGACAGTGTTCCCCACTTGGCTAGATAGAGGTGTGAACCTTCGTCTGGTTTGATCAAGGTTGGCTATTGGAAAACTCTAACTTAGTGTAGGAACACGAGGGTGAAATACGCGTATTGAGGGCGATAATCCGGAGTTGGTCCAGACTGTGTTAACACAATTCGGATCTGGTCTCGGACTCTGTTAACACAATCCTGACCAGGCCAGCTCCGGATTGTGTTAACAATCTGGACGAGTCCGGTCCGAACGCGCGTGTTGCCCGTTTAGACCGTTCTAACACGTGTGTTAGCGTTTTTGAGTCATTTTCGTGGGTTTGACGTGTTTGCGAGGTCCGAAATATAAATACGAACCTGAATTTGGTATATATCCATCATAGATAGTCGTGTTCCGACCAGATAAGTACTCGGTTAGGCAAGTTTAGTAAAACTGCTCAGTGTTGACCAATGTTGACAAGAGTTGATCAGTGTTGACTATAGTTGACAAGCGTTGACCACTAGTATTTGATTGTAGTAATCGCTCGCTCGACCGAGCGAGTTTCTTTCAAATAGGCATAATAGCTTGATAGGGTCTTAGGCTTGACCATGATGCGTGAATAATCCTCTTCTGCTTGAAATAAATGCTTTACCACTTTTTTACTTCTTTATTGTATTTGAACAAGTGGTCAGACCGCATTCGGGCCGATTCGACCGGATGAAACAGAAATCGAACGAGGAGATTTTTTTTTTGTCAAAACCAAATTTTCTTAATTTTGTTTTTAAAAAGAACATCTAAATTTTATAATAATAAAAAAATATCATCCGTTTGTTAAAACCAAGAAGACTGCCGAGATATTTTGTTTTTGTGAAAACCACATTTTTTTTCATTTTTGTTGTATTTGAACAAGTGGTCAGACCGCATTCGGGCTGATTCGACCAAATGAACCAGAAATCGAACGAGAAGAATTTTTTTTTTTGTCAAAACCAAATTTTCTTAAATTTGTTTTTAAAAAGAACATCTAAATTTTATAATAAAAAAAACATATCATCTGTTTGTTGAAACCAAGAAGACTGACCTGTAAAGTATAAGTAACACAAAATAGAGAAAGACATCTCTGAGGCATTATGACAAACACTTGCAAAGCATGTTAAATTAGACTAGAACATATGCAGTCATGGGAAGAAATTAAGGGCTGGTGGCCAATAATTATTCAAGATTAATTAATACTTACTCGTAGAGAAATGAAAATCAAACAAAGAAGTACAAAAAAAATGGAATCACGAAATCCATGAAATGCTTTTCAAAGTTTTCTGGCAATATACTGTTGATCAAATTTTAAGAAATTGTAAGAAAAAAAGAATGGAGAGAAGAACTTGACACCATAAAACGAATGGAATAGAACTCCTTTACGTAAACTCTTCCTTCATGCCTCTCTTATATACACGAAAAAGCCATAATTCTAGGCAGAGCAGCGACGCAGGATGGCCTCTCTTCTCTTTTTGCAGAACCTCAGACCTAATTCTAAAGAAGATGAATACAGCGGGCGGAGAATGAGACGTGGGATTAAATAAGATGAACTACTCTCCTCTCATATACAGTAGTTTTAGATTTAAAAAAAAAAAGACTTAAACCGGATAAACCGATCCAACTAATAAGTATCAGTTATCTCTTTAATTTTTCAATGATGCTAATCACTCCTATACCCAATCAAAAGCATACTGCTCCCAAACCATCATAAAAAGGTCCCAAAAACCAAGTCCAGATCGCGAGACAATGCATATTCCCTTTCTCCGATGCCCTAGATCGGCGAACCGGATGACCGACCGGCATGTAGAACCGGGTTCGCATTCTTACCTGTCTTTTCACCAGACAGGGACGGTTAAGTATCCGGTTCCCGGCCCAAACCGGTCGGACATCCGACCCGGCCAGTTCTGATAACACTGATTTCCACACATTCTACTTTACCTAAGTTGGAAAAAATCTAACTCAGCCAGCCGTACGTTTCCTCACTCTCTCTCTCCCCAATCGCGAACTGTCTTCGTGTTCGTCTTATCTTTTGAGAGAGGAAGCAAGAGAAGAGTTCTCGCTGCTTCCGAGCTCATCCAATTAGGTTACTCTTTCCTGTTGTTCCGCATATTGATCGAAAGCTCGACTTCAAATCAGGTAATTTTCTTCTAGTTCTCGTCGATCTGATAAACTCTGCATGATTCGCCCGTCTCCGTGTCCTTTCTATGCCTGCTGATCTCTGATTTGGGAGATTCTTAATTTTACTCTGCATGGATTTCTTTTTTTCCGTTGTTCGAATTTTGTGCTTTTGAAGGTTAGAAAGAACATTGAGCTGAAATTAGGTTGTAAAGGAGGCAAATGTGTGATTTCTTCTTTATCTGGTAAGAACGTAGCCTGGATTAAACATATATTCATAGTATGACGGTTATCTTTTTGGTTAATCTTGAATTAAACCAACTGAAGAACAAATTACTTGCTTGATAGTAATTGCAGAATATTTTGTTGTATATGGAGAAGGTTTATAAGATATGGAGTTAGATTTATAGGGTACTAGTTTATGCCTTATAGACCAACCACATCTATTAAAGCATAAATACAAAGGAAAGTTGTATCATTAGTACTATTAATTCGGGTTCGGATTATGAAGAAGCGAGTTTTCTGTGTTTTAGAATTTGGATCATCATACACTCGCAAACTCTGCATCATCCTCTGAAAAATAATTTGACAATCTTACAGAGATGCTTGTTGCTAGTAATCTCTGTAAAATCTTCAACAATAGGAAGTCTGAGGGTATACCTTTTGTTTACCTTGTTTAACAAGAACTTCTTTTGGTATCTTTTCCTTCATTTCTCTTTTGAATTCTATGGTCAAAGGCTTTGGGTTGGAAAAAAAATTATTTTTACAATTTCTAACCAAGATATGTTTGAAGTCATTAATGCTTACCCGGGTATCTTTTTGTAGCTTTTAAGCTCTCTGTTTAGTGGACTCCTCATCCAACAGGCAAAGTTCATGTCTGATCTCGAAGTTCACATTCCATCTGCTTTCGGTAAGTGAAATATTATAACCTCAGCCTCATTCTTTTAACTTTATTTCGGTTATTCAAGTTTCTCATCACATGGCTTCAGATCCTTTTGCTGATGCAAGCACTGAGGACTCTGGTGCTGGATCGTATGTCCATATCCGCATGCAACAGCGGAATGGTCACGAAAACCTGACAACCTTGCAGGGTCTGAAGAAAGAATTTAGGTTCTAAAGGAGGCAAATATGTGATTTCTTCTTTATCTGGTAAGAACGTTGGATAGATTAAACATATATTCGTAGTATGACAGTTATCTATTTGGTTAAATCTTGAATTAAACCAACTGAAGAACAAATTACTTGCTTGATAGTAATTGCAGAATATTTTGTTGTATATGGAGAAGGTTTATGAGATATGGAGTTAGATTTATAAGGAACTAGTTTATGCCTCATAAACCAACCTCATCTATTAAAGTATAATAAATACAAAAGAAAGTTGTGTCATTAGTACTATTAATTCGGGTTCGGATTACGAAGAAGCGAGTTTTCTGCGTTTTAGAATTTGGATCATCATACCCTTACAAACTCTGCATCATCCTCTGAAAAATAATTTGACAATCTTACGGATATGATTTAAGCTAAAATGCTTATTGCTAGTAATCTCTATAAAAGAAGTCCGAGGGTATACCTTTTGTTTACCTTGTTTAACAAGAACCTCTTTTGGTATCTTTTCCTTCATTTCTCTTTTGAATTCTATGGTCCAAGGCTTTGTCTTGGAAAATTTCTTTTTGCAATTTCTAACCAAGATATGTTTGATGTCATTAATGCTTACCCGGGCATCTTTTTGTAGCTTTTAAGCTCTCTGATTACTGGACTCCAACAGCCAAAGTTCATGTCTGATCTCGAAGTTCACATTGCCTCTGCTTTCGGTAAGTGAAATATTAAAACCTGAGCCTCATTCTTTTAACTTTATTTCGGTTATTCAAGTTTCTCATCACATGGCTTCAGATCCTTTTGCTGATGCAAGCACTGAGGACTCTGGTGCTGGATCGAAAGAGTATGTCCATATCTGCATGCAACAGCGGAATGGTCACGAAAACCTGACAACCTTGCAGGGTCTGAAGAAAGAATTTAGGTTGTAAAGGAGGCAAATATGTGATTTCTTCTTTATCTGGTAAGAACGTTGGCTAGATTAAATATATATTCGTAGTATGACGGTTATCTTTTTGGTTAAATCTTGAATTAAACCAACTGAAGAACAAATTACTTGCTTGATAGTAATTGAAGAATATTTTGTTGTATATGGAGAAGGTTTATAAGATATGGAGTTAGATTTATAGGGTACTAGTTTATGCCTCATAGACCAACCTCATCTATTAAAGCATAAATACAAAGGAAAGTTGTGTCATTAGTACTATTAATTCGGGTTCGGATTATGAAGAAGCGAGTTTTCTGTGTTTTAGAATTTGGATCATCATACACTCGCAAACTCTGCATCATCCTCTGAAAAATAATTTGACAATCTTACAGATCTGATTTAAGCTAAAGATGCTTGTTGCTAGTAATCTCTGTAAAATCTTCAACAATAGGAAGTCTGAGGGTATACCTTTTGTTTACCTTGTTTAACAAGAACTTCTATTGGTATCTTTTCCTTCATTTCTCTTTTGATTTCTATGGTCAAAGGCTTTGTGTTGGAAAAAAATTATTTTTACAATTTCTAACCAAGATATGTTTGAAGTCATTAATGCTTACCCGGGTATCTTTTTGTAGCTTTTAAGCTCTCTGTTTAGTGGACTCCTCATCCAACAGGCAAAGTTAATGTCTGATCTCGAAGTTCACATTCCATCTGCTTTCGGTAAGTGAAATATTAAAACCTGAGCCGCATTCTTTTAACTTTATTTCGGTTATTCAAGTGTCTCATCACATGGCTTCAGATCCTTTTGCTGATGCAAGCACTGAGGACTCTGGTGCTGGATCGAAAGAGTATGTCCATATCCGCATGCAACAGCGGAATGGTCACGAAAACCTGACAACCTTGCAGGGTCTGAAGAAAGAATTTAGGTTCTAAAGGAGGAAAATATGTGATGTCTTCTTTATCTGGTAAGAACGTTGGCTAGATTAAACATATATTCGTAGTATGACAGTTATCTTTTTGGTTAAATCTTGAATTAAACCAACTGAAGTACAGATTACTTGCTTGATAGTAATTGCAGAATATTTTGTTGTATATGGAGAAGGTTTATAAGATATGGAGTTAGATTTATAGGGAACTAGTTTATGCCTCATAGACCAACCTCATCTATTAAAGTATAATAAATACAAAAGAAAGTTGTGTCATTAGTACTATTAATTCAGGTTCAGATTACGAAGAAGCGAGTTTTCTGCGTTTTAGAATTTGGATCATCATACCCTCACAAACTCTGCATCATCCTCTGAAAAATAATTTGACAATCTTACGGATATGATTTAAGCTAAAGATGCTTGTTGCTAGTAATCTCGTTAAAAGAAGTCTGAGGGTATACCTTTTGTTTAACAAGAACTTCTTTTGGTATCTTTTCCTTCATTTCTCTTTTGAATTCTATGGTCCAAGGCGTTGTGTTGGAAAAAAATAATTTTACAATTTCTAACCAAGATATGTTTGAAGTCATTAATGCTTACCCGTGCATCTTTTTGTAGCTTTTAAGCTCTCTGGTTACTGGACTCCTCATCCAACAGCCAAAGTTCATGTCTGATCTCGAAGTTCACATTCCATCTGTTTTTGGTAAGTGAAATATTATAACCTCAGCCTCATTCTTTTAACTTTAATTCGTTTAGAAGGAACATTGAGCTGAAATTAGGTTGTAAAGGAAGCAAATGTGTGATTTATTCTATATCTGGTAAGAACGTAGCCTGGATTAAACATCTTACGGATACGATTTAAGCTAAAATGCTTATTGCTAATAATATCTATAAAAGAAGTCTGAGGGTATACCTTTTGTTTAACAAGAACTTCTTTTGGTATCTTTTCCTTCATTTCTCTTTTGAATTCTATGGTCCAAGGCTTTGTGTTGGAAAAAAATATTTTTACAATGTCTAACCAAGATATGTTTGAAGTCATTAATGCTTACCCGTGCATCTTTTTGTAGCTTTTAAGCTCTCTGATTACTGGACTCCAACAGGCAAAGTTCATGTCTGATCTCGAAGTTCACATTGCCTCTGCTTTCGGTAACTGAAATATTAAAACCTGAGCCTCATTCTTTTAACTTTGTTTCGGTTATTCAAGTTTCTCATCACATGGCTTCAGATCCTTTTGCTGATTCAAGCGCTGAGGACTCTGGTGCTGGATCGTATGTCCATGCAACAGCGGAATGGTCACAAAAACTTGACAACCGAAAGAGTTTTGCTGCAATGATACTGTTGTGTTCAGGATCCAGAGCTAGGACAGGATCTCTTTCATTAACTCGGGATGGTTGCCAAAAAAATATATTTGATTTGCCTTGTCCCAATTTTTAATTGAAAGATTTGTGTTAAATGTTGATGGAATGGAGGATAAAAGTAGATGAATACAAAACTTGGGGATGAAATCATAGTGTACAGTAAACTCTTAATTTGTTACTTTTTACAGTTATAAAACTATAAGGGTCAATAAATAATAAGTAAAAAGTTATAACATATTATGTAAATTAGGGTTTAGATTCACAGCGGCACAGCACTCTCCAAAACTTCCATTTTAACTTTATTCTCTCTCAAGTCGCTCCAACTCCAACTCCAAGTCTACCATGTCTAGGCGTAGAAGAAAGGAAAAGGAGGAGACTCAAACAACGGTGATAATTTTCCTTATTTAATTATGAAAGCGGTAGTACAACGGTCATCCAATTTCATTTCATTTCGATTTTTTTTTTTTTTTGTACAGATCTGAGATATTGTTTTTTTTTTTTTTTTTTTTTTTTTGTACAGATCTGAGATATTGATTGCTTACTTGACTAGTTTTTTTTTTCCAGTTTAACAAAAATAAACTTGGTTTAGTCAAAATTAAGAACTCCTCATTTGAATTATACAAGATTGATACAAGTTATGTGACGGTATATATCATGCAGATAGGTTATTGCTTTTATTTTTTTTATAATAAATTACCTACCTATTGGATTTTTAAAATGGTTTATCTATTAATAAGTGTCTTGCTCTGGAATGTTATACTATCATGATGCCAATTACGAAAGTTGAAGAAGATGGTATTTGAATTAAAAAAGGAAAATCAATTTTATGTGATGATGTGGTAATATAGTGCTTTTTTTTTTTAATATTTATTTAAGGAATGTTTTATTTAAAATACACTGTGTCTCATTTTTAAGGAATGATACATTAAAACCATTATAAAAAATATGTTGGGTACACATTTAATTTAATTAATGCTATGTAATACGATTTGTGCAGATGTCATTAGCCTACACTTCTAAAGGTAAAGACCACCAAACAACACTGTCCGGTACTCCTCCGGCTGATGACCATTTCAAGATGAATATCCACGGGGTGAATTATGATCATCTTAGTATTAAACGTTCAATGAAAGATCACATGGATTTTTTTTGGCAAAGCAATGTTTTGACTCCATGCTTCATCGACAATGATAAAAAGATTATGTTTGTACATGGTCATTACGAGTCTGTGACCAACTGGTGCCAGAAGTTGTATAGCGCAGCAAAAATTCAGGCAAAGCCGGGAGCTAGAGAGTGTAAATGGACTTGGTGGTGGAATATCGTAGGGGATCCACTAAAGTCAATAGCAAGGTGATATTGTAAATTTGAAGTATTTGGGATTTATTTTTTTTTTTTTTTTTTAACTAAACAATTTCTAACCAGATCTATTTACAAATAGGGACATCGGTACATCTATAAAGGCGTTGCATCAGAGTGAATCATACCACGGTAATTTGTTCAGGGGAAGTTTTATTGGAAGAGACATTAAGGAGGTGAATTCTTCTCATGATGAAACTAAATTTGTTATCAGTTCTACGTGTGGTAGTGGTAAGTATTATGATGGGTATACATTTATATATAATTTTTTAGAATACATATGGAATTTCAAAATAGAAGTCACATTCTCTATTTGCAAACTAGTGAGCTGGCTTTTTGATTTATTAACTTTTATGTTAACAGTAAAAGTCAAGTCGGACTTTATGAGCGGATACATCGGAGATTTTAAGAGGCGTGATGAGCAAAGTAAAACAGGTTTGTCCTTGTAAATATTATAATATATTAGCTTGTAAATATTATGATTTTGAAAGTAATATGTTGTGTTGTTTGAATTATTAGTTGAGGATTACCAGGCTGAGGATCGTATTGCGTTCCACAAACTTATGGGTTTCATCATCACGTTTGTTGATAGTGGTGGGAAGGCGAGTGCGGAGTATGATTACAAGGGGGTGATGAGGAATGAGAAAATACTTGAGAGTCTTCTTCCTTATGAGTTGCATTCTTTTCTCCACTGTTTGTCCGACTCCACATATTCAGGAAGTCTCGGGTACGTGTGTCTAGCTAACTAGTTAGTTTATTATATATTAGATAATTACATTAGAAAGTATTGAATCATATACACACATTGCTCTTTTGTGGTGCAGATCACTTCCGAAAGGATGGGTTTTTGGTCACCCTTACTTGCTGGATGAGATGGAAGTTGTCCATTTTATCAGCACCCTCCACCATCTTTTGTTCAATGAACTTGAACGAAAAACCTTGGCTGAGGTGGACAAATGGTATCAGCCGACAGCATTGGTTAATTGGCAAGATAAAGCATTCAGAAGCACGGTGATGAAAGAAGTCTATTTTTTCACTGTGAAAAGTACGGCCGATAGGATCATCACCAATATCCCCAAAAATTATGCTACCACCAGTTCTTGCATATTGGCATTTAGAAACGGTGTGGAACATGGTTTCGAACATCTGGTATTGAAAATAATTTTTGTTTTAATTATTTAAAATATATTATATCTTCTATTTGACAATATTAATTATCTTTTTCAGCCTAACAATCTTGAAAGGTTCAAAAAGATGGTGGTTCAGAATATATTACTAGATTTCAATATATTGCCGGATATCTTTGAGTCGATGGGAAAACTCATTCATGCTTTGGATCTAAGTGAACAGTGAGTATATATAAATATAAATTACATGATTAGGTAGATAGAACACTTATGTGCCTTTGTTTATGTCTAATAGGAATGTTACAACATCAATATCGATATTGGCGGATCGTTGTAGCATGAACCTCTCCTATAAGGTGGAGCTCTTTAGAAACTTAGGCTGGAAGTTGTGACAAGCTGTGGCCTCGGTAAGATTTCTAAGTTGAGCTGAGCAAATATTGTGAACTAGCATTTGATGGGTAGATGGATATATTATCAAGTTGTGATGAAAAGGTGTTTTTAGACGTGTAGTTAGGTGTTTCAACGGTATGATTTTGGCTTGACTATGGAATGATATATATTATTATTAGTAAGAAACGTTTCTGTAATTAAATGATGTGGAACTATCATCTATATTGAATTTGTTAACTAAGTTTAGTGATTGAAGGGTAGCTAAAATGACTCTGTAGAGTTTGAATATATGCCTGCCTGATGTTATGCCTTTGTATCTATCTTATTACGTAACAAAGTTGTAGTCTGATGGAACTATCTATCTACATTTGGATTCAGGAATGTCTTGAGGAGGAAGACCTGAGTTGGGATGGACGAATGAATTATCCTTCATTTTGTTTGTGGAATTTTTTAAGTTATTATGGCTGAAGGTGACATTGCCACTTACTTAATGTTGTTTTTCACTTTCTTTGTCGAAGACACATATTATGCGGATATGGAATGATTGATGTGGTGAATGACAAAGTCAAAAGTGTGTTTATGGTTTTGGATGTGTGGTTGTATGGGGATATGCTTTTTGGCATTCACTGCACTGCACTGCAGCAAAGATGGACACATACACAGATGATTAGTATCCATCATCTCCTTACCTTGCTCATTGTCAACTGGAGGTGCAAGAGAAATTAATATATTTTGAGTAGAGAAGAGAAAGATGATGAAATTTGCATTGGCCCACAGAACAGAACATGGCCATTGAACCGAGGGACCCATACACACCATCTTCTCTTAATTAATTTTCTTGGTATTTTAGTGATTACCTACCTTACTTCAGACAGCTTAAATAGGAAAGCATCTGTCGGTGCATGCTTTCGTGGCCCCACGTACGTGTCAATTTAATCCCATGCACTCCTTCTCCTGTTACCACGCGCTCTAATAGTAATTGCACTCATTTATAAACGGAAATACTTCCTCTATGTACGTAGCGTAGGAAAGTAGTAAACTTAGCACCACAACTATTTATTGAATCAATCAATATATATACGTCCGTCCAAATACTAGTTTCAGTCACATACCAATATCTTGGCTCTCAACAACAAAAGTATGATTGTTGGAACAACTACCAATTGGTCTAGGCTAGGTCAAACAAAATAACTCCACCCCAAAAAGTAGTCTTATCAATATGAATGCTTCTCAAACATCTACAAGGTTGCCAATCCCTTGCTTATTTATATTAGTATAGCTGAGCCTTTTTTCTAGATGGTCTCCACTCGGTTTTGTTGTCTGACTGATGAAATGAAACTACATATGTTCTGGTGCCTCATGTCGGTTTCCCCTCTATGGCTGGAACATTCTTTCTTCTCCTCTGTCCACCATCAGGGACATCCTACCTCTTCCTTCCATCTTGGAACTCTCTTAATTTGACGAACCTGGACAATGGAGTATGATAAAGTTTCTACAAGGGAAAACATGTTGAGTGAAAAACAAACATTTGCAAGCTTCTATCTAACTACAGCAATGCAACAAGCTCTCACATAAAAATTAGACATACTTAAGCATCAAGGAAGAAGATTTTTGTTTTTTGCTAATTAGATGAACATCTGTTATGGATAGACAAATATATATAATTTGATAAATTCCTTCTTTTGCTTGCTGTCGCACGAATGATTGAGCATCCTTCAAGCTTCCTACTATTTCTAAATCAATGTTTTTTTTTTTTTTTTCTCCCACAGTGTGGAAGAATCCAAGAGTAGAACATAAAGGGCCGAGACAACGGGCAAGTGTTGATGTCAAGAACCTGTCTAAGATGGAATATTGCTCATGCTAGTACTTCTATAGAACCTGAAGTACTCTTCCACACCTTCTCCACAAGTTTCTTTAATAGTTTCTAACAAAGACTTCAAAGTTTTGATTTTTGACTCATGTCAAGCTTTGTGATCCACCGAAGATGATTTTCCAGTGAATGACAGATGCGCTTCCTCCACAAGTTTCTTTATTAGTTTCCAACAAAGACTTCAAAGTTTTGACTCATGTCAAGCTTTGTGTTTCAAACATACTTTATATGTTTGATGAACTAGCAAGAGATTGGCACGTATAAAGTTGACAGACTACCTGGAGAATCAGGATCTTCAACTCATCATCTAGACGGCCTGGCAAGGAAAGTAAAATCTGCATGCACATTTTCAAAGACAGGGTTTTTACTGAAGATAGGAGAATCATCATCTATGTTTAGTGCCACATTCTCTCTGATTTGAAATTGATGGTGCTTCTCCACAGAAAATCACTGAATACTCTACAAACAGTAACTTCAATATTTCGAGCTTTATTATCATCTGTTTAGATTTCTCCAAAACATTCCCAGTATAATCAACTACAGGAGTAAAAAGTGACCTCAAAATACTACACATTGGTCTAAAAACACGATATTATCAGTTTTTATTAGCATAATAACAGCAATCTAGAGAGCAATATTATCGAATCTATTAGCATTCAGTGATTGCTCAACTGATCGGTGCATCATTCATCCCACTCCCTCCCTATGCCTAGCATCAAACTACTCCAACAGTCTATTCAATATGATAATCAAAATACACATGCTTACTTAAAGTTTTATCTCTACTTACCATAACATGATAATGCAACAAGATACTATTTTTGCTTACACCTAAACAATCTTGATATATTAAATACCAGTCAGATCCATCTCTACAAGATTATGCATGCTTTGACAGCTTGATCAAAAACACCAACTTCCTAGCAGATAGCAGTAAAAAAAAATTCCCAACTTCAATGTAGCAGATAGGTTAAAATATAGCAGATGCGTCAAAATCCCAACTTGTATAAAGACATCCCAACTTCTATACAGCACATGGGTGAAAATCACGACTTTTATATACCAGATGGGTCAAAATCACGACTTTGCACATAGAAGATGGGTCAAAATCAGTATAAAATCATCTTCATTCAATGTACTAGCAACAGATTGGCACGTATAAAGTTGACAAACTACCTGGAGAATCAGGATCTTCAACTCATCATCTGACCTGGCAAGGAAAATAAAATCTGCAGATTTTCAAAGACAGGGTTTTTACTGAAGATAGGAGAATCATAATCTATGTTGGAACTCTCTTAATTTGACGAACCTGGACAATGGAGTATGATAAGTTTCTACCTATCACAAGGGAAAACAACATGTTGAAAGCCAGCCAGTGAAAAACAAACAAACATTTGCAAGCTGCTATCTAACTACAGCTATGCAAGAAGCTCTCGCATAAAAATTAGACATACTTAAGCATGAAATTCACTACTTCACTTGAGGAAGATTTTAGATGAAGATCTGTTATGGATAGACAAATATAATTTGATATTGATTTACCACGATCCTTGTTGTCACACGAGCATCCTTCAAGCTTCCTACTATTTCAAAATCAATGTTTTTTTTCAAACGCTTCCTTTTGTGCCATTAACTGGGAATATATCACATAAAGAGGAGGTGGGAGTAGTTCTGTCTGCCAAGTTGTGCTGCTTCATCTTATTTGTGTGTTCAATTCCTAACTGATTCTGCACTGGCAAGGAAGCCTTCCTCAGGGACTTGAGGTGTGAAGGAAGGAAGGCTCGATAACAACTATTTCCTCCTCAAGCACTTTTGTTCCAGTTGTTCATGGAGCTTGCACAATTCTTTGCGCTGATGACTACGAAAGCATCAGTCGAGAAAATTCATTGTAGATAGAGAATAATATATATGGCAACAATTAAAATGACTGCCTACTAGAAGCAGCAAACAATCACCTGGAAAAGCTCCAAGTTAAGTCTCCTTAACATGAGATCATGAGCTGTATAACTGAACCTTTGATCTCTTCAGGTGCATATCCTGAAAGAATTGCATGTCTTTCCTTCTTAATAACTTTAGTTTGATCTATCGCGTTCGATTTATCATGAGACAGATTTCCAGAGAGACCACCTGGAAGCTTTGGCACAAGAAAGCTAGCCATTGCACCAAATGCGCTAGGGGTTGGAGCTGGCGGCGTCTCATTTTCTTTGTCCAAAGACACTTTCTATTTGAGAGACTATCCTATCCTTGGAATGTTTATCAATGTCACCCACTATGTACAAGGTTGCATTTGCAGGGAAGTACCAACGCTCATGGAACTTCCTTATTTTATCAGCATCCCATTTCTTGATCTGCTCCTCCAGTCCAATTGGGAATCTCCTGCTAAGCTTGTTCTCAGGATGAAGATGTTGCAATAACTGCAGTGAGAAGGAGAGATACATAATTGATTCTGTCTAGAAGTACAAGAACACTGGACGGCTTTATCTTTTTTAAAAATAAATACAAAAATGATTGCGAGAATAAGTTAAGTTACTCCATTTTACCTGACAATCAACACGGTATTCTATCGTGTTCATCATATCTGCAGCTCCGAGAGTATAGCTCGCCGTTCTTTTTCAACCCTAGAGGCAAGAAACTTTGGGTGGAAGGCAATCTGCATTTGTTTAAGAATACTAAGTTGATGGACTATCTTAAATGGCACAACTTTATATTCATATAGCATTTTCACTGAACAGGGAGGATCAGGATACGAATTTTAGATAGAGAAAAACAGGAGAATATGTATAAGGAAATGTGGTGCAGATTTTACCTCATTAAAAGCATCCAGCACAGACGGAAGCAGATCTTCTCCGGTGTCCTGGAAAAATAATATCATCATACAGTCAAAACATCTAGTTGGCATTCTTTTAGTTTTAGATGCAAGATAATTAATTAACAATAGAGAATGCAAGAGAAACTGTTATTTAGGAACAGATTAGATACTCCAAGATATCAAATAAGACAAGACTATGTATGCTTGCTTCTGGATGCATAGATTAATAACAGAGACCATAAGATCGATCAATTAGTAAAGCGAGAAAACCAACCTTTGCACTGATTGGTGAATGAATGTGAAACACTGTATGGTGGAAATCAGTATAAGCATTAGAGCGTGCCCCTGTCCCAATGTTCAATCATATGGGCAATTCCTTGTTCATCTTCATCCTCATCAATAGATCCTGCATGAACTTCCATGTGGGCTTCGAACCTGAAATGCCAGGAGATTGTCATTACATGTAGCTCAATATTGCGTTGTTTATATATTCGGGGTAGTGACAACATTATTGTCTTTTATTGATTATTATTATATAAAGGAAAATGATAAAAAGTCCGATTTCAGCGTTCCTATATGTTCCGACTAAGAGAGGTTCACTGTTTGCCCAAAAAGTTCGACATATTTACTTCCAATGCCACTCCCTCACAGTCGGACTGAATCGGAATCCCTCAGTCGGATTGTCTATCACACTCCTTATATAAAATATATGCTGCCTCTACTGAAACTACAATTGATAAAAAGAAACACCTGGGTTGCATTTCCCTAAGAAGCATTAACAAACTTACCATTGATCTTAGCGTACCTGCTTGGAGGAACCTTATTAGGTAAAATAAGATATCGAAGCCCATTCTTCAACTGTCCACGATGTAACTTTGGGTGAGACGGGAGTTTGGAGCTCAAAAAGCTGTCTAGCTCTGCCCTATCAAATTCGTAATTCTCGGAATCTAGCTCTTGTTTCTCAAGAACACTATCCGGCCATGTAGTGCTAGCAGCATGTGGCTCCTCTGGACCAGCAGTGGCACATGAAACATGTGAATGCTTCACCTGGAAACCATCAGAATTTTCAAAGGAGCAAACTTCATAAACATCTGGGTAAAAAATAGTACAGCACTTCCAAAAGAAGGAACTGTGTACTAAAGGTTTTAACCGTTTTCTCACCAAGGGATTGTCCAATCTGGACAAGTGAAAACCAGATCTGTCGACAAAAGCCCTAGGAATACATATGCCAATGCCCTGATGGCTTTTTCGATGTTTAAAGGAGCAAGAGATGCCATTCTTTAACTCCTGAGCATGGAACTGAGACATCCGTCCTTATTCTTCTTTTTAAGAAATCTTGACCCACCACCACCACGTACAGCATCATATTGCCACCTTACATCAATAGGTGAAAACCACTGGTTATGCTAAATCTATCTCTCGTACAAAGTGACATCATACTAATTAAGAGTAATTAAACTGCAAAAGGTTGTTGTCAAGACAATAATTAGGTCCACATATAACTTAAACCCACAATCAAGTAAAAATCCTTCTCTTAAAATTCCGGTGCCTAGTCAAGTAAATCCTACTAAGCTCATAATAATAAAATAATACTAAGAGAAACTTTATGGGGTAAACACCTTGATCACGTATTTGTACATCTATGATGAAAGTCATGATTTTCTTAAGAATCTATATTTTTGAATGAATAAGTAAGATGTAAGTTGATGACAAGACGGTTTGCCCAAAAATGACATTTTTTTCCATAGTTAATAGAATGAAACCATCAAAAGGGCAGAACTCATTTACAAAACAGGGGATCAGATGTAGCCAAGCTCTAAGTTCACATCAAATGGATCACAATGATAACCAAGCGACGGAGTATGAGTACAATTTCACGCATAGACATAAATAGCTTATCTGCAGCCAAGCCAAGCCAATCCTATGGTTTTGTATTGACACGGCACATTCTAATTCTACTAACAATCAAAACATGTTCTAGAGTATCAAACTCTTTATGAAAGGGGTATTGGTACTTACAGATTTGGTTATAGTACAGAGCCTGTACAGGACTTGGAGGCAATGAAAACAAGAGCCACCGACTAAAACAGAAAGGCATCTCTCTACTATAAGAAGCTAACTAACAATTTATATATATGACTTCACTTTCGAAGCAAAATCCACCTCCTTTAAGTTACTAAGCTCTCTGTCCTCTCAGTGCGCAGAAATGCAATTTTGCGTGCTAAGGGACTGTAAAAACAATTTCCCTACATCAAAAACTCTCTCATCATGTTCATCACTCCATAGTTTCTCAATCTTTAACTGAAAAAACAAAAATTCATCCTGACCAAATCTTACGCTGAGCAGAGATACACAATTCTCTATCTTCCCACTGAACGATGAGCTGAATTTCGATTCCAAAATCACGATATTATTAGCAACTATCTTCATCCACGATAATTAGTTAAAATTTACCGGATGTTCCAAGATAAAAATCAAGAATTGCAAAAGAAACAAGCTACAGTGCTCTGCTATACTCAGTCAGCCACCGCCAGAGCAAACACTGCAAGCTGAATTGAGATTGAATATCGGATTGGATTGAAGATAATTACCTCGGGGAAGAAGAGACGGATAGACGCCGTGAGCTGAACCGGGTCATCGAGCTGCAAACCGGGTTCAACCGGGTATTTGGGTTTCCGTCGCCGTCTCTTCTAGAAGGCGGAGATAGCCGGAGCTGTGGAACGGTAGCCACCAGAGAGGTGGAGGTGGGCAACTGGGCATTGCTGTTGTGGATGGTGTGGTTGTTCGTTTTGGAGGAGAAGCCAACACAACACAACACGAGAGGAGACTACGGCCGCTGATTTTTTCCTCTATTCTTCGTTTTCGGTTGCTAGATTTTTTTCCCTATTTTCATTTTTTTTCTGTTGTAATAATTTCTAAATATAATTAATTTGTCCTTGAAGTTCTATTGTAGTTATATTTGAGACTCAAACTTTGCCTGCATCTTATTTTAGCCAAAATAACCACACAATAACATCAAAATATTTATAAAAAATATATTTAAAAAACAATAATAAATTATAATATATTCGAAGATTTTATTCAAATTGGTATGGAGATATTTAATTAATTGTTGATAATTTGTTAAATCGACTAACCGAAGATATAGAAAAAAAAAAATGAAGTGGGATGAAAAGTTAACATGAGAGTGAGATTGTTGATCTTCATTATTATTATTATTATTATGGTATATATATATATTTAGTAAAAGGCTAATTAGGAACTACATGTAGATTAATTACAATTTATATTGGGACAGTCTGTACAGGGTAAAGTGGCGGTCATTTGTCCATTCTCATGGTTATTAGCGGAGTTTGAATTTCTGACATTTAGTTAAGGTATGAAACACTGAACCGCTACACCATATTATTAGTAATATTTTATGAATAAACTTTAGTTTCATATTTGGAAGACAAAAATATTTATTAATTAAGAAGATGACTAGCGGGCAGGAAAAAAAATCCAGTGTAAAGGAATGAGCTAGTAGTGGCGACACTATATCTACGTAATGTCCGGATTCTCCCACTCACGGTCTGTGGTTTTTTCCGATCAGACTTGGTGAAGGGCCAGCACATACACTGACCCCATCAACATAGCTCCACTAGCAACTTAATATAGTAAATAGTGAGTTTGTTATACCCAATTCTACTTGCATCTTCATTAAAAAAAACGAAGTAGATAGCTAGAATAATTTGTAAGAGAAAATACATAAGCCAGGCCCACAGGCCGAGTATGACACGCAGGCCGCATACACGTTTTCATATGTCTTAATAAACTTAGGCTTAAGTAAAAAACCAACGCCCTCAGCCGAATAAGCCCGTGAGTTTAAATTTTATTTATAGTTTAGTCTTTATTATTTTATAAAATACCAGAAAATATGCTAAGAGGTGGGTTTACGGTAGGGATGGCAACGGGGCGGAGCGGGTATCGTCATATCCGTGCCCGCCCCGTACATATCACGGTGCGGGTCTGATGGGTATAAAAATCCCGCGGGTCGAATCACGACCTCCGCCCCGCGATTTCCAGACAACCACATCACTCATCAGCTCTGAGTATGTAGTATCTACAAATTCTGATGAAAGTGTCCATTACCTTGATATGTGGATTCGTCAATCGAATCTGATGTAGTGGTCGCAGCAATACCCGACTCGCAGCTACGAGAACGATTAGCGGGCCGCGGTGTCGACTGGTGGATGCAGTAGTCGTGAGACACAACTCTGGAGCTTGGACTGGTAGGTACGGTCTCCACTCTCGTCTCTGACACAGTCAATAGATCAAACCCTATGAGTGAAGGAAGCGGCGTGAATATTTTATTTTTTGTTAGAGCGGCGTGAAGATGAGTTGGATGATGGATCTAGCTAACCCTACGTATGAGTGAAACTGAAAGGAAGGAGTTGAAGCGGCGTGAAGATGATGAATAGTTAATTAGCATTATTTATAGGTTTGTCCTTATAGTTTTAATATGAGTTATATTAACTTTCTTTTTAAATAACATAATATATATCATATATGTATGTTGCGGGGCGGGTCAACGTGGCCTATTGACCCCAGACCCGGACCCGCCCCGTGTATAAGTAGACCCGAACTCGCCCCAAAATCCACGGGGCACGGGTCAAATTCGGGGTGGGTACCCGCGGGTCAGAGGGTATATGCGATTGCCACCCCTAGTTTACGGGACCCCCGCGACCTTGGACCTAGACCGATCCCATCTCGTGGGTGACTATACTCGAACCTGTCCCACGTAGGGGGTGAAATCGGATCGGTCGGTCCGGATTTTCACTTCATTCGGCCGGAGACCGAAATATTTGATCCGGATTTTTCCACACAAAGAAAACAATCAAAAAACCGTTTAACAAAAAATAAACCTTCCAAAACTAATTCGGTTTTTCGTTTTGGATTTTCGGTTAAAACCAAATATCTGAAAATAAACTTTTGCATAGTCAAAATCACATAAAATAATTGTATTTATCCCGTATGTAACTATGTGATTTATAAATGGAGTTTGGATTATAAATCTTCGTTGAATTAATTACGGACCATTGGAATGATGGAATCTGAATAGCTTTTTGTCTCCATCTTTAAGTCCGGAGAAGCGTAAAGTCATTTTTTATAGAGGACAAGTGTGGAGTCTGAAGAGAGTTAATGTCATTGTAGAAGAGACTCTTCATTATCTCTATATTATGTAGTCTATTTTTTATATATATATATATACATTGCTTTCGCAATTTCAGACCGAGAGCGTTAAGGTTAAAGCTCTCCCCAAGGTGGCATCTCCGGCGGGATTTGACATCGGGTCGCCCACGGGAACACTACTCGATTTACCGTCCAACCAACCTTGGGTGTATCTGTAGTCTATAATATTAGGTTTATTAGCGGTCTTCTTATTAATTATTATATTAATTAAGGGTCTCATTAAATATTAAATAAGTAATAACTAATATAGCATTTAATATATTACAATATTTCGGTCGGTTCGGTCTCCATGGTTTTTTGGTGTGAGAACCGAACCAAATCGAAAATCCGAACTATACATGTAAAAGCCGACCATATACCGAACCGAATATTAACATATCAATTTTTCGATCCGGACCGGTTCGATTTTGACCGGTTTTTCGATTCGGCCGGATTTTAGTTTCACCCCTAGACTCTCACGGGGCGTGGGTCAACAGTCCAAAACTAGACGGGGCCTCGTAGGTCAACGGGTGCCCGTGACCCGTTGACACCCCTACTAAATAACATCAAACTTTTTAATGAATTCCAAACCAAACAACACCTAGTTAGAACAATTAATAGAAGCATAATTATTTGTAAATAAAATAAAATTAATTATTGATAATTTAAAATATTGATATATTTTTGTCATTTACTAAATATATTTTAATATTTCTCTTTTTTGTGATAGTTGATTTTTACTAGTTTAAAATTTTGACATATTGTTTTAGTATAGTATTATTATTAATTTAAATATAGTAGTAAAATTATTTTGCAAGAGTGCAATCAAGTAATCTGCTATTAGGAATCAAAGGAAATGAGAGTGTTTTAGAAAATTAAATTCTTACACTACTCTTTTATTTTATCTACATTTAATTATCCTAGTTATTAACGTGCGCGTTGCACTTGCACGTGTATCGATCGTCTAAATTTCAAGATACATAATTTATCTTGAGTTTTCTAAATATGATCATATTTAATTAATACATGGGCAAGTCGAGGGGTTGCGAGAAATGAATATGTGTGATAAAGAAGAACGATGTTAGATCATAATTCAAAAAAAATCTGAAGTCGACGACTGGTGAGTCAGAACCATCAAGGTCGGGATCCGGAAAATTCAACGGCCTTTTAGGTCCAAAATAAGAAGAAAAAGATAAAAGGCCGGCACTTTTTTTTTAAGAGTTGACGCCAACCAAGATGACATTCGAGATAGAGTAGCGCCCCTCATCAAAGCCCTTTCCCCCTTAAGGAAAATAGAGAGGCGTCAACTCAAATTCAAGAGTAAACCATTCCTCTTAAGGAATGATGAGGTGACGACCTATTTGCCACATCACTGAAGAAACTTCATCTCTAAAGAACGGTGAGGTGAAAACCTGCTTGGGGAGACCTTCCTCTTAGGAAAGTTGAGGTGGCAACCTTCTTGTCAGCTACTGACCCACTACCGTCTCTCCAACCAATCACAATGGGTGGTCGTTGCCCTTAAAAATAGCTAATCAAAGCAGGGCTACCGCCGTTAAAGTCGGTAAAACTCATACTTATAAATACTCCAATGTTTTTTTCATACTAAAGGTACTTTTCATACAACATGTTTGACCGAATATGGCTTTTGGTACAAGATGTTTTTTTGTATGAATTTGGTACCAAACGTTTCAAATTTTACGCCTTTTGGTACATCTGTTAGTTGATCGTTAGTTTTGACCGTTAAATGGCATGTGCAAGTCACGTGACTCACACTAAACTTTTTATTTTGTTCAATTTAGTCCCTGACATACATCCTTAACTTTTATTTTGTTTAATTTAGTCCTAAAATTTCAAAATCGAACCTAATTGAACCCATTTGACCTAGCCGAACCTAGCCTAGGGCTACGTTCGACACTCGGTCAGGGTCGCCAGAGCCAGCCGATCCCGACCCAGGGTTGGACCTAGCCCTAGGCTAGGCCTGGTTAGTTCAGTTGGGACATAGCCCCAATTGACCCAATTGAGGCTATGTCCAAATTGACCTAGCCGGACCTAACCTATGGCTCGGTCAGACCCTGGGTCGGGGTCGTCGGACCCCGACCTAGTGTTGGACCTAGCCTATGGCTAGGTCCGGCTAGATCAATTGGGTTCGATTTGGTTAAATTTGGTTCGATTTTGAAATTTTAGGACTAAATTAAACAAAATAAAAGTTAAAGATGTATTTGAAAGAAAAAATGAACAAAATCAAAAGTTTAGGATGGGTCACGTGACTTGCACATGTCATTTAACGGTCAAAACTAATGGTCAACTAACAGATGTACCAAAAGTCATAATATTTCAAACGTTTGGTACAAAAAAAAAATATATGGTACTAAAAGACATATTCGCTCAAACATGTTGTATGAAAAGTACATTTAACCATTACCCTACATATTATTATTTACTCTCATAATCCATTATTGACTTAAGCTTCGGAGTGGAATCAGGGGCAACTCTCCACCCTTTTTCAGGTTAACGCCACAAAGCTCCCAAAAGGGAATTGAGTACCAGTTTGAAGTCAAGATAGAGACCTAAGAGAGCTGCCCAATGCGAATTCCTGAAGTCCATTCCCGAAAGTTAAAAGCCAGTCGATTCTTGATCTAATATTTGGTGCCTTCTAAGGGAAGGCGGTCAAGAAGTCATGACACCACCATGAAATCGTTCAAGACGATGCATCGAACCTGTTAATCCCATTTTTCCTTAATAAATATGTATTTCAAGCAGTGTTATCAGAACCGGACCGGACACCGAACCGGTGAGGGGTCCGATTTCCGGTTCGTCCGGTTCGACCGGGTCTGACCGCGGTTCGATGTTCAGCCCAGCCCAGAGTTTCACGCTAGGTAACAGAAGTCCAAACAAACTCACCCTACCTTGGACTTTGGACTAAAACGTCCTCTCACCTCTTCTCTCTCCATCTCTTCTCTCTTCTCTCCCTTCCTCTCCATATATTCTCTCTCCATCTCTTCTCTCTTCTCTCCCTTCCTCTCCATCTATTCTCTCTCCAATCTCCATCTCTTCTCTCCCTTCCTCTCCACCCACCTCCCTTCTTCTCCACCCACCGTCACAAGCTTCGCCTCCATGCCAGCTTCCACGACCACCCACCGTCGCCACAGCCATCTCTACAGGTGGGGATTAACGAAGATCATACACTGGTCGTCTACGACGAGCCCACCGGGATGCTCTCTGAAATGTTCAATTTCCCGGCGGCCGGAGGTGGAGCTGTCACCCGATTTCTGCACCATCAAGCCTCGATGAACGCGCCATCAGACTACATGCGACTCTTTCTGATGAATCATGCGGCAGTTTAAACCAGATCGTCGCCGTCCCCTCCTAATTCCGCCGCCGCCACCACATCCATGCTTCTACCAAGCCCGAACTCTAAGCCCACGCTTCTCCTCCTAGCTTCCCCCTCTCCTTCCCTGCTGGTCTCGCGGCAAACCGATGGCCACTTTCTCCGGATCCGGTGGCCAATTAAAATTTGTGACCAACCTAAGAAAGATCCGTCCTAGCGGAGGAGCGGCCGCGTCGGAGTGAAGTCGGACTGTCTGAGCCGTAGCCATTTCTATTAAGTTTTTTTTTTTAAAAAAGTTTGACCCGGTGAACCGTCCGGTCCGCCCAGAACCGGCCGGTTCGTCATAAAACCGGTATTTGAAGCGGGTTCACTTACATCCTCCGAAAATGTTCGAACCAGACCG
Organism: Clarkia xantiana subsp. parviflora; assembly: GCA_036873135.1. Classification (NCBI taxonomy): domain Eukaryota; kingdom Viridiplantae; phylum Streptophyta; class Magnoliopsida; order Myrtales; family Onagraceae; genus Clarkia; species Clarkia xantiana. The sequence goes on from JAPTYO010000003.1 coordinate 18,909,909, forward strand.
TGGAGGGGTCCGGTTCCGGTTCGAACCCGGTCGGACCGCCGGTCCGGTCCGGTTCTGATAACACTGATTTCAAGGACCAGAATAAACATTAACTGGTTACTACGGTCGGTTCGTTTGAATTCTTCATCAGGTCACTGGGAAATTCTCCATCGGTTTTCTTTAGAGTTGTAAGAGCGGAGTGTAACTTGTCAAAATATTCTGGCTTGGTGCGCTTCTTTAGTACAACTACTTCTTCACCAGCTTCCAAATTTGCCCAGGAAAAGAAATCTAACACGATCCAATCATATCCTAGGGTTTGCAAACTCCAATCATCCACTCGTTTGAAGGTTACACAAGTTGGGCACCACTACCAGGGATAGACTCATATGCTCCAAATACAAATAGTTGTTCGCCAACCGTCAAGGTAAATGACCGACGGAGGAGTGGTACTGGAGTGGATGATGAGCTCAACAGCCCCATTTAAACTTGTGGCAGTTATATTCCTTTAGCGTGTCCGCCGCCTTTTCAGAAATAGATGCTTCTCCTGCATAAACAAGTATGGAGGAGGATTTTGCATAAGCATGAGATGCTAAACGTGTGTTTGTGTTTAACATATGAAAAATTGGAGACTCTTCGGAGTTGATACAGTCACCAATACGGATGGTAATAATCTTATCACAATATATGAGAGGGGTGACAGCTGAACAAAGAGCAAATGGTCATCAAAGTTGAGATCATTAAGCCACGATGAATCTTTTGCAAAAGTTGTTAAACATACATACATACATACATACATACATGTCATCACTAATGGAATAGCTAGGACATTAGATGATGATGGGATAAGATATATTGTAGGTATGAATGAAACCAAATACAACATTATGATCCTAAATTACTGTAGAGTCACCAGAAGAAGAAGTATGTAGAGGAATCTTAAACGGTGTAAAATGCATTATCAAACGCTTAAGGGTTCTTTTTGTATCTTCAAAGTACATTTGTTGCCAAATGGGTCTGTCAGTTGGAGGTATATTGACACGTTTATGGACGTAAATAGTCATTATATCCATGATATCAAGTAGCTGTTCAACAACCACTTGATCATCAATATCGGTGGGTTTACCTAAACCAACCAGTCACATATAGATTTCAAGCAGAATGAATGGTGTTATTGAATTGTGGAATAATTAGAAACACAGAAGAGCTAGCTAGACATTGTTAAGTCCTGAACTTGTCGGGTAGCGGGTGTTCAGTACTTAGTGCGGGTGTGTACGTAGTAAATTTTCGGTTTATTCGAAGCTCTGGAACGCTTGCGGGTCGCTCTGCGAGTACGTTGCCGTCAGAGACCTGCAGGAAGGACAATAACGAGTACCAGGAGAGGGGGTGATACTCGATGCGCCCTCTCCGATGCTTAGGTAAGTATCGGATTTTAGAGAGATAGAGCTAGAGAGAAGGCAGAGTTCATTTGTAAAATTGCCCAAATGAGGGAATGTATAAAATGAGAGCCCAAGGCGTGTTTATTTATAAAGCATTTTGGCCTTGGACCCGGTTTTGAGTGGAAAACCGTAATCCCGGTTCGATCGATCGAACCGTGATACGAGATGGTTTTGAGCAATCTTACGAATGAGTGTGTACGAGGTGTGTAGAGTCGCGATCGACGGGGGATACGCGCACACCGACGAGAGACATTCGAACTAGTTCGACCCCGGAGTTTCAGGATGATGTGCTGGCCGGGAATGAACAGGCGATGTATGACCTCAGTGAGGAATTTGTCGAACATGTATTCAATGTTGCCCCAGACTAAATACAATTAATTCGTAATAAATACAATTTAATTAAATAAATATAAAATTTTAATAACTAAATATGCTCACCGCCACGTGTTGATGTTAAATTAAGCTAGCAAATTTCAAATATGCTTAGGAATTTGGAAATTGAGTAAACAAAAAGCGCAAGTTTCCGTCACAATTTAAAACCAAATTAGATGGAGCGAGCAGATTTTGTATAAGTGCAGTTAACAAATTTGTCCAAAAAATTCAAGCTAGAAGAGGTGGAGAGATGGCTGTGTTGGACCTCAGGCCGAGACATTGATGCCCTCGATGCTTTATTAGATGTAAGCTTTGTTATTTTAGAGAAAGGGTACAAATTAAGAAAAGATGGTTACCGTAATTAAGAAAAGACCAAATCCTCCTCCTAGTATAGTAGGTTCTTCATTATAATCTCCACTCCCATCTGAATTTTGTACATGATCAACCTACCTTTGATTCGAATTCTATGGTGCAATTTCTCAAACACACACTGAACAAACCCCGCTTTTAATTCCAAGTTCAAACCACAAAAAGAATGAGCATCATAGAACCCATTAAGCATACTCATCTCTCACGAATTACCATGCAATAACAAACTCCCTTAACAATCTTGAATACCAGTCATCTCTACTGCAGGAATTCTGTCAGCTTGATCAAAAACACCAACTTCCTTCTTAGCATATAGCAGCAGTCAAAAACCCCCAACTTCTTCTATACAGCAGCACATGGGTCAAAATCAAGACTTTTATATACCAGATGGATCAAAATCAAGACTTTTATATACCAGATGGGTCAAAATCATCTTCATGCCGCCCCTAGTAAATGGGATATTACTATGTGTTGAAGTAATATCCCATTTCCGACGGATTAGAATTCGCACGATTCCTTATCACACGTTTTTTCTTGCCCTTGCCCTTGTGTTTGCTTTGCTGCCCTGACTCCTTGTCTAGTAAAGACCCCTCTTGTAGTGGACACCTTGCATAGAAAACACAAAAAATATATAATTTATAAGTAACATATATATATACTCAATAATAATGATGATACTCACAGTCCAATGCATTGCCCAAATAAGTAATTTCCATCGAGCTCGACACGACCAGATGATATAATCTTTCCCAAAAGCTGGTCTCCCCGATCCTTAATACCAATAAGGGCAAAATGGAGATGGGTGTTCATCCAACCCACACAAAATTTAAGGTGTGAATCATATGACTTGTTCAAATTCACGACGCATCTAAGTCCAATGATATTGCCATCCTTCAATATGTTGATCCCGGGAATCTCCAGAAGACTACTCAATCCTTGGACAAATCCTTTAGTTTTCTTTCGCATCAAATCATACACACGCCATTTTGCTCCACGTATATGGAACAAAATACTACCCACCACTACAAACTGCTGTACTCCATTATAATCCGAGCAACTGATATATGAGAATAAATCCCATCGGTTTTCTTTAGAGTTGTAGGAACGGAGTTGCAACTGGTCGAAATATTCCGGCTTGACGCACTTCGATAGTACAGCTACTATCTCTTCTTCACCTTCCAGATTTGTCCAGGAAAAGATATCAAACACAAACCAATCAACTATACTAGGGTTTGCAACCTCCAACCATTCACCCGTTTGAAGGTCACAAAAGTACGCAGCAGTACCAGGGATAGACTCATATGCTCCAAAAAAAAATATCTTTTTGGCAGGTTTGCCAATAGTCAAAGTAAATGGCGCACGGAGGAGTGGAGGAGGTGGTGAAGTGGATGATGAGCCCAACGGCACCCATTCAGGAGATTCAAGTGAATCAAATTGATGCCAGTTGTATTCCCTTAGCGTGTCCTTTCCAGAAACAGATACTAGTCCTCCATAAACGAAAATGGAGGAATTTGCATAAGTGCAAGTTGCAAAATGTGTGTCTGAGTTGAGCATATGAAAAACTGGAGACTCTTCGGAGTTAATACAGTCACCAATACGGATAGCAATAAACTTCTCGCAATGTGGTTTTGACAGCTGAGCAAACAGCCAATGGTCATCAAAGTTGAGATCATTAAGCCATGATGAATCTTCTGCAAAAGTTGTTAAACATACATACATACATGTCAGCATTAATGGAATAGCTAGGACATTAGATAATGGATGGGATAAGATATATTATATGTATGAATGAAAGAAAGAACATTATGATCCTAAATTACTGTAAAAGAATCTCACCAGAAGAAGAAGAAGACTGTAGAGGAATCTCAGACGGTGCAAAATGCTTTATCAAACGCTCAAGGGTTCTTATTGTATCTTCAAGGTACATTTGTTGCCAAATGGGTCTGTCAGTTTGAGGTATGTTGGCACATTTATGGACGTAAACAGTCAATCTATCCATGATATCAAGTAGCTGCTCAAGACACACTTGATCGATATCTGTGGGATTACCTAAATCAAACAATCAAGCAGAATAGTGTTTGAATTGTGAAATAGAAACAAAAACAACAGAAGAGACATTCTTATAATTAGTTGTGTTGTAATGTACATACATACCTTCAATCATCCTCATCTTCTCCAAGTTATACACAATCTTATCAATTGTAGCAATCTCCTCCAAAATAGACTCCAATTCAGAAAGCTCATTCCATTGCTTGCCAACCCAGATTCTCAAGGTATCGATGATCTAACAATTATGCCATAATTAATTAGTAAATTAAAGGAGGAAATTAAGTTGAAACCCTAATTAACAGTAAATATCCTAGTAACTGAACTCACATCGGGTTGAGAAGAAGACTGTCCCGCCATAGGAAGATGGCGATGGAAGCGGCGGTCGGCTGGTCGCGGCTGGCGATGGAGCGGTGTCGGCTGGATGCGCTGGTCTCTAGCTCTGGACTCAGTCCGTCTGAAGTGCTGCGGCTTGTCGCGTGAATGAATGGCTTGCTTGATAGAGACGAGATTAGGTGTTAGGTAAGTTTAAATTTTATTTAGGGTTAATTAGCAAATTGCTAGCCAAACTTTACACGAATGTGCAATTTGCAGGCTAGACTTTTATTTCTAGCAAATTACTAGCTGAACTTTCTATATTGTGCAAAAACTAAGCTCTGTCAATTTTTCCGTTAGTTTTGGATGGAAAATACTTTTAAATATTGCTAAAAACACCATAAAGTTTTAGTATGAGAATATAAAGACATGATGTTTTATATAAAATCAAAATAATAAATGTTAAAAAAAATATATTAAAGAAAAACGCACCTTAAAAATGCAAAAAATTAATTTATTAAAATATTTTTAAAAATTCTATAAAAACATACAATTTTAAAAATATTTAATTTTAATTTTTTAAACTTTGGGATTATATATTTAACTTATATATATATTGTATAATATATATAATTATAAATTTTATTCGAGATTTATATTTGCTTTTATATAAAACTAGCCACTAATCCCGCGCACCGCGCGGGAGAAAATTCCAAATAAAATTAAGTTATCTTAATTTATTAAATATGCAAATATATATCAACAGTTATTTGCATAATAGTATAATCTTATTATACTGACTAATTTTAATAAATAAATCTAATTTACATAAAATATAATATCTATATATAAATAAAACTTTATGAAAGAAAATTCTTATAAAATTATGTTCTAACTGTATAAAATATTTAAATAAGCAATAATACATATACTTTTTTTTTTTTTACCAAAATATATATTGAAACTTGAAAATTACCAATTTAGTATATCAGTTTCTTTTAATATATAAATCATTACGTTTATATTTATGTAAGTAATGACGTGAATTAACTTAGGTAGCGGCCTTAGAAGTTTCAAATCGAATTATATAGTTTTGTCATTTAAATAAAAACTTAATTATTTATTTTTTTATTTATATAGATAATTTTCTAAGAAATAAAACCATAAAAAAAGTTATAAGTTGCAAATGAGTAATTATTTTTGGAAGTGTATTATATGATTGATTACAAAATATCATAAATGCACTTTACTTTATTTGGTAGAAACATTTCACTTGAATATATATATTTCACTAAAATAGCTGAATAGATTACTGTTCTCCGAATCAAATGGTGATGATTATATTGTTACCGTTAACCCGTATTTATTAATTATGCTGCCTCATTTTAATCTTCATAATTCCCTTTTTTCAGAACTCTTGTTTAATGTTTATATATAATTTTTTAGTAAACCATACTCTTATTTTGGAATTTGAGGATGCACATATATCATTTTATGACATAAATAACAACTAAATTTAAATATAGAAAATTAATATTTAATCAAAGTAATTAGTTTTTTATACAAACATATTATATTTAATTATTTATAGAAATTCATTTTTAAATACCGATGTGACAAATATATGGTGCACTTAGAAGTAAAGAATAAAAGTAGAAATTCATATAAGTGATTAGACGACTAAAAAATAATTTATATAAAAAATGAAGCATATTGTATACTGTAAATGAAGGAGCTACTCATCTAAACAAACTTGCTGTCTCTAATGGTGCTCCTCATGTTGTAGATATAACTCTCCACTAATTTATCTTTTTTTGTCATCACTAAACTCTTATTATTGTCTACCTTTTTAGTTTCCTTAACCAATTCTCACAATATCATCTTAGCTCATAATGCCTCATTTGTTACAGTTGTGGATTTCAACTGCTTTGCTAGTTCATTCAAACAATGATCGTTTGATTCTGCTCTTAGACCGCCTTTAACTAACTCTTGGGATGCAGCACTTCCAACATATCAAATAAAAGAGATCATTTGATTTTCCTTCAAAAATTTAATAATTATAAACGTATGGACACTATTATTAAAACAACCAACATGCAATAATTTTCTCTAAGTAAATAATTTAAAATTGTATATATATGAAAATTTGAAGGTTAATTAGCGATGAGAGGATAACACACCTTGCATGCATCTTAAAGAACTAAATACGCATCCTAGAGCATACACATAAAAACATTACCTATCATGGAGAAAAAAGAAGCATCAAAAGAAATAACAAAAAACAAAAACATGAAGTATTGATTAGAAGAATAAGAAAATGACATAATAAAGTGGGAATGATCAAAACAATCAATAAACTAAAAACAACGACATCTAGCAATAACGTGTGTTATATAAAGTGAATAGTGACATTGCTCATATATAATATCTAGTTAGGACCATCATAAACACGGGCCAACCGAAATTCGGATGAATAACACTACATCAAATATTTTGTGATTCGGCTATCAACATAGCATGATAAAATAAAAATGATGATCAATTGTAATTATATACACTTAATTGATCAATCAATGCTAATTCATTTAACATACCTTTTAACATAATAGTAGAAAAAATTTACGAAGATAACCGTTTGAACAAAAAACCACAGACAGTCACATTCCTGTAAACAAAGTACATACATTAATCACCATCTTCTATAATAATTATGAAGTGCTAAACAATAACCGATTTATACGATCTAAATGATGACGAAGTCTTTGGTCACAAAAAATAAAAGATAACTAAGGAAACACATTGACCTCAATTAATCCATCAAACATAATAATACCACTTTTTATAACCCTCAAACGCCTTCTCACTCTGGTTTGATCATCTTCTTCCACCATAGAAAAAGTCTCATCGGCATGACTCCCTCTTCAATAACCTGAGCAATGTGAAAAAACTAATCATCAACTAAATCATTCTTATCCTACTAAGGCACATGACATGAATGACAACTTAGTTGAATTGACAGAATTGATGCCGACTCAGCATATATATATATATATATATAAATCATATATATTGATGATATTACGTAGTAGCTATCTTGGCCAAAAAAAATATATATTATGTAGATATTTAATAAAAGTCAAGCATGCAGATGAATTCGACGCGGTTAAAAAGAGAAGTTAAACTTACTGGATCAAGGAAAAATCAAGAACCAAAGACAGCTCAAGAACACTTTATAGCAAGAATAGAAGAGGAACGTAGATGGGTGGTATCAAGATTGAGCCTTGGAAAAGGAGTTTGATCGTGAATGATGATCCAATGGCGGAAGAAGCCGTTATATATTTTGTTTATATTGTGTATATTCTTTATGTTATGTTCACATTTTTTAGAATTTTCATTATATAATATATATATTACCGTTTTTATACTTGACTTTCTATAGACTTATCGATTTACAATCTATAGAAAGTGTAAGTATATATTGAGAATGAAAGATTATTATTCATTTCATTATATTATTTTATAATTGTATATTGAACAAATCTATTACACCGTTTCCATCGCATTTGGTTTATTATTATTTATTACTATTATTATATTATTTTATAATATTATTATTTGATTGTATATTGAACACATATATTGCAACGTCTTCTTCTCATTTGGTTTATTATATTATTTATTATTATAATATTTATGTATAATGCTTACGTTATATATATACGTTCTTGACCTTTTTATTTATAGTACCATTTATTATATATATTATATAACACATTTTTCTATTGTGTTTATTATTATTATTATTATTATTATTATTATAAAATATACCAATTTGTGCAAACGAAAAGAAAACCTACCATATATTTATATATATGTAATATTCTTGACCTCTTTTAATAAATATATTTTATTGATTCGATTTCTATATATATTGTGCTTACGTGGCGGTCTACGGTCTTCCGGAACCAAACTGTATAGAATTTCTATTTAAATGGAAACTTTAAATTAATTTATTTCTATAAATTGCGTTGATACCAAAATAGGAGATAAAAATACTTCTTAATTTTCAATCAATCAATATTTTGTATCTAAATTTATAGAACCCCTATTAAATTCCAATTAAATTAGGAAACGCTGACTGGACAAACTGTCCACGTGTCAGTCTGAGAGCTTCCGGTACCGAATTAATATAATACTAGGTGCTGAACCCGCGCGGAGCGCGGGTGACTTTGTTCATATTAATAAATAGTATATATTTAATAAAACTATAGTAACCAACTTGTTATTTGTAAAAATAAAAATATTTACAAACTTTAAAAAAATAAAGAAGAAAAGTCGCGAATTAGAAAATATATGAACTACTAAATCTTAGTAGAAAATGTTTTACCAGTAAAAAGAACACTTTTTTTTGCCAAAATCGAATATACACATATGAAAAGAAAAAACCATTCTACAGGCCAAGCTCAATGCAAGTTCTATAGCTCTAGCTTTTTGGTAATACATATTATTATAATAGAAAAACGACAGGAATAATATAATAGAATAAAAAAAACCAATATGCCGTCAATTCCAGTCATAACCAGGAGGCAGGAGCTTATCGGTGTTATCGATACCGACTGCATGGTTGACGCGCAACGACCCCGGCGACTGTGCGGACATAGACCTTCACGCATAATCTTCTATTGAGATGCTTTCAGATCGTCGACGGCCATCGCGGAGCTCCGTAGGGGTTTCTTGCAGAGTGCTACATGGGACAAACGGTGGCATACTGCAACTGTGCCCTAACCCTGGATCCAACGTCGATCCAATCTCTGGACTGCAGGGCTGCGCTTTGTAAGTCGATCAGATACTTACCCGACTGCCTCCATGACATGGAGCATCTCAAGTTCCTCTATAACTCCAATATTCGTGACCGAAAACTTCCCAGACCCGCCTGGAAGCGGCACCATGTGCAGTACCGGTAATTCCCCAGCAAGCTCTGCGTCCTCACCGTCAAAATCCATGACCTGGAAAACTGGTAATCTCCAGCGAGAAATTCAATGTTGACTACTACGCACTGATTAGTCTCCACCTAGACTTATATAGAGAAAGAAGATGAACGTTTCGAAAATTAAATGGCGACTCTTGGTTGCTTAGGTGGGTCTCTTCAAAATCTAAAACGGAAGATTGCGGCCTAAATGCTCTCATTAACTGAAGATAAAATTCACTATTGATTGTGGCATTTACTGCTTATAGAAACTGAACGTAGTCTTTAAGAATGTTTAGGATCTAATTTTTTATGATAAATAAATTGTTTTCTTAGGTGGCAAGCTCTCGATGATCCTCTTAGCTAAGAACATCCATATTAGATAGATTGTTTAAGAATTTATTGCTTCAATTTACCGTGAGAGATGTTTGAGGATTTGGTTTAAAAATAAATAATATTAATTATTAAAAAAAATATTAATTGTTGATGTGTCATGCTGTGATTGGAAGTTAATGATGATGTGTCAGCTCCAGAATAACCCATATCCAGAATTAGTATAATATTTAGATAGTAGATTTTAGGTTATTTTACAATAATAATAGAACTTTAGAGTATTTTTAGTAATTTTAGAAAGTATATTCCGTCCATAATTAACGGAAAAATTGACAGAGCTAGGAAATTGTACATTAGCAAAAGTTCAGCTAGTGATTTGCTACAAAAATAAGTTTGGCTAGCAAATTGCACTTTCACTGAAAGTTCAGCTAGCAATTTAGTAATTAACCCTTTTATTTATAGTTTTGTCCTTTTTATTTATCTATACTAGGTATTTGCCCCGCGCATTGCGCGAGGTTTGATATTTTAAATTAAATAAATTAAGAAATGTGTAATGGATGAAATCAGATTAAGCTCATCTCCTGAATCGATTCATTATCTAATTTTTGAAATTTCAACTACATTTGCAATCGACAACATTTTAGCACGTTCCGTAGATTAATAAAATAACATCTTAAAAAAATGTATTGATAAATGTCATTTGAACTTGAGTTGAAACACGTTCCAACTTGAACGGAAATTCAACCTTGAATATTAATGTCTCGCTTAATTCGCATGTCTTCTTCGAGTTTAAGAAGTGCAGCTAATAATTTAACTTTTTTTGGGTTCTCAAATATATCATTACCGATTCAACTTGAAGCATCCATCTTTTCCAACAAATGAAATCACTTATCAAACTTGAATACATATCTTGCCGGACTTCTCTAAATCAAAGAAGAAACAATGCTACCCCACTGCGAATATATCATAAGTCGATGGTTCTTTTCCAAGTAAGCAGATGCAATAATAATATTATAAATTAACTTGTTGCCTATGTAATTCGCAATAATTTGGCTAGCAAATTTTCGAGCCTGCAAGGAAATTTATCAATTGTCATCAGTACACCAATATATGTGTTTCCAAGACTTTTTAAGTAATTTTTTTTTGGTTGCGTCCTCTGTAATCACAACTTACATGACAATCAAGAAAGCTCATGTAAAAATAAATATTATCACCAACATCCAAATACAATTTTGGGAGACACCCTTAGTTTGTTACATATTATCTGATGTTTAATTTGAGTGGCAGAAAAAATAAGTACATGTGGACATGTGGTAGCCTCCATTAACATTCCACAAAGAGTCAATCATCAATTTTTTTGTGGGACTCAATATATGCTTCAAGTTATTCCGTATAGTTTCCTTCTTGACTGAGTTGCTCTTTCATGTCTTCCTAGAGTTGCATCAGAGCAATTGCAACTTCCAATGGAAATACCAGATATTAAAGTGATGGAAAAATTGAAATCAGAATATGTGAATATTAATACCTCAACCCTCTGCTCGGCAATTGCCTCTCTCAGCTGTATTCGAGGCCGAAAAACTTTTTCCTCATCCTCGAAAATTTTCAATGAATCACAAAGTCTTGCAGCTTATGTATAGTCCTAAAACCATAACGATTAAGGTAACAAATTAATTTTACATACTTATAACTCACTACTATTATTTCAGCAAAAAAAAAAAAAAAAAAACTCACTACTATTGGAGGACATGGTTGGTCTTAGAAAGATTGTCATCTATTCATCTATAATCAAGCAAGATCATGTTTTTAGTTGCATGTAAAGAATAACCAACCCCTATAAATCTCATATCAACACCATTTCTTGTTTATATTATTGACGGTTTCTAGCAAATACCCAATCAATCTACCAAACCCATTTAATCCAAGAGAGCTTCCTTAAAACCTATCCATGTAATAAAAGATTGCCTTTAATTTCCCTATAATCTGCTGGTCAAGAAAAAAATCCCTCTAACTTCATCATGCCCTCTCCAAGATCCTTAATGAGGATTTTGATCATCCTGCAATTAAGTAAAAATCGTTATCCATCTAGTGATCTGCAACTAAAAGAAATCAGTACTTCCAAATCTTAAGCAAGACATGGTCATTCGCAGCAGTTTTTTTGAACATCACACTCTTCATGTAGATCCTTTTTAAATAGCAGCAACTATTCTTCTAGCATTTTTTTCATGCTCTCGAAACCCTAGTATCCAGCAAATAAATTGAGTCTCGATTCGAATTCCATAAAAATAAATTATTTTCAAATAGAAAGGTCCAATTTGCCTCGAGATAATACCGAATATGAAGTCGGTGTCGATCTGTCGTCTCTTCTATTTGTTCTTGTTCAAATTAGAGAACCAAAGATGACAACCTTCAATCGAAGAAACGGGAAGCAAACATAAATTAGAGAATAAAAAATGGTAACCTCAAATCAGAGAATCAAAGATGGCAACCTTCAATCGAAGAAACATGAAGCAAAGATGGTAACCTCAAATCAGAGAATTAAAGATGGCAACCTTCAATCGAACAAACGAAGTAGTGCAAATAGCGAGGCGCGTAGAACTCACCAACCAATTAGAAAGCCATTAGCTGACATGACAGAAAATTAGCAACCTAATTAAAAACCTAAGGTAACCCAATTATATAATATATAGATACTAGTTACTAACGTGTGAGTTGCACGTGTATCGATTATTTAAATTTCAAGATATATAATCTATCTTATGTTTACTAATATTTATAATTAATCAAAGTAATATATGGGCAAGTTGATTCGTTGTGAAAAACGAATCGATGTGATAGAGAAGAGCGACATAACGTAATTCAAAACATGAGAAAGAGAAGAGGATAATTAAGTACAAAATTAACTAATGTATTCAGTTACGGTACTAAGTTAGCCTTATAGTTAGATATATAAATGAGTTGGGTCGAGCATTGTCATTAACTGCTCAAATTGTATCTAACTCATCAACTTAAGGTGTCAAGAATGTAAACTTGTTCTTAACTACTTAGAGTAATCAATGGACAAATTTGACCTATACAAACGTAATTATATACAATATCACAATACCAAAAAAATTTGATTTAACAATAAAGATAAAATTAAATCATAAAAATATAAAGTTTAGACTTGAATTTACAAAAATATTTAGTTAACATAATCAGGTCGTACACAATGTGATTGGATTAACCAATAGAAGAACTAAATTAATAGTTTGAGTCCATAAATATTGGACGATGAGTAAAATGTTATTTGTTCGAGGTCAAACTTCAAGAACCACATTTCACCTATATTTTGACTTGTTATATATATAATTTGGTAAGTGGTTGATCGATGTGATAGAAAAATCTCAACAGACGGAATATATATCACTCGATCTATATAATTCGTTGAATAAAAAAATTACATGTATCCGAAATTTGAACGGAATGAGTATGATAGGCCTGACTTAAATTGATATGAATATTGGATTGTAAGTTAATTATAATTACTATGACATGCCAACTAAGCAACTTTAAAAAAATAACAAAATTTATATAATGATTTAGTAATAATATTAAAGATAAATAAATGTTTCTCGAATATAGTAATGACTAAATTATTAATTTTATAAAATATAGGAATTAAATATAATATATTTTTTGTTAATAAAATGAAAATGTGTTAAAGATGTCTATTGGGGGTGAGGACCCAACACAAATAATATATTGGAATATATATATATATATTATATGAACCAGTTTTTTTTTTTTTTTGGGTAACTTATATGAACCATATGGTTAATAACCTAGGAGAGGTCTGAAGTTTGCCCCATGTTAACGGGAGAGGTCTGAAGTTTCAACTTTATTAATTTGAGGTTTTCCGTCCATTTTTAGGGTTAAATTTAACAGAACTGTGTGAAATGACATTCTTACCCTTTTAATATTTTGTTTTATTTAATATCTTATTGGAGTAAATGTGAAATGACAAAATTACCCCTAAAGTCAAATTACTTCGGCCACCACCACCTCAGCTCCGGCGACCACCACCGAACTCCGACGACCACCACCGACCACCAACACGGCTCCGAATCTGGAGCCACAGAGCTCCGATCGGAGCCGTGTTGGTGATCGGTGGTGGTCGCCGGAGTTCGGTGGTGGTCATCGGAGCCGAGGTGGTGGTGGCCGGAGTGGGGTGGCCGGAGCTGTGGTGGCTTTAAGGGCATTTTCGGTCTTTTCCTTCAAGCATGTGAGGGGCACACTTTGATAGAAGGGGATTTTTGGAATTTAATTTTTTTATGGTCACATGCCAAGCACGTGACCAATTTCCGTCACAATTAACGGTAAAAACAGACGGAGACCGTTGTTATCAACAAAGTTGAAACTTCAGACATCTCAAATCAACATTTGAAACTTCAGGCCTCTCCCGTTAACATGGGGCAAACTTCAGACCTCTCCTAGGTTATTAGCCCTATTTTATAAGGAAAATGATATTCGGTGTGAAATGCCAGCCGAAACACTTAACGAAAGTGTATTTTTTATCCACGTCAGTTTGTGTTTCCAATAATCGTTTATAGAAAATATTCTCACTCATTTACTTCCATTTATGCCCTTCACATCTTGTTCTTGAACGAAGATAAATATTTATATATACTAAAAATTCGACGGCGCATGCGTTGCACGCGCGACGCTCATTTATATCAAATAAACTTCAAAGATTTTAATTACTAAAGTAACACAACAATATTCCATAATATAAAAATCTCAGTGAAAAATAAGTTATACAACAATATTCATATATCGAACATGTGAATGACTCAAAATAAAACTCATCATCACACAATGAATCTGTATCATAATCCAAAAATAACCTAGATGTTCAGAATATTACCTTAGAAATTGCATTCACTTAGGCAACACTATTGGACTTAGTCAATAAAAATGTATCTACTCTTCCCAGTGTTACAAATCTTGAAGAAGAAAAACACATCAAGAGAGGAGAGTTGGTATTCTTACGATGAACCTATTGGATGACTAAGGCATCTTATGTTTTCTAGTGGGCTCAAGGGTGATATGTATTGGATTACTTGAAGATCCACGGACCACTTCTCGGAATAACCCTCCACTGTTCCTGCAATTAAATTAACAACGAATCAGATATTCTTTTGTTGTACGAACATTACTCTATGTAGACATATGTATAGTTGATCCAGATGTTCAAAATTTAGCTAACATAGAGATATTTAGAAATCCCAGATAATTTTAAACCAAACATAGTGATCGATATGTTGCCATGAATAAAAACCATGTAGAATCTGGTTTGTATTTGTGTATTATCATGAAAATTATATATGATAGTATGATATGATTAACCTTCGAATTAGCTCTTACTAAACATAGTCTTTGGCAATTGTTCCACCGTACTCCTTTTCTTCATCTCTCTAAGTGTCGGCCTAAGGGTAAGACCACTAAAACTAGAACTTTAGGCCCACAAAGAAATAAATAATTATATATATATTATTATATAACTAAACTTACATAAGTATATGACCAAAAATATGTTCAGTTCAGCAAAAAAAAATAAAACGGTTTTCTATTATTTTTTCTGCTTGATTAGATTATCTCTTTTCAAATATTAATCATAGGTTTTTTTCAAAAAAAAATGTCTACTAAAAAAAAAAATGTGAAGGCCCTGAATTTTATTTTAGCTTTAGGCATCGGTCTCTCTTGGGCCGGCCCTGCTCTAAGTTGCAAATCGATCTCCTACACAAAGATGTTCAATAAAGTAAATACAAAACATTAAATTTTATTCTATGTAGTTCCTATTATGAGTTGAATAATTTTAGTAGCAATGGAATAAAAGAGAGACACACTGTTACAAAAAAACTTTCTCCTTGTAAGCAGCAACATGGCATTTGAGTAAAGAAATTTGTTCAACAACATGACATTTGAGAAAAGACATTAATTCAAAGTTGACCAGCGTTGACCACTATTCTTTAATTGTAGATAGTGTTCCCATCCTAGCAAGATAGATGTGTGAACCGTCGTCTGGTTTGATCAAGGTTGGCTATTGGAAAACTCTAACTTAGTGTAGGAACACGAGGGTGAAATACGCGTATTGAGGGCGACAATCCGGAGTTGGTCCAGACTGTGTTAACACAGTTTGGACCTCCGGATTTGTTTGACACAATCCGGATGTCCGGATTGTTACACAATCCGGACAAATCTAGTCCGAACACGCGTGTTGCCCGTTCGGACCGTTCTAACTTCTAACTCGTGTGTTAGCGTTTTTGAGCCATTTTCGTGGGTTTGACGTGCTTGCGAGGTCCGAAATATATATACGAACCCGAATTGGGTATATATACATCATAGATACTCATTTTCGACCAAGATAAGTGCTCGGTTAAGCAAGTTTAGTAAAACTGCTCAGTGTTGACCAATGTTGACCAGAGTTGATAAGTGTTGACCATAGTTGACAAGCGTTGACCACTAGTATTTGATTGTAGTAATCGCTCGACCGAGCGGGTTTCTTTCAAATAGGCACAATAGCTTGATAGGGTTATAGGCTTGACCATGATGCGTGAATAATCATCTTCTACTTGAAATAAATGCTCAGTCGAGCAAGTATTTGTGTAGATAGTTGTGTTAGACATGATAGCTAGATAGTGTTCCCATCCTGGCAAGATAGAGGCGTGAACCGTAGTCTGGTTTGATCAAGGTTGGCTATTAGAAACTCTAACTTAGTGTAGGAACACGAGGGTCAAATACGCGTATTGGGCGACAATTCGGAGTTGGTCCAGACTGTGTAAACACAGTCTGGACCTCCGGATTGTGTTAACACAAACCGGAGCTTGTCCCGGACTATGTTAACACAATCCGGATCAGGCCAGCTTCAGATTGTTTGACACAATCCAGATGTCCGGATTGTGTTAACAATCCGGACAAGTCTAGTCCGAACACGAGTGTTGCCCGTTCGGACCGTTCTAACTTCTAACTCGTGTGTTAGCGCTTTTGAGCCATTTTCGTGGGTTTGACGTGTTTGCGAGGTCCGAAATATAAATATGAACCCGAATTGGGTATATGTCCATCATAGATAGTCGTTTTCCGACCAAGATAAGTGCTCGGTTAGGCAAGTTTAGTAAAACTGCTCAGTGTTGACCAATGTTGACCAGTGTTGACCATAGTTGACCAGCGTTGACCACTATTCTTTGATTGTAGTAATCGCTCGACCAAGCGGGTTTCTTTCAAATAGTTGCATCCCGACTAGCACAATAGTTTGATAGGGTATTAGGCTTGACCATGATGCGTGAATAATCCCCTTCTGCTTGAAATAAGTGCTAAGTCGAACAAGTATTTGTGTAGATAGTTGTGCTAGACATGATAGCTAGTTAGTGTTCCCCTCTTGGCTAGATAGATGTGTGAACCTTCATCTGGTTTGATCGAGGTTGGCTATTGGAAAACTCTAACTTAGTGTAGGAACATGAGGGCGAAATACGCGTATTGATGGCGACAATCCGGAGTTGGTCCAGACCGTGTTAACACAGTCTGGACCTCCGGATTGTGTTAACACAATCCGGAGGTCCAGACTCTGTTAACACAATCCGGACCAGGCCAGCTCCGGATTGTTTCACACAATCCGGACGAGTCCTGTCCGAACGCGCGTGTTGCCCGTTCGGACCGTTCTAATACGTGTATAAGCGTTTTTTAGCCATTTTCGTGGGTTTGACGTGTTTGCGAGGTACAAAATATAAATACGAACCCGAATTTAGCATATATCCATCATACATAGTCCTTTTCCGACCAAGATAAGTGCTCGTTAGGCAAGTTTAGTAAAAATCCTCAGTGTTGACCAATGTTGACCAGTGTTGACCATAGTTGACCACGGTTGACCACTAGTCTTTGATTGTAGTAATCGCTCGATCGAGCGGGTTTCTTGCAAATAGTCGCGTCCCGACTAGCACAATAGCCTGATAGGTTCTTAGGCTTGACCATGATGCGTGAATAATCCCCTTCTGCTTGAAATAAGTGCTCAATCGAGCAAGTATTTGTGTAGATAGTTGTGTTAGACATGTTAGCTAGACAGTGTTCCCCTCTTGGCTAGATAGAGGTGTGAACTGTCGTCTAGTTTGATCAATGTTGGATATTGGAAAACTCTAACTTAGTGTAGGAACATGAAGGTGAAATACGCGTATTGAGGGCGACAATCCGGAGTTGGTCCAGACCGTGTTAACACAGTCTGGACCTCCGGATTGTGTTAACACATTCCGGAACTGGTCCCGGACTCTGTTAACACAATCCTGACCAGGCCAGCTCCGGATTGTGTTAACAATCTGGACGAGGCCGGTCCGAACGCGCGTGTTGCCCGTTCGGACCGATCTAACTCGTGTGTTAGCATTTTTGAGCCATTTTTGTGGGTTTGACGTGTTTGCGAGGTCCGAAATATAAATACGAACCCGAATTGGGTATATATCCATCATAGATAGTCGTTTTCGAACAAGATAAGTGCTCGGTTAGGCAAGTTTAGTAAAACTGCTCAGTGTTGACCAATGTTGACCAGAGTTGATTAGTGTAGACCATAGTTGACAAGCGTTGACCACTATTATTTAACTGTAGTAATCGCTCGACCGAGCGGGTTTCTTTCAAATAGGCACAATACCTTGATAGGGTCTTAGACTTGACCATGATGCGTGAATAATCCTCTTCTACTTGAAATAAATGCTCAGTGAAGAAAGTATTTGTATAGATAATTGTGTTAGACATGATAGCTAGATAGTGTTCCCATCCTGGCAAGATAGAGGTGTGAACCGTCGTCTGGTTTGATCAATGTTGACTATTGGAAAACTCTAACTTAGTGTAGGAACACGAGCGTGAAATACGCGTATTGAGGGAGACAATCCAGAATTGGTCCAGACTATGTTAACACAGTCTGGACATCTGGATTGTGTTAACACAATCCGGACCAGGCCAGCTCCGGATTGTTTGACACAATCCGGACAACTCTTGTCCAAACACGCGTGTTGCCCGTTCGGACCGTTCTAACTTCTAACTCGTGTGTCAACGTTTTTTAGCCATTTTCGTGGGTTTGACGTGTTTGCGAGGTCTGAAATATAAATACGAACCCGAATTGGGTATATATCCATCATAGATACTCGTTTTCGACCAAGATAAGTGCTCGGTTAGGCAAGTTTAGTAAAACTGCTCAGTGTTGACCAATGTTGACCAGAGTTTATCAGTGTTGACCATAGTTGACAAGCGTTGACCACTATTATTTAACTGTAGTAATCGCTCGACCGAGCGGGTTTCTTTCAAATAGGCACAATAGCTTGATAGGGTCTTAGACTTGACCATGATGCGTGAATAATCCTCTTCTACTTGAAATAAATGCTCAGTCGAGCAAGTGTTTGTGTAGATAGTTGTGTTAGACATGATAGCTAGATAGTGTTTCCATCCTGGCAAGATAGAGGAGTGAACCGTTGTCTGGTTTGATCAAGGTTGACTATTGGAAAACTCTAACTTAGTGTAGGAACACGAGTGTGAAATACGCGTATTGAGGGCGACAATCCGGAGTTGGTCCAGACTGTGTTAACACAATCTGGACCAGGCCAGCTCTGGATTGTTTGACACAATCCGGACAAGTCCAGTCCGAACACGTGTGTTGCCCGTTCGGACCGTTATAACTTCTAACTCGTGTATTAGCGTTTTGAGCAATTTTCGTGGGTTTGACGTGTTTGCGAGGTCTGAAATATAAATACGAACCCGAATTGGGTATATATCCATCATAGATACTCGTTTTCGACCAAGATAAGTGCTCGGTTAGGCAAGTTTAGTAAAACTGCTCATTGTTGACAAATGTTGACCAGAGTTGATCAGTGTTGACCATAGTTGACAAGCGTTGACCACTAATATTTGATTGTAGTAATCGCTCGACCGAGCGAGTTTCTTTCAAATAGGCACAATAGCTTGATAGGGTCTTAAGCATGACCATGATGTCTGAATAATCCTCTTCTACTTGAAATAAATGCTCAGTTGAGCCAGTATTTGTGTAGATAGTTGTGTTAGACATGATTAGTGTTCCCATCCTGGCAAGATAGAGGTGTGAACCGTCGTCTGGTTTGATCAAGGTTGGTTATTGGAAAACTCTAACTTAGTGTAGGAACACGAGGGTGAAATACGCGTATTGAGGGAGACAATCCGGAGTTGGTCCAGACTGTGTTAACACAGTATAGACCTCCGGATTGTGTTAACACAATCCAGACCAGGCCAGCTCCGGATTGTGTTAACAATCCGGACAAGTCTTGTCCGAACACGCGTGTTGCCCGTTCGGAAACCGTTCTAACTTCTAACTCGTGTGTTAACATTTTTGAGCCATTTTCGTGGGTTTGACGTGTTTGAGAGGTCTGAAATATAAATACGAACCCGAATTGGGTATATATCCATCATAGATACTCGTTTTCGACCAAGATAAGTGATCGGTTAGGCAAGTTTAGTAAAACTGCTCAGTGTTGACCAATGTTGACCAGAGTTGATCAGTGTTGACCATAGTTGACAAGCGTTGACCACTAATATTTGATTGTAGTAATCGCTCGACCGAGCGTGTTTCTTTCAAATAAGCACAATAGCTTGATAGGGTCTTAGGCTTGACCATGATGCGTGAATAATCCTCTTCTACTTGAAATAAATGCTTAGTCGAGCAAGTATTTGTGTAGATAGTTGTGTTAGACATGATAGCTAGATAGTGTTTCCATCCTGGCAAGATAGATGTGTGAACCGTCGTCTGGTTTGATCAAGGTTGACTTTTAGAAAACTCTAACTTAGTGTAGGAACACGAGTGTGAAATACGCGTATTGAGGGCGACAATCCGGAGTTGGTCCAGACTGTGTTAACACAGTCTGGACCTCCGGATTGTGTTAACACAATCCGGAGCTTGTCCCGGACTGTGTTAACATAATCCGGACCAGGCCAGCTCCGGATTGTGTTAACAATCCTGCCAAGTCCAGTCCGAATACACGTGTTGCCCGTACGGACCGTTCTAACTTCTAACTCGTGTGTTAGCGTTTTTGAGCCATTTTCGTGGGTTTGACGTGTTTGCGAAGTCCGAAATATAAATACGAACCCGAATTGGGTATATATCCATCATAGATAGTCGTTTTCCGACCAAGATAAGTGCTCGGCTAAGCAAGTTTAGTAAAATTGTTCAGTGTTGACCAATGTTGACTAGAGTTGACCATAGTTGACCGGCGTTAACCACTATTCTTTGATTGTAGTAATCGCTTGACCAAGCGGGTTTCTTTCAAATAGTCGCATCCCGACTAGCACAATAGTTTGATAGGGTATTGGGCTTGACCATGATGCGTGAATAATCCTCTTCTGCTTGAAATAAGTGCTAAGTCGAGCAAGTATTTGTGTAGATAGTTGTGCTAGACATGATAGCTAGATAGTCTTCCCCTCTTGGCTAGATAGATGTATGAACCGTCGTCTGGTTTGATCAATGTTGGCTATTGGAAAACTCTAACTTAGTGTAGGAACAAGAGGGTGAAATACGCGTATTGAGGGCGACAATCCGGAGTTGGTCCAGACCGTGTTAACACAGTCTGGACCTCCGGATTGTGTTAACACAATCTGGAGATGGTCCCGGACTATGTTAACACAATCCGGACCAGGCCAGCTCCGGGTTGTTTGACACAATCCGGACGAGTCCGGTCCGAACACGCGTGTTGCCCGTTCGGACCGTTCTATCTCGTGTATAAGCGTTTTGAGACATTTTCGTGGGTTTGACGTATTTGCGAGGTCCAAAATATAAATATGAACCCGAATTAGGCATATATCCATCATAGATAGTCGTTTTCCGACCAAGATAAGTGCTCGTTAAGCAAGTTTAGTAAAATTCCTCAGTGTTGACCAATGTTGACCAGAGTTGACCATAGTTGACCATAGTTGACCACTAGTCTTTGATGGTAGTAATTGCTCGACCGAGCGGGTTTCTTGTAAATAGTCGCATCCCGACTACCACAATAGCATGATAGGTTCTTAGGCTTGACCATGATGCGTGAATAATCCCCTTCTGCTTGAAATAAGTGCTCAATTGAGCATGTATTTGTGTAGATAGTTGTGCTAGACATGATAGCTAGACAGTGTTGCCCGTTCGGACCGTTCTAACTCGTGTGTTAGCGTATTTGAGCCATTTTCGTGGGTTTGACTTGTTTGCGGGGTCCGAAATATAAATACGAACCCGAATTGATTATATATCCATCATAAATAGTCGTCTTCCGACCAAGATAAGTGCTCGGTTAGGCAAGTTTAGTCCAGTGTTGACTATAGTTGAACTGCGTTGACCACTAGTCTTTGATTGTAGTAATCGCTTGACCGAGCGGGTTTCTTGCAAATAGTCGCGTCCCGATTAGCACAATAGCTTGATAGGGTCTTAGGCTTGACCATGATGCGTGAATAATGTTTTAAATAAGTGCTCAGTCGAGCAAGTATTTGTGTAGATAGTCGTGCTAGACATGATAGCTAGACAGTGTTCCCATCTTGGCTAGATAGAGGTGTGAACCGTCGTCTGGTTTGACCAAGGTTGTCTATTGGAAAACTTTAACTTAGTGTAGGAACATGAGGGTGAAATACGCGTATTGAGGGCGACAATTCGGAGTTGGTCCAGACCGTGTTAACACAGTCTGGACCTCCGGATTGTGTTAACACAATCCGGAGCTGGTCCCGGACACTGTTAACACAATCCGGACCAGGCCAGATCCGGATTGTTTGACACAATCTGGGCGAGTCCGGTCCGAACGCGCGTGTTGCCCGTTCAGACCGTTCTAACTCGTGTATAAGCGTTTTCGAGCCATTTTCGTGGGTTTGGCGCGTTTGCGAGGTCCGAAATATAAATACGAACCCCGAATTGGGCATATATCCATCATAGATAGTCGTTTTCCGACCAAGATAAGTGCTAGGTTAGGCAAGTTTAGTAAAACTCCTCAGTGTTGACAAATGTTGACCAGTGTTGACCATAGTTGACCAGCGTTGACCACTAGTCTTTGATTATAGTAATCGCTCGACCGGGCGGGTTTCTTGCAAATAGTCGCGTCCCGACTAGCACAATAGCCTGATATGTTCTTAGGCTTGACCATGATGCGTGAATAATCCCATTCTGCTTGAAATAAGTGCTTAGTCGAGTAAGAATTTGTGTAGATAGTTGTGCTAGACAGGTTAGCTAGACAGTGTTCCCCACTTGGCTAGATAGAGGTGTGAACCTTCGTCTGGTTTGATCAAGGTTGGCTATTGGAAAACTCTAACTTAGTGTAGGAACACGAGGGTGAAATACGCGTATTGAGGGCGATAATCCGGAGTTGGTCCAGACTGTGTTAACACAATTCGGATCTGGTCTCGGACTCTGTTAACACAATCCTGACCAGGCCAGCTCCGGATTGTGTTAACAATCTGGACGAGTCCGGTCCGAACGCGCGTGTTGCCCGTTTAGACCGTTCTAACACGTGTGTTAGCGTTTTTGAGTCATTTTCGTGGGTTTGACGTGTTTGCGAGGTCCGAAATATAAATACGAACCTGAATTTGGTATATATCCATCATAGATAGTCGTGTTCCGACCAGATAAGTACTCGGTTAGGCAAGTTTAGTAAAACTGCTCAGTGTTGACCAATGTTGACAAGAGTTGATCAGTGTTGACTATAGTTGACAAGCGTTGACCACTAGTATTTGATTGTAGTAATCGCTCGCTCGACCGAGCGAGTTTCTTTCAAATAGGCATAATAGCTTGATAGGGTCTTAGGCTTGACCATGATGCGTGAATAATCCTCTTCTGCTTGAAATAAATGCTTTACCACTTTTTTACTTCTTTATTGTATTTGAACAAGTGGTCAGACCGCATTCGGGCCGATTCGACCGGATGAAACAGAAATCGAACGAGGAGATTTTTTTTTTGTCAAAACCAAATTTTCTTAATTTTGTTTTTAAAAAGAACATCTAAATTTTATAATAATAAAAAAATATCATCCGTTTGTTAAAACCAAGAAGACTGCCGAGATATTTTGTTTTTGTGAAAACCACATTTTTTTTCATTTTTGTTGTATTTGAACAAGTGGTCAGACCGCATTCGGGCTGATTCGACCAAATGAACCAGAAATCGAACGAGAAGAATTTTTTTTTTGTCAAAACCAAATTTTCTTAAATTTGTTTTTAAAAAGAACATCTAAATTTTATAATAAAAAAAACATATCATCTGTTTGTTGAAACCAAGAAGACTGACCTGTAAAGTATAAGTAACACAAAATAGAGAAAGACATCTCTGAGGCATTATGACAAACACTTGCAAAGCATGTTAAATTAGACTAGAACATATGCAGTCATGGGAAGAAATTAAGGGCTGGTGGCCAATAATTATTCAAGATTAATTAATACTTACTCGTAGAGAAATGAAAATCAAACAAAGAAGTACAAAAAAAATGGAATCACGAAATCCATGAAATGCTTTTCAAAGTTTTCTGGCAATATACTGTTGATCAAATTTTAAGAAATTGTAAGAAAAAAAGAATGGAGAGAAGAACTTGACACCATAAAACGAATGGAATAGAACTCCTTTACGTAAACTCTTCCTTCATGCCTCTCTTATATACACGAAAAAGCCATAATTCTAGGCAGAGCAGCGACGCAGGATGGCCTCTCTTCTCTTTTTGCAGAACCTCAGACCTAATTCTAAAGAAGATGAATACAGCGGGCGGAGAATGAGACGTGGGATTAAATAAGATGAACTACTCTCCTCTCATATACAGTAGTTTTAGATTTAAAAAAAAAAAGACTTAAACCGGATAAACCGATCCAACTAATAAGTATCAGTTATCTCTTTAATTTTTCAATGATGCTAATCACTCCTATACCCAATCAAAAGCATACTGCTCCCAAACCATCATAAAAAGGTCCCAAAAACCAAGTCCAGATCGCGAGACAATGCATATTCCCTTTCTCCGATGCCCTAGATCGGCGAACCGGATGACCGACCGGCATGTAGAACCGGGTTCGCATTCTTACCTGTCTTTTCACCAGACAGGGACGGTTAAGTATCCGGTTCCCGGCCCAAACCGGTCGGACATCCGACCCGGCCAGTTCTGATAACACTGATTTCCACACATTCTACTTTACCTAAGTTGGAAAAAATCTAACTCAGCCAGCCGTACGTTTCCTCACTCTCTCTCTCCCCAATCGCGAACTGTCTTCGTGTTCGTCTTATCTTTTGAGAGAGGAAGCAAGAGAAGAGTTCTCGCTGCTTCCGAGCTCATCCAATTAGGTTACTCTTTCCTGTTGTTCCGCATATTGATCGAAAGCTCGACTTCAAATCAGGTAATTTTCTTCTAGTTCTCGTCGATCTGATAAACTCTGCATGATTCGCCCGTCTCCGTGTCCTTTCTATGCCTGCTGATCTCTGATTTGGGAGATTCTTAATTTTACTCTGCATGGATTTCTTTTTTTCCGTTGTTCGAATTTTGTGCTTTTGAAGGTTAGAAAGAACATTGAGCTGAAATTAGGTTGTAAAGGAGGCAAATGTGTGATTTCTTCTTTATCTGGTAAGAACGTAGCCTGGATTAAACATATATTCGTAGTATGACGGTTATCTTTTTGGTTAATCTTGAATTAAACCAACTGAAGAACAAATTACTTGCTTGATAGTAATTGCAGAATATTTTGTTGTATATGGAGAAGGTTTATAAGATATGGAGTTAGATTTATAGGGTACTAGTTTATGCCTTATAGACCAACCACATCTATTAAAGCATAAATACAAAGGAAAGTTGTATCATTAGTACTATTAATTCGGGTTCGGATTATGAAGAAGCGAGTTTTCTGTGTTTTAGAATTTGGATCATCATACACTCGCAAACTCTGCATCATCCTCTGAAAAATAATTTGACAATCTTACAGAGATGCTTGTTGCTAGTAATCTCTGTAAAATCTTCAACAATAGGAAGTCTGAGGGTATACCTTTTGTTTACCTTGTTTAACAAGAACTTCTTTTGGTATCTTTTCCTTCATTTCTCTTTTGAATTCTATGGTCAAAGGCTTTGGGTTGGAAAAAAAATTATTTTTACAATTTCTAACCAAGATATGTTTGAAGTCATTAATGCTTACCCGGGTATCTTTTTGTAGCTTTTAAGCTCTCTGTTTAGTGGACTCCTCATCCAACAGGCAAAGTTCATGTCTGATCTCGAAGTTCACATTCCATCTGCTTTCGGTAAGTGAAATATTATAACCTCAGCCTCATTCTTTTAACTTTATTTCGGTTATTCAAGTTTCTCATCACATGGCTTCAGATCCTTTTGCTGATGCAAGCACTGAGGACTCTGGTGCTGGATCGTATGTCCATATCCGCATGCAACAGCGGAATGGTCACGAAAACCTGACAACCTTGCAGGGTCTGAAGAAAGAATTTAGGTTCTAAAGGAGGCAAATATGTGATTTCTTCTTTATCTGGTAAGAACGTTGGATAGATTAAACATATATTCGTAGTATGACAGTTATCTATTTGGTTAAATCTTGAATTAAACCAACTGAAGAACAAATTACTTGCTTGATAGTAATTGCAGAATATTTTGTTGTATATGGAGAAGGTTTATGAGATATGGAGTTAGATTTATAAGGAACTAGTTTATGCCTCATAAACCAACCTCATCTATTAAAGTATAATAAATACAAAAGAAAGTTGTGTCATTAGTACTATTAATTCGGGTTCGGATTACGAAGAAGCGAGTTTTCTGCGTTTTAGAATTTGGATCATCATACCCTTACAAACTCTGCATCATCCTCTGAAAAATAATTTGACAATCTTACGGATATGATTTAAGCTAAAATGCTTATTGCTAGTAATCTCTATAAAAGAAGTCCGAGGGTATACCTTTTGTTTACCTTGTTTAACAAGAACCTCTTTTGGTATCTTTTCCTTCATTTCTCTTTTGAATTCTATGGTCCAAGGCTTTGTCTTGGAAAATTTCTTTTTGCAATTTCTAACCAAGATATGTTTGATGTCATTAATGCTTACCCGGGCATCTTTTTGTAGCTTTTAAGCTCTCTGATTACTGGACTCCAACAGCCAAAGTTCATGTCTGATCTCGAAGTTCACATTGCCTCTGCTTTCGGTAAGTGAAATATTAAAACCTGAGCCTCATTCTTTTAACTTTATTTCGGTTATTCAAGTTTCTCATCACATGGCTTCAGATCCTTTTGCTGATGCAAGCACTGAGGACTCTGGTGCTGGATCGAAAGAGTATGTCCATATCTGCATGCAACAGCGGAATGGTCACGAAAACCTGACAACCTTGCAGGGTCTGAAGAAAGAATTTAGGTTGTAAAGGAGGCAAATATGTGATTTCTTCTTTATCTGGTAAGAACGTTGGCTAGATTAAATATATATTCGTAGTATGACGGTTATCTTTTTGGTTAAATCTTGAATTAAACCAACTGAAGAACAAATTACTTGCTTGATAGTAATTGAAGAATATTTTGTTGTATATGGAGAAGGTTTATAAGATATGGAGTTAGATTTATAGGGTACTAGTTTATGCCTCATAGACCAACCTCATCTATTAAAGCATAAATACAAAGGAAAGTTGTGTCATTAGTACTATTAATTCGGGTTCGGATTATGAAGAAGCGAGTTTTCTGTGTTTTAGAATTTGGATCATCATACACTCGCAAACTCTGCATCATCCTCTGAAAAATAATTTGACAATCTTACAGATCTGATTTAAGCTAAAGATGCTTGTTGCTAGTAATCTCTGTAAAATCTTCAACAATAGGAAGTCTGAGGGTATACCTTTTGTTTACCTTGTTTAACAAGAACTTCTATTGGTATCTTTTCCTTCATTTCTCTTTTGATTTCTATGGTCAAAGGCTTTGTGTTGGAAAAAAATTATTTTTACAATTTCTAACCAAGATATGTTTGAAGTCATTAATGCTTACCCGGGTATCTTTTTGTAGCTTTTAAGCTCTCTGTTTAGTGGACTCCTCATCCAACAGGCAAAGTTAATGTCTGATCTCGAAGTTCACATTCCATCTGCTTTCGGTAAGTGAAATATTAAAACCTGAGCCGCATTCTTTTAACTTTATTTCGGTTATTCAAGTGTCTCATCACATGGCTTCAGATCCTTTTGCTGATGCAAGCACTGAGGACTCTGGTGCTGGATCGAAAGAGTATGTCCATATCCGCATGCAACAGCGGAATGGTCACGAAAACCTGACAACCTTGCAGGGTCTGAAGAAAGAATTTAGGTTCTAAAGGAGGAAAATATGTGATGTCTTCTTTATCTGGTAAGAACGTTGGCTAGATTAAACATATATTCGTAGTATGACAGTTATCTTTTTGGTTAAATCTTGAATTAAACCAACTGAAGTACAGATTACTTGCTTGATAGTAATTGCAGAATATTTTGTTGTATATGGAGAAGGTTTATAAGATATGGAGTTAGATTTATAGGGAACTAGTTTATGCCTCATAGACCAACCTCATCTATTAAAGTATAATAAATACAAAAGAAAGTTGTGTCATTAGTACTATTAATTCAGGTTCAGATTACGAAGAAGCGAGTTTTCTGCGTTTTAGAATTTGGATCATCATACCCTCACAAACTCTGCATCATCCTCTGAAAAATAATTTGACAATCTTACGGATATGATTTAAGCTAAAGATGCTTGTTGCTAGTAATCTCGTTAAAAGAAGTCTGAGGGTATACCTTTTGTTTAACAAGAACTTCTTTTGGTATCTTTTCCTTCATTTCTCTTTTGAATTCTATGGTCCAAGGCGTTGTGTTGGAAAAAAATAATTTTACAATTTCTAACCAAGATATGTTTGAAGTCATTAATGCTTACCCGTGCATCTTTTTGTAGCTTTTAAGCTCTCTGGTTACTGGACTCCTCATCCAACAGCCAAAGTTCATGTCTGATCTCGAAGTTCACATTCCATCTGTTTTTGGTAAGTGAAATATTATAACCTCAGCCTCATTCTTTTAACTTTAATTCGTTTAGAAGGAACATTGAGCTGAAATTAGGTTGTAAAGGAAGCAAATGTGTGATTTATTCTATATCTGGTAAGAACGTAGCCTGGATTAAACATCTTACGGATACGATTTAAGCTAAAATGCTTATTGCTAATAATATCTATAAAAGAAGTCTGAGGGTATACCTTTTGTTTAACAAGAACTTCTTTTGGTATCTTTTCCTTCATTTCTCTTTTGAATTCTATGGTCCAAGGCTTTGTGTTGGAAAAAAATATTTTTACAATGTCTAACCAAGATATGTTTGAAGTCATTAATGCTTACCCGTGCATCTTTTTGTAGCTTTTAAGCTCTCTGATTACTGGACTCCAACAGGCAAAGTTCATGTCTGATCTCGAAGTTCACATTGCCTCTGCTTTCGGTAACTGAAATATTAAAACCTGAGCCTCATTCTTTTAACTTTGTTTCGGTTATTCAAGTTTCTCATCACATGGCTTCAGATCCTTTTGCTGATTCAAGCGCTGAGGACTCTGGTGCTGGATCGTATGTCCATGCAACAGCGGAATGGTCACAAAAACTTGACAACCGAAAGAGTTTTGCTGCAATGATACTGTTGTGTTCAGGATCCAGAGCTAGGACAGGATCTCTTTCATTAACTCGGGATGGTTGCCAAAAAAATATATTTGATTTGCCTTGTCCCAATTTTTAATTGAAAGATTTGTGTTAAATGTTGATGGAATGGAGGATAAAAGTAGATGAATACAAAACTTGGGGATGAAATCATAGTGTACAGTAAACTCTTAATTTGTTACTTTTTACAGTTATAAAACTATAAGGGTCAATAAATAATAAGTAAAAAGTTATAACATATTATGTAAATTAGGGTTTAGATTCACAGCGGCACAGCACTCTCCAAAACTTCCATTTTAACTTTATTCTCTCTCAAGTCGCTCCAACTCCAACTCCAAGTCTACCATGTCTAGGCGTAGAAGAAAGGAAAAGGAGGAGACTCAAACAACGGTGATAATTTTCCTTATTTAATTATGAAAGCGGTAGTACAACGGTCATCCAATTTCATTTCATTTCGATTTTTTTTTTTTTTTTGTACAGATCTGAGATATTGTTTTTTTTTTTTTTTTTTTTTTTTTGTACAGATCTGAGATATTGATTGCTTACTTGACTAGTTTTTTTTTTCCAGTTTAACAAAAATAAACTTGGTTTAGTCAAAATTAAGAACTCCTCATTTGAATTATACAAGATTGATACAAGTTATGTGACGGTATATATCATGCAGATAGGTTATTGCTTTTATTTTTTTTATAATAAATTACCTACCTATTGGATTTTTAAAATGGTTTATCTATTAATAAGTGTCTTGCTCTGGAATGTTATACTATCATGATGCCAATTACGAAAGTTGAAGAAGATGGTATTTGAATTAAAAAAGGAAAATCAATTTTATGTGATGATGTGGTAATATAGTGCTTTTTTTTTTTAATATTTATTTAAGGAATGTTTTATTTAAAATACACTGTGTCTCATTTTTAAGGAATGATACATTAAAACCATTATAAAAAATATGTTGGGTACACATTTAATTTAATTAATGCTATGTAATACGATTTGTGCAGATGTCATTAGCCTACACTTCTAAAGGTAAAGACCACCAAACAACACTGTCCGGTACTCCTCCGGCTGATGACCATTTCAAGATGAATATCCACGGGGTGAATTATGATCATCTTAGTATTAAACGTTCAATGAAAGATCACATGGATTTTTTTTGGCAAAGCAATGTTTTGACTCCATGCTTCATCGACAATGATAAAAAGATTATGTTTGTACATGGTCATTACGAGTCTGTGACCAACTGGTGCCAGAAGTTGTATAGCGCAGCAAAAATTCAGGCAAAGCCGGGAGCTAGAGAGTGTAAATGGACTTGGTGGTGGAATATCGTAGGGGATCCACTAAAGTCAATAGCAAGGTGATATTGTAAATTTGAAGTATTTGGGATTTATTTTTTATTTTTTTTTTTAACTAAACAATTTCTAACCAGATCTATTTACAAATAGGGACATCGGTACATCTATAAAGGCGTTGCATCAGAGTGAATCATACCACGGTAATTTGTTCAGGGGAAGTTTTATTGGAAGAGACATTAAGGAGGTGAATTCTTCTCATGATGAAACTAAATTTGTTATCAGTTCTACGTGTGGTAGTGGTAAGTATTATGATGGGTATACATTTATATATAATTTTTTAGAATACATATGGAATTTCAAAATAGAAGTCACATTCTCTATTTGCAAACTAGTGAGCTGGCTTTTTGATTTATTAACTTTTATGTTAACAGTAAAAGTCAAGTCGGACTTTATGAGCGGATACATCGGAGATTTTAAGAGGCGTGATGAGCAAAGTAAAACAGGTTTGTCCTTGTAAATATTATAATATATTAGCTTGTAAATATTATGATTTTGAAAGTAATATGTTGTGTTGTTTGAATTATTAGTTGAGGATTACCAGGCTGAGGATCGTATTGCGTTCCACAAACTTATGGGTTTCATCATCACGTTTGTTGATAGTGGTGGGAAGGCGAGTGCGGAGTATGATTACAAGGGGGTGATGAGGAATGAGAAAATACTTGAGAGTCTTCTTCCTTATGAGTTGCATTCTTTTCTCCACTGTTTGTCCGACTCCACATATTCAGGAAGTCTCGGGTACGTGTGTCTAGCTAACTAGTTAGTTTATTATATATTAGATAATTACATTAGAAAGTATTGAATCATATACACACATTGCTCTTTTGTGGTGCAGATCACTTCCGAAAGGATGGGTTTTTGGTCACCCTTACTTGCTGGATGAGATGGAAGTTGTCCATTTTATCAGCACCCTCCACCATCTTTTGTTCAATGAACTTGAACGAAAAACCTTGGCTGAGGTGGACAAATGGTATCAGCCGACAGCATTGGTTAATTGGCAAGATAAAGCATTCAGAAGCACGGTGATGAAAGAAGTCTATTTTTTCACTGTGAAAAGTACGGCCGATAGGATCATCACCAATATCCCCAAAAATTATGCTACCACCAGTTCTTGCATATTGGCATTTAGAAACGGTGTGGAACATGGTTTCGAACATCTGGTATTGAAAATAATTTTTGTTTTAATTATTTAAAATATATTATATCTTCTATTTGACAATATTAATTATCTTTTTCAGCCTAACAATCTTGAAAGGTTCAAAAAGATGGTGGTTCAGAATATATTACTAGATTTCAATATATTGCCGGATATCTTTGAGTCGATGGGAAAACTCATTCATGCTTTGGATCTAAGTGAACAGTGAGTATATATAAATATAAATTACATGATTAGGTAGATAGAACACTTATGTGCCTTTGTTTATGTCTAATAGGAATGTTACAACATCAATATCGATATTGGCGGATCGTTGTAGCATGAACCTCTCCTATAAGGTGGAGCTCTTTAGAAACTTAGGCTGGAAGTTGTGACAAGCTGTGGCCTCGGTAAGATTTCTAAGTTGAGCTGAGCAAATATTGTGAACTAGCATTTGATGGGTAGATGGATATATTATCAAGTTGTGATGAAAAGGTGTTTTTAGACGTGTAGTTAGGTGTTTCAACGGTATGATTTTGGCTTGACTATGGAATGATATATATTATTATTAGTAAGAAACGTTTCTGTAATTAAATGATGTGGAACTATCATCTATATTGAATTTGTTAACTAAGTTTAGTGATTGAAGGGTAGCTAAAATGACTCTGTAGAGTTTGAATATATGCCTGCCTGATGTTATGCCTTTGTATCTATCTTATTACGTAACAAAGTTGTAGTCTGATGGAACTATCTATCTACATTTGGATTCAGGAATGTCTTGAGGAGGAAGACCTGAGTTGGGATGGACGAATGAATTATCCTTCATTTTGTTTGTGGAATTTTTTAAGTTATTATGGCTGAAGGTGACATTGCCACTTACTTAATGTTGTTTTTCACTTTCTTTGTCGAAGACACATATTATGCGGATATGGAATGATTGATGTGGTGAATGACAAAGTCAAAAGTGTGTTTATGGTTTTGGATGTGTGGTTGTATGGGGATATGCTTTTTGGCATTCACTGCACTGCACTGCAGCAAAGATGGACACATACACAGATGATTAGTATCCATCATCTCCTTACCTTGCTCATTGTCAACTGGAGGTGCAAGAGAAATTAATATATTTTGAGTAGAGAAGAGAAAGATGATGAAATTTGCATTGGCCCACAGAACAGAACATGGCCATTGAACCGAGGGACCCATACACACCATCTTCTCTTAATTAATTTTCTTGGTATTTTAGTGATTACCTACCTTACTTCAGACAGCTTAAATAGGAAAGCATCTGTCGGTGCATGCTTTCGTGGCCCCACGTACGTGTCAATTTAATCCCATGCACTCCTTCTCCTGTTACCACGCGCTCTAATAGTAATTGCACTCATTTATAAACGGAAATACTTCCTCTATGTACGTAGCGTAGGAAAGTAGTAAACTTAGCACCACAACTATTTATTGAATCAATCAATATATATACGTCCGTCCAAATACTAGTTTCAGTCACATACCAATATCTTGGCTCTCAACAACAAAAGTATGATTGTTGGAACAACTACCAATTGGTCTAGGCTAGGTCAAACAAAATAACTCCACCCCAAAAAGTAGTCTTATCAATATGAATGCTTCTCAAACATCTACAAGGTTGCCAATCCCTTGCTTATTTATATTAGTATAGCTGAGCCTTTTTTCTAGATGGTCTCCACTCGGTTTTGTTGTCTGACTGATGAAATGAAACTACATATGTTCTGGTGCCTCATGTCGGTTTCCCCTCTATGGCTGGAACATTCTTTCTTCTCCTCTGTCCACCATCAGGGACATCCTACCTCTTCCTTCCATCTTGGAACTCTCTTAATTTGACGAACCTGGACAATGGAGTATGATAAAGTTTCTACAAGGGAAAACATGTTGAGTGAAAAACAAACATTTGCAAGCTTCTATCTAACTACAGCAATGCAACAAGCTCTCACATAAAAATTAGACATACTTAAGCATCAAGGAAGAAGATTTTTGTTTTTTGCTAATTAGATGAACATCTGTTATGGATAGACAAATATATATAATTTGATAAATTCCTTCTTTTGCTTGCTGTCGCACGAATGATTGAGCATCCTTCAAGCTTCCTACTATTTCTAAATCAATGTTTTTTTTTTTTTTTTTCTCCCACAGTGTGGAAGAATCCAAGAGTAGAACATAAAGGGCCGAGACAACGGGCAAGTGTTGATGTCAAGAACCTGTCTAAGATGGAATATTGCTCATGCTAGTACTTCTATAGAACCTGAAGTACTCTTCCACACCTTCTCCACAAGTTTCTTTAATAGTTTCTAACAAAGACTTCAAAGTTTTGATTTTTGACTCATGTCAAGCTTTGTGATCCACCGAAGATGATTTTCCAGTGAATGACAGATGCGCTTCCTCCACAAGTTTCTTTATTAGTTTCCAACAAAGACTTCAAAGTTTTGACTCATGTCAAGCTTTGTGTTTCAAACATACTTTATATGTTTGATGAACTAGCAAGAGATTGGCACGTATAAAGTTGACAGACTACCTGGAGAATCAGGATCTTCAACTCATCATCTAGACGGCCTGGCAAGGAAAGTAAAATCTGCATGCACATTTTCAAAGACAGGGTTTTTACTGAAGATAGGAGAATCATCATCTATGTTTAGTGCCACATTCTCTCTGATTTGAAATTGATGGTGCTTCTCCACAGAAAATCACTGAATACTCTACAAACAGTAACTTCAATATTTCGAGCTTTATTATCATCTGTTTAGATTTCTCCAAAACATTCCCAGTATAATCAACTACAGGAGTAAAAAGTGACCTCAAAATACTACACATTGGTCTAAAAACACGATATTATCAGTTTTTATTAGCATAATAACAGCAATCTAGAGAGCAATATTATCGAATCTATTAGCATTCAGTGATTGCTCAACTGATCGGTGCATCATTCATCCCACTCCCTCCCTATGCCTAGCATCAAACTACTCCAACAGTCTATTCAATATGATAATCAAAATACACATGCTTACTTAAAGTTTTATCTCTACTTACCATAACATGATAATGCAACAAGATACTATTTTTGCTTACACCTAAACAATCTTGATATATTAAATACCAGTCAGATCCATCTCTACAAGATTATGCATGCTTTGACAGCTTGATCAAAAACACCAACTTCCTAGCAGATAGCAGTAAAAAAAAATTCCCAACTTCAATGTAGCAGATAGGTTAAAATATAGCAGATGCGTCAAAATCCCAACTTGTATAAAGACATCCCAACTTCTATACAGCACATGGGTGAAAATCACGACTTTTATATACCAGATGGGTCAAAATCACGACTTTGCACATAGAAGATGGGTCAAAATCAGTATAAAATCATCTTCATTCAATGTACTAGCAACAGATTGGCACGTATAAAGTTGACAAACTACCTGGAGAATCAGGATCTTCAACTCATCATCTGACCTGGCAAGGAAAATAAAATCTGCAGATTTTCAAAGACAGGGTTTTTACTGAAGATAGGAGAATCATAATCTATGTTGGAACTCTCTTAATTTGACGAACCTGGACAATGGAGTATGATAAGTTTCTACCTATCACAAGGGAAAACAACATGTTGAAAGCCAGCCAGTGAAAAACAAACAAACATTTGCAAGCTGCTATCTAACTACAGCTATGCAAGAAGCTCTCGCATAAAAATTAGACATACTTAAGCATGAAATTCACTACTTCACTTGAGGAAGATTTTAGATGAAGATCTGTTATGGATAGACAAATATAATTTGATATTGATTTACCACGATCCTTGTTGTCACACGAGCATCCTTCAAGCTTCCTACTATTTCAAAATCAATGTTTTTTTTCAAACGCTTCCTTTTGTGCCATTAACTGGGAATATATCACATAAAGAGGAGGTGGGAGTAGTTCTGTCTGCCAAGTTGTGCTGCTTCATCTTATTTGTGTGTTCAATTCCTAACTGATTCTGCACTGGCAAGGAAGCCTTCCTCAGGGACTTGAGGTGTGAAGGAAGGAAGGCTCGATAACAACTATTTCCTCCTCAAGCACTTTTGTTCCAGTTGTTCATGGAGCTTGCACAATTCTTTGCGCTGATGACTACGAAAGCATCAGTCGAGAAAATTCATTGTAGATAGAGAATAATATATATGGCAACAATTAAAATGACTGCCTACTAGAAGCAGCAAACAATCACCTGGAAAAGCTCCAAGTTAAGTCTCCTTAACATGAGATCATGAGCTGTATAACTGAACCTTTGATCTCTTCAGGTGCATATCCTGAAAGAATTGCATGTCTTTCCTTCTTAATAACTTTAGTTTGATCTATCGCGTTCGATTTATCATGAGACAGATTTCCAGAGAGACCACCTGGAAGCTTTGGCACAAGAAAGCTAGCCATTGCACCAAATGCGCTAGGGGTTGGAGCTGGCGGCGTCTCATTTTCTTTGTCCAAAGACACTTTCTATTTGAGAGACTATCCTATCCTTGGAATGTTTATCAATGTCACCCACTATGTACAAGGTTGCATTTGCAGGGAAGTACCAACGCTCATGGAACTTCCTTATTTTATCAGCATCCCATTTCTTGATCTGCTCCTCCAGTCCAATTGGGAATCTCCTGCTAAGCTTGTTCTCAGGATGAAGATGTTGCAATAACTGCAGTGAGAAGGAGAGATACATAATTGATTCTGTCTAGAAGTACAAGAACACTGGACGGCTTTATCTTTTTTAAAAATAAATACAAAAATGATTGCGAGAATAAGTTAAGTTACTCCATTTTACCTGACAATCAACACGGTATTCTATCGTGTTCATCATATCTGCAGCTCCGAGAGTATAGCTCGCCGTTCTTTTTCAACCCTAGAGGCAAGAAACTTTGGGTGGAAGGCAATCTGCATTTGTTTAAGAATACTAAGTTGATGGACTATCTTAAATGGCACAACTTTATATTCATATAGCATTTTCACTGAACAGGGAGGATCAGGATACGAATTTTAGATAGAGAAAAACAGGAGAATATGTATAAGGAAATGTGGTGCAGATTTTACCTCATTAAAAGCATCCAGCACAGACGGAAGCAGATCTTCTCCGGTGTCCTGGAAAAATAATATCATCATACAGTCAAAACATCTAGTTGGCATTCTTTTAGTTTTAGATGCAAGATAATTAATTAACAATAGAGAATGCAAGAGAAACTGTTATTTAGGAACAGATTAGATACTCCAAGATATCAAATAAGACAAGACTATGTATGCTTGCTTCTGGATGCATAGATTAATAACAGAGACCATAAGATCGATCAATTAGTAAAGCGAGAAAACCAACCTTTGCACTGATTGGTGAATGAATG
This sequence comes from Clarkia xantiana subsp. parviflora, assembly GCA_036873135.1. Lineage (NCBI taxonomy): Eukaryota > Viridiplantae > Streptophyta > Magnoliopsida > Myrtales > Onagraceae > Clarkia > Clarkia xantiana. Next base: position 18,947,212 of record JAPTYO010000003.1, read on the forward strand.
TGAAACACTGTATGGTGGAAATCAGTATAAGCATTAGAGCGTGCCCCTGTCCCAATGTTCAATCATATGGGCAATTCCTTGTTCATCTTCATCCTCATCAATAGATCCTGCATGAACTTCCATGTGGGCTTCGAACCTGAAATGCCAGGAGATTGTCATTACATGTAGCTCAATATTGCGTTGTTTATATATTCGGGGTAGTGACAACATTATTGTCTTTTATTGATTATTATTATATAAAGGAAAATGATAAAAAGTCCGATTTCAGCGTTCCTATATGTTCCGACTAAGAGAGGTTCACTGTTTGCCCAAAAAGTTCGACATATTTACTTCCAATGCCACTCCCTCACAGTCGGACTGAATCGGAATCCCTCAGTCGGATTGTCTATCACACTCCTTATATAAAATATATGCTGCCTCTACTGAAACTACAATTGATAAAAAGAAACACCTGGGTTGCATTTCCCTAAGAAGCATTAACAAACTTACCATTGATCTTAGCGTACCTGCTTGGAGGAACCTTATTAGGTAAAATAAGATATCGAAGCCCATTCTTCAACTGTCCACGATGTAACTTTGGGTGAGACGGGAGTTTGGAGCTCAAAAAGCTGTCTAGCTCTGCCCTATCAAATTCGTAATTCTCGGAATCTAGCTCTTGTTTCTCAAGAACACTATCCGGCCATGTAGTGCTAGCAGCATGTGGCTCCTCTGGACCAGCAGTGGCACATGAAACATGTGAATGCTTCACCTGGAAACCATCAGAATTTTCAAAGGAGCAAACTTCATAAACATCTGGGTAAAAAATAGTACAGCACTTCCAAAAGAAGGAACTGTGTACTAAAGGTTTTAACCGTTTTCTCACCAAGGGATTGTCCAATCTGGACAAGTGAAAACCAGATCTGTCGACAAAAGCCCTAGGAATACATATGCCAATGCCCTGATGGCTTTTTCGATGTTTAAAGGAGCAAGAGATGCCATTCTTTAACTCCTGAGCATGGAACTGAGACATCCGTCCTTATTCTTCTTTTTAAGAAATCTTGACCCACCACCACCACGTACAGCATCATATTGCCACCTTACATCAATAGGTGAAAACCACTGGTTATGCTAAATCTATCTCTCGTACAAAGTGACATCATACTAATTAAGAGTAATTAAACTGCAAAAGGTTGTTGTCAAGACAATAATTAGGTCCACATATAACTTAAACCCACAATCAAGTAAAAATCCTTCTCTTAAAATTCCGGTGCCTAGTCAAGTAAATCCTACTAAGCTCATAATAATAAAATAATACTAAGAGAAACTTTATGGGGTAAACACCTTGATCACGTATTTGTACATCTATGATGAAAGTCATGATTTTCTTAAGAATCTATATTTTTGAATGAATAAGTAAGATGTAAGTTGATGACAAGACGGTTTGCCCAAAAATGACATTTTTTTCCATAGTTAATAGAATGAAACCATCAAAAGGGCAGAACTCATTTACAAAACAGGGGATCAGATGTAGCCAAGCTCTAAGTTCACATCAAATGGATCACAATGATAACCAAGCGACGGAGTATGAGTACAATTTCACGCATAGACATAAATAGCTTATCTGCAGCCAAGCCAAGCCAATCCTATGGTTTTGTATTGACACGGCACATTCTAATTCTACTAACAATCAAAACATGTTCTAGAGTATCAAACTCTTTATGAAAGGGGTATTGGTACTTACAGATTTGGTTATAGTACAGAGCCTGTACAGGACTTGGAGGCAATGAAAACAAGAGCCACCGACTAAAACAGAAAGGCATCTCTCTACTATAAGAAGCTAACTAACAATTTATATATATGACTTCACTTTCGAAGCAAAATCCACCTCCTTTAAGTTACTAAGCTCTCTGTCCTCTCAGTGCGCAGAAATGCAATTTTGCGTGCTAAGGGACTGTAAAAACAATTTCCCTACATCAAAAACTCTCTCATCATGTTCATCACTCCATAGTTTCTCAATCTTTAACTGAAAAAACAAAAATTCATCCTGACCAAATCTTACGCTGAGCAGAGATACACAATTCTCTATCTTCCCACTGAACGATGAGCTGAATTTCGATTCCAAAATCACGATATTATTAGCAACTATCTTCATCCACGATAATTAGTTAAAATTTACCGGATGTTCCAAGATAAAAATCAAGAATTGCAAAAGAAACAAGCTACAGTGCTCTGCTATACTCAGTCAGGGAGTTCCGACGTCGGAACCCCTTTACATTCCGACAATCCAACCATTGACTGACACATGTGACCTATAAAGTCTGATATTTTCTCTCGTTTATTTATTACTCTATGGACGATACTACCCTCTGTCTCCTAGTAATCTGTGTCCGTTGAAGTTTGTTGTACTTGTACATTACACTTCTCTCTCATGTTTTATTATTTTATTTGTAATTATTTTCATGTAAGCTACAAAAAAATTTTATTCTGACCATGAAGATGAAATCAAAAGACAATTGAATGTTTAATTATTTTTTTTGAACAATCGACTTTTTCTCGATAATTAACTTACAGTAGAATTTTAGTTTTCTAAACAATTCTTCTTCCTAACAAAAGATTTTTTTTTTAATATTTACTTAAGAAATATTAATAATTTATTTTTTCAATTTAATATTATATGAAAAATTAATCCAATAGCATATGATAATTTTAGTTACACGTGAAAAATAAAAATTAATCTAAAAATAATATTCATAATAAAAATAAACATTTACTATTTATTTAAATATATATACAGTTATAAAATATTGTTGTTCAATGTAATATTCTTTGAAAAATTAATCCAATAGCATATGATAATTTTAGCTATACACGAAAAATAAAATAATCTAAGGATAATATTCATAATAAAAAGTAAAAATGAAATAATATATAATAAAAAATCATATGAAAAACTTCTGTTATTTATAACTATACATTTTAAACCAAATTCTCAATACACTAAACTAAACAAGGTATTAAAAATGATAGGTTTTCAATTTTGTTCAATTATATTGTTGTGTTTGAAAAAATTCAAGTAAGCAAAAAAAAAAATGTAGGCAAAGAAGAAGAACCAAGTCAAACCAACGGAAAGTATTATTAATAAAAAAAAAAAGTTCACATGGCTTTCACTTCAGTAGATAGATTATGATGCCTCAATAGCAGTAGTACTAATATTAAATTCTAAAATGCAAATGAGATGAGAAAGAATAAAAAAAAGTAGTTAACATTATTTATTATACACTGTATATGAGGGTATTATAGTCTATACGTTACAGAGAGAAAACTCTTCTTTTTGACTAACACTTGTTGGAATGAGATGGGGTTCCGACGTCGGAACCCCTATCATTTCTCTTACTGTACACTATGATTTCATCCCAAAGTTTTATTGTATTTGAACAAGTGGTCAGATCGCATACGGTTATATTCGATCGGATGAACCGGAAATCGAACGAGAAGAATTTGTTTTTTGTCAAAACCAAATTTTCTTAATTTTGTTTTAAAAAGAACATCTAAATTTTAGAATAAAAAAACATATCATCCGTTTGTTAAAATCAAGAAGTCTGCCGAGATAATTTTTTTTTAGTCAAAACCACTTTTTTACTTTTTTATTGTATTTGAACAAGTTGTCAGACCGCATTTGGGCCGATTCGACCGGATGAACCAGAAGTCGAACGAGAAGAATTTTATTTTTGTCAAAATCAAATTTTCTTAATTTTGTTTTTAAAAAGAACGTCTAAATTTTATAATTAAAAAACATATTATCCGTTTGTTAAAACCAAGAAGACTGCTGAGATTTTTTTTTTTTGTCAAAACCACTTTTTAACTTTTTTATTGTATTTGAACAAGTGGTCAGACCGCATTCGGGCCGATTCGACCGGATGAACTAAAATCGAACGAGAATATATTTTTTTTTGTCAAAACCAAATTTTCTTAATTTTGTTTAAAAAAAACATATAAATTTTATAATAAAAAAACATATAATTTGTTTGTTAAAACCAAGAAGACTGCCGACTTAATTTTATTTTTTTGTCAAAACCACTTTTTTACTTTTTTATTGTATTTGATGGTCTGATCGAATTTGGGCCGATTTGACCGGATGAACCAGAAATCGAACGAGAAAAAAAAATGTCAAAGACAATTTTATTAATTTTTTTTTTTAAAGAACATCTAAATTTTAGAATAAAAAAAACAAATCATCTATTTGTTAAAACCAAGAAAACTGCCGAGATTTTTTTTTTTTTTTTCAAAACCACTTTTTTATTTTTTTTTATTGTATTTGAACAAGTGGTCAGCCCGCATTCGGGCCGATTCTACCGGATGAACCAGAAATCAAACGAGAAGATTTTTTTTTTTTTGTTAAAACCAAATTTTTTTAATTTTGTTTTTAAAAAGAGCATATAAATTTTAGAATAAAAAAACATATCATCCGTTTGTTAAAACCAAGAAGACTGCCAATATTATTTTTTTTTTGTCAAAACCACTTTTTTACTTTTTATTGTATTTGAACAAGTAGTCAGACCGCATTCGGGCCGATTCGACCGGATGAACTAGAAATCGAACGAGAAGATTCTTTCTTTTGTCAAAACTAAATTTTCTTAATTCTGCTTTTAAAAAGAACATCTAAATTTTATAATAAAAAAAAAACATATCATATGTTTGTTAAAACCAGGAAGACTGCCGAGATGTTTTTTTTTTGTCAGAACCACTTTTTTACTTTTTTATTGTATTTGAACAAGTGGTCAGACCGCATTCGGGCCGATTCGACCAGATGAACCAGAAATCGAACGAGAAGAATTTTTTTTGTCAAAACCAAATTTTCTTAATTTTGTTTTTAAAAAAGAACATCTAAATTTTATAATAAAAAAAACATATCATCCGTTTGTTAAAACTAAGAAGATTGCCGAGATATTATATATTTTTTATCAAAACCACTTTTTTATTGTATTTGAACAAGTGGTCATACCGCATTCGGGCCGATTCGACCGGATGAACCAAAAATCAAACAAGAAGATTTTTTTTTTTTTTTTGTCAAAACCAAAATTTCTTAATTTTGTTTTTCAAAAGAGCATCTAAATTTTAGAATAAAAAAGCATATCATCCGTTTGTTAAAACCAATAAGACTGCCGATATATTTTTTTTTGTCAAAACCACTTTTTTACTTTTTTTATTGTGTTTGAACAAGTGGTCAGATCGCATTCGGGCCGATTCGACCGGATGAACCAGAAATCGAACGAGAATAATTTTTATTTTTTTTGTCAAAAACAAATTTTCTTAATTTGTTTTTAAAAAGAACATCTTAATTTTATAATAAAAAAACATATCATCCGTTTGTTAAAACCAAGAAGACTGCCGAGATATTATTCTTTTGTCAAAACCACTTTTTTACTTTTTTATTGTATTGAACAAGTGGTCAGACCGCATTCGGGTCGATTCAACCGGATGAACCAAAAATCGAACGAGACCTTAAAAAAACCAACATTCGGGCCGATTCGGATCGATTCAGACCTTGAAAAAAACCAACAATCTATCAATCGTAGCCATGAATTTCATGAATATATTAGTTTTATCTATTATTTCTATGTATTTGAGCATAATCTACGGGGAAATTTATCCCTTTTTCAATTCACCAGCATTTTTTTTGGGAACCAAACTGAGTGAAAAGAAATTGGACAAATTTCGGTAGACTGTGACAGCACAGAGACGACCAAATTCATTTCATCAAGTCGCGAAAAAATCTTCCAAAATCTGGAGCATATTGAAGATGAATTATCATTGTCTGTCGAGAGTTTGCGGGATAAAACCTATGTTATATACACTGTGAAGATGCATCTCAAATTGAACTAATTGGCTATATACCTAGGTTTGCGAATATAGTTTGCGGGAATATACATGTAGTTCCGAGAGTTTCATCTCAAATTAATTGGACTACCATGATACCTAGGTTTTAATTGAACTACCATTGTGTCTCGAGAGTTTCATCTCAAATTACGTAAGATGAAAAAATCTACCATGCATGAAGTAGTAGTCCAATTACTTACACATCTCTGTCGTCTCTCGTCTGAAGAAGCAACATGCGGTGGAATGAAAAGGGTATGATGAAAAGAGGGATGAGAACGATGGAGAAGAAGCATTCAGCTGTCGCGGGATAAATTGTGGAATTAGATAAGAAATACTACTATCATCTCATGTACGGTAATTTAAGATGAAAAAATAAACCGACTTAAACCAAATAAAATGATAAAATCTTAACCGATCCGACTAATAGGTATCAATTACTCATCAACGTTTTAATGATGCTAATCACCCCCTATACCCAACCAAAAGCATAATGCTCTCAATACAGAGACGAATCTAGGATCAGAATTCAGAGGAGGCAAAATTGAAAAATATAATTTTTCAGTAGAATTTAATTATATACTATTAAAATATATAAATATCTATTAGTTTATTATAAAATACACAATTCATTAATTATTAATGGTTTTTATAAAATTTAAAATATTACCACATAACGTTATTAATAAAATTAAAAACAAGATTTTATCATTCACTCTACGACACCATTGCAATTATACCATTTATCATATTTAATGAAAAGATTTAATGAAATATTATCAATACATAAACTAATTTTCATTCATTACTATTCAAACATAATTATATAACTAATTAATTATGAAGCGAATTTATGGATCCACACAGTAGCATCCGCACTGCATTCACTGTTAGCATAATTCTAATTAATTATTATTAAAATTTAAACCTATAAATTTAGACAAGTCTCCACCGACATGAATCCAGCTAAATTCACTATATTTATTAATCAATTCAATCTGTAAATAATACTAGATCGGCAAAAAAAAAAAAAAAAAAGTAATTATAGACTATTTTAATGGGTTGCCAGTTAATTAGTATATATTAAGCCCAACCCATTTTCTAACCCTAATAAACTGAAATCTTCAATCAGCCAAGATTAGAATTTAGAGAAAGCCAGAGCCGCAGCCGCAGCAGCAGCAGCTTTGTTGTTCCACAAACCCTATTTCTAAATCTCATTTTTCTTCTCATTCTACTTATGGTTTCGATATACCATCAAATTGGAGCTATATATCACTAATTACATCATCACGCGTTCAATTTCTGCGATTTCAAGAGAATCAAGCATCTGAACGACAAGATTAAAAATGAAAAAAAGTACATTTCAAGATTGAAGATCAATTTTTCGGAGCTTATGCATTATCTCTTGCTTCAATCTGGTCTCAATGGGTAAGTTCCGGCCGATTATAGCTGCAAAATGTGATGTATTAACCCTTGAATATGATGAAATTGGATTTTGAGGCAGCTTCAAGGGTTTTCTCTGCTTTGGAATTGAAATTATAATTTCTTTACTGTGAATTAAGTTTTCAGCTCAAATCTCTCTTTTTTCACACTTAGACAAATTTCTTTCTCTCTTCATATGAGGAAGTTATTTGTGGTATAGTTGAATCTTGTGAATATGTACATCCAAAATTATGTAATTATAGTGTGATATCTCTTCTGAATATTGACTTTCTAATTTAGTGTAACTGTTATTTCTTCAAGAAATTTATATCTGTTGGCACTGAATTCTTTCTGTTTCTGTTTTCTTAAAGTGTGAATATTTCATTTTAGCATTGATAATTCGGGGACAAATTGAAGCTCAATGGGCAGTCAGAAAATGGGAAAATTTGTTCAAATGCCTAAAAATACCAGCTGGACGGGCCTAGCTGTCAGCGAGATGCTCCAGCTGGACCCCGTACCGGAGCTGTTAATAACAGTTGGACCCCGAACCGGTCGGACCGGACCGGTCCGGACCCTATAAATCGGTACCGGTCTGACCTTAAGAGTAAATAACAATTTTTTTTTAAAAGAAAATATTAACTGATTGTAGCTGGACTCAAACCCAGAATTTCCACTAAAAAACACTGACACCACCACACTACAAGCTAGAATGTTGATAAAATAACAGATAAAAAGATTTTATTTAGAATTATAACTTCTATTTAATCAATTGAATATAATTCTAAATTCTATTTAAATAAAAATATTTTATTTCTAAATTCACTTTTTTACATCTATTAATATTCACTAAATTCAAATTTACAACTCCAAATTCAATGAAAATCGAAAGTTAGCGTCTTTATAACGTAATAAACAATGTGCTATTTTTTAAAATTTATTATAGTAATTTCGAAAATTAATGTTTTCATCGTCGAATAGTGTTCTACCCCATGAAACCTAAATTTGGAGCAAATCTCATTTTTTAGAAAATGTTCAAAAAAATCTTCTTTTTTTTGTCGGGTTCCCCCACCCTGCGGTTATTTTGTTTTCACTTTTTACATTTATTAATATTCACCAAATTCAAATTTACAACTCTAAATTCAATGAAAATCGAAAGTTCGCGTCTTTTTAACGTAATAAACAATGTGTTGTTTTTTTAAAATTTATTCTATTAATTTCGAAAATTAATGTTTCCATCACCAAATGGTGTTATACCCCCCCATAAAACGCGAATTTGGAGTAAATCTTATTTTTTTGGAATGTTCAAAAAATCTATTACCGGACTTCAAATTAGGCTCCGTTTTCGATATTGGATTTTACTAATACGTGACAATTCGGAAAAAAAAAATTATACGAGAACATTTTCTAAAAAATGAGATTTGCTTCAAATTTAGGTTTTATGGGGGTATAACACCATTCAGTGATGAAAACAATAATTTTCGAAATTACTAGAATAAATTTTAAAAAATAGCACATTGTTTATTACGTTATAAAGACGCTAACTTTCGATTTTCATTGAATTTTGAGTTGTAAATTTGAATTTAGTGAATATTAATAGATGTAAAAAGTGAATTTAGAAATAAAATCTTTTTATTTAAATAGAATTTAGAATTATATTCCATTGATTAAATAGAATTTACAATTATAAATAAAATATTTTTATCTGTTATTTTATCAACATTCTAGCTTGTAGTGTGGTGATAGTGTTTCTAATGTAAGTTTTGGGTTCGAGTCCAGCTACACTCAGTTAATATTTTATTTAAAAAAAAAAATTGTTCTTTACTCTTAAGGTCAGGCCGGTAAGCACCAGCTGGAGCGTCTCGCTGACAGCTGGGCACGGGGCAATTTGACAAATATCCTTTAGAGGAGGGCATTTTTAGAAATGCCCTCTCCCTAGAGGGCATTTTTAGAAATGCCCTCTCCCTAGAGGGCATTTTAACAAATTTTCCCAGAAAATGGGGCAAATTGAAGCTAAGGGAGTTAAAACTGAAAATTATTAAATTTTTATATATGGGATATATCTGGTAATTAGAAAAAAGTTCAGTGGGACAGATGTCCTCACTCGCCTCATGGTACATCAGTGCCTGCTCCCAAAGCATCATAGAAAGGTTTCCGTGAGAATCACGTATAACCCGTACGTAAGTAAGAATCGATAATTTGAGTATATGAAGCTTGAAATCCGATATTTCTGCATTTGGGTTATATAAATTAATTATTTATGGGAAAATACGTGTGTAGAAAATAAATAAGAAGGATGAAGGATGGGGAATCATGATATTTCGCAACACCCCATTATCAGAAGAAAAAAAAAATCATGAATAGACAATTGCAGAAAATGAAGGGTGCTGTACAGTTCACACTTAACTGTAGTGCGTGTTAATTCGTGCTATTGTGCGTGTTAATAATCTTGTCGTGCTAAACTAATTAAACACGAACACGCACGGTAAGCTTATCGTGCCACATTTTCCAAACACGAACACGACACTGATGTTTTCGTGTGTGTTCGTGTCGTGCTATCGTGTTGTGTAAGGATATTCAATTATACATCTTTATACGAGCTCTTTAAGCAAAAATAAAAATAATGAACTTCATATATAAAAAACTATGAATTAATATGTCAATAATCATAAGTTAATGTATAAAGTTTACAAACACTAAAAATTAAACCATTAATTGGAGTTTTTAAAGGTAATAAATAAAATTTGTCCAAAAATTATTTAAGAATTAGTCCAAGTAGCACAACTTTATTGTGCGTGTCGTGTTATGACACCCAAACACGAACACGACACGGAAGTTATATCGTGTTAATCGTGTTCGTGCTATCATGTTATCGTTCTTCCATATGCTAGTAGCACGAACACAGTTTTTTTTTGTGCGTGTTCGTATCGTGCTATAATGCCGTGTCATAAATTGTCGGCCTAGTTATAGCCTTGTAGGGTAGGTACATGATTGATAGGACAAGACAACTTTTTATATGTTTCTTCTTTAGGAAGAAATAGATAGAAAAATAAAAATTAATTATGATTAAATTAAGTAACCTAACTCTCTTATAATAAATATCCATTGATCGTAATTCTTTTTGGCAAAGGTATTGAATGCAAATTCATAGAGTATGATTGAAGGGATTCAGCTAATATATAGCTCATAATTAATAAATATTTTATTAAATAGGTTTTGATCATATTTACATTTTTGGTTAAGAACCTATGAAATGTCTGAACTATGACCTATGTTAACGGGAGATGTCTGAAATTTGAAATGTTGATTTGAGAGGTCCGAAATTTCAATTTTGTTGAAATTAGGTTTTCCATCCATTTTTAGGGTTAACTTTAACATAATTGTGTGAAATGACATTTTTGCCCTTTTATTATTTTGTTTTATTTAATATCTTATTTGAGAAAATGTGAAAAGACAAAATTACACGGCTCCGATTTGGGCCCAATCGGAGCCGTGGTGGCGGTCGCCGGAGTTGCGTGGTGGTCGCTGGAGCTGGGGTGGTGGTCGCCGGAGACGGGTGGTGGTTGCCGGAGTCGGAGTGGTGGTTGCCGGAGTAATTTGGCTTCAGGGGTATTTTCGTCTTTTCAGCTCGGCACATGACAGGCACACTGGTGATGGAGGGGCAATTTTGGTGTTACATTTTTAAGTGGTGCACGTGTTTGGCACGTGACCAAATTCCGTCACATTTTACGGAAAAATTTGACGGGGACCGCTGTTATCAACTAAACTTAAATTTCAGACCTCCGTTATTAACTTTTTAAATTCCATACCTCTCCCGTTAACATGGGTGATAGTTCAGACCTTTCATAGGTTCTTAACCCTTACATTTTAGTGTATTTGTTAATGAATCATTTATTTGAACCGTTTATTGCACATAATTTATCTTCTAATTTTTTATTTTATTCATTTAATATATTTTCTACCTTTTTTTACTGTAGTCCCTAAATTTTTTAACTCGGATCTTGTTCTTGGTTAATATTCCCTTACCTGGACAATCCTAATGTTGACTCAACTCGAGCTAAGTTTAGGTCTAATTTAGTCAAGATATACTATACAATACTAAAAGATCTATGAATAAACAAATTAATTTTTAAATTTTTGAACTTTAATAATTAAAATCTATTCTCAAATCTAGCATTAAAATTTGAAAAAAAAAACTGTTTTTGTCTAGAAAAACATCAATTGATTTTTTTTTTTTTTTTGTAGAAGATGCATATATTAAAGAACAACATTACAACCTATATGGCATATATGGCAGAAAGGAGCAAAGTATCGGGAATGTCAGGTTCCAACCAAAGACCTTCCATTCCTAACAACATTGCTCGTTTCCCCAAGTCATGAGTTAAACAGACGGAGGTTCGACGGACCCAACTAACTATTACATTCGCATCTGATAAAAGTTTACAAATATCCGATAAAACACCAAAATGAGAGACAGGACTATCGTTTGGTGAAGCAATCGATCGAGCCAAAATTTGGGAATCCGTCCAAAGGGAGAGCGTATCGGGAAAATGGGTTTGGAGAACCAAACCTGCCCAAACCGCAACAGCTTCCGCAACCAAAGGATCCGTCCCCGGGTAGGTGTGTACCACCGCTCCTTTGATCCGTCCTTCCCTGTCTACCGAAAATGCAGCACCATATACTATTCCGCGAGCAGAATACACACCACCATCTGAAATAATACAAGCAAAATGGGTGGGGATAGGTTCGTCGCTCCATTAATTGGCACCCGAGTACGGGGGCCCGGGCGGAAAAACATCGGGAGGAGCCTGTAGCCGATAAAGCAGTGGATATGGTGTCAGCATACAACAGAGTAAAACGATAAATTACAGACTCGATACACGGAATAGACTTTTAAAAAATGACCAAATTCCTCTCTAACCAGATAGACCACATTACAATACATTTTTGCCTAAATAAGGATGACAATCCGTCATTAACAACTAGACTATGATCAAACGCTAGCCATTCTTGAGCACGTCGGAAGGGTAGGGCCTTCGGTCGAACCATCAAGGGACTAGCAAACCAAACTCGTTGTGTAAAGGGATAGTTCCACATTAAGTGATCCCAAGTTTCCATAGCAAGATTGCAAAGACAGCAGAATGGGTCAGCTACACGTATTCTCTGGACTAAGGAAGAACCAAGGGGGAGGCCGTTAACACAATCCCTTCCAGATGAACATCCTAATTTTTGGGACGACTCGGAGGGACCAAAGTCGTGTCCAGAAATTAGGACTAGCAATCCTAGGGGAAGTAGAGGTAGAAGCCGTTGAGGAGCTGTGTGAGCTCTGATAAAGATGATGATATCCAGATTTGACGGAGTAGTTACCGCTAGTGGCATGCGTCCAAGTGAGTTTATCTCTGACAGGAAACATAGAGAGAGGGAGATCCTTGATAAGATTTACTATAATGGGATGCACTTGTGAATCAAGGAGGGTCGTATTCCATGTTCCAGAGTCTGGGTGGATAACTTGTGAAACCGAGAGGGGGGCAGGAACTCTAGGGAAAAAGTTCCCATGTCGCCAGAGTCGGGTGATTGGGAACCCATGGATCAGTCCAGAAGTTAATAGTGGATCCTGTACCAATCCGCCACCGGCTCCCATCAAATAAAGTTGGGCGAAGGGCAATGAGGGTTCTCCATGGGAGGGAGTGTGATGAAGAAGCTGAAGTTGTAGAGAAAGGCTCATGGGAGAGGTATTTCTGACGTATGGAGGATGCCCAAATGGAGTCGGTGGATGTGAGAGTACGCCAAAGTTGTTTAAGAAGAAGAGCCTTATTAAAAGTGCGGAGATCACGAAAACCAAGTCCGCCTTCTCTCTTGGGGTTTGTGATCTTGTTCCAAGGAATCAAGGGGATGCCTTTGGTTCGGGAGGAGGTTCGCCACCAGAAAGCACGAATTAGTTGTTCCATTTTATCAAGAGAGCCAGCGGGAATTTGAAAGCAAGACATAAACGTATGTGGGGATGGCTGTTATTGTGTGCTGGATTAACACTGCTTTCCCTGCGGGGGAGAGGAGAGAGCTCATCCACCCTTGGATACGTACGGAGATTCGGTCAATGAGACGGTTTCCAACATTCTTTTTTTGTGTTGACCAATCGATAGTCGATAGGGAGGCCTAGGTACATTTCCTCATCTTTCATTAGCCGAACACCGAGTCTAGTTCTGTATCTATCTTGATCTCGGGGGAACATTCTTGCTGAAACGAATGCTGGATTTGGAATAATTCACCAATTGGCATGATTCGTTCGCATAATTTGAGAGCATGTCAATAACAGCTGAGACGCTTGTATCCGATGCCTCAAAAAAGAGGAAACTATCATCCGCAAAAAACAAGTGATTGATCAGTTGACAGATGGAGCTCGGTTTGATACCTTTAATCAGTCCTGTTGTTTGAGCCCACGATAGTTTGGAAGACAATGCTTATGCACATAGGATAAAAAGGAAAGGTGAGAGTGGGTCTCCTAGGCGAAGGCCTCTGGAGGAAGGTATGGGTGGTGTCGGCTTTCCGTTGATCAGAACTGCCAAAGATGGAGTGGAAATACACTGCATTATCCGTTTTTGGAATTGGGTTGGAAGAAGTAATGCGTTCATAATCTGCTGTATGAAAGGTCATTCCACTCTATCATAAGCTTTACTCATGTCTAGTTTGAGAGCAATAAGACCTATCTTCCCGACTCTCCGATTTTTCATAACCTGTAATAGTTCTTGCGCAAGGAGGCAATTATCCGAAATAAGCCGTTTAGGGACAAAGGCGCTCTGGAAGGGGATATCACCTTTGGAAGGATGGACTTAATGCGGTTAGTCAGGATCTTGGAAATGAGCTTATATGAAGAGTTGCATAGGCTGATAGACCTCCAGTCAGTGAGGCACTGTGGATGGGGCACCTTTGGTATGAGCACGATGTGAGTCTGGTTTAGTTCTCTCAATAGGTGGCCAGATTGGAAGAATGATTGAACCGCCCGTATAAGATCAGAGGAGATAATATCCCAAGTTGCTTGGTAAAATTTACCTGTGAACCCGTCTGGCCCCGGGGCTTTTTCAGGGTGCATGTCCCTGAAGGCGTGGATTTCAAAGTGTGAGACTATAGCCCCAAGGTGGGAGGATTTTGTTTGGGGGAGTCTATTGCGAAGTAGATCAGGTAGGTCATATAGTAGAGGGGGAATTCCTGCTTGGAAGATATTTGAGAAATACTCGTTCTTGGATTTCATGAGGGGTAGATATCCAGAGGCCATCTGATTTTTTTAAGCCAGTCCAGCCTGTTCCTAGCCCTTCGTAAAATGACCGAGGCATAAAAGAAACTGGTATTCTGATCACCTTGTAAGAGCCATAGTTGTCTTGATTTTTTACGCCAGTGTATTTCCTGCTGTTTATATAGCTCATCTAAGCGTTGCTCCAGAAGATTGGCGGGAGAAGAATCTCCCGAGTACGAGGCTTGCAGGGTCGCTATTTGATTCACAAGAGAGGCAATTTCCATTTTGAAGTTCCCGAAAACATTTCTGCTCCAATGTTGAGGGAGAACTAAGGCGTTTCAGTTTGGTAGCCAGGGTACATTGGGGAGACAGCCCACAGAGATGTTTCTCTCGAGAATGAAAGACTGTCGGGAGAAAAGTTTCATGGGAAATCTACATATGTTCAAAACGGAAGAGAGGTTTCAACGACCGTTGTTGATTTGCTTCCAACTGGAGGAGAAGAGGGCAATGATCAGGTCCAATTCTTTCTATTATTATAGTTAAAACTATTTTTTTCAATAAAATAACTCAATATTTTAAAGAGGTGGATTGTGAGGTTAAAACGGTTCTAGCTTTACTCCTCCTCGCATCTCACTCTCCTCTCCATTTTGTTGTTTTTCTTCTAAAACCTCATATATTTTTTTTTTCACTCCTCTTTAACTATTGGTTGGATTTTCTCCTTGCCGCCGCATCAGAAACTGAAAACACCTTCAACACAATAGGTTCATTTTTTTTCAAATGGAGAGAAACATGTCTTTCACTTTCTTCTCTTTCTTTTTTTTTTTGGCCAAAACACTTTCTTCTCTTTCAGTCATTGTTTATTCTAAAAAAAAAAAAAAACTTATACCTAGTAAATATGGTTCCTTTTGGTGTTGTTAATCTTCACAGTCAGGTTCTACTTGCCTCTCATCAGGTTATTGTGACTGTTTAATGGAATTAAACCATCATATGTGACCACATCTAAACCCAATTTCTACATAAAGTAATATATTCTTTTTTGAAAGAAAAAAACAGTATTATATCTGGTTTGGTCGTTAAAACCAATGTGTTGGTTTTAATTAATTAGCTAGTGTCAATTTCGTAATTATGCAGAACTTTACTATCCTAGTTAAGCTGTTCGTTTTGGAAGAAAACGTGATGCTCTCTGTTAGGTTTATATTATTTTACAGAGAGGGGAAATGAAAATGTGTGTTAGGAGGATGAAAAGAATGGCGCCACTCGTAATGGAAAGAATGGCAAACAAAGCCAATTTCTTGGTAGATTTGTATGTGTGTTGGTTCTTGTGTATTTGTGTTTGAATGTTAGTATAATTGCTCCCTAAAATCCAACATTGGTTCTTAATCTAGGTCTCTTGAAAAGTCATAGAAGTTGCTTTTGATTTCATCTAGTCTCTCGTTTGTTTCTGATTTCTCGACCTTTTCTGATGCATTTTTGGACGTATTTATCTATGTTGTGTTATGAGCAAAAAAATGGCAGCTTAAGGGTTTTAAACGCAACAGGACAATTTTTCGACAGCAAGGTCTGTACAACACAGTATGTCCCTCGTCGTGTAGCTAATCCGAAAGAATTGTTCCTGATACGCTAATCAATAAGGGAATCTTTTGCATTGTCTCTTTGAAAGGGAATCATTATATACCGTCGAATGAAAAGACAGGACACTTGGAAGCCTACGTTAGCGACTATATAGGGAAAAATTCGGTGCATAAATACACATATTATGGACTAAGCTAAGTGATGAGCAATGTGTAATCGGTTGTTCACAAAATATCATTTAATGAAGAGTATGTTATTACATTAAAAGAATACTTAAGAGTTTAAGTATATGTCGATATATTTACTTACAACTGTAAGTTGAGTTTGCAAACTAATTTTCAAATTAGGCTACTTCAAAAACTATTTCCCAAAATAGGTTTTTCTGTCCTACGTGGCATCCATCTCACTTAAAAAGTAAATTTTTATTATCTATGTTTATTACTTTGCATCATAAACTTTAAATTATATTGCAAATAAACCAATGCAAAATATATATATATAATATAAAAATATAAAAGAAAAGTTGAAAGTTAATTAAATTAGATGTAAGAAGTATAAATAAAGCATTCAAAATTATAAAGATTGAAAAACTTGAAAAGTGCACAAAAATGATAATAATAATTAAATGGGAAATGCAGTTCTAATGTAGTTTAGAGCCAAGTACAATTCCTTTAGTTTAAAGCCACATACATGATACGTCATTGTCCTCAATGTAGGAACTAAGTGTTAGAAAATTTGGGCTCCTTTATATTAAATTTTACTAAGGCTAGTTTTTTTGGGCTTAGTTAAATTATTTTTGTTCAAGCCCATTGTTTTTACTCTAGCCCAGCCCAATTTGTTTTAGTGAATGTGGAAATTTGTTTGTACCACATCGACCACTTCAAGCATCTCCTCTCTTCTCCTATCCTATTTAAATGAGTCTCCCCCTTCTCATTTTTTGCACCATGAGAAATGAAATCTCTTCCTTCTTGGTTGAGTATTCAATTTTTCGGAACCCATAATCTTGGGATCCAATTATATTTTCTCATCCTCTGTTCTTCGTGTTGACGAATGCAGAGTTCTTCTTAGGTTGATCTCGACTTATGTCGTGTTCAACCTTTCTAGTTGTTTTTAGCCGTTGTCGTCGGCATTTCTGTTCTTTGTTTGAGTTCAGGTATTGGGTTCGGTTCGGTCGAGCGTGTTGCATGCATAACACGATTCGATGACACTGTTGAATCCTGGGAGGTGACCGCCCCTTGTATAAACCCCTTTGCATAACCCGAGGGTGGGGAGGGGCGAAATTGCCTTAAGGAGACTGTGATTAGCACGGGCCTCAGTATAAAAATACGTATTCGTTTTCGTGTCGAAGTATACGTACAATTTCGGTGTTGCCTATATCTTGCATGTTAATTGGAGGAATTATTTGTAAGTAACTGAGATTTGATTAATTGCATTTTGGTCCATGGACTTTATAAATTTGCATATTTACCCTCTATATTTCCAACAATCTTAAGGCAATTTTATTTGTTGGTTTTATGAGAGGATGCTTAATTGAATTTTGAGATTCAATTTTTGGAGAAAATTATTTATTCTCTAAAGTTCACAAATATTGTCGAACAATGATGTTGAGAATGTGAACATGCTCGAGAGCACATGCGACTGATAAAATCAGTAAGGCCATTTAGGCCCTCGAGACTGATAAAGTCGTCAAAAGCCGTTGAGGATATTAGGACTGTTGAGGTCGCTAAGTCGTTGAGACTATTATGACCAATCGAGATGGTCAAGGTTATTGAGTCTGTTTGATAAGGAGGCTTTGGTCACTTGACCCGCTTTAGCCGTAGAGGCTTATGGGGTCGTTGAATCCATTGTTGAAAATTGGATTAAGAAATCGGTTAAAACCGATTGAGTGTGTATGACAACTGTTATGAAATTTTATTTCCTTGTCTAAACACTGAGTATTACATTTGATATAAATGTACATGTGAATCAACGAATCGATTGTACACACCTAAACCTTGGCACGTATGTATGCCGCGATAAATGTACATGAGTGTTTACTCAGAAGGTTAGCTCCGTGTGAGTCTTGTTTTGTTAAAACCGAATTTAACCGTGTCCAGGTTTATTTTCTGTCCAACATAAGGAGGAAAAAAAATTGATTTTTGTAATTGAAGTGATGAAACTTAATTACTGAAATAAGATATTCAAATCGTTATTTGAATTTCAGTAATCCGAATTTGAGGTTCCGGATTAATTACTATTGTGGGGTCGGGTACCAAATACTCGGACTTCTAATAAATCTAAGGGGGTTGGTCATAAGTCCAATGTTTGAACGCTACTCAATGAGAATGTAGCTATCACTTGGCAAACAACTCTAAAATTGAGAAAGACTACAATCTTCTCGATGTGGTCTATAAATACGATTATTCTGCGAGTTATGATATCGCAGATGTCGGCGCGGGGTTGGACACTCGTCTAGGATACCGTCTATGTTGCCGGAAAGTCGCCGTGACTTACTTCAGAGGTTGAAGTCATAAGATGGAATTCTTTTTGAAAAAATCTGGAAATTAAAAAAAAAAATGAGGAGGAAGCATCCATGTTGGGAGCACTCGAAATCGTCAAAAGAACTGTACGTTAAATACGGATAGACGACAAATTTGATTGTGATGAATTTTGAATTACTTCAAGTGAAATGGGCGTAGTGCCTAAAGTAAACATGAATAAAATTGGTTTTTCATTGGCCGTAGTGCCTAAAGTGAACGTGAAATAAGAATGTTCCTTATTGTGCTGAATTTGTGGCACAATAATTTAGAACATGTTAATTACGATACCTTGCGGAGGTTATCTAACATGGTTCATAATCCTAAATCAAAATAGATCAAGAACTTAAATGTGAAGTTTGCGTTAAAACGAAACTTATTCGGTCGAAAGGATTACCGAACTTCTTGTTCTAAATACATAGCGATGTTTGCGACTTAATATATGTCCAAACGCGATGCGAAAAATAAGTACTTCATTACGTTCGTAGATGATAGTACGAAATATTGCTATGTATACTTGATGAAGGAAAAGATGAAACAATAACAAATTCATGGTTTACAAATAAAAACTTGAGTTTCAACTAAATAAAAACTTGAGTTTCAACTAAAGTCATTGCACCGCATAAAACCCCGATTTAGTTGGGTCGCGGTTTCGATACCACCGGGCGACGGTTAAGGTTTTTTTTTTCTTAGTGGGTGAATGGATTGTCATTAGGTAAAAATGATCGAATCCAACCACATTCTTTCCTTCAAAAAAAAAAAAAAAAGAAAGAAAAGGTAGTTTTGGCACTTGCGGTGCAACGGGCCGATGTCGTTTATTGTTCGGAGGGTTATACCATTTTTAGAAATGTGGCGGTCTAATGACCAAATTAGATCTCATATTTTTTTTAAGGAAAATGTTGATGTTTTGACGGTCTGATGACCTACATTGATACGATGGTGATCTGATGATCAATGATGATGTGGTTGAGAGTTTGTAATAACTTCATACCAAACTCGTGTGTTAACACGTTAAAATTTTCCTGGAAGAAATAAAATAATGTGGTTGAGACCATGTTTGTTAGCAAATACCTTTTGAATAAGGTACTCCATAAGAAGGAAGATAAACTCTGTTTGAGTTGTGCCTTCAAATGTGGGGGGTGTCTTGCTAAAAGTTATGTTACCTCTACGGAAAAGGCGCATACATGCGCTAAACTGTTGATCGCATAAGATATGCTCAGAACAGTAACGCGTATCGATTTCTTCTGTTTGAATCGAAAGTATCGAATAAACACAAAGATACGTTAATGTAATCAAGAAATGCATTTTTCTTTGGAAAATGTATTTTTGGCTAAGTCTAGAGGAGAGGCAAGCATATGAGACTATAGAGGAAAAATAGTCAAGACCAAGAACATGGAGGGCATGTTAAGGTCGAGACCGAGGTTGAAACCGAGGTCAAGCCCATGATGAGTAAAAGGGCAAGGATTGAAAAATCCTATTGTCTAGTTTTTCTGACCTATATGCTTGAAGTCGAACCTTAGACTTACCACGAAGCCGTAAACTCTTCTGAGAGACCTCTATGAAAATAGGCAATCAACAGTGATATTGAATCCATCTTGCAGAACAACACTTGAGAGCTGGTGGATCTTCCGCCCAGAGACAAACCGTTAGGCTACAAGTGGATATTCAAACGTAAAATGAACGAAGATGGATCAATTGATAATTACAAAGCCCGACTTGTCATAAAAGACTATAGACAAAAGAAATGACTGGATTATTTTGATACATTTTCTCCAGTATCTAGAATCACATTCATAAGGATGGTGCTTGCGATTGCAGTCTTGCAAATTCTAGAAGTACATCAAATGGATGTGAAAACAACTTTCATACATGGAGATTTAGAGGAAGAAATCTACATGGAACAACCTGAGGGTTTCTCTGCGCGAGAGCAGGAAAAGAAAGTCTGTAAGCTTGTCAAATCTATGTATGGTCTTAGACAGATGCCTAGACAATGGCTTTATAAATTTGACAACGTTTAATTGGAGAAATGTTTCAAAATAAATAAGTATGGAAAATGTTTTACGTTGATGACATACTAATCGTTGGAAATAGCGATGATGTAGTCCGGTCAGCTGGACGTATGTTGAATTTGAGTATTGACATGAAAGACATGAATCTTGCCGATGTGATCTTTGGATTAAAACTCAGTAGATCATCGGAAGGTCTCATTCTAAGTCAAACTCATATATTGACAAGATTTTGGATAAATTCAAGGGTTAAGAACCTATGAAAGGTCTGAACTATCACCCATGTTAACGGGAGAGGTCTGAAATTAAAAAAGTTAATAACAGAGGTCTGAAATTTCAATTTTGTTGATTTGAGGTTTTCCGTCCATTTTTAGGGTTAAATTTAACAGAATTGTGTGAAATGACATTTTTGCCCCTATAATATTTTGTTTTTTAATATCTTATTTAATGAAATGTGAAACGACAATTTTACCCCTAAAGTCAAATTAAAACCACCCAACTCCGGCCACCGCCACCCGACTCCGGCCACCACCACCCGACTCCGGGGACCACCACCTCGACTCCGACGACCACCACCTCGGCTCCGGCGACCCGACTCCGGCCACCATCGGGGCCAAAAAGCTCCGATCGGGGCCAAAAAGCTCCGATCGGAGCAAAAAAAAGCTTTTTGATCGGATGTATTATTTTGATCGGAATGGAACTATGAGCTTTTTTTTTTTAAACCAAAATAAGCTTCATCAGATTCTACAAATTTAGCAACATCAGTGATTCATACTTCGTCTACCCAAGGTTGGTCTCTTCATCTACCCAAGGTGAGTCTCTCTTATCTATGAATCTATTGAGATTATGAACGTCGTGGTTGCCTCAGTTTATGGTTTTAAGAGACCTATATATTCAATTCACTGAGGCATCAATTCAATTCACAGTAGATGACGAGATAGGAGTAATCAAAAGAGGGTCTCCGCTTCAATCATTCTTCACAATGCCTACTGCTCTGTTCCAAGACATCCTCCTTCAGAGCTCTAGGTCGACCCATTCGAAAGCATAGCATCGATTCATCGTCTGTTGGAGAGTCGCCCGTTGGTTCATATTTCATATGAGGTACAAATTTCATTTGTTTCTTTTTGCATTATTTGGTCTCTTGCATTTATATTTTCTGGTTTGGTATCGTATCTGTATTATCTTTTCTGCTGTTGGTTTGTTAATTTAAGGTACCACCTTCAGTTGATTATATTTTCTGGTTTGGTTTGTTCAGTAAGATTTGATTTTATATATTTTCTGGTTTGATTTTTCCTGGGGTAAATAAACCTTCGCCCATAAGGTGTTTGAGGAAATGGCAATTAGAATTTACTACTTTTATGTTGGTGCTTATGCAACATTTTGTGATTGCTGCTACAATTATTGTGTGCTGGTAAAAAATTTGGTTGAACATGTGTTATTGAACTTTTCCATATTGCACAAACTAGGTGTTTGTCGCGGAGTTACGGCATGCAGTGGCTATGTAGAGGAAGGTGAGACGATGTCAGTTTATGTTGCAGTGGAACGACCCAATGCTGATGGAAAATGAGCTATAAGTATAACCAGGAACTGTCTTGCAGGGAACAAACAGGTAAACAGAAGATCCTTTTACTTTTTACTAAATTTTATTCTCTACTTTCACGACATGTTAGATTATGATCCATTTGTGAGTGCGCAAAAAAAAAAAGATTATGATCCATTTGTGCCTTTAAGATCATCAATTGTGTAGCCCTAGCATTATGCAGAAAATAAAAAAATATCAATTTTCTGATGTGATTTCAATTGATTAACTAAATTTGATAACTTACTGGAGAGTTGATAGATCCAAGCTCTAGCTTCAGCTGAAGGCGAAAGAGTAATCCTTTTTTTGAAAGGATGTATCATTAATAAGCAAAAACCTTTCAAATGATGATGATGATTTTGTCCAAAAAAGTATAATAAAGCAGCAATAATCAAATTTGCCAAAACCTGATTTTTCAGGTAGCTATCTAGAAGACTTTATTTTATTAATACTATTATGAAGAAATATCTGATTAGAGACATAGCTTCTCAATTTGGTTGAACATGTGTTATTGAACTTTTCCATATTGCACAAACTAGGTGTTTGTCGCGGAGTTACGGCATGCAGTGGCTATGTAGAGGAAGGTGAGACGATGTCAGTTTATGTTGCAGTGGAACGACCCAATGCTGATGGAAAATGAGCTATAAGTATAACCAGGAACTGTCTTGCAGGGAACAAACAGGTAAACAGAAGATCCTTTTACTTTTTACTAATTTTTATTCTCAGAACAAGTGCCACTCCTTCAAGCCTAGACATATCTTTGTCTTTTTGGTTTCTGCTTTTGAGTTGAGGCTGCAAGTCCTTAGTTTATGGTGCTCAAATTGCTGAATGGCTCATAGGTTTTCAAAGGCTTCAGTCTTTTAGAAGTACATTATTTACTTCTCTTTCTGCTCTTATGCACAGAAAGAAGTATGAAAAATTTTGAAGGCAATGTCGTGGACTCCTAAAGCAATGTGATAAGAGATTTGGCACCAAGCTTATCCAGGACGTGTATTCTCTAAGTTCTGAAGAAGTAGAGAATCACTTTCCAGTGGAGAAAGAAGTCATCCAGATGATGGGTGCTTGGATGATTGTTCCTTCCTTTGGTTAATTATACAAATATTTATATATAGTTATTACTTATTAGCATTAGTCACTGTTCTTTTATTTAACGATGGTATTAATTACTGTTGTGTCTGGAATAGCCAAATTCCACGGAGTTGCAGTTAGAGGGGAAAGAAAGCCGGGGAAGAGACCAACGAGCATTTCAAAAATGAAAACCACGTAGTTCGTCTAAGAGAAAAGCCCGGTATGCGGATCCAAAACCTAAGATCGACTTGATTCAGAAAATAAAACCGAAGAGAAGCAAAACTCCATTGTTTAAGGATCCTATAGCGAGCTCAAAGTTGGAAATGATTAAGAACATCAGAGCTCAAAAAGCAGCTGTTGGAACTAATGAAACCGAAGTCATCGAACAAGCAAGGTTTGTTCGTCGTATAGCTAGAAAGACGCCTTCTGCTTCATGTTTGACATAAAGAAGAATAATACAAATACTTAACTATGTTCGTACTTCGTACACAGTTTGAAAACACCATCCTCTATCACTTTCTCCAAAATTAGGTATGCAATTTAGTAATTTGAATCTGAAAATTGATGCATTTTCTACAGGTTATTTTGGTTGCTAAAGCTGAGAAGGCAGCTCATGCACTAGAGATTGCTACGGTTAGCAGCTACATAGCTAGAGCTTCTTTAATGGAGACCAGGAAGATGATTCCTAAAGCCATTCAATTTATTCAGTCAATAGGGTCCGGACTCGAATCATTTAACGATTCTTCAGTTGATTCGGAAAACCATAAAGAAAATATTATCAATTGAGATCCAGTTCTTCCTGTTGAAGAGACCAATAAATTTGCCATCTTCTCTTTTAATTTTGAGAGTCCGCTGAAGAAAGAATGGTGCATGCTTCAAATGTGAAAATGTGTATACAGTGGATTTACTTGAGTGTTAATATCTGCAGGATGCTTACTGGTTTAGGTGTCTTTTGTTAATGAATTTGGTATTCTTTATAATTAGGATTAGGTCTCTTGCTGATTCTATGATGGACAAAGAAACCTGGAAAAACATTTGATGATTCCATCGAGCAATTGCTGCAGGCTCTTTAATGCTAACACAAGATATCTGATCACAACTGATTTAGTACCTACAAAACGGCTCATCAAGTGTATATATATTCACTGCTATTATCGAAATTATATTATTAATTATCAGTATATAACATATCATTCCGCGGGGAAAGTACCCTAATAAATAATAAATTGATGGCGGTTATGGAGAATGTGAGTATATTAATATTATACATAATATATATATATATATATATATATATATATAGTATTATATTTGTAGAATGTTTGAAAGAGAAAAGTGGAGTAACTGGCATGAGGTTAGTTTGGTCCAAACCGTAGAAAAAGCAAGAAAGATGCTGCACCTATTTTTCTTACACACGTGTCAGTTTTTTAATGGAATGTCGGACTTTATAGTAGGATTGTAATCAGAACGTATATCATTACTCGAGTCTTGATTGGGTGGAAAACAGTAATTTATTTCTTATTGGATTATATTTTGCTCGATATATAATAATAATATATATTGGAGATTCTTCGGAGTTGATACAGTCACCAATACGGATGGTAATAGTCTTATCACAATATATGAGGGGTGAGAGCTGAACAATGGTCATCAAAGTTGAGATCATTAAGCCATGATGAATCTTCTGCAAAAGTTGTCAAACATACATACATACATGTCGGCACTAATGGAATAGCTAGGACATTAGATGATGATGGGATAAGATATATGATAGGTATGAATGAAACCAAATACAACAATATAATCCTAAATTATTGTAGAGCTGGAATCTCACCAGAAGAAGAAGACGACTTTAGAGGAATCTCAGAAGGTGCAAAATGCTTTATCAAATGCTCAAGGGTTCTTATTGTATCTTCAAAGTACATTTATTGCCAAATGGGTCTGTCAGTTGGAGGTATATTGACACGTTTATGGACGTAAATAGTCAATTCTATCCATGATATCAAGTAGCTGTTCAACAACCACTTGATCATCAATATCGGTGAGTTTACCTAAATCAACCGGTCACATATAGATTTCAAGCAAAATGAATGGTGTTATTGAATTGTGGAATAATTAGAAACAAAAAACAACAAAAGAGCTAGCTAGACATTGTTAAGTCCTGAACTTGTCGGGTAGCGGGTGTTCAGTACTTAGTGCAGGTGTGTACGTAGTAAATTTTCGGGGTTCTTCGAAGCTCTGGAACGCTTGCGGGTCGCTCTGCGCATACGTCGCCGTCAGAGACCTACAAGAAGGACAATAACGAGTACTAGGAGAGGGGGTGGTACTCGATGCGCCCTCTCCGATGCTTAAGTAAGTATCGAATTTTAAAAAGATAAAGCTAGAGAGAAGGCAGAGCTCATTTGTAAAATTGCTCAAATGAGAGAATGTGTAAAATGATAGCCCAAGGCGTTTATTTATAAGCGTTTTGGCCTTGGACCCGGTTTTGATTGGAAAACCGTATCCCGGTTCGATTCGAGCAATCTTACGAATGAGTGTGTACGAGGTGCGTAGTGTTAACTCGTGTGACTCGAGTCAACGGGTTGTCGATCCGAGCTCCACTCCTCACGGGTAAAAAATTCGATCCGACTCTTTGTCTGCTGGGTTGTCTGATCCGTATCCTTCTTATCATCTATCTTCCTTCCTCTGACTGACCTGCAATAGGGGCAGTACCAAGCACGGAGGGGGTGGTGCTTGGTGAACCCTCTCTGATGCCTAAGTCAGTCTAATATTCCTAGAGAGATAAACTAGAGAGAATGCAGAGCAAAACTAGCAAGCAAAAATGTGTGTGCAATGAATAGAACTTGTGGAGTATTTATAGGCAACGGTGTCATTAAGGTGACTCAATGACACCGTTAATCCTTAAACATCCTCGTTTACCATTTAATAGGAAGATTAAACCCTTAAAGCATGGAGAGGTGGGTAAAAAAGACTAAGTGTCGGGTATGCGAAAAAGAGGTCGAGACCCTTGGGGTCGGGAAAAAATCCGACCCCTAAGGCCTGACACCGAGTGGATATGCCCAACCCCTCCTAAGAGGGGTTGGGTGAGCTCACACGGTCTCCCCTAGGAGAGATCGGGTGAAGTCACTCGATCTCACCTAGGTTAGGTCGATGGTCCGGGCTAGTAATTTTACCTCGTTCGGACCGTGAGTGTTTTATGCGAAATGTTCGGGGTCAAAGTTTCGATTTACAATCATAAGTGGGGTGTTCAGAATAAGATAATCCGAACTAAGACGGGTTCAAATTGGGCGTATATCAATCACTTGCCCCCCGAGTTAACCAATGGTTTGACCATTGGTTGACTCTATTTTAGGATGGGATGAAACGCGCAATTTGAAACCGTGATTTTACCTCTTGATGAGACATGTGCTTGTCCGTAGGCGTGCTTTTCGGGCCTTGTCCTCTGTTTCTCAAAAATAGAGGAATTGTAAACGTTAGAACCGACGTACACGTGTTAGACACGTATCCGTGGAATATGGATATAATCATAAAAAATCCGATTTCCTCAAGTATGCATTTTAAAAATACGTACGTGCATGGGGATGCAATGCAATCATGGATATGAGTCTATATACTTCAATTTCCTACGGGGTAAGTATAGGTCAGGTTGAATTTTTTTTTAATCGAGTCCAAAAAGTTTCTAAGTATGGGATAATAGAGTATATGTGTAATACTCCATAAGTTTGTATCACATCGGTTAGAATAAGAAGATTTGAAGCCTTAATAAGCAAGAGTTGTACTACTCAAGTCCAACAGGAATTCCTCCTTTTCTAGGCCCAAGTGAGGACAACGGGCTTAGTTAGGCTGGGTTGGGCTAAGTGAGGACGGTCGATCGGGCTTGGGGGCGTGACAGAATGGTATCAGAGCCAACCCGGGACCGTAATCGGGCTCGCGGACCAAGGGCTATTGACCCCCGGAGTTCCGATCACCTACCGGGGGCAAACGATTCTGGTCTGGGCCGCGAAGAGGACGTCGCGAGCATTAAGGGGGTAGATTGTAATACCCCATAAGTTTGTATCACATCGGTTAGAATAAGAAGATTTGAAGCATTAATAAGCAAGAGTTTTACTACTCAAGTCCAACAGGAATTCCTCCTTTTCTAGGCCCAAGTGAGGACAACAGGCTTAGTTAGGCTGGGTTGGGCTAAGTGAGGACAGTCGCTCGGGCTTGGGGGCGTGACATTATGCCTATAGGATGCTAACTTGGGTAAAAATATGCCTAACCATAGTCTAAGGGAGGTAAAGATGATAGTTTTCCATCTAACCCTTAGATCTTCTCTAATTTAAATGGATGGTGGTGATTGTGTCATCTTAAAAAACCCTACACCTTTTTAAATATAAGGTAAAGTGAGAAGATTACCTCACTTAGCCACCATCATCTTTCTCCTCTTCACATCACATTCTTAGGGACCAAGAAAAAACCTCAAGACCCACTAAGGAGTGTGGCCGGCCGAATTTTCCGGTGAAGGGAGGGGAATCCGGCGAGGCGGGAGGCGGTGGCACGAGTCAAGTAACGTCTTGACCCTTGCTTAACTCTATTTCAGATAGGATAACGTTCGATATGTGTTCGGGAAATACCTCAGAGATCGACACGTGGTCGATAGGCGCGTAGGTTGTGGTATTGCACCTCCTTCCTTATGTTAGTGAGGGAGGGCGTAGTTGCTGTCAACATTAGTACGATAAGCGCATATGTGCGATAGATATACGCAGAACGACGGGTATATATGTATGTACATATACGTAATATAAATACGAACTCGTGTGTTAGCGTTTTTTAGTCATTTTCGTGGGTTTAACGTGTTTGCGAGGTCCGAAATATAAATACGAACTTGAATTAGACATATATCCATCATAGATAGTCGTTTTCCGACCAAGATAAGTGCTCATTTACGCAAGTTTAGTAAAACTGCTCAGTGTTGACCAATGTTGACCAGTGTTGACCATAGTTGACCAGCGCTGACCACTAGTCTTTGATTGTAGTAATCGCTCGACCGAGCGGGTTTCTTTCAAATAGTCGCGTCCCGACTAGCACAATAGCTTGATAGGGTCTTAGGCTTGACCATGATTTGTGTAGATAGTTGTGCTAGACATGATAGCTAGACATTGTTCCCCTCTTGGCTAGATAGATGTGTGAACCGTCGTCTGGTTTGATCAAGGTTGGCTATTGGAAAACTCTAACTTAGTGTAGGAACACGAGGGTGAAATACGGTAATGAGGGCGACAATCCGGAGTTGGTCCAGACTGTGTTAACACAGTCTGGACCTCCGGATTATGTTAACACAATCCCGAGCTGGTCCCGGATTGTGTTAACAAAATCCGGACTAGGCCAGCTCCGGATTGGTTTACACAATCCAGATGTACGGATTGTGTTAACGATCCAGAGGAGTCCGGTCCGAACGCGCGTGTTGCCCGTTCAGACCGTTCTAACTCGTGTGTTAGCGTTTTTGAGCCATTTTCGTGGGTTTGACGTGTTTGCGAAGTCCGAAATATAAATACGAACCCGAATTGGGCATATATCCATCATAGATAGTCGTTTTCCGACCAAGATAAGTGCTCGTTAGGCAAGTTTAGTAAAACTGCTCAGTGTTGACCAATGTTGACCGGACTTGACCAGTGTTGACCATAGTTGACCAGCTTTGACAACTAGTCTTTGATTGTAGTAATCGCTCGACCGAGCGGTTTTCTTGCAAATAGTCGCGCCCCGACTAGCACAATAGCTTGATAGGGTCTTAGGCTTGATCATGATGTGTGAATAATCCCCTTAGCTTGAAATAAGTGCTCAGTCGAGCAAGTATTTGTGTAAATAGTTGTGCTAGACATGATAGCTAGACAGTGTTCCCTTCTTGGCTAGATAGAGGTGTGAACCGTCGTCTGCTTTGATCAAGGTTGGTTAGGAAAACTCAGTGTAGGAACACGAGGGTGAAATACGCGTATTGAGGGTGACAATCCGGAGTTGGTCCAAATTGTGTTAACACAGTCTGGACATCCGGATTGTGTTAACACAATCCGGAGCTGGTCCAGGACTGTGTTAACACAATCCGGACCGGGCCAACTCCGGATTGTGTTAACAATCCGTACGAGTCCGGTCCGAATGTCGTGTTGCCCGTTCGGACCATTCTAACTCGTGTGTTAGCGTTTTTGAGCCATTTTCGTGGGTTTGATGTGTTTGCGAGGTCCGAAATATAAATACGAACCCGAATTGGGTATATATCTATCATAGATAGTCGTTTTCCGACCAAGAGAAGTGCTCGGTTAGGCAAGTTTAGTAAAATTGCTCAATGTTGACCAGAGTTGACCAGAGTTGACCATAATTGACCAGCATTGACCACTAGTCTTTGATTGTAGTAATCGCTCGACCGAGCGGTTTTCTTGCAAATAGTCGCGTCCCGACAAGCACAATAGCTAGATAGGGTCATAGGCTTGACCATGATGCGCGAATAATCCCCTTCTACTTGAAATAAGTGCTCAGTCGAGCAAGTATTTGTGTAGATAGTTGTGCTAGACATGATAGCTAGACAGTGTTCCTCTCTTGTCTAGATAGAGGTGTGAACCGTCGTCTTCTTTGATCAAGATTGGCTATTGGAAAACTCTAACTTAGTGTAGGAACACGAGGGTGAAATACGCGTATTGAGGGCGACAATCCAGACCAGGCCAGCTCCGGATTGTGTTAACAATCCGGACGAGTCCGGTCTGAACGTCGTGTTGCCCGTTCGGACCGTTCTAACTCGTGTGTTAGCGGTTTTGAGCCATTTTCGTGGGTTTGACGTGTTTGCGAGGTCCGAAATATAAATACGAACCCGAATTGAGTATATATCCATCATATATAGTCGTTTTCCGACCAAGATAAGTGCTCGGTTAGGCAAGTTTAGTAAAACAGCTCAGTGTTGACAAATGTTGACCAGAGTTGACCAGTGTTGACCATAGTTGACCAGCGTTGACCACTAGTCTTTGATTGTAGTAATCGCTCGACCGAGTGGGTTTCTTTCAAATAGTTGCGTCCCGACTAGCACAATGGCTTGATAGGGTCTTAGGCTTGAACATGATGCGTGAATAATCCCCTTCTTCTTTAAATAAATGCTCAGTCGAGCAAGTATTTGTGTAGATAGTTGTGCTAGACATGATAGCTAGACAGTGTTCCCCTCCTGGCTAGATAGAGGTGTGAACGTCGTCTGGTTTGATAAGGTTGGCTATTTGAAAACTCTAACTTTTTGTAGGAACACGAGGGTGAAATACGCGTATTGAGGGCGACAATCCGGAGTTGGTCCAAATTGTGTTAACATAGTCTGGACCCGGAGCTGGTCCCGGACTGTGTTAACACAATCCTGACCAGGCCAGCTCCGGATTGTTTGACACAATCCGGAAGAGTCCGGTCCGAACGCGCGTGTTGCCCGTTCAGACCGTTCTAATCGTGTGTTTGCGTTTTTGAGCCATTTTAGTGGGACTGATGTGTTTGCGAAGTCCGAAATATAAATACGAACCCAAATTAGGCATATATCCATCATAGATAGTCGTTTTCCGACCAAGATAAGTGCTCGGTTAGGCAAGTTTAGTAAAACTGTTCAATGTTGACCATAGTTGACCAGTGTTGACCATAGTTGACCAGCGTTGACCACTAGTCATTGATTGTAGTAATCGCTCGACCGAGCGGGTTTCTTGCAAATAGTCGAGTCCCGACTAGCAAAATAGCTTGATAGGGTCTTAGGCTTGACCATGATGCGTGAATAATCCCCTTCTAACTTAGTGTAGGAACATGAGGGTGAAATACGCGTATTAAGGGCGACAATCCGGAGTTGGTCCAGACCGTGTTAACACAGTACGGACCTCTGGATTGTGTTAACACAATCCGGAGATGGTCCCGGACTGTGTTAACACAATCCGGACCAGGCCAGCTCCGAATTGTTTGACACAATCTGGACGAGTCCGGTCTGAACGCGCGTGTTGCCCGTTCGGACCGTTCTAACTTCTAACTCGTGTTAGCAGTTTTGAGCCATTTTCGTGGGTTTGACGTGTTTGCGAGGTCCGAAATATAAATACGAACCCGAATTGGGTATATATCCATCATAGATAGTCGTTTTCCAACCAAGATAAGTGCTCGGTTAGGCAAGTTTAGTAAAACTGCTCAGTGTTGACCAGTGTTGACAAGTGTTGACCATAGTTGACCAGCGTTGAGCACTATTCTTTGATTGTAGTAATCGCTCGACCGAGCGGGTTTCTTTCAAATAGTCGCGTCCCGACTAGCACAATAGTTTGATAGGGTATTAAGCTTGACCATGATGCGTGAATAATCCCCTTCTGCTTGAAATAAATGCTAAGTCGAGCAAGTATTTGTGTAGATAGTTGTGCTAGACATGATAGCTAGAAAGTGTTCCCCTTTTGGCTAGATAGAGGTGTGAACTGTTGTCTTGTTTATTAAGGTTGGCTATTGAAAAACTCTAACTTAGTGTAGGAACATGAGGGTGAAATACACGTATTGAGGGCGACAATCCAGAGATGGTCTAGACCGTGTTAACACTGTCTGGACCTCTGGATTGTGTTAACACAATCCGGAGGTCCACACACTGTGTTAACACAATCCGGAGCTAGTCCCGGACTGTGTTAACACGACCCGGACCAGGCCAGCTCCAGATTGTTTGACACAATCCGGACGAGTTCGGTCCGAACGCACGTGTTGCCCGTTCGGATCGTTCTAACTCGTGTATTAGCGTTTTTGAGCCATTTTCGTGGGTTTGACGTGTTTGCGAGATCCGAAATATGTATACGAACCCGAATTGGGCATATATCCATCATAGATAGTCGTTTTTCTACCAAGATAAGTGTTCGGTTAGGCAAGTTTAGTAAAACTGCCTAGTGTTGACTAGAGTTGACCAGTGTTGACCATAGTTGACCAGTGTTGACCACTAGTCTTTGATTGTAGTAATCGCTCGACCGAGCGGGTTTCTTGCAAATAGCCGTTTCCCTACCAGCACAATAGCTTGATAGGGTCTTAGGCTTGACCATGATGCGTGAATAATCCCTTTCTGCTTGAAATAAGTGGTCGGTCGAGCAAGTATTTGTGTAGATAGTTGTGCTAGACATGATAGCTAGACAGTGTTCCCCTCTTGGCTAGATAGAGGTGTGAACCGTCGTCTGGTTTGATCAATGTTGGCTATTGGAAAACTCTAACTTAGTGTAGGAACACGAGGGTGAAATACGCGTATTGAGGGCGACAATCCGGAGTTGGTCCAGACTGTGTTAACACAGTGTGGACCTCCGGATTGTGTTAACACAATCCAGAGCAAGTCCCGGACTCTGTTAACACAATCCTGACCAGGCCAGCTCCGGATTGTGTTAACAATCTGGACGAGTCCGGTCCGAACGCAAGTGTTGCCCGTTCAGACCGTTCTAACTCGTGTGTTAGCGTTTTTGAGCCATTTTCGTGGGTTTGACGTGTTTGCGAGGTCCGAAATATAAATACGAACCCGAATTAGGTATATATCCATCTTAGATAGTCGTTTTCCGACCAAGATAAGTGCTCGGTTAGGCAAGTTTAGTAAAACTGCTCAGTGTTGACCAAAGTTGACCAGAATTGATCAGTGTTGACCATAGTTGACAAGCGTTGACCACTAGTATTTGATTGTAGTAATCGCTCGACCGAGCGGGTTTCTTTCAAATAGGCACCATAGCTTGATAATGTCTTAGGCTTGACCATGATGCGTGAATAATTCTCTCCTGCTTGAAATAAATGCTCAGTCGAGCAAGTATTTGTGTAGATAGTTGTGTTAGACATGATAGCTAGATAGTGTTCCCCTCCTGGCAAGATAGAGGTGTGAAGCGTCGTTTGGTTTGATCAAGGTTGGCTATTGGAAAACTCTAACTTAGTGTAGGAACACGAGGGTGAAATACGCGTATTGAGGGCGACAATCCGGGGTTGGTCCAGATTGTGTTAACACAGTCTAGACGTCTGGATTGTGTTAACACAATCCGGAGCTGGTCCCGGACCGTGTTAACACAATCCGGACCAGGTCAGCTCCGGATTGTTTGCGACAATCCGGAGTTGGTCTAGACCGTGTTAACACTGTATGGACCTCTGGATTGTGTTAACACAATCCGGAGGTCCACACACTGTGTTAACACAATCCGGAGCTAGTCACGGACTGTGTTAACACAATCCGGACCAGGCTAGCTCCGGATTGTTTGACACAATCCGGACGAGTCCGGTCCGAACGCGCGTGTTGCCCGTTCGGATTGTTCTAACTTGTGTGTTAGCATTTTTGAGTCATTTTCGTGGGTTTGACGTGTTTGCGAGATCCAAAATATATATACGAACCCGAATTGGGCATATATCCATCATAGATAGTTGTTTTCCGACCAAGATAAGTTTTCGGTTAGGCAAGTTTAGTAAAACTGCTCAATGTTTACCAATGTTGACCAGAGTTGACTAGAGTTAACCATAGTTGACCAGTGTTGACTATAGTTGACCAGCATTGACCACTAGTCTTTGATTGTAGTAATCGCTCGAACGAGCGGGTTTCTTGCAAATAGTAGCGTCCCGACTAGCACAATAGCTTGATAGGGTCTTAGGCTTGACCATGATGCGTGAATAATCCCCTTCAGTTTTAAATAAGAGCTCAGTCGAGCAAGTATTTCTGTAGATAGTTGTGCTAGACATGATAGCTAGACGGTGTTCTCCTCTTGGCTAGATAGATGTGTGAACCGTCGTCTGGTTTGATCAAGGTTGGATATTGAAAAACTCTAACTTAGTGTAGAAACATGAGGTGAAATACGCGTATTGAGGGCGACAATCCGGAGTTGGTCCAGACCGTGTTAACACGGTATGGACCTCCGGATTGTGTTAACACAATCCGGGACCAGCTCCATTGTGCACAATCCGGAGGTCCACACTGTGTTAACACAGTCTGGACCAACTCCGGATTGTCGCCCTCAATACACGAATTTCACCCTCGTGTTCCTACACTAAGTTAGAGTTTTCCAATAGCCAACATTGATCAAACCAGACGACGGTTCACACTTCTATCTAGCCAAGAGGGGAACACTATCTAGATATCATGTCTAGCACAACTATCTACACAAATACTTGCTCGACTGAGCACTTATTTTAAGCAGAATGGGATTATTCACGCATCATAGTCAAGGCTAAGACTCTATCAAGCTATTGTGCTAGTCAGGACGCGACTATTTGCAAGAAACCCGCTCGGTCGAGCGATTACTACAATCAAAGACTAGTGGTCAACGCTGTTCAACTATGGTCAATGTTAGAGTAATATAGGTTTGAGTAGTATAAATCTAGTCATCCATGTTTAGGAGTCTTACCATGTAGTCCTTAGGTGTTCTCTATATAAAAACACCATCTCCATTGTAATCTTTAACCTTTTGAGCAATATAATGTTTTTCCTCATACTCGCTTTGCTCTCTTCATTCTCTCCTCACATACTTAGATGGTATCAGAGCTCAGGCTATCCATCTCCTGTAGTATCGATCTGTTCTGATCTGATCTATATCTGCGAGTCTTTATCTTCAAATCTCAGTTCTTAGTCTTCAATCACCTTCTTTGATTCTCCAGTCACCTTATATCTCGATTTCCTGTCTTCATCGTCCAGATCCTCAATTATGACACAATTCATAAACAAAACCATCAGTATTAAGCTAGATTATTCAAACTATCTGCAATGGAAACAGGAGGTGGAGTTTATGGTTAGAGGTCATCGTCTTGAACATCATATTGATGCTCAAGCTGTTGACGTTCCTGAGTTCATCATTGCTACTGATGGAACTCGATCTGCGAATCCAGCTTATCAAGAGTTTCTTCAGGTGGATAGCTCGCTTTCCTCGTGGCTACTCTCATCTATTTCACCGGTCATTCTTGACAACCTTATCAAGTGTACGTCAGCGAGGGAGATCTGGACTAAGATTCAGGAAATTTTCTCTGTCAGGTCCAGGACAAGAGTTATGCAGTTGATGAATTTGCTTCAT
This sequence comes from Clarkia xantiana subsp. parviflora, assembly GCA_036873135.1. NCBI lineage: Eukaryota > Viridiplantae > Streptophyta > Magnoliopsida > Myrtales > Onagraceae > Clarkia > Clarkia xantiana. Next base: position 18,982,461 of record JAPTYO010000003.1, read on the forward strand.
TCTCAGGGAAAGCGAGACTCCACCATGAGAGATTATCTGGCACGCATTCAACAGATTGTTGATAACTTGGCCAGCTCAGGATATACAATCTGTGAGACTCGGCCGATAAGTATCATATTTGCTGGTTTGCCTTCTGATTTCGATCATATTGTTTCTACGCTTTCAGTTTTGAAGGAACCATATGATTTGGCAGCTGTCTCTTCTGCTCTTCTAGATACTGAGGCACGCCAATTAGAATCGTTGGATCAGTTAGGTTCTCTTACACTTAGTTATGTTGCTTTGAATGCTTCTGTGGCTGGTGCTAGGTCTGCTTCTAGTACTAATATCAATGGTTCAGGAAATCAAATTCCGCATCTGTCATCACAACCTCAACAGTTCTCTCAATCCTCTCAACATCAACAGTTTTCTCAACCATCCATGATGTTTGCTCCGCCTCCCATGCTATATCAACAACCTCCTCCTATGTCAGTTCCTCCACCTCCCTATAACCAGTTTGCTACTGCAAGTCAGGGTCAGATTGTTGCTGGAAGAGGTGGAAATTATCTCGGAATGGTCTCGGAACCTTCGGGGTCGGACGAAAATCAGACCCCAGAAGCTTAGGATCTGACTAGGTAGTCTGAATCATGCATGTAGAGATCGGGTGTGGTAGCCCGATCTCTACATATAGAGATCGGACTACCAAGTCCGATCCTTACTTGCATGTAAGGATGGATGCAAACATCCATCCTTGCATGCAAGGATGGACTTCCACGTCCGATCTCTACATGCAAGGATGGATGTTTACATCCATCCTTGCATGCAAGCAAAAATTGGGCGGTCGATGGCCCGGGCGGGCGTTTTTGCCTGTCCGTGTCGTTTTAGCTCGTGGGTGGCGTGTTCGGGCCAAAGTTTCGATTTGCAATCGTAAGTGAGGTGACCAAAATAAGATAGTCCGAAATAAAACGAGTTCAAATTGGGCGTATATCCATCAATAAGTGTTGAATCGAAGCTTAGCACCAGACAACTTCTCGCTAAAATAAGCCACGTGACGACCAACTGACTAAGGACCGCGCCAATACCAGTCTTTGAAGCATCACAGTGTAGTTCAAAAGGCTGGGAAAAATCCGAGAGCACCAAGATAAGAGCAGAGGTTAATTTACGTGATAGGAAAAATAATACCGCTGAAATGACGAATAAAACGCCGATAAAGGACGTCAACCCATGAAAGCTACGCAATTCTGTGATTGACGTGGGTTGCACCCACTGCTCGATAGCGCTAATTTTACTCGGATCAGCCTGGAGCCCTTCGCTAGAGATGACATACCCAAAAATTTGGTTGAAGAGGTCATGAAATCACATTTAGCAACAGCAGCAAAGAACTTGTGTTTGTGCATGACCGATAATACTTCCCTCGAGTGGTTGAGGTGTTCCTCCGAGTTACTGCTATATATCAGGATGTCGTCGAAATAAACGACAAAAAACTTTCCGATGAACGGACGGAGAGCTTGATTCATCACACACATGAAAGTGCTAGGCGCATCTGAAAGCCCATAAGGCATCACAAGCTACTCATATAAGCCTTCACGAGTTTTAAAAGCTGTCTTCCAGTCGTCTCAAATACGGATCCGAATCTAATGGTAACCACTCTTTAGATCCAGTTTGCTGAATACGCAAGCACCACCCAATTGATCCAACAAGTCATCCAAACGAGGAATGGGAAAATGATACCGTACCGTTATTTTATTGATTGCTCGGCTGTCGACGCACATGCATCAGGTTCCGTCTTTTTTGGGAGTGATGAGGGCTGGGACAGCACAATGGCTAAGGCTCTCAGAATGTGGCCCTTAGCAAGCAATTATTCAACTTGTCAACGCAGCTCCTCATGTTCCTTCAAGCTCATACGATAATGTGGCCGATTAGGCAGAGCCGCGCCAGGAACTAGATCAATATGGTGCTGGATATCACGCAGAGGGGGAAACAATTCAGTAAATTCCTGCAGTAAAGATTGAACTTCTACCGGCACATCAACAGAATGATTAGCTGCAATTTAATGAGAAAATAACAGAAACATTATTTTTGAGTCCTCCATCGCAGCCTGAAAAGGAACACGTGACAGCAGTGCATTTTGTTTGAGTTCGCCTGCGACAGGCATAATACGAGGCTTGCTCGGAACCAGCACTATCTTATTTCCATGAAAGATAAATGAATAAGTGTTCGAACGACCGCTATGATGCACATCAAGGTCATACCGCCAGGGACGACCAAGAAGTAAATGACAAGCATCCATAGGAACCACATCACAAGGATCATTATAAGTAGTACTAATAGAAAACTGCACAAGAGCACGCTTAAAAACAGTGATATCCATAACATTCTAGAGCCAAGTAAGCTTATACGGCTTCGAGTGGTTTTCCACAGTGAGACCCAATTTCGTGACTGTCGTATCCGAGATCACGTTCTCGCAACTAGGGGTGTAAACGAGTCAAGCTACTCGTGAGCTGCTTGGTCGATACTCGAATTTGACTCGCTAAATTTTGAGTCTAGTCGAGCTCGAGTCGAGCTTTTAATGATACCGAGTCGAGTTTGAGTTCACTGGTGCTCGACTCGATAGGCTCGCGAGCCTAATCGAGCTTTTTTTGTTTTGACTAATCGAGTCGAGTTTGAGTTTTTCGAGTTTTAGGTAATAATATTATATATGTATATATTGAGTTCAAATCGAGTTCGAGCTCGAGTTCGAGCCAAAGTTATAATCGAGACGAGTTCGAGCTCGAGTTAAGGTGCACCATTTATAATATAATTGAATGTTTTAACCTTATCGAGCCGAGCTCGAACTAGCCGAGTATTTAATCGAGTCGAGCTCGAGCTTGAAAAATTCAGGCTCGGTCGAGTTCGAGTAAACTGAGTCGAGTCGAGCTTGCCAGATACTCGGCTCGACTCGGCTAGTTTACAGCCCTACTCGCAAATGTAGGTGCACACTTGAATACCAGTCATATCATGCTGCAATAAGAAACTCCCTATTTTTTTATTAACAATCTTGAATACCAGTCAGATCCCCATCTCTACAAGATTATGCATGCTGCAGGAATTTTGACAGCTTGATCAAAAACACCAACTTCCTAGCATATAGCAGTAAAAATTCCAACTTTGCACATAGCATATGGGTCAAAATTAGTATAAAATCATCCCCATTCAATGTACTACTAGCAAAGTTGACAAACTACCTGGAGATTCAGGATCTTCAACTCATCATCTAGACCTAGCAAGGAAAATAAAATCTGCAGGCAGATAGGAGAATCATCATCTATTCTATGTTTAGTGCCACATATGCATATCCACATTGTCTCCAAAACATTCCCAGTATAATCAACAACAGTATTAAATTAAGTGACCTCAAAATATTACACATTGGTCTAAAAACCGACATTATCAGTTTTTTTAAGCATAATAACAGCAATCTCCCCGATCCTTAATACCAATTAGGGTAGGGCAAAATGGAGACAACAGGACCACTCATCAATGATCCAACCCACACAAAATTTAAAGTTTTATCTCTACTTAATATATATATATAATTACTCTAATATTAAATTGATTGTTAAGTTCCACTCACTCTTTCAAAGAGGTCAGATAAAACTACCCCTTCCAAAGGGGAGACTGCCCTCTCCACCTTGCACCGAGTCAGGTCTTGCCTTCCGCCGCCCACAGGGGAGCAACTCTCCGCCTTTCGCCAACTCTACGCGTCTCATCGACCTAGTCATCACCATTTCATAACTCCTTCCAAACTGAGAATCAAAATCCGGAGAATTCCTTGTCACACCTTTGACAATTTTCCTGCGCTTGCGTTTGCTTTTCTGCCCTGACTCCTCTAGTAGAGACCCCTCTTGTAGTGGACAACTTGCATAGAAAACACAAAGTTATTTCAAACAAATAAGTCATTTGAATACCTAACATGTATACTCAATAATAATGATGATACTCACAGTCCAATGCATCGCCCAAATAAGTAATTTGAATCGAGCTTGACACGACCAGATGATATAATCTTTCCCAAAAGCTGGTCTCTCTGAATACCAATAAGGGCAAAATGGAGATGGGTCGACTCAGAGTTCATCCAACCCACACAAAATTTAAGGTGTGAATCATATGACTTGTTCAAATTCACGACGCATGTAAGTCCAATGTTATTGCCATCCTTCAATATGTCGATCCCGGGAATCTCCAGAAGACTACTCAATCCTTGGACAAATCCTTTAGTTTTCTTCCGCATCAAATCATACACACGCCATTTTGCTCCACGTATATGGAACAAAATACTACCCACCACTACAAACTGCTGTACTCCATTATAATGCGAGCAACTGATATATGAGAATAAATCCCATCGGTTTTCTTTAGAGTTGTAGGAACGGAGTTGCAACTTGTCGAAATATTCCTGATTGACGCGCTTCTTTAGTACAGCTACTATCTCTTCTTCACCTTCCAGATTTGTCCAGGAAAAGATATTTAACACGAACCAATCAACTATACTAGGGTTTGCAACCTCCAACCATTCACCCGTTTGAAGGTCACAAAAGTACGCAGCAGTACCAGGGATAGACTTATATGCTCCAAAAAAAAAAATCTTTTTGGCAGGTTTGCCAATAGTCGAGGTAAATGGCGCACGGAGGAGTGGAGGAGGTGGTGAAGTGGATGATGAGCCCAACGGCACCCATTCAGGAGATTCAAGTGAATCAAATTGATGGCAGTTGTATTCCCTTAGCGTGTCCTTTCCAGAAACAGATACTAGTCCTCCATAAACGAAAATGGAGGAATTTGCATAACTGTAAGTTGCTAAATTTGTGTCTGAGTTGAGCATATGAAAAACTGGAGACTCTTCGGAGTTGATACAGTCACCAATACGGATAGCAATAAACTTCTCGCAATGTGGTTTTGACAGCTGAACAAACAGCCAATGGTCATCAAAGTTGAGATCATTAAGCCATGATGAATCTTCTGCAAAAGTTGTTAAACATGCATACATGTCAGCATTAATGGAATAGCTAGGACATTAGATAATGGATGGGATAAGATATATTATATGTATGAATGAAAGAACATTATGATCCTAAATTACTGTAAAAGAATCTCACCAGAAGAAGAAGAAGACTGTAGAGAAATCTCAGACGGTGCAAAATGCTTTATCAAACGCTCAAGGGTTCTTATTGTATCTTCAAGGTACATTTGTTGCCAAATGGGTCTGTCAGTTTGAGGTATGTTGGCACATTTATGGACGTAAACAGTCAATCTATCCATGATATCAAGTAGCTGCTCAAGAAACACTTGATTGATATCGGTCGGATTACCTAAATCAAACAATAAAGCAGAATAGTGTTTGAATTGTGAAATAGAAACAAAAACAACAGAAGAGACATTATTATAGTTAGTTGTGTTGTAATGTACATACATACCTTCAATCATCCTCATCTTCTCCAAGTTATACACAATCTTATCAATTGTAGCAATCTCCTCCAAAATAGACTCCAATTCAGAAAGCTCATTCCATTGCTTGTCAACCCAGATTCTCAAGGTATCGATGATCTAACAATTATGCCATAATTAATTAGTAAATTAAAGGAGGAAATTAAGTGGAAACCCTAATTAACAGTAAATATCCTAGTAACTGAACTCACATCGGGTTGAGAAGAAGACTGTCCCGCCATAGGAAGATGGCGAGGGAAGCTGCGGTCGGCTGGCGATGGAAGCGGTGGCGGCTGGATGCGCTGGTCTCTAGCTCTGGACTCAGTCCGTCTGAAGTGCTGCGGCTTGTCGCGTGAATGAATGGCTTGAGAGGGACGAGATTAGGTCTTAGGTAAGTTTAAATTGTATTTATAGCAGTGTTATCAGAACCGGACCGGACACCGAACCGGTGAGGGTGCCGATTCCCGGTTCGCCGGTCTGAATCCGGTTCGAACCCGGTTTAGCTACAGTGCTCAAACAGCCCAGCCCACACATATGCCCAGCCCAATATCTCACACAAACCTAACTTTACTCTCACTCCCTCACATTACTCAACTCTACCTACATTACCTACCTACAGCTTTGTGTCACGGGCTTGGAGTTTTCCCTAACTTTCTCTCACCTGTGCGGCCTTAGGAACCGCTTCTAAGTCAGCCTAACCCTCGATCACAAAAGCTAAAGCTATGAATATGAAGATAGAACTTTTGTATGTATTGTATTGCTCAACTCTTGGATGACTACAAATGAAGGAGATGACCCATATTTATACAAGTGGGGAATGCTCTCAAAAGAAGCTTTACAATTAATTGGGAGACATGTATGGAAAGTGGCATCTTCTAATTCTATCCTCTAATACAACGAACCTAGACTGATACATCGTATCGGGACACTTGTGACTTCACCCTCCTTGGTTGCCATTTGTGGATGGATTCCGTTCACATTGGGCTAACTTGTGGGTGTATGCTCCAGGTCCATGACATTCTCCCCCACCAAACTCAGACGACGCCCTCGTCGTGTCCTCGGCGTGATACTTGTCAATCTCCTCTCGAAGCGGCAACAAGGCTTTCTCGTACTCCCAGCTTGTCGTGCTGACGGGTTGTCCCTTCCACTTGACATAGTATTTGCGCCTCGGCTCCATATTTCTCTCTTCCACGATGCGCTCTCCAAGGATTGACTCCACGATCTGCTGTTTGACTCGAGATATGGATACCAACTCCGCCTTCCAACTCAGCGCATCGACCACAAAGTTCGTCTTCCCGGGCTTGTACTCGAGCTTGAAGTCGAACTCTGCCAAGAAATCCTGCCATCGAGCTTGCTTTTGGGAAAGCTTCTTCTGTGTCTGGAAGTAGCTCATGGCAACATTTTCCGTCTTAACAACGAACCGCGCTCCTAAGAGGTAGTGTCTCCACGTACGAAGGCAATGCACCACCGCGGTCATCTCCTTCTTCTGGACGGTGTACCTCCGCTCGGTGTCGTTGAGCTTTCGGCTCTCAAACGCCACTGGATGTCCATCTTGCATGAGAACCCCTCCAATGGCATAGTCTGAGGCATCTGTCTGTACCTCGAACGTCTTCTCGTAGTCGGGCAGTGCAAGCACGGGCTCTTCGGTCATGGCTCGCTTCAATTGCTCGAACGCCTTCTGACACTCCACGGTCCAATCCCAAGTTTTGTTCTTCTTGAGAAGTTCCATGAGTGGCACCGCGATCTTCGAATAGTCCCTCACGAATCTGCGATAATAATTCGTAAGGCCCAAGAATGATCTCACCTCGGTCACCCTTGTTGGCGGCTGCCAATTCTCGATGCACCGCACCTTCCCCGGATCCATTCTCACGCTTCCTTCCCCAACGATTTGGCCGAGAAATGGGATCTCTCGTTGTGGAAACGCGCACTTCTCCCTCTTTGCATAGAGTGTGTGCTCTCGCAATGCTTCGAACACTTGGCGCAAGTGCTCGATATGCTCCTCCAACGTCCGAATATACACCACAATATCATCGAGATAAACCACCACGAAATGATCTAGGAACGGATGGAGTACCTTGTTCATGAGCGTGCAAAATGTAGCCGGCGCGTTGGTTAATCCGAAGGGCATCACGAGGAACTCGTATGATCCATAGCGCGTCACACAAGCTGTCTTGGGTTCGTCTCCCTCTGCCATCCGAACTTGCCAATATCCCGAGCGCAATTCCAGCTTCGAGAACCACTTAGCTCCACTCAATCGATCGAACAAATCTGTAATGAGAGGGATCAGGTACTTGTACTTTACCGTCAATTTATTCAACGCCCGGTAGTCGATGCACATCTGTAAGGAACCGTCTTGCTTCTTTTGTAACAGCACCGGCGCTCCATACGGTGACTTGGACGGCTGAATATACCCCGCGTCTAGCAGCTCCTTCAACTGCTTTCGCAACTCCTCCAACTCCGGTGGTGCCATTCGGTATGGCGCCATGGCGGGTGGTCGGGCATCCGGGACCAGCTCGATCTTGTGGTCCACATCCCTCTTAGGCGGCAACTTCTTCGGGAGTTCAGCCGGCATAACGTCTCCAAACTCGCCAAGGACTAGGGCTATTTCCTCCGGGATTTCGTCCCCTTGGTTTTCACCCTTGTCCATCTTCAAGGTCGCGAGGTAAGTGTGCTCTCCTTTGCGGACTCCCTTCTTGAGCTGCATGGCCGAGAACATATTTGTCCCATCTCCCTTTGAACGCTTGACTGGCACGATCCATTGACACCTCGAATCCAAAATGCAAATGCAATCCGCAAAAGGAACGATCATAGCATCGATCCGATCGAGGAAGTCCATCCCGATAACAAAGTCATAGTCATCAAGAGGGATCACCTCCACCGTTTCTTTGCTACTCCAATGACCCAATTTAATACTTACCCCGCGAGCAATTCCGCATGCCGGGATTTCCTCCGAGTTCACCGTCTTCAACCGCGTGATGGTTTTCTCCAAGCGAAGATTTAGCCTCTTCGCAACCTCCTCGGACATAAAGAGGTTTGAGGCACCCGTGTCGACAAGTGCACTCATCTTCTTGCCCGCGACTTCAATCTCCACGAACATAAGGCCCTTCGCCTTGGCCTTCTTGCCTTGGATAGCGCTGAGCATCCGCAATGACCCCAACCGTGCTCCTTCTTCTTCCTCCTCCTCAGAAGTAATAAGGGCTGCCAGCTTCTCGCGTTTTGGGCAGTCTCTCGCATTGTGAGGCCCCTTGCACAAAAAGCACTCCACTTTGCGGTTCGGGCAAGATCTCGCCATGTGAGGCCCCTTGCAATAGAAGCACTCCATCGGTTCACGATCCTTCGTATACGATCCACCAGTGTCATTTGAGAACGACATGTTGAATCTTTCTCCATTGGACTTACCTCCCACGGATTTGGGAGACTTGTCACCTCCGGAATGGTAAGGTTTGCTGCGATCTCCCCCACCATTTGGCTGCTCCTTTGGCTTCGGCTTCTCCGTCCGAAGCTCCTTCAGTGACTCGGTCGTTGCCATGGCCTTGTCGAGCGTCTTCACATACAGACGCTCCAATTCTATCTTCGCCCACGGCTTGAGACCATCCATGAACTGAAAGAACGCCTCGCCCTCGGTCATGGAAGGGATTTGGAGCATCAACTCCGAGAATTGGTTGACATATTCTCGAAGACTCCCCTTGTGCTCCAATCGACGAAGCAGCCCTTGTGCTTCGTTCTCCGCATACTCCGGGTAGAATTGCACACGGAATGCAGCAGTGAACTGATCCCATGTGTAAATCTGCTCCCCTCCTCGGCTATCGCGCTTCCTACGCCACCACACCAAGGCATTATCTTGCAGATAAGAGGAAACCATACCTAAGCGCGCCGAGTCCTCCTCTACTCCCGTTGCTTGGAAGTAGTCCACCAAAGCGAACTAGAAGTTGTCCACTTCGTTTGCCACTCTTGACCCCTTGAATGGCTTCGATCTCGGAACATCGAGGCGATGACTATGCTGCACCACGGCTGCCCCCTCGCCTCGCATCCTCCTCACACGGTTGAGCTCTTGCTTGAGCCCCTCCATTTCAGCTTGAATTCCCTCAAGCTTTGCAAGCTTCACCCGCATTCCATCGAGTTTCGCCAGCTTTGCGTGCATCTCCGCGACTTCAACAAGCTCACCTCGTATCGCGGCAAGCTCCGTCCCCATCTCCGCGAACTCCTTCACTTCCTCTCGAGTGGCTGTGATGGTAGCTTCGAGCGTGTCACCCTTCTTCCCAAGCTCCTCAGTGGCGTCCTTGACATCTTTCTGGAGCCCCTCCATTCCGGAACGGATTTTGTCCACACTCTTGGACGCATACACGACATCTTCTTGGACTTCCGCCACCACGTGCCGCAGCTCCTCTACACGATGATCAAGATCCGCCAAATACTCCTTGGTATTCATCTTGGGCTTCTCGGCAACTACCATCTCCGAGTGCTTGCTGGATGCCATCGATTGGATTGGATCGAAACTTTGCTCTGATACGAGGCTTGCTCGGAACCAGCACTATCTTCTTTCCATGAAAGATAAATGAATAAGTGTTCGAACGACCGCTATGATGCACATCAAGGTCATACCGCCAGGGAAGACCAAGAAGTAAATGACAAGCATCCATAGGAACCACATCACAAGGATCATTATAAGTAGTACCAATAGAAAACTGCACAAGAGCACGCTTAAAGACAGTGATACCCATAACATTCTAGAGCCAAGTAAGCTTATACGGCTTCGGGTGGTTTTCCACAGTGAGACCCAATTTCGTGACTGTCGTATCCGAGATCACGTTCTCGCAATTAGGGGTGTAAACGAGTCAAGCTACTCGTGAGCTGCTTGGTCGATACTCGAATTTGACTCGCTAAATTTTGAGTCTAGTCGAGCTCGAGTCGAGCTTTTAATGATACCGAGTCGAGTTTGAGTTCACTGGTGCTCGACTCGATAGGCTCGCGAGCTTAATCGAGCTTTTTTTGTTTTGACTAATCGAGTCGAGTTTGAGTTTTTCGAGTTTTAGGTAATAATATTATATATGTATATATTGAGTTCAAATCGAGTTCGAGCTCGAGTTCGAGCCAAAGTTATAATCGAGACGAGTTCGAGCTCGAGTTAAGGTGCACCATTTATAATATAATTGAATGTTTTAACCTTATCGAGCCGAGCTCGAACTAGCCGAGTATTTAATCGAGTCGAGCTCGAGCTTGAAAAATTCAGGCTCGGTCGAGTTCGAGTAAACTGAGTCGAGTCGAGCTTGCCAGATACTCGGCTCGACTCGGCTAGTTTACAGCCCTACTCGCAAATGTAGGTGCACACTTGAATACCAGTCATATCATGCTGCAATAAGAAACTCCCTATTTTTTTATTAACAATCTTGAATACCAGTCAGATCCCCATCTCTACAAGATTATGCATGCTGCAGGAATTTTGACAGCTTGATCAAAAACACCAACTTCCTAGCATATAGCAGTAAAAATTCCAACTTTGCACATAGCATATGGGTCAAAATTAGTATAAAATCATCCCCATTCAATGTACTACTAGCAAAGTTGACAAACTACCTGGAGATTCAGGATCTTCAACTCATCATCTAGACCTAGCAAGGAAAATAAAATCTGCAGGCAGATAGGAGAATCATCATCTATTCTATGTTTAGTGCCACATATGCATATCCACATTGTCTCCAAAACATTCCCAGTATAATCAACAACAGTATTAAATTAAGTGACCTCAAAATATTACACATTGGTCTAAAAACCGACATTATCAGTTTTTTTAAGCATAATAACAGCAATCTCCCCGATCCTTAATACCAATTAGGGTAGGGCAAAATGGAGACAACAGGACCACTCATCAATGATCCAACCCACACAAAATTTAAAGTTTTATCTCTACTTAATATATATATATAATTACTCTAATATTAAATTGATTGTTAAGTTCCACTCACTCTTTCAAAGAGGTCAGATAAAACTACCCCTTCCAAAGGGGAGACTGCCCTCTCCACCTTGCACCGAGTCAGGTCTTGCCTTCCGCCGCCCACAGGGGAGCAACTCTCCGCCTTTCGCCAACTCTACGCGTCTCATCGACCTAGTCATCACCATTTCATAACTCCTTCCAAACTGAGAATCAAAATCCGGAGAATTCCTTGTCACACCTTTGACAATTTTCCTGCGCTTGCGTTTGCTTTTCTGCCCTGACTCCTCTAGTAGAGACCCCTCTTGTAGTGGACAACTTGCATAGAAAACACAAAGTTATTTCAAACAAATAAGTCATTTGAATACCTAACATGTATACTCAATAATAATGATGATACTCACAGTCCAATGCATCGCCCAAATAAGTAATTTGAATCGAGCTTGACACGACCAGATGATATAATCTTTCCCAAAAGCTGGTCTCCCTGAATACCAATAAGGGCAAAATGGAGATGGGTCGACTCAGAGTTCATCCAACCCACACAAAATTTAAGGTGTGAATCATATGACTTGTTCAAATTCACGACGCATGTAAGTCCAATGTTATTGCCATCCTTCAATATGTCGATCCCGGGAATCTCCAGAAGACTACTCAATCCTTGGACAAATCCTTTAGTTTTCTTCCGCATCAAATCATACACACGCCATTTTGCTCCACGTATATGGAACAAAATACTACCCACCACTACAAACTGCTGTACTCCATTATAATGCGAGCAACTGATATATGAGAATAAATCCCATCGGTTTTCTTTAGAGTTGTAGGAACGGAGTTGCAACTTGTCGAAATATTCCTGATTGACGCGCTTCTTTAGTACAGCTACTATCTCTTCTTCACCTTCCAGATTTGTCCAGGAAAAGATATTTAACACGAACCAATCAACTATACTAGGGTTTGCAACCTCCAACCATTCACCCGTTTGAAGGTCACAAAAGTACGCAGCAGTACCAGGGATAGACTTATATGCTCCAAAAAAAAAAATCTTTTTGGCAGGTTTGCCAATAGTCGAGGTAAATGGCGCACGGAGGAGTGGAGGAGGTGGTGAAGTGGATGATGAGCCCAACGGCACCCATTCAGGAGATTCAAGTGAATCAAATTGATGGCAGTTGTATTCCCTTAGCGTGTCCTTTCCAGAAACAGATACTAGTCCTCCATAAACGAAAATGGAGGAATTTGCATAACTGTAAGTTGCTAAATTTGTGTCTGAGTTGAGCATATGAAAAACTGGAGACTCTTCGGAGTTGATACAGTCACCAATACGGATAGCAATAAACTTCTCGCAATGTGGTTTTGACAGCTGAACAAACAGCCAATGGTCATCAAAGTTGAGATCATTAAGCCATGATGAATCTTCTGCAAAAGTTGTTAAACATGCATACATGTCAGCATTAATGGAATAGCTAGGACATTAGATAATGGATGGGATAAGATATATTATATGTATGAATGAAAGAACATTATGATCCTAAATTACTGTAAAAGAATCTCACCAGAAGAAGAAGAAGACTGTAGAGAAATCTCAGACGGTGCAAAATGCTTTATCAAACGCTCAAGGGTTCTTATTGTATCTTCAAGGTACATTTGTTGCCAAATGGGTCTGTCAGTTTGAGGTATGTTGGCACATTTATGGACGTAAACAGTCAATCTATCCATGATATCAAGTAGCTGCTCAAGAAACACTTGATTGATATCGGTCGGATTACCTAAATCAAACAATAAAGCAGAATAGTGTTTGAATTGTGAAATAGAAACAAAAACAACAGAAGAGACATTATTATAGTTAGTTGTGTTGTAATGTACATACATACCTTCAATCATCCTCATCTTCTCCAAGTTATACACAATCTTATCAATTGTAGCAATCTCCTCCAAAATAGACTCCAATTCAGAAAGCTCATTCCATTGCTTGTCAACCCAGATTCTCAAGGTATCGATGATCTAACAATTATGCCATAATTAATTAGTAAATTAAAGGAGGAAATTAAGTGGAAACCCTAATTAACAGTAAATATCCTAGTAACTGAACTCACATCGGGTTGAGAAGAAGACTGTCCCGCCATAGGAAGATGGCGAGGGAAGCTGCGGTCGGCTGGCGATGGAAGCGGTGGCGGCTGGATGCGCTGGTCTCTAGCTCTGGACTCAGTCCGTCTGAAGTGCTGCGGCTTGTCGCGTGAATGAATGGCTTGAGAGGGACGAGATTAGGTCTTAGGTAAGTTTAAATTGTATTTATAGCAGTGTTATCAGAACCGGACCGGACACCGAACCGGTGAGGGTGCCGATTCCCGGTTCGCCGGTCTGAATCCGGTTCGAACCCGGTTTAGCTACAGTGCTCAAACAGCCCAGCCCACACATATGCCCAGCCCAATATCTCACTCAAACCTAACTTTACTCTCACTCCCTCACATTACTCAACTCTACCTACATTACCTACCTACAGCTTTGTGTCACGGGCTTGGAGTTTTCCCTAACTTTCTCTCACCTGTGCGGCCTTAGGAACCGCTTCTAAGTCAGCCTAACCCTCGATCACAAAAGCTAAAGCTATGATTATGAAGATAGAACTTTTGTATGTATTGTATTGCTCAACTCTTGGATGACTACAAATGAAGGAGATGACCCATATTTATACAAGTGGGGAATGCTCTCAAAAGAAGCTTTACAATTAATTGGGAGACATGTATGGAAAGTGGCATCTTCTAATTCTATCCTCTAATACAACGAACCTAGACTGATACATCGTATCGGGACACTTGTGACTTCACCCTCCTTGGTTGCCATTTGTGGATGGATTCCGTTCACATTGGGCTAACTTGTGGGTGTATGCTCCAGGTCCATGACATTCTCCCCCACCAAACTCAGACGACGCCCTCGTCGTGTCCTCGGCGTGATACTTGTCAATCTCCTCTCGAAGCGGCAACAAGGCTTTCTCGTACTCCCAGCTTGTCGTGCTGACGGGTTGTCCCTTCCACTTGACATAGTATTTGCGCCTCGGCTCCATATTTCTCTCTTCCACGATGCGCTCTCCAAGGATTGACTCCACGATCTGCTGTTTGACTCGAGATATGGATACCAACTCCGCCTTCCAACTCAGCGCATCGACCACAAAGTTCGTCTTCCCGGGCTTGTACTCGAGCTTGAAGTCGAACTCTGCCAAGAAATCCTGCCATCGAGCTTGCTTTTGGGAAAGCTTCTTCTGTGTCTGGAAGTAGCTCATGGCAACATTTTCCGTCTTAACAACGAACCGCGCTCCTAAGAGGTAGTGTCTCCACGTACGAAGGCAATGCACCACCGCGGTCATCTCCTTCTTCTGGACGGTGTACCTCCGCTCGGTGTCGTTGAGCTTTCGGCTCTCAAACGCCACTGGATGTCCATCTTGCATGAGAACCCCTCCAATGGCATAGTCTGAGGCATCTGTCTGTACCTCGAACGTCTTCTCGTAGTCGGGCAGTGCAAGCACGGGCTCTTCGGTCATGGCTCGCTTCAATTGCTCGAACGCCTTCTGACACTCCACGGTCCAATCCCAAGTTTTGTTCTTCTTGAGAAGTTCCATGAGTGGCACCGCGATCTTCGAATAGTCCCTCACGAATCTGCGATAATAATTCGTAAGGCCCAAGAATGATCTCACCTCGGTCACCCTTGTTGGCGGCTGCCAATTCTCGATGCACCGCACCTTCCCCGGATCCATTCTCACGCTTCCTTCCCCAACGATTTGGCCGAGAAATGGGATCTCTCGTTGTGGAAACGCGCACTTCTCCCTCTTTGCATAGAGTGTGTGCTCTCGCAATGCTTCGAACACTTGGCGCAAGTGCTCGATATGCTCCTCCAACGTCCGAATATACACCACAATATCATCGAGATAAACCACCACGAAATGATCTAGGAACGGATGGAGTACCTTGTTCATGAGCGTGCAAAATGTAGCCGGCGCGTTGGTTAATCCGAAGGGCATCACGAGGAACTCGTATGATCCATAGCGCGTCACACAAGCTGTCTTGGGTTCGTCTCCCTCTGCCATCCGAACTTGCCAATATCCCGAGCGCAATTCCAGCTTCGAGAACCACTTAGCTCCACTCAATCGATCGAACAAATCTGTAATGAGAGGGATCAGGTACTTGTACTTTACCGTCAATTTATTCAACGCCCGGTAGTCGATGCACATCTGTAAGGAACCGTCTTGCTTCTTTTGTAACAGCACCGGCGCTCCATACGGTGACTTGGACGGCTGAATATACCCCGCGTCTAGCAGCTCCTTCAACTGCTTTCGCAACTCCTCCAACTCCGGTGGTGCCATTCGGTATGGCGCCATGGCGGGTGGTCGGGCATCCGGGACCAGCTCGATCTTGTGGTCCACATCCCTCTTAGGCGGCAACTTCTTCGGGAGTTCAGCCGGCATAACGTCTCCAAACTCGCCAAGGACTAGGGCTATTTCCTCCGGGATTTCGTCCCCTTGGTTTTCACCCTTGTCCATCTTCAAGGTCGCGAGGTAAGTGTGCTCTCCTTTGCGGACTCCCTTCTTGAGCTGCATGGCCGAGAACATATTTGTCCCATCTCCCTTTGAACGCTTGACTGGCACGATCCATTGACACCTCGAATCCAAAATGCAAATGCAATCCGCAAAAGGAACGATCATAGCATCGATCCGATCGAGGAAGTCCATCCCGATAACAAAGTCATAGTCATCAAGAGGGATCACCTCCACCGTTTCTTTGCTACTCCAATGACCCAATTTAATACTTACCCCGCGAGCAATTCCGCATGCCGGGATTTCCTCCGAGTTCACCGTCTTCAACCGCGTGATGGTTTTCTCCAAGCGAAGATTTAGCCTCTTCGCAACCTCCTCGGACATAAAGAGGTTTGAGGCACCCGTGTCGACAAGTGCACTCATCTTCTTGCCCGCGACTTCAATCTCCACGAACATAAGGCCCTTCGCCTTGGCCTTCTTGCCTTGGATAGCGCTGAGCATCCGCAATGACCCCAACCGTGCTCCTTCTTCTTCCTCCTCCTCAGAAGTAATAAGGGCTGCCAGCTTCTCGCGTTTTGGGCAGTCTCTCGCATTGTGAGGCCCCTTGCACAAAAAGCACTCCACTTTGCGGTTCGGGCAAGATCTCGCCATGTGAGGCCCCTTGCAATAGAAGCACTCCATCGGTTCACGATCCTTCGTATACGATCCACCAGTGTCATTTGAGAACGACATGTTGAATCTTTCTCCATTGGACTTACCTCCCACGGATTTGGGAGACTTGTCACCTCCGGAATGGTAAGGTTTGCTGCGATCTCCCCCACCATTTGGCTGCTCCTTTGGCTTCGGCTTCTCCGTCCGAAGCTCCTTCAGTGACTCGGTCGTTGCCATGGCCTTGTCGAGCGTCTTCACATACAGACGCTCCAATTCTATCTTCGCCCACGGCTTGAGACCATCCATGAACTGAAAGAACGCCTCGCCCTCGGTCATGGAAGGGATTTGGAGCATCAACTCCGAGAATTGGTTGACATATTCTCGAAGACTCCCCTTGTGCTCCAATCGACGAAGCAGCCCTTGTGCTTCGTTCTCCGCATACTCCGGGTAGAATTGCACACGGAATGCAGCAGTGAACTGATCCCATGTGTAAATCTGCTCCCCTCCTCGGCTATCGCGCTTCCTACGCCACCACACCAAGGCATTATCTTGCAGATAAGAGGAAACCATACCTAAGCGCGCCGAGTCCTCCTCTACTCCCGTTGCTTGGAAGTAGTCCACCAAAGCGAACAAGAAGTTGTCCACTTCGTTTGCCACTCTTGACCCCTTGAATGGCTTCGATCTCGGAACATCGAGGCGATGACTATGCTGCACCACGGCTGCCCCCTAACCTCGCATCCTCCTCACACGGTTGAGCTCTTGCTTGAGCCCCTCCATTTCAGCTTGAATTCCCTCAAGCTTTGCAAGCTTCACCCGCATTCCATCGAGTTTCGCCAGCTTTGCGTGCATCTCCGCGACTTCAACAAGCTCACCTCGTATCGCGGCAAGCTCCGTCCCCATCTCCGCGAACTCCTTCACTTCCTCTCGAGTGGCTGTGATGGTAGCTTCGAGCGTGTCACCCTTCTTCCCAAGCTCCTCAGTGGCGTCCTTGACATCTTTCTGGAGCCCCTCCATTCCGGAACGGATTTTGTCCACACTCTTGGACGCATACACGACATCTTCTTGGACTTCCGCCACCACGTGCCGCAGCTCCTCTACACGATGATCAAGATCCGCCAAATACTCCTTGGTATTCATCTTGGGCTTCTCGGCAACTACCATCTCCGAGTGCTTGCTGGATGCCATCGATTGGATTGGATCGAAACTTTGCTCTGATACGAGGCTTGCTCGGAACCAGCACTATCTTCTTTCCATGAAAGATAAATGAATAAGTGTTCGAACGACCGCTATGATGCACATCAAGGTCATACCGCCAGGGAAGACCAAGAAGTAAATGACAAGCATCCATAGGAACCACATCACAAGGATCATTATAAGTAGTACCAATAGAAAACTGCACAAGAGCACGCTTAAAGACAGTGATACCCATAACATTCTAGAGCCAAGTAAGCTTATACGGCTTCGGGTGGTTTTCCACAGTGAGACCCAATTTCGTGACTGTCGTATCCGAGATCACGTTCTCGCAATTAGGGGTGTAAACGAGTCAAGCTACTCGTGAGCTGCTTGGTCGATACTCGAATTTGACTCGCTAAATTTTGAGTCTAGTCGAGCTCGAGTCGAGCTTTTAATGATACCGAGTCGAGTTTGAGTTCACTGGTGCTCGACTCGATAGGCTCGCGAGCTTAATCGAGCTTTTTTTGTTTTGACTAATCGAGTCGAGTTTGAGTTTTTCGAGTTTTAGGTAATAATATTATATATGTATATATTGAGTTCAAATCGAGTTCGAGCTCGAGTTCGAGCCAAAGTTATAATCGAGACGAGTTCGAGCTCGAGTTAAGGTGCACCATTTATAATATAATTGAATGTTTTAACCTTATCGAGCCGAGCTCGAACTAGCCGAGTATTTAATCGAGTCGAGCTCGAGCTTGAAAAATTCAGGCTCGGTCGAGTTCGAGCTCGAGTAAACTGAGTCGAGTCGAGCTTGCCAGATACTCGGCTCGACTCGGCTAGTTTACAGCCCTACTCGCAAATGTAGGTGCACACTTGAATACCAGTCATATCATGCTGCAATAAGAAACTCCCTATTTTTTTATTAACAATCTTGAATACCAGTCAGATCCCCATCTCTACAAGATTATGCATGCTGCAGGAATTTTGACAGCTTGATCAAAAACACCAACTTCCTAGCATATAGCAGTAAAAATTCCAACTTTGCACATAGCATATGGGTCAAAATTAGTATAAAATCATCCCCATTCAATGTACTACTAGCAAAGTTGACAAACTACCTGGAGATTCAGGATCTTCAACTCATCATCTAGACCTAGCAAGGAAAATAAAATCTGCAGGCAGATAGGAGAATCATCATCTATTCTATGTTTAGTGCCACATATGCATATCCACATTGTCTCCAAAACATTCCCAGTATAATCAACAACAGTATTAAATTAAGTGACCTCAAAATATTACACATTGGTCTAAAAACCGACATTATCAGTTTTTTTAAGCATAATAACAGCAATCTCCCCGATCCTTAATACCAATTAGGGTAGGGCAAAATGGAGACAACAGGACCACTCATCAATGATCCAACCCACACAAAATTTAAAGTTTTATCTCTACTTAATATATATATATAATTACTCTAATATTAAATTGATTGTTAAGTTCCACTCACTCTTTCAAAGAGGTCAGATAAAACTACCCCTTCCAAAGGGGAGACTGCCCTCTCCACCTTGCACCGAGTCAGGTCTTGCCTTCCGCCGCCCACAGGGGAGCAACTCTCCGCCTTTCGCCAACTCTACGCGTCTCATCGACCTAGTCATCACCATTTCATAACTCCTTCCAAACTGAGAATCAAAATCCGGAGAATTCCTTGTCACACCTTTGACAATTTTCCTGCGCTTGCGTTTGCTTTTCTGCCCTGACTCCTCTAGTAGAGACCCCTCTTGTAGTGGACAACTTGCATAGAAAACACAAAGTTATTTCAAACAAATAAGTCATTTGAATACCTAACATGTATACTCAATAATAATGATGATACTCACAGTCCAATGCATCGCCCAAATAAGTAATTTGAATCGAGCTTGACACGACCAGATGATATAATCTTTCCCAAAAGCTGGTCTCCCTGAATACCAATAAGGGCAAAATGGAGATGGGTCGACTCAGAGTTCATCCAACCCACACAAAATTTAAGGTGTGAATCATATGACTTGTTCAAATTCACGACGCATGTAAGTCCAATGTTATTGCCATCCTTCAATATGTCGATCCCGGGAATCTCCAGAAGACTACTCAATCCTTGGACAAATCCTTTAGTTTTCTTCCGCATCAAATCATACACACGCCATTTTGCTCCACGTATATGGAACAAAATACTACCCACCACTACAAACTGCTGTACTCCATTATAATGCGAGCAACTGATATATGAGAATAAATCCCATCGGTTTTCTTTAGAGTTGTAGGAACGGAGTTGCAACTTGTCGAAATATTCCTGATTGACGCGCTTCTTTAGTACAGCTACTATCTCTTCTTCACCTTCCAGATTTGTCCAGGAAAAGATATTTAACACGAACCAATCAACTATACTAGGGTTTGCAACCTCCAACCATTCACCCGTTTGAAGGTCACAAAAGTACGCAGCAGTACCAGGGATAGACTTATATGCTCCAAAAAAAAAAATCTTTTTGGCAGGTTTGCCAATAGTCGAGGTAAATGGCGCACGGAGGAGTGGAGGAGGTGGTGAAGTGGATGATGAGCCCAACGGCACCCATTCAGGAGATTCAAGTGAATCAAATTGATGGCAGTTGTATTCCCTTAGCGTGTCCTTTCCAGAAACAGATACTAGTCCTCCATAAACGAAAATGGAGGAATTTGCATAACTGTAAGTTGCTAAATTTGTGTCTGAGTTGAGCATATGAAAAACTGGAGACTCTTCGGAGTTGATACAGTCACCAATACGGATAGCAATAAACTTCTCGCAATGTGGTTTTGACAGCTGAACAAACAGCCAATGGTCATCAAAGTTGAGATCATTAAGCCATGATGAATCTTCTGCAAAAGTTGTTAAACATGCATACATGTCAGCATTAATGGAATAGCTAGGACATTAGATAATGGATGGGATAAGATATATTATATGTATGAATGAAAGAACATTATGATCCTAAATTACTGTAAAAGAATCTCACCAGAAGAAGAAGAAGACTGTAGAGAAATCTCAGACGGTGCAAAATGCTTTATCAAACGCTCAAGGGTTCTTATTGTATCTTCAAGGTACATTTGTTGCCAAATGGGTCTGTCAGTTTGAGGTATGTTGGCACATTTATGGACGTAAACAGTCAATCTATCCATGATATCAAGTAGCTGCTCAAGAAACACTTGATTGATATCGGTCGGATTACCTAAATCAAACAATAAAGCAGAATAGTGTTTGAATTGTGAAATAGAAACAAAAACAACAGAAGAGACATTATTATAGTTAGTTGTGTTGTAATGTACATACATACCTTCAATCATCCTCATCTTCTCCAAGTTATACACAATCTTATCAATTGTAGCAATCTCCTCCAAAATAGACTCCAATTCAGAAAGCTCATTCCATTGCTTGTCAACCCAGATTCTCAAGGTATCGATGATCTAACAATTATGCCATAATTAATTAGTAAATTAAAGGAGGAAATTAAGTGGAAACCCTAATTAACAGTAAATATCCTAGTAACTGAACTCACATCGGGTTGAGAAGAAGACTGTCCCGCCATAGGAAGATGGCGAGGGAAGCTGCGGTCGGCTGGCGATGGAAGCGGTGGCGGCTGGATGCGCTGGTCTCTAGCTCTGGACTCAGTCCGTCTGAAGTGCTGCGGCTTGTCGCGTGAATGAATGGCTTGAGAGGGACGAGATTAGGTCTTAGGTAAGTTTAAATTGTATTTATAGCAGTGTTATCAGAACCGGACCGGACACCGAACCGGTGAGGGTGCCGATTCCCGGTTCGCCGGTCTGAATCCGGTTCGAACCCGGTTTAGCTACAGTGCTCAAACAGCCCAGCCCACACATATGCCCAGCCCAATATCTCACTCAAACCTAACTTTACTCTCACTCCCTCACATTACTCAACTCTACCTACATTACCTACCTACAGCTTTGTGTCACGGGCTTGGAGTTTTCCCTAACTTTCTCTCACCTGTGCGGCCTTAGGAACCGCTTCTAAGTCAGCCTAACCCTCGATCACAAAAGCTAAAGCTATGATTATGAAGATAGAACTTTTGTATGTATTGTATTGCTCAACTCTTGGATGACTACAAATGAAGGAGATGACCCATATTTATACAAGTGGGGAATGCTCTCAAAAGAAGCTTTACAATTAATTGGGAGACATGTATGGAAAGTGGCATCTTCTAATTCTATCCTCTAATACAACGAACCTAGACTGATACATCGTATCGGGACACTTGTGACTTCACCCTCCTTGGTTGCCATTTGTGGATGGATTCCGTTCACATTGGGCTAACTTGTGGGTGTATGCTCCAGGTCCATGACATTCTCCCCCACCAAACTCAGACGACGCCCTCGTCGTGTCCTCGGCGTGATACTTGTCAATCTCCTCTCGAAGCGGCAACAAGGCTTTCTCGTACTCCCAGCTTGTCGTGCTGACGGGTTGTCCCTTCCACTTGACATAGTATTTGCGCCTCGGCTCCATATTTCTCTCTTCCACGATGCGCTCTCCAAGGATTGACTCCACGATCTGCTGTTTGACTCGAGATATGGATACCAACTCCGCCTTCCAACTCAGCGCATCGACCACAAAGTTCGTCTTCCCGGGCTTGTACTCGAGCTTGAAGTCGAACTCTGCCAAGAAATCCTGCCATCGAGCTTGCTTTTGGGAAAGCTTCTTCTGTGTCTGGAAGTAGCTCATGGCAACATTTTCCGTCTTAACAACGAACCGCGCTCCTAAGAGGTAGTGTCTCCACGTACGAAGGCAATGCACCACCGCGGTCATCTCCTTCTTCTGGACGGTGTACCTCCGCTCGGTGTCGTTGAGCTTTCGGCTCTCAAACGCCACTGGATGTCCATCTTGCATGAGAACCCCTCCAATGGCATAGTCTGAGGCATCTGTCTGTACCTCGAACGTCTTCTCGTAGTCGGGCAGTGCAAGCACGGGCTCTTCGGTCATGGCTCGCTTCAATTGCTCGAACGCCTTCTGACACTCCACGGTCCAATCCCAAGTTTTGTTCTTCTTGAGAAGTTCCATGAGTGGCACCGCGATCTTCGAATAGTCCCTCACGAATCTGCGATAATAATTCGTAAGGCCCAAGAATGATCTCACCTCGGTCACCCTTGTTGGCGGCTGCCAATTCTCGATGCACCGCACCTTCCCCGGATCCATTCTCACGCTTCCTTCCCCAACGATTTGGCCGAGAAATGGGATCTCTCGTTGTGGAAACGCGCACTTCTCCCTCTTTGCATAGAGTGTGTGCTCTCGCAATGCTTCGAACACTTGGCGCAAGTGCTCGATATGCTCCTCCAACGTCCGAATATACACCACAATATCATCGAGATAAACCACCACGAAATGATCTAGGAACGGATGGAGTACCTTGTTCATGAGCGTGCAAAATGTAGCCGGCGCGTTGGTTAATCCGAAGGGCATCACGAGGAACTCGTATGATCCATAGCGCGTCACACAAGCTGTCTTGGGTTCGTCTCCCTCTGCCATCCGAACTTGCCAATATCCCGAGCGCAATTCCAGCTTCGAGAACCACTTAGCTCCACTCAATCGATCGAACAAATCTGTAATGAGAGGGATCAGGTACTTGTACTTTACCGTCAATTTATTCAACGCCCGGTAGTCGATGCACATCTGTAAGGAACCGTCTTGCTTCTTTTGTAACAGCACCGGCGCTCCATACGGTGACTTGGACGGCTGAATATACCCCGCGTCTAGCAGCTCCTTCAACTGCTTTCGCAACTCCTCCAACTCCGGTGGTGCCATTCGGTATGGCGCCATGGCGGGTGGTCGGGCATCCGGGACCAGCTCGATCTTGTGGTCCACATCCCTCTTAGGCGGCAACTTCTTCGGGAGTTCAGCCGGCATAACGTCTCCAAACTCGCCAAGGACTAGGGCTATTTCCTCCGGGATTTCGTCCCCTTGGTTTTCACCCTTGTCCATCTTCAAGGTCGCGAGGTAAGTGTGCTCTCCTTTGCGGACTCCCTTCTTGAGCTGCATGGCCGAGAACATATTTGTCCCATCTCCCTTTGAACGCTTGACTGGCACGATCCATTGACACCTCGAATCCAAAATGCAAATGCAATCCGCAAAAGGAACGATCATAGCATCGATCCGATCGAGGAAGTCCATCCCGATAACAAAGTCATAGTCATCAAGAGGGATCACCTCCACCGTTTCTTTGCTACTCCAATGACCCAATTTAATACTTACCCCGCGAGCAATTCCGCATGCCGGGATTTCCTCCGAGTTCACCGTCTTCAACCGCGTGATGGTTTTCTCCAAGCGAAGATTTAGCCTCTTCGCAACCTCCTCGGACATAAAGAGGTTTGAGGCACCCGTGTCGACAAGTGCACTCATCTTCTTGCCCGCGACTTCAATCTCCACGAACATAAGGCCCTTCGCCTTGGCCTTCTTGCCTTGGATAGCGCTGAGCATCCGCAATGACCCCAACCGTGCTCCTTCTTCTTCCTCCTCCTCAGAAGTAATAAGGGCTGCCAGCTTCTCGCGTTTTGGGCAGTCTCTCGCATTGTGAGGCCCCTTGCACAAAAAGCACTCCACTTTGCGGTTCGGGCAAGATCTCGCCATGTGAGGCCCCTTGCAATAGAAGCACTCCATCGGTTCACGATCCTTCGTATACGATCCACCAGTGTCATTTGAGAACGACATGTTGAATCTTTCTCCATTGGACTTACCTCCCACGGATTTGGGAGACTTGTCACCTCCGGAATGGTAAGGTTTGCTGCGATCTCCCCCACCATTTGGCTGCTCCTTTGGCTTCGGCTTCTCCGTCCGAAGCTCCTTCAGTGACTCGGTCGTTGCCATGGCCTTGTCGAGCGTCTTCACATACAGACGCTCCAATTCTATCTTCGCCCACGGCTTGAGACCATCCATGAACTGAAAGAACGCCTCGCCCTCGGTCATGGAAGGGATTTGGAGCATCAACTCCGAGAATTGGTTGACATATTCTCGAAGACTCCCCTTGTGCTCCAATCGACGAAGCAGCCCTTGTGCTTCGTTCTCCGCATACTCCGGGTAGAATTGCACACGGAATGCAGCAGTGAACTGATCCCATGTGTAAATCTGCTCCCCTCCTCGGCTATCGCGCTTCCTACGCCACCACACCAAGGCATTATCTTGCAGATAAGAGGAAACCATACCTAAGCGCGCCGAGTCCTCCTCTACTCCCGTTGCTTGGAAGTAGTCCACCAAAGCGAACAAGAAGTTGTCCACTTCGTTTGCCACTCTTGACCCCTTGAATGGCTTCGATCTCGGAACATCGAGGCGATGACTATGCTGCACCACGGCTGCCCCCTCGCCTCGCATCCTCCTCACACGGTTGAGCTCTTGCTTGAACCCCTCCATTTCAGCTTGAATTCCCTCAAGCTTTGCAAGCTTCACCCGCATTCCATCGAGTTTCGCCAGCTTTGCGTGCATCTCCGCGACTTCAACAAGCTCACCTCGTATCGCGGCAAGCTCCGTCCCTTTCTCCGCGAACTCCTTCACTTCCTCTCGAGTGGCTGTGATGGTAGCTTCGAGCGTGTAACCCTTCTTCCCAAGCTCCTCAGTGGCGTCCTTGACATCTTTCTGGAGCCCCTCCATTCCGGAACGGATTTTGTCCACACTCTTGGACGCATACACGGCATCTTCTTGGACTTCCGCCACCACGTGCCGCAGCTCCTCTACACGATGATCAAGATCCGCCAAATACTCCTTGGTATTCATCTTGGGCTTCTCGGCAACTACCATCTCCGAGTGCTTGCTGGATGCCATCGATTGGATTGGATCGAAACTTTGCTCTGATACGAGGCTTGCTCGGAACCAGCACTATCTTCTTTCCATGAAAGATAAATGAATAAGTGTTCGAACGACCGCTATGATGCACATCAAGGTCATACCGCCAGGGACGACCAAGAAGTAAATGACAAGCATCCATAGGAACCACATCACAAGGATCATTATAAGTAGTACCAATAGAAAACTGCACAAGAGCACGCTTAAAGACAGTGATACCCATAACATTCTAGAGCCAAGTAAGCTTATACGGCTTCGGGTGGTTTTCCACAGTGAGACCCAATTTCGTGACTGTCGTATCCGAGATCACGTTCTCGCAATTAGGGGTGTAAACGAGTCAAGCTACTCGTGAGCTGCTTGGTCGATACTCGAATTTGACTCGCTAAATTTTGAGTCTAGTCGAGCTCGAGTCGAGCTTTTAATGATACCGAGTCGAGTTTGAGTTCACTGGTGCTCGACTCGATAGGCTCGCGAGCTTAATCGAGCTTTTTTTGTTTTGACTAATCGAGTCGAGTTTGAGTTTTTCGAGTTTTAGGTAATAATATTATATATGTATATATTGAGTTCAAATCGAGTTCGAGCTCGAGTTCGAGCCAAAGTTATAATCGAGACGAGTTCGAGCTCGAGTTAAGGTGCACCATTTATAATATAATTGAATGTTTTAACCTTATCGAGCCGAGCTCGAACTAGCCGAGTATTTAATCGAGTCGAGCTCGAGCTTGAAAAATTCAGGCTCGGTCGAGTTCGAGCTCGAGTAAACTGAGTCGAGTCGAGCTTGCCAGATACTCGGCTCGACTCGGCTAGTTTACAGCCCTACTCGCAAATGTAGGTGCACACTTGAATACCAGTCATATCATGCTGCAATAAGAAACTCCCTATTTTTTTATTAACAATCTTGAATACCAGTCAGATCCCCATCTCTACAAGATTATGCATGCTGCAGGAATTTTGACAGCTTGATCAAAAACACCAACTTCCTAGCATATAGCAGTAAAAATTCCAACTTTGCACATAGCATATGGGTCAAAATTAGTATAAAATCATCCCCATTCAATGTACTACTAGCAAAGTTGACAAACTACCTGGAGATTCAGGATCTTCAACTCATCATCTAGACCTAGCAAGGAAAATAAAATCTGCAGGCAGATAGGAGAATCATCATCTATTCTATGTTTAGTGCCACATATGCATATCCACATTGTCTCCAAAACATTCCCAGTATAATCAACAACAGTATTAAATTAAGTGACCTCAAAATATTACACATTGGTCTAAAAACCGACATTATCAGTTTTTTTAAGCATAATAACAGCAATCTCCCCGATCCTTAATACCAATTAGGGTAGGGCAAAATGGAGACAACAGGACCACTCATCAATGATCCAACCCATACAAAATTTAAAGTTTTATCTCTACTTAATATATATATATAATTACTCTAATATTAAATTGATTGTTAAATTCCACTCACTCTTTCAAAGAGGTCAGATAAAACTGCCCCTTCCAAAGGGGCGACTGCCCTCTCCACCTTGCACCGAGTCAGGCCTTGCCTCCCCCCGCTCCTTGAGCGCCTCCCGCCGCCCCTTGACCGTCTCCTGTTTCCACTTGAGCTTCTCCTGCTGCGCCTTGAACACCTCCTCTCTGCCTCTCACAGAATTCACAGGATTCCTTATCACGCGTATTTTCTTGCCCTTTCCCTTGCCCTTGCCCTTGCGTTTGCTTTGCTGCCCTGACTCCTTGTCTAGTAGAGACCCCTCTTTTAGTGGACACCTTGCATAGAAAACACAAAAAATATATAATTTATAAGTAACATATATATATATACTCAATAATAATGATGATACTCACAGTCCAATGCATCGCCCAAATAAGTAATTTGAATCGAGCTTGACACGACCAAATGATATAATCTTTCCCAAAAGCTGGTCTCCCTGAATACCAATAAGGGCAAAATGGAGATGGGTCGACTCAGAGTTCATCCAACCCACACAAAATTTAAGGTGTGAATCATATGACTTGTTCAAATTCACGACGCATGTAAGTCCAATGTTATTGCCATCCTTCAATATGTCGATCCCGGGAATCTCCAGAAGACTACTCAATCCTTGGACAAATCCTTTAGTTTTCTTCCGCATCAAATCATACACACGCCATTTTGCTCCACGTATATGGAACAAAATACTACCCACCACTACAAACTGCTGTACTCCATTATAATGCGAGCAACTGATATATGAGAATAAATCCCATCGGTTTTCTTTAGAGTTGTAGGAACGGAGTTGCAACTTGTCGAAATATTCCTGATTGACGCGCTTCTTTAGTACAGCTACTATCTCTTCTTCACCTTCCAGATTTGTCCAGGAAAAGATATTTAACACGAACCAATCAACTATACTAGGGTTTGCAACCTCCAACCATTCACCCGTTTGAAGGTCACAAAAGTACGCAGCAGTACCAGGGATAGACTTATATGCTCCAAAAAAAAAATCTTTTTGGCAGGTTTGCCAATAGTCGAGGTAAATGGCGCACGGAGGAGTGGAGGAGGTGGTGAAGTGGGTGATGAGCCCAACGGCACCCATTCAGGAGATTCAAGTGAATCAAATTGATGGCAGTTGTATTCCCTTAGCGTGTCCTTTCCAGAAACAGATACTAGTCCTCCATAAACGAAAATGGAGGAATTTGCATAACTGTAAGTTGCTAAATTTGTGTCCGAGTTGAGCATATGAAAAACTGGAGAATCTTCGGAGTTGATACAGTCACCAATACGGATAGCAATAAACTTCTCGCAATGTGGTTTTGACAGCTGAACAAACAGCCAATGGTCATCAAAGTTGAGATCATTAAGCCATGATGAATCTTCTGCAAAAGTTGTTAAACATACATACATATCAGCATTAATGGAATAGCTAGGACATTAGATAATGGATGGGATAAGATATATTATATGTATGAATGAAAGAAAGAACATTATGATCCTAAATTACTGTAAAAGAATCTCACCAGAAGAAGAAGAAGACTGTAGAGGAATCTCAGACGATGCAAAATGCTTTATCAAACGCTCAAGGGTTCTTATTGTATCTTCAAGGTACATTTGTTGCCAAATGGGTCTGTCAGTTTGAGGTATGTTGGCACATTTATGGACGTAAACAGTCAATCTATCCATGATATCAAGTAGCTGCTCAACAAACACTTGATCAATATCGGTGGGATTACCTAAATCAAACAATCAAGCAGAATAGTGATTGAATTGTGAAATAGAAACAAAAACAACAGAAGAGACATTATTATAATTAGTTGTGTTGTAATGTAGTGTACATACATACCTTCAATCATCCTCATCTTCTCCAAGTTATACACAATCTTATTAATTGTATCAATCTCCTTCAAAATATACTCCAATTCATCATTGCTGTGCTTGTCAACCCAGATTCTCAAGGTATCGATGATCTAACAATTATGCCATAATTAATTAGTAAATTAAAGGAGGAAATTAAGTTGAAACCCTAATTAACAGTAAATATCTTAGTAACTGAACTCACATCGGGTTGAGAAGAAGACTGTCCCGCCATAGGAAGATGGCGATGGAAGCGTTTGTCGGCTGGTCGCGGCTGGCGGTGGCGGCTTGATGCGCTGGTCTCTAGCTCTGGGCTCTGTCTGTCTCAAGTGCTGCGGCTTGTCGCGTGAATGAATGGTTTGCTTGATAGGGACGAGATTAGGTGTTACTGTGTTAGGTAAGTTTTAATTTTATTTATAGTTTTAGTCTTTATTATTTTATATATAATAAACTGCAATTATATATAAGTATTATTTGTGTAAATTGGATAAACTTTCTATTATATATATATATATATTTATATACTTTGTGCAAGATATTTGATATTTGATGGACATCCAATTGTGCTAAATACAAAAACTGCAAGCCAGCGATAACTTGGAAAATTAACAAGTTCAAAGAAGATACAATGGAACGTCTTACTCACAAGCCTTTCACCGCGACCGTGCCCGAAGACTCCAGAGTAGCGGGGGGCACTTGTATGAACATTCCTCTCAACAAATGGATTTCTATACACATCAGCTATCCGCAAAGACAAGCTTTTTCCCATCAAGATGGAGATAGTGGACTCTCTCATGGTAACAACCGTGGGAAGACTAATTCTGACAAGAGGACAGCAAGATCTGATATCCTGGAAAATGCTATCAACAATCCAGTCAGTGCGCAAACACGCACCAACACTTATTCAAGCACTTATGCAACAGACGCTCCATGTGAGACAACCACGTACGTACAAGACTTATTAGTCTTCGGGCAACAAGTAACAAGCATCACGCGAGGGGGGCAACCTCTTCAACACATTAACCTTGCATGACAACACCGAGCGCATACACGCATCATACAAAATTACAATGGTGGAATATTTTCTAAGTACTTGAATCAGGATACAGTCAGCATATTGCAAGTTGTCGGCATACAACCACGTGTCAGCATATTATCAGAAGTTGGCATATAACCTGTGTTCGCATCAAGCATACGGATACGGCATACATAGCCAAAGATGGCGAAAAGATTCTAAGTACGAGGGCAAATACGCACACATAATGTACATACATACACGTCGACAAGGATGCATGTCGACAAGGAGAAAATATTTTCTAAGTGTTTCCATGTACGTACATACATGTCGACGAGGATGCATGTCGACAAGGAGAAAATATTTTCTAAGTGTTTCCATGTATGTACATACATGTCGACAAGGATGCATGTCGACAAGGAGAAAATATTTTCTAAGTGTTTCCATGTACGTACATACATGTCGACAAGGATGCATGTCGACAAGGAGAAAATATTTTCTAAGTGTTTCCATGTACGTACATACATGTCGACGAGGATGCATGTCGACAAGGGGAAAATATTTTCTAAGTGTTTCCATGTACGTACATACATGTCGACAAGGATGCATGTCGACAATGAGAAAATATTTTCTAAGTGTTTCCATGTACGTACATACATGTCGACAAGGATGCATGTCGACAAGGAGAAAATATTTTCTAAGTGTTTCCATGTACGTACATACATGTCGACGAGGATGCATGTCGACAAGGGGAGAATATTTTCTAAGTGTTTCCATGTACGTACATACATGTCGACAAGGTTGCATGTCAACAAGGAGAAAATATTTTCTAAGTGTTTCCATGTACGTACATACATGTCGACAGGGATGCATGTCGACAAGGAGAAAATATTTTCTAAGTGTTTCCATGTACGTACATACATGTCGACGAGGATGCATGTCGACAAGGGGAGAATATTTTCTAAGTGTTTCCATGTACGTACATACATGTCGACAAGGTTGCATGTCGACAAGGAGAAAATATTTTCTAAGTGTTTCCATGTACGCACATACATGTCAACAAAGATGGATTGCATACAACAAGTAGCTATGCTCCCTAAGCACACCTACGACGCTCATCGACAAAGCTCATACGACGACATCTATGGTAACAAGCATTAGATATCGTTTAAATATTTTCTAAGTGTTTTAGCATACTTGCAGGCAATAACCAACAGTCTATACCTGACGCTCAACCATTAAAGTCAACGCGCGTATCAAAAGTCAACGCGCGTATCAAAAGTCAACGTGCGTATCAAAAGTCAACGCGCGTATCAAAAGTCAACGCGCGTATCAAAAGTCACGCGTATCATAAGTCAGCGCGCGTATCATAAGTCAGCGCGCGTATCAAAAGTCAGCGCGCGTATCAAAAGTCAACGCGCATAGCAAAAGTCAACGCACATAGCAAAGTTGGTACGTGCGGTAAAAAGGATCAACATATTTTTAGTGATGAATATTTTGTGACCATAATAATATTAGTCACTAAAATTTAATTTTTTAGTAACTACATATGAATTTAGTCACAAATTATATATTCGTGAAACTATTTAGTGATGAACTTGTATTTAGTTGCTAATCACAACCAATTTGTGTCCAAAGCAAACTGAAACATATATGTACTAGCTAAACACATGGCGATAATTGAAAGTTTTAGTTACTAAATATTTGTTTGGATAGGCACCACTGCTAAGTATAATATGTGATGATTTCCATCTAGTTAAAAAATTGTAAATGAAGTTTTAATATTAGTTCATTTTATTCCTACCATTCCATATGTGTATATTACACCATTTTGTTTTGTTATCATATATTTAAAATTAGTTGAATTTAAGTTGATAATTTTATTTATTTTCACAAATATTATAGGGCATATAACTTTGGTTTGGCGAAATAGTTTTTATCTTGCCAAAAAAGAAAGTAGCTAACTATAACTAATCTCCAAACAATAATAATATAGTTTATCATTGATAATTTATTTTATGTATTTTATGATAAGTAATTATAGTTATTTAGTAGTAGAAGAATATATTTGAAAAAAAGAAAGTGCTACTAATAAACAAGTAATTAAATAGAAAATAAGTTATTATTATTATTATTTTGGCCGAACATAAGATAAATTATTTACAAATTAGCTAGCAATTAAATATATAAAATAAATAAAAACTGTTTTTTATACCTTAAGATGATGGACCAGTCCATCTTTTATCTCACGGTTAATAATAATATGGCCTAAATTTTTCTTTAAATATCTCATATAACTGTCATTATAGTTATCTTAATTATTCAATCTCCCTTAAATTTCTCACAAAGCTCGTGATAAGTGGGAGGCCATCGCACAAGATGGGAGCTCCCTAGTCGTTGAAGTCTCCATCTATTCCATATTCATTTGTATGTGAAAGCTCTTTTCATCTTCCTTAAAACACTAGAATCTCTAGTTGATCTTCATCAATCTCCTTCGGCCACCATGCGTTTTTGCAGTTCCCTCTTTTTCCTCTCTGAATTTCTCGATCAATCTATCCGAGAATTCAATTTTGAGGGTGCATACATCGGAATTTATATAATTGGAAGGTGGTGGTATGCGACAGTCATTGGCTTCCGCAGTGCCTCCATAGGTAATATTTTCGGTTCTCTCTATCCCTTGGATCCTCACGTGATCTATCTAGCATATCTAAATGTTAATTTGAAGAAAAAACCGCCATGGATACGAAATGGATTGTCGAATATCTCCTGTCGGGTTTCACGACTACCATGCGTGCCATCGTCGTCATGTTCTTCATTGTTTTGCAGGATTCTATCGAGTAAGATGCATATGAATTCAGGAGAGACATATAGAATCATTTATACTTATTGACAATGTCACCTACTTCCTTTAACATGTGTATATTGTATCAAAATAAATTTGTATATATTTTGTACCATTTATTTAGAGTTATATGTTGTAAGATTATATATGAGATTTTATTTAGGAGTTGTCTCTTATTAATGTACGTAATTTTATACATGTATTGATATTGATATATATAATAATTATGAATACTCCAAAGTAGGAAGTATATTGATATGGTTTAACTAAGAGTAATTTGTAAACCATCCACTCTTTAATATTTTATTTTATCAGTTTCAATTTGAAAACTAAATAAAAAACAAATAAATTATATATATATATACCATCATTAATATACCGCCATCAGTTGTGGTCTAGTGGTTGAGAGCGCTGACTCCCGTGTAGTTTTGCTTCAAGGTCACGAGTTCGAATCCCCCTAGCGACCTGATTAAAATCATTTCCTTGGGAAAGGAGGACTCGTGCCTAAGGGGCCGGCCTCTTGACTATACTAGGCTGTTGGTAGGGTTATGTTGACAGGGCCAGTGTATGTGTATGAAATGAAAGTCCGGACATTACGTAACGGGGTGGGTCATGGTTGCCACTACTAGTAGCCCTAGCCCATTCATTTTATTTACCAATAAAACCCATCATTAATATCATAATTAATTAGTGACTCTTTGGCGTAGTCACAAATTCCTGCTTTATTTAGTGGCTAGTTTTTCATTTGGTCACTATTTCATTTAGCAACCTTATCTACTGTGACCACCCAGTGACAAACATTTTTTTGGTCACTGATTTATTCTGTGACTGTTTTTCGATCTTTTGTGACCTTTCTAGCAGCCACAAAAAACATGTTCTGGTGTAGTGACATGTCGACGAGGATGCATGTCGACAAGGAGAAAATATTTTCTAAGTGTTTCCATGTATGTACATACATGTCGACAAGGATGCATGTCGACAAGGAGAAAATATTTTCTAAGTGTTTCCATGTACGTACATACATGTCGACAAGGATGCATGTCGACAAGGAGAAAATATTTTCTAAGTGTTTCCATGTACGTACATACATGTCGACGAGGATGCATGTCGACAAGGGGAAAATATTTTCTAAGTGTTTCCATGTACGTACATACATGTCGACAAGGATGCATGTCGACAATGAGAAAATATTTTCTAAGTGTTTCCATGTACGTACATACATGTCGACAAGGATGCATGTCGACAAGGAGAAAATATTTTCTAAGTGTTTCCATGTACGTACATACATGTCGACGAGGATGCATGTCGACAAGGGGAGAATATTTTCTAAGTGTTTCCATGTACGTACATACATGTCGACAAGGTTGCATGTCAACAAGGAGAAAATATTTTCTAAGTGTTTCCATGTACGTACATACATGTCGACAGGGATGCATGTCGACAAGGAGAAAATATTTTCTAAGTGTTTCCATGTACGTACATACATGTCGACGAGGATGCATGTCGACAAGGGGAGAATATTTTCTAAGTGTTTCCATGTACGTACATACATGTCGACAAGGTTGCATGTCGACAAGGAGAAAATATTTTCTAAGTGTTTCCATGTACGCACATACATGTCAACAAAGATGGATTGCATACAACAAGTAGCTATGCTCCCTAAGCACACCTACGACGCTCATCGACAAAGCTCATACGACGACATCTATGGTAACAAGCATTAGATATCGTTTAAATATTTTCTAAGTGTTTTAGCATACTTGCAGGCAATAACCAACAGTCTATACCTGACGCTCAACCATTAAAGTCAACGCGCGTATCAAAAGTCAACGCGCGTATCAAAAGTCAACGTGCGTATCAAAAGTCAACGCGCGTATCAAAAGTCAACGCGCGTATCAAAAGTCACGCGTATCATAAGTCAGCGCGCGTATCATAAGTCAGCGCGCGTATCAAAAGTCAGCGCGCGTATCAAAAGTCAACGCGCATAGCAAAAGTCAACGCACATAGCAAAGTTGGTACGTGCGGTAAAAAGGATCAACATCTCAAGAAGCTATCATGCAAGCAATGCAACTAATATGACGAACCACGAAGAGCAAATACGACAACACTTAAGGAAATATTTCTTTAAGCAACAAGCGACTACTTCCAAGAGACTCCTCGATGATAAGGATCAAAGGAGTAATACATCTACAAATACTTACGGTATACTCCGCCCTCCTCTAAGTACTTATCTCTACATACATGATTACTTTGACATTGCACGTATCAAACTTGTCATCATACGCGTATGTCTCCATATCGCATGATTCATGATTTGATAATCACTAAGTTGTTTTAGAAGCATACGGTGTCTATTTCTTGCATTGCGTAATTACGATCTTGCCATGACCATTACCTATGCATGCGTACTAATAGAGGCATGCTCGCATAGTGTATTACCAATTGCCCATGTCTCCGACGATAACCATACTTGCACATATACATTTCCTATTACACTAACCGTGATAGCAGGAAACAAAACCATTCGGTCGGAAAATCAAACGACGGACGAAATCAAGATGCCTACGTCCAACCAACGATCAAAACCGAGAGGTTAGCGTCAAACTCAAATTGGACAAGTATCCTAACTTAAAATAGAGTCAAGAAAGGTTCTAAACCGTTACTTGACTCGGGGGAAAGTGATGGATAAATGTCCAATTCGGGTTCGTATTTACATTTCGGGCCTCGTAAACACGTCAAAATTACATCTCGACTCGGAAAACGTCTCCTAACGGGTCAAAACGGTCCGGAAGTGCGTTACGCGCGTCCGGACCGGACCGCCGGATTGCATTTGCAACCCGGACGTCCGGGTTGCTTGCAATCCGGAGGTCCGGATTGCATTACGGGTATCGCGCGATTACCGTATCCGCGATTATCGTATCCGCGATTACCGTTACGTGTAGAGAAGTCAAGTTCGCGCATTACCAATATGAATGACGGTTACCGCTTGTTTTCTTGAACCGTCGTCAAACCGCTCTAAAACCGGGTCCTGTCCCAAGGAAGCCTATAAATAGGAGGCCTTGGCCACCCATTTTCACACATCCTCTCATTTGCCCAACTTTGGTATTTTGAGCTCTAACTTCTCTCTAGAAATATTATCTCTCTAGAAATTACTCTTTTGCCATTATAGTGACTTAAGCTTCGGAGAGGGCTCCGCTAGCACCACCCCCCCCCCCCCCCTCTCCGTGCTAGCATTGGTCCTTCGTGCAGGAACCGTCGCCCAGACGTTCAGACTTGTGCACAAACCACCACCTTCCGAGACTCAGACATTCCCTTGAGACACAGCCGTACCGAGACACAGACCTCCACGGGAATCAACCGAACACTCGCCAGTGGCCCAACCTCTTCCCGACGAAGGGTTACAGCCTAAAAGCCCGCACAACCACACGAACAGACGCGTCCTCACGACCCAGTTCATCCAGGACGCAACATATCGCAATATATTAAAAGAAACATACCTTTAATTTTTGGGTTAACGTGTCTTTTGGTCCAACATGTTTGACAACTTTTGGGTTTTTATCCAACATTTTTTTTTTCCTAGTTTTGGTACCGTATGTTTGAAAACTTATGGCTTTTGGTCTATCCGTTAGTTGGAGTTTGACCGTTATATAATCACGTGACTTGCACATGCCTAGTCCCAATTTTTTTTTGTTCAGTTTAGTCCACAAATTTATTGTCCAAACTATTTTGCTTTTGAATAAAGAAAATCCTTGGAGTGCATATTACATTTACATTTTCGCTGGAAATTATCATTTATATAACATTAGACATATTAACACTACATCATCTAACATTTAATTGCAGAAAATAATCTAAATTCTATTGAAATATTCTAGAATAATCATTTTAAAAGCTCTTACCATGTTGATATAGAGTAATTCTCGAGTCCAAGTTGAAAGTAAAAGACATCTTGGACGATAAATTTAACTAATGCCACCTTCGAGGTCTCATATAAACCCGATATTTATTGTTATGTATATAAAGTTATTGTATATATTTGACTTATAATACCCAGTGTTTTGAAAACCGGACCGGACCGGCGGTCGGACCGGGTCGGACCGCGAACCGGATACATCACCGGTCCGATTCCAGTAAAAGATGGGAATCCAGTTCGAACCCGGTTTGATCAGAGGAAATCGGGTTTAACCGGGTTGGACCGGAAAACCGGGACCGGTCCAACCGGAAGTTAACGTAAAAAAACGTCTAATTAGAATCGAAGACTGGCGGATTCTATCAAACATAATGATCTGCAAGTCTAAAACCCTAATATAAAAATCACCCCATCCCTTTTCCTCTTGCCGCCACAGCCACAGTGCACAGGTATTCTTCTTCATTTTCTTCGTCTCTTCTTTCTTTCTTTGCTTCTTTTTTTCTTTGTTCTCTTCTTCTTAATCTTGTCTTCTTCCTCTTTTTTTCTTCTTCTTTTCCTGGTTCTGCTCTTCTTCACTTCTTCATCCTTAGATTGAATTTCTTTTTGCCAAATTGTTCATCAATTGGATAGAATTAGTTGAAGTAATGATTTACCACAATCGATGAAAACTGATTCTTTTTTACATCTTTGAATTTGCCAGCATCTACACTTACAGAGAACCCGGTCCTTACGTTTGAAATTTGCTAACATCTACACAACTGAATTTGCTAGCAGTATTACTTTTCGATTATGCTACAGTGCCTTCAAACCGGTCCGAACCCGGTTAGATCCGGTCGAACCAGTTAGACCGCGAACCGGTAACCTCACCGGTTTAACGCCCGGTCCGGTTTTCAAAACACTGATAATACCTATGAATAATATAAGAGAACATAAGAAGTCATAAAAAAAAACTAAATATTTACAAAAAAAAAAAAAAACTAAATAGATCAAACTATATTGACTGATGAGTAAAATGATTTATCGAGAATGTGATCCATCTCTTAAAGTTCGGACCATAAATGATCAGTATTGCAAATGCTATAACCATTAATTTGAATAGACGTGTAAGAAGTTAAAAAAAAAACAATGATCTTGAATGATGATTGATATGATTAATGCAACAACAAACTTACTCTAGAAAGCTATCTAAAAGATGGGGCGATATACTTGTTCTCTATCCCGATAACTCCTTGAGCTCTTCAATTAGTGGCTTCCCATGCAACAACGAATTGTTCAAATTTATCATCCCAGTTTACCTTCATAGGACAAACCAGTGTCATCTTCACAACATGATTAAACATAAATGAGAATTGAGTTTATTCATCGGAAGATGATTTGACCAACAATTAAAAAAGCATATGCTAATTATATTTTTATCAACCAAACGAACCTGAATTATGACATATATATATATTGGTGTCCCGACCAAGCATTCTTGTGGGTGATCATATATAACGTCGGATAATCCTCCCCATGACACGATTTCCTGCGGCAGCACTAACTACATGCAAATCCTAATGGAAATCATATTGAAATAAGTAAGATATCAATATCCCACAAACAATCAATAAATATATAGTTGTATCAACTGTCATGTGAATAAGTTTATTATACGAATTCATATAATTAACCCTAATTTACATACTAATATATATATTGTATATATTCTAAAACATACTGAGTTAATTTTAGCAACGGTGAATTCAATTTAACACTTATCTCAGTATAATTATATATGTAATATCTTGATTTTTGTGCGTAAAATATTGACTTTACCTTTGATAATCACCGTCTTTTTGCCCCACAGCTGAAGGTCCTCGTGGATCACACTCGAAATTATCGTACGTACTCTTCACCATCCGAACTCTTTGACCGATTTTGTGAACGAATCAATGACGAATATAGAGTTGTAGTGCAACTTCTAATTGATTAAAATACATGGATATGACGATGAGCAAAAGAGCAGCGTTCCGATTCTGTATTTTTATACATAATTATAATGTTGCATAAATACATGGTGTTGTTAAATTGACGTGTGGTAAGTAATATCTATATTAGAATGCAATAATAGGGTACAGATTCAATTAAAAAAATAATAAAAAGGGCCTTAAGATAGCAAATACATGAATCTGGCGATGAGCAATAGAACGGCACTCCAACTCTGTCCGTGGCACATGACTTCCTCTACACAAATCATATTTGAAAGTTGGATGTGCGCCTATCTACTATATTATATTAATTCGGTATCTGTAGCCCTCTGGCCGACACGTGGACAGTCCACGCAGTCACCGTTTTCTAATTTAATAGGGGTTCTCTAAATTTAGATACATAATATTGATTAGTTGAAAATTAAGAAGTATTTTTATCTCCTAATTTGGTCTCTACACAATAAAGAAATAAATTAATTAAAAGTTTCCTTTTAAATTCATTATCTATACAGTTTGATACCGGAAGATCATAGGCCGCCACGTAAGCAATGTATATATAGAATAATAAATAATATATTATATTATATTATATAAAGAAATATAATAATAAATAAATAATTAAATAAATAATATATTATGTTATATAAAGAAATATAATAATAAATAATTAAACATATATAAAACCACGATAAAAAAATCCCCCATGTTACTATTGCATTCTCTTTTAATTAATACCTAATTAATTTTTTTTGGTAACTCATTCCTTGATGAATGAGTTTCCTTCGAATTTAGCTGATCTTTTTGGCAATACAAAATTAGTTTTTAAGACATTTTATCATTTCTAAAAGTATTTAAAAAACAATAAAAAATATTTAAGGAATTGAAAGACGAATATATAATATGGTTGAGGGTCCTTCTTAGATTAGCATTTTTATTTTTAATCATACAATATATATAGTTTATTATAAAGGCTCATTAGCATGAATTTGTAACCGTATGTTGTAATTCTTTTAGAGTTGCCAACTATATATTCTTTGCAAAAATAAAAAAAGCTATATATATTAAAATTTTAAGAGTTACGCACATAAATGAATCCATCATCTGCAAAGGCATAATTTGAAGCTTTGATTTTCTTAATATCTCATTCTTATAATATAATAGTACTTAAGTGGAATCAATGTCATACGACTTATTACTCTCAGACTTATTACTCTCATTGTTACACACAAAAAAAAAAGTTATTTACACCTTAAAATTATTCACATTTTCAGAGGCTGAACATAATAGTGTTCATGTAATTAAGATCACTATTATATTATGAACATGTTTTTTTCTTTCTCGACCAGGTTTTTATATATAGAATGTACTTAATTTGTAAAATAATGTATAATAGAGCAATATACATAGAATAATAAATAATAATATATGTCAAGTTGATAATAAATAATCATAATATGTTTTTTTTTTTGTAGAATATATATATATATATATATATATTAATATTATATACATAATATTAACGTAATAAAAAATCACTTACGGTACTGCATATGGAAATTCAGTTAAATACTATATAATATATATATATGTCACAGTTGATAATAAATAATCACAATATGTTATTTCCTAGAATATATATATATATATATATATATATATATTAATTATAAATATATGTATAATAAAAATCAATTACAGTACTTCATATAGAAACTCAATTAATTAATTGAGTAATATAAAGACTATATATATATAGCTTAGTAATAAACCTTTAGTGGCGTGATCAGAGCACCCATGTACAATAGCTAGGGACAAGGATTCTAAGATGAAGGAGGGTTTCAAGAAGCTGATCTGACGAATGACGCCATGTGCCTCTTCTAGGAGTTCCTAACGATTATGTATGGATAATACTTTACGATTTTATCATTGAAATAATAATTTTTTACAAGTTTTATTGTATTTCTTTGTTAACTTAATTAATGATGAAATCATAATAATCTTTTTCAAGTTCTAAACTTAATTTGTTGATTGATTACGGGTACACGCATTTTTATCTTGCAGAGTTCTAGATATATATAGAGAAGTTATTCATGGAACATAGTTTTCTTCTAAATTTTCGGGTAAATATGTGCAATTTCTAATGAGTATTTGTTTTTTGTTTTTTCAAAAGTGATCTATATTGTAGTGTCTTTAAATAATGTGTTTTTATCCATTTCAGGTTTTTAAAACTTCGATTCATTCCAACAATACGTGAACTTTAATCAGGGACTTCAACAATGTTTTAGTTTGAAATCTAGATATTTTTTACTATGAATTTAAATTTTATTACCAGGCCAACTAATGTTGCAATTTGTGTTGACTGGCAATAAACTATATTGGATTTAAGGTTAATCAGAACAATGAATTTTTCAAAATTCAATAATATATAAGCAACTGCTCTTTTCATCATAGGGATATAATATTCGAACATTTAAATTTCCTTTGCACTGTCGTTGATTTTAAGTTATTTTATTAAAATTTGAGATTTCCATGATAATTAAGCTTAAAATTTATTGGCATCTGTTGCGTCCGGGATGAACAAGGTCGTGAGGACGCGTGGTTGTGCGGGCCTTTTTGGGCTGTAACCCTTCCGTCGGGAGGTGGTTTGGGCCACTAACGAGTGTTCAGATTTGCTCCCGTAAAGGTCTGTGACTCGGATCGGCTGTGTCTCAAGAGGCGGTGGTCTGTTCCCGGATGCGGGCGTCTGGGACGCGGTTCCTGCATGAAGGACCAATGCTAGCACGGAGAAGGGGGGGGTGGTGCTAGCAAAGCCCTCTCCGATGCTTAAGTCACTATAAGGGTTAAAATGTAATTTCTAGAGAGAGAATATTTCTAGAGAGAAGTCAGAACTCAAAATACCAAAGTTGGGCAAAATGAGAGTGTGTGAAAATGGGTGGCCAAGACCTCCTATTTATAGGCTTTCTTGGGACCGGACCCGGTTTTAGAGCGGTTTGATGACGGTTCAAGATCATACGGTAACCGTCATCCATATTGGTAATGTGCGAACTTGACTTCTCTACACGCAACGGTAATCGCGGATACGGTAGTCGCGCGATACCCGTAAGGCAATCCGGACCTCGTCGAATTTGGGCAATTCGGCGAGGTCCGGATTGCCGCGCAACCCGGAGGTCCAGTCCGGACGCGCGTAAATGCGCTTCCGGACCGTTTTGATACCGTGGGAGATATTTTTAAACCGAGATGTAATTTTTGACACGTTTACGAGGCCTGAAATGTAAATACGAACCCGAATTGGACATTTATCCATCACTTGCCCCCGAGTCAAGTAACGGTTTAGAACCTTTCTTGACTCTATTTTAAGTTAGGATATTTGTCCAATTTGAGTTTCACGCTAACCTTTCGGTTTTGATCGTTAGTCGGACGCAAGCATCTTGATTTCGTCCGTCGTTTGATTTTCCGACCGAATGACTTTGTTTCCTATCATCATGGTTAGTGCAATAGGAAATGTATATGCGCAAGTATGGTTATCGTCGGAGACATAGGCAATTGATAATACATTATGCGAGCATGCCTCTATCAATACGCGTGTATAGGTAATGGACACGGCAAGATCATAAATACGTAGTGCAAGAAATTGAAACCGTACGCTTCTAAAACAACTAAGTGATTACCGAATCATGAATCATGCGGTTGCAACGTATATGTAAAGTGGTGGGTTTGATACGTGCCATGCCAAGATACGCATAAGAGTAGATATTTTTAGAGGAGAGAATAGAGTATACCGTAGGGGTTTAGTCTTGAATGTAGGTAAACTAATCCTTTGATCCTTATCCACAAAGCATCTCTTTGGGATATGTAAATACACACATCCCCATTTATCCTTCCAGTATCTTGGGAGTTCACCATTCCATTCCCTTTGCAGGTAATTCATTCACCCTTTCCCAAAATTGCTTTTGTGTTCAAAATTTCTTCGCCGTCGTGGAGCTTAGATACATTCTGACAGTTTCGAGTCTGATTTTTGGCTTGTTTTTGGAAGTTGACACCATCATTCGACTCGGTTCGTCCCAAGGATTCCAGCGCCACCTTCGGAGCCTCCAGGAGCCACCGGACGCGCCCTCACGCGCCGCCGCGTGTGGAACTCCTTCGCCGGAGCGTGTGGCCCACGCGCCGCCTTCCCGGCCTCGCCTCGTTGCGGTCCTTACCTTTCCGGAATCGTCTCGACGAGGGGAGTCCATTGGAATACTTTCCGTCACGTTTTGAGGTAATTTGGAAATTCGAATTTTTAGGACAGCTTCGACTTGAATGCCGATGTCACCGTATTGTTGTTTGTTTAAGTCATTTTTCGTTGTCGATATGTGGGACTGCTTGTTGATGTTTATACGTCGAGTAATTGCTGATTGATTGCCGTCATTATCGTTGTTTGTCCATAATTTAGGCGATTTTCCATTTCCGTGGGTATTTGATGTAGAATTCCCCGTACCTTCGTGTAGAAGCTTTTTTTGGTCGATACGCATAATTTTCCTTCTTGGCGGGTTTTTTGGTTGACGGGGATTGCCCAATAACTTTAGGCATAGTCACTTGTCGTCTTGATGCCGTAGAGAAAATTTTTCCTTAAGCGTTGCCGCGTTCGATCCTTACGGTTTGTCGCGTTAATCCACCGTTTGCATGATAGCTCTTTCGGACGTTAGTTCCTTCTATGGTACGTACCAACTTTACTATGTGCGTGGAACTTGGTCACGTGTGTTGACTTTTTGATACGCGCGTTTGACTTTTGATACGCGCGTTGACTTTTGATACGCGCGTTTGACTTGATACGCGTATTGATGTTGATACGCGCGTTAACTTTGATACGCGCATTGATGTTGATACGCGCGTTAACTTTGCTTGCTCCTTGCAGGTTGTGGGATTGTAGTAACTTCTTGCGGAGCTTCCTTCCCTTTGATCGCGTTGATACAATGAGTAAGTCCACCACTCCTCTATCGCAGAC
Source organism: Clarkia xantiana subsp. parviflora (assembly GCA_036873135.1). Taxonomy (NCBI): domain Eukaryota; kingdom Viridiplantae; phylum Streptophyta; class Magnoliopsida; order Myrtales; family Onagraceae; genus Clarkia; species Clarkia xantiana. The sequence continues at coordinate 19,026,073 of JAPTYO010000003.1, forward strand.
TCCCTTTAATTCCGATATAGAGGATGACTTGGAAGTAGACCCGGCTTTGCCGGCAGATAGTGTTTTAGACACTGATGAGGGTGTAGCTGTTGGGGTATCTCCCGCTGGAGAGACTGAGGCATTGGTTAGGTATTATACTAACCGCTTGGATAGATCCCTGTTCACCTTGTATGCGAGTGCTTCCGGACTCGACGCTTGTACGGAGGCTTTTTACCCCTTTGAGGTACTGCCTGATAGCAGTCTAGGAGATGCTACTCCTCCGCCTGTAGATTTATCCGTCGTGTACACATCACACGTTAGAGAGGGTTTGCGGTTTCCCTACTGTTCCGACTTGGTTGATCTCTGTAGCGGATATGGGATTTCCCCTTTAGATCTTGCACCCAACGGGATTAGAGTATGGACTTGTTTCAGAGTGTTGCTTCACAAGCAATCCTGGCGTTATTTTCGCACCCTCTTTCGCTGTTTCTACCAGCTTAAGAGTTCAGACTCTACGGGATTATGCGGTGTGAAAGTTCGTTGGCCGAACTTGCAGAGCGATGTTTTTGAGGAACTTGGTCTTGGGAAAGCCAAGTGGGATCCTAGTTACCGATTAGTCGCTACCGCGGATCGGTTTGCCGACCATTGGAGGCATCATTACTTTTTTGTTCATGATGCGGGGACGACTTGGGATGTCGAGTATGTTCAGAAATTTGATCCCGCGCCTGCTTTTCGGGAACTCTCCACGTCGGATAAGGAAGTGATAAAGCAGATATATCGTTGTCAACAATCGCGCAGCTTTACTTGCTCATTGCGTGCATCCGATCAAGAATTGATTGATGCTGGGATCCACGTGCTCCCTTCTGCAACTTCGGTATGTTGATCATTTTTATAACTTTCTACCGTGTTGCACTGTAGGTTGGTTTGACAGAAAAAGCTCGTCTTTGCAGACGGCGGCCGCTCGCAAGATTGCTTCTAGCGGGAGGATCGTTCCCCCATTTGCTTCTGGAGCATCAGCGGCTTCTGGACGCGGTAAAGGTAGATAGCTTTTTTGAAAGAATAATCTTTTATTTTCTCAGTTAGGTTGTAACTTTGTATGCTACTTGCAGGTCGTACGACGCTTGTTACTGATCGCGTTGTTGCTGCTCCTGACTCTTCCAAACGGTCCACCACTGGGGCGCGTTCTTCGAGCAGTTCAAAGCGTCCGAAGACTACTGTGACCGTTCCTACTCCTTATTGCCATAAAGGGAAGGAAGTTGGCGGTAGCGAGGATGCGTTGTATGCCCCCCGCTCGAAGGAGCGGTCCGAGGTGGAACGTTCTCTTCTTTCTGGTATAAGCTGGACACTTAATTCTGTGCCTTTATACGCTTTATTTTTGGCTTTTGCATAACGCTGCTTGGTTTACATGTAGCGATCCCGCCACTTGGACGTGCGGATTTGCTTCGTCCTTTGGATGGTGATATTTCAGATGGTAAGTGGATGCCGTATGTGGCAGGAGATCTTTCTTTTCCCAAGAACTACCAGCTGAGCATGCCTGAAGTTGGCGTGCGTGTTCTCCATCGATCCATTCCTCCTAGTGATCGAGTTGTCCGACCCTCGAGTGACGAGGAGGCACGAGCATTTGTTGAGAGATCGTTGTTTGGATTCACTCCAGTGAGTATCTTTTTTCCACTTTGCTATGTTCGTTGTTCTCGAACATGTATGTTTATTGTGTCCTTGTTTTCAGGTTGTTTCCGACATGGTGCACATGGCCTCTTTCATGTTAGAGCTTGTTCAGGAGAACCGTGCCATTGCTGACAAAGCTGCCACTTTGTCCAAGGAGCTTGAGGAAGCTAAGGATGAAGTACGCCGTCTTTCATTGAAGAAGACGGATTTTGATGCTCGTTATGAGTCTGATCATGCCAGCCTTGTTCAGCTTGAATCTAAGAACGCCGCCATTGAGAAGGCAATTTCTGATAACGCAGGCAAGCACAAGGTTGCCTGCCGGAAAGTTCGTGAGGCAGAGATGAAGGTTGGCATTGAAGAGGGACTTAGCAAGTTCCCTTCTACTCCCGGATTTGATAGCGCAGTTACTGTTACTGCTACAGCGAAGGCCACTCCTATGCTCAGCGAGTTTGCTGAGGACTTTATTCGTAGAGTGAGTATTCTTGCTCCTGGCTTTCCTTTTGACAAGTTAGGGCCATATGCGGAGTCTGCTGTTGGGCAAGTTGCAGAGTTTCGTCGCTTAGATACTGCAACATCTGAGTTTGCATTTTTGTTTGGAGAAGATTGTGGCGGCACTAATGTGCAACATCTGCCTGTTCCGCCCAGCCCTGTCAGGGATGATGGACTTCTTTGATTTGTGTCATCTTTTCGATGTGTTGAACTCGTTTATGAGCCCGTTTGCCCCCCCGGCTTCTATGTTTAGAAACTTGTTGGAGTTGTTGTTTGTGACTTGTTCGCTTTGAACTACGTCGTATGAACCTGTTTTATACGCAGCAGTTTGGATGATAACTTGTTAGTAATATTTCATACCGTTATCGCTTATTGTGTTTCCTGAACCCGGATGACTAGTAGTGTAAACGTAGTCCCTGCAATCGTGACTGATAGCTACTTTTGATTCAAGATTGTTCGTACGATGCGTTATGCATGTTGTACGTCTTCCTGCATAGCTTGATACTATATCCGTCGAAACTTGTCAAGTGATTCGCGTATAGCGACTTAACAAGTAGTATGTTTGCAATGTATTATCTTGGCTTGAGCAAGATGTTAGTTTATACCGTCTCTTAGTTCCACTCTAAGGCGACGTTGTACAAGACTCTACTTGTAAATTTTATGAGTTTTAAACAGGGTGCGCACCTGCCAGCGTGTATCAACCCGCGTTGGGGAAGCATACGTAAAACTTTTTGGGTTTTGAAAGAGAGTTATGTGAAATCTAAAAAAGGTTGTTTGATAAAATGTTTGAAAAGGTGTTTGATATAGAAAATTTTTATAAAGTGTTTGGCAAAATATTTGGTAAAAATATTTGTGGTACATGATTCCTGCGTCCAGGGACCATGTAGCACTTTTGAGAGTATGAATTGTGATGCATGTTTTCTGCGTCCAGGAACCATGCAACACGATTTTGAAAATCTATAGTACGGAATTGTCATTTTGCAAGAGGACTTCCGCATTGAAGAAAGAACCCTTGTCAGGAGTTCGTTATGTGGGATTGTCGTCTAAACAGAGGACATCCGCCATGAAGAGTGAACCCTTACTAGGAATTCGTAACAAAGGAGTGTCGTCTAAACAGAGGACATCCGTTATGAAAAGTGAACCCTTACCAGGAATTCGTAACAAGGGAGTGTCGTCTAAACAGAGGACATTCGTTATGAAAAGTGAACCCTTACCAGGAATTCGTAACAAGGGAGTGTCGTCTAAACAGAGGACATTCGTTATGAAAAGTGAACCCTTACCAGGAATTCGTAACAAGGGAGTGTCGTCTAAACAGAGGACATCCGTTATGAAAAGTGAACCCTTACCAGGAATTCGTAACAAATGAGTGTCGTCTAAACAGAGGACATCCGTTATGGAGGGTGGTCAGCCCCGTTATTGTATTTGCCCATCCTGTTCTGAATTCAGGGAATGGCTATGATCATGAGGATTTGCTTTTAAAGAGAGATGTCACTTAGAAGTAAACATGCCCCCTTTGATAGTAGGTCTTGGTGTTAATCCAAGATATTGTTTGTTGGTGGCGGCTCTCTGAGTAGTCGTTTCTTTGAGGAGAGAATTGCTATAAGTTTCTTTTTTGTAGATAATCCGCAAGTTGTCCTTGCGTCTTATGAGTTGGCTTGTGAACACAGCGTCAAATAAACTCCTTCTTGATGTAGATGTTGATTTGTGAATGGAGAAATAAACTCCTTGTTGGTGTAAGTATGCAAATATCATCCATTGTGTGTATTTGTAATATGTTGTTTTTGAAAGTGTCTTGGGCTTAACTCCAAGTGTTTGACTCTATGATGATGCCTTTTTATGTGGTCATCCATATGGGTAAATTATTGTTGATGATAAACGTTGTCATAACGCGTGATAGATTTTGCTTGCACGTGTCATAATTTCTCGGATTATTGATGTAGATAATAAGCGCGTAGTTTAGTTGCTTCGCGTTTAATCCAAAAAATATCGTGCAAGAGATAGATGTGTACCTACAAATGTAGATTGATTTTATTAGATACTTGCGTGTATTTACATTGATTATACTAGAAGTACTAGGAATGCGCAAAGTAATCTAAAAGATAGTTGTTTCTCCCGTTTCATTATGGCTGGTTTGATGACGATGTCGCGTAGTTGGTTGCAACAAATCGCCTCAATGCACCTAGCGTGATGCATTCTTCAATTTCCCACTTTAATGGTAGACACATGTTTGTGTTGTGCCCCCAAGTTTTATGGTACTTGCACCATTCTCTGATGTTGTTGCCCAAGAAAGCTGTCTCCGGGACAAGTGGACTTGGGAGCTTGTTTTCCAGCAGGTTGACGTAAATGTCTTCGGCCACCGTGTTTAGCGGTGTGAAGATGTTGTTGATATCAATGGTTGCGTCTTCCTGCTTGTTCATTCTTGCTCGAACTCCTTTGTCCCAACTGAGGGGTGTACCCCACCTCAGTTCTTGTTTGCATAAGACTGCAGTCTCAAGCTTATCCTTTAGATCTGCCATGGTTTTTGTTGTTTGCCATCCATGAGTTCGTCCAAAGAGAAGGAAAGATTTTGCGTTCATGTTTGCATAGAACACACTTATCACTTCTTCTCTTGTTGCTTTCGCTGTTGAGGCGTTGGAGGCAAATTTGATGAAGTATTCCATGATTGGCTCGTCTTCTCCCTGTTTTACGAGCCATATCTGGTGCCATGGTGAGAACTGGATGCTTCCTTGTTGGGTCCAAACTGTAACAGCTTGTTCCATCAGTTGCTTCTTTCTTTCATCAACGACTTTCTGCCTCTTGAAGGAATTTATCATGGCAACATGGTATTGGTGCTTTGCTCTCAAGGCATTGACGTAACAACGTCTTGCGGTTATCTGATCGCCTAGCACTTCCCCAATCCCATGCTCCGTCGGGAATTTCATCTTTTGGTGGACGGTGGAGGGCACGATCACATAGGGATTGATCGTTGTTCGTCCCAAGATTCCGTTGTAGGCTCCGAGAGATTCTACAACTACGAAAGTGACGTTGACATGTAATGCTCTCCATCCCTGGCCAAGGATGACAGGAAGTGTGATTGTACCCAGGGGTTGTGTAGCTGCTCCTGCGAAGCTGACCAATGAGAAGGTTCCCGGGGACAAGTCCTTGACAGACTTTCCTAGTTGCTCCAGAACTCTGACATGTAGAATATCAGCGGAGCTTCCACCATCGACAAGAATTCTTTTCACATCGTACCCGTCAATGTCCATGGTTATGACCAAAGCATCATCGTGGGGGTAAACGATATGCTTTAAGTCTTCCCTGGAGAATTGGATGACTGTGTCTTCTTGCTCAGGCTGTTTGCGCTTTCCGTACTTCGGCAGAGTTGCTGCTTGGGACGCATAAATGTCCCGAGCATTAGATACTTGTCCTCCGGCGGCAGGCCCTCCGTGTATGACGTTGATTACACCTCGCTTAGCTGGCGGAGGATTGTCATTGACTTTTTATTTTCCCTTGTTTCCTCTTTTTGATGACTCTGGTTGAGCCTTTCTCGGGGGGTTGTTGCCTTGGTCGACAAACTATTTCAATTCGCCTTTGAGGACGAAGTTGTTTATTCGGAAGCGCAGACTGACACAGCTATCGGTCTCGTGGCCAAAAACCTCGTGGTTTTCACACCACTTGTCCTTGTCTCTCCCCAGTGGGCCTTTCCTGAAGTTGTTTGGCTCCTTCCACATATTCGCGTCCTTCATTTCTTTCAAAATTATAGACAGCGGGGCATTCAAAGGAATGCAGTCGGCAAGATTTACTTCCTTTGGCTTCTGAAAATCCCCTTGGAAAGGTCTTTTCGGTTGAGGTTGCCAATGTCTTCCTTGTTGACCACTTGGGTGTGGTTTTGGTTGGTTCTGCTTTGGATTATCTTTTGCCTTTGCTGCAGCGATTTTTGCCTTGTTCTGGCTTCTGAATCTTTCGAGGTCTATGTATTCTTTGACTCTTGCGGCTAATTCTTCCATGGATTCCGCTGGGCGCTTTGCCATTTTTTCAGCTAGGGCATTGCCTCTTCGTTCGAGGTTTCGAATGAATGCTCGAACAATTTCTCCTTCAGTTAGGTTCCCCTGAATGTCAGAGATGTTCTGATTGAAGCGGACGTAATAGTCGGCAAGAGACTTATCGTTTTGTTGTTGAACGTCGTCCAGAGCATTTGCCCCTTTCAACAATGTGCGCTCGCCCATGTATCGTTGAATGAATTTGGCCTTTAGGTCTGCCCATGAAGTAACGCTTCCGCGTGGCAGTGAGAAGAACCAGTGTGCTGCTGTCCCGACAAGAGTTTGTGAAAACGTCATTGTGAAATGGTGTGGGTTCTTCGTTCTGCCTAGCAGAGAGGCCTCGTGCTTTTGCACGTGTTCAACTGGGTCTCCTTTTCCTCGGTAGATGTCCCCTCCAATTCGATATAGTGCGTCTGGGACGCGACTGTCCATCAAGTGGTCAGCGAATGGATGTGACGCCCTTTCTTCAAGAGCGTGCATACCCTTCATCTTCTTCTCCACCATTTCTTCTAACATCTCAGCGGTAAACCCTTTTACCGGTTCAGCATAACCTGTTGAAGGATTTTGCTGACCATTATTGTGGTAGATGTCAGATTGATCCCTGCTTGTGGCCTGAAAAGGATCATCTCTTGTTGGCTGCTGTGGGTGGTAGAATGGGGGCTGCCTTTCGTTCCTCCATTGTTGGGCTCCTTGGAAAGGAGTGTATGACCGTGCAGGTTCATATCTTGCGTGTTGGTTCCTGCCCTGGAAAGGATTGCCGTAGCGAGTAGTGTCTTGCGACATCTCTCTTGCTGGCGCAGCATACTGTTGGTTGGCCGGAGGTGGCTGAGCTGCGTATCCTTGGTTTTTTAGAGACTCGCGGAATGCGAGTAACTCTTCCAGCGCAGCCATCATCGCTGGAGTAACGGCGGGCATCGGGTTTGCCCCTGTTCTTTGTTCGCCATGCGGCATTTGGGATTCACCTTCGTGCGTTTCTGGTTCGAAACAAGGTGGATATGCGTGATGTTTGTCCCTTGGCTCTCTGTGCTGTGCGTTGGGCGCATTGTCAGTCGGTATGGATGAAGCTATGGAAGTAGCTCTTGGGATGTGGGAGGGTCCTGACTGGCTCCCAGCTGGAGCTTGGCCTCCTGTTCTTTTGTTTGCTGGGGATTTCCAGGGGCGCCCGGGCCTTTTCCTTGGGTTTTTCACCTCTTCGGGAGGGTTGTGATCACTCGTCATGATTATTGCGGTACGGTAGCTTCTTGTTCGAATCACGTAGACGGCACCAATGTTGCGTCCGGGATGAACAAGGTCGTGAGGACGCGTCTGTTCGCGTGGTTGTGCGGGCTTTTTAGGGCTGTAACCCTTCCGTCGGGAGGAGGTTTGGGCCACTAACAAGTGTTCAGATTTGCTCCCGTAAAGGTCTGTGACTCGGATCGGCTGTGTCTCAAGAGGCGGTGGTCTGTTCCCGGATGCGGGCGTCTGGGACGCGGTTCCTGCATGAAGGACCAATGCTAGCACGGAGAAGGGGGGGGGTGGTGCTAGCGGAGCCCTCTCCGATGCTTAAGTCACTATAAGGGTAAAAAGGTAATTTCTAGAGAGAGAATATTTCTAGAGAGAAGTCAGAGCTCAAAATACCAAAGTTGGGCAAAATGAGAGTGTGTGAAAATGGGTGGCCAAGACCTCCTATTTATAGGCTTTCTTGGGACCGGACCCGGTTTTAGAGCGGTTTGATGACGGTTCAAGATCATACGGTAACCGTCATCCATATTGGTAATGTGCGAACTTGACTTCTCTACACGCAACGGTAATCGCGGATACGGTAGTCGCGCGATACCCGTAAGGCAATCCGGACCTCGTCGAATTTGGGCAATTCGGCGAGGTCCGGATTGCCGCGCAACCCGGAGGTCCGGTCCGGACGCGCGTAAATGCGCTTCCGGACCGTTTTGATACCGTGGGAGATGTTTTTAAACCGAGATGTAATTTTTGACACGTTTACGAGGCCCGAAATGTAAATACGAACCCGAATTGGACATTTATCCATCAACATCTTAAGTTAATTATATTATTACTGTAATTAAGATTCCTATGGTGATTATGTATGAACAATGTTTTAGAGATTTTATCACTAAAATATGAAATTTTTACCATTCTTTATGTGTTACCTTTTTTAAATTAATAATAAAATCAAATAATTTGTTTAAGTTAAAAAAATTAATTTGTTCATTCATTACATTTGATAGTTCTGAACATATATCTAGAAGTTATTCATTGCAATATATTTTTTCTTGAAATTTTAACACTAAATTTGTACAATTCCTTACGTGTATTATTACATTTTGGGCTCACAAATTTTTCTCGAGTTTTAGACAATATATATAAAGAAGTTATTCATTGCAACATATTTTTCCTTAAATTTACTGCTAAATATGTACAATTCCTTAGTAGTGTTATTATTATTTTCATCAGAAGATATATATATATATATATATATATATATATATATATATATATTATAGTGCCTCATTATTTTATAAGTTTCAGGTTTCTATATGTGGACGTTAATCAAGAGCTTCAACGGTTTTTTAGGTAAAGTAAGTTAATTCTTTGGTTCACAATCTAGATATGTTTTACTTTTATTATAACTTTAAATTTTATGTTATCAGGTGAACTAATTAATTGCAATTAGTGTTGACTGATAACAAGTTATTTTGAATTTAGAATTTAATGGAATGATAAATTTTTCAAGATTCAACCATGCAAATATATGTTCTTATCATCATGGAGCTATTTGATTTTTTTTAAATGCCTCTTTAGTTTATATGATTGTAATTTTTTATTTTTTTTTTTACTTTTTTGGTTTACCAACTATTTTATTAAAAGTTGACATTATCCGTTAATTAATCTATCAAAATTATATACATCTTGAGTAAATTATATTCTTGATAGTTATGATTCATATATAATTATAATAACTGATAATATCATTTAGTTTCTTCTAATATTAGTTTGATAATTACACTACACTTTTATGATATTTTATAGGAAAACATCATAAATAGTCCTTGAACTTTACTCATTTTTCTGTCTCTATCCTTGAACTTTATTTTTTTCTATTGATGTACTTGAACTCGTTAAATCCATTATGTTATAGTCCTGTCGTTAAATTTTACTGTTAATTTTGGTGATTAGATGATGATTAAGCAAAAAATATTGACATGGACAAGCTGGCGTGTAATTATTTATGACCACATCATGTTTAGTGCCTTTCAGTTTCATATTTTTTTTTTGTTTTTTTAAATTTTATTATTTATTTATTTTTCTAGTTAATGATATATATTTTAAAAAATGATGTGACCCTAAACATGTCACGTCAGCTTGTCCATGTCATCAATTTTTCGTCTAAGTTGAGCTTTATCACCACAATTAATAATAAAATTTAACAGCATGACTATAACAAAATGAGTTTTATGAGTTCAAGTACCTCAATAGAAAAAATTAAAGTTCAAGGACATAGATAGAAAAATGTGTAAAGTTTGAGGACCATTTATGTTGTTTTCCCAATTTTATAATATTTTAAAATATAACTTGGTTGTGAATTGCAGTTTGTAAAGAAATAACAAAAGCAATACCACAATCAACTATCATCCACAACGTCATCCAGCTTTAACTTTTATTGTATTATTATTATTATTATTATTATTATTATTATTATTATTATTATTATTATTATTATTATTGTAGACATGATAATCAATTTAGTCCACTAATATTTTTAAGTAAAGATAAAATTTAAAAGGTGATAAATATGAAAATTAGACGTATATTTACCTAAAAAATATTAACTTTACAAATATATTTATATCATTTTTATTAAATGTTATACTAAATTAAGTATATAAATATCATGTTGATATTTTTTAACCTACTTAAAAGGATAAATCTTAAAGCCTAAAATTATGGAAAAATAAAATTATATAATACAATAAATATATTCAGAATATCATTTTTTTTATAATAAATAAATAATCATAATGTATTTAATTTTATGATAAAATATATTTTATATTTTTGGATTTCAATTTTTTATAAAATATATATACTTTTAGAAGAGTGAAATATAGAATTATGATAGATTTTTTATTTTTATTTTTATGTATATAGCATACTACACTTATGTAATTTTTTTTTTATCATAAAAACCGAATATATATCAAAGCCACAACACTTATGTATTATCTTTGAATGATAAATACGAATAACACTCATACAATTAATTAAAAATATAATAACGGTATAAATTACCTTTGACTATTTTTTTTACTTAAATTTAGGATAAATTAATTATTATATTTAGAATTTTTACCATCGAAATTTAAAAAATAAAAATCAAACCTTTATTTAATTGTTCTTGCAAGCTTCTTACTAAATTAAAATTATTATTTTTATTTTTAGACTTTCCAAGTAATAGTTTGCTATCCATCTTTTTCAAGTTTGGGTTGTTGTTGTTAGTATTCTTATTATTAGCTTAATGAGAAAAAATAAGAATATTTTTTCATAAGTTTTTTATTATTATTATTGATATTAAGAATATGTATTTGAATAATTAATTTTATAGGTAAAAAATCATTCCCACAATTAATTAATTATAAATATTATAACTAATATGGCTAAGGAGAGTTTTCAACTTTTTTAAAAAAATAATAATTTAAAGGCGTTTCTATTTTAAATCAAATAATATATAAATCTAAAATAAACTAACATTACAGAAATATCATATAATATATGTATATACTATAAAACTTACTATGGACCACTATATAAATATATATTATATATATATATATAATCAAATTATATAAAATTACATAAATTTATATAACATGCCCAATTACATAAATATAATAGATAAATTAATATTTCAACTTTTTAGGTTAATGGTTGAAATAGATAAATTTTTTATTATTAATTCTATGAAAACATTCAAATTATTTTTATCTTTGAAATCTGATTTCTACGATTTTACTATTTTAAACATTTTTAATGCTAAACTCAATTTTTTTATTCGCATTTCTTACCCGCGCGGTGCGCGGGGTTAGCATCTAGTATATAAATAAAGAGGTAAAGAGCTGAAAAATCCATAAACCCTAATTGGACACGAAATAACCTTAACTGGTACTTGCCGCGTGTTGCGTCCGGGACGAACGAGGTCACGAGGACGCGTCTGTGGTTGTGCGGGTTGTGACCCTTCCGTCGGAGGTTGTGACCCGGCAAGGTTGTGACCCGGCAAGGTTGTGACCCGGCGAGGTTGTGACCCGGCAAGGTTGTGACCCGGCAAGGTTGTGACTCTGAGCGGATGAGACTCTGGACGGATGTGACTCTGGGTGTCGGAACCTGCGCAAAGGACCAATGCTAGCACGGAGAGGGGGGGTGGTGCTAGCGGAGCCCTCTCCGATGCCTAAGTCACTATAGTGGCAAAAGGGTAATTTCTAGAGAGAGAGAATTCTAGAGAGAAGTCAGAGCTCAAAATACCAAAGTTGGGAAAATGAGAGAGTGAGTGAAAATGGGTGGCCAAGGCCTCCTATTTATAGGCTTCCTTGAGACCGGACCCGGTTTTAAAGCGGTTTGACGACGGTTCAAGAAAACAAGCGGGAACCGTCATCCATATTGGTAATACGCGAACTTGACTTCTCTACACGTAACGGCGATCGCGGACACGGTAATCGCGGATACGGCAATCGCGCAATACCCGTGACGCAACCCGGACCTCGTCGAAATTGGGCAATTCGGCGAGGTCCGGATTGCAAGCAATCCGGATGTCCGGTCCGGTCACGCGTAAATGCGTTTCCGGACCGTTTTGACCCCTCGGGAGACGTTTTTGAGACGAGATGTAATTTTTGACGTGTTTGCGAGGCCCGAAGCGTAAATACGAACCCGAATTGGACATTTATCCATCACTTGCCCCCGAGTCAAGTAACGGTTTAGAACCTTTCTTGACTCTATTTTAAGTTAGGATATTTGTCCAATTTGAGTCTGACGCTAACCTTTCAATTTTGATCGTCGGTCGGACGTAGGAATCTTGATTTCGTCCGTCGCTTGACTTTCCGGCCGAATGTTTTTATTTCCTATTATCATGGTTAGTGCAATAGGAAATGTATATGTGCGAATATGATCACCGTCGGGGACATGAGCAAATGGCAATGCACTTATGCGAGAATGCGTCTATCAATATGTATGCATGAATAATGGACGTGGCAAGATCGTAATTACGTAATGCAAGAAAATAGAAATCGTATGTTTCTAAAATGACTAAGTGATTACCGAATCTTGGATCATGCGATTGCAACATACGCACATAATGATTGGCTTGACACGTGCGATGATGCTGATGCGCGCGTTGATGTTGATGGTTGAGCGTCAGGTATAGACTGTTGGTTATTTCCTGCAAGTATGCTAAAACACTTAGAAAATATTTAAGCGATATCTAATGTTTGTTACCATAGATGTCGTCGTATGAGCTTTGACGATGCGCGTCGTCGGTAGGCCTAGGGGGCATAGCTACTCGTTGTATGCAATTCATCTTTGTTGACATGCATGTGCGTACGTGAAAATACTTAGAAAATATTCTCCCCTTGTTGACATGTGTCCTTGTTGACATGTACGTACGTACGTGGAAACACTTAGAAAATATTTTCTCCTCGTTGACATGCCCCCTTGTCGACATGTATGTATGTACATGTAAATACTTAGAAAATATTTTCTTTTTGTCGACATGCATCCTTGTCGACATGTATGTACGTACATGGAAACACTTAGAAAATATTTTCTCTTCGTTGACATGCCCCCCTTGTCGACATGTATGTACGTACATGGAAATACTCAGAAAATATTTTCTTCTTGTCGACATGCATGTTCGTACATGGAAACACTTAGAAAATATTTTCTTCTGGTTGACATGCCCCCTTGTCGACATGTATGTACGTACATGGAAACACTTAGAAAAATATTTTCTCCTTGTCGACATGCCTCCTTGTCGACATGTATGTACGTACATGGAAATACTTAGAAAATATTTTCTTCTTGTCGACATGCATGTTCGTACATGGAAACACTTAGAAAATATTTTCTTCTGGTTGACATGCCCCCTTGTCGACATGTATGTACGTACATGGAAACACTTAGAAAAATATTTTCTCCTTGTCGACATGCCTCCTTGTCGATATGTATGTACGTACATGGAAACACTTAGAGAATATTTTCTCCTCGTCGACATGCAACCTTGTTGACATGTATGTACGTACATGGAAACACTTAGAGAATATTTTCTCCTCGTCGACATGCAACCTTGTCGATATGTATGTTGAAGAGGTTGCCCCCCTTGCGCGATGTTTGTTACTCGCTGCATGATGGATAAATGTCCAATTCAAGTTCGTATTTACGCTTCGGGCCTCGCAAACACGTCAAAAATTACATCTCGTCTCGAAAAAACATCTCCCACGGTATCAAAACGGTCCGGAGGCGCGTTTACGCGCGTCCGGGTTGCAACAACCCGGACGTCCGGGTTGCAGCCACCCGGACCTCCGGGTTGCAGCCACCCGGACGTCCGGGTTGCGTGACAATTCGGACCTCGAATTGCCCAAATTCGACGAGGTCCGGATTGCCTTACGGGTATCGCGCTATTACCGTACCCGCGATTACCGGTACGCGTAGAGAAGTCAAGTTCATGTACTATCAACAAGGATGACGTTTACCGCACGTTCTTGAACCGTCATCAAACCGCTTTAAAACCGGGTCCGGTCTCAAGGAAGCCTATAAATAGGAGGCCTTGGCCACCCATTTTCACACATTCTCTCATTTTGCCCAACTTTGGTATTTTGAGCTCTGACTTCTCTCTAGAATTCTCTCTCTCTAGAAATTACCTTTTTGCCACTATAGTAACTTAGGCATCGGAGAGGGCTCCGCTAGCACCACCCCCCCTCTCCGTGCTAGCATTGGTCCTTTGCGCAGGATCCGACGCTCGAGACACAGACTTGCCGGGTCACAACCTTGCCGGGTCACAACCTTGCCGGGTCGCAACCTTGCCGGGTCACAACCTTGCCGGGTCACAACCTTTCCGAGTCTCAGACCTCACGCGGGAGTAAAGTCCGAACATTCGTCAGTGGCCCAACCTCCGCCTGACAGAAGGGTTACGGCCCGCACAATTACACAAACCGACGCGTCCCCGTGACCTCATTCATCCAGGACGCAACATTGGCGCCGTCTACGTGATTCGAACAAAAAGCTACCGTTCCGCAGAAACCATGACGAGTGATCACAACCCTCCCGAAGAGGTACATGAAAATGAATCCCAGGCAGAAATGCCGCAGAGCGAGCAAATAACGAGAACAAACCCGATGCCCACCATTACTCCAGCAATGATGGCTGCGCTGGAAGAGTTACTCGCATTCCGCGAGTCTCTAAAGAACCAAGGATATGCGGCTCAGCCACCTCCATCCAACCAAGGAACCTTCCAGTACAAAGGTGTTAACCTGTTACCTCCTTTGCCTCCAATCAACGAACAAGCTGAGATGATAGGGACAATGTCTCGAATAACAAGTCATCAAGACACACTACACCAAAAGGAGGCATGGAAACAAACCCCAAAGCCGAATCAAGCAAAACCACCCTCAAGCGGTCTGCAAAGAAGAAATTGTCAGCTTCAGTCAAAACGACCTTTTCAAGGAGGTTTCGAGAAGCCAAAAGAAGTAAACATCGCTGACTACATTCCTTTGAATGCCCCGCTATCCGTGATATTAAGAGAAATGAAAGATGCGAATATATGGAAGGAGCCAAACAACTTTAGGAAAGGCCAAATGGGAAGAGACAAGGACAAGTGGTGTGAAAACCACGAAGTCGTCGGCCACGAGACCGATAGCTGCGTCAGCCTACGTAGCCGCATTAACAACTTCATCCTCAAAGGTGAATTAAAGCAATTCATTGATCAAGGCGACAGCCCTCCAAAGAAGACTCAAGCAGAGTCATCCAAAATACACAAGAAAGGTCCTTCCACAAGGACAAACCAAGACAATGCTGACATCTGTCACAAGGAGGGACAGGAAAAACCTTTCAGTGACGATGACATCCCAATCACGGGATTCACAACAAGAACCTTGAAGGCAATAATCCAAAAGGAGATACACGTCTCCTGGAAAAAGAGGCAACCACAACAAAAGGGGCTATTCAAGTCAAATGACCAAAGGATCAAAGAATCCAATCTCGCCAAATGTGTTCCTTTGAACACACCGTTATCTGTCATCCTGAAGAAAATAAAAGAAACCAAGCTGTGGAAAAAACCCTCTAAATTCCATAAGGGACCACTGGGAGAAGATGAAAGCAAATGGTGTGAAAATCATGAAGCATACGGCCACGAAACCGAAAGCTGTGTTGGACTAAGATTTCACATAAACAACTTGATCTTGGAAGGAAAAATGAAGAAGTATATCGACCATGGTAATAAGCATCAAATGAGCCCTCGTGTCAAGTCTTCAGAAAAAGGCAAAGGAAAAGAAATCATGGACGATAATCCACCTATCGCCAAACGCCAGAAAAGCAACGTCACTGATGGAACCAATTGTGACGACTTGTACAATCTTTGGAGTGTGGATGCATTCCCAGAAAACAAACCTCACCACCTACTTGAGTCAACAACTTCCTTCCTTGACAAAGATGTTGAAGAACAACACAAGCAAAGTAAAACTTGGGGCATGAAATCAACTTTTGTCCATCCCCAAAAGAGGAAATTGAAGAGCTCAACACGCTAGATGCATTGAGAAACTATGTGGCACGTGGCAGAATCAACTAGTCAACAAATCACCTACGGGGACGTCAAACACATCACCAATCCCTTTATTTTCCTTATCTCCTTTTCGCATATCTATGTTAAATCTTTTAAAGATTAAGTACAACTCATGCTTATTAGATTCAGTAATTTTCAAAAAAGTGATCACTAGACGCTTTCTTGTAATCCGTCGTATGAACTCTAAATATCTAATAAAGGATAAATCTACTTTCGTAGGTACATTATTATGATGCATATTACCTTGGAATAACGCCAAGTAACAACTACACACATATTCCTCGCGTCAACAACACAAAGTCTCAAGCATTTTATACGCGCAAGACTAAAAATCATGTCGCAATAATAAACAAGCCGGGGGCAGTACACAAGGACAGGTCATGCACTATTAGAAGTCAAAACAATATAAACAATCAGGAAACAGCGATACAACCGCCAAGCAACTTCGGGGGCACCAAGCTGACAAGTGCTCGGCAATTCTACCTAACATATGCTTACCATAATCTACACTCATCGTATCCGCCATCAGGGAAGTTTCCTACACAAACAAGGAATCCTCGTATCAAATTCCTTTACTTCATTTATTATATGCATGACTAAAAAGAAAATTTCATGACTTCATACTTTTGCAAACTTATAAAAATTGCGACTATCTAACAAAAGCAACTCTACTCGTAGGTACATGTTACACTACGATTACTACTCAGGAATGATGACAAGTAGTAACCTATGCACAAAAATCTACTTCAAAAATACAAGCTAAGCATTGTGTGCAAGGAGGGAGTTATGGTATACAACACCAACACCTATTATTAAAACGACGACTATTCAGGGCGTCAACTACAAGCAATGTCTCGGATTAACACCAAGACCTATTATTAAAACGACGACTATTCAGGGCGTCAACTACAAGCAATGTCTCGGATTAACACCAAGACCTATTATTAAAACGACGACTATTCATGGCGTCAACTACAAGCAATACCTTGGAATAACGCCAAGGCCTACCATCAAAATATGCATGTCGAGGTATCCTCTTTTTTAAAAAAGAAAAGCCCCATGTTTACTTCTTTTAATGACATGCTGTGACATCTCTGGTTAAGAGGCAAATCCTCATGTTCATAGCCATTCCCTGAATTCAGAACAGGATGGGCATACAGGGCTGATCACCCTTTAAGTGACGGAAGTTCTCTGTTTAGACAACGACCTCACTCTATAACAAGTGCGTATATCCGGTTCAGGGTGCACTCTTTATGGCGAATGTCCTCTGTCTAGTCGGCATTCCCATATTACGAACGCCATCAGGGTTCGTTTAATACGGCGGAAGTTCTCTGTTTAGACAACGACCCCGCTCTATAACAAGTGCGTATATCCGGTTCAGGGTGCACTCTATATGGCGAATGTCCTCTGTCTAGTCGGCATTCCCATATTACGAACGCCATCAGGGTTCGTTTTATACGGCAAAAGTCTTCTGGTTAAGATGACAATTCCGTACTACAGGTTTTCAAACCGTGTTGCATGGTTCCTGGACGCAGAAAGCATGCATCACAATTCATATTCTCAAAAAGTGTTACATGGTCCCTGGACGCAGGAATCATGTATCACAAATATTTTTTCAAACATTTTACCAAAAATTTTGCCAAAAATTTTATCAAAAATTTTATGTATCAAACACTTTCCAAATTTTTTTTTTATCAACATGGTTTTTTGGATGTATCACATTCAATGCCAAAATATTTTCTCAAATATTTTATCAACAAGCCTTTTAGGGTTCACAAAATGCTTCTTCGAAAACTTAAATGTTTTTACGTATGCTTCCCCAACGCGGGTTGATACACGCTGGCAGGTGCGCTCCCTGTTTAAAACTCATAAAATCTACAAGTCGAGTCTTGTACAACGTCGCCTTAGAGTGGAACTAAGAGACGGTATAAACTAGTATCTTGCTTAGCCAAGATAAAAACTCTCAAATAATATTTTTATGTATGCTTCCCCAACGCGGGTTGATACACGCTGGCAGGTGCGCTCCCTGTTTAAAACTCATAAAATCTACAAGTCGAGTCTTGTACAACGTCGCCTTAGAATGGAATTAAGAGACGGTATAAACTAGTATCTTGCTTAGCCAAGATAAAAACTCTCAATTAATATTTTTATGTATGCTTCCCCAACGCGGGTTGATACACGCTGGAAGTTCGCAACACATATAGCGGCAAGCTACTAAGAAAAAAAAAAGGCAATATGCATAAGGCATCAGGCAGGCAATCAGGAGAACATCTCAACTTATCAATCAGGAAGTGGCTATCGGTCACGACCGCAGGAACTATGTCTGCGTTACGAGTCATCCGCATTCAATAAGCATATTCAAAGCGGACAAGTCGGAAGCAACAACTAAGGAACAACTACAACAAGTCTTCAAGCATGGAAGCCGGGGGGCAAACAGACTCAGAAACGAGTTCAACATATCTAAAAGATGGCACAGATTAAAGAATGCCATCATCCCTAACAGGACTCGGCGGAACAAGCAGAAGTTGCCACCGTCTTCTCCAAACAAAATCTATAATGTGCAAGTCGCAACATCCTATGCTCTACCCATCCTGCCATGCCTTGGAGCCTAGCCAAGAGGGGCGACCACAGTACTTAACATTGTCCAGGTGACGAAGTGTCATGCAAGCAAAAGCATGAACAAAGAATTATCAACGAACACTTACCTCAGTAGGAGTAACGCTCCTCCTTGGGCCGGTCCCTCGACCGGGGGGCAGAAGACGTCACTACACAACCCTCAACTCTATTTCTCTTATCACAAGAAAGAGTTAGCATGGTCATGCTCAGCATAAAGAACCAAGAATCGCTCGAGGAACACGCCCCTGCGTCGGATCTCTCGAGAATTATGCTAAGGACAGAAACTGCAACTGGCGATAACTGGGAAAATCAACAAGATCTAATATCTTGGAAAGTGCTATCAACAATACAGTCAGTGCACAAGCACGCACCAACACCTATTCAAACATGTCGACAAGGATGCATGTCGACAAGAAGAAAATATTTTCTAAGTATTTCCATGTACGTACATACATGTCGACAAGGAGGCATGTCGATGAGGAGAAAATATTTTCTAAGTGTTTCCATGTACGTACATACATGTCGACAGGGTTGCATGTCGACGAGGAGAAAATATTTTCTAAGTATTTCCATGTACGTACATACATGTCGACAGGGTTGCATGTCGACGAGGAGAAAATAATCTCTAAGTGTTTCCATGTACGTACACACATGTCGACAGGGTTGCATGTCGACGAGGAGAAAATATTTTCTAAGTATTTCCATGTACGTACATTACATGTCGACAAGGGGGCATGTCAACGAGGAGAAAATATTTTCTAAGTATTTCCATGTACGTACATACATGTCGACAAGGGGGCATGTCAACGAGGAGAAAATATTTTCTAAGTGTTTCCATGTACGTACATACATGTCGACAGTGTTGCATGTCGACGAGGAGAAAACATTTTCTAAGTGTTTCCATGTACGTACATACATGTCGACAGGGTTGCATGTCGACGAGGAGAAAATAATCTCTAAGTGTTTCCATGTACGTACATACATGTCGACAGGGTTGCATGTCGACGAGGAGAAAATATTCTCTAAGTGTTTCCATGTACGTACATACATGTCGACAAGGTTGCATGTCGACGAGGAGAAAATATTTTCTAAGTGTTTCCATGTACGTACATACATGTCGACAAGGATGCATGTCAACAAGAAGAAAATATTTTCTAAGTATTTCCATGTACGTACATACATGTCGACAAGGATGCACGTCGACGAGGAGAAAATATTTTCTAAGTATTTCTATGTACGCACGTACATGTCAACAAAGATGGATTGCATACAACGAGTAGATATGTCCCCTAAGCACACCTACGACGCTCATCGACAAGGCTCATACGACGACATCTATGGTAACAAACATTAGATATCGTTTAAATATTTCCTAAGTGTTTTAGCATATTTGCAGGCGATAACCAACAGTCTATACCTGACACTCATTATCAACGCGCGTATCAACATCGACGCGCATATCGACGTCAACGCGCGTATCAACATCAACGCACGTTACCAAGTTCCACGCACAAAGTAAAGTTGGTACGCACCAAGGAAGGGACTAACATCCTAAGGGGCTATCATGCAAACGGGCGATTAACGCGACGAACCGTAAGAATCGAACGTGGCAACGTTTAAGGAAATATTTTCTCTAAGGCATCAAGACGACAAGTGACTATGCCTAAAGTTACTGGACAACCCCCGACAACCAAAAACCCGCCAAGAAGGAAAATCATGCATACCGACCAAAAACTCCTACACAAGGACACGGGGGCACAATGTCCGAACGGGGAATTCTACCTCAACTACCCGCGAGAGCGAAAATCGTCTAAGTTATGAACTAACGGCGATAGTAACGGCAATCAATCAGCGATTATTTGATATACAAGCATCAACAAGCAGTTCCATACATCAACAACGAAAAATAGCTCAAACGAACAACAATCCGGCGACATCCAAAGTCAAGTCGAAGCTATCTTTTAAAATTGGGTTTCCAAACTACCTCAAAATGTGACGAAAGGTATTCCAGTGGACTCCCCTCGTCGAGACGATTCCGGGAAGGTGTGGACCGAAACGAGGCGAGCCCGGGAAGGCGGCGCGTGGGCCACACGCTCCGACGAAGCCACTCCACTCGTTGCGGCGCGTGAGGGCGCGTGGGAGGTCTTCTGGCGGCGCCGAAGGCGGCGCTGGAATCCTTGCGACGAGCCGAGTCGAATGGTGAAGGAACTTTCCAAAAACAAGCCAAAAATCAGACTCGAAACTGTCAAAACGTATCTAAGCTCCCCGACGGCGAAGGAACTTTGAACACAAAAGCAATTTCGGGAAAGGATGAGTGAATTACCTGCAAAGGAGATGGAATGATGAATTCCCAAGGTGCTGGAAGGATAATTGGGGATGTGTGTATTTGCAAATCCCAAGAGATGCTTTGTTGATAAGGATTAAAGGGTTAACTTGTCTACACTCAAGTCTAAACCCCTATGGTACATTCTATCCTCTCTTTTTAAAAAAACTATCTACTCCTATGCATGTCTTGACATTGCACGTATCAAATTCATTACTATACACGTATGTCGCGATCGCATGATTCATGATTTGAAAATCACTAAGTCATTTTAGGAGCGTACGGTTTCTATTTTCTTGCATTGTGTAATTACGATCTTGCCACGTCCATTATTCATGCATAAATGTTCATAGACGCATTCTCGCATAAGTGCATTACCGTTTGCTCATGTCCCGACGATAATCATATTCGCACATATACATTGCCTATTGCACTAACCATGATAATAGGAAATAAAGCCATTCGGCCGGAAAGTCAAGCGACGGACAAAATCAAGATTTCTACGTCCGACCGACGATCAAAATCGAAAGGTTAGCGTCAAACTCAAATTGGACAAATATCCTAACTTAAAATAGAGTCAAGAAAGGTTCTAAACCGTTACTTGACTCGGGGGCAAGTGATGGATAAATGTCCAATTCGGGTTCGTATTTACGCTTCGGGCCTCGCAAACACGTCAAAAATTACATCTCGTCTCGAAAAAACATCTCCCACGGTATCAAAACGGTCCGGAGGCGCGTTTACGCGCGTCCGGGTTGCAGCAACCCGGACCTCCGGGTTGCGTGACAATTCGGACCTCGCCGAATTGCCCAAATTCGACGAGGTCCGGATTGCCTTACGGGTATCGCGCTATTACCGTACCCGCGATTACCGGTACGCGTAGAGAAGTCAAGTTCATGTACTATCAACAAGGATGACGGTTACCGCATGTTCTTGAACCGTCATCAAACCCCTTTAAAACCGGGTCCGGTCTCAAGGAAGCCTATAAATAGGAGGCCTTGGCCACCCATTTTCACACATTCTCTCATTTTGCCCAACTTTGGTATTTTGAGCTCTGACTTCTCTCTAGAATTCTCTCTCTCTAGAAATTACCTTTTTGCCACTATAGTAACTTAGGCATCGGAGAGGGCTCCGCTAGCACCACCCCCCCTCTCCGTGCTAGCATTGGTCCTTTGCGCAGGATCCGACGCTCGAGACACAGACTTGCCGGGTCACAACCTTGCCGGGTCACAACCTTTCCGAGTCTCAGACCTCACGCGGGAGTAAAGTCCGAACATTCGTCAGTGGCCCAACCTCCGCCTGACAGAAGGGTTACGGCCCGCACAATTACACAAATCGACGCGTCCCCGTGACCTCATTCATCCAGGACGCAACACTGCACGAAGGCCTAATAAGTCTTGTAAGTTTGTGGTTGTTTTCACATGGAGAGTCTGTCGCATAAGTGCTTGAATAAGTATTTGTGTGCGCTTGCGCACTGACTGTATTGTTGATAGCACTTTCCAAGATATTAGATCTTGTTGATTTTCCCTGTTATTGCCAGCTGCAGTTTCTGTTCTTAGCATAATTCTCGAAAGATCCGACGCAGGGGCGTGTTCCTCGAGCGATTCTTGGTTTTTTATGCTGAGCATGACCGTGCTAGCTTCTTCTTGTGATAAGAGAAATAGAGTTGAGGGTTGTGTAGTGGCGTCTTCTGCCCCCCAGTCGAGGGACCGGCCCGAGGAGGAGCGTTACTCCTACTGAGGTAAGTGTTTGTTGATAATTCTTTGTTCATGCTTTTGCTTGCATGACATTTCGTCACCTGGACATTGTTAAGTACTGTGATTGCCCCTCTTGGCTAGACTCCAAGGCATGGCAGGATGGGTAGAGCATAGGATGTTGTGACTTGCACATTATATATTTTGTTTGGAGAAGACGGTGGAAACTTCTGCTTGTTCCGTCGAGTCCTGTTAGAGATGATGGCATTCTTTAATCTGTGCCATTTTTTAGATATGTTGAACTCGTTTCTGAGTCTGTTTGCCCCCCGGCTTCCATGCTTGAAGACTTGTTGTAGTTGTTCCTTAGTTGTTGCTTCCGACTTGTTCGCTTTGAACTACGTCGTTTGAACCTGCTTTATACATAGTAGTTTGCATGATAACTTGTTAGTAATATTTCATACCGTTATCTCTTACTATGTTTATTGAATGCGGATGACTCATAATGCAGCCATAGTTCCTGCGGTCGTGACCGATAGCCACTTCCTGATTGATAAGTTGAGATGTTCTTCTGATTGCCTGCTTGATGCCTTATGCATATTGCCCTTTGTTCCTGAATAGCTTGCCGCTATATGTGTTGCAAACTTCCAGCGTGTATCGACCCGCGTTGGGGAAGCATACATAAAAACATTATTTGAGAGATGTTACTTTGACTAAGCAAGATACTAGTTTATATCGTCTCTTAGTTCCCCTCTAAGGCGACGTTGTACAAGACTCGACTTGTAAATTTTATGAGTTTTAAACAGGGTACGCACCTGACAGCGTGTATCAACCCGCGTTGGGGAAGCATACGTAAAAACATTATTTGAGAGAAGTTATCTTGGCTAAGCAAGATACTAGTTTATACCGTCTCTTAGTTCCACTCTAAGGCGACGTTGTACAAGACTCGACTTGTAAATTTTATGAGTTTTAAACAGGGTACGCACCTGACAGCGTGTATCAACCCGCGTTGGGGAAGCATACGTAAAAACATTATTTGAGAGAAGTTATCTTGGCTAAGCAAGATACTAGTTTATACCGTCTCTTAGTTCCACTCTAAGGCGACGTTGTACAAGACTCAACTTGTAAATTTTATGAGTTTTAAACAGGGAGCGCACCTGCCAGCGTGTATCAACCCGCGTTGGTGAAGCATACGTAAAAACATTTAAGTTTTTGAAGAAGCATTTTGTGAAACCTAAAAGGCTTGTTGATAGAATATTTGAGAAAATATTTTGGCATTGAATGTGATTCATCCAAAAAATCATGTTGACAAATTTTGTTTGGAAAGGTGTTTGATACATAAAATGTTTGATAAAATATTTGGCAAAATTTTTGGTAAAATGTTTGAAAAAAAAAATTATTTGTGATACATGATTCCTGCGTCCAGGGACCATGTAACACTCTTTGAGGGTATGAATTGTGATGCATGCTTTCTGCGTCCAGGAACCATGCAACACGGTTTGAAAATCTGTAGTACGGAATCATCTTTGCCAGAGGACTTTTGCCGTATAAAACGAACCCTGATGGCGTTCGTAGTATGGGAATGCCTGACTAGATAGAGGACATTTGCCATTAAAGAGTGCACCCTGAACCGGATATACGCACTTGTTATAGTGGGGAAGTCGTCTAAACAGAGGACTTTTGCAGTATGAAACGAACCCTGATGGCGTTCGTAATATGGGAATGCCGACTAGATGGAGGACATTCGCCGTAAAGAGTGCACCCTGAACCGGATATACGCACTTGTTATAGAGTGGGGTCGTTGTCTAAATAGAGAACTTCCGCCGTATTAAACGAACTCTGATGGCGTTCGTAATATGGGAATGCCGACTTGATGGAGGACATTCGCTATAAAGAGTGCACCCTGAACCGGATATACGCACTTGTTGTAGAGTGGGGTCGTTGTCTAAATAGAGAACTTCCGCCGTATAAAACGAACTTTGATGGCGTTCGTAATATGGGAATGCCGACTTGATGGAGGACATTCGTTATAAAGAGTGCACCCTGAACCGGATATACGCACTTGTTGTAGAGTGGGGTCGTTGTCTAAATAGAGAACTTCCGCCGTATAAAACGAACTTTGATGGCGTTTGTAATATGGGAATGCCGACTTGATGGAGGACATTCGTTATAAAGAGTGCACCCTGAACCGGATATACGCACTTGTTGTAGAGTGGGGTCGTTGTCTAAACAGAGAACTTCCGCCTTATAAAACGAACTTTGATGACGTTCGTAATATGGGAATGCCGACTTGATGGAGGACATTCGTTATAAAGAGTGCACGCTGAACCGGATATACGCACTTGTTGTGGAGTGGGGTCGTTGTCTAAATAGAGAACTTCCGCCGTATAAAACGAACTTTGATGGCGTTCGTAATATGGGAATGCCGACTTGATGGAGGACATTTGTTATAAAGAGTGCACCCTGAACCGGATATACGCACTTGTTGTAGAGTGGGGTCGTTGTCTAAACAGAGAACTTCCGCCACTTGAGGGGTGATCAGCCCCGTATGCCCATCCTGTTTTGAATTCAGGGAATGGCTATGAACATGAGGATTTGCCTCTAACCAGAGATGTCACAGCATGTCTTTCTTTAGGAGTGAACACGGGGCTTGTCTTTAAAAAAGAGGATACCACAACATGCTATTTTAATAGTAGGCCTTGGCATTATTCCAAG
Source organism: Clarkia xantiana subsp. parviflora (assembly GCA_036873135.1). Taxonomy (NCBI): domain Eukaryota; kingdom Viridiplantae; phylum Streptophyta; class Magnoliopsida; order Myrtales; family Onagraceae; genus Clarkia; species Clarkia xantiana. The sequence goes on from JAPTYO010000003.1 coordinate 19,051,378, forward strand.
GTATTGCTTGTATCTGACGTTCTGAACAGTTGTCGTTTTAATAATAGGTCTTGGTGTTAATCCGAGACATTGCTTGTAGTTGACGCCCTGAATAGTCGTCGTTTTAATAATAGGTCTTGGTGTTAATCCGAGACATTGCTTGTAGTTGACGCCCTGAATAGTCGTCGTTTTAATAATAGGTCTTGGTGTTAATCCGAGACATTGCTTGTAGTTGACGCCCTGAATAGTCGTCGTTTTAATAATAGGTCTTGGTGTTAATCCGAGACATTGCTTGTAGTTGACGCCCTGAATAGTCGGCGTTTTAATAATAGGTCTTGGTTATTATTGCGGAATAAGCTTGTTGTACACATAGGTTGATGGCTTTGTGTTGTCGGCACCTTCTAGAGATAGACGCCTATGTTATGAATGGAGAAATAAACTCCTTGTTGACGTAGATAATAGATATGTTGGTGTTGTATACCATAAACCCCTCCTTGCACACAATGCTTAGCTTGTATTGTTGGAGTAGATTTTTGTGCATAGGTTACTACTTGGCATCATTCCTGAGTAGTAATCGTAGTGTAACATGTACCTACGAGTAGAGTTGCTTTTGTTAGATAGACGCAATTTTTATAAGTTCGCAAAAGTATGAAGTCATGCAATTTTCTTTTTAGTCATGCATATAATAAATGAAGTAAAGGAATTTGATACGAGGATTCCTTGTTTGTGTAGGAAACTTCCCTGTTTTTGATTCCATGATGACGCCTTGATGTAGTCGTTAATATGAGTAGGTTGTTGTTGATAACCGTTGTCATAACGCGTAATAGATTTTGCTTGCACATGGCATAGTTTCTTGGATTATTGAAGTAGATAATATGCGCGTAGCTTTGTTGCTTCGCGTTTAATCCCAAAAAACAGCGTGCAAGAGATAAGTATGTACCTACAAACGTAGATTGGTTTTATTAGATACTTGCGCGTATTTACATTGATTATACTAGAAAGTAGAGAAGCGCAAAGTAATCTAGAAGAGAGTTGTTTCTCCCGTTTCGTCATGGCTGGTTTAATGACGATGTCGCGTAGTTGGTTGCAACAAATCGCCTCAGTGCACCTAGGGTGATGCATTCTTCGATTTCCCAGTTTAATGGCGGACACATGTTTGTGTTGTGCCCCCAAGTTTTATGGTACTTGCACCATTCTTTGATGTCGTTGCCCAAGAAAGCTGTCTCTGGGGCGCGTGGACTTGGGAGCTTGTTTTCCAGCAGGTTGACGAAAATGTCTTCGGCCACCGTGTTTAGCGGTGTGAAGATGTTGTTGATATTCAAGCTTGCATCTCCCTGGTTGTTCGTTTCTGCTCGAACTCCTTTGTCCCAACTGAGGGGTGTACCCCACCTCAGTTCCTGCTCGCATGAGACTGCTGTCTCAAGCTTATACTTTAGATCCGCCATGGTTTTCGTTGTTTGCCATCCACGAGTTCGACCAAAGAGAAGGAAAGATTTGACGTTCATATTTGCATAGAACACGCTTATCACGTCTTCTCTTGTTGCTTTCGCGGTTGAGGCGTTGGAGGCAAACTTGATGAAGTATTCCATGATTGGCTCGTCTTCTCCCTGCTTTACGAGCCATATCTGGTGGCATGGTGAAAGTTGGATATTTCCTTGTTGGGACCAAACTGTAACAGCTTGTTCCATCGGTTGGTTTTTCCTTTCATCAACGACCTTCTGCCTCTTGAAGGAACTTATCATGGCCACACTGTGTTGGTGCTTTGCTCTCAAGGCATTGACGTAGCAACGTCTTGCGGTTATTTGATCGCCGAGCACTTCCCCAATCCCGTGTTCTGTTGGGAACTTCATCTTTTGGTGGACGGTGGAGGGCACGATCACATAGGGATTGATCGTTGTTCGTCCCAAGATTCCGTTGTAGGCTCCGAGAGATTCTACAACTACGAAAGTGACGTTGATATGTAATGCTCTCCACCCCTGGCCAAGGATGACAGGAAGTGTGATTGTACCCAAGGGTTGTGTAGCTGCTCCTGCGAAGCTGACTAAAGAGAAGGTTCTTGGAGACAAGTCCTTGACAGATTTTCCTAATTGTTCCAGGACTCTGACATGTAGAATGTCAGCAGAGCTTCCGCCATCCAAAAGAATTCTTTTCACATCGTACCCGTCAATATCCATAGTAATGACTAAAGCATCATCGTGGGGGTAAACGATATGCTTCAAGTCTTCCCTGGAGAATTGGATGACTACGTCTTCTTGCTCGGGTTGTTTGCGCTTTCCATACTTCGGCAGTGTTGCTGCTTGGGATGCATAAATGTCCCGAGCATTGGATATGTGACCTCCGGCGGCAGGCCCTCCATGTATGACATTGATTACCCCTCGCTTGGCTGGCGGAGGGTTGTCATGGACTTTCTCTTTTCCTTTGTTTGTTCTTTTTGACGGCTCTGGTTGAGTCTTTCTCGAGGGGTTGTTACCTTGATCCACAAATTGTTTCAATTCGCCCTTGAGGACGAGGTTGTTGATTCGGAAGCGTAGTCTGACGCAGCTATCGGTCTCGTGACCGAAGACCTCGTGGTTTTCACACCACTTGTCCTTGTCTCTTCCCAGTGGGCTTTTCCTGTAGTTGTTTGGTTCCTGCCAATAATTCGCTTCCTTCATTTCTTTCAAGATTATAGACAGCGGGGCATTCAAAGGAATGCAGTTGGCCAAATTTATTTCTTTTGGCTTCTGAAAATCCCCCTAGAAGGGTCTTTTCGGCTGAGGTTGCCAATGTCTTCCTTGTTGGTTGCCTGGGTGTGGCTTTGGTTGGTACTGCTTTGGATTATCCTTCGCCTTTGCTGCAGCGATTTTTGCCTTGTTCAGGCTTCTGAACCTTTCGAGGTCTATATACTCCTTGACTCTCGCGGCTAATTCTTCCATAGATTCCGCTGGGCGCTTTGCCATTTTTTCAGCTAGGGCATTGCCTCTCCGTCCGAGGTTTCGGATGAAAGCCCGAACAATTTCACCTTCTGTCAGGTTTCCCTGAATGTCAGAAATGTTCTGATTGAAGCGGACGTAGTAGTCGGCAAGGGACTCTTCGTTCTGCTGTTGGTCGTCGTCCAGAGCGTTTGCCCCTTTCAGCAGTGTGCGCTCGCCCATGTATCGCTGGATGAACTTGGCCTTTAGGTCTGCCCATGAAGTAATGCTTCCGCATGGCAGTGAGAAGAACCAGTGCGCTGCAGACCCGGCAAGAGTCTGTGAAAACGTCATTGCGAAATGATGCGGGTTCTTTGTTCTTCCCAGCAAAGAGGCCTCGTGCTTTTGCACGTGTTCAATTGGGTCTCCTTTTCCCCGGTAGGAGTCGCCTCCAATTCGATACAGTGCGTCTGGGACGCGACTGTCTACTAGGTGGTCAGCAAATGGATGTGATGCCCTTTCTTCAAGAGCATGCATGCCCTTTCTTCAAGAGCATGCATGCCCTTCATTTTTGCCTCTTTCATTTTCTTCTCCACCAACTCCTCTAACATCTCGGCGGTAAATCCCTTTACCGGTTCAGCATAACCTGTTGAAGGTTTTTGCTGACCATTGTTTCGGTAGATGTCAGATTGATCCCTACTTGTGGCCTGATAAGGATCGTCTCTCGTTGGTTGCTGCGGGTGGTAGAATGGGGGCTGCCTTTCGTTCCTCCATTGTTGAGCTCCTTGGAAAGGAGTATATGACCGTGCAGGTTCATATCTTGCGTGTTGGTTCCCACCCTGGAAGGGATTGCCATAGCGAATGGTGTCTTGTGACGTCTCCCTTGCTGGCGCAGCATACTGTTGGTTGACTGGAGGTGGCTGAGCTGTGTACCCTTGGTTTTTGAGAGACTCGCGGAATGCGAGTAGCTCTTCGAGGGCAGCCATCATCGCTGGAGTAACGGTGGGCATAGGGTTTGCCCCCGCTCTTTGCTCGCTCTGCGGCAATTCTGTTTGGGATTCATCTTCGTGCATTTGTGGTTCGAAACCGGGTGGATGCGCGTGATGCTTGTTCCTTGGCTCTCTGTGCTGTGCGTTGGGCACATTGTCAGTTGGTATGGATGAAGCTACGGAAGTAGCTCTCGGGATGTGGGAGGGTCCCGACTGGCTCCCCGCTGGAGCTTGGCATCCTGTTTTTTTGTTCGCCGGTGACTTCCTGGGGCGCCCTGGCATTTTCCTTAGGTTTTTCACCTCTTCGGGAGGGTTGTGATCACTCGCCATGATTTCTGTGGTACTGTAGCTTTTTGTTCGAATCGCGGAGACGGCGCCAATGTTGCGTCCGGGACGAACGAGGTCACGAGGACGCGTCTGTGGTTGTGCGGGTTGTGACCCTTCCGTCGGAGGTTGTGACCCGGCAAGGTTGTGACCCGGCAAGGTTGTGACCCGGCGAGGTTGTGACCCGGCAAGGTTGTGACTCTGGGCGGATGAGACTCTGGACGGATGTGACTCTGGGCGTCGGAACCTGCGCAAAGGACCAATGCTAGCACGGAGAGGGGGGGTGGTGCTAGCGGAGCCCTCTCCGATGCCTAAGTCACTATAGTGGCAAAAGGGTAATTTCTAGAGAGAGAGAATTCTAGAGAGAAGTCAGAGCTCAAAATACCAAAGTTGGGAAAATGAGAGAGTGAGTGAAAATGGGTGGCCAAGGCCTCCAATTTATAGGCTTCCTTGAGACCGGACCCGGTTTTAAAGCGGTTTGACGACGGTTCAAGAAAACAAGCGGGAACCGTCGTCCATATTGGTAATACGCGAACTTGACTTCTCTACACGTAACGGCGATCGCGGACACGGTAATCGCGGATACGGCAATCGCGCAATACCCGTGACGCAGCATGACCGAGAAGCTGCTATTCGTTTGCTCAAGTTCCATCTTGTTCGAGCTAGCCACCGAATGAAGCAGCATGCCGATAAACACAGGTCCGAAAGGAGCTTCGAGGTTGGAGATTTAGTCTACTTGAAGCTGCATCCCTACCAGCAAACCTCCTTGAAAGCTCATCGTCTTCATAAGCTGCTACCCAAGTTTTTTGGGCCCTTCAAAATTCTGCAGAAAGTTGGGATGGTGGCATATCGTTTGGAACTCCCTGCCACGACCAAAATTCATCCAGTGTTCCACGTATCTCAGTTGAAGAAGGTTCACGGTGCAGCTCCAACTGCAGTTCCTCTACCACCGGAGTTGTCTACACCACAAATACATGCACCGTGGCCATTCTGGATGATAAGCTTGGGAAGAGAGGCAACCGTGCTGTTCCACTGCTGCTTGTTCATTGGATGCATTCATCACCTGCCGATGCAACTTGGGAGCCTTTGGATGATTTTTGTCTTCGATACCAGATTTTGACCTTGGGGACAAGGTCTTTGGAGGGGGGGGGGGGGGGGGGAGAATTGATGCAGGACCAACCCATACATGCCCAGCTGAAATGGGAATGCAAACCAGGTCCAAGAAGAAAGCCGCGGCCCAGCTCGACACAGCAGCAGCCTGAGAATGTCATGTTCTGCTGTAGGAAGTATGGAGAGTTGGTTATGCCTTAGGGATCAGAGTAGCTAATGAATATTTACTATAAAAAGTAGCTGTACCCTTTTGTCAGTTTATGCATGGTACTGATTAGTCTCTTCTTCAAGAAACTCAATATATCATCTAATTCCTTTTCTTCTAATTCTCTTCTTCTCCTATTCTATCTTTGCTTGCTATCACCCTCATCACCTTTATTATGCTTGATTCCCTATTTATTTTTATTTTAATGTAATAAATATATTGTATTTCCATATAATTATTTGTCCATAACTATATAAGCAATATTTGCTTGTCCGTGTATATATACCTATTTATTTACTTATTTTAATCCATATATTGTTTTTCCATAATGCTAATCACTTGGGCAATATTTGCTTGAACATACATATGTAATATTTTTTTGTCCGTGTATTTACCTATTTATTATATTTATATAGGATATATTGTTTGTCAGTGTAGTTACCTATTTTAATTTATTCATATTCATTTATTAATTACTGCTTACGTGTCAGCTAGAGAGCCTCTGATGCCGGATCGTGAGGACACGTCTGTTTGTGCGGTTGTGCGGGTTTTCGGGCTGTAACCCTTCGTCTGGAAGAGGTTGGGCCACTGGCGAGTGTTCGGTTGACTCCCGTAAAGGTCTGTGTCTCGGTATGGCTGTGTCTCAGGTGGCGGTGGTCTGTGCATAAATGCGGATGTCTGGGCGACGATTCCTGCACAAAGGACCAATGCTAGCACGGAGAGGGGGGGGGGGGGGGGGGTGGTGCTAGCGGAGCCCTCTCCGAAGCTTAAGTCACTATAGGGGTAAAAGAGTAATTTCTAGAGAGATAATATTTCTAGAGAGAAGCCAGAGCTCAAAATACCAAAGTTGGGCAAATGAGAGGATGTGTGAAAATGGGTGGCCAATGCCTCCTATTTATAGGCTTCCTTGGGACCGGACCCGGTTTTAAAGCGGTTTGATGACGGTTCAAGAAAACAAGCGGTAACCGTCACCCATATTGGCAATGCGCGAACTTGACTTCTCTACACGTAACGGTAATCGCGAAAACGGTAATCGCACGATACCCGCAATGCAATCCGAAGGTCCGGTCCGGACGCGCGTAACGCACTTCCGGACCGTTTTGACCCTTTGGAGACGTTTTCCGAGTCGAGATGTAATTTTGACGTGTTTACGAGGCCCGTAATATAAATACGAACTCGAATTGGGCACATATCCATCAATATGCTTCTGGTCGCCCATACAGATGTTGATGATTTTCACCACCTGATCAGGGGTGATGGGGCCATTCAGGGGAATGGTCCTGTGTTGCAATGGTCCGGGACCGTCGACCACGAACTTTTCCGAGTGCGCGGGTTCCTTACCCTTATTCCTGGGCTGAACCTCCTGTTCTTCTTGAACCTCCCTCGGAGGAGATGGGGGCAACTCTTCTCGTGGAGGCAACTCTTCTCCCCTCTTGGCAGCCTCTCTTTTGTCTAGCAAAGCCTCCATGGCCGCCAAGAACATGGGCATACATCGGCCACTGCCTTAGCCAACTCCGGGTTTGAGGAAGCACCTACCTCCCTCCGCGGGATTTCCTCTCTGTGCACCACCGGATTTAGAGGAGCATCCACCTCCCTTCTCGGGATATCCTCCATGTTCACCGCCGTGTCTCGGGCTTAGTCCTCATAATCTTCACCATGCCCCCCTGTTTGAGAAACAACAGGGTGCTCACCTTGTTCAGCAGCATGCTCCGGCAACGCGGAATTCACAGTTCCAGCAGGGCGAGAACTGCTTGCCAGAGCTTGTTTCTTCTGCTTGCCACCACCAGCCATCGATCTAGTAGAAACTATTGTGACTTTTTGTCAGATTCCCACAGACGGTGCCAATGTTGGATCACGGTCGAAGCTCCTTTACGTTCTTGACGGAAAGCTTGAACTCCTGGGCTCCGCGTAATCCTGCAAAAGGGGATGACCTGGGTGGTGACCCAGAATCCCTCTCCGATGCTTAAATGAGAGTATGAACGATGGGGTGGTAAGCAGTAATCTAAGTTCGTATTAGAATGTGTGTTTTCTGAGGTAACTTCCTCCTTTATATAAGAGGGGAAGTTGCCTCAGTTACCTGTAACCGCGCTTGGCTGTTTTACCCACGTTCTGTATATCTCGTTCAGGATTCCATGTATCTCGCCCCACGCTCCGCGTATCTCGCCCACGCTCCGTGTATCTCGGGCACGCCCTGCGTATCTTGGGGGAGGTTATCTGTATCTCAACCGTTTCCCACTACTCTATTTAGTAGGCGGGTTTCTTGGTCTTATCCTCTGATCACAAGTCCCAATCCATATCGGGGACTCCAGAGTTATCTCATTCTAGGTCACCACCCAGGACCCCTCGTCCCACGGGACAGAGCCAACTTTCTCGGGGCTTTATTATCGGGGCCTTCTCAAAGGCATATCGGGGCCTACTCAGAGGCTTCTCGTCGGGAGCGTTCTGCTCATATATCGGGACCGATCTCGTCGGGACCCTTCATACTGGGCTTCTGGACCTTCCAGGTCTTTCACAAGGCCTACTGGGCTTACCCGCCGTTTATTAGCTGTTAACGGGGCTAACGATTACATCGGAACCCATCAGTACATATATAATGTTTCACTTAGGTGGCGATCTCATAAGCTTTATCAATCAAAATGTATAGATTTTTTATTTAAATAAAAAATATTTATTTATTTCTTAATTTATGTATAAAGTTTCTTTGTTTTATATAGAACAAAAAATAGGAGATGTTTTAAAAAATACTATATAAATAAGTGAAAAAAAAACACACTGATTTCTGTTATATATATAGCTTTTTAAATATTTTTTTCAAACGTATTATATATATATATATATATTTGAATATAATTCTCTAATTGGTCTTTAATATATATATATATTCTATATAAGTTATATGTTTCTCTTTTTTATATACTGTATTTATTATATATAAATATATAAACATTTTGAAGAACATTTATATTTTTCATGTAACTACAATTTCACAATAAAATCTTAGAATGTCCTATCATCATTATTTTTTTTTTGTCAATATCATAATTAACTTTCTACCTCAGCAATTTTCCACCTCTCATAGCATATGTCTACATTTATAAAGCTTAATTTGTGAAAAAGTGAAAAAATAATAAAAAGCTCTTAAATAAGACATTTATTTAATATTATTTCCTAAGACAGTTGTATATGTGCTTTTACATGAGGGTCAATTTTTTTTATAAGCTAATAACTTACACGAGGGCACAGGGAATGAAGATCTTCTTAAGGGGTCACTAACTAATTGATTGCCGAAGATTTTGCCCGGTTTGCTCTCAACAACCACATCTGCAAAGTTTGCATCACAACCAACCCTATTATGCATATATCACAAAAACAAAAGCAAAAAAAAAAAAAACTTTTAAAAAAAGCAAAATCAATAATTAATGAGACTTACCTCTGGAATGATCCTATAAACCGATAGATTGCAGTAAATCAATCCTCAAGGCAGCATGTAGTGGCTGACGATAGTAAAATCCTTAAACCGTACCAACTAAGATAGACACAAAAGCAACAATGGAATCAATGTGTATTAATGACCTTACATCATAAGATATTAGCAAAAAATCTTGATTGGTTATATAAAAAAATTATTGATCGGTTATATTCTATATTTCTAATAAATACTAATTCACTTTAATGGAGCAAGGTACCAAACCCTGCTCTTTCCCGCATTCCATTTCCCTCATAAAAACGATGTTGTTATGCATTCATCAACGAAGTTGTTACGTATTCATCGTCTTATCTATAAATAGAATCAAACACCACAATTTTCATCAAGGTTGTTTATTGACAAATAGTTATATTTCCAATTTATGAAAATGAGAGGTTTAGGTTTTCAAGAAGATCCGTTTCAAGTTCGGATACGTTCAATTTAAGCCCGAGGCGTGATGATAGAAGTGTCGCAGGATGTGTGATCTCTTAAATGGACGTGTACTTATGAGTATAATTATCTCTTAAAAGGAATCATATCAAGAAAAATTTACTCGAATACTTACATGTGGGCTGTTGGATCACGAGCGAAGCTCCGTTACGTCCTTGACGGAAAGCTTGGACTCCTGGGCTCCGCGTAATCCTGCAAAAGGGGATGACCTGGGTGGTGACCCAGAATCCCTCTCCGATGCTTAAATGAGTATGGTGATCAATGGGGTGGTAAGCAAAAGTCTAAGTTCGTATTAGATTATTCCTTTTCTGAGGTAACTTCTTCCTTTATATAGGAGGGGAAGTTACTCAGTTACCTGTGGCCGTGATTGGCCGTTTTGCCCATGATTCCGTGTATCTCGCCACGATTCCGTATATCTCGCCCCACGCTCCGCGTATCTTACCCATACCGCCGTGTATCTCGGGCACGCCCTGCGTATCTCGGGGGAGATTATCTGTATCTTAACCGTCTTCCCACTACTCTTATCTAGTAGGCGGATTTCTCGGTCTTATCCTCTGATCACAAGTCTCGACTCCTGTCGGGGACTCCAGAGTTGTCTCATTCCAGATCACCACCTAGGACCTTCAGTCTCTACGGGACAGGTCCAGCTTCTGCGGGGCTTTATTATCGGGGCCTTTGCTAAGGCATATCGGGGCCTGCTCGGAGGCTTCCTGTCGGGAGCGTTCGGCTCTTATGTCGGGGCCGCTTAAGTCGGGACCCTTCGTACTGGGCCTCTGGGCCTTCCAGACTTTCACGAGGCCCATTGGACCTACTCGCCGTCCATTGGCTGTTAACGGGGCTAACGATTACATCGGAACCCATCATTTGCCCCCAAGACATGGGGGACTTTTAGTTCGTCATGTCTTCTAATTCAGCTTTTCTAACCTCGTTGTCAGAGGTTTTTGTTTTCATACCTTCCGATAGCACCGTCAGAGGCTTTTGTTTTCATCTCTTCCGATACCACCGTCGGAGTCTTTTGCCTCGTGTGTGATTGTTGTATAACAGAGTCTCTTACTCATGATTGCCTTGGGCCCACCAGGCCCCATGGGCAGTTGCCAAATCCGAGGAGACTCCTCGGTTACTGTAGCATTAAATGCCTAGGGATAAGGAAACGACGTTTAAACCAGCGTGACTGCTGTTTTCTGAAAAAGCAACTGTGACGTCACACATGTCCCTTCCGTGCCTATGATCTCGGCGATTAAGATCGTGTCGTTTCCTCTTCAATGGTGCAGATCAAGCCCATCCAGCTGTCTCTTCCGTACTATCTCCCCAATTTCAACGATTGTGATCAAATCGTTTCATCTTCAACGGTCAAGATTGAGTCCCTCCAATTGTCCTTTTGCCTATAAAAGCCAAACCCTGGTCTTATTCACTTCTTCTGCACTCTCTCGCTTTCAGCCATCTTTGCATTCGAAGCTTCCTCTTCAAGCTCCTCCTGGTGTTCAAGTGATCCGAGGCTTTCAACCCTTCCGATCTTCCTTTACCATACTTCTTCGACCACCGATCATGTCTGGTAAGAATTTCTTTCTGCGTTTTCGTGATTTGCTTGCTGTTTGTTCTTCTTTTCTCAAATCCTTTTGCTTACAACCGTTTTAGACGAAGCTAGTTCTGAGGCTAGGACTCCTTTCACCTTCGAGTTCGCTGTCAATGAGATCTCGGAGGCTACATATGAGGTTGCCCTTAGAGAGGGGTGTATTACCTCCGATTGGGAACCTCGTTTTCCGTATGAGTCCCAGTCTGCTGCCAGGAGGAAGCACATCATTACACCTCCTCGGGCAGGGGAAGTGTTCGTCTCCGCTGGGCAAATAAGCGCGGGGATTCGGTTCCCTTTCTGCGGAAACATGGTGGAGATGTGCAACTTCTACAAAACGCATCCCTGTACCTTCTCTCCACACGCCATCCGCGTGTGGAATGCCTTCCAACTCTTATGCCACCGCCAGCAGTGGACGTACAGTCTTCTGCTGTTCCTCACTTTCTACGGCATGAAGTGCAACAAAGCTGGTGTCTGCTCCTTCTCCCCCGACTCCCCAAGTGGACAAAGGAGCAACTTTCACGTTTCGGCTGGGACAGCGAAACTTGGAAGTTCCACAAAGATCGGGTGCTGATTCGTGATTCTGGGTCCGACAACAGCGGCTGGAAAAAGTACTACTTCTTCGTCCAGCACAGCTCTGTCCCCTGGCCCCGATGGGAGGTCGTGGCGGATCCTGCCCCCAAGCTCCAGGATTATACTGAGGATGACCTCAACACCCTCCAGATGGTTCAACTCTATCGCTGGGGAGACAACTTCATACCCCTCGATGCCAACAAGCTCCAAGAGAGGAATCTGATTACTATCGGAGTCCGACTCCTTGACTCTGTTTCCAAAGATTTAGTCATCTGGGTAATATTTCTAATTATTTTATTTTTACCTTTGCAGCCAAGAAGGCTTCTCTGTTGACTCATCTCATTCTGAAGCAGGGCGAGACTGATGCCGTCCAGAGTGGCTCTAAGCGGAAGCGCAAACTGGTGAAGAAGGGTGCCTCCTCCTCCACTCCCTTGTCTGCTGCTCCTCCTACCGACGAGCAAGTCGGAGTCAAGAAGGCCAGGCGGGAGGAGATAGATCGGGCCTTCGGGGCCACCACCGTCGAGGAAGGTAAGCGCGTTCGTCGTGCAATTAAACGATATAAAAAATTAGTCCCCAAGGAGTTTATCCCCGCCGATCGGGAGTCGCGGGTTCGGGAAATTAAATATATTCTTCAAGGAGAAGTCCCTCGCGTTCTCAAGGCGGGATATTACAACTTCCATGGGAAAGACCAACATGTTGAACGTCAAATTCTCTGGTGTCTTGGCGGAGTTATTCCTGATCATGTTCGTCCTGCCACCGCAGGTCCCTTGGAGACTCCTGCCCCGACGGAGGCTATCATTCCAGCGGAGACTGCAGCTCCGCAGGAACTAATGCTGGAGGACGTCCCGGCGGAAGCTCAGTTCCGTCGGGTGACCGATTTGGAGGCTTCTCCATCTGTCGAGGAGCCTGAAGAGGGGGGCCTGCTTCTTCGCGGCAGGTCGGGGTCCAGGAGCGTGAGGCCCGCTGTTAGGGACGTGTCCCAGAGTCCTCCTCCTATTCTTCGCACTCCAACTCCCGAGCCTCCGACTGAGATAGCTCCTCCCACCACCGGGGCCGAGCCTATCCCTCGTCTTCCGATGGACGATGTGTACAAAATCTACACTTCCGACCAGGCAGCGATCCCTTGGCGTCCGATCGAATCCCTCCACGAGTTTTTGATCCGTCGGGACAATCTTGAGCCTGACTTGGCCCTGCATCTGCTGTCAGGGTCGATTCCTCCTGCTTTGAGACGGCCACTTTGCCTGTCGCGGGAGGATATCGAAGAGGAGTTCCGTGCCATGGCCGTCCGTCGGATGGAGGTAGTACCTTACCGTTCCTCGTTTTCTTCTTTATTCCTACTTTCGATCACTGAATTCTTTATCTTTTTTCCCTTCGTCTTAGGAAACTGCGGACCAGCAGCGTAGCTTTGCCATCGCCTTGGCTCTGAAGAGCGCTTTGGAGGAGGCTGAAGCCAAGTCGAATCCTGAAGCCTTAGCCAAGCTTCAGGTGGAACTCGACGAGGCGGTGGCGGCCAAGAACAAGATGGCCAAGGAGAAGGCTCTCCTCGATGACATGTCCTCAAACCTGCTCAAGAAGGTCCACGACCATGAGGCTGTCATGCGTCGAGAGCGGAAGATGGCCCAGGTGGAGCAGCAGCGGAACGAGGGGGAGAAGCAGCAACTCGTTCGCGAGAAGAACGTCTTCGCGGATCTTCTGGCGGAGGCCAAAGCCACGCTTGAGGCGGAAAGGGCAGAGTTCTCTGCCAAGCTGGCTGAGGCAAAGGCCCAAGGTCTCGAGGAGGGCCGCCTGCAGGGCCGCGAGGAGGGCCGCCTTCAGGGCCACAGGGAGTATCGGGACTCTGAAGAGTTCAAGGTGGCTGCTGTAGAGTTTTGCAAGTCCGAGGTGGAGGATGTGCTATATAATGCTGTTGAGGAACTCTACACAGCCTACGCGGATTCCATTGACTTCACGAAGTCCGAGACTCTTTCCCCCGTCGCGGAGAAGTACTTCAACCTCCCCGCGGAGAGTGAAGAAGCCGCTGCTGTGGACCTGACTCCGCCAACCGCGGAGCCTTCTGTCCAGGCCCCTCCAAACCTTGCTCCCTCCGACGCTGCTGAGGATCCATCTTCCAACAAGGACCAAGTTTAATGCTTACATCCTTTAGTCCTTGTTGTCTTTCCCCTTTATCTCTTGTAATGAACTCCTTTGGCCTTCTGGCCTTTATATAAATAGTTTTCCTTCCATCTGTTTTGGCACCGATATTCGTTTGCACTTTATCTAAAGCGGCTTTAAATTCGTTACTCAGAACATTCTGATGCGCCATTAAAATGACTTCATACGTCCTTCCGACGTTTTACTCGAGACTTTACCATTTAAGGTTTCTCATCTAATCGGGACTTCACCACTTAAGGTTTCTCGTCCAATCGGGACTTCACCACTTAAGGTTTCTCGTCCAAAATCGGGACTTCACCACTTAAGGTTTCTCGTCCAAAATCGGGACTTCACCACTTAAGGCTTCTCGTCCAATCGGGACTTCACCTCTTAAGGCTTCTCGTCCTTGCCTTTCAAGGCCATTTTCACACCCCTTGGGGCTTTTGCTGCATCTCAACCGGACGGCTTAATCGTACCCTTTAAGGCTTTTGGCCGCGTCATATAGACGACTTACGCGGACCCATCAGGGCCTTTTCGTACCCGTTAAGGCTTTTGGCCGCATCATATAGACGACTTACGCGGACCCATCGGGGTCTTTTCATACCTAGGCTTTTGGTTGCATCATATAGACGACTTACGTGTACCCCGTAGGGCTTTTGTCCGTACCTGTTAAGGCTTTTGGCCGCACCATATAGATGACTTACGCATCCCCCGCGGGGCTTTCATCGTACCTCGGAAGGCTTTTGCCGCGTCACTCAGGACGTCTTATTAACAGTTAGAATAAATTTGAAAGCAATTTGATCGGAAGGCAACTTCTTTTATTCACTAATAATTCAAAGTAGGCTTACATCGGATCTTATTGATAGACAATTTGCGCCATTCGCGGCGGCTTCATATCAAACATGATACTTCTTCAAGTGTTCACCACTGAAGGAATGCTTCAAAGTCTTGCCATCGAGGTCCTCTAGCTTGTACGCGTTGGGTGCCGGCATCCTTACGATCTTGTAGGGTCCTTCCATTTTTGGCGATAGCTTGTTGATCCGATCTTGATGAACAAACTCGTTCCTCCGCCAGACAAGTTCTCCCACGAAGAATTGTCGGGACTTGACACGCCGATTGTAATATCGGGCTGTTGCCAAACGCATCCGAGCCTGGACTTCATCAGCTTTCCACCTCTTTTCCTCGAGCAAGTCTAAGTCTAGACGTCTCATTTCCTCGTTTGTCAGAGGCTCGTTATACTTCGCGCGATGGGACGCCACCGCTATTTCCACGGGAGCGACTGCCTCCGTGCCATAGACCAGGCCAAACGGAGTTTCTCCTGTTGATTGCTTGGGTGTTGTTCTCACAGCCCACAGCACGTTCTCGAGCTCATCCAGCCAATGGCCTTGCAAGGCATAGACTCTCTTCTTCAAGCCATCCATCACGATCTTGTTGGCTGATTCTACCTGGCCATTGGTCTGAGCGTGACGGACTGAAGCGGTCCGATGTTCGATGTTCAACTCCTCCAGGTACTCCTTCAACTGAGCCCCATTGAACGGAGGGCCATTGTCGCTGATCAGCACTCGAGGTACCCCATATCGGGATATGATCTGAGTTTGGAGGAACTTGAGGATTTGCTGCCCCGTCGTTCTAGCCAAAGCTTTAGCCTCTATCTACTTTGAGAAGTAGTCGATGGCCACGAGCAGATACTTGCACTGACCTTTCGCTTGGGGAAGTGGTCCCACCAAGTCAATTCCCCATTGCGCGAAGGGCCATGCACTCCTGATGGGCATTAAGTCTGCGGCGGGAGCCACGATATTCGGAGCGTACCTCTGGCATGTATCACAGGATCGGACCATTGCTGTCGCCTCCTTATTCATCGAAGGCCAATAGTAGCCCAAGTTCAATGCCTTCCTCACTAGAGATCGCCCGTTCATTGCAGGCCGCGACTCCCTCGTGTAGCTCCCTCAGGATCCGATTCGTGTCAGGTTCCGCTACGCATTTTAAGAAAGGCTTTACGTACCCTTTTTTGTATAACTGGTTGTCCACCATCGCGTAGTTGTCTGCAATCCGACGCATCCTGACAGCTGCCACTTTGTCATCTGGGAGTACCCCCGTAGTCAGATACGTGACCATCGGGGTTATCCAAGTGGGCTTCTCTTCTTCCTCTGATCCTGTCTCGATAGCGGAGATCTCCACCGGATCAATGTTTGAGATAATCACCTTTTCTAGGAAATGCACCTTCCGATTCTCCTCAGGGGCCACTCCCAGAGCAAACTTGCTCAAGGCATCTGCTTCCGCGTTTTCTTCCCTCGGGATCGCCTCAATGTCGAAGCTTTTGAAGCTTCCCTTCAAAGTTTGCACCTCGTGCAAGTACTTTTTCATTGTTGGGCTCTTGGCTTCATAGTTCCCCTGGACTTGGTTTACAACCAAGCTGGCATCACATTTTACTTTCAAATGGTCGACCCCTGTACCCTTGGCAATCTTAAGGCCTGTGATGAGAGCCTCATACTCCGCTTTGTTGTTGGTGGCTTTGAACGTCAACGCCAAGGCATATCGTAGGGGCTCGCCTCCACCAGGCGGTATCAATACGAATCCTGCCCCCGAGCCTTCTACACTGGATGAACCATCAGTGTACATCTCCCAAGTATTCTCCTCATTTGGCTGTTCTGGCTGTTGTTCTGTTGTCGGGACTTCCTCCATGGTTGCCCCCTCTGCGGGACCCGTTACTTCCAGATCGGGTGCCGTAGACTCAGCTATAAAATCTGCCAACGCCTGGCCCTTAATAGCGGTTCTCGGAGCGAAATGAATACGGAACTCCGTCAGCTCGATGGCCCATTTCACCAATCTCCCCGACGCCTCCGGTCGGTTCAAAAAGTGCTTCAAGGGCTGATTAGTCAATACCGTGACTTCATGGGCATGGAAGTAAGGTCGTAGCTTTCGAGCGGCAATAATCAACGCGAAGAGATACTTCTCAATAGCGGGATAGTTTATTTCAGACTTGGCAAACGCCTTGCTTACATAATAGATAGGCACTTGGTTGCCCTTGACAATTTTAATCAAAACAGAACTAACAGCCACATCAGAAACAGCCAAATAGAGATAAAGCGGCTCGCCTGGAACGGGTTTCGCCAACGGCGGAAGGGTGCGGAGGTGTTGCTTGAGTGCTTGGAATGCCTCCTCGCACTTGTCAGTCCATTCGAACTTCTTGTGGGCCCTCGGGACATCAAAAAATGGCATGGCTCGGTCACTCGCCTTGGATAGGAAGCGATTCATCGCGGCCAAGCGGCCATTCAGCATCTAGACCTCCCGATGAGTCTTCGGGGACTGCATCTCCTCAATCGCCCGCAGCTTCTCGGGGTTCACCTCGATTCCTCTCTGGCTCACCATGAACCTAGGAACTTCCCCGAGTTCACCCCAAAAGCACATTTGTCGGGGTTCAGCCGAACCTGATGGAACTTCATCCGCTCAAATGTCGCCGCCAAGTTCTGGACATGGTCTCCTGCCTGTCGGGACTTTACCAGCATGCCATCCACATACGCCTCCATGGTTTTCCCCAGCATGTCTCCGAACAACTTGTTCACCATCCGCTGGTAAGTTGCTCCGGCATTGATCAATCCGAAGGGCATCACGTCGTAATGGTAGACGTCACTGTCGGCATAAAAGGCTGTATGGGGGCATGCTCTTTTGCCATCTTGATCTGGTTGTACCCGGAGTAGGCATCCATGAAGCTCAGCAGTTCATGCCCCGATGTGGCATCTACCAACTGGTCAATCCTCGGGAGCGGGTAGCAATCCTTCGGGCAAGCTTTGTTCAAGTCGCGGAAATCGACACACATCCGCCACTTCCCGTTACTCTTTCGTACCAGGACTGGGTTAGCCACCCAAGTCTGGAATCGGAGCTCCTTGATGAATCCAGCATCGAGCAATCTGCCCACCTCTTGCTGGATCGCGATCCTCTTGTCCGCACCCATCGGACGCCTTCTCTGCGCGATAGGCTTGATCGCGGGGTCTATCTTTAGCTCGTGCACTATCACGTCGGGGCTGATTCCTGGCATATCACTCGGGGACCAGGCAAACAGCTCCTTAAACTCCTTCAGGAGCTCGATCAACTCTTTGGCTCTCTCCTCCGATAGGGCAGATCCGATCTTCACCTTCCTCTGAGGCCCATCAATTTCGACTTCCTTCAAGTCCTCCATGGGGGCGGGACGCCCATACTCCTCTCGGGGATCGGCATCAGTCTGAAGGACAGTCATGGCTTCCCTCCTCCTCCGTCGGGTAGCATTAACATAGCATTTTCGCGACGCTACCTGGTCACCCTTGACCTCTCCGACTCCGTTGTCCGTCGGAAACTTCATCTTCTGATGGACCATCGAGGCGACTGCCATGAGAGGGTTGATGGTGGTCCTCCCGATGATCGCGTTGTATGCCCCCACGGACTCCACTACGACGAAGTCCACGTTTCGCTTCTCCATCTTCCAGCCACTACCAAACTCTACTGGTAAGGTAATCATTCCCAACGGGTAGGAAGTGGAGCCAGAGAAACCCACCATCGGGAAGTCCACCTGCGTCAGGTCCTTCTTCGTCTTTCCCATGGCTTCCAAAGCGTCCATGAAGAGAATATCGGAGGAGCTCCCTCCGTCTATCAGGATCCGCTTCATCTCGAATCCGTCCACGTCCAGGGTCACGACCAAGGCGTCGTCGTGAGGGCTCTCCACGCCTACTAAATCCTCCGCCGAGAAAGAAATTACCATTTCCTCCTTCAGGGTCCACGACCTGGACCTTTTGCCTAGCACCACCGCGGCAGATATGCGGGAAGCGTAGTTCTCCCTTGACGCATAGGTATCACCTCCCGTCGCCATCCCTCCATGGATGACGTTGATAGTTCCGCGCCTCTCCTTACGGGCACCTGATCCTGAAGCCTCATGCTCGACCTTCTTCTTCTTCGGGGATCGGTCACGGGATTTGGAGCGGGACCGTGACCGACTTTTGGAACGGGATCGGCACCGTCCCCTCCCGACGAACTCTTTCAGCTTTCTCTTCTGGATCAGCTTTTCAATCTCCTTCTTCAGCTCCCGACAGTTCTCAGTGTCGTGACCATTGGCTCGATGGTAGCGACAGTAACGGTCAGGGCGGCCTCCTAGGAATTCGCCTTCTTTCCTCGGGGGGTATCGGGCGAGACCCTGTCTGTCCATCACAGCTAACACAGAGGTCATCGAGCTATTGATGGGAACAGCCCGACTTTCTCTGTTGTCCTTCCTCGGAGGACGTTTGTCTTCTCTTTTATCGGGACGACCACGGTTCCTACTTCCCTCCGACTTGTCGCCCCCTTTGCGATCATCCGACAGCTTGGACGATGGCTTTCCTCTCCCTGATTTCGGGGGATCGAGCTCTCCGGCAGCAATCTTCGACTCCTGGACGTCGATTTGCTGTTTCACCCTCGCTTGCAGGGCCTCTATACTCCACACGGCCTTCGCGGCTACGCTGTGCATCAGATCGGAGCCGTACGGAGCGCTCAGGTTCCGCAGGAAAGTACGGATGGTCTCTCCCTCCGAGATTTCTTCGTCAATCTCCGCAGCACTGGCAGTGAAACGTTGGTAATAATATGCCAACGATTCGTCGGGCCTCTGCACCACCTGAGTTAAAATCCTCACGCTCTTCAGGAGGCGCCTCCGCCCTTAGTACTGCTTGATGAAGCGATCGTGCATATCAGCCCAGCACGTGATGCTTCCTGGCGGGAGGCTGAAGAACCAAGTCATGGCCCTTTCTCCCAGGGTTATCGGGAACAACGAGCACACGAGCACACGAGATCGTCGTTAGAGGTCCTACCCATACAGGCCTGGACATGCCTTTGCACATGGCGGACTGGGTCTCCTTCACCGTCGTACTCCTTGATTGTCGGGATGCCTATCCCGGGCGGGGCGACGGTGTCGATCAGTCGCGGGACGAAAGGATGGCTAGACCGATCCCTCAGTTCCGACGTCATCTGCTTCTGATCACCCATGCAGATGCTAACGATCTTCACCACTTGATCAGCGGTGATGGGGCCATTCAGGGGAATGGTCTTGTTCTGTACTGGTCCCGGGCCGTCGACCACGAACTTCTCCGAATGCATAGGTTCTTTACCCTTGCTCCTGGGCGGAACCTCCTGTTCCTCTGGGACCACCCTCGGAGGGGGTGGTGGTAACTCCTCCTGCGGAGGCAACTCCTCCGCTCTCCTGGCAGCCTCTCTCTTGTCCAGCAAGGCTTCCATGGCAGCCAGGAACATGGGCATGGCATCTGCTACTGCTTTGGCCAAATCCGAGTTCGAAGACGACCCTTCTTCCCTTCGCGGGACTCTTTCTCCTCCATGGCCCACCGGGTTCGGGGGAGCCTCATCCTCCTCCCGACGCGGGATATCTTGCCTGTTCGTCTCTGTGTCTCAGACTGAGACCTCAAAACCATCACCTTGCCCCCCTGTCTGGGAAAGAGCAGGGTTTTCACCTTGTTCAGCAACACGTTCTGGCAACTGGGAGTTCATAGTTCCTGCGGGACGGTAACTGCCAACTTGAACCTGTTTCCTCTTACCACCACCGGCCATTGATCTAGTAGAAGCTACCTTGACTTTTCGTAAGATTTCCCACAGACGGCGCCAATGTTGGATCACGAGCGAAGCTCCGTTACGTCCTTGACGGAAAGCTTGGACTCCTGGGCTCCGCGTAATCCTGCAAAAGGGGATGACCTGGGTGGTGACCCAGAATCCCTCTCCGATGCTTAAATGAGTATGGTGATCAATGGGGTGGTAAGCAAAAGTCTAAGTTCGTATTAGATTATTCCTTTTCTGAGGTAATTTCTTCCTTTATATAGGAGGGGAAGTTACTCAGTTACCTGTGGCCGTGATTGGCCGTTTTGCCCATGATTCCGTGTATCTCGCCACGATTCCGTATATCTCGCCCCACGCTCCACGTATCTTACCCATACCGCCGTGTATCTCGGGCACGCCCTGCGTATCTCGGGGGAGATTATCTGTATCTTAACCGTCTTCCCACTACTCTTATCTAGTAGGCGGATTTCTCGGTCTTATCCTCTGATCACAAGTCTCGACTCCTGTCGGGGACTCCAGAGTTGTCTCATTCCAGATCACCACCCAGGACCTTCAGTCTCTACGGGACAGGTCCAGCCTCTGCAGGGCTTTATTATCGGGGCCTTTGCTAAGGCATATCGGGGCCTGCTCGGAGGCTTCCTGTCGGGAGCGTTCGGCTCTTATGTCGGGGCCGCTTAAGTCGGGACCCTTCGTACTGGGCCTCTGGGCCTTCCAGACTTTCACGAGGCCCATTGGACCTACTCGCCGTCCATTGGATGTTAACGGGGCTAACGATTACATCGGAACCCATCATGGGCTATGGCATGACAAAAACGTATTTGAAGGGGCTTCTAACTTGGGAGATGCATGTGGTGTCCGGCTGCCCCTTCTTCTTCCAACAACATTCCCCTCTGTCAACATGAGAAAAATTAATTAGGCATTAGTTAAAAAGAGAATGCAATAGTAAGAGTTTAACAAATTGAGGATTATTTATATATACATAGTGGATTTCTTTTTAATCGTGATTTTATATTACTATAGTATACAAAATGTTAGCTTTAATTTAGCTAATTAATATTGTATATATATATATATATATATAACATTTAATATAGGGTTGGTTTAGATTTGGCCGTGATTACTTATGGTATAATATGACCATAACGTAATATATGTTTTATCATCTATTATTGTATTTCTTTATATAGCATAATATAATAATTATTATTCTATATATATATTGCTTACGTGACAGTCTATGGTCTTCCGAAACCAAACTGTATAGATAATGGCATAATGCGTTTAAATGGAAATTTTTATTTAATTTGTTTCTTTATTTTACGTAGAGCCTAAATTAGGATATAAAAAAAATTCTTAATTTACACTCAATTAATATTTTGTATCTAAATTTATAGAGTGTCAATTAAATGTTAATTAAATTAGGAAACGCTGACTGGACAAACTGTCTACGTGTCAGTCAGAGGGCTTCCGATACCGAATTAATATAATATAGTAGATAGTAGATATGTAATATATATTGATTCTTCATCGAATGTAAATTATATATATATATATATATATATATATATATATATTAAATTGATAAATATATTTATTATATAAGGAACTTAATTAAAGGTTAAATACAAAGTAGTTACATATATGTATATATATTAATGGCCCACAAAAGTACATGGTATTTAAATATATAATTAATAGTGAAATAAATCTATTTATATATGCACACTTACTACACAATAAATAATATTATATTACTATTATTAAACAATATACACCTACGTTCATGCTCATCCGGGTAAGTTTATTATTGATAGATGTTTTATAGCATAATATTATTTATTATTATCTATATATATTGTGCTTACGTGGCGGCCTATGGTCTTCCGGAACTAAACTGTATAGATTTATTATTTAAAATGAAACTTTTAATTAATTTGTTTCTTTAAATTGCGTAGAGATTAAAAAAGGATGTAAAAATACTTCTTAATTTTCAATCAATCAATATTATGTATCTAAATTTAGAGAATGCAAAGACCATTGGTGCGAATTTTGAATCCTTAATCGACATCGAACCGATAGGTGGAAGCGAGGGTTACGTTCGAGGCTATATTCACATGAAGGTGGAGATTGATGTCTCTAAACCTCTTTTCCCGGGATTTTGGTGGACGAATGACAAAGGAGAGGATCTCTGGGCGGATGTAAAGTACGAACGCCTACCGGATTTTTGCTATGGGTGCGGGAAGCTCGGTCATTCCTTAGCACATTGTAATGCGGCAGTAGTCAAGTCAGAGGCATACCCCGACTACCCGATGTATGGCTCTTGGCTCAGGTGTGTACGTCTAAAGAAAATACGAAGAATACTATGGATACTAAGGAAAAGGAGAAGAGCAATCAATCTGGTGAAGGACTAATGCAATGGAAAAAATTAATGGAGAGGGCTACAGGAACCTCAGTGCTTGAAGAAGAAGGTTTGAATCAAGACAGTCAAGAACAGCCTACGGTGCTAAGGAATAAGTTTGAACGCCCAGGAAGTAGCCGAAGGATTGATGCACAAATACAAATCCCTATCATTATAACCATGCCACAACCAGAATGTAGCACCCAAGGACGAAAACCACCCCAACATAATGAAGATGTGGATGGTACAGACGACACAAACCTCTCTATGATGGCATATCTGCCGGCTACACCCATGAATCATGCAGTCGACTTTCAAATGATAAACGAGGAATCCACCGAGCAAATGATCAATACGAAGCCGCTGATCGAGGAAATTATAGAACACTCATCGCCAATAAGAGAAGGCATCATACCCCCTGTCCAAACTGGATTAAGCCCGATCATTAACCGCCTATCATTGAAGAGGAAAGTAGGGGAGGACGATGACATCGAGGTGGTGGAGCGAAAGAAGGGCAAAACCCTAGCTATTGTTCCTCACGTGCATGGAAGAGGGTATGTGGGGCGTGGAAGGGGAAGGGGACGACCAATGGGAAGTCGGGGCCGAGGAAGGATATCGGCATCAGCGAGATTACAATTGACTAACATTACGGGTTCTGGTAGCTGTCCCGAAACAGCTACACGGGGGCCATGAGTCTACTCTTCTGGAATTGTCAGGGAATTGGGTCCGACCTGACGATTCCACATATCAAGGACCTACAAGGAAGGTATAACCCGACCATTATCTTCCTTATGGAGACAAAAAATCAGTTGGGAGTATGTGAGAGGGCGATACAAGAAGTTGGAATGCGGAACGCGGTCTATGTAGATCCGGAGGGTCGATCCGGCGGTCTAGCCCTTTGGTGGAATAACGATGTTAGCATTGGTGTTTTGTTTAAATCAAAGAACGTTATTGATTGTACCGTCCGTTGTGAATCAACAGGTGCGTTGTGGTATTTGACGTGTGTGTACGGTAATCCTTTCTTGGATAGGCGCATGGAAAATTGGCAAACGATTTACGTATATCTAGGCGGAGGACAGGGCCATGGCTGTGTGTGGGCGACTTCAATGAAATCCGAGCACATCACGAAAAAAGGGGAGGGTCAAGGAAGGATCAAAACCGAATTGACACTTTCAACGCGATGATCGATGGTGCGGGATTAATGGATCTGAGCTTCAAAGGTCAACCATTTACCTGGTCCAATAATAGAAGAAACGGGATTCTTGTTAGACAACGACTCGACAGAGGGTTGGTTAACTCGGCATGGTTAGCTCTAAATCCCAAGGCACAAGCAGTCCATGAACCGGCTATTGGATCTGATCACTGCCCAATTGCCGTGGTTTATAACTATGGCGATAAACGAGGCCCGCACCGATTCCGATTTGAGGAGATGTGGATGGAACATGAGGAATGTGACCCATTGATAAGCACGACGTGGGGAGCCCGACTACCACCGCGCAGAGGACCCCGAGGGGCCATTGTAGAACGGAAACTCGCAAATTGTCGACGTAATCTCATCACTTGGAGTAAGGCCCGATTTGGTAACAACAAAAAGGAAATGATAGCGGTGTATGCCCGAATTAAACTACTGAAGGAGCAGGCTGGTGATGGGGGATCTATATCGGAGGAGGCGGACCTTCTCAAAAGGCTTGGTGAATTGTGGAAACGAGAGGAAATCTACTGGAAGCAACGCTCAAGGGTTAAATGGCTAAATCACGAGGATCAGAACTCGAAATTCTTCCATATGACAATGATAGACCGAAGAAGGAGGAAAAAGATAATGCACCTCGTTGATGAGACTGGCCAGCCGGTCACGAGCGAAGAAGGCATCGGCAACATTATGAGTACGTTTTTCCAACGACTTTTCACCACCGAAGGAAATCGAAATTGGGGAGACCTCCTTGATCTCGTCCCTAGTATGGTCAATGACCAGGTGAATGTGCACTTAATGAGCCCAATTGAGATGGAGGAGGTCAAACGCGCTACTTTTGGGCTGGGAGGATCTAAGGCACCGGGTCCAGATGGTTTTCCGGGTATCTTTTTCCAAAGATATTGGAGTGTGGTGGGGGAGGACCTGTATCGGCTAGCTAAAGACTTCTTTGAATCGGGATATCTATCAGACATGCTAGGAAGAACGGACATTGTCCTTATTCCGAAAATCCCAAACCTGACGAGCCCCAATGAATTTCGACCGATTAGCCTATGCAATTTTGCGTACAAGATTGTGTCCAAAATAATGGTGAACCGGATGAAGCCCTACTTGACTGAACTAATTTCCCCGTATCATAGCGCTTTTGTATCGGACCGACTTATCCAAGATAATATCCTCATTGCACACGAAGCTTTTCATTATCTGAGAAACCGGGGAAACACGAAACGTGAGGATTGCGCGATCAAGGTCGATATGAAGAAAGCGTATGACAGAATTGAGTGGGACTTCCTTGCGGCAGCCATGACAAGACTTGGTTTTTGCGAGCGATGGGTCAACCTTATTCATGCGTGTGTATCATCGGTTACATACCAAATTGTGATAAATGGTAAACGGACAACCCCTTTCCGGCCTACACGTGGAATACGACAAGGAGATCCGCTATCCCCCTATTTATTTATCATTGTGGCAGATGTATTGTCTCGGCTAGTATCGGCTGAGGCCG
The DNA here is from genome assembly GCA_036873135.1 of Clarkia xantiana subsp. parviflora. Classification (NCBI taxonomy): domain Eukaryota; kingdom Viridiplantae; phylum Streptophyta; class Magnoliopsida; order Myrtales; family Onagraceae; genus Clarkia; species Clarkia xantiana. The sequence continues at coordinate 19,076,717 of JAPTYO010000003.1, forward strand.
AGACAGGGGCTTTAGCCGGGATTCAAATAAAAAGGAGCTGTCCGATGTTGCACCATTTTTTCTTCGCTGACGACTTCATCTTCTTCATAAGGGCGACAGAAAGCAATGCTATGCGACTTAAGAACATTATGAATCGGTATTGCGAGGCGTCCGGGCAAGCAATGAATGTGGCAAAATCCAATGTATACTTTGGATCGAATGTGGGAGAAGACACAAAAAGGGCGGTAGAGAATGTTCTGGGAGTCCGTGCGACAAGAAATCCGGGCAAATATCTAGGCCTGCCAACGATCTGGGGAAGGTCGAAAAAAGAAGCTCTCGGTTATCTCAAGGAACGTATCTCGGCTAAGCTACAAGGGTGGAAATCACTTCTACTTAATAATGCCGGGCGCGAGGTACTCATTAAATCGGTCGTTATGTCCATGCTTACATATACGATGAGTGTTTTTCTTCTACCAAAAACGTGGTGCGCGGAAATCAATTCTTTAATAGCTCGCTTTTGGTGGGGGCAAAGGGGCGGATAAAGACGAATGCATTGGCGATCTTGGGACACACTCACAAAGCCGAAGGCTCTTGGGGGACTCGGATTTAAGGAGCTCCAAACTTTCAATGTCGCACTGCTTACAAAAACGGCGTGGCGATTACTAAATCAGCCGGAGACATATTGGGCTAGGATGCTAAAAGGGATCTATTATCCGCACACTACACTCCAAGATGCAAGAAAAGGGGCTCGTGCTTCGTGGGCATGGACGAGTTACTAGCCGGGAGGGATGTGCTCATGGAACATGGTATGTGGAAGATAGGCAACAGACAGAGCATGAATATATTTAATAACGCCTGGATCCCAAATATTCCTGGATTTCGATTGGGTGCTGCGGAACAACCGATGGGTGAAGGAGATAATGCAAGAGTGTCTAGCTTAATCGATCCGGTGCGTCGGACATGGAACTTAACGATGATGCAGGAAGTGTTGACAAAGAACGAAGTGCATGCAATACATGCAATTCCTTTACCCGACGAACCGACCCCGGATGAATTTATCTGGCCTTATAATAGATCTGGAGTTATTACAGTCAGTTCGGCATACGAGCAAGCAAGGGAGCCAGGACCACAGACAGAGATGATCGGCGCGGACGACGTATCGAGCGGGGCGGCTCTCAAGTGGAAGCACATTTGGGCTATAAAAGCAATCCCAAAGGTTCGTGAATTTATCTAGCGCCTTTTATCTAACTCCCTGGCGGTCCGACACAACCTTCATCGATGAGGAATGAATGTAGAACCGAAGTGCCCCTTTTGTGATGAAGTCGAAACTGTTGAGCACGTGATTTTTAAATGTGGATGGACAACGCCGGTCTGGTTTGCAACGACATCGACAAGGCCAAGTGAAACACCGGAAAGCACCATATCAGGCTTTCTAAGATGGCTGAAGAACATACCTAACACCTCGAAGAAGGAACAACATATGAAGTGGTCATTGATAGGGGTAACGTGTTGGTCCATTTGGAAGGAACGGTGTAGGGCCATGCATGGTAATGGGGATCCGAATCCTGTGTCAACATCAGAGAAGGCCTTGGGTGATTTTAACGAGTTCTGGGCAATCCATCCAACCGGGTCAGACACAAACCGAATAGAGGGTAGCCAAAGCCTTTCGGGATGCACCAATTGGATGCCCCCCCGCTGGAGTGATCAAGATAAACTGTGACGCATCTTATGAGGAGGCCCGGGGTCATGGTGGAATAGGGGTTATTGCGCGAGATGCATCAGGATCAGTCTTAGGGGGTCGTAATAGTTTTTTCAAAGGTCATGGCGTGCTGGAACTGGAGATGAAGACAGTGGAATATGGAGTTGAACTGGCTATTTCCCAAGGATGGAGGGATATCTTCATCGAATCGGACTCGTCGGAGACCATCCAAAGCATTATAGCCGAAGAAACCAAGACCAATTGGCGAATCACCACGCAAGCAAAAAACCTTCGACAACGAGCTACTCGTATTCGTGGAGTCATCTGGTCAAGGACCCCTAGAGAAGCAAACGAATGTGCGAACTGGGTTGCTATACAATCCAGAAAGAGGTCGTGTAATGTTAATTGAGTTTGTGCGCCCCCGCCCTCTCTTGTTGATTTACTTACAAAGGATCGGGAATTGATCCCCCCCTTGAACATTTGCATTATGAATGAATGAATGAATTTCTTGGCAAAAAAAAATAAAAAAATTTAGAGAACTCTAATTAAATTAGGAAACAATGACTACGTGGACAGTCCACGTGTCAGTCAGAGGGCTTCCGGTGCCGAATTAATATAATACTAGATGCTAACCCCGCGCACCACGCGAGTAAGAAAAGCAAACTAAAAAAATTAAGTTTGGTATTAAAAATAGATTAAAAAATTAAAAACATTGAAATTGGATTTCAAAAATAAAAATAATTTAAGGATGTTCAACCTTATTCGTGTAATCTTATCTTAGTCGTGTACTTCTCTGCTTCCTGCACACATATAGTATTCTTAATTCATAAACCAACTATAATTAGTTGTGGATTCTTAATAGGTAAAAATGATAAAACATAAATGACTTAATGAACATACACATATGACCTGCAAGTCCAAATTTAAACCTATACAAAATGAATGTGGATCAAATTTATTATACTTCCAAGTAAACATGGATTGAACATAATGTGAGAGATATTAGATTTTCCTTTTAACAACACTTATATTTGTATAAAATAAACTATCAATAAAAAATTGAACACAAAACTAAAATTATTGCAATATATATATATACCATAAATATGTAGAATTACCTGAAGTCGGATAGATAAAATCATGATATATAATGGTTCTCCACGTAGAACTACATGATATTAATTTTAGATAAAAAAAAGTTAAAAATATAAAGTAGATACAGATGAACTGCAACACATTTATCAATAATAAGATATCAAAAACATAAATCAAACTATACAAAAATCGTTATCACTGTTTCGACCAAGTTAACGCGGGCTGTCCGCTGAGTAACTTGTCGATGTCTTCGGGTTGGATGCGAGCTTGTTAGGGCCAAGTCCGTCTCCTAGGATCGTGCACGGGCCTTTGGCTTCGTCTTCAAGATCTCACTAAGTCCTTCGGGCTCTCTCGCTGACTGTCCGTCCGTACCTGCGAGAGGAGCATTACCGAGCAACTCCCGTGGAGAGGGGGGGGGGGGGGGAGTGCTTGGTGCGCTCACTCCGACGATCAACATTAGACAGTTCTAGAGAGAGAGAGTTTAGAGAGAGGTCAGAGCTTTTCTCAATTCCCACCCAAAGTGACTTTTTTAAAATGTTTACCCCCAAGGTGGCTATTTATAGGCAACCTTGGACCGTAAACCGGTTTTGACCCGGTTCAATGTGGAAATGTGAACCGGGATGCAGGGGAGAGCTTTGGGAAAAGGGCTCTGACGCTCGTCTCAGGCGGTCGTCCCGAGCAGGACGCGCGCGCCTTTGAAACATAGGTCTCGGGCACATAGTAGTTAGCTAAAAAGCGGGTCTCCTATACATTCGAGGACAAAAGGGGGGTGTGCGCGACACCCCCGGGTATAAAGCTTACTCGGAAGCTTACCCGGAATTTTCCGGGTAAGCCCCCCGGGGGTGCCGGGCAAGTTTGCGACTTGCCCGGTTTCCCCGGGTTAGCTCGAAATTGGGTTTTTCGTGGGTTTCGTGCGTGTACGAGGTCCGAATAATTTAAAACCGAGCCCGAATCATGCGTATATCCATCACTTGCCCCCGAGTTAAATAATGGCTTGACCTTTATTTAACTCTATTTTAAGATAGGGTGTACGCGTGATTCGGGTCGTCTGCTCACCTTGGGTCTTGACTTACCAAGGGTGGATACGCGCGGCTCAGACGAGCTCCTTGCCTTAGTTTTTTGAGATGGTCATGCTTGATAATTGCGCAAAGGGTTAGTAGCACAACGGACTACGAGTAATATGATAAATGTGATTTTGGAAGAAGTAAGGCGTGAGCGCACATGAAAACGTTCATGCCACGACTAATTGTATCAAAATGATAATAAATCATGAAAGTTTTGATAAAACGTTTTTCATGCAATATGATGGTTTTCGGGAGCCCGTCGTCCGAGACGGCCGTCTTGACGGCGAGACGACGGTTTTAGTAAATGAAATAATGTCGGGTTTGGAAAATCACATGTGATGGACTTAAGCAATAATTCTCATGAATATGTGCAATCATGGTTTATGATGTTAACATGAATGTGATGACATGATATAAATGATGTGAGCACATAATCAATAATTGAATCATGAAAATAATCATGTAATAATAAAAAACATGAATCATGCATTTTGAGATGACAGAGTGCGCGCTAGATTATGTGCGCATAGCATGTAGTCATGATTGCTAAAAATGAGTCTAGAAAATAGTAAGTGTTGTAATAAGAAGATAACAACGTACTGTCATGCAATTGATCATGCAATGACGGAAATATAAATCATAGCATGAATAAATGATATGACGACAATTAACTCATGTACGTGTAATATGTAAATCATGGATGTGTGCAATGCATGACGATGACGTGTGTATGACGTATGTGTAAAGGATGCATAGTCATGTACTAAAAGACTTAGAAAAAATAGAGACAGGTAAAGGGTTAACCACACACTTATGAGGGAGCGTGTATCACAGACGCACGGGTCCTAAGCTTGCGAGGTGTGATGCATCCGCCGCGTCGTTGACGAACGGAGTATGTTCGCAACGTATATGTCGAGAGACGAGGCCCTTGTTGATATAGTATTGCCCCCGGAGTAGAGGTGCTTGTAGTGACGTGATAGCGCTAGCCTAATGACTCGTTACCATGGTTGTCGTTATTTGATCTTTGTCGACTGCCGTTGATTGCCGTCATAGGAAAATACTTAGAAAGTATTTCTTGATGGTCGACACTTTGTCATATGTCGACTCGTCATAAGTCGACTGCTGACATGGTGGAACACTTAGAAAATGTTCCTTGATTGGCTCTTTCTTTCATGACCATACTACCATCCATATGCGTGCTAGCTGAGTATGCGTGCGCTTGTATGTGCGCGCTTGTATGTGTGCGCTTGTATGTGCGCGCTTGTTCCAACACTTAGAATTTTTTCCTTGTCTGTTGCCATGCATGTTGTCACTGTAGGCTTGATGTCGACGTAGAGTAGGTGTCGTCATAGTGGTTGATATGTACAGGGGGTTGCCCCCTCGTGGGGTGTTCGCTATGTGATAAGTAGAGACTAACGAGTCTCGTAGATATGTAGTTGTCTCCCATGTCGATGGTTACTGGGATCTTCCGAAGTAGGGTGTGTTCCATGACTGCTACTTGGTTTTTCCAAAGTTGGGTGCATTCCACGACTGCTACTTGGTTGTTCCAAAGTTGGGTGCATTCCACGACTGCTACTTGGTTGTTCCTAAGTTGGGTGCATTCAACGACAACTACTTGATGTTTCCGAGGTAGGGAGAAGGCCAGAGGTCGGCGAGGCGACGTGTCCTTCCATGGCGTCGGTCAAAGGTCGGCGAGGCGACTGCCTATCCATGTTGCTGCCGCTACCTGGCGTTTTCAAGGTAGAGTGCATTCTGCGACCGCTACTTGGCTTTCCCCAAGGTAGAGTGTGTCTAGCGACCGCTACTTGGTTTTCCCCAAGGTAGAGTGTGTCTAGCGACCGCTACTTTATTTTCCCCAAGGTAGAGTGTGTCTTGGTCATGACTGCTGCTTCGAGATGCGTGGACATGATAGCCACTTAGTGTATCTGTTAGGTTCTTCGTATGTGAGGTGGTAGATCTCACATTGCCATGTCGACGTGTACGCGCGTGCGATGCTGTGCGCGCAGTGCTGCACCTAGTGTCCGCTGCTACTATACTTAGTTTCTGAGCGAGAGGTGTTACTCCTCCTCTTAGAGCGTCGATGCACGCGCGTTTGGTAGGAGGTGCACGCGCTTCGCAGATTCGGGCTCGGTTTTAAATTATTCGGACCTCGTACACGCACGAAACCCACGAAAAACCCAATTTCGAGCTAACCCGGGGAAACCGGGCAAGTCGCAAACTTGCCCGGCACCCCCGGGGGGCTTACCCGGAATTCCGGGCAAGCCTAGGCTTGCCCGGAATTCCGGGTAAGCTTTATACCCAGGGGTGTCGCGCACACCCCCCTTTTGTCCTCGAATGTATAGGGGACCCGCTTTTTAGCTAACTCCTATGTGCCCGAGACCTATGTTTCAAAGGCGCGCGCGTCCTGCTCGGGACGACCGCCTGAGACGAGCGTCAGAGCCCTTTTCCCAAAGCTCTCCCCTGCATCCCGGTTCACATTTCCACATTGAACCGGGTCAAAACCGGTTTACGGTCCAAGGTTGCCTATAAATAGCCACCTTGGGGGTAAACATTTTAAAAAAGTCACTTTGGGTGGGAATTGAGAAAAGCTCTGACCTCTCTCTAAACTCTCTCTCTCTAGAACTGTCTAATGTTGATCGTCGGAGTGAGCGCACCAAGCACCCCCCCCCCTCTCCACGGGAGTTGCTCGGTAATGCTCCTCTCGCAGGTACGGACGGACAGTCAGCGAGAGAGCCCGAAGGACTTAGTGCGATCTTGAAGACGAAGCCAAAGGCCCGTGCACGATCCTAGGAGACGGACTTGGCCCTAACAAGCTCGCATCCAACCCGAAGACATCGACAAGTTACTCAGCGGACAGCCCGCGTTAACTTGGTCGAAACAGTGATAACGATTTTTGTATAGTTTGATTTATGTTTTTGATATCTTATTATTGATAAATGTGTTGCAGTTCATCTGTATCTACTTTATATTTTTAACTTTTTTTTATCTAAAATTAATATCATGTAGTTCTACGTGGAGAACCATTATATATCATGATTTTATCTATCCGACTTCAGGTAATTCTACATATTTATGGTATATATATATATTGCAATAATTTTAGTTTTGTATTCAATTTTTTATTGATAGTTTATTTTATACAAATATAAGTGTTGTTAAAAGGAAAATCTAATATCTCTCACATTATGTTCAATCCATGTTTACTTGGAAGTATAATAAATTTGATCCACATTCATTTTGTATAGGTTTAAATTTGGACTTGCAGGTCATATGTGTATGTTCATTAAGTCATTTATGTTTTATCATTTTTACCTATTAAGAATCCACAACTAATTATAGTTGGTTTATGAATTAAGAATACTATATGTGTGCAGGAAGCAGAGAAGTACACGACTAAGATAAGATTACACGAATAAGGTTGAACATCCTTAAATTATTTTTATTTTTGAAATCCAATTTCAATGTTTTTAATTTTTTAATCTATTTTTAATACCAAACTTAATTTTTTTAGTTTGCTTTTCTTACTCGCGTGGTGCGCGGGGTTAGCATCTAGTATTATATTAATTCGGCACCGGAAGCCCTCTGACTGACACGTGGACTGTCCACGTAGTTACTGTTTCCTAATTTAATTAGAGTTCTCTAAATTTTTTTATTTTTTTTTTTTGCCAAGAAATTCATTCATTCATTCATAATGCAAATGTTCAAGGGGAGATCAATTCCCGATCCTTTGTAAGTAAATCAACAAGAGAGGGCGGGGGCGCACAGACCCAATTAACATTACACGACCTCTTTCTGGATTGTATAGCAACCCAGTTCGCACATTCGTTTGCTTCTCTAGGGATCCTTGACCAGATGACTCCACGAATACGAGTAGCTCGTTGTCGAAGGTTTTTTGCTTGCGTGGTGATTCGCCAATTGGTCTTGGTTTCTTCGGCTATAATGCTTTTGATGGTCTCCGACGAGTCCGATTCGATGATGATATCCCTCCATCCTTGGGCAATAGCCAGTTCAACTCCATATTCCACTGTCTTCATCTCCAGTTCCAGCACGCCATGACCTTTGAAAAAACTATTACGACCCCCTAAGACTGATCCTGATGCATCTCGCGCAATAACCCCTATTCCACCATGACCCCGGGCCTCCTCATAAGATGCGTCACAGTTTATCTTGATCACTCCAGCGGGGGCATACAACCTAAAAAAATATATTACCTTATGTGTATATCGATAAACAAATGAACACCTAGCATCCATACGGCGAACCAGTTCCAATTTCCAGCAACCCAAATTCCTGCAAGCAATGAAATTCTGAATCAGGTCCCTTGTGAGAGATAAAAGCTCGAAAGAGTTGCTTCAATTCACGCGATAAGTTTTCAGATGAACATCTTGAAAATTTTGAACAATTTTTAAATCGTGGTGTTGCTTACCCCGAATAGATATATATATAATGAGAGGAAATATTAAGATTAAAATTCGATTATCAAATACTTATATCACACTGAGTTCTTTCAACTTAAGTTTAGCTGAATGATTACTTTGCCGACAAAATTAAAAAAATAATTAAAAAATTCAGACTCCTCAGTACCATGTACTCTTCGTTGGATTCTGACCAACCATCATGATGCTCTAGCGAGTGAGTTGCAAAGAGCAAAAATTAAATAAAAAAATAACCATATGAAATCGAAACGCTTTTGAATATGTTATAATGAATTACCTATAACCAGGTCAACGGAGGAATTGAGACGCTTTTGGAGAAGAAGTTCATTGCATCTTACATATCAAGATCTATTTTCTGTGATTGAAACTTGTAAATCTGAACGATCAACTTCTCTTTGTGAGGTATGTACGTAGCTAGTCATCTATCAAAAAAGTATGTACGTATTCACTCACGATCATAGTATTTTTTGGCCTTCAAGTGATATGGAAAAGTTTGAAGAAGAAAAATTCAATAATCGAGAAGCATCAAGTGACCGAGGTCCGAGGGGGGAGGAGTACTACCCTGTCCTGTTCCAAGGGGATGAGATGAGTATCAACATGCATATAGAGAGAAAATAAGTTGCAGCTACATATATATATATATATGAGAGTAACAAAAAAAAACCTAATTCCAAAAGAAAAATCGCTAATATTATATTTATTTACAAAATAATTATTTTTGTTATTTATTATAGACTATGAAAGAACTATGCATGTAGAATAAAACACGTTTTCTGAAGAAAAAATAATATTAATAAATCTCTTTAATATTTAGTACATACTTAATATTATAATATTTATATATATATATATATATATATATATGACGTTTTTGAATTGTTTTTGGTAAATCCTCCACACTCAAAAATTGAGTTTCTTTTTAATAAATATTGTTTCTATACACTTTAATTATAATTATATATACATATCGCTTACGTGGCTGTCGGACCCTAAAAATCCGACCTAAGACGAATTACGTTTTGAAAACGTGATTGATTTTGAAAGAGTCGCCACTAGTTAATAAAGGCTAACTAGAATCCTAAATTACCTAGGTAAATAACGAATCAAATACCTAAGCACATTAATCGGTCTACGATCCAAGATTTGAGTTCGGGGATTCTGTTACGAATTAAGAAAAAATGATTTTCTAATTACGCCCTTTCGATACTTAATTAACCTATTTGCCAATTTTAAAATTTAAATATGCGTTACATCGAGTTAATCTAACGACATCAAAAAATAAACTAACCGAAAAATACTATTAACGACAAATATAAGCTCTAAAAAACTATTACATATCTAAAACTCCTAATTGAGATAAAATATAATAAAATCAAGCATACTCAAAATCATGATATAATTTAATAATTATACGTCCTACACATATATACATACAGTAAAACATGTTACCTAATTAATCTACATCTAAATTAACTAATTAACATGTTATAATAACAATAATAATTATGATAATAAATAAAAAACAGGAAAATAACAGAAAAATAATATTAATAAATAATTAACAAAATATTATTATTTAAAAAAAAAACCTTACAGCGGGATTACCTGCGGACCAGAGGAGGACGACGGCCAGGAGGACCGGCAGAGCAGCAGCGGCGACAGCAGGACCGGCGGAGCAGCAGCAGACCACCGGACGAGCAGAGGGGGGGGGGGGCGGCGACCCTGGTGACTGGACGGGATCGACGAAGGAGCAGAGGGCGCGGTGGTCCGGGACGGATCTGAACTGTAGCGGCGGGAGGGATGGCAGATCTGTGGACGACGGTAGCAGACAGCAGAGGCACGGCGAGCCTGGGACGAATCCAGCGAAGGGCGGCGCAGGGTGGAGAGAGGCGGAGCAACTCGAAAAGGGGAGGAGCGCGTGGCCACCGTCGGAGCTCCGGCGTGGACAATGGCTGACTGTGCAGGAGGCACCGAGAAAAAAAACGGGAAATTAAAAAAAAAAACTTTTATTCACTAGGAGACAGAAATGCACGAATTTCGAGATCAGATGTTTATTAATTTTTTTTGTGGTCTTTTTACATTGACAAGGGGTCTTTTTATAGCTAAATTAGGTCTCAATATTAGGAAAACACATTTACCTAAATATACACATTAATTATTCCGAAAATTACATATATATATTTATGAAAATTGTCATAAATATATAATGTATATTTTCTGAATATTACATGATATTTAATGCATATATACTATCCTAATTTAAGCTAAACCTATATTTAGCAACCCTATGACCTTCTATGTTTAAATATTTCCTTTTTAAACGTGTTACACATAATTTTTGAACGTGTTATATACGTGTCACGCGTACCAAAATTAGGTGTTTACAGCTTGCCCCTCTTTGGACGGACTCCCGTAGAATGCATTCGAGGGGGTTTGTCCAAAGACGAGTAAACACTAATTTTGGCTAGGAAGTATATCTTCTTCCGGGTCTTCAAGTCTCCAAGGTGGCCTTTGGCTTTATTGACGATGCGAAAAAGTTAAACTTCTGTCGGCGGTGCCCTTGTTGACAGTGCCTCCATTGTTATCGCAGAAAAGTAAAATCTCGGTCGGCGGTGCCCTGTTGGCGGTGCCTTCGTTGGCGTGAGGAAAATAGAACCTCCGTCGGCGGTGCCCCTGTTGGCGGTGCCTCCATTGGTAGTGCAGAAAGTAAAACCTCAATCGATGTTGCCTCCAGTAGCGAGCGACAAGGAAAAGCCTCCAGTGGCGTGCAGTAAAGTAAAACCTTTGGTGATGATTGGTAACAGAAGACCTCTACGTCAAACAGTACCAACAACCTCTGGTGACGCCTCTGGTGTCGCCTCTAGTGGCGAATGGTAACGGAAAAACCTCTACGTCAGACCGTACCGGAAAACCTCTGGTGATATCTCTGGTGGTGAAAGACCTCTACGTCAGACCGTACCGGAGAACCTTTGGTGATGCCTCTAGCGGCGTATGTCGGAGAAGTGCCTCTAGTGGCGTCCGTTGGAGAAGTGCCTCTATTGGCGTGACTTGCGAAGGCTGAACACTAAGGCTTCGTTTGTCGGGGTGACTCTCAGAAAGCTGGAACACTTCAGATCCTGATTGTCGGTTGTGACTTGTAGGAACAGACTGTAACCGTCCTACTCATCCTTGAATGGTGACTTGCGAGAGCAAACTGTAACCGTCCCGCTTGTCATGAGTTTGACTTTGAATGTTTGTCCCTAATTTTTGCCTAAATTGCGCATGGTGTGACAACTTAGCGGGATCCTTTTTTTTAAGTTTTTTTTTTTTTGAGAATTTCTTTTTTCTCTCCTTTTGCCACGGTTGATTGAGGGATTTCCGACCATACCCCTCGATTTTTATTTTATCTCATTTTGCCATGATTGCAATTTCTGAGCTTGCAACCATGCCTCTCATTTCCTGATTTTGCCTAGGTCTCCCTTTCGGATTTTCAACCTAGCGGAAGCACTCTTTATTTGGTAGCCAATTAAACGGTGGCTGTGACCCGTACTTTATTTTCCACCTCGATGCGGGAGTATTTATAGCCATTTGGAGGGTGGCTGTGACCCATCATTCCTCGTCTCTGACCCGGGAAACACTCTTTGTATGTAACCATTTTGAGGGTGGTTGTGGCCCTTTCACTTAATACCCGCCATCGATGTTCCGGGATTGCTCTTTTGACTGTAGCCGTTTGAGGGACGACTGCGACCCTTTCTTTTATTTTCCCGCCCTCACCGGGTTCGCGGGATCACTTTTTTTGTGTAGCCATTTTAAGGGTGGTTGTGGCCCTTTTTATTCTCCCGCCCTCACAGGGTTCGCGGGGTCACTTTTTTATTCGTAGCCGTTTGGAGGGTGGCTGTGGCCCTTTCACCTATTTTCCGCTTTTGATGTTGCAGGAGCGCTCTTTATCTGTAGCCATTTGAAGGGTGGCTGTGGCCCTTTCTTTATAGTCGCTTTAGACGACTGTGACCTTTTTTATTTGTAGTTGATTTAGGGACAACTGTGACCCTTTTATTTCTTTACTGATCTCACAAAATATGCATGAGCACTCTCTTTATTTTTATCGGTAGCCAATTAAAGGGCGGCTGTGACTCTAAAAAGTTTTTTTGCTTTTGCTTTTTTTTTTGCCCTTTTTTGCTTGCTCTTTTTTTTAAAACGAAAATTTAGCGAAAATAATCAATAACAATTATGTACATGCCCCTAGTGGCAAATTGAAAATTTTAATTCAAAACATCTTCTTGAGAAGGACTCAGGTGATTGAGTCAAAATATATTGGTCGTGTCGACGCTCTGGATTGACCCTACGACAATGGATGACATAGGCAATGATTTCTCATCTCGGCTTTTCGAGTGCCTATGCTATTTCTCAATCTCATATGGGAATGCCCCACGGTCAGCACTGCCGAGTTTAGACTTCGCCGCATGACTTGGTTGAGGATCACACATGGATGACGTGGAGTTTGGCCAGGCAGGCCACATATGAAAATTGTCTGAAATATCCGGGACAAACTTGACGGTTGACCTCAGAACGGTCGGCGATCAAAGGGCCGTGCTCGAGATGTGTTCTTCAGGGGCCTTGAATTGGATGATTATCCGAGCTGCAAAATGAGTAAGGAAAAAATAAAATCTCGGGGATATAATTGATTACGACTTCTCTTACCTGGGTGACCGATATCTTTCATGGAAATTTGCTCCATATATGAATGGATCTGTTGCATGTTCCATCTTTTTCTTCATATGGCGGTTGTGCTCGATCTGAACGGGGACATGCCATTTGGTTGCCACTGACCAGTTTAGACGTCACCGTAAAATGAATGTACGGCTTGGTTCGGGAAGGCACATGTATTCCCTGTATGGAGATTTTGACCACTGGGTGATTTGAATCCTTCATCGGCCGCCTTGATGGGCTTGGTAGTCCATGAATTTATTTTTTTGAGTGCTTTGCCAGGAACATCGACTCAAGAAAAGACTGAATTGTCAATCGACTTGCATCATTCCTAAAAAAGAAAACCAATTAAACAAACTCAAATATAGGGATTTATTTATATTGATTAGATCATGACAATATCCCTCTTTCCTATGCGGGGCTCATGATCTTGCCGCGCAAGGAGTACATAACTGAACAGTTTATTCATTGCTAAAAAAAATGGATGTAGCGTTAAGAGATTTTTCGAGAGAAATCATGTGGACGAGGCCAAAGGGTGTTGGCGTCAGCTGACGGAATAACGTTAAGAATCAAAAGCTTATTGTTGCGTCCGGGATGAACAAGGTTGTGAGGACGCGTCTGTTCGCGTAGTTGTGCGGGCCTTTTGGGCTGTAACCCTTCCGTCGGGAGGAGGTTGGGCCACTGACGAGTGTTCAGATTTACTCCCGTAAAGGTCTGTGACTCGGTTCGGCTGTGTCTCAAGAGGCGGTGGTCTGTGCACAGATACGGGCGTCTGGGACGCAATTCCTGCACGAAGGACCAATGCTAGCACGGAGAGGGGGGGGTGGTGCTAGCGGAGCCCTCTCCGATGCCTAAGTCACTATAATGGCAAAAAGGTAATTTCTAGAGAGAGAATATTTCTAGAGAGAAGTCAGAGCTCAAAATACCAAAGTTAGGCAAAATGAGAGAGTGTGTCCAAATGGGTGGCCAAGACCTCCTATTTATAGGCTTTCTGGAGACCGGACCCGGTTTTAAAGCGGTTTGATGACGGTTCAAGATCATGCGGTAACCGTCATCCATATTGGTAGTGTGCGAACTTGACTTCTCTACGCGTAACGGTAATCGCGGATACGGTAGTCGCGCGATACCCGTAATGCAATCCGGACCTCGTCGAATTTGGGCAATTCGGCGAGGTCCGGATTGTCGCGCAACCCGGACCTCCGGATTGCTTTGCGCAACCCGGAAGTCCAGTCCGGACGCGCGTAAATGCGTTTTCGGACCGTTTTGATTCCTTGGGAGACGTTTTTAAACCGAGATGTAACTTTTGAGGTGTTTACGAGGCCCGAAATGTAAAACGAACCCGAATTGGACATTTATCCATCACTTGCCCCCGAGTCAAGCAACGGTTTAGAACCTTTCTTGACTCTATTTTAAGTTAGGATACTTGTCCAATTTAAGTTTGACGCTAACCTTTCGGTTTTGATCGTTGGTCGGACGTATGCATCTTGATTTCGTCCGTCGTTTGATTTTCCGACCGAATGACTTTGTTTCCTGTCATCACGGTTAGTGCAATAGGAAATGTATATGCGCAAGTATGGTTATCGTCGGAGACATGGGCAATTGATAATACACTATGCGAGCATGCCTCTATCAACACGCATGCATAGGTAATGGACATGGCAAGATCATAATTACGTAATGCAAGAAATAGAAACCGTATGCTTCTAAAACAACTAAGTGATTATCAAATTGTGAATCATGCGATTGCAACATACGTGTAAAGTGATGGGTTTGATACGTGCAATGTCAAGATATGCATAGGAGTAGATATTTTTAGAAGAGCGGGTGGAGTATACCGTAAGTGTTTAGGCTTGAATGTAGATAAGCTAATCCTTTAATCCTTATCAACAAAGCATCTCTTGGGATATGTAAATACACACATCCCCAATTATCCTTCCAGCACCTTGGGAATTCATCATTCCATCCTCTTTGCAGGTAATTCATTCATCCTTTCCCGAAATTGCTTTTGTGTTCATAATTTCTTCGCCGTCGTGGAGCTTAGAAACATCTTGACAGTTTCGAGTTTGATCCTTGACTTGTTTTCAGAAGTTGACACCGCCATTCGACTCAGTTTGTCACGAGGATTCCAGCGCCGCCTTCGGAGCCACCAGGAGACACCGGACGCGCCCTCACGCGCCGCCGCGTGAGAATCACCTTCGCCGGAGCGTGTGGCCCACGCGCCGCCTTCCCGGCCTCGGTTCGTTGCGGTCCTTACCTTTCCGGAATCGTCTCGACGAGGGGAGTCCATTGGGATACTTTTCGTCACGTTTTGAGGTAATTTGGAAATTCGAATTTACAGGACAGCTTCGACTTGATTGCGAATGTCACCGTATTGTTGTTCGTTTGAGCTATTTTTCGTCGTCGACATGTGGGACTGCTTGTTGATGCTTGTATGTCGAGTAATTGCTGATTGGTTGCCGTTATTATCGTCGTTTGACCATAACTTAGGCGATTTTTCACTTCCGTGGATAGTTGAGGTAGAATTCCCCGTTTGGATATAGTGCCCCCGTATCTTTGTGTAGAAGCTTTTTTGGTCGATATGCATAATTTTTCCTCTTGGCGGGTTTTTTGGTTAACGGGGATTGCCCAATAACTTTAGGCATAGTCACTTGTCGTCTTGACGCCTTAGAGAAAAATTTCCCTTAAGCGTTGCCGCGTTCGATCCTTACGATTTGTCGCGTTAATTCTACCGTTTGCATGATAGCTCCTTAAGACGTTAGTCCCTTCTATGGTACGTACCAACTTTACTATGTGCGTGGAACTTGGCTACGTGCGTTGACTTTTTGATACGCGCGTTGACTTTTGATACGTGCGTTGACTTTTGATACGCGCGTTGGCTTTTGGTACGCGCGTTGACTTTGATACGCGCGTTGACTTTGATACGCGCGTTGACTTTGATACGCGCATTGATGTTGATACGCGCGTTGACTTTGATACGCGCATTGATGTTGATACGCGCGTTGACTTTGATACGCGCATTGATGTTGATATGCGCGTTGACTTTGATACGCGCATTGATGTTGATACGCGCGTTGACTTTGATACGCGCATTGATGTTGATACGCGCGTTGACTTTTGATACGCGCGTTGACTTTGATACGCGCGTTGACTTTTTATACGCGCGTTGACTTTGATACGCGCATTGATGTTGATACGCGCATTGACTTTTGCTTGTTTCTTGCAGATTGTGGGATTGTAGTAACTTCTTGCAGAGCTTCCTTCCCTTTGATCGCGTTGATACAATGAGTAAGTCCACCACTCCACTCCCTTTAATTCCGATATAGAGGATGACTTGGAAGTAGACCCGGCTTTGCCGGCAGATAGTGTTTTAGACACCGATGAGGGTATAGCTGTTGGGGTATCTCCTGCTGGAGAAACTGAGGCGTTGGTTAGGTATTATACTAACCGCCTGGATAGATCCCTGTTCACCTTGTATGCGAGTGCTTCCGGACTCGACGCTTGTACCGAGGCTTTTTACCCCTTTGAGGTACTTCCTGATAGCAATCTAGGAGATGCTACTCCTCCGCCTGTAGATTTATCCGTCGTGTACACATCACACGTTAGAGAGGGTTTGCGGTTTCCCTACTGTTCCGACTTGGTTGAGCTCTGTAGCGGTTATGGGATTTCCCCTTTAGATCTCGCACCCAACGGGATTCGAGTATGGGCTTGTTTCAGAGTGTTGCTTCACAAGCAGTCCTGGCGTTATTCTCGCACCCTCTTTCGCTGCTTCTACCAGCTTAAGAGTTCAGACTCAGCGGGATTGTGCGGTGTGATAGTTCGTTGGCCGAACTTGCAGAGCGATGGTTTTGAGGAACTTGGTCTTGGGGAAGCCAAGTGGGATCCTAGTTACTGATTAGTTGCTACCGCGGATCGGTCTGCTGACCATTGGAGGCATCATTACTTTTTTGTTCATGATGCGGGGACGACTTGGGATGTCGAGTATGTTCAGAAATTTGATCCCGCGCCTGCTTTTCGGGAACTCTCCTCGTCGGATAAGGAAGTGATAAAACAGATATATCATTGTCAACAATCGCGCGACTTTACTTGCTCATTGCGTGCATCCGATCAAGAATTGATTGATGCTGGGATCCATGTGCTCCCTTCTGCAGCTTCGGTATGTTGATAAGTTTTATAACTTTCTACCGTGTTGCACTTTAGGTTGGTTTGACGGAAAAAGCTCGTCTTTGCAGACGGCGGCCGCTCGCAAGATTGCTTCTAGCGGGAGGATCGTTCCCCCATTTGCTTCTGGAGCATCGGCGGCTTCTGGACGCGGCAAAGGTAGATAGCCTTTTAAGAACAATCTTCTATTTTCTTGGTTGGGTTGTAACTTTGCATGCTACTTGCAGGTCGTACGACGCTTGTTACTGACCGCGTTGTTGCTGTTCCTGACTCTTCCAAACGGTCCACCACTGGGGCGCGTTCTTCGAGCAGTTCAAAGCGTCCGAAGACTACTGTGACCGTTCCTACTCCTTCCTGTCATAAAGGGAAGGAAGTTGACGGTTGTGAGGATGCGTTGTCTGCACCCCGCTCGAAGGAGCGATCCGATGTGGAACGTTCTCTTCTTTCTGGTATAAGCTGGACACTTGATTCTGTGCCTTTATACCCTTTGTTTTTGGTTTTTGCATAACGCTGTTTGGGTTGCATGTAGTGATCCCGCCACTTGGACGTGCGGATTTGCTTCGTCCTTTGGATGGTGATAATTCAGACGGTAAGTGGATGCCATATGTGGCAGGAGATCTTACTTTTCCCAAGAACTCCCAGCTGAGCATGCCTGAAGTTGGCGTGCGTGTCCTTCATCGATCCGTTCCTCCTGGTGATCGAGTTGTCCGACCCTCGAGTGACGAGGAGGCACGAACTTTTGTTGAGAGATCGTTGTCTGGATTCACTCCAGTGAGTATCTTTTTTTCCATTTTGCTATGTTCGGTGTTCCCGAACATGTATGCTTATTGTCTCCATGTTTTCAGGTTGTTTCTGACATGGTGCACATGGCCTCTTTCATGTTGGAGCTTGTCCAGGATAAACATGCCATTGCTGACAAAGCTGCCACTTTGTCTAAGGAGCTTGAGGAAGCTAAGGATGAAGTGCGCCGTCTTTCGTTGAAGAAGACGGATTTTGATGCTCGTTATTATTCTGATCATGCCAGCCTTGTTCAGCTTGAATCTGAGAATGCTGCCATTGAGAAAGCCATTTCTGATAACGCAGGCAAGCACAAGGCTGCCTGTCGGAAAGTGCGCGAGGCAGAAATAAGGCTGGCATTGAAGAGGGACTTAGCAAGTTCCCTTCTACCCCTGGATTTGATAGCGCAGTTACTGCTGCTGCCACAGCGAAGGCCACTCCTATGCTCAGCGAGTTTGCTGAGGACTTTATTCGTAGAGTGAGTATTCTTGCTCCTGGCTTTCCTTTTGACAAGTTAGGGCCCTATGCGGAGTCTGCTGTTGGGCAAGTTGCCGAGCTTCGTCGCTTAGATACTGCAACATCTGAGTTTGCATTTTTGTTTGGAGAAGATGGTGGCGGCACTAATGTGCAACATTTGCCTGTTCCGCCCAGCCCTGTCAGGGATGATGGACTCCTTTGATTTGTGTCATCTTTTCGATATGTTGAACTCGTTTATGAGCTCGTTTGCCCCCCGGCTTCTATGTTTAGAAACTTGTTGGAGTTGTTGTTTGATTGTTGCTTGTGACTTGTTCGCTTTGAACTACGTCGTATGAACCTGTTTTATACACAGCAGTTGACATGATAACTTGTTAGTAATATTTCATACCGTTATCGGTTACTGTGTTTACTGAACGTGGATGACTAGTAGTGTAAACGTAGTCCCCGCAATCGTGACCGATAGCCACTTTTGATTCAAGATTGTTTGTACGATGCGTTATGCATGTTGTACGTCTTCCTGCATAGCTTGCCACTATATCCGTCGAAACTTGTCAAGTGACTCGCGTATAGCGACTTATCAAGTAGTATGTTTAAAATGTGTTATCTTCGCTTGAGCAAGATACTAGTTTATACCGTCTCTTAGTTCCACTCTAAGGCGACGTTGTACAAGACTCTACTTGTAAATTTATGAGTTTTAAACAGGGTGCGCACCTGCCAGCGTGTATCAACCCGCGTTGGGGAAGCATACGTAAAACTTTTTAGGTTTTGAAAGAGAGTTTTGTGAAACCTAAGAAGGTTGTTTGATAAGATGTTTGAAAAGGTGTTTGATATATAAAAATTTTATAAAGTATTTGGCAAAATATTTGGTAAAAATATTTGTGATACATGATTCCTGCGTCCAGGGACCATATAGCACTTTTGAGAGTATGAATTGTGATGCATGTTTTCTGCATCCAGAAACCACGCATCACGGTTTTGAAAATCTGTAGTACGGAATTGTCGTCTATTAGGAGGACTTCCGCCGTATAGAGTGAACCTTGACCTGGAATTCGTAATATGGGATTGTCGTCTAAACAGAGGACATCCATCATGAAGAGTGAACCCTTACCAGGAATTCGTAATATGGGATTGTCGTCTAAACAAAGGACATCCGCTATGAGGAGTGAACCCTTACCAGGAATTCGTAACATGGGATTGTCGTCTAAACAGAGGACATCCGCTATGAAGAGTGAACGCTTACCAGGAATTCGTAACATGGGATTGTCGTCTAAACAGAGGACATCCGATATGGAGAGTGAACCCTTACCAGGAATTCGTAACATGGGATTGTCGTCTAAACAGAGGACATCCGCTATGAAGAGTGAACCCTTACCAGGAATTCATAACATGGGATTGTCGTCTAAACAGAGGACATCCGTTATGAAGAGTGAACCCTTACCAGGAATTCGTAACATGGGATTGTCGTCTAAACAGAGGACATCCACTACTTATGGGGTGATGAGCCCTGTTATCGTATTTGCCCATCCTGTTCTGAATCCAGGGAATGCCTATGAACATGAGGATTTGCTTCTAAAAAGAGATGTCACTAGAAGTAAACGTGCCCCCTTTGATAGCGGGTCTTGGTTAATCCAAGATATTGCTTGTAGGTGACAGCTCTTTGAATAGTTGTCCCTTTGAGTAGAGAATTGCTATAAGCTCCTTTTTTGTGGATAATCCGCAAGTTGCCCTTGTGTCATATAAGTTGGCTGTGAACACAGTGCCATTGCTTTGTGTTGCCGACACCTTCTTGATGTAGATGTTGATTTGTGAATGGAGAAATAAACTCCTTGTTGGTGTAGGTATGCAAATATCATCCATTATGTGTATTTGCAATATGCTGTCTTTGAAAGTGTCTTGGGCTTAACTCCAAGTGTTTGACTCTATGATGATGTCTTTTTATGTGGTCATCCATATGGGTAAATTGTTATTGATGATAAACGTTGTCATAACGCATGATAGATTTTGCTTGCACGTGTCATAATTCCTTGGATTATTGATGTAGATAATAAGCGCGTAGTTTAGTTGCTTCGCGTTTAATCCAAAAAATATCGTGCAAGAGATAGATGTGTACCTACAAATGTAGATTGACTTTGTTAGATACTTGCGCATATTTACATTGATTATACTAGAAATTCTAGGAATGCGCAAAGTAATCAAAAAGATAGTTGTTTCTCCCGTTTCATTATGGCTGGTTTGGTGACGATGTCGCGGAGTCGGTTGCAGCAAATCGCCTTAGTGCACCTAGCGTGATGCATTCTTCAATTTCCCACTTTAATGGTAGACACATGTTTGTGTTGTGCCCCCAAGTTTTATGGTACTTGCACCATTCTCTGATGTTGTTGCCCAAAAAAGCTGTCTCCGGGACAAGTGGACTTGGGAGCTTGTTTTCCAGCAGGTTGACGTAAATGTCTTCAGCCACCATGTTTAGCGGTGTGAAGATGTTGTCGATATCAATGCTTGCGTCTTCCTGCTTGTTCATTTTTGCTCGAACTCCTTTGTCCCAACTGAGGGGTGTACCCCACCTCAGTTCTTGTTCGCATAAGACTGCTGTCTCAAGCTTATCCTTTAGATCTGCCATGGTTTTTGTTGTTTGCCATCCATGAGTTCGTCCAAAGAGAAGGAAAGATTTCGCGTTCATGTTTGCATAGAACACACTTATCACTTCTTCTCTTGTTGCTTTTGCTGTTGAGGCGTTGGAGGCGAATCTGATGAAGTATTCCGTGATCGGCTCGTCTTCTCCCTGCTTAACGAGCCATATCTGGTGCCATTGTGAGAACTGGATGCTTCCTTGTTGGGACCAAACTGTAACAGCTTGTTCCATCGGTTGGTTTTTCCTTTCATCAACGACCTTCTGCCTCTTGAAGGAACTTATCATGGCCACACTGTGTTGGTGCTTTGCTCTCAAGGCATTGACGTAGCAACGTCTTGCGGTTATTTGATCGCCGAGCACTTCCCCAATCCCGTGTTCTGTTGGGAACTTCATCTTTTGGTGGACGGTGGAGGGCACGATCACATAGGGATTGATCGTTTTTCGTCCCAAGATTCCGTTGTAGGCTCCGAGAGATTCTACAACTACGAAAGTGACGTTGATATGTAATGCTCTCCACCCCTGGCCAAGGATTACAAGAAGTGTGATTGTACCCAGGGGTTGTGTAGCTGCTCCGGCGAAGCTGACTAATGAGAAGGTTCCTGGGGACAAGTCCTTGACAGATTTTCCTAGTTGCTCCAGGACTCTGACATGTAGAATGTCAGCGGAGCTTCCACCGTCGACAAGAATTCTTTTCACATCGTACTCGTCAATGTCCATGGTTATGACTAAAGCATCATCGTGGGGGTAAACGATATGCTTTAAGTCGTCCCTGGAGAATTGGATGACTGCGTCTTCTTGCTCAGGTTGCTTGCGCTTTCCGTACTTTGGCAGTGTTGCTGCCTGGGATGCATAAATGTCCCGAGCATTAGATACTTGTCCTCCGGCGGCAGGCCCTCCGTGTATGACGTTGATTACACCTCGCTTGGCTGGCGGAGGGTTGTCATTGACCTTCTCTTTTCCCTTGTTTCCTCTTTTTGATGACTCTGGTTGAGTCTTTCTCGGGGGGTTGTTGCCTTGATCGACAAACTGTTTCAATTCGCCTTTGAGGAAGAAGTTGTTAATTCGGAAGCGCAGACTGACACAGTTATCGGTCTCGTGGCCAAAGACCTCGTGGTTTTCACACCACTTGTCCTTGTCTCTCCCCAGTGGGCCTTTCCTGAAGTTGTTTGGCTCCTTCCACATATTCGCATCCTTCATTTCTCTCAAAATTACAGACAGCGGGGCATTCAAAGGAATGCAGTCGGCAAGGTTTACTTCCTTTGGCTTCTGAAAATCTCCTTGAAAAGGTCTTTTCGGTTGAGGCTGCCAATGTCTTCCTTGTTGACCACTTGAGTGTGGCTTTGGTTGGTTCTGCTTTGGATTATCTTTTGCCTTTGCTGCAGCGATTTTTGCTTTGTTCTGGCTTCTGAACCTTTCGAGGTCTATGTATTCTTTGACTCTTGCGGCTAACTCCTCCATGGATTCCGCTGGGCGCTTTGCCATTTTTTCAGCTAGGGCATTGCCTCTTCGTCCGAGGTTTCGAATGAACGCTCGAACAATCTCTCCTTCTGTCAGGTTCCCCTGAATGTCAGAGATGTTCTGATTGAAGCGGACGTAGTAGTCGGCAAGAGACTCTTCGTTTTGTTGTTGGACGTCGTCCAGAGCGTTTGCCCCTTTCAACAATGTGCGCTCGCCCATGTACCGTTGAATGAATTTGGCCTTCGGGTCTGCCCATGAAGTGATGCTTCCGCACGGCAGTGAGAAGAACCAGTGTGCTGCGGTCCCGGCAAGAGTTTGTGAAAACGTCATTGCGAAATGGTGTGGGTTCTTCGTTCTGCCTAGCAGAGAGGCCTCGTGTTTTTGCACGTGTTCAACTAGATCTCCTTTTCCACGGTAGAGGTCCCCTCCAATTCGATACAGTGCGTCTGGGACGCGATTGTTCACTAAGTGGTCAGCGAACGGATGTGACGCCCTTTCTTCAAGAGCGTGCATACCCCTCATTTTTGCTTCCTTCATCTTCTTCTCCACCATTTCTTCTATCATCTCAGCGGTAAACCCTTTACCGGTTCAGCATAACCTGTTGAAGGATTTTGCCAACCATTGTTGTGGTGGATGTCAGATTGATCCCTGCTTGTGGCCTGAAAAGAATCATCTCTTGTTGGCTGCTGTGGGTGGTAGAATGGGGGCTGCCTTTCGTTTCTCCACTGGTTGGCTCCTTGGAAAGGAGTGTAAGACCGTGCAGGTTCATATCTCGCGTGTTGGTTCCCGCCCTGGAAAGGATTGCCGTAGCGAGTAGTGTCTTGCGACATCTCTCTTGCTGGCGCAGCATACTGTTGGTTGGCAGGAGGTGGCTGAGCTGCGTATCCTTGGTTTTTTAGAGACTCGCGGAATGCGAGTAACTCTTCCAGTGCAGCCATCATCGCTGGAGTAACGGTGGGCATCGGGTTTGCCCCCGTTCTTTGTTCGCCTTGCGGCATTTCTGTTTGGGATTCATCTTCGTGCATTTCTGGCTCGAAACCAGGTGGATGTGCGTGATGTTTGTCCTTTGGCTCCCTGTGCTGTGCGTTGGGCACATTGTCAGTCGGTATGGATGAAGCTACGGAAGTAGCTCTTGGGCACATTCCTGTTCTTTTGTTCGCCGGGGATTTCCTGGGACGCCCGGGCCTTTTCCTTGGGTTTTTCACCTCTTCGGGAGGGTTGTGATCACTCGCCATGATTTCTGCGGAACGGTAGCTTGTTGTTCGAATCACGTAGACGGCGCCAATGTTGCGTCCGGGATGAACAAGGTTGTGAGGACGCGTCTGTTTGCGTAGTTGTGCGGGCCTTTTGGGCTGTAACCCTTCCGTCGGGAGGAGGTTGGGCCACTGACGAGTGTTCGGATTTACTCCCGTAAAGGTCTGTGACTCGGTTCGGCTGTGTCTCAAGAGGCGGTGGTCTGTGCACAGATACGGGCGTCTGGGACGCAATTCCTGCACGAAGGACCAATGCTAGCACGAAGAGGGGGGGGGGGTGGTGCTAGCGGAGCCCTCTCCGATGCCTAAGTCACTATAATGGCAAAAAGGTAATTTCTAGAGAGAGAATATTTCTAGAGAGAAGTCAGAGCTCAAAATACCAAAGTTGGGCAAAATGAGAGACTGTGTCCAAATGGGTGGCCAAGGCCTCCTATTTATAGGCTTTCTGGAGACCGGACCCGGTTTTAAAGCGGTTTGATGACGATTCAAGATCATGCGGTAACCGTCATCCATATTGGTAGTGTGCGAACTTGACTTCTCTACGCGTAATGGTAATCGCGGATACGGTAGTCGCGCGATACCCGTAATGCAATCCGGACCTCGTCGAATTTGGGAAATTCGGCGAGGTCTGGATTGTCGCGCAACCCGGAGGTCAGGTCCGGACGCGCGTAAATGCGTTTCCGGACCGTTTTGATTCCTTGGGAGACGTTTTTAAACCGAGATGTAACTTTTGAGGTGTTTACGAGGCCCGAAATGTAAATACGAACCCGAATTGGACATTTATCCATCACTTATGGTCAATGAGATCCTGGATCCTGTGCCTCAGACGCGAGCAATCCTCGGTTGAATGACCAATTATCCCCATGTGAAACTCACACTTCGAGTTTGGATCATTGTTGGGTATCCTTGAAGTGGTCTTCCAAACCTTAGGACCAATGAGACCCTGAGCAAGTGCTTTCTGATATACTTCGGCGGCCGATACTGGTAAATGTGTGAATTTCCTAGACTCCCGCGTCTTGTTCATAGTCCGGTTTTCAGGTCCACTTACAATGGGGGTTTGCGGAGCTTGGGTCTGGTAGACTGCACCTACGGTTGTGTCTTTGGATGACCAGTTCTTGGAGCCTCCCTTTTTGGTTATATCCTCTTGTTGACTCCTGGAGGGGTCTTCAAGTTTTCCAGTCTGAATGCCATGCTCTACCATTTCTCCGGATTTCACCAAATCAGCGAAGTTGGCTGAAACATGCCCTAACAAATGGGAGTAATATGCCCCTTTAAGAGTGCCGATGAACATGGACACCGCTTCTGCGTCTTCCAGTGGTGGTCGGACCCCAGCGGCTTTCTCTCTCCAAGCCTGCATATAGCTTCTAAATGATTGCCCCCCTTTCATCTCCATGCTTTGGAGGTCTATGCGGGTCGGAGCTGTATCCAAGTTGAACTTATACTGGCGAATGAAAGCGTCAGCCATCTCTTCCCACGTAGAAATGTCACCGGCTTTCAAGTTGACGAACCAAACCAAAGCCGCTCCCTTCAAGCTTTCCTGGAACGTCTGGATTATGAATTTCTCATACCTCCGGTAAGGGGCCATCTTTGTGAGGTAAATACGCAAGTGAACAATGGGATTACCGGTGCCATCATACTTTTCAAAGTCGGGGACTTTGAACTTCTCCGGTCTTGACATGTCGGGGAAAAGGCATAGATCGGAGTAACCAATGCCTCCATACTGCTCAAGTCCGGACAAAACCTTCATATTTTCCTCCATTTTTCTTCAAGTGGCGATCCTGTTCGGATTCGATGCCAGGTGATGATGTAGCCGCATTTGTGCCGATTGCACCTCCTTGGTTAACATGCCCATACATTACCGTCGGTTTCGGAAGGACATGCGGCTTTGATGCAGATTGATCAGGAACGACCAAAACAGGGGGTTGGTCATGAGGAGGTTCTACCGTGGCGTCGGGAAGTACGGCTGCAGCCGGCATTGGAGGTCCGGTATTCGCCACAAGTGTTGTGGAGGATTCTGGATTCGAGGTCGCTGTCAGCAAGGCCGGTTTTAGAGTATTGTAAGTTGATCGAGCCTCGAGGAGTTCCATGATGCGCTCCATGTTTGCTGACATGGATGCCATATCCTGATGCATTTTAGCATTAGCCGTCTCGATCTCGGCTATTCGTTCCTCTTGTTGCTGGATCTTCTGAGCGTCCTCCATGTTAGTGGTTTGTCGCGTGATGGCCAGTAATACCTGCAGCGAAAAAATGTGATATTCAGAATATGGAACACAAGATATCATGCATGATTGTTTTGAAAGTAATGTGTCATTCAACTCATCATCTTTTGAAAAAAAATGTTTTGTAACTATATGTTTCTAAGACGCTTTATACAACTGCGAAACTTGATCAAAACGTGTCGAGTGCTTGCCCCATAATCCGAGGTATGGTTTTTCAAAATGGATTCAATTCTTTTTACTTGTTCGGATTTTGGAGCGTGCACTTAACCCTGGCATTTCTATTTTCAATGTTGAACAATTGCAGCACTCCACACTACACGGTATTTCTTTAATAGTCTCGTATTGCGTCCATCATGCTGGTCTGAGTCTGGTCAACGTCGACCTTGGGGAAATTGAAGGGCCTTGATATGACTGAAATTAAGCAGTCGTTCCATTCTTACCGAAAATGGCGTGTAAAGCGTTTTAGAAACGACGATTCGAATGACACATTTTTTTTTGAGAAAATATGATGCATCGCTTGTAACGTAAATTTCCATTAATATGCGTTGTACATATGGTTAAAAAAACGATTACATCGAGACCCATGTCCTATACACGAAAAAATCCTAGGGGTCGAGAACGATTAGAAAAGAACACACGCAAGTACGCATAGCGGCAGGATCGAAGCTTCAGGTGTGTGTTTTTGCTTTGTTCTACAAGGTAGACTCCACTGATAGGTTCCCGACAAGGTGGTTTCCTCACCCCATCACAGGGATCATAGGACCTTCACAAGCGAGTGGAGTTGTTCTGAGTCGTTCCGGCGGCTCGGCCGCGCGGTCGTACCCTTACTAACTCTCCGGGGTTCCTAGTTGCCCTGGGTTTTAGGCATTTTGGAGATTATTCTAAAGTAGTGTGTGTGCGGGTTCAACAAATAAACATAAGTTAGTAAAATAAAAAGTTCCGCACCTATCACATAAAAAACCCAAAGTTAGAATAACAGAGTTACACAAAAATAAACTAAAAAATGGCAAATAAGAAAATATACAAAGCCCGAACCCTCTAAACGTCCCCAGCAGAGTCGCCAAATTGTCGGACCCTATAAATCCGACCTACGGCGAATTACGTTTTGAAAACATGATTGATTTTGAAAGAGTCGCCACTAGTTAATAAAGGCTAACTAGAATCCTAAATTACCTAGGTAAATAACGAATCAAATACCTAAGCACATTAATCGGTCTACGATCCAAGATTTGAGTTCGGGGGTTCTGTTACGAATTAAGAAAAAAATAATTTTCTAATTACGCCCTTTCGAGACTTAATTAACCTATTTGCCAATTTTAAAATTTAAATATGCGTTACATCGAGATAATCTAACGACATCAAAAACTAAACTAACTTTCATGCGAAAAATACTATTAACGACAAATATAAGCTCTAAAAAAAACTATTACATATCTAAAACTCCTAATTGAGATAAAATATAATAAAATCAAGCATACTCAAAATCATGATATAATTTAATAATTATACGTTTACACATATATACATACAGTAAAACACGTTACCTAATTAATCTACATCTAAATTAACATGTTATAATAACAATAATAATTATGATAATAAAAATAATAATAAATAAAAAAACAGGAAAATAACAGAAAAATAATATTAATAAATAATTAACAAAATTTTATTATTTAAAAAAAAAACCTTACAGCGGGACTACCTGCGGACCAGAGGAGGACGACGGCCAGGAGGACCGGCAAAGCAGCAGCGGCGACAGCAGGACCGGCGGAGCAGCAGCAGACCACCGGACGAGCAGAGGGGGGGGGGGCGGCGGCCCTGGTGGCTGGACGGGATCGACGAAGGAGCAGAGGGCGCGGTGGTCCGGGACGGATCTGAACTGTAGCGGCGGGAGGCATGGCAGATCTGTGGACAACGGTAGCAGACAGCAGAGGCACTGCGAGCCTGGGACGTTTCCGGCGAATGGCGGCGCAGGGTGGAGAGAGGCGGAGCATTTCGGAAAGGGGAGGAGCGCGTGGCCACCGGCGGAGCTCCGTCATGGCCAATGGCTGACTGTGCAGGAGGCACCGAGAAAAAAAATGGGAAATAAAAAAAAAACTTTTATTCACTAGGAGATAGAAATGCACGAATTTCGAGATCAGATGTTTATTATTTTTTTTGTGGTCTTTTTACATTGACAATGGGTCTTTTTATAGCTAAATTAGGTCTCAATATTAGGAAAACACATTTACCTAAATATACACATTAATTATTCCGAAAATTACATATATATATATTTATGAAAATTGTCATAAATATATAATGTATATTTTCTGAATATTACATGATATTTAATGCATATATACTATCCTAATTTAAGCTGAACCTATTTTTAGCAACCCTGTGACCTTCTATGTTTAAATATTTTATTTTTTAAACGCGTTACACATAACATTTTTGAACGTGTTATATACGTGTCACGCGTACCAAAATTAGATGTTTACAGTGGCGGTCTACGGTCTTCCGGAACCAAACTGTATAGAATTACTTTTTGAATGGAAACTTTAAATTAATTTGTTTCTTTTAATTCCGTATAGACTAAAATAAGAGATAAAAATACTTCTTAATTTTCAATCAATCAATATTTTGTATCTAAATTTATAAAACCCCTATTAAATTCCAACTAAATTAGGAAACAGTGACAGGGCAAACTGTCCACGTGTCAGCCAGATTGCTTCCGATGCCGAATTAATATAATATAGTAGATAGTAGATAACAATGTTAATTCTGTATTATTTTTTTTTTTTTATAGAAATATAACTTCTAATTTTTTTGTTTGTTAATATTGATGCCTTAAGGTTTTATATAAGTATATATATTGAAGATGATTCTTATACATGGTGATCGGTTTCTTATACTTAAAACAATTGCCTACGACTATTTTCACGTTTTTAACATCCATGCATGCAAATTGGCAATTTGGTGTAGTTAGTGTTAATTACCACAATTTAGATGTAGTATACACATGTTTATTGATCCAAAATAATATAAGCTCAATAGACCAATAATATCAATATCAACATCCATTTTAATCGAGATTTATAATATTTTAATGTAACATTTTTAAGTTTAATGAAAAAATAAGCAAACTACAGTTATACACCATAATAAATTTCGCTTACTATATTCTTCAAATATATTAAAAGAAACATACCTTTAA
This sequence comes from Clarkia xantiana subsp. parviflora, assembly GCA_036873135.1. Taxonomy (NCBI): domain Eukaryota; kingdom Viridiplantae; phylum Streptophyta; class Magnoliopsida; order Myrtales; family Onagraceae; genus Clarkia; species Clarkia xantiana. The sequence continues at coordinate 19,105,846 of JAPTYO010000003.1, forward strand.
TTTTTGGGTTAACGTGTCTTTTGATCCAACATGTTTGACAACTTTTGGGTTTGTATCCAACATTTTTTTTTTTACTAGTTTTGGTACCATATGTTTGAAAACTTATGGCTTTTGGTCTATCCGTTAGTTGGAGTTTGACCGTTAAATAGTCACGTGACTTGCACATGCCTAGTCCCAATTTTTTTTTTGTTCAGTTTAGTCCACAAATTTATTGTCCAAACTATTTTGCTTTTGAATAAAGAAAATCCTTGGAGTGCATATTACATTTACATTTTCGCTGGAAATTATCAAATTATCATTTATATAACATTAGACATATTAACACTACATCATCTAACATTTAATTTCAGAAAATAATCTAAATTCTGTTAAAATATTCTAGAATAATCAGTTTAAAAGCTCTTACCTTGTTGATATAGCGATAAATTTAACTAATGCCACCTTTGAGGTCTCATATAAACCCGATATTTATTGTTATGTATATAAAGTTATTGTATATATTTGACTTATAATACCTATGAATAATATAAGAAAACATAAGAAGTCATAAAAAAAAAACTAAATATTTACAAAAAAAAAAAACTAAATAGATCTAACTATATTGACTGATGAGTAAAATGATTTATCGAGAATGTGATCCATCTCTTAAAGTTCGGACCATAAATGATCAGTATTGCAAATGCTATAACCATTAATTTGAAAGACGTGTAAGAAGTTAAAAAAAAAAACAATGATCTTGAATGATGATTGATATGATTAATGCAACAACAAACTTACTCTAGAAAGCTATCTAAAAGATGGGGCGATATACTTGTTCGCTATCCCGATAACTCCTTGAGCTCTTCAATTAGTGGCTTCCCATGCAACAACGAATTGTTCAAATTTATCATCCCAGCTTACCTTCAAAGGACAAACCAGTGTCATCTTCACAACATGATTAAACATAAATGAGAATTGAGTTTATTCATCGGAAGATGATTTGACCAACAATTAAAAAAACACATGCTAATTATATTTTTATCAACCAAACGAACCTGAATTATGACATATATATATTGGTGTCCCGACCAAGCATTCTTGTTAATCCTCCCCATGTTAATCCTCCCCATGTTACTACATATTGGGTTTCTATACAATAACAATGTTAATTCTGTATTTATTTTTTTATAGAAATATAACTTTTTTTTTTTTGTTAATATTGATGCCTTAAGGTTTTATATAAGTATATATATTGAAGATGATTCTTGTACATGGTGATCGGTTTCTTATACTTAAAACAATTGCCTACGACTATTTTCACGTTTTTAACATCCATGCATGCAAATTGGCAATTTGGTGTAGTTAGTGTTAATTACCACAATTTAGATGTAGTATACACATGTTTATTGATCCAAAATAATATAAGCTCAATAGACCAATAATATCAATATCAACATCCATTTTAATCGAGATTTATAATATTTTAATGTTAACATTTTTAAGTTTAATGAAAAAATAAGCAAACTACAGTTATACACCATACTAAATTTCGCTTACTATTCTTCAAATATATCGCAATATATTAAAAGAAACATACCTTTAATTTTTGGGTTAACATGTCTTTTGGTCCAACATGTTTGACAATTTTTGGGTTTTTATCCAACATTTTTTTTTTGCCTAGTTTTGGTACCATATGTTTGAAAACTTATGGCTTTTGGTCTATTCGTTAGTTGGAGTTTGACCGTTAAATAGTCACGTGACTTGCACATGCCTAGTCCCAATTTTTTTTTGTTCAGTTTAGTCCACAAATTTATTGTCCAAACTATTTTGCAATTTAGCCCTTAAACATTATCAACCGTACCCAAGACTAAATTGACCTAGCCATGGTTCGACCCATGGCTAGGTCGGACTATGGCTAGGGTCACCGGACCTGGGCGACCCTAACCATGGTCCGACCTATCAATTTAGCATTAGGGTCCAATTAACCCAATTGGACCCTAGGGCTAAATTGACCTAGCCATAGCCTGACCCATGGCTAGGTCGGACCATGGTTAGGGTCGCCTAGGTTCGGTAACCCTAGCCATTGTCCGACCAAGCCATGGGTCGGACCATGGCTAGGTCAATTTAGTACTAGGGTGCGGTTGATAATGTTTAAGTGCTAAATTGCAAAAATAAAAAAGTTTGGACAGTAAATTTGATGGCTAAATTGAACAAAATAAAAAATTTGGGGCTAGGCATGTGCAAGTCACGTGACTATTTAACGGTCAACTAAAGAATGGACCAAAAGCCAAAATTTATCAAACATATGGTACCAAAACTAGAAAAAAAAAATGTTGGACCAAACTCGAAAGTTGTCAAACATGTTGGACCAAAAGACCTGTTAACCCTTATTTTTTTTTTTAAACTACTTTAATGTTCAATCCCGCACAAAATTTATTTTCACTCCACGCAGAGTGCGGAATAGCATGTTAAAATTTACGTTTTATTAGGCCGCCTTACGCGTAACGTAAGGTCAGCACCTAGTAATAATGGGTACGGCACACTGTGAATGCTCTGGTCAGGATACAACCTTCATTGGTCCCTGACTCAAAAACATAGACACACGTGTCACGAATCTGGAGCATACACCCAAGAATCAGCTCCATATGGAAGGGATCCTGACATATATGGCAGTAAAGGAGGGAGTAGCTTCTAACTGTCCCGGTTCAATGTATTCGTTTACATTCGTTGTATTAGGGGATAGTTGAGAAGATGCCACTTAGCATATTAGCTTTCTCCTTAATTGTATAGTTGCCTTAGAGGGCTATCCTCACTTGGGGTCTCCTCTCATTTGTAATTCATCAACTCAATTCCATTTCAAGAGAATTGTAAACACCTAATTTTGGTACGCGCGACACGTATATAACACGTTCAAAAATGTTATGTGTAACGCGTTTAAAAAAAAAGAAGTATTTAAATATGGAAGGTCACGGGGTTGCTAAAATAGGCTTAGTTTAAATTTGGATAGTGTAGATGCATTTAATATTGTGTAATATTCAGAAAATATATGATGAATATTTATGTTAATATGCAATAAATATTTATTCATAATTTTCGAAATTAATTAGTGCATATTAGGGAAAATATTGTTTTCCTAATTTTAGGTGTTAATCTAGCTATAAAAGACCCATTGTCAATGTAAAAACACCACAATCAATAATAATACATCAGTTTTTGAGAACCGTGCAGTTTTGTCTCCTAGTGAAAAAGTTGTTTTTTTTTTTTTCCTGTTATTCCCGCTGACCACTCCAATCAGCCCCAGCTCCGGACCACCACCACGCCGGAGACACTGCGACAGCCACCCGAACCAACCCGACCATCGACTCCACCCAATCAGCTCCGTCACCGCCGTAACCCCGCCCTGCCTGGCCTGATGCCGAGCTGTCCTCGCCACTACGCCGTGCCGACCACCCCTCATCAGCCCCGCTGCCCAGCTCCGGCCCCGTCTCTCCCGTTCCGAGGTCCGACCATCGCTTCCTCTCTCTCTCTCTTAACTCTCTCTCTCTCTCTCTCTCTCTCTCCTGTTACAGATCCGGACCGCCAGTAGCAGGCCTGAAGTTCCCGACAGCAAAGACCGGAGCTCCGCCAGGGCCGCCCTACGCCGTCCCAGGCCACCGAAGCCATATCACGCCGCCGAGTGCCGTCCGTCCGCCCGTCTCTGCCGGTGGCTACCTCCCCTGCGCAGGTCTCTCAGTTTTTTTTTTTAATTGATTGATTTATTATTATTATTATTACTATGTTATTATTATTATTATGATATTAATCAGATTTTTATTTAAATAATAAAATTTAATTGATTTAGGTTAATTAAAAATTTGATTATTTAAGTTGTGTGAATATGTTAACTTGCATTTTTTTTTGAAAAAAACTGTTCGATAGTGTTATTAGGTTTTATTTTGTTAGTCCGTTTGGGGTATTAATTAATAATAAAATTGGCAATTAAGTGAATTGAGTACCGAAAGGGCGTAATTAAAAATTATATTTTTAATTCGTAATAGAACCCCCGAACTCGAATTTCTGATCATAGACCGATTTAATACCTAGGTGTTTAATTCGTTATTCGCTTAGGTAATTTAGGATTCTAGTTAGCCTTAATTAACTAGTGGCGACTCTTTAAAAAATCCACGTTTTCAAAATGTAATTCGCCATAGGTCAGATTTTAGGTCCGACAATTTTGCGACTCTGCTGGGGAAGTTTAGAGGGTTCGGGCTCATTGTATTCGCTTATTGCCATGTTTTTTTGAGTTTTCATATTTTATTACCTTCACCATTCTAACTTTGTTTTTTGTGTGACAGGTACATATTTTAGAGTAATTAATTGACATTTTCTTTTTGTGGCATTATTTGAATTCGCACACCCACTTTAGTATAATATCCAAAATGCCTAAATCCCAGGGCAACTAGGAACCCCGGAGAGTTAGTAAGGGTACGACCGCGCGGCCGAGCCGCCGGAACGACTCAGAACAACTCCACTCGCTTGTGAAGGTCTTATGATCCCTGTGATGGGGTGAGGAAACCACCTTGTCGGGAACCTATCAGTGGATCCTACCTTGTAGAGCAAAGCCACACATTTTTTACCCCATAACATGTTGTGTTTTATCCGTGTTTTTTTTTTTTGTTGTAAAAAAGAGTCGTCAGAAAAAACTGTAAGTTTTTTTTTAACTGTGTAACTTTTATTTCTCATGCATTCATCTCATTGCATTTTTTTTAAAACAACAAAAAAACAAAAAACAAAATTTTTTTTCCAGCTAATTGTTAGTCATTTAGTTGTATACATTTTCTTTTCAAACTTGCATTTCACATGCATTGTTTTTTTTTTTAAACCTCTTACCTGATTTTTTTTATTTTAAACATGCGTTTCATACGCATTGTTTTTTTAAAAAACTTTTTAGGTGAGTTGTATTTTTTGTTAGTGCGTCACGTATGCATTACTTTTTTTTTTTAAAAAAAAAACATTTTAGGAAAAATTGTAATTCCTCTTTAGCTATTGGAGCTTCTAATTTCGAACTTGCATTCCATATGCATCATTTCAAAAGCTTTTTAGCTAAATTGTTTTATTTTAAATAATGTATCTAGTATGCATTAATTTAAAAAAACTTCTTAGATAAATCGTAAGCTCTCTTAGTTTTAGGGCTCCTTGTTAAAAAACCTTTTACCTGATTTTTTTTAAAAAAGATGTGCATCTTATATGCATTATTTTCGAAAAAACCTTTCAGGCGAACTGTAATTTTTCTTAGTTGTAGAACTTTTATTTTTTTAAGTTTGCATATTGTATTTATTTTTGTGCATCTCATATGCATTTTAAAAAAAACTTTTCACTTGTTTGTTTTTTTTATTTTGAGCAACTATGATGCATTGATTTTTATTTTTCCTCGTTAAAAAAAAACACAAAAACAAAAAAACTTTTCAGATAACTTGTAAATTTTCTTAGCTGTAGAAATTTCATTTCAAGTATGCATCTCATGTACATCTCATAGGCATTGTTTTAGGAAAAACGATTCTTTTTTTGATAGATTGTAAATCTTCTCTTAGTTGTTGAGCTTCTAATTCCAAACATGCATTGCATTTGTTTTTATAAAAAAAATTTACCTGGATTTTTCATTTTGTACATACATTTCATATGTCTCATTCAGGTAAACCGGTTGTAAGATGTAAGTTTCTTATCAGTAAAACTTTAACTTTCGAGCATGCATGAGCATTTTAAAAAAAGAAAAACCTCAAAGTGTCATTCGTTCTTATCCAAAGTGTATTGCACTTTTTTGGCAAGATCATCATTTCAACACTCGCATGAGCGAGCATTTAAAAAATGGGATTTTTGATTCCTTTTTTAGAAAATATTTTAACTGTGCAGTTGAGTGCTACTATTCGAGTTTAAACAAAGGACGATAAAACCTTTTTGAAAAAAACTTTGTTTTGAGCATTTGTCCTGCGTTCGAGCCAGATAATGCACTCAGCAAACTCAGTAAACTCCACGATGGTGCAAAACACATTTGATCATAAATTTTGATTCTTTCTGAAATGTAATCAAAATTATGAAATGAATGACATTAGAAGTTTTCCGAAAAATCATGCATGACTCATTATACTAACTTTCGTGTCTGGTCTTTTCAGGTACCCTTGGATAGGTATGTTGTACATACAAGTGGTGTCGACCAAATGGGGCAACATAAAAAGAACATGCAGCCATCCAGTTGCACGAAGCACAAACTGCGCACTCGGGATATCCAACACTCAGGTACGATGAATTGTACTTGATTTTTCCTTAAGATTTGAGTGTCCCTACTCTTTTGCAGATCAGATGACCACTTCGACGAGGTCGCATCCACGTGAAACGTGACTGCTTCAAAGAACTTCCATGCCAAAATTTCACCTACCATCTGTGGAATTCATACGCATCCCCGAACCATGCCGTACATCTGTTTTACGGCGAGGTCTAAACCAGTCGGCGGTAACCAAGGGGCATCTCCCGTTGAGATAAGACATGTCCGAATATGGAAAATATCAAGAGATCATCGAGTGTCCCCAGAAGATTCAATGTGCCGATCAATGATCGTTTGAGATGTCAAGCAAATGAAGCATTATTGTTTGTGCCTTCCGTCAGAGGTTCAGGGGCATTTACTTTCCGGCAGGTGTTCATATACAAGTTGTGATTTTTAGATGGAGCAGGAAAATCAGGACATGCAACAGATCCATTCATATGGAGCAAATTTCCATTAAAGATGTCAGGCACCCAGGTAAGAGAAATCATGATCAATCTTCTCCTCAAAATTTGATTTTTTCCTTACTCATTGTGCAGCTCGGATAATCATCCAAATAAAAGCCTCTGAAGAGCACATCTCGTGCACGCCCCTTTGCTCGCCAACCATCCTTGTGTCAGTTGCCGAATATATCTCGCGCAATATCTGTGCCCCAATACGGACTACTCCACGTCATCCATGTGTGTTCATTGACCAGGCCATTCATCTTGCATGCGACGAGCCTAACCCGGTAGGTGCTAGCCATGGGGAATCCCCATACGAGATTGATCAATAACCGGGGCACTTGAGAAGTCGAGATTAGAAATCACTGTCTACGTCATCCATTGGTTGTAGGGTCCATCCAAGGCGTCGACCCGATCGACATATTTTGACTGAGTCCTTCTCTAGAATATGTTTTGAATTAGAAATTTCAGATTTTCCACTAGGGGCATGTACATAATTATGTTGATTATTTTTGTTAAATTTTCGTTTTAAAAAAAAAAAAAGCAAAAAAAAAAAAAAAAGCAAGCAAAAAGGGCAAAAAGGGCAAAAAAAAAAGAAGAGAAAAAAGCAAAAAAACTTCTTTTTTTTTAGGGTCACAGCCGCCCTTTAATTGGCTACCGATAAAAATAAAGAGAGTGCTCATGCATATTTTGTGAAAGCAGTGAATAAAAGGGTCACAGTTGTCCCTAAATCAACTACAGATAAAAAGGGTCACAGTCGTCCCTAGAACGACTACAAAGAAAAGGCCACAGCCACCCTTCAAAAGGCTAAAGATAAAGAGCGCTCCTGCAACATCAAAAGCGGGAAATAGGTGAAAGGGCCACAGCCACCCTCCAAACGACTACGAATAAAAAAGTGACCCCGCGAACCCTGTGAGGGCGGGAGAATAAAAAGGGCCACAGCCACCCTTAAAATGGCTACACAAAAAGAGTGATCTCGCGAAACCGGTGAGGGCGGGAACATATAAGTCGTCCCTCAAACGGCTACAGTCAAAAGAGCGATCCCGAAACATCAATGGCGGATATTAAGTGAAAGGGCCAAAACCACCCTCAAAATGGTTACATACAAAGAGTGTTTCCCGTATCAGAGACGAGTAATGAAGGGCCACAGCCACCCTCCAAATGGCTACAATCAAAATAGCTCCCGCAACATCGAAGACGGTGAGAAAAGGGTCACAGTCACCCTCCAAATGGCTACAAATACTCCCGCATCGAGGCGGAAAATAAAGTACGGGTCACAGCCACCGTTTAATCGGCTACCAAATAAAGAGTGCTTCCGCTAGGTTGAAAACCCGAAAGGGCGGCCTAGGCAAAATCAGGAAATGAGGGGCATGGTTGCAAATTCAGAAATTGCAATCATGGCAAAAGGAGAGAAAATAAAAAAAACCGAGGCAAAAGGAGAGAAAAAAGGAGAGAAAAAAGAGAAAAAAGAGAAAAAAGAGAAAAAGAAAAAAGAAAAAGAAAAAAAGAAAAAAGAAAAAGAAAAAAGAAAAAAGAGAAAAAAGATCCCGCTAGGTTGTCGCACAATGCACAATTTAGGCAAAAATTAGGGACAAACACTCATGCGCAAGCAGCGTCTTCCAGAGTCAACTTCACGGCAAGCGACACGGTTACAGTCTGCTCTCGCAGGTCGCATTCCAATGATGAGTAGGACTGTTACAGTCTGTTCTACGAGTCAACTTCATGGCAAGCGGGACGGTTGAAGTCTGCTCTCGCGAGTCACCATTAAAGGATGAGTAGGACTGTTATAGTCTGTTCCTACAAGTCACAACCGACAATCAGGATCTGAAGTTTTCTAGCTTTCTGAGAGTCACCCCCGACGAACGAAGCCTTAGTATTCAGCCTTCGCAAGTCACGCCACTAGAGGCATTTCTCCAACGGACGCCACTAGAGGCACTTCTCCAACGGACGCTACTAGAGGCTCTTCTCCGACATACGCCGCTAGAGGCATCGCCAAAGGGTCTCCGGTATGGTCTGACGTAGAGTTCTTCCGCAACCAGAGATATCACCAGAGGTTTTCCGGTACGGTCTGACGTAGAGGTCTTCCGTTACCACTCGCCACTAGAGGCATCACCAAAGGTTCTCCGGTACGGTCTAACGTAGAGGTCTTCCGCTACTAGAGATATCACCAGAGGTTTTCCGGTACGGTCTGACGTAGAGGTTTTTCCGTTACCACTCGCCACTAGAGGCGTCACCAGAGGTTGTTGGTACTGTCTGACGTAGAGGTCTTCTGTTACCAATCATTACCAAAGGTTTTACTTTATTGCACGCCACTGGAGGCTTTTTCTTGTCGCTCGCCACTGGAGGCATCATCGATCAAGATTTTACTTTTCCGCACGCCACTGGAGGCTTTACTTTTCTGCACGCCACTAGAGGCTTTACTTTCTGCACTACCAATGGAGGCACCGCCAACAGGGGCACCGCCGACGGAGGTTCTATTTTCTGCACGACCAATGGAGGCACCGCCAACAGGGGCATCGCCGACGGAGGTTCTATTTTCTGCACACCAACAAAGGCACCGCCAACAGGGGCACCGCCGACGGAGGTTCTATTTTCCGCACGCCAACAGAGGCACTGCCAACAGGCGCACCGCCGACAGTGGCTCTACTTTTTCTTGCACTTTCCGAAATAAGCCAGGAGTTTCCTTGAAGATTCGAAGACTCGAAAGAAGATATACTTCCCAACCAAAATTAGTTTTTACTCGTCTTTGGACAAATCCCCTCGAACTGGTTCTACGAGAATTCGGCCAAAGAGGGGCAAGCTGTAAACACCTAATTTTGGTACGCGCGACACGTATATAACACGTTCAAAATTGTTATGTGTAACGCGTTTAAAAAAAGGAAGTATTTAAATATGGATTGTCACGGGGTTGCTAAAATAAGCTTAGTTTAAATTTGGATAGTGTAGATGCATTTAATATTGTGTAATATTCAGAAAATATATGATGAATATTTATGGCAATATGCAATAAATATTTATTCATAATTTTCGGAATTAATTAGTGCATATTAGGGAAAATATTGTTTTCCTAATTTTAGGTGTTAATCTAGCTATAAAAGGACCCCTTATTAATGTAAAAACACCACAATCAATAATAATACATCAGTTTTTGAGAACCGTGCAGTTTTGTCTCCTAGTGAAAAAGTTTTTTTTTTTTTTTTCTGTTATTCCCGCTGACCACTCCAATCAGCCCCAGCTCCGGACCACCACCACGCCGGAGACACTGCGACGGCCACCCGAACCAACCCGACCATCGACTCCACCCAATCAGCTCCGTCACCGCCGTAACCCCGCCCTGCCTGGCCTGATGCCGAGCTGTCCTCGCCACTACGCCGTGCCGACCACCCCTCATCAGCCCCGCTGCCCAGCTCCGGCCCCGTCTCTCCCGTTCCGGCGTCCGACCATCGCTCCCTCTCTCTCTCTCTTAACTCTCTCTCTTAACTCTCTCTCTCTCCTGTTACAGATCCGGACCGCCAGTAGCAGGCCTGAAGTTCCCGACAGCCACGACCGGAGCTCCGCCAGGGCCGCCCTACGCCGTCCCAGGCCACCGAAGCCATATCCCGCCGCCGGAGTGCCCTCTGCCGTCCGTCCGCCCGTCTCTGCCGGTGGCTACCTCCCCTGCGCAGGTCTCTTCAGTTTTTTTTTTTTAATTGATTGATTTATTATTATTATTATTACTATGTTATTATTATTTTTATGATATTAATCAGATTTTTATTTAAATAATAAAATTTAATTGATTTAGGTTGATTAAAAATTTGATTATTTAAGTTGTGTGAATATGTTAACTTGCATTTTTTTTGAAAAAAACTGTTCGATAGTTTTATTAGGTTTTATTTTGTTAGTCCGTTTGGGGTATTAATTAATAATAAAATTGGCAATTAAGTGAATTGAGTACCGAAAGGGCGTAATTAAAAATTATATTTTTAATTCGTAATAGAACCCCCGAACTCGAATTTCTGATCATAGACCGATTTAATACCTAGGTGTTTAATTCGTTATTCGCTTAGGTAATTTAGGATTCTAGTTAGCCTTAATTAACTAGTGGCGACTCTTTCAAAAATCCACGTTTTCAAAACGTAATTTGCCATAGGTCAGATTTTAGGTCCGACAAGAATACAAGAATAAATTTTCATATATTCGAGTGTTCTTCATATTTCCGCGTGAGTTGAGGGAAATGCTGAACTTAGGGAAACCTAAGGCCGCACAAGTAAGGAGGAAACGATATTCTTTCTCCAAGCCCGTGACAAGTGGTGTCGGAGCAAAATTCTTGTAACTAGCAAAGATCATGGCCGGAGGTGGCAAGACAACCACGAGCAAGACTACCGAGGTGATTGTCGCTGATGAACATATGAAGACTCGTTCGATGGATCTGGTTGTGGGATTGGAGAAACGTGTGGTGAAGCTCGAGGATGCTCTGGCGGAAGACCGAGAGATCATGGAGGAGTCTGTCACTCGCGTGGATCAGGTGGAGGCCCTGGTCAGATCCCATGAAGAAGCCATGGTGCAGGCGATTGATGCGGTGAATGCTCGCGAGGATGTGCTACAGGGGCAGATCGATGAGTTACAGAAGAAGCTCGAGGAAGTGCATGGAGAGCTGTCCAAATGCCACACGGTGATGGCAAGGGGACTTATCAACATGCAGCACTCTCCCCATCCGGATTTGGTGAAGCCGCCTAAGTTCAAGGGCGAACATTCGGCTAAGGAGGTGGACAACTTCATCTACTTGATGGAGCAGTACTTGCGCTTGATGCAAATTAAGGATGAGGCGATTAAGGTAAGCACTGCTACATCGTATCTTGTTGATGATGCATTGATGTGGTGGAGGAATAGGTCTTATGATGAAGAAGACGAATCCATCACAACCTTTGAGAAGTTCAAGGCTGAATTTCGCAAGAAGTTCTACCCCGAGTATGTCGTGGATGAGGCGTGGAGCAAGTTGCGATATCTCGCGCAGAAGAACAGCCTGAGGGACTACGTTCATGAGTTCCAAAGGATCAGGATTTCAATCCCAAAGCTGGACGCGAAGGAAGGTTTCCGCCACTTTGCGGATGGGCTCAAGTCGTGGGCCAAACTGGAGTTGCAGCGACGGGGAATTAGGGAGTTGAAGGAAGCCTTACGAGTGTGTGAGGCCATGGTCGAGTATACGCGGGAAAGCATTACCGAGACCAAGGTGACAAGCAAAGCCACTGGTGGGGGAGACGTCCCTAAGAAGCCGCAACAACAAGACAAAAGGAAGTCCGTTCAAACGGGCAACCCGGGCCAAGAGAAGCGCTCAAGCTTCAAGTGCTTCCGATGTGGTGAGAGTAATCACACGGCCAAATTCTGTCCGAGAAGCAAAAGCTCGCCGCCATAGCTCGTGAGAAAGAGCCGGAGGAGGACGAGACAAGACTTGGGGCAATCAAGTTGTTGGGCTCAATCAAAAAGTCTGACAAGAAGGGGTTGATGTCCGTGGACGTCAAGATCGCGGGCACGCCCATGAACGCACTAGTGGATACGGGTGCGACAGATCTCTTTATCTCCATGGAAGCCGCTAAGAAGGTGGGACTTAAAGTGGACAAGAAGCCGACTTGGTTAAAGACGGTGAACTCCAAGGAAATCCCAACCGGTGGCATGACGAGGGATATCGAGATGAAGATCGGGCCTTGGTCTGGAAAGCAAAACATTGAGGTAATTCCACTTGATGACTATGACTTTGTTATTGGGATGGAGTTCCTTGATCGGATTAATGCACTATTGGTTCCATTCCAAAATGCCATATGTGTATTGGATCCGAATTGCCAATGCGTGGTGCCGGTGAAGCGCATGAGAGGTCATGGCTCGAAGATGCTATCAGCCATGCAGCTAAATCGGGGAGTGAAGAAGGGCGAAATGACATTACTTGCTACCTTGAAGGAGGATGAACCACGTGGAGAAGGAGATGTTCCGAAGGAGGTCCAAGAAATCCTTGACACGTTTGCTGATACCATGCCCAACAAGCTTCCCCAGAAGCTGCCACCGAAGAGAGAGGTGGACCATCCGATCGAGCTAGTCCCAGATGCTCGACCCCCTGCAATGGCACCGTAACGCATGGCGTCTCCGGAGTTGGAGGAATTGAGGAAGCAGCTCAAGGATCTGCTTGATGCGGGACACATTCAGCCATCGAAGTCCCCGTATGGTGCGCCCATCTTGTTCCAAAAGAAGCACGATGGTTCTCTCTGCATGTGCATCAATTATCGAGCCTTAAACAAGCTGGCGGTGAAGAACAAGTGCCCCATCCCACTCATTGCGGACTTGTTTGATCAGTTGGGCGGGGCGCGATGGTTCACAAAGTTGGATCTACGTTCGGGCTATTATCAAGTTCGAATTGCCGAGGAGGATGTCTCGAAGACAGCGTGTGTGACGTGTTATGAGAGCTACGAGTTCTTGGTGATGCCGTTCGGATTGACTAATGCGTCAGCGACATTCTGTACCTTGATGCAAAAGGTATTGCAGCCATTTATTGATCGATTTGTGGTTGTATACCTTGACGACATTGTTATATATAGTCGGTCGTTGGCCGAGCACGTAGATCACTTGAGACAGGTTTTCGAAGTCCTTCGGGATAACGAACTCTATGTGAAGAGGGAGAAGTGCTCATTCGCCCAAACAGAGGTTCCATTTCTTGGCCACATCGTAGGAAAAGGACGAGTGCGAATGGATCCAGGGAAGGTGTGGTGTAGGAGTGAGCAAAAAGTCCATAAAGTCCAAGTCCAGTCCGAGACCGGTCCAGGACCGAACTGAAAAGTCCAGAACCGTTTGAGTCCAGGTCCAATGGACCTACCATTTCGGTCCTTAACGGTCCTGGACTTAATTTCGGTCTAGGACCGTTTGGACCGTGGAGTCCAAATCCGGACCGTTTGGACCGTTAAGACAATAACTACCAAGTTGGCTAGGTGTAGTCAGGAGCTGCTTGAACTAGGTGTTGTAGCAGTAACAGTGCTCGCATATATATATACATATATATATATATAATCTTAAATTTTATAACTATTTTGTACTATTATATTTTCCTTATTTGTAAAAAAAAAATCTCATTTCTTAGAATTTTATTTTAGTTATTTACTAAAAACTATTACGAATAAAAAAATTCGGATTTGTTTTTAGATTTTTTCTATGAAATAATTGGATTTTAAGAATTTTTTTTCAAAACCGGGAATGAAAATATCAGAATTGCTTAAACATTCTTAACAATCCTGAACCGTTCTTGAAGAATATATATTTCACGTTACGTTCAGATTTAGCTAAAAAAATCAGTTTTAATATATTAATATTTAAAAAATATCATGTATTAAAAAAATCAGATTTAATATATTAATATTTAAAAAATATCATATAATAAAAAATTTAATTTAATATAATAATATTTACAAAATATAATATATTAACATATTCATATTTAATATCTAAAAAAAATTCAGATAAAAAAACTTGAATTAAAAAAAAAAAAAAAAAAAGGTCTGGACCTAACGGTCCTAACGGACCTGGACCGAAACCAGGACCGTTAAGACCGAGACCGTTTCAAACGGTCCTAACGGTCCTGGACCGGTCTAGGACCGAAATGGAAAAGTCCATTCTAAATGGACTTAAACGGTCCTGGACCGGTCCTGGTCCAAGACCGGTCCATGCTCACCCCTTAGACTGTGGTGCATTGACCTTTGGGAGCCACCAACCAGGGTGCTGTTATGATAGTGTTGTATGGGGGGTTTTGCTGAGTAGCACAATAGTCTGGGGTAAACTGATAATATAGATAGTTAGGATTATTATAAATAGTTGTCGTTGTATGAGGAGAGTATGTTTTCATGATGAATTAATATGTTAACATGAGCTTAGACTCTTCTCTATATCCAATTATCTTCCCGTTCCTTTACCTAATCCACATTCTCCGTTCCTAATCTATACATCTTCTTCTATCGATCGATTAGATCGTATCAGGTGCCGGAGTTAAGATCATTACTGGGCCTTACGAATTATTACCGCAAGTTTGTAAGGGGTTACTCGAAGATTGCGGTGCCACTCACGGAGCTCCTCAAGAAGAACAAAACTTGGGACTGGACCGTGGTGTGTCAAAAAGAGTTCGAGCAGCTGAAGCGAGCCATGTCAGAAGAGCCCGTACTCGCACTGCCCGATTTTACCAAACCGTTCGAGGTGCAGACAGATGCCTCAGACTATGCCATAGGTGGAGTTCCCATGCAGGATGGACACCCAGTGGCGTTCGAAAGCCGGAAGCTAAACGACACCGAGCGGAGGTATAGCGTCCACGAGAAGGAGATGACCGCGGTGGTGCATTGCCTTCGTACATGGAGACATTACCTACTCGGAGCGCGGTTCGTTGTGAAGACGGACATATTGCCACGAGCTATTTCCAAACACAAAAGAAGCTCTCTCAGAAGCAGGCTCGATGGCAAGAATTTCTTGCGGAGTTCGACTTCGTACTCAAGTACAAGCCGAGGAAGACGAACTTCGTAGCAGACGCGTTGAGTCGAAGGGCGGAATTGGCGTCCATTACTCGAGTGGAGCAGCAGTCAGTGTAGTCCATCATTGACGAACGCATCATCGAGGAACGAAACAAGGAACCGATGCAAGAGTAATTTGTCAAATGGAAAGGACAACCTGTTAGCATGGCAAGCTGGGAGTTCGCGAAGGCCTTGTGGAAATTCCAAGGGCTGATCGACAAGTTCTATGCCGAGGACACGACGAGGACGTCGTCGGAATTGGGTGGGGGAGAATGTCACGAACATGGAGCTGTTGAAGCTGGGCCAGATGACTTGGGCTTCTCTTATATTTCAAGCTGGACCTGTGATGTTTGCTTGGTTGGGCTGAGCAGTTGGGTTGTGTTTTGTTATTGGCCTTTTTGTGGTTATTTCGGTCATTTGTATTTCTGGACCTATTTGTTTATTTTGAGTGTTATTCTGGGTAATATTTCCTTCATTGTAAAACTCAAGGGTTAATCTCTGACTTTGGTCTAGGATTCCCTTTATTTAGTGTTATAAGGGGAGGAGGTACCAGTTGAAGGAATTACCTCCAATGAACCGCAACTGTTGGTGTTCTCTCTTTCACTTCCTCTTCTAGGGTTAGGGTTTCACGAAAGTTTACATGGTATCAGAGCATAGTGGGCGATTTCCGCTCCTTGTCTCCTCGATTCTGAGTGCTTCCATGATGCTGAGTGTGTCGATTCAATTCCCATCTCTGAGAAGTTGAATCAGCGGTCTCGTCCGTTTCTTCGCTTCATCAATTCGTTCCTGACGAAGCATCTTGGGGATTCTCTGGTAGGGATCTTGTTTGAGAAACGCATACAAGTGGTTTTTGTGTCACGAGTTGGCGTTTCAAGTTCACTCGTCACGACGATTCGTTACGCGGCGGTTCGATTCTCAGGCGAGCTGTTGACGATTGACATCCTGATTCGTTGCCGGCAAAATCCACCTTCGTTCTCACTCGCAACGCCTCATATTCTGTTGATTATACCACATCTTGAGTACGATGGCGATTGAAGACGGAGAAAACTCTTCTGGAAAGACAATGCTTCTTGATCTCACCAGTCAAGAATACAAGGACGCCATGTCTCTGGTAGATTCCTTTCACCCTCTCTATTTGCATGCTGGAGATAATCCAGCTGCTCGCATGACTTCTATTGTACTTACTGGTCAAGAAAACTATGCAAAATGGAGTCGTGCTATGAGATTTATGCTGACAGGAAAGAACAAATATGGATTTGTCACTGGTACTTGCGTCAAGACAAATTTTGATGCTGTTTTCCATGAACTGTGGGATCGCTGTAATGCGTTGGTTGGATCATGAACTCTATTTCAGATGATTTAGCCAGTACCATCATGTATTCTGAGGACGCATTCCTTGCCTGGAAAGATTTACGCCAACGGTTTAGTAAGGCTAGTGGCTCAAGAACATATCAGTTGCATAGGGAGATTGCTCTTATTCGACAGGGTTTGGATTCTGTGTCCACATTTTTTACCAAATTGAGACTTCTGTGGTCAGAATTCGACTCTGTCTGTGATATTCCACATATTGAAGGGGATGCTTTTATGAAGCACATTGAGCATAAGGAACATCTTCGCCTCTTTCAGTTCCTTATGGGATTGAATGAGAATTATTCCAATATCAAGAGCAATCTGTTATTATGGGATCCCTTACCTACACTTAATCAGGCTTACAATCTGCTTGTCCAAGAGGAAAGTCAGAGAGGTATTTCCTCAGATATTGCCGGATCAGTGGAGACATCTCAGTCCAATATTGTTGAGAAGGTTAAAGGCAACCCATCACTTGAATGCACCTTCTGCCACAAGAAGGGGCACAACTATGAAAGATGCTTTGCACGTGGCTGTGACCATTGTGGTAAGAAGGGACATGCCAAGGACAACTGCTTTAAACTGAAGCCAAAAGGGACTGGACCCAAGGTGAACAGCAGCTCTACTGCAAATGAAGAGACTAATCAGAGTCATGATATTGGGGTGCAAGGGAATGTTATCTTCACCAAAAATCAGTTCGAAAAGCTACTGCAAGTCATGGGCACAGTAGGTAGGACTGCTCCTGCAGCAGGTGCTGCCACCACACCCATGGAGGCACAAGCTAATACGGCTGGTATATCTCTTGCCTCCTCTTTTAGTAATAAGCATGACAATTGGATATTAGATACAGGGGCCACTAATCACATGTGTTTTAGAAAAGATTGGTTTAAACAATTAAGTGCTGTTTCTGGAACTAGAGTTCATTTGCCAAATGGTGATTCTGCTTCTATTTTTGGAAGTGGAACACAAAATTTCACTCAGGATAAATGGTTGCAAAACGTTTTATATATTCCTGATTTTAAGTTCAATTTACTCTCAATTTCCAAACTTACCAAAGAATTGAACTGTATGGCAACCTTTTATCCAAAATTTGCTATTCTGCAGGACCTCTCAAATGGGAGGGTCTTGGGGACTGGGACTGAAAATTCAGGTTTATATTTTTTTCAAATCAAATTGTGTGAATTCTGAAGTCATTTCCAATTCAGTTGTTTGTAATAATGCCTTTCTGTGGCACATGAGATTTGGCCATGCCTCTTTAAAGGCTCTTCAGCAATTAGACAATCTCTCTTTTCCTGAGAATAAGGCAGCTGTTATCGATACCTGTCATATATGTCCTAAAGCAAAAATAAAGCGCAATTCTATCCCTAATTCAAGTTCCAGATCAGACTCTATTTTCAATTTAGTACATTGTGATGTGTGGGGACCCTATCAATGTCCAACCTATGATGAAAAAAGATATTTTCTGACCTTGGTAGATGATCATTCTCGAGTTACTTGGGTCCATCTCATGCAATTTAAATCTGATGTTTGCATTGTTCTGAGAAACTTTATTGCATTGGTTGAAAATCAATTTGAAAAATCCATCAAGTGCTTTAGAACTGACAACGGAGGAGAATTTTTCAATGATCATGTCAGAACTTTATTTTTAAACAAGGGTATTGTGCATCAAAGCTCCTGTTCATATACCCCTCAACAAAATGGCAGAGTTGAGAGGAAACATAGGCACTTACTAGAGGTAGCCAAATCAATTTTGGGGGAATGTGTTCTTACAGCATGTCATATTATTAATCTCTTACCCACCAAACTTTTAAATGGCAAGTCCCCTCTTGAAGTCTTTTCAGGAAAGAAGTCTAATTTCTCTCATCTCAAAGTCTTTGGTTGCCTCTGTTATGCAAAGAATATGCTGGTGACTGATAAATTTTCTTCTAAAGCCATTACTTCTGTTTTCATGGGATATTCTGATGTTAAGAAGGGCTACAAGCTCTATGATTTAGAAAATCAAAAATTCTTTTTCAGTAGAGATGTAAAGTTTGATGAGAGCAAATTCCCATTTAAACAGAGTAGTGAGAATCAAATGCCCATATTTCTTGATGAAATTTTTTTTGAGTACTCCAGTGATGATGTTTCTGACAAATTAAATAATGAGGAGACTCATAATCTGCCAACTATTTCGGAAATGGATGACACAATACCCATTGTTTATACACCTTCACATGATGAGCCCATAAGGGTCTCTGATGATTCTACACCAGATGATGAAGATGTTACATCCTCTGATGGTATTCCTGCTAACATTCCTGAACATGATCCAATTCAGAAAGTTAGTAGGACTGGGAGGATCATTAGACCTCCTATTTGGAAAAAAGACTATGTTATGGATGGGATTTCTACCACTCATCCTTTATCTGATTACCTTTCTTATGATGCTATTACCCACCAATATCAGTGCTACTTAACCTCTTTTTCTGAGATTGTGGAACCTAGTAGCTACCATGAAGCTGCACAAGATCAACATTGGGTGCAAGCAATGAAAGATGAAGTTGCTGCACTTGAGGATAATGGCACCTGGGAACTGGTTGACCTTCCAAAAGGTAAATCTTCTATTGGCTGTAAGTGGGTGTACAAACTCAAATACAACTCTGATGGTAGTTTAGAGAGGTATAAGGCTAGGTTGGTTGCCAAAGGTTATAAACAAAAATATGGGATAGACTACTATGAAACCTTTTCCCATGTTGTCAAAATGAATACTGTAAGAACTGTGCTTGCCTTAGCCTCGATTTTTAAATGGCCTCTGTTCCAAATGGATGTATACAATGCCTTTTTACAAGGGGATTTACAAGATGAAGTTTTTATGGATTTACCTGAGGGCTTTGGTAATCAAGGGGGGAAGGTTTGTAGATTACGCAAATCCCTCTATGGTTTAAAACAAGCTAGTAGACAATGGAATATCAAGTTAACTGAGGCTTTGGTTAGTGGTGGTTTTGTTCAGTCCAAATATGATTATTCATTGTTTACAAAGCGTGTTGGTGATCAATTTGCACTTATACTTGTCTATGTTGATGATTTGCTTATTTCTGGCAACTCTGCTGTTTTGATTTCCAAATTAAAGTCTTTACTCACTGACAGTTTTAAGATGAAAGATTTAGGTGAGTTAAGATATTTTCTTGGGATTGAAGTAATGAGGTCTTCTGTTGGTATTATTCTGTCACAAAGAAAATATGCCCTAGACCTCATCTCTTCAGTTGGGCTTTCTGAAGCTAAAGTGGCAAGGACTCCAATGGAGTCTAATTTGAAGCTGACCACAAAGGCTTATGACAATCACTTTCATATCAATTTGGATGATAAATCCCTAAATGATGTCACTGCTTACAGGAGACTGATAGGAAAATTGTTATATCTGACCATTACTAGGCCTGACATTAGTTATGCTGTTAGACATATGTCTCAGTTTATGCAGGATCCTAAGGTATCTCACTGGGAAGCTGCCTTAAGGATTGTGAGGTTTGTTAAAAAGGATTCAGGCAAAGGCATATTTCTGGATTCTTGTTCTGCCCCTGTTTTAACTGGTTTTTGTGACTCTGACTGGGGTAGTTGTCTTGAGACTCGTAGGTCTGTTACAGGATTTTGTGTGAAGTTAGGATCATCCCTAATTTCATGGAAAGTCAAAAAGCAAACTACGGTGTCCAAGTCTTCTGCTGAGGCAGAGTACAGAAGTCTTTCTGAAATACTTAAGGAGATTTTGTGGCTGAGAGGGTTACTTAGGGAATTGACATATCCTCAGAACTCTCCCACCACTCTCTATTGTGACAATGAAGCAGCTATTAAGATTGCTACTAATCCTGTGTTTCATGAGAGAACGAAACACATCGAGACTGATTGTCATCTTATTCGTGATAGAATTCTTGATGGTAATATTTGTCTTAAGTCTGTGCAGAGTGAGGAACAACAAGCAGACATATTCACCAAGGCACTGGGAAGTCAACAACATTCTTACCTTGCTGAAAAATTGGGTTTGAAGAGTGTTTTTAAGGGACCTTGTTCGAATACTTAATGTTTCTACTTTGTTTTTCACAGGATTTCCAGCTTGAAGGGGGGTGTTGAAGCTGGGCCAGATGACTTGGGCTTCTCTTATATTTCAAGCTGGACCTGTGATGTTTGCTTGGTTGGGCTGAGCAGTTGGGTTGTGTTTTGTTATTGGCCTTTTTGTGGTTATTTCGGTCATTTGTATTTCTGGACCTATTTGTTTCTTTTGAGTGTTATTCTGGGTAATATTTCCTTCATTGTAAAACTCAAGGGTTAATCTCTGACTTTGGTCTAGGATTCCCTTTATTTAGTGTTATAAGGGGAGGAGGTACCAGTTGAAGGAATTACCTCCAATGAACCGCAACTGTTGGTGTTCTCTCTTTCACTTCCTCTTCTAGGGTTAGGGTTTCACGAAAGTTTACAGGAGCTTACACCGATGCTCCTCCGGTCCCACTGTTCGGACACTGCAATCTCCAGTGATCAGTTTTACGATCCGACTCGCAGTTCGCCAGAATCTGCTCGGGGAGTTGATTCGTCGTTGTCTTCCTATTGCTAGCTGTACTCTTCCTTTGTTATCGCTCGTGTCTCTAGTCTCTTCTACAAGTAAATACTCACTTTTTTATATTATTATATTATTGTTATTATAGATTAATCAAATCGTAGGAATTTAACTGAATATCTTAAGTTTAATTGATTGATATTATACTTATGCCAAACATAATTATATGCATCCCTATTAGTTTTATTGTTTGATTTAATCCTTAATTACGAGTATAAAGAATAGAATTTTGAATATTGTTTTTATTATGTAATGTTACCTTTGGAAAGATCTGAATTTTGAATCATGTTTTAATGAAGTAACATAAGTAGATGTTTAATTTGTTGTTTCCGGAAAAATCATGTTTTTGCCTTAGGTCTACAACTTCTCAAGTTAGATTTAGTCTGACTACTGCCTTTGATATGCAGTCAGAATTTTTTGAGACGATCCCTCTTTACTAGTATTCTCTGGAATATAATCTATTTCATATTGCATGGTTCTGCAATCGCCTGGATCACCTGACTGATAATTTTGGTAATCAAACGTAACCCTAGCAGAGCAAATGGAGAAGAGGAATTGGGGTCACAGAGGCAATTCCTTCAACTGGCGCTCATCTCCCTTAAATATGAAACCCTAACAACCATATTACAGAATGCACCCCAAAGTATCAAAGAGTAGCAACTAAGTCACAAAAGATATAAAAAAAATTAATACAGACCCAGACAGACACAAAGTCCAGATTGGACTGAAAACAACTTGGGCCTCAGATAACCAGCCCAATATACTGGGTTTCATCACAGGCTCCAATACTTCCCCTCAAGCTGGACTTTGGTAAATATCTACCATCTTCAACTTGTTGAGCAGAATCCTATGCTGGAGCTTCGGTAAGGCCTTCGTGAAAATATATGACAACTGGTCAGAAGACTTTAGGTGCACCAGCTTAGGGCTGAGCAGGAAAACCCGAAAGCCCGAAAAACCCGTCTCGAGCCCGTCCCGAGCCCGTCCCGAAAAACCCGGTCCCGAATAGACCCGAGCCCGAGCGGGCGGGACTTTTATTTTCAATTCGGGCTCGGGCTCGGGCTCGGGCTTTTGTGCCAAAATCCCGAAAAGCCCCGCCCGTCCCGAATTTTTTTTAATACTATATAAATATATATAAGTATATATATTCCGCACTAACTATAGTTAATATCTAACTATCTAGTTAGTTGCCATCTTATCTAACTATCTAGTGGGTACTAGTTACTAGTATCTAACCATCTTCCTCCATGTTTGATTTTTTTTTTTTTTTTTTTTTTTCAGATTTTTTGTTAAAATTCAGGCTAGCCCGAGCCCGAGTCCCGAAGTCCCGGCTCGGGCAGGCCATTTTCCTCATTTTCGGGCTCGGGCTCGGGCTAAAAATTAGTGTCCCGAAAATTTCGGGCTCGGGCTCAGGTAAAAGCCCGCCCGTCCCGGCCCGAGCTCACCCCTACACCAGCTCCACCTTCCCCGCAGTAACCTAATCCCTAACAAAGTGGAAATCCACTTTAATGTGTTTCGTACGCTCATAATAAACTGGATTGTTAGCAATCTGAATAGCAGACATATTATCACAATGTAAAGATTCTTTCAAAGGAAAACCAATTTCAGAAAATAAGCCTTGCAACTAGGGGTGAGCGCGGGCGGGTTCGGGCGAGTTCGGGCGAGTTTTTTATAGAATAAAACCCGCCCATAAAATCTCGAGTTTTCGGGTTTTTTATTTTCGGGACAGGTTTCAGTTTTAAACCAATTAACACATATATGGAATATATATTATAAATAAATCTATATATCCAAAACAAATATGAATGTTATGTTTGGTTTTTAACAAATTAGGGTTAATAACTAAAAAATTGTCCAAGGTTTACCCTATGTTAAAATTAGGTGTCTGAAGTTTGAAATGTTAAAATGGACTGTCCCAAGTTTCATTTTTGTTGAAATTTGGTGTCTCGGTGTGATTACTTTAGAGAAGTCAATTCCGACGAAACCGTCTGTCAAATTCGAGCTCTCATACACACTCCCTTCTCGTCATCTTGCCGGGACCGTCACCTAAAAAGTTGGTCACATCCGGGCAAGTAAATCTCGCTCTATTGTCCTTGGAAAATGGCTCCACGCCACTCTTCTAGAAACTTTTTTTTAAATGTTCAATTTTTAGGTGAAATTTGACGATTTTGTGAAAAGTAAAGAGTGATGGATTATAAGTGGGTTGGTGGGTTGATGAAAATGATTGAATGGAGATGAAAAGACGCACAAAGACACCAAATTTCAACAAAAATGAAACTTGAGACAGTCCATTTTAACATTTCAAACTTCAGACACCTAATTTTAACATATGGTAAACCTTGGACAGTTTTTTAGTTATTAACCCAACAAATTAACACATTTATGTTATTTTTTTGTTAAATCGGTCAAAAACTTCACAACATTAAGAAAAAATATATATGAAATGATTTATATCATAATGTTACGTTAATTATACAAAAAAAAATTATAGTAAAAAATGTTCACATCATTGATTATAGAGTTTTATTGGTCTCCAATGTTATGTTTTTTTAAATGTTATTTTTAGTTGTAGGAGGGCGAGTTCAGTTTTTTTCGGGTTTCCGAAATGAGCTCGGGTTTTAACTCGGGACGGGTTTTTCGGAACGGATCAGGACGGTTTTGCTCGGGTTTCGGGTTCCCAAATTTTTATGCCCACCCCTACTTGCAACCAAATAATTTCTACCACAACATCCCTCATACTCCTGTACTCAGCTTCAGCTAAGGAGCAGGAAATTATTGCTTGCTTTTTTACCTTCCATGAAACTAAGGAATTCCCAACAAGAACACAATAACCAGTAACAGAGCGTCGAGATTCAACACAATCAGCCCAGTCAGAATCACAATATGCATACAAGGAGAGCTCCCCTTTAGAGGATAACAAAATTCCCAAACCAGGTTGCTGTTTCAAGTACTTAAGAACACGTATGACATCATTAAAATGAGATTTCTTCGGTTGTTGCATAAAACGACTGAGGTATTGAACATAAAAGAAATTTCTGGCCTAGTAATACCCAAGTACAGCAGCTTACCAATCAGACGCCTATAGAGACTAGGATCAGAAAGTAATTGATCATTTTTATTCAAATTGAGGCTTTCATCATATCCTAAAGAGTTAAACTTAGCATTTTGTTCCATTGGGGTATTACTAGGTTTACTTCCTAACATACCAACCTCATCTAACAACTCCAAAACATACTTTCTTTGGCAGAGCACAATGCCTTTAGAAGACCTTGCAACTTCTATGCCAAGAAAGAATTTCAGATCTCCCAAATCCTTCATACGAAAATTGTTCATCAAATTGAATTTCAGTTCATCAAGCAAAATAGAGTTGTTACCTGTGATGAGCAAATCATCCACATAAACGAGCAAAACAACAACAACATGCCATTTCCTCTTTGTGAACATGGAATAGTCAAGATGACTCTGTTTATAACCATTAAGCAACAAAGCATTAGTCAACTTAATATTCCACTGTCTAGAATCTGTTGTTTTGCACAATTCCCATGAGTACCAAATCCTGGAGGCAAATCCATATAGACCTCTTCATCAAGGTCACCTTGCAGAAAAGCGTTATAGAAACCCATATGAAATAATGGCCAGTTAGGGAAAGCAGCAATAGCTAAAACTACTCTAATAGTACTAATCTTAGCCATTGGTGAAAAAGTTTCACTATAATCAATGTCTTCCTTTTGTTTAAAATCCTTTGCAACTAAACGAACTTTATAACGTTCTAAAGAGCCATCTGATTTATACATCACCCTAAAGACCCATTTGCAGCCAATAAAACTTCTACCAATAGGCAATCTGATTAAGGACCAAGTTTTGTTCAATTTTAAAGCAGCCAACCCTTCCTTCATTGCCTTAATCCAATTCTCATTTTTACATGCTCCAGGAAAAGATCTAGGCTCTGGAATTTTGTCTATAGAGCTCAAAAAAGACTTGTAATCAGTACTAATTCTATCATAGCTCAAGCTAGCAGACAAATGATGCAAAGTAGAGCATTAAGTAGACATATCATAATGTTGTGTCCATACAGGAGGTCTAACAGACCTACTAGATCTTCTCATAGGTTCAGTGGGAACATCAAGAACAACATCATGATCAGAATCAATATGATCTGCAAGATTGTCATCATCATTACCTAAAGAAGAGGCATCACTTACAGATTCATCACGGACATAATCATCATGGTTATCAACATGGTCATCAGCAACATGTTGAGCTGGAAGCTCATTTGCAGCATTAGTGTCCAACTCTGTCCCAAATATATCTAAGGTATCAAAATTATTGGAACCTGCACAAGGAATATGACTGTCAGGAAAGATTTTTGGAGCTTCATCATTGAGCTTCTTAAAAGGATAGACAGATTCAAGGAACTTCACATCTCTGCTAATAAAGGAGCCTGAATTCAGATTATATAATTTGTAGCCCTTCTGTGTGATAGAATATCCCATAAAGACAGAGGCAACTGCTCTAGAAGCAAACTTATCCATGACAGGCAAAATTTTAGCATAATATACACAGGCAAAGGTTATTAAATGATCCAGTTTAGGTGGCTTCTTATATAAAACATCAAAGGGAGATTTGCCCTTCAAAACATCTGTAGGCAACATGTTTATCAAATAACATGAAGTTAATATGCATTCTCCCCAAAATTTATCAGGTAATGCACTCTCAAATTTGATGGCTATAGCTATTTCAAGTAAGTGCCTGTGTTTTCTCACAACAACTCCATTTTATTGAGGAGTATATGCACATGAACTTTCATGTATTACCCCATGAGATTTAAAAAAAGAATTGCAGTGTTCATTAAAGAACTCACCCCCATTGTCAGAACATACCTTTTTTGATATTGTTGTCAAACTGATTTTGAACCATGACAAAGAAATGTTTCAGGATGGCAATAACATCAGATTTCAAAGTAAATAGATAAACCCATAGTACGACTAAAATCATCAACAATAGTGAGAAAATATAGTTTATTATCATGAGTTTCTCTATGATAGGGACCCCACACATCCATATGCAACAATTCAAAAGGTTTGTAAGTAACAGAAGTACTAATGGGAAAAGGGAGACGTTGTTGTCTAGCTAATGAACAAACCTTACAATCAGTAAGCCCTTTATTCTTGAAAGAAACAGAACTAATAGATTTGATCTTATTCAAAATATCAAAAGGAACGTGTCCTAATCTTTTATGCCATAAAATGGTAAGTGAATGGTTGGTGGAGGTTTGAAGTGCTACATAGGGTTTATAAGGTCTGAAAAAGTATAACCATGCAGCCTTATGACCACTCCCCAACTCCATTCGACTTGGAGAGATCCTGCAATATGACAGATTTGGGATAAAAGGTGACCGAGCAAGATAAATCTCTAGTCAATTTGCCAATAGAAATCAGATGAAATTTGAAATCAGGCAGATATATAACATAATTAAAGATTTTGTTGGGACCAAATTTATAAGTTCCAATTCCAGCTACTTTGGAGAAAACACTATTTGGTAATTTAACATTGGAATTTACAGATCTCATATTATTTAGCCAATCAGCATTAAAATTCATATGATGAGTTGCGCCTGTATCTAAAATCCAATTGGAATTATCACTACCAAAGGTATTAAAACAATTCATACCTATCACTGAAGAAGCAACATTGGCACGAGCATCAGTCTCAGAATCAGACTTCTGAGATCTCACCATAGAATGAGCAAGGTGTTCAAGTTGCTCTGAAGTGCCCATCAATACTTCTCACCATAGAATGAGCAAAGTGTTCAAGTTGCTCTGAAGTGCCCATCAATACTTGGTTCCTAGGCAGCTCAACAGGGGTTGCACCAACTGAACCTCCTGTTAGCATAAGGTGACAGAGCGCCGTAATTGGTAGCCCGTTATTATGTATGTGGGTACCTAATTCAATTGGGTAAATGTCACATTATGCTAAATGGGCTAGACCTAATTCCTAAGTGACATGAGAGGCCCAAAATTGGGCCTCCCACATCACATGGCCGACCGAAAAAATAAGGGAGGGCAAAGTGGACTTTTGTCCACTTTGCTCCTCTTATAAATAGGGAGGGTTAGGGTTTATTTAATGGTTAATCACTTCTTCTCCTTAGTTGTGACTTGAGAGAAAAACCCTTCCTCCCTATTAACATATTCAGCCAAACCATCCAAGAACACCAAGGGTATGCCAATTTTCTTTCGAGCAATCAGTCTGAAGATCTGTCCCCGCTGAAGAATCGATCAGAGGATTTGTTGTGGAGCTATACTGCGTAACAAGAACTTCTACGAGTTCCGTCCGAAGGATCGAGAACTCCCTCCACAAGATCTTGGGCAACGGAAAGTTAATAAGGTATGTGAAGATTCTTCCGCTGCGTAATTGTGATTACTAGCACGTATACGAATTTAGTGTTTTCGTAGAATTACTCCCCGTAATCCAACAGTGGTATCAGAGCCTTTGTTAGGAGTTCATGATTTTGATAAATTGGTGTTCTTGAATATTTTTTTTCGCGGTAGCCTTTAAATTTTCGAAAATTTTAAATTGTTGGTGTTTTTGAGATTTTCGAATTTTTGATATTATTGGTGGTGCCGAAATTTTCATGATGTTCTTAGTAAAATTTGATGTTAATGATCTTCAAGAAAAAGATGAGTTTTATCAAAATCGATATTTGGATTGTTGATCTTAGTAAATTTTGATCTAAAATTTTGACAAATTTCCGATTTTTAGGTGTTTGTGCCGAAACCCTAGTTGATTATTAGGTAAAAAAATTAATTTCTTAGGGTGCAAGTAATTAAATTTCGGTCGAAACCCTAATGTTACATTGTTTACTATATTTTGTTTTTTTGTTAAAGATGACAATGTATCTATCATTGGAAATATTTGGATAGATTCACATTATAATATTGGAACATATATTTAACTATCAATATATTTGGCTCAAATCTAGGGATTAATATATATTGATAGGATTTAGTTGCCTAAAGATTGAGAAAATATATTGTTTATATATATTGAATCCCTATTGATATATATATATATATTTACTATATATATATATAGATATAGATTAGCCGAATTTATATATATATATATATATATATATATATATATATATATATATATATATATATATATATTTATACTGTTAATTGATTTACATCTTATAAATAGAATCTTTACAATATATATATATATATATATATATATATATATATATATATATATATATATATATATATATAGATTAGCCGAATTTATATATATATATATATATATATATATATATATATATATATATATTTATATTGTTAATTGATTTACATCTTATAAATAGAATCTTGACAATATATATATATATATATATATATATAGTTTGTGCCGATTTATATATATATAAGCAATATTGGATTGTTTTATAATTAATATATCTTGGAGATTAAGTTAAGTTTTAGTGGATTTCAAAACCCTACTTAGCCTCCAAGTATATATTAAGGCCGAACCCTAGGGTTATTCGGGCTGGTCTAATTGCTAAACCGGAGCGGGTTAAACCAATCCGAGTTTTCTTAATCGATTCGACCTATTCGGGTCGGACCGGAGCAACTAAGTGGATCTAACCGAACCGGTTTTGAGTGATGAACTGAACCATAATCCTATTTTATTGAACCGTTTCGAGGCGAACCAAATTTTATAAAACCGGACCGAACCAGATTTTCTCGACCGGACCGAACCGAATTTTAAAATTAACGGAAATTTCAAAATTTTAAAAGTCATTCAATAAAATAGGATGTCAAATTTTAAATTTAAATGTTTTTTAACTTTAAATTAGCCTAAACAGTGCTCAAAAGGTTTATGTTTTACACATTTTAATTAAACCTTAATGCCCAGTTATGATTATGGAGATGAATCTCAGAGATGCATGTTTTTGGGACTGGATTAACTAGTGGACTGAATTGCAATTGTTTACTTTCTGATACATATATTTGTATAATTAGAACTGTTGTCTTGACTTTGTCAAGCTAGCTGGATATTATATTGTGAGCTGAACTCTGGGCCATGATGGTTGTAAATGCCTAGAATCCATGCCATGATGGTTGTAAATGCCTAGAATCCATGTCTAGAAATTCGCATGATTGATTGTAAGCATGAATTGCAAGTCAGCCCCTAATATTTTAAAATCAAAAAACCAGTTGCCAATTATGCATGTTTTGTGTGGAAGTTTTATGTTTTGACACGTATGCTAGAATGTTGAGGATGTAATAGCATGTAATAGTTTACTTGAAAGTAGAATTATGTATGCTAGCATGAGTTCCTCGGAACATTAGACATATGACACGTAAGCATGATTTATGGTTTGGTCAATAATTATGGCTTGGTATGATGATTTACTGTTATAGTAGAATTATATATGCATGCGTGAATTATCGGGATAATTTTTTCAAAACAAAAAGGGCATTGGGAAAGCCAAGATCGGGTATGTTATTTTAAAATTCTTGTTCCGGTAATTTGCAATATAATAACCGTTTTCAAAAGACTGATCTATTGGATTGAAGACGAAAGTAGTGTGAACTCTTCCACGGACCCCCTTTCAACGGTATACTGGCGGTTGGTTGGTCTAGATGGTTGACGGATCACTATTCATCGTATTCCATCTTAATAGATAATCTGATGTTTGCAATTCTTTCAAAATGTTATTGTCTTCCTAATTATGCATGATTATCAATGAATTAGTTTTCATGGCTAGGTCAGTACCCTTTTATAAACCACGCAATTTGGATGGTATGGATTATGATGCATGGAGTGAAAATGTTGCAAAACTCCTACTTGCTGCGGATGTTGATGATCGAATTCATCCGCAAATAGAGATGATAGAAATGAACAGATTTGGAGAACCATACAAGCACAACGACAAGAAAAGGTTGAGGAAGGATCGAAAAGCCCGATGATTGATTTACTAGGAGACTGAAGCACGGTAAGAGTTTATAGAATTCAACGCATTGCATCTTTGGTGTGCCTTACGCCTTCGTCATGGTAAAGGAAAGGCCGCTGAAGCAAGAGACCTAAGCAGAATACTACGATATTCTATGCAATGATGACGGGTTAACAACCGTTTATGATCCCGCTGCAAAATGGACGTATGGACAAGGGTTCGGATAATAATGTAGATGTTTCCTCTTTCATGGTTTGCTAATGACAACAGACTCACACATTTGATCACATCGATTAAAACGGCTGTGGATCTATACAACGCCGACCATGAAGAAGAAAATATCACCGAAAAACCCGAGTCACCGGATACCCGATTTGATGGTATGCGGAAAATCTTAGCTGAATCAAGCAAGAAAAGGTCAAAACGATGATCTGGTGCGATAAACACTGGTGATACATGTACCGTAAAAGGTCTGTTTCGTTTAACACATACATATAAAACCGTAAAACGTTTTATTCGATGCAAAACATCTGACATGATTCACTTGTGAATTTATTTCAGGTGGAATGCTCAACGTGGTTATGACTGTCCGTCTATTTCACCTTCTTCATCGCAGCTTCAGTTGTTGATCTGGACCTTATGTTGGATTTCCTATTGTTCATTTATTGTTTGAATTTGGTTAATTATGATTCAAATTTATTGAGTAAAGTAGTTGTCATTCTATTCGAAACATGGTCTACTTGTCAAAATTAATCGACCTAGTTACACGGGACCGATCCTGAGCGAGCAACATAACCAAAATTCTACCTATAAAACAGATGGATAAAACGAATCAACACTTACTCTTATTCATCTAATGTCATGAAAATCGAAATACCGTTAAACATCCATCGATTGCGTAGTTCTAAAGCTAACCGATCCAACTCCTCATTATTTGTTAGTACTCCATTTAATGATAAATTCGGTGATGACATACATGTGTGAAACCGATTGGATTAAATTGATTTGAATTTGAAAAAAAAAACGATTTAAACCATGGGTTAAACCTGGAATTAAGCGCTACGCGCGTGTGTACCTCGAGAAACACAACACATCGTTTCAAAGTACGAATTTAATGATGAAGTGTTTTAATGAATGAATGCTGAATTTTCGTTTATAACCCCTTGAAAATAACTCTTTGATTGCTGATACAGTAAGAAGTATGCTTCAAAAGCTACTACGAACTAGTATAGTATCAATTGTAGCATAAAGCGAAAGCCCAATGCATAGTCCAAGAGGTGGATAAGTCTCCGGAGGAGTTAACAAACGAAATGATGTAGTCAATAAAATGACTCTCCCACTACACGACTTGAACGATAAGTTTGGCTAAGCATTCATATCAATTAAGCACTTCAAGACGCATAGCTTAAATTACATAATGTTAGAGTTCAACAATAAAATTTTCCTACGGGATGAAAAACAGTTGACTCACATGAATGTAACTATTTTCCAAGAGAAATCAGTTATACACGTCACCATATAAGCTAAAGCATGATACGGGTTAAACTTTATCATCATACAACATTAATTTGCGCATTAAACAAGTGTATGAATAAAGAGTACGGACTACTCTTATGTGATACAAGTTTAAATTAGCTTGAAATGATGGTATCGTGATCGAACATGAAACGTTAGAAAGATTGATGACGAATTCCAACGCTTAAAAACAGGAGAAGTCTTGATCGAACTGGAAATGGATGACGAAGATTCTCAGGTCCAACTTACTTCGAGTGGGAGATTTGATACAGCACAAGTGAATGACATGGTAAATGATGATGGAGACATTCTCATAGTAAATCCAGTGGGAGGGCTCACTCCCCCTCACATACAGATCACTAATGCTGCTAATGCGAATCAAGTTGAACCTGATAATCACATTGCTAAACCGATGGATGAAAATCCAATAATGACACAACTACCCATTATTCCTAGTGGGAGTGGATCGACCAACTTGGGTTCCAAGTCCTAGTGATCAAGGAATTTATCTCGGAGGTAGAATCCCGAGACCTAGAGGTCGTCCAAGGAAAGTTGTAGGTCAAAGTTCCAGCACCGCCATTGTTCCCAGTGGGAGTGATGCAGAAACATTATTCCGAGTGGGAGTATTTATCAGACTCAAGATGGGATTAACGAGCCTAGACGGAGTCAAAGGCAACGAACTTCTCCAAAGAAGTATCCCTTCGAGAGAGGTGAATTATTCACTCCAACGTCTGTTGACGAACCGGTAACGATTAAGGAAGCGATGGAAGGGCCTCAAGCGAAGGAATGGAGGAAAGTAATGGAGGATGAAATCGACTCAATGAAAGCCAATTCAGTATGGTCTTTACTTGATTTACCTGCTAACCGCAGAGCTATAGGCGCAAAGTGGGTTCTGAAACTGAAACTCACTATTGATGGAGAAGTCGAGCGATACAAAGCCCGACTAGTTGAAAAAGGATATACCCAGCTACACGGAGTGGACTTCGATGAAACTTACTCACCGATTGTGTGTTACACCACATTCAGGGCCATCATTGCCCTTGTTGCATGCCTCGATCTAGAGCTGCACCAAATGGATGTTAAGACCGCGTTCCTACACAGAAACCTGGAGGAAGATATCTATATTGAGCAGCCGGAGGGTTTCATTACTCCTGGCAAAGAACGTAAAGTTTGCAAACTCCAAAGATCCATCTACGGTTTTAAACAATCGTCTCGGCAATGGTATCGCAGGTTCCACGAGGAAATCGTTGGAAACGGATTCGTGAACCTTTATGAGGATCCTTGCGTTTATACAAAGACCTCCGGGTCTAAGTACGTCATCTTGACTTTATACGTGGATGACATACTCATTGCTGCAAACGATGTGAGTTTCATGAATCGATCGAAGTCCTGGTTGGCATCAGTATTCGAGATGAAGGACATGGGAGAGACTACGTATATCTTAGGCATTAAAATCGCCAAAGATCGTGCCGCCCAGAGATTTTGTATATCTCAAGAAGCTTATATTAACAAATTATTGAAAAGATTCATAATGCAAGATGCCAAACCCGTTGAGACGCCGGTTGTGTTCGAGTGCGCGCTATCCAAGCGTGATGGCCCGAAGAACCAGCAGGAGCATGATCAGATGGGGAGTGCAGAGTATTTGAGCATCGTAGGAAGTCTCATGTACGCCATGCTCTGCACTCGTCCGGACATCTGTTACGCAGTGGGCCTAGTAGCAAGATTCCAATTAGACCCTGGCTATCAACATTTAAAGGTCGTAAAACGAATCATACGTTATCTGAAAGGTACTGCCGACTATGTTCTATGCTATGAGGGCAGAAAGTTAGAATTGACCGATTACAGTGACGCCGACCACGGTGGCGATCCGGATGATCGTAAGTCCACCACATGAGGAGTCTTCCTCCTTGTACTGCCGTCATTTCATGGGTGAGCAAGAAGAAATCATGTGTCGCATTGTCTACGATGGAATTGAAATTCGTTGCTATGCACAAGAAGTGGTCTGGTTGAAAATGATTCTTAATGCATTGATTGGCACCGACAAAGAGAGTGGCTGTAAAGGTATACTCCGATAGTCAGGCAGCTATTGCAGCGGTTAAGAATCCTAAGTACCATAGCAGGACTATGCACATTGATGTGAAATATAATTATGCTAAATTTGTACTGGAAGACAACATAATCACTTTAGAATACTTGCATTCTGACAACATAGTTGTAGACCCATTGACTAAGCCGCTACGTAGAGAGACTTTTGAAAAGCTCGTAAATTTGCTTGGATTGTGTAGGGTTAAATAAGTGGCTTGTATTAGTGATAATATTTTGACAATTGAAAGTAATATTTTATTGAAGAAAGGAATTGCAAATTGAGTGTATGATTTATCGACGTCATAATGATTAATGACATCAGATTTTACGGTCAATAAACTAAGTTGTAGGAGGATGTAAAAGTCCTCTGCCAAAATTATGTCGAATGTGAACCATGCCTCGTCACACAGGCACGGTCATCTTGTAGGCGAGGGGGACCTCTGCCATATCAAGATTGGCTGATAATCATAGGGACAAACCTGGTTACACGAAACAATCATTTAGTCCCGGTAAAACGTGACTTGATCTTCGTTTTGTAAATCGAAGTGATGGACTCTGTCCGTCATTAACCACATTCAGGGCCAGATGAAATATTATGCAGTAGTATGATTGACATATCCCAATCCTGGCTAGTTCAGCTATGCTATTGACGCGTGCTTCATACAACGGGTGACATGTTCGACCACGGGGTCATGCTCGGTTGTGCTAGCTAGGATCCTTGTGATTCCGAAGGGCGCAAACTTCTTCACCTCGAGCGTGTGATTGATCAGGGCGTCCTATGAAGGACGCCCAAAGTATCCTCACGGACTCGGAACTCATACCTAAGGTCAGGCTCAATGCTCGCTTCCCGGCGTACGAGCGTAGAGCTGAAGAAAAAGGCCAAGTGACCACGTTTTTGGAAACTGGTTGAGTTTGACTAAGGGTATGAGCGATAGGGATGGTCAAGTTCACCTATAATTCACCGACTCTTGTGTTCACTAGGTGGCCACCAACCAAATATTAGTTTAAGGTTGTGAACACTTGTACGGATGCTTTTGAGAAGTATTCCTATGTGGAAAACTAGGCAATTGGAGAATTATTAGTTGACCAAGGACATCGCGGTACATATTATGTGTTTAACAAGATTGATTTACGACAGGGTATCAACGTTCCCCGGGCGCTACAACACTCCTAACAGATGAGTAGCACGATGCCCGTCGTATCCGCCGGTCGTACGGCAAACCTCGTATGAACTGTTCGAAAGCAGGTGCAAGATCGGAAGACTGAAATGTTGATGTGATTTGGACGACATTACATTAACAGGCACGCTCGCATTCCGGCGAGTTGGAGCTATTAGCATAGATGATAGGGCGCGTCGCCGTAATTGGTAGCCCGTTATTATGTATGTGGTTACCTAAGTCAATTGGGTAAATGTCACATTAGGCTAAATGGGCTAGACCTAATTCCTAAGTGACATGAGAGGCCCAAAATTGGGCCTCCCGCATCACGTGGCCGACCGAAATAATAAGGGAGGGCAAAGTGGACTTTTGTCCACTTTGCTCCTCTTATAAACAGGGAAGGTTATGATTTAGTTAATGGTTAATCACTTCTTTTTCTTAGTTGTGACTTGAGAGAAAAACTCTTCCTCCATATTAACATATTCTGCCGAACCATCCAAGAACACCAAGGGTGTGCCAATTTGCTTTCGAGCAATCAGTCTGAAGATCCGTCCCCGCTGAAGAATCGATCAGAGGCTTTGATACGGAGCTATACTGCATAGGACTTCTCTAACAAGAACTTCTACAAGTTTCGTCCGGAGGATCGAGAACTCCCTCCACAAGATCTTGGGCAACGGAAAGCTAATAAGGTATGTGCAAATTCTTCCGTTGCGTAATTGTGATTACTAGCACGTACACGGATTTAGTGTTTCCGTAGAATTACTCCTCGTAATCCAACACCTCCACCCTCAGAGCCACCTGCAAGGTAACCATCTGAGGTTGCACTTCCAACAACATTTGCTTGAGGAGTCCTGTTTTGGCCTTGGTTTCCACGAAATTTTCAGTCAGGTGGATAACCCTTCCTCTTGAAGCAGTGATCATAGTCATGCTCCCTATTCTTGCAATATTCACAGACAAGACTGAGGTTACGTTTTTGCCCTTAGATTTGTTCCCATTATCAACCACAAATTGAGCTTTTCCCTTAGATGCATTGCTGGCCAAGGCATTGCCAGCAATGTTCCTTTGATTCTCCTCTTGGATCAACACAACATAAGCCTGGGGAATAGTGGGCAAAGACTCCCTCATGACAAGGTTAGTTCGAACATTGGAATAAGAGTCATCCATGCCATTGAAGAATTGAAAAGGCTTGAGGTTATTGGCATGGACAATATGCTTTTGAAATTCTGAGCAACCACAGTTGAGTATATTACATATGGCATCAAATTCTTCCCACGTTGTTCTAAGTTTGGCAAAGTAATTGGAAACAGAATCCACTCCCTGCTGAGCAAGGCAGATATCTCTGTTGAGCTGAAATATTCTGGAACCATTTACTTTGTGAATCCTTTCTTTCAAATCATTCCACACCAGGAAGGTACTCTCAATATATATGTTTCCAGACATGAGCTCACGAGAGACATAATTCATTATCCAAGCAAGAACAAGTGCATTGCAACGATCCCAGAGATCATGCAGGTTATGATCATAATTCTCTTTCTTACATGCTCCAGTCACAAAACCAAGTTTGTTTTTAGAAATCAGAC
Source organism: Clarkia xantiana subsp. parviflora (assembly GCA_036873135.1). Lineage (NCBI taxonomy): Eukaryota > Viridiplantae > Streptophyta > Magnoliopsida > Myrtales > Onagraceae > Clarkia > Clarkia xantiana. The sequence goes on from JAPTYO010000003.1 coordinate 19,142,298, forward strand.
AGATCCTCATGGCTTTTCTCCAAAAACATAGTCATCAACACATGTCAATTTTTTAGAAACAAGTGATAGACCAGCAGAATCAGACGAGTGCAAATAAAGAGGATGATTGTGGTCAAGCTTATCCACCGCTTCTACAACCTTAGTTGGAGCAGTGACATCAGGTTTCTTGCCAGAATCAGAAGAAGGATCTGTTTTCGAAATATCAGCCATCTCAAAAGTTCTAAAAGGATCGCGCAATAAGCACAAGCAGATCTGCAGAGAATAATAAGAGGTGGCACTGAATCAGTAATCAAAATGGAAACAGTTCCTCAGTCATCATCGGAGATTGGCAATTAAAACAAATCTCCTAAAGAACGATGAAAGTATACAAGATCAATTAGTATCTTCTAAAACAACATATGTGCGATCATGGAGCGGCGATCGTTCTTGATAAATAAAAAAAACGCATAGACATGTAATCATCAATAAGCAATCATCTACATTCAGCGAATCAGGTCACATAACGTATGGTTTGAAAAACGAAGCAAGCATGCAATAATAGACAAAAGAACGAAGGCAATTTAACTAAGAAGGTCGAAATTGATTTCGGATCTCAAATTTGAAAGAAAAACGAACAAATCCTTTCTAGAAAGCGAAAAAGCTTCAAAGATCTGATATCAATTTCAGACAGAGATGAGAGATAACCAGCAATAGTCGAATCGATGCGAGCAAGGTTTCACCAGAGAGGAAGACGGAACGCCACTGACACGGAGCATGAATGATGTTGCAATCGCAGCAGTGGAAACACCAGGAGCGAGATGAAGCGAATCAAAGCTCTGATACCATGATAATTATGGTAATCGAACGTAACCCTAGTGGAGCAAATGGAGAAGAGGAATTGGGGTCAAGGAGTAATTTCTTCAACTGCCGCTCATCTCCCTTAAATATGAAACCCTAACAACCATATTACAGAATGCACCCCAAAGTATCAAAGAGTAGCAACTAAGTCACAAAAGATACAAAAAAAGTAATACATACCCAGACATACATAAAGTCCAGATTGGACTAAAAACAACTCGGGTCTCAGATAACCAGTCCAATATACTGGGCTTCATCACAGGCTCCAATACTACTGACGATGTAGAAACATCGCTATCCTCCAGAAGATGAACTGAAAAATCAGTGTTGGACTGCGATGGTGCATCGAGTGATAACTAGGGATGGCAACGGGTCTCGGGGCCCCGCTGACCTGCGGGGCCCCGACCCGGTTTTGACCCGAGGACCCGCCGACCCGCGGGTCACGGGTCGGGTTCGGGGCGGGTCGGACCCGGGTCGGGTCGGGTCCGGGTCTAGGGACACGGGGCCCCGTTGACCCGCCCCGAAATGTCTATGTATATATTTTTTACTTTTTTTTTTTTTAATGTTAATATAATGTAACATTTACTAAACAATATGGTTAATATAGTACCTATATAAATAACATGGACCAAATTATAAATAGATGTATATTTAGATTATTAGGATTTGTTAATTTTGATTTGGTATTCGGATTTGAATTTGTATTTGGTGATGAATTTGATGTGTTTGTATTTAATTGATGTTAGATTTATGGTTTGAATTTACATATAATGTAATATTTTGGCAAAAAAAATTGTATTTAATATTGAGAAGTGAAAAAAAAAAAAAAAAAAAAAAAAAAAAATTGTTCACATCGGGTCGGGTCGGGGCCCCGCGGGTCGACCCGCGGGATTTTTTTACCCGACCCGACCCGGGAGGTACACTTACCCGGGTCCGGGTCAGCCAGGCTGACCCGCGGGGCGGGTCCGGGGCTGCAAAAACCCGCCCCGACCCGCCCCGTTGCCATCCCTAGTGATAACGTGGCTTCAGAGTTGATCAACTTCCTTTTTCCCCATTGAAATGTGGTTGTGTTTCAATTCAGAACAGAAGGCCTGCCTGTATATTTGGGTGAAGATAAAATGAAACCTCTTTGCTCTGGTTTATATGGAATATAGAAAATAACTGTTTTTTGCGCTAAAAAGAAAAAAAAGGAATGGTTGTAGAAGAATAAACGACAGTTATTTGCTGAAAGTGTGTAACGTTTAGATATTCCTATAAATGTTTAGAGGCAGTTGTTGGTATTTTTTTATTTTTTAAAGTAAATTTTTTTGAAAAATGATTGGAAAGTTCTATGTGGTCACAACGTTTTGTTCACAACGTCATTCTTTCGGTACGTCTATGTATAATATGTGTTTGTCTTTGAAGGTAAAGTATTGTAAAGATAGATACTTTGGAGGGTTTGAATCGTGCTTAAAAGAATGGCTGGAGAGAGGGAATCTAATCCTAATTATATTTCCAGTGGAGAGAGTGTAGGAGACAATAACACTACAGTATGTGTTATGAATCAATGGATATGTCGATGTTTCCTCCGTTTACCGAAGATAATTCTGATGAGGATGATAGTGAAGTGAATTTTGATACGTGATGAATCAGAGAAGAAGAAGGATTCGTCGGAGAGGATCCCAAACCAGAAGAAGAACAGATTTCACTAATTTTGTCGGATGCCTTCTTACAACAGACCCCCCCCTTCCTATTTATTAGGTCCCCAACTCTCAATTCAACCCCAATACCCCATACTTCTGTAACTAACCAATATAGTCCCTAAACTAAACAACATGTATCAAATTTTAATGAAGAAATGTTATGTAGAAGTTCGGACTGTGTTAGTTCAGACAATGAAGACATAAATTCCATTGTTTTGGCTTTGGAGATAGATTTACTTCGTCAGGATGTTGCAAATATATTTAGATTGTTCATATTATATTTGTTGTTACATTCCACATTGGACGGAGCCAATCCCAGCGGGTCAGCAGAGAACAGCCATATATGCAAGTGATGTTCCATCTAAAACCAATTGGTGATAGGAGGAGTTAGCCCAGTTACTTATATACTGCTCGATTTTACATCTACCAACATGTGTGGTTCTCCAGAGTCACGGTGTATGTCTATTTCAACATTCTCTCTTATCGTGAGGGCTCTCTGATTTCAACAAACCCTCTCCCAGGTCCAGGCCGACCCGGGCTCTGATACCATGTTAGATTCCACAATGAACCGAGCCAAGCCCAACGGATAAGCATAGATCAGTCATATATGCAAATGGTGTTTCTTCCTAAAACCAATTAGTGATAGGAGGAGTTAAACCAGTTACTTATATACTGCTCGATTTTACATATACCAACAAGTTCTTGTCATCACTATTTTGTTTGTATGTGTACAATGTATTGCTGAATAGAGATAAGGATTGTAAGTTGTATTGATTTGTGTTTGCTGAGTTTTTGGTGAATAAAGTATTAGTTGAATCTACCAAGCTAGATTGTCCGTCCCTTTTCAGTAAAAATTTTGTTGACCCTTTTTTACGGAAGAGAATTTAAGATGTGTTGAACTAACTCTGTGGTAGTCAGAACTCAGAAGTGTTTGTTTTATTTTCAACATGACTGCCATTAGATGGTTCCTATAATCCAAATGTAAATTTTTTAATTTTCCAATCGAATCTGGGAAATACTGAGGGCGAGAAACGTACTTGAGTGGACGAGAACATTAGCGGTGTGTAGCCCTGTGTCATATCTATCTATCTATCTACATATTATATAAAGGAAAAGGAAAGAGAAAAGGAAATTTTCAGCACGCCACGTCAGCTATTTCCTTCTTTCCTCGCGCGAGTGCTCTTAACGCAACTTTAGTTCTTCAGGTTTTCTCACGCAGCTCCACGCTCTAGTAGCATCTATATATTATATAAAGGAATATGAAAGAGAAAAGGAAATTTTCAGCACGCCACGTCAACTATTTCCTTCTTTCCTCGCGCGAGTGCTCTTACCGCAACTTTAGTTCTTCAGGTTTCCTCACGCAGCTCCACGCTCCAGTAGCATCTATATATTATATAAAGGAATATGAAAGAGAAAATGAAATTTTCAGCACGCCACGTCAGCTATTTCCTTCTTTCCTCGTGCGGGTGCTCTTATCGCAACTTTAGTTCTTCAGGTTTCCTCGCGCAGCTCCACGCTCCAGTAGCAAAAAATTACAAGCGACGTTACAACATAAACTTCACAAGCGTTACTCAAATCAAGCATCATCGGTTCAATTTCCTTCACTCTTGATTACTGTATTAAAGCAAGCGTGGCCCGGTATTGCTCCCAATTCATCGATGCGGCTTCCTCTTCTTCCGAGCGGTTGCTACACAGACGTCGCTCTTTATCTCCTTCCAATTGATGATCAGAAAACCCTGAGGAAGATTCTGACTCCCGATTCCTCATCTCTTCAGTGACCTCGAGAGCGGCCGTAAATACCTGAAGCCGGTGTAAGAGTTCCGTCAGAAGAATTTCCATGTCGACTTCATATTCCTGCCATAATATGTGCAGAAGGTACTGTGTCTCATCCTCTAGAATTACAGTTGCTCCAGATTTAGCCCTCAATTTCCCTCCAATTTTGGTTAATCACAACACAGGTTGAATTCATAACCAAGTTAAATAGATTGTTTGTTCTATATGTTTTATTCTGAATGTAAATTTTCATTTTTCCTAACATCAGCGTCATCTAACCCCATAAGTTTCTATTTTATTTATCAGTTCATCATAAAAATTGAATCTTTATAGCAAAACAACATACTATAACCTGATTTATGATGGTTTCAATAGATGTGGATCTCTAATGGAGAATTCGACGAGTCAGGCCCGTCCATTGTCCACATGAAGTGCTTATTAGTTGAGAGTTGAGAAAAAAGGAAGTCTGGTGACTTTTTTTATTTTTTATTTAGGTTTTTTATGTGTATTGTCTGTCATGTGGACCTTAAGTTGAGATTAGTTGAAAGGTAAACCAATATTTGTGTGTAATTTCTTGCTATGATGGTCCTCAAGATAGAAGAAAATGAATGTGGAACTTGCCTTTATGAAGATATGGGTGATGGACGGTGGTTCCATCCCCATCCCACACACAACAAACACATGCAGCAATTGAAGGAAGTGTGAAGTCCGAAGTTCGCACTACCGTCCAAGCCTTCGTTCACATTACCGTCTGTTAGGTTGTAAGGTCTGAGTCAACACATCGCTAACTTAGAGCTTATCTCCCACTAATGTAATGTCGGGTTATGTGCTCCTCGGGGTCTTTCGTACCGTTTCCTACTCTTCCGCTTCCTTGTCTCTCTGCTCCTTGCTACCCTGCAAGAGGGGCAGTATCAAGCACGGATGGGGGGGGGGGGGGTGGTGCGTTTCCTTTATCATTATACATGTCATCTCATCAAGAGTAAACATTAAGTACTTATCATATCTCTTTGCCTTGTAAAGGATTGTTTCATGGTATTCTTCTTTTGTAATAATCTCTTATGATACCCTCATAGGGGTGTAGTGAATATTTCACGAGATAAGCTCTCGGAGGGCACTGGAATTGGACCAAAGATACGCTCTTGGTGGGTGTCGAAATTTTTTCACGAGATAGGCTCTCAGAGGGCACTTAGCGTTTCACAGGATAGGCTCCTGGTGGGCGTCGAAAACTGTTCACGAGACTGGCTCTCGGAGGGCACTTAACGTTTCATGGGATAGGCTCCCGGAGGGCACAAGTTAGACCAAAGATACGCTCCTGGTGGGCGTCGAATCTGGTAGTTTGAAATCTACCTCAAGATACGCTCTTGGAGGCGTCGAATCTGGTAGTTTGAAATCTACCTCAAGATACGCTCTTGGGGGCGTCGAAGGTCGTAGTTTTTAGAAACCACTCTCAAGATACGCTCTTGGGGGCGTCGAAGTTCTTAATTTTTGGAAACCACTCTCAAGATACGCTCTTGGGGGCGTTGAAGGTCGTAATTTTTAGAAACCACTCTCAAGATACGCTCTTGGGGGCGTTGAAGGTCGTAGTATGAAAACTACTCTCAAGATGCGCTCTTGGGGGCGTTGAGGGTGTTGTTGACTTGGAAGTCATATCTGTGTAAGGATAACATAATGATTATATCACCGTCTTCTTTGAAAGACACTTTTGAGTGACTTCTACTTCATTAGGAGCATTCATGCTTTATGTACATCTGGGGTGCCTTGGATGGATCAAGACACCCTTTATAGGAATTCAAAGATAGTTGCAGAGTCGGAGTGACTTCTTGAGTTATCCTTCTCAAAAGCTGTTTTTGAAAGACTTAAAATGCTTAAACATGCAAAGTGCTGAATATTAAACTAAGGATATGGGGTGGTGAGTGTGTCTGTTGCCATGTATTCCTTTAGGTCTCCTTTGTGAATCATCTCTTCCACCTCTATCTTCAAGACCATGCAATTGTTGGTTTGATGCCCCAGGTCCCATGGTACTCACACCAACCTTGTGCATCTTTCCCCAGGAAGGCCTTGCCCTCCTCCTTACATTTTGGTAGCTCTTTTTTGAGGTACTCTTCAAAAATTTCTTCTATCTTTGCCGTGAGGGGTGTGAATTTAAAGTCTTCAACTCCTTCAAGTATGTTGTTCTCTTTTTCTTCTTCAAGGACCTCTTCACATTGCCCTATCTCTTTTGCGAATGCCCTGTCCAGTCTCTCTTTGAGCTCCCTCATTGTGCTTGCCATGACCACCTCATAGAGCCCTCTATATGCTTCAATTGAGGTTGGATGCATGTTTCTAAGGAAGGCTCTTACGGCCTCACTTCTTGTGATGTCCATGCTTGCACCATAGCTGAAGAATCTCCCAAAGTAGCTTGACATGGACTCCTTTGGCGTTTGCTTGATGTCGTCTATATATCGGAAACCCTTTTCAATGGAGTCCCTTGCTCTCTTTCCTTCTTCATTCTCTGGCTGCCAAGGTATGCTTGATACCCTTACAGCCTTACTTCTCTGCTTCTTCTTAGCTAGTCCTTGAAAGAACTGCTTACTCAGGCGGAGTGAAACTCCCTTTTTCATCTTTCCCTGCCTTAGCCTTTTCATCACCTTCTCTTTATCTTGGATGGCCCCACTCATGACCATAGCCACTGCGTCTGACTTGTGTGATCCACGTCTCATGGAGTTGACGTAGCACTGCCTTGCAGTGCGTTGATCACCCAAGACTTCCCCAATTCCGTTTTCGGTGATATACTTCAGCTTCTGATGCACGGTAGATGGCACAATTTCATATGGATTTATGGTTGTTCTTCCTAAGATCCCGTTGTAGGCTCCCGGGCTTTCAACTACCATGAAGTTGACGTTCACTCTTAGCTGTGTCCATCCCTGGCCTATGGTCACCGGCAGGGTTATCATTCCTAGAGGGTAACTTGTTGCCCCTGAGAAGCCAACCAGAGGGAAGTTGACTGGTTTGATATCCGCCTTTATTTTTTCTATCTCTTCCACGACCCTTAGGCTTAGGAGGTCTGCGGAGCTGCCTCCATCTACCAGTATCCTTTTTACATCGAAGTTATCGATGTCCATCGTGATGACTAAAGCATCATCGTGCGGGAAGACAATATGACTCTTGTCCTTCTCCGAAAACTCAATCTTCATCTCCTCTTCTTCTCGTGGTCTCTTTCTCCACTTTGGCACTGAGCTCAGCTTGGATGCATAAATTTCCCTTGCATTGGCTGTTGGGCCACCCGATGCCACTCCTCCATGTATCATGTTTATAGTCCCCCTCTTGTTAGGTGGAGGATTATAATCTACCTTGTCTTTGCCTTTATCCTTGTGTGATGGCCCTAGTTGTGTGCCATTGCCACCGTGATCAACAAACTGTTTCAGCTCCCCTCTTTGGATGATATTGTTGATACTTAGCTTCAAGCTAAAGCATTCGTTCGTATCATGTCCACATACCCTGAAGTGGCTATCATGTCCACATACCCTGAAGTGGCTATCATGTCCACATACCTTGAAGTGGCTATCATGTCCACATACCCTGAAGTGGCTATCATGTCCACATACCTTGAAGTGGCTATCATGTCCACATGCCCTGAAGTGGCTATCATGTCCACACACTGCGAAGTGGCTATCATGTCCACACACCAAGAGGTGGTTATCATATCCACACAAAACAAAAATACCATCAAGTCCACCACAAACCTAAAGAGCCAACACCTAACCTCAAAAGGAGATTCAAGAAAAAGGGGAAAAACAACACCCTTCATACGCTCATCAAATGTATGCACTTATATTTCAACCCCCTGGATGATACTAGGTAGGAGACGTCCTCATTATGAAGACAACCTCCATATCTCATGAAATCAACCATAAAGCAAAGAATCACGACAAGCACTATTAGGGGCATATAACAAAACGATCCCCACAACGATCACAACTACGATACTAGTAGAGGCTAACTCAAGAGCAGTCTCCACCAAACTCCCAAGCAAGAATTTGCTATCTTAATCAGAGCCATGGCAAGAGAAAGGAACCTCAATGAAAGGCGATGATCACACCCATCACCAAAAGAAAAATCTTCAACGCAAGGGTTAATAACATAACCCATAGGAAAGCCAAAGACACCTTCAAAAGTCGTCAAATCTACATGAAAATGAAATAAACCTGAGACTCGGCCCCTCGGCTGGGGGGGCAGAGGATAGAGAAGAGACATCAAGACCTATGATCACCCCCATCGCCATCCACAGGTTGTTTCCCTTTGTCAAGCAAAGAGGGCGCCTCTTCAACCACTACCTCCTTATCATGAGATGGAGTCAGCAAGGGGGCACTTGAAGGAGAGCCTCTCGCGGTTTCCTTCTCCTTGGCAGCCGAGGGCCCGACCTCAGAGTCAGGTTTCCGCGCATTGGATTTAGATTGACTTGAACTCTCACCCACCGCAAGAACCCATTCGGTAACCAGGGGCAAACGCTCTAACAACAAGAAGGAAGCAACATGAGAACAATCATAAGTATATCACAAAGAAAAGAGAATGGAAAAAGAACATGCCGGAAGCCTCTGCAGCTTTCCTAACTTAGAAGATTTCTTGGCCTGATGAGCAGAACTAGAGGGTTCTTCCCTCTCATTCGATTCAACGGTACGTTCGGAACGCTCCGCCTACACCTTATACGTTTCTCCATGAAACCAACCTACAAGGGGTCATACGAGTCCCCTCCTCATACGAGTCCACCTCGGACACCCAAGACACAGGACAGTCAGATTCGGTCTGACTGCCTTGGAAAACGATCTTCAAGGTCTCCCTATCCAAAGAAGAAAGCTTCCCAAAAGTGAGTCATCTATACGAGCGACCGACGCAAAGATCGACCCTTACTCATGGAGGGGCGAGATACGCCTACTACGGGGGTAACCTTAACATCAATCAAGTTACAGAAACAAAACCACAACCCAAGAGACCTATCCAAGGGAACAAATCCCAGAGCGTCACAAATAGGGCGAACTTTTAGCTTCCCCAAATGGAGCAACGCTCCGACACATCCGAAGGAAGGGTCAACCCTTAACACATGTCAATAAATCCCTTCGCCCGCGGCAGGTAAGAAGAAAGCTCGTAAGCATTTTCACCCTCACTTTTATGGGGAACAAGTTGCAGGGTAAGGGTCAAGAGCTATACACACACTCCAACGAATGAAGGAAAAATGTTACACATGTCGAAGGTCGAGGTTAAAAGACAATGCTCGCGCTAGTACGAGGGAGGCGGAATGTTGTGTCCCATTGAGTGGCAGAGTTTCCACCCTCAAGTAAAAGAGAGGTCTATGCTCTCACCCTTGCACTTATGCTCATATTCATGATTTACATCTACAAGTACACCAATGCCATCACTCATGCTTATACTCACAACCCATCCATACACACATACATGTTTACGCTTGCACTCATATGCATGCCCACGTGCACACTCCCGTGTGTTCAAACATTTAGACGTCCATGCACATAGCCGCCATATATCCATGCATATATTCATGACTACAACCGCAGCATGTCTACACCCACTTCCATACTTGTGTTCCTACTTGCATGTATGCTAGTACACACTTTCATGTTCATGATACATCCATGTTCACTCAAGGTAACATTCTATAGGCATATTTTCTAGTATCTCATACTTAGAAAAAATTTGGACCAAATTCAGAATTTTTCCCCACATAGGCCCACCCCATCATGAAATTGAAGTATAAACTCGCGCAACCGTGTTCATTTTGCATCCCCATGCATGCGTATATTTTCCGAGTATGAGCTCCGGACAATATTGAATTTATTATTTCCATCTCAGACGGACACGTGCTTGGACGCGTGTCCGCGCTATACTGACGTTTGCAATTCGTCTATCTTAGAAGACAGGGGGCAGAGTCAGAGACGGACACCTAGGGGTAAGTAAGGATTCTGACAAAAGGTAAAATCCCGGTTTCAAATTGTGTGTGTCATACCATCCTAAAATAGAGTCAATCAAGGGTCAAGCCATTGGTTGACTCGGGGGCATGTGATGGATATACGCCCAATTTGAACCCGTTGACCTACAAACCGTGTTATTTTTATCACCCCGTTAATGATTATAAATCGAAACTTTGACCCGAACACCCCGCCGAAACACCAACGGTCCGGACGAGGCGAAAATACTCGTCCGGGCCACGCGTCGAACTCACCTAGGTGAGATCGGGTGGCCACACCCGACCTCCCCTAGGGGAGATCGGGTTGGCCAACCCAATCTCCCTTAGGGAGGGGTTGGGTGGCCACACCCAACCCCTACCCTTGGGGGTCGGATTTTCTCTCCGCCCCCAAGAGCCCTGGCACCATTTCGCGACTCCTACACTTAGATTATTTCCGTCAACCTCTCCATGCTTTAAGGTTTTAATTATGTGATTAAGGACTAATTAATTGTGTTTAAAGGTTAACGATGTCCTTAAGTCACCTTAATGACACATTTGCCTACAAATACAACCCCTTCACCATTCATTGGGGGGATCTTGATTACTGGCACATTTTTCGCTCTGGCTTCTCTCTACATTTTATCTCTCTAGAAGTATTCTGACTTAAGCTTCGGAGAGGGTTCATCAAGCACCACCACCCCCCTCCGTGCTTGATACTGCCCCTCTTGCAGGGTCGCGTGGACGAGAAGGAAATGAGCAGAAGGACTTGCATCAGAGCGACTAGCCCCGAGAGTACTGAATTCGTCAGTTCACCAGTGAGGAATAAGCTTTAGATCGATGACCCGTTGACCGAGGGCTTAGAACCTAACACCGTCCAAGTCGTAATTTGAATAGTGGCGCAATTTGATTGGTTGAGGTGATAGTAACTTTTGCCTATAAATAGGTAGTTTACATTCATCACAAAACACACCAAATACACATAGTTGAAGAGCTCTGTACACAGAGTAATAGAGTTGAGTCGAGAGAGAATTTTTCTAAAGTGAGAGTGTGTGGGGGTAATATTGAGAGCGAGGTAATTGTAATTAGAGAGTATCTTTTCGGGTGAGTGGTGTATTGATCATTCTGATCAATAACACAGTGTATCTCCTTTTGGTGAGAGATAGTAGTCCCGAGAGAGGTTGTTGTTGTGGTCTAATTATTGCCGGTCTCCCGCTGAGACCGAACTGATGTAAATTTGGTTTACATAGTGGAATCCTTGCCGGCCGTCCCCTGTGGTTTTTTACTCTCCTCATGGAGGGTTTTCCAAGTTAAATTTGGTGTCATCTCTCTTACGTTTATTTGGTATCAATATTGTTATATGCAATTTTACCCTGAGATTATTTTGGTCTAAGTCATAACCTGCGGATATTAACCTTTTGGCCAACCCCAATGAGTGGTTTAAGTCCCAACAAGTGGTATCAGAGCCTCGTTTGTTCGTTGACATGACTAACAGGTTCGACATTGAGAAGTTTGATGGCACGGGCAACTTCAATATGTGGCAGTTAAAGATGGTGGCGGTTCTAACTCAGCAAGGGCTAGAGGTGGCTCTTAACGGAATAGAAAAGATGCCTGCAACCATGGACGAAGAAAAGAAGCAGCAAATAGATCGGAAAGCCCTGACGGCAATCCATCTATGCCTATCAGACAGAGTCTTATGAGAAGTTTTCTCAGAAAAGACTACGGCAGGGTTGTGGAGTAAGTTGGAATACTTATACATGACAAAATCTCTCACTAACCAGTTATTTTTAAGAAAGCGATTGTATATGATGAAGATGACAGAAGGTACTCCTCTTGAAAAGCATATCGATGAATTTAATTCCATTATCACGAATTTAGATTCAATTGATTCTATGATAGAGGAAATAGATTCTGCCATGATATTGTTATGTTCTCTGTCATCATCATATTCAAATTTTAGAGAGTTGTTTCTTTACGGTCGAAAATATGTCACCGTAAAAGATGTTAAAGCTGATTTGTTCTTTAAAGAAGTTGAGAAAAGAATGACTGGTTCTGTTAGTGAGAGATCAGGTGATGCTCTTGTGGTTAGAGGAAGAACTGCAGAAAGGAGCGCGGAGGACCAAGGACGCAACAAATCCAGGGGGAGTCCAAGTCCAGGAAGAAGGTGAAATGCTATCACCGTGGGAAACTTGGACATGTAAAAAGAAATTGCTGGAGTCTCAGTCAAGATGGAAATGGAGACAGAAGTCAAAGACGTTCGGATGACAGAAACACCGCTGCAACTACATCAACAATCGAAGGTGAAACACTTGTTTGTGCGAATGGTGATTGTCTCCACATCAATCCAGATGTGGAGTGGATAATCGATTCAGGTGCATCATACCACTGTGCTCCCAAGGTGGAGATATTTTCCACATACAAAGCATGAGACTTTGGATGTGTGAGAATGGGCAACAAGAGCGTTGCAAAAATTGTGGGAATTGGTGATGTTGTGATACAAACTAGTGTTGGATGTAGATTGACACTGAGGGATGTACGGCATATCCCTGATTTACGTCTTAACTTGATTTCCTCGAATGTTCTTGACAAAGCAGGTTTTGATCAACATTTTGGCAACGGTAATTGGAAGTTGACCAAAGGATCATTATTGATTGCCAGGGGGAGTCTTTGTTGCACTATCTACAAGACAATTGCGAAAGTGTGTACTTCTCAGTTGAATGCCATTGAAGATGTTGCTTCGCCAAACTTGTGGCACAAGCGATTGGGTCACATGAGTGAGAAAGGGTTAAAACTTTTAGCTAAGAAGCCATTCATTCCGCTTGCCAAAGGTTTGTCGTTAAACCCTTGTGATTATTGTTTGTTTGGAAAACAACATAGAGTTTCTTTTCGCGTTTCGTCAAAGCGGAAAGGAAATAAATTGGAATTGATACATTCTGATGTGTGTGGACCTATGGAGGTGGAGTCTTTTGGTGGAAATAAGTATTTTCTCACCTTTATTGATGATGTTTCACGCAAAGTGTGGATTTATTTGTTGAAAGAAAAAGGCGTGGTATTCGAGACTTTCCAGAAGTTTCACGTCATGGTGGAAAGGCAGTCTGGAAAATGGTTGAAGCGTCTACGGACGGACAACGGAGGGGAATACACTTCAAATGAATTAAGGGGATACTGCAAGAAGCACGGGATCATACATGAGACGACTGAACCCGGAACTCCACAACATAATGGTGTAGCCGAGAGGATGAACCGGACCATCCTTGAGAAAGTTAGGAGCATGTTAAGAATGGCTAAGATGCCCAAGCCATTCTTGGGAGAAGCAGCAAACACTGCTTACTACCTGATCAACCGAGCTCCATCTGTTCCTCTAGAGTTTGACATCCCAGAGAGGGTGTGGACGGGTAAGAATCCATCTTACTCTTATTTGAAAGTTTTTGGATGTAAAGCTTTCATGCATGTGCCTAAGGAGCAGAGGTCAAAACTTGACGATAAAGCCAAGGAGTGCATATTTTTCGGGTATGGAGACGAGGAGTATGGCTACAGGTTATGGGATCCATTGAAGAAGACGGTGGTCAGAAGCAGAGATGTCATCTTTCACGAGCACGAGACAATGGCCAACGTGCAGGAGAAAGAGATAGAAGCTTCTGGAGGTGTAAGAAATTTTACACCGATATCTACTCCAATTGATGGTGTCAGGGAAGGAGTAGATGGACTGGAACTTGACCAAAACGGAGATGGTGGTGAGTCAGACGAAGAGGGCATTGAGCAGGGGGAGCCGACCCCAGCTCAAGAAGTTGCAAAACCTCAAGTTTGGACGTCTGCAAGAGAGCGTCGGCCATCCACCAGGGATCCTAGTTCTCAGTATATTTTGTTTTTTGATGAGGGGGAGCCAAAATGCTTTCAGGAAGTGCAAAAGTACAAGCACATGGAAAGCTGGATTGAAGCAATGCAAGATGAGATGAAATCTCTCAAGAAGAACAACACATATGAGTTGGTGGAGTTGCCGAAAGGTAGGAAAGCATTGCAAAACAAATGGGTTTTCAAGTTGAAGAAAGATGGAGACCAGATGGTGAAGTACAAGGCTCGATTGGTGGTCAAAGGCTTCGCACAGAAGCATGGAATTGACTTAGATCTTCTCTCCGGTGGTGAAGATGAGTTCAATTCGAGTTGTACTTGATATGGTAGCAAGTTCGAATCTGGATCTTGAACAACTTGACGTGAAGACGGCGTTTCTTCACGGGACTTGGCAGAAGAGATATACATGAAGCAACCTGAAGGGTTTGAAGTACAAGGGAAGGGAAATTTGGTCTGTAAGTTGAAGAAGAGTCTGTACGGTCTGAAGCAGGCTCCAAGGCAATGGTACAAGAAGTTTGATTCGTTTATGACCTCCCAAAGTTATAAACGAACTGAAGCAGATCCTTGTGTCTATATAAGACAATTTCCTGGTGGTAACTTCATTATCTTGTTGCTATATGTAGATGACATGTTGATTGTTGGACAAGATGTTGACATGATATGCAGGTTGAAAGAGGGATTATCTAAATCCTTTGACATGAAGGATTTAGGACCTGCTAAACAAATTCTCGGCATGGCGATCAGTCGTGATCGTAAAGCTGGAAAGTTGTGGCTATCTCAGGAGAGGTACATTGAGAGGGTGTTGAAAAAGTTTAGCATGAATAATGCAAAGCCGGTTGCTACACCTCTTGCCAACCACTTCAATTTGACGAAGAAGGACTGTCCAACAACAGAGTCGGAGAAGGAAGCAATGGAGGCTATCCCATACTCTTCTGCAGTTGGTTCGCTGATGTACGCTTGTACACGGCCAGATATTGCTCATGATGTTGGTGTTGTGAGCAGGTTTCTTTCCAATCCGGGAAAGGTACACTGGGAGGCAGTGAAATGGATCTTCAAATATCTGCGAGGCACATCCAGGTTGTGCTTATGCTTCGGGAGCAGCGAACCAGTTCTAAAAGGGTTCGTTGATGCAGATATAGCAGGTGATCAGGATAGTAGAAAATCTACTTCTGGTTATGTATTCACTTTTGCAGGGGGAGCTGTATCGTGGCAGTCCAAGCTGCAAAAGTGTGTTGCTCTGTCGACAACTGAAGCTGAATATGTTGCGGCTAATGAAGCGGCAAAGGAGATGCTTTGGATGAAGAGGTTCCTTCAGGAAATGGGGGTGATGCAAGACGAATACGTGGTATTTTGTGATAGTCAAATTGCAATTGACTTAAGTAAGAATACGATGTATCACTCGAGAACAAAGCATATTGATGTGAGGTATCACTGGTTGAGATGAGTGATAGAAGAGAAGCAGCTGAAGTTGATGAAGATACATACAGACAAGAATACTGCAGACATGTTGACGAAGATCGTTCCCAGGGTAAAGTTGGAGCTCGGCGCAAGGCAAGCCGGGCTTGACTCCATATAGTGGAGTGACGGGGAGAGTCTCCTCATTTTGGGCTGGAGGGGAGATTGATGGACGGTGGTTCCATCCCCATCCCACACACAACAAACACATGCAACAATTGAAGGAAGTGTGAAGTCCGAAGTTTGCACTACCGTCCAAGCCGTCGTTCACATTACCGTTCAAGTCGTAATTTGAATAGTGGTGCAATTTGATTGGTTGAGGTGATAGTAACTTTTGCCTATAAATAGGTAGTTTACATTCATCACAAAACACACCAAATACACATAGTTGAAGAGTTCTATACACAGAGTAATAGAGTTGAGTCGAGAGAGAATTTTTCTTAAGTGAGTGTGTGTGGGGGTAATATTGAGAGCGAGGTAATTGTAATTAGAGAGTATCTTTCCGGGTGAGTGGTGTATTGATCATTCCGATCCATAACACAGTGTATCTCCTGAGAGATAGTAGTCCCGAGAGAGGTTGTTGTTGTGGTCTAATTACTGCCGGTCTCCCGCTGAGACCGAACTGATGTAAATTTGGTTTACATAGTGGAATCCTTGCCGGCCGGCCCCTGTGGTTTTTTACTCTCCTCATTGGAGGGTTTTCCACGTTAAATTTGGTGTCATCTCTCTTACGTTTATTTGGTATCAATATCGTTATATGCAATTTTACCCTGAGATTATTTTGGTCTAATTCATAACCTGCGGATATTAACCTGTTGGCCAACCTCAACGAGTGGTTTAAGTCCCAACAATGGGTAGCGCTGAAGGAGTTGACAACATTTTCGGAATGAGTCGTCTATCGAATTATGTGACGTTTGACGGAGCAATAGTGTAGCCGGTTAAAGTTGATGATGTAATAAGGGAAACATGATGTGCAAGTGCCAAGGGACAAGTTTGGGCGACTTAAACTCCGAGATTCTTCCATCTTATTCCAGAAAGCCACTTATTTCTAGGAAGGGAGGTGGTTTCTCTGGTAACCTAAGACTAAGTATTACATGGCTGAATGGTTCTTTAGATATTCAAAAAGTTGATGCAGATATTTGCCTTGATCCAATAGATTTAAGATTTGATCAAAGCTCAATTAAGTGGCTCTTAATTTCTTTGGAGACTTTCAAATATTTGGGTTAGGGTGAGAAGGTTCATCATAGCCCTTACGAATCTACAGACGGTGTTCAACTGAACTTCATCTCAAGTATCTCATCACCAACTCTTGGTTATCCTAGAGACGCTGATGATGGTTTCTCTTCCAAGATTTCTCCTCTGGCCGAGCTAGGATCTATTTATGATCTTAAGTTACCTCATCTTGAATTAAGGTAACTTTTATCTCTATATTAATCGTCTACTCTGCAGAAACAAAGGGATTAATTAGATTTTATAATAAAACCCTAACCACAAGCATTGCCACTTATAACATAGGGTTATTAAAATAAATCCCTTATTAGAAATGAATAACGATAATCACTTTTAAGCTATTAACACGTTAGTAATTAATAGAAATAACGATATATGTTTCTGTTGATATGAAAGTTTAATAAAAAATAATAATATTTTGTCTTTTTAAATAACTAAGATAACTTGATTGACAATGAAATGTACTTTTTATTGAAATATAAAGATTAACTCATGTCTTCGTCTATTGGCTGAAATTTTTAAACAATCGATTATTATTATTGCTCTTTTACTTTTAACTTATCTGAGTAACGATAACCATATTTTGCAGAATGCTGAGAAAACTCAATTTCAAAAATTGCAGGGTTTGTAGTTTCATTATGCCGCTTCATTTTGTAGCTTGGGAGTCAATTATTCATTAAGTAGTAAACTTTTGATATGATTAGTTATGAAATGGTTCACTCCTGGATTCATCAAGACAAGGTAATATGAGAAATAACAACTATGTGTCTAACATATAATGTATCAACTATAAGTTGATAAAGAACAATGTCGATCATTGTCTACGACAAATTGGAAACGATGAGAACAAGCATGTTGTTCTAAAAGGACTTCTAATCATGTTTACCTTTATCATTTAATTCATTTTTACTAATTGTATCTCCATTTGAACATATTTTTTTTTTATCATTTTCTGCATGGATGCTGCTTTTTAATGCCTTCTGTAGAAATAATTATTATTTTTTTTTTTTTATTATTGGTCCTTATAAGTTATGATTTCAGATAGAAAAATATGTTATGTTTTTGCTTGAATAACAAGGTTTGTTGGCTTGGCAAAAAAAAAGTTTTATTGGCAAAGATGTGGTACATACTTGGACAAGATGGTGATGTAGCCCTGAAGCAATAGATGGTTGAATGTATATCTTATTCGTTGGAAGAATCATATAGAGTAGTAGGCCAGGAATTGATCACTATGATTTCTCCAGCTGCTACTGCACATTCAATACTAAAACCTCATGTAATTTAATACAATTAATAATTTTAATTATTGTTTTAATGTTAATCTCAGTGGTTAATAAATCTTCACAATAAGCGGATTAGGGATGGGAGATTAATCCAATCTTTTCATGTAGTTTTGTGCTTACTCTACCTTTCTAATCTTTCATCTTTGTAGTCACTTCTTGCAGCTTTGGGATCTGTTCAGTTTGTCTCCAACATTGCATTTGCTTTCAACAAAACGGTGTCAGTTAAGTACGTCGATTCTAGAATTGGATATATCCATACCTCGAAGAGGTACAAGCAATTCAGTGGCAGCATCTTCATCAAGCTGAAAGAGATGTATGTTGACAGTAAGAATTGTAATCAGAGGAGCTGCAATTATGGAGTATGTATTTAATGGAAATAAGTTTGCACAAGTATGAAGCATAAATTTGCATCACCATTTAGTATACTTTAATTTAAGTTATTCATACAAATTTTTTCAGCATTCTAATTCGTTTGCAATGCTCTTCTCATAAATACTTAAATTCATTATGGTATCAGAACTCCATGTATGATACTATGGCAGATTCATCAATCCATTATGCAGAGCATCGATGTTCTTCGTAGTTTCCAGTATTTTCTGCATTGTTCATCAACAATTGAGTATAATTTTGTAAGTATTATTAATAATAATTAATTTTTATTTGTCATTAATTATTGGTATATAAAATATCACAATGGGGACAGTTCCCTAAACACTGGCAAGGGAGTTTCCACGTCAAGAGATGTGAAGGGGATAGATAGGAATGAAACAACTAGTGTTACAACAAACAGTGCAATGTTCCAGAAACTAGAATCCTCACTAACTTTATCAGTAAATGGATATGAGGTATTCTTGATTTTAAGGAACAGATGAACATGATCCACTGACTATTTATAACAAATAATTTGAACTTTCAACATACATGTAAACGTTTACGGTTTAGCAGGTCGTCCTGCGTATACATGTAAATGTTTAAGGTTTAGCAAGTCACCCCGCGCGTAGCGCGGGGTAAGCACCTAGTTTTTGGGATAAAATAGCCATCTGTCTTCCCTAAAATTTTTTGTTTTATACTTGATAGCAAGACACGTGTCCAGATTCGACATTCCATTTTTAGTTTTTTTTTTTTTTTTATCTTAATGCTGGAATATATATTAAACGCACAAGCAAACACATACAAGTGCCCCACCTATCATTCCCGTAGTGGTATCGGGATGTCAAGGGCGGGCCAAGAACCGGTTACACCTAAATCCGCCGCACACTTAACAAGTCTGTGTGCGCGGGAGACTTTACATCTAGGGACTGAGAAAATACTAGCTGGAACAATACATAAAAGAGACTGGATATCCTGGATAATGCCGAAGACGGATGAGTTGCAACTCGTAGAAGAGGAGTCGATCTGATGAAGCACTTTTGTCGAGTCCGTAAACACCACGTGGGTGTTTTGTGGGAATGACCGTGCTAACAGTAGTCCTGCCCTGCAAGCTAAACCTTCCGCCAAAATGGGATCATTTCCAGGTGCCGATACAACCGAGGCCGCTATGATTCTGTCTGAATCGTCTACCAAAATAGCGCCTCCAAAAACTAAGTTCCATCTGGCCCTTACTGCTCCATCACACAAGATAGCGGGCCTCGTGTGTGATGGCAATGCTCTCCTGTGAATCAGCCGGCCACTGGTGGTGGTGGTGGCAACTCCTCCAATTCATGGATTACAAATATGCGCATTATAGTTTTCATTAGTTACAACCTCTATGAACTGTAGAGTAGTGGAGGGATTAGTTAATTTTTCCCTAAAGATAACAACATTTCTTTCTATCCAAATGCCCCACATAATTAAACATTTAGACACTAAAAGTTCGTCAGAGCAGCTAACTCTAAGTAGAGGGTGGGAACACGAAAACATCCAATCCATAATCGTGATGCCTGGTAGACGATCCGCATTGGTACCGAAGATGGAGCCAAACCGGACTGTTTGAGCGAACAGGCACGTCCACATTAAGTGTTCCCAGTCCTCTGTGTGATGGGAGCATATGTGGCACTTTGGGTTAAAGGAGGGAATTCGTTTATGCATGGCCTGCCCTAGGGCTAGCCCGTTGTTGTAACCTTTCCAGATGAACATCCGACATTTTGGTAGTAGTTTGGCTTTCCAAATTTTCTTCCAGAGTGAAGGACTAGCAATCGTAGAGGTTGAAGCGAGATTCCCCTGCTGCTCTGAGATGAGCAGTGTTCTGATAAAATGGTACCCGGATTTCACAGAGTACTTCCCGGATTCAGTGTGTAGCCACTTGAACTTATCCTCAGTTTCAAATAGTGGCAAGGCTATATTCTGAATGACTGCTTTTATAATTTGTGGGATTGCCTGAGGTAGTAGGTTCGGTTCCCAACGACCATTTGTTATGAACTGGCAGACCGTGGTATTGAGGGAGATTGGAGGTGTATTCGTGGGATTGTGTGTGGAAACCCAGTCCTTTAGGATTCCCATGTTAGGAACCCAGTGATCTGTCCAAAATTTTGTATTGGTCCCGACTCCGATATGCCACCTACCTCCTTTGGCCAGGAATGATATGGTTCTAGCCAGTGTTCTCCAGATAGAGGAATGGCACGGTTGTACTTTGGCTGTGAATAGTGATTCATTCCTTAGGTATTTATCTCTCATGCATTTGACCCATATGGAGTCCTGGTTTGTGACAATTCTGTTTGCTTGTTTTGTAAGCAGAGCCAGGTTAAACGCAGACATGTCACGAAATCCTAACCCTCCGTCATTCTTTGAGCGGCACAGTTTATCCCAGGCAATCCACATCATGCCTTTTTTTTTTTCCCCGAAGATGAGTTCCACCAGAATTGTCTATGGAGTTTTTCTAGGTCGGCCGTTGTCTTTTTCGAGAGGTTGGTGCATGACATAACATAGGTCGGAATCGATGCAGCTGTAGCTTTCAGAAGGACTTCTTTCCCCGCGGGGGACAATAATTTGGTCATCCATCCTTGGATACGAGCTGTTGTGCGCTGAATTAAAGTCTCACCTATTTGTCTCTTCTGTTTTGCCCAATCTACTGGGAGACCCAGGTATACCTTCTCTGGTAACATCTCGCGTACTCCCAGGATTTGAGCAATCTGACTCCCTATTTGTTGTGGAACATTGGGCTGAAGCGTATGCTTGATTTGCTGTAGTTAATGAGTTGACCAGACTCATTCTGATATTCATCTAGCAGGTACTTCAGTTGGGACGCATTATCTGGCGACGCTTCGAGGAACAGAAAACTATCGTCCGCAAACAACATGTGGGAGATTTCCTGAGTGAACTTGCCCGGTTTAATCTCTTTTAGTCTAACATCAAGTTGTGCTGTGGATAGCTCTTGTGACAGCATTTGTGAGACCAGTATGAAGAGATATGGTGATAAAGGGTCACCCTGTCTTAATCCTCTGGTGGGAGAGAAGGACTCAGACGGTTTGCCATTTATGGTCACATTGAAGGTGGCTGTCGAGACACACTCCATATTCCATTCTACGAAGCAGGGCGGGAAAGCCATGTTGTGTAACACACTCCTCAGGAACGACCATTCTACTATGTCATATGCCTTAGACATATCCAATTTGAGCGCAAATAACCCCTTTTTGCCTCTACGTCTCTGTTTAATGGTGTGTAGCAGCTCTTGTGCTAGTAGAGTGTTGTCTGTTATGCTTCTGCCTGGGACGAAGGCTGTTTGGAAAGGGGACACTAGCATGGAAATGACTGATCTAATCCTGTTTGCTAGTACCTTCAATATGACCTTGTAAGTTGTGTTGCAAAGGCCAATCGGACGCCAATCCTGCAATCCTTGAGGATTCTCCTTTTTGGGGATTAGTACTAGTTTCGTGGCATTGAACTGTTTTTCTAGCTTGCCGGAGCTGAAAAATTCGACTACCGCTCTTGACACGTCTAATCCCGTGAGATCCCACGTGTGTTGGAAGAATCTGGGAGAGTAGCCGTCGGGGCCTGGCGCCTTGTCAGGTTGAAATTGAGCAGTAGATTTTGTGATTTCTAGAGGCGAGACATGTGCCTTGAGTATGGTTTCTCCAAGAGGTTGGACCTTGAGAATGTTGCGCGATAGAATAGACAAGGTAGGCAGGTCGTTCCTGGCTGTGAACACCTCCCGATAGTAAGTCTGGATATAACACTGTATTTCCGCGGGTTCTGTCAAGATACTCCATTCTGGAAGCGTCATAGTTTCCAGGTTATTTTTTCGTCTCCTTGCGATTGAGTATGCGTGGAAAAATTTGGTATTTCTATCGCCTTGTTCCAGCCAAGTCTGTCTAGATTTTTGCCTCCACATAATTTCCTGATTCAGATATAGTTCCTTTATTGCGCATGTGAGGACATCTACCTGATCTGAGGATGTGTCTTGTTGCTGTGCCAAGTTCAGCTTCTCCAGAGTTGCCTTGATTTGCATATCCACATGCCCAAAGATGGACCTATTCCACAGGTGTAGTTTGTGGCTAAGGCGTTTGAGATTATTGTGCAGTTGTTTCTAGGCCTGGCTATCTCCGGTCCTGACCCAGTTGTGGCGCAACATTTCCATGAAATTCGGATGTCTGAGCGACGTTGATTCAAAGTGGAAATGGCGCTGTTTGTTATGTAGGTTTGTGGGTTCGTTTGTAGAGAGAATGATCGGACAATGATCCGAGGCTATCATTTCCAAATGTACCACCTTTGCACGAGGGAACCTTTGTTGCCAAAGGGTATCGGCCAACGCCCTATCCAGTCTTTCCCTAACCCTATGTTCTCCTAATCTACGGTTGGACCACTTAAAAGGTTGGCCCGTAAAATCTAAGTCTAGCAGGTTTGCGCGGTTACTCCAGACGTGAGCTCTTAGGATCCGGGCAGCAGAGGTGTGGGTTCGGCTTTCCTTTTCGTCAAAGCTCCAGATATCATTGATGTCTCCGATCATGACCCATCCCAGGGGATCACTACGAGACTCCCTAAACTAAAGAATTTTCTCCCAAAACTCAGGCCGGTCGTCCGGTTTTGAGGGGGCGTAGATGAAGGAAGAGTCCCAGATGGGAATCCGTTGGCTATTTAAGGCTTGCGTGTGGAAAGCTTGGGAGTCACATTTGAGGATATTTAGCCTAAGCGAGTCCTTCCAAGCAAGTAGCAGGCCTCCTCTTGTGTCCTCTGGACTGACCGAGCAAATATTACCTAACCCATTCGACGTCATTGTACTACTCAGTCTAGATATTTGGCTCTTAACCTCCAATATGAAACAGATGTCGGGCTTATGTATTTTAAGTAGGGCTACTATATGTTGAACTGTCAGGAGATTCCCCGCTCCTTGACAGTTCCAGGCTAGTAGTTTCATGATGATTTCGGCAAATCCCTAACTGGAGCTGCCGTACTAAGGTTGTAATCCGACCCCATATAATCACTAAACAAAGAGCGAAATAAAGGTTCAAACGTGGGGGTGATGGTGTATGTACCTCCTCAACTATGGTTACCTTGGTTGCTCTCTTGCGATCCCTGTAGTAACGCGTTGGGTGTGGTCCAATAGCCATCCTTGGTTTACGGCTGATGTTTTTCCCCGGAGGGTCCGAGCTACAGATCCTTGGCCTTTTTCTCGGAGGAAGGGCCTCCTCTTCCGCTTCTCCGATGACGATTCCTCCCCTGGACAGATAAGGAAGAGACATCAGTTGGGGGCCCTCCCCCAACATCCTGAATCCCCTGTCTTTTACATCCTTCACAGCAGCTGAACCACTCAGTTGCATTGGTTCCTTCCCTGGCCGATGAGCTAGTTGGGGGCCCTCCCCCAACTCACTACTCATCGGGAATCCACCAGTACTAGTTGCTGATGGGCCTCGGCGAAGGCCGTTAGGCCCCTTAACGATTGGCAAACGGCGACTAGGCCCGTTGGGCTAGGAGCTGGGCTGCTGGAAGGCTAAGGGCTCCGACGGAAGGAGGCCCCGACATTGAATAGCCCCGAGTAAGTATGGCCTCGATAGGGGAGAGCCCCGATGGAATCGGACCTGGACGTGGTCAGTCCCGATATGGGGGTTGACATCACTCCCCGACACCGAATCCTCAATGATACAACTTGGGAGTCTCCGATAATGGTCGAGGCTCACTAGTAAGAGCACAATCCCGGAAATCTCGCCATGGTTACAGTAGTGATATAATGGGCGAGATACGTGGGATGCGTGGCGAGATATACGGCGAAATATGTGGGATAGTGGATCACAATCCAACCGCCTAATCAGGTAACTGGGATAGCCTTCCCCCTATAAAAGGAAGGAAGTTATCCCAGATTAGGGTTACGTTTTTACACATATACACATACTGCTTGCTTGCCCTGTTGATCACCGTACTTACGTTAAGCATCGGAGAGGGATTCTGGGCCACCGCCCTCTATTCCCCTTCTGCAGGATTGCGAGGAGCTAAGGAATCCGTCACCGTAACCGGAGTTCCTACCGTGATCCAACATTGGCGCCGTCTGTGGGAAACGCAACAAAAAGCCAAAGTAAGTTTGCTTCTCTTTGACTCCATACCATGGCTGGCAACAGGCCGCAGCGATCAGGCAAGTAGGTGTCGACCACCAGCAATCCCCCTGAGGATGCTACACAGCATCAGGATTTGAGAGACGATGGTGACAGCACTCGCCGAGACGACACCACCAGGGAGGTTGTTCCTTCGCGAAGAGAAACCAGGTCGACGACCAGGAACGAGGCACCTTCCCAGAATCCAGAGCTGGCCAGGGTAGTGGCAGAGGCCATGCCCCTATTCATGGAGGCCATGGAGGCCCTCCTAGACCGAAGAGAGGCTGCCAGAAGGCAGGCCGTAGATCTACCGCCGCTCCCTCCGCGGCGAGATGCTCCCAGAGGGCAGGGGGACGACAATCCGCCGCCACCCCCCCCCCCCCCCCCGTTGGGGGAACAGCCCATTCCCCCCAAGCATCCGAATCCAGCACCGGCGGAGAATTTCGTGGTCGATGGACCAGGGCCAGTACAACAAAGGACTATTCCCCTGAATGGTCCCCTCACTGCTGATCAGGTGGTGAAGATTGTGGGTATTTGCATGGGAGATCAGAAGCCCATGATGTCGGAGTTGGGGAGCCAGGAGACCCATCCCTTCGTTCCCAGACTGATCCATACCCTGGCCCCTCCAGGCTTGGGTATCCCGAAGATAGACGAGTATGACGGGGTCGCGGACCCGGTCCGCCACGTACAGAAGCACTTGACAGCGTGCATGGGCAGGACCCCAGATGAGGATGTTATCTGCGCGTTGTTCCCGAGTACCTTGGGAGAGAAAGCGATGACATGGTTCTACAGTCTGCCCACCGGATGCATAACCTGTTGGAAGGATATGCATCAGCGATTCATCGCCCAGTACCAAGGGCGTCGACGGCTGCTGAAGAGTGTTCGGACCCTGCATGAGGTGGTCCAGAGGCCCGACGAATCGCTGGCCCAATACTACCAGCGTTACACGGCCGGCATGACCGAGCTGGATGAGGAGATATCGGAGGGCGAGGCCATCCGTACCTTCCTGAAGAACCTCAATCCCCCCTACGGCTCCGACTTACTTTACAGCGTCGCGGCCAAAAACGTCTGGAACATGGAGGCGCTTCAGGCGAGGGTGAAACAGCAAATCGACGTCCAAGAGTCGAAGATCGCTGCCGGAGAGTTGGCTCCTCCCAAGGGGCGCGGGGGAAAGCAGTTGTTCAAACCACTGGACAACCAAAACAAGAAGGATAGCTCCGAGAGTAGTCGGAGTCGTGGACGCTCCGATCGAAGGGAGGATAGGCGTCCGGCAAAGAAGGACAATCAGAGGGAGGAGTTTACCCCCCTCAACAGGCCTTTGAGAGAGGTCTTGGCGGTAATGGAGAGGCAAGGCCTCGCTCGGTTCCCCAAAAAGAAGGAAGGCGAAAAGTTGGGCTCCCGTACCGACCGTTACTGCCGATTCCATCGGGCCACTAGTCACGACACTGACCAGTGTCGGGAGCTGAAGAAGGAAATAGATAAGCTTATCCAGAGAGGTAAGCTGAAGGAGTTCGTGGGGGATTCGCGCTGCAAGCCCCATTCCCGATCTCGGTCGAGATCCAAATCTCGATCACGGTCCCCAAGGAAGAGAAGGTCCGAAGCAGAGCCTTCGGAAGGCCCATCAGGGTCCCGACAGAAGAGGGTCATTAATGTGATCCATGGAGGGTTTGCTGCGGGAGGAGACACATCGTCCTCTCGGGAGCGTTACGCCAACCAGGTGCCCGTAGCAGTGGTTTTGGGGAAAAGGTCCCGGACATGGACCCCGAAGGAGGAAATGGAAATTACCTTCTCGGCAAAGGATCTGGAGGGAGTAGAGACCCCCCACGAGGATGCCCTAGTGGTGACACTGGACGTAGGTGGATTCGACATGAAGAGGATCCTCATTGATGGAGGAAGCTCCTCCGACATCCTCTTCTCCGACGCCCTGGAGCAGATGGGGAAGAAGAAGAAAGACTTAAGGGAGGTTAACTTCCCGATGGTAGCATTTTGTGGCACAACCTCTTATCCGTTGGGGGTTATTACGCTGCCTGTGTGGTTCGGCAGTGGCTGGAAAATGGAGAAGAGAGATGTGGAATTCGTGGTGGTCGAATCCACAGGGACGTACAATGCGATTATTGGGAGAACCACCATCAACCCACTGATGGCAGTGGCCTCGACTGTCCATCAGAAAATGAAGTTCCCGACTGAGAATGGGGTCGGCGAAGTAAAAGGCGACCAGGTGGCGTCGAGGCGGTGTTACGTCAACGCCACAAGGAGATCGAGGAGGGAGGCTATGTCGGTTCTCCAGACAGACACCGATCCTCGAGAAGAGTTTGGGCGCCCTGCCCCCATGGAGGACCTAAAAGAAGTCGAAATAGATGGGCCCGAGAGGAGGGTAAAGATCGGATCCGCCCTAACCGAGGAAAGGGCTCGGGAGTTGATCGCGCTCCTGAAAGAATTCAAGGAGTTGTTTGCTTGGTCCCCGAGCGATATGCCAGGAATTAGCCGTGACGTGATCGAGCATGAGCTGAATATCGACCCCACGGTCAAACCAATCACGCAGAAGAGACGTCCGATGGGGACAGACAAGAGGATCGCAATCCAGCAGGAGGTAGGCCGGTTGCTCGACGCTGGGTTCATTCAGGAGATCCGATTCCAGACTTGGGTAGCCAACCCAGTGCTGGTGAGGAAAAGCAACGGGAAGTGGCGGATGTGTGTCGATTTCCGCGACCTGAACAAGGCTTGCCCGAAGGACTGTTATCCGCTCCCGCGGATCGACCAATTGGTGGATGCTACATCGGGGCATGAGCTGCTAAGCTTTATGGATGCTTATTCCGGCTATAACCAGATAAAGATGGCGAAAAAGGATGCCCCACACACCGCCTTCTACGCTGATAGTGAAGTTTTCCAGTACGATGTCATGCCTTTCGGCCTGGTGAATGCGGGGGCGACCTATCAGAGAATGGTGAACAAGCTGTTCGGGGATATGCTTGGAAGTACCATGGAAGCCTATGTAGATGACATGCTGGTGAAGTCCCGACAAGCATCGGACCACGTTGGCAATTTGGCAATGGCCTTCGAGAGGATGAGGCTCCACCAAGTCCGCCTGAATCCAACCAAATGTGCCTTCGGGGTACATTCAGGGAAGTTCTTAGGTTTCATGGTGAGCCAGAGGGGGATCGAGGTGAATCCCGAAAAGCTAAGGGCGATAGAAGAGATGCAGTCCCCGACAAACCATAGGGAGGTGCAAGTGCTGAATGGTCGACTGGCTTCGATGAATCGTTTCTTATCCAAGGCAAGCGACCGGGCGATGCCATTTTTCAATGTGCTGAGGGCCAACCGACAGTTCGAATGGACCGCTGGATGTGAGGAAGCGTTCCAAGCGCTCAAACAACATCTCCGCACCCTACCACCACTAGCAAAGCCAGCTCCAGGCGAGCCGCTCTATCTTTACTTGGCTGTTTCTTCGTTTGCAATAAGCTCTGTTTTAGTTAAAGCTGTCGAGGGCAATCAAATCCCCGTCTATTATGTAAGCAAGGCGTTTGCCAAGAGTGAAATGAATTACCCTCCGATTGAGAAGTACCTCTTTGCGTTGATTATTACCGCTAGAAAGTTACGACCTTACTTCCATGCGCATGAAATTACGGTGTTGACTGATCAGCCATTAAAACACTTCTTGAACCGGCCTGATGCGTCGGGGAGACTAGTAAAGTGGGCCGTGGAACTTAGCGAGTTTCGAATTCATTTCGCTCCGAGAACAGCTATCAAAGGGCAGGCATTGGCCGACTTTATAGTTGAATCTACTGTTCCCGATCCTAAAGCAACGGAAACAGTAGAGGGAGTAACCGGGAATCATGAAGAGGTCCCGACGGCGGAGCAGTCGGAACAGCCAAATAAGGAGAACACCTGGGAGTTGTACACGGATGGTTCCTCAAGCTCGGAGGGATCCGGTGCGGGGTTCGTATTGATTCCGCCAGGCGAGGCGGAGCCACTTCGATATGCATTGGCCCTAACATTTAGAGCCACCAATAATGAGGCGGAGTATGAGGCTCTTATAACGGGGCTGAAAATCGCAAAGGGCACTGGAATTGAACATTTGAAGGTGAAGTGTGATGCTAGCCTGATTGTAAATCAGGTCCGAGGGCAGTATGGAGCAAAGAACCCGATCATGAAGAAGTACCTTCAGGAGGCTCGGACCTTAAAGGAGAGCTTCAAAAGCTTTGATATCGAGGCAATTCCGAGGGGAGAGAATGTAGAGGCTGATGCCTTGAGCAAATTTGCCTTGGGGGCACCTTTGGAAGAGAGTCGGAGGGTACACTTCTTGGAAAAGGTGATTCTATCGACTACCGATCCGTCGGAGGTGTGCGCCATTGGAACGGGATCGAAGGAAGAACCCACTTGGATGACCCCGATAATCACGTACTTAACTACGGGGGCACTCCCTGAAGATAAAGTAGCAGCGGAGCGACTGCGACGAATGTCAATTAATTACGCGATGGTGGATAACCAGTTGTACAAGAAGGGTCTGCTTTCGACTCCTTTCTTGAAATGCGTGGCCGAACCCGATACGACTCGGATTCTGAGGGAGTTGCATGAAGGAGTCGCGGCATGTCACGAAGGCGCTCGGTCCATCCTGAGGAAGGCGCTGAACTTGGGATATTATTGGCCCACGATGAATAAGGAAGCAACGGCGCTTGTCCGATCCTGTGACGCGTGTCAGAGATATGCTCCGAATATCACAGCCCCCGCTGCCGATTTGATGCCCATTGGGAGTGCTTGGCCCTTCGCGCAGTGGGGCATTGACCTGGTGGGACCCCTTCCGAAAGCAAAAGGCCAGTGCACACATTTGCTTGTCGCGATTGACTACTTCTCAAAGTGGATCGAGGCTAAGCCGTTAGCCAAGACAACAGCGGGACATATTATCAAGTTCCTTCAGACCCGAATTTTGTCGAGATATGGGGTGCCGAAGGTGATCATCAGCGACAATGGTCCTCCGTTTAATGGGGCCCAGTTGGAGAGGTTCCTAGACGAGTTTGGTATCGAGCATCGGACAGCATCCGTCTGTCACGCTCAGACCAATGGGCAGGTGGAGGCTGCCAACAAAATCGTGATGGAGGGCTTGAAGAAGAGGGTTTATGCTTTGGACGGAAAATGGCTAGACGAACTGGAGAACGTGTTGTGGGCGGTCCGAACGACACCCAAGCGGTCAACGGGTGAAACCCCGTTTGCACTTGTTTATGGGACGGAGGCGGTCGCTCCCGTGGAAATCGCTGTGGCGTCCCATCGAACCAGAAGCTATGAACCCTCGACAAGCCCAGAAAGAGCCAGGATAGGACCTTTGACGAATGACGAAACAAGGCGCCTGGAGTTATCCTTGCTAGAGGAAAAACGGCTAGAGGCCGACATAGTGCAAGCTCGGATGCGTTTGGCGACGGCCAGGTACTATAATCGGAAGGTCAAGTCGCGACAGTTCTACGCGGGAGAACTGGTCCTGCGTCGGAATGAGTTCGCCCTACAAGGCCGGATCAACAAGATGTCCCCGAAATGGGAAGGGCCTTACAAGATCGTAGGCATGCCGGCCCCGAATGCTTACAAGTTAGAAGACCTCGATGGCAATGTATTAAGAAACACCTTTAGTGGTGAACATCTGAAGAAATGTCATGTTTGACAAATAAGTCGTCCGTAGAGGCGCAAAGATGTAATTAAGTCGCCCTGAGTGGTGCATGCTATGTTAAAGACATCGATCAATAAAGAGGTTACTTCTGATCAAAGTATTCCTAAGTTGTTCTCGATACATTAAAAAGCGTCATAGGACGTCCGAAAAATCCTTAAGTTTTTAAGGTTCGATTAAAAAGCGTCATAGGACGTCCGAAAAATCCTTAAGTTTTTAAGGTTCGATTAAAAAGCGTCATAGGACGTCCGAAAAAATCCTTAAGTTTTTAAGGTTCGATTAAAAAGCGTCATAGGACGTCCGAAGAATCCTTAAGTTTTTAAGGTTCGATTTAAAAGCGTCATAGGACGTCCGAAGAATCCTTAAGTTTTTAAGGTTCGATTAAAAAGCGTCATAGGACGTCCGAAAAATCCTTAAGTTTTTAAGGTTCGATTAAAAAGCGTCTTAGGACGACGGAAAGCCTTAAGGCTCTTAGGGTCCGACAAAAGCGTTATGAAGAACATAATGTAATCGGAAATGATATTAATAAAAGGCTCGAAGGCCTAAGAAGTTCAATACGAGAGAGATAACGATAAAGGACTACAAGGACTTAAGTTATAAAATATTAAGCTCGGTCCTCGGATGCTTTAGGGTCGGATGCTGGATCTTCAGAGGGCTTCGGAGGGGCAGGATCGGAGGGATCTGCAGGAGGGTCGTCGGCATCTTCAGAGGAACTCTCCGACGGGAGGCTAAAGTACCTTTCTGCGGCTCGGCCGAGAATCTTGGACTTCCTCAGGTCGATGGAGTCCCCGTAGGTTTCGCTAAGCTCTTCGACAATGTCAAGGAAGGCATTCTGCAAGTCTTCCTGACAATGCTTCGCCGCATCTGCTTTGAAGTCCTCCGAGCTCCGATATTCTTCGCGGCCCTGGACCTTCGCGTTTGCTATTTGGGCGGAACGCTCCGCCTTTTCCTCCTCCAGCTCCGCGATAACCCTTTGCTTCTCAAGCTTCAGCCGATCAGCAGTTTCCTTCAATTCCGCTTTATCAAAGGCAGCCTGATTCCGATCAGCTAAGGCCGTTTGCTGCTCCCGCCTAAGCGAGCTCTCAAGGCTTAGAATCCGCCTTTGTTGGGATTGCGCCTCTTGAACAAGCTTGGCCTTACCCTCCTCGGCCTGCTGCCTACCCTCCTCGGCCTGCTGCCTACCCTCCTCGGCCTGCTGCCTACCCTCTTCGGCTTGCCTTCTGCCCTCTTCCGCTCGGAGCCTTGACGCCTCGGAGGTGGCCAAGTCCTCCTGGAGCTTAGTCAAGCTCTCGAGGTTGGAGTTGGCCCGTTCTTGCTCCAAAGCCTCCTGCAGGGACAGGATGTAGCCGAAGCAACGATCCTGGTCCGCCATCTCCTGAGGACAAATACAGTTTAGTATTTAAAAGTCGGAATACTTTCAGATGAGTAAAAGCAAAGTATAGCCTACCTCTATCCGACGGACGGCCATTTGACGGATGTCCGCCTTGATGTCCTCCCCTTCCAGTGAAAGGGGGCGCCTCAGTGATGGCGGGATCGAGCCCGACACAAGTGCAAGGCCAAGTTCTCCTCCTGGCACCCCCGATGTAGAGAAATCTCCTGTAGAGACTCCACCGGTCTCCAAGGCTCCGCACTCCGATCCGAGGAGAAGGCCTGGTAGTAGTCTCCATCCAAGGGGAATGGAGGTACTACGAGACGGGCTCCCCCATCTTCACTTGTCCGAGCTTCGGGGGTCGCGCCCCTTACTGATGCCGATGGTAGCGCGAGGGGGAGTGGGGACGTCTCCTTACCAGGTGACTTAGCAGGAGTCGACCTCGATTTTCCTCGAAGGATTAGGCCTTCCTCCTCAGCTTGGTCTTCGGAGGGGGAGTCCTCCAAGCTAATCACCCGACCAAATTCGCCACGGACTTCCGTCGGGGCATCATCCACCCCCGGCTCCGCTGCAGGCACGGGGTCTGAGGCAGGTGCAGTAGGTGCGACGTCTGTGTGACCTGCAGCGGGGCGAACAAGGTGAGGAAGTAAATTGACATCGGTATACCAAATTAGACAACGCTCCAAATATTTCTCGCAGCCGAAAAAGTTGTAGTAACCCGCTTCGAGGACGTGTGGAGTTTCCCCTCGAAGGACATTCTTGACATCCCTGATCCGCCCTTCCATGTCGGAGGCCTGAAGGTCTTGAGGAACCAACTCTCTATATCTTTTTATAGCACGAAAAACTTCCTTACCTTCCTTTTCGGAGCGGACACCGAAGGCGGCCCTAACCACGTCCGCATTAGTCTGCCCCTCGGGTGTGGGGGCAGACCTTGGTGCCTCGGAGGTCTTCTTTCTCTTCTGAGACGGCTCCGACGCGGCGGAGGACTTTCTCCTGGACGAGGACTTCTTCTTACGTTTCAGCGAGTGGGAGGCATCGGTATCCTCCTGAAACAGATGGGCGGTCAGCGATGATCGATGGGCTGTAAGCAGTGAAAACAAGAAATAATTAGAAGATTACCCAGAAAATTACATTGGAAAGGCCATCACGAATTTTTCCCCCGGCTTCGGGATCAATCAGCATGATAGATATTTTTATCTGCTGTCGGTCAGTAACAGAAGTGGCCTCGAAGGGCTGATAACCCTCCTCCCAGCGACGGGCTTGGATGAGCATCAAAGCCCTCTTAGTCTGCTCCGACCATTGACGGAAGGGCACAGGAGGATCAGCTTCTACGGCAGTCTTCGGCCATTCGATGGGACCAGGCTTGATGAAAAAGTACTGTTCCTTCCAGTTGACATTGTCATGCCCCTTATCGTGGATGATGGCCCGTTCCTTGCAAATCCTCCAGGACACCTTCCTATCCCAGCCCATCTCCTTATATTGCTCATCGGTCCCCTCGGGTTGGCGGGGGGTAAAGGAGCAGATTCCATCTTTGTTACAGGTCATCTTGTAGAGGACCCGCCAAAGCTCCAGGGTATAGCTCCAGTCCTCTTTGTTAAGATCACACCATACTTGAAAGGCAATCCATGTGCGGATTGCGTGTGGAGAGAAGGTCGTGGGGTAAGTTTTGTAGTGGTTGCATAGCTCCACCCAACTCGGACAAAAAGGGAGTCGGATTCCCGCACGAATTTGCCCTGGGGAGATGAACACCTCGTCTCCTTTAGGGAGCGTAACCCAGGTGTCGCGAGGATTGAATTTGAACTGCTCATAAGGATAGCGAGCTCCGAAGGAGGATTCGAAGATACCACACTCTATACAAGCCCTATCGTAGTTAATAGGTGCAAGCGAGTTCTTGAGATACTTGAAGACAAAAGGTGGTCCATCAGGGGAAGACCCGCTGTTGGCGACAGATCCCTCAGCTGAAAATCGTCGATGGAAGGAAGGAGGGGAAATTGAAACCTAAGAAGATAAAAAATAGAGGAAAAAAGGGTAATAAGGTGAAAAATCTTACCAGACATGGTGGCTGAAGTCTTGATCGGAAAAACTTGAGTGTTTGAAGCGCCGGCGAAAACTTGAAGAATGGAAGATCAAGGCTCTTGGGATCGCAGAGAAGAAGGAGTAGAGGAAAAGCGAAACAGTGTCTGGGTCTAGGGTTTTATAAGAGAGGGAAAAGAGAACTGAAGGGGTGGGCAATCTGAGCCATAGAATTCAAAACGATTCAATCGGAATCGTCCAAAGTGAAACGTGCTAATTCGAAGAAGGCGAAACGGTTTTGATTTGAACCGTCAGGACGCATGGAACACAGATAAGACAGGAATGATGACGTACCGTGGTGGTTGAAAAGTGCTTTTTCAGAAAGCAGGCGTGCAGAACCCGAGGTGTTCCTTCACCTTCTATCAGCATTTAATGCTGGTCTAATCGAGAAATCCCCTCGAATCCAAGCAGGATCCCAAAAGATCTTGAAGAGATCCGAGGCAAAGGCCTCCGACGAAAGTGGGGCAAAGGCCTCTGACGTTTTAAATGAAGACCCCCGACAGGGAGGTTGAAGGGTCCGATATTGGAAGACGCGACGCACTATAAGTCCCTCACGTCTTGGGGGCAAATGATGGGCCCCGGCGAAGGCCGTTAGGCCCCTTAACGATTGGAAAACGACGACTAGGCCCGTTGGGCTAGGAGCTGGGCTGCTGGAAGGCTAAGGGCTCCGACGGAAGGAGGCCCCGACATTGAATAGCCCCGAGTAAGTATGGCCTCGATAGAGGAGAGCCCCGATGGAATCGGACCTGGACGTGGTCGGTCCCGATATGGGGGTTGACATCACTCCCCGACACCGAATCCTCAATGATACAACTTGGGAGTCTCCGATAATGGTCGAGGCTCACTAGTAAGAGCACAATCCCGGAAATCTCGCCATGGTTACAGTAGTGATATAATGGGCGAGATACGTGGGATGCGTGGCGAGATATACGGCGAAATATGTGGGATAGTGGATCACAATCCAACCGCCTAATCAGGTAACTGGGATAGCCTTCCCCCTATAAAAGGAAGGAAGTTATCCCAGATTAGGGTTACGTTTTTACACATATACACATACTGCTTGCTTGCCCTGTTGATCACCGTACTTACGTTAAGTATCGGAGAGGGATTCTGGGCCACCGCCCTCTATTCCCCTTCTGCAGGATTGCGAGGAGCTAAGGAATCCGTCACCGTAACCGGAGTTCCTACCGTGATCCAACAGTTGCTACGACCCTTGAACCTAGGGGGTACTGGTTCCTGGGGGTCATTGGAAGGTGGTTTATATTCCACTGTGATGAGAGCCTACTAGCCAGATAGTTAGTGGGGAGGAGGGCGGGGTAATAC
Organism: Clarkia xantiana subsp. parviflora; assembly: GCA_036873135.1. Classification (NCBI taxonomy): domain Eukaryota; kingdom Viridiplantae; phylum Streptophyta; class Magnoliopsida; order Myrtales; family Onagraceae; genus Clarkia; species Clarkia xantiana. The sequence goes on from JAPTYO010000003.1 coordinate 19,177,254, forward strand.
TAGCTTGCAACGAGACAGTAACCCTAAACCCATTTTTAGTTGATACTTGGCATTTGGCAGTGTTTTTTTTTTTCTGTCGGGGATGAATATAAATAGACAATGCTAGGCCATGCGAATAGGCTGGTACGACTAGCATGCGAAGCGAGAATAACTAAACTTACCACTAATTAAAATAGTGGGTCTCTTTATAATTAATTAATATTTAATCCTCTCTCTGGAAATTTTAGAAACAACCAAAGCCTTCTAATGAGCTCAAGATAGAAACTGTCTTGTCGCCTCCTCATCTTCTCCGAATGTTTAATATTGCAAAAAAGATAGAAACTTTTGATAATTTCGTAAATATTCATGACCTCCTACTAATAGCTTTGAGATTGTCGGAGTTTCTACACAGTGAGCTAGGTACGAGTAAAACTATTTGTGAGCTACTCGGATCGATTTGGGCAAAACTTGAATTCGACTCGAAAAAATCTGAGTCAAGCTTTTTAGTATGCCGAGTCGAGCTCGAGCTTGATAATGCTCGGTTCGAGTTACTCGCGAACCTAAACGAATTTCGAGTTTGAGTTTATAAGTCGAGTCGAACTTGATTCTTATCATTTTTCTTATTTAATACTAATTAATTAATTATTATATAAGTCAATCGAGTTCGAGTTTAATCGAGTTGAGTCGAGCTCGATTTTTTTAGTTATGAGAAATGTTAATTTATTGTGATATATAATTGACTAACGAGTCGAGTCGAGCCGAGCCGAGCTCGATTATGTCGAGTTTGGATTCGAGTCGAGTTCGAGTTTCAAAATTAGAGCTCGACTGAGTTCAAGCTCGTTCGATCTTGGCAAATACTAATCGAGTCGAGTCGAGCTTGACAGATACTGGGCTCGTTACAGGGAGCTATTCAAGAAACTGGCAATCGAAACATTCGATGGCGACACTGACTTTCAAATAGAGCTTACGAGGAGGGTCGTCGAAGAAGACTCCTCAGTAAAATAATATATTCAAATCAAACACATTTTTACACTAGGCCTTTCTAAATTCCAATCCCATAGAATTCATTATCTTTCAATTGTAAAACATTTGACACTAAATCTCGACAAGTTTCAAATTGCTTGCAACAATCAATTGTAGATGGTGAGAAGGCGAAGAAGAATGAAGAATCAATGTTTATGTTTAGTGAATTGGTAGGTTTGGGTTTTTCATATAGAAAGAATTAAATATTAATTAAAAAAAAAAGACCCATGATGGCAAAAGAAAACCCAATACTTTTGTAAATGTTTATTTTGGTAACTCTCGCATGCTAGTCGCATGCCACATTCGGCTGGTCTAGCATTTCTCATATAAATAATCAATTAATTTTTTGAAATATACTTCTTACTTAACCAGTAGTTAATGAAGATTATTAGAAATTTAGATGCATGTAAAGAAAGTACAGTACGAAAAAAAGTTGAGTTAATGAGTTATCTTTAAAAATTCTGTAAATTATATAAAATGTATAATATTTTCTGCATTAAAAAATGTTTAAGTATAAAAATCCCTGATTTTGTGGGTTATTTTTTGTTTATATATAACGGGTAGTGTGGTGGGTTTTAATGTAGAACAAAAATATAACCGTTTGTTAAAATATAATTTTTGAAGTTGGAGTCATTTTAATGTTCGTTTCTTTTTCTCCAGCTTATTAGTTTATTGACTCATTTCGAGCCCCCATCGGGTAAATAGCTAGCATACATCAATTTAAGTGCATACCTTGTTTGACAAGAAGAGAAAATATGAGAAGATAAGATAATTTTTTTTAAGTTTTCTTTAGCTATATATTTCTGACGTTGATGGTGATGGCTACGCCAAGTACTCATTAATCACGACAACAAGCACTTGTTAATTTTGCACGAAACGTGCCACCATGTCTCGGGGATAAAGATTCTCCTTGTCAAAGTTTTTTATGACACCTTTTTCGTCAAATTAGAGCAATCTACACCCCTAATGGGAGGTTAAGTCGAATCATCAACCTTTTAGAGCTAGTCAAGACAACCTTCCCGTTTTGATCACCTCGTCACGGCTCAGTTGTTACCGCAGTCGCCTTGGATGCAATAGTTGTGAAAACCAGTGAGGCCAAAGAACACAGTGGAGCACAGCAGAAGGAACACCGGAAATATCAAGAGTCGCAGTGAAGAAAACGAGAGAGAGCACAGAGAGAAATAAAGGGGATCACTTGAGTTAATTGCTTCATCTGCTCTTGTCACCCCAATATATACTAAACCCTAATAAAATAAACAAAAGTTGCACCGCAACCTTTTAACGTACATAAGTTTGGTCCCGAAATAATTAACAAAGTTACAAATTGATACAAATGGGCCACACACCAACAACTCAATAACATGGCACTTGGGCTAGACCAAGGTATCCGGGCTTCAACACTCCCCTCAATCTGAACTTTGTGTAAATACGTCAATCATGCTGAGCCTCATTAGTAAAAGATTGTGCTGAGCTTTTGAAAGAGCCTTAGTGAACAAATCCGCAAGCTGATTTCCAGTCCTCAAATGCTTCAATTGAATAAAACCTGCAGAAATCTGATCACGCACAAAATGACAATCAACCTCAACATGTTTAGTACGTTCATGAAAAACAGGATTATTGCCTATCTGAATTGCAGCATTGTTGTCACAATACAAAGTAACTGGTTTTAAAAAGGGTTAAGAACACAAGAAGGGCCTGAATAATGACCCATGTTGACGGGAAATGTCTGAATGTTCAAATGTTGATATTAAGGGTCTGAATTATCATGTTTGTTGTTTTTCAGTTTTCCGTCCACTCTTAGGGTTAAATTTAACAGAATTGTGTGAAATGACATTCTTGCCCCTCTTAATATTTTGTTTTATTTAATATCTAATTTGAGGAAATGTGAAATGACAAAATTACCCCTGAAGTCAAATTAAACCACCCCGGCTCCGACCACCACCACTCTGACTCCGGCGACCACCACCCGACTCCGGCAACCACCACCCAACTTCGGCGAGCACCACCACGGCTCCGTTAGTTTTAACGGAAAAAAAATAACAGAGACCTCTTATATCCACAAAGTTGAAAACTCAGACCTCTCAAATCAACATTTGAAAATTCAGACCTCTCCTGTTAACATGGGGCAAAATTCAGACCCTTCCTATGTTCTTAACCCTTTTAAAAATGCAAAACCTAACTCAGAAATGATCCCATTCAGCCAAATTAATTCAGAAAAAGTTTCACTCATACTACGATACTCAGCTTCAGCGGAGGAACAAGAAACAGTGGGCTGTTTTTTAACCTTCCAAGAAACTAAAGAATTACCCAGAAAAACGCAATAACCTGTAACAGACCTTCTAGACTCAACACATCGAGCATAATCTGAATCACAGAAAGCAGAAATAGTATTTAGTTTGTTGGAAGATAGCAAAATGCCCAAACCTGGTTGTTGCTTCAAATACTTCAGAACTCTTAAAACTGCATCATAATGGGATTTTTTGGATTTTGCATGTATTGACTTAAGTACTGAACAAAATAGGCAATATCAGGCCGTGTAATTCCTAAATACAACAATTTACCAATCGACCTCCTATATCTAGTTGGAACAGAAAGCTCAGAATCATCATTGTTCAAATTAGGGGCTTTATCATATCCAACAGAAGTGAATCTTGCATTATGCTCCATAAGAGTGTTGCAAGATTTACAACCTACCAAACCAACTTCAGAAAGCATTTCGAGAACATATTTTCGTTGACAGAGCACAAGGCCTTTATCAGACCTTGCAACTCCAATGCCAAGAAAATATTTCAGAGTTCCTAAATCATTCATTTTAAAACTGGTTTTTAAACCCTTTTTAGATCAGAAATCAAGGCAGTACTGTTTCCAGAAATGAGTAAATCATCTACATATACTAAAAGGATAACAATTTCATTACCTTTTCTCTTTATAAACAAAGAGTAATCAAGATGACTTTGAGTATACCCATTACCAAGAAGAGCTTCAGTGAGCTTAATGTTCCACTGTCTTGAGGCCTGTTTCAACCCATAAAGAGATTTGTGTAATCTGCACACAAGATCAGATTTAACAACACACAACTCCCCCTGATTACCAAATCCGGGTGGTAAATCCATATAACATCCTCAAATAAATTGTATTGGAGAAAGGAATTATAGACATCCATTTGATATAAAGGCCAATTATACATTCCTGCAAGTGATAATATAACACAGACAGTTCCAATTTTAGCAACAAGTGAAAAAGTTTCATCATAGTCAATTCCTTCTTTTTGCTTAAAACCTTTTGCAACAAGACGAGCTTTATAACGTTCAAGGGAACCATCATAATTATATTTAACACGAAAAACCCAACAACATCATATAGATCTTCTACCTTGAGGCAAAGGAACCAATGACCAAGTTTTGTTATCCTCTAAAGCAGCAATTTCTTCTTTCATAGCCTTTATCTAATTATCATTTTTACAGGCCTAAAAAAAAAGAATCAGGTTCAGGAATGTCAGACCTAAAATCTGACCTACGGCGAATTTACGTTTTGAAAAACGTTGATTTTTGAAAAGAGTCGCCACTAGTTAATAAAGGCTAACTAGAATCCTAAATTACCTAAGCGAATAATGAATTAAACATCTAGGTATAAAATTGGTCTACGATCAGAAATTCGAGTTCGGGGGTTCTGTTACGAATTAAAAATATAATTTTTAACTACGCCCTTTCGGTACTCTATTCACCTACTTGCCAATTTAAAATTTAAACATGTGTTACATCGAATTAATCTAATAATAATATAAAAAAACTAAACTAATTTTATGCGAAATTATTATCAATGACAAATCTATTAAACATCTAAAACTCCTAATTTGGTTAAAATCTAGACGAAATTAAACATGCGCAAAATCATGATACAATTTAATAATTACATATCATACATGTATATTTACAAAAAAAAATGTTATCTAATTAATCTAGATCTAGACTAGTTAATTAATGTGGTACATGGTATAATAATAACAATAAAGATAATAATAATAATAATACATAAAATTAAATAATTAATAATAATAATATTAATTAACACAAAAAAAGACTCACCTGCGTGCCAATGGTCCTGGAAGATTGCAGCGTCAGCACCGACTCCGGCAGCGGCAGGCAAGGCGACAACGGACTCCAGCGAAGCAGCACGACCACGGCGGGTGGAGGAGCTCCGGTGAGGACGAACAGAACCGGCGAAACAGGCAGCAGCAGACCACCAGGCAAGCAGGGACGGTTCGGTCGACTCCGGTGAGTCCAGTGGTTCCGGCGGAAACGACAGTGGCGGGTTCAGGCTGGTCCGGGCAGAGCTAGGCTGGGCGAGTTCAGGAATAGCCGGCGGTCGAGGGTGAAGCAGCGGCGACCTGAGCTTCGGCAGCGGCAGATCTGGTCGGGAGAGAAATTCAAGAGAGGGAGGGAGGGAGGGAGAGAGAGAGAGAGAGAGAGAGAGAGGGAGAGAAAGAGAGAGAGAGATGGGGGGTCAGCGCTAGGGACACTGGCGGGCCAGGCGAGGGGGGTGCGGTGGAGCGTCGTCGGTCCGGCGGCCGGAGGGTGGAAGTCACGGCTGGAGAATAGCCTGAACAAAAAAAAAAACTATACACTAAAAGATAAATTATGCACAGATTTCAAAAAACTGATGTATTATTATTGATGTTGTGTAATTTTACATGTAACAAAGGACTCTATTTATAGCTAAACTAGGACCCCTACAACTAGGAAAACAAAATCTGAAAAATATATGCATTTAATATTCCGAAAATATACATATATATTTATGTATTTCACCATAAATACACATAATATATTTTCTGAATATTTTACAATAAATAATGCATATACACTATCCTATTTTAAGCCAATCCTATCTTTAGAAACTTCGCGACCTTCCATATTTAAATACTTCCTTTTTTTTTTTACGCGTCACATATGACATTTTGAACGTGCTACGCGCGGAAAAAAATTAGGTGTTTACAAGGAACTTTGTCAATCATGCTTAAAAAGAACTTATGGTCATTGGAAACTCTATCATAACTCAAGTTAGAAGAAATGAGATGCTTAGTAGAACAATTGGCAGACATATCATAGTCATTAGTCCATACAAGTGGTTTAATTTTCCTAACAGGTCTAAGTGATGATGGTTCAGAGACAACAAGAATATTATCAACTATATCAGTTGCATCACCAACAGTCAAGTCATCATCACTACCATCTAAAGGGATATCACCTATGGGATCAACATCATTGATAGCTGGTTCATCAACAGCAGAAGTATCTGAAGGACCACCAGAATCAGGATGCTCAGTTATGATCTCATTCGGTCCAATGAGATCTGCAAAATGAGTATGTAAATCATTAGGAGCAAAGACAGGGAGCTTAGTGACACTAGAAGATTTAAAAGGAAAAAAATCTTCAAGAAACCTAACTTCCTTGGAGACAAAAAAGGATTTTGTGGTGAGATTGTACAACTTGTAACATTTCTGAGTAAGAGATTACCCCATCATAACACAAGCAACATATCTTGTTGAAAATTTATCTGACAGGGGCAGAATTTTAGCATAGCAGAGACAGCCAAATACCCTAACATGATTAATAGATGGAGGTTTACCATAAAGTTTTTCAAAGGGGGAAGAACCTTTTAAAACATCAGTAGGTAAAAAATTGATCAGGTAAAAAATTGATCAGGTAACATGCTGTGAGAATGCATTCCCCCCAAAATTTATCTGGAATAAAACTCTGAAACTTTAAAGATCGAGCAACTTCCAACAAGTGTCTGTGTTTTCTTTCAACTAAACCATTCTGTTGAGGAGTATAAGCACACGAAGTTTTATGAATGGTGTCATTGTAAACACCTAATTTTGGTCCGCGCGTAGCACGTTAAAAATGTCATATGTGACGCGTCAAAAAAGGGAAGTATTTAAATATAGAAGGTCGCGAAGTTTCTAAAGATAGGACTGGCTTAAAATAGGATGGTGTATATGCATTATTTATTGTAAAATATTTAGAAAATATATTATGTGTATTTATGGTGAAATACATAAATATATATGTATATTTTCGGAATATTAAATGCATATATTTTTCAGATTTTATTTTCCTAGTTTAGGGGTCCTAGTTTAGCTATAAATAAGGTCCTTTTACATGTAAAAAAGACAATATCAATAATAATACACCAGTTCTTGAAAACCGCACTATTTTGTCTTCTAGTAAAAAAAGTTTTTTTATTCCTCTCTCTCTCTTCCGACCAGACCCCCCTTTAGCTGTCTCCTCCGCCTGAACCAGGGCCGGCCGTGGCCAGCTCCGTCGTCCACCGGAGCTCGCGCGCTCGTCCATCGCCGTGGCTGCACCGGAACTCCTCCCTGCGTCGTGACCACCGGCTCGCCCGTCCGCCGGAGCTCTTCCCCTTCCTGATTGCTGCCAAGCTCCTCACCGGTGCCTGCTGCTTCCGCTGCTCGATCCGATTCGTCTTCCGTCGGCCACCATCGCCGGTGCCCATCCACCCCCGTCCAGAAGTCGCCGGTCCTCGCCTGCTGTTCGCCCCGGAGTCCCGTTGCTGTGCTGCTGCGAGACTTCATCCTCCCTGTCAGGTGTAATTCTGTTTTTTTTTTTAATTATTATTATTATTTTTATTATTTAATAATTTGTTTTTTGTTTAAATTTTCTGTTTATTCTTTATTATTATTATATTATGTTGGCTAGGTAATTAAAATGTAAATATAATTAGATAACATGTTTTTGTGAATATATGTGTATGATATGTAAATACTAAATTATATCATGTTTGGAGCATGTTTAGTTTTGTTTATATTTTATTTCAATTAGGTGAATTATATGCTTATTAGTTTTTTTTAGGTTTATATTTATTGTTAATAATAGTTTTTGCGTAGTTTAGTTTTTTTTTTTTTTTTTATAACGTTAGATTAATTTGACGTAACGAATGTTTAAATTTTAAAAGTGGCAATTAAGTGAATTGAGTACCGAAATGGCGTAATTAAAGATCTATATTTTTAATTCGTAATAGAACCCCCGAACTTGGATTTCTTATCGAAGACCGATTTTATACCTAGGTGTTTAATTCGTTATTCGCTTGGGTGATTTAGGATTCTAGTTAGCCTAATAATTAACTAGTGGCGACTCTATTCAAATTTCCACGTTTTTCAAAACGTAATTCGCCTTAGGTCAGATTTTAGGTCCGAAAATTTGGCGACTCTGCTGGGGATGTTAGAGGGTTCGGGCTCATTATATTCGCTTATGTGCCATTTTTTAAAGATTTTTTAATTTTTTTTCTCTTGATTAATCTAACTTTGTTTTCTTTTTTTTACAGGTACAAAGTGTAGAATTTAAACTAACTTTTTTTTTTCCTTTTTTGTGGCATTGTTTGAATTTGCACACACACCAATTTAGTGTAATACCCAAAATGCCTAAAACTCAGGGCAACTAGGAACCCCGGAGAGTTAATAAGGGTACGACCACGCGGCCGAGCCGTCGGAACGACTCGGAAAAACTCCACTCGCTTGTGAAGGTATTGTGATCCCTTTTTAGGGGGAGGAAACCACCTTGTCGGGAACCTATCAGTGGAACCTACCTTGTAGAGCAAAGCCACACATTTTTTTTTACCCCCTAACATGATCTGTTTTTTGTTGTAAATGTTATCATTACTGTTTGTATAACTTTTATTTCTCATGCATTCATCTCATTGCATTATTTTTAATAAAAAAACAAAAAAAAAACTTTTTCTTTTTTTTTTCCAGCTAAATGTTAGTCATTTAGTTGTATACATTTTCTTTTCAAACTTGCATTTCGCATGCATTGTTTTTTTTTAAAACCTCTTACCTGATTTTTTTGTTTTAAACTTGTGTTTCATACACATTATCTTTTTCTTAAAAAACTCTTCAGGTGAGTTGTAATTCTGGTTAGTGCGTCACGTATGCATTTCTTTTTTGAAAAATATTTTAGGAAAAATTGTAATTCCTCTTTAGCTATTAGAGCTTCTAATTTCGAAAGTGCATTCCATATGCATCATTTAAAAAACTTTTTACCTGAATTGTTTTATTTTTTAAATAATGCATCCAATATGCATTAATTTAAAAAAACTTTTTAGATAAATCGTAAGCTTTCTTAGTTTTAGGGCTCTTTGTTTAAAAAAAAAAGCATTTTATCTGAATTTTTAATAAAAAAACGTGCATATCATATATATTATTTTTTGGAAAAACCTTTCAGGTAAATTGTAATTTTTCTTAGTTGTAAAACTTTCATTTTTAAGTGTGCATCTTGTATTTATTTTTTTTGTGCATCTCATATGCATTTAAAAAAAAAAAAAAAAAAAATTCACTTGATTTTTTATTTTATTTTGAGCAACTAGGATGCATTGATTTTTTTTCCTAAAAACAAAAAAATTCAGGTAACTTGTAAGTTTTCTCAACTGTACAACTTTCACCTCATGTACATCTCATAGGCATTCTTTTAGGAAAAACGATTCTTTTTTGGTAGATTGTAAATCTTCTCTTAGTTGTTGAGCTTCTAATTCCAAACGTGCATTGCATTTGCATTTGTTTTTATAAAAAAAATTTCACCTGGATTTTTCATTTTGTACATACATTCCATATGTGTCATTCAGGTAAACCGGTTGTAAGTTGTAAGTTTCTTATCAGTAAAACTTTAACTTTTCGAGCATGCATGAGTTTTTTTAAAATCAAAGTGTCATTCGTTTTTATCCAAGGTGTGTTGCGCTTTTGTGGCAAAATTGTCATTTCAACCTTTGCATGAGCTAGCGTTTTTAAAAAAATAGATTTGATTCTATTTTTTGAGAAAATAGTTTAAATGTGCGGTTAAGTGCGACCATTCGAGTTTAAACAAAGGACAATACAATCTTTTTGAAAAAAATTTGTTTTGAACATCTGTCCTGCGTTCGAGCCAGATAGTGCACTCAGCGAACTCCATGCTAGTGCAGAACACCTTAGATCATAAATTTTGATTCTTTCTGAAATGTAATCAAAATTACGAAATGAATGACATTAGAAGTTTTCCGAAAAATCATGCATGACTTCTTTATTTATTTATACTAACTTACATGTTTGGTCTTTTCAGGTACCCTTGGTTAGGTATCCCGCACATATAAGTTGTGTCGGCCAAAAGGGGCAACATAAAAAGAACGTGCAGTCATCCAGTAGCACGAAGAATAAATTGCGCACTCGGAATATCTGACGTTCAGATCAGATGACCACTTCGACGAGGTCGCATCCACGTGAAACGTGACGGCTCCAAAGAACTTACCTGCCAAAATTCCACATACCATGTGTGAAATTCATACGCGTCCCGAACCAAGCCGTATATTCGTTTACGGTGAGGTCTAAACCGGTCGGTGGTAACCAAGGGGCATCTCCTATTGAGATCGGTCATGTCCGGAGATGAGAAAATATCAAGAGATCATCAAGAGTCTCGTGAAGATTCAATGTGCTGATCAATGAACATTTTAGATGTCAAGCAAAGAAAACATTGTTGTTGGTGCCTTCCATCAGAGGTCCAGGGGCATTTACTTTCCGACAGGTGCTCATATACAAGTTGTGATTTCTAGAATCAGGACATGCAGCAGGTCCAGTCGCATAACGAGCACATTTCCCCACTAGAAAAAATCCAACACCCAGGTAAGAAAAGTTGTGATCATTTTTATCCACGAAATTTGAGTTTTTCCTTAATCATTGTACAGTTTGGATAATCATCCTAATCAAAGCCCCGAAGAGCACATCTCGCGCGTGACCCTTTGCTCGCCGCAAGCTGTCGAATTTATCCCAGATACATCATGCGATATCTATGCCCAAATTTACCATTTGCGGACTACTGTGCCAAACTCAACACCATCCATGTGTGTTCATCAACCAGACCATTCATACAGAATGTGACGAGCCCAACCCGATTGGTGCTAGCTGTGGGGCATCCCTGTTGCGTCCGGGGTGAACAAGGTCGTAAGGACGCGTCTGTTCGCGTGGTTGTGCGGGCTGTAACCCTTCGTCGGGAAGAGGTTGGGCCACTGGCGAGTGTTCGGTTTTACTCCCGTATGAGGTCTGTGTCTCGGTACGGCTGTGTCTCAAGAGGCGTTGGTCTGTGCACAAATGCGGGCGTCTGGGCAACGAATCCTGCACGAAGGACCAATGCTAGCACGGAGAGGGGGGGGGGGGGGTGGTGCTAGTGGAGCCCTCTCCGAAGCTTAAGTCACTATAATGGCAAAAAGGTAATTTCTAGAGAGAGAATATTTCTAGAGAGAAGTCAGAGCTCAAAATACCAAAGTTGGGCAAATGAGAGGATGTGTGAAAATGGGTGGCCAAGACCTCCTATTTATAGGCTTTCTTGGGACAGGACCCGGTTTTAAAGCGGTTTGGTGACGGTTCAAGATCATGCGATAACCGTCACCCATATTGGTAATGTACGAACTTGACTTCTCTACATGTAACGGTAATCGCGGATACGGTAGTCGCGCGATACCCGTAACGCAATCCGGACCTCGTCGTATTTGGGCAATTTCGGCGAGGTCCGGATTGCCGCGCAACCCGGACCTCCGGATTGCGAGCAACTCGGAGGTCCGGATTGTTGCAATCCGGACCTCCGGATTGCTTTGCGCAACCCGGAGGTCTGGTCCGGATGCGCGTAAATGCGTTTCTGGACCGTTTTGACACCTTGGGAGACGTTTTTTAAACCGAGATGTAATTTTTGACGTGTTTACGAGGCCCGAAATGTAAATACGAACCCGAATTGGACATATATCCATCACTTGCCCCCGAGTCAAGTAACGGTTTAGGACCTTTCTTGACTCTATTTTTAAGTTAGGATACGTGTCCAATTTGAGTTTGACGCTAACCTTTCGGTTTTGATCGTTGGTCGGACGTAGACATCTTGATTTCGTCCGTCCTTTGATTTTCCGACCGAATGACTTTGTATCCTGTCATCACGGTTAGTGTAATAGGGAATGTACATACGTAACGTGCGAGTATGGTTATCGTTGAAGACATGAGCAATTGGTAATACACGACGCGATCATGCCTCTATCAACATGCATGCATAAGTAACGGTCATGGCAAGATCGTAATTACGTAATGCAAGAAATAGAAACCGTATGCTTCTAAAAACGACTTAGTGATTATCAAAATATGAATCATGCGATATGGAGTCATACGCGTAGAGTGATAGGATTGATACGTGCAATGTCAAGATATGCATAGGAGTAGATATTTTTAGAAGAGAGGGTGGAGTATACCGTAGGTGTTTAGGCTTGAGTGTAGATAAGTTAATCCTTTAATCCTTATCAACAAAGCATCTCTTGGGATATGTAAATACACACATCCCCAATTATCCTTCCAGCACCTTGGGAATTCATCATTCCATCTTCTTTGCAGGTAATTCATTCATCCTTTCTCGAAATTGCTTTTGTGTTCATAATTTCTTCGCCCTCGTAAAGCTTAGACACATCCCGACAGTTTCGAGTTTGATCCTTGACTTGTTTTCAGAAATTGACACCACCATTCGACTCAGTTTGTCATGAGGATTCATGCGCCGCCTTCGGAATCACCAGGAGACGCCGGACGCGCCCTCACGCGCCGCCGCGTGAGAATTACCTTCGCCGGAGCGTGTGACCCACGCGCCGCCTTCCCGGCCTCGGTTCGCCGCGGTCCTTACCTTTCCGGAATCGTCTCGACGAGGGGAGTCCATTGGGATACTTTTCGTCATGTTTTGAGGTAATTTGGAAATTCGAATTTACAGGACAGCTTCAACTTGATTTCGAATGTCACCGTATTGTTGTTCGTTTGAGCTATTTTTCGTCGTTGACATATGGAACTGCTTGTTGATGCTTGTATGTCGAGTAATTGCTGATTGGTTGCCGTTACTATCGTCGCTTGTCCATAACTTAGGCGATTTTTCACTTCCGTGGATAGTTGAGGTAGAATTCCCGTTCGGACATAGTGCCCCCGTGTCTTTGTGTAGAAACTTTTTGGTCGATATGCATGATTTTTCCCTTTGGCGGGTTTTTTGGTGGATGGGGATTGCCAAACAACTTTAGGCCTAGTCCCTTGTTGTTTTGACGCCTTAGAGAAATATTTTCCTTGAGCGTTGCCGCGTTCGATCCTTGCGGTTTGTCGCGTTAATTCCACCATTGCATGATAGCTCCTTAAGACGTTAGTCCTTTTTGTGATACGTACCAACTTTGCAATGCGTGTGGATCTTGGCTACGTGCGTTGACTTTTGATACGCGCGTTGACTTTTGCTATGCGCGTTGGCTTTGATACGCGCGTTGACTTTGATACGCGCGTTGACTTTGATACGCGCGTTGACTTTCGATATGCGCGTTGACTTTTGATACGCGCGTTGACTTTTGCTATGCGCGTTGGCTTTGATACGCGCGTTGACTTTGATACGCGTGTTGACTTTCGATATGCGCGTTGACTTTTGATACGCGCGTTGACTTTTGCTATGCGCGTTGGCTTTGATACGCGCGTTGACTTTCGCTTGCTTCTTGCAGATTGTGGGATCGTAGTAACTTCTTGCGGAGCTTCCTTCCCTTTGATTGCGTTGATACAATGAGTAAGTCTACCACTCCTCTATCGCGGACTCCCTTTAATTCTGATATAGAGGATGACTTGGGAGTAGACCCGGCTTTGCCGGCAGATAGTGTTTTAGACACCGATGAGGGTGTAGCTGTTGGGGTATCTCCTGCTGGAGAGACTGAGGTGTTGGTTAGGTATTATACTAACCACTTGGATAGATCCCTGTTCACCTTGTATGCGAGTGCTTCCGGACTTGACGCTTGTACCGAGGCTTTTTACCCCTTTGAGGTACTTCCTGATAGCAGTCTAGGAGATGCTACTCCTCCACCTGTAGATTTATCCGTCGTGTACACATCACACGTTAGAGAGGGTTTGCGGTTTCCCTACTGTTCCGACTTGGTTGAGCTCTGTAGCGGTTATGGGATTTCCCCTTTAGATCTTGCACCGAACGGGATTCTAGTATGGACTTGTTTCAGAGTGTTGCTTCACAAGCAGTCCTGGCGTTATTCTCGCACCCTCTTTCGCTGCTTCTATCAGCTTAAGAGTTCAGACTCAGCGGGATTGTGCGGTGTGAAAGTTCGTTGGCCGAACTTGCAGAGCGATGGTTTTGAGGAACTTGGTCTTGGGGAAGCCAAGTGGGATCCTAGTTACCGATTAGTTGCTACCGCGGATCGGTCTGCCGACCATTGGAGGCATCATTACTTTTTTGTTCATGATGCGGGAACGACTTGGGATGTCGAGTATGTTCAGAAATTTGATCCCGCGCCTGCTTTTCGGGAACTCTCCTCGTCGGATAAGGAAGTGATAAAACAGATATATCGTTGTCAACAATCGTGCGGCTTTACTTGCTCATTGCGTGCATCCGATCAAGAATTGATTGATGCTGGGATCCATGTGCTCCCTTCTGCAGCTTCGGTATGTTGATCATTTTTATAACTTTCTACCGTGTTGCACTGTAGGTTGGTTTGACGGAAAAAGCTCGTCTTTGCAGACGGCGGCCGCTCGCAAGATTGCTTCTAGCGGGAGGATCGTTCCCCCATTTGCTTCTGGAGCATCGGCGGCTTCTGGAAGCGGCAAAGGTAGATAGCTTTTTTTTAAAAGAACAATCTTCTATTTTCTTGGTTGGGTTGTAACTTTGCATGCTATTTGCAGGTCGTACGACGCTTGTTACTGACCGCGTTGTTGCTGTTCCTGACTCTTCCAAACGGTCCACCACTGGGGCGCGTTCTTCGAGCAGTTCAAAGCGTCCGAAGACTACTGTGACCGTTCCTACTCCTTCCTGTCATAAAGGGAAGGAAGTTGACGGTTGCGAGGATGCGTTGTCTGCCCCCCGCTAGAAGGAGCGGTCCGAGGTGGAACGTTCTCTTCTTTCTGGTATAAGCTGGACACTTGATTCTGTGCCTTCATACGCTTTGTTTTTGGCTTTTGCATAACGCTGCTTGGTTTACATGTAGCGATCCCGCCACTTGGACGTGCGGATTTGCTTCGTCCTTTGGATGGTGATATTTCAGATGGTAAGTGGATGCCATACGTGGCAGGAGATCTTACTTTTCCCAAGAACTCCCAGTTGAGCATGCTTGAAGTTGGCGTGCGTGTTCTTCATCGATCCATTCCTCCTGGTGATCGAGTTGTTCGACCCTCGAGTGACGAGGAGGCACGAACTTTTGTTGAGAGATCGTTGTCTGGATTCACTCCAGTGAGTATCTTTTTCCACTTTGCTATGTTCGTTGTTCCTGAACATGTATGCTTATTGTCTCCTTGTTTTCAGGTTGTTTTTGATATGGTGCACATGGCCTCTTTCATGTTGGAGCTTGTCCAGGAGAAACGTGTCATTGCTGACAAAGCTGCCACTTTGTCCAAGGAGCTTGAGGAAGCTAAGGATGAAGTGTGCCGTCTTTCTTTGAAGAAGAGGGATTTTGATGCTCGTTATGATTCTGATCATGCCAGCCTTGTTCAGCTTGAATCTGAGAATGCTGCCATTGAGAAGGCAATTTCTGATAACGCAGGCAAGCAAAAGGCTGCCTGTCGGAAAGTGCGCGAGGCAGAAATGAAGGCTGGCATTGAAGAGGGACTTAGCAAGTTCCCTTCTACTCCTGGATTTGATAGCGCAGTTACTGCTGCTGCCACAGCGAAGGCCACTCCTATGCTCAGCGAGTTTGCTGAGGACTTTATTCGTAGAGTGAGTATTCTTGCTCCTGGCTTTCCTTTTGACAAGTTAGGGCCATATGCGGAGTCTGCTGTTGGGCAAGTTGCCGAGCTTCGTCGCTTAGATACTGCAACATCTGAGTTTGCATTTTTGTTTGGAGAAGATGGTGGCGGCACTAATGTGCAACATTTGCCTGTTCCGCCCAGCCCTGTCAGGGATGATGGACTCCTTTGATTTGTGTCATCTTTTCGATATGTTGAACTCGTTTATGAGCCCGTTTGCGACCCGGCTTCTATGTTTAGAAACTTGTTGGAGTTGTTGTTTGATTGTTGCTTGTGACTTGTTCGCTTTGAACTATGTCGTATGAACCTGTTTTATACACAGCAGTTGGCATGATAACTTGTTAGTAATATTTCATACCGTTATCGCTTACTGTGTTTACTGAACGTGGATGACTAGTAGTGTAAACGTAGTCCCCGCAATCGTGACCGATAGCCACTTTTGATTCAAGATTGTTTGTACGATGCGTTATGCATGTTGTACGTCTTCCTGCATAGCTTGACACTATATCCGTCGAAACTTGTCAAGTGACTCGCGTATAGCGACTTAACAAGTAGTATGTTTGAAATGTGTTATCTTCGCTTGAGCAAGATACTAGTTTATACCGTCTCTTAGTTCCACTCTAAGGCGACGTTGTACAAGACTCTACTTGTAAATTTTATGAGTTTCAAACAGGGTGCGCACCTGCCAGCGTGTATCAACCCGCGTTGGGGAAGCATACGTAAAACTTTTTGGGTTTTGAAAGAGAGTTTTGTGAAACCTAAAAAGGTTGTTTGATAAAATGTTTGAAAAGTTGTTTGATATATAAAAATTTTATAAAGTATTTGGCAAAATATTTGGTAAAAATATTTGTGATACATGATTCCTGCGTCCAGGGACCATGTAGCACTTTTGAGAGTATGAATTGTGATGCATGTTTTCTGCGTCCAGAAACCACGCATCACGGTTTTGAAAATCTGTAGTACGGAATTGTCGTCTAGTAAGAGGACTTCCGCCGTATAGAGTGAACCCTAACCAGGAATTCGTAATATGGGATTGTCGTCTAAACAGAGGACATCCATCATGAAGAGTGAACCCTTACCAGGAATTAGTAATATGGGATTGTCGTCTAAACAGAGGACATCCATCGTGAAGAGTGAACCCTTACCAGGAATTCGTAACATGGGATTGTCGTCTAAACAGAGGACATCCGCTATGAAGAGTGAACCCTTACCAGGAATTCGTAACATGGGATTGTCGTCTAAACAGAGGACATCCGCTATGAAGAGTGAACCCTTACCAGGAATTCGTAACATGGGATTGTCGTCTAAACAGAGGACATCCGCTATGAAGAGTGAACCCTTACCAGGAATTCGTAACATGGGATTGTCGTCTAAACAGAGGACATCCGCTATGAAGAGTGAACCCTTACCAGGAATTCGTAACATGGGATTGTCGTATAAACAGAGGACATCCACTACTTATGGGGTGATGAGCCATGTTATCGTACTTGCCCATCCTGTTCTGAATCCAGGGAATGGCTATGAACATGAGGATTTGCCTCTAAAAAGAGATGTCACTAGAAGTAAACATGCCCCCTTTGATAGCGGGTCTTGGTTAATCCAAGATATTGCTTGTAGGTGACGGCTCTTTGAATAGTCGTCCCAATAAGCTCCTTTTTTGTAGATAATCCGCAAGTTGCCCTTGCGTCATATAAGTTGGCTGTGAACACAGCGCCATTGCTTTGTGTTGCCGACACCTTCTTGATGTAGATGTTGATTTGTGAATGGAGAAATAGACTCCTTATTGGTGTAGGTATGCAAATATCATCCATTATGTGTATTTGCAATATGCTGTCTTTGAAAGTGTCTTGGGCTTAACTCCAAGTATTTGATTCTATGATGATGCCTTTTTATGCGGTCATCCATATGGGTAAATTGTTGTTGATGAAACGTTGTCATAACGCATGATAGATTTTGCTTGCACGTGTCATAATTTCTTAGATTATTGATGTAGATAATAAGCGCGTAGTTTAGTTGCTTCGCGTTTAATCCAAAAAGTATAGTGCAAGAGATAGATGTGTACCTACAAATGTAGATTGACTTTATTAGATACTTGTGCGTATTTACATTGATTATACTAGAAATACTAGGAATGCGCAAAGTAGTCTAAAAGATAGTTGTTTCTCCCGTTTCATTATGGCTGGTTTGATGACGATGTCGCGGAGTCGGTTGCAACAAATCGCCTTAGTGCACCTAGCGTGATGCATTCTTCAATTTCCCACCTTAATGGTAGACACATGTTTGTGTTGTGCCCCCAAGTTTCGTGGTACTTGCACCATTCTCTGATGTTGTTGCCCAAGAAAGCTGTCTTCAGGACAAGTGGACTTGGGAGCTTGTTTTCCAGTAGGTTGACGTAAATGTCTTCAACAACCGTGTTTAACGGTGTGAAGATGTTGTCGATATCAATGCTTGCGTCTTCTTGCTTGTTCAATTTTGCTCGAACTCCTTTGTCCCAACTGAGGGGTGTACCCCACCTCAGTTCTTGTTCGCATAAGACTGCTGTCTCAAGCTTATCCTTTAGATCTGCCATCCATGAGTTCGTCCAAAGAGAAGGAAAGATTTGGCGTTCATGTTTGCATAGAACACACTTATCACTTCTTCTCTTGTTGCTTTCGCTGTTGAGGCGTTGGAGGCGAATCTGATGAAGTATTTCGTGATTGGCTCGTCTTCTCCCTGCTTAACGAGCCATATCTGGTGCCATGGCGAGAACTGGATGCTTTCATGTGGGTTCCAAACTGTAACAGCTTGTTCCACCAGTTGCTTCTTTCTTTCATCAACAACTTTCTGCCTCTTGAAGGAATTTACCATGGCCACATGGAATTGGTGCTTTGCTCTCAAGGCATTGACGTAACAACGTCTTGCGGTTATCTGATCGCCTAGCACTTCCCCAATCCCATGTTCCGTAGGGAACTTCATCTTTTGGTGGACGGTGGAGGGCACGATCACATAGGGATTGATCGTTGTTCGTCCCAAGATTCCGTTGTAGGCTCCGAGAGATTCTACAACTACAAAAGTGACGTTGATATGTAATTCTCTCCACCCCTGACCAAGGATGACAGGAAGTGTGATTGTACCCAGGGGTTGTGTAGCTGCTCCAGCGAAGCTGACTAGTGAGAAGGTTCCTGGGGACAGGTCCTTGACAGATCTTCCCAGTTGCTCTAGGACTCTGACATGTAGAATGTCAGCGGAGCTTCCACCATCGACAAGAATTCTTTTCACATCGTACCCGTCAATGTCCATGGTTATGACTAAAGCGTCATCGTGGGGGTAAACGATATGCTTTAAGTCTTCCCTGGAGAATTGGATGACTGCGTCTTCTTGCTCAGGTTGCTTGCGCTTTCCGTATTTCGGCAGTGTTGCTGCTTGGGATGCATAAATGTCCCGAGCATTAGATACTTGTCCTCCGGCGGCAGGCCCTCCATGTATGACGTTGATTACACCTCGCTTAGCTGGCGGAGGGTTGTCATTGACCTTCTATTTTCCCTTGTTTCCTCTTTTTGATGACTCTGGTTGAGCCTTTCTCGGGGGGTTGTTGCCTTGATCGACAAACTGTTTCAATTCGCCTTTGAGGACGAAGTTGTTAATTCGGAAGCGCAGACTGACACAGCTATCGGTCTCGTGGCCGAAGACTTCGTGGTTTTCACACCACTTGTCCTTGTCTCTCCCCAGTGGGCCTTTCCTGAAGTTGTTTGGCTCCTTCCACATATTCGCGTCCTTCATTTCTCTCAAAATTACAGACAGCGGGGCATTCAAAGGAATGCAGTCGGCAAGGTTTACTTCCTTTGGCTTCTGAAAATCTCCTTGAAAAGGTCTTTTCGGCTGAGGCTGCCAATGTCTTCCTTGTTGACCACTTGAGTGTGGCTTTGGTTGGTTCTGCTTTGGATTATCTTTTGCCTTTGCTGCAGCGATTTTTGCCTTGTTCTGGCTTCTGAACCTTTCGAGGTCTATGTATTCTTTGACTCTTGCGGCTAACTCCTCCATGGATTCCACTGGGCGCTTTGCCATTTTTTCAGCTAGGGCATTGCCTCTTCGTCCGAGGTTTCGAATGAACGCTCGAACAATCTCTCCTTCTGTCAGGTTCCCCTGAATGTCAGAGATGTTCTGATTGAAGCGGACGTAGTAGTCGGCAAGAGACTCTTCGTTTTGTTGTTGGACGTCGTCCAGAGCGTTTGCCCCTTTCAACAATGTGCGCTCGCCCATGTACCGTTGAATGAATTTGGCCTTCAGGTCCGCCCATGAAGTGATGCTTCCGCACGGCAGTGAGAAGAACCAGTGTGCTGCAGTCCCGGGAAGAGTTTGTGAAAACGTCATTGCGAAATGGTGTGGGTTCTTTGTTCTGCCTAGCAGAGAGGCCTCGTGCTTTTGCACGTGTTCAACTGGATCTCCTTTTCCACGGTAGAGGTCTCCTCCAATTCGATACAGTGTGTCTGGGACGCGACTGTTCACCAAGTGGTCAGCGAATGGATGTGACGCCCTTTCTTCAAGAGCGTGCATACCCTTCATTTTGGCTTCCTTCATCTTCTTCTCCACCATTTCTTCTAACATCTCGGCGGTAAACCCTTTTACCGGCTCAGCATAACCTGTTGAAGGATTTTGCCGACCATTGTTGTGGTAGATGTCAGATTGATCCCTACTTGTGGCCTGAAAAGGATCATCTCTTGTTGGCTGCTGTGGGTGGTAGAATGGGGGCTGCCTTTCGTTTCTCCACTGGTGGGCTCCTTGGAAAGGAGTGTATGACCGTGCAGGTTCATATCTTGCGTGTTGGTTCCCGCCCTGGAAAGGATTGCCGTAGCGAGAAGTGTCTTGCGACATCTCTCTTGCTGGCGCAGCATACGTTGGTTGGCCGGAGGTGGCTGAGCCGCGTATCCTTGGTTTTTTAGAGACTCGCGGAATGTGAGTAACTCTTCCAGCGCAGCCATCATCGCTGGAGTAACGGTGGGCATCGGGTTTGCCCCCGTTCTTTGTTCGCCTTGCGGCATTTCTGTTTGGGATTCATCTTCGTGCATTTCTGGCTCGAACCCAGGTGGATGTGCGTGATGTTTATCCCTTGGCTTTCTGTGCTGTGCGTTGGGCACATTGTCAGTCGGTTTGGATGAAGCTACGGAAGTAGCTCTTGGGATGTGGGAGGGTCCTGACTGGCTCCCAGCTGGAGCTTGGCCTCCTGTTCTTTTGTTTGTCGGGGATTTCCTGGGACGCCCGGGCCTTTTCCTTGGGTTTTTTTACCTCTTCGGGAGGGTTGTGATCACTCGCCATGATTTCTGCGGTACGGTAGCTTGTTGTTCGAATCACATAGACGGCGCCAATGTTGCGTCCGGGGTGAACAAGGTCGTAACGACGCGTCTGTTCACGTGGTTGTGCGGGCTGTAACCCTTCGTCGGGAAGAGGTTGGGCCACTGGCGAGTGTTCGGTTTTACTCCCGTATGAGGTCTGTGTCTCGGTACGGCTGTGTCTCAAGAGGCGGTGGTCTGTGCAGAAATACGGGCGTCTGGGCAACGAATCCTGCACGAAGGACCAATGCTAGCACGGAGAGGGGGGGTGGTGCTAGCGGAGCCCTCTCCGAAACTTAAGTCACTATAATGGCAAAAAGGTAATTTCTAGAGAGAGAATATTTCTAGAGAGAAGTCAGAGCTCAAAATACCAAAGTTGGGCAAATGAGAGGATGTGTGAAAATGGGTGGCCAAGACCTCCTATTTATAGGCTTTCTTGGGACCGGACCCGGTTTTAAAGCGGTTTGGTGACGGTTCAAGATCATGCGATAACCGTCACCCATATTGGTAATGTATGAACTTGACTTCTCTACATGTAACGGTAATCGCGGATACGGTAGTCGCGCGATACCCGTAACGCAATCCGGACCTCGTCGTATTTGGGCAATTTCGGCGAGGTCCGGATTGCCGCGCAACCCGGACCTCCGGATTGCGAGCAACTCGGAGGTCCGGATTGCTTTGCGCAACCCGGAGGTCCGGTCCGGACGCGCGTAAATGCGTTTCCGGACCGTTTTGACACCTTGGGAGACGTTTTTAAACCGAGATGTAATTTTTGACGTGTTTACGAGGCCCGAAATGTAAATACGAACCCGAATTGGACATATATCCATCAATCCCCAGACGAGATTGAGCAATAGCCGGGGCACTTGAGAAACCGAGATTAGAAATCACTGGCTATGTCATTCATTGGACGTAGGGTCCATCCAGGGCGTCGACACGACCGACGTTTATACTCAATTATCTGAGTCGTTCTCTAGAAGGTTTTTTTCAATCTGCCACTAGGGGGCATGTACGTAATTGTTGTTGATTATTTTCGTTAAATTTTCTTTTCCAAAAAAGAAGCAAAAAAAAAAGAGCAAAAGCAAAAAAAAAAAAAACTCATTTTTTTTAGGGTCACAGCCGCCCTTTAATTGGCTACCGATAAAAATAAAGAGAGTGGTCATGCATATTTTGTGAGAGCGGTGAATAAAAAGGTCACAGTTGTCCCTAAATCAACTACAGATAAAAAGGGTCACAGTCGTCCCTAAAATGACTACAAAGAAAGGGCCACAGCCACCCTTCAAATGGTTACAGATAAAGAGCGCTCCTGCAACGTCAAAAGCGGGAAGTAGGTGAAAGGGCCACAGCCACCCTCCAAACGGCTACGAATAAAAAAGTGACCCCGCGAACCCTGTGAGGGCGGGAGAATAAAAAGGGCCACAACCACCCTTAAAATGGCTACACAAAAAGAGTGATCTCGTGAAACCGGTGAGGGCGGGAAAATAAAAGAAAGGGTCACAGTCGCCCCTCAAACGGCTACAGTCGAAAGAGCGATCCCGGAACATTGATGGCGGATATTAAGTGAAAGGGCCACAACCACCCTCAAAATGGTTACATACAAAGAGTGTTTCCCGGATCAGAGACGAGGAATGAAGGGCCACAGCCACCCTCCAAATGGCTACAATCAAAAGAGCTCCCGCAACATTGAAGACGGTGAGAAAAAGGTCACAGTCACCCTCTAAATGGCTACAAATACTCCCGCATCGAGGCGGAAAATAAAGTACGGGTCACAGCCACTGTTTAATCGGCTACCATATAAAGAGTGCTTCCGCTAGGTTGAAAACTCGAAAGGGCGACCTAGGCAAAATCAGGAAATGAGAGGCATGGTTGCAAGTTCAGGAATTGCAATCATGGAAAAAGAAGAGAAAATAAAAAAAAAACGAGGGTCACGGTCAAAAATCTCTCAATCGACCGTGGCAAAAGGAGAGAAAAGAGAGAGATTCTCAAAAAAAAAAAAAAGAAGAAAAAAAAAAAAAAGAGAGAAAGATTCAGCTAAGTTGTCGCACCATGCGCAATTTAGGCAAAAATTAGGGACAAACATTCGTGCACCTGTGTATTATCTAACTGTACAGCGTTTTCCAAGCCAACATCACGGCAAGCGGGACGGTTACAGTTTGCTCTCGCGAGTCACCATTCAAGGATAAGTAGGACAGTTAAAGTCTGTTCCTACGAGTCAACTTCATGACAGGCGGGACGGTTACAGTCTACTCCCACAAGTCACCATTCAAGGATGAGTAGGACTGTTACAGTCTGTTCCTACGTGTCAACTTCATGACAGGCGGGACGGTTACGTTCTACTCTCGCAAGTCACCATTCAAAGATGAGTAGGACTGTTACAGTCTGTTCCTACAAATCAACCGACAATCGGGATCTGAAGTGGTCCAGCTTTCTGAGAGTCACCCCCGACGAACGAAGTATTAGCATTCAGCCCTCGCAAGTCACGCCACTAGAGGCACTTCTCCAACGGACGCCACTAGAGGCTCGTCTCCGACATACGCCGCTAGAGGCATCGCCAAAGGGTCTTCGGTACGGTCTGACGTAGAGGTCTTCCGCCACCAGAGATATCACCAGAGGTTTTCCGGTACGGCCTGACGTAGAGGTCTTCCGTTACCACTCGCCACTAGAGGCTCTTCTCCGATACACGCCAGTAGAGGCTTTTCCTTATCGCTCGCCACTGGAGGCATTATCGATTAAGGTTTTACTTTATTGCACGCCACTGGAGGCTTTTTCTTGTCGCTTGCCACTGAAGGCATCATCGATCAAGATTTTACTTTACTGCACGCCACTGGAGGCTTTACTTTTCCGCACGCCACTGGAGGCTTTACTTTCTGCACCGCCAACGGAGGCACCACCAACGGAGGCACCGCCAACAGGAGCACTGCCAACCGAGGCTTTAATTTCTGCACTACCAATGGAGGCACCGCCAACAGGGGCACCGCCGACGGAGGTTCTATTTTCTGCATTACCAATGGAGGCACCGCCAACAGGAGCACCGCCTACGGAGGTTCTATTATCTGCACAACCAATGGAGGCACCGCCAACAGGGGCACCGCCGACGGAGGTTCTATTTTCTGTGCTACCAATGGAGGCACCGCCAACAGGGGCACCGCCAACGGAGGTTCTATTTTCGGCACGCCAACAGAGGCACCGCCAACAGGGGCACCGCCGACAGAGGCTCTATTTTTTTGCACTTTTCGAAATAAGCCAGGAGTTTCCTTGAAGATTCGAAATATTAAATGCATATATTTTTCGGATTTTATTTTCCTTGTTTAGGGGTCCTAGTTTTGCTATAAATATGGTCATTTTACATGTAAAAAAGACAATATCAATAATAATACACCAGTTCTTGAAAACCGCACTATTTTGTCTTCTAGTAAAACAGTTTTTTTTTCCTCTCTCTCTCCCAACCAGACCCCCCTTTAGCTGTCTCCTCCGCCTGAACCAGGGCCGGCCGTGGCCAGCTCCGTCGTCCGCCGGAGCTCGCGCGCTCGTCCATCACCGTGGCTGCACTGGAACTCCTCCCTGCGTCGTGACCACCAGCTCGCCCGTTCGCCGGAGCTCGTCCCCTTCCTGATTGCTGCCAAGCTCCTCACCGGTGCCTGCTGCTTCCGCTGCTCAATCCGATTCGTTTTCCGTCGGCCACCATCGCCGGTGCCCGTCCACCCCTGTCCAGAAGTCGCCGGTCCTCGCCTGCTGTTCGCCCCGGAGACCCGCTGCTGTGCTGCTGCGAGACTTCATCCTCCCTGTCAGGTGTAATTCTGTTTTTTTTTTTTTTTTTTAATTATTATTAGTATTGTTATTATTTAATAATTTGTTTTTTGTTTAAATTTTCTGTTTATTCTTTATTATTATATTATGTTGGCTAGGTAATTAAAATGTAAATATAATTAGATAACATGTTTTTGTGAATATATGTGTATGATATGTAAATACTAAATTATATCATGTTTGGAGCATGGTTAGTTTTGTTTAGATTTTATTTCAATTAGGTGAATTATATACTTATTAGTTTTTTTTTAGGTTTATATTTATTGTTAATAATAGTTTTTGCGTAAAAATTAGTTTAGTTTTTTTTTATAACGTTAGATTAATTTGACGTAACGAATGTTTAAATTTTAAAAGTGGCAATTAAGTGAATTGAGTACTGAAAGGGCGTAATTAAAGATCTATATTTTTAATTCGTAATAGAACCCCCGAACTTGAATTTCTGATCGAAGACCGATTTTATACCTAGGTGTTTAATTCGTTATTCGCTTGGGTGATTTAGGATTCTAGTTAGCCTAGTAATTAACTAGTGGCGACTCTATTCAAAATTCCACGTTTTTCAAAACGTAATCCGCCTTAGGTCAGATTTTAGGTCCGACAGCCATGATTTAGAAAGAAAAAAAAAACAGAACAGTTGTCATTAATGAACTCACCACCATTGTCTGATTTGACACGTTTGATTTGTTTAGAAAATTGAGTTTTAACCATCACAAAGAAATGTTTAAAAATCCTTATAACATCAGATTTCAATGTGAGCAAATAAACCCAAGTAACTATACTAAATTCATCAATAATTGTCATAAAAAAACGTTTATTATCATGAGTGGGCTTATGATAAGGCCCCCAAACATCGATATGGATGAGCTCAAAAGCATCAGCAGTAACAGAGTTGCTATTAGGAAAATGTAGTCTAGACTGATTTGCCATAGGATAAATGTTACAATCTGAAATGACTTTATTCTGCAAACTAAGGGATCTAAGATCACAAATCTTGCTCATAGTTTTTAATGGAGGGTGACCTAATCGTCTATGCCATAGAATGATATTTGGATTAGTGGTGGAAGACTAAAGTGCTACAGGTTTCAAAGGTTGTTGTTTTAAAAGGTAAAGCCCGCAGCTTCATGTCCACTCCCTAACACCATTCCATTGAAACGATCCTGTAAAATCACAGAGTCAGTATGGAAGATAACAGAGCAAGATAAATCTTTGGTCAGCTTAGCAACAGATAAAAGATTGTATTTGAAGCCAGGTAAAAAAAGAACATTTTTTAAAGTCAAGTTTTTTCCGATTTGAACTTTTCCAGTACCAGCAACTCTGGATTTAAAACCATTAGGCATTTGAACATAAGAGGAAATTGGTTTGAAATCAATCATCCAATCAGATTTATAACTCATGTGATGAGTATCACCAGTATCAATGATCCAATCAGTGCAGTAAACTGAGTTAGGAATTGAAAATATCATACCTGGAGTGGTTGAGGCAACATTGGCACGGGCCTCAACCTCTGAATCATGGTGAGACTTAACCATGCTGCAAGCCAGATGCTCCAGCTGCTCATTTGTGATCATCATAGGTTGTCTTTTAGGGAACTCAAGAGGAGTGGAAGTTCCACTCTTGCCACCGTCACTGAAAGGGACATTAGAATTGGCATTGATAGCAGCATTAACCTGTGGAGTCCTGCCCTGACCCTGATTGTTGCGAGGCTTCCAACTAGGCGGGTAGCCATTTTTCTTAAAACAATGATCAGAATCATGACCACGAGCTTTGCAAAAATCACAAACCAGATTAAGATTCCTTTTTTGACCCATTGTTTTGGAAGAATTGTCAGAGGTGAAAGGGGGTTTGGAATCAGCAATGTTTGCAACATAATTGTTCGAAATGCTTCGTTGGTTTTCCTCTTGGATCAAAATAGAGTAAGCTTGAGAAACAGAGGGGAGGACCTTTCTCATGACCAAATTGGTTCGAACATTGGAATAGAAATCATTGAGACCATTTACAAACTGAAAGAGCTTGAGATTGCTTGCGTGTAAAATATGCTTTTGAAATTCTGGACAGCCACAGTTAGGTAGGTTGCAGATGGCATCGAACTCTTCCCACATAGTTCTTAGCTTTGCAAAGTAAGTGGATATGGATTCCACACCCTGCTGAGCCAAGCAAATGTCTCTGTGCAACTGAAATATACGAGAGCCATTGACCTTATGCAATCTTTCTTTTAAATCATTCCTGACAGAAAAAGCACTTTCAGTATAAATTTTTCCAGACATAAGCTCACGAGAAACAGAGTTCATGATCCAAGCCAAGAATAAAGCATTGCAGTGATCCCATAAAGGATGAAGGCTAGGGTCAAAACTCTCTTTCTTACAAGCACCAGTAACAAATCCCAACTTATTTTTCGAAATCGGACAAATTCTCATAGCCATGCTCCAAAAACCACAATCCTCAGAACTGGTAAGTTTTTCAGAAACCAAAGATAAACCAGCTGAATCTGAGGGATGAAGGTAAAGAGGATGGTTGTGATCAATTTTTGGCGTCGCTTCGACAACAGGAAGTATTGGAGCATCGTCTGAGTTGAGTAAAGAGGTTTCTCCCAAAGTTTTGTCTGATTCACTCGCCATTTGAAATACGACAGCAAAAGTAGATCAGAAAAAAGAAGTGGATCTACAAGAATGAGGACAAAAGAATCATGAAAGGAATAAATAAAAACTCAAAGAAAGATCACAACTATTAAGTCCCCTGATCTGTATGAATCATCACAGAGATTATGGCATGCAAGCAAAAGAAATTCCGCAAATTAATGGAAATCACCAACATTCATTATGTAGATCTGTACTGTAAAAGTCACGCAATGTTCGTTATCATCACAGATCTACAGCAATAATACAAGGATTGCAAGATCTACGAAGAAACGAGAATAATCATCACATGCAAGATAAGATCTGTTCATAAAAAATATCAGTATGAATAACAGAGGTAGATCTGTGCTAAATCAAGCCAGTGATGAGAGCAAAAAAACACGATTCTTAAAAAAAAAAAAAAACGAATAATCGTTACATGCAGAGAAAGATTTGCTTGTAAAAAGATTGATTCAGAAGAAGAGATTTGAAAATAAAATGTAGATCTGAACTTATTTAAGCAGAAAAAGGAAGAAATCGCGATTTTCTTAAGAAACAGAAGACGAATCGTTATCGTCATGGATATGCAGCGATAACTGAGAAAGCGCGAAATCGCAGCGGAAAATCGAGAACAAGATCGTCGAAGCGGTACGAGCTCCTTTGCTATGATACCATGTGAAAACCAGTGAGGCCAAAGAACACGGTGGAGCACGGCAGAAGGAACGCCGGAAATATCAAGAGTCGCAGTGAAGAAAACGAGAGATAGCACATAGAGAAATAAAGTGGATCACTTGAGTTAATTGCTTCATCTCCTCTCATCACCCCAATAAATACTAAACCCTAATAAAATAAAATAAAAGTTGCACCGCAACCTTTTAACGTACATAAGTTTGGTCCCGAAGTAATTAACAAAGTTACAGATTGATACAAATGGGCCACACACCAACAACTCAATAACATGGTACTTGGGCTGGACCAAGGTATCCGGGCTTCAACAATAGTTATCGCTCCTTTCAAGAGATCGTTCCCTCTCCGATTGAGGGGATCGTCTTCCTACTCTTTGGCACCGTTCTCTTCCCGACCGATCTTGTCTCTCGCATCTCTCTTTGCTCTTCTTATTTGGAGAGGGAGGTCGTCGACCATGTTGGAGAATGAGGTTGCCCATGGGAGGTCGTCGATCCCTCTAGCCAGGAGAAGATCGTCCATGATTGGAGATCGTCCATGGAAGGTTGTCGACCATGTTAGAGAGGGAGATCATTGACACAAACTTTGGGAAGATGCCTTAGTTTAAATGAAGGGGGGTCGTCGACCCTGTTCGGGGAGAAGAAGGTCGTTGTAAATGTGGTGCCTCGTGAAAATAGGGTGGACCCCACAAATATAGTTCACTTGGTGCCTTGTCGACCACTTTGATGTTTACTCGGAGATGAGGAGGTCGACCATGCTTCCACACCCTTTTTTTTTTTTTTTTTTTACGTTGGAGGGGACCACTTGCTGCATCTTCATCCTTGGGTCGTTGACTCATAATTTAGGATATCGTTGACTCAAAGTCTCCCACTTTGCAAAGAGGCCTTCGTTTTGTTGTTCTCTCAAACGAAATACAGGGTCGTCAAAGAGTATATGGAAGGTCGACCAGAGGGAGATACTCCATATTAGACTAACAGAGGGAGATTGATGCAATGAGTCTACCAAAGGGACCATGCTTGGAGAGGAAAATGGGTAGTTGACCATGATTGAATGTAGCCCCACGATTCACATCAAACCTCATGTTGAATGTAGCATTATTGGATAAGTGTCAAGAATCATGGCGACCCATCATATGGATAAGTGTCAAGCTTGTCGAAAGGAGGTCGTTGACTTGTTTTAGCTAGAGGCAGGTCGTTGACCTCTGATAAGGGTGAGTGAGTACTTAGGACTTACTCCATTCTTGATATATAATTATGTCACTTGCTCGATATAATTGACGATTGCTAGTGGATCGTTGACCACGAGCCATATACTTGGAGAGGGTCGTTGACCATGCCTCATATGTTTGGGGAGAGTAGATGTAATTCCCATGTGTTGGTATCAAAATGACGTGGCCTTGGAACTTCGAGTAGTGGACTTCTAAGTCTCACCGGGAGCTAGCTCACTTAGGTATCTTTCTTGGTCGCGTGGACACTTAGTTTCCTTTGGTGGCTTTGTGCTAGGCGAGGACCTGAAAAGAGGTGGGGATGGCCCCTGATTCCACTCCGAAGCTTAAGTCATTAATGGATATCGAGAGAATAATATAGATTAATTGATAGATCTTAGAACTTAAAACAGATAATGAAAGTAAGTCCCTATTTATAGGAAAATGTTACCGACTTCGTGGGGTGGTTACCCTCTGGGGAGGGTTTTGTCCAGAGTAGGCTTTAAGTAGGTGACAAGCAGGTCGCCAGCTCATCCTTCCTTAGTCAAGGAGGTTTCTTCCTTCAACAGTGGAAGCAGGTCGCCGCCTGTACCTTTCCTTAGGAGGAAGGTTTACTCTTTCAACAGTGGAAGCAGGTCGCCACCTGTACCTTTCCCTAGGAGGAAGGTTTACTCCTGGGGCGGTGGCAGCAGGTCCCCACCTGTACCTTTCCTTAGGAGGAAGGTTTACTTCTAGGGCGGTGGCAGCAGGTCCCCACCTGTACCTTTCCTTAGGAGGAAGGTTTACTTCTAGGGCGGTGGAAGCAGGTCGCCACCTGTACCTTTCCTTAGGAGGAAGGTTTACTTCTAGGGCGGTGGAAGCACGTCGCCACATTTACTTTTCCTTAGAAGGAAGGTTTACTTCTGAAAGAGCTTTTAATGGTCGACTCGACTTACTCTTTAAAATAGAGGTCTGGTAGCTTGGTCGCTTCTATCTTTATTAATCATGTTCTGAAAGTCGACTTCCTCAAAAGATGATAGTCCACCTTTAACCTTTGTTTCACCATTCCAAACAAGGTTGGTCGTCGATTCATCAATCTCGCCAATAAACGTACTTGGCTCTAGTCTTTGTTGTTTAATCGTAACCCAACACCATGCATGATACATTTACCTTGAGTATATAATGCCTTTTTGTACTCTAAATGACATATATATTATTCCTTGAGTATATGTGTGGTATACCGCCGACCGTTCATTTTACCTATGCTCCCAGACTTAGTGTCGCCACTTTTACTTCACATGAAAAGTGCTAAGTAACTCCAATGTCGGAAGATTTATAAATTCCTACCTATGTCATTAGCCATGTTCGCATCAATTATAGAAAAATACCTTAGGGTTGACCCCATTGTCTCGTCTTACCAGATACCTGAACTTCATTCTAAGGATAAGATTAGAGAATGCAAAGAGTTGCTTTGTACCTGAGAGTTATTTCTCAAGCCCTAGTCGTACCTTGTCTCTAATTAATCTCGGATCATATAGACCCTTTGAGGAGTGGCCAGACGAGATTGTTTTTCGGGAGAAGGTTAAGCATCAAGTGCATGTGGTGGGTGGAAGTTGTAACTCCGGATATTTTACACATCCCCTTAGTGTATCTAGAGGTTGTGTTAGAATGAGAATGGTACGCCATGAATTTTTGTAGCGTTCCCACAGACGGCGCCAAATGTTGGATTTCAACTAACCTTGACCGTCAATCCGTCGGTTCTTTGATTTGAACACTCGACCATCTGTTTGACGAGTCATCCGTTAGTCCGTCTGATTTTGATATCTTGAAATGAGCTTGAATTCCACCACCGGCACCTGATACCTGCACAAAGGGACAAACCAGGCTTTTGCCCGGTAATCCCCCTCTGATGCTTAAGTCGGTCATCGGAAGTTGTAATCGAAGAAATGAAGTATATAATGTAATATGAATGAGTGTGTAAAAAATGAGAAGAGATATGAATTTATATTTATAGGGAATCACTCATATGGAAACCGGTCTACACATTTATGGTACACCGAAGGTCTTTGTATGGAAACTTGTCTATGCATACTTTTCTTTTGGAAGGGGATCACGTATTTATGTTTAAGTCAATGAGAATTCATCCTTCTTCTACTTGGAGAAGATGAGGTGAGTGGACCGATCACTTATGTCGGAACGTCCCTTCGTTAATCTGTAGTTGTGATAAGGAGAGATGGGGCGGTCCCTTCTTTCTAGGGAGAATCCTCTCCATAGGACAGGGGATGATCCCCTCTCTCTTTGGAGAGAAGTCGTCTCCCTCTCTATAGGGGAGGGGACGATCCCCTCTCTTATGGAGAAGGGTCGTCCCCCTCTCCATGGGAGAGGGGACGATCCCATCTCTCTATGGAGAGGGGTCGTCTCCCTCTCCATGGGAGAGAGGACGATCCATTCTCTCTATATAGATGGGTCGTCATCCTCCCTATAGAAGTAACGATCCCCCCCCCCCCCCCCTTAAGGGAAGGTATCGTCTACTTTTCCCAGGGGAGGGTTCACTGTTCTAATTTACCTTCTGACGGTTAACTTGGACCGAATGGATGAGATTATTATCCGGTTCTTAGACCAATATCCTTCAGAATAGAATAGGAAAATGCTTGCATGTTTCCAGCTTCCACCTTCTCTTGCTGGGGACACGTGTTGACTCTTATTGGCAAGAGAGCCTATGACAGATTACTAGGACAGGATATTTGCGTAGCATAGCATGCTGGAAATTAGCATGTGACTGGTGGGGCCCATCTAGTTTGAAAACTTCTCCTTTCCAAAAATCTCGAGCCTTGACGTCTTGTTTAGGGGTGGCAACGGGGGTGCGAGTATCGCCAGACCCGAACCCGCCCCGCGAGTCAACATGGTCTACTCGTACTCGCCCCATGCCTTTACGGGGCGAGTGGGTCGCCACACATGTGATATAATTTATTACATTATGAACTCTAACCCCAAGTTCGTACCGAGCTCGATCAATCTGATTGGCAAGATAGCGCTGGGATATCAATGCCTTCCCTTGGCCATCCTTAGACTCAGAAATATGACTAGAGTTGGCCTCCAACTCACAATCAGAAGCAGGCGCTGAATCCTGTTCTGTCTCCGTGCTCGCACCCGAACAAAAAGTAACATGTGGAGTGGGAATCGAAAACTTACTCATAGCTACCGACATGAACTAAGATGAAGCCAAGAATCCAAGAACAGGACGCCCTATCACTCTAACCTGCAAGTGCAAACAACAACTCGCTCAACGCGCGTATACACAACCATCACCCAAGCAAACGACATGCAACGAACACCCTCCTTAGGGAGACAACTACATATGTACAAGACTAGTTGGTCTTTACTCATTGCGTACCAAACATCCCCCGTGGGGGGCAGCTATGTATCGACGCGGACCTCGTCTCGACACTTATGCGATTTACGCAGTCTATGCGACTACCTACGCGCCTATGTGGTCTCACGCGCGCCTACATGATACTACGCCTTTATCAAAGGTAATAAGTGCAAATGTGATTATAGCACTAACGTTTATGCTTGCATATGTCTTTCAATCAATGTAGGGTTGTGATACGCACGTCAACTGTTGGATATCTGTCCAATTCGGTTTCATATTTACGTTTCGGACCTCGCAAACACACTAGAACCACAAACGGATCTTATCGCAGTCACCCCGGGTCAAAACGGTCCGGATACGCGTCGCACCCGGACCGGGGACCTCCAGATTGCTCCAGTAATCCGGACCATGTCGGATGTCGACACGGTCCGGATTACCGACTAATACTGCGCGTTTACCCCTGTTTTTACTAAGTATGAGAAGTTAGTACGCATGTAGCCAACCTCGATGTCGGTAAGCGTTTTCCTGTAAACCAACATCAAACCAAGCATAGTTCTCAGATTTCCTATAAATAGGGACCTAGATCTCTCATTTGAGGGAGGACTAAAAAACTATGGAGAATTGGCTATTTGTGCTCTGACTTCTCTATACACTTTCTCTCTCTAGAATCCTGCCTTCAGCATCGGAGAGGGCACAACCAGCACCACCCCCCCTCTCCATGCTGGTTACCGCCCGCTTTGCAGGACCTGATGTATAGAAGATTGGGACAGAGATCAAATTAGTTCGTGGATCGAGGTAGGAGCCGAAGCCAAGCCCGGGGTTCACGGATCGTGGATCGTGAAAAGAAGTTCGAGATATCCCAAGTGGAAACGATCTCAACACTTGGTGCCGTCAGCGTGATTCGAGCAAGAAGCCGCTCCGTACAGCAAGCTATGACAGACAGACGTACGAAGAAGGCGGGTGCGAGCAAGCCAAAGCCGATGAGAGGCCAATCAGGACCTTCTCACATTCCAGATACAGAATCTACCGCCTCCTCCATGTCAACCGCAAATGCGCCTTCCGCACAGCATGGTCCCGACGTCCAGAACACGGTACCAGTGCACGAGTTCGAGCAAAGGACGGAGAGGATGCTAGCTGACAGAGTGCAGCAGCAAACAAAAGGTGCAGGCAACCTGCCACCAGTCACACCTGCCATGATGACCGCACTAGAAGAGCTTATCGCATTTAGAGAGACTCTAAAAGATCAAGGATACGCCGTATCCACCATGCAAACAAATAGTGTGCCCTCCGCACAGCATGGCCTCGAAAACCAGCATACGACATACACGCATCTCTTTCAGAAGAGATTGCAAGTGTGCACGTGATCCATGGAGGCCTAGGAGCTGGAGGAGAAACGTCGTACGAACGAGAAGGATACGCTGCCCAGACAAAGCGCATATGCCAGAATACTGACATAAAGGACGTTATCATGGAAGATGCCGTCGGGATAGATGCCATCATGAAGGGGGATCCCGTAGAAGACGCCATTGGTTTTTCATCAAAAGACAAAAAGCACATTGTGTGCCCACATATTGACGCTTTAGTCATAACCATAACAATTGACGGCATGGACGTCAAGCGCATGATGGTGGATGGTGGAAGTTCGCCCAACGTCATTACAAAGGCCATCATCCTAGCCCTTGGAAGAAAGAAACATGTCAAAAGAATGAACTCACCCTTAGTGGGATTCATGGGAAATGCAAGCTATCTATTAGGAGTCATAACCCTACCAGTCATCATGGGGGAAGGAGAACAACAAATCCAAATAGACGTTCCGTTCGTGGTCGTGGAGAAGCTTGATGCATATAATGTAATCCTAGGATATACGACCATGAACAAGTGGGGCATGATAGCGTCAACATCACACCAGAAGATCAAATTTCCAACAAAAGCGGGAATCGGTGAAGTTAAGGGGGACCAGCAGCTATCAAAAGATTGTTACAAGGTTGCACTTCGGCATAATGTCAAGACTGATAATAGGGAAGTCCCCGTTATTGATGAAGACCCAAGGATAGATCATGCACGTCCTGCTCCGGTTGAAGCATTTTAAGAAGTCAAGATAGATGAACCATACAGGATGGTCCGAATAGGTGCATCACTGTCAAAAGATGAAGTGATAGAAATCAAGGCACTCCTAGTAGAGTACAAAGAGCTGTTCGCGTGGTCACCAAGCGACATGCCGGGAATAAGCCCAAACGTGATATCTCACAAACTCAACATCAAGCCAGGATCTAGAGCGGTAGCACAAAAATTACGACCGTTGGGAGGGGACATGAAGTTGGCAATACGTGAGGAAGTTGGAAAGTTGCTGAACGCAGGCTTTATTGAAGAATCGTGATACCAAACATGGGTGGCAAACCCAGTCTTGGTACCCAAGCCTAACGGCAAGATGAAAATGTGCATCGATTACAGAGATCTTAACAATGCATGTCCGAAAGATTCATATCCTCTTCCAACAATCGACCAACTGGTCGATGTCACCGCGGGCCACAAGTTAATGTCAGTAATGGATGCGTATTCAGGATACAACCAAATTCCAATGGCAGAAGAAGATGCACATCATACCGCATTCTACGCAGATAGCGAGATCTACAACTACAAGGTCATGCCATTCGGACTAATCAATGCAGGGGCAACATACCAGCGTATGGTCAACATAATTTTCAGAGATATGATTGGGAAGACTGTGGAAGCGTATGTTGATGACATGGTCGTGAAGTCGACGAAAAGATGTAACCATGCTAACAGCCTCCACACGGTGTTCAAAAGAATGCGAGAATTCCAAGTCAGGCTAAATCCAACAAAGTGTGCCTTTGGCGTGCAATTGGGAAAAGTTTTGGGATTCATGGTCAGCGAGAGGGGTATCGAAGCAAACCCAGAAAAAGTAAAGACGATAGAAGAAATGGAGTCCCCCAAGAAGCACAAGGAGGTCCAACAACTGAATGGTCGTTTAGCAGCTCTTAAAAGATTCTTGGCAAGGGTAGGAGACAAAGCCCTCCCCTTTTTCCAAGTGCTTCGTGCAAATAAGAAGTTCGAGTGGACACCGATATGTGCAGAAGCATTCCAACAATTGAAACAACACTTGCGAACGCTCCCAGCATTAGCAAAACCAATACAAGGCGAACCACTCTACCTATACATATCCGTGAGTAACACTGCAGTCAGCTCGGTGCTTGTCAAACAAAAAGGAACTATACAGCTCCCAGTATACTACGTAAGCAAGATCCTGGCAAAGTACGAAGTGAATTACATGTCGATCGAAAAGTACATGTACGCTCTCATAGTGGTAGCGAGGAAGCTGATGCCATACTTCCACGCGCACGAAATAACAGTCCTAACGGACCAACCATTGAAGCACATCCTGTCAAAGCCTAACATGTCGGGAAAGCTAACAAGTGGTCAGTTGAGCTAAGTGAATTCCGCATTAACTTTGCACCACGAACAGCAATCAAGGGTCAAGCATTGGCAGACTTCATCGCGGAGTTCACGGGAATAACCCCAGAAACTGATATTCAAGGTGGAACACAACAAAATGAGGAACACACCGGAGTATGGCAAATGTACACTGACGGTTCCTCAAATGTAGTAGGATCGGGCGCGGGCTTTCTCCTAATTCCACCTGACGGTTCAGAACCATTGAAGTATGCTCTAAGCCTAACATTCAGAGCAACAAACAACGAGAAAGAGTATGAAGCCTTGATAACAGGATTAAGGATTGCAAGAGGCCTCGGAGTTAAACACTTAAGAGTCAAGTGCGATTCACAGCTATTCGTCAACCAGGTCAAAGGCGAGTATGTGGCCAAGTCGGAAAACATGCAAAAATACCTGGGGCAGGCAAAAGAGCTCATAACGAGCTTTGAAACTTTCAACATAACATCCGTTCCAAGGGAAGAAAATCAAGAAGCAGACGCTTTAAGCAAGTTCACGCAAGGAAAGGAGCAAGGTAGGGAAACGCACTTTGTCGAAAAAAGGATCATGTCCGTAATCGAAAAGCTATAAGTGTTAAACATCAACTCAGAGCCAACATGGATGACTCCAATCCTGGCATACCTCACAGACTACGTACTCCCGGAGGACAGAGTTAAAGCACAAAAAATTAGAAGAATCGTCGTCAATTACACATTGATCGAAGGCCAGCTGTACAAGATATGATTCTCAACTCCATACCTAAAGTGCATAACCTTCCCAGAAGGCCAAACGGTGTTGAAAGATTTACACGAAGGCCAAGCAGCTTGTCACGAGGGGGCAAGATCCTTAATTCGCAAGGCGCTTAATTTGGGATATTATTGGCCAACAATGAAGAACCAAGCAACAAACTTGGTCGAAGAATGCGAATCTTGTCAATTATACTCAAGGAACATAGCGGCACCCGCAACAGAGTTGTGTCCAATCGCAAGTTCCTGGCCTTTTTCACAATGGGGCATCGACCTGGTAGGCCCACTTCCAAGATCCAAGGGTCGAACTAAGTACATCGTGGTAGCCATTGACTACTTCTCCAAGTGGATCTAAGCCAAGGTATTAGCACGAACAACGGATGCGCTTGATGTCCATTGACTACTTCTCCAAGTGTACCCCATGATGACTGGTAGTGTTATGGCTCCTAGTGGATAGCTTGCGTCTCCAATGAATCCTACTAGGGGCGAGTTCATTTTCTTGACATGCTTCTTCCTTCCTAGAGCCAGGATGATAGCTTTTGTGATGACGTTTGGCGAACTTCTGCCATCTACTAGTATGCGCTTGATGTCCATGTCGTTGATTGGCATGGCTATGACTAAGGCGTCGTTGTGTGGGTACACAATGTGTTCTTTGTCTTTTGACGAGAAGTCGATGACATCTTCTATGACGGCGTCCTGGGACATGCACTTTGTCTGTGCGAACACTTCTCGTTTGTATGACGT
Organism: Clarkia xantiana subsp. parviflora; assembly: GCA_036873135.1. Lineage (NCBI taxonomy): Eukaryota > Viridiplantae > Streptophyta > Magnoliopsida > Myrtales > Onagraceae > Clarkia > Clarkia xantiana. Next base: position 19,214,916 of record JAPTYO010000003.1, read on the forward strand.
CTCGCCTCCGGCACCAAAGCCTCCATGGATCACGTCTACATTTGCCATCTTAGTATCGTTGAGCGATTGCTTTTTGTTCGAATCTCGCGGACGGCGCCAAGTGCTGCGTCCAAATCCAATATGGTAGTCGGACTCTTCGGCTCTACGGGTTGTGGATATGTCGGGTTCGGCGGATGAAGGAAACTGACTGTCGGCAATGTGCGCTTCGCCGGCTTCGCGGGATCTCCGACCTGCAGGAATGGTAATAACCAACACGGAGAGGGGGGGGGTGGTGCCGGTTGAACCCTCTCCGATGCTAAAATGAGAGTCTAAGAGGTCAGAGCTCCAAAGCCAAAATCTAGCGAATGTGTCTAAATGGGTGGCCAAGGTCCTCTATTTATAGGCAACCTTAGAACCGAACCCGGTTTTTGTGCGGTTCGACGCCGGTCTAAAAGAAAATAGGAAGCAAAGTCTAGTTAGGCTTTGGAAGACTCTTCACTCGTTGTACGTACATGAAAATAGCGCGCGGTGCCTAGACGGTAATCCGAACCTCGTAGGATTTAGGCAATCTGACAGGGTTCAGATTGCCTATGGACAATCCGGATCGTCCGGATTGCCAGCAATCCGGCCCGGACGCGCATGTCGCGCTTCCGGACCGTTTTGAGCCTCGGGTGACGCGTTTGGATCCGTGATGTGATTTTCAACGTGTCTGCAAAGTCCGTAACGTAAATACGAACCCGAATTGGGCAGATATCCATCAATATTATTAAATATGGAAAATAATTTACTAAATAAATTTATATTATTTTAATGCATATATATTTCTATATAATTTATGTATTATATTATATTGGGTTAAAGGTCCTTTTGGTACCACATGTTTGCAAAAATTACACTGTTCATACCACTAGTATTTTTTCGTACCGAATTGGTACCATATGTTTCCAAACCTTACTGTTTTGGTACCTCCATTAGGGTTCCGTCAAAAACGGCCGTTAAATGGCATGTGCCATGCACGTGACCAGCCCAAAACTTTCAATTTTGTTACAATTTAGTCCATCTAATACATCCCTAACTATTATTTTGTTCAATTTAGTCCTAAAACTTAAAAATCAAACCATTTCCCCAAATTGACCTAGCCATGGGCTAGGTCCGACCCTAGGTCGGGGTCGCCGGAGCCAGGCGACCCCGACCCATGGTCGGACCTAGCCCTAGGCTAGGTCCGGCTAGGTCAATTGGGACCTAGCCCCAAATTGGGGTTAGGTCCCAATTGACCTAGCCAGACCTAGCCTAGGGCTAGGTCCGACCCTGGGTCAGGGTCGCCTGGGTCCGGCGACCATGACCAAGGGTCGGACCTAGCCCTAGGCTAAGTCCGGCTAGGTCAATTTGGGAAAATGGTTTGGTTTTGAAGTTTTAGGACTAAATTGAACAAAATAAAAGTTAGGGATGTATTAGATGGACTAAATTGTAACAAAATTGATAGTTTTGGGCTGGTCACGTGCATGGCACATGCCATTTAACGGCTGTTTTTGACAGAACCCTAACAGAGGTACCAAAACAGTAAGGTTTGGAAACATATGGTACCAATTCGGTACGAAAAAATACTAGTGGTATGAACAGTGTAATTTTTGCAAACATGTGGTACCAAAAGGACCTTTAACCCTATTATATTATATTATTATATGAAATAAATATATTTTGTTTACGATAAATTGTAATTTCTTGCAATTTAGTAATGTGTGACAATTCTATATATGTGTGTGTGTGTGTGTGTGTGTGTGTGTGTGTTTGTGTGTGTGTGTGTCGATTCTATATAGTCACAATATGTGTGTGTGTGTGTGTGTCAGAATAACAATACAAGTCGGTCAAAAGTAGAACCCGGATATTTGATTTATAATTGACAAACTTTGACAAATTCATTAAAAAAATATCAATTACAGTTTTATGATTTTGTACATATTTTCACTATTTAAAACAAAATTAAAACAGTCTACTTGAATCTCATTATTTGTTTATGTCGGTATATAAAAAAAAAAAAACATTTAATTTATATATAACACTTAAAAAATTATATTTAGTGTGTAAAATTATGTGGGTCCCAATTTTACTGTAGCATTTACTGTAAAAGTGCCACTTTGATGAGTTGGCAATGACGTGGCTGCTGAAGTGGAGGCACTAGGCACTTACCATTGGGAGTGCTCTTAGGCTATTAGCAATAAAAGGGTATTTGCATCCAAATGAAAGATAAAGTGGACAGAGAAATTGCAAGTTTTTATAGGACATATGGTAGTCTATTATTAGTGTGTCTGAATGTAATGGAAGTCCGAAATCAGACTCTCTATCATTTCTTATTATATATATTTAATAAAAAGGACAAAATATAAATCAGTGTTATCAGAACCGGACAGGACCGGCGGTCCGACCGGGTTCGGACAGGAACCGGTACCTCCAACGGTCCGGTTCGAACAAATCCGGAGGGTGTAAGCGAACCCGGTTCTATACCCGGTTCTATACCCGGCTTTTTAAAGAACCGGCCGATTTTGAGCAGACCGGGCAGTTCTCCGGTTCACCGGTTCGGACTCTTTAAAAAAAAAAAAAACAGAACTAATAAACCCTACATTCCAAAATCAAATTCAGAACAGAGCGCCGTCAAGGACAGACTTCACCAAATATCAAAATCGCGTCGGAGATCAAAATCTCTCATAGCTGTGTTAACTCGATTTAGCTCAGCTCGATTCGTTAGTTCAGGTATTTGGTTGAATCGTTGCTCACATTAGGAGATCGTGTACTTGGTTGAATCGTTACTCTGTCGCAGCCGAGGAGGTCCATTCTTACCCAGTGCTCGATTTGGCCATTTACGGTGCCGAGGAGGTCTATTCTTACCTTAATCTGGTCGTGGCGGGTCTCATCTCATAGAAGCGGAGATGGAGGCGGGGTGATTGGAGGTAGAGCATGACTGTTCGGTGGTAGAGGCAAAGTGGAGGGAGAGGTTCGGTGAACGTGGAAGTTAGCTTTGTTCGGAGGTAGATGCAAAGTAGTAGGTAAACCCTAAACCCATAACATGAAAGAGGTAAAGCTGTAGGAAAATTCATGTTAGTGTATCACCCATAACATGTTGTTCGGTGATAGAGGCAAATGTCATGGACCTGGAGCATACACCCACAAGTTAGCCCAATGTGAACGGAATCCATCCACAAATGGCAACCAAGGAGGGGAAGTCACAAGTGTCCCGATACGATGTATCCGTCTACGTTCGTTGTATTAGAGGATAGAATTAGAAGATGCCACTTTCCATACATGTCTCCCAATTAATTGTAAAGCTTCCTTTGAGAGCATTCCCCACTTGTATAAATAGGGGTCATCTCCTTCATTTGTAATCATCCAAGAGTTGAGCAATACAATACATACAAGAGTTCTCTCTTCATATTCATAACTTTAGCTTTTGTGATCGAGGGTTAGGCTGACTTAGGAGCGGTTCCTAAGGCCGCACGGGTGAGGGAAAGTTAGGGAAAACTCCAAGCCCGTGACAAGTGGTATCAGAGCAAAGTTTCGATCCAATCCAATCGATGGCATCCAGCAAGCACTCGAAGATGGTAGTTGCCGAGAAGCCCAAGATGAATACCAAGGAGTATTTGGCGGATCTTGATCATCGTGTAGAGGAGCTGCGGCACGTGGTGGCGGAAGTCCAAGAAGATGTCGTGTATGCGTCCAAGAGTGTGGACAAAATCCGTTCCGGAATGGAGGGGCTCCAGAAAGATGTCAAGGACGCCACTGAGGAGCTTGGGAAGAAGGGTGACACGCTCGAAGCTACCATCACAGCCACTCGAGAGGAAGTGAAGGAGTTCGCGGAGATGCGGACGGAGCTTGCCGCGATACGAGGTGAGCTTGTTGAAGTCGCGGAGATGCACGCAAAGCTGGCGAAACTCGATGGAATGCGGGTGAAGCTTGCAAAGCTTGAGGGAATTCAAGCTGAAATGGAGGGGCTCAAGCAAGAGCTCAACCGTGTGAGGAGGATGCGAGGCGAGGGGGCAGCCGTGGTGCAGCATAGTCATCGCCTCGATGTTCCGAGATCGAAGCCATTCAAGGGGTCAAGAGTGGCAAACGAAGTGGACAACTTCTTGTTCGCTTTGGTGGACTACTTCCAAGCAACGAGAGTAGAGGAGGACTCGGCGCGCTTAGGTATGGTTTCCTCTTATCTGCAAGATAATGCCTTGGTGTGGTGGCGTAGGAAGCGCGATAGCCGAGGAGGGGAGCAGATTTACACATGGGATCAGTTCACTGCTGCATTCCGTGTGCAATTCTACCAGGAGTATGCGGAGAACGAAGCACAAAGGCTGCTTCGTCGATTGGAGCACAAGGGGAGTCTTCGAGAATATGTCAACCAATTCTCAGAGTTGATGCTCCAAATCCCTTCCATGACCGAGGGCGAGGCGTTCTTTCAGTTCATGGATGGTCTCAAGCCGTGGGCGAAGATAGAATTAGAGCGTCTGTATGTGAAGACGCTCGACAAGGCCATGGCAACGACCGAGTCACTGAAGGAGCTTCGGACGGAGAAGCCGAAGCCAAAGGAGCAGCCAAATGGTGGGGGAGATCGTAGCAAACCTTACCATTCCGGAGGTGACAAGTCTCCCAAATCCGTGGGAGGTAAGTCCAATGGAGAAAGATTCAACATGTCGTTCTCAAATGACACTGGTGGATCGTATACGAAGGATCGTGAACCGATGGAGTGCTTCTATTGCAAGGGGCCTCACATGGCGAGATCTTGCCCGAACCGCAAAGTGGAGTGCTTTTTGTGCAAGGGGCCTCACAATGCGAGAGAGTGCCCAAAACGCGAGAAGCTGGCAGCCCTTATTACTTCTGAGGAGGAGGAAGAAGAAGGAGCACGGTTGGGGTCATTGCGGATGCTCAGCGCTATCCAAGGCAAGAAGGCCAAGGCGAAGGGCCTTATGTTCGCGGAGATTGAAGTCGCGGGCAAGAAGATGAGTACACTTGTCGACACGGGTGCCTCAAACCTCTTTATGTCCGAGGAGGTTGCGAAGAGGCTAAATCTTCGCTTGGAGAAAACCAACACGCGGTTGAAGACGGTGAACTCGGAGGAAATCCCGGCATGCGGAATTGCTCGCGGGGTAAGTATTAAATTGGGTCATTGGAGTAGCAAAGAAACGGTGGAGGTGATCCCTCTCGATGACTATGACTTTGTTATCGGGATGGACTTCCTCGATCGGATCGATGCTATGATCGTTCCTTTTGCGGATTGCATTTGCATTTTGGATTCGAGGTGTCAATGGATCGTGCCAGTCAAGCGTTCAAAGGGAGATGGGACAAATATGTTCTCGGCCATGCAGCTCAAGAAGGGAGTCCGCAAAGGAGAGCACACTTACCTCGCGACCTTGAAGATGGACAAGGGTGAAAACCAATGGGACGAAATCCCGGAGGAAATAGCCCTAGTCCTTGGCGAGTTTGGAGACGTTATGCCGGCTGAACTCCCGAAGAAGTTGCCGCCTAAGAGGGATGTGGACCACAAGATCGAGCTGGTCCCGGATGCCCGACCACCCGCCATGGCGCCATACCGAATGGCACCACCGGAGTTGGAGGAGTTGCGAAAGCAGTTGAAGGAGCTGCCAGACGCGGGGTATATTCAGCCGTCCAAGTCACCGTATGGAGCGCCGGTGCTGTTACAAAAGAAGCAAGACGGTTCCTTACAGATGTGCATCGACTACCGGGCGTTGAATAAATTGACGGTAAAGTACAAGTACCTGATCCCTCTCATTACAGATTTGTTCGATCGATTGAGTGGAGCTAAGTGGTTCTCGAAGCTGGAATTGCGCTCGGGATATTGGCAAGTTCGGATGGCAGAGGGAGACGAACCCAAGACAGCTTGTGTGACGCGCTATGGATCATACGAGTTCCTCGTGATGCCCTTCGGATTAACCAACGCGCCGGCTACATTTTGCACGCTCATGAACAAGGTACTCCATCCGTTCCTAGATCATTTCGTGGTGGTTTATCTCGATGATATTGTGGTGTATATTCGGACGTTGGAGGAGCATATCGAGCACTTGCGCCAAGTGTTCGAAGCATTGCGAGAGCACACACTCTATGCAAAGAGGGAGAAGTGCGCGTTTCCACAACGAGAGATCCCATTTCTCGGCCAAATCGTTGGGGAAGGAAGCGTGAGAATGGATCCGGGGAAGGTGCGGTGCATCGAGAATTGGCAGCCGCCAACAAGGGTGACCGAGGTGAGATCATTCTTGGGCCTTACGAATTATTATCGCAGATTCGTGAGGGACTATTCGAAGATCGCGGTGCCACTCATGGAACTTCTCAAGAAGAACAAAACTTGGGATTGGACCGTGGAGTGTCAGAAGGCGTTCGAGCAATTGAAGCGAGCCATGACCGAAGAGCCCGTGCTTGCACTGCCCGACTACGAGAAGACGTTCGAGGTACAGACAGATGCCTCAGACTATGCCATTGGAGGGGTTCTCATGCAAGATGGACATCCAATGGCGTTTGAGAGCCGAAAGCTCAACGACACCGAGCGGAGGTACACCGTCCAGAAGAAGGAGATGACCGCGGTGGTGCATTGCCTTCGTACGTGGAGACACTACCTCTTAGGAGCGCGGTTCGTTGTTAAGACGGAAAATGTTGCCATGAGCTACTTCCAGACACAGAAGAAGCTTTCCCAAAAGCAAGCTCGATGGCAGGATTTCTTGGCAGAGTTCGACTTCAAGCTCGAGTACAAGCCCGGGAAGACGAACTTTGTGGTCGATGCGCTGAGTTGGAAGGCGGAGTTGGTATCCATATCTCGAGTCAAACAGCAGATCGTGGAGTCAATCCTTGGAGAGCGCATCGTGGAAGAGAGAAATATGGAGCCGAGGCGCAAATACTATGTCAAGTGGAAGGGACAACCCGTCAGCACGACAAGCTGGGAGTACGAGAAAGCCTTGTTGCCGCTTCGAGAGGAGATTGACAAGTATCACGCCGAGGACACGACGAGGGCGTCGTCTGAGTTTGGTGGGGGAGAATGTCATGGACCTGGAGCATACACCCACAAGTTAGCCCAATGTGAACGGAATCCATCCACAAATGGCAACCAAGGAGGGTGAAGTCACAAGTGTCCCGATACGATGTATCAGTCTAGGTTCGTTGTATTAGAGGATAGAATTAGAAGATGCCACTTTCCATACATGTCTCCCAATTAATTGTAAAGCTTCTTTTGAGAGCATTCCCCACTTGTATAAATATGGGTCATCTCCTTCATTTGTAGTCATCCAAGAGTTGAGCAATACAATACATACAAAAGTTCTATCTTCATATTCATAGCTTTAGCTTTTGTGATCGAGGGTTAGGCTGACTTAGAAGCGGTTCCTAAGGCCGCACAGGTGAGAGAAAGTTAGGGAAAACTCCAAGCCCGTGACACAAAGCTGTAGGTAGGTAATGTAGGTAGAGTTGAGTAATGTGAGGGAGTGAGAGTAAAGTTAGGTTTGTGTGAGATATTGGGCTGGGCATATGTGTGGGCTGGGCTGTTTGAGCACTGTAGCTAAACCGGGTTCGAACCGGATTCAGACCGGCGAACCGGGAATCGGCACCCTCACCGGTTCGGTGTCCGGTCCGGTTCTGATAACACTGCTATAAATACAATTTAAACTTACCTAAGACCTAATCTCGTCCCTCTCAAGCCATTCATTCACGCGACAAGCCGCAGCACTTCAGACGGACTGAGTCCAGAGCTAGAGACCAGCGCATCCAGCCGCCACCGCTTCCATCGCCAGCCGACCGCAGCTTCCCTCGCCATCTTCCTATGGCGGGACAGTCTTCTTCTCAACCCGATGTGAGTTCAGTTACTAGGATATTTACTGTTAATTAGGGTTTCCACTTAATTTCCTCCTTTAATTTACTAATTAATTATGGCATAATTGTTAGATCATCGATACCTTGAGAATCTGGGTTGACAAGCAATGGAATGAGCTTTCTGAATTGGAGTCTATTTTGGAGGAGATTGCTACAATTGATAAGATTGTGTATAACTTGGAGAAGATGAGGATGATTGAAGGTATGTATGTACATTACAACACAACTAACTATAATAATGTCTCTTCTGTTGTTTTTGTTTCTATTTCACAATTCAAACACTATTCTGCTTTATTGTTTGATTTAGGTAATCCGACCGATATCAATCAAGTGTTTCTTGAGCAGCTACTTGATATCATGGATAGATTGACTGTTTACGTCCATAAATGTGCCAACATACCTCAAACTGACAGACCCATTTGGCAACAAATGTACCTTGAAGATACAATAAGAACCCTTGAGCGTTTGATAAAGCATTTTGCACCGTCTGAGATTTCTCTACAGTCTTCTTCTTCTTCTGGTGAGATTCTTTTACAGTAATTTAGGATCATAATGTTCTTTCATTCATACATATAATATATCTTATCCCATCCATTATCTAATGTCCTAGCTATTCCATTAATGCTGACATGTATGCATGTTTAACAACTTTTGCAGAAGATTCATCATGGCTTAATGATCTCAACTTTGATGACCATTGGCTGTTTGTTCAGCTGTCAAAACCACATTGCGAGAAGTTTATTGCTATCCGTATTGGTGACTGTATCAACTCCGAAGAGTCTCCAGTTTTTCATATGCTCAACTCAGACACACATTTAGCAACTTACGCTTATGCAAATTCCTCCATTTTCGTTTATGGAGGACTAGTATCTGTTTCTGGAAAGGACACGCTAAGGGAATACAACTGGCATCAATTTGATTCACTTGAATCTCCTGAATGGGTGCCGTTGGGCTCATCATCCACTTCACCACCTCCTCCACTCCTCCGTGCGCCATTTACTTCGACTATTGGCAAACCTGCCAAAAAGATTTTTTTTTTTGGAGCATATAAGTCTATCCCTGGTACTGCTGCCTACTTTTGTGACCTTCAAACGGGTGAATGGTTGGAGGTTGCAAACCCTAGTATAGTTGACTGGTTCGTGTTAAATATCTTTTCCTGGACAAATCTGGAAGGTGAAGACGAGATAGTAGCTGTACTAAAGAAGCGCGTCAATCAGGAATATTTCGACAAGTTGCAACTCCGTTCCTACAACTCTAAAGAAAACCGATGGGATTTATTCTCATATATCAGTTGCTCGCATTATAATGGAGTACAGCAGTTTGTAGTGGTGGGTAGTATTTTGTTCCATATACGTGGAGCAAAATGGCGTGTGTATGATTTGATGCGGAAGAAAACTAAAGGATTTGTCCAAGGATTGAGTAGTCTTCTGGAGATTCCCGGGATCGACATATTGAAGGATGGCAATAACATTGGACTTACATGCGTCGTGAATTTGAACAAGTCATATGATTCACACCTTAAATTTTGTGTGGGTTGGATGAACTCTGAGTCGACCCATCTCCATTTTGCCCTTATTGGTATTCAGGGAGACCAGCTTTTGGGAAAGATTATATCATCTGGTCGTGTCAAGCTCGATTCAAATTACTTATTTGGGCGATGCATTGGACTGTGAGTATCATCATTATTATTGAGTATACATGTTAGGTATTCAAATGACTTATTTGTTTGAAATAACTTTGTGTTTTCTATGCAAGTTGTCCACTACAAGAGGGGTCTCTACTAGAGGAGTCAGGGCAGAAAAGCAAACGCAAGCGCAGGAAAATTGTCAAAGGTGTGACAAGGAATTCTCCGGATTTTGATTCTCAGTTTGGAAGGAGTTATGAAATGGTGATGACTAGGTCGATGAGACGCGTAGAGTTGGCGAAAGGCGGAGAGTTGCTCCCCTGTGGGCGGCGGAAGGCAAGACCTGACTCGGTGCAAGGTGGAGAGGGCAGTCTCCCCTTTGGAAGGGGTAGTTTTATCTGACCTCTTTGAAAGAGTGAGTGGAACTTAACAATCAATTTAATATTAGAGTAATTATATATATATATTAAGTAGAGATAAAACTTTAAATTTTGTGTGGGTTGGATCATTGATGAGTGGTCCTGTTGTCTCCATTTTGCCCTACCCTAATTGGTATTAAGGATCGGGGAGATTGCTGTTATTATGCTTAAAAAAACTGATAATGTCGGTTTTTAGACCAATGTGTAATATTTTGAGGTCACTTAATTTAATACTGTTGTTGATTATACTGGGAATGTTTTGGAGACAATGTGGATATGCATATGTGGCACTAAACATAGAATAGATGATGATTCTCCTATCTGCCTGCAGATTTTATTTTCCTTGCTAGGTCTAGATGATGAGTTGAAGATCCTGAATCTCCAGGTAGTTTGTCAACTTTGCTAGTAGTACATTGAATGGGGATGATTTTATACTAATTTTGACCCATATGCTATGTGCAAAGTTGGAATTTTTACTGCTATATGCTAGGAAGTTGGTGTTTTTGATCAAGCTGTCAAAATTCCTGCAGCATGCATAATCTTGTAGAGATGGGGATCTGACTGGTATTCAAGATTGTTAATAAAAAAATAGGGAGTTTCTTATTGCAGCATGATATGACTGGTATTCAAGTGTGCACCTACATTTGCGAGTAGGGCTGTAAACTAGCCGAGTCGAGCCGAGTATCTGGCAAGCTCGACTCGACTCAGTTTACTCGAGCTCGAACTCGACCGAGCCTGAATTTTTCAAGCTCGAGCTCGACTCGATTAAATACTCGGCTAGTTCGAGCTCGGCTCGATAAGGTTAAAACATTCAATTATATTATAAATGGTGCACCTTAACTCGAGCTCGAACTCGTCTCGATTATAACTTTGGCTCGAACTCGAGCTCGAACTCGATTTGAACTCAATATATACATATATAATATTATTACCTAAAACTCGAAAAACTCAAACTCGACTCGATTAGTCAAAACAAAAAAAGCTCGATTAAGCTCGTCCAGATTGTGTTAACACAGTCCGGGAACAGCTCCGGATTGTGTTAACACAATCCGGAGGTCCAGACTGTGTTAACACAGTCTGGACCAACTACAGATTGTCCCCCTCAATACGCGTATTTCACCCTCGTGTTCCTACATTAAATTAGAGTTTTCCAATAGCCAACATTAATCAAACCAGACGACGGTTCACACCTCTATCTTGCCAGGAGGGGAACACTGTCTAGCTATCATATCTAACACAACTATCTACACAAATACTTGTTCGACTGCTCATTTATTTCAAGCAGAAGAGGATTATTCACGCATCATGGTCAAACCTAAGACCCTATCAAGCTATTGTGCCTATTTGAAAGAAACCCGCTCGGTCGAGCGATTACTACAATCAAATACTAGTGGTCAACGCTTGTCAACTATGGGCAACACCGGTCAACTCTGGTCAACATTGGTCAACACTGAACAGTTTTACTAAACTTGCCTAACCGAGCACTTATCTTGGTCGAAAAACGACTATCAATGATGGATATATACCCAATTAGGGTTCATATTTATATTTTGGACCTCGCAAATACGTCAAATCCACGAAAATGGCTCAAAAACACTATCACACGAGTTAGAACGGTCCGAACGGGCAACACGCGCATTCGGACCAGACTCGTCCAGATTGTTAATACAATCCGGACATTCGGATTGTGGCAAACAATCCGGAGCTGGCCTGGTCAGGATTGTGTCAAACAATCCGGAGCTGGCCTGGTCAGGATTGTGTCAACAGAATCCGGGACCAGCTCCGGATTGTGTGGTCTAGACCGTGTTAACACGGTCTGGACCAACTCCGGATTGTCGCCCTCAATACGCGTATTTCACCCTCATGTTCCTACACTAAGTAAGAGTTTTCCAATAGCCAACCTTGATCAAACCAGACAACGGTTCACACCTCTATCTAGCCAAGAGGGGAACACTGTCTAGCACAACTATCTACACAAATACTTGCTCGACTGAGCACTTATTTCAAACAGAAGGGAATTATTCACGCATCATGGTCAAGCCTAAGACCCTATCAAGCTAATGTGCTAGTCGGGACGCGACTATTTGCAAGAAACTCGCTCGTCGAGCGATTACTACAATGAAAGACTAGTGGTAACCGCTGGTCAAATATAGTCAACACTGGTCAACTCTGGTCAACATTGGTCAACACCGAGCAGTTTTACTAAACTCTCCTAACCGAGCACTTATCTTGGTCGGAAAACGACTATCTATGATGGATATATGCCCAATTCGGGTTCGTATTTATATTTCGGACCGCGCAAACAAGTCAAACCCACAAAAATGGCTCAAAAACGCTAACACATGAGTTAGAACGGTCCGAACGGGCAACACGCGCGTTCGGACCAGACTCGTCCAGATTGTGTTAACAGAGTCCGGGACCAGCTCCGGATTGTCGCCCTCTATACGCATATTTCACCCTCGTGTTCCTACACTAAATTAGAGTTTTCCAATAGCCAACCATGATCAATCCAGACGACGGTTCACACATTTATCTTGCCAGGAGGGGAACACTGTCTAGCTATCATGTCTAACACAACTATCTACACAAATACTTGCTCGACTGCTCATTTATTTCAAGCAGAAGAGGATTATTCACGCATCATGGTCAAGCCTAAGACCCTATCAAGCTATTGTGCCTATTTGAAAGAAACCCGCTCGGTCGAGCGATTACTACAATCAAATACTAGTGGTACACGCTTGTCAACTATGGTCAACTCTGGTCAACATTGGTCAACACTGAACAATTTTACTAAACTTGCCTAACCGAGCACTTATCTTGGTCGGAAAACGACTATCTATGATGGATATATACCCAATTCGGGTTCGTATTTATATTTCGGACCTCGCAAACACGTCAAACACACGAAAATGGCTAAAAAACGCTTATACACGAGTTAGAACGGTCTGAACGGGCAACACGCGCGTTCGGACCGGACTCGTCCGGATTGTGTTAACATAGTCCGGGACCAGCTCCGGATTGTCGCCCTCAATACGCGTATTTCACCCTCATGTTCCTACACTAAGTTAGAGTTTTCCGATAGCCAACATTGATCAAACCAGACGACGGTTCACACCTCCATCTAGCCAAGAGGGGAACACTTTCTAGCTATCATGTCTAGCACAACTATCTACACAAATACTTGTTCGACTTAGCACTTATTTCAAGCAGAAGGGGATTATTCACGCATAATGGTATAGCCTAATACCCTATCAAACTATTGTACTAGTCGGGACGCGACTATTTGAAAGAAACCCGCTCGGTCGAGCGATTACTACAATCAAAGAATAGTGGTCAACACTGGTGAACACTGGTCAACATTGGTCAACACTGAGCAGTTTTACTAAACTTGCCTAACCAAGCACTTATCTCGGTCGGAAAACGAATATCTATGATGGATATATACCCAATTCGGGTTTGTATTTATATTGCTGACCTCGCAAACACGTCAAACCCACGAAAATGGCTCAAAAACGCTAGCACACGAGTTAGATGTTAGAACGGTCCGAACTGGCAACACGCGCGTTCGGACCGAACTCGTTTGGATTGTTAACACAGTCCGGGACAAGCTCCGGATTGTGTTAACACAGTCCGGGACCAGCTCCAGATTGTGTTAACACAATCCGGAGATCTAGACAGTGTTAAAACGGTCTGGACTAACTCAGGATTGTCGCCCTCAATACGCGTATTTCACCCTCGTGTTCCTACACTAAGTTAGAGTTTTCCAATAGCCAACTTTGATAAACCACACGACGGTTCACACCTCTATCTAGCCAAGAGGGGAACAGTGTCTAGCTATCATGTCTAGCACAACTATCTACACAAATACTTGCTCGACTTAGCACTTATTTCAAGCAGAAAGGGATTATTCACGCATCATGGTCAAGCTTAATACCCTATCAAACTATTGTGCTAGTCGGTACGCGACTATTTGAAAGAAACCCGCCTGGTCGAGCGATTACTACAATCAGAGAATAGTGGTCAACACTGGTCAACACTAAGCAGTTTTACTAAACTTGCCTAACTGAGCACTTATCTTGGTCGGAAAACGACTATCTATGATGGATATATACCCAATTCGGGTTCGTATTTATATTTCGGACCTTGCAAACACGTCAAACCCACGAAAATGGCTCAAAAACGCTAACACACGAGTTAGAAGTCAGAACGGTCCGAACAGGCAACACGCACGTTCGGACCGGACTCGTCCAGATTGTGTTAACACAGTCCGGGACAAGCTCGGGATTGTGTTAACACAATCCGGAGGTCCAGACTGTGTTACAACAGTTTGGACCAACTCCAGATTTTCTCCCTCAATACGCGTATTTCACCCTCGTGTTCATACACTAAATTAGAGTTTTCCAATAACCAACCTTGATCAATCCAGGCGACGGTTCACACATCTATCTTGCCAGGAGGGGAACACTGTCTAGCTATCATGTCTAACACAACTATCTACACAAATACTTGCTCGACGGCTCATTTATTTCAAGCAGAAGAGGATTATTCACGCATCATGGTCAAGCCTAAGACCCTATCAAGCTATTGTCCCTATTTGAAAGAAACCCGCTCGGTTGAGCGATTACTACAATCAAATACTAGTGGTCAACGTTTGTCAACTATGGTCAACACTGGTCAACTCTGGTCAACTCTGGTCAACATTGGTCAACACTGAACAGTTTTACTAAACTTGCCTAACCGAGCACTTATCTTGGTCGAAAAACGACTCTCTATGATGGATATATACCCAATTAGGGTTCATATTTATATTTTGGACCTCCCAAATACGTCAAATCCACAAAAATGGCTCAAAAACGCTAACACACGAGTTAGAACGGTCCGAACGGGCAACACGCGCGTTCGGACCGGACTCGTCCAGATTGTTAACACAATCCGGACATTCGGATTGTGGCAAACAATCCGGAGCTAGCCTGGTCAGGATTGTGTCAAACAATCCGGAGCTGGCATGGTCAGGATTGTGTTAACAGAGTCCGGGACCAGCTCCGGATTGTGTGGTCCAGACTGTGTTAACACGGTCTGGACCAACTCCGGATTGTCTCCCTAATACGCGTATTTCACCCTCATGTTCCTACACTAAGTTAGAGTATTCCAATAGCCAACCTTGATCAATCCAGACGACGGTTCACACCTCTATCTAGCTAAGAGGGGAACACTGTCTAGCTATCATGTTGTAAACACCTAATTTTGGTACGCGCAACACGTATATAACACGTTCAAAAATGTTATGTGTAACGCGTTTAAAAAAAGGAAATATTTAAACATAGAAGGTCACAGGGTTGCTAAAAATAGGTTTAGCTTAAATTAGGATAGAATATATGCATTAAATATCATTTAATATTCAGAAAAATATATATTATATATTTATGACAATTTTCATAATTATATATATGTAATTTTCGAATAAATAATGTGTATATTTAGAAAATGTGTTTTCCTAATATTGGGACCTAATTTAGCTATAAAAGGACCCCTTGTCCATGTAAAAAAACACCACATCAATAATAATACATCAGTTCTTGAAAACCGTGCAGTTTTGTCTCCTAGTGAATAAAAGTTTTTTTTTCCCTTTCTCTTTCTTCCTCCCGCTGCTGAAGGCTCCCCGCCGGCGCCGGAGTTTCGACCCACAGCACTCCACCCCGCCCGTCGCCCTGCCTGGCTGTCCGCCATCCCTACTCGACCTCCCATCGCTGCTGCTCCGATCCTGCCCGTCCCCTCCGTGCATTAGGTCTGCTTTTTTTCGTTTTTTTTTATTGTTATTATTTAATAATTTGTTTTTTGTTTTAATTTTCTGTTTATTCTTTATTATTATTATATTATGTTGGCTAGGTAATTAAAATGTAAATATAATTAGATAACATGTTTTTGTGAATATATGTGTATGATATGTAAATACTAAATTGTATCATGTTTGGAGCATGTTTAGTTTTGTTTAGATTTTATTTCAATCAGGAGAATTAGATGCTTAATAGTTTTTTTTTAGGTTTATATTTATTGTTAATAATAGTTTTTGCGTAAAAATTAGTTTCGTTCTTTTTCATAACGTTAGATTAGTTTGACGTAACGAATGTTTAAATTTTAAAAAGTGGCAATTAAGTGAATTGAGTACCGATTTTATACCTAGGTGTTTAATTCGTTATTCGTTTAGGTAATTTAAGATTCTAGTTAGCCTTAATTAACTAGTGGTGACTCTTTTCAAAATTGCACGTTTTCAAAACGTAATTCGCCATAGGTCGGATTTTTAGGTCCGACAATTTGGCGACTCTGGTGGGGAGAATTTAGAGGGTTCGGGCTCATTGTATTCGCTTATTGCCATGTTTTTTGAGTTTTCATATTTTATTATCTTCACCATTCTAACTTTGTTTTTTGTGTGTCAGGTACATATTTTTAGAGTAATTAATTGACATTTTATTTTTGTGGCATTATTTGAATTCGCACACCCACTCTAGTGTAATATCCAAAATGCCTAAATCCCAGGGCAACTAGGAACCCCGGAGAGTTAGTAAGGGTACGACCGCGCGGCCGAGCCGCCGGAACGACTCAGAACAACTCCACTCGCTTGTGAAGGTCTTATGATCCCTGTGATGGGGTGAGGAAACCACCTTGTCGGGAACCTATCAGTGGAACCTACCTTGTAGAGCAAAGCCACACATTTTTTTTTAGATGTTGTGTTTTATCCGTGTTTTTTTGTTGTTGTAAAAAAGAGAGTCGTTAGGAAAACTGTAAGTTTTTTTTAACTGTGTAATTTTTATTCTCATGCTTTCATCTTCTTGCATTTTTTTAAAAAAACAAAAAAAAACTTTTTTTTTCAGCTAAGTGGTCGGACATTTAGAAATTTTCTTTCCGAACATGCATTTTGTATGCATTGTTTTTTTTATAAAAAAACCTCTTACCTGAATTTTTTTTAATTTCAAATTTGCATTTCATACGCAATTTTTTTTCTTAAAAAAACTCTTCAGGTAAGTTGTGATTTTGGTTAGCGCGTCGCGCATGTAAAAAAAACATTTTTGGAAATTTTAATTCCCCTTTAGCTATTAGAGCTTCTAATTTCGAACGTGCATTCCACATGCATCATTTCAAAAAACTTTTTACCTGAACTGTTTTATTTTAAATAATGCATCCAGTATGCATTAATTAAAAAAAAAACTTTTTAGATAAATCGTAACCTCTCTTAGTTTTAGGGCTCTTTGTTTAAAAAACCTTTTACCTGATTTTTTTAAAAGATGTGCATCTCATATGCATTATTTTCGGAAAAACCTTTCAGGTAAATTGAAATTTTTCTTAGTTGTAGAACTTTCGTTTTTAAGTTTGCATCTTGTTTTTTTTTTGTGCATCTCATATGTATTTTTTTTTAAAACTTTTCACTTGATTATCTTTTTTTAATTTTGAGCAACTAGGATGCTTATATTGTAAATCTTCTCTTAGTTGTTGAGCTTCTAATTCCAAA
Organism: Clarkia xantiana subsp. parviflora; assembly: GCA_036873135.1. Taxonomy (NCBI): domain Eukaryota; kingdom Viridiplantae; phylum Streptophyta; class Magnoliopsida; order Myrtales; family Onagraceae; genus Clarkia; species Clarkia xantiana. Next base: position 19,232,293 of record JAPTYO010000003.1, read on the forward strand.
CATGCATTGCATTTGCATTTGTTTTTATAAAAAAAAAAATTCACCTAGAGTTTTCATTTTGTACATACATTCCATATGTATCATTCAGGTAAACTGGTTCTAAGTTGTAACTTTCTTAACAAGTTGAACTTTAACTTTCGAGTGTGCATGAGCATTACAAAAAAAAAAAAAAAAAACTCAAAGTGTCATTCATTTTTTTATAGGAGGTGTATTACACTTTTTCGACAAGATCGTCTCAACATTCGCATGAGCAAGCGTTTAAAAAAATGAGAGTTTTGATGCTAATTTTTGAAAATAGTTTAAATGTTTAGTTGAGTGTGACTGTTCGAGCTTAAACAAAGGACGAGAAAATTCTTTTGAAAAAAACTTCATTTTGAACATCTATCGTGCGTTCGAGCCAGATAGTGCACTCAGCGAACTCATTAAACTCCAAGCTAGTGCAAAACACCTTAGATCATAAATTTTGATTCTTTCTGAAATGTAATCAAAATTATGAAATGAATGACATTAGAAGTTTTCCGAAAAATCATGCATGACTCATTTGATTCTTTATACTAACTTTCGTGTTTGGTCTTTTCAGGTACCCTTGGTTAGATATAATGTATATATAAGTTCTACCGGACAAATGGGGCAACAAAAAAGAACGTTCAGCCATCCAGTTGCACGGAGAACAAATTTCGCATTCGGGATATCCAACGCTCAGGTACGATGAACTGTACTTGATTTTTCCTTGAGATTTGAGTGTCCCTACTCTTTTTGCAGATCAGACGATCACTTCGACGAGGTCGCAACCACGTGAAATGTGACTGCTCCAAAGAACTTACAAAATTCCACCCACCATATGTGGAATTCATACGCGTCCCCGAACCAAGCTGTACATCTGTTTTACGGTGAGGTCTAAAACGGTCGGTGGTAGCCAAGCGACATCTCCTATTGAGATCGGTCATGTCTGGAGATGAGAAGATATCAAGAGATCACCGAGAATCCCGTTAAGATTCAATGTGCCGATCAATGAGCATTTGAAATGTCAAGCAAAGAAAACATTAATGTTGGTGCCTTCCGTCAGAGATTCAGGGGCATTTACTTTCCGGCAGGTGTTCATATACAAGTTGTGATTTCTAGATGGAGCAGGAAAATCAGGACATGCAACAGATCCATTCACATATGGAGCAAATTTCCATTAAAGATGTCAGACACTCAGGTAAGAGAAGTCGTGATCAATTTTCTCCCCAAAATTTGATTTTTTTTCCTTACTCATTGTGCAGCTCAGATAATCATCCAAATAAAAGCCTCTGAGGAGCACATCTCGTGCACGGCCCTTTGCTCGCCAACCATTCTTGTGTCAGTTGTCGAATTTACACACAATATCTGTGCCCCAATGCGGACTACTCCACGTCATCCATGTGTGTTCATTAACCGGGTCATTCATCCTGCATACGACGAGCCTAACCGGGTAGGTGCTAGCCATGGGGCATCCCCATACGAGATTGAACAATAGCCGGGGCACTTGAGAAGCCGAGATTATAAATCATTGCATATGTCATCCATTGGTCATAGGGTCAATCCAGGTCGTTGACGTGACCAACATATTTCGAGTCAATCAGCTGAGTCCTTCTCAAGAAGATGTTTTGAATTAAAATTTTCAAATTTGCCATTAGGGGCATGTACATAATTGTTGTTGAATTTTCTTTTTTTAAAAAAAAGAAAAAAAATATATATTTTTCTTTAGGGTCGAAGCCGCCCTTTAATCGACTACAGAAAAATAAAGAGAGTTTTTATGTACGAGTAGTGAAAAAATAGAAGGGTCACAGTTGTCCCTAAATCAACTACAAATAAAAAGGGTCTCAGTCATCCCTAAAACGACTACAAAGAAAGGGCCACAGCCACCCTTCAAATGGCTACAGATAAAGAGCGCTCCTGCAACATCAAAAGCGGGAAATAGGTGAAAGAGCCCCAGCCACCCTCTAAACGGCTACAAATAAAAGAGTGACTCCGCGAACCCTGTGAAGGCAAGAGAATAAAAAGGGCCACAGCCACCCTTAAAAAAATGGCTACACAAAAAGAGTGATCCCGCGAAGCCGGTGAGGGCGGGAGAGTAAAAGAAAGGGTCACAGCTGTCCCTCAAACGCCTACAGTCAAAAGAGCGATCCCGAAACATCTATTGCGGATATTAAGTGAAAGGGCCACAACCACCCTCAAAATGGTTACATACAAAGAGTGTTTCCCGGATCAGAGACGAGGAATGAAGGGCCACAACCACCCTCCAAATGGCTACAATCAAAAAGCTCCCGCAACATTGAAGTACGGGTCATAGCCACCGTTTAATCGGCTACCGAATAAAGAGTGCTTCCGCTAGGCTGAAAACCCGAAAGGGCGACCTAGGCAAAATCAGGAAATGAGAGGCATGGTTGCAAGTTCAGGAATTGCAATCATGGCAAAATGAGAGAAAATAAAAAGCTGAGGGGCACGGTCGGAAATCTCTCAATCGGCCGTGGCAAAAGGAGAGAAAAAAGAGAAATTCTCAACAAAAAAAAAAGAAAAAGAAGAGAGAAAAAGAAAAAGAAAAGAAAAAAGAAAAAAGAAAAGAAAAAAGAGAAAAGATCCCGTTAGGTTGTCGCACAACGCACAATTTAGGCAAAAATTAGGGACAAACACTCATGTGCAAGCAGCGTCTTCCAGAGTCAACTTCACGGCAAGCGAGACGGTTACAGTCTGCTCTCGCAGGTCGCATTCCAAGGATGAGTAGGACTGTTACAGTCTGTTCCTATGAGTCAACTTCATGGCAAGCGGGACGGTTGAAGTCTGCTCTCGCGAGTCACCATTCAAGGATGAGTATGACTGTTACAGTTTCCTACAAGTTACAACCGACAATCAGGATATGAAGTTTTCCAGCTTTCTGAGAGACACCCCCGACGAACGAAGCCTTAGTATTCAGCCTTCGCAAGTCGCGCCACTAGAGGCACTTCTCCAACGGACGCCACTAGAGGCTCTTCTCCGACATACGCCACTAGAGGCATCGCCAAAGGGTCTCCGGTACGGTCTGACGTAGAGGTCTTCCGCCACCAGAGATATCACCAGAGGTTTTCCGGTACGGCCTGACGTAGAGGTCTTCCGTTACCACTCGCCACTAGAGGCATCGCCAAAGGGTCTCCGGTACGGTCTGACGTAGAGGTCTTCCGCCACCAGAGATATCACCAGAGGTTTTCCGGTACGGTCTGACGTAGAGGTTTTTCCGTTACCACTCGCCACTAGAGGCGTCACCAGAGGTTGTTGGTATTGTCTGACGTATAAGTCTTCTGTTACCAATCATCACCAAAGGTTTTACTTTTCCGCACGCCATTGGAGGCTTTACTTTTCCGCACGCCACTGGAAGCTTTACTTTTCCGCACGCCACTGGAGGCTTTACTTTCTGCACCGCCAACGGAGGCACCGCCAACAGGGGCACCGCCAAACGAGGCTTTATTTTCTGCACGACCAATGGAGGCACCGCCAACAGGGGCACCGCCGACGGAGGTTCTACTTTCCGCACCGCCAACAGGGGCATCGCCGATAGAGGTTTTACTTTTTTCGCACCATCAATAAAGCCAAAGGCCACCTTGGAGACTAGAAGACCCGGAAGACGACATACTTCCTAGCCAAAATTAGTGTTTACTCGTCTTTGGACAAACCCCCCTCGAATGCATTCTACGGGAGTCCGTCCAAAGAGGGGCAAGCTGTAAACACCTAATTTTGGTACGCGCAACACGTATATAACACGTTCAAAAATGTTATGTGTAACGCGTTTAAAAAAATGAAATATTTAAACATAGAAGGTCACAGGGTTACTAAAAATAGGTTTAGCTTAAATTAGGATAGAATATATGCATTAAATATCATGTAATATTCAGAAAAATATATATTATATATTTATTACAATTTTCATAAATATATATATGTAATTTTCGGAATAAATAATGTGTATATTTAGAAAATGTGTTTTCGTAATATTGGGACCTAATTTAGCTATAAAAGGACCCCTTGTCCATGTAAAAAAAACACCACATCAATAATAATACATCAGTTCTTGAAAACCGTGCAGTTTTGTCTCCTAGTGAATAAAAGTTTTTTTTTCCCTTTCTCTTTCTTCCTCCCGCTGCTGTAGGCTCCCCGCCGGCGCCGGAGTTTCGACCCACAGCACTCCGCCCCGCCCGTCGCCCTGCCTGGCTGTCCGCCGTCCCTACTCGACCTCCCATCGCTGCTGCTCCGATCCTGCCCGTCCCCTACGTGCATCAGGTCTACTTTTTTCGTTTTTTTTATTGTTATTATTTAATAATTTGTTTTGTGTTTAAATTTTCTGTTTATTCTTTATTATTATTATATTATGTTGGCTAGGTAATTAAAATGTAAATATAATTAGATAACATGTTTTTGTGAATATATGTGTATGATATGTAAATACTAAATTGTATCATGTTTGGAGCATGTTTAGTTTTGTTTAGATTTTATTTCAATTAGGAGAATTAGATGCTTAATAGTTTTTTTTAGGTTTATATTTATTGTTAATAATAGTTTTTGCGTAAAAATTAGTTTCGTTCTTTTTCATAACGTTAGATTAGTTTGACGTAACGAATGTTTAAATTTTAAAAAGTGGCAATTAAGTGAATTGAGTACCGAATGGGCGAGGTTAAAAATTATATTTTTAATTCGTAATAGAACCCCCGAACTCGGCTTTCTGATCGTGGACTGATTTTATACCTAGGTGTTTAATTCGTTATTCGCTTAGGTAATTTAGGATTCTAGTTAGCCTTAATTAACTAGTGGCGACTCTTTTCAAAATTGCACGTTTTCAAAACGTAATTCGCCATAGGTCGGATTTTTAGGTCCGACACATGTTCAGCACAACAATCTACACAAATGCTTGCTCGACTGAGCACTTATTTCAAACAGAAGGGAATTATTCACGCATCATGGTCAAGCCTAAGACTCTATCAAGCTATTGTGCTAGTCAGGACGCGACTATTTGCAAAAACCCGCTCGGTCGAGCGATTACTACAAACCAAGACTCGTGGCCAACGCTGGTCAACTATGGTCAACACTGGTCAACATTGGTCAACACCGAGCAGTTTTACTAAACTTGCCTAACCGAGCACTTATCTTCGTCGGAAAACGACTATCTATGATGGATATATGCCCAATTCGGGTTCGTATTTATATATCGGACCCCGCAAACAAGTCAAACCCACGAAAATGGCTCAATCACGCTAACACACGAGTTAGAACGGTCCGAACGGGCAACACGAGCGTTCGGACCAGACTCGTCCAGATTGTGTTAACACAGTTCGGGACCAGCTCCGGATTGTGTTAACACAATCCGGATGTCCAGACTGTGTTAACACAGTCTGGACCAACTCCGGATTGTCGCCCTCAATACGCGTATTTCACCCTCGTGTTCCTACACTAAATTAGAGTTATCCAATAGCCAACCTTGATCAATCAAGACGACGGTTCACACATCTATCTTGCCAGGAGGGGAACACTGTCTAGCTATCATGTCTAACACAACTATCTACACAAACACTTGCTCGACTGCTCATTTATTTCAAGCAGAAGAGGATTATTCACGCATCATGGTTAAGCCTAAGAGCCTATCAAGCTATTGTGCCTATATGAAAGAAACCCGCTCGGTCAAGGGAATACTACAATCAAATACTAGTGGTACACGCTTGTCAACTATGGTAAACACTGGTAAACACTGGTCAACTCTGGTCAACTCTGGTCAACACTGAACAGTTTTACTAAACTTGCCTAACAGAGCACTTATCATGGTCGGAAAACGACTATCCATGATGGATATATACCCAATTCGGGTTCGTATTTATATTTCGGACCTCACAAACACGTCAAACCCACGAAAATGGCTAAAAAACGCTTATACACGAGTTAAAACGGTCTGAACGGGCAACGCGCGTTTGGACCGGACTCGTCCGGATTGTGTCAAACAATCTGGAGCTGGCCTGGTCCGGATTGTGTTAACACAGTCCGGAACTAGCTCCGGATTGTGTTTACACAATCTGGAGGTCCATACTGTGTTAACACGGTCTGGACCAACTCCGGATTGTCGCCCTCAATACGAGTATTTAACCTCATGTTTCTACACTAAGTTAGAGTTTTCCGATAGCCAACCTTGATCAAACCAGACGACGGTTGACACCTCTATCTAGCCAAGAAGGGAACACTTTCTAGCTATCATGTCTAGCACAACTATCTACACAAATACTTGTTCGACTTAGCAGTTATTTCAAGCAGAAGGGGATTATTCACGCATCATGGTAAAGCCTAATACCCTATCAAACTATTGTACTAGTCGGGACGCGACTATTTGAAAGAAACCCGCTCGGTCGAGCGATTACTACAATCAAAGAATAGTGGTCAACGCTTGTGAACACTGGTCAACAGTGGTCAACACTGAGCAGTTTTACTAAACTTGCCTAACCAAGCACTTATCTTGGTCGGAAAACGACTATTTATGATGGATATATACCCAATTCGGGTTCTTATTTATATTTCATACATCGCAAACACGTCAAACCCACGAAAACGGCTCAAAAGCTCTAACACACGAGTTAGATGTTAGAACGGTCCAAACGGGCAACACGCGCGTTCGGACCAGACTCGTCCGTATTGTTAACACAATCCGGACATACGGATTGTGTCAAACAATCTGCAGCTGGCCTGGTCCGAATTGTGTTAACACAGTTCGGGACCAGCTCTGGATTGTGTTAACACAGTCTGGGACCAGCTGTGGATTGTGTTAACACAATCTGGAGGTCTAGACAGTGTTAAAACGGTCTGGACAAACTCCGGATTGTCGCCCTCAATACGCGTATTTCACCCTCGTGTTCCTACACTAAGTTAGAGTTTTCCAATAGCCAACTTTGATCAAACCAGACGACGGTTCACACCTCTATCTAGCCAAGAGGGGAACGCTGTCTAGCTATCATGTCTAGCACAACTATCTACACAAATACTTGCTCGACTTAGCACTTATTTCAAGCAAAAGGGGATTATTCACGCATCATGGTCAAGCATAATACCCTATCAAACTATTGTGCTAGTCTTTTTTTTTTTTTTTTGGCCAAAACTATTGTGCTAGTCGGTACGCGACTATTTGAAAGAAACCCGATCGGTCGAGCGATTACTACAATCAAAGATAGTGGTCAACGCTGGTCAACTATGGTCAACACTGGTCAACACTGAGCAGTTTTACTAAACTTGCCTAACTGAGCACTTATCTTGGTCGGAAAACGACTATCTATAATGGATATATACCCAATTCAGGTTCGTATTTATAATTCGGACCTCGCAAACACGTCGAACCCACAAAAATGGCTCAAAAACGCTAACACACGAGTTAAAAGTTAGAACGCTCTGAAAAAGCAACACGCGCGTTCGGACCGGACTCGTCCAGATTGTGTTCCAGACCGTGTTAACACAGTTTGGACCAACTCCAGATTTTCGCCCTCAATACGCGTATTTCACCCTCGTGTTCCTACATTAAATTAGAGTTTTTCAATAACCAACCTTGATCAATCCAGGCGACGGTTCACACCTCAATCTTGCCAGGAGGGGAACACTGTCTAGCTATCATGTCTATCACAACTATCTACACAAATACTTGCTCGACTGCTCATTTATTTCAAGCAGAAGAAGATTATTCACGCATCATGGTCAAGCCTAAGACCCTATCAAGCTATTGTGCCTATTTGAAAGAAACCCGCTCGGTTGAACGATTACTACAATCAAATACTAGTGGTCAAGTCTTGTCAACTATGGTCAACACTGGTCAACTCAGGTCAACATTGGTCAACATTGAACAGTTTTACTAAACTTGCCTAACCGAGCACTTATCTTGGTCGGAAAACGACTATCTATGATGGATATATACCCAATTCGGGTTCGTATTTATATTTCGAACCTCGTAAACACGTCAAACCCACGAAAATGGTTAAAAAACACTTATACACGAGTTAGAACGGTCTGAACGGGCAACACGCGCGTTCGGACCGGACTCGTCCGGATTGTGTCAAACAATCCCACAATCCGGAGCTGGCCTGGTCCGGGTTGTGTTAACAGAGTCCGGGACCAGCTCCGGATTGTTTTAACACAATCCGGAGGTCCAAATGGTGTTAACACGGTCTGGACCAACTCCGGATTGTCGCCCTCAGTACGCGTATTTCACCCTCATGTTCCTACACTAAGTTAGAGTTTTCCAATAGCCAACCTTGATCAAACCAGACGACGGTTCACACCTCTATCTAGCCAAGAGGGGAACACTGTCTAGCTAACATGTCTAGCACAACTATCTACACAAATACTTGCTCGACTGAGCACTTATTTCAAGCAGAATGGGATTATTCACGCATCATGGTCAAGCCTAAGAACCTATCAGGCTATTGTCCTAGTCGGGAAGCGACTATTTGCAAGAAACCCGCTCGGTCGAGCGATTACTACAATCAAAGACTAGTGGTCAACTATGGTCAACTATGGTCAACTATGGTCAACACTGGTCAACGCTGGTCAACATTGGTCAACACTAAGCAGTTTTACTAAACTTGCCTAACGAGCACTTATCTTGGTCGGAAAACTTATGCCAATGATGGATATATGCCCAATCCGGGTTCGTATTTAAATTTCGGACCTCGCAAACACGTAAACCCATGAAAATGGCTAAAAAACGCATATACACGAGTTAGAACGGTCTTAACGGGCAACACGCGCATTCGGACTGGACTCGTCCGGATTGTGTCAAACAATCCCACAATCCAGAGCTGGCCTGGTCCGGATTGTGTTAACAGAGTCCGGGGCCAGGTCTGGATTGTGTTAACACAATCCGGAGGTCCAGACTGTGTTAACATAGTCTGGACCAACTTCAGATTGTCGCCCTCAATACGCGTATTTCACCCTCATGTTCCTACACTAAGTTAGAGTTTTCCAATAGCCAACATTGATCAAACCAGACGACGGTTCACACCTCTATCTAGCCAAGAGGGAAACACTGTCTAGCTATCATGTCTAGCACAACTATCTACACAAATACTTGCTCGACTGAGCACTTATTTCAAACAGAAGGGAATTATTCATGGATCATGGTCAAGCCTAAGACCCTATCAAGCTATTGTGCTAGTCGGGACTCGACTATTTGTAAGAAACCCGATCGGTCGAGCGATTACTACAATCAAAGACTAGTGGTCAACGCTGGTCAACTATGGTCAACACTGGTAACCTCTGGTCAACATTGGTCAACACTAACCAGTTTTACTAAACTTGCCTAACCGAGCACTTATCTTGGTCGGAAAACGACTATCCATGATGGACATATGCCCAATTCGGGTTCGTATTTATATTTCGACCCGGCAAACAAGTCAAACCCACGAAAATGGCTCAAAAACGCTAACACACGAGTAAGAACGATCTGAACGGGCAACACGCGCGTTCGGATCGGACTCGTCCGGATTGTTAACACAATCCGGACATCCAGATTGTGTCTAACAATCCGGAGCTGGCTTGGTCCGGATTGTGTTAACACAGTCTGGACCAACTCCGGATTGTCGCCCTCATTACGCGTATTTAACCTCATGTTCCTACACTAAGTTAGAGTTTTCCGATAGCCAACCTTGATCAAACCAGACGACGGTTCACACCTCTATCTAGCCAAGAGGGGAACACTTTCTAGCTATCATGTCTAGTACAACTATCTACACAAATACTTGTTCGACTTAGCACTTATTTCAAGCAGAAGGGGATTATTCGCGCATCATGGTCAAGCCTAATACCATATCAAACTATTGTGCTAGTCGGGATGCGATTATTTGAAAGAATCCCGCTCGGTCGAGCGATTACTACAAAAATAGTGGTCAACGTTGGTAAACACTGGTCAACACTTAGCAGTTTTACTAAACTTGCCTAACCAAGCACTTATCTTGGTCGGAAAACGACTATCTATGATGGATATATACCCAATTCGGGTTCATATTTATATTTTGGACCTCGCAAACACGTCAAACCCACGAAAATGGCTCAAAAACGCTAACACACGAGTTAGAGCGGTCAGAACTTGCAACACGCGCGTTCGGACTGGACTCGTCCAGATTGTGTCAAACAATCCGGAGCTGGCCTGGTCAGGATTGTGTTAACAGAGTCCGGGACCAGTTACGGATTGTGTTAACCCAATCCGAAGTTCCAGACTGTGTTAACAAAGTTTGGACCAACTCCGGATTTTCGCCCTCAATACGCGTATTTCACCCTCGTGTTCCTACACTAAATTAGAGTTTTCCAATAGCCAACCTTGATAAAACCAGACGACGGTTCACACATCTATCTTGCCAGGAGGGGAACACTGTCTAGCTATCATGTCTAACACAACTATCTACACAAATACTTGCTAGAGTGCTCATTTATTTCAAGCAGAAGAGGATTATTCACGCATCATGGTCAAGCCTAAGACCCTATCAAGCTATTGTGCCTATTTGAAAGATACCCACTCGGTCGAGCGATTACTACAATCAAATACTATTGGTCAACGCTTGTCAACTATGGTCAACACTGGTCAACTATGGTCAACATTGGTCAACACTGAACATTTTTACTAAACTTGCCTAACGAGCATTTATCTTGGTCGGAAAACGACTATCTATGATGGATATATACCAAATTTAGGTTCGTATTTATATTTTGGACCTTGCAAACACGTCAAACCCACGAAAATGGCTCAAAAACGCTAACACTAGTTAGAACGATCAGAACGGGCAACACGCGCTTCGGACCGGACTCGTCCAGATTGTTAACACAATCCGGAGTTGGCCTGGTCAGGATTGTGTTAACAGATTCCGGGATCAGCTCCGGATTGTGTTAACACAATCCGGAGGTCTAAACTGTGTTAACACAGTTTGGACCAACTACGGATTTTCGCCCTCAGTACGCGTATTTCACCCTTGTGTTCCTACACTAAATTAGAGTTTTCCAATAATCAACCTTGATCAAACCAGACGACGGTTCACACCTCTATCTTGCCAGGAGGGGAACATTGTCTAGCTATCATGTCTAACACAACTATCTACACAAATACTTGCTCGACTGCTCATTATTTCAAGCTGAAGAGGATTATTCACGCATCATGGTCAAGCCTTAGACCCTATCAAGCTATTGTGGCTATTTGAAAGAAACCCGCTCGGTCGAGCAATTACTACAATCAAATACTAGTGGTCAACGCTTTTCAATTATAGTCAACACTAGTCAACATTGGTCAACATTGGTCAACAATGAACAGTTTTACCAAACTTGCCTAACCAGGCACTTATCTTGGTCAGAAAACGACTATCTATGATGGATATATACCCAATTCGGGTTCGTATTTATATTTTGGACCTCGCAAACACGTTCAACCACGAAAATGGCTCAAAAAAGCTAACACACGAGTTAGAACGGTCCGAATGGGCAACACGCACGTTCGGACCGGACTCGTCCAGATTCTTAACACAATCCGGATGTCCAGATTGTGTCAAACAATCCGGAGCTGGCCTGGTCAGGATTGTGTTAACAGAGTGCGGGAATTACTCCGGATTGTGTAACACAATCCGGAGGTCCATACTGTGTTAACACAGTTTGGACCAACTCCAGATTATCGCCCTCAGTACGCGTATTTCACCCTCGTGTTCCTACACTAAGTTAGAGTTTTCCAATAGCCAACCTTGATCAAATCAGACGACGGTTCACACCTCTATCTAGCCAAGAGGGGAACACTGTCTAGCTAACAGGTCTAGCACAACTATCTACACAAATACTTGCTCGACTGAAAACTTATTTCAAGCAGAATGAGATTATTCACGGATTATGGTCAAGCCTAAGAACCTATCAAGCTATTTTGCTAGTCGGGACGCGACTATTTGCAAGAAACCCGCTCGGTCGAGCGATTACTACAATCAAAGACTAGTGGTCAACGCTGGTCAACACTGGTCAACATTGGTCAACATTGGTCAACACTGAGCAGTTTTACTAAACTTGCCTAACCGAGCACTTATCTTGGTCGGAAAACAACTATCTATGGATATATGCCCAATTCAGGTTCGTATTTATATTTCAGACCTCGCAAACATGTCAAACCCACGAAAACGGCGAAAAAACGCTTATACACGAGTTAGAACGGTCCGAACGGGCAACACGCGCGTTCGGACCAAACTCGTCCGGATTGTGTCAAACAATCCGGAGCTGGCCTGATCCGGATTGTGTTAACAGAGTCCGGGACCAGCTCCGGATATTGTTAATACAATCTGGAGGTCTTGACTGTGTTAACACGGTCTGGACCAACTCTGGATTGTCGCCCTCAATACGCGTATTTCACCCTCATGTTCCTACATTAAGTTAGAGTTTTCCCATAGCCAACCTTGATTAAACCAGACGATGGTTCACACCTCTATCTAGCCAAGAGGGGAATACTGTCTAGCTATCATGTCTAACACAACTATCTACATAAATACTTGCTCGACATAGCACTTATTTCAAACAGAAGGAAATTATTCACGCATCATGGTCAAGCCTAAGACCCTATCAAGCTATTGTGCTAGTCGGAAAAGACTATTTGCAAGAAACCCGCTCGGTCGAGCGATTACTACAATCAAAGACTAGTGGTCAACGCTGGTCAACATTTGTCAACATTGGTCAACACTGAGCAGTTTTACTAAACTTGCCTAACGAGCACTTATCTTGGTCGGAAAACGACTATCTATGATGGATATATGCCCAATTCGGGTTCGTATTTATATTTTGGAACTCGCAAACACGTCAAACCCACGAAAATGGCTCAAAAACGCTAACACACGAGTTAGAACGGTCCGAACGGGCAACACGCACGTTCGGACCGGACTCGTCCAGAGTGTTAACACAATCCGGAGGTCCAGACTGTGTTAACACAGTTTGGACCAACTCCGGATTATTGCCATCAATACTCGTATTTCACCCTCGTGTTCCTACACTAAGTTAGAGTTATCCAATAGCCAACCTTGATAAAAACAGACGACGGTTCACACATCTATCTAGCCAATAGGGGAACAATGTCTAGCTAACATGTCTAGCACAACTATCTACACAAATAATTGCTCGACTAAGCTTTTATTTCAAACAAAATGGGATTATCCACGCATCATGGTCAAGCCTAAGAACCTATCAGGCTATTGAGCTAGTGAGGACGCGACTATTAGCAAGAAACCCGGTCGGTCAAGCGATTACTACAATCAAAGACTAGTGGTCAACGCTGGTCAACTATGGTCAACACTGGTCAACTCTGGTCAACATTGGTCAACACTGAGCAGTTTTACTAAACTTGCCTAACCGAGCACTTATCTTGGTCGGAAAACGACTATCTATAATGGATATATGCCCAATTCGGGTTCGTATATATATTTCGGACCTCGCAAACACGTCAAAACCACCAAAATGGCTCAAAAACGCTTACACACGAGTTAGAACGGTCTGAACGGGCAACCCGCGCGTTCGGAGTAGACTCGTCTGGATTGTGTCAAACAATCCGGAGCTGGCCTGGTCCGGATTGTGTTAACAGAGTCCGGGACCAGCTCCGGATATTGTTAAAACAATTCGGAGGTCTTGACTGTGTTAACACGGTTTGGACCAACTTCGGATTGTTGCCCTCAATACCCGTATTTCACCCTCATGTTCCTACACTAAGTTAGAGTTTTCCAATAGCCAACCTTGATCAATCCAGACGACGGTTCACACCTCTATCTAGCCAAGAGGGGAACACTGTCTAGCTAACATGTCTAGCACAACTATCTACACAAATACTTGCTCGACTGAGCACTTATTTCAAGCAGAATGGGATTATTCACGCATCATGGTCAAGCCTAAGAACCTATCAGGCTATTGTCCTAGTCGGGAAGCGACTATTTGCAAGAAACCCGCTCGGTCGAGCGATTACTACAATCAAATACTAGTGGTCAACTATGGTCAACACTCGTCAACTCTAGTCAACATTGGTCAACACTGAGCAGTTTTACTAAACTTGCCTAACCGAGCACTTATCTTGGTCGGAAAACGACTATCTATGATGGATATATGCCCAATTCGGGTTCGTATTTATATTTTGGACCTCGCAAACACGTCAAAACCACGAAAATGGCTCAAAAACGCTTATACAAGAGTTAGAACGGTCCGAACGGGCAACACGCGCGTTCGGACCGGACTCGTCCGGATTGTGTCAAGGGTTAACAGGTCTTTTGGTCCATGATGTTTGACTATTTTTAGGTTTTGGTCCATGATTTTTTTTCCCCTAGTTTTGGTACCATATGTTTGCAGATTTTTTCTAGTTTTTGTCCGACCGTTACATTCCGTCCATTTTTTGACATGTACAAGTCACATGATTCACCCTAAACTTTCAATTTTGTTCAATTCAGTCCCTCTAATACTTTCCTAACCTTTTTTTTTTGTTTAATTTAGTCCCGAAGTTTCAAAAATTCAATTTCAAAAATCCAATTGGGGTCAATTTTGAAACTACAGGACTAAATTGAACAAAAAAAAGGTTAAGAAAGTATTAGAGGGACTAAATTTAAATTTTAGAGTGGATCACGTGACTTAAACATGTATAAAAATGGATGGAATGTAACGGTTAGACCAAAACTAGAAAATATATGCAAACATATGGTACCAAAACTAGGTAAAAAAAAAATACATCATTGACCAAAACCCAAAAGTTGTCAAACATCACGAACCAAAAGACCTATTAACCCTTGTGTCAAACAATCCGGAGCTGGCCTGGTACGGATTGTGTTAACAGAGTTCGGGACCAGCTCCGGATATTGTTAACACAATCCGGAGGTCAAGACTGTGTTAACACGGTCTGGACCAACTCCGGATTGTCGCCCTCAATACGCGTATTTCACCCTCATGTTCCTACACTAAGTTAGAGTTTTCCAATAGCCAACCTTGATCAAAACATTCGACGGTTCACACCTCTATCTAGCCAAGAGGGGAACACAGTCTAGCTATCATGTCTAGCACAACTATCTACACAAATACTTGCTCGACTGAGGACTTATTTCCAACAGAAGGGAATTATTCACGCATCATGGTCAAGCCTAAGACCCTATCAAGCTATTGTGCTAGTCAGGACTCGACTATTTGCAAGAAACCCGCTCGGTCGATCGATTACTACAATCAGAGACTAGTGGTCAACGCTGGTCAACTATGGTCAACAATGGTCAACTCTGGTCAACATTGGTCAACACTGATCAGTTTTACTAAACTTGCCTAACCGAGCACTTATCTTGGTCGGAAAATGACTATCTATCATGGATATATACCCAATTCGGGTTCGTATTTATATTTTGGACCTCGCAAACACGTCAACCCAAGAAAATTTCACAAAAACGCTAACACACGAGTTAGAACGGTTAGAACGGGCAACACGCGCGTTCGGACTGGACTCGTCAAGATTAATAACACAATCCAGACATACGGATTGTGTCAAACAATCCGGAGATGGCTGGTCAGGATTGTGTTAATAGAGTTCGGGACCAGCTCCAGATTGTGTTAACACAATCCGGAGGTCCAGATGTGTTAACACAGTTCGGACCAACTCGGGATTTTCGCTATCAATACGCGTATTTCACCATCGTGTTCCTACACTAAATTATAGTTTTCCAATAGCCAACCTTGATTAAACCAGACGACGGTTCACACCTCTATCTTGCCAGGAGGGGAACACTGTCTAGCTATCATGTCTAACACAACTATCTACACAAATACTTGCTCGACTGCTCATTTATTTCAAGCTGAAGAGGATTATTCACGCATCATGGTCAAGCCTAAGACCCTATCAAGCTATTGTGCCTATTTGAAAAAACCCGCTCGGTCGAGCGATTACTACAATCAAATACTAGTGGTCAACGCTTGTCAACTATGGTCAACACTGGTCAACTCTGGTCAACATTGGTCAACACTCAATAGTTTTACTAAACTTGCCTAACCGAGCACTTATCTTGGTCGGAAAACGAATATCTATGATGGATATATACCCAATTCGGGTTCGTATTTATATTTTGGACATCGCAAACACGTCAAACCCACGAAAATGGCTCAAAAACGCTAACACACGAGTTAGAACAGGCAACACGCGCGTTCGGACCAGACTCGTCCAAATTGTTAACACAATCCGGACATCTGGATTGTGTCAAACAATCCGGAGCTGGCCTGGTCAGGATTGTGTTAACAGAGTCCGGGACCAGCTCCGGATTGTGTTAACACAATCCGGAGGTCCAGATTGTGCTAACACTGTTTGGACCAACTCTGGATTATCGCCCTCAATACGCGTATTTCACCCTCATGTTCCTACACTAAGTTAAAATTTTCTAATAGCCAACCTTGATCAAACCAGACGACGGTTCACACCTCTAGCCAAGAGGGGAGCACTGTCTAGCTAACATGTCTAGCACAACTATCTACACAAATACTTGTTCGACTGAGCACTTATTTCAAGCAGAATGGGATTATTCACGCATCAGGGTCAAGCCTAAGAACCTATCAGGCTATTGTGCTAGTCGGGACGCGACTATTTGCAAGAAACCCGCTCGGTCGAGCGATTACTACAATCAAAGACTAGTGGTCAACTATGGTCAACACTGGTCAACTCTGGTCAACATTGGTCAACACTGAGCAGTTTTACTAAACTTGCCTAACCGAGCACTTATGGTCAATACTAGTGGTCAACGCTTGTCAACTACGGTCAACACTGGTCAACTCTGGTCAACATTGGTCAACACTCAATAGTTTTACTAAACTTGCCTAACCGAGCACTTATCTTGGTCGGAAAACGACTATCTATGATGGATATATGCCTAATTCGGGTTCATATTTATATATTGGACCTCGAAAACATATCAAAACCACGAAAATGGCAAAAAAACGCTTATACAAGAGTTATAACGGTCCGAACGGGCAACACGCGCGTTCGGACTGGACTCGTCCAGATTAATAACACAATCCAGACATACGGATTGTGTCAAACAATCCGGAGATGGCCTGGTCAGGATTGTGTTAATAGAGTTCGGGACCAGCTCCAGATTGTGTTAACACAATCCGGAGGTCCAGACTGTGTTAACACAGTTTGGACCAACTCGGGATTTTCGCCCTCAATACGCGTATTTCACCCTCGTGTTCCTACACTAAATTAGAATTTTCCAATAGCCAACCTTGATCAAACCAGACGACGATTCACACCTCTATCTTGCCAGGAGGGGAACGGTATCTAGCTATCATGTCTAACACAACTATCTACACAAATACTTGCTCGACTGCTCATTTATTTTAAGCAGAAGAGGATTATTCACGCATCATGGTCAAGCTTAAGACCCTATCAAGCTATTGTGCCTATTTGAAAGAAACCCGCTCGGTCGAGCAATTACTACTATCAAATACTAGTGGTCAACGCTTGTCAACTATGATCAACACTGGTCAACTCTGGTCAACATTGGTCAACACTGAACAGTTTTACTAAACTTGCCTAACGAGCACTTATCTTGGTCGGAAAACGACTATCTATGATGGATATATACCCAATTTGGGTTCGTATTTATATATTGGACCTCGCAAACACGTCAAACCCACGAAAATGGCTCAAAAACGCTAACACACGAGTTAGAACGGTCCGAACGGGCAACACGCGCGTTAGGACCGGACTCGTCCGGATTGTGTCAAACAATCCGGAGCTAGTCTGGTCCGGATTGTGTTAACAGAGTCCGGGACCAGCTCCGGATATTGTTAACACAATCCGGAGGTCTTGAATGTGTTAACACGGTCTGGACCAACTCCGGATTATCGCCCGCAATACGCGTATTTCACCCTCATGTTCCTACACTAAGTTAGAGTTTTCCAATAGCCAACCTTGATCAAACCAGACAACGGTTCACACCTCTATCTAGCCAAGAGGGGAACACTATCTAGCTAACATGTCTAGCACAACTATCTACACAAATACTTGCTCGACTGAGCACTTATTTCAAGCAGAATGTGATTATTCACGCATCATGGTCAAGCCTAAGAACCTATCAGGCTATTGTGCTAGTCGGGACGCGACTATTTGCGAGAAAACCGCTCGGTCGAGCGATTACCACAATCAAAGACTAGTGGTCATTTATGGTCAACACTGGTCAACTCTGGTCAACATTGGTCAAGACTGAGCAGTTTTACAAAACTTGCCTAACCGAGCACTCATCTTGGTCGAAAAACGACTATCTATGATGGATATATGCCCAATTCGGGTTCGTATTTATATTTTGGACCTCGCAAACACGTCAAAACCATGAAAATGGCTCAAAAACGCTTATACAAGAGTTAGAACGGTCCGAACGGGCAACACGCGCGTTCGGACCGGATTCGTCCGGATTGTGTCAAACAATTTGGAGCTGGACTGGTACGGATTGTGTTAACAGAGTCCGGGACCAGCTCCGGATATTGTTAACACAATCTGGAGGTCTAGACTGTGTCAACACGGTCTGGACCAACTCCGGATTGTTGCCCTCAATACGCGTATTTCACCCTCATGTTCCTACACTAAGTTAGAGTTTTCCAATAGCCAACCTTGATCAAACCAGACGACGGTTCACACCTCTATCTAGCTAAGAGAGGAACACTGTCTAGCTATCATGTCTAGCACAACTATCTACACAAATACTTGCTCGACTAAAGACTTATTTCCAACAGAAGGGAATTATTCACGCATCATGGTCTAGCCTAAGACCCTATAAAGCTACTGTGCTAGTAGGGACGCGACTATTTGCAAGAAACCTGCTCGGTAGAGCGATTACTACAATCAAAGACTAGTGGTCAACGCTGGTCAACTATGGTATACACTGGTCAAATCTAGTCAACACTGAGCAGTTTTACTAAACTTGCCTAACCGAGCACTTATCTTGGTTGGAAAACGATATTTATGATGGATATATACCCAATTCGGGTTCGTATTTATATTTTGAACCTCGCAAACACGTCAAACCCACGAAAATGGCTCAAAAACGCTAACACATGAGTTAGAACGGTCAGAACGGGCAACACGCGCGTTCGGACCGGACTCGTCCAGATTGTTAACGCAATCCGGACATCCGGATTGTGTCAAACAATCCGGAGCTGGCCTGGTCAGGATTGTGTTAACAGAGTCCGGGACCAGCTCCGGGTTGTGTTAACACAATCCGGAGGTCCAGACTGTGTTAACACAGTTTGGACCAACTCCGGATTTTCGCCCTCAATACGCATATTTCACCCTCGTGTTCCTACACTGAATTAGAGTTTTACAATAGTCAACCTTGATCAAACGAGACAACGTTTCACACCTCTATCTTGCCAGGAGGAGAACACTGTCTAGTTATCATGTCTAACACAACTATCTACACAAATACTTGCTCGACTGCTCATTTATTTCAAGTAAAAGAGGATTATTCACGCATCATGGTTAAGCCTAAGACCCTATAAAGCTATTGTGCCTATTTGAAAGAAACCCGCTCGGTCGAGCGATTACTACAATCAAATACTAGTGGTCAACACTTGTCAACTATGGTCAACACTGGTCGACTCTGGTCAACATTGGTCAACACTGAACAGTTTTACTAAACTTGCCTAACCGAGCACTTATCTTGATCGGAAAGCGACTATCTATGATGGATATATACCCAATTCGGGTTCGTATTTATATTTTGGACCTCGCATACACATCAAACCCACGAAAATGACTCAAAAACGCTAACACATGAGATAGAACGGTAAGAACAGGCAACTCACGCGTTCGGACCGGACTCGTCCAGATTGTTAACACAATCCGGACATCCGGGGTGTGTCAAACAATCCGGAGCTGGCCTGGTCAGGATTATGTTAACAGAGTCCTGGACCAGCTCCGGATTGTGTTAACACAATCCGGAGATCCAGACTGTGTTAACACAGTTTGGACCAACTCCAGATTTTCGCCCTCAATACGCGTATTTCACCCTCTTGTTCCTACACTAAATTAGAGTTTTCCAATAGCCAACATTGATCAAACCAGACGACGGTTCACACCTCTATCTTGCCAGGAAGGGAACACTGTCTAGATATCATGTCTAACACAACTATCTACACAAATACTTGCTCGACTGCTCATTTATTTCAAGCAGAAGAGGATTATTCACGCATCATGGTCAAGCCTAAGACCCTATCAAGCTTTTGTGCCTATTTGAAAGACACCCGCTCAGTCGAGCAATTACTACAATCAAATACTAGTGGTCAACGCTTTTCAACTATGGTCAACACTGGTCAACTCTGGTCAACACTGAACAGTTTTACTAAACTTGCCTAACCGAGGACTTATCTTGGTCGAATAACGACTATTTATGATGGATATATACCCAATTCGGGTTCGTATTTATATTTTGGACCTCGCAAACACGTCAAACCCACGAAAATGGCTCAAAAACGCTAACACACGAGTTAGAACGGTCCGAATGGGCAACACGCGCGTTCGGACCGGACTCGTCCAGATTGTTAACACAATCCGGACATCCGGATTGTGTCAAACAATCCGGAGCTGGCCTGTTCAGGATTGTGTTAACAGAGTCCGGGACCAGCTCCGGATTGTGTTAACACAATCCGGAGGTCCAGACTGTGTTAACACAATTTGGACCAACTCCGGATTATCGCCCTCAATACGCGTATTTCACCCTCGTTTTCCTACACTAAGTTAGAGTTTTCCAATAGCCAACCTTGATCAAACCAGACGACGGTTCACACCTCTATCTAGCCAAGAGGAGAACACTGTCTAGCTAACATGTCTAGCACAACTATCTACACAAATACTAACTCGACTGAGCACTTATTTCAAGCAGAATGGGATTATTCACGCATCATGGTCAAGCCTAAGAACCTATCAAGCTATTGTGCTAGTCGGGACACGACTATTTGCAAGAAACCCGCTCGGTCGAGCGATTACTACAATCAAAGACTAGTGGTCAACGCTGGTCAACTATGGTCAACACTGGTCAACATTGGTCAACACTTAGTAGTTTTACTAAACTTGTCTAACGAGCACTTATCTTGGTCGGAAAACGACTATCTATGATGGATATATGCCCAATTCGGGTTCGTATTTATATTTCGGACCTCGCATACACGTCAAACCCACGAAAATGGCTAAAAAACGCTTATACAAGAGTTAGAACGGTCCGAACGGGCAACACGCGCGTTCGGACCGGACTCGTCCGGATTGTGTCAAACAATCCGAAGCTGTCCTAGTCCAGATTGTGTTAACAGAGTCTGAACAGCTCCGGATATTGTTAACACAAGGAGGTCTAGACTGTGTTAACACGGTCTGGACCAACTCCGGATTGTCGCCCTCAATACGGGTATTTCACCCTCATGTTCCTACAGTAAGTTAGAGTTTTCCAATAGCCAACCTTGTTCAAACCAGACGACGGTTCACACATGTATCTAGCTAAGAGGGGAACACTGTCTAGCTATCATTTTTAGCACAACTATCTACACAAATACTTGCTCGACTGAGCACTTATTTCAAACAGAAGGGAATTATTCACACATCATGGTCAAGCCTAAGATCCTAAAAAGCTATTGTGCTAGTCGGGACTCGACTATTTGCAAGAAACCCGCTCGGTCGAGCGATTACTACAATCAAAGACTAGTGGTCAACGCTGGTCAACTCTAGTCAACATTGGTCAACACTGAGCGGTTTTACTAAACTTGCCAAACCGAGCACTTATCTTGGTCAGAAAACGACTATCTATAATGGATATATGCCCAAGGGTTCGTATTTATATTTCGGACCCCACAAACAAGTCAAACCACGAAAATGGCTCTAAAACGCTAACACACGAGTTAGAACGGTCCGAAAGGGCAACACGCGCGTTCGGACCGGACTCGTCCGGATTGTGTCAAACAATCTGAAGTTGGCCTGGTCCGGATTGTGTTAACACAATCCGGGACCAGCTCCGGATTTTGTTAACTGTGTTAACACGGTCTGGACCAACTCCGGATTGTCGCCCTCAATACGCGTATTTCACCCTCGTGTTCCTACACTAAGTTAGAGTTTTCCAATACCCAACCTTGATCAAACCAGACGACGGTTCACACCTCTATCTTGCCAGGAGAAGAACACTGTCTACCTATCATGTCTAACACAACTATCTACACAAATACTTGCTCGACTGAGCATTTATTTCAAGTAGAAGAGGATTATTCACGCATCATGGTCAAGCTTAAGACATTATCAAGCTATTGTGCCTATTTGAAAGAAACCCGCTCGGTCGAGCGATTACTACAATCAAATACTAGTGGTCAACGCTTGTCAACTATGGTCAACACTGATCAACTCTGGTCAACATTGGTCAACACTGAGCAGTTTTACTAAACTTGCCTAACCGAGCACTTATCTTGGTAGGAAAACGACTATCTATGATGGATATATACCTAATTCGGGTTCGTATTTATATTTCGGACCTCGCAAACACACCAAACCCACGAAAATGGCTCAAAAAGCTAACACACGAGTTAGAACGGTCTGAACGGGCAACACGCGCGTTAGGACCGGACTCGTCCAGATTGTTAACACAATCCGGACATCCGGATTGTGTCAAACAATCCGGATCTGGCCTGGTTAGGATTGTGTTAACAGAGTCCGGGACCAGCTCTGGATTGTGTTAACACAATCCGGAGGTTCAGACTGTGTTAACACGGTCTGGACCAACTCCAGATTGTCGCCCTCAATACGCGTATTTCACCCTCATCTTCCTTCACTAAGTTAGAGTTTTCTAATAGCCAACCTTGATCAAACCAGACAACGGTTCACACTTCTATCTTGCGAAGAGGGGAACAATATCTAGCTATCATGTCTACCACAACTATCTACACAAATACTTGCTCGACTGAGCATTTATTTCAAACAAAAGGGGACTATTCACGCATCATAGTCAAGCCCAGTGTTGTCAAAGGCGAGCGCCTCGTCGCCCTAGGCGCTCGCCTGAGGCGATTTTGGGGTATCCCGCCCCAGACCTCTCTGGGGCGGCTACCTTTAAGGAGGCGCGCGCCTCGATGCGCCTTTTTCTGAGGCGACAAGGCGATGAGGCGCTCGCCTTGAAGGATTGAGAGAGATGAACAAGATTCTTGAAGTTCAATGAATGAAACTTACCAGAAAATTGCAGAGCAGGGGCAGCCATGAAGGAAGAGGAAGGCAAATAGGCTTTGAAGAAGAAGAAGCGTAACTTAAGGTGGAAAAGTAGTTTTAGAAACTGACGGCTAGGTTAAATATCTAGGGTTAGAAGTTTTAAAATATTGTTTAAAGGTCCCTAAATTTATAGTAGTGGTTAAAATAGTCCCCAAACTTGCTATTTCATCTATTATGGGCCTAAACTATTAGTTTTAAGGGTTAAAAGTTCAGGTTAAATAACAAAAATATAAAAATATAAAAGTGCCTTAAGTAGGTCGCCTTTTTCAATGAGGCGAGCGCCTCGTTTTCGCCTCAAACTTGAGGCGATATTTGGCCTCGTCGCCTCA
Source organism: Clarkia xantiana subsp. parviflora (assembly GCA_036873135.1). Lineage (NCBI taxonomy): Eukaryota > Viridiplantae > Streptophyta > Magnoliopsida > Myrtales > Onagraceae > Clarkia > Clarkia xantiana. The sequence goes on from JAPTYO010000003.1 coordinate 19,255,861, forward strand.
TGTCGCCTTTCGCAACACTGAACAGTTTTACTAAACTTGCCTAACCGAGCACTTGTCTTGGTCGGAAAATGAATATCTATGACGGATATATGCCCACATCGGGTTCGTATTTATATTTCGGACCCGCAAACAAGTCAAACACACGAAAATGGCTCAAAAATGCTAACACACGAGTTAGAACGGTCTGAACGAGAAACACGCGTGTTCGGACCGGACTCGTCTGGATTGTGTCAAACAATCCGGAGCTGGCCTAGTCCGGATTGTGAACACAATCCGGAGCTTGTCCTGGACTGTGTTAACACGGTCTGGACCAACTCCGGATTGTCGCCCTCAATACGCGTATTTCACCTCATGTTCCTACACTAAGTTAGAGTTTTCCAATAGCCAACCTTGATCAAACCAGACGACGGTTCACACCTCTATCTAGCCAAGAGGGGAACACCGTTTAGCTATCATGTCTAGCACAACTATCTACACAAATACTTGCTCGACTGAACAGAAGGGGATTATTCACGCATCATGGTCAAGCATAAGACCCTATCAAGCTATTGCGCTAGTCGAGCCGCGACTATTTGCAAGAAACCCGCTCGGTCGTGCGATTACTACAATCAAAGACTAGTGGTCAACGTTGGTCAACTATGGTCAACACTCGTCAACTCTGGTCAACATTGAGCTGTTTTACTAAACTTGCCTAACCAAGTACTTATCTTGGTCGGAAAACGACTATCTATGATGGATATATGCCCAATTTGGATTCGTATTTATATTTCGGACCTCGCCAACACATCAATCCCACTAAAATGGCTCAATCCCACTAGAACGGTCCGAACGGGCAAAACGCGCGTTCGGACCAGACTTGTCCGGATTGTTAACACAATCCAGACATCCGGATTGTGTCAAACAATCCGGAGCTGGCCTGGTCAGGATTGTGTTAACACAGTCCGGGACCAGCTCCGGGTCCAGACTATGTTAACACAATTTGGACCAACTCCGGATTATCGCCCTCAATACGCGTATTTCACCCTCGTGTTCCTACACTAAGTTAGAGTTTTCAGATAGCCAACCTTGATCAAACCAGACGACGGTTCACACCTCTATCTAGCCAGGAGGGGAACACTGTCTAGCTATCATGTCTAGCACAACTATCTACACAAATACTTGCTCGACTGAGCATTTATTTATCGAAGATGGGGTTATTCACGCATCATGGTCAAGCCTAAGACCCTATCAAGCTATTGTGCTAGTCGGGACGCGACTATTTGAAAGAAACCCGCTCGGTCGAGCGATTACTACAATCAAAGACTAGTGGTCAACATGGTCAACACTGGTCAATCTGGTCAACATTGGTCAACACTGAGCAGTTTTACTAAACTTGCCTAACCGAGCACTTATCTTGGTCGGAAAACGACTATCTATGATGATTATATACCCAATTCGGGTTTGTATTTATATTTCGGACCTCGCAAACACGTCAAACCCACGAAAATGGCTCAAAAACGCTAACACACGAGTTAGAACGGTCTGAACGGGCAACACGACGTTCGGACCGGACTCGTCCGGATTGTTAACACAATCCGGAGCTGGCCTGGTCCGGATTGTGTTAACACAGTCCTGGACCAGCTCCGGATTGTGTTAACACAATCCGGAGGTCCAGACTGTGTTAACACAGTTTGGACCAACTCCGGATTGTCGCCCTCAATACGCGTATTTCACCCTCATGTTCCTACACTAAGTTAGAGTTTTCCAATAGCCAACATTGATCAAACCAGACGACGGTTCACACCTCTATCTAGCCAAGAGGGGAACACTGTCTAGCTATCATGTCTAGCACAACTATCTACATAAATACTTGCTCGACTGAGCATTTATTTCATGCAAAAGGGGATTATTCACGCATCATGGTCAAGCCTAAGAGTAGGCCTGTCAATTTTACCCGTGACTCGCGGGTGACCCGCTAATGACCTGCTCACGGGTGGGTACGGGTAACCCTAAGTATGCTAACAGGTCATTTACGGATTGACCCGTAAATGACCCGTTGAGAGCGGGCCGGGTACGGGTTTGGGATTAGGACCCGTACCCGGCCCATGACTCGTTTAAATCAGTTTTTTTTTTTTTTTTTTTTTTTCGTTTCCCTAAATAATGGCTAAAATCTAAATGCTAAATTGCTAACCCTAGGCGCGCTAGTCCTCTCACTCTTAGTCACTCCTTCCAATCTTAGACTTCTTTCTTTATACCGACAAATTAAACTACTAATTAATATTTGATCTCATAATTAATTGATATCCAATTACTTTCGTACGTCCACTCAAATTCGGGTGCATATATTAGTAGTGTGTGTTCGAACGAGTTTGAAACATCACTTATTTAAATTTGCATTGCATGTTTGACCCGGGTCACGGGTCAACACGGGTCAACCCGTTGACCCGTGTCCCGGGTACGGGTTTATAATCCTGACCCGTGATGACCCCCGAGTCAATCACGGGTCGGGTCGTCCGTGACCCGCGGGTCCCGGGTCACGGGTCACGGGTTGTGACCCGTTGACAGGCCTACCTAAGAGCATCCACAATGCAAGAAAAAAAATGGAGGACAACTCCTCCATGTGGCAAGGTGGGTTGTCACTTTGCATTGGAGATGGACAAGATTTCTTGTCCAATCTCTCCAAGGAAGGATCCACTCTCTCACATCCCATCATTAATATGGTGATATAGTATAGAAGAAAAAATTGTTAATTTTATTAATATTAAAAGAATATGTAGGGCCAACTTGGTAGACACCATTGGAGTAGTGATAGACAACTTTAAGACACTTATTTTTTTTAATAATATATTGATTATGTGGCGCTGATGTGGCATTAAATGGGATGGGAGTTGGGGTTGTGCATTGTGGATGCTCTAAGACCCTATCAAGCTATTGTGCTAGCCGGGACGCGACTATTTGAAAGAAACCCGCTCGGTCGAGCGATTACTACAATCAAAGACTAGTGGTCAACGCTGGTCAGCTATGGTCAACACTGGTCAACTCTGGTCAACATTGGTCAACACTGAGCAGTTTTACTAAACTTGCGTAACTGAGCACTTATCTTGGTCGGAAAACGACTATCTATGATGGATATATATCCAATTCAAGTTCTTATTTATATTTCGGAACTCGCAAACACGTTAAACCCACGAAAATGACTCAAAAACGCTAACCCACGAGTTCGTATTTATATTACGTATATGTACATACATATATATACCCGTCGTTCTGCGTATATCTATCGCACATATGCGCTTGTCGTACTAACGTTGACAGCAACTATGCCCTCCCTCACTAACATAAGGAAGGAGGTGCAATACCACAATCTACGCGCCTATCAACCACGTGTCGATCTCTGAGGTATTTCCCGAACAAACATCGAACGTTATCCTATCTGAAATAGAGTTGAGCAAGGGTCAAGCCATTACTTGACTCGGGGGCAAGTGTTGGTTACTCGTTCGATATGGGTTCGTTTTCAATATGGGCTTTGTCCCACGTCGAATGGACCAAGAGACGAAAAAAAAGTACAAGCCGCATCGCGTGCTTCATTCCACCTATTGGAGGAATACCCAAGCGGAGGTGTAGTAGCATCACAAGTCCGGTACACGGACTAGCCGAGGAAAGACTTGTCATAACGTCATGCGGGGGTACCCAAATAACGGAAACAAAACACATTAAATGAGCAAGTAGTGTCTTGCTACAACGTCGCCCTGAAATGGATCCAGGGACGGGAAAAACTACAAGTCGTATCGCACGACTCTGTTCCACCCCTTGGAATAACCAAGTTGAGGTGCAGTAGCATCGCAAGCCCGGTACACGGACTAGCTGAGGAAAGACTTGCAACAGCGTTACACGGGGTGTGCCCAAGTAACAGATGGAAAAACGCACCAAATTAACAAGTAGCCGCGTCTTGTCACAACGTCTCCTTAGAGTGGACTAAGAGACGGTACAAAAAGGTAAGTCGTAGCAATACGATGACACTTATCTCTTATAGCGAACTACAAGTAAAGTCTTGCGCGTTACTACTTCAAAGATGCATCCACAGGTCTAGCAGAGTTCTGAGACGGCATAAGTCATAAACAAAAGTGCAAAGAGGGACATACCCCACGAGGAACCTCAACCCGACACCGGGATCAATAGTCATATGTACAGAACGAAAGGCATATGTAATCAACGTGATGACACATCAGGAGCACCAACATCAACAGGTGCATCAGCATCACCCTCGCCATAAGCAGTAGGCGCATCCACCCCGTCAATCTGGCCCGACCATGATATCAACAAACTCTGCGGGAATCCCATCCCAAGCCCGCAGAGCAATGACATAACCTACAGCGAAATCGGCAAAAGCACCAAGCCGATAGAAAGCAAAGTCTGGGGCAACATTGAATACATGTTCGACAAATTCCTCACTGAGTTCATACATCGCCTGGTCATTCCCGACCAGCACATCATCCTGAAACTTCAGCGACGCCCTGTAATCAGCAATGGCAGTAGCCCGACCCTCAGCATAGGACTAGTTTGACCCCTCGGGGTCGAACTAGTTCGAATGTCTCTCGTCGGTGTGCGCGTATCCCCCGTCGATCACGACTCTACACACCTCGTACGCACTCATTTGTAAGATTGCTCAAAACCATCTCGTATCACGGTTTGATCGATCGATCCGGGATACGGTTTTCCAATCAAAATCGGGTCCAATGCCAAAATGCTTATAAATAAACTCCTTGGGCTCTCATTTTACACATTCTCTCATTTGGGCAATTTTACAAATGAACTCTGCCTTCTCTCTAGCTTTATCTCTCTAAAATCTGATACTTACTTAAGCATCGGAGAGGGTGCATCGAGTACCACCCCCTCTCCTGGTACTCGTTATTGTCCTTCCTGCAGGTCTCTGACGGTGACGTACGCGCAGAGCGACCCGCAAGCGTTCCAGAGATTGAGAAAGACTCCAACTCAGACCAATACTCAAATTCAGTATCCGACTCGAAATCCGACTATGAGTCAACATCTGGAAAGAAAGTAACACGGCGAATGGAAGGGATAAAAAACTTACTCATTCTCCGAAGAATGCGACGTCTCTGCAAGGTTTGAGTCTTGGGACACCACCACGAGTATAATACCTGTTGTATCAAGCTAAGTGTCAAAATAGAAGAATTCCCCCGAAAAACCCGGGAATACCCCGATATCAACATATCAACAATCATATCACATGACGACCAACAAGCGATAATCAAGGCTCAAGGATACCCAACAATGATAACGGCTACGTACGTATGACTCTACGACGACAAAATCAGGCAATTTCACGCGGGCAAAAAATCATTTCCCGAGCCAAGGACGATTATACCCCCCAACAACACCCGACATGCAAATAACCCCACGACACCAAATTCAAGCAAAGAACGGATAAAAAATTTATTTCCGGGCAAACGGCTATCTACTCAACACGACAACCACGATTCAAGCATTCAGGAAATCATCACGAATCAAGCATAGGCATTTCAAAAATGGGCATTTAATATGTTCACGAGGCGGAAAAAAGTTCGAACCTTGGGAAATCCCGAACCGATTTAAAAAACGGGCCCGGGAATGCCTTGTCGTCGCCGGAGAAAGAGGTTCACCACCGCCCCACGCCGGTCGCCGGAGACGTGATGGAGTCGTCTACGATCGCCCTCGCCTTCGCCAGTCGGATCCCCGCCCAGCTTCGCCGTCGCCAGAAGCAGCGCCGCCGTCTCCCGTTGCTGTCGCCCCCGCCACGCAGGCTTCGCCCTGCTGCACCTCCGTAGTCCTTCGCAGGAGCCTCCCCGTGCCACCGCTGGTCCCGTCTCTGCTGGATCACCGCGCCGGAGCTTCCCGTGCCACCGCCTCCCGCCTCGCCGGATTCCCCTCCCTTCACCGGAAAATTCTGCCGGCCACACTCCTTAGTGGGTCTTGAGGTTTTTTCTTGGTCCCTAAGAATGTGATGTGAAGAGGAGAAAGATGATGGTGGCTAAGTGAGGTAATCTTCTTACTTTACCTTATATTTAAAAAGGTGTAGGGTTTTTTAAGATGACACAATCACCACCATCCATTTAAATTAGAGAAGATCTAAGGGTTAGATGGAAAACTATCATATTTACCTCCCTTAGACTATGGTTAGGCATATTTTTACCCAAGTTAGCATCCTATAGGCATATTGTCACGCCCCCAAGCCCGAGCGACTGTCCTCACTTAGCCCAACCCAGCCTAACTAAGCCTGTTGTCCTCACTTGGGCCTAGAAAATGAGGAATTCCTGTTGGACTTGAGTAGTACAACTCTTACTTATTAAGGCTTCAAATATTCTTATTCTAACCGATGTGATACAACCTTATGGGGTATTACAATCTACCCCCCTTAATGCTCGCGACGTCCTCTTCGCGGCCCAGACCAGAATCGTTTGCCCCCGGTAGGTGATCGAAACTCTGGGGGTCAATAGCCCTTGGTCCGCGAGGCCGATCATGGTCCCGGGTTGGCTCTGATACCATTCTGTCACGCCCCCAAGCTCGAGCAACTGTCCTCACTTAGCCCAACCCAGCCTAACTAAGCCCGTTGTCCTCACTTGGGCCTAGAAAAGGAGGAATTCCTGTTGGACTTGAGTAGTACAACTCTTGCTTATTAATGCTTCAAATCTTCTTATTCTAACCGATGTGATACAAACTTATGGGGTATTACACATATACTCTATTATCCCATACTTAGAAATTTTTTGGACTCGATTCAAAAAAATTTCAACCCGACCTATACGTACCCCGTAGGAAATTGAAGTATATAGACTCATATCCATGATTGCATTGCATCCCCATGCACGTACGTATTTTTAAAATGCATACTTGAGGAAATCGGATTTTTTATAATTATATCCATATTCCACGGACACGTGTCTAACACGTGTACGTCGGTTCTAACGTTTACAATTCCTCTATTTTTGAGAAACAGAGGACAAGGCCCGAAAAACACGCCTACGGACAAGCACATGTCTCATCAAGAGGTAAAATCACGGTTTCAAATTGCGCGTATCATCCCATCCTAAAATAGAGTCAACCAATGGTCAAACCATTGGTTAACTCGGGGGGCAAGTGATGGATATACGCCCAATTTGAACCCGTCTTAGTTCGGATTATCTTATTCTGAACACCCCACTTATGATTGTAAATCGAAACTTTGACCCGAACATTTCGCCTAAAACACTCACGGTCCGAACGAGGTAAAATTACTAGCCCGGACCATCGACCTCACCTAGGTGAGATCGAGTGACTTCACCGATCTCTCCTAGGGGAGACCGGGTGAGCTCACCCAACCCCTCTTAGGAGGGGTTGGGCAAATCCACTCGGTGTCAGGCCTTAGGGGTCGGATTTTTTCCCGACCCAAGGGTCTCGACCTCTTTTTCGCATACCCGACACTTAGTCTTTTTTACCCAACTCTCCATGCTTTAAGGGTTTAATCTAACTATTAAATGGTAAACGAGGATGTTTAATGATTAATGGTGTCATTAAGTCACCTTAATGACACTGTTGCCTATAAATACTCCACAAGTTCTATTCATTACACACGTTATTTGCTTGCTAGTTTTGCTCTGCATTCTATCTAGTTTATCTCTCTAGGAATATTAGACTGACTTAGGAATCAGAGAGGGTTCACCAAGCACCACCCCCTCCGTGCTTGGTACTGCCCCTATTGCAGGTCAGTCAGAGGAAGGAAGATAGAGGATAAGAAGGATACGGATCAGACAACCCAGCAGACAAAGAGCCGGATCGAATTTTTTACCCGTGAGGAGTGGAGCTCGGATCGACAACTTGTTGACTCGAGTCACATGACTTAACACTACACACCTCGTACACACTCATTCGTAAGATTGCTCGAATCGAACCGGGATACGGTTTTCCAATCAAAACCGGGTCCAAGGCCAAAATGCTTATAAATAAACGCCTTGGGCTCTCATTTTACACATTCTCTCATTTGAGCAATTTTACAAATGAGCTCCGCCTTCTCTCTAGCTTTATCTTTTTAAAATTCGATACTTACTTAAGCATCGGAGAGGGCGCATCGAGTACCACCCCCTCTCCTAGTACTCGTTATTGTCCTTCCTGTAGGTCTCTGACGGCGACGTACGCGCAGAGCGACCCGCAAGCGTTCCAGAGCTTCGAAGAACCCCGAAAATTTACTACGTACACACCTGCACTAAGTACTGAACACCCGTTACCCGACAAGTTCAGGACTTAACAATGTCTAGCTAGCTCTTTTTTTGTTTTTTGTTTCTAATTATTCCACAATTCAATAACACCATTCATTCAGCTTGAAATCTATATGTGACCGGTTGATTTAGGTAAACTCACCGATATTGATGATCAAGTGGTTGTTGAACAGCTACTTGATATCATGGATAGAATTGACTATTTACGTCCATAAACGTGTCAATATACCTCCAACTGACAGACCCATTTGGCAATAAATGTACTTTGAAGATACAATAAGAACCCTTGAGCGTTTGATAAAGCATTTTGCACCTTCTGAGATTCCTCTAAAGTCTTCTTCTTCTTCTTCTGGTGAGATTCCAGCTCTACAATAATTTAGGATTATATTGTTGTATTTGGTTTCATTCATACCTATAATATATTTTATCCAATCATCATCTAATGTCCTAGCTATTCCATTAGTGCCGACATGTATGTATGTATGTATGTATGTATGTTTAACAACTTTTGCAGAAGATTCATCATGGCTTAATGATCTCAACTTTGATGACCATTGTTCAGCTCTCACCCCTCATATATTGTGATAAGATTATTACCATCCGTATTGGTGACTGTATCAACTCTGAAGAATCTCCAATATATATTATTATTATACTAGGTATTTGCCCGCGCAATGCGCGGGGTTTAATATTTATGTAATACCATTTATAATTTGGTGCGTGTCCTATGTTATTGAAATTATGTTTTCGATGCTAAGCACATTTTTCATAGTGTTTGCTTAAACTTGTACTTTGAATTTAAAGTATATGATTTTTAGTTCCTGCAATGAAATAAGATTCATATCATTCATAATATATGTTGGGATGCAGGTTCTCTGCCCCACTTTTCATGTCCTAGATCGTACCTCACCGTTAAGATCTTGACACGTATCACAGGTGTAATTAATTTTGTGATTTTTTTTCTTTCTAAAACCCTATTGGGATTGGTGAACTCTAGAAGGAAAATATTAAATCTAATGTCATGTGTCAAAATCTTAACGGTGAGGCACAATCTGGGACAAGAGATCTGAATCATATATGTTGCTGGTAAGTGATACAGACAATCGTCATATTTTAAGGAAAAGTGAACTAATATTCAGTAAATTGATAGACGTCATTATTATTTGTGATGACAGAAGCTAAGGTAAACATGTTGCTTAGGAAAGGGAATGTAAACGACTTAGTAGAACAAATATGGAAGTTCAAGTTAATATATTCTTAGTGCAGTAAAAATTAATAATGAATTAATTAGAGATTTACCTCAAGGCTGGGCCTAGTAATATGAGCAACAATTTAACGTAATGATAAATGATATGGATTCTCAACCTCACTATATACAAACACAAGATTTTAACTTCAAGAAATCTCCAGCATCCACTTGAATGTATTTCGATGTTACAGTTATCTTGAAAATCATTCAAGAAATTTATGAGAAAATAAAAGAGAAGTAAGATAGAGAAGAAGGTGTATAAGCTTAGATGCTTAAAAAGTCTACATAGTCAACCTCTATGAAGCACAGAACCAACTCAGTAAGTTTATTTTTTGTGGTTGATAACAAATCAGTTCTCTAGGCAAGTGTTCCCCAAAAGAATGATATTATAGCAGATAAGGTTGACATGAAACAAAAAAGAGTCTCTGCATGACAAAATTTGGTAACATCAAGTTTACTATACTATCTTGAAACCTGATATCCTTTCCTAATATAAAATAAAAGGCTAATACTAAAAGAATAGCTACAATCAGATTCGGTCAAGGAAATGAAAGTGAAATAATACAAAATGAAATGGAATAACATGATTTCCTAAGATAAACCTTATAATCCATTTATAAAACATAAAATGAAATGTATGCAAAATATTTTTTTAATTAATGAAAATTATACATCAGAATATGTTTATTCTAATATTAAATAAGAGTATGTCATTCGTATAGTTTTGTCAATAAGCTTTAAAACCCATTTTCACTCATGTATATAAAATATTAAAATTTATCTTAAACAACACTAATTAAAAATACACTAATAATAAAAGTTTGTTCATTTATTCAGTTGCGTTAATTATATTATTCAAATAAATATAATATTTTTTAACTATTGTATTTTATATAATTAATATAAAATAGTTTGGATTATGTATTGAAGTTCTCTTTAATTAATATTAATTTATAGATTAATTATAATACATGATATAATTAATTATATTCTTTTTGGGGAAAAATCATAATATACTAAAATAAATGTATTTTTAATATATATTATGAACAAAATTAATTTTTATCTATCACACAAAAAATAAGTCAACATCAGTTATAATATAATAATAATAATAATAATAATAATAGTAGTAGCAATAATACTTTGTTACACTATGGACTACAACATAATTATGAGGTTATGGGCTCATACGATATTTCATACGGCTTTCATTTGTTTTCAACCCATTAAAACATTACTAAACCTAGCTAACAAAAAAACCTAGCAAATAAAACAACATATAGGTAATAAAGACAGAGACATTTCGTCTACACCCAGTCCTCTATCTCGGTTTGTTTAGGATCTAGACCTGCATCGCCCCATGAACAGAGCCTCTCAACCCGACGCAACGGCAACCGCCTACACCGACTCCTCCACTCCGCGCCTACACGGACTTCGGTACGTCTCTACACCGTTAGATCTGTCGACCTGATAGCAACACCATGCAATACCTTCATCATGATAGAGACCGTCTACCTCCCATCGATCGGTCGATCCCAGCTACATCCGGAGATAGAGAGTGAGCAATCGCCAGTCTGCTAGTTGTTACGCCTCCTCCCATTGCCCGTCTGCCGCTCGGATACGAACCATTAGTCTTACCCACCAGCTGTAGTGTCGATCTGTTTCACTGCCTCGATTTTCTAGTTTTCAAAACCCTAATTTTAGTTGTTCATGGTTTCTCATTAACTTTCTTCTATATATATTTTGATTTTGTGGTGAATTTGCAGAATTAATTTTGGGTAGAGTAAGAGTTACGTTCTTTGAATTAATTGCAGTGTTTTTTAGTCATACTTTAATTGCAGAATTGATTCTGAAGTAACTGCAGACTTAATTCTGGGTTGAATAAGAGTTGCGTTATTTGAATTAATTGCATAATTGGTTCTGGGTAGATTTATGGTTATGAATGAGTTTTATTGTTAATGAAACGGCCAGAAGGTTGATTGCTTTTAAAATGTTAAAGAAGCTTAGAAGGAAAAATAGTGTGCAAATCACAAACCAATAAGAATTTGAGTTGCTGACATGGCAGCCAAAGAACCACCCTCGTATCTCAATTATATAATATATATAGATATATAGATAGATTATCAACCAATCAGAATCAGAATATTAGTAGCTGATGTGGCCACAAATCAGAAGCCTAATTAATTGGTAGTATCCAAATTATATAATATAATATTATCAACCAATCAGAATATTAGTAGCTGATGTGGCCACAAATCAGAAGCCTAATTAATCGGTAGTATCCAAATTATATAATATATAGATATCGAGCAAAATATAATCCAATAAGAAATAAATTACTGTTTTCCACCCAATCAAGACTCCAAGCCCAATAAGCTCACGGGCTTATTCGGCAGAGGGCCTTGGTTTTTTACTCAGGCCTAAGTTTATTAAGACATATGAAAACGTGTCTGCTGTCTGCGTGTCATACTCGGCCCGTGGGCCTGACTTATGTATTTTCTCTTACAAATTATTCTAGCTATCTACTTGGTTTTTTTTTTTTTTTTTAATGAAGATGGGAGTAGAATTGGGTTTAACAAACTCACTATTGACTATATTAAGTTGCTAGTGGAGCTATGTTGATGGGGTCAGTGTATGTGCTGGCCGTTCACCAAGTCTGATCGGCAAAAACCACAGACCGTGAGTATGAGAGTCCGGACATTACGTAGATCTAGTGTCGCCACTACTAGCCCATTCATTTACACTGGATTTTTTTTCCCTACCCGCTAGTCATCTTCTTAATTAATAAATATTTTTTTCTTCCAAATATGAAAGTAAAGTTTATTCGGAAAGTATTACTATATAATATGGTGTAGCGGTTTAGTGTTTCATACATTAACTAAATGTCAGAAATTCAAACTCCGCTAATAACCATGAGAATGGACAAATGACCATCACCTTACCCTATACAGACTGTCCCGATATAGTTCCTAATTAGCCTTTTACTAAATATATATATATATATATATATATATATATATATATATATACCATAATAATAATAATAATAATAATAATAATGATGATCAACAATCCCACTCTCATGTTAACTTTTCATCCCACTTCATTTTTTTTCTATTTCTTCGGTTAGTTGATTTAACAAATTATCAACAATTAATTAAATATCTCCATACCAATTTGAATAAAATCTTCGAATATATTATAATTTATTATTTTTTTTAAATATATTTTTTATAAATATTTTGATGTTATTGTGTGGTTATTTTGGCTAAAATAAGATGCAGGCAAAGTTTGAGTCTCAAATATAACTACAATAGAACTTCAAGGACAAATTAATTATATTTAGAAATTATTACAACAGAAAAAAATGAAAATAGGGAAAAAAAAATCTAGCAACCGAAAACGAAAAATAGAGGAAAGTTTACCAAAAAAAAAAGAAGAAGAATAGTGGAAAAAATCAGCGGCCGTAGTCTCCTTTGGAAGTATAATAAATTTGATCCACATTCATTTTGTATAGGTTTAAATTTGGACTTGCAGGTCATATGTGTATGTTCATTAAGTCATTTATGTTTTATCATTTTTACCTATTAAGAATCCACAACTAATTATAGTTGGTTTATGAATTAAGAATACTATATGTGTGCAGGAAGCAGAGAAGTACACGACTAAGATAAGATTACACGAATAAGGTTGAACATCCTTAAATTGTTTTTATTTTTGAAATCCAATTTCAATGTTTTTAATTTTTTAATCTATTTTTAATACCAAACTTAATTTTTTTAGTTTGCTTTTCTTACTCGCGTGGTGCGCGGGGTTAGCATCTAGTATTATATTAATTCGGCACCGGAAGCCCTCTGACTGACAGGTGGACAGTCCACGTAGTCACTGTTTCCTAATTTAATTAGAGTTCTCTAAATTATTTTTTTTTTTGCCAAGAAATTCATTCATTCATTCATAATGCAAATGTTCAAGGGGGGATAAATTCCCGATCCTTTGTAAGTAAATCAACAAGAGAGGGCGGGGGCGCACAGACCCAATTAACATTACACGACCTCTTTCTGGATTGTATAGCAACCCAGTTCGCACATTCGTTTGCTTCTCTAGGGATCCTTGACCAGATGACTCCACGAATACGAGTAGCTCGTTGTCGAAGGTATTTTGCTTGCGTGGTGATTCGCCAATTGGTCTTGGTTTCTTCGGCCATAATGCTTTGGATGGTCTCCGACGAGTCCGATTCGATGATGATATCCCTCCATCCTTGGGCAATAGCCAGTTCAACTCCATATTCCACTGTCTTCATCTCCAGTTCCAGCACGCCATGACCTTTGAAAAAACTATTACGACCCCCTAAGACTGATCCTGATGCATCTCGCGCAATAACCCCTATTCCACCATGACCCCGGGCCTCCTCATAAGATGCGTCACAGTTTATCTTGATCACTCCAGCAGGGGGGCATCCAATTGGTGCATCCCAAACGGCTTTGGCTACCCTCTATTCGGTTTGTGTCTGACCCGGTTGGATGGATTACCCAGAACTCGTTAAAATCACCCAAGGCCTTCTCTGATGTTGAAACAGGATTCGGATCCCCATTACCATGCATGGCCCTACACCGTTCCTTCCAAATGGACCAACACGTTACCCCTATCAATGACCACCTCATATGTTGTTCCTTTTTCGAGGTGTTAGGTATGTTCTTCAGCCATCTTAGAAAGCCTGATATGGTGCTTTCCGGGGTTTCACTTGGCCTTGTCGATGTCGTTGCAAACCAGACCGGCGTTGTCCATCCACATTTAAAAATCATGTGCTCAACAGTTTCGACTTCATCACAAAAGGGGCACTTCGGTTCTACATTCATTCCTCATCGATGAAGGTTGTGTCGGACCGCCAGGGAGTTAGATAAAAGGCGCCAGATAAATTCACGAACCTTTGGGATTGCTTTCATAGCCCAAATGTGCTTCCACTTGAGAGCCGCCCCGCTCGATACGTCGTCCGCGCCAATCATCTCTGTCTGTGGTCCTGGCTCCCTTGCTTGCTCGTATGCCGAACTGACTGTAATAACTCCAGATCTATTATAAGGCCAGATAAATTCATCCGGGGTCGGTTCGTCGGGTAAAGGAATGGCATGTATTGCATGCACTTCGTTCTCTGTCAACACTTCCCGCATCATCGTTAATTTCCATGTCCGACGCACCGGATCGATTAAGCTAGACACTCTTGCATTATCTCCTTCACCCATCGGTTGTTCCGCAGCACCCAATCGAAATCCAGGAATATTTGGGATCCAGGCGTTATTAAATATATTCACGCTCTGTCTGTTGCCTATCTTCCACATACCATGTTCCATGAGCACATCCCTCCCGGCTAGTAACTCGTCCATGCCCACGAAGCACGAGCCCCTTTTCTTGCATCTTGGAGTGTAGTATGCGGATAATAGATCCATTTTAGCATCCTAGCCCAATATGTCTCCGGCTGATTTAGTAATCGCCACGCCGTTTTTGTAAGCAGTGCGACATTGAAAGTTTGGAGCTCCTTAAATCCGAGTCCCCCAAGAGCCTTCGGCTTTGTGAGTGTGTCCCAAGATCGCCAATGCATTCGTCTTTATCCGCCCCTTTGCCCCCACCAAAAGCGAGCTATTAAAGAATTGATTTCCGCGCACCAAGTTTTTGGTAGAAGAAAAACACTCATCGTATATGTAGGCATGGCCATAACGACCGATTTAATGAGTACCTCGCGCCCGGCATTATTAAGTAGAAGTGATTTCCACCCTTGTAGCTTAGCCGAGATACGTTCCTTGAGATAACCGAGAGCTTCTTTTTTCGACCTTCCCCAGATCGTTGGCAGGCCTAGATATTTGCCCGGATTTCTTGTCGCACGGACTCCCAGAACATTCTCTACCGCCCTTTTTGTGTCTTCTCCCACATTCGATCCAAAGTATACATTGGATTTTGCCACATTCATTGCTTGCCCGGACGCCTCGCAATACCGATTCATAATGTTCTTAAGTCGCATAGCATTGCTTTCTGTCGCCCTTATGAAGAAGATGGAGTCGTCGGCGAAGAAAAAATGGTGCAACATCGGACAGCTCCTTTTTTTTGAATCCCGGCTAAAGCCCCTGTCTCGGCCTCAGCCGATACTAGCCGAGACAATACATCTGCCACAATGATAAATAAATAAATAGGGGGATAGCGGATCTCCTTGTCGTATTCCACGTGTAGGCCGGAAAGGGGTTGTCCGTTTACCATTTATCACAATTTGGTATGTAACCGATGATACACACGCATGAATAAGGTTGACCCATCGCTCGCAAAAACCAAGTCTTGTCATGGCTGCCGCAAGGAAGTCCCACTCAATTCTGTCATACGCTTTCTTCATATCGACCTTGATCGCGCAATCCTCACGTTTCGTGTTTCCCCGGATTCTCAGATAATGAAAAGCTTCGTGTGCAATGAGGATATTATCTTGGATAAGTCGGCCCGATACAAAAGCACTCTGATACGGGGAAATTAGTTCAGTCAAGTAGGGCTTCATCCGGTTCACCATGATTTTGGACACAATCTTGTACGCAAAATTGCATAGGCTGATCGGTCGAAATTCATTGGGGCTCGTCAGGTTTGGGATTTTCGGAATAAGGACTATGTCCGTTCTTCCTAGCATGTCTGATAGATATCCCGATTCAAAGAAGTCTTTAGCTAGCCGATACAGGTCCTCCCCCACCACACTCCAATATCTTTGGAAAAAGATACCCGGAAAACCTTTTGGACCCGGTGCCTTAGATCCTCCCAACCCAAAAGTAGCGCGTTTGACCTCCTCCATCTCAATTGGGCTCATTAAGTGCACATTCACCTGATCATTGACCATACTAGGGACGACATCAAGGAGGTCTCCCCAATTTCGATTTCCTTCGGTGGTGAAAAGTCGTTGGAAAAACGTACTCATAATGTTGCCGATGCCTTCTTCGCTCATGACCGGCTGGCCAGTCTCATCAACGAGGTGCATTATCTTTCTCCTCCTTCTTCGGTCTATCGTTGTCATATGGAAGAATTTCGATTTCTGATCCTCGTGATTTAGCCATTTAACCCTTGAGCGTTGCTTCCAGTAGATTTCCTCTCGTTTCCACAATTCACCAAGCCTTTTGAGAAGGTCCGCCTCCTCCGATATAGATCCCCCATCACCAGCCTGCTCCTTCAGTAGTTTAATTCGGGCATACACCGCTGTCATTTCCTTTTTGTTGTTACCAAATCGGGCCTTACTCCAAGTGATGAGATTACGTCGACAATTTGCGAGTTTCCGTTCTACAATGGCCCCTCGGGGTCCTCTGCGCGGTGGTAGTCGGGCTCCCCACGTCGTGCTAATCAATGGGTCACATTCCTCATGTTCCATCCACATCTCCTCAAATCGGAATCGGCGCGGGCCTCGTTTATCGCCATAGTTATAAACCACGGCAATTGGGCAGTGATCAGATCCAATAGCCGGTTCATGGACTGCTTGTGCCTTGGGATTTAGAGCTAACCATGCCGAGTTAACCAACCCTCTGTCGAGTCGTTGTCTAACAAGAATCCCGTTTCTTCTATTATTGGACCAGGTAAATGGTTGACCTTTGAAGCTCAGATCCATTAATCCCGCACCATCGATCATCGCGTTGAAAGTTTCAATTCGGTTTTGATCCTTCATTGACCCTCCCCTTTTTTCGTGATGTGCTCGGATTTCATTGAAGTCGCCCACACACAGCCATGGCCCTGTCCTCCGCCTAGATATACGTAATATCGTTTGCCAATTTTCCATGCGCCTATCCAAGAAAGGATTACCGTACACACACGTCAAATACCACAACGCACCTGTTGATTCACAACGGACGGTACAATCAATAACGTTCTTTTATTTAAACAAAACACCAATGCTAACATCGTTATTCCACCAAAGGGCTAGACCGTCGGATCGACCCTCCGGATCTACATAGACCGCGTTCCGCATTCCAACTTCTTGTATCGCCCTCTCACATACTCCCGACTGATTTTTTGTCTCCATAAGGAAGATAATGGTCGGGTTATACCTTCCTTGTAGGTCCTTGATATGTGGAATCGTTAGGTCGGACCCAATTCCCTGACAATTCCAGAAGAGTAGACTCATGGCCCCCGTGTAGCTGTTTCGGGACAGCTACCAGAACCCGTAATGTTAGTCAATTGTAATCTCGTTGATGCCGATATCCTTCCTCGGCCCCGACTTCCCATTGGTCGTCCCCTTCCCCTTCCACGCCCCACATACCCTCTTCCATGCACGTGAGGAACAATAGCTAGGGTTTTGCCCTTCTTTCGCTCCACCACCTCGATGTCATCGTCCTCCCCTACTTTCCTCTTCAATGATAGGCGGTTAATGATCAGGCTTAATCCAGTTTGGACAGGGGGTATGATGCCTTCTCTTATTGGCGATGAGTGTTCTATAATTTCCTCGATCAGCGGCTCCGTATTGATCATTTGCTCGGTGGATTCCTCGTTTATCATTTGAAAGTCGACTGCATGATTCACGGGTGTAGCCGGCAGATATGCCATCATAGAGAGGTTTGTGTCGTCTGTACCATCCACATCTTCATTATGTTGGGGTGGTTTTCGTCCTTGGGTGCTACATTCTGGTTGTGGCATGGTTATAATGATAGGGATTTGTATTTGTGCATCAATCCTTCGGCTACTTCCTGGGCGTTCAAACTTATTCCTTAGCACCGTAGGTTGTTCTTGACTGTCTTGATTCAAACCTTCTTCTTCAAGCACTGAGGTTCCTGTAGCCCTCTCCATTAATTTTTTCCATTGCATTAGTCCTTCACCAGATTGATTGCTCTTCTCCTTTTCCTTAGTATCCATAGTATTCTTCGTATTTTTCTTTGGACGTACACACCTGAGCCAAGAGCCATACATCGGGTAGTCGGGTCTTGCCTCTGACTTGACTACTGCCGCATTACAATGTGCTAAGGAATGACCGAGCTTCCCGCACCCATAGCAAAAATCCGGTAGGCGTTCGTACTTTACATCCGCCCAGAGATCCTCTCATTTGTCATTCGTCCACCAAAATCCCGGGAAAAGAGGTTTAGAGACATCAATCTCCACCTTCATGCGAATATAGCCTCGAACGTAACCCTCGCTTCCACCTATCGGTTCGATGTCGATTAAGGATTCAAAATTCGCACCAATGGTCTTTGCATTCTCTAAATTTAAATACATAATATTGATTGATTGAAAATTAAGAAGTATTTTTACATCCTTTTTTAATCTCTACGCAATTTAAAGAAACAAATTAATCAAAAGTTTCCTTTTAAATAATAAATCTATACAGTTTAGTTCCGGAAGACCATAGGCCGCCACGTAAGCACAATGTATATATAGATAATAATAAATAATATTATGCTATAAAACATCTATCTATAATAAACTTACCCGGATGAGCATGAACGTAGGTGTATATTGTTTAATAATAGTAATATTGTTATGAATATATTTAGTGGATGTTCAAAATTATGTGTATATACCATCTTCCTTGTTTAGACTTTCCGAGTATTAAATTTACTTCCTCCACAAGTATATGTAATCCCTATATAAGGGCTCCTTATGTGTGATAATAAGATCATTCTCAAGTTCCCTCTTCTATTACCTCTCTACTTTCGTAACACGTTATCAGCACGATATCTCTCGATTATATATTTTTTTAGCAACACATATTTCAAGATTCCACGACCACAGTGCAGTGCTGGGCGGAAACCATACTCATATTAGGGTTGCATACATGGAGCAATATATAATATAACATCAGCGAAAAAAAAGGAGATTTATTATTATTATTATTATTATAAAATTATATTGATTGATTATTTTATATTCTAATCACTATTATTATCATGTGTAAAAAAAAGGTCGAATTATGTGGAGGAAGCTAACATAATTAATCGATTGGTTTCCCCGAGAGAGGATGAACATCACACCGATCTAGACGTCCGGGACTGCTCCACACAGATCCACTTCACCATCACAGATCATGGCTAGAACGGAAGACGAATACGATTACCTCTTCAAATAAAAAAGATGAGTATACCTATTATAACTAAATTGATATATGGGTTAAACTGAATAATTTATTTCGGTAAAAAAAAAAAACTATTTGTCGCGAATGATTAACTGAACATGCAAAACATAGCTATTTATACGAAGTTATTTATTTATTTCTTTACATTTTTTTATTATTATTTATATCTTACATATACAATATATATTATTATAAAGAATTGATTACGCCGCAATCATCATTATGATGACGATGAATAAAATAACAATATGCGGATTATGTTACAAGAAATACATGACATATCTCCTACGGAAATACGAAAGATATACATATCAGTTAAACCTGAAGTTTACTGATGCATTGAGGTAAACCAAAAGTTTTACCCATATAATACAATATTTGGCGTGACCGGTTACAGACCATTCCAGGTCACTTAAGATGCGCAATACATTATTTGGAAGAACCTGGAGATTCTCCATAAATCATTATGATAATTGCTCTCAAAGGAAAATTCATTATGTGATCATCATCAACTAAGTTCGGGATAAATTCCCCTTGTTTGTGGAAATTATAAAAAGGTGAATATGGGCCCGTTCACCTGCCATGTGGACCGATATATTATTTTAAAAGATGCATCTACAATATGGTCGCATGTGCATTTAATTATCACGAATTTGCAATAGCAAAATTTCTAGATTATGCAATAAAGAATGATGATGATATTGAAAGTTGATATTTAGTACAAGATTCAGACAATTACATGTCCAGATTTGCAGTTTAGCATAAAAGTTACAAAGAGCCTCCAATAAAATAGCTATACTGCTACCGATGAGAGCAAAATTGAGTATAAATGCATATTATTATGCAAACAGCAGTATAATTTCCCATCAAGCCAATTTTAAATCATAGCTCTCCCAATTACAACCAACTTTAGTCAACATAAAATTTTCCCATATATGTATTTTATGATGTGCGATATATATTTGAACTGCTCCACCGAATTGCACAAAGATGGGTCTTGAATGTTGGGAACAATGTGTTGGATAAATATCAATTATTTGGGAATAATGGGTGATATATATTAAAGCAAGAGTTGCTGATTTTCATTGATGAACAAATTTTCCCAACATTAGGGGAGAAAATAAGCAGCTGGCAGGAAAGAGATTGACTGAAAAAAAAAAGTTTGTTACTATCTCAGTTGGATCCTCGCATAATAAGAATACGAATCTGAAGTTCAGAGATATAAATATTTACAAATACTGTCAATCAAGTACTTAGTGACTTTATGAGACCCAGAAAGTCATTAGTCAATTACCGGCTGCAAATGCTCCGATTTGAAACGTCCAGTTAAGACGAACAATAATGAAAAATAATTCATGCCTGAAGTGTGTGATATTGGTTCCAAATATTTTTAACAAGAATGGAGCACGGAAAGAAAATAGATAAATATGGTCTTATTACGGAGGCGATTTCTCAAAAAGGAAAAGAGACATAACTAATTATGAAACCCCAGAAGTGGTTCAGGTACCGGAAAATAATTGTAATAAAGAGATCTCGATGAGTTATGTTATTAATGGGAATTTATGGAACTATGCATATCAAGTTGTCGACAACTGTTTTGAATATTATTTTTGAGTGAAAACTTAAAACAATACGAGGATCTTGAGCTCAATATGTTAAACAAATATTATGATTGGCCAAAGTTTGAAAAGACGCAAGTATTAACATGAAAAATGCAGAAGGTGGAAGCCAGTGGATACAAATTATTTCCCGCATAAATAAATTGTGTCGTAGGATATATACGCACAACATGTGGTACAAATGTTATATGCAAAATTCTGGTAATTATTATATGGATCATTTAGTGGAGCAATCACCTTCAAATATATTATTACGTGGCAGTACATAAAAAGTTTTGAATGCGTCCCACATATGAATTATTTATAGTATTTTTAGGTGGCTAATTTGATAGGAAAAATTAAAGTGAAAATCCTAGAAGGATTGAAATTGCTAGCATGAAATTTTTCCAAAAATGTTGGATAATAAAGATATTGTACCATTTAAAATAATACAGGCAATGTTATATTCTCCACAATGTATAGCTCATTTGAGCTAAGATATATCAGATGATATTATGTGAATCAAGAAAACTGATATTTTGATAAGTTGAATTGATCACGCTATAGCCGAAAGGGGCATCGCGTAAGGGGGAGAATTTAAAGATATTGAAACTCGTGAAGAGTTTGTAAATACAATCAATTTATTGATGATGTTAAATTCAGACAAAATATATTGAAAGGACAAAGGTTTGGCTCGGCCTGAAGATCGAGTACTTAAGAGATTGAAAATAATCTTGTCTTATAAAAAAGAAAAATGTCTTGAAGCTATTTTGCATAGATAAACACATCTATTGAGTACCTTAATTATTGTAAGAATTCCATGAGTTTAATATCATGACGAATCAAGACCTAAATTAATTTGCTACACAAATGTAAGTTATAACATGGAAGTGCACAATTTTCAAATGTAGCATTATATTGTGTATATATATATATATATGAAGATAATGCAGGTTATATAGCTCGAGTTGAAGATTGTTATATCAAATGAGACATACAAAACACATTCGCCTCAAGTTATTCTTCATCCAACGAATTTGTTCATATGACTATCTAGCGGATCTTTTCAAGGAGGCTTTATCGACTGCGACATCTGGAATATTGGAGAACATGATTGGATTGCGTCGACTTAATGAAATTACGCGATGTCAACATCAGGGGGAGAATCTACACCGCTGCACTCTTTTTCCCTTAACCAAGGTTTTATCCCATCGGGTTTTCCTGGTAAGGTTTTTAACGAGGCAGCTTACAAAAAGGGATCCATAATTGTGTACTCTTTTTCCTTCACTAGATTTTTATCCCAATGGGTTTTTTCTAGTAAGGTTTTAACGAGGCACAATTCCCTTATGAACATCCAAGGGGGAGTGTTATGAATATATTTAGTGGATGTTCAAAATTATGTGTATATACCATCTTCCTTGTTTAGACTTTCCTAGTATTAAATTTACTTCCTCCACAAGTATATGTAATCCCTATATAAGGGCTCCTTATGTGTGATAATAAGATCATTCTCAAGTTCCCTATTCTATTACATCTCTACTTTCGTAACAAATATAATATTATTTATTGTGTAGTAAGTGTGCATATATAAATAGATTTATTTCACTATTAATTATATATTTAAATACCATGTTTTGTGGGCCATTAATATATATACATATATGTAACTACTTTGTATTTAACCTTTAATTAAGTTCCTTATATAATAAATATATTTATCAATTTAATATATATATATATATATATATATAATTTACATTCGATGAAGAATCAATATATATTACATATCTACTATCTACTATATTATATTAATTCGGTATCGGAAGCCCTCTGACTGACACGTGGACAGTTTGTCCAGTCAGCGTTTCCTAATTTAATTAACATTTAATTGACACTCTATAAATTTAGATACAACATATTAATTGAGTGTAAATTAAGAATTTTTTTTATATCCTAATTTAGGCTCTACGTAAAATAAAGAAACAAATTAAATAAAAATTTCCATTTAAACGCATTATCTATACAGTTTGGTTTCGGAAGACCATAGACTGTCACGTAAGCAATATATATATAGAATAATAATTATTATATTATGCTATATAAAGAAATACAATAATAGATGATAAAACATATATTACGTTATGGTCATATTATACCATAAGTAATCACGGCCAAATCTAAACCAACCCTATATTAAATGTTATATATATATATATATATATACAATATTAATTAGCTAAATTAAAGCTAACATTTTGTATAATATAGTAATATAAAATCACGATTAAAAAGAAATCCACTATGTATATATAAATAATCCTCAATTTGTTAAACTCTTACTATTGCATTCTCTTTTTAACTAATGCCTAATTAATTTTTCTCATGTTGACAGAGGGGAATGTTGTTGGAAGAAGAAGGGGCAGCCGGACACCACATGCATCTCCCAAGTTAGAAGCCCCTTCAAATACGTTTTTGTCATGCCATAGCCCATGATGGGTTCCGATGTAATCGTTAGCCCCGTTAACAGTCAATGGACGGCGAGTAGGTCCAATGGGCCTTGTGAAAGTCTGGAAGGCCCAGAGGCCCAGTACTAAGGGTCCCGACTTAAGCGGCCCCGACATAAGAGCCGAACGCTCCCGACAGGAAGCCTCCGAGCAGGCCCCGATATGCCTTAGCAAAGGCCCCGATAATAAAGCCCCGCAGAGGCTGGACCTGTCCCGTAGAGACTGAAGGTCCTGGGTGGTGATCTAGAATGAGACAACTCTGGAGTCCCCGACAGGAGTCGAGACTTGTGATCAGAGGATAAGACCGAGAAATCCGCCTACTAGATAAGAGTAGTGGGAAGACGGTTAAGATACAGATAATCTCCCCCGAGATACGCAGGGCGTGCCCGAGATACACGGCGGTATGGGTAAGATACGCGGAGCGTGGGGCGAGATATACGGAATCGTGGCGAGATACACGGAATCATGGGCAAAACGGCCAATCACGGCCACAGGTAACTGAGTAACTTCCCCTCCTATATAAAGGAAGAAGTTACCTCAGAAAAGGAATAATCTAATACGAACTTAGACTTTTGCTTATCACCCCATTGATCACCATACTCATTTAAGCATCGGAGAGGGATTCTGGGTCACCACCCAGGTCATCCCCTTTTGCAGGATTACGCGGAGCCCAGGAGTCCAAGCTTTCCGTCAAGGACGTAACGGAGCTTCGCTCGTGATCCAACAGCCCACATGTAAGTATTCGAGTAAATTTTTCTTGATATGATTCCTTTTAAGAGATAATTATACTCATAAGTACACGTCCATTTAAGAGATCACACATCCTGCGACACTTCTATCATCACGCCTCGGGCTTAAATTGAACGTATCCGAACTTGAAACGGATCTTCTTGAAAACCTAAACCTCTCATTTTCATAAATTGGAAATATAACTATTTGTCAATAAACAACCTTGATGAAAATTGTGGTGTTTGATTCTATTTATAGATAAGACGATGAATACGTAACAACTTCGTTGATGAATGCATAACAACATCGTTTTTATGAGGGAAATGGAATGCGGGAAAGAGCAGGGTTTGGTACCTTGCTCCATTAAAGTGAATTAGTATTTATTAGAAATATAGAATATAACCGATCAATAATTTTTTTATATAACCAATCAAGATTTTTTGCTAATATCTTATGATGTAAGGTCATTAATACACATTGATTCCATTGTTGCTTTTGTGTCTATCTTAGTTGGTACGGTTTAAGGATTTTACTATCGTCAGCCACTACATGCTGCCTTGAGGATTGATTTACTGCAATCTATCGGTTTATAGGATCATTCCAGAGGTAAGTCTCATTAATTATTGATTTTGCTTTTTTTAAAAGTTTTTTTTTTTTTTTTTTTTTTGCTTTTGTTTTTGTGATATATGCATAATAGGGTTGGTTGTGATGTAAACTTTGCAGATGTGGTTGTTGAGAGCAAACCGGGCAAAATCTTCGGCAATCAATTAGTTAGTGACCCCTTAAGAAGATCTTCATTCCCTGTGCCCTCGTGTAAGTTATTAGCTTATAAAAAAAATTGACCCTCATGTAAAAGCACATATACAACTGTCTTAAGAAATAATATTAAATAAATGTCTTATTTAAGAGCTTTTTATTATTTTTTCACTTTTTCACAAATTAAGCTTTATAAATGTAGACATATGCCATGAGAGGTGGAAAATTGCTGAGGTAGAAAGTTAATTATGATATTGAAAAAAAAAAAAATAATGATGATAGGACATTCTAAGATTTTATTGTGAAATTGTAGTTACATGAAAAATATAAATGTTCTTCAAAATATTTATATATTTATATATAATAAATACAGTATATAAAAAAGAGAAACATATAACTTATATAGAATATATATATATTAAAGACCAATTAGAGAACTATATTCAAATATATATATATAATACGTTTGAAAAAATATTTAAAAAGCTATATATATAACAGAAATCAGTGTCTTTTTTTTTCACTTATTTATATAGTATTTTTTAAAACATCTCCTATTTTTTGTTCTATATAAAACAAAGAAACTTTATACATAAATTAAGAAATAAATAAATATTTTTTATTTAAATAAAAAATCTATACATTTTGATTGATAAAGCTTATGAGATCGCCACCTAAGTGAAACATTATATATGTACTGATGGGTTCCGATGTAATCGTTAGCCCCGTTAACAGCTAATAAACGGAGGGTAAGCCTAGTGGGCCTTGTGTAAGACCTGGAAGGTCCAGAAGCCCAGTATGAAGGGTCCCGACGAGATCGGTCCCGATATATGAGCTGAACGCTCCCGACGAGAAGCCTCTGAGTAGGCCCCGATATGCCTTTGAGAAGGCCCCGATAATAAAGCCCCGAGAAAGTTGGCTCTGTCCCGTGGGACGAGGGGTCCTGGGTGGTGACCTAGAATGAGATAACTCTGGAGTCCCCGATATGGATTGGGACTTGTGATCAGAGGATAAGACCAAGAAACCCGCCTACTAAATAGAGTAGTGGGAAACGGTTGAGATACAGATAACCTCCCCCAAGATACGCAGGGCGTGCCCGAGATACACGGAGCGTGGTCGAGATACGCGGAGCGTGGGGCGAGATACATGGAATCCTGAACGAGATATACAGAACGTGGGTAAAACTGCCAAGCGCGGTTACAGGTAACTGAGGCAACTTCCCCTCCTATATAAAGGAGGAAGTTACCTCAGAAAACACACATTCTAATACGAACTTAGATTACTGCTTACCACCCCATCGTTCATACTCTCATTTAAGCATCGGAGAGGGATTCTGGGTCACCACCCAGGTCATCCCCTTTTGCAGGATTACGCGGAGCCCAGGAGTTCAAGCTTTCCGTCAAGAACGTAAAGGAGCTTCGACCGTGATCCAACATTGGCACCGTCTGTGGGAATCTGACAAAAAGTCACAATAGTTTCTACTAGATCGATGGCTGGTGGTGGCAAGCAGAAGAAACAAGCTCTGGCAAGCAGTTCTCGCCCTGCTGGAACTGTGAATTCCGCGTTGCCGGAGCATGCTGCTGAACAAGGTGAGCACCCTGTTGTTTCTCAAACAGGGGGGCATGGTGAAGATTATGAGGTCTCAGTCCGAGACACGGCGGTGAACATGGAGGATATCCCGAGAAGGGAGGTGGATGCTCCTCTAAATCCTGTGGTGCACAGAGAGGAAATCCCGCGGAGGGAGGTAGGTGCTTCCTCAAACCCGGAGTTGGCTAAGGCAGTGGCCGATGCTATGCCCATGTTCTTGGCGGCCATGGAGGCTTTGCTAGACAAAAGAGAGGCTGCCAAGAGGGGAGAAGAGTTGCCTCCACGAGAAGAGTTGCCCCCATCTCCTCCGAGGGAGGTTCAAGAAGAACAGGAGGTTCAGCCCAGGAATAAGGGTAAGGAACCCGCGCACTCGGAAAAGTTCGTGGTCGACGGTCCCAGACCATTGCAACACAGGACCATTCCCCTGAATGGCCCCATCACCCCTGATCAGGTGGTGAAAATCATCAACATCTGTATGGGCGACCAGAAGCATATTGATGGATATGTGCCCAATTCGAGTTCGTATTTATATTACGGGCCTCGTAAACACGTCAAAATTACATCTCGACTCGGAAAACGTCTCTAAAGGGTCAAAACGGTCCGGAAGTGCGTTACGCGCGTCAGGACCGGACCTCCGGATTGCATTGCGGGTATCGTGCGATTACCGTTTCCGCGATTACCGTTACGTGTAGAGAAGTCAAGTTCGCGCATTGCCAATATGGGTGACGGTTACCGCTTGTTTTCTTGAACCGTCATCAAACCGCTTTAAAACCGGGTCCGGTCCCAAGGAAGCCTATAAATAGGAGGCCTTGGCCACCCATTTTCACACATCCTCTCATTTGCCCAACTTTGGTATTTTGAGCTCTGGCTTCTCTCTAGAAATATTCTCTCTCTAGAAATTACTCTTTTACCCCTATAGTGACTTAAGCTTCGGAGAGGGCTCCGCTAGCACCACCCCCCCCTCTCCGTACTAGCATTGGTCCTTTGTGCAGGAATTGTCGCCCAGACATCCGCATTTATGCACAGACCACCGCCTCCTGAGACACAGCCATACCGAGACACAAACCTTTACGGGAGTCAACCGAACACTCGCCATTGGCCCAACCTCTTCCAGACGAAGGGTTACAGCCCGAAAACCCGCACAACCGCACAAACAGACGTGTCCTCACGATCCGGCATCAGAGGCTCTCTAGCTGACACGTAAGCAGTAATTAATAAATGAATATGAATAAATTAAAATAGGTAACTACACTGACAAACAATATATCCTATATAAATATAATAAATAGGTAAATACACGGACAAAAAAATATTACATATGTATGTTCAAGCAAATATTGCCCAAGTGATTAGCATTATGGAAAAACAATATATGGATTAAAATAAGTAAATAAATAGGTATATATACACGGACAAGCAAATATTGCTTATATAGTTATGGACAAATAATTATATGGAAAATAAATATATTTATTACATTAAAATAAAAATAAATAGGGAATCAAGCATAATAAAGGTGATGAGGGTGATAGCAAGCAAAGATAGAATAAGAGAAGAAGAGAATTAGAAGAAAAGGAATTAGATGATATATTGAGTTTCTTGAAGAAGAGACTAATCAGTACCATGCATAAACTGACAAAAGGGTACAGCTACTTTTTATAGTAAATATTCATTAGCTACTCTGATCCCTAAGGCATAACCAACTCTCCATACTTCCTACAGCAGAACATGACTTTCTCAGGCTGCTGCTGTGTCGAGCTGGGCCGCGGCTTTCTTCTTGGACTGGTTTGCATTCCCATTTCAGCTGGGCATGTATGGGTTGGTCCTGCATCAATACTCCCCCCTCCAAAGACCTTGTCCCCAAGGTCAAAATCTGGATATCGAAGACAAAAATCATCCAAAGGCTCCCAAGTTGCATCGGCAGGTGATGAATGCATCCAATGAACAAGCAGCAGTGGAACAGCACGGTTGCCTCTCTTCCCAAGCTTATCATCCAGAATGGCCACGGTGCATGTATTTGTGGTGTAGACAACTCCGGTGGTAGAGGAACTGCAGTTGGAGCTGCACCGTGAACCTTCTTCAACTGAGATACGTGGAACACTGGATGAATTTTGGTCGTGGCAGGGAGTTCCAAACGATATGCCACCATCCCAACTTTCTGCAGAATTTTGAAGGGCCCAAAAAACTTGGGTAGCAGCTTATGAAGACGATGAGCTTTCAAGGAGGTTTGCTGGTAGGGATGCAGCTTCAAGTAGACTAAATCTCCAACCTCGAAGCTCCTTTCGGACCTGTGTTTATCGGCATGCTGCTTCATTCGGTGGCTAGCTCGAACAAGATGGAACTTGAGCAAACGAATAGCAGCTTCTCGGTCACGCAATAACAAATCTGCAGCAGGGACCATGGAGTCGCGAGGGACATAAGAAACGTGCAGAGGAGGGGGAATGCCGTACAGCGCCTGAAAAGGTGACATCTTGATGGTGGTATGTGTAGTGGTGTTGTACCACCATTCGGCTAAGGCCAACCATTTGAACCAAGTGTTGGGACGCTCACTGGTCATGCAGCGCAGATATGTTTCCAAGCACCGATTCACCACTTCAGTTTGACCATCCGTTTGAGGATGGAAAGCAGAAGAAAGTTTGAGCTGAACATCCTACAACGTGAAAGCTCCTTCCAAAAACTGCTTACAAACACGGGGTCACGGTCGCTAACGATGGATTTTGGAAGACCATGCAGCTTGTAAACGTTGTCAACAAATGCTTGAGCCACCGTTGTTGTCGTGTAGGGATGAGCGAGCCCAATAAAGTGAGCATACTTCGATAATCGATCAACGACCACCATAATGACATCCTTTCCCTGAGAGCGAGGTAGACCGGTGATGAAGTCCATAGTAAGGTCCGTGAATAGACCATCCGGTACCGGTAGCGGTTGTAGTAAACCTGGAGGTGACACATTCTCTACCTTATGTTGTTGGCAAGTTTGACAAGTCCGAATGAATGCACGAATATCCTTCTTGGCGCCCTTCCAATAGACCACCCCGGTTAGACGCTGTGTGGTGGCATGAATTCCGGAATGTCCTCCCAGCGCCGACCCGTGCACGAGCTCTAAAATTTCTTGGCGTAGAGTAGTGTCTAGCCCTACTACAATCCGACCCTTCCTCCAAAGTATATCATCCTTCCAAGAGAATCGGGAAGGTCCCGAACCAGCTTGCAGAGCAGAAATCAATTTGGTGCATTCATCATCGTGGGTCCAACTCAACTTAATATGATCAAGAAGAACTGGTGGCATCGAGGAAATTGTGATCATTGCAAGGTTTGCTTCCGGAAGGCGAGAAAGACTATCTGCTGCGATATTTTCCTTCCCCGACTTATATTGGATTTCGTAGTCGAAACCCAGCAACTTTGCCAACCAAGTATGCTGCAAAGGTGTAGAGACTCGTTGTTCAAGCAGATACTTGAGACTTTGTTGATCAGTTTTGATCACAAAATGCCTATCTATAAGGTAGTAGTGCCACTTTTTTATTGCGAACAAAATGGCGAGCAACTCCTTCTCATATGCTGAGAGTCCTTGGTGACCGGCATATAATCCCTTGCTAATATAAGCAATGGGATGTCCAGATTGCATCAAGACATCCCCAATTCCAACAGAAGAAGCATCGGTCTCTACAACAGAGACTTTGTTGAAATCAGGTAAAGCCAAGACCGGAGATGTAATTAGGGCGGTCTTAAGAGTGTGAAAGGCAGATTCAGCAGCTGTAGACCAAAGGAATTGATCCTTCTTCAATAAGTCTGTTAATGGCTTGCTAATTGACCCATATCCACGAATAAAACGTTGGTAATAACCCGTTAATCCCAAGAATCCCTGTATTTTTCGAACGGATGAGGGAGCAGGCCAGTTTGCTACTGCTGCAACTTTTGATGGATCAGTCGACACTCAAATTCTAGTAACGATGTGACCGAGGTATTCGACTTGTGACCCCCCCAAAAGAACACTTGCTCCATTTGGCAAAGAGAGCATTGGCACGTAAGATCTCCAAAACTGTTTTCAAGTGCTCTAAGTGCTGCTCTTCGGACTTGCTGTAAATGAGGATATCGTCGAAGAAAACTAAGACGAAGCTGCGGAGG
The DNA here is from genome assembly GCA_036873135.1 of Clarkia xantiana subsp. parviflora. Taxonomy (NCBI): domain Eukaryota; kingdom Viridiplantae; phylum Streptophyta; class Magnoliopsida; order Myrtales; family Onagraceae; genus Clarkia; species Clarkia xantiana. The sequence goes on from JAPTYO010000003.1 coordinate 19,286,702, forward strand.
AAAGGATGGAATATTGAATTCATGAGATGCTGGAAAGTGGCTGGGGCGTTTGTGAGCCCAAATGGCATGACCAGAAATTCATAGTGCCCCTCGTGAGTACAGAAGGCCGTTTTATGGACATCCTCATCTCTCATACGAATTTGATGGTAACCCGACCGTAGAACGAGCTTGGAGAAGATGGTCGACCCATGGAGCTCATCGAGTAACTCCTCAACTAGAGGAATCGGAAATTTGTTCTTCACGGTAGCTGCATTCAACTTTCGATAATCAATACACATCCGCCACGTCCCATCCTTCTTTTTTACCAAGATTACTGGGGCTGCAAAGGAACTATGACTGGGCTGAATGAAGCCTTGTTGCAGCAATTCCTTGATTAAATGGTCAATTGTTGTCTTTTGGATTGTCGGGTAACGATAAGGACGCATCGTGATGGGCGATGAGCTATCCCGCAATACTATTGAGTGGTCATGACTTCGGTGAGGAGGGAGTTGGGTGGGCTCCTGAAATACATCAGTAAGTTCATCCAAAATGCCTTGAATGGCTGGTGTAATTGCAGGTTCAACAGTAGGAGCATGAATTTGAGATTGCTCCGTAGGAGAACCATAACACTGCATAGGTGGATTGCTGCTACCTTTGTCCCTTTCTCCAGCAATTTCTGCATTTTGCCTGAGCTGGTTACTTCCACATATGCCTCATTAATTCCTTGTATCTTGTGTTGAACAGTACCATCATAAAACTTCATATAAAGCTGCTTGAAGTTCATGACTACATCACCGAAAGTTGCCAACCAATGAGCCCCAAAAATCAGATCGTAACTATCCATAGGGAGAAGAAGGACATCAGCAGAGTACTCCTTGCCCTGTAGTGACCAAGTAAAACCCTTGCAAGCGAACTCGCAAGACCTGTTGTGACCATCCGCGACCACCACCTTCAATGGGGCGACCTTCAAGCAAGAGCAATTCAATCGTTTGGCCATCTTGACATTCAGAAAATTATGAGTGCTTCCTGAATCTGTAAGTATATGCAGCTTGGTATTTCTCACATAACCCTCCACCTTGATGGTATTTCCCCCAAAAGAGCCATTAATAGCATTCAAAGACAACAATGGTTGATCATCCCCTTCAAGTTTCTCAACCAGTAAAGCCTCCTCTTCTCGATATCTTCCGCCTCTAATTGAAACAACTGAGGTTTCTTGCATTTATGACCTGGACTGTATTTTTCATCACATCCAAAACACAACCCCTTAGCTCTTTTCTCATCAATTTCTTTATTTCGTGATTAATCGACTCATTCGGGAACCTGCGTTTCTCCAATTAGGCACAGAACTAGCAGCAGCTATAGGTTTAACATAGTTAAATGGAGTTGAGGCAGCAATTTTGGGTCTGGCAGGCAGAGCAAAATCAGCAGCTAATGCAGCTAGTGTAGTCTCACGCAACTTAGCTAGCGAATAAGCATCATACAACGTTTTGGGTCGAAACATTCTTTCCTCACCCTGGAGCTCCAATTTTAGGCCACCAACAAAATTACTGATCGCCTGAGTTTCTGTGATCGGGTCAATGAGCTGGACTCGATTAAACAGGGTATCGAAGTTTGCGAAATAATCAGTTAGCGAGCCCGTTTGCTTCTTGTTCTTGAGATTGGAGACAGGATCGTCGAAGGAGCTAGATCCAAATCTGGACTCAATCGCCGTGGAATACTCCTCCCATGTGAGGATCTGGTTGTGAGCGGCCTTCATACAGAGGTAGGATTGGTGCCATTGCAAAGCGACTCCCTCCAAGTGAAAGCGACTCCCTCCATGTCAGGGACCTCAGCCATCTTAAAGTAGTGAGAGCAGCGGTAAAGCCATCCCGCAACATCGTCTCCACTGAAACGAGGAAAATCCAACTTCCCTTTTCTGTAACTTCGAGGTCCACCTGCAGATCCATGAGAATAGGATGAAGCCTCTTGTTCTACGTTCACGATTCCTTTTTGGCGTATCCACTCAAGTGTTAGCTGAATCCATTCAACGTGGCTTTGATTTCCTCCAGCGCCAGATCATGTCGCTCAGATGAAGCTTTTAGCTCGGCCACGGTACGCTCCAATTCTTTAGCTCGAGTTCCATCAGCCACCTAAGTGAGAAATCAGTGTGTTTTTTTTTCACTTATTTATATAGTATTTTTTAAAACATCTCCTATTTTTTGTTCTATATAAACAAAGAAAATTTATACATAAATTATGAAATAAATAAATATTTTTTATTTAAATAAAAAATCTATACATTTTGATTGATAAAGCTTATGAGATCGCCACCTAAGTGAAACATTATATATGTACTGATGGGTTCCGATGTAATCGTTAGCCCCGTTAACAGCTAATAAACGGCGGGTAAGCCTAGTGGGCCTTGTGTAAGACCTGGAAGGTCCAGAAGCCCAGTATGAAGGGTCCCGACGAGATCGGTCCCGATATATGAGCTGAACGCTCCCGGCGAGAAGCCTCTGAGTAGGCCCCGATATGCCTTTGAGAAGGCCCCGATAATAAAGCCCCGAGAAAGTTGGCCTTGTCCCGTGGGACGAAGGGTCTTGGGTGGTGACCTAGAATGAGATAACTCTGGAGTCCCCGATATGGATTGGGACTTGTGATCAGAGGATAAGACCAAGAAACACGCCTACTACATAGAGTAGTGGGAAACGGTTGAGATACAGATAACCTCCCCCAAGATACGCAGGGCGTGCCCGAGATACACGGAGCGTGGGCGAGATACGCGGAGCGTGGGGCGAGATACATGGAATCCTGAACGATGTATACGGAACGTGGGTAAAACTGCCAGGCGCGGTTACAGGTAACTGAGGCAACTTCCCCTCCTATATAAAGGAGGAAGTTACCTCAGAAAACACACATTCTAATACGAACTTAGATTACTGCTTACCACCCCATCGTTCATACTTTCATTTAAGCATCGGAGAGGGATTTTGGGTCACCACCCAGGTCATCCCCTTTTGCAGGATTACGCAGAGCCCAGGAGTTCAAGCTTTCCGTCAAGAACGTAACGGAGCTTCGACCGTGATCCAACATTGGCGCCGTCTGTGGTAATCTGACAAAAAGTCACAATAGCTTCTACTAGATCGATGGCTGGTGGTGGCAAGCAGAAGAAACAAGCTCTGGCAAGCAGTTCTCGCCCTGCTGGAACTGTGAATTCCGCGTTGCCGGAGCATGCTGCTGAACAAGGTGAGCACCCTGCTGTTTCTCAAACAGGGGGGCATGGTGAAGATTATGAGGTCTCAGTCCGAGACACGGCGGTGAATAGGGAGGATATCCCAAGAAGGGAGGTGGATGCTCCTCTAAATCAGGTGGTGCACAGAGAGGAAATCCCGCGGAGGGAGGTAGGTGTTTCCTCAAACCCGGAGTTGGCTAAGGTAGTGGCCGATGCTATGCCCATGTTCTTGGCGGCCATGGAGGCTTTGCTAGACAAAAGAGAGGCTGCCAAGAGGGGAGAAGAGTTGCCTCCACGAGAAGAGTTGCCCCCACCTCCTCCGAGGGAGGTTCAAGAAGAACAAGAGGTTCAGCCCAGGAATAAGGGTAAGGAACCCGCGCACTCGGAAAAGTTCGTGGTCGACGGTCCCGGACCAGTGCAACACATGACCATTCCCCTGAATGGCCCCATCACCCCTGATCAGGTGGTGAAAATCGTCAACATCTGTATGGGCGACCAGAAGCATATTGATGGATATGTGCCCAATTCGAGTTCGTATTTATATTCCGGGCCTCGTAAACACGTCAAAATTACATCTCGACTCGGAAAACGTCTCCCAAAGGGTCAAAACGGTTCGGAAGTGCGTTACGCGCGTCCGGACCGGACCTCTGGATTGCAAATGCAATCCGGAGGTCCGGATTGCATTTGCAACCCGGACGTCCGGGTTGCTTGCAATCCGGACCTCGCCGAATTGCCCAAATTCGACGAGGTCCGGATTGCATTGCGGGTATCGTGCGATTAACATTTCCGCGATTACTGTTACGTGTAGAGAAGTCAAGTTCGCGCATTGCCAATATGGGTGACGGTTACCGCTTGTTTTCTTGAACCGTCATCAAACCACTTTAAAACCGGGTCCGGTCCCAAGGAAGCCTATAAATAGGAGGCCTTGGCCACCCATTTTCACACATCCTCTCATTTGCCCAACTTTGGTATTTTGAGCTCTGGCTTCTCTCTAGAAGTATTCTCTCTCTAGAAATTACTCTTTTACCCCTATAGTGACTTAAGCTTCGGAGAGGGCTCCGCTAGCACCACCCCCCCCTCTTCGTGCTAGCATTGGTCCTTTGTGCAGGAATCGTCGCCCAGACATCCGCATTTATGCACAGACCACCGCCTCCTGAGACACAGCCATACCGAGACACAGACCTTTACGGGAGTCAACCGAACACTCGCCAGTGGCCCAACCTCTTCCAGACGAAGGGTTACAGCCCGAAAACCCGCACAACCGCACAAACAGACGTGTCCTCACGACCCAGTTCACCCAGGACGTAACATTGGCGCCGTCTACGTGATTCGAACAAAAAGCTACCATACCGCAAAGACAATGCACGAGACCGATGACTCCAACTTGGAGTATGTTGACATAAAAAATTCCGCCTTTGACGATGTCATTGATTTCTCATCAAAAGACAAGGAGTACATCGCATACCATACCTCTTGCCCATAACCTCGCAGAAGCCAATAAAGAGACAACTTGGATCCTTCCACATCCCTGTTGCCACATCCAATGCTTTCTTCACTCCAACAAGAAATGCATTCTCCGCACAATGCAACCAAGGAGCCTTCCAGTACAAAGGTGTCAACCCGTCACCTCCTTTGCCTCCAATTAACGAACAAGTTGAGACGATAGGGACAAAGTCTCGAATCACAAGTCATCAAGACACACTGCATCAAAGAATAGAGGGGCAATGCACGGAAGGTACCTTCCAGTACCAACAGCCAAGGCACGAAGCCGCACGCTCATGCAACCTTTACGTGATATCACAACACCAAAAGGAGGCAAGGAAACAACTCCCAAAGCAGAATCAAGCAAAACCGCCCTCAAGCGGTCAGCAAGGAAGAAATTGGCAGCCTCAGCCAAAAAGACCTCTTCAAGGAAATTTCCAGAAACAAAAAAACCTCACTGACTGCATTCCTTTGAAAGCCCCGCCGTCCGAAATATTGAAAGAGATGAAGGATGCAAAAATGTGGAAAGCACCGAGCAATTTCAGAAACGGCCCGTTGGGTAAAGACAAAAACAAGTGGTGTGAATACCACGAGGTCTTTGGCCACAAGACGAACAGTTGTGCCAGCCTACGTTTCCGCATTAACAGCTTCGTCCTCAAAGGCAAATTAAAGCAATTCACCGATCAAGGCGACAACCCTCCAAAGAAGACTCAAGCAGAGTCATCCAAAATACACAAAGAAGGTCCTTCCACAAGGACAAGCCAAGACGATGCTGACATCTGTCACAAGGAGGGACGGAAAAAACCTGCTAGTGACGACGACGTCCCAATCACGGGATTGACAACAAGAACCTTGAAGGCAATAATTGAAAGAGAGATACACGTTTCCTGGGAAAAGAGACAAATGCAACAAAAGAGACCATCCCAGTCAGATGACCAAAGGATCAAAGAATCCAAACTCGCCAAATGTGTTCCTTTGAACACACCGTTGTCTATCATCCTGAAAGAAATGAAGGAGACCAAGCTGTGGAAAAAACCCTTTAAATTCCGCAGTGGCCCATTGGGAATAGATGAAAGCAAATGGTGCAAGAATCACGAAGTATATGGCCATGAAACAGAAAGCTGTGTCAGCTTAAGATTTCATGTAAACAGCTTGATCTCAGAAGGAAAAATGATGAAGTATATCGACCATGGCAATAAGCATCAAAGGAAGCCTCGTGTGAAGTCTTCAGAAAAAGGCAAGGGAAAAGAAAAGGTGGATGATAATCCACCTATCGCCAACGCCAGAAAAACAACGTCACTTATGGAACCAATTGTGACGATTTGTACAATCTTTGGAGTATGGATGCAGAAGAAGCAAATCTCAAACTCCCAGAAAACAAACCTCACCGCCCACTTGAGTCAACGACTGCCTTCCTTGGCAAAGATGCTGAAGAACAACACAAGCAAAGTAAAACTTGGGGGCATGACATCAACTTTTGTCCATCCCCAAAAGGGGAGATTGAAGAGCTCAACACGCTAGATGCATTAAGAAACTATGTGGCACGTGGCAGAATCAACTATCCAACAAATCACCTATGAGGACGTCAAACACATCACCAATCCCTTTATCTTCCTTATCTCCTTTTTCGCATATCTATGTTAAATCTTTTAAAGATTAAGTACAACTCATGCTTATTAGCCTCGGTAATTTTCAAAAGAAGTGATCACTAGACGCTTTCTTGTAATCCGTTGTGCGAACTCTAAATATCTAATAAAGGTTAAATCTACTTTCGTAGGTACATTATTATGACGCATATTACCTTGGAATAACGCCAAGTAACAACTACGCACATATTACTCGCGTCAACAACACAAAGTTCCAAGCATTTATACGCGCAAGACTAAAAATCATGTCGCAATAATAAACAAGGCGGGGCATTACACAAGGACAGATCATGCACTATTAGAAGATGAAACAATATAAACAATCAGGAAACAGCGATACAACTGCCAAGCGACTTGGGGGGCACCAAGCTGACAAGTGCTCGGCAATTCTACCTAACATATATACATGCCTATCATGATCTACACCTATCGTATCCGCACTCAGGGAAGTTTCCTACACAAACAAGGAATCCTTGTATCAGATTCCTTTACTTTAATTACTATATGCATAACTAAAAAGAAAAAAAAAATTCATGACTTCATACTTTTGCAAACTTATAAAAGTTGCGATTATCTGACAAAAGTAACTCTGCTCGTAGGTATATGCTACACTACGATTACTACTCAGGAATTACGCCAAGTAGTAACCTATGCACAAAAATCTACTTCAACAATACAAGCTAAGCATTGTGTTCAAGGAGGGATCTATGGTATACAACACCAACATATCTATTATCTACACCAACAAGGAGTTTATTTCTCCATTCATAACATAGGCGTCTATCTCAAGAAGATGCCGGCAACACAAAGCCATCAAGCTATGTGCACAACCAACTTATATACCGCAATGACAACCTGCGGATTATCTATCAAAACGACAACTATTCAGAGACGTCAGCTACAAACAATATCTTGGATTAACACCAAGGCTTACTATTCATACTTCTAAAAAATGACATGTTGTGACATCTCTGGTTAGAGGCAAGTCCTCATGTTCATAGCCAATCCCTGGATTCTGAACAGGATGGGCATACGGGGCTAATCACCCCTTAAGTGACGGAAGTTCTCTGGTTAGACAACGACCCCACACTATAATAAGTGTGTATATCCTGTTTAGGGTTCACTCTTCATTGCGAATGTCCTCTGTTTAGACGACACTCCCATATTACGAATTCCTGGTAAGGGTTCACTCTTCATTGCGAATGTCCTCTGTTTAGACGACACTCCCATATTACGAATTCCTGGTAAGGGTTCACTCTTCATTGCGAATGTCCTCTATTTAGACGACACTCCCATATTACGAATTCCTGGTAAGGGTTCACTCTTCATTGCGAATGTCCTCTGTTTATACGACAATCCCATACTTCGAATTCCTGGTAAGGGTTCAACGGCAAAAGTCCTCTTGTTAGATGACAATTCCGTACTACAGATTTTAAAACCGTGTTGCATGGTTCCTGGACGCAGAAAACATGCATCAAAATTCATACTCTCAAAAAGTGTTACATGGTCCCTGGACGCAGGAATCATGTATCACAATTATTTTACCAAATATTTTGTCAAATATTTTATCAAATATTTTATGTATCAAACACCTTTCCAAAAAATTTATCAACACGGTTTTTTGGGTGTATCACATTCAATGTCAAAATATTTTTTCAAATATTTTATCAACAAGCTTTTTAGGGTTCACAAAATGCTTCTTCAAAAACTAAAATGTTTTTACGTATGCTTCCCCAACGCGGGTTGATACACGCTGGCAGGTGCGCACCCTGTTTAAAACTCATAAAATTTACAAGTCGAGTCTTGTACAACGTCGCCTTAGAGTGGAACTAAGAGACGGTATAAACTAGTATCTTGCTTAGCCAAGATTTCACCTTTCAAATACACTACTTGTTGAGAAATATTGTTATACGCAAAAATACTTGGCAGGTTGCAACACATATAGCGGCAAGCTATTCAGGAAAGAAGGGCAATATGCATAATGCATCATGCAAACAATCAGGAGAGCATCTCAACTTATCAATCAGGAAGTGGCTATCGGTCACGACTGCAGGGACTATGTCTACGTTACTAGTCATCCACATTCAATAAGCACAGTAAGTGATAACGGTATGAAATATTACTAACAAGTTATCATGCAAACTACTATGTATAAAGCAGGTTCAAACGACGTAGTTCAAAGCGAACAAGTCGTAAGCAACAGCTAAGGAACAACTACAACAAGTCTCCAAACATAGAAGCCGGGGGGCAAACAGACTCAGAAACGAGTTCAACATATCCAAAAGATGGCACAGATTAAAGAATGCCATCATCTCTGACAGGACTCGGCGGAACAAGCAGAAGTTGCCACCGTCTTCTCCAAACAAAACCTACAGTGTGCAAGTCGCAACATACTATGTTCTACCCATCTCGCCATGCCTTGGAGTCTAGCCAAGAGGGGCGATCACAACACTTAACAATGTGCGACGTACAGTCGCAACTACAACCATCATGTTCATCATCTAAGGATATATATCCTATCTTTCAAGTCCAAAGCATATGGACAACATAGATAACTCAAGGTATGAAATATTACTAACAAGTTATCACATAATTACTATTGAAAACAGGTCCAGGTGACGAAATATCATGCAAGCAAAAGCATGAACAAAGAATTATCAACATCAACCCATTCACAAAGGGTTCAACATGTTGGAAGCAGACAGCCCAACAGCAACCAAGAGTCAACATCATCTCTAAGGACTTATGGCAAAGAGTTCATAATGTCAACATCAAATGCAATGTCGTCATCCACATAGAAGACACGACAAGAATGATTGTTTCAACATTCAGCACAACATAGCTCTTCAACATAAGGGCGGCAATCAGCAATCAACAAATACTTACCTCGGTAGGAGTAACGCTCCTCCTTGGGCCGGTCCCTCGACCGGGGGGCAGAAGACACCACTGCACAACCCTCAACTCTATTTCCTTTATCACAAGAAGGAATTAGCACGGTCATGCTCAGCATAAAGAACTAAGAATCGCTCGAGGAACGCGCCCCTGCGTCGGATCTTTCGAGAATTATGCTAAAAACAGAAACTGCAGCCAGCGATAACTTGGAAAATTAACAAGTTCAAAGAAGATACAATGGGACGTCTTACTCACAAGCCTTTTACCGCGACCGTGCCCGAAGACTCCAGAGTAGCGGGGGCACTTGTATGAACATTCCTCTCAACAAATGGATTTCTATACACATCAGCTATCCGCAAAGACAAGCTTTTTCCCATCAAGATGGAGATAGTGGACTTACTCATGGTAACTACCGTGGGAAGACTAATTCTGACAAGAGGACAGCAAGATCTGATATCCTGGAAAATGCTATCAACAATCCAGACAGTGCGCAAACACGCACCAACACTTATTCAAGCACTTATGCAACAGACGCTCCATGTGAGACAACCACGTACGTACAAGACTTATTAGTCTTCGTGCAACAAGTAACAAGCATCACGCAAGGGGGGCAATCTCTTCAACACATTAACCTTGCATGACAACACCGAGCGCATACTCGCAGCATACAAGATTACAATGGTGGAATATTTTCTAAGTACTTGACTCAGGATGACAGTCAGCATATTGCAAGCTGTCGGCATACAACCACGTGTCAGCATATTATCAGAAGTTGGCATATAACCTGTGTTCGCATCAAGCATACGGATACAGCATACATAGCCAGAGATGGTGAAAAGATTCTAAGTGCGGGGGCAAATACGCACACACAATGTACGTACATACATGTCGACAAGGATGCATGTCGACAAGGAGAAAATATTTTCTAAGTGTTTCCATGTACGTACATACATGTCGACAAGGAGAAAAATATCTTCTAAGTGTTTCCATGTACGTACATACATGTCGACAAGGATGCATGTCGACAAAGAGAAAAACATTTTCTAAAGTGTTTCCATGTACGTACATACATGTCGACAAGGAGGCATGTCGACAAGGAGAAAAATATTTTCTAAGTGTTTCCATGTACGTACATACATGTCGACAAAGATGGATTGCATACAGCGAGTAGCTATGCCTCCTAATCACACCTACGACGCTCATCGACAAGGCTCATACGACGACATCTATGGTAACAAGTATTAGATATCGCTTAAATATTTCCTAAGTGTTTTAGCATACTTGCAGGCAATGCCCAACAGTCTATACCTGACGCTCAACCATTAGCGCCAATGCGCATAGCAAAAGTCAACGCGTATAGCCAAAGTCAACGCGCGTAGCAAAAGTCAACGCGCATAGCCAAAGTCAACGCGCGTAGCAAAAGTCAACGCGCATAGCCAAAGTCAACGCGCGTAGCAAAAGTCAACGCGTATAGCCAAAGTCAACGCGCGTACCAAAAGTCAACGGGCGTAGCAAAAGTCAACACGCATAGCCAAACAACGCGCGTAGCCAAAGTCAACGCGCGTAGCAAAAGTCAACGCGCATAGCCAAAGTCAACGCGCGTAGCAAAAGTCAACGCGTATAGCCAAAGTCAACGCGCATAGCAAAAGTCAACGCGCATAACCAAAGTCAACGCGCATAGCAAAGTCAACGCGCATAGCAAAAGTCAATGCGCATAGCAAAAGTCAACGCGCATAGCAAAGTTGGTACGTGCAGTAAAGAGGACCAACATCTCAAGAAGCTATCATGCAAGCGATGCAGCTAATACGACGAACCGCGAAGAGCAAATACGACAACACTTAAGGAAATATCTCTCTAAGGCATCAAAGCAACAAACGACTACTTCCAAGAGACTCCTTGATGATAAGGATCAAAGGAGTAATGCATTTACAAGTACATACGGTATACTCCGCCCTCTTCTAAGCATTTATCTCTACATACATGATTGTTTTGGTGTTATACGTATCAAATCCGTCGTTTTACATGCATGTTTACATATCGCATGATTCATGATTTAATAATCACTAAGTCGTTTGAGAAATATATAGATCATATTTCTTACGTCACATAATTACGTTCTTGCCACGACCGTTACTTGTGCTTGTACGTTGATAGAAGCATGTCCGCATAACGTATCCCTAACGGTAATCATGATTGTATGTTATATATGCGCATTCCCTATTGCACTAACCGTAATGGCAGGAAATAAAGTCACTCGGTTGAAAAATCAAAGGACGGGCGAAATCAAGACTCCAACGTCCAACCAATAATCAAAACCGGAAGTTTAGCGTCAAGCTCAAATTGGACACGTATCCTACCTTAAAATAGAGTCAAGAAAGGTTTTTAACCGTTACTTGACTCGGGGGCAAGTGATGGATATGTGCCCAATTCGAGTTCGTATTTATATTCCGGGCCTCGTAAACACGTCAAAATTACATCTCGACTCGGAAAACGTCTCCCAAAGGGTCAAAACGGTCCGGAAGAGCGTTACGCGCGTCCGGACCGGACCTCCGGATTGCATTGCGGGTATCGTGCGATTACCGTTTCCGCGATTACCGTTACGTGTAGAGAAGTCAAGTTCGCGCATTGCCAAAATGGGTGACGGTTACCGCTTGTTTTCTTGAACCTTCATCAAACCGTTTTAAAACCGGGTCCGGTCCCAAGGAAGCCTATAAATTTGGCCACCCATTTTCACACATCCTCTCATTTGCCCAACTTTGGTATTTTGAGCTCTGGCTTCTCTCTAGAAATATTCTCTCTCTAGAAATTACTCTTTTACCCCTATAGTGACTTAAGCTTCGGAGAGGGCTCCGCTAGCACCACCCCCCCCCCTCTCCGTGCTAGAATTGGTCCTTTGTGCAGGAATCGTCGCCCAGACATCCGCATTTATGCACAGACCACCGCCTCCTGAGACACAGCCATACCGAGACACAGACCTTTACGGGAGTCAACCGAACACTCGCCAGTGACCCAACCTCTTCCAGACGAAGGGTTACAACCCGAAAACCCGCACAACCGCACAAACAGACGTGTCCTCACGACCCAGTTCACCCAGGACGTAACACATATGACATCGGAGCTGAGGGACCGATCTACTCGTCCTTTTGTCCCACGGCTGATAGATACCGTCGCCCCGCCAGGGCTAGGTATTCCGACCATCAAGGAGTACGATGGTGAAGGGGACCCGGTCCGCCATGTTCAGAGGCATGTCCAGGCCTGTATGGGTAGGACCGCGAATGATGATCTCGTGTGTTCGCTGTTCCCGATCACATTGGGAGAAAGGGCCATGACATGGTTTTTCAGCCTACCGTCGGGATCAGGGTCGTAGGAGTCTCCTGAAGAGCGTGAGGTCTTTGACCCAGGTGGTGCCGAGATCTGATGAGTCGTTGGCATATTACTACCAACTGTTCACTGCTAGTGCTGCGGAGATTGACGAGGAGATATCGGAGGGAGAGACCATCCGCACCTTCCTTCGGAAACTAATTGCTCCGTATGGTTCCGATCTGATGCACAGTGTAGCCGCGAAGGCTGTGTGGAGTATGGAAGCCTTGCAAGCGAGGGTGAAGCAGCAAATCGACGTGCAGGAGTCGAAGATTGCTGCCGGAGAGCTTGATCCTCCGAAGTCAGGAAGAGGAAAGCCATCGTCCAAGCTGTCGGATGATCGCAAATGGAGCGATAAATCGGAGGGAAGTAGGAGTCGTGGTCGCCCCGATAGAAGAGAGGACAAGCGTCCTCCGAGGAAGGATAACCGAGAGGGTCGTAATGTTCCCCTTAACAGTTCGATGACCTCTGTCCTAGCAGTGATGGATCGGCAGGGTCTCGCCCGATACCCCCCGAGGAAAGAAGGTGAATTCTTGGGAGGTCGCTCTGATCGTTATTATCGGTACCATCGAGCCAATGGTCACGACACAGATAACTATCGGGAGCTGAAGAAGGAGATAGAGAAGCTGATCCAGAAGGGGAAGCTTAAGGAGTTTGTTGGTAGAGGACGGTGCCGATCCCGTTCCAAAACTCGATCGCGGTCCCGTTCCAAGTCCCACGATCGATCTCCGAAGAAGAAGAAGGTTGAGCCGGAATCTTCCAGTGCCCGTAAGGAGAGGCGGGGAACCATTAACGTCATTCACGGAGGAATGGCGGCGGGAGGTGATACCTCCGCTTCTCGGGAGAATTATGCTTCCTGTATTTCTGCTGCTGTGGTGTTAGGAAAGAGGTCCCGGTCGTGGACTGTAAAGGAAGAAATGGTGATTTCTTTCTCAGCAGAGGACCTGATAGGCGTGGAGAGCCCCCACGATGACGCCTTGGTCGTGACCTTGGATGTGGATGGATTCGAGATGAAGCGGATCCTGATAGATGGAGGGAGCTCCTCCGACATTCTGTTCATGGACGCCCTGGAGGCCATGGGAAAGACGAAGGACCTGACGCAGGTGAACTTCCCGATGGTGGGATTCTCTGGTTCTACTTCCTATCCGTTGGGAATGATTACCTTACCGGTGGAGTTCGGTAGTGGCTGGAAAGTGGAAAGGCGGAACGTGGATTTCGTCGTGGTAGAATCTGCAGGGACGTACAATGCTATCATCGGGAGGACTACCATCAACCCTCTCATGGCAGTTGCCTCGACCGTCCACCAGTAGATGAAGTTCCCGACTGAAAATGGGGTCGGGGAGGTCAAGGGTGACCAGGTGGCATCTGTTAGGTTATAAAGTCTAGGTCAACGGGTCGTCAATCTAGAATTTATCTCCCACTAATGAAATGCCGGGTTCAGTGCTCTTAGGACTAGTCGTTCTGATCCATGCCCTTATACTCCCTTGGGATAGTCGTTCTGATATGTGTCCTTCTCTTCTCTCCTTCTGACCTCCTTTCCTTCTCTCCTTCTGACCTCCTTTCCTTCTCTCCTTCTGACCTCCTGAGGCTTGTGCTTCTTACCCCTGGGGCTTGTCCTACTGCTCTATGCTCTTCTGCTTCCTTGGTTCTCTTCTCCTTGCCACCCTGCAAGAGGGGCAATACCAGGCACAGAGGGGGGGGTGGTGCCTGATGAACCCTCTCCGATGCCTAAGTCAGTACGGTTTTAGAGAGATAAAGCTAGAGAGATGTCAGAGCAAAATTGTGCAACTTGCCCAGATGATCAAATGAGTTGTGAAGGTGGGGTATTTATAGGCAACGGTGTCATTAAGGTGGCTTAATGACATCGTTAACCTTTAAACACAATTAATTAACCTTTAAGCACATAATTAAGACCTTAGGATTCGGAGAAGGTAGGCGGAGGGGACCGAGTGTGGGAGTCCGAAAATGGTGCCGGGGCCCTTGGGGGGAGGAGAAATCCGACCCCTAAGGGTAGGGGTTGGGTGAGGGCACCCAACCCCTCCTAGGGAGGATGGGGTTGGCCAACCCCATCCCTCCTAGGGGAGATCGGGTTGGCCGACCCGATCTCTCCTAGGAGAGATCGGGTTGGCCGACCCGATCTCTCCTAGGAGAGATCGGGTTGGTCCACCCGATCTCCCCTAGGGGAGATCGGGTTGGCTGACCCGATCTCCCCTAGGGGAGGTCGGGTGTGGCCACCCAACCTCACCTAGGTGAGTTTGCCTTGGCCGGACGAGCGCTTCGGCCTCGTCCGAGCCGTTGATGTTCTCGCGAAGTGTCCGGGTTGAAGTTTCGATTTACAATCATAAATGGGACGATATAAATACAACGGTTCGGAAGTCAACGGGTTCAAATTGGGCGTATATCCATCACATGCCCCCGAGTCAACCAATGGCTTAACCCTTGATTGACTCTATTTCAGGATGGTATGATACGCGCAATTTGAAACCGGGGTTTTACCTTCTTGTCTGAATGCTTGCTTACCCATGGATGTGTGCCTCTGACTCTGCCCCCTGCCTTATGAGATAGAGGAATTGTAAACGTCAGAGTAGCATGGACGCGTGCCTAAGCACGCGTCCGTCTGAGATGGGAGTAATAAATCTATCTTTGCTACGGGCGTATACTCAAAGAATACATGTTCACATAGGAATGCAATATGAATGCAACTAAGTGACTCATGCTTCAATTTCGTGCCGGGATTTTGCCCAAGTGAAGGAAAATTTGATTTTGGTCCGAAATTTTCTAAGTATGGGATACTAGAAAATACACCTAGAATGTTAACTAGGAGTGAACATGGGCATATCATGAACATGAGGATGTGTACTAGCATACATGCAAGTAGGAACATAAGGATGGGAGTGAGTGGAGACATGCTGCGATTGTAGTCATGAATGTATGCATGAATATATGGCGGCCACGTGCGTGGACGTCTAAATGTTTGAACACATGGGAGTGTGTATGTGGGCATGCATATGAGTGCAAGCATGAACACGTATGTATGTATGGATGGGTGATGAGTATAAGCATGAGTGATGACATTGATGTACCTGTAGATGTTAATCATGAATATGAGCATAAGTGCAAAGGTGAGAGCATAGACCTCTCCTTTACTTGAGGGTAGGAGCTCTGCCACTCAATGGGACACAACGTCCCGCCTTCCTCGTACTAGCGCGAGCATTGTCCATTAACCTCGACCTTCGGCATGTGTATCATTTTTCCTTCATCCGTTGGAGCATGCGTATAGCTCTTGACCTTTACCCTGCAATTTGTTCCCCATAAAAAGTGAGGGTGAAAATTCTTACAAGCTTTCTTCTTACCGCCGCGAGCGAAGGGATCTATTGACATGTGTTAAGGGTTGACCCTTCCTTCGGATGTGTTGGAGCGTTGCTCCATTTGGGGAAACTAAAAGTTCGCCATCTTCCCTTGGTGTTAAGGTTGCCCCCGTAGTAGACGTATCTCGCCCCTCCATGAGTAAGGGTCGATCTTTGCGTTGGTTGCTTATATAGATGACTCATTTTTGGGGAGCTTTCTTCTTCAGACAATGAGACCATTGAATCGGATGAGAGGGAAGAACCCTCTAGTTCTGCTTATCAGGCCAAGGAATTTTCTAAGTCAGGGGTGGCTGCTAATATTTCCAGTATGTTCTCATTCCATTCCCTTTTCTTTGTGATATACTTATGATTGTTCTCATATTGCTTCCTTCTTGTTGTTAGAGCGTTCTTCCCTGGTTACCGAATTGTTCTTGCGGTGGGCGAGAGTTCAAGTCAATCTAAATCCAAGGCGCGAAAACCTGACTCTGAGGTCGGGCCCTCGGCTGTCAAGGAGAAAGAAACCGCGAGAGGCTCTCCTTCCAGTGCCCCCTTGCTGACTCCCTCTCATGATAAGGAGGTAGTGGTTGAAGAGGCGCCCTCTTTGCTTGACAAAGGGAAATAACCTGTGGCTGGCGATGGGGTGATCATAGGTCTTGATGTCTCTTCTCTATCCTCTGCCCCCCAGCCGAGGGGTCGATTCTCAGGTTCATTTCATCTTCATGTAGATTTGATGACTTTTGAAGGTGTCTTTGGCTTTCCTATGGGTTATGTTATTAACCCCTGCGTTGAAGATTTTTCTTTTGGTGATGGGTGTGATCATCACCTTTCATTGAGGTTCCTTTCTCTTGCCATTGCTCTGATTAAGATAGCGAATTCTTGCTTTGGAGTTTGGTGGAGACTGCTCTTGAGTTAGCCTCTACTAGTATCGTAGTTGTGATCGTTGTGGGGATCGTTTTGTTATATGCCCTTCAATAGTGCTTGTCGTGATTCTTTGCTTCATGGTTGATTTCGTGAGATATGGAGGTTGTCTTCATAATGAGGACGTCTCCTTCCTAGTATCACCCAGTGGGTTGAAATATAAGTGCCTACCTTTGATGAGCGTACGAAGGGTGTTGTTTTTCCCTTTTTCTTGAACCTCCTCCTAGGGCTAGGCGTAGCCTTTTGATGTTCGTGGTCGGGATGGTGTCTTTACAATTCATGTCTTTGACAGATGTTTTATGATGTGCTGCCATGATAATCGCTTCGGGGTATGTGGACGTGATAGCCACTTCGTGATGTGTCGGAGTGATAGCCCTTCTGTAGTGTGTGAACATGATAGCCACTTCAGGGTATGTGGACATGATAGCCACTTCAAGGTATGTGGACATGATAGCCACTTCAAGATATGTGGACATGATAGCCACTTCGGGGTATGTGGACATGATAGCCACTTCAGGGTATGTGGACATGATAGCCACTTCGGGGTATGTGGACATGATAGCCACTTCAGGGTATGTGGACATGATAGCCACATCACGATGTATGGAGTTGTGCTTTAGTATTCCTTTCATATTGGAGAGCCTTCATTGCTATAGTTGCCTTTTGTGTAGGCTATGTTTGTTGGGTTAGGTCCCGATGTCTCGTCTTGTCGGATGTTGTATCCTTTATGCTCTTTAGATGTCTCCTTCATGAGTTGTGCTTGACGATGTTCAAGTCTGATACGACCATAGGTCAAGCGAGGGTGACGTGTAAGACAATAACGTTTGTCGAAGGTTGTTTTGTGCGACCTGTAAGGCAATTCCTCTTCTTGATGGGTCGAGTTTACTTTGGGAGCCTTGAACTTTGGATTTCACGTCTTTGCTATCCTTCTTGGTGTGGTTGGGTTCCTTTGAGATACTTCTTTTGACTTGTGATATGGATGGTAGGATATCTCGTTACTTTTCATGATAACCTCTTGTACATCTGTATATGATCCTTTGGTCATGGACTTGTCCCTTGTATATGCTTACCTTTCCTTATCTTTGTTTTGTGTTTTCCTTCATGCCGTACCTGCCATCTCATCAAGAAAAAACATTATGTGTTCTTCACATCACTTTACTTAGAAATTTCTTTCTCATGGTATCCTTCTGAGCATGGTATCCTTCTTTGCATGGTATCCTTCTAAGCATGGTGTGATGATCTCTTCTGATACCCCTTACACGGTATACGTTGTACTGTTAGACCAAAGATACGCTCTTGGTGGGCGTTGAAAACTGTTCACGAGACAGGCTCTCGGATGGCACTTAACGTTTCACAGGATAGGCTCCCGGAGGGCACGGGTTAGTCCACCGATACGTTCTTGACGGGCGTCAAAATCTGTTCACGAGACAGGCTCTCGGACGGCACTTAACGTTTCACAGGATAGGCTCCCGGAGGGCTCAGGTTAGACCAAAGATACGCTCCTGGTGGGCGTCGAACTGGTAGTTTGAAATCTACCTCAAGATACGCTCTTGGGGGCGTCGAACTGGTAGTGTTTTTTCTACCTCAAGATACGCTCTTGGGGGCGTCGAATCTGGTAGGTTGCAAATCTACCTCAAGATACGCTCCTGGGGGCGTCGAATTCGTAGTTTTTGGAAACCACTCTCAAGATACGCTCTTGGTGCGTCGAATTCGTAGTGTAATAACTACTCTCAAGATACGCTCTTGGGGACGTCGAAGGTCGTAGTATGAACACTACTCTCAAGATACGCTCTTGGGGGCGTCGAAATTCGTAGTTTTTGGAAACCACTCTCAAGATACGCTCTTGGTGCGTCGAAGGTCGTAGTGTATAAACTACTCTCAAGATACGCTCTTGGGGGCGTCGAAGGTCGTAGTATGAACACTACTCTCAAGATACGCTCTTGGGGGCGTCGAATGTCGTAGTATGAAAACTACTCTCAAGATACGCTCTTGGGGGCGTCGAAAACTGTTCGCGGGATAGGCTCCCGGAGGGCACAGGGTTCGTAGTTTTAGAACTACTCTCAAGATACGCTCTTGGGGGCGTCGAATGTGTTCGCGGGATTGGCTCCCGGAGGGCTCATAATGTTACCTATCTTGTGTCCTTTCTCATGTAGGGTGCGTCTTTGGTATGCTTTTCGAGTCTTTACTTGACTTTTCCTTCTATGATATTGCATGCTACCACACTTTTCCTTCAATGTGGGAGATCACCTCTCGAGGGCGATGTTTGTGTGTTGCCAACTTAGGACGAGTTCGTATAGGGAGTTGATGATGTTTTCCTCTTATGTGACCCCTTCTAGGAAAAGTGGTATTGCATGTTCTTGTGATCTTCTGCCTCTAATCTCTTCTTTTACACTTAGGTGGACTACCAAGCACTTATTCGTTTGGTGCCCCCCAAGTTGCTTGGTGGTCACACCGCCTTTCATATTTGGCCGTTGAAGGCCCCTCGTTCACTTTCTTGGTTGGGTGCCCCTTATGCTCGGGGCTCCCTTGTCTGCTTGTTTGAATGTGATGAGTGTCCCTTGTAGGATTTACTCTTTCTCATGCTTGCTTGTTTCAGTCATAGGCATGGTTTGGACGATGCCTTTGTCGGATGTGTCTTTGGAGGTTGAGTGGAAGAGCTTTTGCTTTGGGTGGGTGGGGGTGGATTTTATTCTCTTGATAACTAGGATGTGGCAATGTCTGTATCCTAGGGGTGCTTGTAAATTCTTTCCCCCCCTTCCTTGTGCTTTAGATTGAAAAGCTCTCTCATAGAATGGCGTCTTGAGTTGTTAATCTCATAGGTGTGTTTCAGATTAGTCAATCTGATCCATGGTCTTTGCTCGTGCATGGGGGGGTCTGACCGGGCTGTGATAGTCTTCTTGGAGTGTTGTGGCACTTAGTGTGGTTTTGCCTTTTCCCTCACATTGGAGTATTCTTCAATGCCTTTAGGGGGTGTCACATTGGTCATGCTCCTCCCACCTTGAATCTTGATTATAGACTTTCTTTGAATTAGGACTTGAACTTAAAAAGGATGTCTTCCTCTAGGTTTGCAGGTGATGTTCCATGATTTTCCATGGGTTTGTCCCCGTATTGGCTATTCCTTGTTGGATAGCTTCATTAGAGACTGCATTTGTATTGCGTACGTATACGTGTTTGAGGTGTGTTGAGCTGACAAGTCCCTCCTTTTGTATTTTGTCATAACATTCATTCATCATGTGTTTGGCGTATGGCCATAAAGGCGGGATATTGTTCTAGTGTCCCTTTTATCGGGGTTCTCCTCTTGATGGGATGCCAGGGTCAAAAGTCTTATCATTTGCAGACGAGGTGGTTGATCGGGATGTGCGTCTAGTGTGAGGGTCGATCTTGAAACCTTACTCCCCAAGCTTTTGAGCTCTTCTTTGGTTGATCTTGTAGAACTATTATCCTGCCCTAAGGCTCTTGATAGGAGATGTATCTCATTTTCACACTCTAGTTGTTGCACTATCACTTTTGCTAATCTTGCATCTTTAGAGTTTCTCTCTTGGTGCATGACTTCAATGACAGGATTTTCTACCGATGTTTATTCTATTAGGACTTGTATCCTTGGTTGCCTTCCTTTCTTGTGAGATAGCAAAGGAGTGTTTGTGAACACTCCAATGTGTCGTACTTGGTAGAGGTATGCGCCTGATCTTTATGGCGCTGTCTTGAATCTTCGTGTACCTATTTCTGATGAACATGTTATTCATTACATATATAGTACGGAGTCCAAGGATCTCCGGGTTAGGATCGTAGTTTGAGAACAGAGACATAGTCATCTATTAGATAACCTCTTTATCTACGGAGTTTATTTTTGCAAAAATAGATGCAAGGATACTTGTAAGGATACTTGTAAGGATACTTGTTCCATCCTTGCTCCTGGTTCATTTGCAGTGCCGTGTCCTTAATGGGTGTGTTGATGTTCCTCTATAGGATGTTGGGAGTGCTCAACTTATTTTTGTAAGTGAGCCTTCCATCTTGTGATCTTTCCCAGAAACTTGACCTTATAGGTGCCCTTTGGGATTGAGAAATCTGTTTCTTGTGCATCTCTTGATTGGCGACGGCCTTTTACGGATTCTTCTAGTGGTCCACCTGTGTACATATATACCACGGAGCCTGAAGGCGTCCGGTATGGTCTTTCTTGGAAAACATGTTGATATCAAGTATCAAAATATACCCCTTTTAGGGAGTTGACTTGTTATGCAGTTAAATTAAATAAGAGGATATGGGAAGGATATGAGTGTGGGGGGTTGATACCCCTTGCTTCCTTGGTAATGTAGCTGTCTTCCTCCAGTAGTCTGTGTGTATTCCTTCCACTTGAGGAACATAAGGTCGCATCCTTGCAAGGCGGACTAGGTGGAGATGTATCATTCATGTATGCTATGTGTGATCTCACTCCACTATGTCTCTCCATGAGACTTCCCATTGTAGTAGCTATGTACTAACATGGTATGGTACTCTATGAGTCCCCTGTTCAAATTCTTGTCTTTTCGACTGCTCCCCTGTCCTAGGGGGATGTGTGCCAAGGGTTGTAATGCATGAGGGGTTTGGACCTGTCGTGCTGTATCATGGGTAGGTGGTTGCCTTGTTGTGTTGTTGGGACTATGTCCCTCTCTTGCTTTCCTTGATATGTCCCTTAGTCATGTCTGTAGTGATACGGACTGTATGTGTACATTGCCAGGGTGGATGTTGGAACTCCTATATCCTTGTTGGTCTGGCGTGTATGTCCTCCCTTAATGCGGTGTATGTCCCTGTTGAGGTACTTGGTTGAATCCATGCCTCCTTGGAGGTCTTACCTGTCTATCTGCCCCCAGAGGGGTGTATGCCCTGGCATCCTACTGTGTCTGTTGCTGCCTTGGAGGCACAGACTGCTGCCTTCCCCCTGGGGGTGGCTTTTGGTTGTCTCTCCTTTGTTCTCCTCGTTGCCCTGTTCGAGGGTGCGAGTGGCGTTCTTACGTTGGAATTTGCTCCTCTTCGTGAGCTTCTTCTCCTTCCTGTCGGTGTTGCCTTTCCTGTCTATTCCTTAGGGTCTCTCTGTAAGCTAGTACCTCGTCCGAGGCGCTCATCAGCCCTGGAGTCACTGTATGTGCTCCCTGTGTGTATGTCGGCCTTGTGTTGGTTGTGTGGGCACGATTGTCGTTCCTTTGAGTCAGTATTCCATATGGGTACCCTTGAGGTTGTACCTCATAGTGGTATTCCTGTGGAGGTGCCGTGTATTGGGATGGCACTCCTTGTTGCCCCCAGTCCCTGTGGCTTCCTAGTCAAAGGAGTTGAAGCTGTGGAAGCCTCCTAGCCAGCTGGGCGTGAAGGTTCTCCTCCCTGCTTGTTAGGCTGGGGTGCCTGTGGGGTTACCTGAGACTCTGGGTGTGCAGACTGTTTCTCTGGGTTAGGCAGCCTTGCTGGAGGTATAGGCTGTCTTTCTTGCCTATTGCCCCCAGTTGGGCGATTATCTCTAGACACTAAGTTGTTCGTCTTCGCTCTCGTGATTGTCAGGCTTTTTGTTCGAAGCCCACGGACGGCGCCAAGTGTTAGGTTATAAAGTCTAGGTCAACGGGTCGTCAATCTAGAATTTATCTCCCACTAATGAAATGCCGGGTTCAGTGCTCTTAGGACTAGTCGTTCTGATCCATGCCCTTATACTCCCTTGGGATAGTCGTTCTGATATGTGTCCTTCTCTTCTCTCCTTCTGACCTCCTTTCCTTCTCTCCTTCTGACCTCCTTTCCTTCTCTCCTTCTGACCTCCTGAGGCTTGTGCTTCTTACCCCTGGGGCTTGTCCTACTGCTCTATGCTCTTCTGCTTCCTTGGTTCTCTTCTCCTTGCCACCCTGCAAGAGGGGCAATACCAGGCACAGAGGGGGGGGGGGTGGTGCCTGATGAACCCTCTCCGATGCCTAAGTCAGTACGGTTTTAGAGAGATAAAGCTAGAGAGATGTCAGAGCAAAATTGTGCAGCTTGCCCAGATGATCAAATGAGTTGTGAAGGTGGGGTATTTATAGGCAACGGTGTCATTAAGGTGGCTTAATGACATCGTTAACCTTTAAACACAATTAATTAACCTTTAAGCACATAATTAAGACCTTAGGATTCGGAGAAGGTAGGCGGAGGGGACCGAGTGTGGGAGTCCGAAAATGGTGCCGGTGCCCTTGGGGGGAGGAGAAATCCGACCCCTAAGGGTAGGGGTTGGGTGAGGGCACCCAACCCCTCCTAGGGAGGATGGGGTTGGCCAACCCCATCCCTCCTAGGGGAGATCGGGTTGGCCGACCCGATCTCTCCTAGGAGAGATCGGGTTGGTCCACCCGATCTCCCCTAGGGGAGATCGGGTTGGCTGACCCGATCTCCCCTAGGGGAGGTCGGGTGTGGCCACCCAACCTCACCTAGGTGAGTTTGCCTTGGCCGGACGAGCGCTTCGGCCTCGTCCGAGCCGTTGATGTTCTCGCGAAGTGTCCGGGTTGAAGTTTCGATTTACAATCATAAATGGGACGATATAAATACAACGGTTCGGAAGTCAACGGGTTCAAATTGGGCGTATATCCATCAGCATCCAGAAGGTGTTATGTCAACGCCACCCGAAGGAGAAGGAGGGAAGCTATGGCTGTCCTTCAGACTGACGCCGATCCTCGAGAGGAGTTTGGGCGTCCCGCCCCCATGGAGGATCTGAAAGAGGTCGAGGTTGACGGACCTCAAAGGAAAATGAAGATCGGGCCTGCTTTTTCGGAGGAAAGAGCCCGAGAATTGATCGAGCTCCTGAAGGAGTTTAAGGAGTTGTTTTCCTGGTCCCCGAGCGATATGCCAGGAATCAGCCCCGACGTGATAGTGCACGAGCTGAAGATTGATCCCGCGATCAAGCCTATCGCGCAGAAGAGGCGTCCGATGGGCGCGGATAAGAGGATCGCGATCCAGCAGGAGGTGGGCAGGTTGCTCGACGCTGGATTCATCAAGGAGCTCCGATTCCAGACTTGGGTCGCTAACCCAGTCCTGGTGAGGAAGAGTAATGGGAAGTGGCGGATGTGTGTCGATTTCCGCGACTTGAACAAAGCTTGCCCAAAGGATTGTTATCCGCTCCCAAGAATCGACCAGTTGGTGGATGCCACGTCGGGGCATGAGCTGCTGAGCTTCATGGATGCTTATTCTGGTTATAACCAGATCAAGATGGCGAAGGAGGACGCCCCCCACACAGCTTTCTATGCTGATAGTGATGTTTATCACTACGACGTTATGCCCTTCGGGCTGATCAATGCTGGAGCAACTTACCAGAGGATGGTGAACAAGTTGTTCGGGGACATGTTGGGAAATACCATGGAGGCTTATGTGGATGACATGCTGGTGAAGTCCCGACAGGCAGGAAATCATGTCCGCGACTTGGCGGTGGCGTTTGAGCGGATGAAGTTTCATCAGGTTCGTTTGAACCCGGACAAGTGCGCTTTCGGAGTGAACTCGGGGAAATTCCTGGGATTCATGGTGAGCCAAAGAGGAATCGAGGTGAACCCTGAGAAGCTGCGAGCAATCGAGGAGATGCAGTCTCCGAAAACCCATCGGGAGGTCCAGGTGCTGAATGGACGATTAGCCGCGATGAATCGTTTCCTATCCAAGGCGAGTGACCGAGCCATGCCATTTTTTGATGTGCTACGGGCCCACAAGAAGTTTGAATGGTCCGAAAAGTGCGAGGAGGCATTCCAAGCACTCAAACAACACCTCCGTACCCTCCCGCCGTTGGCGAAGCCGGTTCCAGGCGAGCCGCTTTATCTCTATTTGGCTGTTTCTGAAGTTGCTGTTAGTTCTGTTTTAATAAAGATTGTCAAGGGTAACCAAGTTCCTGTTTATTATGTAAGCAAGGCGTTTGCCAAATCTGAAATGAATTATCCCGCTATTGAGAAGTATCTCTTTGCGTTGATTGTTGCTGCTCGAAAGCTACGGCCTTACTTCCAGGCCCACGAAGTTACGGTGTTAACTAATCAGCCCTTGAAGCACTTTTTGAACCGACCGGAGGCGTCGGGGAGATTGGTAAAATGGGCAATCGAGCTTACAGAGTTCCGTATTCACTTTGCTCCGAGAACGGCTATTAAGGGCCAGGCATTGGCAGATTTTATAGCAGAGTCTACAACACCCGATCTGGAAGAAGCAGGTCCTGTAGAGGGGGCAACCATGGAGGTCCCGATAGCAGAACAGCCAGAACAGCCAAATGAGGAGAATACCTGGGAGATGTACACTGATGGTTCATCAAGTGTAGAAGGATCGGGGGCGGGATTTGTATTGATACCGCTCGGTGGAGGCGAGCCCCTGCGATATGCCTTGGCTTTGACGTTTAGGGCCACCAACAATGAAGCTGAGTATGAGGCTCTCATCACGGGCCTTAAAATCGCCAAAGGTACGGGAGTCGATCATTTAAGGGTGAAGTGTGATGCTAGCCTGATCGTGAATCAAGTCCAAGGGAATTACGAGGCGAAGAGCCCGACAATGAGGAAGTATTTGCACGAGGTGCAGACTTTGAAGGGAAGCTTCAAAAGCTTCGACATTGAGGCAATCCCGAGGGAAGAAAACGCGAAGGCAGACGCCTTAAGCAAGTTTGCCTTAGGTGTAGCCCCCGAGGAGAATCGGAAGGTGCACTTTCTGGAGAGCATGATTATCTCAACCATCGATCCGTCGGAGGTATGTGCTATTGAAGCGGGATCGGAGGAAGAAGAGAAATCCACCTGGATGACCCCGATTGTCACATACTTAACTACGGGGGCACTCCCCGACGATGAAGTGGCAGCTGTCAGGTTGCGTCGAATCGTGAGCAACTATGCGATGGTTGACAACCAGTTATACAAGAAGGGGCATGTAAAGCCTTTTCTGAAATGTGTGGCGGAGCCTGACACGAATCGGATCCTGAGAGAGTTGCATGAAGGAGTCGCGGCCTGTCATGAAGGGGCCCGATCCATTGTGAGGAAAGCACTGAATCTAGGCTACTACTGGCCTTCGATGAACAAGGAAGCGACAGCGATGGTCCAATCTTGTGATGCGTGCCAGAGGTACGCTCCGAATATCGTGGCTCCTGCTGCGGACTTGATGTCCATCAGGAGTGCTTGGCCCTTCGCGCAGTGGGGCATTGACTTGGTAGGACCCCTTCCACAAGCAAAAGGTCAGTGCAAGTACTTACTCGTAGCCATTGATTACTTTTCGAAGTGGATAGAGGCTAAGGCGTTGGCCAAGACGACGGGGCAGCAGATCCTCAAGTTTCTTCAGACTCAGATCGTATCCCGGTACGGGGTTCCTCGAGTGTTGGTCAGCGATAATGGCCCTCCGTTTAATGGGGCTCAGTTGAAGGAATATCTGGAGGAATTGAACATCGAGCATCGGACAGCCTCCGTCCACCATGCTCAGACTAATGGCCAAGTCGAATCAGCCAACAAGATCGTGATGGATGGCTTGAAGAAGAGAGTCTACGCCTTGCAGGGTCATTGGCTAGATGAGCTTGAAATCGTGTTGTGGGCTGTTAGAAAAACACCCAAGCAATCGACGGGGGAGACTCCGTTTGGCCTTGTTTATGGCACGGAGGCAGTTGCTCCTGTGGAGATAGCGGTGGCGTCCCATCGCATGAGGTATTATGAGCCTCTGACGAAAGAGGAAATGAGACGTCTGGACTTGGACCTGCTCGAAGAGAAAAGGTGGAAGGCTGATGAAGTTCAGGCTCGGATGCGTCTGGCAACAGCCAGGTACTATAATCGGCGAGTCAAGTCCCGACAATTCTTCGTTGGAGAACTTGTTTGGCGGAGGAATGAGTTCTTCCATCAAGATCGAATCAACAAGCTATCACCGAAATGGGAGGGACCTTACAAGATTGTAGGGATGCCAGCCCCGAATGCGTACAGGTTGGAAGACCTTGATGGCAAGACGTTGAAACATTCTTTTAGTGGCGCACACTTGAAGAAATGTCATGTTTGACCCGAAGTCGCCTTAAGTGGTGCGTGGTGTTAAGACGTCGCGAATGGCGCAAGTTATCTATCGATCCGATGTAAGCAAAGCTTTGAGTTATTAATGAATAAAAGAAGTTGCTTCCGATCAAATTGCTTTTAGATTTATTCTAACTGTTAGTAAGTCGTCCTAAAGGACGCGATAAAAGCCTTCCGAGGTACGAATAAGACGTCCCAAAGGACGCGATAAAAGCCTTCCGAGGTACGATTAAAAGCCTTCCGAGGTACTAGTAAGACGTCCTGAAGGACGCGATAAAATCCTTACGAGGTACGATTAAGTCGCCTTTATGGCGCGATAAAAAGCCTTTCGAGGTACGGACAAAAGCCTTACGAGGTATGAGTAAGTCGTCTTTATGATGCAACCAAAAAGCCTAGGTATGAATAAAAAGCCCTAAAGGGGTCCGAGTAAGTCGTCTTTATGATGCAGCAAAAAGCCTTAAGGGGTATGACTAAGTCGTCTAGAATGACGCGATAAAAAGCCTTAAAGGGTGCGAAAAAAATCATCTTAAGTGATGTGTGAAATTGCCTTGAAGGGCATGGACGAGAAGCCTTAAGTGGTGAAGTCCCGAGAAAAGCGTTGCGAGAAACGTATGAAATCACCTTAAATGGTATGGATGGGAAACCTTAAGTGGTAAGTCCTTGTGAAGCATCGGAAGGATGTATGAAGTCATCTTAAGTGATGCATCGGAACATTTTAAGTAACGAGTCAAGTCGCTTTAAGTAGTGCAATAAATATCGAGACCAAGATAGATGAAAGGAATTTTTTATAAGGGCTCGAAGGCCTAAAGGTTTCGATACAAGCAGGAAACAAAGAGGAAATTACAAGGACTTAAAGAGTAAAGTATTAAGCTTGGTCCTTGTTGGAAGTTGAGTCCTCAGCAGCTTTGGAGGAAGCAGGGGACGAGGGGTCTTGGGCAGAAGCCTCCGCAGTCTGTGGAGTCGGGTCCGCGGTACCTTCAGGGGCATCGGCCTCATCACTCTCCGCGGGGAGGCTGAAGTATTTCTCCGCGATGGGGGCGAGGGTCTCGGACTTCTTGAAGTCAATGGCATCCTCGTATACCGTGTAAAGCTCCTCGACGGCATTGAACAGAACGTTCTCCACCTCGGTTTTGCAGAACCCCACGGCATCCGCCTTGAAATCACGGAGTTCCGATACTCATCGCGACCCTCTTGGCGACCCTCCTCGCGACCTTGGGCCTTCGCCTCAGCCAGCCTGGCAAGAAATTTGGCCTTCTCAGCCTCGAGTCCCGCCTTAGCTTCCTCGAGAATGTTCTTCTCGAGGATGAGCTGCCTCTTCTCCGCCTCGTGCCGCTGCTGTTCCTCCTTGAGCATCCTCCGCTCCCGACGCAGCACGGCTTTGTGATCATGAACCTGCTTTTGCAAGTCCTTAGCCTTCTGGCCAAGGAGGGCCTGCTCCTTGGCTATCTTCTCCCTTGCCGCTACAGCGTCGGCAAGGTCCTCCTGAAGCTTGGCCAAGGCTTTGGGGTCCGACCTGGCCCGCTCTTCCTCCAAAGCACCCTTCAGAGCAAGGATGTAACCAAAGCAGCGCTGCTGGTTTGCAGTTTCCTAAGGCAGAAGGAAAAGAAATTAACATCTGATAATTGAAGGCAAGAACAAAAGCGAGGGTAAAGTTTTACCTCCATCCGACGGATAGCCATGTTGCGAATATCCTCCTCGATATCTTCAGCAGCAAAGGAGATCGGGCGTCTCAAGGCTGGTGGAACTGACCCTGCCAGCAGATGCAGGGCCAATTCTGGCTGAAGGTCTCCCCGGTGGAGCGGGACCCCGTGAAGAGACTCGATCGGGTTCCAGGGAACCGTCTCTTGATCGGGGGTGTAAACCTTGTAAAGGTTCTCATCCACGGGGAGAAGAGGGATGACCTTGGAAGCCTCAGTCGGAGGAGCCTCGGTCGGGGGCTCCGGAGTTGGAGAGCGCAGATCCAGGGGAGGACTCCGAGACACGTCCTCCACAGTTGGCCTCAGGATGCTCCGCCCTGGCCTTTGGCGGGGAATCAGGCCTTCAGTCGGCTCCTCGGAGGAGGGGGAAGCCTCCAAGTTGGTCACCTGACGGAACTGAGCTTCCGTCGGGGCATCCTCAGTCATCGGCTACTGTGGAGTTGCAGCCTTCGTTGGAGTAAGAGCCTCCGATGGACCTGCGGTTGCGGGACGAATAAAGTCAGGAAGGGTATTATTCGGGCACCAGATGATTTGGCGCGGGACGTGCTGGTCCTTTCCAAAGAAGTTGTAGTATCCCGCCTTGAGGACGCGGGGGGTTTCTCCTCGAAGTATATATTTGATTTCTCGGACCCGCGACTCCCGGTCAGCAGGGATAAACTCCTTTGGAACGAACCTCCTATATTTCTTAATATCTCGGCGAACGCGCTTACCTTCCTCGGCAGTAGTGACACCGAAGGCTTGGTCCACCTCTTCTCTTCTGGCCCGCTTGGCCATCCCGACTTGCTCCTCAGTCGGAGGAGCAGCAGAAGAAGAGGCTCCCCTCTTCAAGGACTTCCGCTTTCGCGTGGTGCCCTGGACAGCATAAGTCTCCCCCTGCTTCAACACGAGAGGGGTCAGCAGAGATGCCTTCTTGGCTGCAAAAATGAAAATAAAAGGCAGTTAGAAGTGTTACCCAAATAACCAGGTTGTCAGAAATTGAATCGAGGAGTTGGACCCCGATCTGGATCAGGTCCCTCTCCACGAGCTTGTTGGCGTCGAGGGGAGCGAAGGATTCCCCCCAACGGTAAAGCTGGACCAGCTGAAGAGTGTTGAAGTCATCCTCGGTGTAGACTTCAAACTTGGGGGCAGGGTCCGCCACAACCTCCCATCGGGGCCATGGGATAGAGCTGTTTTGAACGAAGAAGTAGTACTTCTTCCATCCGCTGTTGTCGGACCCTGAGTCACAAATGAGCCCCCGATCCTTGTTAAACTTCCAGGTCTCGCCATCCCAGCCGAACCGAGAAAGTTGCTCCCTGGTCCATTTGGGGAGTCGGGGGGTGAAGGAGCAGACGCCAGCCTTGTTACACTTCATCCCGTAGAAGGTGCGGAAGAGCAGCAAGCTGTACGTCCATTGCTGGCGGAGGCACAAAACCTGGAAGGCATTCTACACGCGGATAGCGTGTGGGGAGAAGGTGGATGGATGCGTCTGATAGAAGTTGCACATCTCAACCAAATTCCCGCAGAAGGGGAATCGGATCCCGGCGTTTATCTGCCCCGTGGAGACAAACACCTCTCCTTCCCGAGGACGCGTGACTATATGCTTCCTCCTGGTGGTTTGCTGGGATTCATAGGGAAAGCGGGGTTCCCAGGCTGAAGTGATGCAGCCTTCCTGGAGAGCAGCCTCGTACAAGGTCTATGAGATTTCGTTAGTAGCAAGCTCAAAGGTAAAGGGGTTCTTTCCCCCGGAACTGGCCTCGTCTAAAAACGGCCATAACAGGAAAACTCAGGAAAGGAAAAGCAGACAAATTCAGTAAATCATAGAAGCAGAGAAGGAAACCCTTACCAGACATAGTAAATGGTTGATCGGAGAAAACGAAGAAAGATGTTGACGGCTGGAGGCCTTGGATCACCGGAAAATCATACGAAACTTGGAGAAAAAGCTTCGAGGTTTGACAATGGCAGAATTTCCAGAAATCAGAACGGTAGGGAAGGAGTGAATAGTGCCAGGGTTTTGGCTTTTATAGACAAAAGAACAGCTGGACAGACTCAAATCTGGACCGTTGAAGATGAAACGACTCAATCTGGATCGCCGAGATTATAGGGGACAGTACGGAAGAGACGTTAGTGACGTAATATTGCTTTTTCAGAAAGCAACGGTCACGCCGGTTTAGGCGTCGTTTCATTATCCCTAGCATTTAATGGGGTGCAGTAACCGAGGAGTCTCCTCGGATTTGGCAACTGTCCTTGGAATCTGAGGAATTGTGAGTGAGAAACTCTGTTATTCAGGAATTGGACACAAGGTAAAAGCCTCTGATGGTAATATCGGGAGGTCTGAAGATGAAAGCCTCCGATGGTGATATCGGGAGGTCTGAAGATAAAAGCCTTCGACGATGAGGTCGGGAGGTCTGGAATTGGAAGACACGACGGACTGCAAGTCCCCCATGTCTTGGGGGAAAATGATGGGTTCCGATGTAATTGTTAGCCCCGTTAACAGCTAATAAACGGCGGGTAAGCCCAGTGGGCCTTGTGAAAGACCTGGAAGGTCCAGAAGCCCAGTATGAAGGGTCCCGACGAGATCGGTCCCGATATATGAGCTGAACGCTCCCGACGAGAAGCCTCTGAGTAGGCCCCGATATGCCTTTGAGAAGGCCCCGATAATAAAGCCCCGAGAAAGTTGGCCCTGTCCCGTGGGACGAGGGGTCCTGGGTGGTGACCTAGAATGAGATAACTCTGGAGTCCCCGATATGGATTGGGACTTGTGATCAGAGGATAAGACCAAGAAACCCGCCTACTAAATAGAGTAGTGGGAAACGGTTGAGATACAGATAACCTCCCCCAAGATACGCATGGCGTGCCCGAGATACGCGGAGCGTGGGGCGAGATACATGGAATCCTGAACGAGATATACGGAACGTGGGTAAAACTGCCAGGCGCGGTTACATGTAACTGAGGCAACTTCCCCTCCTATATAAAGGAGGAAGTTACCTCAGAAAACACACATTCTAATACGAACTTAGATTACTGCTTACCACCCCATCGTTCATACTCTCATTTAAGCATCGGAGAGGGATTCTGGGTCACCACCCAGGTCATCCCCTTTTGCAGGATTACGCGGAGCCCAGGAGTTCAAGCTTTCCGTCAAGAACGTAACGGAGCTTCGACCGTGATCCAACATGTACAATAAATATAAATTAGAGGACTATATGCAATATAGAGTAAGTTTGATAGTTGTTTAGAATTATATATAATAAATAAAATATATTAAAAAAAACATATAACTTATATATAATATATATATTAATGATCAATTAGAGGATTATATTCAATTTATATATATAGTACGTTTGGAAATTATTTAGAAAACTATATATATATATACTACGTTTTGTTTTTTCTACTTATTTTTTATATAGTACTTTTGAAAATGGTTTAGAAATCATACTACAAATAAAACCTAATATATTTATAAGAAAATTTACTTATAATGAATAGTAAGTAAAATTTTAATTTCATAGTGTTGGATCACGGTGGAACTCCGGTACGGACTTTGACGGCGATCCTAGCTCCTTCGCTCCACGCAATCCTGCAAGAGGGGATAGACCGGGCGGTGACCCAGAATCCCTCTCCGATGCTTAAATGAGTATCTCGTATGGACTGGCAAGCAGTAGTCTCAAATAATGTATTTCAACGTAAGTGATCTGAGGTGACCTCTTACCCTTTTATAGGCGAAGAGATACCTCAGTTACCTGGTGAACCGTTAGGGGTGGTTAGCCCGTATCCCGCGTATCTCGGGGGTGATCCCGCCTATCTAGGCCATGATCTCGTTTATCTCGGCCACGCCCCGCGTATCTCGGCCACGCTCCGTGTATCTTAACCACGTTCCGCGTATCTTGGCCACGCCCCGCGTATCTCGGCCTTATCCTCTGATAACGAGTCCCGACTATCATCGGGGACTCCAGAGTTATCTCGTTATGTCACCGCTCGGGGCCCCTCATCATCGTGACAGGGCCTATTATTCTCAGGGATTTATCATCGGGGCCTACTCAGAGGCACTTCGTCGGGAGCGTTCAGCTCGCTGGTCAGGTCCGACTCTGTCGGAACCTCTCATCCTCGGGTTCCCTTTGTCGGGATCCTTTGTCTGGACCATCTTGGCCTTCGTTTAGGGCCCACCGGGCATATTTGCCGTTTCCTCACCGTTAAAGGGCCTAACGGCTGTACTCGAACCCATCATTTGCCCCCAAGGCATGAGGGACTTTTAGTTCGTCGTGTCTTTCAACTCCCGACCTCCCGATATTGGAATCGGGGATCTTTCCCTTGGCACAGTCACTCAATACTAGTCTTCTCCTTCACGTTTCCTCGATGCTTTGTGGATAACTGCCAAATCTAAGGGGACTTTTCGTTTCCCAGTTCATTAAATGCAGCAGCTAGTGAACCGACGTCTTCTGCACTCGTGCCTGATTTTTCGCGCCTGTTTTTTCTGAAAAGTGCTTTCAGGCCGTTTCATCATTACGCCCGTTACCATTCTGCACGTTCCATCTCAACGGTCCAGATTAAAACTCTTCAACTTCGACGACTCGGATCGAAGTGTCCCTTCAACTGTCCCCTTCGCCTATAAAACCCTAGCCATGGGCACAGTTTCACTTTTACCGTTTCCGAATTCTCAAAAGCTCTCTGCAACTTCTCTGCGAATTCAAGCCCTGCGATTCCGAAGATCTCAGAGTTTCTCCGGTCATCTTTCCGGCAACACCAAGTTCATTCCTTCAACCTCCAATCGCCATGTCTGGTAAGGGTCTCTTCTCTATTGTTCGTTCATGTCTTCCTTGTTTATAGCTTTCCGAAAATTCCTCTGTGCCTTCCTTTCCATTGCTACTTTTCAGACAGCGGATCCAGCTATGAGGGGAGAAAGCCCTTCAACTTTGATTATGCCCTGAATGAAATCTCCAACACTACTTCTGATGCAGCTCTCCGAGAGGGGTGCATCACTTCTACTTGGGAACCTCGCTTCCCGTATCCCTGGCCTCGCCCCTCGGGTAACCTTGAGGTTACTCGTCCCCGAAAAGGGGAGGTATTTGTCTCTACGGGGCAAGTATCAGCGGGGATCAGATTCCCCTTCTGTGGTAATCTGGTCGAGATGTGCCAGCATTACAAAACTCATCCGACCACCTTCTCTCCGCACGTCATTCGCCTGTGGAATGCTTTCCAGGTCCTCTGCTTCCGACAGCGGTGGATATACAGCCTCAAACTCTTCAGGACCTTTTATGGGATGAAGTGCAACGAGGCGGGGGTTTGCGCCTTCTACCCCCGAACGCCGAAGTGGAACAAGGCACAACTGGGACGGTCTAACTGGACCAATGACACCTGGAAGGTGGTCAAGGGTCGGGGACTCCTGGTTGATACGGGGTCCGACAATAGTGGCTAGAAACGGAGCTACTTCTTCATTCAACACTCTTCGATCCCATGGCCCCGATGGGAGGTGGAAGCAGATTCTCCGCCTGCCTTCCACACCTATACCGACGAAGATTTCCAAACTCTTCAACTCATCCAGCTCTACCGATGGGGGGAGTCCTACACTCCCCTCGACGCCAATTCCCTCGTGGAGCGGGACCTGGTGAACTCCGGGATCCGACTCCTCGATATAATCTCTGGGGGCAGCTTTTCGACGGCCCCTCCAATGTGGTTCCTTGGGTAAACTTCTAACTCTTTTTTCGTTTACTGTTTGCAGCCAAGAGGGTATCTGTGCTGACCGATCTGTTCCTTAAGCAGGGGGAGACTGATGCCGTCCGCCCCTCGCGGAAGAAGAAGCCCGCCAAGAAGGCTGCTGCTCCGTCGGGGTCTCCTTCTGCGGAGCAACCTAAGCGAAAGCGCGTGGAGCTGGACCAACTCTTCGACGTCCAGAATGCTGAAGAAGGTAAAAAGCTCCGACTCGCTATTAAATCGTATAGGAGGATGGTCCCGAAGGATTTGATTCCTTCAACCAGGGAGGCCCGTATTGCTGACGTCAGACGAATCCTTCGAGGCGAAACTCCTCGTGTCCTGAAGGCGGGCTACTACCACTACCACGGGAAGGATCAATATGTCTCCCGACGTATTGTTTGGTGTAAGAATCCTGATGAACTCCCTGATTACATTTCTGAAGCCTCTCGTCCTCTAGGTGCAGGTCGCTCAGGGGCTCCATCGGGTGCTGAAGCTTCCGCGGGTGCACCGTCTTCAACAGGGGCGCCTCCCTCAACTGGGGAGAAGACCCCGACCGGCGAACAGTTTCATCGGGTGGAAAGCTTGGACTCCTCCGAGGAGACTGATGAGGGTGGCTCCCTTCGTCATCGCCGGAGGACGGGGCAGT
The DNA here is from genome assembly GCA_036873135.1 of Clarkia xantiana subsp. parviflora. Lineage (NCBI taxonomy): Eukaryota > Viridiplantae > Streptophyta > Magnoliopsida > Myrtales > Onagraceae > Clarkia > Clarkia xantiana. The sequence goes on from JAPTYO010000003.1 coordinate 19,321,518, forward strand.
CCCCCTTGAAACCAACCTCTCAGGGGCTGCCCCCTTCATCTTCTCCACAGCCGCGACAGCCGTCGCCCATCCACAACTTCACTCCTTCCCCTGTCCGGGTCGAGCCGGAGGCGTGCCCCTCCACGACTCGTGCCCCTCCTCCTGTCCCTCTCGATGGGAGTTTCTACAGGGCCTTCGACCCCGCACAAGTGAATGCTCCCTGGACTCTAATCCAAACACTGCGAGGAGTCCAGCTCCGACAAGGGGACCAGCATGAGGACCTGGCTCTGCATCTGCTGGCAGGCTCAATCCTTCCCACCATGCGGTACCCGATTTCCCTGAATCGGACGGCTATGCATCGGGATGTCCGAGAGATGTCCCTGCGTCAGATAGAGGTAAAACTTCGCTTCTCTCTCTTCATTGGTAAATCTGGTTGTTTGTCCATTAACACTTTCTTTCTTCTATTGTAGGAGCTCGGGGACTTCAACCGTCTTTTCGGGTGATGAGTCCCGGGAGCGGGACCGGGCGGTCATCGACAAGCTTAAGGAGGACCTTGCGGCCTCCAAGTCTTCGCGGGGGAAACTTGCCAAGGAGCAGGCCATCCTTGACAAAAAGGTTCAGGACCTCCAAAAGCAGGTCGGGGACTTCGAGGGGCTCCTGAGGCGGGAGCGACAGGAGCGGCAGGCTGCTGAGGACAAGCTGGTCCTCGAGAAGAAGGCTCTGGAGGAGCAAGTCGCGGGGGTTCCTGCGCAGCTGGTCGCGGCCGAGGCCAAAGGTCGGGAGGATTATCGGAAGTCTGAGGACTTCCAGGCTGATGCTATGAAGTTCTTCGGCGCGGAGGTGGAGAACACTCTCTTTAATGCGGTTGAGGAGCTCCACCTGGAGTATGGTGACGCCATCAACTTCGACAAGTCTCCTTCTCTCGCTCCCTTTGCGAAGAATTACTTTGCTCTTTCCGAGGAGAGTGATGGGGGGAGTACCCCCGCAATTGTCGAAGATGCCGCTGAGCTTCCAAGTGCGGATGCCCCGATAGTCGATCCTCCCGCGCCCGACCCTGTGGAGACTTCTGTCGCCGACCTCGTGGACCCCGTTCCAACAGATGCCGCTGACAAGGACCAAGCCTAACTGCTTATCTTTAGAGTCCTTATATTTTCCTCGCTTTTGTAATCGTTGGGCCTTTGAGCCCTTTATTAATTTATCAGACCTCCTTAGCTCCGATCTTTTCAATGCACTTCTCCGAGTGGCTTTACTATACTTGCTTAGGTCGATACTTCGACACTTAAGACATTTTCGTACGTCATTCCCGACGATTTACTAATTTGCACCACTTAAGGCGACTTATCATCATGCACCACTTAAGGCGACTTAATCTCGTGCATCACTTAAGACGACTTAATATCGTGCACCACTAAAGGCGACTTTTCAATGCTTAGATAAATCTAAAACACATGCATCAATTAAGACGACTTAATATCGCGCATCACTTAAGACGACTTTTTCGTGCACCACCTAAGGCGACTTTTCAGTACTTAGAATAAATCTAAGAATCGTGCACCACTTAAGGCGACTTGTCATCATGCACCACTTAAGGCGACTTTTCTCGTGCACCACTCAAGGCGACTTTGATACTTAGCATAAATCTAAGAATAACTCTGATTGGAAGCAACCTCTTTATTTATTGATGACATAAAATTTGCTTACATCGAATTAAACGATAAACAACATACACCACTTAAGGCGATTTTACATCGGGCACCACTTAAGGCGACTTTATCGGGCACCACTTAAGGCGACTTTCATCGGGCACCACTTAAGGCGACTTTCATCAAGCATGGTGTTTCTTCAAGTGTTCGCCACTAAAAGAATGCTTTAACGCTCTGCCATCGAGGTCTTCCAACTTGTACGCGTTTGGAGCTGGCATCCCCACGACCTTATAAGGTCCTTCCCATTTTGGTGACATCTTGTTGATTCGATCCAAAAGGGTGAACTCGTTGCGACGCCAAACCAGCTCCCCGACGAAGAACTGTCGGGACTTTACTCGCCGATTGTAGTACCTGGCCGTCGCCAAACGCATTCGAGCTTGGACTTCATCGGTTTCCCGCCTCTTCTCTTCGAGCAAGTCCAAGTCCAGACGTCTCATCTCATCATTCGTCAGAGGCTCGTAATATCTCATCCGATGGGACGCCACAGCTACCTCCACGGGGGCGACAGCCTCCGTGCCATAAACGAGGCCAAAAGGAGTCTCCCCCGTTGATCGTTTGGGTGTCGTTCTAACAGCCCAAAGCACGTTTTCCAGTTCGTTCAGCCATTTGCCCTTCAAGGCATAGACCCTCTTCTTTAGGCCATCCATCATGATTTTGTTGGATGATTCCACCTGACCGTTAGTTTGAGCATGGCGTACAGAAGCTGTCTGATGCTCGATGTTCAACTCCTCCAGATACTCCCTCACCTGAGAGCCGTTAAACGGTGGACCATTGTCGCTGATCACCACCTTAGGAATCCCGTATCTGGACACAATATGGGTCTGGAGGAACTTGACGATCTGGTTCCCCGTCGTTCTGGCCAACGCCTTTGCCTCTATCCATTTCGAAAAATAATCGATTGCTACAAGTAAATACATACATTGACCTTGTGCTTGTGGAAGAGGTCCCACCAAGTCGATGCCCCATTGCGCGAAGGGCCACGCACTCTTGATGGATGTCAGATTAGCGGCCGGAGCCACGATACTCGGGGCGTACCTCTGGCACGCGTCACAGGATCGGACCAACGTTGTCGCTTCCTTGTTCATCGTAGGCCAATAATAGCCCAAGTTCAACACTTTCCTCATAATGGATCGGGCCCCTTCATGACAAGCCGCGACCCCTTCATGCACCTCCTTCGGGATTCGATTGGTGTCGGGCTCTGCCACACATTTCAAGTACGGAGTTGAGAACCAGCCCTTCTTGTATAGCTGATTGTCCAGCATCACATAATTAGCCGCGATCCGACATATCCTATCGGCTGCTACTTTTTCATCGGGGACTGTCCCCGTAGTCAAGTATGCGACTATCGGGGTCATCCAAGTGGGCTCCTCCTCCGGTTTTGCCTCAATGGCACACACCTGTGTCGGGTCGATGGTTGATAAGATCACCTTCTCCAAGAAGTGCACCTTCCGATTTTCTTCCAAGGGTGCCCCCAGGGCAAATTTGCTCAGGGCGTCTGCCTCTACGTTTTCCTCCCTCGGGATTGCCTCGATATCGAAGCTTTTAAAGCTCTCCTTCAGGGCTTGTACCTCGCGTAGGTATTTCTTCATTATCGGACTTCTCGCTTCGTATCGCCCTTGAACCTGGTTCACGATTAAAGCTGCGTCACACTTCACTCTCAAGTGATCGACTCCAGTGCCTTTAGCAATTTTTAGGCCCGTGATAAGAGCTTCATACTCCGCTTCGTTGTTTGTGGCTTTGAATGTTAAAGCCAAGGCGTATCGGAGCGGTTCACCTTCACCCGATGGTATCAACAAAAAGCCTGCTCCTGATCCGTCTGAACTCGAGGAGCCATCCGTGTACATTTCCCAGGTATTTTCCCCGTTTGGCTGTTCTGATTGCTCCGCCCTCTCTGGTTGTTCTTCTGTCGGGACCTCCATGGTTGCCCCCTCTACGGGGCCCGCTTCTTCTAGATCGGGGGCTGTAGATTCTGCTATGAAATCTACCAATGCCGGGCCCTTGATGGCCGTTCTTGGAGCAAAGTGTATGCGAAACTCACTAAGCTCTACTGCCCATTTCACTAATCTTCCCGACGCATCCGGTCGGTTCAAAAAATGCTTCAAAGGCTGGTTCGTCAGCACAGTGATCTCGTGTGCGTGGAAATAAGGCCTTAGCTTCCGAGCAGTAATAATCAACGCAAAGAGGTACTTCTCAACGGCAGGATAATTCAATTCAGACTTGGCAAACGCCTTGCTTACATAATAGACGGGGACTTGATTACCCTCGACAATCTTTACTAACACAGAGCTAATGGCAAATTCAGAAACAACCAAATAAAGATAGAGCGGCTCGCCTGGAACCGGTTTCGCCAACGGCGGGAGGGTGCGAAGGTGCTGCTTGAGTGCTTGGAACGCCTCTTCACACTTGGCGGTCCACTCAAATTTCTTGTTGGCCCTCAGGACTTCGAAAAATGGCATTGATCGGTCGCTGCTTTGGACAGGAAACGATTCATTGCAGCCAGTCGACCATTCAGCACTTGTACCTCCCGATGGTTTATCGGGGACTGCATCTCCTCAATCGCCCTCAGCTTCTCGGGATTCACTTCAATTCCTCTCTGGCTCACCATGAAGCCCAAAAATTTCCCTGAGTGGACTCCGAAGGCGCATTCGTCGGGTTTAAACGAACCTGATGAAGCCTCATCCGCTCTAACGCCAGGGTTAGGTTGTGCACATGATCCTCCGCTTGTCGGGATTTTACCAGCATATCATCCACGTAAGCCTCCATGGTCTCCCCCAGCATATCTCCGAACAGCTTATTCACCATCCGCTGGTAGGTTGCCCCAGCATTGATCAACCCGAAAGGCATGACATCGTAGTGATAGATGTCACTGTCTGCATAGAATGCTGTGTAAGGAGCATCCTCCTTGGCCATCTTGATCTGGTTGTAGCCTGAGTACGCATCCATGAAGCTCAACAGCTCATGTCCCGACGTGGCATCCACCAACTGGTCGATTCTCGGGAGTGGGTAGTAGTCCTTCGGGCAAGCCTTATTCAGGTCGCGGAAATCCACACATATCCGCCATTTCCCATTAGTCTTCTTCACCAGTACCGGATTAGCGACCCAAGTCTGGAATCAGAGCTCTTTAATAAACCCAGCATCGAGCAACCTGCCCACCTCCTGCTGGATTGCAATCTTCTCGTCTGTGCCCATCGGACGCCTTTTCTGCGTGATAGGTTTGATTGCGGGGTCTATCTTTAGCTCGTGTACGATCACATCGGGGCTGATTCCTCGCATATCGCTTGGGGACCAGGCAAACAGCTCCTTGAACTCCTTCAGCAATTCAATCAATTTTTGGGCTGTCTCCTCAGTCAGAGCAGACCCGATTTTCACCTTCCTCTGGGGTCCGTCGATCTCAACCTCTTTTAGATCTTCTACGGGGGCGGGACGCCCAAACTCCTCTCTAGGATCTGTATCTGTCTGGAGGACAGTCATGGCCTCTCGCCTTCTTCTTCGGGTGGCGTTAACATAGCATTTTCGAGAAGCTACCTGATCACCCTTGACTTCTCCGACTCCGTGGTCGGTCGGGAACTTCATCTTCTGGTGCACTGTCGAGGCAACTGCCATCAGGGGGTTGATGGTGGTTCTCCCGATAATTGCGTTGTAAGTCCCCGCAGAATCAACTACCACGAACTCCACGTTCCTCCTTTCTGATTTCCACCCACTACCAAACTCCACTGGTAAGGTGATTACTCCTAGCGGATAGGAGGTTGAACCAGAGAACCCGACCATCGGGAAGTTTGCCTCCTTCAGATCTTTCTTCGTTTTCCCCATAGCCTCCAGCGCGTCCATGAATAGAATATCGGAGGAGCTCCCTCCGTCGATCAGAATTCGCTTCATCTCGTACCCGTCTACATCTAAGGTCACAACCAAGGCGTCATCATGCGGAGTCTCCACGCCTATGAGATCCTCCGACGAAAAGGAGATCACCATCTCTTCTTTCAGGGTCCAGGATCGGGACCTCTTTCCCAACACCACAGCCGTAGGAATTCTAGAGGCGTAGACCTCCCGGGAGGACGAGGTATCACCTCCGGCAGCAAACACTCCGTGAATCACATTAATGGTGCCCCGTCGTTCCTTGCGAGCACCGGACGGCTCCGGATCGGACCTCTTCTTCTTTGGGGACCGATCGCGGGATCGGGAACGAGACCGCGATCGGGACCGAGAGCGGGATCGACACCGTTTATCCCCGACGAACTCCTTGAGCTTCCCCTTCTGGATCAGCTTTTCGATCTTCTTCTTCAGCTCCCGACAATGGTTGGTGTCGTGGCCATTTGCGCGGTGAAACCGGCAGTAGCGATCCGTGCGGGATCATAAGAATTCTCCATCCTTCTTTGGGGGGTACCTGGAGATACCTTGTCGTTCCATGACCGTTAGTACCTCCGCCATGGAGCAGTTGAGAGGAATGTCGAGATCCTCCCGCTTGTCCTTTTTTAAAGAACGTCTGTCATCTCTCCGATCAGAGCGGCCTCGATTCTGGCTGCCCTCGGGTTTACCCTTTGACTTGCGATCGTCGAGAGGCTTAACCGACTACTTCCCTTTATTCGACTTCGGGGGCTCCAGTTCTCCGGCGGCTATCTTTGACTCCTGGACATCGATTTGCCGCTTCACCCTCTTCTGTAGTGCCTCCATATTCCACACGGCTTTCTCGGCCACGTTGTGCATTAGGTTGGAACCGTAGGGGGCCGTTAGGTTCCGAATGAATGTACGGATGGTTTCACCCTCCGATATTTCCTCATCAATCTCCGCCACACTGGCAGTGTACCGCTGGTAATAGTGTGCCAGCGATTCGTCGGGCCTCTGTACTACCTGGGTCAGGGACCTCACGCTCTTCAGCAAACGCCTACGACCCTGGTACTGCTGAATGAACCGGTCGTGCATATCTGCCCAGCAAGTGATGTAGCCTGGGGGCAGACTAAAGAACCAGGTCAGGGCTCTTTCCCCAAGAGTGTTCGGGAATAGCGTACACACTATATCTTCATTCGGGGCTCTTCCCAGACATGCCATGAGGTGCTTCTGGACATGACGAACCGAATCTCCTTCGCCATCGTATTCCTTTATCGTGGGGATACCTAGCCCTGGCGGGGCTAAGGTGTCTATAAGTCGAGGAACGAAGGGATGAGTAGATCGATCCCTCAGCTCCGACACCAGCGGCTTCTGCTCTCCCATGTAGATGTTCACGATCTTTACCACCTGATCGGGGGTGATGGGACCGTTCAGGGGAATGGTCATGTGCTGTACTGGTCCTGGCCCATCAACCACGAATCTCTCTGGCTGAATGGACACCCTACTCCTGTCCTGGCCTCGAGGCGGAGCCTCCTGTACGTTCCGAACCTCGGCTGGTGGGGCTGCTTCTTCTAACGGGGGCATCTCCTCCTGCCTCCTCGCGGCCTCCCTCTGATCTAAGAGAGCCTCCACAGCTGCCAAAAACATGGGCATGGCTTCTGCCACGGCTCTTGTCAGGTCCGTAGCTGGGGGAGCCTCCTGCTCCCTGTTGCCCTGGTGCTGAGTGTTAAGTTATGAGATCTAGGTCAACGGGGTGTCGGCTTTGATCTCACTCCTTATGGGGGATGTGTGTGATCCGGTCTTCTCAAGTCGCCTTGTCTTTGCCTATGTCCTTCTTCCTTTCCTTCTTCCCTCGGTTCCTTCTCTTCTTCTCTCCCTTTGCCCTGCAAAAGGGGCAGTACCAGACACGGAGGAGGGGGGGTGGTGCCTGGTGAACCCTCTCCGATGCCTAAGTCAGAACTATATTTCTAGAGAGATAAAGCTAGAGAGATGTCAGATCTAAAATGTCCAATTAGCCAAGATGATCAAATGAGTTGTGAAGGTGGGGTATTTATAGGCAACGGTGTCATTAAGGTGGCTTAATGACATCGTTAGCCTTTAAACACAATTAATTAACCTTTAAGCACATAATTAAGACCTTAGGATTCGGAGGAGGTAGGCGGAGTGGACCGAGCGTGGGAGTCTGAAGGTGATGCCGGGGCCCTTGGGGGGGAGAAATCCGACCCCCAAGGGTAGGGGTTGGGTGAGGACACCCAACCCCTCCTAGGGAGGGTGGGGTTGGCCAACCCCATCCCTCCTAGGAGGGATCGGGTTGGCCGACCCGATCTCTCCTAGGAGAGATCGGGTTGGCCAACCCGATCTCTCCTAGGAGAGATCGGGTTGGCCAACCCGATCTCCCCTAGGGGAGGTCGGGTGTGGCCACCCAACCTCACCTAGGTGAGTTCGCCTCTGTCGGACGGGCGCTTCGGCCCCGTCCGAGCCGTTGATGTTCTCGCGAAGTGTCCGGGTTGAAGTTTCGATTTGCAATCATAAATGGGACGATAAAAATACAACGGTTCGGAAGTCAACGGGTTCAAATTGGGCGTATATCCATCACATGCCCCCGAGTCAACCAATGGCCTAACCCTTGATTGACTCTATTTCAGGATGGTATGATACGCGCAATTTGAAACCGGGGTTTTACCTTCTTTGTCTGAATGCTTACTTACCCTTAGATGCGTGCCTCTGACCTTGCCCCCCTGTCTAATGAGATAGAGGAATTGTAAACGTCAGAGTAGCACGGACGTGTGCCTAGACACGCGTCCGTCTGAGGTGGGAGTAATAAACTTATCTCTGCTACAGATGTATACTCAAAAAATACACACTTGCACCGGGGTGTGATACGAATGCAACTAAGTGACTTACGCTTCCAATTCATGCCGGGATTTCATCTAAGTGAGGAAAAATTAATTTTGGCCAAAAATTTTTCTAAGTATGGAATGCTCCAAAAATAAAACTAACTTGATAATTTTTCTAAGTATGGGAATATACTTAGCTATAGGTGAAAAGGATAAAAATGATGATCTTTCCTTGGCCCTTAGATTTTACTTAAGGCTAGATGGATGGTGGTGATTAAAACCCCCTAAAAACCCTATCACCCTCTTAACATAAACAAGGAGAGTTAGAAAAATACCTCCAAGAGTTATCCTAGCCACCATCTTCTTTCTTCACTTACCCTTGGAGAGCAAGAAAGGTTGGAGAGCACCCCCAAGGTAAGGGCCGGCCGGAATTTCCACCAAGGAGCAGAAATCCAGCCAGCAATTCCGGTGGGAGGGAACCACCAGCACGGACGGAGCCGGCTAGCAGGTCGACGGCTCGAGGCGGCGGTGTGGAGGCGGCAGCTGGCTGGGACTGCGGCGCGGAGGGACGGCCATACGACGGCGAAATCGCTGCCGGCGGAGATAGCTGCTGGCTCACCGGAGGCGGTCGACGGCGAAGGGGGAGGGTTCCGGCGTGATCTGAGGCTAGCTCCGGCGACGAGAAGACGGCCGGGAACGACTCCGGCGACGACGGGATTAGAACTCCGGCGAGGGGCTGATTTCAATCGGCTTCGAAATTCGAATTCCGGACCCGTTTACCACATCGGGTCGGGTTTTCCGAAGGTCCGCTCTTTTCCTTTCCATTACCGCGTAAAACGTTGATTTTTGAACCGTTGATATTTGATTGCCAATGCTTGATTGCCGATGCTTGATTGCCGATGCTTGATTGCCGATGTTTGATTAAATGTGGGATTGCCGTAGATAGCCGTTGGTAGTTGTGGATTTTGGGAAAAATGTTTGCCGGTCGTCCGGATATGGTTTCTTGTCCGATTGGGTTATCCCGGTCTTGAATTTGATGTCGTGCCGCCGTTGGTGTGTTAATCTTTGTTGGAGGGTATAATGGTAATTTTTTCCAAAACCCGACCTTAGGCTCGGATACAATTATTTGACTCGGTTGTTGTCGTTGGTTGAGTGTCGGGGTATTTCCGGTTCCTCGGAAATTTCTCTTATCTTGATATTCGTCGTGTCGTGGCAGGTGCTATACTCCTGGTGGTGTCCACGTACGCAGACTCTTCAGAGACGCCGTATTCTCCGAAGGATGAGTGAGTTCCTTTTTCTCTTCCTTTTCGGTCGCGTTATTTCCTTTCCTATTGCTAGCTTAGTATCGTGACCTTCATTGGGGTGTTAGTCGAAATTTGATTCGTGCCTTGGGGTTTCCTACTACCTTTGCCTTAGGTCTTGCTATCCTGTCAGAGAACCTTCTCACTAGGTCCGATTACAACGAACATGTCACTCTAGGAAATATCTGTCCCCTAGATGAGCCTCTGTATCCTTTTCTCCCCTCCTTGGGGAACACTCGAGCGACGGTGACGGAGCCTCCCATAGGGACGGTCGCCGTATACCCTTCTCAGATCCGATTCGGGCTGAGACTGCCTTACTGTGACGAGCTTATAGAGTTGAGCAGGTTTTTCAGGATTTCTCCTGTGAACCTTGCCCCCAGTGCCCTCCGTGTCTGGGTGGGCTTCCGGGTATTGTGCCATTGGTACTCCTGGAAGTACTATCTCGTTCTATTCCGATGCTTCTATCGGTTTCAGTACCGGACGAGGGTGGGGTTTGCGAGTTTTGTAACTCGCCATCCGACTTTCAAAGACCCCCGATTCGCCGATTTCGGGTTGAGTGGGATCGAGTGGGATACCTCCCTCCGTTTCGTGACCCAGAGTGACAATTCGGCCAGTCACTGGGCTAAGCACTACTTCTTCATTACGGACCGATATGTCACTTGGTCGGTCTTGAATGAAGATCGGTCCGATGGTTGGCCTGCTTTTGGCGAGTTCTCTTCGGATGACTTGAAGACTATGAAGATCATTCACGAGAGCAACAGGACCCGGTCTTACTGTTCCGTGTCCTTAGTGACTGAGACGGATCTTTACGAGGCCGGGATCAGTCTGACTCCTGACTCCGGGGGTTCGGTATGTCGCTTGGTCTTTCCATCTTTATTTACCTTCTGCTCTTCCTTTGTAGGTTGGTTTCATGGAAAAACCTATAACGTGCAGGGAGCCCCTGTTGATCTGAGCAAGAGGAAGGCTCCTTCCAGTTCTGCTTTGAAGAAATCCCCCCTGCCTGGGAAGAAGGCTGGAGCCTCTGGTATGCTTTCTCTTATTTGCTTCTTTATGGTATAACCTATGTTTTCCTTATCTTGTTTTTCTTACCTTGCTAGGGCGCTCCCCCTTGGTGACTGAGAGGGTCGTCTCCGTTGGCAGAGATTCTGGACCTTCCAAGTCCAAACCGCGGAGGTCTGATTCTGAGGCCGGGGCCTCGGCTGCTAAGAGAAAGAAGGCTGTAGATCCTGCTTCGCCTACTGCTTGTCCTCCGACCCTATCTCGTGATAAGGAGATGGTGGTCGAAGAGGTGCCTTCCCTGGCTGACAAAGGGAAGCGACCTGCTGGTGGTGGTTCCCCTGCCCCCCAGCCGAGGGCACGGTCCTCAGGTATGATCTTTACCTTACTGCTGATCCTTCTATGTTTATGTTATCCTTTGACTTGCTTTGCTTGTGTAGGTGGGCCTCCGACTTTAAGTCGGAAGGATTTCGCACGGCTCACTGATGAAGATGTTATTGGGTCTGAGTGGACTCCCTTCGCTGGTCTGAAGGAGTTCCACCTCGATAGCACCTCCTCTTTGCGGACTCCTGAGGTTGGCGTCCGTGTACTCCGTGGCGCCGTCCCCCCTGGCGATCGTGTTGCTTCGCCCAAGTCTCCTGGGGAGACTCGGCGCTTTGTTCAGGGGGTACTCTCTCGTTATGCACCTGTGAGTTGTTCCTTGCTTTCCTTTCATTACTTTCATAATGACTATCTTTCGGTTATTCATCCTTTGTTTGTACTGTTAGGGTATATCTGACATGGTGAACATGTCCTCGCTCGTGCTCGAGTTATCTGACGAGAGGAAGACCCTTGAGGACAGCCAGGTCTCTCTCAAGGCGGAGGTCGCCACTGCTGCCGAGAAGGCGCGTATATCTGATTTGAGGTTGCAGGAGCTCCAGAGCCAGGTGTCCTTGCTTGAAGCCACTGTGGGCAGTTTGCGTCGGGAAGCTGAGGTTGCTGCATCGCTTCATTCTGAGGAGCTGCGGAAGTTGGAGACTAAGTGTCGGGCGGAGGAGAGGGCTGTCGCGGTATCTGAGTACAAGGCCTCCTCTGCCTTCACCGCCGATTATAGCACGCGTCTCACCCAGGAGATGAACCAGTTCGGTGAGTATCTGGTTGATCACATATACCGGATTGATCCTCAGTTCCCGTTTGGTGACCTTGGTGACTTTGGGCCATATGCCACTGGCTACGCGACTGTTCTGATGGGTCAGGCTGCTGTCGCAGACGAGGCTGCCCCAGCCCAGGTGGATGCTACACCTGTGGAGATTGGTACCTCAGATTCCTCTTCCTCATCTATTTCCGCTGGAGGTTCAGCTTCAGGGGGTGAGGGTGACTCCCCTGAAGGTTCTGACTGACTTGTTTATCTCATACTATCCTTGTATATATAACTACACTCCTTCTCCCCTTGTACGGGTTGAGTGTCTTTTGAGATTGTGATGGTGTTTGTTGTTACTTTCCTTTGCCGCATTATGTTGTTGACTACGTGGTTTGTTTGCCTTTATATTAGTGCTTCTCATGCTTTTGTATATATCTCTTCTCATGATGCCTCCCTATGCCTTGTGTATGGCTTTTTGGGTATGGACCCTTCCCTTGGTATATTTCCTTTACTTATTCTTCTTTCGTGGTTTCCTTCATGTCATACCTGTCATTTCATAAAGAAAAAACATTACTTGTTCTTCACATTACTTTACTTAGAAATTTCTTTCTCATGGTATCCTTCTAAGCATGGTATCCTTCTAAGCATGGTGTGATGATCTCTTCTGATACCCCTTACACGGTATACGTTGTACTGTTAGACCAAAGATACGCTCTTGGTGGGCGTCGAAATCTGTTCACGAGACAGGCTCTCGGACGGCACTTAACGTTTCACAGGATAGGCTCCCGGAGGGCACAGGTTAGTCCACCGATACCTTCTTGACGGGTGTCAAACTGTTCACGAGACAGGCTCTCGGACGGCACTTAACGTTTCACAGGATAGGCTCCCGGAGGGCACAGGTTAGTCCACCGATACCTTCTTGACGGGTGTCAAACTGTTCACGAGACAGGCTCTCGGACGGCACTTAACGTTTCACAGGATAGGCTCCCGGAGGGCTCAGGTTAGACCAAAGATACGCTCCTGGTGGGCGTCGAACTGGTAGTTTGAAATCTACCTCAAGATACGCTCTTGGGGGCGTCGAACTGGTAGTGTTTTTTCTACCTCAAGATACGCTCTTGGGGGCGTCGAATCTGGTAGGTTGCAAATCTACCTCAAGATACGCTCCTGGGGGCGTCGAATTCGTAGTTTTTGGAAACCACTCTCAAGATACGCTCTTGGTGCGTCGAAGTCTTAGTGTAATAACTACTCTCAAGATACGTTCTTGGGGGCGTCGAAGGTTGTAGTATGAACACTACTCTCAAGATACGCTCTTGGGGGCGTCGAGGTTCGTAGTTTTTGGAAACCACTCTCAAGATACGCTCTTGGTGCGTCGAAGGTCGTAGTATAATAACTACTCTCAAGATACGCTCTTGGGGGCGTCGAAGGTCGTAGTATGAACACTACTCTCAAGATACGCTCTTGGGGGCGTCGAATGTCGTAGTACGAAGACTACTCTCAAGATACGCTCTTGGGGGCGTCGAAGGTTGTTGACTTGAAGTCATATCTGTGTAAGGATAACTTGGTGCTTGTAACATCACATTCACTGGTAAATACTTTTGAATAACTACTACTCTCATAGGAGCATTCATGTTTTTGTACACTCGGGATGCCTTGGTGCACCAAGACATCCTTTGTAGGAAATCAAAGATAGTTGTAGAGTTGGAGTAACTTCGTGAGTTCTCCTTCTCAAGAGTTGTTTTTTGAAAAGCTTGTAAAGCTAAAACATGCGAAATGCTAGGTATGAAACTAAGGATATGGGGTGGTCACTGTGTCTGTTGCCACGTACTCCTTGAAGCTTCCATTGTAGATCATTTCTTCCACTTCCACCTTCAATACCATGCAGTTGTTGGTTTGATGCCCCCAGGTCCCATGGTACTCACACCAACCCTGTGCATCTCTACCTAGGAAGGCCTTGCCTTCCTCCCTGCATGCTGGCAGCTCTTGCTTGAGGCGCTTGTGGAAAATTTCTTCTATGCTGAGTGTGAGGGGTGTGAATGTGAAATTGACACCTCCTCCCAATGTGTCTGCTTCTCTTCCTTTTTCTGGAACCTCATCCAATTGTTCCGCCTCTTGTTCAAATGCCCTATCCAGCCTTGCCTTGAGCTCTCTCATTGTGCTCGTCATGACCATCTCATAGAGCCCTCCATAGGCCCCGAATGAATTTGGATGCATGTTTCTGACGAATGCTCTGACTGCTTCTCCCCTTGTGATGTCCATGTTGGCACCATAATTGAAGAATCTCTGGAAATAGCTTGATATGGGCTCCTGCGGCATTTGCTTGATATCATCTATGTGGCGGAAGCCTCTTAGGATGGAGTCCCTTGTCCTGCTCCCTATTATGGTGTCTGGCTGCCAAGGTATGGATGTCACCTTCACAGCCTTGCCCCTGTGTCTCCTTGTAGGCACTGTTTGAAAAAACTGCCTGCTCAGGCGGAGTGTCACTCCACTCCTCCTCCTTCCTTGCCTTTGTCTCCCTCCCCTCTTTCTTTTATCTTGGTTGGCTCCTGCCATGACCACAGCCACTGTGTCTGTCCTGTGTGATCCATGTCTCATTGAATTGACATAGCATTGTCTTGCAGTGCGTTGATCACCCAGGACCTCTCCCATTCCGTTCTCCGTGATGTACTTCAGCTTCTGGTGAACAGTGGATGGCACTATTTCATATGGATTTATGGTTGTCCTTCCTAGGATCCCATTGTAGGCTCCCAGGCTTTCAACCACCAGGAAATTGACATTTACCTTCAGCTGGGTCCATCCTTGGCCCATGGTCACTGGCAATGTTATCATCCCCAGGGGGTAACTTGTTGCCCCTGAGAAGCCAACTAGAGGGAAGTTGACCGGATTGATGTCTGCTTTGGTTTTCCCTATCTCTTCCAACACTCTCAGGCTTAGGAGGTCAGCTGAGCTGCCCCCATCCACCAAAATTCTCTTTACATCAAAATTATCAATATCTAAAGTAATAACTAGAGCATCGTCGTGTGGAAAGACGATGTGGCTTTTGTCCTTCTCCGAGAACTCTATCTTCACTTCTTCTCCTTCTCTTGGTCTTTTCCTCCACCTTGGCACTGAGCTTAGCTTGGATGCATAGACTTCCCTTGCATTAGCAGTTGGGCCACCTGATGCTGCCCCCCCATGTATCATGTTGATGACTCCTCTTTTGTTGGGTGGAGGGTTATATTCTACCTTTTCCTTGCCCTTGTCTTTCTGTGGTGGCCCCAGCTGCATACTATTGCCCTCATGGTCTACGAACTGCTTCAGTTCTCCCCTCTGGACGATGTTGTTTATGCTTAGCTTTAAGCTAAAGCATTCATTTGTGTCGTGACCATAAGCCTCGTGATTGTCACACCATCTATCCTTGTGATTTCCTACCATTGGGGCTCTCCACCTTGCAGGGGGTGACCATAGCTTTTGGTTCCGCATCTCTCTAAGTACGGTGGCTGGAGTGGCGTTCAGTGGGATGAACTTAATGACATTGATTTCTCTAGCCTTTAAGGGTTCACCCATTTGGTTTCTTTGCTGTGGCGGACGCCACTCTTGTTGTCTTGCATGCTGCGGCGGACGCCACTCTTGTTGCCTTGCTTGATGTGGTGCCTGGGGTGGCTTGCCTTTGTTTGGCCTTTGATTATCCTCCTTGGCTGCCTGGATTTTGGCCTTCTTGCTTGCCCTGTGCCTCTCAAGGTCAATATGCGTTTTAACTCTCCCTGTAAGCTCTTCCAAGGTGCTTGCTGGCTTTTTGGCCATCTTTTCAGCCAATGTTGACCCAAAGCGACCTAAGTTTCTGATAAAGGCTCTGATTATCTCCCCTTCAGTGATGTCTCCCTGGATGTCTGCAATATTCTGGTTGAACCTAGTGTAGTAGCTGGCCAGGGTTTCATCGTATTCTTGTTTTACGTCATCAATGGAGCCTGTTCCCTTGAGGAGTTTCCTCTCCCCTAGGTATCTCTGCAGAAACTTAGCTTTTAGCTGCTCCCATGAGTGGATGCTCTCGGAGGGCAGGCTGAAGAACCAATGTGAGGCCACCCCTGATAGGGTGTTTGGGAAAAGGAGTGCCTTGTATCTTTCATCAGTGGTCCTCCCAAATAGGGAGGCCTCATGCTGCTGGATATGTTCTAGGGGGTCTCCCTTCCCATTATACTTTGCAATTTGCACTGTGTGCAGGGAGTCTGGCACCCTGTTCATCTCCAGTTCCCTTGTGAAAGGGTGGTTCGTCTTGTCACTTAGGCAATGCAGGCTGGGTTTCTTTGACTCATTCAGTTTCCGGGTTATCATAGCTTCTATCTCCTCCGGGGTGATCATCACCGGTGCCGGAGTATAACCCCTCTGATACCCATTGTAGTTGTAGACTGGGCTTACTGGGTTCCCTTGTCCCTGCTGGTATGGACTGTAGGTGTACCCTTGGTACGCCTGCTGGGGTCCTTCATGGAAGTCTTGCCTCCTTGGAGGTCTTGCTTGTCTTTCCTCCCCAAGCGGTGTGTAAGCCCTGTTGCTATGCTGTTGCCTAGGAGGCACAAATTGTTGCCTGCCCTCTGGGGGTGGCTCCTGGTGATATCTTCTTTGTTCCTCTCGCTGCCCTGCTCGAGGGTGCGAGTAGTACTCTTCTGCTGGGATCTGCTCCTCCTCCTGAGCTTCAGTGTAAGTTCCTTGGGTGTATGCCGGCCTTGCATACGCTGTGTGGGCGCGGTTGCCCTCTCTCTGTGCCGGCATCCCATGTGGGTACCTTTGGGGTTGCTCTTCATAATAGTATCCCTCAGGGGGTGCCGTATTGTGGGAAGGCACTCCCTGTTGTCCTCTTTCTCTCTGTGGCCTTCTTGCCCGGGGAGTGGAGGCTGTGGAGGACTCAGCCCCAGCTGGGCGTGAAGGTCCTCCTTCCTGGTTGTTCTGTTGCTGAGGAGGTTGTGGTATGTCTTGGGGCTCTGAATGCATTGGCTGCTTCCCAGGGTTAGGCCGCCTCCCTGGAGGTATGGGTTCTCTTCTCCGCCCATTGCCCCCAGGTGGGTGTTGGGGCCTGGACACCCTACTGTTCGTCATAGCTCGTGTGATAGCCAGGCTTTCTGCTCGAAGCATACAGACGGCGCCAAGTGTTAAGTTATGAGATCTAGGTCAACGGGGTGTCGGCTTTGATCTCACTCCTTATGGGGGATGTGTGTGATCCGGTCTTCTCAAGTCGCCTTGTCTTTGCCTATGTCCTTCTTCCTTTCCTTCTTCCCTCGGTTCCTTCTCTTCTTCTCTCCCTTTGCCCTGCAAAAGGGGCAGTACCAGACACGGAGGAGGGGGGGTGGTGCCTGGTGAACCCTCTCCGATGCCTAAGTCAGAACTATATTTCTAGAGAGATGTCAGAGCTAAAATGTCCAATTAGCCAAGATGATCAAATGAGTTGTGAAGGTGGGGTATTTATAGGCAACGGTGTCATTAAGGTGGCTTAATGACATCGTTAGCCTTTAAACACAATTAATTAACCTTTAAGCACATAATTAAGACCTTAGGATTCGGAGGAGGTAGGCGGAGTGGACCGAGCGTGGGAGTCTGAAGGTGATGCCGGGGCCCTTGGGGGGGAGAAATCCGACCCCCAAGGGTAGGGGTTGGGTGAGGACACCCAACCCCTCCTAGGAGGGATCGGGTTGGCTGACCCGATCTCTCCTAGGAGAGATCGGGTTGGCCAACCCGATCTCCCCTAGGGGAGATCGGGTCGGGTGTGGCCACCCAACCTCACCTAGGTGAGTTCGCCTCTGTCGGACGGGCGCTTCGGCCCCGTCCGAGCCGTTGATGTTCTCGCGAAGTGTCCGGGTTGAAGTTTCGATTTGCAATCATAAATGGGACGATAAAAATACAACGGTTCGGAAGTCAACGGGTTCAAATTGGGCGTATATCCATCACTGAGCGCCAATCTCTTCGGGACCTTCGTTATGCCCCCCTGTCTGGGAGAGCTCAGCGGCGGGATGATTCTGGTTTTCCTCCTGTTCTGGTAGTGAATTCAAAGTTGTTGCAGCGGGGTGACGGGAACCACCAGATTGTCCCTGTCTTCTTTGCTTGCCAGCCGCCATTGAACGAGTAGAAGGCATGTCAGCTTTTTGTTTGCTTACCACAGACGGCGCCAATGTTGGATCACGGTGGAACTCCGGTACGGACTTTGACGGCGATCCTAGCTCCTTCGCTCCACGCAATCCTACAAGAGGGGGATAGACCGGGCGGTGACCCAGAATCCCTCTCAGATGCTTAAATGAGTATCTCGTATGGACTGGCAAGCAGTAGTCTCAAATAATGTATTTCAACGTAAGTGATCTGAGGTGACCTCTTACCCTTTTATAGGCGCAGAGATACCTCAGTTACCTGGTGAACCGTTAGGGGTGGTTAGCCCGTATCCCGCGTATCTCGGGGGTGATCCCGCCTATCTAGGCCATGATCTCGCTTATCTCGGCCACGCCCCGCGTATCTCGGCCACGCTCCGTGTATCTTAACCACGTTCCGCGTATCTTGGCCACGCCCCGCGTATCTCGGCCTTATCCTCTGATAACGAGTCCCGACTAACATCGGGGACTCCAGAGTTATCTCGTTATGTCACCGCTCGGGGCCCCTCGTCATCGTGACAGGGCCTATTGTTCTCAGGGATTTATCATCGGGGCCTACTCAGAGGCACTTCGTCGGGAGCGTTCAGCTCGCTGGTCAGGTCCGACTCTGTCGGGACCTCTCATCCTCGGGTTCCCTTCGTCGGGATCCTTTGTCTGGGCCATCTTGGCCTTCATTTAGGGCCCACCGGGCCTATTTGCCGTTTCCTCACCGTTAAAGGGCCTAACGGCTGTACTCGAACCCATCACATAGCATATAATACAATTGCAATTGATAATAATATATAAAGTGTGAGTAATATATATATATATATTAAGATTATATTATCCATAAAATAAATTGTAGATATATCTTTATTTAGAAAAGTATATACTAATTTTATTTTACTAAACAAAACACTATTTTATTTAAAATAGTATTTCATATAACGGTATTTTATATGAATAAAGATATAAATAAATAAATTTAAATTTAAATTTTTTCTAAAAAGTTTAATTTAATTTTATTTAATTAGATTTTCTCTTTTTATATTTTTTACCCGCGCGACATATATTTAAAAGAATTAAATTCTTTTCGAGCAATTATTATGAGCAGTTATATAAGTCTACTTTTTTGAGGTGGAAAAGTATTAACTCCAAGTTAAACATTCTTTTCGAGCAATTATTATTTTCTCTTAACGTAGTAATTCTTTTTTTTTTTTTTCACGCTTCTCATTTTCTTAAACAATGAATTTTTTAAATTAAAAAAAGAGAGGATAACCATGAAATTAAAGAATATATTTAATCATTGTGGTTTTGCTTCTTTTTATATATTTGACTAAATATTTTGAGATTTTGTTAAGTTCTGATATATGTCATTTATTTATTTATGTATTGCATGTTTCAGATAAAATGACATCATCATGTATATGGATATCATATTTATCCGTATCAAATTGAATTAATCTTAGTTGTGTTTTAAGAATTTTGGTATAATTTGCATTACTCAAAACTTGGCTGAAAACCACAAAAGAATCAAGATTTCATTAACTTTCCTGGAAAGTGCTAAGAATGATCTCATTACAGTTTCAATGTCAAGTATCTTCGTTATCTTTGTATGAAAATAACAATACTTAATACAATAAAATTATTTTTAGACAATCAAACGCATAGTCCTTTAAGAACCATATACACACATATATATTTAATAAATACATTTTAATCATATGACCACCTTAAAAAGATTCAATAACTAATCAAATATTTATCGATATATATATATATTATTAAAAAATTATGATAAATTAATCGTTTAGAATCCACACATAATACTTTAAGAACAATGTATATACATTTAAATTATATAGATTATTTTATTTAAGGTGTACACTAAATATATATAATAAATTAATTATGTGGAAACTATCATAATATATTTTTTTCTCAATAATTTTTAACCGCGCGGTGCGCGGGATTAGCAGCTAGTATTATAATAATTCGGCATCAGAGGCTCTCTAGCTGACACGTAAGCAGTAATTAATAAATGAATATGAATAAATTAAAATAGGTAACTACACTGACAAACAATATATCCTATATAAATATAATAAATAGGTAAATACACGGACAAAAAAATATTACCTATGTATGTTCAAGCAAATATTGCCCAAGTGATTAGCATTATGGAAAAACAATATATGGATTAAAATAAGTAAATAAATAGGTATATATACACGGACAAGCAAATATTGCTTATATAGTTATGGACAAATAATTATATGGAAAAACAATATATTTATTATATTAAAATAAAAATAAATAGGGAATCAAGCATAATAAAGGTGATGAGGGTGATAGCAAGCAGAGATAGAATAGGAGAAGAAGAGAATTAGAAGAAAAGGAATTAGATGATATATTGAGTTTCTTGAAGAAGAGACTAATCAGTACCATGCATAAACTGACAAAAGGGTACAGCTACTTTTTATAGTAAATATTCATTAGCTACTCTGATCCGTAAGGCATAACCAACTCTCCATACTTCCTGCAGCAGAACATGACTTTCTCAGGCTGCTGCTATGTCGAGCTGGGCCGCGGCTTTCTTCTTGGACCTGGTTTGCATTCCCATTTCAGCTGGGCATGTATGGGCTGGTCCTGCATCAATACTCCCCCCCTCCAAAGACCTTGTCCCCAAGGTCAAAATCTGGATATCGAAGACAAAAATCATCCAAAGGCTCCCAAGTTGCATCAGCAGGTGATGAATGCATCCAATGAACAAGCAGCAGTGGAACAGCACGGTTGCCTCTCTTCCCAAGCTTATCATCCAGAATGGCCACGGTGCATGTATTTGTGGTGTAGACAACTCCGGTGGTAGAGGAACTGCAGTTGGAGCTGCACCGTGAACCTTCTTCAACTGAGATACGTGGAACACCGGATGAATTTTGGTCGTGGCAGGGAGTTCCAAACGATATGCCACCATCCCAACTTTCTGCAGAATTTTGAAGGGCCCAAAAAACTTGGGTAGCAGCTTATGAAGACGATGAGCTTTCAAGGAGGTTTGCTGGTAGGGATGCAGCTTCAAGTAGACTAAATCTCCAACCTTGAAGCTCCTTTCGGACCTGTGTTTATCGGCATGCTGCTTCATTCGGTGGCTAGCTCGAACAAGATGGAACTTGAGCAAACGAATAGCAGCTTCTCGGTCACGCAATAACAAATCTGCAGCAGGGACCATGGAGTCGCGAGGGACATAAGGAACGTGCAGAGGAGGGGGAATGCCGTACAGCGCCTGAAAAGGTGATATCTTGATGGTGGTATGTGTAGTGGTGTTGTACCACCATTCGGCTAAGGCCAACCATTTAAACCAAGTGTTGGGACGCTCACTGGTCATGCACCGCAGATATGTTTCCAAGCACCGATTCACCACTTCAGTTTGACCATCCGTTTGAGGATGGAAAGCCGAAGAAAGTTTGAGCTGAACATCCTACAACGTGAAAGCTCCTTCCAAAAACTGCTTACAAACACGGGGTCACGGTCGCTAACAATGGATTTTGGAAGACCATGCAGCTTGTAAACGTTGTCAACAAATGCTTGAGCCACCGTTGTTGTCGTGTAGGGATGAGCGAGCTCAATAAAGTGAGCATACTTCGATAATCGATCAACGACCACCATAATGACATCCTTTCCCTGAGAGCGAGGTAGACCGGTGATGAAGTCCATAGTAAGGTCCGTGAATAGACCATCCGGTACCGGTAGCGGTTGTAGTAAACCTGGAGGTGCCACATTCTCTACCTTATGTTGTTGGCAAGTTTGACAAGTCCGAATGAATGCACGAATATCCTTCTTGGCACCCTTCCAATAGACCACCCCGGTTAGACGCTGTGTGGTGGCATGAATTCCGGAATGTCCTCCCAGCGCCGACCCGTGCATGAGCTCTAAAATTTCTTGGCGTAGAGTAGTGTCTAGCCCTACTACTATCCGACCCTTCCTCCAAAGTATATCATCCTTCCAAGAGAATCGGGAAGGTCCCGAATCAGCTTGCAGAGCAGAAATCAATTTGGTGCATTCATCATCGTGGGTCCAACTCAACTTAATACGATCAAGAAGAACTGGTGGCATCGAGGAAATTGTGATCATTGCAAGGGTTGCTTCCGGAAGGCGAGAAAGACTATCTGCTGCGATATTTTCCTTCCCCGGCTTATATTGGATTTCGTAGTCGAAACCCAGCAACTTTGCCAACCAAGTATGCTGCAAAGGTGTAGAGACTCGTTGTTCAAGCAGATACTTGAGACTTTGTTGATCAGTTTTGATCACAAAATGCCTATCTATAAGGTAGCAGTGCCACTTTTTTATTGCGAACAAAATGGCGAGCAACTCCTTCTCATATGCTGAGAGTCCTTGGTGACGGGCAGATAATCCCTTGCTAGTATAAGCAATGGGATGTCCAGATTGCATCAAGACAGCCCCAATTCCAACAGAAGAAGCATCGGTCTCTACAAAAAAGACTTTGTTGAAATCAGGTAAAGCCAAGACCGGAGATGTAATTAGGGCGGTCTTAAGAGTGTGAAAGGCAGATTCAGCAGCTGTAGACCAAAGGAATTGATCCTTCTTCAATAAGTCTGTTAATGGCTTGCTAATTGACCCATATCCACGAATAAAACGTTGGTAATAACCCGTTAATCCCAAGAATCCCCGTAGTTTTCGAACGGACGAGGGAGCAGGCCAGTTTGCTACTGCTGCAACTTTTGATGGATCAGTCGACACTCAAATTCTAGTAACGATGTGACCGAGGTATTCGACTTGTGACCCCCCAAAAGAACACTTGCTCCATTTGGCAAAGAGAGCATTGGCACGTAAGATCTCCAAAACCGTTTTCAAGTGCTCTAAGTGCTGCTCTTCGGACTTGCTGTAAATGAGGATATCGTCGAAGAAAACTAAGACGAAGCTGCGGAGGAAAGGCTGGAATATTGAATTCATGAGATGCTGGAAAGTGGTTGGGGCGTTTGTGAGCCCAAATGGCATGACCAGAAATTCATAGTGCCCCTCGTGAGTACGGAAGGCCGTTTTATGGACATCCTCATCTCTCATACGAATTTGATGGTAACCCGACCGTAGAACGAGCTTGGAGAAGATGGTCGACCCATGGATCTCATCGAGTAACTCCTCAACTAGAGGAATCGGAAATTTGTTCTTCACGGTAGCTGCATTCAACTTTCGATAATCAATACACATCCGCCACGTCCCATCCTTCTTTTTTACCAAGATTACTGGGGGCTGCAAAGGAACTATGACTGGGCTGAATGAAGCCTTGTTGCAGCAATTCCTTGATTAAATGGTCAATTGTTGTCTTTTGGATTGTCGGGTAACGATAAGGACGCATCGTGATGGGCCATGAGCTATCCCGCAATACTATTGAATGGTCATGACTTCGGTGAGGAGGGAGTTGGGTGGGCTCCTGAAATACATCAGTAAATTCATCCAAAATGCCTTGAATGGCTGGTGTAATTGCAGGTTCAGCAGTAGGAGCATGAATTTGAGATTGCTCCGTAGGAGAAACCATAACACTGCATAGGTGGATTGCTGCTACCTTTGTCCCTTTCTCCAGCAATTTCTGCATTTTGCCTGAGCTGGTTACTTCCACATATGCCTCATTAATTCCTTGTATCTTGTGTTGAACAGTACCATCATAAAACTTCATATAGAGCTGCTTGAAGTTCATGACTACATCACTGAAAGTTGCCAACCAATGAGCCCCAAAAATCAGATCGTAACTATCCATAGGGAGAAGAAGGACATCAGCAGAGTACTCCTTGCCCTGTAGTGACCAAGTAAAACCCTTGCAAGCGAACTCGCAAGACCTGTTGTGACCATCCGCGACCACCACCTTCAATGGGGCGACCTTCAAGCAAGAGCAATTCAATCGTTTGGCCATCTTGACATTCAGAAAATTATGAGTGCTTCCTGAATCTATAAGTATATGCAGCTTGGTATTTCCCACATAACCCTCCACCTTGATGGTATTTCCCCCAAAAGAGCCATTAATAGCATTCAAAGACAACAATGGTTGATCATCCCCTTCAAGTTTCTCAACCAGTACAGCCTCCTCTTCTCGATATCTTCCGCCTCTAATTGAAACAACTGAGGTTTCTTGCATTTATGACCTGTGCTGTATTTTTCATCACATCCAAAACACAACCCCTTAGCTCTTTTCTCATCAATTTCTTTATTCGTGATTAATCGACTCATTCGGGAACCTGCGTTTCTCCAATTAGGCACAGAACTAGCAGCAGCTATAGGTTTAACATAGTTAAATGGAGTAGAGGCAGCAATTTTGGGTCTGGCAGGCAGAGCAAAATCAGCAGCTAATGCAGCTAGTGTAGTCTCACGCAACTTAGCTAGCGAATAAGCATCATACAACGTTTTGGGTCGAAACATTCTTTCCTCACCCTGGAGCTCCAATTTTAGGCCACCAACAAAATTACTGATCGCCTGAGTTTTTGTGATCGGGTCAATGAGCTGGACTTGATTAAACAGGGTATCGAAGTTTGCGAAATAATCAGTTAGCGAGCCCGTTTGCTTCATGTTCTTGAGATCGGAGACAGGATCGTCGAAGGAGCTAGATCCAAATCTGGACTCAATCGCCGTGGAATACTCCTCCCATGTGAGGATCTGGTTGTGAGCGGCCTTCATACGGAGGTAGGATTGGTGCCATTGCAAAGCGACTCCCTCCAAGTGAATGGTGACGACATCGAGCTTAGCCTCGTCAGGGACCTCAGCCATCTTAAAGTAGTGAGAGCAGCAGTAAAGCCATCCCGCAACATCGTCTCCACTGAAACGAGGAAAATCCAACTTCCCTTGTCTGTAACTTCGAGGTCCACCTGCAGATCCATGAGAATAGGATGAAGCCTCTTGTTCTACGTTCACGGTTCCTTTTTGGCGTATCCACTCAAGTGTTTGCTGAATCCATTCAACGTGGCTTTGATTTCCTCCAGCGCCAGATCATGTCGCTCAGATGAAGCTTTTAGCTCGACCACGGTACGCTCCAATTCTTTAGCTCGAGTTCCATCAGCCATGGCAGCCAAGGGAAAAAAAAAGGACGCAGAGAAGTGGTGATGGGCTGGCTCTGATACCAATGATGAGGGTGATAGCAAGCAGAGATAGAATAGGAGATGAAGAGAATTAGAAGAAAAGGAATTAGATGATATATTGAGTTTCTTGAAGAAGAGACTAATCAGTACCATGCATAAACTGACAAAAGGGTACAGCTACTTTTTATAGTAAATATTCCTTGGCTACTCTGATCCCTAGGCATAACCAACTCTCCATACTTCCTGCAGCAGAACGTGACTTTCTCAGGCTGCTGCTATGTCGAGCTGGGCCGCGGCTTTCTTCTTGGACCTGGTTTGCATTCCCATTTCAGCTGGGCATGTATGGGCTGGTCCTGCATCATAAGGAAATACATATATATTAAAACATATATAAATTACGGTTACGCGGCAAGTACCAGTTAAGGTTATTTCGTGTCCAATTAGGATTTATGGATTTTTCAGCTCTTTACCTCTTTATTTATATACTAGATGCTAACCCCGCGCACCGCGCGGGTAAGAAATGCGAATAAAAAAATTGAGTTTAGCATTAAAAATGTTTAAAAGAGTAAAATCGTAGAAATCAGATTTCAAAGATAAAAATAATTTGAATGTTTTCATAGATTTAATAATAAAAAATTTATCTATCTCAACCATTAACCTAAAAAGTTGAAATATTAATTTATCTATTATATTTATGTAATTGGGCATGTTATATAAATTTATGTAATTTTATATAATTTGATTATATATATATATATATATAATATATTTATATAGTGGTCCATAGTAAGTTTTATAGTATATACATATATTATATGATATTTATGTAATGTTAGTTTATTTTAGATTTATATATTATTTGATTTAAAATAGAAACGCCTTTAAATTATTATTTTTCTTAAAAAAAAAATGAAAACTCTCCTTAGCCATATTAGTTATAATATTTATAATTAATTAATTGTGGGAATTATTTTTTACCTATAAAATTAATTATTTAAATACATATTCTTAATATCGATAATAATAACAAAAAACTTATGAAAATATATTCTTATTTTTTCTCATTAAGCTAATAATAAGAATACTAACAACAACAACCCAAACTTGAAAAAGATGGATAGCAAACTATTACTTGGAAAGACTAAAAATAAAAATAATAATTTTAATTTAGTAAGAAGCTTGCAAGAACAATTAAATAAAGGTTTGATTTTTATTTTTTAAATTTCGATGGTAAAAATTCTAAATATAATAATTAATTTATCCTAAATTTAAGTAAAAAAAATAGTCAAAGGTAATTTATACCGTTATTATATTTTTAATTAATTGTATGAGTGTTTTTCGTATTTATCATTCAAAGATAATACATAAGTGTTGTGGCTTTAATATATATTCGGTTTTTATGATAAAAAAAAAATTACATAAGTGTAGTATGCTATATACATAAAAATAAAAATAAAAAATATATCATAATTCTAGGGAAAAGTATGTAAAACATGCAACATGTTTGAAAAAGATGGTTTTATGGATCAATATGTTTTAAAACGTACAACATGTTTGAAAAAGATGGTTTTATGGACCAAAATATTTTAAAATGTACCACAAGCTTACAAAACAGGGTAAAATGATGTATCGTCCACTTGTTGTCACTAGACTCATTAATGATCACGTGCGGATCACGTTTTTAAAAAATAAAATAATTATTAGTATTAGTATCTACATCCACCCATTCATAAGCATTGCTATGTATAAATTAATTTCTTGTTTTAATCATTATTATTTTTTTCTAAAAATGTGTTCCGCACGTGTCCACTTAATGAAACTATTGATAACAAGTGGACGGTATGTCATTTTAACATCTTTTGTAAGCTTGTTGTACATTTTAATACATATTGGTCCATAAAACCATCTTTTTCAAACATGTTGTACGTTTTAAAACATATTGGTCCATAAAACTATCTTTTTCAAACATATTGCATGTTTTAAAAAGTATACTATGTTTTAATTCACTCTTCTAAAAGTATATATCTTTTATAAAAAATTGAAACCCAAAAATAGAAAATATATTTTATCATAAAATTAAATACATTATTATTATTTATTTATTATAAAAAAAATGATATTCTGAATATATTTATTGTATTATATAATTTTATTTTTCCATAATTTTAGGCTTTAAGATTTATCCTTTTAAGTAGGTTAAAAAATATCAACATGATATTTATATACTTAATTTAGTATAACATTTAATAAAAATGATATAAATATATTTGTAAAGTTAATATTTTTTAGGTAAATATACGTCTAATTTTCATATTTATCACCTTTTAAATTTTATCTTTACTTAAAAATATTAGTGGACTAAATTGATTATCATGTCTACAATAATAATAATAATAATAATAATAATAATAATAATAATAATAATAATAATACAATAAAAGTTAAAGCTGGATGACGTTGTGGATGATAGTTGATTGTGGTATTGCTTTTGTTATTTCTTTACAAACTGCAATTCACAACCAAGTTATATTTTAAAATATTATAAAATTGGGAAAACAACATAAATGGTCCTCAAACTTTACACATTTTTCTATCTATGTCCTTGAACTTTAATTTTTTCTATTGAGGTACTTGAACTCATAAAACTCATTCTGTTATAGTCATGCTGTTAAATTTTATTATTAATTGTGGTGATAAAGCTCAACTTAGACGAAAAATTGATGACATGGACAAGCTGACGTGGCATGTTTAGGGTCACATCATTTTTTTAAATATATATCAATAACTAGAAAAATAAATAAATAATAAAATTTAAAAAAACAAAAAAAAATATGAAACTGAAAGGCACTAAACATGATGTGGTCATAAATAATTACACGCCAGCTTGTCCATGTCAATATTTTTTGCTTAATCATCATCTAATCACCAAAATTAACAGTAAAATTTAACGACAGGACTATAACATAATGGATTTAACGAGTTCAAGTACATCAATAGAAAAAAATAAAGTTCAAGGATAGAGACAGAAAAATGAGTAAAGTTCAAGGACTATTTATGATGTTTTCCCTATAAAATATCATAAAAGTGTAGTGTAATTATCAAACTAATATTAGAAGAAACTAAATGATATTATCAGTTATTATAATTATATATGAATCATAACTATCAAGAATATAATTTACTCAAGATGTATATAATTTTGATAGATTAATTAACGGATAATGTCAACTTTTAATAAAATAGTTGGTAAACCAAAAAAGTAAAAAAAAAAATAAAAAATTACAATCATATAAACTAAAGAGGCATTTAAAAAAAATCAAATAGCTCCATGATGATAAGAACATATATTTGCATGGTTGAATCTTGAAAAATTTATCATTCCATTAAATTCTAAATTCAAAATAACTTGTTATCAGTCAACACTAATTGCAATTAATTAGTTCACCTGATAACATAAAATTTAAAGTTATAATAAAAGTAAAACATATCTAGATTGTGAACCAAAGAATTAACTTACTTTACCTAAAAAACCGTTGAAGCTCTTGAATCTTGATTAACGTCCACATATAGAAACCTGAAACTTATAAAATAATGAGGCACTATAATATATATATATATATATATATATATATATATATATATATATATATATATATATATATATATATATATATCTTCTGATGAAAATAATAATAACACTACTAAGGAATTGTACATATTTAGCAGTAAATTTAAGGAAAAATATGTTGCAATGAATAACTTCTTTATATATATTGTCTAAAACTCGAGAAAAATTTGTGAGCCCAAAATGTAATAATACACGTAAGGAATTGTACAAATTTAGTGTTAAAATTTCAAGAAAAAATATATTGCAATGAATAACTTCTAGATATATGTTCAGAACTATCAAATGTAATGAATGAACAAATTAATTTTTTTAACTTAAACAAATTATTTGATTTTATTATTAATTTAAAAAAGGTAACACATAAAGAATGGTAAAAATTTCATATTTTAGTGATAAAATCTCTAAAACATTGTTCATACATAATCACCATAGGAATCTTAATTACAGTAATAATATAATTAACTTAAGATGTTGATGGATAAATGTCCAATTCGGGTTCGTATTTACATTTCGGGCCTCGTAAACGTGTCAAAAATTACATCTCGGTTTAAAAACATCTCCCACGGTATCAAAACGGTCCGGAAGCGCATTTACGCGCGTCCGGACCGGACCTCCGGGTTGCGCGGCAATCCGGACCTCGCCGAATTGCCCAAATTCGACGAGGTCCGGATTGCCTTACGGGTATCGCGCGACTACCGTATCCGCGATTACCGTTGCGTGTAGAGAAGTCAAGTTCGCACATTACCAATATGGATGACGGTTACCGTATGATCTTGAACCGTCATCAAACCGCTCTAAAACCGGGTCCGGTCCCAAGAAAGCCTATAAATAGGAGGTCTTGGCCACCCATTTTCACACACTCTCATTTTGCCCAACTTTGGTATTTTGAGCTCTGACTTCTCTCTAGAAATATTCTCTCTCTAGAAATTACCTTTTTACCCTTATAGTGACTTAAGCATCGGAGAGGGCTCCGCTAGCACCACCCCCCCCCCTTCTCCGTGCTAGCATTGGTCCTTCATGCAGGAACCGCGTCCCAGACGCCCGCATCCGGGAACAGACCACCGCCTCTTGAGACACAGCCGATCCGAGTCACAGACCTTTACGGGAGCAAATCTGAACACTTGTTAGTGGCCCAAACCTCCTCCCGACGGAAGGGTTACAGCCCTAAAAAGCCCGCACAACCACGCGAACAGACGCGTCCTCACGACCTTGTTCATCCCGGACGCAACATTGGTGCCGTCTACGTGATTCGAACAAGAAGCTACCGTACCGCAATAATCATGACGAGTGATCACAACCCTCCCGAAGAGGTGAAAAACCCAAGGAAAAGGCCCGGGCGCCCCTGGAAATCCCCAGCAAACAAAAGAACAGGAGGCCAAGCTCCAGCTGGGAGCCAGTCAGGACCCTCCCACATCCCAAGAGCTACTTCCATAGCTTCATCCATACCGACTGACAATGCGCCCAACGCACAGCACAGAGAGCCAAGGGACAAACATCACGCATATCCACCTTGTTTCGAACCAGAAACGCACGAAGGTGAATCCCAAATGCCGCATGGCGAACAAAGAACAGGGGCAAACCCGATGCCCGCCGTTACTCCAGCGATGATGGCTGCGCTGGAAGAGTTACTCGCATTCCGCGAGTCTCTAAAAAACCAAGGATACGCAGCTCAGCCACCTCCGGCCAACCAACAGTATGCTGCGCCAGCAAGAGAGATGTCGCAAGACACTACTCGCTACGGCAATCCTTTCCAGGGCAGGAACCAACACGCAAGATATGAACCTGCACGGTCATACACTCCTTTCCAAGGAGCCCAACAATGGAGGAACGAAAGGCAGCCCCCATTCTACCACCCACAGCAGCCAACAAGAGATGATCCTTTTCAGGCCACAAGCAGGGATCAATCTGACATCTACCACAATAATGGTCAGCAAAATCCTTCAACAGGTTATGCTGAACCGGTAAAAGGGTTTACCGCTGAGATGTTAGAAGAAATGGTGTAGAAGAAGATGAAGGGTATGCACGCTCTTGAAGAAAGGGCGTCACATCCATTCGCTGACCACTTGATGGACAGTCGCGTCCCAGACGCACTATATCGAATTGGAGGGGACATCTACCGAGGAAAAGGAGACCCAGTTGAACACGTGCAAAAGCACGAGGCCTCTCTGCTAGGCAGAACGAAGAACCCACACCATTTCACAATGACGTTTTCACAAACTCTTGTCGGGACAGCAGCACACTGGTTCTTCTCACTGCCACGCGGAAGCGTTACTTCATGGGCAGACCTAAAGGCCAAATTCATTCAACGATACATGGGCGAGCGCACATTGTTGAAAGGGGCAAATGCTCTGGACGACGTTCAACAACAAAACGATAAGTCTCTTGCCGACTATTACGTCCGCTTCAATCAGAACATCTCTGACATTCAGGGGAACCTAACTGAAGGAGAAATTGTTCGAGCATTCATTCGAAACCTCGAACGAAGAGGCAATGCCCTAGCTGAAAAAATGGCAAAGCGCCCAGCGGAATCCATGGAAGAATTAGCCGCAAGAGTCAAAGAATACATAGACCTCGAAAGATTCAGAAGCCAGAACAAGGCAAAAATCGCTGCAGCAAAGGCAAAAGATAATCCAAAGCAGAACCAACCAAAACCACACCCAAGTGGTCAACAAGGAAGACATTGGCAACCTCAACCGAAAAGACCTTTCCAAGGGGATTTTCAGAAGCCAAAGGAAGTAAATCTTGCCGACTGCATTCCTTTGAATGCCCCGCTGTCTATAATTTTGAAAGAAATGAAGGACGCGAATATGTGGAAGGAGCCAAACAACTTCAGGAAAGGCCCACTGGGGAGAGACAAGGACAAGTGGTGTGAAAACCACGAGGTTTTTTGCCACGAGACCGATAGCTGTGTCAGTCTGCGCTTCCGAATAAACAACTTCGTCCTCAAAGGCGAATTGAAATAGTTTGTCGACCAAGGCAACAACCCCCCGAAAAAGGCTCAACCAGAGTCATCAAAAAGAGGAAACAAGGGAAAATAAAAAGTCAATGACAATCCTCCGCCAGCTAAGCGAGGTGTAATCAACGTCATACACGGAGGGCCTGCCGCCGGAGGACAAGTATCTAATGCTCGGGACATTTATGCGTCCCAAGCAGCAACTCTGCCGAAGTACGGAAAGCGCAAACAGCCTGAGCAAGAAGACACAGTCATCCAATTCTCCAGGGAAGACTTAAAGCATATCGTTTACCCCCACGATGATGCTTTGGTCATAACCATGGACATTGACGGGTACGATGTGAAAAGAATTCTTGTCGATGGTGGAAGCTCCGCTGATATTCTACATGTCAGAGTTCTGGAGCAACTAGGAAAGTCTGTCAAGGACTTGTCCCCAGGAACCTTCTCATTGGTCAGCTTCGCAGGAGCAGCTACACAACCCCTGGGTACAATCACACTTCCTGTCATCCTTGGCCAGGGATGGATAGCATTACATGTCAACGTCACTTTCGTAGTTGTAGAATCTCTCGGAGCCTACAACGGAATCTTGGGACGAACAACGATCAATCCCTATGTGATCGTGCCCTCCACCGTCCACCAAAAGATGAAATTCCCGACGGAGCATGGGATTGGGGAAGTGCTAGGCGATCAGATAACCGCAAGACGTTGTTACGTCAATGCCTTGAGAGCAAAGCACCAATACCATGTTGCCATGATAAATTCCTTCAAGAGGCAGAAAGTCGTTGATGAAAGAAAGAAGCAACTGATGGAACAAGCTGTTACAGTTTGGACCCAACAAGGAAGCATCCAGTTCTCACCATGGCACCAGATATGGCTCGTAAAACAGGGAGAAGACGAGCCAATCATGGAATACTTCATCAAATTTGCCTCCAACGCCTCAACAGCGAAAGCAACAAGAGAAGAAGTGATAAGTGTGTTCTATGCAAACATGAACGCAAAATCTTTCCTTCTCTTTGGACGAACTCATGGATGGCAAACAACAAAAACCATGGCAGATCTAAAGGATAAGCTTGAGACTGCAGTCTTATGCAAACAAGAACTGAGGTGGGGTACACCCCTCAGTTGGGACAAAGGAGTTCGAGCAAGAATGAACAAGCAGGAAGACGCAACCATTGATATCAACAACATCTTCACACCGCTAAACACGGTGGCCGAAGACATTTACGTCAACCTGCTGGAAAACAAGCTCCCAAGTCCACTTGTCCCGGAGACAGCTTTCTTGGGCAACAACATCAGAGAATGGTGCAAGTACCATAAAACTTGGGGGCACAACACAAACATGTGTCTACCATTAAAGTGGGAAATTGAAGAATGCATCACGCTAGGTGCATTGAGGCGATTTGTTGCAACCAACTACGCGACATCGTCATCAAACCAGCCATAATGAAACGGGAGAAACAACTATCTTTTAGATTACTTTGCGCATTCCTAGTACTTCTAGTATAATCAATGTAAATACACGCAAGTATCTAATAAAATCAATCTACATTTGTAGGTACACATCTATCTCTTGCACGATATTTTTTGGATTAAACGCGAAGCAACTAAACTACGCGCTTATTATCTACATCAATAATCCGAGAAATTATGACACGTGCAAGCAAAATCTATCACGCGTTATGACAACGTTTATCATCAACAATAATTTACCCATATGGATGACCACATAAAAAGGCATCATCATAGAGTCAAACACTTGGAGTTAAGCCCAAGACACTTTCAAAAACAACATATTACAAATACACACAATGGATGATATTTGCATACTTACACCAACAAGGAGTTTATTTCTCCATTCACAAATCAACATCTACATCAAGAAGGAGTTTATTTGACGCTGTGTTCACAAGCCAACTCATAAGACGCAAGGACAACTTGCGGATTATCTACAAAAAAGAAACTTATAGCAATTCTCTCCTCAAAGAAACGACTACTCAAAGAGCCGCCACCAACAAACAATATCTTGGATTAACACCAAGACCTACTATCAAAGGGGGCATGTTTACTTCTAAGTGACATCTCTCTTTAAAAGCAAATCCTCATGATCATAGCCATTCCCTGAATTCAGAACAGGATGGGCAAATACAATAACGGGGCTGACCACCCTCCATAACGGATGTCCTCTGTTTAGACGACACTCATTTGTTACGAATTCCTGGTAAGGGTTCACTTTTCATAACGGATGTCCTCTGTTTAGACGACACTCCCTTGTTACGAATTCCTGGTAAGGGTTCACTTTTCATAACGAATGTCCTCTGTTTAGACGACACTCCCTTGTTACGAATTCCTGGTAAGGGTTCACTTTTCATAACGAATGTCCTCTGTTTAGACGACACTCCCTTGTTACGAATTCCTGGTAAGGGTTCACTTTTCATAACGGATGTCCTCTGTTTAGACGACACTCCTTTGTTACGAATTCCTAGTAAGGGTTCACTCTTCATGGCGGATGTCCTCTGTTTAGACGACAATCCCACATAACGAACTCCTGACAAGGGTTCACTCTTCAATGCGGAAGTCCTCTTGCAAAATGACAATTCCGTACTATAGATTTTCAAAATCGTGTTGCATGGTTCCTGGACGCAGAAAACATGCATCACAATTCATACTCTCAAAAGTGCTACATGGTCCCTGGACGCAGGAATCATGTACCACAAATATTTTTACCAAATATTTTGCCAAACACTTTATAAAAATTTTCTATATCAAACACCTTTTCAAACATTTTATCAAACAACCTTTTTTAGATTTCACATAACTCTCTTTCAAAACCCAAAAAGTTTTACGTATGCTTCCCCAACGCGGGTTGATACACGCTGGCAGGTGCGCACCCTGTTTAAAACTCATAAAATTTACAAGTAGAGTCTTGTACAACGTCGCCTTAGAGTGGAACTAAGAGACGGTATAAACTAACATCTTGCTCAAGCCAAGATAATACATTGCAAACATACTACTTGTTAAGTCGCTATACGCGAATCACTTGACAAGTTTCGACGGATATAGTATCAAGCTATGCAGGAAGACGTACAACATGCATAACGCATCGTACGAACAATCTTGAATCAAAAGTAGCTATCAGTCACGATTGCAGGGACTACGTTTACACTACTAGTCATCCGGGTTCAGGAAACACAATAAGCGATAACGGTATGAAATATTACTAACAAGTTATCATCCAAACTGCTGCGTATAAAACAGGTTCATACGACGTAGTTCAAAGCGAACAAGTCACAAACAACAACTCCAACAAGTTTCTAAACATAGAAGCCGGGGGGGCAAACGGGCTCATAAACGAGTTCAACACATCGAAAAGATGACACAAATCAAAGAAGTCCATCATCCCTGACAGGGCTGGGCGGAACAGGCAGATGTTGCACATTAGTGCCGCCACAATCTTCTCCAAACAAAAATGCAAACTCAGATGTTGCAGTATCTAAGCGACGAAACTCTGCAACTTGCCCAACAGCAGACTCCGCATATGGCCCTAACTTGTCAAAAGGAAAGCCAGGAGCAAGAATACTCACTCTACGAATAAAGTCCTCAGCAAACTCGCTGAGCATAGGAGTGGCCTTCGCTGTAGCAGTAACAGTAACTGCGCTATCAAATCCGGGAGTAGAAGGGAACTTGCTAAGTCCCTCTTCAATGCCAACCTTCATCTCTGCCTCACGAACTTTCCGGCAGGCAACCTTGTGCTTGCCTGCGTTATCAGAAATTGCCTTCTCAATGGCGGCGTTCTTAGATTCAAGCTGAACAAGGCTGGCATGATCAGACTCATAACGAGCATCAAAATCCGTCTTCTTCAATGAAAGACGGCGTACTTCATCCTTAGCTTCCTCAAGCTCCTTGGACAAAGTGGCAGCTTTGTCAGCAATGGCACGGTTCTCCTGAACAAGCTCTAACATGAAAGAGGCCATGTGCACCATGTCGGAAACAACCTGAAAACAAGGACACAATAAACATACATGTTCGAGAACAACGAACATAGCAAAGTGGAAAAAAGATACTCACTGGAGTGAATCCAAACAACGATCTCTCAACAAATGCTCGTGCCTCCTCGTCACTCGAGGGTCGGACAACTCGATCACTAGGAGGAATGGATCGATGGAGAACACGCACGCCAACTTCAGGCATGCTCAGCTGGTAGTTCTTGGGAAAAGAAAGATCTCCTGCCACATACGGCATCCACTTACCATCTGAAATATCACCATCCAAAGGACGAAGCAAATCCGCACGTCCAAGTGGCGGGATCGCTACATGTAAACCAAGCAGCGTTATGCAAAAGCCAAAAATAAAGCGTATAAAGGCACAGAATTAAGTGTCCAGCTTATACCAGAAAGAAGAGAACGTTCCACCTCGGACCGCTCCTTCGAGCGGGGGGCATACAACGCATCCTCGCTACCGCCAACTTCCTTCCCTTTATGGCAATAAGGAGTAGGAACGGTCACAGTAGTCTTCGGACGCTTTGAACTGCTCGAAGAACGCGCCCCAGTGGTGGACCGTTTGGAAGAGTCAGGAGCAGCAACAACGCGATCAGTAACAAGCGTCGTACGACCTGCAAGTAGCATACAAAGTTACAACCTAACTGAGAAAATAAAAGATTATTCTTTCAAAAAAGCTATCTACCTTTACCGCGTCCAGAAGCCGCTGATGCTCCAGAAGCAAATGGGGGAACGATCCTCCCGCTAGAAGCAATCTTGCGAGCGGCCGCCGTCTGCAAAGACGAGCTTTTTCTGTCAAACCAACCTACAGTGCAACACGGTAGAAAGTTATAAAAATGATCAACATACCGAAGTTGCAGAAGGGAGCACGTGGATCCCAGCATCAATCAATTCTTGATCGGATGCACGCAATGAGCAAGTAAAGCTGCGCGATTGTTGACAACGATATATCTGCTTTATCACTTCCTTATCCGACGTGGAGAGTTCCCGAAAAGCAGGCGCGGGATCAAATTTCTGAACATACTCGACATCCCAAGTCGTCCCCGCATCATGAACAAAAAAGTAATGATGCCTCCAATGGTCGGCAAACCGATCCGCGGTAGCGACTAATCGGTAACTAGGATCCCACTTGGCTTTCCCAAGACCAAGTTCCTCAAAAACATCGCTCTGCAAGTTCGGCCAACGAACTTTCACACCGCATAATCCCGTAGAGTCTGAACTCTTAAGCTGGTAGAAACAGCGAAAGAGGGTGCGAAAATAACGCCAGGATTGCTTGTGAAGCAACACTCTGAAACAAGTCCATACTCTAATCCCGTTGGGTGCAAGATCTAAAGGGGAAATCCCATATCCGCTACAGAGATCAACCAAGTCGGAACAGTAGGGAAACCGCAAACCCTCTCTAACGTGTGATGTGTACACGACGGATAAATCTACAGGCGGAGGAGTAGCATCTCCTAGACTGCTATCAGGCAGTACCTCAAAGGGGTAAAAAGCCTCCGTACAAGCGTCGAGTCCGGAAGCACTCGCATACAAGGTGAACAGGGATCTATCCAAGCGGTTAGTATAATACCTAACCAATGCCTCAGTCTCTCCAGCGGGAGATACCCCAACAGCTACACCCTCATCAGTGTCTAAAACACTATCTGCCGGCAAAGCCGGGTCTACTTCCAAGTCATCCTCTATATCGGAATTAAAGGGAGTCTGCGATAGAGGAGTGGTGGACTTACTCATTGTATCAACGCGATCAAAGGGAAGGAAGCTCCGCAAGAAGTTACTACAATCCCACAACCTGCAAGGAGCAAGCAAAGTTAACGCGCGTATCAACATCAATGCGCGTATCAAAGTTAACGCGCGTATCAACATCAATACGCGTATCAAGTCAAACGCGCGTATCAAAAGTCAACGCGCGTATCAAAAGTCAAACGCGCGTATCAAAAAGTCAACACACGTGACCAAGTTCCACGCACATAGTAAAGTTGGTACGTACCATAGAAGGAACTAACGTCCGAAAGAGCTATCATGCAAACGGTGGATTAACGCGACAAACCGTAAGGATCGAACGCGGCAACGCTTAAGGAAAAATTTTCTCTACGGCATCAAGACGACAAGTGACTATGCCTAAAGTTATTGGGCAATCCCCGTCAACCAAAAAACCCGCCAAGAAGGAAAATTATGCGTATCGACCAAAAAAAGCTTCTACACGAAGGTACGGGGAATTCTACATCAAATACCCACGGAAATGGAAAATCGCCTAAATTATGGACAAACAACGATAATGACGGCAATCAATCAGCAATTACTCGACGTATAAACATCAACAAGCAGTCCCACATATCGACAACGAAAAATGACTTAAACAAACAACAATACGGTGACATCGGCATTCAAGTCGAAGCTGTCCTAAAAATTCGAATTTCCAAATTACCTCAAAACGTGACGGAAAGTATTCCAATGGACTCCCCTCGTCGAGACGATTCCGGAAAGGTAAGGACCGCAACGAGGCGAGGCCGGGAAGGCGGCGCGTGGGCCACACGCTCCGGCGAAGGAGTTCCACACGCGGCGGCGCGTGAGGGCGCGTCCGGTGGCTCCTGGAGGCTCCGAAGGTGGCGCTGGAATCCTTGGGACGAACCGAGTCGAATGATGGTGTCAACTTCCAAAAACAAGCCAAAAATCAGACTCGAAACTGTCAGAATGTATCTAAGCTCCACGACGGCGAAGAAATTTTGAACACAAAAGCAATTTTGGGAAAGGGTGAATGAATTACCTGCAAAGGGAATGGAATGGTGAACTCCCAAGATACTGGAAGGATAAATGGGGATGTGTGTATTTACATATCCCAAAGAGATGCTTTGTGGATAAGGATCAAAGGATTAGTTTACCTACATTCAAGACTAAACCCCTACGGTATACTCTATTCTCTCCTCTAAAAATATCTACTCTTATGCGTATCTTGGCATGGCACGTATCAAACCCACCACTTTACATATACGTTGCAACCGCATGATTCATGATTCGGTAATCACTTAGTTGTTTTAGAAGCGTACGGTTTCAATTTCTTGCACTACGTATTTATGATCTTGCCGTGTCCATTACCTATACACGCGTATTGATAGAGGCATGCTCGCATAATGTATTATCAATTGCCTATGTCTCCGACGATAACCATACTTGCGCATATACATTTCCTATTGCACTAACCATGATGATAGGAAACAAAGTCATTCGGTCGGAAAATCAAACGACGGACGAAATCAAGATGCTTGCGTCCGACTAACGATCAAAACCGAAAGGTTAGCGTGAAACTCAAATTGGACAAATATCCTAACTTAAAATAGAGTCAAGAAAGGTTCTAAACCGTTACTTGACTCGGGGGCAAGTGATGGATAAATGTCCAATTCGGGTTCGTATTTACATTTCAGGCCTCGTAAACGTGTCAAAAATTACATCTCGGTTTAAAAATATCTCCCACGGTATCAAAACGGTCCGGAAGCGCATTTACGCGCGTCCGGACTGGACCTCCGGGTTGCGCGGCAATCCGGACCTCGCCGAATTGCCCAAATTCGACGAGGTCCGGATTGCCTTACGGGTATCGCGCGA
Source organism: Clarkia xantiana subsp. parviflora (assembly GCA_036873135.1). NCBI lineage: Eukaryota > Viridiplantae > Streptophyta > Magnoliopsida > Myrtales > Onagraceae > Clarkia > Clarkia xantiana. The sequence goes on from JAPTYO010000003.1 coordinate 19,360,611, forward strand.
CTACCGTATCCGCGATTACCGTTGCGTGTAGAGAAGTCAAGTTCGCACATTACCAATATGGATGACGGTTACCGTATGATCTTGAACCGTCATCAAACCGCTCTAAAACCGGGTCCGGTCCCAAGAAAGCCTATAAATAGGAGGTCTTGGCCACCCATTTTCACACACTCTCATTTTGCCCAACTTTGGTATTTTGAGTTCTGACTTCTCTCTAGAAATATTCTCTCTCTAGAAATTACATTTTAACCCTTATAGTGACTTAAGCATCGGAGAGGGCTTTGCTAGCACCACCCCCCCCCTTCTCCGTGCTAGCATTGGTCCTTCATGCAGGAACCGCGTCCCAGACGCCCGCATCCGGGAACAGACCACCGCCTCTTGAGACACAGCCGATCCGAGTCACAGACCTTTACGGGAGCAAATCTGAACACTCGTTAGTGGCCCAAACCACCTCCCGACGGAAGGGTTACAGCCCAAAAAGGCCCGCACAACCACGCGTCCTCACGACCTTGTTCATCCCGGACGCAACAGATGCCAATAAATTTTAAGCTTAATTATCATGGAAATCTCAAATTTTAATAAAATAACTTAAAATCAACGACAGTGCAAAGGAAATTTAAATGTTCGAATATTATATCCCTATGATGAAAAGAGCAGTTGCTTATATATTATTGAATTTTGAAAAATTCATTGTTCTGATTAACCTTAAATCCAATATAGTTTATTGCCAGTCAACACAAATTGCAACATTAGTTGGCCTGGTAATAAAATTTAAATTCATAGTAAAAAATATCTAGATTTCAAACTAAAACATTGTTGAAGTCCCTGATTAAAGTTCACGTATTGTTGGAATGAATCGAAGTTTTAAAAACCTGAAATGGATAAAAACACATTATTTAAAGACACTACAATATAGATCACTTTTGAAAAAACAAAAAACAAATACTCATTAGAAATTGCACATATTTACCCGAAAATTTAGAAGAAAACTATGTTCCATGAATAACTTCTCTATATATATCTAGAACTCTGCAAGATAAAAATGCGTGTACCCGTAATCAATCAACAAATTAAGTTTAGAACTTGAAAAAGATTATTATGATTTCATCATTAATTAAGTTAACAAAGAAATACAATAAAACTTGTAAAAAATTATTATTTCAATGATAAAATCGTAAAGTATTATCCATACATAATCGTTAGGAACTCCTAGAAGAGGCACATGGCGTCATTCGTCAGATCAGCTTCTTGAAACCCTCCTTCATCTTAGAATCCTTGTCCCTAGCTATTGTACATGGGTGCTCTGATCACGCCACTAAAGGTTTATTACTAAGCTATATATATATAGTCTTTATATTACTCAATTAATTAATTGAGTTTCTATATGAAGTACTGTAATTGATTTTTATTATACATATATTTATAATTAATATATATATATATATATATATATATTCTAGGAAATAACATATTGTGATTATTTATTATCAACTGTGACATATATATATATTATATAGTATTTAACTGAATTTCCATATGCAGTACCGTAAGTGATTTTTTATTACGTTAATATTATGTATATAATATTAATATATATATATATATATATATATTCTACAAAAAAAAAACATATTATGATTATTTATTATCAACTTGACATATATTATTATTTATTATTCTATGTATATTGCTCTATTATACATTATTTTACAAATTAAGTACATTCTATATATAAAAACCTGGTCGAGAAAGAAAAAAACATGTTCATAATATAATAGTGATCTTAATTACATGAACACTATTATGTTCAGCCTCTGAAAATGTGAATAATTTTAAGGTGTAAATAACTTTTTTTTTTGTGTGTAACAATGAGAGTAATAAGTCTGAGAGTAATAAGTCGTATGACATTGATTCCACTTAAGTACTATTATATTATAAGAATGAGATATTAAGAAAATCAAAGCTTCAAATTATGCCTTTGCAGATGATGGATTCATTTATGTGCGTAACTCTTAAAATTTTAATATATATAGCTTTTTTTATTTTTGCAAAGAATATATAGTTGGCAACTCTAAAAGAATTACAACATACGGTTACAAATTCATGCTAATGAGCCTTTATAATAAACTATATATATTGTATGATTAAAAATAAAAATGCTAATCTAAGAAGGACCCTCAACCATATTATATATTCGTCTTTCAATTCCTTAAATATTTTTTATTGTTTTTTAAATACTTTTAGAAATGATAAAATGTCTTAAAAACTAATTTTGTATTGCCAAAAAGATCAGCTAAATTCGAAGGAAACTCATTCATCAAGGAATGAGTTACCAAAAAAAATTAATTAGGTATTAATTAAAAGAGAATGCAATAGTAACATGGGGGATTTTTTTATCGTGGTTTTATATATGTTTAATTATTTATTATTATATTTCTTTATATAACATAATATATTATTTATTTAATTATTTATTTATTATTATATTTCTTTATATAATATAATATAATATATTATTTATTATTCTATATATACATTGCTTACGTGGCGGCCTATGATCTTCCGGTATCAAACTGTATAGATAATGAATTTAAAAGGAAACTTTTAATTAATTTATTTCTTTATTGTGTAGAGACCAAATTAGGAGATAAAAATACTTCTTAATTTTCAACTAATCAATATTATGTATCTAAATTTAGAGAACCCCTATTAAATTAGAAAACGGTGACTGCGTGGACTGTCCACGTGTCGGCCAGAGGGCTACAGATACCGAATTAATATAATATAGTAGATAGGCGCACATCCAACTTTCAAATATGATTTGTGTAGAGGAAGTCATGTGCCACGGACAGAGTTGGAGTGCCGTTCTATTGCTCATCGCCAGATTCATGTATTTGCTATCTTAAGGCCCTTTTTATTATTTTTTTAATTGAATCTGTACCCTATTATTGCATTCTAATATAGATATTACTTACCACACGTCAATTTAACAACACCATGTATTTATGCAACATTATAATTATGTATAAAAATACAGAATCGGAACGCTGCTCTTTTGCTCATCGTCATATCCATGTATTTTAATCAATTAGAAGTTGCACTACAACTCTATATTCGTCATTGATTCGTTCACAAAATCGGTCAAAGAGTTCGGATGGTGAAGAGTACGTACGATAATTTCGAGTGTGATCCACGAGGACCTTCAGCTGTGGGGCAAAAAGACGGTGATTATCAAAGGTAAAGTCAATATTTTACACACAAAAATCAAGATATTACATATATAATTATACTGAGATAAGTGTTAAATTGAATTCACCGTTGCTAAAATTAACTCAGTATGTTTTAGAATATATACAATATATATATTAGTATGTAAATTAGGGTTAATTATATGAATTCGTATAATAAACTTATTCACATGACAGTTGATACAACTATATATTTATTGATTGTTTGTGGGATATTGATATCTTACTTATTTCAATATGATTTCCATTAGGATTTGCATGTAGTTAGTGCTGCCGCAGGAAATCGTGTCATGGGGAGGATTATCCGACGTTATATATGATCACCCACAAGAATGCTTGGTCGGGACACCAATATATATATATGTCATAATTCAGGTTCGTTTGGTTGATAAAAATATAATTAGCATATGCTTTTTTAATTGTTGGTCAAATCATCTTCCGATGAATAAACTCAATTCTCATTTATGTTTAATCATGTTGTGAAGATGACACTGGTTTGTCCTATGAAGGTAAACTGGTGTTGCGTCCGGGACGACTGAGGTCACGAGGACGCGTCTGAGGTTGTGCGGGTGTGACCCTTCCGACGGAGGTTGTGACCCGGCAAGGTGGTGACCCGGCGAGGTTCGTGTCTCGGATCGGCTGTGACTCGGTACGGATGTGACTCGGTACGGATGTGATTCAGGGCGGATGTGACTCAGGGCGGATGTGGCTCAGGGCGTCGGAACCTGCACTAAGGACGAATGCTAGCACGGAGAGGGGGGGGTGGTGCTAGCGGAGCCCTCTCCGATGCCTAAGTTACTATAGTGGCAAAAGGGTAATTTCTAGAGAGAGAAAGTTCTAGAGAGAAGTCAGAGCTCAAAATACCAAAGTTGGGCAAATGAGAGAGTGAGTGAAAATGGGTGGCCAAGGTCTCCTATTTATAGGCTTCCTTGAGACCGGACCCGGTTTTATAGCGGTTTGACGACGGTCCAAGAAAACAAGCGGGAACCGTCGTCCATATTGGTAACGCATGAACTTGACTTCTCTACACGTAACGGCGATCGCGGACACGGTAATCGCGGATACGGCAATCGCGCAATACCCGTGGCGCAACCCGGACCTCGCCGAAATTGGGCAATTCGGCGAGGTCCGGATTGCCGTGCGATCCGGATCTCGGGATTGCGCAATCCGGAGGTCCGGATTGCACAATCCGGAGGTCCGGATTGCTCAATCCGGACCTCTGGATTGCATGCAATCCGGAGGTCCGGATTGCTTGCAACCCGGACGTCCGGATTGCTTGCAACCCGGACGTCCGGGTTGCTGCAACCCGGACGTCCGGGTTGCTGCAACCCGGACGTCCGGGTTGCTGCAACCCGGAGGTCCGGATTGCAAATGCAATCCGGACCTCCGGATTGCACCACAATCCGGATGTCCGGTCCGGAAACGCGTAAATACGTTTCCGGACCGTTTTGACCCTTGGGAGACGCTTTTCCGAGACGAGATGTAATTTTTGACGTGTTTGCGAGGCCCGAAGCGTAAATACAAACCCGAATTGGACACTTATCCATCACTTGCCCCCGAGTCAAGAAACGGTTTAGAACCTTTCTTGACTCTATTTTAAGTTAGGATATTTGTCCAATTTGAGTCTGACGCTAACCTTTCGATTTTGATCGTTGGTCGGGTGTAGGTATCTTGATTCCGTCCGTCGCTTGACTTTCCGGCCGAACGACTTTATTTCCTGTCACTATGGTTAGTGTGATGGGAAATATATATGTGACGTGCAAGCATGGTTATTGTTGGAGACACGAGGAATTGGAAATGCATTTATGCGAGCATGCGTCTATCGACATGTATGCATGAATAAAGGACGTGGCAAGATCGTAATTACGTAGTACAAGAAAATAGAAATCATATGTTTCTAAAATGACTAAGTGATTACCGAATCTTGGACTATGCGATTGCAATATACGCACATGATAATTGGCTTGATACGTACGATGATGTTGATGCGCGTGTTGACGTTGATACTCGCGTTGATGTTGATGGTTGGGCGTTAGGTAGAGATTATTGGTTATTTCCTGCAAGCATGTTAAAACACTTAGGAAATATTAAGCGATATCTAATGTTTGTTACCATAGATGTCGTCGTATGAGTTTTGGCGACGCGCGTCGTCGGTGGGCTTAGGGGGCATAGCTACTCGTTGTATGCAATTCATCTTTGTTGACGTGTTTGTGCGTACGTGAAAATACTTAGAAAATATTTTCCCCTTGTTGACATGCCCCCTCGTTGACGTGCACGTACGTACATGGGAATACTTAGAAAATATTTTCTCTTCGTTGACATCCCCTCTCGTCGACATGTATGTACGTACATGGAAACACTTAGAAAATATTTTCTCCTCGTTGACATGCCCCCTCGTCGACATGTATGTACGTACGTGGAAATACTTAGAAAATATTTTCTTCTCGTCGACGTGCACCCTCGTCGACATGTATGTACGTACATGGAAATACTTAGAAAATATTTTCTCCTCGTTGACATGCCCCCTTGTCGACATGTGTGTACGTACATGGAAATACTTAGAAAATATTTTCTCCTCGTTGACATGCCCCCTCGTCGACATGTATGTACGTACATGGAAATACTTAGAAAATATTTTCTTCTCGTCGACGTGCACCCTCGTCGACATGTATGTACGTACATGGAAATACTTAGAATATATTTTCTTCTCGTCGACGTGCACCCTCGTCGACATGTATGTACGTACATGGAAATACTTAGAAAATATTTTCTTCTCGTCGACGTGCACCCTCGTCGATATGTATGTACGTACATGGAAACACTTAGAAAATTTTCCTCCTCGTTGACGTGCAACCTTGTCGACATGTATGTACGTACATGGAAACACTTAGAAAATTTTTCCTCCTCGTCGACGTGCAACCTTGTCGACATGTATGTACGTACATGGAAATACTTAGAAAATATTTTCTCCTCGTTGACATGTATGTACGTACATGGAAATACTTAGAAAATATTTTCCTCTTGTCGACGTGTACCCTCGTCGTCATGTATGTACAAGTGTTGGTGCGTACTTGTGCACTGACTATATTGTTGATAGGACTTTCCAAGATATTAGGTCTTGTTGATTTTCCCCGTTATTGCCCGCTGCAGTTTCTGTCCTTAGCATAATTCTTGAGAGATCTGACGCAGGGGCGTGTTCCTCGAGTGATTCTTGGTTCTTTATGCTGAGCATGACCATGCTAATTCCTTCTTGTGATAAGAGAAATAGAATTGAGGGTTGTGTAGTGGCGTCTTCTGCCCCCCGGTCGAGGGACCGGCCCAAGGAGGAGCGTTACTCCTACTGAGGTAAGTGTTCGTTGATAATTCTTTGTTCATGCTTTTGCTTGCATGACACTTCGTCATCTGGACAATGTTAAGTACTGTAGTCGCCCCTCTTGGCTAGGCTCCAAGGCATGGCAGGATGGGTAGAGCATATGATGTTGCGACTTGCACATTATAGATTTTGTTTGGAGAAGACGGTGGCAACTTCTGCTTGTTCCGCCGAGTCCTGTTAGGGATGATGACATTCTTTAATCTATGGCAACTTTTAGATATGTTGAACTCGTTTCTGAGTCTGTTTGCCCCCCGGCTTCCATACTTGAAGACTTGTTGTAGTTGTTCCTTAGTTGTTGCTTCCGATTTGTTTGATGATAGCCATTTCCTGATTGATAAGTTGAGATGTTCTTCTGATTGCCTGCCTGATGCCTTATGCATATTGCCCTTTGTTCCTGAATAGCTTGTCACTTGACTAAGCAAGATACTAGTTTATACCGTCTCTTAGTTCCACTCTAAGGCGACGTTGTACAAGACTCGACTTGTAGATTTTACGAGTTTTATACAGGGTGCGCACCTGACAGCGTGTATCAACCCGCGTTGGGGAAGTATACATAAAAAACATTTAAGTTTTTGAAGAAGCATTTTGTGAAATCTAAAAAGCTTGTTGATAAAATTTTTTGAAGGGTGTTTGATACATAAAATGTTTGATGAAACTTTTGGCAAAATTTTTGGTAAAGTGTTTGAGTAAATAATTGTGATACATGATTTCTGCGTCCAGGGACCATGTAACACCTTTTGAGAGTATGAATTGTGATGCCTGCTTTCTGCGTCCATGAACCATGCAACACGGTTTGAAAACCTATAAAACGAACCCTGATGGCGTTCCTAATATGGGAATGCCGACTAGACAGAGGACATTCGCCATAAAGAGTGCACCCTAAACCGGATATACGCACTTGTTATATAGTGGGGTCGTTATCTAAAGAGAGAACTTCCGCCGTATTACACGAACCCTGATGGCGTTCGTAATATGGGAATGCCGACTAGACAGAGGACATTCGCCATAAAGAGTGCACCCTGAACCGGATATACGCACTTGTTATAGAGTGAGGTCGTTGTCTAAAGAGAGAACTTCCGTCATTTAAAGGGTGATCAGCCCTGTATGCCCATCCTGTTCTGAACTCAGGGAATGGCTTATGAACATGAGGATTTGCCTCTTAACCAGAGATGTCACAACATGTCATTAAAAGAGTAAACATGGGGCTTGTCTTTTGAAAAGAGGATACCTCGACATGCACATTTTGACGGTAGGCCTTGGCGTTATTCCAAGGTATTGCTTGTAGTTGACGCCTTGAATAGTCGTCGTTTTAATAATAGGTCTTGGTGTTGATCCGAGACATTGTTTGTGGTTGATGCCCATAGCTCCCTCCTTGCATATAATGCTTAGCTTGTATTGTTGAAGTAGATTTTGTGCATAGGTTACTACTTGCCATCATTCCTGAGTAACAATCGTAGTGCAACATGTACCTACGAGTAGAGTTGCTTTTGTTAGATAGTCGCAATTTTTATAAGTTTGCAAAAGTATAAAGTGATGAAATTTTCTTTTTAATCATGCATATGATAAATGAAGTAAAGGAATTTGATACGAGGATTCCTTGCTTGTGTAGGAAACTTCCCTGATGGTAAACATGATGAGTGTAGGTTATGGTAAGCATATGTTAGGTAGACTTGTCGAGCGCTCCTCAGCTTGGTGCTCCCCAAGTTGCTTGGCGGTTGTATCACTGTTTCTTGATTGTTTATATTGCTTTGACTTCTAATAGTGTATGACCTGTCCTTGTGTAATGCCCCCGGCTTGTCTATTATTGCGACATGATTTTTATAAAATGCTTGAGACTTTATGTTGTTAACGCGAGGAATATGTGTGTATTTGTTACTTGGCGTTATTCCAAGGTAATATGCGTCATAATAATGTACCTACGAAAGTAGATTTATCCTTTATTAGATATTTAGAGTTCTCACGACGGATTACAAGAAAGTGTCTAGTGATCACTTTTTTTGGAAATTACTGAGGCTAATAAGCATGAGTTGTACTTAAACTTTAAAAGATTTAACATAGATATGCGAAAAGGAGATAAGGAAAATAAAGGGATTGTGATGTGTTTGATGTCCCCGTAGGTGATTTGTTGGCTAGTTGATTCTGCCACGTGCCACATAGTTTCTCAATGCATCTAGCGTGTTGAGCTCTTCAATGTCTCCTTTTGGGGATGGACAAAAGCTGACGTCATGTACCCAAGTTTTACGTTGCTTGTGTTCTTCAACATCCTTGTCAAGGAAGGCAGTTGTTGGCTCAGGTTGGCGGTGAGGTTTGTTTTCTGGGAATGCTGCCATACTCCAAAGATTGTACGAGTCGTCACAATTGGTTCCATAAGTGACGTTGTTTTTCTGGCGTTTGGCGATAGGTGGATTATCGTCTACGATTTCTTTTCCTTTGCCTTTTTCTGAAGACTTGACACGAGGCTTCATTTGATGCTTACGGCCATGGTCGATATACTTCCACATTTTTCCTTTTGAGATCAACTTGTTTACATGAGACCTTAAGCTGACACAGCCATCTGTCTCATGGCCACACACTTCGTGATTCTCGCACCATTTGCTTTTATCATTTCCCAATGGGCCATTGCGGAAATTAAAGGGTTTTTTCCATAGCTTGGTCTCCTTCATTTCTCTTAGGATGACAAATAATGGTGTGTTCAGAGGAACATATATGGCGAGATTGGTATCTTTGAGCCTTTTGGCGTCTGACTGGAGTGGTTTCTTCTGGCGCGGTTGCCTATTTTCCCCTGAGATGTGTATCTCTTTTTCAATTATTGCCTTCAGGGTTCTTGTTGTCAATCCTGTGATTAGAATGTCGTTGCCACTAGCAGGTTTTTTCGGTCCGTCCTTGTGACAGATGTCGGCATCGTCTTGGCTTGTCCTCATGGAAGGATCTTCCTTGTGTACTTTGGATGACTCTGCTTGAGTCTTCTCTGAAGGGCTGTCGCCTTGATCAATGAATTGCTTCAATTCGCCCTTGAGGATGATGTTGTTGGTTCGGAAGCGTAGACTGATGCAGTTATCAGTTTCGTGACCGAAGACCTCGTGGTTTTCACACCACTTGTCCTTGTCTTTTCCCAATTGGCCTTTCCTAAAGTTGTTTGGCTCTTTCCATATATTTGAGTTCTTCATTTCCCTCAAAATTACAGATAGTGGGGCATTCAAAGGAACGTGGTCGGCGATGTTTACTTTGTTTGGCTTCTCGAAACCTCCTTGAAGAGGTTGCTTTGGCTGCTTGCGATGTGCGCTGGGCACATTGTCAATTGGTATGGATGAGGCTACGGAAGTAGCTCTTTGGGTGCGGGAGGGTCCTGACTGGCTCCCAGCTGAAGCTTGGTATCTTGTTCTTTTGTTCGTCGGGGAGTTTCTGGGATGGCCGGGCCCTTTCCTTGGGTTTTTCACCTCCTCGGGAGGGTTGTGGTCACTTGCCATTGTTTTTGTGGTATTGTAGCTTTTTGTTCGAATCGCGGAGACGGCGCCAATGTTGCGTCCGGGACGACTGAGGTCACGAGGACGCGTCTGAGGTTGTGCGGGTGTGACCCTTCCGACGGAGGTTGTGACCCGGCAAGGTGGTGACCCGGCGAGGTTCGTGTCTCGGATCGGCTGTGACTCGGTACGGATGTGACTCGGTACGGATGTGATTCAGGGCGGATGTGACTCAGGGCGGATGTGGCTCAGGGCGTCGGAACCTGCACTAAGGACCAATGCTAGCACGGAGAGGGGGGTGGTGCTAGCGGAGCCCTCTCCGATGCCTAAGTTACTATAGTGGCAAAAGGGTAATTTCTAGAGAGAGAAAGTTCTAGAGAGAAGTCAGAGCTCAAAATACCAAAGTTGGGCAAATGAGAGAGTGAGTGAAAATGGGTGGCCAAGGTCTCCTATTTATAGGCTTCCTTGAGACCGGACCCGGTTTTATAGCGGTTTGACGACGGTCCAAGAAAACAAGCGGGAACCGTCGTCCATATTGGTAACGCATGAACTTGACTTCTCTACACGTAACGGCGATCGCGGACACGGTAATCGCGGATACGGCAATCGCGCAATACCCGTGGCGCAACCCGGACCTCGCCGAAATTGGGCAATACCTCCGGATTGCACCGCAATCCGGATGTCCGGTCCGGAAACGCGTAAATACGTTTCCGGACCGTTTTGACCCTTGGGAGACGCTTTTCCGAGACGAGATGTAATTTTTGACGTGTTTGCGAGGCCCGAAGCGTAAATACAAACCCGAATTGGACACTTATCCATCAACTGGGATGATAAATTTGAACAATTCGTTGTTGCATGGGAAGCCACTAATTGAAGAGCTCAAGGAGTTATCGGGATAGAGAACAAGTATATCGCCCCATCTTTTAGATAGCTTTCTAGAGTAAGTTTGTTGTTGCATTAATCATATCAATCATCATTCAAGATCATTGTTTTTTTTTTTTAACTTCTTACACGTCTATTCAAATTAATGGTTATAGCATTTGCAATACTGATCATTTATGGTCCGAACTTTAAGAGATGGATCACATTCTCGATAAATCATTTTACTCATCAGTCAATATAGTTTGATCTATTTAGTTTTTTTTTTTTTTTTGTAAATATTTAGTTTTTTTTATGACTTCTTATGTTCTCTTATATTATTCATAGGTATTATCAGTGTTTTGAAAACCGGACCGGGCGTTAAACCGGTGAGGTTACCGGTTCGCGGTCTAACTGGTTCGACCGGATCTAACCGGGTTCGGACCGGTTTGAAGGCACTGTAGCATAATCGAAAAGTAATACTGCTAGCAAATTCAGTTGTGTAGATGTTAGCAAATTTCAAACGTAAGGACCGGGTTCTCTGTAAGTGTAGATGCTGGCAAATTCAAAGATGTAAAAAAGAATCAGTTTTCATCGATTGTGGTAAATCATTACTTCAACTAATTCTATCCAATTGATGAACAATTTGGCAAAAAGAAATTCAATCTAAGGATGAAGAAGTGAAGAAGAGCAGAACCAGGAAAAGAAGAAGAAAAAAAGAGGAAGAAGAATGGAAGAAGACAAGATTAAGAAGAAGAGAACAAAGAAAAAAAGAAGCAAAGAAAGAAAGAAGAGACGAAGAAAATGAAGAAGAATACCTGTGCACTGTGGTTGTGGCGGCAAGAGGAAAAGGGATGGGGTGATTTTTATATTAGGGTTTTAGACTTGCAGATCATTATGTTTGATAGAATCCGCCAGTCTTCGCTTCTAATTAGACGTTTTTTTACGTTAACTTCCGGTTGGACCGGTCCCGGTTTTCCGGTCCAACCCGGTTAAACCCGATTTCCTCTGATCAAACCGGGTTCGAACTGGATTCCCATCTTTTACTGGAATCGGACCGGTGATGTATCCGGTTCGCGGTCCGACCCGGTCCGACCGCCGGTCCGGTCCGGTTTTCAAAACACTGGGTATTATAAGTCAAATATATACAATAACTTTATATACATAACAATAAATATCGGGTTTATATGAGACCTCGAAGGTGGCATTAGTTAAATTTATCGTCCAAGATGTCTTTTACTTTCAACTTGGACTCGAGAATTACTCTATATCAACATGGTAAGAGCTTTTAAAATGATTATTCTAGAATATTTCAATAGAATTTAGATTATTTTCTGCAATTAAATGTTAGATGATGTAGTGTTAATATGTCTAATGTTATATAAATGATAATTTATGATAATTTCCAGCGAAAATGTAAATGTAATATGCACTCCAAGGATTTTCTTTATTCAAAAGCAAAATAGTTTGGACAATAAATTTGTGGACTAAACTGAACAAAAAAAAATTGGGACTAGGCATGTGCAAGTCACGTGATTATTTAACGGTCAAACTCCAACTAACGGATAGACCAAAAGCCATAAGTTTTCAAACATATGGTACCAAAACTAGGCAAAAAAATGTTGGATAAAAACTCAAAAGTTGTCAAACATGTTGGACCAAAAGACACGTTAACCCAAAAATTAAAGGTATGTTTCTTTTAATATATTGCGATGTGTTGCGTCCTGGATGAACTGGGTCGTGAGGACGCGTCTGTTCGCGTGGTTGTGCGGGCTTTTAGGCTGTAACCCTTCGTCGGGAAGAGGTTGGGCCACTGGCGAGTGTTCGGTTGATTCCCGTGGAGGTCTGTGTCTCGGTACGGCTGTGTCTCAAGGGAATGTCTGAGTCTCGGAAGGTGGTGGTTTGTGCACAAGTCTGAACGTCTGGGCGACGGTTCCTGCACGAAGGACCAATGCTAGCACGGAGAGGGGGGGTGGTGCTAGCGGAGCCCTCTCCGAAGCTTAAGTCACTATAATGGCAAAAGAGTAATTTCTAGAGAGAGAATATTTCTAGAGAGAAGTCAGAGCTCAAAATACCAAAGTTTGGCAAATGAGAGGATGTGTGAAAATGGGTGGCCAAGGCCTCTATTTATAGGCTTCCTTGGGACCGGACCCGGTTTTAGAGCGGTTTGACGACGGTTCAAGAAAACAAGCGGTAACCGTCATCCATATTGGTAATGCGCGAACTTGACTTCTCTACACGTAACGGTAATCGCGGATACGGTAATCGCGCGATACCCGTAATGCAATCCGGACCTCGTCGAAATTGGGCAATTCGGCGAGGCCCGGATTGCAAGCAACCCGGACGTCCGGGTTGCAAATGCAATCCGGACCTCCGGATTGCATTGCAATCCGGCGGTCCGGTCCGGACGCGCGTAACGCACTTCCAGACCGTTTTGACCCGTTAGGAGACGTTTTCCGAGTTGAGATGTAATTTTGACGTGTTTACGAGGCCCGAAATGTAAATACGAACCCGAATTGGACATTTATCCATCACGATATATTTGAAGAATATAGTAAGCGAAATTTATTATGGTGTATAACTGTAGTTTGCTTATTTTTTCATTAAACTTAAAAATGTTACATTAAAATATTATAAATCTCGATTAAAATGGATGTTGATATTGATATTATTGGTCTATTGAGCTTATATTATTTTGGATCAATAAACATGTGTATACTACATCTAAATTGTGGTAATTAACACTAACTACACCAAATTGCCAATTTGCATGCATGGATGTTAAAAACGTGAAAATAGTCGTAGGCAATTGTTTTAAGTATAAGAAACCGATCACCATGTACAAGAATCATCTTCAATATATATACTTATATAAAACCTTAAGGCATCAATATTAACAAAAAAAAAAAAGTTATATTTCTATAAAAAAATATATATATATATACAGAATTAATATTGTTATTGTATAGAAACCCAATATGTAGTAATAATATACATCTATATATATATCGTTATATAAGTAGGTTGCTCAAACTATATATATATATATATATATATATATATATATATCTTGCACAAAGTATATAAATATATATATATATAATAGAAAGTTTATCCAATTTACACAAATAATACTTATATATAATTGCAGTTTATTATATATAGAATAACAAAGACTAAAACTATAAATAAAATTAAAACTTACCTAACACAGTAACACCTAATCTCGTCCCTATCAAGCAAGCAGCCATTCATTCACGCGACAAGCCGCAGCGCTTGAGACAGACAGAGCCCAGAGCTAGAGACCAGCGCATCAAGCCGCCACCGCCTGCCACGACCAGCCGACCACCGCTTCCATCGCCATCTTCCTATGGCGGGACAGTCTTCTTCTCAACCCGATGTGAGTTCAGTTACTACGATATTTACTGTTAATTAGGGTTTCAACTTAATTTCCTCCTTTAATTTACTAATTAATTATGGCATAATTGTTAGATCATCGACACCTTGAGAATCTGGGTTGACAAGCACAGCAATGATGAATTGGAGTATATTTTGAAGGAGATTGATACAATTAATAAGATTGTGTATAACTTGGAGAAGATGAGGATGATTGAAGGTATGTATGTACACTACATTACAACACAACTAATTATAATAAGGCATTTAAATCAAATTGGTACCTGGGTTAACAGCCCAAAACGAATTGGTACCTCCACTAAATTTTGTGACAAATTGGTACCCGAGTTAACCTGGGTGTTGCACCGTTAGAATTTCTGGTTAAAACTAACGGAATCTCATTTTTGGCGCATAAAAGACTAAAATACCCTTATTGCAGAATAGCTACGTAATAGCAATTCAAAACTTTAGAACCCAATATCTCACTCATTTCTTCATCTTTTAAGACGATTTTGTTTTTTGAAACCACATAATTTTTCGAGATCTATGCAACCAAAATAGTCGTAAAGTGATTTTCCCTGTTTTTTTCAATAAATATCGTTTTCCATGTTAATTCATTCTTTTTTGTATCAAACTCCACCGCATTCTAACACTTACCACCCTTGATCACCCAATTTTTTTACTAATTGGATTCCAATACTACAATCAAACCGTTGCTTTTGGATTCCAACACTTCTGTTTAAAAACCAAATTGATGTTATACCTTTCATCCAAAAGAAAACCAAAAATGAAAGTTTGTCGAATTAATTGTTATGCAATCTATAACTTACTGGAATTTTTCTTGATGTCTCCAATAAACTATACTGGTGTGTCTCTAAATTAATAAACGTCACTGCAAGAGAACATATGGATCTTAGATAGATAAATATGTTTCATACTTGAAATAGAACAATATGAAAAGTACTTTTAAGGGTATTGGAAGAACTTTTAGAATGGACACCAAGAAGAAATAGTTTATTTTCTCATTTAATCTACATGTGGAAATTGATACTCTCAGTATCCTGAGGGATGACCGTAATGTGAGAAAATAAGATGAACTTGCATTAAAAGAACCACACAAAGAATTTTACCACTATGTGTCTAGATACAAACAATAAATTTTCTTTCGAGATATTGCCAAAACTGTTCCATTTGCAATTTTATGTTGGACCATGTCAAGCTTTTAAAATCGAAGACCTGCAGAACTGGTCAATTTTTCAGCATGTCCAAAAAATATATAAACAAAAAAATAGGTAGCTTATCATGCTAAGATCCATATATTCTCTTGTAGTGACATTTATTGATTTAGAGACACACCAATATAGTTTACTGGAGACATCAAGAAAAATTCTAGTAAGTTATAGATTGCATAATAATTAATTCGACAAACTTTCATTTTTGGTTTTCTTTTGGATGAAAGGTATAATATCAATTTGGTTTTTAAACAGAAGTGTTGGAATCCAAGAGCGACGGTTTGATTGTAGTATTGGAATCCAATTAGTAAAAAAATTTGGTGATCAAAGTTGATAAGTTGCGGTGCAGCTTTATACAAAAAAGAACGAATTAACATGGAAAACGGTGTTTATTGAAAAAAAAACTGGTCAAATCACTTTAAGGCTATTTGGCTTGCATAGATCTCGAAAAGTTATTCGGTTTCAAAAAAAAAAATTGTCCAAAAAAATGAAGAAATGAGTGAGATATTGGGTTCCAAAGTTTTGAATTGCTATTACGTAGCTATTCTGCAATAAGGGTATTTTAGTCTTTTCATGCGCCAAAAATGAAATTCCGTTAGTTTTAACCAGAAATTCTAACGGTGCAACACCCAGGTTAACTCGGGTACCAATTTGTCACAAAATTTAGTGGAGGTACCAATTCGTTTTGGGCTGTTAACCCAGGTACCAGTTTGATTTAAATCCCTTATAATAATGCCTCTTCTGTTGTTTTTGTTTCTATTTCACAATTCAAACACTATTCTGCTTGATTGTTTGATTTAGGTAATCCCACCGATATCGATCAAGTGTTTCTTGAGCAGCTACTTGATATCATGGATAGATTGACTGTTTACGTCCATAAATGTGCCAACATACCTCAAACTGACAGACCCATTTGGCAACAAATGTACCTTGAAGATACAATAAGAACCCTTGAGCGTTTGATAAAGCATTTTGCATCGTCTGAGATTCCTCTACAGTCTTCTTCTTCTTCTGGTGAGATTCTTTTACAGCAATTTAGGATCATAATGTTCTTTCATTCATACATATAATATATCTTATCCCATCCATTATCTAATGTCCTAGCTATTCCATTAATGCTGACATGTATGTATGTTTAACAACTTTTGCAGAAGATTCATCATGGCTTAATGATCTCAACTTTGATGACCATTGGCTGTTTGTTCAGCTGTCAAAACCACATTGCGAGAAGTTTATTGCTATCCGTATTGGTGACTGTATCAACTCCGAAGAGTCTCCAGTTTTTCATATGCTCAACTCAGACACACATTTAGCAACTTACGCTTATGCAAATTCCTCCATTTTCGTTTATGGAGGACTAGTATCTGTTTCTGGAAAGGACACGCTAAGGGAATACAACTGGCATCAATTTGATTCACTTGAATCTCCTGAATGGGTGCCGTTGGGCTCATCATCCACTTCACCACCTCCTCCACTCCTCCGTGCGCCATTTACTTCGACTATTGGCAAACCTGCCAAAAAGATTTTTTTTTTTGGAGCATATAAGTCTATCCCTGGTACTGCTGCCTACTTTTGTGACCTTCAAACGGGTGAATGGTTGGAGGTTGCAAACCCTAGTATAGTTGACTGGTTCGTGTTAAAAATCTTTTCCTGGACAAATCTGGAAGGTGAAGACGAGATAGTAGCTGTACTAAAGAAGCGCGTCAATCAGGAATATTTCGACAAGTTGCAACTCCGTTCCTACAACTCTAAAGAAAACCGATGGGATTTATTCTCATATATCAGTTGCTCGCATTATAATGGAGTACAGCAGTTTGTAGTGGTGGGTAGTATTTTGTTCCATATACGTGGAGCAAAATGGCGTGTGTATGATTTGATGCGGAAGAAAACTAAAGGATTTGTCCAAGGATTGAGTAGTCTTCTGGAGATTCCCGGGATCGACATATTGAAGGATGGCAATAACATTGGACTTACATGCGTCGTGAATTTGAACAAGTCATATGATTCACACCTTAAATTTTGTGTGGGTTGGATGAACACCCATCTCCATTTTGCCCTTATTGGTATTAAGGATCGGGGAGACCAGCTTTTGGGAAAGATTATATCATCTGGTCGTGTCGAGCTCGATGGAAATTACTTATTTGGGCAATGCATTGGACTGTGAGTATCATCATTATTATTGAGTATATATATATGTTACTTATAAATTATATATTTTTTGTGTTTTCTATGCAAGGTGTCCACTACAAGAGGGGTCTCTACTAGACAAGGAGTCAGGGCAGCAAAGCAAACGAAAGGGCAAGGGAAAGGGCAAGGGCAAGAAAAAACGCGTGATAACGAATCGTGCGAATTCTAATCCGTCGGAAATGGGATATTACTTCAACACATAGTAATATCCCATTTACCAGGGGCGGCATGAAGATGATTTTGACCCATCTGGTATATAAAAGTCTTGATTTTTGCCCATCTTGTATATAAAAGTCTTGATTTTGATCCATCTGGTATATAAAAGTCTTGATTTTGACCCATCTGGTATATAAAAGTCTTGATTTTGACTCATGTGCTGTATATAAGTTGGGGTTTTTGACTCTGCTATATGCTAGGAAGTTGGTGTTTTTGATCAAGCTGACAGAATGTATAATCTTGTAGAGATGGGGATCTGATTGGTATTCAAGATTGTTAATAAAAAATAGAAAGTTTCTTATTGCAGATGTTATGGTAATTCGTGAGAGATGAGTATGCTTAATGGGTTCTATGATGCTCATTCTTTTTGTGGTTGAACTTGGAATTAAAAGCGGGGTTTGTTCAGCGTGATAATGACCTCATGTGTTTGAGAAACTGCACCAGACAAAATTCAGATGTTGATTATAATGAAGAATACTAGGAGGTTTTAGTGAAGGTGAAGAAGATTGAACTAGTTATATTATTTAGTAGCCCTCTTTTCTTAATTACGGTGACCATCTTTAATTTGTTTTCTCTAATGATGTTGATATGTATGCTCTTTAATGCCAAACTCCATCTATACATCACATAGTTACAGACAGGATAAATACAATTATTTTATGTGATTTTGAATATGCAAAAGTTTATTTTCAGAAATTTGGTTTTAACCGAAAATTCAAAACGAAAAACCGAATTAGTTTTGGATGATTTGCTTTTTTGTTAAACGGTTTTTTTATTGTTTTCTTTGTGTGGAAACATTCGTATCAAATATTTCGGTCTCCGGCCGAATGAAGTGAAAATTCGGACCGACCGATCTGATTTCACCTCTACGTGGGACAGGTTCGAGTATAGTCCCCCACGAGATGGGACCGGTTTAGGTCCAAGGTCGCGGGCTACCGTAAACTAGGGGTGACAACGGGTCGCGGGTACCCGCTGAGTCAACCCGTGAGATTTTTATACCCATCAGACCTGTCCCGTGATATATACGGGGCGGGCACGGATCTGACGGTACCCGCTCCGCCCCGTTGCCATCCCTACAAAACATTTGTTCTACATTCTTGCTTATCCAACTAGTTGCCCCGATATTAGCTTTACTTAATTTCTCTCTGAAAAATGAATTTAATTCGCATCTTAGTTTTCAGATATTTTGTAGATAGGACATCACTTACGGACAGAATATTGAATTTGCATAATATATATTAAAGAAAATACGGTTAGAATCATAAAGGAGAGGAAGATCGATGCCTTGATGCTACTGCTAAATGCTAACATGATACGTTGTTTCATATGAACGAGACAACCCCAAGTTGGCCACTTCCATTCGACATTAATTATATATATATATATATATGTAACAACGCATACTATATATA
Organism: Clarkia xantiana subsp. parviflora; assembly: GCA_036873135.1. Taxonomy (NCBI): domain Eukaryota; kingdom Viridiplantae; phylum Streptophyta; class Magnoliopsida; order Myrtales; family Onagraceae; genus Clarkia; species Clarkia xantiana. The sequence goes on from JAPTYO010000003.1 coordinate 19,379,991, forward strand.
ATATATAACCTCACTTAGCTTATACCTTCACTTAGCTTTAGAGATTTATTTGTGATGGACATATATAACTTTATTTGTAAGGGAATTGTGAAAATCTCTTACGAATACAACATTTAATTTTTTTGTAAGAAAATAACTTCTAAAAAAAACTTTACTAAAAACTTTTTTGAAAATCAAGTTTTGTAAGGAATTTCCCTCAAACATTATAAATCCTATAAAATGCTTAGAATTTATGAGAGATTTGATTTCCTTAAAATAATATCATTACAAATTACCAATTTTTTTGTACTGAATATTCCTCCATTATTGTGTCGAAACGACCACAGTGTGTCCAAAAACCTCTGATCCAAACACGACCCATCTACACGACTCGTGTTCAGATAGGTCCTATTTAAATTTGGCGGGTCTATATATATATATATATATAGAGTATCATGATCTGAAAGGATCATATTGTTTTTATTCTTCTAAAAAATCAAGTAATGATTTATTCTTCTTGCATTAATTATCTTCATATATATAAGGCAAAAAAAATTTGTTGACAGAGGACAATTCAAAATGGTTATCTTTATGCAAATTATGTTGATAATCATATCAGCTTCTTATATATATATATGTCTTTGCTTGTACTATCTTATCATATTCCCTAAAGAGCTAGTTTATACAACGTGCAATGATAAGGAAGTTATTTGGTTTATATTTAGATTCTATCTAAATTTAATAAATATAAATAAAAACTATATATTAAATGCACAAAATTTGTATCCTTTCTCAAAGCAAAAAATGAAAAATAAATTTAACTAAAAAATTGAAGGAAAAATAATAATAAATTAACTTAAGAAGAGTATATCGATCGACTTTTTGGTTCAATCATACACTTATCACCTATTTGAAGTTTTGAACATAAGCTTTGTTTTAAAATAAAAATAATTTGTTTTAAATACGATTTTTAAAATTAATTTTGAGTCACAACGAGCTCATTGGTCAATTTCGGGTTGACTTTATTTGTATAAATTTTATTTCCATATTATCCCCTAACACAATTTTAAATCATTTTTAACTGAAGAGAAAAGAAGAAAAAAATATCACTATAGAATATATATATAGATAGTGGCATTGGGCAGGAAATTCCAACTTTAATATAAGCGTGGTCGGTATTTTAGAGGATTCGAACATCGAAGCCGCGTATATGCAGTTATGCATCATATGCATGAGCATTGATTCTATACTGATTTTCTTTTCTTTTATTATATATATATATATATATATATATATATATATATATGATGCATTTTGAATCAACAATATATATACATTATTCTAATGTCGTTTTTTTTTTTTTTTTTATATTTAGAAGTACTAGTTATACTTGTATAATTAGAGCCAGTAGCTTTAAAATTGATTTTAAACTTAAAAATAGTTGATTTTGCATTGTTTTGTTATATAATTTCTATTTAGATAATAATATAAAAAATATCCAAGAAGTTGACAAAAATATCTTCGAGAAATCGAATAAAGCTAATTACTAGTGGCGGTGTATTTATACCAAATTAGTTCGAGGATGAGATTGGATATTATTCTTGATTTATATTATTATTCATATAAGTACATTAAATTAATTAAATATTCAAATATAGGCGTGCATGCATGCAGTACGTTGAAAGAAACCGTGATTCACAGGCTGCCCGTGGAAGCAAAGGGCCGAAGTGTATGGAAGCAGACAGAATCAGAATCTCTGTCGTTTCATTCATTTGACATGCTATCTCTTTCTTCATTATTCTGAACTTTTAATTAATATATAAATACAAAAAAAATTAGGCATATATAATTCTATCGATTGGACTTTAACTAATGCATTGTCCCATATATATATCACCAGTTATTCTCCTCCTGTTATAAATAAATAAAGTAACAAAGATGAAGGAAAAGTCATTTATACATGTGTATCTAATTTTAAATATTATAATTAAATACTTCTAATTTTTTCTACGGTAATTTAATTTAGAAATAATTTTAAGTAAAATCAGAGGTGAAAAACTTTTCAATGAAATGATATCATTTATCTGTTTTATTTTTTTTTGGTTTTCCACCGATGTCATATTGTATCAGTTCCTAAAATAATTATCGTTCGAACTAGTCAGCTCGTAATGGGTAAAGTGTTGGTAATTAATATTTTTATTTATTTCTCATTTTTAGAGCTCGAACTCTATTTTCTGGTTAATTAGTAATGAAGTGTTGAACTGCTACATCATATATATTACATGGTTATATATAATATATTTATAACTGAAGTATATTATTGTAACAAATTAGTCAAAAAAACAAATACATATACTTTTAATATATAATTATTTTTAATTTAAAAACGAATTCTCATGGTAAACCACTAATTAATGATGTTATAACATAATTTTTAATTAAATAATATCATGTGTAAAACACAAATAAGTGTTAATTTAGAATAATGTTGAGTCTGAAAAACCTATCACATGAAACTTCATAATCAAGGATTTTAATCTCAGTGTTGCTAATATTCAAATATGTACGCTATGATATTATAAAAAAAAAAAAAAAATTAGACTAATTATTCAATCAGAAGACAATAGATGTCCCATGCATATATAAGCTTTAATAAAATTGAAATATATATATACTGCGTCACTGTAAATGCTATCTTTTCAGAATGATTATTTGTTCCACATATAAAAGATTCTCGTTTATAATATTCCCAATGCCCAACACACACCTGAACAGATGTTCTTGAATTTGTTATAAACGTACGTGGCAGAATCTGTGACGACGTCTACGATTCATATACGATTTACACAGTATATATATGAACAGAGATGCTTTCACACAAATAGACTGATAGTGATACTCTCTTGCAACTGAAACTGCCTATATGGATTGAATCCGATACCCTCCATATGGTGACGATTCATATATATATATACTAGTAATTAATACTACTAACTATATTAATTATAACGACAAAAACATATACAATACTTATACCAGCGACAAAATTTTCAGATAACATGATAATACATATATGCACAAAAAGTTTTCTAGTGTTATTGTATGTGTTTAGTGAACATGAACCGATAAGTTGAGAAATTATTAAATTGAACGGAGCCAACAGTTGACTCAAAGCTGGTGGCTCTTCACTCAACCAGAATGCGACATGTTGCACAAATTGACTGACACACTACTACGTATTAAGCGTCAATTGGGTGAAGAGCCACCAGCTTTGAGTCAGTTGTTGGCTCTGTTCCATTCAATAATTTCTCCCGATAAGTTTATCATGACTTGCCATATCGTGTATATATATGTGACACAGTAATTTATCATCCGTAAACTACGCACACGATATTAATGAATTTGCATTCTGATGGCCTTTCACCTAACCAGAATGTGACATGTTGCACAAATTGACTGACACACTATCACATGTTAAACGTCAATTGGGTGAAGGATCACCAGATTTGAGTCAACTGTTAACTCTGTTCCATTCAATAATTTCTTCTAATTTCTCATAATAAGTTTATTATGACGTGTCATGTATATATACGTGACACGATATAATTTATCAACCGTAAGCTACGCACACGAAATTATTGAATCTGCACAAAATTTGCAACCCGTAAATTTACTAATGTTATTCTTCGCTAGAGATTAAGGAAAACCATAAATCAATTATTCGTAGGGAAAAGGAAGAATGTAAGTTGGTGCTGATGAATAAACCACTAACCCTTGTCCCGCAGGGGAGAGAGATAACGTGGATACTTTTGATTGGTCTTGTTTTTTTTGTTTTTTTTTTTCACAGAGAAATGTAGTTCCATTAAAAGAGCATCACTTGTAACTCCACGTCTAGACTAATCATCACCCGTATTTAATCTATAAGGGTAAATAGTAAATACTGATTATAACAGTATGTTTGATAATTACAATAAGAATAGGGAATGGGAATGAAAAATGGGTAATTAAAAATGAAAAATGGAATAGTCATTTCTTAGAGATGATTAAGAATTAATGATTATTCCTTACAATGTGGAATTGAGATTTCTATTTCCAACTTTATTTACAATTAAACATTTTTATCATGATTTTTAATTCATATTATGTGTATTCTTGCAAACAACGTGTCGTAAAATATTTTTCCAACCTAGAGTTTTAACGGGATTTGAATTATGATCTCTTGATTAAAGAGTGACGTACTAAATAATTACAAATATTGCATAATTCTCTATTGTTTTATTTATTTATTAGAGCTCTAAATTTATTAATTTTATTTATTACAGTGAAAAATATTATATACCGTGTCAGACATATGAGGAAGAAAAAACAGAGATTAATTATGGATTCCTCAAATTAGTATTACAGTGAGAAACACCACAAGGTACCTTCATTAATTAGTACTAATACATAATTAGCTCCCGATGTTTTACCACACCGAAGCTCCACCACCGATAACATTAAAAAAAAAAAAAAAAGTGGAATAAAAAACACGGAGGGGTGGGGATATTTGGAAAATCAAAAAGGGGATACATGGGGGAAAAGACAAAAATACCCATCCCTCCCATCCTTCTATTCCTTGGCCATTTGGCTAGCCTTCTGGGGCGATTCTGGCATAGGCATGCTTATAATCACGGCGGAGGAGAGTTTAGTGGCCTCGATCTCCTCCGTCACGTTTCCGATCGTCTCGTTGCACTTCACGACTTCGGGAATTTCCCGTAATAACCTCTGCTCTTCTTGCCTCTCCTTGTACTTTCCCCATAAGACCGAGTATAGCCCGATCACTATCAGAACCGATCCGAGTACCCTGTAATTTTACGCGAGTAGAAAATGGTTAGTTGACAAATTTTACCAAGGGCAAATTCGGTATTTCACATTATTAGTATCTTCCGTTATTTGTGGATGAAGATGCTACACGATAGAAAGTAAAATGGCAACCCTCCGAGGAAAGTTAATAAATTTTAACAAAACTCAAGGGCAAATTCGGTATTTCACATTATTAGTATTTTGTGGATGAAGATGCCACACGACAGAAAGTGAAACGGCAAATTACCCTCCAAGGAAGAAGATCATTAGTTAATAAATTTTGACAAAACACACGGGCAAATTCGGTATTTCACTTTATTAGTATCTTTCGTTATATATGCTATAGCTACTACTCCCGAGGAATAATTTTCATTCTCAACTTTGAAGTATCGAATGAGTTAGAAAAGTGAAATGGCAAAATTACCCTCCAAGGAAGATCTTTTCTGCAAGGATGAAAGACCCCATTATAGCGACGACGATCATCATCAATGGGCTGAAAGCAGTTGCAAAAACAGGTCCTCTCTTCTTAATCACCAGTCCTTGTACATAGTACGAGATACTTGACGTCACGATTCCCTGAAAATTTTAATTTTAATTTTTTTAAATTAACCCGACTAATCGAATTATTATAAATACTAGATACATATCCGCGCTACTTAAAAAATAATAGTATGCTAATTAATTAATTACCGCATAGGCTGCGGCAAGGAGGTTCATGTCCCAGCCGATCTGCCAGGCACCCGGCTTGTGCTCCATCGTGAATGTCACAGCGATCGCTTGAATAGTCCCGACAAAGCATATTAACGATGTTAGCGAGAGCTGGTGGTTCCGGTATGTCTCCAAGGCCTTGGTCTGTCGTGACACAAACACAAAATTAGTTAATCTCGGTTCGGTCGAGAATCGAGATTAACTCGTAACGATAAACCGAACTATATATTACTCACTTGAAGGACAAACAAGGAGGCCCATGCGAGGGTGGCGATGATGAGGAGGATCGAGCCGAGAAACCACTGTTTGTCGCCGGTACCGGTTGTGTCGGTCACGTACGATTCGCGAGGATGGACGTATTTTGACCATAGCATCTCTACGACCGGGCCTTTGTAAAGTGTCATCAACATTGCTCCGGCCACCGTCACCGCGGTTCCAATTACTTTTGCTTGGCACTTCACTTTCTTCATGTCTAGTTTCTCCATCCTATATGACACAAATTTTAGTAATTAATGGACTAATTTTGGCTCAATATATATGTCTGCTGAAGTATCTGTAAGAGTGTGTTGAATGCTTTCAGCTATAAGTTCGAGCTTATGAGACAATTGATTAAGACACACATCTTAATTTTAACATATGCAAGCATAAACATAGTGTATATGTGTATATATATGTTAATTAGGGATTTTGTTAATTAGTGGTTAATTACCGGAATATGACGGCCATGACAAACGTCATTGCAGGCAGCATGTTACTCATCGCGCACGAGAAGGTCGGAGAAGTGAACTTCAACCCGGCGTAGTAGAAATTTTGGTCGATCACCGGTCTGTATATACGTTATTGTAGCCAAAATGAGCTCGATATCGCGTTTAATTAATATTTAAATTCATAGTAAAATTATGGACACTTACCCAAGAAGAGCTAACACGAATATTTGCATGAAAACAGGGAAAGTAATCTTGGGTTGCTTTTTCCTGCCCAGAAAAAAATAGCAATTATTAGAGGGAAACCCTAATTATAAAGCCATGCATGCATGATATAAAGATGTAGCCACTTTCTTTTGTTTTTTCTAAAAAAAAAAAAAAAGGGTTATGAAATAAAAACAGTATCAAATATATGTTATGTTGCTAATTGATAAACCAGATTAAAAATGTTGATATTCAGTGTTTTAACTATTAGATTGGTTGATTTTCACATTTTTCTCTTAAAATTGACGGAATAAAAACATGTTTTTTTAGCATGAAATACACGTTATAAACCATGAACAACAAATACAATACTTCAAAATAGTGGAAAAATACATGTTTTTATTGCTTAAATACAAAAAAAGTGGAACAAATATCATGATTTTAAATATAGGTCAATGATTAGAAACATAACCCATAGTTTAACCGTTTTTAAGCTCTTAATCCAAAAAAATTAGATACCTCTCGAAAATGAGGGCAAAGGGCGCGATAACCGCCGTGGCAATGGCGTGACGGTAAACGACGAGGACGTAGTGGCTCATACCGCGGTTGAGGGACACTTTCGTAATTATGTTCATCCCGGCATAGCCGAACTGCAACGAGATCATGGCGAAGTAGGGTTTCGAGTTCTCGAGGAACTTACTGCATTTGAGCTTATCCATCTCTGTGTGTTTCTAGTGTATCTATGTGTTGTTTTAGGGTTTAAGCTAAAAGAGGGTTTAGGTTTAGGGTATGATAGTTGAGAGAGGGCTCTGTGTTTGTAATTCCCTAGAGGAGAAGAGAAGTAAGGTCTGTTTTTATAAGGGTTTTTGGAAGGGACTGTACTTAACTTAGTGGTAGATGTTTTTTAGAAGTGGAATCCTATGGAATATATTTAAAAAAATAATAATAATAAAGAAATTGAAAAAAAAAATGAATTATCCGTTTAGAAGAGCTAATTAATTAACTAGGTGGAATACGCGTGGAGAAGAGGTTATAATGTTGCCGTGAGTGAAGCTGAGTCAGGCAGCAAATTGATGGTGGCGTAAGCTGATTCCCACTTCGAATTTAAATTTATTTATTAATTAATTGATTATTAAAAATATATATAATAGGGAATAATATATGAGAAATGCCATGCAATTGATCTGCCAATGATTCTCTACTGTTCATGTAGTGGCTGCCAAATGTTATACTTATACAGTTAATTTAACCATCTAATTTGTCCAAGTATATATATATACCACACCGTCCACTTAGTAGACATCAAATCATGATTTGATGTCTACTAAGTTAAAATGGCACATTTAATTACAAACTAAATTTTAAGATTAAGTTGAGTTTTAGTCAATTTTTTCAGTATATAATATATATATATATATATATATATGGTAGTAGAAATAATTTTTTACCCATATTAATACACATTATTTCAGTCATGTGAGTAAATGAAGTGGGTTGAAAACTTGTAACACATTAGACCTTCCACGATAGTTTTACATAAACTATATTCTTTAAAATTGCCACGTAAAATATTTACGTACACATTAAGTAATACATAAACTTAAGATACATTATTTGATATCTAATAGTTTTACTTAACTACATTCATTAAATATTATTTTACTATTAAATTTTCTAACAATTACCAATAAGATATTAGCATTAATTATAAAATCATGATTTGATGTCTACTAAGTTAAAATGGCACATTTAATTACAAACTAAAATTTCAGATTAAGTTGAGTTTTAGTCAATTTTTTCAGTATGTAATATATATATATGGTAGTAGAAATAATTTTTTACCCATATTAATACACATTATTTCAGTCATGTGAGTAAATGAAGTGGGTTCAAAATTTGTAACATATTAGAGCTTCCACGATAGTTTTACATAAACTATATTCTTTAAAATTGTCACGTAAAATATTTACGTATACATTAAGTTGTACATAAAATTAAGATACATATAAACAATATTTGATCTCTAATAGTTTTACTTAACTACATTCATTAAATATATTTTACTATTAAATTTTTTTTTTCAGTCACCAATAAAATATTAACATTAATTATAAAATGAATTAATTTATCATTTAAAATTGGTTATGTAATACATGTGCATTCTTTAAATTTAAGGAATATGTTATGTAGTAAAAACGGGGGAGTCTCATTTCTAAAGAGTATTATATAAAATTATTATAGCACGTTTTTATATACTATATATAAAATATTATATTTTTTTTATGAAAATATATAAAATATTATATTAAATTCACATTTAAGTAATACTATGTAATTCCATTATGGATGATTTTTACCGGGTAATTTCATTCGGATAATATATAATGTGTTAATTTCGTTTTACTAGGGTCGAGCCAAAATAATTTTGAATGTATTTACAATCGAATTTACTAGATAAGCATTATATGATCTGTATAACGATCGAACTATGTATAATATTCAATCGAAATACGACTTAGATAATATTAATTATTTATCCATCACTTAAAATTGTATTGTTTTTCCTCTATTGAAGATTGATTGTTTTTCTCAATTGATCTAACTATAAATTTCGTTGTTATAATATCGTCAAATTAATTTATCCAAAACCTATTATTAATTAACTTTTAGAATTTAGTCATATCAAGTCTACTTATTAATCAATATAAAAACTTTTGACAAATGCACAAAACCTAAAGTATGCGATGATTTATATAGAATTATTAACATCTTAAACCATATATTGTATATATAGTAATTGTATTTTCTCTGTCACTCCATACTTTAATAGACCAATCATTTGAGATTTAATTAGAAAGTAATTATTTTTAGCTTATAAAGAAAGCAATGCACAATTAAGCTAGATGTAAGTAATCTTTAATGTGGCTGTGTAATCACCAATGTAAATTACCATATATATATATATGTGCCACTATATATATATATATATATACCGTGTACACACATAATGAACGGGACGGGATCTAATTATCAGCTGCAATCATCTCACCAGATTCGCCACCATTATCATTTGCCAGAGAAAATCGAATCCCAGCTGACGTGGAAAAAATAATCTAAACTTTTCATTATTCAATCAAAGAGAACATACAAAAGCCTACTGATATAAGTAGATAGAAATTAATTATTGAGCACCAAAAAAGAATATGAAACACATGGATTCCTTTTATTCTTCCAAGAAACCTATGATATTTTTTACTTATAATAATAATAATGTATAAATGTCAATATTTATTAGAGTTTGAATTATGATTTTGGGAGCTTTTGCGAATATGAGATATATTCACACATGTTTATTGTGTAGCAGTATATGAATCACGTTAATAATAAGACGTGCGTCTTAACCATCTGTCTCATAAATTCAAAATTTGTAGGTAAAGACACCGACAACACTTTTATACGTACTACACATATTAACATCCTCCGACCACCTCGGTCTTGACCACATTTGGGTCTAAACAACATAATAGGTCAACTCGTCTAACCTCAATTGGGTCTCAACAATATAACAGGCTTCAAACTCTATTTAATAGTATGTAATATATTTTTTCCCATTTAAAACAGAGTCACCAGGAATCGAATCTGTGCGCTCTGATACCATATGAATAATAATATGTGTGCCTTTTGGTTCGGAATTATGAGACAATTAATTAAGTCGCATATCTTATTATTAATATGATATCAGAGCGCATGGATCGATTCCTGGTGACTCCGCTTTAAATGAAAAATGTTACCCCTACTAAATAGAGTTTGAATCTCATTATGTTTAGACCTAAATGAAGTCGGCCAAGATGGCCAGGCTGAAAACTCGACCCGAATGAGGTCAAAGGCCGGGAGGATATCTTATATATTATAAGAGTGTGATAAATTCATTCCCCCATAAATTCGGACCGATAATACATTTGATTAAAATAAAATGCATGTCTTATTATTAATATATTATATAAGATTTTTTTATTATATATATAATAGTTATTCATTCACTCTTTGTGCGGAAATGTGTATTTAAAATGTACTGATAAAAGAATATTTATACTTATTAATTTTAATTAATTCTTTTCATTGATATAGATATATAATATTATATGATATTATTTTTCATATGGAAAAAGTTGGTAAACCAATTTATTGTATAAAAAATATGATTATTTTATTATTATAAACCAGTATAAAAGGTATAAATTATAAGTTTATAATAGTTTAGTGTGGCAAATTCAAAATTCCATCCGGGCATAAAAATACAAAATTACAAAGTATTTTTTTAAATAAAAAACATTTTGCAAAATTTTATGCAAGGATAAAAATACGTGGCTCTTCTTCTTCTTCAATTAACTAAAAGCAAATTACCATGTGACGAGGGAGGGAGACAACATTAAATGATTGCTGGCGTGTACACCATTTTGCATCATTTCACTGAAAAAACGAATCGACCAGACATGAATAATGTCTTCCAAATTATGTTTGCTATAATTTAAGAAAAAAATCAAACATTTTTTTAATGCAAGCTGTTTGCTCTTCCTTAACCTACTTTTTTAAAAAAAATAGAGGTTGAATTGAAATTGTTGGGGGCTTTTTTGCCAAGATTTTTGTCCCTTCCTCAAGGACTTAACTATGATGATTCTAGAGACCAAGTCTAAGGTCAGGACATATGATAATGATATATGTTGTTTTTAGCATATAATAATTGTATGTATATTGGGTATACGATATTTCGTAGTCAAAATATCATGTATGCGTGCTACTTGATAAGTAGAAATTATGGGAAAAATGAATTATGTACTACTATCAGTGACGAACTTAAATGTAGTAAAAGGATACACTCGCACCTCTCAATTTTTTATAATTTGTATAGATATAGTGTGTATTTTAGTGTATACGTAAATTTCACACCCTCTACTTAAGTATGAAAAAAAATACTTGTTGCATCCCTCGAAGTTAAATATGAAAGTATTGCAGCATTAAATATAAATTTTATGTATGATACTATTTGATATATTATATTTATTTGTATATATCGCTCGTATGAATAAGTCTATATCTAAAACTATATCTAACTAAGATTCTAAGTAATAATATATATTCATTTAAATAAATAAATGCAAATTTATTACCAAAGTAATCTACAATAGTTTTTTTGTCCCTAATTTAGTCTAATGAGGGATAGTTTGATCATCAATTTTTATATAAATGCTCAATCAACCGATTCAAACACGTGAATCTATCTTGCAACATATTTAACATCATTATGTCTTCAGCTAATATTAAAAACGGAAAAGATATACATTCCAACAAACTGACATTCCGTTGTTCCGAAATGTGAGGAAAACAGAAATGTCCTCAACGTTTGCAAAAATTACCCACTATGCAATTACCTCACAAATCGGAACATGTAGGCATGTGAGGTCGGAACGCCTATCAGATCTCTATTAAAAATATGTCATCCCACATATACATAAATTCTGAAATTATGACAGCTTGATGGCTAGCACGTGATCTAAGTTATTTTCACACTTTCATCCATATTAGATATTTGGTGGTAATACGTAATATCTATATATTAGTAAATTAATAATGAGCGGATGGAACGACCGGTTATCCGTGGTGATGCTGGTCGACGACGGTAGAGAGGATGAAGAATCGATTCACTGATAATGATGATGTTGGCAGACGGTGGCTTGCATAACTAGCGAACGACGAGCGGCTGGGCTGCGTAGTCGGAGGTGGTGGCTCCGGTGAAGTCACACTACTAACAAGAAAGAAAAGTAATACATTATATACATCATGTTATAATGGAAGAAAGATGGGACATAATCAAGAAGATGGTGATGCTCGATGGAGAAGTCGGAGGAGGGGCCGTCAACAAGAGTGTTGGATGGACGATGAACTTCTCGTTCACGATGGAGCTGGAAAGAACGATAAGTATAATAATAATATTAATCAAACAAAACTAGAATTGCCATCGATTCACGAAATTTTATAACCGTTTGTAACGGTGCTCTTTATATTTATTTCCATCTGTCGAATTCGGTTCCCCCTTACAGTGTCCCAAAACACTACTATATATACTAACATAGGTGACCTACGGTATATTATAGGGTTAACAGGTGTTTTGATCCATGATGTTTGACAACTTTTGGGTTTTGGTCAATGATGTTTTTTTTAACCTAGTTTTGGTACCATATGTTTGCAGACTTTTTATAGTTTTGGTCTAATCGTTACATTCCGTCCATTTTTTGACATGTTCAAGTCACGTGATCCAATCTAAACTTTAAATTTAGTCCCTCTAATACTTTCTTAACATTTATTTTGTTCAATTTAGTCCCGAAGTTTCAAAATTGACCCCAATTGGACAATAGGTCCAATTGAATTTTTGAAACTTCGGGACTAAATTGTACAAAAAAGGTTAGGAAAGTATTAGAGGGACTAAATTGAACAAAATTGAAAGTTTAGGGTGGATCACGTGACTTGTACATGTCAAAAAATGGACGGAATGTAACGGTCGGACCAAAACTAGAAAAAATCTGCAAACATATGGTACCAAAACTAGGGAAAAAAAAACATCATTGACCAAAACCCAAAAGTTGTCAAACATCATGGATCAAAACACCTGTTAACCCTATATTATATTTAGGAAAGTAAACAACTGATTTATTCTAACAATTAATGCTAAATATTCAGAAATTTAATACCAAATATTTAACAAATATTGTCTGCAATAAATACAAAAACTATCTTAATTTTGCAGGAGCCATTTTTGAAAGTTTCTTGACTTGCCATATTTAGACATTTCCTCATTTAGTGCGTCATGTGTCACGCGTGGAACAAAATTAGGTGTTTACAGAGCTAAATATAATTTAAAACATTGTATTATTTAATACGCGATTAATAACCAAAATATTTTTACATTTACCAAATGGATAATAACTCTAGTGACTTCTGGTCGTACCTCCGGTGGTACCTCCAGTTTTACTATGAATAGTTAGTATATTTTACTTTGATTGCACCATTTTACTTTGGGTTGAACCCTTGACTCCGGCTATGTGGGTTTTCACCCTCGCCGCCAGCTCCTCCAGTGTGCTTGCGGGTTTCTTAGCCATTTTTTCTGCCAAGGTTGAGCCAAAACGCCCAAGGTTCCTTATGAAAGCCCTTATGATTTCGCCCTCAGTTATGTCCCCTTGTATATCAGCTAGGTTCTGATTGAACATTGTGTAATAGTTTGCTAGCGTCTTCTCATGCTCTTGTTTCACATCGTCAAGCGAACTTGTTCCCTTGAGCAACTTCCTTTCTCCTAAGTACCTTTGGAGAAACTTTGCTTTCAGTTGTGCCCATGAATGGATGCTCTCATTTGGTAGGCTGAAAAACCAGTGCGATGCTACTACTGACAAAGTATTTGGGAACAATAGTGCCTTATAGCGATCTTCTGTTGTTCTACCCAGGAGGGAAGCTTCGTGTTGTTGGATGTGCTCCAAGGGGTCACTCTTGCTATTATACTTTTCTATCATTATCATTTGCAAAGCTTCTGGCACTTTATTGTTCTCCAACTCCCTTGTAAATAGGTGACTTGTGCTATCACTCAACCAGTGCAATCCATTCGTCTTAGATTCATTCATCTTTTCCGCTATCATCGCCTCTATATCTTCTTGAGTTAGCATCAATGGTGACGGACTATAATTTCTTTGAGGCCCGTCATAGCTGACCACCGGGCTTGCAGTGATTACGTGTCCGTGATGATATGGACTATATGTGTACCGCGGATATCCCTGCGGAGGTGGATGATGAATCTCTTGTCTCCTTGGTGGCTGAGGCTGTGTTATCCCTCAATGAAGTGTATGTCCATGCACCTTGCGGTGTTTGGTGTTGCACTGGAGGCACAAACTGTTGCCTTTCTCTTTAGGTTGGTATTTGCTCATTCCTTCCTTGATTTTCACACTGCCCTGTTGGAGGGCGTGTTTATTGTTCTTCTTCTGAAAACTGCTCTGCTCGTTGATACTGTTCTGCCTGCGGATGTCGCTCCACTTGTGGGTATTGATTCGCCTGCGGGTGTTGCTCTGCTTGCGTATACTGCCTCTTGCCTGTTTTTCAAAGCCTCCATATAAGCCAACAACTCCTCTAATGCATTCATGAACCCCGGAGTCACTGTTTGTACTCCTTGCGAATACATAGACCTTGTATTGGTGGCATGAACCCAGTTGTTTTTTCATGGCATGCCTTCTGTTGGCATTCCATATAGATACTCCCGAGGGTGTGTTCCATAATGGTACCCCTGTGGAGGTGCCGTGTATTGGTATCATTGGGACGACACTCCTTGCTGCACACCCTGCCCTAAGCAGTGGAAGACTCAGCCCCAACTGGGCGTGACGGTCCTCCTTGGTTGTTTGCCTGAGGTGCTTGTGGGGTTGTCTGGCGTGCAGGGGTACAAGCTGCTCCTGCGAAGTATGTTGTCTTGCCGGGGATACGGGTTGTCGTTGTGGATGCGCATGCTGCCCTCCTTGATTGTTTGACGACCTGTTGTCCCCAGGTGGACGGTTGTCCCTAGATAGCAGACTGTTTGTCATTGATATCGTGATAGCCAGACTTTTTGTTCAAAACCCACGGACGGCGCCAAGTGTTAAGACGTGTGTATCGGGTCTGCGGGTCTTCGATCTGAATAACACTTCTCACGGGTAAATTGTTCTCCTTTGCGATCCGTTAGCTTGCAAATACGATATGTTAGCTCCGAGCGATCCGTCGTCTAACTCCTTGCAAACCTGCACAAGGTGGCTTAATGACACCGTTAATCCCTAAGCGCACTTAATTAACACATAACGATAAGATCAAATCATTAATGGCACAAAGAAGTTGGTGAAAAAGTCTAAGTGTGAATCGGGTAAAAAGATGTCGGGACTCTGCGGGAAGAGGTCCGTGTGACAAGGTTCGGGACGTCGCACACACCCTCGGGGGATAAGTCGTCTGGGCTTGGTCCCGGGACCTTCGTGGTCGGAGGGAAAATCTGATCCCTAGGCCCTGAGATCGGGCCAGCTGACACGTCCGGACGAGTGTTTTTTGCTCGTCTGGGCCGTTCGCGCCGTGGGTAATGTGCTCGGTCAAAGTTTCGAATTTTAATTGTAAGTTGGGTGATTAAAAGAAGACAGTCCGAATTAAAACGGGTTCAAATTGAGCGTATATCCATCAAAAGTAATCTGCAATAGTCTTCTTGTCCCTAAAGGGTTCCTTTGTTACCACTTTTTTGGGCAGAATCCACTTTTGGTACCACTTCTTTTTTTTTGTACACTTTTGGTACAAACGTTTTCCATTTTGTACCCTTTTGGTACCTCCGTTAGAATTCCGTCCAAAATGGCCGTTAAACCCCCATGTGAGCTGCACGTGACCAAAAAGTAAATTTGGGTGGACGGATTTACCCTTAGAGATAAATGTTCATTTGGTACCACTTCTTTGGGCAAAATCCACTTTTGGTACCACTTTTTTTTTTTTTTTTTGTATATATACTTTGTTTTGCAGTCGGTGAACCTTATATTAATTACAGAACTTCCATTATCATCATACAGCTCTTCCTTAGACTCTTCTTTTGTGTACTTTTTGTCTGACACATTCGAAGAAATTTATATGTCGTTGTAAAAACCAATATTGTAATGTATGTATGTATGTTTCATGTATCAGTTGATATATGATAATAATGCGGTGCATAGTATGATAGATATGTTTGTAAGTCTTAGAATTTCGTGCAATATATAAGAAAATTATTTGTTCGTGGCGTTGAAATTAACTTTTTGTATTGTGAAAAGTATCACTATGAATTTAATAACGTTTTCTATAAACACAAATAGATACGTCATTCCTTACCACTCTAGAATAAACATTTCGACACTCTGCAACAATAATATAAACTTTTAAAGATGCGACGTTTCCTTTTGTTAGATCAAAAATATAAGTTGCAACATTACTAAGTAGGGCTCTGAACAAAGTTGGAAATGTATATATGGGACAATTCTATATCGAATCCATATAAACCCGACAGCAAAACAAAGCAAATATACAAAAAAAAAAAAAAAAAAAAAAAAAGTGGTACCAAAAGTGGATTTTGCCCAAAGAAGTGGTACCAAATGAACATTTATCCCTAAGGGTAAATCCGTCCAGCCAAATTTATTTTTTGGTCACGTGCAGCTCACATGGGGGTTTAACGGCAATTTTGGACGGAATTCTAACGGAGGTACCAAAAGGGTACAAAATGGAAAACGTTGGTACCAAAAGTGTACAAAAAAAAAAAGAAGTGGTACCAAAAGTGGATTCTGCCCAAAGAAGTGGTACCAAAGGAACCCTTATCCCTTTAGTTTAATGAGGGACAATTTGATCAACAATTTTCATAGAAATGCTTAATCAATTTATTCAAACATGTGAATCCGTCTTGCAACATATTTAACTCATTAAGTCTTTAGGAAGAAAAAAAAGACGCGTCTTTTTAAGCTAATATTAAATGTGTGTCATCACACCTATACATAAATTCTGAAATTACGATTGTTTGATGGCTAGCACGTGATCTCAGTTATTTTCACATTTTCATTCATAGTATTTGGCGGTAATATGTAATATCTATGTATTAGTTAATACCCATTGATTAATAATGAACTAAATATAGTTTAAAACATGATATTTTTTAGGGTTAAAGGTACTTTTCATACCACATGTTTGACCGAATGTGGCTTTTAGTACCGGATGTTTAGTTTTGTATACTTTTGGTACCAAACGTTTGAAAAAGTGTGGCTTTTGGTACATCCGTTAGTTGGCTGTTAGTTTTGGCCGTTAAATTACATGTGCGAGTCACGTGATCGACTCTAAACTTTTAATTTTGTTCAATTTAGTCCCTCAAATATATTCCTAACTTTTATTTTGTTTAATTTAGTCCTAAATCTTCAAAATCGAACCCAATTGGGACCTATCCCCAATTGAGTAAATTTGACCCAAATGGGGTTATGTCAAGTGAATTCGATTGGTTTAATTGCGTCCGATTTTGAAGTGTTATGACTAAGTTAAACAAAATAAAAGTTAGGAATATATTTGAGGGACTAAATTGAACAAAATTAAAAGTTTAGAGTCGATCACGTGACTTGCACATGTCATTTAACGGCAAAAACTAACGGCCAACTAACGGATGTACCAAAAGCCACATTTTTTCAAACGTTTGGTACCAAAAGTATACAAAACTAAACATCCAGTACTAAAAGCGACATTCGGTCAAACATGTGGTATGAAAAGTACCTCTATTTTTTAATACATAGAGTGACTAATAACTCTTTTTTTTTTTTTTTACGTTTATCAAATGGATAATAACTCTAGTGACTTCCAGTCGTACCTCCAGTCGTACTATAAATAGTTAGCATATTTTACGTTGGGTTGCACCATTAACTCCGGATCCTGACTCCGCCACTGATTTCACCCATTGGCCTCGGGCCTTAGGTCCGTCACTACTATATATATATATATATATATTGGAATCATTTAATATTATATTGATGGTCATTATTAACTAAGGAAATGGTTAACATGAAATATAATATATACTTATGGAGTACTTCCTGACACTGCTGATGAAGTATTCAGTGCAGAGATGCAATATTCATCATCAGAAGTCAATGTATACCCTACTCGTGCTGAAAAACCAGTGCGATGCTACTACTGACAAAATATTTGGGAACAATAGTGCCTTATAGCGATCATCCGTTGTTCTACCCAGGAGGGAAGCTTCGTGTTGTTGGATGTGCTCCAAGGGGTCACTCTTGCTATTATACTTTTCTATCATTATCATGTGCAAAGCGTCTGGCACTTTATTGTTCTCCAACTCCCTTGTAAATAGGTGACTTGTGCTATCACTCAACCAGTGCAATCCATTCGTCTTAGATTCATTCATCTTTTCCGCTATCATTGCCTCTATATCTTCTTGAGTTAGCATCACACCTATACATAAATTCTGAAATTACGATTGTTTGATGGCTAGCACGTGATCTCAGTTATTTTCACATTTTCATTCATAGTATTTGGCGGTAATACGTAATATCTATGTATTAGTTAATACTCATTGATTAATAATGAGCTAAATATAGTTTAAAACATGATATTTTTTAATACATAGAGCGACTAATAACTCTTTTTTTTTTTTTTTTTTTTTTTTACGTTTATCAAATGGATAATAACTCTAGTGACTTCCAGTCGTACCTCCAGTCGTACTATAAATAGTTAGCATATTTTACGTTGGGTTGCACCATTAACTCCGGATCCTGACTCCGCCACTGATTTCACCCATTGGCCTCGGGACTTAGGTCCGTCACTACTATATATATATATATATATATATTTAACATGAAATATAATATATACTTATGGAGTACTTCCTGACACTGCTGATGAAGTATTCAGTGCAGAGATGCAATATTCATCATCAGAAGTCAATGTATACCATACTCGTGCTGCCGGATACAATTATAAACAAGTCTCCAACCATAATGACCCAGCACGCAAATCAGTAGGTCTGTATCACAAGTGCTTGATGAACTAGGTGCTTTGATACAAACAGCTTGGTTGTGATTACTGAATACTTTTATGAACTCTGGTTAAATCAGTGGGAAAATATCACCAATCAGGAGTCGACCCTCCACTTTGTCCAAGTACCTGCCTTGTCTTTGAAAGCTCAAAATTGTATATGTTAGCTAAATTAGCTGGATTAACTGAGGAGGATCGTCCGATGAGGGAAGCACGTATAGCCCTTGAAAGTTCGATGAAAAACTATATTTATTTGAAGATCCACCGGTGGTTCTTGGTGATGTTGACCAACCAACTCTCAATATGGTTAGCCTAAAAGTTAGGGAGGTGATGCGGGCGTTGATTGATTGCTGCATATACCTACATGAGCATAATTTTGGACTTATTCCTATTCATACCCGCTATTTGGTGGTGAGGACCTCGACCGCGGTCTAACCTAGCTCTGGGCTAGGTCAACTGGACCTAGTCATCCAATTGTGGTCAATTTTGAAACTTCGGGCCTAAATTGAACAAAAAAAAAATATTTCTTAATGCTATTCTAAAAGTTCATGGGACAAATTATTCATCATTTCCTAACAGTTTCTTCTATATTTATATAATTTGTAAGAAAATATAAAAATAGTGAATTAAAGTAGTAAATTATAATTAATCTTATTACGTTAAATATTACACGATTTAAAATATTCTTATATTTGAGATATTTCTAACAATTATACAGATCAAGAAATCGAATAAAACTATTTAATATTGTATATCGAATATGATTTTAATAAATCGATACTTGTATTAAAGAATTATTTTATTATTCTTTATTTACTTCATAAATAGTAATTTATATACAATAATCTATATAGTATACCATATCATAAAAAATTATTATATGTTAATTTATAATTCTTGTAGAATCATACGATCCACGATCCGATCCTTCCCTAAAACGATCTTAGTTAGGATCTCGATCCTAACAACATTGGTTAGCTCTAGGTGAATATTCAACAGGTTTGAGATGTTCGAACATGGATTTTACAAAATACAAAGTGTACAAAATATGATAAAACATGTAAAAAAAATTGAACAAATCAAAAATGAATTTTATTTATGAAATATTAATACTTTTTTTGAATTAGTTAAACTTGATTAGCCCTCAAATCTCAATGGTTTACAGGTTCGGGATGTTAACCAAGGATTTTACTCGTAGTTAATTGGTAAACACACATGAACACAGTACACTCCTAAATTAGTGTAATTAAATATGCTAGATTTATACGATATACTTGAAAAAAAAAGCAGGATATAAAAAATCTAATTGGTCAGTGTTTTCTTATAATAACTATGACAAACGCTAATTATAATAATAATAATGTATAATAATAATTAAAAGAACGATATAGAATTTGTGTCCTATATTAATATCTAATCTCCTTTATATAATAGAATGTGTGGCTCTTTATGGCACTTTAATTATAGGGGTTCCTTTTCGCAAAATAAAAATAAAAATATAGGGGTTTCTTAGAGCATCCACAATGTACAACCCCAACTTCTAGAGAAATTATTGTATAGCACCGCCCTACCATGTGGCACTGAGGTGGTGGATCGTCGGCCACTGAAGTTATAACACGTGGCAAAATATTAGTCTCTTTCTGCCACATGTCTCCAATTTATTGGCCAACGATCCACCACCTCATCGCCACATGGTAGGGCAGTGCTATACAATAATTTCTCCAACTTCTATCCCACTTTATGCCACATAAGTGCCACATAATCAATATATAATAAAATAAAAAAGTGTCTTGAAGTTGTCTATTACTACTTCAATGGTGTCTACCAACTTGGACCTATATATTCTTTTAAATAATAATAAAATTAACAATTTTTTCTACTATACTCTCTCACAATATTAATGATGGGATGTGAGAGAGTGAATCCCGCCTTAGAGGGATTTGACAAAAAAAATTGTCCATCTCCAATGCAAATTGACAACTCATCTTGCCACATGGAGGAGTTGTCCTTTATTTTTATTTTGCATTGTGGATGCTCTTAGATGACAACTCCATGTGGTAAGGTGGGTTGTCTCTTTGCATTGGAGATTAACAAGATTTTTTGTCCAATCCCTTCAAGAATGGATTCACTCTCTCACATCCCATCATTAATATAGTGATATGGTATATAAGAAAAAATGTTAATTTTATTAATATTAAAAGAACATGTAGGGACAACTTGGTAGACACCATTGAAGTTTAAATAAAGACTTAAGTAATCTATAAACTGTCTGAAATTTGCCCCATTTAATTTTAGTGTCTGAATTTTAAAATATTGATAAGGAATGCCTGAAATTTCACTTTTGTTAAAATTTTGTTTCCATACAAATTTGCTGTCTAATTTGACGGAATGATACGGAATGTCAAAATTGCCCCTTATACTATTATGTTTCAACCGACCACCCTACTCTGGCCGACCACCATCCAACTTCGACTGGCCAACACACTACTCCGGCCACCACCACCATCACATATCCGGCCACCGCCACCACAACTCCGACAACCGCCACTACGGCTCCGGCGACTGGCAACCACCCAACTCAGACAGGCCACCACCACCACCACGACTCTGGCGACCGGGCACCACCCAACTCCGATCGGCCACCACCCACGACTGGCCACCACCCAATTCCGACTGGCCACCACCCAACTCTGACCGGCCACCACCCTACTCCGATCGACCACCACCCTACTCCGATCGACCACCACCCTACTCCGACCGACCACCACCCTACTCCGACCGGCCACCACCCAATTAGGGGCAATTTTGATTTTGATTTTTTTTTTTATCAGGTCACGTGACTAGCACGTGACTAAGTTCTGTCAATTTTAACTGCAAATTTGGACGAAGACATCAAATTCCAACAAAAGTGAAACTCTAAACATTCCATATCGACATTTTAAATTTTAGACACCAAAATCTCATATGGTGCAAAGTTCAGACAATTTATAAGTTTAACCCTTAAATAAATGTATATAAATATAATATTATATTGTAGGCTTCCATTATATCATATAAATAATATATTGTACATATAATTATGCTTCAATTTCTCCACAACTTGTTCTTCGACAGAGCAAAACCTAATTAAAAGCTAGAGAAACAACGTCCAAGAATAGCACACTATAGTCTTCTCCTTTAGAATGATTGTCCTTAGCGATGAGGAAAGCTAGCTTTTGTTATATAATTGGCAGTGGCGATATAAATATAAGTTATCTTAATGGTATTTGAAACTCCTTTCTTGACCAGAAATTAAAGCAACAGCTGTGTCTATTATTATTGAACTGATGGACGATCTGCATGCAAAGTTGTGGTCAAAGATATGAAGGTGTGTTTCTTGCTGAGCTACTCCAACTTATGAATCTTTTAAGTGAAAGGAAGTGCAATCCCATTCGATGCTTTTCATTACTTTTGCTCTGTATAATTTTGTTTGTTTCTTGCATGGCACTACATGCATGCTTCTGTTTTGTATATATTGTGAAATTAAAGCACAACCCTTTCTCTCTATTTGCACGGTTGGGTTGGCCATTGGAGACAGACAAAAGATATCGCGATCGTATATATATATAAAAGTATATATAAGTAACCATGTAATATGGTGTAACGGTTTAAACGATTTATACCCTAACCAGATGTTAGAGTTGAAATTCTGATGGTGACCCTGAGAATTGAAAGATATTCATATCCAGAACTTTATTCCTTAGGGGTTGACTCAGTATAAGTTGAGATTAGTCTAGGTGTGAAGCAAGCATGATACGTGCGCTATCCTTCTGATCACAGGGTCCCTCCTAGGACCACCAAGAAAAAAAATATGGTGCTATGGTTAATTGTTTCATCTATTAACAAAATGTCAGGGATTCCGACCCTGATGAGAATTCGAGAATGAAAAATATTTATATCAAACACTTTAACCCTAACAGCCTGATTCGGTGCAAGGTGAATAATTAGTTGAGATGTAGAACAAGTATGTTAGGAATGTTGCCATTTTAATTGGCCCCTAAATCGTAAGACCATGCACTCCACATGAAACCAATATATATATATATATATTGAGGTTTTTTTTAGTACAACGTATTTAAGTTATGTTATTTTTTGGTACAATATAATTTTTTTAATAATATTAATGCAATATGCTTTCAAAATGTTTTTTTTCACAAATTCTAAAATATCGATTGTGCCCTTAACTTTTAAGTTTATAATTATGTGATGATCCCTTGCATTTACAATGGAAAATGATCCACGTGCCCGTTTAAGAATAATCGATGAAATATGATTTTAAAACTTGAAATGAAATGGGTTGCAAGAACTCAATATATGATCATGATGAAACATTTTATGACATTTTTTTTTGGTTCATGTGGTTAAAGTTAATGTTGTGTAGTGTGTACTAGCCTACTAGGATAAAAATAGCATGTATATAGCAAGTAAAAAAAACACAAAATGTCGCCGTTTGCAAGGGCAGACGGTGACTGTCGGCCGCATTTTGTTACTTTGTTTTTCCAATTTATTATATCTTTAACTAATTACATATATATATTTCTTATGCTCATTAATTAAATTATTTTGATAGAATATTTTATTTGCGTTTATTTATTTTTAGTTTTAAAAAAAATAGATCACTTTAGTGAATTATTGAAAAGCTTGGCGTGGCTGGTAAACACCGTAAAGACGTAAACGTCATATGGTGATGTTGACGACTGAACTTGATTGCTAAGCCAGTCATTTTAAATTATCATTCACTAATTAAGTGGATTGGTTATAATAATGGCGAAATTAACAACTGTATGGATGCATAATATTTAATAAATAAATAAATGTAACCATAATATACATATATATATATAATATGATATATCATGCATCTTCAATCAATATCCTCAACCTAGCGTGAGCACCTTGAGTTTAGATAAGACTATACTAAATATCATGGATTTTTTCGGTTATAATGATAATAAATTTTTTAGGGGTGAAACCGGCCGGACCGGTTTTTTTAGTTATTTCGTCGGGGTCTGATTTATTCGGATTGAAATTTTTTTTTTAAAAAAAAAATCCGACAAAAAATCCGTATGAAAAAAAATAAACCGTCCATTATATTTGACTAATGTTGTTTTTGAAGCCATATTTTTTTGTAGGCTTTTGGTGTAATATGTTGCATCTGTAGACTTTTGGTGTATCCGTTAGTCAATAGTTAAGTTTGACCGTTAAATAATTTTATTTTGTTTAATTTAGTCCTCAAATTTATATTCTTAACTTTTAATTTTACAATTTAGCCCTAAAAAATTACAAATCGGACTATTGGAATTGACTGAGCCAGGGTCCGACTCAGTACAGTCAAACTTAACTGTTGACTACGGATGCACCAAAAGTCTAAAAAATGCAAACATAAGACACAAAAAACTTACAAAAATAAACATATGATATTAAAAGTCAATATTGACCAAACATATAACACTAAAAGAACCCTTTTATAACCCTATTTTTTTATAATAAAAAAATGGACAAATTTTGTTCTTCATTTTTGTTTATCTCCAATCCTACACTCACTTTCCCATGAATCATGTAAAAGTAACTTTTCTTTTCTTGCGGGCGTTTCGAGAATCCTTATCACGATGGAAATAGCCGTAAAACATACTTGTTCACACTTCGAATAAGTTTTATTTGTATGTATTGGATCAATCCCTAAGGGATAAAATGCTTACCATAATTTTTTTTTTTTTTCAAAATTTCAACGAGTTTTAAAATTGAATTTCTAATTAAAACATGAAATTCTAAACCGCTACAAAAATACTAAATAATGTAAGGGTTTTTCACAGATATGGTTCATCTGTTTATTCATTTTATTTAATAGCTAAATTGTCAGTGTCTTCACTATTTAAGGTCTTCTGGTTTTCTTTGTTTATATATATATCTTATAAATATGCAACCAATAATTTCATTTCATAGTAGAAAAGAGTAGACCTTATTATAATACATATGGAGTAGTTGTCAATGGAGTGGAATATACACAGAGAATTGCATACGAATGGTAAAATAAAAGCTAATCATCCATGTGAAAGAAATAGATTTAGGACATCTAATCTAAGTACGTAGATCCGAAGAAATGTTTCTCTGTAGTTAACTGTTGAATTTTTTATAATATATATATAAATCACCCATTAAGTGAAGCAAATTAGTCCATGGATGTATCGGATTCTTACTTCACATGTAATATTTGACTATAAAAAATATTTATAATCAACATTTTACGATTTATAAATTAACTTAATTAGAGTGATTAAAAAATATTTTAAGTATTCAACAAATATATTTTAAGTATTCAATAAATATATTATGACTACTGCTCTCTTAATGAACTTTAAAACACCACGCGAAAAAATATAAATTCAAATCCCACACCCTAGATTTGAAAATAAGTCTATTTAACATGCTATATATATATAGTTTTTCTTTTCTTTTGGTTTTGATATCATCGTATGATAATATTGAATTATCAAACCAGCTATCGTTTCAAAGATCCAATGAATGAAGTTGCGTTGTAGAAATTAAGGGTGTGGTACAAAAATAATAAAAGATAGCAAGAGCGAATTAAAGGTGTATGGATGGATATTGCATGCGGCAACTAAAACACGTGTAGTGTAGTTGATGTGCTACCAACCACAAATTCTAATGGTTTGTTTCATCGTCTTCTTCATTTTCATTGGGTATTCTAGATTCTGAATCTAATCCTTGATTCCTATTCGAAAAAGCAAGACATGTCTAACCCGCAACTAATTCTTATAATAAACAAACTATCCTAATTAACCAAAACTTTTTTGTACTTACAATATATCTAGACTAATACCCACTTGTACTGGGTCAGCCCATAAATGGTAAAGTGTTGACTATAAATATTTTTTAATTTTCAATTTCACAAACTCTAGAGTATAGATGACGTTGAACCGCGATACTATATTATATGGGTTGTAATAAAAATTTACGTCTTAACCAATTTGTCCATAACAGGGAACACATGTAGTGTACACCTTAACAGATTTACCCATAAGGAAAACTTGAACTCGTGAGTGAAAATCTTCGATATATCTTTATCATACTTTAACACAATCCCTTAAATTAATGTTTGCGAACAGGTCTATAATCGTGGAGTACACCCACACCATAATATAAATATGTGCATTCTGGTACAAGATGTAGGAATAAGACATACACGCATTAACCAACTTACCCATAAACTCGAATTTGTGAGTGAAAATACTGAAAAATTTCTATGCATTCTGAACCACACTTTAATATTAGATTAGATTAGAAAATCGGCCATAAGAAACTTTAGAATATGTCACAATGCGTACTTAACTAACTTAATTGATTTGTCAATGGCCTTCAAGGATCCCTAGATAGGTTTGTTCTAGAGATTTATCCCATTGGGCTTATTAGGCCTACTTGTAAAGCCCAGCCCATTGGGCTTACAGTTCGGGCCTTATCTCAAAGAAAACTAAAAAGCCCAGCCCCGGGCAATTGTTTATTTTGGTCAGAGAAGCAAAATTCCATAATTTTTCCTGCCTTGCTAATGTTGTCTACAAATGACATGGAATTGTTACATCCCACCTATTCAGATTCTCAGCCTCACTCACTATGATCACTTGTGTTAGTGAATCAAAATTAATTAAGAATACAAGAACAAACAAACCTACACTCTACTTCAGCCATTAGCTCAAACCAACAATGTTGCGAATCGGGTTCTCATAGCACTATTTCTTTATCCGTTAATCGCCTTCATAACCGATGTTTCGTTCTTCTTCAACATTCTGCATCGTAATCTTCTTCATCCTCATCGATACTTTTGGTGAGGTAGACGAGTTGAAGAGGGTCGATTGCCATCTTGTCCATCTCTGAAAGAGACCAACCTGGGTATTCTTCATGCTTGTTTTCTATTGTCTGTGCTTCTGATGAAGCATTTGCATCTTGAGCTTCATTCTCTGCAACTCCTGTGTTTAGGTCAAAATGAGACATAAGACATGGGTTGTTGTTATCTGAGGATTGCTTGGCATTGTTCTTAGACTCAGAAACATCCTTATTGACATGTTGCAAAGATTTGCGAGGCTCGGGATCAATGGTTTCCTTTTCTATAGCCCGACCAACTCGGCCACGGCCTCTTCCTCTACCACGGCCTCTTCCTCTGCCGTTACTGCTCACGTGGTTCATCTCATGCTGCTCCAAATACACAAAGATAAAGATTACTCTTTGATCATTAATAGATGGGAAAATACTAATTTCATATCCTCAAATCAAGATGTGTTTAGTATGCATAGAAGAAGAAGGGTGGGAGGTATATTAGTCTATTACCACTCTGCTTCTCTTAATTTCTTCACCAAGATCATTACTATTGTTACCAATTGCTTTCCTGGATCATCATATTGTCAGTGTTAGTTCCATATAGAGGAAGAGTAATGCAAAATATGGAAAAGATGATTTTTTTTTATCCTTAATAGTTAATACCTTCTTCTGGGCATCATCCTATCATCAGAAGCAGCATCGGGATGGCCATGACTATAGTCGGGAACCCTTCTGACAGTATCCCTTAGGAAATCAAACGCGTTAAAACTCTGGACGCAATGTTTTCTGCCGTTAGGATTTTGTGGGAAAGATTAGTGATCATAAATAAACCAATGTTCGAGTGGAGACTCAGTTATCAGACATATCGGATCCAAAAGTGAATTAATGGAGAAACACACAATCTTTTATTGGGAAGAATGGAACTTTTATCACTTACAAATGAAGGGAACTCATAGTTTTGGCTCCTCTTTGTAGGGTTATCTCATAGGTACGGTCGCAAAGATCTTGCAAGAACAATTCCAATGCTTTAGCTGCAATAAAGAGACCCATAAGCGAAAGAATATTTAATGAAGATTAGTGGCTAAAGCATCCATACTTACAGACTAAAACTGGAACAGCTAAAGCAATCTTCCCCACATCCTCATCTGCTTGCATTATCTTCTTTATTCGTGCCTAAAATGTTAATAGACTACATCAGATACGAAGTCTAGACTCGGAAAATAACAACATTTTGAGGACTCAGCTGTCTCTGTAATTGCAGAACTTGATTTTCTATGTCAATATATACTGTTTAAACGAATCGTGATTCGTGTAGAACTCGACTATCACTGATTACACTTATAAAGTTAACTGCATTCACCCATTGACAAATAGAAACAGACAATCTTTCTAAGAATAATGTGGTATTGGTAACCATAAACCAATGACAATGAGAAAATCAATGCAGATAAGAGTGATGATAATCCAATAGGAAGAGACACTCAATCTGCGACCAGCTGATCATTAATCTGAGATTAGATTCAAACGGATTTTAGCAGAAGATTTCTCATTTCTCCCTGCTGAATCCAATTATCACGAATTTACATCAGGCCAACGCTTGCAGGAAACACCAAAAACACGTAACTTGATAGCTAATCAAGTTTTGATCAGGAAACAGACAAAATAATTGCGAATCAACAGATGAACTAGTTATTTCCATGGATCTATAAGTCAGTAAGATCAATCAAATCCACCATCAACGCATATCTCAAGAAAAAATCATGTATACGACCAAAAAAAAAAAAATCGACGAGGAATCAGCTTTGAAGGTCAAAATGAAACTTACAGCCGGAAATCGGGTATCGAGCTTCTTCCTCATAGCGTAAACTTGGCAGCATTACACAGAATTGCAACTTCTTCTCCACGATCGCAGAAACACGGAGATGATCGGATCTCGGGAACAGAAAGCGTGCCATTTAACAATTGATTGATCACGGAAATGAATGTGGATCATGCAACAGCAACCAAGGCCTATTACAGATCCGAACTGGAATTAGCCCCAGGAGAAACCGCGGTTGTTTCAACTTTGAACGCAAAATCCGTTTCTACAGTTCAGCAATTTCCTATTTTACTATTTATCAATTGAACAAATTGTGAATCAATCCTTACAGTTTAGATATTTCAAGTTTAATCCTGTAACTCTCAAATTCAACCAGTATCTAACACTTGTTTTAAAACTCATCTCGGTTTTTTTTATGAACATGTTTCGGTCACGTGTGATCTTTCATGTGTATCTAAAATTGAATCGGCATAATTGAAATGATTGTAATAAAATATTTTATTTGGACGCTCAATTGAAAGAAACACAATCGTCTAATTGAATATATTTCGCTACAATTTTTTAATATATGCATGAATTCATTTTGAGTACAGATGAAAATATTCCATATAGTCGAAACCTACTCATTTTATGTCGAGTTTTACATAAAATGCACAAGTATCTAACCATACTGTAAAATGACCATCTTTGGTAATAGATCATTGTGTCACAAATTGCCAATATGCATTTGCTTTACTTCCTTTTAAGGATAGCCATTTCATATTTTAATTATTTCCTATATTTTCTTATTATCTAATTTTATTTAATTAAATTATATAATAATTTTATTTAATTAAATTATTAGATCATAATGAAACATGACAAAAAGGTAATTCTAAAGTTTGGAATCAATTATTATTAAACTTATGGTCTCAAAATGCATATTATTGAATAACAAACAATTATGAGATTTAAAACATACTAAAAGAATCCACATTTTCTTTATAAATATAAAAATTCAGTCATTAAACAATATTATATCATTTTAATGTTTATAAATAATTGGTTTGATTTAATTGTCTATAATATTATATACTTTTAATATTGTAATCAAATAGTCATCATTTTAATTTTTATATTATTCTAATTTATGAATGGTTTTTTTATGTAGAAATATAAGTGAAAATCTTCCGGATAATATAGTATATATTTCTAATTAATTAATAATAAGATGCATATATTTTTTAACAATAAAATACACATAAGTAGAAGAGCTTGCTTAACGTGAAGACGACATTAATTCTAAAAAAAATCCGGCTCATTAAATTATACTCATTGAGATTTGTATAAAAAAATTAACGACTTTTTATTTTGAATTACAGTCAACTTCATTTTAGCTAACCTTACGTAGAATTACGCGCAACGCGCGAAAATAAAATTAGTTTTGAATGTTGGCTATTAACTATTAAACCCTAGCACGTCTAGATTCCCTGCCATGTATAAAACCACTGCAACTAGTATAAATATGCTAGCATATAACCAATGTCTTCACACCAATAAACCCATTACAATCATCAAATATTATCTGTGATAATCACCATGGAACATATTTTGAGATCAAAATCCAGATCCTCAAGATCTGATCCTCCTCCTCTTTCCTCCATTTTTTCCGACAAAGGTCCCGGCCGTGGCTTCGATGTCGATGGGAAGAAGAAGAGGAGTGGGGAAGAAGGAGAAAGTAGTGGTACCATTGCCATTGCCAAACCATATGAAATAACCCTTAGGAATGGCTCGTCTTTCGGTCCGACCAACCCGAACCAGTCCGATTCTTCGGTTCGTCGTAATAAACCACTAGTTTATACGTGCAGAAGATGCGGTCGAGAGTACCAGACCCCTCAGGAACTGGGTGGGCATCAAAATGTGCACAAAATGGAACGTGAGCTAGAAAAGAGAGAAATTGAACTGTTCAGACCGGTTGGATCAGCCTATCACCACTACAAGAAAACAGGGTATCACCAACAGATAACTTTCCAACAGATTGATTCTGTTGGAAATTTCCAACAAATTTCCATCGGCATCCAATGGATCTTATTTTTGTTGATTACCAACGGAATTTCCAACAGATTTTTCCATCGACTCCCATCTGTTGGAAATCCGTTGGAATACTAATATTTCCAATAGACTCTCCAACAAAATAAATTTGTTGGAAATTTGCAGCAAACTTTTCAATGATATATAAATTCAAAAAAAATAAACATACTTTTTTTTACAAAAAAAATATATGTATAAACAAAGACATATTGCTTGTCTGAAAGAATTGAACTCATGGAGTTTGAGTTATTAATATTGTAAATATTGAAGATAAATATGTAAATGTATAAAGTCCAATGACCAAAATGCAATATTCTAAAATTCAAATACTAAAATGCAATTATTCAATTTTTTTGTACTTACAAGTAATTACTCCAAATAGCGTGCAATAAATATAATAATCCGAAATTGTACGTAAAGTCGACATGAAAACGAATACGTATTTTTTATGCTGAGACCCATGCAAATCACAGTCTTTTTTAAGACAATTTTGCCCCATCTCACCTTCAGGCTATGCATGAGGTTTAATCACGAAGACCACCTCTAAAGATTCAACAGTGTCATCGAATCCAGCACGGGATTCGTTCAACTGAACCAATACCTGAACTCAAACTAAGAACAGGAAAGCCGACGACAACGACCATAGATAAAAAATAGCTATAAAAATCTAACACGACAAAAGTCAAAATCAATTTAGAATATTGTTTAAAAAAAAAATTCAAAAAGTTTAACTATGAGAAATAAATAAGTGAAGTGAAATATATGAGGAAATAAAAAATAAGTCGAACATTATTTACCCTTCCCACTTCCCTCCCTCAGGTCTACGCTGCTTTACATCATCGTCCTCCATCCACGACGCTCCGCTCCGCCTCACCGTCTCCGTCTGTGCCGCTCCACCTCATTGTCTTCCGACCGTACCGCTCCGCCTCATCGCTCTGCACTCGCCTGAACGAGCTCAATTATAAAAAAAAATACAATATATATTTTACCATACTCAATTATTCAATACATAGGTTTAGTATTATTTTTTAAAATCATTGTTGATTCATCTAAACGATTATATATTATAAACGATTATATATTATATTATACTATACATATATTCAATCCATTTAGTTAGTATTTGATCTTATTTTTTCAAAATTGTAATCTTATATGCACACTGTGTTATTAAGTAAGTAATTTATAAATAAAACTAAAATAAAGAGTTAATAATAATAATAATAAATATATTTAAAACATCGTATATGATTTTTTATTCAAACTAAAGATAAATTAAGAGTATTAAAAAATATATTTATTTTTTATCTCCACGGTGCACATAGTTTGCTTCTACTTTTACTAATTCTAATGAATTATCTTAATTACTTAAATAAACTAGTAAGTTGATCTTTAACTTTAGTTTTTTTTGCCAACTCTTTTTAACTTTAGTTATATAAAAAGAAAAAAATCCCAAATCTTACCAACTCAAGTTAATAGCCGCAGAGAACTCCACTTTCAATTCATTTCATTCTCCTCTTCTTAACCCTAACTCCCTCAGCACTCCCTCGCCTCCGACTTCTAGTCTCCTCGTCTCCTCCCTCGCTTCTATCTCATCGTCTCCTCCCTCGCATCCGACTCTTCCCTCATTTCAGCCTTTCCCCTACCTCCGCCTCCCTACGATGAACCACGTATCTAGCTTCGACAAACCACGGCCCCAGCCGCGACATACTTCAGCACCGACTAGCAGCACAACCTCGTCTCTCCGGTATCCTATCCTCGCCAGCAAGCAATAATGTCTTCGACCTTGACCACATCGGCCTCTTTAAGCAAATAGCTGAGCGATGTTGGTCTTTTTTCTGTTTTCTGATTTTATTTAGGTCTAATTCGCATTCATTATGCAGGTACTTGATTGCTACTCCATCGCTAGAATTCCATCTTTGACTTTTTAATATACAGAATTGAAGGTGATATTTGATTATTTTCTTTTCATTTTTGTCTAATTTTCATTCATTTATATGAGGAAATGGCAGTGAAATGTGGAAGTAATTATTTATTTGGGAGCTCGGTGGGGGTAAGGATTGATTCTGATGAACAGATTTGCTGTAAATGAAAGCCTGGCCTTTGGAAATGCTACTAAAAGCTAATTGAGTCAAATAGTGATTTCACTATTAATAACACCATCTGATTCATTTTCCTTTTCACTTTCAGCTCTTGCATTACAGCAGCAATTGACAGTTCCTTTACAATCACTGTTTGTTTAATTTGATCATGTTGCTTAACTAAAGTAATCTCTTCGTGCTTGTAGACGCATGTGCGAGCTAGGCAACAAGCTTTCAGGAATCCATTAGCTTGTGGAGGTACTGTACTGTAAAATATTGTTTCATTTCACCTTATTGCGCCGGATCCATATTTTTCACATGCTCCAAACTGGATCTTCTAGCTATATGAATAGTTTCTTTAGATTTATAGTCCTCGGTTTTGGTTAGTGATGAGACGTGGCGAAGGGAAATGAATGTCTTGGTTGATTAAAGAAGCAAATCCATTCTAGTTATTTTTTTTGGCCAACAAATCTCTTCTAGTTAACAAAGTATGAGAATATTTATTACTAGATCTTCTATTAGGGCGATTATGGGTGTAACGCAACTCGCAAGACTTGAAATACTTTATATGCTCATGCTCGATTAATTTTAGAAATCATAAATTTCATATTCATGTTTGTTTATGTCGACTATAACATTCAGGCAATGTCGGTAATAGGCAAGGAGGACGGAAGGCATGTAGGGGTACTGGAATGACAACCTTCCTCAGGTGTCTCCATCAGCTTCTTTTGTTAATTTGAGGAATTTTATCTGATAAACACCAAATCTGCAGTTTCATATTTAGTCATGTGGGTGGATATTTCTTAAACTGATTCATGTCATCACAGGTTATACGAACTAGTCCTAATAGCGCATTTCAATATTTTGCATATGAGTTTTACAAGGTATTTCTTAAAAATCTTAGCTCATTATCCTCTCTCCCTTCTAACGAGTATTTTCTATGAACATTGTTATTTGTCTTTGATAAGTTTTACAAGGCTTATATGCACTTGAATTACGGAATCTTTGGTTTTCACTTGCCTTATGTAATCACTTTGGATGGGACTTTAATTAGGATGAGAAACTTCGCATTCCTAATTTGTTTCATGGTGGATGTAAATAATGTTTTATATGCACCCATGTATCTAAAACCTTTAAAAAATGGAGAAAAGAACGACGTCTTCTAGTGTACTGTTTCTTAAACATTTTTTGCATGTTCGTTGGTCAAATCTGATTAATATGTTTCTACAAGTATGCTTCTCATTTGCTAGAGTATAATTTGATCTTTGTTTTACTCGAAGATTTTATTGTCATGTATCCGGAAGAAGATTATGTAGGGCTGGATCATGTATAATTAGTTATTATAACTTAACTTACATCTCTACTTGCAGGTATTACCCATAATTCAAAGAAGTTTGTTCATGTAGAATTTATTTCATTATACACATGCAATCAGCTGTCAATTAATTTTCACATCAGGGAAGTAAGCCTTATGTTTTAACTTCTCAGTGGTTGTTGCAAGTTCTTGGTGCAACCAGTGAGTAGTGACAACTGGCTGCATAGAAAAGGACAAGTTTGGCGCCGAGATAAAGAAAGTATGCAAAGCTTGACGGTGCCAAGGTAAAATTATTTCTCTTAACCTCTTTAATAGAACATCTAATCTATTTTTGAAGATTTATTAACATTATTCCCATGATTCATTATTGGCTGGAAGCCAAGTAACAAAGCTTGCTCTTGAGAATACATGTGCTCTTGAGACAGGTTTGTCATTTCATTTGTAGTTTGACTCCTTGGATGTATAATCAAGATCAATTGTGAAGAATTAAAACTGATGCTAACTACCACGTCATTGTTGTTTTTACATTCAGATTTTCTTGTGCAGAAAGGTAGGGTTACTACACGTGATGGCATTGTGCATTTGTGAAGTACTTGAGGCCTCAAATTGTTAAACAAAATGTATGTAATATTCAATTTATGGTAGGATATTGAATGTGTAAACAATACTTGTTAATACGCAGTATTGAGATTTCTTTTGGTATAATAAATCTATTTTTGGAAAAAGAACACAGTAAAAAAAGATGACGTTGTAGTAGACCCTTCTGTGACCTAACCAATGCTTCGCAAAAGATCTATTTGGTGACAATATTTAGATCGTGGAAGAGCATTTCGCGACGAATCATTATACGTCTTCCGCGACGTAATCAATACGTCGCCGAATAGTCTTCCGCGACGTAATCAAAACGTCGCGGAAGACTATTCAGCGACGTAATCAAAACGTCGCCGAAGTACTTCAGCGACGTAATCAATACGTCGCCGAATAGTCTTCCGCGACCTAATCAAAACGTCGCGGAAGACCCTTCGGCGACGTTTTGATTACGTCGCGGAAGACCATTCAGCGACCTAACAGATTACGTCGCAGCAGGGCTTCAGAAAAGGATTATTCGAAATTGTGTTTTTGTGATTTCCAACGGATAATATTCTGTTGGAAAAATGGGCACCAAACTAAAATGTGTTTCCATCAGATTTTCTGTTGGAAATTTCCATCGGATATTCAGCCCGTTGGTACAAAAAATTACCAGCGGGGGTATCACCAACGGACGATCCGTTGGAAATTCTGTTGGTGAAAGGCTTTACCAACAGATTTCCAACCGATTTTCTGTTGGTGATGCCCTGTTTTCTTGTAGTGCACTACAATCCTTTCATTATCCTTTATGGACCGTTTCGAGAGGAATTGTATGGGACCCATCAGCCACTTGTGTCTCCTAGGGTCCTCACCCGTGGGCCACATGGCTATATCAAGAAATGGCCGGGAAGTGAACAGTTTTTGCAGCGGGGTCCGCTAGACCATATTTACTACACTAATAATAATATTTATGGTTCGCATAAAGGGCGGTCCAATATTATTAATGATCCAATCCGTGATTCGATCACCGAGATTGGATCATCTAGCAGGTGTGGTGGAGGAGGTGAATGATGCACAAGAGGATGTTCGTCAAGCACTTGATCTGACGCTCAAGTTTTAAATTTTCATTGTTTTCTGCAGGTGGATGGAGATCGGACGGTCACAGTTTGATCCTACATGTTCTAGTTCATGTTCTTGTTCTTGTTGTTGTTAATGTTGTTCATTTAGTGCATTGTTTGTATTCAAAGGCGTCGTGTAATGGGATTAAGCATTGGTCTAGTGGGTTCTTCAGTGTGGAATCAGTGTGATTATACACCGATTTATCTGTGTGGAATTTAGTTTTTTCCTTGTAGTATTATGTGTTGTAAAATTTATATATTTTGTGTTTTGCTTTACATTATCTCAAAATTGGTTGAATTAATCCATCATTTATATTAGGGTTAATAACTAAAAAACTGTCAGAGGTTAGCTAAATGTTAAAAGTAGGTGTATGAAGTTTCAAATGTTAAACTGTAGTGTCCAGGTTTCAATTTTGTTAAAATATGATGTATCGGTGTGATTACTTTAGAAAAATCAATTCTAACAAAACCGACTGTCAAATTCGAGCTCCCATACACACTCACTTCTCGTCATATTGCCGGGACCGTTAACTAAGAAGCTATCTACATCCGTGCAAGTAAATTCCGCTCCGTTGTCGTTGAAAATCGATCCACACCACTCTGCTAGAAACATTTTCTTTTAAATGTTCAACTTTTTGGTGAAATTTGACATTTTTGTGAAAAGTAAGGAGTGGTGGATTATGAGTGAGTGAGTGAGTTGATGCAAATTATTGAAGAGAGATGAAAAGAAGCACAGAGACACCAAATTTCAACAATAATGAAATCTGAAACAGTCCATTTTAATATTTCAAACTTCAAACACCTATTTTGACGTTACGTAAACATTAAACAATTTTTTACTTATACTATCTGTCATGAACCATTATAATCACGCAAGTGTGCAACTCTGCTCTATTGTGTTTATTATAATTCAGTTTGTTATAATTTTACATAATAAAGATAATAATTTAAACGTTTCTACCCATTATAAACAACAATTATGATTATACGCGTATAACTCACCTCTGATATATAATATCTTAATTGAGCTACACGTACGTGTAATCATAATTGTTGTAATATGTAGGAAAATTTAAATTATTTTATTTATTGAATGAAATTATAATAAAGTGAATTATTATGAACACAGTGAGGTGAGTTACACGTGCGTACAAATATTACTAATAGATAGCATAATATAAATGAAGGTTTAATTCAACAAATTTTGCAAAACTGTGTGTGTGTTTTTTTTTTTTTTTACAAAAGTTAATTGAAGCATGTACTCTAAGGATGTAAATATATATAACTTTAACATGGACATGGAACATGACATTTTAGGAATTTTTTAAAGAAAAATGCTCAACGTGCTAGTTAATTTCATGTTTTTTACACTAATATTTAATATTTACTGCATAATGAACGAAACTTTTTTTTCAGTCCTATATTATAGTACATACACTCTGATAATTTATTTTTATTAAAATATAATATTAACTTTTTTTTTACACTAATATAAGTCCTATATGTTTGTTGGCCAATAAAAAAAGTTTAGAAATCAGTTGGATTTTCAGATTTGGATTTTCTAACACTATTCCAAATTATGGTTACTGTACACAGCTTAACTAAATCACCAAATTAAAATATTTTGTATAATATTTATAATTTATTCTGTTATTATTATTATTATTATTATTATTATCATTTTTTTAAATTTATTTCATAACTTATTATTATAATAAAAAATAATGCATGTGATGTTCGTACCAAATGAGTAAATTATATATTATTTTCGTTACACTGTTTTTTAAGAAAATTATATTATTAAAATTATCTCATATTATGCGGATTTAGTTTTAATATTTTAAATCTAAACCTTAAATCCTTAAGAGAGAGGAGCATATTAGATAAGGTTTTAGCTAAACAGAGATTTATCACTTACCATTCAAGATTGTACCTTTTAATAATCCGTAAATCCACATAAGGGAAAAAAAAAAAAAGTTGTTCACCCTTAATCACAAGATTAACAAAATCTTCTTCAAAAATCAAATTTTAAGGTAAAATCTCATGATCAAAATTTCTCCAAACATGAAAAAAAAACTAACATTATTTCTAATCATAATCTTATGTGGATGGACTGTCGAATTATTAAAAAGTAAAGTTTTAAACGGCAAGTAATTTTTCATGTAAAGTACCACGTCGACTTAATTTTTTTTAACATATATGCTACCTGACAAATCATACATGACCGTGCTATTTTCCATTACATTTCAATATAATGAAATGTCACAATATACTAATTAACATAAACACTAACAATTCAAATCTATAAACATTTTCACCTACAATATTTATCAAAACTACAATAGTCTCGAAATATAGATTCATATTATAATGTAAATGTGTACAGTTTAACATGTCGCACCACAAAATTAGTGGCGGAGTCGGGATTCTGGATCAAGAGTAATGGTACAACCCAAAATAAAATATACTTACTACTTGTAGTACGACACGAGGTACGACCGAATGTAAAAACTAACATAAATTTTCACTTACAACGGAGCGAGGTAGACCATAATCAATATGATGTTCACTATCGCCACGAATTATACGCAGTTGTTAGTTGACATGCACAAACGCACAAATTGCAACCCCTAACTAATTACAATAGTTATCTGATGGAAATCTGCCTAATTCGGTTTCGTATTTACATTCCGGACTTCGTAAACACGTAGAAAATCACATAACGGATCCAAACGTGTAACCCGAGGTTCAAAACGGTCCGGAAGCGCAGTATGCGCGTCCGGACCGAACCTCCACGCAATCCGAACCTCCGGATTGCCAGGGCAATCCGGCCCGTCTGGGTTGCTCTTAGGCAATCCGGACGGCCCGGATTGTCCACAAGCAGGCACGAAGCCAGAAAAAATAGTCAGATGGGGCAACATTTAGATTGATTATACAATAAACAAACATAAAAAGTCATACTCTATACATCAAAACACAATGCATTTATTATAAAAAAATCAACAATATATATTAAGTGTTTTATATCATATGGAATAAAAATTCGAATTTTCTAAAGTCACGATCTAATGAAAGATCATCTCTATTAATTTCTTAGTGTTTTTTCGAGCAATCTACATTAGTTCCAACTGAAATCGCTTATTTAATTCGCTTTCTTTTGATGTCAAATTTATTAGTATTTATTAAAATCACAACAAGGTTTTACTTTTTAAAATCTAGATAATAACTGAATTATGATTAACATTTGTTTACAAGGAAAATAATGACTAATTGTCTAGCATTAATCGATCTAAATAAAATATTAGTAAAATTTATATCTTCAAAGAATTTCAAACATTCATTAACAATCTACTATTTTTGCTCACAATTTTCCTTTCACAATTACAAAAGTCCATTTATGTTTTTATTTTTAGATTAATGAATATATATTAATAAATAAAAATAGCACCATTAGAGTATAACACAACCCTATATCCTAATTAACTCATGGCGTTGGTAAAAAATAATGATTAATTCATGGAAATTTCTTTTATGTTACTAAAAATTAATTGAAGTTGGACAAATTTGAACTAATCTTATGTATTATCTCTAAAAAAAATTGTAAAAATAATCTCTAAAACTAGATGGGCCAAAATTGCTATCTTCATAGTTTTGTATTGATACTTAGTATTAGTAATAGTATATAATTTTATATAAGTCAGAGGGGGCAATTGACCCTTCTCGTACCCATGTGGCCTCGTGCCTGTCCACAAGCAATCTGAACCCTGTCGGCTTACCTAAGTCAGACGGCGTTCGGACTGCTGTCTAGGTACCGCACGCTACCCCTATTTACGTACACTGAGTAAAGAGTCTCCCAAAGCCAAACTTAATCAAACCAGACGACGGTTCCTATTTTCCTTTAAGGCCGGCATCGAACCGCACAAAAACCGGGCTCGGTTCTAAGGTTGCCTATAAATAAGGGATCTTGGCCACCCATTTCAAGATATATTCTGAAGAGATTTACTTTGGAGCTCTGACCTCTCTCTAAAAACTTTCTCTCTCTAGACTCTTATTTAAGCATCGGAGATGGCTCAACCAGCACGGCCCCCCCTCTCCGTGCTAGTTACTGCCCTTTGTGCAGGTAATGAGCGCGCGAAGCCGGCGAAGTGCACATTGCCGACAACCAGCTGCCGTCATCCGACAACCCACTGCCGTCATCCGACAACCCGACACTTTCACAACCCGAAGTGCCGAAGAGTCTGTCTCCCCGGTTGGATTTGGACGCAACACTACGAGTTTTCATGATTTGAAAATGAAACATAAAGAACTCGTTATCAAATGACTAAAATATATCTTTCTGAACATGAAAATAAACAAAATTGAGACCTCTGACACTATGAGATAGGTGTCATGCTTATCGCATTCGACCAGA
The DNA here is from genome assembly GCA_036873135.1 of Clarkia xantiana subsp. parviflora. NCBI lineage: Eukaryota > Viridiplantae > Streptophyta > Magnoliopsida > Myrtales > Onagraceae > Clarkia > Clarkia xantiana. The sequence goes on from JAPTYO010000003.1 coordinate 19,420,266, forward strand.
CACTATGGAATTGGTATAATTAATTAAACAATTGAGGTTATATATATTGCAAGATGGGTTAAGAACACAATAGGGGCCTGAATGTTTACCCATGTTGCCAAAAGGGGTCTGAATTGAAAAAACGTATTATTAAGGGCCTAGATTTTGAGTTCTGTTGATAATCGAGTTTTCGTCCAAATTTGCTGTTAAATGTAACGGAAATACGTGAAATGACAAAATTACCCTTTTGCAATTATTATACAATTTATCAGTTTAATTAATGAAATGTGAAATGTCTAAAATACCCATGCACACTAATTATGCCCTAAGGCCACCACAGCCACCGCCACCGACCACCACCCCAGCTCCGGCGACCACCACTCCGGCGACCACCACCCCAGCTCCGGCGACCAAAACCCCCTCCGGCGACCCAAAAATGCTCCGATCGGAGCCAAAAAGCTCCGATCGATGCATCTTTGGGTCGCCGGAGGGAGATTAGGGTCGCCGGAGATGGATGCTGGTCGCCGGAGATGGGTGGTGGTCGCCGGAGCCGGGTGGTGGTCGCCGAAGCTGTGGTGGCTTAAAGGGTATTTTTGTCTTTTTATGTCAAATATGTGAGGACACACTCTGGTCAAAGGGCATTTTTGGGTTTTTAAAATATTTTCGGTCACATGCTTGGCATGTGACCACTTTCCGTCACTTTTAACAGAATAAATAGACGGAGACCTCACTTATACACAAAACTCAAAATTCAGGCCCTTAATAATACGTTTTTTTTCAATTCAGACCCCTTTTGGCAACATGGGAAAACATTCAGGCCCATATTGTGTTCTTAACCCTTGCAAGATATAGTCGCGTGTCATTCACAGAAAAATATTTCATCAAACTATTTCTTGTTAAATTATGCTAAGGACAATAAAACATTTGCAGATTTTTGTTGTAATTATTTTCCACTTATTTATTTAAATGAATATTTATTATATTACTTAGAAATTAGAATCTTACAATGTTAGATATAGTTTTAGAAATACAATTATATTTACGAACTATATATACATAATAAATATAAAATGTTAAACAGTATAAAATTTATATATAATGTTGCACCACTTTCATATTTAAGTGAGAGGTGCAATACAAAATTTTTCATACTTTGTAAGGGGGTGCGAAATTTATGTATCCACTAAATTATACACTAATTATATAAAGTTGAGGGTGCTGCTGCTCCCCCTCAACTACACATAGCTCCGTCCCTGGTTATCAACCAACATAATATATAAATATAAGATGTAAAAAATATTATGCATAAAATTTATATTTAATATTGCACCACTTTCATATTTAAGTGAGGGGTGTAACATGAAATTTTTCATACTTTGTGAGGGGGTGCGGAATTTATGTATCCACTAAAATATACACTAATTATATAAAGTCCTCCTCAACTCGGTTTGTCTAACATCATTTTAAAGTATTGGTGCATCCATGCATTATTTTTCTTTAGCAATTATTTTATTTACTGTTTAATCCTTCAATTTTAAGAGCATTATACTTTGTCTCTTATTAGTAATTATATTTTATTTTCTGCCCCCGAAATGTTTTTTTTTTCGTTTTTTTTTTCTAAACTCTTATTATTATATTCCATGATATAAACCTTAACATTTAAATTCAAAAATAAAATCTTAAAATCTACTTTTATAATTATTGTGATTATTTAGTTTAATTTTTGTATCTAATTTTTTATATATATATTTTTCTAAAAAATCATTCTTTTATATATATATTATTACATATCTAAAGTTAACTCAAATTACTCTTTTATTTTTACTTTTATTTTTATATTTTACACTATTTTTATATTGATTTTCATATTTTTTTTTCAAAGAAAGAAGTGTTTCATATACAAAATTTTGGGTAAAATTGCACATATAATATTCGCAAAAATAAATCTAAAGTATGAACACTTTCAAAGGATCCTAGCAAGCCCCTCCTCAACTACACTTTGGTCCATCCCTAGTTATTAACCAACATGATCTTAAATTATTATTATTATTTTTTTTTTGCAATACATGATCTAGATTTACTATCAAAATTTACTGTACTTAGAGCATCCACAATGGTTTTACATAAATTGTATTCTTTAAAGTTGACACGTAGACATTTATGTACACTTTAAATAATACGTAAATTTAAGACACACGTAAAAAATATTTTCTCTGCAATCGTATTACTTAAACATATTCCTTAAATATATTTTATTATTAGATTTTCCAACAACCACCAATAAGATATTAGCATTAATTATAAAATGAATTAATTTATTATAAAAAATTGGTTACGTAATACATAGTGCATTACTTAAATTTAAGGAATGCTTTATGTAAAAACATAAATTTACGTGTGGGTCCCATATCTTTAAGGAATGCTATGTAAAACCACTGTAGATAGTTTTTATTACTTTACTTAAATAAACATGTAGGACCCACGTTTACGTAATCTTTACGTAATACCATTGTGGATACTCTTACAAAGTTTTTCTTTTGGTATATATATATAAGATTATTTCCACAGTTTCGTTCCGCAATTTCATTCCGTAATTTACTGTAATTACAAAGTTGATTAATTAATTTAGGTTCCGTAATTTACTGTAATTACAAAGTTGATTAATTAATTTAGATTGTGTGTTATATCATACATATATGGTAAGCGAAATCCACACGTGTATATGGCTGTCAATTTGTGATCAATTTAATTATATTGGCTTATTTGGTGTCTTAATTTAGAAAAAATGTCAGAAATAAGTAAGAAACAATGATGTTATTGCCCTAATTGAGCAGATTGTGTACAGACATGCCAATAACAAATTACTTTGCTTCCTTAATTATGTTGTAGAGTCCAACTTCGAATGAACAATGTTTGAACCAAAAGATCTAATAATGCAATGCCTTGTCATAACCTCAATGTTTTGAATATGGAAACAATTTTTCTTCCATTCATGGCTTAATCTCTAGTAGATCCATAATGTGTATATATATCCATGATACCTTAACCATTGTTTTGATCATATCATCTTCAATACACATAATACATAACAATAATGGTAGAATCAAACCCTAACCCTAACCCTCCTAGCCTCCAATCCTCGGTCGAGTTAGACGACTCGAATCGTGATATGAAGAAGAAACGAAAGATCAATGAATTAGAGGACACTACCAAAGAACCCGAAACCCTAGAAGGCTCGAGCCACGGGCTCGGGAACGGCAGTTCTTCCAACGCGGTTCAAAGGGCGTTCAAGTGCAACTTCTGCCACCGAGAGTTCACGACGCCACAAGCGCTCGGCGGGCACCAAAACGCGCATAAAATGGACCGAGCAATGATGAAGCAACAACGCGAAATCGAAGGCATGCACCCTCATTTCCTACCATATTACCATCCCTATAATAACTACTACAATGCCATGTCTAGTAGGTCCATGTATGAACCATTTAAGGGCATAATGCCGAATAATCGGTCTATGTTCGGGGTTCATGTGGACCGCACCATGGCTAATCGGTCCATGTATGGCACATCTCTTGTGGATCCATCAATTCACACATCTCATTTGAATTGGGGCACTATGCCCTTCCCCAATAGGTCATATACCCTTCCTAGGTTAAGGCAAGGGTTAGGAAATGCACAATTGATGGGGGGTTTTAATCAAACACGGCCCCCGTTTACCGGAGGATCGATTAAGCCAAGTTTCGAGTTCGGGGATGTGATCTCTCCTAGTGATCAAAATGACATGCCCTTAGCTAGGGCACCATTGCAGGTCTCATCGAATGATCTTCCTCATGAGATCAAGAAGGATGCACAAGAACTTGATTTATCTCTAAAGCTTTAATTAGTTTTATAATTTTTTATTTTGTTAAAGCTGCAAACATTTTTTTCAGTTTCATTTTCATTTGATTGATTGTGTGCGTTTAAGCGTTCTTATTTCTGTATTTTATTATATTTAAAAAATATTTGTATGTTTTGATCAGTTATATATTTGAATTTAAATATTATTTTATGTTTCTTCCATAAATGGATATTCACTCTGTTAAATATATGATTTGGCCAAAAAAGACATTTTTATTATTAGGCAATGAATTTGAGTATATCTCGCATTTTTTTGGAATAGTCTGATTTTGGCTAGTAATTATGTTTGTATATAGTTATCAAAACAAAAATGATATCTTATGGGTGACAATGACAAGTTAATTATGTTGGTAGTTATCTTTTGTAAATATGATAGTTAGCTTTTATACTATTAATATTTTAATATCTAACTTTTCTTTAGGATTAAAATGCCATTCAAGCCCTATTTTAACCCCTTCACAAAAAATTGTCCTTCAGTATATATCTGAATAGTAACCCTAATAACCGACCAAACAAAACACCATGAGGCAAAGTTAATGCGCAGAGTCATGACAATTAGGATGGTTGTTAACATCCATGTAAGATTACTTGAAGTTAAAGGAATACATCATAAAGTTAAATGAAACTTCTGCGCAGTATAGATATAATTCTACTACAATAGTAAATCATCATACCAAGCCATAATCATCGACCAAACCAAACATCATGCTTACGCGTCATACGTGCGTCTAATGTTTCGAGTAACTCATGCTAGCATACATAATTCTACTTCAAGTAAACTATTACATGCTACTACATCCTCAACATTCTAGTATACGTGTCAAAACATGTAACTTCCACACACAAAACATGCATAATTGGCAATTGGTTCTTTATTTTAAAATATTTTAAAATATTAGGGGTTGGCTTGCAATTCATGCTTACAATCAATCATGCGAATTTCTAGACATGGATTCTAGGCATTTACAACCATCATGGCATGTATATCATATTGCGCAAACCATGTATTTAAATCTCAGAGCTCAACTCACAATATAATATCCAGCTAGCTTGACAAACTCAAGACGACAGTTCTAGTTATATAAATATATGTAGCAGAAAGTAAACAATTGCAATTCAGCCCACTAATTAATCAGACCCAAAAACATGCATCTCCGAGATCCATCCCCATAATTGTAACTAGGCATTTAGGTTTAATTAAAATGTGTAAAACATAAACCTTTGAGCACTGTTTAGGCTAATTTAAAGTTCTAAAATATTTGGATTTAAAATTTGACATCCTATTTTATTGAATAACTTTTAGAATTTTGAAAATTTCCATTAATTTTAAAATCCGGTTCGGTCCGATCGAGCAAATCCGGTCCGGTTTTATAAAATCTATTTTGGTCCGAAACGGTTCAATAAAATAGGATTATGGTTCGGTTCATCACTCAAAACCGATTCGGCTAGATCCACTTAGCCGCCCCGGTCCGACCCGACCCAAATAGGTCGAACCGATTAAGAAAACCCGGATTGGTTTAACCCACTCCAGTTTAGCAATTGGACCGGCCCAATAACCCTAGGGTTCGGCCGAAATATATCTTGGAGGCTAAGTAGGGTTTTGAAATCCACTAAAAACTTAATTTAATCCCCAAGATATATTAATCATAAAATAATTTCCAATATTGCTTATATATATTAAATCGGCACAAACTATATATATATAAATATTGTCAAGATTCTATCTATAAGATGTAAATTAATCAACAATAAATATATATGTAAAAATTCGGCTAATACATATATATATATAATTATTGTAAATATATATAATATGGATTCAATATATATAAACAATACATTTTCTCAATCTTTTAGACAGCTAAAACTATCAATATACATCAGTTAAATATATATTTCAATATTATAATGTGAATCTATCCATATATTTCCAATTATAGATATATTGTCACCTAAATTAAAAATTAAAATATGGTAAACAATGTATCACTAGGGTTCGGCTGAATTTTTGTTTCTTCCCATGAGGTGCTTGGTGTGGTATTCCTTCTATGACGTCTGGGATCAGACTCCCTCAAACGTCGTTTGGTAGTGTTGTTGTTGGAAAGCTAGTGGCTGCTCCACTCCCACTCCTTAGGATTTTGCTCTTGTTGGGCCATACTGGCACTGCCTTGGGGGTCAGCGGTGGTCAGTGATTGTGAGTGTGAGATGCCTTGGTCTTGGTGTGGGGGTAGTGGTGGATGGTATGACCTTGATTTCTTAAGTTCTTTGTGAAGGTCATGAGCTCTTCAATCGCCTAGGTCTTGATGTCTCATTTCTTCTTTCCTAAGTCTTGGATACTAGTTGAGCATCTTCCATCTACTAGCATGTTCTTGAAGTCTACGCCCTCGACTTCAATTGTAATGACTAACTTGTTGTTGTACGGGGTAGGTGATGTGTTCTATTTCTTTTTTGGAGAGTTGTATCATGTCCTCCATATGCTTGTCACTCGTATGATGTACACCTCTCTTGCATATGATGTCTCCCCTCCGGCCTCCTAAGCCTCTATAGATGACGTTGGTAGCTGGCATGTACCCCTTGGTCGTGGTCCTGGGGACCCCCTAGGCACCTGCTACCTCCTTCTGGTGGGACTCCTCAGTTGGCTTTCTCTGTCATAGCTTCTTGGTAGTTCCTGGCTTCTTGTTCTGAATCTCACTGGACGACGCCAAAATGTTGGGTCCTCAGCACGGTTAGACCATTCCACTGGGGTGTTAGGTCAATGTGGGGATCCATGGGGTGTCTTGCTCTTCGGGTTGGAGTGACGGGTTGCAATGGAATTGAAGTGTCTCGCCTGCAATGCCTTGGCCTGCGACTTCACTCCTGCAAAAAGGGCAATTCTAACAGCCGAAGATGGGGTGGCTACCAATGAACCCTCTCTGATTGCTTAAGTCAGTAATTGTCTTAGAGAGAGAAAACTGAGTTCTAAAGAGAAGGCAGGGAGTTTCCAAAATTCCATCCCTTGAAATGAAACTCCTCATGCTCTATTTATAGACATTCGGGATTTCATCAACGTGGGAATTGTAGTAATTGTATGGTTTACGCGCTAAACGGGGTTTTGCAAGTGTCGAGAGGGTCCATTGGGTTGAGTAGCAAAATAACTTAGAATGTGACTGAGAATCCCTTCGAGTCGCCCGAGCACGAGGGCCCGGGCGCGGAGGATTCCACCCGAACTAGTCAGGAGGGGAGGCGTGTGCTTCCCAACTGGACTAGTCCGGTCTGGGAGCACATGGCTCCATAGTCGGATTAGTCTGATTCGGGTGGCAATTTTGTCACCCGAACCTTACTAGTGGGTTTCGAAAAAGACTTTGTAAAAATTGGACTTCTCGGGTTTAGCGCGGGAATATGTTTTGAAATTAAACGAACTAAAATTGGGCGTCTACCCATTATTTCAGAAACCTAATTTTAATAAAACCTTGGACAGATTTTTAATTATTAACCTATTTACTTATCTACTGGCAAAAAAAAAAAAACCTATTTACCTATCATGGAAGATTTAATGTCGTGATTTGCAGTGGTTTCAAAGTAAGAACCACACAAATGAAAGTGATTAAAAAACATGTCTTTTGCTTTGCTCGAGGTGTGATTGAAGCTGGTGAATCCATGGCCATGGTGCCTGTTACTGTTAGGGCTACTTTTGTGATGGTTCAGGCATGGATATGGGAGAGATTCCCAAGATTGTCGGCTAGACGAACCGAGGTTCAACTTTCCGAGCCTCGGATCGGGATATGGCACGATAATCCCTGGACCCCACGAGACAAAAACATCGGCTCAGGTCTAGAGAGGTGAAAGAAGCTTAGCTTGCAAGAAATTGATTTATCTGCATCTTTTACATCAAAGTAGTATCAGACCACTTTTTTTTAGCTTCAATGAGCTTTGCTCTGCAAAATATTGATGAAGAGTGGTGTTGTTTAAACTTTTGCAATGGTTATAGTTGGAGAAATATCTTGTATCCCAAACAATTGGAATATACTTTTACAGGGGTGAAAGCAACTTGGCATACAAGAAACTAATTTATATGCAATTTTTGCATCAAAGGAGCATTGGACACTACCTTAGACTTTCTTTGGAACAAAACTCTTATATGAACTTATGTAAAGTTGCAGTTTGTTAGCTCTGTCTAATTTGTTGTTACATGGTGATGCAAAAAGAAACTATTTTTGCTTATATCTAAACAATCTTGATATATTAAATACCAGTCAGATCCCCATCTCTACAAGATTATGCATGCTGCAGGAATTTTGACACCTTGATCAAAAACACCAACTTCCATCAAAAATCCCAACTTCTATGTAGCAGATGGGTTAAAAATCCCAGCTTCTATATAGCAGATGCGTCAAAATCCCAACTTGTATAAACACATGGGTAAAAACCCCAACTTTGATTATAGCATATGGGTGAAAATTCAACTTTTATATACCAGATGGATCAAAATCACAACTTTCACATAGCAGATGCTATTAATATAATAATAAAAAATACACATCCTTAGGTAAAGTCTTATCTCTACTCAATATATATACATAATCTAATTACTCTAATAATAATAAAATGATTGTTAATTTTTCTATCTATTCACTCACTCACTTTCAAAGAGGTCAGACAAAACTACCCCTTCCAAAGGGAGGACTGCCCTCTCCAGACTCCTTGTCTAGTAGAGACCCCTCTTGTAGTGGACACCTTGCATAGAAAACACAAAGTTATTTCAAACTAATAAGTCATTTGAATACCTAACATGTATACTCAATAATAATGATGATACTCACAGTCCAATGCATTGCCCAAATAAGTAATTTCCATCGAGCTCGACACGACCAGATGATATAATCTTTCCCAAAAGCTGGTCTCCCCGATCCTTAATACCAATAAGGGCAAAATGGAGATGGGTGTTCATCCAACCCACACAAAATTTAAGGTGTGAATCATATGACTTGTTCAAATTCACGACGCATCTAAGTCCAATGATATTGCCATCCTTCAATATGTTGATCCCGGGAATCTCCAGAAGACTACTCAATCCTTGGACAAATCCTTTAGTTTTCTTTCGCATCAAATCATACACACGCCATTTTGCTCCACGTATATGGAACAAAATACTACCCACCACTACAAACTGCTGTACTCCATTATAATCCGAGCAACTGATATATGAGAATAAATCCCATCGGTTTTCTTTAGAGTTGTAGGAACGGAGTTGCAACTGGTCGAAATATTCCGGCTTGACGCACTTCGATAGTACAGCTACTATCTCTTCTTCACCTTCCAGATTTGTCCAGGAAAAGATATCAAACACAAACCAATCAACTATACTAGGGTTTGCAACCTCCAACCATTCACCCGTTTGAAGGTCACAAAAGTACGCAGCAGTACCAGGGATAGACTCATATGCTCCAAAAAAAAATATCTTTTTGGCAGGTTTGCCAATAGTCAAAGTAAATGGCGCACGGAGGAGTGGAGGAGGTGGTGAAGTGGATGATGAGCCCAACGGCACCCATTCAGGAGATTCAAGTGAATCAAATTGATGGCAGTTGTATTCCCTTAGCGTGTCCTTTCCAGAAACAGATACTAGTCCTCCATAAACGAAAATGGAGGAATTTGCATAAGTGTAAGTTGCTAAATTTGTGTCCGAGTTGAGCATATGAAAAACTGGAGACTCTTCGGAGTTGATACAGTCACCAATACGGATAGCAATAAACTTCTCGCAATGTGGTTTTGACAGCTGAACAAACAGCCAATGGTCATCAAAGTTGAGATCATTAAGCCATGATGAATCTTCTGCAAAAGTTGTTAAACATACATACATACATGTCAGCATTAATGGAATAGCTAGGACATTAGATAATGGATGGGATAAGATATATTATATGTATGAATGAAAGAACATTATGATCCTAAATTACTGTAAAAGAATCTCACCAGAAGAAGAAGAAGACTGTAGAGGAATCTCAGACGGTGCAAAATGCTTTATCAAACGCTCAAGGGTTCTTATTGTATCTTCAAGGTACATTTGTTGCCAAATGGGTCTGTCAGTTTGAGGTATGTTGGCACATTTATGGACGTAAACAGTCAATCTATCCATGATATCAAGTAGCTGCTCAAGAAACACTTGATCGATATCGGTGGGATTACCTAAATCAAACAATCAAGCAGAATAGTGTTTGAATAGTGAAATAGAAACAAAAACAACAGAAGAGACATTATTATAATTAGTTGTGTTGTAATGTACATACATACCTTCAATCATCCTCATCTTCTCCAAGTTATACACAATCTTATCAATTGTAGCAATTTCCTCCAAAATAGACTCCAATTCAGAAAGCTCATTCCATTGCTTGTCAACCCAGATTCTCAAGGTATCGATGATCTAACAATTATGCCATAATTAATTAGTAAATTAAAGGAGGAAATTAAGTTGAAACCCTAATTAACAGTAAATATCCTAGTAACTGAACTCACATCGGGTTGAGAAGAAGACTGTCCCGCCATAGGAAGATGGCGATGGAAGCGGTGGTCGGCTGGTCGCGGCTGGCGGTGGCGGCTTGATGCGCTGGTCTCTAGCTCTGGGCTCTGTCTGTCTCAAGTGCTGCGGCTTGTCGCGTGAATGAATGGCTTGTCTCAAGTCCAATTTAGTGTAGTGATTTTCTTCCTAACTTCCACTACAAATTATGTTTTGAATTCATGCCAGAATTGCTCATCATCTCAAACCGACTGCGCCCGGAGCCCCTCGTCGAACAGTAGGTCAGACACTCCATCGCTGTTTTCTGCTGCTGCATCAGGTACGCATCCTTACTTTTTCTTTTGTTTGTTGTTGTTACTTTTATCTATTATATATATATTACTATAAATGCAACTGCAAGCATTCTTTATTCTTAATTTTTGTTTTTTTTATTTATATATACCATTATTATATTAGTATCATTTAATTAGATTAAAATTAATTAATTAATTGCATGAATTAAATATGTATTCAATATATTAGGTTGCCTTCGGTTCGATTATATATGTGATAATTGTTAATGCTCTTAATTTTTCTTTTATTTAGAGTCGACTTTTAGTTGATAATTTTTTAATAAAAAAGATGGCAATTTGTGAATTGAGTACCGAAAGGACATGATTAATTTCATATGTTTTAATTTGTAATAGAACCCCGGACTCAAATTTCTAATCGTAGACCGATTTTTGACCTAGGCATTTAATTCGTTATTCCCTAGGTAATTTAGGTTTCTAGTTAGCCTAATAATTAACTAATGGCGACTCTTTCAAAAATTCACGTTTCAAAACGTAATTCGCCTTAGGTCAGATTTTAGGTCCGACAAAGGCAGAACTTGGTTTTACACAAATGTCCTTCTTAACATTGCAAATTGCCATTGCGAAGAATCGAACCTACTATTTATAATACATAAAAGTCACACGTCTTTACCATCTATGTTAATACACTACTAGGCACAAATCCCGCGCACCGCGCGGGTAAAAAAAATCCAAATTAAAATAATTAAAAACTTCAAATTGCAAAAACAAAAAAAAAAAAAATTGATATCATTTATGATATTATTTATAGTATTATAAATAAAAAATACACTAATAATAAAAACTAATTTTATATAATTTCAAAACTAAAACAGTAAATTATCAACATGTTTATACATATAGCATATACATACCAATGTACATAATTTATTTATTTAATAATGAAAAATTGTATTTAAGAGTGAACGCTAATGGTCATTATCATTAGATGTTTCATTATACAATTCTATAATAAAAACTTAACTATTATATTTGTTTAAAAATTTGATTACCTAGTCAAACTTAAGTAAAGTGGACGGTCTTAATTCAATTTACATAAACACACAATATCATTAAAAGAAAAAAAAAAAAAAAAAAAAAAAGGTAGTAACCTTATTAAGTAGTAATTCATTAAACATTAATGAATGGATCTTACTTTTTTTTTTTTTTGCCTAAATGAATAGATCTTACTATTACCAAACTTGTGCAATACTTTAAGAGTTATTGTAGACAACCATGATTATAAATATGAAGTATGTTGCAACATTATGATAGTTATATGAGCGAAAACATGTAGCTTGTATTCAATAATTAATTTAGAAAGATATCTAATTTTTTATATAACAAAACGTTTGGTAAACTAAACTCATATCTTTGGCAAAAAAAAAAAAAAAAAAAAAAACTAACCTCATATCAACTAATTAACCCACTAACTAAATTTTTTAATTAGTGGAATTCCAATTACACAACTCTCTAATAATGCTTATTTATATCTAAGCTGCAATTAAAAATTTCTTATAGACATTAGTAGATGATAAATTATAAAACTGAAGGAAAAAAATTTATATTCGGTATTATATAAGATAATTGAAAAGAAGCCAATGAATATAAAAAAGAAAATTCTTAATATTATTTTATATTGCTAGAAATTAACAATGGACGATGGATAGTTAAGACTGCAGTGTTATATCAGATCATATAATAAATAGTAGGCAACGGTAGCTTTTTTACATGCATCCAAGTGCTTGATCCGACTGCATTCTCCACACCTGCATCTAAACTGTAAAAAAAAAATGGTATTTAAGACCTATTAAACTTTTTTTATTTTTTCGTCAGTAGACCTATTAAACTTAACTACATGGTATAAAAGAAATATTTTGTTCCTTTAAATTTTGAATTTAATTGTTTATTTAAGTTTTACCTTTTGCTCCAGATGGGTACCACACGATAAATAATTATGTGCAACCTGATCTTGTATTAAGTATGTATTAGAATTATCTCCATGAGGTTGAAAATTATTTGGGGTGTTTATTGTTGCGCTCAATATTGCAGCGTTAATCATCCTTATCGCATGTACAGTTCACTATAGTATTCTAAATTTCTTCTGAACATGTCGATCGCGCTTCGTTATAGGGCAAAATGATCAGTGCTGCAATAAAACAACATATATACATAAGAAAACCATGTAAACGTTACTAATGCATATATAACAAAAAATATTATTATTACCAAAGAAAAGAACAAAAAATACAAATATGCAAGCAAAAGTCTGATCGCAAGTAGTAGATAAGTAATATGGTATGTATTAGTACATATAATAGCAAAAGAAGAGTGTGAATTAATTCACTGAACATAAAAGACCGGTATTTATATGATTTATTTATTTGAATAAACGTAAAAAAATCGAAAGCCAAGCCAAAAATAGAACGTAATATTTATTGATAATTCTTTCATTCATTAGCGGATGAATTTGTGTATAATAATATTTTAATATGTATTGTAAATATAAAATTATCATCCATATATACTATATATCTATCTTATTAAAATAAATAAAAAATATATATAGGGTATATTAAGGTTAGATATATTATTATTTTTAAATATTATAATAACATCAATAAAAATTAAAGCTAATTAGGATATGAATGTCAATTCATATTTATTTAGATATAATATTTCTTGCCAAAGAGATAAAATTTAATAAAAGTTATTTCTAATACTCAATATGCACCTACATTAATTACTATATTATATATATATATATATATATATATATATATATATATATATATACACATTAAAAATAATATTATCATCTATATATACTATGTATATATATATGACTAAAATAAATAATATATAGGGTTTATTAAGGTTAGTATTAATACCTGTGACCGTGAGTAGTTTATAGAGTTTTGTTCTTTCTAGTATTCCACTTGTTTTTTAAAAGTGGCCCACATAGTTTTCATAGTACAAAAAAAAAAAAAAGTTCTAAATTTCCAAGATCAATAACTTTATAAAATTAATAAATGCAGAAAAATATAGAATTAAAAGACCCATACTTTATTTACTAAGACATGTACTATTAACATTATAACAAAAGGAAAAGTATTATTAACCGAGTAGTGATAGGATTTTGAAAATAATAGTAATAAGATTTGTAAAAAAAAAAAAGAAAGAAAACTAACATTGTTGAATCCCACGTAGATCGTACTCTTAAGCTATCTACATTTCGATCTTCGAAGTCTCTAAAATATCATTTAACAAATTTACTATGAGCTCCAAAACTTTAAAAAAATCAACATAAATAAGAAAAAGTTAGAGTTATTATATTTTACTTAAAAAGTAAAAATAAAAGGGTCATTAAAAATATCTAATTATATATATTTGCTTAAAAAATATTATTCACGTCCAAAAGAATTTTATGGACAACGCCTTTTAACTCGTATTGCTTACCTTTTTTGTGCTTACTTGTTTCAAAATATTCCATGCAAATTAGATTATAAAATTTAATATATGAAAATTTAACAAACTGAATTTGTCTAAATAAATGGATTTTTTAATCAGAAATATACATTCGAATCCCAGAACATTAAGTGAGTTTGATCAATGTCGGCATAAACACAATATCGTTATATTCAACTCATAACACCCTGAAATAATAACAGACAATAAGAATCATACAAAAAATAAAAAATAAAAAGAAGAAGAATATATATTAATAAAGAGCGATGAATTAGCCTACTTGAGTTTATGTCCAATTTAAAAATGTGCAAGCAATCTTTGTCCAGCACTTCCGGATCGATGTAGTCATCCTCAACTGCACCACGCCTCCTCCTCCCTTGCCCTGTATCTGAATACTTGATCAACTTTGAATGGAGCACGGAGCACCTAAAGTTATAATACAAACATCAGTAATTGAACACCAAAATAATTCAATTCAAATAAACCTATACATTAACAACAAAAAGACAAACCTAAAATTTTAACATTATAAAAGAAGGAAGAAAAAATAAAGACTTAAACAAACCTTAATCCAGAACAACTAAACGTCTCAGATCAAGTTTGGCTGAGAAGAACACCAGCATGATAGGCTTTGATGCGCTTAGAATTTCACGCCCGAGACTTCTATAGATGAAGAGATAAATAACAAAGTTAATCACCAGATATGGCAGGTAACTTTAGGGCAGAATGATTATAGATATAAACGTGAAATTTAATGTGATCCACTAAGTAATAAGGGAATAATATATTATTACAATATATTCGTATATAAGATTGTTATGTTGATATAGAAAGTAATATTATATATAATATAATACTTTTATACTATTTTCTAAATTTTGGCAAAAAAAAAACTATTTTCTAAATAATATATATATATATTTTTTTTTTGCCAAAATTTTCCTATGTATTAACTTACCTTATTATTTAGTTTGATTTAGTTAATGTACGTAACCATGATAATGTGGAGTTTATATTCTTTATAATTTTTGCGTTGATTTATAATTCTTAGCAAGCAAATAATAATTTTTTTATAAGAATATAAATTTAAATATATATAATTATAAAAGTACTATTCATTATATATATATTGTTTGGCTGATTCTATTTGGTAGTAAAACTACTACTTTGATAGCTTCTTTTGACCGATTTTATTTGGTAGTTTAGTTAGGGTTTTGCACTTCATACACTTATTAATTATTAGTATATATATTTTTAAATAGTTTTTATATTATATTATGTAGTGATTCGTACACCCATTTATCATTTATAGTGAATGTTGCCGTGAATGTTGGCAAAAAAAAAAATGTTGCCGGTAATGATGTAATTACCCTAAATTTCTAATAGTTTATGTGCATTGATATAGTGACGTGGCGGCCTATGGTCTTCCGAAACCAAACTGTATAGATAATGAATTTAAAAGGAAATTTTTAATTAATTTGTTTCTTTAAATTGCGTAAAGACCAAAATAGGATATAAAAATACTTCTTAATTTTGATCAATCAATATTATGTATCTAAATTTAGAGAACCTCTAATAAATTTCGATTAAATTAGGAAACGGTGACAGGACAAACTGTCCACATGTCAGCCAGAGGGCTTCCGATGCCGAATTAATATAATATAGTAGATTAGTTACTTTCTTAATACTTTATTGTATTAAGCGGTTCCGAATACTAAAATTAACTTAAATTGTAAAAAAAAAAATATTATATCAAGTTTAAAAATAATCTATTTAAAATAAGTTCTAGATGCACCGAGAGAAAAAAATAATCGGAATCGCATGATTATGTTTTGAAATTTAACTAACAATATTAATGTATTTCTAATTCATATCGTTATAAGCTCATGATGATACGTTAAGAACCAATAATATTAATACAGTTTTACAAATAAATGTTATGAAAACATGATTTATTGTTGAAAAGTGGTTCTTTCATTTTTTTTTTTAATTCCACTTTTAGCATATTTTTGTTATTTCAAAAATACTAAGTTGATTTTGAATAGTGTCATAACTAAATTAACCATATTATTATGTGTGCATTGTCGTCTTGGGACAAATGCATTATTAGCTCTGATAATATAAGAATAGAACCTGATTAAAAAAAAAAAGTTCGGCTAATATTAATCACCCATCAAAGGGCTCTCAGTTGTTCAACGAAAAATTAGCAAAAACACATGAAATGATTCTTGATCCCTCAAGCATTATTATAATTTTTAAATAATTTGTTCAAAACTTTATATAATATGTTATATTTTACATAAATAAGTCATTTTTTAGCAATTCTCTAAGTACACGTGTATGTCTATAATCGTAGACAAAATTAAATTGATATTTTTTAATCCACTTAGTGTATTTCCCTAATGCTTATACTAGATACATGCGCGCGCTACGCGCATGCGCGTTGTCTTCCTGAGAATGTTATAATGACATCATTAGACTGACTCCGAGAATGATACAACATCGACTCGATTTCGAGGATGATACAAAAATATAACTGTATTTTCTTAAAAATTTAAATTAAACTTTGTAACATACTGCTATAATGAAAATAAAAAAATTCTTAGAAAATTAAAATAAAATGCTCGAGGGACCGGGAGCAAGAACATTCACTATAACGAGTATTTCACTTTAAATTTTTAAGAAATTTTTTATTTTCATTATTATTATAATAGTATATTAGCAATGCCCGTCAAAATTAAGCTCATTAACCCAGGAATCTTCGGCAAAAGTTGTTGAAATACATACATGTACAGCATTAGCATTATATGGGATAGTATATATCGATTATTAGATGGGTATGAAACCAAATAATTCTAGCAGCAAAAATTAATTACTTTGAAGGAATCTCACCAGAAGAAGAAGATTGTGTAAAATGCACCGATCGGGTCGGTCGGTCCAAAGAAGAAAGAACAGAATATCAAAAGAAGCTACTTAAATCATTTATACTCTTTAAACGGTTAATAGGTTTTTGGTCAAATGATGTTTGACCACTTTTAACTTTTGTCTATGATGTTTATTTTTGTCTAGTTTTGATACCATATGTTTACAGATTCTAGTTTTGGTCAGACCGTTACATTCCGTCCATTTTTTCCGTTAAGTGACATGTGCAAATTATTAGAGATATACCTTAGATATTAGGAGATGTAATCTTAGAATATATACTTAGTATTAGAGATATACCCTAGATATTAGGAGAGGTAATCTTAGAATAAATATATATATATATATATATATATATATATATATATATATTATTTCTAAGATTACCTCTCCTAATATCTAGGGTATATCTCTAATACTAAATATATATTCTAAGATTACATCTCCTAATATCTAAGGTATATCTCTAATACAAATCACGTGATCCACCATAATCTTTCAGTTTTGTTCAAATTTGGGGGAATTGACCCATTGAACTAGGTTTAAGGTGTCAATTCCCTCAAATTTGACCCATTAAACCTAGTTCAATTCGCCCAAATTGAACTAGGTTAAGGGTGTCAATTCCCAAAATTTAAACAAAATTGAAAGTTTAGGGTGGATCACGTGATTTGCACATGTCACTCAACATAAAAAAATGGACGGAATGTAACGGTCGGACCAAAACTAGAAAAATTTGCAAACATATGGTACCAAAACTAGGCAAAAATAAACATTATGGACCAAAACCCTAAAGTGGTCAAACATCATGGACCAAAAGACCTGTTAACCCTTCTTTAAAAGTGTAACTCTAATTCTAAATACCATCTAACTTTTTTAATGGATTCCAAACCAAACAACACTTAGATTGATGACTTGGAAAAGTAAGCTTAGTAACAATGAAGCATTGAGTAATGAAAACAATGTTGGTTTCAGCTTCTGCAATCTGTTGTTAAGGATAAAGATTATTGACTTGATTAGGTTATAGGGTGTCAATGTTAAGCCAGAACAGAATTTGAAACAGTGTTTTATGACTAACTACAAACTGTGGTAGTCCATTATATATAATCGGTTTTATTTGCACTCTTACTCATCTTAGAAAATAAAATATAATTTGAAATTTATGTGTTTGTTATTATAGTTCATTTCCTATCATCTTATATTTGTATATTTTTTCCAAAAAGCATTTATATCTTTTATTCACTTTCATTTTTCGGTTCATTTAGAGTTAGTGAAATAAAAATTTGTATCATAATACTAGAAAGTAGCAAGGTGTACACCTTAACAAATTTATTAATCAAATTGCACTAAAATATTGTGAAAATCAACAAAAAAAAATGAATATAGGAAAATATTAAGGTTACAAATAATGTGATTATATTAAAACAATAAAAATTCAAGTAAAAATCATTTTTCCCAATTTGTCACAATCTTTTATTTATTGTATGCGGATATTACAAATATTAAAATAAATAAATACAACTAATAACGTAAAATTATTTTATCTCGTGCAAAATAATGGTTAGTCACCTAGTTATATATGGTTATAACATATGAACTTTCTAAGAATGGAAAAAAATTAGAGGATTTTATTACATGTATGAATGGGTAAGTACTTATTATCTAACCAACTAATAATTGATCAATATCATAGATTAAATGTATTTAGCCTTAATTTCATTGGTAAGGCAACAATAGATTACTCTAAACTTGGTTATTTAGCAAATTATATATCACCTTATTTAGTATGCTCATATGAGTAGTCTCCAAACTCAGCATTTCAACTTTAGGAAAGGGAATTTCTTTATAAAATGTCACACTGAAAAAAAAATAATATATATATATATATATATATATATATATATATATATATATATATATATATATCTTTTAATTAACAAAAAAATCATGAAAATGCTTTAAAAGTAAAAATAGACAGTAATTTTTTTTTTGCCATAAATAGATAATTACTTAATAAAGTAAATTACAAAAAAAAAATTGTTTGTAACTATATTAATTTGAAAGAGATATTTTCCTAATATTATGAGAAGTTTATTTATGAAAATTAAATTTTTAATAGATAAAATCTAATTAATTTGCTTTATCATTAATTCCATGCTTGTTTATCAATATATACATTCTATAATTTTAAACTAAGCTACAAATTGATGAATTTCTTTCCATATGTATAATCACAACCAAGTATATAGAGACCCCTTAAACGTTCTTTTATACACACAAAAAAAAAACATTTTATAATACATTTTTCTATATTCCTGTTATTGATCGATCGATTCGAGTCACACCATGGTTGAATCTCCGGCCAACTCTAGACCCGGTTCTCCTATCGGCGAATCCTCCTCCGCTGTCTCTGTGGGTTCCAATGATGGCACCAACTTTCCGAACAGGAAGAGGAAGATGGATGAGGAGGATTCTCGTAAGAAATCACCTGAATCTGAAACCCTAAATTCACTCTCTCTTAACCTGAATCTTGGGTTCGTGCAAGAAGCAGCCAATCCTAACCTTAATTCTCCTCCTCACATGGGAGACAACAAGAGGCGGCTAGTAGATGACCCGAACCCAGACTTGAACCCGAACCCAAATCTACCGGTTAGCCCGCCTCAGAATCTGGTGGATACATTCAAGTGCAACTTCTGCCAAAGAGGGTTTGCAACGCCACAGGCGCTCGGCGGGCACCAGAACGCGCACAAACACGACCGTGCGTTAGCACAACAATGTCAGAGGCACATGAACCCGACCAATCTATTCGGGTATAACGTCCTCTCGATGTATGATCGTTACTATCCCATAGGTAGATTCTACCCAAACATGGGGCTCGGCTTCGGCGGGCCAATGATGGGTCCACCAGAGACGTATGGCCATCCCGGGATGTCTTGGGGACCGCATAGGGGTAGTAACTTTCCGTTGTTTCCACCCGGGATGTCGATGCCTTATATTGCACCACCGAATGATGGTAGACGAATGAGGTTTATGCCAGTTAACTTTGAGCAAGACAGGTATAAGAGAATAAAATATATTAGATTTATCCGAATATAATAAAATATATTTATCTCTAATATATCTTATCTTCTTATAACAGACATGTAGGGACCTCATCGATGGCCTCAAGCGATGGCGGGGATGAGTTGCAGACCGGTGATTTGCTCGGAGTTGATGAAGAAGATGAGATGAAGGAACTTAACTTGGATCTCAAGCTATAAAGGATTTCATCAGTGTTAAGTTAAATTGTTGTTTCTTTTGTCTTTAATTGTTGTTATAAGTATTGTCGCCTTTAGTCGTTTTATTTTCATTACATTGTATGTTATTGTCATTACAGCCTATGCATGTATGATGTGTTTGTTGTATTCTAGTTGTTTTATGAATAGTGTTGAAATTTAGTGGATTCCAAATCTCTCATTTTACTGTTCAGCAAGGCTTGAATAGGAGAAATTATTAGATGGACTCAGTTAATGGTGTTCGTAAGATAGACAAAGAATTAATCTTTACCTTTACTATTTTGTTTTGGATTAATTTAATGAAAAAAACTGCATATAGCTTTAAAATAAAATCGACCGTAAAATATTTTCATCTAAAATAAAATCGACCGTAATTCAAATAGATTTTTCAACCATTAAATCAAACATATCGTAATTTGTATTAGAAAACATAAATCATTTGTATTTTCTTATTCTAATTTTGATACATTTTATTTTATAATTTAATTTAAATTACAGTCAATTTCTTTCTAATATTCTCCAAAACGCAGCATCACTTTGCCCTTCAAATCTCACTAAAAGTATGTATCAAGAAAGAAAACATCTCTTGGCCAAAAAAAAAAAAAAAGAAAGAAAACATCTCCTTTACGATTTCAAATACCATTTATTTATTTAAAGCTTAAAAAATGCACCGCCATTTGTGTCGGTTATGTCGGTGGAGCGCTCAATTTGAAGGAACCGACGAGCTACATTACCGCGGATAAATAAATAAAATAACGCAATTTTCCCGCTAAATACAATATCCCAAATTTAGTGTATTTTATAAAAATAGGAAAAAGAAACTAGAGGCTCTATCTAGACCACACGTTTAGATCCACTCCAATTATTAATTCCTAAAAAAAATATAATTATTATTAAATAAAATAAAAAAGGCGACGGCGATACATTAATAATCACGAAACGAACGATCCAGAAGGAGAGACAGAGACAGCAACATAAACGAAGTCTTACCCAGCATCATCGTTATCTGTCGTTGCGGTTCGTGTCCAGATCCGTACCTCATCTCATCAATCAGATCTGTCAGATCTCATCCTCTCTCGCAATTCACGTAATTGACTCACCTTCTCGATCCGTTTCTGTATTTTCGCTTCTTTGTTTTGAATTATGATCTAGATTGTGTATGTTGATCCATTGTTTATTTTTTTGAAACCTCGTAATACTGTCGGTGTTCGAGATCTAGGATCTCGTATGTTCTTCTGTCTGGTGGAGTTTATTGTCTGCATTTGAGCTCGGTTCTGTGTTTTTACATTCTAGTTTTAAATATTGGCTCAATTCTGTGATTTAATTGTTGAATTTTGATCTGTTGTTTCTTATAGGTTGGTTGCGATGTTCTATGTTGTTTTGTGTTTGGTTGGATATTCATTGTCGTATGAATGGAACCAGATCGTGAGAATGTTTCACTTGATGTCGGAATTGATTCTATTTTCGTAAATACTGATGATCTGGATTCCTTTTCTGAATCTTCATTTGCTTACGGTTTTAGCCGATGAAATCGTCATTTCTATTCTAAATCGACATGAAATATGTCCAATTATGTCTGTACGAGGTTTCATCTTGTAGAAAGTAGATCATTTCTGGTTCTTTTGATTGAAATCGTTGTTGGTTGTACTACTGCTAATGTTCATTGCCCTACCGAATCTTTCCTTTTCGCGATCGTGTCGGTTCGGAATCGTAATTGATCGATGATTCTATAATTCTGCAGGAGATCGATTTAGCTGCAACATTATACCTTAAACAATGTCGCCTGCATCAAAATCCAAGTCCAAATCCAAGGAGAAATCGGCCAATAAAGCGGCCGCTAAGGATCAAAAAGTCGGTGGCGGATCGAAACCTTGTTCATCTTCAAGCACGGTTTCTGGAACATTCCACTCCCTAGAGACCTTACCGATCGCCACGTCACCACACAAAAACTGCGGTTTCCTAGACGACACCACTGATGAGCACATAACTAGTCCACACGGTACCGTGTCGGAGTACGACACGATATCCAACAACGGGAGCTGCTCCGGCGAGTCTGAGGACAACAGCAAAGACAAGGTCCCTAGTTCGACGCTACCTCGAGAAACTGTCCCTATCGACCGAAGAGAGAAGATTCGTCTCAAGAACGAGAAGAAGCATCAGCGGCAGAGAGAGAGGCGAGCCCATGAGCTTCACGAGCGGTGCTGCGGCTACTTGATGTCTCGTAAATTGGAGTTGCTATCGCAGCAGCTCGTGAACATGGGGTTCTCCTCCGAGAAAGCGACTTTGGCTCTGATACTAAACGAGGGCCGGGTCGAGGACTCGGTTTCATGGCTGTTCGAGGGTAACGAGGACATCGTCCGTGACAGTGACAAGAGCCGAGATTGTTTGAAGATCGACATTAGCGAGGAGTTGTCTCGGGTGGGGGAGCTCGAGGCGAAGTACAAGTGTTCGAAGCAGGAGGTGGAGCGGGCCGTCGTTGGTAGTGAAGGCGATTTGGCCAAGGCTGAGGAATCGCTTCGGGTGCAGAAACTAGAATCGGTGTCGAAATCGGAGCCGAATTCGAATACCGATACGAGGCCGCAAATACAAGATAAAGGTAATGCATATTAGGAAATAAATATATTATGATATAATATATTTTCAAAATATAATACAATATATTTTCTTAATATTATAATACAATTTATTTTTTTAATATATTTATTCCCTAATAATGCAGTGATCATTGGTCAAAGGGATTTCAACTATAGCAGATCTGACCCAGGGTTGCAGCCTAAGCCTAATCAAAACCCTAGCCCGAACCCGAACATATTGGTCTCACGACCCGATAAGAGATGGTCAGGTGTCGTGCCGACCCAGCCTGTAATGGCGAAGAATGAGGCTTTCCGGGCCATTGGTGGGGAGAAAATCAATCATCACATCGGGCTAAGGGAGCCCGTGATAATGATGCAACGGCCTCAGCCCGGTAGACCAAGTACGAGCCCGAACCTACGTTCGGCTCGACCGGGTTCTATCAGAGTGACCCTTCAGGGGTCGAGATTTTGAGGTCGAATATGAAGCTACTCCATTCCCAGAGACTAGGCGGGCTTGGCCCGGAAAGCCAGACCTCCTACAACCACTCTTCGGTTACACCACATGAGCAGCATTCGTGGCACGGTTCGGGCCGGGCTCATTCGCTCGCTGCTCCACCGTCTCTCGGGCTATTCTCCAGTTGGAGATCGGGTCGGGATTTCGGGCCGGGCTCGCAGATAGACTGGAGCACGGGTGGCTTAATGCAAGAGTTCGACTACAACACCATCGATTGGACGTTGGACACTAGTTTAACGGATTCGGGTAAATCGAACGGGCTTATTCTCGGGCTTTCTTCGTTGTTGAGGAACGGGCCGAGGCCTGTGGCTGAAACCGCGAGGGGTCGGTTCACGGGGTGGCAGGAGAGCGGTGTGGGGCCGGAGTCAGGTTCGGTGGGGCCGTACGAGTGGACGTCGCCGTTTGCAGGGAGGGACATATTCAGCCTGCCAAGGCAATTTGTTACATCGCCATCTCCATAGAGTGATGGCATAGAAGATATTTGATCGATATATTGTTATATTTGTTGTTCATGTGGGTTGTTTCATAAATATATAAAAAATCGTTTTTAGTTTTCGGACTGCTTCTTCATTTTCGTTACAAAATCACTCACCATAAATCCTTAGTCAGGATATCATCCATCGATTTGGTCTCAAACGACAAAAAAAGTAAGACATTCATTCATCATGTCCGAATCCTATAGAATTAAGGTAAAGTTAATTCTATTATCAAAGATTAAATATTATATATAATTTTATAAGAACAATTATATTAAGTAGAATATTATATATAATTTTTATTAAAAATGCAACGAAAAAAAACGTATTCACTTAATACGAAATCACGTGCATTATTATTGATTTACTAAAGATAATACAAATATTTTATTTATTTAATAAATAATAATAAAATATAACACTTTGTAATGTTTGATGTAATCTTATATTACATCCGTTTTTTGATGTAATCTTACATTACGTTGAATGAAGTTTGGACGTAATTTCATATATAATGGACATTACATTATGATGCACATTACATCATTTGACAAAACAAACAACATAATATAGATGTAATATGTGATGTAACGTGAGATTACATTTATTTAACATTACATTCATCCAAATAACCCCTTAAAGTAATTTCATATTACGTCCATACAATCGTCCCTTGGTTCGTTTGGAATTTGAAATTTATTTCAAGCTGAAATCTGAAAAACAAAAATTAAAATAAGGATGCTCACTTTTATATATTTCTTACGAATTTCTGAAAAGCGTTTAACAACAAACATGGAATTGATAATAATAATCATTCATTATTAATGATTAAAAATGTAAACTTCAAATTTATTTGACTTTATTTTCGCCAAAGCGTGATGAATTTGCCTGGGTAACAACGAACGGTTCGAAGTTTTTCACTGCTAACTTGAAACTTCCTCAAGCGGTTCGAATCTTCGTCTCTTGGTTTGTTCAAATCAAAATCTCCATCACACGAAATCTTCCCTTCCAAGCCAAATCCACCTCCTTCCTCAATCTCCAGAATCTCCATCGAAGACGAAGCCGATCGTCAAGAACAGCATCAATGGTGCCGGCGTCGTCGCAGAATCCGCAGGTGACGCAGCAATTCCTCAACTCCGTCCTCTCCCAGCGCGGCCCCTCCGCTCTCCCCTACTCCGAGGACACCAAATGGCTGATCCGCCAGCACCTCGTCGCCCTAACCACCGCGTACCCCTCCCTAGTCCCCAAGACCGCCTCCTTCACCCACAACGACGGCCGCACCGTCAATCTCCTCCAGGCCGAGGGCACCGTCCCCATGCCTTTCCAGGGAGTCACCTACAACATCCCGGTCATCATCTGGCTCATGGAGACCTATCCACGCCATCCGCCTTGCGTCTACGTCAATCCCACGCGCGATATGATCATCAAGCGGCCTCATCCTGTCGTCAACCCCTCCGGCCTCGTCTCCGCCCCTTACCTCCAGAACTGGGTTCACCCTAGCTCCAACCTCGTAGATCTCGTCCGCCATCTCAGCTCCGTCTTCGGCCGCGATCCTCCGTTATACTCCCAGCGCCGCCCTACCGCGTCTCCTCCTCCTCCGCCAAACCCTAATCCTACACCTCCCAGCCCTAGCCCCGGACCCAATTTCGGCCTAACCCCCCACCCTAGCCAGAACTACGGGATTGCTCCGCACCGAATCCCGCCATCACCGTACGGATCTCAGCGCGTCCAGACTGAGGATCCCTCGGAGGTCTTCAAGCGAAACGCTGTCAACAAGCTCGTGGATATGGCCCACAGTGACATCGCCGGCCTTAGGAAGGAAAGGGAAGCTGAAATGGAGGGACTGTTTAACGCTCAGGCAGTGCTGAGGCAGAGAGAGGAGCATCTGAGCAGAGGATTGAAGGAGATGCAAGATGAAAAGGAAGGATTAGAACAGCAGTTACAGATGGTGCTGATGAATGGAGACATACTGGAAAATTGGTTGAGGGAGAATGAAGGTAAATCCATGGCGGCAAGCTCCTTGGACGTGGATGACGCTTTTGAATGTACTGACCCCCTGTCGAAACAGATACTTGATTGCACTGCATCAGATTTGGCAATCGAAGATGTGGTTTACTCAATGGATAAGGCTCTGCAGGACGGGGCGATTCCATTCGATCAGTACTTGCGGAACGTGAGGTTGTTGTCTCGCGAGCAGTTTTTTCACCGTGCCACGGGGATTAAGATCAGGGCAGTGCAGATGCAGGCTCAGGTTGCAAACATGGCTGCCAGGGCTCCTCACTATGTCTCCTGAAAAAAATGGTATCTTTCAAAATCACACCTTTATACATGGTTCTGGGCTGTTGATCATATATTGTGCATTGAATAACGGATGGGTATGGATTGGATTATTGGTTCTAATGGAGAAGGTTGATTCAGTTAAATTTACTTGCAGTTACTAAGGTTAAGATGCTAGGGTATTGTTATTCAGTTATATTTGGTAGTGATAACCATCTGAGGAGTGGTGCTACTGTGATTTTCTGGAGAATTCAATTGCTACTATGCAATTGATTCATTCATATCACATGAATATGCTTAGTTTGAATCTTTGTTGTTCCTCAAAGCTGCATATAACATTTCCTTTCATCCAGATAGATTGAATGCAAATATGCATACTGTTATTAGATGGAGTTGGTATTAGCTTGTTCATGCTACAAATACAGATCTTTATATGCAAAATTGGAAGCTAGCTAGCTGTATGTTGCTTAATCCCACTCCCATTGAATAAGCCTTATCCTATCCTCCTTCAAAATTGTGATATTCTGAGAAATTGATTCATATGGTGTCGGCTTCTAGAAGTTTTTTTTGGTAAATAACTTATAGAAGTTACTCTAATATGTAGTTACTATTTTTATATAAGTATATATTATACATTTGTCAGAGAACAATACCCATTCTTGTTTTCTTTTGGTAGGTAAGCTGCCTTGATTTTATTGATACCGCAACGGAAAAATATACCAATTATATTATTGAGTTAGTAACCTAAAATAGCTTCAAATATATATTGCGATCTGATGTCTCGGTTCTTTTTGTTTTAATTCGATGTTTGATGTACCAAAATTTATTGCTTTTCATTATTATTATTTTTTTTTTTGCCGATTTTGGTGTTAAATTTTAGCATTTGACCTAAATTGTGTTTTAAAAATAATAATAATAGTTAAGAACCTAAAAGTCAGGTCATGATACAATTTTGACGTTAAATTTTAATGTTAAAATTGCATAGAAAAATGGAATAAGACATGAATCAAAAAATTGAGACATTGAATTATTACAAATGGAAAAATCAAGTCCGACACACTGCAGATATCATTGTAGTGATTTTCTGAAGTTAAAGTAAGTTTAGATACAGTTTGCTATTAAAGTAGATGGATAGTTACGTTTGTTATGCATTCTAGTCTCTAAAACTTTGTATTACTTTAAATGTTATTCGATTTTAAATGTTATTGGATTGTCAAAGACAAACAAAAGCTTGAATGGAATAAACAATATTGGTATTTTTTTCCCGCATATGTTTTAAACGGATTCAAAACTATTGAGATTGGTGAACCTTAAGAGCTTAACATGTATTTCTTGACAACTTTTTATTAATTTTTCACTAAAATTTTTACAATTTAATTTTTTTACTTAAAATTAAAATATTAAATCTAATTATATATATATATATATCAATATCAGGTTAGAAACGATATGCGGTAGAAATAGTTACATAAATATCGATATCTTATGATCGATCCAGTTGATGGGACAGGAAAGGACAAGAAGATTGATATTATATTTCATCTCCTTTCGTTACTCATCAGCTCTTCTGGTTGATAACAGCTGAGGATATAGAAGCTTAGCAGAGTGACATGAGCTCTGTTTTTGTATCTGCAACCAAACCGCCCTCCCCAATCGTCACCACCGCCACTACAACCTCCACATCTCCACCGCCGCTCCACCACACTCTCTCGCAGCGAATCCACATCCCGGCCCATGTCTACAAGCACCCAGCTGCAATCCTCCTCGAGCTCTGCACTTCCCTAAAGGAGCTCCACCAAATCGTCCCTCTCATCATCAAGAACGGCCTCTACCACGAGCACCTCTTCCAGACCAAGCTCGTCAGCTTGTTCTGCAACTACGACAGCATCCATGACGCCGCTCGCGTTTTCGAGCCCATCGAGGATAAGCTAGACGTGCTTTACTACACCATGCTTAAGGGCTATGCCAAGAATTCATCTCTCGATACGGCCGTGTCGTTCCTCTGTCGGATGAAGCACGAGGATGTGAAGCCCGTGGTGTATAATTTCACTTATCTGCTCAAAGTCTGTGGCGACAACGCGGATCTGAGGCGAGGGAAGGAGATTCATGGGCAGTTGGTGGTTACTGGGCTTTCGTCGGACGTGTTTGCCATGACTGGGGTTGTAAATATGTATGCGAAATGTAGACAGGTTAGTGAAGCCTGCAAGATGTTCGACAGAATGCCTCAGAGAGACCTTGTGTCTTGGAACACAATTGTTGCAGGATATTCGCAGAACAATCTGCCCAAGTTTGCATTGGAGATGGTTTCACGTATGCAGATGGAAGGCCAGAAGCCTGACTCCATCACGTTAGTCACTATATTACCTGCTGTTGCGGATGTTGGATCGTTACGAATCGGTAAGTCAGTTCATGGGTATGCTATTAGAGCTGGGTTCAGCTCCCTGGTGAATGTATCAACTGCTTTATTGGACATGTATGCGAAATGCAAGTCAGTGGGAGCTGCTCGGATAATCTTTGACGGAATGGAGCAGAGAAGTGTTGTCACTTGGAACTCAATGATTGCCGGGTATGTGGAAAATGATGATTCCAACCAAGCAATAGCGATATTCGATAGGATGTTAGATCAAGGGCTGGAACCGACTAATGTTACTGTATTGGGAGCACTGCAGGCTTGTGCAGATTTAGGTGATCTCAATCGAGGAACATTTGTCCATAAATTGATATCCGAAAAGAAACTTGACTACGATGTTTCAGTGATGAACTCCCTGATCTCCATGTACTCCAAATGCAAAAGGGTCGACATTGCTGCTGAGATTTTCAACAAACTGAAGAGGAAAACCCTAGTCTCCTGGAACACCATGATCTTAGGGTTTGCACAGAACGGTCGAGTCAATGAAGCTCTGACTCACTTCTGCAAGATGCAATCTTTCAATGCGAAACCCGACACTTTCACCATGGTAAGTGTGATTCCCGCTCTTGCAGAGTTATCGGTGACACGCCACGCGAAATGGATTCATGGGTTAGTTATAAGATCATGTATGGACAACAATGTATATGTCATGACTGCCATTGTAGACATGTATGCCAAATGTGGAGCAGTTGACACCGCAAGAAACCTATTCGACATGATGAACTATCGCCATGTCATAACATGGAACGCCATGATCGATGGGTACGGGACCCACGGGCTCGGGAAATCCGCAGTTAAACTCTTCAATGAAATGAGGAAAAGCAGTGAAAGACCGAACGGAATCACTTTCCTCTGCATTCTCTCGTCTTGCAGCCATTCGGGATTAGTCGAAGATGGACTCTTATTCTTCGACATGATGAAAGAAGAGTACTCCATAGAGCCATCAATGGACCATTATGGAGCCGTAGTGGACCTGCTTGGCCGAGCCGGTCGGCTCGGCCAAGCCTGGGATTTCATCCAAAAGATGCCCATCGAACCCGGGATCACAGTCTATGGAGCCATGCTTGGAGCTTGCAAAATCCATAAAAACATAAACTTTGGCGAAAAAGCAGCTGATCGGCTCTTCGAGCTGAACCCAGAAGAAGGCGGCTACCACGTATTGCTCGCTAACATATACGCAGCAGCTTCAATGTGGGACAAAGTAGCCAAAGTTAGAACCTTGATGGAGAAGAAAGGCCTGCAAAAAACCCCAGGCTGCAGCTTAGTCGAGCTAAGGAACGAGGTCCATAGTTTCTACTCGGGAAGTACAGAGCATCCCCAATCGAAAAAGATATACGCGTTTCTTGAAACGCTTATCGACGAGATTAAAGCTGCAGGTTACGTTCCTGATACGCATTCGATTCACGATGTTGAAGATGATGTGAAGGAGCAGCTGCAGAATAGTCACAGTGAGAGGCTTGCGATTGCGTTTGGGTTGCTGAATACGAGTCCCGGGACGACGATTCATGTTAGAAAGAACTTGCGGGTTTGTGGGGATTGCCATAATGCGACTAAGTATATCTCGCTTGTGACGCAGCGGGAGATTGTTGTTCGGGATATGCATCGGTTTCATCATTTCAAAGATGGGAAGTGCTCGTGTGGAGACTATTGGTGAGTTAGGGTCTACATGAATTTTTTGAGAGAGTTTGGGGGGTTAGATCCTGTTGAGTTAAACCGAGGTGCTTTTAAAAGTTTGGAGATCGATTGGTAATATCTAAATTTTAGTTACCAATTTGAAAATACTTATTCTTCTGTTTTTTTTTTTTTTTTTTAGAATTCTGGTGTGGATTGCGTACATTTTTCTTGTAAGGATTACTCTTATAAGCATAATTCATATATACATATATACTGTAATATAATTGAAATCTCGATAACCATTAACATGAAATATGTATCTCGATATTATCGGAATTAGTCGTGTTTCGGTGTTTAGTATGCAGTTCCGTAAATTAATATGTAAATAGGAACATGATAGACGTTCCGATCTCAAGTTCCGAACTGTTCCGATGCTAGTCACAATGGCATTGACTGTAAATCTTAACAACTTTCAGGGTATGTTTATACTCTTTCAATCGGAACAACTCGGCACTCCAACTATCGGAACGCCAATCAATTTCCATGTAAATATGCACAATACTGAAATTGGTACAAAAGTCGACCGAACAAAGAAAGCAAGTGTAATACTGAGGTTCGTGCGGATTACGATCTCATTAAGACAATTTCGCCCCACCTTCAAGTTGTGCAATAAGGTTTAACACGAAAAAAATCACATTCACGATATAACAGTTCATTGAATCAAATCCAATACATAATTCATTCAACCGAATTGAACCAACATATGAACTCAAATCAGAACGGGAAAGCTGACAATGATGGCTAGAGATTAAAAAAAACAATAATCATAAACTAGAATGAAAACACAACAAAACGTCGAATAATAACCTTATGTTAACTATGTAAATCATCGACACAGAATAAATGAGAATGTTTTAAAGTGGAGGAGGTTTAGATTCCAAAAAATATGAACTCTTAAAAAATTGGTTCACTCAATCTTAAAAGAGGAAATGTCTTTAATATGATTAGAAGTTAGAAGAGAAAAGAGTGTCGTTTTTTAATATGTTTAGAAGTTAGAAGAGAAAAGAGTGATAATTTGAAGGGTTTATAGGGTTTTTTTTTTTTTAATTTAGTATTAGGATCTGGTTGAAAATGTTTAAGCGTTAAACTGTAAAAATAAAAAGTTGGGACAAAAAATTTGAGGACTAAACTGAATAAAATAAAAATATAGGGCTAGGCATGTGCAGATCACGTAACTATTTAGCGGTCAACTAACGGTCAAACCAAAAGTATACAATTGGCAAACGTATGGTACCAAAAATAGACAAAACCATACATATAGTACCAAAAACTAAAAGTGAACAAATATAGGGTATCATGATTCAACAACACTCTTGTATTTCCAACAAATGGCCTAAAGTGTCTTTAATAGCAAAACCAACTATAGCCCACGTCCAACTAAAAGTGCCGATGCCATCCATACAAACAGGCACGAAGCCAGATTATATAGTGAGAGGGGACAAAAATTATTTTAATTATACAATAATTAAATAAATATCAAAATTCATACATTATACAGAATCATTATCAATATTATCCGTTAAGGATTTTTTTTTTTAATCGCTCTCTTCAGACTTTATGTTAGATTATTTCAAGAAAAAATTGTTATTTTATATTGAATTTTTCTTATTGTTGTTTCGAGTGATATACGTAGTTTTAACTGAAATCGTTTTTTCTATTCACTTTCTTTTGATGAAAATTTATCCATATTTATTAAAATCACAATAATGTTTTCTATTTTTAAGACGTAGAAAATAATTGAACTATGATTAACAACTATTTAAAAGAAAAAAAAAACTAAAATTACTAATTTCTAATAGTCAACCATCAATTGTTAAAAAATATTTTTAAATTTTTAAACTCAAAGGAATTAAAAAATTCATTAAGAATATAGCAAGTGGCAGACAAAAAAAAAAGGTAGACCGCTTCATTTTTCCTCGCACAATTACATAAGCTAGCTTATTTAATTTTTTTTATTCTTACACAAAGAAAAAAATAGCATGGAAGAATTTAACACAAAAATTAGGATTGGGCATAAGAATCGGTTTGTAAAAACCGAACTGTAACTAAACTGAACCGAATTGGTTCCAAACCGGTTCAACTAAACCAGTTTAATAAAAAAACCAGTTTTTAAGAATATTAATAGTGCTGTTTAGGATTGAGATGAATTAATAATGTGTTATTATTTATTCAAATATTTTGGTGAATATGTACAATGTGTCGACTATTGAATGATCTCATAATCAGTGCATTTATCATCGTTACTTCTTGTCTATTTATTAATAAAAAAAAAACTTTCCTTCTTCCTTTCTTATCTATTTATGTATCGTTACTTCTTTTCTTATCTATTTATGTGTTCGATCTTTGTTGTAGGTGATCTCTATAGGATTAGAATCTGTGGTTTTTTTTTTTTTTTTATAATGTTTCAATTTTAATAGAACCAGTTTGGTTCAATTCGAACCGGTTTATTAGCAAATCAATTTTTAATGATTTTAAAAGTGCAGTTTGAAATTAGAATTAAAAACTGAACTTAACTTATATTGCAGTTTAGCGCAGTTTTAAACCAATTTAACATTAAACCGAACTTTGCCAAGCCTAACAAAAATTATCATATTCTAAACAATCCCATTATGGATGTTAATAATTGCCGGGTAGTACCTCACCGTGAATTTCAACCATTATGGTTGTGTATAAATAAAGAGGGACGAGTAGTTAATATTGCCGGGTTCAGTGACGTGAACCTTAACCTGAGTGGATTTAGGGGCATTAAAGTTGAGGAAGGATTTATGTTGTTCAAGAAATAAATCGTGTCCGATCGGGGTAAGTTCACTTGTGATCATCTTCGGTAAACTTACTTACCACAAAACCTCATGCAGTATGTAACCTCCCTTAGAGGGTCTTAGGCATGAGGAACGATGTTTGTCGTGCAGCCGGCAAATAGATCTCGCAATCGACTGACTTGGCAAGAGCAGCTTGTGGGTGTAGGTCCTGGTGTCACTTTATCCGTTCAGTTTGTGACCGATTCTTGTCTCTAAATCCAACCTCCTCTTTTCGTCAATTGGATCGAATTTATATTCAATATGACGATAAAAAGGGCTTAATGCTTACCGATTTTCTAAAAATCGGGTGCTAGCCAATCAAGGAACGACATCGCGAACGATGTTTGTTGTGGGCCTCGCGGCAGCCGACAAATAGACCTCGCAATCGACTGACTTGGCAAGAGTAGCTTGTGGGTGTAGGTCATGCTTTAACTGTTCAGTTTGTGACTGATTCTTGTCTCTAAATCCAACCTCCTTTTTTTCGTCAATTGAATCGAATTTATATTCAATATGACGATAAAAAGGGCTAAATGCTTAATGCTTACCGATTTTCTAAAAATTGGGTGCTAAGCAATCAAGGAACGGCATCGCGCAGGATTTTCGGCTCTGATACCAATCTGATGCAGCGTGATGGGGGATAGGAATCAAAGAATCGTTGATTCGAAAGGGAATGCCTAGAATTTGTTGGATAGAGGCGCAAGAATTCGTTGATTCAGAAGAATACCGAAGAATTGACGCATGGTTGAGGAAACCTCAGATTTTTTTTTTTCATATATCAATTAACTGAATTTAAATGACGGCTAACATAACTTAAATACTGAAAAGAAAAACCCTATCCCTAGGTCAAAAACCGAAACTTGCTAACATACCCTAACAAAATCGATAAATTACAAAAAAGACCCGAATAAACATAAATCTGCAATTTCGACCCCTAAATGAAGGAATCTGGCCGAAAAACATCAAACGCCATAGTTAACTACGTGTCTTGCTCAGATCACCGTTTCTGCATGAAATACTCGCATGTCAAAGTCCGACACTTCAAATATCCTATTAGATCAAGTCTAGTATGACCCAACCTAACACGCCAATATAAAAACTCGGGGGCGACAAGCAAGTGCTGATCATGTCAAAAATTTTAATAAAGCATTTGTCTAAATTACAATAATATTATGAATACGATAATATGAATCAATTTATATGTCGTATTCGTATTAATATTTTATAATAACATATAAGATGAAGTTTTGCTAATTGTAAAGTCAGTCAGTTGAATATTTGAGAAACTCGACTTGATTCAATTCACTTTACTCGAGCTCGAGCTCGGTCAAGCCTAAATTTTTTAAGCTCGACTTGATTCCATACTCGACGAGTTCGAGTTCGGCTTGACTCGGCTCGATAAGTTTGAATTTTAATTAAATCTTGAATGGCGGACTTTTCGACTCGATTAAGTTTTTGGCTAGAGCTCGACTTGAATTATATATAATATTATGTAAAGCTCGAAAAGAAAAAATCGAACTTGAACTCGGCTCGAATAGGAAAAATAAAAAGCTCGATTAGGCTCGCGAGCCTCTAAAGTCGAGTATTACTGAAATTCGTACTCGACTCAGCTTTAGAAAAAACTCGACTCAACTCGAAATTTACCGAGTCGAATTCGAATATCAACAAAAACTAGTTTCGAGTAATGAGTCGACAATCAATCTTTTGAATAATGTGAACTATTACCGTGACAGAGTGCATTCAGATCTACAAAATTTTCATTCAACTCGCATCCTTTTCTGACACGATCCGAGGCATTTTATCTTGAGCAATTATCTACCGTCGATTGTTCTGATAATCAACGGCTGAAACAAATTAAATGGGGAAGCCATGGATCGCTGTCACTGACCGTGGATTCTTGTCACATCCATGATCCAACGGTCAAAACCCATCCTTTTTTCCGCGCTCACTCTGACCCAAAATTCGAAAAAAAAAACTTTTGCTATTTAAGCTTTGCAGTGGAGTCGCTTTAAATTCACAAGTCCAGTAAAAACATACCTCCTCTTTCCTTCATCAAATCCCTAATTTCAATTTTTGGAGAAAATGTCTGGCCGTGGTAAAGGCGGAAAGGGCCTCGGCAAGGGCGGCGCGAAGCGGCACCGGAAGGTCCTCCGTGACAACATCCAGGGCATCACCAAGCCAGCGATTCGCCGCCTTGCTCGCCGTGGTGGAGTCAAGCGTATCAGCGGTCTTATCTACGAGGAGACTCGCGGTGTCCTCAAGATCTTCCTCGAGAACGTTATCAGAGACGCTGTCACCTACACTGAGCACGCCCGCCGCAAGACCGTGACGGCGATGGACGTCGTGTATGCACTGAAGCGGCAAGGCAGGACGCTGTACGGTTTCGGCGGTTGATTTGCTGCTAGTTAGTAGAGTCTCCTCGTTTTTCACGCCGTGCTTGCAGTTAATTAGGGCTTTTGGTTTAATCGGATGTTCCAGATCTGTCAAGATATGTAAATGGCAACAATTTCTAATCCAGAATCCAGATTGAATTTCAGTTTACTGATTGGTGTTCATGATTTGACAAATCTGATATATTTACATCATACTGAGTGAGCAAATAAGAACTGCTGGCACAGATTACAACAATATTGTTAAATATAAACAACCAAGCTTTTCAATGTGGAACATAGTGTTTTTCAAAATGGGAACCGCGAAATAGAATTGGCTGGTTCTGTTAACCAAAAAAAAAAAGAATTGGCTGGTTCTAGAATTGAAAAGAAAAAATTGAACAACGTTGGTATTACCAATTAAAATAGAGTTGAGACGGCGGGCCTGGGCCGGCAGTACATGTATTATTTAAATATATTTGGGCCCAATATGGACTTGTTGCTTGGGCTTACTAATATTCACTAAAAAAATTAGGATTGATTATCAAATTCATACCTGAAATTTATATCATTCGGATGTAACTTCATAAATGAGATTTTTTTAAGCAGTTTGTTAGTTTAAACTTCGTTTGTATATAAATTGCTAGATTTTTTAAAATATTTTGTATAATCTGAATGGAAATAATCACGTAATTAAAAAAAAAAAAGGAAAATGAATTATGACAAAAGTAAATATTTATTTATTTCTGCATTGACATATCACCACACAAAAAAGACAATCACACAAAAGTACCCTAAGAAGAAGATGTACACAAACTTGATATACATACATATATAGATACATATTTCTCCTTAATAGAGTAGGTAATCTTCTCTTGGAGCTCAACAAGGCACATGAAGCGAACTATTAGGGCAAAAAAGTGGAGTTCTGCAGAGCTGGCATCATCATCACACACACTCCTTACCGTTTAAGCAACCAAATCAAAGAATAGCAAATGCCTCAGATCCAATCCCAGCCCTCATTGTAATCCCTTTAATTATCCGATTTGGCTCCATCACCAATGCCCAAATTCTGAATTAATTTAATTAGTCGGAATATTATCGTTAGACTCGACATTAGGGTTTGCTGGTTTTTTTTTTAAATCTTAAAAGCCGAGATATCATAATAGGATTTACGTTATAAAATAACTGTATATTTATTTATATATAGCTAGTTTAGCTACGTACCTGTGTTAAGCAGATGACGATGATGAGATTCCATTAGAGGTTGATGATTGAAGATCCGTGGATTGTGATTCAATAAGTGGAGTCTTTTGGACGAAGAAGCAAGCTCCAATCACAACGTAGCACAGCAGCAGAACCAATCCTTTCATGTAATGTGATGTTCCGTCCTATCGAGTCGAGTCAAGTCGAATCGAGTTAATTCTAATTATATATATTATGTCATTTATAAATGACAGTGCATAGTATTACATATATAATTAATATTCCAACTGAAGTTCCGAGATTTCAGTCACAGTGTCAGAAATCGTAATATTTACTGACTTTTAGATCAGCATTTCTATTTGTACTGTATAAATTATAATTGTTGGACCATATATGATTTTCTATTATACTAGATATTTGATCGCGCGTGACAATGTTACAGTGATATGATCAGACCGTCTTTAAGAATGATACAAGAATATGTTCGACCCGACTCTGAAGACGATACAATATTAGTAGAATCTTATTATAAAAAATTAACTTAAATTTTATATTGTAATATTTTATATATATATATATTAAAAAGTTATTTATTTTTTTAAAAACTTAAACTCAAATGCTCGAGTCGTTTGATAAGTTTTGCTGATTTAGATACATGATAGATATATATTAAATAAAAGTACCTGAAGGGTGAAGGCCGTAAGGATGATGGCAAGAGCAAGCGACCCCGTTTCAAGGAGGTTGAAGTTAAGATCCATGTTGATACCTAATATCCAAGCTACTAATATGCACAAAGGAACCTGCACCATATCCACATTAATTAATTGATTACTTTAAAAAAATAATTTCATATATATTTGTAAAGTTTGTTGGTTTGTTAGTATATTAAAATGAGTATGCTCACCACAAACATTTGGATTTGGCATGCTGATCCCAAAGCAACACCTAAGGATATGTCCTGCAAATTTTACACACAAGAACTCATCATCACAGAACAGAAAGAACACGTGTATATACGACACACAAGATATATAATATATTAAATTAATAATAAATATGTACAAACGTACGAGCTTGTTCTTGAAGGCAAAGATGACAGCACCAGCATGTTCGGCTGCATTCCCCACAATTGGCAACACTATTATGCTGAGGAAGCTTACGGACAAACCCCATGAATCCGATGCTGACTGTCATTTTTATTTCATTATTATTATTATTTAATTGTCGATAATAAATGTTCAAATAATTATAATAATGAATGAAGGTACGGTACCTCAATTGTATTGACAACATACTCGGACAACAAAGCAATGACAAGAGTCATCCCGATCAACCAAGCAAACCCGCTCCAGAACCCGATCACCGGTGCCTCATCTGACACCGTGTCACTCTCAGAATCCTGTAATTCATTACCAATTATTACTAACTATATATATATTGTACATTTTATTTGTATCAGAGAACACATACTCTATTTTTAGTGATGCCGTCTTAAAAAAATATTACCTCCTATTAATTAGGGTTTGAAGTTCATTATGTTTAGATTCAATTGAAGTCGGGATGTACCCATTATGTTTAGGAGAAATTATTAATTACCACCGAAATAACATGTGTCAAGTAACTGGTGGCCCTCCAACCAATGATGTTCTGCCACGTGTCCATATACCAATCAGTTTTTGCCACATGTCAGAAAGACATTGGCTGGAGGGCCACCAGCTACTTGCCACCTGTTACCTCAATGGTAAGTAGTAATTTCTCTTATGTCTAGACCCAATTGATGTTGAAACTAAAGTAGCCGGGAGAATGTTAATATACAATGTAATAGTGAATGTTTTTAGTTGTAAGTTTGGACTTATAGAACAGTTGGTTAAGTATATGTACACTATATATAATTACGTACCTCGTCGGCTTCAAAGAATTGACGGTGAGTGACGAGCTGGAAGATGATATAGACGATGTAGGCGATGAGCATGACAATGCTGCTGGCCCGAGAGAGGGCTAGGGTCGGGGCGGCGGACCCACCTCCGGCGACTCTGAACAGCAATGGAAGTACGTGGCATAGTAGCCCTAGAAGGAGCATGATGGAGTTCACATCTGCTTGTTTCTGTTCATTTCATTTAATTAATAATTGATGTCTACAGTCATTATAATTGATCATTAAATAAAGTAATAAATAAATAAAGGAAAAATAACATATTTAGTGTCTCAGATTTATCCCCATGTATCAATTTGGTGTCTTAGAATTAAATTGTTACTTTCGACTGTCCTAGGTTTCAACTTTGTTACAATTTGGTATGTCAAATTTTGTGGTTAAATTTAATAGAAATTGGTCATGTGCTGGTCACATGACCGAATAAATTTGAAAAATTATAAATTACCCCAAAAAAGTCAAAATCGCCGAAATCGGGTCAACCCGGAATTGGAGGTGGGTGGCCAGAATCGGACGAGTGGCTGTGAAAAAATATATATATATAAAGGGCAAAATTGTCTTTTTATCTCAAACTGCTAAAATTAATCCAAAATTGGACGGAAAATCAAATCGCAACGAAATTGAAACCTGAGATACAAATATTAACAATTTAATCATGAGACACTAAACTGACACATGAGACATGGGATAAACCTGAGACACTAAATATGTTTTTTTAAATAAATAAAAAGTTACGTACCCTATCGTATTTTTGTTCACTTCTGATGTTGGCGATGCCTCCGCAGAGTAAAGATGTGCCGAGTACAAGGAGAAGGTTTGATAAGACGGAACCCAAAAGAGAATACTTGACCACTTCTATCTTCATTTGAGATAATGCAAATATTGCTATTATCAGCTCCGTTGCATTTCCGCATGTTGCATTCAACAATCCTCCCACTGCATATCACGTGTCCAATTAAATAACAACAAACCCACTATTTTAATTTTAATTCATTAATAATTATAATCAACTGATAGTATTGGCACCGTCAATGTAACAACAGTACACTAGGAGAATAGTATAGTCAGTATGTCGACTATTAAGCTTAAATTTTGCTCGTCGTTTTTTAAAAAATAAATATATGGGTCATGCATGACTTAATATTTTAATAAATCAAAGCACATGACAAGTTTTAAATTTGAGACTTCAAGGTCAAACTAAATGAGAATAGAACTATTAAATCTTAATAATTACTAAATCTAGATTAAAATATG
Source organism: Clarkia xantiana subsp. parviflora (assembly GCA_036873135.1). Taxonomy (NCBI): domain Eukaryota; kingdom Viridiplantae; phylum Streptophyta; class Magnoliopsida; order Myrtales; family Onagraceae; genus Clarkia; species Clarkia xantiana. The sequence continues at coordinate 19,460,098 of JAPTYO010000003.1, forward strand.
TGGTGTAAGCATATGTATAATTTAGGTCAGAATTTTGATTACCTGTGGGACCAGTGAAATAAGCGATTTGCCTGCACACAAATTAAAAAAAAAAGGCAATTAATTAATTAAGTAAATTCATTCAGTATTATTTATTTAATATATAGAAAAGAAAAGATATGAAGCTTAGGGTTTTGTACTGTTTTAATTGTGTATATATTATATGTCATCTTACTCTGTCAAGAAGCTGACACGCTCAGCAAGTGGAGTGAGGCCAAGCAAGCTCAGTGCAAAAATCCATGGCTGCACAAACAAACATATGTTAAATTAATTAATTAAGCAACAAATTAATAATGAATTAACAGAAATGGGAAGACAAATAATATAATTCTTTCTTTACATGATAATAATTTAAAAAGAATAAATGTACTTGCTCTATATACGAAACCCTAAACAAAAGTCAATTAAATAATTCTGCAACAAATTAATGATAATAAATGGAAGACAAAAATCATTAGCAACAAACAATATATATTTTTTATAAATAATAATAATAATTTAATAAGAATATATGTACTTTCTTCTTAAAAGAGTCAATTAGTTTATTATTAGGTCATAAAATGAAGTCAAAATGAATAAATCCAGTTCTCTGTACGTTCGTCTTGTAGTGTTTAATCAGTAAACCCTAATTAACAGAAGGTGCCTTACTCGACCAAAGCCGTAAATTTCGGCGACAATGGCGAGAGGAATCGCCGGAAATAGAACGGCGAGCTTGGTCCCTAGGATAACCTCCTGGAGGTTAGCGAGGAACTGCCGGAGAAGACGACAGGGAACCTTGGACACGATGACGAGCTCCGATTTCTTCCTCAGAGACGAGGAAGACATGTTATGTGCTGTCCGGCTAATATGGTGGTGGTGTCTGAGTATTTCCTTGTTGTGGGGCCCCTTCGTGTTCCCGCCGCCGCCGTTCTCCATGGCCGAAGCTTCGTTATTTGTCGAAGAAGACATTTTGCAGCGGGGAAGGGGTGAAACGGTGCGTAGTGAAGGGATGGAGAGTGTGTAGAGGTACGGGTGGGAATAAATAGAGACGAATTTTTGAATCTTCGTCGAAGTTTCCTGGTTTTTGGTATTTTCTAGGTTCTGATTCAGAGAGGAAACCTAAACAAACAAAAACTGGGTTTTATCTTCTTTTACTTCGGATATACAAAAACAAAAACACTCATCTTCTTCACTTTCTTTCTGTTATTATTATTATAATAATATATAAACATGGGTTATAATCGAACTGGTGCTTGAGATAAATGATCTATTAACGAACATATATGCATGCATATGGGTTGGCTAATTTATTGTCAAGTTTATTTAAACTTAAATTTATAACCATTAGATCAAAGCATTTAAATTCGTGCATAATTCTGCTCTTTCTTCTTTATATATGGTATAGTGTATTAATAGTTTAGCACGTCACTCTTTAATAAAAAGGATTCAAACTCTGAGAATGAAAAAAATAATTCATAATTAGTACTTTACTCATTATAAACTGACTCGATGCGAGTGCAGATTTGCAGATTAATCTAGATAACTTGATTCAAATGATAAACTATGGTATAATATATAGAATTTGAATTGCTACTTTACAATTATTTAAATATATAGTTTTTATTATTATTTAGTGTAGTCTGTTTAAAAAATAAATACACTAAATTCTTTTATTTGTTTTTTAATCATACAGTGAACTCACATATTTACTGAATTTGTAAGATATAGAGATCTCATCATAAGATTGTAAAATTTTAGAAGGACCAACCTCTTGATCTAGAACTTAAGGTAATACGTAAATATGTGATTTAGTATTTATATTTCAACATTCTTCACTACGTGTGAGCTGAAATATTTTGAAAACTGATCACGTGAAACTTTAATTAAATTAGAGCTTAACTTGACTTTGCGGAAATTTAAATATGCGCATTCTGATGCCAATATGAAATTTCAGACTAATCACTTAAAATATATATCATAAAACCTTAAGATAATAATAAATAGAGTCTTTATAGTCTAGTCTTTATAGTTCAACTGAGCAACCGCATATCAAATGACGAGTACCGCCAATAGGTGAAGCTATTAAGGTTTGAGTGGTCGATCGATTGTCCTTAAACTACTTGATCTAGAATTTAAGGTAATAGATATATTAACATTCTTCATTATATGTGAGCTGAAACATTTTAAAAACTCTGAAACTTTAATTAAATTAAAGCTTAACTTGACTTTGTGGAAATTCAAATATGCGCATTCTGATGTCAATATGAAATTTCAGACTAATCACTTAATAAATATCATAAAACATTAAGATAGTAGATAGAGTCTTTATAGACATTGATTTAGTCTTTATATAGTTCAACAGAACAACCACATATATCAAATGAATGAAGCTATTAGGGTTTAGGGGGCAATTACCCCTCAACTTTTAATGATGTATACTATTTACTTCAAATAATATTTTCAATTTGACCCTTTAAAATTTTACATTAGTCCCCTAATTTTTTTACATTGATTGTTTACTTTTATTACAAATCTTTACCCCTGAACAAAATCTCCGACTTAATCTCAAGCATGCACAACACAACCCACGTATATCTTGAACTGAACATGGAGAATTAAAGCTAGCTAGCTATATATACAGATCTTCTTGACGTGGATTACTATTGTCTTGACTCGACCCCTCAAATTGTTACATAATATATTTGCCATTACTCAGTTGAGTGTGACCTGCTCAAATGATCTTCTAGAGTGATATAAACCCTAGCTTAGCTCGAAGGGGCTGTACGGCTTTTAATTGCCGTACCCGAAGTTTCCGGGAAGCTCTCCTCTTTTGTTCTCTTATTATCATTTCATTTCATCCATCATCATCATCAACACTACTAGATGGATATTGGTATGGTATTCTTCCAAAAATTACAAAAAACCATAGATACGTATGTATAATTAAGATATTTATCTATATATTTCAGATCCAATTTCAATATATATATATCTTGGTCTTTTTTAAAGCTTTTCTTTTATATTTTTATTATTTACAGAAACTGCATAATAAGCGTATGAATTGTGTTTTAATCGTGAAAATCATCAAATAATATATATATAGTTCTAAATTTTAAATGCCGTACATAATGATGTGTAAATATCTGGAAAAAAAATATATTAATCAATAATAAGATATTGTTGAGTTTTAGATACCTGAATTATTAGAGTTTATGAGTTTATTAGGGTTTGTGAGTATTGAGGGAATCAATATGCTGATATTAATATATAAAAAGTTTTATGTTACTATATAAATTACTTTTTAATTAGAACTTTGCACAAACAACAGCTAACTGAGTACGTACCGGAGAAAATAAGTCGTAAATTAATGTTGAACGGAAAAATAATTGACAGAAGCCGTAACTAAAGACGCAAAGGAACTGACTATAAATAGATAATTCTACCTTCCAAAGTTGGCAAACAGACTGTGCCTACTTCCTTTCATCAACTCTCCGGTAGATATTTTCAACACCCAACGTACGTATTCATCCTCTTCTTCTTTGAGGTATATATTTATTAATGTCATTACATCTTCAATTTTTTTTTTAATTTCCAGCTGAATTTTCTAGAGGTCTAGGAGAATAGTGTTCATAACATATCTGCTCTACATATAAAATAATAATATCACACACACTGAGTTAACGTAAGAGGTAAAATGTTGGTCATAACTAATATTTTTTTTATTCGCTCAACGGAATTTGAATTTGGAATCTTCAATTAAATGATGAAGCGTTGAATCGTTGTTGTGGTCCCGAATAAGATAAGATAGTCATTGTTGAAGATGATTTATGATATTTGTCATTTTGTATTATCTTAATTAGACATCAATGTAGTTATAGAACTAACTATCTTATTTAAGTAATAGCATGTTTTTGAAGACATATTTTACCAACCAAACAAAAGAGTGGTCGAAATATTCCTACTTTTGTTATTCAAAACACATCTGGAAACTACAGAAAAGGGTAGAAGAATCGAAAACTATTTGTTGTCGAAGTCTCATTAATTGATGATACATAATACATATAGCCTAGGTATTTGACCAATCAGTATTCGAAGTCTCATTTGAATGTTCAACGTACGGACGCTGCTTGTAGCTGCTAGCGCCTGCAATTTGCAAGATATAATAATGCAAATTAAGTATGGTGCAAAAACATTACGTCATTACCAACTCTAAACCGGCTAATTAGAAATCCAATCCAGCTGAAAAACCAGACCGGTTGAGACTTTGATTCTCGCTGGAGACTTTATTTTGGAAATGACTTTGACCATATAGCTCTCATCAGCCTAAAATTGCGAAATCAATTTTATATATATATATATATATATATCTTAAATTTTTAAGGTGAAGTCAATAAGTCAATGCTTTTATTCCATTATACCGCTTCTTTTTTTAATATATACAAGATTCTTTCTTTTTCTACCACACTCTAATAGTAATATGTTTTTAATTTTTTTACCCATCAAATTTGTACCTGAAGCATTAATGTTAAAATTATTTAGGGTTAAGAACTTATAAACGGTTTAAAATTCACCCCATATTTAAAGTTTTAGCCATGACTCGATTGCCCGATTCAGGGTGAGCCCCTATTGATTCAACCCTAAATCGACCGGAGCTCAATTGGGTGAGTTTGCATGTTTATTGACAAACTTTTTGTATTAAAAATCCATACTTCCTTTTACTAATACTAACTAGAGACATCTATTAAAGAAATTTGTTTTTCTTTAAGAAAATTGAGAAGAAAAAAACCGTTGCACGTCAACATAGCTAGGGCTAGCTCTACATATGAAAGAAAACAAAAGTGTGTAGGCCACAATCATGTGAAGAATTAGCGAGAAAGGATGCTTCCTTGAAGCTTCCTTAACAATGAGAGTAGTGAAGACATCATATATATGTAACAACACCATTATTGACAAGAAGCCAAATTCTAAATGTCCAGAAAGCTAAGCTAAGCTGGTCATGGAAATTGATTGAGCCCCACATACACAGACCACAAGAATATTAACAGCGTGTGTATCCATCCATGTCTTTCCGATCCGATCCTATCATTCACCGAGCCGGGACCCGCGACAATGAACTAACCGGTTCAGGAAGGGATGTCGGCTCAAGCTAAAATTGAGCAGTCAGTCCAGACCCATTACATAAACTTGAGAAATTCTTGTATGGGACCGAGGTAACACAGACCCTTTCAGCCAATCAATATGTGACATTTGTCCACGTGTCAGTCCAATTTATGACACGTGTCATCTGTTGATTGGCTGAAGGGGTAACACATAAGCGCCACGTGCTACCTCGGTCTCATACAATAATATAGTAACTGAAAAGACCGACCCTACTTATTGGGGTGGGGTGTGATGTAGTAAACACGAGAGTCGATATGTTTAACCTCGAGTCCAGCTTGCTCGCATCCACTGAAGAAGAGAGATTCATCTTCTTTACCGATTCTACGTCTCCAGCTCATCAGAAATGCTGGTCGCCTCAATCCCGCAACTGAACGACAACTTCATGAATTCATGAACTAGACTCATCTCGTAACTGCATGTATGTATATTGAACAAAGAGACGCACATACCATATTTGTCGATCTGTACGGTCCCTGGATTAGTTGATTTCGGCTTGTAATTCTTCAGCAAGAAGCATAGAGTTTTTATCAACTTCGGATACTGCTTCACATCTACAATGATATATATGTTGAAATCAGGTGTCGAGTACAAACATAAAATAAGCAAGTGAAAGCATAACCAACTACATCTGCATACTGTTTTTTAGATAAGCTTCTGTAATATACGATAATGATCCGCAATAGCCTATGGCTATCTGATAGTCTCCTTAATCCTGTTAGTGGGTACTATTTGTAGGCTGAAGAGTTCATCAGCAAGACGTAGCAATTAAGGCGAAAACATATTTAATTTAATTTCAGTAATCTAAAGATGTCAAAAACTTACACAACAAAATATCGCTAGCGATTATCAAGTCCCAGTTCGGATTGGAATTGGGAAAGGTCTCTCCCCATGAATCTGAAAATATAAGATATATACCATTAACTTCACGCAGCATATAAATAAAATACAAACAAAAATTGCAGTTACATTGAAGCCTATCCTTTCCAAGCCACCAAATTGAAGCACCGAATGTTTCACTGTCTTTTCGTGGAAAGCACAAACTGGGCAGGCAATTGAACACACTTTGCAAATTTTTGAAGTTGGTGATAAATGCTAGATGGTAAAATCAGGAAGCCAGATTAAACACTGACTATGAGCCGAGTTTTTGTTGGAGTAGATAATAACAAAGGAGAGACTCACGCTTTATGTGAGAAAGGGCAGGCGTAATTCCATTTATGTGACAGTTATAAGCAATATTCTCTTCAATCTCCATGTCATTAAAGTCTGATGTCGTAATGTCAAGCTGATATGACTTCCGAAGAAAGATTGCAAGAGCTCCTGTTCCACTGCCAATAGTTTGAAATAAGGATCAGACCTAACATGTGTAAATAAAGAAAAGAACCATTATAAATGGAGGCCATTAGTTCGCTAACAATAGAAGATGTATACTTTAAACGATGAGAAAGCAACCACTAGAAAATCAAATTCAAATATTGTACAGTGTGGCTGATGATTAATTTAGTCATAAAAGAGAAAGAAAGGGAGACAATATATACTGGAAGAGTATCGCATACCTTCCCAGCTCAATGATGTGGCGTCCTTCTATAAACGAAACGTGTTGAACTAACCATTCTGCAAATGCAAATGTTCCAGGCCATAGTAGATTAGCATTCAGCTGATGAAATGAAAATTCTCTGATGAGCAGCTCCTGAATAAAAGCAGAGAAACAGACAAAAGTTCAAGAATATGAACAGTGCGAAGAAGCAGCATTCCAATAGAAACTTGCACAGCTGCAAATGCCATACAACCATGATCACACCAAAACTTTCCACATTAAGATCAGCACTTTTCTACAAAAAATGGAGTTCTGATGCCATGGTTTGCAATTGCAACTACGGCAGCAGTTGGAAAATTGTGGTTCGAGACTTTCCCGCATAGTGCTGAAAACAATTCTATTAAAGATGTAGTAACAAGACTTGTTGATGTTCTAAGGACTTAATGTTAGGCCACATGTTTCAACTTGTAAGAGAATTTAGTATACAACAATACATTACTCTTCTAATGTCATGCAATAAAACAAAGACCAAAATGTAACTTCATCAGAGGTATATCTTCCTTTCCCTCCAAACCCTCACAATTTGGAAGGTAAGCTGGACTAAGCAGATAACTATTTCTCTAAATACTTCTACTCAAGTACAAACAATGGACTAAGCAGATAACTATTTCAAGAGTAAAAGCAAACCTCGCCAAATGAAACGCTAGATAAATGGAGACAATTCATGGAATATTGCAACACATATGGATATGAGTCAAAGAGACAATGTGATAGCAGGAATGGGAACTAGCTACAAATGGAGAATGTGCAGTAGGAAAAACCGATACCATTCCAGGAAACTGATGCTTCCTCTCCACGTAATTCTCATGGCTCTCGGGTTTCTCATCATCTGCAACAAAGAATATAGTCGCGATCTAAGAATAACAATAGAGAAACAAAATCAGAGAGAGAGGGGGATGGAAAGAGTACCAGAGGAGGAATTATCCTGATCGGCGAATAGAGAAGACGGAGAGAAGAGAGCTATGTCCATCGGGTTTCTGCTTCTATTGAACCTGAAAGAATCGACGACGGCGAGGGGACTGTGGGGCGGCGGATTCTACTCCTCTTCTGGCGGTTGCGGCTGTGTCGTTGGTTGGAGAACAAAATTAACGGAATAGCGAATTTGTCCTGAGCTTTTCACTTTTGGATGTTTGACCATTAAAATTGTCTTCTAGTTATTGAACCGTACGTGCTACACTACAACAATAAGTTGCACTGTAAATTAGATGCGTTCAAGTAATTACGATCGTAAACAAGAACGTAATGAATGTAAATGTTTGAACGATATTCGGCCCTAATACGTGTCAATATATTATGCATTTTGAATTAAATGTCAGATTTTTATGGCAAAAATTAAAAGTTAGAATTAATTTTAGGGTTAATAACCTAAAAATAGTCCAAACTATAAGTCATGTTACTAATCTGGTGCATTTTCTTTCATTATCTATTAGCTGCAAATTTAATTATATTTGCAGTCGACTGTTTTTTTAGCCAAATCCGAGAAAGGAACAGTAATAATAATTATATAAATAAATATAGTTTGGCACCAATTACAACATTAAACTCGAGTTGTAAACAATGATATCCTTTGTCATGAAATACTACTGTACAGAGTATTATATAGTCCGAAATGGCACAATAAATTACTCTATAAGCACAATGCTTAAATGGATCATCATCACATTGTATTGTGGTGTCTATAAGGAAGAAGATATAGCAAGTAGAAGTAGCGTATCTTTGTGCTTAGTAGAGTGTATCTTCATATATGCCACCATTTTTTATTTCGATTTTCCATTGTCTTCACCAGCTCATTTGCCAATGATGCAAAATCTTCAGCTCCACATTGCAACTCTGCTGTGCGCCTACTGATTCTCTGTTACATCAACAAATACCACCAGCTTTTACCAGTTCACCAATCTCTATACATATTCATTTTCTCTTTTCTCTTCTTTAAATGCTCTTACTATCGAATTTATGGAGTCATTGGATCAAAATCCGTCAAATTTAACAGAAAAAACAGACGGAAAACCAAAAAATAACGAAAACGAAACCTGAAATGCCTATTAGTAATAATTTAAATCCGAGACACCTAAAGCAACATGGTGCAAACTTAGAACTGTGATTAGGTTCTTAACCCTGTTTAAATGCGCCACCATCGTGAATCAAGAAACCGAAAAAACCGTAGGAGATGTATATCATTACCTCGAGCTTTTCCTGTCTTTCTAGAAGCTTGTTTTTTGCATCAGCAGCTACAGAAGAGGCATCCTGAAAGAAAATCCAGTGAGCTATTGATCTAATGAGAGATTAAAAATGTGAATGAAGCATATTACCCCGGCTTTTCGATATTTAGCTTTGATTTCTTCCAGAGTTCTAACCCTCGGTTCGGATCCATCTGTTGAGCTCCCAAATAGCTTATCACGGTCTGATAATTTCGCTGCACCAAATCAACAACCACATTTCATAACCATAATATAGTTGGAGCATGCGAATACATGAAAATCGGGTTTTCTTTAGAGAGTTTAAATAAGCGTACCTTCGTTCCGGTCTTCACGCTTTTGGGGTGGAGCAGATGTGATCGGTACGGGATAATCTAATTCGATGTCATCTTAACAAAAGAGAATATCATCAGTACATGAGAAGATACTGATAAAGAAAAAATTTCAGAAAAATGGTAGAGTCCTACCTATGTCAAGCTCCACTACATAATCATCAATATTTCGCGATGGATCTGAGAATGGGGATTTTGAGAATATGGCATCCAAATGAGTTGGACTCAGTTTAGGAATATCGTGGAATGCTTTTCCTCCTTTAATACCTTTAACAATGCCCTCAATAATACCTGGTACAGAAGCCTGGAGTAGAGCAGCAATAGCTAAAATAAGGAAAAAATCAATCAAAACCCTAATTATATGGATTATGCATTGGCCTCAGTTGTTTGTATGCATAAACCTGTTTTTTCTTGGGAGATGAGGAATGATTCAATGCAACATCAGCAGCAGCAGCCAGAACTTTGTCATGCAAACATGGCAAAGATTCCACCATTCTATACAAACAGCAGTTGATAAGGGGAATTTGCTTCAACTTTGAAGATATAAATTACGGTCAAGAACCTAAAAACAGTCCCAACTATAGGTCATGCTAATCTTGTCTCAGATTTAAAATGTTGATATTCAGTGTCTTAATCGTCTTAACTATCAGATTGGTTGATTTCCACTATTTTCAACTGATTTTGGCTTAAGATTGACGTTTTAAGCAACAAATACATGTTATTTTCCACTTTTCTAAAGTATCAGATTTGTTGCACATGGTTAAGGCTTATTTGATGCTTAAAAACATGTTTTTGTTCCGTCAATTTTAAGAGAAAAAAGTGGAAATCAACCAATATGATAGTTGGGACACCGAATATCTACATTTTAAATCTGGGACAGCGATTAGCAACATGGCCTATAGTTGGGACTTCTTTTAGGTTCTTGGCTGTATAAATTAATCACTGAGATGTCTATGTGTACTAGGACTGACCAAAGGGTGTACCTGGAATTGGCTTGACCAGCTGTCATAGATATGAATGCCCATTCACCTCCACTAACCTACAACCATCACAAGAAACATCAGTACACTAGGGGCAAACAACTATTAACTGATCCTATAAAGGTGCATGATGTACCCTTATATTATGAAGAATCTCGTATGATAATACAGAATAACCATTGGCCAACTACATTTCATAATTTCTTTAAAAAAAACATTAGTTAGAAAATTGAATTAATACCATGGCTATATGCTCCCCATCTGAACTCATTGTTGCTTCAATTTTTGCCTTGAAATTCCATCTCAAAATTGACATTAGAGAGCTTTCGCTCACCAAATGTAGATCTGGCAAAGATCTGAGCAGATGTGATCCATCAAAACCAAAACAAGCAAGTTTCCCCTCAAAATATTAGATCCCAACTTCATCCTTAAGAAAATCATTACATCGGCTATAATCTTTTGGTTAAGTGACGGTGAACAGTAACCTGAGAAAGAAACTTGTACAATAGATAGCAGAACTGGAAATTAATGAAAATGTCATTTTCACCTTATTTCTATATCTCCTGTCTGGTACAACAAAACCAGCCCACAAGCTTTCCCATCTTTCTCAAATGTTGAGGTCCAACAGCATGGTTTTGCATGTTTCACTTTGAGAATTGCTTTATCATTACCCTATCAGACCTACCAGTTAGGTGGAACATGGAAATCATGAAAGGAAATCAGTGAAGCTAGTAATGAACCAACCTGAATGAAAGATTTAATGGAATAGAGACGCAAGGAATCCTCGAAGCAGATCAAGACATGAGTATCCAGTAAACTATCTTCAAAATGTGCCACGTGAGTTCTTTCTAGCACAGGCTCCTTCACAGAAGCATTCTCGGACAACTGCTTTGATAAAGCTGAAGGGCTGTCCTCTGTTAGAATAAATAGATTGTAGTTACAGATTCACAGTAACATTTGGAACCAACTTTTCTTGACTTGTCTAATGCATGTAAAAATTGCACTTGCCTATAACATACATGGAAACTGGCCTTAATTTCTTTTTCAGATGCAGCGAATGTGAAGTTCCGATGTTTGACGTGCTACCATCTATTATAAACACTTCTGCGTCCTTGGTTAGAACAAACAGAATTGCATCTCCAACAGTTACTTGAACTTTATTCTCCGGATGCTTTGGGCTCTTTAGAAAAGGTTGCATGTTCGAATATGACTTCCAAGACATTGAAATTACAGGAGATTTAAAGCCATCTGAGGAATCTGAGGAGAAGATAACTGATAATGAGCTCGTGTCAAGTACGTTCACCTGAAAAGTATCATTGTTTAGAAGCAGCCAAAGGAAGTATAAAAACAAAAGACAATAAAACAGAAGTTCCTACAAATATAATCTAAAAAAAACCATGTTCAATAATGAGCCAACTACAGTAGTACATAGTCACTCATTGACTCTTCATACGTACTCCTAAGAGACTTGATAATACAACCTAAAAAGGACAGAACTAGACTGAATTTATAGAAAATAAACAAATGAACAGTTTTTAGCTGCTATGAGGCGATTGGAGTGAAGATTTGCTAGGACATGAGAGTTTTCCTGATATGAAATTCATTGTTGTCTGCACACAAATGTTTATTAGAAAAGCTTATATGGTAGGAGAGCATGCCAAATTCACTTTGTCTAGACGAATTGGTGAATAAAGACAAAAAAGACCGTTCTGCTCACTTGGCCACATTGAAATCCAACAGCTAGTTTGGTTCCATCATCAGAAAATAGTATTGCTTGAACTGGAGAATTAAGGAGAGCGAACACAGCTTTACAATCTGGGGCTTTTCCAGGAGGCAGGGAGTGTACTGCAACAAGTTAAAACTATGTAAGTTGGTATTCATATTACCATAATCCACACAATATGATTAATGAACAGTTGCATTTTAGCTGTGACCAAGAACCGGAGATTCTCAATAAGTCAAGGCCACAAGATGCACGGGGAATTCAATAGTTGTAAACTCTAGTCCAAACACAGTTAGCTTTTTCGGCATAATGAAGCGTTTGTCATTTCTAAAGTAAAAGCAAGGATTAGTTTCTCATTTAATTATGTGAAATCTTCAAATTGACCACTTGACCAAACGTGAAACTTTAATTAAATTGAGGTTTAACTTGGCGTTGCGCTCTGGTACCATGTGAAATTTTAAGACTAACCACTTGACCAACTGACCTAAAACCTTAAATGATAGGTGCTTGGTTTAATCTTTATACTTCAACAATTACAAAAACTACACTAATACATTATGCTATTCATATTTAGTTGAAACTATTAAGCAATCTCATAGCCCACGAATGTAAGCAGGATACTAACATTGCATTATATGAAGTGTACCTTGAAGAAGTAGCCAAATTTTCAACTCTAAAGAAGTTAAACTTCCACCTGAAAAAATATATCGGCTCAACTATTTGGTGTTCAATATGAAATCTTTCACGGGGACAAGAAGCCATAAAAATTATAAAAGACATTGAACAATGTCTTACAACGTTGCCTGTTTCACTAACACAAGATTCCTACTATTGCAGCCGAAAAGGATACTGCGAGGAGAATGAAAGGCTTTATTAGTGCATAAACCTACCTTCCTCTTTGGAGCTTGTTACTAACTTGAAGCTTGAACCGTCCACGCTTTTGTTGAGACTATAAATGTAAATCTAGACAAGAGAAAAACATAGGACCTTTTACATCACTGTGGCCAAGAACTTCAAGACTAATATGAACTGGCTAGAATATTTTTCTTACCAGTCCATGATCATTGCCAACAGCCAAACTTAGAGTAGTGACACAAAAGTCTAGAGATGACACTGGAGCACTTGAATCGGTTTCTTGTATTCCTGGAACCTGACTTAAGACGCTTCAAATTAAGACTACTATGTATTTCATCTAAAAAGAGGTGAAGTAAATTCCCCTTTTTTTCTACTAACCTTGCGTTGCAAAAGGCAAATAGAACATAGCATTGAGTAAGTTGCATCCCAAATCTGTACAGATCCATCTCTGTAACCTGATATATATAATCTCTCAATCCCATTTTCTTTACTGGTAGAGAATTGGCCGGGAACACCCCCAGTCAATGGCCACTTGGTACCACCATGTCCAGTACTTGCCGGAACTGGAAATGTCTACACAACAAAAAGGCAAAAGTCGAAACAGCAATTAACACAAAGTAAGCATATATGGCATTATATGTCCAGCACAACAGAAATACAATACCTCCCACAGAACATTTGAGGATAAATGAACTAGCTTTGCAGCAGTCATGATTGGATGGAGTGTTGGTATGACAGCTGTGTACTCAAGAGATGGAATGCACTGATTACTTTCTTCCGGACACATTAAGCTCGAAAGGCAGCTATCATCATACAAGTACAACTTCCCTGTGTTTGTCAAGACAAATATATCAAGGTTGGCACTGTTCCCAGTCGTCCCTGAACTTGGTAGTAAAATCATATCCGCGAACGAATCAGCTAATGTAATGTCCACCCGCCCGATGCATCTCAATGCTCCAGATGACCATTCGAGATTTAAAACCTGCATTAAAAATACTATAGTATTTAGTGCCAGCAATTTTCAATTCATGTCACTTTGCAATCCAATGTGACAAAATAATATTTCTGAATTTGAAGATATTCTTGAGTCAATAAACGGGTGATAACAATCCCAATCAAGTTAAAGTGATTAGTTTTAGCAGTAATGTAAACTTCCTCTAATATTCAAAGTTCAGATGAACCCTCTTACTGTAATGTTTCATCATAAGGAACTGCCAAAAGGACAGAAACGGATATGATGAACTATCAAACTTCTCACCGTCAAATGCTCTTCCGATCCTACTTGATCACCGCCATAAATGAAAAGCAGGCCACTAGAATTGTTCCGTGATTTCCTTACTGAGGACCACTGCAAGACGACAACAGGGAGTCTCCTTTCTGCATTGGACAATTGTAGTCTGACAACATTGCTTGATGGTGGGTTAGCTGGTAGTTCTTTGCTAGAGGAAGAGGTTGCATGTGATGTATCCCAAAATAGTATATCTCCATCAACGTATCCCACTGCCAGAATTGACCCATCAAGAGATGCCCAACAAAGAGCACTTTATCTCTTTCTCCCCCAGATATTGCTCAGATGTACTATTCTCTAACTGACTTGCAGGATCAACATTTCCATCTTTCAGTTGGAGATCTTTACCACCTCCAGTGAAAATAATCTGAGCTTCAGAAACATCCCATAGGATAAGCAGTCCATTCTCATATGCAATAAGTAATCTGCACAGTTCCATGATAACAAAGTTAGACCAAGTAACTGATGTTATTCTTATCTTACTGCATAAACATAAGGCTACATTCACACTAGGCGTAACACTTGGACCAGCCACAGAGCACGCTTGCTAAGTTGTACCACAACACACATAAATCAATAACATGCCTAGTGTAAACAAAATGGTTTAATTAACTACCCTTACAAGGTTGATCTTTCTAGCCTTATAATGTTGTTCTTTAAGGGATTAGTCCAACTTTTTACACAGATTCAGAATCAAATCCAATCCATGCTAGCTACAGGTATGAATCAAGATGGATGTTGAATCAAGATGCCATATTAGATCTAAAACGGCACCGTATAAGGGGGAGCGATTAGCTGCATCAATTCAATAAACCAGTAACCTGCTTGGTCTGCATAAAATGGACACACGAGATTGCCTAACTGTTTAAAATATTGATTGCACCAAACTTCAAAAAGACTCCCGAAATATCAGTAAAACAGAAATCCTCTAACCAACCATTCCACTATATAATAGATATACGAAAACAACAGCTTATACCTGAAGCCTAAGAACATCTTTTTTTCTGAAAATGTCAATTTTCTATTGACTATACGCTCTAACCCATACTACAAGACATCCAATATAGTAGAGCTTGCAGTACATTCTCATGGCTAACTTTAGCTTGTAAAGCCCAATAAAATGAAGTTGCTTTAACAGTTAACACTAGAACATTATTTGATGTTTGGCCTCAAACCTGAGAAGCATCTGAAGTAAAAAACGCAGTCTAGTATTAGAGTCCAAAGTCTTCAGTAGGATGATCACTAATCATAGTAAGTTAACAAAGAGGTCGCACATCTCATGCAACCCACGAATTCCATTTCAACTTCACATTTGGACCACAGTAACAGAAAAAAAAAAAATACAATATCACAGATATCATGCTACGTCCAACTAGAGAAAGAAAAAAAGAGTAATGCCAAGTGATGAAAACTCAAAGCATATGCAGGGGCTATTAGCAAAATCATAGTTACAACCACAGAAACACTTCCCGAATGGAGAAGAAAAGATAAGAAACTAGAATATTATAACTTTACCTATTCCCTGAGGAGAAAGGTTGGTGGAGAACTCCAACAATAGGTTGATGGCCAAGAGATAGAAGTCCAGCAACTTCTGCAATGAGAGTGGAATGGAAACTAATGTAGTAATAGTTCAATGTCTTAACAATTAATTACCAAATCCACTATCTCTAAAGGTGGTGAATTCACAATAAATTAACCACCATTTTCTTAAAGAAAGAGTCATTACCGCCTATATGACCTGCAGGTATCTGATATGGCAAGCTTAACAATTTTTCACCCTCAGCATCATACTTGAGCACTGAAACCAAACCACATTCGTCACCTACATAACTGCAAAGTTTAAGGACAAAGGAGTATTAATATGAACTTAGAAGTTTAGAAAAGTAGTTTGTTCCTCTGGAAGTGCAAAGACAGAAAAAATAATAATAAATAAAAATTAGTGTCTTACATGAAGCCGGAGCCACCAATTACAGAAAATGCTGTGATATTTGATTCCCACTGTGTGAAAGAAACTGAACTCCTTTTCTCCAAATCCCAAACCTTCAAACAGTTACGAAAGATATAAATACCATAGGTTTGGTAGAACTGAACAGATCATAAGATTACAACAATAAATAATACCTGGATATAATTGTCATTAGAGACACTGATTATGAAACCCTGGTTTTGGATAAACTGCAATGGAGAAGGATTATTCAGTACTCAAATGAAACCTAAGCAGGATCCAAGTAGTGACACGTAAATGCGAAACAATCTTAGCTCAAGAATGAAGCAACAGCAATCCAAGATTCAGTTCACCTTTCAAATCTAATAATAAGATTCTATTATTATTATTATTACTTGCTTGGTGTGGTATTGCAGGATAAGTGATGTAACAAAAGAAAAATGTGTATGTAAGCAAAATCACCTCCAAGTGTTTAAAAGGCAGCTGCTTTGGGGATATGAGAAGCCCTTCAATGCCATCATCACCGATCAGTTTAATTCGGCCATCTCTGAAAGTAACAGATGTAGTCAGAACCGAGAAGACTGGCGTATCTACTTTTGATGCAAAGTACAATGAAATTGTTGAGTGACATGCATCAATCGCGAGTCAAAGATGCAGAGTTTTGACTCACAATGTTCCAATTGCCAAAAGTTGCTGGATTGGATCAACAGAGAGAACTGATGCCGTGGATGGGATACCATAATGAACATAAACTTGAAAATCTATATCCTTGTTCTCCAAACTACCTCGTGGCAAATTTTGCTGCAATATACATTCACGTATGAATGAACAACTTTTCGATATTGAAATTTCAGCACAACACAACTATGGCGGATGTTGACAATACTCATTTTCTACTTTTACAAAAATCAACCATGAATTTTATCTCCATTCTTCACTGTTCATCTACTGGAATAAGCCAGTGATTCCTCTCAACCAGCTCATTAACATGATTACAATCTCTTTCTCTCGTTCATAACTCCGATCAACATCACCGCACAGGAGGTGGAATCGTAGAAATAACAAAGTTCTAAGCTAATAGCTACCAGCATTCATTTCTAAATAATCTGAGCCAAGTTAGTTAAGATCATAGCAGCTGAAGAAAATAGGATATAGCTAAAACCGAAGTGGAACTAAGCATGAAATTAGTTGATCAAGAACCTGAGAATGGTGTATGGCCTTCTCCAGTAGCCGCTTCGAGAACATGACGAATCGTACAAGCGAGCAACTCGAGAGCTTGCCGTCTTGTAGACGATGACTCGGTCGTTTTCTTAATGATTGAATCGATGAGATGAGATTAATTGAAATTGAATTGAATTCGTTGGACTCGACTAGATTACTAAAGTAGTATCATACTTTATAAAGTTAGAAACGAAATTATGTGAACTTGAAACGAACTAAATTAATTATTTCTATCAAGCTTAAAATTTAGTCTTTAAAGGCAAAAAATAAAAGTATATATTCTCAAGTTTTTTTTATTTGGTTTAATTTTGAAAAAAAAAAAAACTAATAAATTTATATTTTATTTTAATATATTTATGCTTTATTTTTAAATATATATTTATTCGTCTAAAAATATTATTGCAATTTATTTATGCACAAAACCAAAAGTCGAAATAGATTTGAATTGGGAAAAATATGTAAAACATGCAACATGTTTGAAAAAAATGGTTTGATGGACCAATATGTTTTAAAACGTACAACATGTTTGAAAAAGATGGTTTTATGGACTAAAATGTTTTAAAATGTACAACAAGCTTACAAAAGATGGTAAAATGACGTATCGTCCACTTGTTGTCACTAGTTTCATTAATTGGACACGTGTGGATCACGTTTTTTAAAAAATAATAATTATTATTATTAGTATCTACATCCAACCATTAATAATCATTGTTATTTATAAATTAATTTCTTACTTTAATTATTAATTTTTTTTTTAAAAAAAATGTGTTCCGCACGTGTCAACTTAATGGATAACAAGTGGACGGTATGTCATTTTAACATCTTTTGTAAGCTTGTTGTACATTTTAATACACATTTGTCCATAAAACCATCATTTTCAAACGTGTTGTAAATTTTAAAACATATTGATCTATAAAACCATTTTTTTCAAACATATTGCATGTTTTACATACTTTTCCATTTGAATTTAAATTTTTAGTTCAATTCTGACTTTTGATTTACATCCTCAATAAACCGCGATAATATTTCTGAATGACCTAGTATAGGTTCATACATGTAATGGGGGCTTGAATTAAAACCAACCTCATGTTTAAGCTCAAAATTTTACATTAAGATTTTTTTGAGAGTAAACGTAGATATATTCCATTAATATTAATTAGATTATGTTTAAAAATACGAAAATATATAATGAATGAATATATTAAAATGGAATTGCAAAAATTATTAGTATTTCTCAATATTAAGAGTAAAGTACTATAACCATATATTTAAAATCTCAGTATAAAATGCTTAAAAAAACACTTGAAAGTATATGTATAAAATTAAACGGTGCGCGGTATGGATAAGATGACTCATCATGTTATGTAATGTCCGAACTCTCTGATTCATATGCGAACATATCAGACATTTGAACAATTAGCCCCATGTATTTGATGGATATACGCTCAATTACTACACTAACAGACCAATCTTGATAACGGAGCGACGAAACTCATGCCCAAAACCTGATCGAGTGCTCAAGGTATGTTTACTCTTCAAAGCACACACAAAAAACACGCACTCGGAAAACGCCGTGCGGACTAACTTGGTCCACATGGTCTAGAACTCGCGAACTAGCCCAGCTCGCGCAGTCCAAAATCGTCGGTGGACCACCCGGGTCCGCCCAACCTCGAATGGCCCTAGTAAGATGTATATGTACGCCTCCCACATATTGCATGCATATTTACACAATGCTCTCGCACCTCGCTGAAGCTTTTCATGGGCGCACATATCTCTTTGGCGTCCTTACACCTCGCTTAGTCCATTTATGAAGCGCAACATGACAACGTATACGCCTCAATATCAACATCTCCAAAGAGATCAATATGAGCGCACGTTACAAACACGTAAACCACTCACATCGCTAAACTACGAGAGGTATGACCACAATACCTAGATATGATAAACTTATATGTGATTAAGGATTATCCAGGAATAAATGGATCAACCCCTATAAATACTTGGTCATTTCCATTATTAAAATGTTAATCACTATCTCTACTCTTATGATGTCCATTTATCTCTCTATATCAAAACTCTAATTTGAGCGTCATAGTGGGTTTATTGGGCAACACCCCAGTTACCTTATTGCAAGTTCTCAAGAAGCATGACGTAACGGAAAAAAGGCGAGGCCCATAACTAATATCAAACACATTAAAACAAGATCCAACAGTATTAATTTCGTCAACATAGCATCATAAATACACCAAGTCATTCAGTTAAGCCCAAAGTCGAAGAGTATTTCAGATATTTCTATCATGCTCTAAGAGCACCGTGCTTTTAGTTTTTTTTTTTTGTATTTTTCTACTGCCCTAAAGGTGAACCCGGAAAATTTATATTATTAATAGTATGATGCATATATTAGGTGTGGTTAAAAAAATTCACGTTTTCATACTTTTAAGTTTTACATATGTTACAATTAAGTCAATCATATAGTAATAAAAAAACAAAAAACATAGTACTCTTGGAGCATGGATTTTTCTACTATGCTTTGGGAGCACCATGCTTTTGGTTTTTTTATTTTAGAAAAATCCGAGTATTCCCCGTTAGTGTAATGATTGATTTATTAGGAAAAATTAAGATAGTGAAACGATACTCTCCCTATAGTTTAGATGCTAATTCGACGATTTTTTTTGAAGCGGGGTGCATCTATGCATACCATGAAAGCTTGGGGTGCATCGAAGATAATAATAACTGAATGTAGTAACGTACTTTCTCTTTGCTGGTCTCATTTCCATCCATCGCGTTAGAATAGAGAATAAGCACCAATCCATTTACTTCTGCTCTATATACTATCCAAGATTTCTAGGGTTTATCTTCTGTAAATCACTGTTCGGTGTTAATCCGCGACGGATTGGACAATTGGCAATGGAAGGGGACTGCAATGGAGGGATGCTGTACCACGAGGTTCAAGAATCGAAGCTCTGCGCTGTTCACTGCGTCAACACTGTCCTCCAAGGCCCGTTCTTTTCCGAGTTCGATTTGGCAGCTCTCGCTTCCGATCTTGACAGCAAGGAGCGCCAGATGATGATGGAAGGAGTCCGTAACGCCGCGTATCCCGCTGAAGGAGACTTCCTTAGTCAGGAGTCACACAATGTCTCACTCGACGGCGATTTCAGTATCCAGGTACTTCACCTCCTCTCCCATTAGCCAGTGAACTCATTCCTTTTATAAGAAGATTTGTGAATTAGTCCGTTTTCATCAGGTCATGTGATTTCCCAATGACTCGAGCTTCTTTAAGTCGAATACGTCACGTTATAGAGCTTTCATTGATTATCATGACTTTATTGGATGCGTCATGTTCTCCGAGCTTTCTAGGATTTCTGGCAAATTAGTTTGGTTGATTTCGCTGCTCTATGTAGATACATTTTAAACTAAGTAGTAAGAAGTCCTAATATATAGGCAATCCGACCTTGCTGTGGTTTCTTTTGTATGCTAACATATCAAGTTGAATCAATGAACACGTATTGAAATTGATGGCACCTTGAGGAAATGATAGAGATGAAATTTTGTTAAGAAAAATGCTTCCTTGTAGACGCTGGCAGGTGTGATAGATGAATCAATTAGCGTTTTCAAGCCAGAAGCTGGTAACCTTTTCCAGCATGTTATTGTTTTATGATACCACTCTGCAATTTACCTTTTATAGAGTCAAACTAATAGGTTCATAAGATTAACTGTATATGAGGCAGCTTATGCAGCAGCCCAGGTAGCACTCCTTATTCTATGTAAGTTGCATCCTTGTGGTAGTATGCATTACATCATAGCGAGTTAGTGACATAACCGTGTGTGACTATCGCTCATACCTCAATAGTCAAAGAGATCATGTGGATTTTGCCAGTGTGACTTCTGTTTCCTAGACTGCTCAAAGCTCATTGGGAGGATGAAGTGCTGAATTAATAGGACTTCAATTAACATATCAGGAGTTGCAACCTCTTCTTTGGACATTAGAACAAGTGACATGTAGGGACTTGAAATCCTAAGGAGGAACAACTAGGGAATATCTTTGTTATGGTTCCCTGAACAAGTAGAATGCGAAGTGGTTATATTCCTATTAGTGATCTTTGTGTTATTAGAATGAAAACACATTATTTCAGTGCAATAATATGCTCGCTTTTAAGGAGTTTGTAAGCCCGCATAGTTGGAAATACTATTGGGTACAGATCATAATGCACCGTATATGTTGCCTCTCAGAGAATTCTTTGATCTCCTTTACTTGAAGGTGGAAGATTTTATTTAAATAAAAGTTGAATAACTAATGAGAAGGTAGTGGGCTGGTAAGTTAAATATGTGTTGTGATAATACCATCTTAACCCAAATTTCATACTTAAGCAGTGGCACGCGTGTGCATGCATATTTTAGATGAGCCACCTGAGCACTAATAAAATGAACGAATAATTTTCGACGTTGATTTCTTGCTGAAAGCTTGGTTCCTGCTCTTCTGGTTCATTTTCCACCAGTGCATGAATAATGGTGTCTGTTTTTGTGTGAGTTCCATTTGAAGGTCTCTATTTGTTGAACGTACATATATTATGCCTCTCCATTGTGTGTCACATAATTTTGCCATACAAGCTGAGAAAAAGTGGATCTGCCACTGTCGTTCTAAATTATGTACTTAAACCCCTTTAGTTACCAAAGCTGCTTAACTTGACAATTCTTTTTTGATGTCTGCAATCTATTTTATGTATGCCAGTTGATCATCATGTATTTGCATGGCCTTGCAACTTGCAAGAATTTGGTTCTCAAATGTTGTTTCCATGATTAGCATCTAACTGGTAGCTGCCGTGAAACTGTAGTTGGATATGGCATAAACCGATTGGTGCACAAATTATGATCTTCACTAGACACCTCCAAGGCATCCTCCCCCCTTCCATCTCTGTATAGTAGTCATCATCTACTATTACAATAGGCTTTCCATTGAGCAAGGGTTCCTGATTTTCGGTTTCATGTCCCGGTGTAAGCTTTAAGCATATTATTTTATAAATGCTTCCTTGCCTTCTATTTGATGTGCTGATGTATGTCTAGCAGAGCTGATAGTCTTACTTTGTTAGGAAAGACAGTAGAGACAAGATTTTATTACAAATAAGAAGTCCTTTTTTGTGTGCAGGTTTTGCAAAGGGCTTTGGAAGTATGGGATCTGCAAGTGATTCCATCAAACTCACCCGCAGCTGAGACTGCACAGTACGATCCAGCAAACGAGAGCGCATTTATATGCCATCTGCAAGACCACTGGTTCTGCATACGGAAGGTGAGCGGAGAGTGGTATAATTTTGACAGCCTCTACGCTGCTCCTCAGCACCTCTCCAAATTCTACCTTTCAGCTTACCTCGACTCTCTGAAAGGCTTCGGATGGAGCATCTTCATAGTCCGAGGCAACTTCCCGAGAGAATGCCCTATATCTTCAGCAGAAGCTCCTAGCAGCTACGGACAGTGGCTTTCTCCCGATGACGCAAAGAAGATATCAACATCCTCGAATCAAACGTGGGCCCCTCCTCCTCCGAGTATTACGAGTCAGCAGCAGAATTATACGACAGCTTCTGAGATGGAAGATGAGGATTTGAGGGCTGCCATTGCCGCAAGCTTGATGGATACCAGGTCGAGCAATCCCACTACTACTACTACTACTACACAAGGTGGAACCAGTATTGCTGAAGCTGCAACAATGGAAGCTGAGGATGGCAGAAGCAGAAGCGGTGCTGCTGAAGCTGCGGTTGCTGCAGCCGAGGCGCGTAGAAGAAGAAGCAGTGGTGCTGAGGAGAGTGGAAGCACTGTTGAAGCAGTTGCTGCTGCAGGAACAGATAGCCAAGATGGACAGAAAAATGAGTGAAGAGAAAACTACAGAAATGCTTGTTTTGTGTTCATTCATACTTTGCATAAAACACTCTGCACAAATGTTGTTTCATTACTATTGAATTGAGTTGAGTTTGTACCGCAACTCTGCTTTAATAATTCTCTCAATTTTACACGTCTAAACATTTTTTTTTTGTTTTGTGCTGTGGATTTTGTGATGTCTTTTGTTCTGCTGGAACTCTGGAAGGAAGCACAACTCACATAAGTGATCGGATGGTTGAAAGAAGCAACTATTTTTTTTTTTGTTAGTCACGTCCTCAAGTTAGAGACCGAATCGAATTACTTTTACAAGTTAGGGGAGTAGCTATCTATCCACCTTTTATCTACACAGGCAAGTTAAATAAAACAAATAAATAAATAGTGTATGTATGATCAATGATGCGGAAAATAATGACCTTAATTTGAAAGTTACTTTTAAAAAACGAGCTAAAAATTGGTAAAAAAAAAGAAAAAGAAAAGAAGAGCTAATTTAAAAATTATTTAAAAAAGATCCCTTTTGAGTTTTGGGATAAATATATAAATTACATATCGGCTTCGCGCCAGAATACCGCGCAGGCCCGGCCCGTGAACACCCCTCGTCTTCTCATACGGTTGTCACTCACTGTAAGGGCCAAACCCTAAATCTTAATGCTAAAACCTCCCTGTTGATTCTGTACCTTTTGACGATTGCTTGCTAACTGAACTTTCCTTCTCTTCGACCTGTTCAGCACCAGCACTTATAATCACTACTATAGCTGTCTGTCTCCTATCCTGATGGAACAGCAACTGCTCGCCACGGATAGACAGGTACCTCAGAGAACTCTTCTGAATTGCGATTGTATATTAGTAAGGAATAAGGATTATGAAGCTTATGCGTCTCTACTCTCTACTTGTTCGGTTCGGCTGGAAAATGAACCAAATCCTAATTACTTCATCCTCCTGACGGACGAGTGATTTTCTTTTTCTTGAGTTTGCAATTTGACTATTTGTATAGCAACGAGCTTAATGTTATTTCAGACTTTATATTTTCTCCTATATTAGTGGTCAGTGAAATGATTTGTATCTAAGGAGCTTTGATGGACTGCATATATCATATTATCAACGCTGTGCTCTCTAGTTCTGTTACCTGTACAGAGTGTACATTTCAGTTTTAGCTGATAAGCCAAACTAGTAAGCTAAATTGTTGAAGTAGACGGAACGTTGGAAACTTATCAATGTGATAGAGAATTTCCTTGCTTGACGCACCTACCCTCGATTTTATATTTGCCGAAAAAAGTTCGTTCTGATTGAAGAATAATGTTAGGTGGCTGTATCATATAGATAGCAGGTTTATGTTTCACTGATGGTTCTTACTTTTTTGGTGAAGCCATTTAGCTCGGCCATCTCAAAGAAATTTTAGTGTTTGTCGATACAGGATACTTTAATCGAAAGTCCTGTCTGCAACCATCTTTAAAAACAGCAATTAGCTATTAAAAAAAGTAATTTAGTGAAATGGTACATTTGATAAGTTTCAAATGCTACATGGCTGTATCCTGTATGTATCTTTACTGACCCACTTGTTTGTTTCATTTGTGGCAGGTTCTAATTGAAATTGTTAAATTGGCTCAAAAAAGAGGAATAAAAGGTACAAAAGGAAGTTGGAAAGACTTTTTGAATGTGTATGATAGAAAATTTGGGGCTTGTGTAAGCGATCCATCTAAGAGGCCCAATGATGTGCTTGTTGCTTTCCTGATGACATTTACCGATATGGATTGTTCTCTGGTAATTTTTTTTATCTAATGAAGGTGTTTTTCCTTTATTTATTTTTTACATCATAATGATCTGTGAGTATAATGCAAATCCATTATTGCGTCTTTTCAGTTTTTGGCTAGAGTTATACAGTGTCATTCCAATCGTAAGGTAGTGGAACAGCTGAAGCAGGAATCTCCAGATAATGAGTGTCTTGAGCAGGTATGTTCTTTATGCAATATAACTTGGTGCTTTGATATTATGTTGGTGCCCTAATAATGGCACATTTGCTATCTTGCTTCTAAAAAGAGCAAAAAATTTCTATCTTTCTTTACATCCTCTTCTCTAAATATATGGGTGATTTTGTCAGATGCATTTTTTTATCACTACACTTGACTTATCCATGCCGTATATATGTATGTACCTGTATCGTGGTATTTATATTAGTTTTCATTTTTTGCTAGCTTGTGCTTACTTGTTGATAGGTATGCTATATTTGATTCTGCAGTGACTTATCACTTAATATTTGTGCCACTTCTCAAGTTTTAGTAGCTAAAAGTGCCAAGTCAATGAGATGCTCATTTTAAAAAATTGTTATTTCTATTATTTGTATATTTATTATTCATTGTGCTGTTAACCATAAATACTAATAATATAGTTTTGCCCTTTATATGACATGTGCTTTCCCAATGTATATTGATAGTACAATTGGTGCCAACTTGACTTTTCTATGCAGAGACTCGTCCGTCTAACTCTTGAGCATCCTCAATATCCAATAGACTATTCCTTTCCCTCCTTCAGCGAGGTACGTCGCTGATCTAACTCTGAAGTTCTACATAAATGATGGTGTCAAAGTTTAAATATAGAGAAAGGCTATGCTGCTATTGTGTTTGGGGGTACAATGTAACTTATACTGCTATGCTTCAACCAAGCTTCTAATTTTCTTTTGTATAGTGCCCTCAAGTAGCCTACAAAGACTTGCTAAAAGTTCGCAAGAGTGCATATTTATGTCAATACAGTATGAGTTCTATCAGTGAATCAAATGAAAGGAGAACCAATAAAATGGCTGTTCAATGAGACAGGTTGAATATCACTTGTCTTGTTAGCTCATATTTTTATTTTCCTCTCATAAGAAAGTAACCTGGACATCTTTTAAAAAAACTAGTTATCTGTTTCTTCTCACGCCTGTCTTTCCTTATTCTCTGTTTTAATAGTAATCATATGATGGTGATGCAGGATTGGGTAGTAACAAAACTCTCTAGAAAGTCAAAGTTGATGAGACAAACTGCGATGGTAGCTGTTGACTGTGAGATGGTTCTCTGTGAGGATGGCAGTGAAGCTTTAGTGAGAGTTTGTGTGGTGGATCGTGATTTACAGGTACATATTTTGCCATTAGTTTTGATTTGGTGCTGGTGCATTACCTATGAAATCCTTCCTGAATATATATGATTCTGTTGAATACTGTAACAGTTTGAATATTATTCAGTTGACATACTATAGCTGTATCACCAGAATGACCTGGCTGCATAGAGCTCCCCATTAGAGAGTTTTTTTTCATAGAGAAAATCAGTTATCCCTTTAGTTTTTGTTTGTTCTTTATGCTTTCCTTCAGTGGGTTTCAAGATTCTTCTCATCCATAGATGCTGCAGCCTCTAGACTGTTCAACAATTATTGATTTACTATGTTTTCTGATGTTTGTCGAATCTTGACATCTGTAGATCAAGCTTAATGAGTATGTAAACCCTGGAAAAGCTATTGCTGATTATAGAAGTGAGATTACTGGTGTTACTGCAAGTAACCTGGAAGGAGTTACGTCCTCTCTGGCTGACATACAGGTAGTTTTTTGTGTATGTTTTTTTTTTTTCTTCTCTTATTGATTAAATCCCTTTTATTTTTCAAAGAAATTTTACACCATGTACTTATTTTATGTTCTGCAGAAATCCTTGAAGAAAATCTTGTCACATGGAACTATTTTAGTTGGTCACAGTCTAAACTGTGACCTGCAAGGTATGTATGTGTATATATTATTTTGAAATTTGTGGTTAAAT
Source organism: Clarkia xantiana subsp. parviflora (assembly GCA_036873135.1). Classification (NCBI taxonomy): domain Eukaryota; kingdom Viridiplantae; phylum Streptophyta; class Magnoliopsida; order Myrtales; family Onagraceae; genus Clarkia; species Clarkia xantiana. Next base: position 19,487,050 of record JAPTYO010000003.1, read on the forward strand.
TATTTAGTCAAAAAAGAGTACCAGTTTTGCAGCGCTTTGGTTTCTTGACTTGAATTTTACGCACTTGTTTTGTCTCAGCATTGAAGTTGGATCATGCAAGAGTAATAGACACCTCATATATCTTCAAGTACTCAAATGGACTTACCCAGCGAAAACCATCTTTGAATAATTTATGCAAGGCAAGTCTCTATTGGTTTTCATATAATGTTATATCATGAAATCTACTTTTTGACTTAGGTTTGTCAGTTGAAGATGGGATAGAATACTAATTTACTAAGAAAGACTGCTTCTCTTCTTGGCTTTGCTTCAGTTGGTTTTGGGATGCGAAGTTAGAAAGGAAGGAGCACCTCATAACTGTGTAGATGACGCCCGAGCAGCAATGAAGCTCGTCCTAGCTGTAGTTGAGCGTGGAGCTCCTGATGATATGCTCTCTATTCAAGATGATGTAAGTTAGTTCTTCAGCGTCTGTTTGTTAATTTCTCTGGCTGAGAATTTGTTTGATGATTTTTTTTTGTTGTTGCTGTTTTAGGTGCCAGATTCTGAAACAGCAAAGCTTTTCATTCACAGGATACCAGTTAATGTACGAGTTGAAGAACTACGTAGAGCGATATCCGGGGACTTCACAGTTGAATCAAAGGTATGATCAGAAAATGCTGTTTTAGTTCCATCAACTACTACTAGAAATGCTCCTGAAAAAAAGAAGACTTATGAATCATGATGATGCATACATCAGAATTGTGTGTTTTGGCCATCCATCAGAATTGTGTTTGTTATGGTAACAATGAATGTTGGTTTGGTGCAGCCTCCGAGATATGCGGATGCAGTTAAATACTCAGCTTTTGCCATCTTTGAGAGCCCTGAAAAGGCGGATCAAGCTTTTGACAGTATGAAAGGCAGCTTGGAAATGGTGCTTCTTCCCTACTTGCTCTTCTGCTATATCATCATCATCATCTTCTTCATATAGCTAAAATAAATCAACTAGACTTCTCCTTATCATCATCATCTTCGTCTTGTGTGTTCAAATTTCAGGACTCATATGGACGGTCACAGAAACTCACTACACTTACAGTCAGCAATGGACGAACTGCCGAGATATACGTTCGAAAGATGGATACTGATGCTGCTTCCTTACTGAAGAAAAGAGTCGCTGCTGCCGAAACTGCCGGTGGGTTAATTGCTGTTAAGAAACAAAAAACAGAGGACGACAAGCAAAATCACGCGGAAGAGATTGAGAAATTGAAACAGCAGCTACAGCAAAAGGATAATCAACATAAAAAAGAGATTGAGGAGTTGAAGAAAGATGTTTCTGCAAAGGATATGCAAATCTCTGTTCTGCATAAGATGGTGGCGCAGCTCAAGGAACGACAAGAAAAGGCGAGAAAAAAAGGCGTCTTGCAAAAATAGGATACTTCTTCGGTACAATCGTTCATCATCAAATTCATCAGACAATTACCGATTCTAGTGAGTAGCATCAGTTTTGCTTTTTTCGGGTTTAGGGTTTGGCCACTGCAGGGACGAGTTCTGTGAGCAGCATCAGTTTTGCATTTTTTCGGGTTTTGCGTAGATTGTTAGATTAGATCCTAATCATAATTTTTGTTCATTGTAAGAATGTAAGCTGTATGATGCCCGTTTTCTCAGATACATCATCTATTTTGATTATTGACCTTATTTTATGTACTTCGGATTGTTAAAACAATAGTATGGATTCTGTTCAGTCCTCCGGTCTACCTAGGGCTGTCAAATTTACCCGTGACCCGCAAACGACCCGTTCACGGTTCGGGTCCGGTTGACCCTAAACACGCCAACGGGTCATTTACCGGTCAACCCGTTATTGACCCGTTGGAGCCGGGCCGGGTATGGGTTTAGGGCAATGACCCGTACCCGGCCCGTGACCCGTGTAAATATCGTTTTTTTTTTGTATCTTTAATTCCTAATTTAATTCTAGGGTTTAGGGCAGGCGACCCGTGTAAATTCTAGGTTTGGAAGCTTGAATTTGGTTTTGGTTCATTTGGAGTTTGGTTGGATTTGGTTTTGGTTCATTTGGAGTTTGGTAGGAGTTTGGTAGGAGTTTTGTTGGAGTTTGGTTCATGTTCGACCCGGGTCACGGGTCAGACCCGGGTCAACCCGTGACCCCGGGTACGGGTCTGCGACCCCTGACCCGTGGTGACCCCCGGGTCAATCACGGGTCGGATGGTCGGTGACCCGCGGGTCACGGGTCACGGGTTGTGACCCGTTGACAGGCCTAGTTCTACCACATCTGAAGTATTTATTTGCACCATATCAAAGGGTAGTGATTAATTTAAAATTTCTAGAAATGTATCTGTGTACTGCAAATTCTACAAATTCCTTATATGATATATATTAATTTTCGATTATTCCGATCCAATTTGGGTATTACTAACAGTTTATTTGTCGGAAAAATGATATATATTCCGAAGGAAAGATTCTATAATGTTCAGATTGTATGTATCAATAAAATAGACCTAAAAGTTGAGCTATATTACAACACTGCCATCTAAAATACTTTCGGAATAGTTCGGAATGTTTTCATGGAATGTATATCATTTCTCTATTTGTAGAGATTATTTTGTAGTGCAAGAATTTATTGGTTAGCTTCAACAAATACAAAAAATAAATAAATAACGGGGATTAGAGTTCTCCATCAATACAACTTTCAAATGACTAATTAATTATATTTAAAGTTCGTGTATATAGGGCCGGCAATGGTTGAGAGTGAAAGAGATCAAAGGAGAGGAGATGGTGAAGATGGATTATTAGAGAGAATTGTGGAAAAGAAGGGAGGCATGAGAAAAGATCTTCATTACGTTCACAGCTATTACAGTCTACAGTAAAGTGTATATATAGATATAAAGTTTCTACAGACACAACTTTGGTCCTCAAACTAATGCAGTTTTGTAAAATATTAACTTCAAGTACTTAGAGTGTATGTATACCTCTATCATTCCCCATGAAAGTTTTGTTTTTAATCTTTCAAAGTTTTATCTCCATGACACACTAAACTTATTCAAACAAGGAGATCCTTCTGCACACAAGACTGAACAGTGACAAGTAAATCCCTCAAAGACAGTGTATAGAGCTGTCAAACAAATACTGAGATCATAGAGGCAAGATAAAATTTGTGATAGACTGAGAACTTGATATCTGATAGAGTCACACTTACTGAATTAACCACACAGAGGATGATCAAAGCAAACAGCTAAGAATTGAATATTAGAAACATAACCCCTACTGAGAGCTCATCAACCCTTTTTGAAAAGTAAAGAGGTTAGAAGTTAGTAAGAAAGTAAAAGAAGTTTTTTTTTTTTTTTTTTTTTATGTTTTATATTTGGCGATGATGGAAGGTTTCCATTTTTCCTTCATCTTCACTCCTTGTTTTGCAAAATAAAGTGGAGGCAATAATCATCTTTTTTTTTTTTTTTTTTTTTTTATGAACAAAACAAGTTAGAAGAACAAGTTAGAAAGAGAGATGAGACTCTAGCATGAGACATTATGTAATCAAAACATCAGGATCTTAGATTGTACACCAATCAACATAGGTGTAGGTAACCCACATAGTTTGACTGAAACAAAACCAACCTCCATTCTAAGCAACAGTGCCTCCTTAGAAACATCAGTAATTTTTTATTTTTTTAAAAAAAAAACATTGACAGATTCACACAACAGTAATAGAGAGGAAGCACATAGTCACTTGATCTAAGAGCACAAGAAAAATCCTAACCAGGTTTGACAAGTAGAGACTAAAGATAGCAATCAAATACCATGATCATGAGTTGTAAAGGCATTTTGAAGGAACATGGTATAGGATCAAAGAATTGGTAAAGCTTCAAAAGACTGCTTTGTGTTGAAAAAAAAAGGATCAGAGGAGGAATGACAGAAGAATACTAATCCTTAATACAGGAAGTAGTATTTTGCAAACCTGAGTTACATGGTGTTGGAAGAAGACCAATACTGTCACTAATAGTTGCTGCAGAAGTCATGATAAAGGAAGTGATCTTTGCAAGCTTCACATGTGCTTGTTTCCTAGCTTCTCCCAGAGACAGATTATGGCAGGCACCTGCAAAAGAGGATGGAGAAAAATTCCTTAGAATAGAACTAAAGACTTGAATTGGAGTTTGAATTGATGAAGAAGATAATTCTTGGATTGAAGAAATGCCAAGTTTCTGTCGCAAAGGCACAAATGACTTCTCTGTGAGAGGTTTGGTAAATATATCGACAATCTGTTCGCTTGCTGGGATGTAATTAACCAAGATGACCCCTTGTGACACAGTGTCCCTGACAAAGAAAAGGTCAAGCTCAACATGTTTCATCTTAGAATGATGGGTAGGGTTAGCTGAAATGGATACTGCACTAGTATTGTCACACCAGACAGTTGGTGGAGTTGAAAGTTGTACACCAATTTCAGTAAGTAAAGAAGAAACCCAGATAACATCACAGATGCATTCAGCCAAGCCCCTATATTCCGCCTCTGCTGTTGATCTTGACACCACTCTTTGCTTTCTTGAACACCATGTGATGAGATTACCACCTAAGTATAAACAATGACCATTTGTAGACTTTCGGTCATCAAGATTTCCTCCTAAATCCAGAAAAACCAGTCAAAGAAAGATTAGAAGAACCTCGAAACACTAAACCATGATCAAGTGTCCCCTTAAGATATCTAAGAATCCTTTTGACAGCTTTCCAATGTGTCTCAGTTGGAGCTTGTGCAAACTGACTTAGTTTATTCACAGAAAAACTGATTTCAGGTCTAGTGCAGCATATATGTTGAAGGGCACCAATAGTACTTCTAAAAAGAGTTACATCCTTCATCAAATCACCTATAGAAGACAAGGATGGTGAAACAACTAGAGGAGTTGGTGTTGGGACTGTGTTAAGCATGTCAGTTTTGTCCAACAACTCTAGTATATACTTCTTTTGGCTTAAAATTCTGTACTCATTGCTGTAGTGCACCTCCATTCCAAGAAAGTAGTTGAGTTTTCCAAGATCTTTCAAAGAAAAAACATCATCAAGAGACTTAATGATAGACTCAACTAGAGAAGAATCTGAACCTGTGACAATTATATCATCAACATAAACAAGCAGATAAATTCTTTCAGAACCTGCAACTTTGACAAATAGGCATGTGTCAGCAATTGACATCTGAAAACAAAGATTATTCAAGACAAAATCCTTGAATTTTTCAAACCAGGCCCTAGGTGCTTGCTTCAGTCCATAGATTGCTTTCTGAAGTTTGCAAACTAGTTTTTGTCCATTGGAATCCTTTTGTTCAAATCCTGGTGGCTGCTTCATGTAAACATCCTCAGTTAGGTCCCCTTTTAAAAACGCATTATTTACATCCACCTGTCGTAACTCCCATTGAAATGTTAAGGCAAGAGATAAAATAATTCTGAAAGTTATCAACTTTGCAACAGGACTATAGGTCTCACTGTAATCAAACCCTAGCTGCTGAGAAAATCCTTTAGCAACGAGTCTTGCCTTGTATCTGTCAATAGTACCATCTGATTTCTTTTTTATTTTAAAAATCCACTTACACCCTACAGTATTCCTTCCTTGAGGAAGGGATGTAAGTACCCAAGTGTTGTTCTTGTTTAAAGTCTCAAGTTCCTTATAAACAGCAGATTTCCAATGTTCAAATTTTAAAGCTTGCTTAATAGAAATAGGCTCATCAAGGGACACTACAAGGGCTTGTGCATAAGTTGGATTTTTCGATTTGGTTCTTGTAATCATAGGGTGAGTATTAGTGCTTCGTTTATTGACCCCAGCTTGAGTAGTAGAAAAATTAGGTATAAATTCAGTTACCTCATGTGAAGAAGTATGCTCAGAGGGGAGATTCTCAAGTGTTGTTTGAACACCTTCAAACATCTGGTTTGGAAGTTGAAAACTGACTTGTTTCCTTCTTTGGTAAACCTTGAGTGGAGGAGCAGAGGAAGTAGGAGGAGTAAGAGAGTGGTGTGATGACTTTGATGGAGAAGGAGGTTGGGGAGGAGGGACTATCTCAGTCTGAATATCAAAGGATGATGAATCAGGTGTTAGCCCTTGAGTAACCTGAGGAGAGTACATAAAAGATAAGGTGTCAGAAGATGAATTAAAAGAATAAGATGAAGAGAAAGAGTCGAGAAACTTAGAATGAGATTGACTAGAGAAAGGGAAAACATTTTCAACGAATTTCACATGTCTTGAGATATATATTCTCCCTGATGAGTCTAAGCACTTATACCCATGATGAATATCAGAGTAACCAACAAACACACAAGGTTTTGACCTGAAATCTAACTTGTGAACATTGAAATCCCTTAGATGAGGAAAGCATAAACACCCAAAGACTTTTAAGAAATCATAATCTGGTTTTTTTATATAAAGTTTCTCAAAAGGAGATTGATTTTCCAGAAGTGGAGTTGGAAGCCTGTTTATAAGAAATACAGCAGCAAAAAAGGCATCAGACCAAAACCGAAAAGGAAGAGAGGAATGGGCCAGTAAAGTCAGTCCAGACTCAACAATATGTCTATGTTTACGCTCTACTATCCCATTTTGTTGGGAAGTATGTGGACAGGTTCTTCTATGGAGAATCCCTTGCTGAGTAAGGTAATGATGAAAAGCACCATTGAATTCACCACCATTATCTGTTTGCACTGCTTTTACTGTGGTACCTAATTGTTTTTCAACAAACTTGTGAAACAAAACAAATACAGCAGCTACATCAGATTTGTGAGCTAATAAGAATATCCAAGTGAACCTTGAGAAAACATCCACAATGCTCAAATAATATCGTTTTCCACTAGATATTATAGGAGCAGGCCCCCAAACATCTAATTGGAGAAGATCAAGAACCTGAGTATGTGAAGTTGAGGAAGGAGAGAAAGGGAGACAGTGACTCTTGCCCATAGAGCAAGTTGTGCGATGAAATTTTGCATTATCTGTGAATTTTGCACCTTTGTCATTCAGAACCAGCTTCAGCACTGAAGAGGATGGATGTCCTAGTCTTTTGTGCCAAATCTCAGACTTGGAACAATCAACATGAGAAACCAAAGCAGAAATAGAGTGAGAATCAATCAGATTTTGAAAAGATGAATTAGAACAATCATGTAGATATAAGAAACCATCATGTATATTATTGCAAACATGCTTTTCAGTTTTAACATTGACACTGGTGTTATCACACTCTTTATTACACTGACTCGAAATAAAGTCACCCATTATATGACTCTCAGGACTCATAGAACTAGGACTCAAAGAGTTAGAACTCTTTTGACAAAGACTCTTAGAACTGGACACAATACTAGACTGACTGTAAGGACTCTGAAACCTGTTGGAATGAACAGGATCTTGTTTATGACTTAGATAAGTAGTAATAGGACCACCACCAGCTTGAACTTTCTTCTCATCATTAGTGATACCATCATAAGGTAAATGCAGCTTATATAAACCTCCAGATTCAGTTCCCTCCAGAAGAGTTTCCTGAGTGATCAAATCCTTCACAATGCAAGTAGATGGGTTAAAAATGAAAGAAACATTATTATCTTTGGTAAACTGTGAAATTGACAACAGATTTTTAGTGATATTAGGGGTGAGTAACATATCTCTTAAAAGTAAGGATCTGGATCTAGTAGGAACTACACTATGACCAATATGAGTAATGGGAATAGACGAGCCATTTCCAACTAAAACCTTACCTGGACCATTGTACGAAGTGGATCGAGCCATGGTGTTGACAGAGTTGGTAATGTGGTTTGTAGCTCCAGAATCTGGGTACCAGGAAGAAATGCTCTCAGTTGGATGAGAGGAGGAGGGTGTGTCAGAGGTTGGTGTAGGGAAAGCATTCACTTGAGGAGGTACATAAGGTTGAGGAGTGTCAGAGTACAAGTGAGGATGGGTAGCAGGAGTCATGACCTGCACCTGATGATTAGGAGAAACAAATTGTACTGAAGATGTGGACGACGGTTGATGAGAAGCATTGTTAGGGAAAGGAAGTGAAGTGAAGGAGTTCCTCTGTGGATTGACATGCTGAGGGACAAACGAACTGGAAGCATGTACTTCAGGATAGTACACAGGTTCAGAATGACTCCCAAACTCAGTAAAGTTAGCACTGGATGAAGTTCTGTTCATCAAACCATTTCCAGTAGTGGATGAGGATGGCTGCTGAATTTGATACTGCTGAGTATGGTATTGTTGATTACCAATGCCTGCATATGACATATCAAACTTATGCCAACACCTGGCTGCTATATGCCCCAGCTTTCCACATACTTGACACAGTGGCCTATTGCCTCGATTTGCACCTCCAAAAGACATCAGCTGACCCTGATTTGGTGTTGCAAACTGATTACGCTGCTGTTGTGGAACTGCTTGCTGCTGAGTATAGGTAAAGGGAGTCTGTTGGTTATAGTTTGGTTGAGTCTGAGGGAAAACCAGATTGTTGCTAGCAGATCTTTGACTAGTCTGGCCTGTATTCGTGAAATTAGATGCACCAGAAGAACCAGATCTATTCGAAACACCAGCAGTCAAGGCAGCAGAGTTCAAGCTCAGATCATCAATATTAAACAGAGAGTCCTGCATCCTAGCTTCTGCATCCATCAAAACACTCGACACAGTGGCTAAATCATAGGGCTGCTTAATGGCAGACATCACAGCAATAATATGCTCAAAGTCTCTAGATAAACCACCTAGAATAGTACTTATCTGCATAGTCTCATCTATAGGATGACCTGAACTAGCCAGACAATCACACAGAGTCTGAATCCGACTAAGATATTTACGCATAGACAGATTCCTTTTCCTTTGCGTTCTAAGACTGGACATTAACCTCATAATCCGAGTAGTAGACGCCTCAGAAAAAATACCTTGAAGAGACCTCCATATGGCCCGAGCTGTTCTGCAATTGACCAGACTAGGCAAAAGACTCGAGGAGATGGACGATAGTAACCAAGACGCCAGAGCACTGTCAACCTGCTTCCACTGAGTAAAAGCTGGATTGCGAATCTTAGATCCAGAACCATCGGGAGCTGCTATGAACTCCGGAATGTCAGGAGAATCATCAATATGATCCTCTAAGCCATGGCTCTCAATCAGGAACTCTACCTGCTGCCTCCAGAGCAGATAATTGGAATCGTCTAGCTTAATGTTGATGGTTTTGTTCGAGAAGTGTTTCGCTGAGTCCGCCATTGACTTGAAAACGCGAGCTGAGGAGAAAAATTTGAGAAATCTGAACTGAGGACTAGAAGACTGAGAGAATCGCAAGACGAAGGAAGGCCTGAGGAAGAACGATCTACAAAGTTTCAGTTGCCGGATCTAATCCCTGGAGCTCTGATACCATGAGAGTGAAAGAGATCAAAGGAGAGGAGATGATAAGATGGATTGTTAGAGAGAATCGTGGAAAAGAAGGGAGGCACGAGAAAAGATCTTCATTACGTTCACAGCTATTACAGTCTACAGTAAAGTGTATATATAGATATAAAGTTTCTACAGACACAACTTTGGTCCTCAAACTAATGCAGTTTTGTAAAATATTAACTTCAAGTACTTAGAGTGTATGTATACCTCTATCAATGGTGCGATGAAAATCAAATAACCATGGTTATTCGCACCATTTATTGCAATGGTTAACCGCACCATTATGGTGAGGGGCGGTTATGGTGATGAATCTTGTAACCGCAATGGTTATGGTTATGGTTATGGTATTCAGTCCATAACCGCGGTTATAACCATCACCTCTATATATATAATATTAATATATATATATATTACTAATACTTATATTGTTATATATATATATACATTATTATTATACTTTAATTATTAGTCAAATATTATAATTATAATTATTATGTTCCCTGTCCCACCCACCATTTTTTTGTCTATATTTCTTATTATTTAGTAACCACAATTGGAAGTGATATGCGATTGAAGATGTGTTTTTTAAGGGTTAAGAACCTATGAAAGGTCTGAACTATCACCCATGTTAACGGGAGAGGTCTGAAATTTAAAAAGTTAATAACAGAGGTCTGGAATTTCAATTTTGTTGATTTGAGGTTTTCCGTCCATTTTTAGGGTTAAATTTAACAGAATTGTGTGAAATGACATTTTTGCCCCTTTAATATTTTGTTTTATTTAATATCTTATTTAAGGAAATGTGAAATGACAATTTTACCCCTAAAGTCAAATTAAAACCACCCAACTCCGGCCACCACCACCCGACTCCGGCCACCACCACCCGACTCCGGCGACCACCACCTCGACTCCGACGACCACCACCTCGGCTCCGGCGACCCGACTCCGGCCAAAAGCTCCGATCGGAGCTTTGTGGCTCTGGTCGGAGCCACAGAGCTCCGATCGGGGCCACAGAGCTCCGATCTGGAGCTCTGTGGCTCCGGTCGGGGCCACAGAGCTCCGATCGGAGCTTTTTGGCTCCGATCGGAGCTTTTTTGGCTCCTATCGGAGTCCAATCGGGGCCGGTGGCTCCGATCGGAGCTCAATCGGAGCCTTGGTGGTGGTCGCCGGAGTACGGTGGTGGTCGCCGGAGTACGATTGGTGGCCGCCGGAGTACCGTGGTGGCTTCAAGGGCATTTTGGTCTTTTCACTCCAAGCATGTGAGGGGCACACTTGATAGAAGGCCATTTTTGGAAATTTCTTTTATTTCCGGTCACATGCCAAGCATGTGACCAACTTCCGTTAGTTTTAACGGAAAAAACTAACGGAGACCGCTGTTATCAACAAAACAGAAATTTCAGACCTCTGTTATTAACTTTTTAAATTTCAGACCTCTCCCGTTAACATGGGTGATAGTTCAGACCTTTCATAGGTTCTTAACCCGTTTTTTAATTAAGTGAAACAGTGAAGTTATGTTTAATTTGGATTTCGTGTATGAAACAATGAATGTATGTTTACTTTTCTTGTATGAAACAATGATATTGTATTAGTTTGAATGATTGTGGTTAAATGGTTTAATCGTGGTTAAAAACCATGGTTATGGTTATGGTTATGGTATGGAGAATCATAACCGCAGTGGTTATGGTTATGGTTATGGTTATGGTATGAGAGAAAAAAATATGGTATGGTTATGGTATTAGTGTTATTCGGACCATACCCTCACCATCGCCAGCCCTACGTGTATATATTTAAGGGTTAAAGGTCTTTTTGGTACCACATGTTTGCAAAAATTACACTGTTCATACCACTAGTATTTTTTTCGTACCGAATTGGTACCATATGTTTCCAAACCTTACTGTGTTGGTACCTCCGTTAGGGTTCCGTAAAAAACAGTCGTTAAATGGCATGTGCCATGCACGTGACCAGCCTAAAACTTTCAATTTTGTTACAATTTAGTCCATCTAATACATCCCCAACTTTTATTTTGTTCAATTTAGTCCTAAAACTTCAAAACCAAACCATTTCCCCAAATTGACCTAGCTGGACCTAGCCATGGGCTAGGTCCGACCCTGGGTCATGGTCGCCGGACCCAGGCGACCCCGACCCAGGGTCGGACCTAGCCCTAGGCTAGGTCCGGCTAGGTCAATTGGGACCTAGCCCCAATTGAGTTAAATCAGGGCTAGGTCCCAATTGACCTAGCCGGACCTAGCCTAGGGCTAGGTCCGGCTAGGTCAATTTGGGAAAATTGTTTGGTTTTGAAGTTTTAGGACTAAATTGAACAAAATAAAAGTTAGGGATGTATTAGATGGACTAAATTGTATATGTTATACTATTCAATTCTTGATGATGAATTGATTTGATAGCTCAGACAAAATTGAAAGTTTTGGGCTGGTCACGTGCATGACACATGCCATTTAACGGCTGTTTTTTACGGAACTCTAACGGAGGTACCAAAACAGTAAGGTTTCGAAACATATGGTACCAATTCGGTACGAAAAAATACTAGTGGTATGAACAGTGTAATTTTTGCAAACATGTGGTACCAAAAGGACCTTTAACCCTATATTTAAAGGGTTGATTATAAATAGGGTTAAGAACACAATAGGGGCCTGAATGTTCGCCCATGTTGCCAAAAAGGGTCTGAATTGAAAAAACGTATTATTAAGGGCCTGAATTTTGAGTTTTGTGTTTTTTCAAGTCTCCGTCCAAATTTTCTGTTAAATCTAACAGATTCACGTGAAAAGACAAAAATACCCTTTTGTAATTATTATACAATTTATCAATTTAATTAATAAAATGTGAAATGTCTAAATTACCCCTACACACTAATTATGCCCTTAAGGCCACCACGCTCCGGCCACTGCCCGGCGACCACCACCCGGCTCCTGCGACCGCCACCGGCCTCCGGCGACCGCCACCGGCCTCCGGCGACCGCCACCGGCCTCCGGCGACCGCCAAAAAAGCTCCGAATGGAGCTCCGAAGCTCCGGTCGGAGCCACAAAGCTCCGATCGGAGCTTTTCTGTCGTCGCCGGAGGTCGGAGGTGGTCGCCGGAGGCCGGTGGTGGTCGCCGGATGCCGGTGGTGGTCGCCGGAGGCCGGTGGTGGTCGCCGGAGTCGGGGTGGTGGTGGTCGCCGGAGCTGTGGTGGCTTAAAGGGTATTTTCGTCATTTTAGGTCAAACATATAAGAGACACACTTTGGTCAAAGGGCATTTTCGGATTTTCAAATTATTTTTGGTCACATGCCAAGCATGTGACCACTTTCCGTCACTTTTCCGTCACTTTTAACAGAAAAAATAGACGGAGACCTCACTTATACACAAAACTCAAAATTCAGGCCCTAAATAATACGTTTTTTCAATTCAGACCCCTTTTGGCAACATGGACAAACATTCAGGCCCCTATTGTGTTCTTAACCCTTATAAATATTATTTCATCTTCTAAGTCAGGAATGTATTTTTATAAGTTTCTCTATTTTTGGCCGAAGTTTATCCTCCGAATTTAGACAGGAAAAATAGAGAGAGGAGAACAAAGAGCTTGGATAGACACGCACACGCCTGGTTGGGGGACAAAGCAAATATCAAGAAACGGAAGAACAATAGGTGGACCCCAGCGATGGAGACTGCCGCCGCTTCGACGGAAGATCTCTCCTCCTCCTCCAATTCCGCCTCCACCTCCGCTGGGAACGCCACCGCTGAACGATGGATCTACGCCATGTGGCGCCACCATCAACATCTGATGGACAGATTCGTTCCGTTCGTCAAGTACCGCTGGATCACCGTCCTTGTCATCGCATTCATCTACTTCGTCCGCGTCCTCTGGCTCCAGGGCTTCCACGTCGTCACCTATGCTGTTGGAATCTACGTGCTAAACCTCCTCATCGGGTTCCTCTCCCCGCAGGTGGATCCTGAGATCCAGAACGGTCCTGTACTCCCGATTCGAGGATCCGATGAATTCCGGCCATTCGTACGACGCGTCCCGGAGTTCAAGTTCTGGTACGGGATCGATCTAATGCCTCCTATTTTGCATTTCTTCCTTGCTAATTGAAGAAGAGCTTTCTCTATGCCTTGTGTTCCTCATCGTGCTAAAGAGAATTAAGATACTATGAATAAGGCTTCACATGTAGAACAATTGAAGTCCTACATCTTCAAATAAGATTTTTAAAAAAAATTGAATCTTGCTAGCATTTTCATGAGAAATGATTGGGAAATGGAAAAATTTTCTTGTTGATTTGACGGAATATAGTTCTTCTGGCATCTAGGATGTTTAGGATTTTGAAAGCTGTGATCAAAATCAAGGTGGATGCCTATAAGTTCAAGATCATATAAGTTATAACTCCTTTTAATCTCTGGATTGGATGATAATATGATATTTGAGAAATGATAGAGCTTGTAATCAACTGTAATATCATTCATCAAGAGTTTGTCTAACCTCTCCTTATGGTATGATAAGAAGCACCGGCCTCTTCAGCTGGTTAAATAGGAGGTGATAGCAACCTGTAACCGAACTCCTCATCGTTCTGGATCAGGTTAAGTGTAGATCATGGATCAGGGATAATCACGAGAACTAGAACTAGTATCTACTTGATACAGTGATTTGATTATGTTGCAATCACAAGTTACTTAAAGTGAATAACACTGGTTAGTAAACACTTGACAATAGTAACTACTTTTTGCCATTGCTTCAGCTGCAAGTGAGATGAGAACACAATTTGTGGATAAGAACCTTGCTTTGTGCATAAATTGCAATTCACAGCAACTGCTTTGCTCTGTTCCTTTTTGTTGGATTACATATCACACTAACTCAAAGCTATATTCATTCATTGATTGAAGGTTATCGGTGACACATGCATTCTTGATTGCATTTGTAATGACATTCTTCCCAGTCTTTGACGTGCCCGTGTTCTGGCCAATACTGCTTTTCTACTGGGTAGTGTTATTTACTGCAACTATGAGGAGGCAGATTACCCATATGATCAAGTACAAATATGTGCCATTTACTTTCGGGAAACAGGTACGGATTATTGAGACATCGCTTTCTAAATTTCATTCCTTTCTTACATAAACATAAAACTGGAGTCTCACCATTTGATTTTGTTTGTGGTGTTTTTCATTTTAGAGGTATGGAAAGAAAGCAGCAGCTCCTTCAGCTGAAACCGCGGAACTTCTAAGAGCTTAAGTAAGTAGCCAAATCTCTTGAGTAGAGTAAACTTATCAGAACCGCATCGCTTTCCTTTCTAGATTCGTGTCGGTAACTGAGGAATGCCATGTTGGGCGATTGAACTGAAATCGAGTAGTTTGTGTATCATCTCGACTGTTTCATTCCGGTGCCTTATTTCTGATGTTTGTGGTTTAATGGCTGTTACTTGCAGTTTTTCTCTGGTTAAGGGAAGAGATGCAACAAAATGCTTATTTTTGTGAACTAAATATTACAGGATGGATTATCAATTTCCCTTTGTCAATTGAAGCTCAAAGTTTGTGTTTTTTGGCTGGAAAGTTTCATGATCCCCTGTAGAGATGCTATGCTAACTTTTTTTTTTTGGCCAAATGCTAACTTTTCATTCCTTTCCTGCCATGATTTCGATTTTCATCACGTGGGATTTATTATAATTGTCATAATTACTAGTCAACGATGTTGGTTGATGAAAACGATAAGAACGGTAGCTGTAAAATAGGGATGGCAACGGGTCACGGGTACCCGCCGACCCGCGGGCACCCGACCCGATTTTGACCCGATGACCTGCCGACCCGCGACCAGCAGGACGGGTTCGGGTTAGGGTTCACGGCGACCCGTCGACCCGACCCGACCCGAGCTTTCATTTTACATATATATCTAATATATGTATATTATATAAAACTATACGGGTAATATAACACATAGTCAAAATAACAATTGTTCTAATTAATGGGGTGATTTATATTTGAATTATGAGTTAATTTAATAATTTATGATTTAAATTTGGAGTTGAATTTGGATACGGTAACATAGAATTTAGAATTTAAAATTTAAAATGATAAATTATACCTCACACGGGTTGACCCGACCCGAAAATGCATGGGACGGGTCCGGGTCGACCATATTGACCCGCGGGGCGAGTCTGGGTCTGACGATACCCGCCCCATTGACATCCTTACTGTAAAAGTGAAATTTAAACATTAAATATTGAAGAAAAAATATCAAAATTCTATTTAAAAAAAAAAACAGTAGGTCAAGATAATTGATACTAAAATAATTTGGATATTTTTTAATATGCATTTTGAAATATAGTTGAGAATATTTTTTGTGAAGGCGTGCGTTTATTGGTAGTGGGCCAAATTATGCAAAGTTACAGACTAGGCCTTTTTTTTCTCTCGGTCGATATAGGCTGGGCCTTAAATAGCGATTTAACCTTATATTATTTTTGGGTCGTACCATTCCTAAGGTTACATATTGAATTTACCCTAATTTACTAACTCTTATAAAAAAAAATTATTAGCATTGAAATTCAAATTAGGGTGCAATGCAACTTATCGCATTAGTTTGTAAGCATACACTTTTGTTCTAATCTCCATTCAGTTCTTTATATTAGCGAATGATTAATCACGCCTTCTGAGTCGTGTTTATTTAATTATAAACGCTAAGTTTATAATTAAATAAAATTATAAACTCCTCGTGTTGTATCGGGTTGAGTTTTTTTTCGTGTCGCGTTTATATTAACTTTATAGGCACAATTTCATTTCGTGTCGTATTCATGTTAATCCATTACAACATAAAATAAATTCAGCGCAACACAAACACGACAAATCTTACAAAATTGCCTGACTATTCCCCACACAGTTTTCAAAAGTTTAGATGATTAAAATATATACTAAATTTATCTTACGTTACTCTTATTTTTGTTTACTTAGATTTTGGCTAATAATGAAATTCAAATTATAGTGTAATACATTTTAATTTTATGTTGATTTTTTTCTTCAAAATCACATTATAGTTGCTAACTAACGCGGTGAAATAAATAGAATGCCGCATTTTTTACATGCACTTTTATACGTATCTCCATTTTAGTTTTTCATATTTACAAGTGATTGGTCGTACTTCCCGATTTATGTTTGTCGCGTCTTATACTGGATAATAATTTAATTAAAACGAGTCATGCCAAGTTTATGGTAGAATACACTTATATTATTTTTTTAGTTGTGCCATTTCTCGGATCTTAGCATGTCTTGTTTGTGTTAACATGTAAATACGATCTCCTTTCGTGTCTCATTTACAATGACTCATCAGAATACGAAAAGAACTCAGCACAACACAGACACGATACATCCCGCACGAAGTCCAACCCTACTCTCGTATAAATATATATTCAAACGTATAAATAAAATACATAATAAATTGTTCATAATTTACTTTTATTTTTATTTTAAGCAAAATGGCTAGCAATGAAATTCAAATTGCAGTGTAATACATTTAATCACATTAATTTTTATGCTTAGTTTTTCTTCGGGTTCACATTTTAGTTGCCTTCTAACATCGGTGAACTAAATAGGATATCATATTTTCGGCATGCGCATTTATGCTTATCTTCATTTAATTTTTTTAGATTTTTGATATTTGTTGAACCTGCCGAGTCATGTTTCTTGTTTCTTACAATATATATATTAGTTAAATTTAAATGAGTCATTTAAAATACATAGTAAAATAAAATTATATTATTTTTTATTGTGTCGTTTCTCAAGTCATACTTAGTATATTTTTTTTGTCCTCGTGTTGTTTCAAACCCCAACCCCATTGACAAGATCTCCTTTCGTGTTGTATTCGCATTGATCCATTAGAATACGATATTAGCTCAACACAGCACAAACATGACATAACCCGCACGAATTCCCAACCCTACTCCCTACTTAATTAAAAAAAAAAGATAAAATCATATTAAATTTCTCATAATTTACATGCCCGCTTTTTGTTTAACTTGAAAAAAAATATTTCAAATTAAGTACATATGTTCACATTAAATTTGATGATTATCTTTTATTTCTTCAAGTTCACGTTTTAGTTGATTACCAACGTCAATAAGATATATCATTTTCGACATGCATTTTTTTTATCTCCATTTCAGTTTTTCATATTTACATGTGATTGGTCGTACTTTCCGAATTATTTCTCGTGTCTAATGGTGGATACTAATTTAATAAAACTAGTCATGCCAATTTTATACTTTAATAAAGTTATATTATATTTTCAATTGCA
This sequence comes from Clarkia xantiana subsp. parviflora, assembly GCA_036873135.1. Taxonomy (NCBI): domain Eukaryota; kingdom Viridiplantae; phylum Streptophyta; class Magnoliopsida; order Myrtales; family Onagraceae; genus Clarkia; species Clarkia xantiana. The sequence goes on from JAPTYO010000003.1 coordinate 19,504,659, forward strand.
TTTATCGGATCGTACCGTGTCTTATTTGTGTTGACATGTAAATACGATCTCCTTTCGTGTTTTATTTACAATGAATCATCAAAACACGAAAAAGAACTCAGCACAACACGAACACGAATACGACACATCCTCTGCGAATTTCCAACCATACTCTCATCTAAATATATATTATATATTCAAAAATATAGATAAAATACATATTAAATTGCTCCTAATATACTTTTATTTTTAAACAAAATGGCTAACGATGAAATTCAAATTGCAGTGCAATACTTTTGATCGCATTAATTTTTATGCTTATTTTTTCTTCGAGTTCACATTTTAGTTGCCTTTTAAAGTCGGTGAACTAAATAGAATACCATATTTTTGGCATGCACTTTTATGCTTGTCTTCATTTCATTTTTTTTTAGATTTGTGATATTTTTTGAACCTACCGAGTCGTGTTTCTTATTTCTTAATATATATATATATATATATATATATATATATATATATATATATATATATATATATTAATTAAGGGTTAATTACCAAATTGCTAGCTGAACTTTTGTGAAAGTGCAATTTGCTAGCCGGACTTATTTTTGTATCAAATCACTAGCTGAACTTTTGGTAATGTGCAATTTGCTAACTCCGTCAATTTTTCCGTTAATTATGGAAGAACTATACTTTCTAAAATTACTAAAAGTACCCTAAAGTTCTACTATTATTGTAAAATAACCTCAAATTTTATATAAAAGCAAATATAAATCTCGAATAAAATTTATAATTATATATACAAACAATATATATAAGTTAAATATATAATCCCAAATTTCAAAAAATTAAAATTAAATATTTTTATAATTTATGTTTTTATAATTTTTGAAAATATTTTAATAAATTAATTTTTTTGCATTTTTAAGGTGTGTTTTTTCTGTAATATATTTTTAAACATTTATTATTTTGATTTTATATAAAACATCATGTCTTTATATTATCATACTAAAACTTTAGGGTGTTTTTAGTAATATTTGAAAGTATTTTCCATCCAAAACTAACGGAAAAATTGACGAAGCTAACTTTTTGCACAATATAGAAAGTTCAGCTAGCAATTTGCTACGAAAAAAAGTCTAGTTAGCAAATAGCACATTCATATAAAGTTTGGCTAGCAATTTGCTAATTAACCCATTAATTAATTAAATTTAAACGAGTCATGTAAAATTCATAGTAAAATGAAATTATATTATTTTTTGATTGTGCCGTTTCTCGAGTCATACCGATTTTTTTCTCTCGTGTTGTGTCAAACCCAATTGACACTATCTTCTTTCATGTTGTATTTGCATTGATCCATTAAAATACGATATGAACTCAACACAACACAAACACGACATAACCCGCATAAATTCCCAACCTTACTCCCTACTCAATTTTAAAAAATATAGATAAAAACATATTAAATTTTCATAATTTACTTGCTCGCTTTTTGTTTAACTTGAAAAAAAGAACCACATTAATCTGATGCTTATCTTTTCTTTCTTCAATATCACGTTTTCGGCATGCACTTTTGATTTTATCTCCATTTCAGTTTTTCATATTTACATGTGATTGGTCGTACTTTCCAAGATACGTTTCTCATGTCTTATGGTGGATACTAATTTAATTAAAACTAGCCGTGCCAATTTTATAATATATTAAAGTTATATTATTTTTTAGTTGTGCCATTGCTCGGATCCTACCGTGTCTTATTTGTGTTAACATGTAAATACGATCTCCTTACGTGTCTTATTTACAATAAATCATCAAAATACGGAAAATAAATCAGCACAACACAAACACGACACATTCCCGTACGAATTTCCAACACTACTCCCGTCTAAATATATATTCAAAAGTATAGAAATACATATTAAATTGCTCATAATTTACTTTTATTTTATTTAAAAAAAATGACTAGTAATGAAATTCAAATTGCAGTGTAATACAGTTGATCACATTAATTTTTATGCTTATTTTTTCTTCGGGTTCACATTTTAGTTGCCTTCTAATGTCGGTGAACTAAATAGGATACCATATTTTCGACATGCACTTTTATCTACATTTTTTTTTTATATTTGTGATATTCACTGAACCTTCCGAGTCATGTTTCTTGTTTCTTACATTATATATATATATATATATATATATATATATATATATATATATATATATATATATTAATTAAATCTAAATTAGTCGTGTATTCAAAAGTATAGATAAAATACATATTAAATTGCTCCTAATATACTTTTATTTTTAAAAAAAGTGGCCAACGATGAAATTCAAATTGCAGTGTAATACATTTGATCACATTAATTTTTATGCTTATTTTTTCTTCGAGTTCACATTTTAGTTGCCTTCTAAAGTCGGTGAACTAAATAGGATACCATATTTTCGGCATGCACTTTTATGCTTATCTTCATTTCATTTTTTTTTTTTTTTAAGATTTGTGATATTTTTTGAACCTACCGAGTCGTGTTTCTTATTTCTTAATATATATATATATATTAAATTTAAACGAGTCACGTAAAATTCATAGTAAAATGAAATTATATTATTTTTCGATTGTACCGTTTCTCGAGTCATGCCGATTTTTTTCTCTCGTGTTGTGTCAAACCCAATTGACAATATCATCTTTCATGTTGTATTTGCATTGATCCATTAAAATAAGATATCAACTCAACACAACACAAACACGACATAACCCGCATGAATTCCCAACCTTACTCCTAGGGCTGAAAGTAAAATCCGGCGAGACCGAAAAACCGCAAAAAACCGAACCGGACCGTATACAGACCGTTTGTTATGTGGTCGGATTTTTTGGTATCATTCGGTTTTTCGGTTCGGTTCGGTCCTCATGTCTTAAAAACCGTGGAGACCGAACTAGACCGTAGTTATTCAATGATATAATATAATATGATATATATTATATATCATATTAAGATAACTTAAAATTTTTCTTAAGGAAATCAAATATCTTCTCTTTTTATTAATTTTGGAACTTTTAGTATATTCTATAAGTATTAGTTGTATGAAATTTTGTATAGTATTTTACATAATTTTTGTTTAGTATTCTAAAATTGGAGAAATTTTAAATATTGATTATTACGTTCGGATTTTCGGTTAAAACCGAAAACCGAACCGAAAAAACCGTACTAAACATGGACGGATTATTTTTTTCCATATGGATTTTTGGTCGGATTTTTTTTGTTGAAAAAATCCGGTCCGAATAAATCGGACTCCGACCGAAATAGCTAAAAAACCGGTCCGACCGAACCGGTTTCACCCCTACTTACTCCCTACTCAATTTTAAAAAATATAGATAAAAACATATTAAATTTTCATAATTTACTTGCTCGCTTTTCGTTTAACTTGAAAAAAAGAACCACGTTAATCTGATGCTTATCTTTTCTTTCTTCAATATCACGTTTTCGGCATGCACTTTTGATTTATCTCCATTTCAGTTTTTCATATTTACATGTGATTGGTCGTACTTTCCGAGTTATGTTTCTCATGTCTTATGGTGGATACTAATTTAATTAAAACTAGCCGTGCCAACTTTATAATATAATAAATTTATATTATTTTTTAGTTGTGCCATTGCTCGGATCCTACCGTGTCTTATTTGTGTTAACATATAAATACGATTTCCTTACGTGTCTTATTTACAATAAATCATCAAAATACGAAAAATAAATCAGCACAACACAAACACGACACATTCCCGTACGAATTTTCAACACTACTCCCGTCTAAATATATATTCAAAAATATAGAAATACATATTAAATTGCTCCTAATTTACTTTTATTTTATTTAAAAAAATGACTAGTAATGAAATTCAAATTGCAGTGTAATACAGTTGATCACATTAATTTTTATGCTTATTTTTTCTTCGGGTTCACATTTTAGTTGCCTTCTAATGTCGGTGAACTAAATAGGATACCATATTTTCGGCATGCACTTTTATCTTCATTTTTTTTTTTTATTTTTTTTTATTTGTGATATTCACTGAACCTTCCGAGTCATGTTTCTTATTTCTTACAATATATATATTAATTAAATATAAATTAGTCGTACAAAATTCATAGTAAAATAAACTTATATTATTTTTTAGTTATGTCGTTTCTCGAGTCATACCGATTATTTTTTCTAATATTGCGTCAAACGCCATAGACACAATCTTCTTACGTATCGTATTTGCACGACCCCATTAAAATACGATATGAATTAAGGACGATACAAACACGACAAACTCGCATGAATTTCCAACCCTACTCCCTACTCAATTTTTAAAATTTAGATGAAATAAATATTAAATTTATCATAATTTACTTACTCTCTTGATTAACAAGAAAAAAAAAAAATCAAATTAGGTATATATTCACATTAAATTTAATGCTTATTTTTTTCTTTCTTCAAGTTCACATTTTAGTTGCTTACCAACGTTAACAAAAATCAATAGGATACCGCATTTTCGGCATGCACTTTTCTTCTTATCTTCATTTCAGTTCCTCATATCAGCAATTAATTGGACGGACCTTCTAAGTCATGTTTCTTGTGTATGAATTTTTGTTTCCATCCTCATATCCTCTCTATATATATATATATATATATATCAATCTAAAGCTTGAAGAATAGCAAGAAATCATATAGTAAGTATATGAGAGATATCTTACCACCAAAAATTTGAGCATAAGGGTGAATTGATAGAGCTTAGTTTGTGAGTCAAAAAGAATATACATACTAAGTATTAGAGGTTTTTTTTTTTTTTTTCCTTCAGGCTTTATTAATAACCTACCTCTCTTCTCATTAGACTCTTTACCTCTCTCACCTTCCCCATTGTTTTGATATGTTGCAGCCATGGCAGTTGAGCTCATGCTCGGCACCAAAAGTTACAGAACCACCGCCTTCGCCGGAACGATGGAGGAAACCGCCGTCAAGGAAGCCGCCGCCGGCCTCGAGAGCGTCGAGAAGCTCAAAAACCTGCTCTCTAACCCCCAAAATCCCGGCAGCTCTTCCAAATCCGACGCGGCGGCGGATTACAACGCCGTCGCTGACGTCGCCGTCTCCAAGTTCCGGCGAGCGATTTCCCTCATGGGCAGGACCCCGACCGGCCACGCCCGGTTCCGTAGGGCCCCTCCCACCCCCAGCCCGAAACCGGAGGATGAGAAAATCTATTTTCCGACCCCGATTATGCAGATTCCTCCGCCGCGGAGAGACCACCCGCCGCCGCCGCCGCGCACCACCACAATCAATTTCTCCGCGTCCGGGTCGGGTCAGGTTTCCGGGCCGTCGTTCGTGACCGGGGCCGAGCCGGAGGGGACGGTCGTGCCGTGGAACGCCGGCTTCTATATCACTGACATGTCGAGGGCGTCGTCGTCGGCGGGTAAGCCACCGCTGCCGTCGTCGGCGTCGTTCAAGAGGAAATGGAGCTTCGAAAACGGCGGCGGGAGTTCCAGCCTGTGCCATTGCAGCAGCTCCAAAAAGAGGTAACATATATTACGAGTTGATCCATTAATTAATTACAGAAATCTCCATTGATGATAAGTTGATGGATCGTCGAACAGCCGGAAGATGAAACTGAAGAGAGTAGTGAGAGTTCCGGCGATAAGCTTTAAGATGGCCGATATTCCGACGGATGCATTTTCATGGAGGAAGTACGGACAGAAGCCGATTAAAGGATCTCCTCATCCAAGGTACGTCACGTTGAGCGTTGACTGTTGAGTCAACTGGGTAGTTGAATCCGCCATTAATGCAGTAAGCTTCGCCGTTGACTTTTCAGGGGATACTATAAGTGCAGCAGCGTAAAGGGATGTCCGGCGAGGAAGAAGGTGGAGAGGGCCGTTGATGATCCGGCGATGCTGGTGGTTACTTATGAGGGAGATCATAATCATTACATGGCCGTCGCTGATTCTGCTAATGTTGTTATCCAGTCTCCTGTTGTTTGACTTCTGTTGTCGCAGTATAGTAGCTAGTGATATATAGTGGTGGTCGCAGTAATTACATATATAATATATAATAATATAGGTTGTAATAGAGAGTGAGAGAGTCGCATTTGTGTTCAAATATGAAGGAGATTTGGTGGCTCCACAATGTCAATGTGATTTCTCCCATATTTATATATTACATGAATATATAATATAGAAATAAAAAATAAAAACCGTGTAAGTGATGTGGACTTTAATGACGTGTTTATTCTCTGGTCAATTTCAATTCAACGTTCTATTTCCAGTGGCAGCATTCAACTAAGTCTTTGCTTTATTTTTACCCGAAAGAGATAGTTCAGGTTTATTACGACTAAATAATTATCACTTTTGTTGGATCAAAACTTTTGTTGGATTATTAGCGATAAATTTGTTAGGATCTTTTGAAAGTATAACTTATTTTTATAAATATTTTATTTATAATTTTAGCCAAAAATTTGTAAAGTTAAACTAAATAATCACAATGATTATGAAAGTGAATTTTAAGATTTTTTTTGAATTTAAATGTTAAGGTTTACATTATAGAAAATAAAATAACAGCTTTTTTTTTTTTTTTTTAATTTGGAGGCAAAAATAAAAATAAAATAATTACTAATAAGAGACGAAGTATAATGCTCTTAAAATTGAATGATTAAACTATAAATAAAATAATTTCTAAACAAAAATAATACATGAAAACACCGATACTTTAAAATAATGTTAGACAAACCGTAAAATCTGGCAATCATTCAGTAGAATTAAATCTGAAAAATTTAATTAAAAAAAACGATAAATTCACTCGCCCAAAAAGCTTTAAAGCCTTAAATTCACGTCCCTGTAAGCTCTCGTACATCTTCACAACCCAAGAGAGAACCATAGCTTAATGGGCCGTCCATATAAGCTTGATGGCCTGCCTAACCCCTAAATTCAAGACATATTCAACTCATGCAATGCAGGTCGCAAGTAAGATATGGATTTGTACAGATTTTTATTTTTATTTTTTAGGTAACGTACTGAATGTCAATGAAGATGAAAATGTCCAACTTTCGCACAATTGACCCTTAGATTAAAATTGACCCAATTGAACCGTAAGTTAAAATTGACCCGCAATCATACCTTAGATCAAAATTGATCCAGCTAGCGTTCGATTTATGGTTAGGTCGGATCCTGGTTTAGGTTGTTGGACCTGAATAACTCAAACATGGATGAGACTTTAGGCTTGTCAATTTTGGATTAGAGTGCAGTTGAGTTTGTTTAGGGACTAAATTGAAAAATAAAAAGTTAGAGAAACAAATTGGGAGACTAAATTGAACAAAAATAGAACTTAGAGAGAAATCATGTGACTTGCACATGGACACATTTAACTGTCAAACTTAACGGTTGACTACCATATGCACCAAAAGTCTATAAAATGCAAGCCTATGACACCAAAAGTCTAAAAAAAAAAAACACTAAAAACCAACTTTGATCAAACATATGATACAAAAAGACCCTTTAACCCTAAAAAAATATACTACACAAGAAATTAAAAGTTTGGAGCTGTTTTGAGACCAACTTAGGGCTGGCAATTCGTGTGGGCCGTGCGGGTTCGTGTCGTGTTTTAGGGGTCAGCCCAAACACAGCCCAACCCGGCCCAACAAGAAAAACTGACACGAAAAACCTATAGTAAACTGAATTAAAAAAATTAATATTTATCTATTTAAGTATAAAAAATCGTGTTATATCATATTGTGCCGTATTACTAATATCAAAATCAAACCCGTAATTTTCGTGTCATATTCGTATCAGTCCATCGTGGCGAGCCCAAATTGCCGGCACTAGACCAACTTTAAGAATTAAGACCCTAGAACAGAGGCTTATATTCACAATAAAATAAATAAAAATAAACAAAATATGTTTTTATTTTTTAAATCTTAAACAAAATATGTTAGAAGCTATATATATATAAACCAAAGGTCCAAATATTCACGGCCCAGGCCCAAGCCCAAGATCAACCCGCACGTCCATGGTTTTTAAATAAGCAAAGTGGGGTAAGGTGATGGTGGACGGATTGTGTCGGTGAAGTTTTTATGGTGAGGTCGGTGATGTTAGACTTTGTATATATATATATATTACCTTCGTTTTCAGCTTTTAATACCTCTTTATTTATAATGGACCCTCTAAGTATTCAATGCTGATACGCAGTCTAAAAAAAACAATCTCCCAATAATCCTGATGGTGGATTTTATAATTAATGTTAACTAAAATGACATATTTAAAAACTCTAATCGTCAGTTAACTGTCACCTTTGAAATCTTTTTTATTTTCTTTAAGTTTAATCTTAACTATTTTTTGTGTATTATGCGTTAGTTTTTAAAATATTAAGTACAAGACTGCCCACTGTGCGTGATAACATTTTCGTATAATTTTTAATGTAGTATATAACGGTTAATATTTATTTTTTGCATATATGAGATTGAATTCACTATATATATATATATTAAATTTGTAATCTCTTAATGCGAATATGTTCATTGTCATGTGCATGTTGGTTGATGATTAATTTTGTGCCACTAATAATTGTTTATTGCACTATAGATATAAATTGTATAATTTATAGGTACTATAACTCCCTTGTTGAATTTTTTTTTCTCAGTTTTAAATCGTAGAGTTTGGAGTTTTGCTTAGCTTAATGCTTTAGTGGTGTTAACTATTGTTTCTATAGTGATATCGTTGCATTTGGGAAAAAAAGTAGTTGATTACTTAATTATAATGAGTATGTGATTTTGTAATTTATGTATGATTTATATTACTATTTGAACATTTACCAATGTCGTGTTGCAAAAACACTTACTTGATCAGCTTGTACCTTTAAAAAACAATAATTGTTAGTAATTCGTTTGAGAAGATAGTCGTAAAAGAGAGTTTCTTTGAACTCATATTTCGGGAGAACAAGTTTAGCTATATAACTATATCTGTTTAGGTTTGAAAAACTATATTTTAAACTGCAATGTATACGTGTATTATTATTTATGTGATGTAATATATAAAAAATTTAAGTTATGAAAAATATAAATATTTTATATTTTAATTATTCGTATATATTTGAGAATATGAATAAAGTTGTATTATTATAATTGTCAATTTGAAATAATTTATGTTGTGAAATATATCATTAATTCGTTGTAATAATTCTTATAGGTTTTATTATAGTTAATTAATTTGATGGTTAATTATTTAGTTGTTATGTGTTATGGATAATTTTACTCTTTGACGTGTCGCGATTTTCTTAGTCGATGCAAACTGATGTATCAATTTGTAATTGAACCTTTAATATTATATCACCATGTAATCAATAATTCAATTCAATATATATACATGTAAGGTAGATTTCCGTTCGCGCCGTATTAATACGTAAAGAGTAAAATGATTATTATAAACTTTATTATCAAAACTCAAATTCCAGATTCTATATAATATATATTAAATGGTTTATTTAACCTAAACCTCTCATCGTGAATTAATAATTCACCCATGCCATGCTTTATTATATTTTATTATTTATATTTCTTCCTCTCTCGTGAATACAAGAACTAAGCCTAACAAAGCTTTTCTTTTCTCCCACCTGAGATGATGAAGAAGGAACCCGTCGACGTGGAAGATGCCGGCGGTTTTACGGCGGCGGGTAACAAGCTGGCCGTGGATGAGATCAGAGAGAGGCCTTACAAAGGGATAAGGATGAGAAAGTGGGGCAAGTGGGTGGCCGAGATTCGGGAACCCAACAAGCGATCGAGGATCTGGCTCGGCTCCTACTCCACCGCCATCGCCGCCGCAAGGGCTTACGACACGGCGGTGTTCTACCTCCGGGGCCCGTCCGCAAGGGTTAATTTCCCGGAGCTTCTAGCCGCGGAGTGCGGGGCCACCGCCCGCGGCGATCTCTCGGCCGCCTTCATACGGCGGAAGGCCGGCGAGGTTGGTGCCAGCGTCGACGCCGCGCTGAACCGGGCGGCCGCGAAAGGTGGCGTGGATGGGCTCAGGTCGTGCGGCAGCGCGTTTCTGCAAAGTCAGGTAGTTGACTTGAACAAGGTGCCGGAACCGGAGGATTCGGACTGCGAGTTCGGATCAGAGAATTCTTAGCAGGCCGGGCACGCCACGTCATTATACACTTTGATTCGGAGTACTGTTGAGGTGACGTGGCGTGCCGAAAGAAGTCGGAGGGATATTGGTCCGACTCTTATATGGGGCGGATGCTAAAATGCGCATGGTGGTAAAATGTGGAGTGGCGGCGGCTGAAGAAATGATGAGGCCACCTGCCCGCAGCAGCTCCGTTGGGGCTGGTCGGTGTAGTATTTCTTTTTTATTATTGGTTATTAATATTATATATTGTTATTTATATATTAGTTTTTTTTTTTTTTTGTAACAGATTTATATATTAGTTTGTTTTTGGTATCAGCTTCTTAAGCTATTAAAATAGTTCAACGCATTAACTATTATTTAAAAATTAAAAGTTCAGAATCGTTTGTTTGATGTTTAGAGAGTAGAAAATATTTATAACTAGTATTTAAATTTTACGAACTAACACTATATATAACTCAGAATTAGTCTAGATATGATGAAGCTTATAGACTTCCACGATACAAATGAAAATTAGTCTAAATATAAAATAATGTTGTGAATGTTGACCATCTAATTGGATCCGACCACTCCGTGAATTTTTTTTTAAAAAAATTCTTATATATAGTTTGGAAATCAGAGCATTCAATTTTGACATTGTTATTAGGGTTAACAGGTATTTTGGTCCATGATGTTTGACAACTTTTGAATTTTGGTCCATAATATTTTTTTTTTCCTAGTTTTGGTATCATATGTTTGCAGATTCTTTTAGTTTTGATCCGACCGTTACATTCCGTCCATTTTTTATGTTAAGTGACATGTGCAAGTCACGTGATCCACCCTAAACTTTCATTTTTGTTCAAATTTGGGGGAATTGACACCCTAAACCTAGTTCAATTTGGGCGAATTGAACTAGATTTAATGGGTCAAATTTGGGGGAAACTGACCCCCTAAACCTAGTTCAATAGGTCAATTTCCTCAAATTTGAACAAAATTGAAAGTTTATGGTGGATCACGTGATTTGCACATGTCACTTAACGGAAAAAATGGACGGAATGTAACGGTCAGACAAAAACTAGAAAAATCTGCAAACATATGGTACCAAAACTGGAAAAAAAACATTATGGACCAAAATCCAAATGTGGTCAAACATCATGGACCAAAAGACCCGATAACATTTGTTATTATTATATGAAAGGTAGGCAAATAAAAGTATTATATTATGGATAGAAGGTAAATCTTTTAGGCCAAAATAGAACTGTTAATTGTAGTGCATTTATTTGTCCAATCATGTTCTTTTTTTTAACTTCATTTAGTCGATAAATAATTGGACCCTAAATAATTTATTTCTTTTTTCTCCTGAAATAGAACAGTGATTTAAAGTATACGGCAAGTGGAGGGAAATGTCAAATGGGGGTTATTATTATTATTATTATTATTATTATATGGAAGAGACCAGAAATTAATTTGTGAAATAGAAGTAGTGATGGAAGGTGAGGGAGCATGGAATGGCCTACTAATTCTCCTTTAGGTGTCGGACCTGTTAGTTGCTAATTATGATTGTACAAATTTATAAAAAAAAAACATATACATTTGATAATTAAATTAAGTTATCTAATGATACATATAGCCTACATTTGCTCTAGTTTCATAGATATTTTAGTAAATTTGACGATGTTTCAGAGTAACATGAGTTTTCCTTATATTATTATTTTGATGCTTTAAAAAGTGTCATTAAATTTTAATTTATGTAACAATTTTTAAGAATTTTAAAGTACAATGACAAATAGGAGTGATGCTATTTGCATTCACTATCGACACAAATAAAAATGCCGACTCTTAAGAGTTTTACTGTAAAGCATCACAATGTTTCTCGTGGTTGTAGTAAAATGTGACATATGTGACATATCCATTTATATTGGGGGGAAATAATTAGTTTAAACTATTTCTAACGTAATAAGAAGATAATTCTCTTATTGTCTAATGTCACTTGGCCAACAATTTTGTATCTCTATATAAACGAATTAAAATAATTCACTATCGTCAAATTATAAATATACTAACTTTTTTTTTTTTTGCCAATTATAATATACTAAGTTAAGCATTAAATAATTATCTTGAATTCTAATATTTTGCGGAAATTATATTATTGCGCATTCACTTTCGTATAAAAACGTCGGTACTTTGATTTTTTTGGAGTTGGTCCGTATATTGTGTTATTTTTCATCGATAGAGATATATATTGAACGGTTAGCATTTGATTTTTGTATAATGAAATGATGATGACGAAAAAGAGAAAGACGAGACGACGATGTGGATGCCATGCCGATGGTAGGGATGATGATGATGATAATGATTGACGGTAGTGGATGTGCAACTAGATCACCTTGTTTTTATTCTGCATATTATATATATATTTTCTATCTTCCCCACCATTCGTTTCATTACAAGTTGTTCCTAAAACGAATTCTTTATTAGATGGGTAGTATCCATAACATAATACTAGTGGCATAATTTGCATGTGCATCAAATCAATTTGGTATGAGTAAAACATTAATTATGATTTTTTCTTTTGCAAAAAATAAAAATAAAAATTATTCTCATGTCTAAGATTCGATAGAATTTATTTAAACAAAACATATCTAGTTAATTAATAGATGAAAACTATCATGGTTAAGTTGGTGCTAATTTTTTTTTTAATAGGAAGATTGATATTCTAAAAAAAATATATTGATTACAAAATTAATGGGAAAAAACAGGTGTGGCGGAATTTTGATTAATCTAATTGTCCATATAAATAATGTAGTTGTTAGCATAATTGAAAATTTTGTAACAACAAAGTAAAACAAAAGCATACAAACATTAATATCTAAAGTAAATAACAAAATCAACTTTATTGACACTAAACAAAGAGTATAAGCTTGGTTAAGAGGACATGATCTGATTTAACGGAACGATCAAAATCATAAAGAAGAACTGAGACTCCTTTAAAGAAAATCTAACTAAGAGAAGTCATACACGACAAGCAATATTAAAAATGGCAGTAAATATAATAAAATCACAAATTATAAAAAAAAAAAATTGCCAACTAAATAGTTTAATTAACAAACAAGAAAAACCACAATGGATGGATGATATTCCTTTGAAATAATCAAGTGGGTGGTACTTTGTCTGTGGACAATGATATAATTATTACAGTACTCTCGAATTAATAAGAGGACTTAATTATTGGCCAAAAAATAATAATAAGAGGACTTAATTATATCTGAGGACTGCCGTAGCCATCGGGTAGTTAGTCTTATAAATGAATTCCCTTTTGACTTTTGAGGGTTGACTTGAGGATACGTGCATCATCTTATATACTACTAGTAATAACATGATAAAATTTATCATACACTTTATTCATTAATTAGATTAACCATTTTAGCTGGCAAATCGATATTAAGATACATCAAAAAAAATTTCTTCTAATAATAAAATTTATATTTGTATAAAATAGAGTAGACTACAATGTAGCTGAAAATTTACAGCATTTAAAATAGGCACATCTTAATTTGTATAATTATTATGATATGAATAAGTTTTTCTCCTAAAATTTTATTATTTTTCTCTGCTAACAACTGTAAATTTAACTATATTTATAATCGATTATTACATTTGAGCAAATCTAAATATTGCCCATTAAAGCCGCCGTCTCCTTGGGTATAGACCGACCGACATAAGTGGAACTCAAAATACGTTTATTTTTATTCAATAAATATATATATATACATACATATGATAGAGATAGATCATAGATATATTGATATTCTGATTTCTAATTCTCAGTCGAAATTCTTTGTTTAGAAATCTATAGATTATTTATATTAACAGATATTTATGTGTATATTGCACACGCATCAATCAACTTATTTTTATGATGCATAATCACTATACTCCATCTAACATGGATGATTACGTATGACTCAATCCGATGGTTCACAATTCGTAATCTCGTATTCATTTAATTTTAATTAATTAGTAAATTTGTCTTTATGATTTCAGTCGAACTTCTTTTTGTTTTTTTGTTTTTTTTTTCTCTTCCATTTCATGATTATAGATGTATATATAAAAACGGAATGTATCTGAGATTCTGAACGCAGTATCGATTAATTATTTATTATCTAGTCTATTTTTTTTACTAAAAGGAAAACTATGCACTTGTAATAATTTAATATAGTGTTGCGGTTGAGTATCTCATTCATTAGCTAAATGTTAGGGATTCAATCTCCGTTAGTGACTATATATATGAATGAACATTTATTTATTTTTGTTTTCTACGGGGTGACGGGGTGGTCTAGGTGGGTCCCCATCAGGAGTGAAGCACATGTATCCCGTAACATGCTTGATCCACACCTAAACTAATATCCAATCGCACCGGGTTCCGCCCGTAAGGGGTAAGGTATTTTTCATTCTCATAGTCACTTGCGGGGATTGAACCTCTGACAACTGGTTAAGTAATGAGACGTTAAACCACCACACCATATTACATGGTTAATATAAAAATATTCATGGCCAGCACCTTACGGGCTGATCCCAGTGCGAATAGAGAATTTTATTTTATTTTTTTTTGTAAAAAAAAAAAAAAAAATCTTCATTCACACCACGGTGCAAATAGAGATTAATCTAAGCTCAGAACAATCATATTACATGTGCTACCCTCTTAATTAAGACCTCCATCTAGGACCACACGCGAAAAAAAATATAAACATTAGTGCAGTTGTGCCCTAAATTAGCGGCTATGGTTTCGGTGATAGTAAACCAAAAGTTTAAGAGTATAACAAAAATCCGTCACGTTTAGTGTGTGAAAACTAGAGGGTGCCCTAAGAAACATTCCAAGCATTAAGACAAAATGACACAAAAAAACAGTTGTTTCCTCTCCACTCCTTTTTAACTACTACTGAGAAGACTAGAGTGGCTGGAAAACAATGTTCAATCATTATAACGATTCAACTCTTACTCTAAAGATATTTATGATTAGCATCTTACCATTTTATGGACCGATCCTGATGTGAGTGAAAATTAATCTAGATGTGTATGAATATGTCACAAATGCTTAGGACTGACAATTCGTGCGGGCCGTGTGGGTTCGTGTCGTGCCAAATTCGTATCGTGTTCTGGGGGTCATCCCAAACACGGCCCAACCCGGCCCAACATGAAAAACTGGCACACAAAACCTATAGTAAATTGAATAAAAAAAATTAATATTTAACAATTTTAGTTCAAAAATCGTATTACATCGTGTTATCGTGTCGTGCCGTGTCACTAATATCAAACACAAACCCGTAATTTTTGTGTCGTGCTCGTATCGACCCATCGTGCCGAGCCCAAATTGCCAGCATACAGATGCTACCCTCCTAATGGAGATCCCACTTAGAACGACACCGCGAAAAACAAAAAAAAATGCTTAAAAGATCGGACCGGACCAGCGGCCAGCCGGACTGGGTTAAAACATCATTTGGACATAGTAAAAGTCCAGTTCAAACAAAAGACCAAATGCATGATAAAATCGGATTCAATTTCTGAACCGACATTCAGACCAGATTGAACCGTTAAAACTCGCAATGCATGCTTTTCCGGTTCGAATGATGAGAAAATCCTAGTCTGAATAGTGTTTTAATAAAAGTAGACTTGAATGTTTAGTGATTAAAACTAGATTGGGCTGGTGTTATTGTTAAAATCGGCTGAACCCACCTAAACCCGGTCAGACCGACCGCCTCACTAGTTCACCATTTGGTCCGGTTTTTAAAAACATTCCTTGAAACTATGTAGTATGGTCTATCAGTATTCAGTACAGTACCTCATCATTTAGTTAAATGTCTCGGTAGACGAATTAAGAGATTTCTATCACTTTACTTTTTACAGAATAATACATTGCGAGTTGAGATTACCATAAATTCCAACAGTAACAAACACCCTTTGGAATAAAAAGCTGCTCAACAGTTGACGCATTCCTCTTGTAGGCCTTTGTAACATCCTATGAATTTGTTTAGGGTTAATGGCTAAAAAACTGTCAAATGTTTACTTTATGTTAAAATTAAATGTCTGAAATTTAAAATGTTAAAATGGACTGTCCCAAGTTTCGAGGATTTCAGATAATTATCTAACATTTAAAAACACAACTTTTTTTTTATGCAAATAAAGCAAATTCTTACTTGAATTATTGAGAAATTTGCAATTATTAGTTGAACCCTAAGGAATTTTACATGTTGTTAATTGAATTTTTGACGCAATTTACAATTTACTAGCTGAATTATGATGTATATATACATAATTTAACATCGAGTTAGATGGAAACTATAATACATTAAACTATGTAATAGCAGTTCACCAATCATCTTATAACCCACGCGACTGGAGATTCAAGCTTTGATGATAATAAATATTCATAGTCAGCTCTTATAAACCTGATGCAACCAGTGATATTATATGGTAGAGTTAAGAACACAATAGGGGCCTGAATGTTTGCTCAAGTTACCAAAAGGGGTCTGAATTGAAAAAACGTATTATTTAGGGCCTGAATTTTGAGTTTTGTGTATAAGTGAGGTCTCCGTCTATTTTTTCTGTTAAAAGTGACGGAAAGTGGTCACATGCTTGGCATGTGACCAAAAATAATTTGAAAACCCGAAAATGCCCTTTGACCAAAGTGTGTCTCTCATATATTTGACCTAAAATGACGAAAATACCCTTTAAGCCACCACAGCTCCGGCGACCACCACCACCCCGACTCCGGCGACCACCACCGACCTCCGGCGACCGCCACCGGCGACGACCGAAAAGCTCCGATCGGAGGCCGGTGGTGGTCGCCGGAGCCGGGTGGTGGTCGTCGGGCTGTGGCCGGAGCGTGGTGGCCTTAAGGGCATAATTAGTGTGTACGGGTATTTTAGACATTTCACATTTTATTAATTAAATTGATAAATTGTATAATAATTACAAAAGGGTATTTTTGTCTTTTCACGTGGTTCTGTTAGATTTAACAGAAAATTTAGACGGAGACTTGAAAAAACACAAAACTCAAAATTCAGGCCCTTAATAATACGTTTTTTCAATTCAGACCCTTTTTGACAACATGGACAAACATTCAGGCCCCTATTGTGTTCTTAACCCTATATGGTATGATACTTATAAAACTTAGTAAAACGAAAACAAGAAAGTTCAATTTAGCTTTACCAGAAAATGGCAGGCTTTTCCATGATTGGATTTGGTGTTATTAAAGAGAAGAAAAAACCCAAACACAATAGATTGATCAAACCTATAGGTCCAAAATGAGAGTTATGGCATTCATTCTCATATTGCAAGAAATCCAAGAACTTCTGGGGGCACTAGCACGAGCAAAAATGGTTAAAAAGTCTATTGCTTGAAAGAGAGTAAAACGACCCGAAATCCCAGAATTCATTAATATATTATATAGGTCTTGTTTCTTTATACGAAATCATAACATTCAGAGATATGAATATGTTAATGGTATCAAAGAATAGAATAAGTAGATCATTTGGACACAGACATACTGGTAAAACAGCAGTAGCCACCGATACGATTCTCAATCAACGATGGGAAACTAGACTTACCCACAATCTATCTCTCTTTGGCATATCTTATGATTTGTTTCTTACTACTGCTAACAACCCATCATCCATAAAGTTTGCGCCTTTCGGGTTTCTCAACCTGTCAAATGCAACAATACAATGAAGATCTGCATAATTAAGTAACAAAATAGAGTGAGGCTAAAGAATCGTACCCCGAAAAGGGTCTTCGCTCTTTGTAATAGACGGTTGAGACCCGAATGGAAGTGAAAGTGTTTCTCTAGCTTCCACATTGAAATCTACCAATAAGAAGAGACCGAGTGAGACAATATCGAGAATGGTAGTGTCGAAAAGAAATGAAGCTACGCCCAGAATATACCCGGTTTATCCGGATAAGAAGCATGCTTATCAAAAAGACTAGATTTTGAATTAATATTCAACTGTTGATTCCTCACTGTGTCTTCTCTGCAAATCTCCTGCATTTGCCAACCAAAAGTTAGTTAGTCAGTCAGTAAATTAGTTAGTTAGTTAGTAAAGCCAAACCTCCACCAACTACCTAATTTCTGTTGTTAAAAAAAAAAAAATCAACTACCTCAGAATCCAAATGGAAAGGTGTAGCAGCAGGGTGATTCTGACTCGAGGAATTATACTCAAATTGGGAATCCGAGGTGAATATGTGCGGAATGGATGGCTCGGATCTTCGTTCAAGCAGATCAAACAAAGATTGTGAGTGTTGGATCTCTTGATGAAGATTCTGCTGCAAATTTTGATCTTCTTCTCCCAACAGGAGAGCTTGAATGGGCCCCGACATGCACATCGGGTGCAAACTCAATCCATTCCTCATCGATAACATCTGCACCGACTCAATTCGTTACAAAATGACAGATTTGGGTTTTTCATGTTTGTTGGATTCATAGTTATCTAGATTACAGACCTGAACTTGGAGCTGAAGTTGTTTAAGGTACTCAATGGCGTCATCGAGCATCGATGCCTTATCAGTCTTTGCAAAAACAATAATAATAATAATCAATCAACAATATAGGTTGAGATGAGATGAGATGAAGATCAAATCAAATGTCCGTAAAGAATACCTTGTTAGAATTCGGAATTAAGCTCTGTAATGCTTTCATTTTCTCATTAATTCGACTGCGCCTCCTCTGCAAACCCCATAAACAATAAGAGACGCGTAACATCCATATATATTGGCATAAACAAGAACTATGAAGATCGTACTCATTATAAGAACAGAAATATCAGCTAGGATATCGTAAAACAACCTTTTCCGATAAGTTATGAATTTCAGCAGTTCGGCTTCTCTTGGATGACATGCGAGAAGTATTTGTTTTTGCAGGAACTTCCTCAAGTAAAGCTTCCAAACCCTCCTGCATTTTTTGTTAAAGAATTTTTTAACCACCATACACATATGTCCCAATACTGCATTCAGTCACAAGCTGGGCAAACTAAATACAGTTAGAGAATAAAACCCGCAGCATAACTAATTCTCTCGTTAACTCGAACTACAACAAGTTTTTATTCATACATTAACACGACTATTGATATGTAAGAGAGGAAATACAAGAATTGGATCCTCAGCTTAAAAAAGGTTCTTTTTTTACTGTAGAGTATAGAGACTTGTCAAATCAAGAAGATTCATCTTTATGGCCCCTACCCAGTACCCACCAACGAATTTTTTCCTTGTACAGTCTCAAACAGCCGTCAAAACTCAAAACAACAATCAAATTTCAATCTTGCTACTTTCCAATGAACTGAACAATTTTAAAAACAGAAACTTTACAGACCATTTCTTGTTTTCTCGTCAGATATTAACTAATACTGAAGAACATCAACTATATTTCAATCTGGGTAGTTGCGGTTCAGAAGGAGCAGACAGAGATTCGTTGCGGCAGTCTATAATTGAAAAGGGGGTCCGAGAGTGGACCACAACATTCTTAGGAAACAAAAGCTAAAGCTAAGCTGCATTTTTTAATCGTTTAAGAATTTATGATAATAATTAATATTGTATAAGCGAAAGGAATGAAGAATCTAATCACTATAAAACTATTAAATTAGATTATCGAAGAACAACATATGTTGTTTGTTTGAAATATTATTAAACTGGGAATCAATCGCTATACCTCGCTCTCACAGTCGTACTCATCCGCCTCCTCGTTCTCGTTCTCGCTGGCCCCCACCGAGGAGGACGACGGCGCGTGGGGAGCACGCGCCGCCGCTGCGGCGGCGTAGGCGAAGGAGGGATCGATTCCGGACGGCGGGATCCCGTGGAGGTGGTGGAGGAATGGGTGGTTTTGGGGGAGTGGAGAATTAGGTGGTGCAGAATTGGAAGGAGGCGAGGAGGAAGATGAAGCAGAGGAACGAAGAAGGAAGTGGTGGAGGAAGAGAGAGATGTCGTCGGGTGGGTTTGAAGAGGAACAGCTAGCTTTCTCCTCCATTGCTGTCTTTCTTTCTTTCTCTGAGCTGCTGCAGCTGCCGTTTGAAAGTTAATGGAGTCTCATGGTTATGGGTGCTGCTAGTTGCTACTGCTGTTGTCACAGTTAGCTGCTTTTCCTCTAGCTAGCTCCCTTTTCTAAATATTATTATTATACTATTATTACTATTAAATAAGAGAAATATTATATAATAAAAACTAAAAAAATAAAAATGGTGTATCGGTTCAATGTTTGATCCACTAATCAGAGCTTATGGGTTTAATCACCGTCAGTGACTATGAGAATGAAAATATATTATTGACAAGCGCTTTATCTCTTAATGGTTAACCCGATACGATGGGGACGTAATCTAAGTGTGGAGGAAACATGCTACGAATGCTGCCCTCCAGATGTGACCCCTCCTAGAACCACCTTGCGAAAAAAAAAGAATTTAATACTGTATAGTGGTTCAGCACGTTAATTAAGATGCTATGTGTTCAAACCTCATTAAGATTTTAAAAATTATGAGATTTTGTTAACCAACATTTTACATTTTATAACTGGCCTATGCAAGTGTTGATTAGTTTAGGTGTGAAGTTGTACCAGGGAACTTTTCATCTAAATCAAATTTTAACTCGAACTTTTGAGATAAAAAGACTTGAGTTAGAAGTAGAATTTGAGGAATTTGGGATGGTATAACATATACATATAAATTTTAAGTGTAAATTTCAAGCTTGCCTGAATCCGTAACGACACAAATCTAAGTATCCAACTCGAGTGTGCCTTTTTTTTAGTAAACTCCAGCTCGGGTCACGAGTTAGTAAATTCTGAAAACTAAGAGGCTCAAACTGGTACAAGCTCAGTCAATTAAGGATTTGGTCATATAAAAGAGAATTTTTTTGCCAAATTTAATACGAGAATTATACTATGTGCATTTAAAGTTTTAAACTTAAAGTAGTTTTCCTTTTACGAAATTATTTTAGCCTTTTTATTTATTAATTAATATATATTGTATTATTTATGTTACTTTTCTCTTCTTTTTTTATATTATATATATATATATAACTTATTATTAATTTGTTATGTTTTTTTTTTTGCTGCCATTAAATTGTAATGTTTTATAAATAATAATTTCCATACATAATTTCTTATATGTCAAAAATATTAAGTATGCCGTAGGAAAAGCCGCGGGTTATATTACCCGAAAAAAAGAGCCGCGGAATCAGCAGAATTGCATCATGCAATACATACGTGGCACTTTTTAATTCGTTAGATGTCAATGTCCTAATGCGGGACCACCGTAGGATCCAAGTCACCATCATCAGGACGTCATAACCCGATCGTGTTAAATCAAACACGGCAATGGTGGGAAAAATAATTAGATGTTGACGTGTTATTTGGATAGAGTGCCTCGACAAATGAACCCGTACTGCTTTCGTTAGAAAATGAAGGACGTTTTTCTGTTTACCAAAAAAAAAAAATTCCGTATGGCATGGCGGTATAAGTGGGCCGGCCCATCAGGCCTAGATTCTTTTTTATTCAGTTTTTTCATAAAAGATTCGTTTTTTATTCACACCGGTCAAATTTATGACAAACTGTTAATTATAAATATTTCTCATTTTAGTGTGTTATTGAAGTTTGAATATTTAATTTCTTAATTAAGAGATGACACGATGAATTACATCATCTACTTTTGTTAGTTGTTTGACATTATTAAAACTAAAATTGTGAACTATCTTAAAGTTTTTTAATTCAAATAATTGATTTTAGAGTATAGGTTTAATGAGTATTTAGTGTTTAGTGGTTTAGGTCGTTGAAGTTTAGAATTAGGTTTAATTTACTAAATTAGTGTTAGTTAAGTTTTTGTACAAATATCAAGTAACTTCAGAAAAAAATTCCGTATTGTCCCTATACTAGAATCAATAATACAAATATTTGAGAGTAACTACTTAATTAATTATCATAAAATCTAAATGTAACAAGTGAAGGTATGGTTTCATCTTTATACATGGCAGTGCTCTCAACGTCAAAATCAATGTTTGTATGCTTATGTAATCTAAATATATATGCGTTTATTAATCTAATTTACCATATGCACCTTTTTTTCACCCGACACAAACAGTTAGCCTATCAAATACATTGCATATATTATAAAATTTTATTGGAATGGTATTGTTCATCATACGCTTATTGTTGGAGTGTGTGTACTTTTTCAACACACAGAATAACTGTGTGTACTTTCTACTGATGATATGTTGGTAGTTGCATGTGTCATGTTCCTCTCGTACGTTGTCGTGCTTCGCGTCTGTGTCACCAACGATCGGGTAAAGATACGAAGACATTTGACGAGAGCCTCTAAATAGGAAGAGCACTAATTAATTCCACCGGAACGACAAATAATAATAATAAAAAAAATTGAAATTACAATTTAGAGGTCGAAATTAAATTATACGTTACCAAAAAAATCTAATGCATTAATAATAGCTTATATGAACATGTACATTGAGACCAAGTCGAAAGGAAAACACCTTTTAACCCAAAAATAAGCCTAGAGCAAATTAAGTTAGAAAACGATAGTTAAATTTTTTTTTTTTTTTTCGGCAGTGCGTTTTACGGGACACACATTTGGAGAATGGAGGATACATGTCATTTCGAAGAAATATAGTGTTAGTTATAAATATTCTTCGATTTTAGGGGTTAATGGATTTGAATCCAAAAAGTTTAGTTTTTTTTTTTTTTTGCCAAAAAGTTTAGTTAGTCGACATTTTTCCGATGCTTCTGGTTTAATTACACAAATATTTTCAGGCCTGCGTTTGACTTCCTGAGGGAAGTCAAGTCAAGTTTTATAAAGTTTGAGTGTATGTATAGGCTTTCTGAAGGAAGTCAAGTCATAGCCTCTTTAGAGTTTAGACAAAGTCCACACAGAGAAAAGCCCATAGAATCAAACCAACAGGTCCCTGAAGGCCTCAACAAAATTATGCATGTGGTATTCGAGCTCTCCTGCTCACAGTTTAAGTTTTTCCGATCAGATTTAGCAAGCAATCAGCGCACGCAATGAACTCATCAACATAGTTCTACTAGAAGTTAAGTATAGTCAAAAGGTCGGCTCGTGTCTAGTTCTACTCGCCAACTCATATGTCTGACGCGGTGTGTGGGCCAGGCGGGACACGATTCTAAAGGTTTCGAACTAGGAATCTCGAAGTCAAACCAAATAAAAGTAAACACTCTTAACCAGTAGATCACCTCTAACTAAAATTATTGACTCCGTCTTGGTGGTGATTGACTTCTTTAATAAAGTATTGAATCTTCCAAAGGTTTAAAACTCAAATGGCCTAATTTTACCATAAAAATGAACCTGTTAATCTTAAAATTTCCGAGTATGTCGGAACCATTCATACACGTGTTGAACATCGCAATGAGGGCATTTAATTTCTGGCGCCTAACATATTTTGCACCGCGTTTGGAGGGAAGGTAGTGTGTGAACATATGGTGATTTTATATCCATATAATATTTAGATTAGATATCATAGAAAAAAACATATAAATTATAGATATCTTCTAGATTCTTATATTATATGCATGTGAAATAAATATATTTATTAAATAATATGGATATATAGCTTCAGTATATAAACCTCTCATTGCTGTCTTCCCCTTTCCAACACTATTCTTCAAGAAACCCAACAATGGTCAACGAAGACTCGCTCACCATAGAGTGGACCAGAGGCGGCCAAATTGGCTGTGGAAGCTTCTCTCAGATCAATCTCGCCATTCTCGGCAAGACCAACCTCCCTCACCTGCCGCCACTGATGGCCGTCAAGTCCGCCGTCTTGAGCGACTCCGACACCCTCCGCAACGAGATTCAAGTGCTGACTCAACTCGCCGACTGTCCCCGAGTCATCCACTGCTACGGCGACCAAGTCCGAGTCGAGAACAGCATTCCGACGTATAATCTGTTTCTCGAGTACGCCGGCGGCGGCAGCCTGGCGAATGAGATCAAGGCACGTGGCGGCCGGCTGCCGGATCCCGACGTCAGACGACACACGCGATCGGTCCTCGAAGGTCTCGCCGGAATCCACTCCAGAGGATTCGTCCACTGCGACATCAAGGTTCAGAACATCCTCGTCTTCCACGGCTGCGGCGGCGCGGAGGTCAAGATCGCTGATTTTGGGTTGTCGAAAAAGGCTGGCGAAATACAGCTGTCGCCGGAGTGGAGGGGGACGCCGCTCTACATGTCGCCGGAGTCCATCAACGACAACGAGTTCGAGGCGCCGTCGGATTTGTGGGCGCTCGGGTGCGCGGTGGCCGAGATGGCCACGGGAAAGGCCGCCTGGAGCCACGCGCCGTCCATGAATGTGTACGCGCTGATGATGAAGATCGCGGAGGGTGACGAGATCCCGGAAATACCGGACAATCTCTCCGACGACGGCAAGGACTTTCTGTCCAAGTGCTTCGTGAAGGATCCGAAGAAGAGGTGGACGGCGGAGATGCTTCTCTGCCACCCGTTCGTCGCCGCCGGTGGTGAATTGCAGAAGAAACTGAGAATCGACACTTCTCCGAGATGCCACTGGGATTTCTCGAGTTGGGATTCGTCGTCATGCACGCCGCATTCGTCGGCGACGGCTACTCCGGCCAGGTCTTGGCATCAAGAACAGAGCAACTTCAGCTTTGGACATGGTGATGATGATGTTTCCGACAGCGACTGTTATTCTGACGCTTGGGCGAGGATTCAAAGCTTAGTTACCGGAGCGGTAATTCCAAACTGGTCGGAAGATTCAGATTGCTGGATCCAAGTCCGATGAAAGAAGATGGATTTTTAGTTGACTTTACAATTGTCAATTAGTCTAGTTGACTTTAGTTCAAATCTTTTACCACGATTTGTTATTCATTTATTAAAATAATACATTCATTATAATATGTACACACTGCATAGTGAGTTAAATAAGTCAGAAATTTGATTGATGACTGAGGAAGTAGATATTATTATTTCGGTTAATTGTAAATTGGTAGCTGATATTTGAGCTTCGAATTATTTGTTATTCGAAACTTATAAATATTTTACTAATTCAAATTTATTGTACAACTACAACTTGCTAGCTTTGTTAGGATTTTCGATAACGAAATGGATCATGTGCTAGAAAAAAAAAATTTAAAGCAAATCACCGGTTGATATTTGGACAATCGATTAGACAGTCGAACAAATTGCTAATTGTTATTTTTATTACTTGCACATCACGTGAGTAATTCCGTTCAAGAAAACAAAAATTCTGACAAAGTTAACAAACCATGTATATATAAAATGATGGAATAATTGGATTAGCAAAATGCTATTCCCAAATTTGCAGCAGTCACAAATAAATGAAGTATGCACATTTGTAGTGTAGTGAAAGTATGCTACACATGTGACATTTTCCGTCAAAAACAGATGAAAAATACAATAAATTAACTAATTACGCAATCGATAAAGTTAAGGTAACGTATTATTCAAATAAAAATTTCAGCAAATAATTTGTACGATTAGATAAACGTCATCTAGTCATTTGGTAGTTAACCATTTTCATCTATCCTTCTTATATAATAATAATTAAGGAAGTTGTGCGATTGAGATGAGCTAGTGGTCACTACATAATTGCGTGAACTTTATGCGATTAAGTACATGAATGAAATAAAGTTGTAAAATTACGTGAATGAGAGAAACTCGTATTATTAGTTCCCCGTCCATTACAAACTTGTACGAGGAAGACTTTGCATTCTTCTTAGGGTTAATAACTAAAAAACTGTCCAAGGTTTACCTTATGTTAAAATTAGGTGTCTGAAGTTTGAAATGTTAAAATGGACTGTCCCAAGTTTCATTTTTGTTGAAATTTGGTGTCTCGGTGTGATTACTTTAGAGAAGTCAATTTCGACGAAATCGTCTGTCAAATTCGAGCTTTCATACACACTCCCTTCTCGTCATCTTGCCGGGACTGTCACCTAAAAAGTTGGTCACATCCGGGCAAGTAAATCTTGCTCTATTGTTCTTGGAAAATGGCTCTACACCACTCTTCTAGAAACTTTTTTTTTAATGTTCAATTTTTAGGTGAAATTTGACGATTTTGTGAAAAGTAAAGAGCGATGGATTATGTGTGAGTTGGTGGGTTGATGAAAATGATGGAATGAGGTTGAAAAGAGTTACAAAGACACCAAATTTCAACAAAACTGAAACTTGGGACAGTACATTTTAACATTTCAAACTTCAGACACCTAATTTAAACCCTTCGGTCAATCTTTGAGTAAGATTGGGTCGGCTTTTGCCACCTGCTGTAGTAGATAGGATAAATTATTGAATACAACTATCCTAAAATGTGGTGTCTATATGTGACAAACTTTTAGGGACACATACGTGGCACTTCGTTCTGATTACTTTGTCCTAAAATGTGGTGTCTACGGTCTATGTGATAAATTGTTCACCGGTTAGGAGCGGATATGTGACACTTTGTTTTGATTACTTCGCCACATATCATTACATGATTGGTGGATTCCCATATAAACACCACGTGTTAAGACCGATGTATTAAATAATTTCTCAGTAGATAGACAGACGTATGAATTAGATACTTTGAATCCACAATTGGAGAATGAATTCTTCAAATAGTCTTTTTTTGGTAATGTTGGAAGTCCACGATACATGCATAATAAAGGGTTACTTGAAATAATGAATACATTCGACTAGTTAAAACCAGAAAAGTACTCTAAAATAATGTCCGACTAAAATTATTCGATCTCTAAGACATTACATCTGATACAGTAAAATATGTGTATGACACAGTTTAATCTTACAATTAACTAGACACTATCCATACCAAATAATTGAGAAATCGATTGAAATTCGATTCGATTTTATATTCCAGTTTCAAAAAGAACATTTGAATCTGAATGAATATGGATTTCTATTGTAGTGCCAATTTATTTATTATATTCATATAAATGTGGGACACATTATTTCTTAATCTGAATTTTTTACTTAAATATAGTCATTTTGCAGAATCTAAATGCTAAAAAGTTATAAAAAAAATAAAAATAAAAAGTCATCGGGGCTCTTAGAAACAAAGGCGATATCGTGGTGCCGCTGTCTTAAAAGCGGTGCTGTTAAAAAAAAGTCTCGTTCCCTATTTTCTGTTGCGCATAGAGGCGTTTGTATTGTCTTTAAAAATAATAACGGCAAAAATGCACCGCTCTTTGAGACAACAGTTTCATATCGCCGCTATCTAAGAGTCCCGTAGTTAGATTAATATATTTTTTTAAAAATATTTTAGCATTTGAGTATGGAATACTATTTGAATAAAAGAATCTTTAAGATATAGAGAAATGGAAATGGTCGTATTTTCTCACGTGTTCATTAGAGGATTGATTCTCTGCATGGTATGTCGTGTTTTGTGTCATGACGAGTCTATAAATATACAAATATAATTGGATAAAATCAGTTATATAAAAGAATGGTCATATCATACGACTAAGAATACAATGAAAATCGAAAAGGTATAATTGAAATATAAAAGACTAAAATTAATGAAAATAACAAAATAAATTCAAGATTTAATATTTCATATATGGTAGCTCATTTAATATAGGCGTGCTTTGATAGCTTATAGTGTTTTGTATTATAAATTTACAAATGATAGAAATGAATTCTTATAAAAATAATGATACAAAAGAATTGTCGTGACATTTTTATAGTATAATGAAAATGAATACATAAATATTAAAAAAAAAAAGTAAATAGGGTAAATTAAGTGTATAACATCCTAAGAATATAAAGAAATTAATAATTAAAATAAAAAATATTAAAATTAAAGGGTAAGTCAAGTGAATAACATTTTAAGATTATATTTGGTCACTCAAACTCATAATTGATTATCACTTAATTAAAAGTCAAAGGTATTATCTTGTGCTCCAGATAATTTTAAAAGAATAGTAAACTTATTTTAGAATATCTTCTATTAGTCTGAAATTGTAAAATACTCAGATTTGAAATTGCATAAGCAACTGATATATAATTATTGTAAATAAATTAAGTAAATTATTAAAATAAAATTCAAGATTTAATATTTCATATTTTGTGGCTCACTTAATTGAGGACGACAATGGGTTGTTACATTTGATGTTATGAGTTTACAAATGATACAAAGAAACTCTTAAATAAAAATAATTATACAAAAGAACTGTCACAACTATAGAAGAATGAGAATTGTATTATTGATCTTATTTAGGGTTGAGTACATGTACCTATATATATAGATACAAGACTATATCTATAGCAATATAATAAGAAACATAATCTGATAATATACTAAGAATATATCTATTCCTAATCTAGATATATTTATCTAAATATAATAAGATATATTTATCTATAATATATCTTATTCCCTTATACGCCCCCGCAAGACGGACGTTCTGACAAGAATGCCGACCTTGATACGAAGAATATTAATGAATGCCCCAATAGTCCAGTCTTCATCGGAGGATGCCCGAAGAGATCCAATCGGCAACGGCGGAAGCCCGGAGATGTCCAGTCGGCACGGCGGTAGCCCGGATATATCCATCCAGTCGGCACGGCGGTAGCCCGGAGGTCCAATCGGCACGGCGGAGACCCGGAGAAGTCCAGTTGGTCAGGATGCCGCTGGTCACGATGTTCACGTTGGTGAACGATAAGCAAACGACGGAGGTGAATTTGCTCGTTGGAGCAAACCTCTTAATTCCAACAAAAAGGCAGCAAAAAGACAGCAAGTCTCAATCAGAAAGCTTGAAGCTAGTCACGGAGCCACGGAAGAGTCCTCAGGTGTAGCGATCAGATACTTTCGCTTGTTGGAGCTAGTAGGATCGAGGATGCTGGTAGATAGAAATACCGCCATGAGCATGGGCCGATAAAAAAATTACGCTCGTTGGAGCGGGTACCAAAAGATCGGTGCAGAAATCGTCGATACGGAAGCAGGGATTTATTGTCTTATTAGAAAAGAAAGAAGAAAAAAAAATTGAAATTAGAATTGGCCAGGGGGCAGCCGGCATGACATCTTCATAGTGCGGTGCCGACCGCCCCTGGACAGCGGCGATGGTGGGCGGCGGCTTGTAAGTTGTACTCGTTGGAGTTAGAAAGGCTCTGATACCATATAAAAGAATGAGAATTGTATTATTGATCTTATTTAGGGTTGAGTACATGTACCTATATATATAGATACAAGACTATATCTATAGCAATATAATAAGAAACATAATCTGATAATATACTAAGAATATATCTATTCCTAATCTAGATATATTTATCTAAATATAATAAGATATATTTATCTATAATATATCTTATTCCCTTATAACAACATTAGTAGTATAATGAAAATGAATAGTTTAAACATAAAAAACTAAAATTTAGTAAATTAAGGGATTAGCATGCTAAGTATAATGAAAATGAATAGTAAAAGTAAATGAAAATGAATAATTGAAACATTAAAAACTATAATTAGTAAATTAAGGACTTTTTTATATAGAAATAATGAAAATTAATAATTGAAGTATAACAAAATAAAATTTATTAAATTATGTATAATGAAAATGAATATTAATAGTATAAAGAAAACGAATAATTGAAATATAAAAAACCAAATTTAGTAAATTAATGTTCTTTTTAATAGAAATAGTTTAATTAAAATGAATAATTGAAATACAAAAAAAACTAACAACTATTAAATTAAGGATTTGTAATATAAATTTAGTAAATCAAGGGAAAAATATCAACATTTCTTATTTTGAGAACAGCTATTGTGACTCGAACACACATTCACTTAATTATTAGAAATCAAATGTCTTATCCATTAAGTCACATCTATGTAATTTAAAAGAAGAGTAAACTCATTTTACAACATCCAATAAAAAAAATACACAACATATATGAAGATAATTAACATTTTAAATATAAATCACACCTGGTGAGACTCGAACCCACAATCGTTTGATTAGAAGTCAAACGCCTTATCCATTAGGCCACAGGTGCTCAATATAAATTAATATTTCTTATTTTGAGAACAACTAATGTGACTCGAACACACAGTCATTTAATTATTAGAAATCAAATGCCTTATCCATTAAGTCACAGGTGCTCTATGTAATTTAAAAGAAGAGTAAACTCATTTTACAACATCCAATAAAAAAATACACAACATATATGAAGATCATTAACGTTTCATATATAAATCACACCTAGTGGGACTCAATCCATTAGGCCACAGGTGCTCCATATGATTCAAAAAGAATAGCCAAACTCACAATCGTTTGATTAGAAGTCACGTGCTCGATATAATTTTAAAATTTTGAATTTGTAATTCACATTTAATACGTAGGTCACACCTGGTGGGACTCGAACCAACAATCGTTTGATTAGAAGTCAAACGCCTTATCCATTAGGCCACAGGTGCTCCATATGATTCAAAAAGAATAGCAAACTTATTTTACAACATTTCTAGGGGTGAATTGTAAAAGATTCCCGTTACTGACATGTGCTCGATATAATTTTAAAATGTGAATTTGTAATTCACATTTTATATGTAGGTCACACCTGGTGGGACTCGAATACACAATCGTTTGATTAGAAGTCAAACGCCTGATCCATTAGGCCACATGTGCTCCATAGAATTCAAAAAGAATAGAAAGCTTATTTTACAACATTTCTAGGGGTGAATTGTGAAAGACTCTTATTCTGAAATTATAGAAGTAACTGATATGCCATTGTTGTGAATAAATTTGTACACTTATTTTTGACACCTCCCGATGTGGATCGCTTGATTAGAAGTCAAACACCTTATCCATTAGGCCACAAGTGCTCGATTTATTTTTTATTTTACATCTATAAGGGTGAAATTGTTTAAGACACTGATTCGAAATTGCAGAAGCAACTTATTTGACATTGTTGTGAATAAATTAGCACAACATAATAAGATAATTCAAATTTCATAGTCAGGTCACACCTGGTGGGACTCGAACCCACAAACGCTTGATTAAAAGTCAAAGGTCTTATCCATTAGGCCACAAGTGCTCTATATAATTTTGTAGAATACTAAAATTATTTTACAACATCTCCAATGTGAGATTGTGAAAGACTCTCGTTTCGAAATTAAAGCAGCAATTTATATATCATGTTGTGAATAAATTAGTACACTTATTTTATGACACCTACCGATGTGAATCACTTAATTATAATTCAAACACCTTGTCCATAAACCCAGGTGCTCCATATAATTTTAAAAGAATAGTAGAATTATTTTACACTTTTATAGAGGTGAAATTATGAAAGACTTCAGTTTCGAAATAACAGAAGCAACTGATATGACATTATTGTGAATGAAATAATATACTTATTTTATAACACCTCCCGATGTGTAATTGTGAATCTCTCCCGATTTTAAATTGCAAAAAAAATAATAATTTGTTTTTGTCGATTCAAAATTGCAAAATTAATTTTGCAAAAAAATAAAATATATGGTTTTTTGTTTTGTGGCAGCAAACCTGGTAACCAAAAATCAATTTGATGGAAAGTAAATGTCTTATCTATTAGGCCACAAGTGCTTCTAATTGTTTGAATAAAAGTCAAACACCTTATCCATTAGGCCATATGTATTTCAAATAATTAACGAAGAAGTATACATATCTACTAACAGAAAATTTCGAAATACATTTATAAAAAAATATATTTGTATTCGAATAAGTCCATTAACCATAATAAGACTCGAACTCATAACCGTTTATTAGAAATTTAATACTTTATTCATTAGATACATCTACCTCAAATAACTATAAATCTCTTCAAAATGCTCCCGTTATGTAAATTATATTAAAAATTTCCCTTATTATTTATACTTTTGAAAACAACCATTTTCGAAAATAATATTTTTTCGATTTTTTGTTTGGAAAAATTAATTTTAAAATTACAAATTTAAAAAAAAA
The DNA here is from genome assembly GCA_036873135.1 of Clarkia xantiana subsp. parviflora. NCBI lineage: Eukaryota > Viridiplantae > Streptophyta > Magnoliopsida > Myrtales > Onagraceae > Clarkia > Clarkia xantiana. Next base: position 19,536,696 of record JAPTYO010000003.1, read on the forward strand.
ATTATGTAAATTATGAAAAAAAATTATGTAAATATTATTTGTGGAATTGGACGTGACCCCATGTGTGTCTACACTCAGCCGTTGTGCTTAAAAATTATAATTTTTGAAATGATTAAAAAAAGGGTTAAAGGTCCTTTTGGTACCACATGTTTGCAAAAATTACACTGTTCATACCACTAGTATTTTTTCGTACCGAATTGGTACCATATGTTTCCAAACCTTACTGTGTTGGTACCTCCGTTAGGGTTCTGTAAAAAACAGCCGTTAAATGGCATGTACCATGCACGTGACCAGCTCAAAACTTTCAATTTTGTTACAATTTAGTCCATCTAATACATCCCTAACTTTTATTTTGTTCAATTTAGTCCTAAAACTTCAAAATCAAACCATTTCCCCAAATTGACCTAGCCGGACCTAGCCATGGGCTAGGTACGACCCTGGGTCGGGGTCACCGGACCCAGGGGACCCTGACCCAGGGTCGGACCTAGCCCTAAGCTAGGTCCGGCTAGGTCAATTGGACCTAGCCCCAATTTAACTCAATTGGGGCTAGGTCCCAATTGACCTAGCCGGACCTAGCCCTAGGCTAAGTCCGGCTAGGTCAATTTGGGAAAATGGTTTGGTTTTGAAGTTTAAGGACTAAATTGAACAAAATAAAAGTTAGGGATGTATTAGATGGACTAAATTGTAACAAAATTGAAAGTTTTGGGTTGGTCACGTGCATGGCACATGCCATTTAACGGCTGTTTTTGACAGAACCCTAACGGAGGTACCAACACAGTAAGGTTTGGAAACATATGGTACCAATTCGGTACGAAAAAATACTAGTGGTATGAACAGTGTAATTTTTGCAAACATGTGGTACCAAAAGGACCTTTAACCCTTAAAAAAATATTAAAAATTTACAGTATTCTTTAAGTCATTAAAAGAACAACGTTGCATGTTTCGCCAGACTTCGCTGAATAGAAAAATAAAAAATTTTAGTCAAAATTCAGAATATGAGGTTTGACCATAACTTTGACAGCTATGTATGGACACTACAAAATTCTAAATTAAACAGAGTTTTCAAGGTTGTAATTCTATTTCATCAATATTGTAGTTTTTTAAAAAAAATATTGTTTTCAACCTCTGTTTTTTTTTTCTGAGCATGTTAAAATATGTTAACAATAATCAAGCGTCAATCTGCAAAATTTGAGAGGATCAAGTTACAATATTCTGAAACAACAATGACTAAACTGCAATTAGTCAAAATTCGGCCAAATATATATAAGTGTCCCATATTGATAAAATGAATATGGTTAATACTAAACACGTAATTACTACAATTAGCATGCAAGACTTGTAATATTTAATAATAATAATTTAATAAATTGTAAATTACCACTTAACTGCACCCCTTGTTCGCGCGTAGAGAACTTTCTCATCTAAGAAATTGGTACAATTTTGTGAAGGTTGTTATACTAGCTAAATAATATATTTTGTTCGGTGTGGAACTATGAAATAATATACTAGGCAGCTCAATTGCCATTCTTCACTTCGGTGGGCTTCAATCCAAAGCAAGCCCAATAGCCAAGTCCAACAAAAATATATACTATTATTATATGACATACTCTTCGTAGATCTGGCAATTCGTGCGGGTTGTGCTGTTCATGTGTTCTGGGATCAGCCCAAACACAGCCCATCCCGACTCAACATAAAAAACTGATATAAAAATATTATAGTAATTGAATAAAAAAATTAATATTTAACCATTTTGGTTTAAAACATCGTGTTATCGTGTCGTATTACTAATATCAAACCGAAACCCGTTTTGTGTCGTGTTCGTATCGGCCCATCATGCCGAGCCCGAATTGCCCGCCATAAAAATATTATAGACACAATATAAATATATTTAATAAATAAATAATAGAATATAATAATGATATCATTATGTTGAATTTTATCTCTACTGTCAGTAAAATATTAGGGATTTAAGCTCAAGTAGAGTCATTGCCATTGCAAACTACATTTTGCAAAACACTGATTCATCATATATAAGCAAAAATAGTGTTAACCTGTTCAAAGAAATGACACACATTTCCTAACTTGTGATTTACACAACCCATAATAATAATAATTACAATAACCAAGTAACATATATAACTGACTAGGATCGGCTACAAAGAATTGCGGCGCAAGCAACTAGGAAGGAAGTTAACGCGTCTAATAGGCCGGTTGTTGTTGGAGTGATGATCAAGTTGTGAGGCTGTGCCTCTCATTGTTTGTGCCTTGATTTCAGCTTTTCTTAGCTTCTTCATGATCCTGTCCATTGATGATGATCTCTTCTTTTCCAGTTTCATCTGTTATTATCATAATCACAGACATTCATCAGTTCAGCACATAACAAAACAAGCTTAGCTTCTTGGCATTAGTCACAAGTATAAGGGTTAATTATCAAACTGCTTGTCGTTTTTTGTTTTTGTAACATTTTGTTAGCTCAAGTTTCACATATGTATAAATTGCTGTTAGCAATTTGTTCGACTGTCCAAACTTCATCTAGCAATTTTCACAGACTCATGAGAATATTGTTTCAGCTAGCATTTGATAATTAAATCCCAAGTATAAATATATCATCATCTATTTTTTTATTCAAATCAGCTGTACTTCTCAGTAACTACCATCTTATCTTCCTACTTTGTTGGTAAGTTACTGAATTGTGTTTTTCATGCAAACTTTGGTAATCATTCATTTGTGTTACATTATGGAAAATAGGGTTAAGAACCTAAAACAGTCTTAACTATAGGTCGTGTTAATCTCTTTGCCAGATCAAAAATGTTGATTTTTGATATCCCAACTATCAGATTGGTCGATTTACATTTTTTTCTCTTAAGATTGACCAAACAAAAACATGCTTTTCAAGTATCAAATAAGCCTTTTGGCAAAAAAAAAGTTTCTAATAAGCCTAAATGGAAGAATGGAAGACATGTTTTTGTTGCTTAAAATGACAATTTTAAGTTTTTAACACCAAAATTAGTCGGAAAAAAAGAAGTGGAAAGCAACAAATTTGACAGTTAGGACACCGAATATCAACATTTTAAATCTAAAACAACAATTAACAACAGGGCTTATAGTTAAGAGTGTTTTTAGGTTCTTAACCCTGGAAAATAATGCAGCACTTCATAGATTGTCAAGCAACAGGGAAGGAATATGATATATAAAAATAAACAAACCTCTAGCTTCCTTATAGATGCCTCAGCTTTTGCTCTCTGCAAATTTTCCCAAGCAGCAATCTTTGCTTCTTCTCTTTGAGACCTGCATCAACTCATAATTAAGTCCATACCTATCATAAGGCTTAAACTAGATAAAAAGATTTGCAGAAATAAGGATTGCGATAATTAAAAAGATCGAGTTACATAATAAAAGTTTTTTTTTTGTGTGGATTACCTGGACATGTTCTTGGCAGTCTCCCAACACGAGCTTTGTTGGTCGACGCCATTAGTGCTATCAACACCAATCCAACCCTTCTTAGCAATTCTAGCAGCATGTCTTTTGGACCAACTAATCACATTCGACGACCTTTTATCAATTAGTACATCCCGAACTTCCAACTTAGCAGGAGGCGAGAATGATGTTCTTGCTTTTGGTGAAGAGCAGATGCTGCCGCTCTTTGGGGGGCTCATCTGTGTTGCCATATCTCTTCGCGACACTGCGCGTGAAACCCCACTTTCCAAATCATCTCCACTATCATCATGCTTCTCATCTACAATCAAAGTTACAAAATGGGAGAGTTGAAAGTAAGATCTTGTTTAGTTCCAAATTTGAGCTTTCTACAAATGACAAAAGACGGGCTTATTTCATCTGCAAATTTACTAGTTTTCATGATGAAGAAAGAACAACACACTATCCATCAAAAGAAAACTCAGATTTCTGCCTTCAACCGAATATTTGAAACACAAAATTTTGCAGGCATCATGCATGATTTAAGCTACGAAACAGTATGTAGACAACTGACAACTATAAACCATATCAAACAAGATCAACTGCTTAATATTTAGGGTTAATGACCTAAAAGAAGTCTCAACTATATACCATGTTGCTAATCGATGTTACATATTTAAAATGTTGATATTTGGTGTCACAACCATCAAATTTGTTGCTTTCTACTTTTTTTCGTCTGATTTTCTTGTTAAAATTGATGATTTTAAGCAACAAAAACACTTTGCTTTCCACTTTTTCAAAGTATTATATTTGTTGCTCACGGGTTAGGTTTATTTGATGCTTAAAAAGCATGTTTTTTCATCAATTTTATGACAAAAAAGTGGAAATCAGCGAATCTGACAGTTGAGACACTGAATATCGACATTTTAAATCTTGAAACAGTGATTAGCAACATGTCATCTAGCAACTTAGTTGCATTCTCTTACCAATCCATACTACTAAAATTTCCTTCCACAGAATTACAGAAATCATCCATCTTCAGTTATTTCAAATTTTCAGCTAATCATCATTCTATTTCTACTTACAGTTCATCCATACAACTTGAATACATCACACAGCAGGAAATGTATGTCAGTTACAGGTTGAATCTCGAAATCTCCAATTAAAGTAAGCTAAACCAGAGAACACAACGTACCTGAAGATCTATACTCTTGTAATGTTACAGCTGCTGCTGCATTGCGGTAATTCACGATCTGAGACTCAGAATTGCCGCCATTGCCGCCACCGACGCAGCTCAACAGAGCTTCGTCGGCGACGATGACCCCGGTCGAGAACGGCGAGCCCATCATGAAAGACGGCGAGAAATTCCCGTTTCCAAATCCGTCGGGCTGCCCTAAAGGTCCGCTCTTTGACTTGGGTCGATTACTGTAACTGTTCCTCTGCTGAATAAACTGCGAGTTCTTGTACGGCCCAGAAACCGGGCTGCAAATCCAGCGCTCGGCGTCTTCCCACTTGGAAGGGACGGTCCTGCCGCTGTTGAAGGGCGATAAGGGAGGCGGAAGAGACGGAGGAGGCGTTCTTCCGCCGTGGAGCCGCCGCGGGTGTGCTGTAGCCGTGGAATGAACTCGGTCGGAGCTCCAGGCGTCGGGAATGGCGTCGGTTCTGATGGCAAGCTTCCGATTGGCATCCACTGGACTGGAAATGTCGTCGCCATTTTTGTTCATCTTGTGGTTCGTCTGTGTTGTTGAAGGGAGGTCTCAAGTTTGAAGTCTCAAGTCTGAACTGAAGAAAGAAAGAAGCTTCTTGCCTGTATTTCTTATTTTGTATTTTATATTATCAACAGTATATATAATATATTATATAAATTTTTTAGTATATAATATAATATAATATAATATAATATAGTATAATCTATATATAATTAAGAAGCCGAAAGGTTGGACCATGGGATCGGGGGAACAATCGAGCCAATTCACGTTGGAGTATGAATTACGGTGAGATTGTTGTTAAATGACTAACATATATACCTATTATTTTGTTTACGAGAAATAATACATATTTTTTAAACAAAATAATACATATTTTTTTAAACAAAATAATACAAATTTTTTTTTTTTTTTGCCAAAATAATAAAACACATTCTGACTTTCAAAAAATTGGTTGAAATTTGTTTGAAGTTACCCAACATGTCATACCGACTCAAGTAAATTAGAATGAGTCAGCATGTTTCAGTCGAAATATATATCATATATAGTTTTGTTTATTGCATCATATTCTAATGACTGCAGTCTTAGATACTATACATTTCAATTGTTGTATCAGAGATTAGTAAAATAAACTTTATGTTTAAATTTTGCTGAAAATTACAGTATGAATCATAGTTGATGTAAAAAAATAGTAATATACGTAGTGAAATTACTCCAACTAGTAAAATTAGATAAATCATGCACACTTGACACTCCATCTAGTGATACGATTAAGTGTACAATAAATAATTAGAAGATCCAATTGTTCTTGCATAATTAATTATTCAGTAAATTACAAAAATTACGTAATGATGTATCAGCGTCAAATAATGATGCATAACCGTGGTACCCATTCAAATATAATGATGCATGATACAAATCAGCGCCAGTCAACTGAAAACAATTATTAACATCTACATTTAATGTAACAACATACACAAGTTGGAAACATAAATGCCCACGTGGTCGGGTGAAGTGTGTAGTCAGCTTTCCACTTTATACCTAACTGAGATTAAAATGCAATTGAATTTTCAATTGTTGTTCATAAAAAAAAAATAAAAAAAAAAATTCAATTGTTAGGTCCCAACTTTCTAAATTAATCATTATATGTCATCACAACAATAAAACTTAGAGATCCAAAGTGCGACAATTATAAATTTGATTATATTTGAAGCATGTCCTATAATATGCATTTGAGTGAGATATATGCTAATTGATTGGTTTTACTTTTATTATTTGTTTTCTCACAAAGTAATTTTGAACGATGTTAGCAAACAATAAAATACTAATCACAAATATTATTTCTAAATTTTTATCCAAACAAGATTTAATCTGAATATATGGTTAATAATAAACATCCTTTCATTAATTTTGGCACTTAAGGCATGATTTGTTTTACCTAAATGACCATTTTCCATAACTTAAATGCTAAAATATTAAAGAATAAAAAAAAATATATTAATCTAACCATCGAAGCTCTTTCAACAACGGCAATAAAGACCTGCTGCTGTTTCAAAGAGTGGCGACATCCATCGTCGTTACTGTTAACGACATATACAACGACTTATCATTATCAAGTTTGTAAATGTCGCTAACAATAACGGCGATGGATATCACCGCTCTTTGAAATAGCTGTAGGTTTTTATTGTCGATGTCTGAAAGAGCTAGGATGATGGATTAGTAATTTTTTTAACATTTGTATTCCGTTAGAAGATCATTTTGGAAAAATAAAAAATAAAAAAATCTAGACATGGGTGGCAGAGATAAAACAGCAGACAAGTAACAAAAAACTGTCTTCCTCTTTCTTTCATAGTCAATTCAGTCAGTGGGGACTGTTGTGTTTTTTTACAGCGGGTTCATCAGCAAGAAACGAGTAATTAGATGGTGCCAACATGAAAGAATTAGATGGCGACAAAACATTGAATTGAACAATGTTGATGGATTTGTTCAATCAAAATGTTTGTCAGAATAGATGTGTTTTTTTTTGTTATAAAAAATAAAAAATTTGGTTTGACGTTGAAACATACTTCACATGCAATAAGGAAAATTTTGGTTGACGGCCTGCTCTCACAGACAGGGCAGCGTGGGAACCGGAGCCAGCCGTCTGTTCGTATATGTTCCCACAGGATACCGTTTCCTATGTTACTTTTTCTAATTATTATATAAAAAATGAATAAGACAGGTTAAATCATGTTATATAAGGTTAATAACTAAAAAAACTGTCCATTATTATTGTTGAAATTTGCTGTCTCTGCGCGTTTTTTTATCTCCCTCCAATGCTTTCGCAAGTTCGGATCGGAAGCGTTCGACCTCGGGTCGTTCACGGGAACACAACTCGCTTTACCAGTTGGTCCAACCAACCTTGGGTTCATCAACTCATAATACATAACTCTTTACTTTTCACAAAATCGTCAAATTTCACCCAAAATTTGAGCATAAAAAAGAAAATGTTTTTAGAAGAATGGTGTGGAGCGAATTCCAGTGACAACAGAGCCAGATTTATTTGCGCGGATGTGGCCAACTTCTTAAGTGACGGCCCCGGCAAGATGACGAGAATGGAGTGTGTATGGGAGCTCGAATTTAATAGTCGGTTTCGTCGGATTTGACTTCTTTAAAGTAATCACACCGAGACACCACATTTTAACAAAATTGAAACCTTTTACACTACAGTTTAACATTTGAAACTTTAGACACTTATTATTAACATAGGGTAAACCTTGTATAGTTTTAGTTATTAACCCTTATATATATATAAACATACATATATATATATATATGACTTCCTAATTTTAGACTGGGAACGATAATATTAAAACCCTTTCCAATGCGGCGTTTCCAGCGAGATTCGACATAGGGGTCGCCTAGGGGAAACAACTCGTTTTATCAGTTCGTCCAACCAACCATTATGTTACATCATATTCCACCCATGTAAATTGTATTTAATGGTTGAAAACACTAACTTTTGAACTATTTAATTTAAATTTGGGGTAAACTTATTTGAATTTAATCATTTTTAATTTAGGGTTAAGAACCTATGAAAGGTCTGAACTATCACCCATGTTAACGGGAGAGGTCTGAAATTTAAAAAGTTAATAACAGAGGTCTGAAATTTCAATTTTGTTGATATGGGGTTTTCCGTCCATTTTTAGGGTTAAATTTAACAGAATTGTGTGAAATGACATTTTTGCCCCTTTAATATTTTGTTTTATTTAATATCTTATTTAAGGAAATGTGAAATGACAATTTTACCCCTAAAGTCAAATTAAAACCACCCAACTCCGGCCACCACTACCCGACTCCGGCCACCACCACCCGACTCCGGCCACCACCACCCGACTCCGGCCACCACCACCCAACTCCGGCGACCACTACCTCGACTCCGACGACCACCACCTCGACTCCGGCAATCCGACTCCGGCCACCACGGGGCCAAAAAAGCTCCGATCGGAGCCAAAAAGCTCCGATCGGAGCTTTGTGGCTCTGGTCGGAGCCACAGAGCTCCGGTCGGAGCTCTGTGGCTCCGACCAGAGCCACAGAGCTCCAGATCGGAGCTCTGTGGCTCCGGCCGGGGCCACAGAGCTCCAGATCGGAGCTCTGTGGCTCCGGCCGGGGCCACAGAGCTCCGATCTGGAGCTCTGTGGCTCCGGCCGGGGCCACAGAGCTCCGATCTGGAGCTCTGTGGCTCCGACCAGAGCCACAGAGCTCCAGATCTGGAGCTCTGTGGCCCCGGCCGGAGCCACAGAGCTCCGATCTGGAGCTCTGTGGCCCCGGCCGGAGCCACAGAGCTCCGATCGGAGCTTTTTTGGCCCCGATCGGAGTCCAATCGGGGCCGGTGGCTCCGATCGGAGCTCAATCGGGGCCGGTGGCTCGATTTTGGCCCAATCGGAGCCTTGGTGGTGGTCGCCGGAGCCTTGGTGGTGGTCGCCGGAGTACGGTGGTGGTCGCCGGAGTACGATTGGTGGTCGCCGGAGTACCGTGGTGGCTTCAAGGGCATTTTGGTCTTTTCACTTCATGCATGTGAGGGGCACACTTGATAGAAGGGTATTTTTGGAAATTTATTTTATTTCCGGTCACATGCTTGGCATGTGACCAATTTCCGTTAGTTTTAACGGAAAAAACTAACGGAGACCGCTATTATCAACAAAACAGAAATTTCAGACCTCTGTTATTAACTTTTTAAATTTCAGACCTCTCCCGTTAACATGGGTGATAGTTCAGACCTTTCATAGGTTCTTAACCCTTTAATTTAATGGTTAGTGGCTAATGGGTTGGCTTTTCGACTAACTTGGTAGTACTACGTTGGTCGGGCAAATGCATGCTCTAGATTGTATGATATATATTGGCAAATAAACACGAATATGCGTATATTACGTAATGGAGTGAACCTAAACTCGTAACTACTAGCACATTCATTTTTACTTTAAAAAAGTGCTAGATCCAATTCCACGATAATCCTGTCAACTAAAATACAAAATGTTATAATATACCGTCTGATTGTGTACGTAAGATATAAACCTATAATATTATATCATTCTGAAAGTTTATAGTATACATCTATTCTGATATAAAAAGATTGTTCATATTTTAGGGAATTGTATGATTTTTTAACTATAATATGTAAAGTCAAAAAGTATGATAATAATAAATAAGAAGAAATAAATATATCTATATATATATATTAAATAAATTATTTATAAAATATATAATCAGACTTAATGACATAGAACTTTTTGATGCATTTTAAAGATTAAAGACGCACCATTTTGTCACACGGTGAAATGCTAGGAAACTGAGGACAAAAACTCCAAAGTTGATTTTAAATTTTAAAATCGACGATTTCCTAACTATTATTATTTAAAATATACTAATATTTAAGCAGAGTTATATTTCATTTTCTTTAAAAATATATATGACATAGGCAGTAGGCTATCCTCTTAATACTTTTGTATACGTCAGCGGCACTAATATATATACGTCTACTCTACGCTATAGTCTTAAATCTAAATACGTACCTGCACCTGCACCATCACTACGCCAGCTCTAATTCAATTCCTGACGTTACAGTGTTCATGAAATAAGACAAATGGGCTTTGGTAAAAGAAAGAAGATAAATGGGCTCCCTTAATTCAGCCCAGAAGGCCTCTTAGCCCAATAACTAAGATAACCGAGATAGCCCAGCAACAAGGACTGTGGCCCAGTGGAGTCTCATCCAGCCGGAGCTACTGTTAGGACACCCCAAGCCCACCCCGTCTCTTCTAACCAAATGTCCCAGCCGGCCTTTTTATGTACCTTGTACTTGGTCACATAATCCAAATACAGAAATAACGAGTATGAAGTTTAGTTCACCAATTTACTTAAGTACTTAACTATTCGCATACGGGATTAACGCCATTTCCATTCATCTCACTTGTTTAATTAAATAGTAATTAATGTAACTGACTTAATTTAAAAAAAAAAAATATATATATATATATATATATATATATATATATATATAAAAGTACTCAACTCTCATTCATGTACGGGTCCGATATAGTTCGAACAGTCCGACCACCGGTTCTCCTGATCCGGCCGTTGGTTCACATAATATATTATATAAAATTTTATGTAGTTAAGTAAGCCCAACAACATTTTGAAACTTTTTTTTCGGACCGGTTGTTTAGCTATTTCGTTCGGAGTCGATTTATTCGGACCAAAATTTTTTCAATAAAAAAATACGTATTGAAAAAATAAACCGTCCATGTTTAGTACGGTTTTTTTTTGTTCGGATTTCGGTTTAAACCGAAAATCCGAACATAATAACAATATTTAAAATATCACCAATTTTTTCACTTAGACCATATTAAAGTACCCGTTAATTAAATTATGTATGATCAAAATTTCATACAACTCATACTTATAGAATATACACAAAGTTCCAAAATTATTAAAAAGAGAAATTTGAAACTAACGTGAAGTGAAACGTAAAAAATAAATATAGCGGAATGGAGAATAAGATAAGTTGGCTACCACTAATAAAAATAATAATAATAATAATAATAATAATAATAATAATAATATAAAATAATTAATTTCCTTAAGCAAAAACATTAAGTTATCTTAATATAATATATATCATATTATATATTATAATATTAGATAACTTCGGTCTAGTTCGGTCTCCACAGTTTTTAGAATATGAGGACCAAACCGAACAAAAAAATTGAATAAAACCTAAAAATTCCAACCACATATCAAACGGTCTATTTACGGTTCGATTTTTCGGACCAATCCGATTTGGTTTATGGCGGTTTTTCGATCCTACCGGATTTTACGAGCCTGTGCTAGTCTTATTGGTTCGCTATAAAGCGGCTAGAGTTATTATGTGATTTGACGGCCAGACCGGCAGAACAGGTGGTGGACCGACAAAATAAAATACAATAGGTGAAGTAAGAGCATTTCCAATAGTAGTGCTTAGTGCCTAGTTCCTAGTTCCATGTTGTAAATTTATTATTGTAGAGAGTGCCTAGTGCCATTTACTGTTGGTCCCTACTGGTAATGATTAAATAGGCACTTGCATTTTCAATAGGAGTGCCTTGTTCCAAAATGGGAGTGCCTAGTTCCAATTTTTGCCACTGGACGCTGACTAGGCGCCACTAGGCGTGACTAGGATTACTAATATTACTGTTTTGCCATTATTGAGTGAATAGTGAAGTGAGACAGTGCCTACTAGTAGGAACTCCCAAGTTACTGTTCATGTCGGTGCCAACTTTTTAATATTATTTTATTCGATTGTGTTGCTCATCTCTTTGATTGTATATATATTCGGTTAAGTCAGATAGACAAGAGCCGTAATCAGTCATTTTGAATATTATGTAACATAAATAACGACACGAACCAAAATTACTACTTTTTAACTTTGAATCAATTTCGAAATTTCCATATCTAATTTGTTTATATGTTACCATGTTGAATAACCGTTAATTCAAAATTTTGAAATAGTATAACATTTCAGATTATTAAATATGGAAAATAATTACTACAAAATATTATATTATTTTAATGCATATATATTTTTTATATATTTTACGTATTATATTATATTATATTATTATATGAAAGAAATATATATTTTACGATAAATTATTATAAAAATTATACTTTTAGAATGATGTATATATAATATATTTCTAATTTACATATATTGAAAATCATATATAAAAACACATGATTAATGCAATAATCAATTTACTAATATGATCACGGATGTACATAAACGTGAATATGCTGATGATGTTGAATTAATATATGTCAATCAACGTATAACAGATATACACTAATTATGGTGAAATAATAAATTCAATGAATTTGATTGATTAATGTTATTATATCAACAATTATACTTATCAATCATTCTGCATGCCGCATGGGGACTGCACCTAATAGTAATTTTACCTTGGTCAAGTAACGTATAATTATTGCAATGAATTGACAATAGAGAACTATGGATATGCACGAACCGGTCGGGCCCGAATATGTTCCGAACTGGATTGGTACTAATTAAAACAGTATGGTCCGGTCTGGACTGAATTTGAAATTAGCACTAAAAATTCTGGACCGATTTTGGACTGGAACTGTAAAAAAAGTCTGGTTCGGTTCAAAACTGGTCCGACCCATTTTCCTATACAAATTTACCCTGATTAAAAAAAAAAAAGAAAAACCGATCCTCCGACAAAACTGATCCAGTTCAAAACAGTCTGGTCCAGTCAAAAACCAATTTTTTGAGAAGTATATTACTGGTTTTTGGTCTGGTTCTCCTCTCGCATAATTGGTCTGTTTGGAACCGGTCCAGTCTATACCAATTCCGAACCGACCGGACCGGTTATTTTCTTATCCCTATAGAATGTAAATTTTTATTAAAAATTTCAATTACATTTTTATAATTTTGTATATATTTTTCCCTTTTTTTTTTTTAATTAAAACATCTAATACTTGAATCTCATTATTTATTCATGTCCGTATTTGTAAAAAAATATGAATATATAATTTATATATAATGCAAAAATTATATTTGAATTATGAAATTATGTGGGTCCCAATGTAGAAGTGGAACTTGGCTTCCACTACTGGAGAGAGTGCCCATTTTACAGTGCCATTTACTGTAGCAAATACTGTAACAGTGCCACTTTGATGAGTTGGCAGTGACGTGACTGCTGATGTGGAGGCACTAGACACTTCCTATTGGAAGTGCTCTAAATGATGAAATAAAAAGTTGTAGCGTAAAAAACAACGGATTAAATGGATAAGTTTATTTACAATTTTTTCCCATGATTTGCTAACTCGGCTTTCATTTACTGACAAATTGTTAACTATGAAAAATACTATTTAATTTGAACATATGTGGTCACTTGATTATCATGTAATTAAAGAAAACCTGAAAAACATAATTTTTCCTCAAGGAAAGATAATTCTTAGAATGCTTATTTGTTTGAATGTTGTGGATGACTTCTATTTTGTAAGTTTATATCATTTTTTTTGGTATTTATTTAAACACTTACAATCATATGACTAATTGCGTTCACAATAGAATAAATATTTAATAAAGCTAAAACTTGTCTAAAAAAAGAAACTTAAACTAGTAAATTATAAAAAAAATAAAAGTACACTAATAATTTATCAGAGTTGATATTAACCGTAATATCCATCCAACCACGAATCTTTGGATGTTCGGCTTCGGACATTAACTACTCGTAGCCTAATATGGAGTTTTTTTTCTCCAATTAATTTAGCTTAGTATAAATGCACGAGAGAAGTGCGAAAATAATACAACCAAAAAGTTTCCAAAAATATCATTATTTCCCATTTCCAAAGTGGTCCACTCTCAGCTATGCTCCTCAGATTATTCGTCACCACGAAAAAAGAATGAACAAGAAAAACGAAAGAAATACTCATACTCCACCAGACACCACAAACTCCGACCGACTGACCTGTGTCTGTCAGAGATCTTTCTCTTAGCGGGTCGTTCCGAAATCGCCACATGTCCTCCCAATATCCATGATTGCCGATTCTAATCCTTAGGAATCCGCTATTCTCTCAATCCTCCACTATCCACTTCCTCTTTTGCAGAGAGAGCTCCATCAATGGCGTCTGCTCTGTTCTCTCCATCGCTTCTCCCCAGAACCCACCACTTGTCGATTACGCCTCCAAAGGACTTCCCTTTAGACCTCTTCCATCACACCCAGAGCTCCAGATGCAGACCGACCGCCGCCGCTTGCCGGAAACACCGATCCGTAAGGGCGTCTGCGGTGGCGGAGGCGGCGCCTGCTGCTGCGGCGGCGGAGGGCGGCGGAGAGAAGAAGTTTAGGATTCTGGTGGCCGGAGGTGGGATCGGAGGGCTGGTATTGGCCTTGGCGGCGAGGAGGAAGGGGTTTGAGGTGGTGGTGTTTGAGAGGGATATAAGTGCGATTAGAGGGGAGGGGCAGTACAGAGGTCCGATTCAGATACAGAGCAATGCGTTGGCTGCTCTGGAAGCGATTGATATGGAGGTTGCTGATGATGTTATGAGGGCTGGGTGTATTACTGGTGATAGGATTAATGGCCTTGTTGATGGCATTTCTGGTACTTGGTGAGATTTCATCATCATTAAATATACTTCTATCTTAGATTTAACAATTAATAACAGTATAAATTTTATGTCAAGTTGCTTGCTAAATCCTGTCCGGTATTTAATATGTTAATATTCGGTGTACACATATTAAATTTGTTATATTTCCCAATTTTCAACTGATTTTAACATTAAAAATGTTTTTTTTTTAAAAAAAAACTTAATTTTATTATTTTTTAGTAGTATCACATTTGTTGCTCATGGTTTAGCCATATTTGATATTTAAAAAGTAAGTTTTTAGTTTTCAGTAGTATCAAATTTGTTGCTCAGCTTGTTTGAAACTTAAAAACCATGTTTTTATTTGGTCAATTTTAAGAAAAAAAAAAGTGAAAATCAAACGATCTGATTTTTAAGATACTGAATATCTAACTTTTAAATTTAGGACGAGGATTAACTATACGTCATATAGTTGAGAATGTTTTTAGATTCTTAACTGCCTATCTTATGCCAGTCTGGGCCTTTAGTTTGATATTTATACTCTTGATTACAGCATTTGATTGAATTTTGTTTTAAAAAATGAATAGATTCATCTCAGTACATGAAAACCATTCATTTTCTACTGCAACTGTTTTATTACTTTTGAAGAAATATCTCCTGCAAATATTAAGTTTTGCTTAGTAGTTTGATATGTTGCAAACCAAGGATTTAGTTGATCATTAAAGGTCAATGAAATACAGAGATTTCCCATTTCCTACTGCAAAATAAATGGTGCAATAGTGAATTTGATTGAAATAAGCAAGAAATTTGCAGTTCATGGTAGGATCATTTTTTTTGTCTGTATTTCATTTAGGAAACTTGAACTCTAATGTAGAGTTGGGAATGAATGAATCAGGTACACCAAGTTTGATACATTCACTCCTGCAGCTGAAAAGGGACTTCCAGTGACTCGGGTCATAAGTAGAATGATTCTACAACAGATTCTCGTCCGACATGTTGGGGAAGATGTCATCCTTAACGAGAGCAATGTGGTTGATTTTGAGGACGACGGCAATAAGGTAAATAATATAGAACAAGGTTTTGAATCAAACAGTTATCTGAGATAACATGCGCTGATAAATTGGTATCCGATATAATTTTGTGAATTTTAGTTTCGATTGGTGCAACAGTTTGGACTTCTCAGTACCTAAAACAACAAAATTATAGATAACAATTTGTCAACATGTGTTATCTCAGGTATCTGTTTGATTTTAAACCCTATAAAACATCATGCCATCGTAAACTCGATCTAGAAATGCAGTGATTCGATAACAGTCTTCTTTGCTGATGATTTTTCCTATTTAACTGTTGGGAAGGTTTCTGTGACGCTCGAGAATGGACAGAAGTTCGAGGGCGACATTCTGGTTGGAGCTGATGGAATCTGGTCCAAGGTAGATTAGCGAATAAATATATTTTAGTATATTCGGAATAAATATATTATTCCCGAATTGGTAGATCATTAATACACTACTACTCTGTACTAATTGCATAGTACATTCGTGTTGGAGTTGTAACCTGAATTGTCGTTCCCCGTTATAAAGAGGTCGATATCAAATCGTATTGAATGTTTTTTTGTATGATAGGTGAGGACGAAGTTATTTGGACCATCAGACGTAACGTACTCGGGGTATACATGTTACACCGGAATTGCAGATTTTGTTCCTGCTGATATTGAGACTGTTGGGTATGTATCTATGTATGTTGTCATTTGTTGTTGCCTGCTTTTCCTACTTTTGTACCTTAACCCTAATCTTGTTCGGTTTTGCAGGTATCGAGTTTTCTTGGGACACAAGCAATACTTTGTGTCTTCAGATGTCGGAGCTGGAAAGATGCAATGGTACGCTTTTCATGAAGAAGCTGCCGGTGGTGTCGATGCCCCCAATGGTATAAGATTTGTAAATCAGTCAAAGTTCAGGTAACGATTTGATTATTAACTGTAAATAAATGTTGTTGATGATGATTTTGGCAGGTAAAAAGGAAAGGTTGTTCAAAATATTTGATGGATGGTGTGACAATGTATCGGACTTAATAAATGCAACAGATGAAGAGACGATTCTGCGACGTGACATATATGACCGCACCCCGTCATTTACATGGGGAAAGGGTCGTGTGACTTTGCTCGGGGATTCAATCCATGCTATGCAACCGAACTTGGGACAAGGAGGTTGCATGGCCATTGAAGTAAGCTTAGTTTCCCTAATCTTGACTCGAGTTTCATTGCAATGAAATTGATATGCTATCACACTCAAATTTAAAATGTTGATATTCAAATTTACTACTATAAGATTGATTGATTTACATTTTCTTATTTTAAAATTGACTAAACAAAAATATGTTTTAGTATCAAATAAGCCTAAACTATACGTAACAAATCTAAAACTTCAGAAATGTGAAAACAACATATTTTTGTTGCATAAAACTCCAGTTTTGACGCCAAAATTAATCGGAAAAAAGTGAAAAATAACAAATACACTGAATATCAACATTTTGAATATGATACAGTGATTAGTAATATAACGTATAGTTGAGAGTTGAGACTGTTTTTAGAATCTTTAACCCTATTATCGTTCGTGTACGGACAGGATGGTTATCAACTTGCTCTGGAGCTAGAGAAAGCGCGGGAAGAGAGCATCAAATCCGGAAAACATTTCAATGCAGTTTCATCTCTTAAGAGGTAAAATTATTATAATTTTCGTAACAGTTTGGTTCGTCCCATATTTATACAAATGTGGTTTTTGATTTGTCAGTTATGAGAAATCGAGACGGCTTAGGGTTGCAATCATCCATTCAATGGCAAGAATGGCTGCAATCATGGCTTCAACTTACAAGGCTTATTTAGGCGTTGGACTCGGTCCTCTATCGGTGCGTATTGTGAATAAATTTTGTTTCGAATTCGAAGAACCGTGTTCTGTTTGAGTAATGTAAACTGTTAAATTCAAACAGTTTTTGACAAAGTTCCGAATTCCACACCCTGGGAGAGTGGGAGGAAGGTTCTTCATTGAACTGGGAATGCCACTGATGATGAGTTGGGTTTTAGGTGGTAACAGGTATGCAGTTCTTTCCTTTTATCTCAATCAAATGAATGCATATACATTTTAGAAAACAAAATGCGCGTCTTAACCAACTTTACCCTGAGCGAATTTGTGAGTCATGATGTTCGATATGTTCTTAATCATATTTCAAACAATTGGGAATAAGATGCACGTCTTAACTAACTTTCATATAAGCTTGAATTTGTGAGTGGAGATCTTCTATATGCTTTTAAGGTTAAGAACTTCCAGATTTAAAAGTTGATACAATGTCTGAACTATCAATTTTTTGCTTTCCACTTTTTTCAACTGATATTGACGTTAAATTTGTCGTCTTAAGCAACAAAAACATATTGTTTTCCACTTTTGATGCTTAGTAATAATTTTGTTCTGTTTAACAGTTCAAAGCTAGAAGGGAGGACACTCTCTTGTAGACTTTCTGACAAAGTAAGTACTTTGAGTTGTCATTTTTCTACTCAATATGCATAATGTATGAGTGCCTGATCTTGAGTTGATGTGATAAATGATGAAGGCAAATGACCAACTGAGAAACTGGTTCGAGGACGACGATGCCCTTGAGCGCGCCATGAGTGGAGAGTACGTTCTTCCTTCTAATAGCTCGATAGAGATTGATTTATATTCGTGTTTAACTTAATCAACTTTCAGATGGTTTCTCTTGCCTTCCGGAAACGAGGCCGGTTCCGACCAACCTATCAGTTTAGACAGAGACGAAAGCATCGTATACGCCATCGGGTACATCATTTATTTGTACCTGACAACAAAATTCTTTTTTTTTTTTTGGTAAAATACGGAGGCTAAATAACTAAATAAGTTCTTACAACTAACAGAAACACTAATCCACAACAAGAATATCAAATAACCCAACCGTTATGACTCTAGGTTTAAGTATCCTTAATACATCTTTAAACAAATGGCAAAACAGTTGAGTCTTGATTTTGAGTGAAACGACCATGACTTTGTTTTGATTTTGCAGGAGCGTTAAGCAGAACGACGTAAAAGGGGTTTCAATAGTTATACCTTCATCTCAGGTAGGCGTTCACTTATCACATTAAGATTTTAGAATAGTTTCACATCAGTAAGTAACACGTAGAGTCGATATCAGGTGTCGGAGTCGCATGCTCGTATTAGCTACAAGGATGGCTTCTTTTTCGTGACCGATTTAAGGAGTGAACATGGTACATGGATTACAGAGTAAGCAACTTTTTTTGGACTTTAGTGTTATATATTTACATTTCGTAGTGCATACTTAGTCAACCGTTAAGTGACTGTTAAAAGCTCATGTGTCAGTCACGTGATTTCTCCTAAGTTTCATTTTGTGTAGTACCCAATTTATATCAGTTTTAATTTTTACAATTTACCCAAAATTGACACAGCTAGGGTCCGACCGAAAATGCAAATGTATGACATCAAAAGTTTAAAAAAAAAAAATATATATATATATATATAGTACCAAAAGCTAACTTTGGTCAAATATATGGCTCTAAAATACCTTTCACACTACTTGTAATACCAATCTATCTCAAGTTAGTTCTAATTAACTAAGATGAGTATATATTTGCAGCATTGAAGGAAGACGATTACGGGTTTCACCAAACTTCCCGACTCGGTTTCGCCCGTCAGATGTAATTGAGTTCGGCTCAGACAAGAAAGTAAGACAATTGTTGTAAAATTTATGCATTCTTCATAAAATCTTGATTCTCTTATCTTAGAAAACTGCATTATGTGAATCTGCAGGCGATGTTCCGGGTTAAAGTGGTTGGATCTTCTCGAACGCCTTCTGAAAATGAAAGCAGTGGGATTCTCCAGGCAGCATAGATATATATAGACAGGAAGAAATTGGAAGACATTGATGATGAGTTGGTTGGTAATCTGTACAGCGTCGATGATTTTATATAGGATGTTCAGTTCACTTCTGGGTTGTTGAAAGTTATACTGAAATTGTCTCACATTGTATGTCTATGATGATTGTATGTAACAAAAACAAAACACGATGTTGTATTTTTTTCAAAGAAATCAAAGTTTGTTAGTCGAGCTTGGCTAAAATGCAGTTAAATTTAGGGTTGCTGAGAGAATGAATCAGAGAAATACGTAATCTGTTATAAACACAGTTAAATTTGCAGTCATTAAGAATTATATTTATTGTCCTATGGCTTTGGGCCAAATTAAGGAGAGAAGTACCTGAAAAAAAACCATCATCATTCTCCTATAAAGGAACATATTATATAGTGATGACGTGACCACTAGACGTATAATTTAGAGGTATTATATTATGAGCTGCTAAGTTGCTAACAATTGTCAATTCACATGATTTTACCTTTATATAGACATTGTATAATTTAAAATGGACTGTTATTAACACTTTTTCAATATGGAAACACATATATGATCATACTGAGGAAACAATGGAACTTGAATTTATTTTATTTCTAAAATCAAAGTAACCCACAGTTAAACTCACGATTAAACAGTAAATACTCAATTAATAAGAGGAACACGTGACTAACTATTTGGTTTTTTTTTTTTAAATGTCGAACTAGCTAGGTACATTTTAAGGTAGAGATCAGTTTATCCATACAACTTACAAGTTGATCAAGTCGAAAGTCTACAACAGGATTTGCGGGTCTATCTCTGACCAAGTTCTCAATCAGCTGCTGAAAATGTGGAGAGAAAAAAACAAAATTTGGATACCGATCAAAATGAGAACGAAATTATGATTATATATTAATTAAATGGTTAATAATTAATAAACTGTATGAGATTTGACCCATGTTGAAATTTGTTGTCCGTCGTTGAAATTGACTGTCCAGGTTTGGTGTTTTTTGAAATTTGGTGTCCACGTCTATTTTTGGAGATGAGTTGAACGAAAGTGTATCACGTGTCAGTCACGTGAGCTCGATAAAATGAATATTCCAAAAATGCCCTATGAAAAATCTGATCTTCCATTACCTAGGGAATTGACGAAGTTACCCCTCCTAGCTAAATCAACAACTATAGGGTTTTTGGGTGGTGGCGGCCGGAGTAAGGTGGTGCCCGTCCGGAGTTAGGTGGTGGCCGGAGTTGGGTGGTGATTGTTTGACTTTAGGGGTAATTTCGTCAATTCATATTTAGTAGAAAGGGCAATTTCAACTTTTCACAACAATCTGTCAAAATTAACAACAATTTTAAACGGAAAAACCAAATTTCAACAAAGTCCAAACCTCAGACAGTCCATTACAACACTTTAAAATTCAAACACCAAATTTCAACATTGACTAAATTTCAGACAGTTTATTAGTTATTAACCCTTAATCAAATAATAAAAATCAATTAGCAAGCAACACTTCCTACATTGTGTTAATCGAGTGGTTAACAATGTTTATTTTCATGCAATTTAACTTTAAAATTTCGGATTTGAAACCTTCAGTAGAGTATCATTTTGAACTGATTAAAATATCAGATCCCACCTAGTCTACGTACCGTGTCAGAGTTGAATAGAAACAAGTAGAACTTGGTTTAACAAATCGTACTCTTAACTATACTAGATTAATATTTGGGCTAAATTGACAGTGTCAGTGCATGTTTTAGTTATTCACTAAACTTAATCGGAAAAATCCAACCGTAAATAATTCATTGTTAACAATGCCTCATGATGAAAAAAAACACTCCACGCGTGTGGTTTGACTGAGTGTGTTAGATGTACATGCAAAGGAGGAAGTATAGTTACGTACTTTGAAAAGGTAAAAAATAAAATAAAATAAAAAAATCGTGGCAACTACTACTAAGTACTACGTGTATGATAGACATTAGCTATATACTGCAGTATCTTCTATAAATACGTAGAATATAGCAAAGCAGCGAACACTTAAACATTTATTTAATCAATTAAGTAAGAGAGAAAGAGAAATCAATGGCGGCGAATCATGATTTCTGTGAGCAGCATCCAGACCTCCGCCCACTTCCCGGAGTTTGCTCCTCCTGTCTACGAGAGAAGCTTCAGCATCTCCTCATCAATTCCGACGATAGGTTTTCGTGGTCTTCCTCGTTTCACACCTCCTCCTCATCTAATTTCTCCGACGACGGGTGGTCATCGCCGCCGCCGGCAATTAATAAGGCCGCCGCTCGGCGAGATCGCCACCGGCGGAACGGATCGGCGGTGGTTAGGTCGGTGAGCGTGGGGAATCACGGCGGAATTACAAGCAGTAATGGAGGAGGGGGAGGATTGAGGAAGAGCAGATCTGTGGCGGTTGTGGCTAGGACCAGATCGTCGGCCGGAGCTGCCGGAGATCAGATCGTCACCGCGAAGAAGAAGAGAGGGTTTTGGTCAAAGCTCATTCACTTCAAGTCTACACCGAGAGATCGTCATCAATCGGATGCCGGGATCTACTAGCCTTAATCCATGATCAGATCTTAGTTAGGACGTGTTTGGTGATTTGTATTTTCCATAATCAGATCAGATTTTTTTTTTTTTTTTTTTTAAAAAAAAATCCAATAAGAATAATGATCTTCTTCTACATCTTCTACATGTAGTAGATGCTTTGTTCATCAATCAATGTACAGAAAAATTTTGGTGCTCTGAGTCTCAGCTCTCGCCGGAAAAGCTTATTATCAGAGAATGTTGTAGTTTCACTTATTTGGAGACTTTATTTTATTTTGTTACGTAATGTTCGAAATTTTCTGTTCATTTACGAATGTATCATTAGGGTGAACCAAAATCCAGTTGGAACGAAACCGATTTTGAAATATTCAGTTTGGTTTTTTTGTCAATTTTTGTTAACTCTAATTCAGTTATCAGTTCAGTTTGGATTATGAGCTTCAATGATCATGGGACTTAAGTAACTGACCGCTGTACAAATATACAATATATATTAATGTTAATATAAATTGTAAAAGAGGCACTTATGAATATTATTTTATCTACTGTTGTTTTATAATTTGTTAGTTATATTAATTAACGTTATTTTTCATTTCGATTTGATATAGTCTATAAAAATGACGAAAATTTTAAATGGTAATTGCTAATTTTGGACTTTCAGTTTAATCCGAACTGTAAACTAATGAACTTTTTTTTTCTCATACGATTTTTTAATTGGTTTTTTTAAAATAAAAAAAGTCAGGCCGAAAATATAAATATTCTATTGAACCAAGCAAAAAACCAGTCAGATCGGTTCAGTTTCACCCATTTGAATAATTAATGTATGTAATACCGCTATTTAATTTAATGTTTAATTCGCCTACCTATGAGTTACCATTTTGTTTCTCTATATATATGTATCTCCAATAAATACAATACGAGATAACCCAACTTTGGGATTGGGACACATAATAACGACGGATACACAGCAATGTTGGTGTAGTGTACTAATAAATAATAATAAAAAATAATAATAATAAAGCCTACGGCACCTAGGCCTACCCAAGCCGGGCTGAGGGCCCTACTCGTAGCTTGACCCATGTTTTTTTTTTTCTCGTAAAAATAATGCTTCCAATATTAAATACGGCTTTGCCGTACCTAAGAGGCCAATATTAAAATTAGCGTAACGGAAAAGTTATTAATGTTGTAGAAGATATTAAGCTAATTAACATGCTTGTTGACTGACTATATAGATAATAAACCTTAAGGCATAGACAATAATTTAGCCTACACTTTTCTTTTTTTTTTTACGTATGGCTTAAATATTTTGAACGTCTATTAGATAAAACTTTAATTAAATCAGGATTTAAATTTGATAATATGTTGATTTGAATTTACACGTTCTAATATTTAATAGTATGTTTTCTTATATATATATATATATATCATGGTTGTGTTATTTTGACCTAAATAAGAAGACATACACAACGAACGCGAAACTCCAGTCAAAAAAGGATGTCTACGTATATCTCTATCTCTATCATATATGTAAAGAAATAATATAGTCACAGATTTCTTTAACAGGGTTGTTACCCATCATGCTCACACTCGGCCGGTCTTAGATATTAATAAATCCGTCTCTTTATATAATTGTACAATTATTACTCGAGACACTAATGATTTAAAACTGTGAATAACGCCGTGAAAATTTTGCCGAATGTGTCTTAGTATTAAGGGGAAAAGAACTTATTTACTGTCTCAAGTTCGCCTCATATTTTAGTTTGGTGTCTGGCGTTTAAATTGAGTATCCAAGTTTCATTTTAGTTGAAATTTGGTGTCTCAGTGTGATTACTTTAGAGAAGCCAATCCCGATGAAACCGGCTGTCGTATCCGAGCTTCCAAGCATGCTCCCTTCTCGTCACTTTGTCGGGACCATCACCTAAGAAGTTGGCCACATTTTCCCAAGTAAATCATGCTTTATTGTCGCTCAAAATCGCTCTGCTGGAAACTCTCTTTTTTTAATGTTCAACTTTTTGGTGAAATTTGACGATTTTGTGAAAAGTAAAAGGTGATGGATTATAAGTGGGTGAGTCGGTTGATGAAAATGGTTGAAAGAAGAGGAAAAGACGGGCGGAGACACCAAATTTTAACAAAAATGAAACCTCGGACAGTCCATATCAACACTTTAATCCTGAGACACCAAACTGAAACATGAGGTAAACCTGAGACACTAAATAGGTTATTTTCCCTAGTATTAATTGCCACTCAATTTGAAATAAATTAAACATCTGCCATTGTTAGTGCTTTCAGGTGATGTTTCACTGGAAGTTTCAGCATCTATAGTAGATCCCTACTTGAGCCGTTAGTCATCATTTAATCATCATCCAAACCTTATTCATATCCATTTAATCATCATATAATGAATGATCAATTAACTGCTAAATGTAAACCCAACTAGATTAAATTACCAAAGGATAACACTTCTTTTTAGGGTTAATAACTAAAACACTGTCAAAGGTTTACCCTATGTTAAAATTAGGTGTTTGAAGTTTGAAATGTTAAAATAGACTGTCTCAACTTTCATTTTTGTTGAAATTTAGTGTCTCGGTGTTATTACTTTAGAGAAGTCAATTCCGACGAAACCGTCTGTTAAATTCGAGCTCTCATACACACTTCCTTCTCGTCATCTTGCCGGGACCATCAACTAAAAAGTTGGTCATATCCGGGCAAGTAAATCTCGCTCTATGGTCCTTGGAAAATGGTTTCACACCACTCTTGTAGAAACTTTTTTTTTAATGTTAATTTTTAGATGAAATTTGACGATTTTGTGGAAAGTAAAGAGTAATGGATTATGAGTAGGTTGGTGGGTTGATGAAAATGATTGAATGGAGATGAAAACAGGAACAGAGACACCAAATTTCAACAAAAATAAAAAAACCTTTGACAGTTTTTTAGATATTAACCCCTTCTTTTTACTAACTCCTTATCCTCATGGTAAATCCATAAAAATACATAGATGCTTTACTGGATCAGCCGAATGGTGAAATAACCTGAAATTTTCATGTCCTATATAGGCAGTACTTTTCAATACATCAACATCAAGAAAGCAATCATTTGAACAAGAAACGTTGGTGGTTTCTTTGTCCCTATTACATACAACAGAAAGGAACCAAACAAAGTTACAGTATATAATAACAGAAATGAATGTACCATCATCCTGTTCCACTATTCTGTGCACAATGTAATTTTTTCACCAGATGATGATGATGATTAGTCTCTACTTTACATTACATGCACCAGCAAGACAGACCTACCTCCTATTAAACTCACAAAGACAGGCTCCAACTCCAAGCTGCTGCAAAATTCTTTCTACTATACAAAAAAGCTGCCATTGCCGCAGCCTCAGCTTCGTAGACTGGTTTTGTCTTTTCGCATGATTAATTAGCAGTATAGAAAGCAGCAATGAACAAGTATAGAGCATTGTTTTGTTACTTACTATCTAAAAGCTGGCCCTGTCCTTGTGGCTTCTGACCCATCATCATCGCCGTCACTGTACACCTCCTCGTGGTCTAAAGACGGTCGCTTTAGTCTCTGGAAGATTTCATCTAGTGACTCGTTGGATGAGACCCGTGACCCGTGAAGATTCGGTGCTTCCTGATGAACTGCTGACTGAGGCAGAGGAATGAAACCCTTTGTTCCCAGGTTTGCCTTGAAGCTCTGGAATCCCATCTTCATCGACTCCCACTTTGAGGCCATGCCCGAAGCTTGGCCCCCGCCCATGGTGGTAGTGCTCGTGGTGTCCAGCAATGAAACCTTGGCAGAGGAAATAATGTTGTTTGGAAGAGGGGGTTTGGATGTATGTCTGCTGTCTTCTCTTAGGGCTGCATATTTGCTGCTGATAGCTTCTTTGCTGCTACTGTATTTCTGAACTCTTGAACTTTTGGATGAGTCACCTTCGGTTGGAGTAGTTTCATGGAGCAAAGAAGTGTCAGTCGCTTTCAATTCCAATGCTGTTCGATCCTACAATTACACGTGTGAATCCATGTTAAGTTGAGACGCACCAATAGAATAGATACCCAATATATATTTACTATCAGACCAATAATTGTAAAATTCTATAAAGTGCAGCATCAATTGAGCAAGACAAATTAGATCGATATTATCCAGTCATTAACTACAACATACAAATGGTTCGGGAAAAAAAGCTTGAAAATAGGCCTTAGTAATAATCAGGGAAGATCTAGTTCAGCTACACAGCGATTTGAATAAAATAAGGTATCTTCTTTTACCAGTCATTTATCAAATGGATGGTGTGTTGCCCTGTTTTTATGAACATGTGCTTCAATAATTTCCTTGAGGCACATGATCGCGCAGCTGAATTACTTTTTAAAACCCCTAATTGCTGGCAGGCTTATGGTGTTTTTTTGTCCTTTCTTTACTTTTTTTAATACTAAGAGATCTATATCATTTGTCCACTTGGAAGTCAGAAGCTGGTTCCAATATCTGTCAGATAGCTACTTACTTTGCCAGTAATACCAGACTCGACATCGGAGCCATTGAAGTTCCTTGCCAGAGGAATAAGATGCTCACCAACTTTTCGTCCTTCCTCCAGCCAAGCTCTTTCTGCAAAAAGACATGATTGAGCCAGTCAATCATTCATGCCCATAAGATAAAAAAGAAATGTGTGACATGCAAACGCCGGAATGTATATACAGCTAAAACTTAAAAAAACAAAAATATTGACTCTTTTGTCTACCCACCCTTCTGAAGAATAATCATCCCAGATGGATCAAAACCATCTGTATCATCTGCCTCGCTTCGAACTAAAAACCTCTTCCAGCTCCCAAAGAAATTGATGATGCGGTCGAAGAAATTGCTAGCTACCAATATTGTATATACAACCATAAAAAGTGGATAAATTCTGTTGAACCCTTTCCCAAAAAATGGCACAGCAGCATCGATGTTTCCCATCCGCTGCAACAGGACGAGACACCCTGAATAAGATAATCTTATAAGGAATGAATAAAGTGAGATCCGTTTGGTGTTAAGATCAATTTTATTTACTGCAACCCTATATATATATATATGAGAATCATTATTGCAGATGCTATGCTTCACAGGATAAGGTTCCTTCCGAAATAGCTACCCCCAAAGTTAAAATTTTCCAATCAGATTTAATCAACAAGAATATCCAACTTGTAAACGAAAATCAGGAGCATATTTCAGGTTGAGGTCCTCATTTAACAGTATCAGATGAAAGGAACCATAACAGTACTTCAGCAATATGTTGTGTTTCATATTAACTTCAAATATCACAATAACACTGATCAGATAGGGAATAGGAATTCGGACAATAATTGTTATAACACCACGATGTTACAGTCTAACAGGTCCAGTAGTTCCAAACTAACAGTGGGTGCAGCGATGTTGATTTAGTTATGTTAGTCAGTCTTAGGAACTTTAAATAGGGATAATCACCTTCTCAAATATTGTAAGATCATCTTTTGTTTTACCAAGTTGAATAAGGTTCAGAAAGTTATACGATATCGGCGCAGCATATCGAGCAACCATCCTGTAAAAATAATCTTAGTTTAGCTTCTAGTTCAGCAGAAGTCAAATAGCAGTCCCCTAGTTGTAAAGGTTGCAGAAACTTACGAGCATATCATAAGTAAATTCACAGAACTAGTCTGCCTTGGCGTTAATGAGTAGAACATCAGCATCCCTATTTTGAACAAGGAATAGTATGTGCAGACACACATATACATCAATGGTATAAAAGCAAGAACCTGATACAAAAGGGACGCTATCAGCAGATAAATCCATAAGGGAAATAAAACAGAAGACAAAGGAGGGCAACACGTTAGCTTTATGCAAGTTTTTCTCAAAGAAAGTGTTCTTCTACAGAGATGCTTTTTTTATAAACCTACAGAGATACTTGATTAGTGGCAAGTAATAAGTTGTATGATAAACGATTCCACTCAGCAGCAATTTAACCCACTATCAGTCCTAAAACTCTTGATCTTTTTAGTTATTTAATCTGATGCATGAGCCTCGCAATTTATCAATTAACTTCTTCTAAAGTTGTATCTTTCATAATCATATATATATATACACACACACAAATCTCTATCTTGGCAGTTTATTCTTCTATCTATCTAATAAACAAAAATGTAATGGTTTTTATTGTTTCCCGTTGATTTTATTGTTCAATTTTTTATTTTATTTTTGCCACCTTTATATGTTCAATTTGATCTAAAAAAATTGTGTGAATTTTAATGCTTTATATAATTGCTATTTTTCAAAGCAATCCCTTACAACCAACCTATTCTATCAATTAAAGAACATGTTTCCATTCAGAGGTATGTTTCTATTTTTGAGTAAGTAGATGACATGCTTGAAGATGTGATTTAGGTATGAGGCAGGCTCTATCAACATAATCAGTCAGGAACTAGACTATTAAAATGCATAAAGCATAAGATGACTCGAGCAATGGTTTCTGTTTCTGAGTGTAAGCTAACCTGAACAAGCATCTCCTGTTTTCCAACTGATTTGATGAGAATAGAGAAAAGTGAGAGATCAACTCCACGAGGAAGCAGAGTAGCCTCTGCAAGAAGAATTGCTATGGAGATTACACCAAGTATGATAGCTAACCCCTTCCTGAGTTGCTTTCGGAGAATGCAACGCCACAAAAATTCTGAAAAAGTGTGCATAAGACAAACAATGATATCAAAAACAACATATGTGGAGTCGAGGATTAGCATACTATGTAATTGAAATGTTTAGAAAGTAGAAACACAAGTGAGTAAATGAGTATAAAAGTGCCGACAACATATTAGTAACAGCAATAAGAACGTGAATTCCTCGTATCACCAAACTTCACACAATGCTAGTTTCAGGGGGAAACAAACATACAATCTTTTTGTATTTTTTCAGTTAGTTTCCTAATTACCAAGAGAGAACGAAAAGGAAATTGTCGGTTCAGCGGGTGGAGTTCTAACTTCTGAGAAATTGAATAGGCAAGTCCCCAAAATACAGCCTAAGCTAAAGAACTACAACATAAACATATAATACAAAAGTTTTCCAATCTTAACTGCTGAACCAGCAGTACTTCAAAATTGTGGGAAGTTAACACTAGGTAAAAGCAAAACAAACTTAATTAGCCATTATAGGTGGGGTCTGCTAAAACTAACAATCATGGGGACTTCTCACTTTTATTTGTCCTAAGAATAAAATTATCACTGGCGATTTGGCAGTATCAACATGAATTTTCTGCTAAATCAGTAATAAAACAAGATAAGGTGTGATTATTGTTTTTAGAAAAAAGCAGCAAGTCGTTCTTGTTCACGTATTCAAACATTACCAGTCTCAAGGAAAACGAAAAGATTCAATGGAATGGAATCAGAAGATAAAAGAGAAAAGGTCGATCTCATAGATTACCGAGAGTGTCAAGAAAAGGAGCCAATCTTCCCTTTCGAGGTGCTCTAAGACTTGATATATACTGCCTGAAGGGAGAGTATAACTTTTTTTAGCCGGACTGTTAGGAGAACATGCAAATATTTCCAACATATTAGTGTACCAGACATCAAGAGACTATTTACATGAAGATGGTTCATTTTGAAATAGAGTGCTAAAGAAGAGCAGAATTTACTTTTCAAATGCAAATCAAACCTCATATGCAAAACTATTATAGAATCTGCAATTACTCTATGTTTAAGAGTCCTATATTGATTAAAAAAACAGTGAGTTGCTGAATACACGAAGGAAAGGTCATTCATCAACATATCAGCTTAAGATTTTAGCCTGGATATGGGTCTAGATCACTTGTAAATCCCACAGTTATATTTAACATGACATCAGAGTTAGGTGCAGAGATCTACAACTTATGAAAAGGTTAGTGTTGTCGGGCTCATCTAAGGTCCACGTCCATGTGTGGACCAAGCATGGTATCAAGAATAAAGGTGTATCTCCAGTTAAAGGCCACGTAAACGTGAAAGGGGAAAGGAAAAAAAGGTCAAGTCCACGTTGCACATGAGGGAGGGGGTTATGTGCCCCACAATGTTTAGAGAAGGAGAATGAATGCAGCATACAAGTCGGAAGCGTTCTCCAACTTATCAATTTAAGCTTTTTGGCTGGATATATGTTTGGATCAATTGTAAGGCTCATCAATATATTTAACCATCAGTAGGACAAAACTTACTAAAAATATGGAGAGAAAAATGCACAAGGAAAAACATAAACAAGATCGGCGGTATGATCATTACCATCCAGTTGCATTTCGACGTTCATAATTCTTTATCACATCTTCAAGTTCAAGTGCCTCCAGTATATAAGTCATATACTCACTAAAGAATAAGAAGGAATTAAGATGCAATTTTAAAATAACAAATACCCAAATAAAAGGAATGGAGATTCTTCTTAAAAAATAGAAGGAGAATATAAAATGTTCATGATTATCATTTTATTTTTATACGAATGACTACTAGTGATCCACCAAGACTGTGCAAGATGTTCAAAACAGTGCAAAGTAGCAACAGATGTACATAAAACCTGGTGCTTTATTCATGAAGGAAGTTTAACTTATTCCATGTGTTCTCCCCAAAATAAATTATACAGGACTAACCATGTTCCATCAAAATACATAAATGAACTTATATGAGCAGATATGAGACTAGACACGTTCCACCAAAGCGGCCTAACATTTGGTAACGATATGCAAACACCTGCTTATGCTCCAAAGCATCACAAAATGAGAGGTGATTCAACTTTATCTAGCTGTTGAACAGAACGCAAAACTGAAACGAGATTGATGAAAATTTTGATTTCCTTTTGGCCTTCGATAGAAAAGTCAAGACCATAAGTCGGAAGCAAATACCTTTTATATCGGTAGTATTCCTCTCTGGCTCCCCGTAGATGGCGCCTAAGGGTTGCCATTGACTTTTCATCTGTATCATAATCCATGTCATTTTCTCCTAATCTCCCACCTTGAGGTTTGAAGGATGGATCTTCTCTAACCTGAAAAAGGAAAATCTTAATCTCAGTAGTCAATAAACAATAAATTGAAATTCTTTTTTTCATTTAAGCAAAGCATCACCATCTGGCTTAGCATGTTGTCGATAACGTCCATATAAGGTCTCAATGGATCACGCTTGGACATCTGAGTGGAAGTAGCTTGAGCTACCTATTGAAAAAAAAAAAAAAAAAAAAAGGTTAAGGGGATACAATCAATGTCAATAATATTGAAAATGACGCTTTCGAGATTGCAATGAAGTGAAAATAGGAACCACTTACTACTATAGCATTAGATAGCTCTTGATGAGCATCATCAAGCTTAACAGCCATCTTCGCTATTTTATGTGACAGGACTTTTTGACGGGTTGTCCAATCTGAATATATCCACATGCTCTTGGGGATCTCGCTTAAGCCAAATCCGAGAAGAAATGCACCAGTAACAAGCCCAAAAGTGTTTGAGCACGCCATAGCGAAACCAAGAACACTTCCCTCCCTGTCAGTCAGCAGCAGAAATTTAAAATATATATGTATGACAAAATACTCCAGGATAATGCATAAATCAAATCTCAGCTACTCAAGAGGGGGAGAGTATCTAACTTAAGCCGAATAAATTACTAAACCAATTAACCAAGAAACATTACAAAAACATCAAAACAAAATTTTCTCAAGTCACAAAAAATCAATTTAGAGCACCAATGTTTGGCATGTTCATTGTTTTCTAGCTTCTGATAAAGATTGTATAGTGAAAGAGATCGTCATTCGCCAATGCCGCTTCCTTCCACCCTCGAAAGTGGAACAGAAAAAAGAATATAAATGCCATTTAATATCAGTTAGCCAAATGAAGGTGCCACAACCCCCAAATGCACTCCACAGAACACACTCCTTCACACCGATTCATCCTTTAACCCTTCCATTGTCATCTTTAGATTTTAGACTATCAAAAGGCCAATCTATTAGTTTACGAGTGCTCAAGATTTGCCATGAACATACTGAGGCAACTATAACAAACTGGAAAACTTGTATTTATACAGGAAAAATAAAAACTATATGCCCACCAATAAATACTTGACGTTCATCCATAAGTTGTACCACAAATACATGATCTTCTTCTCGAAATTTAGAAAAATGAAGTAATCAACACATAGCACAAAATATTAACGCGCAGGAAATAGTTTGGACGTTTGGGCTATAGAACGAAAAGATAAGCAGTAGCTTTCCTGTAAAAGATCATACTGAGATAAACCAAGAGCTCACCATTTATTGTGCATCATGATGAGAAGAATAAGCCCAAACAGGGCAATAGATCCAACAATAAGATAGAAAACTAAGTTCACATGTATGCTAGTCTTCAATCTTTCCTTCATGCTAAAATCTCCTGCATCTTCAAAACCCTGAATGAGGGGCACAACGGCCCTGCACAGAGAGGTAAAATAGCTCAAATGCATCAATGTGCTTGCATCTTCCATCTTATATTGGATATCGTTGTGGCATCACTGATCAAGCAATATAATACAAAGAGAGATATGTATAATTACAGACATACTATTTTTAACTAATAAAAAAAGTCCAACATGAGAAAAACATCTAAACGTAGAGAAAACTAACTATGAATATACTGGATAGTTGATGAACACCTTTTGCTCAAAAGGGATACGTCAAGAATGATTTAATCAAACCAGCCATTCACGGGTCTGCCAGGCTGAAATACCAGTTGCACTTCTGGCTTCTACGTGGATTCTGTTTCGCCTTTGGTGATGTATTAATGATTTGGTTACTTTGCCTAAAGAGCAGTTTTACTTGTTTGTTTATACACATCACTCTTTCATGGTAATCTTCTAGTTAATGATACTTGTAATTTGTGGACGAAACAAAAAACAGTGATTCCAACAATCATATTAGCTAAGTTTAATGCAGAATATACTAAGAGCGCCATGCGAAAATCCAACCTTTGCTAGATAATACAGTTAATACTCATATATAGTGTCACATCATGTGGCAATTGCTTAATGAAAAAGTTCATGTAAAAAGCATACCAAGTTAGCAAAAACGTACTCCAGTAAGACCAGCTCCACATAAAAGAAATGCCTCCACTTCCATGATGGATGATAGTCTGGACAAAAAGAACTGGTCTCAGTAACCAAATCAATTAAGGCAACAACACCTTCAGCTTATCTTTGCCATTAAACTTTTGTAAGTTTAATCATTCAACTACAACAACAACTAAGCTGTACCTTTCTACTTCAAGCAAAATTGGTATATATTAAGTAAATCCTGGGGGAGGTAATAACTCACTAATACCCAGCAGATACCAAGTATGACAACCTAGAGTAGACAACTTAACCTCTAGACTTGTGCTTGGCAAGCCTACTCTTGTAATTACTACAAAAAGATGCTTGTAGAAGAAACAAGAAGACCTTGGCAGAAAACAAATGTCTAATAGAAGTTCCCAAGAATCCAGTCCAGCTATCTAGATTTGTGAAACATCCTTGCTGATCGTGGAGGAACAATGAGAATATCCTATGTTGCTTCAAGTCTAATGTGGGCTGCTTTCCTTATTATCTTGTAACCAAGACATCCAGTTTAGTGAAGAAACTAGAGATCATGGAAGTGGTCTAAACAACAACATAATAAGTAATGGTTCAGCAACGAATGAAAACATAGGATGAGATTATTTCTATCATATGAGATTATTTCTCTCATCTCTCTGCTTCACACCTTCAACTTTTCTCCTACGTTCTATTACTAACCACTCAAAACCTGCGAATTTCACCTCCACTCCACAGATTCCATGACTTAGCTGGTGTTGTAACAAAAAATCTTAGGAAGCAAGTGATCCTGTATGGTTATCATCAGACCATCGCCTAAGCCTAATTGAACAACTTAACAACAATGTTAACTGATAGAAGGGCTAGCAAACACAAAAGAAACCAAAACTTGGTATTCAAATCCAAAATGTCAAATATTTCAGAGCAAAAAAAAATCCAGTATACTGTATAATTTAAGACTACGTCTACCCATTAGTACCAACCAATTTCCTGATACACCAAACAGTTTTGACGATTCTTAGCCGTCAAGGAAAATACATATAACCGTATGGATTCTTCACCACGGATTGTTTGTAGTTAATATGGATTATTGAATCGGCTGAAGCTCTGATCGGCTCAGCAATGTCATCATCCAACACAGCCTTAAGCAGAACTACTGACGCTAGTGAAATTCAGCTCGTTAATACGAATAGAACATGCAATGAGCCAATTAAGTCAATAAGAAAATTTGCAAACCCTTGATCATAAGAACAAATTGCGCCTGGGCAACACTACATGAACTAACTAATGCCGAGCAAAAACTTTCGCCGGCGACTCTGCCGTTAATACATGCTACAAAAATCGGGTTCATTGACCATTAACATCGGCCCAAAAGATAATCTGAAGGGAAAGGTGAACCGTACCGTCCAGATATCGGCGGGGACGAGGATGATAATGGAGATGGAACAGAACCAGGTGTAGCCGACGGTGAATAGGACGTAGCGAGGGACTTCCGGTCCTGCGAAGTATCGTAGCGTGAGTATCACCATGCCCAGGGTCAAGGGCAGGGAGATCAGGTAAAACACCAACATCTCTTCTTCACTCTGGAAGAAATCTATGTGCAAATGACGGAGAAGCCCTCTCTCTCTCCTGCTCTCTGAATCGAACGTAGAGATGAGGAGGAGAGCGGCGATCGGTGACGTTAGAAGAAGAAGACGCTGCGTTCTCCGGCGAGAAAGAGCTGACGCCGGGACTTAATTCATTCTCTAGTGTAAACGCAAAACGAGAGAGACGGGGGAAGGACGACCGAATCCGCGACTAGACGGTATTCCGAGTTAGGAGATGAGCGGTGGGCCCAACTGATAATTTATTTATTTTTGGTAGACAACTGAATTTGTTTGCTTGGCAAGCATGTCTACTTTTTTTATTAAATATAAATAATAATTATAATTAACAAATTAATTTATATATATTATTTAAAAAATAATAATTAAAGCAGATTTTTTTTACAAAAATAAAATTGAAATGTCCGCGGTAAAATAAAGTGTATAATATTAACTTTTAATGCTGAAACTTTTTTTTTATTATAAAAATAGGTTAATAATTAGATTGCTATCCAAATTTTGATCAACTTATAATCGCTACCTAAATTTTATTTTTTTAAAATTGACTATATAAACTTTTAATTTCAGAGCAAACTGCTATTTCGATTTCAATCCTATTAAATTAGACAGCAAACGAACATGTTTCTGCCACGTGGGATCTTTTCATATTTACTCAAGATAAAATCAAACATAAATTGAAAGTGCGGTTAAAAAGCTATAAACTGTCTGAAATTTTATCAATGTTGAAATTTGATGTTTGAAATGTTGAAGTGGACAGTCTCAGGTTTCATTTTTTGTTGAAATTTGGTGTCTCCGCACATATTTTCATCTTCATTCAATCATTTACATCAACCTACTCACCCGCAAAGGTTTCCAGCAAAGTGTTATGGAGCAAATTACAGTGACAACGGAGCATGATATATTTGCGCGAATGTGGTCAGCTTCTTAGGTGACGATCTCGGCAAAGTAATGAGAATGGAACGTACATCTAATTTGACAGTCGGATTCGTCGGAATGAATAAAACAAAAATGCACGTTAAGATGCCAAGGTATAAATTTTCCGTTTAGCAAAAATAAAAATGTGTATACACAAGCCAAGACTATCCAGAGGTGTACTTCAAATCCGATGATTTACATTTACATCAATGCACATGGGTACATTAGGAGAACATCTTAAAATGTTTACCATTATATATATACCAGCTACTAGCTAGTTACTTGTCCGGTGTGGGGGACAAATCAATGTAAACCTGAGATTTTACATCTCGGTTTCTAAGTGTCCATTCATCCACATGGGCTGAAAAATTGTGGGCCAAGCCCAAGAACACTCATATCCAACAATTTTTCACTTTGTTGCATGTAAAAGTTCATTTTGGTTTTCGTCAATAAATAAATATATAACATTCAAATTTCGGTTTGTTCTTTTAGTAATGAACCCTTTCTTAAAATATATTTAAGAAATTCATTTATGCAAATCAAAACAAAATAACTCTGACATTTGATTAAGTTTATAATGGCAGAATTAAAAAATTATGATGTTTAAAACAAATCATATAGCTTATAGGTTTAAAACACTAATCATTCTTAATGTGACATGATTAACAATTAGGAGCTTCAAAACACATTGTAATAAAATTCAACGACATTATGTATTATTATAGACGAATTTTCATGTATTCTTATTTCTAATGATAACATATATAGTTTTCAGTATTTTAATTTATAAACCTTTTGTGTGAAAACAAATGTATGAAACTTTCGATATAACTTATAATATAAACAAAATGACCAATAATAATAAATACATATTTTTACTATGTGCACAGAGGCACAATAATAACCTACAAATATATACGTTTTATTTAATAGAAATTTTCAAGATTATGTGAGCTCGAAATTCCTATAATTTTAATACGCGATTCATTATGAAAAATTGAAACATTATGTTATATTTTCAACTTTTTGTTAACTTTTAAAATAATAAACCAATGTAAATTAAACCATAGATCAATAAAGTTATTAGTACGCCTCTTTTTCTTAACCGCGGATGTATATATATAATAAAATATATTTTTCATCATTTATTATTATAGAGAAATGTGTGAACTGAAACCTATAAAAGTACGTAAATCATTACAAACATATAAAGCAATATGATGTCAAAGACGTTTACCAAAAAAAAAAAGAGTCAAAGTCCAACTCTTTATCTTTTACACGTTCTATCTATGTATTGGTTTAGTTGTTGGCTTTGGATGCTGTTTAAAGTTAATCACTTCTTCACAACTCACATCTTCCATGGGATTCTCTTCCATGGAATAATAAATACATTTTTAGTATGATAATAATAATAACTATATCTATAACTGTAATGTTTTACGTATAAACTGATATTTATTTTTAACCATATCCATAGTATATATATATATACAACCATAAACCATATTAAAAAAAAAAAATTCAAACATAACAATGAATCAGAGAATAGTCCAAATTCAACATAGAAACCAAATTGCTACAATGGCAACTAATTTTATTAAGTTATTGTTAGTTTTTTTATTATATTTATATATTAATATATATATAGTTATGGCTAAAATTATAGTTATTATCAATACTATATACCAATAATCATTATAATTACTAGTGTAAAACTCATCATTATAATCCCATGATAACATAATGATGTAGTTAATTATATTTAAAATGGGGGGAAATACTTTTTATTTTATATTTTATACCGAATTTGGACAAGTCTAATCAAAAGGAAAACGGACTAAACAATTATTACTTCAAATGATAAAAAAAATCCAAAAGAAGAAAAAGAGTAGGGGTGCCAAAGAAGCTTCTTGCATCGAATTAGAAATCATCCACGTGAAACGGAAAAAAGGAAGAGTGAACAGAGTGAAAGAAAATCATATAACAATTTGAGCGGTGGTTTAATGCCTAATCTTTAATTAAATGTCAAACATGTTACGGGCGCTGTCCTCGTTGATAAAAAAAAAATATAGAAAGGAGGTCCCATGCTATTTGATGAAAATTAGGGGATTTTTAGTTTTTATTTTATTAGTTTTGTGGTAAACTTGGAATAGCCCGAGCTCGTTCCCAATTTAAAAGTTTAGATAACTATTTTTTGAAAAAAAAAAAAATTGGTTCATAAACTTTTTTTTGGGCCAAAATTGGTTAATGAACTCAATAAATAATATGGTGCCAGATATACCTTCCACGTGCATCTCTCTCACAGCTCAATATACCTTTCCCGTTAACAATACTCCGGGACCATCATGCCCAGAAGGCATAATTCGATACAATAACACAGAGATTAGATGGGTGTATCATGCTCCTGGACTACACTTCTAGCACGGTGGTCGCTGATTGACTCCGCGGAGCAGGCTATATAGCAATGAAGCTTTGTCAAATAGCCTGAGTTCACCCAAAAAAAGTCACTCCAATTCGTTCTTTACTCTCTCTC
Organism: Clarkia xantiana subsp. parviflora; assembly: GCA_036873135.1. Taxonomy (NCBI): domain Eukaryota; kingdom Viridiplantae; phylum Streptophyta; class Magnoliopsida; order Myrtales; family Onagraceae; genus Clarkia; species Clarkia xantiana. The sequence continues at coordinate 19,574,960 of JAPTYO010000003.1, forward strand.
TCTCTCGCCGCCACTGTGGATCCCCAATGGCAATTATATGATTCCGTTACCAGCATAAATCCACACTACTCTAACTACTACCCACCTACCTCCACGAAAGCCAACGCATTTTCCGATGTCTGCTTGAGACCCGAGCTCCGGCCACTCCACTTGCACCGCCATGTCGTCGGAGAAGGACGCCGTCTGGAAGACCTTCCGGAACCTGGTGGAGAGCGCCGACAAGAAGTTCGTCCGCGTCCGCGACCTCCCGCCGCACTGCCCGGCCGCCGCGGAGGTCGGCCACTGCTTCCACAAGGCGTTTAAGACCTACATGCGCCTGTGGAAGTACCAGCAGGAGAAACGGTCCAAGCTGCTGGAAGCTGGACTGAAACGGTGGGAGATCGGGGAGATCGCGAGCCGAATTGGACAGCTCTACTTCAGTCAGTACATGAGGACCAGCGAGGCGAGGTTCCTGGTGGAGGCGTACGTGTTCTACCAGGCGATTCTGAGCAGGAAGTACTTTGAGGGCACTAAGGTGAAGGATCTAGGGGTTAGGGCTAAGGAGTTGAGGTTCTATGCTAGGTTTTTGCAGGTGGCTCTGATTTTGAACCATGTGGACACTGTGAAACTGCTGATGGAGAGCTTCAAGGCCGTTGTCGATGACTGCAAGGTCACTTTTCGGGTAAATTATCTTCCTACTCCAGTTATGTTTGCGTGTCAAATATTTCCAGCAGAACTCTTAATTGCTGGTGTGCTACCCAATAATTTTTTTTATTGGATCATGATTTTTGAGTCAAATATTCATTTATCATTTTTTTCGTGGGTATGACCATCATCGACATTTCTTCAAATTCCAGCTAGAATCAACTTATACAAATGTAGTTAATAGAAATATTAGAACCGTTTTTGCAGAATAGATTCGTGATTTTGAGAATTTGGAAATAGGAAAGCAAAAGAAGCTGATATACTTACATCCATCTATGAATCATAATCATTACCTGTGAATTTGTTTAATTACTTAAAAAGATGTAAAGGAAAAGAATGAACCTGTGGGTCATGTCTGTGGAGCCTGCTTCTCTTGTTGACTGGTTCCCTGTTTTGTTTGGTGGGATTGTTTGAGCTGAATTCTCGCACAAAAAAAATGTTTGTGTTGAAATATGAACGAAGTCCGCCATTTGGTGGATTCTGGAATTATTCTAAACAGGACACATTCTTGGACAAAAGTATCTATTGAATACTGTTTTCCAGGGACGTCTATTCATATGAAGGTTTTCCTGCTATGATGGAACCTTGGGGGAGTTCCCTTATTGGCTGTGAAGTTTCTCAGTCAGCTCATATAAATATAATGTGTTTAAAAAGTACTCCTTAGGCCTAACTGTATATACGTATGTGTTTGAGTGCTTGTGTCCTCCCTTATAATTTCAGTTTTCATCCATCTTCTCGTGAATGAAATGAAAGTAAATCAGTAAGCATCGTCTTAAAGATCGGCATAGAATGGAGGTGTTGGAAGTGACACTTCTGAAGTTGCTTCAGCAATTATGAAAATATTCATACTTTTTTTTTCTTTCTTTCTTCTGGACCCAACTCCAGGTGCCTTTTGCTATGTGCTAATTTTTTAGTTTTAAGCATTACTAGTATTGGGAAGAATAACCTTTCAAAATACTTCCCGCCAAACGTCATCACCTACTTACTTTTTAAATGGCAGCTTAAAAAAGTTCCTTCTCTTAGTGGAAACCTTTAAGGTGAAGTGGCATTACAGATTCATTTTGCCTATCTTATGGAGGTGATGATGTTGATGTAAACCAATGATAGTGTGGCCAGTAGATTCTTCAATTTTGATGATTAGTGGCCTAAAGGTGGATTTGTCATTACTCTTACCAGGAAACAAATTTTAAAGAGTGGAGGATAGTGGTGCAAGAAATTGTCCGCTTTATGAACGTTGAAACCTCTTACACTCGTGTTCGGCCTCTACGCTATTGTGCTACCTTAGACAACCACCCAATTTCATCTCCTTATGTTGCCCGCTTCCATGCAAAAAAGGTTATGAAATTTAAAGATGCAGTGTTAGCAAGTTACCACCGAAACGAGGTGAGATTTAGTTCCACACCATAATTTTATGTTATTCTTTTTTTAATGAAATCCTTCTGGCTAATACAGAATCAATTTATTCAGGTAAAGTTTGCAGAACTTACTCTTGACACCCATAGAATGCTGCAATGTCTAGAATGGGAGCCAAGTGGAACATTCTACAGGAAGCACGTTGCTGAATCAAATGAGAATGGTGGCGTTGGTCATTCGGGAACTTCAGGGTTTATTGATATGAATTTGACTATGGACATGACTGATACATCCTTGCCTCGAAATCCAAGAAAGGCTATTCTCTATCGCCCAAGTGTTACACATTTGCTAGCTGTAGGTTCTGACTTCTTTAGTATATTATAGTTTGCATGCTCCATTCCACATTCATGCTTAACAAGTTGCCTATAACAAATCTTGTCAATACATCCAGCATTGTGTAACACATTTTTCATGGGCAGGTTATTGCTACAGTGTGTGAGGGTCTCCAGCCAGAGAGTATTGTTGTGCTCTACCTTTCAGCTCCAGGTTCGATTGAAAAAAAAAGTTTGCTGGTTGTTTGAAAGTGAATCTTATATTTTCTTTGTGATTATTACAAGTAACATTTGCTGGATCAATTCCAGGAAAAACCACCCAATATAGTTCTTCTCAGACAGAGAGCTCAGGAGATTCATTAAAGTCTTCAAAAAGCAGTTCTGATATCTCCCAAGACCAAAATTGTTCTACTTCCAAATTTCATGTTGAAGACCAGAAAAACCCGGGCATCTACTACAACAGTTGTCTATGGTTTGGTCCCAAGGGGAGTAGTGGTAGGTGTCCACTTCCTATGCTCATGTTCTATTCCAAAAGTTATCCACTATGACTAACCAACTAATTTTTTCTGGCATATTATCTTATTTTGTTAAAAAAATGTTGATCTTCAGCTTCTGTATTTTCACTTTTCAGGTGCAAATACTCTTTTCCCTGCTGATATAATTCCTTTTACGAGGAAACCTCTTTTTCTGATTATCGACAGTGAGAACAGCCATGCATTCAAGGCAGGTTTGTCAGAACTTTTGCATGCTTTTGAAATCTAAGATAGTTGTTGGTCTATAAACAGCAGTTTGTTTTTGCTGCTATGACCAATTATGTCCGTACTAATAGATAACTAATAAGAGAGAATGAATATAAAATACCGGAGACAATGTAACACGATGCACAGCTATCTGTTCATCCATTTCTGCAAAATGCATTATTTGTGTGCATCTCTTTTTCCATGTTCATGATGCCTTTTTTTCTCCGATACACTCAAGTAGCACCTTTCTTTGGTAACATTACCACAGATTTACTACATGTTAGCTTCTTATGTCCTTCCTCTTCCTTAATTTGGAGTTTCTTTTTTGTTAGGCTCAAGATTTGAAGCCTGGTTGTAGTAAATTACATAAAGGCCCTTGAGTAGTCTGATTGACCCCTTGTTGAAGAGGATGAATATCCTTTCTTCATGAGGCTTGTTGTACTATTTCACGAAGCATGCTTTTTTTAATGCTTTATGTCGAAGTTTAACAAGTTGACTTCGTTATTTCCAGGTCATTCACGGTGCAGAGAGGGGAGAACGAGCTGCCCTGTTTCTTTCCCCGTTAAGGCCGGTCTATAGGAACCTTATGGATAGTTCTGCTAAAGCAGAAAAAGGAAGTCAATTTACCTTCTTCCTAACTTCTCCTGTACCAGCATTTTTACAGTTGGTGGGGCTCGGTACTTCCGAGATACATGCGGTAATTTTCACCCGTAATTAAACACTCTATTTACTTAACTGAGAGTTTCTAAAGCTGTTTTTCTTGCTAGGATCTCAATGAAGCTGAAATCATGCTCTCCACTGCCTTCTCTGGGTGGGAAGTGATTCTCTGTACTTCGACCGGCCTTGATCTAGTTTGGGCTCAAGTTCTGTCTGATCCATTTATTCGCCGACTCATATTGAGGTAACAATTCCTACCACCATTTTAGTACCTATCAAGGAACTCCTTGAGGTCCGATAAATTTCATTAGGGTTGAGGGTCCACTTCATACCACTTGTTTGCAGGAAATCCACTGTTCATACTAGATGTTTTTTTTGGGTACCAATTTGGTACTAATGGTTTCCATTTTGTACCGTTTTCATACATTCATTAGTGTTCCGTCAAAAAATGCCGTTAAATGGCCATGTGCTTTGCATGTGACATTTTTTTTTTCTTAAATGAAAGATTGAAGTTGTTTTGCCTAAAATACCCTCTATGCCTAGAAAGTTGAAGTTGTTTTGTACCTAATTTGTTTTGACGGAGCACTAACAGATGTATGAAACACGTCATTATGCAACTGCTCTATTTGGTTACTTAGAAGATACTCTACTAGGTTTCCTATAAAGGCCCCTCTCTATTGTATTTCATCAACTTTGAGCTATCTATTATGTTTTCCATAGCTATTGGTTTGCTCTCTTCATTCTCTCTCAGATACATACACCTAAATCTATGATAAAGTTGATGTAGTTTCTCGTGCTTCGTATAAAATGTTTCAGATTCATATTCTGCCGTGCGGTCCTATACTTCTTCTGCTCTCCAGAAGACAATGAACAATATCTTCCAATTTGCTTACCTGAGCTTCCTCATTCATTCTCTCCAAATTCCGACCCGGTACGCTCTGCAGTTCTTCAAATTGCGGATCACTTCGGTGTAACCGAGTATTTCCACTTGAGGAAACCGTAGCGGAGGCCAGTTGACTGTAAATTAGCATATGCGCTAGGGGTTGGAACTGCCATTCCTGCAAAGAAAGATATATACAAGCTTAGATGTGTGTGCATGTGTGTGTATTCATTTAGATGTGTGGTTCATGTATTTTTCATAGTTAGGCTTTTGTCAAGATGTCTGTGTAGAAGAAAGGCAATAGTTAAGTTAGATTTAGATACTTTAGTGGTGGATGAGTTGTGTTATTATCATGAGGGAAAGAAACCACATTGAGGATTTCTATACAGTTACTATTTATTTATTTATATATATATATGGTGTAAAATTGGGTGGAAATTGTCATATTCTTCCTGAAATGATTAGCTCATTTTGCTGTTCTTGAGAGATCTTGTTTGGTTCCAGTCTTCCCAAGATACATCCAGTTATTTATTTATAAAAAAAATACTAACAATTGTTTGCATGATTCTAGTTTAATAAAAGATTGTGTTAAACAAAATTATTGATTTGTACTTTCGCGTTTTTCATAAATAAATTAATATATTAAAAAAATTAATCATTTTATTATTGATTTTGTTATAGTGTACATAAATTAAAGTTATAGTAAACATTATATTTTTAATAACTCAACTATCGGTTATTGATTTTTAGTAGCGTTTTCTTTTTTACTTTTACGTAACTCAACTATTAAAAGTGTGATTATTTAGTGACGCATGATTTAATTCACTTAGTTAGAGCTCGCCTTGATACGAGTCCATGGTAGACCTGATCATCTAGTCTGTGAGATCATGTCTAACAGAGTTCAGATCAATGCGAGCCCTCTAACTCGACCAATTGAGTCATGATAAGACTAGAATTTTAATCGCTCAAAGTGAACTACGAGTCTGATAAAAAAAAAAATGAGATATGGGGCTCGACTAGGCATGAACTCGTGGTAAACATTATCGCTCATACTATATGATTAGGTCTAGCATAGGCTTGACTACAAGCCCCATAACTAGGTGAAATGCGGCACGCGTCATTTACAATTACATTTCAAATAGTTAAGAAACCTAAAAGTAATAAAAAAAATTGAGGCACGGAAAATCAATGACCAATGGTTAATGTACTAAAAATGTAATTTTTCTATAAATATACGATGACACATGTTATTAAAAAAATTTACATGGAAAATACATTTCGTAAATTAGGTGTACTAAACTTTTTTGGTTTGGTAGCATGGTTTTGATTTTACTATATTGTTCAAACTTAAAGTTAAAGATGGAATAGTCTAATTTTCCAATAAAAAATTAATAATGACTCCTTCACTGTTCATACTGCGAGTAGAATTGCCCGACATATACTTTTCTTTGACGAGGAAGGATAGTATTTCGGTCGATCCTTGAAACAAGGCAATAGAATACAACAATTTTTGCATTTGTTTTTGTCATCATTTGTGTCAGTTTACTTCAACCAATCAAAAAGCGGAGTAGAATGCTTGACGATCCGTGTGCTAAAATTGACCACTCATCTCAGCCGTCCACTCTATGTAAAGAAACACAAAATCAACACCTATTAACCGTACGATCCATTTACAGAAAACACAGGGATAGCTAATCTAACCCATCCGATCCACCACCATATCTTTTGTCCATGCATTGTATAAATACGGATTGACATCTCTTCTTTACAAACTTTGGCCGTCGTTACGTTTGGACATTTAAGAAATTCCAGGTTCGTTTCTTACAATAGATGCTCGACCTAGTTTCGATCTTTTGATTTAGTTCAGGCTATTTATTGAAGAAGCTTGCTATTTAGATGATAATCGTCAGCTATTGGTCGGATCGATTGTATTATTTCTGTGTTAGGGTTTAGGGTTTCCTCAATTATGCATGTTCGATCACCTGTTGCATATAGATGATATGAATGTTGAAATCTGCTGTGGCCTGGTTAGAATTAGGAGTTGATTAAGGCGTGGATCCTTTCTAAGAGGATTTTTTAGGGTTTAAGAAGATTTACGCTGCCTTTTGATGATTTTATGTAATCGCAGATGGCTCGTACCAAGCAAACTGCCCGTAAGTCTACAGGAGGTAAGGCTCCCAGGAAGCAGCTTGCTACAAAGGTATACAACTCCATTCACTATATAGCACTTGATCGATGTCACTGGTGATCTTTGGTACCTCTTGCCTTAATGTTTTGTATGCTGTACTCTAAATCGGCCCTGTTTTCCTTGTTATCTACTTGGACTTTTTACTATGTGTGACAATTCTATAGGAAAAATAGTGCTCATCTTCATGGAATTAATGATCAGATCATTTTTAAGGAAGCAACACAATTAATCATCTTTGACATGATCTGCAGTTAGCTTTAGGAAGGACCGTCTGTGTTTCTTCTTTTTCATAAAGATGCCAATTGTCTTCTTACCCTCTGTACTGAGATATATCATCGTTGAATGCATTATGTTTAGTGTGAGGCTGACAACTCTTGGTACTTAGCCCTCTTGTTGATGGGAGATGAATACGATTTAAACAGTGAAATAATTAAGATTAACTACATTGCTGCAATTGTACTGGTGCATTCTCCATGGAGAAGAGAAAAATAATAAAATGATAGTCATTGTTCTCAAGTGTCTTTCCAGAAGAACATTAATTGATGAATATACACAAATGATTCATGTGCTTACACATTTTATTTGTTCTAGGCTGCCCGTAAGTCCGCCCCAACAACCGGAGGAGTCAAGAAGCCTCACCGTTACCGCCCTGGTACTGTTGCTCTTCGGTAAGTGAATGGTTGCTTATATAGTTGCCTGTTATCCTCTGTTACAGGATGATAAGTGTTATTGTTTGCAATTTGATGTGGGCATTATTTGATTTAGTAAATTATTTGTTTGAACAGTGAAATCCGCAAGTACCAGAAGAGCACTGAGCTCCTGATCAGGAAGCTTCCATTCCAGAGGCTTGTCCGTGAAATTGCTCAGGATTTCAAGGTTTGTGCTCAGTATTAACCTACACAAATGCAGCACATTCAAACTGTGTTATCGATACTAACATTATCAAGCTTGAATTGTATTTGCAGACCGACTTGCGTTTCCAGAGCCATGCTGTGTTGGCACTTCAGGAAGCAGCTGAGGCATATCTAGTCGGGTTGTTCGAGGACACCAACCTTTGCGCCATCCATGCAAAGCGCGTGACCATCATGCCAAAGGATATTCAGCTTGCAAGGAGGATTCGTGGCGAGCGTGCTTAAGCAGCTGTGAAGCAAGATGGCTTGAAAAAGTTTTAAGTTGTAGGGCTTTAGTGTGGATGGTTCTATTATATTACTGATCAGTCTCTGGTGTAGGAGTTTAGTGGTTTCTTTTGTAAGGAATGGGGAAGGTGTTTTAATTTTGTGTTGGTTGTGTGCAAAAGTAATGTTTTTCTACCTTTTGTTGGAGAATAGACTCATTTGGATGTATCTTCGGACTCCTGCATTGAATCGTTTGTAGTAAAGCTTCAGTGTTCATCGTGCCTTTTATGTCTAGTGTATATAAAACTTTTCAAAACCCTCGGAAACAAAGCACTTTAGAAACAGAGCACTGTATTGATGGCTATAGGAATCAGTATTAAACCACATTTTCCTAATTCTTAATGTAATTCCAAAGCCACAAGGGTTTTATCTATAGTCAATCTTTAATGAAAGTTTTGGCCAAAAAAAAAAAGTATAATGAAAGTTATTAATTTGTTAAATTGTGTTTTATTGTTATGGTACTTTATAATTATATTTACAAGCAGAACATCATACGCAATGCATCTCAAATTAAAATCTCCATACCTTATGAGTAACTTTGTCCATATCACACTGGAAGTGACGTCTTATAGTCTCATCTCGCTGTGTAATGTTTGAGTTTTCAATCTGGATCACACTATTCACTAGCTGCGTGCCTAGTAGAAGATAGATATGGATATATTCAAGTAAAATATTCAACCAAGTTAGAATTCGTGTTACCAACAGACAGCTCCATCGGAAATGGTGCAGATTGCTAACTGGACTTATAAATGCAGCAGCAGCAGCAGCAGCCATCTCCTCCTAAACCATACGCCCAAAACCCGCCCAGCGCGCCAACCCGATACTCTACTGAATTGCCGCAGCATGGTGGAAGGTACCGCCATTAGAGGCCGAGCTTCCACTCATAGGCTTAACTTCCGCAGGAGTCCCGACAGCGGCCGCCAGCAGCGTCTAGGGTCAGATAATTCCGGCGCAGACATTAACGAGGACTGCGATAGCTCCAATCTTCCAATATGGCACAACCCTGTCATTGAAAATCCTGCTTTTGATGAGTACTACAAGGTAGTTTCCCAATTTCTTTCAAACTTAATTCGAATTGATAGATGGAAATGGAGTGGATGTTCTAAATTCTAATTGCTGGTCAGTTTGATATGAGTTTTTCGTTGGATCTAAATTTGCTCAACAACTTCAGTTTGCATTTGGTAATAATGTTAGTAACTCAAGTATCTTGTTGTTATCTATATGTTAATGGTAGGAGCAAGGGATAGTTTCACCTGAAGAATGGGAAACTTTTATCGAATTTCTTCGAAAGCCACTGCCTGCTGCTTTTAGAGTTAGTTCTTGGTAGACTTTTCAACCTTGCCTTACTCTGCTATCGGTTGATTCAATAACTTCTGTCAATTAGCATATGCTTGACCTCTTTAATGTGTTAATATCTGTCCATATATTCCCCATTTGACAATCATCAAAAATGGGACTTGGGAAGAAGAAATAACTCTTCCAGTCTGTTCTGTTGTTAGTTGTTAGATTCATTCAGCCACTCGAACAACTAATTTAGCTACAATTTCACTGCTATGCTATCTGTTTGTTCCTGCAGCAGCCCATTTTGTACAGAAATACGGTCCCAGTTAGAGACGGACTTTAGGAAGTCTCTTCGATCTGAGGTAGGAAATATGATGGTTTCTGATACTAGAGTTGAAAGGATGAGACTCTGTCCTTACTACTTCTTTCTGTCACAGCTCACTGAAGAAGAAAATGCAGAGGTTATCAGACCATTACCTTGGTATCCTGATAATCTAGCATGGCAATTCAATTTTTCCCGAAAGCAATTGAGGAAGGACGAAGCTCTTGAGAGGTAAAGCGGTTTTTATGTTCCAACTGTCAATTAAGCATATGCTAAAGAGTAGTTTGCTGAAAAATATGATAGAACACTGCATAGTGGTGAAAAATATGTCCAGTTAACATTTTACCATTTAATATGAAGCTATCCATTTATGTGAAATACATATTCAGCAGCCTTTATGTACTTTTTCCCAACACTACTGGGAGAGCTACCAGACCTTGATCTGCTGCTAGAGATTCTTTATTTGATCATGGAATGCGTTCTTAGTATAAGTTCTTCGTGTTGAATCTATGTTGTCCCTATAAACATCGCAGCATGTGTTTTTCACATATATTATTCTGGTATCTGCCTAGTTGAGGATGTGGCAATTTCATGTCGAGCAAATAATTGGTTTAGGAGTAATCGCTTTGGATCATAAAACAAATAGTTCTAATATTTCTTGTAGTCACATCCAAATTGGAAAAAAACTCGTGTCATCAAATAATCAGTATCATTGGTTGTCTTCAACATCTTTCAGGTTTCACGAGTTCTTGAAGGTAGAAAATGAAATTGGAAACATCACAAGGCAAGAGGCAGTTAGCATGGTATGCATGAATCTTAAAGCTTCTAGTTGACTCTTATTCAGATTGTACGTGTTCTATCTAAAATGGACTTAAATCTCAAGGAATATATTATGATTTTTTTGCTTTCAGGTACCTCCACTTTTACTTGATGTACATCCAGAGCATCATGTTCTTGACAGTAAGCAATATATGATTTCCATGATGTTTTCACCTATTAAATTCAACGTTGATAGGATGTCGAGTTTTCCTTTTGTTTTCTTTTTGTATATACTAAATGTAAACATGGTAGCTCTATTTGTAGTCCTCAAATATTGTGCCGATGTGAATCGTGTGATGGAAAGGAGTTGCATCCCATTAATCCTTTACAATAAGGCCAATGTGTATTGGAATAATTACCATATTCTAAAACTGAGTCTAATTTTAGTCTCTGCCTTAATTCAGTGTGTGCTGCACCTGGTTCTAAAACGTATCAACTTCTTGAGTTTCTAAACCAGTCAAAGAGGGAGGGGTCCGTACCTGATGGCCTGGTTTGTTCTCATTTAACACAATGACTTGGGTATTTTGTTCGAATTTTTTGATTGGGTGGTAGTGGTATATGTGTGATTTAACTGGTGCTGTCTGCTAGATTGTAGCGAATGATCTTGTTGTGCAAAGATGCGACCATCTCATTAACAAAATGAAAAGAATGTGTACTGCAAACCTGGTAGTAACCAATCATGAGGCTCAAAGTTTCCCTGGCTGCACTGAGGACAAAAGTTCAGCTGCTAGTGGAGTAGATAGTCAGTTAGAGGAACATCCACTTCATATTATGTTTGATCGTGTCTTATGTGATGTTCCATGCAGTGGAGATGGTACTCTCCGAAAGGCTCCAAATGTCTGGAGGAGGTGGTGGGTTCCTTTATACATTTCGCTGGTTTTTCCCTGGTATCGAACTCTTCTAAGGTTTATGAACTTCTTTCTTATGAAGGAATGTGGGAATGGGAAATGGTCTCCATGGATTGCAACTTCAGCTAGCAATGCGAGGTATGTGCTGGTAGATTATATAGATTGCTGCTTATATGTCTGTCTGTTCCTAAATTGTCCTTAGTTTTGGAATTTAGTGCTCTCCAATATGCCGTATAGTTCTTTTCAAATTCTTTTTATCAGAACATACATTGAAGTCTTGTTGCTTTGCACAAGTTATTGGTTGGTACCTTGTCTGGTTACTACCATTTATTTAATTTCACACGTTTTATCCTTGCTTGTTCTAATATTTTAAGGCTCTGTTATTTCATTACGGTGCGTTTACATCTTTAGAATAAGTTCAGAACTAAAGGTAGTTTTGGCGCCTTGATATTTTTGGTTAAAAATTGAATTAACTCTGTTGTAGTGTTAATAGTACTGATGTATTTCAGGAATATCATTGCTTAAAGTTGGTGGCAGAATGGTGTATTCTACCTGTTCAATGAATCCAGTTGAGAATGAGGCAGTGGTGTCTGAGGTATTATCAGTTAAACCTCCTTCCTAGTATCTAGTAGATTCCCATCATGTCACTGTGCTAGCCTCATTTTTCAAAAAATCTTATATTGAAGAGTTCTTCCTTCACTATAAAGTATATGGATATGTATATATATAGAAGTTTCTTTCTGCTCTATTATAATATCATGGTTTATTGGGTTAAGATCCTGCGGAAGTGTGAAGGTTCTGTTGAGCTCGTAGACATTTCTGGTGAGCTGCCTCAACTTGTTCGTCGGCCAGGTCTTGTGAAGTGGAAGGTTCTAGTTCTCTTACCAAAATATTAAATTAACTATGTTTCCTATTGTGCTTATATTGCTCGATATTGACGCAAGTAGTTAATTCTCTGAAATTTCCTGGAATGAAGTACTTGAAGAAATCATCATTTAGGGCAAGATTGAACAATATTAATGTACATTTACACACAAAAGGGTGGGAGTCTAGAATTGGTACTTTATATGTCAATTTAAGTGTTCATGAAAACAATATTCTTTTGGCCTAAGAAAAATTTATGTGTATACATATAATATATATACTCTGCTGAATTCCTGAGTTCTTTGATATGCATAGTTTGGCAAACATGGTGCCTCTACCAATTCAACTCCTTTTATAGTTACTTTTTCTTGTTCTTTCAATAAGCTTTGATTGAAATGAATGCTTTACCGGTCGTGATTGAAATACGTTTACAGCTATACTGCATTTCTAGTAATTTATTAACGAAATTGTGGTACTATCTTGATATTAAGGTTGGAGTGGCATAAAATATGGAGTTTGCTATCATCTTGCTAAACTTCATCTGCTTCTATCTTAGCAACAGAGCAATCTATTTTTCCGGTAGAGTAATGATCCTCCTTATATATGCATCTTTCTCTTCAATTTATAGGTATGCGATAAGAAGAGCTGGTTTTCTACATACGAGGATGTTCCCAAACTTCGCAGGGGAGGGGTTGTTCGGAGCATGTTTCCTTACAGTAGAAGCTGTAACAATAAGACTGGATCTGAAGGAGAGCTCAATAAGAATGCGGATGAAGTGGGTATTTGTTTCCCTTTAGAACGTTGTATGCGAATAGTGCCTCAAGATCAGAACGGTGGAGCTTTTTTTGTTGCTGTCTTCCATAAGTTGGCTCCTTTGCCAGGTAAATTCAAATTTTATGCAGCGTAGACCATTATTACTGGAGAAAACCTGTGCAGTACATGCATAGATGCTTTGTATATTATTTTTGTATTGACTGAAGGACAGGAATAGTGGAGCTTTTTCTAAAAACTATTTAACTTTAATGAGAAAAAGGCGCTAAATAAATAAAATGGTTAAGAACCTAAACACAGTTTAACTATAGGCCATATTGCTAACCGCTGTTCAAGATTTAAAATGTTGATATTCGTTGTCTTTACTATCAGATTGGTTGATTTACATTTTGTCTTAAAAGTTGATGAAACAAAAACATGTTTTTAAGCATCAAATAAGTCTAAAACATGAGCAACATTCCTGATATTTCAGAAAAGTGGAAAATAACATGTTTGTATTTCTTAAAACGCTAATTTTAACACCAAAAATCATTTGAAAAAGTGGAAATCAACCAATCTGATAGTTGGAACACCGAATATCAACATTTTGAATCTGGGACAGCAATTAGCAACATGACCTATTGTTGAGACTGTTTTTTGGTTCTTAATAATTTGCAATTTTTATTTTGTCTGCTGCAGATGTTTATAACATTTTGAATCTGGGACAGCGATTAGCAACATGATCTATCGTTGAGACTGTTTTTAGGTTCTTAATAAAATGCAATTTTTATTTTGTCTGCTGCAGATGTTTATAACATCACCACTACGGCTCGGCAAGAGAAACAAGTGTCTGAAAATGCTAAAGGAGAATCACAGAGTTTGGGTGGGGAAGGCACAAATAATGGCTGTTCTGGAATAAGCAGCAGCTCGTTCGTCAGCAAAGATAGGACTCATCAAGGAAATAGAGGAGGAAGAGATTCACGCAAATGGAAGGGGGTGGATCCAATCGTGTTTCTTAAAGACGAAATGATCATCAACAAGATCAAAACATTCTTCGGAATCGATGATGATTCGTTTCCTTTAGAGGGCCACCTTGTGACAAGAAACAGTGACGCCAATGGCGGCAAGCGAATTTACTACATTTCCAAGTCGGTTAAGAACCTTCTGGAGTCCAACTTTCAATCTGGGCAGCAACTTAAAATCACTTACGTCGGGTTGATGATGTTTGTGAGTATTGTTCTTTCTTAGTTAGTTAAAGTGATGATGACGATGATGGTTAAATCAAAGCTTGTCACTTCCATGTATTATTGCAGGAAAGAACAAAGCCGAAGGATGGTGATTTGCAGTGCCCGTATAGGATATCATCGGAAGGACTCGCTTTGATTCTACCATATATTACGAAACAAATACTCTATGCATCTGCAGCTGAGTTGAAGCATCTTCTGCAAAAAAAGAGTGTTAGGTTTGTTGATTTCCTCGACCGTGAGTTTGGGGAGAGCGCTGCAAACTTGATGCCCGGAGGTTGCATCGTCGTGCTGCTGTCAAAAGGTAGTCATCTATCTCTCTCTACTAATTTGCCAAACCTAAAAAAAGTTACAACTATAGACCCATGTTGCTGATCGCTGTCTCAGATTTAAAATGTTGATATTCGGTGTCTCAACTATAAAATTGGATTGGCAAAAATAACTAACAGATTGGTTGATATTCACTTTTTTATCTTTAAATTGATGAAACAATATGTTTTTTAAGCACCAAATAAGCATAATCTAAGAGCAACAAATCCGATACTTTGGAGAAATGAATAACATGTTTTGGTTGCTTAAAATACCAATTTTAACGCAAAAATCTGTCGAAAAAAACGGAAAGCAACAAATCTGATACTTGGGACACCAAATATCAACATTTTAAATCTGGGACAGTAATTAACAACATTACATATAGTTGAGATTGTTTTAAGGTTATTAACTATTTTTTTTTAATGAAGTTGGTAAACAAGTGTTGGTTGATGATGATGCAGAAGATAATGGAGTTTTACAAGACATGGATAATAATAAGAAGAAGAGAAATGCAGCAGTAGCAATAGGTTGTTGGAAGGGGAAGGTTAGTTTGAATGTGATGGTTAGTCCACTTGACTGTCAAGAGATGCTGCAATGGCTTTTCCAGGAGTCTGACTGATACTGATGATATCAAGGCAGCCAAATTCAATTTTGAAAGAACAAAAAAAGCCATTCAAATTAATTGAGTTGAGGCGATTTAAAGCCTTATTAGTGATTTTTGGGTTTCCTAGTGTGCTTTATAAACACCATTGTACTATTAAGTATTAATAGAGTGTACAATTGTAATCTAGGTAATTTTTTAATTACACAGAATTTGCATGGGATCATTAATAATGTTAGTTTTCGGGTGGATTTAATATTAGGGTAATATTAAAAAAAATACAAAAAACGTGGAACGTAATAGAAACTCAAGTGATTTTTTGTGGCTAATTTGAAATAGTAGGAGTGCAATTTAGATATTATCACAATTACAAAAGTAAATTTAAAGTTAACACTATAAAAAAGTCAGGGTGTGGTTCTAAAAAACTAATTTTGAGAGGTTTAAATCGAATGGATAAAGTGGAAGGCCCATGAGTAGCTAATTTTGAGAGGTTTAAATCAAATGGATAAAGTGGAAGGCCCATAAATGAGTCATGAGTGCATGAGAAGGGTATAAAGGTCATTTCAGGTAGGGGCAAAAAGGTCGAAAAAATTTGGACCATTTCTCGATTTATGCGTGTCATCCTTGCGCAGGGGCCATGCTAATCTTCTCTGTATCGTTCCAATTTTATCGGATGTCCCCGAAGGGACAATAACTTATTGCTCTTGTCGCAATTATATACGTTCTCTTTTTCTTTTGATGCAGCGGTGTGGTACTGAGAATGCTACTTTAGGCTTTAGCTCACAATTCACATACTGAGCCGCAGCCCAACGCGACAGGTTCGAATCCTCTCTCCTTGATACTATTAAGTTGTCTGATAAAAAAGATTTACTCAACTGAAAAAAGTACATATATTGCTGTTTTTATTATATTTCTTTAATTCTTCGCAAAAAATAATATTTTTAATTAATACAATTAAACTTAATTTTTTGTGTTCAATGTTTTAGCATATTTATTTATTAGTTTTTATATATTCATTACTTATGTATAAAAGCTTATTAAGTTATTATTTTGAGAAATACGTTATTTAGTTATTTGTTTTCGCCAATAAATTGTTTATTTTGTTTCATTGATTTACTTAGTCTCTTTAACTGCAACTATATTGAGGCTATGTGTACAATAAGCTAACAATAGGCTATTGTGACACTGACAGCTGCTCAAATCTCAAACAAGTAAAAGCAGTTAATTACTTTTTTTTTTGGCCATCAGAAGTAGCTAATTACTTGAATATATGTTTTCATCTCTAAATATATTACACATAATAATAATAATACATCAAACATTTTAAGTTTATAAGAAAACATACCCTTAATTAAATTGATATTGATATGATGCCAGCTTAAAAATTTCCATTCTCCCCCTTCCCCAAAACAAAAGGAAAACAATAGTAATTCCCAAAACCATTGAAAATAACAAGATCTTCAAGAAGAACAGCAGGCTAATTTGGTCTTAGCTGGGATTTCCTGGCCAGGTCCAGGGATGATGATCTTTTTACCAGAAAGAGATGCAGGTGGGTTGTTACCATTCTCGGCCGCAGCTACAAGATTCTTCCGGTTTACGATATTGAATATCTCGGTTAACACGGTTGTGAAAGCCGACTCGACATTGGTGGCATTCAAGGCTGAGGTTTCGAGGAAGAAGAGCTCTTCCTTCTCGGCAAACTCCTTGGCGTCTTCCATGGGGACCGCTCGTTGGTTCTCCAGGTCGGACTTGTTGCCAACCAACATGATGACGATGTTTTTGTCAGCGTGGCTTCGTAACTCTTCTAGCCAACGTGGGATGTGATCGAAGCTCGGTCTTCGGGTTATGTCGTAAACTAGCATTGCCCCTACTGCTCCTCTGTAGTATGCACTTGTTACTGCTCTGTACCTGTAAAACACCAAACTCAAGTCTGAAAATGAGCACTGGGTGCCGGGAATTAGCATAATTTTGCAACTAAGGCTGAAATGACCGAATGTGTAGCATTTTCGTGTCAAGAAGAGAACTTTAGACTCATCTAGCAAGATATGTAGACTGCAGCAGCATCCTACAGTTCTAGTTGACATACAGGCAGCAATAGTCATTCAACATAGCAAAGCAACAGCTCTTGGTAGTGGAAGGAGAAAACATAGTGGAAACTACTGCCTACTAAAAGGGTTGATAAAATGGAGATGGATCCATGCTTCCATAATATAGAAAATAAGACGTGCGCTTTAACCAAGTGTCTCATAAGTCTAAACTTATAGGTGAAGTCATCGGCACACTCTTATACTTCAACACATAACATATTAAATGTTCATACAATTCTATATATTTCTGAAGAAATAAGGGGGACTCATCGAGAGTGGTGAGACAGTTGGTAGCTTGTAGGGCTCATAACCAAATACCAGCTGAGATATGGCCCCTTAACATTGAGGAGAGAAGCTGCATACAGTTTCAGCTGATAGATGAAACTAAACTGACATACTTTATAGTTTATACAAAGTAACAGCTAAGTCTTGTAGTTAACTTCAACCCTTTTGTCTTTTTATATTATTTTAATTAAGGCATGCTTATTTTATGATTAACTAGGCAACAAGATGGTGCAGAATGTACAAAGCAGAGAAAAAGAGACGAAAGATGCATATACTACATATGGATAGTAAACTGATACAAAAAATGGTACTAACTTGAGATCCTCATATGCCAATTGAACTTATGATTTATGAAAGGGGATAAACACATTATATGATGATAGAATAGGCTGAAACATTCTCCTCAAATTAAGGGGCCGACAAATGCAAACGGGGTTACGGGATGAGTCCACTACCTTACAAAGGGGTGATCAGATGAGCACCACATGATAATGCACTAATATTCCAATTTAACAAACAAACATTTGTTGTTCAAAACTATTAGAATCCAGATCTTGCTAAGAATATGTACGTTACACAAACTTCAAGAATATTAAAAATCTATATGAAGTTATGAACTCAATTGTTTCGATGACTTAAGATATTGAACGTCTTCTATTTACCCTTGTTAACGTTTCAAAATTCAAATGATTCATCAACATAATAAACATCACATTTTGACAGTTGAAAAGAGATTCAAATAGCTACTGTAAGCTAATTGCTCTTTTATATTGTATTTCCTACCAACGTTTCTATACTGGAAAGTAGACCAATTATCAACTGCTAACGCGAATTAAAGATCATTTCTATTTCCAGAGCTCAATTTATTCATAGTCCGAATTTCCAACTAGAAAACAAAGAGAGATGCACCAGAGACTGAGTCACTTCAAACTACAGTTTCCTTAGTGGCATCTGATTCGTGAATTGTATTTGCTACCAACGTTTCTATACTGGCAAGTTGGCCAATTATCAACTGCTAACGCGAATTAAAGATCATTTCTATTTCCAGAGCTCAATTTGTTCATAGTCCGAATTTATAGCCAACTAGAAAACAAAGAGATGCACCAGAGACTGAGTCACTTCAAACTACAGTTTCCTTACTGGCATCTGATTAGTGAAGCAACCAACTAAGTCAAAGTATAGTCAAACAATTGCAGTGAAGCAGTCAAATGGAAGCAAGATCTAGTCAACAATCACCAATGAAACCAAAATCAGAGTGCGAAAGCAAAGAAGAGATGGAGAGCAGGTCACCTTTCTTGACCAGCAGTGTCCCAGATCTGAGCTTTGACGCTCTTATGCTCGATTAACAGAGTCCGAGTCTGGAACTCGACGCCGATCGTGGATTTGGAGTCGAGGCTGAACTCGTTCCGAGCGAATCGAGAGAGTATCTGCGATTTACCGACGGCGGAGTCACCAATCAGCACTACCTTGAACACATAGTCCACCTTCTGGCTCGCGTCTCCGTATCCACTCGCCATTGTAAGTGCAGTCAGAAACTCGATTCAACCACTATCGATCGTCAAGATCTTGAACTGTATAGTTGTTCTCGCTACTCGCTGCGCTTGACTCTAGAGAGAGAGAAATACAAGTACAGAAGAGGAACAGCTGGGTCGGTAGTGATTTTGCTTACAGACAGTGTGTGCTGGAAGAAAAATGGAAGAAAGAAGAAGGAAGCGGCAGCAGAGAGAGAAAGCTCAAGCTCATAATTTTTACTTTCGATTTTTATATTTCTTTCTTTTTTATTTATTTATATTATTATTTAATTATTAATTATTGAGTGGCTAAAAACATTAATAATTTGTTGTGAGATAATTGACAGAAGCGCTGATAATTAGTGCTCTTTATCGAGTAATTATTATTTATTACGTAGTGTATTTGTCAAGTGTGTTACGTAAGTAATGATAATTACTAGATCTAGCATAAATTAATGTAATTGTGCTCTTTATAAGTGCGCAACGACAGTAGAGCACTTGATAAGTGCGTTGTTAGGTATTTTGGTTTTTGAAACTTCTTATATCTTGTATTATCAAACATAGATATTTGAGTAATTTTTCCAAAAGTCTCGCAAGTTTCGGACTTTTGTAATTCATAATAGTTTTGAGACAACCTAAAATTTACACAAACGGAAAAAAAAAAACACCAAAATAACATATTATTATTATTTTTCAAATTTTCTAACACATATCAAGTTTCCATACATACAACAAATTCTAATACAAACATCAATACCATACAAACATTATGTTTTATAAATTGATAACTAGAGTTGCGTTAACATAATTAACACTAAGAATTTAAAATTATTTACAAATTTGAGACATGACATTCAGAACTCTACTTTAAAAACTCAAGCCTGAACCCAATCTCAAGTTTAGAGGAAAGTCCCGTCCGCTCGAGCACAATTTCAGAACAAAATTTCTTGATGAGCTCCTTAGATTTTGCTCACCCCTATGTACAACTACAAGATTATATTCATGTTATTGTGAAGTGTTTCATCACGTTAACCTTAATCAAAATGTAAAGATTTAATTCAGTTAAAATTTAATTGAGAAATATTTATAACTATCAATTTTTTCCTTATGGACTACGTAATTGTTATATCATAAGCCAATTAATGATGTGAATGAATGTATAATTAATAGATATAACATCAAATAGACCCCACGAAGCAATAATGGTTTGGTGCCAAGCACAACAATAATTAAAATGATTCAATAGTCGGTGATAACACTATATAGTCAAATATTACAGTTGTAAAATGCATTATATTATAATATATGGGCCTGGGTGGAGACTCGGCCCATTAGCCTCCTGATTGAGGCTCGATTGGATTATTAATTGTGGCTCAACTAGAGCTTCAGTCAGTTGTTAGTTGAATTCAGGCCCAATTAGAGTCCAATAGTAGGGTTGGGTATGGAATTAGTAGTTAAAGAGAACTGTTTTTAATTGGTTTATTGTAAAAAAAAAAAAAAAAAAAAAAAAAAAACTGGTCTGTTTGGAATTAATTATTAACTGGTTCGGAATTGTTTTGTCAAAAATATTTTCGGCCCAATTTCTAAATCGTTTTGGACCGTTTTTAATAAAAGTGTATACTAAACTAAAAAAAACATTCAAAAATCAGTTTTATTCTAGTATAGATCCAGTTCCACATAAGTATACTAAAAATTCTTAATTGAATTAGACATATCTGTTTGGAACACGTCTGAATTAGACAAACTCTAAACGGACCAGTCTGAACCAGCTCCGATTCGATCGGGCCGATTTTTTACCTAACTTTAATGATTGCTTACAAATGAGTCTCAATTGAATCAATCATATTTTTCGTGTGTGTGAATTAGCTAAGATGACTTGGGACAATTGCCCCATTCCACCTGCCGCATTGGCTTCATTCAACTTTCCTTTGGGAGAATGGATTAAGCTCAATTGCACGCTAAAGGATACGTTTGTCCATGGTGTGGATTGAAGAACTCTTTTCTGTTATTGTCTTTGGAACATTTGGAAAAGTAGGAATGCTTTTATCTTTCGGAGAACCCCCGCTACTAATGATATGTTCAGTGTTTCTCTTATGCAAGCTAGATGCTACCAAGAGGCCATGGAGAAGAAGTCAGTGACAACACCTTGTACGACCATACATGTCAAGTGGACTCCTCCAGAACATGGGTGGGAAAAACTCAACACGGATGGGGCGTCTCATGGGAACCCGGGGAAAGCTGGAGCTGGCGGTGTCATCCGTGATAAGAATGGGAGCTGGATCTCAGGATTTTCTCGTAACCTGGGCACTACTAATAGTCTGCTTGCAGAATTTTGGGCCATTCGAGATGGTCTTTCACTTGCTCTCCAGCTGGAGATCAAGTCATTACACATTGAAACTGATGCTTTGGTTGCTCATAAACTCATTTCTGATACTATCGATGTCAATTTGAAATTCATGCCTATTATTTTAGATTGCAGGAATCTTTTACGCCAGTTTAGCAGATACAAGCTTAGGCACGTCTATCGGGAAGCTAACTCGGTCGCAGATGTCATGGCTAGGATTGGGGTCAATCAACAATCTAGCTTTGTTATTCATAGTGTTCCTCCTCGTGAGGCTCGGATGTGTACTTTTAAAGACAAGATTGGGATTTGTGAATCTCGTGTGATTAGGAACGTTTGTCCTTAGTTAGGTACACTGGTTGTTGCGTTTTGATTTGTCTGACGCTCAACCTGTTGTTCTAGTTTGTTTCTTCATCGTTCTACCAAAAAAAAAAAAAAATTTATTGTAATACTACAAGTTATTGTTATTGTGATTTATATTATAAATATATTTGATTAAATTATTATTTTCCCACATAGTGTTTTAGATGCTAGAGCTTTGGAAGTCGAATATAATTTTCACTTATAGTGGGCCACAAAGTAAGAAGTAAAGTGCTTATTATGAATAATTTGTCTATTTCCCTGAGTTCAGACAATAATTAAACCGAGAAATCCAGTTAATGATGAATTGTTTCGTAGAATTTGATTAATTTGAAAAAGTATTTGAACAAAAGAGCCATAGATTGTGCAATTTCAACATTTTGTAAAAAAAAAATTGGTTTCAATTAAAATATATTAGATTTAGACAAATATTTTTGGGCATTTTCAAATCTGGTTAAAAATGCGACCCGTAGGAAATAACGCATAATCTCTTCCATTTTGACGACGTAATTTTCCTCCATTTTTCTCAAGAATGGTTTGTGAGTTGTGACCTGAAAGTTAGCTAGCTTCATCAAATAATCAATTCGTATAGTCCCAACCTACCTAGCTCGAATACATTAGACGAGAAACACAATAAAGAACATAAGGCTGGAGTTTGGACCAAAAAATTTAGTAATTATTATCGGTTTGACTTTTTAAAATCTTATATTTGCCTTTTAAATTTCAACTTTTTATAATATATATATTTTTTACCCTTTTTTTTTAAGTCTAGTTGTTTTCATATTTAGTTAATTGTTTTACCAAATCATAGTTATTTAAAGTATATATATATATATATATATATTGTATCAATAAATTCTTTTTATTTGAATTATTTATGCTAGTTCAATTTTGCACCTGAACAAAAATCATGATTCATGTGTTGTTGTTTGTCGTCTAGATGCACGTTGCCATTATTTGTTGTGTATGAGGTGTTACAAATACACAATCGAAATGTTGGATTTTAATTATGCTCCCCTGCTGGCAACATCTATAAGAAGAAAAAAAAGAGTTGGGATTTGCCGCAGCGATTTCTCTCCGACACTCAAATTAGTATAGATTTTATGATAATCTTGTTTAATGAATGAGTAAACTTTACTATTGATAAAAAAATTCTATACGTCCATATGGCGATAATTTCTTATTTGTGACTGATTGTTGTAGAGGTGATAGCGATTGTCATTTTATTGATTGAGATAGACACTTATGTTTTATCAGGTGGTGATAAGCAGGCTGCCACCTACTTCTAATGACAAATTGGTCGCCACGTCTCTGTGATGATAAGCATCTTGTTATATATTCGTGGTGACAAGTAAGTCGTCACTTATTTGTGATGATACTGGCGCCACCTACTTTTACCGTTTTTTGTATTTAAGTTATTAAATGGACTTGGCCAAAAAAAAAAAAAGTTATTAAATGGAAAACCAATTTACATTAGGTTGATGTTAAGCCTTCTTTTTGTACGGAGTCCGACACCAGTGACTTATGAGAATAATGCAAGAACAGTATGAATAGAATTGCTTGAAAAAAAAAAATGTAAACAATAAACTTAAATTATGTGAAAGAAAAACTAAGCTACTTTGATTGAGTATTTTTATTTTTAAATTTAATTTCAAATTTTCTTTTTTGTCACGAGTATCTTTTTTACTTAAAAGATGGATTGTCTTTTACATTTACTCTTTTTCAATTTAATATGTTGTTACTATTCATATATTATCTTTACATATGACATAATTATGTATCTCCTATGTATTTACAGTGTAAGCAAATTTTAGAGCACAACTCCTACATGTCACAATATGTATCGCATTTTGTATTGGAAATGACCAAAATTACTTGTCCAACCCCCACTAATGATGAGTTTTCTCTCAAATCCCAACATTAAAAATATTAATTTTTTTTATCTTACATACTTTCAATTTTTTTTAGTATACATATAATATTTCTTACAATTGGAATATATGGTTGAGTTGTAAATTATTTTCAACGTTTTGGAAAGAATATTAGTTCTATCATTGAGCAATCAATTGTTTTTAGTAACATTCCACATTCGGAAAAATATCCAAATTTGTGATAAAATGTCCATAAGAAACTTGGTGGAGCATATATAGTAGTTATTCATTCAACTTTAGTCTAATTTTCTTATGTGTGAATCATTTTTTAATTGTTGGAGTATAGTATTATTGAGATTTAGTTTGTTATATTTAGTTAATAAATAAGAAATCTATGAAAGTTTCTATTTAAATTTTGAATTTTTAATGCAATTATTTATCCATCGATTTTTTAGTTTTTAAAACAATAATTAGAAGATTTTATTATAAAATTGAAGAATAAATTATTTATCACGAAATAAATTAAATTTTTGTTAATTTTATTAATATATATATATATATATATATATATATATATATATATATATATATATATATATATATATATATATATATATATATATATATATATACATGTAATTTTACCATAAAAAATTAACTTATTGTCAATTTGATAATTTAAAATTTTACATTTTGCTCCATGATTTTTTAATATTAATTATTTGTCACAATCTCATTTTGTGTCCACCGAACAAAATTAACGACTTCGTTTCTGATTGTATTGTATAATAAACTTACAAATCGAGTCAGATTATGTCGAGTTTAAATACTGAAATTTAATTTTTTTTTTTTTTTAACTCCACTCTAAATTTTTTAGTCAAGTTTAGTAGAATAGTCGGGTAGTTTACAATATAGGAACCAACTAATTTACGAATTTTTCCACTCAAATTTCCCAACTACCTGCCGCCGGTCAGGTGACGGCGTGATGATGGTGTCTTCTCTTTGACCGTACCGTTCGTCTGCAACTCCTCCCTCCAACTCCCGTTTTCAAACCCCTATAAATCCACCAACCCATTCCACTTCCAACCCCAACAATCAAATACCTCTCTTTCTCTCTCTACCAACTCTCTGAGAGAGAAGCACAATGGCGCTAGCAAGCCCCTCCACAGCTCTCTCCTCCAAATCTCTGTACTCCGATACCCATTCTCTCCTTCCACCTCACCAACCATCTTTCTCTCTCATCCCCGCCTCCAAATCCCACACAAAGCCATTCAAGATCGCCGCCGTACGCGCCGCCGAGCCCGCGCCCAAATCCGCCGCCCCTAAGCCCGCCGCCGCCGCCGCACCGGGAAAATGGTCTGTCGAGAGCTGGAAATCCAAGAAAGCGCTACATCTCCCCGAGTACCCGAACGCCGAGGAGCTCGAGGCGGTTCTGAAGACGATCGAGGAGTTCCCGCCGATCGTCTTTGCCGGAGAGGCGAGGAATCTGGAGGAGAAGCTCGGTGAGGCCGCTATGGGCAATGCTTTCCTTCTCCAGGGAGGTGATTGCGCTGAGAGCTTCAAGGAGTTCAGCGCCAACAATATCAGGGACACTTTCAGGGTGATTCTCCAGATGGGCGTCGTTCTCATGCTGGGCGGTCAGGTTCCTGTAATCAAGGTATAACTCATTCAACATCTGAATATAAGCTCTGAGAAATTACAAATAGCTGCACTGCTCTGGTTTGAAGATGAGATCGATCACTTATAGTGTAGATATAATTTGTGAGATCTGAATTGCTTGTAGAATCTGGGATGATGATTTGGTCATTTTTAGGGTTTTCAGCTGAAACTTGGTGATTTATTAGAGCTGGGTTTGGAAATTGTATAGGTTGGAAGAATGGCAGGGCAATTTGCTAAGCCGAGATCGGATCCGTTCGAGGAGAAGGATGGGGTAAAGCTTCCCAGTTACAAGGGAGACAACATCAATGGTGATGAATTCACTGAGAAATCGAGGATTCCCGACCCTCAGAGATTGATCCGGGCTTATTGTCAATCTGCTGCAACTCTCAACCTTCTAAGAGCCTTCTCCACAGGAGGTTATGCTGCAATGCAGAGAGTTACTCAGTGGAATCTCGACTTTGCTCAGCACAGCGAGCAAGGAGACAGGTATATACTATTTTAGGTCATGATTGATTGATTGGTTCTTGATGAAATTTGTTTGGTTCTTGATGAAATTTGTTGTGCAATTGCAAAAGTTCGAATTTTGACTATGATTCGGTGATTCGGTTGTTATAGGTATCAGGAATTGGCTAGTAGGGTAGATGAGGCATTGGGATTTATGGCTGCAGCAGGGCTAACTGTGGATCATCCAATAATGACAACAACTGATTTCTGGACATCACATGAATGTTTGCTTCTGCCGTACGAACAAGCACTCACCAGGCTCGACTCCACTTCAGGGCTCTACTACGATTGCTCGGCTCACATGGTCTGGTGCGGGGAAAGGACTCGCCAGCTGGACGGTAGTCATGTTGAGTTCATGAGAGGAATTGCCAACCCTATTGGTATTAAGGTATATCTTCATCTTTTACTCAACTTATACAATTGTATTACATTCCCGGAAATTGCTAGATTTGTAATTATTTGCTACAATATGCTATTTTCGTATTTGGTTGTTCAAATAGTGCTATTTTTGTGAAAAATTCATTATAGGTGAGCAACAAGATGGACCCGAAGGAGCTGGTGAAGTTGATCGAGATCCTTAACCCTGTTAACAAGCCAGGAAGGATCACGATTATTGTTAGAATGGGTGCTGAAAACTTGCGGGTCAAGCTTCCTCATTTGATCCGCGCCGTCAGAAACTCAGGCCAAATTGTGACTTGGGTATGTGACCCGATGCACGGGAACACAATCAAAGCACCCTGCGGACTCAAAACCCGTCCATTCGACTCCATTCTGGTATGATCTTGATCTCACCAACCCTTCTTGGACTGCAAGATTGCATTTTTTGTGTCGGGTCTTGAAAATTTATTCGTTCTTGATGGTGGGTTCGTTTAGGGTGAGGTGAAAGCATTCTTCGATGTCCATGAGCAAGAAGGAAGCCATGCCGGAGGTATCCATCTAGAAATGACAGGCCAGAACGTTACAGAGTGCATTGGTGGATCGAAGATTGTTACGTTCGATGATTTGGGGTCACGCTACCACACTCACTGTGACCCGAGATTGAACGCCTCTCAGGCTCTTGAGCTCGCATTTATCGTCGCTGAGCGTCTTAGAAGGAGAAGAATCGGGACCGATCGTCTCCTTTCTCTGAGTTTTTAAAAAGGAAGCTTCTTTCTGTCAAGTCTTTGTGATTCTTCAATAAGTTGGTGTTCAATTGAATCAATCTGAGTGAAATTTGTTGACAATACGTTTGGGTGTGAGGTTTTGTGCACGGATCGATGTAGAATGTTGTAAGATGTGTTATGTATGGGTTTGTACTTGTGCTATCGATTTGAACTGCGACAAAACGAAATAAAACCGAAGCCAATGTGCTTTCGGATGATGTGTTATTTTTTACGTTTAAGATCTTAATCACAGTTCAAAGTGTACGCTATGTTTTGATTTAGTGTCTCAGTTTTTTTTTGGTACTATTTGATGTCCGAAATATAAAATTTATTACTTTTTCACTTTGATTTTGACGTTAAAGTTTAACTGTTTTGTGACTTAAAATAATGGGTGTAACTATAATAATATGAGCTTAAGAACCTAAAAAAATGTCTTTTATTGTTAAATTATTTCTGATATTTCAAATATTGAATAACAATAAAAAAGTGAGATACTAAATCTCAATATAACTTATAGTTTGTCAGTGTTTTAGATCTTAACTCTCTGTTTTATATTAAAATTTAATAGTATTGCGCTTTGCATAAAGTAGATTCGGTAGTGGCACTAAAAAAATAGTAGGTCCGGTAGTTGGTAAGGGTTGTGGTTGGTAATGAGACTTCGTAGCAAATCAATTGTCAATGTGAGTTGGAGTGGGTAGGTGAATCGATAGATGACCAAGACCTCAACTTGACAAAAAAGGTTGCGGTTTTCAATAACAAGATTTGCATACTAGGTTTTGAATTAAATTGAGACTTCCGTTCGAGTTTTAGCTTGGACGAAGGAACCCTGATTCAGGGTCGGATCTAGCAATGGGCTAGGTCTGATTAGGTCTTTTTAGGTCAAGTGTTCGATTTTGAAATTTTAGGATTAAATTGAATAAAATAATGGTTAGGAATGTATTAGAAGGATTAAGTTGAATAAAATCGAAAGTTTTTTTTGTGGATCACGTGTCGTTCACATGTCATTTAACGGCCAAAACTAGCGGTCAACTAACGGATATACTAAAAGTATACTTTTTTTTTTTCAAACGTTTGGCATTAAAAATATACGAAAAAAACATATGGTACCAAAAGTAGAAAACGGTCAAACAAGTACCTTTAACTGATTCTTTAATTACTCGAATATTTGATGATATAATCTCATTTGTTAGTTAGTTATAAGTTATACTTGATTTAGTTTGATTAGACTTTTCTTACCTTTGGCTCGATTAATCATTTTGCTTTGAACTAACTTGCTTCAAACCCATTAAAAAAAACTTACCTTTATCAATCACATCGTAAATACTTATAAAAAATTTATTTTTAATTATATTTTTTTTTTCTATTATCTATTACGCAAGATTATATATATATATATATATGACAACGAAAAAACAAGTATTTTCTATAAAATATGATATATATATATATACGATGGTTATAACCATGGTTATGAATCTAATACCATAGCTATAACCATAAATGTTATGGATACAAAATTCATTACCATAACCGCACCACTCTATAATTGTGCGTGGTGCGATTAACCATTGTGACAAATAAAACGAAAAATTATGGTTATTTGATTTTCACCGTACCATTGCTAGCCCTAAGTATGACTCTTGGTGGGTATTTAAAACAGATTAATTACACTAGCTGGTTGGGATGCATTAGTGGAAAGATTCTTTA
This sequence comes from Clarkia xantiana subsp. parviflora, assembly GCA_036873135.1. NCBI lineage: Eukaryota > Viridiplantae > Streptophyta > Magnoliopsida > Myrtales > Onagraceae > Clarkia > Clarkia xantiana. The sequence continues at coordinate 19,603,477 of JAPTYO010000003.1, forward strand.
GTGGATCGGCTGCGACAGGCGGTGCAACTCATCTCTCTAACCAGTGTTATCAGAATAGGACCGGACTGGCGGTCCGATCGAATTCGAACCAGGATTAGTGCCTCTAATGGTCCGATCCGAGCAAAATTTGAGGATGTAAGCGATTCTTGTTTGAAAGTCTGATTTTCGGCAAATCGACCCGTTCTGAGCATTTTATTAAAGTTTATTGACGTTGCACTAAAACCGGTCAAACTAGGTTCAAACCGGGTCGAACTAACCAAACCGAGAACAGGCGGTCTGGCCGGTTCGACCTCCGATCCAGTCGCCCCACCTCATTGTACGGGGATAAGCTGCACCACCTGGTGCAATTCGGCTCAGGAACCCATTCCTTGTGTGTGGAGCAGAAGATAGACTGTTGACATTTGGTCTCATTTATTTCCTGTCATGAACTTTAGGTGTGGATATTGTTGGAGATGACATGACACTACATTTATTGTTGGAAATTACAAAATCGGGCTCAGAAACCCATTCCTTTGAGTGTGGAGAAAACAGGGCTCAGGAATCATTCACCTACATGTCAAAGTTGGAAGATTCTCTCTACGCTTGTTAAAAAATTGAAATTGATTAAAACCCATTAATTGGAATTTATCCACGATTTTGAAAATACGAATTTTACAACAATTTCAATCTTAAAATACAAATTTAGCCACTATTTGAAGCATGGATTTGTTTTAAAACGAAAATTGTTTTTTTTTTAAAGAAAATCCCAAGTGATCGTATTTTCCATAAAAATATATTTTTTAATTTTTTTTTTTGTAATAAAGTAATTTTACATTTTTTTTTTCATATTTTAATAAGTTTAAGAAATTTATGGATTTTTTGTTATTTTTTAAATAAAACAAAACTATATAACTTTATGGTCAAATGGAAATAGTTTTAAATTGTGATCTTTAATGAATCTTCAAATTGTTGGCCAAAAAATCCAAAAAAATAGAACTATCACCCGATAAATAAAAGTTGCGATTAGACACATTATAAAACATATAGGGGTAGGCATAAAAACTGAGAATCCAAAATCCAAGGAAAACTGTTTTAAAAAACTCGTCCCGATTAAAAAATCGAGTCTGATTTGAAAATTCCCATCCGAAAATTCAGGCTCGGGCTCAGGTTCTGAGCTGAAAAGCCCATTTGCACCGAATCTGCCCGAACTATAATACAACATGTATTGTTCAAGATTGAGCTAGGCCAAAAAAAAGCTAGGCCCATGCGTCACTTTAGCTAACAAAAAAAGAGAGTACAAACTTACAAAAAAAACTAAGCGTTCCTAGTGGACAAAGTTAGACTAAAAATGTTAGACCCATTTTGTACTTTACCTAATCACTGCAGAAGACTCCACGGCTCGAGCCGAGTTTGGTCGAAGTTATTTTCTTCTCATATTTAAAGATTTTTCCTACTAATTAAAGATTTTGCTGTAATACTTCTTATAATTGATCTAACCCGAACTCGTCTGAAAATCTAAAAACCGAGGTTGGTCAGGGTTATTTCTCATATTTTCCCGACCGAACCCGAAACCGAATCTAAAATCCCAAATTTTAGTGAGCAGAATTTATTTTTCAAAATATCCGACCGTACCTGTCCGAGCCCACCCCTACTTAAGAGCACTTCCAATAGTAGTGCCTAGTGCCTAGTTCCATGTTGTAAATTTATTATTGTAGAGACTAGAGAGTGCCTAGTGCCATTTACTGTTGGTTCCTACTGGTAATGATTAAATATGCACTTGCATTTTCAATAGGAGTGCCTTGTTCCAAAATGGGAGTGCCTAGTTCCAATTTTTGCCACTGGACGCTGACTAAGCGCCACTAGGCGTGACTATGATTACTAATATTACTGTTTGCCATTATTGAGTGAATAGTGAAGTGGTACAGTGCCTACTAGTAGGAACTCCCAAGTTACTGTTCATGTCGGTGCCAACTTTTTAATATTATTTTATTCGATTGTGTTGCTCATCTCTTTAATTGTATATATATTCGGTTACGTTAAGTCTGATAGACAAGAGCCGTAATCAGTCATTTTGAATATTATGTAACATAAATAACGACACGAACCAAAATTACTACTTTTTAACTTTGAATCAATTTCGAAATTTCCATATCTAATTTGTTTATATGTTACCATATTGAATAACCGTTAATTCTAAATTTTGAAATAGTATAACATTTCAAATTATTAAATATGAAAAATAATTACTACAAAATATTATATTATTTTAATGCATTTATATTTTTATATATTTTACGTATTATATTATATTATATTATATTATTATATGAAATAAATATATCTTTTACGATAAATTATTATAAAATTTATACTTTTAGAATGATTATATAATATATTTCTAATTTACCTATATTGGAAATCATATATAAAAACACATGATTAATGCAATAATCGATTTACTAATATGATCATGGATGTACATAAACGTGAATATGTTGATGATGTTGAATTAAAATATGTCAATCAACGTATAACAGATATACACTGATTATGGTGAAATAATAGATTCAATGAATTTGATTGATCAATGTTATTATATCAACAATTATACTTATCAATCATTCTGCATGCCGCACGGGGACTGCACCTAATAGTAATTTTACCTTGGTCAAGTAACGTATAATTATTGCAATGAATTGACAATAGAGAACTATGGATATGCACGAACCGGTCGGGCCCGAATATGTTCCGAACTGGATTGGTACTAATTAAAACAGTATGGTCCGGTCTGGACTGAATTTGAAATTAGCACTAAAAATTCTGGACAAACTGTAAAAAAAGTCTGGTTCGGTTCAAAACTGGTCCGACCCATTTTCCTATACAAATTTACCCTAATTAAAAAAAAAAACCGATCCTCCAAATATATATAATTATTTATTTATTTTAGTTGACAACTTTAATTTATTGTTTTTATATTTATTGCAATGTAACTTTTAAATTATTGCAATCATTATTTAAAAAAATAATGTGCTCATTTTTATGTTATATTCATAATGTTTTTATCATTTTTAATTACAAAAGAAACGTATTTTAAAAAAATAAAATAAATTATAGTACGTAAATAATAGAACTATTACCCTAAAGACGTCGATTTTCAAATTTCAGAATAACAACATACGTCGGTCAAAAGTGGAATCCAGATATTTGATTCACAATTGATAAATTTTGACTAACTCAAAAAAATGTAAATTTTTATTAAAAAATTCAATTACATTTTTATAATTTTGTATATATTTTCCCTATTTTTTTAATTAAAACATCTAATACTTGAATCTCATTATTTATTCATGTCTGTATTTGTAAAAAAATATGAATATATAATTTATATATAATGATATATAATGCAAAAATTATATTTGAATTATGAAATTATGTGGGTCCCAATGTAAAAGTGGAACTTGGCCTCCACTACTGGAGAGAGTGCCAATTTTACAGTGTCATTTACTGTAGCAAATACTGTAGCAGTGCCACTTTGATTAGTTGACAGCGACGTGGCTGCTGATGTGAAGGCACTTGCTATTGGAAGTGCACTAAAGGAGTTAAATTAAAAAACAAAAGAGTTAAATAATAGACGCACAGCTATAGTAGAGACTAGAGATTCATTACAGTGGGCCCGGGTCCACCCTCTCAGCTTAGTCGCACGGTGCACCGGGGGCACAAGATAGAAAGTATCTGGCGCCAAACATTGAACTCATCGCCGAAGCGAAGGTTTTTCGCCATTTGCAGTTGAAGAAATGGACGTCGTGTCCGTACATCCATCGGAACCCTAACCCTTCCGTATTATCCCACTTTCAAATTGCAATGTCTCTCTCCTTAACACTTCAATGCAGACACATCTCGTCCTCCCGATCCGACGTTACCCTTCACTTCCCTAAGCTCCCGCCTCTGAAAAACCCTAATTTCCCTCTTCCAGTTGCCAGTTGCAGCTCCGACATTGTGCTACGCCGAGCTCTACATAAGTTACCCGGCGGTTTGAGTTCGGTTACTAACCTCCGGTACCGATTCCGAGCGCACTCATCGGATGGCACTGCGTTCGGGGACAATCGAGAGAGTCTTGCTGATTCTAATTTCAGGTTGGACTCGTTTCTTTCTGTTATCGAATCGATCTGCCTTGTTTCATCAGCTGTTGTTTCGGTTCTGTTTGCGGTGAGAAGGTCTGTTTTTGGGGGATTAGGGGATAGGGTTTTGGTGTGGGTGGTACTGGTAATGGTGTGCGGAGTTGCAGCTGGGTCGTTGATTAGGAGTCGGCAATGGAGGAGATTCTTTTGCCAATCCGTCAAAACAGGTGGAAGGGACTTGAATTTGGTGGAGCGAGTGGAGAAATTGGAGGAGGACTTGAGGAGCTCTGCATCACTGATTCGGATGCTATCAAGGCAGCTTGAGAAGTTGGGTACTAGGTTTCGGGTTACTAGGAAAACGCTGAAGGACCCTATAGCTCAGGTAATGCGTTTTTCTCGTTAATCGATTATTTCGGGCTCTGTGTTTACGTCAATGGAAACTGGAACAACTAGACTTTATGTGCTGAATTCTGGATCCCACTGTTGATTTGGACTATCAATTGGACAGCTACAGCAAAACAGACTAATCTAAAAAGCAATGTTCTCTATGGGGAGGTCAGAATGATAACGTAATTTAGAGCAAATGTGGAGTTTGGGAGTTCTTTGGGAAGCAAAGTCTAGTATAATAAGTAAAGAGTGGACAAGACAATAACTTGGTAGAGATATATCGCAATTTTCTGTTGAATAAGTTGAATAGGCCAGTAGTTATTCAGGGGAAGCTAATAGAATAGGGTTATGTCATCAATGATTATATAAAGAACTAGGGACGAACTTTTCTTTCTCAATTGTCAAGGAAATGTTTTGATCGGTCACATAGGGATTATCTGTTGAGTGCTTACAGAATAAACTCATTATTCTGTAGTGTGGTCGCCTTGTGTGAATACAATGTTCTTCATGCGGCTTTGTAGATATTTGAATTTGTTAGATTTTCCGATCTTGCCAAATATATTTATCCAAAACCTTGCATGCTTCTTCCAAATTGTCAAAGTGGAGATTCATGTTTGTATCTGTAAAAGATGAACAACTTAACTGTTTCATTTTACTGGATCTTATTCAAAAAACCTGCTTAATTTATAATAAGCACATGAAACTTAAAGAGGTTTTCATGAAGGTGTATGTCCTAGATAGTCACTAAGACTATTTAAATCAATGTAGGCAAAGCTATAGAGGCAACCAGTCCAGATCCTGCTTTCTGAATAATATCAACTATTAAACTAAACTAGAGCTTGTTATCTAACTGGAGATGAACAAAGTCATGGTTATTCATCTTGCTTTGTCTAGATCTGTTTGCAGTGCCTAATGTGACATTTTTTTGGCTGGAAGGACCTAATCTAACATTGAATCCCTTTTGTTTTCTATTAACCAAGTCTGCAGCACTAGCTCAAAAGAATTCAGAGGCTACTCGTGCATTAGCAGTACAAGGGGACATTCTTGAGAAAGAGCTTGGCGAAATTCAGAAGGTTTTGCTTGCTATGCAGGTAGTTCCTCTAAACTTGCCTACCCTTTAATAGAATAATGCAAACATGAACACCATAAACTAATGGGTTAATAACTAATAAACTGTCCGAGGTTTGACCCAAGTTGAAATCTGGTGTCTGAATTTTAAAGTTTTGAAATGGACGGTCTGAGGTTTGGACTTTGTTGAAATTTGATTTTCCGTCCAAAATTGCTGTTAATTTTGACATAATGTTGCGAAAAGTCGGAATTGCCCTTTCTACTAAATATGAAGTGACGAAATTACATCTAGAGTCAAAACAACCACCACCCAACACTCCGACGGCCACCCCCAACTCCGGTCGGCCCACCCAACTCCGACCACCACCCAACTCCGACCGGCCACCACCCAAAAACCCTATAGTTGTTGGTTTAGCTAGGAGGGGTAAGTTCGTCAATTCCTTTGATAATGGAAGGTCATATTTTTCATGGAGAGACATTTTGTGAATATCCATTTCATCGAGCTCACGTGACGGTCACGTAATACACTTCCATTCGACTTAACCCAAAAATAGACGGAGACACCAAATTCAACAAACACCAAACCTGGGCGGTCAATTTCAACGACGGACACCAGATTTCAGCATGGGTCAAACCTCAGACAGTTTATTAGTTATTAACCCTAAACTAATTGATTAGAAATGTAGCTGAAGATCAAGAACTGCCTATGAACTATTTATTATGCCAGTGTGGCCTCCATGTATTCTTATGTATTGCTAAATAAGAAATCACAGCTGATTCTGTTGTTCCTTCAAAGCATTTAACTCGAGGAACCATTTTGAATACCTCCTGGATCTTATCATCGTTTCTATCTTTGTGTGTAAAGTCGTACACACCTGGCCAATGCTCTCCAGACCTTTTTATTCTTGATTATTGTTATTTTTCTCAAGCAAAGCGATATTAGGGTTCATGCATATTTGAGTTGATACTTTGTGGTGAGTGTCTTGTAGGAACAACAGCAGAAACAGCTGGATTTGATTCTTGCTATAGCTAAGGCTGGAAAGCTATGGGATAGTGAACCAAAGTCCTCCATCAGTGCTGAAAAGGAAACGAAAACATACGACTTGGTCGACGATGGAAAGCCAATCGAAACCCGTAAAACAACTGTCCAACCATCAAAGAAAGATAGGGTATAGAGTTGAAGAAGCATAGATGTGCAGATTTGCTACTTGAAATTGTCATTCTGATTTGGGTTTTTCTTAGGTCTCTCCTTTGAACAGACAGGCCAAGACCTACAATGGTATAGCTATGTAATACGTTTTTACGTCTTTACTTTAAAAAACGAGTTAAAATGTAATCATAGTCGTTTTTTTGTGTAAAAACGTGTGTAGAGTAGTAAAAGCAGGTAGAAACGTAAGTTTCTACTGTTTTTACAAAATCCAGATGTTATAAATTATGTCAAACTCACAAAAGTATTAATAAAACCACAAAAGTTCTTTCATGAATTGTAATTTATTGGCTAATTTATCCTTCATTCATTCAAAATCTGGTCTTATGACATTCAAACATTCAAGTTCAACGTCAGTTAGTTAATAGTACTCAAATCCCATCGGTATCTCTTTTTCTTTTATATATATGTTTCTCTAATTCATTTGACTCGCTAATGGTACCTATTAGTGAGTCCATATATTTTATTAAAAATATGTTATCGACTATTATTTATTTTATATAATTACATATATGAACACTTACATTTCGTCAATATTATTTTAGCATATATATAAAAACTTACATTTTTACATTATGTTTTTATGACTCGATTCTAACTATCATTTTTCGTCTTTACGTAAAAACTCGTTTTTAAATGCATAATAAAATTTGCTTATAGAGCGGTGAGTGATCAAATTCAGACTCAATATAGTTATTAGGGGTGGCAACGGTCACGGGTAATCCGTGACCCGCGGGCACCGCACCGATTTTGACCCGTTAATCCGCGATCTATGACCCGTGGGGCGGGTACGGTTTTGGGGTCGCCCCGCCCCGTTGACCCGCCCCGCCCCATATTTGGATCATTTATATATATATATTACACGTATATATATAAAACTATATAGGTAATATAATACATAGTTAAAATAATTAGGATTTGTGACTTGTATTTGGATTTGAAGTTAAATTTATTATTTGTGATTTAAAGTTTAAATTGAATTTGTATATGGTAAATATAGAATTTAGAGTTTAAATTGCTAATAATATATTATGTACCACTAATAGGTGACCCGCGGGTACAGGTAAAGCGATACCCGCCCCGACTCGTTGACAACCCTAATAGTTATAGCTTTAGAAGTTGATGCATTTGGTTCTTGGATCAGATTGTCTATTGTCTTGACTACATTGTTAAGTGAATGTTCCACTTGTGAAAGATATATGTATATAAGGTTAGTTGTGATGGACGGTGGTTCCATCCCCATCCTACACACAACAAACACATGCAACAATTGAAGGAAGTGTGAAGTCCGAAGTTCGCACTACCGTCCAAGCCGTCGTTCACATTACCGTCCAAGTCGTAATTTGAATAGTGGCGCAATTTGATTGGTTGAGGTGATAGTAACTTTTGCCTATAAATAGGTAGTTTACATTCATCACAAGACACACCAAATACACCAAGTATATCAACACAATCAAGTTGGTAGAACTTCACTTTGAGATAAGTAGAAGTTGAGTTGAGAGAGATTTTGTGTGAGTGTGTGTGGGGGAAATATTGAGTGCGAGGTAATTGTAATTGGAGAGTATCTTTCCGGGTGAGTGGTGTATTGATCATTCCGATCAATAACACGGTGTATCTCCTTTTGGTGAGAGATAGTAGTCCCGAGAGAGGTTGTTGTTGTGGTCCAATTACTGTCGGTCTCCCGCTGAGACCGAACTGATGTAAATTTGGTTTACATAGTGGAATCCTTGCCGGCCGGCCCCCGTGGTTTTTTACTCTCCTCATTGGAGGGTTTTCCACGTTAAATTTGGTGTCATCTCTCTTACGTTTATTTGGTATCAATATTGTTATATGCAATTTTACCCTGAGATTATTTTGGTCTAAGTCATAGCAATGCGAGATGAGATGAACTCTCTCAAGAAGAACAACACCTATGAGTTGGTGGAGTTGCCGAAAGGCAGGAAAGCATTGCAAAACAAATGGGTGTTCAAGTTGAAGAAAGATGGAGACCAGATGGTGAAGTACAAGGCTCGATTGGTGGTCAAAGGCTTCGCGCAGAAGCATGGAATTTACTTTGATGAGATCTTCTCTCCGGTGGTGAAGATGAGTTCAATTCGAGTTGTGCTTGCTATGGTAGCAAGTTTGAATCTGGAGCTTGAACAACTTGACGTGAAGACGGTGTTTCTTCACGGGGACTTGGCAGAAGAGATATACATGAAGCAACCTGAAGGGTTTGAAGTACAAGGGAAGGAAAATTTGGTCTGTAAGTTGAAGAAGAGTCTGTACGGTCTGAAGCAGGCTCCAAGGCAATGGTACAAGAAGTTTGATTCGTTTATGACCTCCCAAAGTTATAAACGAACTGAAGCAGATCCATGTGTCTATATAAGACAGTTTCCTGGTGGTAACTTCATTATCTTGTTGCTATATGTAGATGATATGTTGATTGTTGGACAAGATGTTGGCATGATATGCAGGTTGAAAGATGAATTATCTAAATCATTTGACATGAAGGATTTAGGACCTGCTAAACAAATTCTCGGCATGACGATTAGTCGTGATCGTAAAGCTGGAAAGTTGTGGCTATCTCAGGAGAGGTACATTGAGAGGGTGTTGAAAAGGTTTAGCATGAATAATGCAAAGCCGGTTGCTACACCTCTTGCCAACCACTTCAATTTGACGAAGAAGGACTGTCCAACAACAGAGTCGGAGAAGGAAGCAATGGAGGCTATCCCATACTCTTCTGCAGTCGGTTCGCTGATGTACGCTATGGTATGTACACGGCCAGATATTGCTCATGCTGTTGGTGTTGTGAGCAGGTTTCTTTCCAATCCAGGAAAGGTGCACTGGGAGGCAGTGAAATGGATCTTCAAATATCTGCGAGGCACATCCAGGTTGTGCTTATGCTTCGGGAGCAGCGAACCAGTTCTAAAAGGGTTCGTTGATGCAGATATGGCAGGTGATCAAGATAGTAGAAAATCTACTTCTGGTTATGTATTCACTTTTGCAGGGGGAGCTGTATCGTGGCAGTCCAAGCTGCAGAAGTGTGTTGCTCTGTCGACAACTGAAGCTGAATATGTTGCGGCTAATGAAGCGGCAAAGGAGATGCTTTGGATGAAGAGGTTCCTTCAGGAACTGGGGGTGATGCAAGACGAATACGTGGTATTTTGTGATAGTCAAAGTGCAATTGACTTAAGCAAGAATACGATGTATCACTCGAGAACAAAGCATATTGATGTGAGGTATCACTGGTTGAGATCAGTGATAGAAGAGAAGCAGCTGAAGTTGATAAAGATACATACAGACAAGAATACTGCAGACATGTTGACGAAGATCGTTCCCAGGGTAAAGTTGGAGCTCGGCGCAAGGCAAGCCGGGCTTGACTCCATATAGTGGAGTGACAGGGAGAGTCTCCTCCTTTGGGGCTGGAGGGGGAGATTGATGGACGGTGGTTCCATCCCCATCCCACACACAACAAACACATGCAACAATTGAAGGAAGTGTGAAGTCCGAAGTTCGCACTACCGTCCAAGCCGTCGTTCACATTACCGTCCAAGTCGTAATTTGAATAGTGGCGCAATTTGATTGGTTGAGGTGATAGTAACTTTTGCCTATAAATAGGTAGTTTACATTCATCACAAGACACACCAAATACACCAAGTATATCAACACAATCAAGTTGGTAGAACTTCACTTTGAGATAAGTAGAAGTTGAGTTGAGAGAGATTTTGTGTGAGTGTGTGTGGGGGAAATATTGAGTGCGAGGTAATTGTAATTGGAGAGTATCTTTCCGGGTGAGTGGTGTATGAATCAATAACACGGTGTATCTCCTTTTGGTGAGAGATAGTAGTCCCGAGAGAGGTTGTTGTTGTGGTCCAATTACTGTCGGTCTCCCGCTGAGACCGAACTGATGTAAATTTGGTTTACATAGTGGAATCCTTGCCGGCCGGCCCCCGTGGTTTTTTACTCTCCTCATTGGAGGGTTTTCCACGTTAAATTTGGTGTCATCTCTCTTACGTTTATTTGGTATCAATATTGTTATATGCAATTTTACCCTGAGATTATTTTGGTCTAAGTCATAGCAATGCGAGATGAGATGAACTCTCTCAAGAAGAACAACACCTATGAGTTGGTGGAGTTGCCGAAAGGCAGGAAAGCATTGCAAAACAAATGGGTGTTCAAGTTGAAGAAAGATGGAGACCAGATGGTGAAGTACAAGGCTCGATTGGTGGTCAAAGGCTTCGCGCAGAAGCATGGAATTTACTTTGATGAGATCTTCTCTCCGGTGGTGAAGATGAGTTCAATTCGAGTTGTGCTTGCTATGGTAGCAAGTTTGAATCTGGAGCTTGAACAACTTGACGTGAAGACGGTGTTTCTTCACGGGGACTTGGCAGAAGAGATATACATGAAGCAACCTGAAGGGTTTGAAGTACAAGGGAAGGAAAATTTGGTCTGTAAGTTGAAGAAGAGTCTGTACGGTCTGAAGCAGGCTCCAAGGCAATGGTACAAGAAGTTTGATTCGTTTATGACCTCCCAAAGTTATAAACGAACTGAAGCAGATCCATGTGTCTATATAAGACAGTTTCCTGGTGGTAACTTCATTATCTTGTTGCTATATGTAGATGATATGTTGATTGTTGGACAAGATGTTGGCATGATATGCAGGTTGAAAGATGAATTATCTAAATCCTTTGACATGAAGGATTTAGGACCTGCTAAACAAATTCTCGGCATGACGATTAGTCGTGATCGTAAAGCTGGAAAGTTGTGGCTATCTCAGGAGAGGTACATTGAGAGGGTGTTGAAAAGGTTTAGCATGAATAATGCAAAGCCGGTTGCTACACCTCTTGCCAACCACTTCAATTTGACGAAGAAGGACTGTCCAACAACAGAGTCGGAGAAGGAAGCAATGGAGGCTATCCCATACTCTTCTGCAGTCGGTTCGCTGATGTACGCTATGGTATGTACACGGCCAGATATTGCTCATGCTGTTGGTGTTGTGAGCAGGTTTCTTTCCAATCCAGGAAAGGTGCACTGGGAGGCAGTGAAATGGATCTTCAAATATCTGCGAGGCACATCCAGGTTGTGCTTATGCTTCGGGAGCAGCGAACCAGTTCTAAAAGGGTTCGTTGATGCAGATATGGCAGGTGATCAAGATAGTAGAAAATCTACTTCTGGTTATGTATTCACTTTTGCAGGGGGAGCTGTATCGTGGCAGTCCAAGCTGCAGAAGTGTGTTGCTCTGTCGACAACTGAAGCTGAATATGTTGCGGCTAATGAAGCGGCAAAGGAGATGCTTTGGATGAAGAGGTTCCTTCAGGAACTGGGGGTGATGCAAGACGAATACGTGGTATTTTGTGATAGTCAAAGTGCAATTGACTTAAGCAAGAATACGATGTATCACTCGAGAACAAAGCATATTGATGTGAGGTATCACTGGTTGAGATCAGTGATAGAAGAGAAGCAGCTGAAGTTGATAAAGATACATACAGACAAGAATACTGCAGACATGTTGACGAAGATCGTTCCCAGGGTAAAGTTGGAGCTCGGCGCAAGGCAAGCCGGGCTTGACTCCATATAGTGGAGTGACAGGGAGAGTCTCCTCCTTTGGGGCTGGAGGGGGAGATTGATGGACGGTGGTTCCATCCCCATCCCACACACAACAAACACATGCAACAATTGAAGGAAGTGTGAAGTCCGAAGTTCGCACTACCGTCCAAGCCGTCGTTCACATTACCGTCCAAGTCGTAATTTGAATAGTGGCGCAATTTGATTGGTTGAGGTGATAGTAACTTTTGCCTATAAATAGGTAGTTTACATTCATCACAAGACACACCAAATACACCAAGTATATCAACACAATCAAGTTGGTAGAACTTCACTTTGAGATAAGTAGAAGTTGAGTTGAGAGAGATTTTGTGTGAGTGTGTGTGGGGGAAATATTGAGTGCGAGGTAATTGTAATTGGAGAGTATCTTTCCGGGTGAGTGGTGTATTGATCATTCCGATCAATAACACGGTGTATCTCCTTTTGGTGAGAGATAGTAGTCCCGAGAGAGGTTGTTGTTGTGGTCCAATTACTGTCGGTCTCCCGCTGAGACCGAACTGATGTAAATTTGGTTTACATAGTGGAATCCTTGCCGGCCGGCCCCCGTGGTTTTTTACTCTCCTCATTGGAGGGTTTTCCACGTTAAATTTGGTGTCATCTCTCTTACGTTTATTTGGTATCAATATTGTTATATGCAATTTTACCCTGAGATTATTTTGGTCTAAGTCATAACCTGCGGATATTAACCTGTTGGCCAACCCCAACGAGTGGTTTAAGTCCTAACAAGTTGCGGGTGAGATGAACCTTAAAATAGGTTTAACAAGTTTTTTACGCAAACTAAACTTATTTGCACACACCAACAACAAATAATATACTTTTCAATCGCGAATGTTGCTGACGTGGTATTAGGTTTATATCAAGTATCAACAACTTGAACTGATAATTGAGATAGTGGAGGATGCTCTTTGTATTGCGTGCCTAATTAAATATTAACTAATTTTCCAGAATTTCCCGTTTTCCAGTTTTTAGTGGAAACATGTCCAGGTTATTGCTGTTTTCATGTTATAAAGCTATGCATAATAGACATAAGACAACTCAATAAATGGTGACTATAATTAATTTCGCTGTTTATGCCTTTCCTTTTCCACGTAGCTAGAATATATAAATGAATTTGTGATTGTATTAGTTTTTCATAATTTTTGCACTAAATTTTTAATTGTGTTCTTTTAAGTTTTTTTTTTTTTTTTATTTCTTTTCTGTATCATATCTCATTTATGTTCCAAAACCTTTTTATTTAAGTCGAATATACACAGTTAAGTATTTGGAAAATACCCTTGTTTAATTTTAGGATGAGTAAGAGTATAAAATTGGGTATCAATCTTATACAAGATGATGGATTTATCCTCAAACTCTTAATCTAATATATTATTTTGACAAAATTGATCCATTGAGTTTATACTTTAAACACGAGGTAAGAGTGGGACCCTGGCCGGAGAACCACATTTGTGATGCCTATTTTTAACCACATTTTTGCAATAAGTTTATATAACATATTTGGTGTTACCAATAGTTTTGTGTATGTAATAGAAGTAAATATACTTCTATTAAGAACCTAAAAACAACTTTAACTATACGTTATATTATTAATATATTAGATTTAAAATATTGATACTCAGTGTTACAACTATTAGATTGATTGATTTTCAATTATTCTTTTAAAATTGATCAAATACAAATGTCATGGCCAAAAAAAAAATCAAATACAAAAATGTTTCTTAAGTATACAAAACTTAAACCATGGACAACAAACATGATACTTTGCTAAAATGAAAAATAACATATTTTTGTTGTTTAAAACACCAAAATCAATCGAAAAAATGGAAAAATAAATATAATAATTGAAATACCGAATATATCATTTTAAATTTAATACCGCAATTAGCAACATACATATTCTAAATATTGTTTTTAAATATTATATTAGATGATTTTTTTTTTTTGCCGAAAATATTATATTAGATGATAAAAACTTGTTTATATATATATAGATAGGACTTTCTTGCTAGCAATAATTATACACAAGCGAGCATCATATTTCATGGCGTCCTCCGCTGAGCAAACCCACCACCTACCAGCCATGTACGGTGCCACCGCAGCGCCACCACCAACACCGTCCGCTCTCCCGGCCGGTAACCACCCCTCCACGTCCGACGCGACCGCCGACCTCCTCTCAAGGCTCTTCCACCGCCTTCCGCCAAATCTCTCCCTCCCTTCCCGCTCCTCTAAACCACCGCCCACCACCCCTCTCCCGACTCTCTCCCTCCCCGCTCTCTCCAACTTCAATAACCTCTTGCCGGAGGCGGCGGCGGCGGCGGTCTTCCAGTTAACTGATCCCGGCATACCTCCCCAACTCGCCGCCGCAGCCGAATCAAAATCATCGGCGGCTCTTTTCGCTCTCTCGCCTGAACAGAAGGAATCGTACAACATCCAAAAGGAATGGCCTCTCGGATACGAGCACGGCGGCGACGGCGAGTCGTTCTGCCTTGACTCGCTCTGCTCCGGCGAGTTGGACCTCGCGCCGCTGCGGCAGTTGGCGCGTGAAATGGAGGGAGTCGGGTTACGGGTCGTAGAAGCTCTGTCCGGTGCGGTCGGGTTTACGAACCCGTTTAAGGTGGACCCCACACGGGTTTGCTCTCTCTTGTGGATATCTAAACGGGCGACCCGTAAGGAGGTGGATGAGTTAACGGGCGGGTTTTACCCGTTTGTTGTGGGGCTGCACTACCAGATACGGTCCGGGCAGAAATACTCGCTGTTTACGGATTCGGGTCGGGTTTCTGTCTTGCCGGAGGTGGACTCTCTGATGGTTACCGTCGGCGACATAGCTCAGGTGAATTAGTCCTCCTTAAATGGTTTGACCAGTGTCGATTTTTGGCACCATATGTTTTTTTTTAAACTTTTGGGATTTTTTAGAGATTAAATTGTAAAATTTAAAAGTTAGGTGTATAAATTGGAGGATTAAATTGAATAAAATAAAAGTGTTTAACGGTCAAACTTAATTGACTAACATATTTAAAAAAAATCTAGAAAATGCAAACATATGATACTAAAAATATGAAATCAAAAGTCAATATTGATTAAATACGTGGCACAAAATTTCATTTAATCCCTTCAATAATTATTATTTTTGGTTAGAACTTTATTATTATTATTATTGCAATATCATATCATATCTCTATCTTCTATTATTATTATTACTTTCATTACTTGTGAGCCTTAACATATATGTTTTTTTCCCTTTTTAAAAGCTATTTTTTTTTTTGGTTAATTGTCACTAGTACTCTTAACATTCTTGTTCTATATTTAAAATAAAATAAATATTCAAAATATCAGATTATTAGCTCATAAATATTAAAATACTGATTATAAATATATATATTTTTATTTATAGAACGATATATTTAATTATTGGATGATGAAAAGTAAAATCATGAAATGGTTTGGTATGTCATAGTTTTTTTTTTTTTTTAGAAGATATGTCATAGTTTTTTTATCTTAATATGTCATAGTTGACAACACGTGATGAAGGTTGGTTAACGGGTTCCTGCCAGAAAAGGATAATGCTGCCCCGTTTACCAAGGTTTTCTTGGAAAGTGTTTAGTCGAACGGGGCTTTTTATAGATTCCTATTTATCGGATTCTTTTATCTTTTCCTAAAGCGGATTTCAGTTTCATTTTTTTATACCGATCTTTTGTCCTACTTTTATGTTTCAAATTGAGTTTCACCGTTAAGATTTTGATACGTGTATGAGTTTAATTAATTATATAGTTTTTTTAAACTCTATTGAGATTAACGAACCCTAAAAAAAAGAAATATTAAATTTAAGAACACGTGTCAAGATCTTAACGATATATTATACGATTAGTGATGTCAAGATTTGAATCCTCAGTTTTTTAAAGAATTTTTTTGGTTAACTTAGACAAGTTAGAAAAAGGAAAAGGGTTCACATTAAAAGCCAATGATGATAATAACCGTTTGTGTAGTGACATAGAAATAGAACAACCTTAATGCTTTAGTTGGTTTGTTGAAATACACTACGTCTATGTTGACAGTTAATGGTTAATTTACCAAACTTGTTAATGCTTAGGTTTGTTGTGTTTCCTTAAGTAGACATTAGACATTTTTGTATGCTTTAGATACACAAACGGGATTTTGTTGAGCTAGATTGTCTAATGGTAGAATCAAGCATGAAACAGATGCATATATATATATATATATATATATATATATATATATATATAATTGATGGGATTAGGTGGATGGTCTTGTCTTCAGTGTAGTAATAGATCAATTCGTAGTATATAATATATAGTACCATTGATTAAATCTAAATGGGCTAATCATTCCGCTAATGGCGGCTACACGTTATCAATTATATATCTAGTTTCTCTAGCTAAGATAGTATATTATTTTGTCAAACTAATACGATAATATGATGCTGACTCTCCTAATTATATATCTCCATGCTAATTAAACTCATATATTTATCGACTTAAAAACTAGTTAGCTCATACCTTCACTTACTAAGCTGCATCTGCAAAAAGTGGTAGAGGCACATATAAATAGAGAAATTTCTCAACCTTATTATCTTTATTAAGATTATATATTTATTTTTTTTTTAAAAAAATATACACAAAATCTTAGTATTATTTTTAAGGAATTAATGGTAAATATTAACTATGTAATATGGTGTAACAATTCATTATTCATCCTTAAATAGAGGTTAGAGGTTCAAACTTTTCTAGTGACCGTAGAAATATTAATATAATGATCAGCACTTTACCCTTTAGAGGCTGACACGGTATAACTGATTGAATATGCTACGGGTGTTGTCCTCTTAATAAGACCCATTTTATAACCATCATGAAAAAAAAAAAAAGAGTTAAATACTGCTCTATTCAGTTATATTTATTAGGGTTAAATGTACTTTTGGTACCATATTTAGACTGAAATCTGCTTTTGAACCTAGTTAACATAGCCAGACCTAGCCTAGGGCTAGGTCCGACTCTTGGTCGGGGTCGGTTGGGTACGGTGACCTCGACCTAGGGTCCGACTCTTGGTCGGGGTCGGTTGGGTTCGATTGAGTTCAATTGTGTTTGATTTTAAAATTTTAGGATTAAATTGAACAAAATAAAAAGTTAGAGATGTATTAGAGGAGTAAATTGAACAAAATCAAAAGTTTAGGGTGAATCACGTGACTTGCACATGTCATTTAATGGTCAACTAACATATGTACTAAAAGTTTTTTGAAACGTTTGGTACCAGAAATAGACGGGAAAAAAATATATGATACCAAAAACGGATTTTAGTTGAACTTTCATTACTAATAATTATATCAATATACAGCTAGCTAAATTAATGGTTAAAGTAACAATTAATGGGGGCATGCAGGTGTGGAGCAACGGAAAACTAAAGAAGAAAGTAATGGGAAGACCAATTCCAATGGAAAGTTCATCAGAAAACAACACAACATTAACAATGTCCCTTCTCATAACTCTTCCTCTAGACAACGCAGTCACTGTCTCTCCCCTGCCAATGAACAAACACCAAGATGAAGATGAAGATGATGAAGAAACATTGATAGCAGATGAGAATAAATTACTCTTCACTTCCTTTCCATTTGAGGATTATGCATGGAGGGTCTACCATGAGCGTCTATCACTCAAAGATCCTCTCCACAGATACCGAGTCTCTGCTACTTAAGACTTATCCCGCTAAGAAATGAATTATTTAATTATCCACTTAGTAGAATGAACTTTGTCCCATGTTCCGTTTTCGTTATTTTTTATTTTATGTTCGTTTTTTCTGTTAAAATTTACGGATTTGAGTATGAGTTTTCTTCAATTTATGTATATTTATACCAATTAAGTTAAATTGAACTTCAATTTTTCATAAATTCTTCAATTTCACTATATGTACACACTAATTGTCATAAATTAAATGGCAGCAAAAGCGTCATTTTGTTATTTTCCTTTTTTTTAAAATGCTTTTTTTGAATTGTGTAGAGCCATTTGACTAAAATCCGTCAAATTTTAAAAAAAAATAGACGAAAATTCAAATAGTAACGAAAACAAAATTGGGACACCTATTAGAAATAATTAAGACCCGGACACCTAAAAACTACTACAAATTTGGCTATAATTTACACTTGTCCGTTTTTTCTGTTAAAGTTTACGGATTTGAGTGAGCTTTCTTCAATTTATGTATATTTATTCCAATTAAATTAAATTGAACTTCAATTTTTCATAAATTCTTCAATTTCACTATATGTACACACTAATTGTCATAAATTAAATGGCAGCAGAAGCGCCAATCTCTTTTTAAAAATGCTTTTGTTGAATTATGTAGAGCCATTAGACTAAAATCCGTCAAATTCAACGGAAGAAATATACGAAAAATTAAATAGTAACGAAAAATAAAACTTGTTACACCAATTAGAAATAATTTAAACCCGGACACCTAAAAACAACGTAGTACAAATTTAGCTATAATTAGAATTTTATCCCTATATATAAACATGTGATGTAGTCATGTAGCACCACGACAATACAAACTTAACTTTGATTGTCATTTCATAATCGCGTCAACCAAATGTGCTAACTAGATTGCAATTCATTACACATAAAGGATGCGTTTAAATGATTGATCAGAAGTACAATATATTCTCTATTTAATGTCAACAGTAAGAGTAAACCAATATGATGAATATGCAACACCAACATTACAAATTCAGAACTCCAACAACACAGTCTGAAGGAAGCAAAACTAAACTACTGACAACCAAATTTACACAAGACATACAAATGATGCTGCTGCCTGCACCAGAATAACATCATATATCCGAAAATCCCGGGTTGCCTTTCCCACCTCCAGTACCATTAAGCATTGCAAAGACATCTTGAAAACTATAGCAATCAACAGTGTTGAATCCATCAAGAAATCCGTCGAAGAAATTATTATCAGATGTCTTGACAACGAATTCATCATCTTTCATGATCAAATCAACCTTCTCCTTCTCCTCAATGGTTTTTTCTGCAACTTGAGCTTCTGCAACTTCGATTACTACTTTATCGTCATCATCATTTACGTTAACAGCAGGCATATGTCCCTCAAATAGAGCCATGTGCCCAAACAACTTATCTTTCCTGGAGAAACTGGTGCCACAGGAGCATTTCCACTTTGACTCTCCACAGTGCTTCAAATGGCTCTTCAAATCTGCCAACACAGAGAAGCTCTTCTTGTTGCATCTGTTACATGAGTACATTTTAGGGCAGTGGCTTCTCTTGAAATGATTCTTCACACAAATTACCGACTTTAGGGGACGAAACTTCTTGTGTGCTTTGTTCCTGTTGCACCTGTCCAATTCTTAATTTGTCAAACATTTTAACTAATACATGTATCTACACTATGATATGCAATTGAGGGAGACATTAACCACCAATACTGTCTTATATTTTGAAGTAAGTAAATGCATGCACCAATGTAGCCATAACTTAATCAAAGGACAAATCTTTTTACTATGAACAAGCAGAGCATCACTTCACAACTCGAATATCATTGCTAATCGAAAAAATGTACACATTTATAAGCAACCTAAGATCTACTGATGATATCTAACAAAGTATTTAATGAAGGTTGAACTACTATATTCATTCTCACAATCTAAGCCCAAACATGGCAGCAAATAGCAGTTCCAATTCCTACCAAAAACAGGAACCAGAAGACAAAAGCATGAAGAATTATGTGTGCCAAAATTTCACTCAATCAAATTTCATGCATAGAATAATCTGAACAGTTACTACAGCAACAACAGCAGCAGCCAATAAAATCTATGCTGAACATCTATGATACAGTAAACATCTACCTGCATAACTGAACTGAACTTTCAATACCCAACACCTAAGCAGCTGTATATGCAATAGTTCATTTGGAGATTATTATATCCCTCAAAAAATGAGATTTCTGAATCAATAATAGTAGTACCCTTCATAAGGGCATGAAAATCTAGTCTTCTTCGTCATTGAAGTATCGGTGCCCCGATTCTCAGGCTTAGCCAATGCTTCCGGAGTTTTGAATTGGTTTCCATGGGCGCGCATGTGCATCCTCAGATTGGCGTCCCTCTTGAATCCCTTTCCACAAATATCGCAGAAATGAATGTGCTCCGCAAGTAGCTCCACTGAATCTAACTCCACAATCTGACAATCGAGGTCCAAATCGTCTCTCTCGTCCTTCATCAGATCGACAATGCCTCGATCTACTTTCGGATCATCGATCGGGTAATTCCGCTCTGGCCTATCCATGGGAAACTTCTTACCTCCAGACTCCAGTACCGCCGTCTCAGTCGGTTGGTCGCCTTGGAGCGGTCTCTGTTGAGTGCCGGCGAGCAGAGCAGCGCCGTTGAAGATAATCTGGTGGATCGCAGATACCATCTCCGATGAGACCACGTCCATCTGGTCTTTGCTGAGGAGAGTATTGCTGTCGAGAGACTGCGACAGGAACTGCTGCACCGAGTCCATTCTCATGCGGACAGTTGAGAGATTGAGGAGCGGCACACGAGGGTCTGCACCGCCCACAGGGGCGGAGGAGGAGCTGGAGGCTGAGAGACCGCATCCGCCGCCAGCGGCTGAGACCAATCCCGGCGTGAACTGGCGAGGATCGCCGGAGTGCGCCATTCGATGAGGAGGAATTGAAGATTTGGGCCTGGTGGATAGGGGTTTGCCGTCGGATGCTGGGTGTATTTCGATTTTGACTTTTTGTAAACTGGGGCCCGCCGCGCCGTATAGTGATAGAACACAATTCGGAGCCGGTCACACACGTGGTTGCAGGTGTCCAACTGACCTCGGAATTCTAGCCAAACATAACTTCATCCTCAAACTTAGAAGTGCGCTGATTTAGTCCTTGAACTCGCTTACTTTTTCGGAAGAATACAAAACATGGTGTTCTTAGAGCATGATAGAAAAGTCGAATTTACTTTTTCGCTTGAGAAAAGTACGTAAACATATAAAACATATGAAAACGATGGTTTTTGATATCGCCATTCTTTAAAATGGGTTAAATGGTCTTTTGGTGTCATATGTTTATGTAGGCTTTTGGTGTCATATGTTTTATTTAGACCTTTCTACAATGCTCTTGGAGCACCATGCTTTTGCCACTAATTTTTTTATTTTTCTATTGCCCTATAGGTGAACCCCATAAGGAAATTTATATTATTAATTGTATGATACACATCTTAGGTGTAGTTAAAAAAATTCATATTTTTTCATACTTTTAAAGTTTTACTTATGTTACAATTAAGTCCACCATAGTATTAAAAAAACCAAAAGCATGGTGCTCCCAAAGCATAGTAGAAAAATCCGTTTTATTTTGTAGGTTTTTTGTGTCAAATGTTTGCATTTTTTAGGTTTTTGGTGCATCCGTTAGTCAAATGTTAAGTTTGACCGTTAAATACTTTAATTTTGTTCAATTTAGTCCTCAAATTTGTACACCTAACTTTTAATTTTTGCAATTTAGCCTTAAATGAACCCAATTGAACCCTAGGGTCCAATTAACCCAGCCATGGTGCGACCTATGGCTGGGTCGGACCACGGCTCGGGTCGTCCAGGTCCAACGACCCCAGCCGTGGTCTGACCCAGCCATGGGTCGCACCATGGCTGGGTCAATTGGATGGTCAATTGAGTTAATTTATGGCTAAATTGCAAAAATTAAAAATTAGGTGTATAAATTTGACTAAATTGAACAAAATAAAATTATTTAACGGTCAAATTTAACATTTGACTAACAGATGCACCAAAAACCTACAAAATGCAAACGTTTAACACAAAAAACCTACAAAATAAAACATACGGCACAAAAAACTTACACCGGTCAAACATATGGCACCAAAAGACCCTTTAACCCTTTAAAATATATAACAGGTTTCAAAACAATGGTAATTTATACTTTTTTTCAATCACTCGTCCAAAATTGTACTTACACATTTCCTTAAATACTTTTTTCACGTGACATTAATGCAGTTTGTTCGACTGTACCACGTTAGCAAAATCTATCAACTTCAACACATTTTAACAACCGAAATGGAAGAAATTTTATCAACATTGGACAACAAACAAGTTCATAGGTGTATCAACAACACGGTAAAAACATAGTGGTGTACTGAGCCAATTTACTCTATATTCTTGGATTGGACTAGACAAAACCTACAAACTATAGATGTACACATACTTGGAGAGAAAGAAGCAAAACAAATTTGATAAAACCAGAAACAGAAACTAATTCAAATGCCATCAACATGAGTTTCAGAAGTGTAATTGGGATTTACTAGTGTTATCTTGTGGCCTAAGAACTCTTCAAGTCTGACAATGCTTCTCTTGTGGCAGCCGAGATGACGGCGTCCGAAGCATTTGGCAAGTAATAGTACTTCCCTGCATATACATCAGGTAATGTGGAACAATCATTTCCATATCTAACACAAGCTAAATGGAAAATAGCAGTCACCAACTTATTTTGACAATTTGACCAAAAAAACAAAAATTCTTTTGACAAACCCTACCTTGGGCAACTCTAGCTATCTCCTTAGCGAATCCAGTTGACACAAATTTGTTCTCCGTGTCGATAACCAGGAGAGACATCCCGGCCTTGTATATTTTCCCAGCTACCTCAAGAATTTCATCCTTAATTGGAAAGGAAACAAAAGATCAGCTTTTGTCCGAATTGACATAAGGTAGTAACACGAAAAAGGGATCTTGGTGTCTGAGTTTACCTTTAATTCTTTAGTTGAAGGCCTGGGAGCATCCTTGGCAGCAGCAGCAGCTTCGGGATCTGTTGATCGTTTCAGTGATATGTTGGCTCTGCCATCGGTTAACACCACTATCATCACACGCCCAACATCGCCACTTTTCTCTGCATTAAGACCCACCCTAACAGCCTGCATCCACACACCACCACCATTTTATTCTTAAATCTTCATCAAAATCAGTTTAGTATTAGTATTAGTGTCTCTTGTGGCTGTAAGTAGATATGCTTTGGCATTGCATGATGAACAGGAGATGCACATAAAATGGAGGAGAGTGAATTTCTTTGATGCAAAATAATCTGGTTCTACTGCTTTTACCTACCGTGGTAAGGCCGTGAGCTAGTGGTGAACCTCCACCACAAGGGAGTCTCTCAAGACGTTTCCTTGCCATTGCAATTGATCTCGATGGGGGAAGGAGAACTTCTGCAGAATCTCCACGGAAAGGGATGATTGAAACCTATGGTAGAACATCATTAAAGTTTCATGTACCAAAAAAGTTTAATCAGTGGTTGCCAAAACAAGTATACGAAAGCACACACTTAGGGAAAGAAAAACGGCAACTAATAGAAGACAGACTAAGATTTTGAAGATAATAACTGAGATCTTTTGCAAACTGCAGTGCTTTCTAGCATGTAGGATTGCTAATAAATGCAACTACTGCGTCATCACTTGGATGATTGATGATATAAGAGAACTCCCTTGACCCAACTTTCTACATGTAGAACCTCACTTTTAGTGTTCAATACCAATAAGTACGTACTAATTGCTTGAATTAAGCAATCCTTCATAGCAGTCATGCGAAACAACCTAAAATGACTAGCTAAGTTTAATATGTTTCACCTGATCTCTGCTCGTGTAGCTCTCTGCAAGTAATTTAAGCGCAGCACCTTTGGCATTCTGCATCCGGTTTAACGCCATGCTCCCACTTGCATCAACAACAAATATGACCTGCCAATAAAATTATGGGAAATTATTATACAGGAATATAATCATCGACTATTGTGTTGTATAATCGTAGGTTGTTACAATTCTGGGCGCTCATAAATAATAGTTTGAATGTTACCATTTATAGACGACATTCAAATTTCCACAGATTCGATAAAATAAGTGTGAGTTAGTTCATGGAGCTAGCAAACATTGACTGAAATAAAGAATAGGACCTCCTTAGGATTAAAATATTGGAAATGTACAAGTCAAGGAGGTATGTGATTAGTACCAATGCACCAGCTTTCCTAGCCATTCTCTTTGCCCTCATATCACTTTTTTCAACAAAGACTTTCCTAACTTTTAGAGTGTCCATTTCCCGCCGCAACTTCTGATATGGGGCAGCTGCTCTAAGGGTTGCATCAACAGCCAATCTTTTCACAGGACCCTGGAAGCAGTGGTCAAATTCGTATCAAGCAATAAGGCATGCTTTCAGAAAGCTTAATTGAACTGCCAATGTTTATCTATCAAAAAGGAACTTGCAAAGTTCATGGTGCTTTAACTCAGTTAATCGAAGCACAGTCAACCAAATGTTCTTCCAGAAACATTTGTATGGAAAAAAAATATGTAAAAGCAATTACAGAACAAAATAATGCATTTTGTTGATAAATAATATCTTCTAGGTGCCTATTAATGGAACTATTACCTTTACTATTAAAAAATCATAAGAACAAGACTAAAAACTAACTGAAGTTTTACTTTCAACGTTTGGGGAACTTGCAAAATATGCATCACTAACCTTTGGAAGCATGGGCTTAATGTACCGGCCTCTATCCTCTGAAAATATAACATTCTTTGCCCTTCCAGCTTTTCCTTTGCGTCTCTGTGCTTGCTGTGCAAAGAATAGGAGCTTCTCATCCACCAAACCCCCTTCAGCATCAAAGATGAACTCCTCCGGTATTTGGTCTTGCTGCTGCTCATTCTCGTCCTCCTTATCATCCTGTATGAAGAGTTATGAGCACTGACTAACAAGTGAATTTAATTAGGCCATTATGCATACAAACCTCTTGATCCTCTTCCTCGTCCTTCTCCTCCTCGTCCTCCTCATTTTGGTCCTCCCCAGAATTATCACTTTTTGGAGGGGGTGGAGGGGGAGGAGGCTGTTGGTTTTGTTCCTCTGGTGGCCTCTCAACTAGGATTGAACGGGGAAGAATGACTAGTTCTACCTGTATGAAACAATACTTATTTGTAGAGATTGGATACTCATAAAAACAATAGATGCTGCCAAATCTTGATTAGCCTGTCAAAAGGGAGTCATTTTTCTACTGTTGTAACATTAAGGTCCTTTTCCAAATAATTTACTAATGCCTGCTTGATGAACTACTTAAATTGGGTTTGTGAACCAAGTTAACATCCTATACTATTTTCCCAAATAGATAGTCTTTATCTGACGGTATGAAGGTAAGAGTAATTTTTTTGTGAAACTAGCATCACAGCTTGCAAAAAAAATCACTAGAAGAAAACTCAACTGCTTTTTTAAGATCGTCCACACCGACTTTTTCACGCCCCTCTAGAGCAGCTAAACATTTCGCCACACGTGCAGCATATAGTTCAGCTCTGTGTCCCTGCAGTTCAATAATATGAGTCATACTCCTCGAATGAACACATTAGACATCTCACATTAAGTGGGTTTACAATTTTACGAAGCTAAAGTAAAGCAATATGACAAAGCTTATTTGATCAACAAAACTAAACAACATTGAAAATGTGTACTTTGTAACTAATATAAAATAACTGATGGGCATGTCTTATCATGTGATCAAAATCAGAACACTAAATAGATCCCTTGACATAAGCTTACAGTCAATGGCTAGAAAACAGAAACTCCAGTTACAAATGCGGAAAGTCAGGATGGAGGAATGTGGGATATATTCATTGTAATAACTTGAGTAGTAAAATTAGTATCACTTTTATTTCTACATTCTACTAGAAGTATAAGAGTCGAGATGTAAGAACCTGGCAACCACCTCGAATAGCTTCCGTTACGAGGTACTTCAGCTGATCTCTGCTGATGGTAACATCTTTCAGATATTCCCTGGACAAAATGATCTGCGATGCACACCAGATTAGAATACTGGTGACCAACTAGATCTTCAAAAGATAAGAAGAGTTTGTACAAGGTGAATTACTTGTTTCTGCTTGCGTAAGTCTAAAACAATAATTTTCATTGTCTTAGAGCTACATGAACAGAAAATGCATCTCGTATAAGTGTAGTAGGGGTTCTATGCAGTTATCAGCTTAAACTTTATGTTGCATATGGGTCTATCACTTTTAAGCCCATGCATCAAAACCTTGTGGATGTACCACGCTAGACCCACTGACAAATAATAAGCTGTTTGTAACTTGCATCAAAGTTTGGTGGCGTTGGGATCATGTTAAGGTCTTCTTGAAGAGAGTGCAAATAGACAAAGTCCACACTATTGTTAAAGCCATGGGCCAACATGCGCGTGAAAAGAAAAAAAATCGACTTCACATAACAAGTAATGTTGAGTGTTAAAGTTCCATGAGAGAGAGAGAGATAATTTATAAGCCCTGCCATTGTATAGATTATTTAACAAATGGAATATGTCCAGGAGCTTGCAAGAAACTTGCATAAGCATAATGTAAATGCATATCCATTAAAGACGTGTTGCTCTTTTACATAGTTACCTGCGTCTTTGCGGAATCAGTGCCTTCCTCAACCATTTTGAAAACATCACTAGTGCGCTCCTGAAATTTGATTGCAATTTCAACAGCAGAAACACGATCTTCAAAAGTCATTGGAAGATCTGCACTGCAGCAGAAGTGTGTCATTAGACAAGAAAGGGGAAATCATATAGAGGACTAAGTACACGATATATACCTCAAGTTAATTGCAATACGGTCCAGGAGATGTTCACGTACAGCACCCTCCTCTGGGTTATAAGTGGCAATTAAAAGCGGCTTGCATGGATGTTTAAAGCTGATCCCCTCCCGCTCAACAGTATTTACTCCTTCAGTCAACACATTGAGAAGCAAATTACTGATACCCTCATCCAAAAGATTGATTTCATCAACGTATAGAACTCCTCGATGAGCCTCGGCAAGAAGGCCAGGTTGGAAAACAGTGGTTCCAGTCTTAACAGATTCCTCAACATCAACAGAGCCAAGGAGTCTATCCTCTGTCACCCCAAGTGGAATCTGCAGTCCTCAAGTCACAGTCAGAGGTAAAATCACTAGGAGACAATCTCAAGTTTAGACTCTTAACATGTAAAATACCTGAACAAAAGGAGATCTCACGATCTGAGTCTTAATGTTGCCAGCAGTGTCATACTGTAACTTTCCAGCAAGTCGGTCTTCCCACCTTCCAAAAGGAAAAGTACATATTACTCTGATCAGTGTATACTTTTACTTCTATCCTGGTGTGGTGCTACAACTTACACCCTAAAAATCGACATGAATTTTCTTTTGGAAATAATCCAATGAACAAGCTGTATTCAAAAGTTTGGCTCAGACAAGGGCGACATTTTCCATAGCTTAAGCCTTAAGCTATATAACAGTGCAAATAGTAACTTCCAGGAAGTATCAAAATTAACTTAGCATCACTAAGCTCCACATGGCCACTATAACAATGCAAAAAAAAAAAAAAAAAAATCATAGCATTTAGTAACTTTTTTAAATCAAGTCTTTCACATGGAATAAGGTATACTTACTCTTCTGGGCAGGCTGGATCTGCATTTGACATTGAACCAACAACTACTTCAATGGGAGGTAAAACTGCATGTAGTCCACGAGCCATCACCGTCTTAGCTGTTCCTCGCTTCCCGGAGATAGCGATCCCTCCAATCTCACGGTCAGTCGCCCCAAGAAGCAGAGCAGTTTTAATAGCCTCCTGCACGACACAAATTAGCATACAGCAGAAGCAGCTTAGGATCAGTTTGCTTTATATTGTTACTATAGTAACATTAGACATATAAATGGATATAGATTCATTGATGTGAATTTATCAGGGGTTCCTTCCATTCCAGAGAAAATCAAAGTCGCTGAACAATTCGAGAAATGACACCAGCTACATAAACTATATCTAGCAAAGACAGTTTGCAAATTGCATTCAATCGGTTATTATAATGCCTAGATTCCACACTGAGGAATTTTTCCTTAACAGTCCTACATGCATCAATCATCAAAGATGACGATTCCATAATTCTAGTGATAATTCAATCAGCTACAAATTAACCACGCAGCATTATCAAATCAAATGCCAGAGGAGAAGATAGAGAGGATAATAGGTGAAGTTCTACCTGTCCAACGACCGCAGCCAACGGGAAGAACTGTCTTCCATAGGAGGTTTGGCGGCCGGGCTCATCGTCTACAGAGACCAACGCCCCGTTTCCGGTGCCGACGGCTACATTGCGCACAACGGAAAAGCGGCCGCGAGGTCGGCGCTTCGAGTTCTTCAAGAACGCAACGGGAGGCGTCGGGAGTATGAAGGAAGGGAGTAGAGAGGAACGGAGGCGAGACAAGGATGGAGATGGATGAGCAGTTGGAGAGAAGGCCATTGAAAGAGATGGTGTCGGTGTAGTGCTTCTTATCTGCTGCTACTTGAGCTTTATCTGGTAAGAGAATTGAATTGATGAAGGAATCATACTAAGTAGTATAGTACTGTAAAAATGTAAGGTAGTGCTCTCCAATAGTTGGAATTTACTGGTGATGGCAAAATCGCCGCATATCCAGTGAGATCATGAATCCTAGCCAATGGCGTTGCTTGACGACTGGTTTTTTTTTTTTTTTTTTTTTTTTTTTTTTAAATAAAGGAATATACGAAATAAACAACAATTTACATTTTATGGATTTGATTGATTACTGCGAATGAGATTAGCCTAAATTTTACATGTTATAAATACCGCCTCTCGGTGAGACCTCTCCTAAGACCACATGGCCAAAAAAAAACAATACAAAGTTAAAACACGACTTAATAATATAGAATTGTCCACGTTAATAAAGTCATTCCATCATAAACTTGAGAAGTATGTCAAGAATTATCTTTATATAATAAGGTTAATTTTGTTAAGTGATTAATTTTGTCCATATATTATATAAAATGTTCGTTAGAGCTATCACTTTGTCAAGAATATCTAAATGTTAATTAGCAATTGAATATTTAACTCTAAAAAATAAGGGTTAATTCAGTTGTTGCAAGTTAAATTTTACACTAATGTGTAATTTACTAGCCAAATTTTTTTTTTTAAAGTAAATTGCTAATTGAATTTCTATAGTTTGCAAAAACATTAGTTATGTTCATTTATCTTTTAATCTTGAACAAAAAATACTTTCAGAAATTATTAAAACTATCTTAAAGTTTTACTGTGATTTAATATATAATCAAATTTTAAAATAACACATGTTAAGAAATTAAGAAATGTATAAATAATTAAAGGTAACCAAAAAGACCAATTTTTTTGTTAAAATATTAAAAAAATCGGTAAAACACAAATTTTTAAAAATAATTTAATTTGGGGTTATATATATATATATATTATTTGTATATGATTTTTTTTTTAAGTAGAAGGTACTTGCTGGAATTTCTAATTGTTTGAAAAGTTTTTAATTTTTTTTTGGCCAGTGAAAAGTTTTTAATTCTATCACAAAAAATTTACTACATTCCTTATGAAATTTTGACCACCCATCAGATTTTTTTACTTGCCTAAAAGAAAAATTTACTGGAAAAAGGAAGAAAAAGACGTGAAAATGTAAGGTTTTCGGAGGCAAGATCGAACCAATACGAGACAAGAAAAATTCGGAGAGAACGATGAAAATGCTGCGATGAAAGCCAAGGATCATTCTTGCTGTCACTCTCAGATCATCGACTAGACTGCTACGCAGCAACTATAACTCCGTCTTCAACCTCCCCAACTCTTTTCTGTCATGATCTCAAAGCTCACAAATTTTCAAGAACACATCAATAAAGTCTTTTTCAGCAACGGCGATGCGCGGGCTAGATTTCCAGTTTAACAGCCTAATCAAATCTGAGCCGTCGGATCCCTATTTCGTCCCGAGCGGCTTGTTTCTTGACGAGCCGCTCTGTTCATCTGCTTCATGTGCTTCTTTTGTCGCCTTCGCGCATGGTAAACGCTATTCTGCGGAGAAATTGGTGTCGGGTTGTCAGAAAAGAGTGAGCTTGGGGGTTGTAAAAGCAGGACATGGTGGGTTTGGAAATGGTGGGGTGTTCTTGTCTGTGAGTTTGTCTGTGAAGGGTGATGAAGAAGGGTGTTATGGAGATTCTGGAAATGTATTGGGACAGAGTGATGAGGTGGAGCAAGAGAAGGAGAAGAAAGAGAAGTTGGGATCAGGTGCTTTGAATACAACCAAGCATCTCTGGGCTGGAGCTGTTGCTGCTATGGTCTCAAGGTGATAAATTGTTTCTTCATTAGCTAGATTGAATAATAGGGATAAGAACCTATAGGCAATGTTGATAATCGTTCTCTCGAATTTAAAATGTTGATATTCGACTGGTTTTGACATTAAAATTAGTGTTTTAAGCAGCTAAAACATGTTGTTTTCGTCTTTTCTGAAGTATCAGATTTGTTGCTCATAGTTTATGCTTATTTGATGCTTATGTTTGTGTTCCGTCAATTTTAAAAGAGAAAAATGGAAATCAACCAATATAATAGTTGGGATACCGAATATCAGCATTTTCATTGTTGGGACAACGATTAGCAACATGGTCTATAGTTGAGACTGTTTTTTAGGTTCTTAACCTTAAATCATTTTGGTTCTTGTCCTCTAATATGTTGGAGATGATGGAGCCTAAATTTGTACACCATTAATAACTAGCCATCAAGATGGATCACACCCTTTTGTAAATGCTTAACTAATGTTAATGATATCCTTACCTTTTAACTCCATAAAACAAAAGAGATGAAATGAAATTTACAGGGCACAATTTGCTAAAGTTGATGCAGTCATCATACCTATTGTCGATACTAAGGAGCAGTCCAAAATTTGTATCCATTTGTCATGCTATATCTGATCCATGCAGAACATCATGGCGATTCCAGTAATATTTTGGTTTATATTCAGATGTTGATCAATATGCATCTTCATACTCCAGAAAATTTTCACTTCAATAGACTTACCAGTCATTTGTGTATATGGAGCAGTGATAGCAACTCAAACCTAGCTCAAGCCAATATTAGTATGATAATGTCATACATTATGCAGTTGAGTCTAATATGAGTGATCTAGAGTGCAACTTTATGGTTCTTCTCTTTGTAATGTGAATGATGTGGGTTATTCTGTATCATGGCTGAGAATGCTCTACTACTATATGTAACAGAACCTTTGTTGCCCCTCTTGAGAGATTAAAGTTAGAATACATTGTGCGTGGGGAACAGAAGAACCTTATTGAGCTCATCAAGACGATTGCAATTACACAAGGGATCAGAGGTTTCTGGAAAGGCAACATTGTGAATATCCTACGCACGGCTCCATTTAAGGCCATTAACTTTTACGCATACGATACATATAGAAGTCAACTGTTGAAGTGGTCCGGGAATGAAGAGACCACTAATTTAGAGAGGTTTGTTGCTGGTGCTGCTGCAGGAGTTACTGCTACACTCTTATGCTTGCCAATGGACACGGTATGTAGATTTCTTTTTCCTTTTGATAAGGTAGTCTAATGCTTAGCTCAATGTCATATTAAGATTTGTCTGGCGAACTAGAGTGTCATCATTGATCATTTCAACTATGTGCAGTTAGAGATCGTGCTGTCTATTAATACCTTGAGGTTGAATTTTGTGTGTACACAAGCTAAGCGCGTGTATGGTTGTATGGAGTTTCTTTATTATCTATTCAGATATAAACATTGAGATGAGTTTAGTTTAGTGGTAGATTGCATTACGTCCCAGATTTAAAATGTTGATATTTGGTGTACCAACTATCAGATTGGTTGATTTACATTTTTTTTCTCTTAAAATTTACAAAACAAAAACATATTTTTTAAGCATGAAATAAGTCTAAACCATGAGCAACAAATCAGATGCTTCGGAAAAGTGGAAAATAGCATGTTTTTATTGCTTAAAACACCAATTTTAACACCAAGGTCAGTCGAAAAAAATTGAAATCAACCAATCTGATTGTTGAGACACTGAATATCAATGTTTTTTTTTATATGGGACAGAGATCAGCAACATAACCTATAATTGAGACTGTTTTAAATTCTTAACCCTATTACTTTCATTAAGGTTTAAATTTAAGTTAATTGTCTCTATGGTATAGTGTTCAACTTCTTCAGAATGATACTCTAATCCATTTTATGTTTTTGTTCCAATGAATGTTTACCAGATTAGGACAAGGATGGTGGCTCCTGGTGGTGAAGCATTAGGCGGAATCATCAGCACCTTCCAACACATGATTCAAACTGAAGGGTTCTTGTCCCTCTACAAGGGTTTACTGCCCTCCATCATAGCCATGGCGCCTTCCGGTGCAGTTTTCTACGGCGTTTACGATATTCTGAAATCAACATACCTTCACACACCCCATGGAATGAAGAGACTCGAGTACATGAAGAAGCAGCAGTCGGGTCGGGAGTTGAACGCGATGGAGCAACTGGAGCTGGGGACTGTCAGGACATTGTTATACGGGGCGATTGCCGGTGTGTGTTCCGAAGCAGCGACTTACCCTTTTGAAGTTGTGAGGAGACAACTTCAGATGCAAGTAAGGACTACAAAGTTGAGTCTTTTGGCAACTTGCTTTAAGGTGGTGGAGCAAGGTGGTGTTCCTGCTCTTTATGCTGGGTTGATTCCCAGTTTGTTGCAGGTAAGTCCATTTAGAGTACTGCTTATATTGGTTTAAGGGTTAATAGGTTTGATAGTACCATGCCATGTGATCCGGTCTGAACTATAGGTCATGTTGTTAATCGATGTGCCAGATTTAAAATGTTGATATTATGTGTCTCAACTATCAGATTGGTTGATTTCCACTTTTTTCCTCTTAAAATTGACAAAACAAAAACGTACTTTTAAGGTATAAAATAGGGATAACAGGTGTTTTGGTCCATGATGTTTGACGACTTTTGTGTTTTGGTCCATAATTTTTTTTTTTTGCCTAGTTTTGGTCTCATTTTGCATATGAGATCAAAACTAGGAAAAAAAAAACATCATGGACTAAAACTCAAAAGTCGTCAAACATCATGGGCCAAAACACATGTTAACCCTAAAAAATAAGCGTAAACCATGAACAAGATATTTCGAAAAAGCGGAAAACAATATGATTTTATTGTTTAAAACACCAATATTAACGTCAAAATATGTCTAAAAAGTGGAAATAAACAAATATGATAGTTGTGATATCGAATATCAACATTTTAAACCTGGGACAACGACTAGCAACATGACCTATAGTTAAAACTGTTTTTAGGTTCTTAACCCCGTTTTCCTTTTGCGGTCTCATAGTTTCCTCCGTTAAGTGCTGATTTGGCACGTCACGTGCCTTTCACGTGACCATTTTATATGAGGAAATTGACTGAAAACTAATAGATGACACCAACATTTTGAAAATTAGACGCCATCAGATCCAAAAAAAAAAAAAAAAAACTTAGTGTACTAGCTTATCACATGACCCAAACATGTGGCACTATCAAACCTATTAACCCTTAATTTAACCTTACCATTCCAAAAATAGAAGAAAAGACTTTTCACTATATTGTTAATTGTGTATGATTTGGTTTGGTGCAGGTTTTGCCATCTGCTGCCATAAGTTACTTTGTGTATGAATGCATGAAGATCATGCTCAAAGTAGAATCCTCATAGAGTCGAAATCGGGTCCTCTGTTGCTGTTGGGGATTGATATGGTTCCGTTACTTGATGAAGAAGAAAGATGCAGTTAACTGTTGTTGTTGTAGTGTATTGATACTTGTGACGCACGTTTTCAATACTTACGAATTGGATATAGTTTTTCTTTTTTAGACTCTTCACCTTATTTGTTCACCATCTTTGATGCAACTCCGAGGACAGATTTATACAGCATCCTAACCCGGGTTCTTCACGAAAACTAGTTTACTTGGCTACCAAGTCATTTGATTTTGTAGATAGGAGCATAGCAAAAGCATCAAATAGACTATAAGAACACTTTGGTTTCATAAATTGCCAACTGCATTTACTAATAAGAATAAATAACTATTCTGTCTTCCTCTGTAAACAGTAAAAAAAAAAGTAATTCTCACATAAACAACAGACAAGGTTGTTTTTGTTCTTCATCTTCTCCCCCTTGTTATTCCAGAAGAAAGCTCAAAAAAGGGCAGAGAACAGAGTTGGTTTTTTTTACCATCCAACAACTGTACATGGAATTGTAACATCATCATCAGCATCATCATCTCCCTTCTTCTATCACTCACTCACAAACAAACCAATCAATCTTCACAACCCCCATCTCACTCTTTAACTCAAAACCTATTTCTCTTTTCCTTTCACCATTGGAGATGGATGATTGGAAATATGAGAGCAGCAGAACCATGATTGATGGGCACAAATATAACAAGTAGAAGAAGTTAAACAGTTCGCGCTGTTAAAAATGTATTTTTTTTACCTAACAGTATTCCGAGCCAAATATCATGTCTTCTTCTTCTTCATCTTTCTTCTCAACTAGTGTTGTTACTGCTGCTACTATTCCCTTGGAGTCTCTCATAGAACAAGATGTAGCCGTGATCCGTGTTGCTCGAATATTCCTGTGCCGACCCAAAGAATGTCTGCACAGCTGATTCATCGATCATCTCTACATTTTCGTCATCAAAGAATAACCAGTGGTTGTGACTCTTCACCAGACTCACATAGTGCCCATGGTTGGGCCCACTGCCTACATGGACAACTACTGCAAATAGAGAATATTCAGCATCTGCGTCTTCCACGGAGTTTATCAGCTTCAGTTCGAGGGGAAACACAACTCGATAAGACAACTTCTTGTTGCGGCCCAACTGCTCAATGTATTTGAACCGCTTTAGATGAATCACGAGGATCTGAGGTGGTTTCTTGATCTTCATCCTTTTCTGTGCTTCTTGCAAACTGCAGAGACATCCATCATCATCACTTAACTAAGGTTCATACTTATCACAACTAAGCCAAAACTGAACAGTTTTACCATAAATAACTATGATGGATAACCTTAACTTTGTCTCGAGACTACTCATTCACTTTTTCTAAAAAAATAATAGTGTAAGGTTCACTAACCTGCAGCACTTGTCACAGAAAAATTTGTCCTCGGCATTCAAAGTTTCTGTTGAACTGAAGTTCTTCAGACAGCTTGTGATTGAACTGTTCTGTTCGATATCTAGGCTCAAGTCGAAGAATGTTTCATCTCTTGCTGTCACCGTCTCACACCGGAGACACCTCGTTTCGTTCGTAAGAATCCCCTGAGGCACATAAACAATACATCTCTGTAACTTTATGACAGCTAACTAAAAGGATATAAGTACACCATTCACAAATAGCTTCTCGCGAATAAAAAAAAGATAGAACAATATTTTATTTAGTGCAGAACATATTTGAGAATATAATTTCTTTGTTGCAGATTAGAGTAAATGACGTAATTAGATAATTCATCAAGCTAAAAGCTCACCTGGAAATTTTTATGCACCCATGTAACTAGTGGTTCTTTGTGGACACCATTAGCTTGAGCACTCTTTGGCCCGTTGACAGACTTATCAGGAGGAGATGAAGATTCTGCCTCGTTCTTTGAGGCCTGGGACTCTTTCTCCAGTATATCCACAAGTTCATTGAGTAGAAAATTTAAGAATTCATGAGCATCCTAAGAAAAGAAGAAGAAAGATGCTAGTTAATCCATCCAAACATTCTGCCTTTAATCTATCAGAGATTACATAAGCCATCTTAAGTTGCAAAAATAACTAATGGGCCGAAGTTGAACAAGTCCATGATAAATGCAGCATAACAAAAAAGATCAGCTCAAGGCTTGTATCTGGAAGCAACTCAAATTTCTTGGGTCGAGAACATCCATGAAACACTACTTACCCAACAATTTGATAAGAGTTCATAGTATCATCACAGCAATTGTACCTCAGCCTTAGCCCATGTATAATGAAATCAACATTTAAAATGTCGCCATTGTTAACTTTGTTTGTTTCTCTGGGATATGTTTATTATATTAACTGTGTGTTCTAGTTAGGTAATAACAGAGACAGCAAATGCAAACAAGAGCTTGCCAAAATATCCTCAATAATTCAATCTCCTTAAAATGCATATAAGCTTTCATAACCTAACATCAGAACTACCAACCATTAATTTTCTGAATGGGATACCGATTGATAAAGAAAGTATGGATTATGTACTTCTCTTCACCATCCCTGTTCATTTATGCCATGAAGAACTCTTGAAATTGAAGAAAGTACCACAAGTCCACAGAAAGAAAAAACACCCGTTTTTGTATGTTATATACATATATATCACATAAAAGTCTTGTATGAAAGTACAGAGGTAGTTCCAACAATGTCAAGCCTAAAGGACCAGTATCTGGATGAAAATCAAACTTCAAGCCACATACGAGAGTAATACCTGGTGCATATAGCTGCGGAAAAGCTCGTTCTGTTTTTTTAATCGTTGAACGAATCGTTTTGGAGCAATAACACCTGTTTTCTTCTTTTGAGAACTAATCTGCAAAAAGAAAATAATCAAATATCAGCTTCAGCATCACAGTTGAACAAAGAAAAATAGTGGTGAAAGCATCACATGTATCAACAGGTAATCAACCGAGGAGACCGAAGAGATGCAACTTTTATGTAACTAACTCCAGCAAAGTCAAGTACCACAGAAACCAGCATGAACAAAAAGAGAGTTCATATAGACAGCAGGTAGTACATATTAACTCTAGAATTGGATAATGACCCAGGTAAATATATTTTATGGCCAAGAATTCACATGTTTCGCTGTTTTAGGCATGAAAATCAAGATGATATTCACCTCAAACATGAAATTTTTTTATGACTTTTTTCAAGAAAACTGACCATTCATTATGAACAGATTGTTCATTAATGGAGTGAAAATGCTTATACACCATCAACTACAAGTTAAATGAAGCTAACAGAAGCTGCATCCATCCAGTGTCATACCAAAATATGCCACAACATGGTAAACTATTCAAAGTTGAATTTATCTTCAAGTCAGAATGATCACTCTCTAAAGCGAAAAGCAATTTACATGACATGCTAAAAATTAAAATTGCTGAACCTGGAGTTAAAAAGACCTAATACTTAAGTGTCCAATACGGATGATTAGCTCAAGTCTTTCAAAAAATATAATATCTCTTTAGTCTTTAAGCTCTAACTGCCTGCTCCTTAAAGCAAAAACCAAAACTGAATGAAAAACAACTATTAATGCTACTATGACAGTGGGTCTAGGAATATAAACATTCAAAACTAAACAAGAAACCAGAAGTACAAAATCCATCTTCCAAATACATAAGATTGTACTTTGTAAAGAAAATGATATAAGCAAAGGATGAGAGTCGTCATTTTCACAGTTAGCACCTGGCTAAACAAGTCTGCGAGGCATGTCAATAGATTATCTTCTGCATCTCCACCATTTTTGTTGTTTGAATAGTAATCTAGTAGCTGCTCACGAAAAGGAACACAAAAGTAAAGTGCCTGCACCCAAAAATGAAATGGAGAAAAATATGTCAAATATTGGCATTGATGCAAGAGAAATCAATGACCAACTTATGATTAAATTATAAAAATACCCAGAAAATACTCATTCTAGAGCCCATGAAAACAGAGTAGTAAGTAACCAGTAAAATAAGCTAGTGCAGATCACTCAATGTGAATAAAGCATACAATATAGACATACAAAACGAACTTTTATAAGGTGAAGTTAGCTTTATCTGTGAATAAAGCAAGGAAATTTAATTCCAAATTGTGACGCATGATACATTGTATTAGTCAACCCCCGTCAGGAACACGATCGCTTGGTCTTCATTACGCAAATAAAAGAGTAGTACATTTAGGCAGTCACAACCGATCAGAAAGCAACCAAGCTAGCAAATTTTGTTTGGCACTACTAATACAACGCACTGCTTAAGTAAACAGTCGGGAATTCAATAGAAACGATCAGATATTCCCAATTCAACATCGATAAAAAAATCAATTGGGAACAGCATCCAGCAGGAGCCAGAGAGCACTTAAAACGAATTCATCCATCCGAAGGTGAAGGAA
This sequence comes from Clarkia xantiana subsp. parviflora, assembly GCA_036873135.1. Taxonomy (NCBI): domain Eukaryota; kingdom Viridiplantae; phylum Streptophyta; class Magnoliopsida; order Myrtales; family Onagraceae; genus Clarkia; species Clarkia xantiana. The sequence continues at coordinate 19,641,765 of JAPTYO010000003.1, forward strand.
AGATTGAAATGATAAGAACCTGCAAAACGCTATTACAGTAGCAGGTATTGCCGAAATTCTCGAGGCCAAAGTACCGCTCGCCTTCAGGGAACTGGTCACCGAGCGCCTTCTCAAGCTTTGAGCCGGCAGCGCCCATCGGAGCACGAAGCGAAGCAGCAGATTGAACTGGAAGAAATATGCGTTAGTCAGATCTTGGGTGGCACCGATTCAGCTCAGAGATTACTGTTCGGTAACAGAAGGACTAGAGAATCAGCAAAAATCGCTGGGCACTGATTGATGGCGATTGATGAATTTGTTTGAGGGGTGTTGTAGTCTGAGGAGGAGAAATTTGGCGAATGAGGGTTTTCTTACGAAGAAAATGAAGCTGAGAAAACAATATTTGGCACTCCACAAAAATAATAATAAGTAATTCGGATTAAAAAAATCACATTTTATTTATATACTCCCATTAAAAAACTAGTTTCTTTACACCCTAAAAATATATAATTGGTAATATATAAAATATATTATTAAGTAAACATGTATTAAAATCTAACTGTTTATTTGTAAGAATATATGATAAAAAAATCAAATAAAAAAATAAAGTTTAAAATATAATTTCCAAAATTATTCTTATAAAGAATATTCAGTATTGAGTCTATTGACCATTCTTCCTCTAAGAATAATTATTATATTCTTTATTCATATTAATTATTTCATATTTATGATTCCTTATTTAGTTTATCAAACATATCATAATTTCTTATTTTGTCTTATTTTTTATTCAATTTATTAAATTAGGGGTGTCAATTAGGCTCGTGGTGCTAGCCCACAAAATGCCACGCGGAAGTAATTTTATAAAACAAGTTTGGAATAAAGAACCGTGAAACAAGTCAATATGTGTTAACTGTGTTGTTTATATTTGTAGTTTAAAAAAATTAAGGTGTTATGTAATAATAAAAATTTAGTAAACGACTAAGTTAGCCAAAAGTTAGATGATATAATAATTTTGGTTAATTTAGCTATGATTTAATAGTTGTATTAAAAATAAGAGCTTATTTTAATGTGTGTTTGCTCCCGGTCATTGAGATTTTTTTTTTTTAAATTTTGAAGATTATAAATTATGTTACACAATTTAAGTTAATTAAGGTTCTACTCTTGTATTGTCATTGGAGTCGGACGATGATAATCTTGTTTAAATTTAAGTGAACGTTTATTAATGTAAATTTTGAAATAAATCTTATTTTAAACAAATAAGCGGAATATATCAAAACTAGGTATTTACCCCGCGCAATGCGCGGGTTCGATATTTTATGTAAATATTATTTCTAATTTTTGTTTTCGGTAAAAAAATATTATTTCTAATCATGTTATTTATTATTATGTAGAAGGTCATCTTCGGTATGTGGTAGTACCGAATAATCATGATCCAAAAACATCTCGAAATAATGATCCAAAAACATCCTTCTCTAGGCCAAAAAAGTATTATTTATTAATCTAGTAAATTCGGTCTCTAGGAAAACTACTCTAGTAAATTTTTTTTCCAAACTCTAGTAATTTTTTTAATCTAATAAATTTATATATTAGTTCACTATACTAAATTCTCTACAATGTACCGATTCATTAATTCAATTAATATCCGGATCTGCTTATTTATGTTGATTAGATATGGACAATATTGTCTGTAAAGTAATCAACTAAAATCACACAAAAATAGCATGTAAGAAAGGTGATGAACAAACCATATATAACTTGCTAAAGTTGTATAATTTGATTCATGCAATTAAAAGATAATAAAGTTTATGCGGAAAAAATTACTAAGCTAATCAATAAAACCAACTGATGAGATAATTCGAAGAATAAGGGTGACAAACATTTGTTTAAAAGGTTAATAACCTATGAAAGGTCTGAATTTTAACCCATGTTAACTGGAGAGGTCTGAATTTTTAAAAGTTAATTTGGAAGGTCTGAATTTTCAACTTTGTTGAACTTTGGTTTTCCGTCCATTTTTTGGGTTAAATTTAACAGAATTGTGTGAAATAACACTTTTACCCCTTTTAATTTTTTTTATTTAATACCTTATTTGAAAAAATGTGAAATGACAAAATTACCCCTGAAGTCACATTAAGAAAATATATTTTTTTTTTTTGCTTTAAGGGGCATTTTCATATTTTCAGGTCAAGCATGTGAGGGGCATACTTTGATAGGATGGCATTTTCGGGATTTAAGTTTATTTCCGGTCACATGCCAAACATGTGACCAAATTCCGTCAGTTTTAACGGCAAAAATTGACGGAGACCTCTTATATCAATAAAGTAGAAACCTCAGACCTCTCTCATATTAACTTTTAAAAATTCAGACATATCCAGTTAACATGAATCAAAATTCAGACATTTCATAAGTTATTAACCGTTGTATAAATCTCAGTTATTCATTTTAATTGATATGATCCCTTGTAACTGTGGCACCAGGGAGTGGAGAAAGTCAAACGGACATCAACTTATACATCTCAACACGACAACACATTATTGACTTTGCACCTAGTTCTACTGTTTCGAAATCTCGCAAGAAACAGAAAAATCCCAATCTACAACTCTTTTAGCTATTGTTGCACCTACTCCAATAATGCATCCGCCTATGCCACCGTCTTCAGGAACATTGAGGCGATGACCCCCTCCTAGTGCCAAAGCTAAGAGGCAAAAAACAGTAACTCGAACTATGCTAATTTCTTGTAACGATATTGTGTTTGTAAAGAAATCATATATGTCAATTCATTACCGACATGTTCTGCTGCATCAATCTAGTCCATACAACACCACTCTGCAGTTACTGGAAGAATTATGGGGGCCAATAAGGACACATCGGATGAACCTGTTGCAGCACCAACTTATGATGACCCACTTCTAATAAAAAAAGAAAGTTTGGATGTATTGGCCTGATGATAATAACTTCTACGAAGCTGTAATTACTGATTACAAAATTAGATCTATATATATAATTAAAATGTTAAACATAAAGATTAAATGAACAATCTAATCCAATTTTATAAAACAACGCAGATATAAGCAATAGAATTAAATCATGATTTAATACAAAAACTATAGTTGATGGAGAAGGAAGAGTAAATGCAGGTTACAAATTAATTAAGATTCAAGATTAGCTAAGAGAGCTGTCTTTCTGCAATCAAGAAACAACCGCACATATGGAATCATATGCAGATCACAAAAAGTTAAAAAAAAAACTCTGATTCGAGCTCTTCTTTGATGCATTTTGACTTGATGGCTCAATTAAATGGAGGTATCAAATTTTCCAAAACGAAATAATACAGTATGGTTGAATTCAAATTGGTTAGTGAAATTTGAGATCTTATGTCCAATAATAATCTTAATCCTTCAATTAGGGACAATTCAAAACCATAGTACATTAAAGAAAAAAGTCTCAGTTTAGGTTTAATTTTAAATGAAGTTTACCATTCTGGATGTACTTAGGTTTGCCATTCTGGATCATCATCCTCGTCTGCAACAAAGGAGCAGAGGTGCTAAGTATTAAAAGGCAAAGGAAACATCATGTCTTGCTTATAGTCGATCGTTCCTGAACACAGACAAATAGGAGGCGAAGAGATTCATACTAATAGCATTGAAACCTTAACATTTGCGGTACTTGAATGAAAGGCAGCCATGTCCAGGTATAGTAAAGTTTAAACTGAATACTTACATGGAAATAAAGTAAGAGCTCGGTGAACGTTTTGGAGCTCCAGAGTTCTTCTTTGACTGAACCTTCAAACCTTAAAAAGAGACTATACATGTATTGAATCAACAGTAAGCAAAATAACAAATAATTAGACAAACCAAGCTATATAGATGTTGCAGATTATGAACATGGAACAATCCCTCAAGAACAAATATGGACAGTAGCAACAATTCATAAACAATGTGTAATCCCTAATTTCCAAGCCGTACCTCCAAGATCATGACAATGTTCAAAAGTTACTCATGATCGTGATTAAATGAATCGATTTTCCGATTGGTATTTCATAAGAGAGACGAACACTAATTCTCCATCAGAATCGCACATATGAAATATTGAATTGATGCCTCCGTTCCGTCCGTCCAAGCCTCTGGAATTGTTGTGCATCCTCCCAATTATCACGCCTGATGTATGGACGCTTGAACACAGATTTTCACTGAACACCAGCGGCCGATAATTTGATGGTCCACAACAGCTGCGATTTGGTATATAGTTTATATATGAAACTGTGGAATGAGGAGCAGGTGTAATTAATTGGGCTGAATTTTGAGAAACTAAACGGCTTAGAGTGATGAAACGACGCAAACATTTGGATTAGAGTGATGAAATGGCGCAGACATTTGGATTTGATGGAGGAAATCGAAAAGTTGGAAACGTTGCAAGGCGAACCAACAGCCATAGGAAAACGAAGCGGGAAGCGGCAAAGAGATGATGAAGAGCGTGAAATCCACGTACCAATGAGGATTGAGATTGCTGACATGGCACTCAATTAGCAGTCTAAAGTCTAATTAAAACCTAAGTGTTACTAAATTATATATTATATAGATAGATCGCGCATGATGAATTTATCAAATCTACACTAAGTCGGTTTTTTTTATATATGATATGATAGTAGATGCAATAATCACTATGGGATATGGATGATATTGCCAACTGGGCTTCTTTATCGATGGGCCTTATCTTGGGCTGGGACTGTTTGGGCCGTAATGTCTATCAACCCGAACCGATACAACTAAAGTCCAAATTAAGTAGCTTGTCGAACCGATGATACAATTAAATTCACCACCCTAAGCATAAACACGGTGTTTGTAAGAGTGAATGACCAAAATAGGCTTCATTGCCAAACTTATTCCCAAACTAGGCTTCTTCAGAAACTAATTCCCAAAATAGGTTTTTTCATTTTTTTTAATCATTTATATTTTTATATTTTACCCCCAAAGTTTATAGTTTGTTACAATTTATCCTAAACCTAAATATCATAGAAGAAATATAAAAAAAAAATTTAAAAATTAAGATAATTAAATGCAAAAGTTATAAACATAAAAATAATAAATTAGTAATTAAAAAAAAATTCTAAAATAAAATATGCCAAAATATATAAATTGTAAAAAAACTGTGATATAAAACGTAAAGAAACTAAATACTCATGATTTTTTAAGTATAAAAATATAAAACCTAAATAAAATATGTTAAATTTGTAAAAATATATAAAATTGGCGAATGAAAAAATAACGGATAAACTAATTTAAATTCAAAAAAACAAAAGAATAAATTTAAGAATGGATTTTAGTTAGTTTTTTTTTTTTTTGCATACTCTTAATGAATATAATTTGCATATCATTATATATTTTTTTTTCAAAATTTAATTATTTTTAAATATTTTTCTTTTAATTTCACATATTTTTTTAGAATTAAAATCTACAAAATTTGTTTGTTTGATTATTTTTTTAATGTGCATTTTTAACATTTAATTAATTAATTTTTATTTCCATTTTTATTTTTTCATACATTTAGTTTCTTTAATTTCATTTTTTAATTATAGTTTTCTGTAGGGTTCATTTGTAACATATTGTAAACTTTAGGATTCAAATTAAATAATATACATTACCAAAAAAAAATGAAAAGACCTATTTTGGGAATTAGTTTCTAAAAGAGCCTAGTTTGGAAAATAGTTTGGTGGAAGAACCTACATTGGGAATTCACTCGTGTTTGTAAAGTATTTTAGAACAATCCAATAAAAGAGGAACAATTTGATAAGTGAAAAAACATTAGGGATCTATTCGGCGTATCCACAAACATGGGGAATCTTAAAAACAATCCAATAAATTTGAAAATTCAAAAATTGTGTTCATTCTCAAACCTCCCTCCCGGAAAAGCATTATAGCAATGGCTGACGGTGACCGCCAGAGCAACGCCGCCAGCCGCCGGAGCGATCTCTTTTCCACCTTAATCTCCGATATCAAGAGTTACTCCGGCAAAGACCCCCTGCTTCCATGGATCCAGTACCAGACCTTCTTTGCTCTACCTCTACGCACTAGACACTACACCTGTACTTTGGTTCAACTTGTTCATATTTCTCATTCTTCCAGATTTATTTGTTCACAGAGGAATCAAGACCTTGAAGGAGTCTCTGCATCCCGAGCTTCTCAAAGAGAAGCTGCCCCGATTCCTTCAGAAATGCACGCAGACATTCGAATCCGATCGGCGCTACAAAAATGACGCGCGCTACCTTCGCGTCTGGTTGGAGCTGGTAATCCCTTCGCCTGTTAGTCTAACGCTTAAGTTCTAAGAAAATTTCTACTTAAGAAATCTGAGTGACACTAATGATAGTTTGAGCATTGAAGCTTGTAAATTTTAACTTGAATATACATGAACAAGTGCATGAGATTTCAGCATTTGGAAGATTTTTACCTGCTTCGGCCTTCAATATTGTGTGTTTTTAGTGACTGCTAATCCTTATGATGAAACATCGATTGTATATTAATGGCTAAGTGTTCAGTCGTGGTACTCTAACAATTAATATTTATGTATCTGCCTTCCCTCAGCTAATATAATTGCTCGATTGTGGTAGTATGTAATCTTATTTTCCTTGAAATTATTGGCAAAAGGTGAGTTACCCAATTGTTAGGTCCCATCCCAGTTTACATAGAGATCTCGAGTTCAATATTCCTCTTCCCTACTATTGCTAATCGACAAAAGGAAAATCTTTGATTTTGACTCTAGTTTGACTCGAATAGATCATTGTTGAATCTTCAATGAGACCTGAAGCTCACTCTTGTATTGTCATTCTTGGATGTATAGATGGATTATGTGGATGATCCAAGTGTCCTTTTGAGAACCATGGAGACTAACAGAATAGGGACAACACGTTCTCTCTTCTATCAAGCATATGCTCTCTACTATGAGAAAATCAAGAAATTCGAAGAGGCCGACAAGATGTACCATTTGGGAGTTCATAAGTGAGTTTCTCAAATCACTTTTGTTGATTAATGAGTAGTAGGGTTGACAGTACTCTTTGGTTGTTGTCTCAACTGTTTATCAGCAGTTTCATGCAACAACTCTTAGATTTGTGAATAACTATAAACTCATTGCATTTTCTGAGGTTCACTTGTTCGATGGAGTTAAGTGTCTGTCTTTGGTGTAGCTGAAAACAGGAAATAGAAATTCAAGCTACTGTTTAAGTCATTTACTACAATAGAGGAGATAAGAAAGACTTCCTTTATTTTACTAGTCAATTCGTGGTTTTATGAGGTTAAAGATATGTATATTTATCATTATTATTTACAAAAGAAATTGGTTTTTGAGGATATAGCATAACCATGTTAAATTGCTGCATTGTTGAATAGTCTTGCAGAACCTGTTAATGACCTGAAAAAATCATATGATCAGTTCCTTCGCCGGATGGAAAAGTACAAGCACAAGAAAGAGAAGGTATGGTTATTCATTGTTGTAATAGTGCTCCTCATGTTGTTGTTTGTAAAGCTGGATTAGACATATATATCTAATTACGTGTTTTATATTGCAGCATCAAGAAAGAAATTTTAACAAGAAATCTCTTTCTTGTCGAATCCCACAAAAAGATAGAATCAGAGATGAGAATAGGCCTCAGGGGGTGGTGTGTCAACCAAGTCACTCAAATTCAATGGTTGGAAACATAAACTTAGAGGTGGAGCAAGTTAATGAACCAGGAGGTGTCTGCAAAGACAATTTATTTAGAAAAGAAAACCATGGACAAGTAATCCGCCGTGATGATTCCATTGTATCGAGTTTTGTCGAGACTGCAATTGTTGGAAAACGCGAAGCAGAAGATGCACGGCATCATGGACTGGTGGAACCCACGATAAACATGAAGGAGGCCCTTGATGACATTAATAGTATGTTCAGTGAGCCAATAGACATTGTTCCACCCAGGAAAGGATTACAAAGAGGGCAAGCAAAGGAAAGTTTGAGGTCCAACAATGGATTCACGGTATTTGTTGATGAAAATGTAGAGAAACAACACATTGGAGAAAACTCCTCAGTGCTGAATCTAAGACCTCAAACAAACCAGATTCAGCAGCAAGAAGAACCACTTGAAATTTACATGGATGATGAAGACAATGATAGAGCTGCTTTTGTGTTTACTTGTCCCAAGGATGTTTCCCCTGAAAGTTGTGATAGACCGAATGATCGACGTTCATTCAGGGGGAAGTTTAGAGGAGAAGACACAGTCGTGCGTAGATTTGTTGGTTCAGCCATATCAGATGAGCCAGTGGTGGAAAATGCTTGTCACCATGGCTTGGTGGACCCAACAATCAACTTGAAGGAGGCTATGGAGGATATAAACAACATGTTTGGTGAACCCATAGAGTTTGTTCGGCGCAAGAGGTCAAAGATTCCCGAGAGAGCTCCAGAAGAGAAACAGGCATGCATGGGATTCTCTATACTTCCTGACAGTGATGATGATGATGATGATGATGATAGTGGTAGTCACAGTTTTGAGCAAGTACCACCAAAACATCCAACCACCACAACAGCTCCAACCAATGGTGGGTTTTCGATTTTTGTGGATGATGAGGCGAAGCTTCTTCCCACAGGTAAGTGTATTCAACAGAAATCTTCTGGTAAAGTAAAAGAAGGTGACTTGTTTGAACCAACTGTGTTTACAAAAGAAGCCTTAGATGATATAAACCAGCTCTTCAGCATGCCATTATAGTTGATCTTAGCTAGTTGAAATTTGCATTGGTGTCTGGATTGTTGGTGCATTGCTCAGGTGTTGTTTGAAATCTAGTTTTGTGCAAGGGTTTTCAAGGTTATGATTCTCTGGATCATATATGATCCCTGTTTATGTATTGGATCATATTTGCTGATATGATGATTGTATTGTATCATTTCAAAATGGATTGTCCCATCTGTGTCAAATTATGTGTTTGGTAACTTAATACTGAAATTCTTTTTTTTTTTTCCCATTAAAGTGGAACCTAGTTATTATCCTCAGCAAACAGTTTTTAATTTTTTAATTTAATGGATTTTTGGAGGATCTTGCAATGCAATGTCTGGTAACTAGGTGTAAATAAGTCAAACTACTCGTAAGTTTCGGAATTGATTCGGTCAAAACTTGAATTTGACTCAGAAATTTGTGTTGAACTGAGCTCGAGTTCAGTTCGATCTTGATAATACTTGATTCGAAATACCTGCGAGCCTAATTAACCTTTATAACATGAATCATTCATTCGAGTCTGAATTGAATCGAACACGATTATTGTAGTGATGAGAATTATTAACTTATTATGACGTCTTACGGGTCAAGTAATTATAAAAAAAAGTACCTTAATGTGATATGTAATGACTTACGAGTCTAATGATGTCAAATTTGGATGCGAACTGAGTTCAAACTTTATAAATTTGAACTCGACCGACTTTATTTTAAAACTCGATACTTTTTAACATACATAATTTATCCAAGTCCAAGTTGAATCGAACACAATTATTGTAGTGATGAGAATTAATAACTTATTGTGACGTGTTATGAGTCAAGTAATTATAAAAAAATAAAAAAAAAAGTATCTTAATGTGATATATAATGACTTACGAGTCTAATGAGTCAAATTTGGATGCGAACTGAGTTCAAACTTTCTAAATTTGAATTTTGTAAATTTGAACTCGACCAAGTTTAAGTTAAAACTTGATGCTTTATAATATATACATAATTTATCCGAGTCCGAGTTGAGTCGAACACGGTTATTACGGTTATTGTAGTAATAAGAATTACTGACTTATTGTGACATCTTATGAGTTTATGAGTTTGGTAATTAAGAAAAAAAAAAGAACTTTAATGTGATATATAATGACTTACGAGTTACGAGTCTAGTGATATCAAATTTGGATGCAAATTGTGTACAAACTTTATAAATTTGAACTTGCCGAGTTTAAGAATTGGGAAGTTGAATGAATAGCTTGTGGTTTCAAAAAAGAGCCGGTCTATTGCCAATTTACAGACAACCCTTATCTTCATAGCCAATCGACCTTATCTTCGTTTAAAGAAAAGCTCCTGAAATTGAATTCCCCCACCTTCCAACTTCTTCTGCTTCTATCCTGCTTAGAGTAGGCGTTTCTGAGAAATCGAAAATGTTAGGTATCTCCATTGCCTCTCCAACAAACCTAACCTTCCCCCCAAACAGAGCTCTCACCAAGTCCTCTTTCACCGGCGTAAGCATCCAGCACCTATGCCCCGTCCGCTCTCTCCGGCCGGCGAATTTGCGGTTGAGGAATTCTTCGCCGTCCTCGTCTGTTGTCATGATGGCCAAGAAAGACGAGGAATTGAAGGAGATAAGGACTAAGACCACCGACCAGATCAATGACGAAGTTGTGGACTTGAAGGGGGAGCTGTTCATGCTTAGGCTGCAGAAATCCGCCCGGAATGAGTTCAAATCCAGCGAGTTCCGCCGCATGCGCAAGAGGGTAATCACCTTATAATTACTCTTTAACTGCTCAAAATACCTGATTGACATTTCTTGCTGATGCCTGTGCTCAACTAACTGCATTAACAGTATCTGGAAATAATTAGGTCTAGTATACATTTAATTACTTCTAGTAGTTTGGTTCTTATTTTGTTGACGAGTCATTCTTTCAAATCTTTGCTATGCAGAAAGTGCAATTGCAGTGAAGTATACTGTAAATGTAGGGATGGATTTACTTTAAAGTAACATCTAGTATACAATGCGTTTTGTATACTTTTAGTGATTGATTGATCAAGAACCTAAAAACAGTAGCAACTATGGGTCATATTGCTAATCCTTGTTCCATATTTAAAATGTTGATATTAGGTGTACCAACTATCTGATTTTTACGTTAAAATCAGCATTTTAAACCATAACAATTTGTTGTTTTCCACTTTTTCGAAGTGTCAGATTTGTTGGTCATGGTTTAAGTTTATTTGATGCTTAAAAAACATGTTTGTTCCGTTTATTTTAAGAGAAAAACGTGTAAATGAACTAATATGATAGTTGGGACACCGAATATCAACATTTTAAGTCTGGGACAACGATTAGCAACATGTCCTATAGTTGCTTTTGTTTTTAAGTTCTCAACCCTTGATACAGTCTTGTTTTAAGAGTCTAGTATCATAGGTATACACATTATTAGGTTTGAGCAATCAAATGCATGTTCTTGAACTATCTTGGTGAGAGCTCAGCTGAGTTACCAATATAGTTGAGGTGAAATCATTTATGATTGTCAAATCTCTCAGGATTAGTAATACTATTGTGTCCACTCCACACTTTCATTCATTTGTTAATGCTGGAGTTGGTTAGTCAAGAAATGTTTCCTGATCCTTATATTGGCTTGGTCAGTCCTCAACTCTCGATCGAGTTAGGCATAGTTAATTAAAGAGAAGCTGAAACTGCGAGCATGAGCAAACAATGCCTCTTGGAATCCCGAAAACTGACAACTGATTAGTTTTAAAGCATCCTCAATGCATGTAAACCGCGTATGAGGTAAAAAAAAAAAAACATTTCTGATTAAGATGAAGATGATTTTAGTGTAGTTCGTTTTAGCTAAAGTCATGCATCAGGTGGTACTACAAGAAAGCATTGATTTTTCGGTTGATGTTAAATGTAAGTGTTAATTAGGGTTTAGTGGTATAAGTGGTGATGATTGAGCAGGTTGCGCGGTTGCTGACGGTTAAGCGCGAAAGAGAGATAGAGGAAGGAATCAAGAAGAGGTTATCGAGGAAGCTCGACAAGAAATGGAAGCGGAGCATCGTGGTAAGACCACCTCCATCACTGAAGAAACTCATGGAAGAAGAGGCTGCTGAAGAAGCTGCTGCTGCAGCTGCTTCTTCTTCTGAGTCTCCTGCTGCATGATGAACCAAGCAATCAATTTTTGTTATTAATTAAATTAATTAATGTAGAAGAAACCATTTGGGGTTGGATAAATACCACTGCTTTTGTGAATTGGTACTTGGGAGTTTTCATGTATCATCATTATTCATTCGTAGAGGTTGTCTGGTTCCAATTTTGAAGCCTTTTATCAAAGGAGTGGAGTTTTAATTGAACGTTTAATTGAAGTTATTTCGGTGTATTATATAAACATAGTCGAAATATGTTCATTTTCTTTTAATCTAAATTAAGTTATAGATAACAACAATCTGTTCAAAAAGTAGCTAATTTTTTAAAAAAATATATAAAGTTCGGTTTATAATTTGTAATTGGATAAATTTCATGTGGCAATTTAGATATGGGATATATCAAGTATAGTTTGTTTTTGTGTTAGGGTTAAAGGGTCTTTTGGTGCCTTATGTTTGTCCACTATTGATTTTTGGTGTAATATGTTTTATTTTGTAGGCTTTTAATCATATGCCTGCATTTTGTAGACTTTTGGTGAATCCGTTTATCAACGGTTAAGTTTGACCGTTAAATAGTTTTATTATGTTCAATTTAGTCCCTAATATTTTTCCGACCACCGCCTAAAAAGTTATGGCCACAACACAAGGCCGACGACCACCTCTCAAGGCCGCCAGAACTCATACAAGGCCGCTGGCCACTATCCAAACCCACTGGTGACCACTAATCGGGGCCGGACGACTCCGGTTAGAGCTGTCCAACCCTAATTGGGCCACCGAGGGACCACCATTCGGGGCCGGACGGCTCCAATTAGAGACGTTCGGTCCCGATTGGGTCACCGAGGGCTCATATCGGAGCTCTGTGGCCCAATCGGAGCCGGACGACTCTAATAGGAGCCGTCTGACCCGATTGGTGGTCACCGGTGGATTTGGATGGTGGCGGCGGCCTTATATGGGTTCTGACGGCCTTGAAAGGTAGCCGACGGCTTTGTGTGGTGGCCATAATATTTTAGGCGGTGGCCGGAAAAAAAAATTAGGAACTAAATTAAACAAAATAAAAGTATTTAACGGTCAAACTTAACCGTTAACTAATAAATGCACTAAAAGTCTACAAAATACAAACATATAACACTAAAAGTCTAAAAAATAAAACATATAAAATCATAAACTCACAAAAACACTCTTTAACCCTTTATTATATATTTTGCTTGGTTTAAGTAGTTATTTATTATTTTATTTAGAGAAAAAAAGAATCTTTAAACCCTAGTTAGTTTGGTAATTTAAGAAAGAATCTCTGAAAAGCTGTCAGAAATCATAATCAATCAACGGTCTCGATTAAAGGGCTGACTGCTACTACATACAACAAAACAAAATCCGCTCTCCACTCAGCAGCCTTCACAGAATCACAGCCACCTTCACATTTCCAGTTTTTCAACTCCACGAAAGTTCAGAGCCAGAGATTGAGAAAGAGAGAGGCTATAGATAGAGAGACGCCATGTGCGGAATACTTGCGGTCTTCGGCTGCATTGAAAATTCTCAGGCAAAGCGTTCCCGTATCATCGAACTCTCTCGAAGGTCTGGTTTCCACTCCGTTCTTCTTTTCTGCATTGCAATTCCGATGCTTGTTGCAACTGGGGCCGTTAAATGATGCATGGTTTCTGAAACTTGGGCGATGCTTGATTGTTCGCATCAACAATGTCTGATATAATCTGTAATTCTCTGCTTCATGTATGTTCTATGTTATGCTGAGCTACTGGATGTCATGATGATAGATTAGTTGGAGGAAGTTATGTTCTATGTTATACTGAGCTACTGGATGTCATGATGATTTGGAGGAAGTAGGAGAAAATTCCATCTTTTTAAGAGGGAAAAAGTTGAGGATGTTGTGAATCAATGATCAGGGAACCTAATGATCCTTGTTTGATTCCTGCTCGTGGCTATTTTTGCATCTATGTTTGGCAATTTCCTAACAAAACAGAATAGAGACAGTTGAATAGTGATTGTGTAGTTGCTAAGCATGATAACATTGACGAGTTTCCTTGTGAATCGAGGGTTTGGCACGTGGCCGTTTTATCTTTTGGCCTCTTTTTCTGCATTAGCCTTATATCTCGTGTTTATGTTTTGTCACTCTTCTTGTGTGTTCAAGTTTTGTCTCTCTTCTTGTATTTTAGTGTTAGTTCTCTCTTTGAGTTTCTTTTAGCTTAAGCACTTGACTTCAAGCGTCTATCAAGTGTAGGTTGCGGCATAGAGGACCAGACTGGAGTGGCTTGCACTGTCATGAGGACTGTTATCTGGCTCATCAAAGATTGGCTATTGTAGATCCTGCCTCAGGAGATCAACCTCTGTATAACGAGGACAAGACTATTGTTGTAACGGTATGTCTGCCATGAATCAGTACTTTAGTCTTAATTTTGAGATAATTTGACATTTCAATAATATTCTTAATCTAGTAAAAGTAACCTAGTGTGCTGTCAAAATGTTTGTTAGTTTTATTTGTAATAGTGTAGTTTGTTTCTTTCAGTGTATTCAACCATTTGTCAATGTGCTTGATGGTTTTTAACTTGTACTAGTAGACACTGATGTCCAAACTCCTTGTCATAGACTAGTCAAGTTCTTTATCCTTGAACTCAAATATACTAGTTATCAATAGAATACTTTGTCTTCAAGCATGAAGACATAAAAAATTATGTAATGCATGGACAATGATCTATAGGTTATTATTGCTAAGTGATTAAGTACATGAGGTTGAGAGATGTATTGATACTTGAAAAGGGTAAAATTGTTAGTGAACTTTTAAATATTTGTGTCCAACTGACTGCTTATTGTTTTTAAGGTCAACGGAGAGATCTACAACCATAAAGCTTTGAAAGAGAAGCTGAAGAACCATCAGTTCCGAACAGGAAGTGACTGTGAAGTCATCGCACATCTTGTAAGCTTCACACTATTATTTACAGTCACCCTCTTAATGATGTGAATACATTGGGGATTATGGTAAAGATCCAGAATCATATCAATAGATGCAATTCTATAGCTTCATATCAGGAAGTATTTGAAAGTCCAGTTTCACAGGATTATACCTGCTGGGTGGATGGAGAGTTAAAGTCCGTTTGATAAACTTCATTCTAATGATATATTGAGCTAAAGTTGATCTATTTGTGTTGGCTTCTTCAAAGTTCTGAACTCTTTATTATTACAATTTCTTGTAGTATGAAGAACATGGGGAAGAATTTGTGGATATGCTGGATGGCATGTTCTCCTTTGTGCTTCTTGACACTCGCGACAAGAGTTACATAGCTGCTCGGGATGCTATTGGCATAACACCACTTTACATTGGATGGGGTCTTGATGGTATGTGGTTTTCTTGCCTACAAATAAGTGAGATAATAAAGGTGAAGCTGCAATAACGCGAAAAACAAAAATTTAAGAAATAACTGAAATGAAATACTAAGCTGAATAAATGGGGAGCACTGTCTTTTTTCAATTGTGCTAGTGACAATAGACTCGAACTGACCTATTTACATTATTTTTCGACCTGCTGAATAGGGAGGGACATAACTCTACATTACTGATATCTTAGTTTTTTTGCCCAGAATCCATATGCGACGTTGAACCAGGCTGTTAACTTGGTCTCTTTTACTGTACAGGCTCTGTCTGGTTTGCATCAGAAATGAAAGCACTGAGTGATGACTGTGAAAGGTTCATATCATTTCCTCCAGGCCACATATATTCTAGCAAACAGGGTAACATTTATATGCATTGATTTACTTTTATATTTATCCAAGTTTCTAATATTTCCAAGTGACACTTATGGTAATGCTGATATATGTGCTAAGAAAATATTCTCTAAAATTTTGTACTTGGAGTTTCTTATCTCTCGTCCATGTATGCACTAACTCATCTTTCCCATAAAAAAAATTTGCAGGAGGGCTTAGACGTTGGTACAACCCTCCATGGTTCTCAGAGCAGATACCATCAACTCCATACGATCCCCCTGTCCTCCGTACAGCCTTTGAGAAGGCAAGCTCTTGATTGTTAATTCAATTGAGGATTATGCAAGATCGTCGCTAGGTCTTCCCATCATTAAATGTCTTGACGGTTATTGTTTTATGATGTGATGTGTTCAGGCTGTGAAGAAGAGACTAATGACTGATGTTCCATTTGGCGTACTTCTCTCTGGAGGTTTGGACTCGTCGCTTGTTGCAGCAGTAGCTCAACGCCACTTGGCTGATTCTGAAGCTGCCTGTCAGTGGGGTTCGCAATTGCACTCCTTTTGTGTTGGCTTAAAGGTTTAGTAAACAAACTTCACATATTTATACCATCCACAAATTTCGCGTGCCAGTCAATATATCTATCTATATACCATATTCCTTTTCATAAAGCTTCACATATTGTTTTTGTCTGATTTCTATTTTACCTCATATATGCAGGGTTCACCTGATTTGAAAGCGGGTAAAGAGGTTGCAGATTATCTCGGGACCCGTCACCATGAATTTCACTTTACGGTCCAGGTATGCATCTTACCTCTCAGAGAAATAGAAGTAGTGCATCATTTGTTGTGTTAAAAAGTTTAATTGTTGCTATCAGGAAGGACTAGATGCTCTTGAGGAAGTCATTTACCATATTGAAACATATGACGTGACCACCATCAGGGCCAGCACCCCAATGTTCCTTATGTCAAGAAAAATAAAATCGTTGGGTGTAAAGATGGTTATATCTGGGGAAGGGTCAGATGAAATTTTCGGAGGCTACTTGTACTTTCATAAAGCGCCTAACAAGGTGGAGCTTCATGAAGAAACTTGCAGAAAGGTATCCTTCTTCAAAAAAGCTATACTGCGCTTTATAATCCCTATTTTATTACTGATTTATAATTGAACAGATTAAAGCTCTTCACCTGTACGATTGCTTGAGGGCGAATAAGTCCACTTCAGCATGGGGTGTTGAGGCACGTGTTCCATTTTTAGATAAAGAATTTCTTAACATTGCGATGGACATTGATCCAGAGTGGAAAATGGTACGAGTCTCTCTTTGTATACATATGATTTCACTTAGTAAAACTTAAATTGCAGGCATTGGAAGTTCTTCCATTGAGCTATTTCTAGTTTACTTGAGCAAATTTGTATCGCTGTGTAATCACAGATCAGGCCTGATCTTGGAAGGATTGAAAAGTGGATCCTGCGCAATGCATTCGATGATGAGCAAAACCCTTATCTTCCAAAGGTATGTTTTCTTTATTAGCATTTGTTTCTGGAAAAATGTCTTCGAAATATAACTATGAATGTTTGTTTCTGGTTTATCAGCACATATTGTACCGACAAAAAGAGCAGTTCAGTGATGGTGTAGGGTACAGTTGGATCGATGGCTTGAAAGATCATGCTAATCAGCATGTATGGTGCCCTCTCCAAACCTCATTTATTACTTTAAGCAGTTTGTTTCTAATAAAGCATTTAGATTTAATAATACTGTAACTTTTTGCACGAATTGCAGGTTACAGATGCAATGCTACTGAACGCAAGCTTTATTTACCCAGAAAACACTCCAAC
Source organism: Clarkia xantiana subsp. parviflora (assembly GCA_036873135.1). NCBI lineage: Eukaryota > Viridiplantae > Streptophyta > Magnoliopsida > Myrtales > Onagraceae > Clarkia > Clarkia xantiana. The sequence goes on from JAPTYO010000003.1 coordinate 19,659,132, forward strand.
CACTAAAGAAGCCTACTATTACCGATCTATTTTCGAAAAGTTATTCCCTAAGGTATTATAAGGAAACCAACCAAGCCAAGTAATCTTTGACATGAACTTTTTTATCTGATTGGCCATAAAAAACTTTTTTTTTGTCTGCTTGGCCAAAAAAAAACTTTTTTTTTTGTCTGGGATGTTGTTATATGATTTTTTTGTTGGTTTACAGAATGCTGCAAGATCCACGGTTCCTGGAGGACCGAGTGTGGCTTGCAGTACTGCGAAAGCTGTTGAATGGGATGCAGCATGGTCGAAGAATCCCGACCCTTCAGGCCGTGCAGCGCTGGGCGTTCATGAAGCTGCATATGATGAAGCTCCAGCAGCTGACTCCAAGACTACATTTTCTGCTGCATCTAGCAATGGACTATCCTCAAAGCTACAATAATAAGTTGTGGAAAAGGTAACAATACTTTGATTGAGAATTGGGGCTCATTGACACAATAGAATGGAAGTTTAGGTAAAGTGGTTTCAAAATTGACCTGGGTTTAAAGCATTATAATCTCAAATGGAAAGCTCTTAGATTATAAGTTCTGTAGAACAGTGAAAAATTGCAAAGTTTGGTAATATCTTTGTATTTGTGTTCTGTTTGGTAACATAGAAGGGTGCTTGTTAAATAAGTTTGGGTTGGTTGGTTTTGCTCTTGTTCAGTAGATGATGCGTTTGTTTTAGGGACCCCAGAATTGTTTTTCTTCAAGTGCAGAAATATTTAGGGTTAAGAACCTATGAAAGGTCTGAACTATCACTCATGTTAACGGTAGAGGTCTGAAATTTAAAAAGTTAATAACAGAGGTCTGAAATTTCTGTTTTGTTGATAACAGCGTCTCCGTTAGTTTTTTCCGTTAAAACTAAGGAAATTGGTCACATGCTTGGCATGTGACCGGAAATAAAATAAATTTCCAAAAATGCCCTTCTATCAAGTGTGCCCCTCACATGCTTGGAGTGAAAAGACCAAAATGCCCTTGAAGCCACCACGGTACTCCGGCGACCACCACCGTACTCCGGCGACCACCACCGAGGCTCCGATTGGGCCAAAATCGGAGCCACCAGCCCCGATTGGACTCCGATCGGAGCTTTGTGGCTCTGGTCGGAGCCACAGTGCTCCAGATCGGAGCTCTGTGGCCCCGGCCGGAGCCACAGAGCTCCAGATCGGAGCTTTTTGGCCCCGATCGGAGCTTTTTTGCTGAGGTGGTGGCCGGAGTCGGGTCGCCGGAGCCGAGGTGGTGGTCGTCGGAGTCGAGGTGGTGGTCGCCGGAGTCGGGCGGTGGTGGCCGGAGTCGGGTGGTTTTAATTTGACTTTAGGGGTAAAATTGTCATTTCACATTTCCTTAAATAAGATATTAAATAAAACAAAATATTAAAGGGGCAAAAATGTCATTTCACACAATTCTGTTAAATTTAACCCTACAAATGGACGGAAAACCTCAAATCAACAAAATTGAAATTTCAGACCTCTGTTATTAACTTTTTAAATTTCAGACCTCTCCCGTTAATATGGGTGATAGTTCAAACCTTTCATAGGTTCTTAACCCAAATATTTAATTGGATATTTGTTGGATTCATTTCTGTTTCACATATAGGAAAAAATGGTTGGTAAATTATTATTATTATATATATATCTTTGAAAAGTTAAAGTTGTCTAATTATAAAATTTTAATTTTGTATTTTTTATGGTTTTTTTATGAAATAGCCTTCCAATTTTTTCCTGGGATTTATTCAGTCTTTATTACGTTGAAGAAGAGTTTTTTAGGTTTTTTTTGTCATTTTACAAGTTTACAGCTAAAATATATAACATGTTTGGAAAATATTGTTTTTTATATTAATATATTTTGAAATGTATATGTTTCAAACGGCGGTATAATTACTATGTCATTCAGTTATCCGTTCAAAATTGTCGTAAAAAAACATTTCAAATGAACAAAATTAACTAAGTATTGTATAAAGTATCACAACTAAGCCCTAATGACTTATATTAATCTTACAATTGAGTCAAATCAAACGTTATACTTTTGATATATAGAAAGAAAAAACACGGTTAATTATGTAAATTTAAAATGTAATTAATAACGAATTTAGTAATTATTTTTTTGGCCAAACAAATTTAGTAATTGAAGTACTAATTCCTTTTATACAAGTGTCCATCCAAAAATTATCTTCATTATGTGTATCATATATGATATATATCTTAGTAGAGTGTTAATCTAATACTTTCGAGCAAACAAACCCTAAATCTGCACTCAAAACAGTGCAGCAACAGCAAAAGCATCGTAGTAATCCTCACAACTATGAACATACAAATCTTGACAATCCCTACATCTGCACTCACCCGCCCTTCTATTTCTCCTCCTCCCTGTATCCATCTTTCCTCCCGAAACCCTAAAATCACTCGAAACCCTAAAATTACTCAAAACCCTAAAATGATCCAAAACCTTCACTCCCACGCAAATCGACGCCGGCAGCCGATTCGCGCCCTCATCACCATCGCAATCCACCCACACCTCCAACTCCATGTTCGGAGCTTCAAACACTCTTCTCCACGGAACCTCGGCTCGTCCCACCACCTTCGATTTCTTCGATAAAAGCCGTCTCGACCTCTGCCTCAGCTCGAACACCACCGACGCTTCTGCCATGACGGCGGCTATGGAGTCGTCTGATCCGTTGCATTTTATCGAGAAGGTTTCGTTCCAAGAACAGGTAGGAGATGATTTGATCTCTTTGGTGTTGAGGCTGTTTTTGGAGAAAGAGAGGTAGAATCTTACGAAAAGGTCGGATTTTGGTGAAGGTTTTTTGATGTTCTTGGCTTGGAGGATTGTTAATTCGCAGGTGAATGATGAAAGCTTCTTAGGTATAGCCATTTTTGTTAATGTAGACTGGATTTGAGTGTTTACAGAGGAGAGGAGAAGAGAAGAGAAGGTTTATGTTTATATCATTTGATTTGATAGTTAAGTTATGGTTTGAAGGTAGCAGATGATGGTTTTATATGAGGGAGGGAAAAGCCATCTATCTTATTGTTAGCTTTTTTTAATAAAATATTGATAACTTAGTGGTACAAATGATTCTTAGAATCTGATCACAACTATAATTTATGAGATTCAGATTACATTTATTTGCTATATATATATATAATAATTAATATCACTAAGCTCCATTTCCTCTCAGTTCACAACTTCACATGGTATAAAACTGATGGTAAAAGTAAATCATAGAAAAAAAATTCACTGAACCGATATCACTAGTTAATACTTAATAGTATTGAATTATAAAAAATAGAAAAAAAAATGGTATTGTATACTTTCTCTTATTTCGTTGCAACACAATATATATATATCATTAAAAGAATCTCGGAGAAATATAACTTTGAGATCAACTCTATAAACTAATTGATACCTCTTAACCTTGTTAATTATTACTATACAATTATTAAATTATGGGACTGTTATGAAGAAAAAATGAACTTTGAGTATACCATAAAAAATAATCTGATTTTTTTTTTTTACAAAGGTAAAGTAAATTATATTAATTTTTTAATTAAAAAGTGGTAAATTTACAACTTTTTAATTGATATATGAATTTTAAAAGTCATATGTGCAATATCCATAAAATGTATTTTAATAAAAACTAATGTGGATTGTTGATTATGCATCACATTTAAACGCGTGTTAAGAAATTTTTTTTTTTTTTTTTTTTTAAATAACTACTAAGAAACTCGGAATTACCCACCTATTCGGTAGCCAATCGAATGCGTATCACGACTTTGATGATCTGGGCCTATAGTGTGTTGATTATGGATTCATCACTACGATTTTCTCACAATATTTAATATTGGTACACATCTATCTATTCAACTATAAAGAGGCATTATCGTGTTTTTAGTATTTTTAGTAAACCAACCTTTGTGATTACGAAGGGTTAATTTATTCATTCCTAGGTGAAATAATACTATCGTTAAGCACTTTTTATAATCTATAGATTCTATACTATTGGTGTAGCGTTAGGCATAAAGTGGCTAGCACTATATATATAATCCTAATTAAACATTTTTTTTAATATTTTTTTTCCCACCCTATTTAAAGAAATTCAGAAATCACAAACTAGGTAAACCTTACGAGTAAAGCAAGTCTATCCATATAAATATGGTAGGGGTGAGCGGTTCCGGGTACCCAGTACTTTTAGGGTATCCCAGAACCAGACCAATACTAAACGGTTCCTAACTTTATTACCCAGAACCGTACCAGAACATTTAGGAACCGGAACCGTACCAGAACCGTTAAGAGCCGATCGGTTCCGGGTACCCGTTAAGGAATCGGTTACAAATTTTCAAACTAAATAATATAATTTTAGGTACTAGTTGGAACCGGGTTCTGGATACCCAGTTGGAACCGGGTTCTCGGTAGCCAATTGAAACTGAAATTTATGTTATACCAAGTGAATCATAAAAATAATTATAACATTTTCCACAAACCAATTTTAAATTTGTTAAATGTTTAGTGTTTTTTTAATTTATATATATATAACGGTTCCGGTTCCGGGTATTTGGGTACCCGAAAACTTATCCCGGAACCGGAACCGAAAATACCGGTTCTTGAAATTTAATCCCAGAACCGTACCAGAACCATTTACATCTACCCGGAACCTACCAAAAGACCGGTTCCGGTTCCAACTGGGTAATTTGCTCACCCCTAAAATATGGTATTTAAGTTCTTAACTAAAATTATTGTTTTAAAACTCAAATCGCTAAAATGTTAAGAATAGAAAGAAAAAAGAATTATAACCAAATATTTTATTCTTAATGAACTAATATAGTACGAGTGAGTGAAGATTATTCTAAATATGAAGCAAACAAGTTACGAGTTTCTAGGAAGAAAAAAAAAAGTCTACGTTGCACGCGTTAGTTGACACAATTTTTTTTTGGTTGAATAGTTGACACAAGTTCCACTAAGCTAACTATACTACTAATTGGTAATTCCATGATTATAATTATAGAAAATCAAGGAAAGCACTACAAAGTAAATCATGGCCTTTTATGTTAGATTGGATTCTTGAGATTGTGTTTGATCCCTTCAAGATCTCCAAAGGTCACAACCCCACTAGCTAGCTAATACCTTTTTTTTTAAATAAAAGAAAAATGTATATACAAAAGTGGTACACTTGCAAGAAACTATTATTTGCCATTTTTCTACAAATTAAACTTCATTACTCAGAAAAAGAATGCAACAGTAAATAATATCAAGAAGGAATCAAGCAACCAACTTTTATATAGACACAAAAAAAGAACCAAAATGGCTACTATCAGTCTATAACACAGTTACTGTTCAAAATCCAAAACCCATCAAGGTTTCTATGTACTAAAACTCACACAAGCCCCCTCTTTCATTCAACAACAAAGCACAGCAACCACCCTTCACACTCAATGCATTCACAATCACAACCCCAGAAAAACAAGAAAACTAAAATCTTGAAAAGAAAAAAAAACAACAATATGTTCTAGAAAGGAAGCTCTACCTGGCTGAATGAATATCTTCCCATCCATCATCTGCTTGCTCATCTGAAAGGCAATGAATGTAGTTTCATGCAAGTGGCTCATTCCATCACATTACAATCTTTCCTCAGCTCTCATCAGACTTCTTCTTCCGCGAGCTGCAAAATTTGTGCAAGCTCTATGTTTGTAACATCTTATGATTCCGATATATATATATATATATATATATATAATAAAGGGTTAAAGAACCTAAAAACAGTCTCAACTATAGACCATGTTTCTAATTGTTGTTCCGGATTTAAAATGTTGATATTCAGTGTACCAACTATCATATATGTTGCTTTCCACTTTGTTCGACTGATTTTGGCATCAAAACTGGCATTTAAGCAAAAACATTTTGTTTTCCAATTTTCAGAAGTATCGAATTTGTTGCTTATGGTTTAGGCTTTTTTGATGCTTAGAAAACACGTTTTGTTCCATCAAATTCAAAAAAAATGTGAAAATCACACAATCTGATAGTTGGTACACTAAATATCAACATTTTAAACCTGGGACATCGATTAACAATGTTTTTAGATTCTAACCCTATAATAAATTCATAATTCAACTAGCATGCATTGCAGAATAGAGAAGCATGGATCAACTGTGGTTTACTAACTAGAATGTGTATAGGGATGATGCATTATATATGAAAAGTACCTTTTCTTTTAGGTTTACTATCAATTTCCTCATCCTCATTCTTCCAGTCACTGTCATTATCATCAGCATCCTCGTCTTCTCCAATTCCATCATTACCAATATCACTTTCACTGGCTGTCTCCCATTCCGAACCATCACTCTGTTGTCCATAACCATCATGACCATCTCCCTCACCGTGAATACCACCATGTTTCACAGCTGCCTCTCTAAACAGCCAAGCTGCTCGCATTTGCTTCTTCACCAACCTTTCAGCATAATCAGGAACCTTGTTCTGTCTCGAAGAGAGATCCGGGTCATTTGTCTGTGAGCACTCGTTTATGAAAAGAATCGCATCTAATAAACTCTCCTTTGCCAATCCAAGCATGTCGTATGCTTGAGCTCTCCTCCAGAGGCTTTTAGCATGTCGGTTCACAGGATTGTGGAGACAAAGAGCTCGTGTGGCATCGCTTATGGCAGCTAAAGGTTGCTGCAGAAGAAGGTGGCACTGTGCTCGGTTACTGTAAAGTACAACTCTCTCCTTTTTCGATCGCATCGGACAAAGGGATAATGCTTCAGAGTACTTTGATGCTGCTCCTGCTATGTTTCCTGATGAGAAGAGAGAGTTGCCTTCAAGCTTCACCACAAGTGCTGCTGCTTGCTTTATATGGAGATCCTCCTTTGGCATATTCTTTTCCCATTTCAATCTCTGTCGGCAACTTAAAAGTTCTTCTACTTGATCTTTTGAACGGCTACTAAGAGAACTACGGCTTGATGCTTGTGATTGAATGCATTCTTCAAGGACACTGACAATGGAGTCCCCTAGCTTTTTCTGATCACCAAGAGTGTTAATGTCTGCGAGATCTACTAGTGCTGGTACTGCTTTATCAACCACCTGAATGAAAAGAGCTAACCATTAATTCACTAAAAGATGTTTTTTTTTCCTAAAGTAGCCCAGCCATATTTATTCTAGCATTTATAAGAAGTATGATCGATTTCTCAGATAAATCCTAGGAAGTATCTTAATTTCATTACAGTGGCAGCAGTTATAGCTATCACAAAACTATGCTCAGTGACAAGAATCTCATACAGCAGAAGACAAACATCCATGCATGAAACCATACAACGCAGGAGTTAAATACCAAATAACCAGAAAGGATACCAAGAGGGATCAAACAGACAGGAAAGCTTAGGGCAGATTGGAAAAACCATCTTAAAACACAAAAAGCCTCTTTTCCTCCAACTGTGTACATATAAAAACTAAATAAAGAACAAATGGTGGACTTTTTATTTTAAAAAAATGGGGATTCAAACCCTGTAGTTTACATCTTAATTATACTCATTTAATAAATAATGGCAAGACATTTTGTCCCCTGTTTTGTAAATTGGCTCAGCCATTGATAACAGTGGAAGTGCAACGAAAACAACAACATAGTGTGAGTAACAGCAGGGCGTGATAAAAAAAAAGGCTTTGGATGAGAATATCATTAAGAAAACACAGGGAAGTAACCAACAAGTCCCAAACTTCAAGCAGAATTTCGCAGATCATAGCATTTATGAAGCTAATAAGACTAGATGGAGAAAAAGAAACATCAACATTTGTCTTGAGCAAATATACAATTACCTTATGACAGGTACTTGAGTCTTGAAGAAGCCAAAGGAGACAATCTATAGCCATATATTGCCAATCATCAGACGAACGGGCGATGTTGCACAGGGCTTCTACTATACCAGGACAATTAGCAACAGGTGCCCGACCAAGTTTATGGTGACAAATTGTCCTCAGCAGACCAATACCAGCAGGCGAGTTTTCATTAACAAGTCCACCCCACATTCCTGGAAGCTTTACGAGAAACTCAGGCTTGCAAATTGTGGTAAGAAATTCGGGTTTGAAAGCAAAGCAGTTGATGAGCTGAAGAGACCAACACTGCAACTGACTAGCCCATTCCTCTGCCTTTCTGGATTCCATCTCGACACCACCCATGCCTCGAGTAAGGAGATCACAGTGGTAACTGAGTCTTCTGTCAGCAAATTGGTAAAAATGTGAGTAAACTATTTCTAGAGAACTCATTGCCAACTGTATAGACAGCTCGAGGATTTCACCATGACTTGCCACCGACTGGAAAGTGCTAGCATATGTTGCTAAGTGCCCTAGAGCTCTCACAGCTACTCTCTGTTCAACCCAGGTCAATCTTCCTCGTAAGAGTTCTATCAATGGTGGGATCACCCCAGCATGAACAGCTCTCTCTGCAAATTCTTCCATGTTCATAGTGTATGATCCAATTATATGCGCTGCATAATACGGAATATAGATATTCTGGTCATGTGAAAGCCACCGTCGATTCTTCAGGCCCTTCCAAATAAGTGCATCCATGCACTCGAATATTCCCAATTCGATAAACTCGGGATCATTAGGGTGAGCCATAGCAGTGTTCCAAAGACCACTAATGGGGAGGACCTGACCATCATCATCTTGTGAAGGAAGTTCTCTGAAGAATTTGAGAATACTTGCTCTACGCTTATTAGGGTTGCCTTCCTTCATGACACAAAAGAAGCATCCAGGGTATGGACAGTCTGCGGTAGCTTTTTCCATGATTAAATTATCCAATTACTCTGGTAGAGCATTAGTTGTTCCTTATTGGCGAGGCATCACTTCAAATGACTTGTGTGACTCATCACTACACCAGAGGAATACACTAGCTTAGCATTTTGAAAGACATGAAATAGAAATAGCAGGACAAAATTCTGTCCTCCAAAACAAAATGTTGCAGATTTCAGATAAAAACTGACACTCAGCAAAGTCGATCTAACAAGGAAAAAATAAAAAAGAACGGGATATATATATATATATATACTCTTCCATACTTAATGGCAGAATCCAATTACCAAATTATGATTACCAGAGAAAAATACAGATATACACAATTGAGGAATGAATAATTGAATTGGGGCTTTACTAATTTCACTAAGTATTAACAAGTTCTTACTTCTTCGACTAATAAAACAAGTAACATCAAGATTGCGGGCAAAGTTTGTAAGAAATTTGACATTTTAAAGTCTTCTAGAATTTATGTGCAAGTCTTCAGTATTAACGGACAAACTGTTCCCACCATTTGGTGTGGACAGTTATGGCCTCTTTGATAAGGAATCGGTATTCAACTCACTGTATTCAATCGAATCAAAACAACAAATAAATTGTAGGCTACTGCTCAATTACCCAACTATGTTGGCTTAAGACACTGAATCAACAAAAGAGAGAGCCACAGATCTAAATCAAAAAGCTACAGACCTAGCTTAGCTGACACACATTCCGAAGCAGATAGACTGCACAGTTCGATGGGATCTAGCCCTTAAAGGCTACAACCCTAATATGCTGCACCAAAGTACATAAAATTGACTGAAGAAAGATAAAGAATACACTTGGATGATCAAGACGGAGAAACTGAATCCAAATGTAGTCCAGTAACCCACACTAGTCAGCAATTCACAGCTAAATCCATACCAGAAACAGCTTGAGATGCAACTGAAGGCGAAAAATGAGGTTGAAATTGATCTGAGAGACGAGATGGAGGAAATGGTAAAAGAGACCTACCTCAATCGAAACGGAGAAAGATAACGAATGTGGACGGAATCTGATGCATAGCCGCCGCAGCTGCAGATGATACAGTGGAAGCACAGTGAAATGAAAGTGGAGAGACGTGCGGCGGCGTAATGAGCAAGAGTCTCTCCGAGAGAAGTGGCGAAGAACACTTGTGTTGTGTGTCTCAGACAGAGTATAGGCCGGGGGATCCATTACCATTACAGGCGAGGCGAGTTTCAAAAAGAGGACAGTATTTCACGCGCTGAAAGTCCACGTATCCTCACGCGCGATGTCTTTATTTTGCGGCTTTGTCGGAGAATGTTTTCGTTAAAGTAAATTGGCCCAAATTCAAATATTATTGTTGTTATTTGTTAGAAATAAAACGTATTTCTTGTTTAATCAGTTCGAACTTATGATTGAATATAGTTAGGGGTGAAACCAAAAACCGCTGGGTCCGAAAAACTGGTAATAACCGAACCGGTCCGGACCGAAAAAACCGAATCCGTAATATTCGGTTTGGTTTTTGGTCGGATTTTTTTTACTCTAGTTTGGTTTTTCGGACCGGTTCGGATTTTGAGCTTTAAGGACTGTGGAGACCGAACCGACCGTTATACTAAATTAAATATATACAATATATATTATATTAGTTGATAATAATAATATAATTAATTAATTAGGTTAATGTAAATTGTAAAAGAGGCACTTATGAATATTTTTTTTTTTATACTTTTAGTTTATAATTTATTTAATTATATTAATGGACGTTATTTATCATTTTTGGGTTGATATAAACATGAAAATAATGAGAATTTTAAATGGTAATTTCTATTTTTGGATTTTTGGTTTAAATCCGAAAACCGAACCGAAAAACCGTACTACCAATGGACGGTTTATTTTTCTTCACACGGTTTTTTGGTCGGATTTTTTTTAAGTAAAAAAACTGGACCGAATATATAAGTACCCGACCAAAACTAACCAAAATCCGGTCCGACCGGTCCGGTTTCACCCCTAAATATAGTTATTTATACTCCAATATTCTTCATTAAACTGTTTGTAAATATCGGTATATACCGGACTTATTACTTGGTTCGTATACATGGGCTTTATGTCCGGCCCAACTGGTCTTTCAATAGGGTTTTCTTAACTTTTTTTTCTTAAAATGTTACCGTCGGAATTCGAACTATCGGTTCTAATACCACATGTTAGTGAATAAGACGTACGCTTTAACCAATCAGCTCATAAGCTCAAACTTGTGAGTGAAGGTCTTCGATATACTGTTATTCATACTCTAACAATTATGTAGTTGGATTGGCAATGTCGATGACTCTATCCCGTCTTAAACCCGTCTTACTCGCGATTATACACTATCCCAGTATATCAGTATCCTTAACCGGATTATCTAATGAGCCTCTCATTTACGACGGAACTTCATTCTTGATGTCATACAAGAGGAGGAGCACATCAAGTGAATGATCTCAGTGCGAACCGTTTACTCAAGAAGAAACCTTAAGCACGTGATACCACTATTGGATGGGCTCTTTTGAATAAAAATGTATATGTGTATTAAAATAATAAGTGTTAGGTTATGAGATCTAGGTCAACGGGTTGTCGGCTTTGATCTCACTCCTTACTGGGGATGTGTGTAATCCGGTATTCTTGAGTTGCCCTGTCTTAGCCTATGTCTTTCCTTCCTTCCTTCCTTCCCTTGCTTCTTCTCTCCTTCTACCCTGCAGAATGGGCAGTACCAGACACGGAGGGGGGGGGGGGGGGGGTGCCTGGTGAACCCTCTCCGATGCCTAAGTCAGTATTCTTTTTAGAGAGATAAACTAGAGAGATGTCAGAGCAAAATAATCCAAATTGCCAAGATGTCCAAATGAATTGTGGAGGTGGGGTATTTATAGGCAACGGTGTCATTAAGGTGGCTTAATGACATCGTTAACCTCTAAACACAGTTAATTAACCTTTAAGCACGTAATTAAGACCTTAGGATACGGAGAAGGTAGGCGGCGTGAACCGAGTGTGGGTGTCTGAAAATAGCGCAGGGGCCCTTGGGGGGGAAGAAATCCGACCCCCAAGGGTAGGGGTTGGGTGAGGGCACCCAACCCCTCCTAGGGGGGATGGGGTTGGCCAACCCCATCCCTCCTAGGAGAGATCGGGTTGGCCGACCCGATCTCTCCTAGGAGAGATCGGGTTGGTCCACCCGATCTCCCTTAGGAGAGATCGGGTTGGCTGACCCGATCTCTCCTAGGGGAGGTCGGGTGTGGCCACCCAACCTCACCTAGGTGAGTTTGCCCCGGTCGGACGAGCGCTCCGGCCTCGTCCGAGCCGTTGATGTGTTCGCAAAGTGTTCGGGTTGAAGTTTCGATTTACAATCATTAATGGGATGATAAAAATACAAAGGTTTGGAAGTCAACGGGTTCAAATTGGGCGTATATCCATCACATGCCCCCGAGTCAACCAATGGCTTAACCCTTGATTGACTCTATTTCAGGATGGTATGACACGCGCAATTTGAAACCGGGATTTTACCTTCTTGTCTGCATGCCTACTTACCCATGGATGCGTGCCTCTGACTTTGCCCCCTGGCTTATGAGATAGAGGAATTGTAAACGTCAGAGTAGCGCGGACGTGTGCCTAGGCACGCGTCCGTCTGAGGTGGGAGTAATAAACTTATCCTTGCTATAGATGCATACTCAAAAAATACACACTTGCACAGGGGTGTGATACGAATGCAACTAGATGACTTATGCTTCAAGTTCGTGCCGGGATTCTATCTAGGTGAGGAAAAATTTAGTTTTGGCTAAAAATTTTCCTAAGTGTGGAATGCTCAAAAATAAAACTATCTTGATAATTTTTCTAAGTATGGAGATATACCTAGTTATAATTGAAAGGGATAAAAATGATGGCTTTTCCTTGGCCCTTAGATTTTATTTAAGGATAAATGGATGGTGGTGATTAAAACCCTCTAAAAAACCCTATCATCCTTTTAACATAAAAAAGGAGAGTTAGAAAAATACCTCCAAGAGTCACCATAGCCACCATCTTTCCTCTTCACTCACCCTTAGAGAGCAAGAAAGGTTGGAGAGCACCCCCAAGGTTAGGGCCGGCCGGAATTTCCACCAAGAGGCAGAAATCCGACCAGCAACTCCGGCGAGAAGTGGTCACCAGTGCAGACGAAGGCCACCGGTGGACCAGCATCTCCAGACGGCGACTCGATTCCCGGCGACTGACGGACGGCGACGCGGCAGGTTCTTGGCCGGTGAGGAGCGACGACCAGGCGAGTGGCGGCGTCCGAAGCTTTCGACGGCGAACTCGTCTCCGATGGTGGCAGCGTCAGGTCCGGCCGGGATCGTCGATAGAGGGACCAGGCAGCTCCGGCGAGGTCTGGGACGGATTCCGGCGACGGAGGGACGGCCGGGAACGACTCCGGCGACGACGGGATTGGGGCTCCGGCGAGGGGCTGATTCCGACCGACTTCGAAATTCGAATTCCAGACCCGTTTATCACATCGGGTCGGGTTTTCCGAAGGTCCGCTCCTTTCCTTTCCGTTACCGCGTAAAACGTCGATTTTTGAATCGTTGATATTTGATTGCCGATGCTTGATTGCCGATGCTTGATTGTCGATGCTTGATTGCCGAAATTTAATTGAATGTGGGATAGCCATAGATAGCCGTTGGTAGTTGTGGATTTTGGGAAAAATGTTTGCCGGTCGTCCGGATATGGTTTTTTGTCCGATTGGGCTATCCCGGTCTTGAATTTGATATCGTACCGCCGTTGGTGTGTTAATCTTTGTTGGGGGGTATAACGGTAATTTTTTCCAAAACCCGATCTTAGGCTCGGATAAATTATTCAACTTGGTTGTCGTGGTGTCTTTGACTCATGTTGACTATCTTTGCCGGGTGTCTTTGGATCCTTGATTGTTGTCGTTGGTCGGGTGTCGGAGTGTTTCCGGTTCTTCGGAAATTTTCCTTGTCTTGATATTTGTCGTGTCGTGGCAGGTACTATATTCTTGGTGGTGTCCGCGCACACAGACTCTTCAGAGACGTCGTATTCTCCGAAGGATGAGTGAGTTCCCTTTCTCTTCCTTTTTGGTCACATTATTTCCTTTCCTATTGCTAGCTTAGTACCGTGACCTTCATTGGGGTGTTAGTCGAGATTTGATTCGTGCTTTGGGGTTTCCTGCTACCTTTGCCTTAGGTCTTGCTATCCTGTCGGAGAACCATCTCACTAGGTCCGATTACAATGAACATGTTACCCTAGGAGATATCTGTCCCCTAGATGAGCCTCTGTATCCTTTTCTCCCCTCCTTGGGGAATACTCGCGAGACGGTGACGGAGCCTCCTATAGGGAAGGTCGCCGTGTACCCTTCCCAGATCCGATTCGGGCTGAGGTTGCCTTACTGTGACGAGCTTATAGAGTTGAGCAGGTTCTTCAGGATTTCTCCTGTGAACCTTGCCCCCAGTGCCCTCCGTGTCTGGGTGGGCTTCCGGGTATTGTGCCATTGGTACTCCTGGAAGTACTCTCTCGTTCTATTCCGATGCTTCTATCGGTTCCAGTACCAGACGAAGGTGGGGTTTGCGAGTTTCGTAACTCGCCATCCGACCTTCAAGGATCCCCGATTCGCTGATTTCGGGTTGAGTGGGGTCGAGTGGGATACCTCCCTCCGCTTCGTGACCCGGAGTGACAATTCGGCCAGTCACTGGGCTAAGCATTATTTCTTCATTACGGACCGATACGTCACTTGGTCGGTCTTGAATGAGGATCGGTCCGATGGTTGGCCTGCTTTTGGAGAGTTCTCCTCAGTTGATTTGAAGACTATGAAGATCATTTACGAGAGCAACAGGACTCGGTCATATTGCCCCGTGTCCTTAGTGACTGAGACGGATCTTTACGAGGCCGGGATCAGTTTGACTCATGACTCCGGGGGTTCGGTATGTCACTTGGTCTTTCCATCTTTATTTACCTTCTGCTCTTCCTTTGTAGGTTGGTTTCATGGAAAAACCTATAACGTGCAGGGAGCCCCTGTCGATCTGAGCAAGAGGAAGGCTCCTTCTAGTTCTGCTTTGAAGAAATCCCCCCTGCCTGGGAAGAAGGCTGGGGCCTCTGGTATGCTTTCTCCTATTTGCTTCTTTATGGTATAACTTATGTTTTCCTTATCTTGTTTTCCTTACCTTGCTAGGGCGCTCCCCCTTGGTGACTGAGAGGGTCGTCTCCGTTGGCCGAGATTCTGGACCTTCCAAGTCCAAGCCGCGGAGATCTGATTCTGAGGCCGGGGCCTCGGCTGCTAAGAGAAAGAAGGCCGTGGATCCTGCTTCGCCTACTGCTCGTCCTCCGACCCTATCTCGTGATAAGGAGATGGTGGTCGAAGAGGTGCCTTCCCTGGCTGACAAAGGGAAGCGACCTGCTGGTGGTGGTTCCCCTGCCCCCCAGCCGAGGGCACGGTCATCAGGTATGATCTCTACCTTGTTGCTGATCCTTCTATGTTTATATTCTCCTTTGACTTGCTTTGCTTATGTAGGTGGGCCTCCGACTTTAAGTCGGAAGGATTTCGCCCGTCTTACTGATGAAGATGTTATTGGGTCTGAGTGGACTCCTTTCGCTGGTCTGAAGGAGTTCCACTTCGATAGCACCTCCTCTTTGCGGACTCCTGAGGTTGGTGTCTGCGTACTCCGCGGCGCCGTCCCCCCTGGCGATCGTGTTGCTCCGCCCAAGTCTCCTGGGGAGACTCGGCGCTTTGTTCAAGGGGTACTTTCTCGTTATGCACCTGTGAGTTGTTCTTTGCTTTCCTCTTATTACTTTCATAATGGCTATCTTTCGGTTACTCATCCCTTGTTTGAATTGTTAGGGTATGTCTGACATGGTGAACATGTCCTCGCTCGTGCTCGAGTTATCTGACGAGAGGAAGACCCTTGAGGACAGCCAGGTCTCTCTCAAGGCGGAGGTCGCTACTGCTGCTGAGAAGGCGCGATTATCTGATTTGAGGATGCAGGAGCTCCGGGACCAGGTGTCCTTGCTTGAGACCACTGTGGGCAGTTTGCGTCGGGAAGCTGAGGTTGCAGCGTCGCTCCATTCTGAGGAGTTACGGAAGTTGGAGGCTAAGTGTCGTGCGGAGGAGAGGGCTGTCGCGGTGTCTGAGTACAAGGCCTCCTCTGCCTTCACCGCCGATTATAGCGCGCGTCTCACTCAGGAGATGAACCAGTTCGGTGAGTATCTGGTTGATCACATTTTCCGCATTGATCCTCAGTTCCCGTTTGGTGACCTTGGTGACTTTGGGTCATACGCCACTGGCTACGTGACTGTTCTGATGGGTCAGGCTGCCGTTGCAGACGAGCCTGCCCCTGCCCAGGTGGATGCTACACCTGTGGAGATTGGTACCTCAGACTCCTCCTCTTCATCCATTTCCGCTGGCGGTTCAGCTTCAGGGGGTGAGGGTGACTCCCCTGAAGGTTCTGACTGACGTGTTTATCTCATGCTATCCTTGTATATATAACTACACTCCTTCTCCCCTTGTATGGGTTGAGTGTCTTTTGATATTGTGATGGTGTTTGTTGTTACTTTCCTTTGCCGCATTGTGTTGTTGACTACGTGGTTCGTTTGCCTTTACATTAGTGCTTCTCATCTTTTTGTATATATCTCTTTGGTTATGGGCTCTTCTCTTGATGTGTTTCCTTTACTTGTCTTTCTTTCGTGCTTTCCTTCATGTCTTACCTGCCATTTCATAAAGAAAAAACATTACTTGTTCTTCACATTACTTTACTTAGAAATTTCTTTCTCATGGTATCCTTCTGAGCATGGTATCCTTCTAAGAATGGTATCCTTCTAAGCATGGTGTGATGATCTCTTCTGATACCCCTTACACGGTATACGTTGTACTGTTAGACCAAAGATACGCTCTTGGTGGGCGTCGAAATCTGTTCACGAGACAGGCTCTCGGACGGCACTTAACGTTTCACAGGATAGGCTCCCGGAGGGCTCAAGTTAGACCAAAGATACGCTCCTGGTGGGCGTCGAACTGGTAGTTTGAAATCTACCTCAAGATACGCTCTTGGGGGCGTCGAACTGGTAGTGTTTTTTCTACCTCAAGATACGCTCTTGGGGGCGTCGAATCTGGTAGGTTGCAAATCTACCTCAAGATACGCTCCTGGGGGCGTCGAATTCGTAGTTTTTGGAAACCACTCTCAAGATACGCTCTTGGTGCGTCGAATTCGTAGTGTAATAACTACTCTCAAGATACGCTCTTGGGGGCGTCGAAGGTCGTAGTATGAACACTACTCTCAAGATACGCTCCTGGGGGCGTCGAAGTTCGTAGTTTTTGGAAACCACTCTCAAGATACGCTCTTGGTGCGTCGAATTCGTAGTGTAATAACTACTCTCAAGATACGCTCTTGGGGGCGTCGAAGGTCGTAGTATGAACACTACTCTCAAGATACGCTCTTGGGAGCGTCGAATGACGTAGTGTAATAACTACTCTCAAGATACGCTCTTGGGGGCGTCGAATCTGTCATTGACTTGAAGTCGTATCTGTGTAAGGATAACTTTGTGATTATACCACTACATTCACTGGAAAATATTTTTGAGTAACTTCTACTCCCTTAGGAGCATTCATGTTTTTGTACACTTGGGATGCCTTGGTGCACCAAGACATCCTTTGTAGGAATCAAAGATAGTTGTAGAGTTGGAGTAACTTCGTGAGTTCTCCTTCTCCCAAGGTTGTTTTTTGAAAAGCTTGTAAAGCTGAAACATGCAAAATGCTAAATATGAAACTAAGGATATGGGGTGGTCACTGTGTTTGTTGCCACGTATTCCTTGAAGCCTCCATTGTAAATTATTTCTTCCACTTCCACCTTCAACACCATGCAGTTTTTGGTTTGATGTCCCCAGGTCCCATGGTACTCACACCAACCCTGTGCATCTCTTCCTAGGAAGGCCTTGCCTTCCTCCCTGCATGTTGGTAGCTCTTCCTTCAGGTGTTTGTGGAAAATTTCTTCTATGTTGATTGTGAGGGGTGTGAATGTGAAATTGACACATCCTCCCAATATGTCAGTGTCTCTTCCTTTCTCCGGAACTTCATCCAACTGCTCCGCTTCCTGTGCAAATGCCCTGTCCAGCTTATCTTTGAGCTCTCTCATTGTGCTCATCATGACCATCTCATAGAGCCCTCCATATGCCCTGAATGAGTTTGGATGCATGTTTCTAATGAATGCTCTGACTGCTTCTCCCCTTGTGATGTCCATGTTGGCACCATAATTGAAGAATCTCTGGAAATAGCTTGATATAGACTCCCGCGGCATTTGCTTGATATCATCTATGTAGCGGAAGCCTTTTAGGATGGAGTTCCTTGTTCTGTTCCCTATTATGGTGTCTGGTTGCCAAGGTATGGATGTCACCTTCACAGCCTTGCTCCTGTGTCTCCTTGTAGACACTGTTTGAAAAAACTGCCTGCTCAAACGGAGTGTCACTCCACTCCTCCTCCTTCTTCTGTCCTGGTTGGCCCCTACCATGACTACAGCCACTGTGTCTGTCCCGTGTGATCCACGTCTCATTGAGTTGACGTAGCATTGCCGTGCGGTGCGTTGATCACCCAGGACCTCTCCAACCCCGTTCTCCGTGATGTACTTCAGCTTCTGGTGAACAGTGGATGGCACTATTTCATATGGGTTTATGGTTGTCCTTCCTAGGATCCCATTGTAGGCTCCCGGGCTTTCAACCACCAAGAAATTGACATTTACCTTCAGCTGGGTCCATCCTTGGCCCATGGTCACTGGGAGGGTTATCATCCCCAGGGGGTAACTTGTTGCCCCTGAGAAGCCAACTAGAGGGAAGTTGACTGGCTTGATGTCTGCTTTGGTTTTCCCTATCTCTTCCAACACTCTCAGGCTTAGGAGGTCAGCTGAGCTGCCCCCATCCACCAAAATTCTCTTTACATCAAAATTGTCAATATCTAAAGTAATAACTAGAGCATCGTCATGTGGAAAGACGATGTGGCTCTTGTCCTTCTCCGAGAACTCGATCTTCACTTCTTCTCCTTCTCTTGGCCTTTTTCTCCACCTTGGCACTGAGCTTAGCTTGGATGCATAGACCTCTCTTGCATTAGCAGTTGGGCCACCCGATGCTACTCCTCCATGTATCATATTTATGACTCCTTTTTTGTTGGGTGGAGGGTTGTAGTCTATCTTTCCCTTGCCCTTGTCTTTCTGTGGTGGCCCTAGTTGCATACTGTTGCCCCCATGGTCTATGAATTGCTTCAGTTCTCCCCTCTGGACGATGTTGTTTATGCTTAGCTTTAGGCTAAAGCATTCATTTGTGTCGTGACCATAAGCCTCATGGTTGTCACACCATCTGTCCTTGTGATTTCCCACCATTGGAGCTCTCCACCTTGCAGGGGGTGACCAAAGCTTTTGGTTCCGCATCTCTCTAAGTACGGTGGCTGGAGTGGCGTTCAATGGGATGAACTTAATGACGTTTATTTCTCTAGCCTTTAAGGGTTCACCCATTTGGTTTCTTTGCTGTGGCGGACGCCATTCCTGCTGCCTTGCTTGCTGCGGTGCCTGGGGCGGCTTGCCTTTGTTTGGCTTTTGATTATCCTCCTTGGCTGCCTGGATTTTGGCCTTCTTGCTTGCCCTATGCCTTTCAAGGTCAATATGCGTTTTAACTCTTCCTGCAAGCTCTTCCAAGGTGCTTGCTGGCTTTTTGGCCATCTTTTCAGCCAATGTTGACACAAAGCGACCTAAGTTTCTGATGAAGGCTCGTATAATCTCCCCTTCGGTGATGTCTCCCTGGATGTCTGCAATATTCTGGTTGAACCTAGTATAGTAGCTGGCCAGGGATTCATCGTATTCTTGTTTGACGTCATCAATGGAGCCTGTTCCCTTGAGGAGTTTCCTCTCCCCTAGGTATCTCTGCAGAAACTTAGCTTTTAGCTGCTCCCATGAGTGGATGCTCTCAGAGGGCAGGCTGAAGAACCAATGTGAGGCCACCCCTGTTAGGGTGTTTGGGAATAAGAGTGCCTTGTACCTTTCATCAGTGGTCCTCCCAAATAGGGAGGCCTCATGCTGTTGGATATGCTCTAGGGGGTCTCCCTTCCCATTGTACTTTGCAATTTGCACTGTGTGCAGGGAGTCTGGCACCCTGTTCATCTCCAGCTCCTTTGTGAAAGGGTGGTTTGTCTTGTCACTTAGACAATGCAGGCTGGGTTTCTTTGACTCATTCAATTTCCGGGTTATCATGACTTCTATCTCCTCCGGGGTGATCATCACCTGCGCCGGAGTATAATCCCTCTGATACCCATTGTAGTTGTAGACTGGGCTTACTGGGTTCCCTTGTCCATGCTGGTATGGACTGTAGGTGTACCCTTGGTACGCCTGCTGGGGTGCTTCATAGAAGTCTTGCCTCCTTGGAGGTCTTGCTTGTCTTTCCTCCCCAAGCGGGGTGTAAGCCCTGTTGCTCTGCTGTTGCCTAGGAGGCACGAATTGTTGCCTTCCCTCTGGGGGTGGCTCCTGGTAATATCTTCTTTGCTCCTCTCGCTGCCCTGCTCGAGGGTGCGAGTAGTGCTCTTCTGTTGGGATCTGCTCCTCTTCATGAGCTTCAGTGTAAGTCCCTTGGGTGTATGCCGGCCTTGCATATGCTGTGTGGGCACGGTTGCCATCTCTTTGTGCCGGCATCCCATACGGGTACCTTTGGGGTTGCTCTTCATAATAGTATCCCTCAGGGGGTGCCGTGTTGTGGGAAGGCACTCCCTGTTGTTCTCTTTCTCTCTGTGGCCTTCTTGCCCGGGGGGTGGAGGCTGTGGAGGACTCAGCCCCAGCTGGGCGTGAAGGTCCTCCCTCCTGGTTGTTCTGTTGTTGAGGAGGCTGTGGTATTTCTTGGGGCTCTGGATGCATTGGTTGCTTCCCGGGGTTAGGCTGCCTCCCTGGGGGTATGGGTTCTCTTCTCCGCCCATTGCCCCCGGGTGGGCGTTGGTGCCTGGACACCCTACTGTTCGTCATAGCTCGTGTAATAGCCAGGCTTTCTGTCCGAAGCCCACTGACGGCGCCAAGTGTTAGGTTATGAGATCTAGGTCAACGGGTTGTCGGCTTTGATCTCACTCCTTACTGGGGATGTGTGTAATCCGGTATTCTTGAGTTGCCCTGTCTTAGCCTATGTCTTTCCTTCCTTCCTTCCTTCCTTCCCTTGCTTCTTCTCTCCTTCTACCCTGCAGAAGGGGCAGTACCAGACACGGAGGGGGGGGGGGGGGGGGTGGTGCCTGGTGAACCCTCTCCGATGCCTAAGTCAGTATTCTTTTTAGAGAGATAAACTAGAGAGATGTCAGAGCAAAATAATCCAAATTGCCAAGATGTCCAAATGAATTGTGGAGGTGGGGTATTATAGGCAACGGTGTCATTAAGGTGGCTTAATGACATCGTTAACCTCTAAACACAGTTAATTAACCTTTAAGCACGTAATTAAGACCTTAGGATACGGAGAAGGTAGGCGGCGTGAACCGAGTGTGGGTGTCTGAAAATAGCGCAGGGGCCCTTGGGGGGGAAGAAATCCGACCCCCAAGGGTAGGGGTTGGGTGAGGGCACCCAACCCCTCCTAGGGGGGATGGGGTTGGCCAACTCCAACTTTTGATGTCATATTTCTGTTACAATGTTGGCTTTTGGTGCTAAATATATTTTTTTAGGTTTTTGATGTCATATGTTTGCATTTTGTAGATTTTTTGTGCATAATTTAGTCAACTCTCAAGTTTGACTGTTAAATACTTTTATTTTATTCAGTAGTCCAATTTATACACCTAACTTTTGATTTTTACAATTTAGCTAGTTATGGTGCAACCCATGGCTCGATCGAACCACATATTAGGTCCACGGACTTGGGCGACCTCAGTCATAGGAGGACCCAGCCATGAGTCGCACTCGCACCATAGTTGGAAACGATTACTAGATCATAAGAGTTTAGGGTTTGGAATATATCCGTCGGAAATAACTTAGTTTAACTCTTCAAAGTAACAATTTTGTTTTTTTGTTTTCTACGGGTTTCTGTATACTAAATTTTAAAATATTTCATACTAGGAGCCTCCCTTATTTTCAAAGATAGGATTGTTATTCACATTTTATTTGATGGTTAAAAACGTGAAATGAAAGCTAAGCAGTGGTTTTTTTTGGCCAAACTAAGCAGTGGTAATTCATCATAAATTATTCGAAATCAACTCTGTAAAATCTCGAATTTAATTCGAAACATTTCGTGTTCAGTTTTTTGGTCGGGCGAATCGAGTGCGAGCTTGACAATACTCGACTCAAACTATTCACTAGTCTAAACTAGCTTATTTTTTGTAGTCACGGGATGTTTAAAATAGAGCTCGATTTTTGCAGCATAAAAAATGAAACTTATTGTGATACATAATAGAATTACGAGCCAAACTTGATGCAAAATAAACCCGAATTTAAAAATTTACACTCAATCAAATTCAAACTCTAACTAAATAATTTTAATCGAGTCGAGTTTGGAAGAAATAACTAATTTACCCATAGTTTTCTCCCAATTAGCTAAAATAACTAAATTTAACAAAATATAGCAAAAAAAAAAAAAACTTTTTTATGTATTATTGATGATAATTTCTAACTCTTCTTGCCCTCTTCACCGTAGGCCTTCTTCCTCCTCTCCGCCTGAGCCAGCAAGCAAATCAGAAGGAAACACGCGGCGTAAACGCCGTGCACTTTCCAATTGGTCTTCGGCGGCTGGTGGAGCACCACGCGGTGGAAGACCGCCACGTAGTAATGAAGCCCGACGGCGTAGCCGACGAATGTCTGCGCAAGGCCCAAGAACTTGCTCCCCAACCCCGAATCCGTGGAGAAGACGAGCACCAGATACATCAGCAGCATCAACAGGTACAGTACGTATCCCAGCGTCTGCATCACCTGTACACACACGTAAGTCGACGCTGACGTCGCGTAGAAGAACTTGAGCGGCTCTAGCCCCGTCGCCAGCGACGAGAGGCAGAGGATGGAGAAGTATATGGAGAGGTATATCTGGGTGAAGATGATGAGCTTTTGGAGAGAGAAGAACGCCTTGATTCGATTGAAGATGAGAGACACCAGGAGGAAAGGGACGACGATGAACGCGAAGCAGACGAACGACGCAATTGTCGGCGCGTACTTGTTGCCGACGTAGGGTTTGAAGCCCTTGGTCATCTGCTTGTTGGCTTGTGTGATGTAAGCCTTGGATTGTGTGGAGATTTTCTCCAGGTCGGGAATTAGGGTTTCCTGGAACCTGGCAGGGAGGTCCGTAAATTCTGATACCAGATCGTCGTCGTCGTCATCCTCGATCCAAGACGGCTGCTTCTGTTTGATCTTAGGCGGCTGCTGCTTCTTTTCGATTTTGGATTCGTTCTGATCCGGTGATGATTTTTTGGTTGCTGCGGTGGTGGTCTTGTTCTTGACGGCCGATTTGATCAGATCTAGGTTTTTCTTCGTTAGGGTAGCAATTTTGGTGGAATTGAAAGGCTTGGTGGTTGTGGTATTGAATTTCTTCAACTTGGAAGTGGAATTAAGCTTCTTGAGCTCAGCAGCAATGGAAGTAGTAGAAGTTGATTCTGTCTTGCTGGAATTGCTGGATTTGAGAAGCTTCGTCTGGTTTTTGGATGATGGTTTGAGCAATTTGGTCTGGTTCTTGGATGAATTAAGAACAGTGTTGGGTTTTGCAAGCTTGGTTTGGTTTTTGAGTGACTGGGTTTTCTTTTTGTGTAGAAGAAGTTCTTGATCTTCATCCTCATCCAGTATCTGCAACATTCTCCTACCAGTAATCTCCTTCCTTTGAACCGGAGATGCCTCAGAGCCGCCATTAGAGAGATGTGGTGAAGCAAAGAGAAACAGAGCAACAACTAGGGATAATAGCAGTACCTTCTTCCTGGAGAATTTGAACAAGTACATGAATGTAGCCATTTCTAAGAGATTCAAAGTTTGACAGACACTTGAAGAAGAAGAAGAAGAAGAAGAAGAAGAAGATGGTGGGATATATATGAATTTGATGAACTGAAATAATGGTGTGACATTGATGTTAAGAGTCACATGGCACAACTAGGGTTTCCCACTATTTTGCTGCTCTCCAGTCTACACTCTACACAGTACAATGACTGTAGCTATCCGATCCAGATTGGTAAATGCATAGTGGTGGTTGTCTGCTGATTTTTAGAACACTGGGGACAAGAGTCAGAAGATGCTTCTAAATCTAAATAGATCAATTGTATATATTGGGATCTACATAGTAAAATAATATATACATTAATAACCCAGAAAAAACAAGCATTAATGATGCGTTGAAACTAACATTACCAAAATGTGCTATTATAGTGTTCTTGCGTTTAGACTGGAGCTGTATTGGATCAATAAATGGTGGATGCATAAAGTCAATAGAAAATATGTTGGGTTGTATTGGGACTGTTATCCAGCTATAATTATAAAGCCATTTCTTGACGGTGGGAGAGAGAGATAGTAGCTAGCCGACGATCAAAAGTCCAACTGTTAGAGAGTATAAATAAGAGTATATTGCGAACACCTTCACTTACAAGTTCGAGTTTATGGGCTGATTAGTTAAGATGTACGTCCTATTCATAATAAAGTGGTATCGGAGTCGATGGTTCGAATCCTGGCGGTGACATTTTAAGAAAAAAATGTTGAAAATCCCCCTTGGAAGACCAGTTGAGTCGGGCAGATAGCCTATGTGTACACTCCAAGTAAGGAGTCCGGTGTAAACCGACGTTTGCAAATATCAGTTTAAGGGGGGTGTTAGAATATGAATAAGAGTATATCGCACTCACAAGTTCGAGCTTATGGGCTGATTGGTTAAGACGTACGTCTTATTCATAACACCAAGTCTAACCATATAAGATGAATGTATATAAACTATTATAAAGACACCTTTTTTTTTCATTGAGTCGATCAGTCAAATGTCAATGATCTGTCATACTTAATAGTGTAATCGAGCTGACTATTTAGCAAGTTCGACTTAGACTTATTTTGCCCAAGCCCAATTTCGACCGGACTTAAAATTTTCAAACTCAAGTTTGGTTTGTTGCCATACTCGATGAGTTTGAGTCGGCTCGCAAGACTTCAAATTGTTCAGTTAAATAATAAATTGTACACCTTAACTCGAACTCGATTCGAATAGATTTTTAGCTCGAGCTCGAATCGAGTTCGAGTTAAGATGCAACATGATATAACTGAATAATTTTAAGATTGACGAGCTGAACTTGAATTCGTCGAGTATATTGGGGAACTGAACTCAAACTTAAAAAAAATTAAACTCGATGAAGTTCAAATTCAATTAAAATGAGACAAGTCGAATCCATCGCTAATACTTCCCTCGTTCTACCAGGCCACCACAAACACAAACGAGAAAGGCTTTAATAATTAATTATATAAATAAAAGGCTTCAAAATCAGTAAAGGACCCTACCCAATGGGCCTACTTCTTGCTGCTTAAATGGGCCATGGGCTGGGTGGGCCTCTTAAGTGGTGGAAGGTATGCTACCCTTAAGCTTAAGGTGGGTCTGAAGAATGAATTCTATACTCCACTTTGTTTTGTTTTCGACTGCTTCAATTAGTTTGGTACAAAGCTTCTAGTAAAATATGCATTAGAGCTAAATACCAATATCTATAATTATTTTCTACAATGTTTCATATTTAGAAAATGACTTATTATAGTATTAATAATAACATTACAAAATATATCCGAATCTATAAAAGAGAGTAAACAATCGTTTAAAATTGATTACTTATAATATTATACAGTTTATTACATCAATGAAAATGTAACTATATACTTGCTATTGTAAGTGAATAGTTAATATTAGTTTCATAAGAAATTAAACGTGATTGAATGTAATATGTTCTCTTGATCAAATGAGAGATACTCATTTTGAGTATTTTTTTTTAATGTCTTATTGACTTATATATTTATTAAATGCGTGGCTAAATTATTGAAGGGTGATTTAAGAAAAATAAAAATAATAGGGGAAACTATGTCCCCCATTTGGCTCACTACCATCAATGTGGCACATACGTTTTGGTCACTTACCTAACGTTAGATTTTGATTTATCAATTTTTTTTAGTTGATTTATAGTAACTTGAGTATCAAATTTTTGACAACTGTGATACCCATGTTATGAGTACTGACGCATTCATCTTTAATCGAAGGATTCCCATGAAAATGGTTATGAAAATTAAAACGCATCTTCAATATGCTCAAATTTTTTTTTTATGCTCAATTATTTTTGACGTTTTCAAAGGAGACATAGTGCGAGTGAATCAATCCATTGAATTGGGCATATATAATAAATATATTTGGTCTCATAATTATAATAAATACATGAAATTCCAAATGGACAAGTGGAGATCTTATTCTTCTACGTGAAATAATATTATTAAGGGTCGTCATCGTCGTGGAGAGGAGCAAACATTTATATTGTCAACCAATTGAACGTGGCTCCATGACCAAGTTAATTAACAAGACATATTATAAAGTTACGTGATGTCCTTTGTCAAATCAAATATCCCATTACCTTATTTAGATCATTAATGTAAAAAATGCCCATGAAATGTGTTGTTATTACTTAAAAAGACAGCGTAGTTTAGTACATTCATTTACATATGTTATGCATCTAACAATATGTCATAAGTTAACCAAGCAAAAATAGACAGCATTTTGAAAAACTGGCTCATTCAATATAACATGACATTGTTTAGTACATTCATTTTACATACGTTATGCATCTAACAATCTGTCTAATATCCATGATCAGTGAATAACATGACATAGTTTAGTACATTCATTTTACATAGGTTATGCATCTAATATCCATGATTTGTACATTATGTAAAAAAGTGATAATAAAGTTTGTATTAAGTAAGATGTGAAATTTTCAATTTTTATAAGAATTTTATTTTGTCCAACTGAGTATAACGAGCGTCAGTCTGAGTTGTCCTAGTGAGAATAATTGTTTGGGCTTGAGACAAGACAAAATGGTATCAAAGTCGACTATGGACTGTATTCGGGCCGGGAAATGAACCTACTAGCTAGGGTTGGGTAAACAAAACCCGACCCGGTTTAGAACTAGTTAGGAACCGGATAGTTTGGAACCGATCAAATTTGGATCGGTTCGCTTCCAAACATATCAGGTTTTTAAGAGGTGAACTAGACTAATAATCGTTAGTATACTTCTGTGGAACCGGTTCTGAACTGGACTATACTGGTTTATGACCGGTTTTGGACTGGATCGGTCTGATTATTGACTGGTTTTTTGTTTTCTTTTTTAAATTTTAATGTAAAACTTCAAAAAAGAACGATTCGAACTGATTCCAGTTTGTTTTTTACCAAACAGTCAGGAACCGGTCCAAAACCAAACCAGTTTTTCTAGACTAAATCTTAGCCAATAAAAAATTCGGATCATAACTTTTTAAACCAGTTCCGGTCCATGCAAGAATCGGTCTGAATCAGACTAGTTCCATGCCCATCCCTACTACTAGCGGGAGAACACAACTGTTTCAGCTAGGGTTGGCAATTAGGGCTCGGCACGATGAGCCGACACGAACATGACACGAAAATTACGAGTTTTTGTTTGATATTAGTGACACGGCACGACACGATATAACACGATGTTTTAAACTAAAATGGTTAAATGTTAATTTTTTTATTCAATTTACTATATGTTTTTTTGCCAGTTTATCATGTTGGGCCGGATTGTGCCGTATTTGTACTGACCCCCAGAACACGACACGAATCTAGCACGACACGAACCCGCACGAATTGCCAGCCCTAGTTTCAGCTAGACTAGACTAGACTCAAGTCAACATGAATTTTTTATTTTTTGGACTGTTTAGAGCAACCGACTTAGTAAAGTTGATTGAGCTAAACCATGTGATATAGTGTAGCGGTTCGACACTTCATCCCTTAATAATCAAAGCAGAAGAGTTCATAACGCGTCAGTAACTATAAGAATGGAAAATATTCTTAGCCCTGCGGATGAAGGTAAAAATAATTGATTGTTCTTGTAAGAATCCGTACCTAAGATTTAGACGTGACAAAAACGAAGGTAAAAAAAAAAATGAACATTTTCCATCCAATTTAATCATCATGCTTCTCCAACCAACCACTAGAGCGAGAAAGGAAAAAAGAATGAAACAGCTGTTCATTACTGTTGGCTGGCTGTTTAACTTGAACAGCAGCAATGCGAGATTCTTCTGTGCATTTATTCAAACACTCGCTACTCCTAAATTCCATCTCACCCTCTTCTCCCGACAAATTCAACCTCGCTCTCGCCGGAAATGGCGATGAGAGACTCCTCGCCGGAGAAGATACCTTCCGGCTGCGGCTTATTCAACATAATATTCCGAAACCGCGTGTTTTGGCTCCGACGAAGCGCCTCCTCCGCTAGCAGCACCGCCTCCTCCGTCCCATCTCCGAGATCAACCCCAAACCCTAACTCCGGCAAGTCTCCACGAACTCCGGCGAGCTTTAGGAGGAAGAATAAAGACGGGACCACGAATCACCAGCGAACGGTCTCAGCCGCCTCCAGTACCGGCTCCGAAGTACCGCTTCGGCCGTCGATTCCTCCGAAGGATAAAAAATCGGAGAACAAGTTTGTTTCTTTGGATCCGAGCAAAGAACGGAGAGTGCCGAGAGGAGCGATCGGCATTTCCGGCGAGTTGGAGAGCATGATCGCGGAACAACAGAAGCTTGCAAGGAACGCCACGATGCTCGGAAACTTAGGCAACTTGCGGCAATCCCCGACGAACAACCTCAATCCCGGTACTAATTATATCAATTGGTCGATAAATTGATAGCAGATATTTGTATAGTCGAACAAATTGTTTGCTGAACTTTGTGTTTGAACATGCATTTTGTTAGCTTAGTTTATCTAAGCTGGCTTCAGTTTGCTAACTTCGTCAGGATTTTCATCTTTCTTAAAGTGAATCATCCAAGTGCTGAGTATATCTTGCTCACTTCGGAAAATCTAGTTATTTATGATAGTAGACGTTAGTGCAGCCGAACAAATTATTAACTGAAATGTGTTTTTGAACATGCATTTCGCTAACTCAATTTTTCCATATTTGTTAGGTTCATCATGATTTTCTTCTTTCTTTAACTGAACCATGCACGTGTTGAGCACATGATATAAAGAATAGTTAGCAAATTTGTTTGATTATCCAAACATTAAGTAGCTAAGTAGCTAATTGTTCAACTGCATGCACAAAAATATCAACTAGTAATTTGCATGTTGAGCCATGTGATGCACTCAGTCCAAAATGTTCAAAATTGTTTTGAAGATGCATTTTGCTAGCTTAGTTTTTCCATACATACAACTTGCTAGCTTCGTCATTATTTTATTTCTCTTTGATTGAATTATCAACGTGCTGAGCACATGATACAATATAGCTAACAAATTTGTTCGAATATACAAACGACGATTGACAATTTTTCGACTGACCAAACATCAATTAATTGCAGCGTTTTTATTCATCACGTGTTGGGTATGTGACGCATTTTATCCAAATCAAATAGAAATTCTAAAAGAGTTAACAATTTGTACACAAGTGAAACTTGAGATGACAAAAAGTTCATAAAACTCCGTCTAACAACTTGTTCCACTAGCTATTTAATAATTAACCATGCTATTTGAAGTTCACAGGGGCGACTTGGGGCCGAATCCCACTGTAGACGCCACTATGGGAATGATTTTAATCTTTAACGTTCCCAGCTCGAAATTGCGGAAGCAATCGTATATAACAAAAATCATGCTATTTGAAATAAATTTGTCCTAAAAACATAACGAAATCTCCTTAAAAAATTTCATTTCATATTGTTGAGTTTTTTTTTTTTTTTGTAGTGAGCAGTCACTATTCGAGCAAGACCACGCAGAGAGAACAAGAGCATAATCGACACGACTCAAACGGTACTCAGACAAATAATGTAGTGAAAAACCCGAAAAGAGATGAATACGATGCAAAGAAAAAACCAACTGCAAATGCATTCTCTAGGGCTTTATCGACAAGAATGG
Source organism: Clarkia xantiana subsp. parviflora (assembly GCA_036873135.1). Lineage (NCBI taxonomy): Eukaryota > Viridiplantae > Streptophyta > Magnoliopsida > Myrtales > Onagraceae > Clarkia > Clarkia xantiana. The sequence goes on from JAPTYO010000003.1 coordinate 19,688,931, forward strand.
ATCCAGAGACGCTGAAGATAATGGGGAACGAAGATTACAAGAATGGTAGGTTTGAAGAAGCTTTGTCATTGTATGATGCTGCTATCTCTATCGATCCCGATAAGGCGTCGTATCGGAGTAATAAGAGTGCGGCGCTGACGGCGTTGGGGCGGTTACTCGAGGCGGTTTTCGAATGTAGAGAGGCTATTCGGATCGATCCTCATTACCACCGAGCTCATAGTCGCTTGGCCACTTTGTATCTCAGGTAATGTTCGGTAAACGAGTCGAGCTAATCGTGCGCTATTTGAGATTGGTAGAGTGGTATTCATATTCAATTGGCTAAATTTCGAGTCGAGTTTTTTTAGGTGCGAGTCGAGTACGAGTTTACTAGCATTCGACACGAGAGGCTCGCAAGCCTAATCAAACTTTTTTGTTTTATCTATTTGATTCGAATTTTACATAGTATATATATATATATATATAATTTCGAGCTCGAGCTAAGGTACACTTTTTTTAATTTAATTGAAGAATTTTAAAATTACAGAGTTGAATTCGAACTCGTCGAGTATGACATTAAGTCGAGCTCGAGCTTGAAAAATTTAAGCTCAGTCAAGTTCGTGCTCGACTAAAATGAGTTGTAAGATACTCGACTCGATTACATCCACAATATACAGTCGATCTTATTTTCGTGGTATGTATAGTCCATCCATATTAATTGCATGAACTTTGACAAACTTACAAATCGGTATTTAAACATTGTGTTTTTTTATATTAAAAAAAAGGTTAATAGTCTTTTAGTATCATATGTTTGACCAATGTTGCATTTTGGTATCATATATTTTTTATAGGTTTTTACTATCACGTGTTTGCATTTTGTGGACTTTTGATGCATCTGTTAGTCAACTATCAAGTTTGACCGTTAAATATTTTTATTTCGTTTAGTTTAATCATTTCATTTAGGGATAAGAGTTCGTTTCATACCACTTCATTGACCGAAATCCACTTTTTTACCGGATCTTTTTTTTGGTACCAATGTGTTGCATTTTGAACACTTTTCATACCACCGTTAACATTCCGTCCGATTCGGCCGTTAAATGTCATGTGCCGTGCACCTGAGTAACCCTAAACTTCTGATTTTGTTCAATTTAGTCTCTCTAAGACTTTCCAAACTTTTAATTTGTTCATTTTAGTCATAAAATTTGAAAATCGAACCATTGACCCAAATTGACAGATTGGGTGAAGCAGAAAAGGCAATATATCACTACAAACAAGCAGGATCCGAAGCTGATCCAGAAGACATCTCCAAAGCCAAGAATCTACAGACACATCTAAGCAAATGCACCGAAGCTCGAAACTTAAGAGACGTTCACGCTTTGATCAGAGAAACTGGACGTGCAATTTCAGTTGGTGCAGATTCAGCTCCTCAGCTATATGCATTGCAAGCTGAGGCATTGCTCAAGCTACGTAGACACCAAGATGCTGACGTGGCAATGGCTAAGTGCCCGAGCTTCGATATCGATGACTGCACCAAGTTCTTCAGTCCCGTCGGTAATGCTAGCTTACTGATGGTTCGGGCTCAGGTCGACATTGCCGCTGGCAGGTGATTATTTAGTTACATACGTTTAATGTTTAGAAATTTTGTTCAGGGGCAAGAACTGAATTAGAGGAAAAAAATTATTTAAAAATATTTGATGGGTAGATGTAAAAATTTAGATGGGACCAACCGAGAATAATTACACTTTTTGGGGTATATACATATATCACTAAAATTGAGTAGGGTTTTGCATTCAAGTCGGTCTAGACCAGAACTGGTTCGGAACTGGACAGTTTTTGGAAAGATTTAGTTTGAGTCGTATTCAAACAGACCAGGTCTACAAAGAGTGAGCTGTTACCAAAAAGCGTAAATATACTTATGTGGAACTGATTAGGTGCTGGAACGGAAAGGTTTGGAACTGATTTTATGTTTGGTCTAAAACCGGATCCAAACAGAAGACAAAACAGTCCAAAAAACCAATTTGATCCGGGCCAAACCGATTCTATGCCAAACCCTAAAGTTGACCCAGTCCCCCTCAATAGATAGTTGTGTTCATAGTTACCTAGCTGAACTTTTAGATTTTGGACAATTTGGCAGTTTCTAACCGATTTTTTTTGGATAAATTGTTAGCCGAATTTATGCAAAACTGTAACTAGTTAACTCTATTTACTTTGATCATAAATGATAACAAAGAAATGCATATACACGTAACATGTCATCACAATTTACCTTAAATTCAGCTAGTAAACTGCAAATTTCCGCATGTAAACTCCAGTTAGCAATTTATACAGAGAATACATGTAAGTTTTCGTCACAATTTAACGGTAAATTAGATACCGATAGTGTGTATATTGCGAATTTAAAAGTTTACGCGGGTTCTCGATGAACAGATTCGAGGAAGCCGTGGAGGCGGCGGAACGTGCATTACGGTTAGACCCGAGCAACAAAGAAGTGAGCGTGGTTGCGAAGCGAGCTCGGTTTGTGGCCGAGGCTCGGAAGCGAGGGAATGAGCTTTTTAGGGCTGGGAGGTTCGATGAGGCTTGTGTTGCTTATGGGGAGGGGCTACAATACGCGCCATACAACTCGGTCTTGCTATGCAATCGAGCCGCTTGTCAAGTGAAGCTTTACTACTTCGACAAAGCCATTGAGGATTGTACGGTTGCTCTTGGTGTTCGAGCGTCGTATACCAAGGCGAGACTCAGAAGAGCCGATTGCTATGCCAAGGTAATATCATTTTTCAATTTTTTTTCATCTAATTTGGTTGGTGCAGTGCGTTGTATGCGTATCAATCGTTTAATTTTAAGAATTTAAAAATAATCTAATTATAGGCTATGTTGCTAATCATTGTTTCAGATTTAAAATGTTTATATTATGTCACAACTATCAGACTGGTTGATTTTCAAATCCGATACTTGAAAAAGTGGAAAACAACATGTTTTTGTTATTTACAACGACTATTTTAACGCCAAATGAGTAAAAAGAAAAGTGGAAATCAACTAATGTCTAATAACATTGAAAAACAACAAATCTGATAGTTGAGACCAGTGTTATTAGAACCGGACTGACGGTCCGACCAAGTTCGAATCAGAACAGGTGCCTCTGACGGTCTGGTTCAAACAAAACCGGAGGATGTAAGCGAGCCCGGTTCGAAAATCCAATTTTCGGTGAACCAACTGGTTTTAAGCAGATCGGACGATTTGCCGGTTCGCCCTTCGTTAAAAAAATAAATTAAAAATCAATCGGTTGTATTTTCTGTGATTTTTTTGAAGTTTATTGTGTTTGAAACTCATCATATGAATCTATGTTGTATTTTCTGTGATTTTATTGAAGTTTATTAATTTTGTACTAAAACTGGTCAGACCGATTTCGAACTTGCCGAATCGAAAATCAGTGGCCTGGCCGGTTTGACCTCCGATTCAGTCCTAACACTGATTGAGACACTGAATATCAACATTTAAATTTAAGATAACAATTAGCAACATTTATATAGTTGAGGCTGTTTTTAGGTTATTAACCTTTAATAATACGAGATTGAACATGCAGTTACAACAGTGGGAAAACTCGAAACAGGACTACGAGGTGTTAGCCACGGAAATGCCTGAAGATGAAGAAGTGAAACAAGCATTGTTAGAGGTACAAGCTCATCTAAACGAAGAAGATAATAAGGGAAAAGAGTAGTTGCGGCCAAAAGATATGGTAATTAGAACATATCATCCTTTGAATTGTCCAAAAATTAATTGTGCATATATACATTTCCGAAATTATTATATTTTAAGTATGTTGAAAATCTTTTATCTACAAGTGAGTTCGCACGAAAAATATAATGTAAATTGATGTTTTGTTGCAAATATTAATTAGGTTGGAGTTAAAATTCAATCCATTAATTATAAGTATAGTTGAATTTTCGACTATTAAGTCATAAATATCGAAATTTGTGTAACAGTTGTGATTTGATTAAATTTCTCTCCTAAAATATGATACATTCTCTCTTTTAATTTTTATTTTCGTGAGATGGTCCTAGGGCCCACATAAAAAGACATCATCTGTAACATATTTTCTCTTGAAGTTGATTGCATTTTAGTCGAGACCGTGTTAAAATTATATACGTAAGAGCATGATTAGAGTTTTCAAATAGCCTTTGCAAAATGGAAGTCCCTATCAAAAACTAACATAAATAATAGATCGGGAGTATCAAAACGTGTAATAGTTGATATCTAATCAATATTTTATTTCCTAAAATCTCATGTGTTTTCTGTTGATCTAATAATAGTTAATTTAACTGTATTTACAGTCAATTACATTTTATTCAAACTCTATTAATCAATGTTATATAAAAGCATGTTTAGAGATTTCAATTAGCCTTTGCAAATGGAAGTCATTATCAAAAGGACCAGCTATAAATTATTTTTACCAGTATGTGTTTACAAGTAAATTTCAAGGTACCTCAAGCTAGTGAATTATATTTGTGTAGATGGGCCGGCTCAAGAATAATGCGGGCCGGAAGAGGCTTTAGGCCCAAAATTATTAATGCTAGGAGTTCACTTTCTATGGGCCTTTATTCTGCGAAGTTTGGGCCAAGTGATTTAATTTTTTTTGGGCCCAACAAGTGATTTAAAATTGATCTTCTAATTTGTTTGAATCAAAATTTAGCTTAGCTTGTAGAACCAAGAATAATGTACACCGTTCTTTATATATTTTAGTATTATTTATTTTCACATAAAAGAGAATGTATCTTCATTAGAATAAATCAGCCACGTAAATAAGAGGCACATTAATAAAATCTACTAGTTTAGTTTGTTGATTAATGTTTTTAGAACGATTTTAATAAATATATAAAAGAAAAGTAGTAGCCAAGTGTTTTAATGCAAAAGTATGTTGGATTAAAGCAAGAAAAATTTTAAAAGGGTTTCAAACAGTTCAAAAGCAATGAAGGACAAGAAAATGGAGGCCGAGTACACGTATTTTTCTGCATCCACGTATTTTTCTAATCTAATAAATAAAATAAAAGAAGTTAAAAAAGGGGGAAAACAAACAATATAGTTTGATCTAAAATGGGAGATGCGTTACTGATAATAACCTGCTGAATTTAAATTTATACAGACTCTAAACTAATACGGTTTTCAAAAATAAATAAATTTAGTTATAGTTGTCACTCTAAAGTTATTGTTCGACTAAATTAATGCCTCCTACAAAGTGATTATTATCCAACGTATTGAAAGATTGTTTTTTAAAAATAAAACAAAGTATGCATTCTGATTTTAAACCATTCACGATCATTTCTATCAATTCATGTTGAATCAGTTAAACCTACGGCTAAAATTAGAGCTCTCCAACAATCTGAATCGTAGTGCAATTTGAATTCGTAACTAATGAACGAAGTTTTATACTAATCTTCACTCGCATCTGATTAGGCTATAAGTGATAAAGTGTTAATCATAAATATCTTATTATTTCGATGATTAAAGTTTGAATTTTAACATTTGGTTAAAATGAAGTGCTGAACCGTTATACCATATCATATTAAATGGTAATTAACTACGTAATTTATATTTATAATATACATGCATATATGCAGTTACAGTATAGAGAGACCACCACCACCTTGTACAGTGGCTCGACCTCAATGCAGGGACAGGTCGTGTACACGTAAATAGCAAATGAAGTCGAATTAACTAATCAAATCAACCAACAAAGCAATGGAGAATCTGACACAGCCAATACAACATTGACACAACAGTAACAATATGCTCAATATTAAACTTTCAAATTGATTGAACATTAATATTAACTGATCAGGTAGCACTAGCTACATTAATTATTATTTTCAAAATAGTGCCATTATGTGTACCCTAGCTAGCTAGGTTCACTTTATCTGGCATAAACAACAACCAATATCATATATATATATATATATATATATATATATATATATATATATATATATATCTTTATTTCAATATAAAATGTGAGAATTGTCATCACCCCAAAAGGTACCACTTGAACATTTTTATTTTAATTTTATTTTATATATATATATATATATATATATATATATATATATATATTATATTTAGTTCCCATATTTTTTTATTTTTTTATATATATATACACGTGTAATATTTAGTTCCCCTATTTTTATAAAATTGGCGATTTAGTCTTAGTATCTTTGATACCATCTATTTATCTTTACTATTACTAAAAAACCATTTAATTACATTTTGTTATTTTTAGTTTTTTAGGTTGCTTAATTGGTAGGTCACCGTAGTTATTATTAATTTCTCCATCAAATATACATATCAAATAGAGTCAACATGCGTTTAATAGGTGCAAATGTCAGGTAGATGCATTTTTCCATTCAGTATATCACCGATTTGGGGATGTTCCGCTTGTTAACATTTTTGTATCAAATAAATTAGTCACTTGCTAACTCAAATAACATATCAAATATGGATCAAACATGTTACCTAATGTTTAATATTGATTGACTCGAACTATATATCGATTTAGTTCATGCGTTTGTAAATTCAATCATATTATGTATCTCCTGATTGGTAGTTGAATAAATAGTTAAGTTGAATTCAAGTATAAACTTTAGACATTAGTGTTTTAAAAAATTGATGATTTAGTCTCTACAATATTTGAGTATTACGTAAAGTTTCATGGAGATAAATTGCATTAATCTTTTTGTTAAGGTCGCTTAACTGACATGTTACATAATTATCATTAACTTATTAATAACATATACCTATAAATTTGAGCCACCCATAAGGTATTAATTACATATTATCATATTAGAAAGCTGAAGATAAATTATGTATTTTGAAACTTAGACGATTTATGCACGTGCAACGCACGCGTTAATAACTAGTATTATTAAATGCTAAGGTTGGGTGTGTGGTGGGAGAAGGGTGTTAACTGTTAAAGATCGACCATTTTAGAAAGGAAAATAATAGAGGTTCCGACGATTTAGTCTGCCACATTCCGAATTCTATATGTTGTATAAAGAGACACAAAGTTGGCAAAATTACCTGGTATGCCACCGTTTATTGATTCGTAACTTGGCGGAACATACTGTCGGAACCTTGATCAAAATCCTTTTAGAAATGGGATGGAAATACACATTATATAATATTTTATTAACCATGTAATGTAATATGGTGTAACATTTCAACGCTAAGAATGAAAAAATAAAGATATTTATGGTCTGTAATATTATTTACAACCCATTGTAATCTTATTATATGCATAAATTGTAATAATAACCAAACTTAGCCTGTAAATTTACATAAAATTGCATTATGAACCCATTTAGCAGGATTTCTAGATAAACCACTAAGTGTACACACATTTACTTGACATCTAGGTAGCTAAAGGATCTATATTTCAAAGTAGGCTAGCTATGCATCATAAGATATAATGTAAAAAATAGTAAAAAGCAATATCCAACTAGCTAGCAAAGTGGTATTGGAGCCAGGAGAAGCACGCGAAAGTGAATGTGCAACTCTCTATTGTATCAGTTGCTTTCTTTCTTTCTTTGGATTCAATAAATTGAAGATTTACAAAGGACTTAGTTTATTTCAGTTAAGGCACCAATGATGGGAACGTGCCTAGTGGACTCCATCTTTACACGTCCTAAAGAATTTGTAAAAACTTGGAGCCATGTTATTGTACCCATTGTCCAAATTCCATGTGTTTTCTCACTTTTTAACATTTGTTTTTCCCTTTGCTTCACATCAAACCCTACTTTTAAGTGGATTCCAACTCCTCAATTCACCCATTGGATTCCCCCTTACTTGGTGGGTTTCTCTTTTCAATAACCTAATAAAGGTCACATACATAATTCTTCTTCCTTAGTCCCTTCATTCCAATCATCTTAAACAAACAAAATAACATAAGTACTAAGACAATATATGTTATAGTAACCACACGTGAGTTAGTTGTACCATATCGGTTAGATTAAAGAGTTGGAACTTTATATAAGTTTGGTAAGCCAACTGGTTTTAGTATGGAACCTCGGTAGGCTTATGTAGTGGGTCTGAGCTCGCTCATTAGTTTTAACCTCCCAATAATCGGTATCAGAGCTGGTGGCTCGGTCAGGGAATTCTGGGAGGGCACAAAGTGGTGATTTCTAGTAAGGAAGACGACATGTGGTACATGTTGTTTCGAGTGTGCTCCAACTCGGCGCATGGCGTGGCCGTTCGAGGGGTTGGTTTGAAAATTCCACATGCAGTTTGGTGTCGTGGACTTCCTGTTAAGGGGGAGTTATGATGTGGGTAGACTTCTAATTGAGAGGGAGCTACGATGTACTCACATGTAAGGGGGATCTGATTGAGAGGGAGATACGGTGTACTCACATGTAAGGGGGAGATTGTTAAGTGTATACATGTGACTGAATTGTATCACATTGGTTAGATTGAAGAATTGGAACGCTATATAAACTTGGTTGACTACTCTTACTATTATCAATCGATTTTAGTATGAAATCTAAGTGGACTTATATAGTAGGCCTGAACTTGCTCCTCAATGTGGCGCATCTAATGTGGTGGTGTGTAACCATGCATAAGAAAAGTGAAGTACATAAATAAATAAAATCAGCTAGTTTGATCTTATGAATATACATACACATCATCATGTGATCTTCATTCACTATTATAAGTGATGATTGATCATATACCTACATGAAAAAAGACAAATTAGATCAGATATTTATTTCATATATAGTCATGAAAAGTTCCATCTCATTCATTTATGAGGTGGGGATACTTCAAATCCAAGCTCCCAATGAGGTATAGTCATCTCCTTCTCCATTCACAAGTAATGATAGTATACTACCTATGCTCCAACCCTAGTCTAGCTAGCTAGGCTTTCTAAGAATTTTTTTTATTTGTATAATAATTTATTTAAATTTTTTAATAAGACTCTATATATAAAAAAATTATATTATAATTGAAGTTGACTGATCATTCCTTCGTATTATTAATAGTGCGACTTGTCAGATATTTTAAGCTGCTTAATCATATATTTTATTATTCTCACAACGACATTGTGTGTGCATGTATTTCGACTCGGTAGCTATATAGTTATAGTTACCTCATGGCTCATGCCTTCATGTATCTTTTATTTAGTACACGAATCGGCGCAGGTTTATTGGGATGTCCATACCAAACAGTATCTTAGTCAAACGTTTGATCCTAGCTATAGCTACAATATAATTGGTTCCATATATTATTTTCTTTCTCTATCTACCTAGCATTTAAATAATTCTTGGTGTGTACCTAGCTATATAAAAAACTAGCGTCTCTGGAAAGGGTGTATATGGATTCGTGGTATGTTTGAAAGCAGACATGCCCCTAAGTAACTAGCGTGCTGCAGCTTCATAGTACATGAATACATGTTATTAATTACGTGATGTAATTATTGTTCTTTATTCCCTACGAGGTGTTGTTAGGATAACACTTTTATATTAATCTCCCCTAGTCCGTAAAAAATAAAGTGCAGACTATAAATATTTTTTTTTTTTTTCCAGAGTCTGATGCAACGTGTTAGTGTGGAAGGGATAAAAAATTCGTTGTTGGCTCCGTTATATGGAATAATTTATCGAGATTCTTATGTGAAACATAAAATCTCTACTGGCAATTTAATTACTTGGTCAAAAGTGAATGTACTTTGGTGTTCCATTATTGACCACTTGAAAGGCTATTTTTAGTAAAATCATGATCATTGGATCATGATTCATTCAAGGAAAACCTATTTGACATTTGGTGATCTTTTCTAACAAATGTTGATCAGTACCTTTATAATTATGATGAGCTCGCAATATACAATATGGAAAGCTACAAACTAATAACATCATATGCATAATTTGGTACATTTCAATCAGTAATAACTCTTACCTAAACAAACTCAGTGATGGGTAAAAAAGTATTGGGTCCATCAAAAAGTCTAATCCGGCTAAGGGACAAAACTATGGTCCATGTAATATGATGTAGATGTTCAGTCATTTATTCATTGACTAGAGATTAGGAGTTCAAACCCTAACAGTGACCATGAGAATATAAAAATATTTATAGCGAGCACCTTACCCTTTACGGAATGATCTCAGTGTGAGCGCGGATTAGTCTAAGTATAGAGTAAGCATGCTACGGGTGCTGTTCTCCTGATGGGAGCCTACCAAGACTACCCCGCGAGAAACAAAAAAAGAAAAAGCTATGAACGGTTGATATGGAGAAATTGTCCTCTATCAACTTCCCATAGTTTAGTTTACACCTTAAAGATATGAGTTTTGAGACCTTAGTTGAACAAAATTTGTTATATATGCTCGTCGTACGTCACTATTTTGATTTCTTGGAATACGAGCTTATAATAGGGTATTTTAAGCATGTATTAATAACTAGCTTTCTTATAAATTCGAGCTTGTAATGAAGATCTTTATTATATTTTTATACATACTTTAACATGATGCATCCATTTGGTAGATGAGAAATATTAACATTCAACAATGTTAGTTTCTCTTAATATTTATGAGGTTCTACCAATCAAATTGAAACATAGTCTCTAGAGACAATTTATAAATTTTGGTCCCAATTTTTCATTTATATTGTATATGACTATATGAGTACATGGATAGGGTTTAAGGGAAGAGAAAAATTCTGTTGAAGAGAGACAAATAGTTAAAAGTTACTTGCAGCATTAAGATAGATGATGACATAAAGTTACAAACTTTGGACCACCCTTGTACAGCAGGTGAATACAGAGATTGTACATAAAAAGGCCTAAAAGCCAAATACAAAAAAGTTACATATATGTACTTCTTCTTCTTTTATATAATAACAATAATATTACCTTGCTAATTTCTTCTTAAATGATTGAACAAGAAGAGTACCTAGAGAGATCTCATAATTAGGCTCTATGCACAACTTGATGCATGATTAATAAAGTGAAATGATAGGAATTCTGAATTGGAATTCCGAGAAGGTCCGATTTGTGTCTTAATGGTATACAATGTAATTTCTAACAACTTTATGGTTAAATTAATTGACCACACAGATCGGAACATCTCAGAACTCAATTCGGAATTCCTATCATTTCCGATTAATAAAAGGGGAAATGATTAAGAATCTGCCACATATTTCGGAACTCCACTTTCAGAATTTGTATCATCATTCTAATAAAAATGTTACGATAATTCGGATTTTAATCTTTTAGCTTTCTCTACATTCAACTGCGCCCTTTACCAGACAGCCTTCCAATCTACCAGACGTTGCAAAAATTCCATAACCTAAATAATAAGATCAAATATTTACATTAGTTTATTTTTTAAAAATAATAATATGGTGAATTAATATAAGTAAATGCATTTCATTTCTTTAATTATGATACATATATACTCCATGTACTTGCCTCAGCTGGTTCTTGTAGGGAATAAGATGCATTTGTGTCCTTGGGGAATTTAGACACTAGAATTCCGAAACCTTGTCCTCTGTCTCTTAATATCTGATTTAAAATAAACATCAAATTAAGCCACTGAAAACAACATAAAAAAATGTTTATGAATTATAATTTGTTTATGAATTATAATTTGTTTGATGGTATCTACTATTCGGTTAACCGTAGTAATCTAGAGCTATAACATACAAATTAAGAGACATTGTGGATACCTTAAACGCATCCTCGTCCGTCCGGTCATCTCCGATGTAGACCGGGAAAACGTCAGTGCAATTAGCATATCCTATTCGGTTCCGAAAAATACATTATGTTATTGAATTATTAATCAAATATATAATATATATATATTTTTTTAAAAATTCATATAGTAGCTACCATCATTTTTAAAAAATATAACTCACCTAATGACTCTAGCAAGAACTCAAGGGCCTTGCCCTTGTCCCATTTAATAGTCGGTCGGATTTCTAGCACCTGTAAATAAACAAAGAGTGTTGTCACACGTCTTTCAGTTCACTCGAGAAATTATTCTATGACTCAGCTTTACCATGTTAGTATCATGTGGCACTAACATGTTACAATTTCAACCAATAAATCCATGTCACGTATCAAGTGAGAGAGTGTAAAATAACACATGGTATAAATTTATTGATTGAAGTTGTAACACGTCAGCACCACGTGGTAAAACCAGTCCATAGAATAATTTCTCCTTCCGCTTATACTCACATATATACTGTACTAAAATTTCATATTGAACAATATCATCACATATATAGAAAAAGAATAGATATATAAATTGATAAAATATTTAACAAAAACAGTGGCGGATCTAGAAAATTTATAACGGGGTTCGGTGCAGCTCATGTACCTTTCTTCCCTGAGTTAGTCGGAGGTCGGGATAGTCCTTGAGCACAGACTTCACTTGTTGTGCTAGATCACTCCATTTCTGCATCATTTTAATCAAGGTGAGATCAGTTGGTTAATTAGCACTTCATTAACAATAAGAGATTTTATTCATGACCAACACTTTACTTTTTACAGACTGATTCAATGTAAATGAGAATTAGTCTAAGTATGGAATAAGCATGTTACGACGGTTGCACTACTGATGTGGGCCCATAGGACCACCCGTAGATTTTTTGTTTTTTGTTTGTTTGTTTGTTTTTTATTTTTTAATTTCCGCGGGTGTTTCTAAGAAGTCATCAAAAGATTATCAGTCATAACATATTTGTTTCACATCTAGATTAATCTTTACAGCAACACAGTTAGTATAGTACCTTTTCATCAACACAACGGAAATGCACAGACAAGCAGAACTTGTTGTTCTCCACCTTAGATCCAGGGATAGATTTCGTTTCCTCCATTAATTTTTTGTAAACCTATCATTAATATATATATATATATATATATATTATCACTACTAGAAACAGAAAAATATTCATTTATTTAAAATAATATTTATATATAACTTGGGGGTCAAGCTATCTAACCTCATCGATCATGGGAAGAAATTCACTAGCTGGTTGGAAGAGAACACCTTGCTGAAGAAAAAGAAAAATAAGAACAATAAAAGATCAATCACTACTTTACACCACTCACTCAAACAATGATGAACTCTAAAGTTGGTGCTCTTTATTACTAGGGTTAATAACATAAAAGTAGTCTGAGTATAGGTCATGTCAATTTGGTTTCAAAACTTTTTTATTTTACTGTTGTTCTACGTTCGTAGTATCATATTTGTTGCTTTCTACTTTTCCCTTTGGTTTTGGCATTAAAAATGTAGTTTTGAAGTAGTAAAAACATATTGGTTTTGACTTTTCCGAAGTATCAGATTTGTTATACTCATGATTTAGACTTCTTTAATATTAAAAAAAAAAAACATATACTTGTCATGTCAATTTTATGATGAAAAAGTAGAATTTTATATTTTAAGCATCGAATCGGCACAAAAAAAAAAAAAAAACTGAAATACTAAATCACAATGTCACCTTTACTTCATGTTGTCTTGAGTTCTTAACATTTATTTCACCACTTTATATATATATATATATATATTTTGTGGGTTTGTAATGATGGATAAGTGCAGTATGAGGAGCACTGCAGTGTAGACAAGCACTTACTTTCTTGTATCTTGAACCTTTTGCTGGGCCTTTAATGTCCATTCCATGGCTTCCAGCATAGTACAATTCTGCTAGTCTCACAAATTTATACACCTAATAACAATGAACCCACAAATTATTTTATCATGAAATCCAAAAAAACAACATGTATTTCAAAGAGTAACCAAAAGAGTGTACCTTGTCTCTACATCTCCCACTCACAATTGCAGTTGGGAAACATTTTCCCAGTTTCTTCACCGTTGCTCGCATCTGATAATATACATAACGTTACATCAGTTACAATTTAACAAACTGTCTCATAAACTCGTATACGTCAAAAGTATGGTTTGATATTATGATAAGCAAAAATGGTTAACGAGATGAAAAGTAGACCTTATCGGACATGAAAGCTCTGTCGGGATCATCGACGATAGGCGATAGAGTTCCGTCGTAATCCAAGAACATCACTATCTGCTTCCCTTTGGAGGCCTCTATTATCTGCTCAAACATCTCCAGGGCTGATGGATGATGAACCTGTTTCTTTTTAAGATATTTAACCATTATTTTAGCACAAACCCATGTATGTAAAAAAAAAAAAATCATGTTTTTTGTGGTTCTAGGTGATAGACCGTAAAAAAATATTTGTTGACACTTGACATTGAGTAAGTCTAAAGTAATGTTTTTTGTTTCACACTAGGTTGCACATTCTAGTTCGCAGGTCAGGTCATATTATATGGATAAAGTGTTGACTATAAATATTTTTTACTGTTGAAAAATATAGCACGTAAAATGAGAATTCTAAATGAGAATTTTCTGGACAAAATGAACGAATGTTTTTAAACTGAGTCCCGTGCAGATCACAGTCTCCTTTTGACAATTTCGCCCCCTCACTGACTCGTCGATTGTGCTAGAGGATGCTAGTGGGCGATTGTCTCCGGATAAAACGGCATTCCAGTGGCGAGCTAGCACGAAGCCCCACCAGTAGAACAGGTATTGACCGTTGAACTCAAAATTTCTTATTCACCCGATCAAAAAAATAGTAATGACAATAACACATTTTTCCAACATTTATTTCATAGAGTTTAGAAGGGGTTTGAACACGAGACATCTGGTTAAGACATGAAACTGCTAAAACTCATGTTTTTTTTTTTAAATGGTGTTCTAGGCCATATATTTTGGCATTGAGTCTGTCTGTAACGGATATTTTTTTTTTCTATCATAATGTTAGAATGCTTATTATAAATATTTTTCTATTCGTAAAGTTTAAACATAATAAAGTAATAATATTCAAATGGACATAAGAAGCGACTTCTCACCATCCAAGAAGAATGGTGATCATCCTCATGTTCAAGGGAAACAAAGGCTTTCACATGTGTGGGAGAAGAAGCTTTCATTGAATCCACCCAGGCATTGATCCTTTGAGCTCCATTAATGTCCAAATCCTTGAGCAACTTCTTCCTCGAAACGCTCATATATCCACTGTTCGGCGCCATTGGCGGCTTTTGATTGAAGATCTGCACTGCTGCCTCCGTTGCAGCCATATCTACCGCCACATTCTCCTTCGTCATATCGTAAAACTTGCAAAATCAAGATTTACACAATATCAATACACTATATGTATATATATATGTATTCTTTGAACATAAATCAAAATTACGTATAGTGTTTGTCTGTGTATGTATAATTGTATATATACCGAGAAATTGCGAGAAAACAGAGCACTCCTTTTCTTCTTCTTCTTTGTGCGAGATTTTGATTCGATGCTGAGAGAGAAAGAGATGGAGTCAAATCTGCGAATGCGAAACGTATGGCCGACTAGACGAGACGAAGATTTAGAGAGAGAGGGAAGAGAGAGAATGGTGCGTTAATAATAAGAGAGAGAGATTGAATGAGAATGAATGGTGTAGAGATCAGAGGCCAATTACAGGGGAATTTATAGGGCAAAACGGACACTAACCGACGACCTACCACCAAACTTCGTAGGTGGGCCCTTCATAAAGTACGTAGTGGGACCCACTCCTGCAGAATCTCAATTGGGTCCCACCCCACGAATGACTTTTGCACTTTGCCGTTACCGTAACAGCAAACCAGCCTACACGTCGGTCAGTACTAGTAGTGCAGTGCCTTGACACTTCATTTTCGAAATGCATACTGTACTTCAAAATATTTTAACTAAAAGTTGAAATACATTTTTAAAGCCATCTAAAAAAAACACTGTTTTTATATTTTATTATATAAACTTTATAAACTCTAAATTACCTTTAAATAATAATGTAATCATTTATATAATAAAACTTAAGATACTTTTCCTTATATATACAATTTTATTATATATAAATGTTTGATAAAGTTTTTTAAGTAAACGTTAATGATGTTAGAAACTTACATTGTTCTGATCATTATATAATATAATATTTATATACTTTTAATAATAATCATCATTATAAAATTTTACCCAAAGAAAAATCATCATTATAAAAATGTAGAAACATCTTAAAAATATGTATTAATTGTTCCATATTTTCTTATATATATATTTATGTAAAATATATTGATTACCATTATATATATATATATATATATATATATATATATATATTTTGTCACGCCTTACAAGCCCGAGCAACTTTCTTCACTAGCCCAATCCGGTCTAATAGAGTCTGTTGTCCTCATTTAGACCCTGAAAATGAGGAATTTATGTTGGACTTGAGTAGTACCCCTCTGGTTTATTAAAGCTTCAGAATTCTTATTTATAACCGATGTGGTACACAAATATGTAGTATTACAATCTACCCCTTATTGCGCGCGACGTCGTCGTCGTGGCCCATAATAGAATCGTTTACCCAGGTAGGTGATCGGAACTCCGGGGGTCAATAGCCCTTGGTCCGTGAGCCCGATCACGTTCCCGGGTCGGCTCTGATACCATTATGTCACGTCCCCAAACCCGAGTGACTGTCTCAACTAGCCCAGCTCAGCCTAACTAATAAGTCCGTTGTCCTCACTTAGGCTTAGAAAATGAGGAATTCCTATTGTACTTGAGTAGTACCTATCTTACTTTCTCTATTTCAAACCAATATGGTACACCAATATAGGGTATTATAATCTACCCATTAATGTACGTAAGTGTAAATTAGATGAGCTACTCGAGATTGACTTGGTCAAAAGTCGAGCCGAGCTCGAGTCGAACTTTTGGGTATGTCGAGCTCGAACTTAATAATACTCGGCTCGAATGACTCGCGAGCCTAAAGAGTTTCGAGTTCGAGTTTATAAGCCGAGTCGAGTCAAGCTTGATTCTTATTATTATTCTTAATTAATACTAATTAATTATTACATAGGTCAACCGAGTTCGAGTATAGTAGAGTCGAGCTCGATTTTTTTAATTATGAGAAATCCTAATTTATTATAATGTATAATCGGCTGACGAGTCGAGTCGAGCCGAGATCGATTATGTCGAGTTTGGACTCGAGTCGAGTTCGAGTTTCAAAATTAAAACTCAGTCGAGCTTGACATATAATAATCGAGTCGAGTCGAGCTTGACAGATATTCGGCTAGACTCGGCTCGTTTACACCCAATACGTAACGTACGCGACGACCAGAATCTTAAGTATATATTACTCGAATTCTACAGTATATGTTATTGGACCGAAATGAATCTTTTGCTCAACCTCTTCCATCTAGTGCCTTTTCGGTTTTCCGGGTAGGAAGTTTTTTTTTAAGGCCTCTCAGGCCCAACAAAAAGAAATTGGAAATGCCATTTCCCTCTAAAAGTTTGTGCTCACTTTAAATTCCCCCCTCAAAATTCAATTCTTTATTTTTGGACCCCTAAATTTTCTCATAATTTTGCTGCCATCCCTCTCTCGAAGCTCGGTAGGGCGTAAAGTATATAAATCATAAGACACTCAATTTCAGATCCGACTAAACAATCCATGAAGTTATAGTGTTTGAAGTTGCTAAATGAGCATGCTATAAGAAAAAACAAGATTACACACGGACAAATCGGTGTAAAATCAGTGTGTAAATGGAAAAGATAACATAATATTCTCGTATAGTTTTCACAAAAAGTATATGAATTACAAATATATAATATTATATGTTATTGATTTATAACATTCAAATAGATTGCTAATTGTATGTGAATTTGCATGCTATCATCATAGAGACACAATAATTTAATTTTTATTGTATTTTTAGGGTCTACTTTTTTTTCATAGGTGTTTTAGGAGTCCCATCGGGAAAAAAAACACATATAACATGCTTGTTTCACGCAGAATAATTTACACTTGTATCTGGTTAGACGGTAAGAAGTAAAATGCTAGCTATGAATGTTTTTAATTTCAGGGGCTTGGCAATATTTAAATTTGAGACATTTAATTAAGAGATGAAATGCGTAACCCACTATATCATACGACATAGTTAAGGTCTAGGAATACAAATTTCATGCCCCACCCTTTATGTACCCGATCATGCATCAGTGTTAAGATTTTGACATGTGTCCCGGTGTAATTATTATTATTTTTTTTCTAAAACACTATTGAGATTTGTGAACCCTAAAATGAAAATATTAAATTTAACGAAACGTGAAAAAGTGGAGCAGAGATCTGAATCCAAGGTATAGTGATACTTCTCATACCCAATCACCATTTCTTCCTAATCAAAATTTCCCCCAAACGAAATTCGTTAATATCTTGTCGAGTAGTATTATATATATATATAATTTTGCCAATTTCAAAGATATATATCAAAGAAACATGGAATTACTAAAAAAAAGTACATGTATTCTTTACAAAGAACATTTTGTAAAGAAATCTAGCTTTTGTGGAAACATCATATTCTCAATAATTTCTACTAAATTTATTATAATTACTGAGTTTATACTTCTATATAAGAATTCGAACATTAGAATGAGTCTAAACTCTAAACTCTAATTACACACGCCACTACTAATTCATTCTTAAAAATGAAAGTACAACAACTGATTAATAATATATGGCTATGTATAATAATGGAGAGAATCTCGAAATTAATTATGCAAACGTTCGTTTAGTGACTTGGAGGCCAAGACTTGTGGGTAGTGACCCTTCTATTTACGAGATTCCCCACGAGTCAAGATAGAGAATTTGACCGGATGAATCGATGACATGCGTTATGTTCGCAATTATATGTCTACGTAATTTAAAAACCGAGAGATTCTTTCATCATCAGATTTAATATTCAGTCCTCCACGTTCAGACTCATGCACATGTTTATTTATTTATTTATTATTATTATTGATAAAAAAAATACTCAAATTAAGTGTACTACTATATACTTTTACCGAAATTGTTTGTTTATATATATAATATTACTTTCGTAATTTTAGATTGGGAGCATTAAAAATAAAACACTTTCTAAGAATGCGTATTTAGCGGAATTCAAACTTGAGTCGCCACCAACCTAAAAAAAAAGCTCGAGTCGCCCTTTGGCAAAAAAAAAAAAAAAACTCGAGTTGTTCCTGAATACACAACTCATTTTACCAGTTGATTCAACCAAACTTGGGTACCCAAATTTTGAGTTGGTATAGTTTATTTTATTATTAGTTTTGGGTATACCTTGTTTGATTCTATTGGTTTTAAGTTTTTGTTAGCTATGATGATTGTATAAGACCACAAAATAGATTATATATTAGTTTTTTTTTTTTTTAATAATTTCTGTTTGTTAATACCACAAAATAGATTACATATACCGAAAGTTCAAAAACATGGGACTTCCGCGAAACCATTAGCTACCTTTTGAACTTTCAAGGTGCTGAAAATAAATAAATAATTAATGTGAAAGTAGTTATTTATAATCTTATTAACAATAAATACTAGTCATGAAATTATTATTATTTATTACCAAAAGCCAGCAAATTATTAATAATTAATATTAATATTAAAAAAAAAAGTGATTCCCGCCTTCTTCGCCTAAATCTACGGTCGGGGTTGTGGTTTTCCTTTGTGTTGGTCCGAGGCCAGAAGATTCTGTGGAAAAGTCTCTTCTGCGCGTATATTCCCGTACCGTATCATATAATAAATAAATATACTTAAATTAATACTATGAAGTATGATCTTAAATCAGCATTTTATGAATTAAAATTAGCCAAAACTAAGGTTATTTATGTAAGGTTTATTTGATTGTATCTTTTTCAAAAAAAGGATTGTGTATCGAAGTGGTGGAGTTTTTTTTTTTTTCTTTTTCAAATCAAACTTATTGAATAACCAACTATACTTTGATTTTGTCTACATATGACAACCTAGTTAAGAGATGATATATTAAGTCCAATTCTACCCATCTCATCTTATGCCTGATATAGTGTATAAGCTAGGCGGTTGTGCTCAACTATATTGTTACTAGCAAAATATATTACAATCTAAGATTTAATTGTTGGAATTTTATATTGGTAGATTGTAATATATGATATATTTATTATATATATAAGCAAGGATGACGTACTATAAGATGTGCTAATTGCAAGTGGTGTATATAGAACACACATGCAAATTAAACACTCTTAATTTTGTGCTCAACTCTATATATATAATATATATATATATATATACAATATATATTACAATCTATAAAATTTCAACATGCGGAACCTGGAGTTTCGAGCATATAATTTCGGAATCAAACCACATGGGAGTAAGTACTTTTAACTACTAGACCACTAATACTGATGTATTTTACCAAATAAAATTAACAAATTAATATTCTTATTGAAAATAATGTAAATGAGTTTAGCAAATTTTTAAATGTAATTTGCAAAAGTTGTTTTCGGTCAGATATTATGACTAAAAACACTTTAGAAATCAGAAGTATCTTCTCTATCATTATTATTATTCCAAAATTTTTGTTGACAAAACGAATCTAATTACAAGCAAAGAGGAACAATCTTAGTAATATGTTTCTAGTCCTACTTTCAGTGTATAGTAGTCACTTAACTTCTCGAATAACATGTTCTTTCGAGGAAATGGGCACAACAAATCAAGAATTGGGACAGTATTATAAAATAAGGAAAGTTGGTAATATAATTCTGATATGACATGAGAAACTCTATATAAATATCAAATATTCTAAAGATCACTATTTATAAATTTTATTATTTTACGCTTTAAGATATATATATATAGTATGATTTTAAAAGGTAACAAAAAAATAGAAAAGGCAAAATGTGTAGTAAACAATTAATCTTATGTGAATAATAAGTGTACCATCGCTTCATCAATTAATCTTATAATTCAAATCTCACCGAATATTGAAGATGAAAAAATATTTATAATTAACACTTTATCTCTTATAAATAATCAGTGCGTGTAAAAATTATTTTAGATATTAAGCTACGGATTCTCTTCTCCTAATAATTACCTAATAAAAATAGGTTTAAACATGATTTTGGCGCTTTAGTGACCACCCTAGGGTCTAGGTTATATAGAGTTTATGTAGTAGGGTTTCTCTTCTCTTTGCATATATGATCGTCACTACCTATTCGGTTCATGAACCCTTTCCTCTTTCTTTATAATGTAAAATAATCGTATGTATATATCTTAGAGCATCTCCCATATATGCATGGTTTTATATAATATTTACCTAAAATCCTTGATATATATGTGTGACTTCATGTTAGTTTAAGAAAAAAAAAAAGATACGATGGATATTACATAGATCTTTCTAAGATGTGTTTCACTTAAGTAATATAAAGTAATAGAATTAGAATGGTCTAAAACACGGATTTAGATTACCTGCCTCGCTTTTTCTGTCTCAGATCGTATTTTACCGTTAATATTTTCCTTTCAGGTTCACCAATCACAATAATGTTTTAAAAAAAATCACAAAATTAATTATATTCATATTACATGTCAATATCTTAAATGTGAGACACCATATAAAACATAAAGAGTGGAACAGATGATCTGAATCATAGAATCCCTAAAACACCCTCTTGAAAATAGTAAATATTGGATCGGAGAATTCAGTGCGTATCCCACCTTTGGATTTGCGTGTGTATTTGTGTATATATATGTTGACACATATTTTGTGTATATATATATATATATATAATCTTTGACGTATTGTACGAGGAGGTGTGCACTGATAAAACTTAAAAGGAATATAACCACGTGTAATATGATTTATATGGTTTAACATATATGTCACATAAGAGATTAAAGATTTAAGTGCCGTTGATATTCTATCTAATATTAAAATTACATTCGTAACCAACATTTTATTATTTAATTAGTCTAAATATAAAGTAAGTATATTATAAATATTGTCATCATGATAGAGTCTATAGATCACCGCGGAAATAAATAAAAAAATCCATGCCACCTTAATTATTTGTCCCCACTTATATTATTAGGTTTTCTTTCTTCTTCATATTAATTAGTAGGCAAATAATGTTGAGAGGTTATTTAGTGCATCGATACTAATATGGTGAACTTTCATCTAATTATAAACTGACACATATCTATACCTTTAACTTTGTCACGTGTCAACTCGTGATTGAATGGAGGTTCACCACATTAGTGCTATCGGTTGGCACCGATATAGTGAATAATTTCTCAAATAACTTTAAACCATTCTGCTGAATACCGAAATGTATTTTGTGATGTAAATTGAATAGGTGAAGATGTTACATTAAAAAGTGTGATTTGATTACTGCTGCATCTTGTAGCGTATGTGATAAGCGTTAGACCAAAGTATGCTTTTGTTAGCAATGTTCAAGAGCGAACCTGAGAAAATGTATAAATGACAACTGACAATAAATAAGGGATTCGATGCCTCGAGGAGTGAGTGGTTAAGGAAGTTATTGATATTATGCCTCGAGGATACTTGCTGACATTTTGGTAATTACTTTTTGAGATTTCTGAGAACTAGTAATGTTGGCAAATATTAGCGTTAAAACAGCAAAACACAAAAGTTGAGGGATCAATTTACAATTGTTGAAAATTTAGGAACTAAAATGTAAATACTTAAAATTCCGAGTTCTTACATATAATTATATCGAATTATCATGCAAGATATTAACAACTCCGAAATTACACGTAAAATCGAGAAAGACGAAAAATGTGATTTTAATACTGAGGTTCGTGCTGATCACGGTCTCCTTAAGGCAATTTCGCCCCACTCCACCCTCGGGTTTATGCAAAGGAGTTTAAACACGGGGCGATCACCTCCCAAGATTTAACAGTGTCGTCAAATCGTGTTATGCATGAAACACAGTTGACCGAACCGAACTCAATACCTGAACACAACAAGGTTTTAGTAGAGATGCCGATGACGACGGCAAAATAAACGAATATGAATAATCAAACAGATTAAAATATGGTGCGAGAATTAAACACAGCATGCACGAAACAGAGAAGGACGACGAACAGTGCTGTAATAGCAACCGCCTGATAGCAAACTCGCAGAGGACAAAAGAAGAATACAAAGCAGTATAAAATTGAGAGTGGGATTTTCGAGTTGATGTGTAAAATGTGAGGGGAATGGTCTCAATTTATAGTGCAGATGGCTCATAGCTGCATTAATTTCGCCTCACTCCAAAATGAGTTTAAACACGGAGCGATCACCTCCCAGAATTCATGGTCATCACCTTACCTCCTAAGGTCTATCCCCGATGCGATGATGATTAATCTAGACGTGGAGCAAGCATGCTACAAGTATTTTCAGCTGACCACCTAAAACCACACCATAGGAAACTAGAAATAAACCTATTAATCTATTACGTTTTATTTTCTCTCACCTATTCTCATATGTGTGATAGTCTAATATAATCTCTTAACACATCATATCAATCTTTAAAAAGTAAATTATTGATTGTAAATATTTTTTTCATTTGCAGTGCTCAAGCGCATTTTGAACAGGAGACCCATATAGTAAATAATAAAACGTTAGAATATTTACTTTAAGTTTATGGGATGATCATAACCCTAGGAGGAGTTCGCATCATAACTAGACTAATATCAATTTATACCAAGTCAAGATGTAAGGAGTAAAATATTGATTAGGAATATCTCTATTTCATATAAATGCTGAATCGATGGTCATATTAGTATGCTTTACTAATTATTACCTATATACCTATATATTAATTATTACCGAAGGAAGACAAGAGACCACACGTGCGGCGCCCTTTTGACCTTGGGATGATATACATTCCCGACTAGTTTAGCTTGGCTATTCTTTTTAGATATAAGATGTCATATGTGTTCGTCTAGTTTTAGTCTTAATCCTCATTTGTACGCTGTGTTTTATTGAATGAAATTTCACTTTAGCCAAAAAAAAAAAAAAGATATACACGTGGTGCTTCCTCGTAGAGAGTAGGATGGACATGTGGGCCCCTGTAAGAAGCATACGACCTTGGTCGGCAGAATAAAGCCAGCTGCGCGGCGTTCCCCTACCCACGTGGCAGAAGATATTACTAGGGGTGAAATTGGTCCAGTCGGTCCGGATTTTTAATGCATTTGGTCGGAGACCGATATTTTCGGTCTGTTTTTTTCCAATAAAAAAACCACCCGAAAAACCGTATAATAAAAAATAAACCATCCAAAATTATTACGGTTTTTCGGTTAAAACCGAAAATCCGAAAATGATCATTTGTAGAAACAAAATCAGTAAAAAACCACAACAAATTATGCAAATTAATGAAACCAATATCAAACTTTACAAAGAAATTTTAAATAGATGAAGATTTTTGTTTTTTTGGCCAAAATAGATGAATATTGGATAGTTAACAATCATCAAAGTTTTACCCAAAAAAAAAAACTATCAGCAAAGAAGACGAGGAGACTCTTCGATTCTAGTGAGTGCATGCAGTCAATGTATCTAGAGAAGTGAGAAGTGTGGATACTTAATAACTTACATAGATATTTTCGTTGTCTTCTGTTTTCAAAGAGTTAAAATTATTACTAAGTAATAATAAGTATTAATTGATAACTGCTTACCGATAAATATTAATTAATATATATAATATATTTCGGTCGGTTCGGTCTCCATGGTTTTTTGAATATGAAGACCGAACCAAACCGAAAATCCGAACAATACTATTAAAAACCGTCCATATACCGAACTGTATATTAACGGTTCGGATTTTTCGGTCCGGACCGGTTCGGTTTTGACCGATTTTTCGGTTTGGCCGGATTTTGGTTTCAGCCCTAGATATTACCTTCTTCTTGGCTAACATATAGTTTAGTCTATAGTCCCATTTTCATCACATAAAAAAATAATATACATTACGCCTATTAAGAAATTTAATTTTACCCACACTAAACTAAAAACTAGTGTAAAAAGTAAATAATGTCAAGATCATACTAAACCATATATTACAATTGGTATAAAACATAGTTTAATATTCTCTCAATTTATATTTCGTATAACCTAGTTCTAAAATATATTTTTTGGCTCATCAAATCAAATCATAATTTATTTGTTTTAATTTTTATAGTTATAATATTAATTGGATTCTAATACATACCATATCAATCAAAATATAAAATTTATGCATATATATAAATAACGCTCACGTTGCACGCAATAGGCAGCACAAAGTTCTACTTGCTATGATTCTACCCTCACATGGCTACGTAATTCCTTAGGAATGTCAAACCTTACATCTCATTCTTACAACTGGCCGTGCTTTATGTCGAAAGAGTATTTAGTCAAAACACAATCTATCCTAAAGGGACCCCTTATTTTTTGGTTTGTGGACTTTTGACTTGTAAGATTCTCTACTTCTTTTTTTAAGAACAATGAATTACAACTAGAAACATCAGGTTAAGCATCGGACTAAACGATTGCAACAATTTAAGAATCTAACTAATGACAAACTCTCTTAATCAAACGAGGTTCACATACTCCAATCATGTCTTTAAAAGTACAATTCCGAGACTCGAAAGGAGGGACACTATGATTAACAAAATTTGTTTGTTGAAGAACTCCAATCCTAGTCATGGCATCCGCAACCGAGTTAGCTTATCTATAGACATACCTAAATTTGTATCTACTGAACTTGAGTAAAATATTCATAAATTCTGAAATAATAAACATAAATTTCAAATTGAGATCAAAAGTATCAGAAATGAGTTTCTGAATAACCATCTATTTGAATATGTAAAGATTTAATATCCTAACTTGAGAGGAAGGTAAAATTCTCTACTCTTAGTAAAGAGCTACTATTTTTCATTGTTTAAAACGGAACCATGTTAATTGTTAATGTTATTTTCTCATAGGAGCACCTCACTTGCATATACACATTTTATTTAATTATTATTATAATATACCTAAATGATTTGAATGTAGTATTTATAATTGAACTTCAGTTCTCTCCGTCAAGGGATTTACATCACACGACATACTCTTTATATCCCAGATCGTATCTCACTGTTAAGATTTTGATCGTATTTTTAGATTTAATATTTTACTTTTAAGGTTCACAATCCCAATAAAGTTTTAGAAAGAAAAATTTACAGAAATTACTCAAGACACGTGTTTCATAGCCAACTGTATGTTTCATGATCCAATACAAGCGATAATTATTAAGTGTAGAGAAAGTATATTACGAGTATGAGACTGCCATATGATAATTCGTTGGAATATATATATACTTACTTGGACACAAAACATTTCCCTGGGCCATTTTTTAGCTTTAGTTTCTTGCGTGGCGTTTTAAGGCTCCTCCTATCAGTAGTTCTAGAGTGTCCAAAGTGGGCTGAATTATCTGGGCTGGCCCACTCAACTAAGAGGCTTCACTATTTAATCTTTTTTAGTGAATTCACCTGGCACATCTGTGCTTTATTTCTTTTCTTTTTTGCAAATTAAAGCAGGGTTAAATGGTTTTTGGTGTTATATGTTTGAACACCGTTGGATTTTGGTGTCATATGTTTTATTTTGTAGGCTTTTGGTGTCATATGTTTGCATTTCGTAGACTTTTGGTGCATCCGTAATCAACAGTTAAGTTTGACCATTAAACAACTTTATTTTATTCATTTTAGTCCCTAATTTTTTTCCGGCCACCGCCCAAAGTATTCCTGCCACCACACAAGGCAGCCGGCTACCTCTTAGGGCCGCCGGAACCCACACAAGGCTGACAGCCACCATCCAAACGCACCGGTGACCACCAATCGAGGCCGGTCGAAGCATTTTCATGTATAATATTTTTAAAAAATAGGGAATATAATCTTGCTTCTAGTTCTTGTAGGTCATGTGTATTTTTGGTCCCTTATATTTTTTATTTGTTAATATTTAGTATTTCACTTATTTAAAGTGTTGATTATGAATAATTAAGTCACTGATTAGAATCTTAGATTATATTCCCTAAATTTTTTTTCTTATATTTAAAATATTCTTTTTGTTAATGTTATATATTAGGTGATCCAACCAACCACAATTAATTAAAATTAAAGTAGGACACAATATATGGGTCCAGCAATTTCTATACAAGATGATTGTTCTTTATAGTTTTGGTAACCACATGATGTGAGATTCCTAACGCTCATTAACTAACTATGTCCATCAATCAATCTTTAACGAACACTTGGTTCGACACTCTCCTTTTATACAATTTGGAAAAAGGAAAGAAAATATTCATGCATTTCCATTGAAGAAGATGTTGCTTCACGTATGTTTTTATTCCATTCACATTGATTACCTAATACTAGCTTTGATATTCTTGGTAACAAACGAAGGCGAGCTTAGTATATAACAGCCGTTCAACCATTTATCTCTTAATCAAATATTTTAATTTTAAATTTGACTTGAGACTTAAAAATGAAAAATATTCATAGATAATATTTTACTTATTACAAACCTATGCAGTCAAAAACGAGTTTCTAAGTAGAGACGGAAAATGGTAGGTAAAGTCGAGTCGTAAAGACGGAACGTAAAAACGTAAGTTTCTACCAATGCTAAAATTACATTAGATAAAATGTATAAATGTACATATATGTAATCATGCAAAAGAGATACGAAAATATTCAATATGCTCATTTATAGCCTGTAATAAAACTGACTCGATGCGAGTGAGAGATTATAGTAGACTCTAATACCTTAAACATCAGGTCGAAAAAATAGGAAGACATGCTAATTATGATCAATAAATTATTCTTTAAGTGTCCAAATAGCAACAATACTGAAAATTGAGACACTAACAATTTAAATTTAAGACAATCACATTGATCAAAATTGAGACAATTTTTAGATACTATTCCCAATAATATTTCAATCCTAATCACCGCCACGTCAGATGAACCCCGTGAAGTGCCCAACTTGGATGTATCTTTAAACCTTTCCCAGTTCTTAAAGGAATCTTACATTCGTCTCTAGAATGCAAACCTTGGCCACGCATTCACACCACTTTTTGGCATACTTGCATAATACAACTTCTTTCTTGAGAATGAATTCTCATGCAACTTGACAAATACCCCCTTACTATACTGTAGGGTCCTGGTAATTAAAAGAATCAATAAACACGTAAGGTTTCTAAAAAATGTTACTATAATAACAAAATTACAATCATGTAATTTTATTAAGATAACAAAAGCAAGTTCTGTAAAAAATATTTGACAAAAAAAAGTTATGAAAAAAAGACAATCATAAAAATCTAGTGCATGGAGAATAATATTCAATATAGATGTGACTTATTGGTAACATACTTGGACTTGTTACCTTGTATGAGTAAGAAAAGAATTAGACACGTAACGAAATATGAAAGACACCGCGTATATACAAATACCATCAAGTGGAATATATATGCATACTTAACACGATATCTACCATATATACCACTTTGTTAGGTGACAAAAGTTTTTACGCTTCTAGCGGAATAAACTCGCATGATATTCAACTATTACGAGGCTAGATTAGCCATCCATTTTGCTCGATGCCATTTTTTAAAGACTAAAAGTTCAATTCGTACTGCTCACACAGACAATATATATTTCCTCTATATTCTAAACGGGTCGTGATTAAGAGGTATTTCTCCTTAGAACAACTTGACCGATTTTTGTCTCGTCCCGACCATCATCAATAGTGCGGCATTACTTCTCAAATTAGCGAACTCCTGAATATGACGTGCAACGAAAACTAGTTATGGTTCTTGCACGACAAGTAAAGTATGGTAAATACACCAGTAGTGGTAGTCTAGTAGTCAATAGCACGTACTTTCATGTGGTATGACTCTGAAGTCTCAAAACCCCTTCAGGTCCTGTCTAGCCCACATATCACGTCAGGCATATGAGGAGGCGAGTAGATTTGACCTTAACGGGCCGGCCTCTTGACTATACTAGGCTGCAGGTGGGGCTAGGTTGACGGAGTCAATGCATGCGCTAGTTGTTCGCTAAATCTGGTCGAAAAAAACCCCAAACCGTGAGCAGGAGAGCCCGAACAATACGTAGCGGGATGAATATAGAGGTCGTCACTACTAGTCTATTCCTTTTTATACAAGATTTCTTTCACAAATTCGAGTTAGAAGCGAACGTTAAGATTAAGATCATTTTAAGACAATACATTCAAACTTAGTTCACCTCTGGAAACTAACTTTGGGTAAAAGTAGAGTAAAGATGCTAGTTTGCTTATCATCTCTTCTCCTATATACGATACATATGATTCTAGTCTAGCGGTATCTATATATATATATTAATCAATTCGTTGGATGAAGAGACGGGGGATTCTTGGTTGTAAGGCGCGTGATCTTCGGCTTTGCGACTTGTTTGGCTGCATGCTGAAAAAGGGAAAGCCGAAGAATAGGAATATTGGAGGATTGATTTCGATATTTGCTTTCTTCAAATTCCCTTTTATCTTTCTCTATCTCTATACTGGGTCCCGGCCAGCCGGCCCCAAGCAAGATAAGAGTTTTCTTCTTTTGTAGTAAGAAGATACATAAGTTCGAATCCCCATGTGATGTGAGTTACTAAAATCATTTTCTTGATAAATGAAAGTTTTTGGGCATAACATGTATCATATGTAGACTATGTTAGTGGTAAAATGTTATAGTCTAATATGTTTATTAATTTACATGTAAGTATACTACGTAACGATATGAGTATAAAATCGTGATTATTACCCATTTATTTATTTTTAGAAAAAAAAATAATATTTCAAACCTTTTTTTTTTTTTTTGTAATTGGACTTCTTTTTATTGGTTTAAAATTAAAAGCGTTTACTTCCATATGATTTGACTTTATAGTGTCATGTTCTAAACCCATTGGAAAGTCATATCGCGTTGACAAACATTAGGATTTGCATAACACACATACTGTGTTACGCATAAGAGAAGATGAGTAGAGCCGAACTTAACAAGTCGACCTCTTGGCAAAACTAAGTTGCTGGTGGAATATATTGACGAAATCAGTGTATGCACCGGTTGTTCACTCGGTCTGACTAGAAAAATACTACATACGCTGAGTAGGAAAGTTCGAATATTATGTTGCATATGTATCTATGACCACTACTATTAGCACATTCCTAATCTATAAGTTTTTTTTTAAAAAATTTATTGGCAATTATTTTTCTTCCAAATCTAAGCATAGTTTTGGCAAATATATATATATATATAGAAAATTAATTAATTACAAAAGTTTGAGCAAGATATTAGTTAAATCCATATTAATAGAGATGTAAATGAGTCGAGTAGAGCATTAGCATGCTCAAATAGACTTAGCTCAAATAAGTTCTCTCACCGAACTCGACCGAGCTCAAGTTTGTAAATCGAATACAAATTTATATAAACCTAGACACAAATTTTGGACTCTTTTACAAATTAATTCATAAGGATTTTGAGGTTTGACTTTTTAGGGTAAAAAAAAACTATAAACTGTCTAAAGTTTTACTAATATTAAAATTTTGTGTTTGACGTTAAAATTGTGTCTCAGGTTACATTTTTGTTAAAATATGGCGTCTCAGTGTGATTATCTTAGAGAAGTCAATCGCGAAGAAAACGACTGTCAAATTCGACCTCCCATGCACGTTCCCGTCTCGTCACCTTATC
The DNA here is from genome assembly GCA_036873135.1 of Clarkia xantiana subsp. parviflora. Lineage (NCBI taxonomy): Eukaryota > Viridiplantae > Streptophyta > Magnoliopsida > Myrtales > Onagraceae > Clarkia > Clarkia xantiana. The sequence goes on from JAPTYO010000003.1 coordinate 19,719,487, forward strand.
GGAACCGTTACCTAAGAAGTTAGCAACATCGTAAATCCCGCTCCATTATCGCTGGAAATTGCTCCACACCACTCTATTGGATGTTAAAGTTTTGAGGGAGATTCAATGAATTTGTGAAAAGTAAAAAGTGTTTTTCTACAAACTTCACCCTCAAAAAGTGTAATTTTTTTTGTACTTTTTTCTTTATTAATTATGAACTTGTGAGTGGATTGATGAAATTGACTGAAGGAGAGAAAAATACGAACGAAGACACCATATTTTAAATTTTAACCCTTTTAAAGGCTTAGCAATACTAATATATATATACATGAACACTAGATAAGCTCGTGAGCAAGCTCGAGCCGAGTAGTCATGAACTCAAATTCGACAAAAAAAAAATCTCAACTCAATTCAAATTTTTTTAAGTTGAATTAGAGTATTGAAAGAGTTGAGCCTCTTAGTAGTTTAACTCATTTACAGCAATATAAATTTATAATAAATTATTTTTTCTGGTAACACTAATTTTTTGTTGTTGCAAACTTACTAAAAACAGCTTGGATACATAGTACTTCATAATAATAATACTAATACATGCATATACACTTAGCACATATACATACATTACATTATTAAAATACTAGTAAGACTAAGACACTGACTGAGGTAGTTGTCTCCATTGTGAACCCAGTAGATAAAAAGTACCAGTTCATCAACATGAGAAAACTTCTCAATCTTCATCACCCACAACACTAAAACAAGACCCCTCTGCAACTGTCTAATATTCCATTGCAGATTTACCAAATTCAGTTAAAAGCTTGAAGAAGACGAAGAACCCTAAATTTCACACTGGAAACCGATCCCTGAATGTTCTATATGGCTTCCCAATCGATCTCCGCCGAAGGAAACTTGTCCAATCCAAAATTACTGCTCCGATCCCACTCTGATTCCGGCAAACTGAAGAAAATCACGTCCATTTCCGGCGAATCGCTCGACGCCTCATCGGAAAAACCGGTTCCGACTCCACTTTCCGCTTCCGATGGAGCATCAAACACAGGTTCTTCCATGGCGGTAAAATCCTCTGTTTCGAAACAGAGCTCCTCTGTTTTCCCCTTTCTCTGAGGATTTGAATCTAGGGTTTGGAAAATCGCGTGGAGCTTCGCATCGACTGAGGAATGAAGAGGATTGAATTGATCCAAGGACGAGAATCGGTGCCTTAAGTTAGGGAAATTGAGTCTCGCGTGCTCTCCGCGGAGTTTATACGCCGCCGTGTCGTAGGCCATGGCAGCCTCCTCCGCCGTGTCGAAGGTGCCGAGCCAGAGTCGGGTTCGGTTCTTGGGGAGTCGGATCTCGGCGACCCACTTTCCCCAATGCCTCTGTCTCACTCCTCTGTACAATTTGTTCGGCTTCGGGTTCGGGACATGTTTCGTCATGACTGAGGATTTAGGGTTTGGATCGGCGAAATCGTTTCGGCTGACTGTGGTCAATTGAGATTGCTGAAGATGGAATTGATGTTGGATTTGTGAGATTTGGAACGGGGTGAGATTTTTGAGTCTGATTGAATTCGAATCCGACGCGTATTCGAGGTTCGTGGAGAAATTAGGGTTTGGAGTAGTCGTCGGAGAAGACGAAGACGATTTTGAAGCACTGGTAATAAAAGGTTGAAGTGCTATCATGAGTTCTTCGCGGAAGGGATCTAGAGCTGCATCCATGGCGATGATTCAATCGGATGATTGCAGATTTCTCTGTTTTCTTCACAAAATTAGAGAAATGGGTTTATGAAGATGAAGAAGCGCAAAGAAGACTGGGTTCCATTTTGGAAAACAGAGGATTTACAGAAAGAGATGCAGGGGAGAAGATAAGAGAAGAAGATTATGAAGAACAAGTATTGTGTTTCATTATGGAATGGGGTGGCCTTGCCCATTCATCTTGGGCCTTTATATAAGCTCTCCTCTCTCCAAGTTGCCATGTTATTCCAAAGAATAAATCTGAAACTGAATATATTGTTCTTGTTGTTAACTGATAAGAAGAATCATATCCAAAAATGCAATTGTAAATTTGTAATTGAGGCCCAAAAAGCCATTGGCAAAAAAACACTAACTCAGAAATCTGGTGGAACCTGTTGATTATAAATGTTAAATCTCCTCATATTATCTAAAGTTTGTTTTAACTTGTTTACATGGTGTCAGAGCATATTTAAATTTCTCAATCGTCGAGTTAAACCTCTTAATTTAAAAGTTTTATGAGAAAGAGAAATCTATTCATTTGTATTTATCATTCTCTATTCCTCATTCATTTTAATTCTTTTCATGTGAACCAAATATATTGTCTCAGCAGCGTTACGCTTGAAGATTTTTTTATTTATTATTAGTATACAAGACTGCTTCTGCAAATTCGGGCCGAAATTGTTAATGTTGAAGTCCTCTTTAAAGTGGCTTCTCTGACAAGATTTTAACTCAGTCCACTCTTGAAAACGCAACTCGCTTAACGAGGGTTGGTTCAACCAACCTTGAATACACTTGAAGAACTTCGTCGCCCACCACTCGTCTTCTCTTGCGAGTTCTTCCGACCGACTGACCGAGCTCTCTATCTTAGCCTCTCTCATAAACTCACGCTCGACTCTATGGTAAGTTATTGACATATTTTGCTGCAAATGAATTTCTATTCACTACTTTTGAGTTTTGAGCCTGGCCTAACCGGTCTTGAATAATAAAAACTCGTCTCGAGTGGACATTTTCTCATTGAGCTCGGGTTCACATCATGTGCATAAGAAAAACCCCGAATATTCGGGTCGGGTCTTTCCCCATAAAAAGACTTGTGCCGAATGGCCCAAGCAGAGCTCTAATGACTATATGAAAAATTGAAAATATTTAACAGCGAAAAAAGTAGTCAAGATTCGTTAGACCAACTGGTAAAGTAAGTTACGTTCACAATGGCCGTTCGGATCGAATTTCACTGTAGACCCACGTTGGAAGAATTTAACATTTTAATCCGAAATTGTAAAAATAATTGTATATTAAAAAAAAAATCATAAATGTATTCCGGTCACTGATCTCAAGAGTCGAAGGATAGCAAATCTCTGACAGGTATATGACCGTTTGGACATTGCTACAAGATCATAACAAAAAGTTAACCAAATGAATGCTCAATTCAAACACGCAAAACGAGGCTGTTCCTCCTCTGCTCTGTCACTGTCAATGCATTAACTTGACTGTCCCAGTGTGCCAGACTCCCTACATCACTTTCTCTCTCTAAACTCCCCTTTTTCTCCTCCTCCTCAGTGCATACCATTTTGGCTTTCCCCCTTTTTTCCCAATCACTTTGTTCTTCTCTGCATAATCTCCGTTTCAGGGTAACAGAGGAAACTCAGCTGCAGTTTGAGTAAGTAATAGCTCATCGATTCAGGTTCTAATCCAATGGTTTTTCCATTCTTGCTCTGTTTTAAGGTTCCAGCATCAAGTTAGGGTTTTTAGACAAGAATGCACTCTGCTTTCTCGATTGTTAGCTTCTATTTTAGGTGCATGTGTTGGGTTTAGCAAGATAATCATCAATTTCGCCGATTTTGATCTAAAGTTTGCATTTTTACAGCAATGCGCTTCCAATCTTGATCTAAAGTTTGCATTTTTACAGCAATGCGCTTCCATTCTTGATCTAAAGTTTGCATTTTTAGCTGGAAAAAGATAAATGGGCTCTGCAAACTCAAAGGTGGATAAAAGTCAAGCCTTGAACTTATGCAAGGAGAGGAAGAGATTCATCAAGCAAGCTCTAGACTCTCGCTACGCCTTAGCTGCCGCACATTTATCCTACACTCAGTCCCTCCGCAGCCTCGGAATCGCGCTGCGGCGATACGCGGAGGCCGAGGTTTTAATCGAGTCGTCTCTCTCAACTTCAGCCACTGATCTTGATAAAACCCCTTCAAATTCCTCATACCCATCACCATCCCCTTCTCAACTTGTCGATTTATCGGATTCTCCATTGCACAATGCAAGCCCTTTGTCTCCAACAATGGCTAGACTGAGTTACATGACAATTGGGTGTGCAGCTCCCATGACAGTAGTCACTGTGAATCCCATGGTTGCTAGTACTCGTAATTTCGACGATTCTTTCTCGGTTCTACCGCCACCTCCACCACCGGATTACGAACCAGATAGTAATTGGGATTTTTTCGACCCGAGTGATGATCCGGAGAGTTTTCGGTTCATGGGTAATGGTGGGTTGGATGTGGATTTGGAAAGTTTGAGGGGTTGGTCGGAGTTTAAGTCGTCGAAGCTCGATTCTTGTGGGAATCTTGAAGCAAGTGGTGGTGTTGTCGAAATAGAGGATACCAAGCCTAATGGAAAAAAGAATGGATCAGTTAAAAGTGAAAGGATGAGCAGTCCAGTGAGGGAGAAACCAATGGAGGAAAAGGATTTATGTGACCAGAGAGAAGACCCTTCAGAGTTCATCACACATAGAGCCAAGGATTTCGTATCGAGCATAAAAGATATCGAGAACAAATTCTTCAGGGCTTCGGAGTCGGGGAAGGAAGTGTCTAGGATGCTCGAAGCGAACAAGATTAGGGTCGGGTTTTCTGAGGTGAAAGGTGACTACTTTCTCTCAATGAGTGTATCTTGATGCTACTGAACTTACAGAAGCTAGTTAGTTAAGTAGATTACTATGAATGCTTACTTTTGTGTAGATTCATAAGTTTATGTTGGTTTGTAACTCTTGCAGGGCAGCCTTCTTCCTCAACAATTAAGTCGGCTTGTCAGCTGGTTTGCTGTCCTCGGAAGCCGACACTCATTTCTCAACGTAAGAGCTTTCGTAATCTCCTGAATAGTTAGTTAGACTCTTCTGGTTATTGAAAAAGTTGAAAATCTAGGCCTTCCAAGTTGACTGATTTTGTGAAAGACTGAAAGATTTGAATTTTGGGTTAAGAATCCAAGTAGAGTCTCAACTATAGGTCATGTTGCTAATCGCTGCCCTAGATTTAAAATGTTGATATTCAGTGTTCCAACTATTAGATTAGTCGATTTCCAATTTTTTCTCTTAAAATTGACGAAACAAAAACATGTTTTTTAAGCATCGAATAAAACTAAACAACAAATCTAATATCTTGGAAAAGTGGAAAATAACATGTTTTGTTGCTTAAAACGCCAACATCAGTTGAAAAAAGTTGAAATCAATCAATCTGATAGTTGTGACTCCGAATATCAACATTTTAAATTAAGTTAGCAACATGACTATAGTTAGGATTGTTTTTAAGGTTCCTAACCCTAGAATTTTTCAAGAACAGCCCCATTACTAGTAGTCTAGTAAGTGTTTAGGACTGATACCTTTGTTCTTAATATCTTGATTTCTTCAGTATGTTGTGTAAATGCATTGTTTGGGGATGGTTACAAGGAGAATTGATCCATATGTAATTTCATGCCTTGTATCGCAAGTAATCTTAAGTTTTGTGATTGTAGAATCTTCTGGACAGGCAGGGACCAAGGTTATAATATGGAAAAGATCGGCATCCTCAACGTCATCCTCATCGAGAAATCCCTTGGCTGAGGCAGCAAAAGACGATGATGTTAGCGAGAGTGGAAGCGACTTTGTGGACGAGTTCTGCATGATTGCTGGAAGGCATTCATCGTCTCTAGAGAGATTGTATGCATGGGAGAGGAAGCTTTTCGACGAAGTAAAGGTATCTATCCATCATGGTATCAGAGCCTATATGATTGTCTCGAGTTTAATTCCCGCAAACCCCATTTATAGTTTCAAATTTGTTGTTTGTAGGCCAGTGAATCGATCAGAAAGGTGTACGATAGAAAATGCAACCAACTTAGGCACCAATTTGCCAAAGGTTTAGGCAGCCAAGTGATCGATAGAACGAGATCAGTCGTGAAAGACCTTCATTCACGAATTATGGTGGCTCTTCATTCCGTTGATTCCATCTCAAAACGCATAGAGAAAATGAGGGACGAAGAGCTTCATCCTCAACTCGTGGAACTCGTGCACGGGTAAGTTGAGTAGTTAGCACTTATCACACTCTAACAAACTCAACATATATGATATAGATAGTAGTTTGCGGTTTGTCCCGTATTGATTAGAAAACATGAGTTGCTGAAGCATATTAGAAGGAAAGACAAAAAACCCATTCATTACCTTAGGGTTTTGGGTTGAATATGGACATTTATTGCTTTAAGTTGTGTCAATCATGCTATGCATCATTCTTACGACGTCATTGTAACAATATTGATTAGAAAACATGAGTTGCTGAAGCATATTAGAAAGAAAGACAAAAAACTCATTCATTACCTTAGGTTTTGGGTTGAATATGTACATTTATTGATTGAAGTTGTGTCAATTCTCACTACATCATTGTAACGATTTCACAATGACAATGTGCGCTCGCGAAACGCAGGCTGGTATCTAGTATAAAATTAGTTGGTTCTTTGTACAGGTTAATAAGGATGTGGAAGGACATGCTCGAATGCCACCACGCACAATACATCACAATCTCATTAGCGTACCATTCAAAAACCCCGTCCGGAAGACCGCCCGGCGAAAGCAGAAGGCAAATCACGGCGCAACTAAAGCACGAGATCGAGTGCTTCGGTTTGAGCTTCAGAGACTGGGTAAACTCCCTCGCATCTTACATCGAATCCCTTAACGGGTGGCTCCAGAACTGCATAATGCACCCACCCGAGAGAGTCAAGAACCGAAGACCGTGGTCTCCCCGGCGGGCCCTCGCACCGCCGATATTCGTACTATGTCGGGATTGGGTGGCGGGTCTCAAAGGCCTTGCTAGTGACGAAGTGAATGATTCGATCACGAGCTTCTTATCGGATCTTAATGATCTGATGGAGGAAGGAGAAACCCAGAAGAGAAATGAAGGTGATGTGGATTCAGGGGTTGATAATAAGGAGAAAAATGAATGTCCATCAAATTTAGGGTTCATACATGGGAGTTTGACCAAGGTTCTGGATCGGTTGACTAAATACTCTGAGGGGTCACTGAAGATGTATGAAGATGTTAGGGTGAAGAGTGATGCAGCTCTTTCTGCGTATTCAAATTGCAGGCCTTTAAGATCAAAGACTCTGTAACTCTTGGGGATTTTTCACATTATTATTATTTGTTAGCTTAATTAGCTACAATGTTTTCTAGTGTAAATCTCTATGATTGCTTGCTGCACAAAGCTTCTTTTGGTTTCTTCTATTAAATTTGATAGTGTGAAAAATCAAAATTGCCACGGATACTATTATGTTTACTCCGGCTAGCCACCACTCTACTTTGGCAGGGCCATCTAATAAGGGCAATTTTGAAATTTATTTTTTTGTCAGGTCATGTGACAAGCAAATGACAAGTTATGTCAATTTTAACAGCAAATTTGAACGGAGACAGTAAATTTCAATAATGTTGAAACTTCAGACAGTCAAATCTCACATAAGACAAACTTTAGACAGTTTATAGGTTCTTAACTTTATATTATATGTATATATCAACAATAGTCTACATTTTTTGGGCAATTTTATAATTTAATGTTATTTGTTAAAAAAAAATTATCACTTTTTATTTTTATATCTATCTATCTATAACTAACTATTTATTTAAGGAATGGTATAGTCCTAATTGGGTTTCAACCGAATTCTAATTAAATATGAATGTAATTGTAACATTAGTCGAAATTATTAAAACTTAAGTATAAAATATAATTTTTGTTTCATTAATTTGATAGTATTTTCGTAAATGCTGAATATATAGTGCAATTAAAGTATACTAGCGCTGATATATTTTATTTATTCAATAGCTAGCTAGCTTTCCCTCATTTGAGGTTGTCTGAAGTGGAAAACTACGAAAGCTAAATGAGCTTGATTTGAGTTAACTACCGACTGTTCTCATGGTTCATGAAAAAACACGTCAGACTGACTATGGAAGTTTCTTTATTTGGTTGCCGACTATGGAGTATATTGACGTAATATTTAACACAAATGTGAGGACCGTTTGTCTAAGATAGATAACGGTCCAACACGAATAATTAACCCCTAGCAGCGCGGTTTAAGTAGTAGTAGTATATAAATTTGAAAAATTAAATCACGTGATGAAATAAAGTATCATTCATTAATATTGGTTAATATAAGAGACTTTCTATAAATGTAATTAAGTAGCTACAACTTTTGTAAAAAAAAATTTATCCGAATATTATCATATATGTATTATTTTATGTAACAAATACATTTACATTACCCACGAAAATAAATTTAAAATGATTCTCATAATTACTAGGACCACAGAAAGATGACCAATTTGTAATATTTTATAATAAAATGTAACAAGAAACACATGTAACCAAAAATAGTACATCATTCAAACCATGTATTATGGTGCCCTGTTGAATACTCCATTCTTAATCAAATGTGAGATACTGAGAATAAAAAAATATGCATAGTTAACACTTTACCCCAATTCTAATATGCTACATTGATAGGGTTATTACATGTATTGGTTTTTCGAATGTATAATATGTTTATAAATAAACAAGAAACCGAGCCCGAACATTATGTAACTAAACGATTCTAACGTGGCTACTAGCAAATCGTTAAGAATCCTTATTATCGTTGTCGAACCGGCCCCTTAGGGTTTATGAGTCTTTATTCGCAGCTATTTATATAGTTTTGTATTCTCTAAAATAGTAACAGAGGTATTAGAGCGCGCACATTCGAGTCTCCGCGACACTATTTTAAAGAAAAAAAATAAAAACCTCCTATTAAAAATGGTGAAGTCCATTATATTTGAACCAGAGATGGTCAAGACCAATGTGACCGAGCTAATATCCATAGTTTGACCCAGAGTTGGTCAAGGCCGAGGTGGCCGAGAGGATGTTGAAGTATAAGAGTGTGCCGAATGCCTTCACCCATAAGTTCTGACTTATAAAACAATTGATTAAGACGCACGTCTTATTTTCTACAAGACTATCAATAAATCGGAAGCCATCAGTTTCCGTGGATGTAAACCGAATTGATCGAACCACGCTAAATCTTGTAATCTATAATACTTTCGTTCGATCATAGTAGATACTAACTCATATATGTACAAGACACTAATTAAGAGTTGAATAGGTGTCTCTCATGCATGTAGTGGCACGTGTCTACGCGTTGTAACTCACGCCCATTTCACTTAAAACCATAATATACCTCCATTTCTAACCTCATTGGGCATTGCCATTCATACATTTGATAATGGTTACAATCAGCGAAGAGCCGCCGCCGATGAGTCCCAGCAGCTCCGACATTAACATGGAAGGATACTACGAAGAAGACGAAGGTGAAGAGGAGGTGATCAGCTACGACGCGCTCAAGAAGCGAATGTGGAAAGATGGGATGCGTATGCAGGAGTTCAAAGCCCAGCAACGTAAGCCGGTCACCGGAAAAACCGAAGCGGCGTCAGTTTCTTTGTCGGCCGTTGTTCGGAGAGATCATGCGTCGAGGAGAAAGAAGATGGCTCGAGCTCAGGACTCGATACTTAAGTACATGGTGAAGATCATGGAAGTCTGTAACGGCCAAGGCTTTGTCTACGGTATGTTTGTTTATTACTATAGTTTAGTTCCTGCTAAAGGGTTAATTAGTAAGTCTTTCATTCTTATTTAGGGTTAAATGTTGTTTTTGTTGCAACGTTTAACTAATGTTGGTTTTGACGTAATATGTTTTTTTTAGAGAGTTTTAGTGTCATGTGTTTGTATTTTGTAGACTTTAGGTGCATCCGTTAATTAACTTTCAAGTTTGACAGTTAAATACTTTTATTTTGTTCAGTTTAGTCATTCGATTTATACACCTAACTTTTGATTTTTGCAATCTAGTAAAAAAAATCAGATCCAATTGACCTAGCCATGGTGCGATCTAGGTTTAGATCAGACCACAGCTCGGGTCACCGGACCTGGGCGACCCATGCGTGGTCCGACCCATGGCTGGTCCAGACCACGACTCGATCATCTGGACCAGCCATGGATCACACCATGGCTGGGTCAGACCACGCCTGGGGTCGCCCAGGTCCGGCGACTCGAGCCGTAGTCTGACCCAACCATGGGTCACACCATGGCTAGGTCAATTGGACCTAGGGTCCAATTGAAGTTTTTAGGGACTAAATTGCAAAAATCAAAGTTAGGTTTCAAATTTAACAGTTGACTAACAGATGCACCAAAAGTATATAAACACAAACATACAACACCAAAACACCAAAAGTTAAAAAAAAAATATGACATCAAAATCTAATATTAGTTAAACATATTGTACAAAATACCTTTTAACTATTCTCCTTAAACCATTCTTATTTATATAAACATTTACTTAAAATTTGAACTTATTACATAGTTTTATATCTTGCATTTTATTTTTAATATGATATGAAAGTGCGCAGGTTCAAACCTCGGTGACACCATTTAAACCTCCCAAAAAGGACTCTCTATAATTAGAGATCGGAGTTATGTGACTAACAATAATTATTTAAAGCACCGGTTTAATTGAGGGGACCTTCAATGCGTGGGGAGGTTCCTAAACTATATGAATAAGAGCATATGCCGAAAGTGTTTATTCACAAATTGAAATTTATGAGACAACCAGCTAAGGTGAGTATCAATTCTTTTTTAATTGTTTTCTAGTCAGTGTAGAACTTCTAGACATTATCTATTTTTCATGGTATTTTGATATATTATTATTGGCTAAATTAATGATTTTTTTTATTATTTTTTTTGCAAAATGCCACTTGCATATAAAATGATAACAACTGGGTTGGTTAGAAAAGTTTTTAAAAAAATGCCCAATTTCTAGATTCTCAATTAAATAAGATTTTTCGGCCAAATAAAAAAGATTTAAATAAGATTTGTTTTTTAACGTGGTTGGTAATCGTTTAAGGTGATTAGATTAATTAAATCAACTAATTATGTTAAGACTTAAGTCACCTTATGCGATTATCAATCACGTTGAAAATAAACATTACTTTGATTGAGAAGTAAGTAAAGTGTATTTTTGTTAAAACTTTTTGAATCAGCCCAATCTTATTTTCTTTATATATATATATATATTATATGCCATGGGCATTTTTGGAACTTTTTTATAAATCAATCTAAATTTGTTCAACGATTCAAATCGAGGTTAATTAAATCATCTGATGCTTGAAATGTAAGCAAGTGACGAGGAAAAAAGGGCGTGCGTGAGAAATATAAATGAAGATTTTAATTATTTTCCTGTCACATGAATTTTATTTCATAGGATGTGTACTATGAACAGGTATCGTTCCCGAAAAAGGAAAGGCTGTCACCGGTTCCTCCGACAGCCTCCGAGAATGGTGGAAAGAAAGCGCCTGCTTTGACCAAAACGCCCCTCCAGCTGTCAAAAACTACCTCTCCGCCATCAAGGTGAGCCGACCAGAGGACGTGGCGGCGACGCTGATGCATCTTCTCCACGACCTCCAAGACACGACCCTAGGCTCACTTCTCTCCTCTCTCATCCAGCACTGCGTCCCTCCCCAGCGGAAGTTCCCGCTCGAAAAGGGCCTAGCGCCGCCGTGGTGGCCGGTCGGCGACGAGCTCTGGTGGGGCCAGCAGGGGACGGCTCACGAGCAGGGCGCGCCGCCGTACAAGAAGCCCCACGACCTGAAAAAGGCGTGGAAGGTCACTGTCCTCGCCGCCGTGATAAAGCACATGTCGGCGGATATTGGCCACGTGCGGCGGCTGGTGCGGCAGTCCAAGTCGCTGCAAGACAAGATGACGTCTAAGGAGAGTATCATCTGGTCAAACGTGGTCAACCAGGAAGAGCTGCTTTGTACACAGTATTCTAAGAGCCTCACTACCTCGTCCCTCGAAGAAGACAGTACGGAAATCGAAACGGCCGATCCGAAGCGAAAGTGGGTGTCGGAGTCGTCGAGCTCCGACGACACCACCTTCTACAAGTATCGTCCGATGGCCGATCATGGATTTTTCGACAAAAACGTTTACGATAGTGTTATGGATGGAGGACCGGAACAGCTGGTTCCGGCAGGGTTTCTTCACGGAAATCGAGGATCCTCGTCGTCTCTGTTCTTGCCGGATTGGTCGCCGGAAGGTTCTAGCGGCCACGACAGTGAGAACTTTTGGATGGGCGAGATTGAGGATATGGTGATGGGAAACGATGTATTTGAGCCGATCGACAAAGACAACACTGTTGACCTGAACCCTAACCCAAACCCGAACCCTAATCCGAACTCGGACGAGGCCGAGTGGTTAGGTCACGAGCACGGCGAAACTTCGGTCTGGGACCTTAAGTATTTAGATATAGATGATGACTATCTAGCTGAAAAACAAGATGAAAAACCCTAATGCATCTTCAAGTAGGTGCTAGAATGAAACTTAAAACAGTCTCTCATATTGTTAATCGTTGTTCCAAATTTATAATGTGGTTGATATTTGATTTTCAACTATCAAATTTGTTAATTTTTACTTTTTTTCGACTGATTTTGATGTTAAAATTGATAATTTAAGCAATAATATACATGTTATTTTCTACTTTTTTTTAAGCATCATATTTGTTGATTATTGGTAATGCTTATTCGATGCTTAAAAAACATATTTTTCTTTAAAATATTGAATATCACGTTTTAGATCTGAGACAACAATTATCAACACCACTTATATAGTTGAGAAAGTTTTTATATTCTTCACATATGATAGTTGTTTTACTAGTATTTATTTTTATTCTCTTCATACTATTTATACTCATAATTTGAAGCAATTAATTATATAAGTAATTTAATATCAGAATAAATAAGATGTTTTTCCTTAGTAATATATGCTTCTTGTGTATGTATACAAAATGACACTTAATTATTTACAGACGCAGACATATATAATGGACCAAACTTGATTAGTTCCTTGCAAATAGGAACCCTAGTATGATTATTTCACTACAAAAGGAAAGATTTGTTGATTCAGTGAGGAGTTAATTAAGTTAAATCAAAATCAATACTCGATGTAGTGAAGATTCTGAGGGATGCAATATCCTTGGACTAGTTAAATCAAAATCAATACTCGATGTAGTGAAGCTTCTGAGGAATGCAATCCAGGTAATCCAACCTAGCGTTTGCGATTTTGTAACGTTTCCGGAACTTCATCATCTTCTTGTTTCCGGTCTCGATGTTCACCGAAAAAACCGAACACACCGGCCTGTGATCCGAGAATCTAGACTCTCCTCGGACGTAAGATATTTGTTCTATTCCACTTCCTCGCCATAGTACTCGGTCGCACCTGAAGAAAATAATTATTAAACAAATAACTAAGCGTAAAATTGCGCTACTGGTGCTATTAGAAAATAATATATTATGAAAATATATTTTATTATATTCTAATAAAATTATATTAAGAATAAATATATTTTAATATTTTATCAGATTATGTTTTTTTATTATATTTTTTCATTAATATATTAATTCCTAATACACTCTTCAGGAAACAAAATTTAAAAACGATTCGAGAAAGCAAGAGTGAGGCATCACCAGGCAGGAGTGCGACGTTTCTTCTTAGACTTGACGGTTTCACCGATATATGTATCTGAATTGATAGCATACTTATATGTTGGAGCAAAAAGGACCTTCCCCTCTGAGAACCCCTCAAAAACCCTACCCGCTGCTCTCTCAATATTTAGCTGCATATCCAATCAGATAATGACATGTGACAAAGCAGACGATTCTAAGATTTAAAATTAAATATAAAGTTTATGGGCCCAATTTCATGATCGACGATTCTGAACTTTAAAATACCTGATCTTTCTCAAGCAATCTGTCCCATTCGCTGTTCTCCATTAAAACCATGGTGTCCTCATAATTGAGAGATAACCTATAATTCAAGTCTCCGAGCCATATAACTCGGTCGTGATCCACAACTTTTTCGGGTTCTAGACGGCAAGAGTCCTTGCAGGCCGTGGCAAAGTTTATGGTCTTGAGGATTTGTATGACATCTTGGTTCCTCTTAAGCTCGTCGCCTTCTTTTTCCCCGGCCGCTAAGTGGCTGCAAATAAAGCAGAAGCTGGTTTTGTACAATGACATGCTCATTGATATGCAACCCTGAAAAGTATTAAGTTAATTTTGTAAATTTAAAATGTATTTAACAACAATTTTGGACGGAAATTGACGGAAGTATCAATTACCATCGTTTTGGTTCAAGTGAGACCACAAATATATAAACTCTCCCAAAAATGTACTTTCTTACACAATCATCAAAATTCTTACCAAAATCTTTCTAGAGTTTGCATAAAGGTTAGAAAGAATAGACAAGAAGAGACTTCAACACTTACTTTGTTTCCAAGGCAACCCATAATTCCTCTCCCCACAGTGCAAACCCTAAGATGCCCAATGTGTTCCGCCAATTCGCTCCGAACCCAAACCGTAAGGAACAACCCGACCATTTGCTTGCTCGCAATAAGCCGAAAACGTAGTCTATCAGCATCGGTTGGTGATGCGGGATCAGAGTCCGGCTCATCGAGCATTTCGTATCCACCGTTCTCTATCAACCCCAACTCGTTCAACGGGCAGTTGCACGCCTTGAGGCTGACCTTATCGGGCCTCAAGTTTCGTCTCAGGGCTTTTAGGGATGGCTTTTCGAGCAAGTTATTAGAGTTCGGCGAATTCGGGCCGTGGCTTAACTCTACGCCATTGTTTAGCGCTTGATTTATCACCATTAACCATTTTGCCGCTTGTTCATTGTCTTCATTGGCTCCTAGGACGTTTCCTGCATTGAGCGGGACAATTTCCTGAAACCTAGAGAAACAAGACAACCCATTGCGTTACTTAGAAAACGACTCTGGTTACGTTTTAACTCGTTTTTTATGGTAAAGATGTAAAAACACGTGGTTCTACGACCTAGAATCGAGTTTTAACTACATAGATTATATATATATATATATTCTTGGGTTAAAGAACCTAAAACAGTCCCAACTATATGCAATGTTGCTAACAGCTGCCCCAGATTTAAAATGTTAATATTCAATGTGTCAACTATAAGATTTGGTGCTTTCTAATTTTTTCGACTAATTTTGGCATTTTAAGCAATAAAAAGTGGTATTTTTCACTTTTCCGAAATATCATATTTTTTTCATGGTTTATACTTAATTAATTCTTAAAAATATGATTTTTTTTCGTCATTCAAAGAAAAAAAGTGGAAATAAACTAATTTGATAGTTAGAATAACAAATATTAACGTTTTAAATCCGGGACAGCGATCTGCAACCTGAATTAACTATAGCTGAGACTGAATTTAGATTATTAACCCTGCATTTTCTTTTTAAGTACATACCCTAGAACATATATATCTGAAGACCCTTCGTCTTGGAGAAAGTCTTCAATGTTAATGCTATCGTCTGGTATCCTCCCTCCGACATTCCATGTCCCGGCATACATGCTACAAAAACACGTATTTGTCAGTTACGTATCCAGGATTTTTAAATACGGCCTTACTAAGAAAATCAAACATACAAAATAATTCGTAAATAGAAAATATAAGTTGTTTTTTTCGTTACCGGAATTCTTTCGTGACTTTCGCAGGCTCCAACGATAGCTCTAAGCTTGATAAGTTTAGACCGTCAATCCTTGGATTTGATGATCGTTCTAGGAACATAAAAACACGACAATTATTAAGGTTTCATATGACACACACAAACTATTTATATTTAGCTACGTTTAGATGAGTGACAATGGAAATTGAGTTATAAGTGCATACTTAGAGGGGATTGACATGTATCTCTATTCGACTGGTGTAAGCTTTGATTCATATGAGGACGCCTACCTGTAAAACCAAAGCACAGTTATCCGCGATAATTTATGCAAGGCGATAGCGGTTCATATTAGTCATCGAAAAAAGTTTGACTAGCTATTTATTAAAAAAATGTTCTTATTACATTTTCGAGTAAAGTTCAAATAATTTTTTAATATTATTTACCATATTATGTAGAGAAGAATCCAATTTGGTCATACTCGGCACTACGAAAAAGTTAGGGGATGCAGTTGTTACTTAAAAAAGTTTGGAATAGTTAGAAAATTAAATTTGAAATTCGCACAATTTCCAGAATTGGAAATCTTTGCGTAATTCTCTTATGATCTCGATAAAGCTACTCAGATTCAGCTGGCAAGTTCTTCTAATTACATTTTCAAATAAACTTTAACTAGTTTTTTTAACATGTAGAGAAGATCCCAATTTGAAATGACTGGAAAATTCAATTTGAAGGATCTTTCTATCGTGCTCCAAGAGCACCATACTTTTGGTATTTTTTTTTCTATTGCCCTAAAGGTGAACCCTATAGGGAAATTGATATTATTAATAGTATGATGCAAATATTAGGTGTGGTTAAAAAATTTCATATTTGTTCATACTTTTAAAATTTTACATATGTTACAATTAAGCCTACCCTAGTAATAAAAAAACCAAAAGCATGGTGCTCTTGGAGCATGGTAAAAAAATCCTTGAAAAATTAGCGCAGTTCACAGAATTAGAAGTTGGAAGTTTTTGCGCATTTCTCTTTTAATCTCGATAAAGCTACCCATAATCAATTGATAAGTTCCAATTACATTTTCAAATAAAGTTAAGCTAGTTTTTTTTTTTACCATGTAAGAACCCAATTTGGTCATACTCGGCACTATGAAAAATATAGGGGATGAAGTTGTCTTTTTTACAAGTTTAGGATCAAAATATATTCAAAGGGAAAAACATACCGGAGGAGCTCTTCCTAATAGCCGCCGAAGGCTCCAATAACGCTCTTCTCCGGGAAGCAAACCTATCCATCACTACGATTCCATCCGGCTCCGCACTATGAACATCCACATCATCGGCATTCACCTTCACCGTGTGCCTCGAACCGAATATTTTCGGAATAAATGACTTCAAACCATAGAATCAACTTATAATCAGAACCATTTTAATCATGCATGTATATGCATGAAGAACACAATTTAAAAAAAAAAACCAAAATGCATAATAATTACCCGTTTCTTCTTTTCGATCCGACCAGCAGCGACCGAAGTATTGTATTTGCTCTTCGTCATAATATTGATTATGGGTTTAGTGATATTCGAAGATTTGAGAAGGGTTTCATTGGGTGATTAGTGCTTAAAAGACGAACGAAAGTGATCAGGAGAAATTTGTTAAGTACGCGTGAAATTAAGGGGTAGGTAAAATTAGGTGTAATTGTCTAATCTGAGAGAAGTGGATTTTCAGATATTAGCGCTGTTCCGGTGAATTTCTGGTACTTAATTTAAGAGCCTAAACAACACAACAACTCATAGCCTTCAACTGTTTTTCTGGTTCTAAAGAAAAGTTATGTATGTACGTAGAACCAGCAAAACAGCGTAAGGTTACATTTATAAAAATGCTAATAATTTAGAAAATTTAGTTAACTAATAGTTAATTTACTATAGAAAGGTTAGGAGAACATCTATATTAATAATAATAATAATATATAGTATCGGCAATAATATTTCAACAATATATTCACAAGTGAGTCTGGAACTATGTCAATTGAGTCGTCTGTCTGGTCTGAAGATCATGTCAATTCAGTCGTGACTGATGTAGAGTTTTGACTAGGGCTGGCGATGGTGAGGGTATGGTGCGAATAGCACTAATACCATAACCATACCATATTTTTTTTCACTCATATCATAACTATAACCACTGCGGTTATGATTCTTCATACCATAACCATAACCATAACCATGGTTTTTAACCACGATTAAACCATTTAACCACAATTATTCAAACTAATACAACATAATTGTTTCATACAAGAAAAGTAAACATGCATTCACTGTTTCATACACGAAATCTAAATTAAACATAACTTTATTGTTTCACTTAATTAAAAAAACACATCTTCAATCGCCTATTAATTGCGGTCCTCGATCCTCATTCGCAATCACTTTCAATCGTGGTTACCTAATAATAAGAAATATAGAAAAAAAATTGGTGCATGGGAAAGGGAACGGTATAAAAATTATAATATTTGACTAATAATTAAAGTATAGTAATAATGTATATATATAACAATATAAGTATTAGTAATATATATATATATTGATATTATATATATAGAGGTGATGGTTATAACCACGGTTATGGACTGAATACCATAACCATAACCATAACCATTGCGGTTACAAGATTCATAACCATAACCGCCCCTCACCATAATGGTGCGGTTAACCATTGCGGTAAATGGTGCGAATAACCATGGTTATTTGATTTTCACCGCACCATTGCCGGCCCTAGTTTTGACCAGTTACTAGGGATGGCAACGGGGCGGGTCGGTGCGGGTTTTCGTAGCCCCGGACCCGCCCCGTAGGTCGGCTTGGCTGACCCAGACCCGGGAAATTGTTCCTCCCGGATCGGGACGGGGCGGGTCACAAATCCAGCGGGCCTCGACCAGCACCGCCGTGTGATTTTTTTTTTTTGTCATTTATCAATATTAAACACATTTTTTTTAACAAAATATTACATTGTATATAAATTCAAACCATAAATCTAACATCAATCAAATACAAACAACAAACATATCAAATTCATCACAAAATACAAATCCAAACACCGAATCCAAATTAACTAATCCTAATAATCTAAATATACATCTATTTATGATTGAGTCCATGTTATTTATATAGGTACTATATTAACCATATTATTAAGTAATATTACATTATATTAACATAAAAAAATAAAAATATATATATATATATATATATATATATATATTAGAAATTCAGGGCGTGTCAACGGGGCTCCGCGGCCCTAGACCTGGACCCGTCACGATCCGGGCCCGACCCGAACCCGCCATGTAACCCGTGGGACGGCGGGTCAGCGGGTCAAAACCGGGTCGGTGGCCCGCGGGTCAGCGGGGCCCCGATACCCGCTGCCATCCCTACTAATTACTGTGAGCTAGAGGGTTCGCTCTAAGCTAGAATTGTTAGACATGATCTAGAAATATTATGCGACCTGGTTTGGTACGGTTAAGAATGTCCAAATCATGAGATGCCCATAATTAATCATTCATGATGTACCAAATGTTAAAAAAAATCAAAATTAAAGGCATTGGAGTATGTAAAAGAGTATAGCAAATACATTTACTAACAAATTAAAATTTATAAAATAATTGATTAAAACTACCTGTTTATTCTTATTATGATATCAACGATGTTCCTATAAGAGGATAAGTCCTGATGATTGGGTTGATTTTGAAGAGTTGATTCCAGTTCCATGAATTTAGTGACGAATTCAGAATTCAGGAGTCAGTATATGCACTATTTTTTTTGTACATATTTATAGAATGTTGAATAGATAAAAAACTATTTCGAGTCGGAATGAACAAATTTTTTTCTAAATGAATTTGTGAAAATAAAATCAAATATGAATGTAGCAAAAATAGTTAAAAGAATATAATTATACCTTACACGATTTCATATTCTGAAATTTACTTATAATATCTCCATAATCGATTGAAGTTTATGTGATAAACAAAAAAAACAGTCGGGTAAATTAATCAAAGAAATAAATCGATCAATTAGAATGAAAAAGCTCGTATGCTTGGAAACAAAATAAAATCATCATCAACATTTGGATAAATCGTCAGTGTTAATAACTTGAGGCTCCTTGAAGTTAGCTTTCTGAGAAAGCTCTTCAAACACATCCACCAGATTCTGAAGCCTCGCCACAAACTCGATCAGAAGCGACATAAACGTGGCTAATGACAGCGAACTTGAACTTTCGTAAAACGCATTCTGTTCTTGATCTAAAACACCAAATGATAGTTCAGGTGCATTATGGATCATGTTCTCTGAATCTGCAAGTTCCTTGTTCTTTGTCTTCTGCTGAAAGAATCCCCAGTTCTCGGAATTGACCAAGATGAACGAGTTTCGATCGATCTTTTTTTGTAATTCTTCGGCTGCTTGGTGCACTTGTAGGAGTATGTCTACTCCGCTGCTTAATCTTTCCATTTTCTCGACTTTGGATCCGAGTTCACGGAGTACTTTTGCTCCTTCGCTTCGTACTCTTTGAAGCTCGTCCCGGAAAACTAGCCTCTTCTCTTCCGGTGCCTGCATTTGTAATAGTACAGTTAAAGAATCAGAAAACTGAAAAACCTTTCTTTTTTTTTTTTTCTTTTTTTTTTTCGCTTTAACGCCAAAAAAAAAAAATCTACAAATTTGATAGTTGAGACATTGAATATCAATATTTTAAATATTGTGTTAATAACAAAATGTGTGCCTTAACACACTTTTATACTATATCAATATCCTCCGGCCAACTCGGCCTTTAACCTAATTCGGGTTGAGTTTTCAGCCTTGCTACCTCGGCCAACCTCAGCTCTATATAATAAAAGGTTAACATTTTTTTCATTTAAAACAGTCTCACCAGGAATCGAACAATTACGCTCTGCATGTTAATAATAAAACGTGCGCTTTAACCAAGTGTCTCAAAAGTTCGAACTTATGGGTGAAGACATTTATATCCAATTGAGGTCAGTCGATGTGGCCCACAATGTTTAGTTAGACTTGATTGAGGTTGGCCGAGGTGGCCCATAATGTTGTTAAAGAAAGACCTAATTGAGGTCGGCCGGGGATGTTGATAATTGATATAGTATAAGAGCATGCTAAATGTCTACATCCTTAAGTTCAGACTTATAAGACATTTGGTTAAGGCGTACATCTTATTATTAACACTATACATTTAAAATGTTGACAATATCACAACTATCAAATTTCTAGATTTTCACTTTTTTCAACTGAAAATTGGCGTTCGAAACAACAAGAACATGTTTTTCAATTTTTCGAAGTATCAGATTTTTTGCGCACGGTCCAAGCTTATTTGATGCTTTAAAAAAAAGTTCGTGTTCCGTCAATTTTAAGAGAAAAAATGGAAATCAACCTATATTAGGATTGGGAAAAAAAAAACTGGTGCAAACTCGGGACAGGTTCCAAACAGACTAGTTTTTCAAGGGGGAACCAGACCAAAAACCATTAGTATACTTCTTTAAAAATCGAATTTAAACTGGACGGGACTGTTTTGAACCTGTTTGGTTTTGTACTGTTTTTTTTTTTTAAATAGTACAAATCTATATAGAAAAACAGGTCGGACCCGTTCCGGATCGAACCAGACTACTTTTTACAAAAATAGTCCAAAACCGGTTCATTTATTTTCAAATTTAAACCTTAGCTAATATCAAATTCGATCCGGACCTGGTCTGGTTGAAACTGTTTAACTAGTTCCGATCCAGACCGGTTCTATACCCACCCCTAACCAATATAATAGTAGAGACACAACATTTTAAATCAGAGACAACGTTATCAACATAATCTACGGACTTTTTTTAAGTTCTTAACCCAATAAAGAATAAGAATGACCTGTATTTCGGAAAGAATGCATCCGTGCATAGCCATCACCATGAAAGCACAATGCCTCAGAGCTCCACTGACTTTGACATAGTTTATCCAAGGATAGTTGAATGTCCTGTAAGGTCCATGGGGCGGTTCCCAAATCGCAAAATCTCGCTGTTATAATACGAATGTGGTGCACAACAAAGTATAAGAAACCAGCCATTATGTGTAATCTCGCATTTTGTCAATTAAATATTGTGTATATATACCAGTGTATCTTCTTGATTAGTCGATTGTACGGCTGATCTGTAGCCACTGTATATAGGGAGATCATCAGCAGCCTGGTAGGTGAGAATTGTTGAAGGAATTCTATCATGTCCCACACATTGTAAGTAGATGTTGACACATCCTAAATGCAAGAAAATGATAAGTTCTTTAAAAAAATGTTCATAGCCAGCACGTTTATCCTATACGAGTGTGGATTATTTTAGGGGTTGACATCTTAGACATACTGTAAAAAAAAAGCAAAAAACTTAGAAATAGTCATAATTATAGGTCATGTTGCTAATCGCTTTCTCAAATTTAAAATATTAATATTCAGTAACACAATTAACATATTGGTTGATTTTCACTTTTTTCTCTTGAAATTGACGAAATAAAGACATGTTTTTTAAGAATCAAATAAGCCTAAAACATGACCAACAAATTTGATATTACGAAAAAGTGGAAAACGTGTTTTGTAGCTTAAAACACCAATTTTAACGACAAATCAGTTGAAAAAAGTACCAAGAGGTTGAGAATCTTGGAAGGAATAATATCATATCTCACACACTTCAAGTAGTTGTTGACACATCCTAAATGCAGGAAAATTAAAAAAGTTCATTCACTATCCAATAAGCAATAATTCGTGACCATTATTTCCCTACAGACTGAACTGGTGCGAGTATAGAGTATTTTAGTGACTGACACATAAGACAGTCTTATGCGGAAAAAAATTACCTTCTAATGAAATAGCGACCCCGTCAAAGTTTTTCGCAACCAATTTGTGGAGATCTTCCCCTGCCCAGATCGGGTATATAAATATATTTATGGCGAAACCGATCACGGCACCAATACCAATCATCAGCAACCTGTAAAATGCCACCTTGATGAATGATGTTGAAGTACCGGATACCATAACAGTGCAGTATGTCAATAGAAAAACCCGAAACCCGTATTCATAAGGCTTCATTGTTGGATACAATTTAACATAACTAGTAACAAATCCTGAAGAAAGAGGAACAAGTTCTGCTATTAGGTATAGAAAAACTTAATTGAGTATTTTTTAGGGGTAAGTTAACATTAGATGATTCATATATTCACTGACCTGCTATGAAGATGCTGATAACAATCAGAACTTCCTTGAACCTGCCTGTAAATGTTGATAACTCGGCAAGCCCAAGAGCAAGCCCACCCGCAGAAAATGTCCCCAAAGCTCGATTAAACCCCTTACTTAGAGTCGCACCTATGTATCATAATCCAACATAAACTTAACAAATTTAAGGGTCAAGGGACAAAATATTGCAGAAATTTTTACTGATTGTTACAACAAGACTATATATAGGATATATAATACATGGTTGATTATATTATTGATTCAGTTTAGATACTTTAGTTGGATATCTAGGCTAAAATGAATTTACAATGTTAAGATACCACCAAAACCATTAATAAGTGAAGTTAAGTATTCAAATAGTGTAACAAATTAATAAGCCCCCTAGATAGAAATAAAAGCAAAAGAAGAAGTAATTCTATTCTCTTAGGTTAAGAATCTAATCAGAATCCTAAATTTACATAGTATTTGTTTCTTTTATGTGTTTATGTTTAAATTATTACTAATAGTCATGTCATCCCATATTTCGTTTTTGTTACTTTTTGATTTTCCGTCCGTTTTTATGTTAAATTTGACGAAATTTGGTTCAATGATCCCATAAAATTAAATAGAAAAAATATTTAAAGAAAAAAAGAAAAAAAAAGAAACTTCTACTTCACTTCAACTTATGTCAATTAGTTTGTACATACAATCAAACTGAACAACTTTTGCAAAATTGAAATTCAATTTAAATTAATTGATATAAATATACATAAACGGAAGAAAACTCATAGCAAATTCATTAAATTTAACAAAAAAAAAAAGGACGAAAAGTTAAAATGTAACGAAAACAAAACCTAGTACACCTAAAATGATACAAACTTGGAACTGTGATTATTCTTAAACTCATTCTTTTATAATGATTACGGAAGAAGATTTAAGCGAAGGCATTGAAATATAAGACGAACTTACCTACAGTGTATTCAAAAACTACGACGACAGTTAGAATAGCCCAGATGTAATAGTGACTAACTTCCTGAAGAGACTCTTTGAAGAAGATGACCAAAGACACAAGTGCTAATGCCATTCCCATCTTGACTCCAAATATAACTTTTCTGGGATCGGAGCGTCCCATTTCCAACAACTTAACCGTGAAATCTCGCAACTCGTTACAGAAGTTGATGATTCCATCAATGAATCGTCGAGACCACCCGCCTCTTAATTCGGTGTACTCGAAATCGGAGTAGTCGTACCTGATAAGGAGACTCTCTCTGCCTTTATCTAGAAAGCTTTGCTTGGTAAATGATTCAGCATTTGCCATTTTACAAACAAAAAAATATGCAGCACAAAAACATGAAGAACAACAATGAATGAGCAGATGAGAGTTAAATGTAGATGAGCAGCTCCACCTCTTCTTAAAGAAGACAAAGAAATTTCCACAAAGAAATGAATATATTAAGGAGAGTTGGATTGGAAACTAAAATATTAAATGCAAGTAAAGATAAATTTGGAAAGGGATATAATATAGATTTAACTAAAATTGGCAAGACAATGTATAAGACCGTTAAAAAAATGTTTGGTGCGACAAGTTTGAAATGTAGTTGGCGGAATTAGATTTAGATCACCTGTTTCACTTTTTTTATGTTTCAGATCGTACCTTATTGTTAAGATATTAATATGTATTCTTAGAATTTAATATTTTCTTATAAAGTTCACAGATTTCAATATAATTTTTTTTAAAAGTTAATTACACGTAAGATACATATCAAAATATTTTTAACAGTGAATTAGCGAGATAGATAATATTATATTTGGTAGAACTAGTTAGTAGTTGGGGCACCATTAACCAGATGAAATCATTGTGGGCCCCAGTTTTGAGTTATAGGGCTCATGGTGCAACGGTCTTACGTAAGGAGCACATCGTCATAAGATCGTATGCAAAGAATATACATACCATTGCTTCGTGTATCGTGTATGTAATCAGATTGTTGATATATATGTTAACATAATACTAATCAACGGGAAATAATGATTACTAATTACACTTTCTAAATGTCACAATCTAGAACTATTCTCATTTTATATTTAGGGTTAAGAAGCTATAAACTGTCCAAGGTTTATCGAATGTTGAAATTTGGTGTTCGAAGTTTGAAATGTTATAACAGAGAATCTCAGGTTAGGCATTTTGTTAAAATTTGGTGTCTCGGTATGATTACTTTAGAGAAGTCATCCCAACGGATTCGACTGTCAAATTCGAGCTCTCATTCACGCTCTCTTCCCGTCACCTTGCCGAGATTGTCACCTGAGAAGCTGACCACATTCGCGCAAGTAAATCCCGCTCAATTGTCGATAGATATCGCTCCATACCACTCTGATGAAAACCTTTTTTTTATGTTCAAGTTTATGGTGAAATTTGGTGATTTTGTGAAAAAAATAAAAAATGATGAATTATGAATGGGTTGATCAAAATGATTAAAGAGATATTAAAAAATACACAGAGATACTAAATTTTAATAAAAATGAAACCTAAAAAAATTCATTTTAACATTTCAAACTTCAGACACTAAATTTCAACATTAGTCACACCTTGAACTGTTTATATATAGGTTCTTAACCCTTATATTTATATCGTATGCTATAACGTTAATATGTGTTTTAAAAATAACGGCAATATATGTTCTTAACCTTGAGACTTTTTTGGTTCTTTCTTAGAATAATATAAAGTAAAACAATGACTTAAGGGATAAAATGCAAATAGTTATAAATTATATGATTCTTAAAAAATTAAATAAGTGGTTTTCACGTAGAATCTGTATAACCAAGACGAATTATTATTGAACATTATATATAGCCTAATCTTTGGCTGCCACAAATGATTTATCAAACTGAGTGATGCTAGATAAACAAATGGACGCTTGGAGCCATGACCCATGGCCATGGACAGCTCTTCTACCCTCTATACATTTTTATAATATAATATAATAATATAATTAAATAATCTATAATATTGCTAAATCTGATACTTCATCATCGATAGAAAAGGCCAACATCATGTTTATTTAATATAAAATTGATGAGAATATCCCTTCAGTTCGTGACTGCGTCAGATGCTTAGTGCTATTTTTATAAGGGTTTAAATTTAAATAAATTGGACATTACCTTCTTATCTTAAACAATTATAATTATATTTATTTAAGTTAAATAATTACATAATAGTTAGTGTTGATTTGTATCAACTGGTGTAATTAAAGGCTAGTGCCTCTTCGTCTATATCGATGAGGCGATGTGAGAAAATTGTCATTCGTTTCGTTGCGTCTTAAGAGTGTTTCGAATGTTATCCTAGAAATAAATTATTATTTTTCCAATTTATTTACTTTCTGGAGTTAATTAAAATTTAAAGTTAATAGGATATTAGGGTTTGGTCTTTAGATCTCTTCTTTTTCTACATGTTTGCCAATTTATTCTCTTTTCTATATGATAAAAAATTTAATTTGTTCATTTTAGATGGTATTTGCAGTAGATTTAATAGTATAACACTGTATATGAGTAAGTGCGTCTCTTTCAATAAGGCGATCACCTTGTGTACGTCTCAAATTTGAGACGATATTTAACCTCGTCATCTCGGTTCGCCTATTCCTTTGACAACATTGGTTTCAACCAACGCATACGAAGTCTGCAGATCAACAATAGGAACAATCAAGGGGACATGAAATTCTAACATCAGCTTTAGAAAATGTCACCTTGAAGTTGAACCCCTCTGCACCTCTACTATGATCAGTGACGGACATACATGTAGTTGAGGGAGTGCAGTCGAACCCCCTCAATTTATATAGATATAGTGGATACTTAAATTTCACATTTCCTCACTTAAGTATGAAATAATACTTATTGCACCCCCAATGAAATATGAAAGTGGTGCAACATGAAATATAAATTTTACACCTTATATTTATTTGTATATATTGCGCGTATAAATATATATATTTAAGACTATATCTAAATATCTAATATAATAAGTAATGATATATATTTATTTAAATAGATAAATGCAAAAGTATTACAAAATAATATGTAATAGTTTTTTGTCCCTAGTTTAGTTTAACGATCGATAGTTTGATTATTAATTTTTTTTTAAATATTTAATTAACCGATTCAAGCATTTGAATGATATGAAAATCTGTATTGCAACATTATTATGTCTTTTGGTAACAAAAACATGTCTTTAGAAAAAAAAGACTTGTCCTTTCAGTTAATATTAAATGTCAATCATTCCATCAATACACTAAAATCTCAGAACAGACACTTCATCGTTCCCAATGGAATTTTGTAACTCCCTCTCCATCTCATTTATATATATCATAAAATATCCTAACTTCAAAGCTAGAGATCCCCGGGAACTTAAAAACTAAAAGATGCCCCAGATTGGATGAGTATTTAAACAAAAACTCATTGAAACCTTTACCCAACCAAAGTTTCTGATTTTCTTCGCAAAGTTCTACTCTTGATGCTTCATGATCTTAGACTATGAGATTGGCCAAGTTATGTAGCTCTTTTTTTATCTCTTCATGAAGATTACCGGTATTTCCTGATAGTGAGAAATGGAACATATACCTCAGGATTCAACGATGTACATGTGACCTTATACAGTTATACTAGTTCAAGTGTTAAAAGAGTACAAAATTGTTTGAAAAGTCAAAATTACCCATGATACTTTTATATTTACTCTTACCACACACATTTCCGATCGACCATCACCCTACTCCGGTCGGCCACCAGCCAACTAGGGGTAATTTTAATTTTTTTTTATTGAGTCATGTGACAAACACATGACCAAGTTCTGTCAATTTTAACAGCAAATTTTAACGGAGACAACATATTTCAATAAAGTAACTTCAGACAGTCAATATTAACAATTTAAACTTCGGACACCAAAATCTCACATAGGGCAAACTTCAAACAGTTTATAGGTTCTTTAAACCTTTATTTTATATACAACAAGGAAACAATCCACTGGAAACTATCACATCCATCAATAAGAAAAAAATCTACTGAAATAAGTGTTTGATATAAACCTTCCACCTTGTTCCCACCAAACTCTAAAATATTCATAACTAATGCTTTATCGGTTTAGCCCTCCCTAAAATACTCACCAAAATAAATCCACAAACTTTTATTTGTCTCAACCATTTAAACAAATTTGATTCAACATTGCTGCTTACTGAGCTCTGACAGGCAGTTTGAGATCAACAAGGGCTTTCTTGATGCTTTCTGCTGCTGTTTGGAGCTCAGAAAGCGCAGCTGCATATGAAATCCTAATGCACGTATCTTCTCCAAATGCATCTCCCGGGACCAATGCAACCTGTTCATTAATTCATAACAATTCTAAGATCTGGGTTCTTAAAAAGATCCATTATTTTAAGAAAATAAAGTTTTTTGACTCTATCATACACAGATAGAGTTATTATGCAGCACTACTGACTGACTATACCTTAGCTTTATCCAACAAGTATTTGCAAAGGGACTCTGACCCATCAATTACACCAAAACCTTCAGCTTCAGCTCCATAGTAACAGCTAAAATCAATGAAAATGTAGAAAGCTCCCTGCATTCATTTAAAAATGACCCAACTACCACTACGTTAGATTCAATTCAAACGCACAGGAATATAATATAGGGTAAACTGTCTGAGGTATGACCCATGTTGAAATTTGGTTGTCCGTTGTTGAAATTGACTATCCCAGGTTTGGTGTTTGTTGAAATTTAGTTTCTCTGTCTATTTTTGGGTAAGTCGAACAGAAGTGTATCACGTAACCATCACGTGAGCTCGATAAAATGGATATTCCAAAAATACCTGTAGCTGCAGCGCCCGCCCCCTTCAACGTCAATGGGGAAGCAGGTTCGGCATCTGCTAGAAAAGATAGAATCCAAAATCTGACCTTCCATTACCTAGGGAATTGACGAAATTACCCCTCCTAGCTAAATCAACAACTATAGGATTTTGGGTGGTGGCCGGACAGAGTAGGGTGGTGGCCGGCCGGAGTTAGGTGGTGGTTGTTTTGACTCTAGGGGTAATTTTGTCACTTCATATTTTGTAGAAATGACAATTCCGACTTTTCGCAACATTCTGTTAAAATTAACAGCAATTTTGGGCGGAAAACTAAATTTCAACAAAATCTAAACCTCTGATAGTCAATTTAAACACTTTAAAGTTCAGACACCAAATTTTAACATGGTCCAAACCTCAAACAATTAACAATTCATTAGTTATTAGCCCTATAATATATGGCAATTTTCTATTTTTGGAGTGTTACCTTGGGTTCTGAAATTTTTACACCCTTCAACTCGCCAAAGGTTTTAACTAAGTAATCTCGTCGTTCTCTGAAGGCTTTGACCATTGTAGCAACAGCTTCCCCACCAGCATAGCCCAACCCAAGTGCAGCAACTGCTGCTTTTTGTGATATACTGCTTGCACCTGAAGTGAACTGTAATACCATGTAATGCAAAATCAGTCACTCTTCATTCATTACATCTTATGCCAAATGCTATCAGGATACCTATCTGTTAAATAATAGGGCTAAGAACCTAAAAACAGTCTCAACTATATGTCATGTTGCTAATTGCTATCCCAGATTTCAAATGTTGATATTCAGTGTCTCAACTATCAGATGGGTTGATTTCCAATTTTTTCTTTTAAAGTTGATTAAACAAAATATGCTTTTTCAGCATCAAATAAGCTTAAACCATGAACAACAAATCTGATATTTTGGAAAAGTGAAAAACATGTTTCTATTGCTTAAGACGTCAATTTAACGCCAAAATCAGTCGAAAAAGTGGAAAGCGATAAATCTGATAATTGGTACACTGAATATCAACATAGCCTATAGTTGGGATTGTTTTTAGTCTCATAACACTAAATAATAATTAATAAAAAAATAAGGTAGACAATGGGAAATCTCCAAACTATTTGTTGTATAATTGATGATTGCGTTTTTATACCTGGCTCTGGATCTTCCCACATGCAGTAATGAAGTGTTTTGGACCAGCAACGTATCCAAGCCGCCACCCAGTCATTGCAAAGGCCTACAAATAAAATGCAGGTCAACATTTATCCTAATTAACTTACATAAGAAACCAAACAACATAGGACAATACATAAGCCTCATTTGCAGATAATGATATTGTAAATGCATTACCTTAGAGAAACCATTTACTGTCAATGTCCTCTCCCACATGCCAGGTAAAGATGCAAAGCTCGTGTGTTTAGCTGGAGCGTAAATAATGTGCTCGTATATTTCATCTGATATTACCTGAAAGAGCAAAAACAATTGAGTATACCAATTAGCATTTTGATACACCTTACTAGTTAGCATTTGGCATTGGAGAGTCAATAGAGATAGGATTTAATAAAGGGTTAAGAACCTAAAAACAGTCACAAGTTTCACCCATGTTGAAATTTGGTTTCTCAGGATTAAAATGTTAATATGGACAATCTCATGTTTCATTTTTGTTGAAATTGAGTCCACTTTACCAATAAGCGAGGGTGCTTTGCAACTACTTTTGCAATCTCTTCAAGAACTTCCCTTGGGTAGACAGATCCCGTAGGGTTAGATGGCGAACATAGGATGAGCAGTCTTGATTTTTCGGTGAGGACAGATTCTAGGACCTTTGCGTTCATTATGAAGTCCTCGGAGATATGAGTTTGAGGAGTAACTGGTTTTGCATCAGCAAGTCGGGCAATTTCCGGGTAACTCACCCAATAGGGGGCAGGTATAATAACCTGAGGCAAGTAATCAACTTTGTAAAATTACTTCAAATTACATTACAGTAGGTAGTACTTCAACAAGTTAACTCAATAGATCAACCTTAGCAGAATAAAATTCATAGAGAAAAGTTCGCTAAGAAATTTGTATGAAAAAACATTGCATATCAACAACATATTCTTGTTTCTAGGATCAAAAGGAGTCTGATCACCTTAATCATACACTTCTCTGATACTTACGAAATTTCTGATAGTTTATAGCTAACAGTTTATGGAGATCTTTCCGATTGTCTTTTGCAACTTGAAGAGTTGTTTAGAACGAACCAAAGAAAAATCTAAATCTGAAACTCAAACTCAAACTCAAACTAGATCAGCAAGAATCATAGTATGTTTAGAGTAATTGTTTTTTTTTAACAATATACCTCATCTCCAGGAGAACATACTGCCATAACTGCTTGAACAATGCTCTGCTTGGCTCCATTACTGATTACAATTTGATCTGGTGTATATGTAATTCCATTCTCCTCTACATTAAAATAAACAAGTATATGAATGGACAAAAACCATTGAAGTAAGAGTTATACTAAATAGACCAAATTTGTCAGATTAAGAAAACAAGAGCACATCAGATACCTTCCAGCTTCTGACAAATTGCTTTCCGAAGTTCCAGAGTCCCTGCATTTGGTGTATACCTTGTATAACCTTCCCGGATCGCATTTATCCCAGCCTTCATTATGATAAGAAGATATAGTAAACAAACAAGCATATGCTCTAAAAGAATGATTTACTGAAGAGTCATGCAAAAGCTAAAGATAGAATCAGCAGGATAAACTACATAAATGAAAGGGTTAAGAGAACCTATAAACTGTCTGAGGTTTGCCCTATGTGAGATTTTTGTGTCTGAAGTTTAAATTGTTGATATTAGCTGTCTGAAGTTTCAACTTTGTTGAAATTTGGTTTTCCGTCTATTTTTTGAATCAAATTTGACAAAATGGTGTGAAAAGTCAAAATTGCCCTTGATACTTTTATGATTACTCTGGCCACCACCCAACTCCGGCCGGCCACCACCTAACTAGGAGCAATTTTGGGATTTATTTTTTTATCAGGTCATGTGACAAGCACATGGCCAAGTTCTGTCAATTTTAACAGAAAATTTGGACGAAGACAACAAATTTCAACAAAGTTGAAACTTTAGACCGTCAATATCAACAACTTAAACTTCAGATACCAAAATCTCACACAGGGCAAACCTCAGACAGTTTATAGGTTCTTAACGCTAAATGAAAATGTAACAATTTCTTATGAATTTGAAATCAGCTGTGGAATCAAGAGATTTTAAGTGAGCAAACCTCTGCTATAACAGCAGGTGTATCAAAATCAGGTTCTCCAGCTGCTAATCGGATAACAGGTACACCAGCTTGTACAAGAGCAGAGGCCTGATCACTTATGGCCACTGTCTTTGAAGGCTTCACAGAATTTACTCGAGGACTAAGCGTTTGATCAACGTCCATATCAATAGCACCGTTCAGTCCTTTCGCCGTTGCAGCAATTTTAGGCAGTTGTACTTGCCTAGTGTATTCCACTAATCTGACAGAGCAATTAAGCAGTATGTCAATAATCAACACCTGAATACCTTGAAGAATAAATAAAGAAAGGTCTACTGAAAAAGCAAAAAAAAAAACCCATGAAAGAAGTTGGAACTGCAGTATAACAAAGTTGTATCCAGCTTTTACAAGAAGACATAAAAGAACAATTTTCTGTTAAAACTAGATTCTTTCTGTCCAGATCATAGAAGTAAAAGCCTTGCTGCTTTGCAACATTACAAAATGAAAGAAAATAGAAGCAACCACGATAAATAAGTCTGATATATGTCAATGAGAGAAAACATAGAAGTTTCATTGCCACTATCTATTTGTTTCTGATTTAGCGATTTAATCTAATGAGGATCTTAAAAATCAGTTTTTTTACTCAAGAACAATTGTAAAAATCAGTCTTTTACATTCATCCAAACCGAAACAGATAACATATTAAAATCCACATTGAGATGAACAAATAAAGAAATCACGCTGATGCTGCCCACAACCTATAAATAAGTCTGATTTATGTTAATGAGAGAAAACATAGAAGTTTCATTGCCACTATCCATTTGTTTCTGATTTAGCGATTTAATCTAATGAAGATCTTAAAAATCAGTTTTTTACTCACTAAAAGCAAATAAACTTAAAGAACAATTGTAAAAATCAGTTTTTTACCACTTCATTCATCCGAATCGAGAAAGTTACATATAAAAATCCACATCGAGATGAACAAATAAAGAAATCACGCTGATGCTCCCCAGTCCCCACAACCTATAAATAAGTCTGATATATGTTAATGAGAGAAAACATAGAAGTTTCATTGCCACTATACATTTGTTTCTGATTTAGCAATTTAATCTAATGAGGATCTTAAAAATCAGTTTTTTATTCACTTAAAGTGAATAAACTTACACAACAATTGTAAAAATCAGTTTTTTACCACTTCATTCATCCAAACTGAAACAGTTACATATAAAAATCCACATTGAGATGAACAAATAAAGAAATCAAGCTGATGCTCCCACGACCTAATCTAGACTTGGTCCAGAACAATAATCTAAACAATTAGAGATAAATATGAGAATTACTTGAAGGAACGGTTGTTGGAAGGGAAAGAAACGGCGATTGCAGGAGTGAAATGGCAGCCCAGAGCTCGGTCCTTGGCAGAAATGCGAGAGGGCGCAAATGCAATACCGGAGGAAGCAGCCATAGAGAATTAGGTGAGGTAGAGCCGTTTCGTCCACGATTCCTACAAAGAAATTTCTCCGACAAAAGTGGATACGACGAAGATCCATTTTTATATATATATATATATATAGCAGCTCCTGATTGCAAGTCTGCAATGCGGTTGGTGGAGTTTGAAGATTAGAAATACTGAAGAAGGTTGTTGAGAGCTAAGTTAGATAAAACTCTAGTTGTCATGCGGGGAGTGATTTAAACTCCGAATTTTCCCCCGAAATCTTCTCCGAAATCATCGACAAAAGGCAACAATTATCTTACTGTATTTCCAAATATACCCTTTTGGTATCTTAGCCGAAAATAAATCATATACGCCCACTTTTATTCATTTTTCACTAATGATTTAAACTGTGAATAAGTCCGTCAAAATTTTGCCGAATGTGTCTTAGTATTAATTGCCACTCAACTTAAAATAAATTACACATCTGCCATTGTTAGTGCTTTCGGATGATGTTTCACTGGAAGTTTCGGCATGTATAGTAGAGCCCTTCATTTTTAAAAAGGTTAAATGTACTTTTGGTGACACATGATGTTTAATATGTGTAGATTTTTGGTGTCATATGTTTAATTTTGTAGGTTTTTGGTGTCATATGTTTGAGATGTTGTATGTTTTTTGCATTTCCGTTAGTCAACAGTTAGTTTGACCGTTAAATACTTTTATTTTGTTCAATTTAGTCCTCAATTTTATATTTCTAAAATTTAATATTTACAATTTAGTCTATATTATTTGCTCATGGCCCAAATCGGGGCCGACGGCGCCAATTGGTGGTGGCCGGCCCCGATTGGGGCTGTAGCCACCACCATTGGTGGTGGCCAGTCCCGATTGGGGTTGTAGCCACCACCAATTGGGGTGGTTTTTGGCCCCAAATGGGGGTGACCGGTGTCGTGGGTGGTGGCCGGCCCGTTTCGTGGCGGTCGGCGGCCTTGGACGGTGACTTGAGCAAACAATAGGGAACAAATTGTAAATATTAAATTTAGAAATATAAATTTGAGGACTAAATTGAACAAAATAAAAATATTTAACAGTCAAACTAACTGTTGACTAACAGAAACACAAAAAACACATAACATCTCAAACACATGACACCAAAACCCTACAAAATTGAACATATGGCATAAAAAACATACACATGTCAAACATGTGGCACCAAAAATACCTTTTAACCCTTTTTAAAACGGTGCCGCAAAATAAAATTAAGACCATGACTCTTGATGTGGTTCGCTACTTAAAAAAAAGTGGTATATCAAGATTTTTTTTATAGATGCTCTAGGTGTTACATCCTAAATAATTCATGTTATTATCAGGTCAGTCATAGCATAGATTAGTAGTTTAAAAATTGCCTATTTAAAAAATGTTTGCACAAAAAAATTAAATGCTATGATATATTAATAGTGAATTTACAAGTGGTTAATAGATATTTTGTGTGCATTTAATTTTTAAACTATTTTATTATTTTATTTTATATGATGATGTGATTGCTTAAAGTGTTTAACTATCATGTTTTTCTCATATAATTATTAATAAAATTTTCACTCATGTATATCTAATTTGGAGCTGGTAATTTAAATAAAAATAAATTAAATATACTCAATTTTATCAGTGATAATAATTTAGTTAGATTAGAAAACTTATACTTACATTTACTTAATTTTCTATATTTATATAAAAAAAAATAGATTTAATGAATAGTTATCTACTTATACACATTACTATTTTTTCTTTTTCTCTATGTTTATAAAAATGTTTAATGGATTGAATAAATAATTATTTTGTTTTGTTTAAATGTAATTTAATTCTAAAGAACCATAATTTTGTTTGCCAACTACCCTATTAAAATGACTCAAAAACAGATAAATTTAATTTTTTTTTTTTTAGAGGAGAGTATTCGTATACCAGGTGTACACAACTTTAGTGCAGAACTAAAAATTGTCAATACAACTGTAAAGAAAGTTGACTATATGTACCCCATGTTATATCATCATGAAGTGAATAGGGCTTCTCGCATAAGCTTCTGTTCATACCCAGTAGGAAAAAGGAAGTGACCCAATTATCCAGTATAGGCCCAATAGTAAGGAAACATTGGCCCAGTTATCCAGTATAGGCCCATCTTGTTTATTTGTATAGGCTATACTCTTGGGCTTAAAGTCGACCGTTCTGAGAAGCCCTGTCTGTCCAGATATAAAATAAATAATTCAAATTGGATGCACCTGGTGAACGCACAACCCCCTCCGAAAACAATTAATTAAATTTTGTTGTTTTGGGCGATTTCGATATTGGGTGTATGTAAACCGGGTGTACACAGATTTGGATAACTTTCGACACTATTTATTATAAATAAATAGTATTTTGCACCCGTATTTAATGCCATGGTAAAGATTGCCCCTGCTTATCTTTTTTTTATGATAAAACATGGACCTTTCTACAATGCTCTTGGAGCACCATGTTTTTGCCACTAATTTTTTTATTTTTCTATTGCCCTAAAGGTGAACCCCATAGGGAAATTGATATTATTAATAATATGATACACATCTTAGGTGTAGTTAAAAAAATTCATATTTTTTCATACTTTTAAAGTTTTACTTATGTTACAATTAAGTCCACCATAGTATTAAAAAAACCAAAAGCATGGTACTCCCAAAGCATGGTAGAAAAATCCATAAAATCCTTATAAATTACTAAACATTTCGTTAATGTTTTACAAAATTACAAATTGGTCCCGTGTTTTGTTAATCCTTAATAAAGTATAATAATAGAATGATCTTCTTTTGCAAAACAACACAATAGTCCCAAATTTTGTTAATCTTTAGCAAAATTACACAATAGTCCAAAATTTCGTTAATTTCTACAAAATACAAAGTGGTCCCAAACATCATGAATCT
The DNA here is from genome assembly GCA_036873135.1 of Clarkia xantiana subsp. parviflora. Lineage (NCBI taxonomy): Eukaryota > Viridiplantae > Streptophyta > Magnoliopsida > Myrtales > Onagraceae > Clarkia > Clarkia xantiana. Next base: position 19,755,605 of record JAPTYO010000003.1, read on the forward strand.
TTTACAAAATTACATAAAGCTCCTAGACTTCATGGATCTTTTATAAATATTAAAATGAATGATTTTACTAAGTACTGTCTTCATGGATTAATGGTCGCCTCCGAATATCATTCAGAGCCAATTCACAGGACCTTTCTACAGTGCTCTTGGAACATCATGCTTTTGCCACTAATTTTTTTATTTTTATATTGCCCTAAAGGTGAACCTCATAGGGAAATTGATATTATTAATAGTATGATACACATCTTAAGTGTAGTTAAAAAAATTCATACTTTTTCATACTTTTAAAGTTTTAATTATGTTAAAATTAAGTCCACCATAATATTAAAAAAACCAAAAGCATGATGCTCCCAAGTATTAAGTCCACCATAGTATTATATTACCCGAACTCCAAGTTGTGTATTTTTGGTGTTAACTGTTTTTTTCTGCTGTTAATTGTTCATGGTGGAGAGATTTGTGTATGACAACATATTTGTACAAAGATGAGATGTGTATATGCTTCAATTAGAATGTGGAAATTTTGCCTTAATTTCTTGTTCTGCCACAAGATTCCTATCTTTGCTTTGTGTGCAAATAATGGTTAATTATTTTTATTACTAGAACAGTAAAACAATCATGTTACCAATATTTGGAAATTAATTTAAGGTTATTAGGTCTTTTGGTCCATGATGTTTAACCATTTTTTGGTTTTGGTACATGATGTTTTTGCCTAGGTTTAGTACCACAAGTTTGTAGATTTTTCTAGTTTTGGTCCGACCGTTACATTCCGTCCATTTTTTTCCGTTAAGTGACATGTGCAATTCACGCATCCACCTTAAACTTTCAATTTTGTTCAAATTTGGGAGAATTGACACCATAAACCTAGTTCAATATGAGCGAATTGAACTAAGTTTAATGGGTCAAATTTGGGGGAATTGACACCCTAAACTTAGTTCAATGGGTCAATTCCCTCAAATTTGAACAAAATTGAAAGTTTAGGATGGATCGCGTGACTTGCACATGTCACTTAATGGAAAAAATGGACGGAATGTAACGGTCGAACCAAAACTATAAAAATCTGCAAACATATGGTACCAAAAAAAAACTTCATGGACCCAAACCCAAAAGTGGTTAAACATCATGGACCAAAAGACCTGTTAACCCATTAATTTAATCCAAACCCGAAAAACAAAAGTTGATTGTAATTTTTTCTTAAGAAAACCCACCCGCCAGCGCTCACTAAGATAACGTTAGATTAAGCGTGCACCCCTTCGTAAATTACATCCTTAAGGCATTTATGCTATCCTTCATATTTTTAAAAGTTAGTTAAAATTACAAATAAAATGTTTCAACAAGGTCCCATGGTCTAGCGGTTAGGACATCAGACTCTGAATCTCGTAACCCGAGTTCAATTCTCGGTGGGACCTCAGTATTAATTATTTTTCAGAATGCAAAAAAACATTTAAAAAAAATTATACACAAACTCCCTGTTCTGGCAGGTAATAAAGCTAGTACACTTACTCAAAGGTATTAGGGCTATAACCCATTACAAACAAATAAACTTTTATTCCATTAAGTCGTAGATTCGAGTAGAACAACATATCACGAAGCCAATGCTAGAACATGTTCTAATGCAAAAATGTGCACTCCCTCAAAGGAGGTGCAGTTTGATCCTTGTAAAAACTTTACAGTAAGTATAAGGGAATAGAACCTAAAAACTGTCCCAATTTTGACCAATGTATCAGTTTGGTGTCTGAGATTGAAATTCAATGTCCCAATTTTCATGTGTTGCTATTTTGTGTCTCCGTTAAATTTTGAGATTAAGTTGAACGAAATCTGGTCACGTTATGATCACGTGAGTGGACAATTTTCAAAATTCCAAAAATACCCCCGACCAGAATAAGAGTTCCGACTGATTCCGACCAAACCCACCCGATTCCGGCTGATTGCGGCCGAACCCGCCCGATTCTGGCCAAACCCACCCCAATTCTGGCCGATTACGGCCAAACCCACCCCAATTCCGACCAAACCCACCCCAATTCCGACCAAACCCACCCCAATTCCGGCCAAACCCATCCTGATTCCGGTAGATTTCGGTTGATTCCGGTCGATTTCTGCTGATTCCGGCCGACTCCGACCGATTAAAGGTGGGTGGCCGGAATATAAGGCTTTAAAAAAAAGAGCAAAAGTCTTTTCAACTCAATCCGTTAAACTTAATCCCAAAACTAAATAGGCACAAAACTGAAAATTGGGACACCAAATATAACAATTTAAAATTGGGACACTCTGGTCAAAATTGAGACAGTTTTTATGTCTATATATAATACAGAAAGCTCTTTATCTAATATTCGTCCGATGAATTACGTGACTCGTACCCCATCTACCTTCTTTCCCGTGCTCTATCGTCGACAACAATATACTCAATACCAGCTGAGCATCTTCTGTAGATGCCAGTTCCAGATCTGTCTGAAAAAGTGGGAGAGTGGTAGGAGTGTGCCATTTTCCACCTTTGAGCTTATGATGCTGCTGCTGCTTTAACAACCCATCTGAAGTGCTAGCGCTTCCCACAATATGAACCGTGTTCTCATCGGCATCACAGTGAATCACACTGTCTAAGTAAATTTCGGATTCGATAACCCATTCGGGATTTGCAGCAATTCCCGGGAAGTCGGGCTTATCAAAGTTAATCAAGCTAGAACATTTCACAACTATAATCAGCTTTTGTGTGATGACCATGAATTTGCCGGGTTCTTTCAGGGCTTTGCAGTTTATTAGTAGATTGGTGCTGCTGTTGTGGCTGCTTGCTGCTGATTCGACAAGGACACACGTCCCGATTGCATCTTCCCAAGAATAGGGTTTCAATGGGAGGTGCGGTCTTAGAGGTCTTGGCAGGCGAACCCTAAGTCTTTTTCCTCCTGTTTGGTGGTGGCGTTTGCTTCGGTTTCTGATGCTCTGAGCAGTTTTACCAGTTACTTCCAGAATACTAGCAGCTGGTCTTGCCACCAGTCCTGTAAGTCCCATGGCCATTCCTGCAATTAAGCAAGAAGAAAGTTTTGACAAACTTTGCAACACACAAGGCACTATTTTTATTGCAGATGTTGTATTGCTTACCTGAGAGGACTCCAGGTAGGCCATGTTTCTCAGCTCCTCTAATTGGGGATTGCAGCAGTCCAGTGAGTCCCTACACCAGTGCCCACAATAATTCCATTCAAGGGTTAAGAACCTAAAAATAGTCCCAACTATAGGCCATGTTGCTAATCACTGTCCCAGATTTAAAATGTTGGTATTTGGTGTCCTAGCTATAGGCCATATTGCTAATCGTTGTACCAGATTTAAAATGTAGATATACGGTGTACCAACTATCATATTGGTTGACTTCCATTTTTTTCTCTAAAAATTGACAAAACAAAAGCATGTTTTTTAAGCATCAATTAAACCTAAACCATAAGCAACTGACACTTCGAAAAAGTGGAAAACATGTTTTTGTTGCTTAAAATACCAATTTTAATGCCAAAATCAGTTCAAAAAAGTGAAAAGCAACAAATCTGGTAGTTGGAATACCTAATATCAACATTTTAAATCTGGGACAACAATTATCAACATGACTTATAGTTGAGACTGTTTTTAAGTTCTTAACCCCCAATTCAATGACAAATGTTCTACATTATGGGAAAAAAAGAAGTATAAAACAATCTTGCATACGTACCTCTAAGACCTCGTTTATCACCCCTTGACTTGATGAACCGGCACCTCTCTGTTGCTGCTCCATTCTAGCAGCCGCGTGCTCATCAAAAGTAAGAGCAACAATGCCCTGGACGGACTAACATATTAGTACAGGTACTATACTATTAATTTACCACAAAATTAGACAAATGTGGGTGTTACAAATAGACCACATTTATTTACCTTTTGAGCAGCTTTAGTGAACTGAGAGGTAGCATCACTCAGCGCATACACTGTGCTACTTAAGAGACTTGTAGTTCCCTTTGCCATACCTCGGACAAACCCGGCAGGACTCTACACAGACAGAAAGAACAATCTGCATTATATATATAACAACTAAGGAAAACCAAAATTATGTATGTACCTGCAAAATCGTAGTAGGAACAGATACAAAATCCTTGATCCCAAGCCCTAAGCTTCTCGCGAATCCCATGGGATTACCAATAACACCAGCAGATCCAAGTACCTGGAAGATAATATAAAATTTAAAGCGAGTTGAAAAGTGAGATGGAGTATGAGACAAAACAAAGAAAAATCACACACCACAGTACAACTTGCACATTTAACCACTCAATTATTTAAGAAAGATTAAGACATATAACATGAACTACAATGAATGCAACAAGCCTACAAGTATGAACCACAGTGGTGTTCTGATGATATAAGACATGGCATTATTTTTACTGATGCTCTTTGTTACCTTATACATCTCGTGTAGAAGCTGGCGGCTATAATGCCGAATCAGAACCTCCTGAATGGATTCCCAACCAGCCATCTGATGAGATAATGTAAGCTGCTTGAGATAAATTCGTGCTCCTTCAATGTCAGCTAGTGCCATCAAGCCTCTCTGAAATAGTCATCCAAGGATTAGAACATTGCTATATAGGTATTGAGTTGAACTCAGCAAATCCCAATACTAGATATACTGTATTGGAAACACGACAGATGAAGGCCAAATGTGTCACAAATCTTGCAATATCCAGATGTTAATCTAGAGCTCCAAAAGACGTAGAACAAAAAAATAGAAAATAGCATCAAACAGGAAAAACAAATGCTTGCTGTCATTTTAATGGAACTAACAGGACTGAAACAAAACATTAATCTAAAAATACTTGGAATACCATACATACATGCATGAGAGACTCGCCGGATAATGGGATCCCAAACCCAACCATCCATGGTGAACTACAGAAGCTGCAAGAATAATAGTGAAGACAATTAGAGCTACTTTTGTTGAAAAGGTAATCACATAACTAACTATGCACTAACAAGACGGGGAAAAGAAAGTAAAGAATGGACATAAATAATTTATGGTGAACCAACCATCCATTTCACCAGAGAAACTGCAAGACTATCAGAAAAGCTGCAAGAAATCAACTGCCAAGACACATCAGAGCCAAGCTAAACAAAACCGAGTCAAAATTACCTTAAACTAAACTTTATGGGAGCCAAATCAAATAATTCCACATAAATCTTCTTCTGCCTTCTCGCCAAATGACAAATTTGCTGCCAAGGTGCACCAATTGGAATCACCGAAGGAAGTGACAAACAGTTTCCAAGACCTCCATTCGATATTGACCTTAAATCTGGTTGAGGTGGACGTGAATCTTCTAAGGAGACCATATCATAGAAAAATGGTGTAACTTTTGGATCTAAATCTGGAAGTCCTCCACTCTCGAATCTTAAATAGATTGTTCTTAGTAATTCTGAAACATGAGAGGCTACTTCCTGTTCAAGCTCAAGGTGAAACTCTGCAACTCTGCAAGATAAGGAAAATCTTTAAACTGTCATGAGCGAGAAAAAAGATTTAGAGATAAATTATGGAGATTATACCTTAAGATTATATATTCGAATGAAATCAACGATACATCTTTCTTCCTCCACTTTCCAACTGCCATGCAGATCACAGATTCACAAGAGCTGTCAGAATGAATTTGCAATTCCTCACATTTATTTTGATAACCATTGTTGTGATCTTTTGATCTACTTCTACGTTCGCCATCAAATGACAAGATAACTGGATACTGTTCAGCACGGAGCAGGTTGTCTATTTGCAAGGATGACAACTGAAATGAGACCTTCTGCTGATCCACACTCTGGAGTATATCAATCGTCAAGCCTTTTGCACAGGCAAACAGCAATTCCTTCAAAAATTAAAACGAAATCAGAATTTATTATTATTATTATTGTTATTTGAGTGGTAGATGTATTAATTTCAATAATACGGCTCCAAGAAACTGTAGGATGCACAGAAAGGGGCAAAGAAGCAAAAGATGTCAAGAGGACTCATGCACACCCAGGCAGATGAAATTTTCAGGAGGATTACTAAATTACATTCTTGATTCATACCTGGGGAATAGAATTAATCAGAGAGATACCAACATAGGGAATACTAATTGAAACTTTCTCATTGTAGTCCGAAAAGCTCTGTCGTTTCTGCTGAGGTTCATTCTTCTTTGCAGTTGAACTTATACTTGGGTCCTTCATGTCTTTGTTCACATGATAACTCGAATCAACAACTTGTAACACCTGAACACAAATAACCGCAATAAGAGTACAGTAGGAGACATGAAAAAGAATGAGAAAATCATTACATAAAAGAATTTCACCTTTGTAGCACCTTCAGCATGGACAGATACAAGCAACATCCTTTCAGGTTTCTAAAGAAAAAAAAAACGTCAACAGTGTCATTAACCATTTATTATGATGTTGGGCTACAAGCCACGATTGGTTACCTACTTTTTTTTTTTACTTACACAGGTTTCTAGAGATAGAGAACCATGAACAACCATTAACATCTTTCTATTGCTACAGCAATGACTATTCGACACAGGTTCCTAATCTGCCATTTTATTTAAAATAAAATGATCAACCGGGAAAGGAGTGGGAGATAAAAATACCACTGATGAAAATGAACCATTAAACCACACAAGGAACATCAGCTGAATATAGAAATTGATCTCTAGTACTTTGAGCAAAACTGAGACAACGTCTTGCAGAAACTACACTATGCATTCCCCACTATGTTTGAACCAAAGTATTTTCAGACAAACAAATCTATTCATTATTTCTAGTCACCATAGCAACTACTCAAGTACTCATGGTTTTCAGACATATACAGAAGAAAGGCAAAAGCTACCTCTGAAGTTGCAGGCAACTGCACGTTCATGCTCTCATTTACATCATCAAGAGCGTAAGATCCTAGAACACGCTCGCCAGGCACCTAATATATATCCAAGAAATTGATACACAAACTATTATAAAAATGATACTTTTTGCTAAATTCAAATATGGAATTTATAAGAGCTCTGGGTGCATATTTAACCCTATGTGATAGTAGCCACTAGGTGAAAGCGTCCTACTTAAATTGGACAAACTGTCACTTCTTGAATACTTATCTCTTTCTTTCATGTGCCCGTGACCACGAAATAGTCGAAACTTAATATGAAGGTGCTTACACTCTCAACACTGGTGCTTGGTCCAAACACAGGCCTATCAAGCCCAATAATACCCACGTTTAACAAGGGTTGCAGACTGCTGCAACCCCAAGACAGTGAGTATGACGTGATGTGTTCACATGAGCTTGAAATCAGACCTTGAAACCATTTTAAGTTAAAATAGTAGGCCTTATTAGTAATATATGAGCCTACATCGAACCTAAAAGCTAAAATTAATATGTTGGTACTCTCTCACTAATATTTACACTTAGTAATTTTCTTTTACTAGTTCATGTGCTACTCCAAAACTTATTGTCCTTCACCCTTGCTTCCATCATATAGTTCTTAAGGTGTCACCCAAAAATGCTTAGCAGTAAAAACATGACCAATATTATATAATGAAAAAACCATGGGTGGCCGTACATGCCAACTTCAGTGTACTCCAAAAGATTGAATACATTTAGGACATAAACTTCTACAATTAAAATAATGATTTTGCTCTTTGGAAGGTAACAGAAGCCATCCTTTGATGTCTTTGCTATTTAAGTATCAAGCCTTTTCTATTTAAAAAAGAAAATTTCAAAATTGATCATCAATATAAAATAAAATAAAAAAGAGAAAAATAATTATAGATATAAAGCACAACTGTCCTCTAGAATGCATGGGTTAAAATGGGAAGAAGGAGCTCACCTCAAGTACAAGACGGTGTGGATAGCATGGCTCATCCCATGCATAGGGACAAGACTGGTAAGAGTGGAGTATAGTTTCAAAATTTTCACATTTCAGCTGATAGATGCGTAACCTCTGAAAATCACAAAAATGGATGTTACCAACTTCAGTAACACAAAGAAAGATTTATAATAAGCTCAAGCATGAGGTAGCAGTCAAAGATTCTTTACTAGATTGGTGCATTCTCATGCTTTTAGTTGACATTTTGGCAATTTCTGTACACTAAAGTTGAACTTCATGTATTTGTAGTAACAAATAAGAAAATGATTAACTAGGTTGGTTTAGTAGAGCACAGCTCCGCATAATCCCAAGTGTTTCGTCTACAGCGCCGAAATGATTAACTAGGTTGGTGTAGTAGAAAAAACTTACGAGAACAGATTGACTTTCTGTAAAGCACATACCTCCTTGGAGAAATTCTCTACTCTGTAAGGCATATAGCCTGAATCATCATCCGATAACAAAATTAAGTTTGTCCCAGAGTTCCCACGAAGACTAGCAACAATTTGTTCATCTCTGATGGATACATCAGCATACTGAACTTCAACACGTATCATATTCAGTGCTCCAGATATATAATTCCGCATTTTCACCTGAGTGTCACCTAGAAGATCTGGCAGGAAGCTGCCTGACCATTGCCATCCAGGTTCACTATAACAAATAGAAACCAGCAAGTCCCTGGAGCAGAGAGATATTATTTATTCAGGCAGAACTAGGTTTGCGATTTATGAATCAATAGGATGATTCAAATATCATCAATCAAGGTCTGTAGTAAAGGATTAGACATTTATAATGTTTAGGCATATATGGAAGCCTTCAATTACATATACTCCCAAGATCATACAAACATCAATGAAAAATATACTTTATAATAAACAAACTAGCTTCATGTTTCATCATAAAGTTTTTCTTCGATGTTAAACACTGCATGAAATTGATAAGGCACTCAAGTGATACTAGCACAAAAAGTTCATCTATCATTATCTCTATCACAAGCTACAGCTGCTACTTGTCTTTTCTTCAATAAATAAGAAAGTATCATACACGAAATTATCCTTAGAAGGATAACAGGACTGCAACGATTGAGAAGTTCTACTTCAGTTCAGATTATCCCTTTGTATCACATAACAAGGAATATAGACAAATCTGCAGCAGCGGCATGTCAATTTCCAGGTATTATCAGCTTAATGAATAAAAACTGTAAGGATATAGATTCATTTCAAGAAAATCTATGTTTTCAACCAACGCAGTTAATCAGTACACGTTCAGTATGGTAATTAACTAGATTTAGCGTACCTTTTCGTATCTGTCCACTGAAGAGTCGTATGTTGACCCACACCCAGATAGAAGACAGAGTCAGTACCCTTCTGCTTGTAACATAATTCCCTCCCACAAGCATTGCTTATAACAAATCTGCAATAAAATAGATTGGTCATTGCAAAAGGAATTGATAAATTGAATCTCTTATGGAGAACACTTTTTTCACCTTGGCTGGAAGGAAATGGCTCTAGTCCGACCAGAAAATGGCTCAGAAAGTGCTGAAGAAGTCACTGACACTACATATGCAGCACTTTGAATAGCTTGCGGAACAAGAATACTTATTGAGCCACTAGCAGGATCAAGTGGGAATGGATCTGACCATGCAATACGTTGCTGTATTCCTCTGCCAAGTTCTGGTAAGTGCCTTCTTACTCTTACCATATTATCACCAGCGTGGGAACTGAAACAAGGCGAATATGAAAATGCCCTAACCCTTGCATGTACCTCATCTAGCATATTTGAGTCCCTCAATTCTGGTAGATCAATTAGATGCCTTCCCTTATCAGATGCAGTACGTTCATCTTCCAAATTTATCTGGTATGATTTAACACTGGAGGAAGAGGGTGCAATCAATGGCAACCCCTTCACTGTCCTAGATGAGACCATTGCTTCATTTGGAGTATGATGCTGATGACTATAAATACGGGAAGCGACACCAACTTTTTCTTGATTAGAAGATATTAAGCTGAGACCATCCTTTTTTACTTGAGCTTGAGCTAGCTCTTCCCCCACTATATCGTAGCATGATGACATAGTGTATAAACTATCTGTTAACTCACTAGCAGAGTCAGAAACGTCGAGTGCAAAACCTAAGCAATTGTACAACAGAAAAGGAACATAGATGAAGAGCTCCCGTGCCCCAGAAAAGGCATCCATTCTTTTCTCCAGAGTAACATGTATTGGACCTAGCAGTAAGAAAACAAACTATTTCAACTATATAGGAAAATTCATAGACAAGACACCAAGCCATGGAAATCGTTCATTACCATTAGCTGTATCGGGATTTAAAACCAATGTCTCCGAGAGGGTAAAGTTAGTCCCAGAAAACTTGGCAGACGCTCTGAATGTTTCTGCATGAGGAAATCTAGAGACAGCTAATTTGTATCCTGGCATATGAAACTCAAGTCCCATATCATGTGAAGGATCAATCTGATGAAAGGATGTGTCCACCTGAAAAAATTGCTGTATTAGTTACTATTCAGCATTGTTAGTGTTATTCATGCTAGCGGAATAAAGTGGCAAGATTCAAATGTTCCATTATGATAAGAGATCACAAACCTCGGAGAGCAAGGTAGGATGTTTGACTCCGCCACATTCAATGATCAAAGAAACAGCCTCTGGAAGATAATTGTGAATAACTAAAGGAGTGCTCAAGGCCAACTGATATAAGAACCTCTTTGAAACTTCTGGAACAAGTGACAACACATTAGATTTATCAACAAATCTATTTGGACTTTGGAGCATTGCAATATTGTAAACTCACCATTCTTTGAATTCGCTAATGAGGGCAACGAGATTCTCTTTACAGATATACAACATCGGAAAGGATCACCCCTTAAATGAGAAGGGTAGCAAACAAAAGAGCGAAGGAATCCACTCTTGCTGTCTTGTGACAAAACAGTCCGGAGGTTTTGAGCCTCACTCCATACATAAGAATTCCCCTGAGGACGCAACCTCACACGACCAGACTCGGCCAAGTGCAAAGGAAGTGGAAATTGCTGGCTGGGGTTAACTGGATCCAAAACCTGAGTAAAAGCAGAGCTTCATAATTTAGAAACATGGGTATATAGTTTTCAAGAGAATTTGTATTCCTTGAATAACAATTTACCTTCGGAGACACGCCAAATGGAATATCAAAACGCAGCTCCAGTGGCATAGGGGTTTCATTCAAAACTATGACCTGATAATGTTAAATGAGCTCAAGCAAATGGAGAGAGACTAATCCAGTAAGTAGAATAGAAGGAAGCAACATACCGTTGAGTACAATTTTATTAGTTTGCTTAACCGCTGAACAGAAACGTCGAAAACAACAGGAACGACAAAACCCTTTCCTGTATTATCACGTTCTACCAAATTGCTCATAAGTCTTGAAGTACTCCGAGTTCTCTCAAGTCTCTCTCCAGCCGATGCTTTTGAGAAGTCCACCTCAAAATAGCTAACTCCAACAAGATCCATTGAAAAAGGTTCAGAGGCACCCGATGTTCCATCAAGCTGGATTATGATATAACGGTGAGAGGTCCCGTTAAACTGCTTCTCATTTAACCTATCAGAAGAGGACGCAGGTCTAAAACGAAGAAGCTGTTCCTCTGGGGTCTGACTGATAAAAATTGGAGTAGAAGAGCCTGGTTCCACATAATTCCAATCTTTCAATTCTTTATGAGGAAATTCACTGAGATTCACTGGCCCAAGAAAGGTGCAGTATGCTAAAGACAAGGAAGTCAAGTTCTGAATAACATAAGGAGCGTCTCTTCCAGTAGGGATATTTTGAGTAACCAGAGGATTAAAGAAAGTTGAGCTTTTAGAAATCCCATTTGATCTCGTTAGTCCCCAGGCATCCTTCATCATCTCTGTGGTCCTGCAAACACACTAACAAAGCAATAGAAGGAGTGAATGATAGAACGCACACAACACCTAAAGTACAATTATAAAACGAGATATTCATAATAGGTATGTTAAAGTGCAGTTGTAGCCCAAAAACAGAATTGAAACCCAAAAATGTGAAAAAGATAAAAGGATATTCGCCATTTCACAATAGCGTCTTCTCATATTGAAAGTATTCGTATATATATCTCTCCTTTTTTAATCTTAAAGGATAGCTATCATTAATAATGCACCAAGAGGGTGCTACTTATTTGCAAAATTCGGGGAGGTACCAGTTTTCCACTATCACAAGTGTTCTACTTTTTTTGTGCAAGTTCTACTTATTCTTATTGATACAAATTATAAAGCAAAACTTGACACTCCATTTCACTACTTTGCAACTAGCATGGACTTAATCTCATCCATATTAGTCTGCCTCACTAACCGACATACGTGAATGGGTCTATTTCACATATATGTGACTAAAGTGGGCATGAATGCCTAGCTCTGCCGCAATCAACCTTGGAGTGGTTATCCAGACCACGAGACAAGCTATTATCACCAAATGTAGCACAAGTTTAAGTGCATTATCTAAAGAAATGTGAAGCAAGAAAAGATTTACAATTAAGCATTAGCATGTTAATATTCAGAAGGAAACTTGCCCCCAAAAAAATGATCTTAGGAATATTCTCTCAAGGTTGAAATACCATGTAAAACTAAATAGTACAGCATAACATATGCTATTTCGCTGTACGAACAAATAGCAGTGATTCTTGTAGCCAAAAGAGCTAAGTACTTGCCTCAAAGAAAGATTCTGTGACATTTAGATTGAGTTGCGCCGCTGATTTGAGATAGAGTTCTGTGACAATCGAGCTCTTTAGAAGGACACTTATCTCACGCTTCCTAGTGATACTGATAAGAAAATTCCACGGCTCTATAAATGGTTCCCATGTCACCTGCAAAGCAGTTTACACAGGCTGAATTTAATGACACGAATCATGAAATCATGTTACAGCAAAAGAATCTACCTTGTGAATATTATTATAATTGACTTGAAGATCACTTGCAACTGAGCTCTCCAATAGCGTTTTACTTGCTTTTGCATGTATAACGAAATTCCTTAAAAGAACTTCTAAAAGAGGTCCACCACAGCTCGACTGCATTAAATAAAATGAAGTCAATAAGAGAGTGGATGAGTATTTAAAATGGTTGTAGCTCAGGATGGAGAATCCCCATTTGGATCTAGCAAATGTTGTTTTCGCAAAACTACCGCCTTTGCAACTACCACGGGTATTTTCTGGAGCAATTATGACAGATGTTGAGTATTCATTACCCCATTGACATCAATGACCACATATAACCTAACCCAATTTTGTATGACATGAACTTCTAACATATATAAAATTTAAAGAGTAAACGCCGTATCATCTTTAACAAAATTCCTTTTTTCTAGCTATATGCCCTATCGCTTATTCGAGAAATGGAAGTTACCTAAAAAAAAGAGACGAGGAAAATAATAACCAATAGACAAGAAAATGAACATACCCTTCCATCAGTTAACAGTAGAGAAACCTTCCTAAAGTTCAATCTACAGTCAATACTGCCAATGGAAAATTGAGAAGATCCTCCTTCTGGGAAATTCAGCTCAATATCATGCCAGAAGGAAAATACTTGGTGTGACAGGCTGACATCTACATGATCACACTGCATCTCTGTTTCAATGTGCAAAATCTCTGTTTGATTATTGCAAACTTCTGCCTCCAAAGACACTTCAACTATCTGGAATAATGGCCAAGATCTCAGTGATTTCTCTTCCTTGACGGCCACATCAGCAGTTATTTTTTCTATGCACGTTTTTATTCTGGAACTGCTCTCAGTAAGAAACAATTCAGTGCTTCTGCTACACATCGAGACTGAAACAAATTTACGGTGTTGCCCTACTAACACATCACGTGAAACATCTAGGTGACCAGCTTGTTGAAAGACAGGCTCCCCTTGATTTTGCAATGGAAAAGGACAACGACATATAACACCCATGTTTTCGAATCTCAGTACCAGCACAGAATTATCCCCATTTCCGCTAATTGACGTGTTATCCGGTAAAGCTAAAGATGAAGTTCCGGAAGCAGTCTCTCGGTTGTGAAGTAGAGAATCAACAGTAGCACTTGATGGTGGTCCTATATCGACGACAGTCTCGGCCTCCCCTCCAGCAAAATTTACTGCGTCAAGGACCTTCATCCAATCTGTAAATTCCAGCCAAACCTCAAGAGAGGGAAGGAAAATTGATACCTCCTTCTTAAGAAGATCTACCACTGAAAATGCAATCTCAAGAACTGTTGTAGTGAAGCAAGTGGCAGAGCATCTAGCCAAGATGAGAGAACTATATAAGGAATGTAGAGCAAATGAAGTGAATGTCAGCTTCATGGACTGAGGTATGTCATTTTTCAATGACACAGAACAGGTGAATTGCATCTCAGCGTTTGCCACAGATTCTACAATCATTGAATCTTGTACGGATTGATTTAACTTCACTGTCAGCAAATTCACAGATAATAAAACCTCTGTGTAAGCTGACTTTGAATCATTTGGCAACGAAGAACCTATATTGTGGGACATATTTGCACCAAGAGGTTGCAATATCTCGCCACTGTAACCCTTGGATTTATCTTCAACAGAAGAAAATTCATCAATGGCATAACTTAAAGCTTCAAGTCCATCAAAAAGATACCTGTCTGACAACAGAAAAAAAGATATCAATGAAAAAGAAAGGGAAAAGGAACCTAGAATACCACCAAGATAAATTGTAGGGTTAAAGGTACTTTTGATACCACATGTTTGATCGAATGTAGCTTTTAGTACTGGATGTTTAGTTTTGTATACTTTTGGTACCAAACGTTTGAAAAAATGTGGCTTTTGGTACATCCGTTAGTTGGCCGTTAGTTTTTGCCGTTAAATGACATATGCAAGTCACGTGATTGACTCTAAACTTTTAATTTTGTTCAATTAAGTCCCTCAAATATATTCATAATTTTATTTTGTTTAATTTAGTCCTAAAGCTTCAAAATCGAACCCAATTGGGACCTATCTCCAATTGGGTAAATTTGACCCAAATGGGGCTATGTCAATTGAATTCGATTGGTTTAATTGGGTCCGATTTTGAAGTGTTATGACTAAGATTAAACAAAATAAAAGTTAGGAGTATATTTAAGGGACTAAATTGAACAAAATTAAAAGTTTAGAGTCGATCACGTGAGTTGCACATGTCATTTAACGGCCAAAACTAACGGCCAACTAACGGATGTACCAAAAGCCACATTTTTTCAAACATTCGGTACCAAAAGTATACAAAACTAAACATCCAGTACTAAAAGCCACATTCGGTCAAACATGTGGTATCAAAAGTACCTTTAACCCTTAATTGTAACACTGTCCTATATTACCATTGACAACAAGTTCGCAAAGATCGACCTTTCCCATTATATAAGTAGGAGTGACGAAACTATCTGTAGATGAAACTGGTATCCTCACCCAGACGTCAGCGTCCAGTGATGCAATCAATGTGAAACTCCTAATCCCAGCCTCTTGAGATAATGGTAAACCCATATCTTCACCTTTGCGCATCAAAAGTGAAAGGGATAATTTTCTTCCAAATATATTCAAGCAGTTGCTTCTCTTTGCAACTTTATTCTCTTGCACTGAACATGCAGCAGGAATGCTCTCAAGTAGACCATTTAAAGAGTCGAGTATAAAACTCAAATGCAGTTGTGGAATATCAACCTTTAAGAACTGAAAACCTCCCATTTCTGCGGGGACAAAAAGATCAGAGTCCAATACCTCCACTTTATAGATTAGTAGGACCTGTTTGTCACTGTCAACATGTCTATTTTCTTCAAACTGCTCCATCAAATCTGGAATCCAATCCAGTAGTGAAAAGTAACCAATGAGGATAGCCAAATACTCGGGGGGTAAAATGCAACATACATGCTGAACGCCAATGCTTACTTCTGTTTGAGGATTCACAGAAGACTTCTGATTTCTTACACGCACATTTAGAATTGGAGGATAATCCTCTGATGAGGGCCCCCAAAGAAAATCATTCAATCTCTGAGTCCACCAGGATGATGTGATGACCAATCCTTTTGTAGAACACATAATATCCACCGAATCATAGCAAATGAGAGCTCTTGATTGGACAATAGGCAGGGTGATTATTCCAACAGTGCATGAGTGATCATGGAAATGCACCCGGATTCCATGCAGATCCAAGTCAAAATGAAACAGCTCAGTGTCCTTAGTTTCAAGTACTGGAAATGCATTCTTATCCAATGTGGAGTTCAAGGATGAAGAAAAACAAGAAATTACTTCCTCTTTTATGGTTGACTGGTCTCGTGGTTTTCTCTGCCTTGTTTTAACATGCTTTCGCCAATCAGGAAAGTACAGGAGAGAACTCTCAAGACTACTTAAACAACCAGAATTATGGACAGACACAAAAGGAAAGTGACCTAGAGAGATGCCTGGACATTGAGAGAATTCAGGTTCCAAGAAATTTGAGAATCCAAACTTTCCATTACCAAATTCAGCAACTTCTAATGGAGTTCTTTCAACTTCAAGGTGAATAGAGGAGTTCTCAGCTTCAGGTCTATCATACTTGGCTAATTGGTCAAAGAGCCTTACCAGCAAGCTTATGACAAAAGGATAGCAATGGAGATCACCGTTATTCAAGTTTATCATACATCTGCCGGGACCAGAATCACTACATCTAGAAGCTTCATAACGAATAAGAAGACATTCAGGAACTTTGTCTGTGTCATTCTTTTCATCAACCGAGTACTTATCCCTGCCTGTATCATCAGATCGATTACCAGAATTGGTAGCCAGTGTAGGGCCAAACAAGCATAAAGTCAGGGCATCTCTATTGTCCTTCTGAGGGTAACAGATTATCTTTATTGCCTTTGTCGACATCCAGCAGTTTGAAAAATCAGTAAACTTACACCTGCAAAACATGTTGATAGAACGTAGATAAGTTCATTGCTTGTTAGGTCGTCGAATCGAAATAAACTGGGTGCATTAATATTCAACACAATGCCTTACATATTACCGGAAACTCAAAGGTGAAGCATGTCTAACAGTTCAGCGAACTCAAATGGATTTTTTTTCTTATATTTGTTAATTGCTGCAGGTTCTATGCCAGCTTTTGCAAGTTGAATATGTTATCCAACACAAAAGGATATTGTCCAGCAAAAGAATAGATAAATAAACCAATAAAATATTGCTATTTCAAAGCTTTATAAATGGCTTAAACAAAAAAATGGGCATTATATTAGCTCGAAGAAATTATGATTCAGGGGTCCCAAATTGGAACTTCATTCAGATCTCTGAACTTATACGGAGTAGAGAGACTAGCGTCATCTCTAGTAAAAGGTGTTTCGACCTAGACATAATAAGGAGAAAAAAAATGCCATAACAAGATAAGTTTTAGGAAATTGAACACAGCCAACGAATTGCATATTAAGCTCCAGTCGGACTGTTGGAGAAACACATCCCAGACCGGGCAGGGCGATCATAACAGGGAAGGTTTGTCGTCATTCTGGTGTGATGCACCTCATTCAGGGGTCAACGGCTCCTGGTAACCATGGCTAGGACCAGAACTAACCTTGTTTATTGCTATCCTTAATGTTTTATATCAACAGAAAGAAAGGGATCTTATTTGGACACACTCAAGTATAACATTGTTGGAACCTGATAATACTTTTAAATTTTTAATACATAATATATAATAGTAAAAAATAGTATCCTAGCTAAATAATTTATTCATTTGAAAGTTTGAAACATATTAATTGGCATATAAGTAGAAAACCATAACTAAATGATTGTAACCAATATGCTCAGACCACCCTGTAGATTTTGGGGAAATGGAACTTCTCCTATTTCTGAGGAATTACTACCAGACCCTTGCCATTATGAGTGAATTCAGGTATCCAATCTGAAAGTGTGTTCAAACTTCAAACCTACCAAACCTCATCGTCACACCCCACCAAAAGCTAATCCAACAGTGTTAGTCCAAGATTTTAAGGATCCAGAATTGTTTTAAGCACTACAAACACTCATCCATTCATCAATAGTAATAAGTATTTTAAGCTCAGGCCATATACCGAAATGAGATTCCAATACAAATTAATACATGCATCTAATATAAACTTGAAAACAAGAAAAAATACCTGACATCGAACTCACTCATTGAGAGCATGCATGAGGCGCTATTGACTCCATTCTCAAAATCAACATGTATCTCTGCCTGATCCAAATTTGCATTAAGAGAAAAACCAAGTAACGTATTGCTTGCATGATTTAACATTTCGTTATCTGGACTCGAGCTTCTATGTGATACAGAACCAAACTTCTGATGCACACCATCTAGATAAGAGATCATGCCCATAGCAGCGGCATAAATGGAAGGAGAAAAGTGCAGCAGAAATCTGGAGGCAGTTATATTAACCTGAAATGATCACAAACGATAATTAGTAACATGAAAGAATATAGACTTACATTTGCATTTAAAGCAATCAACACGCAGTTTCTAGTAATAATGAAAGAACATTAAGGGCCTTTTGGCTCTTTATAGTCTTGAAAAAAAATGTGTATGGCTTCTCTTGTTCACTTTTCAACCACAACAAATCTGAAGATCAACTAGAATATTTTTGAATTTCTTTTACTTTCCTTTTCACACAAATAGTAAAAAGATAGCCTAGGGCTAGAAGCAACACAGCATGTTTGGACTTCCTTTAAGAGCAACACACCACGAACAAAAACCAAAAAGTGACAGAGGTCGAATATGGATATTTCAAATATGTTCATCAGATCCTATTCTATCACTCTATAGGGAATTTCATATTGCATCAGCATTTGCAATCAATAGCATAAGAATCACATGTTAAAATAGGGTTATTTTGTATTGATTTTGTCTAATATGAAATAACGTATATGTACATGTGGATCACCTCCAACTGTTTTGGTATTGAATCCACTGATTCATCTGGAATGATGCAAAATGCCAACATAAGATTAGCAGAGAACTTCTCCAATACTGATAAAGGTTTGTGATATAAAGCCCCAGCAATATCCACCTGCACCAGCATACAACATATTACACGATGTTGAACTAAACAGCAGTCTATATAAAATTTAAATGTACATGTAATATAAATACACACAGAGAAAATGTGAAAAACCAAGACTGTAATCAAACCTGAAAATCTGCGACTTTGACACTAAAATGATCGTAGAGATCCTGAAGTTGTAGCTGTTCAGCATTTGAAACCACGAACTCATTCTGATGAGAAGACTGATCTTGCCCAAAGTGGGATGTAATAGCAAATGTTTCGAACCCCAAAACCTGACACCATCAGAAGGTAAGGCATGTTTCTAGCTTTTAGAAATTTCAACATTCCTCCCGTCATTAAGACAATAGTATTTAGGGTTAAGAGCCTATAAACAGTCCAAGGTTTGCCAAATGTTTAAATTTGGTGTCTAAATTTTGAAATGTTAAAATGGAGAGTCTCGGATTTCATTTTTGTTGATATTTGGTGTGTCGGTGTGATTATTTAGAGAAACTCATCTCGACTGTCAAATTCGAGCTCCCATGCGCTCCCTTCTCGTCACCTTGCCGGGACCGTCACCTAAGAAGCTGGCCACATCCGCACAAGTAAATCCAGCTCCATCGTCGCTGGAAATCACACCACACCACTCCGCTGGAAGAATTTCTTTTAGATGTTTAAGTTTTGGGGGAAATTTGACTATTTTGTGAAAAGTAAAGAGTGATGGATTATGAGTGCATTGATGAAAATGATTGAAGTGAGAGGAAAAGACGAGCAAAGACACCAAATTTCAACAAAAATAAAACATAAGACTGTCCATTTTAACATTTCAAACTTCAGACACCAAATTTCAACATTGGGCAAACCTTGAAATGTTTATAGGTTCTTAACCCTAGTATTTAAATAAAGGTAACCATCACACATGGAGCTCTTGCAGTTCATCACATTGACATGGGTTTTGAAACATGTACATACATTTATAAAAAAAAAAAACAAAAAAAAAACAAAAATAAAGTTCCAGGAGACTTATATAACTAAAATATGCATAATCAGAGAAAACCTCAACAGGATCCCGAAAAAACAACAGATGACATAATATGAAACATCTGGAGGATGAATGAGAGGCATTTCCATACATATAGAGAAAAACATGTCGAAGTAATTACCATTTCTGAGTACTCTAAGGTTGAATTAGTCCAAGGAATGCTTATCAAAATGTCATTGATATTGATATCCCATGCTATTCTGCCACGAGTAGAGAGAACATACCTACAAATAAAACCTGAGGATCAACCTTTACAATCATTATTCTGCCACAAGTAGAGAGAACACCAACTTTTATTGATATATCAACAATTTTATGCTACGAAATAAAATAGCACATCACACTAAAGAAATGCATTTTCTTTGGAGGATCTGATAATGCTAAAACAGGAGCGACTCAGGAAATATATCAACATGCATAACAACAATCTGAGAGTCCTCTAAGTGGTTGCATATGTGCATGCCCAGGCTAGCAAAAATAACCACAGCATCCTTCTCCTTGCGAACACCTGACCTCTGATATCTGTCAAATTAGAATTCAATAAAACCTTAACTTTTAAGTTATTTTCACACATCCATTCTTTACTGAAATTCATCAATTTCATCTATCTTGAACAGTTTCAACCACCTATTCCACTACTATCTATTCATTGTGCCATAAACCATGAGAGGGGATACACACAGAAGTTATCCATTATCTTTACTTCCAGCACACCTCATCCTTACTTCAACCACACACCTCATGTTTGAATGAAGCAATTATACTGCAAGAAAGCTCGACCGTGATTTAGTTTTTCATCACTGGAAGCAACAAGCAGAAGTTACCATGCTAAAAAAAGCAGAATGTAAGAGGACTTATTTGCTCCAGCAACAGGTGATTGAGTTCTAGATTTTAGTGAATTAACATCTTTATAATGGCTCTTATAAGCAGATAAAATGACATCTTATCCAAGCAATGAGAGAGCTCACTCTGATTTAGACAATAACCGAGCACTGTTGCTTCTAATACCATTCAGCGAAGAGACAACCTGCATTAATGGATTAAACATCAGTGATATAAACACTAAAGTAAAGATCACCTTCTACTTTTTTTTGTTTTTACTTGAAACTTTTGCATTTATCAACGGATCAATTGACTCCAGTGAAAAAAAAAATCATTAGCAAAAAATGAAAGGAACTCTCAAGAAACATTCTAAAGCAACCTGATATACCCAGAGTCTAAACAAAATGATACATGCAATGAAGAGAGATTATTTCAGGATTATCAATGAATTAATTAGTACAAAAATTGGAAGCGGAACCAGGAAGTAATCTAGGGCTTACTCTTTTATGTTGAAACTCAACAGACTTCAGCACATCGTAAAACATCAGGATATTCATAAAGAATTCACTGTCATAAGACACTTTGAGTGGTTCAATTGAAATCTGAACATAGTCAATGGGACAATTAGTTCCAGTCTCTGAGAAATGAAATATGTGATTCCAATTGTACTATAAGCAATTCCATACTTCGAACGAAACTTGAATATCTTGGCTGGATGTGAGGTCCGCCTGGATCCTACAGCTTGGGTTTGATGTATCCTGCCCATTTCCATCATTAAAGCGCTCAGGACTAGATATCTGAGCTAGAGAGAGAGGAGAGGAGAGCGAATGTTCTTACCTTCTGCATAAGTAAGATGACCTTTTCATATTGAGGATAGGTCACCTTGATTGAGTCGACGACTGTGGTAACTGAAGAAGATTCATCCCAAATCTTATACTCTACAGATGCTTCGTTAAAAAGAAACTTTGCAATATCCTTCTTGGATTTCCTGCAGATAGCAATCGACATAGCAGTAAATAAGAATGATACCAAAAACGACTATCCTCATAAACAATGTAGTCTATTTATTTTGTTGATTGGATGATTGATCAGAAGAGCCACAGTAACCAACCATCTTCATAGTATCTATCTAAGTACCACATTTTTCCTAAATGTGTTCTTCTTTTCTTATGAAATGCCATTGAACCAACTGTAATCACTTTTATGTTTACAGATGCTATTGCCATCTACTACTTAATATTAATGAAACAATGTTTATTAAATGTGTGTCTTATATTATCTTGTGCAGAACTGGGACTAATAATTCCGTCTGATGCTTGTGCAACTAAACCAAGTCCGTGATATTTGTTCCAAAAGCCCCTATTCTCTATAAGACATAACATCGGGAGGAACGGGAGTAATCAGTGTTCAGAAAGTGTTCCAGCTCATCTAGGTGACAGGCGCCTATGGTTGACTGAGTTGCTTGAAGAAGGATGAGCAAGGTGAGATACACAAGGAGCATATCTAGTGTCGCTATGACAGCAGCCTATGGTGAGCAGCGAATCACACCAAGGCTTTAGATGCGTTTCTGAAAGCAATTTCAGCTGTTATGATCTTTAGTGAAGACTATTCTTATTTTTGCTTATTTTCTTTTTCCAAATTGTATGTTTGGTTATATACTAATCTTCAGTAGAAATGTACTATAAACCGTAATCCAGACATTAGTGCCTCTCTTTGCTTAGGAGATATCTGAGGATGGCGCCTAGCGCCTCCGGATAAAAGCCTTTAGTGCCCAGAGAACACCTAACACTTCATAAAACACTGAATATGACCCCAATGTAGGGGTGAGCTCGGGCCGGGACGGGCGGGCTTTTACCTGAGCCCGAGCCCAAAATTTTCGGGACACTAATTTTTAGCCCGAGCCCGAAAATGAGGAAAATGGCCCGCCCGAGCCGGGACTTCAGGACTCGGGCTCGGGCTAGCCCGAATTTTAACAACAAAATCTGAAAAAAAAAAAAAAAATTCAAACATGGAGGAAGATGGAGTGCTGGAATTTGGAGAGGGAGGCGCATCGTCATTTTAGAAGCTTTAGAGGAATACAAATCGTGAGGAAAATAAGAAACCGAGAAAGGGAGGCGTAGAAACCAAATAATGGAGATATATATAATTATATATATTTATATAGTATTAAAAAAAAATCGGGACGGGTTTTTCGGGCTTTTAGGCTTTCGGGTTTTCCTGCTCAGCCCTACCCCAATGCATGCGCAAAGTCAACTTTAGAACCAATGGTTAGACTAAATAATTGTCTGTAGCATGCAATGAGCTTTAAGAACAAACAAATAAATCAACAAGTAATCTACACGTACATGCTACGGAAAGTTGCTGAAGTATCATGAATGCTGAACTTGACACCACACCTACATAATCTGTCGCTAGCACCAGTACCATTGAGTAGAGGTGGTGGCTGAAACTCTGTTGCTTCATATATGTCCTGGAAAACAGAGTTTCTCATTAAGATGATAGATAAGGATGAACACCCACAAAAAGTGTGATGCTCTCCACAGTTTTCAAAGGGAAAATCTCCATAAATTTAAATCTAAAATTACAGTGTTAGCCATGCAAGAAGTTCCTACCACTTTAAAAACATTCCGATTGTATTTGACCAAGCCTAAGAAATAGTAACCAAACAGGAAGAACCGTGGGAGGGAAGCAAGGACAAAGCACAAGAAGCAACGGAAAGATGTCAAGAAAAAAATTATCTTGTATTACCAACATTTCCATCTCCCCCTTCCCCTATTTCCTTTCATCTGTCTTTAAAAGTAACCCAGTACTAAAACAACTTAGATTTATCACAAGAAACCCAATTATCTTGTATTACCAACATTTCCATCTTAGTTAAAGGTTCTGAAAGGGTACTTGGTCCGATTCATAAAATTACCTTGATTACTTCATCTGAAACAACGCCTGAAAATTGACTAGAATCTTCAGTACCTCCAGCACCAAGCATGCCACGAGACAGCCAGTTTAGCCATCCACGTGGCCTGCTGGAAGATTGCTCTGAACTCCGCGACTTCTCAAGGCCATTTAATGCTGAATCACAATCAGTAGGAGTGACTACAAGCTCCTGCATAACCAAAATAGACAAAAGAACTTAATCCAAAGCTGTGGGTAAAACTAATGTCACGCACCAAGAACGAGCGACTGTCCCCACTAGCCCAACCCAGCCAGACTGAGCCCGTTTTACTCACTTAGGCACAAAAAAAAAAAAAAAATCATGTTGGGTTTGAATAGTACCCATCTTGCTTATATAGGCTTCAAATCCCTAATTTCTATTTGGCGTGGTACTAATCAATCAGGGGTATTACAATCTACCCTTAATGTGTGTGACATCCTTGTCGAGGCCCAGTCCGGAATCTTTGCCCCGGTAGGTGATCGGAACTACAAGGGGCCGATACTTTTACTTTTCTCAGATATCCCAGCTAATATCTCTCGGTAGGGCTTTAAATGGCCATATAAGGAAGAACTCGAAGGTGGTTTGACTAGGCAAATACTGAAACAAAGAAACCTTACCACCTCCAGTTCATGTTCAGCAACTGAGCGGTAATTTATAATGTCATCTATATCAGATTCCTTTTCCATTTGCTCCAGCTGTTGAATAATAATTTCTTCAACTGACTGCCAGAAAAAGTTAATGAGCGGTTTGAATTAAAACCGGAGAAAAAAAAAACAAAGAAGAGAAGAGAGCAACCCAATAAATGTATCAGCCAATTTTATCAAGACAAAGACTTTCATGAAATTCTACGCTCAGAAAAAATCTGAGGATGTAAACCTAATCTTAGTGGAACTTGAAACGCCCAGTTTACAGATCATCCCCGTTCCAGAGTCAAAACAGCGGGTTTTAGGAGTTAAAAGGACAGATACATAGTAAAATTTAAGATAACCACAAGCCTACCAGAATGTTTGGCACATATTCAACTGTAAAACTTAAGTTAACAAGTCATACATATCACATGTATATTCATGTGTTCCCCTTTCTTTTTATATGTGAGACTCGAGCCTCGTTTTTATGTGAAAGTGAACTGTATACCAACATCCTTCATGTTCGTGTAACCCTAAACAACATATCCGGCATCCCGCATGCATGCTGGGAGTCTGAGACTGAAGCTTAACCCTATATAAGACTTAATTCAAACCTTAGATAGAGCTTGACTGGACGGACAACCAGGTCTAGAATGCACATCCACACAGGCCAGAGGGTCAAATATGATGTAAGATTAAAAATCCGACAAGAAAGTGCTCATCTCACGACAAGAACGTAAGCTTATACGTGCTAGAATCCTTACACTTATACAAAGACCAATTCCAAAATAGAAGCAATTGAACTCCCTGACTACTTAAAAATAGTACCGAAGAGACCATAAAAACACTGATCCAACAAGTTCAACAATATAACATATTTATGATTTTCACAGTGACTAGTATGTATCACCTGATCCTGTCGAAGGAAAAGAAGTTTCTGCTTATACAGATCAACATACTGCCGGCGGTAGCTTCTGTAACAAGAAAAAGGATAACCATCATTCAGCAGATCAATTTCAATCAGTCGAGTAAATGTTAGGTTCATCTAACTATACATATAGTTCATAACTTGATGCACATAAACAATGACATTTGACCCGTGCTAGAAATGAATCGGGAGCAGATCAACTGAAATATCACTGAAATAACATAAATAGATTAGCAAGCTGTTTTCTTTTTAGTGCTTCTTTTTATAACATGGGAATCGAGCCCTTTGGCCCGACCAATTCCGCGTAGGTACAATCTTTGAGCCTGTTAGGTTGAACCAGAGCGTACCGCTACACAATTGATTTCATTCAGCTGATGGGAATCAAAACAAGCACCTAAAGTCGAAAGATGGGGGAAACAAGCCCAAAATTGTACAAACATGTCATTTATGCAAAAATATGCAGAATGTAAAGCTAATCATCAAAGGAACTTACAGTCTTTCTCCAAAATATCGCCATGAAGATTTTTTTAATGATCTCCGTACATCTGATAAGACGGATTCTTGGGCATAGCGCCACCAAAGTTTTTGCCAATTTGCAGACTTACTGGATAACGGGCTGCTCCAAGGACGATAACGCCCATATCTACATTGACAAACACAACAGGATCCTGCCTTTTTTTAGTTTCGTAGCGAAATGTAAGTCCTAGTTTTCGGGTCATGCAACAAGAATAGGTAACATGCACAGGAACCTGAAACAATTTAAACCCCTCAGTTTGATCCGCCTATCTGTCCATAAATAACTTTACTTCAGCATCACAAATGCCATACAAGCGAGTGCACTCACAATTATGTATATGCATAAACAAATGAATTCCAACAAAAAGTCCCATCTATGACTCATAGCATCATCTGCCTCCACCACAACTGCTCACCCGTATTTTCGTCCCATTCTTGGAAATGATAGAGTGAAAAACTAAATAGAAGAGGCATAAGACTCTTACCAATTAAAAAGATAAACCCTTACTCAGGCCTAGCCTAGAAAATCAATCACGTGGAAACAAGCCTATTTCCTACCGTAGAAAAGCAAAAACAATATTGAACTCCTCACAAAATGCAAAACTGAGATTGTAAGCTTTCCTACTGCTAGCTGACTTGGTGACCGATAAGGGGGAAAATGAAGTAAATCTACCATATGATAAAACTGTGGTGATCCCCCATCAAATAGACTACTACAGCATGCTCTTAAAGACAATTATAGATGGTGTCCATGAATTTTTCTTGAATACTATTCAAAGTAAAGAAGAAAAATTGAGCATAGCATAATGACAGACATACTTCTCTCTAATTTGAGATATGCACAATTTGTCCCATATTAGCAAAATCTGACGCAGCTGAACTTCATCTACAGCTATCACCTACAATTGAAAGAATATTTCAACAATCACTGTTAAATACACCAGATAATGTTAACTTTCTAGAGGATCAACACATACCATATCGCTAATTTCAGCAGTGACAGAAAATTGTGGTGCATCATCATCAATACTTCCGGACCTATCAACCTAAAACCAAAAGAAGAAACAATTCACATCTTGTGAAAACTGGGATGATAAAGACCTTCAAATAGAATATTACAGTAGAAAAATGTTGTTTCCAATTTTGGACGCATATAACAGACTAAATATCACATTTAGCAGAGATGCAACACGATGAAATCATTTCAGCAAAAAAAAAAAAAAAAACACGATGAAATCTAGATGACCAGGACAATTCAGGTTTCCCCTTGTAATAGGATGGAAGAGCTGCCATGGACGGAATTTTGTGAGTGCAGCATAGGTGTGTAAGAAACCAAGATACATATAGGTATTGTCACAGGCATGACAAACCAATAATATCCTAGAACATCAATCTAGCCCCTTCCCAAATTTAACCATAAAGGCAGACACTTATCAAATTAGTAGCTGAACATGTTACATACCAGAAGGGAGACATAGACATTCATAGGTTCCAGAATGTGATTGTTGGAATTTTCTTCATCTTGTCCATTTCTCGGACTCTGAAAGTCTCCTGCACTATCTGCACTCAAACTAGAAGATACATTTGAAGAGCTGCAATAGATTGCAAAACCAGCAATCTCTACTGCCTTGTTGACCACACCTCTAGTACTGGAAGGAAAACCAATATGAGAAAAATTACAATTATGACATAAGGAAAAAACAAATATAAGTAATAATAATAATAATAACCATAATAGTAATAGTAATAAGAATGATTTATTTTCCGAATTTATTATTCATCTTTTATCAAGACTCCACACTTTGTATCATTCTTTCCTTCTCCATATTTTCCAACTATGTAATTTGATACTTTCTATCTACATCTTATAATCTTTAAGGTCTTTGCTATTCATCTTCCAGTCCCAAATATTGGAATTAAGCACCCACTGATAAAGGCAAAACATTACTTCTGCAAATTAATGGCACTTGTCCCAAATTTCATTGCATTTTTCATTTGTCCGCTCAGAACCATTGTGCATTTGGTAAAACTGTAGATTGCAAAAGCTAAATTAAGACTAAATTATGTATGAAATTGAGTACTTTACATATGAATTTTATTTGGCCACCTTTACATATGAATTTAAAATAAAATATTTTGTTAATTAACATATAAAAATTCCAAATCCATACATTGCACTTAGATGGTTTACACTAAATTCCTTATATTTTTCGTGAAAATGGTGTTCTGTCCCCATATGTTTGCCCTAAATGCGAGGACTGCGCCACCCCCCCCCCCCCCCCCCCTTTATGGTTTTTGCTACAATATCCCCTACAAAGTTTCAGAAGACAAAAATGCCACCAACACCCCTTTTTGGAAATTTAGGAATTTCCGTAAAAAATGCTGTTACTAATTCTAAGAAATTACAAAATGGTCCTCCAAACTTCTTTTTGTTTCAATTTTAACAAAAACAGAAGGGTGGGTTCAGTTGATCCTCAATCCACTTGGGACTCGGTTGAGCCCCAAACATAGCTACCTGGTCTCGGTTGAGACCCGGACTAGAAGGTCCTTGGTTGGGGCTCGATTAAGCCCAACTTGGGCCACCTTGTCCTGGTTAACACCAGGACCAGGTGGTCTCTGATTGGAGCTCAACCGAACCCCCACTGTACCTACTTTTTTTTCTTTGTTAAATCTGAAACAAAAGAAAGATTTCAAGGCCATTCCGTAATTTTTTTAGATATCTAACATAATTTTTACAGAAACTTCCAAAAGGAGGTAGTGGAAATATTTTCCGAAACTTGAGAGCGTAAACATATGGGACCAAAACACCATCGTTACCTTGTATTTACAGAGCCACATTTCTCATTTTACCTTCTCATAAGAGACAAATGGAACTTACCAATACCATGAAGAAATTCTTGGCTGCAAGGGTCCGAAAAACAGGAGTTCATAATTAATTTCCAAAATCGACAGTTAAATTTTAAAAGGTGAGCTTAACTTCCAAGTCCAGGAGTTATTTTTGGATTTTGATACACAAACTTAACTTCCCGTTAAAGGAGGAAAAGTACATCGCCTCGATTTAAACGTATGTCATGCTTTCCAATTACATATACAACCATAAGTTTCGAAAGTTAAATTAATGTAAAAAATACCTAGATGTTGTTTGCTTCATGATTGTCAAGCTAGAGAACTGTAAACCAAGAATAATATCCACCTGTAATCATGAAACTAGAATGAATTTCAATCTATTGCAACATAAAAAGTGAGTAGCACATAAACAAAGATTGCACTTCCAAAATGTGTTGTATCCCTACAGATCATTCTTCTTTGGGGAAAATCTTGCATTAGGTGAGTAAATCCAAGGCCATGAAAACCTTGCTATCAACATGTTTTAGGTGAGCAAAACTGCAGGGAGTGATTCTAAGACAGCCCTTTATACTCTACACCGGTCATTTATTTCATATATATTGATATTCATTTAAGTATAGTTGGTCAAAAGTCAAATCAAATCTTCTGCATTGTAGGCACGTGATGTTGGCAGATTGCAGCAGCGTAATTTTTGTAATGAATATTTCAGCAGTCGGAATGAGGAAAACAGCCAGCTGGCTAACAAAAATGTTGCAAAGCAAATGAAAATTTGATGGTCAAGGCATCTTCTGCAAAAACTTACTGGATCTGCCTGTGTGCCATAATGTAGATCGCGGTATAAGATATGGAAGTTTCTAATGGACACTTGAATGCTGTCAAGTATCTGATCATAACACAATGAAACGATATTAGCACCAGACCCACTTCGTCTTCAATAAGAACACAGATTATAAATGGGAAGTAAGCAGTGATAGTCTTACCTTTGCGGTGATATATGAAATAAATGACTTTCCTGATTTATTAGCTGCAGAAAAAATAGCCGTTACAGCTCTGGTGAATAATAAGCAAACATTGTTATCAGCACCTACGCAAAAGGTGAACTTAACCTAGCCATTAAATGTGCCTACTTGCTGAAAAATCCAATCAAGCAAAGATTATGGGACACTTAACCTAGCCATTAGAACTTTAGAAGGAGAACCAAAAATCTTGAATCAGCCTATTTGGGACACTTAAAAGCAACAGGCCATTGCCTTGGTTCCTCATTATCTCCAATAAAAAAAGAGCTTGTAAAGAAAGGAACGTAAAGCTTGTAGATGGTTGTGGACATTGTTCCAAAGCTTGAAAAATAGTTTTCAATCACCACTTTCAGAGCAAGGAAAGACTCGTTACTGGACTCACATCCAATTACTTGACTAGTTCTCCGATCGCTTCCAAAGAAAGAACAAAATATTTAGAGAAGAAAGAGGCTTCAAGTTAGAATAATAAAGCCAATTCCCACATAGCAAAATAGCAGCAATACAAGTGCATAGACTGATTCTTTTATCCTTCCATAGATTTCTTTCCGAAATACGACCCAATGAGTAAAGAGCACTATACAGCAAGCACCCTTTATCGTCTTAAAATAACTTGCAGGCGAAAAAGATACTTCAGGAAATGGAAATAAATCAGCCGACCTGAGACACGTCTTGATAGCTTTGCAAGCTCGGCAGTTACAAGCTTGGCCTTCTTCGCAGCATATTCTCTTTTATCAACAGCTTCAGGACACCACTGAAATCACAAAACCAAAGCTAAGTAGTCTAATGCCTGACGAATTACCACGCATTATTATTGCAAAATTCTAATCCAACTAATGTGCTTTCAGTTTAGTACAATGCATAAACACAAGCAAATTATCCCCTCCTAACATATAATCAGATAAAAAAGAAAGGGGCAGTTCTTAGCTGACGATTAAATGTGATCACCAAGAGAAAATTTGAAGTACCTCTTCCTCATCTCTTTGAGAGGCACTAACAAAAACGTCCTCTAAGATTATTATCAAGGGATCCCAACCCAGCTTCTTCCATGGGATCCTGATGCTTAGCCGGCCGACACGACCTTCCCTAAGAGCAAAAGGCAACTGAAGGTAATCGAAAGCTTCAAGTATAAGCTCCACATTCTCCAATAGCACTTCTTCATTCCAAATAGTTATCTTCAGCTGCTCTTTCTGGAAATCTTTTACGTAGCTGCCAAGATATCCCTGAAGCAACTGGCTCACCAGTCCTTCAAACATCTTCGCTCTCACAAAATTTCACCTAAGCCCTTGGTATACGATACATGGAAACAAAGAACCTTGACAATTCTTCATCTTCCTCCGCAGCTCAGATGGACGTCGTCGAGTAGTCCTTAATTGTTGTGGAGGTTCCAAAGGCGAGCGACGTGGGCAGCTGATCGGCGGAGGTCGTCTCTTCCACAGGCGTGCAGTCGCAGCTTCGTGCGGTGAAAATTAGGCCCAGTTTGGATCCACTTTGATCGAAAATTCTGGACTGGACCCATATAGTATAGGCAATGATCTTTTCAAAGTGGGGTATAATGATAAATGGATATAAGAACTGGGCTTATTATATTTATATGGTCCATTATCAAGTTACTCGATTAAAAAAAAAAAAAACACATGTTTTTCATAGAGATGTACACTCTATTTCACCGACGTATATCAACTTATCAAGTGAATTGGGCTTCTACAATAGTTTTCCAATATTCTTAATTTCTTATTTGGAAAATCATTTTCTTGGACTTTTTTTTTTAAATTCTCTTCCCAAACTTGAACAAGGAATAGAGCTTGGCAGAAAATCTGAGAGGCTGTCCCGAAAAGTCCGTCCCGAAAACTAGCCCGATCTTGATTGTGCGGGACTTTTTTTTTTCTAAGTCGGGCTCGGACTTTTTTCTCAGAAGCCTGAAAATTCCGAGCTAGTCCCGAAATTTTTTAACTATATATATTTTTCTTAATTAATTAATAGTTGGTAACTACATTATCTGTAACTAGGGATGGCAACGGGTCTCGGGGCCCCGCTGACCTGCGGGGCCCCGACCCGGTTTTGACCCGCGGGTCACGTGTCGGGTTGGGCTTGGGGCGGGGCGGGTTCGGGTCTAGAGACCCGCCCCGAAATGCATATATATATAATTTTTTTTTTTAATTTTTTTATGTTAATATATTCTAACATTTACTAAATAACTAGCCACTAATCCCGCGCACCGCGCAGGAGAAAAATTCTGAATAAAAGTAAAAGTGAAAATGTTAATTTATTAAATAAAAATGTATATAAAAATTTATTTTATAAATTTAATAATTTTTTAATATTTATATATGTAGTTATGTTTTTTAAATATTTTTTGGCCAAATAGTTTATATACTTGAGTTAAAATTAATATAGGGACACTTGCGTAAAATAATAGTAATAATATGAATGGAAAACATATTATATTATCATATAAAATATTACATAAAATAAAATGATATATAAGTGTTGGGTTTTTTCTTAAAAAACTAAGTAAAAATAAATAAATCTAATAGATATTGTAAATATTTTCTGAAATAAATCGTAACTCTACTCGTTAAAATATAGTCATCGTTGCTTGGCAAAAAAATATCATATATGTATATAGCCAACGTCGGTTTTACAAACGTCCATGCATAAGAGGGAGCCATATTAGAAAGGTGCACTATTTTATTTATTTTTTCTATTAATATAGGTGCATTATTTATAACGGTGAAATTGATATTCTTTTAAGTAGATAGTAGATTATTGCAGAGAATGAACAATTTTAAGCGGACAAAGCTACATAAAGTTTCAACATATAATTATAACATAAAAAGTTAAGGGACGCATGTTAATTGTTAACAATAGTTTTATATAAAATTCATAATATTATCTATATAAATTCTAAGACTGTCATGAAAGAATAAATCAAATTAGTATTTTTTTTTTTTTTTGCCAATAAGGATCAGATTATGGTTATATACTTTTTTATTGTGGTCTTGAAGGGGAAAGGAATGCTTCTGAAGCATTGGTAAAGAATATCACACCAGTGCACATTAACACATATGATTATTATTAATATTACACAAGTTATTTGAATAAATCCCTCACTAAAGACACGACCTGCAATAAACTACTCTACCATAGTTTTAATTAAGAGCATATGTTTTAATATGAAGATAAATACGAAAATGTTATATATATGTATATAAACTATATGTATATATGGTTCAAAGTTTTAGTTTAATATATATATATATATATATATATATATATATATATTATATAATATAATTTTACGAATCCAATAATAATTAATAAATAGAATGAGAGAAGTATAATATCATCCTTAACATATGAGACATAATAATCATATAAAAAATATATTAATATACTTAAAGCAAGTTTAAATGTTCATAATAAGAAAAGAAAAGAAAATTACAATCACTTTTAAATAAAAAGAAAACCACATTATAGTGCACGATTCTAAAGAATTATGCTAAAATATTTTATTGTTGGAGATGACATAACTTAGTTTAGTTCCTAACCGGTTCACCATGTTCCCACTATTGTTTTAACGGTTTAACCCAAATAGGATGACTTTAAGGAGATAACTTCATGTTGAAGCCTTAAATGTACCTACCATAAAACAAATCTTTCCCTACATGTCAATTTTATTATTTTAATCAACAAATAATGATCCACCAATTAAATAAAATAGAATTTTTGACAAAAATAAAATAGCATATTCATCAATTAAATAAAATAGCATATTCATCAATAAAGTTAATTAGCAAAATAGACACACATGCATGATAAAGAATAATCATTACCATTTAATAAGACATAAGCTTTAAATATTACTATAAGAAATTAATACTTGTCGCAGTTAGTATCAGCGCCTTTGCAAGGATAAATGTCTTCTTCAATATCAATACATACATTGTTAATGAACTCAATCTCCTAATTCATGAGGACCTCATCTGCAAAACATTTTGAGGGAGATTAGGCCGCATGCGATAAAACATAATAGATACAATTGATCGAAAAATTTCTAAACGAATTATGATTGACGTGAAATATGTGTAATGCTTAATTAAGAGAGTCCAATAAGAATCTACAAATAAAACATTAACTAAATGTCGAACCAAAAAAAATCTAGGGTTGACGAATATATATAGTTATAGTACTTACCTCATCGTCCTTTCAGTTAAACATATATATCAAGTAAACTCCCAATAGCTATTAACGACACTAAAATAGTTAGGCCTGTCAATTTTACCCGTGACCCGCAAACGACCCGCAAATGACCCGTTCACGGGTCGGGTACGGGTGACCCTAATCACACTAACGGGTCATTTACGGGTTGACCCGTAAATGACCCGTTGAGTGCGGGCCGGGTACGGGTTTGTAGTTATGACCCGTACCCGGCCCGTGACCCGTTTAGATCAGTTTTTTTTTTTTTTATACCTAAATTCTAATTCCTAAATCCTAAGTTAATTCTAAATCCTATGTTAGTATTGCATTTTCGTAGATTTTTGGTATTGGAATATTGGATTTTTGGAATTGCACTTTTGGAATATTGGATTTTTGGTGCTGCATTGCTTGACTCTGTTGGGAGATTGGAGATAGTGGAAGTCTTTATTTTGGTTGGTAATGAGATGAGAGGGTGGAAGTCCGAACTGCAGACAGTTATTGGAGTACACACTATTTAGTATTTACAGAGAAACAACCTCAACTTTTTCTGTACATATGCTCGTTTCCCTTAATGAAGCACCAAGAAATGAAACTCTGTCTTTTACCTTTAGAATTAATTTAGTTGGTACCTCGATTCAGTTTTAGATTTAGGGTGTCAGTTGTTTCTCTTTCTCATTAAACCAAGTGGTCTCAGGTTGTTGGTATCTGCAGCTGCATTGCTTGACCCGGGTTGCGGGTCAACCCGGGTCAACCCGTTGACCCGGGTCCCCGGGTACGGGTTTACGACCCTGACCCGTGGTGACCCCCGGGTCAATCACGGGTCGGGTCGTCCGTGACCCGCGGGTCACGGGTCACGGGTCGCGGGTCACGGGTTGTGACCCGTTGACAGACCTAAAAATAGTCCAATTCCATCACCCCTTTTAAATTCAATATTTCAACATCTAGTATTAATCCACCCCTCCATCTTCCAGTCCACCCTACATTCTTTTGGTCTCTGGGGCCAATTGTGAAAATCCACGCTCCTGGAATATATATATATATAATTAATGGGTTAGCTTATCTGGTAGGGTTTAATGTCTATATATTCAATAATATATATATTATACATATATACAATTACAATTTAAATAAAATAAAATAACTCTTTATATATATATATATATATATATATATATATACATATTTAATTTAAAGTATATATATACTTTATATAAAATTGTTGTTGCATATGTACGTTTTTAATACGAATGCTTAATTATATATTTTACAACCTATACTTGTATTGGAGGGAAATATAATAATATATTCTTTCTAAAAAATTGACATATCTGATTATGATCAGTTATATAATTATGCCTAGTTTACACCGTTTTTTTTAGAATAATATTGTGCTTACGTGGCGGTCTACGGTCTTCCGGTACCAAACTGTATAGATTTACTATTTAAAAGGAAACTTTTAATTAATTTGTTTATTTAAATTGCGTAGATACCAAAATAGGATATAAAAAGACTTCTTAATTTTTAATCAATCAATATTATATATCTAAATTTAGAGAACCCCTATTAAATTCCGATTAAATTAAGAAACAGTAACTGCGTGGACTGTCCACGTGTCGACCATAGGGCTTCCGGTACCGAATTAATATAATACTAGATACTATCCCCGCGCACCGCGCGGGTAAGAAGATTGAACTTAAGAATTTGAGAAAAAATATCTATTTTAATAATCAACATACAAAAATGAAATATATATATATAGATTTTATATTATATTTATGTAATTGGTCGTAATAAGTTATATTTTTTTTTATGTAGGTTTATGTATTGTGATTATATATATATATATATATATATATATATATATATATATATATATATATATATATAATATTTGTGTAGTTAGTCGTAATACGTTTTTTTTATTATATATACATATATTTTATATTTATATATTTGATTAAAAATAGAAATGTGGTGACCTTAGAAGACTTCTCAATCAAATAATCTCATTCAAATAGAAACTTTTAATTCATTATCTTTTATAGCTGTATATATTTTATTTATTTTAAGTAGATACTAAAATAAGATAGAATATTTTTTTTCTAAATTTATGGTTACTTATTTTATATCTAAATTTTTAGATCCTGACTAAATTAAGAAATGATTACCAGGAAAAACATACACATTGTTTGATTTAAAATAAAAACACCTACGTGACGACCTTAGAATAATTTATTCAAATTATATAGATATATATTATTTAAATAGAAACTTTTTTTTATTATGTAGTTTCTTTATTTTAATTATAAACTAAAATAGGATAGAAAAATCTTTCTAAATTTATGGTTGCACAATATTTTGTATGTATTTGTCATTAGTGTTTTTTTATTTACTTATTATATATTATATATACTAAATATATGTATATATTTCGGAATTAATATATTAATTATAAAGACTATATTTGTGAATAAATGTATTATGTGAATAATGTATACTATGATATATTAGATCGACAAATTTTTGTCTAAATATATATATTTTTTTTTTGGTCAATTCTTAGACTCATGTGATTAGTGATCACCAAAAGCGGCCCAAAAATATTCCCCTAATCATCAAATAAAGAAAAAAGAAAACTTAAAAATAATTGTATTGTCCTAATTTACAACCTTATGAAGCATGTTCCATTATACGCCTAGAATCTCTTCACTGGTTTGTAGACATGATCTCAAACAGACGCATATTTACATAAATGAATATTGATTTAACCCGACCTCAAACATCTTTAGTTTTTGAAAAAACTTTAGGTAAAACATGAAAATACATTTTCCCAAAAGGAAGAACTCAAGCTTAATGAGGAAGAATTGACGCGGCAGATCAAGTTAATATTTTGTAACTAATAAAAAGTTACGATATAGATAATATAATCACATTATTTTTATACTTTAATAGGAGATACCATAGGTGTAATTATGTGGCATGTAAGTGTAACTGCACCTGACATAAGTTATTACATGCTCGCAACTTCTTTCTCACCCAATAACTTTATGTAGTCATACTGCCCAAAACCCTAAAGATTCAAAAGTATAATTTAAAGAATCACTATAAAAATATTATTAACATGATTTATAAATACAATACATGCAAGTGAAAATATAGAAAACAACGTACCTTAGAAGGAAATCAAGACTCTAAATACAGAGAAAAGAAGATGGTCTGAGATTAATATTCCTTAATCAACATGCAATTACCATAAGAAATACACATGTAAATTGTAAGTTATCATTCTAGTATAATTTACATGCATGAAACAAAAATAATTGAATAAATAATATTGATCTACATGGTTATTGGTATTACCGTCTGTTACTCAGTTTCAAAGCGGATTCCTAGTGACTGAAGAAGCGTAGTTACCGCTCCCTAGGTGTTGCGGTTGGTAGGAATGAAATCAATGAAGCCCAGTAACTCAGCTGCAGGTTTCTGTTTTCCAAACACGTCAAAAATATTAATATATCAATCTTAGGAACATTTATTCCAGCTAAAGACGTTCACAAAGGAATTACTAACGATGATTGTCCATGAATAAGCTCATCATAATATTACCTATGCAAGAAGAAAATGATAACAAAAATGATGGTTATAGAATTTTGTATATTGTTAATCATAAGGAAAAAGATTTAGATATGGTTTAGTTGTTGCTCATTGGTGCAATACTTTTTTGTTCTAGAAAGCAACGAAACTAACCTTCAACTTCTTCAATTGTCAACCACACCGTCAAATAATTACAAAAGCCTATTATCATGCAAACATGTGGCATACAACCTTTTTTACCTGTTAACATGTAATTCGCAATATCAAATCCCCATATATATATGTATATGCATTAAGATTATCACGGAGGGATTGACATCAATAAGGGAATGATACCAAATTCACATACCTTGTCTATACGACCCCTACCTGAGGATGAGGATGACATCCAAGAAAAGCGACATGTTGATGTTTTTATATATAACACGCGGTCCCAATGTATATATTCTTTCTAAAATTATTAGTAATTACAATATTAACGGTTTTTTATATATAATTACATGACAATTCCATTTATTTATTCATTATACGCATATATTTAGTATATACTAATATTACATTATTTTATAAATAAAGTTTTTATATATATATATAAGCTATAAACATAAGCATTATAAAATACGTATATATTTTGTTTAATCAACAACTATGGGCCTTGAAAAAAAAATCTATATACGCATATTCTATTAATTATTATTATTATTTTCTTAAAATATATTTTATTAAAATTTTCTTTACCTAATTTTATAGAGAACAAACTGTCAACGTGACTTAAAACAAATAAGATCTATATTTGTTCTAAACAATAGAAGAAAATAAACGTGTAATTAAAATATAATATTATATACATATACATATATTGCATCCATTTTTGGTCGATTTGTTCCCTTTTTTAATAATATTTAATATCTTATTCTCTTGCTTACGTGGCGGCCTATGGTCTTCCGGAGCCAAACTGTATAGAAAATGAATTTAAAAGGAAACTTTCAATTAATTTGTTTCTTTAAATTGCGTATAGAAAATAGGATATAAAAATACTTCTTAATTTTGAATCAATCAATATTATGTATCTAAATTTAGAGAACCCCTATTAAATTCCGATTAAATTAGGCAATGCTGACCGGACAAACTGTCCACGTGTCACCCAGAGGGCTTCCGGTACCGAATTAATATAATATAATAGATAATAGATAGTAGATATGGTTAATATAGTACCTATATAAATAACATGTACCTAATTACAAATATATGTATATTTAGATTATTAGGATTTGTTAATTTGGTGTTTGTATTTGAATTTGTATTTGTAATGAATTTGATGTGTTTGTTGTTTATATTTGATTGGTGTTAGATTTATGTTTTGAATTTATATATAATGTAATATTTTGACAAAAAAAATTGTATTTAATATTGAAAAAAAAAAAAAAATTGTTCACATGACGGGGCGGGTCGGGGCCCCGTGGGTCGACCCGCGGGATTGCTGACCCGACCCGGAAGGTCCAATTGGTCGGGGCCGGGTCATCCAGGCCGACCCGCGGGGCGGGTCCGGGGCTGCCAAAACCCGCCCCGCCCCGTTGCCATCCCTATCTGTAACTTTAAATATAGCCCAAACATCAAAAAAACCCTAGCAGCAGCAGGTATGTTGATTAGAGAAACAATCGATTGAATCCGATTAGATCTTACGGTGGGATGTATGTTGATGAACTCACTTCTTTTTTCCAAATTTTTTCTTAAATTTCGGGCTAAGAGCATCCATAATGGTTTTACATAAATTGTATTTTTTAAAGTTGTCACGTAAACATTTATGTACATTTTAAGTAATACGTAAAGTTAAGACAAACGTAAAAAATATTTTTTCTGCAATCGTATTACATAAACATATTCCTTAAATATATTTTATTATTAAATTTTCCAACAAACACCAATAATATATTAGCATTAATTATAAAATGAATTAATTTATAATAAAAAATTGGTTACGTAATATATAGTGCATTCCTTATATTTAAGTAATGTTTTATGTAAAAACATAAATTTACGTGTGAGTCCCATCTTTAAGGAATACTATGTAAAATCACTATATATAATTTTTTTTTGTTTTACTTAAATAAACATTAGAACTCACGTTTACGTAATCTTTACATAATACTATCGTGGATGCCGGATGGTGTAAGCACGAGGCCGTCCGAAATCCCGACTCGGGCGGAACTTTTTCTTGCTTTCGGGCTCGGGCTGTCCTAACAATTAACATGCACCACGAGTTCAGAGGAAGCATATGCACCAGAAACTTCTTGAAAAACAGTGATGAAGCCTGCGAGAAAAACTGTGGCTTCTTGTTGTGTGTGACAGAGGGAGAGGCAATGGCGGCACTGAGATACACATCCATCACTCTGCCGCGCACTTCTGGATATAGAAAAGATCGCCGGGAAAATTCCGTCAAATTGACTGTCCGTACGACGTCGAACTCCATTGCCGCCGCAGCTACGGATGCATCCTCAACCGCGCCGGAGAAGCCTGTAATCGAACTCGATTTCATCGGGGTATGCAATTTTCCGTAACTCCCTCCCTCTACAATCGTGATAACATCGTTCCGCCTCTATGATTGCTTTCTTTTATTGGTCTAGTAGACTAGGTTGATCAATGAGTTGATAAGAGTAGAGATTTGTACAAGTTTAGGTTGATTTTGTGATTCAGTAGTCTGTCCTATCACTCCAATGAATATGAGAGAGTTCATTCTGGTTGTTGCAGCCGAAGCCTGGAGCAGATGGGTCGTATCCAGTAGACAAAGCTACAGCTATAAGCGGAGATAAATTACTGAGGAGTATAATGTCGGACAACAAGATTGAACTGTACGCTGCATATGTACGTTTGGAATTAACTTTTTCTGTATGAACTATTCTGTTTTTAACTCACTCATTTATCTATGTTAATTAATGGTGTGGGTATTGTCATGTGCCAAAATAGTCTTCATCCTTTAGTTTGCCAAATTTTGAAGATAAAGCAGGTGTGTTACT
Organism: Clarkia xantiana subsp. parviflora; assembly: GCA_036873135.1. Lineage (NCBI taxonomy): Eukaryota > Viridiplantae > Streptophyta > Magnoliopsida > Myrtales > Onagraceae > Clarkia > Clarkia xantiana. Next base: position 19,795,998 of record JAPTYO010000003.1, read on the forward strand.
CACCTTCAAAGTGCAATATACCATTTAAGTTTCCATGGAAGAGAATCTTGCTCGTGATATACATGATGAAATAGTTTTGATGATGATGAATCTAAGCACACAACTTATGGGATTTCCTTTTGTCAAGTTGTTGTCTTGGCGGTTCCTAGCTTTATCTGTTGACGTTTTTTGTTTTTACTGGCCAATTCCCGATATAACAGGGCAAAGTGATGAACTGTGGAGGGGGTGGAAGCTGTGGAACTTGCATTGTTGAGGTTATGATCATGACCTTTCTGTTGAATTATACTACAGTCTTGAAACTCTTTCTCCGTAAAACTTGAAATTCATTGTTTGGCTTTGGTTGATACCTCTCCCCATATTTTATTAAAAACATAATGTAGTGGCTAATGATGATCAAGACCAAGCAAATGATTGATGTGAGCCTGTATATTTCTCTGAGCAGATTGTTGATGGTAAGGAACTTCTAAATGAGAGAACAAACACTGAGCTCAAGTATTTGAAGAAGGTACTAACTACTCTCTTCTGTTTGTCATGTCTCCTCATGTAAAGGTCCGAGCGAGCATGAAGTTATGTGAGTGTTGTTTGGTTATGAAAATGCATGTCATAATCTCATATGTAAACTCTTGATTGACAACCATACAAGAAAGCTGAAACCATTGTAATCATCAAACGTGATCTAAATGCTGCTTCGAAAGAAGTTTCTGTATTCATAATTAATAGTCCTTGACGAATTACTCTTAGTGTTGTTGCTACCATTTCTCTACCTTCAGTTTTGGATAAAATTGAATATTTTGCATTACAGAAACCAGAATCATGGAGGCTAGCATGTCAAACTATTGTTGGAGACAAGGAAAACTCCGGAAAGGTTAGTGAAGTTGGAAACCTGTATTGTTCTCCATCAATTAAGAGAATTGGTTCTTGCTATCTGCAAGACTTAGTTATTTATTTGGTGGTTTTAGGTTGTGGTTCAGAGGTTGCCTCAGTGGAAGAAGTGATTCGGGCCTCAAACATAAAGAGGATTCTTTTCTATACACCCTACTACAGTTGCATGTGCTGTGCATTCTTCAATTGTAGTACTTAATTGTGCATTATACTATTATATATAGTGTGAAGTGAGTGGCCCTTAAATTGATATAAGATTAGACTTGGTTTATTCATGAGTGCCCTTGAAAGGTTCCAAGCATTGTTTCTTGGTTAAGAATCTATAAACTGTCTGAAGTTTACTCCATGTGATTTTGGTGTCTGAAGTTTAAAATGTTGAAATTGACAGTCCCAGGTTTCATTTTTGTTGAAATTTGTTGTCTTCGCGCATATTTTCCTCTCCCAGGATCCATCACTCTTCACTCTTTATAAAATCGCCATTTTTTTCCCAAAACTTGAAACATTTGAAAAAAAAATGTTTCCAACAGAGTGGTGTGGAGTGATTTTCAGCGACAATAGAGCCATATTTACTTGTGTGGATGTAGCCACCTTCTTAGGTGACGTTCCCGGCTAGGTGACGAGAATGGAGCGTACATGAAAGCTTCTATTTGACAGTTGGTTTCATCGGTATTGACTTCTCTAAAGTAATCACATTGAGACACCAAATTTTAACAAAAATGAAATATAAGACTGTTCATTTCAACATTTTAAACTTCAGACATAAAAATCTCATACAAACTTCATACAGTTTATAGGTTATTAACCCTTGTTTCTTTTTGTCATACATGAGCTGGTTTAAAAATGTTCAAAAGGTATTTGCGCACTTTTTGGGGTTACAAGAATTTGGTTACTGTAGGGCCGGCCAGTTTATAAGAGTGTTCTACCCAAAAAGAAGAAGGAAAGTTTAAAATATACGAGGGGTTAATCATTTGTTTCCACTTCAAGTTTCTTTTTTAACATTTTGATAGCTAAATTTTTACATGTGTACAAATTGTTAGCTGAATTAGAATTTTCGTCAAATTTGAACACACTGGGTTAATACAATGGAGTTTTTGACCAAAATATGTCTATATTAACAACCAAATACAAATATAGGCAAAAAAAAAAACAATTAATTATGCATATAAGGCTAGCGGGGTTGGGAGAACCCATCGTAGTGATTTTTTTTTTCTTTCACTTAGCCGGGTCCCCACATCCCGGCCAAGCAATAATTTTTTTTTAATAAATTCAACTCTGACAAGGCGATGAGATATGTATGTGAGTTCACTAATGGTGGCGTTTAGTGATCTCTTTTTTTTTTTTAATAAAATATGCCACTCAATATATAATCGGGTCAATAACCCGGGAGAGGTCTGAAGATTGGCCCTTGTGAATTTGAGAGGTCTGAAGATTGAAATGGTGATAACAGAGGTCTGAAGTTTCGACTTTTAGATATTAGAGGTCTCTGTTAGTTTTTCCGTTAAAACTGACGGAAGTTGGTCATGTACATTGCATGTGACCAGCAATAAAATAAAATTATAAAAATACCCTTCTTGCATCTCACATGTTTGAATGAAAAGACGAAAATGCCCTTAAGGCCAACACCCAACTCCGGCGACCACCACTCACAGCTCCGGCGACCGCCACCCAACTCCGGCGACCACAACCCAACTCCGACAACCATCACACAACTCCGGCGACCACAATCGCGGTTCCGATTGGGCCCAATCGGGGCCGGTAGCTCCGATTTGGAGCTCTGTAGCCCCAGATCGGAGCCACAGAGCTCCGATCGGAGCTTTGTGGCTCCGATTTGGGCCCAATCGGGGCCGGTGGCTCCGATTTGGGCCGTGGTGGCGGTCGTCGGAGTTGGGTGGCGGTCGTCGGAGTTGTGAGTGGTGGTCGCCGGAGTTGGGTGGTTGCCGGCCGGAGCCGTGGTGGTGGCCGGAGTTGGGTTAGGTTTAAATTATGGACATGGGTATTTTTGTCATTTCATCTTTATATTAATTAAACTTTTTATTAATTCAAATATTACAAAAGGGTATTTTTGACATTTCACGCGGTTCTGTTAAATTTGATAGAAAATTTGGACGGAAAACCTAAAAATCACAAAGTCCAAACTTCAGACCTCAGTTATCACCATTTCAATATTCAGACCTCTCAAATTCACAAGGGCCAATCTTCAGACCTCTCCCAGGTTATTGACCCTATATAATCAAACAACAAAAGTACAACATCGAAATTACAAACAACCAACTACAAAGGCCTAACAACACCACGGAAGACAACCTAGACTAAACAAGATATTCGGATCTTCAAAATGTCGCAGGTTAGTGAAAGCAGTAAACGAAGACAAAATATTACAAAGAAGTTAAACCAGAAGTTTAACAACAGAATTATGTCAAGTACTGATAGAAGCGATCGCGCATTTGACCAAAGGATATATCCAGTATAGGTAGAGATTGTAAAGAAGTGACAGTACTTTGTCTGATCATTTGTGATTTCAACGGAAACAACTTGACCAAATCAAGAAAAAGCATGTCAGTCCCGTATACGCGTGCCAAATGGATGACCCGTTCACAATGAGTGAAAGCTGCAGAGGCGGTGGTGGAATGAAAAGAAGGAAAAACTGTCAGCACAGGGGCGAACTTGTACTAAAAGCCAACTACATGGGACCACAGTAGAGAGGCGGGGCAGTTAAGGGTCATTTGTTGGTATACTTGACCAATGGCTAGTGTACCAGTGCATATCGGTCGGAGGAACATCCCATAGAGACTAGCGCTCGTCGGAAATGCCGAAGGGAACCCTAGCTTCTCAAAAAGAATATGTTTACAGGGTCTAGGCTCCGAATAGGCCGAAGCTAGTACTAAAAAAGAACAAGGAGTGTGGTGGAGTGATTGTCCAAAGTACCAGAAAGTCGTGGATGAAGCTAATCCAACTGGGTAATCATCAATAAGTATTCTTCCTCCACTTTTTTTATATATATATAACCAAAAGAAGTAATATGTTAAAAAAAAAATATCTTACCGTTGATGGGCTATAGGTGCTGTCTGTTGACAAGCCAGCATCAACAGTGCAGTGCAGCAATTTTTTCAAAAAGTTGCTTCACGGGTCACGGGCTGGTTCAAAACCCGTCACCCCGTACACAAAAAAAAAAAAAAATATTGCTTGGGGACCCGGCCAAGTGAAAAATAAAAAAATAAAAATTTACTACGCCGGGTAGTCTTATATGTGTAATTAATTGTTCTTTTGGCTTATATTTGTATTTAGTTGATAATATAGACCTATTTTGGTCAAAAACTCTAATACAATGGGTCAAGTGAGCACATGATGAATTAAATTGCATAAATTACTAGTTGATGTTTGTGTAGTTTTTAATAAATTGCTAATTAATGTTTGAGTAATCGAACAAACTGCTTACTTATGTTTGAAAAGTGGAATAAATTACTAGCTATTACTTGCATGTTGTGAATGATTTTGTGTAAGAAAAGTTAAAATTTTAGCTAAACAAAATGTAAGAAAATAAGCTAACAATTTGACAACTTAACGAACAGTAGCCATTGATTTAATAAGGGTCAATAACCTGTGAGAGGTCTGAAGTTTGGCCCTTGTTAATTTGAGAGGTCTGAAGATTGAAATGGTGATAACTGAGGTCTGAAGTTTGGACTTTGTGATTTTTAGGTTTTCCGTCCAAATTTTCTGTCAAATTTAACAGAACCGTGTGAAATGTCAAAAGTACCCTTTTGTAATATTTGAATTAATAAAAAGTTTAATTAATATAAAGATGAAATCGGAGCTCTGTGGCTCCGATTTGGGGCCACAGAGCTCCGATCGGAGTCACCGAGCTCCGATCGGAGCTTTGTGGCTCCGATTTGGGCCCAATCGGGGCCGGTGGCTCCGATTTGGGCCCAATTGGGGCCGTGGAGGCGGTCGTCGGAGAGGGTGGTGGCCGGCCGGAGAGGGTGGTGGTCGCCGGAGAGAGTGGTGGTCGCCGGAGTTGGGTAGTGGCCGGCCGGAGCCGTGGTGGTGGCTGGAGTTGGGTGGTGGCCTTAAGGGCATTTTCGTCTTTTCATTCAATCATGTGAGATGCAAGAAGGGTATTTTTGGATTTTTTTTTTATTTCTGGTCACATGCAATGCACATGACCAACTTCCGTCAGTTTTAACGGAAAAAACTAACGGAGACCTCCATTATCTACAAGTCGAAACTTCAGACCTTTGTTATCACCATTTCAAACTTCAGACCTCTCAAATTCACAAGGGCCAAACTTCAGACCTCTCCCAGGTTATTAACCCATTTAATAATAATGAATCTTTAAATGAGTGTTTGTGTAGAATGCATCGATCTCCAAGTCCAACCAGATTGAGTTGTAAAGCAAATTAAGGGTATTAGATTTTTTTTGGGTAAAAGGCAATAGAATTTTAGATAGCCGTTGTTGCAGCGTTAGTGAAACAAGTTAAGAATGCTGCAAATTATGGGGACATGGATGTTGATGATATAGGTCTTAGTCTTGAGGGTACAAACAAATTGGATAATGATTGATCAAAAGATTTAATTATACAAACTGAAGGTAATCATTCAATTTTGGTTAATATTCTACTACCATATGTTTGCACGAAATACACAGTTCATACTATATGTTTTTTTCTTGTACCAATTTGGTACCGAACGTTTTAATTTTGTACCGTTTTCATACTTCCGTTAAAGGTCCGTCCATTTTGGCAGTTAAAAGTCATGTGTTACCAAGTCACGTGACTTTTAACGGGCAAAATGGACGGAACTTTAACAAATGTATGAAAACGGTACAAAATGCAAACGTTTGTTACCAAATTAGTAAAAAAAAATATGATATGAACAGTGTATTTCGTACAAACATATGGTATAAAATAGACCATTAACCCTTTAATTTTGTGGTGGTTGTAATGTTTTTCTTCTTCGATTTAATTATTAAAATTTTATCAAATTATATCAAATACGTAAGAAGTAACCGGGTACATCACCCTAGTAATAAAAGAAAGAATGACGACGCACAAATTCAGCTGGATGATTCTTTTCATTTCATGTCCACCAAGTCCAATAAAAAGATACAAAGAATAGCAGTAGACTACAAAAAGAATACAGTGAGTGTGACATGGTAAATTACATTTTACGTAGCAATCAATCTTCACAACAAAGAGAACGAATAAATAATACACAATCTCCACGTCCAGCTGCCTAGAAAAATACAAGAATGTACACTTACAAACATACGTACATACATGAATATATTACCCATCCATCCACAACCCCAAAAATTAATCATAACCAGCAGCACAGCAGAAATGAATCACACACCTTGGTTCCTTGGACATGACAATTATTTGGTATCTAGTGTCGTATTATTATTCGACCATTGGAACTCGATCTTCAAACTCCTCGACGGTCCACTTTTGCTCTCTGGCAATAACGTATACTCACCCTCAACCGATCCCATTATCACAACCCGGTCAATTTGAATCGTTACTTTCCCGAACGAACTCTGTTTGCATTAGAATAGTATAGTGAGAATTGGGAAATGCAGACTTGGTACATTACTGTCATGAAAGAGTTCATAAAAATGGAAACTTACTTTTCCCATTTTACTCTTGTTCTTGCAAGATATGTGAAGCTTCTGTCCTTTTGGAGGGCTTTCAAATGACCAGAAGAAGCCCTCATCCCATTCTGGGTTTGGACCCGTTGATACGACCTGAATATACACCACAAAAGGGAATTGGAATTTTACAACTTTGTAAGAGAAATCTTGAAGTTCGATCCATCTATATTGATACTCTTGAGATATCAAAGGGTTATAGTGTTTTTTGGTGTCATATATTTGACCAAAGTTGGTTTTTGGTGTCATATGTTTAAATTTGTAGACCTTTGGTGTCATACGTTTGCATTTTGTAGACTTTTTAGTCAACTGTTAACTGCCCATGTGCAAGTCACGTAACTTCCCTAAGTTTTTTTTTGTAAAATTTAGTACTCTAATTTATATATCTAACTTTTAATTTTTGAAACTTAGTCCCTAAATAACCAAAATGGACCGGTTTAATTGGGTCAATTGAAACCCAGGGTCCAATTGACCTAGCCATGGTGCAACACATGGCTAGGCCAATTGGTCCCTACAGTCCAATTTGGTTTTTTTAGAGAGTAAATTGCAAAAAATAAAAATTAGTTAAATATATTGGAGGACTAAATTGAACAAAAATGAAGCTAAGAGGGAAGTCACGTAACTTGCACATGGGCACTTAACGGTCAAACTTGACAGTTAACTAACGGATGTACTAAAGTCTACAAAATGAAACATATAACACCAAAAGCCAACTTTGATCAAACGTGTCACACTAAAAGACCCTATAATCCAATATAAAATAACTGAGAAATCATTTGATGGCTCCGATGTAACACATGGCAGTGACATTGTATCACTTTATCCAATGATTGTGTGCCATATGTCTCTTTATACTTTTTCAGTTGCTGTCCCTTGACACGTGGCAAACAGTTATTGGATAAAGTTATACCACATCACTGCCATGTGTTACATCGGAGTCCTCCAATCATTTCTCCAAATAATTACCTTAGTTTCCTTCGGAGGGGTGTTGCCGAGAGTAAGCTTGCAAAACACGCTAGGGTTACCAACGGATTGCTTCATGTTATTGCCGCTCTTGATGATGACCACCAATGTCCCAGGCAAGCACTGTAATAAGAATTCTGCCTTTTCCTGGAACCGGGGTGGGCCCGACTGAATCAAGTACTGCAGTACAGGGATTGCATCTGCAGCAAAACTTGCCTGAGATTTCGAGATGTCGGGCCCACAAGCTGACCATGCTTGCCTCAGTAAGGCCAGTCCATCCAAAGCAGCTTCCTGAGATGCCTCAGATCCTGTCTTCAGGGCTGCAACCAGGTGAGGAATACTCAGAGTTGCGGGTTCTGATGCTCGTAACCTTGGAAAGTTGCCAAACAGTGCATTTAGAGCTTTCAGGTACTCTTCGTTCACAGTTCCAGTTGCCCACAACTCTTTCTCAATTGCAGCTGCATAAATAAGAAAGTAATTTTAACGAATAAAATAAATATTGCTCTAGATAAGTTAAATAAATGTACTTTTCATCCAATATGTTTGACCAAATGTGTTTTTTGGTACAAGTGTATTTTTTGTATACTTTTGGTACAAAAAGTTTGAACTTTATTGGCTTTTGGTCCATCCGTTAAATGGCACGTGCAAGTGCAAGTAACCTGACCCACCTTAAACTTTTGATTTTGTTCAATTTAATAGCTTAAATACATCTCTAATCATTTTTTTTTTCAATTTAGTTCTAAACTTCAAAACCAAACGAGCTAGTCCGATTGGATCAAGAGGTAGGGGTTTGGTTTCAAAATGTTAGGACTAAATTGAAAAAAAAATATTTAGTGATGTATTTGAGTGACTAAATTGAACAAAATCAAAAGTTTAGGGTTGGTCATGTGACTTGCACGTGTCGTTTAAACGTTTAGGATGAACCAAATGTAAACAAAGTTTAAACGTTTGGTACCAAAAGTATACAAAAAAAATACATTTGTTCTAAAAGCCACATTCGGTCAAACATATTGTATGAAAATTACTTTAACCCTTTATTCGATATATAATTAAGCAGTAGAATATCAAGTCAAATTCTAAGCAAAACTAGCAAAAGTTACTTACCTGTTATTGCTCTCACTGTTTCGCTAGAAGCATACTCTTGGATGGTGTTATTAGAAAAGAGAAGCTTCACAAACATGGCTGCCTGAACTGAGGTTTCAGGGTCGCTTGATCCGATCAAATCCAGCACGACTTGAACACCACCAGCCTCAGCAACAGCTCTTCTGTTAGACCGACTACACATTACTAAGTTCTGCAGAGCACATATCGCGACAACTTTCATCTCTTCTGTAGGTTGGTCTTCAAGAACGTTTACTAGTGCACGGCAAGCTGAAACGGCATCTGCATTTCGTGCGAGACTTTCATTCTGGAAAATATTTCCAAGAGCAAGAGTTGCAAGTAGTCTTGACTGCTGATTTTGAGTGTGTGGGTCAAGAAGGTATTGGGATAAAGGCAGGATTGCAGATTTAGTGGCTTTTGATTCTCTGATCTTCACATTATTCAACAACACTTCCAGCAATCTTGTAGCTGTTTCTTCACACTGGTGAGCCCCAACTAGTTCCAAAAGGGCTTCTATAGCTCCACTTTCAGCCATTGCCACAACAGTAGTTGAATCGTCGCTTTCCAGGACAAGAAGTGCATTTAATGCCCCAATTACCGTGCTTTCGATGCCTGAATGGAGCAGTCTGACTAACACTGCAACAGGTACCTCCAGATAAAACTCCGAGCTGAATTGCAGAATACGGGTCAAAACAGAAGCTGCAGATTCCCATAGAGCTTGTGGAAGCATAGGTTCAGTTTGCAGTATCACTTTTGATAGCTCTGTTACTCCGCCCTCTTTTGCTATCTCATTTGCCCAAACTAGAGATAAGCTTTCAAGAGCCTTAACAGCTCTCTCCTGCAATAACTGGAATCCCGAAGCAAGAACTCGAACTAGAGGGCCAATCAACTGTTCAGTAGCTGGGTCCTTTTGAAGACGATCTTCGAGGAGGAGATGTGAGAGGAGCTCAGCTGCGAGCTGTTGTACAGCTGGTACTGGAGAGTCGAGTAATGGGATGATACGTTCCATTACTTGGTTAGATGTCAAGACAGAGTCGGCTCGGCACTGAGAATGCTCCAAAATGTTAACCAGAACCTGCAACATGCTGAGCTGAGTGTCAGGCCCAAACTCCAACCTTGACAACAACTGGAAAAGTGGCACCACAACTTTAGCAGCAGAGGGGCCTTTTGCAATAGCTGCATTGTTGGTCAAAATTCTAAGCAGTTCTGCAAAAGCAGCACATAGAAAATCAGGGGCCTCATGGAGGATGTCAAGTACGCTTTCGATTGCTCCTGCTGTCACCATGTCCACCTTACAAGCTGGTCTGTGTTTCCCTAACTTCATAAGAGCTCTAGAAATTGCTTCATGAAGCAAGAAATTCCTGCCAAAGAGGAGGCCAACAAGAGGGACAACTGCTCCACGGGCAGCTACCTGTTCTGCAAGCTGCTCATCTTCAACAAGTTTCTCTAGTGCACGGACAACGGACTGCTGAGCAGGACTGAATTCAGCCACAAGAAGAGAAACCAAAGGCTCGACACAGCGTGCAGCAGCAGCTGTGGACCGAACTTTAGCATTTCCGAAAAGAACACAGCAGAGCTCAGCAGCATCACCCTTCAACTCCATCGAACAATTTGAAGAGAGAATCCTGCAGAGAACATCCACAGCATTCATCTCCACATCAGCAACGGCGAGGGCTTTTGATGGGTTTTCGCTCAATAGTCTAACCAAAGCAGCTATAGCTGCATGCTGCTCCCGCTCGAAACCTGTGCTAAGCATTTCCACCAATGGTTGCACAGCTTGCCGAGACATGTCAGCATTCCTGATATGGTCAGCAGAGAACAAGCACTCTAGAGCCTTGGCAGCACTGTGACGTGCGCCTCTTCCACCTAGACGTAAAACTGCAAATAGTTGACCGACAGCACTGAATGCAGATTCATGTGTCCGGATTTCAGCAGTGTCAAACAGGATCCCAAGCAGATTAGTTGCGGCTTCTTCAGTCGCATCCTGAGGACCTAAAGAAAGATATTTGGTCAACCCTTCTAGAGCGCCCGCTTCAACCATTGAGATCTTGTTTGAGGGGCAGTCATTTGCAAGCTGAATCAGAAGACCAAGCGCGAGATAAGGTGCACCAGGGCGTTCTGGAATTGGCTTCAACAAATCAACAAGAGCAGGTATTGCTTTCCGGGAAGTGGCCCCGACCCTTATATCTTCAACCCGAAACAATCTCTCCAGGGCAATTTCTTCTGGATTAGGCATCAAAGCAAATTCCTCCGAGAGTTGAAGAAGATGGCATATATCTACTTCAGCACAGCCAAGCAGCGCAATGAGGCCACCTGCCACACCAGAATTTGCAACAGCAAGTAGTGTACCACGGCTTCCATTGCAAACTAAGCTGGATATACCCTGAGCAGCAAAATATTTGTTTGCTGGCTCCTCTGACTTCAACAAATTTGCCAATACTGGAATTGCTTTCATGGCTCCATCTCCTCTTATGATATCTCTTTCTTGAAATAAAATTGCCAGAAGTAAGGCACTAATCCATATGCTGCTATCTTCTGTGTAATCAATCTACATGGATTATCACCAGGTTACAAAAGGCTTCTTGTTCTATAACTACCTAACATCGAGGTAAATTTAATAAAAAAAAAAAAAAAAGATAAAAGTAATGTCGAGAACAAATTCAATACCTGAGCATACTGTACTGAATAGTGTGAAATTTTGTCAGTGAGAACTTCAACAGCTCCAGCCTCCATGATTAGAATTCTGATCTTTTCATCACGGCTTGCAAGAATTGATAGTAGCCATATAGCCAAGTTAGGCCCAGAAACTACTGCAGTGACTCCCTTATCTGAGTCGGTCTTCTCTGTTTCTTCTGAAGAGTGCCTGGAAATACTTATGGACTTGTTGTCATGAGTACCCTGGCTAACCATAGAAGATTCTGCAGAATCAATTATGGTTACAAGGGACTGAACGAGGTGAGCACACGAGTTCGACTGGTTTAGATCCTCCACTACTCTTTGGTAATTGACTTTTGCAGCACAAACGAGCAAGGCCGTCCCCCCAATTTTAACTTTCAGATTTTTGCAACTGACTACTCTTGTAGCAACTGATGAAGTGCATCCAGAAGCCATAGCAATTGTCTCTCCTAAAATAACAGACTGATCTCGGCAAAGCCTTGATAATACTTCAATAGCTTTATCCTGAAGCGAGGGTTCTGCATCTGCAATGGACCGAACTATTGGGGGAATGCTTTCTGGAGATTCAGTTAAAACTGCCCATGCAGGTTTTAGGTGTCCACTGCCACCTGTCCGACAAAGGATAGCAAGTGCATCAAGCGCCTCTGAGATGGCATCTGCATTGGAATTAGCAGACTCAAGAAGCGAAACCAATGCAAGAACTGTTCCAGAGCGATTGATATAATCAGTTGCAGCAGCATCAGTTTGCCTAGAGCGAAGCAACCTTGCAATTGCTGCAGCTGCACCGGTCCTTCCAGCAATTGTGCCTTCACGCAAGACCCGTGTAGCAGGCAATATAATTTCTTCTGAGACTGCTTTCTCTGAAACTTCAGCGTCCAAGATGAGGTTTGCCAGAGCACATACGGCGAGCTCTGCAACCTCCAAATTCAAGGAGTTCGCCAATACAACTAAAGGCGTCAAGGCATCTTTGGCAATTGCAGCTACATCTTTGTTTGCTTTAATTGAAAGAAAAAGTGCAGCAAGGCAACGGGATGACTCCACCAAAATACTCTCAGATTCAACATTTAACAGCTCTAAGGCAGACCAAAGGGTTTTCACAGCAATGCTACTTTCACGCAAATCCTTTCTGTGGTTGAAGATCCCAGCTAGGGCAGACGCTGACTTAGCTTGAGTTTCTTCCTTGGTGGAGCTCAATAATTTTATCATCGTCTCAATTGCATCATTGGCTGCACTACCTTCACGCAATATTTCAGCACGAGGAGCAACAGAAAGCATGCTTCTCAGCGCATCCAAAACATATGTTTTAGATTCTGGCAGCTCACTAGTTAGTAATGCTGTTAGCTGGCTTATCGTTGCTGTATCTGATTTGTTAATCAGATGGTTCAGAGTTTTGGCAGCTATTTCTTTCCCATTTGCGCTCCCATTTTTCAGTAGCCAAAGCAAAGCAGGAACAGCATCAGCGCTTTCAACACATGCACGTATATCTTCACTATGATTACAGAGATTCCTGAGAATCAATGCCGAGTCTTCCTTGGCTTTGACAGACCCTATCTCCAGAATTTGAACAAGTGGAGGAATTCCACCTGCCGCTGTTATTGCCCATTTACTTTCATCATTCTCGTTAGAGAGAAGGGAAAGTAATGCAACCGCACATTCTTGCTGTTGTTCAGAAGACAGCCCAAGAAGAGAGATCAACATTTGCACACCTTCACGCCCCTGAAGAGCACGCCACAGACTGCCTTCACTGTTACAAAGTGCAAGCAGTGCTTTTAATAGCTCATCCTGCACTTCATTCGCCGCCATTGTGATCAAACCAACTAGCAGCCGTTTTGCATCAGAATTCCCAAGTTTAGCAGAAAGCATGGAATTCCCATACAAGCTGGCAAGTGCTTCTATCGTGCGCTCCTGCACAAGCACCGGTAGGCCAGAGTTGAGCTGGTTAACTAACATTTCCTCAACAAACTGAGGATCTGATGCCCGTGTACTTTCTGCTTTGCTGTCATATATCATAAGAGCTGAAGCTAAGGCTCCTAATGTATCAGCAGCCTGGGCTGGTGAACCACAGGATTCAAGACTTTGACCGAGGCTTGAAATGACATATGACAAACCACCGGAGATGTTAGCAAGAGCACACATTGCGTTCTCCTGCAAAGCTTGAGCATGTTCACCTTGCATGAACTCTTTCGAGGGAGCAATTGTAGCGTTGATGAGAGAAGGAATCCCGTTACAGCTAGCAATTTTCTGTCTTGCCTCTTTAGACTGTGCAGAGAGAGACTTAAGGGCATTTGCTGCTTCTGCTCTCACTGAAGCTTCATTTCCAGGCCCCAATAATTTGAGGAGCAGTTTCGTGGTATCTGCAGCCAAGACTATCGGGCAAACTGACCCATCTTCCATAATCAAACAGGCAAGAAGAAAGCACACATTAGCTTGTGTGCTTGCTTGTCCAGATGTAAGCAACTTCACCAGAATGTCCACACCCCCAGCCTGTATGGTTGCAGGCCAAAACCCTTCTGTGCTGCCTGAGAGGTTCCTTAAAGCTCCAGTCAACAAACTATCAACCAAGTTTCCCGCTTTAAGTTGCCCCCACAACACTGGCACAACACCTTCCGTGGAGAAGATTTTTGATCCAACGTGGTCCTTGGCTCCACCTTGAGACACCGCATAAATGGTCTTTGCAGCAGCAGTTTGACCTTCTGCAGAGCTGGACTTGAGGAGACCAAGCAAGGGAGGGATGCATCCTCCTAATAGAACTTTTACTCGTAGTTCATTTTCTTTACAGAGGGACCCTAACACCGTAGCGGCTTTTATCTTTACTCCCAGTGATCCGGAACGGAGCAATGAAACGAGCACAGGTACAGCCTGAGAATGGGATCCAACAGCACTGAAGGCATTTTCACGGGTATCAATCAGTTCCAGCAGCTGCTTCAGTGATTGCTCTCTCTCTTGTGCAGAAGAAGAAGGCTGCCGCAACTGCTCAATACATTGTGCAACACTGGCCATTGTTCCATCAGAATCTTCCATGCTACCGGTACGATCTCTGCAAATATATAAATGAAAGATCATCATCTTAACTGAACAGGGAGCATTTACAAATAACAAAGAATCCGCATCTAAATGGAGAAAACTTTCCCAAACGAGCAAGTAGATGCTAGTTAAAAGTGATTATAGAACCTTTTTAAAGGAATACATCACATGCTTCAGGCATTCCTATCTGTCCTAAGTTGCATGAAATTAAGTGTTTTCAATTTTTGCAGGGGATTTCAGCCAAAATAAAAAATTGCGGGCACATGCAATTACTGACTTTCCATCAATATGCGTTCAATTGGTGGAAGTAGAACCAGTACAATATGTTCAGCCAGAAATTTGAGCGGCACAAGAAGAGAGTAAGAACTGATTGCTTCAACATGGAAGCTCACGATAGCAAAAATCGACTATTGGTTGGACCAACAAGTAAAGCTTGTAATACCAAAAAAAAAAACAAACAAAACCAGCTGCATATACCTTCCAGTAGTGCATGTAGAGAAATCAAGTAGAGGAATATTTTTTTAATAAGTTAACTTAAAGTCTTTGCTAACCTTAATCCCGTTTTTACTACTGAATATGGAGTAGGGGGCTCCAAGTCTTGAAATTTTCCATCTCCATTCCGTTCCTGTAAACAATTTCAGAAAGATGAGAAATGAGCAGTGCAAAATAACTGCAGAATTATTTAGAGCTACATTTCACTGAAAAGCATGACATAGAAGCCTGAAGCCATGAACAGCACAATAGAGAAATATAGCTTTTTTTGAGATAACTGAAAGTTCTGAAAACACATATTTAGCTGGTCGAAAAAGTAGCTTTAGACTTAAGTAATAAGTGTATATATTAACGAAAACGCTTGTGTTTCCATGGATCTTCAGGATTTTATCAGTTATAAGAAAATTTACCAACTTAGTAACATCACACAGACACAATTACTTGTTGCATTCATTTGTTGACACTAGAAGAGAGAGAAGGATCGAGCATATAATAGAGTCAAAATTGCTAGGCCCATCCCGCTAAGTAATGTCATTTCCCCAAAAAATTATATAAATCAAATTGTGCGGGGATTCCAAGTCCTGACCTTGGAGCCAAACCACGTGGGAATTAGTACTCGAGACCACAAGAACACAACTGCTAGTGGTGTAAAGTGTCCTGGGTTAGATCCATGATAATCTTAATTCAGCAATATCAAGTGGCAGATTGAACTGAGACTGGAAATTGAGGGTTCCACTAATCCACCTAAGGGGGCCTTTCCTTTTCTGGAATAATATTAATAGGTCACATCACCTTAGACATCATTATTGGGTATGGCTTGGACACATTACTATCAACTAACTAACTAACAGTGAGAACTAGAGAAATCTAAGCTGCCAGAACTTACCACATTGTTGGTGGCATAACCACTGCCATTGCTGGTAGAGAACCTCCAAGCCATGGTAGCCGCCATCCTTGCTTCACTTTACTTTAGTAAGAACAAAGTCAACCCCTCTCCAGATCTACCTCTCATGCGCAATCCAAGGATATAAAATCCTGCAATTCAACAGACGTTAAACCAAAACTGAAACTCAACACATCACAGCCATAGATCAGATATGTCAACTTCGGCTCCAATTGAAATTAAGCAAACTAGATCACTCAGATTATCAATGGAAGAAGGAAACGAAGAATCGTTTAGATTGAATAAGTGACTGTAAGCTGAATCGAGAAATGTGCAATTATCAAAGAACCCGACATAACAAAATCTGGAGCTTAGATGTGAAATAAACGACAATGGCGATAATGAACGTACAGCGTCACAAATGCAGAAAAGGGGAGCAGGAACCGACCTTTTTCCGAGAGAGAGGAGAAAGTGAGGGGAGAGCTTGGAAACGGAAATGGATTTCGTAGAGAAGAAGGGAGCATCAAATCAAAGAGAAATGATGAGTAGTTATAATTTGAGGGAGAGAGATGGAAGGGAAGTGCGATTTGCAGCTGAAATAATATTAATTAAATTATGGTAATGACGAACTGGAGAAGAGAAATGAAAGAGAGGCAAGGTAGTGAAGCTCCAGCTCTACTCAGCAGACTCTATACAGTCGACATGGCAGCTGGACCACCGACAGTTTAACTTTAGCGGCGCTAACCAAAAACTACACGGCTTGGCTTGGCTTGGCTCGGCTATGCTTGTGTAGAATTTCATTTAATATTTGGCTCAGCTTCACTTTTTAGGCTCAATGGCTCCGATCTGGAGCTCCGTGACTCTGATCTGGGCCATCAGTTGCCCAATTGGGGCCAGATGGTTCTAATCGGGGCCATTATGGCCCCGATAGGTGGTCATCGTGGACTTAGACAGTGGCCGACGGCCTTGTACGGGTTACGGTAGCCTTGAGCGGTGGTCGTCATCCTTGTGCTGTGGGTGAAATATCTTGTGTTGTGACCGGAAGAAAATTATGGACTAAATTGAATAAAATAAAATTATTTAACGTCAAACTTAACCGTTGACTAACAGATGTACTAAAAGTCTACAAAATGCAAACTTATGACACAAAAAACTACAAAATAATATATATGGCACCAAAAGCCAACATTGACCAACCATATGATACTAAAAGACCTTTAACCCTTTAATATATATAAAAAGAGATAAACTGATAGTAGCGAAAATTATTGTCCATCTCGCTACACAATGTTCATATTTTTTTTATTTATTCGCAAATCTATTATACATTTGAACAATCAATGCATATACTGATTATAGTCATGAGATTGATCTCTTAACCACTAGTCTTTCTTTCTCCCGTTAAATAATTTTAATCAAGCCATTCGAACTCATGACCACAAATTTTAAAGTTAATTTATTTAAGCTATAGATAAAACGCAGTGTAAAACAAAATCGAAATTTCATTCATAAATTAAATACATCGAGAGATTTATATTACAACTGACATCTTAGTCAATTTGCTTCTTATAAAAAAAAATTGATTCATTCTGATAATTGAAAATTCGAGTGTGTCTATTAATTTTTTATTTTATTTTATGTGTTGTTATATATTTTTTTTAACTTTTTATATTTTATTATTATTATTATTATTATTATAATTAAAGAGTTATAATTATTTTTTTTAGTAATTTTTCAATGTGAAAGGCGGCAATAGTTGTGTCGGTTCTTATTGTATTGTATGTTGCAATAATAACATCTAATAATGACGTTTTAATGGAGACATGGCGGCTCCAATCCTAGGTTAAGCCCAGCCAAGCCGACTTATCAGTAGTAGTACTAGTTTGACTATTGATTACTGACGGAGTCAAATATATTTTTTTCTTTCTCTAATTATTGGCAAAATTCAATTATGCATGCGAATTGCGAACCATTGCATATGCACATTATGTTTCTCATTGGGCAAGTTTCACTCTCCTCTAACTTAAGCAAATGCGTGATATGTTCCTCAAAGTTCAATTTCTTTTAGTTCCATCCTCCAAATTTATTTATATCAAAATTACTAGTTAATATCGAACAATTTTTAATTTTTTTTTAAAAATTTAGTAGCTCAAGTGTGCGAATGAATCACATAATAGGTACATGAAGAAAGAATTAGCAATTTGTTCGACTAACTAAACATTAACAAACAATTTATACCTCAAACAGTACACATTAATCTGTTCGATTGTCCAAACAGCAATTAGCAATTTGTCCCATTTTTGTTCATCACATGTTGGATATGTGACCTATTCCATCAAAATTAAACGGAAATCCTAACAGAGATTGCAATTTGTACACAGATAAAACTTAAGTTAGCAAAAACATTATTAAAAACAAAACTTCATTCGACTGTTCAATGTTCAAACATCAGCTACCCATTTGTCATTCTCAGTATTCCTAGTCTTACGGATATGACAATTGACAGGTTAGCAGCAACTTTCCATATGCTCAATGGCTTAATCTATTCATAGTTTGCCACCTCTTTCGCTATAAACTATTGACAATTCAGAAAGATGTAGACAATGCAATACAACAATTGACAGTGAACATCTAACAGTGTTTTGATTCCGAAAACGACTCGGAAACTAAATCTAGATACACCCTTGATGTTGATTATGCCAACTTAGATATCACTTGGCTCACCAATGTTAAAACTTTATTACACAACTCAAATTTCTCTGTAAAAAAAGGAGGTTCTTGATGTCCAACAAGTTCCTTACCAAAATCAATCAATTCATTGTTGCGCCACTTAAATATGTATTTCTCAGTTTGATCATTTGTTGTTTGCTCCAAACACGATAAAAACGACACGAAATAGAAGCCTTACGTGAGACTGACAGAAGTGGCGTAAGATTGAAGCAGAGTCAAGGCTTGCTCGGCAATGGCCCGGTTTCTCACTTGCTTCACCCATGAATGGATAATATCTGCAGCTTGGCTTCCCCTGGATCCCTCTTCAAGAGCATCAGCTGCTTCAGCAAGTTTTCCTTCTGCTAAGTAGTTTTCCACTTGACTGATGACTGATTCAATTCCTTCACCAGAAGGACCCACCTTCTGAAACTGCAGAAAGTTTCAAGGCCAATTTGTGATCATTCAGTTTCCTATGATATATGTGAGGGTTAAGAACCTATAAACTGTCTGAGATTTACCCTATGTGAGATTTTGGTGTCTGAAGTTTAAATTATTGATATTGACTGTCCGAAGTTTTAACTTGGTTGAAATTTGGTTTTCCGTCCATTTTAGTTGTCAAATTTGACAGAATGGTGTGAAAATTCGAAATTTCCCTGATACTATTATGTTTACTCCAGCCACCACCCAACTCCGGCCGGCGACAACCAAAACTCCTGCCACCACCAAAACTCCGGCTGCCGGCCACCACCCAACTAGGGGCAATTTTGGTATTTGTTTTTTTAATCAGGTCATGTGATAAGCACATGAGCCAGTTCTGTCAATTTTGACAGCAAATTTCAACAGAGTTGAAATTCAGACAATCAATATCAACAATGTAAACTTCAGATGCCAAAATCTCACACAGGGAAAACTTCAGACAGTTTATAGGTTCTAAACCCTATATGTGAAGATCGGTGGTATTCTATTGTGTTTACCTTCAACCAGGAAGCTACGGATGCTAAAGAATGTGCTAATATGCCACCACCTCCAGGTGGGATTAGGCTGTAGTGTTGCAATGTCCCTTTGATAGTATCAAACTGCAGATCAATTTGTGAAACAAACAATAAATTAATCTTTAACCAAATAAAGTTGCAAAATTTACCATAAAGCAACACGGACCAAACCAAGCATCGGCTTGATTTTACAATATCAGGTTTGCTGTTTAATTGTTCCGGCAATCAACATATTTTGATTTCGCTGGAGAAAAAGCAAAAATCATATTTTCAAGCAAAGTGCTTTTTGGTTTATCTTGCCTGTTGGCTCAGCTGCAGTAAGCTTTCTGTTCCATGGGCAATTGTTTCCTCAGGAAGGGATGACAAGACCAAATCCAAAATCGAATCTTTGTCGATTCCATGTAGATAAGTCTGCAAGGCTTCAATTTCTGCCTTAATTGGAAGTCCTTTTAAAAGAGCATCTTCTAGTGCAAGTGCTCCCTGAAGGAATCAAACATGGGGAAGGTTATTTTCTATCACGAAAACTGCTGCGACTTTTATCCTAATAGAAAAATAGTAAATAAATCTTACCAATGCAAGTTTATGAACAGAATGACTTTGCCGAGTCTCTTCAGATCGAGCATAGAATGCCATGCACAAGGCATTTATCTGCAGATGAAAACTAAAATTATATCAACTGCGAGAATAACTAGAAAATCCACGATATTCCAATAGGAACTAGTTAGTTTCAGCTATAGTTTATAGGTGCTGGGAAGCTCCTCTCAAGATCTAGTAAATATCTTACATGAAGATTGGCTTCAGCCATCTTTTCAATTTGAGAAGCCTTCTCACGTGCAATTGCAGCAGATAACTCTGCTTTAGCTAATTCATCCACTTTGTTTAATTTCAGCTCTGCTTCTCTCTCCTGGGATCATTGACAAGCACATCAGTTAGTGATTTAATGAACGGGCAAAAAAAAACAAAAGTTAGTGATTTATTGTCTAGAAAAGTAGCGGAAAGAATAAAACTAGCTGTACCTTCTCTTCCAACTCTATCTTATGCTTCTCCTCTAGTTTCTGTTGAAGAGACTTTACAGCAGCTGCTGCTTTAGCTCTCTCTCTTTTCAGTTCCTACATGAAATGGAAAAAGCTAAACAAGGATTTCCGCTAGTTCATACCTAATGATAAATAATAAATTGTTTCCTCGTCCTGCTTCAGTATATATTTTTCTTTGAAAACTTCTGGTGCCTATTTTATTAGGTCACTTTGGCACGTTGACGGAGCACCAAAAGGAAATTTGACCAATCCTTCCCTCGAATATTTAGTTGATAAAGAGTGTTTATTAACTTAACAGTAAACGTGAAGCTGACTATAAAACTACATGACAGAAGATCAAAGAGTAACATGTATTTACAAGTTATATGGTTTTCATAATTCATGACTTATTAGCTCAAGTCGTTTAGAGATTGCAATGGGTGAGTTGGTTGTAGGATACGTATTAAGTCCAGCTTACAAACTTGGTGTCAAGGGGCATGCTGCAAGGTGCTTATGTATTAAGAACTTATTGTGAGGTAACTAGAAAAGCATGCAACATGAGAAAAGTTTCAAGAATACGACGGTTTGTAAACAAGATCGGTCTCCGCCACCTATTAGCTTAATCTTTTCTGATTGGATATAGAAAATCTTGTTTGTAGGCCATGTTAGAGATAGAGATATATTATTATCTAAGGTTAGAGATATAATTAAGGAGCTACCACTATATATAGTCTCCACTCTATGTTAAGGAAAACAGCTCTCTAATTGTAAGTTCTCGTTCTCTAATCGTAAGTTAGTATCAGAGCCTATTTTGCCTTCTGGTCAGGCAAACTCTCTAACCCTAGATAATTATTACTTATCAGTACTTTTTAACAATTGAAAGGTTGAAGTGTCTCTACTCACGCATTTAAGCATCTAAACCCGAGATAGACACAAGTTAAGTCCTCAAATATGTTGTGATAATGCGTTACAAGATCAGTCACAGATGAGTATGACATGGCGAAAATACACCAATAGAAACACAAAATGGGGCAACAGAATTAGCATACCTTATCTAGCAATGCTGCCTCTTCTGCATGCATAAGTTCTCTAGCAATTGCATCCTTCAATTCCTTTTCATACTTCTCCTAAAGAATAGAAAGGTCATAACTCAAGGTTTGACATAAAATAAACTTATCATACGGGAACTTAACAGCTCAAAATTCTGTTCTCTAAACCTTCATTGCTCTTTTTTCTTCTGCAAATGTACGAGCGTCCAACTCAGCTTGTCTAACTTCAGCAGCATGAATGGCTTGTAAGAAATCTAGAATCAACTTTCCATCCTTGGTTACTACAGCATCATCCAACTCCTCAATCCCACTGACAAAAGCTTTCTATTCATAAAAAACAAAATGTTACCATACTAACTAATGTATGCATACAGATGAGAAAGCCTAGAAAAAATGGCACCTCTCTTTCAGTATGATCTTCTGCAGAAACTGAAGGTATCTCATCATCCTTATCCTCGAGATAATATGCGTCTAGAAGATTGGGTACAGAATTATCTGGATCCTATAAAAGAGACGAATCAGAGGAGTTACGCCTGATTAACTTTGTGCCATGTAATCCTTAATTACTTTAGTTAAAGGTTGCAAGAGCAGTGCACTTCAAAAATCTAAAAATGGTTGTTAAATGCGTACTTAGATGTATTGCTTACATGCCAAAAGCATCTCTAGACCCAACACTGAAGTAGCACAACAAATACTAGCTAGAATCTATAATTTAGATTCATTAACTTTAGAGCGACAATAAAGCTAAAATGGCCACCGCATGCAAAATGTAAAAATGCTGCCAAACTAACAAACCTAGAATAAAGGCCCATTGCAGCTAAACAACAATACTTCTGGTGGTAAATGAAACTACTTCATGGCTATCTATAATTAAAATATAGTGGTACCTGCTTTTTGTCTTCTGCAGCAAGGTATGAATCTGTTGAGACTGGCTTAACTTCACTATCGCCAGCAACCGCATTACTTGAGCTTAATATTTGTGATTTTTCCACTTGCTCATCTGGTTGCTTACTAGCAACCACATCTGGGATTTTTGTTTGAGGACTCTCCTCTGATGATCTTCCAGAATCTCCTTTCTGATATGCTGTAGGAGCCTCTGATGATAACCCAGAATCCACACTTTGATCTGTGTTGCGCGCCTCTGATGGTATTCCAGAATCCACGCTTCGATCATTCGTAGGCAGGCTGATGTTTGACACCTTTTCGTGATCCAAAAGCTTATCTTGTTCTTTAGAGACTTCAAATTTGGCTTGTTCTTGAGGCTGGATTTCACGCTGGTCGTCAGTTGATAATTCAGAACTAGGGGAATTTGAAGAGCTTTCCACCTTTCTTCCCTCACTATCAGTGTCCACATTCAATTCCTTAGGCAGATCGGTTATTGATGGAAGCTTATCCTTCAGAACATTCTGCAAAGACTTTACATCTTGAAGAACAGGGATTTTGCTTTTGTTGTCATGCTCAATTACTTTATGAGGGTCAGGCTTTTCTTTGTTAAGAAATTGATCTAGATAGCCTGTTTGATAAGCTACCCCGGTAGCAGCACCAATAGCAATACTTCCGATAAGAACTTTGGGCAAAGAACTCCCAGAATCTGGTGGTTTCACAGTTGTATTGGGTTTTGCAGATGCATTTCGTGGAGATGCAGATGAAAATTCCTTTCTCGAAGGGTGACGGCAAGAATTCTGTGACAAAATTGAACATAGAGAGAATGTGAATTGGTTCCTTACATTAAGTTAGAACTTAATCTCCTGTAACTAACCCGATGAGAAATATTGTCTAAAAAGAAAAGGAACAGTAAAGATGCCTAACGCTATACTAAAACAACATAAAAACTAAAAGAACATGTCCAGTAGCCAGCTCAGGTGCACCCACATATATAACCTAAGCAGGATCCTATTCTAGACATTGCATGAGAGCAACCAACACAAGAGAGTTCAACCTGTCCATTTACCAATTTTAAAATTAAGCTGTGCCACAACAAATTAATAGGAAAAATCTAAAATCACTTATGATTATTTATTGTCGTAAAACTCGTAGCTACGAAAAAATGACAAGGAAGAACTGAATAAACTTCATGCCAGGACAATAGCAACTTACACAGTCGAGAAAAGAGCGGAGCAGAAATCACATCCATTAAAAATTGCAGTATTCTGATATTATGTATCAGAATTCACAACACAACACACTAAACAAGTAAACCTCCATGCTTCTTTCAGTAACATCCATGATCCCTAATCATAATGCCTTAACAGAAAAACGGAACTTCCCTATCCAAGAAACTGAGGCAGTACCAAGTGTCTAGCTACATCAGAGGGAATGGATGCACTCTATACTTAGTACCATTTCATTAAGGACAAACGAAGAAGAAAGAAAGTGAAGATTCTCAACTAGAGATATCACGTGAATGCAAACTGCTCAATCAACAGGTCTACTTCATTTACCTGTCTGATAATTTGTCCAGATAATCTTCTACTGGAATTGCGAGAAGACAATTCCAGAACCGTCCTGCGAAACCATTGCCAATATCAACCCAGAAACCCAGAATGCAGCTAAAATCAATAGAAACTGGTAAGAAAAATGAAAAACTGGCAACTCCAGCAAGTTACTCCGTCACAAAAGCTAGAGAATACTAAAACAGATAGATAGTCAAGAGCGAGATGTCAAGGAGATTAAACAGCGGAAAATCAAGAGAAATCGGGTTGATACTTCAAATCCTCAGACGACTCACCTGATCATGTTTTTCAATCGAAGGAACTCAGATTTCCATTTGGTGCTCCGAATCGATGATCGACTTCCAGTTGCAGTGCAGAGGCCAGAAGCCAGAGATGAGAAGGAAGAGCAAGAGTAAATTTAGGGCTTTTTTAATGGGCTTCCGTTCTGGTTTAAGGCATTTTAGTGGGCTGGCTCATTCCCAAGCTTTCAGAACAAGTTTTGTCTCAGTTCTTCCATTTTCAAAATTTGAAATTCTCTGCGTCTCAGTCTCAGACTCTCATCTCCAATTCCAACGCACAAAGGATCAGTTAACTCCCGTGGCTCCAGAAGAACAACTACCAGGGTATCTCCTGCGCTTCGTCTTCTTTCTCCAATTTCTCAAGTTTGGTGTTAATGTTCTTGTGTTCTCCTCAGATCAAGATGGTTTTTCGTCTTTCAGATTTTACTCATTCCAAATTAGTTAGATTGTTTGTTACAGTGCATTATCAGGCTGTAGATTTCTTTATCTGCGATTTAGGGATGATTATTTTGTTCATCATTCATGTGGATATCACTCCTAGTCCCTACGCCCTATTGAGAGTTCGAACTGGGTTCCGTTCTGGCTCAGTAAACTGTGCTTTGGATCTGACATAGCATGTCTAGCCTTTATGTGGATGTTAAATCGAACAAAGAATGTCTTCCAGCAATCTCTTGTTGCGGAGACTGTACTTGGCATTTCTTGTCATTGTTCCTTTCTGTTGTTGGGCTTCATGCTCTCTTTGTGTTGCATAATTTCAGTTTATTTTCGTTTTCTGCAGCTGCTTTGCATCATTATAACTGGTGGTGATATAAGTTGAAACAATCTTCATAGAATGCTACTCAAATGAGAACATTATTTTGTCAATGACTGTTTCTGTATCCTGTGTGCATTATTTAGCAGTTGATTGCTGACACAAGAAAAATGGTTGGGGGCCAAACCTGGGCAGCCATAACATGTGTTTTGCTGTATATTCCGTGTCGTAAAGTGTTTTTGCCCTCCAACCTTCATTTTGAAGATTGGATAAGTTGAGGAAGGGAAAGAGAACTAGCAATTTTTTCACAATCTTGTGTGTGATTATGTGTGTTTAGAAAATGTGTAACATAGTAATGTTTTATCAGACCCAGATAATTCTCTTGTTGATTCTAAATCATGTGTTGTTGACTGAATAAGGTTGCAAGCTCTGGTGATAGTCTGTGAGCAATATGCTAATTGATTGTAAATGCCCTTTTTCCTCCCAAGTAATGTTCGGTTTTTGGACTTGTTTGCTCATCTTGTTGTGCTTGTGCAGCTTCATAATTATGGCAACCAAATCAGGAAACATGAAGGGCTTCTACAAGCAAAAGAAGACAACTAAATCTGCCAAGGACACAAATAAAAAATCACCATATGCTATGACTTTTGGATCAAATGTTACTCAACCCCCAGCACTCATTTCCCATGCCTCTCCAGATCTAAAAGGTATCAACTATCAATTATAGAGCATTGCATATGATGGCAATGTAGACAATTCATTCAAATAAGGTTTGAAATGGTCAATTTCTGAAGGGTTAAGAACCTATAAACTTTATAAGGTTTGTCCCATGTGAAATTTTGGTGTCTAAAGTTTAAATTGATGATATTTTATGTCTGATGTTTCATCTTTGTTTAAATTTGATTTTCCGTCCATTTTTTCTGGTAAATTTGATAGAATTGTGTGAAAAGTCGAAATTGCCCCTCATAATTTTATGTTTACTCCGACCGACAACTACCCAACTCCTACCGACCACCACCATACTCCTGCCGGCCACCACCCCACTCTGGCCGGCCACCACCCCACTCCGGCCGGCCACCACCCCACTCCGGCCGGCCACCTCCCCACTCCGGCCGGCCACCTCCCCACTCCGGCCGGCCACCACCCAACTAGGGTTAATTTTTTAACTTATTTTTTTATTGGGACATGTGACTAGCACATGATCAAGTTCTGTCAATTTTAATAGCAAATTTAGACGGAGACACCAAATTTCAACAAAGTTGAAACTTCAGACAGTCAGCACCAACAATTTAAACTTCAAACACCAAAATTCAAATTTTAGACAGTTTATAGGTTTTTTAACCCATTTTTGAATGGGTGATGAACACGTGGTTAGATAATTATGATGAGCAAGAGGATGTACTGAGGCAGTTCGACATGAACATGGCTTATGGACCGTGCATTGGAATGAGCCGACTAGCGCGGTGGGACCGTGCTCAGAAACTTGGGAAGAACCCTCCCAAAGAGTTGGATGCACTGCTGAAAAGAGAGAAGGTAAGTGCTGCAGAATGCTTGTGGGAAGGCCGGGTTTAACAGTCTTTGCTCAATGCTTTACAGAGTAGTTATCAATCCTTAGGTGGTTGTATCTTTCCTATCTTACTGTTTTCTCAAAAGAAGGGTACTGCTTGTTGCTCTGTTATGCTAAGTTTATGTATGTATTATTGTATGTGTCCATTTGCTTCTTTGCTCGTGTCTATTGTTTGTAGACACTAGACAGATGATGTCGTGTGGAAACTATCAACTGAAGACTGATGTGCCAATTTTATGATTTAGTTTTTTGAGCAATATAATTGATTATTATTATATTATATTACTATATATTTGTATACAAGATTGCGTGAAACTCGTTTTACTACTGTTCTAATCAACTTGGTAGTTTATAATGATGCTACTCCTTCAAATTGAGGTGACTGGCGCAAACAAAAAATAACTAGAGAAACAAAAAATATTAATTACTACACACAAATTTTTCACGCTTTACCCAAATGATAAAATTAGGCTAACTAATTTGTAATAACTATATTGTTTTCTTAATTTTTAGTTTTTCTTATCTTTTTATGAATTATATTATTTTACAATTATTCCTTCTCTTTTTTAATAAATATTTACCCTTTTCTTAATTTTCAGAATTTAATTAAAATATATATTCTTTAAAAAATCAAAATTTTGTCTTAATTTTAACTTTTTGAACTTTTTAGCACAACTGAGTTTTTTTTATTATTTGGTACAGTCGAACTAGATTTTTAAAAACGAGACACCGTTGGATATTAAAAAAAACATATTATATATTATTGAATCACATCACACGTGGCTGCAATAGAATCATTTACGGCATGTTTGGTTCGTGGAATAGGGAATAAGGAATAGGGAATAGGAATAGGAATAGGGAATAAGGAATATGTAATATTAATATGATGTTGTTTGGTTGACATGAGGAATAATGAATGATGATTCTGAATCCAATGTTTGGTTGATAAAATGATAGTGAGAAAAGAATGGAATAAGTCCAAATTGACAGATATACCCTTTTGCTACATATATAATCAAATTAACAATGAAAAATTCAAATCATATATTATTAAATGAAAAATTGATTATTTTTTTTAACAAAATACAAATTTTTTAAAGGATTTTTTTTTAAAAAAAAAACAATTTTTTTTTTCGATATTGTAAAATTCACTATAGCTAATATAACATTTTGTAAAGTGAAAAAATATGTTAAATTATTATTATTAATTAAATTAAAATATGATCACGAGATGGACATGCAGAATAAGGGCAGTCGATAGTCGCGAGATAGATGCAGTGCGTGAGAGAATTATAATTTCTATATAATAAATAAATTAGATTAGGGTTAAAATTGTATTTTTTTATTTCTAATTTTTATTTTAGAGAATGTGGAATAGGTAAACCTAGGGGTTAGGCTAGGATTATGTATTCCTTCAAAATTGGCAATTAGAAATCCTAATTCCACATAATTAATTAACCAAACAAGGTAATAGGGATTACCCATTACCTATTCCCTGTTCCATTATGTGAACCACGTTAATCTTTAAAAAAAAAAAAAAATGAACATCCGGCGCTCATGGTCAGAGAGGACAGCAGCTAGCAAAGAAACACGCAGGTTTATTTTATTTTAGGAAGAAAGTAGAAGACTGGTTGTTTTGTACCCCAATCGGATCCAATCCAAAGCTTTTGAATCCCTCGTTCTCCTCGACGCCGTCGTGCTTCCGTTTCCACCCTCTGAAACCCTATCGACGATTTTCTCTTACTTCTTGTTTCTGATTCTTTCTTTCCTCGCTTCGTCTGCATTGCCTTAATTCCAGATTCAGAACTTCTTGTAGATTTGCTGCGGTGGGCCGGTGGGATATCAGTTTAGTAGTTCTCTCTCCATGTGATTCAGTGAGTAGGGTTTTATCTTGAGAGATATGAGCTTGTGGTCTTCAGAAAATTGAGTCTGGCTCTAGGGTTCTTCTTTATTTCGCTTTTGGACCGTTTCTGTGAGGGGAGATATGAATAGTGTCTTCAGTGAGCAGATTCTTGCGGACAAGCTCTCCAAGCTCAACCGCACTCAGCAGTGTATTGAAAGTAATTATTGATTCTTACTCTCATGTTTCGTTGCCAATTCTTGCTGTTTTTGTTTGAAGATGACTTCATTGTTGAATCTGTAAATAGATAGGGGATACGGTGGATTGGCTAATCATATTCATTCTCTAGATGCTATTTTCTTTTCCCAGTTCTTGATCTCTTAGCTGCTATTTGTGTCTATCGACATCTTAGGATAAATTGTTACAGATATGAGTGACTGTTGTTTTTCATATATCATTGTGAATGTTGAGCTTTTAGAGACGAATTGGGTCGGGGTAGTTACTACTTAGAGAAAACTAGGAAGATATATTTTCTTGGGGATTTTGAATGGGGATATGAACTGGAAGAAACTTGACTTCGATCTTTTGCTCAATGCTTTGGGTTCTAACTTGTCACTGAAGACTCTATGAATGGATTTCACATGTAAACCTAAATTGTTTGTCAGTGCAATCTGTATGGAGGATCCTCTTTTCTATTGAATTTGGAAGCTATGAATTGATCTTACTTACTTTATCATCATTGTTCAACAGCTCTTTCCCATTGGTGTATCTTTCACCGGAGTAAAGCTGAGCTTGTGGTCACGACATGGGAAAAACAATTCCACAAGTCAGAGGTGTCCCAGAAAGTTCTCCTAGTATATCTTGCTAATGACATTCTTCAGAACGGTAAACGTAAAGGGAATGAATTTGTGACGGAGTTCTGGAAGGCTCTTCCTGCAGCTCTTAAAGATCTTGCTCAGAATGGCGATGAAAGTGGAAAGAAGGCTGTCACTAGATTGGTATATCTCTTCTTCATTAGCTGTTTATCTCTGTTGAAAACTTGTTACGTTTTTAGATAATTGCAGCTCAAGTGCCATTTTTTCTTACTATTAAATACAAAGGAACAAGCAGTTACATAGTCTACATAGATGGCTCATCTAGTTTGTCTCTTTTAGGTTGACATATGGGAAGAAAGAAGAATTTTTGGATCTCGTGCTCAGAGCCTCAAAGATTTAATGCTCGGGGAAAAGCTGCCTCCCCCATTGGAGTTGAATAAAAAGCGTCCACGTCCTGTCAGAATTGCAAAACGGGATCCACGCTCCATTAGAACGGTTAGAATGAGATCTTAACAATCAAGCCCTTACAAAAGCTGTTTTTTTACTGGGTTTCTTTATCCAAACGTTGCTGAAATGTCTTGCTATCTTGTGTTAGAAATTGACAATTGGAAGCGCAGCTGAGAAGATTGTGTCGGCTTTTCACTTGGTAGATAGTGAGCACCCCAATGAAGATTCAGATATGAGCAACTGTCAGTCTGCTGTTCACCGAGTAAGGAAGATGGAGAAAGATTTTGATATCGCTTGTGCAGATGGTAATAAGTCTATTCTCTAGTTATGCTTCAATTCTCCTCGCTCTAAAGGATCTGAAAATGCATGTGATTGTAACCTTTTAATTTTTCAGCCAAGAATCCCAAGCGAAAAGATCTAGCCAAAGAACTCGAAGGTGAAGAAAATTGCTTAAGGGAGTGCATCAAGAAACTTAAATCAGTTGAAGCTACCAGAGCAGCACTGGTATCTCAACTGAAAGAAGCACTTAATGAACAGGTAAGAACATTATTGTAAATGCTATTGAACTTAGTGAGCCAAAATTGAAGAAGTAACAAATGTTTGTATAAAAACTCGCTAGGTAATGATAGAGTCAGCGAGGTGACTAATGCTTTTTTGCCCCTTCATGGTTCCCGTCTAGGTTTGACCGAACCTGTAACTTGTATAAATACTTCCTATGTTAATTCCATCCGGTTTTGTGGTGCTCACTAGTCTTCTTCCTAATCTTCAGGAATCCTTGCTGGAGAATGTCCGTACCCAGATGCAGGTATATACATAACTCTCTTTCCACCAAGATTATGAATCTCCAACATCCATTTAGTTCAGGGTTAAGAATCTAATCACAGTCCTAAGTTTACACAGTGTTGCTTTTAAGTGTCCCATGATAAATTGTTGCTAATATGTGTCCGAAGTTTCGTTTTCGTTACTTTTTGTTCTTTCATTCGTTTCTTCTGTTAATTTTGACGGATTTAGATATGCATTTTCTTCAATTTATGTATATTTATGCCAATTAAGTTACACTGTATCTCAATTTTGTATATGGTATTCAATTTTACTATATGTACACACTAATTAACATAAGTTAAAGGGAAGCAGAAGTGTCATTTTGTTATTTCCTCTTCTTTAAATGCTCTTCTTGTTGAATTTTATGGAGCAGTTAGATCAAAATCCGTCAAATTTAATAGAACAAACAGACAAAAAACCAAAAAGCAACGAAAACGAAACCTGGAACATCTATTATCAACAATTTAAATCTGGAACACATAAAATCAACATTATGCAAACTTGGAGTTGTGATTAGGTTATTATCCCTTAAATTTACATTTTTTGTAACAAATCTCGAACTTGCATAGGTTGCACAAGCACAAGCAGAAGATGCTGGAAACATGAGGAGACAACTTTGCAATGAAAATTACTCATCAAATGGAAAAGAGGGACAGACACACAGGAAGACAGCAGCAGCCACCGCTGCCGAGGTTGCAGATAAGCTGCTAGCCGCGTCTTCCTCCTCCCAGCTCATAATGACATCAGTCCTCTCCTCATTAGCAGCTGAGGAGGCCAAAAATGCAGGTTTTGCATCTTCTTCAGCCCCAACTACTCCATTCATAGAGAAGAACTCTACTGAAGCAGCAGCTTTCATGCCGACCACGCCACTGACCACATCGTACCAATCCATGGCGTTACCCCCACCACAACCAGCCATGACCTATCTTCACCAGCCACCGTACGGGTTCAACGGTTTCTCTCCCGCCATGTCAGCAACGCATCCCCCCGGGGCCCATTTGGCGGGTCCCGTCCCGTTGACACAGGTGCAGTCACGGCCGATGATTCAGCAACCACCGGCTGCCCCGAGTTTCCGGCCTGTCCAGCCACCCGGAATGATGTACTATAATACTACTAACTTGTACCATTCGCGTTGAGTTTATAGTGCTTGGTTATTAGAAGTGAATTTCTGAGGAATAGTTAGGATGCTGCTTCGTTGTGAGATGTTTGCTTTAGCTGATAACATAGTAATACATATATCTATTTAGGCCCTGACAATAATGATGTCCATGAACTGTCCATCGGTTTTGTGAATTAATTTCGTATTTATGAACTGTGGCTTGGATTTGATTCTAACGAAGGGTTCTCTAGGGTTTAGAAAGTTTGCCAAAAGTTCATCTTTAGAAAGAAATTATATGTTCGGCCAAAAAAACAAGAAAGACATTATATGCGTTTTATATAACTTTTTTAGAATTAAGAACATAATCACACTATCAAGTTTGCACCATAATTTTTAGGCGTATCGGATTTAAATCATTGCTAATAAGTGTCTCAAGTTTTGTTTTTTCGCGCATTTTTTCTGTTAAATTTGACATATTTAGGTGCGAATTATATTCAATTCATATATATTTATGTCAATTAAGTTAAACTAAACTTTAATTTACATAAATTCTTCAATTTATATATATTTATGTCAATTAAGTTAAACTAAACTTTTGTTATAGGGAAACAAAAGTCTCTTTTATTCTTTTCTCTTTTGAAATGTCTTGTTAAATTTATGGAACCATTGGTTTCAAAATCAGTCAAAATTAAAATTAAAAAAAAAATGGAAAATTAAAAAACGAAAACAAAACATGTAATACTTATTAGCAACAATTTAAACATGACACCTTTTAAGCAATATGATACAAAGATTGTTAACCCAAATTTTAATAATTTTTATTCATTACCATTGTCTGACAATTAAAATGATCTCACTGCAAATTCCCAAAGCCGAATGTCATCTCTCTATGACTGCCAGAACATTTCTTTTTTAGTATGGTAGTAAAATAACTATATGAAAGAGAACATACAATTAGTTATTTCGTTTGATCTCTACAACATCTACAGCGTTTTGATGAGCAGAATCTCTTTATAGAAGGCCAAGCGACTTCAGCTGCTGTACATGCTCAGCCGGAAGTGCCGGCGGTGTCCAATCGGATCCCGTCATCTCGCCATCAACATCCTCAACCACATATTCCTGGTACATCAAATTAACCAACAATGAGAAACAAAAACAAGACTTTCTAATATTGTTTGATTTGTCATTTGTCAAATACGAAAATATTAGCAAATATAACAAAACTACGCATATAACAATCGCTACACTTTGAAAGAGCGACGAGCTCGACACGTCAGCTCACCACTCTTTCAAATTTTTTTCTCAAGTGGCCATTTAACAGCTGTCAATACAAAGCGTTAGCAAATATAACATAATTACGCATATAAATATAACATAATTATGCATATAACCATCAGGGCACTTCGAAATAGCGATGAACTCACAACTCTTTCAAAGTGCAACGAGCTGACGTAGCTAACATGGAATAAATCCCTGCATACGTGCAATATTTCCAGTCAGCATGCACGTCAACTTGCCGCTCTTTCAAAGTGTCTCGATGGTTATATGCGTAATTATATTACATTTATTAACATTTTCGTATTTGTCAACGATCAGATAGCCACTTGAGGAAAAAAAAATTCAAATATAACATAATTACGCATATAACTATCGGGCCACTTTGAAAGAGCGGCGAGCTCGCCACGTCAGCTCGTCGCTCTTTCAAAGTGCAGAGCTGAAGTGGCTTGCAGCATGCCACGTCAACTCGCCGCTCTTTCAAAGTACCCAATGATTATATACATATGTTTCATTTGTTAAACATTTTCGCAATTGACAACCATCAGATGACCATTCGAGGAAAAAAATTCATTGATTGAAGTTGCTCACTTTAGTTAGCATCCTTTTGGCCAGAATGTGGTAGTGTCTTTGCCATATTCGCTGGCCAACCATGGTGGCGACAAGAACGCTATAGAATATGCCGATTATGGTAAATAGTCCGAGAACAACCAAGGCCATGATGAGCAACAGAGGCAATCCTGCTTCACCAGCTCCGCTTAAGCATCCACATTCTGTGGCTGTACTTGCACAACCCTCAAAGCATGCTGTGCAATCTGTCCATATACACAATGTTCCGGGTAGATGACAGTCCGCACAAACCCTAAAAAGGAAACCTTTTCATTATTCAACAAGTTCTTTTCCTTGTCAATAACAATAGTAATTGTTGACCCGGATTTAAAATGTTGATATTCAGTGTCTCAACTATCAGATTGTTTTCACATTTTTCAAATGATTTTGGCGTCAAAATTGACATTTTAAGCAACAAAAACATATTTTACCCATTTTTCCGAAGTATCGGATTTGTTGATCATGGTTTAGCTTATTTGATGCTTAAAAAACATGTTTTTGTTTCGTCGGTTTTAAGAGAAAATGGAAATCAACCAATCTGATAGTTGGGACACTGAATATCAACATTTTAAATATAGGACATCGATTAGCAACATGACACACAGTTTAGAATGTTTTTAGGTGTCATTGAGATAGAAACATTGATTAGCCCTAAACTAAATGGAGATAGAAACACAGCTAGCTGTCATTGAGGACTGCTGTTTGTGATATTAAGGATATGAGGCAAATTGGGAACTTTGATGAGAGATATCTATCAAGTCTCAAATAAGACCTAGGAAGTAGGTATTTGAGGTGATTCTAGTCAAATAAACAGGCAGATACACATTCCTTAGCAATGGAGTTCTAAATGGGCCAACATAGGTTTACACATGACTCTACGGGGATAGAAGCAACGCATGCTTGCGAAAAACAGAGGGTTAGTTGCAATTATGTATCAAGAAACTGTGTGATTTCCGGGATGTATCACGCAAATAAATAAGTAATAGTCTTACCCAGGATGACAGCAACATAGGCATATCTCTCGACAAGGCTGAGCTAAATCATTGCGCACTCTCCTGTCATAACAAGTGATAAAACATCCAGACAGCCCCAGCAAAGCAAAGAACAATAATGCGCCTGCCCAATTTGACAACGAATGTGACTTAGTAAAGACATTTTCGAGCACTAAAAGAGAAACCTTGAGATACATTGTTCTCGAAAAGAAGGTATAAGCTACAAGTGTTAAAACATACCACAAATGTAGTAGAAACTCCGCTTGCTTTCGAATTGCCATGCATGGAGAAGCCAATGTTGCTGATATCCGTCTATAAAATAAACTAAATAGGCGAGAGAAGCAATTACCTGCAATGAATTAAGAGAGATTAGGTAGAAGAGAAACAATACATGTATCTAACCACCGGAAAAACTTTGCCTGAAGTACCAAAGCATTTGATCTTTCACAATAAGTGATAAACACGTCAAAACATCTGGTCCGGCACACTTGAGATCCCCGACAAAAATAAAACCATTTTCCAGAATATCCAATATGTTAGAATTTGAAAGTGCTAGAAGGAAAATTAGTGTATCCTTGAAAGTAAGACTCGAAATTTAGTGTATTCTTATTTATACTCGGAATGTAAGACTTCAAATTCAGAAGGATAATAGAAGGGGAAGATGACCTACAAGCTGAACAGCCAGAAATATGAATAAAATATCTCTGGTTACAAAGAACCGAAACTTTAAGGCCCGCCACTTCCTATCAGCCGCAACATGAACCCTCAAATGGTAAGGGGCCTTACAAGTTGTACAATGTGCAAATGCAAACCCTTCCTGCAAAAGAAATAGAGTGATGATATAAGTTTAGTACACAACAATGGAGTAGAAGTGGATGCGGCATGCGGCTTGAACTCGACTACTTTAAAATGATAAACTGAAAATCTTCACAAAGAAGATGAAATTGGTCTAGAACAGGTCAGACCCAACTGGACATGTCAGACAAACTTGAAAGTAACATTATTGATACCCAATTATACCAAGAGGTTGTAAATTACTAAATTTCCCGAACCAATAAGCCAGTTTGCAAAATCTGATAGAGTAGTATGCTTTATGATATGGTTATATTAGTCCTCCATGTATAGGAGTCTTACATTCTAGTACATTAGGATCCTATATACAGGACCTCACCTCTTGAAATTCTTCACCTTAAGCAATCAATACAATCATGTTCATCATTAGTATTGCATTGCTTACAACTTTCTCTCCAACAATCTCTAAATACTCTCAAAAATATATTCGAGTAAAGTAAATCTACGGATATTGTTCGTAGTACTTGACTGCTTACAGAGCCCTGATGCTTAGTACAAGAATCCACTACTCTTCAGAATAACATTTTGTCGCTGAAAACTTGAGATTCAACTTCAGAACACCATACCACCAAAACAAAACAAAAGAAATAATCTATGATATACGGAAAAAGAGAATGGATTGTTTTTATATTAGTCAACTGAAATGGGATAACAGCAACAATCTCATCAAGAACCCATTTACTAGCTCCAGTTGGTTGAATGTTAACCTAAACTTACCCATGACATTTCACTTCCATAATATGAAGACACTAATGGAAACCTCATAGAATAGAACAGGTTGAACTCTAAAGAAAGAAGCGTATTTGTTATAGCTGAAGAGCCTGAGATTTACTAACTGGATCCAACCTTCACTGCCCGCCAGTGGTCCAAACATTGACGATGAACATACTTTGATGTCCCTTTGCACTTGCAAGGAGCAATAAAATCTCTACCTGTTGAAAAGCGGAGTAAAATGATCATGGACTAATAACATCTTCTACTTAATCGTAGTTCACTCAATGAAGTACCAAAACTGAAACTTCTACTGGAATGCCACTGATTCAGCTAAACAAAATTTACTTGAGATAAAATATAAATACTAGAAGAACTAAGAAGCAAATATCTAGGATACCCAGTTTAGCAACTGCATTACAATAATTTACCCACTTCTATCTTTACAGTGAAATCTTCAAACTACAATTGAAGGGTGAAGTACTCAAGTTCAAGTTGAAGAGCCTACACATTCAAAAATTAAGAACTACCGATGTAATTCATGTCATACAAAATGCAAAATCTTCTTCAAAAACTACAGCAGACGTAAAAACCCAAACCCATAAAACGAGCGAAATGCAGAATATAGCGGAGGCAAATTACCATCAGTTTCGAGGCAAATTCGGCACTGAATTTGATCACCGGGCCCTGCTTCCAGGTCGATCTCGCTAGGATTCCCGATCGGAGCCGGCGCAACGAGAAGCGACGACTCGGCGTGATCGGCCATAGACTTGAAAGTAGGTGGATAAAGTGATACAACAGTTAAAGCTAGAATGGAAGGATCCGGAGACTGTAATTACAAGGCAAGTTCATGAAAAGAACCCTACTTTGTTCTGATTCTTCTCCTTCCACAATCAAATTTCCGCTGATTAATCTTCGCCGAAGGGATTAAGCACAATCGGTCTGTCTAATTCGTCAAAATAAATAATGGCAAGTACAGATATAGAATAGAAGTTGATAATTTGACAAAAAATATATTTTTTTTGCCAAAAAAGTAATTTTTTTTTTTTGGTAAACAAAAAAAGTAATGAGTTATCCAATCACTAGCAAGTAATTATCTTCACGGCCTCTTTCTTCCTCCTTCCTTCAACAGTTTGACTGTACTGAATCGAGAACCTAGCAACGCTGTTGGTGTTGTTCAATGGCGAAGAACAGCAAAGGCAAGAAACCCGTGCCGAGCAAAACCAAACCTGCAACCCCTGCCAAGAAGGTTATCTACAAGAAATCCAAAATCGAGAAACGTTCGAAACCTGAATCCGACTCCGAGCCTGATTCCGACAAGCTCCTCACGTTGCTCGAACCCTACGCTAAGGACAAGCTCGTCGAGCTGATTGTTGATTCCGCAATCAAGCATCCGGCTCTGTACGACCACATCCTGGAGGCGGTGGACGGTGACGACACACACCGCAAGATCTTCGTCTTTGGCCTCGCGTGGAACGCTACGCAAGAAGATGTTCGCTCAGTGTTCCAGCCGTTTGGCGAGATCGAGACGTGCAACGTGGTGAAGGATCGGGCGACGGGCAATTCCAAAGGTTACGGCTTCGTGCTATTCAAGACGCGAAAGGCCGCGTCAAAGGCGTTGAAGGAGCCTCAGAAGAAGATTGGGGGTCGGATGGCGTCTTGCCAGCTGGCTTCGGTTGGTCCTGGATCGGCGGCCAAAGCTAAAGAGCCCAACAATGCTTCCAATGCGCCGGTGAAAAAGGTTTTCCTGAGCAACTGTGCCAAATTTCACATTTTTAGTATTGAAATTTGCAAGATTCTTGCTGAAGTTACCGGCTTCTTGGAGAACTTAATTCATGACCACAAATAAGAAAGTAGCATGAAAGAATTGGCCTGGTTGTTATTTTACATTGTGCAATTGGACCGTCTAGGTTGAATTTAGAGCTTGTAGCTGCGCTTTTTGTTCCTTTAAATAAAGCTTGGCAATTGCTGAAGCAGCTATCTGCAAGTTCCAAAATTCTAGCTTTGATTAGGACCCTTCATTTTCTTATTAGCTCAAATGAGTTGCAGTCAGTTCTTGTTCAGTACTATTGAAGTGAAAGGTCATTTGATTTCCTAGATTGTTTTAGCATGTGCATTTCTTGAGGAGACCACTTTGTCCTTTTTTTTACCATTGATTTATTGTGGTGAATTCCTATAATAGTGTTTTACCTTTTCACTTGTAGAATGTTGGGGTTGTTGATCCAAAAGGGAAGGGTCAGGTTGTGGTGCAAGGCCAGGTCCAGGGGCAACATTTGCCAGTTCAATCGCAACAGGCACATTTGATGGCAGCAGTTGCAGCAGCTCAGAACCTCGCATTGTTCAGTCAGCACCAAGGCTTGAATGCAATGTATGGTGGATTCTTAACAAACCCTGGTGAGGCAGGGTTTATGAACCCAGCCCTGGCAGGGACCCTCAGTCATGGTTCTTTGGTCCCGAGTTACAGTGGTTATGGCCAAGGAATAGCTACAACTGGAACAGGCCAACTGGGTCCAATGCGGGGAAGTGGTGGTTCTCTTGTTGGAGCTTATGGACTATATGATGGGGATTCAACGGGAACAGTGTCCCGGCAAAGATCATTGCAGATTGGACAGCAACTGCTTTCTAGGAATAAGGGAGCCAATGGATATTTCACTGGGACTACATCTTCTTATAAGTGGTATTTGCTCGACTCTATGTCTATTACCTTAGATTTCTCTGAGATTGTATTTCATGAGGTTCTTGGTAGTGCTAATGTTTCGCGAATAATTGATACCATAAATTTTATCATTGAGCCTTCATTTGCAGCCAGAAAATGTCGAATATGCGTAGTCTATACTTCTCTTGCATGTGGAAATTCTAGTCACCTGAGCGTTATTTCTAATTGACTAATCCGGAAATGTCTGATTATTTCCAATTTGATTCTAATTATAAGCCCATTTCATGATTCTCTTCCAGTTGCTGTAATTCAAATTCATCCCCCTCGTATTTTTCCACCTTGCCCTTTTTCTGACCCATTGTATTAGTGTTGTCATATAGTTATCTTACTGCAGTTCCTTTTCAGCTGACAATGATCACTTTACTGCATTAGACAAATCTTCTTATCTTGTTAAGTATAACTTTGGAGAGCAGATCTCTTTTAAAGTGTTGTTGTAAGAAAACAACTAGCACGACAGAATGTTTCCTTCACATTGAGAGGATCTTGTTGTCTAGACAAATTACTGTAGCTTGTTAATTGTATTTTCATAGAGCCAGTCTCTTCATCAAAATATTGCCGTTCACTAAAAGTTCATAGACAAGGTAACAGAAAAATTACACGTGATTATAATTATACATGTACTTTATTTTGAAGAAAAAAAACCAGTCCAGATCATCAGTGTTGTAAGAAAAATAAAGGTATTTTGTTTTTGACGTTCCCTAGCTGCCATAATTTCTTATATAATTTTATTTAATCTTTTAAGTTATAACTATATATATATATATATACACACACACACACACTAAGAGTTACTCCTCTGCTTTATGAGTATGTACTTTTTGAGCTTTGACGTCTCTGTCTAATTGGATTTTTCTTTTTGGTTATCTTTGCTCCTGTTTGAAGCTTGTCTTTCAGCTATTAGAAATTTGAACTCTGGAAAAGTCATTCATATGTTTCTGGTTTTGGATCAATTCTAATTTGTGTTCTTTCATTTATTTGTATATTTATTTTTAGAGTGACATATCAATGTCATGAACTATGATGCATGTCTCGCTGCTCATATGGGCGCGGCAATACTGCTATCACATTTTATTATCCTCTACATTTTATTTTGACCATATGCTTTTCTGGCTCCTTCGGATTCTAGAGTTTCT
This sequence comes from Clarkia xantiana subsp. parviflora, assembly GCA_036873135.1. NCBI lineage: Eukaryota > Viridiplantae > Streptophyta > Magnoliopsida > Myrtales > Onagraceae > Clarkia > Clarkia xantiana. The sequence continues at coordinate 19,835,786 of JAPTYO010000003.1, forward strand.
ATCAAATAGAAATGATATGCCACCAACTCATTGAATTATTAAAAATAAAAATAAAAATTGTTCTTTCATACTTATTTTATGGTGAATATATCAAAGTAAGGCATGACGGGCTAGTCTTTATTCTTCGGAAGCCTCAGTGGAGGACAATCTTTTTAACACCTTTCCTTTCCTATCCTACTTCATTTTCTTTTTGTTTCTTGTTTTGAATTTCAGTTGAGATCCTCTTTATCTCTCGATTCAATTTGATTTTGCACTCGTTTTTTACGTGCTTGGGATTGGTTTGCAGATGGACGGTGCTGAACTTGAGGAGTAGTTTCATGTGCTCTTTGAAGATACTTAAGAACACTTTAATTGTTCATTCTGTGAATTTAATGTGCCCTCCCCTTATCTTTCCGTGGCATGTAGTTTGTAACTCCGAAGATACAGCAAACCTTTAATACTATTTACCCTTATTTTATAGTAGGCCTCTTTTTCTTTCATTTGATTTCTGCAGACTTTGGCAGTTGAGGCCACTATTTTCTCCATATTGTTGATCGGTGTATAATATTTTATGCTATTTTATCAACTATATAGTATATCTTCGATCGATTTATTTGGTGATTATCTTTTTCTCATGGCCTTCTTCTGTGCAGTAACTGTCCTTTGTGGTATTGAGGAATTAATTTGCCATTTCCTTTCCCATTTTCAATTGGCTGTTTTAAAGACTTCTAATATTTACTTTTAATTTATTTCAGTATGCTTGCAATCTTTGACTTATTAATATTACCAGAATCCCTTTGTTGAAGTTCATAAGCATTTTATTTTTTCGGTTGCTAGAGTTTTTGCACTGTCATTTTTAATGGCTCAATCAGTCAAAAGTTTCTCTGTTACTGTATTAATCATCATTTTTTCAACTTCTAATGTCTCTTTGGCAGCCTTCAACCGTATAAGTCTATTTTTCTTTTTCTAACGCAGCACATTGCTGCTCATGCCTCATACTTTGAATTGACTGTACAAGTTAGTGTTGAGTTCAATCTGAATCATTCTTTCTGTATGTTCTTTTAACTTGATTAGTGGATTGGAAAGTGCATTAGCAGTAAAGCATAAATCTGCAACCAATATTTTCCCCTCTAATACATATAGAAATGCCTAGTCCATATATTATTTTGAGAAAGTCTGAAAAAGTCATTCATATGTTTTTGGTTTGAATATTTACACATTTGTGGAATTTATTTATGGCTTATATGGTAAGGTGGTCAGCTTAGTGGCTCGATGCTTAAACTAACGGCCTTGAAATCTTACGTTTGATTCACATCACATAGGTCTGTGTCTTGTCTTCTCCCATTGCAGTTGTCTTCATTTTTGTGTCTCGCCCCTCCTTGGTGTCGTTTACTCTCTCTCTCATCCCGCCATTATTTTCTCATTTTTTATCTTTTCTCATACTTTCTGCTTTGTTGATTTAATTTTTTCGTATAAAAAAAAAATGAATTTTTGGTTGAGAAATGTAGACACCACTGGGGTAGTGATAGACAACTCCTATACACTTTTACTTGTATAACAAATTGATTAGTTGGTGCTGATGAGACAATAAGTAGGAGTAGGAGTTGTGGTCTTGCATTGTGGATGTTGTAAAGGAGTATGTATGTATAAAAGATGCAAGTTGTAGCCCTGTGCTACCTAAGTATAAACAGTTTTTATGTTGATATGCTTCCTACCAGCACATGAGGTTAGTGTAGTATTTTGATGAGTCTAGGTAAAAAAGAGATCATCTTGTAATATTGATCTTATTAGGACCCTTAGTCAAGAGTATTGTCCTCCTTTTGCAATTCAGCTTTCTGTTCTAGTTTCTGGTGTGGATAACATTGTTAGATAGATATCAGTGTGTAATATGGTGGGTTAATATTATTATTACTGCATTCTCATGGATGGTGCCCAATACAAGCTGGCTGCTGCTAGGGTAAGTATTTTTATGTTGCTTCTCCTTTCTTTCCATCTAGTCTTTTACTAATCTCTTTAGGTCTTCAAATTCCAGGTTTCTGTTTTTTTCTCTTCTCATCCTTTTTATTATCTGGTATGAGATAAGTGAAGTACAATTTATTGTGTTGCCTTGATGAGGGCAATCTTGGATAATGAAGTTTTGAGAATGATGGATGGATGGGTCTTTATGGGTAAAGTGAGTTAGGCAAGAGTTGTGGAAGTTGTTGATATGAGCCTAGCTTTACTTTGCTTAACAATAAAATGAGTACATTTAGCTGCTTAGTGAGACTGGGTTGGGCTAGTGATATGACAGTTTCTCGGGCTTGAGTGTTACAATCAAATTTAGAGTCTATGGCCCATCGGTGACTGATTAATAATAGTCAGGGGTGTCAATGGGTCACGGGGCTTGCAAACCCGTGGGTTCTGACCTGATTTTGCTCAGTGAACCCGCATCATGTGGGATATGGGATGAGTCTGGGTTTGGGGTTGTGGATCCCCGCGAACCCGCCCTGCCCGCACGTGTGTATCTTATATCATATGTATATTATATAAAATTATAGGGGTAATATAACATATAGTTAAAACAATTAAGAATATGATGAGTCTGATGTGTTTGGTGATTTTGATTCGAATTCGGATTTGGAGTTGAATTTGTAATTTTTTATTCGAATTTGGAGTTGAATATGAATACGGTGAATTTATAGTTTATGATTTGTGATGATAGACTATATCCCCTCATGGGGCGACCCATGAGATTTCGCCCCGCGAAATAGATAGAAAGAATATGGAATAAAAGAAAATTAACCCGCGAAACGGGTTCGAGATTGGTCAAATCCGCTCTGTCCATTGACAACTCTAATGACATCTATAGAGTCGAATTATGTCATCAGCTTGAATTTATTCATTCCATATATGGGTTGGATGACGCAAAACCAGCCATTGTTAGTGGCCAACCCACTACTTCCACAATTGCTCACTCATTTATCAACTAACCAAAAGCAACCACGTAATAATGTTTCCATATCCTTTACGTGTTCGTCTGCTACGACTATAAATTATTTTAAGTGTGGAGTAGTTCGTAAAATTGCTACAGATATTGCAATTTCGATAGATTCTCTAAATCACCCACGTCAAATATATATATATATATATATATATGCAAATAGACTATTTTTGGAATTTGCTCATAATTTGGACTGCAATTTTGCCAATTTATTGATCTCCTTATCCATTCTAGACTAGTTCAAGTGCGGCGAATCGATTATCTCAATCAAACTAAAACTCGAGATGAAAGAAAATAGTACGTATAGATATATGTGTATTGACCAAACCAAAGCAAGCATTAATTAATTAATAAATATTAAGTTAGTAAATAACTAGACTGAAATATACTTTTCTAATTATAATTGGATTTCAGAATATCTAATTGTACGGAAAATGTTTTACGTGCCTGAACTCTCGCATATTCCGAATATGAGAGGAAACATGAATGCTATGAAAGTTGCATAAATTTACACATAAATCAGAAATATAAGATATTAAATATTATTAGAAAGCTTTCAGATCTATTTTTACATAAATAACTATTGTTTTTTTTAATCGGGACACTTTTCAATTACGATATTTAAAGTTAGAACATATCATTGTAAATAAAAATAAATAAACATATATGCAGCACCATATTAATACATATTTTAGTAAAATAAAAGTACATAATTATATGTATTAAAGAATAAATATTATTTCGTGATTTTGAGCGCTTTAAATATCATAATTTCCGTTGTGTATTGTCATATGATGAAAATTTTGAATTTTAAGTCATAGATTTTAAAATTAAATTTAAACCTCGAAATTGTGTAGTTAGACATTATCGATGTAATTTAATCATACAAAATCATATTTTTATACCAATATATAACTATATATTTTTTTTCCCGAAATGTCAATATAAATAGTTGCATTAAATCATCACAAATAGTAACTAATAATATTTTAGGAGATTATTTAAAAATGATTACACAGTTGACTCGATCATTGATTCACCAATAATGGAAAGTGTGCCGTCCAGAATAATGCACGAATTCATGTCCCCCATGCAAAACCAAATTGTTTGGAAAATTAATCATCTATTCTTATGGACCCTTTCATGTCCTTTCAAGTTTCCACCATAAAACGGATTGATTTTAGTTTTTTTTTTTTATGTACGAAATAATTAAAATAAATAATGGTAAATTATAATAAAGAAATACCACATGCATAAATTTTGTTTTGGGGTAGACGATAATATTTTTATTTAATCATCTATGTAATATGATATAATTATTCCACGGTTCATTTTTAATCAAATTAAGAGTTCAACACATACTTTACAATTTGATTTGATGCGAATAATAATTATTTATTAATGTAAGTATAAAATAATAAACACACTACATATGCTTCTTTTACGTATAAATGTGAATAAGTTTGTAGAATAATTAAAACCAAAAAGGTAAACTTACAAATATTCCAATGGGACTAGTTGGAGAATGTGAATCTTTCGTGCCTAGTTCATTATTATATTCTCCATAATAGAGATATGGACGTGGAGAAAAAGAAGCAACAATAATTTCATAATTGTTATTTTTTTCATTAATAATAAATAATATGACGAAGTGATTTCTGATCTGTAGCTTTATTACCTTTTATGATTGTATTAATTAATTATAATAACGTGGACTTGTTTGTGTTATAAAGCTATTAGGCTTTGGCCACATCTAGCTAACTTTTAACTCTATAATCTATATAGCATTGTGCAACTAAAACCATGACTCACTTCTATATATATGTTGTATTCTACCAAAAAAACTTATATAAACTTATATGTAATCTACCATTTAATTTAATCGATTTAAGCCTATGTTCCATGTACGAGGGCTAATTACATTTTCCAGTTATTTATGTTTACTAATATTAGTTGTTAATTCAAACTTGTGATATTGAGTTATATATTTTTCAAAATGTTGATATTTAGATTGACTAACTAAATTGATAGAAAAGTGATACAGTTGGTATTCTTTGCTATGCCATAAATTAATTAAAGTGCTAGATCACGCTATTTACGAACTGAATAGATGCGAATAGTGATTAATATATAATAATTACTACTCGCATCTAATCCGTCCGTAAAATATAAAATAGTGCTATAAATAGTTTTTATTTTAATAGTTTGGTGGGGTTTAAACTCAATGCTTCTGAATAATGTCATTATTATTATTATATATATGCTTCATCTCTTTTTATTTTGTTCTCTGAAAAATAAAACTTTGTAAAAGTGTTTTTTTTTTAATCAAAGGTAAATTTAAAGTTTCATACCTTATCACAAAATGATTAGACAAAAACGTGCCCCGGAAGATTTCCTCATCCCATACAACTCCTCCTTAATAATTATTTAATTAGTGGCATCTTTTACTTCTTTATTTTTTGAATATAATAATTATTAATTATTATATAATATAAATTATTAATAAGCAGTGACGTATTTAACATATAAACTTACCCCCTCTTTTAAAAAAACCTATCCATCCATATATATCATAGATGTCGCGTTGCGTGGTATATTATATGTATTGATGTTGATTGATATATAAATATTATTATAGAAAATAATATTGGCCCTTAGGGTTTCGAAAGACAAATTAAAAGTTATATATGATTAGGTGGTGGTAGTGGCCAAGCTTCCAATTAAATACAGATGACTTGGACTATTGCATCCCATTTCCAACACATTATTTTGTTCTCATTCTACATATCCCTATCCATTATATGTATATATATATATATATATATATATATATATATATATATATATATATATACACGTTCGTAGGTGTAAAGTACACTTTCTCTTCCATGCTTAATTACTATAATATATGATTAAGGTTTACTATAATTTTACTCACACTTGACAACGAGACAATTCATCTACACTACATTTCGTGTTAGAATTCTTTGCTTTAAGGTTTTCGGCTCTTTTTTTCCACTAAAAAAGACGGTACGTAGCAGGAACGAAGTCATGATTTTTATTTAAAGAGTAAGAATCGAGTTATATACAAATAATTAATATAAAAAACTTAGATGCCAAATGTAAAAATTTAAAAGGTCATGAGTACCGAGAATTATTATAATTTTTAAGATTAAAATTACACATCGTCAAAAGTTGAGTGGGCAATTGCACCTCTCATCCCTAGTAGCTTCGTCCATTTGTATTAGTAGCTAGGGGAGTAAACGAGCTGACTCGAGTCGAGTATCCGTCAATCTCGACTCGTCTTAATTAGTATTTTTCAAGCTCGGCCGAATTCTAATTTTGAAACTCGATCTCGAGTCTAAACTCGACATAATTGAGTTTGGCTCGACTCGGCTCGTTAACCATTTCTTTATTACAATAAATTAGCATTTTTCATGATTAAAAAAATCGAGCTTGGCTCGACAAGACTCGAACTCGGTTGACTTATGTAATAATTTATAATTAATTAGTATAAAGTAAAAATAATAATAAGAATCAAGTTCGGCTCGACTCAATTTATAAACTCGAACTCGAAACTCGTTTAGGCTTGCGAGTCACTCGAGTGGAGTATTATCAAGCTACCCGACACACCAAAAAGCTCGACTTAGCTCGAATTTTGTCAAGTCGGATTCGAGTTTTGACCGAGCCGACCCCGAATAGCTCACAAATAGCTTGACTCATTTATACCCCTAGTAGTGGCGACCCAAGACCCATTCTGCTGCGTAAAGTTCGGACTCTACTGCTCACGGTATGAAATTTTTTATGGCTAGACTTAGTGAACAACTAGCACATGCACTGTCACCATCAACTTATACCACCAGCAGCCTAGTATAAATTTAAAATGTTCGTCTGTTTAAGTACAGTTTTACTCGCATTTTTATATGTCTGACGCAGTATGTGAGTTAAACGAGACTCGGGGCCTATCCGAAAAGGAATACAGTACTATTTTAATCAGATTACCACAAAGTGACTTTCCGAATAATTTAAGCTTAAACTTCAAAACTAAACCAAAATAAACACTCTTTAACCTTCTTTTTTTTTTTTTACAAATTAAACACTCATTACATGTGGTTTTGGTACTAATCCAGTAGTACAAGTTGTAGACTCTAGACTCCTTAATTGCCTACAAAATCTAGCCCTTCTCATTTTTACACAACTATTCCCGAATATACAAAATTTGACTTCGTAACCTATAAATATTTGGCCGTTACAGCTCAACAGATAACGACCCCACTCCAAACGACCCCTACTGTCGTGTACGGCACGCGCTGTCCCTCATCCTTCTTCCCGCGGATTCTCCCGCCACGCTCCCGCTAGCGCGTTCAATCCACCTTCCAATTTAAAATCCGTAAAAATCCAATCCACACCTTATCTGAGCCGCAAACCTGTCGCCGGAAAACACTCCATCCGGAGAAACGCGCCGATGTGGCGTGACGTCGCCGCCACGCTGTACGGATGAGAAGGTCTTTGAAGCGGGCTCTGTAGAGGAGTCTAACCTGGTGCGCACATCAGCGGTAGTGGAGAAAGTTTCATCTTTTGACTCTGTAGCACCCTCCTTATGACGCATATAATATATATGCAGATAATGTATACATATATATAATAGTCACTTTACATACACTGTATATATATATATATATATATATGTATGTATAATGTAATAATAATATATAAGTGAATGGGATATCTACAAAAATTGATGCTAATCATGGTATTATCTTAATCGGAAATACTAGGAGAGGGAGTCAGAGAGAGAAGAGAGTAGAGAGAGAAAGTGAAAGAGTTGTTTTATTTTATTGCGACACCAAATTGTGATGCTTGCTCGGAGTCGAGGCCGGAGATGGTGGAGGAGCATAGGGTTTCGTGGTGCAGAAGTAGCGCTTTGATTGAATTTGAGCGGGAAATTCTTTTGGGGACTGGACTTGATTGAAACTGGGTGCAAAGGTACCATTTTTTTCTGATTCTGTGACGGAGTAGACGAAGCAGTTGGAGCTTTGGGCGATTGAAAACGGAATCTTTCCAATTCCCGTAGATTCTATTTCGCTATACATTGGTATGTTAGTTGATTGTGTTGTTTGCACGGAAGAATATGTTCTGTTCGATTATTGAAGGATATTGTTGCTTACTATCTCTTCGAATTTCGCATCCAGATTTTGGCGTCTGTCTGTTTGAGGAGCTTCATTTCTAAGATTGTGTTTGCTGAAGTTGAAAATGAATTAGTGATTTCTCTCTAGTTGATGCTACTTCCAAATTGAGTTGCTTCTTTGTGGTGGAGTTCATTTCCTTTTCTTGTAGTGGCCCTGCAGCTCCTGCTGTTTTCAAACTTGTGCTAAGGAAATTTTCTTCTTATAAGATTTATGGATAAAAAAAAAGTTTTTTTTTTTTGTTTTCCTTTTCTGATTCATATCATGTTATCTAGAATGAACATATGCATAAAGCTGCTTATATTGCACTTGTTCTTTCCTGTAGACTCAAAGTTAAAATGGGTCTTGATATTTTTCACCATGAGTACATTTCTGGAAAAAAAAAGGTGTACTTTTAAACCTGCATGACTATGGTGTAGCTTTAGTTATGACTATGGTCCTTCTGGGTTTTGACCATAACTCAGTTTACTTAACACTGCTTGTTGTTTATCATTTCACTATTGCTATGTACTTTCAATGCTTTTCATAGAACTGCTTTTTTCCCAATATCCTATGTAACACTTCCATTTAACAGTGTGTAGGTCATGAACTCTCCATCAACCCAATTCTTACCACCGAGAAGGATGGGCATGTATGAGCCCTTTTATCAAATGGGAATGTGGGGTGACAATCTAAGATCCAATGGCGATGTAGTTGCTCAAACATCTCTAATTGTACAAGTAGATACGAAACTGGATAATCAGGTGATTTTCTTTTGTAATTATCGGTTCTAAGATCCTAATTTGGACTAAAATTATTGCAATGCTGACTCTATCTTTGTCTAATATTTCTAGTCAGAGGATACATCCAATGGAACGTTGGGTACTCCTAAATATGATCAAGAAGCAAGTAAACCTTATGATAAGGTAAGAGCAATGATTCTATTCTTTATGTTTCATCTGTAAGGGCAAGGTAAGTGCTAATTATGTAAGAAGTAGCTTATTGATTCCCTTAATTAAGTAGCTTATTTTCTAAGTTATCTCTTGAAGGTGCAAAGACGTCTAGCACAGAACCGGGAAGCTGCACGTAAAAGTCGTTTGCGGAAAAAGGTAATGGACATAATTGTTGATATTAGTTTATTGGTATCAGTTTATGATCATTACTAGTTTTACAGGCCTATGTGCAGCAGCTAGAAAGTAGTCGTGTGAAGCTTATGCAATTAGAGCAAGAACTTGACCGTGTTAAACAACAGGCAAGTTTACTATTACATATGCTTTGCTTCTTGTTAGGAGCTGTGACTGAAATTCTCAAAGTAACAAAGTGCTTATACTACAGGGAGTCTGCGTTAGTGGGGGAGCAGATTCTAGTCCTTCAGGTTTTTCTGGAGCTGCAAATACAGGTTTATTGCTATCTCATTCTTCTTTTATGCTTTTGTTGATTCTGCAAAACCATTGGGCTAGACATGAGACTGGTTTCTAGAAATAAATTGAACAATTCCTCTTTTTAATAGAAGATTTGGTTGTATATACTTTTTTGGGTTAAGAACTTAAAAACAGTCTTGTTAGAGATAGAGATATTATATTGCTATCATTAAGGATAAGGAGCTATACTATATATACAAGTCTCTGCTCAACCCTAGAAGTGTCAAGGAATAATAGCTCTCTAATTGTAAGTTGGTATCAGAGCCTAAATTCTAACCTAGGTTCATTATTTCTGCCGGAGCCGCCAAATTCCTCCTTCAGTCCGATAGAACCCTTTGAAATTAGGGTTTATCTTTCAAAATTGACATCGCCAGTCACCTCAGAAGCTGCCGGCCGTCGCAACCAGTGTTCCTCCGGCGCCGTCTTCCTCCACACGCGCCGCCACGCGCCGCCGCCGTCTGAAGTTGTCTCCGGCGCGTGTAATTCACGCGCCACCTTCCCGGCCTCCGTTCGTCGTCGCGCTTCCGCCGTTCGTCTCGCCGGCCGATTCCGACATAATTCCTGCGGTGACTCACCGAGATCCGCCGTCACGCGCCGTCGTCCTCGCTGTCTCTGTTGGCGCGTGTAAGACACGCGCCACCTATCCGGCCGCCTTTTGCCGCCGCGCCTGCGCCGTTCGAGTCGCCGGCATCGTCTGACTTCATTCCAGGGGTTCAACTCCGAGTGCTTCTTCTTGTCGACTCTGACTTCATCACCTTCACAACTCATCAGATGCACCTTTCCACCAGCAGCAAGAACTTCAAGAATTAGCATCTCTTCAGGACTTACATCATCGTTTTCATTGCCTTGTCAACTCTGGCTTCATTCCAGGGGTTCAATTCTGACTTCATCGCCTTGTCAAATTCTTCCTTTTTGCTGAATCCTCGAATAAGCTGAAGTAGTACCTCCAACCAGACAGGGCTCTGAGTTCCTTGAATTGGTTCCTGTCAAGTGGTTAAAAAAAAAAAAAAAAAAAAAAAATTTCATTTGCTCTCGTTCAAAGTCATCTGGTTGGACTTCGTCGTTATGTCTCCAACAGAATACATCACTGTTTCTGTAACGGAATATAGTAGGCTTATGGAGTTTAAGAAAATTAAGGGAGCACAAGTTCAAGCATCTGCAACTACTAGTTCTACCGCTTGCATCTCCCAGTCAGGTAATACTCAAAATCTATGGATTATTGATTCAGGTGCTTCAGACCACATTACGGGTAACCTTTCCTCTTTTGACGCTATATCTCCATTAAACTCTAGTCATCAAATTACCCTTGCAAATGGCTCTAGAGTTACTCCCAAGGGAATTGGTACAGTCTCACCAATGCATTCTCTATCCTTGGAGTCTGTTTTATACATCCCTGGTTGTCCCTTCAACCTCATCTCTGTCAGCAAACTGGTACGTTCATTCAATTGTTCAATAACCTTCAGTAAAGACTCACTTGTTATACGTGAACTTAGTACCGGAAGAACAATTGCTGTGGGATATGAATCAGGAGGACTTTACTACCTTAAGTCACCCTCAATTATTTGTGCTGCAGAGTCTCCAAACCTTCTTCACGATCGTCTTGGTCATCCCAGTTTGTCCAAACTTCAGCAAATGGTTCCCAAATTGGATAAACTCAAAACACTACAATGTGAATCATGTCAACTCGGGAAACATATTCGATCTAGCTTCAGAAGTCATGGTGAAACCAGGGTCAATTCTCCTTTTTCTGTTATACACTCTGATATTTGGGGTCCTAGTCGTGTACCTACCTCTGCTGGGTATAAGTACTTCGTCACTTTCATTGATGAGTTCTCCCGTTGCAGTTGGATATATTTAATGAAAGAACGTTCCGAACTATTTCCAATATTCAAGTCCTTTTTTGCTGAAATTCAGACACAGTTTGGTAAAAAAGTCAAAATTCTTCGCAGCGATAATGCAAGAGAATATTTCTCGGGAACGTTTTCATCATTTCTGAGTCAACATGGAATTCTACATCAGTCCACATGTCCTCATACACCGCAGCAAAATGGTATTGCCGAACGAAAAAATAGGCATCTGATTGATACTGCTCGCACATTATTGCTCCATGAAAATGTGCCAGTCCGCTATTGGGGTGATGCTGTTTTAACAGCTTGTCATTTGATAAATAGAATGCCTTCGTCTTCCCTTGGTAATAAAATTCCATACTCTATTTTGTTTCCCAAGGAACCATTATTTCATGTGAACCCCCGTGTCTTTGGGTCTACCTGCTTTGTTCATGATCTTTCTCCAGGACTTGACAAACTTGCTGCACGTGCCATCAAGTGCGTTTTTTTAGGATATTCCAGGTTGCAGAAAGGATATCGTTGTTATTCTCCGGTCAAGAACAGATATTATATGTCTGCGGATGTCACATTTTTTGAAGACACGCCATATTTTCCTCCTTCCACAGCCGAGTCATCATCTACACTAGATGTGTTATCACTTCCTATCTTGAGTCCACCATCATTTCCGATACAAACTCCGTCTCCTCCAATTGAGTTAGAAATGCGTCTCTCTCCTCCACTTGTGTCAGAGGCTCCACAATCTCCTTCCGTTTTGATAGAAGAACCATCTTCATCGGTTGATCCACTGCCTCTTCTTCAATATCAACGTCGACAGAGACAGTCTACTGCAATAGAGACCTCTACAGTTCCTACTCCATCTCGAGTGTCTGAACCGACTACAGACCAGCCTGACTCATCCGAAGAGTTGCCCATTGCCCTTCGAAAGGGAAGTAGATCCACTCGTAACACTCATCCTATTTATAACTATTTGAGTTTTCATCGGCTTTCTCCATCCCACTTTGCTTTTGTTTCATCATTGTCTTCCGTTACTATTCCCAAAACTGTTCGTGAGGCGCTTGCTCATCCCGGATGGAAGCAAGCCATGATTGACGAGATGCAGGCCTTGGAGCAAAGTGGTACATGGGATTTGGTCCGATTGCCGCCGGAAAAGAAAACTGTTGGTTGTAGATGGGTGTTTGCTATCAAAGTTGGAGCTGATGGTCAAATTGACCGCCTTAAAGCACGTCTTGTGGCCAAAGGCTATACTCAAGTTTATGGTTTAGATTATGGGGATACGTTTTCTCCCGTAGCAAAGATTCCTTCTGTACGGTTACTTCTCTCTATTGCAGCTATCCAGCATTGGCCGTTGCATCAGTTAGATATTAAAAACGCATTCCTTCATGGAGAGCTTGAAGAAGAGATTTATATGGAGCAACCACCTGGATTTGTTGCTCAGGGGGAGTCAGGGCTTGTTTGTAAGCTGCATCGCTATTTATATGGACTCAAGCAATCACCACGGGCCTGGTTTGGAAAATTCAGCTCTGTTATTCAGAAATTTGGGATGAGTCGTAGTGAAACTGACCATTCTGTCTTCTACTCACACTCTTCTTCTGGTCTCTGCGTGTATCTAATTGTCTATGTCGATGACATTATTATTACTGGGAGCGATCATGAGAAGATTAAACAGCTGAAGACGCACTTATTCAGTCACTTCCAGACCAAAGATTTAGGGAGTCTTAAATATTTCCTTGGAATTGAAGTTGCTCAATCAACGAATGATATTTGCATATCTCAAAGGAAGTATGCACTAGATATTCTGGAAGAAACAGGCATGTTGGATTGTAGGCCTGTTGATAGTCCCATGGATCCGAATAGTAAACTACTTCCGAATCAGGGGGAGTTATTTGATAACCCTGAAAGATATAGAAGATTGGTGGGCAAATTGGTCTATCTCACTATAACTAGACCAGACATCTCGTTTGCAGTAGGGGTGGTCAGCCAATTCATGCAATCCCCCCGTGTTGAACACTGGCAGGCGGTGATGCGAATACTTCGGTATGTCAAGAAGGCTCCAGGTCAAGGGTTGATATATAAAGATAAAGGAAACACTGAAGTGGTGGCTTACACTGATGCTGATTGGGCAGGTTGTCCAGTAGACAGAAGGTCTACGTCTGGTTATTGTGTCTTTCTCGGAGGAAATCTAATATCGTGGAAAAGTAAGAAACAGAACGTTGTTGCTCGTTCTAGTGCTGAAGCAGAGTATAGGGCCATGGCAGTTGGTACGTGTGAGCTTCTTTGGGTCAAACAAATTCTTCAAGAGTTGAGGATTGGAGATAATAAACCAATGAAACTTTATTGTGATAACCAAGCAGCTCTACACATAGCCTCAAATCCAGTCTTCCATGAGAGAACCAAACATATAGAAGTCGACTGCCACTTTATCCGCGAGAAGATCGTCTCCAAGATTATTGCCACCGAATCTGTTAGTTCTAGTAATCAACTAGCTGATATTCTCACTAAAGCCCTTGGTGGCTCTCAAAGTCGGTATATTTGTAGCAAGCTTGGTGCACATGATATGTATGCTCCAGCTTGAGGGGGAGTGTTAGAGATAGAGATATTATATTGCTATCATTAAGGATAAGGAGCTATACTATATATACAAGTCTCTGCTCAACCCTAGAAGTGTCAAGGAATAATAGCTCTCTAATTGTAAGTAGTCTCAACTATAGGCCATGTTGCTAATCGTTGTCCCTAATTTAAAATGCTGATATTCAGTGTCTCAACTATTAGATTGGTTGATTTCCACATTTTCTCTTAAAATTGACAGAACAAAAACATGTTTTTTAAGTATTATATAAGCCTATATCATGAGCAACAAATCTGACACTTCGGAAATGTGTAAAAGACATGTTTTTGTTGCTTAAAACGTCAATTTTAGCGCCAAAACCAGTCAAAAAAGTGAAAAGCAAAAAATCTGATAGTTGGGTCACCGACTATCAACATTTTAAATCTGGGACTGCGATTAGCAACATGACCTATAGTTGAGACGGTTTACTATCGGCAATGGAAACTGGGTAGTTAGGATTGAAATTTTGTATTCTAACAAGTCTGATTTGATCATATTCCCAAATTTCATAATATTTGAAAACTGCCAAGATAAATGCACACACTCGATAACATAAACGATTCTTTCTTGACTCTACTAGATTCCGATTATTAATCATCGTTTTCTTCTACAATAAGCTCCAATATCAAGATCTCTGCAGGGATTGCTACATTCGACATGGAGTACAAACAGTGGGTCGAAGAACAGAACAGGCAGATATGCGAGTTCAGGAGTGTTTTGAACGCCCAAGCAAGTGATGTAGAGCTGCGGATACTAGTAGAGGGTGGCATGAACCACTACTTCGAACTCTTCAGATTGAAAGCAAATGCGGCAAAAATGGATGTCTTTTATGTCATGTCCGGTTTGTGGAGAACATCCTCTGAACGTTTCTTCCTTTGGATCGGAGGATTTCGTCCTTCAGAGCTTCTCAGGGTATGTCATTTATTCGGATGAAACCCATAACCTTATTATTCTTGCAATAACTAACGTTTAGGGTTTTGAGTTTAGGGTTTAGAGCTTCTCAGGGTATGCCTTTTATTCCGATGAAACTTCACACCTTATTATTTTTGCAGTAACTGACTTTTAAGTTCGATAACAGATCCTTATGCCTCAGCTTGACGACTTGACTGATCCGCAACTTCTCGAAATATGCAACCTTAAACAATCGTGTCAACAAGCAGAAGACGCGCTTTCGCAAGGAATGGATAAGCTGCAACAAACTCTGACCAACACCGTGGCGGAAGGTCATTTGGGCGATGGTAGTTATTTTCCGCAACTAGCTCAGGCAATGGAGAGATTCACTGATCTTATCAGCTTCTTGAGTCAGGTGATTAAGCTAATTTGGCTGCTTCTTTTCTTTTATTGTAGAGAGCACATGCTTACAATATAAGCTCAGTGAGGTTCCATACTAAAATTAAGTCGTGATAAACGTAGTAGCCCACCAACCTTACATAATCTCGTTTAAACTTTCTAATGCTTACTCGCATGTGGATACTAAATTGATCAAACAATAATACTCTTAACTAATGCAAAAATTGCATGATCACAGTGTGCTTTCTTAGAAGTCTTAATTGGCTACGTATCTTCTGCTTTTGATGACCTAAAAACAGTCTTAATTATAGGTCATGTTGTTAATTGTTGTCTTAGATTTAAAATGTTGATATTCAGTGTCCCAACTATTAGATTTGTTGTTTTTAAATTTTTTAAATTGACCAAACGATAATACTCTTAACTAATGCAAAAATTGCATGATCAAACTGTGCTTTCTTAGAAGTCTTAACTAGCTAAGTATCTTTTGCTTTTGACGACCTAAAAACAGTCTCAGTTATAGGTCATGTTGCTAATCGCTGTCTTAGATTTAAAATGTTAATATTCAGTATCCCAACTATCAGTTCTGTTGCTTCCACTTTTTCGACTGATTTTGGAGTTTTTTAAGCAACAAAAACATCGTGTTTTCCACTTTTCCGAACTATCAGATTAGTTGCTCGTAGTTAACGCTTAAAAAACATGTTTTTGTTCCGCCAATTTATAGAGAAAAATGTAAAAACCAACCAATCTGACAGTTGAGACACCGAATATCAGCATTTGCGGCATTTTTTACAGTTGCACAATAGAAACTTAAAAATGCATTGCATATGGCAGGCGGATCACATTCGGCAGGAAACTCTCCGGCAAATGTCTAGAATCCTAACCACTCGACAAACTGCACGGGGCCTACTTGCCCTTGGGGAATATTTTGAACGACTTCGAGCCCTCAGCACAATCTGGGCATCTCGACCTCGTGAACCAGCCTAAACAAGTCAAGTCTCATTCCTATTCACGAGACTACCGTTTTGATCCCGGTAAGTTTCACAATTCTTGGGCTAAAACACATTTGCTAGCCGAAATAAGCAGCCAAAGTTGCATGACTTGGAAACATGGCAAACCCAGAAACTGAAAGAGCGAGTCTCGGATGCCGATTTTTTTTATACTATAAACGCGGCATCGGACACCTGTAAAAATGTGTATAGCTAGCTCGTGTCGACGACGGTAGTGATTTTCGTATTTGTGTGTAATGTCTGGTTAGTATTTAGCAGTACGTGTTTGTAGTGCTATTGTGAAGAAAAACAGGAACATTGGTTGGTTGTGTATATACTACTATATAGGTGAGATCTGTTTTTGAGTTTTGTTTTTCTTGGGTTGTTGGTATATGGTTTGTTCTTGTTGGTGTCTACTAGTGGTATTTTGTTGTTCTTCGACTCCTGTTCTGCTGCGGTTGTCGTATTTTTGGCACTATGTTGTTTGGTCTTCTTGTTTTGCTGGTTCTAACTTTTGGTCTTGTTTGTAGTGGACACTCGGTGAATCAAATTAGTTACCTAGTTTTTTTTTTTTTTTTGCCACTAATTAGTTACCTAGTTAACCTTGTAATATGATATATTTGTTCAGTACGTCAATTTTTAACCAAAACATTAGGGGTTTCAAACACCGTTAGGCCTTGATATTCTGAGAATGAAAAAATATTCATGGTCTACAATTTATTATTTACTGACCCAGTTCAAATAGGGAGTAGTTTAGATGTGAAATAAGTATGTTATGGATACTGTTCTCTTGATGGTGGGCTTATTAGGCCATCCCATGAAAATAAGCAATGGAGGATATATGATGTCTTTAATGAGGAATGCTATGTAAAGAAATACAGAAATTCAATATATAATTGTATTCACTAAGAAAATTATATAAAACATGATTGTTGTACTAATAATATTGAAAATGTACAATATATTTCAAAACGATGATAATTGGTACTTTATTTAATTATCTGTCTAAAATGGTTATGACACATATTTTAAATGTACAAAATCAATTGAGTACTTTTAAAGTATCACAACTAATGATTTATACAAGGTTACAACTGACTCAAATCGAACCAGAAACGATTGAAGATCAATCAAGACTGAACACCATTGTAAATCTAGTATAAGTTATTATGTCTTGATTTTTATATTTATAATAGTATTTGATTAATTTTCTAAATCTAAAATGTATTCGACGAAAAATTTAAATGAATGATTGAAGTAAGTACTAATTAGCATTGTTTAACTCATTAGCATCTTTAGTCTCTTTTTGTTTTCTAGTGTTACCGGACCGGAGCGGCGATCAAACCGGATAATGGGCCGTTCGACCGGTCCATGTATTACCACACATCTGACATCTCCAATATACTAAGCCCATCTCCGATAATACCAAGCCCATCATCGATTACCGAAAGGCCCACGCGCGACTTTTGTACAACCACCAAAAAGTTTTTTTTTTTTTTGGCCAGTCAAAAAAGATTCAATATATAATAAATAAATATAAAAATTTAATCAAGAGTGTGCACTTCTATACAACTTAATTTTAAGTTATGAGATTAAATTTTCAGATGACTGAATAAAAATCATTTTTATCCATAACGAACTACGGATCGATTGTTCAAATATCTAATATGCTCGAAAAAAATAAGAAGTCCAAAACTTTACTTAGTGTAGTAGATATAAAATCACCCAACTAACTCATTCTTTTTATGTTATCTATTATATAATGGCCAAAGGCCATTTTGTAACTGTCAAATTTTTATATGATTATTTATATTACTATGGCAGAAACTTGGTTTTACACAAATACCCTTCTGAATATTAGTTGAATTAATTAATGTAATCAATTAACTTAGGGTTTCGTAGTAATTTGTTATTTCTAAATATTTGAAGAAAAAACATTACAAATTGTGACTACAAAGAATCGAACCTATGATTTAATGCATAAAAAGCACACATCTTTACCATCTATGCTAATAAAGTATTTATTACTTTCTTAATACTTAATTGTATTAAACGGTTCGAATATTTAAATTAACTTAAATTGTGAAAAAAAATTATATCAAGTTTAAATATAATCTAAAAATTTAGATGGACCGAGAGAAAAAAAAATCATTAGAATCGCATGATGATCATGTTTTGAAATTTAACTAACAATGTTAATGTATTTCTAATGCATATCGTTGTAAGTTCATGATGATACGTTAAGAACCAATATTATTAATACATTTTCACGAATAAATGTTATGATACAAATCATGATTTATTGTTGAAAAGTGGTTCTTTCATTTTCATTTTCCACTTTTAGCGTATTTTTATTATTTCAAAAAAATTTAATTGATTTTGAATAGTGACATAAATATTAGCCCTACTATTATG
The DNA here is from genome assembly GCA_036873135.1 of Clarkia xantiana subsp. parviflora. Taxonomy (NCBI): domain Eukaryota; kingdom Viridiplantae; phylum Streptophyta; class Magnoliopsida; order Myrtales; family Onagraceae; genus Clarkia; species Clarkia xantiana. The sequence goes on from JAPTYO010000003.1 coordinate 19,854,474, forward strand.
TGCATATACATCTACAATTGCAAAATATAATCAAATTAACTTTTTCTTAATTGGCTTAAGTGGTTTTTCATAATGTGTATATTAAATATACTAGTATATGCTAGAAGTGTGTGTATTGTCGTCTTGGGACATAATGAGTCTGGCTTTAAGGAATTACAAATGCATCATTAGCTCTGATAATATAAGAAGAAAAAAAATCACGCACCAAGGGATTCTTTGTTGTTCAACGAAAAATGAGCAAAAACATATACCCACCTACGATTTAATGCATAAAAGCCATACGTCTTTACCATATATATATGCTAATAAACTTTTGTTACTATCTAAATACTTAATTGTATTAACTGGTTCCGAATACTGAAATTAACTTAAATTGCGAAAAAAAATATTATATCAAGTTTACAAATAATCTAAAAATTTAAAATAAATTATAGATGGACTGAGAGAAAAAATTATCGGAATCGCATGATCATGTTTGGAAATTTAACTAATAATATTAATGTATTTCTAATGCATATCGTTGTAAGCTCATGATGATACGTTAATAGCCAATAATATTAATATATTTTCACGAATAAATGTTATGATACAAAGTATGATTTATTGTTGAAAATTGGTTCTTTCATTTGTTTTTCCACTTTTACCGTATTTTTATTATTTAAAAAAAAAACTTAGTTAATTTTGAATAGTGTCATAACTAAATTAGCCCTACTATTATGTACATATAAATCTACAATTGCAAAATATAATCAAATTAACTTTTTCTTAATTGGCTTAAGTGGTTTTTCTTAATATGTATATTAAATATACTGGTATATGCTAGAAGTGTGCGCATTGTCGTCTTGAGACATAATGAGTCCGGCTTTAAAGAACTACAAATTGCATTATTAGCTCTGATAATATAAGACCAAACCTTATTAAAAAAAATCACCCACCAAAGGGCTCTCAGTTGTTCAACGAAAAAGAAGCAAAAACACATTAAATGATTCTTAGTCTCTCGATCATTATTATAATTTTTTAATAATTTGTTCAAAACTTTATATAATATGTTATATTTTACATAAATTAAGTCAAATTTTTTTTTTTTTTGCAATGCTCACGTATGTCTATAATCGTAAACAAAAGTAAATTGATATTTTAATCCACTTAAGTGGATTTCCCTAATGCTTATACTAGATACCTGCGCGCGCTACGCGCGTGCGCGTTGTCTTCCTGAGAATGTTGTAATGACATCATTATAATGACTCCGAGAATGATACAAGATCGGCTCGATTCCTAGGATGATACAAGAACATAACCGTATTTTCTTAAAAAATTAAATTAAACTATGTAACATACTGTTATAATGAAAATAAAAAAAAAAAAATTCTAAAAAATTTAAAGTAAAATGCTCGAGGGACCGGGAGCTCTATAGTGAATGTTCTTGCTCCCGGTCCCTCGAGCATTTTACTTTAAATTTTTTAGAATTTTTTTTTAATTTTCATTATAACAGTATGTTACATAGTTTAATTTAATTTTTTAAGAAAATACGGTTATGTTCTTGTATCACCCTAGGAATCGAGCCGATCTTGTATCATTCTCGGAGTCATTATAATGATGTCATTACAACATTCTCAGGAAGACAACGCGCACGCGCGTAGCGCGCGCAGGTATCTAGTATATATAAAATCTGACACTTATCTTTATATGACATCCATCAATCATTTTAAAATGAAAATGTATGCCTCTAACGCAAAAATTAACATTAAAAATTGTTCAATCTTTTAACTATTCTTCCCAGATTGGTATAGTGACTAATTATTTTCTTATTAGTTGTATTCATACTAACTACGTAAATCAAAATACATTTCAAACAATACATCATTATATATCAGCGTATATAGACCTCTTCCATCTAATATTATACATACGTATAGTTCTGAACGGTTTCAGATACCTTGTAATTTTAAGGTATCCCAGAACTATATCAATATCAAACAGTTCATCACAGCCATTTCCCAAAATCAGAACTTATATCCATTACCCAGAATAAAGACGGGAACCGTTCCGGAACCGTTTAGATATAATCGGTTTCGGCTTTTTAGGTACCCGTTTGGAACCGGTTATATTCATGTATATACAATATATATATTATTACAAAGCAAGAGATAATGCAACAAACGTTTATATGGTTGTATATGTGACAACAAATAAAGCAGCTTGATTCACACAATAATAATATTATATACTACTCAACTGAAAATACAACTTTCCTAAGCGTATTAGAGAAGGTGTTATTATGTCATGAAACGGTACAATGTCTGGGGCAATTTCGTAATTACCCCAAGAATACATATTGTATGAGTATAGTATATGATTGCTGGCTAGCTGTCCTGTACTTGTGGTCCAGCAAGAATGTGGATTCACGGATCAGATAGATACTGCATAAGAATTAATTAAGCACAAAAATAGTGGTAACGGAATGTTGTTAGCTCATCCATTAAGAAATTAAAATGAATAATACCCCTTCATATATACATTTGGGTTAGTAGTAGTGTCATTATAATCATTATCTTATAATGTTCGGGCTTTTTTAAATTTTTTCCGATTAAACTTAATGAACAATCAGTACATGTATTGCTCCAGTCAACATAGAGCCACCAGCATTCTAGCATGTATAATCAAGAGGATGTTCCGTTAAATTTTGTTCTAATCAAATCAATGCAAGATAACTTTTTTTTCCAAAGCACTGCGATATAACTTCCAAGATGATTTTTAATATAGAATTTTGAAATTAAGCGGAAAAAAAAAAAAAAAAACTCTAACGACTAAACCACTTATTTTGATTATTGATTCCATATATATTATATTCCATAATCCTTAATTAGGGCCAGTAATAGTAGAAAATTCGGTAAAACTATTGGTGACATTTTAAGACGTGACAATATCATTGACTAAATTGTTTTTTTAATTAAACTTGCTTCTTCTTGACTCGAAACTAAAGAGGCTGTCCGTCACATGGAGTGACATAGAGATTTACATAAAGAAAAGAAAACAATAATCAGTACTACATTCTATTCTCTAATTACTTTTCCCTCTATACGATACAGCTAGTTCGACACCCATTGCAAATACAACGCACTAGCTAACCGGTATTGATTCCATCTCCATTTTTTTTTTAACAAAAGTTTATTTATACACTAGTGTAATCGTGTTTGTGGGTGTTTCTTGTTTAACATGGCAGATGTGTTCTGGTTTTCAGTGTTATAAATATGAGTGGGGCCGTGGCACGATGTATTTGGAGAGTAACAAATAATAAATAATAATAGTGACCCGTAAATAGAGATTTCTATCATACACTATAAGCACCATGCTTTTAATATATATATATATTATCCTAAAATCGAATCCTTGAATGAAATTGATATTATTAATAGTATAATGCAATATTATGTGTGGTTAAAAAATTTCATTTTTTTTTTACTTTTAAAGTTTTACATATATTACAATTAAATCTATTATAATAAAAAAAATAAAATAAAAAAACATCATAAAAACATAGTGCGGTTAGAGTATGGTAAAAAAATCTCGTAAAATAGCGGTGAGATGGAAATGAACGAATATCTTGGACTAGAGAGACAACTTGTATCAATTTTAACATGTCCTTCCACGATCATATATAAATTTGGACCGAATTTCCATATATTTGCCGGTTTCTTGATTTCCGTTATTTATTTATAATAATAATCAAGAAAGTAAAGAAGTGCCTAATTACGTGCAGAAATTAAGAATGACAGCTTCATTATTGGGTTCTAACTGTTTTGACAAGGTGGCAGCTCATTTGTCTAGATTAATGCATGCATAATCTAGTTATTTTGAACTAATATTATAAAACTCAAATTTGCAACAGCTTTCAATGGATATTAAGTTTGTGGTTTTCAACAAAAAATTTCCAAACACCTATCCTTTGGAAATATTTACTTTCCAACCTTTTTCTATCAAAAAATGTCAGGCTGTTAGAAATGTTTGAGAGAAACTACATGGGTTAACAAAAATTGAGGGATAAGTCCGAATTTTTTTTTTTTTTACCAGAAAAATGAATGGGCTAGTAATGACGAACCTAGGCCCATTCCGTTACGTAATGTTCAAGCTCTCCTGCTCACGGTCTGGGTTTTTTCCGACCAGACTTAGCGAACAACTAGAGCATGCATTGACTTCGTCAACGTAACCCCACCAGCAGCCTAGTATAGTCAAGAGGCCGGTCTGTTAAGCCCAGTTCTACTCGCCTCCTCATATGCCTGACGGCTGACGCGGTATGTGGGCCAGACGTGACCTGATATTCTTATATCAGGTCAACACGAGGTGACGCCCCTGAGGAGTTTCGAACCTGGGACCTCGGAGCCAAACCACTTAAGAGTAAGCACTCTCAAACTACTAGACCAACCACCGCTAGTGGTAGTCCGAAATTTTGTTTAAAGCGCAATAATTAAATTTAGGGGCAAACAATCCAAAAAACAAAATTTTAGACGCTAATATAAGGTTTTATACAACTAAATCGAGAAAAAGTACAATTTTAAAAGTTAAAATTACACATTACAAAGGTTGAGGGACCATAAACTCTGTTATTGAATGGATTTATTATTTATTTTTATTTTTTTACTGATTTGCGATACCGTTTGTCCAATAAAAATATACCTTATATTTAGTTTATAAGCACCGAAAGTATGAAAATAGAATGACGAAATTTGTAAGGTTTGGGGTTTTCTAATATATTGCGTAGTGATTAAAAAAAAAAAAGAATGACGAAATTGTTTACAAAAAAAGAAAAAGAATGACGAAATTTGTACATAAAATAAAGAAAGGGTTAAAACTTAAAACTATAGAAGCGGTTTCAACTATAGTCGTAGAATTTGTGTACCTTTCTACAATGCTTTTGGAGCACCATGCTTTTGCCACTAATTTTTTTTATTTTTCTATTGCCCTAAAGGTGAATCCCATAGGGAAATTGATATTATTAATAGTATGATACACATCTTAGGTGTAGTTAAAAAAATTCATACTTTTTCATACTTTAAAGTTTTAGTTATGTTACAATTAAGTCCACCATAGTATTAAAAAAACCAAAAGCATGGTGCTCCCAAAGCATAATAGAAAAATCCAGAATTTGTTGCTACTTTTCTTTTAACTGTGATTAAATATCTTAAGTAAATACCAATTTGTTGCTTTATAATTTTCGGACCTTTCTACAATGCTCTTGGAGCACCATGCTTTTGCCACTAATTTTTTTATTTTTATATTGCCCTAAAGGTGAACCAAATAGGGAAATTGATATTATTAATAGTATGATACACATCTTAGGTGTAGTTAAAAAAATTCATATTTTTTCATACTTTTAAAGTTTTAGTTATGTTACAATTAAGTCCATCATAATATTAAAAAAAACCAAAAGCATGGTGCTCCCAAAGCATAGTAGAAAAATCCATAATTTTCCGTCAAAATGGATGAAGAAATCTTATTTGGCATGAACGTAATATCAAATGTATCTTAATTTTTCTTCCACAATCAATTTAAACCTTGAAATTAAATGTGAAATTAATTTTAAAATGTAAGTAATATCACATTATATGACAAATGAATTTTTTTATATTAAAAGTTGACAGAAATATGAAAAAATAGTTGAAACAGAGAATTGAGACTGCTATTATATAAAATACCGGCTGACAAATTTATTGCTTAAGAAAAAAAAAATTAATAAATAATTTTCTTTATATAAGCATGCAAGACAAAGGTTAGGATAAGGATTAACAATGATCAACTGAACCCCAATAAAAAAGCCGGCACAGAATACAGTTGAACTGAAACAACCATAACTAACCCCCTATAAAATATATATTTACCCGAAATTTTAGCTCATGTTAGTTTCGACATTTTGACTTCCCATGTTATAATAAGAGGCTCAAATAATCCTCTTCATATTTGACTGGAAATTAATTTAATTTGTTTCTATAGACTATAGTTAATTAGTAGGGTATGTCTAATGAATTGAATTTTGGGACCTCAATTTTTATTTTTAAAACCAAACGGGACCTCAAATTTTAGTTTGGGATGATATAGAAAAAAAAAATATTAATAATCATTTTCATTGTTAATTATCAAATTGCTACTTAAAATTTGGACGCTCGAATAAATTGGTAGATGATTTTTATAACAATTGCAATTGCTATTGCTAGTCCGGATTTATCATGTTGACAAATTGTTAGCTTGTAAAATATTATATATCATTTGAACGTGACTGGCAATGTGGCTTGCAAGTGATTAAATAAAAATATAAAATCTGACTTAAAATGATGAAATTCTCTCATCGAAAAAAAAAATTATTGGAAATTTGGAACGTTTCTCATGTTATGATTATATTTTGTAATACTAGTTATGTGGATGTTTATCAATAACTACGTGGGTAAGAGCAACTACCTCATTTTATTTTAGTATTGAGATTTTCCTCTAACTAAGAGCATCCACAATGGTTTTACATAAATCGTATTCTTTAAAGTTGTCACGTAGACATTTATGTACACTTTAAGTAATACGTAAAGTTAAGACACACGTAAAAAATATTTGCTCTACAATCGTATTACTTAAACATATTCCTTAAATATATTTTATTATTAAATTTTTCAACAATCACCAATAAGATATTAACATTAATTATAAAACAAATTAATTTATAATTAAAAATTGTTTACGTAATATATAGTGCATTACTTATATTTAAGGAATGCTTTACGTAAAAACATAAATTTACGGTACCATCTTTAAGGAATGCTATGTAAAGCCACTGTAGAAAGTTTTTTTTTGCTTTATTTAAATAAACATGTAGGGCACGTTTGATTGCCGGTATTGCGATATCCTAATACCGGTATTAGCTAATACCGTGTTTGTGTCAACTTGGTATTGGTATTAGCTAATACTTGGTATTAGCTAATACTCAATTATAGAAGGAATTTGGTATTAATTAATACCATCTAAAAGTAAAGCATTAGCTAATATCAATCTCCTAATTACCAATTTACCCTTGTAATATATGGTAAACTCTCACTGTTTACATCGTAGCTTCGGGCCGGACCTCGTTTACATCGAAACTTCGGACACGGGTCGGGCCGAGTCATGTTCGGGCCGGGCTGGGCGGTTCGGGCCGGGCTGGGCGACTCGGGCCGGGCTGGGCAATTCGGGCTGTTCAGGTCGGGTTGGGTGGTTCGGGCCAGGCTGGGTGATTCGGGCTGGGCTGGTCAGTTCGGGCCGGGCTGTGTGATTCGGGCTGGGCTGGTCAGTTCGAGCCGGGCTGGGTGGTTCGGGCCAGGCAGGTCAATTCGGGTCAGGCTGTGCGGTTCGGGCCGGGCTGAGCAATTCGGGCTGTTCGGGTCGGGTTGCTTTATGTTGCTTTGGTTAGTTCGGGCTAGGCCCGGCTAGAACGGGCCGGGTCGGGCTAATCACTTTTTCAATTGTTTTGTACTATTTTCTTTATATATATATATACATATTTATACATTAGCAAAAATAGTTTTTACTATTTATACATAAATTTGATTTTTTTTTTTTTATGAAAAATATTATTTTAAATAATTGAAGTTACTTTTTTTTGTTAAATTTTATCTTTGTTAAATTAATCATATGTAAAATATATCTTCATTGAAAATGCAAGTAAGGGTATTTAGGTCTTTTAGTCATTGTATTAGGATATCCTAATACAAAGTTCATTCAAACATTATATTAGGATATCCTAATACATGGCTCAATCAAACATTGTATTAGCTAAGCATGTATTAGCTAAGCATGTATTAGCTAATACCGGTATTAGGATATCGCAATACCGGCAATCAAACGTGCCCGTAGGGTCCACATTTACGTAATCTTTACGTAATACCAATACCAATGTGGATGCTCTAAGAGCAAACCACGTAACCACTTATCCATTCATATTAAACAAAATATTTAACACAATACATCTACAACTGAAATATGAGCTAACAATTAGTTTAAAAAAAAAACTTTTATTACAATTCAAACTTTAGCAATAATTTGATAATTAACCCTTGGTACTAAATGCAAAAATAATTAATTTTGACTTACTAATTAAATTAACAAAGTGGTTGGTCCACAATTCGAACTAGTGTGACAGATTCACAACATGACCCAATTTAGTTGTTACTTGTTAGTGGGATTGGTTCAACGGCCCGATCCGACCCGATTGAGTTTTCAAAACAATAGGAAAACAGCTAAAAAATTCCCTCAAGATTCTCAACAACCTATTAATCAAGTTTGGCCCAAAAAAATTATATTATTTACAACTCATTTTATCAAAAAAATAAAAAAATTACAACTCATCATCAAAAAGAAAGAAAGAAAAAGTAAATGAATAGAAAAATATGACCACCACCTTCATAGTATAGTATTAGTATCTCTGATTTATTATTACTATAGTCTCTCTTATTTCCATTTCCAGTTCCCAAATTTAAATAAGAAACCCTAATTTAAAACCCCTCTCTGTATCTGTCTTTGTCGTCTCTCTCTTTCTCTCTGGCTAGTCGTGGTGGTCTACTGTTGTCTCCAATCTTCTCCAGTTCCATCTTCCAGATTCAGACTAGGGTTTCGTCAAATGCACCGTCGTTAGGGTTCCAATTTCCTCTCTCAAATGAAATGAGGCTTCCCCTCTCTCTGCTGCTCCGCCTCTCCCTCCTCCTCCTGCTCTGCCGCGCCGGATCCGTCGCCGCCGCCTCCGACGCCGCCATCCTCCTCGAGTTCAAGAAAGGCATTCAAACCGACCCGCTCCACAAGGTCGACTCATGGATCCTCAACCAGTCCGACCCAACGGCATGTCCGACCACTTGGTACGGTGTCTCCTGCACGGACGGCAATGTCACTGCTATCGTCCTCGACGGCCTCGACCTCGCCGGCGAGCTTAAACTCAACACACTCATTGGCCTCTCCAAGCTCCAAACACTGAGTCTCTCTGGTAACAACTTCAGTGGTCGGATCGCACCCACATTTGGCTCCATATACTCGCTACAGCGTGTCGATCTCTCCAGGAACAGCTTCTACGGTCCGATCCCTGCCAAAATCAGTAACATGTATAACCTCAACTACCTCAATTTGTCATCGAACAGGTTCTCTGGGGGTTTACCGGAGGTAATTCAGAATCTTCAGCAGCTCAAGGTTTTGGATTTGCACTCAAATGATCTGTGGGGCGATATGGGTGAGCTACTCTCAGAGCTCAGGAATGTCGAGGTTGTCGATTTGAGCTACAATGCGTTCTTTGGGAATGTCTCGATTGGTGTACAGAGTATTGCTAGTTTAGCTAACACGATTCAGTCCTTGAACTTGAGCTACAACAGATTGAGTGGTCCTTTCCTTGATGCTGAATCGATCAATTTGTTTAGAAATTTGAAGTCTTTGGACTTGAGTGGCAATGGGATTACTGGGGAATTGCCGAGTTTTCCCTCATTGCCCAATTTCCACGTTCTAAGATTGGGGAACAATCAATTGTTCGGGCCGATCCCGGGGGAGTTGTTTGGGACGTTTATCCCTTTGGAGGAATTGGATCTCAGTGGAAATGGGTTTACAGGTAACTTGTTTGATTCTTCTGGAAAAAGCAGTTTTCAACTTATATTGAATAGCAATTTTACTCTTTCTGCTTGCTTGGTGTTGTGATTGGGGGTTACTCAATGTTTGAGTTTTTCCGGGTTGAATGATGTTTCTATTTCGATTGAACACTGCCAACTCTTTAGAGTTGCATATTAGACCATTGAAGAATTAGAGGACTTGTTCTCAATTTGGAATTTTTTCCCTATAAATAATTATTTTTAGTAAATAGAATAATCCATTTTGTAGCTAGGCAAACCAATACTATTAAGATGTAATTAAACATGTCTGCATTGCTTATTTGTAGTATAACTGGTATCAATCTATTTATGTCAGTCTGAATTATGTTTTATTCTTTGTTCAGGTCAAATCCCTGTCATTAACTCTACGACAATGACTACTTTGAATCTGTCATCTAATGGCTTATCAGGCTCCCTGCCTAGTTTTATGGGAAAATTCATTTCGGTGGATTTGAGTGGAAACAACTTCGGTGGCGATATTTCTATTGTACAGAGCTGGGAGGCACCATTGGAATTTCTAGATTTGAGTTCAAATCATCTTTCAGGAAGCTTACCAAATATGAGTTCACTATTTGCAAGGCTAACTACTCTCAAACTGAGTAATAACTCCTTAGTGGGCGCTTTACCTTCGCTACCCGGAAGTTTATCAACTTTGGATCTCAGCTTAAATGAGCTTGATGGGACGATACCTGAGGTATTTTTTCTATCAACTTTGAAATACTTAAACCTTTCCAGGAATCAAATAAGTGGATCGATTCCTCTTCAAGGTTCACATGCGAGGGAACAAGCAGTCTCTATGCCCACTGAACAACAAATGGAGTATCTTGATCTATCGAGTAACAAGTTATCGGGTCAGCTACCATCAGAAGTAGGTAACTTGCTGAAGCTCAAATTGCTTAATCTTGCAAGGAATTCACTTACGGGTCCACTGCCAAGTGAACTAGGCAAACTTACTTATTTGGAGCACTTGGATTTGTCTAGCAATCATTTTACTGGACATATTCCAGATAACCTTCCGGCCAGCTTGATCACATTGGATTTGTCAAAGAACAATATCTCAGGAGAGGTACCAAAAACATTGCGAAAGAAGTTCCCTTCTTCATTTAGAGATAATCCTTCTCTTCAAGGCGGTGGAGGGGGTAAGCCGCAACCTAAGTATGACGCAAATGTGCATGCTAGTCGTGGAAAAACCCGCAAAGCAAAGAGAATAGCGATAATTGTTGGTTCAGTGGGGGTTGCTATGATGATTCTCTTTGCTCTACTTGCATATTACCAATTCCAACACAAAGAGTTACACGGAAGAAGTGGGTTCGCTGCTAACCAGACTGTTGCAGCAAGGCCATCACTCTTTAAGTTCCAAGCCGGTGGTCAGCCACGTAACACATCCTTGAGTTTTTCAAATGACCACCTTCTTACTACAAATTCATTATCGGGGCAGCAAGCTGAGTTTGTGACTGAAATCTCCGAACAACCTGAGGTTGGCACTGCTGCAATCCCTAATTTGATTGATGCAAACCCTGCAACATCCGAGAGGAAATCATCACCCGAGTCTCCTCTATCATCATCACCTAGATTTATCGATGTTTGTGATCAGTCGGTTAGGTTAGATGTCTACTCGCCTGATCGATTGGCTGGAGAGTTGTCTTTCTTGGATTCTTCTCTGACGTTTAGTGCTGAGGAGTTGTCACGAGCACCAGCAGAAGTTTTGGGCAGAAGCAGCCACGGGACTTTGTACAAAGCCACTCTTGACAATGGACATATGTTGACTGTGAAGTGGTTGCGTGTAGGACTTGTAAAGACTAAGAAAGAGTTTGCCAAGGAAGTGAAGAAGATTGGCTCCATGAAGCATCCGAGCATTGTTCCCTTACGAGCGTACTATTGGGGACCTAGAGAACAAGAGAGACTTCTTCTAGCCGATTATGTTCATGGAGATAGTCTAGCCTTGCATCTTTATGGTAAGATTGCTTGCTCTAATATACAAAGTACATAATTTTTGTATGAAATATTTATCGGGTAAAAATGTCACTTTGCTCTAAATTTGTATTTTGTCTATTTTTTTTTAAAAAAATTACCCTTTGTTTGTGCAATTTTGCAAAGCTATCCTATTTGCCAATTTTTCGTTTAAAAAAAGAATTAATTTGTTGTAGTGCTTGATTGCAAACCCATTAGAGTTTTTAGAGGCTTGATTGTAACACTTGAAAAGGTTATTAAGGTAGTAACATTGATTTGTCTTATTACTTTGATGTTGTGTTGTAGAAACAACGCCTCGAAGGCATTCCCGGTTATCATTCCAACAGAGACTGAAAGTAGCCGTAGAAGTTGCTGAGTGCCTCTCATACCTCCACGACAAGGGTCTTCCCCACGGCAACCTTAAACCCACAAACGTTCTCCTATCTGGGCCGGATAACCGTGCAGTCCTCACAGACTACGGCCTCCACCGTCTAATGACCCCGTCAGGCATAGCAGAGCAGTTCTTGAACCTCGGGGCATTAGGCTACAGAGCTCCAGAGCTATCAAAACCCGTTCCTTCGCTTAAAGCAGATGTATATTCATTCGGGGTGATCTTAATGGAGATATTGACGCGTAGAAGTGCAGGTGACATAATATCAGGCCAATCAGGGGCGGTGGATTTGACGGATTGGGTGAGGTTGTGTAATCAAGAAGGGAGGGGAATGGACTGCATTGATAGGGATATTGCAGGTGGGGAAGAAGAAGAATCAAAGGCAATGGATGAATTGCTTGGAGTATCACTACGGTGCATTCTCAGTGTAAATGAAAGGCCTAATATCAGACAAGTGCTCGACCACCTCGGCTCCATATCGGTTTGATCATCGCGAAGACGGCCAAATGTACATGTTGTGATGGAAGTAGGTTTGGTTTTTTATTTTTTGGTTCAGTTTCGTTTGCTTCTTTTTTCCTCGACCCAATTGTGTTGCTGATCTGCTATGCTCACCTCGATTTTTCATCTCTCTTTTTCTGTGAATTGTTTTCCAAGCAAGGCAGTATTATTTTGCCTAATTTATCTCCATTTTTTTCCATCATGGTTCTTCTTGTAAAGGGATATTTGATCCATTTATTTATTCAAGTGTTCAGCGCTAATCTTCGCTTCTGCTTCTTTAATATTTGGCATACTTCTTTCATGCCTTTAGTTTTCTCAACAAACTAAATTAGTTGTTAGTGGTCATGCATATATTTTTCTATTCATAATATTTCAACGAGTTTGAACTTTGAACCCATAAGCAGCTTGTATAGTTATTCTTTCATGCCTTCTGAGCTTCTACTTTTGCCACTTTTATTTACTATTATTATATTATTACTTATTTATTGTTGTGTGAGAATCATGTTATGCATGTGGGTGCATGTTACTGTTAATCATGACAGATTTTAGAATAGAAATGATGTATTTATTATCAATAATGGTAGTTTAATGATTAAGAATGTTTGATCTTATATAGTTTATCTCATAATTTCCAGGTTTGAAACTCTTTGAAAAATTATATTGTGTGTGGTGACTTGAATAAAATATTATGTCCGTTTAGCCTACATATCAACACTTGTATAAGAGGAGGTGAAATAGATCAACGTGCTTGTATTAATTTTTCACTAAGTGGTCCTGACTCACTTACGGCAACATGCATAAAATGATCCAAGTAGAACCGAGTTTAGGGCTGGTAGAGTAAATCTTTAAAATGTGAAATTCCTTGTGAAATTTCAATAGAAAGTAGGAAAGAGAATGTAAAGGAACAAATGTATTGGTGCTTGGTGGGACCCGATATCACTTTCTATGGAAATTTCACAAGAAATTTCACAGGTTGTAGCAACACCCGGGCTGGTACGATGGCCGACACAGTTACAAGTTTGAGTTAATATTTTCGTGTCATGTAAAAATCGGGCCGGGTCAAATTGTGCTTAAAAAATCAGTGTCGTGTTCGTGCTTGATATTGGTTGACACGACTCGATACGATAATTACATGTATATATATATATATATATATATATTAATTTAATTTAAAATAAACCTATCTAAACCTATCGTAACATCTTTTTCAGTGATATTCTATGGAGTTTGAACCTTTTTTATTGAGTAATTTTAAAATTTGTTATGTCTGAATTTTTTTATTCAATTTACTATATATTTTTCGCGCCGTGCCATGTCGTGTTGTTTTCGTACTGAACTAAATTGGCTCGTCTTCGTGTTTGATCATGTTTAGGCTGAACCCCCATAACACAACGAACCTGGCACGGCCTGCACGAATTGTTAGCCCTAACTGAGTTTAACCTGCCAATCTCTTCGCTATACTAAACTGCTATTGAGACTACTTTAATGAGGTGAGTGCATGCATTGGTTTGTTCAATGTTCATTAAGTATAGTTAGAAAAAAAAATCTCAAGACTTTCTTGACTTATACTAAGCTACTGGTCGATATGCATGTGCTATTTATTTACTAAGTATGAATGGAAAAAAATCATAAAACGTAAGTACGAGATCTCGAATATTATGTAATGAAATGAAAATATGGTTTCAACAACTAAATTATTTTTCTATTTATTAAAAAATGATATATTTATAATATAATATATCCTCCACAAATAAATAGTTTCTGGTTTTATGGGTTAAGGCCCAAATGGGGAGGCAGTGTGAGAAGGCCCAAAAGTAGATGTGATATTTCTTCTGCTTCTTTTTAAATTTACGAAAACTATTACAAAACACAAATATAATTACGAAAATATCTCTAATCTGAAATTGTTGTCTCGTCGGAGATTGCAAGGTCGAGGAAAGGAACTCTTCACAGTGATCATCTTCCTCGGTGTCCGCCGGGGAGCCGAGAGCGAGCGTGATGTATTCTGCAGTGAAATTGCAGGTTCCTAGTCGAGCTTCTAACCGCCTCTCGATTTATCGCTTCAGAGGAGCCGCCATTCCAGCTCGGCGACCTTTCGTACTCCGGCAGCTCAGGCCGCGGAGCACGCTCCCCTCGATTTCCGTATACTCCGGATACAATAGCGGTGCGGGAATGGAAGAATCTGAGCCGTCGGTTTCGTCGGAGCTCTATACGACGTCCGTAGGATCGCCTTCTGGTGCGCTTCAGTGGAACCTCACCCAGCGTCACATCCATCTGCTCACCGCCGTAGCTTGTGCGGTATCTCTCTCTCTGATAAAATTGACTCAGTTAACTGCCCTAAGCACTCAGATACTGTTGATTAATTTGGCATTCTTCCGATTTGGGAATCAAACTGACTTACATATATCCCTCATTTTTTTCCTGGAATTATCAGAATATCAGTAGTTTCTTGCATTTTGACATGGTATGTTACTCGAGAGCATATAGACTGCTAATATTCCATCTCGAATTCAGAGGGAAGAACATGTCTGTGTTCATTGATCTGAACACAAGCAAAATAGAAAGAAATAGCTGCTTCACCAGTGAGGGTTGTTATAAATTGTACACTAGTGAACACAACTTTTACATGCCTTGAAACCCAAGAAACTTGGACTCTTTTCTCTCAGATTTCCTAACCTTTTCATAATCACAAGTTGTAAAAAGTTCCATAGTTTATTCATTAAGCAAGTAACCATAACTTTTACATGTCTGTGTTCATTGATCTGAACACAAGCAAAATCGAAAGAAATAGCTGCTTCACCAGTGAGCGTTGTTATAAATTGTACACTAATGAACACAACTTTTACATGCCTTGAAACCCAAGAAAGCTGGGTGACTCTTTTCTTTCAGGTTTCCTGAGCTTTTCATAATCACAAGTTGTAAAAAGTTCCATAGTTTATTCATTAAGCAAGTTACTGTAGCTTCTGTATGAATTAGCAAAGCAATATTTTCAAAGATTTGTTTCACTAGTTTTGGGTTGTCGCTTGTTCTAGATACACGAGAATGCAATAATTTATCATCTGTTTGGAGTGGCGTGTTAACCAAACTAAATCTTTGTTTTGCAGGTTTCAGTATCTGCAACATGGTTATTCATTTCTGCCATCCCGACTCTTTTGGTTAGTGATTATGTTGCCACCCTTCTTCTATCTTCACTTACAGTTATTACCATATTTGCAGTTTGATTTTGCTCTGAAGTTTAAAGAGTAGCCATTGTTGTTTTGTGTTAAAGGCATTTAGAAGAGCAGCAGAGTCACTGGAGAAGCTGATGGATGCTACGAGGGAAGAGCTTCCGGACACAATGGCTGCTGTCAGATTATCAGGAATGGAAATCAGTGACCTTACGATGGAACTAAGTGATCTTGGGTTAGTTCAGTTATATCAAATTCTTATCATGCTTATAAATTAAGAACAACTAAGCTTTTGAATTTTGATTGGGTGATCTAGTCAAGAGATAACTCAAGGTGTTAGGAGTTCCACAAGAGCGGTTCGGTCAGCTGAGGAGAGACTTCGCCAATTCACTACCGTGTCTCCACCAACAGGTTAGTACTCTCCACCCACATTTTATAAACTGTCTGAAGTTTGCCCCATGTTGAAATTTCAACGAAAATGAAACCTGGGACTGTCCATTTTAACATTTTAAACTTCAGACATCAAATTTCAACATGCGACAAACTTCAGACAGTTTATAGGTTCTTAATCCTATTTTTTTTTGCACACTAGACAAATGAGTTCCCAATTGTGAAGTCAGTTGATTAGCATCAGTGCAGGGGTTAACCAATCGGGAAACTTTGGGGGTTAACGGTGGTCCGGTTGTGGCTGTAACTGCTAGAAACATGAGGGAGGGGATTGTTAAGGGGCGATCAATGGTTCAAATACTGTTCAGCCTCATCAGGTTTTCCAGAGCTGCATTTGGTTTCTTAGCTAGTAGGCAAAAGAAACAAATGAACTAGGCAGGTTCTAATGATCTTGTTTTTGAACACATCACTCTCTGGGTGGCTTGGAATGGAAAATCTCTCCACCTTTCATTGTTGCTACTATTACACTTCTTGCAGATCATTCAGGTTAAACACTGTTTCCATCTTCATGTCATTCTGGGGAAATTCTTGAAAAAGATGTGTTTGTGGGGATTCACCTTCTTTAAGTGATGAACTAGAACTATGCAGCTGATGGGAAAAAAAAACTAGAATAATGCAGCTGCGGTACGGCTCTTAGAGTTAGAGTGATCATCAATCAACCATGTAATATAGCGTAATAATTCATCCATTAACCGGATGTCTCGGGATGTGGTAAAAAAACTAGATGTCTCGGGTTTAAGCTTTTAGAACTCAAAAATATGTCTTAGGTGTAAGCTTTGAGAACTCAAATATATTTATGATTAATAGTGTATTATTTAATAGATAACCTTTATAAAGTAACTCTGTATGAACATAAATTATTCTAGGCGTGCATAAATAAGGGTTAAGAACCTATAGATTGTCTGAGGTTTGCCCTTTGCGCGATTTTGGTGTCTGAAATTTAAATTATTAATATTGACTGTCTGAAGTTTCAAATTTGTTGAAATTTGGTTTTCCGTCCATTTTTGCTGTCAAATTTAACAGAATAGTGTGAAAAATTGAAATTGCCCTGATACTATTATGTTTACTCCGGACCGGTCACCACCAACTCCGGCCGGCCACCACCAAATAGGGGTAATTTTGAGAATTTTTTTCATAGGTTCATGTAACAAGCACATGATCAAATTCTGTCCATTTTAACAGCAAAATTTAGACGGGGACAGCAAATTTCAATAAAGTTGAAAATTTAGATCGTGAATATCAACAATTTAAACTCCAGACACAAAAATATTATCAAAAATCTTATATAATGCAAGTTTAGACAGTTTATATGTTTTTAACCCTAATAATAAACAATGAGATTTACGTGTGGATGAAAGCATTATTAATAATAATCATATCATGTTGTTAATCATGTTGTTAATGCACATCTTAAAAAAGATTAACATATCTATTATTTTCCTCCCCTCAATCTAGCTATTTATGGCGGCAATCTATCTCTCTCAAGAGATTATGTATCCTTAATTAACCTCAAACAAATTACCCAACTTAACAAAACATCAATTAATCAATAATAATAATTAAAAAAAATAAATTAACTTCTCTCTCTTCTCTTCTCTGTCCGTCGTCATCGCTCAATGGCACCCTGCCATTTCTGGTTCATCAAATTCCGCTAATGGCCGGAGAGCCTCAAGAGAAGCACGATGACGATGCAAATACAACAAATGCCCCACCACCACCACCTCCGCCGCCGCCACCGCGGCAGGCTGTATCTCTGTTGCAGCCCCCATGCAAGAAGAAGAAGAAGAACAAGCCAAAGGTTATCAGAGCCGTCCGGTCCGTGATGAGATCTTTCCCCATTATCAGCCCCGTCTGCAAGCTCCCCACCCTCCCCATGGGCCTTCCCGATAGCCGTACCGTCTCCGGCACCCGCATCACCGGAACCCTTTTCGGGTACTATATATATATATCTGTTTTTTTATTAGATTGAATAATATATTTGGCTTAAATATCTGATTTTTTTTATTAAAAATTGTTAGTTCAAGTTTGACATTTGAATACATTGTTAGTTTCATCATGATTTTTGTATTTTTTGAACTGAATTATACACGTATTGAAAAAAATAGTTACCATTTGTTCGACTGTTCAAATATCAGCTAGCAATTTGTTCAACTGCATAAACATATAAGCTAGCTATTTGTTCGACTGCACAAACATTAACTATTAAATTGATGTGTCTTTGTTCATCACGTCTTCATTATGTGACTCGTTCTGTCCAAATTAGAAAGAAAAAAAATTCTAATAACATTAGTAAATTTATACATGTAAAACTTGGACTACCAATAATATTAAAAAAAAAAAAAAAAACTTAAAGTAACACGATTTGAACGACTTTCTAAACATAAGCTAATTAACTAATTACTATATTTATTTTTATTTTTATTATTTTGGGCCAAAATATTTTTTTTATTAGATTAGACATAATATTATATATATAGAATATATCTCCCCTTAGTATATTGGAAATATTATACTTTTAGTATTTTAATTATTGACCATTAAGTATATTAACTTTTAGGTGTATTGACTATTTAACAAGTGTTTCGATTCACCTAAATTAGGGGGTTCGTCTTGACTCATTCATATGCTAGCTAGATCCATCTAATTTAGGAGACTGTATATATCACGAGCTCAGATCAAAGCGAACCATCTAGCTAGCTCGGTCAATTAAGCTATGACCGATCTCGAGTTCTGATCAGTCAAGTTGACTTAGCAGAGCTCGATTTGGCCCAAGTTTGTGCTTTACATGATCTCTCATTCTAATTTGTAGGTATTTCTAGTGATCATGTCTAGCACGAGCTCGAGTTACTAATCTTCTAACTAAGTAAATTGAATCATGCTTGATTTGAATAATCACACTTTAAATAGTTAATATTTTTTAAAGAAGAAAAGAATGTTGAGATATTAAAAAAATATTGGATGATGTTGAGATACTTTCCATGCATAATTTGTATTACATAAGCTTACATCATGTTACCATTCCTCTTTACATTTTCACCCACGGCAATCTTATTTATATGTTCTTATTAGGTACCGGAAGGGAAGGGTAAGTCTGTCCATGCAAGAAAACCCAAAATGCTTACCCACCTTAGTTGTGGAGCTAGCAGTGCATACAAACGTGCTTCAAAAGGAATTGGGGACAGGAATGGTCAGAATTGCCCTCGAATGCGAAAAGAGATCAGATAGCAAGGAGAAGACCAAGTTACTAAACGAACCACTGTGGACAATGTACTTCAATGGGAAGAAGTTAGGTTACGGGGTAAAAAGGGAGGCAAATGAAGAAGATTTGAACGTGATGGAAGTGCTCAAGGCCGTGTCGATGGGTGCCGGAGTTTTGCCGGGTAATTCGGCCGTGGAGGGACCCGACGGTGAGATGGCCTACATGCGGGCCCATTTCGAGCGGGTAATCGGGTCCAAGGACTCGGAAACGCTTTACATGATTAGCCCCGAAGGGGACGGCGCACCCGAGCTCACCATCTTCTTCGTTCGGATTTGATTAACAGATACAGATCTTCTCTTCCACTCTTCGTGTTCCAAATTGTGACTTACTGTTAAGATCTTGATACGTATTTTAGGTGTAATTAATTTTGTGGTTTTTTTCCTTATTGGGAATTGGTGAACCCTAGAATGAAAATATTTAATGTAAGGACACGCATCAAAATCTTAATAGTGATGCACGGTCTGATACAAAAAAAGTGGGGCAGAAGATCTGAATCACTGATTAACTATGGGGTGGTGGTTGCAATCATGCCGCAATTCTAACTATAGAAAATTATTGTATAAGATTGGTGTTTACATAAGGACTCGACGGGGAAATGGCGTACATGTGGGCCATTTCAAGCGGGTTGTCGGGTCTAAGGACTCGGAGACGCTCTACATGATTAGCCCGAAGGGGATGGCGGACCCGAGCTCACCATCTTCTTCGTTCAGATTTAATTAGTCGCAATCATGGCTATGCCGCAATTGTAAACTATAGAAAAATTATTGTGTAAGAGTGGTGGTTTTTTAAATCCAATTTAAAAAATGCCAAAAGTTGTTAATCTCTAATCTTTATGGAGCTTTGTTCGGTACCACTGCCTGGAGCCCACAATCAGTAGAGCAGCATTCGTATGCTTACTCCACATTAATATAAATTCTCACTCGCACTGAAGTCGTCCCGTAAGGGATAAAGTGTGGGTCATAAATATCTTCTCACTTTCATGATCACCGACGGGATTTGAACTCATGACCTTTGATAAATGGATGAAACATTGAACTGTTACACCATAAGTACAGCTGGTAACATTTAGGGGGTGGATGGATGGATGTAATGTAGAATGTAATCTCACATTACATCCAACGTTACGTTGTTTGGTTTGTCAAACGACGTAATGTGCATTGGAGTATGAGATTACGTCCAAACTCCATTCAACGTAATGTGAGATTACATCAAAAAACGGATGTAATGTGAGATTACGTCCAATATTACAGAGTGTTATTATTATATTATTATTTATTTATTTAATAAATAAATATTTTATATTATCTTTATATATTATGATAATAATAATAATAATAATAATAATAGATTTTTACTTTTTATCTAATTCATAACTCATTATTATAATAAAGAATAGTGCATACGATGTTTGTATTATAGAAGAATGTGAATAGTATTATTGATCTTGTTTAAGGTTGAGTACAGAAGTACCTATATATATATAGATACAAGACTAAATCTATAATAATATAATATGATAATATACTAAGAATATATCTCTTCCTAATATAAATCTGTCTGAATATAATAAAATATATTTATCTCTAAATATATTTTATTATTCCCTAATATGTATAAAATGAGTAAGTCATTTTTGTTGCACTTTTTTTATAAAAATTATCTTATAAAACTATAGAAAATGTTTTAACTGATAGAATTTTAATAGTTATGTGTATTGAGTTTAAATATTTAGTTTTTGGAGTTCATAAATGATTATAGTATTATTGTATTAACCACAACATAAAGTTTAAAAAGTTATTGTTCTCAAAATATATATTATTTTAAATCTTATCATATTATATATAATATACTCTCTTATATGAATATAATAACAATAAAGTCACATTACAATGCACATTACAACACATACTAAACACTGTAATCTAACATTACACTCCAAAACTAACAAAATGCTTAAAACCTTCAAAATTCAACTAGAAAAAATGTTTTTTTTTTTTTTTTTCAAAAGTGTTTTTAAATAATTGATAAAAGGAAAATCAAGCTTGGATTTAATTACTTTTAAGGCCAATACGTGGTGTAGATAAAAATTAAGGTAAGATTTTCTTTTACTATAAGTTACGGGAAGTATCTTAGAGTCGGTAGGGAGACGATGCCTAAAAGATTTTGCAATATCATCTATGACAAATCAGGATGA
Source organism: Clarkia xantiana subsp. parviflora (assembly GCA_036873135.1). Lineage (NCBI taxonomy): Eukaryota > Viridiplantae > Streptophyta > Magnoliopsida > Myrtales > Onagraceae > Clarkia > Clarkia xantiana. The sequence goes on from JAPTYO010000003.1 coordinate 19,876,015, forward strand.
GAAATAGTTTCTTGAGAAGAATAATTTTAAAATAATATATTGATTTGTGACCTAGTGACTAAAATAAAATCATATCCTAGAGAAAAAAAGGACCAGTGTCTAACAAACGTTTGTTGTTCAAATGTATGATATGTTTGTAAATGAATATTAGAGTTGAAACATTACGTAATAGATGAGTATACTGTCACAATTAGTACTACTACTACCACATTTTTTTTCTTAAAATAATAAAATAATAATAAAAAGTATTTTTTTTTTAAAGTATGTGTATATATTATCAAGAACAGAATGCTAATTCGATACGTCTTCCAATAGATAATGTAGATTTTAACAACATTCTACGTCGTCAAAGATCTGATGATGAAATGTCAAACACTCAATTTGGCAACGATGCCCAATCTTCTGATAAGTGTGCAGCACGCAACGCAACACAACCAACCCCTAAATAAAATTTATATTACTGGCCAAAAAAATTTAGATTAATTATAAAATTTATCTAAAAACTTAAAATTAGAGACTTATACAGAAATAATACAAAGAAAATGAATACCGACATATCACGAATTGTGAAGGGGTGGCATGCTTCGTAATCACTTATAACTTTTGGGGTAATTATGTTACACTTACAATTCGTAATTTCTCGGAATTTAATTTTAGAATTTATATCATTCTCTATACTTATATTTTTTTTTAATTAAGTTTCAATTTCCAAATTAGGCTTAATTCTGTGTTCGATATATCTAGTCTACCAAAATATATATATAGTATAGGACATCCAATTCTTCTTAAAAATAATTTTGTATTTTAAAGTTAAAATTATGTTACTAACGGTCCTCAGTGTGCATTCAGGATAAGTGTTGACTGGGAAAAAATGTCCATTTTTATTAAATTGCTCGAGCAAGAAAAAGCTCAGTTTTTAACTAGCCAGATTTAGTTAAATTTATTCTTATATCTGAAATAACATTTTTGAATAATTTTGATCATATCATCATTCTTAAAATGCTGACAAGCATTCGTATTATAATATTTATAGGTTTGCAATTATACCTTTGGAACACGATAGCACGGCTAGAAAATATCACTCCAATAATGAAAAATTTAGAGAGAATTATCCAAACCAAATGTATTAATGAGATAGAGCGAATTTCGCGACCTGTAGTGTCTTCTTAAGACAATTTCGACCTCATACCGATTTATTCACATACCGGTTTAGATTGATTCATAGGATAAGATGATATTATGGTGACAAATTAGCGTAAAATATCTAAAAGTCTAATATGACATTTTCTATCCTTTATGAGAAACATTAATAGATCGAACATGAAAATCAATAAATGTGACATATTAATAGAGGTGGGGGCGTGGCAACATATTAATAACACGTGAATAAAAGTAAAACGATTGAAATGTCACATCAAATTCTAGTACAGAATTTGTTACATATCATTAATGCGTTAAATTTACTAAATATGGACTACGCTAATCGAATATCCTAAAAACATCAATTCAGATAAATTGATGTTGGTTTACACAAATGACGCAAGAGTTGTACAAATAATAATATACACGATTCTTCTATACTATAGTCAATATAATTAATTAAGTTTATTTTTTTTTACATGTACTGACTAGACAAACTTACTTGAATATCTATCTACATACATAAAAATATAAATACGGTTCTTATTAGCTATAATAATAATAAAGCTATTAATTACGACGGCTAAAAAAAAAAATGTAATTAATTTGCTTCCTACGAGGAAACATCCTCATTAACTGTTCCTTTTGACAGCCACGGCACACAGAGGATGTTTCATTTCACACGACAGTTTCAACGTTTCACTGACCCGAACCGGGTGACCCGGATCTTCGACCCATTGAAACTCCTTCACCAGCTCGGCCACCCATCGGGTCACGGTCACCAACCCGAGGTTCTTCCCGGGGCAACCCCTCCGACCCGACCCGAAAGGTGCGAGCCTCAGATCCCCACCCCGCACGTCCACGTCATCACCTAAGAACCGGTCCGGGTTGAATTCTTCCGGGTCGTTCCAGATTTTCGGGTCGTGGGTTATGGCCCACATGTTGACCATGGCGACGGTGTTGGTTGGAACCACCATGCCGTTGCTGAGGTGGACGTCTGATGTGGATAGGCGGGCCCAGGAGAGGAGTGGGCCCGGCGGGTGGACTCTGAGGGTTTCTTTCACTACGGACTGTAAGTATGGTAGTCTTGCCATGTCAGCATCAGTCAACGCCGAGTCATGGTCAAGCTCTTTCTGAAGCCTTTGTTGGATGTTCGGGTGACGTGTCAACTCGGCGATGGTCCATTCGGTTAATAAAGCTGTTGTGTCGGTTCCTCTGAATATCATTTCCTATATCGTCAATATATAATGATTAAGCATTCGTACAATAATATTGTAGTTCAACGTTTTATTTATTAAAAAATTGTTTTGTATTTCGTATTTATTAAAAAAAAAATTCTCAATAAGCATCAATTTACTATGGATTGACCAGATAAGCTGATTATTATTTTAGGTGTTAAGCAAACAAAAATGTGCTGCTATTTTTTATTAGACACTATTTTAAAACACTCAATGATAAATAAATAAATAAATAAATAATTAAAATTTATATATGATTAGTATTATGATCGCGAAACCAGTTTGTTGTAAGATGAACATTTTTCTAATGTAATTATTGGTTTGATTAACTCCTGATTGTGAAATTCTTTTATTAATAATATAAATGTAAATCTCAGTTTATATTTTAGTGTGTTAGTTAAATTAGTTAATTGACCAAACAAGACAACATATAACGTACGTACCCACAACACAGCAATCATATCATCTTCTTGTAGCTTCTCTCCCCCATCCAACGACAGCAAAACATCCACAAAGTCCGACTCATCAGATAACTTCTCCGGCGATCCCCGCCGCTTATGCTCTTCGATCACGGCCCCGACGAGCTTCTTAACCCTAGGCCGCAGCGCCAAGCAACGTTCCTTTATGCGATACGGGTTGTATAAATAACTCAGCCACGGCAAGTGATCCGACCCGTTAAAAGCTCTGAGTAGTTCGAAACCCTCCGATACAATCCCGGTTAACTCGTCGAGCTCATCGGAATTATCCTCGTACCGTTTTCCAAACACGGTTCCCATGATGTTGTTCAAAGCCGCGAGCTGTAAATGTTTCCGGAGAAAGACAAAACCGTCGGTTTTCTGCTCGGTCTCGATGTTACGTAACATGGCGGTCGAGTCGAACCGCCGGCCCGGTTCGTGAGCCGCGATTCTGCATGGGGAGAAAAGATGTGATGTGGCGATTCTCCGAAGTGACCGCCAATACGCCCCGTTTGGCGAAAACCCAATCGCTCGATCGAACATGAGGTTCCGAGCCGACTGTTTTATCGGTCGGTTAGCGAAATGCGATGAATTAAGGATCTCCTTAGAAATTTGCGGATCGGACGAAACGACGAATCGGGTCGACCCGACGCTGAAGGCCATGAGACAGGTGGCGGCTCGGGATCGAGCCATGGAAGTTAGGGTTCGGTGGGGGAGGCCGTGGCTAAGAGCGAAAAGGCTGCCGAAAAGTGGGACCCCTTTCGGGCCATTTATCGGGATTTTACCGAGTCGGTTTTGACCGTTGGTCCATGCGATGCCGCCTCCGGTGGATGAAGCCCATGAGAGGATTGTGATGGAGAAGAATGTGAGGGTGATGAAAAGGAGTGTGTAGAAATTTAGGGTTAGGGTTTGTGAGTTCATGAAGGCAGGGAGGGTGAATATCCACCATATAGTGTCCTTTGAGAGCCAATCAATAGTAATCTCCATAGAGTTTATGTCTTGTTTGAAGACAAGACAAGATTGTTTGTTTGTGATTGATGATAAGAAGTGAAGTGATGGGAAGGAAGGGTTTTATAGTGAGGGAGAGGAAGGAAGAAGTGTGAAAATTCATCAGGTCTTTCGTTTCTTAATTAAAAATTTAAATTCAGGTTTTTTTAAAAAAAAATATTTATAATTAATACTTAATTATTTATTCGCTAACTAAATACAACTAGAGATTAATTTAGATGCTCAGTAAGTATATTATAAGTATTGCACTTCTGACAATATGTAGTTTTTAAGACATACATAAAAGGTGATGGAAATTTTCTCGTGTAGCGTTTAACGATTTGTTATTTAACAGAAGTTTTATATTTGAGTATCGTAAATGAAAAAGAATACTTATAATCAATAATTAACTATTTATTAGTTAAGGCAAGTTGAAATTATTCTAAATGTAGATAAGTATATATTGTGGATATGCAATTTCTAGTCTATTGGACACAAAAAAAGGTGGTGGGATTAAAAGATACGGAAATAGACAGGCGGACGAACCAAATTTTGGTCTATGAAAGATAGTATTTAACTGAAAAAAGAAATGATAATGATCTCATTTGATGCCATCAAGATGTTCACGTGGAATGAAGAGGAAGGAGTGGGGAAATTAATATTAGGGCTGGCAATTAGTGCGGGTCGTATGTGTTCGTGTCGTGCTAGCTTCGTGTCGTGTTCTGGGGGTCAGTCCAAACTCAGCCCAACACGGTCAAACATAAGAAATCAGTATGAAAAACCTAGAATAAGTTGAATAAAAAATTAAATATAAAAAAATTTTAAACTAAAATTTTAAAATTATCATGTTATATCATACTGTCGTGCCGTGTCATCAATATCAAACCCAAACTCGTAATTTGCGTGTTATGTTCGTGTCGGCCCATCATGTCAGACCCAAATTGCCTGCCCTAATTAATATGTGTTACAACACATTTACCAAAAAAAATATTGGACAATGCTGATTACCAAAAAAAAATACTGGACAACGCTGACGTGTCTCAGCTTTATTTATATAATTATAATAATTAGGCATTTTTTATGTTAAGTATTTAATTAGAACTTGGTCTTTCTTATTTCATTTTTCTTATTATATTTACTAGATATATATAAATAAACGAATATATATATATATATATATATGAATTACGAATTGTTTATGTACTATATAAAATTTGATAAAATAAATAAAAATTAATGAGAATAATGAAAATTATAATGAACAACTACAGTAAATTAAAATTAAAGAGCGCTAATTATTATACTCCGGACATATGAACTGAGGGAGGTTTTCTTTGTAGTGTATAGTACACTTTTTAGGTCTTTTTCCATAGTTTTTATACCCCGAACATATATGAACTGTGTTGTAACTTGTACGTACCTAGCTAGTTGTAAAATTAACACCTGCCGAACAAGTACCGTTTGATAGATATTTTCAATATGCCTAGGACAATCCAATAATAATAATACACCAAATCAAACATTATACAGCGTGGAGGTTGGTGCACCAAACTATTCATATGCACTCTCACGGTCTCACCCATTTAATTTTAGGCACGTCAATTAAATTAAGGGTTTATAGGTCTTTTGGTACCCTATGTTTGCCCACTTTTGGCTTTTGGTACTACATGTTTGGTTTTGCCTATTTTTGGTACCATATGTTTGCCAATTGTATACTTTTGGTCCGACCGTTAGTTGACCGTTAGAGTTGACCGTTAAGTAGTCACGTGACTTGCACATGCCTAGCCCCAAATTTTGATTTTGTTCAATTTAGTCCTCAATTTTTTTGTCCTAACTTTTTATTTTTGCAATTTAGCCCTTAAACATTTTCAACCGCACCCTAGGACTAAATTGACCTAGCCATGGTCCGACCCATGGCTAGTAGAACCATAGTTAGGGTCGCCGGACCCGGGCAACCCTAACCATGGTCCGACCTAGCCATGGGTCGGACCATGGCTAGGTCAATTTAGCAATTGGGTTCAATTGACCCAATTGAACCCTATGTTAAATTGACATAGCCATGGTCTGACCCATGACTAGGTCGGACCATGGTTAGGGTCACCCGGGTCTAGACATGGGTTAGACCATGACTATGTCAATTTAGTCCTAGGGTGCGGTTGAAAATGTTTAAGGGCCAAATTACAAAAATAAAAAGTTAGGACAAAAAATTTGAGGACTAAACTGAACAAAATCAAAATTTGGGGCTAGGCATGTGCAAGTCACGTGACTACTTAACGGTCAACTCTAACGGTCAACTAACGGTCGGACCAAAAGTATACAATTGACAAACATATAGTACCAAAAATAGGCAAAACCAAACATGTGGTACCAAAAGCCAAAAGTGAGCAAACATAGGGTATCAAAAGACCTATAAACCCTTAAATTAAATTTAAATTATATTATTAACACTTTATAGTTTATCCTTTTAGCCGGATGGGAATATTCCACCGCTTCGTCATGCTTTTTTTCTCTAAATAATAAATATATTAATGCCAATTCATGTCACTGGCCTCCATTGTCATCTATAGGCTATAGCCATGTCATTCATTGTGTATGTATATATACATATATAGGTTAATCAACAAATTAGTAGTTGAAATTTGGACCCTCACACAAATTGGTACCTTAGATTTGATTGTGAATAAAGAGTTAGCTCATTCAAATATTTAATCTAATTTAAATGAAAGATAAGTGACTTGTAAATGATTAAAGAAAAATTTAGAAATTAATCTAACGTGATACAATTTCACTCATCAATTAGAATTATAGAATTCTATCATAACATGAGAAACATTAAAAAAAAAAAAAAAAAAAATTGTGAGAGCAAATTTTAGACCGGTTTGTCGAACTTTCTTTAACCATATGCAATTCAAGTAAACTAAATTCGTCTAAATTAAACGGAACTAGTAATTTATCTACGTACGAAATACGAACTATCAAATTATCTTTAAAAAAATTTCAGCTAACCATTTATTTAAGTGTCAAACCTTTTTTTTATATATAATAATTAAACGTGTCAAACTCAGTTTAGCAATTTGGTATTCAAATTGGTATTCGACTTCATTAGTCAAATTAAAGTATCAAGTAAAATACATTATCATCAATCAGGATATTTTGTTCAAAACAAGTTGCCCAATAAAAATATATTTATGACTAAGTCCCTGAAAATTCTAAGTCAAGTCTTCTCCATTTGACTCTATTGTTAAGTTTTTTTTAATTAACCAGAGCTGGACCACTACTTGGTGTACACACATTACCAACATTATATCAGATGGTACACAATATTTTACTTATATTATTTTCCGAATATTAATGAAACGTATTATAATAGTTATACTGCTTTTGAGATTTTATTTGATGCTTATAATAACAATAGTGTAGTTTATATTATTTTAATTTTCTTTTATGAAGAGATTCTCTTAGTTTATTAATTTTCAAAAAGCTATTTCTTGTTTTCTTTTATATTTTTTAGTAAAGAACATATTATATTTATATTAGTGAATGATATATTTAATTTAAAATTATAAAGTGGACTGAGCTATTAATTAACTAAGGAATAAAAAATTAAGATGTTCTCATGTTATGTATTACGTAACCAATTTTTATTATAAATTAATTCATTTTATAATTAATGCTAATATCTTATTGGTGGTTGTTGGAAAATTAATAATAAAATATATTTAAGGAATATGTTTAAGTAATACGATTGCAGAGAAAATATTTTTTACGTGTGTCTTAAATTTACGTATTACTTAAAGTGTACATAAATGTCTACGTGACAACTTTAAAGAATACAATTTATTTAAAACCATTTTGGATGCTCTAATACATAGTGCATTCCTTAAATATAAGGAATGCTTTACGTAAGAACATAAATTTACGTGTGGGTCTCACCATTAAGGAATGCTATGTAAAACCACTGTAGATAGTTTTTTTTTCCTTTACTTAAATTATCATGTATGACCCACGTTTACGTAATTTTTACGTAATACCATTGTGGATGCTATTAATTATGTAATTTGGTCCGTGGGTAACACATTATCTAATCAGATATTAAGTTATTTTATTTGAGCTTTGGGAAATAAATAATATTTATAACTATTACTTTATTCTGAGCTGTTATTAATTATGTACGAATTAGACACTTAAAAAACCCGTAAAAAATGTGCTTAATTTATTTGTCCAAGTAGACCAATTGTAGTTTAGTAGGGACAAATAAGGTAAGTAAGGGACCTAGTGATTGGAACTGGCCGCCAACACCAAATACTATGGTAGGAAGAAAAGTTATACGCAGCCCTCTAATTTACTTAAAATATTATACACGTCAAAATTAAGCACTATTTATTATATAATTTTCTATAAATCATTGAAATAAATTAAATATACTTATTATATGTGTCTTCGAGCAATTAACGTTTTTCAGCTGATGTCCCCAATCGTAAGGAAGGGTCGATATCAATGTCCGACAGTGTGTAATATTAAAGGTTCGAAATCCATTGTTACTTTTTATAATTGATGATAATTATTTATCAAGTGCACCATAGGTCCATAAAAAATAGAAAATATCTAATTTTGTCTATAATTCCACATAAAAAAATTGTAAATTATAGACAGTAGAGAAAATTGTGATTATTTAATTATAACAGCAAATGATAAATAATATTAAAGCAAATAAATATATTTATTAAATTTAAAAAAATAATATAATATAATATTACTTAATAAAATATTAATTTTTATGACAAATTTTAAAACTCTAAATCATCAATTACACCACGTGGCATAACAATACATATTTAACATCATAATCTTTAAAATTAAATTTATATATGTAATAATTGCAGTTTCGTTACAACTCTTTATCTAATTTAATCGAGCCGATTAATATTTCTTTAGATTCTGAGCTAATGTGGATTTTTCTTTTTGTAATAACTAATGTGGTGTTGTGGCAAAAAAAAAAAAAAAAAAAACTAATGTGGTTAGGATAGCCTTAATTCTTCGGCCAATAGGATAGCCTTAATTAGTTAGTGATTAAAATGATGATGGACTAAACAATGAAATATGCAAAGGCTAGTAAGTGGGCCAAAAGCCGAAAGCCTACAATATTGGGCTCAGTAAACGAAACTATAGTCTGGCCACTTTAAGATTTAACCTATTCTTATAGACTATTTTTATTGGATTACAATTGATTATTTAACCAAACACTAACTAATTTATTGGATAATTAACTTGCCAAATCCTTCAGAATCAGAACCGACGATACTACTTGATTCACAAGTAATTTACTTCAGTTGCAAGTTTGCTTCATCTTCTTCAGTTCTTCTTCATCCTCTAACATCTGCAAATTGATCAACTACAATTTCTTAACACCATGTCCGCCGCAGGTGCAGCCAACCTTCCGCCGCAGCAGAAGGCGGAGAACTACGATACACTGATACCCTCCCTCCCTGACGACATAGCCATAAACATCCTTGCCCGCATCCCCAGGTCACAGCATCCAATCCTCTCATTAGTCTCCAAACCCTTCAAATCACTCCTCTCATCTCCATTATTCTTCTCCACGCGCCGCCTCGTCGGCGCCACCGAGCCTTGCCTCTACCTTATCCTCCGCTGTAAAAGCAATCCCTCCCTCCTCTCTTTCACCCTCCTGGTCAATCCGCCAAAACATCGCCGTTTCATCCCAATCGCCCAGATCCCATCGCCAAATTTCATAGGCTCGGCCTACGCCGCCATAGGAACGGACCTCTTCGCCCTCGGCGGCTCCGTCGACGAAGCTGGTTCATCGCGCGTCTCGATCCTCGACTGCCGATTTAACACCTGGCGGCCCGGGCCAGCCATGCGGATCTGCCGCATGTCCCCCGCTGCAGCCGCCGTCGACGGTAAGCTATACGTAATTGGTGGCTGCGAGCCCGATACGTGGGCCCGCGCGGCCTATTGGGCTGAGTTGCTCGATCCAGCTGGGAATGAGCCGTGGGCACGTGTTCCGAGCCCTACCGACGTGATCAAGGAGATGTGGATGTACGTCGCCGTAGTTATGGACGGAAAGATATACGCAATGGCATGCATCGGAGGTCTTGTGTTCGACCCACTGACCGGAGAGTGGGTCACTGTTGAGGGAGAGCTAGATCTGGGTTGGACAGGGAGGGGTTGTGTGGTTAATGGTGTTTTGTATTGCTACGACTACTTGGGTAAGATTAGATGGTTTGATGGCAATGGCGGTATTTGGAAGGAGTTGCAGGGTGTTGAACATGGACTTCCGAGCTTCATGTGTGGAGCAACAATGGTGGATTTGGGTGGAAATCTAGTTTTACTATGGGAAGGGAGGCCTGTTGGACATGGGAAGGAGATGGAGATTCTTGGGGCTGAGATTGAGGTGAGGTAGGACAGCAATGGGGATCTGATCGGGGCGATTCAGTGGTTGGAATCGCTTTTGAAAGTTCCCGATGGCTCCTGCATCGTCAAATGTTTGGCGGTTGCCTTGTGATTCTTGATGGAAGCAATAGAATGGTATGCTATTTTTTTTCTTTCTATTAACTGCTTTGCTTTCTAAATTACATACTGTACAATGCCTGCACATTTAGTGAATCGAAATCCATTGTGTTTGCTTTGAAGTTTTTCTGTGTCTTACTATCATTGAGCTGTGCATTGCAAGTCATACTGTATGTGGTTCTCTTTAGCAGACTCGTAGGTGATTATCGAGCAATAATGGTCATAGTTTTTCAGCATTATTACCAGCTGTAACCCAAAAATTTGATCTTGTATCAAAGTTTAGTGTTCTTCTATGACCCCTAATTCAATATATCATGAAAATCGTTTATGTGTGTTCTCTTACAATATGTTTGGTAAATTGAATAAGGAACCGGGGATGAGGATGACTTTCTAAGATGGGATTGACAATACTATTGAAAACATCTTCTTAATGATCCAAAATCCTATTCATCATGTATTCTTACAAACAAACATGTCTTTATAGAACTTGGATGTAGCACCTATAACTACATTGCCTGTGTTCTTTCTGCTCTAAATCCTGCAGTTTTATCTCCATCTGATTGATGGTCAAGAGAAGAAAAATTCCTCTGTTTTTTCAGAGTTTTCTGGGTCAGTTAAAGATTGAGTTCTGGAATGCTAAAATAGAAAGATTAAGTACTCATTTATAAAGACCGTCCAACCAAACAAGAGTAACCATAAAACTAAGTACATATAACTTGTTGAAAATGTCTGCAGAGAATCATGTTTAGTTCCATTTATCTATACAAATTATGGATGTGTTGAACTTTGATAGTTTATAATGTTCCTGTCTGGTGAAAAAGTAACGATAAAAACACCTCAAATGTGCCATTTATATGCTTGATGATCTATCTATACATGTAAAGGCCCAGTCTTTCATTTGTGGATTGGAACTAGTTTGTTTCTTGCTGTCATGTTTGATCGATCTCCTTTGATGGATATGTTTTAGGGGTAGTGGTAGTAAGTTGCTAATATTTCATTTGTTTCTTCATGTAGTTTTGATTCAAGACAGAATGGAAGATGTTAGCAACTGGTAAAAGTTGTTGAGAAGCAGAATGGTCATGTAAGTTGTGTATAAATTAGTTAACGAGTGTCTCTCTTTGTTGGTGGTATTATTGTATTGTAATAAAGCTCATGTTTGACGCCTGGTTCGGTTGGTATAGCCGATTTGCTAGCCTAAGGTTCACCGGTCAGTAAATTTGCTAGCCAAAGTTTTTTTTTTTTTTTGGTTAACAGGTTTTTGGTCCATAATGTTTGACCACTTTTAGGTTTTGGTCCATAATGTTTTTTTTCTTAGTATTGTTACCATATATTTGCAGATTTTTTTAGTTTTGGTCCGACCGTTATATTCCGTCCATTTTTTCCGTTATTGACATGTGCAATTCACGTGATCCACCTTAAACTTTCAATTTTGTTCAAATTTGGGGGAATTGACACCCCGAACGTAGTTCAAGTTGGGCGAATTGAACTAGGTTTATGGGTCAAATTTAGGGGAATTGACACCCTAAACATAGTTGAAAGTTTAGGGTGGATCACGTAACTTGCAGATGTCACTTAACGGAAAAAATGGACGGAATGTAACAGTCGGATCAAAACTAGAAAAAATCTGCAAATATATGGTACCAAAATTAGACCAAAAAAAACGTTATAGACCAAAACCCAAAAGTTGTCAAATATTATGAAAACAAAGACATGTTAATTTTTTATTAGGGTTAAAGGTACTTTTGATACCACATGTTTGACCGAATGTGGCTTTTAGTACTGGATGTTTAGTTTTGTATACTTTTGGTACCAAACGTTTGAAAAAATGTGGTTTATGGTACATCCGTTAGTTGGCCGTTAGTTTTGGTCGTTAAATGACATGTGCAAGTCACGTGATCGACTTTAAACTTTTAATTTTGTTCAATTTAGCCCTCAAATATATTCATAACTTTTCTTTTGTTTAATTTAGTCCTAAAACTTCAAAATCGAACCCAATTGGGACCTATCTCCAATTGAGTAAATTTGACCCAAATGGGGCTATGTCAATTGAATTCGATTGGTTTAATTGGGTCCGATTTTGAAGTGTTATGACTAAGTTAAACAAAATAAAAGTTAGGAATATATTTGAGGACTAAATTGAACAAAATTAAAATTTTAGAGTCGATCATGTGACTTGCACATGTCATTTAACGGCCAAAACTAAAGGCCAACTAACGGATGTACCAAAAGCCACATTTTTTTCAAACGTTTGGTACCAAAAGTATACAAAACTAAACATTCAGTACTAAAAGCCACATTCGGTCAAACATGTGGTATCAAAAGTACCTTTAACCCTTTTTTATTATTTTTTTTCCATTTCGCTAATTTAAGTTTCACCAGTCGGGTAATTTCCTAACCCAAGTTAACTGAAATAGAGTCACACTTGATTTGCACTTGACGTCACTGCTCACCTCATCCTATCAGATACTGATAAAATTTAAATTCATAAACTAATCAATCAATGTAATGTAATGATGAAATTAAAAAAGAAGAAAGTTGGTTACTAATAAGTATCGATTAGGATAAGGTAAGTCGTTTGACAACCGTCTAAGCAGGTAAAGGTATCAAACTTAACTGTCTAATACATGGTTTAAGAATCTATAAATAGAGATGTCAACGGGGCGGATCGGGGCGGGTATCCACAAACCCGGACCCGCCCCGCGGGTCGACCTGACAGACCCGGACCCGCCCCTATGTACCTCGCGGGGCGGGTCAGTTGGGGTAAAAAATCCCGCGGGTCGACCCGCGGGGCCCCGACCCGACCCGCCGCTGGTAACTGTGCTGCACTCTATTTATGATTTAACCATGCTGCACTCCTCCAAACGTTTCCAACAAAGCTAATAAAACTAGCAATTAATGATGGGAAAGCTAATAAATTAGCTAGTAATTAATGATGACCATTACCTAGAAAGTAAATAAATAGCTAGCAATTAATTATGACCATTACCAAAACAGCTAACAAGCAATTAAACTAACGGCTATTTCGAGAAATGTAGCATTTAATTTTTTTTTTCCCAAAGAAAGCTAGCAATTCAAAGCTAGCAATTAAACCAACGGCTATTAATAGACAACAACCATTTCCATAAAGTTAGCAATAAATGTTAAATAAAATTAGTATTATATATATATAGCTACTTCGGGGCGGGTCTACGGGGCCCCGCGACCCTAGTCCCGGACCCGCCCCGCCCCGTGCCCACTATGACCCGAACCCGTCCCCTGCCCCGCGGGTCGACGGGTCGGCGGGTCAAAGTCGGGTCGGGGCCCCGCGGGTCAGCGGGGCCCCGCGACCCGTTGCCATCCCTATCTATAAACTGTCTAAAGTTTACTTCATGTTCGATTTTGGTGTCTGAAGTTTAATATGTTAAAATGGACAGTCCCAGGTTTTATTTTTATTGAAAGTTAGTGTCTCTGTGTGATTACTTTAGAGAAGCTAATCCCGACGAAACCGACTGGCTCTCATGCACGCTCCCTTCTCGTCACCTTGCTGGGATTGTCACCTAAGAAGGTGGCCACATCTGCGCAAGTAAATCTCGCTCTATTGTCGCTGAAAATCACTACACAACACTCTGCTGGAAACCTTTTCTTTCGGATATTCAAGTTTTAGAAGAAGTTTGACGATTTTATAAAAAGTAAAGAATGATGAATTATGAGTGGGTGAATGAGTCAATGAAAATATTTGAAGGGAGATGAAAAGATGCCCGAATACACTAAATTTCAACAAAAATGAAACCTGAGATAATCAATTTCAATATTTTAAAGGGTTAATAACCTAGGAGAGGTCTGAAGTTTGTCCCATGTTAACGGGAGAGGTCTGAAGTTTCAAATGTTGATTTGAGAGGTCTGAAGTTTCAACTTTGTTGATTTGAGGTTTTCCGTCCATTTTTAGAGTTAAATTTAACATAATTGTGTGAATGAAATTCTTGCCCTTTTAATATTTTGTTTTATTTAATATCTTATTTGAGTAAATGTGAAATGACAAAATTACCCCTAAAGTCAAATTACTCCGGCCACCACCATTTCAGCTCCGGCGACCACCACCGACCACCAACACGACTTCGATCGGAACCGAAAAGCTCCGATCGGAGTCGAAAAGCTCCAATCTGGAGCCACAGAGCTCCGATCGGAGCTTTTCGGCTCCGATCGGAGCCGTGTTGGTGGTCAGTGGTGGTCGCCGGAGTTCAGTGGTGGTCACCAGAGTTTGGTGGTGGTCGCCGGAGTTCGGTGGTGGTTGTCGGAGCTGAGGTGGTGGTCGCCGGAGTCGGGTAGCGATGGCCGGAGTCGGGTGGCGGTGGCCGGAGCCGTGGTGGCTTTAAGGGCATTTACGTATTTTCCTTCAAGCATGTGAGGGGCACACTTTGATAGAATGACATTTTTGGAATTTAATTTTATTTCTGGTCACATGCCAAACACGTGACTAATTTTCGTCACAATTAACGATAAAAACAGAAGGAGACCGTTGTTATCAACAAAGTTGAAACTTCAAACCTCTCACATCAACATTTGAAACTTCAGACCTCTCCCGTTAACAAGGGGCAAACTTCAGACCTCTCTTAGGTTATTAAGACACCAAAATCGAATATGGATCAAACTTCTTCTTAACCCAAAATCCATTTTAGAGTAGATGTGGAATGTTCAACCTTGTGGAAGTTGGTAGGGTGGCAGATGGGACCTGTCAACTGGCGCACATTGATTTAAAGAAAAGGACAATCCTATTGGCCAACTTGTTGTTTGTGGGGTTGGTAGTCACTTGGTCGGGGTCTTTTGATTAAGCTTAAAATAAATTGAAATAAATATATCGTAGTAGTATTTTAATTGTACGTTCAATGTAACTTTTAATTGAGCGTTTAATTGAAAGTATATTTTTACAATTAATTCAATTTTTAAACGAATTCATCTCATGTACACATCGAAAGTCGGACAATATCGAATCAGACTCATTATGTCCAATTTGACAAGTACTATAATGCATATAGCAATTAGTAATCACATCAAAGTTTAGGTAACGAGTTGATTATTAACCTATTAATCAAAGTAAAGAGGATATACTCATGGAAATACTAGATATGATAGAAGCTCATCATCATCCATTTTTATTTTTCCTAACAATCATTTTATTTTTTAAATGAGACTACGTCCATAGCATGCTTGCTCCATACTTACACTAATTTTCACTTATACCGTAATACTGCATTAATTCGCAATACCGCATTAACACGTAAATGGTAAAATACTAAAATACTGACTATGAATATTTTTCCATTCACAAAATTTCAATGAAATTTGAACCATTAAACTCTGATTTTCAGTTATACCGTAATACTGCATTAACTCGCAAATGAATATTTTTCCATTCACAGAAATTTAATAAAATTTGAACCATTAACCTCTGATTAAAGATAAAGCTGACGTACAATATTTCGTGTCCTTTGGAAAATAGAAGAGCCAGCATCACTGAAGGACTTTAATTGTTTTTTTTGTTTGGGAGTTGAATTGAATTGAATGGTGCAGCAATAATAATACATATCATTACCTACTAGGAAACAATACATCCTTGTATTGTTGGTTTGTCTTTTTTTTAGTGTTGGCATGGTCCCCTGCTAAAAATGGAACCACACACTACACGACAGGAACATTAACAACATCATATTATGTAGGGTTAAATGTACTTTTCATACCACATGTTTAACCGAATGTGGCTTTTAGTACTGGATGTTTAGTTTTGTATATTTTTGGTACCAAACGTTTGAAAAAATGTGGCTTTTGGTACATCCGTTAGTTGGCCGTTAGTTTTGGCCGTTAAATGACATGTGCAAGTCACGTGATCGACTCTAAACTTTTAATTTTGTTCAATTTAGTCCCCCGAATATATTCATAACTTTAGTTTGTTTAATTTTGTGTAAAGCTTCAAAATCGAACACAATTGGGACCTATCTCCAATTGGGTAAATTTGACCCAAATGGGGCTATGTCAATTGAATTCGATTGGTTTAATTGGGTCCGATTTTGAATTGTTATGACAAAGTTAAACAAAATAAAAGTTAGGAATATATTTGAGGGACTAAATTGAACAAAATTAAAAGTTTAGAGTCGATCACGTGACTTGCACATGTCATTTAACGACCAAAACTAACGGTCAACTAACGGATGTACCAAAATCCACATTTTTTCAAACGTTTGGTACCAAAAATATACAAAACTAAACATCCAGTACTAAAAGTCACATTCGGTCAAACATGTGGTATGAAAAGTACTTTTAACCCTACTATGTAACATAGTGTAGTTACTGCTAATATAGCCAGCCACCCACCCTTTGCTCATCTTGAAGAAGATGATTCTCTATCTGATCCAGAGCCTGTTTCAAATAATTAAGTCAATTCATTCTTTCTTATTTAAGAAATATTAAGATTTTGTCTCAACTATTGGTTAATGACTTTTCAGTACCTCAACTATATTTTAATTTTAAGTGTCTCTATTATCTGAAATGTGATTGTTTAATGACGCATGAGTCGATTCACATAATTACGAGACTCGCATTAGCTCATGCTAAACCTGATCACCTAGTTTGGTACGAGCTTGGGTCAAAGCAAGTTCTCTAGCTCGGCCAACTGAGTTATGATCGATTTAGAGCTCTTTGATCGGTTATACTGAGCAATGGAGCTAAACCTCGTACTAGACATGGTCTCATACTAGGTGATTAGGTCTAGCATGGACAAAAGCAAATACAAGGCCCTTAACTAAGTGAATCGAGTCTTACGTCAATGAATAATCACACTTCAGATAGTTAAAACACCTAAAAAGTAAATCAAAGTACTAAAAATTCAAGTACTAATAATTGAGGTACTAAAAAAAGAATATTGAAGGGACCCCTTTCTATAGAGAGAGTTAGTAACCTCAATTGCAATGGCTGTTGGTGAAAGGGCAGATACATCTCTATATCCCAACTTGGCTGCAATATCTGAAATTTTATTAGAAAATCAATATCAGCATCCATCCAAAACATGTACCAGTGTTCAACCATTTTGTTTTCAAACTTTTCCAAGAGGACCCAAGAATCACCACATAACAACATAGCAGTATTTTCCAGCACATGACTAAATACTAACTGAATAATCAATCATAGTAAAAACATCAATAGCAACCAAGTTAGAGTAACCTACTTTCCAAGGAAACCCGAGCATTCGCATTCGCGTAAGCTTCACTCCTTTCTTCCATTAGACTCGATAATCGCATATACGTCTGCACCACAAATATCATAACTAAGTTAACCCGGTTTCACTTTTAGCGACGCTATAAATAACAAACACAAGAGAAGTGACCTACGCTAGTATAAGTGTCGCTAGAGTTGTCGTGTAGGAGAGGTCGAGAGTGAGTTCCAACCGAAGATATTCTCTGCGCCAAAGCTTCCAACGGCACATCGATCCAAACACTTATCCCCTTTTGCATGTATTTCCTATACATAATCAACATATTGAGTCTTCACATTCAAAATTTATATCAAACTGAATGAACAGTTTCTTTTTTTGTTAGACTGACCAATTAACCGGGCGGATAACCGCTCCTCCTCCTGTAGACACGACGATCCGGTGCATTATGGATAGTCTCTTCAATGCTTCAGTCTGTTAAGAAAAGACTAGAGTTATTAATCCTATAGAAGAATTGTGAGGATGAGCATCTCCTGCCTTACACATGGGCTACTCCCTGCTCTAGTATATAAAACTTTCACGATAACAAATAAAAATAACTTTTTTTATATACAAGATAATACAAGTGTTACTAGTTTTGTGGTTTTTTACAATAATAACAAATAAAAATAACTTTTTTATATACAAGATACTAGTTTTGTGGTTTTTTACAATAATAACAAATAAAAATAACTTTTTTTTTTATATACAAGATAATACAAGTGTTACTAGTTTTGTGGTTTTTTACAATAATAACAAACAAAAATTAACTTTTATATATACAAGATAATAAGTGTTACTAGTTTTGTGATTTTTTTTCTTCTAAAACCTGTTAGTCATAGTTTATGGTAGGGCAGGGTGAACCTAAAGGACTGTGGTGACCAACAATAACAGCAACTAACCTCCTTATCTCGGAAGAAGCCTTCTCCGTAAAGCTTGAAAATATCGGAGACCGGCGTTCCATTCACATCCTCCTCTATCAATGAGTCACTGAACCATCACAAAAATTCAATTACTTAAAGATGCTTCTATGTAATTGTGTTTTACTAGATAAACATTTGATGAAATTAAGGCTAAACCGAACCTGTCGCAGAATGAATAGCCAAGCACTTGCGAAAGAACCTTCCCGACTGTTGTTTTTCCACATCCCATCATCCCTGTAGTTATATATGAATTAGACAAAGAGCTGTATGTGCTATACAATCAACAGTAGCAAGGCTAAGGGTTAAAGATTGTGAAACTCACCAACAAGATAGATACAACGGCCGTTTAAATACGGCTGAACCTCTTGAGACTTAGTCTGCATTCACCAAAAATGAGTTTTTTTTTAGATTCATACATACATAGGTGATGGTGAAGATGGAGCATTTCACAACTTTGAAAAGGGTAAAAGAATTTCATGTTATACCTGCAAGGCTGACCATTCTTCCAAAGAACTGTTAATGTTACTAGTTCCAGATTCCAATGTTGTAGCTGTAACAACATCAGACAAACATGATTGGATGTGAATCTAACTTAGTTGAAAGACAGAATCAGTAACATCTGAGGAACTAAACAGCAGATTCATGTTCAAAAAGCTCCAAACATAGAAGACAAAATAAGGCTATCAAACTGAATCTAATAAACTGTGGATCCAGAACATCATGAGCCTTTTTAGTTGAATTGAATTACCTTAGGGTTAAGAACCTAAAAACTGTCTCATATAGGACATGTTGATAATCGATGTCCCATATTTAAAATGAAATGTTAATATTCGAACTCTCAACTATCAAATTTGTTACTTTTCACTTTTTTCGATTGATTTTGAGCTAATATTAGTGTTTTAAACAACAAAAACATGTTTTCTACATGTCAGAAGTATCAGATTTGTTGCAAGTATCAGATTTGTTGCTCATGATAACTTAAAAATAAGTTTTCATTCATTCAATTTAATAGGAATTAAAAAATGAAAATCAAACAATTCGATAGTTGGGACACCAAATGGACACCAAATATTAAACATTTTAAATATGGGTTGGCTTTTAGAAACATGAACTATAGTTAGATTGTGTTTTTAGGTTCTTTACATCTCCTTGTGGTAATTAAGGCCTGCTAATATAAAAAATTAAAACTTTTGGCACTGCAAATAATTACCAACCTGGAGAATTCCTGTATGAACAAGAGACCTCGAGAGCAATAGGTTTTTGCCTAATACTAAGGGCCTGCTGATGGCGAGGATTCAGCAACTGAAGCCTCTGCTGTTCCCTCATTCCGCAGGGAAGCCGAAGCGAGCCATTCGGCTTCTTCGGTATCTTATCAATCCATGCACTCGAGATTTGTGGCCTTTGTACCACTTTAGCTTCCATCGGTTGTTTGTGATCAAATTTGACCAGCCGGGGATTTTAGTTTCTGCAGAAAGCAATAACCCAGTTGATATTTGCAACAGAAAAGAAAATGAAGAAATGTCAAATAATGCGCAAACAGAATGCTGAATCTGCTGAAGAAGAAAATCCAAATCGAAATCAATCATGAATCTTTAGCAATGGTAAAAGAACAAACTTTCGGCGACATTAATGAACCCCACATCAGAGGAAGCTTCCATAGCCATAACCGAGCAGGAAAAATGCATGCAAGTTGCAGACTCACCGGTTTCAGAGAAGCGGATTCAATCGGCAGCTGAAGACGAAGAAGAAAGATTGAATTTTGACGACTGGGGAAAATGAATACAACAAAATCAAGTTTTTGTCAGGAGATTAAAGGAGAATGAATAGGGAGAAATGAAAGATTTCTCTTGTGATGAAGGAGTGTTTACTTTGGAGACGAAGAATTTATAAAAGCGGGGGGCTCAGAATCAGATAGATACAGAGGATCTTACCTAAAAAAAAAAAAAAAAGCGTAAAACAAAGTATAAATGCGGTCGACCCCACAATCGCATCCTCCGCTCAGATTCGGAAACAGCCACAAAACACCAGCGACGACGACTAGGTGTAGCGTGGCGGAGCGGCTCTGACTGAATCCTCCACCATCTCCGTATTTTAAATACAACTGTCATTTTATAAAATATTATAAATAATAATAAATACATGGCCAAAAAAATAAATAATAATAATAAATATATAAAAGGAAAATGATGTTTTAGGAATTTAATTATTAACATGTACAAATATATAAAAGGAAAATGATATTTTAGGAATTTTAATTATTAACATGTAAATTTTAAGAGTCTCAATTATTATTAGGGTTAATAATTAAAAAACTGTCCAATGTTTACCTTATGTTAAAATTAGGTGTCTGAGGTTTCAAATGTTAAACTGTAGTGTCTAAGGTTTCAATTTTGTTAAAATGTGGTGTCTCCGTGTGATTACTTTAGAGAAGTCAATCCCGACGAAACTGTCTGTCAAATTCGAGATCTCATATACACTCACTTCTCGTCATCTTGTCGGGACCGTCACCTAAGAAGTTGGTCACATCCGCGTAAGTAAATCTCGCTTTGTTGTCCTTCGAAAATGGCTCGACACCACTCTTCTAGAAACTTTTTTTTAAATGTTCAATTTTTTGGTGAAATTTGACGATTTTGTGAAAAGTAAAAAGTGATGGATTATGAGTGGGTGGGTGAGTTGATGAAAATAATTGAATGGAGATGAAAAGACGCGCAGATACACCAAATTTCAACAAAAATGAAACTTGGGACAGTTCATTTTGACATTTCAAACTTCAAACACCTAATTTTAACATAGGATAAACTTTGGACAATTTTTTAATCTTTAACCCTCGTAATAATTATCTGAAATGTAAAGCTCTTAAAAGTTATATTACGATTTTTTGTTGTTTTTCACGAGTTGTCCTAGATATTGGAGTTTTGAATAATCACCGTTTGCATCCGTAAAAAATAAAGTTTTTTCATAAAAAAATAAAATCGATTTTGGAGGGTCGGACGAGGTTTAAACCTCGAAATTTCAAATTAAAAGATAGAGTAATGAATGGTTACACATTAGTCATATCCAGTAGTTGAAACTATTATAAGTATTATTTTTTTTTCATATATATATATATAAATATTTAAATAGTAGTAGTAGGTGGGGAGGAGTGTATACTTTCTTATCCGCTTTCATTTCCAAAATAGGGAAGGGTCTATCAAAAATAGTAAAATACATACACTTCTGTGTATGAGTTATTGCCTACTAAATGAACTCATGTGTATGACCAACAGATAATAAATAATAGGAAAGGATAAAAATGAGCAGAAAAAGATAACAACAATAAAATAAAACAATAATTAGTTTTAACTTTTAAGACAGTAGAATTCGTAGTATACTATAAATATTTTTTTATTTTAAGTGATCGGTAAAGTTTGAAGTGAAACACATAGTTAATTGATGAACTGTCGGATCAGATTTAAATTGACTATGAGGCCAGTCTCCTATTTGATCCGGTTCAACCGATTCCAGTAAAAAATTATGCCCAACCCAATCTTCATTTATGTATACTTATACAAGTCCAATTCAGTTTTTATTAATTGAACCATCGAGCAAAACCGGTCCAATCCGACCTAAATTGCCGTGGTCCGGTTTCACAATGCAAAATGGTTCATTGTTCATCTTACTATTTCATCTGGATTGGACCGCTCATGTGGACGGTTCATGATTCAACTCAGTCGGTCGGATTTTGAAATAATAATTGAACTGTTAAACCATATTATACTGTTAATAATTTTTTTTTTTTTTTGCATGACTTTTTTGGTTAATTTGTTAGGTTGGGACTTATGCGGTGGTAAAAAGAATAAAAAATAAAAATGAAAAATAAAGACTACGTACGTATACGTACGCCGCGTGGACACAGAACAGTGGGCTTTGGACTGGTAGGTTTTGTGGGCCTTGTAGAATTAGTTATGCCAAGGTGGAGTTGGGCCCATTATCATCCGATCTTATCCACAATTTATTATAATATATATATATATATATCAACAACATTCTCCACAATGATATTGCTTTGGATAAGACCGAGCTTTGCTGCATACGCGTTGCCTTGCAATTGCGACAGGTAAAGCTTCCACCAACTACCGTCGTTTTATAGCCCGACAATTCATGTGCTAATTCTAATTGTTATAGACAAAAAACTAATTCTAATAATAATAAAATTATATATATTTTGGGGGGAAAAAATAAAAAAGTATATATATTTATATATAAATTATAAATATAGTAAAAAAAAAAGAATTTAATCATAAGCACAAATGATTAACTAATACAACAAGGAGTAAAAACAGAATAATACTTTTTTAATCCGAACTCTTATTGCTCTATATAACGATGGATGGTATAATTTATAATTTAAACCCAAACATGACTACCTAACGATGAGATTAAGTTTTTTTTTTTTTTTAATAAATAAAAATAACAAATAAATCGACGTTGATTTTCGCCATCGTGCTCCCAGCATTCAGATGACCGGTCCCTTTCTTTAATTAAGAGTTTTAATTTTTGGTAATCTTAATTAAGAGAGTTGGGAGAGCACGTGTACTGCACGGTCCAAGAATGGGTTTGGGTCTCCCGGTCCCACCACGACTCTATCACTCTGTTGTCGTGACTCGTGATGCTGTTCTATTTTTTGTATGTCGTCCTCCAGTTAAATTGTGACACGTACCTCGTACTAAAAGACATATTAAGACAGTCGATTTTTTTTTTTTTTTTTTTTTCACAGGTCAGTCTTTGATTTTTCATATTAGTGCTTAATCAATAGCTCGGAACTCACAAGTTACAACCGGCAGATCCATTAACAATAACAACCGAAAAGAAACATTATTCTAAAAAATGGTTTTTTTTGTTATTGGACGGACAATGTACATATATATAGAATAGAGAAGAAGAGAAATGGTAGGTTAGTGTCAATTCTTTGTAAAATATATTTCTAGAGAAATGATAGGTTAGTGTCAATTCTTTTACTTGTCAATTCTCGAAGTTTCGTTTACCAACCATTGCACCCAAAAAAAATATTCACCAACCAACAAAACAACCCTCCCCAGGGTTTAAAAAATAATAATAATAATAATAAAAAACCGCAAATCAGGAATACAATCCTACCATGCACGGAGTTTATGGTAAATAATAACTTATGCAGTGATAATTACTAACTTAAATTTTATTCGGAAATTTATATTAAAATACATATATGTATTAAAAAAAATAGACGTTTTATTCTTAATCTCTTTTTAATATTAGTATGCATTTATTAAATATATATCATTAGAAATCTATTCGTTTTTTTATATGAAACATTATGTTCGCATAGTATTGTATAAAAATTTATGATAATTTAATTGCAATATATAAATTTAAAAAATATAATAAATAAAAAGAAGTAAATATATCTATAAATATATAATAATATAATTATAATTTGATAATGTGAATTTTTTTGATACGTTTTAAAATCCAAAGATATTGATTGTGTCACGTGGAGAAATATCAAGAAACTTAATCTATAAGTTTTATAACTAATTTTAAACTTCATAATCATCATTAATTTAATCACATATCATTATATAATATAAAAAAAAACTGTGTTGCCTTATGTCTTTATCAGTATTTTTTTTAATCTTTTGGAAAATAAGGAGACTGATGATCAGATAAACATAATTATGTCTAGTTGTTCTTTAAAACTTTATTTTATTTATTACATATTATACTAGATATATAAATTAAAGATATGACCAGATTGCAACTAGTCTGATATGAGTGCAAAAAGTTAATAATCAAATCACTTAGGAATTTTAAAATTAAGTATCTGAATTTTTCAATTTTAAAAAAATGCTACTTCTATTATAACTTCCGTCAATCTTGACGGAAACGAAACAAGTGACTACTAAATGAGATTTTTTTATGTATAGCTTAAATGGATTAACGAATAAATTGAAAGAATTACAGCAAAATACTTTCAGTTTGACGCTCAATTGAAAGAATGATTTGAAATTGACCATCTAATGAAAAATATTTCACTACAATCATTTCAATTTATTTATTTCGCCACGTGGCCAAAACATGCTAATTTGTATCCAATTTGACGAAAATTGTAATATGAAATATCAGTTTAATCTGAAAGTTATATAAAAAAAATTGAATGATAAAATAAAATGTAAATAACGATTTATAGTTTAGTCCAATTTGGTTATTGAGTCGAAGAGTGAGTTATAAAGTTGGGCGCACTATTGGAGGCCCAATATGAATCCATTAAATGAAAACGAAAAATCGGCCCATTTATTTACTAACTTTAGATTCCTATTACAACTACGTTTCGGCCCATTTTAAGACGACGCCAATTTAGAAACGATACACAAGGCCACCAAATAATTACATATATTTTTTTTTATGCAACTTTTGACTTAATCTTCGATAATTTATTTTTATTTTGAACTTTTATAACATAAGTAAGCATCCTTCAGAGTTCAGAGGCATTAAAAAAAAACATCCATCCAGTAGTTGAGTAAATAAAAAAAGGCATGCCGCAAACTCAACATCCATCAAACAAATTTTGTAGCTTTCACTCAACTCGACTAAAATGCAGCAATATAATCGTTGATTGATTTGTTGAAGTTTATGATCAAGCACAACTTTTACAACACAACATTAGAAGATATACCGAAGAATCGGATTCTAATCGGAGCGAGAGGAAAGAATCTTCTTCTAAATTTCCCAGCAGCAGTTGATCAATTCATTCATTCAGTAAAAATACATACACATTACACACACTCGCAGCAATACAGATACAATACATTTCTTCATGCTTTTACGCAGCAGTTGAAGTAGCTAAAGATGCTTCTCCTTGCCTATCAATATCACCAATAATAACAGTAAGTTCAAGTCTAAATTACATTATTATCATCATATTCCAAATGTCAAGAAACAGACATACTAATCAAATCAAATCTGAACCCGAACTTTCGTATGAAAGCCAGCAATTTTGTCCGGGCCAAAATTGAACTAGAGGTAAACAATCTATATAAAACTAAATCAGAGTGGGTAAATATAAGATTTTAAATGGACAAAACGAGAAAAATTACAATCTTCACAGTCAAAATCATGCATCACAAAAAATAGACATGCCTTAATAGCTTCGTCCCTCCGGTAATAGATAACACTGTTGCTCAATCGTACAACGGAAATTAATATATCACTCCCTTCATAAAAAGCAGCTTGCTTGTTAGCCCTTATTTGCCACCAAAATCATTTTCATATATTATTATGGGTATATTATTGTGTAACGGTTCAGTACTTCATTATATAACTAGAGGTCATGGAAGTGAGGATTAATCTAATCTTGAAGCAAAATGCTAATGACTCAGACCGCAAGGAAAAAAATGTCATGTATCTACTTCAAAAGTGCTTACTTAGAAACTTGCTAACACATGCTTACTATCTTATCCATATTTAATTTGTATAGTTTCGAAGTAATGCTACTTGGTGTGAAAATGAAATTTATTTTCCAACTAAAAAACTGTTTGTTTTTTCACTTTAAATTTTTAAAAAAAGTTCCATACTTTGTAGCTTTACTCATTCCATAAATAAATCTAAAATGGGTACTACATTATTGGCATCACCTACCAAAAAGCTTCATGAGTAAAGTAAAACAGCAGCCCCACCCACATATAGTCACATGAATTGCTCTTACATTATATCACTCTCATTCATTACCACCTACTATATCAACCAGCAACTACAGCAGGATATGTGCAAGGATCACTTTCATTGTATGTGACCACTAAAGAAGCCATGTGCAGGAAAGAAGGAACTTACAGTGGGGGAATGCTGGTGGCTCTCATGGTAATGGTGGTCATTGTGAGCAACAGCCGTTTTCGAGTTGCGATTGCTTGATTTGGCAATCAACTCTTCTTCAGTACCAATGCTAGCTCTCGACGCGTCTCTCTTGTTCAACTTCCTGTTTTCCCTTATTTTTGAGAAGTCTAATGAGTAGTCAGGCACCTCTCCCTTCATATCCCAATCACCGAACTTTGGCATCGATAGCCACGGTGCAATTTTCTGCAAAAAGTTACATATTTGTCACCCTTATTGAATATATTCAGATGATGGCCATTCTACATTCTTATTCAAACATATAACAGTAGTAGTTATATACTACTAACTTACTAAGTTGAAAAGGTCAAAACTTGAGATTAATAAAAGATTATATGGTTGGTTACTAAAAGGGCAGAAAGCTGAGTCATGGAGATTTGATTAGTCAGTTGAACTCAGCCTATGTTAGATATCACAAGATTTTATTCATTAAAAGGTAGTAAAATATTAGCAACAGCAGATTAATTGGAAAATAATAGAATTTGCTTGGCTCAATGTCCAAAACTGGCTGCAATTTCTTGGCACTAATATAATAATGCATACAATATTGTGGACTGAGCCAACCCAGCCAGCACTACCTTGGAGTTTGGACCATTCCTCCATTTTAGCTAACAAAGGAAAATATCTTTTCATGAGGTAATGAAAATGAAAGGAGAGGGATGATTGATTGTTTCCATGAGAAACCAATAATTGATTTTGACAGATTGAGTGAAGGATTTTCAAAGTCAGAATTCCAATTTGTATGAAGTTGGAATCTTGATAAGGATTTTGGTTTTAACCCTAAAGTCTAAACCCAAAATTGCAAAGTCCCAACACAAAAATAATGCTTCAACAAGTATAATTATAAATTAAATTGAAAACTAAAAATAATATGAGGAGGAATCAGTAAAGTTGGGAGCATCAATTATTGATAGTTTTTGTTTCAGCCGCTCAAGCTTGTAGAAAGAAAATTGGGTAAAAATGGGCATCCATAAGCTTTGAAACTTCTAAAGCTGATAATCGAGCCACCATGTCTGTATATATCTATATACACCAAAAGGAACGATCATAGTAAAACTGAAAATGGATAATTCCAGATGCTGCATGCATAATTATACAGCTGCAGTACGATGATCAATATTCATCACAATAGTCTATCATTTCTAATTTTACACAGCTTTCTTAGCATCCAAAAAGCAACACAGGAGAGAAAGAGAGATACCTCATTGCGATCCTCCATTGAAATTACTGTGAGGCTGCGATTAAGAAGTTGAATACGGCGGAGATTGCTGTGTGCTGCTGTGCTCACAAGCTTCGGCCTCTCAATTCTCAAAGAAGGAGAGAGATTGGGTCCGTGAAAGGAAAGTGGTTAAAGCACAGTCGAAGAAGACAAAGATTTAATCCACACCTTCTTCTTCTTCTCCTACTAGTATTAGTAATTAGTACCACGCGTCTATATAGGAACTGCTGAACTACAAATAAAGCCCTACTGTTTGAGGAAATTACGGACCTGCCACTGCAGCGCCACGCTTCTTTCTTGCTGCTACGCGTTGCGACTGTGTGTACTCTCTGTTAATATCAAACTCAGTCGTCGGTAATGGTTTGAAATAAAACTTATTCACCAAATAATAATATTATTATTTAAACGTAAAGTAATAAGTGAAAATGGGGCAAAAAATACAACATTAGTTTAATGCATAATTTTCTTAAAAAAAATAAATCTGAATGTGTTCTAAGTTCTAACCCAATTAGAATGAAATTAGAGATGAAAAATAGAGATGGTATTTCATCCGAGAAACACTCTAGTTAGAAAAGAATATCACATTGTGCGTATAAGTTTAGTCTATTAAATTGTACTAAATTGATGTTGCTGGTGGGGTTGCTTTGACAATGTGTATGTGCTGACTGTTTACTAAGTCTGGTTAAAAAAAATCTCAGATTGTAAAAAAAACACTCAAATATTACGTAACAAAATGAACTTAGGTCTTTATAATCGCCGCTACTAGCATATTCATTTTTTTATATTAAAAAATGTGCTTGCAGGCTGGCAAGATATACCGTTAGTGTTCATCAAGATATATTAACTTTTTCTCCCATCATTTATTTCTTCTTCAAACTCTTACGAAAAGTAAGAGAATATATCTTTTATCTTTTATTTGTAAAAAGTTGACGGTTATATGAATTTTGGTCGGTTCTTAGACGTCTGGACCAGATAAGTATGCATATTGATATGACCGATAATTTCTTACACGAAAAAAACACGTACTATATAAACTCAAGACGATTGATAATAGTCATGGTCTGATGTTTGACTCAATTGGACCGCTGATCCGGTTTAAGAATTAGGGTTCTAATAACTAGGGCGAGCACAAAAAAACCGTACTGAAACCGTCCCGAGTGTAAATCCGAGTTCCTTTTTGAAACCCCGCCCAAAAATTCGGTATTGGGCTCGGGTTCTGAGCTAAAAAGCCCAATTGCATAGAGCCCGCCTAAGCAGCTCGGGTTCTGAGCTAAAAAGCCCAATTGTATAGAGCCCGCCTAAGCAACTGATGCATGTATACTTTTAGATGGGCTTGGGTCAGGCCCAGCAAGCAGCACACTAAGAAGACTCAGCTCAGTTACCCACTTACTCTAGCTTCTTCTATTTTGAAGACAGACTGAACGAGAAAAACATAAACCCTCGCGAGACCGAAGTTTAAACTAGGGGCTAGGGCTTTTCGATTCATATTGTTTTAGGTTCGTGTCGTATTCTGGGCAGTGCAAACCCAGTTTAACATGAAACATCTGAAATCTAGAATAAATTAAATTAAAAAGTTAATCTATAATTTTTTAACTAAAATTTTAAAATTACTCAATGTATATATATATTATCCTGTAGTGCCAAATCACCAGTATCAAATACAAACCCATAACTTTCGTGTCATGTTTGTATCGGCCCAATGTGCCGGAACGGAATTGCCCCCTAGTTTAAACCCCACTTTCTCTCTCTCCCTGCCAAAACCCTAACTTCAATTGGGTTTTGAAGCAGGGTAAGAAAGTGTAGGTGAGGCGACCTTCTCTTTTGTGTCTAGAAGCTGCCGATGAGGAGGCTGTCCGACATGGATGCCGCTGAAGATTCAGGTTTTCTTTTTTCACATTTCCTCCTTTATCCCAGCATATATTTTTGGCTGTACTTGATAATCGTTTGTGATGCAGTGGAGTCTCTGGAGCATGAAATGAGCGATGACGATGAGGAGCAAGAAGAATTGGGGAGTAGCCCAGCTTCAAATTCACTTGGTCAAGCAAAAAAGCATAAAGACCAGCTTCAAAGGCTAGAGGAAAAAGTAAGAGACATCAGTTTGTTTTAATTTTTTTACCTACCGATTATAATACATGAAAGATGAATCTTTGCATAATTTTCCGGATATTGTATGAGTAGATGTTAGATTTTTACCCGTGCCAGAAATTTCACATAATTTAAGCAGGTTTATTTAGAGTTGGTTCTTTCATGGATAGTGTGTTAGTATCGTGCTAAATTGGTGTAAATGTGTGAGTGTCCTTCAAATTTCCCAACTCCAGTAACAATCAAGATATAGACAGTGGACTCTGTTCGCCGTGGGATGTCAACTTGTTTTGGTCCAACCAACTTTAGTACTAGTTGAGTTTATTCTGTGGAAATTGATTGATCTTTGCTTGATTGTGCATAATAAGTTGGTATCATGCTAGTTCGTAAAACATTGATTTCGATCCCTGCTTCGATTAGATTGATTTTTTTTATTTTTCCTGTTAGCTTGAATAAAGGATAAATCTCCCCAGCATTTAATGAGGTTTTCAATGGAAATTTAGACAGCAGGATCCCTAAAGGCTTACTGCTAACCTTTATAGCAGCTGAGTTTTCTACATCTTGGGTTCAGGAATTTTTTTGGATGCACGAGTGATTAATCCTATTGATTTCATTGCAGCAATGACATGTCTCTAGGATGTGTGAATGAGATGGCCCATTATGGCTATTCCAAATACAAGATCATGTCTTGTTGGCCTATATATTATTTGTAGTTGGATAACCTCACTTGCTTATGTTCTATTGTTGCAACTTGCAAGTGATAGTGCTTACTAATTCATTTCTGCAGGACCCAGAATTTTATAAGTTTTTGAAGGAGCATGACAAAGAGCTCCTGGAATTTGATGAAGATGACAGTGATGTGAGTATAAAATAAATAATGCATATTTTTATCTGGAAGTGCTCAAGGAAATTGACTTATTGATCTGGCTTTCTTTCTAGCTGGAAGGTTATGGATCAGACTTAGAAACCCCTACAAGTGACGGAACCGGTGGAACTGAGAAGAAACCGCCTAGCAATGTCATCACGATTGAGATGGTTGACTCTTGGTGTAATGCAATTAAAGAAAACTTTAGGGTGGGGGCAGTTCGTTCTCTTATGCGAGCTTTTCGATACGCCAGTCACTATGGTGATGATGATGGGGATGCTTCTGCTAAACTCGGAACTATGAGCAGTGCTGTTTTTAACAAAGTCATGGTATCTGTATTAACTGAAATGGATGGAGTCTTTCGGAAACTACTGAAACTTCCAAATTCTGGTGGGAAGAAAGAGACAATAACAGAACTGATGGCTTCAAGGCAGTGGAAGAATTACAGTCATATGGTGAAATCCTATCTTGGAAATGCCTTGCACATATTGAACCAGATGACTGACACCGAAATGATATCTTTCACATTACGACGCCTCAGATGCTCATCAATATTCTTGTCCGCTTTTCCTAGCCTCTTAAGGAAGTATATTAAGGTATGTGGAGATTTTACTCTGTAGCTTTAGACTTTCACCCAGATTCTTTTATTTTATATTGAAAGATTTATATTAAAAGATAAAGCTTCTAAAAAAGGTTTATATTATGTCTTAAGAAGTATCTAGAGCCAATGTTCTAAGAACTAGTTGGTCATTTCCAGGTTATTCTTCATTTCTGGGGAACCGGAGGAGGTGCACTTCCTGTCGTTTCCTTTCTTTTCTTAAGAGATATTTGCATCCGGGTAGGTTCCGAGTGTGTGGATGATTGCTTCAAAGGAATATACAAGGCATACGTTTTGAACTGCCAGTTTGTGAATGCTACCAAACTGCAGCATATCCAGTTCCTCGGAAACTGTGTCATTGAACTTCTCGGTGTAGACCTTCGAGCTGCATACCAGCATGCCTTCCATTTCATTCGGCAACTTGGGATGGTTTTACAAAAGGCTCTTGCGATGAAGACAAAGGTATACTTCTCCAAGAAGAATCTTTTACGATGTTACTGAATAGCTATTTGATGAAGTGAAGGGACAAACCGAATCAATCTCTGATGTAGCTATTGTATTTGCTATATTGGCTATATCTATGCATGCTAGTGTTGAAGTATAGTCCGTTCTTGATGGTTTTTCCATTTAGTTCCTTATCATGCATGTCTTATTTATGGTGCTGAGTGATTTTTATTGGTCCCCATCTCTAGGATGCGTTCCGAAAGGTATATGCATGGAAATTCATGAACTGTCTAGAGCTATGGACAGGAGCTATTTGTGCTTATAGTGGCGAAAGTGATTTCAAGCCTCTTGCTTATCCCCTCATGCAAATAATATCTGGTGTAGCCCGCCTGGTTCCATCTGCTCGGTACTTTCCTCTTCGGTTGAGGTGTGTCAGAATGCTCAATCAGATTGCTGCCTCTACCGGCACTTTTATACCTGTTTCAATGCTGCTTTTGGACATGTTGGAGATGAAAGAACTAAATAAACCTCCTACCGGAGGTATTGGCAAGGGCATCGATTTGCATACCATTATCAAGGTGCTTATTATATACCTGGAAACGTGGTCTACTCTTATTACTTTATTATATTATATAATAAATCCTTGTTTATTTAAATTTTTTTAGGTAAACAAGCAAACAATCAAAACACGAGCTTTTCAAGAAGCGTGTGTGTTTTCTGTGGTGGAACAACTTGCTGAGCATTTGGCACAGTGGAGTTATTCTATTGCTTTCTTTGAGTTGGATTTTATCCCATCAGTGAGGTTGCGTAGCTTTTGCAAAGCTACTAAAGTCGACAGGTTTCGGAAAGAAATGAGGCAGCTTACACGTCAGGTATAAGTCACTGACAGATCAATAATGGATGCTTGGTTTGTGCTAGTTGTGTATGCTGCATTTACTGATCTTTCTACTTGTCTACACTACAGATTGATTCAAATTCCGACTTTGTGAATAAAAAGCGGTCATCAGTGTCTTTTCTTCCAAGTCAACCTGCAACATCATCATTTCTTGAGGTAGGGCCATTCAATACGCTTAGATACAGCAATAATCCCTGACTGAAGTTGAAACCATTCAGATATAAAATAGGCTAAGAACCTAAAAACAGTCTCAACATTAGGTCATGCTGCTAATCGATGTCCTAGATTTAAAATGTTGATATTCGGTGTCCCAACTATCAAATTGGTTGATTTTCACATTTTTCTCTTAAAATTGACGGAAAAAACATAATTTTTTTAAGCATCAAATAAGCTTAAACCATGAGCATCAAGTCTGATATTTTGGAAAAGTTGAAAATAACATGTTTTTGCTGTTTGAAATGTCAATTTTAACGTCGAAAAAAGTGGAAATCAACCAATCCGATAGTTGAGACACTGAATATCAACATATTATGGGACTGCGATTGACAACATGCCATATAGTTGAGACTGTTTTTATAATCTTAACCCTATAAATTATTCAGACCTTCATTTACTGAAATTCGTGCGTTATGCATAAGAAGCGGCAAACCAAGTAGTTTGCAAATTGGTTGGTGCTGTCATTTAAATTTTACTCGTAACTTTGCCAGAATATGATGTTCTTTCTTTATCTAAATTAGAAAATGATTTAGTCCAAGTTATTTGCTGTGTTTCAAGACTAAAGAAGCCCATTTTTGTAAATCTTAGGATGAGAAGAAATCAGGGAATAGTCCTTTGTCCCAGTACGTTGCTACGCTACGACAGAAGGCCCAGCAAAGAAGCAACTTCTTGAAGGAATCCAGGTTTACAATCAATTTAGCCAGCCATTCCTTGGATACAGCTGCTGCTGCTGCACATATAGAAAAATCATTCATTTTCACTAAATATCTGAACTTGACTTGTTTTCCAGTGTCATTGTTGGTGAAAAGTCCTCCATATTTGCAAAAAAAGGGGTGGTAAGCGATGAAATGTCAGAGAGTGACGATGATACAGTAAACGAGCAAGGTGCTGCAGCGTTTAGCTCCTCATGGCTTCCCAAAAGCAAACCCAAGTAGGATTTTCCCAATTCTAAATCTCCAACTGTGATGATCAATTACTGTAGTTTCTCATTATGATATTTTTCATTGCAGGACTAGAAATGTGGAAGGTGATGATGAAGAAGATGGTAACAAGAAGAAGAAAAAGGGGAAGAGAAAGGAGATGCATGAGGAAGAAGAAGGGCTTGGTTTGGAGGAAGATTTGGTAGAAGACTTGGTTCTAAGTTCTGAAGACGAGGAGTCGGAAAAAGAAGAAGATACGGTTCGAGCGAATGATAACAAGGTGGTAACACCGAAAAAACCGAAGCAGAAACGGAAAAAACGAAAACAGAAGCTTTCTTCTTCTGAAAAGAAGAAAGATTCTGGGTCTCATTCAAATGATTGGAGGAACAAGAAGAGGAAGAAGGTTGGTGCTTGAAGAAGATTACACTGAAGAAGAAGAAGAAGACTGTTGTAGAGATTGTATGGTATTCACATCAATTTTGTTCTAGTAAAGGAATTGATACCCTGTTTTGTTATTATGGAGGAAACTTAAAATTTACAGAGATAATTGATAATGGCTTTTAGATCAGGGAGAAAAATTTTAAGGTTAAGAACCTAAAAATAGTACAACTATAGAGACAATGCTGTGAATTGCTATCTTGATATTCGGTGCTTGTAGATTTTCATTTTTTTTTTTTTGACAGGTTGTAGCTTTAAAATTGTCATTTTTAGCAACATGAATATGTTTTCCATTTTTTTGAAGTATCAAATTTGTTAGTTTATCATTATTAAGTTTATTTGATACTTAAAATATATTTTTATAAGGTTAATTTTAAGAGAAAATTTTGATAAGAAGTTGTGATTGCTATCTTGATATTCGGTGTTTTGTAGATTTTCATTTTAACTTTTTTGACAGATTGTAGCTTTAAAAATGTAGTTTTTAGCAACATGAATATGTTTTCCATTTTTTTGAAGTATCAAATTTGTTAGTTCATTGTTTAAGCATATTTGATACTTAAAAAATATATTTTGATACTTAAAAAATATATTTTTTAATCGGTTAGTTTTAAGAGAAAAATTGACAAGAATCTGTGACTTAAGTGAATTAGACTTGATTTGTGTTTATAATGGCTTAACAGGATGGTTTGAGCAAAATAAAAACTAGTTGATATCAGTTGTGTTAGTGTCTCTGTGATTGATTTCCATGGTAGTGTTATTATTGTTTTTTTATAAAATGTTTATATTGCAAAAATGAGGTCCCACCGAGAATTGAACTCGGGTTACC
Organism: Clarkia xantiana subsp. parviflora; assembly: GCA_036873135.1. Taxonomy (NCBI): domain Eukaryota; kingdom Viridiplantae; phylum Streptophyta; class Magnoliopsida; order Myrtales; family Onagraceae; genus Clarkia; species Clarkia xantiana. The sequence continues at coordinate 19,910,910 of JAPTYO010000003.1, forward strand.
AGATTCAGAGTCTGATGTCCTAACCGCTAGACCATGGGACCTTGTTGGAATAAATTTTTGTCATAATTTATAAAGTCTCAAAATTTTATATTATTCAAAAATCAACTTTGGTTTTTCGGATTTTGGGAGGACTCGATTGAAATCAATTTTATTAATTTAAAAGTTGGGTCAATAACCTGTGAGAGGTTTGAAGTTTGGCCCTTGTTAATTTGAGAGGTCTGAAGATTGAAATGGTGATAACTGAGGTCTGAAGTTTGGACTTGTAGATAATAGAGGTCTCTGTTAGTTTTTTCCTTGGATTAGGTTTAAATTATGGACATGGGTATTTTTGTCATTTCATCTTTATATTAATTAAACTTTTTATTAATTCAAATATTACAAAAGGGTATTTTTGACATTTCACACAGTTCTGTTAAATTTGACAGAAAATTTGGACGGAAAACCTAAAAATCACAAAGTCCAAACTTCAGACCTCAGTTATCACCATTTCAATCCTCAGACCTATCAAATTAATAAGGGCCAAACTTCAGACCTCTCCCAGGTTATTGACCCTTAAAAGTTTTAGATCACATCAAACAATAATTCAGTACACAAGCTAAAGATTCAAAACACAATCTGTAACATCATTCAACACTCTAATCCCATTCAAAAATAATTTTACTACATAGTTCATTAAAGATTACACAACAATACATTATATAATTAAAAACTAAAATAATAAAGTTAGGGTTTAGCAACTTCAAGTATCGGAACTCCAAGTATCCAACCCCTAATCATTCCTTAAAATTTATACATATTATACATCTAAAAATAAAGGGTTAAATGGTCTTTTGGTGCCATATGTTTGACCACTGTTGGCTTTTGATGTCACATTTTTATTTTGTAGGCTTTTGGTATCATATGTTTGCATTTTATAGAATTATGGTGTCACAAATTTTATTTTGTAGGCTTTTGGTGCCATATGTTTGCATTTTGTAGACTTTTGGTGCATCCGTTAGTCAACAGTTAAGTTTGACCGTTAAATAGTTTTATTTTGTTCAATTTAATCTCCAGTTTATATCTCTAAAATTTATTTTTTACAATTTAGTCTCCAAAGACCCTGAATCGGACATAGGTCGAAATTAACCGAGTCAGGGTCCGATGGCTAGTCTGACTCTAGCCAGGGTACCCAAACAATGGTTAGACTCTGACTTGGTCGATTTGACACAATATTCTGATTGGGGTCAATCGAAAAATAAAAAAATAAAAAAAATAAAAACTATTTTTTTTTATTTCGTATGATAATTTTATTTTTTACTAGATTAATTATGAAAAGTTATTGAATTCTAATTTTATATTAAAGTTTATTGATTGGTCCATAATGTTGTGACGACGGACGGACTGAGTCCGTCCAATCTTATAGAAATCACAATGTGTTATTTCAACAACAACAAAACAAGGTGCAATAATTAAGAAAGATAACCATGCATGGATGTTGTCCTGAGAATTTTTTTTCCAAGAAAAATGAATGGGTTAGTAGTGGCGACCTTAGATCCGTTCCGAGCATGGATAGAGGCTATTCTGCAAGAACATTGGGATTGATAGATGCAAATGAAAGAAACTCTCGATCTTGCTCAAACACACGCATCACATCTTCAGGCAAGCTCACCCAAGCTTCGATCCCTTCCCCGTCTTTCGCATCCAAAATCACCGCAACATTCTTCACATCTTGCTTAAATTTGCAAATACTTGTCCAAATCGGCTTCCCCCACCCGAAATCGCATTCGTAAATCCCGAACTGGCACCAGCTCGTCATCCCATATCCATCATGTCCTTCATCAACACTTTCACGAACCAAAGACAAACCTTCCGGACCACGTAGTTTCGCGGGATAACCTTGTATGTATGTCTCCTTTGCGTCCCTCATCTTCGCTACCAAAGAAGCAACATCGTTGTTATTACAAGATCTCGACACGTAAATACCTGCAAAGTTTCCAAATGAAGAGTCGGGCAGGGGTGGGTTAACGCGCTTGCGCAAGTTCATGCTATGGCGTAGAGAGGATTCGGTGGTCAACTCGACAGACGATGCCCTTATGGCGCAATGCCAGATCAACGAGCTTACTGCTTCGAGCCTAGTTGGATTAGAAACACTTGCGCTGCGCGATCTTGCCTTCAGAGCAACCACCTTTGAAGGGCTAAACACAAACCTTCGAATAAAATATATTAGAGATAACAAATAAAATATATCTTATCCTTATAAAATATATTTTATTCCCTTATACTTCACAATTGTTGATTTAATGAGATATAATATCAATTTCCCCATTAGCTAACGTTCAATTGCAAAACTTGAAAAACGTTTCTGATATTACCTAAAAAAAGGCATTTGGGTAAAATTCTAATTTTAAAACTAGAGTAAAAGGAACTGAAATATTTTTCTAAGTATTTTATCCATTTTTTTTATGCTATTGTCATCTTAAAGATTTTGCAACGTCGAATATAAGGTGATAATTTTACTTCGAGAAATCTAAAGATATTCAAAATTAAGCTGGCTAGCTAAAATCTAGGATCATACTAGAGAAACATATTTACTCCTCTTAAAACATCCAGTATTACGTAAAAATTACGTAAACGTGGACCCTACATGTTTATTTAAGTAAAACAAAAAAAAAACTCACTGCTTTGGTTTTACATATCATTCCTTAAAGATGAGACCCACACGTAAATTTATGTTTTTACATAAATCATTCCTTAATTATAAGGAATGCACTATGTATTACGTAATCAATTTTTAAATATAAATTAATTCATTTTATAATTAACACTAATATCTTATTGGTGGTTGTTGGAAAATTTAATAATAAAATATATTTAAGGAATATGTTTAAGTAATACGATTGCAGAGAAAATATTTTTTTATGTGTGTCTTAACTTTACGTATTACTTAAAGTGTACATAAATGTCACTACAACAAATCATGACATTAATGACAATTGGCTGTGACAAAATCACAGTCATCACAAAAGAAACCTATATTAGTGACAACTGAAAAAATTCATCACTAATGTCGTAGATATTAATGACAACTTGTTTTTCGTCACAATTAATATAAATATTAGTCACGATTTCTTATTTTGTCACTAGTGTGACTTTGAGAGTGACAATTTATTTCGGTCGTCACTAATATAGTTTTTCATTTGTGATGACCATAACTATATCACAACTAATCGTCACTAATGTTATAATGCATTAGTGATAATTATGCAATTATCACAAAAGTATGATATTAGTGGTAAATAAAAGTTTGTACAAATGTATATTTATTATATGAAATATACCTAGTATTATATAATTAACTATTTTCTGATTTTAAAAAACTTTCTTAAATAATTACTATTTGAAATCCAATTTATTATGCTATTATAAAATTTATTTTGTATGAGAATATTTCGTAATGGGTAAGTCGATCGCATTTGAGTATTTATTATTTTATCGGATAAAAATATATTTTATTTTACATTTATTATTTTTGTTATTCATTAATTTTTAATTTACTTTCTATTATCTTTGATTTTTTATTTTTTTTTCAAATTAATTCTATAATTGTAAGTTTGTATCTACCACATTGAAACTCAAACCTATGAATTCTAATCGGCTGATAAAGAAAAATTTAATATAAGTCTCATAAAATAAAATAAAACTAAGAGTGGGCTTAAAGTTAAAATTAGACAGCCCATTATCTTTTCTTCTCAAAAACCCTAGTCTATTTAAGCTTGTAAATTTCCTCAAAAAACCGCCGCCATCATCATCTCCAAAAAAACACCAGTACATACAAAGTCTCGAAGCTTCTCACTTCTCAGTTCCTTGATGTTCATCCTTTTTGTTCTTTCTCATCCTTTTTATTTTTAGCAATAATAATTTGATTTCTCTTTTCATTTCCGACTTTAAAACGTGTTCGATTCTCTAGAGTACTCGATGTAGTTGGGATTGCAGATTCGTGGAGCTATAGCTAGCAGATGAGTTGCGGCATGCACTAAGTTCAGGCAAATGAGGAGTCGCAAATCAAGCATATACAACCAGGTTAGTCCTTGATACCCCTATCTTATACCACATATCTGTGTGTTGTTCATTTGTGCTACTCTACCTTATAGATCTGTGAAATATCTGACCCTATACCTCTGACCTCTGGCAGATCTAATTGTATCGAGGCAAATCCTAAGTCAGATTGATAGAGTGATGAAAAGTTCTATGCCGATCCAGCAAGAGGATCAAGAAATCTCGATTCATCGAGACTATGGCGTCAATGGCCTAAGGAGAAATCACATATAACAATCGATAGAAGAACTTAGTTAACAACGATTGAATAGTTTTTTATTGTTGATTCTTGTACAAAATTCATATTTGGGTAAATAGCAAAGAGATTAAAGAGTGATTTAAGATGGATTGTTATTATGTATTTAGATTTCTATAATGATGTGTATATTTCATATCTATTCTAAATGTAAATGTGTATTTATCTTTTTTTATATACATATATAACTGTTAAAAAAAAATTAAGTTTATTTGATAAATATAATAGATTATTATTTATAAATTAAATTCTGAGTCGAAAATTATAAATAAATTCTATTAAAATAATATTGAAATCAGTGGCGTTTGTTTTTTTTGTCACTACTGTCATATCAATTGTGACGAAAATGATCGTGACTGAAGAAGATACATCAGTGACAAACAAACAAATTCGTCACAGCGACTATTACTGACGCCAGTTTTAGTGACGCTTAGTGACGACCTGAAAATTTGTCACTAATCATATCTGTGACGAAATTTATAGCTATTTGTGACAATTCCGTTGTCATAAATGTCCTGATTTCTTGTAGTGTGTCTACGTAGCAATTTTAAAGAATACAATTTATGTAAAACCATTGTGGATGCTCTTAAGTAGTAATTTTTTAGGTACACTCTAATCAGTATTAATGTTACTTTTCCTATATTTCATATTTAAGGGAATTTAAAAAAAAATGGCCACTAAGGAAATTAAAAAAAGTAGAACAAATGAGGCCACTAGAGTATTTTATTTTTAAAAGTTAATTAATTGTTGCTATAATCCCAATACTAGTAAGTAATAAATTATACCTTGTGGCTTGCCGCTAAAATCAGATTCTCTACGGATATCAGCCATCTACCTAAGACTAATTAACAACATATTTATTTGCAAAAATACACAAAAAAAATATATATGAATTGTAAATCACAATAAAAATATTTGATTGAAAATAAAATTTGAAATAATAATTTCAATTCCACCTTTATAAAGCATACAGGATTTATTTTTATTTTTTTAAGAGTAATTCCTTAAAGTGTGAAAAAAAGAGTGAAAAAACCATAGAAAGTTAACAACTGCCACATGTCAGTTAACAATTTGACATAAATTGGAAAGAGAATCATGCAATGCATTGCCATGTGGCATGTGGCAGCTTTCTATGGTTTTTTCACACTTTGTTTCACACTTTCTATCAAAGCCCTTTTTTTAATGAAAGAATACAGGTTCTTAACTCCTAAAATAATTATTCCTATTTTATTTACCAAATATGCATTATGAGTTGATTATATATATAGTTTGTGTATACAATACCTTCTGAATGTACACTTGTCTGTTTCTGCTGGATGAGTTATATCAGCTGGAAAACAAGTCTGTGCACAAGAATCCAAATTAGGCGGAAACAGCGAGCCCAAGTTGAATTCAGGAGCCGCCGCCGCGACGTCTCCGCCGCCACAAGCGGCGGCCCAACTCATCAGAAAACAGCTAACGGTAGCCGCGTCGGCGAACTTGTGGGAGAAGCAAATCCCGACAGCAATGCCTCCACACTCGAACACACTTTGCTGAATCAGCAAGTACCCGCCGGAACCCTCGGCTTCCTCCGAGAAGCCGCACGGGATCGGAAGCAGCCGCCTCAGCGCCTCCATGTCCGGCGGAGCAAGAAATTCACGGAGGCTGCCGCTGACTCGAGCTTCTGTGTACTGGACGCCCTCATCGGTGCAGTCAACGCCGGTGTTGTCCGACCGGCCGGCGGCGAACGGGAAGAAAGAGGTCAAGGTCAACGATAGAGATTTCTTCAACCTGTCGGAAGCTTGTTGGACTGAGATATCGCCGGTGTTGCCGTAGTAGAGGATGATAGGGCTGTAGAGCGACGGAGCGAGCTGGTCGAAGATGGATAAGGTGAAACGTTTCAGGTGGTCGGGGGTCGGAGATGATGGTGCGATGGTCTGTGTAGACACCATTTCCACCTTCATCATCTATGGATACTGAGTTTTTAGGGTTTAGGGTTTTTAGGGTAAACTTAACTACTCTGCTCTTAACTAACCCCCTCTCGCGCGATAGATATAGGCTGGAGAAATTATTAGATATGAAACCAAAAACCTGATGATTCGAAAAACCGGTGAAAATTGAACTTGTTCCGACTAAAAAAAAATGGTTAATATAATAGTTGATATTAATTGATATAATAAATTAATTAATCTTAGTATATAAATGGTAAAAGAGACACTAATAAAGATTCTTTTTTATACTTTTATTTTATAATTTATTTAATTATATTAATGAAAGTTATTTATCATTTCAATTTGATATAGTCCATGAAAATAACGAGAGTTCTGAATGGTAATTGCTAATATTTAATTTCCAGTTTAAAACGAAAACAACCGGGAAAAAACGTATTAATAATGGACGGTTTATTTTTTCTCAAATAGTTTTTTTGGTCGGATTTTTTAATGAAAAAAACCGGATCGGAAATTTAGATATCCGACTGAAACAAGCAAAAAAAACCGGTCTGACAGGTCTGATTACACCCCTAGATGGACCCAGTCCGATACTTCAGTCTATGAATCAACAATAAACAAGAAACACAAGTTATTTATTTAGTGTACATTATAATGTGTCTCATATTTATTGGTTAGTCCATATGCTAAGGTAGTAGACCGTGTTGTAAATTTGAAATCTGTAATTGCCCGGATCTTAATCATGCTCTATGAGGGATGAAGTTTAGTGCGGAATAACATACCTGGAATATGCTTCGGTTCCATTGATCTTCTTGGTCTCTGATCAGTCAATTTGCTTTCCCAGAGAAACGGTTCCACTTCTCTCCCTTGTCCACTCTTTCTGTGCGGAGACGGTTAGATTGGAGTAACCCTCTTAATCTCTACATATATTACTGGCAGGGAGAGAGGACCGTTTAATATATTAGCATTAATCTGGTACGTCCATCGAGTAGCCAATCGAACGGTCGAGATTAAATCATACCATAAAGATATATATTGATATAATATAATAAAATACATATTATATTATTCAATATATTTATGTCCCTTAATATTATCTGGCCACATATAATTAGAATATATATATAACGTAACATTAATATATATATATATATATTCTTACATTCTCCCACTTGGCCAGATAATCACATAATTCTTACATCTTTATGGAAAACATAAGTCGCGCGTAAAGATCTAATCTTCCCGTTCATCATAATCACTTACACTCAATAATCTGCAAATGCGGGTTATGGCGGTCATACACTTATTTAAGTAGCATACTCCCTTCCATATACCACGACAGTCACATCTTATCAAATGTAAGCCTGTAAGCAATATATATAAACACATCAAGGTCCACCTAATGCTTTGAAATAATATTTTCTTGTTACATAAAGCATCACGTATATACAGTCATAATAAACAAGAAAATAAAACATAAGTCAGAAGCATATGTTTGAGCTCAAAGTGTCCTAAGTACCATCATAAATTTCATTCATCTTTATAACCAAGACCCATTCTAGTGACATGCTCCCTAAATGTCTTTGGTTGTAATCCTTTCGTCAAAGGATCTGCGATCATTTGCTCAGTGCTTATATGGTGAATGGACACTTTATGCTTCTGAACTTCTTCCTTAACGACCAGATACTTTATATCCATATGTTTGGCACCCTTTGAATATCTGTCGTTTTTAGAGAAGAAAATTGCGACGGAATTATCACAATAAATTTTTAGCGGCTTACTAATTGTGTCGACAACCTCAAGTCCTGAAATAAAGTTCCGCAGCCATAATGCATGAACAGTTGCTTCAAAGCACGCCACAAACTCTGCTTCCATTGTGGATGCAGCAAGAACAGACTCCTTCCCACTTTTCCATGATATGGCCCCATTAGCTAAAAGAAACATGTAGCCAAAAGTGGATTTTCTACTGTCTTTGCAACCAGCAAAATCTGAATCTGAATAACCAACTACTTCCAATTGGTCAATCTTCTTGTACATGAGCATGTAATCCTTCGTGCCTTGTACGTACCTAAGTACTTTCTTTGCAGCTTTCCAATGATCCATGCCGGGATTGCTTAAATATCTTCCTAACATCCCAACTGCAAAGCTGAGATCCGGCCTTGTGCATGTCTGTAAATACATTAGACTACCAACAATAGCAGCATAAGGAATAGATTTTATTTCTTTACGTTCCACATCATTCTTTGGGCATTGCATGAGACTAAACTTATCTCCTTTCTGAACTGGTACTATTCCGGGAGAACATTTATGCATCCCAAATCTTTCTAGTACCCTTTCTGCATAAGCTTTCTGAGACAATCCTAACAGTCCTTGTGATCTATCACTGAAAATTTCAAGTCCTATCACATAGGATGCCTCTCCCATATCTTTCATTTCAAAATTCTTAGAAAGAAAGGTTTTAGTTTCATGCAATATACCTAAATCATTAGCAGCAAGTAAAATATCATCAACATACAGAACTAAAAATATGAACTTACTCCCACTGATCTTTCGGTATATGCACCTGTCAACGGTGTTTTCTTTAAAACCGAAAGAAGTTATGGTATCATTAAACTTGATGTACCATTGGCGGGAAGCTTGCTTCAATCCGTATATTGACTTCTTAAGCTTACATACCATGTGACCTTTATCATCAGCTGAGAAACCTTCAGGCTGGTCCATATATACTTCCTCCTCAAGATCTCCATTAAGAAATGCTGCTTTCACGTCCATTTGGTGTAACTCTAAATCATATTGAGCCACCAAAGCCAAGATTATCCTTAAAGAGTCTTTCCTAGAGACAGGTGAAAATGTCTCTTTATAATCAATGCCATCTTTCTGGGTATCACCTTTAGTGACCAATCGAGCTTTATATCGCTCGATGTTTCCATTTGGCAACTCAACGAGATCCCAAACTTTGTTATACTCCATTGACTTTAATTCTTCATTCATGGCATCATTCCATTTACCTGACTCACTACTTTCCATGGCTTGTGAAAAAGAAACCGGATCTTTACTAATTCCAATGTCGAAATCCGATTCTTGCAAATAAACCACATAATCATTCGAAATAGCCGACCTCTTTTCTCTTTGAGATCTTCTTAATGGCACTTCTTGTGGTTCATTATATTAGTTGGCTGAGAATCAGCTTCATCATGGATTTCTTGTGGAACATTTATTTGAGCTGGATGAGGATTAGCTTCTTCCTGGGTTATCTCTTCATTTATATATTGTTCATTATTGTCAAACTGTTGTTCAACAGTAGGAACAATGTTTTGTGGAATACTTACAGACAGAGGGATGTCAATCCTTATCTCATTAATATCCACAGTTTGTCTTTCGATACTCCCACTAATCTCATCATTCTCAAGGAATCTTGCATTACCGGTTTCTACAATTCTCGAACTGTGATTAGGACAGTAAAATCTGTACCCTTTGGACTTCTCTGGGTAACCAATAAAGTAACCACTAACAGTTCGAGAATCCAACTTTCTTTCATGCGGATTATAAATGCGTACTTCTGCCGGGCAACCCCAAACCTTAAGATGCCTTAAACTAGGTTTCCTTGCAGTCCATAACTCAAAAGGAGTTTTAGGGACTGACTTACTAGGAACCCTATTCAGTAAGTAGACGGCAGTCCTTAATGCATACATCCACAATGATTTGGGTAAAGAAGAGTTACTGATCATACTCCTAACCATATCAATTAGAGTCCGATTACGCCTTTCTGCAACACCATTTTGTTGAGGTGTACCTGGCATTGTATACTGTGCACAAATGCCACGTTTCTCGAGGAATTTTGCAAAAGGACCAGGACATTGCCCTGTTTCGGTATGTCTACCATAATATTCACCACCTCTATCAGACCTTACCACTTTTACTTTTCTATCTAATTGCCTTTCGACTTCATTCACAAACACCTCAAGGGCGTCAACTGCTTGAGAATTTTCATTAAGCAAATAGATATAACCATAACGTGAAAAATCATCAATAAAGGTGATAAAATACTTTTCTCCTCCAAAAGAAGGAACATCAAAAGGTCCACATATATCGGTATGTATAAGTTCAAGAAGCTGGCTACTTCTCGTGGCTTTATCCTTCTTATTATGTTTAGTTTGCTTTCCTTTTATGCAATCTAAACATACTTGAAAGTCAGTAAAATCCAAAACTGGAAGAATCTCATTCTTTACCATTCTTTCCAATCTTTCTTTGGAAATATGACCCAAACGTTTATGCCACAAGAAAGAAGAATTTTCATCCTCTCTGCTACGCTTAATCCCAGTATCACAATAAACAACAGTAAGCAAGGATTCAGAAAAGGCATCATCAAGTTTCAGTTTATATAATCCATCAGAAAGAATACCAGAACCAACCATAACATTGTTTTTCAACAAACTGAAACATCCTTGTCCAAACTTTAAAGAAAATCCTAAACCATCAAGTTTTGAAACGGAAATCAGATTCCTCGATACTGAAGGTACATAAAGAGTTTGAAACAGATACAGACAGTAGCCAGAATCTAGAATCAATATGTAAGTCCCTATGCCTTCAACAGAAGCCTTCATTCGATTTCCCATGAACAAAAACTCTTCATTTGCGTTTATGGTCCGGATTGAAACGAATCCCTGCATTGTATTGGACACATGAGTTGTAGCACCAGAATCGAGCCACCAAGTATTATTGGGAACTTCAATCAAGTTTGATTCGAAACAAACAAAAACATTATTGTTACCTTTGTTTTCGAACCAAGCCTTGCGTTTCAGGCAATCTTTCTTATAGTGTCCTGACTTTCCACAAAAGAGACACTTATTAACACCTAGTTCCCTTCTTTTCTCCCAAGGGACGTGCTCAGGATCCTTCCCTTTCTTAGACTTGTTGGCCCATGCACTCAGTCCTTTACCAGCTTTCTTTTCCACGAGGTTGACAGAATGTTTTTCTTGTTTCTTTAATCTCGCTTCCTCCTGAATAAGCATACTGGACAATTCACTGACATTCCACTTATCCTTAAGTGTGTTGTAATTGATTTGGAAAGGTCCATATTCAGGAGGTAACGAATTCAGAATGAACTGAACCAAGAAGGAATCATTCACATCCATCCCCAGTGACTTAAGCCTTGCTGCAATATTAGTCATCTCAAGAACATGATCATGCATACTCCTCACACCAGTATGCTTCATGGTAGTGAGTTCTGTCATAAGTGTTCCTGCGAGTGACTTGTCTGCAGAACGGAATCTATATCTTCCACATATTTAATGTATTCCTTAGCATTTTCAATCTGTGGAAGAGTGGTCTTAATGTTGTTAGCAATTGTCATTCGCATAAACGAAAGAGCTAACCTGTTAGATCGTGCCCAGGCTTTATGGGTCCACTTCTCATCCTCACTCCTTTCATCCGTAAGATCAGCGGGTTTTTCTTCCAGCAGTGCCAAGTCAAGATCCAAAACACCTAAATGGAACATGACTTGTTCGGACCATTCAGAAAAGTTTAGCCCATTGAACACGACTACAGAGGCAGATTGCGAATTAAGTGAAAAGGCTGCAATTGATACATAAATGCTCATTTAGTAAATAATAGATTCAGATAGGAAACCATCAGAGTATATTATAATCGACCTTTGGGCAACAACTATAATACACTAATCTTAATTAAATGCCTTATCATTATTTGGAAATCTTCAAAATATATTATAACCGACCTTTGGGCAACGACTACAATACACGAATCTTAATTCAATTCCATAACATTATTGGACAATTAAAGAAAATCTTCAGTTAAATATACAAGTTATCTTTGGATATACAAATATATAGAACCAAAGATCTTAATTATCCCATCATGTTTACCGGTTATAGAAAGTGATTCACCTTTGGGCAGAATCCTAAAATTCTAATAACCAATAAATGTCAATTTATCCACTTGTAAACAGTAATAGGCATTTCATCATAGTGGATAAATGACTATACGTTAAGTACGAAACATGCAAACATTCTAGATTGGTCACTTTGGCAACAACAATCCACTTACTATACATGTTCGTGTCGTTCTTAGGATTTGCAAATAACGTAATTGCAATCCAAAACAAAATTAGGGCACAATCGTTTATGCCATTATTAAGCAATAATCATCTAAAATCATTATTATGTATAAACTGCTTCAACAGTGAAATCTCTAATTCTTAATACAAATTGTGTGGGAATAAGCTATCATTATTCAATCATCATCTCATATCATAAAGCACAGTGAATGAATCAATTCCTTATTAAATAATAGCAAAACCCTTAATTCCACTAATACATGCGTAAATCTCATGGTTCTTAATTCCTAACCCTATACAGGTGGCAAACGAAAGCAAAGCTAATCCAATTCTAATCTAATCCATGTGACATCATGCGTGAGAAATTGGCTTAGGTTTGACTACTTTGTAATTGGCAAAACTGACCGGTATAATTCAATTCACGATAATAATTAAACAGTTCAAAACACGGAAGTCTCCAGCGATAACAATTCCGATGGAATTAGATAACGGTAACTGCAAGTCGTACGAATTAAACCGATTAGGCAATTACCAAGTCAAACCCTAAACCATCATGATCGATTATCCCAACATAAAGCATGATCAACAACACAGGCTCTGATACCACATGTAAATTTGAAATCTGTAATTGCCCGGATCTTAATCATGCTCTATGAGGAATGAAGTTTAGTGCGGAATAACATACCTGGAATATGTTTCGGTTCCATTGATCTTCTTGGTCTCTGATCAGTCAATTTGCTTTCCCAGAGAAACGGTTCCACTTCTCTCCCTTGTCCACTCTTTCTGTGCGGAGACGGTTAGATGGAGTAACCCTCTTAATCTCTACATATATTACTGGCAGGGAGAGATGACCGTTTAATATATTAGCATTAATCTGGTACGTCCATCGAGTAGCCAATCTAACGGTCGAGATTAAATCATACCATAAAGATATATATTGATATAATATAATAAAATACATATTATATTATTCAATATATTTATGTCCCTTAATATTATCTGGCCACATATAATTAGAATATATATCTACTATATTATATTAATTCGGTACCGGAAGCCCTCTGACTGACATGTGGGCGGTTCGTACAGTCAGCGTTTCCTAATTTAATCGACATTTAATTGGAGATCTATAAATTTAGACATAAAATATTGATTGATTGTAAATTAAGAAGTATTTTTATCTCCTATTTTGGTCTCTACGCAATTTAAAGAAACAAATTAATTAAAAGTTTCCTTTTAAATAGTAAATCTATACAGTTGGGTTCCGGAAGACCATAAGCCGCCACGTAAGCACAATAATATTTTCAACCTAATAATTACTTTAGGTAATATCATCCGTTCTTAGCAATTTTACTTCTTTGGCGATTTTAGAAACTATACAAGACTAACCTAATATTAATAATATTACTTTAGTTAGTCTTACTTATGTGCCGCTTTTTTTGCCAATTAATTATGACAAAAAAAAATTATTCATTAATTAAATTTAATTCATTCTAAAATTAGTTATTCAATTTCAATCTATCAAAAAATTAACGTAGGGTTAGTTTAGGAAAACTCCCTATAGCCGCCACCAAAGTTTCTTTCCATATATATTATATATATAATTCAATTCGTTATAATTAATATATTAAGAGAAAAATATATATATATTCATGAATGTTCCAAAATTGTCTTTCCATATTATACATTTTAAAATATTCATGTAATATATGTATATACATATATATATATATATATATATATATATATATATATATATAAATCCTAAATTAATTTTGTATACGCTGCCTACGTTGTGTAACCTCTCAGACTGAAGCAATATCTAAATTCCTAAATAATTTAGATGCACGTTCATGCAATTTATTTTATCATGTTTCCATGTGTATACTAGCTACGTACTTTCACAGGATGATGAAGACCACTATAATGGAGATGGCGGCAGCAACGACTATCTTCAGCTGGACATAGCTCTCGGTAGCAAGTTGGCAGACGGCAAGTAGCCATTATTATAGGGACAAACATGGAACTAGGCGGACCGTACTGGTATGAACCAGTGGCAACTGGCAATGAATAGTAAAACATGATTTTTTTGTTTGCAAAACTTCTCGACTCCTTATTGTTTCTTATAATTCTTTTTAAGATCGTCTCTCTTCCAAGACCGGGACTTTTTATCCTTTGACTGATCTTTGTATGCATAATATTAATATACCTATATCTATAATTTATAGCGTGGTTTTTTTTTATTCTATTTAGGTTGAAAGCGAGGATATAAGATTTATTACAACTTAACGAAAATAAAGAATGAGAAGAAGATGATGAGAAATTAAATAAGAGAATAGATATGCGTATGGTGAGAGAAGAAACGTGTGGCTTCAACTGCAGGTGAAAATGATGTAACTTTTAAGATTTAGAGTAATTACACTAACCTCAACTATAAAGCGTGCTTTTTATAGCTGCTTAAAAAAATTAAATGTGGCTTCAAAATATATTTTTATTTTATTTTAACAAAGGTACTCTTTTTCCTTTTCAATTGGTTGATCATTTTTATATTATTGTAAGTGCAGCTAAACTTCTCAAATCTCATGGCTACGTGGATGATTACCATCTCCATAAAAAAGAGTTAAGTAGAGGTAATAACTCATTTTTTTTTTAATTTCTCTCATCTTCTCTTAGGTATCTTATTTATTTGCTTTCAATACTTTTTTTTTCTTTGGAGGACTTTACTTTCACTCATTATTTTTTATGTAATAACTCTACTTAATGTTATAATTTTATGGTTCTTAATTTTTTTTAATCAATGCTTAAAATAAAATTATGTTGAAAGGCTACTGCACTTACAGGTGTAAGGACAACTAATAAAAAGACATATACTTAAACTCTGACTACTCAGTAATAAGGTATCACAACTAATATTTAATTTCACCTTCATTATATATATATTTTTTTGCCATAACCTTCATTATATTATTCAACTGATCAAGTAATGAAAGAAATTATTTAGAATAAAAAATAAAATTCTATATTCCTCTTCTATTTGTATACATTCGTTGAATTTGCATGTTTTTAGCTTTAATTATTTGACTTAATTATTTCTCTTAGAGATAACTAAAAAAATAAGTGTTCATGTTATATTTTATCATCACAAACTATTAAAGGTCGATATATTATTAATCTTATTGGTATCATATAAGAAAAATATTTAAGTTATTATATTGCCAATTTATTTAATTGTAAAATTATTTTAAGCTATACTCAATACCCGCCTCTAAAACCATATTCATTTTTAAAGTATTTGTTAATAATATTTATATGTAAAACAATAAATAATTATTAAACATAAATAAACCTAAAAAATCATATAAACTAATGACACTCACGATGTATTAATTATTCACCCTAAAAATTGCATCGTAGGAAAAAGGAATGCATTGAATTCCCTTATAAATATATAAAAATCCTCAAATTATTTTTATTTTTTAAATACAATTTCAACTATTTTATTTTTAAAATATTTTTAACACTAAACACAATTTTATCAACTCTTTTTCTATTATATTAGTTATAGTCTTATAAAAATGATTTATAATGTCTATATGAGATTTTTCAAATAATAATAATCAGTGTTAAATAATTTGATTAAACTAATGCATTAATATTAATTAATTTATATCAAAAAAATATATTATATTTTTCAAATAACATTGCATATTCAAAAAATTAAGATAGTTTAAATTTTATTTGGATATTTCCCGCGCGGTGCGCGGGATTAGTGGCTAGTATAACGTAACATTAATATATATATATATATTCTTACACGTGTCCCTCTGATAATTCCTCCATTATCTGTAATAATAACGTTTCAAAAACCGACAATATTTATACGTATGCCATTTGAAATTTATATCATTTATCTAACAACTATTATTACGATTAATCCCTCAAAACTACCTAGTGGCTTTAGTATTGCTGCTATTGCACACTCAATAGTATTTATCAACAACTCTAAAAAGTAACTATTAAGCTACTATCACACTGGAAATATGAAAATTACCGACGAAATTAAATTTCGTCAGTAAAAATAATACACTGACAAAAAATTAATGTTTATCGTAAATTCGAATTATTACCGAAGAAAATATTATTCGTAGGTAACATTTCATTTTAGGGACTATAATCTAATATTTTTCGGCGAAAATGATATGTATTACCGACAATAAATGCTTTTTTCATCGGTACTAACTTTTTACATCGAGGAAAATTAATATTGTTGGTAAATATACATTTTACCAATCTAAAGTGTTTTGTCATTAAGTATTAAAAATACTTAAAAATTAAACTAAAATGTATCATCGACAAAATAAAACAATTAGTCGGTAATCCAAATATACCGACAAATTTATTTTGGTCGGTATTAAATATGTTTACCGACATAAAACAATTTTGTCGGTCATTTTCACCGACAAAAATATGATAGCCTCAGTAAAAAGTCGTTCAATTCGGAAAAAAAGCGCACAAAAAAATAAATATCGACAAAATATACAATTTCTCGATAAAAATAGTTATCACCGACACCATATAATTTACTCGGTAGATAAATATCTTATGGACAAAACAACACTTTCCTAGCTATTCTTTCATTGCCCTTTTCTGTACATTTAAAACTGTAACAGCTAATGCTTTGATTTTTTTTTTTTTTTGGTTAACGATGCATTGAGTTTGAAACAGAAACAACAGCTTTCTTGATTAATTGAAGAATTAAATATCAGGGACAAGTCTTGAAATTTAAGTGATGAATGAATTTTTTGTGAGTATCGCATTATATTAAAAAAACAGTACCTGTAACATACTCATTCATACTAAGATTAGTCAGTTTATAAAGAGTAGAAATCGATGGTATATATATATATTTATTTATTTATTACAGAGAGGAGTTTGAACCTGAATATTTGGTTAATTCAGGAGACATTAAATTTTGTGGGCCTTGTAGCTGTAGGATTAGTAATGTCACGGTTGAGTTAGGCCCCATTATCAATCGATCTTATCTACAATTTATTATTGGTTTGAATGCTCCGGTTCTGGATCAGTAAGCGGTTCCGGGTACCCTATACTTTTTAGGTATCTCAGAACCATACAAATATTAAACGATTTATAATTTTACTATTCAGAACCGTACTTGAACATTTAGGAACCAGAACCGGTAAAAACTAATCGGTTTTGGGTACCCATTAAAGAACCTGTTATAAAATTTTCAAACTAAATAATCCGATTCTGGGTAACAATTGGAACCGGGTTGACGGCGACGAACAAGGGTGAGCTTGAGCAGCGACGCATTAGGCCGAACGTTGATGGGACTTGGACTTGGAGTGGCTTAAATCGATAATGGAATGGAGTAACTGCGGCTAGACCTTGAGAGTTCAGCGGTGGGATAGAAATTAAGTTTTCTAACTTTCCTTCTAAACTCCTTGTTAAGTCACGCACCACTTTTTAAGATAATTAGGATTTTATCTATTTATATTATCTATTAAATCTAAATGTTTAGTCTTTTTAAATAAATATATATATATATTAAAAAAGGTTCCGGGTATTTGGGTACCCGAACCCTTATTCCGGAACCGAAAATACCGGTTCTAGAATTTTTATCCCATAACCATATCAGAACCGTTTACATCTAACAAGAACCGACCCAAATGACCGGTTCCGGACGGATTCCGGTTCCAACTGGGTAATTTGCTCACCCCTAACCAGGTCCATTTGAAATGGACAGTTAGGTCCAGTCCCAAGTCCAGACTATTTTTTTTTTTAAAAAAAAACATTCAAGTTAAAGCCGAATTTTTATTTTTTAAATATTAATATATCAAATCTGATTTTTTTTTAATATATATATAATATATTTTAAACATTATTATATTAAATCCAATTTTTTTAATATATATATATGATATTTTTTAAACATTAATATATTAAATATGAATTTTTTAATATATAATATTTTTTATATATTAATATATTAAATCTGAATTTTTGTTAGAAAAATATGAACGTAATACGGGATATATATTTTTAAAGATCGGTCCATAATTATTAAAATTTGAATACGAGGGGATCTAAATTTCCCAGAAGCAGTTCATCAATTTAGAAAAGAAAAAATATATATATGCATACATATACACTTGCAATACATATATGGGTGTGTGATACAAAATACATTTCCTCGTGCTTTTACGCAGCAGTTGAAGTAGCTAAAGATGCTTCTCCTTATGCTTAATATAATATCTTACTCATATTTAATTTGTATATTTTCGATAAGGGTAACGCTACAAAATGTGAAAACCAAGTGAAAATGTTTTTTTTTTTTTTTTTCATTTCAAATTTGTTGTTTTTCACTTCATATTTTAAAGTCGCACATTCCACACGTGTAACTCATTCCATAAATAATAAAGTAACAGCTTCATCAGTAAAGTAACAGCTGCCCCACCCACATACTGTCATTGTATATGACCGCTAAATTAAGAATCCATGTGCAGCAAGGAATGAGGAAATTACAGTGGGTGAATGCTGGTGGCTTTCATTGGTAATGGTGTTCATTTGTGAGCAACAGCATGCAGTATTCGAGTTGCGATTGTTTGGTTTGGCAATTAATCAACTCTCTCGAAGCGTCTCTCTTGTTCAACTTATTGTTTTCTCTTATTTTTGAGAAATCTAATCGATGGATATTGATCTAAATATGATTCATGATATATGATAATTCGATATCAATAAGTGATCCCCTTCCAATATTAGCTAATTATGGTTAACAACACTAACTCAGGTATAGTTAACTTTAACCACAGTGTGGTTCAAACGACCAAATGCTAGCAACGACACCTAATAGCGAAGGAAAATGATCAAAGATCCGACCGTCACGTTCCGAAAAATTCCGACTGTGTGAGTGGGTGGGAATTTACCCCAAAAAGTTGAGAAATTTACATTCCATGCCATCCCCTCGCATATACTGTGTCGGAACACCACAGTTGGATTGTGTATCACCGCTCTAATAGTGAATTGGTGTTGTGTATTAAAAAATGTTTAGGTGTTGTGCACATAATATTTTTGTGAGATTTGGGATACAGTAGAACAAGAGAGTTTCAGAGTTGGGAAGCAGTTTTTTTAATGCGGCGCTAATTGTACAGAGGAAACTTTGAATTTGAAGAAACATAAAAAGAATCAGAAGAGCAAGTATCAACAACATGAGGAATACGAATACTTGCAACACAATCAAGTTTGTTTGAGGCTTAAGTAGTATTAGTTTTAGTGTGGTTTATTAATAAAACCTATAGCAGTTATGTTTGTAGTTATCTCTTATTCTGTATGAGCAGTTTGGGTTGTTTGTAGCACTTAGTTTAGTTTGAATTATGACAGTTACTTCGGTCTGAAATATTTAGGAATTGTTTTACTTAGTTTGTAAGTTATCTGGTTTTATGAATATCAAGTTGCTCATTTACAATTCTCTTCTTCAATTTTTGATAAGCAAAGATCAAACATTTATAATTAGTACCAGAGCAATCATGGGTTAATGAGCAAACTCAAACACCAAGCATTCTACAAAATGGGAGATCAAGACGTGTTTGTTGGGTTAGCAATACCCATTTCACTGGAGAATACAATTAGTGGAGTCTAATCACGATGAATCTATTGTTGTATGTTATTGAAGAAGAGTTGGAGATTGAGAATATCGCACCATTGTGAATCGTTATCTCATATTTAAAATGTTGATTGTCGGTATAGATTTTTATTTTTTTTCGACGGATTTAGCTTTGAAATTGTCATTTTAAGCAACAGGAATGTGTTTTCTATTTTTACGAAATATCAATTTGTTGTTCATTGTTTAAGCTTATTTGATACTTAAAAATATTATTTTATTTGATTAATTTTAAAAGAAAAAAACGTAAATTAATTTTTTTTAGTAGTTGTGATACAAAATATCTACCTTTAAAATATAAAACAATGGTATAACTGGAATTACTTTTAATTTCTCAACCCAAAATTATATTTTTAAAGAAAACTATTAACAGATAGAAAACCACTAAGATTAGATCTTTTTCAATCCAAACAACCAAGAACATATAATCCCACCACCACCAGCCAAAAAACTCTGACCGTAGATCAGATATGACCGTAGATCTTTCAAGTTTCAACGGCTGAGATCTTCTTATCGCACGTGCCGCTCCCTAAACTGTCAAAACTTAATTAGAAGAGAGGTCAGGTCAGGAGAGAACAAACGCTCTGTATTTTCCTCTCCACGGAACTATGGCCTTCTCTGCAATCACCGCCGGCTGTCGCCCGTCGCTTTTCGGCGTATGCTCCAAAACTCACACTCCTACTTCATCTTCTTCATCGGGATTATCTGTGGTATCTTTTGCTCGGGATCCGATTTCCGTTCGTCTCTCAAATCTCAGCCTTAGTCGCAGAAAGCTTTTCTCGGTTCGATCGGCAGCAGCAGCTCCTCCTGGTAAATTTTCATGTCTTGATTTCTATTGGATTGTACGATGCTATGTCTTGATTATTCATCTTGCTGTTACTGTCTAATCGTTGCTGTTCCAGTTCATAACTGAGATTTAATCAATAAATTAGGGCTATTTATGGTTATAGCCAATTTCTGCCAAATGAATAAACTTGATAAATAGCTCTCAATTGCCCAATTTCAGCCATAAATATAATCACCTCCTTAGCCTATAATTTGTTTAATCTATCAATTGATTATGGTAGGAGCGATTATGAAAAAAACGGGCAATTGAGAGCTTTTAATCTTTGGCCGTAAAAAGAGAGCTTCTAATCTTATTCAATTGACACTATAGAGTTCTGTCAGCTCGAGCTTTTTGTTTTTAGTTTAAATGCTAATATATTGTAGTTTTAGCAGCAGCAGCAGAAGGGATCAAACCCGCCGTAACCCTCACGGACGATGCTCTAAAGCACCTGAACAAGATGAGGTCAGAGCGTAACGAAGATTTACGTTTGAGGATTGGTGTTAGACAGGGTGGATGCTCTGGCATGTCTTATACGATGGACTTTGAGAACAAAGCAAACGCGAGACCTGACGACTCCATTATCGAATATAATGGGTTTGTCATCGGTAAGTCTTAAATGTGCATACTGTCACTATTATATGTTCTTGCCTTGACATAGGATTGTTTAAGAAAACTAAACGAATAAGAACAAAATTTAAGGTTGTCTTGATCTAGATTCTGGTGGGTATGATGCTATGCAATTGGGAGGCACTTGTTTTAGACTACAGTGGAACTCTATGTTGTAGACTACAGTGGAACTCTATGTTGTATGATTTTGTTGATGATGTCTTGATTTAGCAAGTTAAGTTCAGAAATTCCAGACTGGAGTTGGAAGTGATATGTGGCTCTCATATGGAGTCTCTTTTTGGTTATAACTAGATTTGATGAATTATCGACATTAGAATGGAAATTTAAGACAATTGCACTTAAGTAGAATGAATCACAGCAGCTGATGACGAGATATTGTTATTGAGAGAAGTACTTATTTCAGCTTATGTTTTTAAGAACCTAAAAACAGTCTCAACTATATGCCATGTTGTTATTCGCTCTTCCAAATTTAAAATGTTGATATTCGTTGTTCTAACTATTATATTGGCTGATTCCAAAAAAATTCGACTGATTTTGGCATTAAAATTAGCGTTTTTAGCAACAAAAACATGTTATCTTCCACTTATCCTAAATAACAGATTTGTTACTCATGGTTTAGGCTTATTTGATGCTTAAAAAACATGTTTTTGTTCCGTCAATTATAAGAGAAAAAAGTGGAAATCAACCAATCTGATAGTTGAGACACCGAATATCAACATTTTAAATATGGGACAACGATTAGCAACATGACCTAGTTGGGCTGTTTTTAGGTTCTTAACCCTTTTGTTGATGATGTCTTGATTTAGCAAGTTGAGTTCAAAAATTCCAGATTGGAGTTGGAAGTATGTGGCTCTCATATGGAGTCTCTTTTCGGTTATAGCTAGATGTGATGATTTTTTTATAGTAGAATGGAAATTAAAGACAATTGCACATAGTTTGTTGCTAGAACTTAGTTGAATGAATTATTGTTATTGAGAGAACTACTTAATTCAGCTTATTTTGAGTTCAATTCTCTGGACCCTATATCTGTTTTGCTGTCAATTTTGTTAGCTGCTAGAATGATTTACACACTACATCTTCCTTTCAGTCATATATATGCTTGAATTTCTGGTTCAGTTTATTGCCATCTTGTATTTCATTTCAATATTTGAATCCGGGGTATTAAAATCGAATCTTGTTCTTGGATGCTGCAGTTTGTGACCCAAAAAGCCTGCTGTTCATCTTCGGGATGCAATTGGACTACAGCGACGCCCTCATCGGCGGTGGCTTCTCTTTCAAAAACCCGAATGCCTCACAAACATGTGGTTGTGGCAAATCATTCGCCGCTGAAATGTGACCGGAGAACTCTGTCTAAGGCATTGCTAGTAAGTTGAAGAAACAAACTTACAGTTCAATGGCAAAGTTTGTTTAGCCAACAATTGGGTGTGATGGAAGAAGCTACAGTGCATGAGTTTAAAACACATACTTCATATTTAAGGGTTGGCTGTTGTAAGTTGGGGCATAGCTCACCTGCATAGTGTCAGTGTATATCATAATAAACTACTTTAATATTTAGTGAATATATATTTTCTTAAGCAGCAATTATTAGGAAACTAGCAGTTTCTTCCTGAGTTTTCCAGCCAAAATAATATATCCTTATCCTTATTGAAAAAAAAAAAAAAGGTTAACAAGTTTTTTGGTCATGATGTTTGGAGTTGTTTTGCTAACTAAGCATATTTTAATTGATAAATACAAAAATAGGCACACGAATTTAAAATTGTCAAGTTTAAGCAAACCCTTGAATCCCATTCGAGGGTTTGACCAAAAGCTTTGGTCAAACCCTTGACTGGATGTCTAGTATTTGACCTCGAGTTTGACCTAAATTTGAAATTTAAAAAATTAAATTTCAGCATTAATAAAAAAAAATTATTAAAGAAACCATATAATATTTAAATTGATCTTAATATTTAAAATACAAACCATAAATTTTTGTTCATTCAAAAAAAATATATATATTCAATACTACACACAAAATATATAATACACCTAGAGAAAAGATGTAAAGTGCAACACAACCCTCCAAGTCCGGACTTCTTCACAGTGGCTGACTTCTTCATGGTGGTTGCAACTTCAACACTAACATTTTGTTGAAACCATTTCCTCAACTCAAAATGGACCTGCACCACATGTGAATCATTTAGTTATCTCTGTTCACTTATATAATATAAACTAAAAAGATGTCAACTACACGATATTATAGCTAGGAGCTACCATAGATTGTCTAAATAAACACTGTAAGTCTATGTAAAATAAACATTGTAATGCTATTTTCAGGTAGTAGTTAATGTATTATGTACGCTTATGATGATGCACATTTTAAGAATTGATTGCGAGCAAAAAAATGCCTAAATCCTAGACGACTTACTAAGATTAAAGAAAATCACGTATTAATGAGCACCAATAAAGAAAAAACCCACAACATGTCAAACAAATTGTTCCTGATAACTAAGAAGATTCTTTATTCGATATGTAAAAATTTCTCACTATAACGTAAGACTTCAATGGGGGAACACAAATACCATATATGATACAGCAATAATATTACCTCTTGTGTCTGAGTAGGGGAAGCAACCTTGCCAGTACCAATGGCCCAAGCGGGTTCATATGCCTAAATCACATTATCCCAGTGCGATACCTTATCCGAATTGACTTACACTATTAATGCATTTAGAAAACCAAAATAAATTGAAGAAAATGCAATGAAGATTGCAAAAACTAGAGACAGTAATCTCCAAGTCTATGATGAGAGTGGGATAAACAAGCTTAAAAAGGCAGCTCAACATGACTATAATATGAAAATGCATCCACAGATGGAATACCTTACATGCAATTAAAAGATAAAAGCCCACCTTTAGCATAACTGTTGACCTGAGAGAACATATATGTATACAACGAAAGATGCGGGCAGGATGTATGCAGTGAGTCTGAGAATAATGCACATTTTATCGCAATTATGCAAACCAATCAACAATTAAACACTAAAAATGTTCATAATTACATCAAATTACTTCAATTTAGGTAATTGCCCCAAATTTCGAAATTAGGGTTTCGAATTTGGAGCAGCTGGAGGCAATTGGTGTTACCCGGACTGAGAGGAGGCGGACTGGCGGCGGTGTGTGGATGGAGGCGGCATGACTGGACGGAGGCGGCGTGACTGGAGGAGGTGGCGTGACTGGAAGCCGGTTGATTGCAGAGAAAGAGAGACAGCGGGCTGGGCGGGCGGACTGGGCGACCGGGCTGGGCGGTGGAGCTGCGTTGTGCGATCCCGGCCGGAGAGGCGGAGGAAACGGCGACCGACGGCGACCGGCGACGACCACTTCTCCATGGGCAGGAAGGAAGAGACGGTTCTGAGCGGGGTGGAGTGGCTTCTGAACGGGGGAGTGTGATTTAATTGTCAAATATATTTTTTTTTATTTGAACCCTCGAATCCCATTCAAGGGTACGCTTATAATTGTATTCAATTTTGGTTGCTTAATTTTGTATTTAAACAATAAAATATGCTCAATTTGGTAAATTTCTCTGATGTTTGACCATTTTTGGGTTTGGTCCATAATGTTTTTTTTTTAAACCTAGTTTTGGTTTCATATGTTTGCAGTTTTTTTTAGTTTTAATCCGACAATTACTTTCTGTCCATTTTTTTCGTTAAGTGACATGTGCAAGGCGCGTGATCCACCTTAAACTTTCAATTTTGTTCAAATTTAGGGGAATTGACCCATTGAACTAGGTTTAAGGTGTCAATTCCCCCAAATTTAACTCATTAGACCTAATTCAGTTCGCCCAAATTGAACTAGGTTTAGGGTGTCAATTTCCCTAAATTTGAAAGTTTAGGGTGGATTACGCGACTTGCACATGTCACTTAACGGAAAAATAGACGGAATATAACGGTCGGACCAAAACTAGAAATATCTGTAAACATATGGTACCAAAACTATGCAAAAAAACTAATATATATAATGCACCAAAACCCAAAAGTGGTCAAACATTATGGATTTTTCTACCATGCTTTGGGAGCACCATGCTTTTGGTTTTTTTAATACTATGGTGGACTTAATTGTAACATAAGTAAAACTTTAAAAGTATGAAAAAAATATGAATTTTTTTAATACACCTAAGATGTGTATCATACTATTAATAATATCAATTTTCCTATGGGGTTCACCTTTAGGGCAATAGAAAAATAAAAAAATTAGTGGCAAAAACATGGTGCTCCCAAAGCATGATAGAAAAGTCCAAACTTTATGAACTAAAAGACCTGTTAGAAAAAATAATAATGATAAGTGTTTCAATTTTTCTTGCTAACATCGATAACTAATTTTACCATTTAATCTAACTATTTCACATATATATATTCCGTATTCATTCAACATTTGTGATACAAATCGATAACTAATTTTACCATTTAATCTAACTATTTCATATATATATATATATATATCCCGTATTTATTAAACATTTGTGATACATCCTTCGAAATTCAGGCTCTGAAAAATTTCGATAATGATACGAACTGTAAATTTAGTCAACTATGATCGCATATCTAAATCATCTACCATTGGAGACTAATCGGACTGTCACCTTCGAAATGTGGATCATTTTCTTTAATCTTTAATTCACACTATCAACACCAACTCTAAGCAATATAAGAAATTTTGGAGAATAAAAGAAGCAATACGAAAACGGCTTTAATCTATGACCGTAACCGCCACCGTCACATCTAACCACCACCTTCAAGAACTCGCCGTCGCCGCCCTTCTCTTTCCCAACAATTCTGACCTGATCTGACTCCATGAGACCTCTCTCCGCTTTCCTTCTCTCATGGCTTCACTTCATCTTCCTCTTCATCACATTTCCTCATTTCTTCCCAGTCGCCGGCGACTTCCTTCCGCCGAGCAACATCACCCTCTACGGCCGCGCGTCCTACCGCGACCACTCCATCCGCCTCACCGAACCACTCGACTCCTGCGCCGCCGTAACCGTCTCCACCTCCTCCATAGGCCGCGCGCTCTTCTCCTACCCGATCCGCTTCCTCGACTCCTCAACAAACTCAACGGCGTCGTTCCTCTCCAGGTTCTCCTTCGTAATCACACCTTCTTCTCCGTCCTGCTCCTCCGGCGACGGCCTCGCCTTCTTGATCACCTCCAATCCCGACTCCTTCAGCCTCTCCAACGGCTACATGGGCCTCCCCGCCCCAGCGTTCGAGGTCCAAGATTCCTCCTACGTGGCAGTCGAGTTCGACACCAGCTTCGACCCTAAATTCGGCGACATCAACGAGAACCACATCGGAATCGACCTCAGTTCCGTTACCTCGATTGTATCGGTCGACGCGGAATCGCAGAAAGTGGATCTCGACTCCGGGAAGAAGATCCGAGCATGGGTCGAGTACAGAGACTCCATGAAGCTCATCCGGGTATGGGTCGGGTACTCCGGTACCCGCCCCGCTAGCCCCGCCTTGTCCGCCCACATCGACCTCTCCAAATACTTCAGAGAGTTCATGCACGTCGGATTCTCCGCCTCCAGCGGCCTGGGCTCGGCGGCGCACGTGATTAGCCACTGGCGATTCAAAACAGTCGGCTATGGCTCCATCCCCGCCGATCATTACTTCAATTTAGGCGAAGAGAATTGCTTGATGTGCTTCCCGGAGGATATGAGCATCGAAATGGATTCCCCCGATCGCCGGAACTATAACCGCGATCTGGCCCTAGGGTTTGGAGGTCTCGCCGTTTTACTCTGCTCCTTGATGTTGATTCTAGGCTTAATCAGCCATTACTCATGCCTCATCATCCGCAAAAGCAAGAAAAACACAGAGCATGAAGAATTACTCCAATGGAACTGCGCCATAGAGCTTAAGAAAGTCCCTGCAAGATTATCCCTATCCTCCATTAAAGCCGCCACGCTCGGATTCAGCAAGAACCAGATCATCGGCGAAGGAGCTTCTGCTACAGTCTACCAAGGAACCCTACCTTCCGGTAGAACCATCGCAGTGAAGCGATTCGAGCAACAAATCAACCGATTCGAAAACTGCCGAAGCCCATTCAACACCGAATTTGCCACAATGGTCGGTTGCTTGCGCCACAAGAATCTAGTCCAGCTTCAAGGCTGGTGCTGCGAGGGCTCGGAACTCCTCCTAGTCTACGAGTACCTCGTAAACGGAAGCCTCGACAAACTCCTCCACACCAAAACCCGAGGTTTCCACTTGTCTTGGGACCTAAGAAAGAAAATCGTGCTCGGGGTTGCTTCCGCACTAACCTACCTCCACGAGGAATGCGAGAAACAGATCATACACCGAGACGTGAAAAGCTGCAACATAATGCTCGATCGGGACTTCAACGCCAAGCTCGGTGATTTCGGGTTAGCCGAGGTTTACGAACATAGCTCCGATACTCGAGACGCCACGATTCCGGCCGGGACAATGGGGTATTTAGCGCCGGAATACGTCTATTACGGCATCCCGAGTGTGAAAACCGATGTTTATAGCTTCGGCGTGGTGGTTTTGGAGGTGGCGACTGGCCGGAAAGCGGTCGGAACCGGGTCCGGAGAAATATTGGTGGATTGGGTTTGGGAGTTGTGGGAGAAGGGGTTGATTGTAGATGCCGTGGATAGCAAGTTAAGAGGTGAATGTGATGAGATTGAAGTGGAGAGGATGTTGATGGTTGGGTTGTGCTGTGTTCATCCCGACCCGGAGAAGAGACCGAGTGTTAGGGAAGCGGGTCGGATATTGAACGGTGAGGAGCGGGTCCCGCGGATGCCACGTAAGAAACCTAGGGTTAAGTTCGGGTCGGTTGTAACGGGGACGTCGAGCAGTAGCCGTGGAGGTGATGATACGTCGTACATGACTCCTGATAGTCTCTTTCAGTAGTGTGATTGTGCTAGCTCTAGCAATTGTGGTTGTATTTGTAGCAATCATGGTTAGATTCATGGCTTTTGTAAACATAAGGGTGGTGTGTGAAAATATGTTGTCACGGTTTACATGTGATTAAGCTATTTTAGTTGCTAAAAATAGAAATGGTTAATAGGTCTTTTCATATAACATGTTTGATCAATTTTTATTTTTGGTGTAACACGTTTTTTTTATATATTTTGTATGCATTAGCATTCAATTGTTAACGTTGACCGTTAAATATTCACGTGATTTGATAGATAATGATATTAATATGCAAGTGTTTACAAAGTGAAGAATGGTATCTTTGTAATTACAAATAAGTGAAGAATTATACCCATTATATATACATACTCTAATATTACAAACAAGTGAAGAATTATATATACATACTCTAACAAAAGAACATATTTAGTGTATCAGGTTTACGTTTCAGTTTGGTGTTTTATGATTAAAGTGTTGATATGTACTGTCTCATGTTTTATTTTTGTTAAAATTTTGTGTCTCCGCCCGTCTTTTCCTCTTCTTTCAACCATTTCCATCAACCTACCACCCACTTATAATTCATTATTTTTCACAAAATCGTCAAATTTCACCCAAAAGTTGAACATAAAAAAAAAAAAAATAAATAAAAAATTCCAGCAGAGCGATTTCGAGCGACAGCAAAGCATGATTTTACTTGGGCAAATGTGGCCAATTTCTTAGGTGATTGTCCCTACAAAGCGACGAGAAAGGAGCATGTTTAGGAGCTCGGATATGATAGTCGGTTTCGTCGGGATTGACTTTTCTAAAGCAATCACACTGAGACACCAAATTTCAACCAAAATGAAACATGAGACACTCAATTTAAACGTCAGACATTAAACTAAAACATGAGACAAACTTGAGACAGTAAATATGTTGTTTTCCTTATCTATTATACTCTAATATCTATTGTAATTAAGTTTTGAGAATTCAATGAAATCATTTCTGCATGTTCTAATATCTATTATAATGAAATCATTTCTGCATGTTCTAATATCTATTATACTCATCCTTATTTTGAGACCTCTTATTCTTCTTTTTTAACCTAGCTTCATTTAACTCTTACACGACTATTTCCAAAATTTTATTTGGTTCAATTTAGTTCACCAATTTATATTATTTTTTAATTTATTTTGTATAATTTAGTCTATAAACTAGCTATTATCGAACTATTTGCTAAATTAACCTAGTCCGGGTCGAGCCTATGGTGAGATCCAACCATAATTAGAGTCATTTGAACTAACCGACCTGAATCATGGTCGGATCTAGCCATGGGCTCGACCCAATCTAGATTAATCAGGACCTAGATGGGTCTACTAGGACACCTTGCAAAAGAGAACAATTTAAAACTAGTCAACAAAGTTTACAAGTAGAGCTTAATCTAAGTGTAGCACAAGTGTGATGAAATCACACTATAGGCGAAATCAATAAGTGCTAATGGCTATTACAGTGTGGGTGATCGCAGTAGACTTTTAACAAAAAAATCTTCTACAAAGAGACATAAAGACAGTTCCTTGTAAAAAAAAAATATAAAGGGTTGTGGACAATGGTTGAAGAAAAACTACAAGTATATTGATTATTTCTCTGTTTATTGTTTGTATGGGTTTAAAAACTCTCTAGACCTTCTCTTCTGAATCAGAGGACTCCATTAACCCTTCATTTTTCTCGACTTTGCTCGTCGGGCTCGAGAAGCCGGCCACCCGATCCTTCGCACCAGGCTTGGCCGAAGCGTTTCCGTACCAAATCATTCCTAACACCGCGATAAGCATTCCAATAACAACTTGAAGATTAAGACCGTCTCTACCAAAAAATGTGAAGCCAAACACAAGAACGAGGATCGTCTTCATGTGACCGATTACTTGGAAGGACACCGCTGAGAATCTTCCGATACAGATGAATTGGCTCAGGTTTGTCCCAACCGCGATCGAGCAAGAGAGGACTATAAACGCCTGTTAAACATGTAAATTTTGAAACTTGAAGATGTTTTACTTTTAATCAATCTGCACTTTTGCAGCAGAATATGAAAGATGTTTCTCTTTCTCTATAAGGACAGTAAATTTTACTTCAACAGCGTAATTACTTTGTGGGATGGCATATTGATCAGCAGAAGCATGGCATAATGTTTATTTCTTGGGTTAATAATCTAAAAACACTCTCAACTATAGGTCATGTTGCTAATCGCTGTCTCGGATTTGAAATGTTGATATTCGGTGTCCCAAAAATCAGATTAGTTGATTTCCATCTTTTTAACTGATTTTGGTGTTAAAATTGGTGTTTTAAGCAATAAAACTATGTTATTTTCCACTTTTCCAAAGTATCAGATTTGTTTTTCATGGTTTAGGGTATCTGATGCTTAAAAAACATGTTTTTGTTCTGTCCATTTTAAGAGAGAAAAGTGTAATCAAACAATATGATAGTTGAGGCACCAAATATCAACATTTTAAAACTGGGACATCAATTAGCAACATGGTCTATAGTTGGAACTGTTTTTAAGTTCTTAACCCATATTTCTTCCTAGTTCCTATATATATAAGTAGCAGCAGTGTGTAAATGTTAGTGAAACGTACCACTGAAGGCAATGTGTAGTGAAAGGCATCGACCCTTTTATCAACCAACAAGTAGTCGAGAAAAGGACCCACTATAAGAAGAGAGGTGGCTTGAACTGGAGCCGTGTGACCCAGTAAGTTGAACGATCCCATCGAATGCTTTCTCTGAAGAAAATGTACATACTGCCCCCCAAAAGCAATATCCAAAACCAATGTCAAAGTTCACGAATTGGAAACTGAAAAGAAGGGAAATGAAGCACTAGTTTACTACTACTAATACTACTTACATATTGTTGCAGAGCAGTGCTCCAAACGGCAATACAGGCTGCTACGAAACCTTTGAAGTTGACACTAACATCAGTGACCGTACAAACTCCGACTCCTAAGAGGACGAGGGAGATGCTTAGTTTTGTGTCCCGTGAATATCTCACCTTATCCAGTACAACTTCCAGAAAACACGACACGGGTATCATACTAAGCTTTGCAATCTACATTAAAACAGCAACAAACATGAATTACATCTCCAGTACAAATAATATACATACAATGATTCTTTGTATTCATATTGTAGGAGGAGATAAATATGAGCTTCTTCTTGTCACAGTTCTTGGGGGGTTACTGTAAATATCTCGAACAGAATTAATTTTAACTGCCACTATAATTCTCGAAAAAAAATGGAGGGAACTTATTACTGCTAATGGAGACTGGAGACTCACTCACCTGATAGAATCCCACTGAATTCCACATCAAACTGACATTCATTCCAACAATGGAGAAGTTTGCAAAGATAACATATTTCACCAGCTCGCTTATCGGTAAATGAGAGGGCTGAATATATCCAAGCCACCTCAGAACGAATGTCAATAAGGTTGTAGTTCCAAAGTGCAGCCCAGTTAACGTTGTAGCTGCAAATTGGGCATTCAATACTATATTAGGAACAATCTTCTTTGATAAAACGTTATTTTTAAGGATATCAATGAATTAACTGGCATAGAATCTAATCTCACAGTTTTCACCAACAATCTTACAAAAGAAATCCCAATAATGGGTATCCGGAGATAGAACAGTTTTTGGAAAATGCTATAGTAGGATGCTGAATGAGATATAAATAAATACATTTTTTTGGCCGAAATATCAATAAATACTTGAAAGATTAAAAGTTGCAACAAATCTAATGCAAGCTAGACATCACGGATGTTACAAACATTCTCCCCTCTCTTGTAAAAAATAGTTGAACCATAAAACAGTTGAAGGATACTGAATACAAAGAAGATGAGTCTTTCTAATCATGAAAATGAACCCAACATGAAATGCTACTATCTATATGGTTATGATCAAATAACCCCATTCAAAATATAACACCTTAAGCAGAAAATTAAGCATTAAGACAGTACAGTAGTAGGTAAAGAATCCTAACTAATTTATATGTAAGTTTCATATGCCATAAAGGGGTTCAAGGATAGCTAAAATTTTACACCATGATCTAGATCAGTCAGTGTTAACATACCAAAAGTGAAACCATATGAAGCCATCAGGGCTTTGTTGACAAGGATTATCCCTACGGACGTTACAATGTTGAACATCCAAGCAGCTGCATCCAGAGATGCCTTCATCTCAGCCTTACTTGAAGCCATTTTCATCCAACCCCTCCACTCTATGAATATAATTCCCTCTACTCGGCCTTCATGAAAAGATGGCCACCAGTAATACTAGATTACCTGCAAAAAGAAGTTTATGTCAGCGAAATCATCATAATTTCATCATCCAGAAGACATAAGTAAAATTGGCAACCCCACCCCTCCCTCCAGGCTCTCCATCTACAGATCCATGTTCTTTATCACCTTTTCAGTATATTGTAATGAAGGAAAAGAGATTGAATTACAAAAAAACTTCTTCAGTTAATCTTCAATCAGACTAGTTTATTTTATCAAATACAGATCAAAAACAACTAAATCCAAGTACGGATCTCAAATCTACGAATTAAAGGAAAGTAAAGACTCGAGAGCCCATAAAGATAACCCTTGTTCATATAATGTAAACCAGTAAGCAGATCAACTTCATCTACCGCGACTTAGTTCAGAAAAACTGACTTCAAACGTGACTTCTAAAAAAAGTAGGACACCAATTCTAACTCACGGAAAGAGCATGAGCAATCCAATCCAAGACTGAGCTACCAAATTAACTGAAGAACAGCTCACAGTAATGAAAACAAGTAAAATCCTGAAAACCTAAGTTTGATTCACCAACACGAAGCTAAAAAGGGACGAACCGCTCTTCAAGAAAGGGGAGGAGTCCGACAGGAGGACGATGCTGCAGAAATCGCAATTGCATAGACGAAGAAGAAGAATAAGAAATTGAGAAGCGGAGCAGTGTAGATGGTAATCGAGTCAGTCGTGGAAACCAATGGTGTGTTGATCGCCATCAAAAGAGGAAAGACATGGGATTTGAGAGAGAGAGAGGAGTCCCATTTTCTTCAACTCTTTAATTGACAGTTTTGAAAGAGGGAGAGGTTTATGTATTTCTGATCTTGATGATGATGATGATTTGATTTTGATTATTCTAATCCTCCGTTTTTTTGTTGGGGATGGAGGTTTTTGTTTATCATGTGGGATCTTTATTATACACAGGAAAGAATCTCAAGTTTGCATGCACCATTTTATTTATTTTTCTATTATTTTAGAAGATGTACATTCACTAATGTAGTGCAACACAAGTTAGAAACTTTACAATTTTATTTTTACAGAATGTTGTTTCGCAAAGTAGTTAAACCAAAAAAAAAAAACATGATTCTTATTCTTATGTTTCTGTCGTGGAATTCGAGCTCAAATGAAATCTGAGCTCTTAACGAAAATAGTAATTTTAATGTCCACTCTAAGAATAATTATTCATTAATTTTGAAGAATACGCATTCCGATTAATATTAATGAAAATACAAATATGCATCTACAACTTTGGTCGACTACCACTTTTGACGGTCCATTACTTAACTTCAATCGGCCAGCCAACTTAAGTCGGCCACTAACTATCTCTAGTGACTCAAAACTCAACGGGAGGTCGTCATCGGCTACCTCAGACATTTGAGAGCTCTGGGTAGGAGCTCTCCGTTACCAATTGAGGCTACAGATGCGCCATTAAAGTCATTTGCATTTCTGATTATAACTCCGTCTGATGAGTGTTGAAATATGTTTAGAAAAAAAATAACAAAATATTGGCAAAAAAATTATACGGACAAACATAAATTAAAAATAAAAACGGTAAGGAGATTTTTTTTTAAAAAAATAGAAAACTACAAGAATTGAATTTTTTTTTCCTAAAATGATAAATTTTATTTTAGATATGTTTTCTAATTTTTAAATGGGGCTGGCTAAAATGCAGTCAAGTTTATTTAAACTTGATTTCTCAGGCGTTAGATTATGAGAGAGAATCAATCAGAATTCAGAAGAGATAAAAAGTGTTTCTTACACATGCATAATCTGATGGCTGAGAAATCGAGTTGAAATAAACTCGAGCTTATTTTAGCCGAACCCTTTTTAAATTAATTTATGGCAACAAAATAATTTTTCGTTTTATAATTTAGAAAAAAAATACAATGTTACGAAAGTAGAGAGGTAATAGAAGAGGGAACTTGAGGATGTCTTATTATCACACATAAGGGGCCCTTATATAGGGATTACATAGACTTGGAGAGGAAGTAAAATCTACATAAGGAATGTCTAAATAAGGAAGATGATATATACACGTAATATTGAACATCCATATAATATATTCATAACACTCCCCCTTGGATGTTCATAAGGGAATTGTGCCTCGTTAAAACCTTACTAGAAAAAACCCATTGGGATAAAAATCTAGTGAAGGAAAAAGAGTACACAATTATGGATCCCTTTTTGTAAGCTGCCTCGTTAAAAACCTTACCAGGAAAACCCGATAGGATAAAACCTTGGTTAAGGGAAAAAGAGTGCAGCGGTGTAGATTCTCCCCCTGATGTTGACATCGCGTAATTTCATTAAGTCGACGCAATCCAATCATATTCGCCAATATTCCAGATGTCGCAGTCGATAAATCCTCCTTAAAAAGATCCACTTGATAGTCATATGAACAAATTCATTGGATGAAGAATAACTTGAGGCGAATGTGTTTTGTACGTCTCCTTTGATATAACGATCTTCAACTCGAGCTATATAACCTGCATTATCTTCGTATATACAAAATAATGGTACAATATATTTATTATCATCCAACATTCTTAAAAATATTCATGCTAGCATTTTAAATCCTTCTGTGATTTTTATGTGGATTTCACTATCAAATTAGCCACCAAAATAGGCTATAAAATTATTCATATCATGAGACGCATATTAAAACCTTGTATGTACTGCCAACATAATAATGTATTTGAAGGTTATTGCTCCACCAAATGATTCATATAATAATTGTCATCTTTCTGCGGAAAAATCTTTGTATCACGGGTTGTGCCTATCTTACGAGTCAATCTATTTACACAGAAATTATTTATATCCACTGGCTATCACATTTTGCATTTTCCATGCTCTTACTTGCGTCTTTTCAAGCTTTGGCCAATCATAATGATTCTTTGACATATTGAGCTCAAGATCTTCATCTTATTTTATGAATTCACTCATGAATAATATTCAAAACAGTTGTCGACAACTTTATATTTTACGGTTCCATCACTTCCCGTTAATGACATAACTCATTGAGATCTCTTTATTACAATTATTTTCAGGTACCTGAACCACTTCTGGGGTTTCATATTTAGTTATGTCTCTTTTCCTTTTGGGAAATCGCCTCCGTAATAAGACCATATTTATCTATTTTCTTTCTGTGCTCCATTCTTGTTAAAAATATTTGGAACCAGTATCACACACTTCAGGTGTGAATTATTTTTCATTATTGTTCGTCCTAACTGGACGTTTCAAATTGGAGCATTTGCAGCTGTTACTTGACTTATGACTTTCTGGGTCTCATAAAGTCACTTATCGGCAGTATTTGAAAATGCTTTTCTCTTTGAACTTCAGGTTCATATTCTCATTGTGCGAGGATCTAAATGAGATAATAACAATTTTTTTCAGTCAATCTCTTTTCTGCCAGCTGCTTCTTTTCTCCCCCTAATGTTGGGAAAAGTTGTTCAACAAAGACAATCAACACTCTTACTTTATAAGTCATTTTTCTCAAATAATTGATTTATATCCAACATATTTTTCCCAACATTCCAGACCCATCTTAGTGCGTTGCGGTGGAGCAATTCAAATATATATCGCACTTTATAAAGTTCATAAATGGGGGATTAGTCAATTGACTAAAAGATTTTGTAATGGGGAGAACTATCATTTAAAATTGGCTTGATGCGCAATTATACTGTTGCTTGCATAATAACATGCATTTACACTCAATTTGCTCTAATTGGTGGCAGTTTAGCTATTTAATTGGAGGATCTTTGTAACTTTCATGCTAAACTGCAAATCTAGACATATAATCGTCTGAATCTTGTAGTAAATATCAACTTTCAATATCATCATCATTCTTTATTGCATAATCTGGAAATTTTGCTATTGCAAATTCGTGATAATTAATGCACATGCGACCATATTGTAGATGCATCTTTCAAAATAATATATCGGTCCACATGGCAGGTGAACGGGCCCATATTCACCTTTTATTATTTCTATAAATAATGGAATTTTATCCCAAACTTAGTTGATGATGATCACGTAATGAATTTTTTTTTGAGAGCAATTATCATAATGATTTATGGAGAATCTTCAGGTTCTTCCAAATAATGTATTGCGCATCTTAAGTGATCCGGAATAGGCTGTAACCGGCCACGCCAAATATTGCATTATATGGGTAAAACTTCTGGTTTACCTCAATGAATCAGTAAACTTCTGGTTTATCTGATATGTATATCTTTCGTATTTCCGTAGGAGATATGTCATGTATCTCTTTTAACATAATCCGCATATTGTTATTTTATTCATCGTCATCATAATGATGATTGCGGAGTAATCAATTCTTTATAATAATGTATATGTAAGATATAAATAACAATAATAAAAAAATGTAAAGAAATAAATAAATAACTTCGTATAAATAGTTATGTTTTGCATGTTCAGTTAATCATTCGCGACAAATAGTTTTTTTTTTTTAAGAACCAAAATAAATTATTCAGTTTAACCCATATATCAATACTCATCTGTTTTATTTGAAGAGGTAATCGTATTCGTCTTCAGTTCTAGCCATGATCTGTGATGGTGAAGTGGATCTGTGTGGAGCAGTCCCGGACGTATAGATCGGTGTGATGTTCATCATCTCTCGGGGAAACCGATCGATTAATTATGTCAGCTTCCTCCACATAATTCGACCTTTTTTACACATGATAATAATAGTGATTAGAATATAAAATAATCAGTCAATATAATTTTATTATAATAATAATAATAATAAAACTCCCTTTTTTTTCGTTGATGTTATATTATATATTGCTCCATGGATGCAACCCTAATATGAGTATGGTTTCCGCCCAGCACTGCACTGTGGTCGTGGAATCTTGAAATATGTGTAGTTGCGGATTACTAGTACACCGACTTCGTGCAGATATATACCTAATTCACAAATTATATCTACAACTTGTTAAAGAGAGACATGGAGAATATTTATGAAAATCAAAAGGGAAAATTGTAAAATCAATGTTAAATTAAAGTAAAAGGGCTGAGAGATATTTGTTTTCAATCATCTTGTCTTCGTGCACGTATTTAGTCCCGTCTATAAATACTTTCGTGACACAAGGTTGGATCTTGGATGCTTCTGTTCGATGCCTATCTTCCAAATCAAAAGTAATGCTTTTGTAGTGATGCTTTTGGATCTTAACGAAGAAGCATAGAAGTTCGATACGTGGTCTGCTGGGCACTAAAATGAAAAAGTTTGTAATAGAGCGATTTCGTGCTGATAACGTGTTACGAAAGTAGAGAGGTAATAGAAGAGGGAACTTGAGGATGTCTTATTATCACACATAAGGGGCCCTTATATAGGGATTACATAGACTTGGAGAGGAAGTAAAATCTACATAAGGAATGTCTAAATAAGGAAGATGATATATACACGTAATATTGAACATCCATATAATATATTCATAACATACAACATATTATTTTTTAAAGAACAAATTTAAAAAAAAAAATCATAAAAAAAGAGTTATTATTGCCACCAGCTAGTGACACTTTAGCTCTCATAGTAGGACTTAATAGTAAGTTCCACATTTTTTTTTTGGGTACGAAGTTCCACATTACTATTGCTCTGAGAGCATTAACAATAAACAAAATTATTTTTAGTTCCAATTTTAAGCTATTCATCTCCACATCATCGATGGTCATAAAATATTAATCTAATTTGAAATGATTTTACCTTCTACAATGATATTAATACAGTGTATGTCTCAATTTTGATTATTATGTAACATATAAATGATAGAGACCACTGGGAGAGAGATGGTAAGAAGTTATGCAAAACATAAAGATAATCTCTCATCCATATAAATAAATATATAAATAAATGTTCATATAAATTTGCCCATTATAATTGCTATA
The DNA here is from genome assembly GCA_036873135.1 of Clarkia xantiana subsp. parviflora. Taxonomy (NCBI): domain Eukaryota; kingdom Viridiplantae; phylum Streptophyta; class Magnoliopsida; order Myrtales; family Onagraceae; genus Clarkia; species Clarkia xantiana. The sequence goes on from JAPTYO010000003.1 coordinate 19,949,462, forward strand.
AGAGGCTGAGTGCCACCCGCTGGTGGCACCTAGGGTATAAGCGAGTCAAAGTCGAGAGCTGAGTATTTATCAAACTCGACTCAACTCGGTTAGTATTTGCCAAGCTCGAATTCGGCCGAGCTCTAATTTTGACTTAAACTCGACTCGAATTTAAACTCGACATAATCGAGCGCGGCGCGACTTGACTCGTTAGTTAATTATATATTACAATAAATTAACATTTCTCTTAACTAAAAAGCCGAGCTTAACTTTGACTCGACTAAACTCTATTGACTTATATAATAATTAATTAGTATTAAATAATAATAATAATTAAGCTCGACTCAGCTCGACTTATAAACTCGAACTCAAAATTCATTAACTCGAGCTGACCATTATCAAGCTCAAGCTCGACTCAAATTTTTCCGAGCCGAAATCGAATTTTGTCCAAGTCGATCCTGAGTAGCTTGACTCGTTTACAGCTCTAGTGGTTACCAAGTTTTTTTTTTTTTGAAAATATACGGATTTCAGGAACATAATTATAACATGAAATGAAACCTGAAGGAAGTAACAATTTAGCATTATTATTATGTTGAAAATGCTAAATTATTTTGTTCTTTCGTATAGGTGAATAGAGCAAACAATGATTCAGCAAAATGACCGAAAAGGAAATAATAATTATTATTGCATTTTAAAGCTTATAGTTCCGAATATATCACATTACACAATGCTAATAGTTCTAAAACTAATTAAAAGTGTTTGGTCGAATTGTCCATTTTATTAGTTTTATTATTATCTAATTATTTAATCGAGCACAATTATATTAAATTATTTTTTCGCCAACCTTAGAGAATTTGTACACGTTTTCACATCAAAACATGCCAACTTTTTTGGGGGAAAAACCAATTGATTATAAAAGAGTAATCAGGGTTTGATTTTTGTGGACCTTAAGGATGATCGATTAATTAGGTAGCTTTAAATGTTCCATTGTCGTCGAGCGGAGCTTGATGGAACGTGAATGGATCCTTCACCTATTATTATTATTATTATTATTATTATTGGCATCATTCACCTATTATTTCATATAATAATAAATAATGTTAATTTAATTATTATTCAATACACATATATATATATATAGAAAAATAAGAAATTACTCAACGAGTGATTAGCAATCCCACATCGGGGGCCAACGTTCCAATATGTTCGGATTAGAAAATTGGTGTATTAAAAATTAGAACTATATAAATTGACAATTAGAGGTCCGAACTCTAAATAAATAAATTATGTATTTAAATAAAGTTTGTGCACTTTATGACTTCGGGAGTTAATTAATTGGGTAAGCTAGGATCTCTCATTTAAAGATATCAATAAACTAGCATGAGCTTATTTTCATATTGTAATTATCACTAACATTTCACTGATATTTTTGTATCATATGCGCACGTAACATGTACAGTTTGTGATGAAGTGAAGCGTACAATAGGCACTAGTATTGATAGGCCTATAATTGATAATCTTGGCTTAGTACTTAATTAACTTTTCAATGCACACTAAAAGTGATGCTTCTACATGAATAAATCAAACAATTATTTATTTAATAATTATTATTTAAAAAAAAAAAAAAAAGTAGAATGTCAATTTCGGATATTCAAAAGGTATGCACTATGCAGTCAAGGGCGAAGCCATATCAAAATGGCAATTATCCTTTTAACTTTTAAGGGTATGTACTTTTTGGATGAATATCTCCTGTCTTAAGTGCCTGTCCATATCTCTGTCGCATCCTTCTAAAATCTACACGTGTCATTAGGCATTTTTAGTTTTATTTTTCTCTTAAATTTAATATTGTTTTTGTAATTTGTATATAATAATAATCCAATACCAAGAAAGATGTTAGTCCGTAACACGCGTCATGTCTACAACTAAACAAACAGTCTCTACATTATATATACCTTAATTATTATTTTTATATATTATAATAATAGTATATTTGTATATAATTATTTGATATATGCATATATAAATATGGAAACATATATATTCAAATGCGTTTTTTTTTGCTTTTTACCAATTAGCACACGTCGATGTTTATAGCAGCAATTCCGCCCGTTTTGTTGTTATGTTTTATTTTTTCATTTTTAGATTTACTTAAAAGTTGTATGTAGTCTTATTGATTTTTTTTTCTAAACCTATTGACTTGGATGAATAGTTTTGTTGGATTAACTTTAGAGAATAAAACAATTTAAACATTTTTATACTCTAAAATTAACTCGGCCAAACTATCCACTTACACAATATGATTTTATATTTTAGCTTTATGACTTTTTCAAAAATTCTCCAATTGGGTTGGATGAATTAATAAGTTTTTAAAAACAGTTTTATCATTTAAGATTAACTGACCAAACTATTCATTCAACATGATTGTAGAAAAAAAAATATAAATCTTTTAAATGAAACTTATAAAAAAAAAAGACATTTGACGCCGTTATCGCTAAAAAAGGTGAAAACTCTTAGCATTTTTTAGATTGAAATTTGTTTATGTTATTATTTGAGTCAACTTTTATATATATATATATATATATTCAGAAAAATAACATATAAAGATATTATTATTTTAATATAAGAACATTTTAATTATAAGACATATATAATATATATATATATATAATAATACATATAATGTATGTAAAGAAGAGGGGAAAATGAGACCAAACTTTGGTTACAGAGAAGGTTGTGGACTTAGGGCGCGTGATACTTTTTATTATTTGAATTAATTGTTATTATATTGAGAAACCATAAGAGAAATAAAAATTAAAAAGCAGGGACACGTGTAGGCATAGGATAAACGCGACAGGGATATGGGACAGGCACCGGGGACAGGAGATATTCATCCGTACTTTTTATCTTAAAAAATTAAATTATTCTCACTTTAGCTCTTTAAAACAGTATTATCAGGAACATATCGAATGTTGAACCGACCAGGCACCGGTTCCCGGTTGGATCCGGCTCGAACTCAGGACCTGTTTTAGTGTAATGTCAATAAATTTCACATAAAAAATACAACATAGATTCATATGGTGAGTTTCCAACACAATAAACTTCAATAAAATCACAGAAAATGCGACCCGATTGATTTTTTTTTGTTACAGAGTCCGAACATACGAACAAACATGTCCGCTTAGAACCGGATGGTTTGTCGAAAACAGAACTTTCGAACCAGATTCGCTTACATTATCCGCTTTTACTCGAACCGGACCGTTAGAGGCATCAGTTCCGATCGGACGCCGGTCCGGTCTAATAAAGTGCTTTAAAATCAAAACTTGCCTTATTTAAATTTGTTGTACTTAATTATTGTCCATTTAAGAAAAATCATGACTTCAACCCGAATTGTAGTGCAATTATCTGCTTTTGTTTATGTCACACGTCGTCGTGTGCAGTGAATGCAAAGAAGGAAAAAGTGGTTCGGGGTGAACTTTGCTTATCAAGAAAGCCAAGCCTCCAATTCAATTCAGCTGAACGTGCTATATATTTTAATCTGCCTGTGATCTAGACTAGAAGTTGGTGCCAAATATAATAATACGAGACTACATGCATTATATATAAATATAATAATTTAGTGACACCAATAAGCTTGTTTTGTAAATTTAGTTATGCTTAGTAATAAGAATTCAAACTTCAGGATCATAGTGGTTAGCTTAGTATATTTATTTATATAAAAAACAGTAACCCACCTTAAAAAAAAAAAAAAATCGTTAGTTTATGTTTTATGTTGTTGTGTGATTGTAAAGTTTGAGTTCTGATTTGATTAAATGTTGAAATGTTTTTATAGATTAACTAAGTATAAGTTTCAGTCCCAACATGATATTCATAACCAATGTTTCTGTCCAACTTGATACCTAGGACTATATTTATTTTGAAAAACTTAATAACATGTTTTTTAACAGGTATCTGAAGCCGATTAGTTTCAAACATCGGTTTCAAAACGGTTTCAAGATTGTTCCAGTTCCGAACGAATTTTGGTATAGTTTTAAATAATGTATGCTAGGAATGGGATAAATGGTCTTTTGGTGTCATATGTTTGACTAGTGTTGGTTTTTTGTGCTATATGTTTATTTGTAGATTTTTGGTGTCATACGTTTGTATTTTGTAGATTTTTTGTGCACTCGTTAGTCAACGGTTAAGTTTGACTGTTAAATACTTTTATTTGTTCAATTTAGTCCTCCGATTTATACACCTAACTTTTAATTTTTACAAGTTAGTCCCTAAAAAACTCAATTGGACCCTAGGTCCAATTGGTCTAGTCATGGGGCGACCCATGGCTAGGTCAGTTGAACCCTTGGATATAATTGACCCAGTCGTGGTTCGACCCATGGCTTGGTCGCACCACGGCTGGGTCAGTTGGACCTAAGGTTTCAATTACCTTGGCGACCACAGTTGTGGTCCCTCCCAGCCATGGGTCGCACAACGAGTGGGTCAATTGGACCCAATTTAACCCTTGGGTCGAATTAGATTTTTTTAAATACTAAATTGCAAAAAATAAAATTTAAGTGTATAAATTGGAGGACTAAATTGAACAAAATAAAAGTATTTAACAGTCAAACTTAACCATTGACTAACGGATGCAAAAAAATCTACAAAATACAAACGTATGACACAAAAAACCTATAAAATAAAACATCTAACATCAAAACCAACATGGTCAAACATATATCACCAAAAGACCTTTAAACCCACATTAAATCGTTCAGTATTGTTTGGTTTCGTAATACAAAAAATTATAAAGTATCCGGAATCCTTACAATTTAGTTAATACAGATAAACTAACTTATCCGGTGTTAGACTTGGCCCAATAGCAGTTTATTATGATGATAAGACCAATACTCATTAGTCATGAAATGGGCTTAACTAACCTACGAGACCGGACCAGGAGTCGACTTTCTGTGACGAACTAGACAGGCAATCCATAATTGGGCCCAATCAAGCCCATACCACCATACCAGATATATAGTTCGTAAAGGAGCAAACTTCACTTTTTTTATTAGTGTAGAACTTCAACAAAAAATAAAGGGCGAAATTTAAAATGACCAAACATTAGGGGGCAACTCGGGCAAGGTGGAGCAATTTATAATTATCTAATCTAATAATCTAAAATATATGTATTTTAAAAAAATTAAATAAAATAATAACAAATGAAGAAACTGATTATTATATAAGATTTAATAGAGTTTGTAGTCTCAAAGGATATTATAATAACACGTGTAATAGTATGTAGGTAGCCATTTATAATTATATAATACTGTCCAATTAAATTAAATAATAACATGTGATGAAATCAGTATTAACAACATATAATTACAAGGTTTAAAACTTATTAGAAAAATTACATATTATTAAATAATATTATATAATTTTAATATTTATTTACAAATATATTTATTAAAATCTGTTATTAATGTGAACATTTCGATTATAGAGTAGGATCCGTAGCTTATATTCACGCAATTAAATAAGTAGCTGAAAATTTAAATTATATTTGTCGAAAAATGATGTAATATTTCATCATATTGCTCATTTGTTAAGATGTCAAATGTTCAAACTTCTATAAAATTTTAAAATGAGAAATATTCATGATCAATATTATACCGTTTAACCGGAAAAACATAGAAGTTCAGAAATTTTCATTCTGAGAAATTCCGATTGAGTGGTAAGATAGAAATGCCACAAAATTGGCATAAATTACGATGTTGCCATTGTAAGGCAAATTGAAGATCCGACATTCCGAACGTCGGAATCTGTATCAAGACTCTTATGAGTATGACATATAACATGTAAGAAAAAATAACACGGAAAAACCATAATACGAAATGTTTCGACTTTCAACGTTCTGCAGTGATATAAATCGATAAACGATAAGAGTAATAATAGAAATTCTTAACAAAGTGCCGACAAGTTCCGATTCATGAGACAGAGCATGACAAGTTAATTTTGGCAACTTTTTAAGCATATTTAAATTTTGGGTTAATAACCAAATCGCTACCTGAACTTTGACCATCTTACAAATCGCTACCTCAACTTTTAATTTTGAAAATTAGCTACCTCAACTTTGAAATTCATATCAAATCGCTACCTCAGTCAATTTTTTGTCAATTTAGATAGAATTGAACCACATGGATTTTTTTTTTCAAATATTTTACCTCAAAAAATGTCATTGTCTCTCTTCATTGTCTCTTTGCGTAAACATACTTCACCATATTGTCTCAGTTATCATCATTGCTTTATTATTTTATTCTATGTCGTATGTATATCTTCAATTTCAAAAGTTCAGTCAAACTTCTACATTACTAATTAACAATTCATCCATCAAAACAAGCTGCAGAATCTAAAAGTTGTTTTGTTGTTGTTTTGATGCGGTAATGGTGTTGTTTCATTATTGTTTTTTTTTTCCCGCTTTTGCTTATGCAATTTTTAGTTCGGTTTTAATTATATTAAGTTTATGTTATGTGTTATTTTGCTGTGTTATCTTGCTGCAGTAAATATGTTGTATCATTGTTGTTGTTTTTTTTTTTTTTTTTTTTTTTTTTTTTTTCACTTTTTACTATTTTCACTATTAAGACGTTTACTTTTTGTTATTTTGTTGTTGAATTATAGTGAGTATTTTTCGTTATTCTGTTGTTCAATTGCTTCCAACGAAAGGGGTCTGGGTATTTGTGGATCAAAGTCATAAAAAAGTAATACGTTCTTAAAATATAATACAAATTAAGTTAAATTCACTCCACCTACTAGCATTTGTACAAAAATATAAAAGATAAGATAATAATAAGAGATAAAAGATAAGATAATAATAAGAGATAAAAGAGAAGTTGAAACACTTGAAGAGACAACTTTAAATTTACATCTATGTCTGGTATACTTGAAACTAACATAAAAAAAATTTGAATTACGTTATATTTTCATTAGGATATGTATGGCATTTGCAAATTTCATACATAATTTTCAGGTGAACAGAGCAAGTAGAGCGGCGAAATTAACTTTTTTTATGGTGGAACTGTTAATTAGTAATATAAAAGTTTGTATGAAATATTGAAATTGAAGATATATATACGACATAGAAGAAAATAATAAAGGAAAAATGATAATTGAGAGAAGATGGTGAAATATGTTCACGCAAGGAGGCAATGAATAAAGACAATGACATTTTTGGAAGAAAAATATTTGAAAAAAAACACATGTAGTTCAATTCTGTCTAAATTGACAAAAAATTGACTGAGGTAGTGATTTGATCTGAATTTTAAAGTTGAGATAGCTAATTTTCAAAATCAAAAGTTGAGGTAGCGATTTGTAAACGGACCAAAGTTCATTTAGTTATTAACCCTTAATTTAAGCTACAAACATAAGCATGGTAAGAAAAAAAAAAAAAAATAACACAGTACGAAATGTTTCGACTTTCGACGTTCTGTAGCGGCATAAATCATTCGGTAATTGGTATGTCCAGTCCAGAAGCCAGATCTGACTAGGCATATGTGGAGCCCACATGCAATTCACGTGGCATAATGTGCACATTAATTAACCACTCCATCATCTTCGATCCTTTCGTTTTTCTTCTTTCTTTGTCCTCTCTCCTGTTTCTGTTCAGTAAGAAGGTCGGGGGAGGCAGGCTGCCGCTTTTAATTCAATCCATCTCCATCCATGGCCAAGAAGAGGAAATCCATCGCCACACGTCTCGACGAGGTCGACCGGACGCTTTACTCCTCCTTCTGCAGCGCTGCCAACTCTGTTTCGCAGCTCTATTCCCAGGCGACGAACCACCAGCGCGTCTCCTTCCAATCCGGCGAACGCCATGCCCTGGTTCGCCTCACTCTTGCGTTTTCTTTTAGGAGCTCAATTGGATTTTAGGTTTTCGATTCGTTTTACTGCTTTGGACCCTTCTTTGGGTCGGTAGTTGAGATCTTGCTACTGATTGATTGTTACTGTTCCCTCTATGAAGGAAAAATTAAGATTTCATAGACAGTGAAGGCAGAAAGCATTGCGAACTTTTGAGATAGTTTGACTGATTCAATCATTTCATATGCATTTCTCATTGATAGATGGTTTCATGTGATACAGTTTAGGATTCTTAGGAGTTTCCTGATTGTTGAATTAAACTCGCCAAGTACCCTTCTAGTGTGTTTTTGGTTTCCTACATGGCCAACGTGTTTGTCTACACCTAGACTAATTATCAATAGCAATTAGTGCTTCTAGTGTTTAATCATCTTTATATGTATGTTCAAGATTATTCCATCCAGGATAGTATCCTTATTACAATCCTCTTGTAGATACTCATGAATGGAATGGTATATATGGTCTTGTCACCTGTCCCATTTCGATTTCATTCATTTCTTCTCAAAGATTTCTGGTTGGTATGTACATTTAATGAATAGCAACACTTATATCTTGTTATGTTTAGTAGTTTTCTTGATGAAATGAGGTTAAGCCAATTTTCAATATTTAGCTAGAACATATTCTTTCATCAAAGAGTTATGTTTCACTGCTTCGGATATATGAGGATGTCATATATGCGATTCTAACACGCCAATCATGAATCATGAAACTTTAGACAAAGCCGTGCTTTTCCAGCATATTTGAGACATGAATGCTTTTACTATATGATACATTGTGGGTTTCATTCTGACTGGGGTTTGTAACAAGTAGTTGTTCTTGTTCTTAAAGAAGTGCGGTTTGTCTCAGTGAGAATGAGCAATGGCTTCATTGACGTTTAGTAAAAATATTTTCATACATTGGCTTAGTAACTATGTATCAATGAGTAGTGTCTACTCTTCTCTTGCAGGATAAACTCTACCAATGGATATTGAGAGAACAAGAAGACGGGTCAAAAGTGACAACTATTGACATTGTTTCGTATTTGCAGGTTATACACACCTCTCACACTATGACTCATATATTTATCTTCTCTATTACGCGTCTTTTGTGGATACTCATTCAGAATCGATTTATTTGATTCACCTAGCTATGTTGAAGATGATATATGCTACTTTTCCCCCTATTTATTTTCAAGATGCTCATATTTCTATATAGAATGAGCTCGAGCATGGAGGAGACGAGACACCAATATCTCCAAGGCTATCTTTCCTCCACCAACAAAATCAACAATCCGTGTCTCACTTATCTAACTCCGGTGCTGCAATTCCAACCAATCCCTTTATAGGGCAGGGGAAAAATCCGGTTTTTTCAAACGCACTATCGAGTCCCATTAGGAGAAGCCTGCAACACTACCAATTGACACAAAGCAGCTCCAGTCCTAGCAACAATTGTCATGTTTCTCTTCCACCTAGAACTAATGACAGTTACTGTTCTCAGCAGCAGCAGCAACATCAAAGTCGAGAGTCGAACCCAACAAGCTCCAATGATACTGCAATGGATATGCATGCCGAAACGTCTGATCAAGACTCGAGATACTGAAGAAGATTGTAAAGTTGGTAAGTAGTGATGTTGTTATGTAGGCTGCTAATTTGGCCCTCTTCTCTTCCATTGATTTATGTGATGGTGTATTGGTGTTTCTGATTTGTTGTGGAAGATTACTATTTGGAAACCTTGCCCTTTTTTAGTGATTGCAGTGCTCTTATATAATACATACAGGTTGGGAAAATAACTTAATTAGTACCTCTTTTTTTACCTCAATTATATATATATATTAATTATTATTCAGCACCTTACTTATCGAGTTAAGACTTTAGGGCTGGCAATGGTTAGGTTATGGTGCAGTAAATGAAAATAGCATAATTGCACTATTATATATATATTTTTTTTACAATTATGGGTACATTTTTTAGTTCCATATCTGTATGTATTCATAACTGCAGTTCACTATAATTCTACACGTTTACCTATCTACTTTTTAAACATTTAAATATTCATAAACTATCAAAATAATCTAATTTTAATCACAATTGAGAAATTAAGAATAGTCCAAATTCAATATTTAAGAAATGTAAATTAATATAATACCAACAGTAACGATTATTACAACACCAACATGAATAAGTGACTATTGGAGTTGGCTAAAAGAAAATGAATGCTTGTAATGTTACTAAACTAGAGTAATAGGAAAGTTATAATATTTTGTATTATATATATATATATATATTTATTGTTATAAACTCAATAGCAGAATCATAACGATTATATAACTATTATGTTACAAAATTCGCATTATATCAGCATTATCATAGTGCAATTAAACGAAATGATAAATGGTGAGGAAAATTTTAGATAATGTATTTTTTCACAGTACGACCAAGGTGAACAGATTTGGTACGACCTTGGATCTATACGAGCATTCTACTTAAGTCAATCGAGTCACTTTATCTTAACTTACACTTTTGATAAGTGATGATATACTAAATATTAAAAAAGAATAATGTAGGTAATAAAAAAAACACCCCCTTTAATGATGTTTCAATTAGGTTAGTTTTCCAAACTCAATAAAAAAATCCGTGGCCCAAAAGTGAAAAAATGGAAATTTTGACGAGCCCACATTCTCAGTTTCAGGCTTTAGCCCATTACAAATTGTCGCTAATTCAAAATAAGGCGGCAACTATAATTTAATTCAGCTTATCCGAAATAATTCGTTCCCGCGCTAGTCCCACTTCCCATCTTCATCAGATTCATCTCTCTCTTCTGGAATTTCGCATTCAATTCAGGTATGCTTCTGATTGTTTCATCTACACTAGCTAAGAATTCAGTTACAATTCTTTGTTTCAGTGCACTTTCCTGTAAATTTTCAAATTCGCCGGCGAGACTTCTGCCACTACTGATCAATGTGTAGAAGTCGAATTTTTACTTGTTCGCATTGTACTGTTCGAGTACTTGATTATCGGGTGAATTAAGCATTGTGTTACGTTTCGATCTTCAACTTTGTGTTCCTATGCCACGAGTAGAACTTTGAAAATGAATTTGCGACTCGTGACTGGCCTACTGATGAATGGTGCTGAATTGTTCCTTCAATGATTTGAAATCCTAATGTTAATATTGGAATTATCAGGTTTACTTTTGTTTTTCTGTTTAGAACAATTTTCTGTAGAAGAAACTAGAATTGGGAAGAAAACAAGGCTTCTCTGCTGTAGGTTTTGTTCAGTGATGATTTCTTTCCATTGTATTTTCTACATGCATAAGCAGTAACGCCCAATCCAAGAATCCTTGACTTGTTAAAACATTTCGTTACTTTCACAGACTTACAGAGCTGAATGTATTTTCTCATTATTTCGTGTATGACAAGAAACATATAGACCATGAATGCAATGAAACCTACAAAACAACGAAAAGGAAATCTCCCAAGCAGTAAGGCTCGTCCAATTTCTTCTGGAAGCATAAAGGGTACGAAGAGGGGTTCTGGGCAGCAAGGAAAAGGTATGTACTTAGCAAACCAAGTAAAATGTTTGTCACACATACACTCCCTTCTAGCAACTTTGTCATGGCAAGAGAGAAAACATGACTCACTCTTTTGTTTTAGTATTTTTTGTTTTTCGTGTTTTCTTGCTTCAAAATTTGTTAAGCCTCAGGCAAGTTTCAACTGAAAACTATCTGTGTAATTTACTGGAGCAATCATCTTGTATTTTCCAGAAAATATCGTTCCAGGAGTGACAAAAACATCGCCAGAAGGCAGGCTATCCCTGTTGTTGTCTGAAAAGTTGAAACTGCAACTCTACCCAGCTGATCAAGCTACTCGTATGGGATTGGAAAAGGTAAAGTTTCAGTTACCAATTTACCATTGATAATTGATATGTACAAACAGCCCAAAGTGATGTGTTTTTGTTAGTGAAAATAAAATTTATTTCCTCTCCTCAGGATGGACATAACCCATATTTGGAACTCACTCTAAAAGCACGGAAGAAAATATCTTCGGTCCTGAAACATATCCAAGACAAGTGGGGAGGTTCTAGCATTGCTGCAGGGGAGCTCATTATATTTCCATACTATACAGAGGAGAAACCAGCAAAAGGGTTCAGATGGACCGGAAATGATCTTGCTACTGCAGGAGATGTCTATTTAACTATTGGCAGCCCTGTCTTGTTCCGCATGAGGTCTAATGTTTTTACGTTCTTTTACTTGTATTTTTGAAGTTCGTTCATCAATCTGAAACATCTCTCGGTCGCCTAGGTATGGGTGGTTCTCAAATGCTGAAACCAAAAGTTGCAAGCAACCTCATACATCAGAGGCTGCTTGTGTTTTTCCTTTGTCAAATTTTGCTAAACTCAAAGAAATTCAGAAACCGGAAAGTTGTACGGATATGGTTAATTTCTGTCACATTGTCGGAGGTGCCCAGGTGACGAATGAAGAACTTAAACCAGGGGAAACCAGCGAAGGCAAGACAGTTACGAACAATGCGATGGTATGTCCATACCCTTGTATAATTGTATTAGCAGTTCTGAAAGTGTCACTCATGCTAAGCATGATACTGGTTTCATAGGTACATAATTTAATGCTGCTACCATAATTCACTCCTATCCATGTATGGTTGAGTACATAAAGTCTCCTTGAAATTATGAACTTTGGGCTTGCGTCTATTGTCTTTTGAATGCTATGGCGTATGCACATTTTTGTCTTCTATTTGTTATGTGGAATTAAACTTTTATTTCTTATGCTTCTATCTGTAAAACGTTAATTGCTTGCTGCATCAGTATGAGTTAAGTTTTACATCTGAAGTTCCTTTTTTCAACTTGTTATTATTCATATTCGATGAAGAGATTCATGTTTCTTTGCTGATAATACATTTAGCTCATATTTGTCTATTGAAACAATGCCATCCTATGCAAACAGGATGTCAAAAAGAATGCTGATGGGACTTGTGAACAATCAGCATGGGCTGACAGTCTCTTGAGCATAAGCATAGGAGGCTTGTTCTCTGAACAAACCATCCAGGGAATTCTTTACAACTCTACATCAAAAGCAGCAGCACAACCATCTTCAATTATCTGCGACTCATTTGATGCTTATATCGCTGCAAACATCAACCGTCATCCTCAATGTCAGCCGTCCTCAAACAGACATTGCTCTTCTATTTTCGATGCAGAGGAAACATGTCATGCATTTCCCAAACGAAACAACTTGAGTGAATATTTGCCAACTTCAAGTGGAACCGGGACTTTTGGGTCGTTCAACCAGAGTAGCCCCAGACCCAGCAAGATTTCTAAAACAAACAAGGTGAGCTGAACCTCATTATATTGCTTTGTACTCATCTCATATCAGTTCTCCAGTGATTAGATAAGTATCATAATATGCTGAAAACCAGTCCATGAGGGTTTAAGAACCTATAAACTGTCTAAAGTTTGACCCATGTGAGATTTTGGTGTCTGAAGTTTCACTTTTGTTAAAATTTGATTCTTCATCCAAATTTGCCGTTAAAATTTCAGATTGACGTGAAATGTTAAAATTGCCCCTTATACTATTATGTTTACTCAATCCGGCAACCACCCTACTCCGGCTAGCCACCATCCAACTAGGGTCAATTTCGGAAATTATTTCTGATACCATGTGAGTGAATAAGATGTGTAGGAGAGAAGCTTGTAAGCAAAGCAATACTAATGTTGAACATATTGTATTGAATGCTTAAGGTTTATTTGAACTACAAGAGGTGAGGTCCTATATATAGGATCCTAATGTACTAGAATGTAAGACTCCTATACATGGAGGACTAATATAACCATATCATAAAGCATACTACTCTATCATACTCTATCAATCAGATCATGTGACAAGTACTCGACCAAGTTCCGTCAATTTTAAGGGCAAATTTGGACAAAGACATCGAATTTTTAGAAAGAAAAAAAAAATGAAACTTCAGACATTCCATATAAACATTTTAAACTTAAAACATCAAAATTTCACATTTGGCAAACATTTATAACCCTTAATTTTATACAGCAGGATGTAGATGATGATGTCCGGATTGAATCCATGGTTTCTGAAGGTGTTGCCTGCGAAGAATCTGAAACAGACCTCTTACTGTGTTCTCGGGTTTACAGTGATGAAAGAAGCCTTGGATTAGCAGGCATATCATGGGTAATAACTAATTACTAATCCATCTCTTAATCCGATTCCTAAACTCTTCGCAGCAGTCTCTTCTAACTCTAGTGATGTTAACGCAGACCGACACTCGAGGACCATTTGATCTGGGCTTACCTTCAAAGAAGGTTTTAAATGGAGACAGTGTTAGCAGTAGCATCAATGGCTTGGCTTAGTAAAAGGTGAACTCATGAGCCAACTATGTATTCAGCAACTGGACCAGATTGATATTTCCTCCATAGAATCTCCATTTTACAACCAGGTTCATTTTATTTCATCAGCAAATGTTTAAACTTGTTATTCAATTCTGGGTCTTGCTCATCAGAACTGCCTAGAGCCTGCCATGACTTTTAGTTCATACAACAGAGTAGCCTTAAATGTGTAGTTATGCATACATATACATATTACAGATATAAAACAAGAGCAGGGCATTTGAAAGTAACTAATATAGAAAACCATGTAATAATGATGTGGTGGTTCAGCGCCTCATCCCTTAACCAGAGGTCAGGGGTTCAATTCCCGCTAGTGACCATGAGAATGGAAAATTGTTCATGGCCAGCACTTTACCCCTTACGGGCTGACCCGGTGCGAGTGAGGATTAGTCTAGGTGTGGAGTAGCAAGCATGCTACGGGTACCAAAAAAAAAAAAAAAAGTAACTAATATAGATGATGACCATTATGGAAGCCAAAAAAAACTTAGTACAATTGTTAGGCAATAAAATAGTAGGATACTTATTAATCTCTCAATTTTTGTTTACATACATTAATTTAATCAGTATATATATTGCCTTTATCCACACCAAATATCTTGTTTTTAATCACTTCCTGCAATATCTCTTGCGGGGCATAGATAATTAATGAGCTTTACTTATCAATAATATCGTATGTTCTAGGGAACTCCCGAACATGGCATGTTTCTTACAACAAAAGTGATAGTGTAAATAGTAATCTAAAAACAGTATTAAGTATAGGGTATGTTGTAATTTTGGTGTCTTACCCTTTTTTTTTTTGTGATTTGTTATCTGAAATATTAGATTTGTTAATTTCTATTTTTTCGTCTGATTTTGTCGTTAAAATTGATATTTTTAAGCAATAAAAACATTACTTTCCATTTTTCTAAAGTATTTTGATTTTACTAAAGTATCAGACTTGTTGCTTATGTTTTTTTAATGTTTAAAAAGATATATTTTTATTCTCTCTATTTTAATAAAAAAAGTGGAAATCAATCAATATGATACTTTAGGACAATTTTTCATTATTTTACGACGATGTCAATTCATTTTAAGGCATCAACTTATAAGTCCAAGACGTGTGATTAAGATGGCTAGGAACTAACTACATGAATTGTGTGTTAATATTTAATAATTAGAGAGGTGTGTGTGGCATGTGATTTACCCGTGGTTTCTTCATCCATAACCTTGTGCATTGGCCCCAGCTAAATTGGAGAAATCGACTTTTTGGAAGAAACCCTAATTCAAGGCTATTAATGTTGGTGTCCATTCATGTCCTGGCTCTATTAAGGCATGTTCACGTTTCTCCTTAAGTTCATGTCTACACATAATTATCATAATTCATATTATATAACTTCAAAACAATGTTGATTTTTCTACCCTACTCTAAAAGCACTATTTTTTTTATTTATTTTATTTTATAGTGGACTTAATTGTAAAATATGTAAAATATTAAAAGTATGAAAATATATGAAATTTTTTAACCACACTTAATATTTGCATCATACTATTAATAATATTAATTTTCCGCTAGAATTCACCTTTAGGTCAATAAAAAAATACAAAAAAAAGTACCAAAATCATGATTATGCAAACAATGTCAATCAAATTGTGAATCGCGTTGTCAAATAGAATCAAACTTTATTGAGATTTCTCAAAATTTATACTTGCAAATATCTTTCACAACTAACTATTGTCCTCTTCTAGCAACGCATTTATTTTTAGTACAGAAAAATCTAGTTATATGTAAGTAATTTATCTTTAATAGAATTGATTTTATTGGTAACGAAAATATTGAAAATTCATTACAATTATAGCTTTTCAATAGACTGACTCTTAATAAAACGATTTGCTATAAATATTTAAGGGTTAAAGAATCTTTTGATGTCATATGTTTTTTTTGTATATTTGTATTTTAAAAACTTTTATTGAATCTGTTGATCAACAATTATGTTTGATTGTTAAATAATTTTATTTTGTTCAATTTAATTCTCCAATTCATACGCCTAACTTTTTACCTTTCAATTATTAGTTAAAAAAAAAACCCAGTTAGACCCTAAGGGCACGTTTGATTGCCGGTATTGCGATATCCTAATACCGGTATTAGCTAATACCGTGTTTGTGTCAACTTGGTATTGGTATTAGCTAATACTTGGTATTAGCTAATACTCAATTATAGAAGGAATTTGGTATTAATTAATACCATCTAAAAGTAAATCATTAGCTAATACTAATCTCCTAATTACCAATTTACCCTTGTAATATATGGCAAACTGTTTACATCGTACCTTCGGGCCGGACCCCGTTTACATCGAAACTTCGGACACGGGTCGTGCCGAGTCATGTTCGGGCCGGGCTGGGCGGTTCGGGCTGTGCTGGTCAGTTTGGGCCGGGCTGTGCTGTTCAGTTCGGGCCGGGCTGGGTGGTTCGGGCCAGGCAGGTCAATTCGGGTCGGGCTGAGCAATTCGGGCTGTTCGGGTCGGGTTGTTTTGTGTTGCTTTGGTTTAGTTCGGGCTAGGCCCGGCTAGAACGGGTCGGGTCGGGCTAATCACTTTTTTCAATTGTTTTGTACTATTTTCTTTATATATATACATATTTATACATTAGCAAAAATAGTTTTTACTATTTATACATAAATTTGATTTTTTTTTTATGAAAAATATTATTTTAAATAATTGAAGTTACTTTTTTTTGTTAAATTTTATCTTAGTTAAATTAATCATATGTAAAATATATCTTCATTGAAAATGCAAGTAAGGGTATTTAGGTCTTTTAGTCATTGTATTAGGATATCCTACATGGCTCAATCAAACATTGTATTAGCTAAGCATGTATTAGTTAATACCGGTATTAGGATATCGCAATACCGTCAATCAAACGTGCCCTAAAGGTCAATTCAAAATGCAAACATATATATAACTAAAATTCTAAATAAAAACATGTGATCAGTTTAATTAATGTACATATTATTTATGCAGTAAATGCAACGAGATACATAGAAGGGCCACTATATATGGTTAGATGATGATTGAATTAGGGCATCCCATGTGATGTCCGTACCTAACATTTGCCCTCTTTGACAATGATTTACATGGACCCACCTATGTCTCTCTTTGTAATGATGCATCATGGAGCTTCCACCTCTAAAAGTCTACACTAATCACACCACAATGATGTATTACTCTATCAAATCCCCAATTATTAACTAAACATGACATGATTTCTTACGTCAAATCAGCTTCATCACGCTAATAACCCTAATTTATATTAAGTTTAACGGGTATGATGTTCGACGACTTTTGAATTTTGATACATGATGTATTTTTTTTTGCCTAGTTTTGATCTCATATGTTTGCATATTTTTCTAGTTTTGGTATCAACTCGCCCCCAATTGGACCAGCCCTGGGCTAGGTCAATTGAACCTAGTTGTCCAATTTGAGGTCAAATTTAAAAATTTGTGACTAAATTGAACAAAAAAAAAGAGTTAGGGAAGTATTCGAGATACTAAAAATTGAACAACATTAAAAGTTTATGGTAGATCACGTGATTTGCACATATTACTTAACGAAAAATATGGACGGAATGTAACAGAAAGACCAAAACTAGAAAAATATGCAAACATATGAGACTAAAACTAAAAAAGAAAAAAAAAACATCATTGACCAAAACTCAAAAGTCGTCAAACATCATGGACCAAAAGATCCGTTAACCCTTTATATTAATGTTAACTTTTTGAAATTTCACCAATGTTGATATTTGGCTTCTGAAGCTTGAAATGTTAAAATGGAAAGTCCCAAGTTTTATTTTTGTTGAAATTTGGTGTCATCGCATGTACTTAAATTCATCACTTTTTACTTTTCACAAAGTCACCAAATTTCCCCCAAAACATGAACATAAAGAAAAAGTTTCCAATAGAGTGGTGTGAAGCAATTTCCAGAGACAACAAAGCGGGATTTACTTGCGCGGATGTGGTCAACTTCTTAGCTGACGGTCCTGGCAAGGTGACGAGAACGGAGCGTGCATAGTAGATCGAATTTGACAGACGGTTTGGTCGGGATTAGCTTCTCTAAAGTAATCACACCGAGACACCAAATTTCAACAAAAATGAAACCTATGACACTTCATTTTAATATTAAATTTCAATATTGGTGAAATATCAGACAATTTATAAGTTCTTAACCCTTATATTAAATATTCTCAATGTTTTCGGATCAAAACTCGTTGGAGCCACGAGAAAATAAATTTCATAGTTATCACATTATCAGTCTTACGAATTGATCCGATACGAGCGGAGATATTATAGGTTGTGTATTGTTATTAATCACTAATTATCAGATATGATGAATCAAGGCAAGGGTCCACATATATCTCAATTGGTTCAAGCTGTTCCCTTAGCTGTGGCCTCACTCTAGTCCCAAGGCTGGTCCTGTGAAGGCGAAATGGAAACCCCACTATGTCGGGCTCTCTGATCTAAATCAGGGGCCCCACTTTTGTTATCTCGTGTCGTAATTTTGGCATGTGTACTTTAAAATAATTAATTATGTGATTTTGTTTTTATTTTAAAATTTTATTGAAAATGGTGAATAGTCCAAAAGAAAAATATTATATTTATAAATACGTGTCAATATCTTAATAGTGAGGCACAGTCTGAGATATGAAGAGTGGAAAAAGTGACCTGAGAATTCCCTCGACTATATACTAATTTTTTTGTGATGCTTCATTAATGAGGTTAATACATGCGCTAATTATTTAAATATATAATACGCTCGCAGATAAACAGAAGAGTCTGAACATAATATAATGAGATGTATCTTGTGAACATAATATAATGAGATGTATCTTGTGCTAAACTAGCTCATTTCCTTTTTTTTAAAGCCCACTAAATCCTTCTTTAACTGACCAGATTCAAATCTCCTGCCCCAAATCGTACTTCACTCACTGTTAAGATTGTAACACGTGTTCTTAGACTGTTTTATAAATTTGAAGTTGTGAGTGAAGACATTTGACGCGTTTGTATTCATATTTTTGAATAAATTTTAATTTTAATTATTTCAATATCAAAACAAATGTTTAGGTCATGGCTATATATTATGTCTGCTCAAAGATGGCCTTTCTGGCTATCCATATCATGCAGACATAAATGAGACATGTAGGGGTGCCGATGACTGATATGGCATTGTTAGCTCTTAGAAATTCCAACAAGAGTTTAAATGATGTTTTTCATTATGCATCATATCTTCTACTCCCTCTCTATATATATGAACCTCCAAAGAAACCAAACATATACATATACAAAACCCTATAGATATATATATATATATATACAAATGATGGCTTCAGTTCCAAGCAACAATCATCGTCTTCTTCTTTGTCTTGCACTTCTATGCATCATCTTCACTTCTGCAAATGGTAAGTTATCTAATCTACATGAATAATTGAATATAGTTCGTCCGTGTTAAATAAATAATGATACGTTGAGAAATCAATGATTTTGAGGTTTCTAACCCAATTTTTATCATTTTCACGCGTGACACAACCGGGAATTATAATATTTAATCACTACAAGAAATTTAGTTGTTTTTTAGTGGTTTATTTGTGTGGACATATAACCTTATTTATAATGGATAATTGTGAAAATTTCTTACAAATACAACATTCAATTTTTGTAGGTCAGTAGTGACTCCTAACAAAAAACTTAGCTAGAAACTTTTTTAAAAATCTCTTATAAAATTTTAAGTTTTTTTAAGGATTTTCCCTCAAAACATAATAAATATCCCTAGAAAAATATTATAATTTGTTAATGATAGGTTCCCTTAAAAAACGACTTACAAATTACCAATTTTCTCGTAGTAAATTAAAGTACTAAAAAATTCCACATTTTTAAATAGAATTATATTATTTTTAATATATATGGATATATGTTTTTTTTTTTCCATTTTAACAATTATATTTTTAAGCTCTCTACGTATTGTAATTAAAAATTATAACTTTATATACGACATGCTTATATACGAAATGGTTTTTCAAAACAGCTCGAAGAGGTCCGATGTCATTGACGATCCATTACGCAGAAGAGAAAACCGATGAAGATCGGACGACAACCGTATCAATTCCGAGAGAGGCGGCTGAGTCTCCGGCCGATGATGATTTCACTTCAATGGACTACATTGGGGCAAGAAGGAGGTCTCCCATACATAATTGAACTTAACTATAATATAATATACTATACATACATAAATACATTATATATATATATATATATATATATATATATATATATATATAGGGCTTTTTGTATAACGAGTATATAAATATAGAAATGATACATGGTCCGACTATGTTTAAGTGACATAGTGTGTATTTTTTGATAACTTATAAGACAATTAATTATATAGACATGTAGTAGAATCGACACGGTCCGACAGTGTAACATTTATGTACGTATTATATATTTTCTATAAAATAATTGGTATATGAAGGTAGTTATAATTTCAGGGACAAACGGAGTTCGAATTTCATCAATTTAAAATTGTAAAAACAAATCGGTATATATTTAAAAAAAAAAAACAAACAAAAAAATGTTGAATTCATGATGATAGTAACATTTTTTGAGTAACAATGTAAGTTTATTAATAACATGGGAATAATTAAGAATCCTTTGGTGGGCCATTTTTACTAAGGCCCAATAATCAGCGAGAATAAAACAGGCCCAATATACACACATTGGAACGTTTAATCAAAGTTGTAAATGCACCTACGTACATGGGTTTGTTAGATTACATTTGGGTAAGTTTATTATTGATAATGTCAAGTTTTGCATGTAAGTTTTACAAACCCTAATTGCCAGGATCTTGATCATGCTTTATGAGGAAAAATATATGGAGATGAATGACTTACCCGGTAATTGATTTCGGCTCCATTGATCTTCCCTAGAGTGTCGATGTGCTTCTCAGAAGAACGGTTCTACTTCTCTCCCTTATCCATCCTTCTGTCAGAGACCAGTTGATGGAGAACTGCTCTTTCTCTCTGCGTCAATTACTGGCAGGGAGAGAGGACCGTTTATAATATTATACTCTTTAATCTGGTACGTCCATCAAGTAACCAATTGAACGGTCTAGATTAAATCATACCATAAAGATATATATTGATATAATATAATATAATACATTATTCAATATATCTATACTCATTAATATTATCTGGCCACATAATTAGAATATATATTGTAACATTAAATATATATTCTTACATTCTCCCACTTGGCCAGATAATCACATAAGTCTTACATCTTTATGGAATAACATAAGGCGCGCGTAAAATCTAATCTTTCCGTTCATCATAATCACTTACATTCAATAATCTGTAAATGCGGGTTATGGCGGTCATACACTTATTTAAGCAGCATACTCCCTTCCATATACCACGACAATCACATCTTATCAAACATAAGCCTGTAAGCAATATATATAAACACATTAGGGTCCGAGTAAGGCTTTGCATAAGGTTTTCCCGTTATCATAAACTTTATGTGTACACAATCATAATTAACAGGAAAACATTGGAGTCAGAAACATATCATTGAGCTCAGAGTGTCAAACATCATCATCATCATCAACTTTACAACTAAGACCCATTATTTGCATGCTTATTTAATGTCATTAGTTGTAAACATTCATTTAAATACATCATTGTCAGCTTGGCCATTATGCTGACAGACACTCTAGTTTCTGAACTTTCTTCTTGACGACAATAAACTTTCATTCCATAAGTTTGCACCTTTAATACTTGTCGTTTTGACGAATAAATAACTGTGGCGTTATTACGATAAATTTTCCAGCGACTTGGTAACGGTGTCGACAACCTCAAGCCCTGAAATAAGTCCCACAGTTCTTAATGCATGATAAACATGCTAAAGCCTTACTTTACATTATTGATAACGACAGATAATTACTACTTTTCTGTAATATTGCTCCAACACATAAAATGAACAATTAATTAAGAGTGGACTTTCAACTGTCAAGATATCCCTTAAATCTGAATCTACATGAATATAAATGCATGCACATGTTCTTGTAGGTGCATTAGGACTTTATTTGCAGCATTCGAGAACTATACTCCCTCTTTAAGATTATTTCAATGTGAGCTTTCTGAGACAATCCAACTGTAATTGTGACTAGATTAAAATTTTAATTTAATCTTAGTCACATAAATTGTCTCTCACATTAACTTTCATCTTAACTTCAGAGAGTACATAATCATTTAAATGTGAGCAAGATATAATCAATTATACAGGAAAAATATCTGCGTACTCCCACTAATTTCATTATTCTTAAGATTAACAAAACTGGTTTCTACAATTTTCGGACTTCAGTTAAGAAAATAAGTCTTTATACCCTTTGGATCTTTTAATGTTACTCCAGAGTAAACATTTCATTCAAGAATCCATTATTTAATGTGGATCATAAATATTTATTTTAACTTTATTAGACAACCTCAAACATAACGGTGTCTTAACCAAGCTCCCTTCCAACACACAGATCATTAAGATGTTGGAACTGCCTTTATGGGATCTCAGACTTAACTCATACATCCACAACTTAATGTCATTAATGGGTAAATAAAATTTACTTGTCTAACTCTTAACTGTAACTTTCAAAGTCCTATTATATTTCCCACAATACTATTTTCATAAATGTATGACATGTTCTTTTAAGAAGGCTTATTAATGAACTAAAAGTCATATCATATTTTTATACATTTCTCATGAAAGTCACAACACATAAGGACATTATAAGTTTTCACGTTTCTATATAATTGCTTACTTTCCATCAAGAAAAAACACTCAGCTAATAGATATGTCATACATGAATAACATTAATAAGCGTGACTAACTAATTTTCTTCATTAACTCTTAATACGGAAAAATAAACATAAATTCATAAGTTCAAGAAGATATACAAATTATCCCCCTATTCTTGACACTTATTAATTTTCCGCATAATAATCATGCAATAAGCGAGATATACAAAATATTACATTTTATTCATGTATGAAAAACAATTGCACTAACCTTTTAGCAGCACTCCTTTATGCATGGTTGACATGTGACTTCCTTATTCTTCATAAACATACGAGCTAACTCAATATCACTTAATGAACACTTTAAAGTGCTCTCATAAATATTGAGTTATCTCTAGTCATCCTTAAGGTCTTTAATCTTGCTCCATAAATTAGCCAACTCAAACTTCTACAAACTATACAACTCAAAACTTAATGGTTGTAAGTTTGTACATACGAGTGACTTATTACATAATTTGTTCTTTCATCCACAAAACTTCATAATTTTCTTTATTTATTGTTTGTGGAATAAACCAAAATTATTCGCATTAACTTAAGATTTACTCTGTTATATCGTGTTTATACTTTATGATTTGACTTTCTACTTAAGTTGTGTACCCGTAAGGATACTATTTAATTGTGTTATGTCAGGACCTAGTAACTTTAGAGGAACCTGACTTACACAGTTTTGAAAGTCAAACCTATTAAACACAATAATAGAACATACATGCGAATTAACTATAATAGCTGCAAATTACATACTTGTCAATCTATAAAATAAACTAATATAGAATCAACTAATCATTCAGAGTATATCATAATCGACCTTTGGGCAACAACTATAATATACTATCATTAAGTAAATGCCAATTAGTAAATGAACTATTATAGATTCAGATAATCAATAAGAGTATATCATAGTCGACCTTTGGGCAACGACTACAATACACTAATCTTAATTAAATGCCATAAAATTATTTGGAAATCATCAAAGTATACTATAACCGACCTTTGGGCAACGACTATAGCACACAAATCTTAATTAAATTCCATAGCATTATTGGACAATTAAAGAAAATCTTCGGTTAAATATACAAGTTATCTTTGGATATACAAATATATAGAACCAAAAGATCTTAATTATCCCATCATGTTTACAAGTTATAGAAAGCGATTCACCTTTGGGTAAATCCAAAAATTCTAGTAACAAGCAAACGTCAATTTATCCAATCATGTATACAGTAATAGGCATTTCATTATTATCATGGATAAATGACAATTGTATTATATGTATGAAACAAATAAACATTCTAGATTAGTCACTTTGGTGACAATAATCTACTTAAAATACAAGTTCATGCATATAATTATTGATATTTCTTTAGACATTACTATTGTATTATAAGCATGAAACAAATAATCATTCTAGATTAGCCACTTTAGTGACAATAACCTACTTATATTATATGTTCATGCATATAATAAATGATTTTCTTTAGGCATGACAACACATTCCAGCTCTGTCACTTTGGTGACTAGAAACTAACCATAAAGTCATGTTGATAGTAATGTCCCATTAAACCACAACCTTATCATTCTAGTTCAATCACTTTGGTGATTAGAAACTAACTATAAAGTCATGATGACCGTAAATGACTCATTCACGCATAACATTATCATTCTAGTTAAATCACGTTGGTGACTATAACCAATTTTAAAGTCATGCATATAGCCTTAAAGAAATATTTCAATAACTAAATATAACCCGATCTCATAATGGTTATCATGATATTATTGAAACATCACTAGAGAACATTAGGTTTGGCTAAAATAAATTATTTAAACCCATAAAGTTTATGGTTTTACACCATAAAACTCTTATTTTCCTTAGTTATCAGCGGAAGCAATTAGCAAGGAAATTAAAACAAATAATCTTTCATGCAATATGCATTTTCATGCTTAAGTCAAACATACAAAATCTTTTATTGTTGAAACATAATCAACCCTAACTTAAAATTAGAATCACATAATCTAATACCATTCATTTATTTATCACTCATGCATAAATAATAACATCATCATGCTTTGGAATTCATACACACATGCATAGGAGTTTCAATTGACTACCAATAACATACCCAAATTCATCATTCATGTGTATATTTGTACTATTATAAGCATGAGATTCAAAAAACTATTCAAGCACGTGATGAACGAATCAAGTAAACTCTAAGTTGGTCACTTTAACAACGAAAATCAATATACTATACATGCTAGTATGTGTTGTTCATACCATCTGTAAGCAACGTAATAACAGACCTAAAGAACTTAATTAAAATGACCTGTCATACTACTGATTCGTAACAGACCAATACTTAGATGAAATCGGATTCTACATGAATATAAATTCTCATTTGCAAATCAGTAATAGTTGCTATGACAACAAGAAATCAACGCCACAAAGCAGATTATCAATGCATTAATTAAGAGATTTATACCTCACTGTTCCATCATTATCGTCAAACAGTGACAAAGCTAGTTTAGTTAATGAGGCAAGATACTTACAATGATGTATGCTCCATTTACTAAGAGCAACTGTTACTCTATGATGAAACCCACTCATATCATGAATGTCAAGACTTCCTTTAGATATGTGGGTAATGTGCTTTCCCAGTTCACCACAGCAACAATTTCTGGTACTGGTACAGATCGACTTCCTCTTCAACATTACCCTCTCGGTCGTTTAGCCCAGGAATCCAAATAATTCAACTGGTGAGAACATTGGTGAGAAACCGGGAATATTAGCCGAATTGAAAAAACTGACTATGATTACGAAACCTTCAAGTTTATCCATTCCACCGATTAGCGATTACGAAGCACCAAATTTTCTCAAATTCCACCAATTGAACAAGAAGCAGTTATACAAGTCTCCACCGATAACATAAACCGGTAGAATTAAGCAGTTATGGGGGGAGAATAGATTAAAAAAACCGTACAGATTTTGCACAGTATCGTGAGTTTGTATCGTAATTGGAGTAACCAATTATTTTGAGAACGGTTACGATTAATGGTAGATGAGAATAAAGTAAACCCTAAACAATTTCATATGAGTCTTCACGATTGATCCAATTCACCATAACAAGTGCAATTCGTACGAATCAACCGATTACGAAGCCAAACCACAAACCACAATGATCAATAATCCCATCATAAGGCATAATCAGAACTCAGGCTCTGATACCACATGTAAGTTTTACAAACCCTAATTGCCAGGATCTTGATCATGCTTTATGAGGGAAAATATATGGAGATGAATGACTTACCCGGTAATTGATTTCGGCTTCATTGATCTTCCCTAGAGTGTCGATGTGCTTCTCAGAAGAACTGTTCTACTTCTCTCCCTTGTCCATCCTTCTGTCAGAGACCAGTTGATGGAGAACTGCTCTTTCTCTCTGCGTCAATTACTGGCAGGGAGAGAGGACCGTTTATAATATTATACTCTTTAATCTGGTACGTCCATCAAGTAACCAATTGAACGGTCTAGATTAAATCATACCATAAAGATATATATTGATATAATATAATATAATATAATACATTATTCAATATATCTATACTCATTAATATTATCTGGCCACATAATTAGAATATATATTGTAACATTAAATATATATTCTTACATTGCATATATGGACTTGCTAATTGTTGGATACGGTAGAACTTCGGCACGATCTTTGACGGTGATCCTAGCTCCTTCGCTCCACGTAATCCTGCAAGAGGGGATAGACCGGGCGGTGACCCAGAATCCCTCTCCGATGCTTAAATGAGTATCTCGTATGGACTGGCAAGCAGTAATCTCAAGTATCGTATCTCAAAACGTAATGTGATCTGAGGTAACCTCTGCCCTTTTATAGGTGGAGAGGTACCTCAGTTACCTATCTCGGGCACGATCCCGCCTATCTAGGCCATGATCTCGCTTATCTCGGCCACGCCCCGCATATCTCGGCCACGCCCCGCATATCTCGGCCACGCTCCGCGTATCTCAACCACGCCCCGCGTATCTCGGCCTCAACCTCTGATAGCAAGTCCCGACCAATATCGGGGACTCCAGAGTTATCTCATTGTGTCACCGCTCGGGGCCCCTCGTCATCGTGACAGGGCCAATCATTCTCAGGGATTCATCATCGGGGCCTACTTAAAGGCATCTCATCGGGAGCGCCTAGCTCGCCTATCGGGTCCGACTCGGTCGGGACCTCTCATCTTTGGGACTCCCTCTGTCGGGACCCTTCGCCTGGGTCATCTTGACCTCCATTTAGGGCCCAGTGGGCCTATTCACCGTTTTCTCACCGTTAAAGGGCCTAACGGCTATAGCCAAACCCATCATTTGCCCCCAAGACATGAGGGACTTACAGTTCGTCGTGTCTTTCAACTCCCGACCTCCCGACATCGGAGTCGGGGACTTTTCCCTTGATACAGTCAGTTGATACAAATCTTCTCGTCCACGATTCCTCGATAATCGACTTTTCACCGGCTGACCTCCAAGAGTCTGATCCTTGTAATTTCCTTCTGTTGTTGTGAACCTCTTGGATCTTTATAATATCAATCTCTTTTGGTTCCGATTATCGCTGCACCACCTAAGGTGAATTACTCACACCACTCAAGGCGAAACCACGCCACTTAAGGCGAAACTACACCACTTAAGGCGATTTAATCGTGTTTGCACCACTGAAGGCGACTTAACATCGTGCATCACTTAAGGCGACTTTAGATCGTGCACCACTTAAGGCGACTTTTCATCGTGCACCACTTAAGGCGACTTAATCTCGTGCACCACTTAAGGCGACTTTACATCGTGCACCACTTAAGGCGACTTTTCATCGTGCACCACTTAAGGCGACTTAATCTCGTGCACCACTTAAGGCGACTTTACATCGTGCACCACTTAAGGCGACTTAATCTCGTGCACCACTTAAGGCGACTTTACATCGTGCACCACTTAAGGCGACTTAATCTCGTGCACCACTTAAGGCGACTTTAGATCGTGCACCACTTAAGGCGACTTAACCTCGTGCACCACTTAAGGCGACTTTAGATCGTGCACCACTTAAGGCGACTTAACCTCGTGCACCGCTTAAGGCGACTTTACATCGTGCACCACTTAAGGCGACTTAATCTCGTGCACCACTTAAGGCGACTTTACATCGTGCACCACTTAAGGCGACTTAATCTCGTGCACCACTTAAGGCGACTTTACATCATGCACCACTTAAGGCGACTTTAGATCGTGCACCACTTAAGGCGACTTAACCTCGTGCACCACTTAAGGAGACTTTAGATCGTGCACCACTTAAGGCGACTTAACCTCGTGCACCACTTAAGGCGACTTTACATCGTGCACCACTTAAGGCGACTTAATCTCGTGCACCATTTAAGGCGACTTTACATCGTGCACCACTTAAGGCGACTTAATCTCGTGCACCACTTAAGGCGACTTTACATCGTGCACCACTTAAGGCGACTTTTCTCGTGCACCACTCAAGGCGACTTTTCTCGTGCACCACTTAAGGCGACTAAATAACGCTTAGAATAAATCTAAGAAAAATGCTGATTGGAAGCAACCTCTTTATTCATTGATGGCACTAAATTTGCTTACATCGCATCAAACGATAAATAACTTACACCACTTAAGGCGATTTTACATCGGGCACCACTTAAGGCGACTTTTCATCGGGCACCACTTAAGGCGACTTTTCATCGGGCACCACTTAAGGCGACTTTTCATCGGGCGCCACTTAAGGCGACTTTTCATCGGGCACCACTTAAGGCGACTTCTTATCAAGCATGGTGTTTCTTCAAGTGTTCGCCACTAAGAACGCTTTAACGCTCTGCCATCGAGGTCTTCCAATTTGTACGCATTTGGAGCTGGCATCCCCACGACCTTGTAAGGTCCTTCCCATTTTGGTGACATCTTGCTGATTCGATCCAAAAGGGTAAACTCGTTGCGACGCCAAACCAGCTCCCCGACGAAGAATTGTCGAGACTTGACTCGCCGATTGTAATACCTGGCCGTCGCCAAACGCATTCGAGCCTGGACTTCGTCGGCTTCTCGCCTCTTTTCTTCGAGTAAGTCCAAATCTAGACGTCTCATCTCATCATTCGTCAAAGGCTCGTAATATCTCATCCGATGGGACGTTACAGCTACCTCCACGGGAGCAACAGCCTCCGTGCCATAAACAAGGCCAAAAGGAGTCTCCCCAGTTGATCGTTTGGGTGTCGTTCGAACAGCCCAAAGCACGTTTTCCAGCTCATTCAGCCATTTGCTCTTCAAGGCATAAACCCTTTTCTTCAGGCCATCCATCACGATTTTGTTGGCCGATTCCACCTGGCCATTAGTCTGAGCATGGCGGACAGAGGCTGTCCGATGCTCGATGTTCAACTCCTCCAGATACTCCTTCACCTGAGACCCGTTAAACGGTGGACCATTGTCGCTGATCACCACCTTAGGAATCCCGTATCTGGATACAATATGCGTCTGGAGAAATTTGACGATCTGGTTCCCCGTCGTCCTGGCCAACGCCTTTGCCTCTATCCATTTCGAAAAATAATCGATAGCTACGAGCAAGTACTTACACTGACCTTGTGCTTGCGGAAGAGGTCCCACCAAGTCGATGCCCCACTGCGAGAAGGGCCAAGTGCTCTTGATGGGTGTCAGATTAGAGGCCGGAGCCACAATACTCGGGGCGTACCTCTGGCACGCGTCACAGGATCGGACCAACGCCGTCGCCTCCTTGCTCATCGTAGGCCAATAATAGCCCAAGTTCAGCACCTTCCTCATAATGGATCGGGACCCTTCATGACAAGCCGCGACCCCTTCATGCACCTCTTTCAGGATTCGACTTGTGTCAGGCTCAGCCACACACTTCAAGTACGGAGTCGAGAACCAGCCCTTCTTGTATAGCTGATTGTCCAGCATCACGTAATTAGCCGCGATCCGACGTATCCTGTCAGCTACTACTTTATCATCGGGGACTGCCCCCATAGTCAGGTACGCGACTATCGGGGTCATCCAAGTGGGCTCCTCCTCCGATCCTGCTTCAATAGCACACACCTGTGTCGGGTCGGTGGTCGACAAGATCACCTTCTCCAAGAAGTGCACCTTCCGATTTTCCTCCAAGGGTGCCCCCAAGGCAAATTTGCTCAAGGCATCTGCCTCCACGTTTTCCTCCCTCGGGATCGCCTCGATGTCGAAGCTTTTAAAACTCTCCTTCAAGGCTTGCACCTCGCGCAGGTACTTCCTCATCATCGGGCTCTTCGCCTCGTATCGCCCTTGAACCTGGTTTACAATCAGGGCCGCGTCACACTTCACTCTCAAGTGAGCGACTCCTGTACCTTTGGCAATTTTCAGGCCCGTGATAAGAGCCTCGTACTCAGCTTCGTTGTTCGTGGCCCTAAATGTTAAAGCCAAAGCATATCGAAGCGGTTCACCTCCACCTGGTGGTATTAATACAAACCCTGCTCCTGATCCATCTAAACTCGAGGAGCCATCTGTGTACATCTCCCAGGTATTTTCCTCGCTTGGCTGTTCTGATTGCTCTGCCATCTCTGGTTGTTCTGCCATCGGGACCTCCATGGTTGCCCCCTCTACAGGGCCCGCTTCTTCCAGATTGGGGGCTGTAGACTCTGCTATGAAATCCGCAAATGTCTGGCCCTTAATAGCCGTTCTCGGAGCAAAGTGTATGCGAAACTCACTAAGCTCGACTGCCCATTTCACTAACCTCCCCGACGCATCCGGTCGGTTCAAAAAATGCTTCAGAGGCTGGTTCGTCAACACAGTAATCTCGTGTGCATGGAAATAAGGCCTTAACTTCCGAGCAGTTATAATTAACGCAAAGAGATACTTCTCAACGGCCGGATAATTCAATTCAGACTTGGCAAACGCCTTGCTTACATAATAGACGGGGACTTGATTACCCTCGACAACCTTCACTAACACAGAGCTAATGGCAAATTCAGAAACAGCCAAGTAAAGATAGAGCGGCTCGCCTGGAACCGGTTTCGCCAACGGCGGGAGGGTGCGGAGGTGCTGCTTGAGTGCCTGGAACGCTTCTTCACACTTCGAGGTCCACTCAAACTTCTTGTTGGCCCTCAGGACTTCAAAAAATGGCAGTGACCGGTCACTTGCCTTGGACAGGAAGCGGTTCATCGCAGCTAGTCGACCATTCAGCACTTGCACCTCCCGATGATTTATCGGAGACTGCGTCTCCTCAATCGCTCTCAACTTCTCGGGATTCACCTCAATTCCTCTCTGGCTCACCATAAAGCCCAGAAATTTCCCTGAGTGGACTTCGAAGGCGCATTTTGTCGGGTTTAAGCGAACCTAATGAAGCCTCATCCGCTCAAACGCCATGGCTAGGTTGTGCACATGATCCTCAACTTGTCGGGACTTCACCAGCATGTCATCCACGTAAGCCTCCATGGTCTCCCCTAGCATATCTCCGAACAGCTTGTTCAACATCCGCTAGTAGGTTGCCCCGGCATTGATCAAACCGAAAGGCATGACATCGTAGTGATAGATGTCACTGTCTGCATAGAATGCTGTGTGAGGAGCATCTTCCTTAGCCATCTTGATCTAGTTATAGCCCGAGTATGCATCCATGAAGCTCAACAGCTCATGTCCCGACGTGGCATCCACCAGCTGGTCGATTCTCGGGAGCGGGTAACAGTCATTCGGACAGGCCTTATTCAGGTCGCGAAAATCAACGCACATCCGCCATTTCCCATTGTTCTTCTTCACCAGCACCGAGTTAGCAACCCAAGTCTGGAATCGGAGCTCCTTGATAAACCTAGCATCGAGCAACCTGCCCACCTCCTGCTGGATTGCAATCCTTTTGTCTGTGCCCATCGGACGCCTCTTCTGCGCGATAGGCTTGATCGCGGAATCAATCTTCAGTTCGTGCACAATCACGTCGGGGCTGATTCCTGGCATGTCACTCGGGGACCAGGCAAACAGCTCCTTGAACTCCTTCAGCAGCTCAATCAATTTTCGGGCTGTCTCCTCGGTCAGAGCAGACCCGATTTTCACCTTTCTCTGAGGCCCATCAATCTCGACCTCCTTTAAATCCTCCACGGGGGCGGGACGCCCGAACTCTTCTCTAGGATCAGCATCTGTCTGAAGGACAGTCATAGCCTCCCGTCTTCTCCTTCGGGTGGCGTTAACATAACATTTCCTGGAAGCCACCTGGTCGCCCTTGACCTCTCCAACTCCATGATCGGTCGGGAACTTCATCTTCTGGTGAACAGTCGAGGCAACTGCCATCAGGAGGTTGATGGTAGTTCTCCCGATAATCGCGTTGTAGGTCCCCGCCGACTCAACTACCACAAACTCCACGTTCCTCCTTTCCGATTTCCACCCACTACCAAACTCCACTGGTAAGGTGATCACTCCTAGCGGATAGGAGGTAAAACCAGAGAATCTGACCATCGGGAAGTTCGCCTCCTTCAGGCCCTTCTTCGTTTTCCCCATGGCCTCCAGCGCATCCATGAATAGAATATCGGAGGAGCTCCCTCCATCGATCAGAATCCGCTTCATCTCGTATCCATCCACATCCAAGGTCACGACCAGCACGTCATCGTGCGGAGTCTCCACGCCTATAAGATCCTCCGACGAGAAGTCAGGGTCCAGGATCAGGACCTCTTACCCAGTACTACAGCAGCTGGAATTCTAGAGGCATAAACCTCCCGGGAGGACGAGGTATCACCTCCCGCGGCAAACCCTCCGTGAATCACATTGATAGTGCCCCGCTTCTCCTTACGGGCACCGGAAGACTCCGGGTCAGACCTTTTCTTCTTTGGGGACCGGTCGCGGGACCGGGAACGGGATCGTGATCGGGATCGAGAACGGGATCGACACCGCTTCTCCCCGACAAACTCCTTAAGCTTCCCCTTCTGGATCAGCTTTTCGATCTCCTTCTTCAGCTCCCGACAGTGATTGGTGTCGTGGCCATTCGCGCGATGGAATCAGCGGTCGGTGCGGGATCCCAAAAACTCTCCTTCCTTCTTCGGGGGGTACCTAGAGATACCCTGTCGCTCCATGACCGTCAACACCTCCGCCATGGAGCTATTGAGAGGAACGCCATTATCCTCCCGCCTGTCTTTTTTCGAGGAACGCCTATCATCCCTCCGATCGGAGCGACCTCGACCCCGACTGCCCTCGGCTTTATCCTTCGACTTGCGCTCGTTTAAGGGTTTGACCGACTGCTTTCCCTTATTCGACTTCGGGGGCTGTTAGGTTCCAAATGAAGGTACGGATGGTTTCACCCTCCGAAATCTCCTCATCAATCTCCGCCACGCTGGCAGTATACCGCTGGTAATAGTGTGCCAGCGACTCGTCGGGCCTCTGTACCACCTGGGTCAGGGACCTCACACTCTTCAGCAGACGTCTGCGACCCTGGTACTGCTGAATGAAGCGGTCATGCATATCAGCCCAACAAGTGATGCAACCCGGGGGCAGAATGAAGAACCAGGTTAGGGCTCTCTCCCAACGTGTTCGGGAACAACGTACACACAATATCCTCATTCGGGGCTCTGCCCAGACACGCCACGAGGTGCTTCTGGACATGACGAACCGGATCTCCCTCGCCATCATATTCCTTGATCGTGGGGATACCCAGCCCCGGCGGGGCGAGGGTGTCTATGAGTCGAGGAACGAAGGGATGGGTGGACCGATCCCTCAGCTCCGACACCAGCGGCTTCTGCTCTCCCATGCAGATGTTCACGATCTTCACCACCTGATCGGGGGTGATGGGACCATTAAGGGGAATGGTCCTGTGGTGCACTGGTCCTGGCCCATCGACCACGAATCGTTCTGGTTGGGTGGACTCCCTACTCCTGCCCAGGTTTCGGGGCTGAACCTCCCGAACATTCTGAACCTCTGCTGGCGGGGGCGCTTCCTCTTCTAGCGGAGGCATCTCCTCTTGCCTCCTCGCAGCCTCTCTCCGATCTAAGAGGGCCTCCACAGCTGCCAAAAACATTGGCATGGCTTCCGCCATTGCCCTCGTCAGGTCCGCAGCTGGAGGAGCCACCTGCTCCCTATTCCCCTGGTGTTGAGTAGCAGTATCTTCAGGAGCTTCATTATGCCCCCCTGTCCGAGAGACCTCCGCGGGGAGATTCTGGTCCTCAACATGCTCTGGTGGTGACTTCAGAGTCGTCGCAGCAGGATGACGGGAACCACCAAATTGTCCTTGTCTTCTTTACTTGCCAGCCACCATTGAACGAGTAGAAGGCATATCAGCTTTTTGTTACGTTCCCACAGACGGCGCCAATGTTGGATCACGGTAGAACTCCGGCACGATCTTTGACGGTGATCCTAGCTCCTTCGCTCCACGTAATCCTGCAAGAGGGGATAGACCGGGCGGTGACCCAGAATCCCTCTCCGATGCTTAAATGAGTATCTCGTATGGACTGGCAAGCAGTAATCTCAAGTATCGTATCTCAAAACGTAATGTGATCTGAGGTAACCTCTGCCCTTTTATAGGCGGAGAGGTACCTCAGTTACCTGGTGAACCGTTGGGGTGGTTAGCCCATATTCCGCGTATCTCGGGCACGATCCCGCCTATCTAGGCCATGATCTCGCTTATCTCGGCCACGCCCCGCGTATCTCGGCCACGCTCCGCGTATCTCAACCACGCCCCGCGTATCTCGGCCTCAACCTCTGATAGCAAGTCCCGACCAATATCGGGGACTCCAGAGTTATCTCATTGTGTCACCGCTCGGGGCCCCTCGTCATCGTGACAGGGCCAATCATTCTCAGGGATTCATCATCGGGGCCTACTTAAAGGCATTTCATCGGGAGCGCCTAGCTCGCCTATCGGGTCCGACTCTGTCGGGACCTCTCATCTTTGGGACTCCCTCTGTCGGGACCCTTTGCCTGGGTCATCTTGACCTCCATTTAGGGCCCAGTGGGCCTATTCAACGTTTTCTCACCGTTAAAGGGCCTAACGTCTATAGCCAAACCCATCACTAATCAACCCCTTAGATTAAGCTCCATCGTGATTAATTTATAGAAAATAGTCAATATGCATATCAACCGACAACCATGTTAAAGAATACAAAAAAAAAAAAACCTATGGAGTATAATACATCATAATAATTTGCCAGCGTGAATTTAATAAGAGTTAATAATTACCAAAACCTAACTAAACTTTGCACATTTTGTAAAAAACAAACCGAATTTTTTCCTTAACAAAAAACAAACTTAACTTCCAAATTAAAAGCAGATAAAAAACTACATTGATTTATTCATTAATAAGTGACATGAAATTGTGTATATTACAACTACACCAAACATGATAACGTGACACATTATATAGATAAATCAATATAACTTTCATATATGGATGTTACATGTTCGATATTCATCAAATTTTAATAGAAAATTCATCAATGTTTGCATTTTGCTATAATGTTTAAATTTTAGTTTATTTTTTATTATTAAAAAAAAACTCAGTTTGTTTTTTACAAAAACATACAAAGATCGATTGTTTTGTTGTTTTTTGTTTTATAATAATTAACCCATTTAAAAAAGGAGTACAGTACACATGTTTAATAACTTAATTAATTAATATAAGGCATTACCGTCGTTACAATTCATATTTTTAAAATAAACAATTATGCTGTGTGACAATTTATTTCGGTGAAAAACCCATATATTTTGTTTAGCTGAAAACTAGCAATTACTAATTATTAGTATACAAGTCCGGGAGGAAAAGAGAAACCTTTCGTGCAGAGGGGTTCACTGTCATTCTCTGTTTTTCATTGTCAGATCGGAAATTATCCTGTTCCAGCGATTCAATTTCACAACCTCGGTCCTGAAACCGGTCAATCAATGGTGAGTGGCATCTCGACTTGCAGATCTAAATTCTTCCATCGCTCTCAATTCGTTTCTATCTATCATCAATTTCTGCACGGTGAATTTGTTTGATACGGTGTCAGGATAGTGGAGGCAATTTGGAGGCGGCAATCGAGCAGCTGCTGAATGTCGAGAAGCAGATGCGATTGGCCGGAGATGTGGCCGGAACCAAGAAAGCAGCGATGGACATTCTGCACCTCTGCTTCGAAGCCAAGGCCTGGAAAACCCTAAACGACCAGATTGTTCTCCTTTCCAAACGACGAGGTCAGCTGAAGCAGGTAATCGACGTCTCTTGGTTTTCTCTTGTTCTTCTATCTTCAGCATATCAATGGGATTAATGTTGCATAGTAAATTGCAAGGTCGAAATCTATCTCCAGAGTTTGTTGTGCGCTGTCCTAGTCTGTTCAATTGTTTGATTGCTAGCAGAACTAAGTGGAAATATGGGCTGGAAGAATTTTTCTAGGAAGAGTCTCACCAAAGCTGCTATTGATAGACATTAAGAAGTTAAATTATTATTATGTCTCTGGCGTCTAATGTAGTTGTTAGTGAGTACTGAGCAGTAGGCCAAAACAGAGAGGAGCAGCAGTAAGACCAGTTTATTATTTTCTGATAGACGGAAGAGCCTGTGGGGTATAAGACGGCAATTGGCAAGTCATTTTTTCTGAAAGCAAATACTATCTTGGGTTGTCCATACTAATACATGTCTGTGAATTATGATTCATATTAAGTTTTCATTATTTGATCTATCCAATTGAAGTGGAGGTAATTGGTTTGTGAGAAACTGGATTAAAAGTGATGATTGATATCTTTATCTGATGTAAGGTGGTACTTTACCCCTTTTTTCCTTGGTAGTAATTTTTTACACCGCAATTTTGTCTCTACTTATTAATTTTATTTATGAAATTAATTCCTTCTTTTAGTAACATATGTTAGTTTTGATCTAGTCATAGCTAGTAATGTTGCTGCTTCTGTTAGCTATTTTATCACTGTGGGATACCTGTAATTTGCTCGAGCCATATTTTTTTGTGAACAGGCTGTTACTGCTATGGTGCAGCAAGCAATTGAATACATTGATCAGACTCCAGACCTTGATACGCGCATTGAGTTGATCACAACACTTAACAGTGTTTCTGCTGGAAAGGTGAACTCAGTGCATATTCTGCTATTTTCATAGACGATGGATTTCACTGGCAAGTATATCACTTAATATTAACAAATTTTAAATGTTGGTAGATTTATGTTGAAATTGAGAGAGCACGGCTGATCAAGAAGCTTGCAAAGATCAAAGAAGGTCAAGGTCTAATCGCAGAAGCAGCAGATCTAATGCAAGAGATTGCGGTGAGGATAGATTGGACTGTGGTTTTTAATTTTCAATTAGAATCGTCATGACAGTTCCCCCCTTTTGCTAGGTGGAAACTTTTGGAGCAATGGCAAAGACAGAAAAGATCGCATTCATTCTTGAACAGGTTTTGTTTTCTGAAAAAAAATCTGTTGTGATTATTTTCTGAAAACTAATCTGTTGTGATTGTTTTCTGAAAACTAATCTGTTGTGATTGTTTTCTGAAAACTAATCTGTTGTGATTGTTTTCTGAATGGTAGTCTGTGCTTTTATGGTTCAATGATGTAGGTCCGCCTATGTTTGGATCGTCAAGATTATGTTCGTGCCCAGATTCTTTCAAGGAAGATCAGCCCAAGGGTCTTTGATGCTGATCCTTCGAAAGAGAAGAAAAAATCTAAGGAGGCTGAAAGTATTATTGAAGAAGCCCCAGCAGATATACCATCACTTTTGGAGTTGAAGCGAATATATTATGAACTAATGATAAGGTGAGCTTAAGCTTTGTTTTTCATCAGATTTTATATTCTGTCATCAAAGATTTGTGATCTCTTCTTAGTACTGCTTGACCAAATAATGGGCAGTAGAGAACTACAATGTGTCACAACCTATTAACATTTGTTACACTTCTCTTGGTGCCTTACTAATGATATTAACATCTCTATGTATTTTTTTTTGTGCCGTAGTGCACATTTTCTTTCTTGTGTTCTTCCATTCATTTTACTTAGTCGCAGTGAATTTTTTTTACTTAAACTACATGCTGTTATAGCTACGTATACGACAATTTACAGTTGTCATGTAATTTGCTACTTTTCTCCAATTATATATTTATAATACTACTTGCTATTGCTTTGCTACTTAACCTGAATAGAATTTAGAAGTCTTTTTGTTGCAGGGCCTCATGTCAAACAATATTGGAGTCTGATGAAATGTTAACATTTCTATGAGATGAATGGCTTTCCATTGTGTCGAACTTAATTATGATGTGCTGCATGTAATTCTAACAGAAACCTTTTTGCAGGTATTATTCTCACAACAATGATTACCTAGAAATCTGTCGCTGCTATAAGTCGATTTATGAGATCCCTTCAGTTAAAGAAAACCCAGAACAATGGATTCCAGTTAAATCTCTTTGCCCTACTTTTTTAACTTGGTTGATTCTTTCCTTCGCAATTTCACATCTAATTTCTGTATGTCTAAATTCATCCAGGTCCTCAGGAAAATCTGCTGGTTCCTAGTTCTGGCACCGCACGATCCCATGCAGTCAAGCCTTTTAAATTCTACCTTAGATGATAAAAATCTCTCAGAGATTCCTCAATTTAGGTGCAACTTCTCATTCTAGGGCAGGATTGCTGCATGAATTCTTCTATGCTATTTATTTATTATATTTCCTGGCATATATTTCTAATTTTCTATCATATTTGTATGGTTTATCACAGGTTGCTGCTGAAGCAGCTAGTTACAATGGAGGTTATCCAGTGGACATCTCTTTGGAACACTTTCAAAGATGAATTTGAGAATGAGAAGAACATGCTTGGGGGCGCTTTGAATGAGAAAGCTTTTGAAGATTTAAAACAAAGGATCATTGAACACGTATGCTTCTAGTGCTCATCTTTCCCCTTGTTAATAATCTGACCATGTGTATTCACTACAATACCTAATTGTACTTTGCAGAATATCATAGTGGTTTCCAAGTATTACTCCCGCGTAACGCTGAAGAGAATTGCAGATTTGTTGTGCCTCAGCATAGAGGTATGTAAACCCTGAAAACATATCAATTGTACATGTACATAATATTTACATGTGATGATAGTAATTATAAAGGCTTGGATAAGTGAGTTGATTCTTGATGAAGCCAAGACAGATAAATTATGCATGTATGCAAAGTATGCTCTTTTGCATGGTAGTTAGTCTGATGTTTATTTCTTATCAAGACAAATGTAAGTATGTCCTGTGTTATGGTTCTTGATAACAACCTACCTAAGAACTAGATAATTGAAATAATTTTCTGTTTATCGATTTATTCATAACTATGTCCCTTATATAGGACTAGACCAGTACGATCTAAGAAGATAAGATATTCTAACTGATAATAATATAAAGGGTTAAAAGTACTTTTGATACCACATGTTTGACCGAATGTGGCTTTTAGTACTGGATGTTTAGTTTTGTATACTTTTGGTACCAAACGTTTGAAAAAATGTGGCTTTTGGTACATCCGTTAGTTGGCTGTTAGTTTGGCCGTTAAATGACATGTGCAAGTCATGTGATCGACTCTAAACTTTTAATTTTGTTCAGTTTAGTCCTTCAAATATATTCCTAACTTTTATTTTGTTTAACTTGGTCATAACACTTCAAAATCGAACCCAATTAAACCAATCGAATTCAGTTGACATAGCCCCATTTGGGTCAAATTTACCCAATTGGAGATAGGTCCTAATTGGGTTCGATTTTGA
The DNA here is from genome assembly GCA_036873135.1 of Clarkia xantiana subsp. parviflora. NCBI lineage: Eukaryota > Viridiplantae > Streptophyta > Magnoliopsida > Myrtales > Onagraceae > Clarkia > Clarkia xantiana. Next base: position 19,989,263 of record JAPTYO010000003.1, read on the forward strand.
AGATTTATGACTAAATTAAACAAAATAAAAGTTATGAATATATTTGAGGGACTAAATTGAACAAATTTAAAAGTTTAGAGTCGATCACATGACTTGCACATGTCATTTAACGGTCAAAACTAACGGCCAATCAACGGTTGTACCAAAAGCCACATTTTATCTAACGTTTGGTACCAAAAGTATACAAAACTAAACATTCAGTACTAAAAGCCACATTCGGTCAAACATGTGGTATGAAAAGTACCTTTAACCCTAATATAAAATATAATATTGAACTATATCACTAATGATAGATCTAAGGGTTAAGAACCTATAAACTGTCTGAAGTTTCCCCCATGTGAGATTTTGGCGTCTGAAGTTTAAATTGTTGATATCGGATGTCTGAAGTTACAACTTTGTTAAAATATGATTTTCAGTCCATTTTTTATATCAAATTTGACAGAATAGTATGAAAAGTCAAAATTGCCCCTGATATTTTTATGTTTACTCCGGCCACACCCTACTCCGGCCGGCCACCACCCTACTCCGGCCGGCCTCCACCCAACTCCGGCCGGCCACCAACCAACTCCGGCCGGCCACCAACCAACTCCGGCCGGCCACCACCCAACTCCGGCCGGCCACCACCCAACTCCGGCCGGCCACCACCCAACTCCGGCCGGCCACCACCCAACTTGGGGCAACTTTGGGATTAATTTTTTTGTTGGGTGCCACATGACCAAGTTCTGTCAATTTTAACAACAAATTTGGACGGAGACAGCAAATTTTAACAAAGTTGAAACTTCAGACAATCAATATCAACAATTTAAAATTCAAACACAAAAATCTCACATATGTCAAACTTAAGACAGTTTATAGGTTCTTAACCCTAGATCTAATATATCTAACCTTATCACTAATGTTAATCCTAATCTATCATATATCTGATTTATTTATCTGTAACATCCATTTATCATGTTGTGCGTGTTGTTCTAAGTTTTCTGGGGTTGTGACCCATTTCAGGAAGCCGAGAAGCATCTGTCTGAAATGGTGGTGTCGAAGGCGCTGGTGGCAAAGATCGACAGGCCAATGGGGATAGTGTCTTTCCAGACAGCGAAGGACAGCAACGAGATTCTCAACTCTTGGGCGAGCAACTTGGAGAAGTTGCTTGATCTAGTGGAGAAGAGCTGCCACCAAATACACAAGGAAACCATGGTCCACAAAGCTGCTTTGAGAATCTAGTCTAAGGTTGATTTTAGTTTCTGCTCGACCGTGTTGTTGGTCAAGAATGTCTTTCTTATTGGGTTTGTTTTGTCGAGGATAGGGAATTTGTGGTGTTGGAAGTTTGAAAAATCCGAAACTGATGTTGTATGCTATTTGGGACCAAAGTTAGATTTTGTTTGTTTGATTTTATGCAAAATTGCAAGTGGGATTATGGATGGTTGATTTTGGTGTTTTCTTCTTCCCCTTTGAAGATGTTCACTTTCCAAACAAGTTGCGATGATTAAATTACAATTTACTAGTCATTATCATATGGCAAAACCAATTATTTTAAGGTTTAAAATCAATTCTAGAGTTTTTACGTAGAAATACAGGTGAAAACTGAAAACATTCCGAATTAAATATAATATTATTTATTATATAAATGAAAAAAGAACTAAATAACAATAAAATGCTATGATCTTTTAACACTATAATATGATTTTTAAATAAAAAATCCGCGCAAAGCCGTTAATATTAATGAAATATAACACAAAATTCTCATCTGCATAGAGAAGTAGAATCGAACACAAAGGGCGGCCAATAGATTTTAGCCAATATGATGAGAGCAAACGTTGAAATTATTTTGAAAAAAAAAAAAGCATTCTATTTATTTTCCCATCATCAAAATCATCTCATGTTTCAAGCAGCAGTTCATCTCACTGGGGACTTTCCACAAACACATTGTGAGCAGTAATCGCCTAGAAATTGTCATCGTCATTACCCGAATGAACTGGATCGGCATCGAGCAATAGAGAGTCTAGTCCAGGCTGCTGCTGCTGCTGCTGCTGCTGCTGCAATTGCTCTTCTTGCTGAGCGTTCATGAGTTGATCCATGTCTCTGAGCCTCATCTTCACCACGGTCGTCACCATGACTGCATGTACTCGGACAAATTATTAACTCAATGCCATGGTTGAGGCTTCTATGTATAATGAAGATCCAACTAAAGAAAGAACATCGAATACCAACCAGCAGCAGTTCCGATGGTCCAAAGCCAGAGAATCTTCAGACCGGGACTCTTTTCTCTCGCCATTGCTTTACTGTTGTATCCTTCGCCTTCACTTACTAGAACAAAACTGGAAGAAGAATTAAGGAAAACAAACCGAAAAAATAATCATCAGATCCAAGAAGTACGTACTGGGCCAGCTAGTCCTCTGTGGAGGAGTTGCCTTATTGGGCTCATCGTGACCGTAGCCCAATTTTTTATGTTTCGTTGTAATTGATTTATTATAATACATTTTGTAAAATAATTCCGACCGAAAAGATATAAATAAATAAATAAATAAACAAAACTAGACTGGTTGCACTATTCGCATGCGCATTCTCGTGAAAAGTTAAAAAGTACATGATCAAACCATGTTATTGATACAATAACATAATAACATAATCTAACTCTGATACTAATACAACTAGGTGCTGACCCTGCGCTACGCGCAGGGCGAATTGCTAAACTGAAATTTTTTAACATGTAATAATATTTCATTAATTCAGTATCTTAAAATATAAGGAAAACTCAGGAGCTTAAACATTTTGTTACCATGGAAGTGGAACTGCAAAAACAATGGATTAATATGTATAAAACAAAACATAATAGTGGGCTTTTTTTTTTTTTTTTTTTTTTGCGAACTTGCAATTAACTTAATAAAACTATAATCAACGGAATATGAAACTTTTAGTCTGAATAAAACATATTGATCACACAACTAAGAGAATGAGGTATTCTCAAACTTAAAAAATTTCATCGTAAAGACAATATCATTAGATTATGAAATTGCAAAAATCATTAAATTCACACCCAATCATACAGGATTTGTTAGGAGTGTACTTGAACATAAATTAACATCAGGGTGTTTTAACTCTGTGTCTATTTGGATAAAATTATATAAAGTCGAACCTTATGATCCGGTGATAATTCATTTTACTATCAACTTGCATATAATTATTTGGAAACAACTCATTCGATTTAGAATTTTGATCAATTAGCTAACTGATTGCACCAAAAATGCTGAGTTTACCTACTATTAGATGATGTCATTTTATAAAAAGCATGGATCCCGAATATAATACACACCGAGAAAATGAATCAAATACTCAGTTTTGAAGAGAATCCATGAGGTTAGACTATAATAATAATAACATAATAAAAAGAAAAAACGCATTCAAAACTGTAGTACACTTTTTTAATTTAGGTTTAGAAAGAATGCAAAAGTAGACTTGGACTTTGTTTATCTATTAAGACAAAACGCATAATTATAATATATAATAATATATGTATCCTATGTAGTAATAATATTATTATTATGATTTGAGTTACATTTACAAACTAATAAATAAATAATATATGCATCAAAATAATACATCATAGACTATGATAATGGTTTTTTAAAATGTTGGGTCATCTTAATATTAAATTCATCATTAATATAGGCCTATTACTAAACACATGCTAGCCCAATAGAAAATAGGTGAGGTGGCACGCAATATGAGCTCGAAAACGCTGACGTGGCATCGTAAGAATTAACCACTATCTTTCCTACTGATTTATATAATATATAGATAGTATCATCGACTCGGTCCAATAATACAAGATTAATAGATCTGATACTAATACAATAGATTGTATGATCTACTCGGTCCAATAAAATAAGATTAATAGAGCATGATGAAAGAATAAATTTAAAATATATAACCTAATGTTATAAACAAATCTTTAAAAATAAAACCCAACATTAAAACTAAAATACTCTATCTATTAGAAGCAAAAGATACTTATTAGATGGCTCATGGTTCTCGAGTATTTGTTTTTAAATATTGTGGATTTTTTTTATAACATTATATTATGTAAATTAATTTAGCTTTTCAATCTTATTCTAATATTATCTTTGGAGTAGCTCATTATGTATATTTTCGTGATCGGTTGATTATGTCCTCGTATCATTTTTAGAGTAATTTACGAGACAACACTACACATGCACACAACACACAAATTGGGTATCTACTGTCTACTATAAATATTAAAAAATATTGATTAATTTTATTTATTTATAATAATAATTGTAAAATATGCGAGTATATGACTTTTTTATGGAAAAAACATATTTGCTAAGGAAGTCTCTAGAAATTTTATGAAATTACAACCAAGTCCCGCGCTCTAGATATAGCTATTGAAGAGACGCGTCGATGGCAAAGCCCTACCCAGAGGCTAATTCATCTGAGCTGATACATCTTTCCAAAAACCCTAGCTAGCTAGCTAGCATCACTGGCACTGCTATTGGGCATCAAATTATTCGATTGAATTGGGGTTTGCTTCAATCTCTTTCGGTCGATGGATTTCGACGAGTACGAGTACCTCGAGAAGACGGTGGAGAATCAAGACGATGGAGATAATTCCTCCAAGTCGAGGAAGAACAAGGACGGGGACTCGGAGAAGAAGACCGAGAAGAGTTACAGAAGGCGTGACATTGATGACGATGATATAGAAGATGCCGAGGAGCGGAGGAGCAAGAAATCTAGAGGTGTTGACGACGAGAATGGCTCCAGAAAGGAACGAGACCTCGACGAGAGGGACAGGTCGTCTCGTCGTGATAAGGACCGGCACAGAAGTAGCAGAGAGCGTGATAGGGAGAGAGAAGGGGAGCGGGAGAAGTCTCGTGACAGAGAGAGGAGTAGCAGAGATAGGGAGAAGGAAAGGGATAGAGAGAAGGAGAGAAGAGACAGGGATAGGGAGAAGGAAAGGAAGGACAGAGATAGGGAGAACGATGGAGAGGAGAGAGAGCGCGAGAGTTCCAGGTCGAGGAGGAGTCGCAGCCATTCTCATAGAAGCAGAAGTCCGCCACGCCGGAGCAGTAGCAGGTCTCGTAGGAGCAGTAGTCGCTCCAGGAGGCACGAGGCTGATTATGAGCGGGAAGTCGATTTTTGGGATAGAAGGTGGTGTCATCGATCTATGCTGTTGATTTCTTTGTTCAACTTGATTGAACAGATGCAATCAGTTTTACTGTCTTATATCACGCTCAAGAATCAAAATAGCTCCTTTTTCAGTTCCATTATTAGCTGTGGTCTATTTTCATATAACTGAATTTGCGAAGTGTTTGCATAGTTTCTAGAGGTTCCTTGCTTAAATCCAAGTTTCAGTTATCAATCTGTTATTCGTGGTTTTCTGTGTTTAGATGTCTTCTCAGAAGCATTAGCTTTTCTAGTTGGGATTTTCTTAACTGCTTAATTTGGAGTTCTCTTTGTCATCTTTTAAAGTAACTATATGTCCACAAGTAGATCTAACTTCTTTGGATGTTTGGTTATTATTCAGGAGACCTAAAGAAAAGAAAGCAGAGCCTGAGCCTGATCCTGAAAGGGACCAGAGAACAGTTTTTGCTTACCAGGTTGGTGTTTTGATTATGTTTACTGTTGTTCTCGGTTTTAGGCAATCCATCTTATATTAGTGAATTTTTTTTTTTATCACAATGCTGGCCTAACCTTCGTGTTTATTTCTTATACTTGTGACAGATGCCCCTCAAAGCAAGTGAGTTTGATGTTTATCAGTTCTTCTCAAAAGCTGGAAAGGTAAAAACACGAAAGATCTTAATAAATAGTTAGTGTTGCCAGTGACTTATTTATAGATATTTAGAATCTTAGATATTCTCGTCTAGTCAGTCACCGTAGTTTAGTTTCAAATTCATTGGTTCTAGTGGTGAGTTAAACACGGATGTTTTTTCCCTGATGGACTCTTAACGCAGATAGTGTTGATAAATCATTAGTGTCTCCTGCTTCTGTTATTTCTCAGTTATACTTGTGTGTGTGATATGCCCATTTGTTTTCAGGTGAGGGATGTCAAGTTGATTATGGACAGAAACTCAAGACGGTCAAAAGGTGTTGGGTATGTACTCTTTGCACTGTCGAGACTATATGTTCTATTAATTGTAATGCAACTTGAAAATAATATTATTGGAAGGATCAAGTTTAACTGTATTTTTAAATTCACTAGCAATGCGATTATGATGAGGGATGATGGCAAAACCTTGCACTCATGTTTTATCAATTCATGCTGCGTTTCAAAGGTAGATGACATGACCCTGAGTTCCTTTTACTTTCCCCATTTCTCTACTTGCAGAAAGAGCTACACACCTTAAATCGGGTCTAATTATTATTTTATTATTGATAAGTGCACTTTTCTGGCCTAGAAAGAAAACTAAGGATATTTTGGTTGAACTGCTAAGCTGAAATGAGCTTCAATATTGATGTGGCACATCAATATAAATTTTCAGTTAGCTATTTATTAGGTTTATCAGGAATCCCAAGCAAACCCTCTCTGAAGTAGAGTAGCTCTGGTTGGTATTGTCTGCTGTACTTGTCATTTCAGGGGTTTAAGTTTGTTTTCATTTTGTTTGCTTTAAGAATTGACCCATGTTATAGGACACTGATAGAGCGAGTAAGCTGCTATCATTCCTTACTCTTGGGGTATATTTGTAGTTCAGTTTACCATCTTGATTTATGTTGTCATATATATATATATATATATATATATATATATATATATATATATATATATCGTTATAATACGTGCTAACTTTCTCTTTCATATGGGTCATCAGATTCATCAAAAGAAAATCAGCTTGAGCTCTCTTCAATAGAGTTTTTGTTTCCCTGCTTCACTTAGCTGTTTGCTTTGTAAGTTGGGTTATAATTAGAACTCATCTTATCATCGTGAAAGCTTATTCTGAGTGTATTGAATCTGCAGGTATATTGAGTTTGTCGATGCTATGTCAGTTCCTATGGCTATAGCGCTCTCTGGTCAACTGCTTCTAGGCCAACCCGTAATGGTTAAACCATCTGAGGCTGAAAAGAACTTTGCACAATCAACTGCTGCTACCGGTGTAAGTGGTGTTGCGGGAGCATATGGAGCTTCAGATAGGAAACTGTATGTGGGTAACTTGCACTTCAACATGACTGAGAGCCATCTGAAAAGTGTAAGTATATTATATTGTATGTTTTACTAGTAATCTTTTGCTTAAACGAGGTCAACTCACTCCTTTCAGTATATAAAAAGGGAGTTTGAATTTGTCCTTTCGGATTATTTTTTGCCTTGATTGCATAGCAAGCGAGGCAACATAGCTAGATTTTATTCTTTTGGAGAATTTCATATCTGGCAGCTTTTGGTCAACAGATTATTTGGTATTATGCCTAAATATTTCATGCAGAGAAAGGAATATCTAAGTATTTTTACTGTTCACGAAAGAAGAAAGTATTCGTACATAATCTAGTCTTCCTTAGGATGTCTGGTCTTTATTTGTGTTTATTAAACTTATGCTGCCTTTGCTCATGGTGATATTAGATTTTTGAGGCCTTTGGTCCTGTGGAGCTTGTGCAGCTTCCCCTTGACCCTGAGACTAGTCACTGCAAAGGCTTTGGTTTTGTTCAGGTCAGTCGAACCTTCTGGCTGATTCATCAGTTATCTGTTTCAGTTATTGTTTAGATATGCTAACTACTTTTCTCACGTACAGTTTGCACAACTTGAACATGCAAAAGCTGCTCAAAGTGTAAATGGGAAGTTGGAAATAGCTGGTAGATTTCTCAAGGTATGTTATAAATTTTCATTAAAATTCTGATCTTGATCTGAATCTATCTATTAAAGTAAATTTCAAAATTATCATTGAAGTTTTTACCCTGTTGCTTTATTGGCTCTACTTGTAGAGGCTATGATTATAAATGTCTTTAGAATTGATGTTGGGATATATATTTATTACACAAGCAACCATTGCAATTTTCCAAATTAATCTAGATTAGGAAACTGATTAAAATTGTTACATCATCAATCTAGTTATTGCAGTGCATAATGTCTGTTCTGTTGTCCTCAATGAGTAATCTGGAAAGGCAAAGTGACAGACTGAGCCTAATGTGCTGCTTTGCTTCTCGTGGGATGTGCGCCTACTGCTATTAAAGCACATCAATCAGAGAATGTCCAGTTACTATAGTCCAAGATTACCGATTAGACATAATCGTTCACTTTCCACCTCTAGGCACCCTGGATTTCTTAGTTGTATTAAAACCAAAACTGCATCTTCAAAAAATCATAACAGTTTTATTTTACTACTGATAACTGATAAGTAAGTTTGTTATCCACATAAATAGCCTCTGGGACTGCCATATCATGAAACAGATGTTGCGTGTGTATCAGAGCACATCAGTTTCTACTTGTCTTGTCATTTTGTATTTATGATTTAAATGTACTGATCTCCGATTGTCTATGTAGATATCCTCTGTAACTGATCATATTGGTGCCCAAGATGTTACTGCAAAATCTGCAGATTTAGATGATGATGAGGGTGGTCTGGTAAGTCATCACTGACTGATGTTTTTCTTTTCCCTGCTAACTAATATTGGAATTTGAAGTATAATTCTGTTTTTTTCTGTTCAGGCTTTAAATGCTCGTTCCCGAGCTGAACTAATGGCAAAACTGGATCGCACTGGTATTGCAACAAGGTTGTTTATTTTTTTAAAATAAGTAATAATATTGTATCTGTTATTTCCATCTTTTTTCCTTCTCAAACAGGATGATTATCTAACTGGGTAAAGCATTACAGTATTGTAGGAACTTTAGGAGTTCCTGCAGTTAATGGAGCTGCTCCAGTTCAAACTCCCGGCTTATTGCCTGTCGTGAACAGGGCTGCTTCTGTTCCCATTCCAATGCTTCCGGGACAACTTTTTCCCGCAGTTACCGATATTGTCGGAAACCCTACAGAGTGCTTACTGCTGAAGAACTTGTTTGATCCTGCTACAGAGGTATTTACAGATTATAGTGTTGCTAATTTAGATTGCAGATTCCTTTGTTTACTTAGGTGACAATGAGATATCTTACAGGAAGAGCCAGATTTTGATTTGGACATAAAAGATGATGTGGAAATCGAGTGCTCCAAATATGGCAGAGTTGTACACATATATGTGGATAAGTAAGTTCCATACCCTGTAACATTCAGTAAAGGGGAAAAAAGGTTTTGTAGCTGCTGCTGATTTTTCTTCCCTGAGATTTACCATATTCACATTATGTCCTTTTATTATTGTATGTTGTCATGAGACTAAGGGCCCACTAACACTAGAAAAAAATGTTATAGCCACATGAAACACAGGGTGAAACCCATCTTTTTTTTTTTTTTTGAATGTGTTCATTTGTGTTCTGAAATTCATAGTCTCTATTACTATGTACAGAAATAGTGCTGGACATGTCTATCTGCGGTTGGAAAGTGTAGCAGCAGCAATGAATGCGCAACAAGCAATGCATTTGAGATGGTTTGCAGGCAGGTCTATATCCGCAATATATATGGTAAGACGCATCTTCGATGTATATGTAAAGGATGAAACACTATACTAAGTTAATTTATGATACTTTTATTGGTTTCATCCAATTAACATATGGTTTACGTATTTTGGGTGCAGCAACCGCACGAGTATGAAGCCAAATTCAAAGGCTCGGCTTGAAGATTAGGTAGGTAGATAGGTTGGTTGGGTTTAGGGTATGACAGTCGGGATTAAATGCTGCCTGTGTGGGGCTTCTTGTTGTTTTTTCTCAGTTTGTTTAGTAAGTTTTGAGATTCTCAGTGAGTGCAGTAATGTAGTACTTCTAATAGGTATTGTTATGGGATTATATTGTTGCCGAAGAACGTTACGCAGTGATATATATCTGTAAAAGTCTGATTATTGATACTTCTTATGTGAAAACATCGTCTTTGTTGTTTCATTTGTGTTCTGGCTTTTCTGTTAATTTGTGAACATATAAGACATTTGAACAAATAATGCCTGTCGAACTAATAATATTACTAGTAGCATAATATAATAGAGATCGGTATGAATTAATTTTTAATCAGAAATATGTTGTGACAAAGTCATTATGGGAAGAGGGGTGGTAATTTATCTCATCAACTTATGTGTAGTTTTTATCTTTAAATTTATAATAATTGTCTCTTTAAAATGAAAATTTTTATGCTAGTTAATTAGAACTTTAACTTCAGAGATTTTGTCGTAATGAACACTCAGAGACAAATAATTTAGAATCAGTTAATAAACATGAAGCGCCTGTAGCTCAGCGGATAGAGCGTCTGTTTCCTAAGCAGAAAGTCGTAGGTTCGATCCCTACCTGGCGCGATTAATTTTTTTTTTTTTGTTGAACTTTCAAACAGATAGTGTAAACGAGTCGACTCCTCTTACATAAGCAAAATTCGAACTATTTCGAGCCTGGATTTCCGGTCTTGAATTTGACTCAAAACTTGCTCAATCGTCTCGATAAAGCTCGATTAGTAAGTTAATCAACTATAACTAATCCTTCGAAAGGGAAGTTAATCAACTAATTACTATGCTATATCGTGAAATTACATCGAACATTACTAATGCGCTTAGACACCCGATAAATATCTGAAAGCGCTCTATACTTGCGCTTCCTCGCCATACGAATAATGTCATGATCATCTTTTCCATCTTCTCGACAAAAGATGGCCTCGACCGATACTTTGAATGAAGATGTAACTTTGCCGCAACTTATCTGATCTGTCGGTGATGAATTATAATACTTATTCTGGTTCGAGCTGGCCGTGTCTTCATCGCTGAGAAGCACGAGCTGCTGCGCTGCGATCGCCATGTCTTTGACTTCAACAACCGCAAAGCCCTTCTTCTCTGCAGCTGCAGCTGTTGTAATTCTTTGAGTTTGAGGTGAAGAAGCAGCTGTGTGATCCTCCATTGATGAATTGTGTGATCTGCAGGGCTTTGATATTGAGAGGCACTATATATATATATAGTTTGACGCAATCCTCCTCTTTATGGTCGGTATATGGTACGTGTTGATGAAGTTGGTTAAAGAGTGAGAAGAAGTTTCAGCGTTGGTGCTGCGAAGATATGTGGAAACTAGAAACAAGTCCCAAAGTCAAGGTCTCTTTCTTTCAAACAAAACATTAAAAAGAAAAGGGTAATATTTGACATTTTTTAGTTTTGATCCATCATGTTTGTTTTTGTCTAGTTTTAGTCTTATATGTTTGCATATTTTGTTAGTTTTGGTCTTTCTGTTACGTTCCGTCCATATTTTCCGTTAAGTAACATGCGCAAGTCACGTGATCCACGCTAAACTTTTAATTTTGTTCAATTTAGTCCTTCTAATACTTTTTAATTTTTAATTTTTTTTTTTCAATTTAGTCCCAAAGTTTTAAAATTGACCACAAATTGGACAAATAGGGTTCAGTTGACCTAGTCCAATTGGTGTATTTTTACATATTTTTCTAAATATTATTACCAAATAAATATATAAAAACTTACTCAAACCTTCACTACTTTATTAAAAAGAAAATACTTAAACTATATAATTTTTAGATACAAGTACTTTTGATGTACTAATTTTTACAAGGTAGTTACAGTAACAGCTTTTAATCAACCTAACTAAATTTCAATAACTAGAGCATTGTCCCAACTTTTTATAAGGTCACAATAAGATCCATATACTTCTCCACCATCCGCTAAAGGAAATACATTCATACACCCCAATTTGCACAAATAAATCGATGCATAATCTTCTGAGTATTTCACTAATAATCCCCATAGAATACATATTGTTTCAAAACAGCCCTAAATAAAATAAAAGAATTTATGAAAAATCATCTATCCATCCATCCCTCCAAGGCTAGAAACAAGTGACAATGTGTCATCTCCTTTCCTTCCCCTCAAACCCCAAACATACCTTGAATACCACCCTTCTCCATTCTTTGCATCTACAACACAAATAATACAAAGTGTAGCTTGCTTGCTCCCCAAGACAAAAGAATTTCTAACAAGACATCAAAAACATCAATTTCCAACAACACATTAACCTTTGCCTTCACTTGTCGCAATTCAGACCACAAACTTCCAACACAGGTCCGTCCCTCGACACAAACGGGTTGACCCGGACCCACAAGAGGGTCAAGATCGAGGCGAGCAAGATGGACCACACAAGAATAATAGTGGGCATTCTATCTTGCTTCCCAAGGCACCCCTTGAGGAAAGGGTATAAATGGATAATCACCCAGAAGGCAAAGAACAGTCTCCCGAATAGCGGGCCCCACGAGTCGTAACCGTTGTTGATGGCATCCGAAATCCCGACCACAACCCCAACAATGTTGATTATCAACAAGGTCATAGGAGGAAGCAACAAGGATGTCCACTTGAAGAGGTACAACTCCGAGAAGGCACCATCATCGGCTGCCTTGGATGTGACAGTGAAGTTTGTGTCGACTCCGGCAAGAACCTTAAGGAGACCTTGGAAGAGGGCAAAGAGGTGAGATGAGACACCTCCGATCACCCAAAACTGCTCGTTTCTCCACCAATCGTCGATTCCCACTCCTCCCCATTGCATTTCGAGGATACCAGTGGCAGCAATCGATATAAAGAGGGCCATAAATACAATACTCGCGTAGTTGCTTATCTGTAAGAATATTACCGGTCATCATCCAACAAATGTATATATATGGGTTAAAGCGTCTTCTGGTACAACATGTTTGACCAAAATGGACTTTTGGGGTTTAGACTTTTGATGCAATATGTTTGCAGTTTGTAGAATTTTGGTGTATCCGTTAGAACCTAGGGTCCGGTTGAAATTGTTTAGGGACTAATTCATAAATTAGACATATAAATTGGGAGACTAAACTGAACAAAAATGAAATTAGAGAGCTATTGCACTTGCTACTTAACAGTCAAAACTAACAGATACACAAAAAGTCAACAAACTGCAAAAGAATTGCACCAAGTCAAAAAAAAATATTGCACCACCGACCACCAATTTTAGTCAAACATGTTGTACCAAAAGATCCTTTAACCCTATATCTATAAATCACTGAATATTTTTGCGATAGAAGTAAAGGAGTTTTTACCTCGGGAACGATGAATTGTCCGGTGAGGAGGCATATAGCAGGAAGAGTACAATAGACAAGCAAAGGAATAGAGGTCCACGGATAAACGACCGAGTTGATATACGAAAACCGTTCCAACCATTTCAAGCCTCCGCCATAGCCATACCAAATGGGGCAATGTCGACTCAAGAATATTTCTACCGACCCGAGGGCCCACCGTAGAACCTGATGTAGACGATCGGAAAGATTGATCGGAGCAGACCCCTTAAAGGCGGGTCTTTTAGGTATGCAGTACACTGATCGCCACCCGTGGCAATGCATTTTGAATCCTGTCAGAATATCCTCAGTAACAGACCCATAAATCCACCCAACCTGATTCACATATCAATATCAGTACATATATTTGCACAGCAATGCAGTTATTTTTGGATTTGAAATTACTTGTTGAGGTTATCTTGCACTTTTACTTCCAAGAGTGTGTTCATCTCATTCTCCAAAGATTTCTAAGAAGTTTGCAAAAGGAAAAATCATTTCTTTGATTTCACTTTGGTCATTTTCTTGCCTTGTTTGGTTGAATACCCGGAAAAAAAGAGCTTTTCCAGCTTCTACTATCATGCAGAGCCCGTTTTGGAAAACGTTTCTCTGCAACGGCTTTTTTGGAAATATATATATGAGAAAACGAGGTACCCGTGTCCCGTGGTGTTTCAAAAAATGATTTTTTTATTTAAAAAAAAAAAAACCTCCCCTCTGCAAACAAATTATAAGGAAATGAAGCAGAGAACATATAAGCGAATTAGCATCACTCACTTCTTTTCCCCATTCAGTCTTGTCTTCATAACCACAGCTGATGACTTGGATGGCTTCACTCAACAAAGTTGCAGGACTGGCATTCTCTGGAATTCCACCATCCTCCTTCAGAGCAGCAGCAATAAACACAGGTGAAGTCCCAAACTTCTTCTCTAATTTAACTTGAGACTGCTCTATCGACTTCTTGCTTGCATCTGCATAACCCACAATTCATTTTCTCAGAAATCACCTTCCCAAAAAAAATTGATTTTTTTTATTTAAATTGTAGTTAAATCAGTAAGTACATACCCTTAATGCCCAACTCGATATTCTCAAGAGCATGGATCTGCTTCGAGGTTTCCCTTGTCTTTGTTTTCTTGGTCTTTTCATTCTTCTTGTTCTTTCGGTTCTTTCTTGAACCAAGTAAGCAGCAGCACCATTTGGACCAACAGTTGCATGTCCTGCTTGGTTTCTTCTTCTTTTTGGGAGCATCATATCCATATAGAGCCTGTCTCCTAAATACACACCCAGTCCCCACATAAATAGGACCTTGAAGACCATCTAAGCCTTTCATGTTGATCTGTCTCGGTCAAATTTCAAAATTTCTCTTTAGTATTTGCTTCTTCTTAAACGAAAAAAGTAGAAAAGTATGAGTTGACGTACATCAAAGAAGACAACGTTTCGATTCGAATATCGATCGTGACGATCAATACCGTCAAATCTCTGAGGGAATTGCACATAGCAGACTTTCTTCCCTGAGGTGGGGTCCATCATAAAGCACATAGCCTCTCTCATAGCCTTGCTATTGTTTATGTAGTGATCACAGTCGACATTCAAGATATAAGGAGCATTGGAGAGGACAGCCGATACCCTTATCTATAAAACAAGACAGACATACCTAGTTCATTAATATATCCTGTCCTGTCTCGCTAGAATTAATTAAGTACTTTAGAGGCCTTACCAGAGCATTCATGGCACCAGCCTTTTTGTGGTGGTCAAAGCCTGGTCTTTTCTCACGAGATACATAAACCAAGCGAGGCAAGCAGAGTTCATTACCATCACCATCTGAATAAACTTCTCCATCGCGAAGGAATACCTTCATCAGTCAAAATTTAAAAAATTAGAGGAACTGCTTAAAAGGAAAACCAAACCTGTCATGTTTCGAACAACAATTGACGGACAAACCTGAATCATCCCAGGATGATCCCGCACATCGTTCCCAGGCCAAGGAGTCCCATCCTGCATGGTCCAACCTTCTTCAGGAACCTTCTGTGCTTTTGCAACCAAACCATTAATTCTCACCTTGAAATCTTCATATTCTCTCTGCAAAGGAGGGGAAAAAAAAAACATCTTTTTACTTAAAAGGAACCACATTTACAACGTTACGTAGATAGACTATGGTTCTGGTTTTGATGAAGAAGAGCTGAGCAGAAATTTTGTTTAATTTCTAAAACCCGACCTTCATTTTACGTCTGTCCTTGACAAAGTCTGCATGAGACTTGTCCTTGAGATAGTCTATTTTCTGAGAGAAATACCATTCTGGAGCACGGGGCTCAATCTTGTGTTTCTTACAGAAGGGTACCCATTTTGTAGCGAACTGCGCAGTCTCGGAAAGTGCCTCAAAGGTAAGCATTGCAGCACCATCATCTGAGACATAGCATGCTACCTTGTCGATCGGATAATCAACTGCAAGTATGGAAAGAACCGTGTTTGCTGTGATAAGAGGAGGTTCCTTCATCGGATCAACTGTACTGACAAACACGTCAACTCCAGCTAGTTCCGATGGCTTCCCTGGTCTTTCATATCTGCATGAATTTTCAAGTATATGTTTAGGAAACTACTCAAACCGAAAACTTATAGCAGAAAAAGAAATGAATTTTTTTACCTCAAAGAGAGACGATCAAGGTAAGTTTCTCTTTCAATGGGATACCATTTAGGGAACTGATCCAAAATCCACGACACACCAAACCAAATCTCACAGATAACTGAGGTCAACCACAAGGCATACGCATCATTGACTGGATGAAGAATACGATAGTGGAAAAATAGACCAACGACAGCCATACGAAGAATAATGAGCATTCTGTATGGATTTATCCTGCTAGATGGAATGGGTAACTTCCTAGACAATGGCTGTCTACCTTCATCCATCCTGATAAAATGTACACAATGTTGATCAGTAAAGGAGAGAGCAGACCTAGTTACAATATCACTGGTTGAAAAACACCCACATTGGTAGATTAGGGTCATCAATTTCATCTCCATCAAACTTTCCACCTTCACCTTGATGCTTTACCACCTGAAGTTTATCGCCGTATTTCTTTTTCCAGTCCTCCATTCTCTCTTTCCATGCCACACTTCCATACCCATACAATGAAATGTCTTTCTGAGGAACCATCGGTCGAGGTTGCTCTGTTATATAGAGCAAAAGAAAAACAATTTGTTAATCTTAAGAAAGACAACAGAAGCAAATAGTATAATAAAAATGGAACTTAAGAAATGACTTACGAGGGACTGAGGGATCAGTATAAGGCACTGAATGAAATCTACTTCCATGGCTCGAAGGTGGGACTATAAGAGCATGCTGATCAGAAGATATATCGATATCCTGAAATTGGATTACAAATGCTCATGACATCATTTGCCTATAGGAAATCTCTTAGCTGTATATGTAATAATGCTATATAAGTGTTACCTCATCACGGTATGTCAGTAGAGGGATTTGAGGATTAAGGCCAGATGAATCAAGATCCGATCCAGTGTAGATTCCAGATCCATTTGAATGAAAACCACGCACAGATTCTCCGACATGATGTGCACCCAAGTGGTTGAAGTTATCAAACTCATGCTCCAAATCATCAATATCATCTTCTTCTTCATCCCCAGGAACCCTAGGGCTACCTGGACAACATATACAAGAACAAAAAGTGAACTTGCAGCATAGAAAGTTGCAATTTTGCAAATAAAATCAGAACTGAGAAGAAAAATCTCACCTTTGAGACGCTTGTATCTAGTTTTACACTGAGGGCAAGCTTGATTCCCCTCTCTTCTCTCATACTCATAACAAGGCCTACAAACAGGGAAAGCACATTCATTGCAGGCAACAAAGGGCTCTCCGTTGTCGGAAATCTCCACTTCATCCCCACATATCTGGCATATTTGTCCACTCAACTCTTTCACTGACTTGATCTGGACATGACAGAGAATCAGTTAGATCTGGCAAACTAAAATAATGTACTTGAGCATAAACACACCTACTTTACACATTCTTCATACAATGCATGTAGTATAGAAAGACTGAAAACCATCTATTCTCAACAGTTTAGATAAATTCGTGCAAAATTACCAATACAAAGGGACTTCTTGCCTTGAAAATTGAATTTTTTCAATTTTTCTCGCTACTAGAGAGAAACCTATCAACTAAAAATGAGAAGTTGAATTACCACCTTATGTTGGGAACAAAAACAATTGACATTCTACTACAATGTCCAATTATTGTAGCAATATTAATCACCCTACAAATCATCTCAAATCCAATTTCGATGTATGAATCTCTCAATTAGATCATTCAAATAGCCTAAAACTGGTAATTTCTAGAAGATTAGTGGAAAAAGGAACTATCTATGCTCCTCATCATGGCACCACCAGAGCTGTCTTCAGAATTAAAAGCAGATTGTAACAAAGCAAATACAGAATCGAATTAATCAACAACCTTAGCCCTAAATATCCAATTATTGAGGTCGTGTAATGCAGAGACATTCTCATATCATCAAAGACTACAGATGACGAGTGGAAAAGAAAAAAAAAATCAAATTTAGTCTGAAAATCAGAATTTCATAAGCTTACCCGAGAGCTCTCTTCAGCATTGATGAGAACGAACTCGTTTCGGTTGTGAGAGCCAGCAATGAGCCGACCTCCAGTGTTCATTGTCCCAGACCGAGCAAAACGACAGCGTAGTCCTCAGTAGGAGCAGATTAACATCGATCTGGCGAAAATGAGAGGGGATTCAGCTGGGCTGGCTGGCGGCGATCTCGATCGATGTGGAGGATGGAGATGGCGACAGGCAGACAGCTGAATTGTGGACGCGTATGTGTCGGAATTGAGCTGTCTTCTCTTTTCCCTCTCCTCTATATCTATCTATCTAGTATCTCTTCTACTACTGTTACAGAACAGAAGCAAATGTTGGACGAAATGAAGTCTAAGTGAGATGGTGGGCGGGGACCACAATGTGACGGTGGCGCTGGACTGTGCCACCACCGGAGGAGAGAAACAGAGTTGGTGAACGTGTTCTTTCTGTGTTGTTTTACTTTACGTGAGAGACATAAGAAGAGAGACGGTGAGGTGAGTTTCCGCGTGGATTCACAAAAACCTAATTTTAAGGTAGTCTGCTGCGGTCGTGGTTTTTACATTTACAATGTGTGGATCCTTTGTTGGCATATATGGATGAAGTTGCATTAAGCCTCGAGTCGAGCGGTATAAATAAAAATAAAAATAAAGTCGGCAAATTATAGAGATCCATTAAGTTTTGAGTTTGTATCCGGTCATAAAAAAAAATTATAGATAACAATTTACTTTATATTGGTTGATCAAGTGTATATATTATTTTAAAAAGGTTTAACTGTTTTTTTAGTGTTATATTTTTTTTAGACTTTTGGCGCTATATATTTGCATTTTGTTTAACAATTAAATACTTTCATCCAATTTTTATTCATAAATTTTAATTTTTACAATTTATTCACTATTATTTTCTACAGTTACCGCCCAAGTCTGCCGACCACCATCCAAGGCCGCCAACCACCACGAATCGGGGCTAGCCACAACAAATCGAGGCCCGCCACCACCAAATCGGGGCCAACCGACCCCAATTGGTTGTGGTCGTCCCCGATTCGTTGTGGTCGGTCGATTCGTGGTGGTCAACCATGATGTATGGTGGTCGGCCTCGATTCGTGGTGGTCAACCACGATGTATGGTGGTCAGCCCATATTCGTGGTGGCCGGCCCCAATTCGTGGTTGCTGGTCTCGATTCGTGGTTGTCGGGCCCGATTCGTGGTTGCCAGCTCCGTTCTTGGGTGGTGACCGGTGAGCTTGAGAGGTGACCGGCGAGCTTGGGCGGTGACCGGCGAGCTTGAGCGGTTACGGGAGAAAATAATAGGAACTAAATTGTAAAAATTAAACTTAAGAATATAAATTGTAGCGAACAAAATAAAATATTTAACGGTCAAACTTCAGTTGATTAACGGATGCACCAAAAGTCTACAAAAATACAAATATATACCACATAAAATCTAAAAAAATTAAATAAATAGATGGCACCAAAAAGCCAACATAATTTCATACGATCGTTTATCAGATACAACAAAGACGTAACAGCGCATTCAACATCATTTTCCACACAAAAATTGCACTGCTTGGAAACAAACTTGATAAACAACCCAATCAAAATACCAATACCACATAAGAAATCATCATCAATCCTGGCTCTGTTTTTTCTTCTTTGGTGATTTCTGGCTTGAATTCCCCATGGACCCAGATGAGACCCCAGAACTATAACCACCTCGCGAACTAGCCCCAGTGACTCCACCACTCTGAACATGTACCGAATCACGAACCCGTTTGCCCTTAGATGGCGCCTTTGATGTTTCTCCTGCAGAAGAGATGCCACTTTTGTGTCTACTGCTGTGTGTTGAGGATGGATATTTACTAGCAGATCTCTTTGTGCTTTGTGAAGGATGGTGGGACGAAGTAGCAGCAGATCTCGCGTACATCTGTTTCAAGTTACTATTTTGCAGTTTCTCGTCTTCTTTGGGGTCTCGATAGTGAACTATCGATACTCGTCTTGATATCTTCCCAACTGTGTCATATGCAGATTTACAGTTTACACGCTAAAACAAATTCACCTATAAAAGGTCTGAAGTTTGGCCCATTTTAACCGGAGAGGTCTGAAGTTTTAAATGTTAATTTGAGAGGTCTGAAGTTAACTCCGGTGATCGCCACCACGGCTCCGATTGGGCCCAAATCGGAGCCACCGGCCCTGATTGGCCCAAATCGGAGCCACAAAGCTCCGATCGGAGCTCTGTGACTCGGGTCGGAGTCACAGAGCTCCAGATAGGGAGCTCTGTGGCTCAGGTCGGAGTCACAGAGCTCTAGATAGGGAGCTCTGTGGCTCAGGTCAGGGCTACAGAGCTCCAGATCGGAGCTCTGTGGCTCCGATTTGGGCCCAATCGGAGCCGTGGGTCACATGTCAAGCACATGACCAACTTCCGTCAGTTTTAACGAAAAATATTAACGGATACCTCTTATATCAACAAAGCTGCAACCTCAAACCTCTCAAATCAACATTTGAAACTTCAGACCTCCCCGGTTAAAATGTGTCAAACTTCAGACCTTTCATAGGTTGTTAACCTATTCAAGTATCAACAGATGCCCCACAAAAAGAAATAGAGCCTCCACTAAATGAAGTAAAAAAGTCGCTAAAACTTACCAATCTTCGAGCCTGAAGATGATGATGTGAAAACAGTTGCATCGGGCTGTAGATCAGCGGAGCTAACGATTTTATACTCTTTTCCTACATAAATAGAACATTCATGTATCTAAGCAACTTGGGGACTGATATTTCAAATGCAAATAACTCTACATACTACCCTGACTTGGCAAATGCAACGAGTGATACGTCATAGTATCACAATGATGATCAGATACATGTTTTCTCAGTAAGGAAATTGTGCTATCACCTGCTAATATGACCTATTTGCCAATATATCAGATCATTGATGGATTTGGCATTTCCATACTATTATGAGGTAGATTCGTGGTTTCCGGGCAGTAAAACATCTATACGTGAGGAGAATATACTAAATCGAAACAGAGGGCAAAGAACAAATACCAGATGAATCCTCGAAGTTGCCCAATATTCCATCATCGTTAATCTTGAGAGTTACTTCACAACCATCAAAATCAGTACCCTGCAAACAATGGCAAATCATGATGTTCGACAAACAACACCATATAATCTATCCTGAAACTAGCACAACCAGACTGAAGAATGCACTCATACAACCAAACTGGAGTTAGGAAATAAGCCACGGAACCCAGTGAAAGATGCACAATACAGCCACAACGTTAAAATGACTGTAATGGATGAGGGTGTCAACATACAAGTTTACTAGGCCATTGCATGAGCCAAAGTTCCGATGAATCGGTCAAGTTGATATCAATCAGAGCTTCCTTGGTATCTTCGACAAAATCAGCTGGAGGTGTATAGCTACCGCTAGACTTTGCTACAGAACCGACCATTTTCTTCACAAGGCGTGCCCGCAAACTAACTGCATAATAGTAAATAGTTCAAGATCCTAGCTTAGTCAATTCATCAAACACTTGCTGCGCAACACTCAATCTACACCAATTTCATACCAGAACCACATACAAGCACGGTACTCTTTCGATACATTTAAACAGGAGTCTAGTTGATATTTAGAATTAAGCTGAGGTGCAGTGGACCTTCAATAAGACCACACTATTAGGGGCAAAATCAGATTTTCAATTTCAGGGGGAAAAACCCTCCGCGAAGATGATAAACCCCAGTTCAGTGAACTAGAGCTGCTTCACAAATTACCCATTAGATAAATGAGCAATTACTAAATTTTGTAACTCCAAACCTTAGAATCTCAAAAGAAAATTGGTTCCTTTATAGAAAGGAACTCACTAAGAGAATTGGTTGATCGGCGCCTCTGTAAGCTCGAGAGAGAATCGCTAACCAGCAGTATTTGAGCGGGCCTAAGGAGACTGAACGAGGGAGAAATTCCAGTGAAACACCGAAACTCAGTAGCAGCAGTCGTCGTCAACAACCAAATTGATTTTCTAGAGGTTTTGTAAAATCAAAATTTGTGTTTTGTCTCTCAAATTAAATTAAATAAAAAGATACTGAGCTGCTAAAGACGAATACAACAACGTATGAGCTTAACCTATTTGGGTTGGGCCTAAGGGTAGAGAAGTCTGAACCAGAGAGTTTAATTTTCTCTTATAACAATAACTAGGTGCAAACCCGCGGGTAAAATACATCGAAAAAAATTAAATAAATTAAATTTGTTATTTATACTTAATCACTATCAATAGAAAAAAGATTAAAAAAAATAATTTAAAAAGTATACAATGTTATAACATATAAAATACTAAAGAAATTATTAGAAAAAGTACTCACGTTTTTAATCATCAAATAAAAAAATATTTACTAACAATAATTTTTTTTCTTGTTCATTTGTTACCTATTTCAATTTGTATAACTTTTGAAACATACCTTCTAATCAACTAATGATTAAAAACATCATAACAAAGATTAATAAAATATAATGATAAAAATATATACAAAAAAAAATTGCTAAGAGTATCCATGATGAAATTTTCTAAATCAGGAAAGAACGGAAAAACCAAATCATATGTCTAAAGTATCATGACATAATTAATTAATGAAATGATGGTTGCCATGAAAATAGACTTAATGACATTAAAATAGCTAATTCTAATTTGAGTTGTATATGAATTATATATATATTTGAAGCTTCTTTATTATCTAAAGTGATATATTTGTGATTGTGATAAATATTTCTCGTACTTTTAATCTAGCTACCTAGCTAATTTAGAGGTACCTTAGCTATTACCTTTTCTAAGCTTTCTTGACAGCTTTGTGGAAACAATTTAGAAATCTGATACAAAATCTGACAAATAATTAAATCAAAATTCATCAAGTTAGAGTAAAGTTGGTTCATTACTTATTTTAGTGACTTGATCATACCACAATATCACGTAATACCTAAAAACGCACATCTAACATTACAAAATAATTGTTTTACAACATCACTCGGAAAATCACTATATATATATATATATATTTGCTGATACCGTACATAATAAAAGTAGGCCTTCTCACCAATGAGCTTTTCGATTTGAAGGTACCATTTCTAACTTATAATTGTGGTTAACTAAGTTATTGTAACATCTTCATGCATAAGATGTTTTTCCCTCTCGATGAATGTAATCTTATACAGTTCAGTACATGGTCATATCAGTCGATGAAGAGTCTATTCAATCAATGAGAGTATATTTTAAAGTAAACAAAAAATTTGTAATAGTATAACAACTTACCCTTAGAATTAGATGGGATATCATAGTTGATGACCATGTATGTTCACGGACACAGTATCATAATTAATCTGGATAGTTAATCTTTATTGGATTTCTCAAAATAAACCCTTTGGAGCTTCACCTACAGATGTAAATAAGACATACGTAATGTCAGTAGGTCAATAACAATGAAAATTATACCCCGCCACATATTATCTTTGAGATGCATGATTAATATTTGGTAAGTGTATATAAGTTTTGCCACACTAGTGAAGAAATAATAATACACAATTGCAGGAATCAAAATAGGTACTCTGGTTAGAATAAGAGATGGAAAAATCCATATGAAAATACATAGTTATGATTTATAAGCAACATTTTCAAACTCCAATATTACTTGAATCAAAATATCCAGAGATACATCTAGCCATACATACTCTAGTTTATATATAGATGAGACGATTAGTTGAAATCTCTTGAACTATATTATTCATGAGATATGGGTAATATTTTTTTTCTTGATCGTGGACAGATATAGAATAATTGCTCCAATTAGGTGTCCTCTACGAAGGAAAAATTCGGGAACACAGTTTCAAATTCAAAGCCACAAACTTGATTTGCATAGCACAAATGTCCTCTACAAAAGATTTAAGTATACATATTGACAGAAATCATGTCCTTCCGATCATGAGGTATAGCTTTCAATATCTGCTTTCTCAAACTCGACATTTAGCAACCGGCAGCCTTCCGACACCTACTTGTTGGAAATATTAAATTTAGCGTATAGAAGAAACGCGTGCATAGAAATATAGAATAAGATAATTATAGGGTTCATAGCCAAGACAAAGATCTCATAAAGTAATAATTCATGTGTTGGGAAGATTTCTCCTTATTTGCTTTATGCCATGTTTAAGTACCATTCTCGAAATTAAATTTCTTTAGGAAGAAGAAGAGATCTAGTGGTGGCAGTCATACGAAAGTTCATCTAGTTTAGGTGTTGATTATTGCTACAGAGCCTTTGTTGATGACTAATGTATATATATGTATATAATATCTTCCTAAACCCTAAATATTCAATACGTAAATATTGAATGTTTATATACAGTATAGTATATATTCTTGCTATATATTGATGATGGATAAATAATATATTTTTTTCTAAAATATGAGGTGGCATTTTTTTTGGCCAAATCGGGGGATCCATTCAATAATAATATTTTTCAATATACCAAAGGTATAATGGCTAAAAATATATATCCCCATGTGTAAAAATGTAAATATTATATGTTATTATATTATATATTAGGTCTATGATGGCTGTTATTAGAACATATATTTAATTAAATAAAGTGTTGTGTGGTGGGTCGACAACGGTAATATGCATGTGTATCTTGTTGTATTAATCAATATAATCAATTTAATAGTCTTATAAATATAAGAGACGTGCGTTATGTCTGGGATAAAAAATAACGGGCCTATTTTATCATAATTATCTAACAATTAAATAATTATTATTAAAGAAAATTAGTTAAAGTTTCTTAAACTTCAACCGTACGTGATATATTATAATTTATTATTATGTTGCTTACGTGGCGGTTTATACTCTTCCGGAACCAAACTGTATAAATAATGAATTTAAATGAAAACTTTTATTTAATTTGTTTCTTTTTATTGCGTTGATACTAAAATAGGAGATAACAAATTTTCTTAATTTACATCAAGTCAATATTTTATGTCTAAATTTAGAGAAAACCTATTAAATTTCGATTAAATTAGGCAACGCTGACTGGACAAACTGTCCACGTGTCAGTCAAAGGGCTTCCGATACCGAATTAATAGAATACTAGCTACTAACCCCGCGCACCGCGCGGGTAATATCGAAACTAAAGTTGATTATTAATATATATAATATTCATATAAAAATGTGTATATATATTTTAAAACTAATGTTAATCATGGAATTATTTTATTAATTATATTCTCATATATATATTTTGAACATAGAAATCACACTTGGAAAAGGTGGACAATTAGCTAGAGTAGCGGATGCTGTAGCGAAACGGATATATATATATATATATATATATATATTTATTTATTTATTTATTGTATGTCTCACTCTATAATCACAACAAAACTTAAATATATTTTTTGGCAAACAAAACTTAAAGATTGAATAGTAAAAAAAATGAAAGTATATATATATAACTTCTTTTGTAATGTCTGAAGTGATAATGTTCTGATTCGTGTTAAAGAGTCTTGGATGGATTTTGTTTCAGTTGCATAAACCATAGCATCTACACCAAAGTTTTATTCAGTGATCGAATGGTCACTCACTTTACCCCCTACAACTAATATATATATATATATATATATAATATAGAAAAAAAGTTAAGGAATAATCTTTGTTCAACACTTTCCTTTTAGCTAGTAAAAGCTGACTTTGGAAGTTTAATTATATTTTATGGTAAAAAAAAAATTAGTATATCGAAGTTGCATTTATTAAAAGACATTCATTATTAAGAAATCATCAACATAAAAAGGCAGCGGTTCTATATATATAATATATTTTGTATTATATATTTGTAAATATATATTTCATATTTATATATATATTTTTTTTTCAAAAGACATATTTTATATTTGTATATATATATATATATATATAGGATTTAGCATTCTAGGTTTATTTATCTAGTTTTTCTCTGAATATATATATATATATATATAAATTTTTAATAAATATATATAATTCTAGGGCTTGGCTCATCTTAGGTTTGTTAACTCTGCACGTATAGATATGTTTTTATATAATATCGTTTTTAAAAATATATTTAATATTTATACATAGTTTTAGCATGAATTAATAAAAACTATTAAAATCTAAATTTAGGGTTTTTTCCACAAAATTTAGGGTTTAAAATATTTAAACTAAAATAATACACAAACCCTTACGTTTATATATTATATATCGTATTCAATGTTCTATATTCGATACTAAAGATCTCTAAACTAAAATAATACATAAACGTTTATGTTTATATATTATATCGCATTTATTGTTCTATGTTGTATACGTTGCCATTTGTAATTAATTTTTTGAGAAAAAGTAGTAAATATTTTATTTAAATTTCTATTAATAATTATGTGATAAAAAAATAATAAGTTCTCATTAAATAGTGTATAAATAGATATATATGTTTATATTGGGAAAGATGGGAGAATACAATGTTTAAAAAAAATGAGAAAATACAATATTTATTAAAAAAAAACCTAAGAGAAAATTCGTGTACCTTATTAGTTTCTACCATAACTTCGTTCATCTCTTTCGTCCTCTCTACCACCATCATAGATATATGATCCAATGTGCGAAGATATGATATTCTGTATACTACTAATATATGAAGTCGGATGATTTAGTCGAATATTATATATACCTGGATAAAATAAACACGAGAAAGATTTATAGAACTAAGTTATGATTAACATGCCCGTTTTATAGAATTCCTCCTTAGATGTTCACGATTGACCTAATAATCAAAAGAAGAAGATAATTAATAGGCAGACATCTTATTGTTTTCTCAAAGTGAAAAATATGCAAACCTGATAAATCAAAATCACAATCTATGGGAAATGATGAAAAAATATTGAGATGATTTATAAGAAAATTAAATAAAGACGTCATGGACAACAATTTTTCAGCTATTATAGTCATCTTAGTGTCCAAAAATCATTTTGTTAAAATTAAGAGAAAAGATGATACAGTCCTTATAATTCTTGTTCATACCTGTACTTTCGTTGGCTACCCCGGTTGTGGATGTATGAAATATGAACCCTAATAACAAAAAAGATAATATTGATCGAACACAGACATATAAACAAATAAGTGGAAAATTATGTTGGCATGTGTTAGTGGTAGAAACGGTAGATATACAAATAGTGTTTTTATAATGTATATATATATATATACATATTGCGTTCTCAATCTATAGTTTTATACATAAAATATATTTTTTTTTGCCGAATATACGTATAATATTTAGACAGACAAAAAAGACAATATATATGGCACCTCCATTGTGGGTATACGGCAAACCCTATAGAAGAAGACTTATGGTAGGTTAGCTAGGTTACTTATTGAATTGCCTTGTTTGACTTTTCTTTAATTAACCCTAATTATTGTTGAATTGCCGTGTTTATATTATATAAAAAATTGCTTACGTGGCGGCCTACGGTCTTCCGGAACCAAACTGTATAAATTTACTATTTAAATGGAAACTTTAAATTAATTTGTTTCTATAAATTGCGTAGAGACAAAAATAGGAAATAAAAAAACTTCTTAATTTTCAACTAATCAATAATAGAATACTAGCCACTAACCCCGCGCACCGCGCGGGATAAAAATTTCAAATATTTTTTTAAAAAAGGTTATCTTAATTTATTTAATAGTCAACTATAACAACAATTATTTGATTATTTTAATATATTTTATTGTATAGAAAACTAAATAATAATAATGCTTTAATTTAATTAAAGTATTTAATACTAAATTAGAATCACATTAAACTAATTGTTATTTAAGATATATATATATATATATATATATATATATATATATATATATATATTATATACATATCAAATAATTTATATATATAATATAAATATATAAGTATTTTGGGTAATATTCATAGTTGTTTACTATCTATATTTTGGATATATATATATATTTATCACGATAGCATTGAAACGTTGATTGAACTCTCCACTTGCTAGTCCGAACGTATTTTTTCTTTACATGATAAGATTGAAACATTGATCGAACAACTTGCTAGCCCGGACGTATTTTTTATTTACACTATAGCATTAAAACATTGATCGAACTCTCTACTTGCTAGCCCGAGTTATACGTCGTTAGCCTAAACTTTTAACCAAGTGCATTGTTATATAATTCTTGGTAGTTAAAGAGTAAACATTCAACTTTTTTAACTTAAAAACTAACCAACAAACATAAAAGAAGTTGCGCCTGTCTTCCTCAATAGTAGTCAGCAAAGAGCTCGAAAACCTCCTTCATTAAGATCTACTGATAAGGCTCATCTATATGCAAAATAGAAATAAATATTATTAGAGTCGCTAAGAAAAATAAAATCACCAAAAAATGAATTGCGTTAGTAAGTAATAAAACCTTAAATCATCATATACCTCGTTGTTTTTATGCTTGTGATTGTTCCAAGAATCCTGTTCTGCAAATTTTGTCTTAAAATTGTGCATGTTGAAATTAGCCTGCAAAGACGAAGCAATATTATAAGGATAAATTGTATAAACTCATATATAGTATAGGATCCACATTATGTGCTGAAACCTGAAAGTGCATACCTCATAATACCTCTTCCATCTAATCTGCTTTTTTTTTTCCTGAACACAAAGACCCCACATCACTGAATTGTATCAATACCTATAAAATTTTGAAAGGTTTATTTATATATATGATTTGCCTATTTTATTTCAGAAATATATGTGAGTATAATATGTCGTATGTATTTCTTTTGGTAAATATTCTTTGCAGTCTACAATTTGCTATATTCATTGTAATTTATTTATAAAAATAGAACGCCTACGTGGCGGCCTATGGTCTTCCGGAGCCAAACTGTATAGATTTGCTACTTAAAAGGAAACTTTCAATTAATTTGTTTCTTTAAATTGCGTAGAGACCAAAATAGGATATAAAAATACTTCTTAATTTTGAATCAATCAATATTATGTATCTAAATTTAGAGAACCCCTATTAAATTCCGATTAAATTAGGCAACGCTGACTGGACAAACTGTCCACGTGTCAGGCAGATGGCTTCCGATACCGAATTAATATAATATAGTAGATTATTCCATGCCAACGAGTTTCATTTTATCTTTACCAAAAAAAAATAATCATTTTATCGGCTAATAATTTGTTTTAATATAAATTCAATTAAAAATTAAAGCACGCTATTTTAATTAAGGGCGAGCAAAAGACTCAATGAGTCGAAACTTTTACGTAAATTGTATTTTTTAAACTTGTCACGTAAACATTTATGTACACTTTAAATAATACGTAAAATTAAGATACACATAAATAACATAAATAATATTATGCTCTTCAATCGTCTTACTTAACTATATTCCTTAAATATATTTTATTATTAAAAATTTCAACAATCACCAATAAGATATTATCATTAATTATAAAATGAATTAATTAATTTATAATACAAAATTAGTTACATAATGCATAGTTCATTTTTTAAATTAAGGGGTGTGTTATGTAAAACATGTGAGTCCCACTTTTAAGGAATGCTATATAAAATTATAACGTGTTTTTATACATTTTTACATAAAATATATGTTTAACCAACATTTTGTAATACCATTGTGGATACTCTTATTTATTAATATATATAATATTTTTGGGTTAAGAACCTAGGTCTGAACTATCACCCATGTTAACGGGAGAGGTCTGAAATTTAAAAAGTTAATAACGGAGGTCTGAAATTTCTGTTTTGTTGATAACAGCGGTCTCTGTTAATTTTTTCCGTTAAAACTAACGGAAGTTGGTCACATGCAAGCATGTGACCGGAAATAAAATAAATTTCCAAAAATGCCCTTCTATCAAGTGTGCCACTCACATGCTTGGAGTGAAAAGACCAAAATGCTCTTGAAGCCACCACGGTACTCCGGCGACCACCAATCGTACTCCGGCGACCACCACCAAGGCTCCGATTAGGCCAAAATCAGAGCCACCGGCCCCGATTGGGCTCCGATCGGAGCTTTGTGGCTCTGGTCGGGGCCACAGAGCTCCAGATCGGAGCTCGTTGGCCCCGGCCGGAGCCACAGAGCTCCGATTGGTGCTTTTTTGCTGAGTTGGTGGCCGAAGTCGGGTCGTCGGAGCCGAGGTGGTGGTCGTCGGAGTCGAGGTGGTGGTCGCCGGAGTCAGGTGGTGGTGGCCGGAGTCGGGTGGTGGTGGCCGGAGTCAGGTGGCGGTGGCCGGAGTTGGGTGGTTTTAATTTGACTTTAGGGGTAAAATTGTCATTTCACATTTCCTTAAATAAGATATTAAATAAAACAGAATATTAAAGGAGCAAAAATGTCATTTCACACAATTATGTTAAATTTAACCTTAAAAATGGACGGAAAACCTCAAATTAACAAAATTGAAATTTCAGACCTCTGTTATTAACTTTTTAAATTTCAGACATTTCCCGTTAACATGGTGATAGTTCAGACATTTCGTAGGTTCTTAACCCAATATTTTTCTTTCACATGAAAGTGCATATCAAGACTTTTTGTATGACAAAGTATCATATAATGTGTATAAATTTTTGTAATAAACGAATAAAAAATAATGTTCATATAATCTATAATATTAATTCTATATATTCTTAATTAAAGACAGTTTCAATTTTCAAATACTAATAACTAAAATTTATTTATTTATAACAAATATATATAAGCTACTAATATACTCTTGCTAAATTCAAGTCGTATACAATTCCTCCCTTACCAATAAACTCTCAATTACCAAAATTTCCAACGGTCTTGAAACAAATCTATATATATTTCTCTCAACAAAAGCCAAAAGGCAGGCAAGCAGCAGAATAGTTAATTGAATTTGTTTCTCAACTAACCATCTAACCGTTGTCAAATACGAATATGCTAATAAATGTAACATAATTATGCATATAATCATCTAGGCACTTTGAAATAACGGCGAGATGACGTGGCATGCTGACTGGAAATTTTGCAGCGATTTATTCAGACACTTAGAAAGAGCGACAAGCTGACGTGGCGAAATCGCCACTCTTTCAAAGTGCACCGATAGTTATATGCTTAATTATGTTACATTTGTTAACATATTCATTTTTTACAACTGTCAGATGATCACTAGAGGAAAAAATTCTAGTTAATTAGGCTGTTACCTTTTTAGACTCAGTTTTGATCTTAAGCTTCTGTTCATCATCTGTAACAAAAGAATATACCTTCTTATCATGTCTTGGCTTGTTGAATCGATTCTGGATCATCCTGCCTTTCATATCACCAACAGATAACTTAAAATTTTCATTGCAGTTGCCACTGTTTTTCGCACTAGCATCCCATGAACCCAGAAACTCTAACAATGTGCTGCCTTTTTTGTCTGGAGAAGAAGAAGATACATTATCATCACTCGGCTTTCCTACCCGCCTCTTTTCATCATCTGATTCCGAAAATTCATCTTCAATAACTACCGGTTCGTAATAACAATCTTTCTTCTCATCTGCAACACTAGCTTCTGGCCCCAGTTCCTCCCATCCCGAGGATTCATCATCTTGTTTCTTCAACAATGAATGAGCAACCGCATTGAAATCAACTTCTTCTACCACTTCTTGAGCAGCAGCTTTAGAAGAACGCAAAATGTGGCCATTAACATCAATTCCAGGAAATATCTGCATTAGGGCAGATACTCTGTCGTAACCCAGCATGTGCATATCAAGCGGGTACCCGTATTTCTCAAAAAACGCCCTTCTGAAGAGCCCGAGATTATACCCATCGGGATACATCTTCATTTTTTCGTTCACCAGTTTCTCACAGTCTGCTAAGATCTCCCTTCTTGGCCTTTCTAGCCCTTTAGGATGACTGTACCCTCGATCAGGTTTCGTCTCTCCTCCATTTTGCTTGTTTGTGAATAAAGATGTCAAACTCGCTGTTGCAGAAGAACCGGGCTTTGCCAGTGTAAAAGGAAGAGGAAGGAACGGCTGCTCCTTCACAAATTTCTTCTCACTTATCAGAAGATCTACCAAGTGTAGGAGGTCGCTTTGGCTCAGAGTTTTTAGACATTCAGGACCCAGCTTTTGCAAATTTTCCGACATTGCTGTCCTGATATCACATAACAGGGATTTCACATTAAAATAAGAAATCAGGAATAGACAAAACCATGTTAGGATAGTTCAAGATCTTTTAACAGTAATGACAAAAGCATTTACAAGACTGGAAATATAGATTCAAAATCAAAAGGTGGATCTGTTCGCATAATAAGGCTGGAAACTGATGAGTGATGATCCACCAAGCAAATTAGCCAGAATAAATAATGCAAATAATATAAATACGTTTAGTCTAAATCGAGTTGATGCACTTTATAAAATGAAAATGAGCAAGTAAAACAAACGGCAGTGGGATTTTTTTTGGGAATTAACCTTGAGGTTGACTGGAAGACAACTGATGCAGTGGGTGATTCCAGAAATGATTTCATCTCGCTCCAAAACTCATCCTTAGAGAAGATCTCGTTTCTTGCAGCATGACTAGTTTGCTCCTGTTTAACAGTTCCATCCGACCCTTCACTTGATACCTCTGGTTTATCATCAACCCTCCAAAACATAAACCGACCCACAACTCTCTGAAACAAGCTGGTACGAGTGTCAGATGAATCACCATATTTTGCAGAACCTGCACTAGCTTGCTCGATATTTTCTGACCCATCACTAGGAGAATCCAATTCTTTCAAATCGGAGGCATTAGCATCAAATGTTACTCTCTCCTCACCTGTTCCTTTATCTGATTTATCTTCAGAACTAACATACTTTACCAAAGCAGCTGCAGGGATTTTCTTAGGAGTGTCGTTGCATTCTTCTATGTTGGAAACACCATGATTAAAACTGAACCATCTTTTCCAAAATGTTCTGACAACGCCGTCTTCAAGTTTAGGCTCTTGAACTTCTAGCTTTTTGGAGTTCTCTTCTGGAATTAGCTTTTGCGATGATTCTGATGATCTCTTCTCATTTATATCGCCAGAATCATGTTCTCTCCCAATTCGTAACTTGAAATCATCTCTGCACTCCACCTCTTTATTTTCGACATGTTCAGCAGATCCACCAACATTGAGTTCTGACAGGCCATTAATTGGACCTGTCACAGGCTGCACCATGTATGTCCCATCACTTTGCAGCTTCAACTCCGCAATGTGAGGAATTGCTTCAAGAAATTGAGTAATGGTTGTGTACCCATAATAATCTTTACACAAATGAAGCTTTCTCAATTCATCTTCTAGGTCTTTAACTGAGATACCTTTGGGGTGTGAACTCAGTATTTGACTCACGTTCCCCAAAACTGTCTTGATCGAAGGTATCTTAGGCTCAGACCGACACTCAACACCCTTGGCCTTTGAAAGAACTTTATGTTTCTCTTCAGTTGCAAAAGGGTCCTCTAGAGGACGTCTATACTGTCCATACCAGGAATTATAGGGCCCGTCAGGAGGCTGATTGTAAAGTTTACCATTGAAGTCTTCCCCTTTGACAAGAGAAGACCACTGCCATGTGATACTCGCTGCACAGCAAAGAGAAGCAGGAGGATTGTCCCGACTTGCAAGCAATATGTTATAGTTGCTCATCCTCAATTTGTGCAAAACTCCAGCAAAGTCCTTATCGCCCGAAATCAAGAACAAGTGAGCTGGTGGGGGATTTTGCGATATCCAGTATAGAAGATCCACAAGAAGAAACCTGTCAACACCTGCAAGTAGAAGACACCCCTTTTCAGTATCTCCAACTAGAATGCAACACACGGAGCACAAGGAATCCAAATTCAGCATACAAAAGTGAATACTCCTAAACTACAGGCACATTTCATGCTCCGGCATAACATCCCAATCATAATCACTCAATAAAGTATACGAATAATGACAGAGCAGCCAAGCTTTTCATCTGCCTAACATTTCCATTTCAACTATGTCAATTGATTCAATGTTAAGCTAAACTCAAGCACACAAACTAAGATTAAGGATCATGAAATACCGTTAGGGATGTGAACGAGGCTGATTCCCGAAGAAGAGAGAGCTTGCTGTCTATTGCGTGAGAGCTGGGAAACGTCCCCAAACGCCGTAATCTGGACAGGACCCTTCATTCCATTAGTCCTAAGAGCAGTAGTAATTGCCTGCGCAATTTTGAAGTCATTAGCGCCAGCAGGAATCCCACAGTTCCCGAAGTCCCACCACACTGAAACCCTAACATTGCGCGATTCCTCTTCTTGTCTCCTCTGATTGCCGTACGAGGAATGGCCACTAGGAGCAGCGGAGAAGTGAAGGACTTGGAGGAATCTCGAAGAGCGTAGAAGAAGGTTAGGGTTCCTGTGAATGAGAAGGGCTCTTGAGCAGAAGGGTCTCATGGCGGTATTGGAAGACTGGTTGAAGCAATTTCATGGAAATGAAATGATCACCGAAGAAGATAACTGCAGTGTGCAGTAAGCTCTCTACTAGGGTAGGGGTTTGGGTTTAGGTTTAGGAGGAGGGTTTATGTTTTGTTTTTCAAAACAATAATTTTTTCGTCAAACCCAGCTTTTTCTTGGCTCTGCTAAATCCAAATCCTAGGACCAAAAGGATTCTCCAACCGCCGGTTTCTCGGTGGTCAATCAATCCAGTTATTTGAGTGAAACTCGATAAATATTTAACCTAAAAATCCGTTATTGCTTCTTGTTTGTTGGATTTTATCGATTCAATTGTTTTTTTCTTAATATATAAATTAATTAATGGGTTAACAATGTAGAACTTAGAAGCAGCAACTATATATTAGTTCAGCGTCTTTTGATGGGATGTGGGCCCCCCAATTATCCTGTACATGATCAATTATATTTTAAAGTTTGTTTTATGGTCTAAATTTCTTGAAATTAAAAATATATATATATATATATATAACATCTAGGAACCAGATACATCAAAAAGAATTGAGACGATTAATCTCAACATGACATATAATTAATATCGTTTTAGGTTCTTAACCCTAAAGTAATTCCTTAATAGTTTTTTTTTTTTTCTTCTATGGTGTCAAAAATAGTTTTATCAAGAGGATATTACACATAACATACTTACTCGACACCTAAATTAATTATTACTCGCACTAAGGTCCATATGTAAAGTTAAGTGCAATTGATATCAATTTTAGGTTATTTATCCTAAATTAATTGCTTAATAGTTTGTTGCTATCGCTCGCACCGTTGTTAGTCTGTAAGGGATTAAGTGCAATTGATATCGTTTTTAGGTTCTTAACCCTACATTAATTTCTTTTGTTTTCTTTTTGTTATTAGGGTTTCATCAAGAGAACATCACTTCTATATTATAATTGTTTCACATCTAAAATAATTACCGCACACACCAAAGTCAGTTTATAAGGATTAAGTGCAATTGATATCGCTTTTATGTTCTTAGCCCACAAATATTTTCCTTACTAATTTGTTGCATGCTTACTAGGGGTGAGCAAATATCTCGAGATGCTCAAAATCCCGCCCGTCCCGCCCTAACCCGTCCCAAAAAGCCTGTCCCAAAACTGTGCCCAAGCCCTAATGGGCGGGACTTTTCTTCTCAACTAGGGCTAGGGACAGGGCTAGGGCTTTTTTACGAAGTACTAAAAGACCCGTCCCGTCCCTTTTTGTTAACTAATCAGGTATAAACTATAGTTAGTTAAGTTAACTTTAGTGATGGCTCGGGTTAAAGTTCCATTTGATCTGGGATTTGCATTTATAACTTGTTATGTCATAATTGTTGATGATTTTGTGTTAGAGTCTTGGTAAAACTTAGTTTTGGAGTCTTTGGTGAACTATTTTGAAGAACCAAGTAATGTGTTGAACTTGGTGTACTTACAAGTGACAAAATGTTTGAGTGATTTTGGTATTTTATGGTGAACTTTGTGGTATGTGTTGAACTTTGTTGTTGTTCTGTGTTTGGTTATGATTTAAGTAAATTGAGTATGATTTTTTTTTTTTTTGAACTTGGATGGGAATTTGGGTTTGTCCCATTTGTCCCTAGTCCCTGTAGGCCCGTGGCGGGCGGGCCTTTTCCTACTAGCTAGGGCTCAGGATAGCCATTAAGTGACCCTAGTTTTAGGGCTTGGGCCATTTTATAGAAAAAGCCCGCTCATCCATCTCATACTCAGCCCTAATGCTTACTATAAAAAATGACAATAATTAGAGTAAGAACTAAGTATGAAATAATATTTAGACAATACTTATATATATACACATAAACACATACATATATATGAGCTACTCAGAATCAACTCTGAAATTTGACAGAATTTTTTTAGTTGAACTTGAGCTGAGGTTTCCTATTGATCAAGCTGAACTCAAGCTTGAAAATAAACTCAGCTTGCTAGGCTTGTCAAGCTCTCTAAGGCCCATACTTTTATTCGGGCTCGGCCCATGGACCTTTCTATTATTGTAAATTGGAAGCATGGTCCAAATTGTCAATTAATCCATATAATTTGAGCTGCATTATAGTCAGGCCCACAGTAAATAAAGGCCACAAATATTTTAGGTACGTTTGAATTAATTAAATGTGAAATTACTTCAAATGTGATATTATAAATGATATGAGTTAAATAATCTAATATTGTGAGGTTCAACACTATGTACGTGTTGCATTACTACGAAATTCAACACTTTGTATCTTTCTGAATCGAGTTATTAATTCCAATACCAGTTCTTTGATAAGTAATTAGAGAGCGAATCCAGACTAATTATATAATTTCAATAATATTACTTACTAAAACTAATTGGTGATAGTAGGAACTTATGAGTAGCTCATTAAACTTATATACTATTTAAACTCTTTTAATATATTCGATGTGATACTTTTATTCACATCTAACCCATAACAATATGTGGTGGGAGAAATTTTACGTGTATGCAAAAACATGTGATATAATGTTATGTTACGAATTTTCGGACCACACAATAGTAAACTCCATGCAAACCATACTCTCGCTATCATCAAATCCATCTCCTATGGTTATGCAAAATTTGAACATATAGTGGTGGGAGAATGCTTTAAGTCTTAGTCTTAGCCCTTAGGTTGTGGTCCCATGATGGAAGAGCATTTAAATCCACTTTTGTCCTTCCATCCCATATATTTTTAAAAAAAACTTAATAACCACCTATCCCTTTCAAAATCCCTTGAATTGTAAATATATATTAATTGTTATTGTTGTATTATAGTTGAGGACTCGGCATGTCTTAGCTAGATGCAATGCAAGATATGGTTGGCCACTAATTCCTAAATAAAGTCTTATAACTTTAATAAATATATACTTTTTTTTTTTCGAATTGTTCTAGATCTCATCTGAATAATAACACTCCTTTTCATAACATATTTATTCCACGGCTAGACTAATGCGTACCGAATCAGTTTGTAAAAGATAAAACACTGATAATCAATATTTTTCTAGTTCCAAAATCTCAACGGAGAAAAATGGTTCATTCGTCTATGCAAATATTGTTTTCATTATAACCCTTTGTGAATATTTATGGTAGATTTTTATATTGTCAAGTAATGGGTAAAGTGTTGACCATGTATATTTTTTCATTCTCATGGTCACTAGTGGGGATTGAACCTCTAACATCTGGTTAAGAGATGAGGCGTTGAACCATCACACCATATTACATAGTTTATTTTTGCCAATATAAAGTGAGTAACTACTAACTAGTTATAATATTTAAAAAAAAAATATTACAATATTTCGACCCGACCCAGAAGGAGAACCCGAGAGGCTGACGTGGCAATGTCGGGAAGACAGATCCAACGGTTGTGATGGGGAAAGAATGAGGAAGGAAAGGCTGTCAGCCAGGTCATTCTATCTTTCTCCCGGTGGTAGAAATGATTCCACAAATCTTCATTTCAGTTGAATTTGAGTCTCATTTCATTTGCATTTCCAGATAAACCTCAGACGACTCCTCCCACTATATAAGCCACCCACCCACATTTTCGCTCCTTCCCAGTATTATTCTCCACCACTTCGGCTTGCACTAGAGACTCAGGGATTCCGTTCAACCCACAGTCTTTGGTGGTTGGCTGTGCTAGCTTTCTGACCTCGCCATTGTTTGTCTCTTCTTCGTCATCAAGGTTAGCTTCGATCTGACTGTCACTTGTAGCTCTCTCAAGCATTGTTGTAGATCGCTTGGATTGATTCCGCTGCATATCGATTCTGCTTCATTTTTTGGTAGATCAGCTCTTTTTTGGACGGCAGATCGATTGTTTGCCATATATTTACTGATTTTGAATTTTGTGATATTGCGTTTGCCGATCCGTTCGCTTGTTGCTCCCTCAGCGTTAGAGTAGCGTTGCTTTATTATTCTAATGTCCAGTGATGCGTTCTGGTTCTATAAAGAATTTGAATCCTAGGTTTTTACCTCTTTATAGTTTTGATTATTCTCTTAAGAATCAGAGTCGTGTCTAATTCGATCTACTTACGCATATCTTGATCTTTCTAGATTTACTGTTGAGTGTGCTTCGCCTTAATATGGGAAATGTTTAGGCTAAAATTCATCCCTAGCTAATGAAAGGAGAAACTAGAATATGCATCAGTTCGTGTAAATTGTGACACTACCTCTATGAATTAATGAGTAAACTAGTTGAAGATGGTTCTGTTTGAATAATATGAAATGGATCTGCTAAACACAGACCATGCGATACTAGTTAAGGTAGAGTTATGATACATTTTGAACTGAAATCTTTGTTCCTACACTGGCGAGAAGACTGTGGCATGTCTATTTCTTGTATGTATATATGTGTGTGTATTTGAACTTTAACATATCTGTTGTACTTTTGTAGGTTTAGTAAAAAATGGCTGATGCCGAGGATATTCAGCCACTCGTTTGCGATAATGGAACTGGAATGGTGAAGGTGAGGGGCCACCTTGTATATTTGACAAAATGGATTCAAACCATTCATGTATTCTCTTTGGTTATAGCAATGTTTGATGGAAGCTTTTGTTGCTGGTTTAGGCTGGGTTTGCTGGTGATGATGCACCCAGAGCAGTCTTCCCCAGTATAGTTGGAAGACCCAGGCACACTGGTGTCATGGTTGGTATGGGCCAAAAGGATGCTTATGTTGGTGATGAAGCGCAATCCAAAAGAGGTATCCTTACCTTGAAGTATCCCATCGAGCACGGTATTGTTAGCAACTGGGATGACATGGAGAAGATTTGGCATCACACTTTCTACAACGAGCTCCGTGTTGCTCCAGAAGAGCACCCTGTTCTTCTTACTGAGGCACCTCTTAACCCTAAGGCCAACAGAGAGAAGATGACCCAAATCATGTTTGAGACATTCAATGTCCCCGCCATGTATGTTGCCATCCAGGCCGTTCTTTCTCTGTACGCCAGTGGTCGTACTACAGGTTCGTGCAGTGTCAAATTCAACTCTTCCCGATCTGTTTCTTGATCTAAAATCTGATTTGTCTCCTCAAACTGTTCTTTAATTGACAGGTATTGTGCTGGATTCTGGTGATGGTGTGAGTCACACTGTGCCTATATACGAGGGTTATGCCCTACCCCACGCCATCCTCCGTCTGGACCTTGCTGGGCGAGACCTTACTGATTCGTTGATGAAGATTCTTACTGAAAGAGGGTACATGTTCACCACCACTGCCGAACGGGAAATTGTCCGTGACGTGAAGGAGAAGCTTGCATACGTTGCACTCGACTACGAGCAGGAGCTGGAAACATCAAAGAGCAGCTCCACAGTGGAGAAGAACTATGAGTTGCCGGATGGACAGGTGATCACCATTGGTGCTGAGAGGTTCAGGTGCCCAGAGGTTCTCTTCCAGCCATCATTGATTGGAATGGAAGCTGCTGGTATCCATGAAACCACCTACAACTCCATAATGAAGTGTGATGTAGATATCAGGAAGGATCTGTACGGTAACATCGTTCTCAGTGGTGGATCCACCATGTTCCCCGGTATTGCTGATAGGATGAGCAAAGAGATCACTGCTCTTGCCCCGAGCAGCATGAAGATTAAGGTGGTTGCACCACCAGAGAGGAAGTACAGTGTCTGGATCGGTGGTTCCATCCTTGCTTCTCTCAGCACCTTCCAGCAGGTACCTTATTACACTAAATTTCTCTGCCTTGTATCATCAATCAGTCACATCCGAGTTCGTTATGGAAACAGTTGAACATTTTTGGTCATTGACTCATCGTATGATGTTAATATTGCACTATTACACTATATTTCTCTGCCTTGTATCATCAATCAGTCACATCCCATTTTGTTATAGAAATAGTTGAACATTTTTGGTCATTGACTCATTGTATGATGTTAATATTGCAGATGTGGATCTCAAAGGGTGAATATGACGAGTCTGGTCCATCGATCGTCCACAGGAAGTGCTTCTAAATGTCGACCCAGAATCGGTTTGGGGAATGGATGGTGAGTTCATTTTTTTTATTCTAAGTTGGGTGTTATTTTTTTTCCTATCAAGTGTATTGTGAACTTAGTATGGATGGTTGTGCAATGAGGTCACAGCTGTGATTTTATTATGACCATAAATACAATGGTGTATTTATCCTTAGCCTGGAACGATTCTCCTTTTCTTTTTAGGAGAAATGAAATGTTTGTAGCAATTCAAGATATTCTTCTATTGTTATACTTTTTTTGGGGCAATTTTTATTTGAATGCCTCTGTTGTATCATATATATTGTCAATGATGTCACTGCTGCTTAATTTGGTAGCTTTGCCATGTAAATGTACTCAATTGTGGTGCGGGTCTGTTGCAGTTATGCCAAATATCATATTGTACGGTTCACGTTGAGTAGTAATAATATGGGGTTAAGAATCTAAAACTTGTATGAAGAGGTAATGTTGTGATTCGGTATTTTAACTTTTTTTATTTTATATTTTTTGCCAAAAAGAAAAACAAATTTTTGTTGTAATTTTATGTTTGAATTATATAAAAAAAGAATTGTTGTTTTTTAATTTTTTGTGTTAAAATTAACGGAATAAAAATATATTTTTCCTAATATAACT
Source organism: Clarkia xantiana subsp. parviflora (assembly GCA_036873135.1). Classification (NCBI taxonomy): domain Eukaryota; kingdom Viridiplantae; phylum Streptophyta; class Magnoliopsida; order Myrtales; family Onagraceae; genus Clarkia; species Clarkia xantiana. The sequence goes on from JAPTYO010000003.1 coordinate 20,030,043, forward strand.
ATATATAAGTAATAAATCTTTGGAAAAATAATAATATTGTTTTACAATAAAAAAACTGAGATATCAAATTATTGTATATATGTAACATATTTTTGAAGCACGTCATTTGGTCCACGTGCTTCAAATCAAAATAAAAAAGAATATTGGCACCGCTAATGGATGGAAAATTGTTTGAGGTGATATTTGCAAATAATAAATATATATGATAAGACAGGAGATGAAAGAAAATAATGTGATTGAGCAAATGGATATAAGTATATAACATAGGAGATTCAAATGAAATGATGGTGATTAAAGCATACAGAGGGAAGAGGCATTTGAAAAACCTAAAAAGGGAGGGCCAACTAAAACCTCCTGGAAATGCCACTGATCATGGAGGTTTTTCTTTTGATATGAACTGTAAAATCATAATCTACACATGTCTTCTTCTTTCGTTGTACTTTGAAAATATAGCTTATAGAACATACCATTTTCCTTTAAAAAGAATTAGAGAATAGTTTTGAAAATTTCAAAATAGTTAATATTTTAGTAAATTATATTTTAAATTTAATTATTTTTTTAAAATAAATAAAAAAGGGAAACAAGGTATATTTATAAATAAAAAATAAAATAAAAATAACTTAGTTATTTAAATATTTCTTAATTTTTATGAATTATAGAATTTTTTTATTGTTTAATCAATATTTACACGTTTTTCTTAATTTTCAGAATTTAATTAATTTTTAAACAAAATTTACTAAATTTTAATTATTTAGAACTTTTTAAAATTATTCTCTAATATTTTATAATATATATATATATATATACATTTTACTTAATAATTTTTATTTTCTTTTGAAATTTGTAACTATTTTTATTAATGTATAAGCCTATAAAGGCGAACCGTCTTTTTTTTTTTTAAATGTTTAGCACTAGCAAACAACATTTTGAAATGACAATCAAATAAAATATGTTGTATCATTGGATCATATGACCTAAATATGTGGCACCATTGAAACTACAACCCTAGAATTTAACAACAATAATAAAGTAAAACCTCTCAAACAAAAACATTCTTCTCTCAACTAGATGTATCGAATTCAAACACTGCCAACTACTGAGAATGAAAAAATATTCATGCTCAGCATTTTACCCCTTACAGACTGACTCAGTGCGAGTATCGATTATTCAGCGTGAAATAATCATGATATGAGTTGATAGCCCTTAGTCACCTCCTTCCTAGCTACAATTTCAAAACAATACAATCATAGAGGTAATGGAGAAGACACTGCTTCCTTAACCAGGAAAGGCATAATAATAGGTTTCGTCGGAGCAGGAAGGCGACCAATACTGTCGACTTTGTCCATCTGTTTTGGCGGTGGCCGAGCCGGCTTTGGTAGCAACCGTCCTTTCTTCTCGAACCATTCTGGCTTCAGCAATGCCTTCAAACCCAACTTATTGTAATACACTCTTCTTACTGAACCACCTGCTGCTTCAACTGCTTCTCTTGCCCTAACTGTCACCCTCGACACCTGTAATAACGTCCCGAGTCTTTTTTTTATTACGAATCATGAACAAGATAGTAACTTTGATCATTAGAATTGCTGAACATCCGTAATCATAATGACCCGGGTGGCGAAAAACACGGTATTTGGCAAAAAGCTGGGAAAATGGATGGTCATGACAGTTACAAGACATCTGGAGAAGTAGAAGAAGCACTTCATGGCAACCACATTAACAAGATAGAAACTTTCCTCATAAGAATGGGTGAGCATCCGTAATCTTAATGACCCGGGTGACGAAAAACATGGTATTTGGCAAAAAGCTCGGAAAATGGATGGTCATGACAGTTACAAGACATCTGGAGAAGTAGAAGAAGCATCCACATTAACAAGATAGAAACTTTCCTCATAAGAATTGTTGATCATCCATAATCTTAATGACCCGGATGACGAAAAACATGGTATTTGACAAAAAGCTCGGAAAATGGATGGTCATGACTGTTACAAGACATCTGGAGAAGTAGAAGAAGCATCCACATTAACAAGATAGAAACTTTCCTCATAAGAATTGTTGAGCATTCGTAATCTGAATGACCCGGGTGACGGAAAAAATGGTATTTGGCAAGAAGCTCGGAAAATGACAATTACAAGACAACTGGAGAAGTAGAGAAGCACTTCATGGCAGCCAAATTAGAATACGGATATGCAGTTTGAACTTACCTCGAGATGAATAGGCCATTGGATCTGTTCACAACCGCGACCCATTAACCTCACTCCATCTTTGATCTGCTTCCCTATTGCTGCGGTATCCTGTTGTCATAGAAATGGGTTAGATGTGAAGCTTCACCAAGCCTATAAGAAGATACAGAAGCCGAGTCCATCAGTATCCAAGAAATAGCATTACCTTGAGAATTTTCATTGTAATCAGTTCAGATGAATCTATCTTTCCAGCATTTATGAGCTTTGCTATTTTTCCTAATCCAACTGGCTGTCAGATCAGATCAGGTATACATGAGAAAAGTATATTTGCAAACAAAAGATAGGCTGCTATTCGAAAAGCTGTAAATTCAATGAAATGATTGCATAAACAAACCGTTAATATAATGTAATAGGATATATGCTTCGGAGTTAATTATTCAGAAGGAAGAATCAAGGGGAGTGATAGGGAGTATTGAGATACTGTAATGTTTCACTGAAAATGTGAAAATGTTTCACTGAAACAGAAAAGCATTCGACTACTAAATGGATGGACCGAGCTCATTGTATTTCCTTAACAGTAATTGGCCCTCTAACATCAGCTAAGTCTTGGCCCAAAAAAAATAACATCAGCTAAGTCACTATCCCCCAAACGCACTTTCACCCAATTCACATACTAACTTTATCACTTTTACAGTTTCATTGGTAAATAAACATGCGGAAACTATTTCCTGCAATTCAAATAGTCTCCAGAGCATCACTATAGCTTTAGTTGGGATAAGAAACATCGCACTCGCATCTAGAAAGCTGTTGTAATAGTCGTATTATATTTTTATCAAAGCTACATAAGAAGGCATAGCCTTGTCAAACAGGTCCTTAATGCAAATCACTCCAGTTGGTTCCAAACTGTCAATTGAACAAAATAGCCTTACATTCATATCAACTAGCATCAACACAAACTGTCTTCTTGACACTAGACCTCATTTCGTACTCTTACCCTGCTAAAACAGCTGACCTGTTGTATGTCACTGAGTTGAAAGACAAAACTGAAAGGATGTTTTCCAAAGAAGGGATGGATAGAGCTGTTATTTCATTCTGTAAAGTGAACTCCCTCTTTTGGAGGTAAACCAACTTGAATTCACAATTTAGCCAAAATGAGAAAATCTCATTTGCAAGACTAGAATATAAATGCACAAGCTGGATGATCGTAAATATTGTAACTTGAGAAAGCTAAACGATGTAAAAGACCATCAATTGTCAATTGCCAATGTCAGCGTCTTCACCAATTGATTGAATCAGTAGAGCTATATCTATATCAATGAACAATCAAATGGAATTCATACATCAACAATGTGGAGAAAGACGAGGAGCTGACCTGAAAGGTGAGACTAAATGGGTTTTTGAAGCCTCGTTTGGGCAAACGCCGCCTCATCGGAGTCTGACCACCCTCGAACCCAAACTTCATGGTCCCCCTTGCCTTCTGTCCCTTGTGCCCACGACCCGCCGTCTTACCAAGACCCGACCCGATTCCGCGCCCCTTTCTCTTCTTCTGCTTCCTCGGCATCTTGTCTCTCAAATCATTCAAGGCTAGAAGACTATAAGATCTGACCATGTCCCTGAGCCCAACCCCATTGGACGGCGACACAGATGGAGTGGAGAGCGCAGGGCGGAGGTAGGAGATCGGTTGGGTGAATGGAGTGGGATTGAGCAGCCGATTCGTGAGGAGCGAACACAGTCTTCTGGCGATCATCGTTATGCGTCACCAATTGAAATGATGAATTTGATTCTACTTTTAATTCTACTTCGAGTGGAGAATTGAAATTAGGGTTTTGCTGAACAGGAAACACTGGAAACTGCAGAGTGCAGAGCGCGGGTGACGACGACGATGCCTCACCCTGGTTTGGTCCCTTACCGAAAATTCCATCCGAAACTATCAGTCCGACTTTTTTAGTTAGGGCAAATCACCACTTTGCTCCCTATTGTTTGGACATTTTTCAGTTTTTCCCCATAGAGCTTATTTGTTTTCAAGTTTTATCCCTTTTATGTTTTTTAGAAAAAAGAATGTGTTAATAGTGGATTTTTCTACTATGCTTTGGGAGCACCATACTTTTGGTTTTTTTAATACTATGGTGGACTTAATTGTAACAAAACTAAAACTTTAAAAGTATGAAAAAGTATGAATTTTTTTAACTACACCTAAGATGTGTGTCATACAATTAATAATATCAATTTCCCTATGGGGTTCACCTTTAGGGCAATTAGAAAAATAAAAAAATTAGTGGCAAAAACATGGTGCTCCAAGAGCATTGTAGAAATGTCCGTTAATAGTGGAGACCTTAGTTCATCCCGCTATATAATGTTATCTATTTTGTTCAATTACAACCATATCATATATTTAAACAATTAGTGGATGCATTAACTCTGTTAAAGTAGCACCGCCAACAACCTAGTATATTTAAGAAGTTGATCAGTTAGAAACCAACTCTCATATCTCTTTATGTTTAGACAAAACCGAATGTTGTAATTTCTAATATGCTTGTGAAATATATTGCTTATGCTTTATTTTGATTACTATGAACAAGGAAAGAGTTAACTGTAACATAAGTAAAATTTTAAAAATATAAATTTTCTTTAACTACACTTAAAATTTGCATCATACTATTATTAATGAAAATTTCCTTATATATTTCATTTTAAGGTAATAGTAGAAAAAAAAAGTACCACTTGTGAAGCATAATAGAAAAATCTCCAAATATTTAACATCTATATATATATTTTCTGAATATTTTTTGGCTGAAATAAAAAGGAATGGGCTAGTAATGGCGACCCTAAGCCCATCCCGCTACGTAATGTCCGAGCTTTCGTGTTCAGTTTGCGAGCATATCATACTTATGAACAACCAGCGCATGCACTGGCCCCATCAACGTAGCACCACCAATAGCCTAGTATAGTCGAGAGGCCGGCCCGTTTGGTACGAGTCTTCCTTTCCCCAGGAAATGATTTTAATCAAGTCGTTGGGGGATTCGAACTCGTGACTCTGGAGCCAAACCACATGGGAGTCAGCGCTCTCAACCACTAGACCACAACTGCTGGTGGTCAGCGCCCTAAACCCTAATTTTAATATATGTTACAAGTGAGCCCGACGCGATCGGGCTTGAGCCTAACTGAGTCATCGGTCGGTTTTAAGGCCCATGCCAGCTCGTTCAAAGGTAGCGAGTAGGTTTGGATGGAGACCCAGACTCGTTACCCCTCTCAATTTGGATTCAACGAAGTCTTAATCGGCTAGGGTTTTCAAACCAAGCCCCAATTCTACTATAACTTAACTGAACCGTAATTCGACTGGGTCTCAATTCAGAATTACAATGTCTCAATGCATATACATTTTATTCAGCACAGCCAAGTAAGTTTAAAAATGTCATCAAGCTGTCACAACATGTCTTCAAACACTCAAAAAGATATCAGTCAGTGTCTATACCAGGAATATGAAGTTCTTGACCATCTGAGATCAACATATCATTTAGGGTTAGCAGAAGATTCTTGCTGCTGCTGCTGCTTCCATTGGTCAGGGGTGACGGCTTTTCGGATAGAAAGTGCATGAATCTGTTTCATCTCTTCCCCGAGTGCTGCATTCACCATCCGGTGCCTCTCCAGCAGCCTCTTCCCTTCAAATTGTGCTGAAACTATCTCCACCACAAAGCTCGCGCCACACCTGAAACCGCCATTGTTACAGAACACTAAACACAGCAAACAAACAAGTTGGTTTAGAGAGAATCTGATTGAAATCAGAAAAGATTAGAAGAATACCCTCCAGATGTGTCGATTACTTCCTGCAAACCATGGAATAAATGAGACATGTATCATTAATTGATCAAAAGAGTTGGATAAGTAATTTGAAATATAGATGCAGAAACAGAGAAGCACAGAGTTCAGGCTAATCTTAACTACATGATAATAATTGCACTACATTAAAACTAGTCCCTTTATTTACCAGTCATGTGCATGAACACTAACTACAATAGGCAAAATTTATTAGGGAATATGGATACAACCATTAATTACTTGGGCCACAAGATTCTAGTTTGTACTAATTTCACCTGGTATGGTACGGGCAAAGCTGCTTCATTAGCAAAGGGTAGCCATGAGAAGATGATTATAAGTTTACACCTTACATTGTGTGTCTCTTTGATGATAAAGTGAAGGAGTAACATAAATGCCAGAGCACTCAACAACCGAAATTACATTCTTGCACGTTTTTCAAACCAAGAGAAGGGATAATCACTTTAACAAAATTTAGTGATGAAACACTCTTTTTTTCAGACCAAGTGTCTTGAGCTGCTCTTGAACCAAATAACCTCCTCCAGTAAATCCAGATAATTGAAGATAAATGATATTATGGAACTGTGGGTCTTCCGGGAGCAGCTCATTACCCCAAGCTCTCATTTTTAGTAGAACACTGCCTCACTCTAGCAAAAGTTATTAACAGAAAATCTAATCTATGTATACATGAAGAAAATAACCCTAGTATTGTACAAGAGACGTATCATCTCTATCAAATCCGAAGGATTTCACAATTATATCAAGTAATACCAAGAGACTTTTAGAAGATTGGGAAACTTGTGCAGTGACTACAACAACCAATTTGCAGGCATGAGGATTAATAGAAATAGATATCTCAGTGTTGAATCATAAAAAAAATGGCAGCAAAAATTAGTTCTGGATAAAAGCAGCAAGGTTTTAGTATCATCGTTTTGAGTATATTCCATCTGCTAATTGCTTAAAACGAAAGCAAGCATAATATGCCCCAATCGAGAAAATTAGGGTTTCTAATTGATTAGTAGAGATCAAATTAGAAGAACAGAGACAAATTAACACACGAACGAAACCACGATCGAGACTGATGTGTTCATCGAATCAAAACAATTATATATAGAATCTGTATATAGTACGATGAAAAGAGCAGCAGCAACGATTGACTTACCAAATACGAAGGATTCATCTTCGAAGTCAGTGAAGATTCAAGCTGCTCCTTTGTAACTCCCATCTTTCTCTCGCTCTCTTACCCACAGTGACAGACTGACTGCTCCTCTTCTACAGTTCCACTTCAACCGCAAACCAGAGCTGTTATGGCGGCCATCGGCGTTTTTAGTTCTGATGATGATCAGTCACAAGCAGATCATTGTGGGCCTTTATTTACAGTGGGCCTCACTGTAATGTGGCCCAAATTATATTATAGGAATTATATTGACAAGCTTAGGCCTCACTATTTATATTATATATATATATATTATATAATAATAATATACATGTATATAATTAATAATTATATAAATATATATAAATTCACGAAAATATAAAGGACCAGGCCGAGCCATACACAATTAAAACATTTGGCTTTAAATAAGTTCACAAAAGGACATCATTACAAAATAATCGAAAAGGAAAAACCACATGAAGATAGTGACACCCTACCCTCTATATATATAAGAACAATATATATGTTATGTATATAATAATTGAAAGTGAAACTAAAACAGTGCAGTGCACTCATATTCATATTATATATATATATATATAGGGTCGGCCCCTGAACAATTTATGAAATAATCGAGTCATATTTCCACCCTCTTCTTAGGTCAACAGCTCCTAAAGTCAACTTTCTATGGAATACCTTTTGAACTCTCCATCGGTGGTGGATATCGACATAAAATATATGATAGAAATTTATTTTAGGGTTACTAGGTTTTTTTTTGGTATAATATAATTTGAGGTACGTTGTCTTTTGAAATAAATTTTATTTTATCTATTTTTAAGCAACACATTTTTAAATATGGTGTCTTTTAGTGGTGTATCGGTTAGCAAGTTGCTAATTTTTGTCGTTAACTATCACGTGACTTTCTTTTACATTATTCAGTTTAGTTCATATAACATATTCCTAATTATTATTATTTTTTAATAATTTAGTCTATAAAGTTATTCCAATCGGACTCCTAGCTCGGTGAGCCTAGTTCAAATCGAACCCGAATCGGACTATATGAATTGAGACCCAGCTAAAGAAACGAAATCTAATATATTCTATAGAGGTTACTCAAAATAAGAAGGTAAGGAACTATAGGGAGCATAAAATGAAAAGGTAACATTAGATAATACGTACGAATCCCTCAACTTGAATGGGTTCATAGAATTTGAAAAAATAAAACAAGAATATAAAACACATGTGAAATTAAGATCTCTCTTTCCCGACAAGACACTAAAGCAACATCAAAAGATATCGAGTGTAGATACAGATAGACGATGCTTTTACATTTCCAACTATATAATGATAATGATAATGATATTGCATTGCATTATTAGTTGGCGCACACAAATCTATAGTACTGTGCAACACCTGAACACTGAACAGCAAACATCCGATCCCTTCTTATCCATTTGCGGCCGCCAGAAAGCTTTTTGGTTTTCCTCTAAATGGATTAAATAAAATGGAAGGTTAAAAACCTAATAACAATCTTAATAAGTAATAACAATAATCTTAAGTTGCGATTTGTTTTCTTTTTCTTTCATGTTCTGATTCAATATCTAAAGTATTAAATTAATGGTTTTACTTAGGGGTGACAGCGGGTCACGGGTCATCCATGACCCGCGGGCCCGCCCCGATTTTGATCCGTTAACCTGCGATCTGTGACCCGTGGGGCGGGTACAGTTTTGGGGTCGCCCCGCCCCGTTGACCCGCCCTGCTCCGTATGTGGATAATTTATATATATATTACATGTATTTATATAAAACTATATAGGTAACATAATACATAGTAAAAATAATTAGGATTTGTGACTTGTATTTGAATTTAAATTTATTATTTGTGATTTAAATTTTAATTTGAATTTGTATATGGTAAATATAGAATTTAGAGTTTAAATTGCTAATAATATATTATGTACCACTAATAGATGACCAGCGGATCGACCCGCCCGCCCCGCGAACTGTGTGGGGCGGGTACGGGTCGACCATCTCGACCCGCGGGGCGGGTACGGGGCAAGCAATACCCGCCCCGCCCCGTTGACAACCCTAGTTTTACTTTTCTGTTTGATTTGACATTAATATCGACGTTTACAAAAATAAAAACATGTTACAGATTCCATTTTTCTTAAGTATCAAATTTGTTTCTCATATTTTAAATTTCTTTAATTCTGAAAAAAAAAAAAAAAAACTTGTTCTATACTGAATTGCAACAACAAAAAAATGAAACAAAAAAGTTCTCATGTATTTTTAATAATAAAACAGATAAATACTTAATTAATTAACAGAAATATGGAAATGGAATTTTTGTTAATTTCATTGTAATAATTTTTGTGAAACTCTGCGAGTAATCCATATCTTCTCGTATCTTCAGTCAATATAACAATTTTCAAACCAAATTATTTTGTTTTTTTATCACGGGACTCTTTTAATTAAAAAGATTAAATTAAGCTTTCACCTAGTGCCTAGTGCCTCCACATCACCAGCCACGTCACTGCCAACTCATCAAAGTGGCACTGCTACAGTATTTGCTACAGTAAATGGCACTGTAAAATTGGCACTTTCTCCAGTAGTGGAGGCCAAGTTCCACTTCTACAATGGGACCCACATAATTTCATAATTCAAATATAATTTTTGCATTATATATAAATTATATATCATTATATATAAATTATATATTCATATTTTTTTACAAATACGGACATGAATAAATAATGAGATTCAAGTATTAGATGTTTTAATTAAAAAAAAATAGGGAAAAATATATACAAAATTATAAAAATGTAATTGAATTTTTTAATAAAAATTTACATTCTATAGGGATAAGAAAATAACCGGTCCGGTCGGTTCGGAGCTGGTATAGACTGGACCGGTTCCAAACAGACCAATTATGCGAGAGGAGAACCAGACCAAAAACCAGTAATATACTTCTCAAAAAATTGATTTTTGACTGGACCAGACTGTTTTGAACTGGTTTTTAACTGAATCAGTTTTGTCGGAGGATCGGTTTTTCGTTTTTTTTAATTAGGGTAAATTTGTATAGGAAAATGGGTCGGACCAGTTTTGAACCGAACCAGACATTTTTTACAGTTCCAGTCCAAAATCGGTCCAGAATTCTTAGTGCTAATTTCAAATTCAGTCCAGACCGGACCATACTGTTTTAATTAGTACCAATCCAGTTCGGAACATATTCGGGCCCGACCGGTTCGTGCATATCCATAGTTCTCTATTGTCAATTCATTGCAATAATTATACGTTACTTGACCAAGGTAAAATTACTATTAGGTGCAGTCCCCATGGGCATGCAGAATGATTGATAAGTATAATTGTTGGTATAATAACATTGATCAATTAAATTCATTGAATCTATTATTTCACCATAATCAGTGTATATCTGTTATACGTTAATTGACATATATTAATTCAACATCATCAACATATTCACGTTTATGTACATCCATGATCATATTAGTAAATTGATTATTGCATTAATCATGTGTTTTTATATATGATTTTCAATATATGTAAATTAGAAATATATTATATATACATCATTGTAAAAGTATAATTTTTATAATAATTTATCGTAAAAGATATATTTCTTTCATATAATAATATAATATAATATAATATAATATAATATAATACGTAAAATATATAAAAATATATATGCATTAAAATAATATAATATTTTGTAGTAATTATTTTCCATATTTAATAATTTGAAATGTTATACTATTTCAAAATTTAGAGTTAACGGTTATTCAACATGGTAACATATAAACAAATTAGATATGGAAATTTCGAAATTGATTCAAAGTTAAAAAGTAGTAATTTTGGTTCGTGTCGTTATTTATGTTACATAACATTCAAAATGACTGATTACGGCTCTTGTCTATCTGACTTAGCGTAACCGAATATATATACAATCAAAGAGATGAGCAACACAATCGAATAAAATAATATTAAAAAGTTGGCACCGACATGAACAGTAACTTGGGGGTTCCTACTAGTAGGCACTGTCTCACTTCACTATTCACTCAATAATGGCAAAACAGTAATATTAGTAATCCTAGTCACGCCTAGTGGCGCCTAGTCAGCGTCCAGTGGCAAAAATTGGAACTAGGCACTCCCATTTTGGAACAAGGCACTCCTATTGAAAATGCAAGTGCCTATTTAATCATTATCAGTAGGGACCAACAGTAAATGGCACTAGGCACTAGGCACTCTCTACAATAATAAATTTACAACATGGAACTAGGAACTAGGCACTTAGTCAAATGATTCGTTCAAAATTCACCAAATATACCCACAAATACCATGTGGATAGTTTAGACTTTAGATTTGAATATACTATGATAGTATGATACAAAGATGTCCATTCCTTTTAGTTTTATTACAAGATTTTAAGGCGCGTGAATGGAAATGCATATCCTTCGTTCGATCTAATTATTTAGTTAGTTGCTTCACCCTCAGCTCCCATTTACCTTCCCATATGCTTCACCTGCATGTGCGTGGTTTGAATGTCACCATCTATCTATATGTTGCCATGTCCTTTTATTCCGCATTATCCTATCATCATTTGAGAATGTCTTTTCTTTAGGTCACATCTCTTAAATCTAGTAGTTAAGAGTTTTAATTTTCATATAAACTTTTTATTTGTGTTTTTTGCGGTGACCTAATTAAAATATTATGTCATGTATAATTTACATATCACATCAGACATATAATACGACGAGTAAAACTGTACGAAATAGACCGATCTCTTGACTATACTATATTGTTCGCGTGAGACTATATTAACGAGTAAAGTGCATGTGCCAAGTTACATAGTGAGATGAGTTTATAATCGTCATTACAGTAACGAGATTAATTAGCTAATAGACATTTCATTTTCTTGCGGAAGAAAACACAATTCTCGAATGACCTATGACATTTATTTTACCACAAAAAGACCGTTCTTTGGTGCATAATAAACTTTGCATGCATGCATTCTTTTTACTCATTTGGTTATTAATATTTGCTCAATATGATTAAATTGTGATTTTGTTTTGTATGTTGTTATTTGGTTCTTTAGTCGTAATTATATGGTAACTTTTATGTTTGGTTGTTAGTTTTGTTCTTTATGTTTAAAAATGTGCTTATATGATAACTTTTATTTTTTTTTATATTCTAGTTCTTTATATTTCAAAATGAGATTAAATTGTTCTTTTTTTTTTAATTTAGTCTATTATATTAATCCAAATGTAATTCAATAGTCATAAAATGACAGATTTAAGTATATATCTAATCTCACCTCCAAAATTAGCTGAAGTGGAAAGATTTCATTGCTATTTAATCAACCAAAATAAGTATTGATTAATGAATCTCCGCAGTTTACGGATTATTGTAAACAATATGGGGGATTAGAGGGTAAAGGTGTAGGCTATATAGCCCAACTAAAAGACATACAATAATTGCACATATACTATTTCTATATATATATATATATGATAAAAATGTTTGTTTTCTGCATAAATTGTGCAACTCAATTACACTTTTGAAGTATGATAATACTAAAAAACTTTAACTAGTTTATAAACGGTATCTTTTGAGTGGCTCGTTAATTGTGATGTCCTCCCGTCCTGTTTTATAATAGTAGTCAAATGAGTAGCCATCAGTTCTATTTGAACTATGGTAAAATTCTCCTTTAAAAAAAGTTGAGGCGAGGTGAGTAAATAAAAACTCATTGTTACTAACCAAGTGATAGTCTGATACAATATGATGTTCGCAAACATCAGTTTGAAATAGTGCGTTAAAATATGGATAAGATTATATCGAAAATCTTCGTTTACATGTTCAAACTTAAAAAACGGTTGGTCAACTAATACGTCTTATTTCATAACAAATTCTAATGTGATTTTTTTTTCATATATTATCCACACATAATGCAATCATTTTCAGGAGCTTAGCTTGATTTAAAAGAACGGTGGAGATATCAAAAGGAAGTCTAAATGCAATACTCTACATCAATAAGCCACCCTTAGTATAATTATTAATTAATATCTAAAAAAGCTAGTATTTGCTATTATTATTACCGATGAGTGAAGTTTCTAAATGTGAAATTTTCAATAAAAGTATAAAAGAGAAAGTGAATAAACAAATGTATTGGTTTTTTTTTTTTTAAAACAAAGTACTTTTTATATAAGTTTCACATCCCGTTTGTGAGTTGGTTAAGTTGATTGGTGGACTAATTTATAAGTGGCTTTCCTCTTCAGAGTCCTCCAATTAATTTCAATCACCCACGGCTTCATTCATTTGTCTGCGATACGCAAATCTCAACTCAACTTACTCATTCTTTATCGTTAATTAATTCCTCTTAGTGATATTTAATTTAAAGAATAATTGCAACTACACAATTTTCTCTAAAAATAAAATAAATTATGATAGCCTCTTTTCAATAATGTTGAGAAGTAATTGAAAAACGAGAGCATGTTTCTTAAAGTATGGATACTCAAAATCTTTTAATTGCTCTATGAATATAGAGATGCCTACACATAAAGGTAAAAAACAATGCAACAAGATCAAGTGAATGTCCTACTCTCCTTGGACATATATGTACAATTACTTTACCTATCTAGCTAGCTTAACAATACTCTAATTTTCTTCTTTGCCCTATTTTAGGGCTCCCTAATTGCCGTCGCCGCGGTAATTACGCACGAAATCTTCGGGTTCTAGTGGCAGGATGCTAATCACATGAACTGAAGGAGGTGGTGGTGGTGGTGGATGAGGACATGAGGCGACAACCTGGCTCGACGAGCTATAACTAGCTACGATCTTTTGACATGTCTCAATGAGGCAGTGCCTACATGTAGGGCATGAGGAGTGCGAGCTAAGCCACTTGTCGATACACCTGACATGGAAACCATGGTTGCACTTAGGCAGAAGGCGGACCCGCTCGCCCTGAGTGAACTCAGAGAGGCATATCACACACTCAGAGTCAAGTCCAGGCAAGTTAAGTTCCGCTGAATAACTCACAACGGGAAAAGTCTTCAGGGCCTTCCTCTTAACTCCGGTATTAGCGAGCCTAGCAGATGTGGCGTGACTGGGCCCTGACGATGAGTCAGAGGCTACAAGGCTTGAACATCTAAGAGCGCACCGGATGATCGAGTTCAACCCTAAGGAGCATATTAACGCGCATAACAACACCGACAAGACCATAACAACATTGGAGTCGAAGCTGTTGTCTGATCCGTAGGATTCGGGGGAAGATGGTGTGTCGTGGCCGGTCGAGGGCGCCGGTGATGGGTTAACTAGGAGCAATCTTCTTGAGTAAAATTCACCCACCAATTCTTGAAGTTGTGTAGTAGGAGTCATGATGTGTAATAGATGAATAAGGGTTGTATTTTGTTGTGGAATTCAATATATTTTCAAGTGGAAAGCATTGAGGGTCCTATTTATATGAAATTAGTGTACAATTTTTTTTTTTTGGCCAATGTGTACAAGTGTTGAACATTGCTTTTCCATGGAAATATGATTGTACTTTTAGGAAATTAAATAAGATATAATAATTAATTTCTTAGCTTTAGTTAGGAGTGATAGTGGGAATATTGTGAGAGGAGGTAATTAATTATTTATGTTTTTTTTTACACATTTTACATCTTTATATTTTTGTTAGCCAACATGTATGGATCCTCCACCCAACCCCTTTACCAGTGATGAGTGGGCCTTTCCATATAGAGATGGACCCATGTAACCACTTTGTGCGCGGGATGATGTGCCACATGGTCATGGGCCCCCAAATTAATAGAGGTTTAAATATTAATTGCATTATTGCTATGCCAACTACTAGAGTGCTAATTAAACTTTACTATATTTATTTATTAATCTTTATGCAAAATTAGTACAACAATTATTTTATGTTTTTTTGTTCTGAATGAATATAGAAGGGATTCATATTTTAAAGATTTATTATTAAAAATTATGTACGGAAATAATCACTTTTGTAATTTTGTTATCTAAAAAATTAAATCAATAAAATTTACCTTTTTATATTATTCTTTTTCCTTTTTTTTTTTTGAAATTTTATAAATTTATAAAAATAATAATTCTAAACTAATTTTGTGCACAAAAAATACAAAAAATATATTTTTGTATAAAACTCTTAGTTTTTTATCCTTAAAGTTTTCTTTTTTATCTGTAAAATAATATTTTACACAACTTTTATGGTTTTTTTTTTTTAAACTTTAGAATTTTTCGTTATTTTTCAGAATAAAATAAGCATAAAGCGTAAAATGCTAAAAATAGTCATTTTATTTTTTTCTAAAGCAATTGATAATATGCTTATAGTAAAGAGACGCTGATTTGGATGGCCTCGTCGAATGATTGGGCTCTAGTGTGCGATTTAACTTTTAAGCCTTTAAATTTTCAACCGAAAAAAAAAAAAAAACAAACTTTAAGCCTTTAACACTTGGCAAGGAGAGACGAGAGAGTGTGTTTTATTTGTTTTCCTTTTTATAGTTGTTTATTATTATTATTATTATTATTATTATTATTAAACTGTAATCTTTTCGATTTCAGTTGATTATTTATTTGGTTATTATTATTTATATTTGTTAATAGTATTTTTTATTCAAATTTGTCAAAAAAGAAATTAAACATTTTGGAATGTTAGATATTTTGTCTACATTTAACTAACATATATGCGGAAAAGTGATGTGAATTTTTTGTTTTTATGTTCATTAGCAAAATTATTATTATCTTTTTAAAAAAACATAATGGACTCTAATTGAGTTCTAATTCAAACTTTTCACTTATGTCAAATTTTACAAACTAAAACAATTTTAGTGTGCATTTTGATCTTTCGCTTGAATCGAACCAAACCGTATGTATGCGATCGATTCACAGACAACCCCGGTTTGACCGGTGATCCATTCAATGCCCCGGAATACATAATGTGTGTGCATTTTGATCTTTTTCTCAAACCAGACCGAAAGTATGCAACTGATTTACAGGCAAACCCGGTCCGAATGCGATTCCGGTTTAAAACACTAGGTTCAACATCAAACCAATTTCATTTGTGGGTACATATATATATATATATATGATAGGTGGTCCAGAATAAGCTCCTCTGATCATATGGCAATTTATAAACAACATAATACTAGTAAGATTGCACTATAATCACTGATTCAATCTCAATCCTATTAATTAGTCCCTTCTTTGTGGCTCTAAAATAAAGTAAGTAAGATCCTTTTAGATCTTCTTCGGAAAATCCTAAGCAAATTTAATATCCTTTACATTCTTTCTCTACCTGCCACAAAGCACACAGGTACTTTAAAAGTGCGCTTATAAAGAATTCCATGACTGAACTTTGTGTATATCCCCTTCTCTAGGGTTTTTTAATGGCTGCTTTCTACCATAGGACAAGTTGGTATAATATACTCCCCATTTCTCCTTTGCATACATTCATGTAAGATTATAATAATAATAATAATAATAATAATAATATCTCCTTTTGGCATAGATCAAATGGATAGAACATTTCGGGGATGATCAACCTTTTGCTAAGGTTTGTCTTGTAGGACTCTTCTACTGCTTGCACGATCGGCTAATCGGAATGTTACTCACCTTCTTTCCGATTCCTCGATTGTGTTAGATTCAGTCTTGTCTACTTCTACGGATTTTTCACCTTCTCTATTTGGGATCATTTCAAATATTCGCACTCTAGCTAGTCTTTTTACTCTGTTTACTACTTACGAATGTTAGACGTTCGGTTATTTCTGTTTCGCATAATATGGTCACTATGGCAGCCAACATTGATGTGGTCGGAACCAGTGGCGGATCTAGGGCCTCGATAATGAGGATACGCTAGACAAAAGGAAAAAAAAACGTGAAGATTTAACATATTTTTAACAAAATTATATAAAATGTATTAAAAAAAATTATTTATCGGTATTAACATGTTTTAAAATATACATATTTTAAAACGATGATAATAGATAATTTTTTCAATTATTTATCCAAAATTATCGTTAAATATATTTCAAATGTACACAGTATTTTTCAAAGTATCAGAAGTAAACCATATCTGCGTATACAAGTGTTACAATTGAGTCAAATCCGACCGCTACCAGTTGTGGATGAGTTGAGTTTTAATCGAATCATGACACTATTGTAACACTAATATAATTTATTTTGTTTTGATTTCGATATTTAGAAAAGTATTCATTTACTTTGTAAATTTAAAATGTATTTGATGACAATTTTGGACGAAATAATAAGGTCTTAGTATCTTGGACAAAATAATTTAGATCTTACACTCAAATAATGAGGATCTTACATTTAAATAATGAGGATCATGTCATATTTTTTTCTCAGAAATAAACTTAAAGTACCACTAAAAATACTCGATAATGTGGTTACGTTCGTAACCACATTATCCAACATGCATCCGCCACTGGTCGGAACTTGGTTCTATCCAATTATCCCCGGTTGGTTGTTTTCATAGTCTGTGTTTGTATTCTGTGTGCTTGTTTTTGGCTTTGGTCCTTATATATGCATTATCGTTTTCACAACAAAAAAAAAGATAGGTTTAACATCCAAATATTTCTAATTAGAAATTTATCTTTTTGTACTGATCCGGTAGGAGTAATGTAATGACTATTTTAATATGAATCAATAAGCATGTTATATGTATGTTTGACATAGTCATTAATTCGCAGGTTATACTAGCTAGATTTTATTCGCGTGAAAATTTATATTGTCATTAATTTGTGATTCACACGAGTATTTGTTTTAGATTAATATACAGGGTTAACAACAAAATCAATATCAAATATAAAATTCCGTGACTGATTTATGAATTTTCAATCATTCTCAAAATAAGAGATTTAGAGATCAGATCATTTATTCTGGAGATGGAAATGTTCACATAAATAACATGTATAATTCATTTATTGAATAAATCGATCAATAAGAATATTTGTCTGTATATATATTAACTTTGATCGATTTATAAATTATTAAATAAACTTTGCATATTCTTCTTTTAGAAATTTTTTTTATCTAAATTTTAATTATAACCCAAATTGATAATTTGTTATAATTTCTATGCATAAGCATATATATCAACCACGTAGGAAACCCCGCACGAAACTCTCTTTTTATCCACTACTATTTAATTTTACTATCTATTCATTCAATAATGTTGAAAAATAATTGAAAACGGAACCATGTTTCTTAAAGTATGGATACCGCAAAATCTTTTAATTACTCTATGATCATTCAGATTTTTACACACAAAATAGAAAACAAAACGTAACAAAAACAATTGAATGTCCCACTCTCATTGTGGACTCATATATGTACAGTTACTTGTCTAGCTAACAACGCTCTAATTTTCTTCATTTCCCCAATTTTCACAACTTCCTAATTGCCGTCGCCACGGTAATTAAGCATGAAACCTTCAGGTTTTAGTGTCGGGATGCTAATCACATGAAAATGAGGTGATGATGTGGCAACTTGGCTCGACGATACGATCTTTTGGCATGTCTCAATGAGGCAGTGCCTACATGTAGGGCACGACGAGTGTGCACTAAGCCACTTGTCAATGCACCTGACGTGGAAACCGTGATTGCACTTAGGCAG
Organism: Clarkia xantiana subsp. parviflora; assembly: GCA_036873135.1. Taxonomy (NCBI): domain Eukaryota; kingdom Viridiplantae; phylum Streptophyta; class Magnoliopsida; order Myrtales; family Onagraceae; genus Clarkia; species Clarkia xantiana. The sequence goes on from JAPTYO010000003.1 coordinate 20,048,858, forward strand.
GAGTCGGACCTGCTCGCCCTGGATGAACTCTAAGAGGCATATCACACACTCAGCGTCAAGTCCAGGCAAGTTAAGATCTGCTGAGTAACTCACAACCGAAAAAGTCTTCAGGACCTTCCTGTTGATCCCGGTGTTAGTGGGCCCAGCAGAGGCCGTGCGACTGGGACCTGACGGTGAATCAGAGGCTACAAAGATCGAGCATCTGAGAGTGCACCGAATGATCGCATTTAACGCTATGGAGCATATTATCGCGCAGAAGAAGACCGACAGGACCATAACTACGTTGGAATCGAAGCTGTTGTCTGAGCCGTAGGGTTCGGAGGAAGATGGTGTGTCGTGGCCGGTCGAGGGCGCCGGTGAGGGGCTAACTAGGAGCAATCTTCTTGAGTGGAACACACCCACCAAGTCTTGAAGTTGTGTAGGAATCATGATATGTAATAGATGAATGAGGGTTGTAGTTTGTTGTGGAATGCAATATCTTCTCTAAGTGGAAGGGATTGAGGATCCTATTTATAGGAAATTATTAGTGTACAAATGTTGAACATATTGCTTTTCCATGGAAATATGATTGTACTGTTAAGAAAATAAATAAGATATAATAATTGATTTCTTAGCTTTAGTTAGGAGTGATAGTTGGAATATTGTGAGAGGAGATAATTAATTAATTAATTATTTTTTTTTTTTTACACATTGTACATTTTTATATTTTTGTTAGCCACCATGTATGGATCCGCCACCCAACCCCTTTAGGACTTATATGAGTGCTGAGTGGGCCTTTTTCTTGTAGACATGGACCCACGTAAACACTTTGTGCGCGATATAATGTGCCACATTGTCCGTGGGCTCCCAAATTAATAGAGGTTTAAATATTAATTGCATTATTGATGTACCAACTAACTAAAGTTCTGATTAAATTTTACAGTCATTGACTCCGTGTTAGGCGGAATTTAAAAAAATATATATTTAATAACAATAGTTCCTCAATTTGTTGTTTTGGGGTTAATATACTCTGTTTTGAATATAGAAATTATTCATATTTCTAAAGATCTTTTTTTATCCTTAAGTTTTTCCTTTTATTTCTTTTTTGTAAAATAATATTTTACACAACTTTTTTTTTTAATAAATTTATAATTTTTATTTTAT